>OY783230.1:3725032-13152729 GCA_963678685.1 Patella ulyssiponensis | reverse complement strand
GAATGGTACATTGGTTATCTCCCTTACAATGCCTAGCAAATTGATCATGCCACTGTTTCAGATCATGGAAACCTGTATCGTGACAAGATGTCTAAAAGGTTGGGTTTAGTGTCAAAATAAGATCTACGAGAGTTGTTACTTGACTATCATACTATCAAATTCAAGTAAGTCAAAAACAAAAGACCAACTATGGTTACATTTTGTCAGTCATTTCACCTGATAGTTGGAAACAACTGTAAAATCACCTACTCAATCTTGTTCTAACAAGCAAGTTTTGTTCTATCAGCATGATTAATCTATGATAAAAATGAAATATATACAAGCGCAAGAATGAAATACAAATTGCTATTTTAAAAAAAAATTCACTATTTCCAAAATAATAAAAAAAAACCTTGTGATTCTGACGTACAATACAGAGATTTAAAGGTGGGGATATATGGTGCTTTAGTTGTGATCAATAAATAACGTCAACGTTTCAACATACACAACTCTTCCACTTAAAAAAGATAGGCTGGCACTGCCAGGCAGGATACGCCCACATTTTTGAGAGATGGATAGAGAACAAGCAATACCGAAAGTGATTTTTCCTACATCATTTAGTCCTGTATTTCATACTGTATTGGGAGCAGCCATTTTGTTGGTCAGTTCCAGTCTGATATTCATGAAATTCGAAGCCGACAATGATTATGGTGTGACGGTACACAACCTAGAAATGTTACTTTTCGTCAAAATCGGATAAGAATTGTGACCTGTAGAGAGTCCACAACCATGATATACCATATTTTTACAATATTCGCGTACAAACGGTGACCATTTCGTCCGGCAATTTTGGTACGATTTTCACGAAATTCGAACTCAACCTTCCTTACAGTGCAACAGTAATATAATCAGATTTTTTTTAAATCAGATAATAATTGTTCGAGAGATAGACAGAGAACAAGCAATACCGAAAGTGATTTTTCCTAGAATCAAAGGCCATAATTCATTAAGTTACAATTTGATATGCGCAAATATCGAAAAAGGTTATAAACAAGCATTTCAGGTTTCATCAAAATCGAATCAAAATTGTCACCTCTACAGGGTCCACAACTTTGACATACCATATTTTTACACTGTTCGCGTACAAACGGCGGCCATTTTTTCTGGCAATTATGGTCCAATTTTCTCGAAATTCGAATTCAACCTTTCGTAGGGTGTAACGGTGATAGAATCAAACGTTTTTTCAAATCGGATAATAATTGTGACCTCCAGAGGGACCATAGGCGATTTTTCGGACAATCAGGGGCCATAATTCAGGAAGTTACGATCCGATATGCGCAAATAACGAAAGGAACCAAGATCGTAAGGTTATAACCATGCATTTCAAGTTTCATCAAAATCGAATTAAAATTGTGACCTCTACAGGGTCCACAACCATGATATACAATTTTTTAACAGTATTGGCGTACAAACGGCGGCCATTTTGTATGGCAATTTTGGTCCGATTTTCACGAAATTCGAATTCAACCTTCCTTAGGGTGTAACGGTGATAGAATCAAACGTTTTTTCAAATCGGATAATAATTGTGACCTCCAGAGGGACCATAGGCGATTTTTCGGACAATCAGGGGCCATAATTCAGGAAGTTACGATCCGATATGCGCAAATAACGAAAGGAACCAAGATCGTAAGGTTATAACCATGCATTTCAAGTTTCATCAAAATCGAATTAAAATTGTGACCTCTACAGGGTCCACAACCATGATATACAATTTTTTAACAGTATTGGCGTACAAATGGCGGCCATTTTGTATGGCAATTTTGGTCCGATTTTCACGAAATTCGAATTCAACCTTCCTTAGGGTGTAACGGTGATATAATCAAACGTTTTTTTAAATCGGATAATAATTGTGACCTCCAGAGGGACCACAAGCTAAAAAGGATGATTTTTCGGACAATCAGGGGCCATAATTCAGGAAATTACATTCCGATATGCGCAAATATCGAAAGGAACCAGGATCTTTGGGTTATAACCATGAATTTCAAGTTTCATCAAAATCAAATAAAAAATGTGACTTCTACAGAGTCCACAACCTTGATATACCATTTTTTAACAGTATTCGCGTACAAACGGCGGCCATTTTGTATGGCAATTTTCGTCCGATTTTCCCGAAATTCGGATTCAACCTTCCTTAGGGTGTAACGGTGATATAATCAAACGGTTTTTTAAATCGGATAATAATTGTGACCTCCAGAGGGACCACAAGCTAAAAAGGATGATTTTTCGGACAATCAGGGGCCATAATTCAGGAAATTACATTCCGATAGGCGCAAATATCGAAAGGAACCAAGATCTTTGGGTTATAAACATGCATGTCAAGTTTCATCAAAATCGGTTCAAAATTGTGACCTCTATAGGGTCCACAAGCTAAAAACGTGATTTTTCGTACAATCAGGGGCCATAATCCATGAAGTTTTCATCCGATACATGCCAATATCGAAAGCAGCCAAGATCTTTTGGGGATAAACCTATATTTCAAGTTTCGTCAAAATCGGATAAGAATTGTGACCTGTAGAGAGTCCACAAACAAATTGTGGACGGACGGACGTCCGGACGGACAGGGGCGACGACAATATACGTCCACATAAAAATGTGGGCGTATAAAAATGGAGGACATTTTACAAATATGCAAATTCACATATACATATATATTTATACTGTATGGTTACTCTTTAAATGCAGTGAAAGACACATTTTTTTGTTTAAATCCTGCATGGCATTTTATTTTAAATTTTATTGTATTATGGATAGCATTCTGAAGGTCAGTAGACAAAATAATCTGTTGTGAAAGATTTCAAGGTCTAGGGGGTTTTATTTGCAAATTGGTTGACATTATATGTATTTTCTTAAAATGGAATAGCCCTTACAATACAATATATTTTGATTAACAAGAAGAAGATGGGATCTGTCTGTAAATCTGATTGGCTGTTACCAGGTGTTCCTCGACCATATGCTCTTCCAGATTCTTCTCCATATCCACATCCTCCAGATGATCGTAGAGGTCTGTATGAATCGTATCCATTATTCGCTGCTGCACCATTGATGCCCTCATGTGGAGGGGGGTCTGCTTCCCTGAAAAAATAATTATCTATGAAAGATGATGCAAGGGGTCTGAAACTGGTGCATAGGGTATAAAATATTCATTTATATCATTTATCATGTTCTATGGAACATGAATAAACAACATTAGATTTTGTTTTAATAAATCACTTATAATGAAAAAGATAGGTTGCCAGGCAACGAAACATACGCCCACAGCAGCTAAATCGTCCGGGCAGTCAACAAGGGTTGTCGCATATTTTTACTTTTTTTGGTAATGAAACAACTCATTATGTAATTATCTGAAAATCAATAGAATTTGTTTGCTTTTTATAAAGTTTTGCCCCACGCTATCAATTAGTATAGGAAACATTTAACATCATGGATTTAGCTGTTCTCCTATCAAAATTCACTGAAAATCAAAATACTTGTGCGTTTCAACACCTTAAACTCTGTGTATCAATCTGAAGTCAAACGGATGATAAGTTTGGCATCTGTAGCGTCACAAGGTTTTTTGAAGTGATCAAGGGAGATAACTCTGGAAGTAATTATTTGAAATCAATGAAAATCAGTAGGCTTCTTCGTCTCATGACCTTAAACAGTGTGTGTAAATTTAAAGTCAATCAGATATTAACTTTGGCCTCTAGAGCGTCCACAGGATTTTTTGATGTGATCAAGGGCCATAACTCTGGCACTAATTATCGGAAATCGCTGAAAATCAATAGGCTTCTTCGTCTTATGACCTTAAACACTGTGTATGAATTTTAAGTCAATCGGATATTAACTTTGGCCTCTAGATCGTTCACAAGATTTTTTGAAGTGATCAAGGGCCATAACTCTGGCACTAATTATCGGAAATCGCTGAAAATCAATACGCTTCTTCGTCTTATGACCTTAAACACTGTGTATAAATTTAAAGTCAATCGGATATTAACTTTGGCTTTTAGAGCGTCCACAAGATTTTTTGAAGTGATCAAGGGCCATAACTCTGGCACTAATTATCGGAAATCGCTGAAAATCAATAGGCTTCTTCGTCTTATGACCTTAAACACTGTGTATAAATTTAAAGTCAATCGGATATTAACTTTGGCTTTTAGAGTGTCCACAAGATTTTTTGAAGTGATCAAGGGCCATAACTCTGGCACTAATTATCGGAAATCGCTGAAAATCAATAGGCTTCTTCTTCTTATGACCTTAAACACTGTGTATAAATTTAAGGTCAATCGGATATTAACTTTGGCTTTTAGAGCGTCCACAAGATTTTTTTGAAGTGATCAAGGGCCATAACTCTGGCACTAATTATCGGAAATCGCTGAAAATCGATAGGCTTCTTCGTCTTATGACCGTAAACACTGTGTATAAATTTAAAGCCAATCGAATATTAACTTTGGCCTCTAGAGCGTCCACAAGATTTTTTGAAGTGATCAAGGGCCATAACTCTGGTAGTTATTATCGGAAATCGCTGAAAAACAATAGGCTTCTTCGTCTCATGACCTCAAACACTGTGTTTAAATTTAAAGTCAATCGGATATTAAATTGTGGACGTCGGACCGCCGGATGGACGGACGGGGGCGACGACAATATACGACCACATTTCAATGTGGGCGTATAAAAAGAGAGAGAGAGAAAAGGGGTTTAACGTCCACTCGACACAAACAAGGTCATTCCGGGACTAACATATGGTTTAATTTTATTTCAATAATTCGCTTGCGCGTAGGGGTCTTTAGCAGTGGGAGGAAACCGGAGTGCCCGGAGGAAACCCACGAGGTTGAGAAGGTGCCCCTATCTCCATGTCACATACGCTCACACCAGGGCTCGAAACCACAGCCGCAAGCCAGAGGTGACCGGCCAGCTAAAGGTCGAAGCGCGGCACTCTAGACCACCAGGCCATCCCAACACCCCGCACTCAAAAAAACTTAATATCAAGACTTATATGAATTATTGTCAAACTTATATTTTATATATACGGATTAAAAGGATAAAAAAAAGCAGTGAGTATACCTACTGTCTATAACGCAAACAAATACTTTTACGACGGCAAAACTGCACTGGAAATTCAATGACAATCCTCAGTCATAAAGGAATCGACGCAAACCTGAAATCAACATCATGTGAACAAAATGTGTGAATGAACAAAATTCATTATTAAATCATTAGTCTTTCTTTTCCATTTCTAGAATAGTCTTCAACATTTAATAGATATTTCTTTTATTCATGCAATGACATATATATATACAACTTTTAAAATTTAATAGAATCATGAGCAACCTAAGTACGAAATAGTGTAATTTGTATGTAAATCTTCTCTGTATCCATCTATCAACTTCATTTTATATACTTACCTCGACTCTTATTCTTAACCCACGAATATTGTAACCATTTAGCTCTTCAATAGCTAACTTGGCTTCTTCCTCATCGTCCATATGCTAGAAGTGGAATGGTTGACATAATAAAAACCAACTCTACTCTGTGGACCAATTTTTAAGAGAAGGCAATGATTCATGCTCTATTAATTACCTTACACTAATTTTTTCAAATATTGGTCTGAGGTTAGGGCTGGACGATATTCTCGATATCCCGATATATCGCGATGTCAAATTTTTTCATCGTCGACGATCTTTGGTCACCAAAAACATCGCGGTATAGCAATATATCGTTTTTTGCAGATTATCGTAAATACCGCGATATTTATTGACGATATATTGCTAATTATGTGCGAAATTAGGAAATCTATTCAATTCCGAACGACATACAAAGTCTAGCAGCCTAGGCCGATAACCGAGTGGAACTACACAGAGAAGGTAGTTGAAGGTTGGTGGATAGCTCCGACTCGACACTTCGCGCCGCTAGATCGATTACTGTGAAACTGTCATCTGAAATTTTTCTTTTTGCCATGAACCGCGGGGCCCTGGGCCCCTCAGGCCCATGCCTTAGCTGGGCTTTGACTTTGGCACATTGAATTTGTTGACGAATGCATTATTATTATAAAAATTCAGCTGCAGAATCAATATGACTGGCTCGTATTGCCACAACAAGTTCAGCCAATGAAAAGCTTTCTCGTTGTCAGGTCAGTCGCAGATGTGGCAATGGCGAAGAAAATAACAGTACGGAATTTTGAATGTCAAAATATTATTATACATTAGAAATATAGAAATGATAATTGTGCTGACCAATGTATGCACCAATCGCCAATCTCGTGCATTAATCTTAGCACAATTCGCATATTACTGACGTATTTATAATAATATGCTCTATGTTTTTCCGTATATTATTCAAGTGCGTAATTTGCAAGTTACTTTATTTCAAGCTCGACTTGCTTATCCCACTGATCTATCAGTGGCTTATTCAGACTGATATTATTTATTCTTGGCGAAATAACTTGTCGAGAGTGTGATAACACGTACTCGCTTACAGTAAAAAAAGTAATTTTGCTTGTGGAATTATTTACGCATTCCACGTTAGGATATTTAAACGACAGAACGCTGGTCTTTTTTTGTGGATTTTTTGGATAATGAATCGCGATACGGACATTGATTGTATCGTGCATCGTGGATTTTTACAAAATCGCGGTTCATCGATTCATCGATGAATCGTTGCAGCCCTAATTTATACACATTTTTTAATAAAACATTACACACGTAAAAATATCGCGATATTTCAATATATCGTGAATATTTTTTCAAATATCGCGATATTTAAAATTGTCAATATCGTCCAGCCCTATCTGAGGTCATCTTCTTGAGCTTCATGGCTCAAATTGCCAATGAATATCTTGGTTGACATCCTCCCTATTCTACAAATAAAAACACATTGTTTAGGTAATAGTTAAGATACACATTTTTCAGCTACTTGTACTTATATTTGGTAAGGACTTTAATTTCATATTTTTGTGTTCTTATATACAGGTTGATGTCTACTGTATGTGTTCTGCATTACTGTAGAATATTCAAATTCCAGGATTTGGGATTCAATCTCAGACAAAATTCTTCTGCTAAAATAAAAATATCATGCAACTAAAAACATTTGGGGGTATCTTTTCAATAACTCAAAAATAATAACTGATAAAAAATTGTATCAAAAGAAAAGATTAATTCGCTTCACAAGAAATGAAATGGGGTTTAAAGTCCAACTGTTTTACTCCAATTTGCTAATGGAAGATGTGAATTCGCTTCATAAAATTAAAGCCAACTGGGGCTATTCACACGTAAACTATTCAGAAATGAACACAGCCTTGTACGCAGTATATTCCTGTTTATAATGATTGAAAGTTGGCACCTGAGTAATTAGCATAGACATAATAGAATCCTAGTGTAGACAATTAGAATGAAGCATAGGCCAAAACACTTATGTCCCCTCATAGACTACTTCATGGTTTATACTCGTCTTCGTTCATGCACAAAAGTAAGATGCTAAACTTGATTTTATTTTCAGCCGAATTACTTCTAGCTGACATCGAAGCAGACGAAATACATGTCACTTGCAAGTTGTCTATCAAACCACATGATATAAACAATTAGCCATGTGTTGTGAATTGGACCACAGCGTACTGTGCAGTAGGATTGAATTTACGCCACGGCTTTGTGTACTAAACGTTAAAAAAAACACAAATTCATGTGTACAATAACCTAACAAACAGCCCATTTTTCATAAGATTTTTGGCCCAAGGACGAGGCGTGAACACAATACAGCAGTAAAGTGATGCCAAATCTTCATGCTTACTATAGAGCCCAGTGAACATGTTGAACCGACTATGTCATTTCCGGTTTTAATCAAAATTAATTTCTCGTTTACAAAACCTTTTTTACTTGTGTTACAGAGGGGATTATTTCTGAATATATATTTAAGATTTATGGAAACCTTGTGGAAAATCGTTGGTCTTCCCCTTGAATGTTTTCTCTTACTGTGCAATACTTATTGCTATTGTTTTACAGAACAGACATGATTATATTTCTATCAATGGTGACAGATCCCATTTAACCCTTCAATAGAAGGCTTGATCTCGCTTTAACTCGGACATCTTATTAAGGCCTTCATGTTATACCCTGCTTATGAGCCTTTCAGATTCCTCGATCATTGTGAATACCAAGTTTCGCGCTTTCAAGCTAAAATGTTTACCTGTGATAATCAAGTTGCCAAGTTCAAGGTTCGTTCAATGTCAAGGTTACCCTGGAGGTTGTTATGTCACAATCTCTGATTGGACGCTACTGTTCATGTGTCTGGAGATAAGAAAGCGATAAGATCGGGAATTCATGTTTACGTCATCTAGAAGTATCAGTATGATACCTGTCATATCAGCAAATATTGTAGGACCATATTTAGCTGTTCCTTTTTCAATATCCTGTATTCTTCTGGCTATTTCCATGTTATCACAGAAAACCTTGAACTGTTTCTTTTCCTCTGAAAAATTTCTGAAATTGCACAAAAGAGTCATATATACAATGTAGTTGCCCAGGTCTAATATAGAAATTTCTAAGACTAAGAGAACGCCCTCTATAGAGGCATAAAGGGGAATGCTTAAGTCATCTTGAACAGTCATCTACTGGATACTGAATAACTTTCACATCAAAATTTAGCAGGACGGCTTACTTCAGATAAACAAGATAATATTTTAGCACTATCATTTTATAAAACCAATAAATTTAATTGTATTTATGGTGTTTTAAGGTTAAATTATTTCAAATTCTAATCACATGACATGTAAATTCTCCATCTGGTAAATATCACTGCTAGTCAGTCAAGACCTGCAAATATGACTGAAATAAGACCCCCAAGATGGTAAAGCCCAAAGTGATTTACATGTAAGTTTACCTTGAGTTGTTTCGTAGGTTTTTATTGAAGTCTGTTTTAACCTTGGTGAAGTGATCAAGGTGACATAAATTGACCTTCCTGAAAATAAACAAATCTGACATCAATAAAATAAATTAAAACATTTAAATTATTTACACTGGCAGCAAGTGTTGAAGCACAACATTTCTTCACACCCAATAAGTATATCTGGATAAAAAAAATATTTCATTTTTCGCGTGTTTGAGTACATAAAATAGTAAAAGAAGGCGTAAAATGAGTAAAGAGCATCAATTCTGCCCGGACCAGTTATGTTACAACATCTGACGACTGACGTCCTAAGATCGGCTTGAAACCTATACCTATACTGCGCATGAATTTAAGGTCAGTTATCTGGCATAGAGTTAAAGAAGGCTTTCACATAACCACTGTGAAACTGATTGGCTAACTTGTGCTCATTTGCAAGATCTATCATTCCTTGATTTTAGCCTCCATCTTACTGCGCCAACTGGGTTATTGGTATATGCCATGCAGTGTGCTACGAGACAAATCTTCACAAAATTTCAATTCTATCTAAATGATAAGACAATTTTCCTTGCAAGGCACACCTTACACGATAAAACTAGGCTGAAAAATCCTCATAACTTTCTTAGGATCGAACTCAGGACCTTGTGAGAGAGTCATTCCAATACACCCTGAGCCACCATGACCCCCTGCTGTAAATAAAGTGCTAAACTGGGCATGATATGATTTGAAGTCATAAGCTTTGTTGGAACACCATATACAAATAAATCTTTTATTTAAATGTGTTTGTAAATATTTGTAAACATTATTAGTGACTAATGTGTTTATTTAAATCTCTAACTAAGTCAGGTTGTATTACTGACCAAAGGTTTCTGATTAAGGTCAAAATGTAATGAGTAATTTGGTTGTAGTGATGTGTAGTCAGAACACAATGACTAGAAATTCATTTCCCTAAAGGAAATGTTCTTTTCTATTTTAATTTCTTGGCTACGTCCACTCGACACGAACTAGATCGTTTCCGAACAACACATGGTTCAATTTTACTTCAACAATTCCCTTGCGTGTAGGGGTCTTTAGCAGAGGGAGAGAACCGGAGGCCCCACGAGATTGGACAGGCGACCCTACTCCTTTGAATCAAAAGCACACCAGTTGACTCAATGACAGACCTTATGATCTATACAGCGCACACATGCTAACCATTCTGCCATTTAACCCCCCAAGGTAGTAAAACAAGCAAGTGGATCAGATTAATGGTTGTCTGAATGAAGAAGAGAATATTTACTAGAACACCTGATGCCACTTCTCATGGAGCTAAACACAACTATCATTGTATGTTTGTTGTATGTCAACATTGAAAATCAAGTGAATATCCCCAAATCCTTGAAATGATATCAAATTATGTTATTGATGAGATGATTTTGTCTTCCAAGTAAACGATTTATGATGATTCTGGCTGGACTACTCAGCACACTAAAAAAGCTTTTGAAGGCCTCCTAGACAACCTTTAATTTAATTGAACTTTTCAGGAATGTAATGGAGTTTGGGTTAATGCCTCCTCAAGACACTACTTCCATCATTAGAGATTCATTGTCTTATAGTCAAATGTGTAATGCTTGGGAGGTGAAAATTACAACAGTCAAAAGAGTTTTTACGAGTATGCCAATGTGTGTATGGATTTTTGTCTCATCCAAAAGACTAAGTAACTCATCCAAAAGATTAAGTAACTCTTTATTAATCATCCCAACAAACTATATGATGATATGATTACTGCATCCATTCTGGTCAGAGAGAGAGAGAAAGAGAGAGAGAGAGAGAGATGAGGTTTAACATCCGCTCACATTAACTTGGACTATAGTTAAATTTTATTTCAATAGTTCGCTTACCCATTGGGGTCTCTAGGAGGAGGACCTAAAGAAAACCAACAAGGATGAACAGACGACCCTACTGCTTGGTGACCTAAAAGTGGGGAATCAAAACAACGCCCCTTGACTCAATGAAAGACACTTTGATCCAATGCGCACGTGGTAACCCATTCAGCCACCCAACCCTGCTCTCGTCTCATGTACAGTGACCTTACCACTGAACTTTATTGTGACCCAAATCAGAAAAGTTAAGCTCCTTTAAAAGGATTAATGTTAATCAGAAATTCTAAAGAATTTTGTTATCAGTAGATAATATATAAAACTGGTCATAGATACGACACAGATGCAAAGTTGCCATGTTTAGTATCAGTGAAATATAATCTGAGACATCCTGACAATGATTGTGTGTAACAGGGAAAATCTTTGGATTTTAAAATGTTAAAAATAGAATTGTTTACAGAAAGATAACCGGCATCATTAATCAATTAAAAAACTGTTATTTCCTCACTTCTTTTTATAATCTATGGCAAGCTATAATCTATGACAACCTATAATCTATGACAACTCTATCTCAACATCCTGTATTGTGCTAAGATTAAAGATTAAAACCCAGTATAGACTACAAAGTAATGAGTTAGCTGGACAGGTGACCTACTCATCGTCATTTAACAATTTAAGGTTTCAAGCCGTGGGCCGGGTGTCAAATTCTTTCGTTACTTTATGCTTGTCCAACCCTTGTGGGTCTTCTCCGGGTTCTCCGGTTTCCCCCCACTGCTAAAGACCTCTATGCACAAGCCTATTATTGAAATAAGAAATTAAACCATGTTAGTCCGGAAATGACCTAGTTTGTGTCGAGCGGACGTTAAACCCAAGTTCTCTCCCTCTCGTAATTTTGTTTCTAGTGTACATGTACTGATGACTCAACTCAGTATGTAAGTCATTATTTTCTATAATCGGTCAATTTTTATCTTTAATCTTATCTATAATCCTGACCAGGTTTTAACTAATACAAATGTTGACCAAGTATTTTACTGGCTGACACTTTTATCCAATCTCAAAAACTTCAGGTGTCAATTTCACAAAAACAGCTGGGTGTGCAGAAATTTTATCTTTGAACAGGCATGAGCTGGGTCAATTTGGTTCATGTTTAACTCTGAACGCTCTGGGGGTGGGCAGTAGCTTAACAGGAAGGTCTTGGCCCCTTGAATGAAAATACTATGATAGGGGCTTCGTCAATTTTTTTTATTCCTTTAGTTTTTAAGTTTTTCATTCACAAAATTATTCAGTAATATTATGCTGTATACATGTATAATAAGTGCAGGGGGACTGCACCACACACAAACACAATCCACTGACAAAACACAATGTACAGAAATCACAAACAACAAATGCATAGCCAGATGTAAGATGAAGTGAATGGATCCAGGGGGCTGACGGTAAGTGTACTGTACATTCCGGAAATGTAGTGATACAGACTTCACTTGAAATAAAAGATAGGTTGCCACTTGCCAGGCAACGAAATATACGTCCACAGCAGCTAAATTGTCCGGGCAGTCAACATGAGTTGTCACATATTTTTACTATTTTCGGTAATGAAACATTTATAATACACTAAAATCTGATTAAGAGTAACAACTCATTGAGTAATTATCAGAAAATCATTAGAATTTGTTCGGCTTTTATAAAGTTCTCCTCCTTGCTAAGGTTTAGTATATAAAACATTTAATATCATGAATTTAGCTGTTCAGTTACCAAATTTATTGAAATACAATATACTTATTCGTCTCTAGACCTTAAATTATGTGTATCAATCTATAGTCAATCAGATAGTAATTTTATTCATTAAAGCGTCAGTCAACATGAGTTGTCACATATTTTTACTAGTCAATCAGATAATAACTTTATTCATTAAAGCGTCTACACGATTTTTTGAAGTGATCAAGGGCCATAACACTGGCAGTAATTATCGGAAATTGCTGAAGATCATAGGCTTCTTCGTCTCATGACCTTAAACACTGTCTATCAATTTAAAGTCAATCAGATATTAACTTTAGCCTAGAGCGTCCACAAGATTTTTCAAATAAATCAATTGCCAGAACTCTAACAGTAATTATTGGAAATTGCTGTGCATCAGTAGGCTTCTTTGTTTCACTACCTTATACACTGTGTATAAATTTAAAGTCGATCAGATATTAACTTCAGCCTTTAGAGCGTACACAAGCAATTGTGGACGCCGGACAATAAGGGAATATTTCCCAAACGTCGTTTAATACTAGTACGAGTTATGATTGGCTATGTGCTACATGAAATATAAATCTCCCGTAACCTGGAAAAACCTAGTAACACTGTTGAATGTAGATTTAAGAAAACAAAGGAAAACTGTTTTGTTTCAGAATTAAGCTTCTGAATATAAAACCAATTTTATTTTGTCTTTTTAGATGAAGATAATTAGAAGCCTTTTCAGTGAAGGAGAAAAAAAACCTTTAAGTCCAAATATGGGTCTAACTCAATTTTCACCAAACACTGCAATTTGAATTTTCATGTTCTACACAGTTGTGGCTGGTACTTATAAGACTTTGTCCTTCTCCTCGCATAATTCGAACCATCCATGTCATTTAAAAGCAAATAAAAACAACAGACAAAATAACGTTTTATTCTAAATAAAATTGTCAAAAAATTCTATTGGCACCATTATATTTAATTAAGTAGTAATTCTCAAAGGTTTGAATAGTTTGCTGTAATTTGAACACATCGGTAATTCATGAACATTTGTAAGTTGATTAGTATTTCTAATTAGGAGTTAATTAGTTTTTCTACAAGATGTATTTAACAATAATCCATTGATTCAGCTCAGTGTGTTAGTGCTAATCTAGGCCTAAAAAATAACAAAACATGAAGTGACACAAACATGCTAAAATAGAAACAGTGAAGAAATGTTATAAAGAACAGGGAGCTAGAGAAGCATGCGTTCAAATAAGAGTAACTGATCGAAAAGATTACAAAAATATTTACTAAAAAGCTATCAATTAAAAAGCTATCAATTACAAGGGTATTGATATGGCCCCTTTTCTGGCAAGTTTTTGATAGTCTAGTCAATGTAGATGTTCAAGAAATCTGTCCTTTTTAAGTTCCTCCCCAACCCCCATTCCTGAATCCATGATTGATATTTATAATACTGTGAAATGAAAATATAAGAAGATCTACAACTCTTGTGTATATCATGCACAAAAATAAAATATTTCAATGGATTTACAGAGTTACTGTGCATTAAGAAAAAAGATTGCACAGATTTATGACATATTAGTTAGTAAGTATTTTTCAAATGAGGAAAAACCAGTAATCTGTCAGAAAATTGATCAGAAATAACCAGAATGTTACTATTCAGAAAGTTATATTTAGTTCAGTGAAATGAAATTCGCCCGTGTGTCTGTTATCGCTCGTTAGTTCAGTCACTTACATAGAAGGACAACTCGTGTTTGTCATGTTTGAGGTCACTTCCTGTATATTTAAGAGTTTGTTACACATCTCCCGTAGCAATGATCTCTGTGTTAAAATTATATTTGGAATGTACTTTGCCAGTTCTATCACATATGTAATAATGGCTGGCACCAATATTGTCCTTTAAAGCTTTTATCATTTTACAATGAAAACTTTACTGACCTGATTACACTTGAAGTCTGTTAATGTCCATTTCGGAGTTTTCCATTCTTGTTGTAAAACAGTGAATTTACAAACATTCCTCTAAAATAACAAAAAAATGAAAATAAAATGTGTTGTAATGCCCTCCATTTTTAGCTTAAATCAAAATATGGCTGAAATGTTCTAATCAATTTAATATCGGAGAAATGATATGCCATCGAGAGTTGATTATGGTTTTGACAAGTTAATAATTAATAGTTTAGAAAACATTTCAGGCCTAAAGAAAGACCTGCAATAGAAAGATTTAGCTGTTGCATAATGTATGTTTAAACCCGAGATTATCTGAGAACAATAATATTATTTTTGTCTGGGCCTTATAATACTTACCAATCCATTGACATTTGGTGGACAGTCAGCAAATCCTTTGTTCATATTATCTTGACTTTTTCTGCATTGAGTTTCTTGCATATCAGCATCAAATTTATAGAGATTACCTGCTACAAGCTGTAAATATTTACATAAAATGATAAATGGGGTTTAATGTCCACTCAACACAAACTAGGTCATTTTGGGACTAACATATGGTTAAATTTCATGAGAATGGACAAGCAACCTTACTCCTTGTCACATACAAGCGGGGGATAAAAGTCACGCCACTTGACTCAGTGACAGATCTTATGATTCAAAAAGAGAGAGAGAAATGGAATTTAACGTCCACTCGACACAAACTAGGTCATTTTGGGACTAACATATGGTTTCAATTTCATTTCAATAATTCGCATGCGCGTAGGGGTCTTTAGCAGTGGGAGGAAACCGGAGTGCCCAGAGGAAACCCACGAGGTTGAGAAGGCGCCCCTATCTCCATGCCACATACGCTCACACCAGGGCTCGAAACCACAGCCGCTAGCCAGAGGTGACCGGCAAGCCAGAGGTTGAAGCGCGGCACTCTAGACCACTAGGCCATCCCAACCCCCCTATGATTCAAAGTTAAACCACTAGACCACACAAAATCTATTATAGACAGAGATATTATTATTATTATTTCAAATATATTTGATATATCTTAAGATACACAGATTAAACTCATCATGGTTAAGCTCTATTACTCGTCGCTTACAAATCTTGGATCATCTTTCTGTTATGTTTCGTAAAAAAGTAGTCTTGATTATCCTGACCTGTCAATCAGACGTAGAATGGTCGGTACACTAGTAAAGCAAGACTAATTTCAAAACAAAAGTACGTAACCTATCTTTTACTCACAAGTGACTGGATGTTATGGACGATATTAGGAATCATTTTTCGGTCTGTTATTTATAGATGGTTAAATGGTGAGTCATAGCTTATTAAGTACAACATGACCGTTTATTTAGTGACTATAAATGTGCGAAGCTGATTTAAGGCTTGGTATATATATATATATATAAGTATTGTGGTGTAATTGTCGAGATATTTGGAGATATTCATTTATGGTGGGTCACCCTAGCACATACTAACCATTCGGCCATCCAACTCCCCATAATTTACTTGACAAATTTCAATGCATCCAATCATCGTAAATATACAGAAAGAAATTGAACCATTTTTGGACCTGACATTCCTTCTAGAGATTCAAGGAATAACAAATAGCAATCAAAGACTTCAACATTGTATTTTACCTGTTTTGATACATTTGAGATTTTAAGGGGTTGAGATCTGAACATTGAATTAGATCTTTGATTGAAGTTCTCAATACCAAAAGAAATGGCTTTCTTAGTATCAGCATCCATATCAGCTGGAACAATACCTCCCAAAAGAGAGCGTTTTGATGCTTGCGGAGCAACACAGTTTTGGGATTTCAGTTGCTTGGTGTTGGTCCATGGCTGATCATAGACAACGACATCACATTCTATAAACTAGAAGAAAATGGTGAAATTTAAATTCTTGAAACACAATTAATGAATATTAAAAAGATTAAATACTTTGGGAACAATTGGTGGTGAAAAGCTCCCTTCGCAAATAGGTCATTTCCTGAAATTATTAAAACATAAAATAAATATATCAAATCTTTTTGCTGAATTTGTGACATTACACCCAAGAAAACACAAAATTCTTATTTCATCAAAAATAAATATTTTTTTTATTCTTCTTTTTAAAACCAAGGGGGACCTGCCCTGAATTTCTTGTCTGAGATATCACCCGGGCATACGTCATGTACCGCTACTCAGATATAAGAACGTTGTTTCACCCAATTCCAACAAGTACTAATGATTCAGCTACCATTTTGGCACAACCCTGTCAGTCCTTAAGTGCACATAAAATGGGCATAGAAACTTGACGATATGTGTAGCCAGTGGTTACTATGTCAACTTTACGGCAAGTTCACACCAATCTGAAATTAGTACAGATATCTTCACGTAAAAACGACTTTGCCAATTATCGAAAACACTCTCAATCCCCTCAGACGCCAGTGACGTCCCAGTGACCGAATGCATATTTGAAATGTATATTCCTTAATTACCTGTGTATTGATTAACGCCTGACTGATTCCTTATTCCCCCTAAAACAATTGACTACGGAATTATTTGTCATGTAATTCATTTTAATTCAATTTAATGTAAGTTCGTTCTCTCTTCTCACAGCAGTGATTTTAATACCCTCTACCATCGTGTGCAGTCCAAAGGATTCAAGATACATTTTCGTCAGAAGAGTATTGTGGTTCTAATTTCCCCCCCGAGTATCTGACTGAAACGCTATTTGTTTTGGCAAGCGTAAATTCCAGGTCCCTATCGCGTATGTATCCGTATCGTTTTTAGCGTGTGATGTAATCAATGTGCACACATAATTTGTATAAAATAAGTTCCACTCATCAGTTGTTAATAATTATTATTTACCCAATAATTATTGCTCACCGATGTTTTTGTAATCAAGCTGCCTCGTATTATTTGATGATTGACGTTTAAACAACATTAAATTGTCTTGATATGAAATCTAATATAAATTATTCGATGGATAAACGTTTGTGATATCAAGTGCATCTAATATTCATGTCCTCGAATACCATGCAATTTTCGCGCCAAAATTTAACCTCAGTTTCTACGCCCGTAGTACATGAAAGTTGTTCTTTGTGTATAGAAATGGTTATTATTATTATATATATTATATAGTTAATAATGAATATATTGACAAATGAATGGCACCATTTGTATTTTTGTACTTATCGAGAATAGGTTGGGATATCAAGTAATACTGGGTTATCCAAATTACTGGTAAATACGATTATTGCCTGGGTCGTCTTCATTTAAACAAAGAAAGCTTAAATAAATGGATCTACGGCATGATACATGTACAGTATTTTAAATTCCCTCTAAAATATTCCAATCACAAATGTCTAAACTATAACAATGTAACAGTAATTCAGTGATTATGATTAGGGCAGTCATGCGGTGATTGGACCGTCAATAGACGCTTGTCAATTGATAATCAGGGTTTCTGCCAGTGGGGGTTGCAGGGGGTGCACGTACCCCCCTTCGTTTGGAGAAGGGGGGGTGCATACCCCCCTTCAGTCAGATGAGTGATGTTTTCAAAAAGTGTGTTTTGTGTAAGAAAACGAGTGTTTAAATGATCTGTAACTAACGAAATATCATATTACATCTTATTATATGGTTTATTCAAGTTATTTAATTCATGGCATCTCAATTCCCAACCCTTTTTGCTGACTATAAGGAGTGATTGTACTATGTGCTGCATCAACCAAATGATTTACAGTGTTCGCGAAGAAAAAATTGTACCCCTTTTACAAGATTTTTCTGGCGGAAACCCTGATAGTGTGTATTGATAGTGCTATATTGTATAGATCATGTATTTAATATGTGTAGTGCCTGTCACGTCACCAACCAATCAACCGGATTAAGGTTGTAATTGAAAATTTGAAAAACGTTTTTGGCTCTCGGATACTTAAACCTGAATAACTGAATTAATTTTAATCAGATTAGTTTGAACTTGCCGTAAAATAGATTTAGCAACCACTGGCTATAAGTAAATGCAGTTAAGACTTTTGGTTTTATGTAGTCTTTAAACTTGGTGTCACAAAATAGTAAATATTTTTGACATTTAAGATGTGAACAATCTTTTGCCTTTCAACGATTAAAAAATACTCTATTCTATGGTAAATAAGTTACTTACATGTGTACCAGTTCCTATGCTGAGAGTCATAAAATAATTGACACCAGAAACAACCTATTAAATAGAAAAGAAATATATGCATCACACCAGCAACAACCTTTAAATAGAAAAGAAATATCATGACACCTCATAAAATTTTTATGGAGTTTAATGTCAGGACTAGAGATTTAATTACGGGCTTGTCATGAGAATAGATATCTAAATAATAATTTATATAGCATTTGAAGCCAAAAGCAAGACCTGAAATAAACAGATTTAGCTCTTACATAACCCTTTTTTAGTTAATAATATCTTCTAGGATTTTTAAACTGATTTTGTCTGTGACATCTCACATTCACTGTTCACTTACCTGAATTATTCACTTGCAATTTTTAACAAGTGAAAATAAGAAAATATCACTTGACTGCCAATTTAAGAGCATATAGAAATGATTAAACTATTTAAACTACACTGCTGCCATTCATACTAGATGTAGGCTAACTGTCCTATAACTAATCGTAGGTTTTATTTCACTCCAACAGCTAAAGAATTGAACCTAGTTTGTGTTGAGTGGACATAAATCCCCATTTCTCTCTCACTATAAACTATAACTATTAATTGCATTAGTACCTTTGATGTCTCATTCCTTTTTGTAAAAGACCAAATTTGCACAGAAAACTCCACTATATATACATAGTCAGATGTAATTATATTAGGCATTCAAACTGATTTACAAGCAGCATGCATGAATAATTTTGAAAAGCTAACTGAAAGGCCTCCAATCTAAGCTACCAAGATCTCTAAGTAATACTAGGCCTAATAGGTTCCATTTGCATGTCAAGCCAAGGTCCTTACAGTTACACCTATTTAGTATTATAATCATAAAAAGCCTGAAAAGATAAGAGAGCCTACCACCCAAATCTTCAACAACTTACTAAAACCCCTCTGCTTTGCGTGATCAACTTTATATATGGTGTGCATGTTTTATACCTGAGTTTGTGCTGACAAAATCTTGACATGATCTGTCATCTTGATCTGCCCAAACAAACCCAAAATACCGTTTAGTTTTTCCACTGCAAAACTTGCCGCAGCCATAACTTCGGCACTCTCTTCGGGAAAAGCTACGTTCGACTTTCCCCCCATTATTTCACCAGCACAGAAAACGGCTGGCAAAAGCCCGAAAAGTACCAACAATTTCATACTTCTTTATCTTATCTTTCAACAACTTTTACCTTCTACTTTGTAAATATCGCCAAGAAGAGTTCTTATTTATAGTTTTGAAGCGCCATCTATTACCTATATGAAGGATACACTTATGGGGAGATAACTACTGATACTTTACCCTGTCCAGTGAAATTTTAACATTGCATCGGTGAGTTGGTCACGCAAATTTTTGTAATCTTGAATTCTTTGAAAGAATTTGGTAATAATATAATTTGTAGAATACGCGGATCACATTTTTACAAATAATTCTTTTATCTTAAGACGGTGTTTAACCACGAAATAAAAGCAATTACCTTTATATATTCTATAATACCAAGCTTACAATCAAAAATATAAATGCACTGTAGTAGCAAATATTTTGGGTTTCCTTCCGAAGCAACAAGAACTGGGTAACCATTACCTTCTCCGCTCCCCCCCCCACTGCACACGCCAGCGAATTATTGAAATGAAATTGAACCATGTTAGTCCCAAAATGACTTAGTTTGTGTCGAGTGGACGTTAAACCACATTTCCCCCGTTTTCAATGGATTATAATTCAAAGCACCCGCATCGTCGATTCTGTTCAACAACCAGCAATATGCAGTAGACTATATTTTCCTCATTGCCAGTGCAGTGAGCTTGCAGAAATGTTCAAGTCATTTGGAGGTTACGAAAAACATATTACAGAACCGTCGGCAGTTTTAAGGCGTTTTTATCGACCACTGATTAGCCAAAGTGATTTGCATTCCATGTATTCAGATTGGTTACCCTAATCAATGAATTTATCGACCCCCGATGTGATTGCATCAAATCACTTCATGGTGCGATTTGACCACTTGTTTTCAACTGTCCAGTTACGAGAATTCCCTACAGGTAATCGGAACATTTAATGAACTCGTCAAAGTACTTTGAAATCGGCATAACATCTCTACTAATTACAATTCAATTTGGCAAGTCGAGAAGTCATGTGTATTTGATAAAAGATAAGACAGAAACAAAATTTCCCTCTTAGCTAAACTAATGTGGAATGTTACAAAACTTGTAACTACAGCACAGCACAGGTTCTCGAAACGAAACAACTTGCATATTACCTTTGAAATGTACCCTCCCCTGCTAATAACTTGGTTTTGCAAAAATAGCTTAATGAACCTTTACTTGGCCGGCAACAGAAGCATTCGGATGGTTCAATATATCCCTTATTTTTGCAAAGACAGTTTAAGTTCCAATAATCATGCTCAAGAGTCTGGAAGGGCTGGAGACCATTGAATTTTACTTATTGACAAATTAGTCAGGTGGTTTCTCCACGTTGCTTGAAGTTTCTCCTTTTTTAAAACTCCATGATAAGTATTGTTCCACCAATAAATAAGAAAGTCAAAACAGTATGTTTGATATATTTGCAATTGTTATTTTCTCTACATGATTACAACAGTATTTTAGCACAAAAATGACAACATTGTGGAGGTTATAAAACTGAGAAGAAAAACATACAAAATATTTACGTTTGGTAGAAATATACTGTATTTTCTTTAATAGCATTTTAAATGGAAGAATAGTACATTGGTTACCTCCCTTACAATGCCTCGAAAATTGATCATGTAGAGTGACCAGATGTCTAAATTTTGGATTTAGTGTCAAAATAAGATCTACAAGAGTTGTAACTTGACCATCATACTATCAGATTCAAGTAAGTCAAAAACAAAAGACCAACTATGGTTACATTTTGTCAGTCATTTCAACTGTAAAATCACCTACTGAATCTTGTTCTAACAAGCAAGTTTTGTTCTATCAGCATGATTAATCTATGATAAAAATGAAATATATACAAGCGCAAGAATGATATACAAATTGCTATTTAAAAAAAAAGTTCACTATTTCCAAAATAATAAAAAAAGAAACTTGTGATTCTGACGTACAATACAGAGATTAAGAGGTGGGAAAATATGGTGCTTAAGTAGTGATCAATAAATAACGTCAACGTTTCAACATACACAACTCTTTGTCTAAAACAAATGGAGGACATTTTAAAAATATGCAAATTCACATATACATATATATATTTATACTGACATGATTACTCTTTAAATGCAGTGCAAGACTTTCAGGGCTGTTCCATTTTTTTTTTAAATACTGTATGGCATTTTATTTTAAACTTTATTGGGTTGACTGTATTATGGATAGCATTCTGATAGTCAGTTGACAAAATAATCTGTCGTGAAAGATTTCCAGGTCTTGGGGATTTTATTTGCAAATTGGTTGACATATGTATTTTTTTTTCTTAAAATGGAATAGCCCTTACATTACAATACATTTTGATTAACTAGAAGAAGATAGGATCTGTCTGTAAATCTGATTGGCTGTTACCAGGTGTTCCTCGACCATATGCTCTTCCAGATTCTTCTCCATATCCGGATCCTCCAGATGATCGTAGAGGTCTGTATGAATCGTATCCATTATTCGCTGCTGCACCATTGATGCCCCCATGTGGAGGGGGGTCTGCTTCTCTGAAAAAATAATTATCTATGAAAGATGATGCAAGGGATCTGAAACTGGTGCATGTGTGTATAAAATATTCATTTATATCATTTATCATGTTCTAATGAGCATGAATAAACATTAGATTTTGTTTTAATAAATCACCTGTGATCAAAATTACCATCGGATGAAATGCCTTGGGCAACTCAAAAAGGCCCAAAGTATTGGAAATGTTCCTAACAAGATATGCATTGAATATGGATAAACACTAGATTTTATGTTGTAGCCCATCAGGACAATTTCTGTAGAAATTTCCAGGCATTCAAGAGTTATCTGAAACATTGTCAAGTCAAACTTATATATAGAAGGATAAGAAATAAAAGCTGTGAGTATACCTACTGTCTATAATAGTCACTGGCTGCTCTCTCTCTACCATAGTAGGGATCTCGCTCAACAGGTGTTCTATCGTAAATACGCTCAGCTGGATATGCTGATCTGGCATCTCTTGTTGGTATTCTTTCCCTTTCATATGGAGCTGGGTAACGCTCTGGAAGTGATCTTTCTGGATATCTTTCCCTGGGTGGTGCTGAATATCTGTCTGTTGGGGGAACTCGGTAAGGATCCCTTGGTGGAAGAGGTCTGTAGTAATCTCGTTCTGGGTATGGATACCTTGAGTATGGATCATAGCGATCGTAATAGGAAGAAGAGGGAGCTGGGTAACGATCGTAAGGGGATGGTCTTGAGGGACCACCACGATCTCTACCTCCCCCTCCTCGGGGGCCACCTCTACCTCGTCCTCCACGGAATCTGCAATACAAAAAGAATTATTTAATTTTTAGAACAGCCTACCTCTTTCGCACAAATTACATTTACTGATGTTTGTTTCTAACAATGTCACGCAATTACTACAGATAACAAAAAAATCTCATTTTAATCATTTTGAAAACGCATTAAAAATATACGGAATACAAACGCTACTACAAACTATTTGGAAGCAAGTTTACGCTGTTGTAAATCCTTCATAAACGAAAAACATGCAGGACGGTTCATTATCGCAAAATCGATGTGAACGCATCTATGATATATATCCTTACCCTCCACCGCCACGGCCTCGTTTCGACCCATCTCCTTTTTTCCCATGTGATATCTGCGCAAAAATAAGAGTTGAAAAGGTAAACGCTCAACATTAATAGGTGTTCAACGCAAAAAAACAACATGATCTATAAATTATAAATTAAATGTGTAGCTATGCAAGAGCCTCTTTTCATTCTTCGTTCCTCGATTAAGGCGGCTTGAAATAATCATGTAGTCTTGTCGGATCATCGTAGTTTCGGGACTTCTTTCTTTCTTCGTTCATCGGTTAGGCGGCTAATAAATGTTACGTGAAGCAAGAAATGGTGACATGAAAAAAGGTGTGTTAGTTTTAACATAGAAATGAAAATGAAATGCTGGGGAATTTTACTGATGAGGTAGGGATGTAAATATCAGAAATACGGCTAGGTTTGAATTTTGGATCATCTTTAAATTTTTGTTTGGATTTCCAACATGGAACTTAATACATGTGTTGCTTTCAAGACCAAATATAATTTATTTACATCCCCAAATCGATTCGTTCATTCACAACGCAGCAAGTATTATTAGAACAAATTAATTAACGACAATGCGGTTGTTTCTTTAAAACTCTGTTTTAACGCTAGGCCTATTCAACAAAGAAAAAATAAATTGATTAGACATTAAACGCAAACAAATATTTCTACGACGGCAAAACTGGACTGGAAATTCAATGACAATCCTCTATGTCATAAAGGAATCGACGCAAACCTGAAATCAAAATGTGTGAATCAACAAAATTCATTATTAAATCATTAGTCTTTCTTTTCTATTTCTAGAATAGTCTTCAATATTAAATAGATATTTCTTTTATTCATGCACTGCCAGATTTAAATTTTCAAACTTAACAGAATCATGAGCAACCTAAGTATGAAATAGTGTAATTTGTAGGTAAATCTTCTCTGTATCCATCTATCAACTTCATTTTATATACCTACCTCGACTCTTATTCTTAACCCACGGATATTGTAACCATTTAGACCTTCAATAGCTGACTTGGCTTCGTCCTCATCGTCCATATGCTGGAAATGGAATGGTTGAAATGATAAAAACCAACTTGACTCATTTCACAATCTGATTTTTTCAAATACCATGAGTTGTGGACCAATTTATAAGAGAAGCAATTGATTCAAGCACTATTAATTACCTTATAGCTTTGTTTATGTAAAAATGTCTGTTCATACATGTAACTAATCCGGGCAAATAAAACTTACACATAATGAATAATTAGAAATCAGATTATGAAATGGATTGAAATTTAATCTTAAACAGGAATAGGAATCCTGGTTAATTCCTAATAGTCTTGATTACTTTTAATTAAAAGACAGCCATGTGCGGCAGCATTTGAATTTCCTAAATTTAGACGAATTTATTTAGTGGAAAAGATTACCATACCACAAATCCGTAACTCGAGAGAACAGCACATTCAGAAACAGAACCATATTTTTCAAATATTGGTCTGAGGTCATCTTCTTGAGCTTCATGGCTCAAATTGCCAATGAATATCTTGGTCGACATCCTCCCTACTCTACAAATAAACACACATTTTTATGGTAATAGTTAAGATACACATTTTTCAGCTACATGTACTTGTATTTGGAAAGGGTTTTAATTTCACTTGCACAAAGAGGTAAAAATTGCATAAAACTTTGTGTTCTTCTATTTATACAGGTTGGTGTCTACCGTATGTATTCAGCAAACTGCAGATACAAATGCATACAGAAATTATTAGGGCTTCTTGCAGTAGACCTAAATATGAGATGAAAAAGTAACAGCAGGCCATGAAATTTGAAATTTTGGCGTAACCAGAAAATCGGTTGCGGGTTTATGCTCTACGTAACCGTTTTTTCGGTTACGCCAGATGATCTTTGCGTAACCAATTGGTTACATAAAATGGTTACGCTATTTTCATGTTTTATCCATATTTCATTTCCCAAGAACACCACAATTTACTCAATGTATTTTGTAAAAAAATGACATAACTAGGCATACATGTAGATAACTTTCTTTTATGTAATTAATACATTGAAATAACATGAATCCTCATATTTTGAGGTGAAGTGTTTATGATTTTAATCCATAGAAAAGGGTTTTTATGACTAATTAGAAACACTTTTAGTACACTGAATGAATCTGTAAATTAAAGTATGTAACTAAACATTTATGTTATTAATTATTATTGTTGATTGTTAAAGAGCCATATCATCAATCACTGGTGCATCATTGATCACTGGTGCATCATATTCAAAAATAGTTTCTGTGTCCGATTCAGCACTCATTGACATTGAAATATCACTATTAACATCGGTACTACATGTATCACTATCACTAATTTCTATGTCATCTATGTTTTGATAATCTGATGTAGGAAATAATCCTGTGAAGGGAGTGGGCAAAAATGAATCATTCATGTGTGTGTCCATTTTTGCTGTTGATTTTTCACTGACTTTTTTAGATTTATAACGTCCTTTCTTTGAATCATTTAGATACATGTTTATTGCTTTACTAATAAGTTTCTCTTCGTAATTACAGTCTAATTCTGATAAGACTGGAACATTGACACGAATGACAAGCAGGTCATTGATTGAGTCTTTGTTCAGACTTATTCTAGAATCTGTTAAAATTCGCCGGGTAGTGCTGAAACCTCTTTCTACTGTAGCAGATGACCAGGCTAAAGTCAAACACAATTCAATAAGTAGAAGAAAGTGGGGATGTAATTCTTGATGGTAGGCAAATATAGATTTCCAAAATCCTATTTTGTTTTGAAACAATCTATATTTCTGTTTCACAATAAACTTCAAATGTTTATATTCTCGAAGACACAAGTCCAAATTGAATCCATGAAAAGACAGAGGTTTGGAGAAATGTTCTGCTAGTGTTCTTATTTGGACAAGTCCAAAATCACTATCCTCAAGATCCCAGGTAGTGTGATCTGATATTAACAGAGCATCATAAATGTCCTTATTTATTGATTTCATATCAAAGCGTTTGTCGATGGCAGAAATAATGTTAGGTATCAAAGAGGATTTGATTTTTTCAACAGTTTGTTTACCTGTTGCCACATGTGTAAGAGTGTACTCCTGGTTACTGACATGGGTATACTTGTCTATTTTCTTTAATTGTTTATTTGTTAGTTTATTCCTTTCCCTGAAAGAAACAGTGGCCGGTAGGTTGGTGGCCAACACATTTATTTTAACAGTATCGTCTATAATTGTCTCCGGAAATGGTAATGTTACTGGATTTTCTACCACTTGCCTAATCTTATATTTCGCTGCTGAAATTGCATCTAAAATATCAGTAATTAGAACAGTTTTATTCTGCAATACACCAGCCAAGTGTGCAGTTTCATTTAAAACTAAACTATATAAATGTACTGAAGCTAAGAAAGAGTAAGTTTGAAATTTTTTAATATACCCTTTCAGCTTGGCAGCTGTTTCACCAGTGCAAGCACCCCTATTTTCTATCATATTTTCCATGTATACCAAAAAGGGAAGAAAATTCACAATAAGTGCTCTAATAGCCCTTAGTTTATGATTTTGGAATCTGGTTCCCGATGCCTTAACAAATGTCACACAAACTACACCAAGAGTTAATGCAATTGCTGTTAGGATTCGCTTGGCTTTCCCAGAGTTACGGAACATGTAATAAATTTGAACGAGAATATCATCAACTTCCACAAATTGTTTGTTTGTCGTAAAAGCATCTTTCATTGCCAACTCTAGGCGGTGACTAGAGCAGTGAATCAGGAGAATCCACTGCCTGTCATATTCTTGCTTTATTTTAACACAGGCACCATTTAAAACTCCAAGATTTACACTTGCTCCATCCGTACAGATGCTTACTAGGAGCTTTGACCACCTGTCGACATCTAATTTATATTTTGTTAAAAAAGCATCATCGAATGCAGTTTTTACTGATACGGCATCTTCACCACCGAAGTCGGGCATGTGTTGACAACTCAATAGTAACTCCACTGGCTGACCTTTCACAACAATTTTAACATACACAAGTTCTTTTTCAGCCCCTGTTTTCCTAGCTTGAGAGCCGTCCATCAGAGCGGAGAAAAAATTTGAGATACCTAACATTTTTTCTATGTCGCTTTTGACCGCCACTGCTAAGTATTTGACAAATTCCCTGCAAGATTTTTGATTGTTTTTACCGCTTAAAAAGTTTACACCATTTTTTTGTTGTAATTCGATCAAATCTTTAAAATTGGTAAATGCCATCTCTTTCATTACAACCGTCAGGCATGTCATAAATAAATGTCTGTAATGCCTTGAAGTGTTTTCACTTAAAACTTCATCAATTTTTGGATTGGGGAAATCCGAAAAAAAACTGGATGTTGAGGAGTGTGATGTCGAAGGTACAGGGGATAATTCTGGGTTACCATAAAATGTTCTCTTTGCCCAGTCATGCAGGCCCCCTGCTTTAATATGTCGTAAAATGTTTCCTTTATGAACGTAGCTGACTCCATCGGCATAATTTAAAACGCCCTTGAGAACGAAGCCCTTTATATTTCTTTTAGCAGCCTCACGTCGAATCTCAATCAAATGTTTTTCACACACGTCACATTTTATTTTCTTTATTGTTGAGTCATTCGTTTCTTCAACAATTGTAAAATCAGAATTAAAACTCCACTTTAAAAACGTTCCCTTTTTTACAGTAGACTCTTTTGGAACTGACATCCCAAAGATAATTAATATTAAAACAAATAAAACATTCATTTGGAAAGATTGCTGTCATGTTTTGCACAAACGAAATGGCGTGGTTGGAGACTGTCGTGATTATCCAGGCGTTTACATGTATGTTTATTAACGAAGTGAATGACAGTAGACCGTCATGATAATCCTAACATTTCCGCGGTGTCTGATGGGTATAAAAGCCCTTCCGCCTAGATTGAAATCAACAGGAATTTGTGAACGTGCGAGGTAATTCATAAAGGGAAAGTAGTGAACCGAGGTTACGAATTTTTATAATAATAATGATTTTTTTAATGTCAATTTTTTTAACGTAACCGATATTTCAGTTTGCGTAACCGGAAAATCGGTCGCGTGTTTTTGAGCTTGCGCGACCGCACGTAACCGATTGGTATCGTTCGCGTCAAATTTCGAGGCCTGTAACAGAAGTGGAAAATAGGGAACAGATAGGTCCAAATATTGAAATAATAAACTGGTGTGACATATTTAGTAGTGTTGGGTCATTATTAGGGCCGAAACGATACGCTGTGCCACGATATGATACAGCATGATGTCGTAGCCCAACGATACGGGTTCATCACGATACACACGCCATTAATGTGAAATTGACAAAAGTTTTCTTGAGTTGAAATAAAGAAAAAATACACAATGACAATGTTTTAAATTTATATTGTTTATTGTAAGATAAATTAAAATTTATATTTAACTTTTAACCAAAATTTTTGGCACATTTTAACTACAAATACTTCAAACGTCTATATTTATTTTTCTTTTACCTCAAAAAAATGTTTGAGGATTTAATTTGTCGGAGTAAAAAAGTTAATATGCCGAACTCATTAAAGCCTCGTCGATGTCATGCTTATCAGTGATTGTAGCGGCCAAGCGAATATTCACTGCGGTATCAGTTTGCTTCGATCGAACAGGCGGATGGCTTTTCTATTTCAACTTCACCAAGTGTAACACTGCTACCACCAGTACTGGGCGTGAACATAATAGTCGAAAGACTAAGAGAGACTATTAACCAAAATTTCAACACGCTTTTCATTCATTCGAATAAGAGCCACCGGTTCTATGCCGGCATCGCGAGGAAGAAATGACTTAAATAAAATGCGGATTCATTGGAGTAAAATGCATGGCTTCTGGTATTTTGTCCAATGGAAAAAATTGTCTTATCTAGTTTCCGAGTCGTATTTTGCACGCGATTAGTAGGTCAGTTTTGCAATGATTGTGAAGTCTGGATGCCCGGGCCTATAGAAGAGGCGTGCTATTTATAGCTACCGAGGGTTTCTTTACATTTAGGCCTTGTGTACGTACGTACTGAACTGATAGGTAATTTCTAAGGGTCCTACATGTCTCATTTATTGAAAAAAAATCGCGATATAGTATGAAATTAATCGTGAACCTTAAATTGAAAAAAAAATCGCGATTATCAATATTCTTAAAAAAAATATCGTTCATCGTTTTCATGGAAAAAATCGCGGTACACCGGTTCACCGGTGAATCCTTTCGGCCCTAGTCATTATGTAGCAATGAATTATGTTTTTTTGACAGTAGGTAATGGGTTAATATCTGGTGATCAAAGGAGATGAACAGACTGCTAAGGTATCAAACACCAATGTATCTTATATTTATTTTACAATAGTAGACATCTAAACCTATTGTTCTGGGCCCTGATTCATGAAATCATTACTAAATATAAAATCCAAATTTTAGTAGATGTTTCAGTTTTGATTGGCTAAGCACTAAAATCAATCTAATATTATCCAATCAAAGAACTAAAATTTGGATTTTATCTTAGTTAAAGGAGCTAAGTCTTTAACTCAATGTCATCCAAAATCTTCAACATTGAAAACACGAATTATTTGTCAATTTAAATCAAAATTGATGATGTGATCTTACCGGAAAAAGATGGGCTCCTGATATCCAATATTTAAGAAAAAATAAATATTTTACCATTGGTACACGAATCGTGTACCATAATGCGTTTCAGCCTCAGTTCTAGCAAGAGACTCGAGGAACGAGGCTAAAAACATTGAACCAAATCAAACGGCGCATGTAGACTGGAATAACTAGACGCTAAAAAAAAATGCCTTCGGTTGACACTTCTGGTTTATTTCGCCGAACATAACTGATTTGAAATTAGAGCAAAAACGGAAACAATTGAATGCAAATCAGTTTATATACATTCATATTACAGTATTATATGCGTTGCGATCCACTTGAGTCAATTTCTAGGTCCCAAATGTTAGCGATTTAGCTCCTTTAAAATTTCGTGAATAAGGGCCCTGGGATATTTGGAACCATGACTCTTTTCAGCCATGTGAAACTTAGGGCAGCCACACATTGATGTACCACAATAGTTCTAGGGTTGGCTAAAGGATAACTATCCCAGAACAATAGGTTTAGATGTCTACTATTGTTTGAATTGGATGACTAATAACTTTGCATTGTTCTGATAACCACATGTCCAATGGATGGCGTGATAATGATATCCGGCAATTCCGCACTCATTCAGCCATTGCTCAAACTCAAGCCATGGAAAAACAGAACGCCTGTGTGAGGAATACAAAAAATATTCAGTTTCGAAACAATCTCAGCCTTATATAATTTACATAATTAATTAGTCCGGTTGCGACATTCAGCCATTTCATTCTCATAAATACTGCACAAAAACCTTCGCGCTTTAATCATCAGACTTGAACATCCAGTTCTACATAGAAAAGCAAAGATATTTACTAAAAAAAAAAAGACTGGTAAAAACATGCCTACATAATTTGCCAAAAGAAATCAAGTGAAAACCATCTCACTTTTCTTATCAAGCAAACAAAGTCAAAAGGACATAATTGTGGATGAATGTCTTGCCATACAAAAAGTATATTTTCCACTTTCATACGAAGACATTGTATAGGACATCGATGCATTAAAAATGTACCAAAAATACCTACTTTGTTCACGTTCTTTGTCCGAATACTTTCTTAGCTCTTCTGGCGACAGCGTGCTCGCTGTTTAATGGCGTCAGTTTTACAAGAGCGCTCTCATAATATCTGGCACTTGATTGGACAAGCTAAACTTAGCCCCAAGTTTCTACCAATCAAAATGCTGTTTATGCATGAGCTTTATCAATAGAACTGCGCGCGTCGATTGCGGAATGTAAACATGGCGCCGAAGAAACGGCATGGTAAAGTGGTGAAAAAACAACGTCGTAAAATTAATCTTCACGCCCTTTCCTACCAACAAAAGCAACATCTTAAAGAATTTGGGGAGGTCCACCCATCTGAATCAAGGTGAAAATTATTAGTATTAGTTTACGGTTAATGTGAATGATGAATATGTTAAGACACGTGGTCGTGACATAATCTACTTTTACTTTGATTGTAGTTATTAAATTTTGTGAATAGAATGTTTGCGCATTGGCGTAAATTAAGATGTCAGCTAGATTAAATGTTATCGTCCAAATTCATTTTACCTGTTATCATAATTTCCGGACTTATCTCTTCTATTTTATATAAAGAAAAAGTGTGTAGAGTGGGCAGACTATTATTAATTCTCATAAATTTGATAAAACAATCATGTTTGGGTCTTAGGTCGGGGTGGGCGTTAGTGGTTTTGTGTGTGGTGTTGTTTCGATTCCCCGCTTGTTCCTACTGCTAAAGACCATAATATGTTAGTCTCAAAATGACAAAGTTTGTGTCAAGTGCACATTAAACCCCATTTGTTTAGCGCTCTCTCTTAAAGACTTAATTGGCGGCTGAATGATATGTATAATTTGTTAGTACAGCAGCCTACATTTATTTACATGAAAAAATTTTATTGTAGGGAAGAAGAAGTGAAAAAATACACACATGTCAAAGATGAATCAGAATTTATAAAGCCAGAGGTGGGCATTTTTAGTTTACCAAATTACTCATTTCAAAGTGTACCGTGTAACTTAATTATTTGTGTGCAGATATACAAATAAATACATTCAGCTACCCCAAAATATACCAGAGTGTCCAGAGTAAATTTCCAGCCAAACCAAATGAATAGACAATCAAAAATATTAAAGTGAATGACAAAACTGTTACATAGGAACACAGATGTATAGTCTATAAAGTGTCAGCATTAACCCAGATGTCAAAACTGTGAACTACAAAAACCTGTTAAAGGAGCTAAATCGCTAACATTTAGGACATAGAAATGGACATAAGTGGGTTGCAACGCATAAAATACTGTAATATGAATGTATCTTAACTGATTTACATTCAATGGTTTCTTTTTTTACTCTAATTTCAAATCAGTTATGTTCGGCGAAATAAGCCAGCAGTGTCAATCTAGTTGCTATTTCGAATGTCTGGTTATTCCAGTCTACATGTGTCGTTTGATTTGGTGCAATATTTCTAGCATTTTTCCTCGAGTCTCTTCCTAGAACTGGGGCTGAAACGCATTGTGGTACACGATTCGTGTACCAATGGTAAAATGTTTATTTTGTCTTAAATATTGGATATCAGAAGCCCATCTATTTCCGGTAAGATCACAGCATGAATGTTGATTTAAATTGACAAATAATTCGTGTTTTCAATATTGAAGATTTTGAATGATATTGAGTTAGAGACTTAGCTCCTTTAAAGAACAACTACTCTCACATATAATTCCAGTGACAGGGTTTTTTTCTGTTGACATCTCTTAAAAGACATTGATTACAACCATCTGTTGTAAAGAGTGTTTCTCCTTTGATGTGTGGAGTTACCCTAAAAAGCCTCTTAAGAGATACAAACCTATGATTTTTCTTAAAAGAATAGAATTTAGTGAGAAGCCCAGAACTGAAAGGGGCCTAATGAATGAAACCTTTCTTCTATAAGGTGTTAAGCTGCAGTACAATGACTTTGAATGGACGAAACAAGTGATAATTGGATCATTTCATTAACACCTTCATTCGTCAAGATTAAACCAAATCCAGCTAATAGCCTTGATAATTGATAATGTTAAGACTATAGACTGACCTAGATTGACTCTAAATTATTGAGGTATTGTTTATAGCACGAATTTGAAAATTCTGTGAATTTAGACATTTTATAAAAATAATCAAGATTTCCTGTCTCAATGTTATATGATCAATATTTGTTAATAAACTTTTTATGTTATTTTCTGTCTCTTATGTTTCATCTTTCAGACTGACAAGGTAGAGGAATCGTCTGATAGTGAAGGGGAGATAACTGAGCATCCATTTCAAGAATTATTGTCAACAATAGATGGAAGAGAAGATGATTCACATGTTTATGAATGTAATTTGTACAATTTTTTATTTGATAATATTAATTTCACAGTTGTATGTTTTTGGGAGGTTTGATGGCCGAATGGTTAGCATGTGCGAGCTATTCCACAAGGTCTGTCACTAAGTCAAGGCGTATGTGACAAGGCGTATGGTCGTCTGTCCAACCTCATAGGTTTTCACGGACTGCTCTATTTTGCTCTCACTGCCAAAGACCCCTTCACGCAAGCAAATAATAGAAATAAAATTGAACCATATGTTAGTCTGAAATGACCTAGTTGTGTCGAGTGGACATTAAACCCCAGGCAAATGTTGCCCCAACATTATAAAGAGACACATGTGGTAATATTAAGAACTTGAAAATGTATGAATTGAAAATCTTGAAAAGGGAGAAAGCTGTCATGGGCTACTATCTCTGGAGACGACATATCCTTCTTCACTTTTAAAGATTCCCAGAATGAAAGGGAAATAATTTTAAAAAATACACAATTAAATGTTAATTCCTATGGATATTAACATATATCTTATATTAGAATTTAGAAAAAGAGTGAACATCAATGCGTTCAGTATTGTTGGGCATAATCAAACATTTGATACTGCAGTTTGCAACAAGCTGCGATTCAGTTATCTATCCTATTAATATATGATCACATTGTGTTCACTTCTGTATCGGACCATCGGTCAAATGCTAGATATTTTGAGGATACAATTTAAAAGTTCCCTTTATTTGGATTCAAAATAATCAATCATTCAGGTATTTCTTTTGACTAATTACTCTTAAAACTAATGTTTAACACTTAAATGAAGCCCATATTCATTTATTTTTGGCATTCTTTTAGCATCCAATGATGAAGAAGATGATATGGAGGAGGAAGCTGGTGATGAGATAGAAGAAGAGGAAGAAGATATAGAATCAGATGATGAAGATGTACATGATCAGTCTGATGATGATATAGTTGATGATGATGATGATGATGATGATGATGAGGATGAGGATGGTCAGTCTGATGATGATGGTGAGCAGGTGGAGGAGGACGATGGTATTGCTAATGATGAAGAAAATAATAATCAAGAGGTGTCACAACAAGAAACATTTCCAGGTATAGCATTTAACCCATAGGCTTTTGAATATTGGAATTTGAAAAATGAAATTTCACTGGCTTATTTTTTATATCCCCACATGGAAATGTGGATGTATATTGCCGTCGCCCCTGTCCGTCCGTCCATCGTCCACAATTTCTTTTGAACACACTAGAGGTGAAAGTTAATCATCGAATGACTTTAAATTTATACACTGTGTTTAAGGTCATGAGACGAAGAAGCCTATCGATTTTCTGCGATATCCGATTATTACTGCCAGAGTTATGACCCTTGATCACTGAAAAATCTTGTGAACGCTCTAGAGGCTAAAGTTAATATTCGATTGACTTTAATTTTATACACAGTGTTTAAGGTCATGAGACGAAGAAGCCTATCCATTTTCAGCGATTTCCGATAATTACTGCCAGAGTTATGTCCCTTGATCACTTTGTAAAATCTTGTGGACAGTCTAGAGGCCAAAGTTAATATCCGATTGACTTTAGATTTATATACAGTGTTCAAGGTCATGAGACGAAGAAACCTATTGATTTTCATTGATTTCCGGTAATTACTGCCAGAGTTATGGCCCTTGATCACTTTGTAAAATCTTGTGAACGCTCTAGAGACTAAAGTTAATATCCGATTGACTTTAAATTTATACACAGTGTTTAAGGTCATGAGACACAGAATCCAATTGATTTTCAGCGATATTTGATTATTTCTGCCAGAGTTATGACCCTTGATCACTTTGAAATATTTTGTTGATGCACTAGAGGCTAAGGTTTATTTCCGATTGACTTTAAATTTACACAAAGTGTTCAAGGTCATAAGATGAAGGATCATAAGATTTTCATGTGTTGTAAATGTTCTCCATACTGACAAATGAAAAAATATGCAACAACCCCTGTTGTGGGCGTATGTTTCGTTGCCTGGCAGCCTATCTTCTGTAAAGGTTCCAATGGATAAACCAGTCATTTACAAAGTACATAAAACAACATGAGTAAAAATAAAAAATCTTACTCAGTTAAAAATATTTAGTTAAAGTGTCAGTCTGTAAGATTAAGGTAAGGAGCTAACAGTTGTCACTATAATAGTTAAGAAATAAATAATGAAAAGGGAGTACGTTGAAAATTTAAGTCAAATTATCTCATTCTAAGGGGAGTTGTGGCCATTTGAAGAATGCTGTAATCTCTATTGTCATTGCTATGGTAATATATATATATAATGATAAACAAAGTCTCAATAATACATCTTTTAATAAAATATTTAATCATGTTTAAATCCCTTGAAAATCAAAACCATCCAATGTTCTAGAGAATTGATTATGGGGTTTGGCATGTGAATAAATGTTAATTAATATTGATTTATATAATATTTGAGGCAGATTTAGCTCTTACATAATGTATCCTTCGTTCGTTTCTGGAGTTTAACGTCCACTTCCAGCTGGGGTGATATCGTAGACAAACATAATGTATCTTTAAGTAAGTGTTTTCTCTGGTTCGAGTCCCATCTGCATTTGTCTGGTTCATGCAGATATGCAGCACATTTAACCCCACTTCATTTGTCAAATGGACAGTCAAATTGTCTTGTGTAGCAATTTATATAGATATTTTTCTATGTTTATTTATAGAAATAGAGGATATAGAAGTGGATGATAAAGAGATAATAGATATAAATGATGATAAAACAGATTATCATGTACAAGATTCAGGTATTTAAAACACAAAATCTATACTAATGATTGTGACAGTGGTTTGTCTGTTCACGGTTGGAGGCTAAACTAGGGCTGCCCTGAGTCTGATTGTCATTGGCATATAGGGTTACCTTGGCCCTGTTGGCAATAGCTCATCACTTCCGGATTCAGAGTTAATCTAGTTCCGTTTTCAGAGTTTTTTATTCAGTTCATGCCTATATGCGTATAGTCATTGGTAGCTGGAATTTGATATAAGAGTAGGCTGTAGTGACGCTGTCCTGGCAATATTTCCCCATTGCACACTGTATGGCATATGCCTGTCTTCATTAGCCCCTTAAGAGCTGAAAAGTAGGAAGTTAAACCCCATTTCATTTCTTTAAATGCAACTTATTTTCACTTTTATGTCAAACAAATGTCAATATTATCTGCCACAGGTAAATTTAAATGTCCATTCTCTGTGAGTAGTCATAATTTTCCGCCAATAAAACTGCCATGACGTAATTTTAGTCCGTCTGCTCATATTCTAGTCTGTATTTCTATGAGAAGAAGGACTAAAATTATGTTTATTGGTGGAAAGTTACGACTACTCACGGTGAACGGCAGAAAATTACCTGTTGAAATTTACGTATGCCAGGTAACATTGACATTCGGGATTGGGTTATGTTTATGTAAAGGATATGTTGACAAAATTACATAAAAAATCTATGAAGCTTTTCAGGTGACTTTTAAACATAATTATAAAAGATGTACGTGATTAAAAATAATAAATGATTTATTCTTAATATTCAGATCCATTTACAAATGAGTTTGATAAAGAAGTAGATGAAGTCACAATAAATAAAGTTAATTCTCGTAAAGATTGGACTAAACAACAAATCAAGGTATATATTTATATTAGTAACAGTACAGTGTCTTTTGAGGAATGTAATAAGATATGAATTCCCATTCGTTGTTGGGAGGTTGGATAGTCGAATGATTAGCACATGCACACTGTACCATAAGGCTTTTTTGTTCATGACCTTAAACAGTGTGTATAAATTTCAAGTCAATCGGATATTAACTGTAGTGTCTAGAGCCGGCCTGAAAATAATGGTTTTAGATGTACCTGACAAATGTCAGGCACTAATGAAATAGTACCTGACATTTTCAACTGAGTATTGGTCAAGTATTGATAATATCATTAAAAAAGGACAAATCAATGCCGGACAAATTGACAGGCACTAGAGGTTTTGTGGTTGACAAAGCCAGAATCTATGTCTGACATTGTCAGTGACAGGTGCCTTTTTTCCAGGCTTGGTCAAGAGCGTCCACAAGATATTTCAATGTGATCAAGGACCATAACTTTGGCATTAATTATCAGAAATCGTCAAAAATCAAAAGGCCTCTTTGTCTCATGAATCACCTGGCGTGGTTTTGATTCCTAGTTGTATGTGACAAGGAGTAGGGCTGTCTGTCCAACCTTGTGGGTTTTCACCGGATCCACTGGTAAAGACCCCTACGCACGAGCAAATTATTGAAATTTCAGAGTGTTTGTATAATTGATTTTTTTTTTAATTTGTAGATACCAGGATTAGGTAAAGGTAATTTACAGTTTCCATGTCAACAACATTTACCACCAATGAACCACAGTGAAACTGATCTCTCCAAACTTTATGTATGTATATTTATTTTATGACTACTTTTACGATAATCGCCATAGAATTTTGACGAAAATCAATATTTAACCTAACATATAATTTTGCAAAATTTAGATAAACATTCTTATATGAGGAATTAACTCTCAAATTTGTAATCGAAAAAAGTTTGCAGTTCAAAGATCCGTGCGAGTTTGAATTAAAATCTGACAAGATCTGTAGCTTGTAGAACATCCACAAGAAAAGTTGGAGACACAGATAGTGACAATGTGATCGTTGAAGCACAGATATCTTATACAACGTTATAAAGCCCTTGACACTGTTTCTCGAAATCTTAACTAAAGGTAAAATCCAAATTTTACTAGTTTCGTTAAAATTTTATTGGCTAAGCACTAAAATCAATCTAATATTTTCCAATCAAATTACTAAAATTTGGATTTTATCTTAGTTAAAATTTTGTGAAACAGGCCCCAGATTTTTATGTTTAAAGCTCTTGATTGTATTTATATTTTGATATACAAATTGTTTATAATCACACGATTCTTGTTAATTTTATCAGATAAAAGAAAAACTGCTGGAGAAAATACCAGAAACAAACGAAAAATTGTGCAATATTCAAACAGGTACAGAACAAAGATATTATAACGATAGAATATATAATTATTTAATTCAATAATTGTCGATATTGGATCATCTGCTCAAGCAAACAAACCAGTTTGTTAAACTATGTTAGTCTGTAAATGACATTTTTGTTAAGTGGACTTTAAACCCTATTATTATACGCCCACATGGAAATGTGGTTGTATATTGCCGTCGCCTCCGTCTGTCGTCCACAATTTCTTGTGAACGCTCTAGAGACTAAAGTGAATATCTGATGACTTGAAATTTCTACACAGTGTTTATGGTCATGAGACGAAGAAGCCTATTGATTTTCAGCGATTTCAGATAATTACTGCCAGAGTTACGGCCCTTGATCACTTCAAGAAATCTTGTGGACGCTCTTGAGGCGAAAGTTAATATCCAATCGACGTCGTATTTATACACAGTCTTTAAGGTACTGAAACAAAGACGCCTTATTGATTTTCAGCGATTTACGATAATTACTGCCAAAGTTATTGCCCTTGATCACTTTGAAAAATCTTGTGACGTTCTGGAGTGGAGGCCAAACTTATCATCCAATTGACTTCATATTGATACACAGGGTTTAAGGTCTTGAGACGAAAAAGTATAGTGATTTTGATAAATGAACAGCTAAATCCATGATATTAAATGTTTCGTATACTAAACTTTAGCATGGAGCAGAACGTTATAAAAACCAAACAAATTCTAATGATTTTCTGATTATTACTTAATGAGTTGTTACTCTTAATCAGATTTTAGTGTATTATAAATGTTTCATTTCTGAAAAAAGTAAAAATATGCGATAACTCTTGTTGACTGCCCAGACGATTTAGCTGCTGTGGGCGTATGTTTCGGTGCCTGGCAGAGTGGCAACCTATCTTATTCCTAGCTTTCACTTTAATTTGTGTTTTTTTTTTCAGAAGGATTATCTCCCTTACAACAAGGAATATTTAACGTGTTGAATGATTATCAGGTAGGTGGATTACTGTGCCAATATTTATTTTCCATATTTAAATTTTAACAAAAATAAATTTTGATATTAATTTTGATAAATAAAGCATATTATCTGGGTAAGATACTCTCAAAGACCAATAAGATGGCAGCATGAAATAAATAGATAATAATATGAATTTTTAATGTCTGTAGCTTGTGTCAAGATTGGCCTTTTTTAACCAGGAACTAACTAGTCCTCAAGCGTTATCATCTTGTTATTCTTAGGGGTGACCCCCTTAGAAAAAAAACCTGACAAATTCTACTTACGTATTCTTGATCGACGTGAAACCTGACATGCTTGTTACTGGCACAATTATTGTGAATCTATTAATGGACACAATGTCAAGTTGGCGGCCATGATGTCATGATCTGGTCCTGATCTAATTACTACTATTGTACTTGTTTGGTAATATTTTGACTAATATGCCTTTTTGTATGGCAGTTTTATATAACCGATGTGATTTTATTGATTTTCAGGATTTATATTATACAGAAAGATCACATCATAATCAGGAAGAAATTAGACTCTCATATTGTTTACATGCTTTAAATCATGTTGTCAAGTAAGTTAGAAATCATGTTGTCAAGTAAGTTAGGAATCATGTTGTCGTTTTTTTTAACTGTTTTTTCAAAGTTACTGAAACACAAAATTGATAAACACACTAACTCTAAGACACAATTGACAACTCCTTTTAAAATCTATTTCAATTCTTTCTAATCCATTTCGGTTATATTATTTTATGTGATAATACTGAACTGTTTAATGATAATACACAGGTCACAATTCTATTGTTTACTAACGGATGACCCTGTGCCTGTAAATCCTGAAGTTATAGGCCAACGTCACCTAGCCCATATTACTTACCAACCCGCGCTTCCCCTTCACAACAAATTTCAGCCTACATTTACAAATATTAGTATAGATTTCTGAGTGACGTTTTCAATCTGAACGACAGACTCACCTTACCTGCAAAGAAGTGACTCTGACACAGTGAATAGCCATGATATCCATATGACGTTGTCTAAACGTCGCAGGTCATGAGGTCACATCAACAAACATAATGTCAACATTACAAGACACAATGTTACATTGTAAACAGGCCTTCCTGCAGCCTTTATGACTGTATAATCCACACAGCCATAACGTTCCTTCCAATGATTTTTCACAGAAATAACATGTACAACTCTAGATTTGACGACGGCATATTGGCACTATTTTGTGCTTCGGTCGTGTCTATTTCAGATATACACGATCAATTATGTTAATGTTTTTAGCATGGGGATTGACTAATGGTCAATTTATTTCAGTTCTAAACAAAAATTTAAAACTTAAACGCAATTTTAAAAAAATAGCCAAATTCTGGCTGGGATTACTGAGTAAAATGGCCATTCATTGTATACGTGGGGAAAAAAAAAGCCAGCTACCATATAATTTTCGTAGGTTAGTTACGTACATGACGTTTTGTGTCCTGATTTGACTAGTATTTTCTCATCTTTATTAAGCGATGATCAAACATTGATTGTGACTAAATGTCATCGTTTATTTTTTATTTTAGATCTAGGAATCGTGTTATAGGTAATAATACTAAACTCAAAGATAAAAAAGCTTCAGTAGATGAGTAAGTATACAGGATATCTTTTACATGGATGTAAATTAGTGAGCAAGGGCATTCTCTTCAAACATAATAGTTAATACTGATGGGTGAACTTTGACCTTTTGAACAAATGATACTAAAACACAATGAAGAGAATTCTCAAAGTGGAATGAAAAGACATGTATTCAGGATTCAGAAACATTTATGTGGTTTGTTGTCCTGTCGATGTCTCTTTCTAGGAATATTGTACATGTATTATGGATATTTTTTACAGTGATTATCGCGATCAAGGATTAACCAGACCTAAGGTGTTAATTATGGTACCGTTTAGAGAATCTGCGTATAAAATTGTGGAAATATTTATAAATCTGATATCACGTGGAAAAAAGGTAAGGTTAAAGTTGAAACTTTGTAAATCATTATTTTTGTTAACTTCTTTTTGGGGAATGACAATGTCCGGTGTTCATGGTATCTTAGTCAATACTGAACAGAATTGAACAATTATTGGACTGATAGTCCTTTTAGAGATTTAGCTTTACCAATATTGTATTTTGCAAGGGATGAACTATCTGGCAAATGCAACTTTATGACTTCTACAATTTATGTCATTTGAGGCGATGAAAACAGTGGAAGTGATCAACAACAAATATTACAAAAGTGGAAAGGTTATTTGGATGACGTTGCGGAAAAATGATCCGATCGAAATGAGATTTAGAAAAGTCAGGTCTGTTCTACTCCAAATTAAAAAAAAAACATTGCAGAGAAATGATACGAAATGAGATTTTGAATAGTCAGGTCTGTTCTATTGAATTTCTGTTGCTATGGCTGTATAATGATGGAGGTTGTATATATAAATATTATTCCAGGCTAAAATGATGAATAGAAAACGATTTGTACAGGAATATCATGATGAAGATGAGGAGGATACAAAGAAAGTTAAACCTGGTCAGTTACATCTTTAAATTAAACAAACATCAAATCAATCAACAAATTGAATGTATAATAAACTTGTATACCGTACATCTTATGTGACATCCTGTCCTTGTATCTTGTTGTTAGTGTGACTAAAAAGAAAGGGTGATCACATATACACAGTAAAGCACATGCATAAATAAAAATCGGTCAAAGTCTCCTCTTTTTATCTTATTCGACCTAGTATTTTAAACTGTTTGCTCACTCTCGTTTGATCCTTTGGTGTTTGATGGCATCTGGCTAGCCCTTTGTGTTTTGATTTTAAATAAGAAATAACAATTATATACTTACTTTAAAACCCTATCTTCCCTGTGTTTTGATTTAAACAACAAAATGAAAATTGTAATAGATACATAAAATATTACTTAGTACATGTAACAACGCCTTTTTTTTTGATGTGCTTAATCCCCCAAAACTTTAGAACCGGGATGGACCCCAGAATTGTGATATGCCTGTGTCTTGTTATATTTCAGAGGATTTTGATGCTTTGTTTGCTGGTAATATTGATGATCATTTTAGATTTGGTGTTCAAGTTTGTAAATCTGTGATTAAACTTTATTCACATTTCTACCTATCAGATTTAATTATAGCATCACCATTGGGATTACGTACTATTATAGGAGCCGAAGGGTATGTTATCTTCATTTTTAACATTTGATTAGATTTTTTTTTTAACAAGTCAAGAAACATGAAGTTGGAAAAAACCTACATGCAGTGCTATTCCTGGTTACATAAACATACATAGATCAGTGCTTGTCAATCTATTTCTGCCAGTGGACCCCTTTGGACATCAGACATGATTTTTTCCCGCTTTAAAGCGGATTTCCGCTTTTTGTCCCGTCAGGTTTCGATTTTTTGCAGTCGGTTCCGATTTTTAACAACGCTTTTGTTATGATATTTTTCCGCTTTAATTAATTCAAGCACCTTGTTTCAAAAGCGTAATATCATAAAACAAACAATCATTAATTTTTTCCTGACAAATTTCTAACTGGTGAACTTCAAAATATCTATCCATATCTTTAAAATCTGCCGACCGGATGTCAGCGATGTAAACATTAACAATACCGTATCGTAGAATCGCGCGAGATTGAACGAGATCGCCTGTCATTGTGTACAAATGACAGAGAGATTTTCTATCGTGCCTATGATGGTACGGTACGTAATCAATCTAATTAAAATATAGATCTATATTTCGTTTCGTTTTTTATACTTTCGATGGCCTACACTCATGTAGATCTAACTAGTTATAGTGAACGCTCACGTTCTATGACGTCAGGTATCAAGCACGGGACATTTGACCCGATAACGTCAGTCATTCGATTAACCAATTAGCGATCGCCATGCTTTTCAAAATCCACTTGTGTTTTGTTATGATTTCTATCCGCTGGTGTTAGTATAGACGTCGTTGGCTGGTAATATCTACCCACAGTTCCACGCATGAAAAGGTCAAAGGGTCGATTCGACAGACCATTTGATTGGCTGACCCCTCATTTCAGGTAGAACACCAGTTAAATAACAAGTCCTCCAGATCCAAGAGTAGTGAAGACAAGTAAAAACGAAATTTTGAACTATAAAAAACGAAACGAAATTGGATCTGTGTTTTAATCAGATTGGGTACGTAATCATCGTCAGTTCTTTCGCGCTATGGCTAAGGTCGTATATCGAGACGTCGACACCAAACTATTCGACAAAGGACTTTAAAATGGATGGAAATGGTTGGAACAGAAGTTGGAAGGCGAGCTTGTGAGACATTCTATTCGTAAAGTCAATTCCGGAAGAGTCGTGAATATTAAATACGGTCGGAGGGAGGTAGAAGTTTATTCGATTTAGACTAAGCCTAATTAGGCCTAGAGCAACATATTTTCTAGTCTAGAAAATTATACAGGATAATCAAAAGATCGGATGCGTAGTTCAAACATTATTATTTTTTTTTTATTTTTTTGTGTTTAGTAAGTATTCTGTAAATGAATTAAATACAAGAAAAATAAGAAATAAAAAAATTGTAGTAAATTTGAAGACAAATAAATACAAGAATATTGAAATTCAGTATGATGAGACAGCCCCCCCCCCCTTACTTTAAAATTACCTTTGCACACACCCCTCCCCCAAACATACTGGCGTTGCCACTGGACACGCCCCCCCCCCCCCCCCCCCCCGATTTTTTCAGCTTTTTTTTTCAACAGCTAAAATCATGTCAGGGACATATTACAAATGTGTGAGGAACTCCCACATCCGGTGCATAAATTTACACATTGGCATAGATGCAAAAGAACCCTTGGCAGTTGTAATTCCAAGAATAGTAGGTGGAAATGCTGCCTTGGCCAAATTTTCCCCCTTGCACATGACTAATTAAATGAAAATTTACTAAATGTTAGTCTAAAATGACTGAAGTATTGTGATGGCGAGGCTTAAGCCACATCCATTCCATACATCAGTACCTCATGTGCCAAACATAAGTATATTATTTTCACCGAAAACATATTGCAGAGTCATTGCAGACAATAGTAAATTATACTATTTGAGGTGCTGAAGAAGTAGGGCAAACACCAACAAGACAGATCACAGACATTGTAAGTTGTGAGAGTTGTTTGTAATTATATAAGTAGGACACTACCTATTGGTAATTATATATATGTTGTTGTATATTACAGTGAGAAAGGTGATCATGATTTTCTGTCATCTATAGAATTATTGATACTTGATCAAACTGATGTTTTTCTTATGCAGAACTGGGATCATTTAACAGTAAGTTGACTTCATGAAATATTCCAATATAACAGTTATATTCCAGTATAACAGCTTTATTCCAATATAACAGCTATTTCCCATATAACAGCTATTTCCCATATTATATTCCAATATGACATCTATATACCAGTATGACGGATATCTTGCAGTATGACGCCTATATTTCAATTATGCTAAAATATAATTCTTGTACTAACAAATTTAAAAACTGTTTTTGTGTAATATATCGGAAACTATATATTTTTGGCCAAACCAGTTTCAAACAAATTTCAGTAATATCTTTTTTTTTCAGCAAATTATAAACAAAATGCATCAACAACCTAAGACAGGACACGGTGTAGATTTTTCACGGGTTAGAATGTGGACCTTAGAAGGATGGTGAGCAATTTGATTAATTTTCTTGGGTTATGTTAATGATGGCAACTATTATGTTATAGATAGCAACAATTATGTAATGAGTGGCAATGGTTTTGTTATGGTTGACAATGGTTATGTTACGCTATGGGTGGAATGGCTATGTTATGGGGTGGCAATGATTATGTTATGGGTGACAATGGTTATGTTATGGATGGCAATGCTTATGTTATGGGGTGGAAATAGTTATATTATGGCTATATGTTTATGTTATGAGGTGGAAATAGTTATATTATGGCTATATGGTTATGTTATGTGTGATGATGGTTTTGTTGGCTGACAGGTACAGTTTAAAGCGACAATGTCATATTTTTAAGTTATATTTTTATAATAAATTAAAATAAAGCCTTAAGATGGATGGCATCTATAAGCAGTCCCACCTTGTTAAAGAATAATCCTATTAATCCAATAATTCACTATTGCCACTTGAAAAATTGGCAAATATATCATTTTCAACGTTTAAAGATAGCTATTCCATGGGGGAATATAAAAACAAGGGAGGTAATTGTGTTATTGGTGTCAATGATTTTTAAGTGTGGGGAATAATGCCTATGATTGTATAATAGTGAGTTGACAAACTATTGAGAAAAAGAAATAGAAATAATTAGGTTTTGACTTTCTTAGAAAATATGAAGTTCTCGCTTTAAAGTGATGTTTGTGGAACTGGATCAAGTAATTTGTTTTTATTTGCTATAACCTTGAAAATCTTTTTTTGCTGGTAAATTTATAAATGAACTTATTTATTTCAGGTCTAAATATTATCGACAGACAGCCATATTTAGTTCAATATCTTCTCCGGAAATCACAGCACTGTTTAATAAACATTGTCACAGTATCTTTTTATTATATTATATCTTATTAATATATTAATATAAATTATCTTAAACTTTATATACAAATGTATATAATAGTCATATGTTTTAATTCATGAAAAGTAAACTTGATCTGCTCAGGGGCTGTGGAATTTGAATGTTTAGAATCGGAATTTTTATGCCCAGTCTTCGCTGACAAGGAAATTGGGCTTATCGTAGACATTTTTAGATGACTCCTAAGATACCGTTAGTAGAAACAATTGTCTTCTACCTGTGTGAGATGGGTAGATGTCAGTTAAATCACATTTATTACAGAAGTTTGTTTCCTGCAGAGGAACCAGTCAATCAATATTTCTTTAACTAGTATAAGATTATCGTGGTAAAATACAGATAGTTAGAAAACCAAGTAGTGGTACAATTTGTCAGATAGTCACACAACTTCCTCAGGTAAATATATCATTTTATACATACCATATTTTACATCTATTTCTGGATGATTTTTGTTAAGAAATTGAAGACTTGTTCACTGATCTGTCAAAAAATTGACCTTCTGAAAAATAGGTAACTAGTAAAACTACTTTAAAAACCTTGCAACCTGATGACCATTTATTTCAATTTACTTAATTCAATATTTTGTATTGTTTATTTTGCATCAAACTTCTTTTTCAGACATTTCATCGTTTTAGTTGTAAAAACTTCAGTGAAATTTGTGAGGACAGATTCCATTTCTTTGTCAAAAAGGTTGGCTGATTTATCTTTCAATTAAAAAGTCGACTGTAATGATTTGCAAAGCTTAATTCTTGATTTTAAACTACTTCTAACGTAATGTGCCGATAAAACATTTTGAGAAATCTCAACTGAAAGGAGATGGTCCGTCAACGTTTTTATACAAATAATGTCAACAACTGTGATCAACTTTTAGAATATGTCTTGGAGCCTCTGTTTAATTGCTAACTTTAGTGAAAGAGGTCGTGATTTAGTGACACTATCAATACTACAAGAACTTTCAATAAGCTTGACAATGTTTTTAGTAAATCGATGAGATTTGTTATTTTTCTGTGTCAACATTAAACAATTGTTTGTTTCTACACTTCTTAATTGACTATGATGTCATAGTTCTGAAAGGTGTTGAGTCCCAAAAATGGTCAGATTTAGTTTTTGAGACATGTGATATCAATATTTTTAAAAGCAAATTTTTTATGGAAGTTACAAACCTTACAGATATAAAATTTTGTATAGAGAAGACCTCCCAAAATGTGATAAGTGATCCTATGCAAAGCTATTTGGGTCAGAAGTGGCACTGACTACCTTTCAGAACTACGGCATTGTAAAATAATTGCTGGCTTTGGTTTCGTCAGGAACATAATAAACACAATCGTCAGCTGTAATTTGGTCTTTGATTTCTGACCGTAAATACAGAAGTATGAAGAAAGAAATATAATGAAAGTATGATTATTTATAGATATTACCAGATATACAGGACCACATGAAGAATCATACTATGGTATTTATACCATCATATTTTGATTTTGTAAGAATCAGAAATTATTTTGCTAAAGAAGAGATGAATTTTGTACAAATGAACGAGTGAGTAAAGTTATATTTTTCTTGGATAGCTGGCCTGAAATTAAATTGTAAATGTACAGGCTTTAGTGCATAGAGCTGTGTGTACAGACCAGCTGCCAATGAGAACAATTTGTTTTTGACCTATACAAAAAACTAAGATACTTTTTCTTGTCGGGAGGTGGGGGGGGGGGGGTATGTTGGCGGGGGCGGGGTGAATGGCCAAATGGTTAACATGTGCGTGCTGTATCATAAAGCCTGGACAAGGAGTAGGGTAACCTGTCCAACCTCGTGGGTTTTCTCCCACTGCTAGAGACCTAAACGCGCAAGCGAGTTATTGAAATAAAATTGAACCATATGTTAGTCCAGAAATGATCTAGTTAGACACCACTGAAGAAGGGAAATCGGGCTAAAAAATTCCCATAACGATTTCACATCAAACCCGTGATCTTTTGGTTAGTCAGCCAGTAACATACACTCACTGATCATCTGTGGTCTCCACTGAGAGATGAACCAAAATATGGACATATAAAAGCTCGTATAATTTCTGTATTATAATTTAGTCAAGGTGAATGTGGATGAATATCTGTATAATTTCTATTTTAAAAACTTGTATAATAATAATGTATATTTATAAAGCGCATATATCCATCCATAAATGCATGCTCAAAGCGCTAACATATGTACACTGTCAATAATTCACTATTCAACTGTCTTGGTCATTAATGGTCGTATTCACGTTGAAATAAATACGTTTTTAATCTAATTTTAAACGAATCCATCGAAGGGGCAGATTTAACACTCAGTGGCAGGGGATTCCAGAGATTAGGAGCACTGATTTTGAATGATTTGTGTCCGAAAGTTTGAAGGTTACATTTAGGAACTACAAGCATTTTTTGGTCTTGGGATCGTAGGTTTCGTTGAGGATTGTGCACCTGGATTAGTTCAGATAAATATTTTGGACTGGAACCGTTTAGACATCTATATACACAACATAGAATCTTGTAGTTGATACGTAAGTGAATAGGCAGCCAATGCAGGTCTTTCAGAAGAGGTGCAGTATGGGTTCGTTTTGAACAGCGGTGAATTATCCTGGCTGCTGTGTTTTGTATTACTTGCAGTTTTTTTTAGCGAGGTTTGATTTAGACCACTCAGAAGACAGTTGCAGTAGTCCAACCTGGAGAATACTAGCGACCGAACCAGTGTATGAGTCGAATCCTTCGTTAATAGATGTCTGATGTTGCCAATGGTTCGTAGGTGAAAATAGCTTATCTTACATAAGTAATTGACATGTTTTTCCATTGTCAGATGTGAATCTAGAAAGACACCAAGATTTTTCACACTATCTTGTACTTTTATGACGGAATCAGCAATGTTCACTGTTGGCGAACCAATTTTCTGGATGTTATTCCTGGTGCCAGCAATCATCACCTCTGTCTTGTCGTCATTTAGTTTCAGCATGTTTGACATCATCCACGATTTTGTCTCCTTAGTACAGGACATTGTTCTTATAAAGGCATATACCTTTGTATATTAAATATGTAAATTGTATTTTTCAGATATGTAAAAGATCAGAAGGTATCTAAATATAGATGGTTATTTTTTGTGGGAAAAGTTCCGTTTATGTTATACACAGAACGACTACATTTTTATCGAAGGTAAAGTATATTACATCGCTAAACAAATACTGATACTGTGTTAATGTACATATTGGCAGTTGGAATTCGATATAAGAATAGGCTGTAGCACCGCTGTCCGGACAAAATTTCCCTCATTCCATGCTGTATAGCGCATGTCCGTCTTCATTAGCCCAGTCGGAGCAGAACAGTAGGAAGTTAAACCCCATTTCATTTCATTTTCTCTTACTCACTTAGCCTCTGTGGCTCCATTTATATAGCATTGACACCAGAAAAAAAACATCCAATAGGCAGATTTAGATCTTACATAACTCATCTTTAACTATGAGATAATATCATCACAATTCAACAGGTTAATATAAATCAAAGAGGTGATTCACTTTTAAATATTTTTCTAATGAATAAATTCATTTGATGATGGATTATCTGTTTATTTATCCTAATTATCTTTGCAGGTATAAAATCCGAGGAATTCACCATGTTGTGTTTTACGAATTACCACACTATCCCCATTACTACAGCGAAGTCTGTAATATGTTAAAGGACCCAAAGAGAAATTTAGATCACATAGAATTAAGCTGTACTGTTCTTTATTCTAAATATGATGCCCAGAAACTGTCTGAAATAGTCGGTGTTAATAGGACTTCGGTTATGATCAACTCCGATAAAACTGTTCATATGTTTGTTACTGGTGAAAATAGCTGATGTTGAAATCGATTTATTGAAATGTGATTCCTTGGCAATGGCTGATTTATGTCTTGGCTAATGGAGCTGTGTTGTGACATTACTAATGATTTAAACACACTTCACTAGTCTTGACAGACTGAGAGTGAAATTAATTAAACAGCTAAAGAACTTACCTGTCAGCCAATTTACTTGCAATAAAATGAAGTTGCCTTGTCCCATGGGTATATTGAGGGCATATGAAAGAACTCTAGAAATAGAAAAAGGGAAGACCAAAACATCACTATCACGGTGAAATAGGGTCGCCTATCCAGCCTTAGTGGGGTTTTCTCTGTGTCCTCTGGTTGTCTTTAAATACATCCAAAATACGAACAAGCAAATTATAGAAATAAAAGTGAACCATAAATTGGTCCCAAAATGACCTAGTTTGTGTTGAGTGGACACTATAAACACCAGAAGGACAAGAGATTAAGGCCCATAGACCTTTTGCTGATATTTACCACCTGCCACCAGACCAACGATAATTTAAATCTAAAACAAAATAAAATGATTGATTGAGAATAATTGATAATTACATAAGATATGTATTATGTTTATTATAAATTTATCTTCTTTTAATCTAGAAAATAAAAGTTGTTATCAAATATATGTACATCTTTTGTTAATTAACCTAGAAAGTATTAAAAATACTACTTTACAAAAGAAAGAGTCTCTTTAGCCCTTTGAATGGTACATTAAGAGGTTTGGATGTAATCTCCTTTTCATTTACTATGGTAATAATCTAGTTTATTTTCCCAATTTCAGGGGCATTTTCAATCGGATTAAAACACAGATCGTATTTCGTTTCGCTTTTTATAGTTCAAAATTTCGTTTTACTTGTCTCGAAAGTATAAAAAAATGAAACGAAATATAGATCTGTATTTTAATCAGATTGTTGATTTTTATATGCTAATACCATAAATCGAATAAAAGGCCAGTATAGTTTAGTATGCTATTATTTAATGGGAGGTGGTCTACGGATTAAGGAGGGTGGTGACTTGGCTGCATCCAGGACCCCAAAATTAGCTCTAAAAAAATCTACCATACTGATATACAGTTTGTGTCAGTTGGTTGGATGGCCGAATGATTATCGTGTATGCATTGTATCACAAGGTCTGTCATTGAGTCAACTGGAGTGGTTTCGATTTCCCGGTTGTACATGACAAGAGTATGGTATCCTGTCCAACGTCGTGGGTTTTCTCCGAGTTTGCCTATTTTCCTCCCACTGCTAGCGAATTATTGAAATAAAATTGAACCATGTTAATCCCGAAATGTCATAGCTTGTGTCGATTGGAGTTAACCCCAATGTCTCTCCTGTTTCCATTGTATGAGTGTGACTGACAATGGTCAGAATATACCTCGTTTCACTGTTGATGCAAGTGCCCGAGTGACATTTTCAACCAGGGTCCCATACAAGCTTAATCAGTCAAAAATGGATCCGTTTTGGTCGAATGTCTGGGACTAATTCAAGTTAAAGGAGCTAAATCGCTAACATTTGGGACCTAGAAATTGACACAAGTGGGTTGCAACGTATATAATACTGTAATATGAATGTATATAAACTGATTTACATTGAATGTTTTCCGTTTTTACTCTAATTTTAAATTAGTTATGACAGCAGTGTCAATCGAATGCAAATTTCTAGCGTCTGGTTATTCCAGTCTACATACGCTGTTCGATTTGATGCAATTTTTCTAGAATCGTTTCTTGAATCTCTTGCTATAACTGGGGCTGAAACGCATTATGGTACGCGATTCGTGTACCAATGGTAAAATGTTTATTTTGTCTTAAATATTGGATATCAGAAGCCCATCTTTTCCGTAAGATCACAGCATCAATGTTGATTTAAATTGACCAATAATTCGTGTTTTCAGTGTTGAAGATTTTGGATGATAATGAGTTAGAGACTTAGCTACTTTAAGGAAATTCTGTTATTGGTTATATAATTATACTTATTGCCCATGTAATCCCTTGTGTTAAACTTAACTTTTTTCTCAAACCTGGGGGAGTAAGCCTTTGGATAAATAGTTTCAACTGAACCGAGTCCCTCTCTGTACGTAATATTTGAGTATACCCTGCATGTAGTTGTCTGGAAAACGGCGTTTTCGCCTACTGTCATGCATTCTTTCACGTGTATATGTAACTTCGATTTTTCTTCCCACCGAACAACTAGACGCTGGTCCTGCAACCAATAGCAAGGGGAAACCACACTAGAGAATCTCAGTCAAGATTGGGATCGAACCCCACAGACCCTGGTTAGTGAGCCACTGCAGCGTACACGTCATACTATTCTGCCCAGACTGAGCTAATGAAGATGGGCATACACCATACACTGTGTTATTAGGGAAATTTTGCCCGGACATTTTCACTACGGCCTACTCTTATATCGAATTCCAACTATCAAGGGATATTTTACGTGCACGCCAATATGTACACATGACCTCGGTTTTCCATCCCATCCAAACGACTAGACAGCTGTCCTTGTCAGGCCCTCCGTCCTGCATCACTGACAAACCTGAACCACAACCCCCACTTAGCAACCGTGACCCCAATTAATCTTATATGTAGCATAACATCTCATAGGCTTCATAAAGAAACATTTTATTACAAATCCACTAAAAATAACATTTACAAATTATTAATATCAATCTTACATAAATATACAAATAAAAAATAAACAATAATCTCTACATGTAAACAGCATGCAATGTACTTTTTTTGAAATTATGCTTAGAATTTATTTTTTTGTAATATCCTTGATTCCTTTATTTATTTGACAGGATAATAGAAACCAGTTTTAACATCGATGTCAAGGTATTGTAACGTATCAAGTGCGATTCACTACTGGTATCAATTGACTGCAGTTCGACTTTAATCTCGCTGATTTTTCCTTCGGTCGTTTTTGTCCAGAAAATTTTTTTGTGATATTTCATTCGATTGATACCTGTAGTAGGAATCGGGCTTAAGAAGTATCCAACGAAAACTTAACCGTTGTTAAAATCGGCTAGATTGACGAGTACTCCCGATTGTCATAATACCCCGATATCGGGACGATCAGTTTTGAATAGTAAACTGGTTTAAATTTGAAGCGTGTAGCACGAAAAAGTGAACTAAGTGACCCACTTTTTATGTGGAATTTATCCATTAATTTCAGAGATAAATTTAAAAACTTGGGAGATAGAAATCAGAATAATGTACCCTGTGTATGATCGTGGTCGCCGGGTTTTTATTTCAAAAATTAGTATCGACTTAAAATGAGACAAAAAAATTTTTACATCTATTGTGACAAGGAGATTTTTGTGGCGAAGACGATAATGATTTTAAAATAAATTATATAATTATTCTACCTTTTGGACTAGAAAACACTCCTCATACATACCGACAGTCTCTTACAATAGTTAATGTACCTATAAATTCTCTTCTAATTACACCTTTACTATACTTACATTAAGTGTAGATTCTGATATATATCGTTATATTTAAGTTTTATTTATAAAAAAAACCCGTATATCACTTGATTGTATACAATATAACCCCATTATCACCTGACTGTCTACATAACCATATTTATTCTCTTAATTAACATAAGTTTACTTATTGCCCCGTCTACAGCCCAGATCAACTATATCATTCATTCGATACAGAGACATAGAAATGAGGTTTAACGTCTACTCGACATAAACTAGTTCATTCCGGGACTAACGTATGGTTCCATTTCTTTTCAATTATTCGCTAGCACGTATATGGGTCTTTAACAGTAGGAGAAAACCCACGAGGTTGGACAGGCGACCCACTCTTTGTCACATACAAGCGGAAAATCTAAAACACCCCACTTGACTCGATGACAGACCATATTATTTAAAGCGCACGCTTTAGAGGTTTAAAGGTTTATTATTGGCAAAAAATTATCCTAGCTCGCATATTGCCGCTTTAGCGTCTATATAGGAGTTGTTCCTGAAACAGATCTGAGACGGAGGACGGGGCTCTTTCGAATATCCCGCACTTTACATCCGTTCGACGCGGGATAAAAACCGTGACTAATCGGAAGGGGGTGGTGGGAATTTCACTCGCCAGACACAGTTTCCTCATTACATTGCACACACAGAAATATTAAATGATTTGCAAAGGTTTATGTTTATAGAGAAGAACTAAAGCACACAACATTCAATTCCTATAATAATGACAAACACACATAAAAACTATTTATATAAAAACACAATACTATAGCTTAAATACTAACACATACTAAAAATACAACATAGTAAAAAAATTAAATCTATTTTTAAAAAAATTGACAACTTATTTTTTGATTAAAATAATACAACAATAAATAATACTGACAAAATATGGACATCTTGGTTTATTTTACAATTTATACAAATTGGAATGTTTAAATATCTCCATATTTTTATAATGTTATTACGTCATATCATCCTGGGTCATAAAAAAACATTACAGTAACATACAGTAAATTCCTAATACCATATTGAAGACCAGCAATACGTGATGGTTATTAGTGGAAAACTCTTAAATTTAACATGTGTTGAGGAGAAAAAATCTTATGACAACATATTTTAAGATTGACAGCGTACAATAATAAAGTTATAATTCATCCACCGGTTGAAAATAAAATTTAGTTGACATGAGTCTGGCGATTCCGTTCACTGGACGGAGTTTAAACCTCCAAACCAAATTTACACGTAGATTCATCATTCGGTTTTAAAGGTGAGACGCCCACTTTGATCTGAACGGAAATCAAAGTGTTAATTTAATCTAAAGTGTTCATATATACGTAAAACGACATCGTACTGCATCATACATATATGTGTTGGTGTTTAGATGCCGCCATATTAGAGATGTTACACTCTATAGTTTATGTTAAAAACAAAAGTAGGCTACACGTCATTAATTAGACGTACTTTCGGTGGTTTAGTTAACATCGCCTGTTACCCTTGAATGAGTCAATATAATATAATCAATCAGACACATAAATTTTAAACACGTCACAGGTTTTGTACCTTTAAAGTAATGAATCAGGTATATGAATATCGCAGGAATATATCTAAGATATTGCACATGTCCCACTCGGTCATCTCCACCAAACATAATACACCTTTGTCTCCAGTTCATTAATGTCGGCCATTTCGATCTGACGATATCCCGCCATTTTGAAATGGCCGCCTTGCCTATATTTGCGGTATTTTTTATGGTGTTATTCCTATATCACCTTCTCCGACGATTTCCGGTTGTTTTCGAGATGATTTTGGATAGTTTATGAGTTTAAGATATCGGTTTTCTTAAATATCTAGGATGGTTTCACCATCCTTACCGCCGTCGACTGAAACACGTATTACAGCAATATTCATTCAGTTGACGTCTGCGACAAGCACGTGGATTTATACTCAATAAGCCACTACAATAAGTCTCGTTTTTATCTTTGCAGTTTTCTGGAAAAGAGAAAAACAAAATAATATATATTAACAACGAAACACAGGTACATCTTGTCAGTGATGCAGGGCGGAAGGCCTGTCGGGTAAGTGTCTAGTCGTTTGGATATTGTAGGAAACCGTGGTCCCGTGTACGTAATTGGCGTGCACGTAAAAGGGCCCTTGCAAGAAACGACATTGTCCGGGCAGAATTTCTCTTACAGCACACTGCATGGCATATGTTCGTCGTCATCAAACCGGCTACAGCAGAAGCCTGGTTTATGAATTTTTAAATGCTTGTTTTGTAAAGAAATAGACAAACAGGAGATTTGGTTCGTCTCTTCTATGGGTTCTCTGCAATGTGTATCTCATACTTTCTGACACTATTCACTATATCTTTACTGTTATTTGTACTTACCGGGTTTTTTTCTTTGAGATCGTGCTCTTGCTCGTGATCTGGGTCTAGCTAGACGCCCTCTAGCGGGCGATAATCTATGTATTTTATTATCTAAATTAGTTCTTGTTCTATACGGTGACTTATTTAAAGATATGGTGTTAGATATGGAGGGTTTAAATAAAACAGCACTGTTGGGATGTCGTACACATTCTCCTAGATGACACGTCTGAAAAATAGAGCGAGAATATTGATAATCACTGAATGTCTTGGGTTTTAATTTGGAACATAGTATAGATAACCCCTCTCTCTCTCTCTCTCTCTCTCTCTCTCTCTCTCTCTCTCTTCGTGTTTGTAACGCCTGCTTCAATAGTGACATCACAGACAAGCAAGGACAGGAAGAGTCTTTTTAAAGGTGTGGGCAAACTGTCGTCTTTTGCGAAATTTGAGCCAGGGAAGTGGAGGGAACCCACTGAAGCCCAAGCGTATGGATTTTGTGTTGCATTTTTTAAAAAAGCGTGTTAAAACTTGATATGGCACAAAATTGGCAAGGAGGCTTTTATACCTCTGTACCGTCCATTAATCGGCCATATTTATGTGCACAGTTTAACCAGGGCAACTAAATGAAAACAACTGAATATTAAAGAGCCTACGTCACACTCCTAAACTCCTACTATATTTCGCTTATATTAAAGAAATGAAATAAAATGGGGTTTAACACCCTATTGCTTCGACTGGGTTAATGAAGAGGGTAATATTAAAGAACTTACCCGGCTTCGACCACATTTAGTACCGGGTAAAGCTGTAAGATAGGAATGGGTTCGACATGTTCTAGGATTGACAGGATCTTTACACCATAGTTGACCACACATATACGATCTCATTTTACCTTTCTGAAACAATACATTCAATAATTAATAATACAAAGATAGATTGCCAGGCAACGAAACATACGCCCACACCAGCTAAGTCGTCCCGGGAGTCAACAAGGGTTTACAACAAAACCCCAAACAACAGAACGATATATTCTCATAAACCAGATAAGTTGGTTTTGGTAGGTGTACCATATTTAGAAAAAGGCCCTCGAATTCACTTGAATTTACATGTGAACTGGGAACGTTCGTTTTTATGCACTCAATCGGACTTACTGGTGAGCCCACGGTGACCGACTCGGTAGGTCGCTGACAGAGAAAGCTCCTCGGACATTTTCAGCGTTTTTCCCTACTTTTAACAACTGGGCAGCACCGTTTTTCAACCTACTGTTCATTGATATTCTAATCAATTAAAGGTTTCTTTATGGCCAGACCTCGTTTTTTGTTCAAGCCGAACGGCTAGACACCTTTTTCTTGCCAGAACCCTATCCTGAAACCTGACTGGAAATGAAATGAAATGGGGTTTAACGTCCTACAGTTCTGCTCCTAAACTGGGCTAATGAAGACGGGCATACGCCATACAGTATGCTTTGGGGGACATTTTGCCCGGACAGCGGCGCTAAGGGATACTCTTATATCGAATTCCAAATGGGAAATACCTAGTAACTTTCTCGGCAAACTCCGGGGTCCAACACGCGACCTCATCGTCATTGAGCAAGCCCCGTCGTATTCACTCAGCCCCCGTGGCTCTCATGACAAGCTGATAACCGTCATTATATAGTCAGTGATGTGTTGATAAACAGCTCTGGTTGACATAACGATATACTAACATACCATAATTTATCTAATCTTTATAACAGCACAAGCACAACGTGCTACAAAACATATACTCTACTTACGTTACAAAACCCGGATTTCTTCCCAAATATAAGTTTGCACTGGACAGAAGCAGAATAGATTTGACCAGGTGGTCGCCTTTCTAGATTATATTGGTAATGTACAACAGGTCTATCTTGAACACATTTACCCAGATCTGTCCTGAAATCATCCATAAATCATCTCTTTATCATCGTGCCATGCCTCATTATACTCTCTTTAACCCTATCAGTTCTATAGAATGTAATTGACCTGATATTCCTACATGACCTACAACCTGGTGTTAGGCTATATTATACCCTAATTATTAAGTAGTTCGTACACAAGTCTTGAGATATCTGAAGTTTTGATGAGGGTGCTTGGATTTATTTATTACATGTCGCTGATAAATCTTCTAGTAAGACATTATAGATCACATAAAAATAATCTCGGTTCCATGTTACAGACTGTGAGTGCTTGTTGCGCCCGGGGCGGTCCCACCATGTGCACACCCAAAAAAGGACAATAAAACACACATCAAGTATATTTACATTTTTAAAGACACGTCAGTGTTTTCGCCGAAAAATAAAATCAAATTTGGTTGGGCGTATACTATCCTTGTTCTGTCACAAAATTGCTTTCAAAAATGTTAAGTCCCGCGCGTGGTGGGCCGCTCTCACACCGTCTTACTTTCTAATTGGCCCAAACTTTCAAGACATGGTTGTTTATTAGCATTATTAATGGTCCACCTGGTGGCAACCTATTAAAATACATATCTATATTTCGTTTCATTTTTTTATACTTTCGATGGCCTCTACAAAGATAAGTAAAACGAAACTAAATATGATCGGTGTTTTAATCACATTGACCTGGCTGGAACACCTGGGGACAAGCACATTAATTAATAACAACAGGATTCATATATGTACAAAGGCATCTCCCTTACCTTAGCAACGCCTTCATCTGACGCACAGAACAATGTGAGAAGGTAAAGGCGTTTTTAAGTTTAGCTTTATCATTGGTATTCTGTGGTGCCATGACGTAATTTCCGTCTGGTGGACAATCAGAACTTATACCTTCTCCATCATGCTGGGCTCCCAGACTGAAAAAAACCCAAAATATCATATTTATAAAAAGACTAGTTAAAATGCAGGGTTCAATATGCGGATATTGCGTACATCTTATTAAGGCCTTCACGTAATTTCCGCATAATTCGGCACTAATTTCGATTGGGTACAAGCTCAGCTTGCTAGCCTATCGGAAACCTCGGTTGTCGCTAATACCAAGTGCCGCTCTTTCAAGCTAAAAATGTCAAGGTTTCCGTGGTCGCTATGTCACAAACTCTGGACGCTACTGTTTACGTGTCTGTATACAACGTATCTACAAGTTCGGGAATCGTGAAGTAATCTAGCAACGTCTAGATGTTGTAAAACTCGCAGTCGTTGCTTCTGGACATGGGTTCAAGACTTGGTATTTACGTGTTCAGATAGTACGGAAAAAGTTAGAAAGAAAAAACGTCATGTCACAATCACAACTCAACAAACCAGAACTGTTTGGCCGTAGATATATTAATTAGTCTCAAAATGACCCGACGTTTTGTTGACGAGGACGTAAACATCATTCATTTCCTTCTCTGTGTTAACCAAGCCCAGGGTGGCCATGCATGAAGATTTAGAATGAAAGACCAATATCATTTGTAACAATCCTTGAACCACCCATCACTATCTCAGAAAAAAAAATCCAGTCACTTGGCAATCGAGAACAAAATATACTGTTAGAAATAATTAGCCACTAGGCAATCGAGAACAAAATATACCGCTAGAAATAAATCATTTTTTAAAGATTAAATAACGATGTACGTGCAGATGATGGCCTCTTGAACCCACGTTCGTCATAAATCAAAGATGACACAGTAATATATAGAAAACATATCTCAGTCTCGAATGTGATGTACTATGGGGAATATCAAAAATAATTGCTGATAATTCAAAACCGTTTTAAATCTGCTGGTTGGATAAGGTGAAGGGACCAGCGATACTACCTCTAGTCGCAGTTATTAAAACAAAAACATCTTTGATGACAGATTCGACTGTTACTCGACAGTCAAGCTATCAAAAGTTCAAAACCTTTAGGAGGATGTCTGCAGAAATTGCACTCAGCAGCTACTTGACCGAACAGTTAGGTCGTAATGGTAGACGTCTGAAGAGGTTTTGGTGAAGACGGCCATGTTTATCGTGTTAAAAGTACACTGAATTCACACCGTATACCGACTATCTAGTAAACCGATCTAACAAGTGCCAGACGGCAATGTGATTCCAATTTTCCCGCGTCTTTGTTGTAGCAGATTTAATTGGAACCACTCGACATCAATTGTCGCACTGATTTCACAACCCTTCGTTTTATTTCATGTGGAAATGTCATTAATTAACGACATCGTAGCAACCGACGTTCAAATTTGGGTTTCATTTTCCAAGAGAAAGGAAACGAAAGTTTAAACAAACAAAAATCATCCTGACCGTACACCAACTAGATATCCGCGACATACTGACGTCATCTCAGACGCACCGACGAAGGTCATTTAAATTAGCATGTGTTTGGCAATGTTCTCATCGAATGATGTATATATAGGCCTCGATATCGTATTGTTATTAAAACAACACTTTCTCTTTGCCCCTAGGCCCAGACCAAAATAAAGTCTGATCAAATTAATCTAGATATGTAGGCTTTAAACCAAGGAAGCCACGACCAAGATAATATGTTAGCAACTGTTCCCATGGATACTGCCAATACTGTTTATGTGTTTAGGAAAACCGATCCAATTCTAAGTTCCATGTTTTCAATAATTAGTTCGTGATTTCGGCATTAAACAGTGCTAGAGATCGTGACATTGCGACTGGCCAGCTGGGGCAATATGGCGGCGGTCCATGACAAAGCTCACGGATTCGAGAATTACTAATATCTAAATATAAACAGTCTGGATGTCAGAGTAACCCCGTCTGTCGTACGATAGACACGTGTTATAATGTTTATCACTGGAAACACAGGTAAAATACAATTGGTTTCAGATATCGTTGTTATTGTATACATACTTAAAGCCGCGCCCTATCGACCATAAGGAAACCGGGGACGGAAAATCGTGCTTATAAAACAATAATATAGTTTTGATATGGAACCGCCTTCTGTATGATTCAGCAACTTAAATCAAACTTATTGAGTGTTTCCAGATCTACTAGAGGTGGTCCGTGTCATTTTGGAAGCAGAAGTTTTACTTGTTGGTTTCTACCTACCAAACAAAGGATCTTTAAAATACACGTGGAAAGGCAGGTTGCTGTGTACCTAATCGACAAATAGTGGGCGAGAACGCGAAAAATATCTCCTAGGGCCCATCTTAATTGAGCCGAAAGTAGGGTGTTAAACCCCATTTCATTTCATTCCATTTCACTCAAAAGATCCCGTCTTAATTCGGCGTTCGGTTCTTGTCGAATATAAGGCAAAAAGACAAGTTTACGAATTGAAAATTGCCCGCAAATAACTTTACGGCATAAAATTTGGTACTTGCAAAGAAAGAAGTTTTAAGCTTGCAAGTTCCACCAAATATGCAAAGTAGAAAATATAACGTCAAAATTTGACCGATTACAAATGTACATAATTACCACAACCATAAAACTTGAAACAACACAATATAAGCTTTTGTATCATTCGAACAACTTCCCTGTCGTTATCATAAGGATCTCCGCCCCCAATCCCCCTGACAATATTAAAATGTGAACCACCCTACATAGAGATTCAAACAGGTTGCTATCATGACGAAGTTTGGCATACCAAGAAACATACTTGACTTCGATCATGATAGGGTGATGCCAAACTAGTTTGATCTGTGAGTTATAGAACACCCACTTAGACATTCTAACTCCATTACACACTACGAGAAGGTAAAATGAAGGGAGTGGAAGACCCTTTATAAACACCAATTCTCCTTTGAAAACCTCTTAATCCGCCAGAGGGGTTTTCAATATGGTGAAAGTCGATTCTCTGAAGGGGAATATCAGTCTAAAAATGGCCCGATTCCATTCAGTATTTTCAAAGATATGACGAATTGAAAATTTGGCGACAAATCTGCCCTCCGTCCATCACCGCTGACAACACCTGAGTCGAACACCCTACCCCAGTTTATCGAGCCAACACCTTACTTACTGAGCCACCGCCGACCCCTTTCACGTGGAGAACGAAACATTCGATTTCCACCCTTTTAATTTATATTCCCAGTTTCAGATGATGACGCAACACGGCGGTCAGTAATTCTGCCCCTCTCTTTCCATATATTCTATATTTATTCCCTGACCTTTTACGTCAGACGGTCATCACGTGCTGGTGATCAGATCGGCTCGGCTCGGCATGTTTCATATTGTAAACTTTAAGTTCGTGTCTGCTCCGACATTGTTTTTATATTTTTATTCTCTAGACAGACAAAACACTTACCTGTGACCCAATTCATGGGTAGCGACCTTGACACACTGAAAGTCTCCCAAGTCAGCCACAATGGAAGAACTACTGCCTTCGTCTGTCTTACAAATCGAGTCAACAAACGCCATACCTAAAACAAAGCAAAACAAACGCTCTTGATCATTTTGTCCTTCAACCAATCCACCGCTTTAGTCGAGCTTTAAAGAAGCTAAATTGCTAATATTTGGGACCTAGAAATTGACACAAATGAGTCGGAACGTATATAATTTATATTCAATCGTTTCCTTTTTTACTCTAATTTCAAATCAGAAGTCTCAATCGAATGACAATCTCTAGCGTCTGGTTATTCCAGTCTATTGCGCATGCTCTCCAGATCAGAATATGAGGTCAGTATTTGATGTGACTTGTGCAATGTCTAGCCTCGTTTCGAGTCCCTTGTTACAAATGGCGCCGAAAAGCATTATGGTACACGATTCATGTACCAATGGTGTGGGGGCGAAGATATCCGAAGAAATACATTATAATGGTTAATAAAATGTACTTTGACTAATCGTGACTTATAAATCCCCGCTCCTCATTCCCCTTATCACAACCAGGTTTTGTTCAGCTAACAATAACTACCGAACCACGTGCTATCAAATACAATTGAACCAAAAATTCAGACTTCCAAGGCAAAAGAAAAGGAACTGTCACCATTGGTTTTTGTATCTTAGGAATTTGGACCTTTCGAAAATTGTTACAGAAGAGATGAACGCCCACGACTCACGGTAGATTTCCGAACACTAGTGTAGTGTGCGAGTTGAATGCCCCATCGGTGCATATATATTAACCTACAAAATATACCTGACATTATGCGAATATTTTCCATTAACGTTGATTGCAATTACCTCAGTTACCTATATATCTACGCATATGTTATGTTACAAAAGTGTACTCTGTAGCCCTCCCAAATCCCACCATCTTCTAATGACGTAATCAGTACTAAGCGAGGACCTTTTAATTGAAATTTGTTCTTTTTTCTATTAACTTTCTTGAACTTTTTCCAAGAAAATCATTCTGTAAGGTATACGTTTTTAACCCCTTCCATAATACCCATCATCGTAAGCTAAGATTCGTAGTAATTGCTAGACATGAAGTATTAGTCAGCACTTCGCCCTATTAACGAGTGTCGTACCTGAAGAAGGTCATGGTTACTCGTTCACACAACTCCGCCCACATAGGTACGCTACTGGCTGGTGGTCTGTGGGATTGACATATCTGAATCCCGGATCCAAATCCCACTTTCACGGGTTATAGTTAGCGGCGGTTATCGTAATTCACATAACACTCGTATGTGCAACTGCAATAGCAACGGTTATTTCCTGGCCGTGCGACGATGATGTTAGTAGCAGATTGTGTTTCATCAGTACTTAAGTAATAAAATTTGAAACTGTTGGTACTTGCAGAGATTATTGGCTGAACTTGACTTTAAGATTTAAACTAGAGATAGAAATACTATATTACTTACCACCCACTTCTACATTGCCACGGTTTATCAACAAATATCTGGAGGAAAAGATACAAGAATATTTAAAAAAATGGAAATTACAACTTACTGCACAGAACAAAAATCGTGTGACAGAATTTGGCCAATATAGTAAGTAGACCCTTAGATGGACAATCTCATTTGAAAAGACATTTAATGAAAATGAAAAGGGGATTAACGTCCTAATTTTGTGCACCAACTGAACCAATGAAAGACGGCCATTTGAAAAAAATGTACCAGGATTTTTTGACTGATCGGGCTACCGTATTTCTGACAATTCTTCTAGGAATTCTCAGGTATATCTTTCAGACCACTAGCAATGTGTTGCCGGAACTTTAGTTGTCAGTCCCATCTGAATAACTAGGCCCAATTTAGAGACTGGGGTGGGAGTTTTGAGAGTTATCGCGGTGCATCGTGGTTCAACCGTTGACATTTTAGAGTGCCGTATCATCCACGTATCAATAAAAGGTGGACTGGTATAGATAATATATATATAAAAAAAAATCAGTCATTTTTTTAAAAGATTTTTTAAATTTCAATTATATCCAATACCTGGTAAAGACGATGGCGTGATCGTATTTAGGTAAATCCTCCTGGGTTTTCAACCATTTCTGGAAACTTCTGAGAGCGACGTTGGCATTGACTCGTCCAACAGTTCCACTTTTACCCCATTCTACTACATATTCTAACCAGGCAGAATCTTGTCGAGACTGAAATCATCAAACGAAATACCAATATAGGTTACTGACCTTCTCACTTTTGAACTTACACTGTTATATATATATATATATATATATATATATATCATACACAGACAGCCAGACACGGTCATATTTTCATATTATAATATTAGACAGACGATGCGCGGGAAAACAGACAAGATGAGCAGGTTGTAATGAAGACGGCTAAAGATGTTATCTATCTTTCGGTCAGTTACGGTTAGGTTGTGGGAGGTGGTCGAGGGCGGGAGAAATAGGATTAATTCGCTTGCATGTAGGAGTCTTTAGAAAAGGAAGAAAACCGAAGGAGCCGGAGATAATCCAAGAGGTTAGACAGCCAATGGATCCTACTCGGCACTCACATACATTACATCTTTATTTCAATAATTCGCTTGTACGTAGGGGTCTTTCTTTGGCAGTGGAAGGAAACCTGGAGAAAATCCACGAGGTTAGACGGAAACCTGGAGAAAATCCACGAGGTTAGACGGGCAAGAGATCATATCCCTTGTCACTGAATCTGAGATCAAAAACTCGTATTGAATCAAAGACTCGAGTTTTAAACATTATTTATTTAGGGACAGACATAACATATCTTTTTATAGCAACGGATATTATTGTATTATTGTAATGTTTTTTTTTATTGAAGGATTGTTTTACTAATTTATAATTTTGTATTTATGGTACTCTGTCTTATTATAGAATCATGCACGGGTTTTGAAAGTTCTACGCGACTTCAGTGCTGAAGATTTCTGATAATATTAATCGTGTTCGTTCGTAAAATCTGAATTCTATTGACCAAATTAAAATATGAAAAATATTACTGAACGTGGTTTATGACCGTCCAGTTTTAAAGTACTCAACACCCACGCCAAGAGACATCTGGATATCGCAACCGGACATCTGTCTTTAGTTTAAAAAAATCCAAACAATTGGCTGTCTCATTGCTACTTTTGACCTTTTGCCTACCGGAAGTCAAACTCGCGTCTTTGCCCATGGCGTTAATCGTTGCTCTGTTAATTCGCTGTTTGATTTGGTTTTTCAAATTTTTCATGACCTCGTATTACCACGTTCTTTAGTTGGAATTTGGAATGTTCTTAGAATAAACGTCTGGTAATAATTTCTAAATTAGCAAATTGTAGTCCTACATACAGCAGTAGGTCAAGGGTTGAATTAGTTAATACATAAATAATTGATAATATCTCTAATCACCCTGGCTGTCTTTAAGAAGAAGCTGTTTTACACAGTTATCTTAATTTCAAAATAATGACGAGTGTCTGCTGTTGGATGGTTTAGATTCCTTAAGATCAAGGGAAGATAATTCTAAACTATATTACAGAACGTGACCTTCATGATGTTGAAGTGGTTGTTTATTAGTTCAGCTTTAAATCATTTAATATGATAAATCGAGATTAGATTTTAAACATGTAGATTAGGATGTGAAATCGGCAGGCTAAGATGAAATTATTATTTTTTTCTTTTTATATATCGCTTCACCCATGTGTGCATCAACAATGGTGGTGTTTTCAGAAAGAATTTATGATTTTTTTTTTAAATTCGGCCGTCTGCAACCTTGAAGATCTCCATTTTTGGTTGGCCATTTCTTCATCTGATTAAAATACAGATCTATATTGCGTTTCGTTTCGTTTCGATGAGCCCACTACACGAAGATCTGACCAGTTGTGGTGGGAGGTTGCTTCAGGGGTCAGACATTGGATTAACCAATCAGCGTTGATGTTTCTAGTATGATAGGCCTACCCACATTTCCGTTCATCCCACGCCAACAGACCGTTTCATTGGCTAATCTCTCACATTAACCAGAACTCGGGTTATATACTAACTCTTCCAGATCTTAGTGTACGCCTAGTAAAGTTAAGTAAAACGAAATTGCAATATTTTTCCCAATTTTCAATAGAGATTAATAACACTAACATCTAGAGATAGATCATTAACCGCTTTGTACGTCCCCGCTTGGCCTTCTCACCAAACTCGCGTATCGAATTAAAGACGTTGTTCAATAGTCTACAAGGTCACAACAAAACCATTTCTAATATTCCAAATCGCTTCCTTTGATGGTAAGGCCTACAATCAGGGGTGACACGAATGGCCATAAAAGATGATCAACAAATAGGGATGTTTTTATTGTCAGAAGAAATACATGCGTGGAATGCATAATGGCCCATCAAGGTGGAACTTTTACAGCTGCATGGTGTGTATTACATCACTTCCTTAGTGATGATAGCCTTTCTCGACCAGGCTGATACTTCCCTTTAGTTTTTATAAGAACATTTCCGGTTGGCTTAAAAAAAAAGAAGCATACCTTAGCTATATGGATTCCAGATATTTTAGCCGTGATTGATATTTCATGATCTGTAATAGTTTGGAATCTTTGGTCCACCTGCAGATATAAATAAATTGGATATGGTATATAAAGTAAAATATGTGAATCTTCTTTTTTATAGAAACATTTGAGGAAGAGAGAGGGAGTATATATATATAAAACATCTGCCGACAACTATATTAAACATTTCTCTTACGTCAATAATCTCTGATACAACAATTACATTGTAAGGTCACGATTGTCAATGTCAAGTATCATTCACATCAAGATCAACACTTTTATAAAAGATCTAAGTCTCGATGTTTTCAGAATTATGATTGTTGCATTTATTATAGCCCGTCTATAAAGAAGATGCGGGCTGCTGAAATCCAAGTACAATCTAAGTCTTGCAAACCGACAATTCTGGAACCTCCAGAGGAAATTTTTTGGCGAACACCTGGATCGAACACCATGTTCACCGAGTCACCGTGGCTCCTCGTGCATAATACAGTAAGATCGACACGGTGATACGAACATAAAACAATCTCGAAAACGAACCTGAACGTCACCAAGAGCAACGGATCGAAAGGGAGGTTAGAATTGCGGCTATATTGTTTCTGACTTTTCGTTCGAACTCACTCGCTTACTGTGAAACGTTAGCATGTTCATTATCTGTACGAACTGATTGGTTAAACACAATCAATACAAATTCAACCCAAGCCTTTAAAATTTGTGAAAATCAAAACCTACCATAGCAAACACCATTCCATAATATCTTCTTATTCTGGCAAGTGCCACACGCTCCTTGTTGCGACTTTTCTTCATGTAATGTCTATATATGGAGTTGTCTACAACTACCAGAACTTCTATCTTGGCATCGATCCGATTGGTATATGATCGTTTCTGTAAATGATGCACCGCTGTTTCAACTGAAAGAAATACATCAGAGAAAAAAGTTAACCAAGGTCTTTGTAGAATAGACATACAATGTCTTTATAGTTGCGTATTACTGGTACGTTAGTCAATGTCTTTATGTAATAGAAATACAAGGAACGAAATAGAGATAAGTTGGGTGGTCTAGTTGTTTAATCCGTGCGCGTGAAATCATGATGTCTATCATTTTGTCAAGTGGCGTGGGTTAGAACCCCTGCTTGTACGGGACAAGAAGTGGATTTTGGGTAGCTCTTTCGGTTACCTCCCACTGCTAAAGACCCCTACGCACAAGTGAATTATTGAAATTAAATTGAACCATATGTTAGTCGCAAAATGACCTAGTTAACCTCTTCCCCTCTCTCTCTCTCTCTCCCCCCTCTCTCTCTCTCTCTCTCTCTCTCTCTCTCTCTCTCTCTCTCTCTCTCTCTCAAAGAGAAGCCAAATATTATTTAACTTACCATCTGTATTAAATAGGTCAGATAATATATCTGAGTCATTTTCGTCTTCCTGTAAAATAATACAATTCAAATTTATGCTCTTGTGACTGCACATTTAGATAGTATTTGAAGGTAGATAGGGCCTTATATTTCCAAACAATTATTATCTGAATAAAGCCACCAATGTGTTTTAGTTTTACTGAAACCATCATTTTTTTAATAATCTGAATCAAGCCATGAAATGATTCATTTTTCGAACCTGTTTTGTTTGGACATTGGAATTCTTTGCGAAGGTATTACTATCACTGCTCTGGCAATGTAATTTCTACCAGACTAAATCGTTCGCATCCGTATATAAAACGAACATGTCATCGATTCATGTCTATCCATGACGTCATTCCACACATCCGTGTTCCAAGAGACAGGGCGGGGCAACTCTTAAGTGGCTTTGTGGCATTCATTTAAAAGATATCATATAGCTAACTTGTTGAAAATGTTCATAAATCTAAACAGCAGAATCAAGTTTTATATAGAAGAGAATCCAACACCCAAGTTTAATATGAAACCAATTGCAAAAATCAACAACTGTAATTGATTACATGTTGAATTCTCGGTAATTAAATCATTCAAGTCTTACCAAATTACAGGAATTCTATATAGCACGTTTAATATTATCCGACTTATTTATTTAAATAATGTACGCCTGAAATTAAGTTCAAAGAAAAACAATATCGGACCAACCCTGCAGATATAGCGCGGAAACGCCTTTCATTAGTAAAAATCTTCAGGAGGGCGGTTAATCACATTCCACGTCTGTCATGATAATGACGTCATATTGAACCTCGTTGTCAAGACAATTTCTCTAATTCCTGTTTTAATGATTTATTAATGATAGTTAGGTTGCTTGTAAGTCTTAGATAATGGCTGCTCTAATGAGCTTACGGTACCGTGTTAATATGGGTAAACGGTAGCTCAAGAACAGTTACAATGTGTTCAAGTCTGTTTTGAGTAGGTCCAGTGTTTGAGAGGTAGCTTACCATCCAAGAAACTTAAAGCGGCCGTCCCAAATATGGCACACGTACGTTAGTGAGGGAATAAAACTATAGACTCTTAGAAGACTGTACCCGAGTCACTATTTGACAACGGCTCTTAAGCTAGGGTTAGGGAATATTTTTAGTTGAAACTGTGATACGCGGTAAATAGGCCATTTCTTTACACGCTTCAACCATTGATAGGGCCTACCAATGGCTATCCTGTAAAGTTTAGGACCTCGCCTTTAATTAGTTGATTGGTACCATCAAGGAACTGTAAACCGTTCTCTAGTAGCAGACGTTAAACATGATGAAAGACAAGTTTATTTACTGGTTATAAAGATAAGATTGTCCTTGAGATATTGGCGGGTAATAGACATCTTATCTCCTTGATTGGTTAACGTTGCAGACGCTTTATTTCACGTCTAAGCGTATTAATACGATGTAAATGGGTTCCTGTGTGTAATATAAGCGGATTGATATTTGCCATATGTCTGATTAGATGATATTATGACAGATTTGTGCAAACACCATTTATGAAGACCTAAACACTTCTACTATAACTGTTCTACCACAGACACTTCTAGTCATGGTAGTCCTACATTACGTCATCACCTATAAATATCTCTAAATTTAATTAGATGCACGCGGTAGTCCTATATATGTGACCTAAACTGCTAACTCAGCACTATATAGTTTGTAATCTACTACTGCCCGGACTAAAGTATATTACTAAGTACTTGTAGAATTTAAGTACTTTCTATGGCACCTGCTATAACTTTTATTTTCTGATTTCGATGGCACATACATCTCCTATTCGTAAAATCTACACAGCTATTGTTCTTATTCGTAAAAATTTAAATTATACGAAAATTGAGATAATAATCTTCAAAAAAATCATTGATACTAGCCTCCCAATTATTTCGAAAATGGCACCTCCCAGACAACAAAGCGTATTTTAAACAATAAGGTGATTCGGGCGTTAATTTCAATTCGTAATTTGGGTTTCAGTGGCATTGAGTAAATAGATTCGGAAAAACATAATGACACTCTGGTCGTTGTGGTGCTATGTTGTAACCTTAGTCTGGAGGTCGAGTGTTCGATCCCTGCATTTGCCTAGAAACTTCATCCAGATTTTCCGGCGTGGTTAACCCTTGTCAGTGACAAAGACAGCTGTCTAGTCGTTCGGATGAGACGGAAACCCGAGGCCCCGTGTTCACATTAGTGTGACAGGTCGGGGTATCGTCCTCCGGGGAAAATTTCCCTTATTGCACATCGTATGGCGTCTTCATTTGCCCAGGTTCCGAGCAGAGCAGCTGGACGTTAAAGCGAGAGAGAGAGAAATGGGGTTTAACGTCCACTCAACACAACCAGGTCATTTCGGGACTAACATATGGTTAATAATTCGCTTGCGCGTAAGGATCTTTAGCCGTGGGAGGAAACCGGAGTGCCCGGAGGAAACCCACGAGGTTGAGAAGGCGCCCCTATCTCCATGCCACATACGCTCACAACAGGGCTCGAAACCACAGCCGCAAGCCAGAGGTGACCGGCCAGCTAGAGGTCGAAGCGCGGCACTCTAGACCACTAGGCCACCCCAACAGCCGGACGTTAAAGCCCATTTCACTTCTTTTCATTTCAAACCTAACTCCAATTATTTAGCGCCTATTAGACCAAATAATTGATCTGAACTGTTACTGGTGTTATCGTTGTAGACATTAAATTTCGCCTTATCATAAACCAATACGAATTTATAATATTAACCCGGTCTGATTGCATGCAAGCTAAACAAAACCAGAACAGACTAATCTGAAATCTACGATAGCATCGACATTTTGGAATGGATGACGATATCGACATTTTAATACACGTTCTGCCATATTGTCTAGGAAAACATGTGAAAACAACAGGCGGTTGTTGATAGTTGAATTACGTAATGTGGTGTGAGTTGGGTTATAAATATTGTCTGATATATCACCCTGTATGGCAGCGGACATTTAACCTCTGTCAATAACTTCTATTATTGGTCTGAATATACTCAAGACGTCTGCGGTTTCACGTTTTATGGTTTTAGCGCGGAAAAGTAAACGTCATAAATTTATAAAACATCGTGCATCGTTTACAACTTGTTTGTCTTAGATGTCCAGTCGTTTCAATACGTTTCTTTGTCCAGGTTATTTACAGCTTATCCACATCAATATGGATATAGGGCGTTCGTTCGCGGAGGTTATTGTCCGCTTCCACCTAGGGTAATACCGAAAGCAAACTTGCTAGTCGTGTTTCAGTGGCTAGTCAAAAAAAAGGGAAATTCGTCACCCCTGAGCTCCGACAGCAGCAAGATGTATCTCGAAACTAAATTTCAGAACTATGAGGAGCTGACTGTTCTATCTCCTCCAGAGAAACTTGCCAGAGTGGCTAGTCCAAAAAAGAAAATTCGTCATCCCTGAGCTCGACAGCAGCAAGATATATCCCCAAACCAAATTTCAGAATATGAGGTCCTGACTGTTCTATCTCCTCCAATTGTTTTATCTACGGTCATACTACTGTGTTTTCTATGAAATTCCTATCTTATGTCAGAATAATTGGCACCCAATTTAGGTAACCTCATTACTTTATCTGGAAGATACCCATATGAGACATAAATCTTCCCCAACAAAATTTTTAGGAGAAACGAGGATAGCTAAAATTACACAAAGAACTCACCATTTCACCTAGGAAGTTTTGTGATTGAGATTCGGTTTCCATGAGATCATCTGATGTTTGTCCCCTATAATGAGGTACGAGATCATTTGGTTGTATGGTATCATCTTGGTAATAAGCGTCCTTGGTTACAACACTATTAAAATCTGGTTGATCATTGTAAACTGTGAAAAAAAACAAAAAAACAAAAAGGTTAATTTTGGCTGACGATCTGATGGCTTCATCGAATTACTAACGTAAATAAACTTCAAGGTTTCCCAGTCGTTACCAACATAGATATACGAGACCAGTAAATTTCAAGAGGACATTAAAATATCTGGCCGAGTCTCCGAAAATTTCCCGAATATCACACTTATGTCAAGACTATGACAATCTTGGATTTGAGCTGCCCCTGCACCCTAAATTTTAACACCAGGGCAGCTGAGTGTAGCCCCAATCCCCGACAAACGACAATCACAAATAGTATATAGAGTATGGCACCAAAATAGTTTATTTTAGCTCGAAAATGACATATTTTGTCCCATAACATGACTATGGAACCCTTCGGAGGGCTAAAGCCTCCCCCATCCCCGCATGATACCTCCATGTTTTTTTTAAAAGTCTATCGCCGTGAGAATAATATAAAATATAACAACTTAGAAGTTAACATTTAATATTGTATGCAAGAACACGAATCACTACTCTAGTCCTAGACACGAACATGATTGTCTCCGCGGTGTCCATCGCCGTAAGTAACGATAGTTGCATCGTGTTCGTGACAAAGCACGATCGCCTGCCTAACCTCGTGGATTTTATCCGCCACTTCCGGTTTCCCACTCCTGTTTTAGAGCATGCCTCCGGAAGTGTATTTGAAGCCAGTGATCCATTTGATACAGACCAGTTATCAGAATATGCTGACATACCCCATGGAGCCACAGTTTCCACTAGAAAGTGGTGCAGTATGACAAAATGAAATGAAATGGGGTTTAACGCCCTACTCTTCTGCACCTAACCTGGGCTAATGGAAGACGGGCAGTATGACAAGGAGCAGTGTCTAGTCGTTCAGATGGGACGAAAAACCAAGGTCACGTGTACACAATGACACTATGGCGTGCATGTAAATGATCCCTTGGAATTCGAAATAAGAGTAGGACGTAGTGTCACTGTCTGGGCAAAATTCCCTCAGCACTATGTATTCTCGTCTTCATTAGGGAAGTCAGGCGTAGGACGTTAAACACCATTTTATTTCTTTTATGTAATACCCCAATCTCTTTTTGAAAAGACAAATGCAACATGAGAATGTGTAGGACCACTAATTATAGCTGCTACCAATTAAGAACTTGTAATTGTTTAATATGACATTGTGAAGATGCACCAACCCACGGTTTACTATTGGGAGTTGATATCCGTAATTAACAGTGGCATTGGTGGTTCCAAAGTAAAGCACAAAGGCGTTTTATAGCTGAGGCGCTGGAGGCGCCAGCCTCCTCGCGAAAAAAATCAAAGAAGTTGAAAAAATAAATCGGGAGAAAAATGCTAAAACCGATGAGAAAAAAGAAAATGTAACCTACTTAGGGGGCCCTAAAGGCAGACAGAAGGGCCCCACGTCTGACAAAAGGGCCCCTCTGGCCAAGGGAAAGGGCCCCCGAGTCCGAGTCAATCGTTTTCTGTAGACCGTTACTGTCGAATCTACTACTGAATGAGAATGCAGTAATTGCATTGGGAGAAAATCATCAATCTAGACCCTCCCCCACCCCGCGAAAGAGGGCCCTCATAATAGTACAGCCTCCGCCATGATAAGCCTTAAAACGCCCCTGGTAAAGCAATAAAGAATGGTCTTGAGACGGTGTCTCAAAAGAGTATTTCAGGGAAGGTAGGGTGCACCCTTCCCCTCTGATCGATGTTCAAAGTTAGGACAGTTGACGTAGTTTGTTGACCCCATGTCAATGATTATGTTATGTCTTGTATGAACGTGACTTATACTAATTACTTTTAGATATTACTTAATATACCCGTAATCAGCTGATATATACAAGGTGATATACATAAATATATAAATATAAATAGGGTCTACACTACACATAATTATATATATAGTCTCTACTATCGCTACTTCCGGTTCCTTACCATGCAGCGGAGACAGTGCAACTTGACATAGTAAATTAAATTGGGTTCAGAATCGGTATTTGTCAAATAAATTAAGTGTGGTACCAAGTGGGCTAAAACAAGTATGCATACCATATACCGTGCACGACACCCACTTACTTTATACACGTGACAGGAACACAATCTCACGCATCACCATGACATGTTTCCAAATTAGTATTTAATTATAGAACGATAAGTCTTGTTGGCCTTAATTTTAGATTTAACCCTATAGAACCTTAACGGAGAAAGATGAAGAATTTATTACACGTCGAACTGTATAGAATACCCTCCCCGCATTGATTCCAGCGATCTTTGTCAAGTCTCGTTCATAAACGAACGACTTCGGTAACTAACAATCTGCCAACAAGAAGAACGGAAAGAACGTGACCTTGGCCATCGAATGTATTAAAAAAAAACGAAACGAAATATAGATCTGTATTTTAATCATGTTGATGTTAGCACCACGTGGGGAAAACTGAAGACTTCCATGTATGGCTGACAGACAGGCAAACTGCTCAATACATCAAAGATCTAAGAAGGTATGAACCTGCATGGATACAGACAAGCAGACCAACAATGTAAAACCAAATGCAAAGCCAAATGCTTATCTGTCTGAGCCACAGGTATCATGTAAAGTATTAATAGGTATAAAACAGGTTTGATATACCTACTGAGACAGACGATAATCATAGGTAGCTAGATCGAGAGATGGGGGAAGTTAAAGATCGTTTTAATAATAAATCAGCATGGTTTGTATTATTGTTCAAGTGATCACCAAGATCAGGTATCAACACCTTTAACTCTCTCTACATCTGTACGTCTGCTACCAGTAGATGTTGTCTATATTATACGGTGGAAGTTAATTTACAATAGGATGCGAAGCCTCACCATGTGAGGGGGTAGTTATGGGGGTTATCACGGCAATCTGGTACCACTATAACACACGGGGTGGTCTATCAATAATAGTATAGAAAACTGGTGTATAGTATATAAAGCTAATTATGGTCAATGGCCGCCAATATATACACTGTACCAACTAACATTTAAACTGGTCAATAAAATGAATGTGGTCAATATGTGAATTATATCAACTCGTATTAAATCGACATCACGTTTATTAGAGGCAGGAAAAGTCAAAGGTCACAGAGCCCCCGATTAAAGGAAACGGTCTATAAAATGGTAATATCTTAAGAAGACCTCCATGTTAGAACATCATTGGCTCGGTTTTTCCCACGCTTTGGCGACAATATCCTAATAAAAATCATGATTTTTGCATTCTGCTCGTTTTGTGTCGGTTAAATTCCATTATCTAATAATGTGGCGAATGCTTATTTCGACCCGGAGATCACGGTGGCTAAATGGGTAAGACGCAGACTCGCTAGCTTGGAGGTCTGGTGTTCGATCCTTGCATTGGCTGAGAAAGTTCACCCAGATGCAGGGCGGAGGTCCTGACAAGGACAGTTGTTTAGTCGTTTGGATGGGACGAAAAACCGAGGTCCCGTGTGCACATTGGTGTGCACGTAAAATATCCCTTGACAGTTGGAATTCGATATAAGAGAAGGTCTTAGTGCCGCTTTTCGGGCAAAATTTCCCTCATAGCACACTGTATGGCGCATGCCCGTCTTCATTACATCAGTTTTAAGCAGAACAGTAGGACGTTAAGCCCCATTTTACTCAAGACACTAACGATGGTAATAGTGTATGTGGGCTTTAAATTTCTACTTTCAAACAGATTTTAAGTGATGCTAGATAATATAAGAGGGTTAGGTGACCGAATGGTTAGCACGTGCGTGCTGTATCATAAGGTCTGTCATTCGGTCGACTGGTATGGTTTCGATTACCACGTTCCCCGCCGCTTGACTACCATGATCCCAGGTCGCTCGACTATCACGACCCCAGGTCGCTCGACTACCACGGTCCCTGACCACAAGACAACCACGGTCCCTTGTCGGTAGACTACCACGCACTAAGAAGTGGCATGGCTTCCGATTCAAAACTGCGAATAGCGATATGTCATGTACAATAGAGACTATGATTCACATTTTGCATGTACAACAAGAAGCTTGCATCGCCAAGAGTTTGAATAGCAGAGATTAAAAATATCGTTTTCAATATAAATTTTAAAACCCCGTAAAGAACGCTCTTTTGTTAAGTTAAACTTTGTATGGTTACCTAGGTTATACGTCTAGTTTTATAGCCACATTACAATAAACTCACTATCCAGTATTTAGTCTGCTCTATAGCCACAATATCATGCTATACAACAGCGCTGACATAATATCTTAGTAGACACAATACAAATTCATAGAACACGTGTTTAGACAGTTTTATATATTACACAGTCTGCACCACTGTTAAGATTCACGGAAGTCGTCGTTGTGTCGGATTGTCGGCGTGATTCGATCCCGTCCATGGCCCGGCCTTTTTCGCGGTGCAAATGAAATGTCCCACTGTTCTGCTCCGATTGGGCCAATGAAGACGGACGTAATGCGATGGCACAGTAACTGGGAGATGCTGGCTTCGATCCCGGTTTTGGCCGAGAAAATTCATCGGGATTTTCCAGTCTGGTTTCCCTTTGTCAGGAGTGCAGGACAAAAGGACTGAGTCTGTCAAGGAATCGCATTTAGTTGTTCGGATGGGATAAAAACCCGATGGCTCGTGTATAACATTGGCAAGACGTTAAAGAAGAACCCCTGATAGTTGAGAAATAAAAAAAGGATAGGCCGAATTTCGCAGTGTGGTTCCCCCTTGGCATTGGTGTAGGACGGAAAACCTGACAAGGGACAACGCATATTCGTTTGGATAGGACGATAAACCGAGGTCACATGTACACATTGGTGTGCATATATATATATATATATATATAAAAGAACCCCTGGCAGTTAGAACTCCAAATAAGAGTAGGCCATACCGCCGCTGCCCGGGCAAAATTTCCCTTATAGTACACTGCATGGCGTATGCCCGTCTTCATTAGCTCAGACGGAGCAAAACAGTAGAACGTTAAACTCCAGTTCATTTCATTTTGCCTCCGTCAGGGCAAAAATTCACTCGTAGCACGTCTTCGTTAAGCCGCTTGATTTCGAACAGGGGCGTGGTGAGGGCAATTATTGAGAAGAAATTATGAGTAACAAAAAAGATTTTGGCACAAAAACCCTTTTACTGACCGCGGAGCTGTGGCCGGCGATGGCGGCCACCGCGAGCGCCGAAGGCGCGAGCCCGCGGCGGGGGGTCCGGGGGGCCCTCCCCCGGGAAAATTTCGAAAATTAGAAGCCCAGAAACGCAATCTCCAGCAATCCGAGACAAGAAATACGGTAATAAAATATGATTAAATTTTCCAACTTGACTCTTTCAAAATTTTTTTAATTGGGTCAGATGAAACAATTTTTCCACTTACAAATGTTTTTCATTTTTTGAGTAATTTGATTGTGATTTTGGCGCAAAAACTTTTTGGCGCATGAGTATGGCTACTCATGAACTCATTCTCACCACGCCCCTGATTTCGAAACTATTGTAATTTTCAAACCTATAATTTCTAAAGCTTCAGCTTCGTGAAATATCAAACTTCAATCAGTATTAACTTCCTAAGTAAAAGAATACATATAGATACTAACCGTAAGGTAGTCTAAAATACTAACATTAGCGTTCAAATAAGAGAACCAAAGTGTTAACGTTTCAGCCTAAGAAAAAAACGGGGTATATATACGGCCGTAAGTCTAACAGAAAAACATATATAAAATAAATATAAGATTTGTCTTACCTTGTGTGAATAAACCTGTTACTGGAATGATATAGAATATACACAGAGATAACACTGTCTTCATATTGTATATAGTAATATATAGTGGTACAAGTATGTATGAGTATGTATAACGCGGACCTCCACTAAAACCCGTCCTTTTCCCTCACTTTCAAACACATATAAAGACCTCCTATGTCCAGAACTCGCAATTTATACCTGTTTCGAAACCAGTTCATTTTATATATATTTCAATTCCTTTACGCTTTCTTTTGTCCTACTTTTTTTTGTCAATAAACCATTAAATGCTATGACGTATTGTTGACAGGCAGGGGAGGTGCTATGTGAACCGTTATGAGTTCGGGCTTTGCGGGAGGCGTAGGGGATGGACCAACCAAAATCAGGCGACCAGTAAGGACCAGCAGAAGCTATGACGTATACACCAAGGTGCAGTGTTTATTAAGTGTATTGGAGATTTTCATTTCTAAAACAAAGGTAGACATCGCCTGGAGATTGGTAAAGTTCGTTATTACTACAAGTCTAGTTCCGCAATGCTGTCAGTCTGTGTAGGTCATTAAGTACTCGAACAGACAGTACTGTTGGCTTTTACAGTAGTTGAATTATGACACGTTTTGTTGCATTAGTTTTCTGGATGAAAGAGGCGTCAATTCGTGTATTTATTTTTAATAAAGTCAGCTATATATCATGTATGCGTTTTTTTACACCGTGGTAGGCCTTACAGGTGAACAGATATATACACGCAGTATTTGTATCGAATTATGACACTCTTAATTGCATTTAGTTTTCAAGGTAAAAGAGGAGTCGTCATACATCCACGTAGGAATTTGAATTAAACTTATCTTATACTGAATTACCTTACATTAAGATTTTTTTATTCACACGTGAATACAGGTGAAAGGGATATATGCATGCATGTACTTGTATCGGAAATACCGAAGTGTAACGAGTGGAAGTCGTAGTAATATATATCGTACTTACTCACGCAATATGTTATCTTTGATATGATATATCTATGTAAATACTTCACGGTCTAGTAGCTTACCTTATGAATGAATGTAGTATCTTTCAGTTTACATGGTGGTCAAATTGCTCCTCGAGTTCGACGAAGGCTTGTGTTTGTCATGAGTTCGATCCCACGATGTTTCGTGACGCTTCTGTCTGTAATTTGTCGAGTATCCAAACACTAACACTGCTAAAGAACCCCAACACAAAATAAAGATTTATCATGGGTTAAGTCCCCTTACACGGCTAAATTGATTTGAGTGGCTGTCACTTCGCTCCACGTTGTCTCTGAATCTGTACGTGACAAGGGATAGGGTCTAACCTCGTGGGTTTTCTCCGTGTCCGCAGAGTCCCCCCCCCACCACCACTGCAAGCGAATTACTGAAATAAAATTGAACCATGTCGGTTCCTTATGTGTGTCGATGCGAACATACACCCCCCCCCCCACCAGCACCTCCCCCCCCCCCACACACACACAATCTCCCTCTGAGACCTTCTCCCTGTCTCTTCCTCCCCCCTCTCTCTCTCTCTCTGGGGGTTGGATGACCGAATGGTTAGCACGTGTTCCCTGTATCATAAGGTCTGGCGTGGTTTCGATTCCCCGGTTGTACGTGACAAGGAGTAGGGCGTCTGTACAACGATGTGATTTTTCCTTGGGTCCTCCAGTTTCCTGCTAAAAGACCTGTACGCGCAAGCGAATTATTGACATAAAATTGAACCATATGTTAGTCCCGAAATGACCTAGTTTGTGTTGAGTGAACGTTAAACCCCATATCTCTCTCTCTCCCCCCCCCCTCTCTCTCTTATAAAATAAGTAACTGCCCAGAAGACAATAGTAGATATCTTTTAAATGATATCATATTTTACGGTATGTAGACGAATTATTTCATATAAAGATGTCGCCTGTTTAACTAAGATACCGTACAATACAAAAGATCCCCATATTAAAGATTAAATATCAGGTCTGTTGAATGCACAACAGATACACACAATTAACAAAGGTCAAGGTTTTCCAATGTCTAGTCGTATTCAAAGTTTATCAGGAAAAAATACAAACAACTTGAATTAATCTCAATACTCAATCAAAACACGACTGTTCCCCCACCCTATTCTCTGTACTAAATGTCGTTCATCTTCACTGAGAATTTTCCCGAAATCTTCCCCCTATTTCACGATTCACGTCCAGCCACCAAAGTGGCCCCGTTTTAGAACATCAGCCATATTGATAGAAATAGAGATTCGTGGGGCCAGTAGACCGCCAAACGTGTATGGTTAACTACTGGTTGCCCCGAATGCTTCACTTAACCCTTAAACTGGTTTCCGTTCACCAGCGTTCCCATAGCTAGATGAGACAAGATTGTTGACAAATGAAATTGCAGAGTTAGGGATTATAAGGATCACGAATTATCGAAATGTACCACTGCTACGGCTGAAGATACTGGATGGATCTGCAAGGGCCAGGGAAGGGGGTGGGGTGACCAAATACTCCTTTAGAATTGATTTCCCTACACGACAATTCCTTGTATATTCCGGAGACTTTGCTTACTTTGCAAAATGTACTTTACATTTTACATCAGATTTCAGTAAAACAAGTCCATTAGAAACTATAATGTTCACACGGTTTTCAGAAAAGTGTACGTAACTCTGGAACTACAAATTCTGGAGCGCGAATATCGATAGAGCTCGTTTTCTTATGACCCCACCGCTTCAGTTCAAATTTAAGGAAACCCTGTTAAAAACTGTAGCCCTTACGTTCACAAATTTTTCGGCAAGGGAATGTGGTGATAACTCTTCAACGGTGGAACTACAAATTCTGGAACGCGAATATCGATAGAGTTCGTTCTCTTATGACCCAACCGCTTCAGTTCAAATTTAAGGAAAGCTCGTTAAAAACTGTAGCCCTTGCGTTCACAAATTTTTCGGCAAGGGAATGTGGTGGTAACTCTTCAACGGAAGGTCCCGAAATGTTGAATATCGATAGGGGACGTCTGCCCATGACCTCAATACTTCACACCAAATTTCAAAAAGGTCAATTAAAAATGGCCCCTCTTCTTCGCGTTCATGAGGCAATTGCTGACCAACCGTTTGTCCGTCCGTCCGTTCACAATTGTTTGTGAACAGTCTACAGGTCATAATTGTTATCCAATTTCAATGAAACTTGAAATATAGGTTTATCACCTTAGATCACGGTTCCTTTCGATATTGTGATGTATCGGACTGTAACTTCATGGATTATGGCCCCTGATTGTACGAAAATCACGTTTTCCTTTTGTGAACACTGTAGAGGTCACAATTTTAAACCGATTTTGATGAAACTTGAAATGCATGTTTATAACCCAACGATCTTTGTTCCTGTCAATATTTGCGCATATCGGATCGTAACTTCCTAACTAATGGCCCCTGATTGTACGATAAATCACCTATTTTAGCTATTGGTCCCTCTGGATGTCAAAATTATTATACGATTTAAAAGACCGTCTGATTATATCACCATTACACCATAATGATGGTTGAATTATGGACGCCAATTGTACGCGAATAGTGTAAAAAAATGGTATAACACGGTTATGGACCCTATGTTGGTAACAATTTTAATCCGATTTTGATGAAAATTGTAATGCATGTCTATAACCCAAAAATCGTGGTTCCTTTCGATATTTGTGCATATCAGATCTTAACTTCCTGTATTATGGCCCCTGATTGTACGCAAAATCGCCTATTTTAGCTTGTGGTCCATCTGGAGGTCACAATTATTATCCGATTCAAAAAAAAAAAAACCGTTTGATTATATCTATGTTACACCATAATGTTGGTTGATTTCGAATTTCGTGAAAATCCGACCAAAACTGTCTGACAAAATGGTGGCCGCTTGTATGCGAATTGTGTAAAAAATATTGTATATCAAGGTTATGGACCCTGTAGAGGTCACAATTTTAATCCGATTTTGATGAAACTTGAAATGCATGTTCATAACCCAAAGATCTTGGTTCCATATCGAATTGTAACTTCATGAATTATGGCCCTTTCTTTTTAGCCTGTTCTCTATCCATCCCTCGAAAATGTGGGCGTATCCTGCCTGACAGCCGCTGGTTGATTAAGGAATGGGCTCCCTAAAAAAGAATATATCCGGGAACTGTCATTGGTGATTAAGTGTGTTATTGGGGATAAGTTAATCTTCAGGTCATTTTGTAACATCCGGGTTCTGTAGGGTACGAAACAGTTGTTGTGATTATTGCAGTGTGAATAAAACGAGTTTATTTATCTTACATTCAAATGATACCGGATTACGATTTCAAGACCTATATCCATGCTGATGTAGTTGGGGGAACGCCCACTTCTCTTGAACACGTTTAGTTTTCAATATTTAACCAGCTCAATCTCTTTTTTTAATATGTATATTCTTATTGCAGGGCCTTCGAAGAAGTCGTAGTCCCGAAATGACCTAGTTTGTGTCGAGTGGACGTTAAACCCATCTCTCTCTCTCTCTCTCTCTCTCTCTCTCTCTCTCTCTCTCTCAGAAACCGTGTTTTGATTTTTAAAAAACAAAATAATAATGAATAACAAATTCTACTCAGTACATGTCTTGTCATGGCGCTGATGTTTATGCCCACCGGCTACGCCAAACCCCATTCCATCCAGTGGACCAACCCGTCCGACCAAAATACAGAAGTTCATCTGTCCGGCCAAAATGTCCCTCATAGCACACTGTATTGGGCATTAGACCGGGGGGGAGGGGGTTGCCGCGCTTCGACCTCTAGCTGGCCGGTCACCTCTGGCTTGCGGCTGTGGTTTCGATCCCTGGTGTGAGCGTATGTGGCATGGAGATAGGGGCGCCTTCTCAACCTCGTGGGTTTCCTCCGGGCACTCCGGTTTCCTCCCACTGCTAAAGACCCCTACGCGCAAGCAAATTATTGAAATAAAATTAAACCATAATATGTTAGTCCTGAAATGACCTGGTTTGTGTCGAGTGGACGTTAAACCCCATTTCTCTCTCTCATTAGACCAGTCGGAGCAGAAAAATAGAAAATAGGACGTTAAACCCTATTCCTTATAATATTTTCTGTTTATTTGGCATACATGTACTTATAGGGGCGCCTTCTCAACCTTGTGGGTTTCCTCCGGGCACTCCGGTTTCCTCCCACTGATATAGACCCCTACGCGCAAGCGAATTATTGAAATAAAATTAAAACCATATGTTAGTCCTGAAATGACCTAGTTTGTGTCGAGTGAACGTTAAACCCCATTTCTCTCTCTCTCTATCAAACACAAGTTGAAGCTTGCTAGAGTGATGGGCTATACTTCATTTATTTTACATTAGAAAACTTCTCGGGTTTTTAAACTTGCCTGCATTACGTGTTATTGAAGAAACTGTGTGATGTAATCTCACCGCCATTCCATAGAATGTCTGATTCAGTTATTTAGGTTAATTTTTATTTTAACAACATATTTACTGGTTGATTAAAATCAACATGTGGAGATAATATAATACAATTAATAGTTCTATCATTAATTTATCGTCCTATTTTTACGGATGAATAAAATATGGAATATATAGGGCAGGCAGTGTGCTATGGGGCGTGGAAGGGCGAGAGATGGAGGGTGTGGAGAAACGGCCCCTTCGCCTATTCTTCATTCTCCATTCTCCAAACTTCACTGAGTTTTTTTTTACGTTCACGCCAACGAGTATGGGTGGTATATCGGTTTTTGTTCCTCCCGAACGACTAGACGATCTACCTTGCCAATCTCTCTATATTCTCTCCCACTGACACGGGGGATACAAAGGAAAGGAGCTGTTTCGCCCAACAACGGGATTGAACCCGGGACCTCTTAGTGTTTGGATCAGCAACCAAAAACGTATATAAATGATGTGTTAGTCTCAAAATAACAGTAGTATTGTTTGTATTCACTAATCGTTCGGATGGGACGAAAAACCGAGGCCCCGTTTACACATTGGTGTGCGCGTAAAAGATCCCTTGGCACTTGGATTTCGATATAAGAGTAGGCCGTAGCGCTGCCGACCGGGCAAAATTTCCCTCATAGCAAACTGTTTGGCTTATGTCCGTCTTCATTAGCCCAGTCGGAGCAGAATATTAGCCCGTAAACCCATTTTCATTTCATGTCTGTGTTATTGAGATATTAAATGCATTCCGTTGTTTTTGTTTTATACAAATCTGCAATCTGCCGATGGTTACCGAGTGTACATTAGGTGCAACATGAAGCTGTTTATTATCAATCTATCATCATTTATCTTAACTGGGTTTTTTATATTCAATGAATTATTTGTTGGATTTATCTACACGTGTTTTGAAAAATGGTTTTCTGGAATGAGTTTAATTTGTTTTGCAGGCCATGAAAACTTGTGACGTAATCCAGAAAACACATTCCTGCCTTGATGAACTTCTTCATTAAACTTTTTATCTTACAACTCGTTCAAAGCTAGACACTATGAAACACATTTAAAAGCAACTTTATCACATTAAACCAGTTTCCATTACGTAACATTTACATAAATTGAATAGCGTTGTCTTGAATGTCACTGCTACACTTGTTACGACAATAAATAAAGTCTCGATTATCCACTTTTAAATCAAATGTTTCAATCCCTTAAGAATTACGATCATCCGATGATTTAGAGAGTTGATTGTCATATGAATAAATGTCTAATTAACACTTTATACAACATTTGAGGCCAAAAAAATGACCATCGGTTTCCTCCCACTAAAGAGAGAGAGAGAGATGGGGTTTAACGTCCACTCGACACAAACTAGGTCATTTTGGGACTAACAAATGGTTTCAAGTTTATTTCAATAATTCGCTTGCGCGTAGTGGTCTTTAGCAGTGTGAGGAAACCGGAGTGCCCGGAGGAAACCCACGAGGTTGAGAAGGCGCCCCAATCTCCATGCCACATACGCTCATACCAGGGATCGAAACCACAGCCGCAAGCCAGAGGTGACCGGCCAGCTAGAGGTCGAAGCACGGCACTCCCAACCCCCCACCCACTAAAGAAGACCTCCACGCGCAAGCGAATTATTGAAATTAAATTGAACCATATGTTAGTTCGGAAATGACGTATTTTGTGTCAAGTGGATCCCCCTCTCTCTCTCTCTCTCTCTCTTTCTTTCTCTCTCTCTTACATAATGCATCTTTAACGTTATATCATATTATATACATGTAATTTATATTGAATATAACCCTGGAATTATCTTTGAAAGAAATTGAACTGAGTTAAGTGTCTCGTCAACACAAGTCGAGGGCCAATTCCCCTGTCTAGGCCTATCATATACCACAGCCCCCAGAATTACTTTTATACGTTTGAAAGTGAAAATGTCCCTTTAAAACAGAAGCATTTTTGGGTAAAAATGAAATGAATTCATGCTAGAACCCGGAACATGAACATACATGATTACGTGACTACCGTGTTTTTGTTCATTGTTTTATCTTTTATCTTCTACTTCATCAGAAGTTATGGACGACCGGAATCAAACACATACAGGATTGTCAAAGTGGAATACCCAACCTCGGGTAAAAAATGAGAGAAAACGTGGTCATGTCGGGACTAACAGGTTGTATACTATATTTCAGTCTATGGCACTGTCAGGAAGCTAGGTCACGGTATCACAAAATATTCTCAGACTTAAGAATTTACTCAAAACATTCGCAGACTTAAGTTAAGAATTCACTCAAAATATTCTCAGACTTAAGTTAAGAATTTACTCAAATATTCTCAGACTTAAGTTAATAGTTTACTCAAAATATCCCCAGACACAAATTTAAGAATTTACCCGAAATTGTTCGCCTTATTCTAACTAAAATATAGCCGTTGTTGTTTTAAGTACATCAATAAGAAACTATGTGCATTTTTTTGTGTTTCTGGGTCAAAGATATTTCTTATAAAACGTGATTGAAAGTTGAGTAAATTCTTAACTGAAGTCTGAGAATGGTTTGTGAAACCAGGGTCAGAGAATCCGGACAAATCCTACGAAGCGGTGTCGTACAAATTGTTAGATCGAAATCATGATACTTGCTTCTATGGTAGATCTTATGACCTGAAGCGTAGGTATTACACTACTCACCCAGCCTTCAATCACGTCTAAACAAAACCTTCTAGTAATAAAATCAGGTGATGTAATAATTGATTTTGAGCCAACGATCTGCTGCTTTTCGGTACTGGAGGGCTTGGTAGGTTAGATCTATTTCACCTGCACACATGCACATGCACATTTCGTCATAGGTCACGAGATGTAAACAGGGCTAGCACTAACCCTAACCCTTTACACTAACCCAAGACCTATCCCTATGACTTACACTAGCTCACAATGCTCGACCCCAGACTTGTACGTGACAATTAGTTGGGTTGTCTTCCTCGGCTTGGTTGGTTTCTCTTCGCCCACCCACTTTTAAAGACCACTTCGCACAACGAATTATTGAAAAAATTGTTTCATATGTTAGTCCCGAAATGACCTAGTTTGTATCGTGTGGACGTTAAACTCTGTTTTTTCTTTTTCTATTGCTTTTCGGTGTCATTACATTTTGCGCCATAAAACACGCAAGCAATTAAACGAATAGAAACACTGAACCCAAAAACATACTCAACGAACAATAACACACGGAATCAAATACACAAAAAAACATTGGTAATTTTAATGGTGTTTATTCCTTCTGCACAATAACTCAAGATTACGATATAAAACGGATTACTTTTTGTCGTGCGATGCTTTCAATATTAGTTTCAGTAAAACATCAGAAACACATTTCACCAGATTTTAAAAGACGCAATTAAGAGTTTTAAAGGATCGATTTAAAAACTAGACATCAAAACTAATTTTCTAAAAACAATTAAATATTCATTAAAATAACCACAACATCCTGCGTTAGTCATTTTATGGAGGGTTAAGAGGAAATGACGATCCCTTCATAGAATTAAATTTTTGACCACAGGACAGACGAGAAGTAGATCAACATTAGTAATATTTGTCTCGACCAGACGATCTACCGTGGTGATGTCTGATAATAAAGATTGTGATAATCCCCTTGCATTCGTCATCAACCCCCCCCCCCCCTTCTCCACTCTATAGTAATAATAAACCCTTTGATTATGCTGTTGGTATCTTTAAGGTCATCTGCGTTCGTTAATTCTGACTCAGTCGGAAGACATCGGTGTCGCGATTGCGGTTGACTCAGATCATCTGTTGAATTAAGGGTTGGATTTACATGTAAAGGCACAACATCTCATACATCTAAATGATCTAATTCAAATATATCTCAGCACATCATGATGAATGCATACTGGCGCGTACGAAAATTCATGGTAAAATTACTAGAACTTGAAAAAAACTTTAATTTAATTGTATGGCGTCCAGGAGTGCTCTTGTAGTTTCATTTCACAAACAGTCGATGATTTGAATCTCTCGTAATTTTTAACAGATTTAGTGTTATGGACTATGGGGTAATAACTTCTTCAATATAATACCTTTCATTTTGACACTGACAAACAATCATTTTTATGTGTTATTAAAGATACGTTGCCAAGAAAGTATCTATGTACTTATTTTCAATAAAAGTTGGCAAATTTGGTATATATGGAAAGTAGAGATCGTTAATCTTACTAGAAAAATGCAGGATTCCATGAAAAACACCCATGAGGCAAGCATTGGGCAAAAATGTCAGGGTGTCACTAACTGGCAACCAGACGGCTTATTGTCTGACAACTTGACTTAGGGGGCGCTTTAAATTTCTTGATGGAATGGTTTAAACGCACAACAGTCGCAGTAGGGACAAAGTGTTACACATATCAAACTGTATGGAAGTGTATGGTGTAAGCCTGTCACAAAATTCGGGACATCGGGCCCCTAGACCTCTTGTAATTATATAAGCTATTAAACTATTTACGAGTATCAATATGGTATTAAATTACATCTAACCAACATTTATTACATCCGGGTTCTCTTGTTTGTTTTCATTTTGATCTGATTTATTTTACTTTATTTTCCAAGTAAACAACCAACAGATGACCTCGATCCATGTAATGACTCGTTTTATTTCACACATTATAGACTTATAATTTCTGTTTCGTGCCAATGTCCGCAAATAATTCGATGTATCTTTAGGGACCGAAGAAATTAAACATATACAAATGAAATGGAGTATTCTTTTTCTGCAATAGACGGGCTTAATGGGGCTATTGGCATACGCCATGCAGTGTTCCATGTGTAGTTTTCTATGGTTCCCTATCTTCTCACATGGGGTATCTGACTGGACGGTTTCATGCTGCGTTTGTTCTCTCTTTTTCATGTCGGAGATCTCCCGAATTGTCTATTCAAGAGCACCGCGTTATGAACGTTATATATGAAATGCTATTATAAATGTATTTATAGAGTGAGAGAGAATAATAGGGTTTAACGTCCACTCGACACAAACTAGGTCATTTCAGGATTTACATATAGTTTTAATTTTATTTCAATAATTCTCTTGCGCGTAGGGTTCTTTAGCAGTGGGAGAAAACCGGACCACCCGGAAAAACCCCACGGGGTTGGATAGGCGACCACACTCCTTGTCATGTAGAGCCGGGAAATCGATACCTTACCAGTTCACTCAATGACAGGTCAATCTACTCGTTATCACCTACAACCGGAGAATCGATACCACGTCATGCAGTTGACTCAATGACAGACCTATCGATACAGCGCACACGTGCTACCCCCCCCCCCCCTATATTCATAGAGTTAGAATTCGTGTCTATATATAAATATCTAGAACAAGGCGGTAGTTTCTAGTTTTCCTATTTTAAATCTAGACTCCATGATAACCGCGTTCATTACACGTCATAAATCATAATAGCAACAGCAGGCGTCAATGCAATGGTACATACAAATATAAATGATAAACTGAATGATGTATATACTACAAAGAAAAGTAAAGCCATTTATGATATCGTGGGGTTATTAACAGGGCATCGACATCGTGAACTTGTAGTTTGGAAATCTCCATCAAGGTTGTACTTCCGGTGTTATATCTGACGTATTTTAACATGAACCGGTTTATGATGAACCGATAATTTTAAGTTATTGGGTCGTTTGAGTGGGTTATAAACACATAATGTGTTGAGAAATGAGGTTATAGCATCGACCTTACAATCTACAGGTTCTCGTTTTCTTTCAGTTCAGTATTTGGTGTAGGAGGGGGTGGAATGGGGGTGAGGTCAAGGTCTTGGTTTAATGGAGAATGGAATGGAGCGGGATGGCCGTCATGACGGACCGTTATTGCGTTATAAGTTAGGACTAACATGTATTTTTTTTTATGTCCTGGGGTTTGGGTGGTCGAATGGTTAGCGTGCGCGCTATACCATACGGCCTGCCATGGAGTCAACTGGCGTGGTTTCAAATCCCCGGCTGTAAGTGGCAAGGAGTAGGGTCGCCTGCCCAACCTCGTGGGTTTTCTCCGGGTACTCCGGCTCTTCCACTGCTAAAGACCCCTACGCGAAGGCGAGTTATTGAAATAAAATTGTTAGTCCCGAAATTACATAGTTTGTGTCGAGTGGACGTTAACCCCCATTTCTCTCTCTCTGTCTGTTTTATGTCTTTGATAATGTGTACATTGCAAGAGGAGATCGCTATTTTTGTGATTTCCAGAATACCAAAAGTAAAGGTGTCTTTAAAGCAGCTAAATCTCTATTCTTCGGCACCTCGAAATGGAACCAAATGGGTCGCAACGCATATATAAATAATAATGCAATAGGAATGGTAGTCTTTGGCGTCTGGCCATATACTGTGGAATATGCTTAGCCTGGTTCATGGAGTCGCTCCATTACAAATGGCGTCCGAAACACTCCAACTCATAAAGAACCGAATGAGTGGGGGCCCAGGGATGAAACCACGACCTACCGCAAGCCAGACTTGTCCGACCAGCCGGAGTTCGATGCTCGACACCCTAAGAACACTATGTCATCCCAACCCCGCCTCATACGCCCTGAAGTCAAGTATGTTTTATAGTGAAGTGGTTGTAGATTGAATTATCAAGTCTCTCGAAAACATGTTTTATCACATTTGAGTATATACATCATCTTTATAACATACTAGGGTAGAAGATAGTTAGACTACGGTAGACGATAACAAGATGCACATGTACACTTGAAAAATTAGTTTTATTTTGAAGACATGGGCTATGGGGGTTACCAGACTGTTCGGTATAAAACAGTATTTTGGCTGGGAATCAAGCACGACAATTACATGCATTTTGTCAGAATAGTTTGTAAGACCACCCGTACGAGAACACTGCTTTTGTAATATTGGTGAAATCTTAGCATATTTATAAAGGTTATAAAAGCTGAAGTGGCATTGTCTAGTCGTTCGGATGGTACGAAAACCCGAGGTCACGTGTGCACGTTGGCGTACACATAAAAACACCCTTGGAATTCGAAATCAGAGTGCGCCTTTAGCGCCGCTGTCCGGGCAAATTTTCCCTCATAGCATACCGCATTGCATATGTCCGTCTCCATCAGCCCCTTTCGTACAGAATAGACGGACATTAAACCCTATTTCAAGGACCGCCAACATTGAAAACTGCTGCAAACGACGTAAACGGAAAATAGCCAAAGCCAGCAAGCGCCACCTACAATCGGTGCAAAAGGGCCTTTCTTTAATCAGACGGTTTCCAGACTGCATAATTATCTACGGCGTTGAGAAATGTTTTGCTTTTGTTTTATCGACAATAAATGTTATAAAATAAATAATGCAATCACTGAAAGGGATGACCATTGGGGCGAGTTAATGTATGATGTGACGTCACGCGTAGACCTATAATACACTTGAATAAAAAGGTCAGTCATCTTCTACAGAAGTTAAAAGAAGGATTCACAGTACAGCTGTGAAACGGGTTGTTTAGAGTGCATTAAGCTGTGAACAATTAGACATTTTTCCAAAATTTCACATGACCATCAGTGACTTTAACCAAAGTATTAGGCCTACTTTCACACCCTGCAATTCCTGTTACAGTAGCCTACTTATAGGTCTACTAGTGTTTTGGTTACGTTTCTTGTTTGTCATCACGTGATAAGTAATCTGGTAGTTTTCAGATATACACAAAGTTAAGTGGACTAATTTACTTGGTTAGTACTCAAACAACGTAATAGCGTTGATATAATTTGATTTATAGTAAAATTGTACGGGAATTATCGCGCGAGAAACCTGGTAACAAATTCACGTTTCAGCACGTGACGTCAAACAGTACCAGACGTCAGTTTCGGTTAAGATTCAGAAGGTTAACATCCCCCTGAACCGCGTTCTTGAAAATTTACCAAAACAATTTGCATTGCTAAGAGTAAGAGCTTTAGTTTTCTCCACTTTACAGACCCAATACATGGAACATTTATATAAATATTTTCTTTCTATTTTTCTTTGAAGAAAGGACAGACATTCATTGTAACAAACAGATGTATCTCTATCTTAAAAGCAGACCTGCAACCTGCTTCTCGAATGTTTTCATTGTATGCGTTTGTGAAGAATTTTAATAATCGAAATTCCAGTTTAATGTTTAACGAATAGTAATAAAATACATTATTGCATGTAAAATTGTCTGTGGTGCAAATGTGCTGAGCTTTTTTTTTAAATAAAAAAAGTCAGGCTACGGTAAATGAAGAGATGTTTGGAATTTTTGTCTGCTTTCTTTTTTTGGAATATAATTAAATAAATAAAATAACAGATCAAATGAATTGAAATATGCAACCCACAAAACAGGTTACCAACAGATGCCCGCGGATAGGTTGGTCTATACTTTAACGTGGAGGTTTCAGAAATGGCCAACAAAAAGAAATAATTTGGGGTTTAGGCCTATTGTGAAGAATGAATGGGATAAATTGAATTCTAATAATTAGTTTTTCAAGTTGTTTAGTTTAAACTATATTCGATGTATAATATTGTTTTAATCATCTCAGGGTTAATTAGACAGACAAACTTCTGAAATTGTCAGAAACTGTCATTTCAGTTAACAAAAACCCCAACAGAACAGACATCAGTAATATCTTCTATTGTGGCAGTCTGCTACCACAACTAGGGCCTAAAGTCGAAGTCAACAGTAACCTGGGGATCACGGTGGGTAAGACGATGGCTCGATAGTCTGGAGGTCGGGTTTTCGATCCCTGCAATTGAGAATCTAGCTCCAAGAATTGCGAACGTACAGCCATACTTGAATCAGGGAACCTCTTCTCATCCAGATGAATGGAAACCTAACTTCAAGAAGTACGAACGTACATGAACCAGTAACCCAGCATCACAGCCATCATGGAATCGGGGAACTTCTTCGCATGCAGATCAATGCAACTCCAAACTTGACGCGGGACAATTGGGGACAGTCATACTGGAATCGGGGAACCTCTTCTCATCCAGATGAATGCGTCTCCATGCTTGACGCGGGACAATTGGAAACCTAGCTTCAAGAAGTATATGAACGTACGTATGAACCTGTAACCGAGCATCACAACGACAAGTGACGCACAATTGACCACAAACCAAGCATACCAAATTTCGTGTCAATCGTACACGAATTAGCGGAGAAGAAGGATCACCAAAATGTAGGCAATCCGTTCAAAGATAATTAAGGTACTTCGCGGTCGACATCAAGAATCAACTATTTCATTATCAGCAAACAAATGTATGTTGTATTTTTCCATTTTCTATTACAGCGTCAATATTTTCCAGGTCAGAGAGAAACTTTTACTTTGAAATCTGGCAGCCGTCACAAGGGTATATACAAAGTGTTCCAATCCAACCATTTAAAAGTTATTATAGATTTAACGTTGTTGCCTCCATTATTCTTGTTTACTACAAGAAATTATTAAGTGAGTGATACTATCAGCGATGATAGATTACAGTTTAGAATTAATTGTTTGAAATTGAAGATGCCGTCTTATATATATTTTGTATGTAATTTGTTTATTATTTTATGCGAATATAAAAAGAACTCTTACAGATTAATTTTTTTAATGTTAAAATACTAGACTAAACATTGTGAAAAATGGCATCGAGCACCTGTATTCATTCCAACCCACACACAACTCTATATTAAGTCACATAAAATGAGGCTTAAACGTCCTACTTTTCTACGTCAACAACAATATTAATCAAGACAGACGTAAGCAGCGCAGTATGCTGTAAGATACATTTTTATGCGGTCGGCCTGACATTGTGACAAGGGCAGCTGTCTAGACGTTCGGGTGGTACGAAGAACCGTGGTTGCGTGTACAAATTGGAGTGCGCGTAAAAGATCCATTGATATAAGAGAAGGCCGTAGTGCCGCGGTCCTGGCAAAATTTCCCTCATAGCCTACTGTATTGCGTATGTCCGTCTTCATAAGCCCAGTTCGGAGCAGAACAGTAGGACGTTAAACCCCATTTCAATTCATTTATGCGGTCGGTGGCGATTCCGCCCACTCTTATTCGGGGTGGTATACGTGGGACTACAAACGTCTTTTCCGCCCTGCACATCTGAAACGGGGGAACCCGAACTGAAATTCCCAATTCCAAAAAAGAAATTAAATTTTAAGAAAAGTTTCCAAAAGGGTAATTGTATTTATCGAATTGCATGGAATATTGACAGGACTGGCCTTGGGAGTCCGGGGCCTACTATTAGACGTAAACAATAATGAAGGCAGAAATTAATAGCTTATAGCAGAGCTACAATATAAGTATTAAATTATAGATTCACAAAGCCTAGTTGGGTTCATTGTGCTTGTAAATCAGTATTCTCTCAAGAGGAAAACGAATTTAATATATATATATATATATAACGGGTTCACAGGAACATTATCATTATGGTTATCACACAAATCACCATCCCTGTCTTCCGTCCAACTTATTGTTTTCACTCAATGGACCACGGTATGTATAGTTTAGATGTAAGGTATTGCCCCCCCCCCCCCCGACACACACACCCACCCGGGGTAGCGTTCTCGAGTGTAACCGGTTATTATAAAATCAATTTTAAACAGAGATATCGTTTACCATGGAGATTTAGTATTGTGTCGTTGCCATCGATTTTTGTAACATTTGTGAAAATTTGAAATGTTTACATGTTTTGTTTAAGAAACAAGTAAGTGACAAATAATAATAATGCATTGAAATAAGCATTACCGCAAGTATTACTTGACTCTGGGTTATAATTATACCGGAGCCACGGTGGTTAAGTGAGTAAGACGCTGGCTCGTTAGCTTGGAGGTCGGGTGTTCTATCCCGAAAAAGTTCATCGGGATTTTCTGACGTGGTTTCTCCTTGTCAGTGGTGACGAAAAACCAAAGTCTCCGTGTATACATCGGCGTGCACGTACAACATCCCTTGGCAGTTGGAATTCGATGTAAGAGTAGCCCATAGTGCCCCTGCATGGCGTACGTCGTCTTCGTTAGTCCTGAATTCCGCTCCATAGTAAATATACAGTAAATTCTATCTTTATAACGTCATTTCAAAACTACGTCAGCAAATTAGCCTAGTATTAGACACTGATGTGTAAGTAAAAGTAAGAAATTGCGTACATTGAAGTAAGGGTATTAAAAATGACAATGCGCGGTTAAGATCTATAATTATGTCTTGAATTCCGCTCCATAGTAAACGTACATTCAATTCTATCTTTATAACCTAGTTTCAAAAAGTAAACTACGTCAGCAGAATAGCCTAGTATTAAACACATATTGTTTTTACCATGTTCCAACCAATTAGTTGACTCATCCATCAAACAATAGTTGGTCTGTATGAGGAGGTTAACGACTGTATCACCTGTTTAAAGGCCTGGTACTATATATTAAAGTCTACCTATTACTTACTATATCTACTACTATATACTGATAACAAACAATTGACAGCCTGATAAATCGTGAATAAACAACGAGGGGGTATTCCTGACGTCAACATTCGCCATATTACAAGAACTGCGAACGCTCGTAAACAAAGTCCTTGACTTACAAAAACACGTCTTTTACAACAGTAATGAGAGATTACGATGACAACTTGAAAACATTATAAACATTTAATTATAAACAAAACCTAGTAAGATATTAGAATGCCAGCAAATATCTCACATTTTTGTATGATCGCTTAAAATAGTTTTAGTGAAATATTCCAACCATGCAATCATGCTCTTCTGATGCACACCCGAAATAAAAGTATCTTCGTGATTTGCATTCTCTCCATAGTCTAATAGTTAAAGATACATTATGGGAGATAAGATAAAGAGTTGTCAGTTCTCACTATAATCGTTAATGACTATATAGTGTAAATGTAATTTGCTGAAAATTTCAGTCAAATTGATCCACTTTAGAAGGTTTTAAGATCTATTTCGACCAAAATGCGAACACGAACAACTGCGTAGCCAATGTGTAAATATGTATATATGAAATGTTGTTGACTAAGTATTCATTTTATTGTTTTGTTGTTTACTCAATTACCTTTTATTTATTTTTCTCCATATTATTTTTGTATTTAGGAGAGAGGTCATATAGGCTATGCCTGTTCCTCAATCCCTTTCAATTTCTGAATAAAATATTGTTTAAAAAAAAAAAATTGATCCACTATAGGCCGAGAATGGAGAGCGTGAAATTCCTGAATAGCCTCGGTATCATTACTGAAATCATTAATAAAAACAGAGTAGTCTCGATTATCCAATGTTGTGATTTAATTACAATGGCCCTTCAGCGGCATATTTGAATCTAATCCAGCTTACATCGAAGGCTAGCCTTGACATCGAGAATTTATTATGGTCTGGATAAGTTGATTAATGTCTAATTAATAAGTTAGATAACATTTCAGGCCTAAAGAAAGACACGTAATACGCAGATTTTGCTCTTGCATAATGCAAGTTTAACTTATTGTCTGTTCAAGGAAGTTCATCGGGATTTTCCGGCGTGGTAACCCATGTTGGTGCAGGACGGAGGCCTGACAATGACCGATGTCTAATCGTGTGTATATATTGGCATGTACGTAAAAGATCCCCTTGCAGTTGGAATTCGATATAAGAGTAAGCCGTAGCACAGCTGTTCGGGCAAAATTTCCCTCCTAGCTCACTGCATGGCATAGACTCGTCTTTATTAGCCCAGTCGAAGTAGAACAGTAGGGCGTTAAACCAATTTTCAGTCGCCTATACATCTGAATTAAAAATGGTCTTTCCAATTTTTGTTTTTCTTGCATACGGTCGGACATCATATCGAGGACGGCTGGTTACGTTTTGATGAAGTGTACGCAATATATGTAAGAAATGTGCAATTCATCTTGGCAAGTTTCTTATTAAACATATACTCAGCCAAATTAAAAACTTGACACTGATGAATTTCAACAATTTTTTTTTTCTGGTAAGTCAAATAAATTTTAAAGTGTTTCTAACTATAGTAAGGAGTAAGAAGCCTTTAATTTCATAAAATTGTAAAGTCACGTGGATCACGTGACTTTTGAGCATATAAAGATGAAAAACCTGAAAAACACGTGCAAACACAAACTCGTGAGGTCAATCGATGCAAGTTTGCTAAAACTGAACACGCACACGTAACTTGAACTGGAAAAACAAATTAAAATTGTTATTTTCATCTTTGTGAAAAAATGCCGCGCCTTTCAAATGTAGAACGTCTACGTGCTATAGGTCTGCACAAACTGTTCGAAATCGCTTGCAGGCTACTGGTCTTCGAGCTCGGAGGCCCTTTTTTGGACCAATATTGACACCTCTTCATCGCCGTAACCGACATGTGTGGGCCACAAGACAAATAAGTTTTACTCAAAGACAGTGGAATTCGGTTGTCTTTAGTGACGAATCTCGATTCACTTTGAGATTTGCCGATGTCAGAGTCCTAGTGTACCGCAGACAAGGTGAAAGTTACGCTCAAGTATGCGTCAGAGAAATTGACCGATTTGGTGGCGGCAGCGTCATGGTTTGGGGTTCTATTTGTGCACATGGACGTTCTCCTTTTATTGTTGTCCAGGGGAACTTAAATGCTGTCCAGTACAGGGATCAGATTTTGCAACCTGTTCTTCTTCCGTTTATGCAGAGACATGGGCCTGGACTAACGTTTCAACAAGACAATGCTCGACCCCATACGGCAATTGCTACCCAGAATTGCCGGTGTCCAAGTCCTGGATTGGGCGTCGCTTAGCCCCGACCTTAATCCTATTGAACACATCTGGGACGAACTGTGTCGACGTGTTCGTCAGCAAGTGAATTCACCACTGACGTTGCAGGACCTTCAACATGCTCCTGCTGGGACGACGTCTTCCTCGGGTAGTGTTTACTCATGTTCTGAGATCCACGAGAAGACGCTGTGTGGCAGTACGAGACGCTAGAGGAGGCCACAACCGTTACTAAACACTTTATTCCGATTGTTCTCCAAGTCTGTGAATTTCATTTTGGGGGGTACTGTGACATAACGAACGTTATCAATGTCAAGGACTTTCGGCGAGACGTATTCTTGCTTTCTGTTGATGTCACGGTCGTCTGTGCACAACATAACACTAAAATAGTTGCCTTAAACCAAATATTAAAAATCTAGTCCCAAAAATCCCGAGTGTCAAGTTTTTAATTTGCCTGAGTATACATTGTGCAAGAGCTAAATCTGCCTATTGCAGATCTTTCTTTAGGCCTAAAATGTTATATAAACCATTAATGACATTTTTTTATTAACATGACCAAAACTCTCAATGCCATCTGATGGGTACGATTGCAAACAGATTTGAATCCGATCTGCGATTCAATGACTGTTCATGATTAACTGCAAAAGTGGACAATCGAGGCTACAGTGGTTTTGAAATTCGGTTTTCTCAGCTCCGAGTGGAGTAATTTGACTGACATTTTCAGCATATTTTCTTACATTATCTATTTTTAGATATATTATAGCGAGAACTGTCCACTCTCAATCTGATTAAAACGCAGATCCACTTTCGTTTCGTTTTTTATAGTTCAAAATATCGTTTTTACTGGCCATCGAAAGTATAAAAAACGAAACGAAATATAGATCTATATTTTAATTAGATTGGTCAACTCTTTATGTAACTTTATTTTATTGTACATAATGCCGCTTTAATTATTCAAATTTCATTTTTTTTATATTGATGGCATACATGGGATCTGTTTTTTTTTTTGTTCCAACGGATGGTCGATACGATTTTCCATGACAGATCTCCAAGTCCTGCATCCCTAACAAGGAGAACCCAGTCTGAAAACTCATATTTGGAGTTCACATAACCAACAAACATTTATTGTATTTCTGTAATTAAAACACTGAGAAGTTGGCCATACTTACCTGCTACTCAATATATTCGGTTTCCGAAAACCAGGTGGGGCCGGGGGTGGATGGCCGAATGGTTAGCACGTGTGCGCTGTATTGTAAGGTCTACCATTTACTTAACTGGCGTGGTTTCGATTCCCCTGTTGTACGTGTCAAGGAGTAGGGTCGCCTGTCGAACCTCGTAGGTTTACTCCGGATCTTCCAGTTCCTTCCCACAGAAAGCGAATTGTTGAAATAAAATTGAGCCATGTGTTAGTCCTGAAATTACCTAGTTTGTGTCGAGTGGACGTTAAACCCCACTTCTCTTTCCCTCTCTCTCTCTCCAAAATCCGGCTCGACAAAGAATGAATGAAGGAATGGTGTTTAATCTCTTACTTTTCTGCTCCAATTGAGATAATGAAGACGGTTATACGCCATACAATGTGACTTTTGGGACATTTTGCATTGACAGCAATTGCATGGCAACTATCAATGTTTCTTTTACGTGCACGCCAACGTACACGGGACCTCGAGTTTTTGTCCGGCCCGACGAAACCACGGTGACAAATCCCGGGATCGAACAAGCACTTTCCTCATTGGGCGATCGCAACTTCCTGGGCTCGTGACATCCCAAGACAGATAATCACACGATGGCTCGATCACCTATTCAAAAACGACAATCATATTGAAATGAAGTTTAAGGATTCGCCAGTTTCTACCAGGCACAGGATGTATATTGTGCCAAGGAAAACGTCAATTAATTTGATAAATAAACTGATTAGTTGTCGATTTAAGCGACCACCATGTCAGTTTTCCTGTCAGACGTGAATCATAAACTATGACATTTGAATAGACAAAACAAAATGTCTAAATCTCCATTGACTATAGAAGGAAATAGGTGGGGCTGCCAACCAATCCGTTTATTTTAAATATGGTCAAATGGGTTATACAATATTTAAATTGGTATTTAATTGGAGCAAGTAAATAGGTCAAAGATGTCGATGAGACGTGCACCTGTCTTATAAGACTTGAAGATCGCGACTGATGTTTTGACGAGCTGTCGGGGCTTGTTTACCCAGACCACGGGGTGTGCAAATTACAAACAAAAAGAGGTGAGTTGGTGCAATCGCTCAGGACAATTTTTCTTAAAAGAGGTCAGTCAGTCGCCATTAATTTCATATCTGGACCAACATAAAGTGTGGTTCCCCGTCGTGAGCGGTTTAGGACGATGGGTATGGCAATGGCGTCTATATAGTCCTTAGGATGGGAGGAAAACAGGAGCTGCCGTGTTAAAGAACACTTCGTTGCTGAAATTCGAAATAAAAGAAGGGAATGCCCGGGTAGGATTTTCCTCAGCACAATGCGTATGCCCGACTTCATTAGCCCGGTTTATTCTGACAGATAAGGTCATTAAACTTTATTTCATTTGATTTCAATATATATCTATAAGATCACATTACACTGCTATTTAGTCATTATTAATCTACACTATCTTATTCAATTTAAATCCAAATGTTGTCTAATGTTGGTTTTATCACTCATAAAACCACGCCTAGGCAAGTTCTCAATTCAATTTATTAATTTCAAAAATAGCTTTTTTTGCGTTCATTGAGACTAAGAACAGAATTAAAAGGTTACGTATGTTAGGTATTTATAACACGAACAGTTTTAAAATCTAGAATTTAAAGGAGCTAAGTCTTTAACTTGATATCATCCAAAATCTTCGACATCGAAAACACGAATTATTTGTCAATTTCAATCAACATTGATGTTATGATCTTACCGGGAGAAGGTAGGCTTCTGATCTCCAATGTTTAAGACAAAATAAACATTTTACCATTGGTGCACGAATCGTCTATCATAATGCGTTTCAGCGCCATTTGTAAACAAGGGACTCGGATAACGAAGTTATAGACATATTCAACAAGTCGGGTCAAACGGTGACCTCATTTTCTTATCTGGAGAGTATGCACAATAAATATTATCGGTGTATACTGGAAAAACCAGACTCTAGAGATCGCCATTCGATTGAAACTTCTGGCGTATTTCTCTAAACATAACTGATTAGAAATCACAGTAAAATAGAAAATATTGAATGTAAATCATTAGCTTATTATAATATGCGTTGCGAACCATTTGTGTCAATTTCTAGATCCCAAATATAAACGATTTAGCTCCTTTAACTTGAATTTTCAATTTGACTGATGAAAAGCCAGTGTATTTTGGGATTTGGGGAGACTACCGTGGTATCGAATTCACCACTTGGTTTCTTTGACTGACACTGAATACGTCAGGCGCTACGGCCTACTGTTATTATAAATTCCAACTGTCGCGGGTTCTTGGACGTGCACACCAATGTGTACACGGTATCTTTTTGTTCATCTCATCCGAGCAGTGGACGCTGTTCCTTGCCAAATCGTAAGAAGTCCTGCACCACGGGCTTTGTGAACCCACGACTGAAAATGCCGAGGAATCTATCAACAAACACCAGGATCGAAGCCTGAACCTCCTGCTTAGCCAGCCAGCACATTAGTTACTGAGTCACCATGGCGTCGGAACCGGTTTGGGATCTGATGTGTCATTTCGATCCAGTGACACGGCGATTAAGACGCCGGATGGTTAAACAGGAGGCCAGCTCACAAAATGTAATAAAATACCCTTTTTAAAACCCAAATTCAAACTGTGGCACCATTTTAAGGACCACAAAATTCCGGGAGCTACAGTAGGCCTATAAGTACAGAAGGGAGCGCACCACACAAGACAACCCCACGGACAGGACACACAAAATACAAACATTATAAATAGTAAAAATGAAATAAAATGGGTTTAACGTCTTGTGTTCTGTTCAGACTGGGCTAATGAAGACGGAAGGAGTACTTGTAAAACAGGGGCGGGGGGATGGCTTAGTGGTCTAGAGTGCCGCGCTTCGACCTCTAGCTGGCCGGTCACCTTTGGCTTGCGGCTGTGGTTTCGATCCCTTGTGTGAGCGTATGTGGCATGGAGATAGGGGCGCCTTCTCAACCTCGTGGGTTTCCTCCGGGCAATCCGGTTTCCTCCCACTGCTAAAGACCCCTACGCGGAAGCGAATTATTGAAATAAAATTGAAACCATATGTTAGTCCCAAAATGACCTAGTTTGTGTCGAGTGGACGTTAAACCCCATTTCTCTCTCTCTCTCTCACTTGTAAAACAAATGCATGTATACCCGTGGATAGATGAAATTCTACGATCTGCGTTCTAATCATGGCTGTTTAATTAATATTAAAGTATGCTATCATCTTTAACAACTTCTTTGATCGTTCTATAACATGTACACACTACGATAATTTATTACACCTATAACCTGACAGCTGAAATTATACTTCTGTTTCGTTAAATTTTAAAAAATTAAAAAACAAAATTAGTCAAATGTAAACTGATTCCATCTGACTATAATTAGTAATGGCGTCAGTCAAAATATTCTCGCTTCCGGTGAGCAACTATTACATTCTTCATTTACTTCTTTAATTAACCCAGTTTTTATCTGATAGTTTTACGTGTCGTGTAAAATGTAGTAAGGGATTCTCGGAACATCCGATACATCTTGCAATTTGTCATAATCCGTTGGGTGCATTTTTCATTCTCGGGTTTTTTTTTATATTCATGTAATTTGATTCCTGCCGGTAAAGTATTAATGTACTGTTTTTTCTGTGTTATGCTGACATTGTCTGTAAAGTATCCATGTGCACTGTTTGTTTTCAACCCGATTAAGATACAGATCTATATTTCGTTTCGTTATTTTTTTTACTCTCGGTGGCCTCTAGTACATGACGATCTGACTGGTTTTAGCGGAAGGTCTCGCCAGAGATCATAGGACCGTATGCCGTCAGACATCTAATTAACCAATCAGCATTGATGTTTCCTGTGGGTTACCCACAGTTCCGTGAACCTCACGCCAAAAACTAGCCTTAATAGTCTATTTTATTGGCTAATCCATCATATCACCCAGAACGCGGGTTATATAACAACTCTTCTAGATCCTAATGTAGTAAAGACAAGTTACACGAACTTTTGAACTATAATAGGATCTGTGTTTTAATCAGATTGGTTTATGCTATATTGAGAGTGTCTGTGTTGTATTCATGTACTGCTTATTCTACGTTATGTTCAGATTGTTTGCACTGTATTCATGTACTGTTTATACTATCCTTAGTAAAGATTGGACTTTATTCAATGTTTTGTCGGGATAATCTGTGCTGTAACCATGTACTTTTTATTCAGTATTCTGTTGAGATTGAACTGCTTGTATATACCACTGTATTCGTGTATTGTTTATGTAATGTTTTATTGAGATTGAACTTCATTTGTGTGTTGATTATGTTATGTTTTGTTGAGATTGAGCTGTATTCGTGTATTGATTATGTTGAGATTGGGCTGTATTAATGTATTATGTTATGTTTTGTTGAGATTGAGCTGTATTCATGTATTGATTATGTTATGTTTTGTTGAGATTGAACTGTATTCATGTTTGTTGAGATTGAGCTGTATTCTTGTATTGGTTATGTTTTGTTGATATTGTATTGATTATATCATTTTATTATCGAGATTGAGCTGTATGCATGGTGATTCTGTTATGTATTGTTGAGATTCTATTATGTTATGTTTTGTTCGAAATTATGTACAGTTCGTTCTCTCTGCTATATCCTTGATTGTTTTGCTCGAAATGCAAACGTCGATTATTTTTTATGAGGACATAATAGTCAAGCTAACAGTTTAAACAGACGAACACTATAGGTATATTACAAACACGGATGTACAACAACAGTCTATATAGACAAACAGCCACTAAACTGTACAAATGCAAGTTTCCTTGTCTTCTCGTGGATGACATAAGAAATTAATGAAGTATATATAGAATAGGACAAAGAAAGGGAATGTGTATAATGGAATAAAACAAGGAAAGTGTATACATACAGCAGATTAAAACAATTAACGGATTATTGTCAGTTCATGCACAGATCATAGTCCGACGGCGGTAGTGACAGATTTATGGATTGTTGTCCGCTTTGACTTTATGAACTTACAATCGAGTAATTTGAAAAAAAAGTTGGGGATAGTCAAAGTGACCTGTCTGAACTGATGGCTTTCTGAAATTTCTATGGTGTGCTACCGCAGTTAAGGTCACCTGCGCGTAAGTGTAGTATTAAAATAAAATAAAAACTGTTTTATAATCTCTATTATGAGAACACACTTAAACAATGCTAGAAGAATGTCCACTCGTATCACAGCCGCCACGAGAGAGAGAGAGACAGGTTCCCCTTGGTCATTTCGTGACTAACATATAGTTCAATTCTAATTCAATAGTTCGCTTGTGTGTAAGGGTCTTCAGCTGTGGGGTAAAACCGGGGCCCGGAGAAAACCCACGAGGTTGGACAGGCGACCCTCTCTTTGTAACGTACAAGCGCGTACACGAAACCACGTCACTTGACTCAATGACCAACCTTGTGATCTAACGCAAACGCCTTAAAATATTCCGCCCCCCCTCCCTTATCCTCTACATATGAACAAATATGGACACAGAGCCATTGAGATAATGGTGTAGATATGATGGAAGAACGTGTTAATGTGTTTTTGCTGATTCAGTATAATGGTTTAAGTGGTATAAATACTAAAGGTGAAACAATGATACAATACTTATAATACTTCTCTACAGGTGATTCGTGTACAACACTAATGTTAAAGATACAGTAAGCCGCATTGGTTAAGTAAGTCAGATTTTGGCTCGCAAACCTGGAGGTCCAGTGTTGGACTCCGGTGTTTTTCCCGGCGTGGTTCCCTCTTGTCAGTGGTGTAGGGCGGAGGGCCTGACAAATGACAAGGTGTGGTGGGATGGGACGAAAAGTAGGCCGTCGTGCCGCTGTCCGAGCAAAATTACCCTCATAGCACACTGTATGTCCGTCTTTATTAGCCCGCTCCATGTAGAACAGTAGGACGTTGAACTCCATGTCATTTCATTTTAGTTAAATATACACTCATTCACCGAAGGTGTTATAGGTTTTTTCGGCGGTAAAATCTAAATAAATATTATGTAAAGCTTTGATTACCGAGACACGTGATTGATTTTCTCATAAAGGCCAAAAGAATTCGGTATTAGCGCCTCGGTTCTGTGACTTCCGGTTTAACCCAAACATGCCCATTTATGGACGCAGATTCGAAAAGTCGCCATAGTAGAATAATAAATGAGTCATCAGCGGTGGCCTAACGCATGCGATGTAAATCACAGGATCTGCTTCACCTGCCTAACCTCGTAGGTTTAACCCATCTTCCCCGGTTTCCTACAACTGCCAAAAGACCAAGGCCGAAGTCATCCCTTTCTAGAAGGCTCGATACCATTTCTCATATTTGAAGCACTGTTTCTGATTTGCTCAAATGAAAATTAACCAAGTGTAATCTACTCTTGAATTTTGTCTTTGTGAACAACAAAATATTGGACATGAATCAACGGTTTAAACACTTCCTACAAGTTCGTACTTCGAGATTACCGTTAAAAATAACTAAATATAGTGATTCAATGAATGAATACCGGTGTAGATAATGCTAATTAGAATTCCTGTTAATATTGGTGGACTACTGATTGGAGTTATTTTAGATTTAAATCAATGCATGTGTTCATTAAACCCTTGCAACTTCCTGTTCGTTTTCAACTTTCAAAACGTTTCAAGGTTTCGGCGGTTTACCTATTTCTTAAATCAGTACTCACCATTTATCTTTAGAAGAAATTTACATTTATCTTAGTTCAAATTTCGCGAAACAGGCCCCAAATCTTTATTTTGACTACACGTTGTATAAACTATTATTTAGACATTTATTCACATGTCAAGCCTATAATCAATTTTCTAGACGATCGGAGGGCAGAGATTTAAACGGATTGAAATACGATCGAGATATATGATTAATTTAAAATGGATATTCGAGGCTAAGTCTCGAATAACATGTACTGTTGTTACGATAATAAACAATCTATGCCACATCCTGTCAAAGCTTTAAACAGTGATAATTTCGCTCAGAATAAAATAATTTGATTGAAATTTTCAATATATCCATTTTGAACTATTATAGCAATCTTACAGAATTTATATTCAATGGTGTAGTAATGAACGAATTTATGTTTAGATTCAATAAACCAATGCTCGTGTTCTCAAAATGTACAACATGTTCCCGCTCTTTGTTTCATTCATGGGTTTACCCAGAGAGAGAGAGACAGAGAGAGAGAGAGAGAGAGAGAGAGAGAGAGAGAGAGAGAGAGAGAGAGAAATGGGGTTTAACGTCCACTCGACACAGGCTAGGTCATTTCGGGACTAACGTATGGTTAAATTTTATTTCAATAATTCGTTTGCGCGTAGGGGTCTTTAGCAGTGGGAGGCCGTATGATACAGTGCGCACACGCTAACCATTCGGCCATCCCCCACACTTCTTATAAGTTCGTACTTACCATTCAAGGGCGCCAAATCGCTAATATTTGGGACCTAGAAATTGACCCAAATGGGTCGCAACGCCTATGATAATGTAATCTGATTGTATATGAACTGATTTACATTAAATTGTTTCCATTTTAACTCTAATTCCAAATCAGCTATGTCCAGCGAAATACGGCATGAATCCCAACCGAATATAAATTTCTAGTGTCTTGTTATTCCAGTCTATTGCGCAAGCTCTCTAGATACGTTATGGAGTCGCCATTTGACATGCTATAAGTTGTGGAATATGTCTAGCCTCGTTCTTTCTGGTCACTAACTACAATTGACACTGAAACGCACTACACGATATGTGTACCAATGGTAAAATGTTGGATATCAGAAGCCTATCTTTTCAAGGTAAGCTAATAGCATCAATATTGATTGGAATTGACTAATTGTGTTTTCAATGTGTAAGACTTTGGATGTTATTGAGTTAGAGACTTAGTTACTTTAACGTTTAAAGTTATTAATGATGTACTAGTAAATGAATTTATCTTTGAATTTTAATCAATGCACGTGTTCTCAAAATGTACTCACTCTTTGTTTATTTCAAAATTTAGAAAACTATCAACGGTTTACCCACTTCTTACAAGTCCGTACTTACCGTTTACCTTTAAAAGTAACTTAATTTAGAGATTAAAGAAATGAATTCAGGTGTCGGCAATACTAATTAGAATACCTATATATGTAGGTGTACTGTTTCACTGATATGTATAATCTGTAGCACTCAGTTAAGGTAAAATATTTAAATAAATTCTACCTGTTTCAAATATTTACATCACGTACAAACGATCATATGGCAGATAGCCCATTGGCGTGCATGTCTTTCCGAATCGGTACCAATAACATGTGGTAGCCCAGGGATAGGCCTGTACACCTGCCCGTTCATATATATATACAAGCAATTACATTTTCGTACTTTTTGGGGTTGGTGTATGAGGCCTTCGTGCCTAGAAACATACTTGACTTCAGTGATGATAGGGTGATGTCAAACTAATTTGATCTGTGAGTTATAGAACACCCACTTAGACAGTCTAACTCCATTACGTTACACGGTATATTTTATGTTACCAAATAATAGTTTCACACCGGTAGGTAAAATGAAGGGCATGGAAATTTCTTTATAATCACCCACTCTCCTTTGAAGGCCGCCCATTCCGCCAGAAGCCACTGATTCGTCCTTTGAGGGGTTTTGAATATCGTGAAAGTCGATTCTCTAAAAGGTATATCAGTTCCAAAATGAGCCAATTTCGTTCAGTACCACCTGCAAATGTTGGGTAAAATATTTTGATGGGCCCCTATTGAATTCAGGCATGGGGCCGTTTAAGTCCCGATATGCCATTTTGAGCAATAGGAATCACAGGCAATATTGTGAAAGGTGAATCTCTAATAGGAATTCAGAATACCAGCCCCAATATGACTGGATTCCATTCAGTATTTGCAAAGATATGATGAATTTAAAATTGAAAATTTCGCAACATTTAACATCTTCTGTCGACAGTATAAAACAAACCAGTGCCAACTATAAGTATTGGGTAAAATATTTTGATTGGGAGGGGGGGGGTATCTACCGTTAAATTATGGTTTTGTTTACTTAAAGATAATCGTGTATTTGATAATGTGTAATGAAAATGTGAGCCAAGTTATCACTGTTTGTAGTTTTGACATGATGTGTGTATAGTGGTAACCAGGGCACTGATATCTTTTTCCCATTATTAAATCAAATTTTTAAATGGCGAACCGTTCTAATTTAGAGAGAGAGGGGGGGGGACTTGACGTTAAACATTTCTAAATAGAGTGTGAGAGGGATATGGGGTTTAACGTCCAATCGACACAAAAGAGGGCATTTTGGGACTAACACATGGGTCAATTTTGTTTCAATAATTCGCTTGCACGTCGGTGTCTTTGGCTATTGGACGAAACCTGGGGACCCGGGGAAACCCACGAGGTTGGACAGGCGCCCCACTCCTCGTCACGTACAACCGGGGAATCGAAACCACGCCAGTTGACTCAATGACAGACCTTATGAAATAACGCGTACGTGCTAACCATTCGGCCACCCAAGCCACGGAGCTTCAAATATTCCTGAAAAATTATGTGAAGGTCATTTTGTCTTTGAACCAGGAATTACATATCATTTTTCTATTTATCAAAAGCGCAATCTGGCAAATTTCAATTTCTAACACCCACATGTAAAATTATCTATTTAATATAAATTATAATTTTTATTTTAAAAAAAAGTAAAGCTGTAAGGTAAAAAAGGGTATTTCCGTTCTTTATGGCTTTGTACCTACACGGATCGGAGGTTTTTTTTTTGTCTGAATTTGAAAATAAAATCTGATTCTATCTCTTTAACGAAATATTATTGAAAGTCAACACCTGCATTCGTAGCAAACGGTTCAAGTCGATTATTGAGAATTATGCTAGCAATGGTTTCAGGTAAAAGATGTTATTCACCGTGATACCAATACCGTTACATCAGCATACCGACGGCTTTAAATAGACTAGCTACCTTTACCCTACATAGTCGCAGTTTTTGTACATTAACGTTAGTATCTGGTATATCATATATTTATATATTTTTTTTTCCCGTACAACTTTATTAGACAGCTGAAAATGCAGAGTCAGATTATGTAACTTTGATCAACTCTTGTAGAGCATAATGTCAGGGTTTGCTATGTAAAATGACGAAGAGATTATTATATCACGTCATATAAATAAATGTATTAACCACCAAGTGAAATACTGTCATATTAAACATACCTTATTGCAAGAGCTAAATCTGTCTATTGCAGGTCTTTCTTTAGAACTGAAATGATACCATTTTTCAGGGGCGGATCCAGGATTTTCAGAAAGGGGGGGGGGGAGCGTGCTGCACCCACTTGGGAGTGCGAAGCCCGGCCCGTGATTTTTGAGTGGACTAAAATGCCTACAAGGACTAATTTCATACTAGTACTGTAAATTACGATTTCCAACCTAAACTGATTTTATTCTCCTTTCCCGCGAGAATATATGGAGCTAAAAATTGTTCGCCACCGCAAAAAAATAGAGGGGGCGTGCGCCGGGTGCGCCCCCCTCTGTATCCGCGCCTGTTTTTAATTAGACATTAATCAATTTATTCAGACCATAACCAACTCTTGGTGTCTTGATGTCATCGCTAGCCTGCGATATTTACTGGATTAGGATCCGATTTGCTGTTCAACTTTCATTCATGATTTAACCAAGAAGTGGATAATCGAGACTGTTTTTTTATCGTATCGAATTTAGTAACGATGATCGAGGCTTGGCCGAAATTCAAATCGCTAAAATCTCGGTTCAGAGTGGATCAATTTGACTGAAATTTTCAGCAAATTCCCTTTACATTATTTACTTTTAACAATTATAGTGAGTGCTGTCGGCTCTTTATATAATCTCCCATAATATATCTTTAATATACAGATTTACATTTCGTTTCGTTTCGTTTCGTTTTTTTTATACTTTCGATGGTCTCCACTAAAACGAAATTTTGGACTATAAAAAATGAAATGAAATAGGAACTGTAAGTCAGTCGATCGGATCTGTAACATTCGATACCCCCTTCCCCTAATAACTTAAAGTAGGCCCTATCGTGGGATTTTCACTGAAATCGAAATCCATAACTTTTACCCTTCCCGGAAAATTACATGAAACGAAAAAAAAAAAAAATGATCTGCACACGCCAACGTCCAAAATATATGTTGGTAATACGTACCATTGTATGTCCAAATATGGTATTTGCAATCAGGCAGGGAAATTTTAACCTTGAAATTTTGAACTTATTCAACTTTTAAATGTGATATGATTTAGCATTTTCTTTTATGTTACAAGCTTGCAGATTGTTTTCGTGACATTAGGTTCAAGGTTCTCTAGGTCTGGATTAAAGAATATACGCCATTAATCACCGCCTGCTGTGCGTTAATTAATTAAGTTAATGGGTTGTGAAATGTTCAGAATGTTGATATCTTGTGAAGCGCCATGTTGTTTTATATGTACATCCAACGTGATGCGCCACGTGCTGTCTTAAAGTGAAGGCAATGCTTTCATTGGAAAATATAGCCGGAAACTGACCTCATTTCGCTGGGGAGAACGCTAGATCGGAGACGGTCCTACGCATTTTATGACGTCACATGTGGATTGTGGGTTAGGGTAAGGGTTAGGCTTGGCCGAGGGTTAGGTTTAGGGCTAGCCCTGTTTACATCTCGAGAAATTGACGAAATCTACAGGTCCTAGCCCTTACCCTAACCCTAACCCACAATCTATATATGACGTCATATGTGCTAAAATGCGTATGACCGTCTTCGATCTAGCGTTCTCCTTTCGCTGGAGCACGTCTAATCCAATAGCATGCAACACATATATCAAATACAAGGAACCACGACGGCTCGATAAGTTATGGGTTCGATCCCGGTGTTGGACACAGAAATGTAGTCTTTCTCTCCCTTTCCCCCATTTGCATGGCGATTTTTGTTGACTTTTTGGTGAAGAATCGAAGAAAGGGATTAGGAAATACATTTTCTGCCAGGTTTTGGTGAATATTCATGATTTGGAGACGGAAGGATACAAGAGTTGTGAGGCTGGTTACGTTGAAAGGGAGGGCCGACAATTGCATGTTTAGTTGTCTCTACTTCCAGCTTGTGTATCTCAAGTTTTTCATGGTGAAACTCATACATGTTTTTGGGTAAGAGTTTGCCACATGTTGCTCCATCGGTGATGGAAAGCATTCTACCCAACGAATATTTGGAAAAAAGTTACTGCCGGTGTAAGAAACGAGAATTAACATTAAAGTCAATGGGGGAAATAATTAGTGATCCCTGGCCTGTTAGATCAAAAAGTTTCTCGTGAATTACCATGAGGGTGATCTCCCCTTATCAGTAGTGTAGACTGGAGAGCCTGCCCAGGGTCAGTGTCTAGACATTGGTACAAACAAATGCAAGGTCCCTTGTTTGTAAAAGAACCCTTGACAGTTAGAATTCGACGAAGACTAGGTTGAATCGCTGCTGTCCAGACAAAATTCCCCCCATCCTATGGCATCATGTATGCCCGTCTTCATGAACCGGTTGGATAAGAATAGTATAACATTAAACACATTTATAATATTGGTAAAAATAACAAAAACTTTTGAACCCGGCATACTTTAAAGGGACAATCCCGATTTGAACATGGTTTCAAAAATAAAAGTCCGAGTAGGTATGAAATTTGAACGCCAAAATATAGAGGAATAATGTATTTATCTTGTCTCAAAATTTCAACACAAAATATTGAGTCGTTTGGACGTGAACACCAAAACTGCTTATCCGGACACGTAACCCTTTTAAGATTTCGGGTCAATTTTTTCATTGGGTGACCTAATAATCAAATCCCGTTCCTTTAGGGGGCTATACAATGAATGGCCCATGTGTTGTGGTGGATAACGAAAGGTTAATTTCACCTGCACATTAATTTTATAAAATAAAAGCTCGGTTCCATCCAGACACCTCATAATACAGCTTAGGACACCGGTCGTCTTTTCCAGATGAAGACTAGTGGGTTTAAGTTATTCGAAAACGTATCACACATTGAGTTAGTTGCTCGGCCCTAAGGTAGAGGATTTTAAGGGATTTTAACACAAAATAAAGCAGTTTTATTCTCCAAAATCTTATCGGGATTGGCCCTTTAAATACTTTCATTTATTCATCATTGACTAAAGAGATTGTTTTAAAATTTCATTTCAACAAAATTTAAAATTAATTTTGCAACGTAATTAATTTATCACAGAATTTATGATGTCATATATAACACCTCAGAGGAATTCCACTATAGAATCAAGTTTGGCTTCCATTATGTGGGAACGCTTTCATCTATATACGATGACGTCATATCTAACAGGAACACATTATTAAAGTCTAATACGAAAGAATTCAATCTACTTTTGTTCAATTAATCTTCAAAGTATCCTATTTGTACCTATAGGTTAGTGCTGTGCGACATCTTGTCAAAAGTTCTACGAATGTACTCCATGAGTACAAGATCAAAAGGGTTCATGACACATATACCTCTGTATTAATATAACCAATATATTTAATTAGGCGAGGCCCGTCTTCATTAACCCAGTCGGAGCAGAACAGTAGGACGTTAAACCCCATTTTAATTAGTTAAGGAATTCTTGTAGTAATCTGTGAACTAGTCATGGGCGTTTCTTAAAATTGTCTTGGTTGAACTTCGGTTTATTGTTAAGTAAAGAAGGTTATTTTACCACATAGTAGGCTGTTCATATAAGTAAGACGTTGGCTCACCAACCAGCCGAGAAAGGTCTTTGAGATTTTTTAGACTGAGCCCCCCCCCCCCCCGTTCCCCCCTCCCCCTTATTGTTTGTGGATAAGACAACACCAAGGTCGTGTGTAAATAACCATTGGCAGTTGGAATTCGTAATCCTCTTTAAAACAAATAAATTGCGTATGTCCTTTGCCCTTTAACATTATCCCAGTAGATGCAGAAAAGTAGGACATTGGTCAAATTTCCTTTCGTTTGATTAATATTGGTAAATAAAAGCTGTAATTAGGCCATGACGTCGTGTAGTAATCTATGAACTATACAAGGTCATGTAACCATCAAGTACAATGCCATTATCAAAGACGAGGGGGTTTTCCAAATTTAGTCTACTAGATTTTAGCTTTTTTGCATATCCGTAAATTGGGTTATTGTTCCACTGATCGACATTTTGGGTTTAAATGCCGCTGTCAAACCGGGTGATATCGCAGACTAATTGTTACAATATGTAAGATCGGGTTTTTTTAGATATAAATATCAATATATAAAAAAAAACATATAAACATATCATTTTACATCACACAATTACGTAATAGCGATATCCTAAATGACATAATGTCTGGGATAGCCAACATTAAAACGTATTTTTGCACTAAGTGAACTTTGTCATCTAAATAAACGAACCAAAAAATGGACTAACAGGGAACTGTTGATATAGCTAAAATATTAAAATACGATTATTATAGGAATATAAATTAAATGGGTTTTAACATCCAACCTTTCTTCACCAACTTCGCTAATGGAGACGTGCATACGGGTTAGTTTTAGGGTCATCTGGTCTTCACGTCCCTATGACTGTGGTCATGAATCCTCCATTAATTTCGATACAAATATCCCCTTCTAGGCCGAAATAATATTCTGTCGCCATGTGATGTACCGTGGTGGAAATTGCCCCCGGACAATGTCCACCTATTCTTCATCGAACTTCAAGGGTTCTCCGTTTTACCTCACATTTTATATTTGGTAGTTTCGACGTCAGTAATACATCATTTTCAAGACAGTCCCCGTTAAATGTACACGCTCAATTAAAACGGTTTAACCGAGAATTGTACACCTTATGTGCTTTGTAAGTAATGTAGGCGAGCAAGACCATACGATTTTCCTGGGACACTATTAAAATGTTAGCCAATCACACTATCCCCAATCCCCAAGCAGGGCCAGATTAAGCTTCCATGGAGTTCCTGGCTGAAACTGACACTGGGCACTTGCATCAACAGTGAAAAGGGGGCACATTTTGGTCATTGTCGGTCAAACCCACACAAATGCAATTTATATACCAGTATGGTAGATTTATAGAATCATTTGACACAAACATATACAACGTAATTACTGGCTTATTGGGGCCCATGACTGTCGTGTGGTCAGCCCCACCCCCTGTCTCCAAGATGGGGGCTTTAAAGGGTTTCTCTTCTGTTCAGAGAAAGGTGTCTATCTACTATAACCTGTAGAGCTACATCATCAAAATGTTCGAAACTTTCTGCAATGCGGGATTTAATTCAATTTATCACTTTACAAATTCTCCACTTTTTGGTATAAATATTTGAAATTCTAGTCAAATTCCATCTTAAGCGAAAATTATTTGTACTTTTGCATTTAACATTTTCAAAGTCATTTGGTATATTTTATAATGGGTTACTGCATGTGACCGAAATTACAGTACAGACACCCTCGACAAAGCTGGCTGTTGTCCAACTAATACAGGAGGGAGAAAAAATGTTTCCAAGTTCGGCAAGTTTAAATTGTGAGTGTAAAATATTATGTCTAGTAAAACAGTTAATTATTATTACGTATAGACACAAAATGTTTCCAAGTTCGGCAAGCTTAAATTTAATTTTAAAATATTATGTCTAGGATAAGGGTTAATTTTAATTAAACAGACACATTGATCAGGCTATAACAAGGATTAAACGATGTTTTACGAAGACTAGAAACGTGTGAGCTGACACTGTCTACTCTAACTAACATTATTTACACCCGATTCTAAGATAAAAAATAAAAAATATGGTTTTAAAGTCTGGGAAAACTTGAGTTGATTTAGAATTTGAGAGTCTGTAATGGATAAGAATCTGTCGTTATACGAAGATCGTTTTGATTGAAATCTGGTTAACTTTATGAGTAATCGGGGTTGTCTTTGAAAAGATAATAAACAGACGATATCTTTTGAAAGTGTTGTTTAGTGTGATTGGTAAGCCTGCTGTTTGGATTTTATTCCACCATAAAGTACAGGAAGACCACATCACACACAACAGGTAGCTAGTAACCACAGAAGAATGAAACATGAACATTAGAAGTCGTAAAATATTGTCGTGGTTAGACTTGATCCCTCATCTGGTTCGATTTTCGGTGCAGCAACAGCAATATAACAATTCCATACGAAATACGTAACTAAAGCGGTTTCACTCTTCATTCGAGTCCCATGTATCGCAAAATGAGTCAAATAGCAGCACCGCTGGTTTGCAAAGATGAATTATGTGAGAGATATATCTTCCGATTTTGGCATCGAAAGTAATATACTATTATTTAGACATTCACATGAAAAGCCTATACCCAACTCTCTAGTACATCGGATGTCGGAGATTTAAACGGATTAAAATACGGTCGTCATTTAAGGATTTAATTTAAAAATGAAAAGTGAGGCTAAGTCTCGATTAACAAGTAGCGTTGTTACGATAAGAACAATCCATGCCACATTTTTTTCGAAACCCCAAACGGTGATAACTTCGGGGGGTTGGGATGGCCTAGTGGTCTAGAGTGCCGCGCTTCGACCTCTAGCTGGCCTTCGACCTTCTCAACCTCGTGGGTTTCCTCCGGGCATTCCGGTTTCCTCCCACTTCTAAAGACCCCTACGCGCAAGCGAATTATTGAAATAAAATTGAAACCAGATGTTAGTCCCAAAATGACCTAGTTTGTGTCGAGTGGACGTTAAACCCCATTTCTCTCTCTCGGTGATAACTTCGCACAGAATAACGTAATTTGAATGAAATTTTCCACATATTCATTTTTGCATTTTCTAATTTAAACTATTATTGCAAGAACGACCAGCTCTTTATCTAAATCTTACATAATGCATCGTGATACCACTACTCGAAATGAAATGGGGTTTAGCGTCCCATTGACCTGCCCGACTGGGCTAATGAAGACGGGCATACTCCATACAGTGTGCTATGAGGGAAATTTTGCCCGTCATTGGTGCTACGGCCTACTCTTATATCGAATTCTATCTCCCAGGGGATCTTTTATTTGCACTCAAATATGTAAAAGGGATCTCGGTTTTTCGCCCCTTCCGAACGACTAGACGGCTGACCTTGTGAGACCCTCCATCCTGCACCACTGACAAGTGGGAAACAGCGTCGGCAAGTCCCAATGAACTTTCCCGGCAAACACAGGGAAACTTTTCGTCGAGTTCCCACTATCAAAGGCTCTTTTGCGTGCATGTAACCGATTATAAGGATGGGTCTTGATTTTCGGTTCCATCTGAACGACTAAACTTTCTTCGTTTTGCAGCTCACAAGGAGAACTCTGGCTGGAAACTCGCAAGAAACTTAGAATAAATATCAAGCGTTCAGGAAAAATGATATAATATGTATAAGAAATACGGATGGAATTCGTCTTGATAGACTAGTCTCAACTGACCAAGATTTTTGTTGACGAGACGCCAATGAATGCTGTTTCCCAGTAACGTATATTACCTGCTAACAATGAAAAGCTTTTGTCTTACTAACAGAGTTATTTCCCTTATAACAAAACCAGCCCCGCGTTCAACAGAAATGAAATGAAATAGTGCCCAGACAGTGGCGCTAAAACCTACTCTCATTTCGAAATACAACTGTCAAGATCATTTTTTTATGCACACATCGGACAGCATATTCAATAAAAGGCTTGATTTCGCTTTAATTGCGTACATCTTATCAAGGTCTTTACGAAATACCCTGCATATTCCGGCACTAATTTTAATTTGGTATACACCTAGCTCGTGAGCCTATCAAATTCTTCGATCATCGTTCACTGACAAACTCGCAGTCGTTGCTTCAGGAACATTATGGGACCTGGGCTTTTTGTGCCATCCAAACGACTAGATACTATTCATTTCCAGACTCATGAGACCTAGTTTTTTGTCGCTTCCGAACGATATGACTCTTGCCAGGTCCCTCCTTCCTGAACCACGGTGAAAAGTCTCGGGGGACTTCTATGCTATGGTCGGGATCGAGAACACCCTCTCCCACACACACACCTTGACTAGTGAGCCAGTGGTTTACTTACTGATTCACCATGGCACCCCTCGTTCAACAAAATGTTTGCAAGGTTTGTCAACCCCAGATTGAACACAACGATAACAACAATGAATGTAGAAAAAAATACTAACAAATTTTATTATGCTGTTTTCAAAAATACAGAAGTGGACATATATATAATGATGATGATATTATAGATACATGTATTAATGTCAATCTTCTATCACAAATTATACTATCATATACATATATACAATATTCATGTCAATTCCACCGCAAATAACAGAAAATATAACAAAAACGTATAAAGGATGCACATACATTTTGTCTGTCGTAGACTGGAATTCTTAAGGACGAAGATGGCGTTACAATTTTAAAGAATCAATGTGCCAGAAGACCAATAATTAAAACTATGAGCCGAAAAGCGTTGTTTAGAAAGTTATTGGTTCGATCTTGAGAGTTATCATTCCGTCATGTGACAAAGATGGTGAGTGAAATCAATAATTATGTTGATAGCTTTCGTTGGGAATGATATGTTTTAATAATTTTTGGACCAATACAGCCTAAAATATGACAGCTTTAAATTCCAATATCTCGAGTTTCTGTAGGGACGCGGCACCCTAGGATGGGTGGAAGGATCGAGGGCGTGCTTCTCTCCCTAGCACCCACTTTAAGTTCCGTATTCTTATATCCTTTATTTCTTAAACATTATTTAACTGGATTAACTCCTTTAAAGTGACATCCCTTAATCAAATTATTAAAACATTGTACAGTTTAATCCACGCTTACTTGATGACACATATAGTATTATATATATATTCTATACAGCCATCTTCATAACGTCAGTGCAACGCCGGATATCCCTGACCGCCATTAACAAGCATTGTCCTAAAGCTTGGCGCAGACGGTCAACTTTTCGTCGCTTGTTGCTGCAATAGGCAACTGCTGGCAACTCCGAGCAATTGGCAACTCGAGGTCTCCCGTGTGCGCTGACTGGCAACGAGAAGCAATTTCTCCCCGGATGTATTCGGAATGCCGATATCACGTGATCATTCAAAATGGCACCGTACATACAACAACAGTTGTTAGCTGTTCCGACGCCGCCATCTTGAAGTATCACATGACAGTAGAGCGCTCGCTGATTGGACAGTTAACCAGTTGCTTGTTGCCTGTTGTCGCCTACCGCCGCAGACGAGCAATTTTGAAGCAACAGATGAACAATTTCTCGGCGACGAGCGATTTTCTGTTGCCCAATATCAAACATGTTTGATATTTGGCAACGAGAAGCAACTCGGAGTAACAGCAGGCAACTATTGTTGCCCTTTGGCGCAGACGAGCAATTTTTTCTTTCAACGACCAGCGATTTCACTGTTGCCTGAAAGTTGCTCGAAAAAGTTGCCCGTCTGCGCCTGGCTTAAATTGTGCAGAAAAATTATTTTCAAAAACGTAATATACTTATGAAGTACTGATGCGTTGATTTAAATGGAGTTTTGTGATTGGTGCGATTAGGTGTATTTACAAGGTGTATTCAGTCACTTCCGCTGCAGGCCAATGCAGTCAAATCGGTATCTACGTATATTGAAACATCCATACATTGCGAAGATGACATACATGTACCATCGTGCGATAGAAATATGTACAAATGAAAAATAACAATAATTACTATTTTTATAATTTACACTGCCATGAAAAATTACCTTTGGATGAGAAAAATTTTAACCTCATTACATCTAAACGTTACCGGCGTCAAAAGTTTTTTAGCTACAAGACTCCGATAAAACAAGAGTGCTTTAACCACCAAAAAACATGTTGGACAAAAACTATCCGTTGATTAAATCTAAATAAAAAACTGTTTCAATAAATGCATAATTAAATAAGTTATACTAATAATAAACAGTAAATACATGTTTTGATTTGTAGATGCCATATAATTTCAGATATTTATTGTTTTATAAAAATGCATTATGTATGAAGGTAAGGAAGTGGTAAACTCCCTTTAATAAGGTTGGCATAGTCTTAGTAAAATATTAATAAGGTCTATCTAGTCCTAATTTGGAATTGTCATCAGCGGTCAATTATAATCACTGAAGATGTCATATATCGCACTTTTCTTTACAAGAATTTCAACCTTGTGACCTGATTTTGATAATGTTCAATATACGTTATATTTAATGGCTGCAGTTTCCAATGTGCACTGACAGCACATATTAGCATGATATCTGTCTGAAATAGGGTCGCCCGAAATATGGGTTTATAAAATATACCTTTTGCCGACCATCTGTAAAAACTATCCGGCGAATGCCAACCCGGCCGACCGGATGGGGGCCGGATTCCCGCGCCACGGCCTTCTGTGTGTATTACTAGTACGATTGCAACTATGTTAATCTGAGAGATTTAAAATTATAGAGAATTATTTTATGAATGTTAACATCAGTTCATGGTTGAAGGTATTAATATAACGATTAGTCCAGGAGCTTGTTTAAAACGGTTGATTAAATTATACTGGTAGTTCGAGCACCAACTTAACCTTAAAATTATACTGGTAGTTCAAGCACCAACTTAACCCCTGTGTGTGTATATATATATACTTACTGTAGTATCTATATAATTATTTTGTCCTTGAATTATGATATGTATTAACTATAAGAAATAAACCAGACCTGTCTTGTATATAGTACGGTAGTCTGATATTGATAAACATATTATAATCAAAACCATGAAACTGTGACAGAGTACATATAACTTAATAATATACTAGTGCAGCTTTCATAACATAGTATTCAGTCTACTAATGAACTAATTAATTAACGTACAAATTGGTTATTTCACTAATTGCTGAGAATCATTCGAAACTAATAAATAGAGGGCTTGATTGATTGCCAAAAATCAAATCTAGATTCTCTGTTCAGATCAGGGTCACAAACAAGTGCACTGAAGAATACTGGCGGAAATGGGCAAATGGAATAATATTGATATTGTTAGATACGGCTGCTCGCCAATTAATTGTTTTGAATATATCCAATTCTTCAAGATTGTATATGAATCCGTAGACTATACAGATCAACATCGTTATTTCGAAATGTCGAGATATATGGCCTTGAATTCGAGATATCAAACGTCCGAGAAAACAATTTTTACAAATTTACATTGCAATGAATCATCTGAAAGAGGGAACAACTACACTCAAGAAGACAGTTAAGACTGATAAGAGAGTGTTTGTGTTTTGTTTATCTCTCCTTAATAACCAAATTCATTCCGATTAAAGTACAGAGCAATATTTCGTTTCGTTTTTTATACTTTCGACATGTCTGGAAATTAGGCACCTGGCACAGACAATGTCAGTCACAGATTCAGGTTTTGTCAGGCACAAAACCTCTGGTGCTTGTCATTTTGTCCGGCATTGATTTGTCTTTTTTATTGATATTATTAATACATGTCCGGCACTAACTTGAAAATGTCAGGCCTGATTTTCGATGACCCCCACTACACGAAGATCTAAGATCTAATCGGTTGCAGTGGAAAGTAGTGTCAGAGGTCATATGAGCTGCTTTTGACCCTATGACGTCAGATATTTGATTAACCAGTCTGCGTTGATGTTTCCCTTGGGATAGCCGCAGTTCCGAGCAGCACACGTCAAGAACTCGCCGTAACCGACCGTTTCAATGGCTAATCCCTCACATCAACCAGTAAACGGGTTATATAACAACTCTTCTAGATCCTAGTGAAGTATAAACAACTAAAACGAAATTTTGAAATATAAAAGACGAAACGAAATAGGATCTGTGTCTTAATCAGATTGTAATATATTGTGTATTTTACCAGGGAATATAAATGGTGAAAGGGGTGATTTGTAGTTTGTATGAAATTATAAAATGATCATTGCACCACCGGGATAATAAAGGCCAATACTGACTAGTAATAATATGTTATATATCTTCAGGTTCTAGCACTTAATGTTCTACCATCATTATGTATCTGAATCTGAAATTAAATATCAACCATACATCAATGTGTGCTTTACTACAAATTAAATGAAATGGGGGTTCAACGTCCTACTGGGCTAATCCGTCGGGGCTAATGAAGATGGGCATAAGAGGGATATGTTGTCCGGGCAGCGGGACTACAGCGTACTCTTATATCGAATTCCGGCTATTTAGGGTTCTTCTACGTGAGCGCCAATTCAGATATTCCTCCCATCCGAACTACGATACGGTGTGACTTGTCAGGACCTCTATCCTGCAACACTGACAAGGAGGACCCACTGGAAAATCCCGATGGTCTTTTAGTAGAATATAGTCCAGCAATAATATAATTAGGCCCTTCCATGAATTGCACATACTAAATACTAAACTATATATATACGATTTTGGACTCGTTGTTGTAATGAAATTTCAAAATTTGAAGTGGGATTTGAAGCATTGGAGTGAATTCCATATTATACTCACAACGACTACATCGTAGTCTCTATGTCTATGAAGCTTTTTTTTCAACCTTTGCACCAAAGGTAGACAAGGTATGTGCCTATCACTATAGATGAAACAGTTGATTACGGCACGATTCTACTCGCACCAGATCAGTTTGCTGGGCTGACAGAGCTATTACGTGTTACTCGATTCAAATTTCGTCTATCCATCCGTTCCCGATAGAATTATTTCCGTATGTATTTGACCCCCACAACTAGCCTGATATATACTTACACCAAAAACTTTATTCTCGAAGGCTGTGTCTGTGTCAGGGGTATTTCTCAATCTCGATTTTCTCCACAAACAACAAGTTATAACAACAATAACAATAGCAGTAACTATGACAACTGCTGATACGGCTAACGGTATCGCCAGATTGGACGATTTATCTGAAATCATAATATTCCAAAATAAATGTAATACAATAAAATGGTCTTTACCGTCTTACTTTTCTGGGCAAATGATGTTGGACAGAGGCCAATATCGGCTACCATAGCCCGGAGAGCGGTGCTATGGCTGTTATTTCAGTATCAACAGGACATATCCGAAGTACTAGACACTTTCGTTGGGAAACCCGATAAAATTTCTCGGCCAACACCTGGCCCTGAATTCACTAAGCATTCCCAGACTTAAGTTAAGAATTTACTCAACTTTCAATTACTGTTCATAAGAAATATCTTTCTTCCAGAAAAAAAAACTTTGCACATAAGTTTCTTATTGGTGTATTTGATACATTCATTAAAACTTCAAAAGTTTTATAAAGGGCTATATTTTATTCAAAATAAGGCGAGCAATTTTGAGAAAAATTCTGAATTTAATTTTATTGTGCCAGTGCTATTCTCACGACTGAGTAACCGTTACGTGATGCCTTTTCAACTTATTCATAACGTGTGTGTAGACGAAAGCATAAGTTTACTTTGCACGACACTGATAGCTAAATAAAGTAATAATTTGGATTCACGAGGCCGAAACTACAAGACAGAGAGAGGATAGTGTCAAGAGAAAGTAAAAAAAATGTAATAGAAACAAAAATTGTCTTTGTGAAAAGAGTTATCTCCCAGTAGTTAGAGGGACAGGGAGAGAGAGAGAGAGAGAGAGAGAGAGAGAGAGAGAGAGAGAGAGAGAGAGAGAGAGAGAGAGAGAAATTGGGTTTAACGCTGATTCAACACAAACTAGATTATTTCGGGACAAGCATTGTATATTCTTTTTTCAATAATTCGCTAGAGCATACGGATCTTTAATCAACAGTGGGAGAAAACCTCAGGATCAAAGAAAAACGCGAATTTAAGCAGTCGGCCATTCTATAATAAGACTACAAACATTTAATGGCAGACCTTATGATCTCAAGCTTATGCGTTTCAGAAATTTGCAAACCAACTACCGCCAATGAGAGTTTCGACTGAATCATCAACAACAATAATCGTAATCGTAAAACAAACATACCTGCTGAATCCGTAACAAAATGGATGGTTCCTGAATGTAGTCGAGTACCATTATAAAACAGTATATTCATGACAGCTTTATAACTTGTAGCTTGTTTTAAATTAGATATAATGCACTGGTTATTGGACGGTTTGCTGGATATGTTTTTACTTGTAGCTGGCTGGTTGATTTCACTATATGTAACATCTACCGTAGAAATCGCCTGCAATTCATCTTCTGGTAGAGGACGCCATCTTATTACGACTGACGTTTGACCAACCTGAACGTTTTCCAAAGTCAGGAGAAACTCAACTAGAATGAAAAAATAGTTTTTGTGGAAATAGAAAAAGAAACGACAAGAATGTAAATAATTGGACAGATGTTAATTAAAGCACTCCTCGCTATTTTTCGTTTCCTAAAAAACATCCAGAAAAACAAATCATTATTTTACCCCTATATCAGTCATTTAATGTTGTACAAGATTAATAAAACCTACCGTCAATAGACTTTGTTTTGAAGATTAACTCTCCAGTCGGTACTCTAGGTTTGGTTCCTAGATTGGTCAGAGCAACAAGTCTAGCTCTGTAAATACTCTCTGATTGTAACTCTGTCAGAGTATGTTTGGTCACGTGGGGTTCCAGATTTGACGTTTGGTTCCACGTGGTATAATTCTCCTCCTTGTATTCTATCTGTAACGCTGTGACGTATGTTACTCCCAGCTTGGACAGACTTTCCCATCCTAATACCGCTGATTCAGAACCAACGGATATAGGTGATAGTTCTACCCTGAACGATGGTTCTTTATTTAATATCTCAGTCCTGACTGAAACAATAACATACAATAAAGGATAACTACACGATTAAAAATAGGCAGAACAAATAAACACGGCACAATCGTGTATTTGGTTAATCTCTTAATTGATATCCATAAAAAAATCCTATCACGAGAGCATGGCAATACCCATCACAATGACCAGATAGCCAATGAAATGAGTGGAAGACAGACTTTATGATATAAACTACATGCGTTACATAAAAGTTGAAGAAGTTGAGGTATTTACCACATAGATCTTTAAAGAAGGTGTACCCATCATCGCAAGCAAAGTGTAACGAGTGTAGCGCCAGGTTTCCCGATGATGTAAACTGCACACTCTCAACCTGTACATCCTGACCTTTAGTGGTATTAAACATACTAGATAAACCATCAATAATAACATGTAGAGACGCGTTTAACTTCGACACACTCTCATTGGATCTGTAAAAAATAAAACATTTACAAATTAAATATCACCGAAATGGTGGAAACAATGGGTGTCGGAACCCGGGTACCAGGGTATACAAATGGTACCCTGCCCTTTTCTGCATAGGCGTAGGAGCTCAAAGTAATTCAGGGGGGCATAAGAGAAAATTGCCCGAAATCAATATAATATAATTAATATAGTATATATATATCGAAATCAATATGATCAATATTTAGTATATTATATTGATTATATATAATCAATATAATATAATATAAATCAATATAATTCTAAAAAATTAAACAATATTTTGATATTCAGAGATCATCGTCTCACCAAATTGATCGTACAAATCAGGACTCCGGAACAAAAGTAAAACATTTTAGAAATATGAGAGGCACGTCCATACGGCAGAATGTTCACAATTTCGTACAGTTTCTCAAGTAGTCCAATAGTCTTTTTAGAAAAAGTGAGAGGCGCGGCCATGACGTCCAGCAAACATGACGTCCGAAAACGGGTGAATCCACCCTGGCAACTGGCTGTTTCCTAGCAGTTTTCCATTTGGATCGTTTCCTCTGCCGTTTTCCGGTCCGATGCCCGTTTTTCGGGCAATACCGTTTTTTCGGGCATACCTATCATAAGAGAGCTTCGGGCATATTTTCGGGCATGCAGTGGACAAGAAAAAGACGAGAAAATACTTTTCGGGCATTGTGGATCTCATAGAAATAAGTTAGTTATATTTTTTCTCTAAACATTAATAGAAAAAAAAGGTCGTCGAATTTTTCATTTCGGGCAATACCATTTCTTCGGGCATACCTATCATAAGAGAGCTTCGGGCATATTTTCGGGCATGCAGTGGACAAGAAAAGGACGAGAAAATACTTTTCGGGCATTGTGGATCTCATAGAAATAAGTTAGTTATATTTTTTCTCTAAACATTAATAGAAAAAAAAGGTCGTCGAATTTTTCATTGCCCGAAAATAAATTTCTGGGGGGGCAAATGCCCCCCCTGCCCCCCCCCCCCCGGCTCCTACGCCTATGCTTTTCTGGGGTATACATGTATACCCATGCCCAACTGATGAAATGTTTCAACTTTTTACTAGTCTATTTATTTTTAAATGATAGATATGTAAAAAACACAACACAGTTATATTGAAAAGCAATCACTGGTTTATAGACAAAGCACGACGTTTCGACAAGTAGGGCCGTTGATGTTTCTTCAGTATAATGTATTTAAAGGGCTTTATGTTGGAATGCTATAGAGGCGCTCTAAACAGCGTTCTCGGAATTGACAAATTTCAAATTTCTAGAGGCCCGGGGGAGAGACCCCCCCCCCATCTTTTCATACCCTGGCCCTCGCCTCGGTGCGGCGCCCAGTTGGTGATATTCATCCGATGGATTAATAATTAACTAAATTGAAAATTAAGAATTTGTTGTTAACCAGATTAGAAATATATATATATATACACACATACCGGACACATTTCTACGGAATATAGTTCAAATACCTTCTAGGTATAGATATACCAAATAAAATAGTAAAACCGCCAGTAGTATCACGTTCATGGCGTTTAGTTGACATTGACTGTGGACAGTTAATAACAATATCCATCTCGGAACATAGCTGATTCTCTGGTGCCGGTAGACCGCTACATAATTCTCTTTTAATAACTACTGTTAATTCCTGGACAAAATCCCATTTAAATTCTTCTACTGGTTGTAAACATGGTTGCGTAAATGTTGTTTGTAAAACAGACTCCACACTTCTTACTTCTCTCTTATCTAAACATACAATATACAAATATACAATATAAAAGTATACAATACACAAATATATAATATAAAAATATACAATACACAAATATACAAGACACAAATATACAAGACACAAATAAATATACAAAATAAATATACTATATCTAATACACAAATATAGCCTACAATACACAAATATGCAATACACAAATATGCAATACACAAATATACAATAAACAAATATAATATAATACCATTTAAAGCCATTGGACAATGTCTATTTTTGCATTGCTTAAAGATCCATTATGTAAGAACTAAATCTAACGTTGCATATCTTTCGTTTAGCCTCCAATATAAATCATTAAGTATATATCTATAATAGCTCTATCGACCATGGTATGGCTCCTAGTGAACCAGTGTCTTACACACTAACAGACCTCCCATTGAACCAGTACCTTACATACTGACCCACCTTGGCTCCCATTGAACCAGTGCCTTGTACACTACCCCCCCCCCCCCCCTGGCTCCCATTGGAAATGTAAACATTACCTGGTGGACACATCCATGCCATACAACAATGGTTGACAATCTGTTGTTTTCTACAACCATTACGTGGTGGTACTGTAGAGACAGTACACACTGGACGACATTTTATTTTACCAGATTTACAAGTACAGATTTTATCACAGCCTTCTTTATATTGTTCACCATCTTTTAATATCATATTGTCATATTTACAACCATTTTCTATAATATAAATAAAAATCGGAAGCAATTATCATATTGTCTCTATCATTATTTCATTGAAGTTTGAGCACGTTGTTTTCATTTAGCCTCTGCGGAGGTATTCGGCGAAAAAGAGTAACAGCCAGTCGACTCATCACATCCGAAATAGTTCCAATAGAGGGACTGGAACGAAATTGGCATAATGTCTTGTAAAAGTAATACCTTGGCCATTTTGATTCCTATGTTTATGTATGAAATGCGCGCGTGCACACGAACGGAGATCGGTTTGTCGTCCCTTCCGAAAGTTAAATACATAGCCCAATGCATGAATCCGATACCATAGATTAAAAGGATATGTCCAGGAAGCCAGATTAGATTCTCATGGGAGCTTCAATCACTATGTCACGGGAGCCGGAAGTAGCAATAGCAGGAATTGTGTGTATGTAGGTGTGTGTGTTGGGATGGTGGGTCGAAGATATGTCAAAAGCTTGGTTATTTAGATTATAAGAATGGAACAGTAATAGTTCTTACCAGCGGGAGAACAAGTCCAGGTAGGACAGCAGGAACCATTCAGTATTTCTAGCTTAGGAAATGGACAAGACGCAGACGGTAATAAGACGCCATTTAATTGTGGACAGTTGTTGATACAATCTATTTCTCCCATACGACATTTGCATCGTCTGTTACAATCATCTTGATACGATTCGTCATGTTGTAACGTTCGATCTTTTATACTACATGTTAAATCTGAAACGGATGAAAATTTTTGGATAATGGCGGACATCAATGTGTTTAACAATGTTGATTAAAACACAGATCCTATTTCGTTTCGTTTTTTCTATTTAAAATTTCGTTTTACTTGTCTTGACTACAATAGGATCTGGAAAAGTTGTTATATAACCCGTGTTCTCGTTAATGTGAGAGATTAGCCAATGAAACGTCTGATACATCGAATTATTGGTGAGCTGTGCACATAACTGTGGGTATCCCACTAGAAATATCAACCCTGATTGGGTAATCAATTTCGGGCATCATTGGGTCAAAAGCTACTCGTATTACACCGGACCCGACCTTCTACTCACGGTCAAATCTTCATTTAGTGGAGGCAATCGAAAGTATGAAAAAACGAAACGAACAATAGGTCTGTATTTTCATCAGATTGATGTAGTCAGCAAACCAATCATTTTTATTGATGTAAGCACGGTAAGCTTCCCAAATCATTGATTCCTATTTGATGGGATGTTAAGCTATCTATATGATCCTCTTTTAATGGAATTTAAAGATATCTCTATGACCCTATGTTGATAAGAATATATGAACTTATTTTGGTGGGATTCTATGTTATCCTGTTTCCCGGATTGTCTTGGTAGAAATACTTTCAGAACTTATCATCTGAACACATTGCAACCAGTGTGGATGATTCGATTCGACAAGAACAAATGTAGTTCGTTTAGGGTGGCAATCAACTACATATTTAGCGGGACCAATCTAATTAAAATACAGATCTATATTTCGTTTCGTTTTTTTTTTACTTTCATTGGCCTGTTCAGTTATTTTTGGAGGTCGCGTCAGACCCTATGAAGTCAGCCATTTGAATAACCAATCCGTATTAGTCGCCGTAACAGACCGTTTCATTGGCTAATCCCTCACATCGTTAATAATGACAACTCTTCAAGATCATAGTGTAGTAAAGACAAGTCAAACGAAATTTTGAACAATAAAAAAACGAAACCAAACAGGATCTGTGTTTTGATCAGATTCCAGTGTGACTTACTTTTAGCGAGTGTTTTAACAGCTAGAAGACCAATGATAGTAGTAGGTAATGTTGTATGTTGAGTTACTTCAGCATCATGTGGTTTACTGGCTTGACGTATATACGGTAGTATAGTAAAATAATATGTTGTATTAGCACGTAGGTTCGATATAGTTATATAGGCTCGATCTCCTACTAGGAAAGCACCAGTTGTCTGTAGCAGCCGCGATGGTCTTATGGGTTCCTCTGCTTGACCTATTGCCGGCGTTAAACGAGCATTTGTTGTCTTCCAGTTGCTAGGTACCCCGGCTTCCTCGGCATCGGCAAAATGAAGCTGGTAATCAGTCAAATGTCCTTCCTTTTCATCCTTTGTGTCTTCGATTTTTTTGGCTTTAAAACTCACGGTTACTGAATTAGGTCCATATGAAGAAGCGTAGATGTTCTTTATGGCGGTGATGATATCTAGAAAATAATTTGTGAATCTAGAGAAATCAATTTTCTTGCAGTTTTCTTCGACGCAGACTACAATAATGATATTAAAAAATGAAATGGGGGTTAACGTCCTACTGTTCTGTTTCGACTGGGCTCACGAAGACGGGTTTACGCCATACAGTGCGCCGTGAGGGGAATTCGGAGATACGACCTACTTTTATATCAAATTCCAACTGCCATGGAATCTTTTACGTGCACGCAAATGTGTTCACGGGACCTCGCTTTTTCGTGCTACCCGAACGACTAGACAGCTGTCCTTGTCAGGCCTCCGTCCTGCATAACTGACAAGGAGAAACAACGTCGGAAAATCCCGATGAACTTTCCCATAATAATATAAAGAATTTATTTCCTAAGACTCCTGGTAAGAAAAAAAACCCGGATGGTACGCAAAAGTGGGCCACAGGGAGAACAATTTCCCTAACATGGCCTATTCCGGTTTCATTTACCAGGTCGGCGCGGAAAAGTAAACGCTAAACCGTTTAGAACTTCTCATTTGATATGTAAATGTAAATTTCAAAACTGTTTTCTATGGACTAAATGACCATATCAGTTAATATCGTATGACCAAAACGTGCAGGGGTAGTCGCAATTATATTTTGCGTTAAACTTCTAATATCTGATATTTTACAACTATTAACAGCAGCACTAAGAATTTACCACATCCGCCATTTTACCACCCCGCTGCTGGTAAATATCCAGAGCTCTGATAAACGAATAAAGAGTCTCATATCGACATAATCGGATCTCGCTATTACCGATTTCGTGATATCGCTATTACCGATTTCGTGATAATGATGTTCAACTGTTATTACCTATCTCTGGTTCATGGCAGAAGAGTGTATCACAGCAGCCATCCCGTCTAATGCGTGGTTCAGGACAAACAACGGTTGGTAATGGAAGCTGAACCTCTCTACATCTTGGTGAACATTCTACTGTGTTGTTGAGACTACATACGCACAGTTCACATTGATTACCAGTTAAGAAATCACCTTGGTGAAATGTACCGTTAGCGTATACACATATATCAACTGTAAATAAACATATATATAGATCAAATCAAATACACCAACACCTTACACCGGAGCCACGGTGGGTAAGTGGGTAAGACGTTGGCTCGCTAGCCTGGGGGTCGCGGGTTCGGCGACTGCATTGGCCGAGAAGTTCATCGGCATTTTCAGGCGTGGTTTCCCCTAGCCAGTGGTGCAGAACGGAGGGCCTGATAATGACAGCTGTATAGTCGTTCGGGTGGGAAGAAAAACAGCGTTCCCGTGTATACATTGGTGAGCGCGTTAAACATTCCTTGACAGTTGGAAATCTATATAAGAATAGTGCCGCTGCCCGGGTAAAGTTCCCACTTAGCACACTGTGTGGCGTTACCCGTCTTCATTAGCCCAGTCGGAGCAGAACAGTAGGGCACTACACCCCAATACTAGTTTTGTGTTGAGAGTAGCCGAAACTCCCCGGTAAAACTAAGATTTATACAAAAGGTTTTCTTTACATACCCGGTTGTAGACATTCGTAAATTTCACAGCAGCCATTAGGGGCGCGTCTACGATGTGGACGTGGACAATCTTCTGGTAAAACAGGTTCTTCACAGAAATAATAACAGGCCACCTCGCCACTTTCACACTGACATTGTTCACATGTTTCTTCATCCAACCAATCATAGCCCTGGCTGTACTCTTTACCCTTATATGTACACGATGTTGGTTGCGATGGACCTTTAATATATAAAAATCATTCAAAATCATTTTTGAACCCACTTTGCTTAGAAACGTCAATTCAAGCCTTGCTGACCTGAACATTTTCTGTGTAAAATTACTATTGGTTAACAAACGCTTTAACCACCATCAATTACCGCATAACGATGGGCTATTTAAAAGTCACCGTTTAGTCATTTTAGGGATTTTAAAGTCACCGATTCGTTATCTCAGGGATTGTAAAGCTCTTGAAAGGTACAACACTGTTAAAGTTGAATCTACAAAAGATATAGTGGACCAATGTGATACGAATCGTATCGTAGCACCTAAATCTCAATACGTATCGTATCGTGACTGCAGTGGCATTACCCAGCACTAATTGGGATCGACGATTTTAAATCTAATACAAATGTACGTACCACAAGTCCACGTGGGACAACAGTCGCCCTCTATTTTATGTGACTGAGGTTTTGGACAAGCTTCTGTTGGTTCCATGGCAACACAGTTCGATGGTAAAATACACGTGGCATTACCATTATTACATTGGCATTCTGTACAGCCTTGTTCAAATACCTCTCCGTGCACATATACACTACCATTTATAGAACAGTTAGCTGAAATAAATACAAAGGTATCCTGAAATTATACCAATCAATAGAAAAAATGCCCACCCCGCAGCCGGCTGTTCAATCAATCGTACAACTCATAAACATTGAAATGGTGTGTGATTACGGGATTTTGTAACAAAGGGGAATAAGTCATTATCAAAACTCAATGGGGATGTTCGATTGTCAGTCCCGAACATGCCGAATTGACGGAATCGCGATCGAGTGACGCGGAATTCGGTCAAGTCCAACCAACGGAGGTAGTGTGAGTAGAATTGTGACGTATTTAAACACAACGAATATGTTTCCACTGTCATGGTTGGTTGAGATATTTTCTCACGCGCTGTCGCGCTGCAATTCACTCATTGAAATAACCAATCAAAATTTCAGAAAGATATGATCTCAATTGAAGGAGCAAACATGATTACGTAAGAAAGGGAAATAACTCTTTGAGTGATTATTGAAAATCGTTGATAATCAATAAGGTGTTGAACGGTATGATAAGAATTTAAAGTGGTTAAAGTGCTAACAAGATTTCGCAACAAAGATGAATAATCTGGATGTTTTCAGCAAAAAAAGGTTTCTCCTTTCAATGGTATATACAACTAATGTAAATTCAAAAAGATATACGGATTATTATAGGCGGTGTTAAAATGTGGACGTATACAAAGTTGCGATGATCATTTCGGTACCCTTTGAGTCTGGTAGACCACATACTCTGGAAGCAAGTGTTACGGGGGATACTGAAAACATGAACTCTTTACTGCTCTAAAGAGCCAATTGTAGTGCATCATGGGTGGCTAAAGTGGACAGCTACCAAAATCGATTCCCAAAATTGACTTATATTAACTAGGTTTCGGGTAGAAAGAACAAATGATATCTTAATTTGAAAAAGATTAAAGATTAAAGAAATGTTAATGGTAATAATACCTTGGATTGTTTCACAATCTCCTTCAAGACAATCGAATCTACCTGTGAGTGTTTCACATGCTTGATTAGAGATGTTGGGACATAGACTCGTACACACCAGTTCGCCAGTATTCAAACATGTACACCGATCTTCATTATTATGATTAAATACTTCACCAACTTCATATTGTTTACCCACGTGTTCACAATATTCTACATCTAAAATATAAATACACAACATTATAAACAATATTCTAAATCTAAAATATAAACACACAACAACATTATAAACAATATTTTACATCTAAAATATAAACACACAACAGCATTATATACAATATTCTACATCTAAAATATAAATACACAGCAACATTACAAACAATATTCTACGTCGAAAATATAAACACACAACATTATAAACAATATTCTACATCTAAAATATAAACATACAGCAACATTATATACAATATTCTACATCTAAAATATCAACATAGAACAACATAATATAAACAATATTCTACATCTAAAATATAAACACACAACAACATCATCAGCCTATGTACAATATTCTATATTATGTACAAGCTGGGCTACTGAGGGCGGACAGACGCAATGCAGTGTGCTATGCTATGGGGGAATTTCGCTCGAACAGCGGCCTTTTTTTTACCCTACATTCGTTTCGAATACCAACTGCCAAGAGTTGTTTGATGCGCACGTCAATGTGTACAAGTGTACCATCCGAATGACAAGACAGATTTGAGGGAACCACATTGGGATGGATCCCGGGACATCAATCTGTCTGTTCGTGTTTGTTGCTTAAGGTCCTTTTCTATCGTGAGTGATACCGCAGACAAGTGTTTCCAAGGAATCTTGCACGAATAGCCAGTCGTAAATCTATATTAGACCTACCTTTGGTTTTAATCATTAATGTTTCTGTGACGTTGCTATAAGTTCTGTTGTCTGGGTGAAATGGTATACTCCAGACACCAATTCGTATAAAATACCATGTAGCTGGTTTTAAACTGGTTAGTGTGTATTCAGGTTCATCACCACACTGTAATAAATTTCAAAATATTATTATTTAATAAACACACATTCATATGTTAGCCCGGTCAAACAAAATAAAACAATGCAGCCTATTGTTATTTCGAATTCCAACTATCAAGGGTTCTTTTACGTGCACGCCAATGTGTTCGCGGAACCTCGGTTTTTCGTCCCATCCGAACGACTGTACGTTGACCCTTGTCAGGCCCACTGTCCTGCACCACTGACAAGGGGGAACCATGCTGGAAAATCCTGATGACCCTTCTCGGCCAACACAGGGATCGACCACGAGGTCACCGAGCCAATGCCTCACTCGCTGTACGAAAAAAACCCAACGCATTGATCGAACACGGGACCTCAAGATTAGCGAGCCTCTCCCTAGAGAGTAGATAGACTGGTACTATTATTCAAAGATGTGAAATTATACCTCAATAACGTTCCATGTAGATAAATTGGTACTATAATTATAAGATCTATGTAATAAACTGTACTCCATGTTGTAGTTGGGTGGCGCAAATGCCCGCCATTTTACAGATAATCTTCTTTCTTCGTTGATAGTTCTGCGTAATTTGTACTGACCTGAAATATAAGAAACCATACATATTTAGCGGTTGTTTCTGTTGTAATTCGATCTTCCCACAAAATCAGATTGGTTGAAAATACAAAAGAATTATTGGCTAATGAGAAGCGGTAGTGACATTTTTGTCGGGAGTCCAGTGCATCAATGACAAGGGAAAACCACGCCGGAAAATCCGGAAGAATTTGTTTGGCCAACATCAGAGTCGAACCCTGGAACCCATGCCTACTGGGCCAATGCTATACTGGAGCCCCAGATTCGTAAACTGATGTTATACTGGAGCCCCTAATTACTGAACCAGTGCCATACTGGAGCTCCATATTCGTGAGCCAATACCATACTGGAGCTCACGATTCGTTCGCCAATGTCATACTGGAGCGCCAGATTCCTGAGCCAATGTCATACTCATCCAAGCTACGCTGGCTTCTTTTGATGTAAGTGTATGCCGGGGAGGGGTATAACGCTTAGTATAACTTTTAATTGTAGGAAATTTGATTTCACCAGTGCATTTGCTGCTCGATTTCTACGAGTTCATCTCTTTAAATCATAACCTGTAACGTCACCCATGATAATAGCGTGATTTACTTTAAAGATTTTGAGCTGTTTATATGGGATAATGTTCTTGTATTTAAATCTTGTAAGCGCACAATTCTGTGTATATGACAATGATAAATGGAAATAATCCGATATTTAAAACAATAAACAGAGATGAATTCATGACGTGCACACTTTATGATAATGATAAATGAAAATGATTTGATATTTAACACACCGAAAACGGAGATGAATTCGTGAAGATCAAACCATTTCTATATAACATAAAGGTTGATTTTTTTAGGGTTGACAATGTTAAGGGAATTCGGTGTAATACACTTGAAATTGGGCGTTTTATGAAAGCTGTCATGTTAGACACCAATAACCACCAAAGATCTTGTCTTATTTTAGATTAGGTTTTTTTACATATAAAAAGAAGGAATTAAGAGTTATTCGCGTGGAGTCTTTCAAGTAGAACATACGTTATTATATTAATGTATAAGTCATTGTACTGAAGTGTCAATGGGTTAACACATGTGACAATGTTATTATCTTCCTCCAATGATTTTCTCGTAAAAATTATAACCCGTGTGATTTTATATTATAATTGAGGGTTTGTTGTGAATTCAGTGCGTTTTTTACATCATAATGGAGGATTTGATACAAAGTTAGGAATTCAGTGCGGATCCGGGATATTTTTAAAGGTAACTTAATCTATACGACGAATTAATGGAAACCACGCATGCGGGAATTGTTTTACCTGGAGAATTGCAGGACCTATTTTAACGTGCCGACAGACACAGACGTGCCTTTGGATAAAAAAGGTTTGAAAATCTGTACTTTGATCAAATGTTATATAGCATAGTGAATCAGAGAGGGTATTGGGAAACTGGGCTAGCATTATGATCATCGACTACTTTCGATTTCTGTTTCGAACGCTTTGTATTGTTCACGTATTCCCACCAACACATCATCAGGTACAGGTGACACGGGAGACTCGCTTACCTTTTGGTCGACTTTGGATGTTTTTTGGGACTCCTAATGGTACTGAAACGCGGTTAAAAATATGTTAATCCGATTACATTTTGGTTATAAAAGTGTAAGCGTGATATCGTTTAATGGGAAGTCAAATTCTGGAAATGTTCACGGAACCCCAAAACATTGGAAACCGTGCTTCGCCAATAAAACCTTAAAATAGGCCCTGTGGAGAAGTGTGGTTGCTCGCTAACCTGGAGTTCCTGATGCTGGCTTTCCAGTGTGGTGTCCCGTTGTAAGTAGTTCATGACAGAGGACCTTGCACGGAACGGTATCTAGTAGTTCGGCTGGGACGAAAAATTCGTTGTTCCTCGTACACTTAGGCGTACGCATAAACGTAAATCCCCTATCCTATGATCCGCCTATTTGGGTATAAACGACGAGATATTTGTGTAGGTTGTTAGGTACGTTGTGTGAAATATAATATTATACGTTCAGGGTCACGGCCTTTAATAGAAATATGTTAATTTGTATGGTTGTACAAGGGTGCTCGTTGTGTGTACTTATATTTTGTCAGGTTTATTTGAACAGAGATTACCTTTATATTGAAGTATAATACGAGATGGTCGACCATTTTACACCTGCCTATGGCCAAATATCTTTACTTAATATAAAAGGCCTACCTTCTGATATTACATGTTGACGTCATGGTTTATTGTGCACACGCCTTTTTTCGACCCCAAAAACTTGTTTCAAGGAAGATTCTGATTGATCAAATTACCAAATTAACATACAGCCAATGGGGACATTGTGTAATACTCCGGGGCAATGGTGGATCAGTGAGAATGACGCTGGCTCACTTACCAAGAGGTGGGCTACAGAGTTCGATCCCGCTGTTGGCCAAGAAAGTTCCTCGGGATTTTCGAGCCTGGTTTCTAAATAAATGTCATTGGTGCAAAGTCCTGACGTTAAAGGGGGTAAATCCGAGTTCCAGTCCTGTACTCGTTCGTGTGCATGAGTAAATTTACACTTGACAATTGGAACACGACAAAGAGCAGACGGACATGAAATAAAATGAAATGGAGTTTAATGTCCTACTGTTTTGCTCCGACTGGGCTAACAAATACGCGTATACAGTGTGCTACGAGGGACATTTTGCACGGACAGTGGCGCTACTTTCTACTCATATCCAATTTCAACTGCCAAGGGATATTTTACGTGCACGTTAATGCGTACACAGGACCTCGGGCTTTCGTCCCATCCAAACGACTAGACAGCTGTCCACGTCAGGCCCTCCGTCCTGCGCCATTGACAAAGGGGAATCACGCTGGAAAATCCCGGTGAACTTTCCCGCCCAAATACCGGGAGCGACCTCGAGGCTAGCGAGCCAGCGTCTTACTCACTTAGCCCCCATGGCTCCAAAAACAGACGGAAACGCCGTGGTGTGGGCAAACTTTCGCATGACAATTTTTATTTGCTCAGTTGGTGAAGAAAAGTAGTACGTTTCAGGCGCGGATACAGAGGGGGGCGCACCCGGCGCACGCCCCCTCTATTTTTTTACGGTGGCGAACAATTTTTAGCTCCATATATTCTCGCGGGAAAGGAGAACAAAAACACTTTAGGTTGGAAATCGTAATTTACAGTACTAGTATAAAATTAGTCCACTCAAAAATCATGGGTCGGGCTTCGCACTCCCACCTTGTTGCAGCACGCCCGCCCCCCCTTTCTGAAAATCCTGAATCCGCCCCTGCGTTTAATTTCTGAAATGTCTGATTCTTTTCATTATGTTTTCCGAGGGAACACAGATATTGCACACTCATGTTTAATGCTCATTTTCACTGACGCCCCCCCCCCATATTAAACCTGCTATAATTGCGAAACATAGTCCGCAATTGACCTATTGGGTGGACGTTAAACCCAACATTCGTCTATCGTAATGAGTACAACGTAGTACGTGTTTTTATATATGGAAGAAATGTCAACATTTACTCCTTATATCGAATAACGGTGATCAAATTATATGTACTGGGCGTCACCCTCGAATCATCAGCTCTCTAATCAACAGGTTACCAAGGAATATAATATTATATTTTTATAATAGAAACCTAATACCCCACCTAGTATCTGAACCACACAACGCCACTCACTGTTCTATACTTCTTCATTTCACCTGTACACTTGGGATACTTGCCTAATCTCACGTATTTCCGATCGATTCAAGAATTACAAAATTTGGGTGCATAGTCTTGGCAGCGCAGCATACCTGTGTGGATCTTTACGAACTAAACTGCAAATTGTATCCACATGCTACCCATTGCCGTATACTTTATAAAATAGACATATATACAATTCGCCAAACTAAATAGATATGTAACCGATGCAGTTTCGCCGGAGCCAAATAGCGCACCGAGTCAAACCGCACATAATCTAGGTGTAACACCTATAGGGGATATGGTCGCCCGTCTAAGCATTTGGATCTGATCTAGATCCTCCGGTCGTCTCCAACTGCTAAAGGCACCTGGGCACAAGGGGGTCGTGTAAATAAGCATTAATCAAATATTAGTCTGGAAATGGCCTAGTTGTGTTGAGTGGACGTTAAACCCAATTTCTCCTCTCTCAAGGAAAAGAAACGCTAGCCACAAAATGAGCGACTTAAATTTAACTCCTTTACAGTCCCCATCATTCCAGTCCAAAATGGCCACTGTTCGACTGTAACGAACAATTTGAGCTTGGCTGATCGAGACTAACCCCCTAATTGTAAATTAATTGACGTGCACCTTCTTTATGGATACCATTTTGTCAGATTTTACCTGTCATGTCACGTGATCTTTGCTAAGCCCTCGTATTATGTATTAAAACACTTTATATTGTGTCACGCTAACTACTTACAGAACACAGACGCCACCAATCTTGATGAGTTGGTGATAAGAAGCGTAGGGTGGATTATTTTTCTTTGAAATCATGTGTTATGTTCATGATTACTGGTTGATTAAGGCAAGTCCTTTAAACCCTCTATCGTACCATTTATTGACACGGAACTACAGCTAACAAAGAATTTAAAACTTCTAAAATGAGCGATTTGAAGGACGTTCAAAATCTGGCATATGTCATAACAGAAAATTACACCTATCATAAACAAAATGGCGCCCTGTTTAGAAGCGCGGATGGTTTAAGACAGGTAGCGCCATTTACGCGCGTGATGTATAGTACCCACGCCCTTTATAGAATATCATACATCAACATATAGAGTTTCTTCTAGATATTTCAAAATATCAGCTGTGTATGGCACTGACGGTAACCATTTTGTTCTATTGAAAACTTAAGTAAACTGTTTTGCGATCGTTCAAATCTTGAGAGATATCGGTCTGTCGATCAATTTATGAGAAAAGGAGCTTCATCATGTCACATTTTTGAATTAATTGGTCGATGTTATGTTACGTGACGAGACGATTCTTCTCCTATCATAAAACTATTAGCCTAATTAAAATAAGGTCAAACTTTCATTCCTGTTTCACGATTGTCAAGATGAAACCCCCAGGCAGCACTTTTCCAGTTTTGAGGATACCAAATGTCGAAAGTTTTCACACATGGTTGTTTATGTGTAATCTTATGTTAATAATTGATTCTGAGGCAAAACATGCTCCTTGGACACACAATTCAGCATGATTCTGATCCGAAAACAGTTTGATTCCAATTATATCAGCTGTTCTCAGGGTGGAATCCACCACACAAGAGTGTTATTATAAAAAAAATATTCTGAAATAGCAAAACCTAAAAATCAAATAGCTGATTTATTGTGTTTTACGTTGATTTGCAAGGTGGGATGGCAATATATCTCCATTTGTCCGTAGATAAAGCCAGTGTCCTAGTATTAAGCCCAAAAATGAAATTTCTTAAACAAACCGACTTCCGTTTAATCTTTCGAACAACAGGTACGAGTACGACTGTGCGAAATGGGGATACTTAGCCTAAGCAAAAAATTTTCATCATCAAATTTAGTCACGGTATTGATGTAATGAATCTACACTCTCATCCAGTTAGAACCAATTCTATCGTATCCCAAGGCATCGGCCAATCAAATTCTTTATATCTACTTAGCCTAAGCAGAAAATGCCATCTTCGAACTCCATCAAGGCATTCACCTCAAAAACACCTACACCAAGTTTGAACATTCAATCTCAATTTTTGACGGAGAGTTACCGTGTTCCAAAGTGTGACGGACAGACAGACAAACATCCAGACGGATGGGCAGAGGGACGGGCGGGGGAACAATAACACACCAAAACTGAACACTGATCCATGTGTAAAAGTTATTCGTGTTGTTGATGACGTATGATATCGTTCTATAAGGTTATATTATAGTGTAAACCAAAAGTAAACGCAATTGGACAATTTCCCAGGAAATATTTTTAAAACAAATCTTTAAAAAAGAAGAAACATAACTACCGATGTACCAGGTTGATCAAAAACATTCCCATGAGAGTATTTCATTATTCAGAACAACAAAAAAACAAAACAAATTTTGACGAGAAAACCAAGATCTTGGCAACGATTGTCGACCCACTGACCCTGCAGCTGACCGCTTATAACCAAATAATTTTTCTCGTCCAGTACACAAAACACCAGCACAAGAAATGTAATGGCGTGAGGCAATGCCTTGAACTTTATTTGTACATACGGCGACACGTCAACAATTAGTCCCTTAAACTACTACAACACCCACGCCCTTTACAGATAAATATTGACACATCATAGCTAATTATTCACCGAAGGAGCTCGCAGAAATGTTTTGAAAAATCTTCGTTTTGGTTTGGTTTTTTTATGGAAATTTGACGACTTCCAGATTTACATATTAACAATGTGATTAAAACACACAGATCCTATTTCGTTTCGTTTTTATAGTTAAAAATTTCGCTTTATTTGTTTTTGCCCGGGCAGCGGCGCTACGGTCTACTCTTATATCGAATTCCAACTGCCAACGGATCTTTTACGTGCACTCCAATGTGTACACGGGACCTCGGTTTTTCGTGTCAGGCCCTCCTTCTGCATCACTGACAAGAGGTAATCACGCCGGAAAATCGAGATGAACTTTCTCGGCCAATGCAGGGATCGAACACCCGACCTCCAGGCTAGCGAACCAGCACCTTATCCACTTAGCCACCGTGGTCCCCTGGATGAGTTGTTACCATTTCTGGGAGATGTAAGGGGTTAGCCAATGAAACGATTTGTTACGGCGAGCTCTTGGCCTTTTGTTGCACGGAAATGTGGGTAAGCCGCTCGTTTGTCCCCTGGCGTGAACTCCCACTATAACTTGTCAGATCTTCATGTACAACCTGTTTCACAGAAAATTACTAACGAATTATCCCTGTAACGGATGGCTGTCTAAAACACGTGCGTTGACTTGCACGCCTCGTAGTCATTGGCTCGTGCATTGTTTACTTAACACCTAACTGCTTCGGGCAAAATGATGCATTTTACTCATTTTAATACCCATTTACACTAAATAGGAAATATTTTTTAACTACAAATACTTCAAACGCCTTTATTTATTTTTCTTTTACCTCAAAAAAATGTTTGAGAATTTAATTTGTCGGAGTAAAAAAGTTAATATGCCGTACTCATTAAGCCTCGTCGATGTCATGCTTATCAGTGATTGTAGCGGCCGGATCAGTTTGCTTCATGTAGTGTAGGCCATCGTATAAAAAACGAAACGAAATATAGATTTGTATGTTAATCACATTGACATACAAAATTCTTAACTCTTGTTTCACTATTCGTTTATAAAATGTAGTCAACTCAGAAAATTATAGAAAATTTTATAGCAGAGTTTTTGTTATTTAAACCCATGCAATTTACAAATAATATATGGAATTTTGATAGTTATTTAATTCGGTTGACCCCGGCCGAACTTCGGGGGTCCATTGAAAAATGAGAGGTTTAAAATTTACACAATAAGGCAGACAGGTTATAAACGATTAATTTGTAAGTGAATAAATTATAGATTTTTCTAGAAAAAAAAAGTGCGACTTCTCAAATCCGAATCTGACAAGAAATGCAGTGGGAATCCCTGGGCCCAATCTGGAGAATAACTTGATTAACCTTTCTCACACCCGTTAATAAATCGTTCTCCTCCTCCTATTATATTTTTCAGTGGATGCGAAGATGAATTTCATTTATTTTGAAAAACAAATATGTCAATTTTTTCAGATCAGGTCCGATGGGCCTCTAACCCCCCCCCCCCCACACGAACGAAGGTCATAAACACAATCTGCTCCGGTCTAAAATGACCACAGTAACGTTAAACACCATTACTTTTTATAATAATGAATCAGAATTTTTAAAATTCACACACCAATTACACTTATTACAAAATCTACACCTTTAAGACCGTGGCGTGTATATGTGCTTAGTGCCAAATTGTGCAATGTATACACAACATATTACACCAGTTTACTTTCACATAGAAACGTACACACGACTACCTAAATACTAGTTTTTTTCTGAGTAATCAGTCACATATCGAGTCAGGGGCCTCGATAAACGTTTGCTGTTACAAAACAACGATTATTAGAATGTTTACAACATGGCAGCAATAATAAAAATAAGAAAAACATGGCGATTACTTGTTAAAACCAACATAATGACACTGTGTGAAATCTCAACTTGGCCAAAAACCTAACGTGACAATATAAATAATGAAATACAACTAAATAAAGAAAAAAAAACAGGTGAAGAGAAAATGCAAATATGAAATTCCTTCAAGTGTTTGTATGACTAAGTAGTACATCATGACGCCTATGTATGAAGGGTCAAATACGTGTAATTATAAATACGCAGGCCCTCGATTAATCCCCAGATAGGCCTAATATTAATTCTACAGTAAAAGGTAAGGGAGATGCTAATTATAGACCGGTTGGGGAGGTTCGGGGATTTCCGGAGTCCACAATGGCGGCTTTATACAAATGAGAATTTAGGGAAATACTAACCCTGACCCTTTTTAGAAGGACGGTTGGAGTAGGTTCGGAATTTCCGGAGAGTCCATATAATGGCCGCTTTATGTAATGAGTATTTTGGGGAATACTAACCCTGACCCTTTTATAAGCGTAAAAGGTAAATTGGATCCAAGTTCCGTCTTCTAAATAGGGTTAGGGTTAGTATTCCCCAAAATACTCTTAATACAAAGCGGCCATTGAGGAGTCCGGAAATTCCCGAACCTAACCAACCGGACCACAATTAGCATCTGATAAGGTAAAATGATCAGGCGGTAAACACTTCCTGTTTTAGAAGCAACCGTGATTCAGTGATGACTGTTGCAACTGCATTCAAAAATAATAATCGATGCCCGAATAATGTCGCACAGAGTAAAGTGGCCCCAGACAAAAATGTTTTAATCGATAGTCAATTCAGTACAAATTCGCGGTATTCAATTAAAAGAAAAGTAAAATTAGTATTTATTAGATTTCGGGCATTTTATTTTGCCAAATACAGGAAATAATAATTTTTATTTTCACTTTACCCGTCTGTTAGGGGTGCAAGACGGGGGTGTTTGCAAGGAAACGAGGTTCGCACGTGTAACGGAACCCTTGACAGTTGGAAATCGACGAATTGACAGTCTTCATTATCCCGGTTGCCCTTGGTGCTTAAAATTTCGACCTTAAATAATGAATTTCAGCCAACCAGAATCAAGAAAATGTCAGACTTGTGCTAAAATACCAGTAAAGCTGAGATGTATGTAGAACCAGATAAGCTGGTTCCATGCGGATATACCAAGTTATTCTTAATAAACCATATTCACGTCTCGCCCCGTGCTCCATTTTAATAACCTTGGATGCGTACATAATAATGTCCCGAAGGGACGGACTTCCGGTTAAGTTGATTGAAGATACACAGCATTTGTGTTACAGACTAACCGTATCTTTAACTGAATGGTGATATTGTTTTGTTAATAATAATAATATTAGACTAATCCCGATATAGATCCAATATACACAAACACTGTACACGAATCTTTAATCCTCCGATATTAAAACTATACTATTTCCTAAGTGTTATTTTGGAAAGACAGAGAACAGAATATATCTAAGAGACCTAATTTGAACAAGCTGCCATAACCACAATGTAAGGTTAATCTTGATTTAGATGCATACCAAAAAATCGATATATTATCGACTTGCAAACATTTTCTTTCTTCAAGTAAGAAAAAACATTAATTTTAAAGGGACACGACCTCGTTTATTTACATACAATCTGTAAGCAAAATACTAATTTCACTTTGATTAAAACCAAATTGATAAGATTTAAACATACAAAATTGTGCGTTTGTAAATTTAACCAATTTGTGGTTTAGATGTTGTAAACAATCGACATTTGTATTTAAAAACTTTTGTGGGTAAATAAATCTATTTCCGCTTAATTTGCCAAAAAATGAACATTTAATATATTATAGCTTGCCTAATCACTAATCGCAATTCAACATTTTATTGAGGTCCCGTCACTTTAACTTCAGTGTGAAAGTAATGGAAGTAGAAGAAAGGGGATATAAACAATGTCGAGTGTTTAAAGGGTTAAAGATAGTAACACCGTGGGAGTAATAATAACAATATTATTATCTATGTAACTAATTTGAAGAGTCTGGCGCTTCCCCTGGAGTAACCGCGAAGGCCGAGTGGTAAGGATACTGGATTCTTAGCTGGAATGCCACGGGTTTGAATCCCGACGTGAGCCTAGGAGAGTCGCCAGATATTTCAATCCCGGTAACTCCTTTCCTAGTCGCTCGGATGGTACGGAAAATGATGTTCAGCGTGAATACACATTGGCGTGCACGTAAAACAAACACCCGACAATGCAAAGAAAAATAACCGTATGTTAGTCTAAAAATTACCGAAGGATTCTGGAGACGTTTAGATCTCATTCACTTCCTTTCTTTATCTCTGGGAGCCCCGGTGGATCAGTGAGTAAGGCGTTGGCTCGCTAACCTGAAGGTCCGGTGTTCGATGCCTGCTTTGGCCGAGAAAGATCACCGGGATTTTCTGGCATGATTCCAATTTGTCCTGGCAAGGGACAAGGGACAACGTGTAAACTTACGGATTGGACGAAAAACCGAGTTCCCGTGTACACATTGGCATGCACGCACAAGAACCCTTGGCAGTTGAAATTCGATATGAGTAGGCCATGGCGCCACTGTCCCGGTAAAATTAGCCCAGTCGGAGCAGAAGAAGAGTAGGATGTTTAACCCCCATTTCATTCCATTTCTTTGTCCTTGACCTTTATATGACTGTTACTATATGGCTGATGATCATGAGACAGTCATATGGATATGATTCTGTCGTTTGTCCGGTTCGGATAGTTTTGGTGATTTCAACACAACTTTCCTCCCTGACTGACACACCTTAGATGCTTACTCCTTGTTGAACACCGGATAGCACTTCTCGTTTACATGTATTTTAGAAGTTCACACAACCAAAAAAAACCTTATATACTTAACTCCCACTATTTCAACTGAAAGTATCTAGGATTGGTCTTTACATGACATACGTCTTGCAAGATGAGTGCATGTAAGGTATGTTTACAGTTTCAACAGGTTATAAGATATTTTACAAGACACTCCTGTCGGAAATTAAACTACGTTCTCTTGTTCCCCTTTCAGCTTCTACCGGAAATGCAACCATTTTATACTATATCAACCCCATTTGACCCAGGTCACCATTGATTTCCCCATTGATTCTAGTGTTAATTCTCGTCCCTTTAACCGGCTCTAGCTATTTTCTATTTTTTTTTGTTGAGCACTTTCTACCACAGGTGGAGCAAGATGCCGCATCTTTTTTATAAATGCATGTATGGGATTGTTCATAGGCATCTTGAGTTTGTTCGACACATCACAAGTATAGCAATTCACATTTTATGCAATCGTTTTCTAGGTTAGACGTCCTATTTGCCATGCTTTCTGAATTTAACAGAAAGGTTGCATTGGTGGTCTTCGAGCTATTTACTCATCTTCTTTATCGAGTTTTTACTAAGTGTCTTTAAGGCAACACCCATCAATACGTTCAGAGAATTACCGGATATCTAAACACCGTCGCTTTAATAAGGATATTTTTATAAGATAACTGATGGATTTAATGCATACTGCATCACCCACGCTATGTTTGGAGAAGTTATTTTAGTTTGTATATGTACACTAAAGCCCCATTATACAGTCAATGATGATATTATTCGTTGATCTCTGGTCGAAGATGAAAGGTAGCTCTGGCATGAGAACCCATCTTCTCAAATTTACAAAACGATCGCCCACGTGCTGTTGAGACAACGTTAAGTAAAATTCAATATGAAATGAAACACCTAAATATTTTTGTACGTTTATGGTTTCCTTTACTTGGTTATTGAAGTATTTTTAACGGTGTAACTGTTTATTATTTTTGGGAAGGTGTTTCCAGATAATGTCATTTTTGGGCAACAGGAAAACGGTAATCACAGAGAAACGCCACCGGGTGTAGCAGGCGACACTGATTATTGTCACATACTCTCTTGGGATTGGACCCACAATGATTATATGACAGATATGTGATATGCACACCACTCTTTACCCACATAAAAAGTACATCTAATCATGGCGGAGAAAACCAGATAGCCTATGTCAACGATACAAGTGTCGGAAGTTCGATCCCACACATAACTAGAAGGTAACAATGCGGAGGGGGGGATTTGCTGCCAGTAGATTCACCAGTACAATCATTTAAATACAAAAGCTGTACATGCAGGAAGGGGGGGGGGGGTAATCTATGAACACTTTTTCGTGTTCCCCTAGAAAATCGTTCCAAAATGTTTCCAAAATACACTAAAATACCCGAATATAGATCATAATGTTTTTAAAGACCAAGATTAATCTATGCACACGTGGTCGTGCTCCCAGAAAATTGTTCCCCAAATTTATAATTGTTTAAATAAAAACTAAAATATCTGAATATAGATCATAAATTTTTTAATCTGCTTTTCAAAGACCAACATTCCCCTCGGGCTTATCTTTATAAATCGTGATCCACGAGTATAAATAAAGATTTGTAAAGTATTTTATTCAATGAACACAAGACGGTTCAGATCATACAGCTAACATTCCCGCCATCCCCTGCGTTACGTCTGCTGCTAGTTGCGATACCTTTGATATCTGACGATATAAAGAAATTCCTTTGTCAACCTTCGAGGTGTGAACTCAACCAAAAACAAACATTGTCAAGTGTTAAGTCTGGTTAATTCGAGACAACACCGATGACATGAAAAAAAAAAAAATGTCGCGATCTGTCAAGACGTCTTTTTGCTATGCATTTTATTTGCAGAAGTCGCAGCTGCATAAAATGTTTGACAAATTTGTATCCTGGATTATACAGATTTTAAATATTTTAAAAGTTTTAAAACGATTACATCTTTGACATGGAAGACTATTAACAAGTGTTTAAATGAGCAACGTGTAATCCTAACATATAAATATTGCCGAACCCAAACATGGCCACAAGACAGACACAATGATTATTATGACAGTCTCCTGATTATACGTAATTGAAGATATCAATAAGATTACATCAAGGCCTATTAACAATATTAGGCCTATAATTTGTACAAAACATGACATTACTATCAAGACAATCAAATGATTATAGGCCAAACGGATTTTCTCCATTTTAAAAGAATGTATTATATCTTTCAGCATAAGAGGGAGCGTCTTATTATTAATATTTACTTTATAAACCCAGGCTATAATAAGTGCGGAGATCTAAGGTGCTCACAGACATGTACATTTATACAAACTGACGATTACACAAATTTAAATTATTTTAAGACTTTTAACACGATTATATCGTCGACATCAAGAACCAGTGACACCTTCCGATTGATAGCTTTATATTGCAGAAATGAAAGATGGACACGAGCAGACGACATGTTCATTCATACAATCAGGCGATTGCACAGATTTTAACTATTTTAGGACTTTCAAAGCGATTAGATCGTCGACATCAAGAACAAACGAAATCTTACAATAAATATTAGTTTTATATATGCAGAAATCCAAGATGGACACGAGCAGACGGCATGTTCATTTATACAATCAAACGATTGCACAGATTTTAACTATTTTAGGACTTTCAAAGCGATTAAATCGTCGACATCAAGAACAAAAGACATCTTACGATTAATATTAGTTTTATATATACGTGTATGCAGAAATCCAAGATGGCCACGAGCAGACGACATGCAGATTAAGACAATATGGCGATTATATATAATGATGTTGTTAAATATTTACAATCAATCTGTATTTTACAGTGATAACCACGTCGGTCGTCTGTCATGTCATGTTTACTGTTTGTCTCTATGTCAATATCCCTGCCTTTCTCTTCTGTTGATTTTCTTTTGTTCAAAGCTGATATCTTGATTTAAAATATAAATTTAACTTTAAAGTTAAAATGCAGTTAACTTTGAACTGGAAATAGAATTATTAAAAAGTCTGTTACGTGCCTCAAAATTACGAAATACTCTCGGAAAAGTGTTGGGTTTAAAATTAAATATTGTTTACGTCGTTATTTCGAACTTGCCGCGTTTAATAGCAAGAAAAGGATTAATTGGGTATGCCTCAAGATGGGAAAACGTTCCGCAGTGTGCGCAAAATGGCGGATGAGTTTGACGGATAGTTCTGTAATATAAAGGCAGCGATGCTACCAAAATGATATTTTCTTTTTAACAAAATACCGTGATAAGTTGGACATGGCGTGTATTGTATTTCGACTGTTGGTGGTGGGATAACGGTATCTGAAAACCACTCGTGGGGTGGGCGAATAGTCACTATTTGATGTGAGAGAATCGACCAAGACGGGGTAAAATTAATTGAAGGTTAAATACGGCATCCTTGTGAAAAATGTCCGTCACAACCCGGTTAGTTCTATTTCATAAGGCCGTCTTCGGGTTTGGTCAAAGGCAACGAGATGTAAACAGGGCAAGTGCTAATACCAAACCTAACCCTGGACCTAACCCCTAATTCTTACCCTAACCTACAATCTCACCAACAATCACGTGCCTTAACCTTATTTACACCTCAGGGACCTTGAGTTGGCTTTAAGAATTAGATCTTGCTCGTTGTTTCCAGCTGGCTTTCGTCAAGTTCCGGTCAGGAACGGTAAATACCCGTGACCGAGGAAATGTCTTCAAGAAGAGAAAAAGAGAAAGCTACCAGCGAAAAAATTGCCAATGTCGGGTAGAGGGCCGGGCAATGAAAATGTCTAGTATATCTGACGGGACAAAGATCACTGTCCGCACAAAATGACCCTCCTATAGCATGATGAATCCCCGTCTTTATTTGAAGAGAAGTAAGACTTTAAACAGTATGTAAATTATGTTAAAATTAACTATTTATATATAATTTTATTCTGTATTCAAATCGATTAAATAAGAAAATAAAAAGGTATACAAACATCAAATGTGTGGCAGAAGTCAACACGTCATGTGGACAAGTTTGGCACAATTTAAATCCCAGCCGTGTTCTCTCAATTAGTTCGCTTGGTATTTTTCTCGACGGCGTCAATTCATGGCTTTGTTTTGTTCAGGTGCAGCAAGGGAAAATCTTTTATTAACCAAATATTGGGTTTAACACTAACACTGTAAGCCCAATATGTAAAGAACAAACGAAAATATAGGCCGTGAAAGATGGACGTTATAAACTGTTTGAGTATTAGTGTCATAAAGATAGACTTGTTGTTAAAATTAACACTTTAAAAAAACGACTTATGATTTCTAATGTGACAGCATAGGTCAAACAAAGCACCCGGGAGAATGAAGACTAGCATACGTCTGCGTGCTAGGAAAGAAAATTTTCGGTCTTTCGGCCTACACTACATAGAATTCTAATTTCCATGGTTTCTTTTACGTGTATGCTAATGATACACGGGCAGCCCCCGAATTTTCGTCCCATTCATACGACTAGATGCCTTTTCATTTTTTGATTGGAAATATTAAAATTTGGTGCATCAAATATTCGACTCAAGGTTTGGCTTTATACACGTTACTGTGTTGACGAGAAGTTTAACCCAATTAGATTACATAGGAGGACGATTTTTGTCCCATCCGAAATACTAGACATTTTTCATTGCTCGGCCCTCAGTCCTTCCAAGGGGACACTTTTTCGCTCGCGTTCTCCTGTTGTTTCCTCGTAGACATTTCCTTGGTCACCGATTTTTACCGTTCAGCTGGAAACCACGAGCTAGAACTAATTCCTAAAGCCAACTCAAGAGAGGGGGCCTACAGGCTTCTGTCTGTTCTCCAATTAAGATTCTGTGAATAAATATTGTTGAGAAAAAAAACCCTCAAGATTTCGTCAAAGTCGCTGAGATGTTGTTGAGGTTGTAGGTTTGGGTAACTGCTAGGTCCAGGGACCCAGGGTTAGTGTTGAGATTAGCGCTATAGCCCTGTTTACATCTCGTGACCTTTGACCAAATTTGAAGTTGGCCTTATACAATAAATCTAACCCCGAAATGCCCCACTAATTATTATAAAGAAATGCCCTGAATTTATAAAATAATGATGTGTAGGAGGTAAGAGAATCTTGCGGATATTACAACAGATTCGATGACATCTTACACACTGCCTGTCAGATTTGGCCTAAACACCATAAAACGTAGACAAAACACGTTTGTTTATGACGAATCCAAACAGCTGACTTTCTGTTTATTTTCAAAATGAGCCTTCACACGAATTTATATCCTGGTGCAGTTAATAAGAAAAATGTGGCACCCAAGATTTAATCTTAAACGCCAAGCTTCCGTTAACGATTATAAGATAGGTTAGGGAAGATTTCTTAGCAATAGAATTAAATCTACACAGTTGTTTACCAAAACATTACTTCTCAGAGAAAGAAACGAAATTTTTGACCCCCTCAATTATTGACGCAATGTAAAACACGTCTGCTCGGGTAAAAAAGGAGACCTTCATTAAGAATGGCTGACATGGAGGAAAAAATGAAATGAAATGAAATGGGGTTTAACGTCCTACTGTTCTGCTCCGACTGGGGTAATGAAGACGGCCATACGCCATACAGTGTACTGTGACCTATTGTTATATCGAAATCCAACTGCTAAGGGATCTTTTACGTGTACGTCAATGTATACATAGGACCTCGATTTTGCGTCCCATCCGAACAACTAGAACACATTAATGTTAGTATTACGATAGTAGTTTGGGATACATAAAGATAGCGATGTGAAATTAACAGAAACGTATGATTAGAATTTTAACCGATTGAATAATTTTGTATTTAAAATGTTTTTTGCTTTTTAAAAATAACTTTGATTGTGTATTGTCTTAAATTACATGTCTCCTTTATTTTGGCATGTTGGGCCTTTTATACAGTTGCTGGTAATGTTCCCGTTGGTTTAAATTCCATGGCTATTCAAGAGTCGGCGAAGGATCATTTTAAAATGCTAAGGCATACCAGCAAACACATAATTTCTAAAACATAGAATATTCGAATGACAGTGTGAAAAATGGAATTCAAACGAGGATATGACAAACAGAATTCGAATGACAGTATGACAATTAGAAATCGAATGACAGTATAGCAAATGGAACTCAATTAACGTTATGGCAAATTGAAACCAAACGACAGAAGAATTCGATTGAAGTTATGACAAATAGAATTCAAAATACAGTATGGTATAAAAATAATTCGAAGATTATTATGCATTGTACCTACTGATGTCTTCCAAAAAATACAGAGAGAGAGGGAGAGAAATGGGGTTTAACTTCTACTCGATACAAAACTAGGTTCTTTCGGGACTAACATAATAGTTCAATTTTATTACAATAATTGGCTTGCGCGTAGGGGTCTTTAGCAGTGTGAGGAAACCGGAGAACTCGGAGAAAAACCCACGAGGTTGGGCAGGCACCCTTATTCCGTTTCACGTACAACCGTGGTAATCGAAACCACGTCATCTGTTTCAATGACAGACCTTACAATATAACGCGCACGGGCTTACCAATTACCTCCCCTCCCCCACAATTAGTGACAATAAAATAAAACAGTGAGAGTCATGTAGGGCATATTTACGCTTTCTAGAACACATGATACCACTTCCCATGTATTTAAGAAGATCGTCTTTCTTTCGTACTTTTGTATTTTAATCTCATAAAAACAGAATTTCATCAACACATTTTTTTTTACACATTTTCGTTGTGTTTATAGTGAACAGCTGATTATTTCAAACAAATTGGATTTATACTTTAAAACTTTTCAGACCAGCGCGACATTGCTTGTCGTCCTAATCGATTGATTGACACACAAGTTTCTTAAATAACCCGTAAACACAACAACAGGAGAGGTAGGTTAAAATTAAAAGTTAAAAAGCAAATTGTTAATAGAATTTGTTACCTTTCGTCATTCATCCTTTTTAGTAGGACAAAAGAAGTTCGCTGTTTTCCGTGCAAACGAAAGAAAACTTTTAATTCTTTATGTTCGTTTAAGCACGAATTGTATTTATTCATTCTGTTTATAAATCCCAACAAGTCTCGAGGCTTATTAAACAGGGTTTTCGAATATACTTTGACCCCTCGTAACCTTTGATGAATACAGTAGCCGTGTTTACTGTATCAATATGATTCTATTATGTTCAATGTATGTATACTTTCAATTAAAAGACCACCTACCTTGGCATATGCCCCGACCTTCTCGACCGTTTTCCGCAATACATTTATAGCCTAGTTCCCCGTCACAGAATACTCCCACGTCCACTCCACACGCTTCTCCGATCCGAGCCGGACAACATCCTTCCTCCGCTGGTATCCGTGGTCTGTTCCCTGGACAGGGGCCATAGACGGTAGCACAACCCTGTTTACATGCCCCTGTGTTAAAGTTAAGGGCTATGAATAAGGACACTGTAAGTACTCCTTCGTACATTCGTGTCTTCAGCTGATATAACACTATCACAAACTTGGAGTAAGTACTGTACACCTACATCGAGTTAAGTCAAGTTATACTAAAACTTCGTGGATATAATATAATAAGTCCCGTCCAATCAATCATGAACATTGATATGGCTCCACCCGTACTGCTCTTACTCAAGTCCAACACACTGTTTTATGCACTCTTTCAATATCCATTTAGTGGCGAGGTAAAGGCAGAACGTGAGTGTCACGTTATATTAAGTCTATCGTATGAATACCCATACGTAAAATGATACCCATTGAAGAAAGACGGTTATTTATAGCAAAGCTTGCCAGGCGAGCTATGATTGAGTGACGGCGAGAGTTTGGGACCTCTCGTCTTGAATCGTACTGGTAGCCTAATGACGGGAGGTGTAGTCCAGGTTAAACCACCAACTTTCCCCATTGTCCAGATAATATTCAATGGTCTGTTCTTATTTCATCTTTTTTTTCTAGGTCATTTCGCTCGTGCTTCCAGACGATCGGGGCATTTACTCTTGTTATTTGTCGAACAACTGAAGTAAAACAAAGCAAAGAAACCGTCAAACTACGGGATTTAGAAAGTGTGATTTCGCGTGAAATGTCCAAACATTGGGCGCAAAATTTACACAATTATCTTCACAGAATTCCACGCGTTGATCTGTAGGCAGGGCTGGAGTGCATGCAATGCCCCCGTTGACCAATGACCACTTCTGCTGCTCGGCCACAAAGCCGTCGTTTACATGACGTTTTATTGACATCGAATCTATCGCATCAGTACTAAAATTCCTCTCCAATCTGCTCAATGTTTAAAACAAGCGGACATTAACTGTAGCTTCTTTGTGGAAACTTGTTGAAGACGTGTTAGAGTATTGACTTGGATTCAGACTTCATCTTGCTGAAAAAACAACAAAAAAACAGCCCGAACATGGTGGAACTTAGTCTCTGTACAGAAACCTGGCCTAGTTGTATTCTATATTCTGGTTTAAGATTTGTGTGTTATATTTCACGAATTGGTGCCTAGCAGTCGGGATAAAGGCAAGTTGTACCGTGGGCGAACATTTCAATGTTGCCTATCAATACTCGAACAACCGTTGCCCACCTTAAAGAATGCTAAACATGTTAATCTGATGAATATGCAGCTTTGAATTTGTGTTTTGTTTTGGGCATTGCTAAGATTGTATAAAACCTGTTGAATTTATCAACTTCGCTGTCCTCATATCACATGTCGGATGTTACAACATTTGTTGTAGAACTTGTGTTTTTATTTTCAAGTTAAAAAAAAAATCCCCCCAAACTTCCAAGGTTATGGTGTTCTCCATTTTCAGAAACTCTGTCCTCAATCAATATCACATGACGGATGTTAGAACATCTGTTGTAGAGCTTGGGTTTTTATTTCCCACTCCCCCCCCCCCCCACACACACGCGTCAAAATTCCACGGTTATATTGTTCACCATATTATTTCAACGCTCATTTCAATGTTTTGAAATTTAAGTACACTATGCAGAAATGTGCGACTTTAAACCCCATTTCGTACTCGAATCCTTTAAAGAAGCGAAACCCTTCAGATTTTAGTGATATAAATATATAAACGGGTTAATTCAGCCTGGAGAAAACTAAAGAAACTGTTACTACTTTGTGGAAACCCCAGGTCCGGTGTGTGTGGCTTTGTGGTATCTTTTCGTAGAAATATAAACATTACGTTTTCTGATGTGAGTTGACGTTACGTTCCTTATACTAGGCGCTATTCCCAATTACCTGTGTCGTCATGCCCCGGCATAGTTGATTTTCATTTTCGTTTGCTTTGTTACTGTTGTAGTTCACATATCTGCTCTTTAATAGGTGATATAAACATGATCTTCGCATTGTCTCCGCCCAAGCAGTCCAAGGTTGCAACGTATTACCCTTTGCCCCCCCCCCCCCCCTCGACAAAATCCTGGATCCGGGTCTGATGCCTCTATGCTCTATTGTGGGCCCTGGCGTTCCGAATTAACAAAATGGCAATCTAGTGAAACTGAGTTCAAAGTTCGTTCATCACCAATAACCGAGGCAGTGTGTGTAAAATGGCGATGCAATCAGACCTTGGAAAGTGTAGCTTATTCGTTCGTTCGTTTACATCTTGGTATGCGCGCTGAAAGAACCCTTGCCCGGGATTATTTGCCTCCCTGGCATTACACATCCTTTCAAATAAAAACGGTTCCCACATTGCCAGATAACGATGCAGATGTCGGTTGGTCGAAAATACCTGCCCTGGGGCTCACCAAAAGCTGGACTCCTACAATGATGGCGCCACCGATAAAAACCCTGGGAGAGAATTGGCCATTTATAATGATATCTCTAGGGGGTAAGAATCACTGATGTTTATTGAAATACAACATGAAGGGGGAAAGATAACAAAACATCTGAACAAAAAATCTTTCTTCTCCTGAACAGATATATACTCAAGCCAGTCCGATTTTCAAATATCCGTATACTTATCCATCCATCAAACTAGCAATATTGTTATTAATTTATAATTAAAACAAGCGGTTGCCATGCAAGATACTTTCTCATTTTTGCAAGCGATAATCAGGGGTCATAATCCAGGATGATACGGTGCGACATGTGTCAATATCGAAAGGACCCGAGATATGTATTACGATCAGATGATGATTGTGAACTCTAGAGGATCCACAACCTTGGCATTATACCATTTGCGTAAAGGGAGGCGGTCATTTCGTCCCATAAAAACTTTGTCGACCATAAAAACAATAGATATGCATTGTCCGTCAATTTTACAGCACTCCTGAGAGCACCTCTCCCCCTCCCAACTCCCTCCCAACCCCCATCGTTGCTCAGAGCTAGTTGCGGTCTTGGAGTGTACACAAACAAAATGTGAACGGGCGTCCAGAAGGACAGGGGCGATGACAATATACGTCCACATGAAAATGGATGTACATAAAAACATCCACCCTTTATGGCATACTATATTTTGGTTATTTACTGAAACTCTTAATTCTGATACTATGGTTGACTAGTAAATTACCGTTTGAAAACTCTAATTCTGATACTGGTTGACTATTAAAATGCCGTTTGAAAATTCTTATTTTGATTGGGGTAGAGAGAGAAATGGGGTTTAACGTCCACTCGATACAAACGAGGTCATTCTGGGACTAGCATATGATTCAATATTATTTCAATAATTCGCTTGCGCGTAGTGGTCTTTAGCACTGGGAGGAAACCCGAGGACCCAGAGAAAAACTACGAGATTGAACAGACTCCCATTGTCACGTACAACCGGGGAATCGAAACCACACCAGCTGACTCAATGACAGACCTACTGATACAGTGCGCACGCGCTAACCATTCGGCCAGTCACACCCACCCCTCTCTAATATTGATACTGGTTGACTACCAAAATACCGTGCACAGTAGGTGACGTTATATAGAAAGATAAGCAATGGACATTATTCAAGAATAATGCAAGTACTTGTCTATAAACTCTTAGAAATATTCAACAATAAGTAGGATTAAAGCTGAATAAGTAAGATAGAAAACAAATCATAGACTCATTTACGCGCAACGAATTTTCTAGGAAATGTGTTCGCAACCTGCATTCGATGGTTCAGTGGAATTCCCTGCTTCGACTCTGTGGTCTCCCCTTCCTCTTCTCGGTTATGTAGGACACACCGAAGGCTTGACAAAGAGCGGCGTCTAGTCATCTAGTTCCAGCAACGTTGGGAGTGTGGATAGCAAGTAAATATTCAGGGACATGAAATTATGGTCTACAAAATATCAATCCTTGTATCTTGCAAGCCATGGTGTCTCAGGAACCAGGCGGTCCACGGTGGGATTTTTTTTCGGCGTGGTTTCTTCTGTTCAGTTGTGTTGGGCGGAGAGTCTGGTATGGTCTAATCGTTCAAATGTGATTGAAAACCGAGGGGCAGATTAAGGGATCGGCCAAACGAGGCTACAAGTCCCGATTACATTTAGAGCACTTTCCTATCGGGTTAGATACAAACTGGAACCGTTGATTTTGTTACCCGAATCCGTCTGCACCATAAGGACTAATGAAGACGGGCATACGCAATGCAGTGTCAATGAACGAAAGTTTGTCCGATAAGATGGAGGGTTCTAATTGGATAGTGGTGTTGCATTTTGCAAAGGTACCAAATCCTTGAGAAGAAAATGACCCGTAAAATAACGCACTACTAATTATGAGACAATGCGCGTGCAACATATTATTTCACATTAGTTTTTTCCACCAAACTTTCTGACTTACAATATTTATGACTGCCTCGAGATCAATATCAATCACGGGTTTACGGGGCTTCAGCAGGGGCCTTCGTCAGCTGGATAGCCTCTAGATATACGGTGAAAAGTTATTTCAAATGTTGGATAAATTTGTTTGAAAGAAATTAAACGTAATAGTCCAGGAGCTAATGACAAAATAATATGGTCATCAGTTACAAAAGGTTTGACCCCCCAAATTTGTAGCAGGTATCCGTACGAGTAAAAATCAATTGGTCAGATCGGGCACTGCTGGGGCGTTTAGCCACAGCAGCACCTTAAAGTAGCGCCCAGGGGGCCTAATATTAGGTCATAAGTTACATGGCTGAAACTTTCTAGGGACAATGGTATCCATAGTCGGAGTAAACATTTCACAAATCTAACCAAAATTTCCGGGGCTTTCCCCAAGTCAGACCACTCCCAATATCGCCTCACGGGACCAATAATATGGTCATAAGTTACATGGCTGAAACTTACCAGAAACAAAGATCCACACATGGTAATTATAATTTTCAAAAATCTAACCAAAAGTTTGGGGGCTTTCCCCAAGTCAGATCGCTCTAAAGTATGGCCGACCACGCCCTAAAAATGGGGCTTTTTATATGGTCATAAGTTACATGACTGAAACTTACTAGAAACAAAGATCTACACTTGGTAAATACAATTTTCAATAATCTAACCAAACGTTTTGGGGCTTTCCCCAAGTCAGATCGCGCTAAAGTATGGCCGACCACGCCCTAAAATGGGGCTTTTTATATGGTCATAAGTTACATGGCTGAAACTTACCAGACACAAAGATCTACACTTGGTAAATACAATTTTCAAAAATCTAACCAAAAGTTTGGGGACTTTCCCCAAGTCAGATTGCTCTAAAGTATGGCCGACCACGCCCTAAAAATGGGGCTTTTTATATGGTCATAAGTTACATGGCTGAAACTTACCAGAAACATAGATCCACACTTGGTAAATACAATTTTAAAAAATCTAACCAAAAGTTTGGGGGCTTTCCCCAAGTCAGATCGCTCTAAAGTATGGTCGACCACGCCCCAAAAATTAGGCTTTTATATGGTCATCAGTTACATGTCTGAAACTTACCAGAAACAAAAATTCCCACTTAGTAAATACAATTTTCAAAAATCTAACCAAAGTTTTGTGGGCTTTCCCAAAGTCAGATCGTCCTAAAGTATACCCGACAACACCCTAACAATGAGACTTTTTATGTGGTCATCAGTTACATGGCCAAAACTTACCAGCAATATTATTCCATGCATGGCAAATGTATTTTTTGAAAATCGAAACATAAATGTGGGGGCTTTCCCCAAGACAGATGGGCTTTAAAATTGCAGCCCCACCCACCTTTTCTATATCATCTAAATATATTTGCATTTCTTCGAAGGGCTGTTAAAATTGCTGATGAATGTGGAAAAACATGCAACAGTGTAACATATGATTGAGCCATTGCAAAGGTTGCTCTACAGGTACAAATCCAAGCTGAAGAATCACCCACATTTGATTCTGTATTTGTTCAACTTGGTGCTTTTCACATTGAATTGGCCCTTTTCAAGCGGTTGGGAAATTCCTTGCTGTATCTAGAGGACCGTATCTTTTAATGTGGAGTGCTGGCTTCTGGTTCACTTAATGGATTTATTAGTGGAAAACATTACAACAAGTGTAAGAGAGTACACCAGTTGTTTGATTTATCAATGGAAATATTACATTTTAGATCATTCTATTACAGTCAGGGTATGGACATACAGGAGGAATTTTGGAATTGAAGTCAAAGCCATGCGATCTGCTGAATATTTTAACGAGTGTGCCATTTCATTGGAAATGCAGAAGATTTTGACAAGAGTACAAACATTTTACTCAAGAAACATTAGACCTACAGCTAAATACTGGATGATATATATCGAAATAATTCACCTGTATCATCAATTTCTCCAAGTATTCGAAATGGAGATTATGAATTATACATATACTGTTTGCCAAAACTAACCTTTTATTTTTTTACACTCAACCAGCCAAACTATGCTCGATGGTCAGTTCGGTTTCATGACAACTTGTTGAAGCTTAAGGATACCCACCCTGAATTAGACAGTGGTTTCCTGAAAGGACGCTTTGCACTGAAGAGAACTCGGAAGCCCTTTTCAAGAAATGCACGTGATGTAGAAAACCGTAATTCTAATGAGTGAACAGCTCATGAGTCCATTCACTTCAGATGAAACAAATCATCAATTTCTTTTCAACATTGGATCAGCAATAGCAGCCACTATAGCAACAAAGGAATTCATATTAAATATTCCTGGTCGGTCAAAGAGCACGAGAAAAATTCATATCTGAATTTGCAGATAACTCACATCGTTTTGAAGAAAGAATTCAACGCCCGAAGGTATGTACATCTTCTACTGAAGGTATAAAAACAAAGGGGAAAACTTATGCAGGTATTATGAAAGAATTGCAAATGGAACGTGATTTATCTGGTCGAATACTCTGTATAGCTCTTGAGTGGAGGATTGATATGGCTGGAGTCCTCAAGTACCCGTTAACCCCAGTGCCACTTCCATTATGTCATGTAGATGGCTCAACACCGAAGACTCCCAAAGTTACACCAATTAAAGCGCTTGAAAACCACATTGCTTCAAAATCACCTTCCGAAATAGACTGTATCATAATTGATGGCCTGTTTTTTCTACATTTAACGAAGACTCTCCAAAGTACTTTTGGTGGAGTATCAAGATGCATTTTACAAAGCCTTTGTGACTTGAAAGCTTCCGTGCCTCCAATGGAAAAGTTTTAAAAAGAGCAGAAACTGCGCTTGAAATTCAACACGAGGAGGCTGATTTAAGAATGATATTCCACCTCAATTCCCTTTTAGCTCTTAGTAATGTTGTCATCCGAACAGCTGATAATCCTATTGGGTAATTTGCATATTATTGTTCCGGGAATTAATGTTTGGCTGGAAGTAGGACTTCGATATATAAATGTACTGCATCAGTTAGTAGGAAAAGGAAAGTCCGACCTTTAAAATTATAAGGAAAAGCGGTTGTCCAGAAAGCCTTGTTTTCTCTCGGTAAAAGTGAATCCATTCCTGCTGGAGTAAATACAGACATTGAAAGATTTGTTTGTAATATTTATGGGATGCCTAAAATGTACTCAGTTGACGATCTTTGCCTAGAAATATTTTTAAAGAAATACAAACCGAAAAAAAGAGATGGATGTATTTCTGGTATTAAAGGCATAGAAGCAAGTTCTTTGCCGCCATGCTCACAGGTATTAACTTTGAAAATCGAGAGAGCGAATTATATATTTGTAGTGTCTGGATAAATGCGTCAAAGAATAATACCCCTAATTTCCACCTAGAGAATAGTGGATGGGTTTTAAATGATGATGGGATGTACGAATTAAAGTGGTTTGATGGTGATGTTGCTCCTGTGTCAGTTGAGAGTATTTGCAGAGATGATGATAGTGACCAAGAAAGCGAGGACTCCGATGACGAATCAAACATTTCTTGTAGTGATGATGAAAGTGAGAGAGATTAACTATTAAGTTATATATATTAAAACTATAAATAGATTTCATGTCATAATTCATCATTGACTTACATTTTTTTTAAAATCCATTAGATTGTCATTCATTAACGAAGATCAGAAAAAGCAAATACTATCGAATTCAAATCAAAGCAACTTATTAATGCAATAAATACTTTCCACTTTGTTGTAAGATGTTAAATAACACTCCGAATCATTGTTTAATGGCAGTCCAGTCCTAACTATATTCAGGACATGCGTCGTGAATGGATTATGATATGCTTACTCTTCCTATAGCACTTGATACCGTTTTTCATTTTAGGACTTCACATAGCTTATAAAAAATTATTCTATTCTTGTGCCTATAACTAATAAACATTTCTTCTATTTTTGTGCTTCAACAATATTATCGATATTACATTATTAAAAGTTTTTATAGAGGGGGGGGGGCTGCAATTTTAAGGCCCATCTCACTTGGGGAAAGTCCCCACATTTATGCTTAGATTTTCGAAAAATACATTTTCTATGCATGGAGCAATATTTCTGATAAGTTTCGGCCATGTAACTGATGACCATATAAAAAGTCCCATTGGTAGGGCGTGGTCAGGTGGACTTTTGGACGATTTGACTTGGGGAAAGCCCCCAAAACTTTGGTTAGATTTTTGAAAAATATGTTTTCCAAGTATGGATTTTTGTTTTTGGTAAGTTTCATCCATGTAACTGATGACCATATAAAAAGTCCCATTTTTTGGGTGTGGTCAGGCATACTTTACAGCGATCTGACTTGGGGAAAGCCCCCAAACTTTTGGTTAGATTTTTGAAAATTGTATTTACCAAGTGTAGATCTTTGTTTCGGGTAAGTTTCAGCCATGTAACTTATGACCATATAAAAAGCCCCATTTTTAGGGTGTGGTCGGCCATACTTTAGAGCGATCTGACTTGGGAAAAGCCCCCAAACTTTTGGTTAGCTTTTTGAAAATTGTATTTACCAAGTGTGGATCTTTGTTTCTGGTAAGTTTCAGCCATGTAACTTATGACCATATAAAAAGCCCCATTTTTAAGGCGTGGTCGGACATACTTTAGAGCGATCTGACTTAGGGAAAGCCCCCAAACTTTTGGTTAGATTTTTGAAAATTGTATTTATCATGTGTAGATCTTTGTTTCTGGTAAGTTTCAGCCATGTAACTTATGACCATATAAAAAGCCCCATTTTTAGGGCGTGGTCGGTCATACTTTAGAGCGATCTGACTTGGGGAAAGCCCCCAAACTTTTGGTTAGATTTTTGAAAATTATTATTACCAAGTGTGGATCTTTGTTTCTGGTAAGTTTCAGCCATGTAACTTATGACCATATTATTGGTCCCGTGAGGCGATATTGGGCGTGGTCTGACTTGGGGAAAGCCCCGGAAATTTTGGTTAGATTTGTGAAATATTTACTCCGACTATGGATACCATTGTCCCTAGAAAGTTTCAGCCATGTAACTTATGACCTAATTTTAGGCCCCCTGGGCGCTACTTTAAGGTGCTGCTGCGGCTAAACGCCCCAGCAGTGCCCGATCTGACCAATTTATTTTTACTCGTACGGACTCCTGCTACAAATCTGGGGGGGTCAAACCTTTTGTAACTGATGACCATATTATTTTGTCATTAGCTCCTGGACTATAAACAAAGTAAAAGTCTGAATACGATGATTCGCGATTCGCTCTATAGAGCGGAAAATGGGCGCTATCCGCTATAATCACGACGATTACTACTGGACAAATGCATAGGGGCTCTTGTACAGATGTCATCGAGGCCCTTTCCTCCGATTCAATTACCCTTTTCTTAGATTTATGGGCCTTTGAACTGAGTCTAGTATGGACCTATTTCAACTGTTCGGAGACCCTTTTTATGGATGGGGACACGGTGGCTCAATAAATAAGTAGTTGGGATCCTTTAAGGGATGGGGCCACGGTGGATCAATAAGAGAGTAGTTGGCTCGCTAACCTGGAGGTGGATCACTGCGTTGGTTGAGAAAGTTCATCTGGATTTCCGGGTGTGGTTCCCCCTTGCGGTGTCGGACAGAGGGCCTGGGAAGGGACAACGTATATTCGTTTGGATGGGACGATAAACCGAGATCCTGTGTACGCAAAGAGTGAGGCAGTTGGTATTCGATATGAGAGTAGGCCGCTGCCCGGCAAAATGTCCGTCATATAGTACACTGGTAACGTGCATTCCGGTCTTCATTTTCAATTTGCCAAATATTACTTCCACGTTGGTCAAAACCACGGTTCTCATTTCTGGGATGGAATTTAATTTAAGGTCTCGCCAACGTCTGTGGGGAGAATTTTCTCTTAAGGAGGCGTGTTCGTCTACTTCATAGAATGTGGTCTGCCAGTGATCAATTCCGTGCACTTACAAGGGAAACAACCCATTACCTGGTCGACCAAAAGATGTATTGAGATAAAACCCCTATCAATTTTGCATATTAATGGGATGTCGTGAAAACGAGAGTATTGTCACCTTTTTTTGACAACCATCCATAATGAAACCTTTCTTTATACATATAGAAAAATCTGATTTATCGCATGTCTTGGCACGCTTGTACAAGGCTGTGGCTAGCGTCATCTGTAATTGTATGATGCACGTGGTTGGTATTGACCCTAGGGTCGCATGATATACCGACACCCAATCAGAAACATCAAATAAACGCGTCGATGGGAGGAAAGGGAAATCCTTTCTGCCAATATGGCGGTGAATGGTCGGTGTCTATTTACTGTTTTAATAGAATCAAAGGTTACATTTGTCTACCAGATCAGCGTATTTTCACACCCCTAATTCTTCTCTATTGTACAGGGCTTTAGGTGCGATATTCTCAAGATAATATCCTTAACGATTGATGAATCACGAACCGGCAAATATTCTTTATACCTCAAATTACCTAAGGGCCTTAGGCCCAAACTATCGTCCACTTTACATGTAGCATAATGGCAACGGATACCGTGCACGAGTCCGATTTTGAAAGTTCCAGTAATCTTGAGACTTTTTACCAACTAACCATTAGAGTATTAAAACTGGCTAATTTACAAGTTGATCGTGCCCAGGTCGTATACTAGAGTTTACAGTGTCCGAGTTCGTATATTAGAGTTGACCGTGTCCGGGGTCGTATACTAGAGATCACGGTGTCCGGAGACTTATAGAGTTGATCGTGGCCGAGGTCGTATAGAGTTCACAGTGTCCGAGGACTTACATTAGAGTTGATCGTGTCCGTGTCGGTCATTTGGGAATCTGTGAATTCTGTGAAATTGTGGGGAGGGGGCGGGGGCATTATGAACTGTATGTGTCTCTTCATTGTTAGTGGAATCCTGGCGTCTTTTAAACCAGGGGTATATTCCGAACTGCTTTATTTAGCTTATTTAGAGAAATACACCTATCGAATTTAAACAGTTTTCAATTACGTACTACAACTTTATTATGTCGTAAAATCTTGTGGATTTTCTACAGATATTTATCAGGAAAAAAGGGTGTGATTTATTCACCTAAAAAAAAACCTAGTCTGGAGGTCGGGAAATGAAATGAAATAGGGTTTAATGTCCTACTGTTCTTCTCCGAACTGAATTCATGAAGACAGGAATGTATACAGTGTGCTGTGAGTGAAATTTTGTCCGGACAGCGGCACTACGGCCTACTCTTATGTCGAATTCCAACTGTCAAGGGATCTTTTACGTGCACGCCAATATGTACACGGGACCTAGGGTTTTCGTACCATTCCAACGACTAGACAGCTGTCCATGTCAGGCCCTCCATCACCGACAAAGGGAACCACGCCGGTAAATCTGGATGAACTTTCTCGGTCAATGCCAACGTCTTACTCCCTTAGCGTAGCCGCCGTCGGTTTTAAAGATTTTAATTTTCTTTGATATTTCTAAAGTTTGTAATCTTAAATAAAATTGTCAACTTTTACAAGTTGACCCAAATTGTTTTTTTTGTTTTTTTGTTGTTGTTTATTTTATTCTTAGCTATGCTTTGTTTTAAATGATAAAGATAAATACCTCATTTATCTGTCTGAAAATTTATTCCGCAGCACGTTCGTGTGTTTAAGTGACAGGGGATATAGAGCATTAGTAAGAAGCAGCATAGAGGAATATTTTATCATCATTTTAATACTTAGGTCACACTTTCTGGTGTGCCGTTTGACTAGTCACGCAGATGAAACCGTATCAAAGAAAACATTAAGGCCTGCAAGGTACAAACCACTGGATAATCAAATATCAAAGAATAATTATTGCACATTTTGGGTGTTCTTGATGACATAAGATCGTCTGCCAAGCCTGTATATATATATATATCCCATTTCTGCTCCGTTTTACATGTATCACGTAAGAAACACCTGTAGACAATTATTTAATGAACTTATTTCTCTATTTGTCACATGGTACACCTATAAGCAGGTTTTGTCTATAATTTCCGTTGCTATATTCGTACCTTTAATTACTGTTTATGCAGTTTTAAAGAAGTTTTTAAGACATAGTAAGCCAGAAATATCTTTAAAGTCATAAAATATTTACTATTTAATGTAAAGCTTGATGTTATTAGACCTAAGCACATCAAAGTATATATATAAAAAAAAAAACAGCTTTCATTAGGAGGAATGTGTTGGCTTGTACGGAAAAGATAAATTATTACTCTATATACTTTATTTATCTATTTGTTCGATAGTTTATCAGAATTGCCCGATGTGGTTTACCGTTGTCAGTGGTGAAGGGTGGAGGGCCTGACAAGGACGGATGGGGCGAAAAACCGGTCCCGTGTAGCCTATACATTGATGTGCACGTGAAAGATCCATTTTCAGTTGGAATTCAAAGAGTTATAGGCCATAGTGCCACTTTCCGGGCAAATTTCCCCCAATATCACACTGTATGGCGTATGTCCGCCTTCATTAGCCCAGTCGGGCAGTAGGCCTAGTAGAGGCCATCGAAAGTAGCAAAATAAACCCAACAAAATATAGATCTATATTTTAATCAGATTGGTATCTATTTAAATCAGAACTGAACGAATTGAATATGATTTGTTAAAGTAAATGATTTGTGCTGATGGTTGGGTCCCCAATAGTTCAGCTCTGGATGTCAGTCTCGTTACTCTCACCGTTCAGGGTGAGTGTAATTAGACCGACGTTCAGGGCTGAACTAGGTCCCCAAATGCCACGTCGAGCAATTGCATTAATGGCCGAATCTATATTCTTGTCGAAGTCGTAACAGTAGGCTAATGAAATGGGGTTTATAATATCCTACTTTTCTGTGCCGACTAGGCTAATAAAACGGTCTACTATATGCACTGTGCTATGAGTGAAATTTTGCCCGGGCAGCGACGCTACAGTCTATTCTTATCCAATTCCAACTTCGGTTTTCCGTTCCATCCGAACGACTGGGCCTAGGCAGCTGTCCTTGTCATGCCCTCCGTCCTGCGTCATTGACAAGTATGAACCAAGCCGGAAAATTTGGATGAACTACATCTGAGCACATATTCCCTTCAAATGTCTTGTTTTAAAAATATTCAAAGGCTAATTTGATAAATATTGTTTTCAATAAAATAAGTAAGGAAAAAATAATTGACTAGAATTTTGCGTTTATCAGGAAGTAAATTGTTGGCTTGATCTAAGGGAAGCAACTTGATTTAAGAATTAACATTTCAGGTGGCGCTGAGGGCAGTGGGGAGTAGAGGAAGTGACGATTTGTCATGAAAATATTAATGTTGATCATGTCATAAAAATACACATCATATGCTAGACTTAGAAATATTGTCATATATTTATTATTCGTTTACTTACATTGATATCCACGATGGCTGATAACGAAGAAAGGGGAATAAAGCTTGTCCAAGAAGCAGAGGCCAAACAGAAATCATCTAAGGGCTTCTTTTCGTCATTACTTGGGTTGGTAAATTGTAAATAAATCAAAATGTAATTGAGTAGATTTGTAGTCAATGTAGATCAGTTATAAAGTCCATCAGGGTATAGTACCATATATATATATAATGTATTGATTGAAAAATAAATCAATTAAACCAAGGTAGACCAAGATCTATTTAAAGACTTGTCATGAAGTTGATGAAGATAAATAGTCATGACACTGAGTCACTGACCGTGATAATTATTCAACGAAAAACTTTTAAATATATAAGCTTACAATTTACAGGGAAAATGTTTAGCCTATTAAAGACACTTATCCTTATCATAAGTAGGCCCACAAGTATTTTGTAAAAAAGAAAAAAAAAATGCAAACTACCATATTATCAAAGCAGGGGTGGATCCAGGAATTTTTGCAGGAGAGGGGTTTCCAGGCTTCTGTTAAGAAAATCTGACAGTTGACATTATAATGACAATGCATAATGCCATCATCGTCTCTAAATTACATAAGCATACATACAAATATCTGTCCAAAATGGCTCAATGCTGTAAAGTAATTGCAAAGAAATGGTGAATGGAATATTTAGCAGTAGGCTATTTATTATTTAACATCCAATGCTGACAATGTAAGCATGCCAGCATAACTTATAACTTGTACGGCCTAAAATCTTTTGATAGGCTTCCATTTAATCATCTGATTGAATCTAATCCAGACATTATCTATATGTACCATTGATTCTGTCTTTTGTTTTCTTAAATAAATTTTCAATAATCATGTGTAGTGTGGATTGAAGCCCTGTTGTATGCAAGATGGTCATTCTTCAATTACACATAATCTGTGACTTCTAGCACATTTAAGTACCGGTATCAATGGAATGCTTCAAAATTATATCAAACCATTATGTTAAAGCTATGTTGTCTCTGCTTCCTTGTATTAACATAATGTGTACATGTATATAAATAGAATGTACTGGTATGATATGCAGCTTTGCTTTCACTTGACTCAGAAGTGATATTTTTCTTCTCTGAATTTCAAATTTCAGCATTCTTTGATGATAGGGGGGACCTCATGATTTTATTATTATATTTTTCAGTGGTTCATCTAAAGTAGAAGATGCTGCTGAATTATATGTTAAAGCTGCCAACGCTTTTAAAATGGCCAAAAAATGGGCAGGTTGGTTGAACATATAGCTTATTATAATCAGGTTCAGAAGAACATCTTTAAGTTCTTTGATTTTTTAAAATTAATCGAGCTGGGACTATATAGTTATTGTGAATATGATAGTATTCAGGTTAATTAGGTATGTTTTCTTCGATGAGAGTTATAATACCTCTTTAAGATGCTAGGGTAAAATGAAAGTCATTACATTGAAAGTAAATTAAACTTATCTTTCTCAAAATTTAAAGTTCCAATAGCATTTTTTTAAGTTATATTTTTAAAATGTATTAAAATAAAGCCCTAAAATAGATGGTATCTATAAACAGTCCTACCTTTTTAAAGAATAATCCTATAATTCACTATTGCCAGTTGAGAAATTGGCAAAAATATCATTTGCAACTTCAAATTCAAACGTTTGAAGATGGCCGTCCATGGAGAGGAATGGTAAAATAAGGTAGGTAATTGAGTAACTATTTTCTCAATTAGCCTGTGTCACCCTTTTTAATGCCCCAAAAATTTTGCCGATGATCGTATAATAGTGAGTTGACAACCTTTTGAGCAAAAGACATAGAAATAATTATGTTTTGACTTTGGAACTTTAAGCTAGTAGTAAATCTTAGAATTATATTTTATAATTAATTAATATTTTACAGCTGCTGGGGAAGCGTTTATGAATGCTGGTAAACTGCAATTACAATTATCTAGTCGTCATGAAGCAGCTACACATTTTGTAGATGCTGGAAATTGTTACAGAAAAGGTGATCCAAATGGTAAGTGTTGTATTTTTCAAATATATATACATGCATTGTATTCTTCATTTATATCAATATTTATGTCTAAAATCAGTGGGAGTCATGGTTGCTTGGTTAGTGAGTATTGACTCGATTCACATCAGGTTCCAGGTTTGATCCCAGTGGTGATCATGAAAGTTCTTTGGGATTTTCCTGCTTGGTTTCCCCTTGTCAGAGACTTAGCATCTAGATTTTCAGATGGAAAAAATGATTCCACTTGGCAATTAAATTGAAAGATTTCCCTTATAAAACATTGCATCGCATATGTTCCATCTTCATTAGTCCAGTTAGTACATGAAAATGAAACTCCATTTCATTTTAAAACCTATACCAGGTAAATCAAATAATAATTAAGAGAAAAGAACAAGATAATTGTGGAACTATGTAGAATTCCATGCCAGTCATTAGTATCCTATTAATCAAAGAAAGATAGCAATCTAGTATGTGTAAAATCTCAATCATAGGATTCATTGTTTGACCTTAAATTTAATATAATGAATACGTTTGTATTAATGTATTGAATGTGTTTGTATTACAGAAGCTGTAAACTGTCTCCACAAAGCTATAGAAATATATACAGATATGGTAAGGTTACTAATTACAAATCATTACATTCATATCTCCCCAAAACAGTCAATGAATTTATATTAAAATTATTATAACAACTACAAGGCATTAATGACTATTAATATTTGAAATTAAAAACAATAATTAGAATTTAGTAATGGTCCATTTCAATCAATACGGATGTTGTTATCTTGTCATGAAAGATGGGATCCTAATATCCAATATTTTACACATAATGAACACTTTATAATCAGTACACAAGTCATGTATTCTATGGTGTGGGCGCCATTTGTAACGAATAAAGAAAAACATAACCTAAAAGACAATGCATCAGTAATTAGTAATGGCTGATTCACAAACAACAAATGGACGAAGCAGATGTAAATAAATGACTGTCGTTCGATTTGGTCTGTTCATGTTATTCATCGAACATAATTGATTAGAAATTACAATATTCTACACCAATTATTATATGGTAATTTGGTACCTTTTCTTGTCAAATATATACTTCATTACCTCATGATATCAAGTGAGTGGTCTGTCATTGATTTAAGTATTGTGGCCTTGGTCTGATACTTCTACTTGCAATAAATAGGATCTTTCCATTCATTACTGTGGTTTTCTCATTTAAACCCCATGTCAATCTCTCTCTGTGACCATTAAACTTGTTATTATATGTACATGATGTATAAATGACGATTATTTATATGTTTTAGGGAAGATTCACAATAGCTGCTAAACATCATATAACAATAGCAGAAATATATGAAACAGAATTGGCTGATATGGAAAAGGTAAATAATATTCAGCTTATGTACGGTATGTCATAGACTAGTGTTCATCTTTCGGAACTTTCCCGCTTTCCTCAGGGAGGATATTAGACTGGCCCAGTCTCTTCTATTTATTTTACATTTCGATTTATATAAAAGTATTAATTTTTAGTAAACCAACACTTTCGTTTCCATTTGTATAAAAAAAAAATTTGAGTAAACCTGTAACCAGCACCAGAGACTGGACAATTTGCGAGCTTCACAATAAAATGGGCGTTCCTGTCCTGTTTTACGTTGTTCCTTATTTGGAATGATTGACAGTTGTCAAGCAAGCCCCGAGTCACGAGACACGAATCTCGCACCTACACCAGTTTGCCAGTTAGTCGACAGCCATGTTTATTATCACGTGATGTTAGATATGTCGTGATCACGTGCACAACGTCACACGACCTACATAATGCAGATTGACCTACTAGATGAGAATGAAGCTCTATTTGCCCAGTCTCTAGAGATTACGTTTTTTTTTTCGTTTTTTTTTTGAGAGGACTGGCCAATTTTTGGTGTGTGGAGAAGACTGGCCACCAGTCTAGGAGGGTATGGTGGTTGTGCAGTTAAGACACTGGGCTCACAATCAAATTATCTTTTGTGAACCGAGAAAAACTTTGTACAAGATTGATAATACACATGAAAGATCCCTTGACAAGGGGAATCTGAAGAATAATCTACAGTCTTTGTGTTTTTATTGTTCAGTCACTAAATGTTTGATACTTGTATGTTTATTTTTCTAGGCTATTGCTTATTATTACTTGTATGTTTATTTTTCTAGGCTATTGCTAATTATGAAAAAGCTGGTGATTATTATAAAGGTGAAGAATCTAATAGGTACGTATAAATTGTAGTCTAGACAAGCCAGAATGATTGTTGTGATTAATCAATCTTTAATCATACTAATTGTTGAAATGAAACAGGGTTTAACATCCTACTCTCTGCTCCGACTGGACTAATGAAGACGAGCATACTCCATACAGTGTGCTATGAGGGATATTTTGCCAGGACAGTGGTGCTGTGGCCTACTCTTATATTGAATTACAGCTGTTAAGGGATCTTATCCATTTTTTAACCCTCTAAAATGAAAAAGTTATTAAAGATTCTATTCATGTGTTTATCTGAGATGTAAATTACTCCAGTTTATTTTCAATATTTATTTTTTAGTTCTGCAAATAAATGTTTACTGAAGGTTGCACAATTTTCAGCTCAGTTAGAAAATTATGAAAAAGCCATAGAAATATATGAACAGGTAGGTGGCCATGATGTACCGTAGTCTTTTATTTTAAAAAAATGATTCATTTCACCATAATCAAATTCAAAGAAAGTAAACTATTTCAGTGATATGAAGTAATTGAACTGGTGAGGTCTAAATATTGAGGCCAACTGCATAATTGGTCAACTGACCAATTGAATTGGAAATGCCCAATACAATTACTGTTTATTACTGAGTGATGGTTGTTAGTTGGGTGACCAGCCAAAAAAAAGTGACGAAAATAACATCCAGTTTGAATTATATTGAATTGAAGGTAATCCATATGGTTGAATAATGTCACTATGTCAAACCGTTCGTATTTATTTTTATTATAAAATCACTGTCGGTATAATGCTACAGGTAGTGATGTATTTATTTTTAGGTTGCTATATCAGCTATGGAAAATTCCTTATTGAAATATAGTGCAAAAGATTATTTTTTCCGAGCATCAGTATGCCACATGTGTGTGGATCTTGTTAATGCTGAGTTAGCGATACCCAAATATGAAGAAATGTTTCCAGCTTTTGCAGATTCAAGGGAGTGTAAATTAGTTAAGGTAGATAGCACATCTTCTTTAAATCATAAATAACTCCAGTAAAGTGAAAAACATAATTGTAATTTAGTTCAAAATTTTTAAAAACTAGAAGTGTTAGAGAAATAATTATGCACACCTATAGAATGTCCGACATTTGCCTTAGTAGGATGTTAATCTAGGGACGAATTGTCCGGGGCAGAATAGTCTTAGTGGAGGGATAGATATAGGGGACAAATTATTCTTAGAGCTCAGAGTCGAATTGTCCCAGGTAAGAATTATCTGGCGACGAATTGACACCGCGACGAATTGACACCAATTTGATAAAACATGGGATTCCAATTTAACAAAACATTGGACCTTGGGACGCAGTTCAAAACATTGGGCACAGAACCCTTGAAATGTAAACTACCGTATTGTGTTTACTAATTGTTAAATCACCTAGTATCTTTCATAAAGAAGTGTTTTTGTATAAAATAATAATTCTAATTTCAGACATTACTAGCAGCTTGTAAAGAAGAAGAAGTGGATCAGTTTACGGACGCTTTAAAAGATTATGATAGTATATCTCGTTTAGATCAATGGTTTACTACCATGTTATTACGAGTCAAGAAAACACTGAATGCAGAGGGAGATTTATGTTAATTTTAATGATTGTTCTGATTATTTATGTCTGTAAAGCTGAATTAAAGGCCTGGTGCATCATTTAGCACTATACAAAGCCCTTTCAAACTACAATAGTGTTAAAGTTTTATCTGTAATAGGAATATAAGTTTACAAATGGTTTGTTTCTGCTCAGTATTTACGAAGTTATGATAAATTGAAATTTCATCAATCTATGCTGCTCGGGCGTAACAAGATGCTGTCATCTTTTATTGGTTGTGGAGAAACCTGATGGACTTAGTTTTTTTCTGATTGAATCCAAGCCAGGAGATTATCTAGCTATTGTGTTTTTTAAAAAATTTTCCTAATTAATTATTAAATAATCAGTCTTGAGTACAGATTTAGCATGCATTAAGTGGTAAGATACTTTAGCGAAAATGCAATTGATGCATCAAGCCTTTAAATATTGTATGGTAAATTACATAGCTGTATAGATATACAGATATATTCCCTGCACTTCATTTTAATACACATACAAATGGTGATACCGAGTAAAATAACTAATTACTAGATGAATTGAACTGTGTTATAGTTATATATGTATTATTTATCCTTTAATAAAATTCTATGTTGTCCTTTCTGTATCGTATCTTATCTGCTTTATACATAAAAAGTCCCATATTCTAAGCTGAAAATTTAGGAAATAAAATATCTATAGTATCTTTGTCTGAAAGAGATAAGTAGGCCTCAAAGAGTATTCTCTTGACATATGTTTATGTTCTCAGCAAAATACGCAATTTGAAGTATAGTCTGGATAAGGATCACAATCATCAGAAATATTCACAGTTTTAAGGAATCTTCATGCAATTCTTGATTGATATCCACAAAGTTTGTTTACGATTTAAAGGCAGAAATAAAGATCAAAGTTGAAATATAATTTAAGAAAAATGTGTTTTTTAGTGACTTGTTTGTTAATTGATTTTGATTATAAATTAAAGCTATTAAACGAGATATTATGCATTCCCTTCATACTTAGTGTCTTCATCAAGCTTTTTTCATAGAAATACCATAAACTAAAGCTTACAAAAGTTAACTATGAGACAGAATCCAGTAGAAAATTCCACAAAAATTCCATTGCATGCGCTTATGAGCAGTTATTCAGACTGGAATCTCAGCTTTATTGGAATAATTTATTATTAGCTTCTGTTACTCTATTTTTATGGAAACGTTTTAATGTATTCGATAGTCACCACTGTCTGCTGTTCACATTTCTTGTTAACACAATAGAGGCTACAATAATCCATATATCTTTCATGGTAGTCAGTCTCATTGAAATCAAAAAGCCAGGTGATTTCGAACATTTTCGTCTATCTTTACTACCAAATTTATGCATCTTTGTTTTGTAATCTAGTTGGTGTTTTATAAGCTACAGTTATTTACCTATCTTTATGGAATTGTTATTGGTTATCTTTTCTATTGAGACAAAGACCACTATTTATTTTCAATGAATTTCGATAACTTCTAGAGTTATGCCCCTATATAATCTAGTTAGTACTTTATAAGCTACAATTATTTACCTGTCTTGCCGATCTTTATATATCCTACTGAAAGGAAGAATCCTATTTATTTTCAATGAATTTCGATAACTTTTAGAGTTATGCCCCTTTGTAAGAAATCTTGTTAGCATATAATAGTCTTAGCAGATGGTGGGTGTGTGCTTCAGAAACCTATATCTTTTCATTTTGCCATCTAATTTGAAAATGTATGCAACAATCAGGGTATGTTCAATTTTTGCGATTTTGCATTTCTCGAAAATCATTAATTTTTAAGATGTGTTATACCCGTATATCTATTATATTTAAAATCATTCATATTATCATACGATTTATAAATAGTTGAATACCTGTATACTGTACTGTGAAGAGTTGAAAGGCAATACGTCACTCTGATAAGTTCTAAATTTGGACAGTCGATTCCATAGGTCTTAACTTCATGATGGACAGAAAGTAACGTCGTCGCAGCATAGATATCTTTGGATGCAATTATTTCATTTTTTGTGTCAATGGCAGATACCATGATTTGCATTTGCTCTTGGAATAAAGAATAAAAATAGCAATGACCAGCAGTACTTGTATTTAAGAAATATGAATATGATTAAAGTTTAGAATTAATATAAATATATTTTATTCCCTAGAAAGAAAACATTGCACATTAATCCTTTGAAAGAGACAGTCAGTTTTTGTTAATGATTTCTATCAAATATTAAAATATTATTGATGATATTATTAGTTTATTGTTAACCACATCTTATATAACTACGTAGGTATAGATATAGATGTTTCTAAATTACCTACATGTTTGTCATATTTTGTAAATAAAGATTTCTTTTCATTTTATAAATATTACATGTTAAAGACAAGAGTATTGTATATATATTAGTGAAGTTTTCGATTGTATACTGGTGATGTGTGTAATTCAAACACCAAGCCATTCGTAGCTTGTTATTAGTTGATGCTGTACTTTAACCATGTTTAACTCTTTATATAATTAATTGTGTCTGAGTATTATTCTTTTAGAATTTAGATATTTGACATATTGTTACTTATCTGCTTCAGATAATGACTATTATTTAACTGTAATTAATATTTCAATAAATTTCATCTAAGGCCATATTAAAAAAATATACTAGGTCTCAGATAATCCTGCATGACCTAGTTGATGACATACTTTAGCAATCTGGACATTTTGTAGGAATATTGTTCTTTTTAGAATTTAAATATCTGAAATATTGTAATTATTTCTGCCTGCTTCTATAAATGATTTCTATTTGATGCATTCGTTTATTATAAATCAAAGGGATCCAGTCCGTTTTGAATGCTGCATTTTATGTGTAAACATATTTATACTTTGTTTACTTTTTGTTGAAATAAGACAATCCTATGTCGAGGTTGTAATAATGTAGGCCCCCTAAAAGGCCCACGTTGTAGTGCTAAGTTATGATGTGAATAAACCACAGCCTACTATATAGATTCAGTTATTAGAGCAAAAGGGGACAAAAATTATACTGTACTATATATACCTGTTTATTCTTGACAGTGCTAAATATTATGTATAGAAATTTAGGGTAGATTTCTTTTTCGCCTCTTCACAAACGGAATCACCAATATCCCCAGAAATTATTCCAACACTTTTCATCCTATAAAATAAATATTGTGAAATCAATAATTGTTTTGTTTTTTTAACCAAAACACTAAAGTTTAGTTTTTTTGAAATTCATGATTTAAGCCTACTTCGAAACTTAGACTTGAAGATAAAATTGGTTTTAGAAGATTTTAGTGAAGAGAAGTGCAGCCAAGTCTTGTATATCAGTTGATTAAAATAAACTAAGTCACAAAGTGTGTTTTGGTGTACAATTGGTAGAAGACCTCATTAAGCTGTATATGATTTCAATGAATGTTTGGTGAGAGATTTTGTTGAATTATAAAGTTGTGTTTGTATATTTATAATATTGACTATAATTAATTAATGTACATTTTTTGTTATGTAAATAAATAGAGTGTAGGGTGGTAAGAAATTTTTATCAAATGAATCAAGAAGTGCAACTGATGCCAAACACTGTCCATCAATGATATGACCTTTAATTAATTAGACACCCTCAAGGGCATTAGAGTTTGGTTGTTAGTATAACTTAGTGTATATACTCTTACAGCTCTCCCACAGTTTCTGATTTAATATTTTGACAAGTCCATATTTTGAATGCTGAACAGGGTTTAACTTAAAAGGAGTAAAAAAAAAAAGAAATTTAAAGACAGATTAACCCTAATCAGCAATTAGGAATATGGTCGGTTTTGATCTTAGTTAGTCGTGATTATTTAAATTCCATCTTAATACAACACTTTATCTTACATTCTTTCCTTACCAGAGACCTTGATCATGAAAACTTACATGCTAATATTTTAAGGATTCAATCTTCTCATTGTTTGTAACTCATAATCCTTGTACAAATTTGAGGTCTCAGCCAATGAAATAGCATCTTAGAAATACAAGATTTAATAAAATGAACTCTCTCAAAAATAGTATTTCTTCAGTGTAGTTTCACTTTAGAGAAGCTGATGTCCACCCCAATATTCAGTGCTGTTTCTTTATTACATGGCTGGTGAAGATGATGGAGACAGTTGATCCTCAAAATATCTTATGTTAAGGTTTTTTGACAAGGTCCTAGATAATAAAGTAGAGGTAGTAGGTCTACCTCCTATATGTGCATGGTAGAAAAGAGTTAAAACATCTCTTATATGGTATATTACCTTTTTTTTTTTTTATCAGATTATAAACTAGTTACTATATATTATACTACTAGTATTACATGCATGGTAGACAATAAATGTCATCTTATACTGTTTACAAGTCTAATAAAACATTTCAGAAGTTCATCTGGTTAATAATATTTATTTAAATGAGTAAAATGCTGGGCATTTATTAGTATAGTAAGGAGTAGGACAAATACCCGTCAGCTGACAAACATTACCCTAGTGCTCTCTAAAGAAATAAAGAAGCAGTGGGGCAATCACACGCTTTTGGTACTATTTGATATGGGGAAAGTAAAAAGCACATTATAAAACTCCACTAAAGTATGCAGGAATTCAAAGTTAAGCATGAGAAAATGGGGTTTAAAGGGACAATCCCGATAAGAACAGAGTCTCAAAAATTAAAGTCTGATTATTTATGAAATTTATGGACCAAAATATAGTGGCATGGTGTATTTACCTTGTCTCAAAATTTCAGCTCAAAATATTGAGTCGTTTGGACGTGAACGTCAACACTGCTTATCCGGACACGTAACCCTTTTAAGATTTCGGATCAATTTTTTCATTGGGTGACCTGATAATCGATTAATGTTTCTTGAGAGGTCTATACAGTGAATGACCCATGCCCTGTACTTGATAACAAAAGGTAAATTTCACCTACATATCATTTTTATAGAAAAAAGTCTGGTTTTATCCAGATACTGTATAATAAAACGGTCTTCATCTCCAGATGAAGACTGTCAGGTTTAAGTTATTTACAAGCGTATCACAAATATCGGGTTAGTAGGTGGGCTTTAGGTTATGGATTTTAATGAATTTTAACACAAAATTAAGCAGTTTTATTCCCCAAAAAGTTATCGGGATTGGCACTTTAACATCTCACTAAGTATTCTTCACCAACTAGTCTAATGAAGATGGACATATGACATAATGTGGGCTTTAAGGAAACACTTTCTCTGACAAGGGGTATACAGGGAAACTTTGTTTTTCCCTCCCATCCGAAGGACTTGACACTTTTTCTTGCCAGACCATACCTAGCCAATACCAGAATCGAATACAGTGGTTAGAGTTACTTGCTTCTCAACAGAATGTCCTGGGTTAATATCCTGACAAAGAACTAGAAGAGTCTAAGGGATTTTCCAATCTGCAAGCAGCTTAATATGGCCACCATTGTGACTGAGGTATTAAGATGGGGGTTAAATCTTCGTAAAATATACCTGGACTTAGGCAGTTGTAATTCTTGGTGGAAACATTCCTGCCTGGACAGAATTCCCTTTGACAGTATTACTCGGGTCATTCCATATCAACTGGACCAAAGGTGAGAACATGACCCCCTCCAAAAAATGATCCAAAATTCAGTAATTTTTTCAGGTTTTCGGATGCTTTAAACTCACATTTCTAATAGGAGTAGACGTCTCTAACTTTGTAATCTACAACAACTTTTGATGAAGATTATGAATTTAGCATCAACTTGTTGTCCAAAGTATACTGTTTGCGCCACCAGGAGGCAAAAAAAGGTGTAACAATTTTTGGCTATACCGAACATGCTAGACTCAGACTCCATTTGTAGCATATTTGAGTCATGATATATGGTTGTCACTGGTTGAGCAGGATGATAATAATTATGAAAACCACCAGTGCCGGATTAAGGCTCTGCTGGCCCTAAGGCACATTTCGATAGGTGGCCTGAAAATACAGATATGTTGGGCTCATTGACAATTACAAAAGGAATTAATTTAACTTTAGCAACAAGGGATTATCAAGGGAGACTACTCTTGTAGTCATATCAGGATGCAGACCACAATGTGAGTGGAATGCAACCCAATATGACACTACAGGCCATTTTTTTTTACTTTATTATTTTGTGGGCTGGATTTTTGGCTGGCCCTAAGGCATGTGCCTTATTTGCCTTATGGTTAATCCAGCACTGAAAACCACAATGAAAGTAAAGCCATACAATATTTTCCATTTGAGAGAGGGTGTAAAAACTAAAGCTGCATGACGCATAGCATTTCTTTACATCTCCTTCACATAGCCCTTGTTCAATATTTCAAAAGGATAAAAACAACTTTTTATTTTATGTTTTATTAGTTTTTTGTCCACCAGTACAATGTACATATATATACACAGATGATAAAATCAATAATAGATCAACAATAATTACATAACTTCATATTATACATAACAACACTCACTATAACCAGGGAATCATTTAATCTTGTGTATCTACCACTAATTCTTTCACATTCATTTAATATCAAATCCTTGTGTGAAAATTTGTAAAAATCATTTATTATCTCCCCAAATTATCTAATTTGTACTCGTGTCCAGTTTTGAGCTGACCATTCAATTCAATTTTGAGAATGAGTGTCTAATTTACAAGTATTTAATATCCTGACCACTGTTAAACAAATGTGAAAGAAATTAGTGCTAGATTCACAAGATTAAATGATACTAGGGTTACAGTGACTAAACAATGTTTATTTATAACAGTTTTATTATGGTTTTAGTCAGGTTTAACTGGTCACATCTATATCTTATCACAACTGATTTTTGAAACCTAAGTGCTACCCGCCTTGTTTTTCTTTATTTTTGTTCTTGATCTTGTGGGCGATCCTCTTAAAAAAAAATAGCCTAATACTCTGTCAATTCAAGTACCATTGACATGAAACTTGGAATGCTTATCCTTTGGACAATTGTGCTTCAGTTGACAAGACTTTCATTTTTAATATGACATCACAATTACAAAATAATTGGCTATCTATGACCTCAAGCTCTGTTTCGTAGGTTGAAATCATTCCAGCTAACCATCAAATATTTCTATATTCCAATTCCAAGTTATATGGCTATTATATCTTTCCAGAATGCATCCCTATGACAGTACCCCTTGAAAATACTTCAAAATGCACCATACTTTGGTGATATATAGGCCATGATTCAAAACATAGTATTAAAGACCAAAGTTTAATTGCATTGTAGTCCGTCAATAGTCTCTCCCCCTATTTTCATAATCCTGCTTCCAGAATTGCATATTTGTAATTCATAATTACTGACAATTGACATAAAAAGTGAATATATAATTTTCTATATTGCACTGATATATTTAGTAATGGCTACCAGATTATAATATGAAGTATTATACAATAATATGTTAGAAATATAAATGTTAAGGCAAGACTACAAGCTGTTAAACTATAATAATACATGTAAGCCTATAAAGTATAGAATATGACAATATCCCACGAATAATTAAAATTATCACCCTTGATATCAGTATTTATTACCCAACATTTTGATAAATATAACTTTATAAAAGTGTTTATACCATGTATGTATATTGCCAATATCCCACAGTTCTTTACCACAATGTAAAAATTACACGAGCAAATCATCTTGTTATAAGCATTTTCATCAACCAATGATTGGCAAAAGCGATTCACATTCAATCAAATTTTTAACTTCAATCCAATTCAAAGTGGTTACCCTAACCAATAAATTTATCAACATCGAATACAACAAATCACCTCTAAGTGTGATCTGACAATTGAACGGGTAATCACATGTCCAGCCACAAGAATTTAACGAACTTTGAAATCTACTATACTGTCACATGCCATCTCAACTAAATACAAATCGATTTAGCAAGTTGATAAAAGTGCCTTATTTCAGTCTCAAACATTATATCATTATTACTACCATGTTTAACAATGTTCAATAGTGGAAAGTGAGTAATGTTTTTTTTATACCTCCTCATTCCAGTGTGTACATAATAAAAAATAGAATACAATATCAGCCAGCCAGTAAGTATTTTTAATGATGAAATGTTGATAAAACTGTTTTTTACAATGTATTCTATTTATTATTGTATATCAACTTATTTCCCATCAAACCATCTGTAATTGGTTTGTTTTTTATATATACGTTGTGCAATATTTTGTATCTGACACTGACCTGAAGATTAATAATACAATAATTTTGTCAAATTTGGTTGGCAATGACTGTAGTAGCTAAAACAACATGTGTCAGCTGTGATAATTGGTGGACATATGTTATTACCCAGTATGCACTTAAAATGTAGCTCGACATTCTTATGTTTAGCGTACTTCGTTTATTCCCATGGATATAAAGATACATTTATATTATTTACATTATATACATAATATCTGATTTAAAAATAGATCTTATATACACCAATATTTACATATTAAATAACTTGACAGACAACTGAAAACTTTACTAAACAATAACAATACATAAAAAATCACAACTGACAATTTACGACTGATGTCTATCAATCGTGACAATGACAGAAAGCTAGAACTAGAAGTCACTGCAGTTGTCACGCTTGATGAACATCAGCGTTTACAAACTTCATCCTCATCAGGAACTCTGTCAATTCAAATAATTCATGATTTATAACTTAATAAACTTAAAATGATGAAATGAAATAATTTGTTTATATTTAAGAAGTTTTTGTCTCGTAAATTACTCATACAAATAATTACTAGTATATATTAAATATGGATAGGCTGTATACCGATTTCAGGTTAACAACAAATTCTGTTTGTCAGTCTTTAACAACCAGTGCTTTCCCATCTTGATCTGCTACTGACAGTCATCTTATCATGATGCTGACTGGCACCAGGAATAGAATAGATTTTGGTTAAACCTGACGACAAATTAACACAAAAAGTCTACAGCTCTTTTAAGATAAATTTTTTCCTTGGCCATAACTCATTCATAAATATTGGTATGAAATTTAGCATAGACTACCATCAGGTGATTTCTCCACAATTAACGAAGTATAACCAAGTTCCTTTTATCACAGTGTATATTATACTAAAGCTGCATCGATGGTGGAATAGATGGTAAAAATAGAGAATAAACATCCAGCAGGACTAATGTACCCAGTATTTTACGGTTCATGTGGTTGTTTAGTTTGGTGATGTATCTCTGGTTGATATGTCAACAAAACAATCATAACCCATAAATGTAATAAACCCTGAAAATATAAAATATATAAGACGTGAAATAAGTGAAATGAAACTGAAATGGGGTTTAACATCCTACTGTTCTGATGCGACTGGACTAATGAAGACAGGAATACGCCATACGTTCATGCCAATCTGTACACGGGACCTTGGTTTTTCCTCACATCCGAGTGACCATACGTTGACCCGTGCAAGGTCCTCAGTGCAACACCACTGACAAGACGGAATCCACGCCAGAAAATCTTGGCCAACGCTGGGATTGAGCATGCACGCTGGGATTGAAAATGCAACCTCCAGTTTAGTGCATCAACATCTTACTCACCGAGTCACTGTGATGATAACAGTCAAAAAATGTTAGTTTAATATTATACTATGTTTTGTGTTTTTATCATGTAGGTAGGCAGTTTATCTATTTTAAAGTTTGGTTCCCAGATAAGTATTTATCGGGTGGTTATTGCCTATAAAAGTATGACAATTTTGGTATATATGGAAAGTAGAGATATCCAATCTTACTAGAAAAATACTGGATTCCCTGAAAAACAGTCATGGAGCGTATACAGGACAAAAATGTAAGGGGTTCCCTTAAGAGTCAACCCGACGAATAAGGGTACCTGCACGCCTGGCGAACTTGAGCGATTTGTGTACATGTTGAAAAACTTTATGAAGAGTTAGACGTACAACAATTTCTGTGATAAAAATCACGGAAAAAGACGCGGGCAATGCATTCTCCCGTCCTCCGCCATTGTTGCCATTGGTTACGGCGAGGGGTAATCGCCTGACGCAAACATGGTCTATTTCTATAGATTTTTATAGCAGGCTATATTCGTTAATTACAATGTTTTGAAACAAAATTATGATAAAATAATTAGTTTGAATATGTTTTTAGTGCTAATATATCATCAAATCACCCAGTTTGTACCCGGGAATATAACTTTAAACTATTAACAGTGCAATATATTATTATAGATAACACAGTAAATATTGTTACTTACCATATATACAATAACAAATACACGTGCAATAGGATATCTTCTTAAAAATACTCCCAAACGGATGCTGAAAGGGCAAAGACAATTTATATTAACTTGGTGGAAAAACAGACATAAGAGGGGGTGATTGGTTTTGACTTAAATCTTTGAGTGGCACTCAGTGATTGTGCTCATTAAAAGAAAGGCCATTTGTAATGCAGATACGTTTTCTATTTTTCTCAATTTCTGTCATCTTGTGACAGTCTCACAGGTTCTTTTCTTGCATCAATCTCGAATAATACCCATAACTTAACTCTCAATAACAAAACTTTTTAGGAATTAAGAATTTTCAAACACAATTTTTGCGATATGTGGACATTTCATAAGATTTAGGCAGTTTGTTGATATATATTCTTAACTGCAATGACTGGATGCTAATTTAATACAGACACACGATAAAATGTGGAAGAAGTTTGTAAGAAAGATAATTATACCTGAACCTATCAATACCATTAGCAGCTCTTTTTACTCTACGTGTAACTTCTGTATCACTGGCTGCTTCCTTCATAAACATCGGCACTCTTTGACGAACTACAAATATATATAATTACAAATGACACAATACAGCAGGGCATGGTGTGGACTGTGTGTTTCTGGCCTTCATTATAAGTGGATCAAACAGGAAATGATTTCAGAGTTCTTTACCCCTGAATTTCATTACTCAGGATTATTTGAATATGAAATTGATATACTTTAGGCACATTATACAATTAGATTTATTTCTGGACTAACTGTAATTTACTTTCACCCAGGGCCCTTTGCTTGTGGAAGGAAAAATAAATGAGATTAGGAAAGCAAATATACGGAAGCGTAATAGGGCCACATATTTTTTTTTTATTCTATTTTCAATTTTTCAAGTTAGTAACTTGAATTTTCAAGTTAGTAACTTGAATTTTCAAGTTACTAACTTGAATTTTCAAGATACTAACTTGAATTTTCAAGTTACTAACTTGAATTTTCAAGTTACTAACTTGAATTTTCAAGATACTAACTTGAATTTTCAAGATACTAACTTGAATTTTCAAGATACTAACTTGAATTTTCAAGATACTAACTTGAATTTTCAAGATACTAACTTGAATTTTCAAGTTACTAACTTGAATTTTCAAGATACTAACTTGAATTTTCAAGTTACTAACTTGAATTTTCAAGTTACTAACTTGAATTTTCAAGTTACTAACTTGAATTTTCAAGTTACTAACTTGAATTTTCAAGATACTAACTTGAATTTTCAAGTTAGTAACTTGAATTTTCAAGTTAACTAACTTGAATTTTCAAGTTAACTAACTTGAATTTTCAAGTTAACTAACTTGAATTTTCAAGTTGCTGTTATATTATAAAAAGGCGTTTTGATCTAATGATATAGTATGTCATGAAATGCTTTAGTCAATGGACGGCACGGTTATAGACCTCAATGACAAGGTCCGGGAGTAGCCTATTCGATCACGCAGGTTTCCCCCCTGCAGCGAAATTACTCCCCGCGCATTATGGTGTCGACGTACCATAAAACACCATTTATTCATTCATTCATTCATTTTAACAGTATTGAGCCCTATAGAAAACCTTTTTGAAGTACAAAAAAAATAACTAAATGACAAATCAAACGTCCCAGTTCTAAAAATAGTCTTTAGTGACATAATACACGACATTCCCCCCCCCACCCCCGCCACATGGATATCTGCCCCCCTCCTTTTTAGGACTTTTACTCCCAGGACATTTCCTGCTGAAGACATCTTAACTCCTAGGACATCGCCCCCCCCCCCGGAACTTTTACTCACCAGACATCTGCCCCTGGGACATTTACTCCCCCCCCCCAGGCCATCTACCCCCAGAGTTTTACCCCCTCCCCCCGACAATTTTCCTCTGGAACATCTGCGCCCTAGGACAAGTCTGCCCCCTCCCCGCCACCCACCCTTTAGAGAGAGAGAGAGAAATGGGGTTTAACGTCCACTGGACACACACCAGGTCATTTCGGGACTAACATATGGTTTTAATTTTATTTCAATAATTCGCTTGCGCGTAGGGGTCTTTGGCAGTGGGAGGAAACCGGAGTGCCCAGAGGAAACCCACGAGGTTGAGAAAGCGCCCCTATCTCCCTCCATGCCACATACGCTCACACCAGGGATCAAAACCACAGCCGCAAGCCAGAGGTGACCGGCCAGCTAGAGGTCGAAGCGCGGCACTCTAGACCACCCTTTAGAACCCAGGACGTGTAAAATAATGCACTGTAAAAAATTATACTTATTTTACATTGTTTCTGGGATTGCCTCGTAACACCCTTTAGAATCCTGGACCTTACGAGGTACTCCATGAAACAATGTAAAATAAATATAAATTTTTTACAGTGCATTATTTTACAGGTCAATAGTACAGAGTTAGATAGTAGAATGCGTCCATAGAAGCCGACTCTTGGGGAGAGGTTCGGGTGGCCGATAAGCTACGCATTGGTTTGCCATCAATGATGTCGAGGGTTCGAGTCCCATTCTCTGCTATCTTAGTGACAAGGTGCAAGAGCAGCCTATCCGATCACTCAGGGGTAGTCCCAGAACATAAGCAGATTATCGGCGATAACACGTAGATTGACATGATTTAGGGATCGAAACCACAGCCGCAAGCCAGAGGTGACCGGCCAGCTAGAGGTCGAAGCGCGGCACTCTAGACCACTAGGACATCCCACCCCCACCCCATCCTTTAGAACCCAGCACGTGTAAAATAATGCACTGTAAAAAAATGATACTTATTTTACATTGTTTCTTGGAGTACCTCGTAACATCCTTTAAAATCCTGGACGTTACGAGGTACTCCAAGAAACAATGTAAAATAAATATAAATTTTTTAACAGTGCATTATTTTACAGGTCAGTAGTACAGAGTTAGAAAGTAGAATGCGTCCATCGCCCTATTCGTAGCATGTCGTAGAAGCCGACTCTTGGGGAGAAGGTCGGGTGGCCGATAAACTACGCCTTGGTCTGCCATCAATGATGTCGAGGGTTCGAGTCCCATTCTCTGCTATCTTAGTGACAAGGTGCAGGAGCAGTCTATCCGATCACTTAGGGTTACTCCCAGAACATAAGCAGATTATCGGCGATAACACGTAGATTGACATGATTTACGGTGTCGACGTGCTATAAACAACTTTCATTTATTTAGGTCAATACTGCCAGTTTATGAAGAGAAGACATGGTTTTTTTTATCAGAGCTGAGTATAAACGCAATGCGCTTTCCGCCTCAGTTAATTCTACGGAAGCGTAATAGGGTCATTAATTTATTATCTTCTAAATTTTAAAGCCTGTAAGTCAATAACCTGAAAATTCCGGGTAGTAAAATGGCATACAAGAAAGATAATACGCCCACACAGCAACCTTGACACACATATAGGCTACCAGAAATGTAACGGATATGTAACGGATAAAAGCCTGGACCAAATATACATCACAGTCGGTTATAACTTCATTAATACTTCGGGGGGGGGGGGGCGGACGTTACACGATGTTCTAAGGAGGGGGAATGTCCAGGGAGTGAAAGTCCCAGGGTAGATGTCGTTGTGTCTCGGTCTATAACCGTGCCGTCCATTGCCTAAAGCAAAACGCTTATTTTATAATATAACAGTAACTTGAAAATCAGTCACTAAGATAGCAGAGAATGGGACTCGAACCCTCGGCACCATTGATGGCAGACCAAGGCGTAGCTTGTCGGCCACCCGACCCACTCCGCAAGAGTCGGCGTCTACGACACGCTAAGAATAGGGCGATGGACGCGTTCTACTTTCTAACTCTGTACTATTGACCTGTAAAATAATGCACTGTAAAATATTTACATTTATTTTACATTGTTTCTTTGAGTACCTCGTAACGTCCAGGGTTCAAAAGGGTGTTACGAGGTACTCAAAGAAACAATGCAAAATAAGTATAATTTTTTTACAGTGCATTATTTTACACGTCCAGGGTTCTAAAGGTGGGTGTTGGGATGGCCTAGTAGTCTAGAGTGCCGCGCTTCGACCTTTAGATGGCCGGTCAGCTCTGGCTTGCGGCTGTGGTTTCGATCCCTAAATAATTGTAATCTACGTGTTATCGCCGATAATCTGCTTATGTTCTGGGAGTACCCCTAAGTGATCGGATAGGCTGCTCCTGCACCTTGTCACTAAGACAGCAGAGATTGGGACTCGAACCCTCGACATTATTGATGGCAGACCAAGGCGTAGCTTTTCGGCCACCCGAACCTCTCCCCAAGAGTCGGCTACTACGACACGCTAGGAATAGGGCGATGGACGCATTCTACTATCTAACTCTGTACTATTGACCTGTAAAATAATGCACTGTAAAAAAATTATATTTATTTTACATTGTTTCTTGGAGTACCTCGTAACGTCCAGGGTTCTAAAGGGTGTTACTAGGTACTCAAAGAAACAATGTAAAATAAGTATAATTATTTTACAGTGCATTATTTTACACGTCCAGAGTTCTAAAGGATGGGGGTTGGGATGGCCTAGTGGTCTAGAGTGCCGCGCTTCGACCTTTAGCTGGCCGGTCACCTCTGGCTTGCGGCTGTGGTTTCGATCCCTGGTGTGAGCGTATGTGGCATGGAGGGGGATAGGGGCGCCTTCTCAACCTCGTGGGTTTCCTCCGGTCACCTCCGGTTTCCTCCCACTGCTAAAGACCCCTACGCGCAAGCGAATTATCGAAATAAAATTAAAACCATATGTTAGTCCCGAAATGACCTAATGTGTGTCCAGTGGACGTTAAACCCCATTTCTCTCTCTCTCTCTAAAGGGTGGGTGGCGGGGAAGGGGCAGACATGTCCTAGGGCGCAGATGTTCCAGAGGAAAAATGTCGGAGGGAGGGGGTAAAACTCTGGGGGTAGATGTCCTAAGGGGTGGGGGTAAATGTCCCAGGGGCAGATGTCTGGTGAGTAAAAGTCCGGGGGGAGATGTCCTAGGACTTAAGATGTCTTCATCAGACATGCCCTAGGGCGCAGATGTTCCAGAGGAAAAATGTCGGGGGGAGGGGGTAAAATTCTGGGGGTAGATGTCCTAGGGGGTGGGGGTAAATGTCCCAGGGGCAGATGTCTGGTGAGTAAAAGTCAGGGGGGAGATGTCATAGGAGTTAAGATGTCTTCAGCAGGAAATGTCCTGGGAGTAAAAGTCCTAAAAAGAAGGGGGTTATCCGGGGGCAGATATCTATGTGGCGGGGGTGGGGGGGGGAGAATGTCGTGTATTATGTCACTAAAGACTATTTTTAGAACTGGGAACTGGGACGTTTGATTTGTCATTTATTTTTTTTTTGTACTTCAAAAAGGTTTTCTATAGGGCTCAATACTGTTAAAATGAATGAATGAATGAATAAATGGTGTTTTATGGTACCTCGACACCATAATTCGCGGGGAGTAATTTCGCTGCAGGGGGGAAACCTGCGTGATCGAATAGGCTACTCCCGGACCTTGTCATTGAGGTCTATAACCGTGCCGTCCATTGACTAAAGCATTGCATGACATACTATATCATTAGATCAAAACGCCTTTTAAATAATATAACAGTAACTTGAAAATTCAAGTTAGTTAACTTGAAAATTCAAGTTACTAACTTGAAAATTCAAGTTACTAACTTGAAAATTCAAGTTACTAACTTGAAAATTCAAGTTAGTATCTTGAAAATTCAAGTTAGTAACTTGAAAATTCAAGTTAGTAACTTGAAAATTCAAGTTAGTAACTTGAAAATTCAAGTTAGTAACTTGAAAATTCAAGTTAGTATCTTGAAAATTCAAGTTAGTAACTTGAAAATTCAAGTTAGTAACTTGAAAATTCAAGTTAGTAACTTGAAAATTCAAGTTAGTAACTTGAAAATTCAAGTTAGTATCTTGAAAATTCAAGTTAGTAACTTGAAAATTCAAGTTAGTATCTTGAAAATTCAAGTTACTAACTTGAAAATTCAAGTTACTAACTTGAAAATTCAAGTTAATATCTTGAAAATTCAAGTTACTAACTTGAAAAATTGAAAATATAATAAAAAAAAAATAATATGTGGCCCTATTACGCTTCCGTACAAATACCAGCAACATAACAATCTTCTTATGTATCAATTAATGAATATTCACCAGCATTAATTTGGCCACATTGATTTGTGTTGAATTTTAGTTTTTCAGGAATACTTAATAAAGTTTTGTATCCCATTTCTTTGGGAAAAACAATTTGCTAAAAAACCTTTACTTAAAAAAACCTTTACTTAAAAAAACTTTTACTAAAAAAAACAAACCTTTACTAAAATAAAAAAGCAAAACATACTTCGTTCCTCACTTTAACAGCTTTAAGTTTCAAATATTGAAGCTTTGAAATCTCATTCATGAGTGGTTAATGAAATTAATTTGGCGTTACTTACCATCATCATCATCATTCATACTAACAGATGTAGTAGCTGATCTGGCACTTGATATCTCTACATCTCTATATTGTTGCTAAAATTCAAACATCAAATTCAGTACATCTAAAAAATTTAGCTATGTGAAAACCTCAACTTAGAAGTGATATCAGAATGTCTGGAACTTGTAAGAATACAATCTCTCATACATGATATCCATCTTAACTTATCGGTAAATGGAAAAATATTTCAGAAGAATGGGAATTTTTTCATGTGCAAACTTTTGTCTCTTTAAGAAAAATAATTCAAAGGAGATAGTACTAATAGACAATTATCAAAACACATCATTTATTACCTCTAATCTCTCAAGTTGAAGAGAGAGTGAGTTTTTCTCGGTACTCAGAGATTCTAGAACTGTTTGTTTTTGTATTAAACTTTCTGTTAAAGCTCGAACACGAGATTCTAATTCACTTTCTGTAACACTGCTTAAACTCTTAGTTGTTAACTGAAAATATATCATACATTTACATCAGATTGTTTTTCAAACGATATTTATTCATATAAACTGAACAGAAGAACAGGCAAATAAAATAGTATCAAATTTCCAAGGTGAACAGGAATCTGTTGGAATTCAATTATGTCAACCCATCTTGCATACATCAATTAAATATGATACTATTTTGACCACTAACAATTGATTTTGTCACAATTCTTCTTACACTACATCCATTTTCAGAACTGGCAGCACTGTGACATGACTCAATTTCATGCTGATTGAAATTCCAACAATTCAGAATGTTGCATACCGACAATCGAGTACCTCCATAGTAACAACAGTCAACATGTTCCTGAAGCAGCGACTGGGAGTTTTACAACATCTTCACAACTTTGAACTTTGCAACTCGATTATCGCAGGTAGACATATTAGCTTGAAAGTGCGAGACATATCATTTACAAATAGTATTAGCAGTTGAATAAATTTAAGCATTATGAAAATAATATATTATTTAGTAGTAGAATAAATTTGTAAGTAGAGAATAAATATATACCTGATTTCTAAGTTTTTCTATCTCTGATTCTCTAGATGATAACTGTGATGTAAAAGCTGTTTTCTGTTTATTTATTTCGTCTATTGCATATTGTAATTCCTACAAAGACATAAGATAAATCTGAAAATATGCTATTTATAGTGATGATAACAGTTTATTCTGTGACGACGATTCAACAACAGTCACGTTCCTGAGTGTAATCAGCAGGTCAAAGTTCATAGTTGGTAATTATCATGTGCAGTTACATATCCTAAGTCTGCATTTCCCAATATAGCGTCCAAAGAATCCTTCAAGGTCTGTGAAAAAAACCTTCAGACGTCGGCAAAGTGAAAGGGGTTCATGAGGAATAAAGGGTTCCAGGAAAATGAAACCATCAAGTAAAATTCAGTATGAAATTGTTGTCGAGACGTGAAAGGATTATAACATTAACGAAGTAATGAGATTGATTTATAAGACTAACCTGTTTTTGTTTAAGTAATTCTTGTTCAGAATCTTCTCTACGTCGTTTTTCTTCCGCAAGATTTTCTTCTAGAGATTGAATGTGTTCTGATGATGTATAACTTTCTTGTTGTAACTGACCTTCTATATCCTGTCAAAGAGAGAGAGAGATATAAACATCAACTCCAACACGCTTGCGCGTAGGGATCTTGGGCAACCCCGGAGTGAACCATGAGATTGGACAGGCTACCCTACTCCTTATCACATACAACTGGGGAATCGAAACCACACCGACTCAATGACAGAATCCTGTGTGCAATTATGTAATTACACATTAAGGCAGCTAACAACTGTATCGTTTCCATCCTCTATTCACACCTTGTAGTAAACTTGTCTGCATTAGCCCAGTTGGTGCAGGAGAATAGGATGCTAAACCCCAATTCATTTGTAGTAAGGTTTGTACACAAAATGATCTATTATCTTTACCTGTAGTTCGACTCTTAATGTTTCAATTGTCATTTTACTTTGTTGTAACTCTTCTCTGAACATATCTCGTTCTTGTTTAACAGAATCATATTCTATTGATGATACACCACCAGATGCACCTGATGCTCCTGGTCCTTCACGTAAACTAGCAATCAAACGTTCTTTAGACTACAATAAAACAAAATAGATACCAGTAAATATATGTTTTAAATAATTAGTTCTAACAAAAGAAGAGGGGACTGCAATACTTCAGTATAATGGTTACAAGAATAAGGTGAGCAATATGGAGAATTTTGCCCAGACAGCAACCTTTCCAACCACTTTTCTTCAAATCCCAAAACAGTCTGATATATGTTTTCATGCAATATCAATTTGTACCAAAATAGAAATATATTTTTTTAGCCTGTCAGATGTTTAGCATGAAAATAACGCATATGTTATTTTCAGCACATGTTAGGACTGAGAAATATGGCATTCTATTCAGAGTAAATAATATACAAAAAAATATACATAAAAACATAATACATAAATACTGGTATATAAAACATAAATAAATACCTGTAATATTCTAGCAGCTTTATCTTTATAATCATTTAAATCTTGTCTGGCTGTTTCTACATTTAATTTAGCCATCTTTAATTGGTTAAATGCTTCTGTTGTTTTACCTAGTAAAATATATATATCACACTGTCATGGTAGCATTGGCATTAGAAAAATGCTTTGAGATGAACTGGCAGGACACCAGACAGTAGTTTATTTTCAATATATATTTCATCCAATTGTTATGCGCATAGTTAGTCAATTATATATCAGGAACTGTATTCATACAGGTAAAATTCAAAGACCTTAAAAAAGAGACTTGATTAAAGTCATACAAAAACATTTCACTGGTTGTCAGGGAATCCTTACAAAAAAACTGATGTTTTGATTATTTTCCTTTTGATTGACCTCAAGAAAGTCACATTTTAAGGGTTCAATATACATCTTACCATAAGTTTATTTATGTTGTTTATGGGAATTCAGCTGATTAATTATTAATTCTCATGTTCCTAATATTTACAAGCAGGAAGTAATTGTCATCTCTGTCCATGGATGGAAGCACAGATTTAATACTGTACCAACACAACAGAATAAGAAAGTCATACTTACTTTTTTCATCATTAGCTCTTCTTTCAGCTTGTGTTAAAGCTTCAGCTAATGTTTGTTGTTCTTGTTCTAATTTACTCTGTCTTTCACTAGCTTCTTGCTACAATAAACAATTACATATATCTATTAAAACTAATTCAATCTTCTTGCTAAAATAAACAGCTACATATACTTATCAAATCGTTTCACCAACTCTTTGCTATAACCTTGATATCAGTATCCGACGAACATACTATATCCTTCAGGACAAGGGCTAAGTGAGAGAGATGCAATGATGAGCTTTGCGTCATGGTTTTGAGTTTTTGCGCCTCTCGCAAACGACAAAAAATCACACAATTTCACTGCAGTTTTCATCATTATAATCATAATACTCAACAAGTGTCAAACATATACTGTGGACTCTAGCATGTTCTGCACAGCCCAACTGCCCCCCCCCCCAACACATATAGGTATTGGTGTGGGGGGGGGGGGGAGCAATGGGAACTTGTTCCTCATGCAAAATCATTGGTAACGACGCTCCTGCATCAGGACCAAAAACAATATTTAAAATTTTCAGGGCCAAACTCTGTCATAATAATGCTAAAATAATCGTCAACTCCATTTCTTGTTGACAGTGAATAAATAAATCAATTATACAAATATTAAAACATGTAACCAACCTGAGCTTGCTTGTAAGCCTCTTGTTCCCTTTTTAATGCTGCTTCAACTTCTGTTAATCTGTCTTTTAATGAATCGAGAGCTTGACTGTGCATACCACTAGAATCTGTATGATCTTGTAGTATTCTAGAGACAGAAACAATAAGAATATTCTTATTAATAGAAAAAAACTGAGCCCCCGTCTTGACAAGCTGGCACCGATATTAACAGAATTAAAGATTTATATGTCTGTCTGTTTACATTTTGCATGAATGAGGTATTTCGAGTTTGATCTCTGTGATGACCGAGAAAGTGTTACTGTGATACGTGCAACAGACTTATTAATGGGGAATATCGGAAACAACAGTAACAGAAGTGACTAAGACAGAAAGACTGTCCTGCACTTGACAGTGTGACGACACAGAGGCAGATTGACCCTACAGTAGTTGCTTTATGAGCAGAGAGAGAGAGAGAAATGGGGTTTAACGTCCACTCGACACAAACTAGGTCATTTTGGGACTAACATATGGTTTCAATTTTATTTCAATAATTTGCCTGCGCGTAGGGGTCTTTAGCAGTGGGAGGAAACCGGAGTGCCCGGAGGAAACCCACGAGGTTGAGAAGGCGCCCCTATCTCCATGCCACAGAAGCTCACATCAGGGATCGAAACCACAGCCCCAAGCCAGATGTGACCGGCCAGCTAGAGGTCGAAGCGCAGCACTCTAGACCACTAGGCCATCCCAAACCCCTTTATAAGCAGTGTTTGCAACATGAGCTTATAATACATAATAGTATCGTTCAATGTGGTTGCTCCATGACACAGGGCCTGACAACAGTGTCTTGTCATTCAGATTCAACGAAAAACTGCATCTGTGTTGACCTTGGCAGTGGGAATTCAGCAAAGAGCAACACTGTATGAAATATGCATTGCTTCACTAGCCCAGTTGGTGCAGAAAAGTAGGCTGTTAAACCAAATTTAATTTTCTCTTCTTATTTTAGGGCTATCTGGACGTTGTTCCGGAGCTCTATGATCACATTATTTCTCTATTACATACGCATCTAATCTGGAATGATTCCACAAACAATTCTTTAATACATAAATTTATCAAATTGTCATTGATGAGAGTTACCTTTCTCTCTGGGTTTGTAGCCCTCCTATCTGTTCTTTCATACTTGTCACGGAATTATCGGCTTCTTCTAGTCGAACACGTAAAATGGCTAACTGGGAATCTTTCGCTGCCAGGGCTTCGGTTAAATCATTTTCTCTAGCTCTCAATTCTCTCACAACTTGATCATTCTCAGAATTACTCTTATTCACCTTCTTTTTAGCATTTTCTAATTCTGAAAATTATTTAAAAAAAAGACTCTAAAATGGCTGAAATAGTCTCAAAACAGTATGTGCACATCGTAAATATTTCAGTAAGAATCCTCATAAGATTAATAATTGGAAGACACTGCATTAAAAAAATCATAAATAATCATTTCATGAAGAAAACACAGACAATCCAAAATGGCATAGTCCTCTTTAATTTTGAGGTAGTCCCACGGTGGCTCAGTGTCTATAGATCAAGCTCAATGATCAGGATTATCTGAGTTCTGTAAATAAAGTAATTATCATTTGAAATACGGAGGGCCTGACGAGATTCTGTGTACCCATTGGCATGCACATAAAAGATCCCTTGGCAGTAGGAATTCGATATAAGAGTAGGCTATAGTGCCGCTGCCCAGACAAAATTTCCCTCATAGCACACTGTATGGTATATGACAGTTTTCATTAGCTCAGTATAGGAGCAGAACAGTAGGATGTTAAACCCCATCTATTTCATTTCTGGGTGTAATGGAATACACCCAACGAATGATGTCACATTCCTATTTTAGAACTACTTAATTATGCCTACCTGTTTGCGCTTCCTTCGATCGTTGTAAAAGTGAAGCCATTTCGGTATTAAGGGAGGCAACTTCATTACGTAAAAGTCTATTCTCTAATTCTAGAGAAGAGATATGTTGTGTTGATTCTCGTGGAGGACCCGAACCTTGACTACTGTGAACACTCTGTGCAGGACTTTCATGCAGAGCATCAGCTAACACTTCCATATCAGCTGATTCATGGGAACCTGTTGGACTCTCCTGTCTTGAATCAGATACTTAAAAAAAAAAGAAACAAATGCATGTTTTTATGTTACAAGCTATATAATGAACACATCAAGTTGGATATCGTCATTTCAGGGAAATTGAATCACTTGCAAACAACAATGAATTTAGTGCTGTTTAGAGCTGGGCATTGTCATTTCACACAAATTGTCATAGAGTCATGAAGTGGGTGGTCCATATTCCCTGCTTGTACGTGACAAGGAGTAGGGTGGCTTGTCCAACGTCATGGGTTTTCTTTGGGTCTTCCTGTTTCCACCCACTGCTAAAGACCTCTTTGTGCAAGCGAATTATTGAAATAAAAATTCAACAATATGTTAGTTCCGAAATGACTTTAGTTTGTGTCAAGTGGACATTAAACCTCGACCTGTCTCCTTTTTGTCTTGTCCGCAGGTTTGTCTTATTGGTTTTGTTTGTGTGTAGTGCGCTTCTCCTACACCTAATATTATAACAAATATATAAGACAATGTGTAAATTCTTCAGCATACAGGTACGCTTATATCCATTAAGCATATAGATGTACATTGTATATATTACCTGTCGTAGTAGGTATAGTTGTTGTAACTGATATATCTGCTGGTTTATTGTTATTCTTAGATGATAAAACTGAAGATGTGCTAGACTGACGGGAATGCTGGGAACTACTACTTGGTGTAGCTTTCTTCTTCATCTCCACAGGATCTTTACTGTTCAAAAACTCAAACAACGCCTCATCAGAATCTTTCTTTTTCAACTGAAACAATTAAACAGCACAACATGTATTTAGTACATGAAAATAACAGGCAGCTAAATAGAATAATTCTGAAGGATAATCAGAGAACCAGAAATCAAACAACACCTTCTTTTGTGGCCTTTAATATATATTCAATCAGAAAGTCAACTTCATTATTTTACTACCACATTGATCTGGAAAGGTTTTGAAAAAAATCGCATTCTGTTTGATGGTGTAGATTAGCCGATGAAATGGTCTGGTTTGTCAAGCTTCATGCAGGGTAAGCACAGAATTCTGGGATTCATCTATAAGGCAGTTCAAAACAAAACAAAAGCTAAACATGAATAGTCTATGCCATTCTATCAAATATTTGACCCCTGGCACGATTTCACGCACAAACCTAATAAAACGAAGCAAACTTCATATCTGTACTCTAATCACACATTGTTTTTTTTTTAAACAGAAAACCTGCTCTCTGTTGTCATAGGTGAATATTCTTTAAGATATATTCCTTTGTTTTTTGCTTTTACAAATTAGCATCAGGGAAAAATCAATTATGCTCACCTCTTCTTTAGATTTGACAGCTGATACAGGTTTATCTGCAGGGGATTTTGGCTTGGGTGTCGACTGACGTATTGGGGAGCTTATCAACGATGATGCTGGATCTGTACTGGTTCTTAGCGCATGCAGACGTGAGGGAACACTCTGTGATGAGGAAAGAAATGGTGATGATGATGATTCTTTAACAGTACTTGTATCAGGTGGAGTGGTCCCACTCAAATTAAATTGACTTGGTTCATCTTCAGGATTATTTAGAGCTTCAGCTGCTGACTGGTCTAATTTATTTAGAAAACCCTCTGCTGTACCAGCGACGGCAGATAACCAACCCGACATCTTCAATCACTATCTGGTATACATCTAGTAATCAAAACTCTGTGTAGAATTAAAATAATAAATCTTTAATCATGAAATTGTAAGCATTTCGTAATAGAAGTAAAATTTGATAGGGTTCTTCCTTATGCTCTAATGAAAAATCTCAAAAAGTTTAACTAAATTCTGTCAAGATCTCTGTATCATATTTTGTTGCTGCATGTTAACCAATTATTTTGAAAACTGATTACAAATTAGCAGAAAATTATAGAGTACCTACTTACAATATTTTACAAGTTAATAAAGCAAAATACATGCTTTCGTACATGTAAGATAAACAAAAAAGGAAAAACATAAATGTACATATTTTACCCACAGAACTAAACGTAAAACATACATTACATAAATATAACCTTTGCTTTTATTATTATGGAACAATACAGCCGCAGGGCATACAACTTTATTGTGTAGCCTTTTATACCCCCTAATTAAATTCTCAATCAATACTGCCATGGGGCATGTAATTACATGTGGATATTTTATTTTGTAATTTCTGCACAGAATGACCTAAGATGCAATGCATTTAAAATTTTTAGAAAGTTAGAGTGAATGTCCTTGGGACAGTGAATATTAGATGTCAGAATTATCATTGAGACCAATTTTAGGATACATATTTGTGATATATTTGACTTCAATAATTGGAACAAATCTATCATTAAACATAATTTTCATCAATTTCACAATTAAAAAGATCCCACATTGTTGAACCAATTGATACACCCATGACTCCGACAAAGCCAAATTTCTTCCCTATCGACCCGTATAACTTTAAGGCCAAACACAACTTACTGTGTCAGGGACAAGCTAAGTCTCTCACTCAATATCAATCCAAAGTCTTACAAGTTGAAAACACAAATTATTTGTCAATTCAAATCAACATTGATGTTGTTATCTTACTTTGAAAAGGTAGGTTTCTGATATCCAATATTTAAGACAAAATAAACATTTGACCATTGGTACACGAATCGTGTAGCCTACCATAGTGCGTTTCAGCATAATTTGTAACAAGTGACCAGAAAGAACAAGGCTAGACATACTCTACCACTCATGTTAAATGGCAAATCCACAACTCATCTGGAGAGCATGCGCAATAGACTGGAATAACCAGACACTAGAAATTTTCATTCGGTTGAGACTCATGCCATATTTCGCTGGACATAACTGATTTGAAATTAGAGTCTAAACGGAAACAATTGAATGTAAAACAGTTCAGACAATCAGATTACATTATTATATGCATTGCGACTCATTTGGGTCAATTTCTAGGTCCCAAATATCAGCGATTTAACTCCTTTAAGTAAGTGGACTGTTGTAAATTAATAACATGTCATTGACATTAATTTGCTTTAAAGCCCCAGTAACACTCTTGTTGTAACTGAATAATCTGTCCAAATCTTTATTCTGGTCAACAAATTGTATCATTTTACAATATTCAAATAAATTGATTATACAAATTTCATCTTAACACACCTAATTTAAAGAATTGGAAAAATGCAACTACATGATTTGAAAAGGTTAACGTAAACCTTTTCAAATGCGACTTGGATTTCAAAATATTTTTCGAACCCTCTGAACAAGTAAAATATGATGCAATGGATAATTTACACAACAGGTAGGACAAATAAACATCTAGTACTTAGAATAAGACTATCATTTATTTTCTAGACCTGCCAAGCCAGCAAGAGTGTTATTGTCCCTTTAACTTTTGCAGGAAAATGCCTGGATTGCTGGATAGTCTGTGTAGACTTGCAACATGTAGGCTAATGACCAATACTGAGTAGCCAGTGACTAATGTTAATAAGATTACTGACCATGAAACTATTAATAGACTAGCTTATTTCCAATATGATCATAGTATTAGAACTAGTAGATCTAGGCCTATTACTTAGTTAGATTTAGCCTACATTTTGTTGACTTTTTTTTTAGTTTTCCATCAGCCAGTCTGCATATTTACTCACCAACTGGTCCAATTTCCGCAATTTGTCTACCCTGCCTTATAATAACTAGAAGTAGTTGATATCAATTTAAAAGAATTAATCTATTCGTCAATATATATAGGGTAAAAATTAAAATTATTGGAAGTAAAGAACTAAAATTCCTAAATGTACGACTGTCAACTTACCAAAACATTACCAACGTGGAAGTACGTGTTACGCATGCGTGCCTTTACGTCTCTTACATCCGGTGTAAACACACGTGTGTGATGTTTCTGTTTTATTATTGTCGAAATTGTTATCAACTTATATCATAATAATGAAGGTCGTGGCTTTGATTAGGTAATATAAACGGTTGGACCTGTCCCCATTTTAAAAATATTACAGATAGTTTATTAAAGCCCCAATAACATTCTTGTTGTAATTGTAATTGAATAATATGTCCCAATCTTTATTCTAATTCTGGCCAACAAATTGAAATTGTATTATTTTACAATATTCAAATTAATTGATGATACAAATTTCATCTTAACACACCTAATTTAAAGAATTGGAAAAATTCAACTACATGATTTGAAAAGGTTAACGTAAACCTTTTCAAATGTGACTTGGATTTTAAAATATTTTCGAACCCTCTGAACAAGTAAAATATGATGTAATGGATAATTTACACAAGTAGGGCAAATAAACATCTAGTACTTAGAATAAGACTATTATTTATTTTCTAGAGCTGCCAAGCCAGCAAGAGTGTTATTGTCCCTTTAAAAAGCACAACCCAATTTACATGAAAACAATCACTTGTTTTAGTGACATATATATTTATTATATGAGGAGGCTTTTTAATTTTTATCGAGTTGCCAAATCGATTTTTATTTAGTGGAGATGTCATGTGACAGTATAGTCGATTTCAAAGTGCTTTGGCGTGTTCGTTAAATGATTTTGCGATTTGATATAATCACTTTGGTAATAGGTGTCGATAAATTCGTTTATTAGGGTAACCAAAGTCAAGTGAATTTGATTAATTTGAATTAGATGGACGTTAAAGATGAAAATTTAATTGAATGCAAATCATTTTGGCTATCAGTAGTCGATAAAAACGCCTATGATATGCAAATCTGATTGAAATACTGATCTAAATTTCGTTTCATTTTTTAATACTTTGGATGATCTGACAAGTTATAGCGACAGGACAGGTCAGGTCAGGTGTCAAAAGACCGACTTTTGACCCTGTGACACCAGATTAACTAACTAATTAACTAATCAGCATTGATATAATAGCTATTGAATTACCCACAGTTCTGTGTAAAACACGCTTAAAGCTTGCTATATCAGACTGTTTCATTGGCTTATCCCTGACACCATTTATAACACGTCACAGATAACGTTAACAGACAACTCTTCCAGATCCAGGGGGGGGGGGGTGGCCTAGTGGTCTAGAGTGCCACGCTTCGAACTCTAGCTGGCCGGTCACCTCTAGCTTGCGGCTGTGGTTTCGATCCCTGGTGTGAGTTTATGTGGCATGGAGATAGGGGCGCCTTCTCAATCTCGTGGGTTACCTCCGGGCACTCCGGTTTCCTCCCACTGCTAAAGACCCCTACGCATAAGCGAATTATTGAAGTAAAATTAAACCATATGTTAGTCCCGAAATGACCTGGTAGTGTCGAGTAGACGTTTAACCCCATTTCTCTCTCTCTCTCTTCCAGATCCTATAGTGTAGTAAAGACACGTAAAACAAAATTTGAACTATAAAATAAAAGCAAAACGAAATAGGATCTGTGTTTTAATCAGATTGGCATTTATACACGTTTCGACAAGTTCGTTTTTTAATGGCAATGAATAATGATGTACTTGAAAACGACAGGAGAACACTTGTCGAAACGTTGTGCTATATGTGTATAAACCAGTGACTGTTTTCATGTAAATTGGGCTGAATAAGTAGATCTGTCATTGAGTCAAGTGGCGTGGTTTCAATTCCCCGCTTGTTCGTGACAACGAGTAGGGTCTCCTGTCCAACCTTGTGGGTCTCTTCCCACCGCTAAAGATCCCTACAGGCAAGCTAATTATTGAAATAGAATTGAACCATAAATTAGAACTGGTTTGTGTCGAGTGGACGTAACACCCCTATCGGTCCCTTTCTTTTTTTCTACTGTGTATGTGAAGAACTAATGGTGTATTCAGGAGTGCAGCAGTTATTGTTCGTTTGTTTCATGAGATTATTTTAATGCCTGGTAATTTATATATCTATATTACACAGTGGTGGTAAGGACAGTTGTTACAATATGATGCAGTGTGTGGCAGAAGGTCATCAACTAGTAGCATTAGCAAATCTTAAACCAAAAGATTGTGGTGAGATATTGATATATTTACATGTATTAATAAGTTCAGGTCACTCCAGGAATATCATTTTAAAAATCACATGTTCTCTCGAATTCATTATCAGCATTTATGTTCGATACTCAGATAGTTTCGTATTTTTCATTGACTTTCTTTTTTCATTGTCAAAATATTAATAAAATTTGGATAGATATGAAACCCTTTATTTCTCATTTTAAAAAGTAGGACATTAAATTTCATTTCATTTGTTGATAGTTATATTTGTTGGTATTAAAGGACAATATTGGTGCCAGTCATTATCACATATGTGATAGAGCTGGTTAAACACATTCCAAATATACTTTTAACAGAGAGATCAATGCTACGATAGCTGAGTAATACATGTTTCCCAAATCGGAAGTGACGAACGCCAAAGGAAAACATGAGTCACCGCTTTATATAACTGACTAAAGCGACGAGTGATAACAGATACACGGCCGAATATCTGCTCACTAATAATTCCTTCGAAGACCAAAAGTTGTTATATGGGACTGTAAGAGGATATCTGTCAATTCAATAAAGTAATTAAATGTCATTAGATAAAAAAACACGAGAAAAATAGAAATAGTCCGTACATTCCCTTGTTTATATTCATTCTATACCTTATAAAAACATGGTAATGCACTGACTTTTTCTGTTTTTCTTTCGTTTTTTCTTATCTAGTGACAGTCAGTTCTTTTTATGAATTGTCAGATATCCTCTCACAGTCTCACACAACAACTTTTGGTCTTCGAAGGAATTATTAGTGAGTAGAAATTTGGCCGTGTATCTGATATCACTCGTCGCTTCAGTCAGTTAAATAGACCGGTGACTCGTGTTTTCCTTTGGCGTTCGTCACTTCCGATTTGGGAAACCTGTATTACTCAGCTATTGTAGCATTGATCTCTCTGTTAAAAGTATATTTGGAATGTGTTTAACCAGCTCTATCATACATGTGATAATGACTGGCACCAATATTGTCCTTTAAATGGCAGATTATGTATGTTTGTCTATATTAATAGGTGAGATTGATAGTTATTATGTTGGTATTAAATGGCAGATTATGTATATTTGTTTATATTGAATAGATGAACTTGATAGTTATATGTATCAGACTGTTGGTCATCATGGTATCGATATGTATGCTGAAGCTATGAGTTTACCATTATATAGACGAACAATTGAAGGTAGATCGAAACAAATAGACAGATATTATCAACCAACAAAAGATGATGAGGTTGAGGATTTGTATGAATTATTAAAAACTATCAAGGTAAATAAATTTTTTTTAAATTCTTGCAAACTTGGTTTTAAAAGACAGAATATAGTGCATTGGTTATCTCTCTTCTGCATTGTATCATCAAGCCTTGCCTACAATTTTATATTACGGCTTTTTTTTACTAAGACCAAGCCTAAATAGCATGACACCAGTATCATAACAACCTCCTTTAGTACTTCCGGTCTGTAGATCTGGAAATGATGATCTTAGATATACGTGACATTTGAAACTTTGTGCCGAACATGTGTAAATATGTCTATGTCAGGTGCCTTATTTCCAAGCTTCACTACGTGCATTACCAAGATGTCACAGGAGCCACAGTGCCTCAAGGAGTAAAGGTCTCTCTCACTAAACTTCTCCAAGATTTTACAAAAACTGAGGTTCTGTGTACACCACGGTGTGCAGAAAAATTTTACAAGAAACTAACCTCAAACATCTCATGGTTTTTTTTTCAGAGTGAATTACATATAGAGGGTGTATCATGTGGTGCCATTTTATCCGACTATCAGAGAGTTAGAGTAGAAAATGTGTAAGTAGAAACATGTATTTGTATCAACTAGCAATTATAACCAAAGACCGCTCTAAATAACCCACAGTGTATTATTGGGCACTATATATTATTTTGTTCTCTAATCTATTTTGATAGATGTGAAAGACTGGGTTTAACATCTCTAGCTTATCTATGGAGACGAGATCAAGAAGAATTGCTACAAGAAATGATCAACTGTAAAGTAGAGGCTATTATTATTAAAGTGGCATCATTAGGTAAGTTTATGTGTATAAGATTGTATAAATCTGTCTGTAAATCTGTTGTGTGTGAGTGAGAAAAGCCAGTAAATATTGTGTATACTTTATTGGCATTTGACCAGTAGATCACATTTATGGTGTCTTTAAAATCTTAGCTGGAGCTATACCTGTCACACATGCAGACTGGGTATATTTATCTGGTTGTATTAAAGGAATGTGTGAGCAAATATCTTCCCCTTTGACTAGTATAATTAAATGAGATAACAATAGCATCAGACTTGGAAGTAATGATTTTAAATGTATCTCACAAAATGGCAGGAACCTCTAAACTTTCACCTGATATTTGTCAAATTGGAAATATATAAGTGGTGGCTGCCATCACAGATTTCTCTCATGTCGCTGCTATTAGTGTAGTTTACCCACGTTGTATGCATTTGCCTGATATTTTTAGCTTTGTTGGACGAATTATCATTAACAACATCGATAAAGGACAAATCTGTGCCAGAAAAAATTGACAGGCACTTGAGGGATTTTGCATAACAAAGCCTGAATTTGTCCCTGACAGTGTCTGACTGTCTGTGACAGGTGTCCTGTTTCCAAGCTTGCTATACACTTTATATTAGTATCTTTGATAAAGGAACAATATAATTATGATGTCTTCATTATTATTGTATAGTTAATGTATGTGATATTATTGTATAAGTATTGTATGTGTTATTATAGCATACAGTAGTTATTGTATGTGTTATTATTGTATAGTTGGGTAATTATTGTATAGTTAATTTCTGTGTTATTATTTGTATGGCTGGGTTTGTTATTGTATAGTTGATGCCTCTACCTCAAACTATTATTTCTTGTTTTAGGTTTAGATCCAAACAAACATTTAGGCAAGACCTTAGAGGAGATCTACCCTCATATGTTAAAAATGGTAAATTACTTTTTATTCACTAGTTACATTTATTGTGTTTTAAGCTTAAATTCTTTGAAATTGTTAAGCGGGTCTGTTTCTTTGCAGGAGCCACAATGACTCAGAACTATTGATATTATACCTTGTCTATGTTTGTAGTTAAAGTGTTTTATTTTCAGAGTGATAAATTTGGTGTAAATATTTGTGGTGAAGGAGGAGAATTTGAAAGTTTTACGTATGATTGTCCACTGTTCAACAAGAAAATTATCATGTAAGATATTTCGTTGTTATTAATTTGTTTGAATTTGTTCTAAACTAAAAGTAAACATTATAATTTTAATGTCGTGTTTCCATAAAACTATCAGTTATTTGTTGATTTAACGTTATGATCTTTCGTCTTGTCAGTATTACCGGAAGGAGGGCATGGCAAGGAAAAACTGTGTAGTCATTTGATGACACGGAAAACCGAGGTAGACCCATCTTCTCATTGGTGTGCACGTACAAGAACCCTAGACAGTTGAATTTCAATTAAGAGTAAGCTGAAACACCACTGCCTGGGCAAAATTTCCCTCAAAGCACACTGTAGAGCTTATGCTTGTCTTCATTAACAAAGTTGGTGCCCAAAAGTAGGACGTTAAACATCGTTAAACATCATTTCAATTAACATTATAATCATGTGAATCTGTGTAAGTTTTGTTAAATTTAATTAAGTTTTATTTTGTAATTAAGAATGTTTTTTGTTATATACATTTCAGAGATGATGTAGAGAAAGTTATTCATTCTTACGATCCCTTCTCACCTGTTGGTTATCTTAATGTCAAACAAATTCATTTACAAGATAAGGTAAACTCATTTACTACATAAGATAAAATCATTTACAAGATAAGGTAAAATCATTTACAACATAAGGTAAACCACTTTACAACATAAGATAAAATCATTTACAACGCAAGATAAAATCTTTTACAAGTATAAGGAAAACTCATTTACAAGATAAGATAAAATCAATTACAAGCACAAGGTAATATCATTTACAAGATCAGGTAAAGTCATTTACAAATCATTTAATAGATGCGGTAAGGTCATTTACAAGATAATGTAAAATCATTTAAAAGATTATGTAAAATCATTTAAAGATACTGTAAAATCATTTACAAGATAGGGTAAAATCATTTACAAAGTAAGGTACAGATAATGACTCTTTAGATTCTTCTTTTACTGATTGCTATTTGATATTTAACTCAGAATATATCAAATGTACCATTACATGAAAGATTAAAAGATCTACCAATGAAAAGAGGCTGTGATTTACAGAAAGAAATTTTGAGTGAAGCAAGTTCTAGTGAAACTGTTCGGGTAGCTGATATAACAGTCGAAATTCCACCACCTTCAAATGGTATTTATTAAAATTAATTTTCAAATTTCGATTGATATTCGATGGCACAAGTCTGATCTTGGTTTAAATCCAAGTAATTGATAAAATAGATTCTTGAATCCCAGAGTGGTTTGTCAAGTACTGATTTTAAACAGTATTTAAATAGGTTATTGCACTTGTTTTATGACATAACTAAATTTGTGGTTCGATGAAGAATACTGTTGGTAAATGTATGTCTTGTTGACAATCGATCTATGTTTTCATAACTAAGGAAATATAAATGGAGATGATTAAATTGTCTAAGATGGTTGGGGGGGGGAGGGTGATGGCCGAATCGAATGGTTAGCACATGCGAGCTGTATCATAAGGTTTGTCATTGAGTCAGCTGGCGTGGTTTCTATCCCCGGTTGTACGTGACAAGAAGAAGGGTTGCCTGTCCAACTTCATGGTTTTTCTCCTGTTTCCTCCCACTGCGAATTATTGAAATAAAATTGAACCATATGTTAGTCCCATAATTGCCTGGTCTGTCTTGAGTGGCCATTAAATCCCACTTCTCTCTTTCTCCAAGATGGTTACAGTATAATTTATTTTCAGATAATGTAAAGGTTTTATTTAGGAAGGATGGGAATATGTTTTATATAAGTAATATTGTTAGTTATAATAACAGTACTTTATCTATCACTGATCAAACACAACTAGCTCTTACCAGGTTACAAGGTTTGTATGTATTCTATATATGTAACAGCAAATATCTATTCAGAATTTAAAATTTCATACATGATACAGTATTATTATCTTTAACGAAACATTGCAGTTAATAAACGTAGTGAATATTACCCATAAAGCTGTCTGTTATTATGATACGAATTATTAGCACGTGCACGCTTTATCATAAGGTCTGCCATTCAGTCAACTGGCATGGGTTTGATTCCTTGGTTGTATAACAGTTTCTTCCACTGCTAAAGACACCTACGCGCTTGCAAATTATTGAAATAAAATTGAACCATGTGTTAGTCCAGAAATGACCTAGTTTGTGTCAAGTGGATGTTAAACCCCATTTCTCTCTCCCTCTCGCTCTCTCTTAGACAACTTGAAACCACCACTTGAATTAAAATTAAACTTAATAGTATTCTTTTTTTCTTGTTTTAGATACGTTGAGTAATTTAAAAGTTTCTACCAAGAATATGGTGTCTGTTTGTTTATATGTTAGAAACATGGCTGATTTTGCTGTCGTTAATTCAGTTTATAAAACATTATTTGATATTAATCCACCAGTAAGGTAAAATTATTTTGAAAATACTTACCACTTGATTAATTTGTGATATCGGTACACTCTGGACTTAATGGGTAAGGGGTAGTCTGGGTTTTTTTTTAAACTTCGAATTACTATGCAAACTATAAAGAAGTTTCGTGTTTTGTAGAGATTGGAAAATTTGAATGGAACCATAAGGTTGTCTGAGTTCACCACGCCTTCTTGTAATATTTTTAATTCCCCAAACCAGTGGGGGTGGCTAATGCCACACTGCAGATCATGAGGCCAGTTATCTTTACCTGTATTTGACATAGGGAAAAGCCTGCCCAATCTGTTGATTTTTTTCTCTGGTATGCCTCAACTTATTGATCTCAAATTAACCATATGAATTCCCAATATGACTTAATAATGAATGGATATTAAAATCTATCTCTCTCTCTCTTCCATATTTACAGAGGATGTGTAGAAGTATGTTTATCACAGAATATAGATTTACAGTTAGATTGTATCGGTTATATTAACGGTGATGATAAATCAACTTTACATGTACAGAGTATATCACATTGGGCGTCGGCTAATATTGGACCATATAGTCAAGCTGTCAAAGTATGTATCTTAAATATCATTTACATGGCCATATGTTTTTAAATTGTTTGTTTAATTTGGGCCCAGGGCATGTATTATCGTTATTATGTAGTTTGCGAGGTCTTGTGAGATTTTGTGTCAACTGTCGTGTAAATGAAACTCTGTGTAAATGAGATTTTGAGAGAATGCTAACCCTAACCCTTTTTAGAAGATGAACTTTGATCTAATTTACCTTTTACCCTTCTTAAAACGGTTAGGGCTAGGGTTTGGGGTAGTATTCCTTAAAATAATCATTTATATAAAGCGGCCATTTCGGACTTTGGAAATACCTGAACCTACTTAACCGGCCTACAAAATAGCATCTTCCAGACAAATAAAGTTGATCAACAAAATAGTTTGACGAGTTATCAATGTACAAAATACGACTCTTATTTCAGTTGTATTGACCAGTCTTAATTGACAGTCAGTAAAAATGTCCGTCTGGATAATTTACATACTAGAAAATTAAAATTTCAAAGAGTTTAACATTGAAACACATTGTAACATGTGATAATGCTAAACTTTTTATATTCTTTTGAATTGGTTAAATTTATAGTTTTTATGTGTAATTATACTGAAAAATATAAACATTTCAGATAATTCTAAAATTGTCACATTCCCTGGAAAAAAAAACCTTTCAAAAATTGATCGGTAGGCAAATTTTGAAATTAAAGTGATTCACTGTCAGTATCGATGCTTGGACAAACTGTGTCTGGACTGAAATTTCAGATATAAAAAGCTGATACTACTCAATGATTTTACCAATCTGATTAAAATTCATATCTATATTTAGTTTTGTTTTTTATACTTTCTATGGCCTACACTACATGAAGATCTGATCAGTTGTAGTGATAGGCCATACGAGCGGCTTTAGACCCTATGGCGTCAGACATTTGATTAAGCAATCAGCATTAATGTATCTAGTGGATTACCCACAGTTCCGTGCACCACACGCCAAAAGCTCGCCATAACAGACTGTTTCATTGGCTAATCCCTCACATCAATGATAATTCCGGAACCTAGAGTAGTAAAGTCAAGTTAAAAGAAATTTTGAACTATAAAAAACGAAATGAAATAGGATCTGTGTTTTAATCTGATTGTGATTTTATTTGTTTGTATTTCAGTTTGATGGTAAGATATATGTGGCTGGTCAGATAGCTTTATGTCCAGCTAGTATGACTATTATAGAAGGAGGTATCGTACCACAAACACTACTCTCGTTACGTCATACAGATAGAATATTAGACGTCATGGCACCTGACTGTACATTAAATAGTGTCTTATTATGTATTTGTTATATCACAAAACCAGCTTATATACCAGTAGTTAAAAGGGAGTGGAAGAAAGAAGCTAAAACAATCAACGTAAGTCAAATTTATTGTTGAATTTTGCTCTGACTGTGGGGCTATGGCATACTCTTATTTTAAATTCAATTGTCATAGATCCTTTTACATGCATCCTGTATGACTGATATCCCAGATCTCTTAGTTGGTGAGTCAGCACCTTCTTACTGAGCCACCACAGCTTCAAGGTAAATGAAATGGTGATTGATTTATATACAGTTCATGTACGTTTTCCTTCGATATTTGGATTTTTTCAAATCTGTTTTTCTCCTATTATAAATTGTTATAAATGTTTTTTTATAATGTCTTGATGTTTATTTATGATGTCTTGTGAATTCAGGAATTATAAATTGTTATAAATGTTTTATTTTTGTTGTTTTTAGATATATACGTTTATTTAGTTTATATACATTTTCCTTCGAAATTTGGATTTTTTAAAATCTGTTTTTGTCCTATTATAAATTGTTATAAATGTTTATTTATGATGTCTTGTGAATTCAGGAATTATAAATTGTTATAAATGTTTTATTCTTGTTGTTTTTAGATAAAACAGTATGGTGAATTAGAGAGTTCTAATCATACTAGTTTAATACAATGTGTAGTTGTACCTACTTTACCTAAACATGGTCTAGTTGAATGGTTAGTTTATGCTGCAGAACATACAACACAATTAACAGGTACGTTCTCATCAGAATAAATAATCATACATACTCAATCAAAGTTCACATTGTCATTTGCTAAAATGAAGTATGTGGACAAAAAAAGCATTTAAAGGAGCTAAATCTTGATTTTGATCAAAATAAAAAGTGATGTTTCATATCAGTCAGTTGTGGAACAAGCTCTTTACAGTTAAATTTAGGTTTAGTGGAACACAAAAGCGGTCATATTGGCTCTTTCTTCAGACGTAAAATTGTCAGTCAGGTTGTCAGATTGTCATCCCACAAAACAAATCCACATGTAAAACCGACAATCATATTTTGATTCAAATCAATAAAGTTTAACTTATTGAAGTGAAATAGTGTTTAACATCCTACTGATCTAATTTAAGATCTAGAGCTTGGGGGGAAAAAATAACTAATCCTCTTTAAAATTAGCTAGCGAACCTTCCATCCACAGAGTGTATTTTAGTATCTTTGTTTATTTATTTCAGAATTAAATATTGTGGAGAATTATAGTAATTATGAAGTTAAAATAGATGTCATACATTCTACTGATAGTCAAAATATTTTTACATGTAAAGCTTCTTTAGGTAAGTCTTTCTTAATATCGTTTGTTTGTGTCTTTTGGTAAGACAATAACTCTGCTTCTTATTAATTTAGGCTGTTTAAACTTGGTGTAGATAGATATTCATTAGGATAAACAGAGAAAAGCAATTTGGAAGACACTCTATCCTGCTAACATTTTTGTGCCAAACCAGGTTGCAGTATTAGAAAGTGAGAAAGAAATAGGGTTTAACATCCACTTGACACAAACTAGTTCACTTTAGGTTTTATTTCAATAATTCACTTGCATGTGTAGGGATCTTTAGATATAGAAAAAGGCACATAGGTTATATTTAGTCTGAGGAGAGAAAAACTAGTGCTACCGTATTTTTGAAACTTCTTGGTCTTATTGCCCTCTTTATCTTAGTAATTTTATGAAATTGTATTATTTATATTACAGAAGTAACATCTAGTGTCGGTTTAATATATAAAGATTTAATACAGTGTTTATTTGAAGAGTATGATAAAGTATTAATAAAGATGAAGCTAGACTGGAGATCTGTACCATTATTACGTATCTTCTTCCCGACTTCAATCTTTAATTATGATCAGTTATTTAATGGTAAGTTACTTTATATTTGGTCGTAACAGAATCCAAGGGTTACAGTAACTGCCAAAGTACCCTCTCCATTCTTTTTTTGTTTTAATAACCCTTTAATATTTAAATTGATTTCTTAAAAGATTTAGCTAGTGGTGGGTGTTGTATGTAAGGCAGTGTTACAAGAGCAAGAGAGAATTTGGGTTTAACATCCACCTGACACAAACTATGTTATTTCGGGACTAATATATGGTAATTTTTGTTCAATAATTCGCTTGTCATGAAGGGACCTAGAGTAAATCTACGTACAATTTCAGGACTGAAATCATGCCACTTGACTCAATGACAGACCTTATCATATAAAGTGCACGTTAACCCCTCGCCTCCTATCCTTTTATATTGGAACTTGACATAGTTGGTTTATATGTTATATTTTCTGTTGTAGATGTAAACAGAAGTATTGAGTCATTAACTGATGTCAGTCCTGTATTTTCCCTGATACCGGTTATAGCTCTTGATACACCTGCACAAATAGTGGCCGTCTGTCATTGACCTGTAAATAAAGTTGAAATGTGATTGTTTTGAATAAATCTGTGATATGTAACATCTTTTGTTATTATTTCTTGTAAACTGTTATGAGGCTGCTCAATTGCAATTTTCTCAAAAGTTCCAGATTAGCAAAGAGAGATGGGGAAAAATGTGTTTTAATGTCCACTCGACACATTTCAGTAATTCGCTTGCGCTAGGGGTCTATTTAGCAGTGGGGGAAAACTGAAGGACTCGTAGAAAACCCATGGGGTTCGTTATTTGTGAAAATCTCATTTCTACCACACAATAAAACATTTTCAAGCAGTTTTGCTTCAAAACACCATAATGAGAAATAATTTAACCATTTCTCTACTGATCATCATGGTCACCAGCTTGCTGTGCTCATTTCTATTCTAGGCTAATCTACATGTGTGATGACTGATGATCGGGCTCTGCGTAATTAAGAAGTTAATTATATATACAATGTATATGGTTTTTCCTTGTCAATAGTGCAGGACGGAGGGCCTTACAAGGACACTGGAATGCATATGGACATCCTCATTAGGCTAGTTGGCATTAAAACGTTAAACCCCATTTCATTTCATCAGATTGACAGAATTCCATTTATGACAAAAGCAAGGTTATATGCACCATCACAGATATATATCAATAGATATAAATAATGTCTGCGCTAAATTTCACTTCATATCCCACTGGAATGCATATGGACAATTCTCATAAGGCCGGTTGGCATGGGAACGTTAAGATGTTAAACCCCATTTCATTTCATCAGATTGACGGAATTCCATTCCGTAACATCGGCCAAGTATTCCTTATATCACAGAAGCAAGATTATATGCACCATCACAGATATCTCTGAGTAGATATAAATAAATGACAAAGAGTTATTTTGTATTTTTAAGCTTTATTTTAATATCTGTTTGATATAATATATATATATATATATACAAATATACAGAGCCAAGATAATAATACAGTAATAATTGATATAACATCAGAACACAAGATAGCAGACGTAATGACCACCATATTGCACAAAGCTACCAATTTCAAATAATATACGCTAACCAACCAATCAAGGATTGAAATGGAACTCAATTTAAATTTGCTATAGAATTTTTTCGTAATGCGTATTTGTTTCTAATAAAAGAAAAGCAGTAAAATTAATTCAATATTTCATGATAACAGACTGACGATATTCATATTGCACCGTATAAAAAACGTTAAACTTTGGCGTAATAGAAAAGAGTCACTTTTTGTCGTCGGATTTTATCAAAATGAATAAAATAAAATATTCTTCACAGAATTGTCATTAGCAAAATGACTCTAATCCCCTTGAACACTTGGTGTGATACATTTGGCAGTGTATGTAATGAGAGATGATTATAATAATGAGTTTATATACCTATAGACATTCTACCCTGTTTTACTAAAACATATCTAAAATATATTCCACCAAAATACATTAGAAATTACAACATCAAGTTTTATTATCAAATTTACGTTCAGACTATTCTAACTAGGTGTAAGTTATGGAACACATGCACAGCTCTTTTCCAAAGTACTGTAAATTTCATCATTTTTGTAATTGAATCAAAATGTTTATAATTGAGTGAGATAACAATTTTTACCAATAACGCAAGAAATATTATTTCAAAATCACTGAAAATAATTTCATTCAGTTTTCGTTTGACATTTTAAAAGAAAACATTTTTTACCTCAGATTTTGGGATGATGTTTACGGTGTTATGGAAAAGAGTCTGCTTGTTTTTGTACAGATTATGATCGAGATCTAAATATGTAAAGTGATCAATGAAAAATATCTCAAACCTTAACATCAACAATTATAACAGATAATATCATTTACTTAAATGGCAGCAAAATAAGTTGTCATGGTTACAGAGGACAGAAATTTCAATTTTGAGTAAAACCAAAACTATACTTTTCTTACAAAATATGTGTATCAATAATAACTGATGTTACACTTTATTCTAATTTTGCAATGAACTACAAATAAAACATATTTTTAGATTATTTAAATTCCAAATATAATATTTAGTTACGCAGAGATATTCAAAATGGCCAACGTTATAAATGTGGTGCATTATAAGTGTTTAACAAATAGTTTGTGTAACAAACAAATATCTCAATATCTAAACCACCTATCACCAATTAAACTACAAAACGAAAGTAGAACATGTAAAAGTAATTGTTTGATTGGATCGTTTTACGGAAGATTTGACATCACATTTACAAACGAGTATAAAATACAATGTTGGAAGACTTGAAAAATATGGTACAGTAAAATTTCAAGGGTTTCCTTAAAGAAGGAAGTAACCACTATGTCGTTGATAAGGCATTATATACCTGTTGTTTTCAGATGCACTAAAATCTTGGCACATGAATATATATGGTAATAATATAGGAGGATCAAGAGGGATCCCAAGTTATTATTTGGTAATCTAGCTTTAACCATCACATAGAAAGCAACATCTAAACGAAACAACTAAGTCATTTTGGGACTAAAATAATCCTAATTTACTTAATATGTAACTGCCTCTTTAACAATTGCTGACTCTACTCTTCGAGATGTGTAGAAGACAGGGGTAGATTCATCCAGACATTAAAGCCACTAATATAAGAGAAAGAAGTAATGGTTAAAGCTGGATTACCTTAATAATAAATTGATATCTCTGTGATTAAACCTGGTGTGAATATTAACAATTTACTTTATATACATCAACATTATCTATAGCCCCGTTCAACAAGTCTTAATTATCTCCCCTGAACATATATCCTACTTTTACTGGGAGATATATCCAAAGTTAAAACTATTTCTGAATCAACTGAACTGTGGAAATAGTCATAAACAGGTCTATAGATGCATTATTTGTGGTTCTTCTATATCAAGTCATCAGCTAAATCAACAAGATTGTTAATATAATCATTATAAAGTTTTCATTTCTTTTTTTAAAGACCCAATAACACTCTTGTTGTAACTGAATAATATGTCCTAATCTTCATTCTGGTCAACAAATCATATTATTTTACAATATTCCAATTAATTGATGATATAAATTTCATCTTAACACGCCTATTTTAAAAAATTGGAAAAATTCAACCAATTGATTTGAAAAGTCTAACGTAAACCTTTTCAAATGTGACTTGGATTTTAAAATATTTTCGAACCCTCTGGACAAGTAAAATAGGTTGTAATGGATAATTTACACAGCAGGTAGGACACTTAAACATCTAGTACTTAGAATAAGGGTATTATTTATTTTCTGGAGCTTCCAAGCCAGCAAGAAAGTTATTGTCCCTTTAACCAAATTTTCATTAAATCAAATATTTGAGATGAATCTTTTAATATTACCCCAGATAAAATAATTTTGGAAATATGGTACCATACTAATGTTGCCAGTTGTAAGTCTTGTACACAGAAAGTACGACAAAATAATTATAAACCCTGCAAACATCCCAACTAAATGAGAGGTGGCATCAGGTGTTCTATGTTAGTTTGCTATAGACTAGATATAGAGAACCACTGTTTAATAACCCTTGTCCCTACCTAGTCCACTATACAACAATATCTACACATTCTCAATACACAGTGTTCAACCTACATATTGTACATATTTTTTCATATTAAACCATGAATTCATAAAAAGTGACTAATAAAATAATTGAGATCTGTAGAAACTTATCAACTGGCACACTATTCACAGACACTGAAATCAAAAATAAAGTTAGTGTAAAATTTCCTCCAGTAAGCCCTCTGCCCTCCTGGTTCAAGAGACTTGATAATCCTATCTCGTACCAGGATCACCTTGATTATCCAGTCAGATGAAGGCTAAAGGCAGATGGCTTATGAGGGCATTTTTCACCAACCATCTAAAATGGCATCGAAAGCTAGCACTTTGGATGTTACAATCAGTAAATAAGGCCCCAAAGAAATGAGAACTTGCAAATGGAGGCACAACATCTGTTTCTTTACAAATGGTAATTTCAGCACTTCAGATTCTGTCGGCCATTTGCAATTAACATTTTCTTTGTTACCATGAGAACCATCCCAACAACTACATGTACACTACAAATGAATGATCAACTGAAATCGTGACACAAAGCACTAATAAAAGATTTATATTCATACACAAAGTTATTCTCCAATTTACTTCATAGATTTTATAAACCTGAGAGTATGGTTAATTCATTTCCATTTTTTTTTTTAAATATTTTGCACTTTTTGAAACAATTAACTTTGGTTTTGAAAATATATTTTCAACATGGTTTGCTCATATGGCAAGATTAAGAATGATGAAAATGAAAACATGTACAGGGTGAGAAAAATGGCATCAATATAGCATAAAACCTACTAAAATCTTAAAAAAAACAAAATCAAAGAAAAATTCAACAAGTAACAATCTTTTAACAAATACACTAATAAAGAGTATTAAAATAATGAGGCTCAAATTTTTTAAACAAAACTAAGTAAGGAAGCAGACGTTTTTTTAATGTTTAACTGACATTACAATTGACTATCAACGCTTTCCAATTGCCCTAAAATAGGAATCCTTCAAAGAAATAGACTATTGTAAAAGTATTAGTTTGTAAGATTTATAGAACCAAGCTACAAAATATAAAAGTTATTCACTTCATACGCGAGTAGAGCTGTAATGATGCAATTTCCAAATTAGCATTGAGAACATTCGAATTTCTACTAGTGATGTAACGAGTTGTACTATCATAAGATATTGTCAAAATCAACCAACGGAATAATTTCGACGAGATCTTGACGGTAAAACCCACCATGGTGCAAAAATACAGTTCTTACTGCGGTATGATATAGCGAATATAATTAAAACGAAACGAAGTATCAATAACATTTGTAATGACTGTATACAGACTTGTCTGACACAGGAATTACAGAATTCAAATAATAAAGGGAGATAATTCTAAAGTTCTACTGTACTAATTACTTGATGGAAGCACATGTTGAGAACATTTAAATATACAAATATATCTACATAAAGAATAAGATATAAAGGTTTTCAAAAACTTGTCTAATATATACATGTGTGTGTATATATAAGTATATACATCATCATATACACTATGTGCAACTTAATCATATACATACACAGTGCCTTTAAATAGTCAATAACTGAAAATAATCGAAATTACATTCACTACCAATTCTTGTACAGTCACCAGAATAATGTCCTTACACTTTTAAATTTTCTTTCGAAAGAATCTATGAAAAGGTTGGAAATTGCACAAGAATCCAGAAATATGATCCTTACATGATTTTAACTTCAGGCTTAATTTTCTTTTTGAAAGAAACTGAAAAAGTTTGGAATTTGCACAAGTCAGCAGAAAAATGAGCCTTACACATTTCCAATTACAGGCCTCTTTTGAAAGAATCTGTAAAAACTTTGGAGGTCTTTATAGAGCACTGTGGATCAACTTATAGTATATCTGATCAGTGAAGCTTACTTTATTTACTAAATATTGACATAAATTCATATCTAAAAACTATTTTTACTGGCAAAAAAGGCTTGCAACCATGACAAAAGCCATTAGCACGTCCATGTTTTCCCCCGATTAATCAATCAATAATTACATACATTACGCGAATATAAAATAAAATATATAAAATAAAGCCATATTGACATTAGTACACTACATAGTATTTACAAATATATATTTAATATTTTAGTAATCGTTTGTCGTTATTCCATTACAAGTTATTGTCAGTGTTTTTAGCCATTAAAAAGTATAACACCCTCTGATGAAAAATGAATTCTTCTCTTATTATTAGTAACAATTAATTTTAAAGTCAGTCCATTATCATTTCAGGGTGATTTACTTTATGGTAATGCTTTTTATTCCAGCCAGGTTAATCATACAGAAGTGACGATTTAAATGACTAAAAAGATAAAATGTTTTCTATTTAAGATCATGTATACTTCCTACAAACTAAAATAACGCTAGTATCGATAAAATTTCTTGCTCTTAACGCAACAAAAATTACAAAAATCGATCAAATCAAAAACTTAAAATGTTGTAAACTAACCATGTAAACACTAAGTAAAAGCCCATTGCCTTTGCCAGCCAGTTACAAATTACAAATTGAAAAACACCATGCAACTTGAAATTCAAAATGCAATTCGAAATACAAAAATACAATGAAATTTGAAAATGTAATTTCAATTACAAAATGTAATTTCAGTTACAGAATGTAATTTCAATTACAAAATGTAATTTCAATTACAAAATGTAATTTCAATTACAAAATGTAATTTCAATTACAAAATGTAATTTCAATTACAAAATGTAATTTCAATTACAAAATGTAATTTCAATTACAAAATGTAATTTCAATTACAAAATGCATCACAAAATGAATTTCTTTCCATCCACATCGATGAAATGATAAATTTAATACAGATCGACAGATTTGTACTATGATGAGAGCAAAATTTAATTTGTAAACAGGCTGGCACAGACACTAAAATTATTGCATCACTTCCCTACAATTTAACAACAATAACGGAGACGATACATAGCGTACACAAACGTCATATATCTTACAAAATAGACACTGACTAAACTAAGTCTTTATAAAATAGAGTTATCTCCTCATAAAACGTCTTGGTCACTCTTTTAGGTCCTTTTTGATTGGCTTTCTTATAGATACGATAGAGCTTTTGACAGGCATCCTCTACACCAATTCTCTGTTGAGTTAATTCCCAATGGCTAGTATCTATTGTCTTTTTTTTAAAAGCGGACATTACGCACTTCAAGGGGAAGATTTTATAATAACTATTCTTCATCCACTTTGCCTTGATTTAGCACAGATAACTCCAGAAAATAAACTTGAATGTTTACTATTTCACTGATCACTTTTCCCAGACTTTACCAACAAGTTTTCAGCTATTGTTTTTAAATTTCCAGAGTTTCAAATTTAGTTGATTTTGAAGATATATCCTGCTGTAGCCTCATCAGATTGTGTCGTAGAGCCCTCTGGCAGTTCTTTTTAACACAGACTGCTGGTTGTTATACCACAGACGATGCACGCTTCCAGCTCTACTGCTTCTAGAAATCAGCCAATCAAAGAATCCGTAATAATATAACAGTTTATATCCCTACACCATGATATTAAATAAAACGTTTTTAATAATAATAATAAAATTCATTTATAACAAATCTCTTTATGGCATCGAGTGTCCATATTGACAGCTAGTTCGTTTATCAATAACAAATTCATAATATAACAGTTTCACTAATAATTAAATTTCGTTCCCACGACGTCGCTTAGTACAACTTCTCGTTTGTCGCGGTTCCTGTCTCTGCACAAATATACCCGCTAAATTCATTAACGCATCAGCACCTTCCGCGATTTTTTTCTGTTCATCTTCATCGTCGTCACTTCGTGAAGAAGACTGCTGTTTTCGTTTCCGTGTTTTAATGGGTGTTGCTGCCGGGCGTGTCGGTGTGGGCTTGGAAGGTCGGGCTGGTATTTTGGTTATTTTCGGTACATGAACTGGGGCATCCCCGTCCACTTCATCCCCCTCCCCATCGCTACCGTAATCGTAATCACTATGGTAATCAGCAGAATTGTCACTGTCATCCCCACCTGGTCCGAAATCGTATTCATCATCGATGGAAGAATTTGTAGGAGAAGATGGACAATCCTCCATCAGTAAAGTTGAAGCACTATACGTATGGTCCTCACTAGGGTTTATCGTACAAATTATAGGTTTACCACTGTTTATTTTACGCAAATAATTTGCCGAAGCTTTCCTGTAAATATAGAAAAGATCATTTTAGAAACCTAACCATAAATGGTTATATACATATTGAGGTTACAGTATACCAACCATATAATCTGAGTGTTTTCTTCACTCACAAGTCACAATTCTGAATGGTCGTGTATAATTCTTTACTCAACTTTGGTGTGCGATAAAATCCCAACAACCATTTATATGGGCTACAATCACCGATTTATTATACATATGGCGCAATGGTTGTGATAGAAGCTAACAGGACTGCCATGTAGTGTGCCATGAGGAAAATTCTGCATGAACAGCAGCAATTTGGCCTATTGTTATACAATTCAAACTGACAAGGGATTTTTTACGTGCATGCTAATGTGTACATAGGGTTCTGAATAAATCTGTATATTACCTGCATTGTTGTTTTAGAAGTGCTGCTGCATCAGTTGGTGATGGAGGACTGGAATAATCGGAACCATCAGAAGAATGACCAGATGAATCTACAATATACATACATCTTGTTTATAATAAATCTACCCAGAAGATAATAGTTGTCTAGAACTCTTGTTGCAGTCATATCTACGAGTCATGACTGAAAATGGCCGTCAGGAGAATTTACCCAATTTACATACCATAAAATTAAAATTTCGAACAATTTAACCGAAAAATTGCAGAGGAACTGCGCCACACAAATATGTGCTATACATGAAATATAAATGTAGGCAAATATCTGTACAAGTAAACATTTACAGAAAAATTCAGTAGAAAGCCAAGTATATATCAAATATAGTTTCTATGTTTAAAAATTTGGATAATGCTAAAAATTGTCACATATACCGGTTTTGCTAATTTGAAGTATACATTATACCTCTGGTTAAACTTCTCTTAGAGAAACTTTCACCTCATAATTTTGTATTTGCTTAAAGTCACTCTCTAAAATAAACACACCATGGAAGGATTTGGCATGTCTGGGTTTTTTTGGCGAGATATCGAAAGGAGAGGGTCAGAAACATTAGGTTAATGTGTGTTTTTAAAGATGATGTAATTCATTTGTTTTTGAAAAAGATTAGATACTTACGTTTGCTGCTTAGTCCTTTCATAGAGACTAATGTATGGGCTACATCTTGTATTTCTCTGTCTGAAATAATGATAGAAAGAATTATATTAATTAGGGATAAAACTATATCATTTATACGTGTGTTCAATATGTCTAAGTTTATTCATTTTTGTCCCATTCTAACAACTAGGCAACAAATTGGGAACCAGGTTTGAAAGATCCTAGGATTCAAACCCAAAACAAATTCTCCCCCCACCCCCAACCTCCCAATCAAAAAATATTGTTAAATTGTTTATAAAAGAAAAACCCCCAAGATATTCTGGTGAAGTGAGTGTACTGATCGACCCAGGGAATGGGTGTATCACATAAGTCTTTATAGTTTAACAGAAGAGTTCAAGTGGAAATTAATTGTTACTTTCTTAGATCAATTTAACCTAGATTTTATATTTATATTCCTGGTCTTCCTGTCATTTCAAGTGGAAAAGGCCATAAAACAGTAGTTAATTTTAATAGTTATTTCAACTATCTTCAGGACATTTTATTTCTATGTTAATGATCCAAGAATAATTAATTTTTATTTCACAAGAGTAGTTTTATTCATTATTAAATGAGCTGAAATATTTTGATTTAGATCAAATCAAGTGATCAGTTCGATTGATATATATGTTAATGACCAGTTACAGAGATACACAATTAAATTAGGAGTTTACCTAATTTAAGTTCTATATGGGTCAGGTCAATCATTCTAGTTTTATCATTTTTTTTAAATTGAAAATGTAAATCTAAAGGTAAAATTTTTATTCTGAAAAGTAAGCCATCTCTCAAATTGATGAATTTTATTTTCACAACAAATCCTTCAGACATAAGCTTTTACACTATTCAATTTTGAAATGGGTCATTTTGCTAATTCTAGTTTTATTCTATCGCTCTGAAGACCTCAAATTCTTAATACGGAAAGGGACTAATTTCACAAAATAAATCAAACTAATTAAACTGAGAATTCAATTTTTCGTTAAATTTTAATCAAAATTGACAAGTCTTTCAGTCAAATGTCATTAAATTGAAAATTCTATTTTTCACATAAAATTGTCTCAAATCGATCTGATAATGACACGCTTTTATTTCACAAATATAATATATGATTAATATTAAAATCAATGCAACATCACGCACACAATTTCAAATCAGTTTTAGTACTAAACATCTAAATGTGAGATGGCCTTCAAGTTGATGGTTTCATGGAAAATATCTCCATCACCTGATACTCAAACGGTTGCTAATGTCAACAACACCATGGTAACAAATATACAAATCTTGTTTCATATGATCTATAGAAATATCAGCGAATGCAAAATCATCTTTCAACAACTCATTACAAGTTTAATCATGATATTATTCACTCGCAGACAATGTTGACAGAAATTAGAATCAACGAGGCCAATCAATAACGAACTTAAAATTATTTGGATTGCGAGCTTTTTGGACAAAAATCTATATTGTTTATTAGGGAATACAACTCTGGTCACCAAGGATGCGAAATAACAAATATACAGCTGCATCTATTTTTAAAGGAGAATAGTATATCGAACATTGAATGGATAAATGATGTATAGACATTGCAACGACATGGATGAATGGATGCATTCATCTTTTTGTCATCGTCCCCTATTGTCCCATTTCTTACAATGATTTTATTACTATCATCCTCTCGGCTACATGCTTACAGAAATCACTGAGACATATTTTCTTAATCGGTTATTTCTATTCAACATATAAACTAGTATTTATTGATATATTAATAGGTTCATTGTATATTTATATTGTTATAACTGTTCTCAATCAATTTATATAATTAAATCATTCTAATTAGTACTGGTCTGTAAGAAAGGGGTGAGAAATGAGAAGATATTTTCACTCAATATAACTAGGTTATCAAGGGAGTAAGTAAATTATTCAATAAATATTATGTGAAATAGAATTAGGATTCAGACCACTCTCTATCATCTTTATTTCATTAATTTCGTTGTACAGAACTCTGCAGCAGTGGGAAGAAAATAGGTAATCAGGAGAAACCAATCAGGTTAGGCAGAGTAGAAGTAGACTGCAATCATTTCCAGGTTGTTATTCGACAAACAATCGGGAAAACCCACAAGCCTACTCTTTGTCAGGTATAATGCCAGTTGATGCAATGACAGACCTTATGATACAACACTCACATGCTAACCATTCCGCCATCCAACCCCCCACAAAAGGCTGATATGGGGAATAACTACCTTTAACAGCAATAATTGCTATGAGAGATATTGTAAATATAGGTTATTAGGGTTCCAAACTTACCAATGCTGAAACCTGTAACAGTAGATCCTGTTAATCCAAGTCTTTTACTCAAAAATGGAAACAAATCTGTAAAAAAAAACAATTCATGAATTACATCAACATTATGCTGAATCTCACAATATCGACATTAAATTTTCTTAGATAAATTTAAACATTTGAGTTAAATTAAATATAATGAGCACATATTTCTTCTAGATACCGATAAGCAATTATATTAATTATTTTTTCCTGAAACACAGCGTCCAAAATCTCCCTGCGTCTTATCTACGCATGCGCCTAATACACAGAAAAATACGGTAATCAGTTACATAAATGAATTTTGAGTTAAGCTGATTAAACAACAGAATAAGAATTGAACATTGTATATTTTAATAAATAAGAACTTACGAGGTGATATAGTGTTTGGTGCTGGTCTAGCTGTTAAAGGTAATGGTCTGTTAATACTGAAAACATCAAAAGAAAAATAATTTAAAATTTCTTAATTTATTACATTTCATTCGAAAACCGAGATTATGTCACTCTGGTCACATTTATTGTTCAATTGGTTCATGTGACTGCCATCTAATTTAATAATGACATACACATCTCAGAATAATTTCGTCGACGGCACACTACAGATTGACTTTTCTTTCCGTTGCAAATCCAATTACATTGGCTCTCTTTCCTTCATCGTATTTGTTGATTAGAAAGATCAATGATGGTAAAGCCATTGGTAACATAACGAATGGTGATGGCACCAAGTTCTAATCTAAACCATTATCTCCCTCTCATCTCCACTTTCAACCAGACAACGACCTGTGGTTGTCAATACTTACAGCTTTATTTAACTTCCGCTATCATAATGAAGTGACATTATAAACAATCTCACCCAAAATTACTGATATTTGAATGAAATGTCAATGACGTTTAAAGTCCCACTTTTCTACAAGGTAATAGAGACAGGTACTTTCAATGAAATGTACATCATAAGGACAGCTAAAAGTATGGAGGAATGTCTCTTCAACACGCTAACATTTACAGTCAAACAGCAGCAGAAATAATTAATTGTTGTACTCCAAGCATTTTGTATCTTGAACTTATCATATTAGAGTACCTTGATAAAATCATATTTATCATCAATAATTCATAATAATTTTGAAGATAAGAGCAATTACTCAACATCAAAAGTTTTCCCACACAAACTTTTTAGTTTATGTCAAAATAAATCATTTAGGTTGGTCAACTCATTTTTAATTCTACAAATTTGGCAAAATTCTTTTAATGCAGAAATATCAACATTAAATAATCCAAATCCCTAAATTTCATTTTTTTCACTCAAATCAAACAGATCTTGTTTGTTGAAGACATGATTTTAAACAAATTTAGCCTAACATTATGGATTTTATATCTTAATTAATAAATAATTGTTTTGACTTGGGAGTAAATCTTTTAATCTCAAACAAATTAATGCAAATTTCTTGAAATTGACAACGGAACAGGGCATATCATTTTTAGTTAAAACATGAGCTAAATGTTCCGTTTAGGTCAACTTTCAATCTTACAGTAATAATGGATGCATCACATTTGAACCAGACAGACAGACAGAATCAAAGTACGATAAATGTATGTTTTTAAGTTAAAACAAATTCATGAAGTGGAAATCTGTGTCAATAAAGGCTCCATTGGGTTATGTAATGTTGTTTATGTGATGGAATGATTAACACCCACGGAAAAGGTGAAATATTCTTTACATGAACTGAGCGGTGGATCAACACAAGAACCACCTAGCAAAAGTCAACAATGCATAGAAAGGCTGTGAGGAGAACATTGAGGTCACCAAAAATACACACAGGAACACAAACATGGCATCTGCCATTACTTTCCACCAAGCTATGTTTGTGTTGTCATGGAAACAAGTCTTGAGAGAATTTCGTTTAAGCCTGTCGATTTTTAACCCTAATTTCCTTAAATCTCCCTCTGTCAGACTTCACACAGGTCTTTTGATATGGTTTTCGTGATATAAAAACAACACAATATAACTATTTTTAATATAATAATTTACAATGTCTCTATAGACTTGTTTTTATACAAGTTTCTATTGATAAAAGCTTAAATCCCTCAAAACAGACAATAACTGAAATTCAGTAACGATTGGCTGCTATCAATTTTAATGGAGAAATATTCAATTTTTTTCTGTTCAATGTCTGTTCTATGACATTTATTCAAATCTAATAAATCTGTAATTTCTAGTTTTTTTCCCCACCTACGAGTAAAGTATCACTCATTTTTCAAAATATGCTCCAAATGATGAATAGAAAATATTTCTTTGTACAGAACATCAGAATCAGTTTATAGATAACAAAGCCAAAAGAAAATGATAATGCAATATTAGTGGTGTAACATAAGACAATATTATTTATATTATTATTATTCCTAACTACTCATATTCATCAGAGTAAAATTTTACATGTGTATTCATTCAAATTCTTTTAATTATCAAATACATTTATCAAGCCAGGAGTTTACCTTAAATTGAAATATATTAGATTTTAGTATCACATTAGGAAGCAGATTCAAAATAACTACATCATACTGACGATCCTGAAACTTGGTAATTACGAGATGTGTGTGCCGTAACATAAAGGCCCAAAAGTTTTTAAAAAGTCAAATAAAACTTACCCAAATCCAGGAAGCCCTGTAAAGTTTTGCGTTGATGGTGCTGACATCATTTGTAATTGATGATAAGGATGATAGGGGGTTTTACGTAATGCTTGTAATAAATTGGGTCTGTAATCGGGATCTATACACCATAATGAACCTTTACCAATACTCTGAAATAAAGCATTGAAAATAAAATCGTTACCAATTCGTTTTGTTTCCAATATCTCGACTGAAATGAGTAATTACGGTATGTGTATTTCTAAACTCGTAATGAAGTCAAGTCATTATCTGTACATGTAACAATATCCATATCTTAATTTAACTAACGTTAAAAGTACAAGCAATCATTTTTTTATGAAAGACATTAAACAAAGAGGGATGGAATGAAGAGTTGGATACGAGTGGGGGAATGAGAGGGTTAGAGAGGGTGTAAAGAGAAAAATGGGAAATGGGGAAAGAAATGGTTAAAGAGATGGTTAGAGAGAATGTATAGTGTGTGTAGAAGGAGGGGTAGGGGATAGGGAGCAGTGGGAGGGAAAGGATGTGGGAGGAAAAAGAAATGGGAATAGGGGAAGGAGATGGTTAGAGAGAGTGTCTAGGCAGAAAGGATAGGGAGTAATTGAAGGGTGGGAGGGAGAGGGAGGAGATGGAGAAGAAATAGCAAGAGTGTATGGAGAGTGTATGTAGAGTTGGAGGGAGGGGGAGAGACAGGGGAGGCAAATGGGAAAAGGGGAACAATATGGTTAGAGAGAGTGTAAACAGAAAGGGGTAGAGGATAGAGGAGTTGGGGGGGGGGAGGAGAAATGGGAATAGAGTAGGGAGAGAAATAAATCAGGCTTTGTGCCCAATTACCTAATTCTTCATAAACAAACAATTTGACATTTCCCTTTCAAATTTATTACAAACTCTTGTGATAAGATTTTAATGTTAACTTTTTTTATTTTAATCTTTTTATGTTGTTTATTTTCTTCTCTGAAAGCCGCTTAAAAGTATTTTTTATCTCCGTATTTTTCAATAAATATCCTTGAAATTTAATTTGAAAAAGAGATTATCTGTGTAAAATGACATGTATTGTAAAATTTATTATTCTAAAAGCATATGAAACAGTGAAATATGAAATGTTAGCTGTCAACAGTTAAAATCCTTCAAGCTACTACACACATAAATACTTGTATTTTACCCTACAGCTTGTGACCTGGTTACTATAGCAACACGTCAAACTCACAATTTTCTCCATCTGCCATTTTGAAAGTGTTACATTTGCCCTATTGTCACCCATGACCACATATTGAATGGTATTAAAGATACAGATGTGACCTCGAGCTGTATGCTGTCTTTATGTGGTATTTAAATCAACACACAATCCGTGTAAATGTCGAGTTAGTGCTTCCTACATCACACACACAGGATTAATTCAATTTTAATTTAGGTTTTTTTTATAATAATACTTCAGTTGTTTTAAGGCTTAAAACCAGGACAATACATGTATATTGATCAAAAGATTTATTTAGTCAAAATTTGATCAAGTCAATTCGTTTTTGATTAAAGTACCTTTCTATACTTTTATACATTGAAGATCAGGTTAATTCAAAAGTTTATTCTGAAATAATATTTAAAAAAATCATTCTCAAAGGATTATAAAAAGATTTAAGATTGTTAAATATTATGATTAGCTAGCTATATGTGCAGTAGTCCTGTCAAATATATTTGTTGTATTAATTCGCTAGACCATATGAAAGTGTAATCTGTATACCACATGATGATCCATGAGTTCAGGGCAATAGTGAGAAAATGTTATTTGGTGTCACCTAAACATGTACCTTTCCACATTGAAAATCCATTTATCACACCAACACTCTGCCCCAAAGATCAGATTAAAACTGGTTCATCATTTATGTATTTTGTAAACAAGTTATAATTTATAGCAGGAAAAAATTTGTGAGAGAACATGGGCACCCTTCAATATTTGGACCTTAAACCCCTATTTCCCTCCCTCACACTCTTTGGGAAGAAGTATGTAGTGTACCTTTCAACATTTCAATTTGTATTTGGCACATTTAATTACTATAGCAGAAGTGTGACTTTATTGCATGTGCAGGTCGGTGGTGGTGGTCTACAGTGCAGTTCTACTGTTTTTAACATAATCAAATCAAAAATATATTAGATTAATAAATATGGTTAGTTAATTCTGTGAGACGTAATTAATGTATAATTTGTATACGATGATCATATAATCTATAACAGGAGTGTAATAGCGGAGAAATGTGTTAAACTGGGATATCAATTTCCTGTCCTACAGTTATTACATAAACATCTTGTTGTGTGTAAATGGTGTCACTTCCTCTTCACACCTGTAAATTATATTGGCTCACAGCTATAACTGACAACTATCTCTCCATTTAATCTATGTGATCAACTGGACATATTACATTCATACAATAAATGTCTGTAGAGGAGGTCTCTTCAGGCTATATATAATAAATAATTGCTTTTATATCACTCTAATCATGATCACCGTCAACACTTGTCATAAATAATGGAACAGTCAATAATTACTACTGTGGGTTTTTTTGGTATCGAGTGTGGCCCCCATTACTAATAATTTCTAGAGCCCTTTTCAACACTGCTATTTACTTTTTGTTATCCCAAATGATGTCCCGGACAGATATTTAAATCAGTTCCATGCTTCCTTCGCAATTTTGTCAACATTGTATTTCATGAAACTGTATGAAACTTTATACACACATCAACCTATTATAGTAGTTGTGCCTTTTGTTAATTAGAAATTTCTCACGTTTAATAAATTTTGTGTTTCCATGGAAACGAATTCAGCTTTTTAGTATACAAAGACAGGGGAAATTTTTTTTTAAAGCCAGCATTTATCACAGTTATTTATATCATAGATGGCATGTACATCAAAGGGTTTTATCGCCATTCAATATGTTTTTATGATACTACCATACAATAAGGTGTGTCTCTCTCTCCAGGCAGTCGTTATATAATAAATAATTACTTTATAACTCTTGGTATTATAAATAATTGGTTTTATAACTTTGGGTTAAACCTCATAACATAATCTTACACAATCTTTCCAATAAATCAAATCTCAATAATTTAATCTGAGAAAATATAAACTAATGTGTGTGACAGTTCGTGGGTTCAATTCTACATTGTTACATGACTAAATATAGAATTAGTCACAAAACTAAATATAAAATTATGGACACAAAAATAGAAATCTTTCTTACATTCTTTTGGTATTGAATTTAATTTTTCTATTTTTACGTCTTATTTTTTCTGTTTTTAATATTTATCTCATGTACATATCATAAAGCTCAATTCTGCATTTTGTTACAATAAAATATATCTAATCTAATCTATTGAGGAACTGTGGTGGGGCTTGCTAACCTGGAGGTACTGTGTTTAATAAAGTTAATCATTACTTTCCCAGGACAGAGGGGCAGGCAAAGAACATTGTCTAGTCTAGTTAAAAAAAAAACCATGTTGTGTTGATGCTTTCCTCATAGAAAATTTCTCTTGTTAATCCTGATATGGTCTCCCTGTATTAAACAATGTCAGTTGTTTCAAGATTTAAGATTTGGATCGAATGTCTTGTCGTAGAGTATTATTATACTACAGTTTAATACATGTACATGTATAACCTGATTCTTAGTAATGATCTTCTTTTATCACAATATTATCATGAAAACCTTCAGATCAATATAAGTGAGGGCTGAGATAACAAGTGTTTTGTTTAATGCTACATGGACATATCTACAAATGTAATGAATGTAATGTTTGCATGTCGCTTGAGTATTTGTAGTATCTGTATTGTATTCTCATGTACAGCCTATTAAAATGTGAAAAGGCCGGCAGTAGTTTGTTCTATAGAGAATACAGTACCTGAGTCAGGTGACGATAGATTATCAATACCGCTCACAAATGAACACTTTTCAATTTAATCAGCTACAAGTCATTTCCTTCAACACTGTATAACAATACATTTTATTGACCGGAAAAACTTGATCATATAATTACTTTTTCCGATTTCATTTAGCCAACGAACAACAATGTATTTCTTATTGAAGAGTAAGAAATTTGTCACAAAGCGAACATCCAGCACATATTCAATACCAATTCTCATCGATTGAGCCCTTATTTAAAAGATTCCTATGTCAAAAGTTTTAAACATTTTTTCTTAATAAAATAGATATGTTTATCAGCCAAATTATGTCATGATGGGAAAGAAATGTCCAAAATATATCTGTTCAGGTTATATCAAGGAATGGCATTCAGTCTGGGGCCAGTACAAATTCTTTTGGGATTCAGGATTTAAATTCTTTCTCTGTCAGTGTCACACTGAATTACTAGTCACATAATTAAATGTAAATAAAAACCTTTATTTTAGTTGAAAGATTAGTGACTGTTTATTTTAGACTTGAACCTGATGTAATAATTTGGAATGTTTACTTTTTTTAGATTAGTATCCAGGTAACATATAGCTAGGTACTCTAATTACATTAATTAAAACCTTTGAAGTATATGATGTACATGTACAATACCCAGACTCATCCTGTGTGTGTAATAATTTATCAGATGGGTTAAATGCATATCTACGAAATTATTCAGCAGTGCAGCCAAATTAGCTGGTACGGAAACTATTTGCCATAAAAAGTTGTGCAACGAAAAGCATTGATTTTAGGAAGTTTTTTTGTAATGATTTCTGAATCGGTCCATAAATTTTTGCTAAGATTATAAAGTCTTCCTGAACACTAACCTTAGTCACTGCATGTATAATATGGGTTATGGACAGTTTCAAAGTCTTCTTTTAATACCTCTCAAATAATGAGAGATAGGGTTTAACCTCCACTCTACATAAATAAGGTAATTTCAGGACTAACATAGGGTACAATTTTATTTCAGTAATTTCCTTGCGTGGGCAGGGGTGTCTTTAGCAGTTGGGGGAATCAGAAGTTTTCACAGAAAACCCACAAGGTTAGGCAGGCAACCATGTTGGATCAAAACTACACCATGTGTGAAACCAATTGATCACCCAACTCCCCACAACTCACAAACTTAAATAAACTTTCAACGACCCCTTCCTTTGCAATTTCCAGTCTTTTCCACTTATATGTGCGTTTATCTTGTCATGTCGGTAGGATTGTCCTGTGTAATTGTTTGTGTGTGGTGTTGTCTCTCTGCACTTACTAGGGTTAGGGTTAGAAAAAAAATATAATATTCTTTAAAATCAAATACTAACCTGTCCCTTTTCTTTATCCACTTTTTTGAAGCACTTATTCAATGATAGGTTATGTCGTACTGAATTCTTCCAACCTGTTGGTGCATTTTGAAAGTACGGAAAATGGGAGAGAATCCAGTTATAAATGTCTTTAACAGGCAGACGTTTCTGCGGGGAATCTTCTACAGCCATAAATATAAGACAACTAAACGAATACGGAGGTTTACTATTTATATGTTTTTGAGGATTGTATGGCACATGTGGAGGGTGAGACTGCGCTAACAAGCCACCATTTAATTTACTGAATTCTTCATTTTCTTTCTGTTCCTCTTTAATTTCCTCTTCCTCCACCGATAAACTTTTTAACAAATCTGTTTCTTGAAGCCATGACAAGCTTGTCAACTCATCGTCGTCAAGTTCACCTTTTTCCAGCCTCATTTCGGCGAAACAACTGCTACTAAGTGGGTCTTTTAAATCCTCGTCATCAGAGTCCATACACGCTAAAGCTTTTGATAATGCACTACCTGGAAAACTTTGACTTAAACTGTTCACAAGTCGTTGTCGCATTGATGCATCACTTTCGTCCACATCTCTAATGGGCGCCATGTTGAAATGTGAAAAGCCCACCCCTGAAAAATACGAAAAATAATCTTATTTAATGAAAGGTCAAAACCCAAACAATATCAAATTTGCTTTATTCCAGGTAAAACTGCCACCTTCATGTAATAAAGTACCACTTGTTGCAATCTTTCCATACATCAATTATGGAATTCATTCAATTATGCAAAATTTTATCCATCACACGGTACACCATACCAGTTATAAATTTGGATGGCTGATTGTATTGTTCCAGTGATTTTATTGAATGGAAACTGGAATCGCTTAATTCATAACATTGACCTAATAATACCTGCAGGAGAACCATACCATACACAACAACCAAAGAGAAATCCAAAAGACAAGCTCACGGACATTGTAAGTAACAAATAACAAAAGTACTATCATATTAATTGAATGGATCACAGAGATATCTCATGGTGTAATCATATCATTGATCTCTTAATTTGTTTTTTGAAGAAGAATGAAATAAGAAAATAAATAGTCAATTAAATTTTGATTAAAGATACACAATGCAACAGCTAAATCTGCCTGTTGCAGGTCTGAAATGTTATCTAAATTATCAATCACATATAAATTAACTTATCCGTACCATAATCAACTATCGATGGCATCGCTAGTCTGCAAGCTTGAGTGGATTATGACCCGATTTACTACATAACTTCATTTCACGATTAAATCAATAAATGGATAACCGAGACTATGCTTTTTAATGTACTGAAATTTTCATGAAATTGCCTTTACATTATTTAGGTTTTGACTATTATAGTGAGAACTGCCAACTCGTTATCTAATCTCCCATAATATATTTTTAATTTCTCTAATATTGATATTTTTTTAAATGAATGAATTATTGACACTGTATAATTAAAATAGTACCATAATGACCATCAGTTGGTAATCAAGTGTATTAGACTGATATAACTACATCTGTTGCCAGTGTAATGACCGCCTACTGGAAACATGGACCATTGTGTTTCATTGTATCATTCGACTAAAGCCTTTAACGCTATAAAAATATACTTCCTTGACAATTGCAAACCTAAATACTATAAACATTAATGTACAAAAGCATTGAGTGGAAATTTTTCCAGACCATCAAGAATTTTTAATGTTGCAACAATTATGTAGAAGAGAAGGAAGTAAGATGATAAATGAGTCCAGAAATGTGTAAATAATACACATTGGTTGACACTATCTAATACTTAACTTGTTAAATTCTTTGGTGTGTGTGTGTGTGAGAGAGAGAGAGAGAGAGAGAGAGAGAGAGAGAGAGAGGGGTTATAAAATTTAATAAAACTCATAAAATCTGAATCAATAATTAACCATAATTAAATCCTTAAAATTAATAATTACATCTCGAAACTTAGATCATGTGTGTTAAAAAATTCTTTGTGGATGTAGTTGAGAGAATTCTAACTTAACACTCTTTGTGTTATCTCATATCTAACTAAAGTGAAAAGATTAGTAAATGAGCCTAGCTACAAGAAACCATGACCATGTACTCTTCTATTGATTACCCGACAATCAATTCAGGGAAAAAGAAAAGACAAAATTTTTAGTGAAAAGATTATGGCAGTTTATTTTTGTGTAATAAGTGTTTAAGCTTTGTGGTATATATATAAATGGTGACAGTCAAACCACATGGCCTCACAGTCTCATAAATTCACCTGCTGTGTAATCCAGCTGGCGAGGCTACATTACCATGGTGACAACCTCTCTCTCTCTAGCTTAACAAACTAACTGATGGCTGTTTACTTCAAACCTTCTCCTTTCCTAAATCTATAACTCTATCTTTGATCGGGACAAGAAGCACAAGTTCTCTAGCTACCTGTTTCACCCTTTGATCAAATACCAAATCCGAGACGTCGACATCATCCATCAAAATCAATTGAATTACAGGCCAATATGAAACTTCGACAAGGATAACAAGGATTTTTGAGATAATCCCCCCTTAAAGACCATGAATCAATTACACTATAAAATCCATGCTCTTAAAGAATGAACAATTAAGTAACCTCATATTTCAATTACTGTCGCATCCCTCAACAGCTATTGACACCACTTTTCCGAAAACCCAATTAACTTTAAAGAGAGAAATAATCTCAAACTATGATTATAATTTTAAACAATCTATTTATATTTTTCACAAGAGATGGATATACATATATACACACTTGTTTTCACGTTATATCTTCATTTTATGCATTTATTGAACAAATATATAGCCAAAAAATATTAATTCGAAACTACAAATACCGGAAAACTGATAACAAATTCAAATGCTCAAATACACTACAATTATATTTACATCAAGACGAAACTACCAAAATAAATTATACAAATTTAACAAAACCTTACCGGTATTCACCAAGACCCTGTCTACCAAACTTCTATAAATGATTAACTTGAAATGAAAGCATATAAAAGATATTCAAGTTTAAACAAAACTTGATGCTGATAACAATTACCCTCTACAAGATTTGACAATACTTGAATTAAGAATGTGTTAGAGTTTGACCCTACGCCATGTTCAAATTGTAAAGAAAAGATGGAGATGTCAAGAGTTGTTATCTTTCCTAGATAATGGACAACAGCTCTGTTTTCATAAACACTTTAAAGTTATCTCTTCTAAACAAATGTTTTACAACATGCAATGACAAGAATAAGCCACTCCATCCTCAGTCCTGTAACAGACTAGTCGTAGAAACCAGATATCCTTCGTAAATCACTTCAATTAAAAATACCCATATATGTAATCAGTCTTCAATTACGGTTGTCTTTATTTCCTAAAGATGCAGGTCTCTTATTTTAAGCATGGATAACTTTAGATTAACAATTATTTTTATTCCATGAACAAAAAGCTGTTTTAAACGATGTCAGTAATTTGATGGCGTTTTTTTTTCCTAATATACATGTATGTTCAGATAATTTGTTTCCTAATATAAGATAAGAGAACAAGTATAACACAGAATAGAGCGTAACATATTACTTTCAGACTTTCATATTGTAATTTTTATTTCTATGAGTTCTATGGTCACATATGAAATGCGAAAGGGGGTGGATATTTACTCTTCTCTGAACTGCAACTGCTGAGGGATATTTTATGTTCCAGGTCTATGAATTATGGTGGTTACATGTGTTTTATAGAGAAATTAGCAAGGCCTCATTAACTGATAAGCAATACAATTTGATTAGAACAATAAAATTCAATATTGAATATACCGGTTGTGACTTCTTTAAAAAAAGATATCACCAAATGTGACACCTATAAAAATTCAACTGATAAATACTGAATAATAATTGATATACGTTAATTGTCAACTATAGTTTATATTGCCAATAAGCCCCAGATGTCATCATCTTATGAATATGTATATCCCTTTAAATCATGTGACCTGCATGGTGTAGGTTATATCGAGATATAACACAGTATCAATTATAAAACTGTCAAGCATAAACAAAAAGTCAATACTTATAAAACATTCTAACAAATCTCTTACTCATTGATAAAATAAGGTGACTAAAAATGTCATTGAGTATTTTTGCATATATTTTTCAGATCAACTTAATGTACATGTTGAACAACATGGCTGACACCAGTCGTAGCCACATCACCAAGTCATCTGGATTTGAGAATATATATGTCAACTTTCTCTTTAAGTATCTAAACAGTCTCTTAACATTAATCTAACTTGACAACATGTGGTTTATAGGAAATAAAAGCTGTTGAGAACTTTAAACTTTTTCATCAATATATAACAAATACGAAAACCTAGTTTCATCATAATTCGGTGAGGTAAACAAGTAGTTAGAAAAGTTCGGGAAAGTTTGTGAGTTAAAGTCTCAGATTATGTAAATAAAATAAAGTAATCAATGTTATGTGGAAGTTAAAATAGGACAAAAAATGAAATGTCCTTACCTCTTAAACTAAAGGTTTAATAACTCCTAATTCTCTATCTTTTACTTTGTAAAGAAAAGTTCATAAATAAATTTGTCAACTGACTGCTGCTGCAGGGAAAAGGAAGATGGCGACTGTCGTCAGTGACATTAAGCTCAGTGAACCGTAGGCATGCTGGGAGAGAGAATGTGTCATGTGTAATAGAGCATCTCAACAATTGGGCAATCCGAGCAAGTTGGTTGGTTGAAAGCTCTCAACTCAGACACCCATGTGATACATCAATACAGCCAGCTGGTGCCCCTATACACACTAAGCTTCATGTTTCCATAGTTACATGTGTGGTTGCCTTGGAAATAGAGATGCAGCAAGCAAGTTTCTGTTTTACTCTATGGCCCCAATTATGTAGCTTTTCCCCAAAGGCAAGAAGCCAAATCTAAATAGGTTTTACTTCTAAGACATGCCAGTCACTAAAAGAGATCTTTATCGACTGTAAATTTCTTGTCACAAGGTTGAAGACAGAAATAATTCAAATCATGATGAATGTGGTCCATCCTACATGGAGATAAATAACCATGTATACATACAGTGTACTTATATATATACATATCTAACCTAATTTATACTCTAGTAGATATATATATATATATATATACAGTAGCAACCATGCATTATATAAGTCAGTTACTGATGCTTGTACTGATAACATTAAAGTAAACAGTTGACCCTGTCCTTAATACAATCAAATAAACTAAAACTACTGATGGACTTTCAACTTGGGTTATAATCTATAAATTGATCCGACCTTCTCTCTAACAAACAAAACATCTATGAATGCAGCGACAAGTTACAGCCACGAGTCACAAATCTTTTAAAAGCAACAGGACAGATTAGAGACACAAAATGGGGACACTTCATAAAACCCCTTAGATTCAAGATAAAGCCACTCCTAATCTTTAAGAAAGTATGTTAGTTTGCTTTTAATTTTAAACCCCTACTTCTCTACATGTGTGTACCGGAGACGAGGGTTCAATAGTCGGTGGAATATCTGGACCATGGTGTGACTATTTGAATTTAAGTATATGTCAGGACTTCATTTTAATGTTGAAGCCCCATCATATCAGAATAAAGGCTAAATACAAAGTTTAAAAACATGCACAATCCAAAGTTCTGATAGTAGAAAATAATATTTAACATCTAACAATTTTAACTTAAGTTATAAGTTATGGCCATTTGAAGTTTACATTGGTTTCTACTGATTTCAAACCACATACGTATATTTGTGTGCATTAGACAAAGCAAATAAAGTAATAAAAATTCTGCAAACCATTTTCACACAAGCCAGGCCAATCTTCATGAATTTACTTTTTTTTAACTGATATGTACTTTATTTCATTTGTAAAAAACAAGTAATAATTTACAAAAAGGGTTTTTCAGAAATTATTACCAGACCTATTACATCCAACTGCTAGGTTGAGTGTCTCTGTGTCTATTAAAACCCTAATTGGGATCAATGTCTGTATTATGATAAAGTATAAGGCTTATTAAGATAAATGTAATTGTGTGAAAATAAACCTATTAAGTTGGGTAGTTTGTTTGTTTAGTATGTAGACAAATAGTAAGACATACCAATCTATTAAAATAATATAAGTCTTGTTGAAGTTAACACTTTATTTATTTATTATGTAACAGTTTTATTTCTGAGTTTTGTTTTAAGTTTATGAGTTTGGTTTAAACAATGTAAAATAATACTGCATGAACTGGAATAAACATTTCCAAATCTGGTGTACATGACAAAATATAACACTTGAACTTTAGTACTGGATAAGTACTAATAATATCAATACACAGGAAAAAAGGGAAAAAAAATCAGTTGCAGAAAAAATGACAGGCAATATCTGTGATATGTACCCTATATCTCCAGACTTGGACACAGTAAAAAGTGTGTATGACAGTGAGAGAGAGGGGTTTAACCCACTGACACAAACTAGGTCATTTCAGGACTAACATACATAATTTGCTTTTGCAGGAAGATGTCGTTAAAAATAGGAGTAAACCGGACAACCCTACTCCTTGTCACATGCAAGAGGGGTATCAAAACCATACCACTTGATTCAATGACAAACTCTTTGATTTCAGTGCACAACTGGACCACCCAATAACCCTGTATTAAAGGGTTTATATACTGCAAATTTATATAATGACCATTGACCATATTATCAAAAATCCAGGCATTGATTTACTGCGAATAAGGTACTTTTCACAAGACTTCTTGAAAACCATGATAAAGTTTTGTTAATCGTTAATTGGAAGTGTCTGTAACTGACAGAGCCCTTTAAGGCATTAATGCCCCATGTTTCCTCAAAATATTGTATGTGTGCCAAAATCAAAGTGGTCTGCCAGGGCATCCAGAAGGATATAGGATTGCCCTAAGAAATGGGTTTATGTACTACATAGCACGTTTTTAATCAGCCTATTTTGATTGTCCATGTTATAATTTATTTAAGATTTTTAAAAAACGAGATTGGAAATTTCACTGAACTATCTATAACACTTCCTAAAGAGTAGGGTGATCACATGGCTAATCGAGTAAGGCGCTGGCTCGCTAGCCTGGAGGTTGGGTGTGCAATACCTGCATTGGCAGAGTAAGTTCATCTCTCGATTTTCCGGCATGGTTTCTCCTTGTCGGTGATGCAGAACGGAGGGCCTAACAAGGATAGCTGTCTAGTCGGTCGGGACGAAAAACCAAGGTCTCGTGTACACATCAATGTGCACGTAAATGATCCCTTGGCAGTTGGAATTCGATATAAGAGTAGGCCGTGGGCTGCTGCCCGAGCAAAATTTCACTCATAGCACACTGTATGGCGTATGCCCGTCTTCCATTAGCCCAGGTTAGGTGCAGAAGAGTACGACGTGAAACTCTATTTCATTTCATTTCCTAAAGAGTAATGACTGATGTATGCTCCGGATAAAATCTTAACAAAATCATTACGTTGAAAGTCAGACATAAATTGACACCATCTCAACGAATGATCCCTTTTCAAACAAACTTATCATTTTCAACCCGGCAGGAATAAATAGTTATTAGAGAAAAATCAAATATTTTTCGAAAAATATATATATGGGACTACTTAATTCAAATCAAATAAAAATAAAGATGACAAATACTAGCCATGTTTATTTGTCAGTGTCAATAATGACAATAATTATTGACAATTAAATTAATGCGACTAAGATAAGATAATCGAAACACTAATGAACAAATTCTGAGAAGATATCTCCATTAACAAACTGAAACCTTTCTTAATAATAATGTAAAGTCACCATAAAAATACAATAACTATAGAGAATAAAAAGCTATTGTCTGTCATTGCCAGTCACTAATGACAATAATACTCATCTGGAGAGGCCATCACAGTCCTACATAGGTACTTAGCTTCGACTTTAAATACCATAAACATTAATCAATATGAAATACAGGTTTACAATTGTTATATCCTTACAAAAACATTCACTATATTGTATTTTAACTATCTACACTATCATAGCAATTACAAAACATGTTTTCTAAAGACTCTTTTAATACTGTTAATTTACATCAGACTTTCATAATAACTGATTTTATAACCACAATAGATTTAGTATTTTTTTAAAGGGTCCATCACCATTTAGTGATTGTCAACCATAAAAAGAATATACATTGTCCATCAATTTTACAGCACCCCCGAGAACACTTCCCGCCCCTCGTTGCTCTGAGCTTGTTAAAGCCCTGTCCCTCACTGCTATAATACTGTTAATTTACAAGATTTCAAAATAACTGATTTAAAGATCTATTATTTTAATGGATTTCTTCACTTATAATATTGTTAATTCATATATCAGTCTTTCTAATGTTACAAACAGTAAAGATCTAGTTCAATTGACACATATTGAAATAAAGTGGACAATAACAAATGAAATGGAAATGAAATGGGGTTTAACGTCCTACTCTTATGCACCTAACCTGGGCTAATGGAAGACGGGGGACAATAACAAGAATTAAGACTGCTAATTCACATATCAAGCTTTTATACTGATTTAAATAGTTCTCTTCACTTGTAATATTGAGACATGTTAACAAGGAGAATAAATATTGTTAATTTAGATATCAGACTCTCATAATAACTGACTTTATCACCAGTAAAGATCAGGTGTAAAATGGTTCTTCAATAATAATATTATTAATAATAGACATCAAGATATGATGTATAGACAGTTAAAAACCTCGAGTAGATAAAATGGAGAATATTGTTAATCCATCTATCATGTTTTAGTACTACTGACAATAAGACCACTACATGTTTAGTTATACAAGATAAATGTCATTACCTTCCATCTTTCTCTCTCTTAAAAAAAAACTATTTTTTTTTAAATGGACAAAGAATTTTCCACCATTTTTCCTTCCTTTTCCCAAACCAGACTCCACATCTAACCTTCACAATATGCTTGTTACTATGACAACTACACAAATTATTGGCTAGAAAGCCTCTCTATGACAAGAAAGGGATGCTCATGGTATACATAACACAGTTACTGGTGAATTTATCCCACATCACTTCACATCTCGCTAATACAATAACCATGGTAACCATAAAACATTTGATGTAATCACTATTAACCAGCATTTACACACGACCAACATCTCGACAGCAGAAAGCCCACAACATCAGACTTCCTAATAAAAACTGGAAATTATGTGATCAATTTTTTTATTCCGATTTTATTACGTACTATCTCTGCGGATAAAATTAGCGACACACATACACACGACATTTAATAAAACCAACAGAAGCGGAAGGATGATATGGGAGACTATTTATACAAAACCAATCTTTCCTCATTATCTATAATCAAAGATGCCTTTAACATGTAGACAGGATTTCTGCTTACAAAATCTGAAGGTTCAAATTCCACATAAATTTGGTGAAACAGGACTTCTGCTAACTTTATTCAAGGCTCAAATTCCTTATAAATCTGCTAAAAAAAAATATGTATTTTTCAAGCCCATTTCCGACTTGTAATTACTTTGTAACCCAGTATTGCAGGAAAGGTAAAAAAAAGTTCTTTGGATTGGAAGAAAAACTAAATTGAAGGACAGCTAGCTAGCTTGGAAGGTTTTTTTTTAGGAGAAGTTGGGTTGCAGTGCCATTACATATTTAAAATCTTGACTCGGGCATGCCATTTGCAGGAAATGAAGAAATCATTCTTTTGATCTTTTTTAACATTTTGAGAAATGCAACTGTCTTTGAGAAATGCAACTGTAAAATGTTTGCATCAAAATCGAGAAGACAACCATCAAAATTCACGTGATAATTCAAGTGTGAACACAAATGCAGGACAAATAAAGGAGTTTAAAAATCCCAGCTTGCGACCTGTTTTCGAGGAGGCTTTTTTATTTAAAACTAGTTTATCTTGGTCGCCTGAACGGGTTGGCTTAAAAACTCAGGCTCCAAGTCGCTTTACGCATACGCAGAAGACCTTAAGTTACATTCCTGGGAAAATAGACACGTCAAGCAAGAACCAAATAAAGAATATGAAGCTCTGACTGAAGAGGCCAGAATAATTCAACTGGTTTAGCTAAAAGTACAACCCGGTCTTAAAAACCCCAGAGATTTTGAACTGATTTAAAAATAAGTGTCTAAACACACGAAAAAGTTACCATTATTTTATGTCCTTTCAATTAACTTGGGAATATCCATGCTTTTAGTATCACTGTATAATAGACAGTAGGGTAACAGAATAAGACTTACTAACTTACATTTTACTTAGTTTAAAAATCCACATATTAAAAATATCAAAACTGGACATGTTTCTTCTATTGTCAAGAAGCCTAATCTAGAAATAGCAGGAAGGACCTGATCAAGGGTAGCTTAGGGACTGTTGTCCCGTTAATGATTGTTAATAAGTAGATAACACCAGTCAATATTATTGTCATTTATACCACTAGATATTACATAAAACCTATTATAACAATCAATTAGTGCAAATGTCATTTAACTTCACACCATAAAACATTTAAATCTTGTTCAAATCTGTCACATAAGGTGGACAAAATTAATACCATTCAAAAATGTCATTTTATCAATAACTTTTATTTTATTCAATTGAATTTTATTTTAATGATTTTTTTTTTCTTTTTCTTTTGGATATTTGCTCTATTGCAAAGACAAAAATTTGAAAAGTAAAACAGTAATCAGTCTACATGTACCTAGCACATAAAATACAAAACAGAAAATATTCATAAGTAACACACAGATATGATATATGAATAGAACAAAGTCACATCATATTTTCAAACTAAGAGACCTTTTCTTTCATTTTATAGCCTACATATTTAATGTTCACATTTCTCAAAAGTACCAAGAAGAAATTTATTTCTATTTTGGAACAAGTTTTTGGGGTGTTTTTTTTTTTAGGGTTTTTAAGTTCATAACTTTTAATCAATATACCACAGTCAGTTATACTACCATAAATATTTTACGCCCTTTTTTATGCACTTATTGATATAACGTGATTATGAATAGATTTTTGTTGTCATTGTTGCCATGACAAAAACTTTATTGTAGAGCACCATCCTCCAACAATACAGTCTCTGTACATTATAATTATTAAATAATTTATTTCATGTTACAGAGAAATTTCAAACTTTTAACTAAACATACCATCTTGATTTCTTTATGACACAAAAAAACTCAATAAATACAGATGCTGAAGAAAAATTCCAATGATTCAGATCTGCTTCACTGGGTAGCATCCATCATTAAAATCAGTGAAGTGAAAAACTTCTATGTCAATATCTCCATTACATCCACAGCATCTTAGACATAAATGTTAACAAACTTATCTGGCCAATTTCTTAATCTCAAAACAGATAATAATCCACTTCCAGAAAAAATATACTTTTGAGATAATCAGGTGTGCATGATTTGATCAGAGCATCCAGTATATCCAGTCACTACATGTCACATAGATGTCCTCAACAGGAACTCATCCACCGCTTCCTGTTGTCATGACAACATAACCTTTCATTGTATTAACAATTTGACAACAAACAGAATAATGATTGACAGATTAGAGTAACAAATAAAACATCTCCGATTTTAGTACATATTTAATGACTTGTCTGGGGACTTTCCTATAAGACAATGTCTGGCTGTCACACTATCGTTTTTCAACAGTATCATTTACCTTTCCTTTAGACTTGCTCGTCCTTAGTTTTATTTGTATAGATTAGAAGCATCTTAATTGGCTGAGCTGTACAGGTAATTCTCATACAGTATATTATGCATGTGATAATGATTCATTCATTAGTCATATTATTGGATCAGTATTGACCAGGAGTTCTTATATTCAAATTAAACTTATTGTCAGTAACATTAAAGTTCTTTTCTTAACTAAATTGGTTGTGCAGGTATTTTCATTCAGAGTATTATAGTTCATTTATTCCTATCCTCGGTCATTATATTTGAACAGTATACTAATATTGAACTGAAATTCTTATTATATTAAAAAGCAACTTTATCAAAACTCAAGTTTTATTAAAAATGTGTTCACTTTAGGTAGAATATGAAATTTTTAAGAATATCAATACTTTAATATGCATATTTAATTTAGACATAGGGTCTGTTATAAATTGAGAAATTATTAATTCAATTTTGATGGAAAAGTTATATTGTGATTTAACATGATTTGACCTGACTGATGGCAGGGTACATGTTTGAATTGAAGAACCCTATACAGAAGGAAGGACCATAGATAGAAATGACAGGAAAAAAGAATCAGAACCAAAGACCCCCCTCCCCTACCAAAGGCCCTCAAATTTATTTCTGTTTTATTGTGGTACTAGTTTTACAGTATTTCAGTAATTCAATTATATGCAGACGGTCATTAGCCTAATAGCAGAATCCAAATAAAAATTTGGGAGGTTAGACAAGCAATAAACAAGTCTGGTATTGAACCACACCCCTAGACAGTCCTTGTGATCGATACCGTACACCGTAAATCATTCATTCCACGTCTACAGAGGGAGTTTGAGCATCCCACAAGCACCCTAACACCTAGCTCTTCCACCCTGGCTACGCCAAAGTGGTCATATTTAACAATAAACTAAATAAGTGGAGACACCTGTTGACACCGTACACATGTTTAACTACAGTATCCATGACAACCAACTACAATATTCTTGCCTATTCTACTTACATGTATATTGATTTTAAACCGACAAGTGTTTATAAATATCGCTTTTCTCAATATTAATATGAGAAATTAATAACTTCAATAAATGTCGAACTAAAAGTCTTTTTCATCAATATGTTGATACACTCAAACGAATCACCAACCTTACCTTAATTAAAGGTAAGTGTATGAGCAGACGCCGACGCCAAACAGCTATTGACAATTTCAATAGTAGCAAAGTGACGCAATAAAAGTACTCCCATTCTTTCAAATTCAATATCAATTTAAACCATTTTGAGATCTATCCATTTTAATTATAAGAAAAAATACCAAATTAGTATAATTGTGTAATAATTAACAAAAGTTTCTAAAAATCGCCACAAACCTCTTTGATTGTAAGAATTGAATTGTGTTAATCTTATGGATTATTTTTATTACGCTATTCAATTTTTTTATTTTGAAAGATTAAGCAGATGTCTGCTTGTTTACTAATTCTGGTTTAAAAAATGGTTATATCTCAACACTGACTTTATCAATGGACAGCTTGAGAAATCCCCACAACACTGAGATAAAAAATGATGCTGGATTACCCTTTCAGCCATTAAGAAACTTGAGATGTTAAACTTGCAAATACATGCAACTTCACACCGATGATGTTCATTGTCATTAGATAGATTTTGGATCACATACAAACAATGATATTGTGAAAGTGACTTCCTTAAAAGCAATATCACCCCAATAGGCCCATCTTCGTTAGTCCCGTCTGAGCAGAACAGTAAGACATTAAACCTCATAAGATAGGTCGATAGCCATTGAGTCAACTGGCGAGGTTTCGAGTAGGGTCCCCTGCCCAATCCAGATTCTCTCCCCAGCTACAGACCCAATGTGCAAGCGAATTATTGAAAATAAATTGAATCATATGTTAGTCCCAAAAATGACCTAGTTGGTGTCAAGTGGACATTAAACCTCATTTCTCTTATTTCGATTGAATCTTAATTAAAATGTGTAGATTTTGCATTCAAAAAAAAGAACCAGGATAAAGTTTATCCATCACAAACTGATGCATCAAGATGCAGAAATCATAAAAACCATTTTCAATAACTCAAAATGATAAATACATTCTCACAAGAGAAGATTTTTATGTGAATAAATTCTGTGTTACCTGAGAGACAGCGCGTGTATAACGAACATGACTTGTCAATTGGTTGGGAAACGACACATGTGCTTTGTCTTTATAACTTATCTATTTCTACAGGACAAGATATTAATTTTATTCGTAGGTCGGTAACAAGTTAGAACATCAAAGTGAGAATACTAACATATTTTCACTCACATTATTTTATGGATTTCCAAATTATGTATAAAATGAAACTCGTTCAGATTCGTGTAATGTACCACCTGTCAAACAAATTAAACATGTAGACTTAATAATGGGTTCGTAATATATATGCCCTCAGACTGTGCCTAGTTTTTAGGAAAGGACAAAAAGTCATGGTTTTGCACATGTATATATTGGATTGGTAATATATATCCGTCCAAAACCTTCTGCCCTCAGACGGTGCCTAGTTTTTAGAAAAGGACAAAAAGTCATTGTTTCGTACATGTATATGTAAAAGAACCTGACATGGAATTCGAAATAAAAGTAGGCTGTAACGTAATGCCACTCCCTGGGTGAAGAACAGTAGATGTTAAAACCTCATTTTATTTATTCTGCCATTCAATGACTTAATGATTTCGGGGGAATGAAGTACAGCAATGGGTCTTTTTGGCGCACTTCAGGAACATGAACATTAAGTCTCTTTAATTTCTGGAAGGCACAAGGGATATTTTACAGAAGAGGATAGATTCCGATGACAATTGTAACACTGATTTAGCAGCAACATGTTTGACCCATACCCAACAGGTACATAACACCCATCACTAATTGAACAGACACTGATCTTAAATTTCAGAAACAGATCTAACATTGTGTTCCACAGATTCTCAAGGTAATGGCCTCTATCCGAAAGACTTTTTAAAAACAAATGAATGAATGAAATGGGTTAAGGTTAATGGAGACAGGCATACAACATGCTGTGTGCTATGAGGGAAATTTGCCAGGACAGCAATTGTATTCAAACTGTCAAGGGTTCTTTTTGTGCTTCCAAACTTTACACAGAAATTTTCTATCCAGACTCTCCGTCCCGAACCACTGATGGAAAACTGTGGGTAAATTTCTCAGCTAACATCGAAATCCAACTCCATACACTTCATGTAGCAACACCCCAAGATGATTTAAAGAGAGAGAGAAATGGGGTTTAAATGTTTAAAGTCTACTCCTCGACAAACTAAGAGATTTGGGGATTAACATATGATTCAATTTTATTTCAACAATGTGCTTGTGAGGTGTGTCAGGCAGTTGAATTAAAACAGTATGTACAAGTTCATAGTTGATCAAGATTAATCATCCAGGACAATTTTGTGAGACTGAAGTGATTTTTCAATAAGTTTGTAACAGATATAACCATTTATAGTTATTATATGGATTATAAGATCTAGAGAAAACATAATCCTAAGGCAAAACAGATCTTTATCATGTGTAGTAATATATGATTATAATTATCTTTAATGTCAACTATTCTTGATGGCAGACATTTAATGTCAATAACAATGTCATTAAAGCCTGCTCTTTCTACAACATCTTGGTCCTCCCTCTTGGTCCGGTGCTACAGTTACCTACCCTTGGCAATAGTCAGGTTATTTTGATCATGTCGAATTCTGATAGCAATTTACTAAAAGTCAGTATTATAGTACTATGACACTTGCATGGCTTAGGTCTCGAAATGATTTTTTTTTACCAGACAAAATTTCATGACATATTTAATTTTGTGCTGGACAATCATGGTGCCTATTTCCAGAGTGGACGTAACAAATGGGAGGGTCGCCTGTCCAACCTCCTGGGTTTTCTCTGGGTCCTTCGGTTTCCTCCCATTTCCAAAGACCCCTATGCGCAAGCGAATTATTAAAATCAAATTAACCCATGTTAGTCCCAAAATGACCCAGTTTGTGTCGAGTGGATGTTTTTTAACTCCATCTCTCTCTCTCATTTCAGAGTTTTGATTGTCTCCATCATACAGCAGCATACAGCAGTACAGTCAAGTCTGACAATTAGGCTGACAAAAAATACCTATGTTTATGGTTATAAGCGGGCCCGTAGCCAGCTCATAAAATTGGGGGGGGGGGGGCTACTGAACTTTTTGGAGGGGCTAAGGATGTGGCTGGCGAAATATTGGGGGGGGGGGGCTAAGCCCCCGCGATAGCCCCCCCGTGGCTACGGGCCCGGTTATAAGGCATGGTAAATGAGAGAAAAACTTTGTATATTGTGGTTTGTAAGAGATTTCCATTCCTTAAAATGACTTTAATGTTAATTCGTTCTCATGTCTCAATAATCTTAACCAATTTCTTTTTAAATTTTAGAGTAATGAAAATAGGCAATGGATGGATCAATATTTCTATAAATATAAAGTTTCACATTCTTTTAAACTTGACAGCAATTAGGATATTCACTGTTCTTTATTTTTGTGAAATCTAGGTCCATCAACGTTTCTTAATGATGGGTAAGGGATGCAGACAATATAATTGCAGTAATCAATCAGTTAAGGCAGAGAAAATTCCCGACTGAGTGAAGCAAACTTCAGAAACTATCGGTAGCAGTCACCACACCAAGATTATATTCTGCCAAAGTTGGTGTCAAATCTCAGAGGGAACACAATACTACTTTTACAGGAGGCACAACTTTACAATTAATCAAGAGGTAGTTGCTATGACAACTTACAGCCTACACAAGTTCCTAAGCAACAGAATCGCATACAGTGATCAGTAATGCTATACATACTCAGTGGTTTGCATGATTATTAAAGCGATTTTTTTTTACTCAGGCAGACATCCTCCAGATAAAGAAATAAATTGATTGAAAACACAGACCTTTAAATATTCTATGTTACGCTAAAAACATCTACTAATTTTACTACATATGGTGACAGGGTTTTATCCTCATGACGAGATTTTATCGGAAGGAAATCAATATTTAGTAATACAGCTAAATTGTGGCTTCATCCATAGAAAGTAGAAGATTATCATTTTTAACATGCACATTGCACATCATCAGACATTAAAAACATATTATATACACCGTAGATCAATAAAAATACATTTAATTAAAAGCTAGTACAGCGCAATGATTAGCTATTGGGCTTTCCATATTAATGAAAGGTGATATCAGGTGTTCTGAACAGAATAAACATGACACCATAGACACTGGTTTGGACTATTCCTTGACATTATCGATCCTACGTATATCTACTGATTGAAAAAAAAAAATACCCGGCAAAATAAATTTTATCTTTCGCAATAATTCAATAGCAGCTCAGTCAGTCTGCCATCTACAAATTTTAAAATCGCTGTCATTATGTGGTACAATTACGAGATGATAAATGGATGGACACAATACGATCTTCGAGATTACAACAACAGCTAGACGGGGTGAGTTTGTATTAATCAAATGTGCAATATGCCAGTATAAAGGATTACCGGTATAAAGAGACCATACACGGCTTAACAATCCATTAACTAATCAAATCGATCAATTCTAAAATCCTAACTTTTGCCATTTAAAGTTTACATTGGTTATTACTGATTTCGAACTGCCATGTTTGAATGTGTCTTTGTTAAATAAAGAAATAAATATTGTTATCTTTTTCATACAAGCCAGAAATAAGAGGAAATGTGGGTTAATGTCGTACTCGGAGTATACAGTGCCCTATGAGTGAAATTTTGCAGCTGAGCCACCTCGGCTCTCATACAAGCCAGTCCATTTCTCATGAGAGTTTTTTCATGCTTTTTTATACGGTACTAAGATGAGCTTAATACCACAGTAACAAAAGTCTTTATACATAAAAATAGTACACCATTAATTGATCTATTAGATAGTTTGTTGTGTCCTTAACTTACTTCACATTTATTATGAACTTATTAAGAGACTAAAATTCATATTTCTACCCTTTTCCTGGTTATTACAAAAACCATACTGTAGTCGTGGATCAATTTTAATAACAGCCTACCCAATGAAACATCATCTTTAAATGACAAAATAACTTACTATATGAAGATTATTTTCTGATCTAAACGTACAGTAGTCAATTCAACATGACACAATCTGACAGATTTCCAATTGAACTTAGTCTGGCAAAATGGGTTTTTGGCAGTCACTTCCTCACAGGTTTCCCACACTGCTATCATATGACGAATAAGGGTCGGTTCACCCAAATATAAGTATTTTATGCTGCTGGACTTATATAGAACAATAGATAAAATAAACAAGTATCTCAAGACAAGAACTTCAAAAAAATCCTTATGAAAACAAGATTTACAGTTTTATATTGTCCTGTCTGATTGAGTAATCTGTCCCACACACTCCAGTGAATTAACCAGTTGTAGTGTTTTTACAATAATTCAGAAAAAGCCAAACTTGGGTCATTATACTGGTAACTGGTTTCAATTTCTTTTTTTTAAAAATCAATAAAATATACAGTTATTTGAAACAACATTTTCTATAATCATTGACCTATGTATATATTATACAGTATAATACTTTATTTGCTCAAGTTACTTGTGTCGTCAGTCTTATTCTATGACGCAACTAACTCTAGTCCCATGTCTTAAAATTCAAAAAGAAAATAGTTTATTATCATTACACATTATTTGAGAAAAAAGATTAAATCTATTTTTGATCAAAGACATGGGGTTTTTCTGTATTTTTTTTTTTAATCATTGAGATAAGCTAGGCTAAAAATTAATTGCTTGTCACAAGGATCACCTTAAAAGTCAATGATTCTCCTAAAAAAGTTAGCATCAAATCAGAATACAAATGTTGCAATTTGCTGGAAAATATCAGTTTATTTACAGAATAATAACAAATCATAAATTACACTTCTACAATTTATGACATATTCCAAGAATCTTGGCAATTTCTAGGCATACCTTTGAGATAAAAGAAATGAATGGAATGATGGATGGAGAGTATGAATAATCATGTTGTTACTATGAATAAGTGAATAAGATGAACAAATGAATAGAGAGATTGATGGGAAAAATAAATAACATATGCTGTTAATGAATAGGAGATGGGTGGGTGGAACGAATAATCAGATGCTGTTAATGAATAATGAATAAAATGAAAAAGTGAATAGGAGACAAGTGAATAGAGAGATGGATGGAAAAAAAGGAATGTGATGGGCTATTTATGAAGGGATGAATAGGTAACAAACAAGTGAACAGAGATGGATGGTGAGAATGAATAATCATACTCTGCTGAATAGGTGAATAAGAGATGAACATATGACTAAAGGTGGATGGATAAAAGGAATAAAACAGCTGTCACTGAAGGAATGAATAGGAGATGGATGTGGAAAATGAATAAGGGATAAAGGGATGGAAAAGGCGGATCAAAAAAAGAGAAATGTGGTTTTAAAATCCACTGGACACAAACCAGGTCATTTTGGGACTAACTCAATTCGCTTGCACTAGGGGTCTTTAGCAATGGGAGGAAACCGGAGGACCCGGAGAAAACACAAGAGGGTGGACAACGACCCTACTCAATGTCACGTACAACTGGGGAATCTAAACCACGCCAATTGACTCAATGACAGACCTTGTGATACAGCATACATATGCTAACCATTCGGCCACCCCACCTCACCCCGCCCATCAAAAGAGGAAAATAATGAGATTAACTGAGGATGAATAACAGATGGAAAGAATGGATGGATGTTTGGATGAATGAGGTGTTAATTAATAACAGATTTACAAAGAAATGCAATGAAAGGCTTGATGACAGCATGAATGAGATTTACAGAGAAGAGTGGAGAGACTGGATGAAAGAATAGTATGTTTTTGTTACTGTACTGATGAATGTATGAAACGTACTAAGTGAGATACCTGGAGAATTCATTGAATGACCAATGTTAATGGTAGTATGATGAAATCTATTGAAAAAGATGATAGATGGATGTAATCTAGAAGAATGAATATTGAAAAGAAATAAAAGGAATTAATGCTATAGTACTATAAGCACAATGCTGTTGGAGGAGAATTTGTTTTGACTATTGTGTTTCTGTCTTCTCCTTTAATTTCAAACTTTACTCTAATCAATCTGATTAAAACACAGATCTTATTTCAATTTTTACAGAATAAAATTTTGTTTTACTTGTCTTTGCTCTACTAGTATCTGGACTAGTTGTTATATAACCCCTGTTTGGGTTGACGAGAGGGATTAGTAATGAAACGGTCTGTTGCGACAAGATCTTGGCATGTGATGCACAGAACAGTGGGCATCCTACTAAAACCAACAATGCTGATTGTTCATCAAATGCCTGACGTCATAGGGTCAAAAGCCACTCGTGACCACTGATGTAATTTCCCAGTTCAACTGGAAAGATCTTTATGTAGTTGAGAGTCAGAGACAATCGAAAATATAAAAGATAGGTTGTCAGGCAACGAAACATACATCAACAGCAGCTAAATTGTCTGGGCAGTTGCATATTTTTACCTTTGTTGGTAATGAAACTCATAAAGTAATTATCAGAAAATCATTAGAATCTGTTTAGCCCATGCTAATATTTAATATACAAAACATTTAATACCATGGATTTAGCTGTTCAAGTTATTAAAAATCATTGAAAATCAATATCCTTGTTTGTCTCACTGAGTATAAATTTCATTAACTTTAGCCTCTCCACCATCCGACAGATGGACTGACAACAATATATCACCACATTTCAAAATGTGTGTATAAAAATGAAACGAAAATAAATCTGTACATTAATCATATTGATTTTTAATGTGCATGACCTTTTTTATGTGCATGTCTTTGCTTACACTGGTGGGTCTATATTTGTTACTAATTGAATGATCAGGTATTTTCAATGTCAGCTCAGGGGTCAATAGCTCGGACAATTGGAGAAAGGACATGAAAAATCCTGAAGTTTCTTTCCTGCTGATGATAAATGATACAGAACAAATTAGACTTGAATAAAAGATGAATATGTGAATGAACGAAGAGATGAATGAATGAAATGGATGATAAAATAAATTAATATTGCATATGTACATTTAACATAATTCATATCAAAGAAAAAAGAACTCAACAGCATCATATTTTATTACTTTATTAATACAAACTACCAATCTGATTAAAATATGGATCTGTATTTCGTTTCCTTTAGTTTTTTTATGCTTTCGATGGCCTACACTACAAGAAGATCTCACAAATTATAGTCTGAGTTCACGTCAGAGGTCAAAAGAGTGGCTTTTTACCCTATGACGTTTCTAGTGGTTTACCCAGTTCCTTGCTTCAAAAGGCCAAGAACTCATCGAACAGATCGTTTCATTGGCTAATCCTTCACATCACCCAGAACATGTCAATGATTAAAGAACTCTTCCAGATCCTAGTGTTTGTAGAGTATGTAAAACGTAATTTTGAACTATGAAAATGAAGCGAAATACGATCTGTGTTTTAATCCGATTGACAAACTACAATAAAATTATATGATATTACCATAAATTATTAAATCTACTTTATCTTGAAATGGCATAGGCAGCTATGGTGATATAGTAAATTAGAAAAAAAAAGAACCAGCTTGAAAAAGTGTCTGTTTCCCTTGCAAGGAATAGATAGGCTGGTGGAAAACAAGGAAAAGTGTCTTTTACTTTTACTCAGGGTGGGCTGGGGTGGTTATGGCTTGTGTAACTGTAGAGCCACATTGATGTTTTTCATTAAATTAAAAATGTTTGGTCTAAACTAAATTTTTGGGCCATTATGTCCAAATCTTTTGGCTGTTAGAACCAAACTGTTAAGCCATTATAATGACTAAGTAAGGGTTGTTTTCACCATTCCTGTTTTTGGCCATTATGGCATAGGGCCGTTATGACCACATCCCCTCAGAACTGTCGCTGTGTGGCCAAAATTGAATAGGCCTATAATACTATCTCTCACTGAACAATTAATTATACAAATAAAAAATTACCATAATTATGTTTGTCCCCGGTGGCGGTATTTAATTTTGTTGGTTTGGTATTATTTATTATATAAATAAATGGCAATGTTAATTATCATTACAACAGTGTAGTTTTAAAAATACGTGGATTCTAAACATAATAGGCTACATGTAATTATAAGACGAATATAAGATTTCTTTTCCATTATGAGTAAGCAAAAATTGCCGAATGGCAATATTGCGTATGAAATATGTAACGCGAATAAAACGTAAACAAATAACATGTGCAACGGAAGTGGAGAGCGCATAATTTCCCGCGAATATAATGGACTGGGCATTTAATTTTAAACCCATTCAAACACTATGGTCACGCCTCGTGGGTTTCGCGGACTATTTTCGTAGACTATTATTCACCAATCTTTTCGTAAAACAACAATGACGTGCATATTAACTGTTAAATTCTAACTGTACTCACCGTAAATGTCCATCTTTCTTGCCAAACAATGTAACGGAAGTTAATGATGATGACTAAAGATGCTTGTCACGTGATCAAGCTTTTACCCGACCAGCCGCGAGTCTCTATCTCCATAGACTCGATTATCACAAATAAACAGAATTGGAAAGTGATTTGCAGGTCACGCTTTTTGCGTGGATCACAGGCGATATTCTGCACGATACTGGATTCCGAACGGACAAATATTTTTCCGTGTTTATAGGCACAATTCTAACCCTAACCCTTCAGAATAGTTTTAGATAAACCTAACCCTAACCCAAGGAAAAATATTTGTCCGTTCGGAATTGTGCCGATATTCTGTTGTTTTAAGTTATGCATAATTTGTGATTAATTGCATTAGGTGTATTCTATAATGCTCTCGTTTTAATATTTATAACATTCAACAATTACTAAACTTTTTAATTCTTTCTTCTTTTTTTTAATCCACCCGCGTTAAAAAATAAAAATATGAAAATAAATTATTTGCTACTAGTTTGTCAATTAATGAGAAAAAGAATAGCAAGCAGCCCTTTTCATGGAGTGTAAAGGACAGAGTCCGAGATATGTCATTTATGTCATGTAAGTTTCGTGATTTTCGTGGTTGGAATAAGTGAACAAAGCTTTTGAAACAGAAATCGAAAGTGTTCAATGATCATCATTGCCCAGTTTCCTCATTTTTTTCAAAGCACGGAATTCAGATTTTCAAAGCACGGATTTTTTTTTATCTATATAGACACGTTAAAATGGTTCCTTGATTTATTTGATCTATGTTGTTATCAGACAACTGAGACAACACAACCTTTGCGAAACTTTATTAAACAAAGTTTTAGTGACGTAAGCTTACAATTGATTTTCCATCCTTTTAAATATATTTAATGTTTTACTTACGATTTGTATCAATGGTCGCCTATTATCTTAATCTATCAGCAGAAACCAATAATATAGCAATACAGTAATAGCGCGCTTTCCTTGATGATCATCAACTCGTGTCATGTGAACAGGACATTAAAATTGTTATTATTTCCTCTTATGACGAAATGTAAAAATAGATAAATATTATTAACGTCTGTGATATCACAGACAAATGTGAAATAGCTTTATTTAACGTCCGCTTCCACGTAAGTGATATCGAGTCAAACAAAATAAAGTTTAAATAAGTTACCTATTTTGAACGTGCCACGTGGCCTAAAAATGCTAATCAATGTCATAGTTTGTTTCGTTAGTCATTTTACACTATCTCCCGCCTCCCGGGATGTAATATTGCTTATTGTGAATAAGTTACAGCCACCATGCCGCCATTATAAAGAAAGATTTTAAATTGGTTATGCGACAAACATCGCATTAATTACTTGGTGACAATCTTTAATCTGATGTCTGTATGATGTCGTGTGTTGATAACTCCTTCCTTATAATAAGTAAAATGGCTACTTGTGAAATGTGTAAAGAAACCCGTCGCGCGTTATTATAACATCGTTTATGAGCCAATTGTGTCCTTTCTAAATCCCCCGTAAGACACGCAAATCTACAACTTAATTTTTAATTCGCATTTTTGTGTAATAATTTTATACTGCTATTTTAAGACGTCGTGTTCGTCTTTGAAACGTCACATTTTTAAAACGTTGTATATTAAAAACCATGGGTTATCTGTATATTCACTGCGAGTGTGTGTATTACAAAATGTAATTCATGTATAAATTTTTATGCTCTTTAGAATATGCATTAGTAACTATGCTCTAAATTCTAGAGATGTTAATATTTCATTCTTTCAATATTTCATTCTTTTCAATATTTCATTTTTTCAATTATTCATATTTTATATAGTTATAAGTTATGTCATACAATTCCGTTTTATTATAAATACCGATATTAATTTACATTCGTAGCCGCTTGTCGGACGTGCTGTTAAATATGACCTGGTGTTAAAAAGTTCAAAGGATAATCCCAGCATTGTAAACCCACCCGTAAACCATATCTAGATTTAGGCTAGTTCGCCGCTTCAAAAGAATCCGAAATCCTAATATTTTTAACGGGTGTGGCGTGCGTGACAGTGTATGCTTACAGTTTCCTTTGATACCACTTCGTTATCGGATTATTATTTTGATACTCTTCTATTCGTCTCTCGTTTAATGCATGTGTCACGAACTAAGAGGCACTGGGTCACCAGTGGTGCGTGCAGGTCGAATAAAAAAGGGTGTAGTTGTTCGGATGGGACAAACACTGAGGTATTGTGAATACAACTGCTAGTACCAGGCGCGGATCCAGAATTTTAGAATTTTTTGCAGAGGGGGGGGGGGGGGTCTAGGTTTGATAATTGCTTAACTACGCCCACCGCGGCCAGCGCCGAAGCCGCTCAACCAATTAACGAGGTGGGGGGGGGGGGTCACAGTCCTATCGGTCCAAAAGAGTTAGACAATAACCCCATTAAATGTGCTTTTTGTACTTGACCGTTCCATGGGATTAAGTCCGTATCAGTAAATTATTGGCATCCCGATATTTCAAAATCTCTGATAGGAAGATAAATTAAAAGGAATACAAGCAAAACATGATTTTTTTCTTTCTTTTTCCCCATTTGCGCATTTTAAAAAAAAAAACAAAAAACAAAAACAAACTAAGCATAAGTCTGTATAATTTTATTCGGATCAGTTGTGCTTGCTTATTTAGAAACTAACACCTTCAATTTTAATTTCGTTCGAATTAACATACATAGGCTACGCCATTGTTATCAGTTTTCGATATTTATACGCGTCTCTATCATACATAATGTAGTATTATTTTCATATATTTGTCCGATTAAAAAACAATCCTGTAAATCTATTAAAACTTAAATGGATTCCAGGTTGTGTTTACTAATTCGATTTTCTAAACAAAGACATGAAACCAACGTAATTAATTAGATAGATCTTGTTCACACAAGTTTTGCGCTCTAATCTATTGCTATAAAAGCGCGTGTATTTCAATCGAAAGTTTCATTCCCGCTAACCTCACAGAGTGACCTCCCTTGAACGGAAGTAAATAGTTGCATAGCAACTAGTTAGCATTATCAATGGCGAGCTCACAGGATCAAGATGCAGGCGATAAGCCTAAAAGTAAACGACTGTTTATCAACCAAATTGATGCATTTCAAGGTCGAAACACAGCAAAGGTTCGTATCAAATATTATCTATTTATTTCTCAATTAAATCATCCAACGAAAACCCGTTTGCTACTACTAGGAATTCTCCCACAAAATTGTACACAAACAAAATACGTCACACTCATCAACAAATCACAAACAAATTAATAAAGGGGAAAGAATGTATACTTAATGGTAAATATTGTCGTATTTGCAATTGGTATCTTTTATAGATCATTTGCCTTTTAACACTATCATCAATGGGATGTCAGTTCAGCTAACGTACCGATATTTCTCATTACAAATTACACTTGCTGTTGCTCTCTGTAGGTAGGTAGGCCTGGCCTAGGTAGGTTCAGGAACCATCCTATTGAATCATTTCTTTGCCTTTAACTGTGTCGAAAATAAATTTAGCCCCAGTCAGTTTTACTGGGCAACTCTTTACTGCTTAACGGTCGCCAGTCAGTCTCTGTTAATACCTGAACAATGTAAAGGAACATTTTAGTGAGAAAATTAGACCTTTCTTACCTCGCTAGCTTCAGTACATGTGCAACACAAAATGCTGTTAAAGATACATCCCCTTCTACTAAACAGCTTGGCAGACACCATTGAAATTTAAATAAAGGGTCAGCCATATGAAACGAAAAGTACCGGACAAGTGTAATGAGACCTAAATTCCGAGCTGAACTAATCTTACCCATGATCAGGCGGTGTTCGGGTATGAATGAACTCTCTCACACCTTGAAGTTGTTAGCCTTTGGATTTTGCCAGGAAAAGCAATTTCAGAGAATGTGTCCAAAATTCTTTTTTCTTGTAATGATCAACAAGAAATCTGTAAGGTAAGACAAATTAAGCCACTGTAGGTTTCAGTTAGTAATTGAACGACTAACCCAACCAAGTACTAGGAAAGTATGACAATATTATAGACTAGGCCAAAGCTTTAGTCTGAAGTTTAGACTTTAAACCCAAACTATAAAACAATCACTGGAATGAATCTTAGTCAATTATTTTTGTCTTTTCTTTCCAGTATTTATCACATTGTGTTGTTGGAGCATCGTTAGAAGAAGCTGAGGAAGAAGATGATGCCAAATCAGTTGATAGTTCCGTTATACCACCACCTAAAGAAGGTTGTTATGATGTCGTTGGAACCACCAAAGCCAGGGATTATTCCAAACCAGATTATATCAAGGAAATCATTCAGGTAATTTTAATTTCCATTTAGTTTGTGATCTCAATATTACATCTATGGTTGCAACATTGAACCGTTGGTAAGGTGTACCCTGCTTCAAATTCCTCGTAAGTAGTGTCCGATATAGTTCCTTTCATAATGGTCTCAAAGTTCCCTGGCCGCTCCTATTAAGCTGATTTGAAAATTCTGCTCTACCCCCACCTCTGTTTAATGCTACTGGGGGGGGTGGATTATCGAATGGTTAAGGCCCATTCTCATGGTGCGACTTGTAGTAACTACTAGTAGTATCTACCCGAGTTGCAGCGTGAGAACACCCTAGTCGAACCAACTTTTACAAGCTCCCAACCAGTTGAAAGCGAGTTGGGTGAAATAGAAACTTCCCTCAAGAGCCGTTCAGCAAAACTGAGACAGAGAATTTTGTCAATTTTTACCTCGCACAACCTAATCCAGACGGATTTGGGTTTTCTCTTTTGCATTTTGTTCTTATTTATCAAATGTAGGGCAATAATAGCCAGTGCTTGATGACGTCATTATGCTAAGACAAGACAAGATTATCACGAGATTCCAAGTCGTATCAACTCATTTATATACGATTTTGTAATCTACATGTAGATACTACAAGTAGTTACTACAAGTCGCACTGTGAGAACATGCCTTTAGTAGATGCTCGCTGTATCATAAGGTCGGTCATTGAGTCAACTGACAGGGCTTTGATTCGCAGGTTGTACATGACAAGGGTTAAGAGTCGCTGTCCAACCTCGTGGGTTTTCTCCGGGTCCTCTAGTTTCCTCACACTGCTAAAGACCCCTAGGCTGAAGTGAATTATTGAAATAAAACTGAATCGAATGTTAGTCCCGAAATGACCTAGTTTGTGTCAAGTGAACAATAATAATTTGATATATGGGACTGAATTCAACCAAATTTTTGTTATTTTATTAAATTAAAATGTATTTATTTATGAAACGTATATATTTGTTATATTTCCAGTATGATAATCGTGACCAGTTATATGAACAGTTAGTAGAATGTGATGTAATAGTTTATGATATAACTGAAGATCCAGATCAAATTGATGAAGCAGTATGGGCAATATCAGGTAAAGTTCTTGATTAATATTCAATTTTTTTTTTGCAAGAAATTAGAAAGCCACAAATATCTGCACCATAAATCGGGCAGAAGCATTTGCTTTGGAGAAGGACATTTCGAGCAAGATGAAAATTAATTAGATATTGACTTATAAAACAGTTACTCCGAAAATTTTGGAAAGTGTTGTCATATGTTTCCTGACTGGTTTCCACCTGTCAGTGAAGCGGGACGGAGGGTCTGACAAGGACAGCTGTCTAGTCGTTTGGATGCTGTCCTGGCAAAATTTTCATCATAGCACACTATGTATATATGTATGCTCGTCTTAATTAGCCCAGTTTAGGAGCAGAACAGTAGGATGTTAAACCGCATTTCACTGTTGTCAAATTATAGACCTGGAAGGTTTGCTATGACTATTACAAAGCCTTCTCTCATTGCTAAAGACACCCTATGTATAAGACAAGCAAGTGAAGTATTGAAAAAAAGGTTAAACTATATATTTGTCGTGAAATAACCTAGTTTGTGTTGCAACCATGGTAAACTTATCAGTGTCTCTGAAAAAGTACATTGTAGTTTATTATTTATTTCATTAAAAAAACTTAATCATGGAGATTGAATATTGGACCTTTTAATTACGATTTTTATTTTGTGATTGCAGAACTTCACGCAGATTTGGAGAAAATTGAGAAACCTAAGATGTTTATATTGATATCAAGTTGTATGACCTGGGCTAAAAGTAAACCTCTTGACCCTGTAAGTAAATGGGTTGCTGTTAATGTACTGGTATATAGAAGCCTGTCATAGACATTGTCAGACACAAATCATTACACAACATCTATAGTCCTTCGGATGGTACAAAAAAACAAGGTCTCGTATATACATTCACATGCACGAAAAAGATCCCTTGAAGTTGGTATTCAATATAAAAGTAGGTCGTAGTGCCACTGTCGGGGCAAAATTTCTCTTATGGCGCTCTGTATGTCTGTCTTCATTAGCCCAGTTCAGAGCAGAACAATATGATGTTAAACCCCATTTCATTTCACACAACATATATAATAAATGTGTAGTGTGATAATTGTCTAAAAATGTCAAATGACTGGGGGCATGTGCGAGATCCATCATTATTGCAAATACATTATTTTCGCCCATCTATCAAACACTTTAAAAGTTCAAAATTGAATTTACATATTTTTGTCCCCCGCCTTTTGAAGAAAGTTGGGGGACTATTAAAATGTGTCTGTCTGTCCGTCTGTCTGTCCGTCACACTTTTTGGGACACAATAACTCTCTTCCTAATTGAGCTAGAATGTTCAAACTTGGTGTATGTGTTTATTAGGTCAATGCCTTGATGGAGTTCGAAGATGAGCATTTTCCGCTTAGGGTAAGCAGAGATAAGCAATTTGATTGGTTGATGCTTTGGGACACGATAACTTTAGTTCTAATTAAGTGAGATTGATGAAACTTGGTGTATAGTTTCATTACAGTAATACCTTGACTAAGTTCGATAATGAGCATTTTTTGCTCGGGGTAAGCAGAGCTATACGCAATTTGATTGGTCGAGACTTTGGAACACAATAACTCTCCTTCTAATTGAGTTAAAATGTTCAAACTTGGTGTATATGCTTATTAGGTCAATGCCTTGATGGAGTTCGAAGATGAGCATTTTCCGCTTAGGGTAAGCAGAGATAAGCAATTTGATTGGTTGATGCTTTGGGACACGATAACTTTAGTTCTAATTAAGTGAGAGTGATGAAACTTGGTGTATAGTTTCATTACAGTAATACCTTGACTAAGATCGATAATGAGCATTTTCTGCTCAGGGTAAGCAGAGCGATAAGCAATTTGATTTGCCGAGACTTTGGAACACAATAACTCTCCTTCGAATTGAGTTAAAATGTTCAAAATTGGTGTGTATGCTTATTAGGTCAATGCCTTGATGGAGTTCGAAGATGAGCATTTTTTTTCTTACGGTAGGCAGAGATAAGCAATTTTTGGATGACACTTCGTGTTCAGTTTGATTGGTCGATACGTTTGAAAAAAATAAATGTGCGATTAATTAATATGTGTCATCTATTTATTTTGGGATTTCGGCGGGGGACATCAGCCTCACTGTTGGCTTGTTCTTTTGGAGCTAAACATTTCCAAACTAAATGAGCCAATTACCTGCCTTTCAGGATCGATGCTAAGGCATAATTATCTCTGTTGATTGTGCTCCTTACACAGCACACATTCCAAAAATATGAATGGCTGAATCTTATTAAGTGACACCTGAAAAAGATTTCTGAAGATATTTTATCAATAATTAATGGACTGAAGTATTAATATTTTTGGTTTATTTTATTTATGTATCCAGGATGATCCAGAAATCCCATTTACAGAAGATGACTACAGACGGAGAAAACCACATCCTAATTTTAAAGAACATATTAGTGCAGAGAAAACTGTCATCAAACTAGGAAAAACGGTAAGAAATTATATCTTTCGAAAAATGTCTGATGGTGATGATGATAAACTTTATTTAAGAAGGGTAAAGGATTAGGCTGCATACAGAAGCCTTTCTACCATCCTGCCTTTCATACAAAAGATGATAGCATAACAAATTAATATGTCATGTAAAGTCAATAAAAGTAATTCAATTGTTTAAATATGGAAGATTTTCACATGATGAATTTTGAATTAATTATTTGTCTTTTTTTCCCCAGAATAAGTCCAAATTAGTCACCTATGTTGTATGTTCTGGTTTGACCTATGGTGCAGAGGAAAATATTTTCCACTACTTGTTTAAGGTAAAAATGAAATTATTATACTATAGCTTCTGTGTATATCTGTCTGATTAAATTGTTCACCTTCGACTCAGAAGAAATCAGTTCCAACAAATACTGCAATACATACAGTGACAGATCATGAGGTCATAAGGCCCTGAGCCAGTGATGTTTTGTATGGAGGATGGGGGTTTTGCTGCAAGAAAATTTTGAAAATTAGATTGTTGAAAATGGTATTTCTAGTATATCCTTGAGGATATGATATATTCTGAGAGATGCCTTTGGATCCTACCTACCTAACAATCTAAAAAATACATTGGAATAATTCCACTTTGTTTCATGATTTGGGAGAAAAATGTCTTATTTTGTTTGTCACCAAAGGGAGAGCACAACTCTATAATCAAAAGAATAAAAATTATTTATATCGTCAATTTAAAATATTTCAGAGTGCATGGCATAATGTGCCTCAGCTACAGATTTTTGGTAATGGACAGAATGTTGTACCAACTATTCACATCAAGGATTTAGCAGGGTAAGTTGTGGTTATTTTATTTATTTTAAGCTTATTTATACCACTGTATAAGCTTAAGGCACAACAAACCAAATCATTCACTGATAACTTCAGTCATAGAAGTTTAAGACAATTAAGGTATAAAAATCAATTACGAAAAAGCCTGTATGAAAAAGATGTAAAAACGATGATTATAGTACTTTAATTGTCTAAAATATATACAGGTGAGATTGTTAGATCAGTAGAAACAATGTAAACTTCAATTGGTGATAAGTTAGAATTTATTGATTTGAATAATTTCTGAACCAAAATTTACGAAGTATTATAATTGTAAATTCTATGATGGTGGTTCAGCTTGTTTTGTTTGAGTATCTTTAAGTTCTTTTTTTTTTTTTTCATGTGTCTTAATTTCTTATCTTTGATTTTTCTTTCAGGGTTATTCAAAATATAGCTGATTCTCGTCCTAAAGTCAGATATCTGATTGCTAAAGATGATGCTCAAAACACACTAGAGGAGATTGTTAAGGTACGAAAATTGTTTTATTTGTCCTTGTCATTGGGTTATTACAAAAAGATATGGTACACCAATGTACAGATTATTGTGCTTGTTAAATAACCCTTTGCTTTTGAAGAAGAGTAGATGAAAATGCTGCTGTTGAGGCAAACTTCTATCGCTGATTGTATATGTTGCCATTGAAATGAAAATGTCCATATGTTAGTGAGGTTTTCTCTGGGTCCTCCGGTTTCCCAACACTGCTGAAGACACCTATGCGCAAACAAATTATTGTAATGAAATTTAACTGTATGTCAGTTCCAAAATGACCTATCCTGTGTCGAGTGGACATTAAACTCTCTCTCTTCATATGTTAGTCCCCAAATGACCAAAATGCTAAATCCATTCCATACTTTTAATGAAAATTTTGTGTTTTATTTGGATGAAGCACTACTATCATAAACATTTTTCTTGTTGGTGGATACATTTGATCCATTGTGTTTAAAATCTAAATGGGAAACAAATACCAAAAGATAATTTGGGGTTAACATTTTTTCAACATGTTAAATTATAAATGTGATTTATATTTTTTATTTTTAGGCTGTTAGTACAAATCTAGGTTCTGGTAAAGTGAAGAGTATCAGTAAAGAAGAAGCTTTATTACACCGGGATATTGAGGTAATGAATTATCTCCCCTTTAGTCTTCAAATTATTTCATTTCAACTGCTGATTGACGTTTACATTCTCCGGAGGCTATCTAATATTTCATGGCTTAATCCAGATTAAAAGTTACTTAGATTGATTAATTGACTTTTAATTGAGAAGACAAATCTAAAATATCGATCATACTAATCATAGTTAATTTGCGACTTGGATTAAATTGGATTAAAAAGAGGCCCACTAAAAGGCTTTGCCAGCAGGGGGTGCTGAATGTTGTGGAATTTTTAATGCATTATTATCTTTGTCCTGATTATAAATGAACCATATTGTTCTGTTTAGAGATTCAACTTTAACAATACTTTAGTTTGCGGGGGATTACAAATCCCTCAAATGGCGATTAGTGTCTTGAAGCCCATTTTAAAGTTAATTTTTGATAATTTTTCTTGTATTTGTAGTAAAGTTATACTTTTGTCACGGGCTGTGTTGGTAAAATTAATCACCCTTGCCCATCCATATTGGATTTTTTTTTCAACAAAAACATCCATTGCAATGTGCCTTTTCTTTTGATTTTGTAGCAAGCTGATTTTGACATGTTATTAGTCAACCTGAGAATGGATGCAGTTCATGTTAAGGAAAGCATGCGAATAAACTGGGTATCGGAAGGGGGAATGGTGGAAAATTTAACACCATTAATAAAAGAATATAAAGATCTTAGAAAACTTCAGGTAAGTCTTTTGGTTCAGTTTTCCAGGTAAAGTAATACCGTTATACAATTTAATGTGAGTTCACTCCTTTCTAACAGACACATGAGAGATCTTTGGAAATGGTCTTGAGACCTTGTCACTCTACTAAACCAGGCTGCTAATGAGCATGTCTAAGCTACATTGATAATAATTTAGTCCATTGTCGTTCAAATTAAAACTTTTATATTATTTAATAATAAAATTTATCACATGAAAGTCACATTAAGGAAAAAATAAAATTGAACTATATGTTAGTCTCAAAATGACCTGGTTTGTGTCAAGTGGACGTTAACCCCATTTCTCCCTTTCTGGTGCTGGGGGTATGGTATTAGTATTGAATGGAAATAGATATGTCAATGTTTATATTTCTAATATTTTATGTAATATTTTTCAGCCGTTACGTGCCGTTATATTAGGACCACCTGCTGCTGGTAAAACAACTGTCGCTGATCAACTATGTCAGTTTTATAAACTTCATCATATTAAAATTAAAGATGTTATAGATGAAGAATTAGAAAACTTGGTAAGTTCATTTTATTTTGTCTTCTACAATATTTATGTGGCCTGGTTATATATACATTCAAATATTAATTTTTGTACGCAGACATTTTCGTGTGGACCTTCTAGGAGTCACAATTTTTATCCAATCTTGATGAAACTTAAGACATATTTTTATATCAAAAAGATCCTGGGTTCCTTTCAATATTCATGTATGGCCCCTGATTTTACAAAAAATAAGATTTTTTTTTCATTTGTTCTCTGTCCATCTCTTGCGAAAATGTGGGTGTATTTTGCCTAGTACCGTAACCGTTGGTAATCATAATATTTAATATCATTTATCTGTTAATTATTTATCAATCATCATAGGTTCTGTTTCAGTAAAAGACATTCAAATATGATATTGTACTGATTTAATTATCAAGACATTTTATTGTATTTTAAAAAAGAATTTTCTAATGATAATCTTGTCAAGTTTGTTGCTTGGGGATTATTATCCTTTATTATGATGACATTTAATTGTCATCTGTGATGTCATATAATTGTCATTTATATTAGGATATCTGACAGGGGGTAGGGTCAATTGTTCGACTTCATGAGTTTTTCTCCGAGTCCTCTGGTTTCCTCCCATGGCTCAAGACCATTAAGCGCAAGCAAATTAATTAAATGAAATTGAACCATATGTTAATTCCAAAATGACCTAGTTTCTCTCTATAAGCTTATATATGATATCATTTATTGTCGAGTTATTTATCTTTAATGTCATTTAATTGTCATCTGTGATGTCATAATATATATTATATCATTATATCATTTACTTGGTGGTGTTATTTATCTGTGATGATATTTCATTGTGAGGTCATTTATCTGTAATTTCATTTATTTATTTCATTTATCAATAATTTCATTAATTGTTTTCATCCTTTGTAATTATGTCGTTTGACTTAAATTCCACTGTGACTTCATTTATCTATGAGGACATTTTATTATTATTTCATTATCCTTGAGGTCATTTATAACTGAAATAATGATTCAATAATAATTTCATTTCTCTATGAGGTCATTATACACATAATCATAATGTTCTGTGACTAATATTTGGATATGAAATCTGATATCTGTGTGATTATCTATTATAATTTCATTTATGAGGTCATGAGGCTCATCCGTTATAATTTCATTTATCTGTGAGGTCTTAAGGGTCATACATTATAATTTCATTATCTGTGAGGTCTTGAGGGTTATCCATTATGATTTCATTTATCTGTGAGGTCATGATGGTCATCCATTATTATTTCATTTATTTGTGAGGTCATGATGGTCATCCATTATGATTTCCTTTATCTGTGAGGTCATGATGGTCATCCATTATGATTTCATTATCTGTGAGGTCTTGAGGATCACCCATTATGATTTCATTTATCTGTGGGGTCATGATGGTCATCCATTATGATTTCATTTATCTGTGAGGTCATGATGGTCATCCATTATGATTTCATTTATCTATGAGGTCATAATGATCATCCATTACGATTTCAATTGTGTGTGAGATCATGAGGATCATCCATTATGATTTCATGATCTATGACATAATTAAATTATGGTGTTCAAAACTGTTCTTCAAGATGATGATTTGAATAATTGTATTTTGAATGATTTTATATTAAATAATTTTATATTAAATCATTATGTTTTGAATTATTATATTTTGAAAAATTAAATTATTATAGTTTGAATTATTATATTTTGTATAGTTATATTTTAGATAACTATATTTTCAGTAATTGTATTTTAAACTATTTTGTATAATTATATTTTGTAGGCGATAAAAGCAAGACGAGCTGATGTAGAAGATGAGGATGAAGATGATGGAGCTGCTCAGGATGCACAGGATTTAATAGATCAGATAACTGAAAGCAAGGAACAAAATAATGGTAGAATAGAAGATCAGTATATCATCCAAGCTTTCAAGAAAAAACTTCATTCTATGTCCTGTCAGAATCAAGGCTTTGTCCTCGATGGTTTCCCTAAAACCCTTGAACAAGCTCGGGAACTTTTTGTTGGTGAGTTATCACATTTTATTCTTGTTTTGTTTTTTTTTTGAGAGAGATTTATTAAAGTATTGCAAAATATTTAAACTAAAAAGCATATTGGTAACAAAATGTCTAATTTCCTATAGTTTATTCCATGCTAAGTTATAATCAAAATTTTTATTTAACATTTAATTAAAATATCAACGATAGATGAGCTAGAAAAACTTCTTACATTTTCCTTTAACGACACTTTGTGACCATATTCCTGACTAAATACATGTACAGGAGTGGTTGGATGGTCACGGTAGCATGTGCGCATTGTATCATAAGTTATTCATTGAGTCTAGTGGCTCCTTTTGATTCCCCCTTGTACATAAAAAGGAATAAGATCACCTGTCCAACTTTGTTGATTTTCTCCAGGTCCTCTCACTGCTAAAGACCCTTATGCACAAGCAAATTATTGATATGAAATTGAACCATATGTTAGTTCCAAAATGACCTAGTTTGTGTCAAGTGGGGGTGGAAGTTCAACCCCAGTTCTCTTTCTCTCTCTCCATATACATACAATAAAAAGTTGTCTGATTAAACAGCATATTGATCCGAAAAATGTTCAAATCTATTAATTCTATCATTATTTATGGCCAGCTAAATATCATATTGGTATCTGTTGATTTCAAGCCACCATTTGTCTTGATGACTGAGTCTTCTTGTTTTCCTGCAGGTGAAGATGACGAGGAACCTGAGGAGTCAGCAAAGGGAGGTAATTACGACAAAGCAATCATGCCAGAATATGTCATCTCCCTGGAGGCAACTGATGATTTTTTGAAAGCTCGAATAATGAACCTGCCAGAAAATATTGTCTCCGGTTCACACAATACAGAGGAAGGTTTAATGAGAAGGTTAGCAGATTTTAGAGCTGTCAATACAGAAGACGAAACAGTACTGAATTATTTTGATGAACTAGAATTCCACCCAGAAAAAATAGGTATGTCCATTTCATTTCATTGTTGGTTTTTTTTTTAAAAAAAAGACAGTAGCATTACATCAAAAGTATAAATGTGACCAAACATTTTAAAAGTTCATCTGCTCAATCTGTAATGTTTTGATAAACTTGATTCTTGATTATCAAGTACTATTACAGACGTTGAAATAACAATGTACAGACAATGCCATGCACTACCTGAGCTTTCAAACTTAATTCCTGCCGCGTGATAAAAATACCATTAGAAACGCGCAAAAAAGACAAATCTGTGTGAAATATGACAGGTATCCGGGGGATTGTGCCGGATAAATCCAGGATTTGTGTTTGATATTGTATATGTGAGGTGTCTTATTTCCAGGTATTATAATGCAGCTTTAATTAACTTTGCACCAGATGCAATCCCTAATGAGCGAGAAATTTAATCTGAAATCTACTCATAGTTTTCGTATTCAGAATAAATGATTTCATACAATATATTTATTTTTCAAATATATTTTCAGATGTAACAACAGATAACTCTGCTATGATGAAAGATACAGTTGAAAGAATCAAGAAAATTATGGGAACAGCGAGAAATTATGGTATGATTTTTTTCTTTTATACGAATATCATCCAATAAATGTTTTAATTATTAAACTGCTCTTTTACAATCTTAATCATGTATTGGTTATGTGATATGATGAAATACAGCAAGTGGCACAATATGATTATTTTATTTCATTGAATACTGAAATAAAATCAAATGAAATGGGGTGTAATGTTCCACTTTCTTGCACAATCCAATACTGAATTTCTATAACAGAATTTGGAAGAAAAAACTTATCTTTATTAAATCTTGTATTATTGAGACTTGCCCATACAAATTCCTATTTTTAGAATTTGAAAAATAAATAAACATTTCTACGTAGTTTTGCCTGCCAAGCCTTGTGGGGTTTTTTCTGGGACTGAAATAATTATTGAAATAAAGTTTGTGTTGAATGGATGTTAAACCCCATTTCTCTCTTTTTAATATGACCATTAATGTGTGGTTTAATAGTCGAGAGTGAGACATAAAGTAATATGTTGATACTGCATGAGGCCGAGTGTTGTTTCAATATATTATGCAATGTCTTTACCTCAAGACCATTAAACAACTTAAAATACAGACACTAACCCGCACGTGCTTTTCAATGAAATACGTCACAGGATCCAATATGTCATTTTGTATAGATAATGTACGATTGGGAAGTTGTCCATACATTATTCAAAATAATTGTACGTCAACATCAAAGGATGACGTCACATCTTTATTTTATTTGTATATATTAATATTACAGGTCCAACAGCAGAAGAAATAGAACAAACAAGAAAAGAACAAGAAGAAATGAGAATGAAGAAAGAGGCTGAAGAAAAAGAATTAAGAGAAAGAAAAGAAGCAGAAGAGGCTGCTGAAAGAAAGAAGAGACAAGAGGAATGGGTAAGAAATTTAATAATCTACTTCACAGAAATAACATGGTGAAATGCAGCGAAAACAAAGTAATAAACACATTTATTAAATAAAATTAAATCATTTGCTTGATAAAGACAAGAGTATCATCGTTGAAACCTGGCATGTTAATAAACCAGTAATTGTTATTCCATAAATAGAATCGAATGGGGTTTAGCATCCCACTTTTCAATCCCAACTAGGCTTTTGAACACAAGACATACATCAAGCAGTGTTCACAGGTCGGGACCTTGATTTTTTTGTACCAGTCAGGAATCTAGACACTTTTTCTTGCAAGGTCCATTGTCATCTGCCACTGATAGCACAAAGCCAATCTGGACAATCGTGAGGAACTATCTTGGCAATGTACATCACAAGAGGAGTATCAACTGCCCAACCTCATGGATTTTCTCTGGATCCTCCGGTTTTGTCCCACAGCTTAACAATAATGTGTCAGTCCCAAAATAAATTAGTTTGTGTTAATTTAATCTGTCTCTTTCCATGTTTTATTAGTTCTAGTTTTATTTTTGAAAGTTAATTCATGATTTTATTTTTTTGATTACAGACACAGAGATTAAATGAAGTGAAAAGAGAAGAATTTGAATTATTAGAAACGCAGTCATATCCATTAAGAAATTATTTAATGAAACATGTGATGCCAACGTTAACCCAAGGTCTCATAGATTGTTGCAAAGTTCGACCCGATGATCCTATTGACTACTTGGTAAGTTCTTAGTCTGTGGATATACCTCATCAGTTTTTGTAGCCTGAAACTTCTGACAACGGACTTTACATTCTGGTCTGGAAATAATGTTTTTAGCTGTAACAGACACTAATGAAGGAACTTTCTGCTAATCATGTACTAAATGTATCAATTAAGATATTAAAAAAAAAGATAAATCTGTTCTGGACTTTACAAGCACCAGAGTGGTTCTGCTTGACAATGGGAGGGTTGGATGGCTGAATGGTTAGCACATGCGTAAGGTCTATCATTAAGTCAACTGGCGTGGTTTTGATTCCCCGGTTGTACCTGACCATGAGTAGGGTCACCTGTCCAACCTCATGGGATTTCTCCGGGTCGTGCGGTTTCCTCCCACTGCTAAAGACCCATACGCCCAAGTGAATTATTGAAATGAAATTGAACCATGTCTTTGTCCCGAAATGACTTAGTATGTGTCAAGTGGACGTTAAAGCCCATTAATCTTGCATGCTCTCTCTCTATGTTTGACAAAGACTGAATTTGTGCCTTACAATGTCAATGATAGGTGCCTTATTTACAGGCTTGGTTACAATTAAATTATTGTGTTTTATGACAGAAGCCTCTATAGTGGTGCTTAATAAATGTTATAATTAACCTCTTATGTTGATAAAAATTTGATTGGTCAAAAAAGTATGCTTTAGATAAATGAAATGGGGTTTAACGTCCTACTGTTCTGGTCCTAACCTGGGCTAATGAAGACGGGAGCTTTAGGTAAGGTCTGTCTACTAGTTCTAGATCTATTGGACAAGGAGCAGGGTTACCTGCCCAACCTCTCAGATTTTCTCTGGTTTTCTTCCACTGCTAAAGTAATAAATTTGTCAACCATTTTTCATGGTTACATGACAACCAGGAAATGCCATGGTTAATTTTACCTTGGAATGGCAAAGAATGTTTTATAACATAATTCTTTATTCTTTGAATTTTTCTTTTCAGGCTGAATACCTTTTCCAACAGAACCCGCAAGTAGATTAGAAATCTGCGAAATAATTCAAATTTCAACAATTTTATAGCCAGAAATCAACAGCATTATAATTCCATCTTTCCTTGTATACGGTTTTAAATTTCCAACCAGCATTGTAACATTCGCTTCCTTACTGAAAATGTTGGTTGATAATTTACTATACCAGAAGTCAATCTTCCAAGAATAAAAAAGCGTTAAATTATTTATTTCATTCTTTGTACACAGGTGTGTTGTCTTTATTATTTGGAATTTTTAAAATGTTTTTAAACTCTACCTTATTGCATTAGGAATCACCATTGTTGAGAGCGTGTTTTCAGATGTTGAGAGTGTTTTCCTTATTGAAATAAGGCTCCTTTCTAATTTTCAATAAATATACATTATAAGAAATATTAATATGCTTAATTGAGCCTGTACTCTGTACTATCATATTGCCTTTTAAATGTACATAAGCCATATTGTATAAATAATTCCTTATAAAGCTTGTATCTGTGATGTAATATTTTATTGTTGTTTGAAGTCGTATAAAATCATTTAATTCCTGTATACAGTTAACAATATATTTATTTATTATGTTTATATTTAGAAAGAATAAATTATTCAGTAACTTCATAGTTTTGTTTTGTTTGTTCTGTATTGTGATAGACGTTTGTTCCTTGCAGACAAAATCTAATTTTTTGCAGTTTCAAGATACATCAGATAAAGAGTTGTCAGTTCTCACTACATAATAGAAAAATAATAGATACTGTAACCAGAATGGGGGGTGGGGGTGGGATGGCCTCGTGGTCTAGAGTGCCTCGCTTCGACCTTTAGCTGGCCGGTCACCTCTGGCTTGCGGCTGTGGTTTCGATCCCTGGTGTGAGCTTATGTGGCATGGAGATAGGGGCGCCTTCTCAACCTTGTGGCACTCTGGTTTCCTCCCACTGCTAAAGACCCCTACGCGCAAGCGAATTATTGAAATAAAATTAAACCATATGTTAGGCCCGAAATGACCTAGTTTGTGTCGAGTGGACGTTAAACCCCATTTCTCTCTCTCTCTGTAACCAGAATATTCTGAAAATTTCAGTCAAATTATGTCACTCAAAGCAGAGAAATATCTTGCAGCCTCAATTGTCAAGTCTTGATTATCCATAATGGTTGTTGAACGGTAGATTGGATTCAGATCTAATTAAAATCGGAAACATCAGTTAATTATGGCCCTGTCATGTTGATAAATGTCTAATAGTTTATACAACATTTCAGGCCTAAAGAAAGATGTGCAATAGGCAGATTTAGCTCTTGCATAATGTATGTTTAAGAAAAAATTTTAATGTAGCCAACACAGATTATTTAACATTTGATAAAGAAAGAAAAAATATCAATGATGAGTTATCTCCTGGAATGGATTCGATTGATTTTCAAGAAGAGAAACCTTGAAAGATTTTACACAACACTAAAAGATGGTGCTAGAAATTGTCTGCATAATGTTAATTAAAATTTTTAATTTATCAGAATCCCTCTTATCACCTTCACCATTGAGCAAAAAAATAAACATCTTTGTAGGCATACTTTACAAGAAAACATTTGCCTGGATACAGGCATATTTGTCTTCCCATCAAATTCTAACTATCATGGGTTCTTATTTTGTTGACTTTCAACAGCGGAAAACAAAATTTCTTTTTTTTTTCAATATTACTAATTCTAAAGACATAAATTTTGTAACCAAAACCAGATTTTCATCCAGAAAGACAATTCAACGTATAAAATCCAACGAAATACACAATTTATTTTTAACTCTAATCGAAGCCATATAATCATTGCAGCTGTTTCATTACCACAAGGTACAATAAAGCTTTCCATAATTTAAAAGCTAGGCAAGCTTGAAATAATGATAAATGGGAGACAACTCTAATTATCAGTCCATGTTGCTGTTAAGTTTCTTATTCTAATTCTAGATTCAAGAATCTTTCTAATTAAATACTTTTGATATTAAACAAGGCGCTATTAGCACCATTAAACAATAATATGATATGTATATAATCCAAAAAATTTAAAAGCAATGAAAGGAAGTAGGCTAATTATAATGGCAGTTTAAAGTAGTGACATCATTTGACCTAATAAAATGGACGGTAAAAACTGACAAAAATGAATGATTATCTCATATCTGAGTGAGCAGTGAATGGTCTATTTAAAAGAATTTATGAAAATTTGATGGAAGTTATTTGAATCATAAATATTGTATTATATCATTATTTCTTGTCTAAAACACCAGTTTACAAGAATCCGCGACCACAAGCAAAAATAAAATAACCAAGATTAGTTCTATGATTATGAAATAACAATAACACACCGTCACTTTAAACACGTGACTAACGTTTAGTCATTCAAGGGGGGTAATTTACTTCCGGATTTACTCCTTAAAAAAAGAAAACAACGATCAAGATGTTGATGTTTTAATCCTTTAAAGCCGATTTAAAACCACTTTGTAAGATATTTTTTTAAGTGTAGAGCAAGGGAATGGTTTTCGTGGTTTCCACAGATGGACTTAAAAACATAGATAAACATTTATTAATTTCTTTCTTCACGTAAGTGAATGCTTCCGACGGCGCCATAGCTTAATGAGGGTTTCTCTTTTTGTAGCGTAGCGTCTTGTCATTGATCATATAATTGTTGTTGGAGACAGAAATTGTTTCATATAATCAAATCCTGAGGGTAGTCCCAAATAAGTAATTAGTCATAATTTACTTATATTATTAGATAGTTTTCTGCAAAGAAAAGTATTAGCCTATTCAAGAAAAGATTAAGATTTCAGTGACTCTTGGGAGGAATACTAAAATTATTGGCACTATTGCTAGAAATTATTTCCTGGTTGTGTTATATCTGATCTGTTCTTAATATAAAACAACTTTAATGACATAATAATAACTAGTTGTAGTGATATATTTCTCCTAATATTGAGGAAGCAAGTTTATGGTAGCAGCATGGATGTTATTATAATCTATAAATTTATAACTTCATGAGCTTAGGCTGTATGAATCATGAAGCAAATTTATGCAAATTATGGTAGCACCATTATAAATAACATTATCATGATCATTTGACCATGGTAACAATAAATACAGAGGTTCAAAGGACCATGGAGACAGTGTAATGCACTAAGACAACTCAAATGTTGATGGACTGGTCATGGAAATAATAATATAATTCTGTTTAGGTCTGGATCACAGGAATGTATATTATAATGTAGTTTGGACCGCATTTTTTTAGCCGTAAACTGCATTAGGTTTTACCAATAGGTTGATATCAATTTGTAATATGAATACTAAACTAAGGGTATATTTTATTAGGCTAAATTCCGTAATTGATTCTTACTCGTTATATGACAAACTGTTCCAATCTGAGATTTTAAAGTGTCTTTAAGATTCACTCCGAGTCTAATATTATAAAAACATGGTCACTCTCAAAATAAACCTACAATCATTACCTTGTTAAATTAATGTCCTTGACATGGTTCTGAATGTGAATAAACTCCATCACCTTTTTGTACATCTGGCACAGACCTCTGAGTGCCTTGCTAAGTACCAGGGTTCCATCTTAAGATATTTAAAGTTGGTTTCCCGGGTACAAACTGGGTGATTTCATGATATATAGGACTAAAAACATATTCAAACTAATTAATTTATCATAATTTTGCTTCAAATCCTTCTTAAAACACTGTAATTGCCAAGTATGTCCCGCTATGAAAATCGATCAAAAGAGGCCATGTTTGCGTCAGGGGATTACCGTTCTCCGTCCCTATGGCAACCGTGGTCCGAGACAGGTGAGAATTCATTGCATACACAAGACGTTGTTGTCTGTAATCGCTGATTGTTTATTACAAATATCGAATCCTAATTAAATTCTCAGATTATCCACTGCCTGCGTCTTTTTCCGTGATTTTTATCTCAGAAAGTGTTGTAGGTCTCTCTCTTTATAGAGTTTATCAATATGTTTACAAAGCGCCCAATGTGCTTGTGCATCCTTCGAGGTCACGCGCGGGTATAGCCCTAATCGTCGGGCTGTCGATTAGGGGAACCCTTACATTTTTGTCCTGTATACGCTCAATGAGTGTTTTTCAGGGAATCCAATATTTTTCTAGTAAGATTGGATATCTCTACTTTCCATGTATACCAAAATTGCCATACTTTTATTGGCAATAACCACCTGATAAATACTTTGCTGGGAACCCATCTTTAAGGGCTCAATACCACTCTTGTTGTAACTGAATAATATGTCCCAATCTTTATTCTGGTCAACAAATTGTATTATTTTACAATATTCCAATTAATTGATGATACAAATTTCATCTTAACACACTTAATTTAGAAAATTGGAAAAAATCAACTAAATGATTTGAAAAGCCTTACGTAAACCTTTTCAAATGTAACATGGATTTTAGAATATTTTCGAACCCTCTGGACAAGTAAAAAAGGGTGTAACGGATAATTTAAACATCAGGTTGGACACTTAAACATCTAGTACTTACATGTAGAAGAATAAGGCTATTATTTATTTTCTGGAGCTGCCAAGCCAGCAAGAGTGTTATTGTCCCTTTAAACAGAGCTTTGATTTAATTTTCTCTATTGCAACATAACAGGAATTATATTTGCTGTCTTTCTTCTGTCTGCTTTATGTGGTCCATAAACATGACGTGTCCTATATCCCATCAAAGACTTGAATAAATCATCACGTGTATTTGATGAAAGGTCAATTGAGAACAAACAAATGATTAAACACTATTTATCAACATTCAATTTGTTTCGCTCGAGTTCTGCAGAACCATTACTCTTTATAACTTATATCATTAAATGTTCTATGTTATATCATCTTTGAGAATGCATGTAGTCTGTGGATATCTTCCACCTGTCAACCATACAGCTTTCAGCAGATTTTTCTCAAGTAAAATCATCATAAAACTACAAGATAGTCATATCACATTGACATCAAGTTTGTTTACATTTTTCTACAAGTAGGTTTTGCAGGACATGAGAATATTTACTACGGGTATAAAACGACTGTATGAGTGGTAATACAGAGAGCAGCAGTTCAGGTGGTAGTGGTACACCCACTGAAAGAACTGGACTAATGTCAAGCTCAAGTTCAACACGGCCAGCGAATCAAGAGGCTACTGGAATATTAAATAACTCTTCAGCCGTAGGAAATTCTGCATCCCTTTCAGAATCTCGTCAGCTAGATAACAGAACAGTAAGTAGACTAGCTGGGAAATGGCTACCAGAAATTTTTAACTTTGTAAATTAGCCAGCTCAATTTTCGTCAAGGTCGCTGAGATGTGAATAATGTTGGGGCACGTGATTGTATTTTAGGGCAAGCAATAGGACTATGTCGAGGGTTAGAATTGGGATTTGTGCTAGCTTTATCTACATCTTGTGACCTCAATCTAACCTCATAATTTATGAAGAACAAAAAAAAAATTTTGATTGCCTTTTCTTTTCCTTCATATTTAAATCAGACTTGTTAACTTGATTTAAAATAATAATTTTTCTGACATTAGCTTTCACGAAAATCTGTAATATTGTATTTTGTGCCTTTTTTGTCACTAGCCTATGTATTAACCAGGAGAAAACCTTGTCTTTTTCTGTGTACATATACACAACAGGATTTAATTATAATATTCTGGGATTGTGTAGCGAATTATACTGTGTTAGTGCCTGGTTTCCTGTGCAGTTATTCTTCATGGTGTATTATATGCAATGGAAGATAATCTGACAAAATAATCCCTTTCAAATTATGATATTCATTCACAAGCTCACAGCACACTTATTACATTTAGACTTCATTATAATTATTCTTTATTTTGAAATTTTAACTTTACTTTTCGACATTGGATCTGAATCTTATACAGAAGACTGGTCAATTCAGTCTGTTACATAATGATTAATGCATGGAACATAGATTCCACTGTATCCATCCAAGTGGACGAGGGGGGGGGGGTTGATGGCGCGGAATGGTTAGCACATGCACGTGTATCATTAGGTCTGTTATTGAGTTGAGTCAACCGGCGTGATTTCGATTCGTCGGTTGTACATGGCAAGGAGTAGGGTCGCCTGTCCAACCTAGTGGGTTTTTCTCCTCCCACTGCTAAAGACCCTGAATTATTGAAATCGAATTGAGGTATATGACCTGTTTGGACCGAATGTTTTCATAATTGACGGAAATTGCTCAGAAACGTTGTGTCAATTTACAAACAGTAAAGTTGTATTTTTCTCTCCCCCATCCTATTTTCAAACATGGCTACCATTATTCAAAATTTTACAGAATTCGACGCAAACACAGAAGTGTACAAATACAGCACTAACTATACAAACTGTAAATATAATATGTCAACATTAAACTTCAGTCAAATTCAATCAAACTAAAACTGATTTTTGTTTTGAAGGAAAATGGACGATACAGACGTCAAACTTATAACACCAATGAAAACTCAAGTCGACCTTCACCTCAGAATAGTGGAGGTGATGACGAAGAAGAAGAAACATTTATGTATGGTGCTAATAACGTGATTATGTTATTTGTACCAGTAACATTATGTATGGCCGTAGTTGTTGCTACTATCAGCTCAGTTTCATTTTATTCAGCTAAACCAGATAGCTACCTGTAAGTTATAATATCATTACATTTCTTTCTTTTTTTTAATCATCTGGATTTGTGTCAGAAATAAACAGGCCCTCAGCTTTTCGGACAGTCTGAATGACTAGATTCTTCCCTCTTAGGCCCGCCATCTTGCAACATTGACTAAGGGAAATCAGGCTAGAAAATCCAGTGGACTCACTGGCATGCACATAAAGGAAACCTTGAAAGTTGAAATGCCATGAACAGTAGGCACAAACAAATCAATCTAGGCAAAATTTGCTTCAAAGCACAGTCACACTGCATGGCATAAGCCTGTCTTCACTATCCTTGCTGGTTTATTTACATCATGTTTGCCTTTGTATATTATACACAATATAGACCTGGAATCCTAGTCTTTCTCTTGTGATTTGTTTCCTTTCATATTTTTCCTGATGTATATTCTCTTTAATTTAATATGTATTTTGTTTTTGTATACAGAATCTATACACCATTCCATGAGAAAACAGATGACACAGGAACCAAACTCTGGCAATCATTTGCTAATGCATTTATCCTACTTGGAGTAATTTGTGTTCTTACCATAGTGCTACTTTTACTTTATAAATTTAGATGCTATAAGGTAACTTGTGCTACTTTTACTTTATAAATTTCGAACTGTGGTGTTATAAAGTAACTATTTTGTCTGCATAAGTCCAGATGTTATGCTGACTTGTTATTTATCGTGCTAATTTTACTTTATAACAGGGTTCCCGCGGTCCTTGAAAATCCTTGAATATCCTTAAATTTAAAATTTCATTTTCAAGGTCTTGAATATCCTTGAATTTCGCGGAAATATTAAAATATCCTTGAATTTCAGTTGAGATCCTTAATTTTGTTACAAATTGGTAATACTAGTAAGTTGATCTGAAAATCCCGTTTAGATTAGAAGTAATGCTGGTTATACTAAAGAATAACTCTGACGTATACCTGTCAATCAACTGATCTAAATAAACAGCTGTGTTTTGTCACGTAATAACAAGATAAGCCAATGACATTTACCGTTAGGCAACCAAATACTCTCACGTGACCCCATTGTCCAATTAACATACAAGAAGCCACTACACTGACTAATCAAAATCGGTATTAGTAACTAAACAATGCATAATAACGAAGGCAAGCCTGCATGACATTGCAAATAAAATATGTCTTGCAAATTTCAAACTTCGTGGCTTGATAGCTATAACTGGCTAAGTCGCGATTAAACAAACATTCATCAAGCGAAATGCTGCATATGCAAGAAGAGTTTCAGTATCAATAAATTGGGTATATCCGCTGTACGTTCACACGAAAAGAGTGAAAAACACATCAAATTAACGAAAGCTACGTCATCAAATATGACTATTAGTTTCACATCGGCATCAGGCTGCAAGTCGACAGCTGCTGCTAGTGCTACAGAAAGGAAAACCTCTCTCCCTCCCCGCGACAGCGCAACCACAAATAGGGCGTACTCGATTGAACGTTCCGAAATTAAATTCTCTCAATTCCGAAAATAGTGTCAATCGAGTGAAAAGTAGGATTTCGGAGTACAACGCATGTGCCGACTGCATAAAAAATATTTCAACCAATCATGGCAGTTGAAACATATTTGTTACTTAAAATACGTCACGATTCCACTCACACCACCTCAGCTATCGGGACTGGCAGAACTGTGACAGGACTCAATTCCGTGTCACTCGATTGTAATTCTGTCAATTCGGGACGTTCTGGACTGTGAATCGAGCATCCCCATATGGCGTACTCGATTGAACGTTCCGGAATTAAATTCTCTCAATTCCAAAAATAGTGTCAATCAAGTGAAAAGGAGAATTTCGGAGTACAACGCATGTGCCGACTGCATAAAAATTATCTCAACCGATCATGGCAGCTGATACATATTTGTTACTTAAAATACGTCACGATTCCACTCACACCACCTCAGCTGTCGGGACTGGCAGAACTGTGACAAGACTCAATTCCGTGTCACTCGATTGCAATTCTGTCAATTCGGGACGTTCTGGACTGTGAATCGAGCATCCCCTTAGATACTGTCTTAACACGGCCTCCTGAAACCGGCCAAGCGGGTACACAAATATCTGTCACTAGCAATGCCGTTTTAACTGCTGAAATTTTATGGGCATTAAAATGTATTACGTGACATTGTAGTATTACGGAAATAGACGAACAAATAGCTAAACCTATTGAAACAATAATATATGTCAATAAACTGTACTACTTTAGTTTAATCAGTTAACTGTGGTCTGAGTCGAAAAGGGAAATAACTCTGTTTTAAAAATGGCGGGAATTTTCCACGCTGTGCCGAAAGTCGATCTGTAATAATAAAAAAACAGTTTATGTCTTCAATTCCTTTTAAATATGAGCTTATAACGATAGTTGGTAATGTTTTGGTTGTTTTTAAGATGAAAAATTGTAACTTGAAAATCCTGGAATTTGACGTATATTTATCCTTGAATATCCTTGAAAAAATGTTTGACGAAGCCACGGGAACCCTGTATAAATTCAGACTGTATAAGCTTGCTTGTTGTTTGTGGTGCTAATTTTACTTGATACAATTCAGACATTATTAGCTAACATTGCTCTTTTATATTATCAAACAAAAATTATCAATACTTTTGCTAGAAAAATATCTTATTCATGTTGGGTTTTTTTTCTTGAAGATGCCTTTTTTATGCCATTTATTGCCTGAAAAATTATTACCTTTCCACCATCTTTATGTGAAATAACAATCCAGATCTACACAAGTCAAAACTTAATTCAGACACTAGCTCCTATATGATATTGTGTATATTTCTATATTGTAGGTAATTCATGGTTGGTTGATTGTTTCATCTTTAATGTTACTATTTTTATTCTCTTATATATACTTAGGGTAAGTCAATTTATTATTATATATTCTGGTCTGAAGTTAAGGGAACAGGACTTTTGATTTGAATCTATACTGGATCCCAACTCTGACTTATCAAACCAAGTTCCTACTTGTCAGGATTAACATTGCACACAGAATTAAAGAAAAATAAAATAAACCCCATTTTATTCAGTGAAGTATTGCTGTATGTAGATGGAAGGGCTACATCTTCTAAGCAAAATCTTCCTTGTACACATGACTAGAGTTTTAAAATATACCTTCTTGATTTCTCAATGAAGTATTAAGAGCATATAGAAGGAAATACCATCATTGAGGTAGAATCGTCTTAGCATTCTACACATTGCAAACACAAATTGTAAAATAAACATCATTGTTTTGTTTCTATTTCCTGTAAAGTATTAAGAGCATATAGGAGGAAATGCTGCAACCGACCCAAATTCCTCCTCCCATGCATTAGACACATGACTATAAAACTTAACCAAGTTGTTTTGTTTGTATTTTCAGTGAAGTATTAAGAGCATATAATGTACCTATGGATTATGTAACAGTTATTATATTAATGTGGAATTTTGGTGTAGTTGGTATGGTGTGTATACACTGGAAGGGACCTCTAATATTACAACAGGCCTATCTTTTAATGATCAGTGCTCTAATGGCCTTAATATTCATCAAATACCTACCCGATTGGACAACATGGGTTGTTCTTGGTGTAATGGTCGTTTGGGGTATGTAAGCTTATAGATTATGTTTGTATTGATGTGATATTCAAAGTAACATTATTGTTGTTAATTTATAAAAACCAGCCACACCCATTCTTTCTGTGGAGATAACAACATGCTAAGTTATGATAATATACAAACTTTTTGAATTTTCCACATTTCTCAAATTCTATTATTTAACTTGTGGCGGTGTCTATTAGTAATTGAACTGGAATACTGCTTATTATTGTGTGTGACCTGTATAGTTCATTTGTCATCAGAATCAACCTTCCAATACGACTTGATTTCCATAGTTTTAGATAATTATTGTCAGTGATGTATTGATATTGTATAAATGACAATGTAAGTAGACTGATCCTGGTATTAAAGAAAATACTATTATTTAATATATCTTGTGTTTACAGATCTGGTTGCTGTCTTATGTCCTAAAGGTCCATTAAGGGTGCTTGTAGAAACAGCTCAGGAACGAAATGAACCAATCTTTCCGGCCCTTATCTATTCCTGTAAGTATTATTCCTTAAAGTTCCCGATCTTGATCATGTATTTTTTCGACATGATGCATATTTTTTCAGTTCATTATATCTTTGTAAATACCGAAGAGAATTTAACCATGTCTCGACTGATAATCCTTTTTAGAGTTTCAACTTTCACGATATTGTACTTAATAATATTTCTTTTATAGTATACTCTTTGACACACAGAGATATTTGTCACTTCATCAATTAGATAGTTACACAGGCTTATTTTTGTGATTAGTCTTTGAAAAGAAAACAATTAGAGCAGTTCTAACATCAAATATTTTCATTCTTTTATTGTCACACTCACAATTTAAAAAATTCTAACATTTCAAGGTTTAAAATCTGGACTAATTTCAATAATAAAATTGAATTGTTATTTGCAGCTACCATGATGTGGAGTTCTATAGGAATGGCGGATGAAGACCACAGCAAGAAAAACAGAAAGGAAAGTAACAGTAGTAACGTAACAGAAGAAACAGGTGCTAGTGAGAGTGGGGGGGGAAATGAGGAAGATGATCAGGAAGGGGGATTTCCAGACCATGTTGCAACTAATCGAAGTGCTATGACATCCAGTACCGAATCAACTCGAGCTAGAAGTGCTGTCCACGCTCTCGGAAATCAAAATAATTTTACGACCGTAAGTGATCCTGATAGACCAACTAACGCAGAGCAACAACAAAATCAACGAAATGGTTCACAGAATCCTGCGCAAGATGATGAAGAACGTAAGTTGATTTTAATTAAAACTTTTCTTGATGGTAGTTTTAATAGTCTGAGAAATGGTGGCTCTGCAGCTGGCTCTCTAAACAAGGGGTGAGCCAACGTTCAATCCTGTTATTGACTGGGAATGTTCCTCATAATTTTATGTTGAGTTTCCCACTTGTCAGAGGTACAGGACATAGTCATTCAGATAGGATGAAAAACTGAGGTTGTGTGTTCTTGTTAAAGAACCCTTCACAGTTGGAATAAGATAAGGCTGTGTCGCTGCTGTAAGGTCAGAATATCCCTTCAGGATAAAATTCAGGGGTAAAGGGAGGTAATCAGGCTTTACCTGTATCCTAGAGACCGGGATAATAATTGTGTAGCGCTTTGAGCATAAACTTGGTTTATGGATATAGCGCATTATAAATATACTCATTATTATTATTATTATTATTATTATCCCCCAAAGTACACGACAAGGTCTGTCTTCAATAGGCCAGTTAGTGGTAGTCAACATTCCATTACAGTCACAGTGGCTAAGTGGACAGAAGGATAGATGGAGTTCGGATGTTCGATCCTTGCATTGGCTCCGAAAGTTCATCCAGATTTTCCAGCACGGTTTCCCCTTGTCATTAATGCAGGATGGAGGGCCTGACAAGGTCAGCTATCTACTCGTTTGCATGGTACAAAAAAATGAAGTCCTGAGTTCACATTGGCATGCACCTCAAAGATCTCTTGGCAGTTGAAATTCGATATACATGTAAGAGTAGGCCAAAGCGCCACTGCCCAGGCAAAATTTCCCTCATTAGCCCAGTCAATAGTAGGATGTCAAACCCCATTTCATTTTCATTACTATACCCCAGTACTGCTGTCTATGGCTATATTGGATATTTTCATTCTTTGTGTGGCTGTCTTTGGCCATATCTTAAGACAACTGTTTGTGGTCTGAAACTAGATATTGTCTGTTTTTGTTATTTCAGGTGGAGTAAAATTAGGATTAGGTGATTTTATATTTTATGGTGTATTAGTTGGTAAAGCTTCATCTAATGGTGATTGGAATACAACACTTGCTTGTTTTGTTGCTATTCTTATAGTAAGTACATTTCTCTCTCTTTTGACCTATATTTTATCTATATTTTATATGTCATGTAGTGAAATGTAGTCTTGTATGTTTGTTTTCAAACTTCCTGGTATGGCTCTGCAATGTCATGAGGAGGAAACATATTGATACTTAGAGTTGTGCAACCATTTCTCACTGAGTTATAGCCCGTGTCACTCAAATGTAAAAGCTCTGCAGGTCAGATTTATTTTTCAAACATACTGATATTTGGGTTGTTCAGATTGACCTTGAAAACTTGAGTGTCATCCTTCAGGTTGGTTTTGGTGGGCATATACATGTATATAATGCCTGACAACACTGTTTCAAGTGTCTGTCTTTTACATAACTGAGGAAATATTCAGGTATTTTACATGATATTAAAATTGTTCTATTTCACAAAAGATTATTCTATTTTACATGATATTGTTCTATTTTACACGATTTTATTTGTTCTATTTTCAGGGTTTGTGTTTTACGCTGTTATTATTAGCAATATTTAAGAAAGCATTACCAGCTTTACCTATATCTATTACATTTGGACTTGTTTTCAACTTCGCAACCAGTGCTCTCGTACGACCATTTATGGACAGTCTGGCCAGTGAGCAGGTGTATATATGATTTGTATAAAGGGAACAAAGGGATTATTTATAACTTATTGTATCGTATATTTTTGTATTTTTCACATTGGAACAAGAACCATTTATCATGGAATGCTTTAACCTGATTATATTTTGAATTTTTGTATCTGGTAATTTTCGTTTTTCATTTACATGATGTAGGACCTTCACTGTATCAAAGTTAGCTATTACTTTATAAAGATTTTGTCAAGATGGCCCCGGATCCATTCACCTGATTTGATACATACATGTTTTGTTTATTTGTTTGAAACGTCTGTATCAGTCCTCGTATCTATAGTAATATTTGTGACTGTCGTTTGTCAGTCTGTTTGTCTGTTAGGGTTGGCGGCTACACTATGGCTTTCGCGAGGCTAAAATTTGCTGTATAGGGGTAGCTCAGACCCAGGAGTAACATGATTCAGGTGGTGATGGACTACCACTTTCGGTTTCAATACACATGGCCTCCATTTTCCTTCAATAGATGATCCATATCAAACTTATTCCTAGCAAACCCTAAAGTAAAGAAAATAGACATTTCATCAAATTCATCAAACCTTTGTAGAGTTTTAAATGATTTGTTACAAAGTGGCACTTATTATCCAGTCCTAAATATTAATCGGAGATAACCAGTAGTACTTTCAAGAATTCACCAAGGGGTGTGATTAGATATTAGGATTATAGTGTAGCCCTATTGTAATTATGTAACTATGTTAACTAATAATTTCTAAAAAAATAAATAATTTTATCAAATTGAATTTTTTTGATTTTTTTTTTTGCACAATAAAAAAAATTATTGCGCACAAATCTAAATAGCAATACTTTAAATTGAATGATGTTGAACATGAACATTAGTGATATGTACGGTTTTAATGGTCGAGAGCGAGACAATAAGTAATATATTGATACTGCATGTGGTGTTAGCCGATTGTTGTTTCAATATATTATTATTATATGTCTTAAACTTGAGACCATTAAACAACTTAAAATACAGACACTATCTCGCACATGCTTTTCAATAAAATATGCCACACGAGTACAATATTTCATTCAGTGTAGATAATGTACAATTGGCAAGTTGCCCGTACATTGTTGGAAATAATGGTACGCCAACATCAAAGGATGACTTCACATCTGTATTTTAAACATATCTAAAGGGGTATACTTATGCTAAAATCTATTTTAAGAAAACAGACCTGGGCCCAAGTTCGCAGAGCATTCTCAGATAAAGTTAAGAATTTACTCAACTTCCAATCATTTTTTTATGAGAAATGCATCAATTTGCATACAGTTTCTTACTCATGTATTTCATACTGTTAAAAAAAACAACAGTTTTATAAAGGGCTATATTTTAGTTAAAAATAAGGCAAACCACGATTTGGATTTTATCTTAGTGAAAATTTCGTGAAACAGGCCCTTGAGTTTACAATCATGTAAATTATTTACTAGTAATTGTGTAGTAATGATGTTTATGGCATATTATAGTTTACTAGTAAATGTATATTTATATATAGTATATATGTTATTTTTGTTGGTAGAATATTATATAATTTGATATTATTATTATTACAATGTGCTGTGAAGGATGTATTTTATATATAAACTCCACATATGATAATCAACCTTTCTCTAAATTTTAACAGCTTATGAGACATGTGTTCCAAATCTTCCATGAGCCATTGTTTCTCGTACTGAAAGAAAGGACTCTTGATGTCATCAATGCTAACCAACCTTTCAATATGGCACCCAACTTTAGGCCTTTTTATCGACTTGCTGAATTGATTTGAATTTAGTAAAGATGTCATGTGACAATATAGTCGATTTCAAAGTACTTTGGCGAGTTAGTTAAATGCTCCGATTAGCTGTAAACAATTTTTGTGGCTGGACACAGTTGAAAAAAACACGTGAACCCCGATCAAATCTGAAGTGATCTGCGATTTGATGTAATCGCTTCGGAAATCTGTGTCGATAAATTTGTTGATTAGTGTAACCAATTTGAATTAGATGGACGTTAAAGATGAAAATGTGATTGAATGCAAATCACTTTGGTTAATCAGTGGTCGATAAAAATGCCTTATATTATTTGATATTTTAGGGCACCATGAGGTGCAAATCTTATACATGCCATACAACGTGGGTGTAGTCAGTCATCCTATTATCAAAAAGTGATTCAATAATAAATGCTGATATGCATATGTCTTGCCTTATTATTGAGGTTTTAAACAGATCATATCTTCCACCAGGGGTTGGGGTGAAGGTATAAACTAGCAGTAAAGGCACTGTACTCTCAACTAGTATTATGAGATAATTCCAGCCAGATTCCCAGATGTCATAGATAACACCTGAGAAGCTGACATGGAAAGTTTTATCTAGTAGTTTGGACGAGCCAAAAAACCAAGGTCTACCCAAATACACTACTAATACTATCTGGGTAAAATTCTCTGTGCATTTTTATGGGCCGGGATTTTAGAAAGCGAAAGTTGCAGAATAGAAGGTGTAATTGTGATATATCTATTATAAGCCTATTGTTAGAATATAGATACAGATGGACCATCTCCTTTAATATATAAAATATAGTAATAGTAACAAGTATATCATTGCTCATTTATTATATTGTACATAGATTGTATAAATAAGATATATTATTTCCTTTTTATATATATATCAACCATTATTTTCTTTATGGACTGATTATATTCAAGAATTATACCAAGATTAGTTTTCATTTCATTTCTACGTAATGGGGCTGTCCCAGATAAATTTTAAAAAATCTGGTTGATTTTGCATGAAAGAGTTCTTAGCAATGTGGATCCCAGTCTCTTGTGGGCCAAATGGAGGGATGTGCTTTTAAGCCTCTCTAATACTAAAATTGTCCAATAAAACTAAATAGAAGCCCCCCTTTCCAATTGTACAAATTTGTCTACGGCCACCACGATCCTAGTCCCATGCAACAATCTGAAGCTTTCTGATAATCTTGCAAATAATCATAGTTTTCATGGCAACAAGATTGCTTGGGAGTATGATATATATTTGTCTGGATATGTTTTCAAAGATCCTACATAATCCAGTCACATAATGTATGATATCTGAGTTGGGTAAACTTATTCTTATTTAAACCATCTTGTATTGGTATATTCCTTCGTTCTGGACGGTTTCATATAGTTTATTCTTTCCTTCAGGACATCTTCAAATATTGTTGTAGGTGGCCCATTTCATTTCCCTTAAATGTACAACTTATTTTATGATTTACAAGTTTCTATAATGACTGGTCAAATATTGTGTTTTTCGTCATTGAATACTGGTTATTTATCTTGCCCATATATAGACGTGCATATACATGTATATAGACGATATCTGAGTGATAGAAGCGATCGTTATTACATCAGATGTTGGCTTTAGGGGTCGCAATTAAGGTCTTGTTGGCACTGGACAGACTGTGAAAAGCCAATATAATATATAACTTTAATTATCTAGGAATAAAATTGTTTTGATTGTGCTCAACGTATGATGTCAGAACATGAACTGCCAGTTCTTGTTAATAAACAAGAAACAAGTGTATTAATAACAGACAGCTTTCGTTTTCACTAAATGCCATTCAAAGATAAAACAAGTGTATTATGGTATAGAAATTTAGTTATTACAGCACGATTGATATTTTGTTTATTTACAGACAGTGACTTGGCAGTAGTTCTTGTGACGTCACAAATTGATAAGGATCAAAATATTTATAAAATTATACAACTGACGTTATCCTTTAAGGTCTGAATGCTTGGCAAGGGCAGTCAAAATTGCCCAGAAATGCTATTCATAGGAGCCCTAATTCAGTTATACACAGGACGTTGAATGCGGCTCTGCTTTGTGCTTTATTTTGTTTTGGTTTAATGTATATTGTATTGAACATTCCTGTGCTATATATTATAAGATTGCTGTTTTTATCTCTTGTTTATTTTTATGTTCCGTATTTAACTCTTGTCAAATGATGGTGGTCACAAATTATATATAAAACTTTCATATTTATACATTAGAGAATAGTTCATTTCTAGTTCTTCATTCACTGTGATGGACAGCTAGTGTGCTTGGTTTGCGTAATTTAAAGAAAGAAATAAGAGTAGGTTTGGGATGCCTATCATGGTGTAAATTGTCTTGGCTGCCTAAGAATTGGGTCTTAATTACCTTAATTAAGAGTTTCCGCTCGAATCTCTCTACTTGTCGTATTTTTTATTTGCAAACCAGAAAGATATTTTGAGACTCGAGTTTGTATATGACTTGTTTGGAGAGGAATTTTCATATGGAAAACTCTTAATTGCCGGAAACACGCGGCACCATATAGGATTGTAATTTGGTATCACAGACTTCCTTAAAATCATGATCAATTGCTTAGTAATTTACTTTGTTAAATAAAAGTGACAGTTTCTTGTAGAGAATAAAAGATCCGACATTAAGATACCGGTATTGTCAAAACAATTTTTGAATATGTCAAGAAAAATCACCTTGCAGTTTTTGGCAAGCTTCATCAAGTTGCGGCCATGAACGGCTTATTCCGATTCTCCATCTCTATCAGGGGCGTGGTGAGGGCAATTATTGAGAAGAAATTATGAGTAACAAAAAAGATTTTGGCACAAAAACCCTTTTACTGACCGCGGACCGGCCACCGCGAGCCCCGAAGGCGCGAGCCCGCGGCGGGGGGTCTGGGGGGCCCTCCCCTGGGAAAATTTCGAAAATTAGAAGCCCAGAAACGCAATCTCCAGCAATCCGAGACAAGAAATACGGTAATAAAATATGATTAAATTTTCCAACTTGACTCTTTCAAAATTTTTTTAATTGGGTCAGATGAAACAATTTTTCCACTTACAAATGTTTTTCATTTTTTGAGTAATTTGATTGTGATTTTGGCGCAAAAACTTTTTGGCGCATGAGTATGGCTACTCATGAACTCATTCTCACCACGCCCCTGATCTCTATTCGATTAAAATGATCAAATTCCGTTTTAAATTTAGAAGAAACTGTCACTTTAATGTCTGGGGAAATAAAATCATTTGAATCATTTTATTGTATTCAGTCAATCATTGATTATATTTATTTTGGATGACTATTTCACAGTATCTCACATCCCAGACTATGCAATAAAAAACAACAATATCCATTTAATTATTCTATTTATAAAACAAATTTAATTTCAGTAAATAAATATTAATATATGCTAAATTAGGAGATTTGTCTTTTATATTGTTCCTGTGGGGTGACAGGTAGATTTAGGCCCATTGTCCTTGTATGCGTTTTCGTGCAAAGGTAATGGCACCGTTGCTATGTAACCAGCGAAAACGCAATCTGATTAACACACATGAAGATCTCACAAGTTACTGTGGGTGTTCACGTCAGTGGTCAAACGAGCGCCTTTTGATCCTATGACGTCAGCCATTGATTAATCAATCAGCATTGTCGGCATTAATGTTTCTTTTGGTTTACACACGGTTTTGTGCATCAAACGGACAGGAACTCGCAGCAACAGACCGTTTCATTGGCAAATCCCTCAAATCACCAAAAAAACATCTCTCCCTGATCCTAGTGTAGTAAAGACAAGTAAAACGAAATTTTAACGTATAAAAAAGAAACAGACTTCAAGTTGTCTGGCTGACTACTCCGATTCACAACTGATAATTATGTGTGCAGGATGACAAGAAAAGTGTGTGTGATTTCGTTAGGATGGGGCGAAAACTGGAATCTACCCCTTTAAACGTAAATATGATATTTGCCCAATATCTTGTTTCCGTGGTGCAGACGAGAAAGGGGGGGGGGGTGAAAATTGAGACTAGCAGTGGGAGGAAACCGGAATGCCCAGAGGAAACCCACGAGGTTGAGAAGGCGCCCCTATCTCCATGCCACATACGCTCACACCAGGGATCGAAACCACAGCCGCAAGCCAGAGGTGACCGGCCAGCTAGAGGTCGAAGCGCGGCACTCTAGACCACTAGCCCCCCCCCCCTTCTAACCAAATCAGCAACCGTAGCTTCCCCAAAAGCCAATATAAATCTACATCTATTCAACTCTCGGGGATAATGTTTTTATTTTATTGAATAAAACAGTAACGAATGTGACAACATAAACTCTTGCTTGTTTAACAAAATGACAAACACACCAGAAAAAGTACCACGGTTCCTTTCACAACCATCAATGGAAATCCGTCACTACATGAAGTTATAAATTGACATCGATTTTAAAAGTCCACCGGCAGCTGGATAGAAGTTATCCAATCTGGGTGCGGATTGGTGATAGACGAAGGGTTTGCTTAGGAGGCATGGGGTAAAGCTTTGCTTACGGGGCACAGGGTAAGAGTTTGCCAATGACAACTCATAGATTCGGTTTTTTAAAACAACTGCTCCCATTTGGGCCCCGCGCTAGGCTAATCCACTTTTGTCATGTTCATCAAATCTGCCTTCGCAAGCGCAGGAAAGTCGAGGTTTTATTAAAAAGAAAGTACATGTACTATTTCGAGTCGTTTTTGATAAATCATTTTACTAAAACAGATTGGCTGTGAACCTTATGGCCCTTCAAAAATGTTACCAATTGGGCCCCTCTAGCCCTAACGCCGGGCCTGCCTTCAAGTTACTTGGATATACTTTTGCGCATATAATCTGAGAAATTTATAATTTTGTCCAATGGGTTGCATCACTTTCTGGTTATATTTCATAAGTTTTCGTGTTTTTAAACAGTCGGAATCAGGCGAACCGAAATATCAGTCAGCCCACAAATTGTTCTGGAGTAGTATCAGCAATCCGTCACGAACACGGGACTTTATCGGTCCCCTTAATATTAAGAAATGTAGTCAATTCATTGAAAAAAGTTTCTTGGGTCGAGCTACAGTGGTGGATCCTTCATCTCTGAATATTTTAAACTTCACGGCTGAAGAGATAATAACTACATGTGATCGCCGATCAGCTTGCGCGAAGTAATTTTATGACGAACGTTTTATATATAAACGTAGCCTATAAACAGCTGCAAAAGCAAAAAAAGCGTTCTTTAATCACACAATTTTACTTCAGACGCCAGATTCCCACATAATGTCAATTAAACCAACTTCTGTCACGTCACGTGATGTTTACTAAGCGGTATCCACTGGAAACTTTTGGTATCCCTAACAACCACATATTCACAGTAACAAGAATCATAATGGAACTTATGTTCAACCACGACAATTTTGCATTGGTAGACGCCGAACTATGGACACTTTTTCCCAGATTAGGACAATGTAATTCAACCACAGGTTTAGACGTGGTCATGGCTTGTTTCTGTAGAATCTCATGAAGCATTACGCCCAATGTCCAATCTAAAATACATAAAACATATCTTTATTTGTCAAACTAAAACGCTTATCGTTGGTTAGGCTACTCAAAACGCAATCTGTTTAAAATACCGGACCCTGTTTCTCGAAATCTTAACTAAAGATAAAATCCAAATTTTAGTAGATACTTTAAAGACCACATCAAATGATTAAAAAAATTGTTACGTACGGGTACTCAATAGTTACAAAATCCATTTTACCGCAAGTTCAAACTAATCTGATTAAAATTAATTCAGATATTTACGTTTTAGTATCCGACTGCCAAAAACGGTTTTCAAATTTTCAATTACAACCTTAATCTGGTTGATTGGCTGGTGACGTCACAGGCACTACACATAGTATACACATCATCTGTACAATATATCACACAGCCAGTTGACACGTGTGTATTTGTCGGTCCAATAAACATTTGACTGGCGTAATCATTAACGCATAATTATTTACACGTAAGTTACATATCACTATATCAGTCAAAGCATTTACAAAAACCGACCTTTCTCGTCTTGGGTTGTATGTAATAGATTATATATTTGTGACTAAAATATTACCGAGTGTATTTCAAGATGCCATATTACCGTTGTGTTATTGAGAGTTGTGGAAATCCCAGCAAGGGAAAGGGGAATAATGTACCGGCGTTTCATAAATTTCCCAACAATGAAATCGTACGGAAAAATTGGAAAGGTTTGGAAACAATTCAAATCCTGATTGGCAACCTACAGTCACAACAGTGATATGCAGTGAACATTTTACGAACGATTGTTTAATTACATATACACACCCGGCGTGTGTATTTATTAACGCCTGACTGATTCCTTAATCCCCTAATTAAATAAAACAATTGACTACGGAATAATTTGTTTTGTAATACATTTTAATTCAAGATCCATTTTAAAATTTGTTTCATTATGTACGGCCGTTCTGTTTTCTCACGGCAGCGATTTTAATACAATCTACCATCGTGTGCAGTCCAAACGATTCGAGATACATTTTCGTCAGTATTGTGGTTCTAATTTAGAAGGGTAAATATCATTTTTTGTTACGCCGGCCACATTATTTGTAATAATGAATATCGAATACACTTGATCAAATGTGGAGTTCCTGGTGCCGTTTGGTGAGTGATTAAACTGTCAATTTAATTGTAAAATACTTGTATTCTTTATAAAAAAGTTAAATGATGTTAGACATTACATTAACCTTATCTTATCACAAACGTATATCCATCGAAGGATTTATATTTAGATGTTGTTTAAACACCAATCAACAAATAATACGAGGCTACTTTATTACAAAAACATCGGTGAGCAAAGAAAAAGATAATTACCTAATCAACATTCTTAATTACTTTACTGTTAAAATTTAGTACATGTATTAACGACACTACACTTGCGATACACATAGATAGTTAGGTGATCCTTCTCAATCTGTTAATTCTAACGTATATTGAGATATTTCTTCGTATTTCATTTTTACGGTCTATTTCAGAGTAATAACGTCAAATTCGCAAGCAGAAATAAAGGCGCCGTACGTCGATAACGGATCGGTCATTTACAAATCGCGTTTCAATCACGTTTGAAATTTATGATATATTTTGCGTGACCACATCTTTTTACTCCTATACTCTTTTACTCGGGGAAATTCGAACCACAATACTCTTCTGACGAAAATATATCTCGAATAGATGGGACTGCACACATAGAGTGTATGACATCGCTGCCGTGTGAAAATGAACGACCGTACATTATGAAACTTCTAAATTAGAACGACGACACTCTTCTGACGAAAATGTATCTCGAATCGTTTGGACTGCACACGATGTGGTACATTGAATTATAAAACAAATTATTCGTAGTCAATTGTTCTATTTAATTAGGGGGATTAAGGAATCAGTCAGGCGTTAATGAATACACACGCCGGCTGTATATAGGTAATTAAGGAATAAACATTCCGAATATGCATTCGGTCACTGTGACGTCACTGGCGTCTGAGGGGATTAAGAGTGTTTTCAATAATTGGCAAAGTCGTTTTTACGGGAGGTCTATTTTTACGACTTTGAATGAAGATAGCTGATTTAATTTTAGTGTGATTGATGTGAATTTGCCGTAAAGTGGATAAAATAACCATGGACTGCTCACATAGAGAAGTTTTCAGGGCTATTTTATGTGCACTTTAATTTTGATTGGCTAAGCACTAAAATCGATCTAATATTATCCAATCAAATTACTAAAATTTGGATTTTATCTTAGTTAAAATTTCGTGAAACAGGCCCCAGATCTATATTTCGTCTCGTTTTTTCATACTTTCGATCGTCTACACTACATGAAGATCTGACATGATATAGTGGGAGATCACGTCTGAGGCCAAACGAACGGCTTTTGACCATATGACGTCAGATATTGATTAATCAATCAGCGTTGACGTTTCTAGTGGTTTACACACAGAACGCCATGCAGTCACCGTAACAGACCGTTTCATTGGCTAATTCCATCACGTCAACACGTCAATGATAACAACTGTTCCAGATCCTAGTGTAGTAAAGACAAGTAAAACGAAATTTTGAACTATAAAAAAAATGAAACGAAATAGGACCCGTGTTTTAATCAGATTGCTCAAACAGTACGGTAATGAGAGATAGCAGGGGTGAATCTGCTTAAGGGCCATAACCGGGAACCGGACCGGCGCAGCTTCCCCCCAATTCCCATTTGTCGTTCTCTCCTGTTCAAGAAAAACCCTCAGACCCTTTCGTTCGATTGTCACTATTCAAGACATTGAGATACTTCCATCGAGTATCCGAAAGACTTCTCATTACCAATCGATAATGCAACATAAAATATATTATAAAAATTCGACATGGGTTAAAAAAAATTATCCGTAGCCACAAGGGTGTTTATTCATACGGCTAAACATCCGAGGTTGACGTACCTGTTTTCATTCCGTGAATTCTATCAGAGACAATTATTTTAGATGTTGTTTCATTAAAACCATAAGCTTTCGTGAGAAGAAGTGAAAGATAAACCCCCATTAAACAATATTCTGAAGCATAACGTCTCTCCTTCCCAGATATCTCAGATATATTCTGTAAATAGATAATATACATATATCAAGGCCTTCTCAGATATTCTATACATAGATAATATACATATATCAAGGCCTTCTCAGGTGTTAAAGATCGACTCCGGTCCATTATGCGACGCCACATGTGCTCCGGTAGCCATCGACTATATATAGTGGGCAACCGCACACCCTCAAGACCCCTGGTGGAAGTGGACGCTAAACTCCAGTAACAAACGAACGAACGAACATAATCTTCAAAATCAAGCCTATAAAATAGATCTGTATTTTAATCAGATTTGGAAATCGAAGAATAGTAAGTCGCAAACGACTCTGCCATGACAAACACCCTCCAGCATTGTACACGAGACAACAGAAACATAACCTTTGTCATTGACAAGATGTCAAACTCCAATGATCCACATAGGCGTACGAGCTGGGGGGGGGGGGGCGGCCGCCCCCCCATTTTGGGCACCAAATGCTGGGAAAAATTTGGGCACACAATTGTACTTTGTAAAAGTTGTATAAAAAAATTATTGTGTTCTTGAATGTGTCCAATTTAACAGCGAATTTAAATCTAGAGTGTCTATATTAAATAGAAATCTTAAGACTCAAAATTTAGTTCTTTTTTATTGATGATTTACAAATTAAAAACTTATTCATCGCGAAAGAGATATTGTAGAACCTGTCATGGGCCTTCAAATAAAAATTAAAAAAAAATATTTTATTTGGTAAAAACTCCTCAGAATCACTTAAAATGCATATTTATTCATACGCGATTTTGTAAAAAAAAAAACCACAGACACCCTTAGCAGCACCAGGGCCGTATCTAGCGGGGATGCATTGCACCCCGAGAAAAACTAGGCGCACTAGGAGCAACTGCCTCTCCTAAAAAGTCTGCCGCCTATGTAAAAAAATTGTCCATATAAAATACAAAGAATGGCCGAAAAGGGAGTTTCCAGCAGCGTTACTTTCAAAATTTTCTGAGGGTGGACCCCAGACATGGGTGCCACCCCCATAGGCGAAATACCCCTCCTATAAACCCTTTCTGGGTCAGGGGCTGTCTAACCACATGGCATTAGAGGGTTCTTTTGGTCGCCCTATCCATATCGGTCTTTTGGGGCGCTGCCACCATATGACATTGTTAGAGATTCTCGTTCTGATCGCCCTATGCACATGTCCTTATTGGTGTTTCGACTAGTTCTAGTTTAGAGGACCAGAAGTTTCTTACTCTGGTGTGTTTAACATCAAATGAGAAATAGCCACACCAAAATTGACACACGGGATTGCGGCTCCAAGTGTGTCGAAAACGGGTTTGCGACAGTCAAATTTTCAAAAAATTTCGGGGGAGGGGGGGATGTCTGGGTGTCGCCGCTCCGCAGTCAGTAACTCGTGCATTATATTCACGCCTCCTTCCACTCTGCTGCACCCCTCCTTTCAAAATCCTACATACGGGCCTGATTAGCATTCGGATCGGAAATATAGTCGGTACTCGGTCCGTTAGTTTCTGTTTTGGGCACCAACCACCACCCCCCCCCCATTCAAAAAATTCCCCGTACGCCTATGATGCTCCACACTTATATAAGTAAAACGTGATTAAAGTACCTTAGCACACTGTAACTGGGTCGCTTCCTGTAGCTGAGTTATATTTAACGTCTTGGAATCATCCAAGGCGTTCAGACTACTCGGTGCATATTTAAATGCTCCGAATGCATAGAATGTAATATTGGAGACGTGTGGTTGATATACATGACCAATGGCGCATGGTTTAGGACTACACTCGTCACCTTCAGCTTTCTTTATGAATGATTGTATAATATGTTGACACTGTGTTATATTGCCACTCCCATGTAATATCATCGTTTTATTGTGACGTTTCACTTTTATGTCATCATCTGAAAAATACAGCAACAGATATGAAGACACTGAAACCAGAACTTGCGGTATACGTGGAGTAGACATGAATCTCTTGTTTAAATGTTCTAGTCGTTCGATGGGACAAAAAACCGAGATCGGCGTATATGTCGTCGGGCAGGTAAAAGACTCCTTGGCATATGGAATTCGATGAGTAGTAGACGGTTGGCTGACAAGGAAAATGTCCCTAATGGCGAAAGAGACTCTAAGAACGCTGGCTAAGTGAGTAAGACGCTTGCTCACAAGCCTGGAGGTCGCGCTTTCGCTCCGGTGTTGGCTGAGAAGGTTCCTGGGGATTCTCCGGTGTGGTTTCCCCTTGTCAGTGGTGCAGGGCGGACGGCCCGACAAAAACAATTGCTTAATCGTTCGGATGGTACAAAAAACCCTTGGCAATTGGAATTAGATATAAGGGTAGGCCGTAGGACCACTGCCCGGGCAAAATGTCCTTCAAAGCACACTGTATGGCATATGTCCATCTTCATTATCCTAGTCGGAGCAGCAGAACAGTAGGACGTTTAATCACATTCCTTTCAATTCATTTGTATACACACTGAGTGTAAACATTATTGCACCCAAAACAATTAGAACCTGAAAAGAAGAAGCCGGAAACCCCTCTGTCGGTTTTCAAATGACCAAAATGGCAATACCTGTCATGGCAAGACATTATGCAACATTTATTCCATTGTTTTTATTGATAAATGATAAATTGAAACTCACCTACTAGTCTACAAGGATCAGGTATATGTGGTTTATTCTTATGATGATGTAATAACCAATTATTAACACGATGTTTCATATAATTCTGACCAAAATTAAGATAACTGTGAACGTAAAGATCGTAACGTCGTTTCGCCACGTAAAGATGAAATTCACCGTCATATAGAGGATCGTGTGGTATGAACGATATTTGTGTAGATCCACCTCCCATTTCTAAAATACCGACAGGTGATACAGGTGGTCTGAAATATATACAAAATCTACAGGTGATACAGATGGTCTGAAATATAAACAATGTCTACAGGGTATACACGGTGGTCTGAAATACAAACAATGTCTACAGATGATACATGATCTCTTAAATACTAAGCGCCATAGAAAACACATCACTTAGTTTTTCGTATAACAAAATGATCCTGTAAACATATCTTATTTATTTTGCTTCTTATTGTGAACAATATTCAAAGGGGAACACATCAATAACAACACATTTGTACACTTATGGATGTTTAATCTGTAATCAACGGTACAAGTCAGAGGGGTCAAAACCAAAAGTACAACACAGATGGTTAATTCCATGCAGGTCGTTGCACAGCATGCGTGAGAGCCAGTGGAGGACACACGCGCTACTGAGATATGTGTCGTACTTTTGGTATGCAGGGTTATAATTATACTGACAAACCCATGCGTGCTAGCGTTGTACAGAAAGAAACAGACCAGGGGACAGCAGGAATTATTTGTGTGCGATGTAAGTGCGCCAAAAGTAAAATAAACTCACCCAGTAAAATTAAAGAAACCAAGAAGATAATTAGTTGATAACCAGGAATATACACCTTCCTCTTCACCAGACAATATCTGTATATTACTAGCTTTAAAATAAAACGGATTAATGGAAGAATTGGACAATATCTTTCTGATATTCTTCACAAAATGTCTGGCATCATAACCTGTCAACGTCCTGGTTCCTGAAACAGACGAATGATTATAGACTGAGACACAGTGAAAACCCATCACTGATTTGTTAGGAAGTGCTGACGAGACGCAATGTAGATGTTAAATTGTGATTTTTGGATGATTGTAGAATGAAGATTCACCGGCACAAGAAATTTGACAACAACCCAAGGGGTGCCATATCAACTTTACAGTGAAAGATAGGAAACGGCATAAGAGTCAGTAGCGACGCATACTCTTCGCAGTGTTTCGCTTGATTATAGACCTCGTCCAAGGGATTTCTCGTGCAATTGCTTCAAGAATATGGTAACGACGTTGAGACAGAGTTGGCCGAACCTTTGTTGATCCACCAAAGCAGCAGCAGTACGAGAAGCTGGCGGTGTGCGATTCTGTCGATGTAATCGGATAACGTCACGGTCTTTTCAGAACATTGTCCCACGTTGCCGTCCATCGCAGAATTATTTTGTGATGGAATCCAAACATTCGAGCAATGATGCCCAGATGTCAATTAATTCAATTTACATCTAAGCAACAGCTATAAATAACACTATATATAAAATTTACCGGAAATTGAGTTGTAGACGTTAGAAGTTATCTACTTCTGATCACTATAGCATATATTTTTTTAAGAAAGGAAATTTGGTGAGATACACACCTGCCTCGTATCTTCATAATGTCAAGGTGTTATGACATTGTCTGATAAAATAAGACGCAGTATATTAACGTCGGAACGACTACCCTTTAGTTACAAATGTTGTTCAAAACTTGATGTGGGGCGGGAGGTGTACGGCCGAGTGGTTAGCACGTGCGCGCTGTATCATACGGTCTGTCATTGAGTCAACTGCCGTAGTTTGAATCATAGGGTCTGTCATTGAGTCAACTGCCGTGGTTTCGATTCCCCGGTTGTACGTGACAAGGAGTAGGGTCGTCTGTCCAACCTCGTGGGTTTTCTTCCCACTGCTAAAGACCATTGCGCGCGAGCGAATTATTGAAATAAAATTGAATCATGTGTTAGTCCCGAAATGACCTAGTTTGTGTTTCAATCCTGACATAACGAATCGTGTAGCCATGTCAGGCTTAACTTGGTGCAACATAACCTTGTGACAACAGGTATTTCACACCTGGCCACGAGTCAGTAGCATGTACGTCTTAAATAGGAACTTGCTTAAGTCCATATTTTTCAAAAAAAAAATGTTGTATTGTTGGTGATTTAAGCGGTGTAGAAAAGTCATACAAAGCAAAATTTTAATGATCACCTAATTGATTGGAAATTTAAATTCTTTTGTCATTGGACTTAAGCACACGACCTATTTAATGAAAACCAAAAATCGCAATACTAACTGATTTATGTAGATGAATGGTTAACGCGCGCGCGTTGCATCATAAGGTTTGTCGTTGAGTTAAGTGACGTGGACGCCTGTCCAACCTCGTCGGTTTCCTCCGGGTTCCCCAGTCCCCCGCCCACTACTAAAGACCCCTGAGCGCAAGTGAATTGATGAAATAAAATTAAACCATATGTTAGTCCCGAAAATATCTAGCTTTTGTCGAGTGGACGTTAAACCCCATCCCCTTCATTCTCTTTGTTTTTTCTAGAAGCACCGACTTTCTCGAAACCCATTTTTCTGAGTTGATGGGTTCTGGTTTTCACCTCATCATTTGTTACTAACCTGCAGTCGACATGACGTACATAGATATCTGTGTAAAGTCTACTGTAGTCTCCGTACTATTGATATACTCTACAGCTATATCTATCGCCACCATTAATTCTCGCTCTAACTCCTCTTGATCATGGGCAAGATCCTCTAAACTAACTTTAATCCTTTTATTGTGGGCCAGATGAATTTCTGGAACGTCTGTAGGATTCGCTTCTTCATTGAACCATCGATATATCCTGACCTTGGTGCTGCTGCTTCCCACATCCAGAATGACACCATATTGGTTTTTGTTGATCACAGAATAATGTTTTTGGAATGCTGGTTGGATAAAAACACCAATAAATAATATCAACGGCAACATAAACTGATCAACCATCTTGAAGTTATTTCAATTGTCTTCTATCACATTTCACAATCTGGGTCTGAAATTCAACAAAAATAAATCTTAGTCATTTAGTTTCGTGCTTAAAGTGAAAATGGCGAGTCACAACCGGGTTTATTTCTGTAGCTTCTAGAAACAATCCAAATCCCACTCGTTTACTTTAATTACTAGGTCAGAAATTTGAAGAATTCAAATATTACTAAGACATGTCATTCGCGGAACTATTTCAATAGCTATTAAAACAATTCAAATCCTATTCGTATATTTAATCTTCTGGGTCCGAAAATTCGAAATATCAACTATCATCGATATTAGTCACTTCGTTTCATATCAAAAGTAAAAATGCTGAATAACAAGAGGAGCTATTTCTAAGGCTAACAGAAATATACCGGGACTATTTCTATGACTAACAGAAACACGTCATATCCCCCATGTATATTTTAACTTCTGGGTCTCATAATTCAAAAATTCAAATATTATCGGTTTCTTATTAAACTGGCTACTATGTATTTCTATGGCTGTCAGAAACACTCCAAATTCAACTCATGTATTTCAACTTCTGCTTCTGACAAACCGAACTATTTATATGGCCTCCAAAAACACACTATGCCCTACACGCATTTTAACTTCTGGAACTTATAATCCGATATATTCAAATATATCATCGGTCACTTCGTTTCATATTGAAAGGAACGGAACTATTTCTGTTACTGCAAGAAACACACCAAATCTTACACGAATATTTTATACTTCTGGTTGTGAGAAACGGAACTATTCCTATGGTTTACAGAAACATCCGAACCCTACAAATATACTTAAACTTCTGCGTCGGATAATCAGAATAATATTATCTGTATTAGTCACTTGATTTGTTGAGAAAATAAATGGAAAATAACGGAATTTAAATGTGTTATTGAAAACAAACCGTCTTTTTCTATAGCTAACAGAAACACATCATATCCGACTTTTCAAATTCCCAACAAATTCCACGTTAAATAAATTCAAAATTTTCGTATGAAGTAGTTTTATAAACGGGTAAACCTGTTCTCCATTCAGTTATCTGTGTTACCCAATAATGACCAAACAATAGAATACGAACCAGACGAGATCGTTTCGCGCCATAATAAACAACACCTCGTTGTTTTCATAGAACTCAGACACTAACTAGTTCCAGGAGCGCCTGGTCTTGGTTCTCGTTATATAGAAATTATCTGATATTATTAAGTTGATATTTATGTAGTTACATGGACAACTCGGATTACTAGATTCCATAATAATAGAACAATATTTGATCTGTGCAACATGTGTTTGTCCATGGGTGGTTTACAACCATCTGCCCTTTATGAATAAAACCACTCAATAACTACAATGTATAGAGGTATCTGAATTGTGATATTGATTATGAAGCGAGTCGCCATTATAATAGTTAAGTCCCCCACTCTCATTTGATCCCTCCTTAACCCCCTTCCCCATCCCCCAAGCAATTCCTTTTAAATAATCTGAATAATCATAAACAGTTCATTGATTATCCTTTGCAATGTAGCTTCCGTAAACTCTGGTCGGTTTTGGTCCCAAAAGTTATAAGTTATAGTGAAGAGTCTCGTGTATGGAAAACCGCGTGTTTATGGCATCATCTGGATTCACTAATTTGTCTCTAGGGCAAAGAAAATTACACACGGACAGCGTCGATTTCGCTTTCTTTCCTCCGTATTCCAATTGTCAAGGGGAGAGCGGGGCTAGTTCGCACTAGGGGCAAGTCCGCACCCCATTCATATCTCGCGTCTAAAACATGATGACGTAACCGCTGCCAAATTGATTTGTCACACGACCGATACGATTGTTTTACTTTCATTATGGTGGACATGAGAAAATAATTGTCGAATTTGTGCAGTAAATTTCATTTTTTGTCCTGGTGAGTAAATTTTTCTCTCTGAATTTAGTGTTTAATTATTAACACATGCTTGGGGTTGATAACCAATGTTTATATGTGAAGTATGATAGGGTAATGGCCTTCAATAGGCCACATTGTTCAGTTCGATTGACGACCTCCACAAGGCAAAATCACCTAGCTGGGGCTAGTTCGAACCTTTTGATCGGGGTAAGTTCGGATGGGTGGTTGAGAACGCGTGGGTGCGAACGTGCCCCATATACACGGCAGAAGAGATCAAAAGGCAGGCCTTAGAACATTATAACAGCCGTCCTGATATGGAACGATGATTAGAGAACATTTTATATAAAGGATAGGTCTACAGCTCATTTAAAAGAAGTTATTAGTTCAATTTAACTAAACATGTTGGTTTTATAATAGTTCTATGTTAGTTTACTTTTACTATTTAGTATAAAACCTATAAAAAGTTCATTTAATACTACCAGAAATAGATACTATATCGAAACTGTATCGAGAAGGTGGATATATGTGTAATTTTATTTTAGTTTCATTGAATAAATAAATAACTGAATAAATAAATGTCTTTTTATTTCTCCGTTCGAACTCACCCAACCGGGGGGCGAACTTACCCCGCCTCGGGGCAAGTTCGCCCATTCGGACATGGTGACTTTAAGATGAAATTACTTGTATACTCCTGGCAATAAAGCCCTTTAATGTATGCCGTAAATTAGCCAACTCCATCGTCTTTAATCTAGTATAGTCTACGGAAACGTAGCTTCAACAGTTACCGAGATATGCTGGTTTTATTTAAAATGGTGCGAACTAGCCCCGCTCTCCCCTACTCCAGTGTGTACACCAATATGATTAAAATACAGGTCTTTATTTCGTTTCGTTTTTTTATACTTTCGATGGCATCTACTATAAAAAACGAAACGAAATAGGATCTGTTTAATCAGATTGGTGCGTACACAGGACTTCGTGTTTAACCCATTCCTTACCTGGCACTCCTTTCGCACCACTGACAAAACCCAAATTAAGGCAGTACAAAATTAAAAGGATGTACTTCAACCCCATACATTATGGGAAATGAGATAACGAGTTGGCAGTTCTCACTATAATAGTTAAAAATTAGATAATGTAAAGGCGATTTGTGGAAAATTTCAATAGTATTGGTCCACTATGAATCGAGAATTAAGCGAATGAAAGTTCCGCCTTGTATCGATCATCATTATTAAAGTCGGTACGACAAAGACCACAGTCTCGATTATCCATTTAATCATAGAATCGCGAAGGAAAGTTATGCAGCAAATCGGATCATAATCCAACAAATATCGCAGGCTAGCGTTGACATCGAAGGTTGAATAAGGTCTAGATAAGTTAATCAATGTCTAATTAATAGTTTATATAACATTTCCGGCCTAAAAAAGACCTACAACAGACAGGGTTAGCTCTTGCATAATGTGTGTTTAACATTGTTTCTGCTGATTCTATACAGTCATCTTTATAAATGACAACTCTTCGTGACAGGGATGCACGGTAGCTCAGTGATTGAGACGTTGGGTCGCGAACCTGGAGGCTCCCTGTTCTCCTGTTCGATCCCTGCATTGGCCGGAAAAATTCATCGGAATTTTCCGGCGTGGTTCCCCTTGTCAGGGATGCAGGGAGGGGGGATAGGGACAGCTGTCTAGCCGTTCGGATGGGACGAAAAACAGAAGTCCCGTGTACACATCGGTGTGCACGTAAAAGATCCCTTGACAGTTAGAATTCGATATGAGAGTAGGTCGTAGTGCAGAATTTCCCTCAAAGCACACTGTATGGCCTATTATCGTCTTCATTAGCCCAGTCGGTGCAGAACAGTAGGACGTTAAACCTCATTTAATCTCTTCGTGACCAGGGGCGTGGATTTAGGGGGGGGGGGGGCAAATAGGTCTCTGTCACCCCCCCCCCCATGATTTTGATCGCCAGAACAGGTTTATTGTGACCGATTTTTTTTTAAATACTAGGATGTGCGTAGTTACGCAATTAGTCTTTATGTTATGATAGTACATATCATATAGAGATATATATGACCGATCTGGCATCGTTCACATTTTAATGAATAACTGTTGTAGAGTAATGTTTTCAAGAGACTCGCTGCATTTCTACATTCTAGCTGTTGAGGACCACATGACTTCTCGCTCATTCTTTTAGATACATGTAATCAACCATAATATGCTTTAGTTTTATGCCCTAATCAAATTAAGATTTCAATGAATGATTCTTCAGAAGATGTTTTACCCTTCAGATATCCTTCGACTCTCTAAACTCTTTTCTATCTGAAAGGATATATAATGGATTTTTATTTGTAATGATCAGCAGAAATTGAATTATAGACCTAAATTGCCTAACAAGCCAATAAACAAATTAACAAGTCGATTATTACATAGCAGATATTACCGGTAATGTATATAAAGTGATTTATACTCAATTGCCAGACAGCCGTTCACTTCTGCTTAGTGAATTCTAAAGGTTATTTTTAATGTTAATTTATTGTTTGTGCACTGCATATTGTTTATTGTGTCTTAGATATTGGATATTACGATCCCATATTTCCACGGCAAGATAACGCCAATATTGATTGGATTCGAATGGAGCAATATTTAATCATAATTCGTGTTTTTGATTGCAAATATTGAGTTAGAGGTTTAGCTCCTTTCAGCAGGTATATCAGATGTCAACGCATGACCAATGACCATATAGGATCCACGAGGAATTTATATTTCTTAAATTGTTGGAAAATATTAACACGGTTCTGGTTAATACCAATCTTATTAAACATACATTATGCAAGGGCTAAATCTGACTATTGCAGGGGTTTCTTTAGGCCTGAAATGTTATATAAACTACTAATAAGACATTAATTAACTTATCCAAACCATAACCAACCCTCGATGACATCGATATTTGCTGGATTAGAATCCTATCTGCCGCTTAACATCCATTAATAATTAAATCAAAAATTGGATAATCGAGACTATGTTTTTTTTATCGTACCGACTTTAGTAATGATGATCAAGGCTAGACTCAAAATTCAATCGCTAAAATCTCGGTTCAAAGTGGATGAATTTGACTGACGTTTTTCAGCAAATGCCCTTTACATATTATAGCGAGAAGTGCCAACTCTTTATCTAATCCCCAATAATGTATCTTTAAACTACAGGCCCCGAGTTCACAAAGCATTCTCAGACTTAAGTTGAGAATTTTCTCAACTTTGAATCACAGTTTATGAGAAATATATTTGATCCAGAAATTCAAAACTTTACACATAGTTTCTCATTCATGTATTTGATGCATAACAACAACAAAATTATTATAAACGGCTATATTTTAGTTAAAATAAGGCGAACAATTTTGAGTAAATTTTCAACTTAAGTCTGAGAATGCTTTGTGAACTCATTTCGATGGCCTACACAAAATGAAGATCAACTCGTCCAGATCCTGGTGAGTAAGGACAAGTAAAATGAAATTTTGAACTATAAAAACGAAACGAAATAGGATCTGTATTTTAATCAGATTGGATTAATACCATACTTTCAATATGATGTCCAAATTGTTTCAGGTGCCGTCGTTTCCATGCTCAAATAAGTGTTAGTGACGTCATCAATGCCGCTCGTAAGAATCCAAGAAAAGGTAGAGCACCTTTAAGTAAAAGCGACTCGTATATTCAAACATAAACTTTCATATATCGGGGCGTTTTGTTTTTGAGAAGTATTTCAAACAGAGTTGGTTTATTATTGTTGTGATGCGCAGTTCTACAGACGAGATTCACAGATGTTAAATTCTTTATTTTTCAAAGAAGGTCAGTGTGAATGTTTTTTATTTATTTAGTGAGAATTTTACTGGCGATAACTGGCTTAAAATAAGTTCAACTGGTGTACTGTAGACAAAATGGCAGATAATAACTGATTGTACTCAATAAATCAAATGTTTTCTTAAAGATGCATTATTCAGGAGCTAAATATGTCCATTGTAGGTCTTAAATGTTATGCAAATTATTAATTAGACATTTATAATCATGACAAGACCATATAAAACTCTTTAGGTCATCGGATAGCTCCGATTTTAAGTACATTACTTAATGACCTAAAATGGGAACACGAGACTAAGTCTCGAATATACCAGCAACGTAGTTACGATAATAAACAATCAATGCACATGTCTTGTCAGAGTCATAAACAGTTATAATTTGGCTTAGACTAAAGTAATTTGAATCAAATTTATTCATTTTGCATTATCTTTTTTGAAATATTGTAGCAAGAACGGGTAGCTCTTTTTATAAATCTTACATAAAGTATGTTTAAACTTTAAACTATGTTTTATTCAAACACTATGGAAGCGAGAGAGAGAGAAATGGGGTTTAACGTCCACTCGACACAAACTAGGTGATTTTGGGACTAACATATGGTTTCAATTCTATTTCAACAATTCGCTTGCGCTTAGGGGTCTTTAGCAGTGGGAGGAAGCCGGAGTGCCCGGAGGAAACCCACGAGGTTAAGAAGGCGCCCCTATCTCCATGCCACATACGCTCACACCAGGGCTCGAAACCACAGTCGCAAGCCAGAGGTGACCGGCCAGCTAGAGGTCGAAGCGCGGCACACTATGGAAGCACATGGAAGAGAGGAAGGAAATGAAATAGGGTTTAACGTTCTCAATTTCTGCACCGATCAGACTAATGAACACGAACATTATGCCATACAGTGTGCTATGAGGGGATATTACCCAACACCGTCATTTACGCATAATTTTCATCGAATTCCAATTGTCAAAGGTTCTTCTACGTGTTTGCCAATGAGTACAGGGATGGGACCCGGTTTTTGGTCCCATCCGAATGATTATACGAGGCGAAACCAGGCTGGAAAACCCCGAAGAACTGTCTTACCCAGCACCGACATGGACCCATGGACATACAAGTTAGTGAGCCAGCGCCTTCCTCGCTGAGCTATGGTAGTCAACAATCGAAAACGAAACGAAGTAACCCTCTACTGCGGTCTGTTCTGGGTGAAATCATATTCCTGAAGCAATGGCCCGAGAAATCTCTCTCTTCCCTAAAACTTTGGACAGTGATTTAGGTATTAAAAAAGGTATAAGTATGTTCGTTTCCAAAGAGTATTGTTTACATTTCATTCGACTTGATAGCCTCGTTTGTCACACAATTAGTTTTACTGCAGTATTCTCCTATGCACGGGTTAATTAGGCATAATAAAAGCGTGAGCCATGACGTAACGTTATGTAAACATATTTGGTCCAATACTGGCACTCGTTTTAAATGTAAAGCGTTTGTATGGTAGGTAGTGATAGGTTGGTAGTCGGACTACTGACTAATCAAAATTTAACACAACAATATCCACTCAGAAGAGCAGTGTGTAGTGAGATTACCTATAATCAAACGAAACGCTGCGCGGAGTATGGGTGAAATGAACAATGTCAACAACAAAGGGAAAAATGGTTCCCCCTTGAAATTGAACTGGAGACTGGGACATAAATGGCGTATATAAGCAATGTAGCCCACAAACTTTTAGTACAGATACTTTTCTACATGTTATGCTCAAACAGAGAGAGAGAGAGTTGGGGGGGCGGGGAGAGAGAGAGTTGGGGGAGGGAGAGAGAGAGAGGGGGGATTCAACGTCCACTCGACACAAACTAGGTCATTTCGGGACTAACACATGATTCAATTTCATTCCAATAATCCGCTTGCACGTAGGGGTCATTAGCGGTTGGAAGAAACCGGAGGATGCTCAAACAAAGATTGAGGGATATCTATGTCTATAGGTTTGAATATATTATGTTGAAACGGAAGAACAGTTAAAATTTTACATAATTGTGTTATACATAACACAAAATAATCAGTTTTATCATAAAACTAAATAAATATTATGATAACGAGTAATTCTTAAAATTAGCGCATATACAACCATGCCAGGCACTGAGCCAATTTACAATCAGTACACATAGGATAGTGATAGACAACGGTACGGTACACAATGAGAGGACATAAAAATTGTACCGTCCGAGAAATGGAAGATGGAGACGAGTTCTTCTTCATTGCTCCACTTAAAACATTCTCAGGCAAAATTTTTTTGCCCTACCTTTCCGTTCCAACCGGGATAATGAAGACGCATACGCTCTATAGGTATATGATATAGGAGAAATGTCACGCGGATAGTGAAGTTTCCGCCTATTCTTCTTCGAATTACCAGTAAGCAGATGATTCTCAGGTTTTGGACCCATCTGAAGAACTAGACAGTGTTTCTTGTCAGACTGTAAGTCCACCGGGTGATATTAAGATATTGTTCTCTTTATACCATGCCGTTATTATTCAATTTTAGTTTATAATTTTGACTTCAATGTATTCAGGGCTTTCATAACATCAACAGCCACATTCAGATGTTAAACTAGTACGTTTTCTAAAGTTACCCCATCACTTCGCTCGACCACACTAGCCCCTTCTTCACATCAATCAAGACATGCTCTGTCTGTAAAAGACTGAGATGTCGCGGGTTCGATCCCACTGTTGGCCGTGTTTCCTCTTCTAGTGGTGCAGGACGAATGACAAGGTCTGACAAGGAAAGCTGTTTAGTCGTTCGGATGGGAAGAAAAACCGAGGTCACGTGTACACATTGGCGTGTCATAGAAGAACCCATTGCAGTTGAAATTCTATATAAATTACCCCAAGGGTATCGAACACGGGACATCTTGGTTAGAGATCCAACGTCTTACACACCGAGCCACCACAGCTCCGAGCTATTCCTAAACACACAAGTAAAAGTTAATCTACACAACTTACCTGACCATGTATAAAATCCACGAGAGACGGACTCTATCTGAATAAACTCTTCGTTTCTTCCGAATTACCTCTCTAAACTATCACTTGATACTAGTCATAATATACACCGTAGGTATATAAACAAACAACTAGGAATTAACCTACTACATCAACACTATACCGTGCTTTAAAATCCTCCACGTGGCCAAATCGCACACATAATTTAAGTAAATAAAAGTTTACGTTATCCAACAATAAGATCAAGACCAATTTTCTGGTAGCCCACTGTGTGTGTGTAGGTTGTTGTATTCCAGTATTTATTGTTCTATCGTGAGTAGCTTTGTTTTTATACCAACCTTAACCACATGGTATACAACTCGACTCCACACTGCCCATGATCGCATCTGGAAGAATAATCAATGGTAGAAGGCTTCTGTCGCTTATCAAGACAATTACATTAATGGGGAGATAAATGTGGTGTTTACACTTCATAAAAAAAAAATAAAGTAAACATTGGTCGCCCATGGCGATATCAAAGGTCTGGTGCTACTGTATCTCTTCCCGACAATAACAAGGGAGAGAGAGAGAGAGAGAGAGAGAGAGAGAGGGGGAGGGGGTAACGTCTACTCGACACAAACCAGGCCATTTCGGGTCCAACACTTGGGTCAACTTTACCTCAACAATTCGCCCGCGCGTAGGGGTCCTTAGCAGTGGTAGGAAATTGGAGGACCAGGAGAAAACCCACGAGGTTGGACAGGCGACCCTACACTGTTAGAAAAAATCTGGTAAATTTACATGAAAATTACTGGCAGCAAAAGTTGCCAGTAAATTTACTGTAAATAAACATTCAGTTGTAATATTACATAGTTTCTGTAATTTGACCTTTTGTGTAACTTTACCTGAAAACAGTAAATGGAAAATAACTATGAGTTTGTTTTTTAACTTTGGACTGTAAATTCACCGCAACACTGTAAATAAACGGTTACAGTAAGTTTGTTTTTTAACTTCCAAATGTAAATTTACGTAAAAACAGTGATTGAAAAATTACAGACAAATGACCGTAACTTCCGCCCCCACCTTTTTTAAAGGTAAACAACAATTCCCCTTAAGAGAAATAAACTGAATAAGGGGGATTTGAAACCCCGATTGTCATGTGTGTTTGGCCGATTTATCTCACAAACGAACACAGGTTGAAACCGCCGCTCGTCGATGATAGTTGGCGGTTCCAGGCATTCAGATGTAAGCCTGCGGTACTGTCTATTGCAGGCATTGAAACTGCTTTAGAGACAGTCCAGCTAACACTGGCCAATCGGTTTAATTAAGCGTCTTCAAGTGATCTTGACTACAACATACTTTTAACCTATGGCCGGAAAGTAAAAATATTCTCAATACGTTTATGAACATACTTACATTCTGATTAATGTACGATGAATAATAATACACGTTATAGGTCGTATAAAAAAGGAAGTTAGATATACATAACATGCAGTATACAAAATTTCACAAAATGTAATTGTCCATATTATGGTTAATAAATTAGAATGGATACTATTAGAAGATAGTTATTAGGAATGGTTCGTTGCTATGGAATACTAAAATAAGATAAGAGACAGTAAATTTACCTTACCGATAAGTAAATTTACCAAATAATGTGAAAAAACGTAAATCTGCAAAATTACCTTCTGGTTTTGCTATTTTCAGTGCAATATTGAAATACTTAATATGTGTTTTTACCGGGTTTTAATGTGCCTTTGATTTCATCAAAGTTCGTTGTAAAAAGAGACTGAAACTTGGTAAATATACATCATTTTTGTAAATATTCCAAATATTTTATGACAAAAAAAATATTTTAATTGCGGTAATTTTACTTATGTTTTTAACCTGAAAGTTTAAAAAATAATGTTAGTAGACGTACAATCTGTAAAATTGCATGCTGGGAGACAATAAATTTACCGAATACGACAACTACCAATATTTCAAAAATACATTATGCTAAATTTGCCTATGGCAGGTCTTTCTTTAGACCTGATATTTTATATAAACTATGACTTAGGCATTTATTAACATGAAAAGGCCATACTAAACTCTTAATGCCATCTTAGGTGTCAGATTTTCATTGGTGATTAAATTCACAAAAGGATAATCGTGGCGATGTTTTTATCGTACCGACTGTTCTAATACTGATCGAGGCTAGACCTAACATTCAACCGCTAATATCTCGGTTCAGAGTGGAGCAATTTGACAGATTTTCAGCATATGCCCTTTACATTATCTACTTTTTAACGTTTAGGTTATATTTCTAACCTAAAAGTAAATTTACAAAATAATGTGAATAAACTTAAGATCTGTAAAATTACATGCTTGCTTATTCATTTTCCGTTCTGTTTGTAAATATTACATATGTTAGAATGTATTTTTACTGTGTCTATTGTAAAAAAGACACGAAACTCGGTAAACATACATGAAAATCCGTAAACATACACGAAACCCCGTAAAAATACGCCAGACTTATTAAAACTACTATATTGTGGCGAATATACCGACAATTAAGGTACAAAAACTACTTGTAGTACTGTAATTTTACAAAAATTTCTAACAGTGTACTCCTTTTCACTACAACCAGAGAATCGAATCCACGCCAGTTGACTCAATGAACGACCGTATGACACAGCGCGCACATGCTTACCATTCAGCTACCCACCCACCCCTATAAGAGAGTATAAGAAATGCACAATTATTTAAAGATGGAAAGAAATAAAAAAAAAATAAACAAATGCAATACGAGAGAGGGGGGGGGGCGAGTGAGGGAGAGCTGGTTCGATCACTGCTGTGTTAGCCTGGAAAGTTACTCAAATTTTCCGGCGTCATGTCTCGTTGTCAGTGATGCAGGACGAGGGGTCTGGTAATTAATAACACGGACCTTGGTATTAGTGTCTAGTAGATCGGATGGGTCTACAAATTGATGTCGTATGTACACATTGGCGTGTGTGCGCGTAAAAGAACAATATAATAAGAGTATAAGCCGTAGCGCAGCTGTGCGAGCAAATTCCCATATCCCACACTGCTTGACTTATGTTGAACCCCGTTGATGGGACCACAGCCGGGGAATACCGAGAATCCTCAAAGGTCAAGGGTTTTATTTTTTTAGTAAGAGCATATATAACAGGTTATATTTGTCAGAATTTTATTAATTTTATTTTGATCATCATTTTATCTACATGCAAAACCTTATCAAATACCAGCATTTATCTCTCAGTATGTTATATATAGATAATTTCCCATGAACTATTGGTTCACCCAAACACGTGGCTAACAAACCACAAATATTCATGTCGGTAGGGAAACATATTTCAAACATACCATCTTATGCAATGATTATTTCATCTGAGTCTACACGTGTAGTTCAAGATATCAATATATGGCCATCTCTTATCATACACTGTAAAACAAGGAATTACTGCTAACAACAATTTAACGCGATCAAGAAATATTTAGGTTAAATCCACCCCATCGCAATTCGCATTAGTTTAAGTGTACACTTATTTCGGTATCCTTAAATTCGCAAAAATCTTATGACGCATTATTTTGCCAATTACAGTATTTGATATCAACAACATTTAGATCATCGGCATAATAACAAGTGTCCAAACAGAAAATCCATTTCCACGAACTAGCGCAGAAAGGTACCAACTAACACGACAGTGCTTGAAAAAGAGAATCAAATTCACACATCTTACCCTAACATCAGATAGCAAGACACATGTAGCAGCAAGATCAGTCCGTAAGATAACAACCAGATCAGAACGTAACATTGCAACAAGATCATATCGTAACATAGCGACAAGACCGGATTGTAACATAGCAACAAGATCAGATCGTAACATTGCAAAAAGATCAGATTGTAACATAGCAACACGGTCAGGTCGTAACATTGTAATAAGATCAGATCGTACCATAGCAACAAGATTAGATCGTAACATAGTAACAAGATTAGATCGTAACATCGCAACAAGATTGAATTATAACAAACAACAGGATGAGATTGTAACATAGCAACAAGATCAAGTTATAACAAGCAACAAGAAGGGAATGTAACATAGCAACAACGTCGAAAATAAGATGTAGATGTAACTTAGTAACAAGGTCTAATCGTAACCTAGCAACTAGATACAGCTGAGACATGGCAACCAGATCAGATTCAAATATGACAAAAAGGTACGACTGCATGTTAAAAACATGGTCGGCACAAAATAGCACAATTTAAGAAAATATGGAAACCACATCAGCGCATGACTATATATTTGATTTATGCATATAGTGTACAGTCCAAAGAAAACAAGCATATCGGCAGACAGCAGGGAGATCAAATTGATATTTTATTTAACCATGCGCATTAAATCAAACCGGAGGCGTGAATTTGGTTGACGGTTAGTTTACCATTAGTCCTATTTCTGTTTTCTATGTTGATATAATTGATAGATTAAACATTCTAATTCAATTAAACTTTAACCTCAACAAATAGAAAACGTGATAGATCACATAAAAAAAATGTTGTCGAATATTAAAGGTGGCCTAGTAAGTATAGTGTTGACCAAGTAACCAGGAGGTCCAGTTAGATCTAATTCATAAGGCTAACTTCAAGTTTGGTCGAAGGTCACGAGATGTATACAGGGCTTATTTACTTCTCAGAAAACTTGAGTGCTTGGTATAATAGTTCAAAAATATGTAATGTAAAATGAATATACTGAAAATTACATTTAAATTATTTTATTCTAAGCCAAGTTATCACTGTTTGTAGTTTTGACAAGATGTGTGCATTGTGGTAACCAGAGAACTGGTATATTCGAGACTTAGACTATCTCCTTCATTTTTAAATGTCTAATTTATGTAACATGCAAGACTGAAAGAAAGACCTGTAATAGATAAATTTAGCCCTTGAATAATGTATCGTTAAAAACACGACCAGCCAGCATTTAAGACATTTTCAATGGTAATCTACCAAGAAAAATGTTGGTCCAAAAATGATGGTGCGTTGGAATCAATGAATGTAATTATGAGTTTGTTGCCCAACACCCTATCTTTTGATTCTACTTGAAAACTTGAAGTTACACGATTCGAGCTTGGTCAGACAATTACAAGTTTGAAATGTATAAACAATCTAAACCAAGAATTAGTGTCATATACAAGATTCTGCGCAGCCTAAATAAATTCATATAGGGTAATATTTTATTCTCAACAAAACAAAGCAATTTGATTAGTCAATTAGTTCTCGTGATCTGGATTGTCGCTTTAAAAACACGTATGTGTTTTTAATGTGATCCGTTTATGGCAGTTGGCATCAATTTATAAAACATTTCCTCAATTACCCGTTTATAAAATCCCAGTTAAAAAAGACCATGGCATCAAAGTTTTCATTTATTACGTTACTCTGTATGGATCGCCCAAACACGTGTCCACAAACTTGGTCTGTAAAGATATTGAAGCACGTGGTGTTTTATGCAATTATAATTTTATGTACACCCATGTGAAATAAAATGAAATGAGGCTGAACGTCTTAGTTTTTGCAGTAACCGTGCTAATGAAATGATTAAATGGGGTTTAACGTCCTTGTGTTCTGCACCGACTGGGCTAATGAAGACAGTCACACGGCCACTTCGGTTTCTCGAACGACTAGACACTGCTCTTGTCAGGCCATCTCTGACAAGGAGAAACCAGGTCGGAAAATCCCATTGAACTTTTTCCGCAGCCAACCCCCTGAGCAAACTCTGGTAAGCGAGCAAATGTCTTACTCTCCGAGGACAGAAAAACGTCCAATCGTTCGGATGAGACAAAAACTCGTGGCTCTCCCTTATTATTGAAGACGGGCGTGCACCATCACGTACATGCAGTGTTTTATCAAGAAAGGTTTGCTCTGATAAATGCGTTACTGTCTAATGTATTTAAACTTTTAACTGCCAGGGGACCGCGGGCTTTTTTCTCATCCGAACATTGAACGTTTTCTGTCCTCGGTCATGTAACACTGACAACTTTCATGCCAGCCTGAAAAACTTTTAAGGAATTAATGTGTGCTGCCATAAATGTGTATGGAATTAGTCCGACCTGGTTGTTGTCGACATAAATGCGTAGCCTACTGAAATGTATGCGATTGATAAAAGATTTCATTAAATACACTCGTTTCTTTATTTACGGAAACCTCATTGGTCGACCATCACGCCACTTTAATACGAGAACTGTAGTAAACATTTCATCGTTTCACCTCCACTGCTCTCTAAGAGAATCAACCTTTGCATATATATATTTAACATTTTATTAAACAATCCACATGCACGGTCTGGTGAATATGGAATTGAGCGAATCTTAGATCTGTTGTCAATATTGTCGTGGGTTCGATCCCACGGTTGTGAAAGTGAAGTAAGTTCGCTTGCCTTACCTCGTGGGTTTTCTAGGCTAAATAACATTATTATCTAAATAAAATATATTCATGTGTTATAATTGGTCATCTAGCTGTCAACTCTCTAATATCAGCAGGGCTTATTAATTTTGGGAACCTTTAAAGGAGCTAAATAGCTAATATTTTAGGACCTATAAATTTACCCAAATTGTCGCATCGCATATAATAATGTAATCTGATTGTATGAACTGTTTTACATTCAATTGTTTCCGGTTTGACTCAGTTATGTCCAGCGAAATACGGCATGAGTTTCAACCGAATAGAAATTTCTTGTGTCTGGTTTTTCCAGTCTATTGCGCATGCTCCTCAGGTACGTTGTGGCGTCGCCGTTTGACATGGTTTGTGGAACATCTCTGGCCTCGTTCTTTCTGGTCACTTGTTACAAATACCGCTGAAACACACTATGGCACACGATTCGTGTACCAATGGTAAAATGTTTATTTTGACTTAAATATTGGATATCAGAAGCCTTTTTTTCAAGGTAAGATAACAACATCAATGTTGATTTAAATTCAAATAATTCGTGTTTTCAACGTGTAAGACTTTGGGTGATATTGAGTTAGAGACCTAGCAACTTTAAAGTTGGAGGTGGGCTGATGGAGAATTTATAATGATGTGAATGTACATGTATTGTGCACATCAATTTTACGAGAACGTGTTATTGTTAAATGTTACATGTACTATCTATAAATGTTACATGTAACGTATATATATATACAATTAAACATTCAGTCTTTATTTACAATTACTCTACTTTACCTACATATAAATTTACATTCACACCGATTCGAATTACATTTTATTTTTAACTGACATAATGCTTTAAAGTAGCTATGTCTCTAACTCAATATCGTCCAAAATCTTCGGCATTCAAAACACGAATTATTTGTCAATTTAAATCAACACTGATGTTGTCATTTTACCGGGAAAAGATGAGCTTTTGATATCCAATATCTAAAACAAAATAAACATTTTACCATTGGTACACGAATCGTGTACCATAATGTGTTCAGCCCCAATTCTAGCAAGAGACTCGAGAAACAAGGCTAGAATCAGTGCACCAAATCAAACGGCGTATGTAGATCGGAATAACCAGACACTCGAAATAGCCACTCGATTGAAACTTCTGGCGTATTTCGCCGAACATAACTAATTTGAAATATTATATATTACATTATTATATGCGTTGCGACCCATTTGTGGCAATTTCTATGTCTCAAATATTAGCGATTTAGCTCCTTTAATTGAAACATGTCATATGCTCTGTCTAGATGTATGTGTGGTTTGACATTAAAATGTTTAAACTCACTTATTTTATGTAAATGTAACGGACGTGGGGTCATTCCATTTAAGCACGTGTCCACCTAAAATAATACATTAAACGTAGGTTAGCCGGTCCAAACCGATTGAAATGTACTTCCGATGGCCCGATCTGCTTGAAACTGACGTTTATGTTTCATTGCCTGTCAACCTATCTTTACCGTTTTTATATGCAGACACCAGATGCGTGCGATGTACCTTTATTAAAATATATTTACATACCAACTACTGCACAGTTTTTTATTTCAACAATTACAACCGACATTCCCAATCTGACAAAAAAAAATCTACATATCGTTTCGTTTTTATACGCCCACATTTTCATGTGGACGTATTATGTCGTCGCCCCTGTCCGTCCGGACGTCCGTCCGTCCGTCCGTCCGTCCGTCTGGACGTCCGTCCGGACGTCCGTCCGTCCACAATTGTTTGTGGACTCTCTACAGGTCACAATTCTTACCCGATTTTGACGAAACTTGAAATATATGTTTATCCCCAAAAGATCTCGGCTGCTTTCGATATTGGCATGTATCGGATCAAAACTTCATGGATTATGGCCCCTGATTGTACGAAAAATCACGTTTCTAGCTTGTGGACCCTATAGAGGTCACAATTTTGAACCGATTTTTATGAAACTTGACATGCATGTTTATAACCAAAAGATCTTGGTTCCTTTCGATATTTGCGTCTATCGGAACGTAATTTCCTGAATTATGGCCCCTGATTGTCCGAAAAATCACCTTTTTTAGCTTGTGGTACCTCTGGAGGTCACAATTATTATCCGATTTAAAAAACCGTTCGATTATATCACCGTTACACCCTAAGGAAGGTTGAGTTCGAATTTCGGGAAAATCGGACCAAAATTGCCATACAAAATGGCCGCCGTTTGTACGCGAATACTGTTAAAAAATGGTATATCAGTGTTGTGGACCCTGTAGAGGTCACAATTTTAATTCGATTTTGATGAAACTTGAAATTCATGGTTATAACCCAAAGATCTTGGTTCCTTTCGATATTTGCGCATATCGGATCGTAACTTCTTGAATTATGGCCCCTGATTATACGCAAAATCGCCTTTTTTTAGCTTGTGGTCCCTCTGGAGGTCACAATTATTATCCGATTTAAAAAAACGTTTGATTATATTACCGTTACACCGTAAGGAAGGTTGAGTTCGAATTTCGGGAAAATCGGACCAAAATTGCCATACAAAATGGTCGCCGTTTCTACACGAATACTGTTAAAAAATGGTATATCATGGTTGTGGACCCTGTATAGGTCACAATTTTAATTCGATTTTGATGAAACTTGAAATGCATGGTTATAACCCAAAGATCTTGGTTCCTTTCGTTATTTGCGCACATCGGATCGTATCTTCCTGAATTATGGCCCCTTATTGTCCGAAAAATCGCCTATGGTCCCTCTGGAGGTCACAGTTATTATCCGATTTAAAAAAACGTTTGACTCTATCACCGTTACACCCTACGGAAGGTTGAGTTCGAATTTCGAGAAAATCAGACCATAATTGCCAGACAAAATGGCCGCCGTTTGTACACATTTCTAGGTTTTGTACCGTCACACCATAATCATTGTCAGCTTCGAATTTCATGAATATCAGACTGGAACTGACCAACAAAATGGCTGCTCCCAATACAGTATGAAATACAGGACTTAATGATGTAGGAAAAATCGCTTTCGGTATTGCTTGTTCTCTATCCATCTCTCGAAAATGTGGGCGTATCCTGCCTGGCAGTGCCAGCCTATCTTTTTATACTTTCTATGGCCTCTTCCTGGAGAACGCTAGATCGAAGACGGTCCTACGCATTTTAGCACATGTGACGTCTATATAGATTGTGGGTTAGGGTTAGGGTAAGGGCTAGGACCTGTAGATTTCGTCAAAGTCTCGAGATGTAAACAGGGCTAGCCCTAACCCTAACCCTGGGCCAAGCCTAACCCTTACCTTAACCCACAATCCACTTGTGACGTCATAAAATGCGTAGGACCGTCTCCGATCTAGCGTTCTCCCCTCTTCCTAGTGTAGTAAAGACAAGTAAAACGAAATTCTGAACTATAAGAAACGAAACAAAACAGGAGCTGTGTTTTAATCAGATTGCCGACATTCCTATCTGCTATTTTACTTTTAATTAAAACCAAACTAAAACCAATTACTGACCATGTGTATGTGTTGTGTTTTATCCCTCTGCAATTTAAACTAAATGTTTTTAACCATTTGTTTGTATTTAGAACATACATCAAGTTGAACATTTCTCGGCGTATAGGAAGAATGTTCCCAACACTTATCTGTTATTTAATTACAACGTTTCGTAACTTACACAGGTCCGTTTCAAATATTACCAGTGAATTAATTTATACACCATTCACTTGAAATTTAAAATAAAACAGGCAATACCAAATTTAAAAGTCAGTGAATACTGGTAAATATAATTAAATAAAATCAGATAACAGACACCGAATAGTAACAATAATAGTGCAGTAAAAAAATTAATTTTTGTTACAATCAGCTGTAAGTACATCCGTGAGAAATATCTGCTATCAATTGGTCTAACGTTAGAGGTTTACGGGGGGTTGGGATGGTCTAGTGGTCTAGAGTGCCACGCTTCGACCTCTAGCTGGCCTGTCACCTGTGGCTTGCGGCTGTGGTTTCGAGTCCTGGTGTGAGCGTATGTGGCATGGAGATAGGGGCGCCTTCTCAACCTCGTGGATTTCCTCCGGGCACTCCGGTTTCCTCCCACTGCTAAAGACCCCTACGCACAAGCGAATTATTGAAATAAAATGAAACCATATGTTAGTACCAAAATGGCTAAGTTTGTGTCGAGTGGACGTTAAACCCCATTTCTCTCTCTCTCTTGATCGTATCAAAACGTATCCGAACGTATGTGCACGTACCAGATCGTGGACTCAATAGGAACAATGCTATCGTAAAGCTTTGCACTACAGTGAGGACCTAGGTCCCAGCATGACTTATGCACTTTTGGTGAGAAGATTTTAACCAATCACAGTACCAAAAATTTAAACTTCAATGAGTTTTAATAAGGAAGTCGTCCAGGTTACTACAATTAAATCCAGTGCGAAATAAAGAAAAAGAAATATATTGTTATTTATCATACCTTTTAAGGCGTCTTCAATTAATACAACGAATTAATTCATAATCTGTATACAGCGACATTTGTATTCTGTGTCCATATGCAGGTTTGTTTGTCAGACACAAAATTTAACACAGACGTCCAAACATTCCCAACTGGAACCAAATTAAGAGCAGTCGATTCGTTTTGTATAAATCTCAGTTCTATTTTCCAGATAAGGGTTGCTTGCGAAAAACAGAATCTGTGGACAAGAAAAAACCAAAAAGGAACTAACTTTCCAAATCTGAGAGAACGGCAGAAAACCAAAAATGTGGTCGTTAATCAGTACTGCGCTTCCAAAAAGTCGCCGCACAAGATATCCAGAGGAAACAACTAATGGAGCAGCTAGTTTTAATTTAAAGCAGTCATTTGTATTCATAGAACTAGAGAAAACAGCTTCGTATCAGAAACAGATTCCTGCACAAGTTGCCCGTAGTATAAAAAAAAATCTAAATCTATAAATGGAGCTAGTTCCAATTTAAAGCAGTCATTGGTATTCATAAGAGAAAAAATCGCAACTTCGTTTCAGAAACAGTATCCTTCACAAAGAAAATGGTCCCAATAAAACACACATCGCAACTTCGTTTTCAGAAACAGATTCCTGACCTAATAAAACACAGATCGCAGCTTCGTATATCAGAAACGGGTTCTTGCAGGAAGAAAAAGTCCCAACAAAAGTATCTAAAATCAAAATGAGTCCAATCAGAATCAAAATGAGTGCTTCCTACTCGCAGTACTACAAATCACAATGGTAGTAAACCAGAGAGTAAAAGTTATCATTGCTCTTCATTCAATTTGTCGATATCTATTAACTATAGTGTTAATGACCCCGAATATAAATCACGAGTCATCAGTATATTTTATAAATGAATGACCACTAACATTATTATTAACGATAATATAAATCATTTGTATTAGTAGTTCCAACTCAACAATGGTCGTTTATTAACTTAGAGTCTGTACTGTTTGTTCAGTTAGCAACTTACCGAACTACTTCCAAGCGTGGTAATAAATGAAACTGATTTTATAATGAAATCAACTCGCGTCTCAGGGGACACGCTGTCATTCTGTATCACTGTCATCATGGCCATCACTACAACCAGTTTTTCTATTTTATTTTATTGAATTAATATGTTCCATCACCTGCCAGTTTTATCGACTGTATCTTACAATTTATTAATACATTATGTCCTATCTAATAATTAATCGTGCAAATTGCAGATTTTATTGAAAAATGATGTAATTAATGATAATTCGATGAACGAGTTCGACATGAAATGTTGTTTCACGTGGTGGGGGAGGGGGTACCCTGACAGCGACTCTACGGTCTAGATACTCCTGTTTTGATTTCCAAACTGTCATGGGTCTTTAACGTGCTGACAATGATGTGTACCAGGCGCGGATACAGAGGGGGGCGCACCCGGCGCACGCCCCCTCTATTTTTTTTGCGGTGGCGAACAATTTTTAGCTCCATGTATTCTCGCGGGAAAGGAGAACAAAAACAATTTAGGTTGGAAATCGTAATTTACAGTACTAGTATGAAATTAGTCCTTGTGGGCATTTTTGTCCACTCAAAAATCATGGGTAGGGCTTCGCACTCTCAACTTGGTGCAGCACGCCCCCCCCCCCCTTTCTGAAAATCGTGGATCCGCCCCTGTGTATGTAATCTCAGTTTTTATTCCCATGCGAACGACTTTCCCTTGTCGGGAAAGATTGAAATGTCCCGTTTTCGGCCAAATCTCACCTGCAGGTTTTACGTGCACGCCAATGTGTACACGGCACCTCAGGCCCTTTGTCCCGCATCACTGACAAGGGGAAACCTTTCTCTGCAAATGCAGGAATCGAACACTCGACCTCCGGGCTAACAAGCCATCGTCTCACCCAGTTAGCGACCGTGCCCCCTCCCTTATCTCTATCTGAACGGCGTACATTTTTTTTCTTACCTGAACAATGCACTACAGATGTTTACATTCAACCACTTTTATCTTCAATAATACGAATACCGTCGTAATATAACCACATACCGTATACGACTATGGGCCTATATAACTACACTCTCACGGAGATTATATTGATAAATACGACTATATAACTACATTATCAGAGAGATCAAATTGATAATAACATACAGAATTACCAAATGTAAACATTGATTTAGTTGATTTTAATATAAAGTTCTATAGTGTCGTTTATTTATCTTATCGATCGGTTATTGTTCAATCCGGGCCGTTAATTACACAATAGTCACAGGTCACGAGGTCATTTCAAGGGACAATATTATGTCAGAAAACAATTAAAGAATCGCGCGGAAATCATCGGCAATTTCCGATCGTTCATCTTTACCATCTGCTACTGCATGAGATGCGTTGAATAGAGATCAGAACTGCTGGTATGCAAATCGATTTGGCCATTTGAAGTTTGCATTCGTTGCTATTACTTGCATAGTTGAGGTGGGGGATATAATTTCTCTGCTTTTTTCACAGCACGAGTAGGTAAATCGCTAATATTTGGGACCTCGAAATTGCCACAAATGGGTCGCATCGTATAGTAATGTAATACGAATGTATATAAACTAATTTCCATTCAAACGTTTCCGTTTTACACTAATTTCAATTTCAATGTTCGGCGAAATACGCTTTTTGATTCAATCGAATGGCAATCCCTTTCGTCTGTTTATTCCAGTCTACGCATATAATAGTTATTGCTCTACAGATAAGAAAATGTCGTCACCGTTTGACATGACTTGTGGAATATGTCTAGCCTCGTTCTTCGAGTCCGTTGTTACAAATGGCGCTGAAACGCATTGTCGTACACGATTCTTGTACCAATAGTAAAATGTTAATTTTGTCTGAAATATTGGACATCAGAAGGTCACCTTTTCCCGGTAAGATCACAATATCAATGTTGAGTTAAATTTACAAATAATTCGTGTTTTCAATGTCGAAGACTCTGGACGATATTGAGTTTGAGACTTAGCTACTTTAAGATACTATAAGTTATTAATTGTAGGCAAGTTGACTAAAAAAAAACCCAAGTACAATGTATGATAATTTTTTCCCTTGTTCAGATATCTAATTTTAAGTAATAATGTAGTTGCCGAGCAGCATGAAATTTATCTATTGTGTGGGGTTATTAACGTTTCAAACATCTTGTCATATCATAAGATAGATTATATAATGTCAGATACATGTGAAACTAAAGTACATAGATTTACTTCACACCAAGGACGATTCGTCAGCGTTGATCAACTATTCTCGGTGACCCGATGTGATAGTTTATAATATTACAGGAAAAGTCTATGTTGTCTGTTTCAAAACTTCAAGAGATCTTGGTTATATAATAAGACGATTTTGTACAGTCGAGACATATGATTTGGGGAATCTGGGGACTTATGTGACAACCACTTGGAAACTAAAAGCTTGTATTTCTATCAAAAGGTACCTTTGCATGGTGTAGAACATAATATATTTAGGTATCTGAAAACTTCCTACAGTTTCTTTAATAAGCGTTTGAAAAACCCACTTAGCTACCATAATAGCGTGTTTATATTTAACGAAATTATTGAGTCGTAAACAAAGGCTGACACTCGAAAGTGTTTTATATAACAAAACTTAAGCTGTCAGAAATTGATAAAATAAATCTAAAATAATGTGCATATTTAACAATGTGTATATTAGGTTGATTAATGCCACTGGTATAGGCTAATCTCATTAAAATACAGATCCTATTTCGTTTCGTTTTTAAAAATTCAAAATTTCGTTTTACTTCTCTTTACTTACTCACTTAGCCACCGTGGCCCCATTTGCCCATTGATGAGATTAACCAGAAGATTTATATATACATACATTACAAGTTTACACACCTTGAAATTATTTACTATAAACAATCTTATATTGCATACCGAGTAAAAACACGTGGTTCATGTAATACTAGGTCTATAAATAATAATGAAAAAATAGGCATTTCTTTTAACAAAAAAGAATCGTGTAGACGTACACATGGCGGTTGGGATTCGATAGGCGAGTAGGCCGTAGCGTCGCTTTCCGGCAAAAATTTCCGTCATAGCACACTTTATGGCCAATTCCCGTCTGCATTAGCCCAATCAGGACCAATCTGATTATATAAAGATCTATATTTCGTTTCGTTTTTTTTTATACTTTCGATGGCTTACACTACATGAAGATCTGACCAGTTGTACTCGAAGGTCGTGTCAGGGGTCGTACGAGCGGCCTTTAACCGAATGACGTTCATACATTGATTAATCAATCAGCGTTGGTGTTTCTTGTGGTTTATCCACAGCTCCGTGCATTGCACCCCAAGAAGTCGCCGTATCAGACCGTTTCATTGGCTAGTCCCTCACATAATCCAGAACACGTCAAATCAATGATAACAACTCTTCCAGATCCCAGTGTAGTAAAGACAATTAAAACGAAATTTTGAACTATAAAAAACGAAACGAAATAATTTCTGTGTTTTAATCAGATTGAGTCGGAATAGAACAGTAAGACTTTAAACCCCATTTCATTTCCTTTTATTTAAAGCGGCAATTTCATATTTTTAAGTTATATTTTTAAAATATATTAAAATAAAGCCTTAAAATAGATGGTATCTATAAACAGTCCAACCTTGTTAAAGAATAATCCTATAATTCACTATTCACAGTTGAGAAATTGGCAAAAATATCACTTTCAACATTAAATTCAAACGTTTGAAGATAGCTATTGTGTGGGGGGAATGGGAAAACAAGGAGGTAATTGTGTTATTATTTCCGATGTGAAAGATGTTTAAGTGTGGAAAATAATGCCTATGATTGTATAATAGTGAGTTGACAACCAAAGACATAGAAATAAATATGTTTTGACTTTCTTGGAAAATATGAAATTCCCGCTTTAAACAACAAATCTGGCACTGGCACGTTAACCAGTATAAGTTACTTTAGTAACGGTGTCGGATAGAGGCTGTCGTTAACCAGGAGAACTCGGGTTCGCCCCCGGTGTTGGTCGAGAAAGCTCCCGTTGTTGGCGGAGGAATTTTCTCGGCCAACACCGGGTTAAAGGCCCCTATAAATATAGTAGGTCAAGTATAAATGAAACCATTGCCAAGAAAATAGAATAAAACCCTGGCATTATATCCACCTCGTTTCCTGTCGCAATCACCTCCTAAAATCTTATCTTTGGCCAGCATGAAGAACTGGGTGGCAGTGAAATGGACGATTGAGATCAAGCGATGATTAAAAGGCAGAAACCATGAAATTATGTGCGATAGAAGAAGATTAAGTGCCGGTATAAATCTCTCGATGAAAATACCACCGTCGATATAAAAAAAAGTTATATTTTATCTCTAAATCTTAATGACGTTAATCTAGGATATTGTTTTTTGTTGGTCGACGAACAGTTCATCGACTTATTAGCAATAAAGTTTTTTTGAGCGCGGAAATAAAAACTGAGTTTTTTTGTGTCTTGTTTATATATTTTTTTGATATATTTTAGAATAATGAACTGGTGAACCTACTGTTTAACACCTAAAATAACAAACTCATCCACATGTCAGTTCCGAATTGACGTAATTGCAAACGACGCATTGAGTCACGTTACAGTCCTGCCATTTTCCGAAAACAGATGTGATGGGACTCGTGGGCAGAGAGATAAGTTGGGTTTAAAGTCCACAAGACACAAAGTGGGTGATTTCGGGACTAAAATATTGAGGTAACGATTTTTCTTGTGCTTGGCTTAGGGGGGTCTTAAGCACTGTGTGGAAACCGAGGGACCAGGAGAAACCCCACGGTGTTGGACAGGCGACTCCACTCCTTGTCGTATACAAAGTTGGGATCGGAACCGCTCCAACCCATTAGTAAGTACAGGAGGACAACACTGCATTAATTAGTTCACACAAACGGTACCCCGTTCTTGTTTTTAGCAACTTACTTTTAAATTTATAAATGGCTAGACCTCGGTTTTACATACCAACCGAATGACTATCACACTAACCGCGTCGCACCCAAGTCCCATTGCTATCCCGGGTGGCAACCACCACAAACGGAACCCCGGTTGTTGTTTTTGTTTAGCAACAAACTTTTAAAATTATGTCGATTATCATATTATTAGAAAACTCGTCGACACGCACGGTAACTCATTTGTACTTTAATCAAATCAAATCAATCTGTCGTCAATCAATATAAATTATTTCATATAGCACTGTTTTATTAAGTGGTGATCGCCATCACTTCATCAACTCTATTTAATAAAGTAAATTGTAACTGGAAATCACTGCTCGCTAATCACTGCCTCGATCTACAGGGATTTACTGACGGTTAGCAACTGTACAACAAGCACGGTCCACGGATAATTTTATACGATTTTCCTATAACCTACTTTTATAAAGCAACTCGCTCCAGACAAATCAACAGTCAAATTTGCGGATTTACATAAATGGCGTAATAGAATATTAACACGGGAGACCGATTGGGTTTCTCGGCACATTCTAAAATTTGCATTCATCATCTGCATGCATTTATATATATTAATATGTTCAAAACATACTAAATGTTACGCGCACCGGGTACATACATTGTTTATATGATTTTACTACACAGCAATTAGCAGAAAAGAAAGTTTCTTATTGCACCAAAAGACTGTATGTGGCAGGAGTCAGGGTCTTTGGGATTTTCTGCCCTGCAGGTTTCGCCGTATTAGTGATCCAGGAGACGGCATTGGCAATTGATTTGGCAAGGGTCCGCGTCTAGTCGTTCGGATGGGACAAAAAAGAATCCCGGTTTTACCCCTTGGCGTGCACATAAATACGCAATTGCCAGATGGGATTCAATGAAGTGTAAGCAGAAATGTCGCTATCTGCGCATAATGTTCATCGTCGCACATTACATGGCGATGGCCCATCTTCATTATTCCGGCCCGTCTTCCATTAGCCCAGGTTAGGTGCAAAAGAGTAGGACGTTAAACCCCATTTCATTTCATTTCATTTCATTATTCCGGTTGGTTCAGAAACCTGGGACGTAAAACTCCATTTAATTTCATTCCTGCAAGATTTTAAAACTTGAAATAATTTTCGATATCTTCTGAGATTACTTGTTCTACCGACTCAGTGGAAACCTGGCAACGAAAAGACGTAGCCTACCTTCGTTCGGATTGAACGAAAAACCGAGGCGCAATGTACACATTGGCGTGCACGTAACATATCTCTTGGCAGTTGGAATTCGATATGAGAGTATGCCATAGTCCCGCTGCCCTGACAAAATTTCCCTCATATCACACTGTACAGCGTATGTCAGTCTTCATAAGCCCAATCGTAGTGTAACAGTAGGGCGCCAAACCCCATTTAATTTCATGTAAGCCCCTCAATAAGGAACACAATAGAAATACGTACATCTAAGCATTGATCAGAAAGGAGGAAGAATTGGCTCATTAAACACCATAAAAAGTACATGATTTTGTTTTTCTATTGTAAAGGTAGGGTGAGTGAGGTACACCACTCTGAGGCAACCACATGTTGGTCACTGTCATGTATGTGCAATGAAATGAAATGGGGTTTAACGTCCTACTGTTCTGCTCCTAAACTGAGCTAATGAAGACGGGCATACGCCATACAGTGTGCTATGAGGAAGGTTTTGCCCGGACAGCGGCAATACGGCCTACTCGTATATCGAATTTTAATCAGTTGGATCGGGGTAGTTTAAATCGATAACATTTGAGTTAGGTTAGTCTTAATCGACAAGGGGGATTGGGATGGCCTAGTGGTCTAGAGTGCCGCGCTTTGAGCTCTGGCCGGTCACCTCTGGCTTGCGGCTGTGGTTTCGAGCCCTGGTGTGAGCGTATGTGGCATGGAGATAGGAGCGCCTTCTCAACCTCGTGGGTTTCCTCCGGGCACTCCGGTTTCCTCCCACTAAAGACCCCTACGCGCAAGCGAATTATTGAAATAAAATTAAAAACCATATGTTAGTCCCGAAATGACCTAGTTGTGTCGAGTGGACGTTAAACCCCATTTCTCTCTCTCTCTCTCTCTTAATCGACAACATTTGGGCTAGGTCAGTCTTTGTAATTGTAGAATGATAAACTCGGGACAGACTAGGGTAATATGATCAACAGAAACAGACAAATTGAATAATTGAGTTAAGCCTGCAAGTTTATCAGATTTTATCCACAACAATAGTTAACAGGGTACAGATTCGTTACCTACGTGAACTGTGATAATTTTTATCAAGTGGTCTAGTAGAAAGCGTAAGCATATTCTCTACCTGTGGACAATTGTGTTGTTTGTGAACAGTTGTGTTAGTCTATGAAAAATTGTGTAATTAGTCTGTGAACAATTGCGTTATTTGTTTGTGGATAATTGTGTTGTTTGTGGATAATTGTGTTGTAAAACAACCGTGTTGTTAGTGTGTGGCAAACTGATTGTGTGTCCATGGACAATGTAGTTGATTTTCTGTGAATAATTCGGTTGTTTATGGGCGAGTGTTGCCGGTTGTGTTGTATGTTCGTTTATGATAGTTGTTTTGTATGTTCGTTTGTGAAAGTTGGGCTGTCAACCGGTCATTGTGCTTTTTGTTTATGAATAAATGTACTGTCATTTGAAATAATTGTCCTTTTTATTTATATAGACAGTCGTGTTGGATTTGGGGGGCTTTTTTGGGGTGGGGTGGGGGATGGTGCAGGCAGTTGTGTTGTTTGTTTACTGACGGTTGTTTGGTTCTGGACAGTTGTGTAGTTTATTTTTAGGCAGTTGTTTATTGCGTGAAGTTGTTGGGTTGTAGACAGTTGTGTTGTCTGTTTGCGGTAGTAGTTTGTGGACAATAGTGTTGTTTATTTGGTTGTCTATTATATAAATGACATACGGTTTATTATATTTAGACGTTTCTATTAACCGAACTACAAAAAAAAAAAAATAATGGTATATTATACCATTTACCTAGTTGCTTTTGGAACTGTTTCTGATTCTGATTGAACTACAAGGAACTTCCATTTACTATATAAAAGCTGCATAGTTTATTATATAAGGGAAATTTTGACAACTTTATTAATTGCACGATAAATTTAATAATCAAATATAACAGAAACATGTCTTTTGGTTAACAATAATCCCCTGGTAAAACTGCAATATAATTGTATATACAAAAGGTTCATTTCAGACTATCTTAATTGGTTAAATTAAATAATAACACTATAACTAGCTACAATTTGATTCTTATAATCTAATTTTATTGAGTAGGATATAAAATTAACAGTTACAAATTGTTTTCTCTGATGAAAGGCATGTTAGTACATTGTTTGATATATGGTTTATTTGAAATAAAAATTTGTTATCTATAAAATAGTATTAATTTTGGTTTATCAATCAACCGTTCGATTATTGAGTTCAGTTACCTAGAATACGCCCACATTTAATTCTTTTGGGGCCATAACAACCTTATTAAAAACAGATTATTATGCAATGATGACTTTGTAAGTTATAGATGTATTTCAGAGCCCGTGGTAAAACATATTCCTGAAGCAATGGCCCGAGAAATCTCTCTCTGACCATTGCTCGAATAGCGTCTGTTTCTTGAACTTTTGCGGGAGTGTGTCTATTCTCCCCGTTCAATGAAAGCTATCACTTAAGTACAGCAACATGACAGTCCTTCGTTTAATCTGAGTCTTCCCTAAAACTTTGGACAGTGATTTAAGGTATTAAAAGCGGTGAAAGCATGTTCGTTTCCAAAGAGTATTGTTTACATTTCATTCGACATGATAGCCTCGTTTGTCACACAATTAGTTTTACTGCAGTATTCTCCTATGCACGGGTTAATTAGGCATAATAAAAGCGTGAGCCATGACGTAACGTTATGTAAACATTGGTCCAATACTGGCACTCGTTTTAAATGTAAAGCTTTTGTATGGTGGGTAGTGATTGGTTGGTAGTCGGACTACTGACCAATCAAAATTTAAAACAACAATATCCACTCATAATAGCAGTGTGTAGTGAGATTACCTGTAATCAAACGAAACGCTGTGCGGAGTATGGTGGTAAAAGGTTATATCAAACATAGTACTTTCTTTTTAGTCAAACTGAGAGCAATTTTTTTTAATTTTTTAATAACTTAGCGCTTAACACAAAAATATTCAACAAACGCACTGCTCACAACCCGCGCGCTGTAAAAAATTGAAATGAGTTTAAGGTATTGAGAGATGCGGAACGAGAGATGAGGTTTCTTATCAATAATGCAATCAAATGCAGTGTGATAAGCTATCAGGGTATCCCTAATTTGGTGCAAATGGTATCTAAGATTTCATAACAAAGGGAAATAACTTTGTCATTTAAAACAAAAATCGCTGAAAATCAACAGGTTTCTTTATCTCAATTTTGACAACTGTTTTGGGGCGGGGGACTTTATTATACCTCAGAATGGCAGCCAACCACGACATAACCTTGATTTTTGAGTTCGTGATAACACAGTTTAACTTTACACCAAACTGATTAAAATGCAGATGAATATTTCATTTCTTTTCGCCGACCTGCGCTACATAGGATCTGACACAGTATAGTGGGGGTTCATGTCAGGGGTCAAACGGGCGGCTTTTGATCCTATATGACGCCAGACATTGATTAATCAATCAGCGTTGACGTTTCTAGTGGTTTACCCACAGTTCCGTACATCAATCAGTCAAGAACTCAATGTAACAGACGGTTTTATTGGCTAATCCATCACATCATTCAGAACTCGTCAATTAATGATAACAAATCTTCCAGATCCTAGTGTAGTAAAGACAAGTAAAAGGAAATTTTGAACTGTGTTTTAATCAGATTGACTATACACTGGCTGTTCACCATAAAGATACAAATTCTGTCGATATATTTATACTAGATACGTTTATTTCAAATAATATATACTAGTAGATATACAATAAATATACATTATATATTGGATACATAGATGATATAATAGATGATATACATGTATTATTATCCTAAATATACAATTATATATCGGATACATAGATGATATATACATATTCTTACTTATATATGGGCAGAGTCCTTCAAAACAAAGAACTTAGTCATTTGTATCTAAACAATTAAACAGTACATAATAAAAGGAAATAATATATTCTTTATGATTATTCTTTTTTAGACACCCAATCAGATAAAAATACAGACCTATATTTTGTTTCGTTTTTTTATACTTTCGATGGAAAACGAAATTTTAAAATATAAAAACGAAAGAAATAGGATTTGTGTTTTTATCAAATTTTAATAAATGGATACAGGTATTAAATGTTTATACCTTTAACTAACTAATCAATCTTTTGTGACTGTCAAGGGATACAGACAGACACATGACCATGTTTAGGTCAAACCAAATAAATACTTAGTTCTAAGGGGCATGATTAAATATTGGTTAGTTTCCAATAATATCAAGGTTTTATGTACATATTTTTTTTTAGTTTGCAAAAAAGAAAGAGGAAAAGACATGGATCTAGTTCCACAAAGCACTTGACAGATTACAGACTGGTATAAAAACAACCCTGGAAGATCTCAACAATGTTCCCCAATTAACAAAGGATATTATTTTTACACAAACATTATTTTAAATGGAAAGATACACAACATCTAAAAACAGCACTAAAGTGGACAGAAACATTATGGAATATATATGAACAACTTTTTTTCCAAAAACTCAACAAAAGTTTCTCTTTGCCTATATCATTTTTAACATCACATTGCCAAACCGTGAATCCAATAAGTTCCATGGCGAAACTTGTTAACTTGAGAAGATATACATTATATATAATTTAAATATACTAACAGCTCTATAAAGATTTCTTTTGGGGTTTTCAGAAAATATGGATTCATGTGTTGCTAACCTAATGTTACAGTGCAATGTGGGGAGAATTTTGCCTGAACAGTGGCATCGCCACCTACTCTACTATAATGAGCAAGATATATGGATGGACATGAGATTTAATATTGTATAAAATATTAGCAGTATATTGGCACTGTTAGAAATAAAACATTACTAAAGTATGGATGAGTTATCTCCCTCTCTATGATACAACTATTTACACTACTTGTTGATAAAAAACTAAAGTAATAATCACGGCACAGGTTGTGTACACAAAAAGCCTACAAAACAATAAATGAATTCAATCTTTCACCTGTAGCAGTAATTTCTCACACAACACGTAAATTTATTGCTTTACAGTATCATCTTTAAAAATTGAATTATTAATTTTCAGTCACCCTTGAAGATGCATTATGCATCTATATTTTTGTACATAATGTCCACAGAAGAACAACTTTTGTTTCCACAGAACACAAATAGACACTTTTAATTGTTTGAAAATTTAATATAAAATGAAAGTAGCACCCTCATTTTTTTTTCATCTTTGGTGAAATATAATGTACATCTAAACAAACATAAGTACGAGGTATTATATGACCCAGGAATAGAGCATGACGTCATTACATCCATTGGGGCACTGCACCTCAAGCCCATTTTCCGTGGGTGTTGGTTCTATATAATCATTCTCAAATCATTCTCCTACACATTTCTGTTTAGTTTTCATATATAAATCAAACTGTTTATGCACAAAATGGAATGCTTTACATTTATACCACAACCAGTTAAACAAAAGAACTATTATTTTTTAAATCTGTATAGTATTCTCAAATTAACAAAGGTTTTCAAAATGACACAAGGTACAATTTCATGGATACACAATTACTGAGTTTGATACTAAGCGACGTAATTGTGTATCCATAAAATTGTACCTTGTGTTAATATGTTCAATTACTAAATGCCAATCAAAGAAGTTTTTCGAATGATTTTGTAAGGTTCCTAAGTAATTTGGCAACCATGTATTAAAGCACTACAAAAACTTGTATATCAACCTCTACACGAATACATTACGTTAATTTCATGCACTTATAAATATCTTTAAAGAAAATGGGAAGAACTTGACTTAAAACTACAAATACATTAATCTATCACCTAACAAAACATGAGTCATATAACAGATCACCTGTTTGGTAAGAAACAATATTCATGAAAACTTAAATATTTTAAAATAGACTTTAATTTCCAACTAATGCATCATAAATCTATTTTAAAGGGCCTAAGTCTCCAACTCAATATTTTCCATAATATTCGAATATTAAGAATACAAAATATTGGTCCATTTCAATCGATACTGATGTTGTTATGTTTTAAGTGTTTTTCGACCCATTTATGGCTAAAAAGAATAGAGCCTTATGCCCTTTTAAGACTTAAAAATCTTTGCTCTTTGAAGACTTAAGTCTTTGTTGGTTTTTTTCCAACAATCTATACAACTATAAGACAATAACCTAAGTTATTTATAAAAAGCACTAATTTTAAACTTATTTAAAAAAAAAAATCAAATCCAATCTATGTTGTGGTTTCACATCATATCTTATCAACAACTAGTAAGTTTTATTCTAAAAAAAAAAACTGAAGTAAATTTTCTTTTTAATTTATCAATCTAACAATAATCTATATTGTTTCAGAAAAAAGAATCTAATTTACATGTGTTTATATAAACAGTACCTAAGTATACATGAAAATCCCTCTATGAAGTATTAAATATATGAAGCTTATATACGATATTTATAATACAAAAATATACATTTGACTATATACAACTATTGTGATGGAATGATGATATTAGTATAAAATATGATTTATTACAATGATGTATATACACAAAGCATCATCACAGGGATAAAAATTCAAATATTTTCAAGAAATATAATGTTTTATCCCGTTTACTTCAAGCTTTTAAAAAATGACACTTTTCTTACAATAAAATACTATATATTGGATTGCATATTGAGGCTACTAAGACCATATCAACAAATATTCTGACTCTCCTTGCATTAAAACTGTTATGAACAATTATCTAAGAACCAGAACACTTTGTATATATGAACCAAGACCCAACCATAACAAATTTAGCCATTTGAATTTCTGGGATGCAAATTGACTAACAGAAGAGATTTGTAAGCCGGACATTTTTAAAGGCAGTCAGTTATAAATTGACAAAAATAGGTTAATTATCAGATCTATATATTATCCATAGAATTAGAAATCTAAATTTACTTTTAGCAATCTCGTCAGATCTAATTATTATAACCTTTAGATCTATATACTCTGGCAATCTCTAGGAACAATTGGTGGGAACATGGAAAATAACCTACTCTTGCCTCTTGCTAAATAATCTTGTGTATCAAGGATGTGGAGCAATGAAATTCTATAATCTAGTTTGGTAATTACCGGTATCTCTTACAAGATCAAAGCAGATAGTATATTGAATATTATGTGGTATTATGGTCGATAATATATTACATTGCATAATGAATAAAACACAAAACCTTATGGAATACAATTATTATATTTAATAATGATTCTATTATTATCAAACACAATATGTGCAATTACTAAGCAAGAAGATAGAGAGAGGGAGAAAACGAAGGACAAAGAGAGAGAAAGAGAGATGTTTATGCCGGCCCGACACAAACTAAGTCATTTCGGGACTAACATGGTTTAATTTTATTTCAATATTTCGCAGGAAAATAGGGATCTTTAGCAGTGGGAGAAACCCACAAGGTTGGAGACAGCCGACCCTAATCCTTGTCACATACAAGCAGGGCTTGTCATTTTGTTGAAAACTTGCTTCTATTGAATTCAGTAATTGTATTCCATAAAGTTTGCGTTACCTTTAATGTGACTAATTACTCAAATGCCATTTAAATAATTTAAATAATAAATTGATCCCCCCCCCCCCCTGCCTAATTCTGATTATCAAAAACTGGTTGCTAAATTTTAATATGACCAATTATTAAAATGGCACTTATTCAATTTATATAGTAAATTGACCCCCCCCCTCCCTCAACAAATCTGATTATCAAAAACTGGTAGCTAAACTGGCCATCTTCACCAATTTATTTTTTATCTCAATGATTTGAAAGTCTTTAATATTTGACACCATGGGTATTTTCTCTCCGGTGTATATTCAGTCATTTATGATTCAATGATGTTATTAGGCAACTGGTGTATTACACGGTTTTCCTGTCCGAGCTTCCATCATCAGACGAAACGCCTGAAAAAATAAGATATACAATTACAACAGTAATTATTAAGCTCCATCTGTGAACTTCACTCTCTGTGTTTTTGTACAAGACCCACTATCCTAGTTTTTCAGTCTACCCAGCTGTAATTGGGTACAGGGATATACAGTGGCTCAATGTATTCCAGTCTACCCAGCCCAAATTGGGTACGGAGAAATTCAGTGGCTTGGTGAATTCCAGTCTACACTGGCTCTGTGTATTCTTGTTTACCCAGCTCTAATTGGGTACGGAGAAATACAGTGGCCTGGTGAATTTCAGTTTACACTGGCTCTGTGTATGTATTCTTGTCTACCCAGCTCTAATTTGGTACGGAGAAATACAGTGGCCTTGTGAATTCTAGTCTAATCTGGCTCGGTGTATTCTTGTCTACCCAGCTCTAATTGGGTACAGAGAAATACAGTGCCCTGGTGAATTCCAGTCTACACTGGCTCGGTGTATTCTTGTCTTCCCAGCTCTAATTGGGTACAGAGAAATACAGTGGCGCAGTGTATTCAACAGTGCAGGACTCAGAACCTGGCAAGGAAAACAGTCCTGTCATTCAGATGGGATGAAAAAGTGAGGTCACATGAACACATTGATGTGTAGATAACAGAACCCTAGGCAGTAGTTAGACAGTCAGACAAACCATTTTTAATTGTCCTGTTTCTCCGAAAAAACCAAGAGTAACTTTCCTTACCTTCAACATGGCTGCAATCCACATCTTCCCAGACTTTGAGCTTTCATCTTTTTTAATCTCCATCTTCAGAATTTGGTAATCACCAAAACTGTCTTTATGTCTGATGGCTACACCAGTTCCCACTTTAAAACCTAAAATACAAAAAATATATCAGCTGAAGGAACTCAAAAATACACAAAACATACAAAAATACACAAAACATACTACAGATCATAAAATACACAAAACATACAAAGTCAAACAACTACAAACCGTAAAATACCATAACATACAATGTCAAACAACTACAGATCGTAAAATACACAAAACATACACAAATCAAACTACAGATCATAAAATACACAAAACATACCAAATTAAACAACTACAGATCGTAAAATACACAAAAACTACAAAGTCAAATAACTACTGATTGTAAAATACACAGAACATACCAAGTGAAACAACTACTGATTGTAAATTACACAACAAATACACAAATCAAACTCCTATACAAAACATACCATGTTGAACAACCACGTAAAATACACAACACATAAAATGTTAACTTTAACGACTAAATAATGAGTTGTCAAAACATACAGTTTAAAACAACCGCAGAAAACATAACATGTTAAAATACACAAAAACATACCACAACAAAACATAGCATGTTAAACTAAACAAACACAGACAGACAGTAAAAAAACACAACACATGTATATGGAATACAAGTTATTTATTTCTATTCTACTAGAGATCAAGATTTCCAGAGATACAGTGTAAACAACCATATACAAACAAAACATACCATGACAAAACATACAATGTAAAAACATCCATAGACACATACAACTAGCTCACAACAGAGTGCTTACTTAAAAAATACTCAAAGCAAAAGATGTTACCATTATATAACTTTACAAACCTTACCACAACCAACTACTACAGACAAATGCATAAGACATTAAATGGCCACAGACAGGTTGTAAAATACTCAATATCCTTCACATACGTTGCTGCCAAATGTCGATCATAAAGAATTTTAATAACTACATGTAGAAATGTTTGATGGAAATGAAATAGCATTTAAAGTCCTATTTTTCTGCACCGACTCCATCTAATGAAAACGGGCATACGCCATTCAGTGGGCTATGAGGGAAATTTTGCCTGAGCAGCGGCACTACAGCCTACTCATATTTCAAATTCCAACTGCCATGTGTTTTTTATTGTGCAATGTTTGAATGTGTTTATACTGAACAACAACCATACATTATCTAATATAATCAACTAAGACATAAGACTTGTTTTTATAAAACATGGAAGTGTTCTTTGCCTTATTTGAGTTACAACTTTTACTTAGAATTCTTATTTACCTTGAACATCTGAGTGCAAGTAAAATACAACATAAATGGTAATTAGGACAAATCCATATATTTTACCTTTAAATATAACATACTATTATTTGATATTTTTGACATGTTTTTGTATACCACCAATTATTGTAGAATTTATGAACAATACAAAATTTGTGTAACAATGTTTAGATCTCATCTAAAGTATGTCATTAGGTCATATAAGAAGGATGTCATTGGGCCATATAAAAAAGGATGTCATTAGGTCGTATAAAAATGATGCCAAAAGGCCATAAAAAAGTATGTCATTAAGCCATATAAAAAGTATGTCATTAGGCCATATAACAAGGATGCCATTCAGCCATATTAAAATATGCCATTAACCCATATAAAAAGGATGTCATTAAGCCATATAAAAAGAATGTCCTGTTTCAGACTAACAAGGATAACACTCTATCAAGACCCCTAAGAATTAAAATATAGATAGGTTTGGCTTAAATAATAAATTAAAAGACAATTAAACACAATTAAGTCAGGGATGTGGACTGGACCACTGAATCATGTAAACATACCTTGCTGGTTAGTTTCTGACGCTATGACCTTCACGGTGTCAATCTCATCTAGACCTATAGAATCCATTTTAGAATGTTCTCCTTCAAACACTAAATATCTAAAATAAAACACAGTGGTTAGACTGAGTTTGGCTGTGTGGCGAGGTCATTGGTTGCTTTAATTTGCTTCCAATTTTTGATGGGAGAGAGAGAGAGAGAAATGGGATTTAAAGTCCACTCGACACAAACTAGGTCATTTTGGGACTAACACATGGTTTCAATTTTATTTCAATAATTCGCATGCACGTAGGGGTCTTTAGCAGTGGGAGGAAACTGGAGTGCCCGGAGGAAACCCATGAGGGATCGAAACCACAGCTGCAAGCCAGAGGTGACCGGCCAGCCAGAGGTCGAAGCGCGGCACTCTAGACCACTAGGCCATCCCTACCCCCCAATCTTTGATGGGATCCACAGTGGCTCAGTGAGTATGACACCAAGTCTCTAATACAGAGGTCTCAAGTTTGATCCTGGTCTATAACAAGAAAGTTCCTCAGAATTTTCAATTCATGGTTCCCTTGTGAGCAGAGAGGGATGGATGCCCTGAAAAGGAAAAGTGTCTAGTCCTCTGGATAGAATGAAAAACTGAGGTCCCATATACAATTGGCAGCATGTTAATGATCTCCTGACATTTGGAAATCAAAATAACAACAGACTAAATGGTATATGACGAGTCATCATCAGTCTGTATGAGCATAAAAGTAGGATGTTAAACCTTATTTTATTTCCTACCTTTGATCAGAAGCCAGTTTACAAATATAGGATGTACTAATCTCACCATCATCATCTCCTTCAGCTATCATAAACTCACCACCTATAAAACATCATCAATTTAACACTAATTAATAATATAGACAAGTCAAATTAAAATGATAAATGATGTTGGGAATAAATCATAATCTCTGATTAATAAAGAAGATAACTCAGAGCGTAGATTGTTTTATTGACTTCCTGTGAGTTCAACAAAGAAGTGAGACACCTTTTCTCAGATAATAATCTTACCAACTACAATGATTAGTCCACTATATAATTAATCACTACACATTTGCAAATCTGATTAAAACACAGATCCTATTTCGTTTTGTTTATTATAGTTCAAAATTTCTTTCTACTTGTCTTTACTACACTGGGATCTGGAAGAGTTGTTATCATTGACATGTTCTGGATGATGTGAGGGGTTGTTACGGCCAGCTTTTGGCGTGAGGTGCATGAAACTGTGGGTAATCCACTATAAACATCAATGTTAATTGGTTAATCAAATGTCTTAAGTCATAGGGTCAAAAGCCACTTGTATGACCTCTGACGCCACCTCCGAGTGCAACTGGTCAGATCTTTATGTAGTGTAGACCATCGAAAGTATAAAAAAATGACATGAAATATAGATCTGTATTTTAATTAGTTGCAAAGGTAACTAAATCCTTACAGAAAGAAAATGTAAGTGGCCAATGTCATTGCTTTTTCACTATATTATTTCATTGCAATTTAAGACTGTTTAAAGTGCATCACATCAAAAACTGTCAACTTACCACTCAACAACAATTTGACATGTTTGTCAAAAAACTCATTTTCTTTCTTAGTGATTTCTGCACATTTATTACACTGACGAACCGGGTCAACGAAACTCATTCTTGGTAGAGGGAGTTTGTTGTCACAGCAGCTGTTACAGAAACAGTTGCCACAACGACGACAGTGATGCTGAAAAAAAATTCATCAAATAATACACATGACACACACAATTAAAACTTTTATTATTTTTACAGGCAAAGGAAATGAAATGACGTTTAACGGGCCCTCCGCCCTGTACTACTGACATGGGGAGACCATGTCGGAAAATCCTGAGGAATTTTCTCGGAAACCACCGGGAACGAAACCTGAGATGTCCAGGTTAGCAAGCCAGTATTTTACTCACTGAGCCACTGCGACTCCAAAACACAAATCACTACAGCACTTTTCACTTTAATGTTGGGAGTAGGTACGAAAATTGACATTTGGAATATTGTCTTCAGGTTCGTGATAGTTGGAGCACAATCTGGAATTAAAATCAAAAGCTGGAAAAAGACTTACTCTTCTTCTTATGAAGTCAAATTTAGATTGACAGGATCTCTGCATACAATATCCGCACTGAAATGTACATTTAAATGGTTAACATAGCTTTAAAAGAAGGAATAAGGAATGGGGTTTCAATGAGAGAGAGAAAGAGAGAAAGAAAGAGAGTTGACACACATTAGTTCATTTTGGGTCTAACATTTGTTTTAATTATATTGAAATAATTCACTGGAAGAACTGGAGGACCCGTAGCTACGAGAACGTAGCTAAAAACGTTGAGAGGGTTGACAGATGAATTATTTTATCTAGAGGACCCGGAGAAAGCCCACGAGGTTGTAGCCTACAGGCAGGGTAAATCAAAGCCCCCGCCAGTTGACTCAATGACAGACCTTTAGATACTGCACCTACTCACTAACCATTTGGCCATCTGAAACATCAAGGCCATATTTTGGGGAGTCAGAAATGTAGTAATTCAGAAAATTATGACGCGAGACCGAAATGACATAAGTTTAACCTCCACTGTTCCATCCTTAATTTTGCTCAAATAAAGTCTCCAACCTTCTATTTTGAGTTACAAAGACATTAAAAAGAACACAACACACCCTGACAGAGTCTAGTTTTTGTGACAATTGCAGTTAAAGCATCTGTCAAAGTAGGATCATCTGTCAGTGTCAGAGAGGATTTGAATTTGAGAATTTAAAAAGTAGAGCAAGTGGGCAGCGACATTTTTTTCATCATTTAAATGATCAAGCTAGTCTGTAAAAGTAAAGACAATCATCTCACGTCATTATCTGGTACCCATTCTGGCTCTGGCAACGTAAAAGAGCTGGTTTTATTGTCAGTCATGGACACCATCCGCAATCCACTTCTGGATCTCACTAATTTCTTGTCTGTGGTCGCCATGTTTGGAATAGCCCACTTTACTCCGTTATCCAGTCTTTCGGAGTATATACCATTTTCTGTTTGTTGATAACCGAGTATATCATTGTGAAGTAACTTCCGGTGTATTGTTTGGTAATTGTCCAAAACAAAATAAACAACTGTGTTGAGGACGACTTTACACTTAGACGCCGTTTGTTTGATTTTATTTTAAAAAAAAGTAGTTCATTTCATAACGAAAACACCCACAAAATCCAAAGCACAGCGACGCGTGAATAAAGGCCCAAGTCGTGCTGCTATCAGCTATGTTTACATTTATCATAATCATCATGATGATCATGTATGACTAAATATTGCATTATTCAATATCATTGATTTTGGTTTAACGTCCTGTGGGAGTAAATAACCATTGTACCCTTAATAAAGCCTTGCACCCAGATTAACCCGCTAGATTGAGACAAAGGTGTACCTATCTCCATGCCACTGCCACACCCCACCACCACCCACCCTGGCAGTTTAGTAAGAGAGAGAGAAAGCTTTAACCCACTCAACACAAAGTATGTCATTTCAGGATTACCACATGGTTCAGTTTATGTTTTAATAAGTTGCTAGCTCATAGGAGTTTTTAGCAGTGGGAGGAAACTGGAGGACCCAGAGAAAATCCATGAGGTTGGACAGGCTATACCCTACTTCTTCAATTTCTTGTCACGTATAACTGTGAATTTAGTGTAGTCATGGATCCCAAGTATTATTATTTTGTTATATTGAAATCCTTGTTTACTAGTCTCTGTTTATATAAAATTCATACCAGTTTTTAATTTTTCAGGGACAGAAAAGAAAGAGAATGTCAGTAATTACCGGAGTGTGGAATCATCTGCTGTGAAATGTTTTCTAGAGCTGTCCGTATTTATGTACTAATAGTAATTAGTACTGTTACAAGTCAAGGTAATTACAATGTGGAGTAAAGCCACAGTGGCACAGTGTGTAAGGCACTAGCTCACTAATCAGAGGGTGTCCTGGTGTAGGCCTTGAAAGGTCATAAGATTTTCAGTGACGCAGGAATAAGGGCTTGGCAAGGAACAGCATTTAGTATACATGAACCCTTTGCACTTGGTATTCAAAGAAGAGTAGATACTACCACCGCTGTCCGTGAAAATTTTACCTCATAGCACACTGCATGACATATGCTAGTCTTCATTAGCCTGGTTAAAATAGAAATAGAAATGAGTAGGCTGTGATGCCGCTGTCCAGACAAAATTTTCCTCATAGCACACTGCATGACATGTGATAGTCTGCATTAGCCTGGTTGAAGCAGAAAAGAATAGGCCGTAATGCCACTCTCCAGCCAAAATTTCCCCCATAGCCCACTTCAAGGCGTATGCCTGTTTTATTAGCTTAGTAGAATGCAATAAAGTAGGATGTTAAAGTCTATTTCATTTAATCTTTGGTGTGCAGCAAAGACAACGAATTTGATCTGTTTAGTCACACAAATAATCACTGTTTCGAACCACCATTGTTGACCTGGCTGGATAAATCATCTGACTAGACATGGTCGGATCAACATGCAAATAAGGCCATTGAAAGAAGAATGAATTAATATTTAGACATGCAAACGAGTTAGGTTTAAATTCAAGCCAAGTTTGAAAGAGTTTTCGACGAGGGACCAAGTTTTTAACCCCCATACATGTACCTACATTGTTACGTGAATAACCATGAACTATTTGAGGTCCATATACACTTTGAAGCAGTCTAAGGAGCAGTAGCTGCGCCTTACTCCTCGCAGTGTTCCGTTTGATTAGAGGTAATCCCACTACTCACTGCTGTAATGAGTGGATATTGTTGTTTCAAATTTTGATTGGTCAGTATTCCGACTAACAACCAATGACTAGCTGCTTTACAAAAGCTTTACATTTAAAACGAGTGCCAACATTGGACCAAATATGTTTACATAACGTTACATCATGGCTTTAGATTTTATTATGCCCAATTCACCCGTGCATAGCAGAATACTGCAGTAAAACTAATTGCGTGACAAACGAGTCAAATGAAATGTAAACAATGCTGTTTGGAAACGAACATACTTTCACCGTTTTTAATACCTTAAATCACTGTCCAAAGTTTTAGGGAAGACCCAGATTAAATGTAGGACTGTCATGTTGATTGAACGGGAAGAATAGAAACACTCCCTCAAAAGTTCAAGAATCAGAAGCCAATCCAGCAATGGGCAGAGAGGGATTTCTCTGGCCATTGCTTCAGGAATAATAGCTGCGCTTGGTTTCCGAAACGAACTCCAAAACTTAATGTAGAGAACATCACTTTTAAGGGAACTGGAGTAGTAGACAGTATTTTTGTGATTGAAACATTTAACTTAATTCTGACATTAAATTTTTGTAGAATTGACATGGTTAAATGGAGACGACACGGCTGATCAGTCGTCAACTGTATGGAGTCCTGGAGGAAGGAGTGGAAGCCTAAGCTGGAAGGATGCAAATGGCTATGTATGGTTGTTTGGGGGTAAAGGTTTTTCAGATCTGGATAATGGTAAACCTATTTTATTGAATGATCTCTGGCGATACCACATCTTCACCAATACCTGGAGTCTTGTTCATCCAGGCAGTGTTTCTCGTATGGGTAGTTCTTCTCATTCGAAGTCTCCATCACCCAGATTTTTAGGAGCCGGATGTGGTGTGACCAATCTCACCTTCATAGTTTACGGTGGTCTAGGAGAAAATGACGAAGCTTTAGACGATACTTGGGTTTATTACATCAAGAGACGAACTTGGTTATTATTGGAAGGATCCGTTGACGTCAACACCACAGACTCTGACGATAACCATAGCAACATGACGTCTATAAACACCTCAAGCAATTCAACCTCAGTTTTAAATTCCTCATACACTGATCCTCCAGAATCATTTAATGTGTACATTTCTCCAGGTTTCCGTGGTAACATGGCATCCTGGTGTTTATATGATAGTATGCTCGTATTCAGTGGACGGGACAACAACAAAACCCTGCTGAGTGACATATGGAAAATGTCCTTCAGGAATTTACAATGGGAAGAGATAGTCGTAAAGAATAGTACAGTGGCTCCCCGTACTGGAGCAACGACTTGGGTCGATAGGAAACACGATTTGTATATGTTCGGTGGGAATATAGTTTTAAACTCGAAGCAGATACATTCTACCGTGGGTTACATGTCTGATTTATGGATGTTTAACCAAACACAACAAACATGGCATTTGTTATCGGGAAGCGCGAAACCGCAGATACCAGGACAATACGGTCGTTTGTATGGTGTCGAATACGGCAATAAACCGGGAAGTCGGCAAGGTGCATCCCCTTTCCTTGATTCCTCCAATAATCTTTGGTTGTTTGGAGGAGATGGGTTGGATACAGAAGTGGACAAAGTGTATGGACAATCCAAACTTCTGTCTGATTTCTGGAGGTTTAACACAGAGCATGTGCAATGGTCTTGGATGGGAGGAAGTAAAATAGGTGAAGCTGAAGTGAAATTTTCCAGTAAAGGGGAGATAAGCAGTGAAGCACTAATTGGTGGGAGATGTGATGCTACTGTTTGGCGTTATTCTAGGAATAAGTTTTATATATTTGGTGGTTTGGGACATGATAGCCACAAACAAGATGGTTATTTAAATGACCTGTGGTTAGTGGATGTTGAGCATCTTGTGAATCAGTCTGTCAGAGTAAAAATAGGGACGGTTATTCTTTTTATAGTAATGGCGATATCATTAGTGATGATTCTAGCCGTGATCTCTCTTTATGCTAGAGATAAAAATACTACATTCAGTAGACTGAATTCAAATATAAAATATTCTCACTTAGCTACAAATGATGATTAAAAATGGACATTTATGTAAAAAATCTTCCATGCATGGCATATTCATAGAGACTTTAATATTGTGTAATTTCTAAACTACTTAACCAACCAAATATCAATTAAATAGTTTATTGTGATCATGTAGTTGGTTGAGTGGTCACTTTAGATCAAAAGGTCTGTCACTTGGTATGATTTTGATGCAAACTTGTACGTGACAAGGAGTAGAGTCAATTTTGCAGTCTCATGGGTTTTGACGTAGTCATTCGGTTTCCTACCACTGCCGAAGACCCCTACGCACATGCAAATTAGTGAAATCAAACTAAATGATAGTTTGTGTTGGATGTAAACCCTATTTTTATCTCCAGTTGTACGTGACAATGAATAGGATTGCCTGTCCATAATCATGGGTTTTTTCCTGGTCATCCGGTGTCCTTCCAATGCTAAAGACCCCTATGTGCAAGCCAATTTTTGAAATGGAATTGAATCGTATGTTAGTCCCGAAATGACTTAGTTTGCGTCGAATAGACGTTAAACCCCATTTCTCCCACCTATAACTTATTTATATGAGAGAAGAATCAAATTGTGATATTCATTGTCTAATTATTACAAGGCTACTGATTATGCTAACTGGATTACTGCTGACTATACAATATTAATTTATCACAAGAACTTTTATTTTGTTGGATGGTAACTCTGATTACAAAGGCAAATTGCAAACTAGTTTGTTAGATAGTATACAATGTGTTGTATTTGTTATTACATTTTAGTTAAGTATCTGATCCCAATCATGCATTTTCAGACTAATTCATGTATGTCATTTTTCAAGGCTCATTCTGTTCTAAAATACACTTAGAATATTTATTTAACATTTTATTAAGAAATTAAAACCAAATCATAAACAGTTGATAATCTTCCGACATGGATTTATTCAGATTAAACTGGCACATGAAAAGATTTTATGCAAAACCATCTGCAGTGGATACAGAATGTTGCCAAATTTTCAATTCACTATATCTTTGTGAATATTAAATAGAATTGAACCATTTTGGACCAATATTTCTTTTAGAGACTGTAGTTAATGACCAATGGCTTTAAATACTATTATTAGTATAATATGATAAAATTAATATATCATTGTTATTACTGTGTATTTAATATTGTCTCTTAGTTGTAATATGTTATCAATATTAGAATGATAGAATGATCATACCGATGTGTTATTACAGTGTTGATATTGTGTGTTATAATAGTAATAGAATGATTATATATAGCTATGTGTTATTACAGTGTATCTGATACTGTATGTTGTAATAGTAGTAGAATGATCATATCTATGTGTTATGACAGCGTTAATATTGTCTGTTGTTATATTGTAGAATGATGACAGCTATGTGCTATTACAGTGTGTCTGATATTGTGTGATGTAATATTAATAGAATGATGATAGCTATGTTTTAAATATACATTATGCAAGAGCTAATTCTGCCTGTTGCAGGCCTTTCTTTAGGCCTGAAATGTTATCAAAATTATTAATTAGACACTAACTAACTTATCCAGACCATAATCAACCTTTGATGGCATTGCTAGCCTGCGATCTTTAGTGGATTATGGTCCGATTTTCTGCATCTTCACAATTTAATTATTAAATGGATAATGAAGACTATGCTTATATATCTAGAGATGTGTTATTTTTGTATTATTATTTAATGTTAAATCAATGATGCATAATGATTTTTTGATTTTGATATTTTGTTTTTGTACAAAGTACAGTTTAATAAAAGCTTTTCATAGAAAATATTAAAAGATGTAAGTTGTCTTTAGGCAAATAATATTGAATTACTAGACTATGTACCCAGCGGTGTTAAGGTGAGTAAGACCAGGCTTATGTTGTTAATTTTCTCTCCCACAACAGAGTAGGCTATGTTCTGTGTCCACCTGAAAAATGAAATGAAATGGGGTTTAACGTCCTACTGTTTTGCTCCTAAACTGGGCTAATGAAAACGGGCATACGTTATACAGTGTGCTATGAGGGAAATTTTGTCCGAGCAGAGGCGCTACGGCCTACTCTTATACTGAATTCCTACTAAGATCTTTAACGTGTCTAGTTGTTTGTCCCATCCAAATGACTAGACATCTGTCCTTGTTAGGCCCCCCTCGTCCTGCATCACTGATAAGGGGAAACCACTCCAGAACATCTGGATGAACTTTCTCTGCCAATCCAGGGATCGAACACCCGACCTCCAGGCTAGTGAGCCAGCGTCTTATCCACTTAGCCAGGAGATTCCCTGTCCACTAGAATGGTAAGCCAATGTGTTTTTTTATTACTTAATCTAGGGGAAGTACAAAGGGAATAACATGTTGTTTTTTGTTTGTAAATATATATCTCAGAATCAACCAAATATCCATTTTTCACAAATTGTTCTAGGCGTGAACACCCCCCACCCACGACCACCAACTTCGTCCGTACGTAGCACTAGTGATAACACTCACTTTTTCGTTCATTTGATCAGGGCCAACCTTCCTTTAATGTAGTAAGACACCCCTAGCATATGTTTGCGGTGATATATATGCTTGATAAAGACTTGTGAAATATTGTTGAAACGTCGCAGTGAAATAAACCATAGTAATTGTTATACATAAAATAGTGTTTCATTTGCCCCCTCCATATTGCAGAAACCCTCATCTATATTATGCATAGTAATTGCCCCTTGAAAAGCTGCAGGTGTGGGCGTTCTTTTCCTGGTAACGCTTTGTTTTATATTTTTTATAGCTATATAACTCATTAACTCGTGCCACTTCGAAAGAAACACGTGTCGGTTGGCGCCTTTCCCGCCAAATATAAACCAACCCAGTACTGTATATCAAATAGAAAGCAGCACTGTCACTGGAATTTTTAATAGGTGGTTATTTTGTTTCTAGACATGTCAAACATATCTCTATTTTTGTTTTGTCTAAAATGTTAAACCCTATTTCATTTCTTGTTTTGTCTAAAGCTACACAACTCATCGTCCAGTCTCGTGTCATTTAGCTTTTCCCGCCAAAAAGCGACACTCCGTGTGCTACCGTTCCTTATTTTATTAAGGCTGCTTATATTCTATAAATACGTAAATAGCGAACCTAGGCTATAAAACGACCAAATAAAGTCATTATCTCTGTATGGAACACATGTTGTTTTCCACCAAATAAAATCTAACGATGAATAAATTTTAATTTCTGATCAACCCATTACTTCCACAATTTAATGTCTGGTTTATTCCGCGACTAACATACGATTATGGATTTCTATTTGTCACGAGTGGTGACTTATATAATACTATGGCCCTATAATAAGTTTCATGGCAATACTAGGGAAAATAATTTTGCCGGAAGAGCGGCGTTTTCGTGTATACTCAATCTTTATCAAATTTCAACTGTGAAGGATTCTAGCTTTGTTTCATCCCATAATCCGAACGACTAGACAATGGTATTGTTACATTAACCCATGCTGGAGTTCTAACCCGAAACATTCTAGTCGAATATCGATTTCCGATTTAATTCGTTGACTTTCATGGGCCCCATTTCTAAACAGAAGACTATTCCAAAAGACCTATACCAATAGAAAGCCGAGTTCCCTATGACGTTGTTCGTTTGTTTTAACAGGAAGATTTGTTCATTTCTAACTGTATTATGTATAATTATTAAGCCAATAGCCAGCCTATAAATCACAATAAAATAAAACAAAGCGAATACAAAGTCATTCATAAATGCCTGTATATTTATAGACCTTCAAGCTATTAACTTTAACTGATGTAATACGCTAGGACACGGGTCGTGTTTATATTAGAAGGTAACGGCCGTTAATTAATCACTAACTGACATATATTATATATATATATATATAAGACATACCGTCAGTCTTTATCTTATCTACGTACGCATAGCCTTTGATATACATGTATAGCTCTCGCACACCGTGAACACTATACTATAGGGGAAAACCCAGAGGTAACAAATCCACCTTTTATTTTAGTTATAAAACCACAATGTTGTGTACGTTTACTGATGTGCTCATGCGCTATTCTTAGAGAGAAAAACGAGGAACCTGCCTCAACTGGAGTTCTGTCTGTGTGTGCGTATCATTGAGAATATTATAAAGCCTGTACTCACATTAAATTGGAGCGTACTGTTATATTGATTGCGGTCTTCAAAGCAGGTCGTTGTTGAGGAATACAGCGAGTTAATTTGCTGCAGTGTTACCAGCTTAATACCTTGGAGATTCCCGCGAGTGCTTTGTAATTAGTCGAGGGCGTTTGACTGTTGGCATCGGGCTTTGAGAAGTCTACATGGAGCTTTAAATCATTTAGCATTGTGATGTAGAACCATAATAAAACATACAGCTGAAACTACACAACGCAGCAACAAGGAGGATTAATTTGTAATGGAGAACAACGCTTTTAAAGTCAGCCTTGGGTTAAAGAAACATGACACCGAGGTTCCTGTGGTACACAAGCAAGACGGCCAGAGATTTTCTAGATGTAACACGGTGAAATTCAACACTAATACAGCTTATGATGTAACTGTAACGATTCGTCCAGAATTAACATTGAGGTAATTAAACCAATTAACTTTAAAACATAGCATTGGAGGGGGGTCCGAGAGGCGAACGGCATGGGGAGAGGATGAGGAGCGAGGAACGGTGTGTCCAGAAGTAAAGATCTTTAAAAATATTTTATTAATATCTTATAGAGACGTTATATATTAGACTGCATTCAAAATTGGCAGTATTAGTTAATCAACGTCGTTGAGCTGTAAGGGCAAGGGGGGGGGGGGCTTTGTGTACAATTTGTAGGATCATCACTTATTTAAAATGAGTAGGCCCCTGTTGATAAAACTTCTCCCCTGCCTTCATTGCGGATTTTATTATCTAGGTTTAGTATGCATGAATAATTTTGTCAGTATACCTGATAGCCGACATGTCTCAATGTTTTATTTACTTTTGTAGGCCACTTGACGGATATATTTATAAGTCTGGTCTTATGATTGTAGTTTTATGTTTCATACAAGAAAATATAACAAATTTTGCCTCGAGGTAAATAGTGTTAAATACTAAAGGCCTTATCTGAGGAGTAAGTCACATCATCGGACTACGCGTAACATTAGATAGGGCAGTGGGTATCGAATATCGTTCAATGTACAAGTTAAAGACCTGAAATGAAATGAAATGATATGGGGTTTAACGTCCTACTCTTATGCACCTAACCTGGGCTAATGGAAGACGGGCATACGCCATACAGTGTGTTATGAGGGAAATTTTGCCCGGGCAGCGGCACTACGGCCTTCTCTTATATCGAATTCCAACTGCCAAGGGATATTTTACGTGCACTCCAATGTGTACACGGGACCTCGGTTTTTCGTCCCATCCGAACGACTAGGCAGCTATCCTTGCCAGGCCCTCCGTTCTGCATCACTGACAAGGAGAAACCACGCTGGAAAATCGAGATGAACTACACAAGAAAATTGGTTGAGAGAGAGAGAGAGAGAGAGAGAGAGAGAGAGATGGGGTTTAACTTCCACTCGACACGAACTAGGTCTTTAGCAGTGGGGGAAAACCGGAGGACCCGGAGAAAACCCACGTTGGACAGGCGACCTTACAGTTGGCATAGAAAAGAATATTATACTGAATCGTAATTGAAAACGATTTCATTCAAAAAATAAAAATGAATATTTGACAAAAATGGTATTATGACCTTATGACACCGTTATTTGAAAATGTACCAAGTTTAGTTTCAACCTTTTATTCGGGCATAAAAGCAGAACTTTAAAACCCATTTATTTCGTATCAATCTTTATTCGGAAGCCGTTCTCAAAAAGAGAATGAAACTGCTTGAGAACGGCGTTTGTATGAAGTTTGAAAGGTGACGCATTTTTTGAAATAAAGAAACTATTTCCATAAAACGTGTTTTATGCATTTATTTATTGTTATTAAACATAAATTATGTAAGAACTACATCTGTTTATTGTGGATCTTTCTTTAGGTCTGCAATATTATCTAAATTATTAATTAGACATTAATTAACTTATCCATACCATAATCAACTCTGGATGTCATCGCTAGCCTGCAATATTTACTGGATTAGGATCCGATCTGCTGCTCAACTTTCATTCATGATTAAATCATGAAATGGATAATCGTACCGACTTTAGTAATGATAATCGAGGCTATAGATAGACCGAAATTCAATAGCTAAATTCTCGGTTTACATTATCTATTTTTTAAGAATAGTGAGAACTGTCCCATGCTGTATCTTTAACGTGAATGTTTTTGAATTACTCACATGACATTAAAAACAGTTGAAATACGTCAATATAAAGCATATTAACGAGATGAGTCAATATGTCCGCATGATGAGTTTTATTTAGTTGCCTGTATAATAATATAATAAATGGTTCAGCCCCAATTAACAGGACAACTTGTTTATAATTTCCTATAATTTGTTTTTATATATACGATCAGGGTAGTTCGTCTATTGAAGGTAGATTAAACGGACGAGTTCGGATAAAATCAATGTCAAATGTAAATAAATCTAATCTTTTCTTAAGGCTTGAATAACCTTTTCTAAAAACTGTACAATATCCTTATGAACATCGTCACAATAAATTGTCATGTGAGTCGAGTACTGGGTCGTGTTCTCATTGTAGTTTTCACACATTGACGACGGGTGCAACATTTCTCTTGAGAAGAACGAAATTATACCATGTTATGTAGTATACCGTACCTAGTTCTAAACTTTTCTATTACTTCTTATTTATTGATGTAGATTACATTGTGTGCTATATACACAAGGAAGTACTTAAAACTCCAATTAGAGAGAGAAATGGGGTTTAACGCCTACTTGACACAAACTATGTCATTTCGACACTACCACATGGTTCAATTTTATTTCAATAATTCGCTTGCGCGTATAGTGGTCAGTAACCGGAGTGACCGGAGAAAACGCACTACGTTGGACAGGCGACCCTGCTCCTTGTCACGTACAACATCGCGCACGTGTTAATTATTAGCCCCCACACCCTAAAATAATACTCAAACACCTCGTATACATGGCAACTTTTCAATAAGATATCACAAGGTGTTTTCTGATTTACTTTAAATTAAATATTTGCTTAATAGAAAATAATATAACCACATTGTACGAATAAATACTGGACTTTAAATCCCGATGCGCCATTTTAGCACAAACTATAGGAATCATTTACAAACTACAACATTGAGAAAGATGAATCCTTAAAGATACATTATGGGAGATTTTGACAAGGAGTTAGCCATTCTTGCTATAAAAGTTCAAAAATAGATGTTGAAACAAGAATATATTGAAAATTTCAGTCAAATAACTTTATCCTGAACAAAGTTGTTACCACTATAATTTTTTACTAGAAATGTGGTTAAAATCATCGACACCGTTTTCCCACGATGGCTGATTGTTGATTGACAGGCGTTAACTCCACCCACATAGTCTCGATCATCAAGTAATGTTTAAACGGTATCTAGTGAAGCTTGTGTATAGCCTCGGTCATCACTGTCTTTTATGAATAATTTCCGGAAGTATGATGACGTCAACGTCACGGAGAAACCCCACCCACGACGCCATAGTGATTAAATCAGTCGACGAAATCCTGTTTTAAATCGAGCCCAATCCAAGCCATCCGTGGGTCTACAGTGTTCATTTTGGGCTTGTTGTTTAAATAAAGATCTAATTTATAATTTCTATGACATCTGAGGCTCAAAGGAAGACCGACAAAAGTCAGTTTTTGCTCTCCCATAATGTATGTTTAATAGGAATATCAGTCAATGGTTCAATCAATTGAAATTTCATTGATCTATGCTGCTTTGCTATTTAATAAGCCCGCCGCCATTTTGTTGTTCGTGAAAATTTATTGGTAGGCCGGTTTTAAATCCGATTGAATATAAGCCGGGAGGTCATCTAGCGTTAGTATTTTGATTTTGTTTTCTTAATTAAATGATAAATAATCAATCAGTGTACATATTAGCTAGGATAAGCAGTGAGAGATTTGATATTTTATCTAAAAACGCAAATGGCGTATCGTGGAAAAGAGTCCAGAGGTGTGCACATACACCTGTAAATCCCCCTGCCCCGCATTTCCCTGCCAGGTGGCTATTTGCCCTTTTATGGTGTACCCAGTAAGATTTTACTTGAATTGCTGCCATCACGTACCTCTGTGATTCAACACGAGGAAATATTTTATCGACACACAATTACTGAACGGAAGCCACGGTGCATTGGTCACAACCTGGCGGTCCTGGTGTAGGCCGAGATTTTCGGCGTGGTTTCTCCTTGTTAGTGGTGTAGGATGGAGGGCCGGCAAGGGCAGTTGTCTAATCGTTCGGACGGTACGAAAAACCGAGGTCTTGTGGTACTCATTGGCGTGCACGTAAAAGATCCCTTGACGGTTGGAATTCGATATAAGAGTAGGCTGTAGCGCCGCTGTCCGAGCAAAGTTTTCCTCATAGGACACTATGGCGTATGCTTGTCTTCATTAGTCCAGCCGGAGCAGAACAGTGGGATGTTAAAGTCCGCTTCATTTCATTTCAATTACTGAGCTTATTATTATACAACGTTTCAACATGGATACTCTCGTATATATCATATAAATAGTAATTTAGGTCAAAATAATTAGTGTTGAATTGGTTGATGGACCAAGATAGAAGTCGGTTACATTTACGTCATGAGAGGTTAAACATATGTTATGCAAGAGCTACATCTGCCTATTGCAGGTCTTTCATTAGGCCTGAAAGGTTATCTTAATTATTAATTAGACATTAATTAATCTATCAAGACCATAATCAACTCTCGATGTCATCGTTACCCTATGTGATTTACTGGATGAGAACCCCGTCTGCTGCTACCGATTAAATCAAAAAATGGGTAATCGAGACTATGTTTTTTTTATCGTACCGACTTTAGTAATGGTGATTGGTGATCGAGGCTAGGCGGAAAATTCAATCGCTAAATTACTAACTGTAAATTTATATTTGTCTTTTTGAAGATCATAAGTTTATATTGGGCCTTTACTATCGTGGGTGTAGGATCAGCTTTATGACGACTTATGCAAATCCCAGTCGTACGATACACAGCCAGGAAATAGCTAATAATATTTATTTAAAAAAAAACGGAAATGGCGATGCATTATAAGTAACCTTTTATTGCATATTCATAATATAATCATCACTGATGAAATTGGAATTTAATCAAAATCTAGGAGTGGCGTAGCTATAGGGAGGGAGACCCCCACCACCTTCCGAACCCTAGAGCAAAACATGAAATGGGATTTAACTAACGCCCTGCTGTTCTGTTCCGGCTGGGCTAATGAAGACGTCCGAAATTACCCTAAGAAACGATCCAAAAAACAAACTTGCGGTTACTTGTCAAACACCAATATAATTAACAGTAAAAAGACAATCTTAGTGTAAACTGCACTTATAATTTTTTTTATAAACATGCTGTTTAGTTCAAATTAATTATATGTATACTAGAGTGTATAGGGGTTTTAATATATCCGGTATGTGTATACTATATAGTTGGCCTAATTACTATGTCACAAGACAGCATGTAAATATCTACCATAGTAAATAAATACGATGATGTAGCGAACTAATATAATATGGGGTCACGTAAACAAAAATAAACGTCATGAGGTGTGCGTAGTTAATCTGAATAAACGTTTGCTTCACTCGTGCCAGATAGATGGTAAACGAAGACACTGCAAAATATTTGGGGAAAATGTGCCAATCAAAATGTCGCCTTCTTCCAAGTTTCGGGGGGAGGAGAGAGAGTCAGGAATGAAGGCGGAGGTGAGGGGGGGGGGGCAATAGTCAAAACAGTTCGAACTTTGTCCTTTACTTGATCTCTCAAATGTCCCAGTTTGGAATTGATATTCCAACCCTCTGAATTTGCGGAATTACTGGACTACTGTAGCACTGTATTGGTATTCAGATTTTACAGTCAGGTTTTATTCACTACTAAAAGAAATCATTGATTTCCTGCTAACTCAATCGCTGCTTTGCTTAACTGGCTTTCTATTTCTGGAACTGTTGAGGAAATCAATATGGAATTACTGGTAAAGAAATTTGCTTTACAATGACTGCAAGTGGTGTCTGTGGCACATGTCACGTAATCTACATGTTTTAACATTGCCACCGCTTATAGATAGCAAACATGTCAAAACAAATGTTTTGGGGCCATTTCTATGTGTGACTATTGTTTGTCTGCTCGGGGTTGACAACTACACCAGGGGTGACCCAGGGCCGTAATTTGGGGTATAAAGGCGACTCGAGTTTGGGAGTGCCATGGGCCTGGTCAAACTGATCCCGCAGTGAATATTCGCTTGGCCGCTATACAATCACTGATAAGCATGACATCGACGAGGCTTAATGAGTACGGCATATTAACTTTTTTACTCCGACAAATTAAATTCTCAAACATTTTTTTGAGGTAAAAGAAAAATAAATAAAGACGTTTGAAGTATTTGTGGTTAAAAAATATTTCCTATTTAGTGTAAATGGGTATTAAAATGAGTAAAATGCATCATTTTGCCCGAAGCAGTTAGGCGTTATGTAAATATTGCACGAGCCGTTGAGCCAATGACTGACGCGCGTGCAGTCAACGCACTTGTTGTGGAGAGTCATCCGTTACAGAGTTAATTCGTAAGTAATTCTCTCTGTGAAACAGATTGGGGCCTGGTACAAGACAGCTCGAGCAGTGGAGTGACACGTGCCTTGTGGGATTCCACGGTCCAAAGAAATCCGTATACAACATTCATCTTGCCATTCCACTGTCAACAAGAAGAACTTGCTTAAACATAGCGTGAAATAAACTCAGTGATTGATTTCCATATGAATTTGTGTTTTAATATTATATACGGTCCATGGTTCCACAACCACTTGCAACACCGAGTAAATCGCTAGTAAAAGGATACAAAAACAATCGTACTGCTCGTAAATTTAAAGCAAGAAAGTCCATATCCCGACGATGGCTGGTCAGATTTGCCTTCAATTTTTAATACAATCTAATCTAGATATGTACCCCTTTAAGTGAGTCCATCATCGTTAGCCCAGTCGGTACTGAACAGTAGGACGTTAAACCCCATTTCAATTTTAGATTTATTTTAAAGGACCCGATTCTTATCGATTTAGGTCACAATAGAGTGTTGAATTTGTTGTGTGTCTCCGGGTCCTCAAGTTTCATCCAACTGCTAAAGTCCCCTACATACAGGCAAATTATTAATGAAATTGAACCACGTGTTGGTCCCAAGGTTACCTGGTTTGTGTCAAGTGGACGTTAACCTCATTTCTCTCCCTCTTCCTCCCTCTCTCCCTCTCTCCCTTCTCCCTCTCTCTCTCTCTCTCTCTCTCTCTCTCTCTCTCTCTCTCTCTCTCTCTCTCTCTCTCTACATTTGGGTCAATTATAACAATACATATATTGAATTACCATATTGAGAACGATATCAAGTGCATGTCATATAAAATACCAGTCACATGTGATGACACATAGTCTGGTAACATTATATATACATGTACTGGCTTTTTGTTTGATGTATACTTATCCTGGACTGTCAGATGTGATGTTAATTAGACCAAAGTTCGACCTCTCTATTGACGAAGGCATTTTAATTATGGCATCTAATAAAGCTGATTTCGAGTCCCCTTGTTGCTTCAATGTTATAATTACAAATAGATAAGTTTTGCCATAGATAGACAGTGTGTCCTATTCCAGTCTACATCTATTGTATTTATTGCGCATGCTCTCCAGATAAGAATATGTTTGACACGACTTGTGCAATATGTCTAGCTTCTTTCTTCGAGTCCCTTGTTACACATGACACTGAAACGCACGATGGTACACGATTGGTGTACCGATGGTAAAATGTTTATTTTCACTTAAATATTGGATATCAGAATCCAAACTTTTACCGGTAAACAACATCAATGTTAATATAGATTGACGAATAATTCGTGTTTTCGATGTTGAAGACTTTGGATCATATTGATTTAACACAAGGTACAATTTTATGGATACACAATTACTGAGTTTGATACTAAGCGACGTTTCAAACTCAGTAATTGTGTATCCATAAAATTGTACCTTGTGTTATATGTTCAATTACTAAATGCCAATCAAAGAACATATTGATTTAGAGACTTAGCCACTTATACGTGCCTGATTAAAGTTTGTACTAAAGTCTGATGTTCAGATGATTTTGGTAACAATAAAATCCCGTGTACAGTCCAACTCCTGGACCTTTCATGACGTAAGGAAACTAATTGTAATGCCCGAACAATCTTTTCTAGTAAGCTACGTTGTAATTAGCAATATCACAACATAATAGGGTTATAAATTATTTTTTTTTTCCAGAGAAATGTTGATTCAGGGTGAGAAAGTTGAACTAACACGTGTTAAACCAGAAAAGATATTAGAAGATGATTGTTGTATATTTAGAGCTGAATGGACGTCAACAGGTTTCTCATCCAGTAAAAGTGGCAGTCGTAAAGACCTTAATATCAATTTTGAGGTAATTTGGCCTTTAGTTTTACCACCAAATACTTGAACTTATAACATAATTGCCTGTTATTGCCTGTCGCCTCATCTTTTAGGTGACGTCTTAGGGATCGCGCCATAAAAAATGGCGTTATTATTTCATTTATTCTATGGAAATCGCAACATTAAGTTGATGTCAATAATTCATTTATGTCTGTTAGCATTTTGGCATGTTTCCCTTTTTCAAGAGACATTAGCACTCTAGAATCCTTTTCCCGTTGAAATTGGGTTGTACGCAAAATACGACAAACCAGCCTACTGATATATTGCCTGCAAGTTTTATGTTTCAATTTACAAGTCGTACAAAGTGTTTATTAGTTTGTTTTTTTGGCGATAATGAGCCAATTTAAAGTCATTTTGATTATCATATTCTTCAAATTAAAGATGCATCATGTAAGAACTAGATCTGCCTATGTCGGATCTTTATTTTGTCTTCAAATGTTATATAACCTGTTATTTAAACATAACAGGGCCATAATCAACTCTCTCGCCCGATTGGAAAGTTGTTGCTATTTACAGTAATTATCTTATTTAAGCCTCGATTAGCCAGTGTAGTGACAATAAACAATCTGTCAAAACTCCAGACAGGGATATTTTCGCTCAGAGTAAAGTAATTTGAAAAACAAATTCAGTATATTAATATTACATTATCTATTTTTGATCTATTATAGCAAGACGGGCTAGATCTTTATCTAAATCTTACATAATGTATCTTTAATTATATTTTTTTTCTTGGTGAGAGTGATAATGTCTACATTTAAAGGAGCTAAATCGCTAACAATTTGGACCTAGACATTGACAGAAGTGGGTCGCAACGCATACAAAGGCGTTTTATAGCTGAGGCGCTGGAGGCGCCAGCCTCCTCGCGAAAAAAATCAAAGAAATTGGAAAAGTAAAACGGGAGAAAAATGCTAAAACCGATGAGAAAAATGAAAATGTACCCTAGTTAGGGGGCCCCTAAAGGCAGGCAAAAGGCCCCCACGTCTAACAAAAGGGCCCCTCTGGCCAAGGGAAAGGGCCCCGAGTCCTAGTCTATCGTTTTCTATACAATGTTACTGTCGCGTCCATTACTGAATGCGAATGCAGTCATTGCATTGATATAAAAATCATCAACCAAGACGCCCCCACCCCCGCGAAAAGGGCCCTCAAAATAGTATAGCCTCCACCATGATAAACCTTAAAACGCCCCTGAACGCATATAATATTGTAATATGAATGTAAACTGATTTACATTCAATGGTTTCTGTTTTTACTCTAATTTTAAATCAGTTACGTTCCGCGAAATAAGCCAGCATGCAGTCTCAATGGTATGCAAATTTCTAGGGTCTGGTTATTCCAGTCTACATACGCCGTTTGATTTGGTGCAATATGTCTAGCCTCGTTCCCTGAGTATCTTGCTAGAACTGGGCCTGAAACGCACGATGTTTCACGATTCGTGTACCAATGGTAAAATGTTTATTTTGTCTTAAATATTGGATATCAGAAGTCAATCTTTTTCCGGCAAGATCACTGCATCAATGTTACAACAAAACACATACTTATGGAAAACAGCTACAGTCTGCAGTGTATTTTAGGCGAGGTTTCGTAGAGTATTCTCTCAACGTTATCAAGCTAATTGTTGTTACTCTATCCAGTTACTAAATGCCATTTAAAGATCAATGCATCAATGTTGATTTATATTGACAAATGATTAGTGTTTTCAAAGTTGAAGATTTTGGATGATATTGAGTTGGCTACTTTAAATGATTGGGGATTTTTGACTAATATTTATAAATTTTTAAAATGTAATTGACGGAAATCATTAGATGCTTGTTTATGAGGGGAAGTGTGGATTATGTTGAGGAAGTGTAGCAATTGATAACTAGTGGTTAAAACGACGGAAGAAATTAATGAAATGTCGCGTTCAGTATGATGAGGTCAAAAATGTTAGGCCCGATCACTCCAGTCCAAATTTTCTCTTTTGAACTGCAACAGATATCCGCGAGGAAACGTTAGGCTTAGTCGATCGAGGTTATAAAAACGAAATGGGGATTAACGTCCTACTGTTCTGCTCCGTCTGGGCTAATGAAGATAGGTTTAAAGGTTTTCTGCAGCAACCGACTGGGATAATGGAGACTATACGCCATGAAGTGTGCTATGAGGGAACATTTGTCTTATTCTCGATTCCCAATGTCGGGGATCTTTAACCTTGAATTTTAGCCCAATTTCCGTCACAAACACAGTATATAATCACAGTGGACATTGGCCTCGTTATCCATCTGAATAATGGCTTTAACGCGTGCACTTTAGATCATAAATTCTGCCATTCTGTCAAGTTGCGGGGTTTCGATTCTCAGCTTGTACGTGACACGGGGTATTGGGTTGCTTGTCCAACCTCGTGGGTTTTCTCCTCCGATTTCCTCCCACAGCTAAAGAACCCACAAATTATCAAATAAAAGTGTACCATATTATGTAGCCTACATTGGACGTTAACATCTCTCTCTCTCTCTCTCTCCCTCCCTCTCTCTCTCTCTAAGTTCTGTCATTGAGTCAATTGCTGTGGTTTCAATTCCCCAGTTGTAGGCCCCTCCCCTCTCTCTCTCTCTCTCTCTCTCTCTCTCTCTCTCTCTTTCCCTCTCTCTCTCTCTGTGACTAGTAGATCGGATTGAGTTTATTTTATTATCCAGTCTATTTAAACACTTGTATTTATCGATCTCAGAATGGCTAAATAATGATTTCGTCTGGCAACCCAAATCTCATAGTTAGGCTGTGTACATAAATATATATCCTTAACGTCTGCTTGATCACCAATAAACATCACTTCCAATATTAGTTCTTACTTCTCCCCCGAGACTTAACTGGTCTGTGAGAAATTGGAAGTTGCAAAGCATGGCGACAGAGTGAAGGGAATAGAATCCCTTTCTTCTTGAGAAGGCCCTTTCTCAGTGGTGGACGCAGGATATTTGGTTAGGAGATGGCGGGTAGGGGTTCTCCCGAGAAAATTTTGAAAAACCAGGTAGTCAAGCTGGCGCATTATAAACAATTTCATCTGTTAGAAACTGACTAGACTGAACGATGACAAGTAGGTACCAAGAAATATATATGGTCCATTCTGAATTATGCATGAACGAAACCTAAAGAACCAGAGTACCGCGAGCATCACCCAACCAACTAAACCCACCTATTTACACGTTTCATTGAAAGTGAATAGTAATACATTTATTTTTTTTGGGGGGGGGGGAGGAGTCTCGTACTACACTTCAAGATATCACCGCACAGTAACTTTTTTGCATTTTGTCCTCGGCCTTTAGAAGAAAGCAGGTAACTAATAAAATGGGATTGTCCGCTAGTGCCAGGGCAGCTAAACCCGGGGTCTCGGGATTTTCTTGCCAGGTTTGCCCCGTACATAACTAACGTACGGAACAGCGACTAGTCGTTCGGATATTACGAAAACCCATGTGCATATTAGCGTGCACGTAAAAGAACCCTGACTCATTTAATTTTATTTGTAAATGAATTGGCCTTCTCTAGTTATAATCCAAGTTTCTACTTCCTTTATTTATGTTCGCAGGAAAAAGTAATTTAGTTCAAGTTGACTTGACTCTGCGTAAATAATGTGGTATCAAATCATTTGAGAATAAAAGGAAATCAACCGTTATGAGTGTGTTTCCTGGCTCAACGTTCTTCACGGTTGCATATTACAATATTTTAATGAAATTTTTTACAATAGCTTCAAAGTTAACTATATACAGGTACTATATCATTTTAAAAAATTTTTATTTCAAGTTGTCTGTCAGATATGATTAAAAACAAATACCGCAGTCGATCGTTCTCAATCGCTAGGAGACATGACAATCAATATGAACGCCTCCCTCATTACGAAAGCGATATATTATTATGCATACGAGTATCCATCGTTGATTCAGTGTTTAACAATATCTGCCACTTCGTTGCATACACATTCTGACTTACTACACACCGGCATTGCACATGGAGACATCATAATATAATGTTCCCACATCGCACACTTCATATTATGGCGTATATTAGTCTTCCCAAAAGCATTCAATAGCTGTGGTGCTGGAGGCGCCAGCCTCCTCGCGAAAAAATCAAAGAAGTTGAAAAAATGAAACGGGAGACAAATGCTAAAACAGATGATAAAAATGAAAATGTATCCCAGTTAGGGAGGTCCCTAAAAGCAGACAAATAAGCCCCTCTGGCCAAGGTAAAGGGCCCCCGAGTCCGAGTCAATCATTTTCTTTATGCTGTTACTGTCGAATCCACTAACGAATGAGAATGCAGTCATTGCATTGGCATGAAAATCACCAATCAAGACCCCCCCCCCCCCTCCAGCGAAAGAGGGCCCTCAAAATAGTATAGATTCCGCCATGATAAACCTTAAAACGCCCCTGAGTCTCCCGATAGGTTGGTGAAGGAAAGTAGGACTTTAGACCCGTCTTTATTAGCCCAGTCGGAGCAGAACAGTAGGATGTCAAACCCCATTTCATTTCATTTCTGTAAGTTCAGGGGGGGTCACGGTGGCTAAGTGGATAAGGCGCTGGTTCGCTAGCCTGGAGGTCGGGTGTTCGATCCATGCATTGGCCGAGAAAGTTCATCTCGATTTTCCGGCGTGATTTCGCCTTGTCAGTGATGCAGAAGGAGGGTCTGACAAGGACAGCTGCCTAGTCGTTCGGATGGGACGAAAAACCGAGGTCCCGTGTACATATTGGAGTGCACGTAAAAGATCCCTTGGCAGTTGGAATTCGATATAAGAGTAGGCCGTAGCGCCGCTGCCCGGGCAAAATTTCCCTCATAGCACACTGTATGGCGTATGCCCGTCTTCCATTAGGTTAGGTGCAAAAGAGTAGGACGTTAAACCCCATTTCATTTCATTTCATTTCAGTTAGTTAGACATGTCATTATTATCAAATCTAAAAAAAATAAATGAACGGTACTTTGATGGTGATTTCACTTTGTATAGGGGACCCACAAAATATCAAAACCAAAGTTCACATCGTTACTAGTATAAGTGATACGTGATGCGGACTTTGATTGTATCAAGTAGCGAACCAGGAGCGTCGTATGTGAATCATAACCATCGATTACCGTTATCAAGCACTCACTAACACGTTTAATATCTCTCTGCCTTGGGCAAATCTCCTGAATATTCGGATACGAAATGAAATGGGGTTTAACGTCCTACTGGGCTAATGAAGACGGGGATATTCGGATATAACAGACAAACCATGTTACTACAAATTCTTGATTCTCCGTGCGGATGATTTATCACATCTCTTGTTGCTAAGAGTGTACATGCTGTGATTTTAATATAAATTAGTTTCTATAGAAACCGTCTTATTAAGACCCCGTGATGTTTACGTAGGCGTGGAATATCATAAATAGTTCTATGCATCTTTTATCCAAATAAGGAAGTAAAACAATAACAAACATAAGTTGCCATGCATCAAAACACCCGCCCACCGATAGTCGTTATCTCAATATAAATAAAGCAGTGATTTTGTTTTATATCAATGTTTAGTATTCCTTGGGTTGTCGAAAATAGATACCGTAAAATTTAGAAAAAGGTGATTTATAATTTCGAGGGAAACACCTTGAGAGGCGTGTTGGTGAAACGGAACTGGTGGGGGGGGGAGTATGCGTGTTCCCTCAAATTGGTCGCCAGACAATAATCTTGACCAAAAATAACAGAGTCTGTGAGTAAATTCAATTTTTAGGCGTGCTGATTAAATTTGGTGATTGGGCAACATTTTGGAAACACTTAGTACGGAAACACATTGTCTATGTTCTATACATAATTTAGGGCAGTAAAACATTAAATAGATGTAGAGTGTGTATTCGGGGTATCGTGACATCATGTCGATTAACGTTTTCCTGGAAAAATCAATACCTATTGATCACTTTATGTAGACTTTTTCTGAACCTTCTCAACGTCAATACTCTTATCAACTAGCTCGGCACTGGGTTTCACTGGATCGTTATCGTTACGATATGAAGTATTGTTCCAGTATAATGAAAAACTCTACCATTTTGATCTTATGTAATGTCTCTTAATTACTATAGGGGTTGGGGTGGATGGCTGAATGGTTAGCGCGTGTGCGTTGTATAAAGAGGTCAGTCACTGAGTCGACTGGCGTGGTTTCGATTCCCCGGTTGTACGTGACAAGTGGGGTCGACTGTCCAACCTCTTGGGTTTTCTCCTGGTCCCCTATTTCCTCCCACTGCTAAAAGACCCCTACGCGCAAGCGAATTATTGAAATAAAATTGAACCATATGTTAGCCCAGAAATGACCTAGGTTTTCTCTCTCTCTCTCTCTCTCCCTCTCTCTCTCAATTGCTATTTGTCATGATGGGAGCGGATTAACTGCTTGTAGAAATGAACGTATATATTCGGGGTATATAGTTTATCGGACTCCTGTGTATAGGGGTGAATAACATATTACATGTACTATATATTAAAGATACGTTTACACCAAAGTATTTATTGGCTAGTTATAATTATTTCCAATAAAAGTATGTCGATTATGCTATACGTGCGTGTATATGGATTTCCAACCTTATAATACTAGAAAATGCCGGATTCCCTGAAAAACACTCGTGGGGCGCGTACAAGACAAATATGCGAGGGTAGCCCTTTAAAGTCAGCCCGTCTCCATGAGTGACGTAACGAGCGCTTCAAGTGTATTGATCTAATCGCTCACGGTTGTAAGAACACTGAGAGACTTAAACGTCCGGTATAAGACTTTGCGATTAAACGACAGAAAAAGAAGTTGTTGGACGATAATTCACGAATTTACTTAGATTTGTGATAAATGGACAGCGACTAACGGCAAATACAAACTCACAATAGATTCTTCCTCAATCACGTCGCCTAATACACAGGGCTTATTTATTTCTTCCGATTGAAATGTTTTGAGAGAGGTTTGAAGCAAAAAGTTTGATATGAATTTGGATACGTTTTTAGTCCAAATACATCAATAAATCGACTCAATCTGATTAAAACACAGATCCTATTTCGTTTCGTTTTTATAGTTCAAAATTTTGTTTGACTTGTCTTCATGAAGTGTGGGAAATAGAAAGTATAAAAAACGAAACGAAATATAGATCTGTATTTTAATCAGACTGTAAATCGCCCTTGATGCATGTTGTTATGTCTATTATTTTAATTTTATAATTTCAGTTTGCTAATCAGATAACGATGATGGTAAGCATTCAGTGTAAATTTTATGAAGATAGTGAAAATCAACACTGTAAATGGGGACAACCGCTACATAATATTGAATATGATTGTTTAATAAAAGATGGACAGTCTTTTGTGGATATTCTGAAAGAAAAGTATTTTTAATCTGTGATCGAATTCATTTTATGGTGAAACATATAGTATAAAATTAATTATTTTTTTGGTTGCGTAGATTTAAGGGGACGGGGTTGATTAGTGAGGAGCCAAGCTTCATGAATTATGTTTTCTGTCTAATTAAGCGGTAGTCGGCTTCTTTGCTAATTTTAGTTGAATCTTTGTCTTTTGACAGTCAAACACAAATTCGGTTGTATTTTAATATTGGCTAATTATGCTTTTAACAACATCAGATTATCATTCCGCAAAACAATTCAATGAAATCGATAATTCTATTTTTGATCCACAGCAATATGGTCTAGTCATTCTGATGTTCATGTATTATTGACATTAACAATGGAGTGTAATAAAGGGCAAGGGAATCATTTTGTAATATTTAAACCCGTGGCAGAATTCTCATCCAAGAGCTATATTTGTTGTTTTATTTACTCAATTTAAGAATTTTGTCATATGGATCGGTAATACTTTAAAAGGTAGGCTATCCTATCAAAACCAGGATTATTCAATGTTATAGTATAACACAGTTTTCCATTCAGAAATTATTAATAATGGCTGCCTAAACAAGTCAAAGATTCGGAACCAGTCAGGCCCGGGCAATTATACGGATGTTATATATCTATATTACAATTCAATAATAATGATTTTAGGAGGACTGTCGTGGGTCCAGACTATATATTTTCTCATCAACGTTTTGTTGGGGTTTATGCACTTTAAATATAATGTAAACAATTTATGATGACGTAATGTATTGCTCATCCTCTGTATACTATTACATCATTGTATATTTTTTGTATCATTTCATCTTTGTATATCTTATTATCATTGTTTATTTTTATCATTATCTCTTATCTGTGTACATGTACATAAGATTTTATTTAGCCGTGTCCAGTTTAATATTTTTCAAGTATTTTACATCAGAATATCTTCTGCTCTTCACAATCGCTGCACGTATAAATATTTTATTTCTTTTTTTTACAACGTCTAGCCCGTTTGAAGGTAAACAATTTCTTCTTAGACTAAAGGCACGTCGGTTTTATTTATAAATAATGCATTAATTATTCAAACGAGTGCCGTGTTTCTAAATATAGCATATGAACGTCTTTTCTAGCGATATTACGCATTAATATGCTACTATTTCTAAATAAAACTTTATAAACTATCGTACAGAGGATTTATTACTTTCAACAAGATAATAAGTGTAATTTAAACATTAGAGTAGGAAGTAGAGGAGGACCACACCAAACACAAACAGACATAACCCCAGAAGAAATGAAATGAATTGAAATGGGTTTATTAACGTCCTACTGTTCAGCTCACTTGGATAATGAAGACGGGCATACGCCAACACTGTACTATGAGGGACATTTTGCCCGGGCAGCGGCACTATGGCCTACTCCTATATCGAATTCCCACTTCCAAGGGATCTTTTACATACACACCAAAATATACACCACACACTGGAACGCTGCAAGTAATCAAGAATACTTATAAAAGAAAAACTTTGTGGGTTTGTGGGTTTCGCAACAGGAAAGCCAAACGGTTGAACTTACACAATTTGAAAATCACTTCACAATAACGATTTCCTTGTGATCCCTCTAGGACACAAAGTTATCATTTGATTTCCATACAGGTCAGTCTAGAGTTATTGTACTTGTTATATTGGAAAATGAATTACATTTGTTTTATTGTTGAAAATGGTGTCTCTTTAACTTTAAAATAATGGATGAATGAATGAATGAATTAACGAATGAGTGAGTGAATGAATAACATTGTGTAAACTACCAAGGAAGACCATCTTGATAATGTTTTATCCAAGTTATTTATGTGTAAAACTACGTCATTTACTTCATGTTTGAAAAATACAAAAAAATTTATTTAAAACGTGTGTCGCGTTAGTCATGAAAACTTAATTTGAATAAGTTAATAATGTACACTAAATCAAGTATTGTATTAAGACAAATAATTTTCCTTGATATGACTTTGTATTTGGACTATATTTATCATTCTTGATTATGATTAAGTTTTCATGATAAATCTTGCATTGAATTGTATTGTAGAGTTTTTGTTTTCAATTTAAAACAATGGCATAATATTAAGTCTACCCTGCCCCACTCCCTTTGCACCCAGTGCGGTAATTGTCTTTTTTACTCTTTACTAGGTTGTATTTTATGTGTTTTAGTATTTATTATTCACCTTTTAAAATTATTTATTTTATTGTAAATAATGTTATCAAATTGAACGTAAAGAAGACAGTGCTATATATACATGTATAAATAAATGTTTTGTATTAAGAGGGCCGTTTCTTGCTATAGCTTAAGTCGTAGTTTATTAAATTATTAGAATTAAGATTTACGACGTTTAGAAGTACATGTAGACTAAGAATATTACCTAATAAATTATACTTTAATTGTAACGGGATCCACGGTTGAGACCTAATAACAAGGAGGTCAAGGGGTCTATCCCGCTTTTGGCCGAGAAAGTACCTTGGGATTTTCCAGCTAGGGTCGGGAAAGGAAAAATGTAGTCGTTCGTACGAAAACCTGAGGTCCCAAGCATACCATCGGCACTCGTTAATTAGTACCGTTGTACCGGCACTGCTCGTCTTCATTAACGGTCAGATCTAAATATTAAGGGCAACTGCAGATTTCGTCAAGGTCACGAGATGTAAACAGGGTTAGGGCCTTGGCGAAAGGTGGCCCTAATATTTAGATAAAACCTGCATTAACCCCGTTGGATCACCAAAAGTAAGACTTTAAATTTTTATTTCATTTTAAACTAGTGCTATGATGTTTATAAACAATCACGAATCGTTAAAATGGAGAAATTCAAAACTGCTAAAATACGTCTTCTTAGCTAAAGTAATAGCGCCATGGATAACCAAGACGTGTGTTATTATTGCACCCAGTCTGTAGACTGTATACTACTGGTCCAAGATATAATGGGGTGATATGACGTGTACTGGATAACCAAGATATTATATGTTATAATGTGATGTATACTGGATAATCAAGATGTATATGTTATAAGATAATTAGACAAGATGTTTATTACGTCAAATATACAAACCAAGACTAAGTAGGTTCGACCCTCTCTGTAAATAGATTTATTTTGTTCACCATGATTGTGATATTCGGGCCACGCCGAGTGTTCTTGATTATTATATTCGGTCCTGTTTCTTTTCTTTTTTTTTTAAAGAAACACCATGACAAAGATAATAAAATATCAGTACCGTAGAAAAAATCTATCAGCCCTTTTGTTCAAAAAACAAAACTTGATAGTTTTAATATTTTATTCTTCAATGGCCGTCAATGGGTGCGCAAAATTAGATTCAAAGAACATGTAACATCAAGTGATTTTTAAGTACAATTTAATTTTTTGCATGTTTTAAGGAAATCTCTCCCGTTTGTTTAACAAGAAAATACATGTTTTGTTTTAGTCGTATATATTGTTCCTTTTTCTATACATGTTCTTTTCACTTTTTATGCGGGGAGGAAAACCTAAAAATGAAATTTGAAACGTGAATTATCTCAATCTGATTAGAATAAGATGTTAATTCGTTTCGTATTATTTCTAGCGTTGTCAATTGTCATGTACCAGCCAAGAAAAAAAAAACGATTGTAATTATCTGCAGGGTCCATATTTTGTTCTTGACCTAAGTGACTCAGCTTCATAATGATAATAATAGATATATATTTTTCCCGTTTTCGACATGGAATTCGTAATTTATATATAACATAACAATTTAAGAATTTCGAAAATGTGTACAAATTATTTGTATAACATACAAAGTTGCTGGGTTTTTTCTTTTTTTTTAAAGAATTTCGAAAATGTGTACAAATTATTTGTGTAACATACAAAGCTGCTGTTTTTATTTAAATAGATAAGATAAGAAGTTTATGGCATCAAAACGTCCATTATGGACAGCATGCATACATATACATTTATACATAGTCATACATTTAATAATACATGCACATACATAATGCATTCATATTATAGACAAAATACTACATGTAAATCTAAGGCGTTTCAGTTCGATGAAGTTGCCACCAAATTTGATTTCGCTCTCGTATCAAAAGCTAAAAACACATATAAAGCCACTGCCCTGGCAATAAATTTTGGTGGGTTAAACAGATTAAGGAAGTTGTATTAAAATCAAACTTAATGCTAAATTAACAAAATATCTAATGAGTATTAATAGCTATAAGTATAGCTATGTTAAATGTATATTATGATTGTATTAATGTTAAAATATTGTGCTATGTTATTATTATCAATGTATGATATATTATACTCATAAAAGTTTGAAATATACAAAAATGTTGCCATATTTTAAATATCAATATTGTTGCTATTAGTTGAATACTGTTGCGATTGTTTGAATATAAATATCGTTGCCATTATTTGAATATCAAAAATATCGAAGGCGAAGGATTATTACTGTTATTGATTTTAAGAATTACTATTTGAATGTATTGTATATACTCATGTACTATAGTGTGCTATATTATTTTTATAAATGTATTATATTATATACTCATAACAGTAGTTTTTATTTGTAGTTTTTTTGTTTTTGGGTTTTTTTTGAATGTATGATATTATGACTGCACTGCTATTAATATAGTGCTATATTATTTGTTTTGAATGTATGATTAATGTATAATTGTATTAATGTCAATGCTGTATAGTTGTACATGGACAAAGTGGCGATTTTTAGCTTGTAATTAAGCCAATTATATTGTTTGTAGATAGTTTTTTGTACAAATCAAATTGTAAAGTAGCATTTTGTTACAGTTGATGTGTTAAAAAAATCATGAAACCAATTGAACAAAGAACAGAAAAGCCACTCATTTCTGCATGCTATAATAGGAAATGTCAAAGGATTTAGGGTGGTGGGATGTCATAATAATTATTATACCAACAAATTTAATCCTTAATTTGGTCTATCAGTTTATTCTAGTTCGAAACATTATATGGGCGAGGGTGTAATCCTTTTGATTTGTAAAGTCAAACGAAAGAACATGAAATGTGGTGCTTTGTATTCACTTTAATTATTGTAAAAGTGAAAAATGATTGCAGTAAACTAAACATTATGGGAGTCCCTGGTCGACAGTAAATTCGAGGTTGTCAACATCTACTATAGTGGCAAGTTAAAACAAGGGCCGAAAAAACACTAGAAGTAAGACTGTGAAATTAAAACGCCGTAAAATTATACTTTTTAGTTTACCTGTTTACATTTTTAAGACAGCGCTATTCGTAACCACTGTGTTTACGAATAAAGATTACACGGTAATCATAGTGTTCACCGATAAAAGATTACATGATAATCAAAGTGTTTACGAATAAGATTACATGGTAACCCTAGTGTTTACGAATAAAAGTTACATTGTAACAAACGTGTTTGCCAATAAAGATTACATCGTAATCAAATTGTTTACGAATAAATATAACCTCGTACCGACGATTAAAGATAACATGGCAACCAAGGTTTTTACAAGTAAAGATTACATGGTAATCATATAGTGTTTACGAATAGTGTTTACGAATAAAAGGGACATCGTAACAAACGTGTTTGCGAATAGAGATTACATCGTAATCACATTGTTTACGAATAAATATAACCTCGTACCGACGATTAAAGATAACATGGCAACCATAGTATTTACAAATAAAGATTACATGGTAATCATTGTGTTTACGAATAAAAGTTACATCGTAACAACAGTGTTTACGAATAGAGATTACACCGTAATCACATTGTCTACGAATAAATATAACCTCGTAACCACAATGTTTACGGAAATAATTTACCTCTTAAATACTGTATTTATTATAAAGGATTAGCCTAGCCTTAACCCTAACCCCGAGCTATCTTTATTAGCATGACCCTGACCATGCCGTGGTTACTAATAACCTTTTTATTATTTTAATGTCCATTCATTTAAAGGTATGCATAATTATCGCATTTCATTCCATTCCATATCATTATAACTGATGTGTTATTAATATTAACTGTGTGTTTATGTAAAACATTTTAAATATATTCACGTACCACCAAGTCGCGTGTTACACTGATGTTTCTAGAGATAGCTATAGTCATTATGCACATTATATTTTATAGTATGCATGAACGCGTGCGGGAGTATTCAATTATAATATTATCCAGTCTCCATCTCGCATGTATGCATCCACGACTCACTGGAATCCATCACAGTCTGCTGCCTGCATGATTGAGACTAGATATGCCTAATATGAAAATGGTTGTGAATAAAATTACATGTACATTTATGTATTGTTTGTGTCAGCTAATTGTTTGTAGCGAAAACAATTATGGAAGAAGAGTGAATTAATTCGGAACATTTTAATTTTTTAGCGTACCATAAAATTGTATTTCTATGACACATGTTGAATTTCAATTTTTATTGGTTCAGCTTGTAGGCATTCGCTTTAAAAGCATACAATTATTGAAACATTTAGTCACTTTAGTTTATTATTTTTGTAAGGTTTGTGTGGCACATATAGGCCCTGTAGTTCTATATTTTCAGAGTTAGCTCTATGCACGAAAAGTGAAGAATGCAATAAAGATATTATAATATTATACAGTTGTTCGTTTGTCACCCAGAACAATTTCAGAATCTGCCTCCACAATGAATGCCATTTCATGTGTCAGTTATTGATGTAGCCTGCGGAAAGAGACTATTTTTGTTAGCAACCACTTGCAATAACAACAGAAGTTCATCTTCTGCCAATAATATAAAATCAACCAAATGAATAATTTAGACCAAAAGACCCAACCATGCAGTTACCTTCCCTTAAAGTTAACCCTCGAATGCTGGATTGCGGGGTTTGCATGGGAGAATGGGTACCCCCTCCCCACCCCCACTGCGCAAAAGGTACAGTCATCGTCATGGAGATGCAGCCTTTGTGTGGGATGAAAATACGGTGAAAAATGTATTAATATACGCTTTTAAAAATCTTGAGAAAGTCTAGAAATGATCGCTGGTAATACAACTACACAATGTTATTAAGCTTAATTATTTTGTTGAGTGTTGGGAAGGTTTTGGCGCCAAATGTTTATCGTCTAATCTGATATAATCGTTTAAATTTTTAAAATTCCACAGAGGAATTTTAGTACGGATATTTTCAAGGTAACAATAATAAACTACTAGAATTGCATTCTCTTTTTATTATAAAGAAATATTAATATTCTGGTAGCTTTAAAGAATTGTCCCGATGCTGACCAATTTTATAATTCAAGGGAGGTAACACCATTATGATTTGACAATAATTTGTAATCATTTTGAGAGTGAGTGAGAGAAATGGGGTTTAACGTCCACTCGCTCCAAACCAGATCATTTCGGGACTAATAATATATGGTTCAATAAAGTTCAATTTCATGTCAATAAGTAGGGGTCTTTAGCAGTGGGAGGAAACAGGAGGGCAAAGAGAAAACCAGGATGTTGGACAAGCAATGGAAACCACACCAGTCGACTCAATGAGAGAGAGAAAGAGAAATGGGGTTTAACGTCCACTCGACACAACTAGGTCATTTTGGGACTAACATATGGTTTAATTTTATTTCAATAATTCGCTTGCGCGTAGGGGTCTTTAGCAGTGGGAGGAAACCGGAGTGTCCGGAGGAAACCCATGAGGTTGAGAAGGCGCCCCTATGTCCATGCCACATACGCTCACACCAGGGTTCGAAACCACAGCCGCAAGCCAGAGGTGACCGGCCAGCTAGAGGTCGAAGCGCGGCACTCTAGACCACTAGGCCATCCCAACCCCCCGACTCAATGACAGACCTTATGATACAATGCACACGAGCTAACCATTTGGCCATCCAACCCCACTTTCAGTGAAAAGGGCACTCAATTTTATAAGCCATTAATAATGTTGGAAAATAATCAGACAAAAGCAAAGATAATTTATCATCCTAAGTGGAAGCAGACATAAAGCCTAACAAGAAGAAACACCAGGACAAGTTCCATGGTTTGATACTTTTTTTAAAAACAATTACACAAAAATACTGTTGGTCGTAAATAACAAATAGATAAAATTACACAAATTTAAAAACAAGTTTAACATCCTAGATTTAGATCCAAATAAAAAATCATTTAAAAACAATTTGCAGTCATTGATTTAACTTAAAATAGATAACAACAGAAGCAATGACAATCGAGGCTACACTGTTTTTGTAACAGCAATAACTCGCCTCAGAGTGAATTAATTTGACTGAAATTTTCAACATATTCCCTTTTCATTATCCATTTTTTAACTATTATACAAGGTGTGTCAGTTCTTCATCTGATCATACATGATGCCGCTTTAATATAATTTTCCAAAATAAGGCCAAAGATGTGTTATTCCCATTAGTGTTCTAACTTATAGTTTTGTTTTTGAGTTTGAACTGTGAAGCGTCAAACACAAAACAGTTTACATCTCAACAATGCTACAGGGCTTTATCTAAAATTTCAATGAATGAAGTTTTTAGATCTTGCATAGTTAATAAACACATAAAATTTAATCAATTCAACAATCTTATGTTTTTAACCCCAAATCAAAGAATCTGTATCTAAGTGATTAAACAAGAATATAAAATAAAGTCAGATAGTATAAGGCATCTGCATATAATGGTTTTAGATGTAACTTACAAAATGTCAGGCACTAATGAAAGAGTACCTGACATTTTCAATTAAGTGCCGGACATGTTAATATTATCATTAAAAAAGACAAATCGGTGCCAGACTAAATGACAGGCACCAGAGGTTTTGTGTCTGACAAAGCCTGAATCTGTGCCTGACATTGTCAGTGACAGATGCCTTATTTCCAGGCTTTGGTATCTGTTGAATAAAATAGCATAAGATGAAGGGCATTCAGCATCTCGATATATTGAATTAATTATCAGATCACACCAAATTATCTTTGGAACTATTATTATTATTATTGAACAGTTCTTATAATTTACAACTTTCACGTCTAAGTGCTCAAATGTGCTTTACAAAATATCATACATAAATCAAATACATGTACACAAATAAAATGAATAAAATAAAATACAAAGACATGCAGGTGAACATTGAAATCAAATTTTAAATTTTTCAAAAAAAAGTTTCACTAATGCATAAACAAGTATTACTAATCACTTTCAGTTCATTCACTCTATTCTATTCTGGTAAATGCATTTCGACTCAATGACAACATTTGAATGCGTAATATCATACAAAAAGGCAATTATCATTTCATTTCATAGAGTTCTATACTTACATAGAACATAATTGTTGATCAAGGAAGATGCTATTACATTCAAAGCAAATTTTATTTGATTGATGTCAATAAACTAAATATATTCTATATAATACACATTTATAAATTTTGTCACATGATGTCGCCCCCGTGACATACTATTAAATTCAAACTGATTTTCATTTGACTGATGAAAGGGAAATGGAGTTTAACATCCACTTGACACAAACTAGGTCATTTTGGGACTTACATCTGGTAATAATTTTATTTCAATAATTTGCTTGCGCGCATGTCTTTAGCAGTGGGAGCAAACCGGAGGACCCAGGGACAACCCACGAGGCTGGACAGGCGACCCCACTCCTTGTCACGTACAACCGGGGATTCGAAACCACGCCAGTTGACTCAATGACAAGCTTTATGATACAGGGAATGGGGCTTATGATTAAAGTCAATCAAACCAAATTTTATCTGATTGATGCTGGCTGGAATCAGGCTAAATATAAAGTGGATAATCATGTCAATCAAGTGTCATTAGAGAGAGAGAGAGAAATGGGGTTTAACGTCCACTCGACACAAACTAGGTCATTTTGGGACTAACATATGGTTTCAATTTTATTTCAATAATTCGCTTGCGCGTAGGGGTCTTTAGCAGTGGGAGGAAACCGGAGTGCCCGGAGGAAACCCACAAGGTTGAGAAGGCGCCCCTATCTCCATGCCACATACGCTCACACCAGGGATCGAAACTACAGCCGCAAGCCAGACGTGACCGGCCAGCTAGAGGTCGAAGCGCGGCACTCTAGACCACTAGGCCATCCCAACCCCCCCAAGTGTCATTAGATTCAAACTAAATTTCATTTGATTGATGACAGTGGGAATCGTTAAAAGTGGATAATCGTGTCGCTCAACTACCAAGGGCAGATCTAGTGTGCGCCCCCACCCCCCACCATCTAGATTTATGATTGAAAAAGTCCCATTAAAATTCATTATTTTAGAACAAGATTCTCGTTTCAGATCACTGGAAATGGCATTTCCAGGCTTCTAGTTTTAGAAATATTCTGAGGAAAGTCACCTGGAGCCCTGGTTGTGACTTTGGGCTCTGACAACATGCGGCTTAGCCAACCATGTGCCCTCCTATCCATGGTCTCTGGATCTGCCTTTGGATACTATTAGATTCAAGCTTTGGAATCGGTCTTAAATGGATAATTGACGTACAATAAAACTACAATACACAAAATATACTTTATATAATATACATATATAAATCTGTCACATGTACAATTCAGATTTTGTAGAAAAGTTTTTAAAAGTAAAAAAATTATAAAAATCATTAAAGAGGCAATATTTCATAAAGGTCACATACCAATTCCAAATTCTGTACAATGGTGAAAATTCATATTTTGATCACAAAACAATTTGGTCCTACCTTGATGTTATTGCACAAGTTAATTTCTTAGACTACTATCATCTTTAATGATAATAAATTTCAAGAAACTAAGATTGATTATCAAATGGATGAAATATCAACGATAACTTTTGAAATCTGTGATGATCACGGCGAATTACACTACAAGGATGCTGATCAAGATCTTGTGCGTAAAAACAATAATTATTGAGATCGGTCACACATTAATGATTATAGTGAGATCTATGAGATACCAAAGATCTTTACCAAGATCTATTACATACCAATGATGATTACGAAGATCTATTACATGCCAATGATTACCAAGATCTATTACACACAATGATTACTGAGAAATATAACACATCAATGATGATTACCAGACATATAACACATAAATAAAGATTATCAAGATGTATTAAGCACCAATGATTACCAAGATTTATAAAGCACCAACGCTTACCAAGATTATTACATACCAATGATTATTGAGATGTATTTCACATAAATAACGATCACCAAGATCTATTAAGCACCAATGATTACCAAAATTATTACATGCCAGTGGTTAGTGAAATGTATTTCACATCAATAATGATTATCAAGATCTATTACACATTGATTATCAGAATCTATTACAATCTATTACAAAGATTATTACATGCCAATGATTATTGATATCTATTTCACACCAATAATGATTATCAAGATATATTACACATTGATTATCAGAATCTATTACAATCTATTACATAGATTATTACATGCAAATGATGATTATCAGAATTTATTACAAAAGGTATATTACATGTCAATGATGATTGAGATGCACGCCATAATCAATGATGATTACTGAGATCTTTATTACCCAGCAATGATGGTTATCAGAATTTATTACAATCTATTACAAAGGTGTATTACATATCAATGATGATTGAGATATATGCCACAATCAATGATGATTACTGAGGTCTTTATTACCAAGCAATGATGGTTATTATGGTTATACATCATTAACTATTACAGCAGATTCTTTCAAAGGGACAATTAATCAGTTTATGGAATGAAAGATTGACCTCAAGTTTTGAATTCAAACTAATATTATATAATCACAGTAAAAAGTTTAATAAATATATAATTGCCTCTTTAAATTTGATTGTGAAGCTCTTGTTCATATAGACTCTTAAATAAACATTACATATTAACATAAGATAGATAGCTGTACAAAATAAGAATAATGAAGAGACAACCAAATTTTATAGCAACACAACCTCTGTAAAAAGCCAAATGATCATAGTTTGTGAGGTAGAGATCTGGGCCCTGTTTCAGGAAATTTTAACTAAAGATAAAATCCAAATTTTAGTAGATACTTCAGTTTTGATATGCTAAGAACTAAAATCAGTCTAATAATGTCCAATCAAATAACTAAAATTTGGATTTTATCTTAGTTAAAATTTCGTGAAACAGGCCCCAGAACTGTTGTTTATGATCTTAATATTAATGTTTCTCTCAGCTCTAAATATTTCACCATATTGAATTTTCAAGATGGGTACCTGATGTACTTGTACAATAAACTGTGGGATTGAACTCACAATATGCATAGAGGAACCACTTCAGAGTATTTGCCTACATCTTCCTTTCTTTTGCAAATTTCGGAATGATACTACTACTGTTTTAAACAAAATCTGAATTATCTAGATTAAGATCTGACACTATGAATTGCCTATCGTCCCATGACAGAGTACTATTAATAGTTGGCTCTCGAATATGTAATACTGCCCTGAAAAATTACCATTATAAATCTGGGGACAAATTGTTGTAGTCAATGTGATTTTTATCCACCAATCACAGCCTACTTCTCATTGACTGGCAGAGAGTACTGGTAGCCAAAGATTTGAATAAACGGCTGTCAATGTGGTTGTTAAGGCGATTTTTGTTCAACTTGTCTCTGAATGTTAATAACAGAGGGCGAGAAATTGTCCACTTAAAAAAAGTAGGTCATTTCGGGACTAACATGTGGTTCAATTTTCATTTTAATAATTGCTAGCGCATAGGAGTCTTTAGCACTGGGAAAAAATCATAGGACCCGGGTAAAACCCACTAGGTTGGACAGGCTAGATGTGAAATGAAAACAACATCAAGTTTTAATATTTATAAAAATAAAAACAAAGAGCAATCAATGTGTTGATTACGCAAAATAAATTCTGGAAACATAGGACATATAACTGTATAACAATGTGCTAAATAGTATTAAAACATCTATTTTAAAAACCAGACTTTATCAGATGAAAATATATTAAAAGTAAAAAAATCTTGGATTGCATATGTACTAGGATTGTTTTAGTTTGGCAGTAGGTGAAGTCATAATCAGTTTTCTTTGAGTAATACTGTACATCTTTTTCAGTATGCGTAAATTTGGCCACGAATGCTGAAAATAGATACATCTGAAGTGAAACAAAAATTATTAACTTCTATTTAAAGGGGCACAATGGGAGATTAGACAACGAGTTGACTGTTCTCTCTGTAATAGTTTTAAAAATTTAAGTCAAATTGCTCAACTCTGAACTGAGATATTAGCTTTTGCATTTTAAGCTCTTGATTATCCATTTTTGGATTTAATCATCAATGAGCATTGAGCAGCAGATCGGATTCAAATCCTGTCAAAACCTGACATATATGCTAACATCGAGAGTTGATTATGGTTTGGATAAGTTAATTAATGTCTAATTAATAGTTTTTATAACATTTCTAGCCTAAAGGAAGACCTGTAATACTAGGCTGATTCAGCTTTTGCATAATGTATGTTTAAAGGAACTTCACCTTTTTCACTTATTTAATACGGTATGTGGTTTCAATTTGTGATCTGGCAAGGATTATTACATTAAACTTTCTATTCCTTCAAATTTTTTGACATTTGACGACAATTTACAAATTTCAGCTTTGTTTATAACTCGAGAGAGAGAGAGGAATGAGTTTAACCTGAACTTGACACAAACTAGGTCATTTCGGGACTAACATATGGTTCACTTGTATTTCAATAATTGTATTTGGCAGTGGGAGGAAACCTGACAACCCAGAGAAAACCCACAAGGTTGGACAGGCAACCCTGCTCCTTGTCATGTAGAACCGGGGAATCGAAACCATGGCAGTTGACTCAATGACAGACCTTATGATACAGTGCATATTGTCAAGGACTGAACAAAAATTGAAATAAATCAATTATACTTAATTTGTAAATATAATTGAGAACAATTTCTTTACCATGAAAAATATTGAATAACCCACTACATTATTGCTATGCACTAGACCCAATAAAAATCGTTTTATATTAGTCAAATGTAGCGCAAGCTTGACCTTACAATTTTTCTGATTTAACATCAAGAAATAAGAAATAAAAAGCCATCTCCCATCTTGGCAGGATCAATGGATAAATCTTAATGGTATTGATCATGAAACTTACGATAAATAACGGATAGATGCTCTGCAAATTTTCAGATTTCTCTTCTTTTAGTAAAACAGCCAGGTAAAATATCACAGATTGCTGAAGAAAAATATTTTAAAAATTTAATAAAGTGACAATAAGTCTGATCAATGGCATTAAGAGAGTTTTACAACACAGACTGTCTAAAAATTAAGGCCGTTTGAAGTTTACACTGATTTCACACTACCACCATTCTGATACACAACATTGTATTCACATAAAATTTAAGTCCGACTAATAATTGATTAGCTGCCTTTAGTAACTGGATAGAGAACAAGCAGTTGCCATGCAAGATACACACACATTTTGCAAGAGATGGATGGAGAACAAAGAAAATCATTAGGGCCTATCCTCTCATTGCATAGTTTTTGGCATCTTCAATAGAAGGCTTGACCTTGCTTTAACCCTGTACATTTTATCAAGCCCTTTCATAATACCTTGCATATTTCGGCACTAATTTCAATTGGTTCCCTATCCAGGTGGGGAGGCCTATCAGATTTTTGATCATCTTGAATACCAAGTCTCGAGCTTTCGTGCTAAATTGTCTACCTGTGATAATCAAGTTGCAAAGTTCAAGGTCATCATGTTTGATTTGAGTGTGTTTTTGTCACAAACTCGGATTGAAGACTAGTGTTCGTGTTTCTGGTAGAAAGAGAAAACATAGCTATAAGTTCTCAACTTGTAGACCAATCTAGCAACGTCTAGATTTTTTAGGGAACTAGCCCATCCTGGGGACAATGAACAATGATCAAAATATACATTGTTTAATCTGTAGAATCCATATGCTCTAGTCTACTGTGTATTGCTGTGGATAAATCACAATGAATATACATGATATAACTTTGAAATGGAAAGTCTGGTGCACACCAAGAACCTCTGGTACTTACAAACAATCTGAGGGCCACAATCCATGAAGTTATGGTCACATTCAAGCCAATATCAAAAGGTACCGAGATCTTTGGGTGGGACATAAACATATAGTTTAAGTTTTGTCAAAATCGGATAAAACTTGTGACCTGTAGAAGGTCCAACAACAAAATGTGAACGGATGGATGGACAGGAATGACGACATAATAGGTCCACATGAAAATGTAGACGTATAATAAAAATTGTGACCTCTAGAGGGTCCACAACCTAAAAGCGTAATTTTTAATAAAATCAGGGGCCAGAATCCATGAAGTTTGGTACATGCAAATATCAAAAGGAACCCGGATCTTGGGGGATAAAAATCTATATTTCAAGCTTCGTCAAATTTGGATAAAAATTTTGAACTGCTTAGTGTCCACAAACAAAATGTGAATTGACGTCCAGATGGACAGGGGCGATAACATAATCAGTCTACAAGGAAATAAGGGTGTATAAAAATTATAGTGAATTCTATTTTTCTGCACTAATTGGGCTAATGAAGGCAGATATACATGCAGTGCTATGAGGGGAAAATTAGCCAACTCTTACAAATATTTAGACAATGTCGTTATATGCACAAAATATTTACAATTCTATAAATATAATCCAGATAACATTCTATAACTAGGAAATAAATAAAAGTTTTCTCATCTTGTACATTTTTTCAGTGAATAGCTAGGGTGATTTAAAAATGCACAATAATTCATTCTTTTCAATAAATGGATATGCATGAGAAATTTTTTACACTCATGTTCATACCAGAGGTGTATATGAAGTCGTCTGCTAAACTGAATATATCTAGGGCTTTATTCGGTGTGAATCCTGATCCTTTGCACAAAAAAGTATCGTTCATAAATAATAACAAATGTTCCCTGGTATTTTGTGTCATTTCATTTTTTATTCAAAAGACTAATTAACGGCACACACTCACAATATGATGTGATCTATATGAAGTAACTTTTAACTTTCTGAAAAAGTGTCGGCATGCTATACAACATTATTCATTATACAAACCAACGTACTAGTGCTTATGCTATTTACTTATCGACATGCTATTCTCGAAGTAAGGTCACGTGTCTGTGAAGGACATGAACCCAAAAGGTCAGCAATCCGAGCAATCACGGCATATGACTTCCGGATGGCACGAAGCTTGCAAGGTAAGTGATTTTAAAACACAGAAGACTACTTAAAAAGGTACTTTACAAAAGAAACTAAAGAACATCATACCATAAGCAAATTTGTCAAAGGAATAATGGAGTTCAAAATTTGATTGCTCAAATTTTTAGAATAAATACTATTGTACAAGGTGGGCCAAAAAATGTTACCCTTCTTGTATATTAACGGCGGAAACACAACCATTTTTTTGCCGCCCGACTGAGTTTCTATACTGATTGCAACGTATCGGTCTGAATTTTAATTTCTACACAGATTTTGTACAGATTTAGTTTAGATATTTACTACATCCACAAGATAAAAACAAACATAAAGTCAATTTCTTATTATCAACCTGATCAATAATAAAATGCTCTCCATTACCTTTCTAGGTCAAGGTAACTTATTTTTTTGTACTTTTTTCACTCAAAGCCATTAAAACCACAATGCTTAATTCGTGAAATATTTCTGGTAAACATTTTCTTGGGCTTTCCTCTCTTATGGTACATAGGTGAAACTTGTGATGGGTCTCTTTTTGCGGAGTACTGGGTATGAACCCAGTATCGGGGGGGTGGGGGGGGGGGGGGTGGTGGATGGCTGAATGGTTATCGTGCGGGCGCTGTATCATACGGCCTGCCATTGAGACAACTGGTGTGGTTTCGAATCCCCAGATGTACGTGGCAAGGAGTAGGGTCACCTGTCCAACTTCGTGGGTTTTCTCCAGGTACTCCGGTTTCCTCCCACTCCTAAAGACCCCTACGCGCAAGCAGATTATTGAAATAAAATTAAAACATATGTTAGTCCCGAAATGACCTAGTTTGTGTCGAGTGGACATTAAGCCCCATTTCTCTCTCTCTCTCTTGAACCCAATATCAGTTCTTGGTAACGAACTTTGTTCGTGCAAACGCAACGCTTTTTTCACGATTTTAAGCAAGCCCATGTCAACCCCGACCTAGAGCACCACCTGTAACAACCGCTGCTCAAGATCGGCACATCCGACTACAGCATCTGCGCAACAGTCAGCTACTGCTATTACTAGGGGAACTGTTGGAACACAGCCCTAAAAAAGTCCTAGGGCATCTGGCTGCTTTGGGTTATGCTGCCGTCAACCTTATCAAGGTCAAATCCTTTTGCATCGTCATCGAATCCCGATTCAATCTCAGTTTTTCTGATGGACGTCACCGTATCTACTGACATCGACATGAACGCTTTGTTCGTAACTGCGTGCTGGAAAGGGATCATTTCGGGGGGAGGTGACATCATGGTTTGGGCCACTATCAATGTCAACTTCCAGTACCTGTGGTCAAAGGCAATCTCAACGCTCAACATTATGTTGACGCCATCGTTCGTGCATACCGATAGTCCATTGGCCAATCACGCTATTTTACCGACATTTTGCCTAGTAGTTTGGATGCAGCTATGGTGGGTGTGGCGCGCCAGGCAGGGTAAGCTCACTCTTCCGGACACCTGTTACCACTGTTTGTTGTGTATTTCGTACATGATGAACAGTCCATTTGCTGAGTACACTATTTTGCCTATAACGTTTTTTAGGACTTCCAATTTTGTGTAATGGTTTGGATTGTTCGTACTTGGTTTTATTTTATTCCATTGCTGTCTCAACATGGCATCCGTTGACAGATGTAGTTAGACATCTGTGCCAGTCCATGGCGCGGCAACTCAGGGTGGACAAACCCGATATTTACTTCAGCTGACCCCTGCTTTGTTTCATGGTTCTCTGACGTTTTGGTTTTGTGCATTTGTAGTAAATTCGTTCATGAAATTATCCACAGAAGCTTGTTTTCTCGATTTTATCAATTGTTATGTAGGCTACATTTGTTAGAAATTGTTGCAGTAAATAAACTTTGAATATGGCATTGCAATTTTAATGGCGTTCAGTGTATTACCTAGAAAACAATCTGTTTAATTTTGTTTCTTACTATTTCAGATTTGAACAGAATGAATATTGGTAGAATAACAGAAGAAGCTACTGCAGAAGAGTTGTTACCAAACTGTTCCAATTCAACTCCTCAGGAAAACACAACCCATCAATATAATCTACCACAACAAGATGCTGCTGAACAGTTACTACCAAACTGTTCCAATTCAACTCCTCAGGAAAACACAACCCATCAATATAATCTACCACAACAAGATACTGCTGAACAGTTACTACCAAACTGTTCCAATTCAACTCCTCGGCCTGACACAATCCATCAATATAATCTACCACAACAAGATACTGCTGAACAGTTACTACCAAACTGCCCCAATTCAACTCCTCGGCCTGACACAACCCATCACAACAATCTAACTGCCAGACAAGTCCAGTCAGTTGTGTCACAAAATATCACTGATGGTGACAACATTGGCCACAATTCACATGATGACATTGTGCTTAATGACAGCATTACTCACAATGCCCAGAATCAAACTGTCACAGAACCCTCTGAAGAACGTCCCGAAGAATACACAACGACATTCTTGGTTAACGCTATAATCTACCTCAGTGATCTAGAAGAACAAACATCATTTTCCTGTATAACAGATGCTATAATCTACCTCAACTAATCTACCTCAGTGATCTAGAAGAACAAACGTAATTCCTTTTCCTGTATAACAGATGCTATAATCTACTTAAAACTTTCTAGTTTCCAAACTGTAAACGTGTGATCTAGAAGAACAAACGTCATTCCTTTTCCTGTATAACAGACGCTAGGACACTCCCAGTTATTAGTCAACTGATTACATTGTTATAACTGCGTGGATTATATGTGGATTGGAATATTCATGGATTGAATTCTACAATTAATGTTAAAAATTCCTTTATTAATTGTATTTCGGATTTTGATATTGTACTGTTTTGCGAAAACCTAGTTCAAAGTCAGTTCAGAGGGTATAACTATTGAAAACTTTTCAACTGGGAGTTGTGAAACGTGGAAACCTATATAAACTTGGTAAACTCAACTCATTTTGTGGTGGTTTAGGGGTGTATGTATCTAAAGTTGGATCAACCTGTTTCAATCTTCTAAAGATGTTTATATTATTTTTATTTATATATCTATAGCATGGTTTCGATTCCCCGGTTGTTCGTGACAAGGAGTAGGGTGGCCTGTCCAACCTCATGGATTTTCTCCGGGTTCTCCTATTTCCCCTCACTGCTAAAGACCCCTACGTGCAAAGAGAAATAAAATTGAACCATGAGTTTGTCCCGAAATGACCTAGTGTGTGTCAAGTAGAAGTTAAACCTCACTTCTCCCTCTCTCTATATATATTTATATCCTTGTGGTGGTTCAGGAGGTTATGTATCTTAAGAGAGAGAGAGAGAAATGGGGTTTAACGTCCACTCGACACAAATGTATCTTAAGAAGTTTATATTATTTTTATTTATATATACTGAGCGGCATAGAAAACGCATCACTTAGTTTTACATGTAACAAAATGATCCTGTAAACATATATTATTTAATTTTCTTCTTATTGTGAACAATATTCAAATGGGATCACATCAATAACAACACATTTGTACACTTATGGATGTTTAATCTGTAATCAACGGTACAAAGTCAGAGTGGTCAAAACCAAAAGTATGTAATATGTAATGTCAAACTTAAAGGTACACATGACAATTATTTTGTAACCAGTATTCTTGTACAGGTAAATCATCGATATGTGGGGATTTTAACAGCAGAAGAAGAGATGATCCAGAACAAATAGAAAGTGATAATTTTGATAGATATAATGGCACATTTGTTAATAATTGCAATAATAACCATGACATACCTCTAAAGTCTCAGGAAGCAGTTTTAAAACCGTTTACAAACAGGACTATTTTGTTTGCCAAGAGATTTTTAAAATTTTATATATAACGTTAAAGTTTTAAATGTAACAGAATATGTAGTTAATTTGTTATTGAAAGTATTGATGTTCTACTGTCTCTTGGGCTACAATTTTTAACTTCATTTATGACAGTAATTGTTATCCAGATTGTTGGCAAGATAGCATAATAGTACCTGTTCGTAAAACAGGTGCTTTCAATATACCTGACAATCACAGGGTAATTTAAAAAATGATAATGTTTTAATCATAGATGGAAGTCGCGCAACACTTACTGTGAAAGCAATAATAATTTACATGAAACTAAATTTGGACTAGGGAAAGATAAAAGTACAATTTATGCCCTTTATTATTATTAATAGTTAATCAGTTATTTACTAGATGACCATATCAAAACCTTTATTGTGCTTTAAATTAGATCTGTGTAAAGCTTTTGACATAGTAAAAAGTCATAAAAATGGTAACCATAATCAAATACATGTCCAGTAATGTGAGCAGTTTTGTCAAACTTATAGGTACACATGACAATTATTTTGTTACGTCCAACCAAAGATTTAAAATGGAAAGTCAAATTATTTATTATTCTAAATCAAATAAATATGCTAAAACTTTATTATAAACTTTGTCATTCGATTCGCCACAGTATTCTTTACATACAAATGTATATTTCTAATATGTCAGTTACTTAATTTATTACCAGTTTATGATTCTAAGTCAAAATAAATGATATTGAATAAAGTCTGTTTTTTTGTATTCTTTTTGGTGTTGGGGAAATTGTATCATTATAGAATTGAGAACACATATACTTTCAACATTTTCCCCAGTCACTTAATGCCACTTAAAGATTATGTTCAATGTCAGTATGGGGATGTGGCAGTTAAGTGTGTTCGTCAGATTAGTAAACTTGAAGACAAATATATAAGAATGTGTAATAATTTAACTTTCCTCATCATGAACTCTTATATATTAAACCCAAGTTTACTAAATGTCATTGTGCTTGATAATAATAAGAGGATACTTGTGGAAACATCAGGCTTTTAGAATAAAACCAGTGATTGTTTCCCATAAAAAATTGTGTTCTGTTATTTTCCAGTTTTGCAGGAGTTAACGCGAGAATTTTCTAAGAAAGTCAAACCATAATTATTTCTATGTCTTTTGCTCAATAGGTTGTCAACTCAACTCACAGGCATTATTTCTCACTTTTAAAAATCATTCACACTGGAAATAATAACACAATTACCCCTCTTGTTTTTCTATTCCCCCAATGGAATAGCTATCCTCAAACGTTTGAATATGAAGTTGAAAATGATATTTTTGCCAATTTCTCAACTGGCAATAGTGACTTACAGGATTAATAGGATTATTCTTTTACAAGGTAGGACTGAACAAGGCAAATCGCTATCCCCACTTTTATTTCTAAATATGTACTAAGAGAGTTTTTATTTGGAAATAATATAAATCCTATACACATAGAAAATATCAGTATATATATATATATATTACTTTTGGCTGACGATAATACATTCTTTCCTACAAATATGGAAGCTTTGCAAATTCTTTACTTTACAATTAAAAAGTAAAAAACCAAACTATATTAAACAGCAAAATAAAAACTTCCGTACGATTTCAAAATCAGAGAGGCAATTTAATGAAATCGTTCTTGAAAATGACATATACTCAGTGGAGTAAAGCAATTTTTTGCGAACAGTATGTCGGCACATTAGTGATTAATTCATCACAATTACAAAACGTTATGAGCAGGTTTAGAGTCTGAACAGTCTATACACTAGTATCTGGTGTGTTCACCATGAGTGTCAATAAAAGCAGCGCAAAAATCTGTACATGAAGTGGAGCATGAGTTACATGAAAATTATGGAGAACACATTACCATATCAGAAGTCAGATTGTTTTTTGAGGGTTTAATTCTGTTGGTCAGGTAAAGTTGGAGATGTGATCACAAAAATACAATAAAACATCGCAGATTTCTTTTTTGACAAAGTGGACAAAATTCATTCGGATTTGAATCATCATCCACTTTACCATCTGTCTGCTATGCCTGTTCCTGTATTCACCTCATTTACGGAAATAAATACCTGGGATGTCCAGAACCTTATCCAGAGTGCGAAACCAACAACGTGCGACAAACCTTGACCAAATACCTTCATTTTTAGTCAAAAAATATGCCAAGATCATTGCTCCACTTATTTCGAAAATCATCAACCGATCCTTTGAGTCAGGTGTTTACGCCCCCGTGTGGAAAGCTGCCATTGTCAAACCGCATCTCAAAATATTGACACTGGATCACGAAAAGAAAAACTATAGACCAGTCAGCAATCTATCCTTTCTGTCAAAAATTGTTGAAAAGGCATCTTCAGTACGTTTCGTTAACCACTTTGAATCCAACAACCTATTACCAACTTACCAAAGTGCCTATAGACCATGTTATAGTACAGAGACACTGTTATTGAAAGTGTATAATGATCTCCTAGATGCTTTGGAGAATCAGAACCTGAATATGATGGTCGCGATCGACCTCCGTGCTGCCTTCGATACCATGCACCACAAGCTTTTGCTTACAAAAATGTCGAATCGTTTTGGTGTTGCGGGAATTGCAAAAGAGTGGATGGCTTCATATCTACAAAACAGGAGCTTTTGTGTAAAAATTAAGAATTAGTATGATACTTTTAAGCCGGAGATCTTGATGCAGAATCTCATGTTGCTTCCCACCTATCCGAGTCCTTAGACGATTTTAAAATCTGGATGCTGCATAATCGACTAAAGATGAACGACGACAAAACTGAGGTTATTATCTTCTGTGGTAACCATCAGCTCCACAAGTCTACCATCCATGAATTAAGAGTCGTGGATTCTGTAGTTGGGTCTTTATCCTGTGTTAAATTCCTGGGAATGCATCTGGACGAAAACTTAACTTAAAACATCACTGTGCCCAGAAGACCCGTTCTGCTGCTTTGGCAATGTTCAAATTGCGAAAATTAAGACCTTTTCTTTCGCGAGAATCATCTCTTCAAATTGCTAGCTCTTTAATATTCTCCCAAATGGATTAAAGAAATAGTCTGCTCTGTGACTTCAACCTCTCCAACAGATTCAAAATATTACTGCAAAGCTAATTCTTGGTGTAAATTACAGCCATAGCTTGACTGCTGCCCTAAAAGAACTTCATATATTGCCAATTGAAGTCTGATGCCAATTCAAGCTACTGGTCCTGGTGTATAAGTAACTCTACAACCTTGCCCCTGCCTACCTTTCTGAATTACTACAGTCCCAAACTTCATCATACAATACGAGATCGTCATCAAATACCCAAGACTAAAAATAAAACAGACAGATCATTCAGTGTGTTAGGACGGCGGCTCTCGAATACCCTTCCAGAAAGTGTAATACAATGACGAATTGTGACGGATTTTAAAAGGAAACTAAAAACACACTTTTTCTAAGATGTTGTGAAAAGTCATTGAATGAATGGCAGTAATGTGCGCTATAGCAAATGTAATATGTAATGTAATGTCACATTTGGCAGTTTTATGCAATGCATCTACCATATTCAAAGTAACATACCAACATGATGTTTCTTTTGCTGCTTAGTTTAGTTATCTTTCAAGGGTGTAGTCTCTTCAACATTACCTAGCGTACTCATTTCTTTATGGGGGGTTGGGATGGCCTCTAGCTGGCCGGACACCTCTGGATTGCGGCTGCGGTTTCGATCCCTGGTGTGAGCATATGTGGCATGGAGATAGGGGCGCCTTCTCAACCTCATGGGTTTCGTCCGGGCTATCCGGTTTCCTCCCACTGTTAAAGACCCCAGCGCCCAAGCGAATAATTGAAATAAAATTAAACTATATGTTAGTCCCGACATGTGTTGAGTGGAGGTTAAACCCCATTTCTCTCTCTCTCTCTGTCTCTCATTTCTTTATTTAAAAACATAAACCCCATTCAAAATATGATCATATATCCAAGAATATTCCATCAAAATAGAATCTTTTCTTCGACATCGGACGTGTGAAATTTGTCACATATTCATTTCATAGTTTCACACGTCTTGAAGGTTTTTAACCATGTTTCAGTTATCAAACTATAACCGCCTAAAGCTGTTTTCCGTTCAAGTTTATCAGATTTTTTTCAAACAAGGACATCTTTGCTCTGAAAATTCTATACACCCTTTGAACGAAGCAATTTTGTACAGGCGTAGGTACATATATCACTTATCGTCGTTCAGCCGAAGCCAGATGTAGAGTAACGGAATCTGCCAAGGTTTTCCGACTGAGTGCTATAACCGTGTGCGATCAGAAACAGAGTATTTTTCGGATATGTGTGTGTGTGAAATAGCTTTATTTAATGCTCGCTTCCACTGAAGTGATATCGCAGACTAGTTATCGGATACATATTGATTTTGGGGTGTTATTTACAATTAGGATATGTGACATATATGACTAATTTTTACGTGCTGTCGGTCGACATCAAGGAGATTAAAACATCTGACAATGGGGAAATCATGGATCAATCACTTAGATTATTGTATTGATACATATCCCGACAAAGGAGAAGCAATGACTTTTGTTCAGGATTGGATTGATGAATTGTGGCATAAAGGATTAAGGCAGATTAACTAGTTAATAAAGGTAGGTGTTTAGCGATATAGCACGATAAATACGTTGATCCGATTGGGAATATTTTGGGCATTTGGAAAATAACGTCGGACAAGGGCGGAATATACAGGCAAAATCCCATCCCTGGTTTGAAGTGAAAGCCCTGCTGTACAGATGTCTTTAAATTTGCCCACTCACCAAACTTATGGCTTCGTTAATAATGACATCTTTGATTTTTGAAATGTCCATGAATTGTGTTGAGATGCTTCCAAATAAATACTTAGTTTGTACTTGTAGTCCTATACTTGGCAAAACTAAAAATATTTCTGAAATATAAATATAAAAACATGTAGAATCATGGTACATGAAACAATAATAACATATTATTCATATGTATTGCAATGCAATATTATAGTGCTGTTTGCATCCTTTGGCATAAGGAAGGGGTGCCTGTTAAGGGGACAGTGTCTAGTCATTTGGATTGAACAACAATTACTGAGGTCGACTGTACACCTTGGCATGCACTTAAAAGAACATCTGTCCTGGCAAACTTTCCTTCATTGCCTATCTATCTATTTATTTATCTATTTATCTGCTTATTTGTACCATAACTAAAATAATGTAATTAGTTTTTTGTCTGTATCATATATAATTCGACATTGTACATATATTATACACCCAAACCAGAAGGAAGCAAATTAATTTAAGCCTACTTGGCTTGTTTTTGTATCCTATTATTTATGCTTTTTACATTGTATAATATTCTCGAAATAAATACTGTTTAAACCATTGCCTGTCTTGATTAACCCGGCTGGAGCAGAAAAGTTAAACACTATAGATATCTGAAATGAAATGGAGTTTAACGTCTTAGTGTTCAGCTCCGTCTGGGCTAACGAAGATCAGAAAACGCAATACAGTGTCCTATGAGAGAAATTTCGCCTTCCCTGTAGCACTATGGCCTATCTATTCTTATATCTTTTACATGCATGCCAATGTATACAGGGGACCTCATTTTTTTGCCAAATTCGATCAACTAAACAGCTGTCCTGGGGTGGGATGGGTTTATAATCTCATGATTATATAATCGTATATGAGAGCTCATACACATATCTTATTAGTCCACACTCTACAGATTGTTTATATCTTCATTAGAAATGATACTTCCCCGCTAGACCCAGTATATTAAAACTTACCGGCACTAACTTTGGTATAAAGTTTATAAAATAATACAAGTGCTAAAAAAACGGCAATCATCCACAAGTAAAATGGTTTTTCCTGAAATAAAATTTATTGAGACAATAAATAAGCCGTTTATAAAAATTAAATGAAATGAAATGAAATGGAGTTTAACATCCTACTGTTCTGCTCTGAACTGGGCTAATGAAGACGGGGATACACAATCATTGTGCTATGAGAGAAATTTTGCCCGGACAGCGGCACTGCGGCCTACTCATATCAAATTCCAATAATTCAATTGTCAAGGGATCTTTTACGAGCACATCATGAATGTGTACACAGGACCTCAGTTTTTTGTCCCATCCAAATGACTAGACGGCTGTCTTTGTCAGACTCTCCGTCATGCATCACTGATATGGGCGAACCACGCCGGAAAATCTGGATGAACTTTCTCGACCAATGCAGGGTTCGAATACCTGACCTCCTGGCTAGCGAGCCAGCGTCTTACCCATTTAGCCACCGTGATCCTGTTATAAAAATTAATTGAGGTGCATAAGTTAATGTTTACCAAAAGAAAGGCAAACAGTTTTTGGCCTGACTGGCTCCTAGACTTTATATACCATACTCTGATTACATATAAGGGGATGTACGGATGGGTAAAATTTTTTAAAAGATTGATTAATCACATATATGCAACAAAAAAATATTTGGAGGGGAGTGCTCACTAGTCTTCGGGTTCACTAGTCTGTGGTTCATTTTTTCACCGATAACTATTATTAGGGTTAGGTTTAGGCCTAGGGTTCATTAGTCCACCGATATCTATTAGTAGGGATAGGGTTAGGTTTATTGATACCCATATTTATAGTATTTCTTATAGCCGCGGACTAGTGCACCACCGGACTTGTGGACCCCTCTCGGTTTGGAGCCCCAAGTGCCAGCTTTATATTAGCCTAAATAATTAGGAAATTATATTCTTTTTTTATTTTACCTCAGAAATTTTATCCATAATAATACATGACAGGAAAGTAAAAATTATGAACAATATGCAAAAACGTTTTCTTTTCAATTTATCATGTTTTATGACAAATTCACTTCCCATTTCCCCAAAGTCTCTGTGCTCAAAATGAAACATTTTCCACCTCACGCAATTAACTGGTGGATTTTGGTCCGTTTTTCTCGTAAGATTATTTTTTCCATTCATTGTTCTTATCTCAGGTTATAAATCAATCATAGCTTTGGTTTTAAACAGAATAACAAAACATTTCGCAACAAAAAATTGCAGCCATCTTGTAATGGTAATTACCTCCCTTTACCAAGGGAAATAATTATAAATTAGTAACATTTTAAATCCTTTTTTTCAAAGTTTATATCATTAATTTGCATTTCTAGACATTTAGTGATGATTGTAATCATCTTATGTTTGTATTTAGTTTAGTTTGAGGCTGCCTAAATATTCATATTGATAAGACCGTCAATGGTTTAGCGAAGACCCCCGGGCCTTTTCTTGCAAGTTCAATAATAGATGGAGCTACGTCTAGCAAAATGGCAGCCTTAGTGAAGTTTTGTCGGACGGTGCCGGTTTTTCGGCAAATAGCAAGAGTTAACAGAGGTCTCAGCTATTTGGCATCGACAACAAAGAAAGCTGTTTTTAGCAATACTATACCAAAACATAATTTACAAGTTATCAGGTGAAAATGACGCGTTAATTTGCACCCCAATAAAGTGAATTTGTCATGTTTTTATCGAACTTGCAACACGTGCGTTCAGCATTTGACACCCGAAAGGTCAAACTTTATCCTATTGTTTACAAATCGAAATTTCGCTTAAAGTTAAAGCAAAAGTGAATATTAACAGTTTCACTGAACTAAATCATAACTTAGAGAATACACTGTGTTAATTTTGTAATAGCTAATTATAAATTACTCTGATATAATTTATTTAAAAGAGATATGCCAATGAAGCTGGTTTATTATTATAATAAGATAGAGAAACGTCAACTAACTGTCTCTGAGCTGAAGATGCCCACTGATAGTTCCTATCATCAGGCCCTATGTAACTGCAATATGAAAATACAGTAAAATACTGTTCTTCCCCACCTCTGTTCTGGAGCTGTTTTAGAACCCTAACCTTCTAGGAGCTGTCAATAAACATCGTCTGCTGAAAGACAGTTCGTAATACTTAGTTCCATCTGGCAAAGTACAATACAGGTCCGATATTATTTCAATAAACAAAACTGTCAATTTTTTTTGCAACACAATGATTGATTATAATATTGTTATTGTTATATTTCTGCCCCATCCAACCACATTTAAGCATGTAATCCCCCCTGACACGGGTACAAACCATTTCTTTTAAATCAGTGATAATAGCTTGCTTTGCCAGACATTTTAAGATGGAATGGGTTTGACGGCATAAAGATGGGACTAAATATATGTCGTGTACAATAGCCAATCAAAATATGTGAGAAGTACAGAAACTTTATGAGTCAATTTTTAAGATGTTACATGCATTGATGAAGAAATATGGTTTGCAAGGTGAAACTGTAAAAGCATCCAATCGTATCTAAAAACAAGAATGACATATGAGTAAATACTAAGACAAGGTTCTAAATATACAGAATTTTCAAATTTGCTTTATCTATTGAGTATTGATCATTTATTATTGTCCGAAACTGAATTATTATTGAGTCAGAATACTCTGAATTGTCCTCTCTTAATGTTTTCAAGCACACACTCATGAAATATATAGGCATCACATCACTAGGGCATAACCTTTTTTAGTGGACATACAATATGGATTTGAAAGAACTTATTATCTATATTATTATTCCACTTGTTATAATGTGGCTACTTATCATACTAAGTTTGAATGGTGAGACTAAAATGTCGTGAGTAGCCAATGGATTATTAAATCCGAAATGGAATAATGCTGAATGCAGCTTAAGCCAATAGAAATTCAATACTTTTTTATGTCTGTTTAAGAAATGTGGGAAATGCAGCAGTTACGGAATCGGAGCCTAGATACCAAGAATCATATAAATCTACAGAGAAATCTGAACTTTACTGGGAAAAAGTAAGCCATGACTTAGATGTTCTAACAAATGGATATGAACGGGTACTTAAAAGCCAATATGACAAGGTTTTAGCAGAAGCAGAAAAAATGGGTAATATTATTGTTTTTTGTCCCATCTGAATGAATAGACAGTTGTCTTTATCCAGCCTTCTACCCTGCACCACTGTCAAGGGGAAACCCATCCTCGGTTACCCAGTGTACTCATTCCGTTCTACTCCACTATACCCTTGGTTAATCCATAGGGTTTCCACGATTTCAAACTATCTGATTGTAGTTAAGAGTGTACAAACCAATCAAATTACAGTTTACAAACAAGTCTTACCGTAGACTCTTTAGCGTCATTTTTTACGTCATAGAACTACATTGTTTCAAACAATATGGCAGCTTGTTTGATCGATTATGAGAAAGTTTCTAAAAGATTTAATATAAAAGAATTGACATGCACACAAAAAGATGACGGGGAAAGTTCTGTCATGAAATTCTTAAATGACACTGATTTTTCTATACGCGGTGCCGGTAGGTATTTTTCCCAATGACATATTTGCAAAGTGTGCAAGAACGGACTGAGGTAGCCATGTTTGAGGTATTCTTTGTTGGAACACGATGGGAGTTACTTCCCATCGCCTATTACCTTTCCAAGTAACGCTTATGGGACTGGACAATAAAAATATCACAATCCGCCAGGGCAGATAATTTGAAATCGTGGAAACCCTATGGATATACCAAGGGTATAGTGAAGTAGAAAGGAATGTGTACCCTGGGTAACCAAGGATAGGGGAAACCCCGCCGCTGCTCCCCTCAATATAAGGAGTTTAATTTGTTGTTTAATATGTGTACTCAAGTATGGAAATAAGACATCTGTCACAGTGTCAGACACAAATTCAGTCTTTGTAGATCAGAAACCCTCTTGTGGCAGTCCTTTTCTCGGACACCAATTTTTCTTTTTTCAATGTTTTTTTTTATAGATTTCTAACACCTGTCCAGCACAAAGTTCCAAATGTCAGCAATGAAACATTGGTATTTTTTCTGTCAGTAAATGTCCCTGCTTGATTTGTGAATAACGGTGTATACCGAATGACAATAGTTCAGTAATATTGCGGCGTATACCGAATGCAATGCTTTGACGGGAGGGGTGAGTATCACTTGACCGGCGTACGCTGTTTGTAAATCGAGCATGCCCATTGATTGAAAATTGGTTATTTTTTCAGAGTTTAAGATCGGTAAAGATAAATGTTTGTTATTATTGCGATGTACGGGTGATTTGATGCTGGAGTTGGAACCAAGTGCTAGAGCAGAATTAACAGATTCATTATGGGCCAAGTTTAAACAACATGGTAAGTTTGATGCCATTTTTCAACCTTTTATTCATTATTATAAAGGGGTGTTGGCTGCGGATGGTGAGTCAACTGGATTGGTTTTGATTCTGCAGTTGTGTGTAACAAGAAGTGGGGTCGCATGTCCAAAATAGTGGGTTTTCTCTGGGTCCTCCGGTTTCCTCCAACTGCTAAAAAACCCTACGTGTAAGGGAGTTATTGAAATAAAACTGAACCATATGATTGTCCCAAAATGATCTAGTTTGTGTCAAGTGGACGTTAAGCACCGTTTCTCTCTAGCTCCTTTTCAAAAAGGGCCAACATGAAAATACTTTGAAGTATTGCAGTGGAAACATTTCTACTCAAGGAAATGTTAGAAAATATCAAAACTGCCAATCAGTTTGTCAAAATTGCTTCTCAAATTTATATTGTATGGAACAATAAACTGTAAATAGAAAAAGTAATTTAGACCCCAAGGGTAAAGCAAGTGTAAAGTCCTTTCAATCTCCAACAGACACACAAAAGACATACTTTTAAAAATAATAAGACATTTAAATTCAAATTTAAATGAAATTATAGCTATTTGAAGTTTACGTATTTGTTTTGTATTGATCTCACATCACTACCTTATTTGATATATTTTTTGTCGTACAGGCCAACCCAGTCAGATATAACATTTTTATACGCCCACATTTTCATGTGGACGTATATTGTCGTCGCCCCTGTTCGTCCGTCCGTCCGGACGTCCGTCCGTCCGTCCGTCCGTCCACAATTGTTTGTGAACAGTCTACAGGTCACAATTTTTATCCGATTTCAATGAAACTTAAAATATAGGTTTATCACCCTAAGATCTCGGTTCCTTTCGATATTGGCATGTATCGGACCGCAACTTCATGGGTTATGGCCCCTGATTGTACGAAAAATCACGTTTTTTAGCTTGTGAACAGTGTAGAGGTCACAATTTTGAACCGATTTGGATGAAACTTTAAATGCATGTTTATAACCCAAAGATCTTGGTTCCTTTCGATATTTGCGCCAATCGGATCGTAACTTCCTGAATTATGGCCCCTGATTGTCCGAAAAATCGCACTTTTTAGCTTGTGGTCCCTCTGGAGGTCAAAATTGTTATCCGATTTAAAAAACCGTTTGATTATATCACCGTCCCATGGTTATGAAGGTTGAGTTCGAATTTCGTGAAAATCGGACCAAAATTGACGGACAAAATGGCCGCCGTTTGTACGCGAATAGTGTGAAAATATGTTATATCAAGGTTGTGGACCTTATAGAGGTCACAATTTTGAACCGATTTTGATGAAACTTGACATGTATGTTTATAACCCAAAGATCTTGGTTCCTTTCGATATATGCGCGCAACGGATCGTAACTTCCTGAATTATGGCCCTTGATTGTCCGAAAAATCGCCCTTTTTAGCTTGTGGTCCCTCTGGAGGTCAAAATTGTTATCCGATTTAAAAAAAACGTTTGATTATATCACCGTCCTATGGTTATGAAGGTTGAGTTCGAATTTCGTGAAAATCGGACCAAAATTGACAGACAAAATGGCCGCCGTTTGTACGCGAATGGTGTGAAAATATGTTATATCAAGGTTGTGGACCTTATAGAGGTCACAATCTTGAACCGATTTTGATGAAACTTGACATGTATGTTTATAACTCAAAGATCTTGGTTCCTTTCGATATTTGCGCCAATCGGATCGTAACTTCCTGAATTATGGCCCCTGATTGTCCGAAAAATCGCACTTTTTAGCTTGTGGTCCCTCTGGAGGTCAAAATTGTTATCCGATTTAAAAAACCGTTTGATTATATCACCGTCCCATGGTTATGAAGGTTGAGTTCGAATTTCGTGAAAATCGGACCAAAATTGACGGACAAAATGGCCGCCGTTTGTACGCGAATTATGTGAAAATATGTTATATCAAGGTTGTGGACCTTATAGAGGTCACAATTTTGAACCGATTTTGATTAAAATTGACATGTATGTTTATAACCCAAAGATCTTGGTTCCTTTCGATATTTGCGCCCATCGGATCGTAACTTCCTGAATTATGGCCCCTGATTGTCAAAAAAATCGCCCTTTTAGCTTGTGGTTCCTCTGGAGGTCAAAATTATTATCCGATTTTAAAAAACGTTTGATTATATCACCGTTCCATGGTTATGAAGGTTGAGTTTGAATTTCGTGAAAATCAGACCAAAATTGACAGACAAAATGGCCGCCGTTTGTACGCGAATGGTGTGAAAATATGTTATATCAAGATTGTGGACCTTATAGATGTCACAATTTTGAACCGATTTTGATAAAACGTGACATGCATGTTTATAACCCAAAGATCTTGGTTCCTTTCGATATTTACGCCCATCGAATCATAACTTCCTGAATTATGTCCCCTGATTGTCCGAAAAATCGCTTTTGTTAGCTTGCGGTCCCTCTGGAGTTCAAAATTATTATCCAATTTAAAAAAACGTTTGATTATATCATGGTTTCATGGTAATGAAGAGAGAATTTGAATTTTGTGAAAATCGGACCAGAGTTGATGGATAAAATGGCCACCGTCTGTACGCGAATTGTGTAAAAATATGTTATATCAAGGTTGTGGACCCTATAGAGGTCACAATTTTGAACTGATTTTGATGAAACTTGAAATACATGTTTATAACCTAATGATCTTGATTCCATTGCATATTTGCCCATATCGGATCGTAACTTCCTGAATCATGGCCCATGATTGTACGAAAAATCACCCTTTTTAGCTTGTGGTCCCTCTGGAGGTCACAATTATTATCTGATTTAAAAAAACGTTTGATTATATCACAGTTACACCGTAGTTATGGGTGAGTTTGAATTATGATTTTCTGATGATTACTTAAAATGCAACAACTCTTGTTGACTGCCCGGACGATTTGGCTGCTGTGTGGGCGTATGTTTCGTTGCCTGGCAACCTATTTTTAAAGCGAGAATTTGATATTTTCTAAGAAAGTCAAAACATAATCATTTCTATGTCTTTTGCTCAATAGCTTGTCAACTCACTATTATACGATCATAGGCATTATTTCCCACAACTTAAAAATCTTTCACACCAGAAATAATAACACAATTACCTCCCTTATTTTTCTGTTCCCCCCCCCCCCCCATGGAATAGCTATCTTCAAACATTTGAATTTGATAATGAAATTTTAGCTAATTTCTCAACTGGCAATTTAGTGAATTATAGGATTAATAGGATTATTCTTTAACAAGGTAGGACTGTTTATAGATACCATCTATTTTAAGGTTTTATTTTAATATATTTTAAAGATATAACTTAAAAATATGAAATTGTAACTTTAAACAGTGTGGATCACAGTTACTCGACGAATTCGGGCCCCTATACCCTTCGTTTGGCCATATCTTTGATAAGATTGATTGATTATAATAATTTTTGGATCAGTTTTTTTGGTGATGATTAAACTGTTTATATTCACCATCATTTGATTTAGGTGTGGAGTTAGATCATGTCTTCTACAACGTTCTTTTAACAATATATCTTCAAAATGGACGGAAATTTTCAACAGCAGAAATACTGGGAGAAATGCAAGAAAGAGGGTTACAACCAAACAGAGTAAGTTCAATTTATTTATGGTTTTCTAACATATGCTCTTTAGATCATAATGTCCCTTATTCAGCAATGAGTTAATACTTTGACATCAAAAGAAGATTGAGAACAAGATTTATCAATTATTTGCTGCTTCAAAATATATTAAAAACTATGGACCAGGAACTGACTATTATTGCAGCTAGCTTGAAAATGTGAAGTCATATTTAAAATCAATTTTCATCAATCAATGTGCCATTGTCCAAGGAACAAACATTCTCAGATTCATTGTCACCCCCAAGAAAAACAACAAGTCCATAGTGATTAAGAACCAATTCCTGATTTAAAAATCTCGAGTCCCCGGTATTCATCAGATGTTAATTAAACTTGTTATATGGCACAAATCTCAGATGTGCTGGACTTGGAACTCGTTTTTTTTAATTGTTGAAAGAATCGTCACCATAGTTTACTTATTTCACTTATCTTGCATGCAGAATTCATAATAATGGCTTTCACATTGAAAGGCTGAAACCTCAAGCTAGAAAAGTTATTTCCAAACCCACTTGCTTGGTCTAACCTTTCCAAAAGAAGAATGATATAGAGGCAAAAAAATTGTACAGCTAGTACAGTCATTTCACAAACTGGTGGTTTATTTAATTATGTTGCTAATCATTAATCAATACAATTTGAAAGATAAATGATTAATCTCTAGCCTTGATCTGTTTAGGTGACGTATCAAAGATTTATAGCTGGTTATTGTCAAGAGGGTAATATAGAAGCTGCTACGTAAGTATTCATCGATATATACACATAGGGTCATCTTTCCAATTTCGTGGGTTTTCTGTGGATCTTCCGGCTTCCTCCTACTGAAATAAAATTAAACCATATGTTAGTCCCAAAATCACCTGGTTTGTGTTGAGTGGACGTTAAATCCCATTTCTCTCTGACTCTATCTATACACAATGACATTATTTCTCACAAGCACCTCAGATTATTAAAATATTCAAATGTTATTAAACCAGTGTTGAAATCAATTTGTGTCAGCATACCTATTTATCTTTTCATCATTTTCCGTGAAACAAAGTAGTGCAGCCTTACCATTGTGCTGATATTTTCTGATGACTATGAAAGAGATAGTTTGTTTGTGCGTTTGCTACAGGAAACCAAATGGTAGAATTGATCAATTTTGAAATAACTTTATTTTAAAAAGGAATTTAATGGTGATATTGGAAAAATGATATTATTACATGTATGGGTAGCCTTGGTGACTCGCTAACCAAAAGGTCTTGTGTTTGATCCCAGGGTTGGACAGCAGGACAGAGGGCTTGGTAAGTAACAACGTATAGTCGTTCTGATGGGATGCGCATGTAAAAGAACCTTTGGCGGTTAGAATTCGATTTAAGAGTAGGCCATAATGCCACTGTCATTAGCCCAGCTGGTGCAGAGCAGTAGGATGTTAAACCCCATTTCATTTCGATATGTGATGTGTTAATATTGCATGTTATCTTTGTTTTACAGCCAAATACTGGACCATATGAAGAATGAAAACATAGCAATCTCAGCAGGTGTCTTTCATTCGTTTATAAAAGGACACACACGAGCTAAGTAAGATTTATTCACATTTTATTTAAAAATTTACCCAACTTAAGAACCGGTGGGTTTAAGTAGCAATCAAATTCCAAAATTTAAAGAATTTTCATTGTTATTTTGTCAGAAATCTTCTGCTTAGAATATTAGGTTTTTCGGAATTGATAGCTTCGGGAATTGGGATAAATGGTTCTTTTAGTCTTGCATATATTTTATCTCTTGGGATGCTCGACTATAAATTAAAGATATTTTTGTATTTACTAAATTGCAAGTTCTTATCAGTTTTATCAGTCCAATACAAAATATTGAAACCATGAATTAATCAAACCCAACAATTTCAAATGATCATGTCAAGAGCTTTAATTTATGAAATCTGATCAGCCAATAATTCTAAATGGTGACTGATTATTACTACACCTGTACTAAAAACTGTACGTATCCATTTATGTCCTTGTCTGGAAAACTGTATTTGAGTTTATATCTTATGCTTTCAGTGATCCAGAAAGTGCTAAAAATGTCCTTAATATTATGAGGTAAATTGATTTTGATTTTACAGACGAAATGTTAGCTTTATTAAACCTTGAAAGAAAGATTGTGATCTTTTTGAACTCTGAGGATCTGACTTCCATTTTTTTGAAAAATGAAAGGAATCCCAGACCCATCTGAAGGAAAATAAGTATTGTAATCCATGACAAGCGATATTAAATAAAACTCTTTAAAGTAACCATTTAGAATATGAGTAAATAGAAACATTGTCTTCCAACCAGATAACAGAAGGTTCTTGCCTAAAACAAATATGGTTGCCCCATTCTAAAATTTCCATGCAGGAAGATGACTTTAAATTTATTTTTTTTCGTCACGCATGAAAGATGATTTAAAGATAATCAGTTTTGTTCTTTTGATGTGTATTGCCTACTCCAGAAATATGCTTCTAAGTAACTTGTATTCCATACAATTGAATCATGTGTTATATGAAAATCACTTGTCAAAACATGTCTTTATTGTCAAGCCAACATCTTTATTAGCCCAGTCAAAGCAGGAAAGTAGGATGTTAGACACCATTTCATTTCGTCGCGTCTGTGTTGACGAGAGATAATACCCCAGTGTTGATTAATTGTTTCAGAGAGGTGGGATTAGAAGTAAGCGGTGCAGCTTATGAGGCTTTATTATGTGGTTTAATTGAACTCAAAGATTTTGATGGTGTACGAGAGGTAAAATTGGAAGTCTTTTGTTAAGCTAAGATTGGTACAAGAACAGTAAAATAAGATGCTTTTATTAGTTTTTATACATCCATGTGTTGAATTACAGGCCTCATTCAATGCAAAAACAGGAAGTTTGGTTGCCCAATGATTTAACATGTGGGCTTTAAATCATAAGATCTGTCATTGTGTCAAGTGGCATGGTTTCGATTCCTCACTTGTACGTGACGAGAAGTAGGGTTGTCTGTCTAACCTTGTGGGTTAGTGTATTATTGAAATAAGACTGAACCATATGTTTGGCCCGAAATGACATTGACGTTAAGCCCTTTCTCTCTGCTATCTGCTAAAAACCTTCATGTACAAGCATATTAATGAAACATGACCCATTGACTCGTATGCTATAAGATAGCACACCAATCTGTATGAAATACTGTTGATAAAAACGATATGGAATTGTAATCTTATTTTGTAATCTGAGATTGAAATTGACCTGGTTGAGTCAATAGTTTACCACATGTTTTCTCTACTTATGTAAATATCTTGTTAAAATTTATATTTTTGTATATATTATTTCAGGTTTTAAAAGAAGCTCAGGGAGTGTCAATGTCTCCAAATCAAGTTATTTCTCTTTTAATTTTGTTAACAAAAAATGGATATACAGATCTCAATGAGGAGGTGAATATTATTTTTATGCGTGTTTTTCAATTTTATTTCAAGTATAACTTTGAGGATTTTCTCCAGATTATACAATTGGAGGTCATAATTTCAATTTTTCAGGCCTTAGAAAGATATTTTTAGAAGAAAATTAGCTTGTACAAGGGGTGTTGGATTGTTAACCTAATTCTGTAATAACTTACCATCTGTGATGAAGCGTTCAGAATCGATTGCTCAGTATAAGACACACAATGGCCATGGTGTGTTCAGTAAGCATTGACTTATTACCATGCTTACAGAGCATGCACCTTCTATGCATTAAAGATACATTATGTAAGATTTAGATAAAGAGCTAGCCATTCTGCTATAATAGTTCGAAAGTAAATAATGTAAAATGAATAATTTGAAAATTTCATTCCAATTACTCTATTGCGAGCAAAGATATTAACCTTTGAAGGTTTGACAATACATGTGCAATAATTTCAACCACCGTTCTGCTCCACAATTTTTAGATTAAATCAAAATACAGCTGAACCATTCCAATCTATTTGAGAGATCCAATGCCATTGAGAGTTGATTATAGCCATGATCAGTTAATTAATGTCTACTTAATAATTTAGATAACATTTCAGGCCTAAAGAAAAACCTGCAATAGGCAGATCTAGCTCTTGCATAATGTATGTTTAAGCACTTTATAAATACATATTGTTATAATGATGATGATGATGATGCTCAATTGAAGATATTATGATGTGTCTCGTTTATTTTAGTTATATGAAATGTTAGGAAGAATGGGTTTTATGAATCAGACAGCTATCAATCAACTGAATGAAATATTGGCGCTGGGATATGATGATGTCGCTCACCAGATTGTATATAGAACATTGAATTCAGTGAACCCACGTCAACAACATTACATTTCCAGGGATTTTCTGCTCTTCCTTGCTGCAAATAATCGAGTAAGTGAAGACATATTTAAATGATATACCAGAATATATTTCAAGTTTTCAAGGATGTTAAACTCTCTCTCTCTCTCTCTCTAAAGAGCTCTAAAAGTATTATGTTGATTTATCCTTAAGGGGATCGTTCGCACTTGTATGACCGGTTTTTTATTAAAAATGAAAAAAAAGAAAAATTTTGTTTACATGTATTCTTGTTAGGAAAAAGTGTTCTAAACTTGTTTTCAGTCTTTATTTCACCCGAAAATGATTATTTTCTACAAATATAATGCCTTTTGCATATCCTATAATCAATTTATATCCGTAATTAATCTTTTGTCTTTGAAATTTTTCCTAAAATTCACCCCCTCGTAACTTCTATACAAATCAACGGATCGTCGCCGTTTCGGTATCTATTTATAGCCTGGGACAAATACTATAAATAAACCATGACGTATTATGTGTTGGCAATGGCAATGTACAGGAATTCCCGCGTTACCCTCAAGTCTTCGATAGTAAAAACAAGCTTTTCCATTGGTCTATTAGATCACGTGGAATTATTAGCCAATGAAAATACGTAGTTCATGAGTACATACGGGTATTTTGTAACCTTTGACTCGTTTGCACATGCGCACTACTATTCTTACCGAACTTCCGGAAGTGAAACTAAAGCCGATTTTTACGGATTTTTGAGCCTAAAATGACTATTAAAAATTGAGAAGCGCAAATAAATTCAAAGAAATGTATATCCGACGTTGAGCTACTAGTCTTCCCTCAACATTTGGCTGAGAAACCCAGAAATGTGCCGATAAAGCGAGTGAGTCGAGTGACATTGATGACCTAGTTTTACTTTTACTTTAGAAAATGGCAGTGGCTATTGTTACGACGAGTCGTAACAATAGTCCTCAGGCTATTGTTACGACAATGCTTTTCAAGGCACTCCATTGGCTAAAGAGAAGGAATTCCAAAATAGCTGCCAATCTCCCCAACACCAGCTTTAGGAATCAAGTGCCAATGTAAATTTGTACACACGGAACTCTCAATCTATACCTAACCCTAACCCTAACCCAAATATAGCCGATGGATGGCCCGGAAAGCATCATTTTAACAATAGGCCGAGGACTACTCGTTGTAACAATAGCCACTATGTTAGAAAATAATAACAACAATGATTACGAAGATTTTGAAGTACATTTTGACAGTTCGAACGGTGATAATGAATTATTACATGAATCTGATCACAAAGTAGATATCCCCAAAAAATTTAGAGTTAGCCACTTCTAAAAAAGTTTTACAAATTTGATATTATTCCATCCACTGAAGAGCCGTCTAGTAGTAATGACCCATCAGGCTACAGAGAGCTAAGTGAACTTTCTAAAATCAATAATATCAAAATTTAATAGTCCAAAATGTCAGAATAAATTTGATCAACAGTTTTGTTTGACTGATGTGAACTTTCTAATGTCAATAATATTAAAATTATATCGTACAAAATGTCAGAATAAATTTTAAAATTTTATCAACAGTTTTGACTAAAAATAATTTCTTTGGGATTTCAAGTTCAATTACGGTGTACCGCTATTGACATTGTTATTTTTTGTCAGGAAAATGTTTCTACTACCAATAAAGTAGGATGAATGCTACTGCTACGGGAAGTTTTATTAGTGATATTGCACAAAAAGAAACCAACATACAAGATTATAAGATAATATACAAAATTCAGAGAGATATTGAAAAAAAATACTAAGTTAAAGAATTTGGAAAATTAAAAAAAAAAAATGCAACTTGCAGTAGAAAAGAGTTAGCAGTTTATATTACCAAAGGGTTTTAATTTTAGTACTGGTACATAAAAATAAACCATCAATGCTCAAAAACCGTGAATTTTTCACTTTGCAAGATTTAACGAACAATATAATAACATTACAAACAATTGATGCGGTAACACGGATATCCTCATCGTTTTTTCTGATCATAGTTTTTGTTATGATTACAGCTAATTTGGGGGGCCATTATAGTGTGACTTTATATCATTTTTCCTCCACTAAACTTTATATTTGCACACAGTGACACATAAACAACATTCAGAATAAATTTGAGCCAAATCCAACTGATAGATCTCGAAAAATAGCAAACCTAAAAAATACTATATAAAATGCCATTTTTCCGTTGCCATGGCAACCGGTTGTCAGATTTTAACGATAAGACAAATTGTATACTAGTTTCATGTATATGTGTCTTATGTGAAAATTTAAATATCCTAGCATTGTAAGGTAAAATATAGTATGAAATGCTTGAAGGAAATTTTGCGCAAACTTCAAATGGCATTTTCTCAAAACGTGTTTTTGCGCCAATCGCAACTTTTAGTTTCGCTATTTTTCAAAAACTATTGGAGATATCAATTTGAAATTTTCAGAGATGCTTAGTGAGGTGTTACTGTGTGCAAATAAGGCTTTTTTTGAATATGCAACACATAGGGCAAAAGTTATGATTTCTAGTGTAACTCGGGTTGTACTAAATTTCGCTTCGCTAATTTTTGTGGCCATCATAATGTGACTTTATATTATTTTTTCTCCACCAAACTTCTTATTTGCACACAGTGACACATAAACAACATTCAGAATAAATTTGAGCCAAATCCCACTGATAGATCCTGAAAACTAGTGAAACTAAACAAATTACCCAAAATAATTTTATTTTTCCGTTGCCATGGCAACCGGTTGTCAGAAGTGAACAAAACGACAAATTTTATACTAGTTTTATGTATATGTGTCTTGTGTGAAAATTTAAACAAAATAGCTTTATAAGTAAAAAACTTGGTCTGAAGTGCTTACTATCCCCTTAAATTTCTTATTACAGCCTGTAGATAAAGTCTATGAAATGGTGAATGATTTAAAGGAGGATGTAAGAGACGTAGCCAAAAACGCTTTCATCTTGGACAATCCAGGTATATAGCATTTCTTTTTTTCTTAAATAACAGCAAATATAGAGTTGAAAGTTGAAAGCAGCAAATATAGAGTTGAAAGCAGCAAATATAGAGTTGAAACCAGCAAATGTAGAGTTGGAAGCAGCAAATGTAGAGTTGAAAGCAGCAAATATAGACTTGAAACCAGCAAGTATAGAGCTGAAAGCAGCAAGTATAGAGTTGAAGAAAGCAACAATGTAGAGTTGAAAGCAGAAGAGCTATAATAGTAGTTACAAAAAAGATACTGAAAAATTACCATATTGAAAATTTCATTCTAATTCATTTATTCTGAGCATAGTTATGTGTGAGTATGCCTCGGTGCATGTGTTTGTAGATCACCACTTTTATTTATGTAACCATGAAAGGCAGAAGTACATCTGACAGATAATAAAGAATATATAATTATAGTTAACCTTTATTTAACACAAGGCACTAGCTCATTGACCATTAGTCTGTGGATTGTTAATTGGTCCTAGTTTGCCAGTATACTGTTTCGTCCAGTAAACATTATGGTTACTGTTCAGAGAAGATGGAATCCAAGACTCTCAGGGGCGTTGGGATGGCCTAGTGGTCTAGATTGCCGCGCTTCGACCTCTAGGTGGCCGGTCACCTCTGGCTTGCGGCTGTGGTTTCGAGCCCTGGTGTGAGCGTATGTGGCATGGAGATAGGGGTGCCTTCTCAACCTCGTGGGTTTCTTCCGGGCACTACGGTTTCCTCCCACTGCTAAAGACCCCTACGTGCAAGCGGATTATTGAAATAAAATTAAACCATATGTTGGTCCCGAATTGACCTAGTTGTGTCGAGTGGACGTTAAACCCCATTTCTCTCACTCTCAATAAAATAATGCACCATTATTTCTGTAGTATATATCTGTATATTGTTATATTTGTAACATTTCATTTCAGATTATGCCTGTAATATTCTACAGAAATGTGCAGATGAGGTAAGCACATGGAGAATTAATTTATTAACTCATTTCCATTTTAAAAACCCAACCTATATAATCAAATCAACTTGAAAAAAATCTATTGCTTGAAAGTGTATGAAATTTATTCTAGGGTATCGTTGTACCAGCCCATTATTTGATTTTATTATTATAGGGTATTCCCGTACCACCACATTGTTATTTACCAGCTCTCGTTCAATATGGAAACCAAAACAATAAAGAAAGTAAGTTGATTATAATAATTATATTAGGTCTTCGCTATATCTATAGATGACACACGATTGTAGCGGGATCATTATTGTAAGGAATTCACTTTAAAAGAGACATTTTCAGTACATCCTAGAATATAAATGGGAGTGGCAGTGGCACAGCGAGTAAGGGACTGGCTTTCTAACCAGAATTTTATGGCGTGGTGTTGCCCTTGTCAGTGGGACAGTGCCGAGTGCCTGACAAGGAACAGTGTCTATTCGTTCAGATAAGACAAAAAATTGAGGTCTCATGTACACGTTGAAATACATGTAAAAGAACCCTTGACTAGAATTCGAAATTCCAGTGACAAGCTGCAGTCACGAATGTCTGACTCTGGTCATGAACAGCTGAATCTGGTCATGAATGACTCTGGTCATGAACGGCTGACTCTGGTCATGAACGTCCGACTCTGGTCATTAATGGTTGATTCTGGTTGGGAACGGTTGATTCTGGTCATGAGCGGTTGATTCAGGTCACAAGCAGTTGGTTATGGTCATGAATCGTTGATTTCGGTGACAAACATACTGCCCACAAGAATAAAACGCAAGCAGCGATTAGACTCTATATGGGGCTACAACCATTGGGTAAAAATTTTGAACTTGTAAATTGAAAGTTAAGACATTATGATGAGCAATGCTTTTGCAGATTTGTGTCATGTTAGTCCCAATATGACCTTGTTTGTGTTGAGTAGATGTTATACCCCATTTCTCTTGTTGATATGTATATATATATATACAAAAAGATCTGGAAACAACTCTCAGGTGATATATAAATAAATAAGATGTTTGAAAAGAAAACAGACTACATATTTAAAACTAGCGCTCTCAGTTCCGTCGGAACCTCTTCAGACTTTTTAATATGATAGCGTAACTAACTAGTTACGCTATCATATTAAAAAGTCTGAAGAGAATCCGACGGAACTGAAAGCGCTAGCTTTAAATATGTAGTCTGTTTTCTTTTCAAACATCTTATTTATTCATATATATATATATATATAAATGTGACCCCTAAGTCACAAACCTTGTTATATTGCCTGAAAATATCTCTTAAACACGAAAGCAAACTAATTCTTTATGTATATCTTTAGCCTTCTTGAACAATTTTGTTCATATATTATTGTAAACAATGGCTTCTGACTCATGATGCAGTCGATCTTCACAAATGCAAATTTTATTTTACAGAATTAATTGAAACTATGAAGAAAATAAAAAAATCACCCAGTCTAGATAATACTGATCTGATTAACACATTAGTGACATTTTTCACACCAGCTTTGACATCAGTGGGGGAAAATACAGAATCGATTGAAAAAATATCTACGGTAAATCCTCGTCATTTCTTTTAGGGAAACCATATTAAAAGTCAAGCAAATCCTATGGGAATTGGGGGGGGGGGGGCGAATGGTTAGCATGTGAGTGCTGTATCATAAAGCCTGTCATTGAGTCAACTGGCGTGGTTTCGAATCCCCGGTTGTACGTGACAAGGAGTAGGGTCGCCTGTCCAGCCTCGTGGATTTTCTCTGGGTCCTCCGGTTTCCTCCCACTGCTAAAGACCCCTACGTGCAAGCGAATTATTTAAATAAAATTAAACTATATGTTAGTCCCGAAATGACCTAGTTTGTGTCGAGTGGACATTAAACCCCATTTCTCTCTCTCTCTCCCTATGTGAAGGGTCAGATTAGTGCGTGGGGGTAGAGGAATGGTTTAACGAATACATTTTAGATCATACGTTCTGTCATTGATTTGGTGACGTGGGTTTGCTCCTGGTGTTGGCCAAGAGAGTTCATCAGGATTTTATGACCTGGTTTTCCCTTGTCAATAGTGCAGGACGGGAACAGCTCAACAAGGACAATTGTCTAGTCGTTCAGATGGGACGAAAAACCAAGGTCCTGTGTACACATTGGCGTGCACAGAAAGATCACCTGGCAGTTGGAATTTGATATAAGAGAGGCCATATCGCCACTGTCCAGACACAATTTCCCCCACCGCACACTGCTTGGCATATGCTCCAGCTAAAAGTCCCAAAATAGAATTTAAAAGTATGTTAGTCCCCAAATGACCTAGTTTTTGTAGAATGGACTTTCCTGCATCACAAAAGGAGGTTAGTCTAACTTGCTGATCATAAAGAAGAACCCTATCAAAAGTGAGACTGCCATCAGTCTGATATTTGAAACGTGTTGGCTCAGCGAGTAAAACTTTGGCTCGCTAACCTGGAGGTCTGGTGTTTTTACATTTTTGTAACAATTGTTTGTTTTTTTTATCATCATAGGAAATTGGATTATCAAAAGAAATGGGCACAGCTTTAGGATTACATATCTTGGCAACAAATGGTTTTGTAGATGCTGTTCAATACTGTAAGTTTGGTTCTTATACACCCCACATTAGTCTAATTGTTTCGTTTATGAAAAATGGGTGTTTGAGAGCAAGCCTAGAAATAAGGCACCTGTCACAGACAATGTCAGGCACAATTCCTCTGTTTCCTGTCATTTTGTCCGGCATCGATTTGTCTGTTTGTTGATATTCTTAATACATGTCAAACCACGTTCTTTCCAGGCCTGATTTAGAGGCTTGTCATTGCGTCAAATGGCATGGTTTCAATACTTGGCGTGTACCTGACCATGAATAGGATCTCACACCACACACGAAACCTAGTTTTCTACTTTACTTGCATGTGAAATGTTGAGATAAAGATGTAACACATGTCATCTAAATAGCTTTGAGTGACAGCTGAATACAGATTCTACCCTGTATGTAAACATCATGACCTCCATTGTTTAAAGATACACATTTTAATCATTATGAATTGTTTTAGTTTCAGAGAAAGCTTTACATCCCTTCCAACTTTCTAGTGTACAAGATATCTTCGTAAATAAATTACAAGCCGGGCATGATTGGGAAAATGCTCTTAAGGTACTTTATACATAGTTTCTGCATGACTGAAACATCATCATTATGACACTAAATGACTGAAGAATCTTTATTATGACATTTAATGAAGCATCTGTATTATAACCCAAAATGACCAAAATATTTTTATTAGGAAGTTTAATGACAAAAGCATCTTTATTTAGGATGTTAAATGACCAAAATATTAGGACGTTTAATGACCGAAATATTGGGAAGTTTAATGACTCTTTTTATATTGTTAAATGACCAAAGTATTTATGTAAGGACGTTATATAACAGCATGTTAAATGACTGAAGACTCTGACGTTAAATGACCGAAGCATCTTATATTACAGCGTTAAATGACTGAAGTATCTTTATTCTGGTGTTCAAATAGTGATCAATCTTTATTTTGAAGTTAAATGACAGAATAATCTGTGACATTAACTGACTGAAGTATCTTTATTATGATGTTAAATGACCGAAGCATTTTTATTATTACGTTATATAACAGCATATAAAATGACTGCAGCCTCTTTATTATGTTAAATGACTGAAGATTGTGACATTAAATGACTGAAGCATCTGTATGGTGTCGTTTATGGTGTAGTTACATGACTGAATATTATGACGTTAAATTACTGAAACATCTCTAATGGCTTATGCATCTTTATTACTACATTCGCGATGTACTGATCTAGGATATAATTAAACTAAAGTGTCTTGAAGTCATGGATCTTTATTATATTTTCAGTTCTCAAAAATATGTCATGACCAAATGGGATTGCAGACATTTAATTTTAATAGGTCTATAATCCGTGATTTAATGCATTTCTGCAATGCACAATCAGATTGGACAAAGGCTGAAGAGTTTCTTGACAATAATGTAAGTATGAAAGAAATGAATCTTCGGTTTTTTTTCAGTTATCTAATATATAAATGTCACAATCATATAGACACAAATACAGGCAGACTTTTGTACTTATTGGTTTCCTTCTGTAGAATCAAATCTGGGAGTAGCTCAGTGAGTAAGGTGTTGGCTCTCTAACATGGAGGTCCTGGAGAACGTTCATATGGATTTTCCGGTGTCAGTGATGCAGGATGGAGGAGCTGGATAAAGACCCTGTGTACACATTAGAGTGCATATAAAAGAACCCTTGCCAGTTGTAAGAGTAGTCGATAGTATTACTGTCCAAGCATAATTTCCCTCATAGCACACTATATGGCATATGTCTGTCTTCATTAGCCCAGTCAGAGCAGAACAGTAGGATGTTAAACCCATTTCTGTATTATTAGTCAAAGCTACAAAGTTCAATCACCATTGATCTTTATTGGTTTAAAATATTAATGTCATCTTTAATAATGAATCTAAATTATAGTGGCTATATGTGTCTAGGACAATCTGCTTTGGTACATAGTTTGGTTCAATACCAGACTCTTTTAAAGTTAAAGATTCATTATGTTTTATTTCGACAAATAGCTGACCATTCTTGTTATAACAGTTCAAAAATGAATAATGCAAAATCAATCTACATGTTATTAAGAATGTCAATCAAATTTGATTAATCTTAGCAAAGTTATGAATGTTTAAAGTTTTCACATGATTTAGATAAAGAGCTGGCCATTTTTGCTATAATAGTTTAAAAATGGATAATTCCAATTAAATATGATGAACATTTCAGTCCAATTAGATTATTCTTAGCAAAGTTATGAATGTTTGAAGTTTTAACCTAAATAGTCTTGATTGTCACAAGACAGAAATATCATGCATGGTTGTATGTTTATATTTATAAAGAAATACTTAAATATTTTTTGTAGGAGACACAGTTAAGGCTTTTACCTAATGGTTTTAGAACATTAACATTGGATAATGTACCAACCTCTATTGTACAGGTAACAAACTTACTATGAAATGGGCGAAATTATAACTTTATCCATCATATTCTTTCCAAAATATGTTCAAACACCTCCGCGGCATTGGAGGCAAACTTGCATATGTCGCACAAAATTGTCAATTACTCGAACGCATTCCTCTTTGGGTGGATTTCCCTTTTATGCAAAGCTACCAAGATAGCTGAAACGTTGGGGGAATGATCATACACAGACTGAAGTTTAAGTCCAGCAAATTTCTTGAAAGTAAGGTTTAATGAAAAAATTTATGGGTTTTGTTTTTTGGGGGAGGGGGGGTCACCGTGTAATTTTAATTTATTAGTGGCTCAGTAAGACCTTCGCTCGTTGGAGGTCCTTTTGTAGATTCCAGTGCTGGTGGAGAAAGTTCCGGACAGAGGGCCTGGCAAGGGGACGCGGTGGAGTCATTTGGATGGGACGGAAAACCAAGGTCCGATATAAGAGTAGGTCATAGTGCCACTGTCCGGGAAAAATTTCTCTCATTATTCTATGTTTGATTTCTATAATTGATATATTTTGATATTACAGAGAATTTCGAAAATGGTTGTTGCAGATGGTTATAGGGTGAGTTAAAATGTTTTATTTTGTGGAATGATGATTTATCTTTGTTTTAGAAATTTTCGTCTATATAGATGGGTACAGATAAGCCATTTGGAGTGGATACCTAGAACAAATCGCAACACAATTTTTCCCAACGGAATCTTGTAGAGGGGTCCCTGAAGGTCTCCCAAACAAAATTCACCCAAAATATAAAGATAGGTTTTCAATTAAATAGCATAAATCCAATATGGTCGCCAATTGTATCTTAAAACTCCCAATATCTCGGAAATGGTTGAGTTTGGAGGGTGAAAATGTATTACAGGTAGATAGGAAATTGGCACAGAGGTAAAAGTTGTTCCTGTGACGTCATACCGTCATACGGCCAATAATTATCATACATCCAATATGGCCACCTTTGGAACTTAAAACTCTAATATCTCGGGAATGGTTGAGTTTAGAGTTTGTAGATGTATAACGAGTTAATAGGAAAGTGCTACCAAGGAACTAGAAAAACAATGCCAGATGACGACCTAGGGATGCCATAAGTCATACGGTCAACAATAAGTTTTCGAGTAATTATCATAAATCCAATATATACATCGTCATTGTACTATGGTTGTCATACTTTGTCATTCGTTGAAACATTACCAGAAATAAACCCTTAAAGTGCACATAAAATGGCCCTGAAAACTTCTCTATGTGAGCAGTCCATGGTTATTTTATCCACTTTACGGAAAATTCACATCAATCCCACTAAAATTAAATCAGCTATCTTCATTCAAAGTCGTAAAAATAGACCTCCTGTAAAAACGACTTTGCCAATTATTGAAAACACTCTTAATCCCCTCAGACGCCAGTGACGTCACAGTGACCGAATGCATATTCGGAATGTTTATTCCTTAATTACCTATATACAGCCGGCGTGTGTATTCATTAACGCCTGACTGATTCCTTAATCCCCCTAATTAAATAAAACAATTGACTACGGAATAATTTGTTTTAAAATTCAATTTAATTCAAGATCCAATTTAGAATTTGTTTCATAATGTACGGTCGTTCTGTTTTCTCACGGCAGCGATTTTAATACACTCTACCATCGTGTACAGTCTAAACGATTCGAGATACATTTTCGTCAGAAGTTTATTGTTCGAATTTAGAATCTGTTTCATTATGTACGGTCGTTCTGTTTACTCACGGCAGCGATTTTAATACAATCTACCACATCGTGTGCAGTCCAAACGATTCGAGATACATTTTCGTCAGAAGAGTGTCGTCGTTCTAATTTAGAATTTGTTTCATAATGTACGGTCGTTCATTTTCACACGGCAGCGATGTCATACACTCTCCTATGTGTGCAGTCCCATCTATTCGAGATATATTTTCGTCAGAAGAGTATTGTGGTTCGAATTTCCCCGAGTAAAAGAGTATAGGAGTAAAAAGATGTGGTCACGCAAGATATTTCATAAATTTCAAACGTGATTGAAACGCGATTTGTAAATGACCGATCCGTTATCGACGTACGGCGCCTTTATTTCTGCTTGCGAATTTGACTTTATTACTCTGAAATAGACCGTAAAAATGAAATACGAAGAAATATCTCAATATACGTTAGAATTAACAGATTGAGAAGGATCACCTAACTATCTATGTGTATCGCAAGTGTAGTGTCGTTAATACATGTACCTGTCATTAATCAATCAGACTAAATTTTAACAGTAAAGTAATAAAGAATGTTGATTAGGTAATTATCTTTTTTTCTGCTCATCGATGTTTTTGTAATAAAGTAGCCTCGTATTATTTGTTGATTGGTGTTTAAACAACATCTAAATATAAATCCTTCGATGGATATACGTTTGTGATAAGATAAGGTTATAATGTCTAACATCATTTAACTTTTTTATAAAGAATACAAGTATTTTACAATTAAATTGACAGTTTAATCACTCACCAAACGGCACCAGGAACTCCACATTTGATCAAGTGTATTTGATATTCATTATTACAAATTGATGTGGCCGGCGTAACAAAAAATGATATTTACCCTTCTAAATTAGAACCACAATACTGACGAAAATGTATCTCGAATCGTTTGGACTGCACACGATGGTAGATTGTATTAAAATCGCTGCCGTGAGAAAACAGAACGGCCGTACATAATGAAACAAATTTTAAAATGGATCTTGAATTAAAATGTATTACAAAACAAATTATTCCGTAGTCAATTGTTTTATTTAATTAGGGGGATTAAGGAATCAGTCAGGCGTTAATAAATACACACGCCAGGTGTGTATAGGTAATTAAGCAATCGTTCGTAAAATGTTCACTGCATATCACTGTTGTGACTGTAGGTTGCCAATCAGGATTTGAATTGTTTCCAAACCTTTCCAATTTTCCCGTACGATTTCATTGTTGGGAAATTTATGAAACGCCGGTACATTATTCCCCTTTCCCTTGCTGGGATTTCCAAAACTCTCAATAACTCAACGGTAATATGGCATCTTGAAATACACTCGGTAATATTCTAGTCACAAATATATAATCTATTACAACCCAAGACGAGAAAGGTCGGCTTTTGAAAATGCTTTGACTGATATAGTGATATGTAACTTACGTGTAAATAATTATGCGTTAATGATTACGCCAGTCAAATGTTTATTGGACCGACAAATACACGCGTGTCAACTGGCTGTGTGATATATTGTACAGATGAAGTGTATACTATGTGTAGTGCCTGTGACGTCACCAGCCAATCAACCAGATTAAGGTTGTAATTGAAAATTTGAAAACCGTTTTTGGCAGTCGGATACTAAAACGTAAATATCTGAATTAATTTTAATCAGATTAGTTTGAACTTGCCGTAAAATGGATTTTGTAACTATTGAGTACCCGTACGTAAAAACTTTTTGAATCATTTGATGTGGTCTTTAAAGTAACTTGTGTCATGTGTTAGGAAGAAAAAACCCAATTAAAAGCCATCAGATTTTAATTATATTGGTTTTTGTTTTCAGGACAAATCATCACCAAACAGCGAGGATGGAGAAGAAATGTTAAGAAAAATGTGTGATACGGCACTGAAGTCAAATGATCTGGATAAGGCTTTGGAATTTTACAACCAACTGTAAGAAAATTTTATTGTTCTTATACCCCAACATTTTAATGTTTCATTAACTCTTTCTCTCTGTTCTTCAGTCATTCACATATTTTGTCGGTATTGGATACATATATGTTAAACAAAGTTAAAAAAAAGGTTTGGGGTGCCTAAGATTATATTTATCATTTATTCCATGATGTAGTAAGGTTTTTGAATTATATTGGCGCCCAAGGGGTTTTATGTTTAGATACAGAATAGTACCAAGTAGTCGGACTAAAATGTCTAGGAAATCGGAAGTGGGAGGTGACTGGGATGTGTTTCTCCTGTGTTAAAACAAGATGTTATTGTTGTCCAATAATAGCCACTCATAGCACTTACACATATATGTACTTAACAAATGTCCCCGGTTGTATGTGACAAGGAGTAGGGTCACCTGTCCAACCTCGTGGGTTTTCTCCAGGTACTCCGGTGTCCTCCCACTGTTAATTTAAAGCCCTTTAAGCACAAGCGAATTATTAAAGTAAAATTAAAACCATGTGTTAGTCCTGAAATGACCTGGTTTTTGTCGAGTAACCCCATTTCTCTCTCTCCACTTAACAAATGTAATTTGTGTTTCAGAGAAGACAAGTATCCAGAATATGCTTTTTACTATTTGACTGCATTGAATATGGCAGCATTATATATAGGAAATGGCAGAGCACAAGGTAAAAAAATAAATAAAGCAACACCAATTTGATTTTCTGGGTTTTTTTGTGACCATCTGTAATTAATTTTCTTGGAGGGGGTAGGGGAATGATGGTTATAAAAAACAAAAGTACTTACGCATTGTCTTGTGTCATGGCATGGTTTTCCCCTTGTCTGTGGTGCAGGTTGGAGGTCGTGACAAAAACAGCTGTCTAGTCGTTCAGACTAGATGAGAAAATTCGGTCCTGTGTGCACATTGGCATGTACATGAAGAACCCTTGACAATTTGAATTCGAAATAAGAGTAGGCATGGCATATGCTTGCCTATATTATCCCAGTAGGAGCAGAAAAGTAGGATGGTAAACCCCATTTCATTTATTGTAAAGACTATTGATTTGTTAAAGAGTTATGCATCGCGACATGCATATTGCCTAAAATACTTCTTCATTACATTTCATTTATTGTATTACAGAGGCTATTGATTTGTTAAAGAATTACGCGTCAAGACATTCCTCTTACCTGAAACAAAGAGGATTTGATACTACAAACAACAATTTAGCATACAGGTGTCGATTCATTAAAAATGAAGCTTCAAGGAAGTGTCCGGAGTCTGTTGATGAAATATTAAAGACATTGTTAACATGTGGTTTCATCAATGAAAATAGATTTTACGATGCACATAGATATGATATGGTTGATCTAGACACGTAAGTATAATGTTATTAAACTAACATCTTCCCATCTTCAAGGTAACCCATTCATCTCATTTCAAGTCACCTATACAGTCTAATCATTTCGATATTTGTCAATTGGTCACGGTAGCTAAGTGGGCAAGACGCTGGCTCACTAGCCTGGAGTTCGGGTATTCGATCCCTGCATGGCCAATAAAGTTCATCCAGATTTTTCGGCGTTGGTTGCCTCTATCAGTGATGCAGGACATAGACAGCTGTCTAGTCATTCAGACAGGAGGAAAAACTGAGGTCCCGTGTACACATTGGTGTGCCCGTAAAAGATCCATTGACAGTTGGAATTCAATATAAGAGAAGGTGGTAGTACTGCTCCGGGCAAAATTTCCTTAGTGTTAAACCCCATTTCACTTCATTTTATTAAACTAACGTCTATGATGGGGTATTAGAGTCAATAGTCAGTGCTATGATGTTAATGCTTTTACATCTCCAATGTAGAATTTTATGTGTAAATTCGAACAAGCCAAATGTAAACAATCTTGTAATGCTGAAAAATGCAAAGTTTTTTTGTTCTGTGCATAAAGAATTAACTCCACCTACCAAGAACTTTGAACTCTGACATCTTCTCATTTGACACTCACACTAAGTATTGTATCCTTCAACATATGTCTTTTATATAATATCATATTACATAGAACACAGAATCAGCTAGTATGCAAATTAGTTCACACGGCACCTTTTTTAATCATGTGAGATCTCGTGTGAAGAAAAAATAGTTTTTAAGCATGGAATCAATAACGTATACAACAGTATTCTCATATCGCCCACCAACAGTGTTTACATATACCGCAAAAATTATTCACCTATCACAAACATTATTCACTAGATCACAAATGTTATTCACCTGTTGCTGTATCACCAACATTATTCACTAGATCACAAACATTATTCACTAGATTACAAGCATTATTCACCTGCATCACCAACATTACTCACTAGATCACAAACATTATTCACTAGATTACAAGCGTTATTCACCTGTATCACAAACATTATTCCCTAGATAACAAACATTATTCACTAGATTACAAGCATTATTCACCTGTATCACAAACATTATTCACTAGATCACAAGCATTATTCACTAGATATATAACAAGCATTATTCACCTGTATCACAAACATTATTCACTAGATATATAACAAGCATTATTCACCTGTATCACAAACATTATTTACTGATATCACAAACATTAGTCACAAACAGTATTAATGTATACTACAAACGTATTCACATTGATCACAAGCAGTATGCATTGATATCACAAACAGTATTTACGTCTACCACAACCCGTATTCACCCACATCCACAAACAATATTCATGTATATCCACAAACAGTATTCACATATACCACAAACGGTATTCACCCACATCACCTATCACAAACAGTGTTCACCTATATCACCAATATCACTAACAATATTCACCTACATTACAATTAGTATTCATGGAATTTGTCTAATAATAATTACCACTTATCGAAACTAATAATGGAATCATATGTGATGTTGTATTTTTTAGTCAAAGTGATGAGAGTGTTTTTGAATTGTTAGAAGAAATGATAACAAAGTACAGCAATAACTTTGACATACATCATTTTATTGCAAGATTTGTTAAATCTGAACAACCAGATCAGCTACAGAGAGGTAATATATTATTTAAAGCATGAAGTCTGGTATTTCACGGTGAATCTGTTGATGAAAAGGGGTTTGAATATACAAAGTAACCTCCAAATTGTGAAAAAATAGCCCATGTAGCTTGTCTGAAATTTTCTGCTCAAAATGATGAGCTGTTTGAAAGTGATCACTAGATTCTCTTAATGTAACTCATTTAAGAAATTATTTAGTTATTTGAGTGACTTTTGTTTTTAAACAATATTTTTATTCAAGATGACTGATTGGGATGGAGGAACATTCTTAGCCTATGTAAACCCGCCTCCCTATCAAGTTTGATTGACTTGATAATCATGGGGGGGGTTGGGACGGCTTAGTGGTCTAGAGTGCCGCGCTTCGACCTCTAGCTGTCTGGTCACCTCTGGCTTGCGGCTGTGGTTTCGAGCCCTGGTGTGAGCGTATGTGGCATGGAGATAGGGGCGCCTTCTCAACCTCGTGGGTTTCCTCCGGGCACTCCGGTTTCCTCCCACTGCTAAAGACCCCTACGCGCAAGCGAATTATTGAAATAAAATTAAAAACTATATGTTAGTCCCGAAATGACCTAGTTGTGTCAAGTGGACGTTAAACCCCATTTCTCTCTCTCTCTCTGATAATCATGGCTGACAGTTGCCAATATAACTAAGGCAACCCACAACAATTGGAAATTGGTAGATTGTATTTATGGGCAAATGTACTACAGAGCTCGAGATGGTTTTATAGAACCAGAGATAAAGGGGCTCTAAAGCGTTTCACTGAAAGATATCTGAGACAGCTCCTAAAAGCGATGGATGTATTTCAAAAACAGATCATTTCCATTTGTTCAAAAACCAATTATTTCCATTTGTTCAAAAACAGATCATTTCCATTTATTCAAAAACAGATCATTTCCATTTGTTTGAAGAAAAATCATTTCCATTGGTCCAAAAACTGGTTATTTCCTTTGTTCAAAAAAACATCATTTACCTTTAACAGATCATTTCGAGTAAAACAAACCATTTCCAATTAAGACCACTCATTTCCTTTAAAACAGATCATTTCCAGTAAAACTGATAATTTCCATTGATATTGTAAATAAGAAATAGCATTAAATGTGACAGTTACTTGCTGTTTTGATCAAATACTCCAATGCTAGTAAGGGGGGTTGGATGGCTGATTGGTTAGCATGTGCGCGCTGTATCATACGGTCTGTCATTGAGTCAACTGATATGATTTTGATTCCCTGCTTTCACGTGCCTCGTGTGTTATCTCCAGGTCCTACGGTTTCCTTCCACTGCTAAAGCTCCTTATGCACAAGCAAATTATTGAAATAAAATTGAACCATGTGTTAGTCACGAAATGACCTAGTTTGCGTCAAGTGGACTTAAAACTCTCTCACTCTCCAATGTTTGTATATTTTCTATTTGTATTTCAGTTATAGACATGGCCGTACCAGTTTTTACAGAAGACACCATTTTATCAAACCTTGTTGTTAACTTTATGATTCATGGGCATCCTAAAAAGGCTTTGAAAATATTTGAGGTATTGAATTAAAATGATTGTGTTTGCAATAATAATATTGAAATAAACATTATGTTCCAATATTTTCAAATGTATCAGTATTTCGCAATACTCTTTTATTGCTAGCCCATCAGACCAATGGCTGAAACGGCTGATGTTGTCACTACCATTCTACTGATGAAAATAATTACATTTACCATTTCTAACTGCTGATGTTGATTTTAGACAAATTGTGAGGAAATTTGTTCATATGGAAAAATGTCATACCTCAGGGACAGAACAACAGCGTTAAAGGGAAAAAGATATGGTTTTGAGTCTGCTATTAATTGTGGTAATAAATCGGGCTGTTAGGTCTTTGGAGGTTTTCTTTGATTTTCAGAATCAAGATTTGAAAAACTAGCTTTTGCTCCTCTAAAACAAGATTTGATTGAACAAAACTTTTATCTTTTTCAGTCTTCAAATCGTCAATTGGCTCCTCAAGTTTGTGATTTGTTTATTTTTTATGATAAGGTATGTTTCTATTTTATTGTCCGAACCAGGGGTCGATTTTGGTGACAGTCACTTATATATTTGTTCTTCGACTTTCAGAGAAAGCAGATGACTATTCCTCTTTAAAGTATGACAAGCCATTAAGACTGACTCCCATTAGCTGATCAATAGATAATTGACCAATCAGACAGGCTGTTGTAAATAAATACAAGATGTTTTGTTGGTATAATGAAGAGATTTCCCAAATTATGTATTTTAGGCCATACAAAATAAATGTCTTGTTTCTCGGGCAATTTGCACCTGAAAATGTAGGGGGGGGGGGGGCGTCATCTATTTTTTTCTATTATTTCAATGTTGGCTACCCGACGGTGCAAAATAAAATTTGGTTATTGCTGAAAATTGTATGGGCGCGAGGGCGCTTCTTTTTTTTTTCTTTTTTTTTATTTATTACTTGACCTTCGGCCCCCTAGACCAGATAACCACGACTGCATGTGCATTGTTTCAAGAATCAAAGCAATGACCATGGCATGGGTATCACGTCACTCGTCAGTAACCGTGGTGGACTTTTCACATCAGTAACCGTGGTGGACTTTTCAACCTCAATAATTGTCCACGGTGAAACGGAAAGACCTCCTTTCTCGACTTGGACGGAAATCAATAGGCCTAAACACTTGGTGATCAAAGAGTGGTTCGTTTTACCAAAAATTATGCGTACACATTGATTTAAAAGTCATCGCTGAGTGAGACGGTGACTACGATTTCCATTTAGCATGCGCATACGACTGCGTTGTTTCGTGCAAGGACGACTTTATACTAACGCTTTTGTTACATTCCTGTGTTAACGCATTGACAACTTCTCCAAAAAAATATTTTTTCACACAATTACATTTAGCCGAAGATATATTGAAACATGAAAAAGTCCAGCCTGTTTCTAGTTAAAGGGGAAGACCAACGATTTTCAACAAGTTTTCCATAAATAATAAATATATATTTAGAAATAATCCCCTATGTAACATATGCAAAAAAAAAATTGTAAGCGAGAAATTAATTTTTATTAATATCGGAAGTGACGTAGTTGGTTCAACGCGCTCACCGGTCTCTATAGTAAACATTCACATTTGGAGTAAGTTTAGCGCTGTATTTTGTGACCGTCTCGCCGTTTAGGAGAACATTTGATGAAAGGAAATCTTTATTAGGATATTAAGAACATTAACTTACGTTTTTTTTAAGGTATAATACACAAAACCTCTGCGTAAATTAAGTTTCTAAACTGGACACTGTGACCCAATTTAAGCCACATGTTTAGTTGTTTATATCACGTGATGGCTGGCACGTGACAGGTGTTACATCACGTGATAGACACGTGACTCAATATTTCGTCTGCATCGTTGTTTTGTGCTTACCGACTGACTGTTGTTTTTTTTTGCATTTCTTCTGCTTGTGTTGTTTGACTCTGACTGAACTCGCACCATTTCCCTTTTTGCAAATGCTGACCTGTCATTTTGTTGAATTTCTAGTAAGAAAGGGAAAATACTTGGAATAGCGTCTTTCTTCAATATAGACTTTCTTTTTGATCCAGTCAGTTCATGCTGTAAATCTCTGACATAATCGGATGGTACAAAATGTTTGCCACACACCCTCAAATTCTTTACTTTTTTATATGAGGAATTTATTGGGAGATTCTTGTTTCTAATTTTCACAAGCCACTCTCTTCGACGCCTTGCATCTGATGGAAACCGATGAAATGGCACGCCTATGGTTCTTGTAATCTCGTAGTTCTCACAACCTGGCACATTACAAGAGGGCATTTTCTATTGTTTACGTGAAGCCTGCTCATTTACCCAACAAGAACAAGTCATCAACCTCAACATTAATTGCCAAAAGTCAATATTATTCATAGGCCGCTAATATTGGTCTGTTTACTTTTATAAATGTAAAAAGATACGCAGTCAGTTACTAAAAACAACGGTGCAGACGAAATATCTGTCAGCTATCACGTGATGTACAAATATCTGTCACGTGCCAGCTATCACGTGATATAAACAACTAAACATGTGGCTTAAATTGGGTCACAGTGTCCAGTTTAGAAACTTAATTTACGCAGGGGTTTTGTGTATTATACCTTAAAAAAACCGTAAGTTAATGTTTTTAATATCCTAATAAAGATTTCCTTTCATCAGATGTTCTGCGAAACGTCGAAACGAACACAAAATACAGCGTTAAACTTACTCCAAATTTGAATGTTTACTGTAGAGACCAGTGAGCGTGTTGAACCAACTACGTCACTTCCGATATTAATAAAAATTAATTTCTCGCTTACAAATTTTTTTTTGCATTTGTTACACGGGGGATTATTTCTAAATATATATTTATTATTTATGGAAACCTTGTTGAAAATCGTTGGTCTTCCCCTTTAACACCTCGGTAGATAAGTATTATGCAAATGCATTCAACTATTGTTGTGAACTGGTTCATTGTGTATGAATTAACTTTATTTCATCAGGGGAGGTAATTTTATGTCACTTGATCGAAAATGGAGGTTCTTTCAATGTGTATGGATAATAAAGACCGTAAATAAGTATTTTATCTAAATCAATTTAATACACTGCAATGGATATAGCCTATATGTATGACGCTTGTAGGCACATGCGGCATATATTGTTTTTACTTACGTATCGATGACTGGGTGGGCGTTATTTTTTTATTTTTTTTTTTCATCAAGCTAAATAAAAAGATTGCATGCGCAATCATTTTTTGGTGCGGGCGGTGCCTGAGAAACAACTTATTTTATTTGTGTTGCCTTAGCCAGTATTCTTCACTAAAATACATATTTGTAGTTCCACACATATATAAGTTTATATTTATTCTTACAGTTGAATGTACTGGAACAATTTGCAGAGCTAACTAAAGACAGTGATAAAAAACAGAGAGATGAAATCTTATTTGGACTCATTCGTGGTCATGGTAAGTGTTGGAATTGATCTTAAAGAACCTAATCTGTTAATTTTTGTTGTTAATTTGAATAATGATAGGGCAAACCTATTCTTATAAGGCTGTTATCCGTACTCTAGACAATATTCACAAGAATGGATTTCTTTGGAATAAAGATAAAAAAACATACACATGCACGTAAAAGATCCCTTGACAGTTGGAATTCGATATAAGAGTAGGCTGTAGTGCCCTCATAGCACACTGTATGTCGTATGCCTGTCTTCATTAGCTCAGTTCGGAGCAGAACAATAGGACGTTAAACCCCATTCCATTTCATTTTATTTCCATCTTGAACACCTTGACATGATATTTTCTCCATCCTCCATTATTCTTTCATTTTCAAATAGCAAAAGTGAAATCAGTGAACAAAGCGTTAGATGTGTTAGTACAGTATGAAGAAGAAAATACTGTACCAAAGGACAAAACACTCCGATATTTAGCTAAAGTTTGTGAGTCAGCTGGCATTGATGTTCCGTTTGAAGTGCCTGCAATTGTAAGTTGTAATTGTTGATCTTTTCTATCATATTTGGGGTGAGAGGGGGGGTGGATGGCCAAAGGGTTAGGGTGTGCATGTTGTATCATAAGGTCTGTCATTGAGTGAATTGGCGTGGTTTCGATTCCCCGGTTTCAGGTTACAAGGAGTAGGGTCGCTATACGAAACTCGTGGGTTTTCTCCAGGTCCTCCGGTCTCCTCCCACTGCTAAAGACCACTATGCACAAATAAATTATTGAAATAAAATAGAATGATGTTAGTCCCAAAATGACCTGTTAAACTCTATCCCTCCTTCACTCTCTCTCTCTCTCTCTCTACCTCTCTCTCTCTCTACATGGGGTGACACCAGATGTGGCAACCGCCAGGTATGCAAAATCGGGATAGGAATGTAAGTACGGAGAACCAGAAGATTTTTTTCATTCATCAATCTATTCTAGCTTTGATAAACTGTTTTAATGGTATTTAATTGAACTAGAGTATACAGGTCAAAATTCTATGGAATACAACTACTGCTTATTACTGAGCGGACGTTATAACGACTAGAGAAGCCTTGATGAAACGTCGCTCAATAATAAGCAGTAATTGTATTCCATAGAATTGTGACCTGTATATTCTAGCTTTGCAAATTCTAGTAGACTGTGCCTATGCATTAAATTTCCCTCATAGCATACTGCATGGCATATGCCCATCTTCATTAGCTCTGTTGGAGCATAAAATTACGTCATTAATCTCATTTTATTAATTTATTCTTTTGGTTTGTACTCATTTCATTTCTGTTGTAGAATACACCTGAAAATGTAAATGTAAGAAGTGAAACTAGAGCGGATAACCGAAGGAAAGGGACGCAAATTGAACTCAAGTTTCCTGAACTATTAGAATTAATTAAAGATGGAGATGTGGAGCAAATAATGGAAGCTAAAGCAAGGTAAGTATATTCTCCATTCCATTGCACAAACTTCCCACAGGTGGTAATCTCAAAGTACAAAATTTGACATCACTGTCTGTAGAACCATGTCAGTGGTGGAGGACAGAGGGTCTTGCAAGGGACAATGTATAGTTGTTTGGATGGGATGAAAACTTAAGGTCCTGTGTACACATTGACGTGCATGTAAAAGATCCCCTGGAATTTTGAATTCAATTTAAGAGTAGGCCGTAGTAGCACCACTGTCTTAGCTAAACTTTCCTAATAGTACACTGTGTGGCATATGAGCATCTTAATTAGCCCAGTCTGCACAGAACAGTAGGATGTTAAACCCCATTTCATTTCATTTATATTTTACCTTTATATTTATAAGGGGGGTTGGGTGGTCGAATGGTTAGCGTGCACGCTGTATCATACGGCCTGCCATTGATGGTTTCGAATCCCCGGTGGTACGTGGCAAGGAGTAGGGTTGCCTGTCCAACGTGGGTTTCTCCAGGTACTCCGGTTTCCTCCCACTGCTAAAGACCCCTACGCCCAAGCGCATTATTGAAATAACATTAAAGCATATGTTAGCCCTGAAATGACCTGGTTTGTGTCAAGTGGGAGTTAAACCCCATTTCTCTCTCTCTCTCTCTTCTATTTATAACCATATTCGTTAGTCTGAGCAGAACAGTAGGACGTTAAACCCGATTTTATTTATATTTATAAAGGATAGATGCAGATCAACATGAAAATGCAGCAGTATTTTTACCAGAGGTTTTGAAAATAATTGGAAAAAATGATAAAGGTATTTTGATAATTGTTTTTATTACATGCTTACGTTAATGTTTTCTGCTCTTTTGTCATTGTTCTGAATGGGTTAGAGTTGTTTACAAATTAATAAATAATGTTTATAGTTTATGCAATATGCACAAATGCAAAATCTGTAAATTAATATCAACTGCACAGACCCTTGAGTCTTGAGACTCTTAATGTTGTGGGATTAGCCTCAAGAAATAACATTTTGTTGAAAAAAAGCATAAAATATCTTGAGATTTTTTTCTCCAAAGCAATAGGGGGGTTATGTCGAATATTGGCCATCCTGGAAATAATAATCTGTGTCTGGCATTTTCTGTGACTGGTGCCTTTTTTCCAGGCTTTAATATGGGGGAACTAATGTTATATCCGATTCCTGGGGTGTTGCAGTATACGTGTAGATTAAAGTGAAAAACAAAAAACAGCCATCACAGTGGCTAAGTGGGTACAATCCTGGCTCGCTAGCCTGGAAGTCGGGTGTTTGATCACTGCATTGGCCGAGAAAGTTCAACCAGATGTTTTCGACGTTGTTTATCCTTGTCAGTGATGCCAGACAGAGGGCCTGACAAGAACAGCTGTCTAATCGTTCAGATGGGACAAAAAAACGATGTCCCGTGTACACATTGGCATGCACGTAAAAGATCCCTTGGCAGTTGGAAATTATTATAAGAGTAGGCTGTAGCGCTGCTGCCTGGGCAAAATTTCCCACATAGAAAACTGCATGGCATATGCACCGTAGGGGAGACAACTTATATCTATTTAAACTTAAGAGTTCAGACAACTGACAAAATCATACCTGAGATATGATGTAATGATATGTAAGTTACTGATACTTACCTTTGTTTGGTGTTTTACAGTTCATAAAATATTAACTTACCTGAGAAATAACCAGAAAGTTGAAGATTTATTATCCATTTTCAATACATCTTACCCCATAACACAATCTATTAAAACTACGGCTAAAAAAGTTTATATTGGTACTCTACAAGATATGTAAGTTATATTCTATACTTTTCAAAAGCAGTGACAGCACAGCGAGTGTGACGTTGGCTTGCTATCAAGTAGTTTAGGTGTTGGCCTTGTCAGTGATGCAGAACAATGTATAGTCATTCGAACAGGACGAAGACCTGGGGTCCTACGTACATATTGGTGTGTATGTAAAACAACCCTTGTCAGTTGGGATTGGATATAAAAGTAGGCTGGTAGTGCTGCTATCTGAGCAAAATTCCCGTCATTTCATGCAGTATTGGGCATGCTAGTTTCCATAAGCCCAGTTGGTGCAGAACACTAGGACGTTAAAACTCACTTCCTTTCATTTTTTATCAAATGGCATTAAGCCTTTAGGTTATATACGTTGTGTTATAATTTGTTCAAAATCTGTGACAGATGCCCATGTATATAATCCTGTATCAAGTACGATAGTACCACATGGACTGAAACTGAGCATAGCATTATCAGCGCCATCTTGGAATTGTGCCATATCAAATACACAACTATCGAAGCAACAAGAATGCGAAGTTTAATGTCAACCACATTTTAATTGGCTGATGGTGCCATATACAATCGTTAACATAATCTTCTTGTTTATTTATGATTGCATTGCCCCTGAACATGTTATATGAAAGGGTGCACTATGAATATGCTGTTATAATAATGATAATATGTTTCGTTGCTGTGAAGTTTATCCAATGTTTTCTAGTAAATGTCTTTGTTTTTTTGTTTATTTTATTTTAGGTCTGAAAATGCGAAAATAGAAGAAGTGTTAGACAATAATAAAGATGATATACATGATTATTTGTCTGTAAACATCTTAAAAAAATTAAAAGAAGACAATCCAGATTTATTTTCAAAAGGTAAAAAAATCACAAATCAAATATTATAAAAGACAACTTAAGGATGATAGGTAGTTTCCTGTGCTCTCCTTTACAAAATTACCATCATTGCTTCACCATAAGATAAGATGGTAGAATGTTGTAACCCATTTCATTCTTATAAATTACTGTTTAAATACTGCGTGTATAAGAGCAAAACTTCTTTGATTTAGATTTAAAAAAAATAAGTAGTCCACTTACATCTGAATGTTGACTCAACAACAAGGTCTAATGACATCTTTAAGAGGGGTCACGTGGCTAAGTGGGTAAGAGACTGGCTCACTAGCCTGGGGGTCGGGTGTTCAATCCCTGCATTGGCCGAGAAAGTTCATCCAGATTTTCTGGCGTGGTTTCCCCTTATCAGATATGCAAGACGAAGGACCTGACAAGGACGGCTGTCTAGTCGTTCGGATGGGACGTGTTCACATTGGCGTGCACGTAAAAGATCCCTTGGCAGTTGGAATTCGATATACCCTTTATTTGACCTTAATTTGACTGAAAAGTTGAAGTCAGTTGTTACTGGTATAATAATTCGTATTAAACATAGTTTTGAAGTTGTAATTAAACCCACTCGTTGTTCTGTTCCGTTTAGCATTCTCGTCCAAAAGTTTGTTTTTCCTTTTATGAGAAAAGACAAAAATGTGACTTAGATCGTTCTTCCCCTGTACTCTTCAATTGCTCGAGCCAATCACAGAAATTTCTGTCAGTGATGATATTAGATCTGATGTAGTATAGCCCAACATTATTTCCAGGTTAAATCTTTATAAACATGGCATTTCAATTGATTATTAATCATAAATAGAAACATAAGACTTTAAACCATTTATTTTATTTTGCAGTGGAATCTATTGTTTTGTCTAATGATCCAAGTAAAATGAATTCGTTGTTAGCTTATTACATAGTTTATGATTATGATAAAGCAAAAGACTTGTTACAGGTAAGGGTTGTTTTTGTTGTCATAAAGCACCCCCGTCTTCCATTAGCCCAGGTTAGGTGCATAAGAGTAGGACGTTAAACCCCATTTCATTTCATAAAGCACCCGTCCAACCTCAAGGGTTTTCTCCGGGTCCTCCGGTTTCCTACACACTAGCGAATTATAGAAATAAAATTGAACCATGTGTAAGTCATGAAATGACCTAGTTTGTGTCGAGTGTTAAACCCTCCCTCCCTCTCTCTCTCTCTCTCTCTCTCTCTGTTGTCATAAGGGGGTACAGAAAGGTATTCAGTTGTGCATTACACAAGGGCTGACAAGAAACCGTGTCTAGTTCTGCAGATGAGACAAATTCCTTATGTCCTGTAAAGGTTGGCGTGCATGTTATAAAAGAACACTTGTCAGCTGGAATTTGACGAAGAGTAGTCAAAATTTGATTGCTAGCACACTGTTAGACTCATGCCTGCCTTCGTTAATCTTGTTGATACAGCAAAGTAGGACGTTTAACCCCATTTCATTTCTCTCTCTCTTCAATTGTTACCAATCTATTCGCACATTGATTCTTGTCATTTTGTCTTGAATGGAGGCGGAGGTTAAACCCTATTTCTCTTTCTTTCTCTAAAAATGTATATTTTATCATTTAAAATCTGCCAGTATACCAAACATCGTTATTTTTCTTGTTTTGTAGAAACAACCTGGATCAGTAGCAGGAATAAAGAAGAAGTCCATGTTAAGTCTAGCCAGAATTGAGAAAAAGGTACAGTTAATATTTGTCATGAAATCATGCATAATTGACCGACATTTTAAGTCCCAAGTCCACGATTTTAGTCGAAAACACTAAGTATACTTGGAGAATTTTGAGCAGTATTTATTCTGCTTCCATTTAATTGAATTGAATAGGTTTATTTAGTCTCTGTGTGTATGTCAGATGTCAAACAGAGTAGAAGCGCATTACAATATACTAAATTTTGGATATGGCGGCCATTCAGGACCGAGATTTTTTCTAGAAGTATAAAGTAGATGAATCTATGTGTGCAGGATGTAAATTATGATCGCATTTCTATAGGTTATGTCATTGTTTATTACGAGCCATTCAATTCAAATGTAACCAGGAATTCCAGCTGTGAATATTCAGTACAAGATAGTCATGTAAGCCATGAATTGTATACCATATATACTCAAACATCATAGTAAAATTCTATTTTAGTTCAATCTCATGGGTTTTTTTCTGGGTAATCTGCGAGACCCACCCCTACAAGCAAATGAATTGAGCAAGTTTGTATGGACTGGACAATAAACCCTGCTGCTCTCTCTCTCTCTCTCTCTCCCCCTCTTTCTCTCTCTGTCAGTATTATGCAATTTTTATTTTTTATTTTTTTAGGAGGAAATATTTGATAGAATAGTAGATATAACAAGGCAGTTCGATGAAACAAGTTTATTTTATATTTATAGTCATTATATAGATATGTGGGGTAAGTTATAAAACAAACAATTCACCTTCATGTGTCTGACTCCCTCTTCACCAAGCATGATGAGTAGATAGCTATTCTCTTTCTCTCAACAAAAAAAAAGACAGACTCCTTGTCCATTTGCTTGAAAGAATCATTAATGCTTGGGAGCTTTTGCAGAAGGCCTGGTAAGGGAGATGTATAGTTGTTTGGATTGTACGAAAAACCAAGTCCCATGTACTTATAGGCAGATGAAATTTGATATAATAGTAGGCTGTAGAACTGCTGTCAGAGCAAAATTTTCCTCATAGCACACTCTATGGTGTATGCCTGTCTTCATTAGCCCAGTTGTAGTGGAACAGTTAGACTTTAAACCCCCATTGTGTTTCATTTTGGGAGCTCTTGGCCTGAGGGTAAGTTATGAATTATTAATTTGCCATGATCTGACTAATCAGTTGCATGGTGAAAGTTCTAATTAGATTGTATGCCAAAATTAGAGACAAATCAGTCATGGTATTGCAGATATACACCCATATTTTCTAGAGGTCATAATTTTAATCCAATTTTGATTAAACCAAAAAATATGTTTATATCCAAAAGATTTCAGTTTGATTTTGCCCAATGATTTTATACAGTGTATGGGCTCCCAGAAGAACCAGGATGGTCGAAAAACAATTGGAACTCAAAATATAAGCTTGATGTGAAGCCACTGTCGGGGCAAAATTACTCAATATTACACTGCATTGAGGCAGTGGCTGACTTTTAAACCCCATTCCTGTTGATTTATTTTCAGTAAAAGCAGGAGAACTTGATGCTGCTTTAAATGTTATTAAAAAGATGGAAGGCGATAGATTAAGTCCACAAGATATGCATGAAGGAATGTTGAATCGTTTAGAGGTAGCATTTAAAGAAAATAATAGACTTTTACCTTGGCAGGTGAGTTGACAAAACCCAGTGTCATTAAGATTTTTAAAATGGCAATTTCATATTTTTTAGTTATATTTTTAAAATATATTAAAATAAAGCCCTAAAATAGATTGTATCTACAAACAGTCCTACCGTGTTAAAGAATAATCCTATTAATCCTATTATTCACTATTGCCAGTTGAGAAATTGGCAAAAATATCATTTTCAACTTCAAATTCAAACGTTTTAAGATTGCCATTGCATGGAGGGGAATGGGAAAACAAGGGAGGTAATTCAAGTAATTGTGTTATTATTTTCTGTCAGGGATTTCTATGCCTGTGAAATTTTGCCCATGATCGTATAATAGTGAGTTGACAACCCTTTGAGCAAAAGACATAGAAATAATTATGTTTTGACTTTCTTAGAAAATGTTAAATTTCCGCTTTAAATTGGCTGGAATTTCTGGACATGCTGCAATCTGATTAATTTTTCAATATGAGATTCCAATTTACTTAACCTCTGACAAGTCTTACCATTATATAATACTCATATCCTCTAATAGTAGGTACAGGAAGACCGCACTACACACAAAACAAAACTCTACAAGATAAACCTGCGGACAAGACAGAAAACAAACATTGCAAAAAAAACCAAATATCAAATCAAGTGAATGGATCGAGACCAGCAGTAAGCGTCCACTGTGCTGTACTGTCTCGGGCCTGTTATGGTACAGGCTTCACTAAAAGTGATTTACAAAAACGATGTTACAGAAAAAAGCCATGGTGACTCAGCGATTAAGATGTTATCTTGCTAACTCGGAGGTTCCAAGTTCGATCACTGTCTTGACCGAGAAAGTTCATCCAGATCTTCCGATGTGGTCCCTTTTTGTTAGTGTTGCAGGACCGACGGCCTGGCAAGGGGCAGCATATTGTCGTTTGGGATGAAAGCCAAGGTCATGCGTACACATTGCTGTTCAAAATAAAAAATGGCTTGACAGTTAGAATTTAACATAAGAGTAGGCTGTATCGCCGCTTTTCCGGCAAAATTTCCCTCATTGCACAATGTATGATATATGCCCATCTTCATTAACCCAATCAGAGTAGAACAAAAGGACACTAAACTTATTTCATTTCATATCTCTCCTCAGTTGATTTTTTGTTCTGCAGAAATTTAAAATAGTTGTGTGTTTATTTTATTTTCAGTCAAATGCAGGTGATACAAGTTCTGATAGTTCAGATTCCGATTCAGATTCGGACGTTAAAAAACCAAAATAAGACTGTTACCCGTGATAAATTATATTTGCTTTATATGAAGTATGTTAGAAAGAATGTTTGTTTCATTCAGCTATCTGAATCATGTTAATGATCGTGTCATAAAGAATCAGCAATCATGTATTTAGAGAGGCCAATATCTAAGTCATGTATTTAGAGAGGCTGCTATCGATCTGAGCCATGTAAATAGAGAGTCTATAATCTGAATGCTGTGTATAGAATGATATATTTCAGAGTCAGATAACAGAGTCATGTATTTTAGAGAGTCAACAATCTGAATGCTGTGTTAGAATAATATATTTTAGAGTCAGATAACAGAATCATTTATTTTGTGTTAGCTACCAGAGTCCTGTAGTTTAGAGTCAGCTAGCTGAATGGTGTATGGTCGGTTCAGCTTGTTGAATCACTTATATTGGATCAACTATCTGAGTCGGCTAGTTGATTCAGTATTTTGATTCCACTATCTGAAAGGTATATTTTGTTGTCAGCTAGCTGAGTCCTGGATTTTGATTTAGCTAGCTGAGTTATGTATAGAATCAGCCAGCTGAGTCATGTATTCAGAGTCTATAATTATGATGAATCAGTATTTTGAGTCAGCTAGCTGATTCGGTATATTTATTGATCTAACTGTATTATGTAATTTCGAATCAGGTAGTTAGTTTTATAATATATTTTATAGTTTTTGTTAACAATGTGCGTGAAAATATAAAACTGTGCTAATATACATATATATAGATATATACACTAGACAGGGACACATTTACTCTTACTTGGATACTGGACAAGGAAACAGGCCCTGATATGTACCGATCAAATATACTTTGTTTTTAATATTTGAAAAAAATATACTTTTCAAGAGTTTGACTCATAATATGCAGTAGTGAATATTAACGTTTTCAGAAGACACTCATTAAAATGCTTTGCTTTTATTAGGCCAGTGCTAGTGTTATTTTGAATATTATATGCAATTGATTACATCAATATTATTGGAAGTGACAATACCACTTTAATAAGATCACTTCACTTATGATTAATAAATGTCATGTTACTTGTAAAAGAGTTGGTTTTCATTCCAGAAAAAAATCAATCATTTGTATTAAAATTTGAAACAATAAGTTTTATTTCTGTCTTAAAATTTCCGAAATCTTATGATGAGAAATTCTGATAGTTGTTGCCTATTGTTTATGTTGATTGTATTTAATGAATTATATGCAAACTAATTAATTTATAAACTATCTTAACATATCAATAATTGTAAAAAGACATTTGGCTATTGGCTCAGTATATAATATTTGGTATGGATACAATCACTTTAACCCTGTCGAAGCAGAACAGTAGAATGTTAAACCCCTATTTCATTTGGTTTATTACACGGCATCATGTTTTGCAAGTGATTGTATCCATACCAAATGTTCTAATATTATAATTTTATTTGGCTGCTTAGTTTGAAATGAAATGAAATGAAATGAAATGGGGTTTAACGTCCTACTCTTTTGCACCTAACCTGGGCTAATGGAAGACGGGCATACGCCATACAGTGTGCCATGGGGGAAATTTTGCCCGGGCAGCGGCGCTACGGCCTACTCTTATATCGAATTCCAACTGCCAAGGGATCTTTTACGTGCACTCCAATGTGTACATGGGGCCTCGGTTTTTCGTACCATCCGAACGACTAGGCAGTTGTCCTTTGCTTAGTTTGAACTTGTGGTTTGAAATTCATATGCAGTAATGTAACATCCTTCTTGGATGTTTGTGACGATAATAATGTGAGACAGAGGTGTTGATGTGAGTAGTCATTTGGGCGCCTTACATTTAACCACCGCATAATTAAAATCATTTGCTTAAAACCTGTCATTTATGGTTGAAACAAATTTGAGGAATTAAACTATAAATTAATTTATTTCCGTAATACTTTGCATGTTTAATTGAGGAAAGGTCTGTTTATATATGCCGTAAAATAACCGAGGTCTTCAACCTGTTTATCTCGGCTAGCTTACACCATGTAAACAGACCTTTATAGTTAGAAGTAATTAGGGCTATCTCCATCACTCTAACTTTAACAAAGTTGTATTTTATTAAGATTGTGCTAAAAATCAATGATTCTGCATTTTTTTCACACAAAAGCTTTTAATAGTCCCCTGGTTTCTTCGAAAGGCGGGGGGACAATAAACATTTTAGCATAATGCATTTTAATGCCATTTGTAATAAGGGACTCGAAGAACAAGGCATGTCAAATGGGGATGCCATATTATTCTCTGGAGGGCATGCACAATAAATGCCGTTAGGGTAGAATGGAATAACCAGGCGCTAGCGATTGCCATTTGAATGAGACTTCTGACATATTTCGTCGAATATAACTGGTTAGAAATTGTAGTAAAAACAGAAACGATTGAATGTAAATCAGTTTATATACATACACATTACATTATTATACGTGTTGCGACTATTTGTGTCAATTTCTAGGGCCCAAATATTAGCCATTTACCTCCTCCTTTAACAATACTGTAGTTTACAAGGCATTCAATATTCATCAATAACAATCAACAGCTTCAATGGTTAGAAGTGAGTTGAAAAGAGATAATAATTGAAAGTAAAATGTTTTAATAATATTATCAAGTGTTAAAATTGAGAAATCACAGATTACTAAAGTACTACACTAGTTAAAGTAAGGATGATGTATTTAGCCCTAAATGAGTGATTGAGTTAAGATATAGACATTATTAGTGGTTGTTTATGATTCGATAATATTTGTTAATAAATCATCTTTGGTATTTAAACTCTTTTCGTTCTATGTCATATATCAACAAGAACATCATCAATGAAAGACAAAGAAAGATTGCATACTTGATAATTGAGACTATAGTCAACTTTTGATTTTGACTTGAAATGTTTAATAGTGTCCCACTCCCTGCAGAAAGAAGGTCCCATGGCCCTTTATAAATGATGAGCCTATTTATCTGATTCAGAATATTTCTTTTTTTAAATGTCCTAGTAAGAACTACATTGTCATCACCTGAATCTGCTATCTGTTCACTATGTTAATGTACAATTTTTTGATAGGTATTTTCAAATTAGCAAAGGGGTTTTCATTCAATTATCTCCCCATGTATGTTCAAACTTATGAATGTTTGGAAACGCAATACAGACTATTGAAGATGCACCAACCTTATTGCAATTAACCATAATGTCAGACTTTTTATACAGCTGTGAGAATATACCTCACGTACGAAGTTTAGCACATTAACATGTACCGTTTTTTTTTTCTGCATCGACTGGGCTAATAAAGATGGGTATACTCCAGTGATGGGATTTCAAAAATTTTCTTGTCAGACATTTTTTCCCCCGAAAATAAAGGGGCATAACTGGTATACGCCATGCAGAGTTATATGAAAGCTATTGAATTCCAACGGTTCGTTTACATGCAGGCTCACATTATAAGAGTTCCTGAAGGTATATTTTAAAACTTAGTGATCTTTTTAGATTATTGTAGATGAGAAACAAACTAGGTCATTTCGGGACTAACATATGGTTCAGTTTCATTTCAATAATTGGCTTGAATAAGATACTCTCTGTATATTTTAAAACATGGTTCTAATTTAGATTATATTATTGTAAATGAAGAACTTGATTAAGATGATCTCTATAATCTTCTATTGTTCCTGGTGGTGATTCCGTATTTTTGGCTAATTCGTCCCATTTTCTCATAGAAAGTATGACATCAAATAATGGAGAATTACTAAACTTTTCTGCTTCTTGTTGACTCATTGGTCCACCTTGATGTTCTAAAGTCATTTTACTGGCAGGACTTAGCTCTGAAATAAAGTATTATAAAATGAAATGGGGTTTAACATCCTACTGTTCTGCACCGACTGGGCTAATGAAGGCAGGTATATACCATTCAGTGTGCTGTGAGGGAAATTTGACCCGGACAAACGATGCTACGGCCCACTCTTACATCAAATTCCAACTGTCAAGGGTTCATTTATGTGGACACGAGACCTCGTATTTTTCATCTTAACTGAACGAAAATACAGCTCTCCTTGTCCTCTCAGTCCTGCACCAATGACAAGGGGAAAGCACCCCAGAAAATCTAGACAAACTTATTAATAAATGGCTGTTCACATAATATATAATACTTCTACTGGTTAGCAAATCTTACAGTAAATGTATTTTGATGACGCACATTCCTTGTAGGTCAAAACAATTACATTACAGGTTGTTGCCCTTGATCACATTTTACTAATGATCACCGTTTTGGAATGACCACAAGACTTGGATGCTGTGGAGAGTATGTTTCATTACCTGCCAACCTATCAGTCAACTATCTTTTTATTGAATTCACTCACTTTCATAGTACTCTTTATCTTTATACACCAAATATCGTTTAGCTTGAACATGTCCACTGACCAGCTCACAGACAAGAGATGGAAAACCTAAATCACGTAGATAATTCCCTCCTATTGTATCATGATCTTTAGCACCTAAATCTTGATCATTCGTTACCATGGATACTGTATTTTTATCAATACCAATCAGATGTCCAATATCATGAAGCAAGGAACCCACTGTTACCTGTAAATTTTAAAATTGATGAATTAATTCTTCATAAAACTTAAAACATATTGTGCAGATTTTCACTTTTATCAAAATTTATATATTGTGTGATCGTATTAAAGCCCCAATAACACTCTTGTTGTAATTGAATAATATGTCCCAATCTTTATTCTGGTCAACAAATTGTATTATTTTACAATATTCAAATAAATTGATGATACAAATTTCATCGTAACACACCTAATTTAAAAAATTGGAAAAATTCAACTACATGATTTGAAAAGGTTAACGTAAACCTTTTCAAATGTGACTTGGATTTTAAAATATTTTCGAACCCTCTGGACAAGTAAAATATGATGTAATGGATAATTTACGCAACAGGTAGGACACATAAACATCTGGTACTTAGAATAAGACTATTATTTATTTTCTAGAGCTGCCAAGCCAGCAAGAGTGTTATTGTCCCTTTAATAAAAGAAAGGCTAATATAGATCTATAGGCTAAAATCAAAAGTCTGGGGATCACGTGGCTAAGTGGGTAAGAGGCTGGCTTGCTAGCCTGGAGGTCAGGTGTTCGATCCCTGCATTGGCAGCGAAAGTTCATCCAGATTTTCTGGCTTGGTTTCCCCTTGTCATTGATGCAGGAGGGAGGGCCTGACAAGGACAGCTGTCTAGTCGTTTGAATGGGATGCAAAACCAAGGTCCTGTGTACTGAAATTCGAAAAAAATTTCCCTCATAGCACACTGTATGGCGTATGCCCGTCTTCACCATATTCCTGAAGCAATGGCCCGAGAAATGAGATTACCTATAATCAAACGCTGCGCGGAGTATGGTCTTCACTAGCACAGTTTAGGAGCAAAACAGTAGGATGTTAAACTCAATTTCATTTCTGTTGATTACTGATGAGTACTCTGTAATATATGTAGCAGGATTCCAATTATTAAAAAGCAAATTTTTGAAGCTCATTTACTTTTTAGCAAATATATTCAAATTTGAATAGCATTTATTTAGAAATGAAGAGCATTCCCGGTTACGACTACCTAATCCTAAATTTATGGGGATCATGTGGCTAATTCGGTAAGACGCTAGCTCATCACTAGCCTGGAGGTCGGGTGTTCGATCCTTGCATTGGCCGAGAAAGCTCATCCAGATTTTCTGACGTGGTTTCCACTTGTCAGTGATGCAGGACGGAGGGCCTGGTAATGGCAGCTGTGTAGTCGTTCGGATGACACGAAAAATCAAGGTCCTGTGTATACATTGGCATGCACGTAAAAGATCCCTTGGCAGTTGGAATATGATGTAAGAGTAGGCCGTAGCGCTGCTGCCCGGGCAAAATTTCCCTCATACCACATTGTATGGCGTATGCCCGTCTTCATTAGCCCAGTTTAGGAGCTATACAGTAAGACGTTCTGTTGATTACTGAATAGCAAATTTTAAGTCTCATTAACTTTTTGGCCAATATATTCAAAATTTGAATAGCATTTATTTAGAAATGAAGAGCATTGCTGGTTAGGACTACCTCATCCCAAACTTAGACTACCTGTCTACAGCTATGTGTGCAGTATGGAAGTACCTGTAGGTTATAGTGTGAGAGTGTCACAATGTGGCAGATTTTGATATTGACCTACCTGAAGATTATTCATGTGTTGTTCAGCTAATCTAGCACATTGTATCATATGTTGTGTTTTACTCACTGATTCACCTAAATAATTTGTTTCACCGTATATATTAAACAATCGTATAATATCATCTACAGCCTTCTCTGTCATACTGTCTCTTATACTAGCAACACACTGCTGTTTTCACTCCTCCTTATCTCAACAGTTACAAGATAGGAATTTCAAATCTAGCTTTTGACCTTGCAACACAAATAAAATAAGTTGTTTCTCGAGCATAACACAATATGCTACATAACATAACAAATATTTCTTGTTGAGGTCCATTAAAGGTAATGTTAACGAATCATTATTATATTATGCGCTTGCTTTACAAAAATCGTGGTCTCACACGTAATTCCAGATTTATTTAGCTACAGAGGTGGATTTTACGGCATTTACATATGTGTAATAAGTCTACAATTTACCACATTTGGAGGGAAATCAATATAGACACAACCATCAAAAAGTAGTACATATTATATTGATTTCCCTCCAAATTTCAGTCAGTGTTCAGATCTTGTGAGTAGACTTGATTTTGGGGGTTATGGTCTAAGTATGTACAATAAATGGAAGCAAAACCATAGACAAGTAAACGATTTCTGTATTGTTCTGTAAATAAAACACCCTCCCGCCCATACAATTATCAGCAATAGCAAAATTATACTTAGCACCATCCTTTAGCCAGGTCAAAACTAAAAAAGACCCCCCCCCACCTCCTACATTTTCAGCTGTCAATTACCTGAGAAACAAGACATTATTTTGTGTGGCCTTATTTTGATTTATCTCCTCAGAATAACATATAAAGAAATAATATGTATGCCATTTCAAAAGTCGAAACTTGAAAAGATTCCATCCATAATTTGAAGAAAAGAAAAAAAGTATGTGTGAGCAGTGTGAATTCCTTAAATCAGTAGTGGTATCAGATGCTCTTGAATTAATCCAGTATACCCTACCTTCTGTATGACACCTGTCACTGTTCATAACTAGTTAACTGGAATACACAATTCAGTAACCCATTTAATGGCCTTAAAAGTCATGTTCCAAGCTTAAATGAAGACATTCAACCATGATCCCCACATTTTCTCTCATTCAGAGATTTTATCACCAATTACGTTTGATTTAATGGTCGAGAGCGAGACATTAAGTAATATATTGATATTGCACAAGTCAATGTCGACCATTTAACAACTTAAAACACAGACACTATCCTGCATGTGCTTTTCAATGAAATATGTCAAAGGAGTCCAATATTTCATCTAGTACAGATAATGTACATATTTTAAATATTAATATTACAAGCAGCTAGAGACATGAAAGAGGTAAATAAAATTTATTAAAAAGTGTCAATATTTTGTATAAGTTAATAACCAGAACACAGGATAAGTTGTTAGATGTGTAAGAAAATATAAACTATTCTATATCAATCAAATCTATACACATATTATATCTACATATCAAGATTAATTACAATAATAGGTACTGGTACTGGTAATTACAATAATAGGTACTGGTAGTGGTAATTACAATATTAGAAGGTACCGATAATTACAATATTAGGTACTGGTAATTACAATAATATACAGTACTGGTAATTACGATAATATTAGGTACTTGTACTGGTAATTACAATAATATTAGGTACTGGTACTGGTAGTTACAATAATATTAGGTACTTGTACTGGTAATTACAATAATAATAGGTACTGGTACTGGTAATTACAATAATATTAGGTACTTGTACTGGTAATTACAATAATAATAGGTACTGGTACTGGTAATTACAATAATAGTAGGTACTGGTACTGGTAATTACAAGAATAATAGGTACTTGTACTGGTAATTACAATAATTAGGTACTGGTAATGGTTATGTCTGTTATAGCTATTCTGCTATAGCTTTACCTATCTGTGGGATTCAGATTAGGTCCAAGAGTCATACATCATTCTATTTATTCAACTTCTGATTTATTACTTAAATTTGTAAACCACGCCTAAAAATAGCTTTTAACATTTATTCAACTGGGTTGATGTGAAACTCCTAGATACAGAGTTTTATCGTGAGTTTTAGAACCAAGCAAATGAAATTGGATTAAAACGTGAGTTGAAAAAAACGATTTGATCGTCCTGGAACCAGTTTGTAGAAAAGTATACCTTAAGTACATATATGTATAATAGACACATGTTAACAAATATAACATTTCTCATATCACATAAAGGCGTACTGTGGCCTACACATAGTGGGAAATTACAATGACTTAAGCACTGGAGATCACTATTCTGTGAGGATGATTTCCCTTTGGGTTGTGCGATTACACATACAACATTTTATTAATCACAAATTTTCATTACATGGAAATATTTGGGTGATAGCCTACTGCATAATAATTGTAATTTTAAAGGAATAGTAATTTGGAAACTATGGAAAATCTTGGCTTTGTACTGTCACCAGAGAGTGAATAGCAGTGACATTGCTTGTGAGTGCAATAAATATAAGACTATTCCCACATTTTTTTACTAGTTATTATAAACATGTAGCTAGATATTATTACCCTTGGGTTACATAACTAAACCATTAAGGTACAAAGAGACTCCTATTCACTTCAAGGAAATTGGATGGCCGTGGGATCAACTAGCAAGTGGTTTCGCCCGGAGGCTTGCACGTGACAAGGAGAAGGGATGTCTGCCTAACACGGTGGATTTACTTTGGGTTCTGTGATTTCCTCCCACTGCTAAAGATCCCTATCCACAGGCAAACTATTAAAACATATGTTAGTCCCAAAATAACCTAGTTTGTGTGTTGAGTAGACAATAAACCCTATTTCTCTCTTTATAATGACTTTGTTATGTACAGTAATTATAACATGGTCTACTACAAATCAAGCAATGTACATATTTGTGACTATAAAAAAAATAAGCAAAATCAAAAAGCACCCCTGACAAATAATATTTAATCTTAATCTTTAATAAATATAAATAAACAATTTTAAAAACATAACACAACAATCGGAATGTCCCCTTCTTTCTTCAATCACCATTAATAATAGAATGAGAGTACAGTCCCATCACCATGGTGATGTCGTATACTCTGAAACATCGGACTTTAAAGAGGGTATAGTCCCATCACAATGGTGATGTCATAAACTGTGAAACAACCATCTATTATGAAGGTACAGAGTCCCACACCATGGTGATGTCATTTCCTGAGAAACAACCTTTTTATTCTAACAAAAATATATTTCACATCTGCGGAGCAGTCATTTAAAAAATACAATATACAATCTAGTCCCAATCTTACATATTATAATTATAATTTATTTAAAGGCAGTAATGTAAAATATAATCAGTATGGATAGCAAGCGGAAATGTATAAACAACCTATGGAGATGATGCTCATCTTTTTATGGTACCCTGAATTTTTTTCATTAACCCTTTGACAACCGCATTCCTAAACATTTCGTTACTTATACACTGAGTTTTAGGTACCCAGACCTCTGATGTCTGGCTGGACAGTGTTGTTCAAGGTGCATCCGATAGTCCAATATTTTACTTTGTGGAACAAAAGATTTTCTGGACGTAAGTGAAAGTCATGGTCATAGAATCAGCCACTCGTATCATTTGTACTACAGCATCACAATCGGAAATTTGGCAGCTTCCGTTAACAGGGTTAATTTTATTTACATTTTTCTACATTTTAGAACCACATTTGGGTAACCATTTTCTACATTGTGTCAATAAACAGCACATATCAAACTAAACATCATGTTGTATGTATATTCACACTTAACTTTACTATGTATCCAGTCTAGTTCCTCATTCTGGTGGGATGAGGAGGAGGCAGGGTTAGAGATATAATTAACAAGGCACACATTTGGGCGATTTTTCCCTAGTCCAAACCAAGATCTGGTACAATAATCAAGTATTATTGCCAACAAAATTTCATGTTACATTCAAACAACATAGTATTTGTGTATTTTCAACTTTCCAAACCAGTCATACTTTCAATAACCTCAGCATGCTCCAGAAAAATATTGACATTTTCTCTGATCACTTTTGTCTTTGTTGCAGCCATTTTGTACAGATATTTTTAACGGCAGCCTGTCCTGTTCGCTGTGCTGCTCCTGCTATTCTCTGTACATCTTCAACTCTGTCTGATTTTACCGCCAGTAAATACGCTGATCGTAATTTACCACATAATATATAGGCATTTATCTGGAAGTATATAATATAATAGTACACAAACATTTACAGGAGGGATGACAAGGTGCACCTGGCACATGGGTGACCAACCTATGGAACAAGTGGCACATTTGGACCAATTGAAGAGGCACATTGAATCATTACCAGAGGCACATTGCACCATTCCAATAGGCACATTGCGCCATTCCAAGTGACACTAATTCAAGTGGCACATTGCACCATTCCAAGTTGCACAATGAACCATTCCAAGGGGCACATTGCACCATTCCAAGTGGCATATCTATTGCACCCTTCCAAGTGTCACATTGCACCCTTTCAAGAGGCACATAGTATCTTCTTACATTACATAACTCAACAGCAGCTTATTGAAATTAGCATCAAAATTATCATGCTCTAAAATTGTCAACAAATCAAACTGTTCATCTCCAAGTAGACAGTGGACATCATGGAACATGGTCAAGATATTCAGCTAACGCTAAGTTTGAACAATCGACCAATAAGAGTTATTAAGTCCAACAAATGTGTGCAAGACAGACAAACAAACTCATTTCAATATGCAGGAGATAATAATACAACGTGTGGTTACAATGTGAACAGATATTACGTTTCAGATTCAAAAATTAATAAAACAGTTTTATACCTTATTTGTATCTTTCTTTAATAATTTTATCAGATTCTCTGTTTCTTTGGCCTGAATTAAATCATAATACACACAATTATATTTTTTACAGAAAGGTGAGTGGCAATATAACAACATACCATCTTCAGATGTCGTATTGGAGGCGTCTGTTATCCTTTTACGGAGCATATACAAAGAACAAAGACAATATGTGTTCATCTTCTCCACATCGAAAAACCATTTATTCTTTTTATTGGGATACTCAATTAACCGTTCAGGAATTAAATTCCCTCAATCCCCAAAATTATGACAACAGAGTGAAAAAGAGAGAGAGAGAGAGAAATGGGGTTTAACGTCCACTTGACACAACTAGGTCATTTCGGGACTAACATATGGTTTTTAATTTTATTTCAATAATTCGCTTGCGCGTAGGGGTCTTTAGCAGTGGGAGGAAACCGGAGTGCCCGGAGGAAACCCACGAGGTTGAGAAGGCGCCCCTATCTCCATGCCACATACGCTCACGAGTGAAAAAGAGGATTTGGGGGTAAAATGCATGCATCAAGTGCATAAAGGGTGTAATGTCTTACTGTTCTGCTCTGATTTAGCTAACGAAGACGAGCATACGCCATCCAGTGTGCTATGGGGGAAATTTTGCCCAAACAGCAGCCTTATGACATACCCTTATATCGAATTCCAACTACCAAGAGATCTTTTACGTGCACACCAATGTGTACACAGGACCTGGGTTTTTTTATCCCATTCGAATGACAGGCTTTTTGTTCTGTACCACTGACAAGAGGGAGAAATGCAGGAAAATCCTGATGAACTTTCTCAACCGATGCATGGATCGAACACGGAACCTCCAGGTTAGCGAGCCAACATCTTACTTACTTAGCCACCGTGGCTCCCGATTTAATAAGATTATAATTATGCGTAAATATTACCTCTTCTTGATTATCAGCTAAAACAAGTAATCCAGCTCTAATAATCTCATCACTATCATCATCTGTTAAACTTATACCAGATATATTTAACGTATCTAATAATTCACGTATACTACCATAATGTTGACGTTTGGCCAACTCACGAGCTGTCTGAGTAAAGATGGCCGTCGATGATAGACGGCATTCCTGTAATTAGACAAATAATCAACTGAACAAAATAAAATAGAACCTATATAATATGTAATCACATCTCTCACAACTTAAAGAGAAATTGGGTCGTTTTGGGACTAACATAGAGTTCAGTATATTTCAATAATTTGGAGAAAACCCACAAGGTTAGGCAGGTGACCCCACTTATTGATGAATACAAGCTTGGGATAACAATCACGTCACCTGACTCAATGAAAAACCTCATGATCTCAAGTGCGCGCCATAAGCCACTTGACATAATGACAGACAAATTTATTCCTTGTCATAACCGAAACTACGTTAATTGGACCACTCAGGGGGGATGGGATGGACTAGTGGTCTAGAGTGCCACGCTTCGACCTGTAGCTGGCCGGTCACCTCTGGCTTGCGGCTGGGGTTTCGATCCCTGGTGTGAGCGTATGTGGCATGGAGATAGGGGTGCCTTCTCAACCTCGTGGGTTTCCTCCGGGCACTCCGGTTTCCTCCCACTACTAAAGACCCCTACGCGCAAGCGAATTATTGAAATAAAATTGAAAGCATATGTTAGTCTCAAAATGACCTAGTTTGTGTCGAGTGAACGTTAAACCCCATTTCTCTCTCTCTCTCTCTGGACCACTCAGCAGCCACGCACTCCCTTTTAATATTAGAAACAATATATGCCCTTTTTTTGTTTTACAAAATAAGGATGGATTTACCTTTATAATTCTCACTGACAGATCAAAGCCCGATTTAATCGTATCACCACTTTGAAGAATCTGAAATATTCAATTAAATGATGTCGTCTCTTGGTTAAACAGGGGATAAAAAGACTGATAATGTAAAGGGAATTTGCAGAAAATTTCAGTCAAATTGATCTACTCTGAACCAAGTATTGAGCAATTGAATTATCAACCTTCATCATTATTAAAGTCATTTTGTGTTGATTTTGAACATTCCAGATCCATTATTGAGCTCAAATTTTAATATTTACAAAAATGCCATATTTATTTTATCTTTCAATGTTGGGATGGGATGCCTCGATTATTAATTTAGCATCTTTTGTTAAACTATAACTCACCATTGTAACAAGTTCTGTTCTCATTTTCGAATTACCAAATAAGGTTGGTAGATTGGATTTCTGTGATTCTACGACGTAACTGGCAGCTAATGTTGCCGCATCTCCCTCCATTTTTTTGAGACATTGATCTAAATACTGAGTTATTTCAATCTGTAATGCTATCGTACGTACATGTCTGAAACAAAGAGACACAGATATAAGGACTGTGCTGAGACTGAAATTACATGTATAGTGGTAGCTCGAACCGGGAAGCAACATAGGCCTGGTATTGATGGAATACCACTTCCGGTTTCGGAGTTACGCTACTTCTGGTTCATGGTTATACCCCTGCCATGCCAGGTCAACAGTTAGCACCACACATCCCAGTTGGTACAGGAAAGTAAGACCTTAAAACCTATTTCATTTCAACTATATGTATGCTTTGTGAAACAGCATCCCTATACAACTTACACCTAAAATAAAGGTATAAAAACATTTAAACAAATAACTTACTTATTGACTTCTTCTGTTGTTAGAGATAATCTGACAGGGTTTTCAGGAGGACTACCTCGCCAATCAACCCCTTTCTTGGTGGAAGAATTGAAAGGGTGTTTAACACTTCCCCATTTACTAGGATCAAGATACGCATTCATATGTTGTTGGGCTGTGAACAAATACTGGATACGTTTAGCCAAGTCCAGATAACTCTGACAACCTTGTTGATAAAAATGGCTAATACACGTCATAGCTGCTCGTACATAATCCTGAAATGAAATCAAATGAAATGACCTACTCTTATGTCGAATTCCAATGGCAATTGGTACAAATAATCCTTAAGAATAATAACCAGAACAGTAGTCATTGGTCAAAATACAAAGTCTAATGTACAAATTCAGAAAATGTAACAACAGTAGAGCAAATATATCTAGACAGGCAATAACAACAAATTGGAAACATGAAGGTCATTTTTCTTTTCAGCATTTATGTGATATCACTTTGTATACCGGTATATGTTACTGTAAGATGTTTAGTCTTGGGGAATTTGTAAATCAGTGAACATTTCAACAATTTCATAGAAACCCATCTGGTCAAAGATTTCATGGAATACCTAAATTGAGAGTCAAATAATATCAGTGATTTACTAATTACTTGCTATATAGAGACAGTCTTGTATTGACACTTAGTCTTGTTTATCTTGTCAAGAAGGTACATGAGGATAATGATTAGTAATACAATTGTCTCCAGTTTTCGAAGAGGTGTCTGTAACATAAAATAATCTACCTTCATAAAGATCTGTATCTGATATAGAGCATGATGTAATCTTTGTTTAAGTAAATAACGACACGTCGCTGTTAGATAATTATTCCACTTCTCGAGAGATTTATCTAACATCACCATCTGATCTAATAGTTTATCTAAATCACCCGAATTTAACGCTGGCACTAATAATCCTTCTATAAATACTTCACTTATACATTTCTACAAAATAAAACATCAGTATATACATAATATACTTCATTTATACATTTCTATAAAATAAAACAGCAGCATAAATTATAAACACAAGTAAAATAGTTCACTTATACATTCCTATAAAGAATAAAATATCAGTTTAACATCAGTATATATCTATCTGACGTTTAGAGGAAAGGGTTAGTTGAGCAGTTAATTGCTACACAAGGTTTACACTTGTGAGTGTCACAACTTAAAGATACATTATGTAAAACTAAGATAAAGACTTGGCCATTCTTACTATAAAAGTTCGAAAATAGATAATGCAAAATTAATTTATTAAAAATTTCATTCAAATAGCTCCATTACGAGCGTAGACATGAGATTTTCAAGTTTTAACAAGATGTGTGCATATATTGCAACCACCTCACTGGTTGTTGGAAGCTTAGCCTTGCTTTACCATTTTTCGATTAAATCAAAATATGGTTGAACAGTTCTAATCTACTTAATATTGGAGATATCTGATGCCACATTATAAATACTAACATGTTGAATAATATACTCTGAAGCTTTCATCCAGTAACCATTACGTCTGAGAAGATGTAATAATTCCAGGTAGGTACCGTAAGTCTTGAGGTAATAAATACATTCCTGAAACTGTATTGTCTCCATGCTAGACTCTTCCACAGATACCTGATACATAAAAACACACAAATAATTAAAGAAACAAAATCAAAATATCACAGTTGGATAATCTCATGGATTGAAATCAATCAGATTTAAAAAAAAGGCCAACAAAAGATTTTAGCAAGGATTATAACATTCTGGGTATCACCAGTGGGTATAGTTCCGTTCTACTCCACCAAATTCTGGGTCCATCCACTGGGGAGACACACAGTCAAATTATCCTCCATTGATAATAATGCTATTTTTACCGACCAATCGAGTGAGTGAAGGGAAGTACCTCGCAATTTTTTGCAACTAAAATGCAAGGTACTTCATGGCAATATGACCCCAGGTGGGAGCGGACATTATCCCCTGTAATACCATACTGATGTCTTTTAAAACAAATAAATTTACAAATACAGCAACTTTTTACATTAATATACTACAATGCCTGTTCACAAATTATATTCTATTACAATATTTATATTTAATCTGGATAATCCTAAAGAAAATAGAACTTACGGATGCTGGCATCTTAATAAGACTTTTAATAGAAGCTGGACTAGATAGTAACATCTGAATCTGTAAAACAAAATATCAAATTATTTCTTATTATACATCATGGAACTCCCACCTAAGAAGTGTAGGCGTTTGATGGCTCCAGTTTTCCTATCTTTGTAACATAAAATATCATAGCGCCACTAGACACAGTTAGAATAAATGTTGGGATTTTAAAATATTGTGCTCTACAAATTTCATTGTTATTTTACCTAACATTATTTTATTTTATTACACCTCAGTATTACATTACACCACATTATAACCTCAGTATTACATTACACCACATCATAACCTCAGTATTACATTACACCACAACATAACCTCAGTATTACATTACACCACATTATAACCTCAGTATTACATTACACCACTTTATAACCTCAGTATTACATTACACCACATCATAACCTTAGTATTACATGACACCACATTATAACCTCAGTATTACATTACACCACTTTGTAACCTCAGTATTACATTACACCACTTTATAACCTCAGTATTACATTAAGCCACATCATAACCTAAGTATTACATTACACCATTTTATAACCTCAGTATTACATTACACCACATCATAACCTCAGTATTCCATTACACCACATTTTTATTTCATTGTTACATTACACAACATAATTACATTACACATGTTTACCTCATTATTACATTACACCACATTTTTACCTCATTATTGTGGCTCATTGGGTAAGGCACCGGGCATTTAAAATATGTCATAGTATTGTTATGAAAGAAAGGGATAAAATGTTTACCTCTGTGGCCCCAGTAGCAGGAAGAGTTTCTAAATGATCTACAACTTCTAACAACAGCCGTGATGATACAGCTGTCTGGTTCTTATCTTTTGGTGCCTAAAATAAACAAATTTGCACTGGAATATACACTGTAAATAGATGGAAGATGTTATACACTTTATAAGGATCAGTAACAAAATCGGATTTACTTCGATTTCAATTTAGTGTATGGGTACCATTGATGTTCTGTCACTATGGTGCTGCTCCCATATTCAATCTCAGTGTTGGCCAAGAACGATAATTTAGATTTATTTGTCTGGTTTCTCATTGTCATTGGTGCAGGACTGAGTGCCTGGCAAGTGTCTAGTCATATCAATGGGGCAAAAAAAAAACAACCTTGGATACCTAAGTTATCAACGGTAACCCCATGAAGATCCCCTGACTACTGGAAATTGTAGTAAGAATAGACCGTAGTGTTAATGCACATGCATGGCTTCATTAGTTCAGTTGGTGTAGAAAAGTAAGAAGATAAACCCCATTTCATTTCAAATCGGGGGGTTGGGATGGCCTAGTGGTCTAGAGTGCCGCGCTTTGACCTCTAGCTGGTCGGTCACCTCTGGCTTGCGGCTGTGGTTTCGAGCCCTGGTGTGAGCGTATGTGGCATGGAGATAGGGGCGCCTTCTCAACCTCGTGGGTTTCCTCCGGGCACTCCGGTTTCCTCCCACGGCTAAAGACCCCTACGCACAAGCGAATTATTGAAATAAAGTTGAAACCATGTTAGTCCCGAAATGACCTGGTTGTGTTGAGTGGACGTTAAACCCAATTTATCTCTCTCTCTCCATTTCAAATCAATTTTATCACTATTGCAGTTATTATTTGATTTCAATTCGTCCTACCACTATTACAGTTATTATTTTATTTCAATTTAATTTTACCATTTTTACGGTTATTATTTTACTTGTATTATCTGTATCCCCGGACTCAAGGATCTCATGCTACACCATTGGAAAGGTGTCTTTAGTCAATTTAACCATCCAATTCACTCTTTTTATAGTATATGAAAGAGATGTAAACGTACCTTTAAACAATGAGTGAACTTTTCTCTAGCACCAGTATAATTACCACAATGTAATAAAGCCATACCCCATGCTGCCCATACCCCACTAGAATCTAAACCACATTTAGTTGATACTTCCATAGCTAAACTCAATCTCTCATCACTTATCAGTTTATCTCGTAATCTCCTACAAAAACAAGAAATATGGAACATAGAATCATTCAGGAGCCTTGGTGGAATTGTTCAGCTAGCTGGTGGTCATACGAAGGAACTTTATTGAAATTCAAAATTGAGTCAATTTGAACCACTTAGACGTATTCTAAATGCTGTTTGAATTTGATTTTATGTTATATTACTAAGAATTTGCCTTCAAGTCACAACCTGGCAATGTTATATTTTCAATAACAGTATTTGCTATGTAAGAAGACAATGATTATAATTTCCTTACCTGACCGTATCAACTTTAGTTAGTTCTTCTATAGTTGGTAGGTTTCTATAATTAGCTTCAACAAGAATCTTTAATAGATCAACCCTGGTCTGATACATATCACATTGTCCTATATTCTTATTATCACCACACTTTAAAAACTTCATCTTAGCTTGAAACAATAACTGTTTGATCATACTACAAATATACAAAACAATAAATATACAATACAATAACTGTTTTATTGTACTACAAATAGAAAAAAACAATAAGTGTTCTATCATACCTCAAATATACAAAACAATAACTGTTCTATCATGCCTCAAATATACAAAACAATAACTGTTTTATCATACGAAAATTTACAAAACAATAACTGTTTTATCATACTACAAATACACAAAACAATAACTGTTTTATCAAACTACAAATACACAAAACAATAACCAGTTTATCATACTTTAAATATACAAAACAATAACTGTTCTATCACTCTACAAATACCGTACAAATATACATAAAAATAACCATTTTATCATATTATAAATACACAAAACTACAAATATATACAAAACAATAATCCAAAATGTGACCTGGATGAGTCTGCATCATATTCACCAAGTTACCATGGCTCCCATGTAATCAGCAACTAAGCCTATAGTTTATCATCTTCAATAGATGGTTTGATCTCGCTTTAACTCTGTACATCTTATCACGCCCTTCACATAATTTTCCGAATATTTCAGCACTAATTTCGATTGGCTTCTGACTCAGCTGTGGAGCCTATCAGATTTTTCGATCATCGTGAATACCAAATCTCGCGCTTTCCAGCTAAAATGTCTACCTGTGATAATTGAGTTGTAAATTTCAAGATTTGTTCATTGTCAAGGTTTCTGTAGATCACCATGTTTGATTTGAGTGTGTTTGTGTCACAACCTCTGATTGGACACTATCATTCACATGTCTGCGTTAAAGGGAGATAAGTCTAGCAATGTCTACATGTTGTAAAACCTGTGGTCTTTGCTTCAGGAAAATGATAGTGTATATTACCTGATGATGAGACTGTAATCAACTTCTGGGTTGGGAACACCTGGTGCTATTGGTTGTAAAAATTTGGATAAATCCTCACACATCTTTAATAAAACATGGCCGCATTCTGTTCCGTTACTATGTTGATTTAATATAGATATACTCAATGATACACTTGGTGCCTGTAATATCACAAATATTTACATGATGTCTAATAGTAAGTGCAGGAGGAGCGCACTACACGCTAAGTTAGAGCTTTGGTTTCAGTCAATCATTCCAGACTGATAGTGTAAATGACTGTCTAAACAATCCCACCTCCTGGGTTTTCTCTTTGTCTTCCAGTTTCCTCTCACTGCTAAAAACCCCTACGCACAAGCGAATTATTTAAATAAAATTGATACATATGTTAGTACCAAAATGACCAAGTTTGTGTCAGGACGTTGACCTAGTGGACGTTAAACTCCATTTCTCTCTCTTTCTCTGTCTCTCTCTAGACAACAATTACCTGTCAGTCAATCTACATGCCATAAATTTGAATAAGTCAAAGCTGACACTCTCAAAATCCCTGATGGTTATGATTCAGAAAGGGATTCGAGGTCAGGTCATTCTAGTTCCCAAGTCAGGTTTTCAATCATAAATTTATTTACCTGCTCAAAATAAAATTCATCTCGGACCAATTTATTATAATTTTCATCTGTTTTCAGCTTCCATTCACTGTCCCCCTGCACTGTTATATTCAATGTGTCGCCATCTTTATCAGGGGAAGTAACTGAGTTATAACTAGAACAATATGGTGCTTGTTGTGGACTGTTGCTGGCTTGAGATAATTTATCAGGTGTATGACTATAAAACTCTTGTTCTTTAGGTTTGGCATTACTAAAATTAATAAAACAAAGTTATACCTCTCATTGTATATACACTAAAGTATATCATGGGACAAACTTATTTTCTGTTACGGGGGTTGGATGGCCGAATGATTAGCATGTGCACGCTGTATCATAAGGTCTGTCATTGAGTCAACTGGTGTGGTTTCGATTCCCCGGTTGTAAGTGACAAGGAGTGGCTTTAATTATGGAATGATTTTATTCAGGTATACAATAATGGCTTCTTTTTCATAAACAACTGACCAAAAAATTGCGCAACTTACATTTGTCCAAATATTTGTTGATAACAGTCATCACAGACCCGAGCAGAAACTCCCTGTATTTCCGATCGTTTTGTAGAACAAGCTGAACAGACAACACGACCACATCGTCTACAATGATGTCTTCTATTAAACTAAAATATAAAATCACAGTCAATTATTAAACATTGATGAGTCTTCTCCAACCATCTAACAAGCTCACCAGCAGCAAAGTTGTTGGTGAACGCTCTATAATCATCACCAAAAAATACAGCAGATTTTCAAAAAATAAAATGTGAACTCAGCTCCATACTTTAACAGAAAAAAATTAGAATGGAAATATCGCAATTTTAATTGGGTTCTTCCTTGTACAATCTCCATAAGTTTTTAAAAATTTTGTCGTGAACACCAGCTGTGAATGTTGATAGTGTCATTCCCTATGATCCAATGAATCTTTCCAGTGAATTGAAAAAAATCCTAAAAGGCCTGTAGACTGTTCACAAGAAATAAAGGAAGCATGAACAGACTAAGGACACATATGGTGACAATATATGTAAAGCATCAAGAAATCAAATTCTTTATCAGTATTATCACTCTGCTTAACCTGGGCAGAAGTTCTCATAATTGAACTTAATCACGGTATTAATAATTGACTTAGATTCAAAGTTGCTGCGTTGAAAATCATCGACAAATCAAATTTGGTTACCTCAGTTTAGCCTCAGTGGAAAACGCTAATCATAAAACTTAGTCAAGATATCCACCTACACTACCTGAATTAGACACATAGTTATTGCATTCTAAAAGGTGTGACAGACGGACGGATCCAATATAAACGTCCCTAGTTTTCTACAAAGGACGGGTACAATAACAAAGTACTCACCATACTGAACCTTTCTACATTACAAACCATACAAACAGACGTCGATTCATCTTTTACCCATTTCTCTGGTGGTGGAGGTAGAGATGGCATGATAAATTTACCTTGGTTACTGTTTAAACTACTACTACTAGTTCCCTCTACTGGTGGTTTCAAATACAAAGATGAACGTCTCCTTGGGCTAGCTGCTGGTGATGATATACTCTGTCCTCGTGGAGAAACTAAGTTTGAAAAATAGAGAGAGAAATGGTGATTACTCTCTACGTTTTACATTTTGTCAAACATGAGTGCAAAGAGGTAAATTTTGCCTGGTCAGAAGTGTTTCTGCCTACACTTCATCGAACCCTCCCTCCCTCCTGCACAACTGCCAAAAGGGAACAATCTCAAAAAGTTCTGAGAAATCGTTCAACAAACTCTTAGCACGATGACAGAACACATCAGAGCAACCCAATTAAATTCAAGAGATTGGACCCAGGATTTTCTGGTTATTGATAAAAACACCCATTGAAAGAACACATCAGTGCAATGCACATTTCTCCCTTTCGTTAATTAAATTGGATTTCAAGGTTAAATAGTGTATGATGGCATGGTGATCAGGCCGTATGTAAAGTCCATAGCAATTTAGTCATTGTGGTTGTATGATTTCTGTCATCTAGATATTATTAGCCTAGAATGGGCTGGTGTTCTTGGATCCACAGAAAATTTGTGATCACGTCCCACATAATGACAAGGTTAAATATTTACCTGATAACTCAAAACCTCTACGTCGTAATCTCACAGACTCCATAAAAGATTTCTGTAAATCAGATTCCTCTCTCTTTAATTCTCCTGATTCGGTACTTAAACTTCTTTCACGATCTGCTATATAATAAAATATAGTTACAACTTCTGTCACATTCTGCTAGGCCAGTGACTTTCAACCAGTGTGCCGCGGCAAACACATGTGTGCCGCAAGATCTTTCTAAGTGTGCCACGAAATTTTGAATGGCACACTAAGAAAATTTCTCACTAAAGAAGCCAGCTATTTGACTGATAAAATTTGAAACACAGCAACAAAGTAAGTTCATAGCTGTGTTTTCTTTATTAAGTTTGGGTCTATATATTTATCCAGGTATGCCGCTATTTTTTTATGTGTTCCAAAGTGTGCTGTGGGCAAAAAGAGGTTGAGATCTAGATAATAAATTCAAGATAGTCAAAAGAGTTATTTGATCTAGCCCCAAATCTGCTTTGTTTTTTACGCCAACACACAGGTCTTCTTTACCCATCCATGAAAGTAAGCTTAAAGCACAGGTAAGATTTTACTTCAATATCTGTTGAATTTAGGCATGCGTAACTTTACGGGCCTAATGGAACCAATATTTAGACAATAAACTTTACTCCCTGTCACTTACAGCTGTGTGATTAATCTCATGCCTGCATTTTATGTTGTAAATGAAATGAAATTTGGTTTGCTATTCTGTGCTTAACAAGCTAATAGCGGTACTATGGCTACCCTTAATTTAACATTTCAGGTTTTACCATACTAACAAGTTGGTAAAGTGAAGATGGATAATACCCTGTGTATTTACAATACTCTGTGCATTTACCTGGATAACACCCTGTGTAGTTACCTGGATAATACCATGTGCAGTTACCTGGATAATACCCTGTGCATTTACCTGGATAATACTCTGTGCATTTACCTGGATAATACCTTATGCAGTTACCTGGATAATACCTTGTGCAGTTACCTGGATAATACCCTGTGCAGTTACCTGGATAATACCCCGTGCAGTTACCTGGATAATACCCTGTGCAGTTACCTGGATAATACCCTGTGTATTTTCCTGGTTAATGCCCTGTGTATTTACCTGGATAATACCCTGTGCAGTTACCTGGATAATACCCTGTGCAGTTACCTGGATAACACTCTGTAATTTACCTGGATAATACCATGTGCAGTTACCTGGGTAATACCATGTGTATTTACCTGGATAATACCCTGTGCAGTTACCTGGGTAATACCCTGTGTATTTACATGGATAATACTTTGTGTATTTACCTGGAAAATACCCTGTGCATTTACCTGGATAATACCCTGTGCATTTACCTGGATAATACCCTGTGTATTTACATGGATAATACCTTGTGTATAATACCCTGTGTATTACCTGGATAATACCCTTTGTCCTTAGCTGGATAATACCCTTTGTATTTACCTGGATAATATTGTACAACTGTAACTTCAACACCTAATTTAGCATATTTAGTCAACATCTGGTTAAACTGATCTGTACTTAATCTTAACTTCTCGTCGTTCAACGCTGCAAAATCTTCTTTTATTTCACTAAATACTTGACCTGCTAAATCAGCCTGAAATGATTATAATAATACATTTAATATTTCTGTAAGATCACACATATTTCCTGCAGTATTGACAGCGGTACCACAACTTCCAAGTTGATACTTATATATGTTTTGCTTATATATAAGGTAAAGGAAGAAAATGTACAAAAAATAAAAATGAAGGAAATAAAGACTAGTGGTAAACTGTCCAGAAATTTACTTATCAATGGGTTTCCGAATTTAGTCATCCTATACCTGGTTAATTCATTTTTTATATCAAAATCACAGAGAAATCAGTAACTAATATTCTTTCATAATTCATTTTGGGTAAAACATAATGTATTTAATCAAGAAATATAAATCATAATTTCGATGTTACCTTCATATTCATTAGTAACTGTTCTAATATCAGATGAGGAGAAGTAATAAGGTTAGAGTAATCTCCCCTTAGAGAACCTGGCAAACACTGTAGCGCCTGTAATAGACAAACACAGCTTAAATGAAACAAATTACGAATGTTACTTCTACATTTATGTGTACACTGTAAATTTTCGGCTTCGTAGAAATCTTGTCAGTAATCAATTTAGTTATCTTTTTAGTAAACTTTTATTTTTTTTTTCATAGAAAAAAATTAGCCCATTTTTATGATTTATCAAAATAATACTTTTTTCACTTCAAGGCAATCTGTGTTTCATTTAAAGATATGATTTAATGGTGTTGTGTGGTTTATAAACATGGCCTTTGTCTCACTCAGTAGATGTGTATGGAGAGGGAGAGTTTAACATCCACTCGACACAAACTAGGTCATTTAAGGACAAACGTATGGTTTAATTTCATTTCAAGAATTTGCTTGTGCGTAGGGGTCTTTAGCAGTGGGAGGACCCAGAGAAAACCCATGAGGTCGGACAGGCAACCCTACTCGTTGTCACCTACAACTGGGGAATCAAAACCCCGTCGGCTGATTCTATGACATACCTTATGATACAACGTGCACACACTAACCATTCGGCCATCCAACCCCTCAGATGTGTTTGGACTCAATGGCTGATGTCACAAGCTAGTCACACTTACTCTTAATCTTTTTAGGACAAAAACTATGGGTTGAAAATAACTCTGGGTCCAGAAGTAAACTTGGCCAAATAATGGCAGTGAACTAGTACCATACTGACCTTGGCACCAATATGACGTAACTGTACATCTTGTTTATTGTCTTGTAAAACAGAACTAAGTTGATTTAACATATAACTAGTTAGAAATAATATATGTCTATGATCGGGTAATTTCTGTAACAAGTTTTCACACATCGTCAGACATGTTGATTCACTATCTTTCTTCAAATCTTCTAAAGTCTGCAAAAACAAATAAATTATACATCTGACGTACTTGATCATTGAAAGGCTGAAAACTGTCTAGTGATATATTACAATATTTCTACTCACTTTATTACAATATCTCCTCTATATTATTTGAAACTGTATAATATTTTACTCATACCATCTGTTAAAAGAACTTACAGAGCTTGATTTTAAGACAATCAACTTTAATATTCTATCAGTTTGAAATGCACAAACCAGGCTAATAAAAACAAGCATATTCCACGCACGGGCATTAGCACTACAACCGCCTTGATGTCTTTCATGTGAGCCCCAGCATGTACACGGAACATTGATTTTTCCATCCACTCCAAATGAGTAGACATAGTTTCTTGTCAGACCCTAACTACACTGGAGGTACTTTTGCAGCCAACGATAAAATTGAAGCCAACTCCTCACATGCTGAGCTACCGTGATTCTCAGTATCTACACTCTAACAGGGCAAGAACTTTGAAAGAACATTCTATCAGGATTAAAATCATCAACAAAATGATTCTTTCATAGGAATACATTGATCAAGATTAAATTGGTGATCTATTTTCAAAGAATAGTTTTATTTTACCTGAAATGCTTTAACAGCATCTGTAGTTTCTGAAGTTAAAAGTGACACCAGATATCGTTCTTCAACATCCTATAATTATGTAAAAGAAAATAAGAGAGAGCAAGAGAAAATAGGGTTTAATGTCCACTCAACACTACGGTTCAATATTACTTCAATAATTTTCTTGCACATTGAGGTCTTAAGCTGTGGCAGGGATTTCCCCCAAAATAAACATCTTAAATATTGTTATTAATAAAATGGAAAGGGGCTTAGCATTTCGTTAACACAATACTACAGTCATTTTGAGACTAACATCTGGTAATTTTTATTTCAATTAATATCATTATTATCATTGTCTACTGTCCTGGAAAACAATCCCAAATGTAATATTTCAGGAAATTAAGACAAGTAATGCGGACATAAAATTTCCCAAGACAATTAATGAAATAGAAAACTTAAAAGTTACCAATTTTAATTTCTGTGGAACTTTATTTATCCTCGCCCATTCTTTAGCAGTTGCATAGATTCCAGTTTTCATTAAAACAGCAAATACATCCTGGGGTGAATCGCGGGAACATTTGACCAGATAATGCCAATTAGTAAATGGTTCCAGTGCCGAATGGTAAAGGATATCTTTGTTTTCAACAATAAAGAATTCCGACGTTCTCATGGATAATTTAAACTGTAGATTTCTCACACTGTCTATAATCTGAAAATAAAAAGAATTCCAGTAGTTGAAATTAATGTTCAATTCTTTATGATTAAATTTCAAACTTTGCAAGCTTCTTAGATCTGTGGTTGACACTGTGAAGCTATCCAAGTAAGCTGCAATTTATATTAACAAATCTTCTGAGATAACACCCAAACTTAACCAAGCGGATGCCTGGCATGTGACAACTGTCCTTTCTGCACAATTACCTTAATCCGCCGACGGAGTTCGGAGATGGGGATCGATACATATCACCCTCAAGTGACTTACTTTTGTTTATAAGCACAAAAAAGAACCCTAATGCAATCATCAAAGAAAATATAAATGATGTTGTATTACACTTAAAGACATTCTCACACTTTCAATCAATTATTACCTTAGAGTAGACGGTTAGCACTTGTAGTTGGTTCCGGACGACAGGAATTAATTCACAACTAATGTCTTGACTTAAACATAATTCTAACAAGTCTATAGCCATATCTAATGGTAAATTATTACACACCTTTAAAATAGTTCGAACCTGCATATTAACACAATAAAAATAACGCAATAATCGGATCACTTTCGCATCACAATCTGAGCTTTGACAATATTTCATAGCTAAACAACTTATAACATAGTCATGAAGTATTTGCCATTCACGTTTCTGTATCATCACAATTTCTGGAATGCTCCGTAATATTGTTAAAATAGAATAATAATTATCCGTTTGCAGGAATCGTAGAATCATTTCAATGACGACATCTTGGAATTGCACGCTATTGTGTAAACTAAACATGCATAATTTCACTTTTTCGTCAATATCATTGGTTACAAATTTCAGGATAGGATCGCCACTGTTTGATATATCGGGGTTATCTGCACCTGCTAATGGTAAAATATAGTTCAACAGATGGCGCTGTAATACTGGGAAATCATCCGTCAGTCTCTGATACCTGTAACTTCTAATATCAACCAAACTAATATCAGACATAGTCCGATTTTTAGGAAAACTTTCTTGCCGAAAATAATCATCGTTGAAGTGTTGGTCGATTTCATCCAATTCGTCCGCGCAAACCAAACTAACCATGGTCGCAACTAGAAGTGAATCGCTCTTGATATAATCTAAAGTTGTCGGAGTCAACAAATAAGACGGATTCTCTATGTAAGATCCAGATCTTTCCAATAAACTTTCTATTGAACTCTCCATTCGTGACACAAGTTTAGGTTTTGAGCTTGGCGGTATAACTGGTGTCTCTGCTGATGGTAAACAAGAGGAAGTAAAGACAATGGTGAATTCCTGATTAAATGGCTGAACTGTGACTGTGAATGGTAATTCCTTTCTGCCTGCTGTATCTGTAATATTAAAAATCAAAATCAATGTATAATAAATGCTACTTCATAAATTTCTCTATAAACCAAAATGAAGTTTCAAAGTAAGCAAGTCAAGGCTATTCGGATCAAAATAACAAGGAATCAGGGGAAGTGGGTGGGACAACACCTACAATATTTATCATCCCGTTTTCAAGCCTTTCATCCTGCACCACTGATGAGGTTCAAAGCCCAGCTTAACCGGAGCAGGGCCCAGGGCCTGACTAGAATCGTGGGGCCCCTAAAACGCCGGAAAGATTATTTCACATCCTTTCGAATGGCATGCATGCGTAACACACATTTAAACGGTCTGTAATACAAGAATAATTGCTCATCGCCTATATCACAGGTTTCAACCAATCACAGAGAAGGTTGAGGGATTGCAGACTCACTCCGTCTCCGCCTTTTGCGCCGCTAGAAGATTACATCGATCACTGAGTGGAACTTCACAGAGAAGGTTGAGGGATAGCTCATTACTGTGAAACTTTCATCTGCAATTTGAATTTTTTCTCTTTTTGCCATGAACTGTGGAGCCCCCTAAGCCGCCCGGCCCTATCTAAGCTGGGCTTTCACGAGGGAGAGCTTGTATATACAACGGACTGAACTATTTATAATAATATATTACCAATATTTTCGGTGGAGCCATCTTCATTAATATCCATGTTAATTAGATCCTGTAACATGTCCCTCTTCGTACCATCCAGATAATTCAAAATAAAATCTATCACTTCTTTTAATACCAGGTACTCTGATTTATTACTCGTATCTACAGACTGACTTTCCTTATACCACATTATATACTGACTTACTGTAACCTAGAAAAAATATAATACATTACATACAGACTTACTGTTACCTAGACATATCAATACATGCTGACTTACTGTTACCCAAAGAAACAGTAAATGAGTTTGAAGTGAAAGCTCTGATCCAAGCACTGACCACACAAAACTGAATAATGTGCTTTTTTCAAATTCATCTTGATCTGATATATGTTGTTGTTTATTATACATTTAACTTCCAATACATTATAATATGATATTATGGGCAGGGTTATCTAATTAAGTTATTTACATATCAAGGCATAATATAAGATTTTAAAAAATCGGTAAAACCATACTAAAAAGAAAAACAAAAAAAAACATGTTCTTGTATATCAAAATATCACTTTAAAACAGGGTATGATATATATATATTAACAATAGAATAGTGTTAGGTATTTTACTTACCTGTTTTTTATCAACATCAACAGATACAGTTTGATTGATATATTCTTTCATTGTTATCTGTAGTTGATTACTTAATGTTTCCGAATATACAACCTACAATAACAAATTTAAAACATGTCTTCTTTATTATATAAAACCATCTTATTCTTTATGTATAAAGCCGTCTTATTCTTTATATATAAAGGCAGGTAATTATTGAGGAATATTACTGACGTATGGGAATTAAATATGAAGAATATCGAGGACCACCTAATTTTGTTGTACTAATCATAAACATTATTGAGAACACTATATGCTACATAACATATGAAATATTTCTATCGTAGTTGAAATCCATTAACGTGAATGGAAGCTTATTGACCTAATTCTAAACTCTGTTCACCCCAAATAAAAATGTCTGACACAAAATTTTGAAATAGCATCCCAGCCCCTGATCTCCGATCACCATGCAGTCACCCCGCTCTCTCCTTACTCTTTAAAGTTTGTACTAGTGTAACTAGTGTATAACAAACCTGTAGAAATGGTGATGATACACATCCATCAATTTGTAAAAATATAAATCTATCATCTATTGGTGGACTATATATACTCCATGGATCATGACAACTCATACCTATAATAAACACATTATATTATCATAAACCAATATCAGGTGTATTAAAGGGTAATTGGCTGATTGGGACCATGGCTGATTGGGACCTGGCTGACTGGGACCAGATTTGTGGCTGATTGGGACCAGATTCTTGGCTGACTGGGACCAGACTTATGGCTGATTGGGACCATGACAAGGCTTATTCGGACCATTACTTAAATGCCGCGAGTATTTAAAATATGTTTGCATATTTTTGATATTTAGACAACTATGGCAATAAATAGTGTAATTAGTCACAAATAATAGTGTAATTAGTGATTGATGGCTTCAATACAAATGAGCTAAATCACAGAGAATATGCTTCACATTCTTGGCTGATTGGGACCAGATTCTTGGCTGATTGGGACCATGATCAGACCAATGATAAGAGTGTTTTAAATATGTTTGCATGACAATAAATACCACCCAGTATTATCAAATTGTAACCCAATATATTATCAAATAGCCTCATATCAGTATAATTACTGCAATGAATGCGATATTTTGTAATGAATGAAGCATCTTGATTCAAGTTTCAAGGAGCAATGATGTGAGCATATTTTCCATCATATTTATATAATCTAATTCCTGATCTAGACAAGTGTTGAATGCAATACACTAAATTGGTTGACAAAATGTGTAACATTTTCTTAGCAATATACACAAATACACATTAAACAAAGTTAATTAAATCACACTTTATTTATAGTATAAAACTCAGGTAGCAATATACAAGACCCTAATCACACCTTTTATTGTTAATCAATGACAATCCTAATAATCCAATAAACAATCAGATCCAATCACACAAATTACCTGTTGTGGCTGTCAGTAAGACCTGAGTAATTTTCATGTAGTAATATAGTACACTTTCCTAGATATCACCTATACCCTGTTTACTTGTGTTAAAATTGAGTCTATAAATCTATTATGTTTATTTTCTGTACAAGGTAGGATATACATTTTGACTGCCTTTATGTACATCCTATTTGAAATAACCGATTTCCGTTGCTACTGTATTGCTGGTATTAGTTTTCAAATTTGTATGGTTTAAACATTATTTCTATAACATAATTACACACAATAATGTACATCTATAATGGTTTCGGATTTCCGTTATGCTACTGTATTGCTAGGGGCTAGTACCGGTATTAGTTGTCAAATTTGTATGACTTAATTGCAATTAGCATAAATTGGTTTAAACAGTATTTCTAACATATAATTACACACAATGTATAGGCTATAATGGATTCCAAAACAAGCTATGAAGTTTATAAAATAAAATAAAAAATGGTCTGTTTAAATTGCATAAAACGTATAATAATTTACATAAGATTAATAAGATAATCTCTGTTAATATAATATAGTGTAACTGTGACATAAAAAAATGGAATATAAACATAAATAACGCAGGCCTACATAAAAAAGCACATAATTATAGTCACGCTATAGATATAAAACTCCTTTAATTTATATTAAACTTAATTCAATATCAAAACCTAAGTTTCTAGTATTTTTTAATCGTGTGGTCCGAATCAGCCTAGTGGTGGTCCCAATCAGCCTGGAATGTGGTCCCAATCAGCCAAGAATGTGGTCCCAATCAGCTTTGACTTTTGTCCCAATCAGCCATGGCCCCAATCAGCCATGGTCCCAATCAGCTTGGTTTCTATTAAAGGACAATATTGGTGTTAGTCACTATCATATATATGACAGAACTCGTAACTGAATGTCACTAGATAAAAGAACACTAGAAAAATAGAAATAGTCTGTACATTCACTTGTTTTTTATTCATTCATGGTAATACACAGACTTTTTCTACATTTGTTCGTTTTCTCTTTTCTAATGATACCCAATTACTTTATTGAATTGTCACATATCCTCTCACAGTCTCATATAACAACTTTTCGTCTTCTAAGGAATTAAAAGTGAGCAGAAAATCACCCGTGTTTCTGTTATCTCTCATCACTTCAGTTAGTTATATGGAAGGATAACTTGTGTTTTCCTTTTGCATTCATCATTTCCGATTGTTCAAACCTTGATTACACATCTATTGTAGCAATGATCTCTGTGTTAAAATTATATTTGGAACATGTTTAACCAGTTCTATATCATATGTGATAATGACTGACACCAATATTGTCCTTTAATAACAATAAAGATGACGAAATAGATCTGTAAATGGTCAAGTAGAATGGAGATGATATAATGTGGACAGACCACATTATGTTGTGTCTGGTCTGAAAATCTACATTTATTATCTTTTAGTCAACAACATTTTGTGACTTCAATAATAATAAACAATATTTACCAAATCTCGGAACGAGGATATCATTGGCTTTGAATATAGGCTGACATTTCTGTTGATAAATAAAGTGTTGAATATCGCTTAAACTGCAAAACAGAAATATTCTATTTAAAAGAGAGAGAGAGAGAAATGGTGATTACTCTTTACGTTCTACTTTTTGTCAAGAGAGAGATGGGGTTTAACTCCACGACACAAACTAGGTCATTTCGGGACTAACATACGGTTCAATTTTAGCAGTGGAAGGAAACCACAGACCCAGAGAAAATTCACACGGTCAAGAAATAGATATGAGGGAATAGAAATGATATATGGTGATGAAGGAAAAATTTCATGAAACGGCTAGCACTTAACTAGGTTAAGTTTACCTCAGGAAATAGTTTGAAAACTATTTAGGAAAATTGTTTGGGAAACAGCTGGAGACAAAGTTCAGGAAATAGTGTTATCCATTTTCTCAATGTAAACAAAACGATTAAGATCAAAATAATTTGCGTAAATTGAATAAACAGAGACAGATCTATTTAGCAGGGGATAATAAAGGAATCCACCATATTAAGCTTCCTGTATCTGTTTACAATTACCTCTATTTAAGAACAGACACTAAGCTAGTTGACTGTTATTTTAAGTAATAAATAAAAAATTTTAGTCGAAAACATTAAGTATACTTCAAGAACTATTTATTCCACTTCCATTTAATCAAAGTACAACGGTTTATTATTTGTTTGTTGTGTGTGTGTGTGACATATGTCAAACGGAGTAGAACCGCATTCCAAAACAGCATACTAATTTTCAGATATGGCGGGAAATTCAGGGCAGAAAATGGTGGCTATTCAGGGCAGAGATCTATTCTTGAAGTAGATTATTTTCGGTGCACAGTATGGGAATCCACTTTCTGGATGAAAGGAATCAAACAACCCCTTAGGATATAATGGACTTACCTAACAACACCCAGTTGTCCAACTTTATAAGCGAATTGTTGTCTGTGTACCAGGTGATCTAAACTAGACATTGTAAATACTTCACCATCACTGAATGAAACTGGTCGATTTTCTTCATTCTCTAACATTTTCTAAATATAAAAAAGATTCGTAATAAACATACCATAATACATACAACAATACTACAGACAATCCAAAATGGCAAACAAAACAACAAACGTCATTAAAGATACACTAGTTAAGAGTTTAATAAAGAGTTGGTCACTCTTGCTATAATAATTCAAAAATAAATGATAGAAAAAGAAAATATTGAAAATTTTAGCCAAATTACTGCATTCTGAGCTAAATTATCACTGTTTATTGTTTTGACAAGATGTGTGCGCACTGGTATATTCACGACTTAGCCTCGCTTTCCCATTTTTAAATTAAATTTTTAAACCAAAAAGTATACTATGTGCGGTTTAACATCACTTGTGTTGTTTTAATAAATTACGCAATGTCTTAAGCGCAAGACCATTAAACAACTTAAAATACAGACACTTGCACATGCTTTGCAATGAAATACGTCACAAAGGTCAAAAGTTTTAACTAGTACAAATAAAGTACGCTTGGCACATTGCCTGCAACATTAATTGAAATAAGGATATGCCAACATCAAAGGAAACTGAAAATAACCTAAACTGAAATAATCCAATAGGTCACCACAAAAACTTGAAATAACCTAAATAGACATTATCTATAAGGCCTACTATGTAAACTTGAAATAACGTAAATTGTTGTTAAACATATCACCATATCAATGTTAAGATTTATAATTACCTGTTTGTGTAAACGATATTCTATGTAATCAAGGTGAACGTGAATCGTCATGAGATTATGAAGGTTTATAAAGAAACTTGTTTTTTCATCTGATGATTTTAGTTCGTTTAAATCCACCAACTGCAACTCTCGGGTCATTGAAAACAATTCATCATATCCAGCTTCTTGTACAAATAATTTGGCACATGTCACATCAAAAATCTCTTTGGCATTGCATTTTATGGCAGTTTCTGTTGAGAAATATAAAGTCAATAATTATTTTCACATTCATAATAATGCATTTGAAAAACATTTTAAAACTTAAAAACACAGCCATTTAATCTGTAACATGCAAAATGTGGCATACAGATGACTTCAGTTTTTCATCTCAAATGAAATGAAAAATATGAAATGGGGTTTAACGTCCTACTGTTCTACTCCAACTGGACTAATGAAGATGGGCATACACCGTACAGTGTGCTTAGAAGGAAATTTTGCATGGGCAGCAGCACTATGGCCTACTCTTATATCAAATTCCATCGGCCAAGGTATCTTTTATGTGTATGCCAATGTATACAAGGAACCCTTTCTTTTTGTACCATCTGAACGACTAGACAGCTGTCCTTGTCTGGCCTTCCGTCCTGCACCGCTGTCAAACGGAACCACGTCAGAAAACTTTTTCCTCCCATCCGAATGACTTGATGCTCTTCCTTACCAGACCCTCCGTCTTGCACCAATGAGAAGACGAAACCTGACCAGAAAATCCCTAGGCCACCAGGGATAGAACCCAGCACAATATTCACTGAGCAACTTTTATACTTAGACCACCAGCTTAAGATTCATTACGAGTAAAAAACACATTATATCTTGTCTTGGCTTTCAAGGAGTTCACTGGATGCTTAATAAACAGGGTGTGTGCATTTACTATCAAATTCTGGTTATTTTTAATATGATATCATACAAATTAATTACATGATATTTTAATTATTGAAAGTGATTATGTCCATTAAACCAACCTTTCATTTTGTATATAATAATTGAAAGTATTTCTTGTACAAGTTTTTCAGCATTTAGACCAGACAACATCTTAGTTGGTTCACCATCATTATATATAACCTTTGTCCTATCCTCTTTATACCCTGTTAATATACATCAAATACAAAATATACTGTTTATACCCTGTTCATGTATATCAAAAACAAAATATACTGTTTATACTCCGTTGAAATACATTAAATACAAAATATACTGTTTATACCCTGTTGATATACATCAAATACAAAATATACTGTTCATGCCCTGTTAATATACATAAAATACAAAATATACTGTTAATACCACATCGATATACATCAAATACAAAAAATACTGTTTATCAAATACAAGATATACTGTTTATACCCTGTTTATATATATCAAACATAGGTTTGTGGCTTTTCTTCCAGGTTTCATGATCCATTCCACAGCTAAAAATCAATGCTTTCAAAATATAGGTAAGAATGGAATAAAGTCAAAACAATATTTTAGTCATTTTGAGACCAATATTTGGTTATTTTTCTATATACAGTTTATACAGTATAGACATACACTAGTACCTGGGTGCGTTTTAATAGATAATATAGGTAGCACCTGTTTACTGTTATACAGTATATACATACCTGTGTGAGTTTTATCTGTTAATATAGGTAGCACCTGTTTACTGGGTATTCTAGGACAACAACTATGTACAATAATGTGAGTTAAATTTAAGCTTAATTTAGCTGCCACCTTCTCCAATCTGAAAAAAAATATAAACAAGTAATCAACTAAACTTAATTGCCACATAAAACTGTATGATGCTGTTAACTTACTAGACTGAAGACCTCAATACAAGCCTTATTATTGGCATTTTTAAGTTACAATCCATTTCAAGTGACATACAATCTTAAGAGTGGTAACCCAATCATGATCTTGTGAATGATAATCAAATCATCTCGAATAGAGTAACTAAATCATGATCTCAAAAATCAAGACCTAATAATGATCTTGCGAATAACCTTATCATGATATTAGTAACCAAATAATAGTAGTAACCAAATCATGATCTTGAAAATAGTAACTACACATGATCTCGAAAATGGTCTTGAGAATGATAACCAAATCATGGTCTAGAGAATAGTAAGGTAATTGTACTGATTCTCAGAGATGTAAACTTTCAGGAATAAGTCATGTGCACTTAGTAGAACATAGATGAAATGATATACTGCTATAAACTTACTTGGCAGGTTGTAGTTTTTTATTGAACATGAGTCGACCTAATATTAGTATTGGTCCTTCCTGTAACATTCGGAAATAGTTCTTTGGTAATACTATTGATTCTGAAATAACAATTTCATATATTCATATTGGTGTTTAGAATAATATGAATGGAAAAATCGACCCATAACAATTTCTTGCCAGCCATTTACTTTTTTACATTTTGTATCACAATTGTTTGCATTATCCAAAATCATACAATTAAGATTTAACACTTTAGTCCCATGGATGAATTTGACATACTTTACCTTGTGCTTTACATTCACTTTGTGCAACAAGAAAAGCCAGTTCTTTAACATGGTCGTATAAACTTAATAAATAATTTCTATTGGGTGTAACAATACCGCTTCTTGATCTGAAATATAACAATCATTTCTATTGGTTGTTACAATTTACAGTAGCACTCCTCGATTTCAAGTATAACAATAATTTCTATTCATTGTAATAATTTTGGTTCTTGTTCAGAAATGTCAGAGTAAATTCTTTGAAATGCCTAATCACATTGCAACAAAATTCACTAACGGGTCAATTTCCAAATTTGACCATTTCATGGCTAGCAAATCGGGAACTGACAATATGATCTCATAAGAGCCCTAGGCTCTAGAACACGTAATAACCTCTGAAAGATTGCTACTTTACAGCATAGTCTATATCATGTACAAGTATCACATCTCTGATTTTAAACAGTTCAGTATTGCATTCTCTCATCTTAGTCTGGTATGTCTAGAATTCTCTTGAAAGAGCAAAGCATTCATTTTTAAAGAATAGATATAATAAATCAAACAAGAAAATCTAGGAAAATATAAAAAAAAGAAAGTACCTTTTTAACATCCGTACCATTCCACCTGTTGGTACATATTTCTCCATACAAGCTATTAACTGTTTCATCACAGTATGCATAACAGGTGGTTCAATTCTAAAACTTGATCTTGATGATACGCTGCCAAGTGGGGAGAGATGGGGAGAGGGTGACGGACTTGAAGACGGTGCAGGAGAGGATGGGGATGGTAAACTATCATCAAAACTAACATCTTCCGAACCAGATTGTTTCATCTCCGATAAAACGCTGACGACCCGATTGAGTAAATGCTTAATCTCCTCTTTAACACCGATAAAGTTTTTAAGTCTTTCTGCCGTGACGGGAGTAGTAGCACTGAGTAACATATTCACAAAACTTTGTCTTGGCACAGACGTTCGTTTAGCATTCTCGGATTCAGCGTAGGTCATGTGAGCATCCTGATCCACGGATAGTTCTAACAGTTTTTGAAGTTCGGATAAATACGTCTGACATCCTATCACCATAGTTTCCATATTTTGATGATCATTGTTTAAGTCGGATATGTTCTTCACGTTCATTTTAGATTTGATGACGTCCAACATTTTATTGCACAGTTCCCACGTTTTACAAGAAGTGAGAAGTAAATCGACTAAAACGGCGATCGACACATGAACCTCTGTGAAGAATATTAACATTTTGTTGGATTTGGGTAAATTTGGTTTTGGTAATTGAGGAATATCACGTACAGACAAGAGATCATCTGTGATATTAGTCAAAGTAGCAGAAGCCATTCCAGCTGCAGCAACACTTCCCAGAGCTTTGATACTCAATTTGCCTGGACGAGAGGAAGATGGAGCTGCCTTGCCTGGATTCTCCACTAATGAACTTAAACTGCTGGCTGCTTTCTTGAAAGAATCTGAGAATGATACTTCTGCTGTATCGTCTTTTTTTTCCAGTTTAAAAAGCTACAAAATAAAAAGAATGGTAATTATATAAATCAATATCAAAAATGACCCATTGGTTATTTCCTCACATCAAGTAGAACGCCTTTTATCTAACAACTCTTCCAGATCCTACTGCTGTGAAGACAAGTAAAATGAAACGAAATAGGTTCTGTGTTTTAATTAGATTGATCTTACGAGAAATTAAAGCTTTCTTACCTTAATAACTTGAGTGGCTTGACCAAAATTCCCTTTACTAAGACACATGGATAAGAGTGAATCAGGCGATGATAACATAAGTGGTATTATACCAGGTGTACGTGACGCTACAGATGAAAGAGAGGCTGGTTGTCCTCGTCGTAAATCTACGCTATTTCTACCAGTTTTTTTAACACTGCCTGTGCCAAACACATTATCATCATCTGATGAAACTGAAAAATACAAATAAAACAGTTTGACATAAAATGGCACCAGTGTCCATAGTCTCTCAGTGATGTTAAAGATCCCCTGACCATTAAAAGTATGACGTAAAACCCCTTTTAATTACTAAATATAGATGGGACACAAAATTCATATTCCAGATGAGTTTAACGTCCAATCAACACAAACTAGGTCATTTCAAGACTAACGCATGGTTCAATTTTATTTCAACAATTCGCTTGCGTGTAGGGTCCTTTAGCAGTTGGAGGAAACTGGAGGACCCAGACTGCATCCCCAAGGTAGGACAGACGACCCTACTCCTTGCCATGTACAATCGCGGAATCGAAACCACGCGAGTTGACTCAATGACAGACCTTATGATTATGATTCAACACGCACATGCTAACCATTCGGCCATTCCCACCACCTCCCCACCCCCACTGTTAAGATTTTTCAGTTAAAAATCAAAAAATACTTACTTGTACTAACTACTCCCTTTCGTGGACTTTTTGAACGACTTCTTCTCAAACTTGAATTCGACAAAAGAATACTTGTCTCGTTGTCTGTACAAATGACAGGCTTCTGTAATAACATTCCAGGTTGCCGAGGAACATGCTCATGACAAACCAATTGAAAACGCCATTGAGCCTCGTGGATCAATTGAGTCAAACGTGTAATTCGTTGCTGAAGCGTTTCTGATGTAATACTCGATTTTACATGCTGTACGAGTAATTTTTCTAGCGCAGGATCTATCATTAAGTCATTTGTTTTCCCATCCTTGGTATCGCCATCCTTACCACTTAACTTAAATCTCACAGTATTCAAATCAAGGAGACTGTCTTTGAGCATGGCTAATATATCGCGGACAATATATTCGTTTGCTAAAAAGCCTATTTTCATGTTACCTGAGGTCAGGCTTGAGCTAATTTCACTTGATTTATTCAATGAACTCATTCTACGTAATGATGTCAAAGTTAAAGAGAGTTTTTTAGTGGGTGTGGTTTTGGCGTCTGCTAATTGGTTTTGTGGAATGGATACGGATTGTTGTAAAGATTGTGATGTCTGCACGGTGTCTTCAAATGGTTCGTCATAGCCGACGCTAACTGGAAAACTTTGACTAGAAGATGCAGGATCAGGGTTTGCTTTTTGGCTAGAACGTGAAAAATTCATTTTTTTCCCAATTTGTGGCGTTTCTTCCTCTGAATTCAATGACATATTTTCGCCACTGTTCCGTTTACTCCCTACTTCTCCTTCTTCGTCGCCGCTATCAGGGTCTTGTACGTAATCACTGTTAAAATCTTCATGTGTTACAAATAATAACGATAAAATATTCTCTAAAGTTTCTACTCGTAACTGAAGTGGATGAAGTTGTTTGAGATGAATTTTAGTTGCGATTAGTTTCTTCGTCACGTTCATTTCGTACAACTTTTCAAAATTGTTCACATTATCAGGCACCAATGATTGGCCAGTTTGTGAACTCGATAACCAATCCTCACCATCACTGCTGCTACTAACCCCTTCTTCCATACTAAAGGCTCTCGTTAAATGCTTCGGTCGTAAAGAATTTTTAATACAAACAGGGTTCATAAGTTCATGTTCAAAATGTTCCGAACAAAAAGCTAAAATATCCATGGTGTTTTTTATGGCACAAAAACTTCTAAATATGGAAATATCACATTGTTGTTCGATGCTGATTGGCTCATTATTGAAATGGCTGGACGTCTTAGTTTTTTCGTCTTGAAATCGGACACTTTTCTTACGATTGTCTGGATCTGAAATGAATTAAATTTGACATTAGAGAAAATATACATAGTAACAAAATACTGAGGTGTTTTGATTTTGCACAAGTTCATTTCCTGAACTGTATTGGCAACAAGAGAATCATTACTGAAGCCTTGCTTCTATTAAAGGGACAATAACATTCTTGCTGGCTTGGCAGCTCCGGAAAATAAATAATACCCTAATTCTAAGTACTAGATGTTTAAATGTCCTACCTGTTGTGTAAATTATCCATTACAACCTATTTTACTTGTCCAGAGGGTTCGAAAATATTTTAAAATCCAAGTCACATTTGAAAAGGTTTACGTTAGACTTTTCAAATCAATTGGTTGAATTTTTCCAATTTTTTAAAATAGGTGTGTTAAGATGAAATTTATATCATCAATTAATTGGAATATTCTAAAATAATACGATTTGTTGACCAGAATGAAGATTGGGACATATTATTCAGTTACAACAAGAGTGTTATTGGGGCTTTAAATTCAGCAATTGTAGGCCTTTAAGTTTTGTTTTCTTTTTAATGAGACCAATTAGCAAAATACCACTTGAACAATATGTCGATTAAAGCCTGAAAATTATTCACATTACCCTCAAATTAATATCTCTTTATAAAGAATAATTATATATCTGAAGGATACAGGCAAAACCCCTGCACTGAGTATTGCAGTGAAATTTCAAATCAGCAAAAGGGCACAACTACTACATGTATAATCGGTTGATGGTTCTACAAATAATATCTTGTACAGTTCATGAGATATATTCTTCAGAAACAAAGCTGGGATATAAGGAAGAAAAGACAGACGGAGTCCTGTTCATATTCCCACCTTAATTAACTTTGTTCAGTCCAGGATAATAAAACTATGACTTACTCTCTGTATGGCTTGTATTCTGTAATAACCGTAAAACTTCGTCGGGATTAAGAGCTGATATTCTCGTAGATTTATGTAAAACAAATAACACTGAATGCGTGGACAGATTCTGAAGCATGTTTGTAGCTCGTTCATGTGAAGCCATTGATGTATTACTACTGGATTCAATTAATGGTCTGAAATATCGTAGTACGTGTACATTATAACAATTTTTAAAACAGCTTTTTATTTTACAATCTTTCAATTAAAATTCCTGTTCATCCTTGATCTTATAAAACCTTTAACAATAATTTTATCATTCAGATATTGTGCTGGAAATGAAATGAAAAGAAAAGAAATGGTATTTCACATTCTACTGTTTTGCTCTAACTGGGCTAATGAAGATGGGCATACGGCATACAGTGAGCAGGGGCGCCATGGCTTACTCTTACATGTATATTGAATTCCAACTGCCAGGATATCTTTTATGTGCAGGCTAATATATACATGGGACCTCATTTTTGGTACCATCCAAATAACTAGACAGCTGTCCATGTCAGGCCTTCCGTCTTGCACCACTGTCAAGGGGAACCACGTCAGAAAACATTTTCATCCCATTTGAATGACTTGATGCTCTTCCTTGCCAGGCAAGGGGGAAACCACATAATAAAAACATTTATTGGTCTATAAATCACATCAAGGACAGACCTACATAAATGTTCTGTAATAATAATAACAATAATCCCCCTCACCCCCCGCCAAGCATCAAAAATGAAATTATAATTGAGAGAATAGGTTATTACTTACTTGGCTTTTTCTAAACACCATTGTATTAAATCTATTTGATAAGATAATCTTTTACAACTGGCTGTTAATGCTGTATGATTACATTCATCCTACAAATATCAAATTTATCCTGGACTTTAAAAAAACAAGGTGCTTCCAAGTAAACAGGCCCCAAGTTCATAAAGCATTCTCAGAGTTAAGTTTAGAATTTACTCAACTTTCAATCACTGTTTATAAGAAATATCTTTGATCCAGAAACACAAAACTTGACACATAGTTTCTTATTGATGTATTTGATACATTAAAACAACAAAAGTTTTATAAAAGGCTATATTTTTATTAAAATAAAACGAACAATTACCCTGAGAACTATTCCTGGTCCATGCATGTCATGTTTATTGTTTACTTACCCGTTCATTCCATAAGATAGAGAGTAATTGTCTAGCTATATTACAAGAAGAACAATACGACCATCCTATTAACAATACCATCGGTTTTAAAGGTTTCAATTCTTCCTGGCTCAATAATTTTTCTAATAAAGAGAATTTTTCTGCTTTTACAAGATTCAGTGCTGTATCCTGAAAAAGATAAGAATTTTAAATCTCTAAAAATCCAAAAAATGAAATGAATTGAAATGGGACTTAATATCCTACTTTTCTGGTCCGTCTTGGCTATGAGACTGACAATATACGCCATACATTGTGCTATTAGAGAAATTTTGCCCCGACAGTGAAGCTTCAGCTTTAAAGTCTTATTTTAAACTTAAGATTCTTTTACGTGCAGGCCAATGTGTACACAGGACCTTGGTTTTTCGAACCATCCAACAAAATACAAATGAAACAAAATTGTCATTTACTTTACGATTCCATCAAAAATTTCCAAGACAGATAATCCAAACGGCAATACCGTATACCGGAAAACACCAAAAAACACCGGAAAACACCATGTTATACTGAATACCGGAAAACACTGGAAAAACACTAAATACCGAAAAACACACTAAATACCGGAAAACACCCTAAATAGGTAGCCCGGGTTAGGGTTACGGTTAGGTTTTTCAGTTGTGGGTTAGGGTTATGGTTAGGGTTAGGTTTAGTTTTTTTGTGTTTTCCGGAGGACCAGGCTCCGGTATTTAGTATAACATGTTGTTTTCCGTTTGTTTTCCGGTGTTTTCCGGTTGTTTTCTGGTGTTTTCCGGTATATAGTATAGCCCTAATCCAAATGATAAGTGCCATAAGGTGCTCCTGAAAGAGTAAGCATATCCTGCATCATTCATGACATCCATCAGCTATGAGGCGCAAAATGGACACAGAAAGAAAAAGAAATGGGGTTTAATGTCCACTCGACACAAACTGGGTCATTTCGGGACTAACATATGGTTCATGTGTCGTGAGTAGGCATTAAGTCCAACTTTAAATATATTAAAACACCTACTAAAATCATTTCTAGAAAATGTTTCTGCTTCTTGGTGGACAATAAAAACATGTTCCTCCATCTATTCTCTCTATCCTGTTCACAACATACATATATGATACATTTCTCCTCTTCCGATATTCCGGCAGTCTCTCTATTATTTGTCTCACAGGCTTTAGTTGAAAGTAATTCATATTCTAATTTACAAAACTCGTCAATTAAATAATTATTTTTTCGACCTATTAATAGAGATACGATTGTGTCTTTAGATAATGGACTACCATCTTGTCCGCTTATTTCTAACAATCGCGTAAATAACTGTCTTAATTGTAAATAATTCCAATATGGCTGTGGATCGTAATAACCTAAAAGTTTCGAAAACTGTTCTAATTTCTCCTGTTGTTTGATGGTTGTTTTTTCAACATGGTCTAAAACTGTATTAATACACTGAACATAGAGGCCTTGTAGTGTTTCATTGTTACGACAAATATTATCGCCACCGCCTTGGCTGTCTGAATGTGAAAAATCTGTATTTGAAGAAGGTTTTTCTTGAGCATCGCGTATCATAAGATGGTTAATTATCAAATGCCCCAAATCGGTCTTTGATAATAATAGTTGTTTTAAGAAATTAAGGGTATTTTTAGATAGTGTATGAGTAACTTTTGAAGGTAAATCAAGTGATATTGGTCGTTGATTAGATGTTGTCTGTAAATATCCATATAATTCCTGTAATATACAATCAAAAAACAATTATATAACATACTTCACTAGTCAATAGGGTATTGGCCAAGGACAGCTGAGCTAACACTAGTCAACTATAGATGATTTTCAAATTGGTGGAGGATACAAAATTTGGGGTGGCACAGCTTCCAGTTGAAACATATTTTAAAGTAAATAGCCCAAACTGACAGTGTTACATGTATTTTGATTGCTTACATCAGAAAAGAAATGTGAGAAAAAGTGCTCCATATACATATAAAAATATTTATAGGAAGATAAAACCATAATTTTTGGATTGCCTCTCTGATTAAACCTAAAACTTATATGGCAGACAGCTTAAGTGCCTATTACAAAAACCTTTGAGACAAGCACCTGAGTTTTAAAAAAATCAATTCAATTAAATAACACCTGAGAACAAATAAAACGCTAACCTTGATGATATTGGAATCCGTATCTGGAGGTATTTCTGCCAAAAGTAATCTGAAGTCTGCATCTTTTGTCAGTTTAGTTAACCAGAATACCTGGGAAAATAAAACAAAATTACGACACATAAAAAATTGACACGAAGAACAACAGAGAAAGTCAAAAAATAGGAAAAGAAATGAAATGGGGTTTAACATCCCACTAAGTCAAATATGAATAATAGACTGAATTGGGCTGGTAACCTATGAAATTTGGACCAAGCTCATGAAATCCAAATCTGACTTATCGACTCTTTCTAGACCACTGAATACAGGTATCTCACAGGAGTTCAGAAAAACTATATAATATCGCTTACTTTGGTTTTGCCAATGAGAATAACAATCAAAAATTTAAATAATTTTATATATTGAAAGAATTAAAATATGCCGATGCTGTATATTATTAATCAAATTCATTTTTAAATTTAAAAAAATCAATGGTTTATTTCTTTTAACACAGTAACAATAAAATATATCATGCTAATTCTTATTCAATCAATGTATTACAATCCATGTGTTAAAACAACACAGTAGTGATATCTATCACACTTATTAACATGTTTAATCATCCAGCAACCTGAGAAATCTGGGGTAATTAAACCACAGATAAGATTTGTATTGTAAAAAGAAGGGTCTATTGTGAAAGAGATCTATTGGGGTGTTTTGTTTGAGTGTTAGGGTTTAGGCAGTGTTTAAGTAGGTGATATAATAGGCTACATGTACCTTCTCCTCACTGGATTTATCAGATAAAGTTTGACACTCTAACAGGCACAACCAGGACAACTGACTTGGTGAGTTTAATGTACTGGACCCAAGACTGGAATATTTAAAAAATAAGATTTAAGGTAAGTAGGTTTTATTAAATGCATTTAATAATTTTAGTTTACATTAATCATCTATACATATTTTTTTCTTGATAAAGAGGATTTAATTTCTGAAGCAACTAAGATTTAAGAGAAGTAGGTTTCTTCGATGAATTTGAAAATTTCAGTTTATCACTAATCATTTATAGATATCCTTAGACAATCACATCATCACTAAGGCATCCATAGACATCAGTTTTGTAATTATCTACAAATTGAATTTTGGATTGCTATATGTCCAACAAACTAAATATGTCAAATCATATTTGTCTATATAACTTTAAACTGTAGTACATATATTGTACCTCGGTTCAAGGAAACAGATCAATTTAAGTTTCTTAGGCTTGTTTGTTTCATCATATTCATAAAGCCTTCGTATAAATTGTATAATAACTTTGACATAAATACTGTTTAAATAAAATACGGTATGAAAAATAACAAGAAGGTAAGTATACAAAATGTTTTATCAGAAACTCTGTAGTACATATATTGTACCTCGGTTCAAGGAAACAGATCAATTTAAGTTTCTTAGGCTTGTTTGTTTCATCATATTCATAAAGCCTTCGTATAAATTGTATAATAACTTTGACATAAATACTGTTTAAATAAAATACGGTATGAAAAATAACAAGAAGGTAAGTATACAAAATGTTTTATCAGAAACTCTGTTTTCATCTAATATATTTCTAACAGTTTTCATTCTTTAAATAATTTTTATATGAATAATTCCTAATACCCAAATTGACAATTGACAATTTTTTTGACATTTTCATAGTATTGTAATCTGAATCTACATATGAGGAAGAATGTATATTATTTCACATTGTTGGGACAATTTTTCCTTATTTATACATGTAATGGGCACATAATTTAGGTTATCAAAAATACACAAAGATAATAACTTGACAGCAGATGTAAACATATTACACTGTGCATAAACAACTCTTAAAATTTATTGCCAAGGGGTAATTAACCTGTCAAAAAATTGCCTGCAGTGATAAGTTGTTATTAACGAATTTCTTTTATGTAGAGATTAATATGACAGGTTGGGGTTTTCCTTGTTCTCTTTAATGCGCAAAATTGCGTATATGATCAATTAGATGTCATATTTGCTATCTAACCATTAGATCTGTAAAAATATAAATCTATGGAATAAAAATTTATCTCTCAATCTTACCAAAAAGTAATAGAAGCCTACTTATCATAGACCTGCTACTAAAGATTTTAACTGTACCTGGCACTACTGAAATAGTACTAAACATTTATAATATTGTTTAATAAATCAATAAAAAAAAACCTCAGAAAATATACAAATCTGACAGACACTAGAAGGATTGTGGCATATACAACTGGAATTGGTGTCTGATAATGTCAGTGCCAGATGCCCTTTTTCCAGGTTTAATAATATCAAGAGGCTGACTATTTTGTATTGTTATTTGTTTTATGTTATTTATCGGTTGGATCTCACACCTTTAATCAACCATAATTAAAATATAAAGTAAAAGTAGGCCCACATTCACAAAACACATTTTGCTAATAAGAGCATCTATCTTTATGTAATTGGACATTTTATACACATTTTATACAATCTATTACATGAATTGTATTACAATGAAAATGATACATGTATATACAATCACAAGATTGTATAATTAATTGTAGTATATGCCTATCAGTATCATAACTCAAATTATCTCTGTGACTCAACAACATAATATAGAGCCCATATACAGTAAATGTATCGATTAGAAATTAATTTCTATAACAACCTTTGTTGGTACGGATTTTCAGCAATTTCCGTAAGGATGTCATTAATATCACATCCTATTATTGCCTCTTTTTCTTTCAATTGTTGGGTGCATGATCTGGCAACCTCCCACTGTCCCAGCTGTAAATTATTGCAAAAACATTTGTATAAAAGTTTTATAGAGTCTTTTTCAGCCCTTTCCACATCATGTGGGTTTGCATTGAAGTTTTCTCCTTGTCTTTCCATGGTTTGGCATACAAGGTAGCATGTCTACACCATAAATTCGAATAAAACGTAATAATTATTTAACTTTTGATTCCCTGTCACTGAGAGCCACCATTTTGACTGGTCACATGCAACTTATGGACCTTGACCTTTACCCGAGCAAACAGCCAATGACAAATGTGGATACAAATTTTAACGATCCAATCAAATGACAGGACACATGGAAGCGGCAGTTTCGAAGACACACGAAAGCTGTCAAGACATGATTATTAATTCAATATTATTGTTTAATTTCCGAAATAATTTCTAAACACCCAAATGTAGCCGTGTCATGCAAAGGGCCCTTTACAATATACTTGCTGATTTCGACCGACGATTAGGTATGATAACCGAAATTATAACTTTTCCATTTTATTCAAGCCTGGACAGGTTTTGTTCAAGTCGATTTTGATTGGTCGCACATGTTTGGACAGGAAAAAGTAAACAAGTCCAGTTGAGAGAAAGAAAGAGTGCAACACTGAGATGGAGACAGACTTTTGATATTTTATTCATTAATTTTTGGTGTATATTTTTGGCAAATATGTCTGTTAATGACGACCTTGTCTCTGGCAAACACTCAAGTGCATTAGAAAAAAACATGGAAGAAGAAATTGAAAAAATATCCTTATCAAAAGCAATCAAAATTGCAAGTAGTGTCAGTAGCTCTAATACTGACAGACTTGGTATCAATGTGAAAATCCAGTCAGACTTGGCAGGCCCTGAACCTTCATCAAAATGTGAAATAATGGAAAAGGGTGGATCAGCAAACCTTGCATCATATGTCTTCCAGACGTAAGATATTTATCAGTGATTGAGAGCCCCAAGGGAGTTCAGTTTTATGGTCTGTGATATTGGATATTGATTGATCTTAATTAACTCCTTTAAGATGATTATCCTAAGATCTAACTTATTACATAATCATAATAAATAAGATCTCTTATCTCCTAGTTTATTATGGATTGAAATCTTTTTATTCTTTGAAATTGAAGATTTATTGGTGTGCCTACACTTTGTCTTAAATATTAATCTTACGAATGTTTCCAATATGAATTAAACAGTTAGATTATTGTTGAATTTGCTGTGTAGAATCACCAACTCATGTTGAGATGATGACAATGATCATCAAACATCTGTCCTGATTTTTAGAAAAATACAAATTTTGCTTTTTGATATTTATCCAGAATAAGGCATTCTCACTATGCTTTATATGAATAATTGATGTAGGTTGTAATCCTATTATACACTTTCACACCTTGAGTAAATGTAACTGATACTGACATCAGCATATCTTTCTACTTTTGGTGTTGCAGAAATAACGTCTTCATCACTTTGCTAGAGTTTATTAATTATTAGCTAATAGTATTGGGACTAAGGACTAATCTGTTTACCATTATGTCAGCACTCAACATCATAAACTTTACACATAGATCAGCATGCTTGGCTCATCGTGGTCACATTCACAGACTTTTGTTTCTCTGACATGGTGGAACATCTTATATTTTTAATGCTTACAGTATTTTATTGAGCTTGTTTATAAGAGTCTCTCTTGTAATCTTTTATACTTTGTATAGTAAGCTTACTGCTTACCCAGAATGTCGACTTTTTATACACGTACTTACATACATGTACATGTATTATAATTTTGATTTTTGCAGACCAAGAATGCCGACTACCTTGGGATTAGATGATTTTGAAGTTTTATCAACTATTGGAACTGGATCTTATGGAACATGCAAAAAAATCAGAAGAAAAAAAGATGGGAAGGTAGCAAATACATGTATTTTAAATAAGTTGTTTTATAATTTAGAAAATCACATTTCCTAGCAAACACAAAAGTTTCTATCCTTCAGAATTTAGAAAGGAGGAGGTTATTGGTACAGTGTTCCTTAGTTTTGTTCAATAACTGTCATTCTTTCTTAACAGTGCTTCATAAGTGCAATTAATTAATAACTACAGTGTTTACTAGGTCATTTATGAGTTGCCTCTTTCATTTAAAAAATGCATCTGACAGAAGATGATGGATGAAGTACCAAACTTAGCGATTTGCAAAGATTTCAGTTGTTTCAGAACAGGATTGATCACCTGGATTCATTGCTTATTACACTATCCTATTTGTGTGTATATATTCATGTGCTCTGCTTGAGCTATTAATAAACAAAGATATTGGAAGACGTTGATTCAACAAAACAAAGATAGTGGAACAAATATGATTCAACAAAACAAAAAAGTATATATTTTTACCATGGAGTGCTAATTAGCAGGATATGCAGTGTCTAATCACCACTGATGCTCTCTTCATTTGGACAGTTTGTTAGTCACCTAAATCATCCACACGTGACCAGTATCGATCGTTGATCACGGCAACATGGTCGAACATGTTAATAAATTTATCAGCATATCATTTTATTACCAGATTTTTGGTGATTGTTAATTATATTTTTTGTAGGTGTTGGTATGGAAGGAGATGGATTATGGATCAATGACAGAATCAGAAAAGAAATTATTAGTATCAGAAGTTAATTTATTAAGAGAGTTGAAACACTGTCATATAGTTCGTTATTACGATAGGATAATTGATCGATCTAATACGACTATTTATATTATAATGGAGTATTGTGGAGGTGGTGATTTAGCAACACTTATATCTCGATGTAGGAGAGATGGGTAGGTTATTTATCATTTATTCTTAAAAATCATCATATATTTGTCAAGATTAAGTAAAAATGTGAATTGTTATGTAACTAAGAAAACAAGCTAAAGTTGAATCAAATAATGTTTGTAAACTCAGTTAAGACTGGGTAGTTAATTAAACCTTTATCCGTAAAAATCATCATATATTTGTTGAGATCAAGTAAAAATGTGAATTCTTATATAACCAAGAAAACAAAATTAAGTTTATCCTAATAATGTTTGTAAGATTCTCACTTAAAACTGGGTGACATGGTCCTGCTCACCTGGGTTCCATTTTTGTTTTTGCTAGCTTTTCATTTAATTTTATAACCATATATTTCAGCAAGAAAAAGCATAATCGAGTGTTGTTAATAGTTTCTAGTCCAATTTGCTTTCATATAGAAACCATTAAATAAGCTGGCGATTGATTCTTTTGCTAGACCCTACGTTAGTTCAATAGGAAATTGGGCCTATCACAGTTTGTTTGAATTGCCTATCAAGCTAGTAGGATCTATCACAATTGGTTTTAAAGTTTAAAGTCCCGCCTTTTTTAATTTAAACATATGATTTATCTATCAATGCAAAAATTATCTATATTCAGGATATATGTTGACGAAGACTTTGTCTGGAAGATTGTTATTCAACTCACATTAGCTCTAAAAGAATGTCATCGAAGAAAAAATGGAAAAGCAGTCCTACATAGAGACTTAAAACCTGCTAATGTCTTCCTCGATTCCGATCAAAATGTAAAATTAGGGGATTTTGGATTAGCCAGAGTTCTTCATCATGAAACCAGTTTTGCCAAGACGTATGTTGGCACACCTTATTATATGTCACCTGTAAGTCATCAATTTTATGATCAATTTTTATTCTCCCACATCTTGGTTCCTTTTGATAATGTCGCATGTCAAATCATATAACATACTAGATTATTGCCACCAATGCTATTTTTTAGCTTGTTTTCTGTTCCTCTCTTGAAAAATGTGGGCGTATCTTGCAGGCAATCACTTGTTAAATTATTTAAAGTTTCTGTGCTTTGTTTGTATTTTTCTGAAAATATCAAATTTTTAGGTGACTTTATTAAATGAGTGCGACTTCAATAAAGTATGAATGTAATAAATTAAGATCACAAGCGCGAGTGTCAGTAACATGGGTACCATTTCAATGAAACAAAAAGCATATTAATATTAAAGTATAGATTCGTTACACAATATATAATACTCATAATTATAGATATGATTGTCGTTTTGTTTCTAGGAATTGGTGAACAATATGTCGTACAACGAGAAATCTGACATATGGTCATTAGGTTGTATGATGTATGAATTATGTGCACTTCATCCACCATTCACGGCAGCCAATCAAACAGACTTAAACAGAAAAATACGACTAGGTGACTTTTCAAGAATACCAATAAGATATTCCAGTGATCTCGATATGATTATCAGAAAAATGATACAAGTTGAGGTACTTTCAAACTTCTTTTTAGACTGTTTTTATTTTCTCACATTTGAATCCTTTTTTTTTTTAAATCTGGATTCAACCAGACTAACCTATGCCAATCAAAAGACGATTTTACCCATCGCGTATTGTAGGTGGCACTGGCTTCTTTATATCGGACCCTGAGTTCACAAAGCATTCTCAATATGACTTCAGTTAAGAATTTACTCAACTTTCAATCACTGTTTGAGACATACCTTTTTTCCAGAAACACAAAACTTTACACATAGTTTCTTATTGATGTATTTGTTACATTAAATTAACAAAAGTTTTATAAAGGGCTATATTTAGTTTAAATAATGCAAACAATTTTGCATTAATTTCTAAATTAAGTCTGAGAATGCTTTGTGAACTAGAGCTGGAGCATACTGAATAATGCAAAATTTTATATTCAAAATAATATGTTTGGAAATATTGCACAAAATCAAACCAGTATTAGACTAATAGTCATTTTAGAGATTCAGCTTTCACAATATTGTTGAAGTTTGACTCTCTGGGCTCTTAATCTACGCCTGATCTTCACTTGTCAGAGATGGTGGCCCATGTGGGCCAGCCATTCTTTGGCATGCAGTTTAATTAAATTTTTATGTCTCCAGGTATCTAAACGACCAGGAATAGATGCCATATTAAATGAACCACTAGTTATAGCACATCAGACACACTCTGATCGTAGACTGACTGGTAGTTCGGAATCACCATCACGATTTAGTCTGGAATCTGGAGATAGTAATAAACGATTAGAGGAGGAGTTACGTAGTAAACTTAAATTATTAGAATTAAAAGAAAGAGAAATGGAAAGTAAGTACAATGAACTTTGTTTTGGATAAAACAGACTTCAGGGAACGGCACAAAAGTAATGTTCCTAGTTGTTTGGAAAAAAGATCCACCATGTAAAATAACACATCGTAATAGTTGTAATTTAAGTTGACCGAAAGTAGAGTCAAATTTACATAGGATTGAAGAAAGCAAAATCAAATTGGAGTTGAAAGAAAGTGGAGTCAAATTTGAGTGGGTCGAATTCTCCTCCGCCGATTAGCACACAACCATATGTTAGTCTCAAAATGACCCAGATATGTTATCAACAGGATGTTCATCCCGAAGTCATTTTAATGAATTATGGGTTTATTTTAGGTAGAGAAAGAAGTGTTGCATTAAGAGAAAAATTAGCTGATGATAAACTTAGAAGGTAAAGTATTAAAACCTTTTATTTGATAATCTTGGTAAAGGTAGCCACGACTGGGGAGATATTTATATACAGGGGAGCCATTGATTCAAATTAAGAATTGTTCCAGTATGATAATCCTATTTCATAAACTTACTGCAGTTTTGCTCCTTCCTATATCAGTGAAGCCCTCCCCACACCAGCAAGCTCATATTTTTTCAAATCAATTGCATGTAAAATACTATTGCAGTATCCACCCACAGAACTGGTAGACTAAGTGGGTTAGCTCTAACAATTTGGTAAATCCCCCTATACCATTTCTGGAATTGCAATATAACAAAGAGTTGTTCTAGACACTGAGAGAGCTGGATTATCAAGACTACCGGTACATTTCCCTCTCTAATTTCAGAAATCCAAGTCCAAGTTAAAACTCCTACTATAAACTAGTGGCATGTACAAGCATGTGTACGTTTATTCTTTCTAACACACACACACACCCATCCAACACCCACCCCCCTGTAACACTTCTCTTTAAAGGAGCTCACCAGGATAGAACTTTTTGTTTATTTTTCACAATTTATGATTATTTCAGAGCATTAGAGTTATACCAACAGTGTAAGAAACAGGACTCACCGTCTAATGATGAGAATAGATATAATAAATCTCCGTCACCAGGTAGGCCGAGTGAGATGAGACTACTCTCCCCTACAACTCATCCTGCTAAATGCATGTCTTTCACTCCTGCTCCTAAACTGCTTGGTTACCCATTAGATAAAAACTTTAGTCCACAAGGATCTCGACAAGCTTTATCGAGACTTTATAACATTTAACTGCTTAATAATCACTCAGTCTTCCTTTCATCTGTGTGCTGTGTGTAGTAAATTTGTCCAAAGCCCAACAACCATAGAGTTGTTTTTTCTCAAGCTATGTAATTAATGACAGGTATTTGATACTGATTTTTTAATTGCATAAAAATTGAGCTCTGAAAAAAATAATTTTATGGTTGTGGAACCGTTTCATAAATTCATTATTTTTTGTGGTGCTACATGTGTATCTAAAAATATACTAAACTTGATTGTGTCAAAAATCTATTTCATTTCATACATTTTGATTTTTAGGGGGTTTGTTGTACTGTGTAAACTCATATACTTATTAGACATACAAGGTTTTGCGTCTATTATTGTGGTGTACATTGTTTAAAGACACTGATTGTCATTTAGGAATTTTTGAATCCCTTGAAAACTACTCCACTGTGAAAGTCAAATATCTAAAAGAAATATCAGTCAAAAATGGTGGCTTTAATTAATGCCTTAGATAAAGGCCTGAGATCTAACCACAGTCAAACCTCAATTATAAATATAAAAGTGATATTTCGAACAATCTGTCTTTGGCATGACAAATTTTCTTCCTTTACAAAATCCATTCTTTATTAAGATTCGAAACAATGATGCATTTGGACAAATTTATGCTTCAACTTGCTTGATCATCTTGATATTTCCAGTGTGATTTCCTCTTGAATAGGGGACCATAATTTTAAAAATTGATAACTTGGAATTAAAACTTATATGATTATATGAGATATTTCAAGTTTTAATATTATGTAATTATTCTAGATTAATATATATATTTTTACCTAAAATTTTGGGGTAACGGTTTGTTAGTAATTTATGATACATGGTCTATAGTTTAGATGTCCAAGTCTTTCTCATTAAACATACAATTTAGCCTTTTGTATTAAAACTTGTGTTGTTGATAATACATTTACATAATGTAGCCGAAAAATCAAAAAAATACTTTTAAAATTTATACTTGAATACTGATATTTATTGCTGTACCTTTCCTTGTAGTATGTTACTGCTTTCTATATATACTTGTAGTAGTATTGCTGTTCTATATGCTTGTGATGGTATTGCTTCATTCTGTTTATTTGTAGTATATATACATGTACTTGTACTATATATACTTGCATTAGTATTGCTCTTTCTATATACTGTTAGTAGTATTGCTGTTTTCTACTGTTAGTAGTATTTCTCTTTTCTGTATACTGTTAGTAGTATGGCTTAATGATTATTACTTGTAGTAGTATTGCTTCATTCTGTTTGCTTGTAGTAGTATTAATATTGCTTCATTCTAGTTGCTTACTGTAGTATTAATTTTGCTTCATTCTGTTTACTTGTAGCAGTATTAATATTGCTTCATTCTGTTTACTCCTAGTCTATCAATCTGATTCAAGTACAGATCTATATAATGTTTCGGTTTTTTTTATACTTTCGATGGCCTACACTACATGAAAATCTGACCAGTTGTACTGAAAGGTCATTTCAGGGGTCTTACAATTGGCTTTTGACCCTATGATGTCAGTCATCAATTAATCAATCAGCATTGACGTTTCTAGTGGTATCCCCACGAATCCGTGCAAAGAACGCATAGAAGACGCCGTAACAGATGGTTTCATTGGCTGATCCCTCAGGCCATCCAAAACTCTTCCAGATCCAAGTGTAGTACCGGCCGTAACAGATGGGGTCATTGACTGATCCCTCAGGCCATCCAAAACGCTTCCAGATCAAAGTGTAGTGTACAGACAAATGAAACAAAATTTTGAACAATAAAAAACGAAACAAAATAGGATCTGTGTTTTAATCAGATTGCTATTCTATATATTTGGGTTTAAACTTATTTCAACAATTGTATGTAAGATAATAATTGTGCTTTAATCAGAGCTGCAAGTTCTTTTATTATCAAAGAAAGACTATTTAGCATTTTATTTAATTTTTTATAAATGGGTTGCATGTAGAGATCTTCAGTACTAGACTGAAGTAAACATGTTTCATACATGCATGAGGTCGCCCCATGACTTGCATAGAAAGCATACCTTTGATTTTGTGATTTAGCTTGATAAAAAAAAGAGTAATGTATACATGTAGCTCTGATTAAAATTCAGTTATGGTCTTCAATAGAAATGTGATTATATTACTGTGCTCTACTTCTGATGACTTATTAAAAATTACATTGCTGTGTTTAACCTGCTGTGTTCTATTAGTTTAACTTCTTTTTTTTTTCACTGTTATTTGCTTGCTTGCTGTGTTATTGCTGATTTCATTTTTAAAGCTTTCAATATCTTTTGTCATGATCACCCCAGTCCAAATTGTATCTGCTTTGGTTAGAACAAATATTGGTCATGGGTACACAGAGATATATTTATATCTTACTATTGGTCAAGAGGACAGAAAAGATTTTCGGAAGTCATTGCATTAACTGTATACAGTAGACACCAATATTAGTTTCAGTCGATCAGAAAGAATTAGGATGAAGTCTATATCGGTAGATTAGCTCTTAATATTTGTATTATTTTCAAAGTAACATGTCTTCTTTATCTTATTTTACGTATGTGATTCCTTGATTCAATTCCCTTGTCGGTGATGTAGGCCTGAGTGCCTATCATGGTAAAGCGTCTAACCATTCGGATGGCCGGAAATGTTAGATTCCGTGACCAGTTAAATTTATGCACTTTGAATTTGATTATGAGTAAATGGAAACCTTACTATCGAGGAAAATTATCTCCCAAAGTGCACTGCATGACATATGCCCCTAAAAAGTAAATGCCATTTAAAAACGGGAAAATCAAATTTCGATTTCGTTTGATTTTACTGTTTATACATTTATTGGTATTACAGATATCCAATTCAAATTAGAAAGTTTTAAACGGTTACAAAAAAGTCAAATTCCATGTTTAGGGGGTTAGTTTTGGGGTTGTCTTGACTAAAAGTTAAGTAAAATATATGTAATTAAAAGGGGTAAGTTAAAGGCGACTGTAGCTAGCTTTATCATTTTCCATATCATATTGCTTTCATAACTATACATTGTTGGTTTTGGTTATTATTTTAATTTTTTTTTAATTTAAATTATTATAATCTCTGCCCAAAAATATATGTAAAGAATTATTGTTTTTCAAAAAAATTTATTGAAACACAAATTATCCCATTAGTTGAACCTTCGTTTAAACAAGTGTATGTATGTAAAAATAATTACCAGTACGATCCAAGTCATATTTTTTTAAAAATAATTTACTAATTCATTATAATGTGCAATATTCAGACGTATGGAGTATAAAATCTAGTCACAAGATTTTTTTTGATGATTTTTCATCAATTTATTGTATCAACACTCAAGGATTGCAAAGAAATAAAAACTATGTATCATTATATTGAAAATATTTATTGTTCATTTCTGTTGTATGGGGTTGGTAAATATATATATACCAAAAATTAAGTTTGGGAGGTTAAGGTAGCCAATTTGGACAATATTCAAATTGTCCCTAGAAACTTAGAGAACCACTTTTCAATATTCAAGACAAGTGAATAAGTCTGGTTGCAAACTATTGTTTGAGCCCAAAGGGGGGTTTGGATGGCCAAATAGTTAGCATGTGCGTGCTGTATCATAAAGCTTGTCATTGAGTCAACTGGTGTGGTTTCGGATCCCCGGTTGTACAACTTCGTGAGTTTACTCCAGGTCCTCCCACTGCTAAAGACCCTTACGCACAAACAAATTATTCAAATAAAATTAAAAACCATATGTTAGTCCCAATATGACCTTGTTTGTGTCAAGTGGATGTTAAACCAATTTCTCTTTCTTTCTCTACTTGTGTTAGCTGGATTTTAATTGAACAAATAAAGCCCAATAACATTTGTTCCCAGAGAAAAACTTTTATATACATGTAACTGACCTTTAAAAAAACCCAAAGCATCTTGAATTTGGCCAAGAATAAGCATCATTTGTGATTTTTCTGACCTGGTAAATAGAAAATATTTGTTGGTTTGAAAGAAGGATTGTCTAGTTATTTGAATGTAACAAAACAAGTTGCATCAGTTGGCAGTGTACATAAAAGATCCATTAATGTTCAATGCCTTGCAAAGATTCTTTCCCACTTTGCACATTGAGATCTGATGAAATATGCTAATATATATGTTCAAATGTATCTGTTTCAGTTACAGAGCTGTTACAACAGTCTCCATCTTGTTTATCGAGGGGAAAGAAAGACATCGATTCACCAAAGAAACACGTTAGTTTTGATATGTACGGCAAGGAGAACCTTCGTAAGAAATCCAAGTACACTGATTATGGAACTCGAGATTATGATAAGTACACAGATATTTACAGTAGAGAGTTTACCAAAAGACAGGAAGTTAACGACCGTCTGTTTCAGGCCAAGACACGAGCGTATGATATTGGAAATATTGGAGTAAATAATAAATATAAATCAAGGAATCTTCTCTATTTTAGATAATGATTATTTTGATTTGGAATCACTGCCTTTTAGGAACAAATTAAATGGTTATGAGCAACATCGTTTCCCTGGTTATAAAGAGGCTAAGAACGGGGAATTCAACAGTAGCACACCCCTAACCCCTGTATTATACGCCAAGTTGCAATATGTCTATTTTAACTTGTCACAGTGCTACCTATCCCATAGTTGTATTAATCTGGGTGTCGTTGCAGGGTGCCAATCTAAGATACTTCTGCAACCAAAAGTAACTTATTTTTGGACAGGATTTGTAGATTTTCAGACAATTATTGTTCATAAATTTTACAGACCTCTTATGGCCCCCATGCCAATTCTGGTTTCTTAGGTGCATCCCATCTAAATCCTGATCAAATTCGAGTTTCCAAACTCCACCAAATAACTGTTTGCATTGAACAAAGAATTCCTTGTCTCTTTTTGTCAGCAAAAATTTTTCTAATCCCTTTCCTCACCCCTTAGAAATGAGTTGCTCATAATTATTTAAGAATATTAGTGAATAGATCTCAATGACTAAGTGTTATTATTTTATAGTATTTATTGATAGTATTAATCTTGACCAATATATATTATTACACTAGAACTTTAATATAAGTGGGGGCTGGATGGCGATTAGTTTACATGTGCGCACTGTATCATAAGGTCTGTCATTGAGTCAACCGACATGATTTAGGGTAGAAGGGATAATGTTAATATTCTATATAAATCATATCACAAAAATACGTATTCATATTAGAATGCAACGTGAAATTGTTGTGAATCTTTTTGTTATGTTTACTCCAATATACCGTCCAAGGACCAATTGTTAAATATTTATGTTAGAGCTAGCCTATTTATTCAAGGCATTTTCAGAATGACATTAATGCTAGAAAGTGATGGCTTGTTTTGTAATTGTGCCTTTTTAAAGATATCTTGTCTCAAGTTCTATATCTGTTTTGTTTAAATTATAGCCAGTCTATTACTGGTATATTAATAGCTGTGTATAAAAATATAATTTTGATATTATCTAATTGTTGTTTTAAATAGGGCATATTCAAATCAGATTGGTTTAAAACTTTAACCAAATCTCTCTCTTCTTACTATTAGTTTTTAAAGAAGCTCAAGTGAAACGCTAATGCAAAATATGTTACTCAATAAGTAGACCAAAGCTCAGATTTTTGATAATTTGGCTAGTTTATAAATTTATTTTGAATGTTAAACTGTCTAAAAAAAAAATTTATATTTTGACATGCGAATGTGGTTGAATTTTGTTATCACCCCTGTCAGTACATTGCTCTTTATTTCTTGTGAACACTCTACATACTTCATGTACCATCCAATCTTTTTCAAAATTTATATTCTACCTTAAGAGATATCACCCTTGTTCAGATAATGACATGATGATGGTGAATATCATGAGTTCTCTTGAAATAAATTCAAACATTAACCATATTGTTATTACTGTATACATTCCATGATTTATAAAAGTGTATTTATATTTCATATCATATCATACATCCTTTGTATTAATTCATCTGTTTCTTATACAAAATGTGGGTACTTCCTTCGTAATAACAAAAGATGTTTTCTTTGAGACATCTAAAGAAATGGAGATGGATATTTAGTCTTACTCTTACTAAATAACATATTAGCTCTTTGGATTTTTTTCAACCATTTTTTATTTTTTCTAAATGTTTGACTGAGTGCTATTTCATTTTTATCTACAAACATTGAGCTAAGATGGCATCTAATCTACATTTCTTGTTACAATCATTTAGATTACTTTATATTTAGAGGCCCCTTTTCAGTCCTTTTCTTTGTTAAATTTAAATAAGGACAAGGATTATTGACTGTCGAATTCATTGTGTATCTTTAATTAATTTAAATGGACATAGGTGTCTTTAATTTAATAATGAAAATGTGTCTTTTATAAAAATGAACGTCGCTTTAATGTTCTGGCCTTTAATATGTTTTGATATATAGTATAGTTTTGTACCTGTATGTATTAAATATATGTTTATATAATAATAAACAAACTTTTACAAATCGCAAATTTGACTCCAAAGATCTGTGTTGCCCTTCCAAGGACTTTGATACCAACCACTGACTAAGTGTTTAATGTCCATTTGACACAAACTTTGCTAATTACAGACTGACATAATATGACATATCTTTATTTCAATGATTTATTTGCATGCAAGGGGGGTCATTTAGAAGTGGGAAGTAAATGGAAAAATCTCAGGTTTGACAGGAAACTTTATTTATTGTCACACATAAGTGCGAGATATAACACTTTACCCTGAATATCCCACCTCCTATACCACTGAAAAGCCCATCAAATATCAGGATTTCAACTCCTCTACCAATGAAAAGGTTCCATCTTTAAACTTTTTCATGAATGAGGCCCAGATTTGAATAACATTAGCATGCCATATTTACATAAACCATAGATTGAATTATTTCACTGCCATCCGTGACAGAACAGTCAACATATTTTCCTCTCAAATAAAGTACAAGATTAAGACATATGTAATCGAAGCAGAAACAATATACACTGGAATGATCAAGATATAGTGGGTATCATTACTCGAGGGGTTCCATGCAGGGGTATTATGAAGTTGACGGAGACCCGAGGATAGGCCTGACAACAATGTTTTTTGTCACATTTGATTTTTGTTGTCAGAACTATGACAGGACTGAATTCCGTTTCACACAATTGCAATTCTGTCAATTCGGGACGTTCTGGACTGTGAATCGAGCATCCCCTATGACAATTGACACAGTTACAGACCTCAGGTTCTATTAAACCACTTGTTGTACCCCACTCTCCCAATAAAAACAAGAAAAGAATGTAGATATCAACATATATTTAATCTGATAATTCTCACATGTTGAATAAAGTTTGTAATTCACAGTAAGTCACTTGTTATTATTAGAAGTTTTTCTGTTTATTAAATACATCCCTACTCTAAATTCTGGGTCTCCTATTCCATAATCTCGGTCTCCTCTTTTTTAGGTCCGAATAACTTTCCTCTTCTGGGTTCGGACAGAATGAGTTCTTCTGCTCTCCTATCATAATAATTACCAGCAAGTACTGCCGCAAATACAGGGAGAAGACCTGCATAGTATTTTAAAAATCTGGCTTTTAACATCAACATTTTGCTGAAATAAACAATAAAATATACTCTGTGTAAACAAACCCCAAGCAACATACGTATTAACGAAATCCCCAATATTATTCTGTTGTCTTCAATTTCAATAGTCATTTAGGAATACACGTTGATCTTGGGATTAACACTAAAGGCCCTCATTTCTTTCACAAAAAAGAAATTCCAAAATAAATGTATTCCTTTGCCTTCAATTTCAAAGGTACTAAGAGCGATGTTGAAATTCTGACATACTGGTACATGGTTGAGCAGGCAACACTACTTTGAGACATTTAAAAGTAAAAGATCAAAATCACAACACTGAAATTGAATACTGATCTGATGATCTAAAGGCAAGCGCATGTTTATTTCGCTTGGCTAACCAACCCACCAATCTCCCCAAGTAAAAGAGAACTTTACATAATTTAGGAAGGAAACATAATAAAGTTTTGCTACGTTGTTTTATTTCTACACGTACATGCATGTCAGAACTAATTTGGATTAGAATGTCTGCCGATGACTGTACATCCTTATTCGATCCCACATGTGTATGAAACTCAAGATGTTAGAACAGTGGCTAGATAGAACATACTTCTCTTCCTCGCAGTGCTTTGTTTGATAAGACAAGGGATTTCTCTGGCCACTGCTTCTGGAATATGTCGTCAGAAGGATTTTCCTAATATCTAATGTTAAAGTTCTCCCATTAAGACGCAATGTCTTTGATTGAATGATTACACATTAATGACGCCCTAAATAATTGTCTGAAGGTCTTGGGACATGCCTTTATTAATTTCTCAGCACCCTAATCGAGGGCAGAACATAATGTACATTGCTCTACTGTATTTATTTCAGTTGTTTTACCTTTAGTTTTTATCGTCAGTTGCTCTTAATCCTTCTCTTTTTTCTGTAGCTTAAAGTTCCTTGTTCTGTTGTAATCCAGAAAGATAATGGAGAAAGAAATAATCGGGAAGGCTACTGAGATGAAATATTTTTTGCTTAGTCTAGTAAAAGTCGAAATCCTTTTCTGTGGTGAGCCTTGCACATCCATTAACCTATCAAAACAGATACAAAAAATGAAAGTTATTGAACCAATTATAGAACCAGTCTGATAATTAATACTTTTTCATGGATGGAACTTAACCTAAGATCAAACCACAACAAGAGGGTCAGACATTTTGGACATTTTAGAAGACACAATAAATGACTGAATAATCCAGTTCCAGCCACTACGTTCAGGTCTACTACAGATACTAAGGGCTATCAGAAGCGGGTCTATTCAATCTACCAGATTAATTACAAAAAGAGGAATCCTAATCCAGCTACTTTAAAGCCATCTTGTCTGGTGCGACTCGGAGGGGCTATACTAAATGTAATATGTGTATATACCGGAAAACACCATGTTATAGTTATACTGAATATTGGAAAACATTGGAAAAACACTAAGTTATAGTACCGGAAAACACACTAAATACTGGAAAGCACCAGGTAAATAATAGGCAACCTGTAGCCTGGTCCTCTGGAAAACACCGGAAAAACTAACCCTAACCCAACGCACACAGAGGACATGGTCCTTTGGAAAAAGCTAACACACAAACACACACACACACACCCCCCGTACACAGAGGACTTGGCTCCAGGTTACCTATTTTGTGTTTTCTGGTATTCAGTATAACATGGTGTTTTCCGGTAGTTTTCCGGTGTTTTCCAGTTTCTTATTGCCGACTCTGAGTGCTATCAGAATTCAGAGGCATGATTATTCATTCTAGTTTCTAAACAATTCAATGATTTAATGTCATTAATGATAATAATTAATAAATAAATGTACAAAAATCAGGAAAATCTTAATCCCTAATCTTAAAAAAAGAGAAACCGGTAACCTGGCAATATAGCTGCAGAAGTTGGTACTCTAGAAAATATGATTTCAAAGAAAAACGACAAACGTCTAGCTTTATTCGACTCAAAATTACTGTTCTTCTGAACCTGTCTTGATACAATAAAGTTATAAAACCAAAAAGTCTTACCAAATGCTCAATCCATCACAAGGAGTTCAAGGTCAAACACAAGCGCCAAGGGGGGATTACTCTAAATAAAACATTTTCCAAGAGGACTACTTTGTTTATTTCTGTTGGAAATGGTAGTGTTTCAGCTTATTTTATTCGGTGGGATATCTATTAATTTCGCCGACAGATCAATTAATTACTCACCTTTCGTATCGTAGATGAAGGTAAATTATTAACTACATGGAACACTTTTCTATTTCTTTTTCCATTTTTGGGTTGGACTCATTAAAGTTTCTTGGTTGGACAACATTGAAACTCGGTTCTGCGATTGATTAATGATTTCATGTGAGCATGAGTTTGGGCAAATCATAGATCGTGCAAATTAAGAATCAAGGTAGATGATTACGTAATTTTCTCGATGGAAGCTTTCTATATTTGTATTTAGAAAAGGGATTTAAAATTTAAGAGGAAGTAGTACTGGACCAGGTCCCTGCTGTAACGGGCAGCGGCTAAATACCACGCTTCAAAATACCACGCTCGCCTTACTGCTTCTATACACACGAAACGTGGTACGCTTTTTCGGTACCACTTTCTATTTAATTATAGTGATTTTACATTATATAAAGCTAATTTTGCAAATTATGTTGATCATTTAATCAATTTTGATGTTTTTATTGGTGATATTTACACTTAATCTTAAAATAAATTACAATACAGATAGCCGATCGGTCGGTTAATGCATCGAGCCGTACCTATGCTATACGGTTTATAATACGGTGTAACCGTTATTATACCCTATTCAAAAAGACCCTACGTGGTATATTGGAATATTAGGTATGCGACTATGCATAGATATGAAACAAAACTCGGAAGGTAAAAACTAACGTTGTATAATCCTGTATAGGGGCGATAAGAAAGGGCGATAAGTTGACAGTAAAAAAAGTGGTATTCCGGGGCCGAGATAACCGTACCACGTTCGCCTTGCTAGTGGTGCTATACAAACGGAACGTGGTACGCGACTTCGGTACCACGTCCTTTTTATTTATAGAGATTTCACATTATTTGTAGTAAATTTTTTAAATTATGTTGATTATTTAATCCATTTTGATGTTTTTATAGGCCATATTTACACTTTATGCTAAAATTAATTACAATACAGATAACCGATCGGTAATAAAACTGTGTAAATTTAAAAAGACCCAACGTTATATATTGGAAATGAAATGAAATGGGGTTTAACGTCCTACTGTTCCGCTCCGATCGGGCTAATGAAAACGGGCATAACAGTACCTCGCTCGACTTTCTCTGTCTACAAAAACGAAGCGTGGTACGCGACTTTGGCTTATTTTTCAAATTGGATCATTTTGATGTTTTTATAGGCCATATACTGTATCCGATTTAAAAAGACCCTACGTGGTATATTGGGTAGATATGAAATAAAACGTGGCAAGTAAAACGGGGTATAATAAAATATGTGGATTATACGAGAGTGCCTTGAGTCGAATATAGTTAAACAAAAGTGGTATAATAGAATCCGATGCTGAGATAACCGTACCACGCTCGCCTTGCTGGATCTATAAAACCGGAACGTGGTACCCGACTTCGGTAAAAAAGAATCGTGGTAAAATAGAATCCAAGACAGACAACCGAACGACACTCGCCTTGCTGATTCTATACAAACGGAACGTTGTACGCGACTTTGGTTCTATACAAACGGAACATGGTGCGCCACTTCAGTTAAAAAAAACGTGGTATAATAGAATCAGAGACTGAGATAATCGTACCACGCTCGCCTTACTGGTTCTATGCAAACGGGACGTGGTACGCGACTTCGGTTAAAAAAACGTGGTATAATAGAATCAGAGACTGAGATAATCGTACCAAGCTCGCCTTACTTGTTCTATACAAACGGAACGTGGTACAAAACTTGGGTTCAAAAACGTGGTATAATAGAATCCGAGACTGAAATAATCGTACCACGCTCGCCTTACTTGTTCTATACATAAACGGAACGCTGTACGCGACTTCGGTAAAAAAAAAGGTGGTATACTAGAATCAGTGACTGGTATAACCATGGCACGCTCGCCTACTGGTTGTACACAAACGGAACGTGGTGCGCGACTTCGATACAAGAAAAGTGGTAAAATAGAATCCAAGACTGAGATAACCGTAATTAGAACCAAAGACTGGGATAACCACGCCCGGCTTACTACTTTTATACAACTGAAACGTGGTAAACTAGCTCTACTTCTCTTATACAATTGAAACGTGGTACGCGGCTTTGGTACCACGTCCTTTTTAATAATAGGGATTTTACATTTTTCGATGCAGATTGTGCAAATTGTGTTGATTATTTGATCCATTTTGATGTTTTATAGGCCACTTCGGTACAAAAAACGTGGTATACTAGAATCAGAGACTGTGATAACCGTAGCACGCTCGCCGTATACTGGTTCTATACAAATGGAACGTGGTACGCGACATCGGTACAAAAAACGTGGTATAATAGAAACTGAGACAGAGATAACCGTACCATGCTCGCCTGGCAGGTTCTGTACAAACGAAACGTGGTACGCGACTTCGGTACAAAAACGTGGTAAACTAGAAACCGAGAGCAAGATAACGGTAACTAGAAACCGATACTGAGATAACCGTACCACGCCCGGCTTACTACTTCTATACAACTGAAACGCATTATGCTCGCCTTACTTCTCATATGCAATTGAAACGTGGTACTAGGCTAATTGGTACCAAGTCTTTTTTTATTTATAAAAATTTATACATTATTCAAAGCAGATTTTGCAAATTGTGTTAATTATTTAATACATTTTCATGTTTTATACTATAGGCCATATTTACACTTTATGACCATAGGGATACTAATAAATGTACTGAGACAATCGTAACAGTACCACGCTCGTCTTACTGATTCTATACAAACGGAACGGTGTACATGACTTCAGTACAAAAAACGTGGTATAATAGAATCCGAGACGGAGATAACCGTACTACGCTTGCCTGACAGGCTCTATACAAACGAAACGTGGTACGCGACTTGGTACAAAAACGTGGTAAACTAGAACCCGCAACCAAGATAACGGTAACTAGAAACCGATACTGAGATAACCCTACCACGCCCGGCTTACTACTTCTATACAACTGAAACGTGTTATGCTCACCTTACTTCTCATATACAATTGAAACGTGGTACTCGGCTTTGGTACCACGTCTTTTTTTAATTATAGAGATTTCACATTATTCGAAGCAGATTTTGCAAATTGTGTGGATTATTTAATCCATTTTGATGTTTTAACTATAGGCCATATTTACACTTTATGATAAAATAAATTATCGTGTAACATAATGCGTTTCAGTGCCATTTGTAACTAGGGACTCGAAGAACGAGGCTAGACTTATTCCACAAGTCATGTTAAACGGTGACCGCATATTCTTATCTGGAGAACATGTGCAATAAACGTAATCGACGTAAACTGATATAACCAGACGCTAGAGATTGCCATTCGATTTCGCCGAACCTAACTGATTAGAAATTACTGTAAAAACAGAAACGTTTGAATGTAAATCAGTTTATTTTCATTCATATTACATTAATATATGCGTTGCGACCCATTTGTGTTAATGTCGAGGTCCCAGATATTAGCGATTGAGCCCCTTTATTTATAGGGATTTACATTTGTACCGAAGTCGCGTACCACGTTCCATTTGTATAGAACCAGTATAGGGCGAGCGTGGCACGGTTATCTCAGTCACTGATTCTATTATATCACTTGATTAAATAATCAACATAATTTGAGAAATACGACAAATTCGCGTACCACGTTTCGTTTGTATAAAAGTAGTAAAGCCAGCGTGGTACGGTTATCTCTGTCTCGGATTCTATTATACCACGTTTTTTTTTTGTACCGAAGTCGCGTACCACGTTCCGTTTGTATAGAACCAGTACAAGGCGAGCGTGCCACGGTTATCCCAGTCTCTGATTCTAGTATACCACTCTTTTTTTTTTTACCGAAGTCGCGTATAACTTTTCGTTTGTATAGAATCAGTAGAATGAGCGTTATACGGTTATCTCAGTCTCGGATTCTATTATACCACGTTTTTGAACTGAAGTCGCGTACCACGTTCCGTTTGTATAGAACCGGTACAAGGCGAGCGTGCCACGGTTATCCCAGTCTCTGATTCTAGAATACCAATTTAGCTTATTTTTGAAATTATGTTGATAATTTAATCGATTTTGATGTTTTATAGGCCGTATACTGGTACGCTTCTTAGGTTTAAAAAGGTGGTATAATAGAATCCGATGTCGCGCACCACGTTCCGTTTGTATAGAACCAGTACGATTATTTCAGTCTCGTATTCTATTATACCACATTCCGTGTGTATAGAACCTGTAAGGCGAGCTTGGTACGATTATCTCAGTCTCGGATTCTATACTATACCACCGAAGTCGCTTACCACGTTCCGGTTGTATAGAACCTGTAAGGTGAGCGTGGTACGATTATCTCAGTCCCTGATTCTATTATACCACGTTTTTTGAACCGAAGTCGCGTACCACGTCCCGTTTGTATAGAACCAGTAAGGCGAGCGTGGTACGATTATCTCAGTCTCTGATTCTATTATACCACGTTTTTTGAACCGAAGTCGCGTACCACGTTCCATTTGTATAGAACCAGTAAGGCGGGCGTGGTAAGATTATGGTAAGATTTTGCATCGAAGTCGCGCAACACGTTCCCTTTTTATAGAACCAGTACGATTATCTCAGTCTCGGGTTCTGTTATACCACGTTTTTGAACCCAAGTTTCGTACCATGTACGTTCCGTTTGTATAGAACAAGTAAGGCGAGCTTGGTACGATTATCTCAGTCTCTGATTCTATTATACCACGTTTTTTTAACCGAAGTCGCGTACCACGTCCCGTTTGCATAGAACCAGTAAGGCGAGCGTGGTACGATTATCTCAGTCTCTGATTCTATTATATCACGTTTTTTGAACTAAAGTGGCGCACCATGTTCCGTTTGTATAGAACCAGTACGATTATCTATCTCACTCTCGGATTCTATTATACAACGTTTTTGAACCGAAGTCGCGTACCACGTTCCGTTTGTATAGAACCAGTAAGGCGAGCGTGGTACGGTTATCTCAGTCTTTGATTCTATTATAAAACATTTTTTGTACCGAAGTCGCGTACCACGTCCCGTTTGTATATTCTAGTTCGGTACCATGTCCTTTTTATTTATAGGGATTTAGCATTACCGGTATATGTAGTAAATTTTGATTATTTAATCCATTTTGATGTTTTTATAGGCCACATTTACACTTTATGTTCAATCTAATACTGAGTAAAAGTTAATAAACTATTCCCTATTTAGAAAGACTCTACGTTGTATATTGGAAATGAAATGAAATGGGGTTTAACGTCCTACTGTTGTGCTCCGACTGGGCTAATGAAAACGTGCATATCAGTACCTCACTCGACTTTGTACGCGACTTTGGCTTATTTTTCAAATTATGTTGATAATTTAATCCATTTTGATGATTTTATAGGCCATATACTGTACCCTATATAAAAAAAAAGCCTTGTGGTATAGTGGGTAGATATGAAATAAAACGTGACAAGTTAAACGGGGTATAATAAAATACGTGGATGATAAAATACGTGGATGATACGAGAGTACCGTGAGTTGATAGTTAAACAAAGCGTGGTATAATTGAATCCGAGACCGAGATAACCGTACCACGCTCGCCTTACTGGTTCTATACAAACGGAACGTGGTACGCTACTTCGGTCCAAAAAATGTGGTATAATAGAATCCGAAACTGACATAATCGTACCACGCTCGCCTTACTGGTTCTATACAAACGGAACGTGGTACGCGACTTATTCGGTTCAAAAACGTGGTATAATAGATTCAGAGACTGGGATAATCATACCACGCTCGCCTTACTGTTTTTTTTTTGAAAAACGGAACGCGTTACGCAACTTCGGTTCAAAAACGTGGTATAATAGTATACGAGACTGAGATAATCGTACTGCTTCTATACAAACAGAGCGTGGTGCACGACATCGGATTCTATTATACCACCTTTTTAAACCTAAGAAGCAAACAATATACGGCCTATAAAACATCAAAATGGGTTAAATTATCAACATAATTTTAAAAATAAGCCAAATTGGTATACCAGCATCAGAGACTGGGATAACCGTGGTACGCTCGCCTTATACTGGCTCTATACAAACGGAACGTGTTACGCGACTTCGGTACAATAGAAACTTGGTATAATAGAATCCGAGACTGAGATAATCACACCACGTTCGCCTTACTGGTTAGAACAAGTAAGGCGAGCTTTTTAAGATTATCTCAGTCTCTGATTCTATATTATACCACGTTTTTTTAACCGAAGTCGCGTACCACGTCCCGTTTGCATAGAACCAGTAAGGCGAGCGTGGTACGATTATCTCAGTCTCTGATTCTATTATACCACGTTTTTTGAACTGAAGTGGCGCACCATGTTCCGTTTGTATAGAACCAGTACGATTATCTCACTCTCGGATTCTATTATATCACGTTTTTGAACCGAAGTCGCGTACCACGTTCCTTTCCGTGGTATAATAGTATACGAGACTGAGATAATCGTACTGCTTCTATACAAACAGAACGTGGTGCACGACATCGGATTCTATTATACCACGTTTTTAAACCTAAGAAGCGAACAATATACAGCCTATAAAACATCAAAAATGGATTAAAGTATTAACATAATTTTAAAAATAAGCCAAATTGGTATACCAGAATCAGAGACTGGGATAACCGTGGTACGCTCGCCTTATACTGGCTCTATACAAACTGAACGTGTTACGCGACTTCGGTACAATAGAAACTTGGTATAATAGAATCCGAGACTGAGATAATCATACCACGCTCGCCTTACTGGTTAGAACAAGTAAGGCGAGCTTGGTACGATTATCTCAGTCTCTGATTCTATTATACCACGTTTTTTTAACCGAAGTCGCGTACCACGTCCCGTTTGCATAGAACCAGTAAGGCGAGCGTGGTACGATTATCTCAGTCTCTGATTCTATTATACCACGTCCCGTTTGCATAGAACTAGTAAGACGTGCGTGGCACGATTATTCCAGTCTCGGATTCTATTATACCACCTTTTTGAACCGAAGTCGTGTACCACGTTCCGTTTGTATAGAACCAGTAATTTGAGCGTGGTACGATTATCGCAGTCTCTGCTTCTATTATACATTGTACCACTTTTTTGTAGAATACCAGACTGAGATGATCGTACCACGCTCGCTTTACTGGTTCTATACAAACGGAACGTGGTACGATCATCTCAGTCTCGTATTCTATTACATCACGTTTTTGAACCGAAGTCGCGTACCACGTTCCGAGCGTGGTACGATTATCTCAGTCTTGGATTCTATTATAAAACATTTTTTGTACCGAAGTCGTGTACCACGTCCCGTTCATAGAACCAGTAAGGCGAGCGTGGTACGATTATTGCAGTCTCGGATTCTAGTTCGGTACCACGTCCTTTTTATTTATAGGGATTTAGCATTATATGTAGTAAATTTTGATTATTTAATCCATTTTGATGTTTTTATAGGCCACATTTACACTTTATGTTCAATCTAATACTGAGTAAAAGTTAATAAACTATTCCCTATTTAGAAAGACTCTACGTGGTATATTGGAAATGAAATGAAATGGGGTTTAACGTCCTACTGTTGTGCTCCGACTCGGCTAATTAAAACGTGCATATCAGTACCTCACTCGACTTTCTCCGTCTTCAAAAACGAAACGTGGTACGCGACTTTGGCTTATGTTTCAAATTATGTTAATAATTTAATCCATTTCGGTGCCTTTATAGGCCATATACATGATATACTGTACCCCATATAAAAAAAAGCCTTGTGGTATAGTGGGTAGATATGAAATAAAACGTGGCAAGTAAAACGGGGCATAATAAAATACGTGGATGATACGAGAGTACCTTGAGTTGATAGTTAAACAAAACGTGGTATAATGGAATCCGAGACCGAGATAACCGTACCACGCTCCGAAACAGATAATCATGGATTAAATAATTTTAAAAAATGTACTACATATAATGCTAAATCCCTATAAATGAAAAGGACGTGGTACCGAACTAGAATCCGAGACTGTGATAATCGTACTTCACTCGCCTTACTGGTTCTGTACAAACGGGACGTGGTACGCGACTTCGGTACAAAAAATGTTTTATAATAGAATCCAGGACTGAGATAATCGTACCACGCTCGGAACGTGGTACGCGACTTCGGTTCAAAAACGTGATGTAATAGAATACGAGACTAAGATGATCGTGTAAGAATCCGAAACTGAGATGATCGTACCACGTTCCGTTTGTATAGAACCAGTAAGGCGAGCGTGGTACGATCATCTCAGTCTCGGATTCTACAAAAAACGAGGTACAATGTATAATAGAAGCAGAGACTGCGATAATCGTACCACGCTCAAATTACTGGTTCTATACAAACGGAACGTGGTACACGACTTCGGTTCAAAAAGGTGGTATAATAGAATCCCAGACTGGGATAATCATGCCACGCACGTCTTAATAGTTCTATGCAAACGGGACGTGGTACGCGATTCCGGTACCACGTTCCGTTTGTATAGAACCAGTAAGGCGAGCGTGGTATGATTATCTCAGTCTCGGATTCTATTATACCAAGTTTCTATTGTACCGAAGTCGCGTAACACGTTCCGTTTGTATAGAGCCAGTATAAGGCGAGCGTGCCACGGTTATCCCAGTCTCTGATTCTAGTATACCACGTTTTTGAACCGAAGTTGCGTACCGCGTTCCGTTTTTTAAAAAAACAGTAAGGCGAGCGTGGTATGATTATCCCAGTCTCTGAATCTATTATACCACGTTCCATTTGTATAGAACCAGTAACGCGAGCGTGGTATGATTATCTCAGTTTCGGATTCTATTATACCACGTTTTTGAACCGAAGTCGCGTACCACGTTCCGCTTGTATAGAACCAGTAAGGCGAGCGTGGTACGATTATCTCAGTTTCGGATTCTATTATACCACGTTTTTTGGACCTAAGTCTTACTAGTTCTATGCAAACGGGACGTGGTACCCGACTTTGGTACCACGTTCCGTTCATATAGAACCAGTAAGGCGAGCGTGGTATGATTATCTCAGTCTCGGATTCTATTATACCAAGTTTCTATTGTACCGAAGTCGCGTACCACGTTCCGTTTGTATAGAGCCAGTGTAAGGCGAGCGTGCCACGGTTATCCCAGTCTCTGATTCTAGTATACCACTTTTTTGAACCGAAGTTGCGTACCGCGTTCCGTTTTTTAAAAAACCAGTAAGGCGAGCGTGGTATGATTATCCCAGTCTCTGAATCTATTATACCACGTTCCGTTTGTATAGAACCAGTAACGCGAGCGTGGTATGATTATCTCAGTTTCGGATTCTATTATACCACGTTTTTGAACCGAAGTCGCGTACCACGTTCCGTTTGTATAGAACCAGTAAGGCTAGCGTGGTACGATTATCTCAGTTTCGGATTCTATTATGCCACGTTTTTTGGACCAAAGTCTTACTAGTTCTATACAAACGGGACGTGGTACGCGACTCTGGTACCACGTTCCGTTCATATAGAACCAGTAAGGCGAGCGTGGTATGATTATCTCAGTCTCGGATTCTATTATACAAAGTTTCTATTGTACCGAAGTCGCGTACCACGTTCCGTTTGTATAGAGCCAGTATAAGGCGAGCGTGCCACGGTTATCCCAGTCTCTGATTCTAGTATACCACGTTTTTGAACCGAAGTTGCGTACCGCGTTCCGTTTTTTAAAAAACCAGTAAGGCGAGCGTGGTATGATTATCCCAGTCTCTGAATCTATTAAACCACGTTCCGTTTGTATAGAACCAGTAAGGCGAGCGTGGTACGATTATCTCAGTTTCGGATTCTAATTATACCACGTTTTTTGGACCGAAGTCTTACTAGTTCTATGGAAACGGGACGTGGTACGCGACTCTGGTACCACGTTCCGTTTATATAGAACCAGTAAGGCGAGCGTGGTATGATTATCTCAGTTTCTATTGTACCGAAGTCGCGTACCACGTTCCGTTTGTATAGAGCCAGTATAAGGCGAGCGTGCCACGGTTATCCCAGTCTCTGATTCTAGTATACCACGTTTTTGAACCGAAGTTGCGTACCGCGTTCCGTTTTTTAAAAAACCAGTAAGGCGAGCGTGGTATGATTATCCCAGTCTCTGAATCTATTATACCATGTTCCCTTTGTATAGAACCAGTAACGCGAGCGTGGTATGATTATCTCAGTTTCGGATTCTATTATACCACGTTTTTGAACCGAAGTCGCCTACCACGTTCCGTTTGTATAGAACCAGTAAGGCGAGCGTGGTACGATTATCTCAGTTTCGGATTCTATTATACCACGTTTTTTGGACCGAAGTCTTACTAGTTCTATGCAAACGGGACGTGGTACGCGACTTTGGTACCACGTTCCGTTCATATAGAACCAGTAAGGCGAGCGTGGCATGATTATCTCAGTCTCGGATTCTATTATACCAAGTTTCTATTGTACCGAAGTCGCGTACCACGTTCCGTTTGTATAGAGCCAGTATAAGGCGAGCGTGCCACGGTTATCCCAGTCTCTGATTCTAGTATACCAATTTGGCTTATTTTTAAAATTATGTTGATAATTTAATCCATTTTGATGTTTTATAGGCCGTATACTGGTACGCTTCTTAGGTTTAAAAAGGTGGTATAATAGAATCCGATGTCGCGCACCACGTTCCATTTGCATAGAAGCAGTACGATTATCTGAGGCTCGTATTCTATTATACCACGTTTTTGAACCGAAGTTGCGTACCGTGTTCCGTTTTTAAAAAAAAAAACAGTAAGGCGAGCGTGGTATGATTATCCCAGTCTCTGAATCTATTATACCACGTTTTTTTGTACCGAAGTCGCGCACCACGTTCCATGTGTGTCACGGTTATCCCAGTCTCTGATTCTAGTATACCACTCCTTTATTTACCGAAGTCGCGCACCATATTCCGTTTGCATAGAACACATAAGACGAGCGTGGTACGATTATATCAGTCTCGGATTCTATTATACCACGTTTTTATACCACGTTTGTATGGAATATATAATCATTACAATTTGGAAAATTTGCTTCAAATAATGTAAATCCCAATAATTAAAAAGGACGTGGTACCAAAGTCGCGTACCACGTTTCAATTGTACAGAAGCAGTAATGTGGGGTTGATTGGGTTATCCCCGCTTCGGATTCTAATATATCAAGAAGTTTGTTTTACACAATATTGTTAACGGTATGGTAATTGACGGGCCGATCGGCTATTTGTATTGTAATTTATTTTAACATAAAGTGAAAATAGGGCCTATAAAACAACAAAATGGATTAAATAATCAAAATAATTTGAAAAATAAGCATGATATAATTTAAAAGAAGTCAAAGTCGCGTACCACATTTCGTTTGTATAGAAACAGTAAATGAACTTGGCACTGTTATCTCAGCCTCAGATTCTATTGTACCACGTTCTTTTTACTTATCAACTCACTGTTCTTTCGTGTCATTCTCATTCTTTATTATACCACGTTTTTAACTGCTACGTTTTAGTATATCTACGCTGTAGTGCAATATACCACGTGGGGCCTTTTTAAATAGGTAACAATAACGTGTACACCGTATATTAATGGCGATTATTTTAAGCGACTGATTGAATTGTATTATATTAAATATCAAGTGTAAATATGATCTATAAATAGAATAAAACATTGAAATTATTTAAATAATTAATGTAATTTCCAAAATTAGCTTTTAAACGGGTAAAATCACCATAATTAAAAAGAACGTGGTACCAAAATCTCGTACCACGTTACATTTGCATAGAAGCAATAGGGACGAGCGTGGTATTTTGGAGCGTGGTATTTAGCCACTGCCGCTGTAACGCGAGACATTCTTTGCAAATATATATTTTCACCTTTTTGGGGTATTATTGGATTTGCCTCCCTTCAGTTAACCCTTTCCAGGTGCATTCACACTAATGCCATTGAAGTTCGAAACATAATTGAACAGCGCTACTAAGAAATTGCCAAAGAATTACATGGCAGTAAATCAGAATAATTGTTAAAAATGGAGCACGAATTATCCCAAACTATGTTAACGATTTGTCGTAGCAATTTATTTAGCTTTCCTAATCCTAGGTAATCAATAAATTTTAGAACATTTTGTTTTCAATTTTTCTTTCCAGAACAAATGGAAGAGATTAGTGCCGAGGGCGTGGCATATTTATGTTTTTATGAGAACAGTTCCCGGTTTTACGGAACTATGATAACATTGACAAGAGAACAGTACGGACTGATCGGCCATTGTGTCGATAGAGCGACGGGAATCACCGATGTCCACGAATGTTGTTTAGATGAATCAGCAGAAGTTATGAACATTACAGTAATAGACTATAGCAATTTCAATAATGAGTTTTTAATAGCAGATGTTATGAAGACTGGCGGCGATAACTGTTCTCTCGTCTCTCCAAAAATAAACTTTGTAACCGACGAACTTTTAGTCGGCAACAAAGCCGAAGACTGCATTAAGAAGTTTTTCCCACCAAAATTCCAAGGACGTGATTGTTTAGTTTGTATTGGTGATATGAAGATTGACACAAAGTCTGGCGAGGCTGTAAATGCTGCTGGGAGTGTTCCTTGTTGTCACTAAATAAAATATTTATAACAAACTTGAGTTTCAATGAAACAATTTACCCCATTTATAAAGACGCGAGAACCCCCGTCGAAACGTCGCCTTTAAGTATAGGCCTAACTTGTATTCCATATAATTGTGTCGTGTGTTAATTTATCCCCGGACATATTATAGTAGCTCGCATTATTGGTGACAACTGGCCGATTTGCAGAACTGGCGTACCTTAAAGATTATACGTCGAGGACGAAAAATCGTGGATAAATAATCACAAATTTACCATTAACTGTTTGCTATGTGGACTTACCGTTCCAGAAATACTTATTTCTGCAATTTTGACCAAAATGGGTTACAGAGCTATAGCCATTTGAATATTGTTTTGACCGTGACCGAAATCACAGAAATTGAAGGAGTCATATCTGAATAACCGTTAGTCAGTCAATTTAATCATATAAACCAAAATTTCAGCAAACTCAATGGTTTGTCTAATTGGTTTTTTTTTTACCCTAGACAACTAAAATGTTTGAGGGTGGTCCAAGAACATCACACAATATTTTAATGGTTGATTAGTTGATGTACAGAAGTGTCGTCTCGTCCATGTAGTGTTTCTTTTGAATTAATCAATCAATCCGTCTCAATGTAATTTTGTCGAAATGTACAATTTTGTGCCTCACCCCTTTTTAGTATTTTAGGAAGGTTATGTGGATGAATGGTTTAACGCGTGTGCATTAGATCGTAAGGTCTTTTATTGACCGAAATAGTGGCATGATTTCGATCAGTGGGGTCGACTGCCTATAACCTAGTAGGGTTTTCTCCGATTTTCCTCCACGATGGCAGACTACTGCACGCAAGCGAATTATTGAAATAAATTGTAACACGTGTTTATCCCGAAATGACCTAATTTATGTTGAGTGGACGCGAAACTCGTTTTTGTCTCTCTCTTATTCAGTATTTTAAAGTCAAATTTCTTTTGTATTCAGTCCATACCAAAATCATTGTCTAGATTGGGAGTTGATCTTTTGATGTGAGGTATAACGCCCACTTAACACAGCTGTTGGGTTGGTGGCATTACGCCTACTCAGTACAACGAGGTTTATTTTATTAGACATACATGGCATTTATTTTAATTGACAGTTGCCAGATGATGCAGGGTCGAACTCACGACGTGCATAATTCATGGTTTAACGGAACTCCCGGCCTCGAGTGGACCCCCTCTCTCTCTCTCTCCCTTCCCTCTCCCTCTCTCTGGTTAAATACCTTTATTGGCCAGTGAAGTTCTTCGGGATTTCCAGCATGTTTCCCTTGTCAGCAATACAAAAAACCGATTAGTCGTTCGGATGAGACAAAAACTGAGACTGTTATCATGAACTGAGTTGGTGAGATAAACATAACCTTTACAGACTCGATAAGTTCTTCTGCTTCCTCTTTATCTATAAATAGATTAGACAGGTACCAACCAACAATCTTACCTTCTCGACACAGTGATAAGATGTAGGCAGCAGACGAACATAGTTCCAACTTTATTCTACCCTTAATAAACAAGGTAAATAATTACATTACATATTGACATGATTGATATAAACCTATAATGTACTTATATGTATTAGAATAGATATATTGATAAGACAGTTTAAGATATTGACGATGACGTTTGTTATATGGAATTGGGTATCATGTTGAGTTTGATATGCGTCGACCTATAAGATGATAACAGAGATACTATTTTTAGCAGATTCTCTAGCAGGAGAGCGCGGGTTTAAACTAGACTGAAGCAGGAGAGCGCGGTTTTGAAATAAACTCTTAGGTTCCATTTGGCTTTTGTAACATTTATTATACAATTTTGAATTAATACCGGGTTATCGGGTATTTGAGAATAATTACGTACTTTCGCACACCCATGACTTTGATTTGACCCACTGTGATTGATGAAAATTCCAGACAATCCTCAATCGCCTCAGACACAATTGTTGTCCCAGGATTAGGTGAGATTTCTGAAGCATATGTTTGACGACGAGTGCATGATATATGATAAGTGACCGAATCCTGTACGATTTCTTAACATGGCGGTTTAAGCCAAATTGGAAATTGATGGACCAATAAAAAAATTTAATTTACGGGGGGGGGGGGGGGAGACACAGACACGCAAAGTATGTCATTTCGGGACGAACACATGGTTCATTTTCATTTATTTAAAACATTTGTTGCGCTTAGGGGTCTTTAGCAGTGCGAGGTCCGGAGAAAACCCCAAGGTCCGACATTTTAATTTACTGTCAAGAATTTGCGTTTTAAAATTTTTGCTATTTTTCATCTTGGTGGTACAAAGATGTAATTTCAAATTCTAACGGGAATAAAATAAGCAGCCGACTCGATATTTGTACTAGAGAATATTCATGCACGATGCCGTAGTGTCGTCCAGACAAAATGTCCCCTCGTAGCGCAGCCCGATACCCAAAGCATCTATAGATCAATTAGCTGGGGCTAAGTGAGAGAGACGCAATGGCGTTCCTTGCGTCACGGTTTTATGTTTTTGCGCACCCCCCCCCCCGAGTTTTTGTCCTTGCAAATGGCAGAAATGAGGTTTTCAACATTGTCATAATCATAATGCTTAACCATTGTCAAACATATACTGTGGGTCAGATATGCTAAACATCGTCCCAAACGTGTTCCACACCATGTAACCATGCGATACATGTATATGACCCGGCGGCAAACACATATAAATATTGTTTTTGGGGTTTCCGGATGGGGTCTTGTTCCTCATGTCAAAATCATGGCTCACTAGGCCCCTAGTGATGCGGTATAATTCAGATACAGTGCTCTGCAGTACTTTCTCCGAGGCAACAGCTCATTTTGTTTCTCTTGATATCACCATGTTTTTAACTTTTACTTTTTTACATTATTACATTTTTACATCTATTTTTTTTTCTTCTGTGTAGTGAACGGAGCCATTAAGAAAATGGCGAGCCAACCGAAACAGTCCTGTCAAAATAAGATTGTTAGCCAGGACAAGGAAGAACCTAAGTCTCAAATCAAACCCGACGTGAAGAATGGCGCAATTCTCAACCCTGATCAGGACGATGACAAGAAACCCGATTGTTCTGACAGTATCCGCGATGGAATTAAGAAGGGATTTAAAGGAAACATCTCTCTATGGAAACAGATGGAAACGGAACACCGGGAAAAACAGCTAATAAATCCCTTTTCAGAATGGGAAGGGGCTTCTCACAGACCCAAAATGGATAAAAACGATCCACTATACGGCAAACCTGTCCCTGGTTCCTTAACAGATATCAGAGGGAAGCAAGCAAGCAATCATGTGTTTGGTGAAATTCGTGGACTCTGTCGCGACATCGATGCACTTGGTGAGAAGGGGGAGGACGATAAAATGAGGATTTCTTTTGGTAGATTATTCCAAGCCTACGAAGCGGTGTCCAGTAAACTGGTTGGTATTTTGATGAGAGCTAGGAAAAGGGGCTGTTTGACTTTTCCGGGGGAAATGCTTTATCAAGGACGTGATGAAGCTGTTATGATTACCCTGCTTGAAATTCCAGAAGATACCAGAGAGGAACTCGATGTTCCTAACGATTTATCCGGTGGATTTGTATAACAGCGTTTTGTATGTGAATTGCAATTCTAATATGTTTGCATAAAGTTTATTTGCAAACCAGAAACATGAACAGAGATGAAATTTTATGGTTCTCAAAATAAATCTGTGAGTAAATCGAGTTAACTTTTGGTTGGAAGAACAGCGTTCTGTGTGTCAATTACAATTCTAACAAGTTCACAAAAAGTCTGTGTGTAAACCGAAACCATGAAAAGAGATTTTGTTGTTCTCAAAATAAATCTGTGAGTAATTTTTGAGTTGACCTTTTGGTATGAACACAGAAACAGTACTTGTTAACAATTGTCTTGAGACTGGACATCAATTGAAACACACTTTCCTCCATTTTGATAATGTCAAGCTCTTCCGACATACACCCGTGGATACCTCTTTCTATCATAATGACGTACAGGAGTTTAGTGATGCTAAGGAACAACGCTTTGGTTACGGAGACATTTTAAATTTATAAAAACATAAATGTAAATCAGTCACGTTAATTAAGTTCAGTTACCCAGTTGGACGCCCCTCTGAAATGGATGTCCCACCCACCCTCTCTGCACCCGCTCATAATTTCACTGCGTTAATCGACTTAGTAGCAGACAAGAATGAGAAAAATGTTCTAAAATATTCTAAATTTAACATAAAGACACCCTGGGTCAATAGTTACCCATCCAATTTAATTCTTTTATGAAGGTTGATATGTACGGTTTTTGTACTTCAAGTGTCGTTAAAGCCTCTGTTCGCCATTTGCATTGTAACGACCCATAATGACAACGATTGATGATCTTCCGGCGTGGATTCAACTGTAGTAGAATTTATCTGCATAGTCTTATCTTTTTAAGGTACCGACTGGAATTGAGCATATCCATTTCGGAATTCAACTTTTACAATATTGTATATTCCCTCAGATGACACATAGCGGCTTCAACAAAATCCATCAAAAATTGGCCAACCCAGAAATTGTAATTTTATGTTAATTATTATTTTATAGTAGTTAAAGAACACAAGCACATTTGTTTGGATTTTTTAATTGGCATATGTGTCTATATAACATTTTCTAATATTTTTATAATAGATTTTCCTATAGTTGTGATTAGAGTAGATATATAGCCTATATGGAGTTATTGTTTTAGTACGTAGTGATTCATAAGATTGGTCAAAGCTTATCTATTTAATACAAAGCAACCAGCATTCACGCCTACGATTGAGAATACCTTCCTAATAGTAAAAGACTTCCAACTGAATACCACATGTCTTGTGTAATAGGTTCCAGAGAGATATATTTAGAAAGGGTGTGTTAATAAACAGGTATATCTATGTGATATGTATAGACTTATATTAAAACCAGGATGCTAAATGCTATTTTGTATCATTTTATTATTTATAATAAATTGTTAAAGTTTAAATTGCCATTTTGAATTTTGTTGTGGTTTTTATATATTAAAAGTAAATGGGGACTATTAAAACTCGGTTATACGATTGATTTCATCCAAACTGGTATTAGTCCAGTTCTATCACGAACTTGTTTTCGTATGTAGAAACGAAATTTGGGAGTACTGGTTTGATCCTGGTATTGGACGAGAAAGTTCCCCTATAAATTGTCAGTGGGTGCTTAGTGGAGAGTCTGGCAAGGCAGTGTCAAGTCGTTCGGATCGGACGATAAATTGAGGCCCTGAATACACGTTGGCGTGCACATAAAAGAACCCTTGGCAGTTCGAATTTAGTATAAGAGTGGGCAATAGCGCCGCTGTTCGGGCAAAGTTTCCCTCGCACAACACACTGTACGGTGAATGCCAGTGGTAATCAAACCTTTTTTTTTTGCCAACGGCACACCTTGCAACACATGAAAAAATAGCGGCACATCTGGCTAAATATACATGAAAAATATTTGAATTTTGGAAAATAAAAACGTGGCAAGTCATAGACGGAATATAACTGCAGACGCAGACTAAAACTAAATAAAGAAAAACACGGTTATGAACTTACATTATTGCAGTGTTTCGATTTTCATCAGTAAAATAGATGGCTTCCTTAGTGAGAAATTTTCTTAGTGTGCCGTTCAAAATTTCGCGGCACACTTAGGAAGATCTCGCGGCACACTGGTTGAGAATTTTGAGAATTATTGGTGCATGTCATTTTTCATTACCACAGTCGGCTCAGAACAGTGGGATGTTAAATCCAGTTTCTTTTCATTTCTTGTAGAGGTGTGTGTGTGTGTGTGTTGGAGGGGGGGGGGCTGTGAATGTGACGCGGTTTCGATTCCACGCATGTATGTGACAAGTGGCCTTCCACGGTCGTGGGTTTTCTCCGGGTTCCTCCCGCAACTAATGATCACTATATGCGAAGGCGAATAAATGAAATAAAATAAAACGATATGGTGCTCCCGAAATGACCTAGTGTGTGGCGAGTAGACTTAAAAATTTAATCTTTTGCCATGTGTTTGGCGCAATATAGCCCGGTTGGAGCTGACATGCCACAATACCCCATTTCATTCGTTCATTTACTGGATTTCTCTCCCTTTATTTAACACCTTCGCTTGTGCGTGTCTATCCTGTTCACTTCGGGTTTAACGTCCTACTATTCTGCACCACCTGGGAGAATTAAGACGGGTAGCAATTTTTCCCGGGCAGCAATCGAATTCATAACTTGCAAAAGTTCTTTTACGTGCACACCAAAGTGTACACGAGACATTGTTTTTTTCTTCCCATCCAAACGATTAGAGACTCTTCGTAGCCAGGCCCTCCGTCCCGCAAGGCTGCCAAGGAAACTTTCTCGGTGAACCTCGGGATTGAGCTCCGGATCCCTGGTTGGCGAACCTGTTCCTCGATCACTGAATCCGAGTCTTGCTCCCCTCCTTGTACCCTCTACCATTGAAACGAAAACAACGAGACCAGCACCATACCCCGATTACCGTACGCGCAGTGATCGGATTGAACATCGCTATTTTGTCTATACAGATATTTCCTCTTGTCAAGTATGAAGACAGGAGCAATGGCCGCCTGGCATGGAAAGCGTCTAGTCGTTCGGATCGGACAAAAACTAAAGGCGGTGAGGCCATATTTATACAATTGACAGCAGTATAAAAAGTGATACCTGCAGTAATAGCACACGCGGTGGCGGCTGTTCATTATTATGCCAATTAGTGCATGCAAGTAAGACGTTAAACCCGCCTCTTATTTCATTTCTCATTTTTTTGTCAGCCGTGATAGAAAACTAATACAAACAGATAAAAACAAGCAATAAAAAATAGTGTCAAAATAGCTGAATGCGAGACAAGCATTTAACTGACAAGAACAGACCGGAAGAGTGTTAACATATTTCTTATTGAGATAAACAAAGTCTTCACAGATTCTTTAAGTTCAGATTCCCCTTACTATAAATAGACTATATTGGTACCAACCAACCATCTTACCTTGGCCCGTAGCCACCTGTCGACACCGTGATAAGATGTAGGCAGTAGCAGAACTTTGTACCAACTTTATTCTACCCTTAATAAACAAGGTAAATAAGATAGATACTTACATTACATATTGACATGATTACTATATTAACTATACAGAGCTTTAATGTATTAGAGAACAAGATTGATTAAGATATTGGTTATGACGTTATAGAATGGCGTCATATTCAGTTTGGTAATCATAGAACTATTATAACAGAGAAACTATTTTTAGCAGATTCTTTAACAGTTGCTCGTTATCTATAGCCTATAGCACGGTTTTAAATGGGATTCTAACGGTTAGAATAGGTTCCGTTAGTTTGACTTTTGGAACTTATATTGTAGAATTTATTACGCGTTACTATAGGAATTCGAGAAAAGTTTCGTACCTGCGCAAAACAATGACTTTGATTTGACCCATTATGATTGTTCTAAATTCCAGACAATCCTCAGTCATTCCAGACACAATTGTAGGCCCACTCTTAGGTGCGATTTCTGAAGCATAATTGGAAGTTTAAAGAGCCTTTGATGTATAAGTGATTGAATCCTGATCCAAATTCTTACGTGTTATATTGGAATCTTAAGGCGTGTTGGGTGGACCAGTAACTGCATAAGAATTGTTTAATTTACCGTCAAGAGACAATTCCGCAGAATATAATTGTTTTTCTCTAGGATACTGACTACAAACGACGTTCATTAATAAATGAAATGAAATGGGGTTTAATATCATACGGTTCTGCTCCGACTTCTCTTACAAAGATGGGAATACGCCATACTTTGTGCTATGAGGGAAATTTTGCCTTGACAGCGGCCCTACAGCGCCCTACGGCCTACTCTTATATTGAATTCCAACTGCCACAGGACCTTTTACGTGAACGCCAAAGTGTACCCGGGACCTTGGTTTTCGTCCAATCCGAACGACTATATGCTGTCCCTTTCCGTGTCCTCTGTCCTGCACCACTATTACTGTTAGGGGGTAAAAACGCAGGAGAATCCCGATGAAAACAAGAATCGAACATGGGAACTCCCGCCTAACGAATCAACGTCCTACGCACTGATCCACTGCGACTCTCCCGTGCAATAATAAACGGAAATTGTAAGGCACCATAGTCGAAACGTTCCTCAGAAGTAAAGGGTAATTATTTTTCCAAAATATCTCGATCGATCGACTTAGTAACTCGATCGATCGACTTTTTACCTCGATCGAGGCTAAACATGAAGTGTTTCCCAGACTGGTCTCGGTATTTTAATTTTTCCAAAGTATTTCGACCGATCCAAATAATATTTCGACTTTCTACAACGAGACTGAAGGTCTCGACCCACCGTCTCCATCGATTTAGTTTAATTCGTCGGTTTTCTCCAAGGCAGCGACCCCCCCCCCCCCCTAGAAGGAATGATTGTCCAGTCTGCCTCTTAGTCCAACCACGACACACATACAAGAGAGAAACACCCCTCTTTAGCCTCGTTATGAATATTTGATTTATCTAAATATTAAGTAGAGATACCTAAAAGTTGATCGATCGAGATATTAAGTCGGTCAATGGAGACAGTCAATCAATCGAGATAGTCGATTACTCGAGAAAATAAGTTGATTGATATATGTCAATCAATCAAAACATTGAGTCGACCGATCGATATATTAGATCGATCAATCAAAACATTGAGTCGATCAAACCAGATATTGATTCGACCGATGGATATATTAAGTCGATCGATCGATATTTTAAGTCGATCGATCGAGATACTTTGAAAAAAACCCAACAAATCGTTGGATGTCCTTTTACAGCCGTAGATATCTCAAAATGTATCCCACTATTTTTTCACAATTGTTGTTATTTTTTTATTTTGTGTAGTGAACAGAACCATCAAGATAATGGTGAGCCACCAGAAGCAGTCCTGGCAAAATAAGATCGACAACCAGGACAAGGAGGAACCCGAGTCTCATACCAAATATGGCGTGAGGAATGCAGCCAATGACAAGATGATCAAAGGTTTTTTTGAGAATCAAAGAAGTCTTTGGTTAAATAAGATCAACAACCCGGATCAGGGCGAAGTCAAGAAACCCTATCGACCCGATCTTATCCACTGTGATGAAATTAAGCAGGAATTTAAAGGAAACATTTCTATATGGAAACAAAAGGAAACGGACCACCGAGAGAAGCAACTAATGAATCCCTTTTCAGAATGGGAAGGGGCTTCTCACAGACCCAAAATGGATAAAAATGATCCAGAATACGGCACACCCATCCCTGGTTCCTTAACAGAAATCAGAGGGAAGCAAGCGAATAATCATGTTTTTGGTGAAATTCGCGAACTCTGCCACGCCATCGATGCACTTGGTGTGAAGGGGCAAGACGATAAAATGAGGATACCGTTTGGTAGATTATTCCAAGCCTACGAAAAGGTGTCCAATAAACTAGTTGGTATCTTGATGAGAGCTAGGAAAAGGGATTGTGTGACTTTTGAGGGGGAAATGCTTTATCAAGGACGTGATGAAGCTGTTATGATTACCCTGCTTGAGATTCCAGAAGATACCAGAGAGAAACTCGATATTCCTAAATTTTTATCCGGTGGATTTGAATAACAACGTTTTGGGTAGTTTTAAAATGTCCACATATAATAAGGTGTGGAAACCACAATCATACCGTGACTGAAAAGGAAGTACACAGGGCTGAGATGCATAATTTTACAAATATAGCAATAATCAAAATTGAAACCCTGCGTCAGTAGTAGCCCACCATACACCTTATGTCTTTATGGAGACTGTGATTTGTGGGATAACTGCATGTCTATAGAGAACTACATTTAAATACTATCCCTGGTACTACAAAATTTGTCAACTCAGTCAACGTATCACGCGTTTTCTTTAACACCATTCAACATTTTATGAATACACTTCCGACTGAGTCCACAACTACATTTATACATAATTCAAGATATAAATCGGCCTATTGCAGGTCTTTCTTTAGGTGAAATGTTATCTAAATTATTAATTAGACATTAATTAACTTATCAAGACCATAATCGACTCTTGATGTAATCGCTTGCTTTCGATATTTACTGGATTAGGATCAGATTTGCTGCTCAACTTCCATTCATGATTAAATCATGAAATGGATAATCGAGACTATGGGTTTTTTTTATCATACCGACTTTAGTAATGATGAGGCTAGGCCCAAAATTAAATCCCTAAATTCTCGGTTCTGAGAGCATCAATTTGACTCAAATATTCAGCAAATTCCCTTTACAGTATCTATTTTTTAACTATTATAGTGAGAACTGCCAGTTCCTTATCTAATCTCGCATAATGTATCTTTAACTAATATCCTGGTTACTACTGAATATGTGAACTCCATCAGAATATCATATACCTTTAATTGTTTTATGTAAAGTTTTCGATGTGTTTTATTTAGGTTTAGGTTTTAATGGTTATAAACACGAATTTAAGCCGAATAGGCACACATGTTTGTTTTACATCTCCATTGTTTGTATTATTATTTTTTAATCAGTTTTTAATAGATTTTCATATAGTTGAGATTAGAGTGTAGAGTAGAATAGATCTATATATGGAATTATTGTTTTAGTCTGTAGTGATTCATAAGATTGGTCAAAGCTTATCTATTTAATACAAAGCATTCACGCCTACGATTGAGAATACCTCCCCTTTAGCAAAAGAACTCCCAACAGAATACCACATGTTTTATAATAGGTTCCATAAATATAATCAAGAAGGGCGTTTTAATAAATACTACACAGGTATATGTGATATGTACAGACATGTGATATGTATATAGACCGATATTAAAGATACCTTATGTAAGAAATGAATATGCCCATTGCTTTTATTTTTTAACTCAAACATAACTCAAACATGCAAGTCTTTCACAAGGCCTGAAATGCTATCTTACTTTTTAATTAGATGTTAATTAACTTATCCAGACCATAATCAACTCTCGGTGTCAATCGCTAGCTTGCGATATTTACTGGATTATGATCCCATTTGGTTCTTAACTTTCATTCAGGATTTAATCATGAAATGAATAACCGAGATATGTTTTTGTCGTACCGACTTTAGTAATGATGATCGGGGCTAGGCCGAAATTTCAATCGCTTAATTCTCGGTTCATAGTTGATCAATTTGACTGACATTTTCAACAAACCCCCCTTCCACTATCTAGTTTTTAACTATTATAGTGCGAACTACCAGCCCTTTATCTAATCTCCCATAATTTACCTATATGTGAAATTTTCAATATTTCATTTTTTCGTCTATTTCTGAACTATTATGGCCAGGTCTTTAACTAGATCTTACATAATGGATCTTTAAAAGCAGAAATTACGGCAGATTGCCAAATGCTGTTTCATATCATTTTATTATTTATAATAAATTGTTAAAGTTGAATTTTGTTTTGGTTTTTATATATTTAAGGTAGATGTGGACTATAAATATAAATCTTTGTTTAGACTGTATCTGTGAAAAAGTTGTTAACGTCAGAGCATCCGCATCCCTATGCAAGTAAATTCGAAAACGTAGACATCTTAACTTGCTTACCACTAGAAATTTTATATATAAGTACAGGGAAAATATGTCGACTCGACGTAATTTTGTAGTTAGGCCCTACGTAAAGGGACAATATATCTTTTGTGAGCGATTTCTAGAAAAGATTACATATTTTAATGAAACAGCTATAGTCGTCAAGAAAAATGACACGTGGGCGTATAATGCCATCTCCAATGTTCATCCGTCCGTCGTCCACTTTATTTATGTTGTTTATACACAGCCTCAATTCTGTTTATTTCTGAGCGAAGTTTCAGCTTATACCTCAATAAAGAATACAGAGCCCCAATCAAAATCAATCTCGATCCCAGGGATAACTTTATCCCGATTATCAGCGTGAATTCGGTTGTTTAGCCCCTCCATCGATTGGCACGATTTGTTAAAACGAAATGCTGCCGATTTCAAAATCGCCGACTAGTTTTACCAAAGATTAACGAAGGGTAGTTATCATTATTTTGTTACAGAAGTTTCTGGTTTTCCGAGGATAAGAGTACGATTACTTGGGCAGATGATTAAGGATGCGATTTTGGTGTGATTGATTTAACTATGATCGCGATTGGATCTAAATGTTGCTAAGTACTAACAGTATTTGTATTCCGTAAAGAAGGTCATGTGTGTACCAATATCCGGTTCACTTACTAAATACCCTTGAACAGTTATTGTTTACATTAAAGAGATGAAGAAACCTATTTGTGATAATAACACCCAGGGTTATTGCCCTTGAATGTATCTGCTTGGAATGTACATCTTTCTACTACAGTTCTGTGATGCAGTATTCAGATTACAGAAACAAATAATCCAATGGAATTGCGTCACACCCGGTTCGCTTGGCACAAGAAAACCAATTGTACACGTGTACAATAAATTTTCTGCCAGAACGACGCAAGAATTGTAATTATCGAGTGGTTTTATGGTTCACTAGGTATATCGACTATCGAGTACTAGTGTCTCATCTCGAGCCAAAATGATTGTTTTAGCCATATTTAAGCATACTCCGCGCATAGTAACTATACTTGTTACCTTAAACTGTGTTTAAGGTAACAATTGGTACAGTCTAAGACTCCTTACGCAAGTTCAAATAGGTTCAAACGCACAATTGTCAACACACATCATTACAGTTTGTATTAAAATAAGTAATTCTATCACAAATAGTGAAGATTGGACCATTAAAATAGTTACCGAACAGTTTTTCTCTGCATAGCGCTGTTTATGTTGTAGGCCTAATGACGTATTACGCAACTTGCGGCCATGACGGTCGGCCAGTTGAAATTTCGCGGAGGAGATAGGTTTCATCAAATCATATAATTATGCGGTAAGGCCTCACCTTTATTTCAATAAGAATTAATTTATTATATGTTAAGCTACGTGCAGTACTGTTTTGGGTCAGTTTATTTGTAAATTAAGCGAGCTATAGGCCAGTAAACTTTTTGTAGTCATTTGACTAAAAAACTTGCGCAAAGGAACTCTGTAGGAAAAACCACTACTGCGACTGGAGTAAGACGGAAGACAGCAGTAGTGGAACCATTTCTAACTCCGCGCAGTGTTGCGTTTGATTAGAGGTAATCCAACTACACACTGCTATTATGAGTGGATATTGTTGTTTTAAATTTTGATTTGTCAGTAGTCCGTCTACCAACCAATCACTAGCTGCCAATATTGGACCAAATATGTTTACATAACGTTACGTCATGACTCACGATTTTATTATGCCTAATTAACCCGTGCATAGCAGAATACTGCAGTAAAACTAATTGCGTGACAAACGAGGCTATCAAGTCGAATGAAATGTAAACGATATTGTTTGGAAACGAACATACTTTCACGGTTTTTAATACCTTAAATCACTGTCCAAAGTTTTAGGGAAGACCCAGATTAAACGAAGGACTGTCATGTTGCTGTACTTAAGTGATAGCTTTCATTGAACGGAAAGAATAGACACACTTCCGCATAAGTTCAAGAAACAGGCGCTATTCCAGCAATGGTCAGAGAGGGATTTCTCGGGCCATTGCTTCAGGAATATGTATTTAAGTTACATACCTATCCCCCAAATGTGTAATATCCTTATACGAGAGAGAGGGAGAGGGACGGAGACATAGGGGTCCACTCGACACAAAATCGGTCATTTCGGGACTAAAAGGATTCAATTTTATTTCAATTATTCGCTTGCGCTTAGGGGTCTTTAGCAGTGGGAGGAAACCTGAAAAAAACCCATGACAGGCACCCCAACCCCACGTCATATACAACCGGGTAATCGAAAGACAGACCTTATGATACAGCGCGCATGTGCTAACCATTCTGCCATCAAGCCCCCCCCCCCCTGTTGGATTCTGTGTTGTTGGTGGTTGTTGTGACATTATATTAATGTCGATTGATGGGGATTATAAAATAAAGAAAGAAAGACAGGAAAAACATCTGCCATGTGACTTTTAATGAAGGAAACAAGATTACAGGAAGTTGTATAGTTAGCTCCCTTGGAGCAAGTTAGTACCGCATTATATTTGGACTGAGACTAAACGTCATCAATATTATTAATGTTGAGTTTATTACCCAACACCCCCTCTTAAACTCAGCATATTAAAGTTATATAATTGTTAACAATTAAACATTTAGATTATGCTAAGTAACAAAATTAACATAATAATGTGATTATTCATATAAATTTCCCATCAGAAAGGACCTAAATTTGCTATTTTTTACTCTATTAACAGGCTTTGTGAATACATCAGCAATATTTTGTTCAGATGGAATATATGAAACTTCAACTGTACCATTTTGGATTACATTTCTAATAAAATGATACTTAATATCAATATGTTTGGTTCTTTGGTGTTGAACTGGATTTTTAGCTAGTGCTATTGCACCCTGATTGTCACAATAAAGTAAAAATTTGATCAAATTTTGACCAGTTAATTCACTAATGAACGAGAGCAAGTATATGCCTTCTTGCATGCTTGAAACAAGAGCCATATATTCTGCTTCACATGTTGATAAAGCTACTGTCGGTTGTTTTCTTGATTTCCAAGAAATTAAAGGACCCTCCTTTGATAATCCAAAATCAAAACCAGTGATGCTTTTTCTATCGTCTGCATTTGCCCAATCAGCATCACAATAACCAATTACAGTCAGGGGTTTTTCAGATTTACTGAAGATTAATTTTTGATCAATAGTACCTTTAAGATATCTAAGCACATGCTTAGCCATACTCATGTGATATACATTTGGTTTAGACATATATTGAGATAAATAAGTTACAATGTAAGCAAGGTCTGGCCTTGTACTTGTCATGATATAAATTAAGCCTCCAATTATCTGTTTATAAATTTTAGAATTATTTTCATCTAGCAAAATATCATTTATTTTGTTAACTTTCATTTCACTAGGGGTATATCTTGGTTTACAATCTTGCATATCAAAAGCTTGTAAAAGACTTTCAATGTATTTTGTTTGTGACATAATAATTGTTCCATTAAGAATTTGAAACTGAATACCAAGAAAATATGACACATTACCAAGATCTTTCATTCTAAAAGTTTCATTGAGACTTAATTTTATCATTTTCGTTTCTTCTTCGCATTGAGATGCTATTAACAAATCATCAACCCATACTAAAAGAATTACAGAAGGCTTATTATGTGAATATTTAACATAAACACATGTATCATTTTGTGATTGAGAAAAACTTAAATTAATCAAATATTCATGCAGAGTTTGATTCCAGTTCCGACCACTTTGCTTTAAACCATATAAAGATTTCTTTAATTTGAGATACAATTTTTCATCAGTTTTATCTGACATTTCATAGCCATTAGGCTGTTCAACATAAATTTCTTTATCGATAGGCGCATTCAAATATGCAGCCTTAACATCCATTTGATGTATAATCATATCATTTTGTACTGCTACATGTATTAAAATTCTAAGTGAATTCATGCGAGCTGTTGGAGAGAAAGTTTCCTGATAGTCAATTTCAGGAATTTGAGAGTATCCCTTAGCAACAAATCTTGCTTTGTGTTCTTTCTCATCATTTAAACCATGTTTAATGGTATAAACCCATCTTCCACCAACAGTTTCTCTACCTGGTGGTAAAGTAGAAAGTTCAAAGGTTTCATTCTCTTTAAGAGCTTGCATTTCCTTATCCATAGCAATTTTCCATTTTTCAGAATCTTTGCTAGAAATTGCTTCATTATATGTTTTAGGAATATTTAAATTTACCTTATAACAATGATGGACAGATATATTTAAATGATCATCAATTTCCTTGTCGATGTAATAATCATCAAGATGTTTAGGTTTAAATCTTGTTCTAGTTTTTGAACTTTGATTAGAAACAGAAGGGATTTCAATTTCAACATCATCAATTGGAATATTTTGTTTTTCTTTTGGAATAACAAAATCTTCCTCATCACTATCATTTTCAATAGGTTTATCATGGACATCTAGATCATCATTTTGAAACTTTACAACTCTAATTTTCTTAATTGAACCAGTATTAGGAAAATATACTAAATAAGCAGGACTATCCCTGTCATAGCCAACAAAAATACCTTTCTCTGACCTATCATCCAACTTTTTTGGATTTTGTATCAAAGCAAAACAAGTTTGACCAAATATGTGCATATGTTTCAAATCTGGTTTCTTATTAGTAACAGCCTCAAATGGAGTTATACATAATTTATTATTATAACACCTATTTCTAATATAGGAGGATGCCATAACGGCATATGTCCATAAGGTTTTAGGGAGACTTGATTGCAAAAGTAAACATCTTGCCATTTCAAATAGTGTTCTCCACATGCGTTCAGCTTTCCCATTCTGATGTGGGCTAAAAGGGGCAGTTTTCACATGTTTTATCTTATTTTCAATGAGTAGAGAGCTAAATTCTTTTGATATAAATTCTCCGCCTTGATCACTTCTCACAGATTTAATTTTACCTACAGGGGCAATATCTGCAAGATATTTCTTAAAGGCATTTACAGAATCACTTTTCTGTTTAAGAAAATAAACAGAAGAAAGGTTAGAATAACTATCAACACAAACTAATGCATATTTAAAGTCGTCTCTAGCTACAGGATCAACAGGACCTGCAAGGTCAATATGTACAACATCAAAAGGTTGTTTTGCGTTGTCATCTGGAATTCTAGAACGAGTTTGTGTCATTTTACCTAAAGAACATATTTCACAATCTAAATTTGAATCTGGATCTGTTATCTTCATACCAGTTACCACTTTTTGTAAGTCAGTGATGTTCTTTGAATTACAATGTCCTAAGACTTGGTGCCATTCTTTGAGTGTACGTGATTGACTACTATTAAATGTATTGATAAAATACAAATTATTTGAACTATAAATATTAAAATTGTCACCGTCATACTCTTTGAAATTGATAACACCAGAGTCTCCACTAAATTCAACACGAGCTCCTTTTCGGGTAGCAGCACGGACGGAAAATATATTTTGGCTAAAAGTTGGTGCATATAAGGCATTTGAAAGGGTTACCTCATGGGTTTTTCCCATGGCATCATGGAGTGTAACCACGGCATTACCTCGTCCTAATGCTACACCTTCAGCTGTAGTACCATTAGCTAATTCAATAACATGTTTTTCTGGAATAAAATTCTTCTGAAAACTTATAAAATTGTCTTTATTAATTATAATGTGAGTTGACGCACCACTGTCAACAAGTAAATTGTCAGCTTTGCTATTTTTAAGAGTAGAGGATGCAACAACAAATGCAAAGCTGTGATTTAAATCATCATCATTGTTCGTTTTTACACTTTTTAAGTCAGCCTTTTTCTTACGACAGGATTTAGTGAGATGTGTATTAGACTTGCAAATCTCGCACCACCTTGTTTGACTTTTATTTCTACAATATGATGTATCATGAGAGTTACTTCTACAAATTTCACACCAACGTTTTGGTTTAGACGAATTCCTTCGGCAATAAGCTGTGTCATGTGTATTAGACTTACAGTTTTCACACCATCTTGACTTATAGTTAGATAAATTCATAATTGGTGTGCCGGTACATGACTGTGCCTGTGCGTTGATTTTTTCAGTGTCTTCGAAATTTCGCAATGCCACTTTGAACTCTGAGAATGTTATAGCTATACTTCTTTGAGTAACCACAGTAGTAAAGGCTTGGTAATTACTTGGTAGACCTTTCATTGTCATAGCTACAAGTAAACTATCACTTATAGTTTCTCCTCCATTTCGCAGTGCTGAAGCAGCAGATTCTGCTCTAATAATATAATCTGTAACAGTTTCAGAATCTTGCTTGACTAATGATGTCAATTCTGTGTACAGGGTTATTATTCTGGGTTTGCCTGTGGGTAGATAATGGTGGCGTAATATTCTAAGTGCTTTTCTACCATTATCTCTAGCCTCACGGATAATTAAAGAAAGGGAACGATCATCCAGTACCTGTACAAGTTCTGCGAACGCTTCTTCATTTTGATTATTGTCTATCACCCTGGTATTATCTTCAAGGGACAAGAATACTTTCTGGAGATTTCTGACTCGCATACCTCCGAGAAATTTGACTTCCCACAACTCATATTTTCGTTCATCACCGTCAAACACTGGAATTCTGCTCCTGGACCCATAACCTGTTGGATTCTGTGTTGTTGGTGGTTGTTGTGACATTATATTAATGTCGATTGATGGGGATTATAAAATAAAGAAAGAAAGACAGGAAAAACATCTGCCATGTGACTTTTAATGAAGGAAACAAGATTACAGGAAGTTGTATAGTTAGCTCCCTTGGAGCAAGTTAGTACCGCATTATATTTGGACTGAGACTAAACGTCATCAATATTATTAATGTTGAGTTTATTACCCAACACCCCCCCCATATCCTCATACACAACATAATGCTATTCTTGCAGGATTATTATACAATAAGGCCCAATCTATTAATGCCTATCATTGGGAGTATCAGAGCTTATAAAATTGAGTTATATCTAGTTTTATCGCCCCCTGTGTATTCACAATATTCCTCAGTTGGTATTTACCCTACAGAGATATTAAACTTACATTTTAAATCATTATTTGTCATTGATAAAATCAGACCGGACTAAACATCTAAACATCATTTCTAAACATCTACTAATTAAGTATTTGGTAAGTAAAAATTGAGTGTAACGTTAAAATAATTGAGATGTTTTTTATGGAAGATAACCAAAATGTTGAGATGTTTTTTATGGAAGATAACCAAAATGTAAACATATCACACCATCAAAGGATACGGGTGGTTTTATGGTTCACTAGGTATATCGACTATGGAGTAGATTTAATAAGATTTCATGTTTTGATTTTTTTTTCCGAAGTTGGTATCTATTTACAATATAAGATCGCTGAATGGACCAATTTTTAGTTTATCTGTGACCAAGTGGTATAATTCGGGCGCTTTTGTTTTCAAGGTCTGCCACTGAGTCAATGAGTCCGGGACCCTTGGCCGTTGTCTTATATCCTGGGTTTTCTATGGTTTCCGTCTACTGCTAAAGATCCCTGCGCGCAAATATACCATTGAAATAAAGATTATCTATGAAACGGTTAGCGTCGAGTGGAGTTAAACACCAGTTCTCCCACTTTCTATAGCTGTACCTGATTTTGTGTTGTGACCTAGCATTATGCAAGAGCTAAATCTGCCCGTTGCAGGTCTTACATTAGGCCTGAAATGTTATATAAACCATTAATTGGATATTAATTAACCTACCAAGACCATAATCGACTCACGATGCCATCGGATGGCTGTGATATAAGTAGATTTAAATACGTTTTGTGGTCAATACGATTACAGAGACTTTGTTTATTATCGTAACAACAGTAGTAATGACAATCGAGGCTAGACTATTATTGTGTCGCCGATATCTAGGCTCAGAGTGAAGTAATTTGACTAAAGTTTTCAGCATATTCTCTTGTCATTATCGATTTTTAACTATTATAGAGATAGCTGTCAGTTTTCTTTATAAGATCTTACCTAATGCCACTTTAATATCGAGAAGAAGCCATATATAATTGAAATAACACATCAGAACATAACTCAACACTTTATTTTCTGCTAAATCAAAGCAGACTAGATGATTTAACATATTTTGGTCGACTGGGGAAGATAGTATCTTCAGCATTACATACGGTGATAAATACAAACAAATCGGCGGGATACATCGGCATATATTTCGACATGGCAGAGTTTTTTTCCTCAACACAACTTTTATGTTTGCCTTCAAACGCACCAGATGAATGATTAAAGTGAAATATAAACGCGGGGTTATCTTATACCCAGTACCCCTCGACTTCTCAAATCTCCTATTTGTTTATTGATCGATAAAATCTGGTATCACGTCTCATTTGATGAGGTTTCAATATTCAACAAATTCTTGTTGTACGGCTGTATTTTAAACATGCATTATGCAAGAGCTAAATCTGCCTATTGCAGGTCTTTCTTTAGGTCTGAAATGTTTTCTTAAGTATTAATTAGACATTAACTGATTCACACCTAAATCAACTGTCGATAGCATCAGATTTCTCCGATATTAAATAGTTCAGCGATACTTTGATTTAATCAAATATGGAGGACCGAGACTTAGCTTCGATCAACCAGTACGATGGTTGAAGTTATTGCACACGTCTATCAAACCTTCAAAGGCTAATATCTTCACTTGCAATAGAGTAATTTGAATGAAATTTTCAAATTATTTATTTTCATTACCTACTTTCGAACTATTATAGCAAGAATGGCTAGTTCTTTATCTAAATCTTGCATAATGTATCTTTAAGGGGTGGGATTAGATGCTCATTTCAGTGGGGGAGTGTCGATCCTCTAAGAAAAGAAATGAAATGAAATGGGGTTTAAAATCCTATATACTGTTCTGCATCGACTGGGCTGTTGAGACGGCGATCCTTTAAACTGCAGACAAAAATTTGATAGCACCTGCATATTTCGATTATAATAAAAACTAAAAATAGGGGGATAAAATTATTAATTGATTTAAGATTTAAGACGCAAGTACATATTTTTACATTTATACTTCCAGCCACGCCCTTCTTCCATGCCAACATAAACAAATTGTAGAACCAGAGCAATCCAGTAAAAATATCACATAAATAAGGCTATACCTTATTTGCAAGGAGATTTCTGTATATAGGGGCGGGGAATATGTTTTTGAAAATTATTATGTAGCATATGCAATTAAAGATGGGATTCGTCTTTTAAAATAAAATTTTATAACAGTTAAATTTGTCAAGGACATTATTTATAGTATGTCGGTGAACAACACACATTATTCTCCGTGGAATTCGTCTTCCATATCTTATATTCCTACGTCGACCTGAAAAAATATATTTTGTCCGTTTATATTTAGATAAAAGTTACTAAAGATAGTAGTCCGTGAACTTGGAATTCCAAGAATGCCACCTACTTATTTTAAATGAAGGCTTGATTTACCAGCCAGTTCGCTCTACCGGTTCTAACTGCATACCATGGTCTTCTGCCAAGATGTGTTTACCGCGAATTGCTAGAAGCCGATCCGTGGAATGCTAGTGGGGTGCGTGGAAGAGACTCATTCATAACTTGGAAATTTAGTGAGTATATGTATAAATAGCCTATGTATATATCTCGTGGTTTGTATAGAGCTCTGTCTATTAGCGCTTTCATCAGGGTTTAGTTTCCAGATAGTAGTCCTTTTAATACATTCTTTAGAAGTTTCTATCGCAGAACAAGATAACATTTTAGAACTTAACTTAGACTGAGCGAGGTTAGACATTTCTTGGCATCGTGTATACTACAGGATATTCGGATTAATTTATATATATAGGTAAGAATTATAATACAGGTAACTTATTCTCACCTTTGCATAATCACCATCCGGAACATTTTAGCATGTTTTTTTTTATTAAATTACACACCGATATGTTACGGACGTTGGTAATTCTCACCCATAACCACACCGTCCGAAACGTTTATACACAAAGAAATTTTAATGTGTTCTGTTTTTTAAAACAAATACCACAAGCATATGTTACGGACGTTGGTTGTGCCAAGATGATTATGCAACTTATTTTTCAGAGATAAGAATTTGTTGCCAGTAAGACTTTTGTTATTTCTGTTTTGTTTAGCATCATGTCAGCTTGCAGGATGCATGTACGTGGGTTGTAATTTAACATGGCGCAGAGAAATTTCTTTAAAGACCAAGTCACCAATTGGCAAAAAAAGGTTGACCATCATAAAGAAAACCAGCTCATTAACCCTTTCTCGGAATGGGAGGGGGCATGTCACCGAGCCAAGCTCGACAAGAACCATCCAGAGTATGGAAAACCGGTACCGGGTTCTTTGACGGAAAAGCGCGGCAAACAAGCAAATGACCATGTTTTTGGAGAAATATTAGATCTGACAATGACGATTGATGATATAGGCGACCCACAACCAGACGGAACAAAAACTATTACATTTGGAAAACTGTTCAAATCTTATTTACGTGTATCTAATAAAGTTGTTGGGATTCTACTGCGAGCCAGGAAACGTAATTACGTTGCGTTTGAAGGTGAAATGTTGTATCAAGGTAGAGATGAAAATGTGATAATAACGTTATTAGAGGTGCCTGAAGATACAAGAGTCTGGGAATATATACCAAGTTTCATGACAGGAGGATTTGAGTGAAAGATTACGATCTTCTTTTCCTAAACTGACATTCCATGATTTGAGCTTTAAAGGAGCTTTCAGTGTCAGATACTTATCCAAATCAGGCGAATATTGTTGTCGACCATGTCCGTGTGTTTGTCATTTAGCACCCCACACAAATTAGCTGTACTGCATGAGTTTTTGAAAGAGGTCGAGGTACGTAAGCAGGGTGACTTATGAAGTAACAATGTATACCTGTTCCTGCCTACGCCCTTTGGTGTCTATAAAGAGATTTATGAGTGAACTGGCCCTGGAAATGGATTAAATTTGAAATTTCGATAACTTAAATTCCAGGTGTTGAAAGCAATTAGACAGTGTTAGTTGGGTTGAGACAATTACAATTTGCTTAAAACAGATCCTATTTCGTTTCGTTTTTATAGTTCCAAATTAAAATTTTCCATTTACTTGTCTTTACTACACTATGATCTGAAGAGTTGTTATCATTGACGTGTTTTGGATGATGTCAGGGACTGACCGATGAAATGGTCTGTTACGTCGAGTTCTTGGCTAGAAACGTCAACGCTGATTGATTAATCAATGTCTGACGTCATAGGGGCAAAAGCCGTTCGTTTGACCCTTGACGTGAACTCCCACTATAACTTGTCAGATCTTCCTTTTGTTGTAGGCCATCGAAAGTATAAAAAACGAAACGAAATATAGATGTGTATTTTAATCAGGTTGATCACGGTAGGGCCTAAATATATTTATATATATATTTATATATATTGCACAATGATTTAATTGTCTTATCCAATAGGGCTTAATTATTATTTTGTATAGTGTTTTTATTTTTTTTTTAACCCGGTAGGGCCTAAATATGTTATAATTTTTTTTAACCCGATAGGGCCTAAATATATTTTACACAATGGTCCAACTTTATTTTGTAGAGTGTTTTCCCCGATGGGGCCTAAACATAGTTTTATAATTTTCTAAATATATTTTAGAGGGAGTAAATATATTTTGCGTTATGTTTTAATTATGCAAACCAATGTTGTAATCGGCGCTTTGATTGGCTGTGTTTATTATTTTAGTTTGGTAATTTGAGGATTGTGAGATATATTCTATTACTTTAATAAAATATTGAAGAAAGATTTATTGTTTTAAGCTCTTGTTGGATTATATAGAATAAACTGCGTTCTTCAGATTTAGTTATATACAATAAAACTTCAGAATGTTTTCATTGCTTCTGGGCCGCTACACTGTTTGATATCGAAAAAAAAAGACTAAATAGTGCTAATTAAATTTAGGAGTGAATTTCTGTTTTATACCTTGCGGTTTCTAACCATTCAACTATTAAAACATTAGATTCTGTAACCGCAACAACATCGTAGGCTCTTTCGGTGAGCTAAAACAGATGTATTGACTTCTTTTAATGATTCAACATTCTGCAAGTTACAAAATAACTAAAACAAAATATAAGGTTTCATGATAGCAGATTGGGTTTAAAATGCCGACTGCCAGACGATTGATGCGTTTGTTATTCAATAAGAAGTTCCTAATTCTGACACCTTGGCAGTTTACCAAACAAATATATCGGATTTTCTGCATCGTGTGTACTAATGTCACTTTGATATATTATTTTTGGTCTAAATGGCAAAGAATTACGTAGACCCTAAATGCAATGTACGTGTTCTTGGCGAAATAATAAACGCAATAAATAACCTGGGTCACATACACTGTAAAAAGTCGGATGTTGATTTAGGTGCGAAAATTCTACATTTTTCAAAAATACGCATGTGCTATTGTATTCATGAGCACGCTGTTTCATAATTCACGTGTTGTTTCCTTCAAAACTTTTATTTGGGAGGAATAACAAAATGGCAGTAAATATAAAGGAAGTGCTCACAACATTCTGTAACGTCAAGATTGGCAATGCTAGGTCTAATAAATTACAAGTAAATACGTCATTGAACCATGTCTACAACTTTATTATAGTGTAAATTATAGTGTAAAAAATCTCGCTAAGCATTTTTCCTATAGCTAATAGTTGTTGAGTAGGAAGTGATAACATAAAACCCAGATTGGCTAGGTTTCTTATACAAAAGAAAGTGCTAACAGTATCATGTTGTAACGTCCAAATTAACAATGCTAGTTCTAATAAATTACAAGTCTTTAAAACATACAACTATTTACTGTAAATGTATACCGAATATCTCGATAGACATTTTTCACATTCGGATAATGTGCGTGGCTGTTCGAATAGGACGAAAAGTGTACACATTTGCTGCAGTACAAATTTGTATCAGGTAAGGCGGAAATATCGTTTTTCCCCGTACAGCGTCGCACAGCGTGTATACTACCGTCACACTCTTGGATTAGATTATCAATAGTCTATACATACCCACAAAGCAATGGCACAAGAAATCCCCCTTTAACCATTGCTGCACTTGGAGCTGAAACTTGGGTTTTTAGCAGAGTGCGTCTATTTGTATTGTCCTATTAAATCGCTCGTAGGTTCCATTGTTGGAAGTCTTATATGTATTCTTTTCAGTTTGTTGAAACAAGTGATACATACGATACAATCCGTACCTTTGAATAAATGTATTAAAAGATTAGTTGTTTCGCACGATGCGACGTAATATTGCGCAATTGTCATATACACTGTTACGTTGATATATTTGGAGCCCCGGTTAATCCCAATTGATCTGTTACACTGTAATGCCTTCGCGTAATACACTGCATATTTCGTCACTAATTTCGATTGGGTACAAGCCCAGCTTGTGCTCCCATCAGATTCCTCGATCTTCAAACTAAAATGTCTACCTGTGATAATCAAGTTGCCAAGTTCAAGGTTCGTTCAATGTCAAGGTTTCCGTGCAGGTCGCAATGTCACAACCTCTGATTGGACGCTACTGTTCACGTGTCTGTAGATAAAGTAGCTATAAGTTCGGGAATTGTGAAGTAATCTAGCAACGTCCAGATGTTATATAACTCGCAGTCGTTGCTTCAGGAACACGTGTTTGAGTGGGGTTAGTTTGTAGTTTAAAACTAAGCTTTGTTTGTATACTGAATGTGTTTTAAAACGTGTTTTCTTTTCTTGCAGAAATGACCCAAATAAATAAACCAATTATAGGCCTAATGTCCTACAGATACAATCCCGATCTGGGTGGAAAAGTGAAATTTTGGCAAACCAAAACAGACGAACACCGTGCAAAACAACTTATCAATCCATTTTCAGAATGGGATGGGGCCAAACATATGGTAAAAATGGACAAAAATGATGTCAACTATGGAAAACCAATTCCAGGGTCTAATACAGAAAAAAGGGGCCAGCAAGCAAGTGCTGATATAACACAGGAAATAATCAGGTTAACCCGAGTCATAGCAGACACAGCAGACAAACGAGATGACGGAATTATATCGATAACTTTTGGCGAACTATTTCAAACCTACACGAAAATCTCCAGTAACATTGTTGGGATGTTGATGAGAGCTCGAAAACAACAACTGTTAAATTTTGAAGGTGAGATGTTGTTTCAGAGACGCGATGAGGGTGTTGTAATAACTTTATTGCGTGTTCTTTAGAAATGACTAACTAAAAATGATTTTCTAAATAGCACTAAAATGGCGTGGATATTCAATAAGAGAAACATATAACGCGGAGTTTATCTCCCCTAACGGATTGATATTTCCGTTATCCTTCTCAATTGCTACACAAAATTTTTAAAATGTAATGACGTCATTGTCCAACAGCGTACTCAAGATTTTTCAGACGAGGAAGAGGTTCAATCTCTCATTTTCAGAATTCATCATTTTCTGCGGTTGCAGTGGCATGACTTTTTTGTGTCCACGTTTCCACGTGTTTAATGTGGAAGAAGATAGAACTTGGAATACAGGTAGCTCAAATTCTCTAATCTCAACTGTCTTTCGTCGTCTTCCTCGGATTTTTCAATTTAAAAGTGTCTGCCAGGTGATGATGGACTGTGTTTCTTGATAACAAAGGTCGCGTTCATGTGTTTAATGAAACTTGGAAATGAATAGAGGCAAAAAAATGAAAAAAGAGAAACGTATGCGATCCTAGAAAAAATCAGCCGTTTGTTGTATCACAACAGCTTGTGTGTAAAGCTATGCTCAAGTTATTCTTTGTATGTGACCAAAATGTGCTTCGTTCGTCTTTTAAACCATCTTGGCATTCCCTCGATTCCCAAGAGTTGGCTACCCTCCCGTATGACCGGGGCTTCACTTATAGTTCTTCCGGTCAGAAGCTAATCAATCCAATACGATACAAATTGTCTTACTATTACCAAGGGTATTCAACCATTGTGGACCGAGGGTGGTTGCCAAGATGTTGGTATAAGTCATTAACAATCTGCATTCTGATAACTTCCTTCCTTCACCTTAACATTCTGAAGATGCAGTGTGGGTGAAATCAAACTGGATGCAATGGGGGAAAGGGTGGTGGACGTGGCAGTCGAGTGGATGGATGTGAGAACCTAGTAAATGGGTGCGATGATTATGTGAGCCGTGTGGATGTAGGAAGTCGAGTGGATGGATTTGAGAGTCGAATCGATGGATGTGGGAGTCGAGCGGGTGGGTGTGAGAGCTGAATAAATGGACTTGAGAACCGAATCGATGGATGTTGTGAGCCGGGTGGATGAATGCGAGTTTTACAACTGAATGATTCATGTGTACATCCTTTATGAATTTAAATTGTAATTTTATTACGAATCTTTTTTATTATTTATTGTAGATTTGTTTAGCATTTATATAATCATATTTATACAATATTGTAATATCCGTATTATAGAATTTAGTGAAAACAAAATAGCGTTTAACGCGGATCCTTGGAACAACTAGATTGGGTCTTAGAATCCAGGTCTTGGGACCACAATTTATCTTAATTAAGAGCTTTAAGATTGTTGTAGAGATTGAAGTTGCCTGAAGCTGGAAGTATTTATATTGATTAGGACTATTGTAATCATTGACTGTAGCTACAATTGAGATAATAAAAGTAGCGGACCATAAAAATTTTTTTTTTTCTTTTAGTAAAAGAATATTGTCGCAAACTGTTTCCGTTGTCCATCCTCAATTAGGACAGAGGGCCTGACAAGGACAGCTGTCTAGTCGGTCGGATGAGACTAAAAACCGAGGTCCCGTGTACACATTTGCGTGTACATAAAAGATCCCTTGGCAGTTGGAGTTCGGCAAAATTCCCCTCATATAGCACACTGTATGGCATATGCCCGTCTTCATTAGCCCAGTTCGGAGCAAAACCGTAGGACGTAAACTCCATTTCTTTTCATCCCGTCCTCAATTATCATGCCGTGGTGCTTTCATTTATTACAACAAGAGACATGGAGTTGTGTTGGATCACAAGGTCCGACATTGAGTCAAGTAACGTGGTTTCTTTTCTCCGCTTGTACGTGACGAGGGTCAGTTGTCAAACTTCGTGGGTTTTCTCCGATTTTCTCCCACTGCCGAGGAACCCCACGCAAATTATTGAAATAAAATTGTACCAGTTAGGGATAATCCCAAAATGAAATAGTTGGTGTTCAGTGGACGTTAGGTCTCGTTTTTGTCTCTCTCTCTTTTTCAGCAATTCAAGGTCAAATTTATTTTGTATTCAATCCATATTAAAATCTTTTCATAGATTGGGGGTTGAGTTGGTATAGGCCTACGGTATGACGTCGCCGCAACACAGCTGTTTTGTTGGGTGATTTAACATTAGATATAACGTACACTCAACAAGGAGGTTTATTAGGGAGCATGGGATAAATATGAACTACGCGTAAGCGAATTATTGAGCGAAAATTGAACCATATGTTAGTCCCGAACAAGTTTGTGTCTATTGAACATTAAACTCTCTCTCTCTCTCTCTCACACACACACACACACACACTCTCTCCCTCCCTCTCTCTCTCTTTCTCTTCTGTATCTCTCTCCGTGACCACAATCGAACGGGGAGACTCTTTGAAAACCACGGCCTTGTTCTAGGCGAGGTGGAACATGTTTGTGAACCTACAACAACTAAGGGTAATTTTTCATGAAGTTTTCTCCTTGTGGTTGCATGAAGGATTCCATTTTTCCATTTAACGTTTGTGACCACGACATACAGAACAAAGCGCCCCTTAAAATTTAAATTGATAAACCACCGCGAACTAAGCCTTAGTCGGTTACATGCACCTCCAGACGATCTTTAACCCACACTACCTCTTTCTGGATTGCGGAACCCTTTTAAAAAAACACAATGCCGTTTTCGTTAAAAAGTTGAAACCAAGCCAGCTGATTCAATTATCGAAAGCATACGAATTACACCACTTAATCCCCCCCCCCCACACACACACATTTCGATTTCAAACTGGTATAAAGTAAGTAGGCCTAGGTGATATCGCAGACAATTGTGTTATTTTCCACTTTTTATTACCTTAGCGCACGCGTCGTTCCTGTGGGAGGCAACCGGGGTTGGCCTACCCGCAGTAAAACCACGAGTTTGAGAAGGCGCCCCATCTCCAAGCAAAATACACTCATGCATCGAAACGACAACCGCGGGCGAGAGGAGACTGGTCAGCTAGAGGCCAAGGGGCGACACTTGGGCCATCCCACCCGACCCCCTTTAGTTCGTTAGTTATTTTCTGGAGTTTAACGTCCACTTCCACCGGGGGTGATATCGTAGACAACCCCTTTAAACATGTAGCCTATCGTTCTCCACGCAAGTCTCGCTCTATCAAGCGTTACTAGTGTGGACTGCAAGGGAAGACAACCCTGTTTGGGAGATTGGTAGCCTATGTTTGGGATCACGTGGCTAAGTGGGTAAGGCGCTGGCTCGCTAGCCTGGAGGTTCGATCCCTGCATTGTCCGAGAAAGTTCATCTCGATTTTCCGGCGTGGTTTCCCTTTGACAGTGATGCAGAACGGGGGGGGGGACTAACAAGGACAGCTGCCTAGTCGTTCGGATGGGACGTAAAACCGAGGTTCCGTATACACATTGGCGTGCACGTAAAAAAAACCCCTTGGCAGTTGAAATTCGATATAAGAGTAGGCCGTAGCGATGCTGCTCGGACAAAATTGCCCTCATGAATTTCATTGTATGGTATATGTCGCTTTAATATTATGTTCGCGGTTCGCGGGGGGGGTGGTTCAAGGGAAATAACTCCGGTTAACATAGCCCTTGTCACTTCCGCCCATCAGCTTAGGAGATTTAAGAATTAATCTTTTCAAGTGGTACACGTTTGTTTTGAACTAGAAATAGCATCAAAAGATATTGAAATGGGGAGATGGAGGTTAAGAACAAAAGCAATCTTTGTATATTTGGGCTCTCTGGTCCTGATTTTGGGTTTTTTGAGCGTGTTTACAATAAATGGCAATTTGTTTTCAGACCCAAAAACAGAAATAATCAACCGGGTAAGTTAGTCAGAAATAATAATTGACAAGACACGTACAAACATTTGAATAAATGTTTTAAACAGGGATGTTGCCTTCTTAATCAAAAAGATTATATTTGGAATCAGACATATTTTATGACATCAATTAATGAATAAATTTGTAATAAAAACCAAAGAGAATCTGTCTGATATGAAAAGAAAATATAAAAATTAATATTTATAAATTAGGCCTTAAGGCTAATTTATATTAATGTTTCAATAACATTAATGATTTTTTTTCAAAGGGTGTAAAATTAAATGCATGCACATAAGTCAAGTGGTGTGGTTTTACCTCGTGGGTTTTCTCTGGGTCCTCAGGGTTTCCTCCTGTCGTACCATTAAAGATACATTATGGGAGATAAGATAAAGAGTTGCCAGTTCTCACTATAATAGTTAAAAACTAGGTAGTGTAAAGGTAATTTGCTGTAAATTTCAGTCAAATTGTTCCACTATGAGCCGAGAACGAAGCAGGTGAAATTTTTGCCTAGCCTCGGTTACCAATACCATTACTAAAATCATTAATATAAACAGCATTATCTCGATTATCCACGTTTTAAATTTGATTATCAATGGCCATTAAGCAGCATATAGGAATCTAATCCAGCCAACATCGAAGGCTAGCATAGAGTTTATTATGGTCTGGATAAGTCAATTAATTGATAATTTAGATAACATTTCAGGCCTACAGAAAGACTTGTACATGTAATTGGCACATTTAGTTCTTGCAATATGCATGTTTAAGCAAATTATTGTTATAAAATTGAACCACATGTTAGTCCCAAAATTACCTAGTTTGTGTCAAGTGGACCCCACATGGCCATGTCTCTTTCTCTTTATAAACAGGTAACTGATGTCGCTGACAAAAAAAAATCTGATATCTCTTAAAATTACGGTATCCTGATTGATATCTCGTAAATAATGAGTTAATAAGCTTACCGGTAGCCTACACATCTCATAAGTATGAGGTAGCCTATTGCTAGTTAACTTCAGTGTACGTTGAAGGGCTAAGTCCTGTGTGGCGTGTGTAGAGGTTTATCTTAAACTCCACTGTCCCCTTCACTCAGGCAAAATGAAATACTTTACCTGATGGTAAGTGGACCTACTCCACTGTAAAACTTCAAAGAACTACAGTTGTATGTTAAACAATACCCTTGCTAAAATGGTATTAGCAGTTCTGAAGAACCTCTATTGTTTCAGATGCCTTTGCGTGTATGCCCATGTCGATGTCTAAGTATGCATCTGAGATGTGCAATGACAGCAGTCTAGTCGTTTGGATGGGGCAAAAAACCGAGGTTCACCTGTATAATACATGTATTTGCAATGGCTTGCAAGTAACACATCCCTTGGCAGTTAGAATTTGAAATAAGAGTAGGACATAGTGCCACTGCCGGGAAAAATTTCCCACATCATAGGACACTTTATGGTGCATGTCATGCCCGTCTTCAATAGTTCACTCGGAGTAGGACGTTAGACCCCATTTCATTTTATCTGAGATATGTGCTTGTTTGTGAGTGTGCTTGTACATGATACAATTTTTTGATGTGTGTGCATGTGTGCGCGTAATTATGATAATATGGTAATTACAAGATACTAATGACGTAATTACAATATATTAATGTCGTAATTACAAGATATTAATGTCGTAATTACAAGATATTAATCTAATAGATACAAGATAACGAAGTCATGATTACGAGATATGGATTATTTCATAATAACTGGATATTAATATCCATAGTAACTGTCCCCAATTGTAAATAAATAAATATAATATTTTTTTTGTGCAGATTTAGAAATTAAGATTACTCCTAGACTAAATTAAGCTAAGGGCAGAAAGTAGGGCATTATTTTCATTGTCATAGATAGATAGATAGATAGATCAGCTGTGATTTTTATTTTTTATCAGAATGTAATGTTACCCGTAGGCTAAAATAGGATGACGAGTATGCTATTATCTTTCCGAAAATAAATCAATCTATAATATTTCTAAGTGATTTAGAATTTATATTTGTTTACACTTCTGCAAAATTACTATGGGGTAGGCCTATTACTATTAGTCCTACATTATCCTCATAAAAGATCAGAATTGTAGGATTGACATTGCCCTCATCATGCCAAGGATTACAATGTTAGGATTGGTATTAAGGATTAGGATTTAGGAAATAGGGATGATTGATCTTAAGGATTGAATTCTAAGTGAATTGGATTTGGAATGTGGACTGTCAAATATTTCTTTGAGCGTCATTTAGCAATTGACATACGTAATAAACACAAAACCATAATATGGAACACATTTACTATTTTAATTAAAGCGATCATTAATGATATTGTTATTATATTTTCAGAGGAAGATGTTAATGCAGAAAGTAGCTATAGATCGTATTGATGTAAATGGTTTATATGTGAATGGACCATTTAATAAAGAAGTACCAGGTAAAGTTTCTACATTAAAATATTTGAGGTTGGGGTAGAGGGATGGGGGGCATTTGTTCTGATGTTGAAGCAGGACTTGAAATAATGATGTAAGTGTCGTAACTGAACTAGTCCTTGACATTTTAATATTGTGTGGATACAAGTATATGCGCTGAAAAGATAACTGATAATGCCCCGGGCACTAACAACAAATAAAGCTAGAAAAAATAAACTAGATTACACATGTATATTTATCTTGATTCATCTTAATTAAGATAAAGATCTAACAATACATGCAGAAATGAAATGGGGTTTAACATCCTACTATTCAGCCATGATTGGGCTAATGAAAATGTCATACAGTGTCTTATGATGGAAATTTTTCCTAGACAGCAGACCTAGGTTTTGTGTACCATCCTAATGACGAGAGACAAAGGGAAACCATGCTTTTAAATCCACTGGAAATTTTTTGATCCATGCCATGATTGAATAGCAGATCTCATAGTTTATAAGCCAGCACTAAACCACCAAGGCCTCCAATATTTTCAGAACGACTGCTCAGTGAGATCAGTGGACAAAACAATGAACAAACTAGCCACATTACATCAAGCTGATACATGTGGCATATAATATAATATACAGAAAATAAAATGAAAAAAAGAATAAAATAATATGGATTACTGGAGAACATGATTTTAAACTTTTGATAATTGGTTATTTTTTAGTGATTGGTGCTCAGTTTGTTGGTAAATACAAAGAAGAAGTAAAAAATGAAGTATGTAAACATTTATTATTGTATTTTGATAGTCTCTTTATATCTTCAAAGGGCCAATCCCAATAATATTTTGGAGAGTAAAATTTTGTGTTAAAATTCCTTAAAATCTTAGGGCCGAGCAACTAACTCAATATATGTAATACGTTTTCAAACAACTTAAACCTGTCAGACTTCATCTGGAAATGGATACCTGTGTCTGAAGCTGTATTATGCGGTGTCTGGATAAAACCAGACTTTTATTTTATAAAAAATAATGCATCGGTGAAATTTACCGTCCGTTATGATATTGTATCTTTCAGCTTGATATAACAAAATATAATAAAAATGGTGTCTGGGTAATTCCACCTTTAGATATCTTACCCAATATCAGCTGGTCAGACTTATCAACTATTTATCATGGGTGAGTAGATTGTAATATTAGTTGATCAGATTTATCATGGGTGAGTAGATTGTAATATTATATGATCAGATTTATCATGGGTGGGTAGATAGTAATATTAGATGATCAGATTTATCATGGGTGAGTAGATTGTAATATTAGATGATCAGATTTATCATGGGTGGGTAGATTATATTATTAATTGATTAGATTTACCACACGTGACACTATAAACCTCAGAATACCTCTTTCTGCATCTTTGTCAAAACGTGGTAAAATGAAACACAAATTAGAACCAGAGTTGGATTAAGATTGTTGGCTTCAGGGCTTCTGGGGTCACAGAGAGAGAGACTGTTATGACTTGCGGATCTTGGAAATTTTTACCCACTGGTATTCAGTGTTTCTTTTATCAATACATGTAGTATGTTTACTACAAATATATGGTACATGTATATCAATTGAATGGATGATATAAAGTTCTTATAAATGAATGAGCGTTCACAAATGAAATAAATCTTGACCTAATCCCAGACTGCCCTCGGATCCAGTTATCAATGGTTTTAAGGCTGTCATCCTGAAAGTCCCTGTATTAATCCGGCCCTGATTGGAACAGACTTTATGATTTTATTTGCAGTTATTTAGAAAATGTACAGGTAGAATGTAAGAATCCTGAACGTGTGGGGAAAATAACAGATGGGGGATGGCAGATATGTGAAGATCCTCAACATAAACCATCACCAGGAAGTTTGGTATATTCATTTGGGTGAGTACAGAGTAATGTTTCAATAAGATAACCTGACAAGGACAATATATAGTCACTTGGATGTTACGAAAACCGAGGTCCTGTGTAGACATTGGTGTGCACATAAAAGATTCCATTGGAATTTGATATAAGATTAGGGCGTAGTGCCGCTGCCGGAGCAAAATTTCCCTCTTAGCACACTGTATGGCGTATGGGATTGACGATTTTATTTATACTTTACTTGACTGAATAAAATTATATGTTTTGAATAAAACACAAGTCAGTTTATTTTACAAACTTAACAGATGTTACATATTGATTTCAACATTGGATAAATCAAGAAATATAGAGTAGTATGACAATACAGGGTCTAGTTTCTGTAGATTGTTAATCAATAACATTGATCTTACATAACTATAAGTAGTACAAGCTAGGACTACTGTTAGAATTTCTCAATCTATGCTTAAACCACATCAAAATGCAATGAAATAGGGTTTATCGTTCTACTTTTCTCCACTGACTTGGTAATCACATCAAAAAAATATATAAAAATAGAGAATCACATAAATATGTTTTATTATAAGTATATTTTAGCTTGAATTAAGCAGTGAAAAAATAGATATTGTTTGATAGATGCATGAAGGTTATTCATTACTTATGTACATTTACGTGTATACTCGGTTAATATTGATATGTTAATGTATATTTTATTGATGCTCTGTAAATTAGATGTGTGATGAACCCAATTCAAATTTTTACTTTGATCTAAGTCAAACTGGTCGTCTCTTTTGATCTTGGCAAGGAAAAGCCTAGTGGTTCAGACAGGACAAAAAATGGAGGTCCTGTGTGTACCATTAGTAGCACATGTACATTAAAGAAACGAGTAGGCTGCAGCACCTGTGTCCTGGCCAAATTTCTCCCATAGCATACTGCATGGTATCAGTGCAGAAAACTTCACTTCAATGTTAATGTTATTAGAAATATTAAAAGATCTGTTTTACATTTCAGAATAAACAATGATTTTAGTTTTGATGATGCTATGGCCAAGAAATATAAAACACAAGTCCATAGTTTTGATCCAAGGTAAATATATTTTATAAGAACTTAATTCTTCAATCCTTTGTTTATATATTTTCTTTTAAATCTTTAAATCTTCTGTCATGGGCACAGCAAAGAAGTTTAGATTTTTCATGAGTATTATTTATTACAAATGATAAAAATCAGCATGATGTTATTTTTATGTTATCAGTATTAAATTAAAAGATCATGATCGAAGTTTGGATTTTTCATGACTATGCTTTTTGCAAACTAACAAATTCAGTATGATGTTATTCTTGTGTTATCAGTATTAATTTAAAAGATCATGATCAAAGTTTTGATTTTTCATGATTTTATTTTCAGTATCAAATTAAAAGATCATGATCGAAGTGATTTAGTGAAGTTCCATGCTATGGGTATATCTGATTATACAGGGGTGTCAGATAAAGGTTGGAATATGGCTACATTAACAGACATTAAACATCAACTTGGTCATACTAAGGTACAAATAATTACAATAAATGTCAATCAAATATACAGTATAAGTTAACTAAACAATATTGACTGTGGATCTGTTATTTCGAAGGAAAACAAACCTTTTTGCACCTTAATACAGCAGTGTACATCTATTAAAGCAAACACTGCAAGGTGAATATTAATGTTAAATGCGAGTTCAGATGACCTGTTATTAATGTAATAAAAGTTCATATAACCTGTTATTAATGTAACATAAGTTCAGATTCAGATAATCAGTTATTAATGTAATAAAAGTTATGATAACTTGATATTAATGTAAGCAAAGTTAAGATAACCAATTGTTAATGTAATAAAAGTTCAAATGACCTGTTATTAATGTAATGATGATATCGTATTACCTGTAATCAATGTATTGATGATATCATATTACCTGTAATTGATACCATGATACAATTTCTGATTACCTTTAATTAATGTATTGGTAATAAAATAAAACCAAGTACAAGCAATCCAAACCATAAGACAAGTTCCAAGTCCTAAAATACATGACAAACAGTGATAATAGGTGTCCAAACGAGTAAACTTACCTTGTCTGGAGCCACACCTGCCATGGCTGCATCCAAACCATTAAACGAAATCTAGGTTAAATAGCATAATTATTGGCCAGTGGACTTTCCGTAAGAAAATGCACATGGTTACAGATGTAGTCATGTAATCAATGTAATGATATACAATGTAATCAATGTAATGATTTATTTTCAGGAAAGTTTAAGTGTGTTAAAGATGGATATAGAAGAATGGGAGTGGAAAGTTTTACCTCAACTTATTAAATCTAACGCTTTATACAATATAAAACAACTATTGATAGAAGTACACGCTTGTGAAGGGTGTGCCATATTTCGAGCAGATCGTAATAACGAAGCAAGTAAAGAGAGGTATATACAAGGTCTACAGATCTACCAACATCTATACGACTTGGGTTTCCGTTTATTTTGGATTCACAAGAATTCTGCTTGTGGATATAGATCTAAATTTACTGATAAAGAAATATCAGCATGTCATGAAATACATTTTGTACATGTTGATTAAGATGTCTTTGGAGACTTATTTATTAATTCTTATATTCCTTAAAATATTACGTACAGCTGTGAAGTCAAGTTTTGATATCAAATTTTTTACAAAAAGTTTAGAAATCATTTTGTTTTTGTTCTAAGAATGATTTTGATAAATTGTTGATAATAATTTTGAGAGAATACATACAGATGCAAATGACATTACAGGAATATTGATTCAAATCGTAATTTCAATCAGTTTTTAAGGAATATAAGATTTTATTACAAAAAAGACAATTTTAAGATGTCTACCTTTGAAATTTAGATCTGAATTCTTGTTCGACAATTTAAACAGTTAATAATGTTCCAAAACGTTCAACAGAAGTACAGATCTCTGTATTTCAACTTCATTATGATTTGAATATAAAGGACTGTTCCAAAATATCCAACAGGAAAGCAGATCACTATATTTCTATTTCATTATGATTAAATAAATATCAAATCTGGTATCCAGGAGATGAAATCTTTATATTTCAATTTCATTATAAATTAGATAAAATTTTGGTACCAAATAGAATAAATTTAAAAGATTTTTCCAAAATGTACGCAGACTTTTATATTGAATTTCATTATGATTTAAATAAAGTTTTATATCCAAACAAGATAAATATTAAAGGGATGTTTCTAAAATGCAAGGAACAGAAAATCAAACATAGGAAGGAAAATAAAAATGATAAACTTACACATTTAAAGTACCTGGTAATGGTTTCTAAAGGATATTTTATTGATGCTTTTACATGTTACTACTTGTGTAAAATGTTGTTGTTATTTTTTAAGAGAATGAAAGTACAAATTGTGTTTCTTGTTTTTTGGAAGGTATTTTATTTTTTGTGTGCAATATACTGTTTACAACATTTTGTAAAATATTGTAATGAAATCTCAGTTTAACATAAGAGCATTCTAAATAATAGGAAGCCAAGTTGTTTGTAATAAGATATCTAATATAGTGTAGAGGCTCAGTGCGGGAGGTGTCCATCAAATGTGCACAAAACCTGACCCAACTTATCTTTTGTAAAATTTTGCATAGATTATAATGCTGAGTGGTGATTTGTCCGCCGCTGTGGTGTTTTCGTGATATTCGGGGTCAAATGAGTTCATTTGCACTGCAAGTGAATGCACAACCATTCTAGTATTATGAAAATAAGAATGGCTGCGCATGCACTTTCAGTGCAAATGAACTCATTTGACCTTTGACCCTGAATATCGTGAAAATGCGGACTGATTACCACACAGCATCATATTCTACACAAAATTTTACAAAAGAAAAGTTAGGTCAGGTTTTGTGCACATTTGATATTTCCCTCTGGTCTAATAGGAAGCCAAGGTGTTTTTTAATAAGCTATTTAATATAAGATATCTAATATTGTTAACATTTCAACGACATTTTAAAAATAACAATCAAACTTTTGTATTAAATATTATTGTTAACATATTTATTATTAACGTCATTTAAACGATAAATAACAAATAATTAAAATTGGTGAAAATTGCGATATTTATCTTTTGATACATTCTATATTTTTTCTTTAATGATGCATTATGTAAGAACTCAATCTGCAAATTACAGATCTGTTTTTTTGGCCTCAGATAAATTATTAATTAGGCATTTATTAACCAAACAAGCCCATATTCAACTCTGTAGACCATCAATAGGTTTGCTTCTGAATGAATTGAAACGTGATCACCATTTAAAAATTTAAAATTGGATAATCGAGACTTTGTTTATTATCGTAGCCACGGTAGCAGTGAAAATCAAGACTATGCTATTCTTCAAACAGTGATAACTTCGCCCAGAAGAAAGTGATTCAACTGAATTGTTCAATATATTTCTTTTAATTATCTATTTTAAAACTTTTACATCAAGAATGACCATCTTACATAAATCTTACATAATGCATCGGTAAATATATGGTTTATTTCTATAGATATTTACTTACTGTTTATAGACTGATAGTTAGATAAACGAATTTATAATTTCCAATTGGGTGTTTTGATAATAACCCAAAATTTAATTTCTGTGGGTTTCTTGTTTTTGTTTCCATCAGAGCTCTTGTTTCAGTCATATTGACTGGTCTTGACTGACAGTGAAATTTGCTGACTGGAGAATTTACATCTTTTAAAATTAGAATTTCAAAGAATTTAACCTTTAATCACAATAAATACAGTTTAATAGTTATAATGTGTATAAGCACATGGGATAATACTGAAGTGTTGATTTGAATACTGTAATTTAGTGCTGTAGTTTTGTTGTATTGTGACCTTTATTATATTGTTATGATGTTTTATATATTTGTTGATGTTACTGCGAATCATTCCGACAGTTTTAACTTACAATACCAGAAACTGTAAAATTCTCATACTTCCTCAAAAAATCATTTAGAATGTTGTGATCGTTACATTCCTTACGCATTATTTACAAAACTAAATATGCGACTGTTTCATTATTGAGATTCAACATCCTGGTACAAATTATAGCTCAAGCCCAATAAAGGGCTGAAATCTTAAAATATTTAATTATTTGCTTTGTGAACAAAGCTCCAGATCTTCTTGGCATAATCCTGGTACTGTTGTCACTTGTTGAAGGCATTAATGTTGGTGATCTTGTTGACTTTGATGTTATATATAAGCCTATCGAATATCAAGTATATTCTATCATATTGAACAGTTTGAATACCAATTGAATTGAAGAGTCCACATGCAAAGGTGTGATGATATTTTATGATTTGTACCCAGTCTACATTCTAGCTACAAAACAGCTTAAAATGTACTTGTAATTATGAGAATTAAAACAGCTGTACTTTTATCTGTAATCAGGAGAATTAAAACAGCTTTATGTGTACATGTAATCATGGACATTAAAACAGCTTTAATTGCATTTTGTGTAATCATGAGAACTAAAACAGCTCTAGATTTTAATGTAATCGTAAGAATTAAAACAGCTTTGCATTTACATTCAATCATGATAATTAAAACAGCTTTCATGTACATGTAATCATGAGATTTAAAACAGCTTTTATGTGTAATCAAGAGAATTGATTTCTTTTTTGCTTAATGAATATACAATGAATCATTATTAATTAATGCAATAAGTAAGGACAAATACAGTGAACTGAATCTCAAATTTTTTACATGATCAAAAACAGCTAATCATGTAATCATGGACATTAAAACAGCTTTTGCAATTTTGTAATCATGAGAATTAAAACGGCTTTGTATATACAGTCTTTTACATGATCAAAAACAATAAGTTTAACTGAAGAACAATATCAAAAACTCCCATTCAAATTTAGAACCATTTTGAGATTAGGATTGTAGCAATAAAGTGTAGATCCTTATTTATTTGTTTTGCAAAATATCTTTACATTATCATAATATTTATGCTTACATTTTGATAGAATCTTCACATGGCTAGAATACTTTTTGTATTTATTTCTATGTAGTGTTGTTGCATGGATTGTATGAGAATTGTAAATACTATATTTCACAGAAAAAGGTGCATACATGAGTGACATACATAAAAGAGTTTGCGTCTGTAATCCGTCGCCCTACTGCAGGTTGCGAGTCTTGTTTGTTATCTGTCATAATCCTTAATCATGCAGAGTTATCTGCTCTGTTGAGTTAGGGGGTTTAGTGAAGTGCCATGATTTTGTTCCGCCACTTGTACATGGCATGGCAAGGAGTAGTTTCGGCTGGCCAACAATGTAGGTTTTCCTTGGTTCCTCTGCTTCTGCTTTCGTCCCACTGCTAAAAAGACCCCTATGCACAAGCAAATTATTGAAATAAAATTGAACCATATGTTAATTACGAAATTACCTATTTGTATCGAGTGGACGTTAAACCCCATTTCTCTCTCTCTATCAAGTGATATGTGTGGACGATGATATCATTAATAAAAACATTATGATCACTCTTCACCTTATAAATCTGTTTCAGTGTAGATTTCAAATTGTCGTCTGGGTTTAATTTTACAAACAATTTGTATTTATTTGTACGTAAAGAGATTAATTTAAAGTAAAAGCTATGTTAAATATTGCATAATGATAAAATATATAGTTGTCTACAACATTCCTGCATCAATATTAAACATTCATTTTTATACGTCCACATGTGGACGTATTATGCCGTCACCCCTGTCTGTGTGTGTGTGTATGTATGTATGTATGTATGTGTGTGTGTCTGTGGTTCACCTACAGGGCGCAATTCTTCATGGATTTTCTTCAAACTTTGTATACTTATTCCTTATACCCCAAGGAAGATCCCTATTGTTTTTGGTGCATGCCCGGCCCCCAGGGGCAGAGCCACGCCCATTTCTAGTATTTGTTTGTTTGTCGTCTACAGGCCACATTTCTTAACTTATAATCTTGAAACTTTGCATACATATTCTTAGTATCCTAAGGAACATCCCTATCGTTTGGGGTGCATGCCCAACCCCCAGGGGCAGAGTCACGCCCATTTTCTTTTTGTGTGTCTTTGTGTCGCCTATAGGGCGCAATTCTTACTGGATTTTCTTCAAACTTTGTATACTTACTCTTTATACCCTAAGGATGATCCCTATCGTTTGGGGTGCATGCCCAATCCCCAGGGGCAGAGCCACGCCCATTTTCTTTTTGTGTGTCTGTGTGTCGCCTACAGGGTGCAATTCTAACTGGATTTTCTTAAAACTTTGTATACTTACTCTTTACACCCTAAGGTTGATCCGTATTGTTTTTTGGTGCATGCCCGACCCCCAGGGGCAGAGCCACGCCCATTCCTTGTATTTATTTGTTTGTCGTCTACAAGCCACATTTCTTAACTATCATCTTGAAACTTTGAATGCTTATTCTTTCTACCCTAAGGAACATTCCTATCATTTGGGGTGCATGCCACGCCTATTTTCTTTTTGTGTGTCGCCTACAGGCCACAATTCTTAATCGGTCATCTTGAAACTTAAAATACTTATTCCTTATACCCTAAAGATGATCCTTTTTGTTTTGGGTGCATGGCCGACCCCCGTGGGACAGCAACGCCCATTTCTTGTATTTGTTTGTCTGTCGTCTACAGGCTGCATTTCTTTATGTATCATCTTGAAACTTTGAATACTTAGTCTTGGTACCTTAAGGAAGATCCTATTGTTTTTGGTGCATGCCCAACCCCCAGGGAAAGTGCCATGCCCATTTTCTTTTTGTGTGTCTGTGTGTCACCTACAGGCCACAATTCTTAATCGATCGTCTTGAAAACTTTTTTTTATACTTATTCCTTATACCCTAAGGCTGACCACTATTATTTTTGGTGCATGCCGAACCCCCTGGGACAGAGCCACGCCCAATGCTTTTGTGTCTTGTGTTCGCTTACAGGATGCAATTCTTAACAGATCATTTTAAAACTTTACATACCTATTCCTTATACCCTAAGGATGACCCCTATTGTTTCGGGTGATTTCCTAGCCCCCAGGGGCAGAGCCATGCCCCATTTTTACTTCGTGTCTGTGTGTGTTGTCTACAGGCCACGATTCTTAATGGATCGTCTTTAAACTTGGGATATGTATTCCTTATAGCCTAAGGACGACAACTGCATGTCCCGAATCCCACAGGCAAGACCCGCACAATTTTTGTGTTTGTCGTTTACGGGCCGCAATTCTGAATGAATCAGCTTGGTACTTGGCATATGTATTCCTTATAGCATGAGGGCGTCCACTATTGATTTTGGTGAATGTCCCGACCCCCAGGGGCAGAGCCACGCCCACGTTTTGCCTTTAGCGTTAGGAGGGCACAATTCTGAATGGATTATCTTGGTATACTTATTCCTTATACTCTAAGGACGGCAACTATTGATGTTGAGGCACGACCCTCAACGCTAAACAAACCAAACGCCTAGCCTTCTTGACAAAGTACTATATCAATCAAAGCAGGAATGTGGACGTATATTGTAGCGTTAGCGTTATGTTGATTTTGTGCAGGGAACTTCATTCCCTAAATTAGTTTTTGGATAGGAATTGTTTCTGTATATATTATTTTCCCGGTAATAACAGCCGTACATCAAAAGGTAACTGCCAGAATATTTAGTCCTTTAGCTCACTGTAGACTACCTCTGTTCCCTGAAGAAAATTAGAGGAAAGTCATGTTTTCAAACTGAATTTTGTAGCTCATTTTTTTTTAATCGCACGAAACGACTGGCTTATGGACTACCTCATGGACTACCTTAAATAGTTCACTTTACAGAGGTGGTTTGAGGAAGGAATAGTTTCAGGTGTTCCAACTCCTAAAGCGTTAAAAACGGATTGTTCTAATTGTAAAGTAATAATAATAATAATAATGTACATTTGTAGAGCGCCAAATCCATCCAAAAGCATGCTCAAAGCGCAATGAGACAATGGTTATATAAGTATAATTCTCATAGCATTCTCGAAATAAGTGAGTCTTTAGTTTGTGATTTGAAAGTAGTCAAAGTTTCACTGTTTCAGATTTTCAATGGCAAATCATTCCACAATTTAGGAGCCACTACATTAAAGCTTCTGTCACCAAAATGTTTCAGTTTTGAGTGTGGAACGACAAAGTATATCCCATAAAAAATAATGTTGACGAAATTAATGTGGATATGTAATAGAATGAATATGGTATTCCATGCAGTGTTTAATTGTAGGATTTTATAGACATTAAGGACCGTCTGGCAAAAAGCCAAAATCATGGTTTTGATAGGAATATATTTTTTTTATTTTATTTTGTTTCATGGGTTGTGGGATATGTTGTAATATATTATGTATAGTCTTATTGTTTTGTTAATGTATATATATTCATCTATTGTTTAGGGTATTTGTAATATAGAGTGTTAGTGCCAAGGGTGGGAGCAATGGTGTGCTGAGAGAGGGGAGATGGGGGGGTGGGGGTGGAGGTCCCGGCCATCCGTTTCAGTGGCCACTCAAACAAAGATTTCCCAAAATAAAATAAAAATGTGAAATTATCGCTGTTACCTTTCTCACCTTTTCAAGTACTAGGCTTTATCCTTGAGTCTTCAGGGCATTCTATCAAGGGGTTGTTGACCCAGGGTATCAAATAACCTGTGCACACCACTTGCGAGATGGATGTAAGGGTGTCTTTAATGTCGTCACTGATATATGTTTATATATATTTATAACTGTACAATGAATCAAGACAATGATCTATTTATAAATAGTTTTATTTTTATTGCATTTGTGCCTTTGTAAATAATCACATGTACACACCATCATCTTTTATATTATAGAACACCTGATATCACTTCTAAGAGGATTTCACTCAGCTAACAGATGAATGTTGTATTGTAAATGTTCAAATTACACTGAACTGAAGGTCAATTTCTCCTGATTTTTGATCTATCATAACTTTTTATTACATAATTCCAAAATTACTATTGTGTACTGAAATTAATATACAGTGTACTCCAAATTTTTATTGGCCAATCATCTGTTTAGTATTAAACTATATCTCTGATTTTTCATTTTATTCTAAACTTTAAGTATTACATTTGACGTCCTGTAAATATATGTGTCTCACAGAAATAAAGCTAAAGCCAAAAGCATGAATTATCATGTTATGAATAGTATTGATTTTACTTACCGTATATAACCTCACGGTATAATACTTATACTGTACCATTCCTGTATATTATAACCTCACTATTTTATATTTACTGGGATATACTGTATCATTCCTGTATATTATAAACTCACCAAATTATACTGTATCATTCCTGTAAATTATCATATACCATCTGTTGTTTTTGGTTATTATATGTGAAATTTTTGGTTTTATTTCAGATTTAGATTAAATAAAAATATTTTCATGAAGGTTACTTTAATTTGATTTATATTTAGCCTTATAACCCTCTCACAGGTGTTATCTCAACACCGCTGTCTATATACTATCTCTTTATTGTTATGACAAGTAACAATGTTATAATCCAACAAACGGTATTCTAGTTAACCCTTTGATGTTGGCGTACAATTATTTCAAATAATCGTATGGGCAACTTGCCAATCGTATTTTATTTATATTTGTGAAATATTGTATTCGTGTGATGTATTTCACTGTAAAAGCACGTGCAAGTGTCTGTATTTTAAGTTGTTTAATGGTCTTAAGTTTAAGACACGTGCGTGATATATTGTAAAAACACTCCAGCCGTGCGGCCCTCTTGTTGTTACAATATATTAAGGAGATAAACACCTCCTGTTTCGCATTTAGAGGGGTGTTATTGTCCAATAGACATGTCCTGAGATCAATTAGGACCGAAACGGGCTGCCGTTTTTTACCGAGGTGTGTCGAATTAGTGGTCAAATCCAAGCGAAGATAATTCAATTTTAAAATGCTTGAGTCTTGGGTCGCTGGTAAATAAATTATGAAAGAAAATGTTATTCGAATATTTCAAATAAAATATTTTTAACGTTTGAAGACTTTTAAAAAGATTTGTAAATTAGCCTTAGTGTGGTCTTTTTGACCGGCAGTGCCAGCATAGATCGTATATAATATGGATAACTGACCCTGCAGTATCTGTCATTGGGAGGCAGACCACCATTAATTTCCCCATTGACTTCAATGTTAATTCTGGACTCTTTGCCCACCTCCAACTTATCCCCCAAATTTTCGTTGGGCGAAATGCTTTTCACTACAGGCAGAGGAACAAATGGCCATGTCTTTGCACTAAAATTTTTATGAGGTTGACCACCAAAATTTTGAGATACACGAACTTGAAGAAGCATACTCAAAACATGTATCTAGTTGCCGTACATATCACCGTAGCCAACCTCATAACGCCGTTATCCTTCCGCCTCAAAATCATGAATATTTACCAAAACCTAGCAGAAAATATTAATTCAACCCCTCTTAGTCCATCCTAGGCCAAAAAATCAACAAAAATGGGCATGCAAAAGGGGAGAAAAGAGACAGAGAGAGAACTGCTATAAATAGACGAACTACAATTTGTGGGTACCGAGATGTAAAATTTAATGGTGGTCTGCCTCCTATATGTTTTTAAAAGTTCATATATCATCAAAATTCTTTTCTTTATAGCTTCACATTTATTTTTGCAAAATTATTATAATACAGAATCAAAAAAAAATAACTGCAGAAGAAATGGTGACCCTTTAAAGTTATGTACTGTTTTGCATGCTGGGTTGCAGATCAGGTCCATGGGCCTTTTGTTCTAGAATTGAAGACTCTTTCTTAATTTTGTCAAAATGTGAGTTTCGCAAAAAGATTTAAAGAGTTTCAAACAAGTCTCATCAAAAATATTCAAAATATTGGGATATTTTTCAAAAATTGACCTTATTTTACCTTTTTTTACAAAATGGCCCATTCTTTGACACTTTGTATGTCTCCAAATGCCAATAATTCCCTATTTCTTGGAAACTCTGAGGTGAAAGGCATTTATTTCTAGAAACCTTGGCCAGTATACAAGAAGACAAGCTGCAAATTGGTTGCATTGAGGGTAACTGTAAGGAACTATAATGAAACTTGTAAGCCCACCCCCTGAAAATGTTGCTGTGATAACAAATCCAACCTGTGCCCACATAAGTAATACTGTTGATGGAATATGGCTAAAAGCCACATTTTTCTATCCCTGGCTTGTATACATACATACAAACACAGGTACTTGTAAGAAATATGAATCATTTATTAAAATATGGATTGATAAATGTAAAATAAATGCTGTATTTAGTTGACAACCAGCCACTCCAACAAAAGGGTCACAAAGCTCTATTTTTTTTTAAAAAATGGGAATATTTCAGTATTCAAAACACTTTAACAATCAGAGGTATCCTTGGAATTATATAGTGTCAATATTTTGTGGAAGCAAGTTGTTTTAATCTTTACATCAATTTCCTGACAAAATGAGGTGGAAAAAGGGAGTTATGACATAATTCATTGCATAATAGGAGTACGAAAAGGCTATTAATTAATATTTCATTGCTCTGTAAGTGCCACATTTCAAAAGATCACCACAAATAATAGATTTACATCAAAAATGTCAAACATTAAGCTGCAAAAGACACATCTACAACATATCCATTTTGGGGTGTGGACTCATTTGGGGAAAATGTCATAGAATAACATGTTTGGCCACAAACAAAAAGTCTTAAAAATTCATGGAATCTTTTATGTAACTATTTGTTTGAGCAAAATAAAATGCTCGGTTACAATTCAAGCACAAAATCCAATTACTGTTAATTCGGAGTCAATATATTTTCAATTGAATATCCAAATATCATGTTCAAGAAAATGGGTGGGGTGGGGAGGTTGAGCCAGTCTAAATGAAATGAAGACAGAGAAATTTCCCTGCAGACACACAGATTTTACTTTCTCGAGAAGGGAAATGCAACAATTGCAGGTTTTAAAACATTAAAATTGTGTTAAGTCTGAGGAACACCCAAGCAAAATGCAGTTCACTCATGTTTTGAAAATTCTAACATGCCTCAGCAGTACATAATTAGACCAAATTTCTTAATTTTTAAATTTCTATTAAAATCATAGATACTTTTTCAATATCTGACAAACACATGGCTCCTTTCCAAGTTATTTAACAATGGAAATAAAGACATGCAAGACATTTTGTTTTATTTTAAAACAGATGAATAATTAAAATTTTGACAGTAATATTGGGGGTAATCTGAAGAATTTCAGACAAATTATCATGATTTTTAGGCAAAATTGAGTGAAATTATTATACTTTCTTCCCATCTAACCTTTACCATGCAGAAAAAGTCAAAATTACACATTAAAATATTTTTCACTCATTTTGAAAAGCAAATAAACACTGAAAATCACAAAATTTGGACTAAAATCAAATATTCCCCTCCCAAATTTGTCAAATATTTTAGAAATTTTACCATTTCACTTTTTTTATTATCAAAATGTCATATATCACATTTTCTGACAAATTGGAGCTCATAGCATCAAATTTAGGCCTCTCATACGCCGTCAGTTTGTTTACATACAGGAGGCAGACCACCATTAATTTCCCCATTGACTTCAATGTTAATTCTGGACTCTTTGCCCACCTCCAACTTATCCCCCAAATTTTCGTTGGGCGAAATGCTTTTCACTACAGGCAGAGGAACAAATGGCCATGTCTTTGCACTAAAATTTTTATGAGGTTGACCACCAAAATTTTGAGATACACGAACTTGAAGAAGCATACTCAAAACATGTATCTAGTTGCCGTACATATCACCGTAGCCAACCTCATAACGCCGTTATCCTTCCGCCTCAAAATCATGAATATTTACCAAAACCTAGCAGAAAATATTAATTCAACCCCTCTTAGTCCATCCTAGGCCAAAAAATCAACAAAAATGGGCATGCAAAAGGGGAGAAAAGAGACAGAGAGAGAACTGCTATAAATAGACGAACTACAATTTGTGGGTACCGAGATGTAAAATTTAATGGTGGTCTGCCTCCTATATGTTTTTAAAAGTTCATATATCATCAAAATTCTTTTCTTTATAGCTTCACATTTATTTTTGCAAAATTATTATAATACAGAATCAAAAAAAAATAACTGCAGAAGAAATGGTGACCCTTTAAAGTTATGTACTGTTTTGCATGCTGGGTTGCAGATCAGGTCCATGGGCCTTTTGTTCTAGAATTGAAGACTCTTTCTTAATTTTGTCAAAATGTGAGTTTCGCAAAAAGATTTAAAGAGTTTCAAACAAGTCTCATCAAAAATATTCAAAATATTGGGATATTTTTCAAAAATTGACCTTATTTTACCTTTTTTTACAAAATGGCCCATTCTTTGACACTTTGTATGTCTCCAAATGCCAATAATTCCCTATTTCTTGGAAACTCTGAGGTGAAAGGCATTTATTTCTAGAAACCTTGGCCAGTATACAAGAAGACAAGCTGCAAATTGGTTGCATTGAGGGTAACTGTAAGGAACTATAATGAAACTTGTAAGCCCACCCCCTGAAAATGTTGCTGTGATAACAAATCCAACCTGTGCCCACATAAGTAATACTGTTGATGGAATATGGCTAAAAGCCACATTTTTCTATCCCTGGCTTGTATACATACATACAAACACAGGTACTTGTAAGAAATATGAATCATTTATTAAAATATGGATTGATAAATGTAAAATAAATGCTGTATTTAGTTGACAACCAGCCACTCCAACAAAAGGGTCACAAAGCTCTATTTTTTTTTAAAAAATGGGAATATTTCAGTATTCAAAACACTTTAACAATCAGAGGTATCCTTGGAATTATATAGTGTCAATATTTTGTGGAAGCAAGTTGTTTTAATCTTTACATCAATTTCCTGACAAAATGAGGTGGAAAAAGGGAGTTATGACATAATTCATTGCATAATAGGAGTACGAAAAGGCTATTAATTAATATTTCATTGCTCTGTAAGTGCCACATTTCAAAAGATCACCACAAATAATAGATTTACATCAAAAATGTCAAACATTAAGCTGCAAAAGACACATCTACAACATATCCATTTTGGGGTGTGGACTCATTTGGGGAAAATGTCATAGAATAACATGTTTGGCCACAAACAAAAAGTCTTAAAAATTCATGGAATCTTTTATGTAACTATTTGTTTGAGCAAAATAAAATGCTCGGTTACAATTCAAGCACAAAATCCAATTACTGTTAATTCGGAGTCAATATATTTTCAATTGAATATCCAAATATCATGTTCAAGAAAATGGGTGGGGTGGGGAGGTTGAGCCAGTCTAAATGAAATGAAGACAGAGAAATTTCCCTGCAGACACACAGATTTTACTTTCTCGAGAAGGGAAATGCAACAATTGCAGGTTTTAAAACATTAAAATTGTGTTAAGTCTGAGGAACACCCAAGCAAAATGCAGTTCACTCATGTTTTGAAAATTCTAACATGCCTCAGCAGTACATAATTAGACCAAATTTCTTAATTTTTAAATTTCTATTAAAATCATAGATACTTTTTCAATATCTGACAAACACATGGCTCCTTTCCAAGTTATTTAACAATGGAAATAAAGACATGCAAGACATTTTGTTTTATTTTAAAACAGATGAATAATTAAAATTTTGACAGTAATATTGGGGGTAATCTGAAGAATTTCAGACAAATTATCATGATTTTTAGGCAAAATTGAGTGAAATTATTATACTTTCTTCCCATCTAACCTTTACCATGCAGAAAAAGTCAAAATTACACATTAAAATATTTTTCACTCATTTTGAAAAGCAAATAAACACTGAAAATCACAAAATTTGGACTAAAATCAAATATTCCCCTCCCAAATTTGTCAAATATTTTAGAAATTTTACCATTTCACTTTTTTTATTATCAAAATGTCATATATCACATTTTCTGACAAATTGGAGCTCATAGCATCAAATTTAGGCCTCTCATACGCCGTCAGTTTGTTTACATACAGGAGGCAGACCACCATTAATTTCCCCATTGACTTCAATGTTAATTCTGGACTCTTTGCCCACCTCCAACTTATCCCCCAAATTTTCGTTGGGCGAAATGCTTTTCACTACAGGCAGAGGAACAAATGGCCATGTCTTTGCACTAAAATTTTTATGAGGTTGACCACCAAAATTTTGAGATACACGAACTTGAAGAAGCATACTCAAAACATGTATCTAGTTGCCGTACATATCACCGTAGCCAACCTCATAACGCCGTTATCCTTCCGCCTCAAAATCATGAATATTTACCAAAACCTAGCAGAAAATATTAATTCAACCCCTCTTAGTCCATCCTAGGCCAAAAAATCAACAAAAATGGGCATGCAAAAGGGGAGAAAAGAGACAGAGAGAGAACTGCTATAAATAGACGAACTACAATTTGTGGGTACCGAGATGTAAAATTTAATGGTGGTCTGCCTCCTATATGTTTTTAAAAGTTCATATATCATCAAAATTCTTTTCTTTATAGCTTCACATTTATTTTTGCAAAATTATTATAATACAGAATCAAAAAAAAATAACTGCAGAAGAAATGGTGACCCTTTAAAGTTATGTACTGTTTTGCATGCTGGGTTGCAGATCAGGTCCATGGGCCTTTTGTTCTAGAATTGAAGACTCTTTCTTAATTTTGTCAAAATGTGAGTTTCGCAAAAAGATTTAAAGAGTTTCAAACAAGTCTCATCAAAAATATTCAAAATATTGGGATATTTTTCAAAAATTGACCTTATTTTACCTTTTTTTACAAAATGGCCCATTCTTTGACACTTTGTATGTCTCCAAATGCCAATAATTCCCTATTTCTTGGAAACTCTGAGGTGAAAGGCATTTATTTCTAGAAACCTTGGCCAGTATACAAGAAGACAAGCTGCAAATTGGTTGCATTGAGGGTAACTGTAAGGAACTATAATGAAACTTGTAAGCCCACCCCCTGAAAATGTTGCTGTGATAACAAATCCAACCTGTGCCCACATAAGTAATACTGTTGATGGAATATGGCTAAAAGCCACATTTTTCTATCCCTGGCTTGTATACATACATACAAACACAGGTACTTGTAAGAAATATGAATCATTTATTAAAATATGGATTGATAAATGTAAAATAAATGCTGTATTTAGTTGACAACCAGCCACTCCAACAAAAGGGTCACAAAGCTCTATTTTTTTTTAAAAAATGGGAATATTTCAGTATTCAAAACACTTTAACAATCAGAGGTATCCTTGGAATTATATAGTGTCAATATTTTGTGGAAGCAAGTTGTTTTAATCTTTACATCAATTTCCTGACAAAATGAGGTGGAAAAAGGGAGTTATGACATAATTCATTGCATAATAGGAGTACGAAAAGGCTATTAATTAATATTTCATTGCTCTGTAAGTGCCACATTTCAAAAGATCACCACAAATAATAGATTTACATCAAAAATGTCAAACATTAAGCTGCAAAAGACACATCTACAACATATCCATTTTGGGGTGTGGACTCATTTGGGGAAAATGTCATAGAATAACATGTTTGGCCACAAACAAAAAGTCTTAAAAATTCATGGAATCTTTTATGTAACTATTTGTTTGAGCAAAATAAAATGCTCGGTTACAATTCAAGCACAAAATCCAATTACTGTTAATTCGGAGTCAATATATTTTCAATTGAATATCCAAATATCATGTTCAAGAAAATGGGTGGGGTGGGGAGGTTGAGCCAGTCTAAATGAAATGAAGACAGAGAAATTTCCCTGCAGACACACAGATTTTACTTTCTCGAGAAGGGAAATGCAACAATTGCAGGTTTTAAAACATTAAAATTGTGTTAAGTCTGAGGAACACCCAAGCAAAATGCAGTTCACTCATGTTTTGAAAATTCTAACATGCCTCAGCAGTACATAATTAGACCAAATTTCTTAATTTTTAAATTTCTATTAAAATCATAGATACTTTTTCAATATCTGACAAACACATGGCTCCTTTCCAAGTTATTTAACAATGGAAATAAAGACATGCAAGACATTTTGTTTTATTTTAAAACAGATGAATAATTAAAATTTTGACAGTAATATTGGGGGTAATCTGAAGAATTTCAGACAAATTATCATGATTTTTAGGCAAAATTGAGTGAAATTATTATACTTTCTTCCCATCTAACCTTTACCATGCAGAAAAAGTCAAAATTACACATTAAAATATTTTTCACTCATTTTGAAAAGCAAATAAACACTGAAAATCACAAAATTTGGACTAAAATCAAATATTCCCCTCCCAAATTTGTCAAATATTTTAGAAATTTTACCATTTCACTTTTTTTATTATCAAAATGTCATATATCACATTTTCTGACAAATTGGAGCTCATAGCATCAAATTTAGGCCTCTCATACGCCGTCAGTTTGTTTACATACAGGAGGCAGACCACCATTAATTTCCCCATTGACTTCAATGTTAATTCTGGACTCTTTGCCCACCTCCAACTTATCCCCCAAATTTTCGTTGGGCGAAATGCTTTTCACTACAGGCAGAGGAACAAATGGCCATGTCTTTGCACTAAAATTTTTATGAGGTTGACCACCAAAATTTTGAGATACACGAACTTGAAGAAGCATACTCAAAACATGTATCTAGTTGCCGTACATATCACCGTAGCCAACCTCATAACGCCGTTATCCTTCCGCCTCAAAATCATGAATATTTACCAAAACCTAGCAGAAAATATTAATTCAACCCCTCTTAGTCCATCCTAGGCCAAAAAATCAACAAAAATGGGCATGCAAAAGGGGAGAAAAGAGACAGAGAGAGAACTGCTATAAATAGACGAACTACAATTTGTGGGTACCGAGATGTAAAATTTAATGGTGGTCTGCCTCCTATATGTTTTTAAAAGTTCATATATCATCAAAATTCTTTTCTTTATAGCTTCACATTTATTTTTGCAAAATTATTATAATACAGAATCAAAAAAAAATAACTGCAGAAGAAATGGTGACCCTTTAAAGTTATGTACTGTTTTGCATGCTGGGTTGCAGATCAGGTCCATGGGCCTTTTGTTCTAGAATTGAAGACTCTTTCTTAATTTTGTCAAAATGTGAGTTTCGCAAAAAGATTTAAAGAGTTTCAAACAAGTCTCATCAAAAATATTCAAAATATTGGGATATTTTTCAAAAATTGACCTTATTTTACCTTTTTTTACAAAATGGCCCATTCTTTGACACTTTGTATGTCTCCAAATGCCAATAATTCCCTATTTCTTGGAAACTCTGAGGTGAAAGGCATTTATTTCTAGAAACCTTGGCCAGTATACAAGAAGACAAGCTGCAAATTGGTTGCATTGAGGGTAACTGTAAGGAACTATAATGAAACTTGTAAGCCCACCCCCTGAAAATGTTGCTGTGATAACAAATCCAACCTGTGCCCACATAAGTAATACTGTTGATGGAATATGGCTAAAAGCCACATTTTTCTATCCCTGGCTTGTATACATACATACAAACACAGGTACTTGTAAGAAATATGAATCATTTATTAAAATATGGATTGATAAATGTAAAATAAATGCTGTATTTAGTTGACAACCAGCCACTCCAACAAAAGGGTCACAAAGCTCTATTTTTTTTTAAAAAATGGGAATATTTCAGTATTCAAAACACTTTAACAATCAGAGGTATCCTTGGAATTATATAGTGTCAATATTTTGTGGAAGCAAGTTGTTTTAATCTTTACATCAATTTCCTGACAAAATGAGGTGGAAAAAGGGAGTTATGACATAATTCATTGCATAATAGGAGTACGAAAAGGCTATTAATTAATATTTCATTGCTCTGTAAGTGCCACATTTCAAAAGATCACCACAAATAATAGATTTACATCAAAAATGTCAAACATTAAGCTGCAAAAGACACATCTACAACATATCCATTTTGGGGTGTGGACTCATTTGGGGAAAATGTCATAGAATAACATGTTTGGCCACAAACAAAAAGTCTTAAAAATTCATGGAATCTTTTATGTAACTATTTGTTTGAGCAAAATAAAATGCTCGGTTACAATTCAAGCACAAAATCCAATTACTGTTAATTCGGAGTCAATATATTTTCAATTGAATATCCAAATATCATGTTCAAGAAAATGGGTGGGGTGGGGAGGTTGAGCCAGTCTAAATGAAATGAAGACAGAGAAATTTCCCTGCAGACACACAGATTTTACTTTCTCGAGAAGGGAAATGCAACAATTGCAGGTTTTAAAACATTAAAATTGTGTTAAGTCTGAGGAACACCCAAGCAAAATGCAGTTCACTCATGTTTTGAAAATTCTAACATGCCTCAGCAGTACATAATTAGACCAAATTTCTTAATTTTTAAATTTCTATTAAAATCATAGATACTTTTTCAATATCTGACAAACACATGGCTCCTTTCCAAGTTATTTAACAATGGAAATAAAGACATGCAAGACATTTTGTTTTATTTTAAAACAGATGAATAATTAAAATTTTGACAGTAATATTGGGGGTAATCTGAAGAATTTCAGACAAATTATCATGATTTTTAGGCAAAATTGAGTGAAATTATTATACTTTCTTCCCATCTAACCTTTACCATGCAGAAAAAGTCAAAATTACACATTAAAATATTTTTCACTCATTTTGAAAAGCAAATAAACACTGAAAATCACAAAATTTGGACTAAAATCAAATATTCCCCTCCCAAATTTGTCAAATATTTTAGAAATTTTACCATTTCACTTTTTTTATTATCAAAATGTCATATATCACATTTTCTGACAAATTGGAGCTCATAGCATCAAATTTAGGCCTCTCATACGCCGTCAGTTTGTTTACATACAGGAGGCAGACCACCATTAATTTCCCCATTGACTTCAATGTTAATTCTGGACTCTTTGCCCACCTCCAACTTATCCCCCAAATTTTCGTTGGGCGAAATGCTTTTCACTACAGGCAGAGGAACAAATGGCCATGTCTTTGCACTAAAATTTTTATGAGGTTGACCACCAAAATTTTGAGATACACGAACTTGAAGAAGCATACTCAAAACATGTATCTAGTTGCCGTACATATCACCGTAGCCAACCTCATAACGCCGTTATCCTTCCGCCTCAAAATCATGAATATTTACCAAAACCTAGCAGAAAATATTAATTCAACCCCTCTTAGTCCATCCTAGGCCAAAAAATCAACAAAAATGGGCATGCAAAAGGGGAGAAAAGAGACAGAGAGAGAACTGCTATAAATAGACGAACTACAATTTGTGGGTACCGAGATGTAAAATTTAATGGTGGTCTGCCTCCTATATGTTTTTAAAAGTTCATATATCATCAAAATTCTTTTCTTTATAGCTTCACATTTATTTTTGCAAAATTATTATAATACAGAATCAAAAAAAAATAACTGCAGAAGAAATGGTGACCCTTTAAAGTTATGTACTGTTTTGCATGCTGGGTTGCAGATCAGGTCCATGGGCCTTTTGTTCTAGAATTGAAGACTCTTTCTTAATTTTGTCAAAATGTGAGTTTCGCAAAAAGATTTAAAGAGTTTCAAACAAGTCTCATCAAAAATATTCAAAATATTGGGATATTTTTCAAAAATTGACCTTATTTTACCTTTTTTTACAAAATGGCCCATTCTTTGACACTTTGTATGTCTCCAAATGCCAATAATTCCCTATTTCTTGGAAACTCTGAGGTGAAAGGCATTTATTTCTAGAAACCTTGGCCAGTATACAAGAAGACAAGCTGCAAATTGGTTGCATTGAGGGTAACTGTAAGGAACTATAATGAAACTTGTAAGCCCACCCCCTGAAAATGTTGCTGTGATAACAAATCCAACCTGTGCCCACATAAGTAATACTGTTGATGGAATATGGCTAAAAGCCACATTTTTCTATCCCTGGCTTGTATACATACATACAAACACAGGTACTTGTAAGAAATATGAATCATTTATTAAAATATGGATTGATAAATGTAAAATAAATGCTGTATTTAGTTGACAACCAGCCACTCCAACAAAAGGGTCACAAAGCTCTATTTTTTTTTAAAAAATGGGAATATTTCAGTATTCAAAACACTTTAACAATCAGAGGTATCCTTGGAATTATATAGTGTCAATATTTTGTGGAAGCAAGTTGTTTTAATCTTTACATCAATTTCCTGACAAAATGAGGTGGAAAAAGGGAGTTATGACATAATTCATTGCATAATAGGAGTACGAAAAGGCTATTAATTAATATTTCATTGCTCTGTAAGTGCCACATTTCAAAAGATCACCACAAATAATAGATTTACATCAAAAATGTCAAACATTAAGCTGCAAAAGACACATCTACAACATATCCATTTTGGGGTGTGGACTCATTTGGGGAAAATGTCATAGAATAACATGTTTGGCCACAAACAAAAAGTCTTAAAAATTCATGGAATCTTTTATGTAACTATTTGTTTGAGCAAAATAAAATGCTCGGTTACAATTCAAGCACAAAATCCAATTACTGTTAATTCGGAGTCAATATATTTTCAATTGAATATCCAAATATCATGTTCAAGAAAATGGGTGGGGTGGGGAGGTTGAGCCAGTCTAAATGAAATGAAGACAGAGAAATTTCCCTGCAGACACACAGATTTTACTTTCTCGAGAAGGGAAATGCAACAATTGCAGGTTTTAAAACATTAAAATTGTGTTAAGTCTGAGGAACACCCAAGCAAAATGCAGTTCACTCATGTTTTGAAAATTCTAACATGCCTCAGCAGTACATAATTAGACCAAATTTCTTAATTTTTAAATTTCTATTAAAATCATAGATACTTTTTCAATATCTGACAAACACATGGCTCCTTTCCAAGTTATTTAACAATGGAAATAAAGACATGCAAGACATTTTGTTTTATTTTAAAACAGATGAATAATTAAAATTTTGACAGTAATATTGGGGGTAATCTGAAGAATTTCAGACAAATTATCATGATTTTTAGGCAAAATTGAGTGAAATTATTATACTTTCTTCCCATCTAACCTTTACCATGCAGAAAAAGTCAAAATTACACATTAAAATATTTTTCACTCATTTTGAAAAGCAAATAAACACTGAAAATCACAAAATTTGGACTAAAATCAAATATTCCCCTCCCAAATTTGTCAAATATTTTAGAAATTTTACCATTTCACTTTTTTTATTATCAAAATGTCATATATCACATTTTCTGACAAATTGGAGCTCATAGCATCAAATTTAGGCCTCTCATACGCCGTCAGTTTGTTTACATACAGGAGGCAGACCACCATTAATTTCCCCATTGACTTCAATGTTAATTCTGGACTCTTTGCCCACCTCCAACTTATCCCCCAAATTTTCGTTGGGCGAAATGCTTTTCACTACAGGCAGAGGAACAAATGGCCATGTCTTTGCACTAAAATTTTTATGAGGTTGACCACCAAAATTTTGAGATACACGAACTTGAAGAAGCATACTCAAAACATGTATCTAGTTGCCGTACATATCACCGTAGCCAACCTCATAACGCCGTTATCCTTCCGCCTCAAAATCATGAATATTTACCAAAACCTAGCAGAAAATATTAATTCAACCCCTCTTAGTCCATCCTAGGCCAAAAAATCAACAAAAATGGGCATGCAAAAGGGGAGAAAAGAGACAGAGAGAGAACTGCTATAAATAGACGAACTACAATTTGTGGGTACCGAGATGTAAAATTTAATGGTGGTCTGCCTCCTATATGTTTTTAAAAGTTCATATATCATCAAAATTCTTTTCTTTATAGCTTCACATTTATTTTTGCAAAATTATTATAATACAGAATCAAAAAAAAATAACTGCAGAAGAAATGGTGACCCTTTAAAGTTATGTACTGTTTTGCATGCTGGGTTGCAGATCAGGTCCATGGGCCTTTTGTTCTAGAATTGAAGACTCTTTCTTAATTTTGTCAAAATGTGAGTTTCGCAAAAAGATTTAAAGAGTTTCAAACAAGTCTCATCAAAAATATTCAAAATATTGGGATATTTTTCAAAAATTGACCTTATTTTACCTTTTTTTACAAAATGGCCCATTCTTTGACACTTTGTATGTCTCCAAATGCCAATAATTCCCTATTTCTTGGAAACTCTGAGGTGAAAGGCATTTATTTCTAGAAACCTTGGCCAGTATACAAGAAGACAAGCTGCAAATTGGTTGCATTGAGGGTAACTGTAAGGAACTATAATGAAACTTGTAAGCCCACCCCCTGAAAATGTTGCTGTGATAACAAATCCAACCTGTGCCCACATAAGTAATACTGTTGATGGAATATGGCTAAAAGCCACATTTTTCTATCCCTGGCTTGTATACATACATACAAACACAGGTACTTGTAAGAAATATGAATCATTTATTAAAATATGGATTGATAAATGTAAAATAAATGCTGTATTTAGTTGACAACCAGCCACTCCAACAAAAGGGTCACAAAGCTCTATTTTTTTTTAAAAAATGGGAATATTTCAGTATTCAAAACACTTTAACAATCAGAGGTATCCTTGGAATTATATAGTGTCAATATTTTGTGGAAGCAAGTTGTTTTAATCTTTACATCAATTTCCTGACAAAATGAGGTGGAAAAAGGGAGTTATGACATAATTCATTGCATAATAGGAGTACGAAAAGGCTATTAATTAATATTTCATTGCTCTGTAAGTGCCACATTTCAAAAGATCACCACAAATAATAGATTTACATCAAAAATGTCAAACATTAAGCTGCAAAAGACACATCTACAACATATCCATTTTGGGGTGTGGACTCATTTGGGGAAAATGTCATAGAATAACATGTTTGGCCACAAACAAAAAGTCTTAAAAATTCATGGAATCTTTTATGTAACTATTTGTTTGAGCAAAATAAAATGCTCGGTTACAATTCAAGCACAAAATCCAATTACTGTTAATTCGGAGTCAATATATTTTCAATTGAATATCCAAATATCATGTTCAAGAAAATGGGTGGGGTGGGGAGGTTGAGCCAGTCTAAATGAAATGAAGACAGAGAAATTTCCCTGCAGACACACAGATTTTACTTTCTCGAGAAGGGAAATGCAACAATTGCAGGTTTTAAAACATTAAAATTGTGTTAAGTCTGAGGAACACCCAAGCAAAATGCAGTTCACTCATGTTTTGAAAATTCTAACATGCCTCAGCAGTACATAATTAGACCAAATTTCTTAATTTTTAAATTTCTATTAAAATCATAGATACTTTTTCAATATCTGACAAACACATGGCTCCTTTCCAAGTTATTTAACAATGGAAATAAAGACATGCAAGACATTTTGTTTTATTTTAAAACAGATGAATAATTAAAATTTTGACAGTAATATTGGGGGTAATCTGAAGAATTTCAGACAAATTATCATGATTTTTAGGCAAAATTGAGTGAAATTATTATACTTTCTTCCCATCTAACCTTTACCATGCAGAAAAAGTCAAAATTACACATTAAAATATTTTTCACTCATTTTGAAAAGCAAATAAACACTGAAAATCACAAAATTTGGACTAAAATCAAATATTCCCCTCCCAAATTTGTCAAATATTTTAGAAATTTTACCATTTCACTTTTTTTATTATCAAAATGTCATATATCACATTTTCTGACAAATTGGAGCTCATAGCATCAAATTTAGGCCTCTCATACGCCGTCAGTTTGTTTACATACAGGAGGCAGACCACCATTAATTTCCCCATTGACTTCAATGTTAATTCTGGACTCTTTGCCCACCTCCAACTTATCCCCCAAATTTTCGTTGGGCGAAATGCTTTTCACTACAGGCAGAGGAACAAATGGCCATGTCTTTGCACTAAAATTTTTATGAGGTTGACCACCAAAATTTTGAGATACACGAACTTGAAGAAGCATACTCAAAACATGTATCTAGTTGCCGTACATATCACCGTAGCCAACCTCATAACGCCGTTATCCTTCCGCCTCAAAATCATGAATATTTACCAAAACCTAGCAGAAAATATTAATTCAACCCCTCTTAGTCCATCCTAGGCCAAAAAATCAACAAAAATGGGCATGCAAAAGGGGAGAAAAGAGACAGAGAGAGAACTGCTATAAATAGACGAACTACAATTTGTGGGTACCGAGATGTAAAATTTAATGGTGGTCTGCCTCCTATATGTTTTTAAAAGTTCATATATCATCAAAATTCTTTTCTTTATAGCTTCACATTTATTTTTGCAAAATTATTATAATACAGAATCAAAAAAAAATAACTGCAGAAGAAATGGTGACCCTTTAAAGTTATGTACTGTTTTGCATGCTGGGTTGCAGATCAGGTCCATGGGCCTTTTGTTCTAGAATTGAAGACTCTTTCTTAATTTTGTCAAAATGTGAGTTTCGCAAAAAGATTTAAAGAGTTTCAAACAAGTCTCATCAAAAATATTCAAAATATTGGGATATTTTTCAAAAATTGACCTTATTTTACCTTTTTTTACAAAATGGCCCATTCTTTGACACTTTGTATGTCTCCAAATGCCAATAATTCCCTATTTCTTGGAAACTCTGAGGTGAAAGGCATTTATTTCTAGAAACCTTGGCCAGTATACAAGAAGACAAGCTGCAAATTGGTTGCATTGAGGGTAACTGTAAGGAACTATAATGAAACTTGTAAGCCCACCCCCTGAAAATGTTGCTGTGATAACAAATCCAACCTGTGCCCACATAAGTAATACTGTTGATGGAATATGGCTAAAAGCCACATTTTTCTATCCCTGGCTTGTATACATACATACAAACACAGGTACTTGTAAGAAATATGAATCATTTATTAAAATATGGATTGATAAATGTAAAATAAATGCTGTATTTAGTTGACAACCAGCCACTCCAACAAAAGGGTCACAAAGCTCTATTTTTTTTTAAAAAATGGGAATATTTCAGTATTCAAAACACTTTAACAATCAGAGGTATCCTTGGAATTATATAGTGTCAATATTTTGTGGAAGCAAGTTGTTTTAATCTTTACATCAATTTCCTGACAAAATGAGGTGGAAAAAGGGAGTTATGACATAATTCATTGCATAATAGGAGTACGAAAAGGCTATTAATTAATATTTCATTGCTCTGTAAGTGCCACATTTCAAAAGATCACCACAAATAATAGATTTACATCAAAAATGTCAAACATTAAGCTGCAAAAGACACATCTACAACATATCCATTTTGGGGTGTGGACTCATTTGGGGAAAATGTCATAGAATAACATGTTTGGCCACAAACAAAAAGTCTTAAAAATTCATGGAATCTTTTATGTAACTATTTGTTTGAGCAAAATAAAATGCTCGGTTACAATTCAAGCACAAAATCCAATTACTGTTAATTCGGAGTCAATATATTTTCAATTGAATATCCAAATATCATGTTCAAGAAAATGGGTGGGGTGGGGAGGTTGAGCCAGTCTAAATGAAATGAAGACAGAGAAATTTCCCTGCAGACACACAGATTTTACTTTCTCGAGAAGGGAAATGCAACAATTGCAGGTTTTAAAACATTAAAATTGTGTTAAGTCTGAGGAACACCCAAGCAAAATGCAGTTCACTCATGTTTTGAAAATTCTAACATGCCTCAGCAGTACATAATTAGACCAAATTTCTTAATTTTTAAATTTCTATTAAAATCATAGATACTTTTTCAATATCTGACAAACACATGGCTCCTTTCCAAGTTATTTAACAATGGAAATAAAGACATGCAAGACATTTTGTTTTATTTTAAAACAGATGAATAATTAAAATTTTGACAGTAATATTGGGGGTAATCTGAAGAATTTCAGACAAATTATCATGATTTTTAGGCAAAATTGAGTGAAATTATTATACTTTCTTCCCATCTAACCTTTACCATGCAGAAAAAGTCAAAATTACACATTAAAATATTTTTCACTCATTTTGAAAAGCAAATAAACACTGAAAATCACAAAATTTGGACTAAAATCAAATATTCCCCTCCCAAATTTGTCAAATATTTTAGAAATTTTACCATTTCACTTTTTTTATTATCAAAATGTCATATATCACATTTTCTGACAAATTGGAGCTCATAGCATCAAATTTAGGCCTCTCATACGCCGTCAGTTTGTTTACATACAGGAGGCAGACCACCATTAATTTCCCCATTGACTTCAATGTTAATTCTGGACTCTTTGCCCACCTCCAACTTATCCCCCAAATTTTCGTTGGGCGAAATGCTTTTCACTACAGGCAGAGGAACAAATGGCCATGTCTTTGCACTAAAATTTTTATGAGGTTGACCACCAAAATTTTGAGATACACGAACTTGAAGAAGCATACTCAAAACATGTATCTAGTTGCCGTACATATCACCGTAGCCAACCTCATAACGCCGTTATCCTTCCGCCTCAAAATCATGAATATTTACCAAAACCTAGCAGAAAATATTAATTCAACCCCTCTTAGTCCATCCTAGGCCAAAAAATCAACAAAAATGGGCATGCAAAAGGGGAGAAAAGAGACAGAGAGAGAACTGCTATAAATAGACGAACTACAATTTGTGGGTACCGAGATGTAAAATTTAATGGTGGTCTGCCTCCATTGGACGATGAATTATGTTGTTCATCGCATGCGCGAAGTCAACAGAACCTAAGTTACTTCCGGTCGAAGGCTTTGCTATTGTTTATAATGAAGCGGAGTCGTGTGAGCTGATATTAATGTTATTATTTTGTAATAATTGTAATTGAGATAGCGACTGGAAATTTTGAGACAACGTTCCTATTTTTATGAAGCTAATAATAACACGAAGACCGTATTTTTTACTTCGGTATTTATATGTTTAAAAAGTACTTAAAGTAGCTAAGTCTCTAACTCAATATTGTCAAAAATCTTCGGCATTCGAAACACGAATTATTCTGTCAATTTAAATCAACACTGATGTTGTCATTTTACCAGGAAAAGATGGGATTTTGATATCCAATATTTAAAACAAAATAAATATTTTACCATTGGTACACGAATCGTGTACCATAATGCGTTTCAGCCCCAGTTCTAGCGAGAGACTCGAGGAACGAGGCTAGAAACAGTGCACCAAATCAAACGGCGTATGTAGACTGGAATAACCAGACACTCGAAATAGCCACTCGATTGAAACTTCTGGCGTATTTCGCCGAACATAACTAATTTGAAATGAGAGTACAAACGAAAACGATTGAATGTAAATCAGTTTGTATACATTCATATTACATTTTTATCTGCGTTGCGACCCATTTGTGGCCATTTCTAGGTCTCAAATATTAGCGATTTAGCTCCTTTAAATATAGATCCCATACGGTACTATGGGCCATATAGCAGTAGATTGCAAAGCCTATGCGTGAACTGATATTTGATGTTTTTGTTATTATTTTGTAATAATTTTGAAATAGCTACTGGAAATTTTGAGACAACTTTCCTATATTTATGAAGTTAATAATAACATGAAGACTGTATTTTTTTACTTCATTTTTTATATTTTATCGATCTACAGATTTTCTTGAATTGTTTTGTTTTGGGTCCATTATTTAAGGATGTAAATATCATGTGTATTTTTATAACCAAGCTGATTCTTTAAATTTATTTTCACAGACAAAAAAAAAGATGCACTTAAAATATTTTCATTTATAAATAATTTTTTATATTTCATCGATCTACAGAATTTCTTGTAAAAATAAAACTACTTTTTTGTTTTGGGTCCATTATTTAAGGATGTAAATATCATGTGTATTTTTGTAACCAAACTCATTCTTCAAATCTATTTTCACACAAAAGAAAAGATGCACTTAAAATATTTTCGTAGCAAAAATAAAAATCTTGATATTAGAATCATTGTCTTCATACTTGATCTTTTTAATTCAAATTGATTCATTATAATTTTTTCCAAAGAAAAAAAATACCAATCTGAATATATAAGGATTATGTATGCTGGTGTTATTCAATAAAGTTCTCCAGCATTTTGCAGCATGGTTTCTCCCAGTCGGTAGTGTAGGAGGGACAACATGGCAAAGAACAGTGTCTAGTTGTTTAGATGGGACAAAAAACACAAGCTCTTTGGTACACATTGTCATCATAATTTTGTAAACAAACTGATTCTTCAAAACAATTTTCAATGAAAAAAAGGAAGGAGAGTTTTGCTTCTTCAATTTTGAACTATATGGAATTGGGTTTTAACATTATCTTGTCAACACATGCAATCCTTCAGTATTTCGTTACGATAACATATGGTAGTCTTTATTCTATGACTATTTGCAAAATCCAAGGAAGGAGAATTTTGCCCGGACAGCATCTTCCTGTCCATGCTTCTTAAATTTTGAACTGTTGTTCTTAAGAGTTAAACGACAACTTCCACCGAAGGTGATATAGTAGACAAGTCTTATTTTGCATTGTTATTATCAAAGCGCACGCGCAGGTGTCTTTCGTGTGGGAGTAAACCATGGATTTGAGAAGGCGCCCCTATCTCGAAGCCACATACGCTCACGCCAGGGATCGAAATTAACAGCAAGCCAGAGGTGACCGGCCAGAAGAGGTTGATGCACAGCACTCTATACTATCCCAACCTCCCAATTTTGAAGTACATATGTACAGGGGTCTTTTCTTGTTAGAAGAATATTACTAACAAATATTTCAACAACAATAAGATACATAAAAAAAAGAACCCCTTTATTTATTTTAACAATTACAGACATTAAAAAAAAATAACCTGAAAACCTCAGAATAGCAATAGAGGATCAGTTTTTTCTGAACAGATAGAGGCTGCATATTTTAACAGATGGAGGTTTATCTCCTATTTTTCTGCATGGTTTGGCAAATAATGACAAGTGTTTGTCATTCAGTGTGCTATGAAGTAAATTTTGTCCAGACAGCAGACTAATTTGTACATTTTTACTTTTATGTATTTATTTTATCACAAATAGTAAGTAAGACTGTACTACACTACAATACACGGTAATTCACTTTACATGTATATACATTTAAATACATCATATAACAACACCTCGTTTTTCTACTATCCATTGTATTGTTCTTTAACAATTTTCAAAGTCCCCCAAAATTAAGAAAAAACTATTGTCTTAACGAAACCCAGAAATAACACCTAATTTGAAATCCTTTAATTGCAGTATAAAACTAGATTATATAATAATAACCAAGGGGGGTTTCAAAGAACAAAGGATGTACTGTTTCAATGTCTACTTCAGGGGTGATGAAATGTACATTGTATTTCAATCTTACTTTTATAAGAACTTTTAGAAAATGACTAGCACTTAATACTGATGACATAACTGATTGGTTAAAATGGCTAAAGCTTCCGTTTTTTGCACATCCTTGGTTCATTTCATTTAGTAAATGTCTAAAGAACTAGGAAGAACTTTTTAAATTTATAAATATTGGGAAACGAAAAACAAAATTCTACACAACATCCTATTCAAGCTGTAACCAAAATAAATTAGATTTGAACTCTATTTTAATGTATACACACAATACATATCTCACAAAATGTAGAGGCAGATGAAATAGGAAAAGGTTAAAATAGAATTAACAGAAACACAGTGATCAAGACAGAGAGGTGAGAAAAAAGAAGAATGAATAGGAATAAAGTTTCTTGAAGAATAATTATATGACCAGCATATACATGTAGAACATAGATATATAATATGTACAGATTACAAGAATGGCAAGTTAATATAAAAATATTGTTGAATGGTTAGAGGTGAAATCAAGCATTAGGCTGCACCAATTTTGCTTCCAATTTCTTCCAAGTTGGTATCTTCAAAAAGTCCAACAAGGTAGGCTTCACTGGCTTCCTAAAATACAAAAAGAATGAGTTTTTTTAACAATCAAATCACTTTAAAAGTTTAAATCAGACACTATGGCCATCACCCAATAAATGACCCAAGTACAGTGTCGCGAATCATTTCAAACATTACGAAAATATAAATCAATATAATGTACTTCGGTAGCCAAAATCAAAATGCACAAACCAAAATCAAACATTTTCATTTACCTGTAAAGCATCAATAGCTGCACTCTGAAAACACAAGTCTGTCTTAAAATCCTGAACAATTTCTCTAACTAAACGTTGGATGGGTAATTTTCTGATCAGTAACTCAGTGGATTTTTGGTATCTTCGGATTTCTCTCAGGGCAACAGTACCTGGTCTGTATCTGTGAGGTTTCTTTACACCACCGGTTGATGGGGCACTTTTTCTGGCAGCTTTAGTAGCCAGCTGTTTTCTTGGAGCCTTACCTCCAGTTGATTTATTGGCAGTCTGTTTTGTACGGGCCATCGTTTCACCTTAAATGCAAGAAAGAAAGGAATAAAATATTTCGTCACTTATTTGATTAATCAACTTTGACGGAATCCACTGACACAATGAACAAGCAGATTGAAGACAACTACTGTATCAATAAGCGACCCCAAAAATCTTTCCTGTGTGGCACATTTTTCATGGCTAGACTTGTGTAAAGTTAATTCAGCAGACAATACAAAAATATGAATACACACAAGCTTAACCGACACTTATTTGATCTAAATAATATTTATTAATCACTTAATCTGCCGTTAATTTCCCCCCACCCACACCAACAAAAATAAACCGGATGAAACAATAATAATAGTGGCAAGCGAAGTTGTTTTTCTATAAATAACCTTAAATGGGTCTAAGCACGTGACCTATTTTTATTAATTAGGAGGGAATGATTTGCCGAGATCAAACTGGCCCTCACTTCCGCTAGCCTTCACTTGGAGATAACACCCTTCACTAACTGCGAATCAAGCCAGCCCTCACTCCCAAATTCGCTGGATGATCAAGACTTCAGTAAAATCACGTGCTTGATATGGGCTAATCCCAGCCTTCGATAAATAAAATGAATTGAAAGTAGTCTATTTTTAGTAATCCATTTCTTGGTTAAAAATAAAAATGCTTTTATCTTTTCTAAAGTTTGTAATCATAAAGGTGCCAGAAAATAACAAGTATATTTAGAGAGCCATAGAAACGTACTTTCCGGTGATGTATGGAGCAATAACTGGAATTTCGTATTAAGACACGTATTTTGACATAAAACACTCGCCCCACCCCACCACTCTCTTTAATTCAGCTAGTGAAGGCAACCAAACATGTATCAATTTTAATTTAAAAAGTATATATGTATTCAGCCAAAAATAAAACAAATTCATTTCAATAGAGGATTAACTTTACTTTTAGGTATAGAAACACGAAATTTTGCCTTACCCCCCCCCCTTTCACTTTACCATTAATCTTTTTTTTTTAAATTAAGTAAATATAAAGGTGCCAAATTTTTTTTTATATATTTGAAAAGAGAAATATATGTGCTTTTCAGTGATATGAAACATGATATCTGGAATTTCGTATTAAAACCCGTATTTTTACTTTGAATATCCCCACCATTTAAAAGAATTTTGTTTCACTCGACTTTGATCATCTATCAAAATAAGTAAATATGAATGTGCCAGAAAATTATTTATATATTTGAAGACACCATTAAACAAGCTTTTCAGTGATATATAACATAATGGCTGGAATTTCGTACTAAGAACCGTATTTTGGCATTGAATACCCCCCCCCCTTCATAATAGAGTTTTTTACCACCCAACTTTGATCGCTTATTAAGATAAGTAAATATGAATGTGCCAGAAAATTATTTATATATTTGAAGAGAGCATTAAACAAGCCTTTCAGTGATATATAACATAATGGCTGGAATTTCGTACTAAGAACCGTATTTTGGCATTGAATACCCCCCCCTCTCCTTCATAATAGAGTTTTTTACCACCCAAATTCGATCGCTTATTAAGGTAAGTAAACATGAATGTGCCAGAAAATTAGTTATATATTTGAAGAGTGCATTAAACAAGCTTTTCAGTGATATATAACATAATGGCTGGAATTTCGTACTAAGAACCGTATTTTGGCATTGAATACCCCACCCCCTCCTTTATAATAGAGTTTTTTTTTACCTAACCCCAACTTTGATCGCTTATTAAGGTAAGTAAATATGAATGTGCCAGAAAATTATTTATATATTTAAAGACAGCATTAAACAAGCTTTTCAGTGATATATAACATAATGGCTGGAATTTCGTACTAAGAACCGTATTTTGGCATTGAATACCCCCCTTCCTTCTTAATAGAGTTTTTTTTAAACCCCCCCCCCAACTTTGATCGCGCATTAAGGTAAGTAAATATGAATGTGCCAGAAAATTATTTATATATTTGAAGACACCATTAAACAAGCTTTTCAGTGATATATAACATAATGGCTGGAATTTCGTACTAAGAACCGTATTTTGGCATTGCATACACCTCCACCCTTCATAATAGAGCTTTTCACCACCCAACTTTGATCGCTGATTAGGGTAAGTACATATGAATGTGCCAGACAATTATTTATATATTTGAAGAGATCATTCAACAAGCTTTTCAGTGATATATAACATAATGGCTGGAATTTCGTACTAAGAACCGTATTTTGGCATTGAATCCCCCCCCTCCTTCATAATAGAGTTTTTACCACCCAACTTTGATCGCTTATTAAGGTATGTAAATATGAATGTGCCAGAAAATTATTTATATATTTGAAGAGAGCCTTAAACAAGCTTTTCAGTGATATATAACATAATGGCTGGAATTTCGTACTAAGAACCGTATTTTGGCATTGAATACCCCCCCCCTCCTTCATAATAGAGTTTTTTACCACCCAACTTTGATCGCTTATTAAGGTAAGTAAATATGAATGTGCCAGAAAAGTATTTATATGTTTGAAGAGAGCATTAAACAAGCTTTTCAGTGATATATAACATTATGGCTGGAATTTCGTACTAAGAACCGTATTTTGGCATTGCATACCCCTCCACCCTTCATAATAGAGTTTTTCACCACCCAAATTCGATCGCTTCTTAAGGTAAGTAAATATGAATGTGCCAGAAAATTATTTATATATTTGAAGAGAGCATTAAACAAGCTTTTCAGTGATATATAACATAATGGCTGGAATTTCGTACTAAGAACCGTATTTTGGCATTGAATACCCCCCTCCTTCATAATAGAGTTTTTTTACCCCCCCCCCAACTTTGATCGCTTATTAAGGTAAGTAAATATAAATGTGCCAGAAAATTATTTATATATTTGAAGACAACATTAAACACGCTTTTCAGTGATATATAACATAATGGCTGGAATTTCGTACTAAGAACCGTATTTTGGCATTGAATACCCACCCTCCTTCATAATAGAGTTTTTTACCCCCCCCCCCAACTTTGATCGCTCATTAAGTTAAGTAAATATAAATGTGCCAGAAAATTATTTATATATTTGAAGACACCATTAAACAAGCTTTTCAGTGATATATAACATAATGGCTGGAATTTCGTACTAAGAACCGTATTTTGGCATTGAATCCCCCCCCCCCTTCATAATAGAGTTTTTTACCACCCAACTTCGATCGCTTATTAAAATAAGTAAACATGAATGTGCCAGAAAATTATTTATATATTTGAAGAGTGCATTAAACAAGCTTTTCAGTGATATATAACATAATGGCTGGAATTTCGTACTAAGAACCGTATTTTGGCATTGAATACCCCATCCCCTCCTTCATAATAGAGTTTTTTTTTTTACCTAACCCCAACTTTGATCGCTTATTAAGGTAAGTAAATATGAATGTGCCAGAAAATTATTTATATATTTAAAGACAGCATTAAACAAGCTTTTCAGTGATATATAACATAATGGCTGGAATTTCGTACTAAGAACCGTATTTTGGCATTGAATACCCCCCCACCTTCATAATAGAGTTTTTTACCACCCAACTTTGATCGCTTATTAAGGTAAGTAAATATGAATGTGCCAGAAAATTAGTTATATATTTGAAGAGAGCATTAAACAAGCTTTTCAGTGATATATAACATAATGGCTGGAATTTCGTACTAAGAACCGTATTTTGGCATTGAATACCCCCACCCCCTCATAATCATAGTAGTAGAGTTATATACCACCCAAATTTAATCCATTATTAAGGTAAGTAAATATGAATGTGCCAGAAAATTATTTATATATTTGAAGAGAGCAATAAACAGGCTTTTCAATGATTTGTAACATAATGGCCGGAATTTCGTACTAAGAACGGTATTTTGGCATTGAATACCCCCACCCCCTTATAATCATAGTAGTAGAGTTTTTTACCACCCAACTTTGATCGCTTATTAAAGTAAGTAAATATGAATGTGCTAGAAAATTATTTATATATTTGAAGAGAGCCTTAAACAAGCTTTTCAGTGATATATAACATAATGGCTGGAATTTCGTACTAAGAACCGTATTTTGGCATTGAATACCCCCCCCCCTTCATAATACAGTTTTTCACAACCCAACTTTGATCGCTGATTAGGGTAAGTAAATATGAATGTGCCAGAAAATTATTTATATATTTGAAGAGATCATTCAACAAGCTTTTCAGTGATATATAACATAATGGCTGGAATTTTGTACTAAGAACCGTATTTTGGCATTGCATACCCCTCCACCCTTCATAATAGAGCTTTTCACCACCCAAATTTGATCGCTTATTAATGTAAGTAAATATGAATGTGCCAGAAAATTATTTATATATTTAAAGAGAGCAATAAACAAGCTTTTCAATGATATGTAACATAATGGCTGGAATTTCGTTCTAAGAACCGTATTTTGGCATTTAATACCCCCCCCCTTCATAATCGTACTAATAAAGTTAAATACCACCCAATTTTGGTCGGTTATTAAGGTAATTAAATATGAATGTGCCAGAAAATTATTTATATATTTCAAAAGAGCAATAAACATGCTTGTCAATGATATGTAACAAAATGGCTGGAATTTCGTACTAAGAACCGTATTTTGGCATTGAATACCCCCCCCCTCTTTATAATCATAGCATAGTAATAGAGTTACGTACGATCAAACTTTGATCGCTTATTAAGGTAAGTAAATATGAATGTGCCAGACAATTATTTATATATTTGAAGAGAGCAATAAACAGGCTTTCAATGATATGTAACATAATGGCTGGAATTTCGTACTAAGAACCGTATTTTGGCATTGAATACCCCCACCCCCTCATAACTTTATTACTATGATTATGAAGGGGGGGGGGGTGTATTAAATGACAAAATACGGTTCTTAGTACGAAATTCCAGCCATTGTGTTACATATCATCAAAAAGCTTGTTTATTGCTCTCTTTAAAAATATAAATATTTTTCTGGCACATTCATATTTACTTACCTTAATAAGCGATCAAAGTTGGGTGGTACTTAATTTTATTACCATGATTATGAAGGGGGGGGGGTATTAAATGCCAAAATACGGTTCTTAGTACGAAATTCCAGCCATTATGTCACATATCATTCAAAAGCTTGTTTATTGCTCTCTTGAAATATATAAATAATTTTCTGGCACATTCATGTTTACTTATTTTAATAAGCGATCGAAGTTGGGTGGTAAAAAACTCTATTATGAAGGAGGGGGGGGGGATTCAATGCCAAAATACGGTTCTTAGTACGAAATTCCAGCCATTATGTTATATATCACTGAAAAGCTTGTTTAATGGAGTCTTCAAATATATAAATAATTTTCTGGCACATTCATATTTACTTACCTTAATGAGCGATCAAAGTTGAGGGGGGGGGGGGTAAAAAACTCTATTATGAAGGAGGGTGGGTATTCAATGCCAAAATACGGTTCTTAGTACGAAATTCCAGCCATTATGTTATATATCACTAAAAAGCTTGTTTAATGCTCTCTTCAAACATATAAATGATTTTTTGGCACATTCATATTTACTTACCTTAATAAGCGATCAAAGTTGGGTGGTAAAAAACTCTATTATGAAGGGGGTGGGGTATTCAATGCCAAAATACGGTTCTTAGTACGAAATTCCAGCCATTATGTTATATATCACTGAAAAGCTTGTTTAATGATCTCTTCAAATATATAAATAATTTTCTGGCACATTCATATTTACTTACCTTAATAAGCGATCAAAGTTGGGTGGTGAAAAGCTCTATTATGAAGGGTGGAGGTGTATGCAATGCCAAAATACGGTTCTTAGTACAAAATCCCAGCCATTATGCTATATATCACTGAAAAGCTTGTTTAATGATCTCTTCAAATATATAAATAATTTTCTGGCACATTTATATTTACTTACCCTAATCAGCGATCAAAGTTGGGTTGTGAAAAACTGTATTATGAAGGGGGGGGGGGATTCAATGCCAAAATACGGTTCTTAATACGAAATTCCAGCCATTATGTTATATATCACTGAAAAGCGTGTTTAATGGTGTCTTCAAATATATAAATAATTTTCTGGCACATTTATATTTACTTACCTTAATGAGCGATCAAAGTTGGGGGGGGGGGTAAAAAAAACTGTATTATGAAGGAGGGGGGTATTCAATGCCAAAATACGGTTCTTAGTACGAAATTCCAGCCATTATGTTATATATCACTGAAAAGCTTGTTTAATGCTCTCTTCAAATATATAAATAATTTTCTGGCACATTCATATTTACTTACCTTAAGATGCGATCGAATTTGGATGGTGAAAAACTCTATTATGAAGGGTGGAGGGGTATGCAATGCCAAAATACGGTTCTTAGTACGAAATTCCAGCCATAATGTTATATATCACTGAAATGAAGGAAGGGGGGTATTCAATGCCAAAATACGGTTCTTAGTACGAAATTCCAGCCATTATGTTATATATCACTGAAAAGCTTGTTTAATGCTGTCTTTAAATATATAAATAATTTTCTGGCACATTCATATTTACTTACCTTAATAAGCGATCAAAGTTGGGGTTAGGTAAAAAAAAAACTCTATTATAAAGGAGGGGGTGGGGTATTCAATGCCAAAATACGGTTCTTAGTACGAAATTCCAGCCATAATGTTATATATCACTGAAAAGCTTGTTTAATGCTCTCTGCAAATATATAAATAATTTTCTGGCACATTGATATTTACTTACCTTAATAAGCGATCAAAGTTGGGTGGTAAAAAACTCTATTATGAAGGAGGCGGGGGGGGGGGGTATTCAATGCCAAAATACGGTTCTTAGTACGAAATTCCAGCCATTATGTTATATATCACTGAAAAGCTTGTTTAATGATCTCTTCAAATATATAAATAATTTTCTGGCACATTCATATTTACTTACCTTAATAAGCGATCAAATTTGGGTGGTAAAAAACTCTATTATGAAGGAGAGGGGGGGGGTATTCAATGCCAAAATACGGTTCTTAGTACGAAATTCCAGCCATTATGTTATATATCACTGAAAAGCTTGTTTAATGCTCTCTTCAAATATATAAATAATTTTCTGGCACATTCATATTTACTTACCTTAATAAAAAACTGTATTATGAAGGGGGGGGGGGGTATTCAATGCCAAAATACGGTTCTTAGTACGAAATTCCAGCCATTATGTTATATATCACTAAAAAGCTTGTTTAATGGTGTCTTCAAATATATAAATAATTTTCTGGCACATTCATATTTACTTACCTTAATGAGCGATCAAAGTTGGGGGGGGGAGGGGGTAAAAAAACTCTATTATGAAGGAAGGGGGGTATTCAATGCCAAAATACGGTTCTTAGTACGAAATTCCAGCCATTATCTTATATATCACTGAAAAGCTTGTTTAATGGTGTCTTCAAATATATAAATAATTTTCTGGCACATTCATATTTACTTACCTTAATGAGCGATCAAAGTTGGGGGGGGGGGGAGGGGGTAAAAAAAACTCTATTATGAAGGAAGGGGGGTATTCAATGCCAAAATACGGTTCTTAGTACGAAATTCCAGCCATTATGTTATATATCACTGAAAAGCTTGTTTAATGCTCTCTTCAAATATATAAATAATTTTCTGGCACATTCATATTTACTTACCTAAAGAAGCGATCGAAGTTGGGTGGTGAAAAACTCTATTTTGAAGGGTGGAGGGGTATGCAATGCCAAAATACGGTTCTTAGTACGAAATTCCAGCCATAATGTTATATATCACTGAAAAGCGTGTTTAATGCTCTCTGCAAATATATAAATAATTTTCTGGCACATTGATATTTACTTACCTTAATAAGCGATCAAAGTTGGGTGGTAAAAAACTCTATTATGAAGGAGGCGGGGGGGGGGGGGTATTCAATGCCAAAATACGGTTCTTAGTACGAAATTCCAGCCATTATGTTATATATCACTGAAAAGCTTGTTTAATGATCTCTTCAAATATATAAATAATTTTCTGGCACATTCATATTTACTTACCTTAATAAGCGATCAAATTTGGGTGGTAAAAAACTCTATTATGAAGGAGAGGGGGGGGTATTCAATGCCAAAATACGGTTCTTAGTACGAAATTCCAGCCATTATGTTATATATCACTGAAAAGCTTGTTTAATGCTCTCTTCAAATATATAAATAATTTTCTGGCACATTCATATTTACTTATCTTAATAAGCGATCAAAGTTGGGTGGTAAAAAACTCTATTATGAAGGGGGGGGGGGTATTCAATGCCAAAATACGGTTCTTAGTACGAAATTCCAGCCATTATGTTATATATCACTGAAAAGCTTGTTTAATGGTGTCTTCAAATATATAAATAATTTTCTGGCACATTCATATTTACTTATTTTGATAGATGATCAAAGTCGAGTGAAACAAAATTCTTTTAAATGGTGGGGATATTCAAAGTAAAAATACGGGTTTTAATACGAAATTTCAGATATCATGTTTCATATCACTGAAAAGCACATATATTTCTCTTTTCAAATATATAAAAAAAAATTTGGCACCTTTATATTTACTTAATTTAAAAAAAAAAGATTAATGGTAAAGTGAAAGGGGGGGGGGGTAAGGCAAAATTTCGTGTTTCTATACCTAAAAGTAAAGTTAATCCTCTATTGAAATGAATTTGTTTTATTTTCGGCTGAATACATATATACTTTTTAAATTAAAATTGATACATGTTTGGTTGCCTTCACTAGCTGAATTAAAGAGAGTGGTGGGGTGGGGCGAGTGTTTTATGTCAAAATACGTGTCTTAATACGAAATTCCAGTTATTGCTCCATACATCACCGGAAAGTACGTTTCTATGGCTCTCTAAATATACTTGTTATTTTCTGGCACATTCATGATTACAAACTTTAGAAAAGATAAAAGCATTTTTATTTTTAACCAAGAAATGGATTACTAAAAATAGACTACTTTCAATTCATTTTATTTATCGAAGGCTGGGATTAGCCCATATCAAGCACGTGATTTTACTGAAGTCTTGATCATCCAGCGAATTTGGGAGTGAGGGCTGGCTTGATTCGCAGTTAGTGAAGGGTGTTATCTCCAAGTGAAGGCTAGCGGAACTGAGGGCCAGTTTGATCTCGGCGAATGATTTGTTTATATAATTAAAAATTAAGTCCTTCGCAAAAGTTATTCGGATCTTTATTATAATTGACTCCTTCATCTGAGCATCCATGTGTGACCGGGGCATAACCTGTGGTCGACCTCAAAATAGTAACATGAATAACGGTCCTTTCCATCATCATGATGCCCTTAGCAAAAAGTCCTATAGAATGCCAGTGTAGTTTTCTAAAGAATTCTATAGAAAATCTATAGAGTTTTGTGGGGGGCGTGTCCCATTTTCTGTAGGATAAAATTCTATAGTATTCTACAGAATTTTGGGGGCCTGTAGGAAATAACGACCCCAAATATTCTACAGTTTCTGCAGTGCAAATCCTATAGTTTTTCCTACAGATTTAAGGGATAATTTCTATAGAAAAATATTGTAGTATTCTACAGGTTTTTTTTATTGCACTTTCTGTAGGATTTCTACAGTTATGTATAGGAATGAATACTGTAGTATTTTGTAGTTTGGAAATTCCGTCACTACAGTTTTTCTGTAGAATGGGTACTATAGAAATCTACAGATTTTTTATTAATTCTTATTTTGGAAATAAATATAGTTGGCCCATGATTTCTTCGAAATTGATAAGATTATTTTTTCCCTCATGGATGAATCTGAATTCTGCTGCTGATTCACTAGTCAGTTTTTTTTTCTTGGTAGAACTGAAATATAGGGAAAATAATAGTTAAATAAAGTTAAGTAAATAACAAAATCACATAAATCTTATCTTATTTAATATCATTGTTGAAAAATTAATAAATTATACTTATCTTTCTGTCTTTAATCGAATCTGTGAAAACAACAGCACCATTCTCTTCAGTTTCTTGTTAATACTAACATATTAATGTAAGTGGTTATACTTTGAATTTTAGAATTCAAAATTCAGCCAATGACCAAACAGATTTCAAGAGAGTAAATTGGCTGATAATTATAGTTTGTTGACAGGTATGCACGGTTGACCTGCTGGCTTCAACAAATGATATAATTTTGAGTACAGAATCTGTTATAGTCATTAAAATCTAACTAGCAGGTCACCAAACAGTCAGACTGCTCAAATAAACTTTGTCTTTACTTTATTATCTAATATTTTTGCTGCAAAGATCTACTTTTACTGCCATTTTTGGGAGGGTGGGGTGGAAAATTTCTTAGAGTGTCAACATGTATCACTATTTCATTCATACTCAACATTAAAATAATATTACTTAAAGACTTTATTTCTTTTTTCATGGTAAACTTATTTTAGTTTGTCATTTGGTATCACAGCAAATTAAGGAAAACTGCATCCAGGAGTATTTTGTTAGGTACTTTTATTCCCACATGTGCATCTCTTAATTCTATATTAAACTATAGTATGAATAAGACATCGTAAAATTTTGAAATCTGTAGTATAGAACATTGTTACTACATTATTATGTAGGAAGCTATAGTAGGTTATTTTTTAAAATGGTTTAAGTACCGTATTAATATAAATTCTCCAGAAAATCTATAGAATAAAATATGTTTTCCATAGTTTTCTACAAAATGTTATAGAAAACTAGAGGATTACAGGACTAACTTGAGACAGTAAGATAGTGCTATAGAAAACTATAGTTTTTACCAGCAAATCTATAGGAACCACAACTGACTTGAGAATACAGGTTAGTTTTATAGCCAACTATAGTTTTTATTACAAAGACTATAGAAAACTAAAGGATTACTCAACTGGCTCGAGGATACAAGTTAGTTGTACAGAAAACTATAGTTTTTACCACAAATTCTATAGCAGCACCAATGAATCAATAGGTTTATTTTTTTCCCAATAGTTTCTTACAGTATTCTATAGGATTCTATAGGAAATTACACTTAGAAAAAACTCATCTACCGATCCTACACAAACTATAGTAAATGTTTTTGAATCTATAGTCATGTGAAAAACAACTACAGAATGAATTTGTTTTCTTGTAGTATTCTATAGCATTCTATAGAATCCCTCAAACTTCTATAGGAACCTATACTCTTTCTATAGGACTTTTTCATAAGGGTGATCACAAAACGTGGGTTTTTACCACAACAAATACTAGGAAATTATTAATCTACGGAAACAAAATTGACAATACAAAGAAACGAAATGTAGTCTATAACATCGTGATCGAAGACGTATTATAATCATAAATACGTTGTCCATATGAGACAAGAAAACCGCGCCAACACTAATACACTAATCATTTTGCTCTGGCACATTCAGAAGTAACAAAGTAATACCTACGATAAATTCAAATTCAAATTCAAATGATGAAGAAACAAAGTCACAATCACAGAAGTACTAGTAGCAAGTTGCGACAGGCAAAAGCAGACTAAGACTAAGCCCTCAGCAACTCAGCAGGGCCAATTGAAACTAACATCGTCGTTAGATATTCTAGGAAATTGGAACTGACTGACATCATCAGAAATTCCAGGAAATTGAAACTGAAACTATGTCTACTAATACAAAATTGAAACTGGTAACTGGAGCCAGAGTGATGGGCGAGAAAGGGCCTTTAACGTTGTAGTCATGGGAGTCACGTGATCAGTGCGGACTCTAGTTTCTATTATATATAACTGTTTCTATATATAACTCTATGTTTCTATATATAACTCTATTTTTACTCTGTGGTTCTAGTACAGTTCTATCATAGATCGTCTATGGTTCTATGGTACCAGCATAGATCGTTCTAGTACAGTTCTATGGTGCCAGTCGTGATTGTGAATGAATTAGTTACGGCTTGCTAACCGAGACTACACAGAGGTAACTCTTCTTGGCAACAATGATGGCTTCGTTTTCGCAGTTTGTGATAACATGGGTGAGTTTTTTGCCTTTATTATTTTATTTGCAGACTGTCAACACAATTTTATTGCTAGTTCTTGTTCGGAGTAGAGCAGTTCTTACATACATCCCTCAAAATACCCTATAAAACTATTTGATGCCTAGGATTCAACTTTCAAGTGGTTGCTAACTTGCTATGTATATCGTTCTGACATGTTCATGTTGTCAATTTTGGTATAATTTCCCGTTATTCTTGGCCCATTCTCAGCTGTTATTTCAACTCCCCTAGTTATTATATTTTCAAACACTTTCTTTTGACTAATGTCTCATTATCAGGCGAATCATGTTATTCAGAATTTGAGCAAACTTTGATTTAAAATTTCCACTTTAAAGTAAACACTGCGGAGTGCAAAAAACAAAAACAAACTTGCCCACACTGCTTAGTTACGAATAATTTATGATGCCTGAAAACGGGTTTCATCAATTTATGACTGATTTTCTTCTTTTTTATGTATTTCAGGGATGTGTTTGGATGAAGTTTGAAAATAGTGTGATGGTCATTTGAACACAATTCCTTGAAGATATTTGTCAATAAAGAATTGAGTTGAGAAAGATGGCTGAGCACAAAATGAAAAAAAGTACACTGTAATATTCAACGCAGTAATTCACCTTGCTAAAACAGAGGGGTGTTATTGTCCAATCGACAGTGTCTAATCGACCAATCAAAATGCAAGATTCACCCTTAAGCGTGTTACAACAATACTTAATGTCTCGCTCTCGACCATTAAACAATACTTAAAGCAAATTCTTAACAACTGGATGTATCGAAACCACTTTTAACGCTGGTGAAGATGGTACAAGGACATAACAAATGGAGGGGAATGCACTATAAATGAATGGCTCATTCATACCAAATACAATACTATGTTTTTTACAAGCTAAAAGTCAACCCTGAAGTAATATCTTATTGTGTCCTTAAAAGGCAATTTAAATAAAGGTAGATATAAAATCATATATATGTTTAGTCATGCGTCATAACCTATATATACATGACAAAAATTTATCACCATACTGAAATCTAAGTTAAGTCATATCTGTTTTACTACTGTAGTCTGAACTGTTGTATAAAACAGCCATATAATTATAATATGTGAATATTGCTGTAATTTTAACATAAACTCTGTTACAACTGAGATTCTCTGACTGATAATTCAATAACCACACTGTGTTAATATAATTCTTGTGGTTTTTACTGTTGTGACTGATTGTGTTGTATCTGTAAAGATGGCGGAAGGAGGAAATGATAGACATAGCTGTACTATATGTTTAGAGGATTTTACTAAACCCAAAATACTGTCCTGTTTTCACACGTTTTGTGAACAATGTATAGACAATTATATTAAAGCACATTCACATCGCAACAAGTTTAATTGTCCTAATTGTAAAACAGAGATTCAAGTACCCAATGATGGCGCAAGTGGATTTTCTACAAACTTTTACATCAAACCGAAAGGTAAAACACCAAATCATTTCTGTCAGAGACACACAACAAAAGAAATAGAATTTTATTGTCGCGATTGTTCAGTTGCTGTTTGTGGTAGCTGTGTTGTATTGGAGCATACAACTCACTCAAAAACGGATCTTACAGAAATAGGTCAAGAATTCCAAGAAAAGTTAAACATTATTAAAGGCGAGTTAGAAAGGAAGCTTTGTGATCTTGAGAAACACTGTGAATCTTTAACCAATCAAATATCTGATATCAAGAACCAAGCTAAAACAGCCTGTGATAATGTCAATACGCAGGTCGAAAGAGTTTGTGAAGAAGTCAGAAAACATGGCAGTGATATAAAATGTGAAATGAATAAAATTTGTGATGAAGAAAGTAACAAGTTACAGACATTACATGAAGATATGACCCAGTTCAAAAGTACCATACAGACCAGTGTTGAATATATAAATGACCTGCTGAATGGTAAATCTACTGTTCCAGTTGCAGAAGTTTTAACCAATGCACAGACATTAATTGAAGACAACAGATCAACCAGTTTAAATATACCCCCAGTAAGATATGTCTATTATCCTATGGTGGAGATAGATGTTAAAACTGTAGCATTGTTATTGGGTGAATTACAAACAATGGAGTTATCAACCTTGTCATCTAGTTTTAGTTTGGATCAGATAGTGGAGGCAGATGAGAACCACCCTAGTGATGATGTAATAATGCAAGGAATGCCATGGTGTGTATGCCTTAAACATCACACAGATACATCAGGATTTGAGTGTTACCTGCATCTGCGGAGTGTAGAAGATAAAACAATTAAATCTGTTACAGCTATTTATATACTGACATTGTTAAACATAAACGATATCAATAAATCTATAGTGGGGCAATATACAGATACATTTACACCTGGTGGTAATGGATGGGGTAGTCGTAGCTTTATAGAATGGAATCAACTACAGGATGAGAAGAATGGGTTCATTAACAACAGTAAGACATTTACAATACAGGCTTCTGTAAAAATAAACAAAATAGAACGATACTAATAGTAATACTAATATTAATATATAATATAACATTACAAATGACCTATTTGTGTTGAGTGGGCGTTAAACCCCATGTGTGGTGGTTGATATCAGTATTACTGATTCAGTAATGAAAAGATTTTGATGTGATCTTCACCTTGTAAATCTATTTCAGTGACTGAGTTATTTCTAATGACAATTTATTTCAAATTGTCTTTTTGGTTTAATTTTACAAAGAATTTGTATATATATGTACGTAAAGAGATTAATTTAAAGTCATAGCTATGTTAAATATCGCAGAATGATAAAGTATATTGTTTTCTATAACATTCCTACACCAATTTTAAACATTCATATTTAATAGAATGTTTTATTCTATAACTACATGCAAATACAAGCAAATATCATTGAATACAGCCATTGAATACAGCCATTGAATAACCTATTGTTGTATTCAATGGCTTGAAAACGTACTGCTTTTGCCCAAAATGACGTCACTTTCATAATTACGTCAAACTGTAATGACGTCACCACTAGCAACAACAATTTTTGTAAAAAGGAAAGAAAATAGAGTGGAACCTGTGATGAATTTTAATGTTATTGATGATGATTTTTTTGATAATCTGAATAGTACAGTGTATTTTGAGATTTGCATTTAGTTATAGAATAAAAACAGGCAGGGATACACTCGAGTGAACCATTGAATAACCCGAGTGGGAATTGTTTCTGTGAACATTAAACCCCATTTCTCTAGCTCTCTTTTATGTATACATGTACATCAATATGTGAAAAAGACGACTTTATATTTTCCTTGCCAGGCCCTCCGTCCTGCACCAATGACAGGTGTTGACCCAGGGTATCAAATAACCTCTGCATGCCAGTTGGGAGATGGATGTGAAGGTGTCTTTTATGCCGTCACTGATATAATATTATATATTTATAACTGTACAGTGAATTAAAACAATGTTCTAGTTTTATTTTTATTGCACTTTGTAAACAATGACACACCATCATATTTTATATTGTAGAACACCTGATATCACTTCTCCTAAGAGGAGTTCACTCAGCTAACAGGTTCTTGTTGTATTGTGAATATTCAAATTACACTGAACTGAGGGTCAATTAATCCTAATCTTTGATCTATCTTAATTTTTAATACATAATTGGAACAACTCCATATATTGAATATTGAGAGACTTAACTATTTGTATTAAAGGTTTTCATTGGCTGATACACTGTGCTCATCAGCCAATCAGCTGTTGCAATAAAACTATTGGCTTACAACTGCATGGGATATTTACTGGGAGATGCTATTTGTAGGCCGGTTGGGTAGGTTCTGATATTTTCAGAGACCAAAATGGCCGCTTTATATAAATGAGAATTTGGGGGAATATTAGGCCTACCCCTAACCCTAACCCTTTTCAGAAGAATGAACTTTTACCCGGTTTAAAAGGTTTAGGGTCAGGGTTCGGGTTAGTATTCTCCTAGTCTCGTATTCTCCCCAATTCACATTTATATAAAGCGGCCATGTTGGACTCCGGAATTACCCGAACCTCCCCAACCGGTCTACAATTAACATCTCCGATATTGAATTTAACCTTGTATTTGGAGGCTGATATGTTCTACAGTTTTATTGGCCAGTCCTCTGTTTAGTATTAAACTTAACTATATCTCTGATTTTTCATTTTATTCTGAACTTGAAGTATTTCATTTGACGTCCTGTTAATATATCGTCGCTGTGCTATCCAAACCTCGTATCTCGTTTTTTTGCCAAATTTACATTTTTGCTTGATCAGAATCAAATTCCTGTCACGCATCAGCTATCAAAAGTTCGTACCTCTACGCCAATTAGAAATAGGATTTTCGAGCATGTGACAATTTCTCGGAATCTGATTCGCCAAAATTAATTTCTCCAAAACATCGTATTTCTGACAAAATATCGTATCTCGGAACCACGTGGCAAAATCAGACGACATGGATGTTTTGTGTAGTTTGAAGTCACTTTTAAATGCTTTATGAGGTAAACCATAACTAATCCAGAAAGAAAACTTAAATTTCTTTAATCAGGAGGTCAATATTTTGCATATATATCGAATTACAATTACAAATATTTTGATTAACCTATTTTCATTGGTTTGGGGTTATTTAGTTACAATTTGTATAAAATTGGCTAAATATAAAATATATTACAGTACATACTATCATTATTTAATGAATACGTGCATCTTTTACTGATAACGCACTAATAAGTAAGATATTAGTGGGAAATTCTGATATACGATAATTTGACATTAACGACACCGATGAATTGAATACCCCATCGGCGAATAACGCACAGAGATACGACATTTTGACATACATTTTTTTTTTAAATTTCAGAACGGTTTCTGTCTTTTTAATCTACATCAGTATGTCTACTAGTCTGCCAAAAGCCTTATCAAAGGGTCAGAGATACCCGTAAATATGGCCCGGGCTAAATCAAGCACCAAAAGCGACGAGTTTGATTACTACTAATTCGAATAATGCTGCATTTCCTTTAGTACGGCTCTGGTCCGGGAGCAGACATGGCAAACGGCAGATAGTGTGTCCTTGTATGCGATTATTCAAGCGGAAGGGCTCTCTTTTCAACATGGCACGTGTCTAAGAAAGGGCGAAAATTGAAATTTCCCTACCTATTTTTAGCTTTTTGACATGCGGGCTACCCAAACTGCTTTTCCTTATGTGCGTTATTTGCGTTTACGGACACGGTTCCGCATGCGTTTCCGTACCGATTGAAACATAGTCTGTTTCGAAAAACCGTATCGGACGCCGCATAGAGAACCGTATCCGAACCCGCAAATAAGGAAAGACTCTTACTAAAATTCTATGAAAGTGATTTTTTCCGTATCCGCAACCGGACCTGAGCCGGGAGCAGACATGGCTCACGGCAGGTTGTATATCTTTATATGCGGTTATTGAAGCGGAAGGGCCCTCTTTTCATCATGGCGCGTGTCTAAGAAAGGGCGAAAATTGGAATTTCCCTTCCTATTGTTAGCTTTTTGCCGTGCGGGCTATCCAAACTGTATTTCCTTATGTGCGTTTATGTACACGGTTCCGCATGCGTTTCCGTACCGAACGCGACATGGTCCATGGTCCGTTCCGAACGCCGCATGGAGAACCGTATCCGCACTCTCACATAAGGAAACACTCTTACTAAAATTCTATGAATGAAAGTGTTTATTTTCCGTATCCGCAACCGGACCGGATCCGTACTAATGGAAATGCAGCTTGGGGATAACTTTTCAGATGATTTAAACCCTTAAGTTGCTACATTTCCTTTAGTACAGGTCTAGTCTGCCTCCGGTCCGGGAGCAGACGGGGGTTGGGATGGCCTAGAGTGCCGCGCTTCGACCTCTAGTTGGCCGGTCACCTCTGGCTTGCGGTTGTGGTTTCGAGCCCTGGTGTGAGCGTATGTGGCATGGAGATAGGGGCGCCTTCTCAACCTCGTGGGTTTCCTCCGGGCACTCCGGTTTCCTCCCACTGCTAAAGACCCCTACGCGCAAGCGAATTATTGAAATAAAATTAAACCATATGTTAGTCCCGAAATGACCTAGTTGTGTCGAGTGGACGTTAAACCCCATTTCTCTCTCTCTCTCCGGGAGCAGACATGACACGCGGCAGGTTGTGTATCCTACATGCGGTTTTTCAAGCAGAAGGGCTCTCTTTTCAACATGGCACGTGTCTAAGAAAGGGCGAAAATTGGAATTTCCCTACTTATTGTTAGCTTTTTGCTGTGCGGGCTATCCAAACTGTGTTTCCTTATGTGCGTTGTGTGTGTTTACGGACACGGCTCCGCATGCGATTCCGTACCGAACGCGACATGGTCCGTTTCGAAAAACCGTATCGGACGCCGCATAGAGAACCGTATCCGCACTCGCACTTACTAAAGTTCTATGAAAGTGTTTTTTTTCGTATCCGCAAACGGACCGGAGCCGGACCGGGTCCGTACTAAAGGAAATGCAGCTTTATCCTACCCCTATCCACTCAAATAAAATAAAATTCGAACAATTGAAACAACCCGAAATAGAAAATATGGATAAAGCTCCTCTATCACTAGAGCCAGAAATAGAGGTGTTGCTTCAAACATTCCAACTCGAACTGTATTCAGGGCACAGTGATTCCAGTTATGATGAAATCCGTTTAATGTCTCCACAATAGATAAGCTTTTGGATACTAGTGGGAACGAAAATATAGAAAATAGCCTAGAAGATCAAATTTATGAATTAAGTGACACACTTTCAGGCTCTGATGACATTATCAAAGATCCGGATTGGGATGAAGGTATATGGCTAGATCACACACAAGTTAATGAATTAACTGAAGATAATGAAATAACTGAAGATAATGAAATAACTGAAATAACTGGAGATATTGAAATAACTGAAGATAACGAAATAACTAAAATAAATGATGATATTGAAATAAATGAAGATAATAAAGGAAATGAAATAAATGAAGATAATGAAATAAATGAAGATAATGAAATAAATGAAGATAATGAAATAAATGAAGATAATTAAAAAATAATGTCAGAAAAAAGCGGAAATCAAAGGTTATGCAGTGGCACAAAAGCCTGCTTTAAATTCAAATTACAACTGTACACGAGACCTCAGGTTTTCTTCCTATCCGAACGACTAGATGCTGTTGCTAGTCCGGCCTCATAATGGGAGAGGACACGGGAAAATCCCTAGGAACTTTCTATGCTAAGACCGGTACACCCAGGGTTAGCGAGTAAGAGCCTTTCTCACTGAGCCACGGTGACTCATTTTGACCCGTTTCATTAGCCTGGATAGTGCTGAAAACTTGGATGTTAAACTCCATTTCATTTCAATTATCTTAAATAAAAGTGTCTCACTAATCAAATGAATGACATCGAGATACTCAAGCCAGAATAAGGATTTTAACCACGTATTGGTATACGGCCACACCCGTTTTGTTATCGACAAATTATCGTACATCGTTTTTTGGGACATATGCATCATATCCAAACTTCGTATGTCCAATTTTGGAGAAAATAAAATGCGTCAAATTATCGTATGTCTGGTTTATGACGTCATAGGTGTCCCACCCCCACCCCACTACATGCAATAATTTATGCTTAGTTTATAAGTCATTGTGTGAAAAAATTGTAGAATTTGGTTTAGTAGTAACATTTTTATAATGTTTTTTGTTTCCCCTGAAAAGTTGCATAAATCGACATACGAGATTTGGATAGCGCAGCGACGATATGTCTCACACAAATAAACTTAAAGTCAAAAGCATGAATTATCATGTTATAAATAGTATTGATTTTACATAGATGTTATAACCTCACCATATTATACATGTATATACTGTATCATTCCTGTATATTATAACCTCACCATGTTATATTTACCGGGGTATAATGTATCAGTCCTGTATATTATAACCTCACCATATTATACTGTATCATTGCTGTATATTATAACCTCACCATATATATACTGTATCATATACCATCTGTTGTTTTTGGTTATTATATGTGAAATTTTTGGTTTTATTTCAGATTTAGATTAAATATTTTCATGAAGGTTACTTTAATTTGATTTATATTTAGCCTTATAACCCTCTCACAGGTGTTATCTCAACACCGCTGTCTATATACTGTCCCTTTAGTGTTATGACAAGTAACAATGTTATAATCCAACAAAAGGCATCCCAGTTTGTAAAATTATGGACATAAGACTTCAATCTAAATGATCAGTTGTCTAACCTCTGTACAACCCTGGTAAGCGAGCTACCGACCCTGACCCCGGTAACAAATTCGCAAACTCCGCCAAGAGGCCAACCCCATCAATTCATTTTGTTCGTATAACTCTTCCAACTGATTGGACTCCCGCGGCGTGTGTATTGAAGGATAAATTTGCCCGTAAAAACTAATTCAACAAAAAATTACCGGCCATTTTTTTTATAATGGCATTTTCTCTCATGGCTATCATTCAGAGAGGGAGAGAAATGGGGTTTAACATCCTCTTGACACAAACTAGGTCATTTCGCGACTAACATCCTGCAACTCCCACGCAGTTGGACTAGTGACCCTTCTTGCTATGTACAACCAGGGAATCAAAATCATGCCAGTTGACTTTATGAGAGACCTTATGATACAATGTGCACACGCTAACCATTCGGCCGCCCAACCGCCTCTCTAACAGACAAATATTCTATAGATCAGTGTATGTTGAAGACTAGAAGGTTTTGGATGACCAAGACTACTACATATATCGGTCAGTATCTTGTAAGATATGAGTTTTCCGGTTTTCTTAGTCTCTATTTACAAACAAATATCTTATATTGAATTCAAACTGTCAAGGGTTCCTTTACGTGCATGTCAATGTGTACACCGGACCTCCATTTTTCATCCCATCCGTCCTGTACCACTGATGATGGGAACCATGCCTCGAAATCCTTATGAATTTTTGGGGGGAACATGGGGTTTCCACGTTGGCGAGCCAATGTCTTACTCAATAAACGTAATGAAATGAAATGGGGTTTAACGTCCTACCTTTCTGCTCCAAAATGGGCTAATGAAGACGGGCATACATGATACGTCTGCTAGGAGGGACCTCAGTTTTCCGTCCCCTCCAAATGACTAGACAGCAATCCTGGTCAGGCCCTTTGCCCTGCATCAGTGACAAGGGCGAACCACGCCAGAATATGTGGATGAACTTTCTCGGTCAATACAGGGTTTGAACACAAGACCTCCAGGCTAGCGAGCCAGCACCTTACCCGCTTTGCCACTGCAACCCCCTTGCCTATAAGCCACTATGACTCCCAAATGATGACTTTATAAATAGTAAAAAAATAAGAAAAGTCTAAAAGTTGCATATTTAAAGATGTTTTTATTTTATGATATGGCAGGAAATATAGTAGTAATATAGTTTTATCATCTTTATATTTAAAACATACAAACTACTGTTTTTCTTATCATATATTTTAATAGGATGAAAGCCCTGACTTAGTCATGTTCCTATTACAATTTACTATCTACATATAGAATGAAAACAAGACAAACGTCAAAACAAAAAAAAACTGAACCTAGAGTTGTGAACTACTGATGCTTCAATGATTTCCATTCCGAATTATTCTACTTATCTACCTTTGTATTTCATTCTAATATCTCGATCATCTTTCGCGAAACTTATAAATATAATCTATACATATCTTTCACAAAGTTTATAAACTTATCTGAACATCCCTTGATCATCTTTAACGTTTATAAAATAAATCCCTGCTCCCTGCTAGTGACGGGCATATGCAACACAGTATTCTATGAGGAAAATTTTGCTCGGCCAGCGTCACTACAGCCTACTCTTATATAAAATTCCAACTGCCAAGCCATCTTTTATGTGCATGCAAATGTATACACAGGACCTCGGTTTTTCAACCAACTGAATGACTAGACAGTTGTCCTTGTCTTGCACTCCGTCCTGCACCACTCCGAGTAAACCACGTCGGAAAATCCTGATGAACGTTCTCTGGCAATGCATGGATCGAAACACGCGACCTCCAGACTAGCGAGCCACCATCTTACCCACTTAGCCACCAAGGATCCAAAAGTTTAAAAAAAAAATAGATAAAAGTGTTGAATTGAATTGATCTGATGTGTTTTTTAAGAGTAGATTATGGAGTAGATTATGCAGGAATTGTTCATATTTCAACACTCTGGCTGAATCTACAGGCATAAAATTTTACAAGTAGAATGATATATATCTAAAACAATACAGTCTAATATACACTTTTATTCCTCACCTAACCCACATAAATCGTGTCGAATCAACTTTTACATGAAATCAGTTCAAGAGAAGTTTATAAACTTGTAAATACCGGCCAGTAGCTAGCTAGCAGGGGGGGGGGGAAAGAGAGGAACAAATCGGCCACCCAATTGGTGTCTTTACCCAATGGGGAAAGAATCAGTTATCCCAATGGGCGCCTTTGGTGCCCTTTCCATTGGTCACAACAATATGAAACCAACGACCCACGTAACGCCCCCCCCACCCTTTTAGCTACGGACCTGGAATAATGATTATTAGATGACAATTTCCATCAATGATCTGGATCTATTCTTACAGCTTTTGAATCGGAATTTCTATTTTTCATAATTTTGACATAAAATAAATCAATATAAATAGCGTACTTATTCACTCAATTTATTTCTGATGCTGCAGATCATCAGAACAAATTTCAAATGAAAAACAAATTGTGCTAACATGATATTACGCAGTATATTTTATGCGAACTGTTTATAAATTTACATAAACTACAAACAAATAATAAAGCATCAACCTTTCACAAATGCTGACATAATAATATATACTTTGTTATTGCAATATATTTTATTTAAAAATAGCATTACTAGAGAAATAAATTATGCTTAAATATATGTATGTTGTTGATTGTTCTTATAGACATAGAAAATATACAGTCACCATAACTACATAAATAGCAACATATACATTCACCATGACAGTAACATTAGTGACTATATAAAGTAGTGAAATATAGTCGCCATGACTACATAAAGTAGTGAAATATACAGTCACCATGACAGATACAGTAGTGAAACACATTCACCATGACAGATACAGTAGTGAAATATACAGTCACCATGACTACATAAAGTAGTGAAATACACGTCTCTATGACCACATAAAGTATTTAATGAGTAGCCCAAAACCAGACGATTTCGCAACAAAAAAATTAAATCTCTGAAAAATCAATTGAGAGCATAAACTGTTATCTTAAGAATAGTAATTTACAAATGAATTTTAAGAGATTTAATTTTTGTGATTACGAGTCAGCATTTATTTTTTTTGACAGATTAATGTATTTTTTTAATTATCTATACAGCAACCAGAATAGCGATATTAAAATATAATTTACAATTGTTACATAAATAAACAACATATCAATATGATTGAGTTTATCAAGTATTGTGCAGTAATTCCAATAATTGTCGTTGGTTCAATGACGGGATTCAGTTTGGCTACGTATATATCTATGGTCAGTTGAATTCATTGCTAACGTTTGTGAAACTACTCGTTGGTTTTGACTGTATATTTTTCTTCACACCTGGTCTCCAACAGCTTCAAATCATTCAAATAAAATATATCTGATATATTTAAAATAATATCAACTCAGTAATAACTCTTAATATATCGTCGTCAATAACAACAGGAGATTTTATCGGATCTGGATCTGACAAATTATTTACAAATATAGCAATGTACACATTCTTATATACTTTAACAATTTACATATATTTACACGATATATTATATCTTATAAACAAACATCCTCATAGTGTCAAGGGTCATCTAACTATCTTCTAATATCTTCACTGTGTTAGCCAACTTTGTTACAAAGAAGGGTGAAAAATATTTTTGAAAGAAATCAAATTCTCAATCCTGAGACAAGTAGTGTGCCAAATGAATACAATACTATCTTGGCCATTTTCCTGCGTTCAAATATGTCAAATTTACTCCCATACTATTACTATACATCTTATCGTGACTGGCAGAACTCAATTTTGTTAATTTGGACTTGCACCTCCTTGATATGCATTTAATTATACTGTTCCTACCATCATTTGTAGCATCATTTTTAAATTCATGTAATATCACACAGATTTGTCATGCTATATTTGAGAAATTAAACTTGATTGTATTTAGTATAACAAAAAAGTCGGCCAACGCAGTCAAGGTGTCCGATGTTAGTAATGACACTCGGACATCATGAAGATGAAAACAAAGGGATTAAGATTTTAGTTTTAATCGAATTAAAACAAAATGAAAACTCCATAAAGATTAAAATAACAAATTGCTTCAACAAGTTGGCAAAAAAAATAATCAAATATTACAATTTCTTCTTTTAAAAGCAACATTAAAAACATCAAGGTTTACAAACACTTGGGTATAAGAAAAGTTTTAAACAATATTCAAATAATAAAAGCAATTAAAAAATCAAAATTTTAATAACTTTACCAGGGGGTCACTACAAACACAGAGGGGTTTTAACATAAGGTGGGGTTCCATAGGACAACCTCCAATGTTATATTGAAGCCCTTCTGTATATTCAGGTCTCTCTACAATGTGGATGAACATTAGACCCAATGTTTTAGTGAAGCCCTGGTATATTTCTAATTTTACTTTAAAACAATGAGATTTATAAAAGAACAAAAATGATCCCCATAAAAAAAAGCAATCATAAATTAAACAAAGAATGAAATTTACACAAAGCACTTTTAGCAGTATGGAAGCGAGATTTCTAATAAGCGTAATTATAAAGCAGTTTCTTCCGGTCGTCTTTCTCCCGATGAATCATCTTCGTCCTCGGATATCGGATCCATTTCTCCGATTACATGTTGACTTCCATCGTATCTGACTTGATCCTTACATTCTTCTTTTAACTTCATGAGAAGTCGTCGCAGATCACGGTTATTTGGCGCCAGGGAAAGGGCCTGTTTAAGGTCCTGCATGGCCTCGGGATACTGCCTAATATCACGTTTAGCTCTGGCTCTAGCATAAAAAGCTTCGAAAGATTTAGGTTTCAGTTCCAGCGCCCGAGTAGCAAGTTCTATAGATGCTCCTAGTTCCTGAAATTATAAATATAAAGAAATGAAAGAATTGATGAAATTAATGTAACTACTATATCTTAAACCACTGATTGTTATTTTGAAACCCTTGCCTACTACAATATTGTTGGATCTTTAAAATAAATACCATTTCAGTATTTACCAAGATTCAATGAATTGAAAATATGTAACATTCAGCATCCTCTGCAGACAAAATAAACATGCCAGCGTCACCTATCTTTTGATGGGCCTCTTTTTCGATTTTCTTTAAATCCAAGCTGGGAGGCTATCTACTGATGATATTTTGGTTTTGTTTTCTTAATTTAACGATAAATTATCGATTTGTGAACATTTTAGGGTGGAATCTGTGGAACAAGATGTGAACAACATTAGCCACTGTCCCAAAAATTTTGATGATCAGGATTACTAAACTTAGAGAGATTCAGACTTACCCCCTGTTTTCTCTTACATCTAGCAGAGTTTAATAAGAAAGTTATTTTTAACTCTTTAAATGTTCGAGCTTCTTCTCCTAATCCTTCTTTCGGGAATTTTTTCAAGGCATATTGATATCTCTGTGAAGCTTCTTTTACTCGGTTTTTCTGCAATAAAACATATGTCAATAAATATATTGTTCAACTTTTTTATCATCTTATAATTCACAGATTTATCTGTTTTATGATCTTCAGTCATATTTTTGCCAAAGACTTTTCAAGCTACATTAATTCTACTATCCCACCTGTACCCAGTTACCGCTAGGATAAAGTCTCTTGTGACGGAAACAAGAATTCCACACTCAGCTGAATGGCGATAAAAATATAACAGTGTCGCCACAAGTCTAACTCTCCAAACGCTGTGTTATTTTGTCAGGCCCCGATTTGTTTTTCAGTGTCTTTATTAATACATATCCGTCACAAAGTTCAAAATGTCAGGTTCTAGTTTAGTTATGCCTGATGTTATTTCTAGGTCTTCAGATAAAGTAATTATGTGAATTAATTGATGTGATGGACTGAGTAAGAACTAACCTTATATAATATATTACCATCTTCCATTAATTTATTCAATAATAAAAGAAGAACATCGGTTTTACCAGCAGCCATTTCCCAGGTTTCTGGACCTGGAAATAAAACAAATATAAGAAATCTAGATATAGATGTTATTACTTTCTTTTGGTTATTAAATTCCTATATAAAATATTTCTGACAGACTTAACATAAAACTGCAACTGTTTATGCTAGGTTGCCACTGTCGTGTGACACATTACGATCGGAATATCCCTATTAAGTACATGATCTGGTACATGCAGAAACATTTGGATACGTTTCGATACAATCAATACGACTGCTACGACTGACCACAACATATGATAAGACCTGATAGGATCGCCACGATTAAACCCATGATTTCAATCGTAGCGCGAATCGTGATAGTGGGAACCTAGCATTAGACATGAACTGGTGTACTATTCAAATGGGAGATTTTTATGACAGTAGCCTAACGAGTTAATGCTCTTTGACTTTGGTTAAAATAAAGTACTGCATTGGGTTGACCGCGACTTTTCATCCTGTTAAAACAACCAGGCAGACTGTCCTTGTCAGCCCGGTATAAGTATAAGCCATTAATGATTAGTGACAAATGGACTGGAAAAATCTAAAAGATCTATCTCAGGAGGGATTCAAACTCTGGTGATTCTAATTGAGAGCCCATCAGTGAAAGGAATTGAAAACATAATAAATATTTTCTTACCTAATTTAGCACCTTTTCTCAGGAAACAGATAATAACGGATGTATTTCGACAACCAATGGCTCGATCTAACGGTCTCATACCATTGACATCTACATGTTCTATCTGTGCTCCTTGATCTATTAAATATTGTACCACTTGATCATCTCCGTGAAACGCGGCGAGATGGAGTGGAGTACGATTACTCTTGTCAACATGTTGTATCTGAGCACCACGATCGTGTAGAGTTTTAACGATGTGTAGGTGGCCCTTTAAACAGCCCCAACATAATGCCGTTAATCCTTCTTTATCCATTAAATTATACTGAGCACCTACAATAAACAAAAGTACATTATTATAGTTCTCAGCAATTAAATCACTTTATAAAATTTTGCAACTGATCTAAATAAGAGTTCAGTTAAAGGAGCCGTTCCCAGATATATTTTAGTGAATGAAACAGGTCAATTGTGGGTGGGAAACTCCCAGAAAGCTTTATCTTAGGCCTGTAAACTAAACATATTGGAATTTAAAATTTTATTGGTGTAAGAAGTAGACTATATCAAATATCATTTATTATTACATAATTTATATGGTGCAGGTTCCATGATAAGGTCTTTAAATGATTTTAATAATCATAGTACAAAAGTGATGTTATATTAAAAATCAAATGCTGTCAATCAATGCACAATATCCAAAAAAACAAGCATGCCAAATATTATATTGAAAATAGTGGCATTCAAAGAGCCTTAGGCCTTTTTTTTGGAATAGAGGTGCCCTAACATAGAAGAAGGACGAAGATGAGTAGTGCTTTGGGAGCCAGTTTCTGGTTTAAACACTAGACTGGATACAATTCTTATACTAACCTTTATGAAGAAGCATTTCGAGGACAGCTATATGACCTTCACTAGCAGCAATCATTAAAGGTGTTCGGCCGTATTTATCCGTCTGCTCTATGGAGGCACCAAACTGTAATAACATGTCTGCTACTTCCCATCTACCAGCCTTTACAGCACATAATAAAGGGCTGAAAGATTTGGAATTAGGGGCGTGCATGTTGGCTCCTTCGTCAATAAGATACTCTACAATTTCCCGCTTGCCATGACGACACGCTGCTGTTAAAGCTGAAATAATAAATAAATTGTTTAATATTTTGATATATGTATATGTTACTTACAAGTCTACATAAACACTGAGGAGAGCCTTGGAGAAGACAAAAACAAAAAATTGAAGTCGACCGGCCTGTATATTGGCATGCATGTGAAGCGCAACGGAACAGCAAAAAAACTGCTGTATAGTCATAATTCTCCTCTCCAGTAATGTACATGTGGCCACAGAAAACAAAATAATGTTAGTCTCAAAATGTTGTAACTCCAATTGTTTACTCTCCATTATAAAATTGGGATCTCAAACCAAAAATAGTGGACATAAAAACTGCTGACACTTTCATTGTAACTGTGGGGAATTTCGTGAACATGACTGATTGAGAGTAGAATATCTGTCAGCTGTTTGAAATCAATATTGTATTGTATCTATGACAACATTGTATCGTATCTATGACAACATTGTATCGTATCCATGACAATATACACTTACCTGTTTCTTCTAGATATGTATCGGGTAAATCTAAACCTTTACCATCTGTACTATGTAGTAAATATTCACAGATCTACAATATACAATATTACAAATATAATAATATTTATATACAGAATAACAATACTCATATTTCTGTAGGCTGCACTAGTGCCGTATGTAAAGAGTGTGCTGTCATTGTCGCCATTTTGTGACCCAATAAAAATGTAGACTATACGGGTAGTGTTCCAGAAACTCTCTGTCTATAACACTAGGACACACTGATTCAAAAACTTTGTTATTCGGGAATATCTATTAGAACTTTGCTTCCTATTTCTTGAAGTGTGGTTGGACCTTGTCAGGATGTTGGGCCTGGTAAGGAACATTAGTCATGAGACGAAAAATTGAGGCCCTATTTTGGCATCTTCATTAGTCTAATTGGAACTAAAAGTAGGATGCTAAACCCCATTTCATTTCCTATTTTTTGGGTGGTTCGGGGTGGGGGTGGGGGTGGGGGGGAGGATACTTGGTTGCTATACTTACATGTTTATTACCAGAAGCTGCACCAGTAACAAAAGCCTGATGAATGGCCTCACTCTTGGTTGGTTCCCCATCATACGGCGTCCATTCATACTTCAATAAATAATCTAACACCTTCAGATTACCATGTATAGCAGCATGTACCACAGAACATTGACCAGAATTATCCACTAACGATATCTAAAAATATACAACAAACACTGTTGGGTAATATCTTTCAAAGAATTCATTTTATTAATGATTGAATAAAAGCCAGGACATATTATCTACAATTGATATTTTGATTTTGTTGTTTTAAGTTAATAATTAATTTGGGTACATGTTACGATGGATTAAGCTGTATAAAAATAGATATTATCTGAAAAATGCAAAAAAAAATGCAAAGATAATCATCACCTGACTAAATACTTTTCAACTAAATTTGAACTTGACCAAGGGAGATAATTACAGTTAAAGACAAAATCGCTTTTATTGACAAACTACCTGCATAACGAATTTGTCAGGACTTTATAGAAATCAAGTCAAACATACTGGTTTTGCATTCCATAAAGACGCAATATTTTTGATAAAGGGAGATAACTAAAATTAAATACAAAATTAAAGACATTTTCCGTTCTACTCTGATTGTTTGTGCTATTACTATATTTAAGGTGTTACATTGATAAAACTTGATATCTAATTTTTAAGGTGTTACATTGACTTACCCTTGCATTTCTTTCACACAACAGTTGAACGATATCCTCATTACCCTCGGAGGCTGCGTAACATAATGCTGACATGCCAATATCAGATACAGCATTGATATCAGCATTAAACTCTAACAACAGTTCCACCATATCAGGAAAATCTTCCTTACTAGCGATACATAAAATAGGTCCGCTGTTTAAATAAGCGGTTCTAGCATTAGGATTGGCACCTGACAGTAAAATCAACCTCGATACCTGTAGAAATATAAAAATAATTATTAAATACTTTATTCTGATATTTTCACAATTTCTCTCAAAACTTGAATTACATAAAATAGTTCTAAATATCTCATGGGCAGATACAGAAAGCATAAGTCTGTGGGAATGTTGTGGCATGTCATTGATGTATCTCGTTATGAAAGGGTAAAATTTATCTGAACATTACATTTGAATTCTATGGTCCATTTCTATAAAAGAAAGGCCTGTTGAAACACTTTATCTTTCCTCGATGATTTTATTGATATTTATAATTCAAAGTTCAAAATATCAGGTACTAGTTTACTTTTGTCTGATATTTTGACATGAACAACAAAATTCGTCATTCCAAGACCTTTTCAGATCTGTTTGCGTTAAACAACAAGTGACTTGTAAATCTACCTGAGTCCTAACATAACAAATGACACAAATGTAAGGAATACAAGTTACTAGAAAGATTTAATTCTGGCGATGTTTCAACGACGGTAGATAAAGTCGAGAGAACTCTTCAAGTAACTTGTATTCCATATAATTGTGTCGTGTGTTATTCTCATCCAGTTATTAAATGCCACTTAAACAATCTCTTAACATTACCTTTATATTGGGTGAGAAGAGATTACGTTGACAAGTTAATGCAGCACTAAGATTTTTCGAGGACATGAGCATCCAGAACGCCTGCATGTCTCGCGACGAATAACCTCTCTGTTTACTCAGATTCTTGTAGATGTGAGCCTTGAGGATATGATGTCCGAGCTCGATCGTTTTATCTGCTTCAAGAGGTGCCGTTACACGTGACAATCTGAAAGCCATCAGGGCATGTCCGTTTCTGTAATAAATGGAAAAATAAAAATGATAAAAATTGCTATCTAATTTCTATCTGAATCTTGGTTAAATACGTAGATAATGACTAGCCATGCATTTAAGATTATTTTTTATTTATGGATAAGATTTTTTGTTTAGAAACTGGCTAATTAGACATGCATTTATTTCTTTTCTACAAGATTCTTCACTATCAAAAACTCTTCAGTTTGTTAGAAATATTAAATTATCTAAATTATTATCTATATGTTTTTTTGTTCATTTATAAAATGTCTTTTAGTGAAAACATTAACAGACATGCAAAACAATTTAATGCACAAAATAATGAAGAGCAGATGTCGGCCGTGAAGAACAGCAGATTGATTTGTGAGCATATGGTTATCTATTGTATATGTGACTTGGATTCTATGCAAATGATAGGATATATTATTCAATCAAAGTCGAGCAAAATTCACTTTCTCAAATGATGTGATGTTAAAATACAATTATATAAAAATTTGAATTTTATTTTTTATATTATTCATATTTAAATATTGGTTAGTCTACTTCATACGGAGATCTAAATACTTTTAAGATTTTTTGTTCATTTTTAATTCTCATTTTAGCGAAATGATTGGCTACAAATATTCTTGCCCTAATAAGAGTGTCTTGTTCATTGGGATTGGCTAACAGTACATGACAGGTCAGGTCAATTGAACACAAACTTCTAAGATGATGTTTGACCCAACTATAGTGATAAATGCAATTTTAATCGAACTTGGAGTGTTGAATCATTTTTCTCATCTAAGTTGAACTGTTTTTTTGTCTTTTATTTATATTTGGACTACAGTAAGAATGAACAACATCTTTCACAAGTTTAGGCTTAACTGACCTGACCTACCACCTAGCCAATCAAAACTCCATTTGTAGGCCTATTAGGCAAGAATGGTTTTAACTCAACATATTGGCTTAAGCCCGAGTTCAAAATGCACAGCAAACTAATAAGATGGTAGGCTCACCCCCAGAATAATTTCAAACACAAATCAACAATAGATCTAATATTTACTTAGCATGATCTAAAACATAGTCATTTTTCATATTTAGAAGAAATTTGCAATTACATGTACATATAATAGTATTACAAATTAGTCTGTCTAATAATTATTCTAAATTAGATTATTATTTTATGCAAGTTGTTATCAGTGCACATTTATCTAATATAACCGGTAATTAGTGTTAGTTAAAAATAGAAACTCTATCAGCAATTACACAGTGCATATTAACATTAATTATTACAATTATCGCTCTAAATAAATATTTCTTCTATATTTTGTTAAATTCTGCTGTTTTTATATTAAACACACTTGAAACAATAAACAACAGATCACACATTAGGTGATGGTCAAATAATAAAACTACAAACTGTAAATAATATGGGATTAATAAAACTTAACTAAAACTTAAATATTGTCATATTATGATGATAACCCATTCTTGGTAACCTACCGTCATTCAATAACCATGTGACTTGAAGAATATGAGACCCTAAATTTTTCTGTTATTTTGGATCAGTTTTGTGGAAATGTTGCACAGAATGTTCCAATTAAGAATTTACACAAATACCGCGCTGAGGTAAAACATATTTTTTAAAATTAATTTTCAAGGGGTGTAAAACATTCTTAAGGAAAACATCTTTAAAAGCCTAGTACTAATTTTCACACTAAACCAATGAAAAGACCGCAGAAGTGGAACAGATAAACCGACAATTTTGGTATTCAGATTCTTGGAGCCACTGTGTTAATGAACGATGATGGGTTTTGTCAAGAATGGATGGAGATCGTGATCTGGTGGGACAATGAAACAGAAAATTGATGAAGAAGCTGAAAGCATGATAATAACACTAGCCTGGTTCCCTGACTTAGCTTTCAAACTGTACATTTTAAATTACTTGAAACTGATCTATGTGGCGATAATATTTTCCATATCTTATCTTTTAAAATTCATCACCAAAGTTGGATAATATTGTCCAATAGGGATAAGTATAACATATCTGATAATTAAATGTTTTTTGCATTGACTTGGCCAATGACAGTGGACGAGACAGAAAAGTAGGACATTAAACCCCACTTCTAATCGTCTAGTTGCCATATTAGGCAGGGAACCAGGTTCTGGAACTTTTATTAGACAGAAATTGAATCCAGTTTGAATAAAGCTACCAACAGGTTGAAACCAGTTTATTGACAGTAATAGCTCACCTGTAGTCAAATTCTGCACTGCTGCAGAAAGGAACATAAATAAAGATTTAAAATCAAAGATATTCACAGGAGGGAAAATAAACTTAATTTCTAAGAGGAATAATACTCGATTCAAGTAAAAAAAGTTTTTGCCGTTTGCTCCTGTTTTACTTACGCTAAATTCGTACTTTATTGTTTTCAATCATTTAATTAAAATATTTCCAATTTGTTTATAAATATAAAAGTCTCTGAACACCATTGGAGGCCTTGTTAATTCTTTGCGAACTACAATATTGTGAAAGTCAAATCTCTAGAATGAATACCAGGCCAAAAATGGTAGTATTCCGTTTAATAATTACACAGATATCCAACCCCCCTATAAAGATGTGATGTTCAAGTTTTCATATTTCACTTCAATTTCAAATGATGCACAGAGACTTCAAAACTATAGACTTAAATTATTCATTATTCAACATTCAGAATATTATTTATGGTGTATATTTTTTCAATCTGCTTCTAATCCTGAAACCAAAATTGACTTTGAAAATACTTCAATAAAGTACAAAATTTAGCAAAAAGTAACAGTGATGCATACGGTCGTGAAGTATCTTAAAATATTAACCATAATTTGTTATTTTGGACACACAGCACTAGAAACTTACCGTAGATCACATAAAAACTTTGGACAATCTGCTTCATCACGGCGAATCAACCACTCTCGAAAAGCTGGATGAAAGAACATAAATGTATCGTTCTTTCTTCGAAACAAGAAAGATGAAAGCACCTGCATACGTTCACTGAAGTCTTTGGGTGAAATGTATCTTTGCGTATATCCAGAATTCACAGTGAGATAGATCTCCTCGAAAGTCAACGGATACAGTGTTGCTAGGCACACTCCTAATATGGATGACACTTTTTCGAAGGAGCGCACACTGGGAAATTTCAGATTAAAATGCAGCAGGAAAATCTCCGAAATATTCACTGGTAAGATTTTATAGTTCGTACTCTTTGGCACCACGTGACCTTTGTCAATAAGGTCAAGGATAAGTTTACAATACAGGAAACAACCTTTACTTAACGTCTGTATATGGGCACAGAATTTTTGTTGCGTTGCCGGTTCTAGTTTACCGTTCTGGGAGATATTGTTCCGTATTCCAATGTCCGTGTTAATCCGGTGCGTTATGTATTCATTCGTATCCCGCATCACAAAATCATTGGACATTTTGTCTATCGTTATCCGATGGAACGGAAAGGTGCGTACGATATCCTGGTGCACAGTCTGAACAGTGATAATCAATTTTAACCAATTAGGTAATCTGTTGATGTGACGACCTAAAAACGTTGCGATCGTGTCTCCATAATCCGGTTTATGAAATTCTGCCTCGTTTAACGAATCTAATAATATTATGCAACTATCGGACACAATTTTTCCATTATTTTTCAATGTCCTCAATGGATCGAGTATTCCTTTAATGAAAGCAGCCGATGGATTTTGTACACATTCTTTAACAGTTAATAATTGTTGTAACGAAGGTTCTTGGAGCAAGAGTTCTCGGTAGGCCGATAATTCGGGAGAGCGCGTCAACTGAGCAGCCAAACTATGAACAAAGTCCGGGACCATACACGTTATATTACAGTCGGCTTGAAATAAATGATATCCAACAACTTGAGACCCAAGACTTTTTAAAGAGTCGTAATTTAGGTTCATCGTAGAGGCACTGAGGTAAGAGTGTGGACTAGAACGACAAGACGCTGATAAAGCCGGGTTAGAAGAATGATTTAAACTATGTAGCGTGCTGTTCGGACTGCTATTATATCCATTCTGCATTGATCTTCCATTTTGAATTTCTGAAAATAAATGTGAGAGAAATATTAATTCATATCAAATAATGCTACTTCAAAAATACAGAATTTCGAAGACGATTTCAGTATATTGTAACATGTTTAAAGGACTTAATGATAATATTTAATAACAAGCTTGGAAATCAGCCACCTGTCACATATAGAGAGAGAAAAAAAAATGAGGTTTAACAGCCATTTAACACAAACTAGGTCATTTCTGGACTAAATATGGAGAAAACCCACAAGGTTGAACAGACAACTCTACTACTTTTAATGTACAACCGCGCGCATCGTAACCACGCCAGTTGCAGTCACATATGATGACAAACAAAAATTTGCCTATTTTTCTAGTGATATAGTCAATATATTAAAGAAATTATTAGACGTACCTGTTTGTGATAGAATACCACCTTTACCATCACCGAAACAACTATAATCTATCAGTTGTTCTATTATGGCTGATTTACCACTTCCTGTGCTACCTAATAATATTACACCCTGAGAGCGATTCGGACCATCACCATTTAACGTCTGAAAAAACAAAATCAAATGATAGAAATAGAATTGAAATTGGGGTTTAATGTCCTACTCTTCTGTACACGCCACACATGTGGGTTGGGGGTGGAGGATCCCTTTTTTTCATCCCATCTAAACAACTAGATACATCATTGACATCAGTCCGAAAAATCCTCAGAAACTTTGTCAGTCTAGACCCGGATCAAACAAGATTAAAATGAAATGAAATGTGGTTTAATATCTTACTGCTCTACTCCGACTGGCCTAATGATGATGGGCATATGCCATACAGTGTGCTATGGGGGAAATTTTGCACTATGGCCTACTCTTATATCAAATACTAACAGCAAAGGGATCTTTTACGTGCACGCCAATTTATACATGGGACTTCGATATTTGGTCACATCCGAATGACTAAGACAGCTTTCCTTGTCAGCCCTCCGTCTTGCACCACAAGAAACCACGTGGGAAAACTCCGATGAACTTTTTCGGCCCATTCAGGAATCGATCATGTGGAGTCCAGGTTAGCGAGCCAGCATCTTACCCACTTAGCCACCCATATTTAAGACAAAAAATACGAACCATCTCAATATCTCTGAACAGCCATTCTCTACCAATGAATATAGGTTTTCCACCAGGATGGGGTACTTCAAAATTTAACGGTGACAACTGTAGCTGTGGTGGTCGGATTGGTGTAAATCGTACTGTAAGGAGAAAATAGAGAATTCAATATTTGACAAAGAAAAAGAATGCGAGAGAGAAATGGGTTTTAATGTCCACAGAGCACGTAAAGCACATGTCAATACAGATTGTTAACATTGGAATTTCAAAAAAAAAATTGCAAATGTTGTCTAGTACAATCAATAATTAAACAGTTATTACCTTTGCCGTCTGCATGTGCCACTGTAGCTCTGGCTGAGCGACGTAACTGTGTTCGTCTTTTACCAAATAAGGGTAATTCTTCTATTGCACCTGGCATGGAAGCTGCAAAATGGTAAATGGTGTTAAATTCATATATATGCCTTTTTCATACCTGTTATAATGTACAGAGACCAGACGGTCAGTACAAAGGGGATTAACCCCCAAATAGATCATCTGTTAGACTCTTATTTCAAAGGTTGCCAGCCAGTTATTTTCATAGATTCTACATGTTATGATCATAATATTCATATTTGAATTCCTGGCTTGTAAATTAGATAGTTTAAGGGGTAAAACATTGGTAGAAACTGCTCATTCGAAAATCAAAAGAGTAATACTGTATAGTTCCATTCATATAATTGACACCATATTCCAGATTCAACCAATGACAACATAAGAGGAATGAGGTTTAACATCCACTTAACACTAGCTAGGTCATTTGAGTACTTACCACAACATCAAATGAAATGAAATTTGGGTTTAATGTCCTAATGTTCTGCTCCTAAATTGGGCTAATGAAGACGGGCATACGCCACACAGTGTGCCTTAAGGGAAATTTTGCCATGGCAGCTGCACTATGGCCTACTCTTATATCGAATTCAAACTGTCAAGGGATTTTTAACGTGTACGCCAATGTATACACAGGACCTGGTTTTTGTCCCATCCAAATGACTAGACAGCTGTCCTTGTCAGGCCCCCAATCCTGCACCACTGACAAAGAGAAAACCACGTCGGAAAATCCCAATTAACTTTCTCGGCAAAAACACATAGCATAACAAATTCAAAACTTGTCTAAATATTACATCATTAGATATGGTTATACTTGAGTTGGATATATAACAGCTAACAGATGGAACCAATAACTTACTTGTAATGGAGTGAGGTCTTTGTGCCGTTGTATATGGACTAGCACTCTGACCGGTACTGGTACTCATTAGTGATGTCATGCTATCCGAACTCATATCGCGACTTCCTGTGTAACACTGGGTGTTTTGATTCATTCTAGGCGGCAGACCACGTTCACTGCCTGATGACACTGAAATAAATTAAATACAGTCAGAAACGTCAGCAGGAAGTACAAAATATAAACAAATTTATTTGATAAATGTTAAAAGCATTTATAACTGGTGAATTCACACCCAAATGTCTAGTATAAATACTATTACATCTGTTGTTTCTAGTCGTATAATAAATGCTGAATATACAATAAATATAAACAATAAAGTGAGAGAGAAATTGGGTTTAACATCAATCTAATACTGTTTTCGGGACTAACATGATACATCCTATGCAATTGTTTGCAAGAAGGGAAAGAGAGAGAGAGAGAGAAATGGGGTTTACCGTCCACTCGACACAAACAAGATCATTTTGGGACTAACATATGGTTCTGTTTTACATTAATAATCCGCTTGCGCATAGGGGGTTTAGCAGTGGGAAGAAACCGGAGGATCAGGAGAAAACCCACTATGTTGAACAGGCGATCTCATTCCTAGTCATGTACAACCCAGGAAACAAAACCACGCCAATTGACTTAATGACAGACCTTCTGATACAGCACGCATGTGCTAATCATTCGGTCATCCAATCTCCTAATTACATACATTATCTTGAGAGTTATAATGCCTCTTTAAGCTTTGAATGACTAGCTAGATACAGCGCACAAAAAGGTAACCATTTGGCCATCCACCGCCTTTAATTTCTTGGTAAGAGGTATAATGCCTCTTTAAGCTTTGAATGACTAAATTAATATAAACACCTGACAAATTCCAGCTAGGAAGTGTTTAGCTTATAAATAAACTCTGTTTAACTTCAGATTAATTTTCCAGAAAATGGTGACAATGTGAAGTGTTTGTTCTTCTATAAGAGTTAAACAAACTTGTTTACAAATCTCTTTGTTTCGTTATTACTAGGGTTCTATTCATTTAGATAATTTATGAGAAATATCTGTTAGCGTCATACCTGTAAGTGTTGACATAGGACTAGTATCTGAAAGACCTTTATCTGGAGTGGCCTCGCTACTTCCTAAAGATGAAACACTTGTAAACGCTTCTTCTGTTTGATTGGTGAATTGTTGATAAGGAGTGAGACGCTCATTAGGATTTATTCGGTCACCTAGCAACAACCCTAGACGCAGCATCAAATCGTTCTGTGCGACATCTGGTGGTGGGGGTGGCGGACTCTCTTTTCCTGAAAAAGTACAAATGATTTTTATTCATCTCAGACCATCTGTGAATTAAGTTTTATTACCTAAATCTTAAAACTTCTCATTGTTTTTTCAGTTTTCAGACAATATGACGATTTTCATGGTGTAATTTAAACATACATTATGCAAGAGCTAAATCTTCCTACTGCAGGTCATTCTTTAGGCCTAAAATGTTATCTAAATTAACTAAAGACCATAATCAACTCTTGATGTCATCACTAGCCAGCGATATTCACTGGATTAGGATCTGATTTGCTGCTCAACTTTCATACATGATTTAATCATGAAATCGATAATTGAGACTATGCTTTTCATCATACCAACTGTTACAGTGAGAACTGACAGCCCTTTATCTAATCTCCCATAATGACAATGTATCTTTAACAAGCAGTCAAATTGATTATTTGACATTTAATTCAGGTGGCACAATCGAAAATATCAATGGCAGATAATCTTATTTCCTCAGGCCCATAATACACATAAATTAATAATCATGCGCCACACCCTCCTTTTCTTTATTGACATTAAAACCATGCTTGTTAACTATATTTATTAAATATATTTAACATTGTAGCATTTTATTTTTTTATTTTGCAAATTAAAACAAAATTCAGTGAAATTGGCACTGAAAACCCTTGCTATGCCAATAAGTAGATCAGAACAAGGATTCCATATCCAATCCAAACAATGACCTGCAATCAATTCCAGCTTGCTAACTGTCGTGCCATTTCTCTCTGTGTCATACACAGTCACATACAGGGAAGTTTTGATGATAACAAAATAAATTCACGTTAAAAAAGATACGATGACAAAATCAATAATGGAAACATTAATTAACGCAACAACAACACATATTGATGTTATTGACTGATGCGAATCTCGTGACTGCTTCATCAATCGTCGGTTAACTTGTTTTTTGTATCAAACACTTAGAAACAGGACAATCTGAATAAACATATTATTGAGGCAACAGCATGGTCATTGTGACCTGTTCACCATTTCAGTTAAATGGATATCTCAAATTAATGAGGGAGCCACAATGGCTAAGTGAGTAAGATGCTGGCTCGCTAGCTGTTGGATCCTCCCTGTAATGGCCGAGAAAGTTCAATATCTTCCGACGCCGTTCCCCATGTTAGTGGTGCAGGATGGAGGGCCTGGCAATGAAAGCTGTCCAGTCATTCGGATGGGACAAAAAAAAACCCTGAGGGTCCCGTGAATAAATTGGAATGCACGTAAAAGATCCCTTGGCAGTTGGAGAGGACCATAGTGCCGCTGTCCGAGCAAAATTTCCCTCAAAATACCCATCTTTATTAGCCCAGTCAGAGCAGAACAGTGGGACGTTAAACTCCATTTCATCTTATTTTTGCAACTGTCATAAATTTTGAACTATCAAGCGTTCTTTTATGTACACAGAACCTCATTTTTTTTTGTCCCATCAGTATATCTATAACAGTTCTCAGTAAGGGCTCCTGTCGAGCACCACTGACAAGGGATAACCCTGGGAAATTTCTCAGCACACACCTGGACAGAGCCTGAGTCAACGACTTTGACGAAACAAACCACCTTTAAGCATTGAAAGATAGGTTGCCAGGCAACGAAACATACGCCCACAGCAGCTAAATCGTCCGGGCAGTCAACAAGGGTTGTCGCATATTTTTACTTTTTTTGGTAATGAAACATTTGTAATACACTAAAATCTGATTAAGAATAACAACTCATTATGTAATTATCTGAAAATCATTAGAATTTGTTTGTTTTTTATAAAGTTTTGCCCCACGCTAACACTTCAATTAGTATAGGAAACATTTAACATCATGGATTTAGCTGTTCAGTTATCAAAATTCATTGAAAATCAAAATACTTGTTCGTTTCAACACCTTAAACTCTGTGTATCAATCTGAAGTCAATCGGTTGATAAGTTTGGCATCTATATTGTCACAAGGGTTTTTGAAGTGATCAAGGGAGATAACTCTTGGGGTAATTATTTGAAATCGCTGAAAATCAGTAGGCTTTTTGACCTTCTTCGTCTCATGACCTTAAACAGTGTGTGTAAATTTAAAGTCAATCGGATATTAACTTTGGCCTCTAGAGCGTCCACAGGATTTTTTTTATGTGATCAAGGGCCACAACTCAGGCAATAATTATCAGAGATTGCTGAAAATCAATAGGCTTCTTCGTCTCATGACCTTAAACACTGTGTATAAATTTAAAGTCAATCGGATATTAACTTTGGCCTCTAGAGCATCACAAGATATTTTGAAGTGATCAAGGGCCACAACTCTGGCACTAATTATCAGAAATCGCTGAAAATCAATAGGCTTCTTCGTCTCATGGCCTTAAACACTGTGTATAAATTTGAAATCAATCGGATATCAACTTTGGCCTCTAGAGCATCCACAAGATTTTTTGAAGTGATCAAGGGCCATAACTCTGGCACTAATTATTGGAAATCGCTGAAAATCAATAGGCTTCTTCTTCTCATGACTTTAAACACTGTGTATAAATTTAAAGTCAATCGGATATTAACTTAGGCCTCTAGAGCGTTCACAAGATTTTTTTGAAGTGATCAAGGACCATAACTCTTGCACTAATTATCGGAAATCGCTGAAAATCTATAGACTTCTTCGTCTTATGACCTTAAACACTGTGTATAAATTTAAAGTCAATCGGATATTAACTTTGGCTTTTAGAGCGTCCACAAGATTTTTTGAAGTGATCAAGGGCCATAACTCTGACACTAATTATCGGAAATCGCTGAAAATCAATAGGCTTCTTCGTCTCATGACCTTAAACACTGTGTATTAATTTAAAGTCAATCGGATATTAACTTTGGCTTTTAGAGCGTCCACAAGATTTTTTGAAGTGATCAAGGGCCATAACTCTGGCACTAATTATCGGAAATCGCTGAAAATCAATAGGCTTCTTCGTCTTATGACCTTAAACAATGTGTATAAATTTAAAGCCAATCGGATATTAACTTTGGCCTCTAGAGCGTCCACAAGATTTTTTGAAGTGATCAAGGGCCATAACTCTGGTAGTTATTATCGCAAATCGCTGAAAAACAATAGGCTTCTTCGTCTCATGACCTTAAACACTGTGTATAAATTTAAAGTCAATCGGATATTAACTTTAGCCTCTAGAGCATCACAAGATATTTTGAAGTGATCAAGGGCCACAACTCTGGCACTAATTATCAGAAATCGCTGAAAATCAATAGGCTTCTTCGTCTCATGGCCTTAAACACTGTGTATAAATTTGAAATCAATCGGATATCAACTTCGGCCTCTAGAGCATCCACAAGATTTTTTGAAGTGATCAAGGGCCATAACTCTGGCACTAATTATCGGAAATCGCTGAAAATCAATAGGCTTCTTCTTATGACTTTAAACACTGTGTATAAATTTAAAGTCAATCGGATATTAACTTAGGCCTCTAGAGCGTTCACAAGATTTTTTTGAAGTGATCAAGGACCATAACTCTGGCACTAATTATCGGAAATCGCTGAAAATCTATAGACTTCTTCGTCTTATGACCTTAAACACTGTGTATAAATTTAAAGTCAATCGGATATTAACTTTGGCTTTTAGAGCGTCCACAAGATTTTTTGAAGTGATCAAGGGCCATAACTTTGACACTAATTATCGGAAATCGCTGAAAATCAATAGGCTTCTTCGTCTCATGACCTTAAACACTGTGTATTAATTTAAAGTCAATCGGATATTAACTTTGGCTTTTAGAGCGTCCACAAGATTTTTTGAAGTGATCAAGGGCCATAACTCTGGCACTAATTATCGGAAATCGCTGAAAATCAATAGGCTTCTTCGTCTTATGACCTTAAACACTGTGTATAAATTTAAAGCCAATCGGATATTAACTTTGGCCTCTAGAGCGTCCACAAGATTTTTTGAAGTGATCAAGGGCCATAACTCTGGTAGTTATTATCGGAAATCGCTGAAAAACAATAGGCTTCTTCGTCTCATGACCTTAAACACTGTGTATAAATTTAAAGTCAATCGGATATTAACTTTAGCCTCTAGAGCGTCCACAAGCAATTGTGGACGCCGGACCGACGGACGGACGGACGGACGGACGGACCGACGGACGGACGGACGGACCGACGGACCGACAGGGGTGACGACAATATACGACCACATTTCAATGTGGGCGTATAAAAACATGAAACTTTCATTATACATTTTTAAAAGAAACTATCCAAAGATAGGTTGCCAGGCAACGAAACATACGCCCACAGCAGCTAAATCGTCCGGGCAGTCAACAAGGGTTGTCGCATATTTTTACTTTTTTTGGTAATGAAACAACTCATTATGTAATTATCTGAAAATCATTAGAATTTGTTTGCTTTTTATAAAGTTTTGCCCCACGCTATCAATTAGTATAGGAAACATTTAACATCATGGATTTAGCTGTTCTGTTATCAAAATTCATTGAAAATCAAAATACTTGTGCGTTTCAACACCTTAAACTCTGTGTATCAATCTGAAGTCAAACGGATGATAAGTTTGGCATCTGTAGCGTCACAAGGTTTTTTGAAGTGATCAAGGGAGATAACTCTGGAAGTAATTATTTGAAATCAATGAAAATCAGTAGGCTTCTTCGTCTCATGACCTTAAACAGTGTGTGTAAATTTAAAGTCAATCAGATATTAACTTTGGCCTCTAGAGCGTCCACAGGATTTTTTGATGTGATCAAGGGCCATAACTCTGGCAATAATTATCAGAGATCGCTGAAAATCAATAGGCTTCTTCGTCTCATAACCTTAAACACTGTGTATAAATTTAAAGTCAATCGGATATCAACTTTGGCCTCTAGAGCATCCACAAGATTTTTTGAAGTGATCAAGGGCCATAACTCTGGCACTAATTATCGAAAACAGCTGAAAATCAATAGGCTTCTTTGTCTTATGACCTTAAACACTGTGTATGAATTTTAAGTCAATCGGATATTAACTTTGGCCTCTAGATCGTTCACAAGATTTTTTGAAGTGATCAAGGGCCATAACTCTGGCACTAATTATCGGAAATCGCTGAAAATCAATACGCTTCTTCGTCTTATGACCTTAAACACTGTGTATAAATTTAAAGTCAATCGGATATTAACTTTAGCTTTTAGAGCGTCCACAAGATTTTTTGAAGTGATCAAGGGCCATAACTCTGGCACTAATTATCGGAAATAGCTGAAAATCAATAAGCTTCTTCGTCTTATGACCTTAAACACTGTGTATAAATTTAAAGTCAATCGGATATTAACTTTGGCTTTTAGAGCGTCCACAAGATTTTTTGAAGTGATCAAGGGCCATAACTCTGGCACTAATTATCGGAAATCGCTGAAAATCAATAGGCTTCTTTGTCTTATGACCTTAAACACTGTGTATAAATTTAAGGTCAATCGGATATTAACTTTGGCTTTTAGAGCGTCCACAAGATTTTTTGAAGTGATCAAGGGCCATAACTCTGGCACTAATTATCGGAAATCGCTGAAAATCGATAGGCTTCTTCGTCTTATGACCGTAAACACTGTGTATAAATTTAAAGCCAATCGAATATTAACTTTGGCCTCTAGAGCGTCCACAAGATTTTTTGAAGTGATCAAGGGCCATAACTCTGGTAGTTATTATCGGAAATCGCTGAAAAACAATAGGCTTCTTCGTCTCATGACCTCAAACACTGTGTATAAATTTAAAGTCAATCGGATATTAACTTTAGCCTCTAGAGCGTCCACAAGCAATTGTGGACGCCGGACCGACGGACCGACGGACGGACGGACGGACGGACGGACGGACGGACGGACAGGGGCGACGACAATATACGACCACATTTCAATGTGGGCGTATAAAAACTCAATATTTTGATAGATATTTCGTGATTTTTCATGGTAGAATTTCTGATAAGAGGCTAAAATACCCCTAATGTATTGTTTAGAACTAGAAAAGACAAACATCAAGGCTGTCTGCCAAGTATCAATACCGTCTGCCATAGATCAACACAAGCTTCTATAGATTATAAAAGACTCAGGAGGTATACCAGACAAGTATGGTTCTATTCATTAACATATTCCATAAAACATGTCAAATCTTTATAAATTTTTTATTTTTCAATGGCAGGATTTCCTGACCATCAATATTAATGGATTCGGAAAAGTTTTTCTTAATATAAATATAGATTTTTTAAATCTATTTGAAACCCATTTTTTCCATGTTGTGAATTTTGCAAAACATTGTACTAAATATGTTTAGTATATTCATTAAAAATATCATACACAAAAACGTAGGTCACATGGTTAAGTGGGTAAGACGCTGGCTCTCTAGCCTGGAGGTCGGATGTTCAATCACTGCATTGACCGAGAAAGTTCATCCAGATTTTTCAGTGTGGTTTCACCTTGTCAGTGATGCAGGACGTAGGGCTTGACAAGGACAGCCATGTAGTCGTTTAAACCCCATTCCATTTCATTTCACGCACAAAAAAGAAACTTACCATTGAAATCGGGCATTGGCCCATCGCGATCGAAATCCACCATCTCATCAATATCTGTTCCGACAGACACACCAATACCCCCTATACCTGGAGAACCGAGTGCTGAGTCACTGCTGTAGTTACCATGGTTATTATGATCGTAGGTACTCGATCCGTGGTACTGAGTTCTAGGAGAAGTTGGTGATTGAAGGGGTTTGAAGTATTTCGGTCGTGCTGGAACTGGTGGTGGCTGGTTTTTGGGGACACCTAAAAAGATAAAAAATACACAAGGTCTTAAGATAAGAAACTTAAACCGGGACACGGTCTTATTTATTTATTGATGCCACAATATTTGCCTCTACAGTATGATACAAAATATGCTAAGATGATTTTCACAAGACAAATCTCATACTGCTATTAACAAGTAAGGCCACATCAATTTGAAATTATGCTGAAAATTCTGCCTCCGACTTCTTCGGGAAAAAAAAAAACACTTCAAACAAAAAGTACCTTTTAGTTCCTTCCACTGCTAAAGACCCCTACGTGCAAGCTAATTATTGAAATAAAATTGAGCTATATGTTTGTCCCGAAATGACCTAGTTTGTGTCGAGTGGACGTTAAACCCATTTCTCTCTCTCTTTTAGCGGTTATAATGGTACATCGATCATTCCTTTCATTTTCAGTATTTATAAGAGTTTGTGGCAATTTTTAATGTAATATTATTGAAAATTTATTACATTTAATTTCTTGGTGAGACAGAGCCCCTTCAACATGACGTCAATAATTTTACAACATGGTCTAACATTCATAAATTACATGTACATGTTGTGTATGTTTCATGCATAGAGTAATTACTATTATTCATGTGAAGCCAGTGCATAAAGAAAGATGCCGTCTGCTTTGAATAATTCATGGTCTGTTATTCGACAGTTTATCTAAATGACATTTCCATATCTCTAGTGTGAGAAGCAATATCATCCAATTAATACGAAACACTACTCAATATTCAATGGGGAAATGATATCATTCTAAACCCCTTCATTGTTTTCGTCTGTTTATACTTTTAATAATTACATAATACGAAATCATGGTGCTTTAAATAATTATATACCAGATCTTATATAGTGAACAGTTATATGGGATAACAAAAATCACTGGTTTATATTATACACAAGCACAACGTTTCGATAAGTATTCTCTTATCGTTATCAAGCATTATGACATTTAGTAGTTCTTTGTTATTAATATGATTGTTAAAATGTATGAACCCCTTTAATCATATTTACTAATTAATTAAGTATGGCTTCACATTGTGCATTCATATATTATAGACCTTTTTGTTAACTAAATGGGGGGTTGGGATGGCCTAGTTGTCTAGAGTGCCGCGCTTCGACCTCTAGCTGGCTGGTCACCTCTGGCTTGCGGCTGTGGTTTCGAGCCCTGGTGTGAGCGTGTGTGGCATGGAGACAGGGGCTCCTTCTCAACCTCGTGGGTTTCCCCCGGGCACTCCGGTTTCCTCCCACAGCAAAGAACCCTGCGCGTGAGCTAAGATAATGAAAATGGAAAAAATAAGACTTGTCTGCCATATCACCTTCGGTGGAAGCGGACGTTAAACACCAAGCACAACAACTAAATGTCATTGTGATAAGAGGATATTTATTGAAACTTTGGCTTGTGATGTTGTGTATGATATGACCCAGTGATTGTTGTACCATATAAATAAAATGGCGTCTAACATCCTATTGTTCTGCTCTGACTCGGCTAGTTCTGCAATGTTTCCAATCGCTAAGTGACACTAAAGGATTATCTTACATAGTGTTTTGTAAAATTTGAACCTATATTCCATGATAGTTAGTGAGCCAGTGGCTTACTCACTGAACCACTGTGGTCCCCCCTCAATTAGGATCCAAACAATGGTGTTGTGGTATTCAGCGGTTTACTGGTAGATACGCTGATTATTCATTAAAAATATTCGAGCATATACGCCAAGAACAATTCCATCAGTTAAATACCTCAATAAATTCCCTCAACTAACCAAGCCTCTCCTCAACCTAGCTGGTTTACTGGTAGATACACTGATTCTTTGTTCAGTATTCAAGCATATACGCCAAGAAAATTCAAATCCCTAAAATCTCTCAACTAATCAACCTCTCTCTTCCATCTAGCAATTAATACTAGAGCTTATCCTTCACTCACAAAAATTCAAACTCAAATATTTTGATTGGTCGACAGTTGAAATCTTAGTGCAAATTTTACCACTTTACCAATGAAAAGGCTGCAGTCTTAAAAAGTTTTCAGGAACAAGGCATCAGTCCTACAGCATACATCTCTATTGACAAATAGTCGTCCAAAGCATGAATCATATAGTACGCAGGCAGTCAAACAAACCAAAGAATAATTCATACTATGGTAGTTTGAATCAAATAATAGATGGAGATGTCATCAACATTCATCAAACCTTGCTTGACATGATGTCTTCTTCATTCATAAACCGTTTCTCATCTACATAAATAATATATCTGTATATTGTAGCGAGTAAAAAGTCGATACAACTACAATAATTATATATTCACTACGCCGAGAATATGTCACCATAACGTAGGATAGTCTGACAGACTTACAATATACATCGTAAATTCTCTTTAAACTTGTGCATCCTTAACCATAAACAATCTAATGGATATCCTTTTCCTTCCTGCGGCACGCACGCCCTTGGTCCCCCCTCTAACTACCTGCTCTTCATCTCTTGCCCCCCTCCTCTTTTCTGGTTTTCTTACTGGCACCCACCTCCCCTCATCCCAAAAATAAATAAGTAGCCCATATTTGATATCATAAATCAAGAAAGCCTTGAACATGACAACCATAACTGATTTTGGAGCCACAGTTTTGATATGGGTCAAGCGAGTAAAACAAATATTTGGTACTTACTTAAAGTACCCAAAATAAGCGATAGTGATATCGGTTATTCAAGGGCAGTTGAATACACTCTGCTTTGTGCACAATACCTATTTTAACTATACGCAAAGAGAAATGAACACAGAATATATGTCTATCAGGTTTTTTTCCTAACACATACCTGACCTGAGGTAACTCGACCAATCAGAGTGCTGGACAGATTCTACAGAAGACATTGTACTATTTAAGACTAATTGATTGGTTAATAATATAGATGTAGTAAATTGTCGAATCAATAAACACAAGACGTTAAGTCAATTGTAAGATTCGTGTTGATTTATTCTCCGTAATATCTCTGACTATCGATCTTATTATTAGTACCTGACAGGATGGTAATTCTCTAAGGATATCGTAACAACAATATTTCCCGGGTTATAAATTATAGATGGGCTTAATGAGTCCTAGATTAAAGTAAGTCTGGTATTGAGGGTAATGATTGTAAACAGATTGTCTTATAAAACTTACAGAAAGGAACAGGGGGCCATAGGTGGGGGTGGGGGTGGGGGGTGGGGGTAATGTCTTATCAACACATAGGTTATTCAGTCAGAGACTATATATCGTAGTGATTTTTAGTGCAGGAAGAGAATCCCAGTGATTAAAAGTAAGACTGGCATTGATTGTAACGTTACATCAAAATGATTGTCTTATTATCAAACACACAGAAAGAAACAATGGCGAAGGACACATTGACCATTCTGAGATATTTCATAACAAAACACAACACAAGGTATATGGATATAACTACTTCTCAATTATCCTTTAAGATGGATATTTATCATTAACTTGTATGTGTGAAACGTCATTATTAAATAATAGAGAAGTAGTTATATTCCTATACACCTTGTGTTGTGTTTTTGTTATTCATACGAACAGACTGTCTTATTATCAAATTATTTACGTCTACAAGACTATATTCAAGACACTTATCTATTTCTATCACAAAATACAAGTAGGAATATTATCCCTGTTATTGACCACTATCAGACAATTATATATTTATCCATACAAAACACATCAGTATTAGGCAAATTATCCGTTAAAGTACATAATATCATTTCTATCCTTGTCATTTATAATTATGCGGACATATAACCAACGTCACACAACACTGTGTCTACAGTACAACATTTTAGATTAGCACAAGACCACATCTACAGAGACGTTCAAAATAAAGCATCTACAGTCGTGAAGAGCAATCGGAATGCTAGCTCCTGCTACACTGTGATTTGAAAGATCAAAAAACAAATCAATGAGATAAATATGTCTTCAAATGGCACACAAGACTGTATCTACAGTACAAACATTTTAGAATAGCACAATACCATTTTACATTAAAGATGTTCAAAAAAAACAAAGCATATACAGCGCATTCGGGACTCTGGCTACTGCTACACTGAGATTGGACCAGATCAAAGAACTGGTCAATGAAAGTCTAGTTGATATTCAATTAAAATGTCGTCGGTATCTAAAGTTATAATATAACTATTGATGTCTGTGATGTTCCAACATAGCTTATATTTTCAATTAATTTCTTGACCGAGCAAAAATGGATCATGATAAACTTAAAACTTTTATGTTCATGAAACATTCATTGAAGGAGAAATCCTAGACATACTTCAGAGAATAAAACCAGTTAATTCTGAGTGAAAGACTCTTGAAAACCATTTCCTAGTAATGTGCAACTATTTGGAGTGGAAGACTCTTAATTTGAAAAGCTTATCCTTTACATTTTATAAAAGAAATACAGACTGTCAGTTTCCAGTTGATACTAAGTCCCCAAAGTCTACATTGTGTAAATGAATGGACAACCATAACTATATACTAGTCACAATTATCAAGTCATTCATACCAGATGAGAGTAATTTATTAAATGATTTACAGAGTTATATACACTCTCCCTAGCAAATCTGACGTTATTTTCAGACATCTCAATATTTTGATTTGGAATTATGTGAAATAGATAATTTTGTCATATTTTCGAATTTTTTTGTGAAATTTGGGAACGCCCCTTTAAGGGTAGCATTCATTTGTTTATGTGTGGAATGGCTCTCTTGCACTTTGCACTGAGTAATACTTGTATACAAAAAAAAATTCCTATAGATAAAAAATTATAACCATTTAGTATAATTAAAATCAATGTGTCACAAAAAATGTTATCTATCAAGTTAAGTAGTTTCACTTGTAACACATACATGTAAAAAGGATATCTCTCAACTTATACAAAATATATAAATGAAGAAATACATTTTCTGAATAAAAACTCCCATTAGAGCATTACTTTGATGTACATCATCATAAACAGAATCGCTATTTGACATATTTACAGTTACATTCGATAAATAACACACTAATTCCTTTGTATGGACACATACAGGTTATTTAAATGAGAAAAATATGATCGCAATTCCTGCATTTCAGATAATACGATGTTCAGACAAATTAATTTATCAGAACACATTTGATTCAAATGGAACCTAAATAAATCAAATCATCATGAATCTGCCGTGGATTCTTTCGTTAGAAAACATTAATTTTAGAGAATTTAATACTCAATGAATATAATACACAGACAAATTCTTTCTTCAGAAAACATGTCTAAAGAATTTAAAATAATACACAGACAAATTCCTTCTTCAGAAAACATGTTCAGGGAATTAAATATGGCAATAATACAGACTGAATTCTTTGTGAGAAAACATATGGAAACCAATAAACTGAATGACAAGTGAATACTGTTATGAAAATAATACGGGCCTACAAATACTTGAATCACCTGCTGACAGGGTGTAAATGTTTATATCTCTCCGTAAAATACAACAAAACCAATGTTTCACATCATATCGCTAGAGTTGAATGAAGAACAAAGCAAACAAGCTGAAAACACCCCCGTAACCGTCTGCTAATTCACAGTCGCTCAGCCGTTGAGACGACCCCTAAAAATGAGTAAACTATACTTACAATATTGCGGATGAAAAGTGGACATATAAAAGCCATTTGGATAGTTCATGGTGACTCGGATACATGTCTAATGAGAAATGAATTCTCTAGTCCACGGTCGGACAGCATCATCCGTTTGAGAATGGATCAATATTAAGGCAGAAGTAACCAATGAGATGAAGTATGCCGTGTGATATTATATGACAATATTCACTGTTAGCTTTCTGTTCTATTCAACTACTGCCACGTTCATCTGGGATTACAAATGAAGGGGTTCGAACCTCTGATTAGCATCTTAATGGCGTGAATTTTAACGACAATATACAATTGTTAAAATATCAATCCACGTCAAAATGAACTTGAATTGATTATTTAACATTTGATAAAGAAAAAGTCAAAATATAATCTCCTGGCTTTGATTCAATCAGAGTAAATCAAAAGATTTTACACAACTCTTGTTTATATAATCTGCATAGCATGAGGAATGTTGCCAAATTTTCAATTTGTCATATTTTCGTGAATATATGGAATGGAAATGAACCATTTTCGGACAGGCATTCCAATTAGAAATTTTTGTTACAGTTGTATTTACCATTCTGTCAGTTAATTAACATGCTATAACATTAGAATTCAAGGAAATTATCCTTTAAACACATTGATTAAAGAGAGAGAGAAAAATGGGGTTTAACATCCACTCAACACAAACTAGGTCATTTCGGGACTAACATGTTTTTTTAAAAAAAAAAAAAAATTATTTCAATAATTCGCTTGTGCATAGGGCCTTTAGCAGTGGGAGGAAACCTAGAGGTCTTAGAGAAAACCCATGAGGCTGGACAGGTGACCCTACTCCTGCAAACCACTCGGCCATCCAACCCCCCCACATTGATTAAAGTTATATTTATAGTTAAATGTTTCAGTGGAAGCCCTGCTCTACTCCCTTTAATTCCTCTTCCCGTTATCAACCACGGCCAGGTTAAATGGCTTTTCTTCACACAAACCCATCGTTATTCAATTTACATCATTACCATCTTGTTACAAAACACAGCGGCTATTATTTGAAAAGTTAAAAATCCATCTGAAGTCCTCCATAAAAGCCAAGAATGGAATTTAAAGGCGTAAAGATGACTAATGCTGAATACTTTACCTTAAAACATGCAATAAATAAGACTGGATAATAAAAGACATTCCAGTAGTGGTTATTTACGATGGCATTAAAGTTTCGGTAAAAAAATCAAACAAGTCATAAATAAGAGACCTTTTATTTATATTAATGGATAAATCTCTGATAGATCCTCATCAAGAAAGCAGATTGTACACTAGACAGTTTTTAGCTGGGTTTTTCCTAGTTAAACAGGAAGCCACGGTGGTTCAGTGAACACATCTATCTAGTTATTCCGCTGGGATGAAAATCCAAGGCCCTGTGTACACATTGGTGTGCATGTTGAAGATCCCTTGACAGAGTTTGATGTAAGAGTAGACTGTTGCGCCGCTGTCAGACCAAAATTTCCGTCATAGCACACTTCATTAGCCCAGTCAGTGCAAAACAGTAGGACGTTAAACACCATTTCATTTTACTTGATATCCATCCAATTAACGGCTTACAATCCCAGATATGTTTTAGTGAATAAAACAGGTTAGTTCTGTACATAAAGCTATTAGGACCCTTTATTTAAGTCCCAACCAATTATCTCAAACTCTGTGATATATTTTCAAAGAAATGATTATATCCTGTTGTTATCAGATGGAGCTTCCGATGAGCTTCCTGAATAACAAGTTACAATGTGCTTGGATAAACATGTCTATAATTCACACACAATTATCATGACACTTTCCTCTTTTTTCATCTTATGGCAGGTTTTTCATTGTAGACAAGAATTCTAAAAGAGTTACGAAACCATATAAACTTTTTTAGTGATCATTCTCAAACATCCCAATATTTATTAAACAGAAACTTTTAGACACGGGACAATTAAACCAAAGTTAAAATAGAATTAAGAAAAGGTGTTGAATCAAGAGTGGTGCTAAGCAAAGCCACGGGTGAGAAGTGTGACGGCTTCGCTTCCTCCCCTAGAAATTTTTTAAAAACAGATTCAATTTGATGTGTTTTGAGACATATTCTTGAGAAGTAACACTGGAATCTATTGGGCATCTTCTGGAACTACTGATCCTGGAAACTGGTTTTCATACCCAGTGAACCCTGGGACTTCTCCTTCAAGACAAAGTTAAAAATCACTTATATTAAGAACACTCCAATCCATCTATAATATCATGATTTAGGAATTAAGTTGTGGAAAACTGGGGCAAAAATTATAAAGAGCAGACAACTTAATAAGAACAATCCCTTCAATGATACATTAAATGAACAAGATTAATAGCTTGAAGAGACAGACAGACTTCTGCTTCTATTATACCTAAATGCTACAATTTTCCTGTCTGATTTTTTTTAAAATGTATTGTTTAAGAAGTATAATTATGGTATACTTTACTGTAATGTGGTTAGAATAGAACCTATTAAGGGTTTGTTTCAAAATATCTGATCTGTTTATTAGAGTGGTAGTGTTGGGGTATGAAAATAGTTGCTCAAATATCTGCATAATTCTTGTATATTGTACTAAGCATGTTTCCATGAACTAAAATTTGATTCTTTTCCAATAGTTTCTAAAATATTTAAGCCAAAATCTTTAGAAGATTGGTATGTATATACAAAATACCTCTTGTTGAGAATATTTATCTTCAGTTCTGAATCGTAACTGTATGCATCAACTTGATGTTATTTAGAAAAGAGAGAGAGAGAAATGGGGTTTAACGTCCACTTGACACAAACTAGGTTATTTCGAGACTAACATGGTTCAATTTCATTTCAATAATTTACTTTCATGTAAGGGCCTTTAGCAGTGGGAGGAAACGGAAGGACTCAGACAAAAAACCCATGGCGTTGGACAGTAGAGCATACTCCTTGTCACGTACATCCGGGGAATCAAAACCATGTCAGTTGACTCAATGACAGACGTTATGATACAATGCTCCACGCTAACAATTCGGCCATCCAAACCCCCATGTAATTTAAAAAGAAACCTGTTTAAGATTAAAACACCATACCATCAACAAACAGTAAAAAAGAGAAAGTTTTAACTGTACCCAACCCAAAGTAGGTCATTTTAGGACATAAAGCTCATTTTTATTTCAATAATTTGCATGCACAAAGGAGTCTTCAACAGCAAGAGGAAAATATCTCTTTCAAAGGTATGAATCTAATCTGTCGACGCACGACGAAATGCATACCTCACTAGCAAATTAACATTGATTCGTCAATATATGTCACGCTGCAGAACATGAATATTAATGAAGCAATCGTGGAATGGAAGATAATTCATCATTCTGATAAGTCACAAGTTGATAACAGAAGGTAATTAATGAATCCATCACCACAAGGCCGTGGAATACAAGTTGTAAAATTGTGGAATGCCAAGACAATCCCCTGATACTTCTGCAATAATTGAAACCGACCAGGGGGTTTGGGTGGTCTAGTCGTTTAATGTGTGCACATGAATCTATAATGTCGGTCATTGAGTCAAGTGGCTTGGTTTCGATTCCCCGTTTGTATGAGACAAAAAGTACGTTTGCCTGTCCAACCTTGTGGGTTTTCTCCATCTCCTCCCACTGCTAAAGACCCCTACGTGCAAGCAAATAATAGAAATAAAAAATTCAGCCATATATTAGTGCAGAAATGACCTAGTTTGTGTTAAATGGACGTTAAACCCACTTTTCACTCTCTAAAAATAACCATCGCAATCTCTGATAATGACAATTTGAGATTCTGTGTATAGCATTGGCAATTCGTTGAAGATTCCCTGGCAGTAATCTGAATGAGAATATGGCAAAACAAGGTGGTCCAGGCAACATTTTTAACGTGAAAATTACATAAATTGATACATATTTTATCCGAATCAAAGTCTAGCCATTATAACATATTTTCTTAAAAAGGTTACAACTACCAGAACAGGATTTCGATAACTGTGTCAAGCAGCCATTTAATTACTTTGTCAAACCTCTTGTACAACGACTTCTTCCTCTCGACTGCATAACTTAAACAACTCTGCAGAAAAATAATGTGATGAAATACAGCTAACATCGACCTACGTAATATTCCACTCTTATATTAAAGTCTACTGTCAATTTCTCGTCGGAAGTCTACTCGGACACGTTTCACCTGTCAGTTTATTTACTGCGAATCATTAGTAAAAACCCTTAGCAACAGGACATGTTAAACCATCAAATCGACAGCAACAATTTATCATCATTACAACAGATTAACTCTCCAACAATTTCTACCAACTTGTCATTCTGTACGATCAAATTTCCCATCGTATACATCGAATATCCACAACATGGAAATAATTTCATTATGCGATTCTAGTTACATTTTTCACCCTCATTTTTTATTTTTCTTAATTGACAGTTGGAATTCAATTGTCTTCATTAGCTTAGTGCGGATGAGCAAGCCTTAAACCTCAGTTCATTCAATTATTCATATTATTTTTCTGCTATTAAAACAAGATATTATGAATCTGAAAACTCAATAGCAGCTCAATTTCAATCGATACGATCATCATACCAAATTTCGGTAGTATTGATCAAATTTCAATTTCAAATTTACACAAATCACCAAAAAATACAAGAATTTCTTTAATGATTTTTGTATTTGAAATCATTGAAATGTTGTGAAATACATATTCAAAGCCTATTCACAGATTTTCAAAGATGGCTCTTAAGACTAATCAATGAAGCTAACTTCATTGTAGTGAATGCAGATTAATAAAGTTCGGTCATAGAAGGGGCAAAGGAAGTTAACTAAAGCTATTCCTTTTTAATTCTATAGAGATTAGAAAAAACTTGTAAACTCCGACAAATTTATTAACTTGCTGCGGAAATCTTTGTAATCCACTTCTATTGATTTGTTCACCTTTCAATTTTTTCATTCTCGTGGAAATTTGTTTCTAGCTCGAGGAACCTCATTTCTTTACCAGGTTGTTGAAGAACATTTGTTGGAATCTTCTTGAAGGAACAAATTAAAACGTCTCAAGGCATTTTAGTATGTTGCTAAATCTCGTAAATCTGAACAACGACGATCGTTGAACATAGCTGTAGGATGACGTCAAATTATTCAATAGCTGGTTCCAATGCTACTTATGCTGTTATAATAAAGGTGGAAGCTCAGAGGCTTTCAGCCAATACGTTGCTTTATTAATAAAGAAAACAATCTGCTTGACACCATTACTTTTGGGAAAACACCAGTCACAAGTCTTCATTTACCATGGCAACAAAAAGATAGATTGGTTCATCTTGACATTTTATCCTGTTAATTATGTCTGTACACAATTTACAGTTTCTTCTTGTACAACTTTTTTTTTTTTTATATTTTAAGAAATGAAACTTGTCAAATAAACATGCAACCAAACTATAAATACTGACTTCTTTCAGTTCCAATTTCATCCTGCAAATGGAATGGAATGGAATGAAATACAAACAATTACGAATGAAACAAGAGCTCTTGTATAAAGAGAGCGACAAACTGTCGTTTTGGGACTAACAATTTTATTTTAATATTCCACTTGTACATAGAGGTCTTTAACAGTGGGAGGAGGAAACCAAAGGACCCCATGAGGTTGGACAGGCGACCTACTCCTTGTGAAATTCAAGCAGGGAATCAAAACCACGTCACTTGACTCTTATGAATTCACATGCAACTCCAAGCTCTGATACAAACACTTAATTATATTCTACTTATTCGGTTAATAATAAACCATACGGCACATATAATAATTAACTTCTGTATCTACTCAACAATCTAACTTTAATAGCAGACATACATCCCAACATGGTGGGTATCACCACCACTCTGCAGACGCAAACATATTAACCACGTATCTGCAGCCGATTATATTGATTGGAAAAGGATTTGATGGAAATTGCGGTTTTTATTGGCCATTTGCTAAATAGCTGGTTTAATTAACGAAGCATGTGTACATGTTGCTGAAGTCATTGAAGAGAACAAACAAGTAATAAGCTATCAATAGAACGCCAACGATTACAACTAGATAATAGCGAGGACATCGTGGACCACAATCCTCCGAAGCACCATGCTACTTTACTTTATTGATTATAAAACAACAGACCTAAACCATGCATATCCGCAAGACTAAAACAGATAACGAGTCAAAAACGAAACAAAGCTGATGTTACCTTTTAACATGAATATCTAAATTGGCATCATTTCCTGCACTTGTACAGTAATAGCAGATAAAGTAGTCTCTGATAAACAAATGAAATGCAATGGGGTTGAACGTCCTCTGTTCTGCTCTGCTACGACAATGAAGACGGGTATACGCTATACTGTGTACTATGAGGGAAATTCTGCTCTGACAGCTGTGCTAGGGCCTATTCTTATATCTAATTCTAACACTACACATGACCTCGCTTTTTCGGACCATCCAAATGACTACACAGCTGACCTTGTCACGCTCTCCATCCTGCACCCCATCTCTCTCTTTCTGATCTTTGGCCTTAGGTTAAATACAAAATTGCTGATTTCATTAGTTTTTTGTGCAGATTTTTATTGTGTGACGACAATCTGTGTCCTTTCAAAGTTTCATGTCCATAGATGGCAGTAAGGCAAAAAAATACTTAAAACATTACACAAACTGATTTAATCTTTCAATATAACCATATATATGAGATGGCAATTATTGTTAAATTAGACAATTACATATAATTCTGTAGAGTATGATTTTAAACACTGCGAATACATTTAACGTTCAATTTTCATCCAAACCAGTAATTCTATCTTTAGACAATCAGTTTCATTGATGAGATAGAAATTTTGGTTCAATTAGAGACGGTCTGTAAGACTCTGGAGACGAGTTGGAAAAGTAAATAAAATATCCGTCTTGGACGTAAGTTGATTTATCAATAAACGTACTTGACAACAGACGTACAATAGATTGAAATGTAGAAAAGGTTTAACCACCACAAATCGAGTTATGGGTACTATATAAACTGAAATAAAACAGAGTTTAACGTCCTACTTTTCTGGACCAAACAGCCTAATGAAGATGGGCATACGTCACTTAGTGTGCTATGAGAAAAATTTTGTCTGGAGATTGGTATTTCCGCCTACTCTTCATTAAATTCCAACCGTCTCAGTTTTTCATTTCATCGGAATAACAAGACACTGTTCCTAGGCAGGCCCTGCATCATGCACCACTGCATCCCCATCCAAGGTACTATATAAATCCATTGATATACCAATTGTAGAATGGTTACATCATAGCATATCTACATTTAAGATTAACATACTGTACACATACATACATGTCACAATTACAATGTTAGGGGAGAGTTTGGCCAGATAGCTGCATTTTCAGCTTATTCTATGGAGTCCAACTGTCCATGGTTTGACCTATCCAAATGACCAGATACTTATTTACTTGTCATTACCACACTGACGAACCTGGGACATTCCAATTGAGAGACAAGTCCTTAACTCATTAGCACCTGGTAACGCCGCTATTGACTAACAGCATTTTTTAGCAATTTTCAAAATGAACCAAAAGTACTGCGGTACTGCTCCCTAGACTGCAACAAATCGCCTGTATCACAGAACTATTAAACAGACCTGAAATATTTCACAGCTGTTTCACAAGGGAGCTGTGGCTTTGGGCGGTAAAAGGGTTAATAATATATTAACTGACAAGTAGAAAATAGAAAAAAGTTTACCAAGTATCGATCGAGCTGACAGAACCTGTGATGGATCGCCAACTGATTAAAGTCTGACAAGTTAAGATGGACTCAAAAAAATATGGTAAAATGAACTTCACTGCTTTGCACGTCTGTCTGCAACAATGACGAAAGGTCAGCTTTTAGGTCGTTCGTCTATCAATTAAAATAGCGCGAGACCCCAGGACAGCGCCATCATCATCATCAATAATCTCCAATCCCCGTTTTCCAACTATAGATCATTTCCACTAATTCCTAGATGTTCAATTTCATTTTCCAATATGGTGGAATTTTACCGTCTGGCGATTTCAATCATGAATGATTCTTGTCCAGATTTTGAATGGTGTTTATTCTTCAGGAAGTAAGTGGAAGGATACAACCCACACAGTTTATTTATATTAAATAGATTTAAAGACCCCCTCCAGACTTAACCATATTGATTTGTATACACTGGTTCAGATTTTTATTTGTCCTATCGAAGTTCCTTTTAGAAATTGAATGGAATGGTGTTTAACGTCTGGTCAACTGAAATCTTCTCGATTTTCTTCTATTTATTTTTCGTTACAGAGAGTGAAAGACAAATGGGGTTTAATGTCCACCCGACACAAGCTAGTTCATTTGGTTCCATTTTATTTCAATAATTTGCTCGTGCGTAGCGGTCTTTGTAGTGGGAGGAAACCGGAGGACGCGGGGAAATCATGAGGTTGGACAGGCGACCCTACTCCTTGTCACATGCAACTGGGGAATCGAAACTATGTCAGTTGTCTCAATGGCAGACCTTATGATACAGGGCGCATGTGCTAACCACTCAGCCATCCAACTCCGATTTTTCGTTTCAAAATCTAGAATCAAACCAATTAGTATTAGTAGATAATGCTTGATATTCCATTGAACAGGTCTTCATACCAGTAAATGATAAACATACAGAAATTGCAAGAAAATCTGCGCTATTTATAAAGTTGCAGATTGTTCACCGTTTAAAACCACACTATAATGTCATTTCAAGAAATTGACTCAAAATGGAGTTTGAACTATCCGTCAAATTATCTAAATAAATGAGTCTTCAATTATGACTGTCCAACCTCATGGGTTTTCTCTGGGTACTCCGGTTACCTCCAACTGCTAAAGACCCCTACGCGCAAGAGAATTATTGAAATAAAATTAAACCATGTGTTAGTCCCGATATGACTTAGTTTGTGTCGAGTGGACGTTAAACCCCATTTCTCCCTCTTCTATTATGATTTGAAAGTAGTCAAGATATAACAGTCGAAGATATTCAGAAAAACTAAGGATTCTAGAAACAGACAAGGAAATGAGAGTCTGAACATATATTTGTTTAGAATATACGAGATTTGAGTTTGATATATAAATAGACTTAAACCTGTTCACTTCAACACGTACCTAATGTATAGAATAAAAAAAAAATTAAAATACCTTTCATTCTTATCCAGATATCCTCCATTCTAACAGATCTCTGTCTCGAGATAAAAGTTTGAACAAATAATTAACAACTGTTTTAGTGCATTCATTGGGTGCGTGTCAATCTGCAGTGCTTGGTCGTTGAAGTGTTAAGTGAGTATTTCCGAGCTATAATGTTCTATAGACCAGTCATTAACACAGCATCTAGTCAAACATGGTACAAATACCAACAACACACATTAATGGAAAAACACAAATTTCACAATTCTTTTTCGATTAATATTTGTACCGTGCGTGTGTGAAATAGTTTTATTTAATGTCCCTTTCCACTGAGAAGGTATTGCTCGATAAATTTTCATACTGTTTCCATTTAACACAGCATCTAGTTAAAGATAGTACAGATACCAACAACAAATTTTAAAAACACAAATTCAAATATCACAATTCTTCTCCAATAAAAATTTATATCCTGTGTGTGAAATACCTTAATTTAACATCCCCTTTCCACAAGGTGATATCGCTTGACAAGTTACCAGTTTAAACATTAACCATACATTACACAAGAGCTAAATCTGCCTATTGCAGGTATTTCTTTAGTAATGAAGATCAAGGCTAGCCCGAAAATTCAATCGCCAAATTCTCGGTTCAGGGTGGATCAATTCCCTTTACATTATCTAGATTTTAACTTTATCTTATCTTCCATAACGTATCTTTAACTATTTTTTGTATTCCAATGCTTAAATATATGTATTCCACCAACGCAACATAAAAACAATGCAATCATTTTAAATTTGATACCAATTCTTTTTTTGTGCTTTAAGTTATTCAATAGATGGAAAAGTCGAACACAAAACTTATATAGGTCAAACCCTTTTCTATATTCTCAATCATAGATTGATCTGCATGGTAAGAAAGTCGTTCAAGTTTATCTACTTTTCCTTTTTTTGCAGTCCAATAATACAACATAAAGAAACTAGTTATTCAAACTCAAACCTTCATTTTATGACCCCTTTTTAGGAGCTACCAACATTTGAATTAAGGGGTATTGACAAGTCTGTATTCAAATGCTGTCATCAACTCAACATATATAGTATACCTCCATTGAAAGAGTTCATAGACTTGTCCTCACAATTAATAGTACTCCAATAATTTAAAATAAAAAAAACGAAAACTAATCTCCTTTTGCTTAAAACTAATATGATCTGACCTTTATGTTCCGAGCTCTCGACCCTTACTGAAGTTTTTAACAAGTATCAATGAAGCATGGTGGTTGAAATCAAGATCAAATAGACCCCCTTTTTTATATCCCCTATTATATATTTATTATTCTGAGTGACCGATATCTTTACAATTGTTACACGACAGTCAACCAACCCCAACGATCTTGTGAAATAATAACAGTAGCTTGAGCGTGAAGGGTTTATTATTACATAGGAAAAACCAGTCCATGCTTTGGTTTCATTTCATGGTTTCTACTATAAATGTCATTCAATAGCCTGAACTAACACTGTAATATTACATTTTATATATCCAAAATACATACGGAATAATCGGCTAGAAAAGGGAGAAAGGACATTTATTATTCCAGGAAAAACCAGTCCGTGTTTCAATTTGATTTCATGATCCTACAATAATAAACATTAATTCAATATTCTAAACTAGCATCAATATATTACATTTTATATATCCAAAATATATAAACAATAATTTGCTAGAAAGGGGAGAGGGTATTTATTATTCCATAGGAACAACCAGTCCGTGCTTTGGTTTTATTTCAGGATCTATACAAGAATCTACTTCATTCAATAGCCCTAACTCGCACTGTTGTATTAAATTTCATACACACAAAATACACAACCAATAAGCCCCTGGAAATAATGGCTGAATATCTACTTATCTATAGGCAAAAGGAATCTCAAATTTCATGGCCTAAAACATCCTGTCTGGGTATTGATTTTAAAAGGTCACATAAGGATACTACTCTGTCGGTCAGAATAATTATAAATTTACTTGACCATCTCGGATGACCACTCGACAACTATAAGTGACATCACAAGAAGCTGGTAGCCAAATAACTGCCACCATCAATGAGTTTTACATGTATTATTAAGTTTGCGATATAAGAGGATATGTTGGTGAGTGTTTTTACTTGACTACTGTATCAACATTCACACCACAATATCATTTTATACATCTTTACACATTCTCTCTCTATTTAACTAGATCACCTCTGAACGATCCATTCAATACCAAACAATGTGGATTCCTCAAACGGGAAGTAGAGCAGGTGTTCTAGAAAGTATGCATAGACTGCATCTGGCACAGTACTCTTCTTTACACCTTCTGTTGCTAACCTCTTCTCTCTTTTATTTAATCCATTTCATACAAAACAATGTGGATTCCTCAAATGACAAATGACATCAAGTGTTCTAGAAAGTATGCATTGACTGCATCTGACACTGCACCCATCATTGCTTTAGTCAATGATAAAAGAAGATTGAAATCATGTGGACTCCTCAGGTCGTTTACAAAGTATGTATACTATAAGACACTGCACTCACCACTGCCTATTTGTAGTCAGTAGTAAAAGAAGGATGAAAAGATGTGATATGACGTGAACTAAAATGAGCTAAGTATTGTTGTATTTGAAAATATCCATAAAACACTGATAAAAGACAAAGGCATCCTGGAAACAAAATAAGGGATACTGCCTTACAAAGATTGAATTTGTACATGATAATATAGGTGATGGATGAATAATTTCTTGGCTTGCGTACTTACAATGAATGCACTTATAGGAATGAAGGTTTTTTTCAGATATTTGTACATGAAATGAAATAGGGCTTAATGTCCTACTGTTCTGCTCCGAACTGGGCTAATGAAGACAGGATTTGTGCATGATGTATTTGTGTATATGTGTAATTAGATTTGCTAAATCTTCTAGTAGCATGTACGACCAATATAATTAACAAATAAAATTAACAATAAACCCTCTGGGTAAATATTAACCATACAATACTTTCTAATTAAATAAATTAAAATATTATCTATAACCAGACGGGAAATCTACAATACAGATAAATGTCATTTTTTAATATATGTTTTTCGGCTAACCGTATTAAAATAAATTCACTGAATAAAATGACAAGCAGAAATCCAAAATTTTGATTTTAACTTTCACTGACTCTATTTACTCTGGCCAGATTTTACCTAATAATAGGTAAAAGTTGAAACAGATGTCATGTGGAGGCAGGGCATGCATATTTATTCCAGAACACTCGGTATCACTTGAACCTGCCGTCTAGTTTTCAGTTGTTCCAACTTGATTATATCGTATCTAGGAATGTGTATATAAATGCATATCATTATAAGAAAAGCTGTATCGCTTGTTCTAGCTGTAAAATGGTGTGCAGTTTTCCTGCATCAAAGAGAGACATACTAAGTTATTTTGGGACTAACATACGGCTCAATTTTATTTTAATAATTCACTTGCCCTTACGGGTCTGTAAGGAAACCGGAGGGCCCAGAGAAGAACCACACGGTTGGACAGGCAACCCTACTCCTTGTCAGGTACAACCAGGGAATCGAAATCACACAAGTTGACTCAATGACAGACCTTATGATACAGTGTGCACATGCTAACCATTCGGCCATCCAACCCCCCAACACACTAAGACGACGAATATTATCAGTAATTATCCAACCACTGTCTTCCAACATCTAAAATCAATATTCAAGTGCACCGTCTGCCGAGGAGATTATCGATACATCGATGCATAAAAGCCTGGCTTTAGCATCGAGACAGACTACCTTTTAATGGCTGTATATTGGGGATAAAAAATTTGATCAATGTTCGTGTTCCGTGATTATAGAATATTTGTATGAAAATAACTGGTATTATGTAACAAATTCAATAATAACGGGTAGTAACAACATTTTCTTGGATTAAATTGTCAATAAGCATAATGTTATATCATATTATTCGGAAAAATGTTTTATCCTCGTAGGTGTTTTTCCTTGATTTATTTAAACACCATGTTTGTTTTCAAGAAGGATATAGGTTATGTCATTTCCTCGTACATAACCAAGTTCTGTTTAAACCTTACGTCCATAAAAATTCTAATTTGACTTTGTGAAAACTTTAGTCCATAAAAATTCTAATTTGACTGGATATAATACAGTACACTTTCCTACACACATAGAATGCCAACACACCGAGAAGTCATTTACTGTGTATTTCTATCGTGATTACAAAAAGCTTTTTAATTCACAAGAAACAACTGTACAAAATGGCCGACTAAGAGACAGATCAGCAAATGTTAATCTCCTTAAAAAATCTAATCTCACGACAGAATATCCAATCAAATTTTCCTTCTATGTCAATGCCAGTTTTTTCCTGCAATTCTCTGTTGGTCACGCTAACCATTAACCTCTTTTTGACTCCGGTTCTACACAAGTAATTATCCAGTGACTACGCTGAGTTCCAGCTTAACACTGTATTAAGACAAATCGGACATTTTCTGTTTTTGTTTTATTTTTTTATTTATTCCAGGATATTTTCAGAAATGTTTCTTGCATAAGATCTTAAATACAATGTTTGAAACTCTAATTCTTTCATTAGTTGGCTACTAAAAATAACGTTTCTTTACAGAAAGTGATGTAATAAAAGATTTAAACGGGCATCATTCTAGAATATTGCAAGTACCTGAGCTTAAATTGCTAAATTGTTGATATAAGAGTAAGCAGTAGCGCCACTGTAGAAGCCAGAACTCCCTCACAGCACACTGCAAGGTGTAAAGCCTACTTTGTTGGCCCAAAGGAGTAGAAAAGTAGGATGCTAAAGCCTATTTCATTTCATTTGTTTGGTTCAGAAAAGTAACCAATTTAAACCCATTTCTTTTCGTTTCAGTTTCTGCGTCTGATAAAGTAACATGTGGGAGTTCAACTGGACAACACAACCATGAGATAAAAACTTCCGTCTGATGTAATAGCTTTTTATAGATGTTGATCAATAACTCTACATGTTTATATCACAATCTATCCAGACGGACTGACAAGCCCATTTTAATATCTGTGAAGGGCAGAGGACAAATAATCAAATTTAAACTGTTCAGTTGAAAACTATTTAACTAAAGTGGATAACTTGTTAAACGGTTTTTACTTTCAACTAACAGTCTATAATATGTCATTTAGCTTGCTTCATCACTTGATTTTAACCTGACTTCACATAAATTAGGAGAGAGAGAGAGAGAGAGATTTGGTTTAACCTCCACTAGATCATTTTGGGACAAACATATATGGTTCACTTTTATTTCAATAATTCATTTGTGCGCATGGGTCTTTAGCAGTGGGGTGGGGGGAACTTATCCAGACCATGATCAACTCTCGATGTCATCGCTAGCTTGTGATATTTACTGGATCAGGATCCAATTTGCTGCTCAACCCCCATTCATGATTTAATCATGAAATGGATAATCAAGAATATGTTTTTAATTGTAACGACTTTAGTAATTATGGTTCAGAGTGGATCAATTTGACTGAAATTTTCAGAAAATTCTCTTCACATGATCTAGTTTTTAACTATTATAGTGCGAACAGCTAGCTCTTTATCTAATCTCCCATAATGTAGCTTTAATCTTACAATAAAACAGACACCTCATTTTTTTTTTTAGATCAAGTGTATTTGTATTCATTTCAACAAGTCTTTTCCCTCACTCAATCCGATCAACTACCCAAGGCAAGATCGGCATTGGACAAGATTAATCTTACAATGATGGGCATTTTAATGAAACAAATACCTTGATTGTATCAATTCTTTCTTCAACAAATCCCAAAGGATCCAAAGAACCAGACTAAATTGTCTCTTAATACAAAGTCGTGATCTACAGATGACAGGGAATAAGGCAATACATGTAAATTCCAAGAGAGAAAGAGAGAGAGAGCCTACTTGGTGAGTTATAGGTATTCAATAAAATACCAGAACATGTCAAGTCAGTCCAACATTTCATGTCAAGTTGGCCTCCCGTTTCATGTAAACTGTCTAGTTAGTTTCAACAGCTACACCATTAGGCCAAACAAAATTAGTCTTTAGTTCTGTAGTGTCTTGATTAGTAAATATCAACTCAAGTCACGGAAACTATTTCTTTTTTGTTTTAAATCTCAAAAATTAAAAATATGGAACTAAAAGCATCTGAGAAAAGCAGACAAGTACATTTTGTTTTCAAAACACATTTTTTGTAGTTCAGTGTCCCATAAATAAATATCAAAAAAAAATTTGTTTTAAATTTCCAAACTTAAAAAAATGGAATTAAAATCCTTTCGAAGGAGCAAAACAGTACTTTTTATTTTCAAATTATTTTTTTTTCCCTCAAGAAATGTGAAGCAGAATTTTAATAAGCATTCCTGAAAAAAAAAAACCCAGAAGATCAAACTGATGTGGCCTTATATTAAATCAACTCTTGCAATATGAGATGTGGGCAGATGAATGGGGCTGAACAATGTGGCAACTTGGTGGATACAGAATAAAAATAATGACATTTGTGTCTAAATCCTGATAGACTTACCGTGGACTGGAGGTGGATTAACAGAATTTGAATACGATTCGTTCTTTCCGCCTGTCTGATTCATCATTTCTGGTGGCAGATGAACATCCTGTCGAGACTGCATGAATGTAGTAAAATGTCCGTTGGTTTTTAATTTGGGTCTGTGTGGTGTGTAGATCGAAGGATCTTGTATTCCTCCATTATACTGAGCTTGTGGGTAATCTGAATAATATATACAATATTTCCTTTATTCGTTCGCGTCTGCTGATTATCTTGATACTAGAATGAATCAAGTATTGTATGCATGGGCAGGGATTCATTCTCTGATTCATAGAAAGGACCACTCAAAACTGGCAATAACTAAAAAAGATTGTTTGGAATTTCATTTTGTTGATCAAGTAGGCCTACTAGAAAGTAAGTTGCAAAATTCTTGAATTTAAAAGTAAAATTTTACAAAGTTTCTCAAGACAGGTTATTATTTACATGAACTCGAAGCCCCAAACTGGTATCCGAATACATTATTTTCTTTAGTTCTTTTGGGGCAATCATGAATTTTATGCTCCATATAACATTGGAAGTCTGTATTCTAAGTCTATTAAACATGCATTATGCAAGAGCTAAATCTGCCTAATGTAGGTCTTTCTTTAGACCAGAATTGTTATCTAAATTATTTATTAGACATTAATTAACATATCCAGACCATAATCAACCCTCGATCGCATCGTCAGCCTGCAATCTTTGGTAGATTATGATCCGATTTATGGCATAACTATCCTTCTCGATTTAATTATGGATAATCAAGACTATGCTTTTTACAGTACCGACTTTAGTTGTGATGATCGAGGCTAGGCGGAAATTTCACTTGCTTAATTTTTGGTTCATAGTGGATCAATTTGACTGAAATTTCAGCAAATTGCCTTTACATTATATAGTTTTTAACTATTATGTTGAGAAGTGCCAACTCGTTATCTAATCTCCCATAATGTATCTTTAAAGAGAATGGAAGATGCTTATTGACACTATTTCCTTAAGGTCTTTTAGTGACCTAAGCTTGGCCTGTGTTAAAAACCCCAACTAAAAATGTCCCACAATGAAAAGTTGGAATTAAAATCACAGAACGACACCCACATTCGCTTATCATACCTAAGTAAATCGCCCACACTGCTGTCTAATCCTATACCCAATAGGACTACTTGATCATATCTAGTCATACTTGACAGAAGACATATAAATGGACTTTGTCAAGACTTCAATGATAGACTGTTACTTTTGTGATTGTTTTTTCAAAAGTCTGGTCAGGCCAAAGTAAATGAATTTTTAGTTCTTTAGAATTTTGATAGACAAATATCATCTCCAGTTCTGTGAAGACCAACTATGTATTTTTTTGCTTTTAAATTATTTTATTTTCCAAAGAAATAAGAAACAAATTTTTAGTAGGAATTTTAATGGACTTTGTCAAGACTTCAATGATAGACTGTTACTTTTGTGATTGTTTTTTTCAAAAGTCTGGTCAGGCCAAAGTAAATGAATTTTTAGTTCTTTAGAATTTTGATAGACAAATATCATCTCCAGTTCTGTGAAGACCAACTATGTATTTTTTTGCTTTTAAATTATTTTATTTTCCAAAGAAATAAGAAACAAATTTTTAGTAGGAGCTGATGAAATATAAAATTTCAAATTGGTAGAACCTAAGCAGAATATCACATAAGTACATATTCTATTTTTAACTTTTCAGCAATATAATCATTCAACAGTTGTTACAGAACACAAAAGCACTAAAAACATCCATGAATTTTAATTAAATGGTGCCAGCTTGATATCATGCACGATATATATATATATATATTTAACATCAAATGTCTATATATAATATTGAGAAACAACATGTGGGCCATGATGAGGCATGACACAATCATACAGTATGTAAGTTCTAATTAATTCTCTAATATTCAAGTGCTGAGATGCTTCCTTTATTTTCATTGATAGTTATTAAAAAATAATAAGGTGAAACATTAATGGAAAATAAAAAAGACATAATTATAAAGTAATTTCTAAATGTATGTCCCCTATCGAGCAGTATTTCTGTAGAGAGAGAGAGAGAGAGAGAGAGGAGAGAGAGAGGTTTAACTCCACTCGAAACAAAGGGCTAACATCAACTTGACACAAACTAGATCCTTTCAGGACTAACACATGGTTTAATTTTAATTGCACGTAGACCCGGAGAAAACCCACGAGGTTGGACAGGCGACCCTACTCCTTATTACGCACAACCTGGGGAATCAAAACCCTGCCAGTTGACCCATTGACAGACCTTATGATACAGCACGTACTAGCTAAACATTCGACCATCAAACCCCCCCATATCTTCTAGACCACAATGAGAGAGAGTTAAAGAGAGATCCAACAAGCTTTTATTTTCACAATTCACAGGGTTCTTAAGCAATGGGAAAAAACTCTGAAGAAACTCCTCAAGGTTGGGCAAGTACAAGACTGGGATCGAAACAAACATTTGCAAAAATCAATCATCATGCTGGATTTTCAATGACTGTCTCTTAAAAGTATTACATAACAATCGCGTAGACAGAATATCATATATATTTAAGCACCTGTAAATTATATATATGTATATATGGAGTCATCTTACATCATGTTTTATCCTATTATTACTAACACAGAACTTATCCGTTTGAAGAGAGGTTGGGCGGCTGAATGGTTAATATGTGCATTTTATATTAGAAGGTCTGTCATTGAGTCAACTGGCTTGATTTCGATTCTCTGCTTATACATAACAAGGATTAGGGTCGCCAGTCTAACCTTGTGGGTTTTCTCCGGGTTCTCTGGTTTCCTCCCACTGGTAAAGACTCCTACGTACAAGTGAATTATTGAAATAAAATTGAACCATATGTTAGTCTTGAAATGATCTAGTTTGTGTCATCCGTTTGTAGCAGTAAAAGTTACTCCAGTTACTACACTATGAACAAATCAATTAAAACTGATACTTACTGCACAGAGGACAAATTTCACTGTTAAACATACACATGTAACATCTTTCATGTCCGCAGGCATCAATCAGTTTCCGCTTCTTGCCAGCATCGAATGGCAGACGGCAGGCTGGACATAAATCCACACCTGTTACGTCCATCTTCATATTTCTAACCAGATCCACATCTGTAAATATAAAAAGAAAGGAATTGTTTAAAACGTGGAGATGAGTTTACGAGGTTTGTATCCTGTTGTATTAATAACGATGGTATACCTGTAGTTTAACACAACTCAAGCGGAATTGAAAGCAGACTTCTGATTGTAGAAAACAGAACTAATATCTCTCTCGGGAGGCAATATATATATAATTACCAAAGTAGCCAACAAAAATTTGTAAGCTATTTCAATGTAGTATCATGTGTTCTTGAAAGACCATGTTTATAATGTTGGCTAATTACTGGTACAACAATTTGTTTTTTGTTGTCATTTAAACTCCTCAGGTGAGAAGTGGCATTAGATGTTCTTGAGAAATAAGATGAATACATTTTAATAATGGGAAAACAATTAACAATTCCCATGTTAAATGTCAATCTGATTTTCTAGAACACTTGATACCACTTTTCAGATTAGTTCACATTGTTAATAGTTATGTATTTTGTCTCCGTTATGAACCTGAAGAAAACTAATATTAGAAAACACACATATCTTTCTACAGATGTAAAAAGATCGTAAATTCCAGCCATCCAAGATGTTAACAGAAATATGATTTTAGGAAACAGAAAAAAGGTTTCTCGTAAATTCCAGGCATACGCATACAAGAACAGAGAAAAGTTAACCATATAGATGTGTATATGCTGTCATACATGTAAATTGTTAAGTAAATTAAATATTTTAAACATCTAACAATTATCTAACTTTTACACATCCATGAGAAAATATTAAAAATTTCAGACATCTATGTAGGTTTTATACATCTATGATCTCTTCCATACAGTTTATATACAACTATTAAAAATTTGTGTCATAGATATACTATGAAAGAAATTTAAAAATCCCAACTTTCTACCTATATATGCTTCTTTATAAAAATTCCTATGATATCTGTCTTTACATAATAATTCCTATCATCATATAAGGTTTCTATCTTTACATCAAAGAAAGAAGAATAATAATTCCAGCCATCTACCTATATATGCTATTCGTATCAATATTAAGTAAAATTAAAAATTCTAACCAAAAATACCTGTCATCAAATACAAAGTTTATCTAGATTATTCTAGACATCTAGGAAAGAAGATTAAAAATTCCAACCACCAATCTATGCAGTCTTGACACTTATATCTATCTACATGTAGTAAGATTAAAAATTCCAACCATACATGATAAGCGTGGAAGTGAATAGGAGAACATGTGACCACTAGTAAATCAATGTATAAAAGACAACATCTATCAAAGTCACAGTCGATTACCTCCTGTTACATATATATATATATATAACATATGTAAGTGGACTCAGTATTAATAATTGAATAGTTGAACACAGATAGCGTGTACATTCAATCTGTTCTTGTCACTAATCAGTCAATAATTCAATATTAATCTCTCTTTATATTCTACATAATATCAAATTATACGTCTGCTCCATTCATCAAGGTCGTTACACCATACTTCATAATTATATATCACATGATCAAGTGTGAATACAAGAATTTTTGAAAGGGGGAGGGGAGAGGGAATACTTGTTTAATAAAATAGGGTTTATCATTGTACTTTTTTACACCAAACGAGTTAAAGCAGTCACAGATATGCCATACAGTGCAATACGAGGTAACTGAGATTGTGCATATTTCCCTTATGCGCAGCACCCCCATCCCCATATTACAAATTACATTCCTTCATTGATTTAGTGGAGGTATAAAAAGGAAATAGCAACATATCTAAATAATATTTGAAAGATTTTAACGTTAAAACAATGCATATCTCCATAATGCAAAACACTCACCCCACTAAAATCGGCCTCATATTCTAAAATATACATTCCTTTGTTTATTTAAAGGAGGTACAAAAAGGTATGAAACAGCATTGTATCTTTAAGTATACCTAAGATTTGAATGTTGTAACTCTTGAGACTATGCATTTCTCTCCAAATGCACCCCCACCACGTCCCCCTTCGATCCACCCCCACCCCCTCCCCCTTCGATCCTTTGTTTATTTAGCAAAGCATAAAATTTTATCAGCAATATAACTTCAAGAGAATATTTCAAGATTTCAAGGTCTTAACTGTCAATTTGCTCACATCTCCCAAATGCACAACATCCCACAGACCCTAGATCAGCTCGGTATTTTAAAAATACATTCCTTCATTTATTAAGCAGAGGTATAAAAACCTTGAGAAACATCGACTAATGCACAGATAAGACAGCTGTAACATTATATTCTCCGTCAATTACTGTCAATTCATACATGATAAATTATTTCAAAGCTTCATGTTAAATACTTATTTCTATGAGAAAAAACTTACAACTGAAACATGTGCATTAAGAGATCTTTTTGTCAATTCAGTTGAAATTCAAAACGGGAGGATATAAAATATAATAATGTGGCTTTTGTTTGACGATATAATCTGGAATGAATGGGGACAATTGTAGGTCTGATAGGGTATACAATACAGGGGTGAAATATTTGCGGTATGAAATAAGAGATTAAGGGGGTCTTGAATGCACACAGATGGACAAGATAAAGTAGATCATTACCTCATAATAAGTACTATTGTGTGTATGTAAAGGGTCCATTATTATAAAACTTTGACATACGTCATTAAAAATAATTTAACAATGATATAGGATTCCTGTGTAGATTCTTTACATAGTTTTAGAAACACATATGTGGTATTTATCAGATTTTGATGTCTATATATTTAAGGGGACGTCGAATAGGGAAAAAAAGTTGGTGATATTGCAATTTCAGAAAGGGAAGTAAAACACCAACGGAGAAGAAGAAATAAAGAATTTCTATATTGGCCTGATTCAATATATCGCAATGTCAGAAGTGGAAGTAAAATCCTGATGAAGAAGATCTCCACTTCTATTTACTCAAAATGAAGAAGAAGAAGAAATAATGAATCTCTCCTGTGTATTCCTAAAATTACTCACTTCTATTTTTTTTCATATTGAATTTTACTCTTTTTTTATTTGTGACACAATTATGAAAATGACTAATAAATTCCTGAAGGAAAGTTGATAATATTTCGTAAACCAAAACCATTATTCATTTCATAAAAAAAACACACAATAATCTATGCCATGAGAAAACGGATGAAGTGATGCTGTGGATATGAATCATATTTGCATGCAAACTCCAAAGTTAAGAATTCATGGAATGACACGTCTTCTAATGGAAAATGTCATTTTTTTAAGTCGCCATTAATACATTTGGGAGGTAACCATCCCATTAACTATAGCAGGCTGATTAGATGTTTACAAAAGTTAGAAATCATCATGTATGCAAGGGTTATTTGTTGGATCACAAAACTATTGCGTCACTTGTTGCACCGTTTTTAAATTTAGGCTATTGACCCAACGGCCCTTTTTTGAAACGGCAACAAGTCTATGAATGCCAAATAACACATCACTATAAATAAGTCCATTTGTTCTTTGTGATGTATGGAGAGACGGAGAGAGAGGGTTTATTGTCCACTAGACACAAACTATGTAATTTTGGAACTAACATATGGTTCAATTTTATTTCAATAATTCACTTACGCGTGGGGGTCTTTAGCAGTAGAGGGAACCGGAGGAGCCAGAGTAAACCAACGAGATTGAACAGGCAACCCTATTCCTTGTCACATGCAACCGGGAAATCAAAACCACTCCAGTTGACTCACAGTAGACTTTATTCAAACTATGTTCGTTAAATTCCTTTTATCTTTTACATAGTGTGTCAACTCCTCTATGGATAATGACTAACCTTTGATTATTTCTTACCTGAACTAAACCAGACATAATTCCCAAAGTGTACTAATATAAATAATCATTTACTAAAACATGTCAATCATACAGGTGAACCATATTTCTACCTGAATATAGTGGGTGGATTTCTATAAATCACTGTTTAACATAACATAAGTGTGCACAATTAACATAACAATCCATGATACCCCAATCCTACAGGTATGTTTAAGGTAGGTCATGATACAGTATTTACCAATACAAGGAACTAAACCATGGGTTTTTACAGTCACGAGTGTAATCAATGTAAGCACACCCACGCTATTAAAAGTGTTATTTCTTCTTATTAATCTATGACCACTATACATTTTCTATAAGGGACTGAAATTTAGGATCTATCATGTACTGTGAAAAAGAATCATAAACACATCGCGCACTGTGCATATTGAATCAAATATTGTCACGCAGGCTCTATTAACATGATGGCAATTAAACAGACGACGTTTTCAAGGAACTGATGATCAAATTTCTTATTTATAGAAAGGTATAAAACACACCTAGAATTTCAAACATTTCTCCAGAATTAAATATCATTCGTAAGTAAGACTAAAACACACCCAGATTAAACATCTTATTTGTTTAGAATTAAATTGTATCTTAATATCAACAGTGTAGCAAGTAACACAGAAATGTAGTGTTCACAAGAAACATTGGATTCAGATTAATTAGTAAAATATCAAACACACCTTGAAATCTAAACCTATTTTTTCTTAATATCATATTCACATGTGGTACAAAACTACACTGAAATCTATCTATACAGGTCACAATTCTATGGAATACAATTACTGCTTATCACAGAGCGACGTTTCGACTAGGCTTCTCTAGTTGTTATCTTCCTTAAGTCAAATATATCCCTTATAATTCCCATATGCTAATCTGTGTCCTTAAAATTCTATCTGATCTGTATCCTCCTTGAATTCAAATTAATATCTCTGATAATTCCAATATGCTAATCTCTATCACTTGGTTTTAGTATCATAATTACCAAATTACTAACACATGATCCCCAGGTGTAAATATTCCTATGGCTAACTGATACCAACTCCTAACGCCTTACATAAACTGGGTATAACACCTTTACAATCACACAGGTAACCTTAATTAGTGTTATTAAATCCAATCAACACCTAGAGATAATTAATTGCAATTAGTTTAACACCTCTAATCAACACTATAGTAAAACAATAAACAAGTAAAGCTATTTCCAATTAAACCGTCCATTCACAAGGTGTGCATTGTATTTTACATATCATTTTTTCTATTGTTAATCAGAAGCTCATTAACAAAAGCTTCACACTTCATGATCATTTATCCATCCCTGGAGAATCAATGATTTTTTTCCCTTACATTAAATGGAATCACAACAAAAGATAAAATCAGACTGACATTAATCAGTATTGAAGCATAAGTCCAAACGTTTTATCAATAATAGTATAAAGTTAATGTAGGTCTTCATATTGTGGCATGGTTAAACATAGTCTAAGTACAAAATGAACATCATTTCAAACCAAGCTGCTCAAGCTGCTGAGTAGACTACTTTCATTTTCTAAAACACTTGATAACAATCCTCATTACGAATTCAGATACAAAAAGCTAACAAACTTTTCTTGTACTTTTGTATTTAAACTGGTGGTGGTCCTAAGTTACCTTAAACAAAGGTCCATTTCTACTGGTGGTCCTGAAGTTACCTTAAACCCTGGTCCATTTTTTTGCTCCATCATTAACTGCAAGTAGTTATAGGTGCCATGAATAGGGCAGGGTATTTCTTATATCTCTAGATCCCTTTTCTCCACTTCTCATTTGAGGAATGCACATGTCTAGTATCAAATGTTTGTTGTAATTTAATATACATGAAGTGGATACACGTTTTGAGAACTCAGAATCTTTCTTATATTGCTCTTTAAAGACTTCACATCTCAATTTGAAACATATTGATGTCAAATAAATAATTCCTTAATGTGACATTACATATAAAACCTATTTATGTACTTACAAGCCCTGTATTATATTCGCTTCTTCATCAAGCAGACGACATAACTCAAAAACCAATATCGCAGATGATAATAACGCAATGTACAACATCCGTTCGATATCATTTCATTATCATTTTATCTCCTTTAAATCTGATTTATTTTTATTGCGGCGGGAAAAAGTAATCAACACTTAGCAGACACAATATATGATTTCTCTTGCTGCGGACATTATATCTCTTATCTGATTGGACAAAAAGCGTGAAATATTCAATAAATCAGAAGATTTGAAACTACTTTAGGGTATATATCAGTTAGACGAATATCAATATCCCATAATGATCGTCTTAAATCGCTGATACAGAAATAATCCCTCCATCATCAATTTGGCGTAAAAATCTATCCCCTGTCTGATCAGATAATAGCGAAATAGTTCAAATGATTTGGCTATAAAATTTTGTTGTAACTATTCAACCAGAAAATAAAGGAAATGGAAACCGAGTTAAAAGTTCATAAACACAATTTGGTCATTTTTTGTTAGTAACGTAGCGTTTAAACAACTAAGTCGTTCATAAATTTCAAATTAACAGGTTATCTGTTTACTGAATTAAACTTGATCATTTTGTCATTTCAGGACTAAGAGAGAGAGAGAAAGAGAGAGATGGGGCTTAATGTTCACTCGACACAAAAGTAGATTATTTTGGGACTAACACATGGTTCAATTTTATTTCAATAATTTGCTTGGGTGGAAACTGGAGGACCCGGAGATAACCCATAATGTTGGATAACCGGGGAATCAAGACCACGCAAGTTGACTCAATGACAGACCTTATGATACAGCATGCACATGGTACCCCCAGGACTAACATGTATTTAAGGATAAAACATAGGTCCGACATACAGGGACAGGGTGTGGCTTACACCTTGTCACATTTAATCCAGTGATTATAAACGATGACACTTGACTTAATGACAGACCTTTATGAACTAAAGAGCATGCGTTGAGTCCAAACCAATTCCTCTACTCTTGTCATGTACAACTTTGACTTGATTGGTAAAAAACTCAGGAGCTGTGACACTACTCTCCAACCCTCCACACCCGGATACATGCCGTTTGGTTACATAGGCAACAATAATTCTGGACATGAACTAATCAACCTCTGTGATGACAAAGATCAAGTCGTCGAACCACCTGATCACAGAAGGAAATCTTTATCTTATGATCAGGATGTACGTTTATATTTATAAAGAAAATTAATTCTACAAAAAATACAAACGGTGTTCTTACAATCAAAAGAACACAATCTCGTTTATTTGGGTGAAACGTTAATGTGTGAGTGTTACACGAGTTGATAATCTATCTACATTAAAAATTTTACTTTCGTGAACTGAAGTGGTCTTGGCCCTAGAATATTGATACAGGATTATATTTCAACTTCTCCACCATCAGCTTGTGACTTTGTACAATTCCTGATCAAATATCACCTCAGTATTATTTATCTTGTCGGTTTTGTTTTGTGTGTAGAGCGGTCCTCCTGCACTAACTATTGAGAGAATACTCTTTGAACTACTCCCATATGAATTAGTGATTTTTCTTCCATAAGTATGTGTTATAGTTTATTACTTCAGATGGTTATTATCTGTCTGAAAAAAGATGACTGTATTGAACAGAGACACAGCACACAGACAACTAAAAAAAAAAAAGGTTAACAGTCAACAACATTTGTATAGCCTTTTACCATTTACAAAACAAAATACAAAAGACTTGTCTATTCAGATAATTAAATTGTATGTTCCAGTCATTGTGTTCGATTAGAATTACTGTCTACACATATATATATATATTCTGTAGCCCTCTGATTCTTGACAAAGCAGATGATAATTGGATCCGTCAATATTTACTTCAATGACTTCTAATTACAAGTTCATGATTTTTAAAAAAAATACCAACTGAAGTTTATCATCAACATCGCAGACTTCACATTGACATTTGGTCTCTTGATAATACAGCGCAAATTTAGTCTATACATCTAATCAAGTCAGCTTTCCACTTCATTTATTAATCTTTATTTGTTTAGAACGAATGCTGAACCTGAAAGCCTTGCTGTATTCAAATTACTGCTTTAAATAAAAACATTTAAGTTCTTTAAAAAAAAAATAAATATATTATTTTGTTTAATGGTTTCCACCCAGGTAACCCCAGGGTTATTTAGTAATAACTTTGACAATTTTACTTAACTGCACTGCAATTACTTTCCTGTTTAAATACACAATCGTGAAGTATTTTTAGATGCTTTTATCTGCTTGAATAGTTTTTTCCTATTGATGAATAAACACACTGAATACATCAACAAAATAATATCAAATATCCAGGCCAACATGAATTTGTTGATTTTTTAAAATCGATAAAAGCAGATGATCATTATTTGAGAGATTTTGAATCGTTAAATGCACAGTATAAAAATGGTTCAATTTCGTTCACACAACACAAACTAGGTTATTTTTTGACTAACATATGGTACAAAGTTTTTTCTTTTAATAATTTGCCTATGCATAGTTTTTAGCAGTCTGAGGAAACTGGAAGACCCCAAGAAAAATCACGAGGTGGGACAGGTAACTCTTCTCCTTGTTACGTAAAAGTGAGAAAACGAAACCATGCTACTTGACTCAATGAACTTCTGATACGACGCACACATGCTAACCATTTCGCTACCCAACTCCCAGTCTGTATAAAGATATAGTGAATTGAAATGTCTGCAACATTCGGCATCATCTGCTGACAATACAAACAAGCCAGCACCATGTATAAGAACTGGGAAAATCTTAATTCCAAGCCAGATTATCTACTGTTGATATTTTGGTTTTGTTCTTTTAATTAAATGTTAAAAAATCAGAGTATATTTTCGCAAGAATTAACCTGAGGAAAATCAGTAAAATGTGAAAGTCGCTCAGTGGCTTAAAATCTTAAGAGAAGGAAAATACATTAGTATGGACAGCCATAATGCACCAAAACAATTGTGGAAAACATGGCCACCTCCACAGAAACTCAAGTAGATTCTATATCCAAGCCTTTTAGACAATATTTGAATGAATTAAACAATAGCAAATAAAACAGACTGGCCAATCTTTATAGTTAAATCCCCTTTCTTCAGTAACATTTCAAATGTTATTAAAAGTCCACTTAACAAAGTGGCTCAAGGCTAGCCGTGACAAAAGGTGTCAAAGTGGGAAACTGCCCTTTCAATTTAGTGAATAGATCCAAGTCTGTTTTAACACAATGGTCAAATATCCACACGCACTGGTGTTAACCTCTAATGAACTGATGAATAGTCTCCCAAAATAAGTCAAGAAAACGTTTCTCACACAGAAGAAGAAATTATAGACAATTAAGAAGCTCACCGTGAATACAGACACCCATTCAATGAGACATACAGCTCTTTTTTTGCATTCTTGTTTCATTGAAGCAATTAAAAGATTTTGAGATTGTATTCATGAAATAGCTTTATTTAAAGTCTGATTCCACCGAATATCGACAACAACTGAGATTACACATTCTTCTTGATCTTACATAGTGTTCAGCAGACGGCTATATATTTCCTAGTATTAAACACCACCAGTATTTTCAAAGATGCATTACGTAAGAGCCGAATCTGCATATTGCATGTCTTCTTTTCGACTTCAAATGTTATATAAATTATTATCTTAACCTTTATTAATATGATAAGCCTGTAATCAACTCTATAGACCATCAAATGGCAGAAATCGAAATGGACCATTCTCATAATCTATTTTGAACTATCTTTATTTAAATCTCACAACATGCATCTTTAAAACACCAGGGTTTTTAAGTCTGGAGAGTCAAGAATTTACATTGACTTTAAGTGAAACCAGGTTATCTGTACTGACAGCAAACGTCTGTGTTTCAAGATAATTACGTGTGTGGTTTTTCAAATTGAAACCATAGATTTTTCACAAAAAGAAATGAAATATGCATTATGCAAACTAAAAGCTAGCTGAAACTGGCAAATATAAGAGAACTCCTTCAGGTAACAAAGACAAACCAGCCCAAACCAGCTTTTAAAAAAAGACAAGTCTAGAGTTAGGGTTTTGAAACTGATTTATTCAGCCCACCTTTGTATTCAGACGACCTAAATGATTTTGTAAAAATTTCATTTGTATATATATATATATAACATATAAATGTCTGTGATATGACTTTGATGGAGGCAGACGTAAAATAAAGCTATTCACACACATACACATTCAGAGATAAAGTTAGACAGCTTAGCAATTGTCTGCGTTTTAAAACCAGCTTAACTGAGCTTCATTCATGAAAACTTACGCTAAACGAGCTTAACTGGGCTTCATTCATAAAAACTTAAACTAAATTAGTTTAAGGATGCATTCTATATAAAACTTCATCATATGAGTTAAAAAGATCAGTTACATTATAAATATTAGTAATCATATCCATAAATGGGATTGTAAATTTCTATGTACAGTACATGTATTCAAATATTCAAATGATATCTCTAATAGGGGTGTTTAGATGTAATAAAATACAATCATTTGCACCTAATATTTAAATGTTACCACCTAGCCAATCCTAATCTTTACGATGTCAAAATTATGTCTCATATTTTATGTGTATTTTTATTGCAGAAGTGGTTTAAAGGTAGTTGATCTATAAATGTCATGTAATATCGCTTATCTCTGTATCTGTGCAACTCAGTCTGTTTACCTAATCTTATACAAGACACAATTCTTTCAGATATAATCTCTGTTTCAAATGGGCTTTAATCAAGAGAGGGAGAGAGAGAGAAAGAGCGAGAGAGAAATGGGGTTTAACGTCCACCCGACACAAACTAGGTCATTTATTTCAATAATACGCTTGCCCGTAGGGGTCTTTAGCAGTGAGAGAAACCCAGAAAACCTGCGAAGTTGGACAGGCGACCCTACTCCTTGTCACGTACTACCGAGAAATAAAAACCATGCCAGTTGACTAAATGACAGACCTTATGAAACAGTGCGCACATGCTAATCATTCGGCCATCCAAGTCCCCAGGCTTTAATCTAACTTCACTCAATAATAAGCAGTAATTGTATTGTACAGAATTGTGTTCAGAATATAATCACTGTTTATAACTAAGTGATATTTTCGACAAGGTTACAGTACTTTCACTAGGCTTTATCCAATGCCACGCCTTAATAAGTGGCAATTACCAGTAAGTTGTGTAGAATTGTGTTCGGTTTATTCCCAGCTCAATTACTAAATGCCATTTAAACAATCCAACCTTTTTTGATGTTCTCCTAATTTTAATACATCTTGAATGTTTGACAAATGTTTTTCACTCTGGTGTACAACAAAATTAACTACTGGTACTAATAAAGTCAAGCTAGGAGACATGGGTTATAAAGATGAGCCAATCCTAGGTGTTACTTTGACCAAATAAGGCTTTTAGGTGACATTTTTTAAAAATGCTTGCCATTATACAAAATCATAACTATGATCATAGAAAAATGTCTTTGATGTTTTTATGACAAAAATCGTATATTCTTCAAATTTTATGTTATTACTTTCCATACGTTAGTATAATGTACTATCATCTATTGTCTGGATGTCCTTGCCTACAGAAATAGGCAATAAAATATACTATACCATTCATAATGTATTCTTCAAAAGAACATTGTAATATGAAAAACTTTGGAAACTTCTCAAAACTGTCATTCAAGAGAAGATAATAAATGGAGGTCACATTTGACAATTTCATACCCAAATAGCAGACAGGGGAAGAAAGATTCAACTGATAAAAAATATAATAGTAGCCACACATTTATATTGTATTTTGAGTTAGTCTGCAATATCTTGTGGTATTCGAACATGAAGGCCTGTGAAGACGACAATTTCATACCCTAATAACAGACGGACAAAGATAGATTCTACGGATAATGAATATAATGGTAACCACAAATTTATATTGTATTTGAGGTTAGTCTACGAGATCTTGTTGTATTCGACTTAGATCACCAGCTATTCATGTAGTTGACAGGGTAATCTATAGTAGCAGAAGTATGTCAGACAGTAATCAGCCACAGCGTTCTCGACCCTTGACGCCAATCACCTCCAAGACCAAATCAAATCAAATTTAATTCACTTACTTAGTCTTCTAGACAACTTCATACTTATAGAGTCAATCGCTTTTGTCTTTGTGGATTTTATAACGAAGAAATTAGCATTCCGTAATTTTATAGATACAATAAGTAATCCACAGTTAATATCCGATTTCCATATAGACAATAACGTCTGCAGGTCACATGTTAAATTGAATAATAACGCCACTTTTTAAACAATCCAGTAACTTGAATATCGTATTTTTCACAAATTAAATCGTAAATAAGACAGATATCTTCCTTGTTACACAGAACGCATCCTCTACCACATAAAAATTATACGTTATTTCGCCCTTCAATAAATCTCAATAGCAAATAAATGGCTATGGTCAACTTCATTCAAAATATTCATGTATATTCCAAGAAGTCAGGAATAAATCTAATATCTCCCGCAACATCGAAAACATGTGATAGTTACAAGATAGTTACATAAAGACAGCAACGCCTACTATGTTTCACCTCTTTTAAACCATGTAACAATGACAGATAAACGTTATTCGAACATTCAACAAATCTAATTGCATATAAATGGCTGTATATCTCTTGTTATCTGTCCAATAATTGAAAGCTTTACGACTACTACATGACTGCACCTCCCACGGTTTCAACCACCAATCCTATGTAAACCTTTCTATAACAGGACTCATTCATTCATACAAGTACACGAGCGTAGTTATACATGTACATGTATATTGTTTACCCATTCTGTGCAGTTTTTTGTCCACTCTTTGGCATAGTATACCGTAATATCAACACCAACGCACTAACAAAAACCTTTCTATTTGACAATGCAGAAACACAACACAACAAATTCTATTTCATGTTTACAAATATATTATCAACAAGTCAAGTGTCACCTTAAAATCTTTGGATGGGTTTGTTTTTAATCCAATGGAATCCAAGTAGGACTGGGTGGAGTTAACTGGTTAACTAGTAAAATTTTCAAAAATAGTTCTATTAAAGTTACATGTAAAATTTTAACAAGGAAATCTAGCTCTTTGTGTGTTCAATATGATAATTTTCGACTCATGGACTCGTATATGAACAGTGGCGAATGGCTGTATGAAAAGAAACAGCATTTACAATTCATATTTTGATTTCTTTATTAAATGTTAAACAATCACTTGGAATATGTGTGGATTTAACTGAAAGCTGTAAATGGCTTTAACAAAGAATTTCTGTTTGAAATTTGGTAACATGTTAATTTGGTTTTTGTACTTAAATTACCTATTACATGGGAAATCTGTCTTATTCAGATGTCAATGAATAATTAAGGTAAATAAAAAGAAATGAATTGAAAAAGGGGGGGTTTAACTTCTACTCTTCTGCACCCATTGGGCTAATGAAGATATTAAATGAAAAAAATAAGTGTCAGTGTATAATGTTGGTGTAATATGTAACTTCTATATAATGGGATTGTCATCCTAGCCTCTAGAAAAACATAGGTATCACTTTTTAATACTAACCGACCTATCAAATACAGGATTATCTTAATACATAAACTCTAGATATTTCACACTTACTACCATAAATACACTATTCTTGGATTAAGTATAATCACTGGATATATATTAGATATAAAAGTTTTAACTTACCATACATTTCAAGAAAAGTTAAGAAAATGGTTACTTTCGACAAGAAACTATCAAAATTCTTGTCAATCCAGTCATAGTAATACTGTGTCACCCTCCAGTTAGTCTTAACTCTGTCCGGTCATAAACGAGCTTCAGTCAAGCGTAAAGCCACCTTGAGAGATACCAGTTGAATGAAATACCTATTTTCTGACAGATCTAGTCTTTAAGAACCTATTTGTGACAGCTATATAAAGATATGACACATATAATATACGGACATAAATACGTACAATAATTTTTTTTTATATACTACTTCACGCTCCATATAAAATACAGTCTACCCAGGTGTCTTTTAATATTTCACTTTCCTTTTTAATTCATAAATATTCTTGATTCAGTAATTTAAGATGAAAATTTTTAAACAAAGTACATAGAAAATCGACATTTGAGAGCACTTGATCTGACCTTAACATGAAACTTTTCTCTGGAGAGTAGCAATGCCAATCAGTCTATTTAACGGTCCAGTATTTCTTTCCACCAATTTTGATGCTGCCATCTTTAATTTCTTGTAACTGTTTGTGAACATCCAAATGACAGCTCACTTTTATCCATGAACATCAATGCCAAGATTGTATTAAACTACTAATTAAAAGCACACTTTTCAGTCTTCATTTCTGTTTAATTTCAATTAATATTAGTCGTCTGCCACTCAACATCTTGAAGTATTGTAAATAATAAAAGTGCAGTGTCTTTTGAAATAAGAAAAGCCAAATCTAAGCATTTCTTTTCTATTAAAAAAAAATCCTCTTAAAATTCTTTTAACGTCATCTCACAGCTTCGATTCAATTACAATTCTCAAAAAACAACATCTCATATTTCAAATTTTATTTCTCTTATTCTTAACCTAATCAATATTATACAATCATCTTGTTTGAAAAAATTCTATATCAATCTCATTCAATTCATTTTTATGCGTTAAGTATGTTAGCAAACTCATTGATTCGAACACAAAAAACGTTAAATAATACTGTGTTCATTCGTTGTGTATTGACAAAACTTCAACTAAACAAATAGCCCAAAGATATCAAGATTTTTATTAAACATTCTTAGCGGAATTACAATCAGAATTACATCTGTTTTCTGCCTTTAAATAGTAAAACCAATTTTAAACTTATATAAGCTGGATGTGACATGAATAATTACCCAGTATTATTCAATATTGGGTTGTATGGATTGAAAACACAAATAACACTGTTACGGGTTTAATTATCATTATTTTCTAGGCTGGATGTGACATGAATAATTACACAATATTATTCAGTAATATATTGTATGGATTAAAAACACAAGTAACATTGTTCTGAGTTTACCGGTAATTATCAATATTTTCTTAATAGGGTAGATGTAAGATATTAACTAACACAAGGTAAAACTTCACGGAACCTAATTATTGAATTATTACTATGCAGCATTTCGAAGAGTCTCCTCTCTTGTCTTTTTCAAGCAAATGATGCACATATCTCTATGAAGCTGGAAGTTAATATCAGCTTCTACAGAGTGCGATGTAGCAGAATAAAACTTAACAAACTCCAAACAACGTGAATTTTTTTTAAGCCTGTGTCCGTTCCTAGGATAACACATGTTCGGTTGAAAAGGAGAATGTGTCTAGTTATATGTATGGCACAAAAAAGCTGACTCTAATGTGCCAATCGGTACTAAGGTAAATAAAATTTTTGCAGTAAATGTAGTGTTCTAATAAAGAACAAGCAGAAAACACAATGTTCAGGCAAAATTCACACCCTTTACACTAAGTCTGTCAACGTAAACAATAAACATTGGTGTCTGAAGGCTGACTAGGACTCAACTGGGTTTAGCTCCCAAGGGGCAAAGAAAACTTATTTTATGATCAGGAACACAGCCCTACAGTGCTAATCAGGGAACATTAGTCTTAAAATGACCTAGATTAGTGCTAGCCTTAGGGGTATGCGAACCATGCACCTTTGAGGGCCTCAAAAATGTTACTTGTCCTAATCAAATTTTGTCACTGAAATCAAATAACAATAACTCTGTTAAAATTGAAAACAATTTGACATATGGTATTTGACACACGGAGCCAAATTATTCAAAGGTGGCACTGCCTCGATAAAGTGATGTCACGATGCTAGGTAACTCCATTCCAATTGACATAATGTCGGATATATCAACTCATTACGATTACAATATCAATATTATTCCCTTCCATCAATAGTATTTGTACACTGAGCCGAATTATACAGGGAGCCGAATTATTCAAAGGTGGCACTGCCTTGATAAAGTGATGTCACGATGCTAGGTAACTCCATTCCAATTGACATAATGTCGGATATATCAACTCATTACGATTACAATATCAATATTATTCCCTTTCATCAATAGTATTTGTAACGTTATTTACAATAGAATAACAGACAATCAATGGCCGCTGCCTGTAGCCTGAAGGTAAATCAGTCATTACATCAGATTAAATAATAACCTCCATTAAATTACCCTGGATTGTCGAACATCAGTCCAAACATCAGACAACATAACTAACACTCAAAAATAAATAGGTTGTCACAATTCTATTTAACTTACACAAACTAAAACTAATGAGGACATCTATTTTATATTTTACTGGATAAAAGGTCACCTTTACCGGTAAATGTATATATAGTATAATATAAATGAAGTATCCTAAAACGCTTTATCACGATATTAATACTACAATTCAAATCTCATTTCGTGATAAACAGCTTTTTAGAAATACATGATGCACTGGCATGCAAGTGTGACAGCAGACAAAAACATTGCCGTTAGGTCAAAATTTCCCTCTCCATGCAGTTGGTACAGAAAACTAGGAACGTTAAACCCCATTTCATATATAATTCCAATCCAAGGCTGATAATTGTCTTAAAGAGAGTATGATTCTATTGGAAGAATTATGGGGTTTAACTTTAACGTTTTACTGTTCTGCTCCAAACTTGGTTAATGAAGACGGGCATAGGGCATACGCTATACAGTGTGCTTGAGTGAAAGCAGCACTGCAGCCTACTCTTACAGTGAATTCCAATTGTCAAGGGATCTTTTACGTGCAAGTGGCTTTTCATCCCATCTGAATGACTAGACAGCTGTCCTTGTCAGGCCCTCCGTCCTGCATCATTGACAAGGGGGAACCACGCCACAAAATCTGGATGAACTTTCTCTGCAAATACAGGGGTCGAACACCTGACCTCTGTGCTAGCGTCTTACCCACTTAGCCACTGTAGCCCCCAATGGCGATAATAGGTACATAATATCAATATATCTTCTCCCAACATCAAATAATCATTGATCATTTCTTACAAACAGTTAACTTCAAATCAATACAGACTTCATCAATTTTAACTTATCAAGACTCCTGATAATATATCTTCCATCAATTTGTCAGAAATAATTTACACGTTTTGGCTTCAAAGATATTAACCAGCTTTTTGTATTTTGGCCGGACGACAAATTCTAATTTAATTACAAATACAAGTAGATCCAATATCTGTAGCCGTAAGCCGATTCAACGAAAGGGAAATAAGAAATTGTGAATCTAGTCTAGAGTGAAATGAAGTACTTGCGGACATCTAATAAAGATTCCCTACTTAAATTAAAAATAGGGATCAAGATATGGGCGCTATGCCAAATAGAGTTTCATTCTGAACAGACAGTTAATAAGAACAAAATGTTAATATTAAAATTTTGAATGACTTATCTTAAAAGTCATAACATTCATTAAATAGCGTTTGCCTTCAAAATCCAAAAGTCCAACTTTGCTCAAGGATAATTAAATAACAATTCATTACCTATATTTTCAATGACTGTTAAAAGCAAGAAAAACAATTTCTGATAACACAATTTTCTGATTTAGAAACACAAAATTTCTAGATGGGTAGCTTATCAGAGTTCAGTCTTCTGGTTAGACTAAATCACTTTGGATTAAAATTGAAAAAAAGTAAACTACCTATCTTGTCTGTGGCTGTTAAAATCCTCCCCACAATCTCTCATTTAGAAAAAAAAATCTAATTGAGAAAACTGTCTAGATCACGATCACACTGATTATGCAGACACAGTTTACAGATTTGAAAAAGGATTGGATGAAAAAAAAAGAAGAAAAAAAGTACAATACCTATTTTGGCTATGGCTGCTAAAATCCAATTAAAAAAAATCTCTCCTATAATCCAAGATAGACCAAACTCTTAATCTAACCTTGGTCAGAATCGAATAGATTTGAGTCCCAGACAAAAAATTATAGAGTTTACAAACTTTACATTGAAATTGAAATAGGAAAACACCAGCTGTCCTCGAACGCTGTCTCTTTCTAACAGTAACAAAACTAAATGTTTGCTGGCTGGATGACTGTATTAATCAAGACTATGGTCAATCCATGGTCCACTTCACCTGGTCCCCAGCATGCTACTATATATCCAGTACAATAGATGACCACTCAACTATGTCCATATTCAAAACTAAACCTTGCTTTAATGGCTACCTGCCAAATTGAAAGACAAACACACTCAAAAAGATAATCAACAACTAAAGCACACTCATCAGAACGGCCATATCAAATATTTTAAATTCAACTGGTAACAAGTGTATCTAAAGTTTTAATATTGATAATAACAGTATCGAGTTACAGAAATTAGACAATAAAATTTACTTGAAATTTATCTCAAGGCTATCTATTTCCCTGCGGTAAAATATTATGTTAATGGCAGACTGCTTGACTAGACTCCATTATAGTTGATCATCAAAACAAAAAAAAAGCAAATGCATGAAAAATGTAGGAAAAATTTTATAGAAAGGAAAAATTTTCAAATTTTATCCAAATAATTATTGCAAAATCTGACATAAGAGTTATAATATTAACTGTTTTTCCATTATTATCCTTCACAAAACTTTTGGCATATCAAAATTGTAGGAAAAAGTTAATTTTGATATTTTGTTCTTTCAAAAATGAAGTAAAAATCATTCCTGGCACTTACTTATCTAATAGTTACCTTATATATTATCTACAATAAGTCATGTCTTAACCGCAGTCACAGTTACCAATTACTTCACGCCTCTAGGCCCCTAGATATAGATTACCTCAGTTTTTTTTCAAAAATTACCTGGATTAGTTGACAGATAATCCCCCAGTCGAGGTTAATACAACCACCTGCACAGTTAATTCTGTCTCTCCCCTATATTATTTAAATATACTTATTCAACTTCACGATTTTTTAGGTCACCACCTCCTAAATATAGGGCATATTATTAAAACTAATGACATCTGAAATCTGTCAACAGAAAAGTCGGTTGTTCGGCTTAGAATAACATAACACTTAAATCATCACCATTGAACTAAATTCACAAAAGCAAATAAAACCTGATAAAAAATTCCTGCGGTTTCAAACTAACTTTTTAAAACACAATTTCAGCACATCTCCCATGTTGACAGACTTGTACGTAAAAAACCTGGTTGCATTCAATCAAGGTACAATAGAGTGAATCAAGATATAACTAACTAAACATTACTGAGATCTTTATAAACAGCTCACCTGAGAAACTGAATTACAAACAAGGGAGATTACTCTTCTGGGAAGTTGCAGACCAGTTAAAAAAAACTTAAAGATAATGAAAACAGCACAGTATGCAATTATTCAAGGAATTCTAAACCAACATATATAATTGCATATTCATATTGTACAATTATTTTTATTGGGTTTTTTAAAAGATAAAATAACTCAATCATTCCTTGATGTATTTTCTGCAAATCTCATCGTTACTTGTTAATTTATTTTCCTTAAGGAATATCCGTTATCAAAATAGCAACTTTTCTCAAGTGATTGAAATAACAAAGGACACCTTGTGCTATGTGAAATACAAACAACTGGCTTTAAGCCAAACAATTTTAACAAGAATACATAATAGATTTATTATTTCTGCTAGTGTATATGTTGTAACAAAATTAGAAGAAAGGAATTTCTAAAATGACTTTTATATATATCGTAGGCTAAAACTATGGACTGTATATTTTATGTCCATGCTAATTACGTTTAACATAAAGCTATGCCGTTGATATTGTGCTTTTATTTTCTTAACTAAACATAAAATATTCAATTTGAGTAGGGATTTTTATTTAACTTTAATTAAGCCAGATCATGTCCAAAAAAAGAATGAACAACATTTGCAACTTTGACATTAAAATAACTGTTTTTGTATCATGTATTTTTTTAGCATTGAAATCTGGCATCTATCAGGAAAACTGTTCGCACAATTCCTCTGATGCCTGTTATTTTGTCTTGCACAGATTTGGCTCTTATTAGTGTTTTTATTGGTAATAATAATACACATCGAACACGTAAGTTGAAAATGTCAGGTAGCCTATACCATTTCATTAGTGTCTGACATTATATCAGGTAACATTAAAACTATCATTTTAAAGCAAACTCATTTTTTTTCTCTTATATAAATTCTTAATTGTAAATTCAGAACTAATTTCGTAGGCAATCTGATGCCAATTACACTGTTTCCAAAATGACTTTCATTGTATCACAAGGTTGTGTTTGACATTTCAGATAAATGTTTCCTTAATATGAAATAAATCATGAAACTTGTATTATCAGCATACTGTTTAAATAAATACATTAATATTTTCAGTGTAGAAAGTCATGTCCTGACAAAACCAGTTAATAAGAAAGAGCGATTTAAAAGATTTTTTTATTTATTCGATGATAAACACCATGTTTGAGGTTAAAGAATATGATCGTCTCAGCTGGATGTAGAGAATAAGATAAATAATGATAAGATATATACAAGGATTTCCTTGTGTGACAGGTTTTAATGAATGAAGGAGAGAAAGAATTGAATGGGCTGATATCTACACTATAAATTATACTATGTAAATAATTGACGGGTAACAAGGAAAGCACCCAGCACATTAATACCTTCCTGATGTTTTTAACAATGTTAGCCATATTACTACTCTCTTTGACTTATTGAATAGTCTGTTGTAAATACAACAGGAAAATAGGGTTTAACGTCCTACTGCTATGCTCCGAATGGCCTAATGGAGACGGGCATACACCATACAGTGTACTATGAGGGAAATTTTTTCCTCCAACTAACAAGGGATCTTTTGCATGCACTCCAATGTATACATGGACATTGTTTTTTGTCCCATCCAAATAACTAAACAGCTTTCTTTGTCAGGTCCTCTGTCCTGCCCTACAAATACAGCAGGGGTAATAAGTGGACAGTGTAAACCTTTAAACAGCATGATACATTTTATTGAGGACAATAATCTTTTAAACAGCTGTTTCAATCTTATTTTTTGGATTTTTAAACAAGATCATCCCGTCACATACGCAATAACGGAATAACCTATAATTTATAAAGTTTCATGTGAAATAGTCCAAAAACCTACCTACATGCTCATATAAGCTGTGTCCACTTGTCTATTTAAGACAGTACAAAATACACGCACAGGTCTATAAAACTGTTGTGAACAAGTTGTCCAGAATCTACCTACATGTCTATATAAAGTCTGTTGTGAGTGACGACCTACATGCTCATATGTAACCTGTTGTGAATGGGTTATCTATTTGATTTGGATCAGCATGTACACATACAGCAGGTTCATCTACAGTATGATCTTGTTAATAGGTTAAATCTATTTGTTAGGGCCAGCTCAATTTTTGTCAAGGTCTCTGAGATGTAAATGTGGTTAAGGCACATCAATGTTGGTGAGATTGTAGGTTAGGATTAGGGTAAGCATTGGGGCTAGGTCCTGGATTAGGGTTAGGGTTGGGATTAGCGTTATCCTCATTAACATATTGTGACCTATGACGAAAAATTGAGCTTGCCTTATCATTTTGCAGTAACCCAAGTTAATAGGTTATGTAAATAAAACTTGGATATGAGGGTTGAGGAGATTTGTCTGGTGTGAAATAATAATATCAAACCCAAATCAAATGGAAAGAGAAAGAAATAATATTATTGGCTGTGTTACCCAGATTGATCTGTAAACATACAACCATGTAAAAACAAACAGTGAGAGTGAGAGAAATTGGATTTAATGTCCACTTAACACAGTAAGGTAATTTTAGAATTAACATATCAATAATTCTCTTGCGTGAAGTGTTTCTGAGCAGTGGTATGAAACCAGAGGACCAGAAAAACTAAGCTCCTGAGAGTATAGGCACATTAAATAAGAATTTGGCATGCGTAAACCAACATATTCCTCCAGAGAATTCTCGAAAAAATGACAGTAAGATTTGGAGATGTGTAACCCACTGCACCTCAACAAGAGAAAATGTCAGTAAGATTTTGAGATGTGTAAACCTAAAGACCCCTTCAGAGAAAAAGACAGTAAGAATTTGGCATGGGTAAACCAATATACCCCCTCAGAGAATTCTTGACTAAACAACAGTAAGATTTTGAGACGTGTAAACAAATATATTCCTCCAGAGAATTCTCGAGTAAACGACAGTAAGGTTTTGAGATGTGTAAACCAATATACCCCACCAGAGAATTCTTGAGTAAACGACAGTAAGAATCTGGCATGTGTAAACCAATATAGTAAGATTTTGAGATGTGTAACCCACTGCACCCTTCGTTACTTTCCTCTTCCTGCCTTGTCCAATCATAATGACTTATGAACATATCTTAAAGGGCACCTGCATATCGATAGTGTGACCAGCACTTGTGGAGAAATCCCAAATGGACAGAAATGAAATGAAGTGAAAAGGGGTTTAATGTCCTACTGTTTTGCTCCTAAACTGGGCTAATGAAGATAGGAATACACCATACATACAGTGTGCTATGAGGGAAATTTTGCCCAGGCAGCGGTGCTACGGCCTACTCTTATATCGAATTCCAACTGCCAAGGGATCTTTTACGTCCACATGGATAGGCAGATGACTCTACTGCTGGTCATGTAAAATAGTGGGGATAGAAACTCATGACTTGCATTGATGAAAGACGTGTGATCTAAAGTATAATGACTTACTTCGGAAATGAGAAAAAAATTCAGTATGGCTGTCAACCGACAATGAAGACATTTCAATCATATTGATGAAACCACTAACAAGTCAACCACAGAGGTATCATTTATTTCAAATATTTGAGATTTTATGCCGTCTTGGGAATCGGCAGAAACAGATGAGTCCATGTTACATTCTTGTGCTATCAATTAACTAGTCTTGATCATCCACGCCTATAATGACTATAACAAAATAACGCTAAAATTTGTATACAGTGTCAAAGGTTATTCTGAGATTCTAGTATGTCTTACGATTGTCCGAGAGATAAATGAATGTAGATCAGGCAATGGACAAAATGCTTATGTTATTTGAAATATGCATTATGCAACATTAAGTGGTGGATTGATATAACATTTTCTAATATCCATTACATGAATTGCATGTGTGAGCATCTAGACAGCGAGTTACCATATGCACCATATAGGCTGGAATGACCAAGTCTATCACAATTTCATGTACAAAATAAATCTATTTGGAGAAAGTTTGATGAGTTTTGCATCAAAGCAAATTGCCTTTCGATCTTTCTCACTGATTGGAGATTAACACATTTCAACAAAATACATTTTTTTGCCTAAACTTGGCGGAGCCATGATAGCTATGTGGTTAAGACACTGGCTCACTAGCTTGCAGGTCAGGTGTTCGATCCCTGCATTTGCCGAGAAAGTTCATCAGGATTTACATGGTTCCCCCTCGTCAATGATGCAGGATGGTTGGTCTGACAAGGACAGCTGTCTAGTCATTGAAATGAGATAGAAAACCGAGGTCTTTTGTATACATTGGTGTGCACGTAAAAGATCCCTTTGCAGTTTGAATTCCATATATGAGAAAAGGCCCGTCTTCATTAGCCCAGTCGGAGCAGAACAGTAGGACATTAAACCCCATTTCATTTCATTTCTTAAACTTTGAATTCTTAATACCATGTTTTATTGTATTCCACTAGTATCCCTGCAACTGATTTCACTTATTGTAAGAATAAACTGAATCTACTGGTACATGATAAATATTGAAACTGTTTCTGTATTTAATCTGTCTCTCGAAGTTCCAATTCCATTAGCTACAAAACAAACTTATCAAATAAGCAATAAAAGCATTTATATGTCAAATGATTGGTTTAATAGTTCTACTTCAATTCTCCATCATATCCTTACGCCATCTAATAGTACGACTGCAATTTTCTCCATTTACAACCCATTTTCATGAATACTTAATAAAGAAATGTTTGGTCATGTCAGTATCGCACTTAATAGATCCAAGGCTATGTATTGGTCTATACTCTTTATAGTGACAATCAATGACTTATATGGTATTGCAATGTCGTGTTGTCATGACCAAATAGACTAAATATACACTTGTAATATGGACTGACATTTTATTTGTATTTGTGGTCAAGTTATCGATGTTTTTAGTGAAGAAGTAAGTTGTGGAGGAGGAATCGATGGGATGAGGTTTTGTCAGCTGATTAAATCACAGTCAATAATAACAAGAACTTGAATCAAACTTAAAGGGAGGAAGGGAGAGACTTTAAACATCCGCTCGATATAAAACTGGGTCATCTGGGAACTAACATATGGCAAAGAGAGAGAGAGAAATGGGGTTTAACATCCACTCGACACAACTAGGTCATTTCCGGACTAACACATGGTTTTTAATTTTTTATTTCAATAATTTGCTTGCGCGTAGGGGTCTTTAGCAGTGGGAGGGAACCGGAGTGCCCGGAGGAAACCTACGAGGTTGAGAAGGCGACCCTATCTCCATGCCACATACGCTCACACCAGGGCTCGAAACCACAGCCGCAAGCCAGAGGTGACCGGCCAGCTAGAGGTCGAAGCGTGGCATTCTAGACCACTAGGCCATCCCAACCGCCAACATATGGCAGAATTCTTTATCATTTTACTTCAATAATTTTCTTTTGACTGTGGGTCATAGTAAGGGTGAAAACTGGGGGTCATAATATGAGTGAGAACTTGAATAGCAGGTGAAATTCCACAAGGTTAGGCAAGTGACCCTACTCCTGTACATCGAAACCGCGCTATTTAGTCTATGGATTGACAAAAAGAAATCATGCAAAAATTTGCTGGATTAAATCAAAATTAAATCATTTAAGTGTGACACATACTTTTATATTATCATTAAAAAAATAGAATCTAATTAACTGAAAGAGCGTCATTCTAATATAATTTACAGACCAGAAAAACCCTGCATAAATATTGGTTTGTATGGACAAGATTTATAAGGTGCAACTATTTTCATGAAAGCAAATACTAGTGGCGATAAATTAACAGAATTTAATGTAAATTTCAAATGGATCTATTTGAATAATGTTTGAATCAATGTATATTTAACTAATGTGAGCCGTGAATGAGAATGTGTTGTCGGTGTCTTTGGCTGGTTGCCACTTTAAATGATCCACGAAGAGAGATAGTTTATCTCATTTATTCTTTGTCACACACAGGACATAAAATTGATGTGATCTAACAACATTTACACTTCTATAAGATCCAGTAAAATCCGTGACATGACAACGGTCTTAACACTTTAACCATCTCCGAGTTCACTACAGTACAACAGATAAACTTTTTTTACCTTTTCTAAATACAAAACCTAAATATAAATGGTTAGCTTAGTGAATTATTCAAATGAGAGACAAGTGGATTTTGTGCACGACAAGAGGAATTAGGGGTTTCAGACACCATAAGCATACCTCACCAAGTGCATGACATATGGAACTAGGTGTTCCAAACACTATAAGCATACTCCATCCAGTGCATGACATGGAACAGCATACTCCATCCAGTGCATGATATATGGAACCAGGTGTTCCAAATATCATAAGCATACTCCACCCAGTGCATGACATATGGAACTAGGTGTTCCAAATACCATAAGCATACTCCATCCAGTGCATGACCTGGAACAGCATACTCCATCCAGTGCATGATATATGGAACCCGGTGTTCCAAATACCATAAGCATACTCCACCCAGTGCATGACATATGGAACTAGGTGTTCCAAAAACCATAAGCATACTCCATCTTGTGTATGGACACCATGTTCTGAACACCATCAGCATACCCCATTCTATGCATGATATGTGGAATCAGAGTTCTGAACACCATAAGTATATGTATATCATCCATCTTGTGCAGGATGCTGATTCATGTCTTTTGGACACGCTAAGCATACCCCATCTTGTGCACAACTTCCAACAGTACCCGTACGGATTTTGCAACATTAAATTTTACTTTTGTCCTTAAAAAAAAAGGTTCTTCAACTTCATCTAATGATAAGAAATATTCAGTGGAGACACGGACTTACTAAGCTTGATGAGGTCAAAGCATATTGTCAAGAGACCAAAAGAAACTATTTAGTGAGGTAGCTGTCATGATTGTTTTTTTTTTTGGTCTAGCAATCCACGGCCATGTTTAAAATCATCAAAGTAAGTTTGTGGCGACCAAACTAACAATATGGGATAAATGACGAGCTATTTGACGCCACAGTTAGACAATAAAACAGAGAAAAAGACAGAACCCTACCTGACCAGCAGCTCACACCTCAACCGCAAACACACTTCGCATTACAGTCACTAGCTGGGTCGTAAAGTATGAGAGAGATATGTGACTGCTGAGGGGTCAAAGTTCGTGACACAGGTATTTATTGACTAAGTGTTTGGTAGATGAAAGGACGAGCCTAGATTGGGATGTGTGTAAAGAAGAGAGTCTTTAAGCCTATTGTCAATACTTCTAGATTACAAGTTAATGATCAGAGAGATTTGCTGGATAATTGAGCCTAGTATCATCTCCCCCCACCTACTTATTGCCTATATGGATAAGAACTGGTCGTCAAGGTTAAAGATAGTACGAGTGTAAATCGTCTTGGAAACCAGTAGAATGTCACAAACCAATCAAATTTTCCTTTTTTAAACCCTTCCGAGATAATTACAGTTTTAAAATAAAATGGTTTAACTTGACGACATAAACAAGATGGCTGTCTCTTTGACGTCTGCATGCTTTTAGAAAATTTACAGGTAATTACAGGATCAGGTTTTAATGACCATGATTTAAATGTTTTTACTGTTTGAAAAAAAAATGAAGTAAACTTTGAAGAAGCTGTGATTATCGTCCACCTACTTGTACAGGATAAAAATGGCTGACAGGTCAAAGTATTGGGTGGATATAATTAAAGATTGCAAAAACATATAATACCAGTAAACAAAATTGTTCGACAACGCTCTCAAAGAATGTTGGTGATTTGCCTAAATAACAGTTGGGGACGGAAAAGAAATAACATTCAGGGTTGGTCATATAGACCACTCTAAAACGGATATAACTTTGTTGATTTTTAGTCAACAATTCGTCCAAATTGCCCAAATGAATCAATTGTCTAAATCCAGGGGTGGCAGAAGTAGCACATTGTACCATACATAGGGAAATATTGATCCAAATAAGAACAGCTTAACAAAATCAAAATACTCATTAAGGTAAATAAGGTTTCTGTTTACAGTTTTTCTTAATTCAAAATATTGCAATTATACGCACCGCACATCTGAAGTCATACTCGTAATATTTGGTATATGGAATGTTGAAATGATGTTACAATTGAAACAATAACATCACAGCAATTCGATTATAGAAATTTAATTATCATTTGATAGAAGACATTATTTTGGCCACACTAAATATGTATGGCACTTCAGCAATTCTTAATTTCATGCATTAAAGCTTTATTAATACCAGTAAATATTAATATTCCAGAATCAGAATACATATGTGACATTTTTAATTATTGATAATGCACATTTCTTCACACTCATAGCAATAACGTACATTTAACCACAAGCTGTATCGTCCTGTAGATTAGAGGGAGACAACTCTTGCAATACTATTGTACAGATGAAGTGGGTTGACACAGTATGAGTTATTGGCCTCAGCCTTTTGACATAATGGACATTAAATAAAAGTCAGAAATGATAAATGAAGATTAAATACAAACCCAGAACTAAATGAATAGATGATAAATTGTCTTATCAAAGCCAGAAACTACAAATGATTAAAGTAGACAAATTGTTATTAAGCCATATAACTCAAATCATATCTGATATTTTCATTGCGTAGAAGTAAAAATGGCTATTTACTGCTTGAATTTGATTATTACCATATTAAATCACCTCTTTTCATATAAAAAATTAATTAATATAGTGTAATTAACTAAAACTAATAAATAACAGGCCTTTAAGAGAATCTGTTCCCTAAATAAACACCACTGACTATGCAAAGGACACATTCTATGGGACTGTGACCTGTGAACTTTTTATTTCCAGTTCAATTACTAAATACCATGCAAGTTTGTCTTAAAAAAGATGTCTAAATGACTGTGTTTAATGAAGTACCATAGTCAATGTATACAAAATACAAACACCATGTTAAAACATTCGGATTGTGTGGAGTGATTATTGTTCACAGTATGGTGTCTAACAATGTGGAATGTTTGAATAAGATAATGAGTTATAGGGGGGTTTGTTAAACATAATAATTAAAGTGGCCTATATCAATGAACAATTTGTTTAAGTGCGATGTCATGTCAATATTTAGTTATTCTATCAGGTAATAAGTTATGTAAGCTTTTATAACCATGATTCCTTGAAAATGAAATGAAATGGGGATAGGTTTTACAGATATGTCCTATAGTTCAAATTGTTTTTAATCTATGATACACTAATTCAGAATGTTTTCAACCAAAGAAACCCAAATAAAAAAAAACAAAGTTCAGATTTTCAACCAAAGGGGGGGGGGCTGAATAGCCAAATGGATAGCATGTGAGCGCTGTTTTATAAGGTCTGTCATTGAGACAACTGGCCTGGTTTCAATTGCCCGGTTGTAAATGACAAGACAAGGATTAGGGTTGCCTGTCCAACCTCATTGGTTTTCTCCCACTGCTAAAGCCCCCTATGCGCAAATAATAATAAAAATAAAAAAAATGAACCATATGTTAGTCCTGAAATATTGAGTAGACGTTAAACCCCTATTTCTTTCTCTCTCTGTGTTTTTAACCTATAGGATGCACTAATTCAGAATGTTTGCAAACCAAGAGACCCAAATAAAAAATCTATAGTTCAGATTGTTTTCAACCTAGGATACACTAATTCAGAGTGTTTTCAACCCAAGTCAGTCACCTGAATAACAATTCTACAGTAGAATCCGTATGAGCAGCCACTCCTATACAGCGACATCTCCTTGTAAGCGGCCACAATAAATTCCCCCCGTAAAAATTCTATTGTTTCATCTCTTTATTCAACGGTCACTCCTCTAACGCGGCCAGCGGTCACCATTTTGCTAATGAATTTAACAAAACATCGCCCATTCAACGGCCATTGTTGAATGATACCATCTTGTCGTTCTTCGTAACACCCCCGCTAATCCCGTGAGTAGTAATCAATTAACTGGACTCCCACTGATCAGATAAAAAGAAATGTTTAAATAACAATTAACCCGGGATTATCTGTTAATTAATCTTTTGTTTTATTAAACGACAAACCTGATCATTGTTTTCACACGTAACGGAACATTATTTGATACTGATTGAATAAACTGAAAGTACCGACTAAAAGCCGCTATGTTGTTAAATAGACGTTTTTAGCGCCACCTGTAATATTACATACAGAGTTACCTGATGTCAGCACAAAAAACACGAGATTTTATTAAGAGGCCACTCCCGTTAAGCGGTCAATCGTAAAAATTCCCATGGGTGGCTGCTTAATGCAGATTCTACTGTATTTACACTAATTAAGAATATTTCTACTCAAGTCACCTGAATGTCTCCACACTAACTCAACCTATAGTGTACCTGTATATAACCTATAGACAGTCAACTTATATATTGTTTTATATTATTAAAATCAATAAAATCAATATTACCTACATGTATTTAAGTACATCTTATTTTTCTATACCGATATTGATCTACATTCTCGGTACAGATAAACAAACGTAATTGTTGTTCTGGGGTTGGCAAGTTCAGAAAATTCTGTCAATACCAAGTTAAAAGAATAAGGCAGAATATTTATTAATGCATTCTTCTTTATAATTTATGTTCCTGATACAACTTTACCAAGAATTCCCTTGCAATTCCTTTCCCAACACCAACGGCCATTGGTTTACAGGCTACAAAACAGTCGCCCCAGATTTAAGCTAAGCAGTTGAGTGTCGACAACTCATGATCACCTCCTACCCAACTACCATATTGTAGTCTACAAAACAACTGCCCCAGATTTAAACTAAGCAGTTGAGTATCAATAACTCCCCTCCCACCCACCCAGCCAATCAACCCCACTGATTACAGGTTAGAACAGCCCCTCTCTGGATTTTTTTAGAGAGAGAGAGAGAGAGAGAGAGAGAGAGAGAGAGAGAGAGAGAGAGAGAGAGAGAGAGAGAGAGAGAGAGAGAGAGAGAGAGAGAGAGAAAAGGGGTTTAGCGCCTACTCGCAACAAACTAAGTCATTTCGGGACTAACATATGGTTTAATATTATTTCAATAATTCGCTTGTGCGTAAAGGCCTTTAGCAGTGGGAGGAGACCGGAGGACCCGGAGAAAACCCACAAGATTGGACAGGTGCCCCTACTCCTTGTCACGTACAACCGGGGATTTGAAACCATGCCAGTTGACTCAATGACAGGGTCTTATGATACAGCGCCCATGTGAAATCAAGCCCCCCACCCCCGCTAACCAAATGAGAGTTAATACAAGCCAACAGTGAGGCTGATGTCCCCCGCCGAAATCCCAAAATAAATAGATGACACATATTAATTAATCGCACATTTATTTTTTTCAAACGTATCGAGCAATCAAACTGAACACGAAGTGTCATCCAAAAATTGCTTATCTCTGCCTACCGTAAGAAGAAAATGCTCATCTTCGAACTCCATCAAGGCATTGACCTAATAAGCATACACACCAATTTTGAACATTTTAACTCAATTCATAGGAGAGTTATTGTGTTCCAAAGTCTTGGCAAATCAAATTGCTTATCGCTCTGCTTACCCTGAGCATAAAATGCTCATTATCGATCTTAATCAAGGTATTACTGTAATGAAACTATACACCAAGTTTCATCACTCTCACTTAATTAGAACTAAAGTTATCGTGTCCCAAGTATCAACCAATCAAATTGCTTATCTCTGCCTACCCTAAGCGGAAAATGCTCATCTTCAAACTCGATCAAGGCATTGACCTAATAAGCATATACACCAAGTTTGAACATTTTAACTCAATTAGAAGGAGAGTTATTGTGTTCCAAAGTCTCGACCAATCAAATTGCGTATCGCTCTGCTTACTCTGAGCAGAAAATGCTCAATATCGAACTTAGTCAAGGTATTACTGTAACGAAACTATACACCAAGTTTCATCACTCTCACTTAATTAGAACTAAAGTTATCGTGTCCCAAAGCATCAACCAATCAAATTGCTTATCTCTACTTACCCTAAGCGGAAAATGCTCATCTTCGAACTCCATCAAGGCATTGACCTAATAAGCATATACACCAAGTTTGAACATTTTAACTCAATTAGAAGGAGAGTTATTGTGTTCCAAAGTCTCGACCAATCAAATTGCGTATCGCTCTGCTTACCCTGAGCAAAAATGGTCATTATCGAACTTAGTCAAGGTATTACTATAATGAAACTATACACCAAGTTTCATCACTCTCACTTAATTAGAACTAAAGTTATCGTGTCCCAAAGCTTCAACCAATCAAATTGCTTATCTCTGCTTACCCTAAGCGGAAAATGCTCATCTTCGAACTCCATCAAGGCATTGACCTAATAAGCATATACACCAAGTTTGAACATTTTAACTCAATTAGAAAGAGAGTTATTGTATTCCAAAGTCTCGACCAATCAAATTGCGTATCGCTCTGCTTACCCTGAGCAGAAAATGCTCATTATCGAACTTAGTCAAGGTATTACTATAATGAAACTATGCACCAAGTTTCATCAATCTCACTTAATTAGAACTAAAGTTATCGTGTCCCAAAGCATCAACCAATCAAATTGCTTATCTCTGCTTACCCTAAGCGGAAAATGCTCATCTTCGAACTCAATCAAGGCATTGACCTAATAAACACATACACCAAGTTTGAACATTCTAGCTCAATTAGGAAGAGAGTTATCGTGTCCCAAAGTATCAACCAATCAAATTGCTTATCTCTGCTTACCCTAAGCGGAAAATGCTCATCTTCGAAGTCCATCAAGGCATTGACCTAATAAACACATACACCAAGTTTGAACATTCTAGCTCAATTAAAAGTTATCGTGTCCCAAAGCATCAACCAATCAAATTGCTTATCTCTGCTTACCCTAAGCGGAAAATGCTCATCTTCGAACTCCATCAAGGCATTGACCTAATAAACACATACACCAAGTTTGAACATTCTAGCCCAATTAGGAAGAGAGTTATCGTGTCCCAAAGCATCAACCAATCAAATTGCTTATCTCTGCTTACCCTAAGCGGAAAATGCTCATCTTCGAACTCCATCAAGGCATTGACCTAATAAACACATACACCAAGTTTGAACATTCTAGCTCAATTAGGAAGAGAGTTATTGTGTCCCAAAAAGTGTGACGGACAGACAGACGGACAGACAGACGGACAGACAGACAGACAGACAGACGGACGAACCCATTTTAATAGTCCCCTGCTTTCTTCGAAAGGCGGGGGACAATAAACAGTAAAGTGTTGGGCTTATCTTAATCCCGATGTTACAACTAGCTAACACCTGATTATCAGTAATTTAACACTCTACATACATGTAATGTTGACCTATAATTATATATCTTTTATTATTTAGGTATCTTGTTTTGGGGAGCCCATATCTAATAGTTATTGGCTTGTTTTGGTATCTCGGATATAAAGTATTGTTTAAATCAACTTCAGATGTTGACGTATGTGGTGCAATATGCTTCAGGTAAAAACTAGGATCCTTATCTAAAGTTTTGGGTAGAAACTAAATGCAAGTGCAACAATTTATTGCGACTTAAAAAGGGTGACCCATTCACTTAAACAGTTTAATCTCATATTCCAGATCCAACCAAATGTATTGCTTAAACGAAATTAAATTTTAAACAGTACTGAACAATGAACAGGTCAATATTACATTCTTAAACGATTTAGTGTGAACTTTGTTGTGAGCTATAGTGGAACCTACAGTCTGGAAGATAAATCTGGTAAGTAACAGTATATATATTTAGCACATAAATTAACAATGAAAATAATCAAAAAGTTTGAAATAAGAGTTTTATTTTGGTGTATTTATTATTAGACAAAATATTGTCAGGGGAATCATCATTGAAACTTATCAACGTTTATCATTTAATGTCAATAAACACTTCTGGTTTAATTAATAGAGAAAATAATCTTATCTAGTATAGATATTACAGCTTCTGTATTTATCTACTTTATGTCATAGCTTACTGGTAAAAAGATAAGATATAATATCCGTGTTTACACCATAACATAAAAATAACAACTTTATAATCTCAATAACCAATCAGTGCCAATCAGTTGCCATGGTAATATGTCAACGCTAATTCTCCGAGTAGAAATTAGATCATCATTATATAAAATTGATACCCAATTCAAGCATAATCAATTCATAACGCAAAGTCCGTATAGGCATGAATTTAACAAATCATGTAACAGAAAGTAGTAACTTCTGTTCCAAAAAGGGATCCACCGTGGCTCAGTAGGTGCTGACCTCTTAAAAGGGAGATTCAGGGTTTGATCACTGTGTTCGGTATTGGTCGAGAAAGATCCTCCTGATTTTTCAGCATGATTTCCCCTTCTCCTAGCAAGGAATAACATCTGTTTGGATGGGACCAAAAACAGAGGTGCCATGTACACGTCGGCATGCACGTAAGAAATTCCATAAAGAGTAAACCGAAACCCCATTTGATTTTCTCATTTCTGTGATCCAAAAAGAAACAAGTGGGAATCATCCTTGAGAAGAGTATGCTTAATCTTTCTAGAACACCTGAGACCATCTCCCATTTGGGAAGTTCACATAATATACTTTTGTTGTACCCAGTCATTGTTCCCAGTTTCTGTATAATCCATAATAACTTGCACAGAAATGAAAAGGTCAGGCAACAAGATCTTACTCTGGGGATATTAATTTGTCCAGTCTTTCAAGAGCTTGACCAATATAACCCACTCAGACTGTTTTATTAATTAATGGAACTAACTCTTATTATTATGCATTGTTTTACAATTATCAACTCTATGTTATTGACTTAACCTGTCTGGAGTGTGATGGGTATTATCAATGATTGCTAGGCTTTCCGTTTAATTTCTCACTTCTAATCCTAGCGACCGTCACATTTCTATTATCAATAATAGCATTTCGGTTTAGTCATTTTCAACAGAGATGGTCTAGCATAATGAATGAAGCATGATTTTGTGGATCTGATTATGGCATCAAAAGTCCAAATCCTTAGTAAAATTGGATATCATGGCATAAACCATCAGTAGTTTTACATACGATCTAGGTCATGTTCTACATCTACTGGGAAAATGAAGATGAAACCTTAAAAAAAGGACTATTTAGGTTAATTATTGTTAACTGTCATTAATATTTACTGGAAACAACCTTTTCATATATTTGATTAAAACTTTACCCTACTTTTTTTGATCACAAGAATTTTAACTGCTCCGATTGGGCTATGGATTACTCTTTTGTAGACAGTAGCTAGAGCGTACAGCAGAGGAGACCTTTCTGAAACCTAAGTAACTTTCTCGACTAGGAGTAGGACTTTAGTTTTCACTTTTTCCCCCCAGACTTTCTATTTTCCATTTTTACTGTAACTACCGGTAACTACTTGATATGAACATTAGCTGCCATCCTTAGAACCTTTAATGATTTAAACCTTTTTGTTTTACACAATGAGAAAATGAACGTCTGCAACTGACTGTAATAATTCGTATATCATTTAACATCATATAACTACGAAATCTGATGTAACTCGGCTACTATTTGTTCGTCTGCCGGTAAGTATTAACAACAATATCGTGTTTATTATTACAGACAGAGATTTAAGAAAACTCGATAGTCTGATCTTCGTTACAGCTCTTTAACAATCCACCCCTCACAGCCATCTAGAAATAAGACACCACATTTTTTAAATGGAAATCTTTTATATTTTGAGGAGAAAAGCCGAAAAGACATGACTGCGAGCTAATCAGACATAAAATAGGTTTTTGACTGCGAACATTCTCCTTGTCAACCATTCCATTGATCTTCTGTGAAGGAGGTATTAAGATTACCGTCGTAACCGCAGTTTGTTACGATAATAAACACGATTTTTAACAACCATAGCGTAATCTATATCATGTCTGGAATACGCTGCACGTCGCGTATAATAATATATAATTCTCGCCTACAGACAGCATTAAGGGGCATTAAACTCTAATTTTGGTGAAAACCATTCATCATAGATTATAACATGTGGAAGGAATAAAGGAATTTTTAGGACTAATTTTAGATCAAGAACCATTTTGCAATGAATCGAATGATTTAAAATACTGATGCTGAACAAATTTTGAATTATATAACGCTTTAGAAGCTTTTTGAATACGATTCATTTATGTTATTGTAACGTTACGATGGATCTGTGAATCATGAAACGGTCAATTCACTTTGGTGTTTCTCTTGGGAATTTTAAAACATCTCACGCTTTTTATCTCCAATTAGCTAGAAGTACTGCAAGAAGTCATGTATGTGTTTACTTTCCAGAACACTCTAATAACCCCCACCCCCATTTATTAGGCATGTGTCATATATGACTATGAGAGAGGGTATGCTAACATGTACTCTATACAGAACATATGATATCACTTCTTATTGGCAGGTGCCATACATGAAATAGGACATGCTTATGTGTACTCTTTCAAAATAATCTTATTTCATTAATTCTTATGTGCGTAGGGATCTTTAGCAGTGGGATGAAACCAGAAAACCCAGAAAAAACAACCCTATTCCTTGTCATCTACAAGCAGGGAATTTAAACCATGGCAATCGACCATCCAACTTCCCATGTTTCATGCAAGAGACAGGGTATGCTTACATGTGCTCTTTTCCAGAACAACTGATACCACTTGTCATTTATCTGAAAATTTCATATAGCTAACAAATTTCCATTAACTTATTCTATAATCAAAATCCCTAAAGCTGAAAATAAAGTACATCCCCGTTAATTTCGGCTGTATACCCCAAGGGTACATAATCCATATTTAATGTCATAGAAAAATGACACCATCAGACAACGCAATCTATTGTGATAACCTACGATACATGTAAACTAGACTCGGCAGTAATAACTTCTGCAGGTTTTATCGTCACCCAATTATATCATAGACAACATAATCTCTCAATTTCAGTCGCGATTAAATCCTAACACCATTCATTTTTTTAATGAATATGATATTGGAAAACGTAAACATGGTTCTCTGTCTCGATTAGGTAACACACAGCCATTTTGTTTTTAATGAACAATATAAAATTAGAAAAATATAAAACCGGTATGATTATATGTCTTACAAACAAAAACCATGTATACAATTTTACTGAAAATAAATGACATCAAGTTACGATTCTGTCACAAGCCATTTCCTAAAAGTATCCAATGACGGCATGGAAATGTTATTTTTTCTCTCTCACACCCGATTGTTATGATCTATGATATTGCATGGCAACTTTAAAATAATTGGAATTTGATATTAAATTTCATAAATCTCCTCTATCTTACTCTGACTGTTGATTTAATTTTTACAGTTATATTGACACAGAGATAATATTACTAGTTCACGCTGTTCATACTTTCAGATTTTTTATCAAATGATACAAGGGTTAGGAACTGATACTCTAGTAATGTATCTGTGAGGTTTGTGTATATGCTGTTATCAATGTTGTCCTACAAGATATATAGACAGTAGCAATTGGTGTTGAAATAACAAAATATACCGTAGCAATTTGTGTTGTCCTACAATATATACAGAACAATTGGTGTTGTCCTACAAAATATACAGAACATTGACTCAACATCAACTAGGTCATTTTGGGACTAACAAAATTTACCATGTAGAAATAAACAATCCAGTGCCACCCATAAAATCTTTTGATATGTATATTTTTAATCAGACTGAATCCATTTTGGGAGATTATCTAACATTTTGATGTGGATTAAAATGACAATCAACTGCTTTAACAGCTAAATGCCAGTTTAAACATTTGCCAAATATTTCATGCTTAAATGTGTATCATTTCATTGTTGTATTAAACAAATAGTTATCTTGTTCTTTAAAATACATTGTCCAACCGCGTGGGTTTTCTCCAGGTCCACCGGTTTCGTCCCACTGCTTAAGACCCATACATGCAAGCAAATTATTGAATATAATAAAACCATATGCTAGTCTCGAAATGACATAGTTTGTGTTGAGTTGACGTTAAACTCCATTTTTCTCTTTCTCTTTAGAATACCTTTGAAACCTATACTGAAGTATCTAACTTCCAACTATGAAGAAAACTCCAACTACACAAATGAGTTTCTTTTTTTTTTAGGTCACATTTTAATGGCTGATAATGATTAGGTCTTCCTACCGACTTGGAATAAACATGCCACTCAGTTTTAAAAAAATATTCCTTCCTTTAATAGATAATGTCAATTCTCTGTCCAATAAAAAATAAAATAAAATCAGATTTACTTCTGCTCCAGATGGTCAACACGATAAGCTGACATGTCGGAATCTGGTTTGGTAATTAGAAAATTGAAAAGAAAATGTCTCGAGATGAAATGTGATATATCTAAGTCAAATTTGAAATCCAACTGACATATTGAGACAGAACATGTATAAAACATATCGGGAGTAATTCATCTCCCCGGAGGACAGAAATGATAATAATCATACGCTACTCAATATACATGTATACATCCCCTCCAGACATTCCTGTAAAAATAACGGATCTTTTTTTAATTCAATTATTCAAATTCCAGGTCAAATAAATAAACTGATACGTGTAGAATATTTGAGATTTTTGTGCCGTTAATATCTGGAGGATATACAATTATCTGTACTGCATAGATTAAATAAATAAAATTCTGTTAAATTGGAGGATTTTAAAATTTGAATTTGATGACATCAAACAAATTGAAAGCCTCCTTTTTCTTAAAATTTGATATTTGTTTGTAATTTTATCTTTTGTTGTTTTTATGACGTTAATATCCAGAGGCTGATCTGTTAATGTATAAATCTGAACAAAATTCGATGATTAGGTTTAATTTGTGTGTTTTCAAATTTCAACTGTTGTAATTACGCTTAAATTTTTTTTTTTTTTTCCAGTTGTAATAAACTAATATTCAAAACATAACACAGTTATACAAGTTTATTGGAAATCTATTTCTTACGACTTTTCAACAAGTTTTCTGAAATCTTCATGATGCATTGTATTACATATAATTGTGTGCAGTTTTATTCTCAGTCATTCACTGAGCATCGCTTTAATTATTCATCCATATATTTTCTGTAGAATTCGCAAATTACAACAATGACTGTTCTACTTGTCATTTGTTATGTCCTGCTTAATATTTTTTGTATGATTCACAAAATACAATAAAAAGTAAAAAACTGTCAAAAGTTTAAATAAATTACAAAACGAAGATGATGTGACATATCTTTGACATCCGGTAACTTCCCAGATGGCACAGGTTGTCTTTTTGAATCTCATCAATGGTTGATAACGGAGAAAGGATGTACAAGTTACTATAAATATATATTGTGAAACAGTGTTACAGTCCTCATGTCTTTAGTTCATAAAGTCACACCTTGTCGAGATACCTGAGACTCGATGGACAGTTTATATACCTCTAATATACAAAGCCAAGGAAATACACACCCAACATTCTTGTTCATAATAAAATTATTAAATACTTTTCAATAAAAATGTCATCATTCAATTTGTAAGTGAAATTTATATTGCAAATAAAATCAATTTCATTTCATCTATTTGAATAAGTTTTGATAGTCTGCACCCAGCCCAAATATCAAGCACAATGCGTACATACACAAGCCTTCTGGAGAAAAAGGTTCATGTTTTCTGCAAAAGTATAAAATATCTTAAAACTACATTTCTTTTAGACCATACAAAACCCAATTCTTATATACATGAAATATTTTTTAGCGTTTAACATTTCTGCACCGACTGAGCATTTAAAGATGGCCTTGTGCTATATAATATGCTATGGTATACTCTTTTTTTCGAATTCAAACCTCTCAAGGATTCGGTTACGTGCACATTTGTGCACAGTGTGCACAGGACCTTGGTTGTTCATCACATCCAAACAACTACTTTTCTTATAGCTGAATGGGGGGGGGGGGGATGGCCGAATGGTTAGCATATGTGCATTACACCATAAAGTGTGTCATTGAGTTAACTGGCATGGCTTCTATGTAACAAGGAGCAGGGTCACCTGTCCAACATCGTGGGTTTTCTCTGGGTATTCCGGTTTCCTCCCACTGCTTGAGACCACAACGTGCAAGCGAATTATTGAAATAAAAATGAACCATGTTAGCTCCGAAATGACCTAGCTTGTGTGGACATTTAACCCAATTCTCTCTCTCTCTTTACAAATGAATCCTTCCAATATACCATGGTGTTTTTGATTATTACAATATTGACTGATCTACTTCTATAGGTCTTCTATCTCCGTATTAATAACATATATTGTAAATATCATCTACACATACACGCTTCAAATACAATATTTTACTCTCTTTAAGATCGACATCGTCAATAAACCACGGACCTCTTTTATCCAATAGTCAATACAAGTCTCACTAAATAACACTTCGTATTAATTTTTTTTATGTTTACCTTCAAAATGTTCAAAAACAAGTACTATCAATTTTAGTTACTATATATTTTTTTTAAAAAAATCTGTCCACAATGTTCAAAAATTTAGTATTGAATGGTACTCAATCAAATTATTTATTAAAAAAACTTGAGTTAAAAATCTTCAAAAAGACGTTCAATCAAATTAAGTACTATCATTTTTTTGTACATATTTACATTAAAAAAAGATTGTATGATTTTATCACAAATAATAAAAGCATGGCAAGGATATTAACATTCTTCTTTTTAAAGAATGTGATTTTCCCACGCCCGAGTGTATTAGTCAATTTGACATTCTTAAATTGGGTGATTCGATTTTAATTCAATATTGTGATCTTGTGCAGATCTTGATGGGTAGACAGATAGAAAGAGAGAGAGAGAGGGAAGGGTTAATAACTTTCACACAAAACAAATTAGGTCATTTTAGGACTAACATGGTTGAAGTAGTGATATCTAGTAGAAGAAGGAAAGCGGAGTTTATGCAGGTGACTCTCATCGTCACATACAAGCCTTGGTTCGCAACCACAATCTGAAAGCATGTGTCACACCACATGGCCACCAATACCCCTCGCCCTCTAGATCTGCCCCACTACGATTATAGATTGAATGGTTTGGGAATATTCCTTTCAAGAAGAGGCCTATATTAGTCACTAAAGATTTTATGATTCATATGACACAATACCTATATATAATACTTCTGAATATCAATATTATCTCAGTGAAGTTTATTTTTGTACACAAACAATGTATTTGATGATATAAGAATGAAACTATTTGAAGTATTTACGTCTATTACATGTCCTGACAACATACGAACATACTAAAACCTGTATATTTTAATGAATATAACTGGTTAAATTTAATTAAAAAAAGCTCTTGCAAACCTTTCTCATTGACTTGTAGGACTATCTCATAAGAAATAGAAATGGAGTTTAACATCCACTTGACACAAACAAGGTCATTCAGGATTAATATATGGTTTAATTTTATTTCAATAATCCGCTAACCATTCAGCCACCCCACCCCCTCTTTTATTTAGAATAAACAGATTTAAAATATTTACAAACAACAATAAGAATATTTTTAAATAGACACTGTATTTGATGTTATTTCAAAAGCAGATTGAGACTTTACGCAATCACATTTTACTTTTTAGTTAATAATAGAATGGATAGATTTTAAAATATTTACGAAATATTGTTATCAGAGAAATACTTTTAATTGACTATACATGCAGTATTGTTAAAGAATATTTTCCAGTACTCTCATTTGACTGAATAGGTGAAAGCCTCCATTCTACAATATCTACATAAATTCCAAACAATCTTTTATCATTTTTACTAACATCCATTAAAAAGTGTTCTATAGTCGAGTTTTGTATGCAGGAATGTATTTACATTTAAAGGGGTTGATTAGATGCTCAATTGTTTTATTTAGCTTCATGAATAGTCAATTAATGAACTTTGTACCTATTCAGGTTGGTTTAAATTCTTAAGGCGAATTTTTTGATAATTTTTTTAATGTTATACATAATTCTGTCTTTTGGTATATAAAAAATGTCCATTCACAATTAGATACATATATAAAACATACGTCTAATATATTGTTTTTGTTTATTCCATTTAATAGGGGGTGGGGGTCACGGTGGCTAAGTGGGCAAGACACTGCCTCGCTAGCCTGGAGGTTGGGTGTTCGATCTCTGCATTGGCAGAGATAGTTCATCCAGATTTTCCAGGATGCAGGATGGAGTGCCTGACAAGGATAGCTGTCAAGTCATTCGGATGGCGTTCACATAAAAGATCCATTGAGTTGGAATTCGATATATGAGTAGGCCGTAGTGCTGCTGTCTCAGCCAAATTTCCCTTATGGCGTATGCCCGTCTTTATTAGCCCAGTTCAGAGCAGAACAGTAGGATGTTAATGTTAATTTCATTTCATTTTATATGGTAATTGATATAGAGTTATAAGCGATAAACAGGCAAATTACCGTTCTATGTTCAGTCAATCACAAAGAAATTAAACGTAATTTCTATACACACTAATGCACCAAGTCTGCTGAAAGCACAGAAAATCCAATATGGTGACATGCTTCAGATCCTAATCAATTCATTTAATGCACAACATAAAATTGATTTTTAAGATAAAAAAAGCAAACTAACATTTGAAAATGGATATCCTTATCGGACTCAAACTTGTTAAAGTTAAAAGGCTGTGAAAGGAAAAAAAAAGTTAAATTTTCAGATTGCTATAGCTACGTTGTTGAAAGGAAGTATCTGAAAAACTGACTGTAATTCTGTCATGTGCTGTAGCTTCCTACACATTTAATGTAACGTAAGAGAACATGAAAGCTTTAAAAGGTGTTTGGCATATTATCCAATTATTATCAGATATTCATCAAATACAGAAGATCGAAGGGCCATGTACTATTAGAAAAGTAAGGTCAACAGAGAGAGAGAAATGGGGTTTAATGTCATTTTGTGACTCATACATCGTTAAATAATTTGGTTGCACATAGGGATCTTTAGTAGCACCAGGGGGAACCAGAGGACCCGGAGAAACCCCATGAGATTGGACAGGCGACTCTATTCCTTGTCACACACAACCAGAGAATCAAAACCACGGCAGTTGACTCAATGACAGAACTAATGACACAGCGCATACTACCTATTCGGCTATCCAACCCCACAATGGTCAACAGACACCAATTTAATTCAAGGTCAGGAAGTTAGTATTTAGTATGGCATAAGTTGAACATTGGATCATTCCAAGTGACACATTGCATCTTATGACAGACATTTCATCGCCAAGACTCTATTAGTCCTAGTCTTTTGGATTGGACAAAAAAAAAAACAAGGATATGTGTACATCTTGGCGTTCAAGCACACTGCCTGTCTTCAATAGCCTGAAGTTAAACTACTAATTTTCTTTTCTTATTGAAGTCACTTTAACATTATCCAGGTAGAATAGATATAGCACCTGTGATATTTACAACACCTACACATAATTACAGGTAAAGAAAGAAATAGACAAGGCGTTGTATACCCATACTACTTTCTCTTAAAGGTCAAATTTTACCTAACATCGTAACTTACTAACTAGTTTACGTCAAACTCTCAACATGTGTTCCTATCTTAATCTCTCGAGTAACACAAGTTTGTCATCAATGTGTTACTACACAGACATCAATACTTTATTAACCAATATGTGTTCAATTCTGGTCCAATATTTACAGAGAGGTATGTTAGATATTGCCGACAAGTTATTGCTAATGATAAACATCGCGTTAATATTAAACATACATGATGTAGCATACAAGACAAGGTTAATCTGACATTGGAACCATGTTTTCATACATTTAATTCGACGAAACTGCAAAATTACAGGTGAAAAATAACTAATCAATATGTGTCCATCAAGTTATCTACAACTTAAATATTTGAAAAGATACTAAACACCAATAGAAATGGATTTGAAAGTCTTGTTACAAAAATAATTTCGTTTTTATGGGACTAACATCTGGTTATTTCTATATTTACTGAACAGTCAAGTGTGAAATGCAAAGAAGGTGAATTTTCCCCTGACAGCAGCATTGGCACTACTCTTCTTTAAAATTCCTACTTTAAAAGGTCTGTTCAACATACCTACCAATAAGACAAGGTTAGTCTGACATCAGAATCAAATTTTCACACCTTCCCTGATCTGGGATGTTGGGATGTAAAATTACACTTGAAAGAGAAACTAATTAAGATGTGTGACAGAGCGAACCACCTAGTTATAACAAGGAATGAGTCACCCCAGCCCCCCCACGCAGCAAACACCTGTAAATATCAGACACCAATCTTACTTACAATTACCATCCATTTTTTGATACTTTGAAGACAAAGATGATCTTTGTTTTAGAGGTTGGCCGTCTTTAACAAACAATACCCTCTTTATTTGTTTTCTATATATATTTTTACATACATTGCATATACACTAGAATAAACAGTAGATAATATACTTAAAACATGTGCACATAAGTTATCTAAAAGGTGATTCAACTGTTTATAAATGAGAGTCATTTGAATTGTCTGCTTATGTTTCCACCCAAATGTTTCTTTTGTACCCACTTGATAAGTTTAAATTCACAGGATGCCATTCACAGAAATTATTTATGACACCAGGTTCTTTTGAAGGTGTGGGATGCCGCAGTTAAGTAGTTATGACATTGGACTCATGGTTTTGGCCATGAGAGAGAGAGAGAGAAATGGGGTTTAACGTCCACTCGACACAAACTAGGTCATTTTGGGACTAACATATGGTTTCAATTTTATTTCAATAATTCGCTTGCGCGTAGGGGTCTTTAGCAGTGGGAGGAAACCAGAGAACCCGGAGAAAACCCACGAGGTTGAGAAGGTGCCCCTATCTCCATGCCACATACTCTCACACCAGGGATTGAAATCACAGCCGCAAGCCAGAGGTTACCGGCCAGCTAGAGGTCGAAGCGCGGCACTCTAGACCACTAGGCCATCCCCCCCCCCCCCCGTTTGGGCATTGAAATGAAGGTTTAACATTATACTTTTTTGCAACAACTGGGCTAATATAAAGATGGATATCTGCCATACAGTGTGCTATGAGGGAAATTTTGTCCCAAATGCGGCGTTACAGCCTACTCTTATCATAATTTCCAACTGTCAAGGTTTTTGGAATGGCCATGATCATCTTTTAGATAGTATAAAAACTGACGATACTTTGACAGTTGGAAGTCCGCAACAAAATGCTATAAAAAATATATTAAAATATAATAAAAAGTCTTTAAATAAGGTTAGTGTTGCAATCTTGGTAGCATTTAAGTAGCCTTAAAAAGTGTAAATTATCGAGAAAATGGGTTATGATAAAACTAGACAAGTTATAAAATATGTTCTTCCGTTTTTTAATGTTTTATGTTATCTGTAACAGATGAGTAGATCTGTCGTGCATCAACCAAGTCAGTAGTTATAATGAAGACATTGTGATACTTGTTCTACTGAAGGAAAACAGACCAACAAACCAACAGATTAACCCATCAACTTGTTTAAGTAACGTCAATAACTCCGATAGAAATATAACAAGATAAAAACATTCAGGAATTTGGGGTGAAATTCTATCTTGTTTGAAACTCCCTTTAATCTTTAAACTGGAAACATTACGGTAGATAGAGAGCTCTAAATGACACTGGTTAGCTAACCAGGAGGTCTTCAAAGTTCATTTGGATTTTTTCTGTGCGGCTTCCTCGCGTAACTGGTGCTAGACGAGGGGGACTGACAAAGGCAGTGCAGAGTCGTTTGGATGTGATGAAAAACTGAGGTTCCGTGTACACATTAGCGTGCTTGAAAAAGAACCCTTTACAGTTGAAATTCAAAATAAGAGTAGGCTTGAGCGCGGCTTTCAATGAAAAATTTCCCCTATAGCAGACTCTATTTCATTCCTACGTTGCACGACACCGACTGAAAAACGTCTCAAAAACGATCAACAGATAAAGTATGACAAAATGAATAAAATGTTCTTGAAAAATACCCAATAACTGCAAGAGAAGTACATGTATGAGACATGGCATTAAATTAGATTCTTTCCCAACATTATTTAGCATTTTTCAAGTACTGCACAATTTTTAATTTCTTAATTCAAAAAGCACTTTGATGTTTTGCATCAAAACTTAACAACAAAAGACCAGTCCCAAGAAAGAAAAAGTTATAAAGACGGTTTTTGCACCAATCCTACCTATATTATATCACGTTTTTCTTGACCTTGTTCAATATCCCAACACAACAGTTGGGCTTTCAAATTGATTTTGTCAGAATTTTGGTAACCTTAAAAAATGTTGGATAAAACCAACAAAAAGTAAGGTAAATAGGATGGAGATCCAAGGCCGATATTTAAACAGAACTGACTCATGTTATGTAACAATATAAACACTGAGTTTGCGGAAGGAAAAATGTGTGCGGTTGTGTCAAGATTAAAATAAACCTCACCGAGCCAGTTGTTCAAATTATCTCTCAAACACCTCATCGAAAGATTGTAAGTAGCAAAACTAGAAAGTTCAAGGTCTTTATTTATAAAACAGAATATGATTGTTTGACACTACTTACATGTACCTGCCACAATCATATATATCACATTGCACCTATTGTAACAGATTGGGTAAGCTTATAGATTAACGCAGCCCCTGTATGATAAACTCAATACTTAAACCATATATTATGCAAGAGCTAAATCTGCCTTATGACTGTCTTTCTTTAGGTCTGAAATGTTATATAAATTATCAATTAGACATTAATTAACTGATCCAGACCAAAATGATCTCGAATGCCTGTGATATTTAGTAGATTTAAAAAATGTTTTGTGGTCGATGCAGTTACCATAAAAATGGTTCATCAAGACTTTGTTTATTATTGTAACAACAGTAGTGATGACAATCAAGGCTAGTCTATAATTATATCCCTAATATCTAGGATCAGTGTGAAGTTATTTGAATGAAATTTTCAGCATATTCTCTTTTCATTATCTATTTTTCAACTATTAAAATGAGAAGTGTCAGCACTTTATCTAATCTTATATTGGGAATCACGGTGGCTAAGTGGGCAAGGCGCTGGCTCGCTAACCTGGAGGTCGGGTGTTCGATCCCTGCATTGGCCGAGAAAGTTCATCTCGATTTCCCGGCGTGGTTTCCCCTTGTCAGTGATGCAGAAGGAGGGCCTGACAAGGACAGCTGCCTAGTCGTTCGGATGGGACGAAAAACCAAGGTTCCGTGTACACATTGGAGTGCACGTAAAAGATCTCTTGGCAGTTGGAATTCGATATAAGAGTAGGCCGTAGCGCCGCTGCCCGGGCAAAATTTCCCTCATAGCACACTGTATGACGTATGCCCGTCTTCCATTAGCCCAGCTCAGGTGCAGAAGAGTAGGACGTTAAACCCCATTTCGGAATTCGATATAAGAGTAGGCCGTAGCGCCACTGCCCGGGCAAAATTTCCCTCATAGCACACTGTATGGCGTATGCCCGTCTTCCATTAGCCCAGGTCAGGTGCAGAAGAGTAGGACGTTAAACCCCATTTCATTTCATCTAATCTAACCTAATGTTGCTTTAAGTCATTTTGAAACTTAATCATTTTATATCTGTAGGTGGTAAGGAATGTTATCCTCCAGTCATCATGATCATCGTTATTTATGTGCGTAACAATATGTGGGAGGAGAATGATCTGAACGATTACTTTTCAATTTCCAATTGACCTTTTACATTCAATATCAATTTGTTTATTACATCCACAAGGAATGAACTCGCTTCACTTGTCATCACCATAGACATTACATCTAACAATTCGGTACCAGGTTGGTATTTGAACTTGGAAATTCCAATCTAACAATCTTTAACGATCCCCTGGTGGTTCAAATTCTATTAGATGACAATGCTGCTGTCAGGGCAAAATTCTCCCTCTTGTTTTGTACACTTACAGATGCATTATGTAAGCTTTAGATAGAGAGCTGGTTGTGCTTGTTATAAATGGCGATCACATCTTTAAAAGTCGACAGTCTAGGGAGTTGATTATAGGTTTGTTAAGTGACCAATGTCTGAACAATATTTCATATACGATTTGAAGCCTAAATAAAAACCTGCAATATGCAGATTAAGCTTTTGAATAATGCATCTTTAAGCACAGAAAAAAACAAATCCATAGGTTAGTCTCAGAATGGCTGAATCATTGTTATGAAAAGACTTTAAACACTATGCTATTCCAATGACTTAACCTCTTGAATACCAAGGCACATAGTTCATGCAGTTAGTTTTTTTTGGAACCTAAATCATCAGACACTGAAGGTGCCCTTTGAGATATTTTGGTCGATTGAATAATAATAATACCACGATCTATTTCTGTAACATTCTCTAAATCTTATCAACCATAGATTAATATAAACAACTCTCACACTACACAAACAAAACTTTATACATACCGGTAGTTTTCGTTAGCATTACAACATGGTGGCTTAAATTTAAAACAGCAGCTCTTTGTGTTAAAAATTTAAATTCTGCTGTTGGTATATATAAAAAATTTAAAATTTCAAAGTTTACAAATTTTATGTCAAAGTTGGGTAGCACTTACAGAATATATGGAGACATTATGTTCTCAAGTGGGTTAAGAGCACCAGTGATTCAAAATATGACTGTGATCATTGTTTCGCACTCACAAAGTTTTGGGATGAAAGATTCTTAGAAACCATTATTCCAACCATGTATTAAAGATATTCACAGTTCTGTGCTACTTTTTCCGTTTCCATACAGGGTTACCTGTATGTCCCCAAATTCCATTCTGTGTCTATAGTCATGCTGAAGTTGTAGTGGTGATCGGGGTAATTATTTTGTCGAAGAATGAAATTCCTTAAATGGGTTATGAACCACCCATTAAGCAAATCTGGTGGTCAATATTTTGATTTGAAATTTTTGTGTGCTGAAATGACTCTTTCTGGAAAACCTAATATCACTCAATATTAATTGTCTCCAAATAAATAAATCGTTCTCTATCAAATTTTGTTGTACTTAAACTTAAACAATTTATAAAATCAAAGACTTTAATGTCTTTACAAAGACTGTTTCTTTAATTGAAAGGGTCGAATATTAACTTAACTACACAGTCAGCGTATGTTAATAACATAAAAATCAGAATTATTCAATAGATCACCCCAGATATATATCGGTTTTAAATAGCTGATGTTTATTTTTACCTACTTTAGTAGACAATAAAGGTATTTTATTAGAGTTTTATGGTAGTTAAGTGTTTTTATAATATGATATACAGATGGGTAGTCTGGTATTTAGTGGGGTCTAGATAAAGACTGTGACATACGTGGGTGTGGTACAACGTTTATCCTTATAGCCATAATAAATAATATTCTTTCATTTCAATAATTTTTATTATTAATAAAACATAAAAGTCACCAAGTTATTTAATGTCATAAATATTTTCTCAGTGTTGTAATGGTAGAAATGTATGTCACAGTATTCATAAGATTTTTTTGCCAAGAGAGGCGATTTATAACCCAGTGGATATTATGAATAGGGGTGGTTGCGTTAGGGAGAGGGAAAGAGCTTTTAACCCCCAAAATACTAGAATGATTCAAATTGTTGGACTTTAAAAACAAAAATACGTACAAAATTTGACATAGTTAACAAAATTTTGATACTTGACTTAATTATTAACTCTATGCCCCGCTGCATATTTGTACTGTACTGTTATGTAACATAACTTTGTTATGTCTGTGTTCTGTTTTGCAGTTTTCCTGTATAAACTATATTTAAACAACTAAGAATAGACATGTCCTGGTTTTTAGATATTTTTGGCCACACATTAACAGGATTAATGATATCATAACAGGATTAAGAAGGAAATCACCAACGTAACATTTACAATGATTATTCCCTGTAAGGAAAAACATAACAGGAATCATGCTGTAAAAATTGTAATATTTGTATAAATGTCAAGATCTTTGACTGACACGGAAAAGAAAGTTACAGGAAATAGAAAGTTTGTAACAGTAATCTATTAGTCTATAATCACCAGACTTACTTAAAGCACAGAATTACAGAAAAATCTAGAGAATTCTCTAGTTCTTTTCAGAACTGTCTTTTAGCGAACTTTCGCTGACAGTTCGATTCCGGCCTTATATAACTGCAGTATGAAAATACGGTAAAATATCGCTACTCCCCATCCCTGTTCTCAAGCTGTTTTAGAACCCTTACCCTCTATTTGTCACCACAATTCTTTATTTTCCACCAAAAGGAATCCTTTCTCACTATATTTGACACAAATTTATAATAATTCATCTCCATTTTCAAGTAATTTAGCGATGAAATAAACATGAGGTTTGCGCATGTCCGGGTCTCGTAATGTCTCTCAGTTTAAACGTATTTGGTGTATGTATGGTTATAATCGCAGAATTCTACTTGAAAATAGTGTTGTATCTTTATAAATGTGTGCCAGCCGTAGCAAGAAATGATTCCTTTGGCGAATAAAGTAGAATAAAGGTGAAAAATAGTAGGTAAGGATTCCAAAATAGCCTTAGAACAGAGGTGGGGAAGAACAGTATTTTCATACTGCAGTAATAGAAAGCCGAAAAGGAACGAATATATCGTTCGCTCGAGGACAGTTCCAAAAGGAACTAGAGAATTCTCATGCTACAGAAACTAGATGCTCTTAAAGCATCTTTAATCTTTGAATAATGTACAGTAGGATAAGACTCATGTCTTGAATTTTACCAGCTATACTATATACCGGAAAACAACATGTTATACTAAATACAGGAAAACACCGGAAAAACATTAAATACAGGAAAACACACTAAATACCGGAAAACACCCTAAATAGGCAACTCGAAGCCTGGTCCTCTGGAAAACACACAAAAAAACTAAACTTAACCCTAACCAACAATGGAAAAATCTAACCCTAACCCTAACCCAAACACACACAGAGGATCAGGCTCCGGGCTACCTATTTAGGGTGTTTTCCGGTATTAAGCGTGTTTTCCGTTATTTAGTGTTTTTCCGGTGTTTTCCTGTTTTTTTCTGGTTGTTTTCCGGTGTTTTCCAGCAATTAATTTCCCTCACAGCAAACTTCCTTTAGCCAATGCAGAAATGTGAGATATCAAAGAAGAGTGAGCAGGAACATTATACTGTCCAGTAAAAATTTTTTCTCATAGCAAACTTAGTACAGAAATGTAGGACGTTAAATTCCATTTTCTAAACCCAGCAATGTTTTGTTGTAGGGAGTGTTTATTGTTTTATTATACCGAGTGTTTATTAAGCCATCATATAAAAGCTGACATTATAATTAGTAAAGGTGAAATGTGTTTTATAGATAGCATCTTTCATCTCCATCTTCATCACTATAAACATCTACTAGAAAATAACTAGACAGAACTACAATCTACATCTACAAACAGGTGTGGTACCTAAACCTGTCAATCTTATGTACGATTGCCAGTAATTCTTTTAACCCTTTAAAACAAATATTTCAACAACAGTAGAAAGTTTATTAATCTGTGCAATTCACTTGTAATGGGTTATTTGGGGGATTGGGTGGTCTGGTGGTTAAAACACATGTAGTGTAATCAGAAGTTCTGTCATTGAGTCAAGCGGTGTGGTTTTGATTCCCCACTTGTACATGACAAGGAGTAGGGTCACCTGTTCAACCTTTTTGCCGGTTCTTCCCACTGCAAAGACCCCAGTGTGAGGCCTACATGCAAACGAATTATGTCAGTCCCAACTGACCTAGTTTGTGTCGAGTGGACGTTCAACCCCATTTATCTCTCTCTCTGTGTTGGTGAAAATCATTTTTGAATCCCAAATAATGAATAACTATCAGCAAATAAACTTTGTACTCGAGTGAAATTGGCTTGACTTAAAACCCTGAGTTAAGAAAGGGCTACAAAAGATTGGGTAGAAGGAGAACCAAACTCTCCCCATGGTGATCCCCCCCCCCCGCTCAAATTGTACTGTGTCTATACTCCCTCCATGGGCCCCATAAAGGTTTAGAGATTGGACGGTATCCTCTCAATGGGGCCCTGAAAGCAGTGTGCCACTGTGTATAAAAATTCGAATTCTGGCCCCGTAAAGGTAGAAAGATTGGAAGGTATTCCCTCAATGGGGCCCTTAAAACAGTGCACCTCTGAGTATAACAATTTAAAATCTGGGAGTTAGCGATTAAGCTTATAATAGACTGAGCTCCCTGACCCTGTGATAATTATTAACGATATCTGATCTATTTAATACACAAATATGTCTGGAATTAATGAAGTTATAATGTATTTAATTATTGAGGTATGAGTGAAGGTCGTTAATTATCAATAATTACTATAGAAATGCGAGAAGCTGTAACAGGTGATTGATATTAGAACTATAATCAACCTGTCCGTCTGTATTAAATTCTATACATCAGCTGGTTTGATTGTTTCTATATTATTGTATGTATAAATAAATAACAACATCATCAATATTTCTCTGCTGATATTGCAAATGAAATGAAATGGGGTTTAACATCCCTCTGTTCCACTACAAAAAGGGCTAATGAACACCCCATACTATACGCCTGATATTACAACAAAACGATCAAAAGTTTCGTCAAGTTGCCATCATGGAATTGATATGTTTGGTATTTTTAACAATGGGTTGTATTATTTTTGTATCATAGTTTGAATAAATAAATAAACAATGTCAATATTTCCATGCTGACAAATATAAAATCATCAATATTTAGATCGGTGCTGACAAATACAAAATCATCAATACTTGGATCTGTGCTGATATTAGAATGAAATGTTCACAAATTATCATCAACTTGCAATCCAGCAGTTGTGATGTTTGTTACTTCTGAGAAGGGTCTAAACATGCCCTGGAGTTGATTGCAATGAGCACAGGTATTCTGTAAGTTGCAATATGTTTGTTATTTTGAACAAAGGTATAAATGCCCATTAAACTCTAATGTATATATTATTTCAGAACAGTTAATGGGATTAACATTCGGGGTCTATACCAAGTCCCTTATATTATACCTTGATTCAATATAAATCTGTTACTGGGCTCTACTGATACGCACTATGGTGAATTCCCTATATATCATACCAAATGGCTGAAAGCTAGGTGGACCCCTGCAATATACTAAACTTTTGCTATTGCTATCCTATCCTATTTAAGGTCGTCACTGACTTCAAAGCTTAATACCCATGTAGATTTATTTCTGTCGCTGATGCAAAAGTCACCATTTATAATCTGAGAGTCATAAATGTCTAAATACATAGAAAGTATTAAATATGTTTTTGACATGTAATACAGGTTTTATGAATGTTGTTACTTTTCAGATTTTGTTTATGGAATAACATGTTTACAAGATGTAGAGCATCAAAATAACACCTTGAGTACCCAAAAAAATATATTGTAATTTTTCTTACCTCTAAAATCAAGCTGTCGACAGGCTGAACCAAAATAAGGATCTCCGGCTAAACTAGTCACACTATAATTCCAAGATCGTTCCGCTCCAGACACTTGTTTATATAAATTTCCAGTATGAAACTGACCAATCGGTTGTCCCGAAGCACTCCGAAGAGACAAGACACTTTGACTACGGTGCCGAAGATTCTCTTCTAGTTCCGGAAGAGTACAATGACTACACTGACTCGGCACACTTTTTCTCATTCTCGGCGCCATATCTGTTATACTATTACTCCTCCGCTGTAGAAAATTATCATCGAAACTATGCTGTGTTAATTTACCAGGACTATAATCGTTAAACGGCGGCAAATATCCAGATTCTACAGGCACACTAGAACTAAGCATTCCGTGTTCATGGATTTCGGGCAGGGGTTTAAAATGACACAGGGGTCGAACAGAATACATGGGTGTTTTGGGTATAGAAACAGCTCCACCAGGACCGTATATTTTACTAGGACTCGTCTCCTTATTGGGGAGATGTTTAAAAGAATTGTTATTCGTTTCTTTCTCCATTGGACTAGTACCATCGGTTTTCAAAGCTCGGGAAACTAAAACCTTCTGAGCATGTGCCGTTTCTGGTTTTACAGGAGAATTGTTTTGAGAATTTGGCAGAGACGAAACTTCAGAAGTTGTAGGGATCTGATAAACTTGACGTAATTTAGCGCTTGTCAAGCCCATTGAGATGTTTTTACGATTTCTACCACTAAGTTCCACAACAGTTGCCGAATTTGTTCGGGGTCTACCCCTATACTCCACATTAAACATGTCGTCGTCTTCTCCGGAATTCGATTTCATTCTCCGCTTCAGAGAATCTAAATTTTCATGTGATGATGGTTTTTTGTCTAATTTGTCCGCACTGTGGTAGGGTGACGATAGACTATTGTGAGAGGTGGATTTATTTCTAACTTTTTTCAACAATGGACTCGGCATACTTGATAACATATCCCCTTGTGATAATGACAGATCACGATTTAAACTAGCAACTCCTCGGCGATTACACAAATCCAGTAATTTATCACTGTATAAACTCTGAGAAATTTTTCTTAATTCTGCTGCCGAGGCATCATCAAAATCCTCGATCTCGGCTAGAGGTGGTCTGCGAGAGGCTGTGTTATATCCTGAATCTGTAGTACGTCCAGGATCTGACACAATCTCTTCTTTAGTTGCACTTGATTTGTTATACTTAGAACTCAAATTACCCTCGGTTTTAACCAAACACGAGTTTGTATTATTAGTTAAGCCACTGCTGTCGAAATTGCCCGAAAGCCTTTTGTCAAAGTTACCCGATAGACGCTTGTCAAAATTACCTGACAAACGGTGTTCGGCATTATTACTAGTCATACTATTACGCGGACTCACTCCTTTTATCTCACAGCTCCGCCTATTTATGGTCTCGCGTATTAGTTCAGCTTGTCTGCCCAACGAGTTACGAACATTTGTCGCTGGTAGTGTACCAGATGAATTCCTCTCACCTGGATTATCCACTGCACTGATTGTTGCTGGAATGTTCGACTTTACAGTTGCTGTTGCAGATTTTTTATTTTTGGTCGTATCCGATAAAGATGAAGCTCTTGGACGTAAAGGACTGCGACTAGCTCTTCTGGCTCTGGATACCATGCCATTAAAAGACCAGCTTCTACCTCTGGCTTCAGGTAAAGGCTCACTGTCTCTGTGCGATGACGACTTATTACCCATACTGTGATGTGACACTATTTCAATGAGCACACCTTTAATATGTAAACACAACAGCTGCCGTGTCTTTACAACTTAACCAGTCATTTAAACTTATTCAACGTACGTCAGTAAATCTACATCCTCCGTGTGTCATCACTATGGTTGACAATAACTTGCTGTAATATACCATAAAGGACTGACCAATGTATAATCATTTAAATTTATTCACAGTGACTCTGTTAAAACTGTTTTCATTAATTTAACATACAAGCCAAACAGGACGAATCTCATTCAAATTTATTCCAAGTCAGTAGAGTTCTACATCCTAACAGTGTTATCACTCCATAAACCACTATATAATACTAATTTAATTCGTGAGTTTTACATCCTATAGAGATATGACTAGCTACTATAGTCAATACTACGTTTCAATAGTGGTATCACTCCATAAAGCACTATATAATACTAACTCAATTTTAATCCAGATCGTAAGTATTACATCCTATATAGAAATACGACCAGCTACTGTAGTAGTATACAATATAACACTAGGTTTTAACACAATATATACTGCTGTAGGTAAACATGCTGAGGTTGTTTAGATCTCCCGTGTAGAGCTGTTAAAATTATATCAATCCTCTCCTCTGCTGCACATGAAACACAGATCTTTCTAGGAGGCAAATTCCTGTAGTCACACACCACTGACAACTGAGTACACACATCCACACTGGTTCATCAGTCAACTGACCAAAACACGTTTAACCTTTGATTGATGGTCGTTTAGTTTCAGCGTGGGGAGAAATGTATCTTAGTTTGAACTTCTCCCGTCTGACTTCTTCCACTCGGGGTTTTACTACAACTCTTGGCCACACTTCTAATCCACTGATCTTGTTTTCAGGTAAACACAGCTAGCGGCCATGTCCCTGTTCATTCTCATTCACGAGGTGACGCTATCTATTATGCACTGTCGTGTGTTGTCACTGTTCCTCCACCATTTACTACTAGTCCCATACACACCTAGATTAAAGAAGACCAACACAGTACAACATACAGTTGATCATATACCAAAACATATCCGAGATTTTTACTATTAAATCATAAAATACTATGAAAGAAGACAACTTATACTTATATAAAGACCAATTTAAAACTATCACAAACAGTATACAATATATGATTACATATCCTAAACATATCGTAGAATTTAACTACCAAATCATAAAATACTAAGAAAGAAGACCATTTGAATACTTTTATAAAGATCAACTTACAAATACTTTTATAAAGACCAATTATTACATACGGTATAGAATAATTGATTACATATCCTAAACATATCTTAGAATTTTACTACCAGATCATCAAATACTACCAAAGAAGACCATCGTACAACTGTCACATACAGTACAGCATGGGTGATTATGTATTCCCTAAATATCAATGCTGTACTGCTTAGAATTTACTAATTAATCATAAAACAGAGAAGACACTTTGATTTTGAATAATTATATATGAAGGCCAATGTGCAACTATCACATACAGGCAGCTTAGTTCAAATACTCCCTCAACATCAATGTTATACTGCATATAGAATCTACTAATTAATCACAAAATACCAAGACAATTTTAATATTTATATAATAACTAATGTACAAATATATATACAACAGCTATATTACAATTACATCTGGGCATAAATCATAAAATACTTTTTGTTAACGACCATCAAATAAACAACAACTTTCCAATACAATTGGACTAAAAAACATAATAATGCTATACTAAATCATAAATACTATAATTAAAAGACATTCTTAATTACTTATATAATGACCGATGAACAACTGTCAGATACACTCTTAACCATCTACAATACCTTTTACTTTAAAAAAATCTAATACTTAAAGCTAATCATGATCAATGTACAATTGTCCAAAATAGTACACTACACAGGGAATTAAACTCCTGAACAACTATGCTTCTTATTATAATTAGCTAAATCTTATTATCAAAATAAGGCACCTGTCACAGACAATGGCAGGCACAAAAGTTCAAAATCTGAAATCATTACTTCATTTTTCTAGTAAAGTTGGATATTTCTTCTTTGCATATATATACCAAAATTGCTATACTCTTATTGGAAATAACCACCTGATAAATTCTTTTCTGGAAACGTATCTTTAAATAACTATAAGACTACCTGTTATAGCATACTACTAAATCTTACAATACAACAATTGAAGATATGTTTTACTTATTGCTAATAGCCCATGTGACATTGTCGTCTGTTCACTCAAACCTGTTGACAGATCTAATTAAATCAAAATTTTCCCAGAAGGACTCAACCATGAAATTGTGTATCTAACCACAAAGCATTAAATAAAGCGCGAGCCAATCTCTCTGTATTTATAGTACAACATGAAATGTATAAACAAACAACTCAACCATAAATAACTGGGCTAAAAACCCTCGGTTACAAACTTCTAGATTAAACTTTGATCAAAATGTCAGCCATAACCCATGCATGTAATGTACTTGCTTATATACATTTCTCTTGAATAATAGATCGTAAAACCTGTAGTAGAGTCTACAGATCTATTATTATCCAGTTAGCCGTAACATTTGTACATATTAGAGAACGTTTTACGTCACATTATCAAATATAAACCAGAAGGATCTTTGCATATAAAGGACACTGTATACAGATCAGGAGTCGAATAAAATCGGATTGAACGTCCTACTGTTCTGCTCAGACTGGGCTAATGAGTGAAATTTTGTCCAGACAGCTGAGCTATGGCCTATTCTTATATCAAATTCCAACATGTCAATTTGTACATGAGACCGTATTTTTCTGTCCCATCCGAAAAACTATACATTGTTTTTGCCAGGCCCTCAGTCCTGCACCACTGACAATGGAGAATCACACCAGAAATTCTGACAAACTTTCTTGATCAACATAGGTATCGAAACATGAAACCTCCAGGTTAGCGAGTCCATGTCTTATTCACTAAGCCACAACGGCTCTCAAGAGTCAAAAAACTCTAATTAGCATTCATTGACACTTCAAGTAAATTTTCATTGCATTAGATCGATACATTACTAAATACTGATATGTTCTTAAACAATGTCTACTTTAACATCCATTTACAAATTCAAGCCATTAATCATCATTTGGGGTATAAGAGTGTGAAAATTAAACTTCTAAAAGCTATATCAGTCTAAAAATCTATGTGCAATGTTTTGTGAACACAATATCACCTTGTTAAAGCATTATCAAATTAAAAAAAAAACTCCATAAAATACAACCTTTGTTAGTTTTTGTTTGATGCAGTCTCTAGGTAAGCCACTTTACTCCACAAACATATTCTAAGTGTTTTATACACTGTAATAACGTCAATGTTAAAGATTATTGAAAAGATGACAATCTCAAACAAATCCTCATCAACACATCCTGTATACATGCAACTTCTTATACTGACCTGATGAAAAGTAAACAAATGTACAAACTTGCTACTTAATGACCTAGAAATCTACACAAACATCGGAAACAAAGGATTTTATCAAATATTAAATTTATCCAATGAAATAAAACCAGGATGAAATGAAATAGAGATAATCTATGTATAGTAACACTATAACAATACGAAACTTTGACACTCATAATCATTGAACAACAGAGTAGGATCCAACAAATGATTAGATCTTTTCCTCTTTAGTATCAGATTTCTCAAAATCACTTAATTCTATCTAAGCTTAAAACTATTTCTATACACTAACAATCATCTATCGACGCAAAAACACTGAGCATATACAGCGTACAGTGGATTTCAACTAATTTAAATCACATGCTCTAGATTTTTTTTTCTAGATTGATCTTTTTTTATAACTATATTTAACATCCCTTTTAAACAATGAATTGATATCCCAGACAAGATTGATCGAATTTAATTCTATTTTTATACCTTATAACTTACATATATATACACCTGTTATTTTAAGAACTGTCAAACATTTTGAAAATCATTCAAGATCTCGATTACAATTAAGATTTTCGTAAAGGTCACATACAGTACATTCTCAATAATCAATCATAGCTGATAAGGAATAAAAGTACATCAATCTTAACACCACTTGATATTATCAAATTTCTTTTCCACTAGGATCATGAAATCTTTAAATCAATAACAACAACAAAAAAAAAGTTGTGACTTCTGACTGAACTATCGTATATCAAACAAACTTTTATCATTTGTATATCAAGTATATCATAGCAAAATATTTCCACAGTTAAATACTACCTTGAACTAATGCCACCTTGAACTAACGTCAAAAAACCTCCCCAAAAATGCGAGTTTGAACTAAAAACCCTTGAATGATGTAACCATGATCTAAAATAGTAAATCAATATTTACTTTTTAGCAACACTTTGCTGCTTAACAGTTCTCTTTGAAATTCAAATTTTACTCTATGGCCTCAAGTGTGAACTTACACCAGCCGTTCAGTTATTATTATAGCTTCCTTATATAGCTACTACACACTTTTACACTAGTCGTAAAACTTTTCTAAACTCAGATTTATCACCAATATATCCTAATAACGATCAATATCCTAAACTAATCTAATTACGGCACAAAGAGAACGGAAGTTTATCACAAGAGTCTTTCTTTTATTAACTACAACTATTATTGTATGTGATATCACAGCTGTGGAAGTAGATGTCAAACATCAACAAGTCAGTTGTGTCTAATAAAATCGGCAGACTTCATCAAAATCCCTAATGATATAAATATTATCAATATCACCCCTCTATCAAGACCCTAAACAAAACTAGTCTCCATAAAAATTCCTTGTAGATTTACTAAACGTGTTTAATTCATCCCGTGTTCGCAAAGAATAAGATCAAAATCACCTCAAATAACAGTCATCAAGATCCAAAACAAATTTAGTCTCAACATAAACCGAAATTTAGGTAAATAATGACTTTTGGAAAGTTCACTTGTCTTACTACATATGTGAAACTTTTTAAAACCTAACAATTACTACCCTGTGTTCTTTAAAAAAATTATCAATGTATCACCTGATAGCTAATAACTTGCATGTATAATCTTTTAAAAAGTTCAGTTGTCTTCCTTATAGGTATTACTACACATTTGAAAGTTTTTAAATCCATTACTAAATATCATGTATCAAAATCTACACAAATCTAGTCTCCATATAAAAAGAAATCTGAATTTAACCACTTTTAAAAAGGTATTACTACACATTTAAAACTTTTTACCATGTTCTTAAAATAATATTATAAATATCACATAGATAACGGTTATCAGAACCCTAAACAAATCTTGTCCCACATACAAAAAAAATCAATTTGTGTATAACAAATTTTTAAAAGTTCACTTGTCTTAGACACACGTAAAACTTGTTAAAACCTCACTAACCTGTCTTCCTAAATAAATATTATAAACACATGTATCCTAAATAATTATTATTAATATCCTGTATTTAAACACTGAATAAATCTAGTTTCCATACAAAAAGAATTCAAGCTGATCACTAGAGCATATAGACTTTTACTGAGCAAGCGGTCGTTGGGTAGTAGTTACACACAAGCTTTCATATAATCGGTCCTACAACTATATTATCCAGTATTAGACTACACGTGGCTCGTAGCCAATGACCTGCTTTCTGCTACAGTAAACAAGCGTTCTCCCTCAAACACTCCCTCTTCTTCCCTACTTCATATCCAATCCAAGTATTGTGGACAGCCACAAAGGATTAATTTTTGTCAGTAGGGTTGACAATAAGGTATAATAACTAAACAAGACAACGTCCGTCCTTCCTTCGGCTTCGACCCCCTTACCTCGTACCTCACGTATCTATACTTGACACTGTTTCTTCTGGGAGAAATAATTTTACACCAGATAAAATCTAACCATCTAAACATTACACATCTGTTACTCGTGATCGCTAAACTCAACAAACTTCTCTTAAAATTTCAACTCCAAAAAACTTTCACCAAATTTAAAGTGAGAAGATTTTCCTTGAAAGGTTAAGTTTTGTGCAAAAGGCAGGATAAAGTCATTATTCCTGGAACACTTTATACAACTACTCATTAGAAACATAATTTTTGTATGAATTAAGTTTTGTAAAATAACAAAAAACTCATGATTCAAAAAACTTTTCTTTTTTTTCCCTTAGTAAAACAAGAAGTAAAAAGCCTTTTCCTTAAACTATGCAATAAACAAACTTGTAAAGAGCTAAAAAAAAACAAAACAAACCAACTTCTGCATTGGGTGGCGTTATCAAAATAGTATATTATATTCTATGGTCTTTGTCCCTGATATATATGTGTACATAAATTTTCGAAGTATTTAGGGTAGTGATATGAATTTGCACCTAGGGAGGTGGGGGTATTTACACTCTATTGTTATTCATACTTTTATTAACTATTAATGTTTATTTTTTTTTTTTTTTTTTTATTGTATATTTGTATACATGTTTTGGCTACAGTTCAGATTTGAATTCAAATGCTATGCCATAACAATTAAATAATCTAAGCATACAAACAGTAAGAGAAAACTTTCTCATAAAAAAAGTACTGCAGTAACAGTCAGGTTGAGAAGTTTTGTGATAAAGATATGAAACAAATCAAAACATTCCTTGAAATTATTTAATTCAAATGAATTTCAAAGAAATGATTATTATATATTTGTATAAAATCTCTATTCAAAACCACTTCCTTATAAGGTTTGAGTCAAGCAGTTTTCTAAAACATTTCTAAGAACAATTTAGTTTTAGTTTTTAGACAATTATAATATAAAGATACTGACTATGCTTTCTTTTGTGAGTCATTATTCAATTTCTAAGTTTCACATAATCAAAAGAAATCTTCTTTCACTTTCGTATAGTTCGATCATGTTCAGGTTATCTAATCTGATTACGGCTGGAGGGAAAAAAATATTTATTAGTCCATCAACAAATTCACTCACAGTCTACTTAAATCATCTTCAAGGTAAAAATCTTCTATTGATTTACTGATGAATCTTCTTTTACTTTAGTTGTCATGCTTTTAAAGAATGGGAGCAATGACCATAATGATATGATATGACGAAATTTCAGACCTTGAGAAAAGCCTCAGGTCGAAAACCCCCCAACGAATCTTGGTTTTAAGAAGAACCTGAGATGAAGACGAAACCACAGGATGAGTAGAAACTTTGTGCTGAGGAAAACCTTGGGCCAAGAAAAGAACTCAGGATTTTAAATGGAACGTTTTCCACAATTCCATTATCCTAGTCTTTGAATTCCACTATAGACCAACGTCAGCTTAAAGCCACAGGGGTAAGGCTTGTATTCTGGGACAGTGATAAGGTTTGAATTGCAGGGACAAGGGAGAGATTGAATTGCAGGGAGAACCATTAGAATTGAATTGCAAGGACAGGGGAGAGTTTTGAATTGCAGGGACAGGGGTAATGTTTGCAGGGTAAATTAATCCCTTCCTTTTCATCTATTTTCCAAAATCAAGTTTGACATTTAAAACACCTTCCCTTTTACAAAACATAAAGTATTCAATTGGGCCGATTTAATGATGTATACGATTAAATATTTTTGAAAGATTAAAAGTGTTTATCAGGTTGTTTACAAATTTATCTTTATTTTTGGCTTACTTTGTCGAACACATGAAAACAAGATCATGGATCAATTATCTTAACACTGTCTTTACCTACAGACGTACATCTTCAATGAGACAGATTGTCACAACACAAAACAACAACTCAACTGATATCGACAATTTTTCAGAGGACTGAAATTAAAGAGTATTATTCATTTTAAATACCACTCGACATCTCTCAATGGTCACTTCACGGACGAATTGGCTGTCCTATTTTCTAGATTCAGTTAGTATTTTTCACGGTTTTAAAGCTTATTAGATATTTGACCAGTGCCCTTAGCAGTCTCTTCACTCCACAAGTAGAAACATCAAACACTGAAGAATGACCACTTACCTACTGGTCAGCCCAGTATATTAAAGAAATAAGGACCTATATTAACTTAAAATAAATATAGCTAATCCTCTCTTTGAGCTTCGTTTATTAAGTAAATCAACAAGTTTTACTTGTTAAAATACATATTATAACTATTAGTCAGATATATATAGTTACCAAGACTCCCTTTAAATCAACAATTACTTTCCACTTCTCCCTTTTTTAACTATAATACATGAAATGAACGGGGTTAATCCTGTCATTTGTCAAGAGGTGTTACTTCTATTAATGTGTAATTGACAAAACAATTTTTGAAAAGGAAGAGACATTTAATTTCTTTCAATTAACCTGGAAGGAACTTGACACTTTTTTTTCCTAAATGTATATTCCTGAAGCATCTCAAAAAAGGAATTAGCACAGAAATATCAAAATAGGAATTCTACAGATCCAGGAACCATTAGTTCTGCTAATGGATTTCTGATACTGGACTTCCAATACATCATCAGGTACCACCCTAAACCAATCAGTAGATACATCCAATTATATATTTTCCTCATATTGCACCTGAAATAAGTGTTGGCTGGAGTAAAAGCAAATCAGGGTCTTTGAATAAGGTCACCTTGCCTAACCTCATAGGTTTGATCCCAATTAAATACCCAAATTCGAAAGAGAACCATTGACATAAAAATCTACCATATTAAATAATCCTGTTAGTTTTGGATGAACAATAAACCCCTCTCGCTCTCTGGGCATAAGACTCCTCTTTCTCTGGACATTTAGCCCCTCTCCTTCTCTGCATGCTTAAACCCCTCATTCTCTAATCCAGTTAGTTTTAGATGGACATTAAACCCTCTCTTTCTCTGGACACAAGACTCTTCTCTTTCTCTGGGCATTAAATCCCTCTCTTCTCTAGACATAAGACACTCTTCTTTCTCTGGGCATTAAATCCCTCTTTTTCTAGACATCAGACCCTTCTCTTTCTCTGGACATTAAGCCCCTCTCTTTATCTGGGCGATTATACTTCTCTTTCTCTAAATGTTAACCTATCTCTTTCTAACACCTAAAATTAACATTCAGATTAAACCACTAAACCCTAACATCAGTCTCTAATTCTAAACTCACTCATTAGTTTCACCACATTTCTTCCATTTAACTGCGTTAATAAATCCAATTTAATGAAAGTTGACGTTAAAAATTATGCAACATTAAACAACGTAAGAAGTACCAAATTTAACTCCATTTATCCATGGAAACAGCTCATTTCACTTATTAGTTCTACCTCAACTATCACAAGTTTAGTGGTTTCTACTTTAACAGGTGAAAAAAAACCAACAAGTTTTTCAAATGCAGTTATCCTTTTTAATCATCATTTCCTGTATGTGTGCGAGTATTTTTTTTCTCATTTTCAAAGTCTATACTTTTGAATTTTTTCTCCTATGATCTTAAAACTGACATGAATTACACAAATGAAATGAAATGGGGTTGACTTATTGGATATTATACGATACTGTTACTTTCATTTAAGAGTAGGCTGTAGCGCTGCTGTTTTGTAAAAAATTGGGGGGTTGGATGACCAAATGGTTAGCACGGGCGCTCTGTATCATATGGTCTGTCAGGAGTAGGGTCGCCTGTCCAAGCTCCCACAGCAGCTAAATACCCCTCTGCGCAAGTGAATTATTGAAATAAAATTCAATCATGTGTAAGTCCCGAAATGACCTAGTTTGTGTCAAGTGGATATTAAACCCCATTTCTCTGTCACTATGTAAAATTTTCACTCATAGCAAATTGCATGGCGCATATGTCAATCTTCACAGGACTAGTTAAGTGCAGAATTAACCCACTAAACATGGATGGTTAGATTTACGTTGCTTTTACGTCATTATGGTTAGATTTTGGTTAGCGTCCAATAATGGTAAAATTTTACGGTTAAATTGACGTTACTTTTACGTCATAATGGTTATGTTACTTTTACGTCAGAAAATGACGTAAATCTAACGTAAATTTTATGACGGTTTTCTTACCAATTTTTTTCGTAAGAATTCTTCTTGATTAAATAACCATACCAGTGTGTGCACATTCTAACAATTGATTAATAGTCGGAATTCAGACAAAATAATTATATATGTGTTATTGGTGATAATTCTAACGTTAATCTAACATAAATTTTACGTCAGGTTTCTAACCGTTAGTTTATGGTTAGTTTTCTGACGTAAATGTAACGTTAATTTTCTAACGTTAATATAACGTTATTTTTCTAACGTTAATATAACGTTAGTTGTCTAACGTTAATATAACGTTAGTTGTCTAACGTTAATGTAACATTAGTTTTCTAACGTGAATCTAACATAAACCTAATATTTGTTGTCTAACGTAAAACAAATATCAGTTTTAAAATGTCAGGATACTAACAATTAAAATACCAAATTCTAAATTTTAAACATTCTTTTGGGCAAATTGAACAAAATCTGTTTATAATTGTAACCTGTATAATATCAACTAAAAAAAGTGAGTGTGGCACCAGCCCCGGGGGTCAAGCCATGCAACAAAATTGATAGTTGTTAATATCCTTACGGCATAAGGAATAAATATACCAAGTTCCAAAATGATCCATTCAGAATTGCAGCCCGTTGACAAAAAACCCACAAAAAATAAATAGGTACAACCCTAAGGTGGATCATACCGAGAAGGCACAAAAACTGTTCCTAACTGCAACATGTAGACTATTTATAGACGGGGGATCACGTGGCTAAGTGGGTAAGGCACTGGCACGCTAGTCTGGAGATTGGGTGTTCGATCCCTGCATTGGCCGAGAAAGTTCATTTGGATTTTCCGGTCTGGTTTCCCCTTGTCAGTGATGCAGAACAGAGGGCCTGACAAGGGCGGTTGTCTAGTCATTCAGATTGTTACGAAAAACCGAAGTCCTGTGTACACATTGGGCTGCACGTGAAAGATCCCTTGTCAGTTGGAATTCGATATAAGAATAGGCTGTAGCGCCGCTGCTAGGACAAAATTCCGTCATAGCACATTTAGATGGTACAAAAAATCAAGGTCCTGTGAACAATTTATGTGCATGTAAAAGATCTGTGGCAGTTGGAATTTGATATAAGAAATGAAATGAAATGGAGTTAAATGTCCTACTGTTCTGCTCTGACTGGGCTAATTAAAGGATGTACACCATACAGTGTGCTATGATGGAAAAACTGCCCGGCTTGCTGCACTACGGCCTACGTGCATGGCAAAGTGTACACAGGACCTTGGTTTTTCATCCATTCCGAACAACTAAACATTGTCACTTTTCAGGCCCTCTGTCCTGCATCACTGATGAACGATCTCCGCCAATGCAGGGATTGAACACCCAACCTCAAGTTTAGTGAGCCAATGTTTTACCCACTGATTTTCGAACGTGGTTCCCCCTTGTCAGTGATGCAGGATGGAGGGCCTGACATGGACAGCTGTCTAGTTGTTCGGATGAAGTCCCATGAAAAATTGGCGTGCAGGTATAAGATACTTTGGCAGTTGCAACCTCTTACCCACTGATTTTCTGACATGGTTACCCCATGTCAGTGATGCTGTGTAGTCGTTTGGATGGTACGGAAAACCGAGGTCCTGTGAACAACTGACGTTCACGTAAAAGATCCCTTGGTAGTTGGAATTTGATATAAGAGTAGGCCGTAGCCCTGTTGCCTGGGCAAAATGTCCCTCATAGCACACTGTATGGCGTATGCCTGTCTTCATTAGACCAGTTTAGGAGCAGAACAGTAGGACGTTAAACCCCACTTCATTTCATTAGTCAGTCCCGCTTGAGAATAGACACTAAGCTAGTTGACGGACGTTTTAAGTCCTAAATCAACGGTTTTAGTCTAAAACTTTGAGTATTTTTTGTCTCGTTAAATTCGCCTTATGTTTGGCGCAATATAGCCCGGTTGGAGCTGATGTGCAATAAAACAACATTTCATTTCATTTTATTTGTTGAGTATTTATTCTGCTTCCATTTAATAAAACTGAAAATGTGTGTATGACAGATGTAAAACGGAGTATGGCGGGCATTTAGGGCAGAGACATATTCTCTAGGAAGGAAGTAGATGGATCTCCCTGTGCTGAATGGTTTGTTAGGTGAAGCTAATTTTAAAAATCCAGTCATAGCTAGAAGCAAACACATCAGTATATCTCAACAATTTTAGTTACGTTCACATAGGTATGTGTTGGCCGATCAAGGTTTTAGTGATTTTCATGGCTGGCTTCATCTCGGTACTGGTGGAGAACCGCCCGGGCGTTCAGATCTGACGAAATACTGAAGTCCCGTGCATATATGCTGTGTACGTTATAATAACATTCAGCAATAAATGTTCTTAACTTGAAGCTTATTTGAATATTAAATTTACTGTCTCAATGTGTTCAACAAGATGTAGCAATTAATGCAAAAGCTTTTTTTAAATTTTTGAATCTGACTAAAATTGAATATTTACTAGTTTTTCAATTCCTCTCACATTTAAGAAACCCAAAAAATTTTGAAAATCAATAAAGAAATAAGAAAGTTATTGCACTTTTAAGGCACAAAATTGATCAATGTCCGTATACACTTTTTTAAAAAATTAGCCAAAAAGGTGACCGAAGATAATTTCTCAGCAACCTTTGAAGACATAGGCATGAAATTTTCAGGAAATACCCTTCCAACCATTTAACTATTTATTGTAATTTTCAAATTTGGGCTATATAATTTATTTCCTTTAATTGATACAGGGTCATTCTATGAGAAAATATGTTTATTTTCAGTGACGAGCGCCGTTTTTGCCTTTTCTTGATAATTTTATTTTTTCAAAATATAAGAAATAATTAGCTCTGTTACCACAAAAATATATTTAATTAAGTGTTATATAGTATTATTAGTAGATTCTATCACACGTTTGAAAGGTGTCAAACGAATATGGTGTAGTTTGACCTAGATAAATTTAACACTGAGAAAGTAAAAATTAACAAATTCCAACAACTTAAAAGTAGAGACTTATATATTCGCAATCGAAATATTGATTTAAAAATCGGGATTATTGAATTTGATACAACTCAATAAAATGACTGTTGTCGATCTATTTCATTAAACATCAACAAAATAATTAACTATAATAATAGCTACATCCATTCGTATGGCGTATTATTTATATCATGCACATGCTTAAAATAAGGCCTCGAAATCAAATAATAATTTCTTCAATTTTACTATTCATATACCTAAAATAGTTTAGCCTACATATAAGGTATTGAAGTGCGTACAGTTGATTTTGTAAACTCCAGAAACGAACGAACGAACAGTTGATGGTCACATAAGAAACATACGTATATGGCGCCATTTTGGGTCAGGGGTCAAGGTCAAGATAGATTACTCTAAATTATTAAATGTAATATCCATTAACGTATTTCAATATTAGCTGGTCTATTTTTGTTGTCGTTTTCCGTATGCTGTCCACACTGATTAAACAATCATTATTAAATAATTTTTTTATTCTTTTATATCTATACGCATTTTTTCTCAACACAGCATGAACCAGGAAGCTAGGTATCCTGGGAATGCAAGATGGCGCGCGGAATGGATTTTTTTCCTAAATTGCATGATAAATGTACAATATACAGTTCTTGGATTACACAAACAGAGAACTAGAAAAGTAGAATATACCAGATAAATGAGTGATTGGATTTGAAAGTAAGTTTTTTCTTATATCCCCAACTGCTGATGTATTACTGAGCTTACAAATTCAGGGATGTGAAAAGAACTTCCACGACCACACCACAGCCATATATTTCTGCTGTATCCCTATTTTATATTTTTTCACCGTAATTCTTTATTATTTTTCGAAAGGAATCATTTGTGACAACATCTGACGATTTTTTTTTAACAATCCAATACTATTTTCAAGTAGAAGTTTACGATTAATCAACATAATATTTTGTTTCTATTTTTTCGACAAACTGTAAAATGAACTGATTTCTGTAAGTTGTATTTACACATTTAAGTAAGTAAAGAAGCCAGATAATCTAACAATTAAAATTAATCACTGATGTATGTATTTAGCGTAAATTAGTCGGAATGTGAGAAAGGAATTCCTTAAACCTAATTTCATTTTTATTTTGGAGTATAAAAGTTGCTTTTATTTTGTTTTTTGTTATTTTTAGAGATCCTATATATATATGTAAGGAAAATTTGAGCATCATTGGTGGAAGTCATGTCGAAGAAGATATAAGAAGGTTGATAAGGGCTTTATATATGGAAGCTAGATGACATCACTGCTTATCATACCAACTTGGGATTGAAACCATGCATTGAACTCAATAACAGTATTAACCGTCTTCATGGTCGAAAGCACATTTATCAGAGCAGTATTAATCATCTTCATGGTCGAAAGCACATTTATCAGAGCACTCATCTACGAAACTGTCCAGATGTCAAAGAAATAAAGACTTTTTAATCATGTACCGAACTAATATATTATATGTACCGAACCAATATATTATATTTATCTATGGTAGCACAAAATACACCAGAATGTAGGCCAAAAGCTTTACTTTACAAGCAGTAAGCCTAAAATATTTTCCGTCTGATCTTGTGACAGTCAATTGTTTATGAATAGTTTGCCTCAAGCAGATATCCTGTCAGTCTTATATACATGTAACAGCTCTTTGGCTTAAACTGATTTGTATCAGTGAGTTGAAAATCTACTGCAGCAAATAATATTCAGCTTTTTGCAACTTTCTCGTTTAGGATTACTATATTCATTGGGGCATAAGTCTATATCCCTTTTCGCTGAAATTGGGCCTTCGTCTTGTACTCCACATCGAGTTATATATGGATGAAGGTACATGTATTTGTCGACATTTCTTAGCTTGTTTATTTCTTTATTAAAAACATATCTCTCCCCCCCCCCCTACCGCAAAACATGTGAAAACTGCTTTATAGTTTTTTTCATTTCGGAGATCACGGTGGCTGAGTGGGTAAGATGCTGGCTCGCTAGACTGGATGTCTGGTGTAGATCCCTGCATTGGCCGAGAAAGTTCATCCAGATTTTCCGGCGTGCTTTCCCCCTTGTCAGTTATGCAGGGACTGATAAGGACAGGCTGTCTAGTCCTTCAGATGGGATGAAAAACCGAAGTCCCGTGTACACATTGGCATGCACGCAAAAAATCGCTTGGCATTTGGAGCAGACCGTAGCGCCGTTGCCTGGGCAAAATTTTCCCCATAGCGCACTATATGATAATGCCCGTCTTCATTAGCCCAGTTTGAAGTAGAACAGTAGGACGCTAAATCCCATTTCATTTTTTCAGACGTGTTTCAATATTCAGAATTCCACAAATTTCCTTTCCAAAGTTAGTTTGAAAACCTTATGCAAAGGTGATAGGCTATAGTTTTTCTTTTATCAAATTTGGTCAATGTCACAGTTTTCCTTCCAAATATGCGACAGACTGTGGCCATATTTCCACATTTTCAAAGTGCTATACAGATCTTTTTCTCATAGAGCTGTTTCCTAAATTGTCACTAATTTGGTGCTGTGGATAAACTGTGACAATTTAAATGCCTGTTTTGTACTTTATTACATTATATATTTATCTTTTAAATAAAGTATAGATACTTGTAGTGTATTTTGTTATATAATTATGTAAAGTGTGTAGTTTTTTACGTTTGGTTACAATTACTTTTAGAGAGAAATTGGGTTTAACATCCACTCGACTCACACTAGGTCATTTAGGGGCCTTTAGCAGTGGGATAAAACTGGATGACCTGGAGAAAATCTACTCAGCAATCGAAACCATGCCACCTGATTCAATGACTGATCTTATAATGCACCGCTTAGAGAGAAAAATGGTTTTTAACGTACAATAGACAGACTTTGGGACTCACCTGCAATTCAATACAAGTTAAATAATTTGAGGAGGGAGGGGATGGCTGAATGGTTAGCACATGCATGCTGTATCATAAGGCCTGTTATTGAGACCCCTACATGCCAGCGAATCATTGAAATAAAATTAAACCATATTTTAGACCCGAAATGACCTGGTTTCTGTCGAGTGGATGTTAAACCCCATTTCTCTCTCTCTCTCAATACTTTGGTTGCGCTAGGAGTCTTTAGTAATTGGAGGACCCAGAGAAATTCCCTGTTCACGTCTAGTATCGAAACCAGTCCACTAGGTATCACTGACAGACCTTATGATCTAAAGTGCATTCATTAGATCACATTACCATCCAGCCCTTCCTATGGTTAAAGAACATTTGGTTATTGGTTGACTGAATGTCATGTTTACAAACGCAAATAATAGATTTGACGTTAGAATTGCATCCGAAAATGATGTTTATTTAATGTTAGATTTACGTTATAATGGTCGGTTAGATTTTCATCATTTTGCTCATCCTTTTAACGACAATTTAACGTCAAGAAATGATGTAAATTTAGCGTAAATTTTACGTCATATTTATGTCATATTTACGTCATTTTCTGACCTAAATCTAACGTAAAGTTTACGTCATTTTCTGACGTAAATCTAACGTAAGTGACGTAAAGTTTACGCAAAATTTACGTTAGATTTACGTCAGAAAATGACGTAAACTTTACGTTAGATTTACATCAGAAAATGACGTAAAGATAACGTAAAAATGACGTAAAGTTTACGTTAGATTAACGTCATTTCCTGACGTAAATTTATCGTTAAAAAGATGAGCAAAATGATGGTAAACTGACTGACCATTTTTACGTAAACTTAACGTAAAATTAACATCATATTGTTAAGTGGGAAAATGCTAAACCCCATTTCATTTGGATTCTTTTCTTCATTAAACAAAATAGTGGGTGTCTACACATCTTCCTTCATTCGTTGCTGGAGTTTTAACGTCCACTTCCACCAAGGGTGATATTGTAGACAAGACACGTCATCAACAATTAATCTCTTTAATAACCCGTGGGTCTTAATTAAGGGCTAAGGATTTATATCATACCGAGCGTATAAGGGGTTAATAATAGTCGGAAAAAACATTAATATAATTAGAAGGTAATTACAGTCCCGATGAATCTTGATACCAAATGATGATGAAAGTAGCGGTATCATATAATATCTCATTATCCACAAGCAACAAACATAAAGAAGAGACCGCTGATGTTACGGCATTACTCCGTCTAGTAAATCCCACGATTTCCTCCCCGATAATTATCTCAAGTAAATAACAACCCCAGATATATTATCTCGGAATCTCGAATATTTGTAAGATTTTCTAGGTATAAAGAAAAGACTGCATGATGTTACGGCATTACGCCATCAAGTCAATCCTTAATATATCCAACGATTTCCTCCTCAATAATTATCACGAGTGAGTAAGATCCCCAAAGATATTATCTCTACATCTCCAATGTTTGTAAGATTTGCCCGGTACAAGTCAGTGATGTGAAGTTTATGCGATAGCCATCACTTAGAACATTTATAATAAAAGAAATATATCAGTGAGTTGTTAAGCAGACAAATATTCATCACATGGTTGATTTTATTGTCAGATGAATGGAAAAATAAAGGGCAGGTTCGTAAGCTGACTTTTATCTGATGATGCCAATTATTTTTCAAGATGGACGGGTCTGCTGTTAAAATTGAAATGAAAATTGACCAATTGATTGAAGTAAAGATCGTGGCCAGGGATCTTATCTTCTAATTTACAAATCATTTGGTGTAAATACAAGGTCAGACAAGGTCATTTAGCACAATCCAATAATTACAAGACTTGTGTGTTTACCACTTCAAATTCTCATTTCAAAAGATGGGTTGAATGCACTACATGGTCAAGGGAATGTCAGCCGCATCAAAAACTTGATCATATGATTATGAGAAATGTATCTCTCACATTTGGCATGAGAATCACCCATTTAAACCCATTCGAAAACAGTTCGCTTGCAGCAGAATCGTGATTTAAATAGTTGTTTTAGCTTGTAGCAATGCCATTTATTTTTCTTTAAATGTTTTTGCCATTTTGTCCTTCAACTGGTGGTTTCTAACGCGAGCCAAAAATCGACATCTGTAAGTCATTGAGAAATATTAAAACACTTTGTACGTCTGAGATTTTAAAAGTTTCATTTTTCACAATTATCATGTAGTAATTGTTCAAGTCTGACAATTCACGAAACTAGGCGTTATGTCGGCCGGCCGATTTCAGACAAATCCATTACATGTAAATGCCTCATGTTACGAAATACTTGAGATGGTTGAAATGTCCGTTTAAATGGCATGCTGTGGGACCTGTTTAACATTTGTATCTCACACATGAAAGAGTTTCATATTTGTTAAATTTTCACACAGAAAAGACAGGAAGCATGATCTAATCAATCAGAGAAAATTTATTTGTCTAAAAATGTTGTCTTTGTTTTCATAAGTTTGGGGTGTTGAGTTGGTCTTAAAGTAAATCTGTCAACATGTGATACTGTTGCTGGTTATAATGAACGGATTGTGTATTGAAAACACATTGTTCACAGAGTGTTAAACTCATTTCAGAGAGCTGTTAACAAACGGCAATTAACAGGAACATTTACAAGTGAAAGAATTATGAGGGGGAGGGGAAGGATTTACAGATGGTTATGACTGATAGGATTGGAGTAAAAGCAATAAATGTTATTTTGGCCAATGATAGGACGATATGAAAGGAGGAATATAGTCTATCGCATGTGTAATTGATAGACAAACAGGTCTCTATTATACCACAAAGGTCATCTGAGGTGAACATGGAAACAATTCACCATCTTCCAACATGTGGCTTCCATTTGACTCCCTCTATAAAATTGATACATCATGTTTACAAAGCCATTATTAGTTTTAACACCATTCTGAAAGCTAATACATATCATTTCAATTCTAATTTGTTTATTTATCAAAACTTAAGATTTCTAATGAAGAGTCCAGGGGAAGAACGATCTAAGTCACTTTTCAACGAACCCCAATTAATGGCCCCATCTGGTAGCAAATTGTATAAGCTTTCTGTGGAACCATCAATTTCAGGTAAAAACGATCTGAGTCACATCGAACCAAGGCCCTTCTGAAATGGTCTCCTGGACAAATACAAGTCCATCGGGCCCTTTATTTAACCTTAACATTCCTGAAAAGTTGAGGTCAGTTGTACTGGTAATTATTGTACTCGTTTTTTTGTTCGCCAAGCATTCTCGTCAGAAAGTCTGTTTTGCATTTTATGCGAAAAGAAAAAAACGTGACTTAGATCGTTCTTCCCCTGGACTCTTTAAATATTATTAAACTGTTATATCTACATCTAGACCAATTTAGTCTAGACAATATTTTAATTCAAATTTGTTTATTTATCAAAAATTAAATTTTAAATATTCGTGCATTACTATGTATCTGAATATACACCCCATTTATTCCAGTTGACTGACTATATATATCATGACTCATAATTATAGTATTTATTTCCCTATTTCATCTATCAGTAAATATTATTATACAATACTTGACACCAGGGCTTCCACTTCAAAATTTTCACTACCGGTCATTTTTGATAACGCACGAAAACTTTGCAAAGTAAATTCATATTTCATATTATTTATTCATCGTGGAGTATTGTGAATTCACATGTCTACACCACTTTGTCAGCATGGGGTACACAAAAAAATATATATTGGACTTAAGAATGAAATATTAGTAAGACTTATGATAATTATTTAGTAATTAAATATTCCCTTTGGGCTACTTAATTAATCGAAATAGCTGAATTGGCCGTAGAAAAACCATTCCAGTGGGTGACACGTAATGACCACGTGCTCTATAGAAAACACACTGACCTGGATAATTTAGGAGTTGTAATACAAAAAATACGATATGCTGATAAATATATAAGTATCCATGGCATATATCTCACATTTATTTGTTTTAGAACATCTCTTACGGCGTTACGGGCCGCAAAATTGTGACGCAAATGTTAATAATGAATAACTAACTTCGGACTGCTAACTTCCAAGCTAGCACCCCCTATAATATCGTCGTGTGTAAGAGCTCGGCTTCCATATATACACGGCATTTTTATAACATATGGAATCATCAATATTGCTACACGATAGCACTGGAATACGTAATCTTCTAAAATTTTGGGTAAGCAAGTTAACTAATCTCTAGATTTTATTTCTACAATTCCCGCAAAGCCGTAATATCACTATAACAAATTATAATGCAGTTTTCTCCAAACACGTACGTTGTTGAGGATTTACGTAATTTCTATGCTGTTTTATTTAATATGACAGTTGGTTGGATTCGAAGAGCAGTACTTCATATAAACGGCCCTTTTTTCGAAGATCATAATAATCTCGTTTATATCGTACGTAACTGTAATAGCGGTAAACGGCTTTGTTCTAGAAAATTCTCATGACACGTGAACAATAGGTGATCGACAAAGCGTGGACCGCTTCACGCCTTTGATAAAATTCCCAAGTATCAATTAACTTTTATTGTTCTACTACAAGACAATCATCATTAATTATCAACACAAAGCCCAGTATAATCTATTGACGACTATGTATACAACTCTTATAACACCAATCATGTGATTATGTGGCTTCTCTTATCTTTACGTGCGCTGGCCGTACAATTTTATTGCCGATGTCGATCGTAGCCATGTTTGAAAATTTGGGTTTGGAAAAAAAAGCCTATTTTTCCGGCGTGCAAAATGACCGTTGGGTCAGATCTAGTTACGGTCATTTTATATAGCCCCCGGTCCCGACCGGCATATACGGTCGATGTGGAACCCATGCTTGACACACTGTATATATTAAAGGTAGAAAAGAAAGAAAAATTCAACAAATGATGGAGAATTTTACTTTTCAAATTCCCTGTTATTTATTACAATCTTATAAGGAAAATGAAACAGTGTTTAACGTCTTACTTTGTTGCATCAACTGAGCTAATAAAAACAAGCATATGTTATGCTGCGTCAGGGCAAATGTTACGCAGTATGCTAAATTTTACCTACTCTTCGTCGAGCTCTGTCAAACGGTTGTTTTACATGCCTATTAACATTTACAGTGAGTGAACCTTATTTTTCGTTCCATTTGAATAACTAGATGCTGTCACTATCTAAACATTCCATCCTGCCATTTCTTTTTATCAAAACTAATAATACACTCTCTCCATACAGCAAGATAAACTTCCATAATCCATTTTATTGACCGAATGCTTAGTGATAAAATTTATTGCTGAATACATTTTCACATTTACAACATTTTTCCACAAACTGTATTAAATTTTCACAGAATTTATTTCTTAATTTATTTACAATTTTATCAAAAACTATATAAATAAAAATGTTTTCACATAATTTAATCTACCATTACTCGATATAATACAAGAACATTCCTTCACTATTTTTATTATAAATCGAACATATGTAGAATGAGAGTGAGGAATATTTTATTGATTCTCTTCACACTATATAATCTAACTAGCATCATTATCTACTGAATTCACATAAACTAAACTCCATTTCGTTAAAAAAAAACCCAAAAAACACAACAGATGTATATTGCCGATATTTTATTCAACTTATATAAGTGAAAATATCTATTGTTAAATTTCCCTACAAAATGAAATGAAATCGGGTTTAACGTCCTACTGTTTTGCTCAGAACTGGGCTGATGAAGATGGGCATACAACATGGATGTCATTAGAAGCCGGCAACCGGCAAATTTCGCCGTTTACATAAGGTCAAATGCCGGCTACTTTTTAGCCCCAAATAAACGATCCATAATTTAATTTTAAAAAAATAATTTGCCTTATATCAGTTTATGCTAATTTAATTCCCAAACGCCTAGAATACCTTAGGCATAATTATATGGAGTCGGCAAATCTTATAATAACGGTAAACCATGATACCCGATTATTAGGACTCTGTCATTCTGTATTACTATTTATTTGTGATGTCGTGACAGTCGAAACTGACAAAATGGCTGCCACGCGAGTTGTCTTCGCTTGCAATTTACGCGGGACTTGAGTGGAAAATGAACACGACGAAGCGAAAGCAGGGCAATTTAGACGTCTTTTTTTGAAAGGCAGAAAAATAATAAATAATGGTTTGAAAAATATTATGTAGAAATAGCATGTGTTATACTATAGGCGTGAGTTATACTATAGGCGTTATTGGCTACAAGAACTGCATGACACATGTATCTATCGTCACCGCGAGTGCCGACACAGCGACACTACGTCGATGGCCCAGCTACACGGCTACTCCACTAAACGTGGATTTTCTTTCAGTTTCATTCCTAATTATGCCAAGTCTAATTTGAATTGTATACAATATTAATTGCATACGGGCATTCTAGTCTTTACTGTATGTCGTGAATGCACTGTGAAGGCCGACTATTGAACAGACACGAGTCTGACGATAACAATTTCAAAGTGACCTAGTTATGACCGACGACATACCACAGTGGATTTCTTGCGTATTACACAAGACTTTATTGTTGAAAAGTGACATTGTTTCGTTATCTATTTTATGTGAAACTTTTATTGTGTAATATTTTGTTTTGTTAAACTACGGCTTCGGCGTCAATTTAGAAATTATGGTAAATTTTTGTCCTTTTTATTTTAGTATTTTATTCAGTTTTTGTCAACAGAAAATCATCTATTAATAATAACAGTATTAGTATTTTACAATTAAATCTTAATAGTGAAATTAATGACATTGTTACAATGGATTATTATGATTTATGAATATAGAATAAAAAAATAAAGTGATAACGAGCTTGTTTTATTTTGAATAGTGGTCATGAATTCTCTGTGAATTCATGTATCACATATTGACAAATATGGGATATGAAAACAACCAAAAGCTTATTTTATTACAGTTATCTCCTTAGCATTCAGGTATTTAACAATGTACAATATAAATGTTCTGCATATACCACAAGTTTTTTTAGGCCTAATTTTCTGAAACAAACCCAAAGGGCCACGCCCTTTAAGGCCTTCGTTCATAACGTACTTCGGGTTGCTCGCAGATTCAGGCCTGCGGTCCTCAACATTTTCTGCCTCCTACTTTTGCAAAATTTCCTGTTACTTGAAAAGTTAGTGACATCCCTGGCATACAACATACAGTCTGTTATTAGGGAAATTTTGCCCAGACAGCAGCACTACAGTCTAAATTTCTTAACTCACTGCCGGGTAATAAGTATTATATTATATAGCCCATACCCTTATATCTCAGATCCATTAAATTCCATGTTAATGTTTTTTGTTAAAATAAAAATGGATGTACATTGACAGCTATGTAAGTTATAAAAGTGAAATATGCATTGTTAAATTGATTTACAGAGTTAAGTCACTAATAACTTTTATATATTATAATATCGCCCAGCCCATACCCTTGGTCTAAATCCATAAATACATTTCTGTTTTAAAAAAAACACAACAGATGTACAATGGCAGTGTAATATATTAAAATTTGTTGTTAAATTTCTTTACAGGGTTGACTCTCTAAAATTACCATATTATCATATAGCCCACCCCCATACCTTTGGTCTACTTAAGATAAATTGAATTCTATGTATATATTTTTGTTAATAAAAACCCAGATGTACATTGACAGTAATAAAACTTGTAAAAGTGAAAATATGCATTGTTAAATTTCTATACATGGTTTACCCTCTCTAATAGCTTTTATATTATTATATAGCCCATACCCTTCGTCTACCTATGATCAATATTGTTAGCACACGTCAAGTCCACAGCTGTTACGATGACAAAGTCAAACAGAATTTCAAATTTCGTATTTTATTTAATATATGTATATCTGACCTAATAAACATCTCAAAGAAATAAATCATCTTTAGGCCATAGAAATTATATTTTCTGATTTTCATTAACCACTTTAAGATTGTTCCTTCTGATTTCTTTGGGAAAAAGACTTGATTAAAAACCCAAGTACTTGGTTGTGCTTTTCAATAGCTTTTAGCTAGAAAATTTTATGTACTGAAATTTTAAGAAAATATCGCACACAAGATGTAAGTGTTCATTATTTATCAAGATTCCAAATAGCTAAAAATTTAATTGGTTTGACCTTATAATGATTTAGTGTGTGGTAATTTCTATTGTGTTAGTCGTTTGATGTTAGTGGTTCAACTAATAGTCAACTATTCAAAAGTTATAGATGCCTGAAGGCTTCAAGTCATTAGTGCTTTACTTGTTTTGATATTATTCAAATATCTGTAATCTGATTGGCTCTTGATTAATTATTAATTTACGACAAAATGATAGTAAGGGAGAGAGAAATGACGTTTAAGGTCCATTCATGCAATGACAAAAAAAAATAAGAAGAAAATCTGAATGATTAGAGGATATCTTTGCTTGTTATGATATTATTTCACCTGATATGTTACAGTGGTTCCACACCCCACCCCCGATTTCCTTGACGTACAGGGAGGTCCTCACACCTCCCAACCGACTCTAAACTTGCAGTGTAAGTACTTTGCCCAAGATTAATTAAAGTGCACCAATTACCAGTATGCCCTGAGTGAAAAAATCGGGTAACATTTTGGGGATAGTTTATATCTGATATTCATGTTGGTCTCTTGTCATTATTTGTGACCCTAGTTCCTGTTGAATACTAATATCATTCATTAACATAAACCTTGGGTTGCTTCGTTCAACTGTTATCACTAACTACTGATAAAGCATAATTTTTTAAAACTGATAATTTATTAGGCAACTTCCGCTTTTCTTACCTTATTTAAATAAAACCTTTAACTTCAAAGAACAAAACTATTTTTTAATACTATCTTACAACAAAAGTTGTTCACTCTAACCCCAATTACACTTGGTTTTATTAAAATGTCAGGTCAGATTTCCACTTTCCTTGCCTAATTGAAATGAAACCTTTAACTTCATTGATGACCCTCAACAATTTTTTCTTATAGGATTGATTAAGTACATAAAACCTCCAAGTTTTTGATAACAACAGGTCTGATGGACCTGGCCACGATAAAATTTCTGAACTTACATCTGTCCCCCCCCAAAACAATCCGGTGCTCAATAAAGTGTGGAGAGAGTGAGAAAAGGATGGGGTTTACTCAACACAAACCAGGTAATTTTGGCACTAACATACGGTCACTGACAATGTCAGACTCAAGATTCCGGCTTTGTCAGGCACAAAACCTCTGGTGTCTTGTCATTTTATCCGGCACAGATTTGTCTTTTTGATCGATATTATTACTACCTGTCCGGCACTAAGTTGAAAATGTTAGGTACTATTTCCAGGCCTGTTCAGAATCAGAAGCTACTCTGTATGATTTTTCCCCACTACATAATTTTATCAACATTTTGAGAATAAACCAATCTATAGAAAATATATTTACTAGTTTACTATCTAACTTAAAAATGTCTACAATTTGCTAACACTTGACTTATTTACTCTCAGGTTGTAACTTTATCTTGTTTTAATCCATGACAAGTCAGCAGCTACTAAACTTATCTAACTATTAAATAACCATATCTACCATATCCTCTAATCTGTAAAATTCTCATGGTTATTAGCAGACGGGGTAACCGTGGTGACATAATCCACCATTTTCAATCTCCAGCACATGGTATAAATTTAAAATTATCACAACCTAGGTAACAAAGTTCGTTTGAGTAAAAGATTTGCGAGAATTTAATGTCTGATCCCCAAGATGTAATTGAAACAGAATTATTGAACATTTCTAGCCCTAAATCTAATTTACGTTTTGACTTTCATGTGTATATCAATTTTTAATCAATATCTTAAAGCTATGGTTCAAGCTCAAATGTGAAATTCCGTTTGTAATTGCATTAGAGAATTTTTTAAAAGCCACTCAATCTTTGACACACGACAAGCTTAAATTGCTAGAATGTTTAAATTAATATGCCACTTCCAGGGAAGATTCTGATGTTCAGAAAACACCTACATGTATGACTTGTGTGTAGGGTGCTGTAGGGGTCTTTAGCAGTGGGAGCAAACCCATGAGGTTGGACAGACGACCCTACTCCTTGTCACAAACAACCGGGGGATCAAAAACCATGCCAGTTGAGTCAAAACGGTACAAATTTAGGAAGCTGAAAGGTTGCTTGATGACAATAAATTATTCTGTTTGACATTTATTCATTGTCACTTTAATATTACAATATCAAACAGGGTCCTTATAGACCTTTACTATAGACTAGGTCTACCAGTACTTAAATCTTGCTAGACAAAAGATTAAACAAACTTTATAATAAAAGCTTTAAGAGAAAGGTCAGAGAGATTATGACCTATTAAATATGTTTGTTCTTCATATAATTATTATCTATAAAATGTTGACAGTTAAAATTCAACACAACTTTACATATTGTGGTGAAATAGTCGAAATAGTTGTAATTATTTATAAACCTCCGTTTCCTGTCCATGGTTAGCAAACATTTAAACAATCCACAATATTTTCTACTAGACTATCTATCGCATTTAAACGTAAACTGATCCATCCAATTAAATTGTCTCTTACATCAAATGACATACAATCAACAGGAATCATACAATCCTGAAACAAGTTCCATTCCATACCACAGCAGATAATTGGAAATACAACTCGTATTACTGAATTCTTGGGAAATAACCTCCTCAAATCCAGGGTCTATGCTGCAGTATACATTCCAAACAAATTTAACTTCATTTTAAGAATCATTATCTCAAAAAAAGAAATGGCTGAATTAAAGATAGGAGAAGTGGAATACATTCTGCCAGTAAAACAGTAAAGGAACTATGTTTATGATGCATCATGTAAATTAAAACTATGTTTATTTTGATTTTAAGAAGCAAAATGAAATGGGGTTTAACGTCCTACTATTCTGCTCCTAAACTGGGCTTATGAAAGACGGGCATACGCCATACATTGTGCGATGTGGGAAATTTTGCCATGGCAATGGTGCTACGGCCTACTCTTATATCGAATTCCAACTGTCAAGGGATTTTTTATGTGCATGCCCATGTGTACACAAGACCTCGGTTTTTCATGCCACCCTAAGGACTAGACAGCTGTCCTCGTCAGGCCCTCCGTCCTGCATCACTGACAAGGGGAACCACACCGCAAAACCTGGATGAACTATCTCGGCCAATGCAGGGATCGAACACCCGATCTCCAGACTAGCGAGCCAGCGTCTTACCCACTTAGTCATCGTGATCCCCCATTTCAAGAAGCATCCAACAATAAGATATGACTTGTACGCATATTGAACAATAAATTACTTCAAGTTGTTGATCTTCATTTGAGGAATTTTGAATATTTACAAACTATTGTCAAAATTGGATCTCTAAAACTGGCCAGTAAAGGGGGAGAAATATTAGTCGAATCAGTCGAGTTGACGACTTTAAACAGCTAACAACAAACTGGACCCTGTAGTTGTTAAAACTGTTTTCAACAAAAATAAACACCCTGATACAACAAATAATATATCTCTGTATCTAAATCGTTACAATTAATTTAGCAATTAGTGTTACGCTAATGTGATTATAACAAGCTTCCTGACCAACTCAAGTAATAGGTGATAATCAAATAATTAATTTCATCACAAATCAGTTCTTTACTGGATCATTAACAGTTCAAACTACCACTTTAACAAGTTCAAACTAGAGCTTTAACAAGTTCAGACTATAGCTTTAAAAAGTTCAGACTATAGCTTTAATAAATTCAAACTATCACTTTAAAAAGTGCAGACTATAGCTTTAATAAGTTCAAACTATTCCTTCAACAGGTTCAAACTACCACTTTAACAAGTGCAAACTATTGCATCAACAAGTTCAAAATATTGCTTCAACAAGTTCAGACTATTCCTACATTCACTACACGGACTAGGTACCCAAAACGGGCTCAATTTTGGATGTTTGTCTTGTGTCCAGTTCACTGACATTTAATTCGCTGGTATGTTATATCTAAACAACATGTCCCACTTGATAGCATTATTACCCTGTTAAGTGTTGACAACTTTTAACCTGCCTGCTATTGAGAGTATCAAATGACAACATTTTGATTTAGAAAATAAAAAGCTCTTTACTATAATTGGTATCAGTTGTTAAATTTCTTCCCAAAACCAAGTTTTATCATTAAAATGAATGGTATTGGATGCCAAAATAAAAATTGACATCTTTCAATAAAGGTGAGCTATTTATAATCATTTTTTTTTTCTGAAAACAGAAGTTATGTAGTTTAATTGGACAAGGATTTGCAGGGTTAGACCCAAGACAAAGTAGTGTGTATTTTTGTACAGAATTTACAAATATTTTAAGATTAAAGGTGCTAAATTGATAATATTTGGGACCTAGAAATTGACACAAATGGGTCGCAACGCATATTCTAATGTAATATGAATGTACATAAATTGATTTACATTCAATTGTTTCCGTTTTTACTATAATTTCAAATATTTATGTTCGGCGAAATACGCCAGAAGTCTCAATCGAATAGCAATCTAAAGCATCTAATATACCTCCATAGTATTTATTGTGCATGCTCTACAGATAAGAATACAGGTCACTGTTTGACAGAACTTGTGGAATATGTCTAGCCTCGTTCTTTGAGTCTCTTGTAAAAAAAAATTGGCCCGAAACCAGAGCAGTTATTTTAATTTGAGGAAGCTCATTTCGTCCAGTCCTTATTTTTATACGACTACATTTTGTTGTGGATGTATACTGCTGTCGACCCTGTCCATTTATCTGTCCATAATTTATTTGTGGACACTCTACAGGTCACAATTTTTGACTTAACTTGAAATATGGGCATTTCTCCCAAAGATTTTGGTTTCTCTCGATATTGGCATGAATCGAGCCAGATCTCGTTTTAGCTTCTAAATCCTCCAGAGGTCACAATTTTCATCCAGTTACATATTTATATCCCAAAGATCTGGGTTACTAATCTTGATACTTCAGACCGTAACTTGCTGGATTATGACCCCTGATTGTACAAAAAACGCCTTTTGTAATCTTGTTCTGTCCATCAAATAAAGACGGACATTCGCTAAACAATGTGTTATGACGGGAATTTTGCCCAGGCAGTTGCATCATGGCCTACCCTTATATCGAATTCCAACTGCCAAGGGATCTTTTACATGCACGCAATGTATACCCTGGGCCTTGGTTTTTCGTACCATCCGAACCACTGACAAGGTGAAGCCAGACAGAAATATCCCGATGAACTTTCTTGTCCAATGTAGGGATCGAACATGCGGCCTCCAGCCAGGCTAGCGAGCCAGTGTCTTACTACCGTGGTTCTCAACAATTTAAGATACTGATGATGAATAGAAATTTTAGAATGTTTAGGATCTTTTGTATACAATTTGTTAGTGTCTTTGTAAAGCTGTGTATCTTTGTATAATTATGTACATGTAAACATATTTATCTTTGCTTATTGCGTGTATCTTTCTTTTAGTTCTATTTGTATATGACCTTATAATTTTTTCTTATGCAATAAAGCTTCTTCTATTATCTTATTTAAAATAAATGTATCATGAGCTTAGTAGTATAATCTTATGTAATATTTGAACCAAATGTAATTTTTATTTATTAAACATTTACTTTAATTTTTTTTTTTTTTTTTTTTTTTTTTTAAATTTGAATGTGATTTGAAAGTCTTAAAGAATCTGACCCAAAAGGCTTATAACTTGAACAATCTAAATATTTAGAGCAGTGTAATATGATACTTAACATGCCCTATACACCACATCACCACAAGGTATTGTCTTTGACAACTTGATGACAGGATTCTCTTTAATAAATCTGTATTGTCTGTGGGGGTCACATTCCAAAATTTGAAGAAAACTGGCTGATTTTCACCTAGTCCCACGACTGCATTGTGAGCTGTCATCGAAAATGGAAGTTATAAAAATCAATCAGCATTCATTGCTAATTACAATAAGATAAATGGTATGTAAATTAACATACTAATACATGTGTTGAAATTCATTCAAATAGAAACAATGCGTTATAGTTCTTCATTAAAACTTTTACAAACTTGAGACTGTATGATTTCTAGTATTAAAGATCATTTTTACATCTGTCAAGCCTCGAAATCAATTAAATAAAAGTACATTTTAATTAGCAGCAGTCATTTTCAATGAAAAAGTTAATAGTAGACTAACACATATCCTAAACCTTGTAATAACTAATCAACACACATCGCTTTATCAAACAAAAAATAAATTCAAATTTAGTCATCTGCCAGAATGTAAAATATTATAAAAACAAATTTTAAAACAGCACAATCAAGCATATTGTAACACACAGCAATATCTCTAACTGTTATAGCTTTTGCTCAAGTCTAATCTACTATACAACAAAGAAAACTGGAAGTCAATTCTATAGAAATCTCAAGAACTGTCACATTGGCCTGATAATAATGATTTATTCATTTAGAGATCGGGATAATCTCCGATATTGATTACAGAAAAAAAACAATGACATCAATATTAATCTTTTACTCTCTTTATGTCGGATAGAACAATAACAAAGGAATAAATAAAATTATAGGAATTATAAAGTAATACCTTTTGAGGAAATGAAAGTAAAACTCCAGTCGAGCCGAAACACCACCACCTTTACCTGGCCTAACAGAGTTTAAAACTATATAGCAAAGGGGAATATTGATTAGATTCTCAATGTCACCTGACCAGAACTGCTCCTGATAACCTAACAACTAGCTATACACAGTAGTACAGACGATTGTCACAAAGCTATAAAGTGACAATCAAGACTACGGTTAGAGTAATCAATGACGACCAGGTGTGTATTACCTTTGCTACAAAACCTTTGATCAGCCTAATGTGTTATATCCATTAATTACCTGGGGATGCATCATTTACCTGAGAGTGGAGCTACCTCTATTAACAATATTGCACCATAAACAAAGATAAATGCCCCAGAGTTGTTTATTAATATAAACAAAAATCTGTGAGGATGGGGAAGAGAGAGAGAGAAATGGGTTTTAATATCAACTCGACACAAAATAGGTTATTTTGGGACTCACAAAATAGTTCAATTTTATTTCACTGAATCAATAGGGATGTTTAGCAGTGAGAGGAAACCTGGAGGGCTCAGAGAAAACCCTCAACATTGGACAGAAACCCTGCTCCTTGTTACGTAAAAGTGGGGAATTAATACTACCCCACTGGGCACTTGACCCAATGACAGAACTTATTATCTATGTTTTCTTAAGATTGCAAAAAAACCCAAACACTTGGGACTACTTGAATAAACAATACTGCAACATAAACAATGATAAAATCCCTGAAATTATGTGTTAAAGTTTTCGAGCACACACATTTTCCTCAGGTCGCAAAAAACTCAAAACACTTTGGGTTACCCCGAACAATGATACAATTTACAAATGTACTTCAGATGTTTTCAGACATATAAGTTTTCCTAGGCTTGCAAAAAAATTAAACACTAAAAGCTTTGACATTGCTCAAGCATTGATGGTTATATATGAGATTTATTTGTAACTTCATATTTTACTGCATCATAAATCCAGTTTGATGACATCTAATCGTCTTGCATAACAACAATTATTCCTAACACATTTCAGCCTAAGGGTTTAAATTCATTTCAGCTTAGGGTGACGAAACTTTGAGCAAAATATAATTGTTATTTGCATTTTTTTATATTTAATTTTTTCATGGCTTAATCCATTTTATAATGTACACAAATTAATCATCTAATATATTCTTTGAATGGGGTTTAGTAACATCTAATTAAGAATGAGAGAGAGAGAAATGGGGTTTAACTTAACGTCCACTTGACACAAACTAGGTCATTTTGGGACTAACATATGGTTTCAATTTTTATTTCAATAATTCGCTTGCGCGTAGGGGTCTTTAGCAGTAGGAGGAAACCGGAGTGCCCAGAGGAAACCCACGAGGTTGAGAATGCACTCCTATCTCCATGTCACATACGCTTACACCAAGGATCGAAACCACAGCCGCAAGCCAGAGGTGACCGGCCAGCTAGAGGTCGAAGCGCGGCACTCTAGACCACTAGGCCATCCCAACCCCCCCTAATTAAGAATACAAAGCCAGAATATCAAAGGGGCTGGACAAGGCGAACATACCCCTTGCTTGTCATGTACAAGCAGGGAATCGAAACCATGCCACTTGACTCAATGACAGACCTAATGATGCAATGCGCATTTACCATTTGATAGGGCTGCAACGATTCATCGATTAATCGCTGAATCGTGATGTTTTAAAAATCCATGATGCACGATACAATCAATGTCCGTATCGTGATTCGTTATCCAAATAACAATTTCACAAAAATAGACTAATATTCCTTTAAATGCGTAAACAAGTCCATGAGCAAAATAATGTTTTTACTTTCAGAGAGTGTTAAGACGTTTTTGACACTTGAAGTGGCTTATTAGTTGACCGAATAAATGCCACATTTAAAGTAAACCATAAAAAAGGCCTATTTTTAAAATTTATTTCCTATCACGATATTAATCGCATCGTAGACTATGAATCTTGATGGGCATCGAATTGTGGCCTGGTGTATCGTTGCAGCCCTACCATTTGATAATGGTAATACTAAGCAACCTAACCCGAGAACTCATGCGTAGTGACCTAGCACCATACTCATCGAGTCACAGAGACTCAGGGGTTTGGATGACTGAATTGTTATCATGGGCATGCTGTATCATAAGGTCTGTCATTGAACCATATGTTAATCTCGAAATGACCTAGTTTGTGTCAAGAGGACATTAAACCCCTTTTTTCACTCACATCGACTCCCTTGTATAAAGTATTTATTTTCAGGTTTGAAAATTAAAGTCAGACAGAAATGTCTTTCATCACAAAAAAAACCCTATTTACATGCAGCATGTGTACATATACGCAGAACATCACGTGAATACTTGTCTCAAATGAATCTAATTTTCCGTCAACTTTACAAAAAACTCCTATATAAACACAAACGTCTTACATAAGAGCACTGAATGCACTTATACATATTCAAGCAACCAAATACCCATAACTTGCAAAAACCTACAACTGCATAAATATAATGAAACATTTGCATAGAGATCATGTTTGATATTCTATTCCCATCAAGAATTTAATCATTAATATTGCATGAGGAATCTGTTAAAATCATTCCGTTCTTTTTAATCTAAACCAATCCCAAGACAGATTTAAACTGCGCAATTCGAAATTAAAGTATACGATTTTTAGAATGGCATTTTATAATTGAGCTGGAAATACACATAGGACCCCATTCTATGGAATTCTATTACTGTTTATTATAAGATAAGTGACATTTCGACTTGGATTCTCTAGTTCTGAAATGTTCCTCAGTAATAAATAAACAGTTAATGATTTGAAATGGGATTTAACATCCTACTGTTCAGCTCTGAATAGGCTAATGAAGACAGGCATATGTCAAACAGTGTGCTACGAGGGAAATTTTGCCCGGGCAGTGGCATTGTGACTTACTGTTGTATCAAATTCCAACTGTCACAGAATCTTTTATGTGCATGCCAATGTATACACGGTACCGCAGTTTTTGTGCCTCATCCAAAGGAGTAGACAGCAGTCCTTATCAGGACCTCAATCCTGCACCACTGACAAGGGGAAAACATGATGGAAAATCCTGATGAACTTACTTGGCCCATGCAGGGAGTAGACACTGTGGCTCCTACACAGTGAATTGTATTCCATACAGAAAGAGAGAGAGAGAAATGGGATTAATTTCCACTCGACACAAACTAGGTCATTTTGGGACTAACATATGGTTTCAATTTTATTTCAATAATTTGCTTTCGCATAGGGGTCTTTAGCAATGGGAGGAAACCGGAGTGCCCAGAGGAAACCCACGATGTTGAGAAGGCGCCCCTATCTCCATGCCACATACGCTCACACCAGGGATCGAAACCACAGCCGCAAGCCAGAGGTTACCGGCCAGCTAGAGATCGAAGCGCGGCACTCTAGACCACTAGGTCATCCCAACCCCCCGAATTGTATTCCATAGAATTGTGTTCAATTCATAAAGAAAGGGAAAAGGGTTTATATTGTCTTTTAGATGTCCAATTTGTATACTCTTAGTGTGTAATTCCAAGGAAGAGAATTACTGACCTTTCTGTCTACATGACGGTTTGCATGTGCATCATCAATTTATTAACAGAACCTCACTTCTTGTCACATTTTCCAGAGTTCTTGTACATGTGTTTATAACATGTATTAATTTGTCAAGGACCTTAATGTTTCATTGACCATTCAAAGCACTCTAAACACACATTTGTGTCAACTCTACCGCAGAAAATGTGAATATGGGGTCATTCTTGCTGCAAGTCGTATCTGCGAGCCCTCCCATGGTAACCGGAGAAGAGTAGTTCTCATGGCACCATGCATATTGTAAGGAATATTTAAGTTCAGAGAAAAAGAAATCACACAGGCAACATATGCAACCATATGTGAACATGTTTATTGTTTTATATAAACAGTTTTGAGTACACACACCAAAATGAGTAAAATATCCAGCATAATATTGCAAGTTTTTTATAAAGAAATCCACAAAAGATTAAAGTTACCAGACTGTAACCATCCCATGTTACAAAGCTCCAGAAAAATATCTGCCTCAAATTACAAAATACTTAATCACACGTTGAATCTTATATTATCCTTTTTTAATTCTGATCACAAAGGGAAGCATTATCTTTTCAAAACTCCTTTCCATAACCTAATATTCTGGAGAGATTGACATAAATATTATTTTCGTGTTACAACTCATGTCCACATTCCACAGAATTGAAATCAGTGCAAATATCTGATATTTCAGAAGAACAACTGAATATTTGGACAAAATAAATTTCTGTCTATAATCAACCCCTTAACAAGAAATTTGCTTAAAAATATTCATTAGTGACAGTAAACTGAAAGTAGATGAAATATCTAATTTTTCAGAAGAACAACTAAATATTTCCACAAAATATAACTGTTTCAAGTAAAATTAATCCCTCAGCAAGACCTAGCTTCCCTTTAAAATATTCATTAGTAAGAGCAAACTTTATAAATAAAAGTTCATATATTATTTACCATTAATCCATCACAAATTTCATCCACAGCAAAGAATATGTTGTAAAAAGAATCCTTCAGTTTCACTTTATCCAGACATTAAATGATCAGATCCCAGTTTAAAATACCAGATGAATCGTTCTTGATTATCTACATATACTGTATTATCCAGGAGTCATCCATGAATCCCGAGGTCCAGACAGGACTCAACATGAAATTATCTCTAACTGATAAAACCCCCTCAGGGGGAACCTGATAGTGATATCATAGTTAATTTACAAGTTCATTTAAACTTCACACCCAGCTTGACCCTAGTAAATCACTTCTCAAATCAGCAGGCTCTTTACACCAAATTACAATGGTGGTCCCTAATACAATATAACCCCTACTGTTAAAACGTGTTGATATGACAGTTAAACCTATGGAGATCTATTGCTGTCTGATTGTTTTTCTGTTATTCTGTCAACATCTAGAAGAATTAAAAAGTCTTAATGAAAATAAATCTGTTAAATGGCCATAAAGATTAGTTTAAATACATTGTGTTGATTGGTTCATTAAACTGATTAACCATCATCATTGAAATACCAAAAATAAAATCATTATCCATTTATCAATTGATATTGTCCTCAAATTTTAATATCCAATTTGGTTGTATTCCATTTTAATCCAACTTTTAATGGAGGATTATGTGAATATCTTTCATGATGATTTTTGGTTCAGTTACACCCCCCCCAACCCCCCCCCCAAAATATGCAATTAAATCATATAGTGTCAGTATGTATAAAGGCATTTCAACTTAATCATCAAGCCTAGCATTACCAAGGCATTACAAGGCAGCCCAAAGTCTCGTTTTCTTTTCATTTCTTAACATGTATACATTTTGATATATTTTCACATTTAACATGAACTTTATTTTATGTTTCATATTCTTATGTATAGATAGATATATTATTGCTATTTATTTTATGTTCTATAACATGTCACGTATACATATATGAATTGTATGCGACCTGAAATGGGCGTTGTGATACAATAAAATCTTATAGGTCCATTTACCTATCTTTGCAATAACTATCTAATTTGTACTGATAATTGCATGGGTAGTTTCATCCCATTCTCTAATACACATGGTGTACTGCTCTATCAGATCTGTAATCAGATTTATTTCATTTTGACTTCTATTCAGATCATATCTATCAAGATAATCACATTGTATCTTTTTCAAGTTGCTGATCTAATTCCTTACAATTCCAGTAAAAAAAGGTCATCAACCTCTCCAAATCTAATATTACCTCTTTCCTAAACTTGATTGTAAATAAAACTTAATCTAATCAGACATGCTGCCCTTGTATCCACAGACTTCAAAGGTGGTCTATGCAATTAGAAACCATCTTTATTTACAAAATGGCTGCTATTTTCTTGGCAGTTTTAACAAAAACAATCTTGTTTTATTTCTCTTCATAGAAAGGTCATGACCTTACAGAAAGTAAGGGAAAGTAAGGATGAACACGAACATTGAATTTTTTCCATCAACGTCCAGCCTTCCTTCATAGATCAAGAAGATTAACTTCCTGGCTATCCCCAAATTCTTAGACGTCTGCAACCAAAAGATGCATTTTAATGTAAATTTAACTGTTTTAAAGCCCCAATAACACTCTTGTTGTAACTGAATAATATGTCCCAATCTTCATTCTGGTCAACAAATCGTATTATTTTACAATATTCCAATTAATTGATGATATAAATTTCATCTTAACACAACTATTTTAAAAAATTGGAAAAATTCAACCAATTGATTTGAAAAGTCTTACGTAAACCTTTTCAAATGTGAATGGATTTTAAAATATTTTCGAACCCTCTGGACAAGTAAAATAGGTTGTAATGGATAATTTACACAACAGGTAGGACAATTAAACATCTAGTACTTAGAATAAGGGTATTATTTATTTTCTGGAGCTTACAAGCCAGCAAGAATGTTATTGTCCCTTTAAAATGTAAATTTAAATGTTTTTAAATGTAAATTAACAGAGTTGACAAATTTGTTTTTTCATCGTTTATGTGAGTTTTTGCAATCTAATGTTTTGTTTGATTCATTTTGTCCTATGCTAATTCAGTTAACATCTTAATTACCATTAAACATTTTGAAAATTTTAAAGGTTTTTGAATTTTATGTGCAGATCTACATGGATTTCGTGCACATAATGACTGGGACAGCTGTGTACGGAATTCATGTAGTTTTTTCATTCCATATAAGTTACATCATTAAAAGTTCAAATTTCATGTCACAATCTTCGTACATCTGCCTGCCATATTGAGAGAGATTAAGGTAACAAATTGTATCTATATAAATGACACTAGAGGGAGCCTGTGTTGAATAACATCGTTTTGATATACATATATTTTATCTACCCAAGTAAATTTTTTTGGATGTTTGATTTCGTCTGGTTTACAGCTGCTCATGGTAACCTCAAATCAACTTGACGACCTTAAATAATAAACTTTCACCAGACTCTTTCGGTTTTTATAATTTTTTAAAAATTGAAACATGCAGCATGATGGTAAATAAATAAGGCCAGATGTTTTTGAGGCACGACAAAATAATTCTAATCGTTGAGTAAATTATATTTTAAAATTATCAAAATTTTGTTAAAAATTTAAATTAGTTACATAACAAATTTTGGGAGGAAAGAAATTAGAGGCTCTTTATTTTAAAACTTTGATCTTGAGTATACCATTTTTTATATCCATTTACATATTTTCATAGTCTTCGAAGTACTAAGTTGTATATTTTTATGCCAACCATTTTATTTGCAAAAATATGAAGGGTAAGGGTCCCTTTCAATCAATGGTAACACCAGGTTACTCAGAATCAGTATTTATTGTTACTAGTAACTGAAAGTGACCATATACCCCACTGGCAACAGATAGACCACATGTAGATAGTAAGTAAATATACACAAAGATACACCTTGACTTTACAAGACCATATATCATATTTATATATCTATATCTATCATTACTTATATTGATACTCGAGAACTTGCTATAAACAAAAATATTGGCCTGAGTTTACTGGCTCGCAGGTCAAAAGGTAATAAGTTGATGTAATTTTATAAGAGAAGATAGGTTTGATCAAGGGAGTAGGAACAGCTTCATAATCCACAGTTCTTTATTTTATGGAATAGTTATTGTTATTACTGATGTTCAAATTGGATTCTTTTGGCTTTATTAAGTCTGGCACCCATGATAGCTCCCTAACCTGGTGGACCCATGTGTTCACTCCTGGTGTTGGCCGAGAATCTTCATCAAGAGTTTCCAGTTTGGTTTTCTCTTATCTGTTGTGCAGGGCAGAGGGGCTGAGGTCAGTAATTTGGATGGGACAAAAAATGAATAAAAGAAATGAAATGGGGTTTAACATCTTACTGGACTTTCACGGCCAAAGGTCCTCCAGGTTAGCAAGTCAGCATCCTACTCACTGAGCAACAGTGACTATCTCTACATATTGGTATAACGTAAATAAACCCTTGGCAGCTGCAATTTGATGAAGAGTACGCAGAAATGCCACTGTCTGGGCAAAATTTTCATCACAGCACACAGCATGGCTTATCCTTGTCGTCACCATTATCCCATTTAGTGCAGAAAAGTAGAGCGTTAAACTCCATTTCACAATAAGCCTAATTTATAATCAGTTGTAATTGATTATATTTCTCCTGATTAATCAGACGTAATTGCAATTAAATTGACCCCCCAGGTCTTATCCCACTCCCCTTTTATTTATACCCTCAGTTTAACGTAACTTAATAAGGTGTAGATAAGGCAAGGTATGAAACAAGGTGATAAGTACAATCTATTTAATCTCTACTCCCTGTAGATTAGCATACGGCCTCAGCTACCTAACGTTATTACACTAGACAAAACTGATGAATTTCTTTTGATAGAATTAGGTTTCTTTATTCTTTGATCTGGAGAAAAAAATGAAGCCAGAAGACTGTTTTGGGGGGTATTTTTTGATGTGATTCCAAGAATAACAATATGATAGTTACCTGATACTTACTAATTCTAGAGATGGGATTTAAGTTCACTCAACAGAAACTAGGACATTTTGGGACTAACATATCGCTTAATCTTATTTCAATGTCCCTTGTGCGAAGGGGTCTTTAGCAGTGGGAGGAAAATGAAGTAAACAGAGGACCTTGAGAAAACAGGCTACCATGCTTCTTGTCAAGTACAACCGGGGAATCGAAACCACATCAGTTGATTCAATGACAGACCTTATGATACAAAGTGCACACGATAACCATTCAGAAAGGTTTGTCTTTATTCATCAAACTATGCTGGGGGGTTGGGATGGCCTAGTGGTCTAGAGTGCCGCGCTTGGACATCTAGCTGGCCGGTCACCTCTGGCTTGCGGCTGTGGTTACGAGCCCTGGTGTGAGCGTATGTGGCATGGAGATAGGGGCACCTTCTCAACCTCGTGGGTTTCCTCCGGGCACTCCGGTTTCCTGCCACGGCTAAAGACCCCTACGCGCAAGCGAATTATTGAAATTGAAACCATATGTTAGTCCTGAAATGACCTGGTTGTGTTGAGTGGACGTTAAACCCCATTTCTCTCTCTCTCTCTCTCTCTCTCAAACTATGCTTTGTATGCTGTCCTACAAAGTTGTTTCTATACAATAAAATTTGTTTATTTTATCAATATAGCACTAAATTTTTGCAGGGCAAATGTGTTTCTGCCTTTTTTATGGTTAATTTTCACTGGTACACCAATGTGCTAACGGGATCTTTAATTAGTAGTTAATTGTACTATCAAAAAGACATATATCCTGTCAGCTTCACTGGGTAAATGCTGAAACTTAACACAAGAATTTCTGAAAAAGAGGAAAAATCTTTGCAATAAAACAAATCTCTTTTATTAAACAGGTTTCTTTATTATTCTGCTAAATAATTAACATCAAAGAAATTTCCACAAATAAAAGTTAATTTACAGTGATGGGTCATTTAAGTTCTTAATGCTTTTTTCAGTGATGTTTTATCACCCCACCTGGGACGTGTTAAATGGTCCGATTCGAGTCCTCACTGAGCAAGTTGACCAACTTTCTTACATACCTTGTAAACCCACAAAATCATATATCTTTTTTAACAAATAAAGAAAGTGTCCTTTTTACAAATCAAATTAAACATACTTCTTTGTAACTAACAAAGAAATTTGTTAAACTTTTCTGACACATCAAAAATTGTAGTCAGTGAAGGGCTGTATTGCAGCTGAAACACTTCCCCTTGGACCATTAAGAGAGTTTGCTACCAGAAATCCTAAGTCTTTGTAACAATTAAGGTCACTGATAGTTAGATAGGTGGTTAGAAAATTCTATAAAAGGTAAGCTAATTATATCAGTAAAAATTGGGGAATTTGAATATGAGAAGTGAAAGATTAACCCTCTCTTTACCAGGACTGCTAGAGAGTTGATCACTTTCACACTACCCCTTTATTTCCTTAGAAACAAGTCCCTAACACTAGAAATTCTTTGAATATGGAAAATGAGATATCAAATTCAAAGGCCTATCTCACTTTTATACAAAATTTTCTTTCCCCCACCAACAATAATAAACAATTTCTCATATAGCATGTTCAGATCTCCCCAATTGCACGTCTATGGGAAATTAATCCATATTTTTTATAACAAAATGTCCCCATTATATATATATATCTAATACAGCTGTGGATTATCAGATGTCTTCCTATTTAACTTTTAACAACGGTAACACTATATTAGAGACTTTCATACAGAAACTTCCTGTCCCCAATGATAGCCTCTTTATCATTGACCCTGCTTAATACGGCTTATAATTTCAAGCACATCCGGTGGGTTTCTTGTCACTAATCAAACAATTGGTACAATATTGCATGTAAACATCCGCTCATATTTCAATATTAATACATATTTTATTGTTAATGTGACAATAACTCATTGTATTGATGATATTAGATATTATTTCATAAATTTTGGATGAAACGAATCAAAATAATAAAATGGAAAAAGAAGCTTATCAAATAGCTGGTAAAATTTATTACATCGCCATAAAGATTCCTATTTTTTATTTCTCTTACATAATATGAAAATAACATAATTGTAAGCTTATAAATTATGAACAAACTGAGCTAAAATGATGAAATTTCAGGGGATCGTTTTCTCTCTTAAAGGCCAACAAGACAGATTATTCAGATCTATGCAATATTTTAAATTTTTAATGTAAACACTATTATCATGTAATAATAGTTAAAGGGAGCAGCAGCGGCTCAGTAGGTCATGTGTCCAAATCTGGTGTTGGTCAAGAGACGAAATACAGAGGTCCCTTGTACACATTGGTGTTCTCGTCAAAGAACCTTGACAGTTGGAATTCGAAATAAGAGAAGACCGTAAAGTCATGCTGGACAAAATTTTCCACATGGCACACTGCGTTGGAGAGTAGAAAAGCAGGACATTAAAACAGATTTCATTTCATGATTGAAATGAATAATTTGTTCACAAATATTTATTTAAAAGTAAAAACACAATTGATAAAGTATGGTCTTAAAATCTTTACTATGGCATGTTTGAGCTCTAAACTACGTATTTAGCTTTATTCCAAGCTTTAAACTATATATTGAGGTTTATTCTATCATGCTGGAGCTTTCAAATCTATATTTAATCTTCATTCTGGCTTTAAACTCTACTTCTCTTTGTTTAATTTTTATTCCGGAATGATGGAGATTTAAACTCTATATTTAAACTTTAAACTCTATATTTCATCTTTATCCTAGTATCTCCCGTCAAAAGTCAAAACCTAGTTCCAATCTTTTGATTTTGTAAGCAGTTACACCCATGACACAACCTAGTAACTTCCTTCATTTGCCTAGTATGCCACAGAAAAACCTAGTAACTCAAATCAATGGATAAGCTGGGGTTTAATATTCATTTATGTTTCCCTTTGTTTTCTCAAAATAAGAAAAAAGTGAGTTACTAGGTGTTGTCTTTTGACGGGAGATATGTTATGGCTTTAAACTCTATAATCTCTATTCTGACATTGTAAGACTTGAAAAATAACAAAAACATGATCACATTGAGGATATTCAATATTACTTCATGAATTTTTAATAAATGAAACAAAATAATTGTGTGACTGAAAGAAGAGAAGATGGTATGATGCAAACAATATGTTTTATTTGAAAAGCATGTAAAATATTAATGATAAAATCTAGCTCCAATAATAGATGAGGCAGACCACATCAAGATTTTTTGTACCTGATTGCCCCTAGGAACTATTACAGAGCATTTATAAATTTTGATTGTATTTGTTATTATGAAAAGTATTAAATTTTAAAATCTAAGCTTTTGGGTTTGAATTTGTTCAAAGAAATGAAATGTAAAACAAGTTAGACATTTTGATTAAAGACTTTATTAAACCCATTTTACAAATTCATACATTTGCAAAATTCTATTTTTCCATCAAAATACCAAACTAATTTAATAAAAATATGCGAAAAATCAAGGTTTCAAAATCAAAATTGTTTATCAATATTAAATAAAACCACATTACAATTTAATGTTCATATTTACTTTCCAAGGGCTTTTCTCTCATAATATATTATTCAATAATCAACGCTTAATCATTATAGAAGCTTTTTTTGCCATTCTCTAATAAAGGATTCATTTATAAATTTATCTAAGAATTTCTTTCTTATGATGTTATTTATACAGCAGCGTCATCGTACAAGAAAGAAATACTATAATTAGGCAAGGCTGTCTTTCCCCTCAATTCAAAAGCCTTTTGGACTGAGTATATCACCTGCACACTTCCAAATGAATGTGTTTTGTAGCAGACGTACGCTAGTTTGAGATTTGATTATATTAAGAAGTATTTTGAATGGGTTAGAGTAACAAATGGTGTGCTGGTGGGTTATTGATCTTGATCAAAGGGTACAACATGGTTCACCAGCTCTTTAAATCATTTGAGTTCTTCGAATGTAAATAGCCTTTGAACTTCTTGTTGTTTATCACGCTTAAAACTCTGTAAAAGTACTTGTGAATAAGCTGCGTTTGATACAATTTGCGTCCCAATGCACAAAAGGTAACGGTAAATCTATTGTATATGCACTGCTTTGTCAAACTTAGAAACGGTATGTAAAAAGGATTAAGTTGACCGGAGTGCTTGTATATAAACAGCAAAGCGCCACCTGTGACAAGATGCTTTCTTCACAGATTTATTTCTTTTTTTCTCTCTAGAAACTTCACAGCATTTTGTTCAGGTTTTGTTTTATTGACTGCAACTGGCAAATGGAGTAGGTCAAAAATATAAACCATGCAACATAAATTAAACTTTAAATATTCAAATTTTCTACTTTAAAATAGAGAATGTCTGTTTTTTCAGATGTGAAAATATAAAACAGATAGACTAAAAAAAAAAGCCATTTTTTGTGAAAATAAATTTAGTAGAGAAAGTTTTGAACAACAGCTGGTGTACTGTAGCCCTAAATTTATTATATTATATGGACATTGATTTAATAACTTTCACTTTACATATCTACAGTATATTTGGATATCATTTCAATAAGTGATAGTTAATTAACTAATCTCTTTGATGTGATGCCCTGAAACCTAAGGTGTGGCAATTAACTAAATTAATATCCACACAATTTACAGATACATACCTAAATCAACCTATTCAACCCTAGTTCTCACTTTGTCTGAAGTAGGGTTGGGTCTATGGATCTGGGCCCTGTTTCACGAAATTGTAACTTAAGATAAAATCCGATTTTAGTAGATACTTCAATTTTGATTGGCTAAGCACTAAAATCAATCTAATATTATCCAATCAAATTACTAAAATTGGGATCTTATCTTAGTTAAAATTTCGTGAAATAGGCCCCAGACAAGTAAATTAAATTGTGTCAAGTCATTCGTATGGGATGATAAACTTAGGTTGTGTTTTCTAAATGGTAGTGCATCTAACCAAGCCCTTCACAGTTAGAATTGGTTTAAACAGTATTTATTTCGAAAATATATTGACAATTAAAAGACATGAAGAATAAGATACAAAGTAAGCTCATATTAATCTGATTTCTTGTGGGTATGGTGTATAATATATGAACAATTTCAAGTAATGCATGACATAGCCAAAGCATAACTATAGTATTTTTAGTTGGAATTGTTAAGAAGAATAGAAACGGTGCTGCACAGGAGAAATTCTCCCCTTCGCATTGCACATGTAATGATAACAAATGAAGTTGATTTATAAGATGTTATAGATAAAGATAGAACATCAGTTACAAATTTAAAGACACATTATGGGAGACTGGACAACGAGTTAGCAGTTATCACTATAAAAGGTCAAAACTACATAATGTAAAGGCAATTTGCTGAATATTTCAGTCAAACTGATCCACCAAGGATTAAGCAACTGGAATTTCCGCGTAGCCTCGATCATCATTACTTAAGCCGGTACAACAAAAATCGTTGTCTGGATTATCCATATATTCATCAAATCGTGAAGGAAAGTTATGCATTAAATCGGATCAAAATCCACTCTACATCACAGGCTAGCGATGCCATCGAAAGTTGGTCTGGATAAGTTAATAAATGTCCAATTAACAATTTAGATAACATTTCAGGCCTAAAGAAAAACCAGCCATAGGCAGATTTGATCTTGCATAATGTATGTTTAATAGCAAAGCCTTTTATTTCTAAACAAATGAAATGAAATGGGGTTTAACGTCCTACTGCACTGAATGTACTAAAAATTTCAATGTAAAAGCCTTTATTTCTAAATAAAAATTCTTTGAAATTAACCTCTACTTCTTACACTACAGCTAGAAGTGGAGGAATAATCTGGATTTGTCAGAAGTGAAATTAGTTCTATTGATGAAAACAGACACCTGTGAAGAAGAAGGAAGGATGAAGTTAGTGGTCAGTTGCTGATGGTCAGTAACAGGTGGATATATATATATATAGGTAAAGTAATCTATATCACATCTACTGATGACCTGATGATAGACCAACATCATCTCTTATTACATCAATAACAATTCACAGTAGGTGGGGGGGTTATTTGATCTCTCACTCTCTCTTTCTTCCCTTCTCTCTTTTTCTCTTCCCTTTTCTCCCACTCCCCTTCTCTCTCTCTCTCTTCACAGTAAGGGGGGGGGGCGGTCATTTGATCTCCTTCATTTGATCTCTCTCTCTTTTTCCCTTCTCTTTCTCTTTTCTTTCTCCCATCTCTCTCTCCCTTTCTCCCCTTCTCTCTCTTCCCTTCTCTCTCTCCTCCTCTCCTCTCCCTCTCAGTACTGAACATTTTGGAATTGGATTGATTTTCTAAAGCTGCAATATGTCAGATCAGAATGGATAAATGTCAAGATCAAGACCATAAATAAAGTAATAATAATTCTGCCATCTCTTTCATGCCATCTCTTTCATACACCGTCTTCATTAGCCCAGGTTAGGAGCAGAACAGTAGGACGTTAAGCCCCATTTCTTTTCTCTTTCATACAAACCAGCCCATTCTTCATAAGATGAGAGAACGGTCTGACTTGCTGTGTCTTTAGATACAGTTAATCTTCTCAAATCATTCTACATGTGATGTGAGAAGGATGTTTGAACAGACTGACTTGTTGTGTGCCTTTATTAAATAAATTTAATCTTCTGAAATGTAGGTCGAAAAATATCCCTTAATTAAGCTGAAGGCTGTATCAGGTTCCAAAGTTGCATGCACATGGCAAGTTATGTTTATTCTTTAAAGAGCACCTGATACCACTGCCCAGATATCTGAGAGATTGAAATACCTAACACTCATTATTTTATTTCTGTATTAACAATATGATATACCTCAAAATGTTGAACAACATTCTTGATCTCAATTATTTAACACTATCCTACAGATAACCAGATAACTTTACCAAAACTATTTTAGGCATGAAGGAACCCAAGTCACAAAACTTACTGGACTCATTATGGCAAGGTTTTATATGTTTTTAAACACAATGGGTATTCGTGGTATGTCTTTATGGTTAATACTTGTACATGTCCCCTCACTTAAGAGTTTGCTAACACACCGGTCATCAAATTTTATATGGTTGCAATCTGTATCCTTACTCCATAAATGTTAAATCGTAAAAATCTATTATCTTCAGAGTCTTTGATCATCATTTAATGGATTTTGAATACCTTGCAAACTAGAAGGGACATAATGATCAGACCAAAAAAGGTTCTATTTCCTTCAGTAATTACAAAAAGAGAGAGAGAGAGAGCCTTCAGTAATTACAAAAAGAGAAAGCATGAGGAATGGGGTGTAATGTCCACGACACAAACTAGGTAATTTTGGGACTAACATGGTTTAATTTTATTTCAATTAATTGCTTGCAGATAGGGGTCTTTAGCAGTGGTAGTAAACTGGAGGACCCAGAGGAAACTCATGAGGTTGGACAGGCAACCCTACTCCTTGACACGTACAACCATGGAATCGAAACCACGGCAGTTGACTCAATGACATACCTTATGATACAATACGCTAGCCCTAACCATTCAGCCATCTACCCCCACTGCCGTAATTACAAAGCACCTCCTGTAAGTCTTGAGTAAGGTCTTTTGGTGGACCTCTTTTAATCCAACTGAATCCAATCTGGGAGATTATCTACAGTTGATATTCTAGTTTTGTTTTCCAAATTGAATATTAAATAATTAACTTGATTATATTTTAAGCCATGATATATTAAATATTGTCGGAGAAATAAGAATCAGGGGCTTTAAGTGCAAGAGTATAGATAAGATACAAAAACTTATAAAGACATAAGTGTTTATTGATCGAGATAAATGAGGTTACGACTCGACTGGTTCACCAGGTTACAGAAGTTAAACTTATCATTATACCATTTAAATGACGCCTGCCTGAAGTCCAAGGACAGACAGAGCAATATAAAATTTATTATCTTATAAAACTGATTAGTCACATATTGGATGTTTGATCTTCTTATAAGTGAGAGCGAGAAATTAAGATTAATGTCGAACTTTTAAGATCTCAAGATCAAATACAGTTAACTGTGCCATATAAATCAAGAACCAAATATGGAGTTCATACATTCAGAGATATGGTGCAGTTTTGTCGAAATGACGTGGAAGTGTGTATTCCTGTTTTCAGAGAGAGAAATGGGGTTTAACATCCACTCACCACAAACTAGGTCATTTTGAGACTAACATATGGTTTTTAATTTTACTTCAATAATTCGCTTGCACGTTGGGGTCTTTAGCAGTGGGAGGAAACCGAAGGACCCAGAGAAAACTCACGAGGTTGGACAGGCGACCCCATTCCTTGTTTCCTGTTTTCAGGTCAGGTTTAAATATTAAGGCCACATGCAGAATTCTTCAAGGTCATGAGATGTAAGCAAGGTGTTAGGGCATGTGAATGTTGCCAACAAGGCTTGTGGGTTAGGGTTAGTGCTAACCCTGTTTACATCCTGTGACCTTGACATACTCTGCATGTGTCCTTAATATTAAGACCTAACGGTCTTCATTACCTTGGTGGGTTCAGAAAAATAGGACACTAAATCAAATTTTATTTCATTTCGCAAAAGAAATTGCATAATTCTAGTGCTTATTATAATAATCCTATTATTATCCTTCACAAATGAAAAGGGAAAATACAAGTAGATGAAAATAATATTATTGCTTTGGTATTAATCTAAGTAGATTAAGCTGGTAGAGCCGTACAAACTCTTCCTTGTTCAATATAGGATTTATAGCTGATATAACATAACCAATGAGATATATCAGTGAGGTCAGTTAAGGAAATTAATCACTTTGGTAAAGGTTAAAGAGGTTTTTAGTTAATCACTTAATAGGATTTGATTAATTTCAATAAATCTGCGATCATACAAAGATATATATAGCTATTAACATCTGCTAGCACTGACCGAAGTCCGAACTACAAGGTGTCGTTTTCTCTCCCTGATCTATACAGAGAAATAAACAACCATGTATTCCTCTCTGGAAGCAGAGGTTGCGGAGCTCATGAGCGATCAACCACGAAGGAATAAATTTGTAGGTATAATATGAACAAATTGACCAATTATTGATAAACAATTTTCTATATCATTATCATATTTTTTGTTATTCAGATGATGTATCATATATATGAAAAGAAGTCAATTACTTCCATGCTGAAACCCCCCCCCCAGCAATCTTGTCCACAGCACAGAGTTCAAAACTGATCTTTAAATATGAAAATTGACCAAGTATCTGACTGACTATAGTTAACTCTTTCATTCTGAAATGCTGAAAAAAAAAACTCAACCCAACTTGAACTTGACCACCTTGGAGTCAAATTGTATCTATTAATAAGAAAATTGCCCAATTATTTCTGGCTACAGTTAAAGCTTTGATTTTTAAACACAACAAAAACCCCAAACCAACCCAAACTTGACCACCGTGGAGTCAAATTGTATTTATTAATATGAAAATTGACCAATTATTTCTGGCTACAGTTAACCCTTTGATTTTTAACACTGCAAAAAATAAAAGCCCAGCCCAAAGTTATCAACACTGTGGAGTCAAATCACATTTATTAATATGAAAATTGACCACTGATTTCTGAACACACCTCCATTTTAGCACACTGCAAAATACCTTGACCACACCACGGAGCCTAATTGTATCTATTCATATGAAAATTGACCACTTATTACTGACTATGTTGACTGAAGCATGTTATATAGAGATAATGATAATGGCAGTATCTGGTTACCATAACAATAGGTTAATATGTACATAACTATAATTACTAACAGAGACATGTTTATATCTATTCACTACAACTCAATATGATACTAACATCTTATTTATATGTCGTGTATCATGTATTTGTATATCTATATACATCATTTACATGTGTGATTATCATATCAGTAAGTATGGATACCATTCATAGAAATCTAGTTGACTTTAGACATATAAATCTGCATATATGCATAGAAATCAAGTTTAAACTAGAAAGTAGAATGCAGAGACTCAAGGGAGTAGAAATCAAGTTTAACCAACGTTAAAATGAAGGGAGCAGAAGCTTCTTAATTGCTATAATTGTCTCATCCAAAATGAAATCAGGTTTAATGTCCCAAATATTCTGCTCTGACTGGGCTAATGAAGACGAGCATGCACCATACAGTATGCCATGAGGGGAATTTTGCCCAGACAGCAGCTCAACCACCTAATCTTATACCAAGTGATCTTTTACATGCATGCCGATGTGTATATGGGATCTCTATTTTTCAAACTTCTGTCCTACACTACACCACACCACGGACAAGGGATGAAACACGGAACCTCGAGGTTAGCGAGTATGTGTCTTACTCATTGATCTGAACAGTAGTACATTAAACTTCATTTCATCTCTCTCCTGACAGATGACGGCCAAACTGGAAAAATTCTTTTATTCCCTTTATTTATATTCCCGGTATAAACTTTAGACCTTCAAATCTACATATATCTATATGTACAGAATATAAATTAATACAGTTTTTTTTCTAACATTAACCAATCAATCATAAATCAAGTAGAGTATTTGTATAAAAAAAAGTTGCTATCATTAACATAATCAGTTCAACATTCTTGATTTTTCATTAATATTAATAGTTCAAACAGGTCAAGGTGTAAAAAGTATCTCTATATCATTGAAAATATAAAGAACGATTCGTGGCATATTTGTAGATTTTTTTAATAGGTTCTACATTAAAAATATAGCAGTACTACAAAAATTTGTTAGTCATGGTGGGTGTTAAGCAGATCAATTGTATCAAGAAGGTAGAAGAGAGAGGAAAACTCAAGGGAACATAAAGTATTGCAAGGGCAATTACTGGGTTAGATTTATATATAGATGGGTGTTAAGTAGATCAAAGCATCACCAAACTCGTAGAAAGAGAAAAACTCTCTGGTCAAGATTCACAAAGACCACCGGCTAGTAATAAAACTGATCAACTCATTGAAGCCTTCAACAACAATAGCCAGATCCATGCTAAATAACAATTGATTCTGCTTCAATTATCATCTAATCTGTGTTTTGTTTAGTTAAACCCTCCATTCATAATAACAGTAAGTCTTTGATAGATTATTCAAAACTTTCAACAATTCAGCACAATGTATAATGTTTAGGAAGCTCTAAAAGAATGTTAGTCCGAGGCCAGGAGCGGCTTTGGATTCCGCAACTTAACATCAAAGTGTGAAATTCATGCGGCCGCTTGAGTCTATTTATATTCTTCTAATTACATGCGCGGCCATGAGTTAGCCTTTAACGCGGTCAACGTTATAAAAACCTCGAAAGATGAGATTATAGAATTACCGTAAAATACCTGGTGAAGTAACAAAGATTGCCCGTAATCAAACAACTCATTACCTGTTTATCTTTCTATAATTATCGCGGTAAACATCCAGCGTGACATATAACAAACACAGATGTCAAGTGTTGGTCATTTCTAGAGAAAATATAAACCACTTCTTGTCAAAGATCACAACCTAAAAACCTCAATTCATCAAATAGTTTACTTGCAAATGTCATTGAAACAATCTCAGACTGGGTCTCTGTTTGGCGTATTTTGGGTGGATTATTTAGCCCAACAATCAGTAGATATTTTAGTTGTTGTTGTCATGCATGGTTTCAGAATTGTTGTTATTGCTTGTCTATATATAATTGTCATACACATTTGTTGCTGCACTTGCTTGAAAACGTTGAGAGAATACTCTTCGAAACGTCGCCTAAATAAATTAGTAATTGTTCTTCCATAAGTATGTGTTCTAGTTTAATGCTCTTTCCAGTTACTAAATGCCTCTAAAAGATTATATTTTAGTTAGTTTGTTATCACTGTATGTTTTTATCTATCATGTATACCAGTATGTCTTTTATCTATATTTGTTGACATCATTTTACTAAATGATATGGCATTGTACACGTGTTATGACATCACTTCTGTTATCAACAAAATATTTAAATTGAATTACATAATTAAGGACTTCGATCTTTGCATGACAAAAATTTAATTAAAAATTGAAGAACACCCTAACAAGCCAATGCTACCTATATTAACTTAAATTTTTTGATTGGCCTTTTTTAATCAGATTTAATCCAAGCTGGGCCTATCTGTTGGTATTCTTAATGTTAAACTGAATACATTTTAGTGTTAAGGCGTGAAAATTTAGATATTGTCAGAGAAATCCAAATGACAATCAGCAGTTTTAAGCAGAAACAGTTTTCCAACTTCCAACATTTTCCCAGTGTTTACTACAATTTGTTAGTACCAGTCGACAGTTTAACTTGATTTACCGGTGTTCCACAGATTAAATAAATAAACCAGATTCTGTTTCATTAAAGCAAACAATTACATGATGCTTGATCAATGATATCTTATCCAATAGCCTTTCAGTTTACATCTCAAGATTTTCTTTGTCTCCAAGACAACACAGATCATCACATGGTTGAAATAACCTCCATTGTTTCTCCAGGAGATGGGTGAAAGTTAGGAATGTTGTCTAAGGACAAGTCAAATAAAAGTTGTTTAATATTTGAACAATTTCAATTGGAATCTCATTCAAATGAATGTTAAGCATGTTTGGTGCATCGTACATCTAGCAGTTTAATTTCGCAGGGGACCGATATGTTTGATTAAGATCTTCAACCCTTCGAAAGGATCAGAGATGTGGGTATCTCTGACATATCGTATATTGTACCAGTTTCAAATTTAAATGAAATATGTAGGTATATGTATATATAGGTATACAATGTTGGTATTGAGGGGCAGGCGGTACACCTATTATCATTCCTCTACAATCTATCTGGATATAATTGAGGTTACTGTTACTAATAAGAGAGATAAATGGAGTTTAACATCCACTCGACACAAACTAGGTGAATTCGAGACTAACACATGGTTAATAATTTTAATAATTTACTTGTGCATAGGGGTCTTTGCTGTGGGAGGAAACCGGAGGACCTGGAGAAAAACCATGATGTTGGTTAGGCGAACCTACTCTTTGTCACATACAACCTGGGAATCGAAACGACGCCCGTTGACTCAATGACAGACCTAATGATACAACATGCACACGTTGACCATCCGGTCATCCAACCAACCACTGTTACTAGAGATGTAAGTAAGTGGAATTAAGCTGTTTTAATAATATCTCCATCTAATATCCACTAAAAATGGTTTCCTCTTAAGACAAAAGCTAGCATCAAACTTGTCGCCAAACGTTTTCCTTGTCGACATTGCCAAACTATTAGCGATCGGAAACTGTACATGCCATTTTCTCTATGGGCATTTATTAACTTGCTAACAACTTTAACTTTGTCTTGGTCAACTGAATCCTTGGTTTATTAGTAGTAGTCCTTATGAGTCCATACTTGTTTTTTGAATGAGATGAAAACAAGATTCTTCAATGCCAGTGGCAATGAGAGAGCTGAAAACAAGATTTTTCATTACCAGTGGAAATGACACTATTGTTTAAGAGGGCAATAAGTCATTCTAAGCCAGTCTAATTTGTCGTCATAAATCAGTTTTAATCAAACTAATTGTTGAATATGCATATCACTTTAGAAATTCTAACAGTTTTGGCTCTGGTACTTGAATTCATCAGAGTTTTTCAAATGTTGTATTTAAGAAATATGACGGTTTGTAAGATCCAAAAATGACCATAATATTGCAGGTTTTGACTACGTGCGAAGGTTGAAGGTGGTTGGCTTTTATGAATTAATAACAATTTTGTTTCTTTAAGCTTTAAGGTCTGTTCAGCTAGACCATTTGGAGATTATAATAAATACTATTAATTACACTAAAATCTCCAAATATATCACCTACTGAAATCTCCACCATTTATCACTGGTAGTGTTACTGTTTATACAATGATTTAAAAGGGCAATAAGAAGTTTAGCAGGGAGTAGATAGAAAACCCAACTCCTCCCCTTCAGGATTGTTTGATCCCATTGATAAAATACTCCCCACAAATGCACCCAAGATCAAACATTCTTTATAAGTTCACTGGGGAAAAAGAGAAGTTTTGAAGAAGGTATTCAACATATACAGGGTTACGGCGTCGACAATGTGGGTGTATAAAAATTAAAAGTCATGTTTGTTATATAGATGGTGTAAAGACTGAAGAATATTATAAGCAGAATACTAACATAACTCTGTCATGCAACTTTTAGCAATAATTTCCAAATAGCTCAATATGTTTTAGCTGAAAGTTTTGAGAATATAGTTTTTGGTATTTGATTTCCATTCTTTTATCCATTTGGATTCCCAATAAACTCAGGGACTAAAATTACTAACTATAATTATTATCTCAACCGATATTTTGAAGTACATCTAAGCGTTCTCAGTGAAATAATTTTATGTATGATGTGGTAGACCTGCGACAAGTGGTATAGTTAGTTAATGTCCGTTTATTTATCTGTTATCAGGCTAATGTAATCCAACAAACCATTAAATCATTACAAATTTTCACATCATCTTTTCTACACAAGAGTTTTCATTTATTTCAAGTATTTTCGCTTATCTGTCCCACAAATTCACCATAAATCAAGAGAATTTTAAGACTTTTATGACAAATTAACAGTTATATGGTCCTTTCTTGTACAAAGACCTGAAGATTATTTTTTTTTTAAAGCCCTGATAAAACAAACAGACGAGTTATTCAGATACTATACAGCAGAATAAAACCCCTTAATGACAGGAACTTTTTTCAAAATCATGATAAATCATGATAAGACATACACAGAAGGGTTATTCAGTAAAATAGTACAGCACAGTTAAATCCCCTTTTTTCACGACAAAAAAATATACAGAAGGAAATGAAATGAAATGGGGTTTAACGTCCTACTCTTCTGCACCTGACCTGGGCTAATGGAAGACGGGCATACGCCATACAGTGTGCTATGAGGGAAATTTTGCCCGGGCTACGGCCTACTCTTATATCGAATTCCAACTGCCAAGGGATCTTTTACGTGCACGCCAATGTGTACACGGGACCTCGGTTTTTCGTCCCATCCGAACGACTAGGCAGCTGTCCTTGTCAGGCCCTCTTTCTGCATCACTGACAAGAGGAAACCACGCCGGAAAATCGAGATGAACTTTCTCCGCCAATGCAGGGATCGAACACTCGACCTCCAGGCTAGCTAGCCAGCGCCTTTCCCACTTAGCCACCGTTACTCAGTAACGATATCAGAGTTCAATTCCCTTGACGAACGGTTCCTTTTCTTCCAGTGACAAAAATAAATACAGAAGGGTTACTCAGTAATGATGTCACAGAGTTCAATTCCCTTGAGAAACGGTTCCTTTTCTTCCAGTGACAAAAATAAATACAGAAGGGTTACTCAGTAACGATGTCACAGAGTTCAATTCCCCTGAGAAAAGGTTCCTTTTTTTCACAATGACAAATAAAGCACAATGATGAGTTATTAAGTAATAATACAGCAAAGCTAAGTCCTCTTTATGAACGTAAATCATAAAAGCTTTTAAACTAATGGTTGGTTAACATGTTATGTATGAATGTTGATAGGATATAGCGTTATTTAGAACAGGTGCTTTCTCTCGGTCTGATAAAACAGGATTAATGATATTTCATTAAGGTAATGTAAGAGGTAATTATTTCTATTAGTCAGACATTGTTAACGTCAATCTAAAATTTAAACAAATCTTGAATAAATCAATTTACAAGGTTCTGGTTAATGTCAGCAGGAAGATCAAGTTAGTTTGATTTCATTCAGTACCGTATCTATAGAGGGCACAGTGAGACAAATTTACATCCAGAATATACCTCGGAATGCACCATATTGAAAGTATCTTTCAAAATTTTCTAGGGGGGGAGAAAACCCTTTTCCACCCACACTGTGCCCTATGCTTTATCTTTTATTTCAGCTTTGTTTAGACCAGCTTAAATATGGCTGTCTGAATATCATTTAAAATTCATAAAACTAGTGGGTTAAATGTTGTGAAGGTTTAAATAATTGATGTTACTAATAGGTATAATGTTCATGTCCACTAAGAATAAATATCAGCCTGCATGAATTAACAGTCCACACGTAGAACTGTGTTGGAATTTATTTATCTGATTGACCAACATTATAGGTAGCAGGAGAGATGGTCAGTCTCTCACTTCTATGTAAATCATGTCTAATGAATTAACCAAATAAAAATTAGAATGCTTAAAATGACAAGACCTCTTTGATCTTGGACAGTAGTATGTTCTTCACACAAACTATTAGCCAAGTCGCATCAACTATTCTGACATTGGTCAGATATAATAATTAATTGCAAATGCACATATGATACTGACTGGCTATAATTTACTCTAGAAGTTGATGAAAAGTACATGCAAGAAGGCAGATAAGCTGGGAATTTTAAGTCAATCCGTTCAAAAGTTTAGCTAGGTTAACTTATTCAAGTATGCTGGCAGTATGTAAATTTAAACTACCTCATTTACCCCAGAAGGTGATGAAAAGCGTTTTAAAGAACGCAATTAAGTGAATAAATTTAATAAGCTTTATCTACACCTGTTAATCCCTGTTTTTATGTTAATTTATCCAGCGATAAAAATTACTTCACCATTTCTAATTTATATTTCAAAACAATTACAATGTTGGTAATTAATTCATTAGTAACTCGTTCAACCCTACAATAAATCTACTTCAAACAACCACTAGTCCTCACACCAAAAGTACAAATGGAAAAATACTTCATCATTTATAATTTATTTTTCAAAACAATTACAATGTTGGTACTTAATTTATTAGAAACTCATTCAACTCTACAATAAATCTACTTGAAACAACCATAAGTTCTAACACCAAAGGTACAAATAATGGAAAAATTATTTCACCATTTCTAGTTAATTTTTCCAAACAATTACAATGTTAGTATCAAATTACTAATAACTCGTTCAATCCTACAATAAATGTACTTCAAATAACCACAAGTTTTCACCCCAAAAGTATAAATGGAAATATTTACCATATTAAGAGAAATATTTATAGATATTTATGATGTATGTCAAGTTTATTATCTGGAGTGTTAAAATAAACAAATTTACCAGATTTCCCGGTGAGCACAGGAAGCCAACAGTGAGAACAAGCGAAACGTCAGGGTGGACAGAAACAACAGAAGGAAGTCATATTGGTAATATTTCAATTTTAATGTTTTACATGGTTTTAAGTTTAATAATCTATTGTACTTATTCTTTTTGTCTTTTGTGTAATTCTGTCTTTCACCGGAAGAGTGTATGTTACTTACTTTTTTCCCTGTAAATTACACAAGCAACACATTGTTTTAGATCAAACAGGTTTTTATGAAATGGGGTCTAACGTTGTTCTGCACCGATTATTGAGTCAACTGGTGTGGTTTCGATTCCACGGTTGCACGTGACAAGGAGATGGGTCACATGTCCAGCCTCGTGGGTTTTCTCTGGTTCCTACCACTGCTATAGACCCCCTACATGCACCATAGGTTAGTCCTGAAATGACCTAGTTTGTGTCGAGTGGATGTTACACCCCATTCCTCTCTCTCTTAAAATCTAATTATCTCTTTTGGAAATTCAAGTTCATTCAATTTTAACAATATGAGTAGTTTGCAAGTGATTCAAAATCATTCAACTATCAATATATCAACGACTTTATCACCACGCATTTCAATAAAAGATAAAGGTGCAGTACTCTAACTGATTCAATTGAGTGAAGACATAGAAATATTTCTATATTAAAATAACATGTAGGAGTCTAGCCATTCTAATCATTTAATACATACCAGTACACCCAATAATAAATCAATTCATATCAATTAAAGCTAGATTCCCTCCAGCATTTATTTGATCTTCTAAACTTATTGCTAACCTAACTTGTAGTATGATATTTGTGTTGTTTTCATTTGGTCAGTTGGTGTAGAAACATAGGATTTTAAATTACCAATTTAATTTAATTTCCAAGAAAAAAACATTCACATTCAGTTATGAAGATTTAAAATTTAGAAATTCAAAATCATTCATACATTATAATCCTTTGCCAAATAATCCACCAGGTTAATCCACAACAAATTCAAAGTTTCCTTTGCATAATGTCTCAAAAGATATGATGTTGGTGACAAATATATATCTTCTGATTGTATATAGGGAATATAACTTTAAATAAAACTTTTCCATTCATATCTTTTAATTGACACATGTTTTTATCTGCATACTTCCCACCTTTTAATATTCAATGTTGGATTCTTGCCAAATTGCATATTTCAGATAACGTAATAGAAATTCAATTAAACCAATATTACGATTGGATGAATACACCGTGATTACATTAGCCGACGTTTTTAAGAAATATCAATCCTATTTTTTGTTTCACATCCATTGATGGAAAGAACGAAGCTTACACCTACGATTTATTAGTTCATCACTATTGTCAATGTTGGTAAAGGGGGATCCTTTCTTTGAAGCTTCACCATCATAAAGAAATCTAAATGTCAGAGTCAATTTTAAATTTAAAGATTCCATCCATTTGGCATTTAGTTTTCCTCTTATCCGCAGAGACATTCAAATGTTCCCATTTGGTCCTCCTCTTCTAAAAAGCCACCAATTTGTTGTGAAATGAAATGAAATGAAATAGGGTTTAACATCCTACTGTTCTGCTCTAACTGGGCATACACCACACAGTGTGCTATGAGGGAAATTATGCCCGACAGCAGCATTATAGCCTACTCTTATTTTGAATTCCAAATGGATGGAATCTTTAAATTCAAAATTGACTCTGACATTTAGATTTCTTTATGATCTTTTATGTGCATGCCAATGCATACACAGGAGCTCGTCTTTTAGTACCATCCGAATGACTAGACAGTTGTCATTATCAGACCCCCATTGCACAACCGACAAGGGGAAACCACGTCAGAAAATTGCAATGAACTTTCTCGCCCAATGCAGAGATCGAACACCCCACCCCAGGGTAGCGAGCCAGTGCTTTACACACTTTGTCGTCACCAATTTGTTGTAATTCTTGTAAACAATAAAAGAAAATTCAATAAAATAATAATCCATATTATTGATTAATTTCCTTCTAATTTAAACAAATTCTGGATACTTTTTCAGTTATTTGCTTATTTCATTTTAACCAAACAGAAAATATTTATAGTGTATATGTATGCAAAATTTAAATATATACTCATCAGGGTTTTTTTTCCTTGTAGAATATTCATTCCTGCTATTTGTTATTTAAGGCGTTGCAGCAGTTGTAACTGCTTCAATAATTACAAGATGTCTTGTAGAATGGATGACCTTTAATAACAATCAACTAGAATGTATTTATTTTTGATGCTTTCAGTTGAAACTTGTTTTAGTAACATGCTCGCTCTGTGTCGGTTACATCATGACAGATTAACAATATAATCCATGCCAAATAAAACACTGGATATAAAACATTTAATATCATGTAACATTTATATAAACTTACTTTAGTAGTGCAACAGTTTAGGTTCAATTGCATTTCAATAATACGCTTGCACATAGGGTCTTTAGCAGTGGGAAGAAACCGGGGGACCAACAGAAAACCCATGAGGTTGGACAGGCGACTATACTACTTGTCATATACAACCGGGGAATTGCAACCACACAGCTCACTCAATGATGAGAGTGCTTATCATACAAGGTGCACATGCTAACCTTTGCCATCCCTCACCCCAAACAAATAGAGAAATACTTTAGATTATAAATAATATTAGCACCATAATTATTGGTAGTAAACAACACTTTAGGCCATTAAAATAAAAATACCACTGAATAAAGAGTATAAATAAGGACTATAATTAATATGAGTAGCCTATCAAAAATATATCATATTCTATGATAACTTTTAGGACTAAATATTGCAATACTTCAGGTCATTAGGTCAACATTTCATTGAATAAGAAGTGTAAGTAATATACCATTAGATCAAGATATCAGAGGATAAAGAGAATAAGCAACAAGAGTCCTGGATATAAGTTTATTTACCAATATATCATTTGGGTATAATTATCTACATATAAAATATAGATACATATCATCTACTTGTCAACTAGGCTAAACAAACACCTGTTCATTTTACCTATATATTATGTTTTATTACATACATTATATCTATGTAGATTGTGGTTAACCATGTGGTTTATCATCCGTATAACTCATCTATTATTATTCAAAAACAAAGATTTATTATCAAAAATGGAAATAAAAAACTGTTACTGACAGAATCCGACTTTACTTCAGGGGGAGACAGAGAAATGGGGTTTAAGATCCATTCAACACAAGTTATTCCGGGACAATAGCATTATGTTACAACTTCGTTACAATAAATTCACTTGAACATATGGGCCTTTAGCAGTGGGAGGAAATTGGAGCTCCCACAGCAACTTTAATTCAGTGTGTCTCGGGCAAAATTTGTTGATTTTTTAAATGCAAAGCACGCACAATATTTAATATGTCAGGTACATGTAAAACTAACTCGGCATCTGTTTAACATTCATCACATATTATATGTAAAGTTCAGAAATTAAATCAGGTTTGTGTATCTTAATTGTTCTTTTGTCTTTTATTGAAATTTTTAATAATCCTCCATCATTTCAATAAAGTTTGTGAAAAGAAGAATATTTTGTTAAAAAGGATTATAGAAGTATCAAATAATCTCAGTAAAGATTTCAGATCATTTTACATATAATCCATACAGAGTTATCCCCCTTTAGTCTTCAAGTTATTCCAGACTTAATTGCTGTATATTTATAGTTAGAGGTTTAACATATAGGCTAATTGAATAATACTAAAATACATGAACTATTTTTATATTCTACTTCAATTCAGTGCTTTTTATAAATCAAAACACATCATAATAAAAGACACAGGCTATCAACATAAGGGCAGTTAGGTTAAGTCATTTTCTGGATCAGTTATTTTTTGTTCAGTTTACCAAACAACATTTTATTCTGTTCATGAGAAATTATTGTATAACTTGATCCTGTTGGAAGTAAATGATCTAAGGACATTTTGTAAAGCTCTCTGATATATGTATAGGCTTTATTAAATATTTTACCTACTTACTCATAATATTAATGTCACTAAAAGAAAATAATATCAGACAGCTGAAATTATCCCACTATCTTCGAAAGCTATAAAATTTAGTACTTCATTAAACAATCTTACTAGAAATGTGTGCGAGTTTAATTGGTTTAAAGTGGTTGTTTTGATCTTGAGATCCATTTCACCATTAAGGCGGGAGGAAGAGAAATGGGATTAATGGCCACTAAAAACAAGCTTGGACATTACCGGAGTAAAGAGAGAGAGAGAGAAATGGGGTTTAACATCCACTCGACACAAATAGGTCATTTCGGGACTAACATATGGTTTAATTTTATTTCAACAATTTGCTTACCCGTAGGGGTCTTTAGCAGTGGGAGGAAACCGGAGTGCCTGGAGGAAACCCACGAGGTCGAGAAGGCGCCCCTATCTCCATGTCACATACGCTCACACCAGGGATCGAAACCAGTCGCAAGCCAGAGGCGACCGGCCAGCTAGAGGTCGAAGCGTGGCACTCTAGACAACTAGGCCATCCCAACCCCCTTACTGGAGTAACATATATATATGGCATAATTTTATTGTGGTTTGGGTGGCCGAATGGTCTGTCATCGAGTCACATGGCAGGATTTAGATTTCCCGCTTGTACGTGACAAGAAATGGGATCGCCTTCCGACCTCCTGGGTTTTCTCCAGGTCCTTTGGTTTCCTCCCACTGTTAAAGACCCCTACGTGCAAGCAAATTATTGAAATAAAATAGAACCATATATTAGTCCCCCACCCTCATCTTACAAGGAATACAGTGACCTCAGTGTTTTTCTGTATTCTATAGACTCTTGGGAGAGCCCTCTTGGGACAATGATTACGGCCACCAACCTCATCTCTGTGTTCTACAGGCCCTTGGAATCAGCTCAATAAAGAAAGAAAAAAATTACCATATTGGTCTCAAAATGGCATAGCTATGTTGAGATTATAAAATACTTTTCTCTCTATCTTTCTCTAAATACTTGTAATAGAAAGGATAACTCAGTTTATGGAGGATGTTTTCATACAATTATGTAAATGATTCCTGATCATGATCATTTAATACCAGATGTAACTAAACCAGGAGCAAAACTTCTAAAACAACAACTGATGGCGCCAGTAAAAAGATCACTTTCAAATCCTTTTAAATAATGGATGCCATCATGCAACTTGTTTCTAGTGCTTGAAGTCTATAAAATCTTTTAAGTTAATTGAGTGCCATCATGAAGGGTTAAATCAATAGTTAGTATTTTATTAGATTCTACTTCTAAATCTAAATGTCACCTATTTCCTTTAAAATAGCAGTCCAGGTCTAAAAAGGATGGTGCATATCAGAGAAATGGAATATTAATTCAAATTTAAAAAAACAAGTGTCTATATGAAACCGATGAACATCTTGCAGAGACTAGTTATTAACAAGAATATTGGGCTGACGTTACCAATGAGAACAGTTTGGTGAGACTAGTTACTAAACAAAGCAGTGTGTTGAGACAGGCTAGTCACTAATGAGAAGAATGTTGACACTAGTTACTAACATTACGTTGACGTTACCATTGAGTAGTGTGCTGAGACCAGTTAGAGCAGTGTGTTGAGACTAGTCAGTAATGAGAATGGTGTGCTGAGACTAATTACTAATCAGAGCAGTGTGTTGAAACTAGTCATTAATGAGAATAGTGTGCTGAGACTACGGGTACTTGTTCGTTTCAACACCTTGAACTCTGTGTATCAATCTGAAGTCAATCGGATGACAAGTTTGGCATCTATAGCGTCACAAGGTTTTTTGAAATGATCAAGGGAGATAACTCTGGAAGTAATTATTTGAAATCGCTGAAAATCAGTAGGCTTCTTCGTCTCATGACCTTAAACAGTGTGTGTACATTTAAAGTCAATCGGATAATAACTTTGGCCTCTAGAGCGTCCACAGGATTTTTTGATGTGATCAAGGGCCATAACTCTTGTAGTTATTATCGGAAATCACTGAAAAACAATAGGCTTCTTCGTCTCATGACCTTAAACACTGTGTATAAATTTAAAGTCAATCGGATATTAACTTTAGCCTCTAGAGCTTGTGGACGCCGGACCGCCGGCCGGACGGGGGCAACGACAATATACGACATTTCAATGTGGGCGTATAAAAACTCATTCTGAAGCCAGCTTGTACCTAAGTCAATTGGTGTTTGACCATGATTAACTGAACTGCTTCGTTCAGCAATCTTATCCCTGAAGAAACAAACACTCATGGCAGGGCTAGCTTTTTTCTTAAAGGATAATAGACATGTCTAGCATCAGACTATCATCAAGTTCTGACTTACTGCTGAATAAAATAACAGAGTTTGTTTTATTTCTTGTCAAGGCCACTCGTGCCTGTGACACTAACAGGGATGTACCAGACAATATTAAAGTAACCTGTCACAAATTCATTAGCACACCATGAACTTTCCAAATAAACCTGAAGGTTCCTTGTCAGACAGTAAACAAACTGATGTTCCAGAGACAAATTTTTACAATCATGTTAGTTTTCTTATCCTCAATATAATGGAATATAATGCCTTTATTGAAATTATACTACAGCCATTATATGAAAAGGGTATCGAAAAAAAACAAGGTTCCATGTGTACGTTGGTGTGCAAGGAAAAGAACTCTTAACAGTTGGAAATCAATTGCGTTCCATGTAAAATTTCTCTTATAGCACAATGGATGATGTATGCATTAGGTCGTCAATCCCCATATATTTTAAAAGGGACACATTTAGTTTCCATGATATTATTACGTAAATTTGGCTCAACATATTTTGTCTTTTAAAAGGTAAAATATTTAATTGGTCTTAGTTTTAAACTAATTATATGCCAGTCGGGTTTGAAAGTAAACATTGTCTGAATAATAAAGGTTATATGCATACACACAACACAGCTAGAATGTCATCTCAATTAACCACATTTTCTTAGGGTAATGAGTTTTAAATAAAAAATACATGTTTCTTTCAATGACTAAAGTTGGACGACTGACTCCAGCTTTTTTCTCCATGGTAAATATCTGACGATATCTTTTTAAAGTGTGTGACTTATTATTCATTTGTATGTTTGGCTGGTTTCTGTTTTCATCTCCCTGAATATCCCATCTTTTCCCACGGAGACTTGGCTGTAACACTTGTGTTGACTGAAAAAGTTCTTTCATGATTTTTCATTTCAGTGTGGATTCCCCTTGTCCGAGGTGTCGGTGGGAGGACCATGTAGGAAACATCATCTAGTAATTAACAGTTGGAATTCGGTGAAGAGTAGGCAAAAACACTGCTGTACGGGTAAAATTTCCACTGACAGCACAGTGAGCACATTGCATGGGGTATGCATGTAGTCATTAGCCAGGTCGTTTGTGCAGAAAAAAGGACATCAAAACTTGTTTCATTTCAATTCATTTTCCCCATGGAGAAGTTTTGTGATATTTATCCAACAAGTTGTGCTTGTATATCAGTTTCATTTAAAATGAACATGGAAGTTTTTTGTTTATAAGCATGGTAATTAAATCATTAATGATCAAATTTTGTGAGATTTCTCTGACAATTTGTTCTTGTAAACCAGTTTCATTTAAAAATGGAAATGGATGTTTTGTTTATAAGGGTGTTAATGAAATGATAAAGACTAACGATCTTACCTTTAGTACGAATTCTCCTTTTCCAAATACTAAAAAAACTACGTTCTTTACTTTGTGTGTGTCCGTGGCTCATTTTAACACAATCAAAATGGTTCTAAACCTGCCGTTAATATCCACGTATCTTTAATAATAATCCTTTAAATTGGTGAAAACATGCTCACCAACACTGAATGCCTTGTTCACAGGAAGTCACTCAATGTTTAAACATATGTTTTTGGTTAGTTTAGGTATCCTCACGAAACCCAGGTGCTAACTCGCAATGTTTAATAACGACTACCAGCCTCCCTGAAACATTGTTACGTAATTTCCCATTCTCAAACTTCCACCTTGTATATATCTTGTCATAATTATATTACAAAATATTCGTGTTGAAGATTGTAAACGAACAGATAAGAAAGATACGTTGTTTAGTAATCTAAGAGGTAAGTATCGATTATCGATAAGGGTAATCTATAATTTCTTAAAGTGACAATCTATATTGACATTACCAAGAATACTATTGAATAAGGGAAATCCAATAGAAATTTTATAAGGAATAACAAAGTGACAATCTATAATGACATAACCAAGAATACTATTGAATAAGGCAATCCAATAGGAACTATACATAAGATAAGACATGAAATAAAATGGAGTTTAAAATCCTACAGTTCTGCTCTGACTATGGGCTAATGAAGAAGGGCATATGCCATACAGGTTGGTATGAGAAACATTTTGTCCGGACAGCAGCACATGGCCTCATATATCATAGTCCAACTGCAGAGGGATCTTTTATGTGCACTCCAATGTGTACATGGGATCTCATATAAACACTGGTTTATTACCAATGGGTGGACCTTCATCCACTTAACACAATGTACACTGGCTTATTTCAAATGGGGCCCTTCACCTAACAAAATGAAGACTGGTTCATTACCACGGGAGCCCTTCACCTAACACAATGTGGACTGGTTTCTATATGAGGCCCTTCGCCTACTTAACACAATGTACACTGGTTTATTACCAATGGCATCCTTAAAGTCTACACATTTCAAAGTCATTTTTCTTTTGTCTTATTACTGGTTATAAGTAGAGTTAGAATTACAAACATTAAACTGGAATGAACAGCTGTGGAATTTACTCCACATTTTAAAGATAGGTTGCCAGGCAACGAAACATACGCCCACAGCAGCTAAATCGTCCGGGCAGTCAACAAGGGTTGTCGCATATTTTTACTTTTTTTTGGTAATAAAACATTTGTAATACACTAAAATCTGAGTAACAACTCATTATGTAATTATCTGAGAATCATTAGAATTTGTTTGCTTTTTATAAAGTTTTGCCCCAAACTAACAATTAGTATAGGAAACATTTAACATCATGGATTTAGCTGTTCAGTTATCAAAATTCATTGAAAATCAAAATACTTTTTCGTTTCAACACCTTAAACTCTGTGTATCAATCTGAAGTCAATCGGATGATTTATAAGTTTGGCATCTACAGCGCTACAAGGTTTTTCGAAGTGATCAAGGGAGATAACTCTGGAAGTAATTATTTGAAATCGATGAAAATCAGTAGGCTTTTTTGTCTCAGGACCTTAAACAGTGTGTGTAAATTTAAAGTCAATCGGATATTAACTTTGGCCTCTAGAGCATCCACAGGATTTTTTGATCTGATCAAGGGCCATAACTCTGGCACTAATTATCGGAAATTGATGCAAATCATTAGGCTTCTTCGTCTTATGACCTTATACAATGTGTATAAATTTAAAGTCAATCGGATATTAACTTTGGCTTTTAGAGCGTCCACAAGATTTTTTGAAGTGATCAAGGGAGATAACTTTGGCACTAATTATCGGAAATCGCTGAAAATCAATAGGCTTCTTCGTCTTATGACCTTAAACACTGTGTATAAATTTAAAGTCAATCGGATATTAACTTCGGCTTTTAGGGCGTTCACAAGATTTTTTGAAGTGATCAAGGGCCATAACTCTGGCACTAATTATCGGAAATTGCTGAAAATCAATAGGCTTCTTCGTCTTATGACCTTAAACACTGTGTATAAATCTAAAGTCAATCGGATATTAACTTTGGCTTTTAGAGCGTCAAGATTTTTTGAAGTGATCAAGGGCCATAACTCTGGCACTAATTATCGGAAATCGCTGAAAATCGATAGGCTTCCTCGTCTTATGACCTTAAACACTGTGTATAAATTTAAAGTCAATCGGATATTAACTTTGGCTTTTAGGGCGTTCACAAGATTTTTTGAAGTGATCAAGGGCCATAACTCTGGCACTAATTATCGGAAATTGCTGAAAATCAATAGGCTTCTTCGTCTTATGACCTTAAACACTGTGTATAAATCTAAAGTCAATCGGATATTAACTTTGGCTTTTAGAGCGTCCACAAGATTTTTTGAAGTGATCAAGGGCCATAACTCTGGCACTAATTATCGGAAATCGCTGAAAATCAATAGGCTTCTTCGTCTTATGACCTTAAACACTGTGTATAAATTTAAAGCCAATCGGATATTAACTTTGGCCTCTAGAGCGTCCACAAGATTTTTTGAAGTCGTCAAGGGCCATAACTCTGGTAGTTATTATCGGAAATCGCTGAAAAACAATAGGCTTCTTCGTCTCATGACCTTAAACACTGTGTATAAATTTAAAGTCAATCGGATATTAACTTTAGCCTCTAGAGCGTCCACAAGCAATTGTGGACGCCGGACCGACGGCCGGCCGGACGGACGGACGGACGGACGGACCGACGGACGGACGGGGGCGACGACAATATACGACCACATTTCAATGTGGGCGTATAAAAAGGATACTGATAGTACTTATCTCTTGTATCATTGTCACTTAAAACTTGACTAAAAACATTGACTCATCATCCATTGTATTCTGCTTTCATTATATGAAGTCCAAATTTAGCTATTGTAAATTTTTTGATTTTATTGCTTAACGCCCATGATAGACATTTGGTTGATTTTATAATTTATGTCTTTCAGACTTAAAAATTTTCCAGGTTGAATCTCTAAAGAGAGAGAGAGAGAAAGAGAGAGGGGGGAGGGTTTAACATCCACTGACATATGGATTATGGTTCAAGGGGGGTTGGGATGGCCTTGTGGTCTAGAATGCCACGCTTCGACTTCTAGCTGGCCGGTCACCTCTGGCTTGCGGCTGTGGGTTCGATCGCTGATGTGAGCGTATGTGGCATGGAGATACGGGTGCCTTCTCAACCTCGTGGGTTTCCTCTGGGCACTGCGGTTTCCTCCCACTGCTAAAGATCCCTACGCGCAACGCTGCAACCGAATTATTGAAATAAAAATTGAAACCATGTGTAAGTCCCAAAATGACCTAGTTTGTGTCAAATGGACGTTTCTCTCTCTCATATGGTTCAATTTTATTTCAATAATTTGCTTATGATACAGCGCTCACATGGCAACCATTCAACACCCCCTCTCTAAAAGGAATATCAGTCCATGTTGAATTCGGTTCAGTATCTATGCATGTTGATTTTGGAAGCTGGGACTACCGATCAGCCTCTTTTAAGCCTCTTTTAAATCAGATTGCTTCCACGCTGAGAGATTATCTTACATTGATATTTTTTGTTTCGTTTCTTAATCTTTATAAAATAATCATATTTAGCGCGAATGAGATGTATGAATATGTATGATCGCAATCAGCAACTTTTGATAATAATCTCATTAACAATTGCTACCCAGGGTCAATTGTTTGCATGCTTCAAGTAATCACATAATAAACAATTTACATTACAATATTACTTTCTCGTAAATATTTTATTGCACGTAAATGTGGTGCATATTAACACTTGTGTCGAGATCAATGGCTTTTGAAATTCTATAACGTGGGTTTAATTAAACAGTTAAAGTCTACTATAAACACCTAGAACACACATTGCACAGGTAAACTTATTTATATGACAGATGTTATACATAATAATTATATATATATAGTTCAACTTTTTTATCTAAAATATTTGTATTCAGCAGATATCGGAGTTTAGAATGGGGAAATTGCTAAGTGTTATAAATTAAATGAAATGAAAAGGAATTTTAGCGTCCTACTGTTCTGCTCCGACAGGGCGAATGAAGACGGGCATATGCCATACAATGTGCTATGAGGGAAATTTTGCCCAGACGGCGGCAAAACTGTCAGTGGTTTTATTTTACAAGCACGCCTATGTGTACATGTGAACTGTTTTTCATCAATGAGAATTTATCATGTATTTTGTTCATTTTATTATGGCCAGTTATTTCCGATTTTATCTCAAATTATTTAATATAAACCGCACATAAAAACCTTAAATCTCACTATATGTATTGTGTGTATTGCAAAGAATGTTTTTTCAAATAGTGAGTTTAGGTGATGTTTGCTTTTTCCAAATATCAGCACTACCGAACATACAGCTTCTTCAGGTTTTCAGATTTATGGGTGTCTTCAGATTTTGAGTTATTTACAAATTACAGTAGTTAAGATATCAAAGACATGCCACTACATGGTTGAAACACATTTTCTTAATTCTATAATCAATATGCTCATTAAAAACCTATTAAAATGTTTTATTACTGTCATATACTTCATAAAAAAATTATAGATCATTCTGCATGGTTTCATTCTTTAGACATGTTGAGGTAATGACTTTCAACCTTAGTATTGCATATGAGCTAGGTTAAGAAGAGTGTATAAGCCTATGCCTACATGTGCTTCTTATACCATTCAAATGCTTAACTGGTTTACAAACAATAGCAATGCATTTTGTAATATTCAGATAAAGAACTGACCGTTCATGCTATAGTAGTTCGAAAATAGATAATGAAATATGAATATATTGAAAATTTCATTAAAAATACATTATTCAGATGAAATGAAATGAAATGAAATGGGGTTTAACGTCCTACTCTTATGCACCTAACCTGGGCTAATGGAAGACGGGCATACGCCATACAGTGTGCTATGAGGGAAATTTTGCCCGGGCAGCGGCACTACAGCCTACTCTTATATCGAATTCCAACTGCCAAGGGATCTTTTACGTGCACTCCAATGTGTACACGGGACCTCGGTTTTCCCTTGTCAGGCCCTCCGTTCTGCATCACTGACAAGAGGAAACCACGCTGGAAAATCGAGATGAACTTTCTTGACCAATGCAAGGATCGAACACTCGACCTCAAGGCTAGCGATCTAGCGCCTTACCCACTTAGCCACGTGATCCCCGTATTCAGATGAAAGTTATCAGTGTTTGAATATGCAGTATAGATTGTTTATTAGCATAGCAACAGTTCTTGACAATCGAGACTAAGTCTAGATTAGAGATAAAAGTTTAAATAACATTTGAAGCAAGGAAAAAAACCTGCAATGGACAGCTTTAGTTCTTACATTAACAATAAGCTACTAAATTTTATTGTTTCAAGGTCAAGGTGGAGCAACTAAACAAGTCTGGAAATTCAAGTCTGCTATTCTGTCTTCGAGACAGCTTCCTTTTTTTAAGCTGACTTATCTTTGTCATCTGAATAGATCTGCTTAAATTGCCAGGCTTTAACTAGCTCAGCGCATATGTACAATTTATTGCTCTGTACACAACATTATCAATTCATCAACAGGAGTTATAAATACTTCAAATTTTAAGAAACCTTATGGATAATTAGCTAAAAAATGGTTGTTATATGTGAGGCAGACTATGCTTATTTTTACAACTTTTTATACATTATAAATGGGTATAATTCGGTATGAATATATAGATTACAAGGTTCCAAATTTTCTGAAAACTTATAGGAGTGGATATGAGCTATGCAGTGAAAAGTGTCATGCACAAGGCAAGGCATGCTTATAACTTATGTCTTTTACAATATTACAAATACATCTACTGGGTTAACACTCCAGATAAAGGTTATAACCTTCAATCTATTAAGAAATCATAATACTCAGCAGATATACAGAGCTAGTAATGGTTTTATCATTATATTATAATTAGTAACGCTAATATTACATATTAACACCTCATCCTTCCCCCATACTTCAACACTCTCAGGTATTAGACCGGTAATGGTTAACTGATAGAATCAAGTTTACAGGATATAATATGATGTAATTGACAAGCCATATGTCAGTTTAACTACCATAATAAACATGATTATAACTGACTGTGATTTATTTTACAACTTGTTACATTCAGTATATACAACACATTATACTTAAAGGTCAACAAGTTATATAAGGTTATCATGTGCATTACTGAGGGGAGAGAGAGAGGGAAAGAGAGAGATGAATGAAATGAAATATAACCTGCTACTGAGATAGAGAGATGAAATGATATGGGGTTAACCTCCTACTGAGAGAAATGAAATGGGGTTTAACGTCCTACTCTTTTGCACCGAACCTGGGCTAATGGAAGACGGGCATACACCATACAGTGTGCTATGAGGGAAATTTTGCCCGGGCAGCGCCGCTACGGCCTACTCTGATATCGAATTCCAACTGCCAAGGAATCTTTTACATGCACTCCAATGTGTACACGGGACCTCGGTTTTTTGTCCCATCCAAATGACTAGGCAGCTGTCCTTGAGAGAGAGAGAGAGTTTAGCAGTGGAGGCAACCCAGAATGTGTGGTAATTACTATGCCTTTTAATATTGGAGTCTGGGATCAAACCCACACCCTTTCACTCAATAACAGTCATTAAGACCCAAAGCACACAGAGAAATGCTTGAACTTTCCAAATATTCAAGTGGTACCAGGTGTTCCAGAAATGGTATGCATGCATGTGCACAATGCAAATCACTACTTATCCCTGTCTAAATTTCAATAGTTGCAGATACTTCATAAGAACATAATTGGTATTAGATTGAATATTAAGCTCATCATGAAACTTCTAATAGTCAGTGCAAGAGATCTGTGCTACTCATAACGACCAGATAGAAACCAAAAAGACTTGTATCACATTTACATACATAAAACAACAACACTGTGAGTAATAAATAATAATATTGATGTAAATGAAAAATACTAGACTAAACAGTACAAATCTGATACAAAAGCATACTCTGTTTCATGCACAACACTTGCTATATATGTATCAAAGTGAATCAACAGTTAAGACCTGTATTTCAGAAGCCACAGGTAGATAAGAATGTTAACCTCTAAAACATTCTAAAAAATGATAATAAGCATACTCTGTTTCATGCAGAACACTTGTTCAACATGTATCTAAGTTGATCATTAGTTAAGACAAGTATTTTAAAAACCGCAGGTAGACAAGACTGTTAACCTCTCAAACATTCCAAATAATATGAGTGTAAATAAATATTATAAATACTAGAATCAGTATGAGTCCTACAAATAAAAAGTATTATATAGTAGCAGCAGTATGAGTCTCCGCTAATAAAAATATGACATTTGCCATTATAATAATAAAACATTGTTTATGTTAGAGTAGATGTTGATAACCTTTGGGTTATTATAACAATAGACTGATGATAGACTGGAGTATGATATAAATATACTACATCTGTACTTCATTTTATACAATATTAAATATAATTCCACAGTAAATGATAGAAACAAGCCCATTCTGAACACAAGGAAGTGAAATGAAATGATGAATATTGCATGATGAATTATAATTTAAAGAATGCTCACCGTTTATATTCATTTTCAGATAATTCCCATACTAAATTCTAGAAGATCTAACATGGGCATATATCAAAAACTATATTTTTGCATAATAACAATTAGAACGGTAACTAAAACCTGTGTTTGCCATACAAGAAATATGCCCAAATTTGGCGAGTTTTTATACAATCAGGAGACATAATCCAAGCACTTACTGTCCAATATGTATGAATATCGACAGGAACCGAAATCTTTTGGATATAAACATATATTTTAAGTTTCATCAAGATTGGATAAAAATTGTGACTTCTAGAGGGTTCACAACCTTGGTATTACATACTTTTACACTATTTGCGTACAAGTAGCAGCCATTTGGTTGTGAAGTTTCAGTTGGAAATTCAAACCCAACCATCATTAGGGTGTAATGGTGGTATATTGAAACGTTTTTAGAATCTAATAAAAATTGTGGGCGTATAAAAAAACCAATTTGGTCTATGTTTACAACAACTTCAGCTCAAATTCTTTTCTGGCATTAATTAGAGCATCCCCAAAAATTTATTTCTGAAAAATGCATGTTCTTTTTTGTGCTAAAGACTCATATTTGTATGCATGTAAAAGTGCTATCAGGGTAATGTTCATCATTAGCTACAAATTACATAGACAACATTAGATGGCTAATTTTCTTGTTTCATTAATTTTACTCATTTTTTTGTTTTATGCAGTCATAATATAATATTAGTAAACTGATGTATGAGCGTAAAATAAAGATCAACAAATGTCTGGTAATATGACAAACCAATTATATCTGTGTAACAACTGGATCATAAAAAGATGAAGATGGAGAGAAGATATAAATATGAAGATAGTGTAGGTAGTCCACACTGAACAGAAGTTCAACATAGAAAGAGAGAACTTAATTTCCGCTAACATATGATTCAATCTTATTTCAATAATTTCCTTGTGCGTTTCAGTCTTTAGCAATGGAAGGAAACATGCACACATTTAACCATTCAGTCACTCAACCCCCTCAAGTACAGCAGACATTGGTAGAAAACAAGCAGGAGTTTAATACTGATGACCAATTATCAAATGAAATGTCATGTAATAAACTTCTGTTTTATTCTACTTAAGTCGGCTTCATTGGGGAGATATCTTTATGTGTGCATGAACAATTGAAAACCATCTGTACATTCATCAGTCCAAATGGCATTCTTTTATTTATCAGTTGTATATATAAGGTCCCTTTCTACCAGAGTGATATCACAATGAAATTATTGGGTTGGACGATGATATTTACAAACATGATTTAACAAATTTAACCCCATTTCGCATTTACAATTTGTAACAATATACATATAAGGAAAAAAAACCCCAAAGAACACATTGAACACATAGTCCAGTCAAATGGTAGAGCGGTGCAACCCTCCTTTGAACATTTTGGGTGTATACTGACATCATGATGTCTTCAGGTAAAAATTATAAAAAAAACGTTTGTATCAGTTTGAATAAAAAGTTATACAAGATTTGTCAAGTATGTGTATGTATTTACTGAAAATCATTAAAATGCTTTCCATACTTACCTGTATGTCATTTTTTAAAAATAAAATGTATAATCTAGCATGTAACTGTATCTTAAAATCTTATGTGGGTTAAAATATTTCAAGCATTTTAAATATTTGTAGTTGACATTTTCATTTTGAACAATTACCTGAACAGGTACATATTTAACCTGTTCCATGTCTCTTATTATATACAACATAATACTTATTATTCATGTCAACAAATGGCATGCACAGAGGCGTGAAAAAACATACAAACCTTTTCAACACCTATTAACTTAAGAAATAATTCACTCGAAAGCTTTATGCGTTATTTTTCTATGAATGCATTTTAACCCATCTGAAGCTCTAATCGGGGAGTATTTTAATGTGATTATTATAAACCTTATGCAACCACAAGGAATGTAAGAAGGTGTATTAATAGATTATGTAGTCATGTGGTATTTTTGTAAGATTGTCATCAGCCTTTTCAAATAGTAAAGAGCTTTTTACATGCTGGGGTTTTGAAAAGGGATAGAAAGTTAGAAATATCTGTTAGTTAACAAAAGTATAATACTTATGTATATCAATAGGACCAGTGCTTATAAATATATGCTTACAGCTGTTTTATATAAGCTGATTAAGCTTGTTTTCATATACTATAATATCATATTAATAGTGCAAAAGTTATTGAATAACATATGTGAACTGCTCCAACAAAACCAGGCTCTTGATCATTTTTATAAAAAAAATAGAGCTGGCAGCATATTTGGTTAGTCCACAGCCTAAGCCTTCAAACAATGCAATTCTTTTTAAATTTGTCGCATCATCTGAAGTTGAGTTCAGCTCATTAACAGCAACAAGTAGGCATACTATGCTCTGGTTTCGTGGGCGCGGGTCACATATTCTTTAATTCATTTCTATAGGTAACTGTGTATGTGCATGTACTTGTGTATAAAGCATAAAAAAGCCTTTTTTTAAATTAAAGATCAGGACACTATGTATGTACTTTCTGAATTGATAAACATCCTTGAACTGCATATAGACCCATGTAAACTTACAATTGTCTTATATCTCAGTATTTTGTTTGCATCCAATGAAAACCAGAAATGCATAAAATTGAGGCAATAATGTAAGTGATAATGTATAGTGATAAAAACTGTGTTATAAAATTATGTAAAGTATGTTATTTCCTGTTGAAAGATGGCAATGTAAGATATAATACGTTTATGCCTATTCTTGCATGCGATTAAGTTTCAAATTAATGGGTGTGCAGACTGGGTCCCAATATAACCTTAATACAGCTCTGGTGATGTAGTTTTGTCCTGGTAGGAAAACTTTTCAACCTCTCTGTTATGTGTGTATAACAATTATATAATAAATAAAAATTGACAGCCTCTTTAAAAGTTTATTTATCATAATCATGACTCCAGAAATATGCTAAATTGACTGACTGACAAGACTGGAAATAAGGCACCTGTCATAGATTCAGGATTTGTCAGGCACAAAAATTCTGTTGCCTGTCATTTTGTCCAGGATGGATTTATCTTTTTTAATGATATTATTAATACATGGCCGGCACTAAGTTAAAAATGTCAGATACTATTTCAGTAGTACCTGACATTTTGTCCGATACATCTAAAACTGTTATTTCCTGGCCTGCGAGACTGACAAAGTTTTGAAGTGGTATCCTTGGTTATGATTATAAATTAATAAAGAGACAGTCAGAGAATTGATGATGTAAAGTGACTTACCATTGTACCAATTAGGGTGTAATTGGTCAGGTCTTTCCTCTGGGATAAGTTCCATGTTACATTTTATTTACTTTAAACCATTTACCTCCCTTGGAATCTGAAATATATACAACTGGTATTAAGATTCATAGATCAATAAAACTTGTTATGGAGTTATATCTATAATCATGTATGATATGGGATAACTGGACACAATGAAAATCTGACATGGATTAATTGAAATTTCAAAGTTTATGCTTGTCTAGAAATAAGGCACCAATCACAGACAAGGTCAGGTACAATGTCAGATGTTTTTTTTCCCTGATATCTTTAAATTTTGTTTGGACAAAATTTAAAAATGTCAGGTACTAGTTTCAGCAGTGCCAGACATTTTGTGAGGTACCCAGTACATCAAAAATCATTATTTCCAGGCCTGTCAATTCAGATTTATGATGACTACATTGGTTGCCATTACCCCTGAGGTAGCCTTCTACCTACTCACAAGGCATACCTTTGTAGAAAACGATGACAAATGTCATGCATAAAGCAGGGTATTCATAAAGAACACTAGATACCATTTTCATCAATTTTCTGAAGTTTGCATAGCATACTATTTCTGATGCATTTTGTATCAAATAATCTACTTGCTAATTTACTGTTGTTGTTAGAAACTTATCTACCTTCCTTCTGTCAGCATGTGGTTGAGACAGACAGGTACTAGATCGCTTAACCAAAACCACGCACAAAATTTTCAATCCTTAATTACAGTATTTATACAATTTTAGAATCCATAAAAAAACTCTATAGCACATACAATCGTTAAAACACGTTCAGTTTGAAGAAAATTTCAATTCTTAGTAGGAAACCACGATAAACTAACTACATATTTGCAGCACTATAGAAACTGTACCTGGCCTTCATGTATTTTGAGCATAATGGAAGAAAATGGCGTTGATGCACAAATACCCTGTATCTTACACAAGCAAACACTAATTACATTCTTCTTATCGTCTCAGATTAGCACAAGATACAGAAATACCTTTTATAACACAAGAAAATCATGAAAATCCCAAAAATCTTAATGTAGGTATCTCGTAATTAATCTTGTTGTAGCAACAGAGTAAGGTAAGTTGTCTAATACGAAGGATGATTTGCTGTCATTAAAAGGGAATTATAATAATTTGTGTTTCAACTCCACTCTAAGATCTTACACAAACATTTATTATCCCACTAAAGAAACCAACCAGATCTTTTTTTGTAAGATGATTTTGTTACACCTTAACTCCAATCCATCAATACTAAATATTTAGATATCCATAATAATTAGATGAGCCTCCTCTTTAGCTAATTTTTTTGAGAAAGGAGAGATTTTGTAAATATTTATCATCGGGAATAGAAGCCATACAGCTGTTTTATCAAGCAATTATAAACAGTTCCTACACATAATGTCATATTCATTAATATCTCATTACGGACATGTATATCTGCCATAAACATGGAATCAGAGAAAAACGAACAAAAACTTTACAGAAATTCACTATAGCTACAGGTGTATTTTACTGATAAAAGTGTCAAATTTTAAAATAGGTAAAAAGTGGTTTGATATCAACATTCTCTGGAAACGTATGGTAGATTTGTCTCTTTTTTTATTCATATGTAATGAATGCAATTAGATTCTTGACTTTTTCTGTCCTGGTTTTGAATTGTTGTGTGGGCTGTGAATTTTTTTTACATGATTTTTAAAGCTTGGTTTTCACTTGTCACGGATAGTGGCATGAAGAAGCAGTGATGGGATTTCAATATTTTTCCAGTCGGACATTTTACCGAAAATAAAGGGGAATAACTATTATCATTCTTTAAGCTGACATTTTCATACCACTATTAAAAGTCACGTGTCAACAAAATGTTCAAATCATGTAGTAAGAAAAAGAGGTGAATCTTGCTATTTTTCATATTGAATTCCCTACTGTATTGAAATTTATGTCAGTGATATTCTTATAAAATTATGTGTTTTTGTAATATGATAGAATGAAAGCTTGTCGATCGGTACCTACTTGTAAAAAGACGTAGCTTCCTGCAGTAAAAGTGTCATTCATTCCATATCAACATTCACTGAATGTAATGAACCTTCTCTATCTGTCTAAGAATTCATGATTAGCTTTTTTTAAATACATATTGTTATGAATGCAATTTGAATCTTCTCTTTTTCTGTCTTGGTTTTGAATCCCTGTGTGGGCTGTCAAGATTGATGGTGCATGTGGGTCTGACATTGCATATTCTCATAAATACAATCTGAAACCTCCTCTTTTGTGATCCTCTACAACTAGCCTCAGCTGTATGACAATAAGTGATATATGTACCTACACCCATACAATTGCGATCCGGCTACCGGTTTACTTATTAGGAAAACTTACACTTTTAGAAAGAAGTTCTTAAAATTGCTTTGTTCGAAGAGCGTGTAGAATTTTCATTGCAAAGTTATCAAACTTGGATAAACTTGAAAGAAAAACAGCTTCAGACTTTGTATGATAAAACATTTTTTACTGAGGCTAGATGTAGGGTACAGGATATTCCAATAGAATGACAAATCATGGTCCTGTATACAAATAACATAGCCTTATTTATATATCGGTTTCACAAATGGATCAAATTTTTATTCATTTAAATAATTGATTGATAGATGTGAGTGATCTCCAGGGTTTGTATTGATGTCCACTTTTTTCAGGGTAAAATAAGCATAAACTTACTTCATTCAATTTTCTTTTACAAATTTATCAAATCAAATGGATGTTTATTTAATTAGTGATCTCAAGGGTATATGTATTGAAGTTTATTCATTTCAGTAGAATAAGCATAAAGTTACATTGGCCTAAATTCAAGCAAACTGATTTATTATTGGTGAAAATCTTACAAAGTAGTCTATAGTTTTGAAATGTTTTCAGATTTTTATCTACAGAAATATAATTATTTCAATAGTCTATTTATTGTCGAAAAGGATGACATTAAACCCCATATTATTACCCCAGTCAATACGAAAAGACACAGAATGAAGGGTGTATGAATTGAAATATAGTTATTTCAATAGTATATAAATCATAAGCCTGTATGAAAAGATACAGATTTAAGGGTATGTATTGAAATTTAATCATTTCAACAGTATATTCAGATACATATAAATCATAACGCTTACATGAATGGATTGAGATATAAAGCAGGGGATATTGATCCTATCCTAAGATTATTAAACATTAAAAGATATCAAACTGTCACTCAGGATCTTGTCATAAACTACAGACAAATTAACCAAGTGGACCACCCATTGCCTGTCGACAGACACAGCTTTAAAGTGCACTATCTTTCAAAATGTCCACCAGACCAAAACACCTGAAGATAACCATTACTTCAACTACATTTATCAATATAATATTTCGATCTTCAGCTCCAATAATTTCTGTGAATAAATACAAAATAGCAGTGAGAAACTTTGCTATAATTATACGTAGGCAGCTATAGGTATGAATGAATTTCTTGATTTAATGAATCACAGTCTGACAGACTGACAAAAGATTGAAAGTTTCCTACAGTTTCTATTTTTTGCTATATTAGCTATTGGTTGAGCCCTAAGTGACTCAGTGACTAAGGTATTGGCCATGAAAGTTCCTCAAGATTCTCCAGCATATAGCTTCTTCTTGTCAGTGGTGTAGTGCTGAGGTATTGGCACAGAATTTTTTTTTGATTTCAGTCGAGAAAGTTCCACTGGATTTCCTAGCATGGTTTTCTCTTTATCAGTGGTCGTAAGATGGAGAGATTGGCAAAAAAATGTACCTAGTTATTCGGATGGGGCAAAAGGTCCTGGCATACACAGAAAAAAAACATTGGCTGTTGGATTTCAATGAAGATAAGGCAGAAATGTCATTGTCCAGAAAAATTTCTCTCATAGCACACTGACTGGCATATAAGAGAGAGAAATGGGGTTTAACACCCACTCGACACAAACTAGATCATTTTATGACTAACATACTGTTCAATTTTATTACAATAAATCGCTTGCATGTTAGGGTCTGTAGCAGTGGGAGGAAACCGAAGGACCCAGAGAAAACCTACGAGGTTGGACAGACAACCCTATTTCTTTTCATGTACGAACGGGGAATCGTAACCATGCCACCTGACCGAATGACAGACCAAGTGAGTTAACGCTTTAAATCATTTGGCAACCCTTTCCCCCTGACTGGCGTATAATCGTTTTCATGGTGCAGAAGAGTGGGAAATTGAGGGTTAAAAAATATTTCATTTCTTTTCTGCAGCTATTTAAAGAGAACATACTTTACTTACATAACAAATTTTCAGTTTATTTACAGATGTCATGCTGTGAGACTGTGCGATAAAAAACATGTCTGTGATGTGACAATCAAGTGAGAAAAAAGAAGACAAATGGCAAGATGAAAGAAAAGTCTGCACAATATTAAGCACACCACATACAATAGTAATTAATCAGGGAAAAAAAATGTAAACGAGCTGGCTCTTTCAACTAACCACTTGCTCTATAATTTATAACCATCTTTGTCTGACAGAAACCGTCATCTTGCACCAAACTGCTATTAGTTTTTTTATCTGTAGACAAATCAGCTGAAGAAACTGTCATCTTGCACCAAACTGCTATTATTTTTTATCTGTAGACGAATCTACCTAGCAAGTTAGACAATCTCTATGTACATGTAACTTGTATTAGTCTGCTATTATTTTTCTTATCTGTAGACTAATCAGTCTGGTAATTTAAACAATTACTCCATCGATTGTCGAATGTCGTAGCATGTATCTCTTAGTATAAGACATGGTAAGAAATGAAATGTGGTTTAACATATTGTTTTGCTCCACTCGTGAGTGAAATTTTAACAGCTCTTGCCAACTCCAATATCAAATTCCAATGGCTAAGGATCTTTTCACATGCATAAAAATTGAATGGCCAAGGGATTTTTTACATCCTATCCGAACCACTATACATTGTCCCTTGCCAGGCCCTCGGGCCAACACCAGGATCAAACAAGGGCCATCCAGGTTAGCAAACCTATATATTACTCAGCAAGCCACCACGGCTCTGAGACAAGAAAACAGCACAGCAGTAAATACCCTGAGCTGTCGTCAACTACAATATTCGCACTATAACACCTTTCAAATACCTTTTATTTGATGACGGTACACAAATTGGTATGAAAATTTTTTAATTACTCTATAATACCTAGTTTAATATGAACAAATTCAAACAACTTTAAATTTTGTTTTAAGATTGCACATGTCCCTCTAAAAGGGAAGTTTGAAGTATTTCAAATCCTTGTTTCTTCTAGCTTACTGAACATGTAGGCAGAAATGGCGATCAAATAATATAATTAAAATTCCAAGCACTTTCATAGATTACTCCCTGAACTTCTCATAAATCTTGCTTCAATCATTCTAATCGCAATTTCCCGTAAATTACCACAATACGGATATAAAACAACGCAAGAAGATAAAATTGCCGTTATTCCAGACGGAGTCAATCACATTGATTTTCACCTTAAATTAGGTGATAAGTTTAAAAGAGGATGAGTTATTTTAACATGCATTTTAAAGATACCCAAGAGAAATGTGTTTTTTGTTTTAGCAGGGATGACATTATCAGAAGTCTACAGTACAGGGTTAGTCTATTTTTGTCTGTCTGGAGTGTCTATAAAAAAAAATCTGATATTGAAAGTAAGATTTATTAAAGGAACAAACAGTCTGTCTATTGGAGAGAGAGAGAGAGAAATAGGGTTTAACGTCCACTTGACACAAACTAGGTTATTTCAGGACTAACATATGGTTTAATTTTTTTTCCAATGATTTGCTTGTGCGTGGGGGCCTTTAGCAGTGGAAGGAAACCGGAGAAAACATACGAGGTTGGACAGGCGACTCTACTCCTTGTCACATACAACTGTGGATTAAAAACCATGCCAGTTGACTCATTGACAGGCTTTATGATACAGTGCGCACATGCTAACCATTCGGCCATCCAACCCCCTCTGTCTATTAGATACCATAAAACTGTGTTGGTATGTTTAAGACATCCTCCCATCTCAATGCAGATATTAAAATGAAATGAAATGAAATTAACATCCTGCTTCTCCGACTGGGCAAATGAAGATGGCCATACGCTGCAATACAGTGTACTATATGGGAAATTTTCACCGGACAGGGATGCTGCGGCTTATTCTTATATTGAATTCCAAATGTCAAAGGATCTTTTACATGCACGTCAATTTGTACACAAATAAGTAAATCTAAACTCCTCCAGGTTTCCAAAAGACCTAAAAAGATGATAATCCAAAATACCTGATAATCCAAAATACCTGATAATCCAAAATACCTGACAAGATGATAACCAAATTAGATCTTTTCATTAACCCGGTACACAAATTCAAGCTATTTCTCCGTTTAACTTTCAGTATCGTATGTGTTCTCTTTATAGAATAACTGATACCACTTCTTAATCGAGAGCTCACAAACTGGTGATCAACTTTTCTGTTTTAATATGTATATAAGCTAATGGCTGGTAATCCTTATTGAGTGTCGACTATTACTCCATTTAACTTTAAATTGTAACAACTGTCATATAAAAGATAGAAGACAGGCTACATGTATGTGTCTTCTTTATAGAACACCAGATACCACTGCACACCTGAGGAACTCACAAATCAATGCTCCACTTTTGTATTTTAACTGGTATAAAAGAGATACTGGTAATCCAACGTGTCTCTTTCTGTAGAATATATCATCATCTCTCTGCTAACCAATTAGTACCAGGAATTCAATTTGGCACCACTTGTTGGAGCCATGGTTTTTCTAGGAGTGTGTAAGCTATCAAAGAATAGAATGAAGTCAGTATATTACATAAACACATCTACCCTACACTAGTTTCAAGAACATGTACTAGATAATAAAAAGATCCTCTCATCAATTTTATGGATAATAGAATATTGGATAGTAATTGGATTAATCAATAAGTTCAAAACTGCAAGCCATAAAAGGCCAATAAAGTATATTTCAATTCTAAAAGGTCACAAAGTGCAGCCAGTAATAATAATCAGAGAGTTATGCATAGATCTAAAGACAAAGTAGGGGAGATGGAGAAGATCTGTAGAAATATTTGCCTTCCCTCCTTCCTTCCAAACATTTAGAATGATTATAATTAGCTAATATAAGGCACCTCTGGTGTCTGTTATTTTGTCCGGCACTGATTTGTCTTTTTTATTGATATTATTAATACATGTCTGGCACTAAGTTGCAAATGACAGGCACTAATGAAATAATACCTGACATTTTGTCAGGTACATTTAAAACCGTTATTTCCAGGCCTGGCTAAAATGTACACTGTAATATAGTCATTATTATAAAATCTTATTCTTAAACAGTGCCTTTATCATGACATTAAATAAAGCATGCCTTATTTTATGTATAGGTGAGGTTCAGCTATTAACTACCAAATATAAACTCTTAAATTTTATCTTGGTGAACTGTGATTGTGAAACATCACCTCTATCAGACATCAAAGCATACATTATCGCATGCACAACACCTGTCACTAAATGAAAATTAACATCCTCAATGAGATTGACTATAAACTAAGAAATATCCACTTTTCAGATGTTATCATAGTCAAAATGTCATTGTAAAACATTCATGTTAAAATGACACAAAATAACATATAAAGCATACCATATCTCATGCACAACACCTGTAACTAAATCACAGCTCTTAACATCCTCATCTAATTTGATTGACTACACACACACTACAAAATATCAACTCTCAAATCATGAAATCTGATTCAAAAACATCAAACGAAAGAGAGAGCATACCTTATCACATGCACAACACCTGTCACAAAATGACAGCTCTAAACATCCTCATCTAACGAGCTAAGAGAATAAACTACAAAATATCAACTTCCAAATGTTATCTTGGTGAACTGTGATTGTGAAACACTCCCTATCCCATGACATTAAATAACAAGAGGTAACAGAGATATGCAGAAGTATGAATCAGATGAATGGTGGGGGATCCAAGGATGAAAGCCTTGACACCACTTTGATGTTAAAATTCTAGCCTTTCAATTTCTCTCCCACAACTTTCACTGTGGGTGACTTACTCTCACTGATCGTCACTTGACATTTACGGCTTGTCGTAATGTAATTACAATTTTTCAAGATGGAAGCAGACGATGTAAGTGGTTCTGTTTCAACTAATTTTCTAATAGGTCCACTTTGCCTAACGTCATTTTTTAAAAAAAAACATAACACATGCGGTAAGATGAAATTAGAGTTTTGAAGATGTAATTTGTAAGAAACAGGTGTAAATTAAGTATTATCTATGTCTGCACAGTACATCAATTTTTTTTTGATCTTACTACAAGGAGTATTGTCTACATCACAAAACTTTCTTTTTAGACCTTTCAAATGCACCTCAAAAATACTAATTAATTAAATGTACCAAATAAAAAGCTTAAATGACTGAAACTTTTTATGATTAATAAAAGATATTTATGGAAAGTCTTTACATAATTGAATTACATGTAAAAAATTGTCTTTCCCAATTTAACTAAAATGAAATTTAACATTTTAGTTTTCTGCACAATAGTTAACTGAGACAGACTACCACTAATTGGAGTAAAATCTTGCCCTTTCAGTGGTGCTAAGGCCTACACGTACTTAGGTTTCCAACAATCTGGAGATCGACATGGAACCTTGTCTTTTCATCCAATCCAAATAACTAGATGTTTTTCTTTGAAAGGCCTTCCCACACTGAACCACTGAGAAAGGAAATCAAATTGGAATATCCTGAGGAACCCCTCCCTGGACACAACACCTAGATCGAACCCGGGATCTTCAGGTCAGTGAGTCACTGCCATACTCTCAAAGCTACCTTTTCTTCAACTATATCAAGTGAGAGAGAAATGGGGTTTAACCTCCACTCGACACAAACTAGGTCATTTCGGGACTAACATATGGTTCAATTTTATTTCAATAATTTGCTTGCGTGTAGGTGTCTTTAGCAGTGGGAGGAAACCGGAGTGCCCGGAGGAAACCCACGAGGTTGAGAAGGTGCCCCTATCTCCATGCCACATACCCTCACACCAGGGATCGAAACCACAGCCGAGAGCCAGAGGTGATCGGCCAGCTAGAGGTCGAAGCGCGGCACTCTAGACCACTAGGCCATCCCAACCCCCAAGAAACCAGAGGACTCTGAGAAAATCCATGAGGTTGGATAGGTGACCCTACTCCTTGTCACGTACAAATGGGGAATCGAAACCATGTCAGTTGTCTCCATGACAGACCTTATGATACAGCGCGCACATGCTAACCATTCGGCCAACCTAACTCCTCTCAATTATGACAAGCATTGTATTAAGGCTTCATAATTGCAAGATAATGCTACATTTGCTGATTTGTGAGAATAGCTCATAAAATGAAAATGAAATAAATATAGCAGTTGAAGATTTTCTTGAAATTCTTAATGAAATGGCTAAAATATAGAAAATTATTTGACAGTATAAGCCTGTACAAATCAATCAAATAATTGAAGTCATTGATCTAAATGTCGACACAAATGATTGTTGTCATCTATCATAGTATGTATTCACTGATCGCTGGATCAATCAATTTATAAACATTCATTTTACTAAATTATCATAGTTTTACAGTCTAGACAAAATCGTGGGCAAAGGAGTGAACAAACGTATTATAGGCACCCTTCAGTTAAACTTGGTTCAAAAACAATAGTGATCTTTCAGTCAGTTTAAGATTTTAATACAAAGGTGTGGCAAATAGACCAGTTTAAAACACCACCTCTGTTCCTGTTTTCAAGAAAGCTCTTTCAAAGGTTGGCTATCTTGACTGTCTGTTCGCGGCAGCTTGCAAAATGCCAACTCCAGTTATTAGCTTTATGCATGTGCAGTAAGTTGTCTTCATGCTTAACCTCTAATTGATGAGGTGAAAATAGTTGAACTGGTTTGGCCTATGGTGAAACCTTCACTCTCCTAGCATCTATAACATTTCATTTTTTTTTCATATGAAACAGTTAGAACCATACTCAAACCATTGAAGAAGTAGACGCACCGACAGGCCATGTGTGCATAACCTTATAATAATCTGTTGTATTCTTTTACTAAGAAAAACCAAATATATACCAAGCATCAAAATATCAACATTCCATGGTTTCTGCATGGAATCTACACCCTTCAGGTCTATATCCAACATCAAAGACATTTTTTTGTCGAAAGGTGTTCTGCCACCAACATGGCCAGAAGACCTTATTATTTGGCAATAAAATTTGCCCACTTGGTGCACAGCCAGATAAAACCTTGAAATCCCTCAAGGACAAACTTCCATGGTTAAAGATCCCAGAGCTCGACCGTATTATTGAAATAAAGAGGAATTGTATGATACGGATTGGTCTGTGTTAAGGAACATTAATTTTTCTTTCTTTGGGGGTTTGTTTTTTCATGAATGGATGAGTGGATGGATTCTGTCCAGCTCTCTCATCTGATAAATATAAGTAAATCTCTCTCTTTCTCTCTCTCTCTCTCTCTCACAATCATTCACTTGGATGCAGGGGTCTACCAGTGGGAGGAATCCAGAAGACCCAGAGATCACCCATGAGGCTGGGCAAAATAAAATTGGTATGGCGCCTAGACAGAATTAAAGAATAGTTCATAGTACTAGAGAGAGTACAGGTGTTAACATTTGATACAATTCAGGTAAGAGCAGGTAACTCTAACACAATCATCAGATACAGGAGTGATGATATAATATACTTATATAAATACAACACTGTCGAGATTGACCTTTAAAAACGTTCGATTATATTATTACAGCATCTACCGCACCAGGTGAAGACTCTTTTCTTGAGATTTACGTAAATCATTTCCCATGTATGATACGCCTGTATCCGTTCGTGTAAACCCAAGGCTGTATACAGTTTCTCTCAAGTTTATTCTCTTATGAGTATAAAATAATTCTTACCTATCATATTTGAGAGCATGAGCACTCATGTACTCCAGAATGTCAGGGGAAAACATCTTTTGAATAAGTACAGAGTTTATTTAACTTTCGACACTTAATAGTTTTTGTGTTCTCCATTCAATGCTGATACCACACCCACAGCACCAAAGAGGGAGAGAAAGAGAGAAATGGGGTTTAAATTCCACTCGACACAAACCAAGTCATTTCGTGACTAACATGTTTTAATTTCATTTCAATTATTTGCTTGCACGTAGAGGTCTTTAGCATTGGGAGGAGACCGTAGAACCCGGAGAAAACCCGCAAGGTTGGACAAATGACCCTACTCATTGTCACATACATCCGAGGAATCGAAACCATGCCAGTTGACTCAATGATTGACTTTATGATATAGTGCAAACATACTAACCATTCGGCCATCACCCCCTCCCCCCTCAACACCGAAAAGAACAAATGAAAGTATGGATGATGTATTATGTCATCTATTTATGACCAGGAATATGGAATATGAGTTTTGTAATATGTGATCTGTGATAGCAAAGTGAGTCGGAAGTTGCAAGTCCCTGACAATATAAGAACCAAAATGTTACAAGGATATAACACATATGCAATAGCTTAGATTTGTCAAAAAAAGCAAACTGAATTTTAAAATTATCTTAAACCTATTTTGAAAATTTTGTTCATATATCGTTAACAATGACTAGCGACTTCCTACTCAATTTGCTGTCAAGGATTACATATAAAAGTATTTCACACAATATAAATATATACATTTAAGAATAAAAAAAATAAACTCATAATTAAATCTTAAAATTGTGTTTGGGCTTTAAAGATATTTAAATAGTTTTATTGTGTTATGTCTGCTTCCCCACAGCACAGACCATGTTTAAAACTATGTCAAAATGACTTACGACATATTGCATTTAAAAGAACATGATGCATGGGCTACATGTTAGCCGTCTATATGCTGGTCAAGACCAAGGGTTATGGAAAACTGAAACTGTTACTGAATCTTCAGCCATTTTGTACGCCAGAAAAATAGCATATTTTGTGCTGAATCAGAAAAAATCTGGACATAACAAAATTCATGGTTGGGTATAATGGTTAAATTTACACACTTGTTTTATAAAACGCCATGATGTTAATAAATTTATAAAATGATATGATACAGGTAAGTTTAAACAGTTGTCTAAACCAGTTAAAATATTTATCACTACTTTAAGTCATGCATTATGAAATTTAGATAAATTTGACAAGAAAAATTCTCTAGATTCAGACTGAGTCATTATGATTCTTTCATTTTATCTTTTACCTACAATTTTTTTCCTTGTAAAATTGATCCTCTCCAGGAATGATAAAAAACAGGCTGTCTTGAACTTCAAACACTCTAATAAACTTGAGATTGTTTAGTAGACTTATGTTTGATATTGTTTGTTTTATTTTAGACAGGTTGACTAGAGATAATTGTTATAATAATCATACGTGGCTTCGCTCCGAAACGACTACTCTTTGCTTAAAATTTTGTTAGCGTGAATGGAAACTGAGCCTGGTCCCAATTAATTCAGTACATCTTTGTATGGCATGTGACCTTGACCAATTAGGCAATTTAAATTAACTTTTTTGTGAAGACTTCCACACATAACTGTGCTGAGAACAGTTCTGGCACTGATAGTAGAAATGGGAACAACTTCTTAAATTGTATCCTCCTTTGGTTTAAATTCTTAACAATTATGCATTGAGATTATTAACATTGGGGGTGGGGATGGGGTATAGTGGGACCTAATAGGCTAAGGTAGAAACCAGGGCCGGAAAATCTTCAGGAACTTCCGAGACAACACCAGGATGGAACCCGGGACCTCCAGTTTAGTGAGACGCGAGACAGGTCCATACCCAGCCACTGTGGTCCCCCTAACTACAAAGACACCGGTGCACATGCTCTTAAATGAAAAATAAATATAAGGTATGGTTAGTCCTAAAATGAGCTTGTTGTGTTTTCAAGAGATGTTACCCACCGAATCCACCCAACCCCCTTCCCCAACTATTTTAATATAATGTCAAGGGATTGTGAGTGACATTTTTTTTTATTTTAAAAATCAATATCATGTAGCACGTTGTCAGTTGTAAAGTTGATATATATCAAACATGTATGTAAATATAGATTAGATGTATAAATAGATACACATAGATCAATCATATGCAAATATAGCAAATATAGCATATATAGCTGCACATGTGATATATATATATATATATCCATATAGACAAATGTCTGTTATTTATATCCCCATATAAAACTTATAAGTACTTTTGTACCTTCAGGATCTTGGTGACTTGTGTCTAGATTAAAGAAGCATTACATAAGAGCTAAATCTTCCCATTGCAGGTTTTTTTTTCTGGCTCCAAATGTTATATAAACTAGTTAGACATATATTCACATGACAAGCCTATAATCATCTTGTTTGGCATCGGATGGCTGAAATTCAAACGGATTAGAATACCCGTAAAATTTTTAAAATTTAACAATAAAATGGATAATTGAGACTTGGCCACGATTGTCTAGTAGCTTTGCTACGATAAAAACAATCTATGCTACATCTTCAGTCAGAACTTTGCTCAAATTGCTCAGAATAAAGTAATTTGAATGAATTTTTTTTTGGAATTAATTGTTTTGAGCGGAAACCCCTTTTTCAGTGTAGTAGAATATATGGCCTGGCAATGAAAAATATTTTGCGAAACCCTGACGGCACTTTTTCAGCATTAGAGCTCAAATTCAAACAAGAATATTTCGATCAGACTTAAAAATATTTATTGTAAAAACACAAATAACTGATATAGAATTTAACTATTTTGGTTGGCATTGGTATTTTCAAATAACAACAAAGCTGACTTTTTCCCAAATTTAAGCACAGTGCAGATGTATATCAAATCTTGGAAACAATCTATCCATTCTACATACTGGTTAAGTACCCCTACACTAATATATTTCGCTAGTCTTTATATTAAATATCGGCAACACCTAGTCTTAATCACTCCAACAGTCCCAGGTGGAAAATATGGAGGAGTAATTGAAATCTGACTTGAACACTCCGTGGAATATCAATAAAGTATAAAGTATTTGCTATACTCCTTCAGGGGACGGGTGATATATATGGTATGTATTAACTACAGTACGATATATCACGCATCAAATTCCATCTTCAGTCTTTTCATTCTTTCCAATGATATTCTCACAATACAAGCAATAACTTATGATTGATGTGCTGAGAGAATTTTTATTTTCAAAATGCATACAAATTATTATTTATTTTCAAGTAGACATGTTTTCATCAATTATTGCTACACCCGCAGATCGTCAGTTGCATTTTTCAGACAATATCAAATTTTCTATGTCTTAAAGTGAGAATTTCATATTTTTAAGTTAAAAGCTATGGATTGTCAGTTGCATCTTTCAGACAATATTAAATTTTCAGTGGCTTAATGCACACTCAAACTGATTATTTAACATTTAATTAAGATAACATCTTAACTTTGGTGCAATCGTGTGGCTTTGGTTTGTTTATGTTCTCAGAAAATGCTGAACGTTGCAGAGTTTTCAGTTCATCATATCTTTGTAAATACTAAACTGAATTCATTATCCGAATGATGTTTAATCAAGAAATCAAAACAAAACAATTAATGGTTGATAATCTTCTGACTTGGATTCCATTAGAACAATAAAATGCTCCTAATAGGGGCTAATGAAGAGCAACACCAGACACATCAAAAGTTTCTACCCAATATTTTTGGGACTGAAAATTGTACTCTCTTTCAAAATGCTTACTCTTTCCAGAACATCAGATACCACTACTCAATTGTATTTAAATGAGAATTAATTAAAAAAAACACAGCTTTATAGATTTATCTCATGCAATGTTTTAGTACTCTTACATATATCTTTATAAAGCCAAGTTTAGTATTGTCAATTCAGACAAATGAAATGTTTGTGATGAGTCTGAGGTTACCTAGTTTCTAAAACCAAGCACTGAACAATCAAATTAAATTACCCTTTTTATTCTTACGACATGCTAGTGTACATTAATTAAGAAACTATTTCTTTTAGAACCTGTCTCTTCCATGGGATCTAAGAAGATTGCGAAGAAGAAAGTAGCGAAAAACTTTCTATAGCAACCATTTTAATCACAATTCCAACAAAAGATGTATTGTAATGGGCAGTTTTATTTCAGGAATCCAATCTCAGACTTTCCAAAAAAATTCCAAACTACTGCCAATTTGCCGTTAACAGCAAATGAAAGAAACATTCACTTCCAAGTTCTCTGTTAAAATATCAGATTCGAAAATAAATACTGACACATCCCCTGGTTAGCGGACACAGAAAACATTGGTGAGCATAAGATAAAGGAAGAAAAGATAAATAAATTCTGGTTACTAATTGGTGTGGATTCCTGCAAGTGAACACTGTGGTATATAAGATAGAAGTCAATATATACCAGACTACCTGGAGTGCCATTAATAGGAGGTGGAGAGAGAGAGAGAGAGAGAGAGAGAGTGAGAGAGAGAGAGAGAGAGAAAAAAAAAAGAGAGAGAGTTTAACCTCCACATTACACAAACTAGGTCATTTTGGAACTAAGAGATGGTTCAATTTTTATTCAAGTAATTAACCTTCAAGAAAGGGTCTTTAGCTCTCCCGCAATCTGGAAAAACCTAGCAAGTCAAATTTTGGTGAAAATAGTAAGAACCATATTTTGACTTAGTACACATGTATATACTGGTAGTTTTTTTTTTCTCCTTCACTGAAAAGGCTTCTAAATATCTTCATCTAAGAAGACAAAATAAAATTGGTTTTATATTCAGTAGCTTAATTCTGAAACAAAACAGTTTTTTATTTGTTTTATAAAATCTACATTCAACAGTGTTACTTGGTTTTTCGAGATTATGGGAGAGCTGTAAGAGGAAATCATGAGACTTAACTCAGTGTCAGACCTGTTGATCTACAGCGCACGTGTTAGACCATTCGAAACTGAAGTTAACCAATTACAGTATAATGCCATTTAAACTTGCATTATGCAAGAGCAAAATCTGCCTATTACGTGGCTTTCTTTAGGCCTGAAATGTTATCTAAATTATTAATTAGACATTAATTAACTTATCCAGACCATAATAAACTCTCGATGTCAAGGCTAGCCTTCGATGTAAGCTGGATTAGATTCAAATATGCCGCTGAACGGCCATTGTAATTAAATCACAACATTGGATAATCGAGACTACTCTGTTTTTATTAATGATTTTAGTAATGATGACCGAGGCTATTCAGAAATTTCACGCACTCCGTTCTCGGCCTATAGTGGATCAATTTGACTGAAATTTTCAGCAAATTACCTTTACACTATCTAGTTTTTAACTATTGTAGTGAGAACTGCCAACTCTTTATCTTATCTCCCATAATGTATCTTTAATATTGATAATAAACCGTTAACATTCTTTGTCAAGTTGAAATCAAGAATGGACAACGGAGCAGAGAATGCGAGCAACATTTAGATCAAATATGGTGCTAGTTCACCACTGACCAGCCCCTTTCTTTACTGAATAAAATAATAACAGGCGCGGATCCAGAGGGGGGCGCACCCGGCGCACGCCCCCTCTATTTTTTGAGGTGGCGAACAATTTTTGGCTCCATATATTCTCGTGGGAAAGGAAAACAAAGATAGTTTAGGTTGGAAATCGTAATTTACAGTACTAGTATGAAATTAGTCCCTGCGGGCATTTTTTCCACTCAAAAATCACGGGCCGGGCTTCGCACTCCCAAGTGGATGCAGCACGCCCCCCCTTTCTGAAAATCTTGGATCCGCCCCTGAATACATTTAAAAAACAAAACAAATACAGATTGTTTGCCAGTAAAACAGAACCACAAATAGAACCTACACTAAAACCCAGTAATGTTATTGGGTTTTTTTCTTAATTTTATGGAGCATGAATGGGCTGCCATAAATTACTTTGTACAATTTTTCTTATAGTTCTCTTTAAGGTTTAATATCTTTCTTTTTGCTCAAACACATCAACTTCCAAAATAAAACATCAAAGATTTGCCTGGAACAATCAGGCATTTAATCTGAGTTTGATTGTAGAAAGGCAGACATATTGGATATGGTGCTGCTGGTTGCTAGGGGTGTTTATGACTCTGTTACTCTACATACCACATGTCTTGTCAAGATAAAATGTGAAGATAATAAAAATACCGGACTATTTTAAACATATTCTACAACAATCAAACACCTATAAAGCCATCTTTCTTACTTAGCCTTCCGATCTACCTGAAGGATGATATAATTTGTAGGTGTAAAGCGATCATTGTCTCTATGATGAAAGCCGATCTATAGATGATTATCTGCAAGAACTACAATCCGAGGTTCTGTGTAAAATGTTTTGGTCATAGATCACTAGAATTCTATGTTGCGTGTAAACTATTTCAGAAACGTATCTTCATGTTGTACTGAGCCAAAAAATAACCATTAAACAAGAATATAGTTTTTGCTAGGTACCATGCATGAGGTGGGGTATGCTTACACCATTATGAAATACATTGCCCCACCTTTCAAAATGAGATCTAACCATACTTCTTATATTTGTGTACAGATAGGTCATGAAAGCAGCTTTTCTGGTTCTTTAAGATGAATACCAAAGTGTACAAGATGTCCCAGATTTTTGTACCCCTGACAAGTAAAAACCACACCGAAAACGTCATGGTTAATGAGTCAGTTCTTGGTGACAAGAGTCAGGATTAACTGCTGGGAAAGATTAGGTCAAGTGTTGGAATCAGTTTTAAGACTACAATATCTTATTCACCGATTCTTTTCAGAATTGGTAGCCTACAGTTGAAAAAATCATATGGTTGAATAATTAATATATACTTAAATTACATCTGTTGTAGCCATTAAACTGAATAGTTCAACCCTTTGATTAAGCCAATAATCTGCTCTAATGATATCAGAAAGATTTTATGAGTTTTTTTTTATACACCATTCTAACTATATGAGTGTTTTACTGCCATTCTGACTATATATGTTAATAAAACCCTATGGCCTAAATCTATTATTTCCTCTATGGTAGTTATAAATCACTCATCATGTGTAATACCTGCTTTAAACAGGGAGAGAGAGAAATGGGGTATAAGGTCCACTCAACACAAACGGGTCTTTAGCAGTGGGAGGAAACCGGAGAACCTGGAGAAAACCCACGAGGTTGGACAAGCGACCCTATTCCTTGTCATGTACAACTGGGGAATCGAAACCACACCCCTTGACTCAATGACAGTTCTACAACTCTTCATTCCACCAATCATATATTTAAAACAGCACATTACACTTTCTCTTATAGTGAGATGCAAAACCCTAATCCAACCCCAGATCATGACTTTGGTTTTTCATCCAATCCGAAGTACTAGATGTAATGGCTCTCTCTGTTCTGCATCAAATTAAAGTGCCTCCATTCACAGTTGATTCCATTGACAAGTCAAGTTTCAGTCATCAATGGTTCATTCTGGTGAGACGTAGAAGAAGAAAAAAAAAACCCAGCAATTAAACCCTGTATAGTGCTAGAATCATGGGGTAAAAATATTATGTTGGTTTTTTTAATGCAAATTTCAAGCAGCTTCTAAAAGATGACTTCTAAGAAGGGTTCACTAGTCCACCACTATAAGAAATACTATCTATAAACCTAACCCTAACCTAACCCTAATAATAGATATCGGTGCATAAATGAACCCTAACACAACCTCTAATAATAGATATCGGTAGACTAATGAACCCGCTGAGTAATGAACTTGCCGAGTAGTGAGCATTCCCCTGACTTCTGCCCAATACTGTACATATTGAACATGATGGCATCAGATGGTCTCTAGTCTATATAGGTAAATATGTTATAAATATGGTATGAATGTTTACAGTAACATGTTGTATATGTAATTGATCTATGTCTATCATAAAATAAATATTGACAACAATTCGACTATCTTTTATCTACTGTTATCAAGACTTCAATTCATTCACTTGTAAATAGTAACTTTCATCATGAGCTGTGCATAGAGACCTTGAAAAAAACAATTGTGAACAGCCTGCGTAAATTGATTTAATAAGTTTGCTCTACATTCATATATATACGTTATAATGTTATAATACTAGTGTTCAAATCCAGTAGTATTACAACAAACGTAAAGCTGCATTACTTCCTTGCACTGTAAATAATGAAAAAACAAAAGTCAACATTTTGTTAAATAACATTTTGAAGTACTTTTTGCTCATCTGGAAGCTCTTCAGGATAATGTGGTAAGGTCAATTATAAGTTGTCACATTTTGTCCATCTCTATACTACCACATTATCTCACCTAGTAACACTACCGTTTTAATTGTCCATAGATTTAGGTCAGGATATACATGCATGTACATGTATGTAAATATATATGACTATGTGTAAATGTCCGTTCATTTATGTAAATGTCAAATATTATCTGATAAAACAAGATGAAAGTTTTTTCCACCAAGAAATTTTTGTCCAAACAGTGCACTACCTTATTTCTTTAAATGGCATTTAGTAACTACACTATTTCCTACTTTCAGGGATTCTTTAGCATCCAAGCGAACCAGATACTTTTCTTTACCATGTCATCTCTCCTCCACCACTTTTTTCAAGGGAGAGAGAGAGAAATGGGGTTTAACATCCACTCAACACAAACTAGGTCATTTCGGGACTAACATATGGTTTTAATTTTATTTCAATAATTCGCATGCGCGTAGGGGTCTTTAGCAGTGGGAGGAAACGGGAGTGCCCGGAGGAAACCCACGAGGTTGAGACGGTGCCCCTATCTCCATGCCACATACGCTCACACCTGGGCTTGAAACCACAGGCGCAAGCCAGAGGTGACCAGCCAGCTAGATGTTGAAGCGCGGCACTCTAGACCACTAGGCCATCCCAATCCCTCCCCCACTTTCAAGTGGAAAACAGGGATGTAAAATGAAACAAGAACAAACCCCATTACATTTTATCACCACCTAACATGCCTATAAGAAAGTGAGAGAAATGGGGTGTAACGTCCACTTGACACAAACTAGGTCATTTCGGGACTAACACATGGTTCAATTTTATTTCAATAATTCACATGCGTGTGGGGGTCTTTAACAGTGGGAGGAAACCAGACAAAACACATGAGGTTGGACAGGCGACCCTACTCCTTGTCACGTACACTTGGGGAATCAAAACCATGCTAGTTGACAGATATGAAATTAGGAGTCAAAACAGTGCAATCTGGAGGTATATAATGTAAAGGTGTAATTTGGGGTTACATAACAGTGTAATATGGGTGAACATTTGAGGGGTATATAACAGTGTAAGTCCGGGGGCATATTTAAGAGGTATATAACAGTGTAATATTGAAGGGGTATATTTGAGGGGTATGATATTAATAAGGAAATAAACACGCTAAGGAATGTCCACAAATATTCCAATTGGAATAGTGTAATAAGTAGTTTTGTTTTCGACGATAGAGTGTGCATAACATCATGGAAAGGTGATGACTGTCATTTTTTTTTACCTTCATCCGTATATAAGTCAGAGTATAAGAGGGAGGCCAGACTTACTTTAGCAGAAAAAAGTATCGACTTTACCCAAAAAAATATGGTATACTGATATTTCAGTGTGATCTGATGGCATACAAGAGCATAAATTTGATAAAGCATATCCAGATAAAAATCTATTATCTCTTGGATTATATTACGCTCAGAATATTTCAGGACCTGAAAGAACATCTGGACAAAACATGGTAACGGAATACTGGACAAACGTGTGGTCAATAAATAAACAAAAATGTTCCAAACATCATAGTTATTTCCTTAATGACTGACTCAGTTTATCTTGGCTGTATACCTATAGTTCCACAAAGATACATCAAAGTAGAACCAAGGAATCAGAATGCAAAGTTTCCTTCTATGGAATGAGTACCAAGACATTTCATGGAGGGTCAGTTTTCACTGCTACAAAGTTGTATGTTGGTAATTGAAAACTGATGTTTCGACAATAATTTCTATCTTTCTTTTGAATCCCTTGCAATATTTTGAAAGTTGAATCTCAAGTCCATGAAGGATTCAATTCCGTATATTTTTATAAAAATATGATGAGTTAACTACGCATGGGTAGCTTCATATGCTTTATTTGGTTCTCACGTTTTCGATAACACTGGCACTGCTAGAACCTGAGCCGGGGTTTTTTAGCCAACTCGTTCAGACAGCCAAGATGAACAGGTTTAAAATAAACCAGTTCACGAGCTGGGGTTTTTATACAGTTTTATTTGCCCCACATTTGTATTCAAACAACAAAGTTAAAGCGGGAATTTCATATTTTCTAAGAATGTCAAAATAATTATTTCTATGTCTTTTGCTCAAAAGGTTGTCAACTCACTATTATACGATCAAAGCCATATTTCCCAGGCATAAATATCAGTGAAACAGGAAATAATAACACCATTACCTAGCTTGTTTTTCCATTCACCCCTACAGAATGGCTATCTTCAAACGTTTGAATTTGAAGTTGAAAATGATATTTTTGCCAATTTCTCAACTGGCAATAGAGAATTATAGGATTAATAGGATTATTCTTTAACAAGGTAGGACTTTTTATAGATACAATCTATTTTAGGGCTTTATTTTAATACATTTTAAAAATATAACTTAAAAATATGAAATTGCAACTTTAAACTGGTTTAACGATCCCCTGGGTTTTTAAACCAGTTCAACTTCAGCGACTGAACGGGCTATAATGCTGCTGTAATGAATTGTTAGGTTAGCCAACACACTCCAATACTAAAGGTCTAATTAATAGTTGAACTTGGGGTATAATATGTACGGTAAAGAAAGGTGAAGTGTTTTGTCTGGCTATGTGATATGTTAAAAGGTTAAAGCTACAATCATCTCTAGTTTACGTCTAATTCTAATACCACTAATACCTTATATTAGCTCCTATTACAGACTATTCTTTTAACACAATGTATGGACTAGACCTGACAGACGCTCAGATTATACATGTCAAAATAAGAAAAAAAGCTCAACAATTACACACAACAAAATATTCTTTCTAGTCTTGATATCAGACATCAAATAAAAAGTATGGATGACCTTGGAACAGCATTAAACTATCCCAGCTAATTATCCCTGACTGGCCAGTTTTCACTGCTTTTAAGTTTTATGCTGATGACTGAAAGTTTTCATTAATATCAAAGTTAGGTCCAACATTATCCGACGCTTAAGTTTTCGTTAATATCAAAGTTAAGTGCAACCTTATCCGACGCCTAAATTAAACTGATGAAAACATGGCCGGTCATTCACGTCTAAAAGTATGAGCAGGCCCCAAGTTCACAAAGTATTCTCAGACTAAGTTAAGAATTTCCTCAAAATTGTCTGTTGTATTTTAAATAAAAATATAGTCCTTTATAAAACTTTTGTAGTTTTAATATATCAAAGACATTTCTCATAAACAGTGACTGAAAGTTGAGTAAATTATTAACTTATGTCTGAGAATAATTTGTGAACTTGGGGCCTGGACTAGGTTTGTTGGGCTAGCATTGTGGTACTCCTGTTTCCTCTTAAAAAAGACCCCTGACTTCAACTTCCAATATGCCCAAGTTATTCTTTAGTGGACATTAAACTCCATTTCAGGGAATCACGGAGGCTAAGTGGATAAGGCGCTGGTTCGCTAGCCTGGAGGTCGGGTGTTCGATCCCCAGCTGCATTGGCCGAGAAAGTTCATCTCGATTTTCCGGTGTGATTTCCCCTTGTCAGTGATGCAGAAGGAGGGCCTGACAAGGACAGCCCTCTAGTCGTTCGGATGGGACAAAAAACCGAGGTCCTGTGTACACATTGGAGTGCACGTAAAAGATCCCTTGGCAGTTGAAATTCGATATAAGAGTAGGCCGTAGCGCCGCTGCCCGTGCAAAGTTTCCCTCATAGCACACTGTATGGCGTATGCCCGTCTTCCATTAGCCCAGGTTAGGTTTAAAAGAGTAGGACGTTAAACCCCATTTCATTTCATTTCATTTCAAACTCCATTTCTCTCTTAACTCTCCTTTAACTTTCCGAACCTACACAGAGTTTTTAAATGGTTTCAACCTTAACGGTTTTTACAAGTGTTCATTATTATTGTTACTAGAGACAGGTAAATATATTCCAGCTGTTATAAACTAGCTGCTGTAGGTGGTATATTAATTAAGTTGTGGTCACTTTATATCCTTGTAGATATGGTAGAGTAATGAGGTGTAGACAGTACAACATGTTTTACACATCAACCATTCACTATAAAACATTCTCCCTTCTTTAATCACATCAACCATTCACTATACAACATTTTCCCTTCTTTAATCACATCAACCATTCACTATACAACATTTTCCCTTCTTTAATCACATCAACCATTCACTATACAACATTCTCCCTTCTTTAATCACATCAACCATTCACTATACAACATTCTCCCTTCTTTAATCACATCAACCATTCACTATATAACATTCTCCCTTCTTTAATCACATCAACAATTCACTATACAACACTCTCCCTTCTTTGATCACATCAACCATTCACTATACAACATTCTCCCCTCTTTAATCACAACAACCATTCACTATATAACATTCTTTAATTTAATCACATCAACAATTCACAATATAACATTCTCCCTTCTTTAATCACATCAACCATTCATTATACTAAATTATCCATTGGTTAATCACCACCATTTATAATGAAGAAATAAAAAGAGAATTGAAAAAAGTTTCTTCCTTTCTGGGAACCTAGATCTTTTGCTCAAAACTTTCTATGAAATTTTTCAAGGTCTCCATGTTCAAAATATCTGTTTCAGTGTTTGGGTTTATTTATCTAGCATGTGTTGATGTAACATTGATTTAATGTGTAAAAACATAAAATCAGATTGTAGAAAAGGGCAGACTAAATATTTAGAAATTTTAAAGTTTGATTTGATTTCTTTTCAAAGTATCTTCATAAGATATATAATATTTCTTTTCAGTTGAAAGAGACCATATAACACAATCCATTGGCAGCTCTGGGAACTTGAAACAATATATTCTGTAAAATTAAATTAAATTCTATCATCAGTGTTCAATACTTGTTTCACCACTGATAAATTTTCTGTGTAACTTTCTGATACTGTTTTCATCAAAATTGCTTGGAACAATTCAGGTTTCAACAATTTCTCAACCTCTTAAACCATTTTTTTTGGTCACCAAGCAAGCTTGGGGAATGTAACTAGATCCATTCAAGATGAAAAGTTATATGATATACAATGCTGAGGTTTGAAGTATTTAATAAAAAACAGACATTCAACAGATTTTGCAATAAAATAGTGCATGTAGTGACTTTTGAGATCTATACCATAAAAATGAAATGAAATTGGGTTTAACGCCCTACTGTTCTGCTTTGACTGGCATACACCACAGCATGTGCTATGAGGTAAATTTTGCCAGGACGGCGTCGTTATGGCTTACTCTTAGATCTAATTTCATATTTAACATATGTTGTCCCTTACCAGGCCCTTGGTCTTGCACCACTGACAAGGAGGAACCACACCAGCGCAGGGATTAAGCACAGGACCTCCAGGTTAGCAAACCAGCGTCCATGCACTAAACCACCGTGGCTCCCTTATACCATATAACTTATATAGCTAAGCGAACTTCACAAAACAATTCTAGAAAGAGTAACCATGTAGCCTTTGCTCATTCATGTTAATAGCAAAATGACATCCACATATGAAAAGTGATATCAAGTGTTCTAGGAAATGCAAACATCTGGCACATCACCTCATAGGTAATTCATATTTCGAGCCAAGTGACATAAACATATGAAAAGTGTTATCGAGAATGCAAACATCACCTCTTAAGCAGGGTTCAATTTAGTCTAAAACCAATGAGTAGCAAATTTTTGTGACAGATTCACATTTTGGCTAATCAATTCAAAATTTGAATAGCATTAGCTCAGATTTGAGGAGCAGTAAACCATACAACACAAAGATTTGCAATTTTGATTTTTCGGGCTATAAGTCGATACTTTTACCCGCCGAAGTCCGGCCTTCGTAATATACTTCGCTTCGACTTACGGATGAGGGTAAAAAAAAAAAATTGACATCTCCAAAAAAAACTCAGTTACCGTCTCTCCACGATGCCGGCGGCACTATTATAATCGTCTAAAACAAAACTACATTTACTTTAAGTTATCCCATTCCAATCGAAATATTTGTAGACGTGACTGTGCTTGTTTATTTCTTTATTGAAAAACACACCCCTCTCCCCCTTCAAAATATTATCAACCTGAGAATATGCGTCAAAATAAAATCTTTTCTCAGACATTCATCAAAAAATGGTACAATCCCGTTTCCCGTTATTTCACGCGTCTCGTGAGTTGTCTACTTTTCGTTTTCAGTTAGATTAACCAATCATACTATACTGCTTTGTTTAATTCTATTTTTAGTAACATATTCTAAGAACACGTGTGATTAAAACAGCGTCTGCATTGTCTTCTAGTTATCAGATATATTGAAATAAAAACTGGTTCAAATTAATCAAGACCACAACTTGGAATATTAAACAAGTTAGTCCTGCATTTATAAATTGATTTTTTTCGCAGGCCTAATTAATATTGAGCTAATATTTCATGCGTATACCGGCACACTATTATTATTATATTACACTAGCCTCACTAGAACAGGACCTAGGACAACAGTCCGAAACTTGATGATTATCGCTACCGTATGCATAGAGTTGACAAACAGTTGGTCTTATATCGTATACGGCTTCGACTTGTATATGGATACTCCACATTCATCCAAAATATAATGAATCGCACTTCACAAGTTTAAAAGCAATTTTTGGCTAATCAATAAAATAATTCTATCGCTTTTTACCGGAATTTGAGTCGCTTTTCGCGATGCGATACCGCTTAAATTGAACCCTGCTCTTAAGTAATTCATATTTCTAAGTTTAAGTGACCTCCACAAATCTGTAGTGGTATCAGGTGTTCAGAAGAAGTAAGTATCTGGCTTGTGGCCTCTTCAATCATTTGTATTTATGCTATGTAGAACAAACTTTGGTCAGCTGTTAAATATATACTGGTCGTGTATTATAACCACAGATTAACATACCATTCTAAACACTTTTACTACCAACTTCAAAGTCAAACAATCTTAACTAGTTTATCATGAGGTCAAATGGGTTCATTTCATAAGGTAGCCTTCATATCTCATTCCAACTTGTCTACAGCCAGGGTGATTCTTTCAGGAATCTTAGAAAAATAAATGAACTGTCCTTCAATCTACTTGTTAAGTCTTTTACCTTTCAGTAGGTTCTGGCATCTTTTCAAGACAATTTAAGATCAGTGCGCAAATCTCAAGACCAGACTACATCTTGGGGAGGCCTGTCAAACATTTTTAACAATTCAATTTCTAAAAACACGCCATTTTCTGTTCAAATTGAAATCTGAAAGTGTTAAATTAGCTATCTGGCTGATGTGATTGTCTTTTCTGGTAAACATTTTTTCAATTTTAAGCTTAAACCAACAACAAAATGGCTTTTAAAATGAGTCTCTTGAAATTTTATTAGAAACAGTATGAGGAGTTCTAACAAGGGCTAATATTTCTTATCGAACACAAGAGGGAGTCAACACAAAACCACTGGGTAATTTCAAGATTAACATTTGACAGGTGGAGAAAGATGATGAGTTTACGCAAGCAACCCCGCTTAGACGCTCACATACAATTAGGATTTATCGTGCAATGGAGCACTGTGGATAAAAGAAATGGGTTCTATATCCTATTTTTATGCACTAACTGGGATTATGAAGATGGGCATACGCCCTTGTATGTAGTGTACAAGGAAGAGACTCTTCCTAGGACAACAGTGTTTTCTGCCATTTCGTCATTGAATTACAGATGTCAAAGGTTTTTCAAAAAGAACACTAAAGATTACATGGGCGGACCAAAGAGTATATGACTAGATGCCCCTCCTTTCTTCGACAGATGGGATCAATCCCGAGGCCTACTGGTTAGTGAGCGAGCTCCTCACTCATTGAGTCACCATGGTTCCTACCCTGTGGATAAGGTTAATACAAAGATACTTTTGATAATATTATTATAGTATTAGATATCACTCGAAATATCAACTCTAAAATAAATAGGGCTGATATAAATAGGGTACAACAAGGTTTCAAATGAATAGGGTACAACAACAGCTGAAATAAATAATATACAAGGTCAGAAAAAAACCTACAACTGAGAGCTTTTTCACGCAACTTCCTTATCTTGCAGTAAAAGGTCATGACCACAGTAAATAAAGGCAGGAATCGCTAATCACGAAATTTATTTGTATCCCTTCAAAAGTTTCCAACTGGCCTAGCTAATCCTTAACATACTTACCAACAAAACTATGTGGAAGATAACATTAACCCTGTAAACCCAGCATAGGCCAATTATAGCGGTCATTATACAGATAAATTATCAGTGTATCATGTCCAGTAATTGGTCAGTTGTAAAAGATAATTGTGATAAATCCATCTGATTGTAAGCCACCCTCTTTACCTGATCATAAACCACAGAACTGACCATTACAACCACTTGATCTTATCTAAATCTTATCGCGACTTTTAACAGTGTAAAGTATCTCACTAGAGAGGTATTACAGAGCTCGAAACAACTTGATATGTAGACAAATGGTGTTGGTCAGTTTTATAAGATAAACAATATACACTGTCCAATTTTTGAATAAATATCATAAAAATCTTGTTATAAACACTAAGGAGATTATTTTCTGATTAATTGTTCAAGTTGCTGATTGTTATTGCCATTTGTTCAGAGAATATTTCACTTTCCACACTTATTATATGTAGATGTGCAGATCTGTTTATGAACAGTTTCGTGTTACTCTACACTCTGCTATTTATCTTTATTCTTAAAGATACATAATTGGAGATAAGATAAAGAGCTGGCAGTTCTCATTATAACAGTTAAAAACTAGATAATGTAAAGGGAATTTGCTGAAAATTTCAGTCAAATTGATGTAATCTGAACCCAAAAAATTAGCAATTGAATTTTCAGCCTAGCCTCGATCATCATTACTAAAGTTGGTACGATATCCATTTCATGATTAAATCATGAATGAAAGTTGGGGAGCAAATCGGATCCTAATCCAGTAAATATCAATGACATCCCAAGTTGATTATGGTATGGATAAGTTAATTAATGTCTAATTAATAGTTTATATAACATTTCAGGCCTAAAGAGAGACCTGTAATAGGCTAATTTAGCTCTTGCATAATGTATGTTTAAAGTAATACAAATCCCATGTCTATATTTGTGAAGTGCCTTTGAGCAGCCACTGGGTGGATTTTGCTGCACTGTATAAATGAACATTTATAACTTCCTATTAGAATTTTGTGTTATGCATATTGAGCTAGCTTCAGTAATAAGGTAATTTCAGATCTGCTACCCACACACACAATATTCACCTCCAGGTCTAACATTTCATCCAAAGAATTACTATCATTTCCAATATTTTGAGAAATTTACCTATGATTGACAATATAGTAACTTAGTGACATATATTTGGTGTTAAAATGAACAGGTGTTCGGATGCAGCATGTCACATCAAATATGTGTATATAAATATTTCAAAAGCATACAATGGTACGAAAACATAGATTTATGCACAGCTTGCTATAAATATAGTGCAGCTTTTTCTCAAATATAAATGTAGATGCAGACTTGTTGAATACAGGGTTTAATATCCACACAATCTTATACCAAATTTCACCTGACAGTTTTGTTTAGTTTTAGTAAAGTCCAACTTGCAGACATTTATTTTTCTTACATTCAGCCTGTTCTACAATATAAAATTAGCGAAAACTCAACTGAATCCTGAGAAAAGCCCTTTTATTGTAAGTGTCTTGGCCCTTGTACACTTTATAAAATCTTGTGAATGCTCTAGCGACTAACGTTATCCAGATTCATATTTTTGATAAGTAATTTTATTTTGTAAGATTTTCAATTACATATTACAATGTTTTACTACGTGAAATGTCTCATATTTGTTTGTGTTTATTGTAATGTCAGTAATCACATAGCTGCAAATAAACTATTATTTTTAATATTATTTGCTGTCAAGATGGTACTCGGAGCAAAATAATGCAGAAATTGAATGTGGCATGATCATGATACCTGGAGCAGACGAACTGAAGCAGACGTGTCATGCTGTGATTATGGTACTCGGTGCAAAAAAAGCAATGTATAATGTATAATTATGTGAAATATCTTATATTTGTTCTTATTTGCTGTGACATCAATATACTCATGTTAGCACATATAGTTGCTAATAAACTGTTATTTTCAATGTTGTTTGCTGTCATTATGGTACTTGGGGCAAAATAATTACTCAGTCGTATTGTGGTGTTTTGATCACGATACCCGGGGCAAAAGAACTGAAGCAGACGCATCATGCTGTGATTAGGGTACTCAGGGCAAAAGAAACAAATATACCATAAGCTATCTGTCACAAAAATAAGATAATAAAACGAAGAATTAAGAATACTCACCTATTAATATTTCCACGTGACAGCTTGTACAATATTCCCATTCATAAATAAACACTGTCTATATAACTACTTAAATATAACACCATACAAGTTCTGACTATTCACCGTCAAACAAGAGACTCTTGAATACAGAAAGACTTTAAACTAGCGCTAACCTAAATTAGATGTTCTAGTTATTATTTCTAGTTTTTAAAATATTCCATTCATAAATTAATTGAAATATTCACGGACTTAGATCTAAATTTTCAGTTTAATTAGTGCTCAACAAAGAAACATATTAAGTAAGATTTTATGGATAGGGTACTATTTCCATGTAACTTTAATTCATAAATTAATGCATTAATCTGGGGTCCAATGGCATTTTAGAATCCAGTAAACCGTTGCACAGAAGAAATTAGACGATCTGGCTGGATTCTATTTCCACATAATTAAAAATATTCCATTCATATGTTAATAGAACATACTTATCGGTGGTTGAATTGGAAGTATTCAGTGTTCACATTCTAATTAAAGCTACATGGAGAAAGACTTTAACCTCTTAATATTTCCATATAGTTTTTAAAATATTCCATTCATCAATTAAAATAAAGCACTTATCAGAAGTTCAATAACACTTTAAAAAATCTTGAATATCCACAGGCTAATTAGTGCTCAACAGAAAAAACTTTAACACTGGTAACCCATTAAGAAGTTCTGGATACTGTTTCCACATTAATATAATACACTGATATGATGTCCGACAATACTGAATATTTACAGTGGAATGACCAGAGAAAGTCTTTAACTTTTAAGATGTTCCATTACGAATTTTTGCAGAATGTTCCATTCATAAATTAAAGTAAATAAAACAAATACTATAACACTATACTTCTGCACATTAAGTAGATTACAAACACCTTACGGAGTTGAATAGCGAGAGACTTGAGGCTTCACCACAACTTATTTCCTTGTAAGACATCCCATTCGTAAAGAATAAAATTTCAGTTACATGCGCTATACCTATTCAAATTACAACTAATTACACCTTACTGAGTTGTAGTAGGCGCTAAGTAAGTTACTTCACAAATACAGACACCTTAGTCCAGCTTATTTACAGCTGAATAGAGAGAGATTTTACCGACATCCATAATGCTGTAGGAACAATAGACTAGCTTGTCAATCACTCTGAGCTTTTACTGCTTCAAGATATAAACTCTAACCACAATAACATGATGGTGTTGTAGATGTTATTAGTATATCATCACAGTTTAAATATACACCCCTTGACTGACTTACTGTCAACTTTTGAACCAAGCTTGTTTTGTTTACTCTAGGGTTTAATTTCTCTACATCAAATATACAGTTCAGCATTAAGACATTCAACTCATAATTAATGTGTTAAAGCCTCCGTGCAATGTGCTAACTTCATTATTTTTTCAATTTTCATGATTTCTCATCAAACATACAGTTGAGCATTAAGACATTCAATTCATAATTAATATATTAAGGCAACCGTGTAATGTGCTTATTTCATTATTCTAATGCTTCATAAAATTTGTAGATCTAACTATTAATAGTTTAGAATAACAGTAAAATTGTTGATATTTCTTCTTTTATTCTCTCTTTTTTTGGAGGGGGTGGGGAGGTCTAAACTTTGTAAATTTAAATATCCATATCTAATATTCACTAAAATAATCTATATGTCATTTTTGAGTTTTTTAAAAATAGATGCTAAAATTTAATTTTTTAAATATTACTCCGATTAGTGACAAGAGTTGACGTTGATGCAAGGTATACTTCTTTTAAAACATCTGATAACACTTGTTAATAGAGAGAGAGAGAAATGGGGTTTAATATCCGCTCAACACAATCTAGGTCATTTTGGGACTGACATATGGTGCGTAGGGATCTTTAGCAGAGGGAGGAAACTGGAGAACCCTGAGCAAATCCACGAGGTTAGACAGGCAACCCCATTCCTTGTCATATACAGCCAGGGAATCAAAACATTGCCAGTTGACTCATTGAAGGACCTTATGATGAAGCGCTAATCATTCGGCCTTCCGGCCCCCTTCCCAGTGGCGGCGCCAAGGGGGGGCATTTGCCCCCCCAAAAATCTTGCCTGCCCTCTGTTTGCCCCCCCAATAATTTTCGGAAAAAAAATGTCTGAAATGCTACCTGGCTGCATTCTATTTTACAAAATATAGTGGCGAAAATATTCATTCACATTGAGTCACTCTTACTCCGCCCGCTCGACACTTTCTTCTCTGCTCGGATAAACTAGTGATTTGGCGACAGGCGGTATCTCTTAAGCTCTATTTATCTCGACGATCAATGCCTGAAATACTGCCAGACTGCATTTCGGGCCGTCTACTTTTCAAATTTTCGTTGGGGTTCGCAAGTCCGTTTATTTCACAAGATAGTGGCGAAAATATTCATTCACTTTGAGTCACTCACTCCGCCCGTTTGTCACTTTCTTCTCTGGTCGGATAAACTAGTAATTTGGCAACAGGCGGTATCTTTATCTCGACGATCAATGCCTGAAATACTGCTAGACTGCATTTCGGGCAGTCTACTTTTCAAATTATTGGGGACTTTATTGAGTTTCATGTGACACTTTCCTCTCTGGGGTCGGAAAGACTAGTGATCAGGCCACAGGTGAAATCCGATCAGCTCTATTTATCTCTACGATCGGTGCCTGAATACTGTCAGGCAGCATTTCCAACAGACTATTTTTCAAAATCTCTACAGGGACTCGCTACTTTAGCGCTCACAAAGGTACTTCGTTGAGGTTCGCAAGTCCGTTCGTTTGCCATTTTGGTCTCTGATCGTATAAACTAGTGATCAGGCTACGGACAGTATGTGGTCAGATTTATTTATCTCTGACTGAATACGCTGTCAGAGAGCATTTCCGAGAGTCTATTTTTCAAAATTTCCTGGGGGAGGTCCCCTATACCCTCCATAAATACTCCCGACATTGGCGCTCGAGAGTGGGATTCGTCGAGGTTCGCAAGTCCGTTCGTTTGACACTTTACCTCAACGGTCATTGCCTGAAATACTGCCAGGCTGCATTTCCGGCAGCCTGTTTTTCAAAATTTTCTGGGGGAGACCCCCACTTAGTTGATACTCGTGCCTTTGCCCCCCTAACCTTGGACTTTGCCCCAGCTTTGCCCCTCCAACCACCGACGGCTGGCGCCGCCACTGCCCCTTCCCCTTCTCTTCCCGTCTTCCATTAGCCCAGGTTAGGTGCAAAAGAGTAGGATGTTAAACCCCATTTCATTTCATTTCCTTCCCCTTCTCACTTGTTTATAACGTTCATCCAACTCAACGTCTTATAAAGTCGTACAAAATTGTCAGCCCAATGACCTTTGAACTTCTATGCACACTTCCCATTCTTTGAATGAAATGATTTCAGTACTTTACATTATTATATTAAATAATTGTCCGAATTAAAATGAAAGAAGTTTTAAAAATGTTAAAAATTTAATGGGTGTAGTCATCTAATAGAAATATTTCTTAACATACCGGTATTAAATTTCATCTGAAAAAATGACACCTCTTCTAATTTACATATAATCACAGTAACATTTAAAGGGACGTTGTCTGCCATATCACCTGGGTGAGAGCGGATAATAAATAAACCATGTTCGCATATTAAAAGACCAACATCTCAGACTATGGGCAAAGTTAGATTTGAAGGCCATACATACACTATAAAAGGTTTTATTGAAAAACATATTTGTCAAAAAATTATCCATATCGATCATTCCTAAAGGAAGTTATGGTCATCACAGGTGGCCATTACTTGCTTTGGATTTCATGATGTCATCTTGTTTCTAAGATTGTCAACTGAAACCTGAATGATATTTCATTTCAATCAACAAACATTAAGCTCAAGGCTGGCATTTAAACTATATTTTTGTTTTCATCATTCATACTAATAATATTCTAAAAACACTTAAGTCCTTAGCTTTTTCCAAAAAATTACATGAGGCACAATGGAACAATGGTATGCAAGATACACCTAAAAATTCCACACCTGTCTGATTACTTGATGCAAATTATTTCAGTTTTAACCCTAATCGGCCATTGCTCTTTTAAATATTTTTACAATGTTCTCACAATCTCTTCACTGAACTTTTGTTTCATAAATTAAGAACATTTATTTTAAACATTGATGTCCTTCCAGAGATTTCACCTCCACCCTCTGAAAAAATGGGAAAACTTTAGTGTTACAAACTTGAATATAGATGATCTAAATGCATTAAGTAAATAATAGATCAAGTTCTTACAGTAGACAGTAAACTCCTTTTCATATAACATACATGAATATATACTTGAACAAGGGTCCCTTTTATATAGTTCAACTTGGATACTTTTTTACAGAATTTCTTGGATTTGAATTTGACATCACTAGTTTAGGTTTATAAGAATATGAAGTTTCTTTCTCTAAAATATATTGATGTATACAAGGTAGGCCACAGTTACCTATTTTTTGGTGAAGAAACTTGTTTAAAACAAAAAAGTATTTTGTTGCTGTTCTCAGAAGGTTTTAGTTAAAAATTTGTACGTTTTGAAATTATAAATAAAACATGGTTCAAGATACTTAAATGGCTATTCATTTGGTCCTATACATATCTAAAAGAGTCTAAAATAGTTCATTCAGACGCTTGTTTTAAAATTTCAGTAATTATTAAATTAATTTAACCATGTCGTTTTAATGCAAAGTCTGGTCAAATAGACCAGTTAAAAAATCGCTGCTTTCTACCATACTAGGTCAAAACAGTTAAATGAGGTTTAAGCTACACTCAACACAAACTAGGTAGATTTGGGACTAACATATTGTTCAATATTGTTTCAAGGGGTGTTTAGCAGTCAGAGGAAACTAGAAGGCCCAGAGAAAACCCACAGGGTTGGACAGGCATCCATGCCTATCTAATAATACCATGCCATTATTTTTTTACATATATGAATCATATTATTCTCATTTTAACATTCTCCCAGCCTCTAATTATTCAAGCAGTTTTTTAACAATTATGAAGATACTTAAATTCTTTCTGTTTTCTTCACAATGAACTACATTGTTTTCCTGTTGACAAAATTCACATTACAAATACATTTCAAGTGATAAGAATGATACTGCAAGAGTCAAGATGTTTTGTCTGTCGCCTGTTTAGTTTTTTTGATAAAATTTAAATATCACAGTGTGCAGCCAGCTATTTACTTTGTACAATATCTATTTTGAGCTGTGTGTATTTCAATATACTGGATCTTTTTGGGTTTTTTTCTGAAAATCCCTGTTAAATTTGGCTTGGTGAATAAGACATTGGCTCACAAACCTGGAGGCCCTGTGTTTGATCCTTGTGTTGAGAAAGTTCTTCAAGATCCACTTAGAATTCTATATTAAAGTAGGCCGTAGCAACGCTGTCAAGGCAAAATTTCCCTCATAGCACACTGTATGGCATATGTCTGTCTTCATTACCCAAGTCAGTGCTGAACAGTAGGACGATAAACCCATTTTATTCCATTTGTGTTTAATGCATGTATTTTCTATTCATATGTCAATAATATACACAGATCTCATTGATAAATGACTGTAACTAAAACAGATCTCATTGATGAATGATTGTGACTAAAACAGGGCTTTCACTTCAAAATTTTGCCCACTGGTCAATTTTTTGTTTACATGTACCTCGGATTAACAAAAGAAGATACTAATTTTTAGCATCAGCTTAGGCAATTCTGAAACTAACTAGCAGTTATTTCCATATGGTTCGGTTACATGTAAAATGGAAGGGATATAGCTCAGATAGTGGTGTTTGTACATATTCTTCTTCTAATGGAATGTCATTAGTTCATTCATTAAGAGCACCCTTTAGCGCCCAATCAAATGACTAAACACTTTCGTTGTCAGTCATCAATACATTAATTCTGATTAGTGAAAACCAGGTGGGTGAAACAGCAGTGTATGTAATTAGTTTCAATTTTTCCTGCAGTTAGTGAAGCAGGACAGAGGAACAGCATGTAGTCATTCACATGGGATGAATAACCGAGGTCCTGATCACGTAAAAAATCCCTTGGTAATTTGAATAAGATGAAGAGTGGACTGAAAAAACACCTCTGTCTGGATTAAATTTCCATCACTGCATTTCATATCCCAGTCTTCATTAGCCCCTTTTGTGTAGAAAAGTATTAGGTTAAACCCCACAACATTTGATTTTTATTCATGTACCATTAATAAAATCAGATATGTCAAACCTGTAATTGACATTTTGTCTGAAGTGTGAATAAAAAATTTTTCATTCATAAAATGCCAGTTTATTAGTTTACTTTGTTTGTTTGAGAAGTGTGATAAAGTTGAGGTTAAACTGTGGTATAACAAGTGTTATACCACACCTTTAAACAAGGTGGGTAAACCCTTACTTAATAAACATGGTTAATATCAACAAACTGTATTGATTCATTCATAAAATAGCCTATTGATAACATGGGCAACCAACTGTTTCTCGACATACAGTGATAACCCCAGATCAGATTATATCAATGAAATAACACTCACTATATAATTGATAACCTATCATATCTTTATATAATAACTTATCACATAGAGTATGTTCTACTTGATTGATAACACACATGGTCAACTTTCACACATGGTCAAAGTTATCATGAATAAAATCATATTTCATCAATGAATAAGATTCAAAGTTTCAACATATAAAAGTATAATAATTCTATTTAGTCATTCGAATGGGGATTTGTTTTACAATAATAATGTGAAATCCTCAAATGGGAAGTGATACCAGGTGGTCTAGAGAGAGAGAGAGAGAGAGAGAAATGGGGTTTAATGTCCACTCGACACAAACTAGGTCATTTTGGGACTAACATATGGTTTCAATTTTTTATTTCAATAATTCGCTTGCGCGTAGGGGTCTTTAGCAGTGGGAGGAAATCGGAGTGCCCGGAAGAAACCCTCGAGGTTGAGAAGGCGCCCCTATCTCCATGCCACATATGCTCACATCAGGGATGGAAACAACAGCTGCAAGCCAGAGGTAACCGGCCAGCTAGAGGTCGAAGCGCGGCACTCTAGACCACTAGGCCATCCCAACCCACAGGTGGTCTAGAACAATCATGTGAAATCCTCAAATGGGAAGTGGTACAACGTGTTCTACAAAACCATGTTAAATCCTCAAATAGGAAGTGATACCAGGTTGTCTAGAACAATCGTGTGAAATGGGGCTAATGGGGTTAAACATCCACTCAAAACAAATTAGGTCATTTTGGGACTAACATATGGTTTAATTTCATTTCCATAATTCGCTTGCATTAAGGGGTCTTTAGCAATAGGAGGAGGACCAGGAAAAAACACATGAGGTTGGACAGGCGACTCTACTCCTTGTCACATACAACCATGGTTCTGTGAACAATCATGTGAAATCCTCATATGAGAAGTGGTACCTGATGTTTTAAGATCAGTAAACTTCCGAAGTACAACCAAACCCATTATCCATAAGAACTCCTCAAAAAAGAATGTTTATTAAATGTTCTAGAATAATAAAAACACAAAACAGTAAATATTTGTTCGAGATGTGCACCTATCAAACAAGACATGGAATGGTATTTTCTTTTTTTTTACATGATAGTAAGCACACTATGCCTTGTGTATGAAACCCTTGAGTGCCTAGAGCTAAATCATGGGAGACACTCTTTTTATAACTAACTACTTCTTTATTTATTAAGTTATCAATGGAAATAACTTTCTACTTGATGTATTGATAACATCGACAACCAATCAAATGATCATATTTTATCAATGAAAAAACCTACTCATTCAATCATTCAGGTCAACCATTCACAAAGCGTGGATTATAAACACCTTCAGGCCATTTATCACTAACAAACATCATACATCATAAAAAGGTTTTGGTAGTCTCCCAAAAAACTAAATTCAGGTGTTTGGATATTTATAAAAGGATCCCAGCAATCCTGATATAGGAGAGTTCACTATATGTAGAATAGAAAGTACAGGAGGACAGTATTACACACAACACAAATCCCACAATACAAACCTGCTGACAAGACACTATCTACACAGACATTGATAAGAAATGAAATGAGGTTTAATATCCTACTGTTCTGGGCTAATTAAGATGGGCATACGTCATACAGTGTGCTATGAGGGAAATTTTGCTTGGATAGCGGTGCTATGGCTAACTCTTATATCAAATTCCAACTGCCAAGGGATCTTTTATGTTCATGCCAATGTGTACATGGGACCTTGGTTTTTTGTCTCATCTGAACCAATAGGCATCCACCCCGAAAAATCAATATGAATTTTCTCAGCCAACACCAGAATCAAACCCATGACCTCCAGGCAAGCGAGCCAGCATCTTACTCACTTAGCCACCATAGCTCCAACACAAACAGGGATTCAATAAAAGTTGAGAGTATTTTCTTAATATAATGGGAATCCTGTTTTAATAAAGGCAGTATAAACAGCATTTTAGAGACAGCAATTTAAAAAGCTCTCATTTACAGGTGGGATTCGTGATACAGGGATTTAATAAAAGGTGGCGTTACAGTAAAGCCCTTTATTCTCATAGGGGATGCAGTTGGGGGTTTCTGGTAGCTTTCCATCAAAAAACTTCAATGATATGTAGTGTTTTAGAATTTGTGTCATGAAAAGACAACTGTCCCTGGAGGCCTTAAAAATCGTAGATAAAATCAAAAAGAAAATTGTTTTCCTGCCCTTGCATTAAAATATTGTGAAGCTACATCCTGTTCAACAGATTTTACGCTAATTTAGAAGATCATCGCAACCTCGGGCGATATTTCTCATAGCTGATTTGTTTACATCAAAAAATTTATTAAAAAAGAATATCTTTTTATTTCAGCTAGAGAGATTATTTCGACATATTTAGTGATTTTTTCTTCTCCATTACTCCTGACCGCTTATGGCTGAGGAATTACCATCACGTTGGTTTTATACCTTATTTATAAATGTTTCAGCAACTAATGAATATAAATAGCTCACATTTTCAAATTTGACAGATAAACATTGAATTTTATTGTCATTAAATGGAAAAGGAACCTCCAGCTATTAACCTACATTTCTCCATGCAGGGTGGTGCCAGCAAAATATGGCTTGGTGGTGCCAGAAAAATATGGCCTGGTGGTGCCAGAAAAATATGGCCATGCAGTGTAATCGCAATGGTCATGTTCTCTCCTGTTCTTGTGGAAATATCGTTAATGCAACCTTCAGGAAACTCGGTGGAAACCACAGGGTCAATATTCTAGATGTAACCAAACTTTTTTTTCATACAGAAATTGTGATTCTGTAGATTCATATAGATGTAGACATTTTATTACATAAAAAACACTTTTCAAGGAGCATTTAAATTCTACATAATGACAAAATATTAGGGATTAAATTATACAGAGAGAGAAATAGGGTTTAAAGTCCACAAGTCACAATTAGGTCATTTCGGGACTAAAATATGGTTTAATTTTATTTCAATAATTTGCTGGCATGTAGGGGTCTTTAGCAGTGGGACAGGCAACCCTACTCCTTGTCACGTACAATCAGGGATTCGAAACCACGCCATTTGACTCAATGACAGCCTTTCATGATACAGCACGCACATGATACCCCCTAGATTAAATTATAAGTATGTACAAAATATATATCAAGAACAAGAAGAAGAACAAGTTTATTGCATCAAAACGTCCATTATGGACAGCATGCATACATATACATTTATACATAGTCATATAGCGTTAGTGGGAAGATTCCTAGTTCTGCGATACATCCAAGGTTGGTAGATTTTAGTGGTTAATTTAAAATAGATTTATGAATACATGATAGTTGCTTGGACCAAGTATGAAAACAAGATCGCTATAAAACAATTTTTCGGTCGTTTTTTGGTTTATGTAGAAGTGGGTGCCACATCCCTTTTTTGTTATTTTGATTCTATAGTCTATACACACATAAAACTTATAAATCTGATAATAGAATAAAGACATATCTACACATGACATAAAAATACTGTTTATTCTCAAGATAAACAAAAAGCAGGGTTATATACAACAACAAAGAAATGTTTTGTTCCAATCCAGATAATGAAGGCTATTCTTTACAGATCCTTCTAATGATAGTAACAAATATTGCAGACGTATCCCAACACCTCAGGTCATTATTCTTATCAGTGCATTCATTGTCTTTCCTTATTTTTGTTTTAGTTTTATAGACACATGTGAGGCACTTTTTTTTTCTTTTCTACTTGAAGTGTCTGATCATCATTTATTGAGAGAGACAGAGAAGTGGGGTTTAACGTCCACTCGACACAAACTAGGTCATTTCAGGACTAACATGGTTTACTTTTATTTCAATAATTTGCTTGAAGTAAAATTGAAAGATATTGTTAGTCCCAATATATATATTTGTCGCGAGTGGATGTTAAACCCCATTTCTCCCGCTCTCTCTGAAAACAGTATTCAAAGTTAAGCATAGTTGACAGCTAAGCGGTGTTTTCATTTTTTGACCCACGTCTCATTTAGCCAGAGCCAGTCACAAATACATTTAATTCCTGTCAATAGATAAAATAAAAACAAAACTTACCACCAAAAATCACAAACACTTATATCCCTGTTCAAAACACAAAGACCATTTGTACAAAATCACTGGTTTATATCACTATTACTGCACAATATATATATATGTATGATAAATATTCCCACAGAGTTACAGTTCAGCAAGAAATTGTCCACACACTTTTTGGCAACAAATTTAAGAACTGTTATTGAATTTTTGTGGTAATAATTATTGTCACAGATCAAAAATCAAGAAAGAAATTGTATATTTTCTTTACTAAAAAAAGAATAAGTTTTGATACATCTCCCCAAAAGATGAAATCCAGTAAGAGAGAGAGAGAGAGAAATAGGGTTTAACGTCCACTCACGTCCACTCGACACAAATCCAGTAACAAATTGCACACATATGCAGATGTGTCAAATATCCAATCCTAGATAGAATTTCTGTTCTTTCAATAAAAAAATAAGCTCAGGACCACAAATTACAGGTATCACTATCATTGTTATGTATTTTTTGTAAAATTCATCCAGTGCACACACTTTTCTTTTACTAAAATATCTCCAAAAAGAGAAAATTGTACACAAACCTTTTCTTTTACTAAAATATAAATTCAACAAATACGAATGTAAAGTTTGTTACTGCACATACACGTAAACATCAGCACCGAGAAAACACAAGCAGAAAGTTAAATATTATCCAGTCCAACACTCTCCACTCCAACAGTCACACTATTTACTATACATATCCTGATCATTTGTCTATCATACGGCTATACAATCCTATACTGTCCATCTCAGTCATGTGTTTACACAATATACATGTTGTGTCTTATGACTATATGTGTAAGTTCATCACTATATTGAGATGTCAACCCTATGTTGACCTATATCAACATGTTTATATACAATATAATAGTAAAATATTTGACAGCAGATTAAGGTGTTATTTGAAAGTCACTCAACAGCTCCTAGTCAAATATAGACTTGTATATTTAGGCCACATCAGTTCAAATTTTAGCATTGTTAATAAGGATATCAATTCATCAGGGGGAATGTAGAAGTTAAATATAGCTATTTCACACATTAAATTTTAGTTTGTATCATTTATAAAAATTTACATATGTCTTGCAAAAAATTTTTTTAAAAAACACAAAACATTTGCTTTTCTTAAAATCTTTGGATCAATATCTTAAAAGCATTGATTTTTTAAAGAGAGAGCAAGAGAATTGGGGTTTAACGTCCACTCGACACAACTAGGTCATTTCAGGACTAACACATGGTTTTTAATTAATTTTATTTCAATAATTCGCTTGCGCGTAGGGGTCTTTAGCAGTGGGAGGAAACCGGAGTGCCCGGAGGAAACCCACGAGGTTGAGAAGGCGCCCCTATCTCCACGCCACATACGCTCACACCAGGGCTCGAAACCACAGCCGCAAGCCAGAGGTGACTGGCCAGCTAGAGGTCAAAGCGCGGCACTCTAGACCACTAGGCCATCCCAACCCCCCATTGATTTTTTAGGAAAAATAAGTGTGATTATGTCTGAAACAACCCCGTTGGTTTCCAGCAAACTTCATCAAGTTGTGGTCATAAACTAATGATATTGGTCATGAACAGTTGATTACCAGTCGTGCATGGCTGATTCTGGTGACATACTCCACAAGGGAAATAAGGAACCCGGAAAATGATTGGTTCCCATATGTTGCTAGCACCACTGGGCAAAAATCACCCATAGTTTAACAAAGGATCATTGGGATTTTCCTCCGTGGTTCCCCCCTGTCAGTGGTGCAGCATAGAGTTCTTCAGATGGTGTGCACGAAAAGAACCCCTGACAGTTGAAATTCGTAATAACAAATATTTCCCCCACAGTACTACACTGTATATCATCACCATCTATATATTAGCCCAGTCTATGCTCAACAGTAGAACATGAACCCCATTTCATTGGTATAATGGAAGGGCTGAATGGTTAGAGAATGCTCTTTGTATTCAGTCAACTGGTGTGGTTTCCATTCCCCCGTTGCACGTGACAAGAGTAGGGATGGCTGTCCAACCTCGTGGGTTTTCTCTGGATACTTCGGTTTCCTCCCACTGCTACCCCATATGAACGATGTTAGTCCCAAAATTGGTGTATAGTGGATGATAAACCACAATTTCTCTCTGCCATTTGTATAAGAAGAGTGAAAAAAAATTGGTCTGGCCTTATAGTAAACATATACTATTAGGGTTTCAGTTGAGTGCTGATGCTAGGGTCCACAAAATAAACCAGAATTTTATTTACTATTATATATACAGTATAAACATACCATCTATTTACCAAATAACAAAACATAAGTAAAGTTGGGTCAAGTTTCTTCTATTCAGAAGTTTGGCTTAGTACAACCAGAGTATGCACACTAAAAATTCTATACATGTGTACCAAGATTCATTCATAAATTAGGGTGGTTGAGTGGTCGCATGTTTAAAAACACACTAGATTTCAATTCCACATTTATACGTAACAAGGACAGGTTCGTCTGTCCAAATTTAGTAGGTTTTCTTTGGTTTCCTTCTACAACTTTATAATGAACCTTAGTCACAAGGAAACTATTGAAATAATGTTATTTCCAAGATGACCTGGATTGTGTAAAGTGTAGATTATCTCTCTCTCAAATGATTTCACCCAACAATTATAGGTTGCGTTGGCTTGTTTCTATTCTCTGTAGATGATACAGAATGCTGCAAACTCTAAATTCATCATATCTTTTCATATACTTAAAAGAATTTTAACTTGTTTTTGAAATTCTTTAAATTAGAATCGGCAGCTTAAAGTATGTGAGTAGTTCTTCAAATACTAAATTCCAAAGTCATAATAAATAATTTAACATGGATCTCTCCGTACTGGATCCACAACTGTTCTAAATCCAAGAAAATCTGACAAACGACAGTTGAAAAATGAATGGAATTGACAGGTATCTTCAAGAATTGATAGAAAAAAATAAGAACAGATTCCATCCATACTTCTAAATTTCTTCACTGTCATTATACTGTCAGGATCAGACAGATGTGTCAGTTATTAGCAGAAAAAAACAAAGGATAGTTGATTGCACCAATTGTGTTAAGTAACAAAATACCATACCATAGCATCATTTATTGTTACCATACTAGTAAAATGCTAAATCTACCATACTTAACATTATAACTGTTCTGCGCCAGTTAAAAAAGTGCTGTAATAGAGAGAATTAAGGAATTTTCTCTTGAGTCCAGTGATCCCAGACGAAATCATGATGTTGTCAAGCATGTGATCGAATTCAGAACACTAGAATTACTTGACAGACCTTATAAACTAAAGCTCTACTAACCCCTTTCCGTAGATAAAGAGAGAAACAGAAATTGACCATATTATATTGTGATCAACACAAACAGATTATGAATTTCATAAACCTTAAATAGCTGTAAATAAACATTAACTCTGGGGCTTACAGCCATTGCTGCTCCTAAAAGTGACTCCCCCTCTCTCTCAATGACACTTAACCCTCCAGTTCTACCTAATAATATGGGCAAGGTCACAGAAATTCAGGCTATTCTTGAACTTCTATCTTTTCCATTGATTTGGTGCCAAATTCAAACATATTAGTCCCACCCCCTTTAACGAATTTGGAAACTTTTTGTAAGGCCCTCATCCAGAGGAAATTTTTTGTAAGCATGCACTTATTCAGAAGTAATATTACCTTAAATACGATATATCTATTATTTATATACAAAAGTCTTTACTCATAATCTGTTGACTCAGTTCTCAATTTGTCAGAAACTTTAGATCTTAGGCAAGCAACGATACAATACTTGGTAAACTATACAAAAACTTTACTTTATTTTTATAATATTCAATTACTTACTCGAGCGATAATAGGTGTTGATCTCGTTCCCCCCTCTTTTTTTAACATACATGAGTTCAACCCAGTGTGTTACATCATCTGCGTACAGTAAGTACTTTCTATTTTTAACAAAGTTTTGGTTCGTAAAAGATGTTTTCAAACAAAATTAGGGAATTTGACAACAAGATTCCGAGATAGACATGTCAAACTATGTTTTTTATATAATCTTGAATAGCAGACGGCAGAGGGGGATAATATTCCAATGTTATTACCATACAATACAACCTCTGACCTGACCTCAGATTATCTGATTATTGTTGTATATTGTTACAGAAATATGTTTCTTTAAATATTTAAACTGATTTAAAAAATGTCAGAAGAAACCGGTGATATAGCCGTAAAAACACAATTTTCATGGAATGGAACCACCTTGAAGCTAAATACCACACAAGGGTTTTACATCAATGTACAGAACTATAGATTTAGGATTAGGGATCATTGGGGGGTTGGGGATCGATTACAGTATTGGTGGACGTGGGTTAGGGATTTGAGGCCAGTGGAAGGAAGCAGAAGGAGCTATTGATTTGAAGGTGGGAAAAGAAGTGAAGGGTGTATTGATTTAGGGATGGGGCAGTATTGATTTGGGGGGTGGGGGAAGGAAGGGGATGGGGTATTGATTTGGAGGCAGAGGAAGGAAGGGAGGGTATTCATTGGGGGGATATCTGTAGGGACTAGGAATAAGGTTAACAAGAGTCTTTTACCCTGAATCGACCAAACGATATTATTCTGTAACATATACTATTCAAAAAAAGTAGGGGATATTTGATTTTGCGGGCATAACACTAAAATATGCAAATGACTACGAAAAAAGTCACTATAGAACCTAACAGAAGAAACATTTCCAGTTACATGTGACGCCCAAACGCACCAATAGCTACCGCATGGGATGCTGGTGATGCTTGGGATCATCATGGGGGTCCAACCCAACATTTGCACGACTCTGACTTTGAATGTTACAGTCATTGTGGCATTGAATTCTAGGGTGGAAACATCAGTTTAATTGTTTTAGTGACCAGAAAACAAATTTTGATATGCGTCGGCTTACCCAAAATGAAAGGTTACGTGCCCTTGGCATGCCACAGATCGGCACAACACAGGTGGTTGTGGCGCGGACGATGAATGTTTCTCAGTCTGTCATAAGCAGGCTATGGTCCAGATATAGTGATATACAATCTGTACAGGACAGACCACGCTCAGGTCGACCAAGGGCAACAACTCAAGCCCAGGATCGATTTATCCGTACCTTGGCCTTGAGAAATCGTGTCATCACAGCAAATCAGATCAGCGCTCGTCTTCAAACAGACACTGGTGTGAGAGTGAGTGGCCAGACGATTCGGAATCGACTGCATAGGGGTCACCTTCGCGCCCGACGCCCTCGCGTGATCCCTTGTTTGAGAGATCATCACATTCAGGCAAGACGTGGTTGGTGTAGGGATCGTCAACACTGGGATAATCGACGCTGGAGCAATGTGATGTTTTCAGATGAGTCAAGGTTCACTGTTGATTTTTTGGACAGACGTAGGAGGGTGTGGCGTCGTCGAAACGAGCGCTTCCAAGACGTTAACGTCATCAGACATGATCGATTTGGGGGTGGTTCTGTTATGGTGTGGGGAGGCATCACTGTTGCTGGAAGAACGGTTTTACATGTTGTTGCAGGGCGTGTTACAGGCCAATACTACCGGGACAACATCTTGGCAGTCCATGTTGTGCCGTTCGCACGACGTCATGGCCGCCGTTTCATCTTCCAGGATGACAACGCAAGATGTCACAGGGCCAGGATCGTTACAGGTTACCTCCAACAACAGAACATCACCACATTACCTTGGCCAGCACTGAGTCCCGACCTCTCCCCCATTGAGCATGTCTGGGACATGCTTGGACAGAGGTTACGTCAACGTCAACAACGTCCTGCCAATGTCCAAGAACTTACTGCTGCGTTGCAACAGGAATGGGACAATCTGGACCAAAATGATCTTAGACGTCTCATTAGGAGTATGCCACGTCGGACCAATGCTTGTTTGGCAAACAGAGGAGGATTTACCCGTTACTGACTTTGTTGTGATGCTGTGGTAACTTTGCTGTTTGACCCAGGGTATCATTTTACCCCTATAATGGTCAGTCTGTGCCTTACTTAGTCTAACAATCATTTGGAATAAATCGATGAATGTGAACTTCATTTCATTTTGTCATTTGTTTCTTCGTCAGTTTCATTAGGTGACTTTAATGACACTTAAAAATCAAATATCCCCTACTTTTTTTGAATAGTATATATCAGGGACTACTAATTTTGGAAAAGTTCATGAATCAGGCGTAGGCAACATAGATTACGACTGTAAGTGATTTACAGGATTAGCTTAATTCTTATTCCAGGTGGAATCGTTTCTAAATATAACTTGGCAGGTGGGAGCCATTGAAACTTTTCTATAAACAATAAGTTACCGAGCTAATTAACCTTTATCTAGTTACCTGGTAACAAATTCACCAAGCTATGGCTTCCAGCGTCTGTATTCTACAGGAATGTGTTTTCACTAGTAGATGAGATTTCTATTTCTGAGAGCATTTTACATTTTGTTTGATAACATACCCTGTTATTGTTAGAGATGGAAAACCAATAACCAGGTTCCGTATATTTTGTTGTATTTGATGTAGGGCTAGAAATTGCTTTCTGATCAAATTGCATTTCGGTGCCATAATAAATAATTATTAGCCAACATATAAAGGTGTCTCAGGGGAACCAGAAACAAATTTCTGATTTACATTCAATGTATATATAAAGCGTCGAATCTCAACCCAGATTAATCCATTTCTCTTAGAGAGAAACAATTTTCCTTTGAAAATACCAAATACATAAATTTAATGAAGGATGCGAGTTTTTAAATATAATATTTAGGACATTTTAATAGCAACATACAATAAATTATTTTCTTTAGTCAGATGTGCAATGCATAGAAGAATTTGCTTAGACAGCAAGTATCTATTATTCATTGTCTTTCAACTGCAACGGGTCTGAAGTTGTTTTCGAACATGTATGTAATAAGTGAGGATATTTGAGAAAATGGTGAGGTTTTTCGGATAGAAATGTTACAAATATTTATATTATGTTATGTTTTTACACTATGCAAAGTTTGAACATGGACCATATGAATTAATAATTTCTACTTTCACTTTTCAGATCAATGAAGGAAAAGACAAATAGAGCACAGATTATACGGATTGATAATGATATTGTTACTTTAAGATCAATTAAATGAAATGAAATGAAATAGGGTTTAACATCCTACTGCTCTTCTCCAACTGGGCTAATGACGATAGGTATACGTCATATAGAGTTCAATTTTGCCTCGACAGGGATGCGATGTTACTCTAATAATCTATACCATATTCCAAGGGATCTTTTATCTGAATGCCAATATGTACACAAGACCTCAGTTTTTCTTCTCACCAGAATGACTAAACAGCTCTCCTTGTCAGTCCCTCAATTCTACAAAACTGAAAAATCCTGATGAAATTTCACGGCCAACAGCATCTTACTCACTTAGCCACCATTGCTCCTGAAGATCAATCAGGGATGGGACAAATAAAGCAGATCACTCACAGCTATTACTTGTTACGTTATTTACTTAAAGTTAAAATGTCACCTTGTACAAAAACTAAAGTCTGTGTCTGGTATCATGTTTAGTAACAACACGTATACATAGTTTACTATGACACAAGTCCGGACGCCTACATTAACTTAAAGTATGTTTATTGACATTTTTTTTTTCAACAAGAAGTCACGATTTGCTGAGTCCCAACATTTTCTACACTAATCCCATAATTACAGAACACAGTACAAAACATGTATAGATCACATCACGTCGGTCATCAAAAGAGAATTTACCATATATATACATACATGTTTGATGGGGGAGTTGGGTCAACAAGTGATCTAACGTAAGCAGCGTTTTAGGTCATAAGGTCTGCCAATAAGTAACGTGCTATGGTTTTGATCCCATGACTGTGTTGATTGGGGGATTGGGTCACCAAGTGGTCTAGCATAAGCAACGTTTTAGGTCATAAGATCTGTCAATAAGTAACGCGCTATGGTTTTGATCCCATGACTGTGTTAATTAGGGGATTGGGTCACCATGTGGTCTAGCATAAGCAGCGTTTTAGGTCATAAGATCTGTCAATGAGTCATGTGCTCTAGTTTCTATCCCATGACTGTACTGATTTGGGTGTTGGGTCTCCAAGTGGTCTAACTGAAGCAGCGTTTTATATCATAAGGTCTGTCAATGAGTCGTGCTATGGTTTTCATCCCATGACTGTACTGATTGGGGGTTTGGTCACCAAGTGGTCTGAAGGTAAGCAGCATTTTAGATCATAAGGTCTGTCAATGACCCATGTGCTATGGTTTCCATCCCATGACAGTACTAACATTGGGTATATTTTAATGCCTATATTGCAGATATTTTCCAGTTTTGCTCCAAGCGTAAAGTACCCCTGGGCCCAAGTGAATTCTTCAATTAAACATTTACTATTCATGAGAGCGTTCCAAAATCTCTCTCACACCCAAAATGACCTGGTTTGTGTTGATATTTCCGTATTTCATATTTTACTGGATCTATTCAGAAAATCAGAATGGTAAAGACAAAACAAAATAAAAATGTAACTTTAATTAGTCTGTTTTCAATGTGAAGAGGTTCACAAGTTTTACTTCATTCTCAACCATTCATCCATCATTATTCAGTTCTGACCAATAAAATGGCACTCCATCTTGATAACAATATTGATATCTAATGATTTTTGATCCGTCTGCTCTGCGATAAAAAGTTAAAAACATAAATAAACTGTCTGGAATATGTAACAGATACTGTGCCCTTGAGAAAAATATAATTAGGCATTATTGATCTCAACTCCTGCAGGATTAGTTTTCACCAACCAAGATCATATGACCAGGTGCAGAAAATTTCAAATAGATTAGAATAAAAACTGTGAAAACAATTTACACTGAATTAGTCTATATATGTAATAGCAAGCACAGGAGAAACAAACTATACTTAAAACTGACAAGACGAACATGTGCAGAAGACACAATTTCAAGAATGGATCCTCAGGTCACTGTGCGAAAATGCAAACAAATATATAATCAAGTGAATGAAACTGTTGGCGAGTCGTAAGCGTTCACTGTGCGAAAATGCAAAACCATTCTAGTATGAAATGTCTGATTCTCTCCATTGCACTTTGTTTGGCTTTCTTTAAGGGCAAGCAGTCCACTGAAGGTCTATTTTTCCAAAGAACTTCAAAAATTTGAGTGGAATTGTCAACATATTCCCTTTTCATTATCAATTTTTACCTATTATTGCGAGAACTGTCATCTCTTCATCTAATCTCGACAAATACTGGGGCGTTTTAAGGTTTATTATGGCTGAGGCTATACGATTTTGAGGGCCCTCTTTCGTGTGTGTGTCTTGATTGATGATTTTCATACCAGTGCAATGACTGCATTCTCATTTCGTAGTGGATTCGATAGTAACAGTGTAAAGAAAATGATTGACTCGGACTCGGGGGCCCTTTCCCTTGGCCAGAGGGGCCCTTTTGTCAGACGAGGGGCCCCTTTGTCTGCCTTTAGGGACCTCCCTAACTAGGGTACATTTCATTTTTCTCATCGGTTTTAGCATTTTTCTCCCGTTTTATTTGTTCAACGTCTTTGATTTTTTTGGTGAGGATGGCGCCTCCGGCGCCTCAGCTATAAAGCGCCTTTGACCAAATACCTCTTTAAATGAAATGAAAGGGGCTTTAAAATCCCATTTTTCTACACCAACTGGGGTAATGAAGACAGGTATAAGCAATGCAGTGTTTTGATTTTAAATTCTTTTATGGCTTGTAAATTGACTTCAAAGTTCTATCTCAAGTTGGTCAAATTCACTGAAAAATATGATTGAAAGGTGCAAACACAGGAACTGCTTTTTACAAATAACATTTAAGGAACAAAATCATCAAATAGTTTATATTTTTGATCAAATTAAAAAACATGTATTTATTTAATCAAATGTAAAAACATGTATTTATCTATTCATCTATAAAAACATCTTTGATAAAAAAAAAATATTCACTTTATAAATTCCTTCCATCTAAATATTCTACTGGACCAGACGGCTTTACAGTGATCCCATAATAAATATTTGTATTTTCTATGGCCTTTTTCTCAAATATCTAAAATTATTCACTTTATAAATTTTTCTAGTGGACGAGAAAGCTTTCTAGTAATCCCTTGATAAACATTTCTATTTTCCTGGGTCCTTTTCTCCAGCTTGAACTAGTTGTGACATAAAGTGGTCTAACTACTAAATAAATAAAACATCATCATTACATTGTACCTATCTCCTCTTAAAACATCTTCAACGGATTCAGAAAAAAATACCAACAAGTATGTCATCTCTTGTCTAATTAAGAGCCATTTTGATCAATTGACCGCTTGAATTTTATTGAGTTTTACACTATATGTACTCTCATGGTGTATTCAACTGTCCAGCTGTAGAAAGTTTTCTAAGATATAAGAATGTAACTTCATCGAGCCGAATGTCTACATTTTGGTTGATGATCATTTGACTATGTCCACCTTTTGACAGATTTAATATCAGTCAATCAAGGAAAAAATACACAACTGTATGATCTCTATAATGAAGACAGTCAATGAAAGGAAATAGGGTTTATTGTCCTATTCATCAGAGTAAATTCTGAAAATGTACCCACTTAAAAAGTACATTTATGGACTGTTAACCCTGATGGCCCTAATTTTTCTAATAAGGTACAGGAAGAAAATGCACAAAAGATATACATGTACATGCACCAACCCAAAACTGAGCTTAGGATGAAACTTAACACCTTAAAATGACATCCAGAGAAAACATGTATATTTCGGAATTTTTACAGGAGAGGGTTTGCCAGGATCCTGTTAAGAAAATCTGACAGTTGACAATGCATGATGCCATCATCGTCTCTAAATTATATAGGCAAGCATATAAATCAAGCTTTTTAGAGTGGGATTTCCAACACACCGTTTGACATCAATTTTTATACTGATGTAGGATCAAAATGTGATTTAATTTCATTGGTGCAAGGCATTAAAAAGTTTTTATGTAGCTGAGCAGGGTGGGGTTTGGACCACCCCCCTCCATCCTCTTTACACCTGTCATATTCATCCACAGTAGATTTTACTGACTTAGCATTTATGCAAGCAAAACAATCTAGATATCACTATATAATTTCAATTAGCTCTCCTCAGACTTGCCATGGGGAAAAAAAGAAATTATTTCTAATAATCTAATTAGTTATATCTGTGTTTGGTCATTTGGTCGTATAAGATGACCTGTCTCATTGACCTCTCTCTATGAAAATCTACTTCATGTTATAAGTACAGGAAATGAGGTAGTATTGACATATTGATAAGCGGATTAATATATGATATATTTGTACAAGATATCAATAAATTAATATACGTAACACTGACATGTTGATATGTAGAGGTATTAGTCAACAGATAATTATGATGACTTTGAACCCTGATGATACATCCCTTCTGTTCACAATAAAGGCATTTTTGGGAAACATCAAGATGACTACCAAAATTTGTAACATCCATTTAAAGCTCTTTGATTTAAGCAGGTATATTCTACCACACAACTACAGGGTATACAACTATAAATAATTTTGATAAATGTAAATGTATTATTCAAAAGTTAATTATGATGACTTTGAACATAGGCGAACGTTCTGTTCTGTTCACAATGAAGGCATTTTTAGGAAACATCAAAACACTTCAAGAATGAGAGATAGAAATGGGGTTTAACATCCACTCAACACAAACTAGGTCGTTTCGGGACTAACACATGGTATAACTTTAATACAATAATTTGCTTGCGCACAGGGGTCTTTAGCAGTGGGAGGAAACCGGAGATCCCAAAGTAAACCCGCAATGTTGGACAGGCGACCCTATTCCTTGCCACGAACAACAACCGGGGAATCAAAACCACGACAGTAAACTAAATAGCAGACCTTATGATAGAACGCGCATACATTGACATCTGCATTTTTAGGAAACATCAAAACATTTTTCAGACAATATCTAATTAACTAACTCAAAAGTGTACTAACATAAAATCATTCCAATCATCATGAAACCATAATGCAGTCACAGAAAACAAAATCTCCTCTGTGGATGCATCTGAATTGCTTACATCATCTGCACAGGAGGTCGATTGTAGCAAGATATTCCTCTTTGAGAGTCAACTTTCAGAATAGCATAAAAGCACAACTTACCTTATGCAAAAGATCCAACAGCACTGGAATAAAATCCTAAGCCAAATTGGGCTAATTCATAATCATTTTGAACATTAAAAAAACATAATTCAGCAACAGTAAAAAATATCTCCTATGTAGTCTAAAGTTCTTACAGCAAGCACAATGTTGCAAAATATTCTTTTCATGGAATCAAATTCCACACTTGGATAAAAGCAGAACTTACCAAATGCAAAAGATCCAAAATGAAATCCAAATCATCTAACTCAAAATGGTTAACAACATAATTATTCTGAACATCACGAAACAATAGTTCAACTACAGAAAAAAATATCTCCTGTGTAGTCAGGTCTGAATTCATTCATCAAATGATATGTTAATATAATCAAATTTACATGTCGGTATCGGTAAACATGGACATAGGTCATCTCATTACAATATATCTACAAGATAGTGAAAGTGTTTAAGGCCTGTTCTTCAACTCTCTTATCACCATATACACCAGTATAATATTAATATTTCATGTTGATCTATTGATGTCACCCATCTTTTACCAGGTAAAAATATTTATACAACCATGTTTATTAATGTAGACAAGATATATATTTTATAGACAAGTGGCGAAGATAAATATTTTGTGATGAGAGGACATGTTATTTGAAGATGGATTCTCAAAAGCATGTACTGTACATTGTGTAAAGATATATCTCATTAGTGACCGAGGTACATGTAGTACCATTTCTGAGATTTTGAACTTTGTATTAGATATATATATAAATTTAAAAAAAAACGGTGATAAAAAATAAATCTACGTCAGACAAAATGAAAGGGACTAGAGGAATGGTGCCGAAGAATTTGATTTTGAATTTCTCCCTGACTTTTCTAAACGATAACAAAGAAAGAGAGAAATTGGATTTATGTCCACTTGACACAAATTAGGTCATTTCGTGACAAACACATAGTTCAATTCTATTTCAATAATTCGTTCTTCCTAACCCCCTAACGATACCAGGTTTACCTTACTATTGGCTAACAATAAAATGTAACCATATCATATGCCACAGGTTGTAAAATCTGGGGATGTTACCTTGTTGACTCTTTAGCACCTGGGCGTCCAGAAACTGATGAAACTACAGTTTCTTCTAGCCCCTTGAACCGCCTTGAGTCATGTGACAAGCTGTGTAAAATTTAAGAACAGTTCTAGCTCTGTGATTCAGTAGGTTTGAGGTAATCTTATAGTGCAGAGCACTTTTTTTTCCACAAAATGAGCTACAAAACTCAGTGTAAAAAAAGAAGTAGTCGGGAGTAGTCATTATTAAAATGTACCAGGTGCATAAGCGTAATTCATTAAATATGTCAGAAAGTGTGAAAAATTATTTGAATTTTCTGCTCTATTTAAATCAAAATTTATACCAGTTTTGTTATATAATAAAACAGTTCCTTATACATATGTAAATGAAGGTAAAATAAAACCAGGTTATTTAACGGTATAAGAAAGAGTAATTTATGAGATAAGATAAGGGTTTGTATGGTTTAAGGTATAAGGTCACAGATCTTTCTTCTAGCCCCATGGTGACCTTTTGTTACCTTCCTTTAATCCAAATTCATTTGATTAATTGGACAGGAACTTTTTGTCCTTCCTATGGCCCCATTTCATATCAAGGTTATATAATATATTTAAAGATTTATTCAACAAATAATATCTAGTGTGGCTTCCCCTTGTCAGTGATGCAGGATGGAGGGGCCTGATAAGGACAGCTGTCGAGTTGTTTGGATGGTACAAAAAACGAGATCCTGTGTACACATTGGCGTGCATGTAAAAGATCCTTTGACAGTTGGAATTCGATAAAAGATTAGCACGTAGTGCCGCTACCGGGCAAAATTTAACTCATAGCACACTGTATGGCATATGCCCGTTATCATTAGCCCAGTTCGGAGCATAACAAAAGGATGTTAAACTCCATTTCATTTCATCTGCATTATTCGTTAATCGGAAACTATTTTATTTTGAATGAATGAAATGGTATAAAATTACCAGACGAAATGTTCATGTAATTGTTAATTCAATAGTATGTTGTAGGTCTATTAGATTTCTGCCTTGATCTCAAGACTAACAACTTTGTGTAAATTCTTTATATCAATCAACTCGACAGTTGTACAAATATAAGTTGACTCAACCACTGGTAATTTGTCCGACATGACCACATTATATCGCTCGTCTGTCAACATATGTTAGACAATCATTCTGTCACATTAAAACACAGATAGAGTAATGCATTGTACTGTGTTAATATCAGTAATCCTCCTGTTGGAGAACTTTCGGAAAATATCTTATTTTTCATGGATTAGAAAGAGTAATTACATGCATTGTCGATCCTGTTTCAGCTTTTTACGGGCAATATCACAGCTTAATCTGTGCTTAAATGTACTCAGATTGCTTATTTAATATTTAAAGCTCAATGGAAAAGTTTCATTTCCGTTGTTCTCTGTGAGTAGTCGTAACTTTCCGCCAGTAAAACAGCCATCATGACATCATTTTAGTCTTTCTGCTCATAGAAATATAGAGTAGATAGATATAGGCAGAAGGACTAAAATGTTGTCATGGCTGTTATATTAGTGAAAAGTGACGTCTACTCACAGAGAACAGCAGAAATCGCTAACATTGAAATTTACCTGTGGCAGGTACATGTAACTGCACAAAATGAAATGGGGTTTAACATGCTACGACTAGAGCAATTTAGAATATTAAAACAAAGCAAACACAGACTGCTATAATTCTCAATGGTTAAAAGTCACAAACCAAGATGTTTGGTAAGTCAACAACTCAACACTCCATTGAATTAATAACGAAGCTGGAAAATCTCATGTGCATGAATATTTTGAACTTGTTTTCTAAGGTAAACAACTACATGTATACTGTACCTGAATAAAAGATAATGCTTATTCAGCAAAACACAAATATGGAAATGCACAGCCCTGGAAATAATGGTTTTAAATGTAGGCCGACCTAACAAAATGACAAGCACAACTGAACTAGTACCTGACATTTTCAACATAATATTTATTAAAAAGACAAACCTGTGCCAGAAAAATTGACCAGAATCAGAGGTTTTGTGCCGAACAAAGTCTGAATCTATGCCTGACATTGTCTGTGACAGGTGCCGTATTTCAAGGCTTGGAAATGCATCAAATAAATCACTGATGTATATGTCTTTAGAGACATTTTTGTAATGGTTATGTTTGACATAATCCATGTTTGTACGAAAATGTAAAATCGTGCCATATCGAATGTTCAAATGAAGATCACTATTTGAATATGTTGCACCATTACACAGCCTTTTTCTTTTACTGGTAGCTGGACATAACTTAAAATGGACAAAACTTCAACCAGTAAAATTCAGGCACAGGGAAAAGCTTTCTGACAAAACACAACCAATTCAATATCGAATAACAATAAATTTCACTAATAACGAAATGAAATTAAATGGGGTTTAACGCCCTACTCTTATGCACCTAACCTGGGCTAATGGAAGACGGGCATATGCCATACAGTGTGCTATGAGGGAAGTTTTGCCCCTGCAGGAGCACTACGTCCTACTCTTATATCGAATTTCAACTGCCAAGGGATCTTTTACGTGCATGCCAATGTGTACACGGGACCTCGGTTTTTCGTCCCATCCAAAAGAATAGATAGCTGTCCTTGTCAGCCCCTCCATTCTGCATCACTGACATGGGGAAACCACGCCGGAAATCGAGATGAATTCACTAAAATAACTATGTATTGTCAAGTCAAGTCTCATAACATTTCGTGAAACACTTATAAGATAAGATGAGATGAGATAAATCTATTGGAATTGGATAAAAAAGAGCCCATTGGAATTTTTAAAGATAACAACTAACACTGTATTCATTTTAAATACCCAGTTTTATAAACTTATAGAAACATAAATAATAAAAATCGTTATCAGGAAATCAATTTTATACATTAAGTGTAAACAGGTACATGCAGATAAAACACATTATTATATAAAAATTTTAAAAATATGACTTTATTATATACATAGGTAAACAGGTATATTAAGTATTGTTTAATGGTCGAGAGCGAGACATTAAAGATACATTATGGGAGATAAGATAAAGAGTTGGCAGTTCTCACTATAATAGTTAAAAACTATGTAGTGTAAATGTAATTTGCTGAAAATTTCAGTCAAATTGATCCACTATAGGCCGAGAACGGAGTGCGTGAAATTTCTGAATCGCCTCGGTCATCATTACTAAAATCATTAATAAAAACAGAGTAGCCTCGATTATCCAATGTTGTGATTTGATTACAATGGCCTTTCAGCGGCATATTTGAATCTAATCCAGCTTACATCGAAGGCTAGCCTTGACATCGAGAGTTTATTATGGTATGGATAAGTTAATTAATGTCTAATTAATAAATTAGATAACATTTCAGGCCTAAAGAAAGACACGTAATAGGCAGATTTTGCTCTTGCATAATGCAAGTTTAAGTAATATATTGTAACAACAAGAGGGCCATGAGGCCTGAGTGTTTTTACAATATTTTACGAAATGTCTGAAGCTTGAGACCATTAAACAACTTAAAATACAGACACCTGGATTTTATAATATTGATGTAAATAACATAAATTCAGTATAAAACACATATCAAAGTTTAAAACAGATGATTTTATATTGATAACTTACCTTGTACAGGTTGTATTCAGTATATGAGGAGGACTGTTATCGGTATTTGTCACAATAATACAAATCCTTTTACACAATAAGCTGCCGGTATTAACTTCACTCCTTATTAATCTCTAGTCTGATCCACTCTACGTTATTCTCTCTCAGACTGTAAACACCAGAATAAAATAATCATTAATTAACTTGAACTCCTGTACTGAGATTTAGAACATATGTCTATGCACCGATAGCCTGTCTGTCTAGATATTTTCTTCTATGATACAATACAAGAAGGTGGTTGAACATTTAACTTATATACATACATGTACATGTAGGCCTGTCGGATAGTATGCATTGATTTTACTTTTATCCCTTTGTGTACGGGACCTTGTCATTAAGGCTGACAAATATGTTATGAATGCCCAATAGAGTCTGTACTTCCCGTGCAATCCCCCTCCCTCCAACACTTGACATCCCTCCCTCCACCACACCTCAAATAACTTTCCTTAGTTAAATCCTTGCAAATATCAAAAACTTAGAACCAATATATTTATATATGACATTCAATAATTATTTAACAGATATACATATTCAACTCACTCCTAAATTTTTATCAAAATCCGTCAATGACATCATTATTTAATTTAAGTGAAACTTTAACTGAAGTAAGATCGGTACAGTAAACAGTTTTTAGGGTTTACCATATATAACAACAATGACAGGCAACACCGTACAATCACATAGATCTGTAAATGTTTAATATACAGCTACCTGCAGATATCCTCCAAACCACTCAAAACAAAAGACTTAGTTATACATCCACAAGTAAATCCGATTATCTGTCAAACTTAAAACACAGGTGTGAACTAACAGGTAAGAAAACGAGAGTTTGATATGACACCTTCCCTTGTCAAATACACACCAAATTGTGAAGTTGATTCACTGTGAGGGGTCATCTCATAATACTACTATATAGTGGTATGTGTGTCAGTGTAAGGTCATGTATACATGTATAAGTTTACAACTGTAACAGTCCATTATATTACAAAGATAAGAAAGTAGATAATGACTTGTATTAAAGATAACATAAAAAACATGATACATGTGTTTCATCCATGTTCTTTTAATTTAAAGAAGCATTATCACTTTCTATTTCTTTTATTTTCTCAACTCACAATTTTTTTACTACATTCTGTACCCGACCGACATCATAGACAGCTAGAAAAAAACAAGAGAGAGAGAGAGAGAAATGGGGTTTAACGTCCACTCGACATAACTAGGTCATTTCGGGACTAACATATGGTTTTTAATTTTAATTCGCTTGCCCGTAGGGGTCTTTAGCAGTGGGAGGAAACCGGAGTGCCCGGAGGAAACCCACGAGGTTGAGAAGGCGCCCCTATCTCCATGCCACATACGCTCACACCAGGGCTCAAAACCACAGCAGCAAGCCAGAGGTACCCAGCCAGCTAGAGGTCAAAGCGCGGCACTCTAGACCACTAGGTCATCCCAACCCCCCAGAAAAAAACAAATTCTGATGATTGTGAGTGTAATATTTCAAGATCTTCGGAGATTGAATTCTATTCCACTAAATCAAAATATGCCACTCTGAACAGCATTGTTCATAAAACTGAAAATTAAACTAAACTAAACTTAATATTCTAAAGTTGGTGTCACAACTGCCAATATAAAATATTACTGTAATACAGACTCATTAACATTTCGTGTTATCACTTTAAAAATTATTTCCATTTGACACTCTGGCATGTAAAACAAAGTGGTTAATATTTTTTTTTGTTTTAATTTCACGTTTAAGCATGTAATTGTTATAACGGTAATGTATTTAGTCAAAATGATGCCATTATTCGGTTTTGATGTGAGGAAGACGGCCCAATCTGGTTGCTAAGAGAAATACATGTAACCTCTGTGTAAATGTAGGTAACTCAATTTTATGATTTATCTGAATTCAGGTATTATTCTACTGGGGGTCAAGGTGGCTAAGTGGGTAAGACGCTGGCTCATTTGCCTGAAGGTCGGGTGTTCGATCGCTGCATTGGCAGAGAAAGTTCATCCAGATTTTCCAGTGTGGTTCCCCCTTGTCAGTGATGCAGGACAGAGGGCCTGACAAGGACAGCTGTCTAGTTGTTCGAATGGAACGGAAAACCAAAGTCTTGTTTACAAATTGGCGTGCACATAAAAGATCCCTTGACAGTAGGAATTCGATATAAGAGTGCAGGAAGAATTTCACTCATAACACACTGTGGTGTATGCCCGTCTTCATTAGCCCAGTTCAGAGCAGAACAGTAGGGCCCTATTTCATTAATTAATTCATTATTCTACTGAGAAACAAAATAATCTCTGATTAGTGCAATAGAGTTATATAATGGTTTTAACTTCTAGTGTGGCATGACACAGACAGATTATTGATTGAAATATCAACAAAAAACTTTCACCAAGAAAACATAAGATTTTCTACACATTTCATGAAATGTCAATTGTATTAAGTGTCTAGTAACTAATAAAGAACAAGAAAGGGGATTTAAAAAATACAGCTTTTCGGTTAATTAATAATTTATCAAGGATTTTTTTTAAGATCATTTATATGAAATGTTGACAGGTTTAGACAGTTAACCTAGTTTACACCAAAAAAAAGTGGACACAAAGATCTTGTTCATACACGTAATTAATTTAAAAGAAAAGTATAATGAGTTTGTTTTTATGTAGGCTGCGGCTGTCCGGGCAAATTTCCCCTCAATGCACACTGTATGTGTGGCGTATGCCTGTCTTCATTAGCCCAGTTCGGCCATTTTTATGTAGGTATTGATGTGCTTATAGTCCAATAGATACATTGTAAAAACCCCATCAAAATTGTTCATTTTGTATTTAAAGTATGAAACTTGTAAGAACTATGAATTATACCCTTCATTTTAAAATTTGGAGTCACTTATAATAAAATGTCACAAATCCACAATAACGTCATCAGTACCAAATTAAATTACTGCTACAGTATTTCAAATCTCTGCATCAAGATTTTACTACACTATTTATAAAATTGAAAAATAGGTAGCCAGGCAACGAAACATACGCCCACACAGCAGCTAAATCGTCCGGGCAGTCAACAAGAGTTGTTGCATATTAAGTTATTATCAGAAAATCATTAGAATTTGTTTGGTTTTTATAAAGTTCTGCCCCATGCTAAATTACCATGTAACGGTGATATAATCAAAAGGTTTTTTTAAATCGGATAATAATTTTGACCTCCAGATCAAGGACCATAAGCTGAAAAGGGCGATTTTTCTGACAATCAGGGGCCATAATTCAGGAAGTTACGATTTGATGGGCAAAAATATCGAAAGGAACCAAGATCTTTGGGATATTAACATACATGTCAAGTTTCATCAAAATCGGTTCAAAATTGCTATAGGGTCCACAAGCTAAAAACATTATTTTTCATACAATCAGGGGCCATAATCCATGAAGTTTCAATCCAATACATTCCAATATCGAAAGCAGCCGTGATCTTATGGGGATAAACCGATATTTCAAGTTTTGTCAAAATCGGATAAGAATTGTGACATGTAGAGAGTCCACAAACAAATTGTGGACAGACGGACGGATGGACATCCAGACGGACAGGGGCGACGACAATATACGTCCACATGAAAATGTGGGCGTATAAAAATGTCTCTTTAAAATTATGGCAATAAACTATTATGATGATTAGAAAATCTAAGACACTTCTGATTATTCAAATGAATTAAACCCATTACTAAATTAATGATACTAGTACTAGTAGCCTAAAAGTAAAACACAAAATACACATTGAGCCAACTTCCTCCTTGCTGATTGATGCTAAGCAATTATTTTGGTAGTGTCTTTGTTTTTTTATATAAATAATATTTATTCAGAAATTGTTTGGATTGGGGAAAGGGTAAAGCCTATAAACCCCTCTCCCGGTGGCAAACATAATATTAGAACAGAGTGCAAACAAAAGTGAATAGATAAAAAAGGAAAATATATTTACAGTATGACCCCATAATAATATATACTGTACATGTATGTACACATATTTGCGCTTGCAATACTAGTATTTAAAATCTGCTAATTTTTTTAAAATCTGCTAATTTTTTTAAAATCTAATTTTTTTAAAATCTGCTAATTTTTTTAAAATCTGCTAATTTTTTTAAAATCTGCTAATTTTTTTAAAATCTATTTTTTTTTTAAATCTATTTTTTTTTTTAAAATCTGCTATTTTTTTCATATAAAATGTGCACCGGTACATGGTTAAATACTGACATGAATTTGAAGTACCAGTATTTAAAATCTGCTAATCTTTTACAATTGCCTAATTTTTTCAAAAATCCCTGAATTTTTAAAAAAAATCCCTGAATGTTTTAAAATCTAAATCTTTCATTTTTTTTCAATAAAATTATGTACATGGTTAAATACCGACACATTTTCTACATGTCTAAGTCTTAGCTTTTCCGATCAATATAGTAGCACTTTGTGATCTGCATCTCAAAATTGCTTATTTTTTCTGGGATTTTTTAATTTTCAGACGAGAACTCACGCTGCACCACCAACTAGAAATCCTTGCACTGCCACTGATATATAACATTAAGAAAGACATAATTATGATATCAAATCTAATGACATCTAGAAGCACATGAATAATTATGTTCGCTTCCCCTGACAGGGGCGTTTAAAGGGTTAATTCAATCCACTGGAACGCACAGCAGACTGCTCATTCACAAACATTCCTGTAAACAAATACGAAGAAGGTTAGGGGCTAAACAATATCCTAAAACAAATGATTTGTACTCGATTTGTTGATTGCAATTCAAAATCTATCATATGTTATACATTTTTTCAGTTTTTCATCAAATTTACCTGTGCTGAAACAGTGTCATATTTTCCGCGAAACGCCACATGGAGAAGTTATAGACTTGACTTAACCAGACTCAATATTAGAAATATATAACCCAGTTTTGACGTTCAAGTCTAATGATGATCCATCCATAGTAGCTTAAATTATGTGACTGGAAACTAACTACATCGAAATAATATTTTTTATATCTAGCTATAGATATTTATACGGCACTGATAGTTATTTGCAAAACCTCAATATGATTCATAATATTGATTCATACTTCGGTATTAAGTCAAACTGTTTTTGATGAATTATATCAATTTCGTTTTATAAATAACGTGAATACTAAATTTGTAAATTAAGTTTATAATAGAAAATGGCGACGAAAACAAACTTTTTATTTTTAAGCTGCACAATATTTTTAGCAATTACTTATGAAGTCGAGCCTTTTCTTGATTTTGAAGAGTTAAAATCAATTCACTATGGTATTGACATATTGAATAATCCAGTTTTGCTAGGAAAGGTAAACATTTTCACCTGTAGTAGGCTTGAGCCGGTTTATTTGCAGCTTTCCCGTTTTCCGGGCGAGTGAATCTGAATGATTATGAAGTCCAGACGAGAAGCGAAAGGCAAACAAATTAATTTGACGTGTCATTTTCACTTTGTTGTCTTCATTTTTTTGGATTACACTGACGCCATAAAGAATTAATAATTCTGATAGATAAAATATGCAAATAATTACATACATGATACATACACCATATGTAGGCCTACATGAGGGAAATTTTGCTGAAAATTCCTGTGTATTCCTTGATTTACTGATCACTGCCAATATTTTTATAATTGTGAAACCCTAATTGTCTTTTAGGTGAAACAGAATTATTGCTAACACAACGTCGCGGTAATCGCATGTTTCCACATCCACTAAAGATCTGTAAGATTTCTTTGCACATGGTCGCACATACTTATGATACTGCAATTAGTACAATCAGGACTGTCGGCCAATGAGCTTTAATTATACAGCTTTGATCCTCGCCATGTCTAATATGTTCCCCCTAAAAACTTTGTACGCACTGATTGGTAGGCTACTGCCTTCTATTGCAAGCTTGTCGAAGAATGCATGTCATCGTTATCTTTAAAAACAGTGCTCGGTTGACCTATTTTTCTACAAGCATTTTCACTTTGAAATAGACTAAAATAAAGATTGTGAAAATTCAACCTAGTGCGATTTTAAAAGACTGGGGATGGTTTAAACAAATGCGAAAGATTGATTAAAGATACATTATGGGAGATTAGATAACGAGTTGGCAGTTCTCACTACAATTGTTAAAAACTAGCTAATATATAGGCAATTTGCTCAAATTGATCCACTATTACATGTAGCTTAGAACTAAGCGATTGAAATTTACGCCTCGCATCGGTCATCATTACTAAAGTCAGTAAGACAAAACCAGTAGTCTCTGTTATCCATTTTTAGTGTACATCATGAAGGAAAATATTTTAGCGAATCGAACTACAATCCAACAAAAATCTCATGCTAGCCTCAAATCGAGAGTTGATTATGGTCTGAAAAGGTTAATTAATGTCTAATTAATAGTTTTTATAACATTTCAGGCCTAAAGAAAGACCTACAATAGGCAGATTTTGCTCTTGCATAATACATGTTGAAACATACATGTACATTATGCAAGAGCAAGATCTGCCTATTGTAGGTCTTTCTTTAGGCTTGAAATGTTATAAAAACTATTAATTAGACATTAATTAACTTATCTACACCATAATCAGCTCTCGAATCTCGATGTCAAGACTAGCCTACGATATTTGTCGGATTGTAGTCTGATTAACACTCAAAACTTTCCTTCGTGGTAAACGATTAAATGGATAATCATGACTATTAGTTTTGTCTTACCGACTTCAGTAATGATGATCGAGGCTAAGCAGAACTTTTATCCGCTAGTTCTCTGTTCATAGCGGATCAATTTGACTGAAATTTTCAGCAAATTGCCTTTATATTATGTAGTTTTTAACTATTATAGTGAGAACTGCCAACTCTTTATTTAATCTCCCATAATGTATCTTTAATTATGTGTGTAATCCTTACATGCTTTGAAGTAATTGTGATATAGACAAGTTATAACCTATTGTAGCGAGGTAAACGTACATGTAATGTGAGAGAGAGAAATGGGGCTCAACGTCCACTTGACACAGACTAGGTCATTTCGGGACTAACACATAGTTCTATTTTCAATAATTCGCTTGCACGTAGGGGTCTATAGCAGTCCGAAGTACCCAGAGAAAACCCACGAAGTTGGACAGGCAACCCTACTCCTTATCATGTACAACTGAGAATTTGAAACCACGCCAGTTGACTCAATGACAGATTTTATGTTAAAGCGTGCACATGCTAACCATTCGGCCATCCCCCCCCCCCTGCATGTAATGTAATCATTGTATGTTTTGAAGTAATAGTTATAGATAACAGCTTATAAACTTATTGTAGATAGGGTAATGGTACATGTAATCAATACATGTTTTGAAGTAATGATCATGAAGAAAAATGACAGGTTTCAAAAGTAATTAAAGTGTAAATGAAGTCTCTATTCCATGTACAATACAGTATATTCCCCAAGCAATGGTAACAAGTGTGATAATTTTCATTGGTCTAATAATTTCACTGATGACAAATCAAAATAGATGATGCATCCTCTATTTTTTTAACTTGATACTTTTGATAAACCTATGTCTGGTCCATCCAGTTTTGAGATTATAATTTTTTTTTTTTTTCAGGAATCACCTGTGGGTTCAATACAACTAACATCCAAATATGGACAGAACTATCAATGTTCTATTCCGGATCAGGTGGAACAGGAACGTCAGCAAGAAGAACGAGAGAGGGTTGCATTGGAAACAGGAATACTAGAATTATTGAAACCAATGGAATCGTCAGCATGTTTAATCAAGGTAGCATATAGGTTGACTAATTGTTAAATGAATTAGATTTTAAAAAAAATGAAAGAAAACATTTTGATACAATTCTCAATATCTAAAGATTGTCTGATTTTTGTATTTTAAAAGGACACAAACAATGATGTGTTCTATAGATCATGTAATCCCTGTGTTTTGTGATCCAAATCTACATGTTTAAATTTGACTGTCTTTATCACTTATCATAGATATATTTTCACTTTCATGATATCTTTAAAGGAGGACATTTGCAAATTAAATTATTTTGGCATTTTACGTTATATAAATATGGCAAATATTGTTTCATTAGAAAGCCCAGGTATCTTTATGATTGAGAACCCAAATATGGTTTTCCCAATGTAAAGAGAAGGTTAAATCTTGATCAATTGAGCTCAAATAAAATTTTAAGATTCATTGGAATTCAAGGGCTACTTAAATAAACTGTACAGAAAGAACAAAAGCTACAGATTCATGTCCCTTTCAATTACATGTATTTTGTCAATAGGAAAAGTCATCTATGTTGTTTTAGTGTCATATGAACACTTTTCTGCTTAATTATATCTGAATTTATCACTTTTTGAATAGCAGAATGTGCATACAGTGTCATACATATATCTTCAAATTTTAATATTTCAGACAAGAGATTGGTGGAGTTATGAATTCTGTTACAAAAAGCATATTCGTCAGTTTCATCTCGAAGGTTTGGAATAATTCACATTTATTTGATTTGTTTATTCGGGATATAAATGCAAGCGCCAAGTTTCAATTTTACATTTGAGAAGCAAATAGATGTAAGCATTTGAAATACATGGTTATAATAGAACTAAGAATTCAACACCTTCTCTGCTATCTATGGTGGTTATAATTTCATTGGCTTTTTTAAAAACCATGTCAAACTTAAAGTGCACATAAAATGGACCTGAAAACTTCTCTATGTGAGCAGTCCATGGTTATTTTATCCACTTTACGGCAAATTCACATCAATCCGACTAAATTTAAATCAGCTATCTTCATTCAAAGTCGTAAAAATAGACCTCCCGTAAAAACGACTTTGCCAATTATTGAAAACACTCTTAATCCCCTCAGACGCCAGTGACGTCACAGTGACCGAATGCATATTCGGAATGTTTATTCCTTAATTACCTATATACAGCCGGTGTGTGGATTAATTAACGCCTGACTGATTCCTTAATCCCCCTAATTAAATAAAACAATTGACTACGGAATAATTTGTTTTATAATTCAATTTAATTCAAGATCCAATTTAGAATTTGTTTCATAATGTACGGTCGTTCTGTTTTCTCACGGCAGCGATTTTAATACACTCTACCATCGTGTACAGTCTAAACGATTCGAGATACATTTTCGTCAGAAGTTTATTGTTCGAAGTTAGAACCTGTTTCATTATGTACGGTCGTTCTGTTTACACACGGCAGCGATTTTAATACAATCTACCATCGTGTGCAGTCCAAACGATTCGAGATACATTTTCGCCAGAAGAGTATCGTCGTTCTAATTTAGAATTTGTTTCATAATGTACGATCGTTCAATTTCACACGGCAGCGATGTCATACACTCTCCTATGTGTGCAGTCCCATCTATTCGAGATACATTTTCGTCAGAAGAGTATTGTGGTTCGAATTTCCCCGAGTAAAAGAGTATAGGAGTAAAAAGATGTGGTCACGCAAAATATATCATAAATTTCAAACATGATTGAAACGCGATTTGTAAATGACGATCCATTATCGACGTACGGCGCCTTTATTTCTGCTTGCGAATTTGACTTTATTACTCTGAAATAGACCGTAAAAATGAAATACGAAGAAATATCTCAATATACGTTAGAATTAACAGATTGAGAAGGATCACCTAACTATCTATGTGTATCGCAAGTGTAGTGTCGTTAATACCTGTAATTAATCAATCAGACTAAATTTGAACAGTGATTGGGTCATAAAGTAATTTAGAATGTTGATTAGGTAATTATCTTTTTCTTTGCTCACCGATGTTTTTGTAATAAAGTAGCCTCGTATTATTTGTTGATTGGTGTTTAAACAACATCTAAATATAAATCCTTCGATGGACATACGTTTGTGATAAGATAAGGTTATAATGTCGAACATCATTTAACTTTTTTATAAAGAATACAAGTATTTTACAATTAAATGGACAGTTTAATCACTCACCAAACGGCACCAGGAACTCCACATTTGATCAAGTGTATTTGATATTCATTATTATAAATTGATCTGGCCGGTGTAACAAAAAATGATAATTACCCTTCTAAATTACAACCACAATACTGACGAAAATGTATCTCGAATCGTTTGGACTGCACACGATGGTAGATTGTATTAAAATCGATGCCGTGAGAAAACAGAACGGCCGTACATAATGAAACAAATTTTAAAATGGATCTTGAATTAAAATGTATTACAAAACAAATTATTCCGTAGTCAATTGTTTTATTTAATTAGGGGGATTAAGGAATCAGTCAGGCGTTAATAAATACACACGCCGGGTGTGTATAGGTAATTAAGCAATCGTTCGTAAAATGTTCACTGCATATCACTGTTGTGACTGTAGGTTGCCAATCAGGATTTGAATTGTTTACAAACGCATTCCAATTTTTCCGTACGATTTCATCGTTGGGAAACTTATGAATCGCCGGTACATTATTCCCCTTTCCCTTGCTGGGATTTCCACAACTCTCAATAACACAACGGTAATATGGCATCTTGAAATACACTCGGTAATATTCTAGTCACAAATATAAATCTATTACAACACTTGGTGTTTAACGTCTGCTTCCACATAAGTGATATCGCTTTTGTCCGCTTTTGAAAATGCTTTGACTATTATAGTATAGTGATATGTAGCTTACGTGTTAAATTACGAGTTAATGATTACGCCAGTCAAATGTTAATTGGACCGACAAATACACACGTGTTAACTGGCGGTGTGTATACAGTGATATATCGTACAGATAGTGCTATATTGTATAGATAATGTGTATAGATTATGTGTAGTGCCTGTGACGTCACCAGCCAATCAACTGGATAAAGGTTGTAATTGAAAATTTGAAAACCGTTTTTGGCTGTCTGATGTTTAAACGTTAATATCTCAATTAATTTTAATCAGATTGGAGTGAACTTGACGTAAAATGAATGTAGTAACCCTTGGCTATCAATATATGCAATTAAAAATTATTATTTTATGTGGTCTTTAAGTTGTTGGTATACTAGCAGTACTGTAACTGTTCATTCCGACGATGAAAAAGAGAGTTATTTCCCTTCCTCTGTTATTTTTTTTTGCAGATGGTAAAATAAAAGGTGATGTTATTTTTATTGGACAATATGAATCTGATTTTGATTGGAATAATGAAACCCTAAAAGTAAGAATTTATTTATTTTTTTATTGTTTTTCCTAATAAGATTTATTCACATGTTTGTTATAAAAAAACCTATTATTTATTGTAATGACCAGTTATTCTAGGGATTAATACAGTAAAGGCCTATGTTATATTCATATAGAATTCTATTTAAACCTCCACAAGTAACTGATCATGTGTGAGCCATTCCCACTATCCTCTGCGGCAGCGTACAAAGACAAATCAGGTCCATAGCTAGTGGAGGGGGGGGGCAAGAGAGGCAGTTCCCTGCCCTGGAACAAATCGGACACCCAATGGGGAAAGAATCGGTTAACCCAATGGGCACCATAGGTGCCCTTCCCATTGGTCGCAATACGAAACCAACGACCAACGTGACCCCAGCTATCTACGGACAGGTGAATGTTTTTTTATATACACATGAAACAAGATCATTAAAGATCGATTCTGATCATTCTTAATTTTTTTAGAGGAATAAAATTGGAAAAAAGAATTATAACAGATTAGTTTAATTAGAATGTTCAGATGTCTGATCCTGATTATGTATTTTAGGAGCAGAAATTAAAAAACAGTCATGCATTAAATAGATATCATAGTCAGAAATATGTCAATGGTTCTAAATGTGATCTAACAAATGGTTTCAGATCAGCTGAAGTCAGAGTAAGTACCTTATATTTTATTAACCATCTTATTACCTTTCTTAATAATTATGATATTACGGAACATTGGTTGAAATTAACTTTGCTGAGGGCTGGTTCTGAAGACTATTTAGCGGTAATATTTTCATTAGTAATGTGAATATACAGTAAATGTGTGAGACTTGAATAAAATGATTACCTTTCAATTACTTTATAGTAAATGTGTAACACTTTAATGATAAACAACTTACATGTACTTTATCTTACTTTTTGATAGTTTGTATGTGAAGATACAGTAAATGATTATATATCTAGAATAGATGAACCCCAGACCTGTGCCTATATATTAACAGTTCATACCAATAAAATATGTGATCATCCCCACCTGAAACCTGCTTCACCTAAAACACCTGTACCTATTACCTGTAATCCATTAGTTGATCAACAACAATATAACGATTATCTTTTACACCTGGCAGGTAACTATTACAAATTTTTCTACTTTCTTTTTATAAGTTCAATGCTTTAATCCTTTAGCCCTTGGTACATTTAAATATTGGTTACCCTAGTTACTTTGATTAGATATATTAATACAGGAACATCACTGAACCAACAGAAACGGCTGTTCTTTACACTGGCTCAAACCACCAGGGATATATGAATAGCTTACCATGTTATAGGACCATTTATTGGTTGGTAGGGGCGCAGACATTGCAATGTACGTAACAGGGTGGTCTCTTTAGCTCTATCAATGCAGGTTCTTGACTGTCGAAATGCTAAAGAGTGGAATCATTTGCAGAGTTTGCCAAATGTAGCAAAAATTTTCAATCATCATATCTTTGAGATATTGTAGTTTGCAAGGGATAAACAAACACTTGAATGGCTATCAGCTTTAACAGCTTACAGGTTATAAAATAAAAGAGAATGAATTTTCAAAAAATAGTCTCTTTGTTCATTTAATTTGGTATTTTAGTAGTATTTTAATAGTTATAAAATGAATGGGTATGACTTTTCTAAGTAGTCTCTAATAATTCATACTTCAAATATTTAAAATATGATGAGTTTTGAGAAATTGTACTTGGGGTGAGAAATTTGTTAATTTAATTTGATATTTAGTAATATTTTAATAGTTATTGTTATATTAAAGCTCATAATATTTTATATTTAGCTGAAGAAGAAATGAAAAAAGAAGCTGAACTAAAAGAAAGAATAGTTCAATTAGAGAATGAGAAAAGGGACAGATTAACTCAACTTGAAACCGAGAAGCAAGCTCGTTTACAAGATGGTAAATATATCCCTCACTATCTTACAGTTCTGGGGGCTGTGTAAGTTAAATGGTCAGGGCACTTGTCGATCTTTATTCTAGAATGTCTTAGGTTCTCTTCCCAACTTTGGCCAATTAGAACCTTCAGGATTTTCAAGCAAAGTTTACACAGAAAGTGGTGTGTCTTGTCTTTGAGGATAAAGCACAAGACTGAGGTTCTGCTGGAGAAAGAAAGGGTTTTTTATCTTTCAAGGGTTTATTGTGAACTGAAGTCTTTCTTCTCCAAGATTATCGAAGTCGAGGACTTTATCTTGCTTGTAAACTGTCTATTTTTACGTGTACGTAAAATGAGAATTTCCCAGACTTCCAGTAAGAAAAACCTTATTTCATGTTTTCTAATGGAAAATAAAAACCTACCCTGGAAGAATAACCTGTTACAGGTTTAAAGTTAAAATTTCAAAAGAATTTATAACCCCAAATTCCATTGTATATTTTCAAAGCCGCCCGAATTTCAGATCGCAAGTTATTCCGGGCATAGAATATACCCCAAAGATCAAAGATTCTAGATAGAAATATTCCCAATCAACGAGGCAGTATTTTCTTTAATTTCTTCTTGTATTATACTATTTTTAAAATGTTGATATTTTAGCCGAGATGGGAGATGAGCAAACAGTTTTAACTGGAAGAACTGAAACACATAGAGTTGTTGGTGATTCTAGTAAAACATTAGATACACCACAATTAGAAAAAGCTATACATAAAGCCTTTGATAAAGAAATTAATAAAATAGAACAACAAACAGGAAGTAAGTCTTGTCTTTACTTTTATTTTATTATTTTAAAATATTTATTCCAGTGCATCTCCCCAAAGAGTAGCGCAGCCGCAGACCGTAAAAGATTAGTTACACTACCATGACATCATCTAGTTTGTTATCATGTGACAAATGAAGGCTATTTCTGCTTGTTAGTGTGTCGTAAAACACTAAAAATTGATACATTATTAAAGTCGGTTCAAGTATTTGAAATCCCTAGTAAACTAGCTCAAATATTGGAAAGGATCGGTCTTTAAACTGAATATCAGACCATTCAACATCCTCTTGAGATGATATTAACAAGCCAGTGCCACCTATATAAGTATTGGATAAATTTTTTTTGCAGGGTCTCGTTGAATCCAAAAATGCAGAATCAACCAATTTGACATGTCCTTAAAACAATCATAGAAATATGGCAGGGCAGTGTAGTATTACATAGCATAGCGTAGCAAAATATTGACCGTCATGTTGTCACAGGAATATTATGTTTGTTTTGTTTTTATTTCTGGTTATTATATTCTAATTCTTTAGCTGAGTCAACAGATATGAAGATGTCTATAAAAGTCATAGAAAATATGGAAGATTTAGAAAGTGTTTTAAGAGAACAATTAACAGAGGCACAAAAACAGAAAACTGCTAAATTAAGAAAATCATCTGAAACTGATAGAGATAATAAGAAAGAAGAATCAGAAACAACTAACAGGTAATTTGCTTTATTATTTGTTTTGATAACTCTTTTATAGCAGAATTTGTAAATTTGGTGCAAGTTTTCAAGGTTTATTTAAATAGAATGAATGAAATGGATTTTAAGATCTTACTTTTCAGTATAAATAGAAGTTTGCTTTTGAAAGTGAAGAACATATTTTAAAGCATCAATGTTGCAGAAGACAGTTAATCATTTTTGTTTTATAAATTTAATGCAATTGAGTAATTTATGAAATGAAATGAAATGGGGTTTAACGTCCTACTCTTCTGCATTGAGTAATTTAACATGTTCTTTACATAGTACTGAAAGATTCCCCCCACCACCCCCGCCCCCAATTATAGTTAAAGGGAGATAATCACTTGAAACTCCCATATGGATGCAGACCACTATAGTTTTTTTTCATTGATGCAAATTTTGATTCTTGTTCGTTTTCCCAACTTTAGCTTATTCCAACCTTTTATGAGCTGAATATTTTCTAACATACGAGGAACAGAATGTTTTAACCCATTTTTAACTACAGCGAATCAGCTCCCACTCTATGTCTGGCGGTAGAGAATCAACTCGCGGACCCATCATACCTGGCAACGGCATTAGCGAAACAAAGCGAGAGATCAATCAACAGATTTCTATTGTTTTTATTTCATAAATTAATGGTGATTGAGTAATAAAAATAAAACACCTAATGAAAAGGAATGTTATATTCGCTAACTATCGAATAAAAAACATACTTTTCAACAAAGGATCTTTCAGTATTTACATAATAGGTCAGAGGTGAAAATTCACACCGTTTCAATGACTTTGGCACTATTCCAATATTTTCACGCTGTCACTTGGGGCTAATAATTTTATGATATTGAGAGTGAAATAGAATCAGATTTTATGATTTACTGCCAGGCATATTGTGGAATATGATAATGTCGAAGAATTCAACTATTTATTATTTTTTTTACGTTATGAAGCGAAGAATGCGTATATTGAGCCGAGATCAAGCGTGTCGCCGCGATCTTGGATATGCTCGCTCAAACAGATGATAACACAAAACTCACGGCTAATAACTCTAGACTTTAGAAAGCTAAATTGAATCAAAACTTTTAGGATTTAATACAAGCTAAATAGAGGAATATTACATTGTCGAAGATTTCAACTATATATTTTTATTTTCGACGCAATAAAGCAAAGAAAACGACAATTCCCGTCATATATCCAAAGAAAGGCAGAAATGTTAAATGCCCGCGGTAGTGATGAAGTGACCGTTATTTGGGGTTATATTTCTTTTTAAAAGTTATATTTATATTTATTTTGAACACTGCTGCATGCCAACACGAGGGACTATATTATATTTCTGTTTCATTTTTAAAAAAAAAAAATTCGTAAGGGATACTTTTTCACGTTATTTTTCCACTATGATAGAGAGAAGTCATAATTTTAGTGGTATTGGCTTTTAAATATTTTTTATAGTAATATAAATGCTACTTTGTACAATTGAATTTTATATCATTGGAAAGAACACGACAATGTGTACATTTTTGTAACAGTATTCTTATGTATAGAAAATATTTTTTTAGTTATTTGCAATTTTGTAGAGGGTATTAGGATTAACAATAATCCTCTAATTGGCTTTGGGAGATGGGCCCTGCTGATTTAATGAGCTTAGGGGTAGGGTAGCTAATCTTTCAATTGGCTCTGGGTTAAATGGGTTAAGCCATGTATGGGGTAGATTGTGGATAACTGCTATCCCCCCCCCCCCAGACACCCATATGAATTAATGAAATGTGTCAAGTGGAGGTTATTTCTCTCTCCCTCTCTCTCTCTCTCTCTCTCTCTCTCTCTACTGATCCTTAGTATAGATGGATCCTATATACACTATAATTGATTGACCTCAGAATCTGGAATACAGGACATTATTGTAATATGACAATTACAGAATCATCCTTACCAAGGATAGCCATGGACCAAGTGGAAACTATAGAATATGTATGCTATTATTTTAATATGTAAAACGTAATTAATTCCTGTTAATTTTTTTCTTTTAATAGGCAAAAGGTGAATTTAAACACAGAAAAATCTGATGAGAAAAACAAAGAAAAAACAGATGAAGATGAAGAGATTATTGGACAATTTCAACAAGGTAGACAAACGTACCATCGGTGAAACAATAAATTAAGCAGAGTGCTTGTCCTTCGTATGGGACAAAAACCCTGAGGTTCACTCGTATGCACTTGATGCTCATGTAACAGGAGGTGGAAAAATTGCTTACCGTCTGTTTGGTGTATATTCTGTAAAATAGTATTTAGACACTGTAACAAAACTCTTATTTTGAGGGTTGTCCACTGTAGATCAAAAGGTCTGTTAGCCATGCAAGCTTTGGTTCGATTCTAGGTGTATGTGTGACAAGAAGTAAGGTTGACTGTTCAACCTGTAGGAGTTTCTACTCACTTGTAACTTTTAGTTCAGGATTTATTTTAGATGATCATTTAATCCGATTTATCTCTCTTTTTCACAGGGGGTGGGGTAGCCTAATGGTTTAATGCGTGCGAGTTAAAGAGTATAACGTCTGTCATTAAGTCAAGTGACATGGTTTAGATTCCATGCTTGTGCGTGACAAAGTGTAGGATCACCTTTTTGACCTTATGGGTTTTCTCCCACTGCTAAAGACCCATATGCACTAGCAAATTATTTAAATAATATTGAACCAAATGTTAGTCCCGAAATTACTTAGATTGTGTCACGTGGATGTTTAATCCCATCTCTCTCTCTCTCTCTCTCTCTCTCTCATAACTGTTATTAATTGTATTCTAGGAATTATATTTCATATTGTATTATTGTTATAATTTGACAGAAATTGATGAGGTAAAGAAAGTATTTCAAGCTCAAGATCCAGAAATAAAAGATCAGATTAGTGAATCTGTTCGATCACAGTTTGAAACAATTATTAACGAGGTTTGTTTAGTTTTCTTTACATTCTATGAGGTGCTGCAGTAGTCAGAGTCTCAAGGCTTGCTCCCAACCCGCTGTGAGGTTTAGTAGATTACAAACCAGCAGCAAGAAACTAGGTGAAAACTTTGTATGTGGAGGTTGTGATATTTTACAGTGATGAACACATGCAAGCGACTTGTACATCTCATGCATGGGATTACTGAAATTTCCCCCGTAGACTGCCCATAGTAGCACGCATTGTTCTCACATGTTTGTTTGGTGGCCAAGACAAGTGTACTTAGTCATATAAATTAAGGAGTGGGTGGGTGGCTGAATGGTTACATGTACCTATACACGCAAGCGAATTATTGAAATAAAATTGAACCATATGGTAGTCTTAAATTGAAATGACAGAGTTTGTGTCTAGTGGACATTTCTCTCTATGAATAAATGAAGGAATCTTTGGGAGTTGTGAACTCTCCCAAAAGATTTTTTTCTTTTTTTTAATATGTATTTTTTTAAAGTGTAGGATTAAAACAAATGTAGGTATGATAATGTTTTAACCACAGTTCTTTTTATACGCCCACATTTTCATGTGGATGTGTATGGTCGTCCTGGCTTCTGTCAGTCTGTCCGTAACTCAATTTGGGGACAAAATATAACTCTAATTGAACTGGAATATTCAAACTTGGTGTAGGTGTTTATTAGGTAAATGCCTTGGTTGAGTTGGAAGATCAGAATTTTCTGCTTACGGTAAGCAGAGATAAGCAATTTGATTGGTTGATGTTTTGGGACACGATAACTTTAGATATAATTAAGTGAGAGTGATGGAACTAGGTGTATAGTTTCATTACCTCAATACCTTGACTTAGTTTGATAATGAGCGTTTTCGAAACTGAGTAAGCAGAGCGATAAGCAATTTGATTGGCCAAGTCTTTGTAGCTTGACAACGTTGATTCTATTCTAATTGAGTGGTAGTTAGATCTGATTGATCGAGACTTTGATCTGATCGGTCAAGGCTTTAAAATACAATAACTCTCCTTCTAATTGAGGTAGAATATTCAAACTTGGTGTAGGTGTCTATTATATGAATGCCTTGACAGAGTTTGATCATGCACATTTTACCAGTAAGGCTAAGCAGAGATCAGCAATTTGAGTGGTTGAGAATTTGGAACACGATAACTTTGGTTCTAATTGAGTGAGAGCGATGAAACTCTTACAAAAGATCCATGATATATGGTGATGAGAATTTTCTGCTTAGGCTAAGGAGTGATAAGCAGTTTGATTGGTCAAGACTTTGGAACATAACTGCTTTTAATTAAGGTAGGATGTTTAAACTTGATGTAGATGTTCATTAGGTGAATAACTTGACTAAGTTCAATGATTTTCATTGGTCATAGCTTTCGGACAAGATAATCTTGATTCTATCTGATGGAGAGTGATGGAACTTAGTGTATAGTTGATAATCAGTTTGATTGCTCGATACTTTTGAAAATGTGCAATTAACCTCTAGAGGGTCAACAACCTTTGTATTACATACTTTTACACAATTGTATACATGAAGCGATGCTCTATGTTGTATAAAGAAATTCCAAATGATTCAATCAGTCAGAATTTTACCAAACTCATAAATAAGATTTTATTTGTATTTTTTACACATAGATAAATTAAAACAATAATAACAATATAAAAGGATAATTCAAATTAGCTGTACAAACAATTTTTATTTAGATACAAGTTTAAACAAAATAAAATTAGCTGAATTTATATTTATTTACAATATAAAAGGATATGTTATTTCTGTCTCCTTTTGTCAGCATTTTCTACAATTCCTATTGGAAGATTTAAGAGGGAGATAAAGAATTGATTCCCAATTTTGATGATTTATTGATTTTCAATGAGTTGTGATGATTTCCAGAACCCAGTTGATTATTATTCATTTCTGACTCTGAATTTCAGAGTAACAGCCCAGTATCACAATACAATTGGATTGAATTTATATGTGTCTCAGAATGTCAGAGCAGGGAATAGTATGAAATTCTGAATAATTTACGATGATTATTTGAAAAGTTGTATCTTGTGTTCTCTCATCACCTATTATAAACAGAGGTTATGGCAAGGAATACGTCCTAGTCATTCAGAGTTAGGGCTGCAACGATACGCCAGGTCACGATACGATGTGCATCACGATTCATGGTCTACGATACGATTGATATGGCAATATAGGAAATAAATATTAAAAATGCTGTTAAATTTTGACAATCTTTCAATTTGAAAATTCGAAGGCCTACTTTTATGAGTTACTTTTAATGTGGTGTTTTCTCGGTCAACTAATAGGCCACTTCAAGTGTCGAAAACGCCTTAACACTCGCTGAAAGTAAAAAAGTTATTTTGTTCATGGACTTATTTACGCATTTAAAGGAATATTAGTCTAATGTTGTGAAAATATTATTTGGATAATGAATCGCGATACGGACATTGATTGTATTGTGCATCGTGGATTTTTAAAACATCGCGATGAATCGTTGCAGCCCTATTCAGAATGGCCAAAACCTTTATATTCTGGAAGGATTTTTAGGAAGATTACAAATTGTGCAAGATGTATTTTTTGGAATCCCCCCTGGTCTGCTTTGTCCTGTACTTCTAACAGTTACTTCTTGGAAACCTAATTTTGATCTCATTTCAATCAAGTTGATATTTTCTGTGTACAATACCTCGACATTTGAGGATGAATCTGTACGATATTGGCCATGCATTGGATCATAATACAAGAATATATTATCATTGATATCAAGTTTAGGAAGTCTAGGTTTACAGTAGACATCTTCCACACTACCAGGTTTGGTTAATACCAAGGTAATGTAATGGCGTCCTCTTTGTTTCTTGCAGTAAAAATCTGCAAAATAAATATTTGCTGTAATTGAATTTAATAGGTATTGTGGTGGAACCAATATACGATAATCACCAAAAGGACTTGGCACTGGTGGTTCATAAGTATGTATATCAGCCGTTACATTGAAGAATAATCCTTTTATTTTCTCGTTTATACAAGAACCTTGGTCTCCACTGTTGTCTTTTATATATTTAGTCATGATTCCCGTTTGATCAGCTTCTATTATGGTAGGATGGTCTTTAGGTTTATTTCGAAATAGGTAACGAACAGGCATGGCTGTCGCTTGGTTGGCTAGTAACGCCAGTTGATGTAAGTTGTTCACATCAATCATTGTATTATCTGAAAGTATAAATATTCAGTCATATATAAATAATGATTATTTCACTTCTTGAAATTATATTCTTTAGATGTAATTGTTAGTATGAGAAAGATGTATGTCCGTCTTCATTAGGGCATTTATCGATCATCAAAGTAGTTGCTCCAGTTGTATGTGTGTTCTGTTATCTCTCTCACCCAACAAACTAAAATCAGGTTTATCTGACTTATATTGCGATCGATTATAATCGTATAATTGTTTTATACTTACGAGTAATAAACTGTGATTGGTTAGAAGTTTTAGTCACATGATATTTATTACCAGACTGTGAGACTCTATAAATCTTATAATTAACAGCTTCTCTAGATGGTAGGTTAACACATGGTATTTCATTGTTATCTGTCGTTGTCAATTCAACATATTCGTTGTAGCTTGAAACATGATGAGTGGTACTTTTTGTTTGTATTATCTGTATTTAGTGATATTTAAATTCCAATTTTGATGATAGTTGCGCATCTTCACATCTAAATATAATACTAGATTCATTGGTCATTTCATCAACTCTTTGATCAACGTTGAATTTCAATTCATCAGACTACAAAAAGTAGGAAAAATATAATGTTAGTACTGTGCCGTGTTACATCATGCATGATTGTACTGTTATTGTGTTACATCATGCATGGTTGTACCATTATTGTGTTACATCATGCATGGTAGTACCCTTTTTGTGCTACATCATGCATGGTTGTACTGTTATTGTGTTACATCATGCATGGTTGTACCGTTATTGTGTTACATCATGCATGGTTGTACTGTAGTATTACTGTGTTACATCATGCATGATTTTACTGTTATTGTGTTACATCATGCATGGTTGTACCATTATTGTGTTATATCATGCATGGTTGTTCCGTTATTGTGCTACATCATGCATGGTTGTACTGTTATTGTGTTACATCATGCATGATTTTACTGTAATTGTGTTACATCATGCATGGTTGTACTGTTATTATGTTACATCTTGCATGATTGTACTGTATATAAAGGTTGTGGACCCTGTGGAGGTCACAATTTTAATCCCATTTTGATGAAACTTGAAATGCATGTTTATAGCCCAAAGATTTTGGTTCCTTTCAATATTTGCGCACATCGAATTGTAAATTCCTGAATTATGACCCTTGATTGTTTGAAAAATCCCCTTTTTTTAGCTTGTGATCACTCTGGAGGTCACAATTATTATTAGGTTGTGTTCAAATTTTGTGAAAATCTGACCAAAACTGCCAAACAAAATGGCCCCCGTTTTTACGCGAATACTGTAAAAATATGGTATATCAAGGTTGTGGACCCTGTAGAGGTCACAATTTTAATCTCATTTTGATGAAACTTTAAATGCATGTTTATACCCCAATAATCTTGGTTCCTTTCGATATTTGCACATATCGGATCGTAAGTTCCTGGATTATGGCTCCTGATTGGTCGAAAAAAGTTTAGCTTGTGGATTCTCTAAAGTTTACATTTTTTTTTTCTGATTTTAAAAACCGTTAAGATACATCACTATTCCACCATAATGAAAGTTGAATTGGAATTTTGGGAAAATATAAATGAAACTGCCCGACAAAATGGCTGCTCTTTGCATGTAAATTTCATATAAGTATGTAATTCAAATGTTGGTGGATCCTCAAGAGGTCACAATTTTTATCCAAATTTGATGAAATATAAAACATATCTTTCCAAAAATCTCAGTCCCTTTTGATATTTGCACATTTCAGACCATAATTTTTGGGATTATGGCCCCTGATTGTACAAAAAATCGTTTTCAAAATGTGGGCGTATCCTGCCTGGCAGCCGCTGGTTTATAGTACATATATTTGGGTAATTCAAAGGAGTTTAAAAGATAACTGTTTTCACTCATAATTAATAATTTTTAATAAATGAGTGATTAAACTTACCGCTAATGAGGTTGGAAATTGGCCATATCTGTTGTGACTTTCTAAGCTCAACTCATGTACAGGACTGTTTAGTATAATTGTATTGCTTAGAATAACTTTTGGATCATTTATCTTAAGACCATATATAGTAATTCTGAGCTCTGTATCAGGAGATTGCTGGTTTTGATCGATGTGCCATAAATTTGTACAATGTAGAAAGTAGAAATTTGTTTTGTAGTTGTCAGTATTTTGAACAGCACAAATTATTCTGCTAATTTGGTCACGGTTGTATGTTATGTTGATTGTTGTTGAACCAATGGATAAAATTTTCTGTAAAAATGTAAAACAATAAACTTATTTCAAATGGATTTAATTAATTTCTTGGAAAGGAAAAAATTTTGAAATAACTTCAGAAGTTTGATATTCAATTGCATTTGTCACAAAAATTTGCATGAATATAAACTTCCAGGCAAAAGAAATGTTTCATAAAAATACAGTTTTAATTTTAACCATAAATATTTTATTGAGAGGAATAAGTTTCTGATGTCTGAGCTCTGTATCAGGAGATTGCTGGTTTTTATAGATGTGCCATAAATCTGTACAATATAGAAAGTAGAAATTTGTTTCGTTGTTGTCAGTATTTTGAATAGCACAAATTATTCTGCTAATTTGGTCACGGTTGTATGTTATATTGATTGTTGTTGTACCGATGGATAACATTTTCTGTAAAAATGAAAAACATTGAACTTATTTCAAATGCATTTAATTAATTACTTGGAAAGGAAAGAATTTTGAAATAATTTCAGAAGTTTATTATTCAATTGCATTTGTCACAAAAATTTGCATGAATATAAACTTCCGGGCAAAAGAAATGTTCCATAAAAATACAGTTTTAATTGTAACGATAAATATTTTATTGAAAGGAATAAGCATCTGATGTCTGGAGCAAAAATCAAAACATTAACAATTGTGTACTGGCCACAAGCCAGGGTTAAAGCACGTTCCTTATGCGATGTCCGCAAGTTTTACAACATCTAACCTTTGCTTTAAAATTCCAGAACTTTTGTGGAAGTTGTGTTTACATGTGACTAATTAGTATTGTCCAATCAGAGGTTGTGGCACATAACACACTCTAAACAAACATGGCGGGCTCCATAGAGAAAAAGAAACAGACACGTTTACAGCTGTTGAAAGGGTTTTTTTCAATTGAGAAACTCACGGAAACCCATAAAACGCAATTTAAGGAGAAGGAAACCCTTTGTTGATCAGCCATGATTTCCAGCATGTAAACATTTTAGCTAGAAGCGCGAGACTTGATAATTGTACCAATATCATGCTGCAAAATGATAACCCTGTGTCGCTGTTAAATGAATGCCACTGCCACAGGTTGCAGAACTTCATCTCAGTGTCTTTGGCCAATCATTTATGATAACAAGCCTTGTTACAATTTCGCGCTATGCTTTTTGGGTTTAAGTGAGTTGAGAGGCTGCGACTAATAGAAAATTGGAGGCAAGTGCTAAAATAGATAGGTATCTTCTATAAACAGTTTCAGACATCAATTTCCAAACCAATATTTCTTTGCATTTTAGCATTTTATTATTTATTTTATATACATGTAAAAAGCTTTGATTTATAGAGTTAGTGTGAAAACTGAGACTTCTACTTTAAAAGAAGGAATTGTAAACTGAGTTACTTTTTATTTTAAAGACAGGGATATAAAATAGCATTATGATATGGAAATGAGTAACACGCAAGAGAAAACTACCTAAATAATCCCTTGCGAATATGAAAATATTATTCAAAATTAATTGTTTTATTGAATTTTGACTTGTGCTGTTGTTTATCTTCATTTCAAACACTAACAAATTAATATTTTCACCCAGAACCTTCTTGGGGTTCACATTCTATGTAATGATTATGTATTTAAAACATGGTTTTCCCAATCAGTTGTCCCAATTATCCAATCTTATTACATACAAAGATTACATATTTAAAACTTGGTTTACCCAATGCGTTATCACATTATTGCACTCAGCTATTTCCATTGTTTTATTATGTCCTGACTTATAGATATGCAATTTTCTTTCAAAGAATTAAAAGTGAAAGTTAAAATCAATAAATTGAACAAAGAGACTCTTTTGTTGCAAACAAACTACCTGGCAAATATGGTAAACATGTAAGTGGAAATATGAAAATTCTTAGAACAGGTTTTATAAGCTCTTAATTCAAGGAACATGATACCTATAATTATAATATTATGGCTTATATAAAAAGTGTAGCCCTTGTTTCACTTGGTTGAACCTTGTGAATGCCAAAAGTTATCATCAAATCTGTATGAAATTTATATGCATCTTCTAAATTAGTGGAACAAAGAAGCCAATTGAATTTCAACAATTTCAGTAAATTACTTTCAGAGTTAAGATCCTTGTGTCAGCTACTTGAACTTTGTAAGCCCTCTGTATGAAATTGTTATGTAAATGCCCTTAATTACCTAAAAAAGAATAAATATTTGACAACGCTTGTCGACTGCTTGAACGATTTAGCTAGTGTTATGGTAAGTTTCATTGCCTGGCAACTATCTTTGATTTCATTTCATTTGGATGCAAATGACTTGAATGATTTAGGGATCAGTATAATTGAGGTTAGTGTACAATATCTATTTACATAAGCTCTATATTTAACTATAATCAGACTTATTGTTTAAAGTGCACATAAGATGGACGACCTTACTTTTTTGTACATATAGCCAATGGTTACCATATCCACTTTACAGCAAGTTCACACCAGTCTTATTAAAATAATTCAGCTATCTTCACTTAAAGTCTCAAAAAGAGACGTCCCATATAAACGACTTTGCAAATTATCGAAAACACTCTTAATCCCCGTCAGGCGCCAGTGACGGAATGCATATTCGGAATGCTTTTTCCTTAATTGGGTCATTCCGTGTCAAATCACCCAATGAGTTAAACTGCACCTCCTTCAATTTAGCTGGAATTAGGTGTATATGCTTATTTGGACCGGAAAAACTAAGAATTCAAATTTTAGCTTCATGCGACCAACGGTTGCCGAGTTAAGGCGGTCTCAATTTTTGTGGATTTTGCCAAAATTGCTATAATAAGTAATTCTGGAATGGGAATTCCACAAGGATTACAAATATGCCCTTATTTTTGACATGGGTAAATTTTGAAGTGTCAAGAACCATTGTCATAGACTTTAACCATGAACTTGACCTTGTTGAACTCATGACCTTGAGGTTAACGTTATGTAAAAATTAGCCCAACATGTTTTCTACAAAATATAAAAAAATTGGAGGTTTAATTTTTTTTATAAGCCTGTAGAATCATATCAAATGGCCATCAAGGCTGAAAATCAGCTTTTTTGCTCTTAAAGCATGGTTTTCATTCTGTGAGACATAGTAACCTGTTAGTTATACAGGATGGAGGGCCTGACAAGGACAGCTGTCTAGTCTTGCGGATGGGACAAAAAAAATGAGGTCCCGTGTACACATTTGTGGGAATCCTTGTAATTAAGCACTCCAGTTATTAAGCCCATAGGCTTAAAACGAGTTTAAATTTTGAAATTAAGCCCATGGGCTTAAATTTAATATTTATTTCAGAGTGGTCTTCCTATTAAATTTTCAAACCACATCTGTGTTGACATGGATGGAGTCTCGTCGAATTGGTGTGAATTATACTGTTAGTGCCATGAGCACCAATTGCGGGTGACATCTTAGACAATAAATGTGACAATTATAAAAAGAAACCAAATGTTTGTCGTTTTTCCTTTTTTCGAATTTTAGCCCTGTTTGTCGTTTTTCCTTTTTTCGAATTTTAGCCCTGGGCTTAATTTCAGAAGAAATGTTTTTATCACTGACATGGTCAAATTCGAAATTAAGCCCAGGGCTTAAATACAAGAATTTCCGGTAGGCCGTAGTGCTGCTGTCTGGGCAAAATTTCCATCATAGCACCCTGTATGGCATATGCCCGTGTTCATAAGCCCAGTTCGGAGCAAAAACAGTGGGACGTTAAACTTCATTTCATTTCATTTAGTCTGAACATACATTACTTTTACTTAATTGTGTACAAAGAGCTATGCTCTATGCAGTCTATAGAAATTCAAAATGGTTTTATCAGTGAGAATTTTATCAAACTCATATATAAGATTTTATTTGTAATTTTTACACATAGATAAATTAAAACAATAATAACAATATAAAAGGATAATTGAAATTAGCTGTACAAACAATTTTTATTTAGATACAAGTTTAAACAAAATAAAATTAGCTGAATTTATATTTATTTACAATATAAAAGGATATGTTATTTCTGTCTCCTTTTGTCAGCATTTTCTACAATTCCTGTTGGAAGATCAAGAGGAAGACAAAGAATTGATTCCCAATTTTGATGATTTATTGATTTTCAATGAGTTGTGATGATTTCCAGAACCCAGTTGATTATGATTCATTTCTGACTCTGAATTTCAGAGTAACAGCCCGTTATCACTTGATGCTGTTGCTGTAAAAAGCATCATAAAATTGGATTGAATTTATATGTGTTTAAGAATGTCAGAGCAGGGAATAATATGAAATTCTGAATAATTTCCGATGATTATTTGAAGAGTTGTATCTTGTGTTCTCTCATCACCTATTGTAAACAGAGAATATGGCAAGGAATACATCCTAGTCATTCAGAGTTAGGGCTGCAACGATACGCCAGACCACGATACGCTGCGCATCAGGATTCATAGTCTAGGATATGATTAATATCGCAATATAGGAAATAAATATTAAAAATGCTGTTAAATTTTTAAAACATCGCGATGAATCGTTGCAGCCCTATTCAGAATGGCCCAAACCTTTATATTCTGGAATCGCGATACGGACATTGATTGTATCGTGGATTTTTAGAACATCGCGATGAATCATTGCAGCCCTATTCAGAATGGCCCAAACCTTTATATTCTGGAAGGATTTTTAGGAAGATTACAAATTGTGCAAGAAGTATTTTTTGGAATCCCCGCTGGTCTACTTTGTCCTGTACTTCTAACAGTTACTTCTTTGAAACCTAATTTTAATCTCATTTCAATCAAGTTGATATTTTCTGTGTACAATAGCTCGACATTTGAGGATGAATCTGTACGATATTGGCCATGCATTGGATCATAATACAAGAATATATTATCATTGATATCAAGTTTAGGAAGTCTAGGTTTACAGTAGACATCTTCCACACTACCAGGTTTGGTTAATACCAAGGTAATGTAATGGCGTCCTCTTTGTTTCTTGCAGTAAAAATCTGCAAAATAAATATTTGCTGTAATTGAATTTAATAGGTATTGTGGTGGAACCAATATACGATAATCACCAAAAGGACTTGGCACTGGTGGTTCATAAGTATGTATATCAGCCGTTACATTGAAGAATAATCCTTTTATTTTCTCGTTTATACAAGAACCTTGGTCTCCACTGTTGTCTTTTATATATTTAGTCATGATTCCCGTTTGATCAGCTTCTATTATGGTAGGATGGTCTTTAGGTTTATTTCGAAATAGGTAACGAACAGGCATGGTTGTCGCTTGGTTGGCTAGTAACGCCAGTTGATGTAAGTTGTTCACATCAATCATTGTATTATCTGAAAGTATAAATATTCAGCCATATATAAATAATGATTATTTCACTTCTTGAAATTATATTCTTTAGATGTAATTGTTAGTATGAGAAAGATGTATGTCCGTCTTCATTAGGGCATTTATCAATCATCAAAGTAGTTGCTCCAGTTGTATGTGTGTTCTGTTATCTCTCTCACCCAACAAACTAAAATCAGGTTTATCTGACTTATATTGCGATCGATTATAATCGTATAATTGTTTTATACTTACGAGTAATAAACTGTGATTGGTTAGAAGTTTTAGTCACATGATATTTATTACCAGACTGTGAGACTCTATAAATCATATAATTAACAGCTTCTCTAGATGGTAGGTTAACACATGGTATTTCATTGTTATCTGTCGTTGTCAATTCAACATATTCGTTGTAGCTTGAAACATGATGAGTGGTACTTTTTGTTTGTATTATCTGTATGTAGTGATATTTAAATTCCAATTTTGATGATAGTTGCGCATCTTCACATCTAAATATAATACTAGATTCATTGGTCATTTCATCAACTCTTTGATCAACGTTGAATTTCAATTCATCAGACTACAAAAAGTAGGAAAAATATAATATTAGTACTGTGCCGTGTTACATCATGCATGATTGTACTGTTATTGTGTTACATCATGCATGGTTGTACCATTATTGTGTTACATCATGCATGGTAGTACCCTTTTTTGTGCTACATCATGCATGGTTGTACCGTTATTGTGTTACATCATGCATGGTTGTACTGTAGTATTACTGTGTTACATCATGCATGATTTTACTGTTATTGTGTTACATCATGCATGATTTTACTGTTATTGTGTTACATCATGCATGGTTGTACCATTATTGTGTTATATCATGCATGGTTGTTCCGTTATTGTGCTACATGATGCATGGTTGTACTGTTATTGTGTTACATCATGCATGATTTTACTGTTATTGTGTTACATCATGCATGGTTGTACTGTTATTATGTTACATCTTGCATGATTGTACTGTATATAAAGGTTGTGGACCCTGTGGAGGTCACAATTTTAATCCCATTTTGATGAAACTTGAAATGCATGTTTATAGCCCAAAGATTTTGGTTCCTTTCAATATTTGCGCACATCGAATTGTAAATTCCTGAATTATGACCCTTGATTGTTTGAAAAATCCCCTTTTTTTAGCTTGTGATCACTCTGGAGGTCACAATTATTATTAGGTTGTGTTCAAATTTTGTGAAAATCTGACCAAAACTGCCAAACAAAATGGCCCCCGTTTTTACGCGAATACTGTAAAAATATGGTATATCAAGGTTGTGGACCCTGTAGAGGTCACAATTTTAATCTCATTTTGATGAAACTTTAAATGCATGTTTATACCCCAATAATCTTGGTTCCTTTCGATATTTGCACATATCGGATCGTAAGTTCCTGGATTATGGCTCCTGATTGGTCGAAAAAAGTTTAGCTTGTGGATTCTCTAAAGTTTACATTTTTTTTTCTGATTTTAAAAACCGTTAAGATACATCACTATTCCACCATAATGAAAGTTGAATTGGAATTTTGGGAAAATATAAATGAAACTGCCCGACAAAATGGCTGCTCTTTGCATGTAAATTTCATATAAGTATGTAATTCAAATGTTGGTGGATCCTCAAGAGGTCACAATTTTTATCCAAATTTGATGAAATATAAAACATATCTTTCCAAAAATCTCAGTCCCTTTTGATATTTGCACATTTCAGACCATAATTTTTGGGATTATGGCCCCTGATTGTACAAAAAATCGTTTTCAAAATGTGGGCGTATCCTGCCTGGCAGCCGCTGGTTTATAGTACATATATTTGGGTAATTCAAAGGAGTTTAAAAGATAACTGTTTTCACTCATAATTAATAATTTTTAATAAATGAGTGATTAAACTTACCGCTAATGAGGTTGGAAATTGGCCATATCTGTTGTGACTTTCTAAGCTCAACTCATGTACAGGACTGTTTAGTATAATTGTATTGCTTAGAATAACTTTTGGATCATTTATCTTAAGACCATATATAGTAATTCTGAGCTCTGTATCAGGAGATTGCTGGTTTTGATCGATGTGCCATAAATCTGTACATTTTAGAAAGTAGAAATTTGTTTCGTTGTTGTCAGTATTTTGAATAGCACAAATTATTCTGCTAATTTGGTCACGGTTGTATGTTATATTGATTGTTGTTGTACCGATGGATAACATTTTCTGTAAAAATGAAAAACATTGAACTTATTTCAAATGCATTTAATTAATTACTTGGAAAGGAAAGAATTTTGAAATAATTTCAGAAGTTTATTATTCAATTGCATTTGTCACAAAAATTTGCATGAATATAAACTTCCGGGCAAAAGAAATGTTCCATAAAAATACAGTTTTAATTGTAACGATAAATATTTTATTGAAAGGAATAAGCATCTGATGTCTGGAGCAAAAATCAAAACATTAACAAGCCAGGGTTAAAGCACGTTCCTTATGCGATGTCCGCAAGTTTTACAACATCTAACCTTTGCTTTAAAATTCCAGAACTTTTGTGGAAGTTGTGTTTACATGTGACTAATTAGTATTGTCCAATCAGAGGTCGTGGCACATAACACACTCTAAACAAACATGGCGGCCTCCATAGAGAAAAAGAAACAGACACGTTTGTTTTCAATTGAGAAACTCACGGAAACCCATAAAAAGAAATTTAAGGAGAAGGAAACCCTTTGTTAATCATCCATGATTTCCAGCATGTAAACATTTTAGCTAGAAGCGCGAGACTTGATAATTGTACCAATATCATGCTGCAAAATGATAACCCTGTGTCGCTGTTAAATGAATGGCACTGCCACAGGTTGCAGAACTTCATCTCAGTGTCTTTGGCCAATCATTTATGATAACAAGCCTTGTTACAATTTCGCGCTATGCTTTTTGGGTTTAAGTGAGTTGAGAGGCTGCGACTAATAGAAAATTGGAGGCAAGTGCTAAAATAGATAGGTATCTTCTATAAACAGTTTCAGACATCAATTTCCAAACCAATATTTCTTTGCATTTTATTATTTATTTTATATACATGTAAAAAGCTTTGATTTATAGAGTTAGTGTGAAAACTGAGACTTCTACTTTAAAAGAAGGAATTGTAAACTGAGTTACTTTTTATTTTAAAGACAGGGATATAAAATAGCATTATGATATGGAAATGAGTAACACGCAAGAGAAAACTACCTAAATAATCCCTTGCGAATATGAAAATATTATTCAAAATTAATTGTTGTATTGAATTTTGACTTGTGCTGTTGTTTATCTTCATTTCAAACACTAACAAATTAATATTTTCACCCAGAACCTTCTTGGGGTTCACATTCTATGTAATGATTATGTATTTAAAACATGGTTTTCCCAATCAGTTGTCCCAATTATCCAATCTTATTTCATACAAAGATTACATATTTAAAACTTGGTTTACCCAATGCGTTATCACATTATTGCACTCAGCTATTTCCATTGTTTTATTATGTCCTGACTTATAGATATGCAATTTTCTTTCAAAGAATTAAAAGTGAAAGTTAAAATCAATAAATTGAACAAAGAGACTCTTTTGTTGCAAACAAACTACCTGGCAAATATGGTAAACATGTAAGTGGAAATATGAAAATTCTTAGAACAGGTTTTATAAGCTCTTAATTCAAGGAACATGATACCTATAATTATAATATTATGGCTTATATAAAAAGTGTAGCCCTTGTTTCACTTGGTTGAACCTTGTGAATGCCAAAAGTTATCATCAAATCTGTATGAAATTTATATGCATCTTTTAAATTAGTGGAACAAAGAAGCCAATTGAATTTCAACAATTTCAGTAAATTACTTTCAGAGTTAAGATCCTTATGTCAGCTACTTGAACTTTGTAAGCCCTCTGTATGAAATTGTTATGTAAATGCCCTTAATTACCTAAAAAAGAATAAATATTTGACAACGCTTGTCGACTGCTTGAACGATTTAGCTAGTGTTATGGTAAGTTTCATTGCCTGGCAACTATCTTTGATTTCATTTCATTTGGATGCAAATGACTTGAATGATTTAGGGATCAGTATGATTGAGGTTAGTGTACAATATCTATTTACATAAGCTCTATATTTAACTATAATCAGACTTATTGTTTAAAGTGCACATAAGATGGACGACCTTACTTTTTTGTACATATAGCCAATGGTTACCATATCCACTTTACAGCAAGTTCACACCAGTCTTATTAAAATAATTCAGCTCTCTTCACTAAAAGTCTCAAAAAGAGACGTCCCATATAAACGACTTTGCAAATTATCGAAAACACTCTTAATCCCCGTCAGACGCCAGTGACTGAATGCATATTCGGAATGCTTTTTCCTTAATTGGGTCATTCCGTGTCAAATCACCCAATGAGTTAAACTGCACCTCCTTCAATTTAGCTGGAATTAGGTGTATATGCTTATTTGGACCGGAAAAACTAAGAATTCAAATTTTAGCTTCATGCGACCAACGGTTGCCGAGTTAAGGCGGTCTCAATTTTTGGGGATTTTGCCAAAATTGCTATAATAAGTAATTCTGGAATGGGAATTCCACAAGGATTCCAAATATGCCCTTATTTTTGACATGGGTAAATTTTGAAGTGTCAAGAACCATTGTCATAGACTTTGACCATGAACTTGACCTTGTTGAACTCATGACCTTGAGGTTAACGTTATGTAAAAATTAGCCCAACATGTTTTCTACAAAATATAAAAAAATTGGAGGTATAATTTTTTTTATAAGCCTGTAGAATCATGTCAAATGGCCATCAAGGCTGAAAATCAGCGTTTTTGCTCTTAAAGCATGGTTTTTCATTCTGTGAGACATAGTAACCTGTTAGTTATACAGGATGGAGGGCCTGACAAGGACAGCTGTCTAGTCTTGCGGATGGGACAAAAAAAATGAGGTCCTGTGTACACATTTGTGGGAATCCTTGTAATTAAGCACTCCAGTTATTAAGTCCATAGGCTTAAAACGAGTTTAAATTTTGAAATTAAGCCCATGGGCTTAAATTTAATATTTATTTCAGAGTGGTCTTCCTATTAAATTTTCAAACCACATCTGTGTTGACATGGATGGAGTCTCGTCGAATTGGTGTGAATTATACTGTTAGTGCCATGAGCACCAATTGCGGGTGACATCTTAGACAATAAATGTGACAATTATAAAAAGAAACCAAATGTTTGTCGTTTTTTCCTTTTTTCGAATTTTAGCCCTGTATGTTGTTTTTCCTTTTTTCGAATTTTAGCCCTGGGCTTAATTTCAGAAGAAATGTTTTTATCACTGACATGGTCAAATTCGAAATTAAGCCCAGGGCTTAAATACAAGAATTTCCGGTAGGCCGTAGTGCTGCTGTCTGGGCAAAATTTCCATCATAGCACCCTGTATGGCATATGCCCGTGTTCATAAGCCCAGTTCGGAGCAAAAACAGTGGGACGTTAAACTTCATTTCATTTCATTTAGTCTGAACATACATTACTTTTACTTAATTGTGTACAAAGAGCTATGCTCTATGCAGTCTATAGAAATTCAAAATGGTTTAATCAGTGAGAATTTTACCAAACTCAGATACAAGATTTTATTTGTAATTTTTACACATAGATAAATTAAAACAATAATAACAATATAAAAGGATAATTGAAATTAGCTGTACAAACAATTTTTATTTAGATACAAGTTTAAACAAAATAAAATTAGCTGAATTTATATTTATTTACAATATAAAAGGATATGTTATTTCTGTCTCCTTTTGTCAGCATTTTCTACAATTCCTGTTGGAAGATCAAGAGGAAGACAAAGAATTGATTCCCAATTTTGATGATTTATTGATTTTCAATGAGTTGTGATGATTTCTAGAACCCAGTTGATTATGATTCATTTCTTACTCTGAATTTCAGAGTAACAGCCCGTTATCACTTGATGCTGTTGCTGTAAAAAGCATCATAAAATTGGATTGAATTTATATGTGTTTAAGAATGTCAGAGCAGGGAATAATATGAAATTCTGAATAATTTCCGATGATTATTTGAAGAGTTGTATCTTGTTTTCTCTCATCACCTATTGTAAACAGAGAATATGGCAAGGAATACATCCTAGTCCTTCAGGGTTAGGGCTGCAACGATATGCCAGACCACGATACGCTGCGCATCAGGATTCATAGTCCAGGATATGATTAATATCGCAATATAGGAAATAAATATTAATAATGCTGTTAAATTTTTAAAACATCGCGATGAATCGTTGCAGCCCTATTCAGAATGGCCCAAACCTTTATATTCTGGAAGGATTTTTAGGAAGATTACAAATTGTGCAAGAAGTATTTTTTGGAATCCCCCCTGGTCTACTTTGTCCTGTACTTCTAACAGTTACTTCTTGGAAACCTAATTTTGATCTCATTTCAATCAAGTTGATATTTTCTGTGTACAATAGCTCGACATTTGAGGATGAATCTGTACGATATTGGCCATGCATTGGATCATAATACAAGAATATATTATCATTGATATCAAGTTTAGGAAGTCTAGGTTTGCAGTAGACATCTTCCACACTACCAGGTTTGGTTAATACCAAGGTAATGTAATGGGGCCCTCTTTGTTTCTTGCAGTAAAAATCTGCAAAATAAATATTTGATGTAATTGGATTTAATAAGTATTGAGGTGGAACCAGTATACGATAATCACCAAAAGGACTTGGCACAGGTGGTATATGGGTACGTCTATCAGCCGTTGCACCGAAGAATAATCCATTAATTTTCTCATTTATACAAGAGGCTTGGTCTCCATTATTGTCTTTTATATATTTAGTCATGATTCCTGTTCGATCAGCTTCTATTATGGTAGGATGGTTTCTAGGTTTATTTCGAAATAGATAATGAACAGGCATGATTATCACTCGGTTGGCTAATAACGCTAGTCGGTGTAAGTTGTTCACATCAATCATTGTATTATCTGAAAGTATAAATATTCAGATAGAAATAATTAATGATTATTTCACTTCTTGAAATTATATTCTTTAGATGTAATTGGTAGTATGAGAAAGATAACCATTAATCTTAAACCAATAATAATTGAGATTAAATAGAGATGTGCAGAGTTTTAAATCAACATTCTATGAAGAAACTATAATGCTCTTGTTCAAGGTTTAGACACCCATTTCCCGTATTTAAAATTCATCTACTGGCAGTTTTTATACGTCCACATTGCAATGTGGTCGTATATTGTCGTCGGCCCCATCCGTCCATTCGTCCGTCCGTCCGTCGGTTCTTCTAGAGGCCAAAGTTAATATAGGTCTCAGATTGACTTAAAATATATACACAGTGTTTAAGGTCATAAGACAAAGAATCCTATTGATTTTCAACAATTTTCGATAATTACTGCCCGAGTTATGGCCCTTGATCACTTCAAAAAATCTTATGGACGCTCTAGAGGCCGGTCTAGCTGCTGTGGACGTATGTTTCATTGCCTGGCAACCTATCTTTAACTGTTATAGGGGGAACTGCCAGGTCTATATCTACCCCCAGGGGCAGAGCCACGCCCATTTCTAGTATTTGTTTGTTTGTCGTCTACAGGCCACATTTCTTAACTTATAATCTTGAAACTTTGCATACATATTCTTTGTACCCTAAGGAACATCTCTATCGTTTGGGGTGCATGACCATTCCCCAGGGGCAGAGCCACGCCCATTTCCTTTTTGTGTGTCTTTGTGTCGCCTACTGTACATGGCGCAATTCTTACTGGATTTTCTTTAAACTTTGTATACTTACTCTTTATACCCTAAGGATGACCCCTATCGTTTAGGGTGCATGCCCAATCCCCAGGGGCAGAGCCACGCCCATTTTCTTTTTGTGTGTCTGTGTGTCGCCTACAGGGCGCAATTCTAACTGGATTTTCTTAGAACTTTGTATACTTACTCTTTACACCCTAAGGATGATCCGTATTGTTTTTTGGTGCATGCCCGACCCCCAGAGCCACGCCCATTCCTTATATTTATTTGTTTGTTGTCTACAAGCCACATTTCTTAACGTATAATATTGAAACTTTGAATGCTTATTCTTTGTACCCTAAGGAACATTCCTGTCATTTGGGGTGCATGCCCAACCCCGAGGGGCAATGTCACGCCCATTTTCTTTTTGTGTGTCACCTACAGGCCACAATTCTTAATCGGTCATCTCGAAACTTAAAATATTTATTTCTTATACCCTAAAGATGGTCCCTTTTGTTTTGGGTGCATGCCCGACCCCCGTGGGACAGCAACGCCCATTTCTTGTATTTGTTTGTCTGTCGTCTACAGGCTGCATTTCTTAATGTATCATCTTGAAACTTTGAATACCGTACTTATTCTTGGTACCTTAAGGAAGATCCCTATTGTTTTTGGTGCATGCCCGACCCCCAGGGACAGTGCCACACCCATTTTCTTTTTGTGTGTCTGTGTGTCACCTACAGGGTAGTACAGGCCACAATTCTTAATCGACCGTCTTGAAAACTTTTTTTATACTTATTCCTTATACCCTAAGGCTGACCACTATTATTTTTGGTGCATGCCGGACCCCCTGGGACAGAGCCACGCCCAATGCTTTTGTGTCTTGTGTTCGCCTACAGGATGCAATTCTAAACAGATCCTTTTAACACTTTACATACCTATTCCTTATACCCTAAGGATGACTCCTAATGTTTTTGGTGATTTCCTAACCCCCAGGGGCAGATCCATGCCCATTTCAACTGCATGTCCCGACTCCCACAGGCAAGACATGCCCAATTTTTATACGCCCACATTGAAATGTGGTCGTATATTGTCGTCGCCCCCGTCCGTCCGTCCGTCCTTCCGTCCGTCCGTCGGTCCGGCGTCCACAATTGTTTGTGGATGCTCTAGAGGCTAAAGTTAATATCCGATTGACTTTAAATTTATACACATTGTTAAAAGTCATGAGACGAAGAAGCCTATTGTTTTTCAGCGATTTCCGATAATAACTACCAGAGTTATGGCCCATGATTACTTCAAAAAATCTTGTGGACGCTCTAGAGGCCAAAGTTAATATCCAATTGGCTTTAAATTTATACACAGTGTTTAAGGTCATAAGACGAAGAAGCCTATTGATTTTCAGCGATTTCCGATAATTAGTGCCAGAGTTATGGCCCTTGATCACTTCAAAAAATCTTGTGGATGCTCTAAAAGCCAAAGTTAATATCCGATTGACTTTAAATTTATACACAGTGTTTAAGGTCATAAGACGAATAAGCCTATTGATTTTCAGCGATATCCGATAATTAGTGCCAGAGTTATGGCCCTTGATCACTTCAAAAAATCTTGTGGACGCTCTAAAAGCCAAAGTTAATATCCGATTGACTTTAAATTTATACAGAGTGTTTAAGGTCATAAGACAAAGAAGCCTATTGATTTTCAGCGATTTCCGATAATTAGTGCCAGAGTTATGGCCCTTGATCACTTCAAAAAAATCTTATCTACGCTCTAGAGGCCAAAGTTAATATCTGATTGACTTTAAATTCAAACACAGTGTTTAAGGTCATAAGAAGAAGAAGCCTGTTGATTTTCAGCGATTTCCGATAATTAGTGCCAGAGTTATGGCCCTTGATCACTTCAAAAAATCTTGTGGATGCTCTAGAGGCCAAAGTTAATATCTGATTGACTTTAAATTTATACACAGCGTTTAAAGTCATGAGACGAAGAAGCCTATTGATTTTCAGCGATCTCTGATAATTATTGCCAGAGTTATGGCCCTTGATCACATCAAAAAATCCTGTGGATGCTCTAGAGGCCAAAGTTAATATCTGATTGACTTTAAATTTACACACACTGTTTAAGGTCATGAGACGAAGAAGCCTACTGATTTTCAGCGATTTCAAATAATTACTCCCAGAGTTATCTCCCTTGATCACTTCAAAAAACCTTGCGATGCTATAGATGCCAAACTTATCATCCGATTGATTTCAGATTGATACACAGAGTTTAAGGTGTTGAAAACGAACAAGTATTTTGATTTTCAATGAATTTTGATAACTGAACAGCTAAATCCATGATGTTAAATGTTTCCTATACTAATTGTTAGCGAGGGGCAAAACTTTATAAAAAGCAAACAAATTCTAATGATTTTCAGATAATTACATAATGAGTTGTTACTCTTAATCAGATTTTAGTGTATTACAAATGTTTCATTACCCAAAAAAGTAAAAATATGCGACAACCCTTGTTGACTGCCCGGACGATTTAGCTGCTGTGGGCGTATGTTTCGTTGCCTGGCAACCTATCTTTGTGTTTGTCGTTTACAGGCCGCAATTCTGAATGAATCAGCTTGGTACTTGACATTTGTATTCCGTATAGCCTGAGGGCGTCCACTATTGATTTTGGTGAATGTCCCGACCCCCAGGGGCAGAGCCACGCCCACTTTTGCCTTTAGCGTTAGGGAGGCACAATTCTGAATGGATTATCTTGGTATACTTATTCCTTTTACTCTTAAGGACGGCAACTATTGATGTTGAGGCACCACCCTCAACGCTAAACAAACCAAACGCCTAGCCTTCTTGACAAAGTACCAGGAATATGGACGTATATGTGACCCGTCATGGCATAATGAGTCGCAATGAGGAAATTTTGAAAATTTAGTTATTGTTATTTTCACATTCTCCAACTCAATACCTCCAATTTGATGTATGGTTTGATTAAATCCTGCAAAAATTGACTGAGCTGTGTCCGCTTGAAGCCACCCAACTCACCAAAGTAAGTTTTGAGAAAAGTCAAGTCAAAGATTTGGTATGTTTCAAAACAAAATCTCATAGCAACCAAGCCATTTATTTGCTGTTTTGTCGTTGAATACTTATTCTAGAGGTTTTAAGGGATGCTGAAGACGAAAATTGTAGTAAACATTTCCAAAATGGGCGCGAAAATGACAAATGTTCGAGTTTTCACAAGTTATGTGTTTATTAATGTTCGAGTTTTCACAAGTTATGTGTTTATTAATGTATAAGAGTCAATCCGATAATACCCGCCATTTTGTTTTTCAAAATGGCGACCGAAATGATAATCGTCGTAGTAAATTATCCCACAATATCGACCATTTTGTTTTAAATGAACCCGCGGTAACTATCGGTCTTGATGTTACCAGGGACGTACCGGGGGTCGAGTTTCCCTAAACCACGATGTACCCTGTAGTTCGGATAGAGAGTCTAAGCTATGATGTACCCTGTAGTTTGTATCACGTATCTAAACCATGATGTATTCTGTAGTTCGTATTGAGTCTCTAAACTATGATGTACCCTGTAGTTCGTATAGAGTCTCTAAGCCATGATGTATCCTGCAGCTCGGATAGAGTCTCTCTAAACAATCATGTACCCTGTAGTTTGGATAGAGTGTCTAAACCATGATGTACCCTGTACTTCGATGTACCCTGTAGTTCATATAGTCTCTAAATGGAGGGTTGGATGGCTGAATGGTTAGCACGTGCGTGCTGTATCATTATAATCACAATGTTACACAATAAATTATACCCCTTCCCCTACTGAGAATTGTAATGAAATAATGTAATGTTATCTTCGTTTATATTATGTCTTTGAATCTACCCGAGAGGTATGTGCATCGGTATGACACCATAAATAAATTAATATGCGTATTTCTACAAAGATCCATTTATAGTCTTTAATTACACACTGTTAATTGGAGTTTTAATGACAATAAATCATTTAGTTTATTCAGCTCGACGTAAGACTTAAAAAATATATAGACGCAGTTGTTTTAACTTGAATGTAGATATTAATCATCTATAGTGCATATCACCTTTCAGTTGAATCATGTTATGTTCATGTTGTGTTACGCAGGGCTCACACTGGCTTTCAATTTTTTTCCGCCAAAATGGATGATAATTTTTATATAAAGAAATGTTCATATTTTTTCCTGCCAACTTGAATATTTTATCTGCCAAAAATGTGTGATAAAAAATACAATATCTAACAATTTTATGTCTCACCTATTCTTATTATAAAATAATTTCCGATATATACAATACAATATACATGTAAAACAACTTTTAAAATCTGTCTTTACATTATATATAAGCACAGTTTGGATTTAATAAGATCAGATTTTATTTTTGGTGAGTTTAATCTATTTGAACATCATACAACACTATATATTCAGTAGTTACACGTCAAATCTCGTCCAAGGAATGACAATTTTCTATAAATGTATGTGTTGCGTGTACAATAGACCTATTGTTATTTTCAAGTACCGTAAAGGTATCAGAATCTGAATCCCTTATAGAATGATATTACATCAATTATATTTGTAAGAGATGCTTACAATAATACTGTCGTTCACATTTAGACCATTTTGGCGACGGTAATATGATACAAATGGCGAACCGTTTTCTCGCTCAAGAATCGCCGATATTCAGCTAGTTCTTACGTTTTCGACCAGTGTTGATAAGATAAGTCAATCAACTAATCATTAATCCAAAACAACTGATTAGTATTACTCATTGACTCGATCCGGATTATCAGCCAGTTGATTAATTTATTATTATAGTGTTTAGCCACGTGATTGACACTCAATAATGATTAGAATTTTAAGATTTTTTTCCGCCAGTTCTCTAAAAGTATCACCAATACCGCAAAACTTTATCGCCAAAATTATCGCCAAAATCAAATTTTAATCGCCACTTTCATATTTTTATCGCAAATTGCGACTTTGGTGTTACGTATTTGCCAACATCAAGGTAATGACGATAATGACGTCACAATGAGAACGACGTAATTCCATCAAAGTGACGTTACGACGTCATAAAAAGATCGTAGGTTAAAAATGTCGGCATTTTTTAACTTCCGAGTATCGATTTCCTATAGGTCGTTAATACATTTATTTGCACTAAAGTCAACCGCTTCGGAGATTTCAGCGATTTTCTGGTCCACTGGCGGCCATCTTGGATTTATGTTAATTATGCAAATTTCCCCAAGACCAATAATGGCCGCTTTTGTTATGGAAGTACTAGAGACCACACCTGAACAGTTCCCAAAGAAATGATTTCTGTTGCAGTTTGTTCTAGGTGTATTGTTATGTATACCCGCCTAATTCATTGTATGCACACAATGGGATTTTCTGATTAAACGCCATGAAACTTCGACCAGGAAGTCGCCGCCATTTCAATTTACAGCTAATGCTTTGCACCCGTTGTCTGGGCCAATCAGCAAACGAGCCGTGTTGGCAGCATAGCAACAAGCAGAGTTTGTCTACATTTTTAGGGGTTTTAAAACCCTTTTGTTTTCATTCAAAATGAACTCAACGACAATACTGTGGTCATATGTATAATCTAGAGATTCTCCGCTTTACAACGATGCCAAGCATTTTGCAAAAGGATTTACCGGTCGTCCCGCTGTGAGCTGGGAAAAATATCTAATTTTGCTGAGAATATTCAGAAAAAGACAGATTTAAGAATACCATACTCTTACAAAACGTCCAAATAAAGGTGTTTTAAAATGTTTTATTGCTATTTTGATCTTTTGGGCCGATAGATAGTACATGTATATTTATAGACTCATATTTGTGAAAATCTCAATTTCGATCAAAATCAATGTTTTCACTTATTTTGTCTTTATCTCATTATTGGATTGCGCGCATTCCGACTTATTTTGCCGTGGCCGGTCACATATTGTAGCGTTAGCCTTATGTTTGGTTTTTATTGGGATGCGACCTATTGCTGACGTAAAGCAAATTGGGGTGAGTAAGACGCTGGCTCACAGGACTGGAGGTGGGGTGTTCAATCCTGCATTGGTCGAGAAAGTTCACCCAGATTTTCCGTCGTGGTTTCCCACTTATCAGTGGTGCAGGATGGAGGGCCTGACAAGGACAGCTGTTTAGTCATTCAGATTGATCGAAAAACCTGTATACATTGGCTGTTGGAATTCGATATAAGAGAAGACCATAGTGCCACTGACCAGGCAAAATTTCTCTCACAGCACACTGTATGCTGTATGCCCATCTTCATTTGCCTAGTCGAAGCAGAACCATAGGACTTTAAACCCCATTTCATTCCTATAGATCATCAAAGACGTCGCCACAGTTGTATGTGTGTTTTGTTACTGTATGTCCCTCACCCAACAAACTGAAATCTGGTTTATCTGACTTATGTTGCAATTAATAACATTATAATTGTTTTATACTTACGAGTAATAAACTGTGATTGGTTAGAAGTTTTAGTCACATGATATTTATTACCATCTAGAGAGACTCTATAAATCTTATAATTAACAGCTTCTCTAGACGGTAGGTTTACACATGGTATTTCATTGTTATCTGTCGTTGTCAATTCAACATATTCGTTGTAGCTTGAAACATGATGAGTGGTACTTTTTGTTTGTATTATCTGTATGTAGTGATATTTAAATTCAAATCTTGTTGGTAGTGGCATGTCTTCACATCTAAATATAATACTGGATTCATTGGTCATTTCATCGACTCTTTGATCAACGTTGAATTCCAATTCATCAGACTACAAAAAGTAGGAATTTAAAATATGATATATTTATAAGGATAATTTATTGTTTCTTACATGGCTGCTTTAAAAGTGGGTGTATATTGTTGTCACCAAAGTTTGTCTGTCAGCTCATCTATTCACAGTTGTTGTAGATAAAGACTAAAGTCGGTACGATAAAAACATAGTCTTGATTATCCATTTCATGATTTAATCATGAATGAAAGTTGAGCAGCAAATAGGATCCTAATCCAATAAATATCACAGTCTAGCATTGACATTGAGAGTTTATTATGGTCTGGATATGTTAATTAATGTCTTATTAACAATTTAGATAACATTACAGACCTAAAGAAAGACCTGTAATAGGCAGATATAGCGCTTGCATAATGTATGTTTTATCAATATGTAATACTGTTACATCATGCACGATTCAACTGTTACTGTGTTACATCATGTATGTTTAAAACTATCGAGTCTCTGCCAAGATACATGTACAATCATTTTTATAGTACATGTACAATCATTTTTATAGTACATATATTTGAGTGAATAGTACATACAGTGTATATTTGAGTGAATAGTACATATATTTGAGTGATTTTAAGGAGTTTAAAATAATTCAGCTATCACTCATACATGTAATCAATTACATTTAATTTTGAGCAGGTCTGGAAATAACAGTTTTAGATGTACCAGACAAAATGTTAGGCACTAATGAAATAGTACCTGACATTTTCAACTTTGTGCCAGACATGTATTAATAATATCAATAAAAATGACAAGTCAGTGCCGGACAACATGACAAGCACCAGAGATTTTGTACCTTACAAAGCCTGACATTGTCTGTGACATGTGCCTTATTTCCAAACTTGAATGAGTGATTATACTTACCGCTACTGAGAATGGAAATCTGCAAGGTCTGTGACGACTTTCTAATCTCAACTCATGTATTGGACTGTTGAGTATAATTGTATTGCTTAGAATAACTTTTGGTTCATTTATCTTAAGACCATATATAGTAATTCTGAGCTCTGTATCAGGAGGTTGCTGGTTTTGATCGATGTGCCATAAATTTGTACAATTTAGAAAGTAGAAATTTGTTTCGTTGTTGTCAGTATTTTGAACAGCACAAATTATTCTGTTAATTTGGTCACGGTTGTATGTTATGTTGATTGCTGTTGAACCGATGTATAAAATTTTCTGTAAAAATGAAAAACATTGAACTTAACCGGTATTTCAAATGCATTTAATTAATTACTTGGAAAGGAAATAATTTTGAAATAACTTCAGAAGTTTATTATTCAATTGCATTTGTCACAAAAATTTGCATGAATATAAACTTCCGGGCAAAAGAAAGTTGACACTTTGTGTAAATATTCCATAAAAAAATACAAAGACAGTTTTCATTTAAATGATGAATATTTTATTAAGAGTAATAAGTTTTTGATGTCTGGAGCAAAAATCAAAATGTCTAAACTTAATGCAACATTATCATATATATAAAACTGGATTTACATGTGTCAACTTCCTTTTGCCCAGTACTTTATAGTGAAACTTTCAGCCAATTAAAAGACTGTTTGGAAGGCTCTTCAAAATTTTTGTAGTCCAAAACATTTATCGGAAGCTGTGTAATATGTTTTCATAGAAATACCAGCAAGCATCTACTTCTTGACTAGCAATGGCCTAGTATCTGAAAAAACATGCAGTTACAATTTCCCGCTGTGCTTTCTGGCTTTAAGTGGGGGGGGGGGGGGCGGGCGGGCTGTGAGTAATAGAAAATTGGAGACAAGTGCTAAAAGAGCTAGGTATCTCCTATAAACAGTTTCGGAGATCATTTTCCAAACTAACATTTCTTTTCATTTGTTTATTTATATAAAAAGCTTTGATTTTAAGAGATAGTGTGAAAACTGAGACTTCTCCTTTAAAAGAAGTAGATTGAGTTACTTTTTAAAGAAAGGCATATAAAATATTATTTTGATATGGAAATGAGTACGACGCGAGAGAAGATTACCTACATGTAGATAATCCCTTGCAAATATGAAAATATAATTTAATATTAAGTGTTTTGATGAATTATATTGTAGTAACTTACCTGTACCACAACCATTTTGACTTGTGCTGTTGTAGCAGCACTAACAAATTAATATTTCCATCCAGAACCTTCGTGGGATTCACATTCTTTGCAATGATTACGTATTTAAAACTTGGTTTTCCCAATCAGTTGTCCCAATTGTCCAATCTTATTTTAGACAAAGATTATGTATATCATGTTTAAAACTTAGTTTACCCAATTTGTTATCCCATTGTTGTAATCAGCTATTTTCATTGTTGCACTATGTTCTTGATTTATAGATAAATAATTATCTTTCAAAGAATTAAAAGTGAAAGTAAAACTATATAAATTGAACAAAGAGTCTCTTTATTTTGCAAACTACAACAAAAACTGAATCTATTAAGCAATGTTAAGTGTTGTATGCATAATACAGTGTAAGCATACCCTGCCTCATGTATGACATATGTCTCAGCAATAACTTCAGCTGAAGCATTGACTTTTCTTTTCCAATTGAACATAAATACTTACCTGGTAAAGATGATAAACATCCAAGTGGAAATATAAAAATTCTTAGAACAGGTTTTTAAGGACAGTCATTTTAGTTCAAGGAATATAGCTTATATACATCGTATACCAAAACTACATTCTAAAGAAAAAAAATAGTTATTTTGGGGGGGACAAGAAATTGGGTTCCAACCTCAACTCCACTTTTAATGTGGGCGTATATATATAGATTATTGTCGTCGCCCCTGTCCGTCCACCATTGCTTATGAAGGCATATTGAGGTTTAAGTTAAAATCTTTTTGACTTTAAATTTAAACACAGTGTTTAAGGTCATGAGACGAAGAATCTTATTATTATGCAGCGATTTCCAATAATTACTGCCAGAGTTATAGCCCTTGATCATTTTGAAAATTCTTGTGGATGCTCAAGGGGTTAAAGTTAATATTCAGACTTGTTGTTGAATAAATATATTATATTTTATAGGCTGAACAAGAGGCTGGACATGAAGTAGATAAAAAACAAGCATTTGAACAGCTGTCAAAAGCATTAACTAATTTACTCAATAAAATGGATAAAACAGAAAAAGGTAATATATTTGTTGATGCATATTACTAAAAGTGTAATGAGAAAAATACTGGTAGCTACCCTTTGGAAAATTTAGACACCTTTATCCAGTCTGTCATTTAATCATTACATGTTATGCCACCTGGTTAAATTTCTAGCCAAGTTCCACCTTGTCAGTTGTGCAGGTTAGAAGCCTCGACGAGCAAAGGCGTCTAGTCTATGAGATGCCCCCCCCCCTCCCAAAAAAACCCTAAAATTGCCTTACACAACACTGCACGGCATATGACATCTTCTTTAACCAGGTTGGTACAGAAAAGAAAAGTAAAATCAATGTTTTATTAGATTTCAGTCTCATTATTTTGCTAAGTAGATGAAATAAAAATACTTTGGTTCACTTAAACTGTCTGCCCGAAAAGTCAGAGTACCTGAAAGTGTGGGGATGGGGGCAGATCCCCCCCCCCCCCTTGGCTCGTAAACCTGTGTCCCTCACAACCAACTCTACAGTCAATGCCTGTTACAGACCATTCTGGAGCAATAAACCAGATGGAGTTATGTCCCATGAATAACATCACAGGTACAATGTATGTTAGTATGGATACATTACAAAGTAAACAATACTGTTTGTAGAAGAACAAGAATTTCACCGTTTTTAATACCTTAAATAGCTGTCCAAAGTTTTAGGGAAGACCCTCAGATTAAATGAAGGGCTGTCCTATTGCAGTACTTTGGATAGATTTGAGTGAACGGGAAGAATAGACACACTTCTTCAAAAAATCAAGTATCAGAAGCCAATCTGACAATGGGCAGAGAGGGATTTCTCGGACCATTGTTTCAGGAATATGGCTGTGGGTAGACAATCACAGCAATAGAAGCAAATCAAAGCAAAAGTTATATTTCCAAATACCGACACTGATTGATTAATTGAAAGACGAATGTGATAGGCTCAAAAGCCACTTGCATGACCCCTGACACAACTAGTCTGATCTTCATGTAGTGGATCCATCGAAAGTATAAAAAAAACCCAAAAGAAACATAAATCTGTATTTTGATAATTTTTGGTGGATATTAAAAGACAAGGTGATATTTGTAGGATAATTATCATTATAACTAAATTGTGATATCTACGTCAGTCGATAGGTGTGCAGTGACCGCCCTAGACCCTTAAAACCATTAGCCAAATTTTTAGCCAAATTAAAATTTTATTAGCCAATTCAGAAAGTTTTAGCCAAATATTTTATATCATTTTTATTCATATGTTTGTTAATTAAAAATGAAACCACGTGCTTGTTGCTTTTTAAACGTACCGGTAATACAAGACTCATAGCAGCCGTAGAAAGGAAATAATAAACAGTACAAAATCCTTATGAGTATCCTTTATCTAAATTGCTACGTATTTTGTTTTTACTTCGTTTTATCTAGTTCACTATATTGTCTGTCAATATATGAGTAGAAGTTTTGGAAAAGGTGGGAAATATCACGTGGTTTGCGCGTGGTTGAATAAAGGATGAAAGGGGGGATATTCCTTTGATGTCACGTAATCACTGTCTAATACATTCCGGCTTCTAGATGCCAATATAAATTTAGAAATAATTTAGTGATTTATATTGTTATGCTTGGTTATTGTATCGACAAATAAAAACTCATAATAAAGATCATACTTTATTAATTAATAATATTATCAACAAATAGGTTCCCATTAGATGTTTTATTTTTAACAATAGTTCTGGAAATGGCGGGAGAATGTCACGTGATAGCCACTGTTGACAAACAGGTCATGAAGGTATTGCTTTGATGTATCATTTCATTACCGCATGAACTAATGCACACATATAGATATATATATACAGATGCTGTGCCGATTACTGTAAGGAATTATATAGTAATTAACACTTAAAATATGATAATCTCGACCATTAATCATACAGCAAATAATTTAATTCATAATGGATGGTGTATATTTTTGACGATTGCGTAAGAAGCGTGGCCCAAATATTACTTCAACAACACAGGGTTTATGTTGATTCCCGCCGTAAAATAGTAAAAGTACCATGCGTTTCCCGACTAAAATAAAGACAAATATCTACATAGATCATCATGCCATTCGAGACATTTTAATGAGTAATGGTTTTATATCCACCACTATCGGTAATTTATTTGTATCGGCCGATATACTTCGCTGTCAATATCTGAAATCGGTAAAACCTATAGGTGTCATATCGGAACATCGCAACTTGAAGTGAAGCGAATATGGCGAGCATATGTGAACAGTGCAGTGCCACACAAAAGGGGCGTAACTGTGTTGTATAGTATCTAGACTCGATCTTTCAGTCGTTTTAATGCGTGACATTGACTGATTTGCGACTTGTACGATTGAGACTACAGTAATTAATGTACTAAAAATAGACATTCCATTGAATGATCGAAAGAAGCGTTTAACGAAACGATTTCAACTTTAATATTAATAGATTTACAAAATAATTCATTTGCCAAAATTTTCGCCAGAATCATCACTTTATTCGCCAATAAAAATATTTGTCGTTATTGGCTAATTGGCGAATGTCTAGGGCGGTCACTGGGTGTGTTTGATAACCAGAAATCTAAATCTAGAGTCTTTCCAAATTCACCATCCTATCTCTGTGTTTCCTAAAGAAGGGGGGTTGGGATGGCCTAGTGGTCTAGAGTGTCGCGCTTTGACCTCTAGCTGGCCGGTCACCTCTGGCTTGCGGCTGTGGTTTCGATCCCTGGTGTGAGCGTATGTGGCATGGAGATAGGGGCGCCTTCTCAATCTCGTGGGTTTCCTCCGGGCACTCTGGTTTCCTCCCACTGCTAAAGATCCCTACGCGCAAGCGAATTATTGAAATAAATTAAAACCATATGTTAGTCCCGAAATGACCTAGTTTGTGTCGAGTGGACGTTAAACACCATTTCTATCTCTCTCTTATTTCCTTAAGATTTTCAAATGTAATCCAATTATATGTATTTATGAATCCGGATTCTGTTTGATAGTAATTTCCAGGTTAGCTTTTAGATTGTTTGTTTACAGAGTACTCTCATCGGTATTCGTACAGATATTTTATTGTTTTATTGTATTGTATTTTGTTTTGTATCTTTAGATTTAAATGCTGTTAATAAAGAAATACAAGATAGTTTAGAAAGAAAGAAAGAAATAGAATCATTAAATATAGACTCAGATGAAATCCTAGATGATACAACTGATAAAAACAATATAGGTAACTTATTACTCAATATACTAACTACATGAGTGATGTAAGGGGCCGTCATATTGGCATAGTGTAGGCCAGAGAGAGAGCCAAAAAGAGAGACAGAGACACAGTGAGAGAGACAGAGGGAGAGACAGACAGAGAGAGAGAAAGAGACAAAGAGACTGTAGTGTTGGTCAGTGGTTCCCAGCGATTTTCCACTCAAGGACCCCTTGTGACTTTGTTTACAGATCTACACCTTGCAATTATTCTGTTCACCTAGATTTCCCATATATGGGGCATTAAGACGGAATCAGTCCAAAAATGCTTCAATTCTATTCAGTATTTCCAAAGATATGATGAACTGAAAATGTTGGCACCAGTAAGCGCTACCAGTATGCTTGAATTCTTTGATGGCCTCTGTTTTTAATCGGATTTAATCCAAATTGAGAGATTATGAATCGTGCAGGACAGAGGGCCTGACAGAGACAGCTGTCTATTCATTCGAATAAGTGGCGTGCACTTAAAAGATCCCTTAGCAGAGTAGACCATAGTGAGGAATCACGGTGGCTAAGCAGGTAAGGCGCTGGCTCGCTAGCCTGGAGGTCGGGGGTTCAATCCCTGCATTGGCTGAGAAAGTTCATCTCGATTTTCGGGCGTGGTTTTTCCCTTGTCAGTGATGCAGAGTGGAGGGCCTGACAAGGACAGCTGTCTAGTCGTTTGGATGGGACGAAAAACCGAGGTCTATGTACACATTGGCGTGCACGTAAAAGATCCCTTTGCTGTTGGAATTCGATATAAGGCAAAATTTCCCTCATAGCACACTGTATGGCGAATGCCCGTCTTCCATTAGCCCAGGTTAGGTGCATAAGAGTAGGGCATTAAGCCCCATTTCATTTCAGACCATAGTGTCGCTGCCTGGGCAAAGTTTCCCTCATAGCACACTGTATGTTGTATGCCCTTCTTCGTAAGCCCAGCTTAGGAGCAGAACAGTGGAATGTTATACCTCATTTCATCATTTGGGGGGTGGGATGGCAAGCGAATTATTGAAATAAAATTGAAACCATATGTTAGTCCCAAAATGACCTAGTTTGTGTCGAGTGGACGTTAAACCCCATTTCTCTCTCTCTCTCCCTCTCTCTCTCTCTCATTTCATCATTTCATTTCCAATTATCAATGGTTGATATTTTGGTTCTGTATTATGTACTAAATTAAATAATAAATTTTTATACGGATTAAGTAGTGAAAAATTACATGCTGTCCCAAAAATACGCAAGCTGGATTACCTATTTTAAACTTCGTTAGTTCCATTGTACCTTCTCCACTTCCTAAATGCACTCTGATTGATACAGGTATAAAGTTTATGGTATACATGAACCCACCGATCGACAGGAGTAAAACATGTCAAGGAGTGTTGTTTACTTGTAAATACATGCAGGCTTTAAATTCTTCACATATACATTTTACAAATGTCACGATTAATTGTCAGTGCTAATGACGTATAACCAAATTCCACAGAATACCAGCTGACACTTGACACCAGTTCAAGGTTACTGCGGTTTTATCTCAAGGTTGTTTAATGACTGACTTAAAGTTCCAACATTGGAGAATAACAGTACAGATGTAGAGTTTAATACCGTACAATATCAGAAGTACCATTTCAACTTAGAACTGTTTCCATACACTTGTTTATCTTGTTGTTCTTGTCCACTTCCTCCTTTTTCTTTGGACAATTTTGCATCAAATGATAGTTGAAATGTCGCAATTCTACAAGGGCTGAAATGACATCATGGTCGTTTCCTGGTTCATACAGTTTTGCTTGCGGGCACCCTAGACTAAAGTTAATATCCGATTGACATTAAGTTTATACACAGTCATGTATTACGTTTGTCTCAATTTTCCCATTGTTGTCTTTGAGTAAGACATTAAAGGAGGTAAATCGCTAATATTTGGGACCTAGAAATTGACGCAAATGGGTCAAAACGCATATAAAAATGTAATATTAACTGATTTACCTTCAATAAATCACAAGTCTCAATTTAATGGCAATTCTAGCGTCTGATTATTCCAGTCTACACTGATAGATCACAACATCAATGTTGATTTAAATTGATAAATAATTTGTGTTTTCAAAGTCAAAGACTCTGGACGATATTGAGTTACAGACTTAGCTACTTTGAATTCAGTAGTCTATAATATTAACATGTTGATTGTCATTATTTATAGATTCACAAAAAGATGACAATCTAAATACAGATGACAGTCTCATGAAGGAGGGGAAACTCACGGAAACTAAAGATTCTGACGACCTGAAAAGAAAACAAGCAAAAATATTAGAAAGTCGAGTTAAAGAAAGTTTAGAAAAAGCTGGTTTAAAAACAAAAGGTATGTACTATTAAATTGTAAAACACTGTGCTGTGTAACTGTGCATGTCATGGGATTTAATTTCATGTTTGTACAGGATAAAGCGTAGGCTCGTTGGTCTAACATGGTGGATTTCTCTGAGCGCTAAGGTTTCCTCCCACTTCTAAGGTCCACTACCTACGGGCAAGCTAATTATTAAGGCAAAAATAACCATATGCTTATCGCAAAATGAATTTTTGAACTATTGAAATGACACATCTCCTTGGCTAATGTAGAGACAAAGTAAGCACAGGTCCCGCTTTTTTTTCTATCCTATCCGAAAAACTAGAGGGTTTTGAATGCTAGGCTCCCCATACTGTGCAACTCATGAGGCAGTGACCGCCCTAGACATTCGCCAATTCGCCAATGACGACAAATATTTTTATTGGCGAATAAAGTGATGATTCAGGCGAAAATTTTGGCGAATGAATTATTTTGTAAATCTGTTAATATTAAAGTTGAAATCGTTTCGTTAAACGCTTCTTCCGATCATTCAATGGAGTGTCTATTTCTAGTACATTAATTTCTCTAGTCTCAATCGTACAAGTCGCAAATCAGTCAATGTCACGCATTAAAACGACTGAAAGATCGAGTCTAGAGACGATACAACACAGTTACGCCCAATTTGTGTGGCACTGCACTGTTTACATATGCTCGCCACTTGCCGAGTGTACATTCGCTTCACGTAGCGATGTTCCAATATGACACCTATCGGTTTACCGATATCAGATATTGACAGCGAAGTATATCGGCCGATACAAATAAATTACCGATAGTGGTGGATATAACACCATTACACATTAAAATGTCTCGAATGGCATGATGATCTATGTAGATATGTCTTTATTTTAGTCGGGAAACGCATGGTACTTTTACTATTTTACTGCGGGAATCAACATAAACCCTGCGTTGTTGAAGTAATAATTGGGCCACGCTTCTTACGCAATCAAATATATACACCATCGATTATGAATTAAATTATTTGCTGTATCATTAATGGTCGAGATTATCATATTTTAAGTGTTAATTACTATATAATTCCTTACAGTAATCGGCTCGGCATCTGTACATGTATATCTGTACGTGTGCATTAGTTCATGCGGTAATGAAATGATACATCAAAGCGATACCTTCATGACCCGTTTGTCAACAGTGGCTATCACGTGACATTCTCCCGCCATTTCTAGAACTATTGTTAAAAATAAAACATCTAATGGGAACCTATTTGTTGATAATATTATTAATTAATAAAGGATGATCTTTATTATGAGTTTTTATTTGTCGACACAATAACCAAGCATAACAATATAAATCACTAAATTATTTCTGAATTTATATCGGCATCTAGAAGACGGAATGTATTAGACAGTGATTACGTGACATCAAAGGAATATCCCCCCTTTCATCCTTTATTCCACCACGCGCAAACCACGTGATATTTCCCACCTTTTCCAAAACTTCTATTCATATATTGACAGACAATATAGTGAACTAGATAGAACGAAGTAAAAAAAAAAACGTAGCAATTTAGATAAAGGATACTCGTAAGGATTTTGTACTGTTTATTATTTCCTTTCTACGGCTGCTATGAGTCTTGTATTACCGGTACGTTTAAAAAGCAACAAGCACGTAGTTTCATTTTTAATTAACAAACATATGAATAAAAATGATATAAAATATTTGGCTAAAACTTTCTGAATTGGCTAATAAAATTTTGATTTGGCTAAAAATTTGGCTAATGGTTTTAAAGGTCTAGGGCGGTCACTGATGAGGGGAAACCAGGTTGGAAAACCTCAAGTAACTTTCACAATCATTGTTCAAGTAAATGTATTAAAAAGTTATTTTGAATTTTTGAAAAGAGGACACATTACCAGCAGTACCTGAAAAAGTTAATAGAGGTAAAGCTCTAGTGTTTGTGTTCATCACAGTAGTTTTAATTTTGTCATTTTTGGTTAAAGGGCAACATGACAGAAGGCTAATATGGAGCTAAATCTGTTTTTGGTTTAAGTCAAAATAAATAATTAAGTGATGTTGAACTGAAGTTTGAATTAGTGATGAGACGAGTTTTATAATTAAAGCTTTTCCAATCAGTGCAGGTCCAAATTGATTGAAAGAATTATTCTCTGTGTTTTTCTGTTGTGTTTACCCTTCAAGTAGTATATATTGTCAAGTTGGTTTTTCTTTTAAGTTTTTAGTAGAATCATCATAATGCTTACCGGGTAATACCCATATTCCACATGTCTCAAGTGATGTGCATGATAAGCCAATCGTCATAAACCTACATATTGTGACCCACATCCATCACATTGGAGAGTTCCGAAAATTTTTCGAGGATATACTTATTAACAGTCATATATTTGGGAATAGTTTCAGGGAACAAGGGTTAAAACCCTAACCCTTTCCTTGAAGAAAATTGGGTTCATTTTACACTGGACATGTGGGAACTGACGATGTGACGTCACATTATTGGAATATCTTATGTAGGCCTATATGATCTCCCTCAGCTTCCTAATCACATAGACCAATGTGCATATAGTTCACCAGGGGACACTATCAACAAAAGATATGTCAACCATTGACAAAGAACGACATGATGGCTGGAAAATGAAATGAAACGAAATAAGGTTTATTTAACATCTTAGTGTTCTGCTCCGAACTGGGCAAATTAAGACAGTGGCACTACAGTCTACTCTTTTATCGAATTCCATCTGTCAAGGGATCTTTTACATGCACGCCGATGTGTACTCAGGACCTTGGTTGTCGTCCCATCCGAACGACAAGACAGCTGTTCGTCCTTGTCAGACCTTCCATCCTGCACGACTGACAAAGGGAAACCACACTGGAAAATCTGGATGAACTTTCTCGGCCAATGCAGGGATCAACCAATGATGGTTGCAGGATCTGTCAATCATGTACAAAATTATTGAGACATGTGTAGGCATTATGTTAACACAATTACACCCATACTCCTCGCAGTGTTACGTTTGATTAGAGGTAATCCCACTACTCACTGCTGTAATGAGTGGATATTGTTGTTTTAAATTTTGATTGATCAGTAGTCCGACTAACAACCAATTAACCCGTGCATAGCATAATACTGCAGTAAAACTAATTGCGTGACAAACGATGAGACTATCAAGTCTAATGAAATGTAAACAATGCTGTTTGGAAATGAACATACTTTCACTGTTTTTAATAACTTAAATCACTGTCCAAAGTTTTAGGGAAGACCCAGATTAAACGTAGGACTGTCATGTTGATTGAACGTGAAGAATAGAAACACTCCCTCAAAAGTTCAAGAATCAGAAGTCAATCCAGCAATGGGCAGAGAGGGATTTCTCTGGCCATTGCTTCAGGAATATGATTTACACTTAGTTACATGTTTTGCTTTAGTTTTGGTTAATTTTTAAGTTATTGTATTATAGAGAATGAACTCTGGGTGGTCAAATAGAATACTTCACCATTAATTAATGTTACCACCTGTATAATTAACTTGTGATAGTTTCTATATGTCACCTAGTTTTATTTTTATCACCGTTGATATTAAGCATGTGATGAAAATATTAAAATATGTATGAGTCACGTTGAGGTATAGACATGATGCTATATGAAAGCATGATGTTTCCCTTAAGAGAATCAGATCAAAAGCGTTTTATAGCTTAGGTGCTGGGGGCGCCAGCCTCCTTGCGAAAAAAGTCAAAGAAGTTGAAAAATTGAAACGGGAGAAAAATGCCAAACACGATGAGAAAACTGAAAATGTACCCTGGTTAGGGAAGGCCCTAAAGGTAGACAAAAGGTCCCACCGTCTGACAAAAGGGCTACTCTGGCCAAGAGAAAGATCCCCCGAGTCCGAGTCAATAGTTTTCTATATACTGTTTCTGTCAAATCCATTACTGAATGAGAATGTAGTCATTGCATTGGCATGAAAATCATCAATCATGACACACCCCCGTAAAAGAGGGCCCACAAAATAGTATAGCGTCCGCCATGATAAACCTTAAAACACACCTGAATCAGGTTCACATGGTTTTTAATTTAGATAGAAAACAATTCAATGTCCTCGATCTTAGCAGGTGTTCGATATTGTGGTTGTTGATTTGCACGTCTTGCATGCGATAATAACTATATTAATACGTTACATATATCTAGCACACGCACATCTGTCGTCTGCTTATTTCTATAAACTTTTGGTAATTACATCACCTATAAATATTGTACAGTGTTGTTCACCTCATGGAGTTATTTAGTATTAACTTATACTTATAAACAATATTTATTATTCCAATGCACATTTTGTCACCAGAAATATGCAAATAAATATGATATTAATTGCATTAAGTGATCCACAGTAGCCTTTTTTTTAGATTTAATGCATGCTTAATTAATACAACGTACTTTACATATTTTGTCATCATCACGAATATAGTACGATATTCATTGTATTAAGTGACCTGCAGGTGCCCTATTTTTCATTTAATGCATACTTGAGTTAATATAATACACCTTGTTCATGTTTTCATCATAAGCAGGCGCGGATACAGAGGGGAGCGCACCCAGTGCACGCCCCCTCTATTTTTTTGTTTTAGCTCCATATATTCTCGCGGGAAAGGAGAACAAAAACAGTTTAGGTTTGAAATCATAATTTACACTACAAGTATGAAATTAGTCCTTGTGGGCATTTTTGTTCACTCAAAAATCATGGGCTGGGCTTCGCACTCCAAAGTGGGTGCAGCATCCCCCCCCCCTTTCTGAAAATCCTGGATCTGCCCCTGTCAAGTATGCGTATAAATATGATATTAATTCCATTAAGAACTCTTCTGGTGTCTGTTTGCCATATAATGCATATTTAATTAATATAGTCCACTCTGAACTTTTTGTCACCAGAAACATGAAAATATGCATATGATATTAATTGCATATAATCTACAGGTGCCCTGTGTAATGCTTATCATTTGTAGCTAATTGTTTCCTGATTTTACTTGATTTGTGCCTCACAAATATAAAATAATTGCATACTTTTATAATTAAATACATATGATGTTGATGTTTGTCATAATTTAAAGGTCATAAAGGGTGGGTGGCTAAAAAATTATAAACTTGAAACTTAACGATGCGTAGATGAAGATTAGTTGGGTTTTACCTAATACTTTTCTGCATCAACTAGGCTAACCATCTGGATTTTCCGGGAAGGTTTTCCCTAGTCAGTGGCGCAGGACAAAGGGCCTGACAAGGACAGCTGTCTGGTTGTTTGGATAGAACAAAACATCTGAGGTCCCGTGTACAGATTGGCATGCACGTAAAAGATCCCTTGGCAGTTGGAATTCCATCTAACAGTATGTTGCAGGGCCGCTGACCAGGCAAAATTTCCCTCATAGCACACTGTATGGTGTATGCCCATCTTCATTGGGGCCCAGTTGGAGCAGAACAGTAGGACGTTAAACCCAATTTCATTTCATTAATTTCAAATTTGAACTTTAATGGGGATCCATGCTACCAATGGTATGTATAGACAGGGACAGGACCTGAATTTTGTTTTGATCCCATCTGAATATGCTGCCAGCAGTATACACAGGACTGGTGTATTTTGTCTTATCCTAACTACTAGACACTTTTCTTTGTCAGACCCTCTGTTCTAAATGAGGTTTTACTGATACAATATCAAAGAAAGTTTTACATAATGTCTGATCTTATTCATTTCAAGTCTATGACATGTTCCAATATGGAGGCCAGATAATCGAGAGGAAAACAATTTTCACATGTTGACAATAACCATGTGTTTATGGCGTAAACATGTGGCTCAATGTTTATTTATCTTTTATTATCTGTTATTAGACATTTTTGGCATAGTTACTTGCCTTCAATTATTTTAATAGTTTCAAAATGTTGTCTACATCATATGATGTCATTGTTCCATGCATGATGAATGTTTTTCTCAAGGTCAAATCTCAAGTTACGCAAATAATATGATAAATATTTACGAAATAATTTAGAGGAAAAGCTCAGCATCACCTGTATTCCATCTATATTATACGATGAATTATTGATTAACCCTTTCCCCATGAGGTATATATAAATATTGACTACCTCTCTTCCCTGAAAAGGTGGGGGGGGGATAACCAAATGGTTGGCATGTGCGAGCTAGATCTTAAGATTTGTCATTCATTGAGTCACCTGGCTTGGTTTAGAATCCCTGGTTGTACGTGACAAGGAGTAGGGTCGCCTGTCTAACTTCGTGGGTTTTCTGAATTATTGAAATAACTATAAACCATGTGTTAGTGGCAAAATGACCTAGTTTGTGTTGAGTAGGCTGCCTAAACTACCAACAGAACTATTTTACAGTTCTGAAATACTTCAAAAGTTCAAAGCAATTCATGGCAGTTTGTGGCGGTCTAGGAATTGAAAATTGACGATGATATAAACCAGCCAGCGCCACCAATACTTTTGAGTTTTTTTTTAATTCTGATTGAATCAAAGCCAGGAGATATTTTACAATTGATATTTTGTTCTGTTTTCTTAATTAAATGTTAAATAATCAGTGTGTGTGAATCAATCCATTAGATATTGTTAGAGTACTGCACATGCTGGTCAGATGCTTTAAAGTGAGAAATTCATATTTTGAAGTTATATTTTTAATATGTATTAAAATAAAGCCTTAAAATAGATGGTATCTGTAAACGGTCCTACCATGTTAATGAATAATCCTATTAATCCTGTAATTCACTATTGCCAGCTGAGAAGATAGCTATTGCATGGGGGAATAGATAAACGAGGGGAGGGGGGTAATTGTGTTTTTATTTCCAGTGTGAATGAAATTTAAGTGTGGGAAATAATGCCTATGATCGTATAATAGTGAGTTGATTGACAACCTATTGAGCAATAGACATAGAAATAATTATGTTCTGACTGTCTTTAGAAAATATGAAATCCTCACTTTAATGTGTTATCCAATGGCATTACTAATTGTTGACTAGATGAATAACATTTTATATTGTATTATTACATTTGGTGTATTATTACAGGAGGTCAGGTACAAGTAAAGATAATAACAGCAGGATATTACAATTCTGATGATGATTCTATTCATATTCTATCAGATGATGAAAGTCAATCATTTCAAAGTGTTATTATTTCACTTATGGTAAGTTTATATACAATCTTATTTCATTCTGTTTCGTATTTTGTTCATAATATGTGTAAAACAAAAAGAGCTGTTAATTGACTTAAGTTAACTTAGACAATCTTATTATTTTGCTTATTTAAAAAGTGTCATTATTTGACTTATTTAAAAAGTGGTATTATATGACTTATTTTGCTTAGGTAATAAGTTTTATTATTTCACTCATGTAAAAAGTGTTATTATTTCACTCATGTAAAAAGGTGTTATTATAATATTATTTCACTTATGTGAAAAATGTTACTATTTCACTCATGTAAAGGGGGGTTGTGATGGCCTAGTGGTCTAGAGTGCCGTGCTTCGACCTCTAGCTGGCCTGTCACCTCTGGCTTGCGGCTGTGGTTTCAATCCCTGGTGTGAGCCTATGTGGCATGGAGATAGGGGCGCCTTCTCAACCTCGTGGGTTTTCTCCGGGCACTCTGGTTTCCTCCCACTGCTAAAGACCCCTACACGCAAGCGAATTATTGAAATAAAATTGAAACCATATGTTAGTCCCAAAATGACCTAGTTTGTGTCGAGTGGACGTTAAACCCCATTTCTCTCTCACTCATGTAAAAAGGTATTATTATTTCACTCATGTGAAAAGTGTTACTATTTTACTCATGTGAAAAGCGTTACTATTTCACTCATGTAAAAAAGTGTTATTATTTCACTCATGTAAAAAGTGTTATTATATCACTCATGTAAAAAGTGTTAGGGGCACTTCACAAAGTGACAATGTTACATTGTCACTTTGTGAAGTGCCCCTAAACATTTTATATGAAAGGGCACAAAATAAATATGCTGCAATAATTATAATGTAAAAAGTTTTATTATTTCACTTATAATCTTTGAGTGGCATTTAGTAACTGGATAGAGCAATAAACTATAACACATACTTATGGAAAAACAGCTACTTATTTATTTAGGCCTAAATAAATAAGTAGCTGTTTTTCCATAAGTATGTGTTATAGTTTATTATTTCACTTATGTTATTTCACTGATGTAAAAAGTGTTATTTCATATTTCACTTATTTATTCATAGCATATCTATACTCTCCACTTGTTGGCACAGTGATTACTCGTGAAGTACACATGACTATTCAAATGTTCCAAATCATGATTTTAATACTTTATTACATATTATTTGAATGCTACGAATATTTCAATATTTGATTCAATTCAAATGATCAATTGCTGTCTATGGAATAAGAGTGACCATGTTTTTATATTCCAGACTGGAGGAGATGACGCTGTAAAAGAAGAAGCAAAACATAAATCAATGGAAGATAATTACAACCAGGTCTGGAGTCCAAAAAATACAAAATCAAAAGTTCCTAAAGTCTAAAATGTTATAAAGTTCATCTGTCATAAGTCTTTATTTGTTTTGGGGTTATTGGTTCATCATTATCATCATCATCATCATCATTCTTATAATCATCATCTATGTAAATTCTGTATATAATTTTATACAATAGATGTGTAAATATGTGCAGTGTGTAATCTGGGAATTTACCATTTCAAGGAGCAAATTCTGTCTGCCGGAATAATTTTAGAATCTGTCCACCATTTTGTTTCTTACAGCTTAACTTGAATGCTCTTTGATTGTGCGATATAGGTGACTTGAATGATGGATGAGTTTGTTATCTTTTATAATCTCTTTTGTGCACAAAGATCTATATAGCTAATGTAGGATCCAATAACTCTTATTATAAGGTTGTGAGAACCTTCTACATCAGCTCATCATGCTGTAACTGGTATTGTTTTCTAATTTAAAAACAAGAGTTATTTCTATTGTTATTTGGGTAAGTCATGATACAGCTGTGCTAATAATACAGTGTGACCAGTTGACCATATTCTACATGCCTCATGTTCTGCGACTGATGGACAAATCATCAGCCAAACATTGTGTAAGAGGTCATTTAGGGGCTATATAAAGTAGGGAATCTACTCTTGAATTGAGAAAGGGCACCATGTTTCGCAGGGCTCTTATTTGTGCATTTTGTGCCTGTTGATGTCCGAATGAGTCGATGGTTATGCTTGAATATTCAAATATTTAATGTCATTAGGACTAAACTACTTCTGTTTAAGAAGAGATAGGTTTACTTCTTGAAAATGGGAAGTAACTGAAAGATTTCCAGATCGTGATGTTAGGAAAATGCCTGACTGACAAAATGTTGAAATGATAGTCCTGATTGATTAGTGTATGTTACTGTGATATATGTGGTAGTGTTTATAATATTTATATATTTTATATAATTAAATATACCGATTTACTGTAAAACATGAAATTGCTTCCTGCATTAAATTTGACCTGTACACATTTAGATTAATTTATGTTTGCATTTCGGTTCTATAAACCAATAAAATAATGTACAGAATATTTAACACACATGAGCAGAGCTATTGTTTTGACACCTTCAAAAAAACTATTAAGCAGAGCTGCTTTCAAACTTAACGCCCCTAAAAACAATAACTTACTATTAAATAAGTGTTGATAAACCAGACAGTGGTCAGAGCTATTGTCAAACTTACACCCCTACCCAACAAATAAACTGAGCTATTGTCACCCCCCCAACAAATAAACAGAGTTAATGTCAAACTTACCCCACCCCCACCCAACAAATAAACAGAGCTATTGTCAAACTCAACACCCCCACCCAACAAATAAACAGAGCTATTGTCAAACTCAACTCCCACCCAACAAATAAACAGAGCTGTTGTCAAACAAATAAACAGAGCTGTTGTCAAACAAATAAACAGAGCTGTTGTCAAACAAATAAACAGAGCTGTTGTCAAATTTAACACCCCTTAAAACATTAACACTACCAGGAATTCTCATATTTAAGGCATGGGCTTAATTTCAAATTTGATCTTGTCAGTGATAAAAACATTTCTTCTGAAATTAAGCCCAGGGTTAAAATTCGAAAAGAGGAGAAAACTATAAACATTTGGGTTCTTTTTATAAATGTCACATTTAGTGTCAAAGATGTTACCTGCAATTGGAGTCCAAAGATGTGAAACCCTCTCATTTCACTAACAGTATAATGTACACCAATTCATCGAGACTCCATCAATGTCAACAGATGTGGTTTGAAAAAATTTAATAGGGAGACCACTCTAAAATAAATTTTAAATTTAAGCCCAGGGACTTGAATTCAAAATTAAAACTGGTTATTAAGCCCATGGTCTGAATAACGGGAGGGCTTAAATACGAGGATTCCCTGTAACATACTGGTAATAAGTGTTGATTTATCAGGTGTTTTATGCCTTTGTTAAAATTACAAGAAGTCACTTGGGCTTCATCTGAGAAAGAAGCAGGGTGTGGCAGGTTGCATTAATTGATTGTTTTACAGTGTTTTCTATACTGGTGTAGTAATTTGATTGTAGTATTTTGTTCTCATTTAGAATGCTTATTCATCAATTTTTAGGGTATATATATTTTTTTCCAAGCAATATTTATCATAAAGTAATAATATTTTGCATTTTTTATTATTCCAACTTGGTAAAATTTATTGTTTTTAAGAGTTTGCATTTTATATAACTAGTCAAGAAGATGTATTGTTACATGATAATATCGTTAAGAGTGTTTTGACCGTGTTGATTCAATATTAAATACTTTCGTCTGTCAATCCAAGTCTCTTTGTCTGTCATCATAGATTTTAAATCTGGGTTTAATTCCAAAATCTAACACTCATGTAAGCTATTAAAGCATAATTTAGCTAGTGGAAAGGTACAGAATCAGGTTGAAGCCAATTCAAAATTTGCTTGTTTTAAGTCCATTGTGCAGTCTACATTTCTTCAAAAATTGTTTTTGGTATCATTCTGCCCTGATTGTTCTCTACATCTTTGTAAAGTTGTTTATTTCTTTAATTTTATGTTACTGACGTTTTAAATGTTAATTATGTTGGTTAAGATATAAATTATGATATGAATTATGAAATTATGATAGTTTAGGTTATAGTTTAGATATCAATTAAAATAGTTTAGATATAAATTATGAAATTATGATAGTTAAAATAAAATATAAATGATATATTGGGTATTTGTTTTGATAGCTTGCATTATATTAGCTTTCTTTATACAATGATTCATATCCTGTTTGTATTTGTTTAGTTATTTATATGAAGGGCTCTTATCCAAGACATGATACACACTATTCCATATTCAGTAGAAACAAATCCCAGACTTAGTATAAAAAAATACTTCTTATTTTGCTTGGGGTGGGGTGGGGTAGAGTGGAGGGGGCAGGTGACCCTATTCATTGTCACGTACAGCAAGTTGACTCAATGACAGACCCTATGATGCAACAGGCACATGCTAACCATTAAGCCATCCAACCCCCCCCCCCTTTATGTATAAGGCCCATGAACTTATTATACAGAAACAAAATGTTATTATTGAGAAGAAAAGGGGAAGATCTGAATGGTGTTTTATCGTGTCTTGTTGTATTGTTGGTTTAACTGCTAGACGTGTTTCTAGATACCAAGTGTTGTTAATTTATATAAAGTATATATTAAATAAAATCATGTTAAGTTTTTATAGAGGTTAGGGTTTACCATGATCTGAATTTCTAATATTAGCATGCTCTTGTTCATTCCAAATAAAAACATTTGAAAATAATCGTACATAGTAATTGTTAATAAATATCATTTCCATGCTGCTGCTATTGAATGGTGACTAACAAAGGGGGTCAGGGGACTGGAGTGCTGGGGATGGGGGCTGTATATCACCAAAGTCTGGCCAAAGAAGTTTTGAGTTTTTTCGGAAAGATAGATATATTCCGGCAAAATATATGACACTACAATCGCTACTGTTCTGACTTAAGGCTAATTGCACGTGAGGCTACACTTCATGCATAACCATTATCCAAGATTTTAAACCACATTTTAGGTCTACAGACCAGCTTGGTATACAGTACAAAAACTATCATCTATAGACCTTTTATACCTAATGAAGTATTGGTATCGACAAATACAAGAGTTCAATAATATCAGAAACTATACAATAGTACTGAATATCAGAAACTATACAATAGTACTGATAGCTGTTCCCCGCCACCAGTCCGGAAAGGATTAACTGGTGGCAGTGCAAGACCTCGGTTAAGGAAATGAGCAAGTTAATTTCGAGGACATTTAATTAACCCCAAAACGTATTAGCGCTAAAGACAGATCTACCGTAAAGATGGAGGCAATAATATGTCTATGTATGCGGCCTTATAGTGTTTTATTTTTTAGATTTATTTTTCCCACGAACAGGCCAATCTGGTGTTGATATGTGTTTAAACTTCCTTTGAATGTGATGACAATTTTAAATTATGTTGACTAGACCTTTAAAGTAATATTATATAATATCATAATGGGTTTTATTATCCACTAGAGATCGTCTGATACGAAGACACCAAGACCAGATTACCCTAGTTGGATTCTACCCGTAAAACAGACTTTATTTGATGTAAAGGTTAAAACATTTTTTTTTTAAATATTTTTCTCAGCATACAATTGCAACAGAGTATGTCGTTAGTTACTAGCCGATGACAAAAAAAAAGAGCCGAAGTTATCTGGTAACAATTGCATACAAAAGGTTGAACCAACGTAAAAGATTCAACTGACGAAAAGGACAAAACGTGAAAAGGTTTTTGGATCAGTTTCAAGGAGGTCTGAAGTACACAAAACATGCGGTAGAAATTTTGATACAAATAAAACTAGGCATATGTAGAATAACTTTGTGAATTGATGTTAGCCAATGCCACATGTTGTAGGTTTATTTTGTAATTGCATATAGCGATAAAATCTGTCGTTACTCTCTCGGGGGATATAGTCTGCCAATAACCAACCCACCACCGTCTAGTTGTCGGCTTCTCGACAGATCTAGTTTCAGTTTTATTGGATTGCCTACCACCGTTTACACAAATTGTAAACAATGATTGTTTGATTCGTTGCAATGATCCCTAACAAAATATAAAATACACACGTGGAATTGTGAGCTATGCAAACTTCCAAAACAACCAGGAAGTGGAACATGGTGTTCCATAGAGGATAGGAAATATACTAAAATGAAATAATTTCCGCATGGTGATGGGTATCCGTCTGTTGTCATATTCTCGAAGCAATGCCCCGAGAAATTACTCTCCTTGTCATTGCTGGATTGACTTCTGATACTTGAACTTTTCAGGGGATGTGTCTATCCCACCCGTTCAATCAAATGTATCCCAAGTGCAGCAACACAACAGCCCTTCGTTTAATCTGGGGGTTTTCCCTGGAACTTTCGACAGTGATTTAAGGTTATTAACAGTATTGTATCCGTTTTGATAGCCTCCTTTGTCACACAATTAGTTTTTCTGTAATATTCTGTTATATGTACTGGTTAATTGGTTGTGACTTTCGTGAGTCATGACGTAACGTGTTATTTGGTCCAATTTGGGCCTCTGTTTAAACCTAATGAAATACTTGTGCAGTTAGCTATTGGTTGTTAATCGGAATATTGACCAGTCATAATTTGGAACAGAAATTTTCTTCCATTACAGCTGTGTGAAGTAGGATTAGATCTAATCAAACGAAACACTGCGAGGAGTATGTCCTGTTCTGTGCTATGGGATAATTCTGTTCGTATGGTGGCTTTCTTTGAATTCCAGCTGTCGCGAGTCTTCTTTTATCTACCGTTATTCCCATCGGAACGAAAAGACACAAGTTTGCACATCAAATTGTTTTATACCGGACTAAGATCGATTGCCAGGGTGTGGCCTATGTGAGCCCGATGTAGTTAATGTCAGTGAAAGAAAGGAAAACTGTGGAGAATCTGGTATTGATGATAGAATCAAGATGGTGGTGATTATTGATAGTTTTATTCAATCATTGGTAGAATAATGCCACAAGTGTCAGTTTTTTATCGCAGGTAATCTATGTTCACATTTTACACAATCTGTTTCTCTACCCAGTTGATTGACGGGGAAATACGGTGACCAAGTGGGAGAAATAAGGTGGCTCGGTGTGGGGGGATAATATGGCCCAGAGAGAGAGAGAGGGGAGAGAGAGAGAGAGAGAGAGAGAGAGAGAGAGAAGAGTGGGTTTAACGTTCATTCGATACAAACTAGGTCACTTCTGGTCTGACAAATAGTTCAATTTTAATTCAGATCATTCACTTGGGCGTAGGTGTCTTTAGCAGTGGAAGGTTTCCCCATGCCAGAATGGAGGGTCTTGCCGTGGAATGGGGTATAGTCGTTCAGAAGTAATTTTCGGAGTTAAGGTTTCGATGAAGATTAGACAGAAACACCACTGCCCGTGCAAAATTAACCTCATAGTAAACTACATTACCCTGGTTGTTGCAGGCAAGGTGAACCACGTTAAACCCGGTTTTATTTTTCATGTTCAGTGATATGATGTTGCTATTACCCGACTGGTAAAGGTAATAAATAACACGATGTCGGCTTCATCCCTGTCGAAAAGACGAAAACCCGAGGTCCCGTGTATACATTGGCCTACACGTAAAAGACCCCCTAGCAGTTGGAATACGATATAAGAGTAGGCCGTAGCGCCGCTGCCCGGGCAAAATTTCCCTCATAGCACACTGTATGGCGTATGCCCGTCTTCCATTAGCCCAGGTCAGGTGCAGAAGAGTAGGACGTTAAACCCCATTTCATTTCACTGTCCGGGAAAATTTACCTGATAGAACAATGTGTTGCGTACGCCCGTCTTCATTAGCCCAGTCTTTCTATCTCTGGTTCGTGACTTTGTCTAAACCAGTTTGCCCCAATCTCATGGGTCAGATCGGACAGCACTAACCTACTTATTAACCAAATATTTTTCATACATGTAAAGACGCGACCTTCAGTTCTTTTTCTTTTCCTAACGTCAAGTCTTTGTCCTTAGATACCACGTGTGTGTGTGAATCCATTAACCTCCGTGACACGTTTTGTTGTTTTCGTTCATCAATAAGACAGTTCTAGTCTTTGTATACAAACATCAAGTAAAAACTGAAATACAATAACAGTTGACCAATTAGTAGGTTATGTCAAGCATTTTACTTCTTTTGACGGCGAGTAGATGACCGATAGAGTGACCTACGTTTTCCAAGTACAATTTGTATGAAGATGAACAGTGGCGGACACAGGATGGGGCTTTAGCGCCCCCCCCCCCACACACACACCGTACTTCATCTATATTCATGTTATTACGAAACGTGGTAGTGGTAGTGCTGATTGGAGGGGTGGGGGTGGGGGGTTACACCACGATTTTTCAAAATCTTCTCGGAGGAGAGCACCCCACGCAATTTGTTTGAGCTTTCAAAAATTTAAAGGCAAACCCAAACTACCCCGTCAGTTGGTCGTTCCAATGCTTGTCGGTGATTTGCGGAAAGCATCGAGTGGTATAGAAGCCGATCCGAGTTGCCATTTCCAGAAACAGTAGTGGCAACTCTGCCGAAGACTCTTCCAGATGTATGAATCGAGTGAAAAACAGAACGAAATGTGGCTGATACGATCTGTTCATTTGCCATATTTGCGTCATATTCCGCGTTAAAGATATCAGCCGACAGAGGAAGGAGACAAATCGAGAGTGGCATGCACAATATAAGTAAATTACGCGTGTGCATGAACTTCCCGTACTTGTACCTCGTTTTATTCAATAAACCGTCTTCGTGAGTCGGGTTGGTGCAGAAAAGTCAAACCCAATTTCATTTGATTTATTTCTTTAAATCTTATTCATTCATTATTTAATGAAATATATCTGGAACCGTTCTATTACTTGTGTAAAAAAAAATTATATGCAGATAAAACCTTGAACTTTTGGGACTTAAAAGTTTTACTACAAAACAAATTTTGTAAATCTTGTAAAGATATCAGGTTCTGTTTTTATATCAACATAAATGACATTTAATAACACAATATAAAGTTTCCTTGACACTTGAATCAAGTGTTCTTCTAGTTAACAATAATAAGACGAGCGCGGATCTTTCTCTGGGTCCACAGGTTGAATTATTGAAATACAACTAAACCACATTGAGTCCCGAAATGACCTAGGTTGTATCCAGTGGACGCTAAACCTCACTTCTCTCTCCTTTCCCCACATCTGTATTTACACTGATCAGCGAAATTAGGGGCGTCCGGAACACTGATCAGTGAAATTAGGGGCGTCCGGACCTAGGGCATACCCGTGTGTCCACAATTCACATCACATTCTCGCCAAAACGTGGTACTCTTGATATCAGCTACTGAAATTTATAAATATACTATTCAAAAAAAGTAGGGGATATTTGATTTTTAAGTGTTATTAAATTCACCTAATGAAACTGACGAAGAAACAAATGACAAAATGAAATGAAGTTCACATTCATCGATTTATTCCAAATGATCGTTAGACTAAGTAAGGCACAGACTGACCATTATAAGGGTAAAATGATACCCGGGGTCAAACAGCAAAGTTACCGCAGCATCACAACAAAGTCAGTAACGGGTAAATCCTCCCCTGTTTGCCAAACAAGCATTGATCCGACGTGGCATACTCATAATGAGACGTCTAAGGTCATTTTGGTCCAGATTGTCCCATTCCTGTTGCAACGCAGCAGCAAGTTCTTGGACATTGGCAGCACGTTGTTGACGTTGACGTAACCTCTGTCCAAGCATGTCCCAGACATGCTCGATGGGGGAGAGGTCGGGACTCAGTGCTGGCCAAGGTAATGTGGTGATGTTCTGTTGTTGGAGGTAACCTGTAACGATCCTGGCCCTGTGACATCTTGCGTTGTCATCCTGGAAGATGAAACGGCGGCCATGACGTCGTGCGAACGGCACAACATGGACTGTCAAGATGTTGTCCCGGTAGTACTGGCCTGTAACACGCCCTGCAACAACATGTAAAGTCGTTCTTCCAGCAACAGTGATGCCTCCCCACACCATAACAGAACCACCCCCAAATCGATCATGTCTGATGACGTTAACGTCTTGGAAGCGCTCGTTTCGACGACGCCACACCCTCCTACGTCTGTCCAAAAAATCAACAGTGAACCTTGACTCATCTGAAAACATCACATTGCCCCAGCGTCGATTATCCCAGTGTTGACGATCCCTACACCAACGACGTCTTGCCTGAATGTGATGATCTCTCAAACAAGGGATCACGCGAGGACGTCGGGCGCGAAGGTGACCCCTATGCAGTCGATTCCGAATCGTCTGGCCACTCACTCTCACACCAGTGTCTGTTTGAAGACGAGCGCTGATCTGATTTGCTGTGATGACACGATTTCCCAAGGCCAAGGTACGGATAAATCGATCCTGGGCTTGAGTTGTCGCCCTTGGTTGACCTGAGCGTGGTCTGTCCTGTACAGATTGTGTATCACGGTATCTGGACCATAGCCTGCTTATGACAGACTGAGAAACATTCATCGTCCGCGCCACAGCCGCCCGTTTTGTGCCGATCTGTAGCATGCCAAGGGCACGTAACCTTTCATTTTGGGTAAGCCGACGCATATCAAAATTTGTTTTCTGGTCACTAAAAATATTAAACTGATGTTTCCACCCTGGAATTCAATGCCACAATGACTTTAACATTCAAAGTCAGAGTCGTGCAAATCTTGGGTTGGACCCCCATGATGATCCCAAGCATCACCTGCATTCCATGCGGTAGCTATTGGTGCGTTTGGGCGTCACATGTAACTGGAAATGTTTCTACTGTTAGGTTCTATAGTGACTTTTTTCGTAGTCATTTGCATATTTTAGTATTATGCCCCCAAAATCAAATATCCCCATACTTTTTTTGAATAGTATATATACCATTTCACAATGAATTTTCTTTTTTTACACGGACCCCATTTCCTCCATGGACCCCCAGTGAGCCTCCTCTTTGAATCCGTTGACGAAGACCTCCTATGTTTTCTCGGGCCCATTAGTCGCTTGCGACTTCCATTTCAATAACCACTGAGCTAGACCAACACAAAGCCACGGAGATGGGCCCAAAGCCTTTTACGTGTCCCATAAACATAACTTTAGTAAATATGGATTAATCGTCATCTTTTGATAATATTATTCCATTTTGTTGAAAGAAAGGAGATTGTGTATATAGAAGGCTGCGGCTACCACCCCCATCCCTGGTTCCGCCCTTTATAAAGATTTTTTTATTCTGTAATAGTATTTATATTGTAAAAGTAACAATTTACTGTTGTATTTCTCACCTGTGTTGTATTTCTGTAGTAACTAAATGATGAAATAGATCTATTTATTAGTAACATACTATCAAACAGAGGAGATTTGTTCTGGTAGAAATGTGACACCAAGTCCACACACTTGTAGTTACTAGTATAAATAGATTATTTACCGATGGTACATATACACACTAATAATATAAAAAAAACACGTGGATAGTTTTACTACGACAGAAACTCTAAACGTAAAACAGTCAAATTCAGGCCGTACCTTCGCTCGTTGCCATCATAGTCTTCAAACGTATAGCGGTTCCGTCTGTTTTAAGGTTCCAATATCCAGGCCTCGTGTGTTTAAAGCCATATTCACTGATCAAACCTCACGCTGATCAGCAGTGAATATTCGCTAGGCCGCTACAATCACTGATAAGGATGGCATCGTTGCGACTTAATGAGCCACAATTATTACCCTTTTTCTCTGAAAAATAAATAAAGACGTTTGAAGTATTTGTAGGTAAAAACTATTTCCTATTTGGTGTAAATGGGTATTAAAATGTGTAAATGGCAGCTTTCTGCCCATTTCAGTAACGTCTTATGCAAAATGTGCTCGCGACGTTGAGCCAATGATTGACGTCGCGTGATATGAAGTCACGTGTTGTAGACAGTCATTTTTAACAGAGAGAGAGAGAAATGGGGTTTAACGTCCACTCGACACAAACTAGGTCATTTTGGGACTAACATGGTTTCATTTTATTTCAATAATTCGCTTGCGCGTAGGGGTCTTTAGCAGTGGGAGGAAACCGGAGTGCCCGGAGGAAACCCACGAGGTTGAGAAGGCGCCCCTATCTCCATGCCACATACGCTCACACCAGGGCTCGAAACCACAGCCGCAAGCCAGAGGTGACCGGCCAGGTAGAGGTCGAAGCGCGGCACTCTAGACCACTAGACCATCCCCCCCCCCCATTTTTAACAGAGATATTAGAAGACTTCTGTAATCCTCTGTGAAACAGATTGATCAAACCTAGCAATAATAAAAACATGGCAACCGAATTCAAACATCTGGAAATTAGAAAAAAAAACCTCACGCATATAAAACGGAATCGTCTTTGCCAGAAAAGGAACATTAATTGAACACACAAGAATAGTGTTCACACCCTTTGTTGTTTGAAAAGCAGAAAATCCATCAACAAACTAAAAAATGGACAACATGTGAAAAAGATTAAAATTCCGAAACTTACACATAGGTAAAATCTATTTATTTATCTTAATCGGAATTCTGTTGATGTTTTTGTCAATAGTCTGAAAACGGAAATACCCGTTTACAGCTTACCAAACTGAGACATCAAAACGAAATTAAAATTCCGCTCTCTTGGTTAAGTTAATAAACACCCCCACCCCTACCCCTATCCACAATCTCTTTTAGGAAGAGAAACTGTGCCTCAGACGCTTCTCACCTTGTTGGGGGCGACTGCAATCACTTTACCGGTTTGTGTCGATGTACAGTCAGCTTGCCGCAACTGGAAAACCACCTGTTGACAACCGATAGGCGGTGTTCTACATTTCAGGGAACTAATTTGTTAAGTAAAAGTTAAGACTCACTGCATATTTCACGAGATGTAAATAGGGTTAGGGCACGTGATTGTTGACGAGGTTGCGGGTCAGGGCTATGACTAACCCTGATTACTTCTCGTGACCTATTACCAGATATACAATGGACCTTAATTTTTACATTATACCTAGTTTGTACGCAAACGGCAACTGATCGTCGCTAGTTTCTATAAGGCTTATTACACATGGACCAAATTGATATGTTCTTAAAGCTGGTAACTTGGGCAACCATAGAAACATATAGAAAACTCGATTTTTGAAAAAAAATCAGATGATCTTTAGCAACGCTTGTTCTTTTTCATCGATGTTGATGTCCGCGCGATTCATTCAGCAACCAACCAGTTGCTGAACCGGAAGATAGAGTGCAATTGATGAGTTGCGTTACTTTCAGTCGCCGTGTAGATGGGTCCCAGGACTCTTTTTTTCCGTAATGCAGAATGGAGGACTGTCTTGTGGTTCGGATGGGACGAAAATCCGAGGCCCTGTGTACACATTGGCATGCACCTTAAAGATCCCTTGGCAGTTGGAATTCCATAGCATACTGTATGGCGTATGCCCGTCTTCATTAGCCTAGTCAGAGCAGAACATAGGACGTTAAACCCCATTTCATTTCATTTTTTTTTCAAAGCCACATACGCTGACACCAGTAATCGAAACCAAGACCGTGAGCAAGACCACTAGGCCATCCCAATCCACTAGTGTCGGCCCCACGCATTAAGTGTAATGAGTGCCGTGTGACGCCCGCTGCTCCATTGTTAACATAATTGAAGTCTAAAGTTTGTTTTCAATATTCCCGTACTATTTTAGATTATCTATAATGCTCATACAGACACAATTCCCCAGGCCAAATTAATAAACAGCCTTTTGTATCTCTAAAATATGTTTTTGAATTTCTTGAATTCTCTGTGTCTGAAGCTAAGGCGTGATTATGATTAGCGTCAATGTAATGATGATGGTACCATTAAGACTGCGGTAATTCTTATTTGTCTCCTAACATTAAAGAATGGGGTAAGGCTAGTTCGTCTCCAAAGCTTTTTAAAACCATTGTTGATCCTGTTCTGTATATTTACGTTAAAATATAACAACAAGTCGCCCTTATTGAAATATCTTTGTCGGGTTGCTTTTCAAGGCCCACACATATTATTCCACTCGGTTTTAATACGTATTTTAAACCATTTACGAGAATTGGTTCGGATAAGAAACAAAATGGCCAACGCCAGTTGCTATAATTAGCTTCTTTAGACAAGAAGAGACATTGTTTTTTCAGAATTTTTAATGTGTTATTGCTGCCATTTAATACGTATCATAATGTCTTAAATATGTTCAGTAGAAGTCGGTCAGATCTGGAGGCGCCGCAAACACGGTCTTTGATGTTTTGTGTACTATGGAAATTTTTCTGTTCAAAATATGCGTGAAATTTGTTGTTTTGGTTTTTATGGTAATTTTGGGATTGTGTTGAGGACGTTGACATATACCTTGATTTCATAGTATGCTTACTACGTCTGTGTTCTGTCACGTTGGTGTCCATTACTTTGTTCTTGTTTGGTGTTCTAACTATAACACGGAGATAAAGACATCGATACTATATATTATTTTGAGTACAATATACGTATATATGTATTTTAAACGGTACGAAAAGCAGATGATTTCGAGAGAGAGAGAGAGAGAGAGAGAGAGAGAGATGAATATTTGGAATTTGCATTCAATGCCCCTTTGTTTGCGTCAGCTTGAACGACCACTAAAGCAATATAGACATTTTTACAGTGCATATCCCCATAAGAGTGATCTTGACATTGCCTTGGAGATATCTGCGTATTTGACAGCATTTCTTGACGAGTGCGACGTGACTGATTAATGACGACAAATTATTAAGTACATACATACGGATCTATTAATTAAATTTTACTGTGGAAGACAATCAACTCATTCTAAAACTAGATAAGAACAACAAAAAACAGCGGCGTGCGTGATCTGACTTCCAAAATACTGTAATGGTTTCTATTAGGATTCTATTCTTATTCCGTTAAATTCTTTAACATTTAAAAATTGTATTTACGCCATTGGTACATTTCTGGTAGAGTTTTTATTGAAACGTTCTGTGTGGTATTCAAAACATGTTCCAGCATTTGAGTGATTACATTGTTGAATAGAATAATAAATGCCAAGAACGCTTAACAACCATATTAGGACTAAAGTCGCAGAACTTGGGCACCATACATAAGTATAAGACGGACAAAATATTTAAATTACGTCACAAGTGACCTTGATGTTCCATATGTCACACAGCATGAAGAAAATTTGTTACCATAGTTGATATGGTATTCACTAGAATATACTGTGAAAATAATAAATATGGCAAATACGTCACACGGTCGAATTTCCTAATCAAATTACCCCTCCACGTGTAGCAGCTATTTCATAACAATATTGTCACCGAATTTTACACAAATATTTGCTAACAGGGAAAATTCTCAACAAAAAAAATCGGGTTTCTTGCTGAAATAAACAAGGGCGCGTTCTTAATTTGTAGTTCATTTGGGTTTGTTTACTTCTGAACAAAAGCTGGCTTAACGACATTTTTAACATCTAAAAATTTAGATATTTTTCATATCCTTCAGGCCACGCGCATAGCTTCTGTAAATTCTGATTTACTCCAATTTATAAAAATTATCGAAGAAAGAAAAAAAAAGAGATTGTTGCCATGTGAGCACGCGACATCATGGCCTCTATAACCGGTAACAAACGGCGCCCAATATGGCGGTAATTTTCAATCAACTTTTAAAATAGACGAAGTTCATTTTATAACAACTTAGATTTTACAATAAACATAAACAAGTACCCAGAACTGCGCAGTTTTTTTTTCTAAATAAAGGTCAGATTTAACATGTCAAATTCCACACCACAATATCCCATTGCTTTAAATATACTTATCATGTGTAAGGGTGTTTTTTTATTTGAAAAGACCCATTGAATATTTTCCTGGAAATATAGCATTGCCTGACTCGGTGAGCATGGAGGTTCTTCATGATTTGAGTCTGGTGTCCCCTTGACAATAGTGAAGGTCGGTCGTACTTCAACGGGTTTTGCCGTTTTCACTAACCCGATTAGCATAGTTCGAAGTGAATGTATAAATGCTTTCTTAAAGATACATTATGTAAGATTTAGCTAAAGAACTGGGCGTTCGTGCTATATTAGTGCCAAAATAGATAATTCAAAATGGATTAAATCATTAAATGACCGAACCTTTCTAATCTACTTAAAATTCGAGCCATCCGATGGCATCGAGAGCTCATTATGGTCTTGTCATATTAATAAATGTCTAAATAATATAATAAGTTGTATACTGAGCGCCATAGAAAACACATCACTTAGTTTTTCGTATAACAAAATGATCCTGTAAACATATCTTATTTATTTTGCTTCTTATTGTGAACAATATTCAAATGGGAACACATCAATAACAACACATTTGTACTCTTATGGTTTAATCTGTAATCAACGGTACAAAGTCAGAGGGGTCAAAACCAAAAGTACGACCAAGATGTCAGTAGCGAGTGTGTCCTCCACTGGCTCTTACGCACGCTGTGCAGCGACGTGGCATGGAATTATCTGTGTCATATTTCTGATAAACGTCATGGCTACAATGATCTTTATGATGAAGTAGAATACTTTGATCATTACAAAGAAACAAGAACAAATATAGTTAGATAACTACTACTATTGTATCATGTCTTTAGGCTACCACTTCTATGGCGGACTGATATAGACCAACCCAAGGTCAACTGTACAGCAAGCGCGGATCCAGAATATATATTTCAAAGGGGGCATTTCTAAATATACATGTATGCTCTTGTAAGCTGGATAAAATTCAATGTGATTAAAACACAGATCCTATTTCGTTTCGTTTTTATAGTTCAATTTCGTTTTACTTGTCTATACTACACTAGGATCTGGAAGACTTGTTATATACTATTCAAAAAAAGTAGGGGGTATTTGATTTTGGGGGCATAATACTAAAATATGCAAATGACTACGAAAAAAGTCACTATTGAACCTAACAGAAGAAACATTTCCAGTTACATGTGACGCCCAAACGCACCAATAGCTACCGCATGGAATGCGGGTGATGCTTGGGATCATCATGGGGGTCCAACCCAAGATTTGCACGACTCTGACTTTGAATGTTACAGTCATTGTGGCATTGAATTCCAGGGTGGAAACATCAGTTTAATTGTTTTAGTGACCAGAAAACAAATTTTGATATGCGTCGGCTTACCCAAAATGAAAGGTTACGTGCCCTTGGCATGCTACAGATCGGCACAACACAGGCGTTTGTGGCGCGGACGATGAATGTTTCTCAGTCTGTCATAAGCAGGCTATGGTCCAGATACCGTGATACACAATCTGTACACGACAGACCACGCTCAGGTCGACCAAGGGCGACAACTCAAGCCCAGGATCGATTTATCCGTACCTTGGCCTTGAGAAATCGTGTCATCACAGCAAATCAGATCAGCGCTCGTCTTCAAACAGACACTGATGTGAGAGTGAGTGGCCAGACGATTCGGAATCGACTGCATAGGGGTCACCTTCGCGCCTGACGTCCTCGCGTGATCCCTTGTTTGAGAGATCATCACATTCAGGCAAGACGTCGTTGGTGTAGGGATCGTCAACACTGGGATAATCGACGCTGGAGCAATGTGATGTTTTCAGATGAGTCAAGGTTCACTGTTGATTTTTGGGACAGACGTACGAGGGTATGGCGTCGTCGAAACGAGCGCTTCCAAGACGTTAACGTCATCAGACATGATCGATTTGGGGGTGGTTCTGTTATGGTGTGGGGAGGCATCACTGTTGCTGGAAGAACGGCTTTACATGTTGTTGCAGGGCGTGTTACAGGCCAGTACTACCGGGACAACATCTTGGCAGTCCATGTTGTGCCGTTCGCACGACGTCATGGCCGCCGTTTCATCTTCCAGCATGACAACGCAAGATGTCACAGGGCCAGGATCGTTACAGGTTACCTCCAACAACAGAACATCACCACATTACCTTGGCCAGCACTGAGTCCCGACCTCTCCCCCATCGAGCATGTCTGGGACATGCTTGGACAGAGGTTACGTCAACGTCAACAACGTCCGGCCAATGTCCAAGAACTTGCTGCTGCGTTGCAACAGGAATGGGACAATCTGGACCAAAATAACCTTAGACGTCTCATTAGGAGTATGCCACGTCGGATCAATGCTTGTTTGACAAACAGAGGAGGATTTACCCGTTACTGACTTTGTTGTGATGCTGTGGTAACTTTGCTGTTTGACCCCGGGTATCATTTTACCCTTATAATGGTCAGTCTGTGCCTTACTTAGTCTAACGATCATTTGGAATAAATCGATGAATGTGAACCTCATTTCATTTTGTCATTTGTTTCTTCGTCAGTTTCATTAGGTGACTTTAATAACACTTAAAAATCAAATATCCCCTACTTTTTTTGAATAGTATATTACCGGTGTTTTGATTAAAGTGAGGGATTAGCCAATGAAACGGTAGGTTACGGCGGCTTCTTGGTCTTTTAATGCACGGAACTGTGGGTAAACCACTAGAAACGTTAAAGCTGGTTAATTAATCAATGTCTGACGTCATAGAGTCAAAAGCCTCTCGCCTGACCACTGACGTGAACTCCCACTATAACTTGTCAGATCTTCATGTAAGTTGGCCATCGAAAGTATAAAAAATGAAACGGAATATTGGCCTGTATTTTAATCAGATTGGTTTAATCTACGGGAACCCAAGATCGGCTGCATGAATTTCCCAAGTCCACAATTCATATTTAGGTAAGGGCCGACACGATACCACCAAGAAACACCTAAATAACAAAACGCCCCAAAATATTAAAAAGTCGATTGGGATGTACGTTGTTTGTGTGTGTGACTCCTCTCTTTGCCGCCCCCCCCCTTCGTTTCGCATAAAGGTACATGTATATATTTTTCATCACCGAGCCCAGTGGCGTAGACTCGATTCCCCGCTTGAACGTAACACGGAGTGGGTCGCTTGTTCAACCTCGTGGGTTTACTCCGGGTTCTCCGGTTTCCTCCCACTGCTAAAGACCCCTCTACGCGCAAGATAATTAATGAAACAAAACTGATCTATATGTTAATCCCGGAATGACCAAGTTTGTGTCGCGTGAGCGTTACCCCGTCCCCCTCTCTCTCTACTTCAAATACTTTTTGACATCATAAAAGTTAGCAGGAAAAACTTTCAATGGCCAGACAATGTAACATGTTTGTTCAATATCATTTTAATTAGTGTCACCATTTCCACTCAATTCCATCTGTTGGGGTTTAAAGTGGCACAATGGGTTACTAGTATTTACTTAAATCTTGAAAATACATGAAAACCATGCTGCCAAAACGTGTTTGAGTGTCTTAAGGTGAGACCAGGGTCTCTAGGTTATTCCATTCTTCTACAGATCGCGATCAAAACTGAAATACCCGTTCGTGTAATTGAATGCAAGGTTGATGATCATTTATGCTAAAACAAAATTGAGATTTGGTACAGTGTCATTTAGAGGTAAGTATTTCTAGGCTGCTTTCACACAATTCGTAGCACTCTAGACAGACCCTGGACCGGAAACATTTCATAAGAGATAGCCTTCAGGTGTTGTATTTACGGTATTGGACTGTCTCAAGGAGCTTAATCAGACAGGCTGCGCATAAATCGACACCAAATGACGCTACCATATAACCTATCTTTAAATGTCACGAATATACATTTTACATTACATTTATATAAACGGAAATAGTAGAAATAATAACCCACGAGTAACCGTGTCTATAAAAAAGAAAGCATATTATAACATGAAGCTACGTTGTTTTTCAAACTTGACATCAGCTAGTAAGTTATTCAGTCTTCTGTCTTAAATGAAATGAAATGAGGCTTTAAGATCTTCTTGTCTACAGCAACCCCGGAAATGACATCGGGCATATGTCACTCTGTCTCAGTGTGCTACGCAGTTTGTCCAACTGTCACGGGTTCTTTTAAATGCAAACCATGTGGAAGTCTAGTTTAAAAAATCCGATGTCCTTACCGATCGACTTTATACTTTAAATTAAGATAACTATATAACAAAGCGCTTTACCGTGTCAAAGACCCCCCCCCCCACCAACACCTGCACCACTGACGACGGGGACGCAGGCTGGGAAATCCCAAGGAACTTACTCGGCCGACTCCGAGTTCGGATGCAGGACCTTCTACTGAGTGATGTAGCCCCATACGTCCCCATTAAGCATATATAGGCATCTACACAGAGTATGCTGCCAACTTGAGGGATCCACTTAACTTCTCACGTGTGGTCTTACAGAACAGAATCAAAACAAATGTTAATAACATTTATGACCCAAAATAGAACTTAAGAACTTTGTATAGAATTTAAGTATGATGGGGCTTCTACCTCCCCGAATTATTTTTGGTTTTCATTAGGCACCGTTCCCATGTTGGTAACGGTTCTAATTTCTAAAACACAGTTCTAGATGGGAATGGTCTTAATGACAACGGAATAGGCCTGTTTGTGTATTATGGGTGGCCTTGTCAATATAATCTGAAAGTGTTAATGTGTTATTAAAGAAACATATTGGATTGTAACTTGATATGGAAAAGAGAAAGCATTTGTCAAGGAATGTCCTGTATGGAAACATTAAAAGCTCAGATTACATTATAACGGACTAGCAAACCAGATGTATTATACGATATTTAAATAAGCTATTCATTCACACTTGTATTGGTGCATAATTTTAGTACATTTGCGAACTTTGTGCAAACTGCACCCAAAAGTACCTGAGAATATGAAAATTGGTAGCAGTGTAAATGTTTCAATAAAAAGTCAAGTCTTTTTCGTAGCGCCATCAGATGAGCTACTGTTTCAGAGTATGGTAATTGTTTTAAAGAGATACATCAAGGTTTATTAATAATTCAATGAAAGTTTAATTTTAGTTTAAATAAGAATGAGGGTTATTCATAGATAAATGAAAGTTTAATTTTGAATAAGACTAATGTCTACCAATAAGATTAGGATATTTGTCTGCCCCAGCCGGGCTACTGTACATGAGCATACGCCACACAATGTGCTCTGAGAGGAATTTTTCCCGGACTGCGGCGCTACGACATATTCTTATTTCGAATTCCATCTGACAAGGGTTCTTTTACGTGCACTCCAATACGCTGGAAAATCCAGAGGAACTGCCCCGGACAACACCTGCGGGATTGAACCCTGGACTTTCAGGTTAGCCAGCCAGAGCCTTACTCACCGAGCCAAAGAAGAGGTGAGAAATACAAAATATTCTTAGAGCCATACTTTATTCTTTTAATGCTGAATGTAAAGACATCAGATGCGAATGTTTTTTTACGATCGCGTAAACGCACCAGCTAGAGACATGTATCAATTTTCTCAAACACAAAAATGGAATTCCACAGAACTTAAAAAACTTGGGCCACTACAAATCCTATGCCAAGGTTCATATCTGAACACTTATAACGCGCATGGGTACCAGAGCCATAGATTGAAGGATTGGGTGCCATCACAATACCGTTCTGAGACCAGTCGATCGTTTCCTACAACCGTCGCCCAATGGTTTGGTTGTCATCACAATACCATTCTGAGACCAGCCGATCGTTACCAGCAGCCGTCACAATGCAATACTGTGACTAGTCGATCGTTTCAAGTACCCGTCACTCAATGGTTTCGGTGTCATCATTCTGAGACTAGCTGATCGTTACCAAAGGTCATCACAATGCAATGCTGAGACTAGCCGACCGATTCCAGCAGCTGTCGCCCGTAGGTTTGGGTGCCATCGCAATAATGCAATACAGAGACTAGCCGACCGTTTCAAGGAGCCGTCGAAAGAAGGTTTGATTGCCATCACAATGCAATACTGAAACTAGCAATACCGTTTCCAGCTCATGGTTCGACAAGATCATGAAAAATTATATTTTTCGATGCTTTGGTATTTAATCATATTTGTAACTATGACGATCTAAGTTGCATATATCTTATTGATAACTGATAGCATATAGCTAGGAGCTGATCCATTCCCGGTAGCTATAATAGAACAGCCGCAATTGAATTTGAGAGCCTGGCTGCCCTTTGGAAAGCGTTTAAAGGCTTGTAGTTTCCTTTGTCAAAAAATATAACAGGAGGGTATCGAAAAAAGTGGATGAAAATCACTATTTATTTTTATGAATGTGGTACTCCCCGTCCCCCATATTTCTTACAATGCAGCCCATGTCATGGTCGTGAACATATTATAGTTCTTTTAACTGCAGTGAACATAAGGTAGCACTTACAGACGATTGTTTTAATTGGTCTAACGGATTCGCCTATCGCCCAATCAAACTGATTGTTAAATTTTACATCATATTGTATCTATATGTGACTGCTTTGTTTTATAACAGTTTACATATTTTAGCATGTCACGAGTTATTAAAATAAAAGACATTAACGTAACAGAATAACAGATTAAAAACTAACGTCTACGCTAAATGGGTTAGAAACAAAACAAATGTCTCCAACAAATCCTGTAATTTGGCAATCATTGAAAACCAGATGACCTCGTTCAAAATGGGTGTACATGTATTACCATGTCTTACAAGAATCCTGCCAATTTTTAATCTTAAACAATTTGGTTATTACTTGTTTTTGCTTTGCATGGACCTGATCTAATGCTTAAACTACAATTTTCATTTAGATATAGTCCAAGAATGCTACCCTGTATTGCGTTCGCAAACCTTTAAAGACAAACCCATACCCTATCCCAGTCAAATACTTACACGGAGTCAATGACTATGGAATTGCAAAGTTTGAATTTCGATATCCATCACAACATGCAATCTGAACGACAGAATCACCCTACCTGCAGAGAAGTGACTCTGACACAGTGAATAGCCATGATATCCATATGACGTTATCTAAACGTCACAGGTCATGAGGTCACATCAACAAACATATGTCAACACAATGTTACATTGTAAACAATTATAGCCTTCTTGGGGCCTTTAGGACTATATAATCCGTACAGCCATAACGTCTTATCGCATCTTCCAATGATTTTTCACAAAAATAACATTACAAATCTAGATTTGACGTCGGCATATGGCACTATTTTGTGCTTCGGTCGTGTCTATTTCAGATATACACAATCAATTCTGTTGATGTTTTTAACGTGGGGATTGACTAATAGTTAATTTATTTCAGTTCTAAACGAAAAAATTTAAAACTTTAACACAATTTTAAAAAAATAGCCAAATTCTGACTGGGATTACTGCGCAAAATGGCCATTCATTGTATACGTGCGAAAAAAAAAGCCAGCTACCGTTTAATTTTCGTACGTTAGTTACGTACGCACAACATGTAAACAAGCTCTAGAACTGGAATCTTGTCAGATTCCAGACTAAATGGGAAATGTGTCCGTTATAATATGTACGCAATGAAAGAGACCTTTACAACGAAGTAACCGAAAAGGCCGATAATTCACGACTGACTTGCACCGTTTAACATTTTAACAACCAGTACTTAAGTAAGTTAACGTTCTAATTTGGTATTTTATGTATATTTATCTAACATTTTTATATGTTCAACTTTATGGCCTAGCTAATACATTTTAATCTATTATGAAAATTGACAAATTTCAACGCATATTACACCGGAAATACCACCGCATTGACTGACTAAAATTTAAGTGCATGTACCCCATTCTCCGAACATACAAATATTTCCGTAGCGTGGTTAGCGACCTGAAATTCAGAATGAGTACAACGGGTTTTTGTTGAAACAACGGGTTACGCCAACCGAGCTAATAAAGACGGGCATACGTCATCCAGCATGTTATCATTATCAAGGATATTTTGCGCGACGGCTTAATGGGCGGGAAAATCCCTGGAACCTTCCTTGCTAGCGAGCCATATTATTGTAAAGGATTATTATTTTACGTGACAGTCTAATGGGCGGGAAATTCCCAGGCGATTTCAAGGGTGAATACCGGTGACCGCCTGGCTAGCGAGCCATATAGTTATCAAGGATATTTCACCACAGGACAGCCTAATGGGCGTTAAACTCCCGGGAACCTTTCTCGGTTAGCACCGGTCTCTAACCCGTGACCGTCTCGCTAGCGAACCATATCATTGTCACGGATATTTGACACGACAGCCTAATGGGCGGGAAACTCCCGGGTAATTTAATCGGTGAACACCGGTCTTTAAGCCATGACCACCTCGCTAGCGAGCCACATCATTATCAAGGATAATCTGCGCGGCGGCCAAATGGACGGAAATATCGCAAGAAAGTTCCGCCGTCAACACCGGTCTTTTAACCCGTGACCGCCTCGCTAACGAGCCATAGTGACTCCTGATTTAATACAACAAAGATAGATATATATACTCTTTAATAATATTACGTACAGATGTCCGTTTAATCAGAACCACTGGTCATTCTGACGTCCAGAGTTTCTCGCCTTAGTTCAACAAAGATATTAAATATGTTTATTGTTACAGAAACTCGAGCAATTTCTTTCTGTTTTCATATAATAGGTTTAAATCGTCGTTTGATCTACACACTGACCTAAGTATATACAGTTCACGGCAGTCTGAACTTCATCTACAGCGCCTCCAACTCCATCAATTCCTTTCTTTATTAGACTCTAATAGACACTTGATCCATATATTAGGGTAAGTTACAACACTAATCGTACCGACCCGAACTCCGTGGACTCAAACTGAAAGTGCTTGCTTTGATGGGGGGTTGGGTGGTCAAATGGTTTAACGCGCGTTCGCCAAAGTACAAGGTCTTTCATTGAGACAGGTAGTGTGGTTTCAATTCCCAGCTTGTATGAGACACGGAGTAGGGAGTAGGGCTGTCTGTCCACCCTTTGGGGTTCTCCGCGTCATCAGGTTCCTCACACTGCTAAATCCCCCTAAGCGCAAGCGAATTATTGAAATAAAATTCAACCATATGTTAGTATCTCTCTCTCTCTCTCTCTCTCTCTCTCTCTCTCTCTCTCTCTCTCTCCCCCTCTCTCTGATAATTTCGGTTTACATGTACAGGTTATTCTCAAAATAAGTTAATAACCCCGGCAATATGATGAACTCATACCCCCCCCCCACATCTTTATAAAGCTAACACTGGCTTACTCCAGGGTTCGTATTAGCAATCATACTTTTTCCAATTTAAAAAGAGCTTCGTCATCATTTCAAACAAACTGAAAAGAAGAGCAATATGCACCTGTATTTGCTGTTACTCGCCTGGATCTCTATCGTGTACCCCGAATCTGACACTATACAAGGTCAAAGTATACACCAATGACATGTTAGTACATTAGGTGGATTAACCATGATAATCCGACATTTCACCCAACTGCGGAATTTATATTACGTTCAACCGCAATCAGACATTCATGTCATGTCGTATACTTGCACTACAACCACAGTTCATCATCCGCGCTTACATTCATTGAAAAAAATACTCCACAATTTCAAGAATTAAAAACATCGTAGGGTTGTATGTCAACGACTTAAACTATCTAGTTAAGGTATCGTTCATAGAAAATTATCCACTCTTTTTTCCCCAAAACACATTAAAATTGTTGGTAAAATAATGTAAACCAGAAAGATGGAGATTTTCTACTTGTTTTAAACTTGCTAGATCAGCAGTTGTAAGATTATTGCAACTAGTATGCTCTAGTTTTATCTGGCAGTAACATATTCTTAGGGGTCCATTCTCAATGTGTTTGTGTGTGTGTGTGTAGGGGGGGGGGAGCTGTGGGTATTTGCCCGACAATATTCTCGTCACTCGAATTTTAAGAACGAATCAATCATTTAATTCTATAATATATGGCCCCATTCTTTGATGCTTGTACCTCGGAGATTTTCCAGCCGTGTCCCCACTTGTCGGTGTTGCAGAATGAGAAAGTGTACCTGGTCGTTCTGATGCGAGAAAAAACGAGTATCTTGTACTTTATGGCGCACAAGCAAAAGAAACCCTGGCGGCTGGAATTCGATTAAGAGTAGGCAGGCGCGGATCCAGAGGGGGAGTCCAGGGGGTCTGCCCCCCCCCCCCCCTGCTCAGACTTGAAAATTTTTTATGCGATTTTATTGGCGATTTTTAGACCTGTAATTTTGGAATTTACCTTCCGGAAATACGTCAGAATGCACCAAATTGAATCTAATTTACCAAATTTTTCTGGGGGAGGGCCACCAACCCCCCCCCCGTTAATTGGTTGAGCGCCTTCTGCCCTGGCGGCGGTGGACGTAGTTAAGCAATTATCAAACCTAGACCCCCCCCCCCCCGCAAAAAATCCTGGATCCGCGCCTGAGTAGGTGTAAACGACTGCCGTTGTCCCTCACAACACACTGTGTGACGTATCCCAGTTGCCAGTTGGTGCCGACACGTAGGACCTTAAACCCCATTTCATTTCATTTTGTGGTCCGTCAACAATCTACTGGAGTCAAGTATTTAGATTTAATGTCCGTCCCACTATACCATATGATCGTGGGGACTGTATATTTCCGGTCACGAACGGAGGGGTGGTTTGGACCAAGTTCCTGTCATGAACGGTTGATTCCGACGACAAACTGCCCACAAGCCAAGAACAGGCGAGAGTGTGCGATTTGTGACTTATCCGTGTATGGTGTTAGCATTATGCGGTAAAATGCAACATTATGCACCCATGAAAAGGATGTCTCGGATATTGAACATAAAAAAAAGGGAGAAGAAAAAAGTCATTGCGCATGTGTTGTTGTTGTTCCACCGATGGTGATATCACAGATCATGCGCACGTGTTGTGCCCAGAGCTTTATAATGTGAAGTCCTCAACCTTTTAGACGTCTTCACATCCCCATCTCTGTTCAAGAGCATTCCCACAGCTCTTTATTATGAAGTCGTCAAAATTTGATAGACCTTGTATCACATTCCTGCTTAACATTCCGTCTTTCAAACACGTGTGTTTGTAATATGATATGACTTGAACTGTAAAAGAAAGGAAAATATCAAAGACATGATCCAAGGAGTAGAAGGTAAAGTAGGCTTGTTGACATTCCATTATTAACATCACTTGTTTACAAAAGATGGAAGTGGATTGTTACCCGATTCTGTTCCGTCGACAACCTTGGAATCACAACTCCAATACAAAAAAACAACTTGTCGTTTTCCTTTCATAAAAATCTTGCACAAATATATTTCACATAAAAGGCAATTCTTTAAATAGTCACCACGTTACGAAACAAAACAAAACACGGATATCAAAATCATGAAAGCGAGGTTTCATCTCTCGTCGCCATGTTGAAATGAAAGTAGAGTGTTTTTGAAGCATGTTTTGACCATGTTGTTACAGGTGTGTAGTATTTCCTGGAGTTAATCCTCTACATGAAAAGTTCTAACCAAAACATCATTTCAACAACAATTTATTAAGCAAACACTTTCTCGTATATCGTTTGTTCTCATCTGGTCCAATGATGCAAATATGTCGTTATTGCACTTCTTAAGAATAAGATTCTGTGGGTTTTTTGTCACTTTTGACATGAAAAGAAAAGTGTTTCTAAATATAAACGATTTGAAGTTTGTAAGACAGATGGACAGCAGCTTGGTAGTTGTTTCTGAAGAATTAAATGGAATAGTTGTTTAGAGAGAGGCCCACACAAAACGACTACGTCTAAAACAACTCCGTGATTCGTCAAGTTGTGCCCATGGACTGATGGTTCTGGGATACACGAACTATCCATGACAGGAGAACTCGTATCGTACAAGCACCACTAAGCAAAAAATAAGTACCCCCTTTACAATCTAAGTAAAGAACTGCATTCCTGAAAAATTGAAAACATAACGAAGTAGTTTCAACACGCAACACATTGAATCTATGGACAACTGAGCTACACAAACAAAATCAAAAGCCATTAATACAAATGTAACGAAGTTAAAAGTGCATTTCTGAAAAAATAACAGAAGTAATTTTTAATGTGTAAAAATGGAAACCATTGACAACAGAACAACAAACGCTTTTAAACGGAGCTTTTGAAGACAGAAGTTTAAAATGTGTTTCTGAAAAAGTAAAAGTAGTAGATCTTTAACAAATGTCTCTTGTTGCAGCCACACTACATAAAAACATTAAAGCTAAAGGTCTACAAATGCCAAGCCGTTAAAACAAGACATGTATGTATGTGCATGTATGTGTTATTATACTACATGTAATATCTATTATTGTTTTATATTATTTAATACAACAAACAGTTTACAACATTTTACATGTTTCTTAAAACCGAAATAGAAATAGAGGAAACTTTTTGTTAAATAAACAGAATTGGGTTTGATGTTATAAAAATGATTGATACCACAATCTTGTGATAAAAAACAGTATTTTTTATTATCGGAAATTCGTTTTTTGTTGTATTATTATGGTACGTCTGTATTGTGTGTTTTTCTAGAATGTTCGACAACTTTTTGAATGCTGAACAAGCAAATAGAAACTGGTGATACAGTACAACAATAATAATAATATGTCCATTTAAAAAGCGTCAAATCCAAAAATCGTGCTAAAATAGACAAGTTTTCAAGACAGATTTTGAATTGATTGAGTGGTGGACTTCTATGGGGGTTTACGCCAGTTTATTCCACCTTGTAGATGTCGTCTCTTAGCAGTGGGAGAAGATCGGAGTACCCAGAGAAAACCCATGAGTGAGGAATCGAAACCACGTCATCTGACTCATTGATATCCAGTGCGTCTGCTCCAATGGGCACGTGTTAAGCAGTCGACCACCGTAACTTTTACTGCGGAACACAAAGGTTTTTTTATTATTATTTGGCATAAACGTCTAGATGAGACGTAAATTGAAGCAAAGAGAATCTTAAAGGTTGAAAAGAGACCATTTAGCCGTCTCGATCATGAAGACCACAGCAGTAGAAATGAGGGATCGTTCTTGAAGTTTCTACGAATTGGCCAATGTCTCCACACACAATTCTGTAGTGAATCAAAGGGTCGTTTACGAACCATTTTGACCAGCGTATACAAACTGGTTGGTCGGGATCGTAACTGCCCTCTGGTATCCGTCCAAGTAACTTCAGTCATGGTAGTTTCCTCCTTTCGCCGTAGTATTACATGCCTTGTAAAACTTGACAACCATAGGTGAGCTCGTGTTACCCCATACTGGGTAAAATCTGTCGGCAACCTGTAACAAATGTAAAATATGTGCGTCTCACGAGAAACTTATTGTCTGAGACTAGACGCGGACGGTCGAAAACTGGTTTAGACCGATCAGTATTTCGTGGTTCTCAACAGTTTAGTCCGGCTAAAGTTGTTTTTTTACTCCGAGTTTGAAATGGCGTACCATAACTGGCATTTAAAATGACATAACAATCGTAATATAACATAGTTGAAACTGAAATGAAAAAGGGCAGACATCCGAGGTCCCATGTACACGTAACAATAAAAGGACCATTGACTGTGTGAATACTACTAGGCAAAACATTGATGGCCTACAACACACAGCATGGCGTATTCCCGTCTTCATTAGCCCGGTTGGTACAGAAAAGTTGGACGTTAAACCCCATTTCATTCATTTATTCTGTGGGTGGTTAGCGTGCGCGCTGTATCGTACGGCCTGCCATTGAGTCAACTGGCGTGGTTTCGAATCCCCGGTTTTACGTGACAAGGAGTAGTGTCGACTGTCCAGTCTTGTAAAAGGACCATTGGCTGCTAAAGACCCTTACGCGCAAGCCGGATTAATGCTCTGTTGTCCCTAAGGTACATTTTGACAGCTGACCTGAAAATACAGATAAAATGGAAAAAAGTTAAATTTAACAACAGATGAATTCAGAACCAATAATTTTTGACAGTACTGTTATTACCACAAGATTACAGTAGCTGGATTACAACTTTTTTAGGCCTGGATTTTTGGTTGGCCCAAATACACGTGCCTTAATTGATTAATGATTAATCCGGAATTGGCCGTTCCTTGTCAGACTATCCTTTCGGCACAATTTTGGGGTAATAATGAACTTTATATTTGATGACTGTATTCTTTAATTTCCAAATGATATGGTTAATATTTATAGCTGAGATGAAAAGTTTATTCTTGCGCGATCAACAAATCAGATGGCGGGTAAGGGTTATCTTGCCCGATATAAAATATCTTTAAAGCTCTAACAATATTTAACAAAAAGTACTAAAATTTAGATGTGAACTATAAAACTGCTGTTTGGAATTATCTTCAAAGATAATCACTGCTCCATTTTTTTAATAAACTATATGGAGACTTGGAATTCGGTGAAAATTAGTATTCGTGCACTAATTGAAGAGACCACATGTATTAATGCCACGTATGTACAACAACATTTCTGCCAATATTACCATATATGGTGACCAGATTGCACAGTTTGCACATAGAACACTTAACATGGTATTTGAAAGTAAAATGTTGTTTTACAGACTGTCAGCAACAATCAACATCCGACCTCGAGCTTTTGTCACTCTAGCAACGAGAACCATATGTCATCAACAATCTGTGGTATTTACAAAACGATACACAACTTTTATAAAGACCAACATATGCAGCGTAAAAACAGCTGTAGGCCCGCCATTTTTCAAATATTCCTACATCCTACAAAATAAAAGTGCAAACTTTCCTAACAAATGAAAGTTCGTGTCTCATACTCTAGAAAGAGCAGCGCAACTCTGGGGGTCAACTGTATTTGTCACATACTCACGTCTTAGGCAAATCGTCATTAAACTGTACAATATAAATTTTATTTTAATGATTCGCTTGCGTGTTGGGGTCTTTAGCAGTGGGAGGTAACCGCGGATTGGGATTTACAATTTCCATGACAAAAAGTATTGTCGAAATATAAAATGTACAACAGGCATTTTAACTGATACGAGTTTCTAAATAATTAGCTATTCGAGAACGAAAGCTGGATCTGTGTTGCTCACGATACTCAATGCTTACTATACCTTGTTGCTTTAATAAAGACATGTCCACCAAGGTGTTTAATTTGACACGACAAGATGATGTTTATTGTACTGGTCCACTATAAAACTGACCACTATATAACCTTATAGAACTGACATCATAAAACCTTACCACTCCAAGTTGGTACATGTCGGAATGTAAATGTCGTCATTCGTAGAGGTTTGACGTAATATACCGGTTTCTTTACAGAAGAGAAAACCCCCATTGTGTTACGCCTTCCCAAACACGTGATATCACTTTTTAAATGTGTTTTTCTTTCTTTTGAAAGTTCCAGATTAAATAAAGAGCTGATAGCTCTCACTATAATAGTTAAAAACTAGATAATGTAAATAGAATTTGCTAAAAATTTCAATCAAACTAATGCACTGTCGATACGATATAAAACGTAGTCTCGATTATTCATTCCATGATTAAATCAAGATTGAAATTTGAGCAGCGAATCGGATCCTAATCCAGTAAATATCACAGGCTTGCAATTATATCGAGAATTGATTATGATCTGGATAAGTTAATTAATAATTTAGAAATATGCAAATTTAGCTCTTGCATAATGTTTAATACGTATTTTTGTTATAAGACGGTTTCGAAAAATAAAAGTGCAAATTTGATTAAATTTATATGTTTACTTTCATTCTATATTTAACATTTCGTATTAGCGAATTAATTCAATGTTAAGATATTTCGAATTTTACCGTTTCAACAGTCGACCATTTCCGCCTGTGCAAATGGAATCCGAATCACAAACAAAAATAACACTTCAGAAAGATCGAACCCAGCATTATATTTGGACCTTAATCGCGATATTATTAATCGATATATTTGAATATCACTCAATTTTTCGGGCACGGTTCTGACTTGTCATGAGTGACGCCAGAGGGGCTGATAAGGAAAGTGTGCTTAGTCGCTCGGATGGGACGAAAACTCGAGGCACGCCGTGTACACATTGGCCTGTAAAGAACAGAGTATCCAGAAACCCGGCTGCCCAGGCGAAATTCTTCTATCTTGCAATTTACATTAAACCCTCAATCCAACTGACTTAATCCAAAGAGATTATTACGCCCCTTTAAATGGGCTAGATCTATTTCTTAAGGCCAACTCAATTTTCGTCAAGGTCGCTGAGACGTAAATAAAGGTTAGGGCAAGTGATCATTGGTGAGATTGTAGGTTACGGTTAGGGTAAGCATTAGGGCTAGGTCCAGGGTTAGGGTTGGGATTAGAGATAGCCCTGTTCAGGGGCGGATCTGGGAATTTTGAATTGGCGGAGGCGCAAAATGAGGCACTGACCGCGGAGACGAGCACGTCGCTGGGAGGGGGTGGGGGTGGGGGGTTCTCCCCCAAGATTATTAGCCTATCTGTCATTTGCTTGCATCTGTAGCCATTCCAAGAGCTATTTGGCTGATATTTTCGTCTAAGTAAACGTTCGAAACGGACATATTTGGGTCTGAGAAAAGGCACTTTCAGCAGTAAAAAAGGGCACTGTCGAAAATTAGGGGGGCCCTTGAATCCGCCTCTGCTGTTTACATCTCGTGACCTTTGACCCAACTTGAAGTGGGCCTTATCAATTAGATCTAACCCTTTAAATGTAGGAATGTGGGTGGTGTATTGTTTATTAGAACATCGGTTGTATTGTTTATATAGTTGTTTTCTTTGACGAGATTTATAGACAATAGTTATGACGTAGATATAGACATGCCTTACATTATTCAGGTATTCTTTGATCTTCGATGATTTACCTGTGTTCTGGTTAAACTTACGGTCATTCACTTATACGTACTTATCTCGTAATAGGGGTTGTTTGGATGGCCGAATGGTTAGCACCTGTGCGCTCTATCATAAAACCTATCATTGAATCAACTGGCGTGGTTTCGATTCCCCGGTTGTATGTGACATGGAGTAGGATCACCCAACCACTTGGGTTTTCCCCGGGTCCCCTGGTTTCCTCCCACTGCTAAAGATCCACTACGGACAAGCGATTTGTTGAGATAAAATTGAACCATTTGTTAGTCCCGAAATTACCTAGTTTGTGTCGAGTGGACGTTAAACCCATTTCTCTCCCTCATATTAAAAGGTGAATAGGGTTTGTCTGCGATAAAACCCAAGCAACAAACGAACGTGAATAGGGTTTTAAAAAAAAAACCTGTCAAATATGCGGAATAGATTAAAATAAAGAAAATGAAATAAAATGAAATGGGGTTTAACGTCCCAGTGTTCTGCACAGACTAGGCTAATTAAGACGGGCATACGCAATATAGTGTACTGTGAGGGAAATTTTGTCCTGTTGCGAGTTCTTTTGCGTGCGCGTTAATATGTACACGGATGGGGTTTACCGTCCAACAGTTCTGCTCCGACTGGGCTTGTGAAGACGGACAATCTAATCGTAAGTAAAGGGAGAATGGGTGTCGGATGTGTCGTCGATTGATGAACTCATTGTAGAGTGGGGGTATTTGATTGTTTTAGATCGATTGTACTGGACAAATGAAATCCAAGGGAGATGAATTTATATAAGCCCCTGGCTTGTTTTCAGATCCCAGATTTATATATATTATATTTATATTATGTAAATTATTTACTGAATAAATAGTGTTAGAAAAAAAAAATCCAAGTGACGAGTGTCGTGTACGAGGCTGGGTATTGGGAGAGTTAACATAGCTACACCGTTGTACTTTTATATTTATATAGTTATATCAAAACATGGCCTTCTATTTCTGGTCAAGTTTACATAGACTTATCTAACATAGAGCAGCTTAACAACTCAACAACAAGAGTCAATGCATGTTTGACATACAATCACGTCTGGAGAGAGAGAGAGAGAGAGAGAGAGAGAGAGAGGAAGAGAGGGGGAGTGAGATAGAGAGAGATGAATATCTGTACTTTGCGTTCAATGTCCCCTAATGTCCACACGGTTGGACGTACAGTGGGAGAATGGAAAGCGCGCACGCGTTAAACAATTCGCCCCCTCCCACCCGTTCTGCTGTTCAAGGGATCGGAACCTCTTTGTTTTGGTCAAAATGCAGTATTGAATGTGTCTGATCTACTCGGACTACGCCTGGTCGTCCGGATGAGGAGCGATATTTCGATAAATCACTGAGAGAGGTCTTACAGGTGCGATTACAGTTTCTTACCAGGAAATAAGCAAAAGATTTAGTTCCGCTAAATTATCGACGGTTAAAATATTTTGTCCGTAATTGAAAGTGCATGGATCGTTTTACGAGCCTTTTGTAAATTGCAATTAAACAAAATTATAAAGGATACATGCCAGAACCTTGCTGTACGCCATCTTTATAAATCTTACCTCGGACAATATATACTAACTTCAACAGGAACAGTTCGAATTAGGCGAAAACATGTTTAAATTAAGTTGACCTGGTGTAATTTGGCAGATTTTAGATAATTCAACTCGGCAATTTTATATGTAAATGGAGAAATTGTTTTGGCTTAATGTCGTTATTTTTAACATTGGCCTAATCTCAGGATACATGATTTTAACATCCAGGGTCCTGATTCACGAAATCTTAACTAAAGATAAAATCCAAATTTTAGTAAATACGTCAGTTTTGATTGGCTAAGCACTAAAATCAATCTAATGTTATCCAATCGAATAACTAAAATTTGGATTTTATCTTAGTTAAAATTTCGTGAATAAGGCGAAGCTGAACGTCCACTCAACACAAAACATCATTTTGGGACTAACATGATTTAATTTAATTTCAATAATTCGCTTGCGTGTGGGAAGCATTGGGATGGAGGAACTGGCGGACCCGGAGAAAACCCACATGGTTGGACAGGCGACGCTACTCCTTGTCACGTACAACCAGGGAATCGAAACCACCAGTTGACTCAATGACACTGTTTATGACTATCTTGGAAACTAAACTGACACTTTAATTTACCCGTCAAATGAAAAATGTCTTGGTCGTTTAACGACTCGGACAAAAAAGGTAAACAGACAACTTGTGTACCCTTTAATTAGTTATAGAGTAACGGTCAACATAGATTGTCCATCTAACAGTTTAACGTTGACTTTAACGCTGATGTTCATGTAAATTACTACAACTCTGCTCATGTTTGGTATGTTTGGTCATTTATATCAAGGCCAGTGGTCAACTGACCCATGGCATACTGACCCCATGTATAATATATTGCTGGACAGTTAGTAAAACTGGGTCAAACTGTGTAAACTTTGCTCTCATTTTCATCCTCATCCCGACCTTCGTTTCACTTTGATGTACTTCGTTTATCTATCGGTTATTTAGGGTACTTACATTTCATCAAATACTAAGAAGTAAGGTGTAATGGGGGTTTAACTCTTTACATTTATGCACCAACTAGGCTATTTGTTAAGGCCAGCTCAATTTTCGCCATGGTCGCTAAGATGTAAATAAGATAAGGAAACGTAATTGTTGGCGAGATCGTAGGTTTGGGTTAGCATTAGGGTTAGGTCCAGGGTTAGGTTTAAGCATTTCGGGGAGAGATTAAGTCTCCACATAAGCACTGACCCTGGATCATGAAAATTTGGTTCGTGATATTTCGCTGTTTTTGGTGTTGGTGGCGCTGGTTGTCTTCCTTCCTTTGACCAAACTTGATATTGGCCTTATTAATTAGATCTAACCGCTTTACTCAGTGTACCGTGCAATGAAGGCCTACTCTTTATCGTATTCCAAGTGACAAAGGTTCTTTTATGCACACACCTTTGTATGAAAACTAACAGTGTCTAGAATTTCGGATGGCACGAAAAACAACGAGTAAAAGAACCCTTGAACAATAGTAGGTGGAAACACAAGTCTGGACAAAATGTCCTTTGTAGCAAACTGTATGGTGAATGCCCATCTTCATTAACCCAGTTCGTGCAGAACAATACGACGTTAAACCAAATTTTATTTAGTTTTGTATTCTATCTTGTAGTTTTATTCAACATGGGCCCATATTTGTATTCAGAAAATATTCATTCAAACAGGAAGTGGGTAGGATTTTAGAATTAAAAATACCAGCCTTCGTGATACTTTTTACAATTGCTTTACATGAATTTCCATAATGTTAATGAACGAATGGCTTTTAAATCCTATGTACACGGGACGACAGTACTCTTCTTTGGGTGACAATCATCATCACACTGATCAGCAGTAAATAGTTTCTAGGCCGCTACAATCACTTAATGAGCTTGCGATATGAACTTTTGTCATCAGCAAACAGGGGCGGATTGGGACCGGGAACCGGCCTGGGCTCCCGTGTCGGAGCGAGCCCTTTTACTCACCGATGAGCCCGGACGGGTGGGGAGGGGCGGGGTTTCCCTCCCCCTGGACATTTTTGAAAAATGAACCCCGAATATGCGATTTGGTGGCATATCTGATTATAATCTCTGTCAAATAATATATTTCATAAATCGATTAACTTAAGCCAAAACCTCGACCTGCAAGTAATATTTACAACCATCAACCTGTGAAATTATCATATCGTCATATTATTGCTTAACGTATTATCATTGCATCGTCAAGAGTGAAGAGAATTTAACTGGTTGAAAAATGGGACTAGTTGAGAAAATTTTGACCATTTGATTAACGAGTTAGGAATATTGAATCAGCAGAAATATTTTCATTGAAAAATGTCCCATTTTTGTTACCAGGAGCGCTAGTTGATTCCTCCTGTGATGGAAGGCCACGAGACACATTGGTACAGAGTGACGAAAATGAAAATCATAAAAGCTGCTTTTTGAATTTTGGATTCTGGCGTATCCTCACAAACAGGGCCATTAATAATTAGTGAATTTTCGGGAGACAGTGTCGGGTGAATCCGATGAACTTTTCGGTTGAAATTCGGAATCCCCATTGCAGGATTCCGAATTCTGACACACCCAGCACGCTTTCTACCACAGATGGAGCATCATATGGAAACCTGCTGGATTACAAACACGGAAAACTTGAGATAAACAAACTGGAAGTAAGACCAATAAACATGCAATTTTCGGCCCGTTATTTCAACCTAACCAACCTCTCACCTCGCGTATCCTTCCGCCTCAAAATCATGAATATTCACCAAAACCTGGCAGAAAATGTATTTTCAAACCCTTTTCTTCGATTCTACACCAAAGGGTCAACGAAAATCGCCCCACAATAGGGGAAGAGGAAAAGAAAGAGAGAAAAAGACTAAAAATAGCGTAGGAATATTTGGTGAGTTGAGTCCCTGTGGTGCAACAAAAATACCACTGATGAGAATCTGCCATTCATGACCGCAACTTGATGTGTTATACTTTTGTATGCAAGTGACAAGAAAAGTACACTATATATATAAAATAATCAAGTTGACATTTCTATTGATATTTCAAAATATAAAACCTCCGACATTTTGTTTGTTTTCTTTAAATGAGAAGTTTCCAACATGGAAGTTTTATTGAAGTATATAATGTCAGACATATTTAGTATTTAACTTGACGTGTTAACTGGCTTCACTGTTTGCTCAATTCTTCAAGTGGTCCAACGTGCATTATATCAATTTAAAAAATATACTTTGTAATCTAAATGTCAAGATGAATACATATTTATTAACCTTTTTAAAATTTGTTTTTAATTACAGATCTAGATAATTTGACAATTAATGATTGTAAATGTTATCCATGAGGAAAAAAAATGATCTTTTGGCACTTATAACACCCATACTTATGAAATGGCATTTGGAAGTAGAAATTTGACGAAAAGAAGGTAGTATTCATTTTCTATGTCTCGAAATTCGCCAATTCGAACATTTTTATTTTCTAAAGATGTCATACCACAAGAAGGTCTGGTATGATTTACAGTTCAGGTTCATGGGTCATAAAAAATCATCCGTCTTCAATAGAACAGTGCAACGTTCAACGTCATTTCATAAAAATCTTTTTTGTCACTTAAGCATCCCCCACACACATCTACACATTTCAATAATTTGCAAATAGTTGTTTCCTTAACTTAAACTGTTCCCAGGGGATCAGCTCCTGTAACCAACCCCTAGATCCTTATGTTGGCTAATTCGAAACGTTGTATGTATTTGAGATATTTATCCGCCAGTTTTTGTCGTGATAACGGTAAAGTCATATTTGACATTCTTTTACCTTGTTCCGTTTTCTATAATTGTATCATGTCCACCTATAATTGACGTGTGTCAAAACACCTTATCAATTTACCTTTAAGTTTTACACCTTTACCTGTTCTATCAGTCAGCTATATATTGATTGTATAGGTATAAGGCCAACATAACAAAAAGCCAGTCGTGTTTACGGTTACCCCACCGAACCCATTTTTTTCCCCATTTCCAAGGCCTAGTAACCCGTGGTTTTCTGTGGACAAACCACAACACCGAAACTCTGGTAGTATTTTCAAGAATATGTCCTAGTAATGAAGATAGAAATGTTAGGAGATATATGATACAAGCCCTACGAAAAAACCCCAAATAGATGTTCCGACCGACCTTATTTTGGGGAGTGAGGGGGGTGTAACAATAAACACGGATATTTTGTTTTCTTGGCCTAAGTTAAACGTACCTGGTGTCTGTCGTAAGACACCTGTCAATTACGACGACGATGTTAAATCACAAGCATCTCTACATCATCACCTGTCAGGGTCTGGTATCCCAGAAATGTAACCTATTTTTTACGCACACATTTCACATTTGTTGTAAATGATTATCCCGACTATCCCCCACCCTCCACTTTCGTAGTAGTCATGGATAGTGCGCATAGAGACAAGTATGCTTACACTGTTGTGAGGGATTTTCTATAGCGACCTTTTCTATTGTTATATTTCTACTTAGCAGTGCTCGCACAGGGTTCCATTTATTTCATTTCAACTTCCAACTACTTATTTTATTCCGTCAATAAAATAAAAATGTCTGTTGGTAATTTTGTTGTAATTTTTATTACATTTTTAATTACAATCTAATTACAAAATAATAATTAGATCATTTAACTATTATAATTTCCATTATTGTTTCCATTATTACTTTCATCAGAGTAAACATGGGTTGCTAGCCAACGAAACATGCGCCCACCAGAACGTTTCTGTAGGGGCGTATATACTCGATTATCACCAGTAAATCACAAAGTCATTTTCGAAGGCCGTAATTATAATGGATGAGGCCAGCAAGGTACTAGCAACCTTCGTATATTGTTCATCATATTTACTATAAGCAGGGCTCCCCAACACAAGACCTCGGCCATTTTGCGACAAATATATGGTAATTTGCTATTGTATGACTATAGGCGAGCTCACAATCCATTGTCCTTGTTTTGACCCACACGGGTCAAAGGGTTCGTAGCTCACAGATCAGCCACAAGAAATCACATGAAAATTTTGCATGTGCATGACCAACAATCGCCATGGTCAGTCTGCGATCTTCTACGGTGCCAAACGTACGCAAGTAACGCGTAAAGTCCCACGCACGAATTTACTAAAATTCCCCCGTAGATTGCCTGTCTGCACGGCGTTTTAGGGGCCAGGCTTTAGGTCACGTGTGCAATATGGAGTAAGGGATTTTACTCGGACAGATCCATTTCTGCCTGCATTTTCCGATACCATCGGTCAGTGTTCTTATACGTATAAGTCAATCTCAACGACGAAACAGACTTTCCTTCCCAGCCAAGCAGGCGCAACTCTTGACAAGTGCTTGCCGGGCTTGGAAAATTCAGATGGTTATTCTAGTCGAGTTTTGCGTTTATTAGCCGCAAGTTACTTTTAGTAATTTTGCACAATGTAAACTTTGAGGCTATAATAGTGTGTCCGCACTGTTCGGCAATATCAAATATCGATAATCTTAGTGAACGACTTTTTTTAAAGGTTCACGCAAACAATTTCACATGTTTTGTTTTTCTTTTATTACCATGCCAGAATCAATGTCAGCGATTACGAACCGAGACCTCTTTAAGAAATCCGGATAATCCTAAACAAATATAGGGCGCATGCGCAACATTTGAATGAAAGATTTCGACATTAGCTTTTTGAGATTTGTAAATTTGGTGTCTTTTCAACCTCCAAGATATCAAAACAACACTTAACATTGTTTGAGTTTTACTTTGACAAACATCAATATTTCAAACAGCGTTGAAATCCACGGCACGTGTCATTATAGATTTTAAAACACGACAGCAGAAGTCCTCCCTTGTTTGTTGTTGCTGGTAAAACTAGGTTACTAGGTTACAGGTCCAAAACAAACCCGAAAATTGTGATAGTTGTTTACAGTTTGTTATGGAATTCTTCAAACACCACAAAAGCAAGATACATACCCATAAAATCTTCTATAACGTAATATGGAACAAAATTTATTATTTTCATAAAGGCGACGTTTCAGTGAGAGTCCAAATTTGCTTGACGAGGGAATCACGATGGGTAAGTGTGGAACGCGGTAGCTCGCTAGCCTGGCGGTCGGGTGTTCGATCCCTGCATTGGCCGAGAAAATTCATCTCGATTTTCCGGCGTGGTTTCCCCTTGTCAGTGAAGCAGAAGGAGGGCCCGACAAGGACAGCTACCTAGTCGTTCTGATGGGACGAAAAACCGAGGTCCCGTGTACACATTGGCGTGTACGTAAAAGATCCCTTGGCAGTTGGAATTCGATATAAGAGTAGACTGTAACGCCGCTGCCCGGGTAAAATTTCCCTCATAGCACACTGTATGGCGTATGCCCGTCTTCCATTAGCCAAGGACAGGTGCAGAAGAGTAGGACGTTAAATCCCATTTTGCTTGACGACCTTGAGAGGACCAGCAGCGAAACGTCACTTTGATTTAAATGGTTATTGTGTTTTATATGTTGTTGTTTTTATTAGGTAAATCAACTGCTACATGCCACTCAAAGTAGTTTTAAATGCTTATGTTGCATGACGTAGTGCTGCTGCCTGGACAAAATGTCCCTCAAAGCACACCGTATGGCGTATGCCCGTCTTCATTAGCCCAGCTTAGGAGCAAAACAGTAGGACATTAAACACATTACATTTATGCTTCGTGAAAAAACCCTACAAAATCTTTTTTTTTTTTGTTTTTAAATTCATTTTTAGATTTTAAGAAAAAACACGGTTGTAAAGTGGAACCCTGAAGTTCACCACTATGAAATAGGATGAGGTTTCATGTTTCCTGAACACTTTATCTGAGTCATTTTGAGAGAAACATACGGTCATTACTAGATGAAGGTTAATGTCCGCTTCTACCGAGAGTGATATCGCAGACAAATATTCCCTAAGAAAAGTTCCAGAAGAGCTAGTCATGAATGAGAGTGAATGAGAGGCGGGTCTAGCGTACGGCAGGAATGAAAGGACGGATGGGGAAATACACAGGCCCCATTACAGAGATAAAATAACCATGGCCATTTTGAAAGAGAAATTCAGCCATTTATTTTCTTACGTACATTACCATGATCAGACAAATTCCCCGGACAGCGGTGTTTGATATCGTTCTAGTTGACTAGACCTGAGTGTGAAAATTATTGTTGTTGAGCGTAAGATGACGTTATCCCGACATTAATGCTTTTAAAACAAACAACATCATAATATTAATGTAGCAAATTTTCAACGAAATTCCCAAGCCATCGCTAAGATATATATAATTTAGCTGGAAATTAACGAGTGGACCACCAAATTTTGTTGTGGGTTTCCGAGGAGATTAACCAACTCTTGTGATAAATACTCTACACTAAGTAGGCCAGAGCTAGATTATGCAAAATTAGTTGCGTTTATTTTCCTGGTGAGGATAACAACGCCTCCTTCAGAATAATGAGTATTTTGGACCTGAACATAAGCATGGTGACATCGCAGTCATCTTGGAATCAAATTTAGTCCATCGGGTGTTTTCAAGGAGCACCCCCACCCCCACCCCCAAAAAAACAAGAACAAGATGAATAACACTTGGGGTCACAGTTATTGGTCCAAAAATATAGATAATACCTTCAAAAAGCTGTTTGTTTAATCTTTTTTGTAAACTGGATAATAAATTATGGCTTTAAAGACACTAAATCTGCCTAACGGAATTTAAAAAGTGGATAATCGAAAACGTTGTTCAGAGTTGTAACCATGGGTAGCAATGAAAATTGAGACTACACTTAATTACTTATCAAAATTTTCAACGTTCATAACTTCGTCCAGAATATAGTAATTTGACTGAAATTTTCAATATTTTTATTCCTTTTTCATTATCTAATTTTAAACTATTCGAGCGAGGACCAATCTGATTAAAATACAGATCTATAGTTCGTTTCGTTTTTCTATACTTTTGATGCCTCTATTGCATGAAGATCGGAGAACGCTAGATCGGAGACGCTCCTACGCATATTATGACGTCATATATGTGATTGTGGGTTAGGGTAAGTGTTAGACTTAGCCAAGGGTTAGGGTTAGGGTTAGGGCTAGCCCTAATTACATTTCGAGACTTTGGCGAAATCTACAGGTTCTAGCCCTTACCCTAACCCAAACCCACAATCTATAAATTACGTCATATGTGCTAAAATGCGTAGGACCGTCTTCGATCTAGCGTTCTCCATGAAGATCTGATCGGTTGTGGTGGATGGTTGCGTCAGAGGTCTCTTTGACGTCAGACAATGATTAACCAATAAGCGTTGATGTTTCTATTTGATTACCCACACTTTCGTGCACCACACGCCAAAAGATCACTGTAACAGACCGTTTCATTGGCTAATCCCTCACATCATCTAGATCGCGGGTTATATATTTTTTCTTTCAGATCCTCGTGTAGTAAAGACAAGCAAACGAAATTTTGAACTATAAAAAAAACGAAACGAAATAGGATCTGTGTTTTAATCAGATTGAACGAGGACTGCCAGGTCTTTATCCAAGTCTTACACAATATATCTTTAACAAACCTTGAATCAATAACGACTTTAACTAAAGTAACAGTAAACGACTTTTAACACTTTAAAAATCTCCATATATGTCAAAAGGTCGAAGATCTAGTGACGTATGCAACATTAGCCTTTAGTAATAGAGACACGACTTAAAGCTAATGATAATAATTTGTATTTTTCAGATTGTATCTAATTTTTCACTGACTATAATCCTGTCGAATTGAATCTCCATGAATCAAACTAAACGATTCATATCATGAGTGCCACCTTAAATAATTCTTGCCCAGAATTAAAGATACATTATGTAAGATTTAGATAAAGAATTAGCAATTCTTGCTATAATAGTGCGAAAATAGATAATGTAAAATGAATACTTTGAAAAATTCATTCAAATTACTCTATTGTGGGCGAAGATATTAGCCTTTGAAAGTTTGACAAGACGTGTGCAAAAAATTTCATCCATCGCACTGGTTGTTCGAAGCAAAGTCTCGCTCCTCCATTTTTAAATTAGATCAAAATATTGCTGAACCGTTCTAATCTTATTGATATCAGAGAAATCCGATGCCATCGAGAGTTGATTATGGCGTAGATCACTTAATTAATAATATAGAAAACATTTCAGACTAAACAAAGACCTGTGATAGGGAGATTTAGCTCTTGCATAATGTATGTTTAAATTATTGTAATTAAATGCTTAATGCCTGCTTCCTCAGCACTGATGACAACTCATCAACCTCATTTTCCCTTTCGCTTATAAGTAATGTATATATGTGTGTATATTCTCGGAATTTGTCATATCCGCTTCATCATTAATTATTTATTATTCAGGAAGCTATATTTATAAGCATCCCCGCTTGTACGTGACAAAGAGTAGTGTTTGAGGTTTAGATCCATTAATATATGGGGGTTTGATGGCGGAATGGTTAGCGCGTATGCGTTGTATTATAATGTCTCTCATTGAGTCAACTGGCGCGTTTCGACTCCCCGGTTGTACGTGACAAGGAGTAGGGCCGCCTGTGCAACCTCGTAGGTTTTCTCTGGGTCCTCCGATTTCCTGCCACTGCTACAGACCCCTAAGCACAAGCTAATTATTGAATTAAAATTCAACCTTATAACGATCAGTGACTTTAAACTCTTCACGGCTGTATGCAAATATTCATTATATCATCCAGTGATTATCACAGACGAATATGTATAAACCCTGCTTCTTCAAAGTTCGACTTTTAAAAGTTTAATAAAGTGCATTCAACTTTTAACATTTGAAAAGAGATTAACTTCCCATCTTTATTAACCCAGTTGGTGAAGAAAAGTAGGCCGTTAAACTCATGTAAATCTATGGTTAAACCACCATCTTCATTAGCCCTAGACGGATCAGAAAAATAGGACGTTTAAACACATTTGATTTCTTTTCAAGCGGAGTAAGACGTTTGCTCGCTAGCCTGGGGGTTGCGGGTTCGATCCCGGTGTTGGCCGATTAAATTCATCGGTATTTTCCGCCGTGGCTTCCCCTTGTCGGATGGGACGAAAAAGATCCCTAGTATAAGAGTAGGCCATAGCGCCGCTGTCCGGGCACAATTTCCCGCGTAGCACACTGCATGACGTCGGAGCCGAACAGAGGGACGTTAAACTCAACTTAGGCGAAGGTCTAATGACGCATTAATTCGTCAGTAACATAATATGACCGTACAGAAATTTGGACGGTTGTAATACATACATAGGAACAGTGGATAAAACAAAACCATATTAACTGTAATAGTACCAATAAGTTAGGGTGGGGCAGTTCATCTTATGTCAGAAATGATTTACTTTATCTTACCTATAAATATTACCAACTAATCTTTCTTCTACACTTATAAATGTCAGTCGATCATACATCTAAATATACATAAATATTAATATACAATATTACTGTAAAACACAAATAGCGTTATTTTATTTTCATTGGGTGTGTGTGTGTGTGGGGGGGGGGGTGTATGGACGAATGATTAACACGCTGTATAATAAGGCCTGTCATTTTTTCAACTGGCGTGGTTTCGATTCCCTGCTAACTGTCGTGATTTCGATCCCTCGTTTGTACGTGACAAGCAGTAGGGTCGCCTGTCCAACCTTTTTTTTTCTGGGTCCCCCGGTTTTCTCCCACTACTAAAGATTCCTACGAACAAGCAAGTTGTTGAAATAAAATTAAACTTTATGTGAGTCCTCAAAGACCTAGATTGTGTCGAGTGGACGTTAAACCCCCTTTTCTCTCTCTCTCTCTCTCTCTCTCTCTCCCTCTCTCTCCCCCTCTCTCTCTCCCTCGACTAAAGGTTTGTAGACAGTAGACATACAACCAACATGGCTACAAACAAACAGGCGGCGGGTAATAGACACCATGTCTCTTTCGGCTTTTAATTAATAGTTTATAGAAAGAAAGATAGTAATTTACCTACTTTTGTTGTATACAGATATTAGAAAGGGGCGGAGTCTACGAAACCACAACATTGAGTCTTGTTGTTGTAAAATAAGATTTTTGTATACGAATGACAAGAAAGAGTTTAAATGAGTACGATCTGGAAACCGAAATGAGTATATTCTTTCAGATAGGACGAAAAACCGCGGTCCATCCGTGTACACACGAGACTGCACGTAAAGGAAGCTCCCTTCACATTCGGAAATCTAAGAAGAGCAGGCGTTGTTTGGTCACCCTTAAAAGCAAACATAGAGTTTAAGACCACATAAACAGTCATGAATATTCTTACCCCTACCCCACCCCCCTTTAGTCCAAAAGTTATGAAAACATTTCATTTCCGATCTAAATTATGACCATTTAATAATAACTGTTGGCCGAGGAACACTGTCTAGTCGTTCATATGGGACGACAAACTATTGTCCCATGTACGTGTTGGCGTGCACGAAAAAGAGCCCTAGACAGTTGAAATTCAGTGAAGGCTAGGCAGAAACGCCGTTGTCAGGACTCTGTCCCATAAAGCACCGCATGACGTATGGTGGTCGTCATTATCACTGTTCGTCCAGAACCAAAGGACGTCAAACCCCATTTTATTTCGCCATCGTAATGCCCCTGGGGCCATCTGAATTATGCCAGATTTACACCCTCTATCATCGAGGCCACGACAGTATATAACTTACATTGATAGCTTTAATCTCGTAAATTACCATCCAAATAAATCAACCCAGGCTCTATTTACGTTTAATTTAAAGGAAAAGTTTGATTGACCTTCAGTCGAATCGACGCTAAAAAAAACATTAGCGTCTTGTCGACTTGAGTAAAAAATGACATGTTCAGTCCTTCATGGTTGCCATAGTTGAAGGTGAAGGAGAAACATAGCTAATTTACTTATATAACATACCATACGCCAGTCTTATAGATCAGGCACTTGTACACTAGCATGAACTTTAAGTAAGTGATCTTGGGATCGACCGGATTGATCGTAATGTCTGTTTAAACTAATTTAAATTGCGGTTTTATGAAAAGGGAAGGTCACATCTTCTGGTTGGGATTGAGTTGTTGTTTGTTTTTAGTTTGTACTTGACACCTTAAGATAATGAGTTTGTCAGCTCATCCCCTTTTCTTTATTAGAATTTGAACATTAAGTAAAACACCTCTCAGCTAATTCATTAGAAATGACCTTTTCAGAGCCATTGGATGAAACCAATCCATCTTTATACAAATGGTAAGCTTACTGTTGAAATTGTTAGCATATGCAATTCTCTGGTCTTGATGAATCCAGCTCGAATTGTCCCCGCTTCTTTGAAATTGTTAACCGTGACAAAGGTTATACGGTTGATGTGGTGGGGTGCTCACAATCATGCCGTTTTAGGGGCCCCAAATCGTGGGCACCCATGAAATATTAATTGGCATTATGCATTATGTACGCCCCACCAACCATGTTATTATGGGTGCTCCTCCGGAATAAGGCACCTCACAGATCAAGCGGTTGTGGTGTTAATCGTGTGCGTCATTTTGAGGCTTCAAAACATTTCGCGCGCATTATATATAACGACATGATTGGCGAAGCGCGCATAAACCAATTGACATTGCTTGGGCGCCTCGCCATTTCTGTGGCGTCCATACTGATATGGGCAGATTGGCATATGGGCTAGCTATGGGCCTGCGTTGTTGTCGAAGCGAGGACAATTTAGCACGGAGGCCAGCAACTTTGAGGCTATGTGGATTTTACCGGAATAAGATGGAAGTACAATGAAACATAAATTGTGATCGAACTTGAATATGTAAGATGGATTTTTTGACCTCTCAATACAGATTAAGTCATTGACTTAACACTAACTTTATTTCGATAATTCACTTGCACTGCACAGGTTTCTTTAGTTGTAAAAGAAATCCGGAAACCTCACCTTGCCAATTTGAAAAATTGTAGATATTGTGACTTAGGACGCAGGAGCACGTGGTTGACAACTGGATTACCCAACCCTCATTTCACAATCGACGTCAATTTGTTTCCAACAATGTGGGACACTAAAAATATTATTTTATATATAATTTCATAGGCATGGACACTTTCTCCAATCTGCTAGGTAATGAAAAATTAATAAACGCAGTACGACCTTGCGCAACGGCAATGAACAGAGATTTGCATAGGTGTCCGATTAGTGCCATTTATTAATAAAATTACATTAGCCACTTGAATTTTCAAAATGGCTGCCATTTCGGATTTTTAAAATGGCTGCCATTTCGGATTTTCAAAATTGCTTTCAACTTGTATTTTTAAAATGGCTGTCATCTTGGATTTTCGATTGGCTAATTCACTTTTTCAAAAGAGTAGTAAACTAGTAGTGTCCATATTTGAATGATTTCCCCGTTTTTATGCGCAGTTAGCTGCTGCACTGAAGTCCGAACACAGAAATTGTACAGACGATCTGTAAATTGTACAGGCGAAATATAAATTCATTATTACATTATCGACACAAGAATTAGCCAGAATGACACGACATAATACTAACCTAACTATTCTGTTAACGTCCTAGCTAGGTTTAATTTTAAGCCGACCTATAAACCTTTGTATTTTGTGTTTAATACAGGTATTTTAGGGTCACGACTGGGGTTAATAATTACACCACACCTTTATCAATTCACTTCACTTTCTTTAAATATCTTCAAGGCGGAAGTAGAATCTTTTATCTTAAAGATAGTAAAGGTCATTGCAAGTGACTGTCCACTCCTTTAGTCGATTTAGCACATTATAACCCTTATAAACGCAAGTCGATCAGTCTTGATTACATAAAGTTGATTTAAATCAACAGTATTTGAAAACAATATCGGTATAATTCAACGGTATAATAGCGAATATGGAAATTTATTAACATTAATTAAAGTCATTCCTTTTTGAAAGTACCATTTGATCCTCTTGCACATTAATAGTACTGTCAGGGTACCGGTGTGATATTGCACACTCAGACTGTAACACCAATCTGAAGTCACCTCAGTTCTAAATGACTTAAATTCATCAGCCAATCAAGATATAAACACTTCCTGTTTCGAATTTAAAGGGCTTGGTTGTACTCGTCGACAGGAAGTTTTTATCATCTGAATAAATGGTGCTGGTGTAAACTGATTGATTTGGGCGGGAATTGACAATAATCGATGCTGTTGAGTAGTGTTTTGTATTGGTTGGTAATGTTAGTGGGTAAGCAGTTGCCGATATGTGGGCAATTGATTATGGTTGGAGTGTAGCGATCGATGTTCAATGGTACTGGTCATTGTTTTAGGCTACTGATCGGTGTTGACAATGACCGATGTAATGATTGATGGTACTAGTGGTTTTAGTGAGGTAATGGCCGATGTTTGAACGTACTGGTTGGTGGTTGTTGTGAATGAAGTTTGAGGTCACCTGTGGTTGTAGTTAAATAATGCCCGATGTTTGAGGGTTCTCATGGTTGTAGTCAGTTAACGCCCATGTTTGTGGGTACTGTTGGTTGTCGTTAGGTTGTGCCCGATGTTTGAAGGTAGTGGTGGTTGTTGTGAATGATATTTGAGGGTACTGTTGATTGTAATTAGGTAATGATCGGTTTTTGATAATACTCATTTACGGTTGTAGTCAGGTAACGATCGATGTTGAGGGTACGGTTGGCCCAATGTTCGAGGGTACTGATGATTTGAAGAAACTGGCGGTTTTTATTAGGTAATTACCGGTGTTTCAGAATACCGATGGTTGTATTTGTTGTTTGTTTGGTTATGTCAGATGCTTGGGGCCACAGCGCCGTGCTGGTGGGAAATGATTTTTGATTGGTGAAGAGAGCAATCCAAACAGTAATGATTAACAGGGAGGGGGCGGGGTATTTTTTTGTACTATCGGTTTGGTTATGTGAGATCGACTAGAATTTCGAAACTGTTTTTCCGATGCAACGTGTGGCATAAGAAAGATTTTGGTGGATTTTTTTTGTAGGTGTTCCACAAGATTGTTCAATTCACATCTTTCTGCTTCATGTTTTTCGTAGTTATATATGTCTAAAAATCTAACACTGTATTTGATACTGACGTCATGATAACTAATGACGTGTATTGACATTTGTTGTAGTTATTTTTATACTAAAGGGCGCGGAATCAAGGTAAAAATAGGACTGGATATTATTTGATGTTTACCAGAACCACAGTCGCACATGTCCGTACGAATGTTGTCAAATTCCACATGTACTTGTTGATGCGATTAAAGGACTATTAATTCCAGCCTTTTATTGTGTGTTGTTTATAGTAATGGCTATTGGGCAGGGTTATATTGTTATATCTACTATTTTAGTATTTTATTGGGCTGGGTTTATAGAAGTATTATAATATACACGTGTTCGTTCGTCAGTCGTAGTAGTACACCTGTGTCGTATATTTACATTAAATGTATATTTAAAACACATTAAAAACAATCTTCCCCAAACAGGTCCATGCATTTAATTTAAAAATGGCTCAAATTTGTAACTCGGTCTATTAAACAGCAGTATAAATACTCTTTAAAAAATCTCCCCAAACAGGTCTCCGCATTTAATTTAAAAATGGCTCAAATTTGTAACTCAGTCTGTTATGCACCAGCATAAATACATTTTGGACTGCTTTGGCGGAATAGTAGGCAAACTGTTGATACTGATTTCAGATTTTAATCACCTGTCCGAACCATTAGCTCTCTTGGGAGAGTAGCGTCGACATAACACTAACTAGATCATGTCTAAGCTAAAATAATTTTATTTCGACAATTCGCATGCGAATAGGCGGCGTGGCAGAGGAAACCGAAGGAAGTGGAGAAAGTCTTTAGTGGTTAGGCAGGCAATCCTCGTCTTTGTCACGTACAAGCCACTTGGTGAGTCCAGGGCTAACAGGAACGCGTTAACTTGGGCAGCACTCAGTCCCTACAAACTTCTCAGACCCCATTTCTCTAATCATATTAGGGGTGGTGTGTTAATGCAAGAGTAAGCATGCCCTTTCTAGAAAACTACACTCATTACAGGGACGCCAGTATAGGCACCAATTACATAGCCGAGATTTTTTATTATACCGACTATCGTTTAGAGTGCATGTTTTGTAAGTAAAATATTTCCAAACCCCTCCCTAATTGGCTATACTCCCACGCTAAAGAACTGTCTAACCGTCTTATTCCCACACACCAACACCACAACGTGATAATTCAGACCCCAGAATTCACCTCCCGAATACAAACGAACCGACAATAAACAAATGTTTACGACTAGAATAAAGAAACAGCTTGCATTTTTGCCCTTCGTATGAAAGACATTCCATGGCTAACACTTTTATTGTTGTACTTTTATATTTTATGGGGAAATATGATTAGAGAGAGAGAGAAAGAGAGAGCGGGTGAGAGGGGTGGGTGTGGGGGTAGCATGTATACAAACTAGGACGTTTTTGCGAGAAACCGATTATGGCTAAACGATTTGCAAATCTTTTTCACAAACATTTACGGCAAAAATGAGCATAATCGGTTTCCCCTAATTGTCGTATTTACCACGACGATTTGCCAAATCGATTATGCAAATGTTCCAACGTGCTCGCCTGCCGGATTGACGATTCGATTTCCAACATGGCGTCCCAAACAAGCGACACGGCGTGCCCGGCGTTAGTTAATTTTCTTTCGAATTTCACGCTAAAATATGTATATCATGGACATTCCTAATACGAATACGTGGCAATTGGGAGCAGACAACTGACACATTTATCGTTTTTATTTTTGGACAGAATGTAGAAAAATGATTTTTTAAACGTTTCTCCTCAATTTTTCAGTCTTCAGCCATCTTGCGGGGCAACTCGTCGCGTATACGAGAACCGATTCGAATACCAACCCGAGACCTACGTCATGCACAAAACGAGATAGGTAATCGAAACCGATTTGTTTACTGGTAAAAACGTCTTAGGTCATTTCAGAACTAACGTATATGGTTTAATTTGTTTTTATTACAGAAATTCGCTTTCACGTAGGGTCTTTAGCAGTGCGCGGAAACCGGAGGAACGGAGAAAACTCACGGGGTTGGACAGGTGACTGTACTCCTACAAGCGGGGAATCGAAATAACGAGACTTGAACTTATGATGAAACGCGCACACGTTACACATCCGGCCACCCAACCAACTGGGCTAATAAAGACGGGTATGTACACCACTCGTATTCGATTTCCAACTATTGAGGAAGGGGGTTGGGTATTTAACGTGCTACTAGTGGTATGTACGAGAAATCTGTTTTTCATCCCGCCCGAAAAACTAGGTGCTTTCCTATGCCATAAACCCCACCCTGAACCACTGACAGAAGGAACCCAGGCCGGTAAATCTCGTGGAATTGGCCAATAGCGGGATCGAACCCGGAACTTCCTGGCTAGTGAGCCACCATGATAGCCACCGATTCACAAAAGAATCCAAAAAATTTGAAATGCAATAACAATGACAGCAGAGCACCAAAATATACAAGAGATCAAAGCCATATGAGAATTTTACTCCATAACTTCAAAGGGGGATATGTTTGTTTTTAGTAAAGGGGGGTCGCAATTTAAAAAACAATAAGAATTCATGCTGGCACCGTTCTGAGAAATCAACAACGACTTTTCTGCATATTTGTCTTCCGCTGCTAATATTTATAGACATATTAATATAGTTTATATAGTTTATATATTTATGACAGCCAACTGGGGAAGTAAACATTTATAGAGTATAACAATAAGAGAACGCAAATATCTGATTGTTTATTTTTATGTGGGCGTCGAGAATTTGGGAGTTTGTCGTCGTATAATCAGTGCACCTGCTCACCGACTGGCATTTACGCTTACCAAAAATACAAAAAAAGTTTCAAAAACTGGATTGCTTTTTGTTTGTTATAATGTATAAGGCGTGGTTGAAATGTGGTTTAAAGTGCAATCAATTATGCCGTTTCGGTGGAAAACCTTACATATTCCTCCAGGAAATCTCGAAGAGGTTAGGTACATGTAGGCAAGTGACCGAACTCCATGTGGCGTCTAAACAAGCAGTGCATGGGAAGTAGACCCAAGAACTCCTTGTGACGTAAAATAGTTAGATCTAAACAACCCCTACATGGATAGAAGTCCAAGGACTCCTTGTGACGTAAAATAGTTAGATCTAATCAACCCCTACATTGATAGCAACCCCAAGGACTCCTTGTGACGTAAAATTGTTAGATTAAAACAAGGACGACATGAATAGCAGACCCAAAATATGAATCCATTAGGTTATTGACACCCATTCCCCTTGTTTGACGCTCATATGCGTTGTTATAATTGTTTCTGTGTCCGCTTTCCACAACAGTTTTCCAACGCCGTCTTTTACGACATAAAGGTATATCTAATACGCAGGTTTGTTTGTCAATGGTTTAGTAAAGAGCCCGTGGTAAAGACAACGTTTCTTTGCATTAATATCGTAATAAAATTCACAACAATTGTATAGTTTACAGGATGTTTTGGGGACATTTGTTTCATCAAGTCGATTGTGCCTGGAAATGACCCCTAAAATGTACCACGGAATATCTGACAGCCTACATATCTGGTCGGACTTTCTCGGAAATCGTACCCCGGTTTCACAAAGCATTCTCAGACTTAAGTTAAGAACTTACTCAACTTTCAGAATAACAAAACTTTGCACATAGTTTCTTAATTATGTATTTGACACATTAAAACAACAAAAGTTTTATAAAGAGCAATATTTAATTAAGATAAGGCGAATAATATTGAGTGAATTCTTTAAGTAATTCTGAGAATGTTTTGTGAAAACTGGGCCAGGTAATTAAAAAAGTGTAAGTATATTCCACCCCGTTCTAGGCAAACACCACTTACACCCAAGACTCTTCGCCAGTACACCAAATTCAGTGCGATTTCTAGGCATACGCTATACAAGTTTAAGGATCTTTTTTCTTTTTGTTTTAAATTTTACATGGCTTTGTATGTGTACGGTAGTTTTTAACATGGCTTGTGAAACGCATTAGTTAAGTGTAGTTTTAAAAGTTTTAAAATTGTTTTAGATATCGTGGTACACACCTTCTGGCTGAGCGTCGGAGCAGGACACTATCAATCAAACAGCTTTGAGGACTTTCCTAAAGGGAACACGAAATGTGGGTCTACTGTGTTTTTGTTACGCACCAACCGGGATAAAGCAATGTACTATGAGAAAGATTTTGCCCGGACAGCGGCGCTACGGCTTATTCTTATTTCAATTTCCAACGGATCTTTAACGTGTTACCCCCCCCCCCCGTCCTACACCACTGACAAGAAGGAACCAGACTTGAAATCTCGAGGGACTTTTTCAGTCAACATCTGACTGCAACCCTCGACCCCTGGTCATTGCGCTAGCACAAGCTTCTTTATATCCTTATAGATAGAAGCAGTGATGAAGTAGACTATTATATCTTCTTTAATTGGCATTTAGTAATTGAACATAAAATTGTACCTTGTGTTAGACTATTATAGTTGGACATTTTAATATTTTTGCTTTTAAGATTTTATATGACTATTTACGCGCAACGTAGTTTCCAAAATGGCCTGGGTAGCAAATGTCTTTATATGTTGTTGTACTGACAAGAAGAAAGCAGGTCTGAAAATTCCGAGAATCTTTTTCATGCAACATCGACCCGGGACCTCCTTGTCAATGAATTAGCACCATACTCACCTAGTCCTTAACAGTAAACAGTAATAAAGTATGCCAGTTGTTGGAGATCTTAAAAATGTTGCAATTCTAATTTAAGAAACAAACTCACAACTGTTTTCTAACACTCCTCCTAAAAAGTCAAGTGCTCAGATACACCCCATCTTCAATTTCAACTTAAACTGAAAATCCCGAGACAAGTGGGTGGCAAAAGACGATACGTAGACTTGGTGGGTGATACATGCTAGAGCTATTGAGGGGGAGCGGTAGACCTACTTCTGATACTCGGATTTCCAATTACAAAAAAAGAACAAAGAGGGTTAGCAAAGTGACTGTAACAACAACAACAGCAGAATCTTCTTGGAATGTTGGAAACATGTCTAGTGGTTGGGTGATACACACTGAAGTTATTGGGGAGTGGGCTGTCTACGGCTAGTATAACGCTTCGAGTGTCACTCTATAGTACCTAAGTGTGGTAGTCTGAGTGATGTAACTCCCAAAACTCCTCGGAATGCAGGAAGCATTGGTGGGCCAACACCAATACTCTTAACAATCTAATTAGCAGAGAAGACTGGTGAAGAATGATTTCACATCTGACAATCATTTCATCGTCCATATGATCGATCGATTCAAGCATTTCAAACAATCCATGTGATGGACTACATCATGGCTTTAATATATATACGAAAACATCTATCACGATGTTCCGAACATGTGTTTTTCTCAGGTTATTTTGATGTTTTCAAAATTGTCATCATACCATTGATGGCGAGTTTTTCTACGTAACAGCAGACGGCACTCACGTCTTGTCGCCATATTGTTTGGCTATTCTGTTCTGCTAGGCAGACATTTTTCAGCTGTACGAATTAACAAAATATGTTAGGAAATATGTTCAAAGTCTGTCCAACATTTTTCGATTTATTCCGTTAATTTTCGGAATTATCTGTCAACTGTAATGATTATAATATGCCGGCGATATCACCCTTAATCCTCACGTCATGAATGAACTAATGTACCCAATTAACATCACGACTTCCGGTCATTGTGTGGTCTGCGCAGTGTTCGTTGTGGACATAATATGGTAAAACTTGATGACAATATTATGAGTATGTCATAGATGTCACTTAAGTTTATATTGTTAAAGATTGAGATTGGCTCAAAACTTGAACACACAAGTATTATGTCCAAGTGGTGGCCATATTGTGACATGTAGTATGTCAACATATTGTATTTTGCTACAGATTAAGACAAAATCTTAAACTAACAACCAATATGGAAATGTGGATAGAAATGGTATAAATCTGTTGAACATACTATGATAATTTGTAAGTAAAAGAAGAGAGATTAATATGTCAGGAATCTTAGCATTGGCATTCCATAGACACACACGGGCATTCACAGAGATTGTCAGAAAATGATATCATATAAACACAATTCATTCTCTGTTACAATCTTCCCTTATACTCCCGTCAGACCGAGGTGGCGCTCTTACTGTGCTGCTAGGGCGACAAAAAATGGTCCCGAAGCGCGCCAAGATTACCATAAGCGTGGTGAAAACGCCAGATATCGTGCTGTGGTCTCCATGGTCGCCAATGATCGCCTAGCCACGCGTTTGCTTTGAGCATGTTCAAAACAAACGCCAAGGTTCTGCCATATGACCTGGAAAGCTGGGAGAACACCTTTTTCACTGAGCCACCGTGGCCCTCTAGATGGATACAAGGCGTTTGGTACAATATTATTATTTCTCCGTTTTTTCATTTTGTCTGGTATTGTGTTGTGTTTTCCGTGACGTGCAAATTCAAATACCGCCCCCCCCCGCCACACACACACACCTGACCCTCACCCCTGGGGCGACTTAAACTCTATAGCTGCGCCACTGGTGGGGGCGGTGTAATGTTTATTGATACTTAAGGTAATCGCCACCAATGTTGTTTTCGATTTGCTAGAAAACTACATCTGCAAATTATGAGATTGCGCAGTTGTACTACCGACTGCATGTTCCAAAACAGCAGGTGCCCGTCAAGTCAATAAATCTGCTATTTAAAGATGGCGGACTAGTAATAAATATTTGGCTCTCTGTATATTAATTGTAAATCTGTGCAGGGGACCGAACTTTGAAATACAATAAATATTTATTGTGTAGGTACGTTTGTTCCTATTTTTCTGCGGTGGAAAATATTTTTTGTGGTTTCAATTACTGAATGAATGCTACACATGTTTGTAAAGTGTTTCAAATTTTTTAGTTTTGAGTTGGCGAAAACCTTTCTGTGTAGATGTCCCTTTTCTTGAGTTACTTACATCTTACTAAAGAAAATTAAATTAAATTGTGTATGTTAGTCCCGAAATGACCTGGTTGTGTTGAGTGGACTTTAACCCTAATTGACCCCTCTTTCTCTCTCTATCGTGTCGCGAATTGGGGGTGGGGCCGGGGTAGGATGGCCAACGCTTTGGTCCGTCATTGATTCAAATGATGTGGTTTCAAATCCCAACTTGTACGTGACAAGGAGTAGGGTCGCCTGTACAACCTCGTGGGTTTTTTTCCGGGTCCTCCGGTTTCTTCCAACTTCCAAAGACCCATACGCACACCCATGTAACGCCATTAAGAGTTACATTTCAGCATTCTGGATAAAAAGAATACTGTTTTTAAAAAGACTTGGCGTTGCCGTTAATTTAATTGGAGGCCATCATTCTAGAACCTGTTCAAACAGGTTGAGTTTAATTTTTAGACTTTTGGTTGAATCTTTATTCAAGCAACATGACTTCCCTGTAGCGTTGTTTACTACTTGTCATTGACTACATCTGATGAAAGTGAAGGACGATGGGTGTAGCTGAAATACCACCAGTTAATTCGACAAGTTTTTGCCTATTTATTGCAAGACTTGGAATTTCACTGGCAAACATTATTCACATGTTTCACTAACACAAAAACATGGATTGAGGTCAATTCTCGCCACCTCTCATGAGACTTGAGTGCTACGAGATGTGATCCCGATCAATTCGTGATTTGATATGGGGAACCGGAAGTGTAGATATAGCAATGCACCTTGGTTTTATTAGACCGAGACTTTAAAAAGAAATTCACTTGCAGCAGTTATGCAGTTGGCCAAACAATGAACACAGTATGGCGCCTGGGCAAATTACGTAAAATGGCGTTTCATGTCACGAACGAACGGTTGCCGAAGAAACAAAAACCTGGCTTAAATAGCATTATAATGAGTTGAAATAACAAAGTCAATTGGTTGTTTTGGGTTGAGCGTGGAACTAACGATGTAATCTCTTCCGTTTTAACTGCTGAATGCCTCGATAAACTCACGCTAGGGAGAATTATAAAGTGCGTCGAACTCGCTTTCATTGGAGGTACAACGAATATGGCGGCGCATGGGGGTCAACATACTATAGTAAAAGACCACACAAATAGAGGACACCATTGATTGATGCTATTCAAGCCCCCTCTCCACCCAAACGTCCCAAGTGTTATTGGGCAAAGAAGAGTTAAAAACACCAAGGTCTGCTATTTTAAATGCGTTTAAAGGAATAAACCTCTAGATATAGTTTTAACAAGTCATTAGTGTTGCCAAACTCATAGTTTAAAGTAGCAAAGTCACTAACTAAATATCATCCAACGTCTTCGACATTGAAAACATGAAATTTTTTTCAATCTAAATCAATATTGATGTTGTGATCTTACCGAGAAAAGATTGACTTCTGATATCCAATATTTAAGACAAGATACATATTTTACAGTAATGCGTTTTGGCGCCATTCGTAACAAGGGACAAGAAGAACAAGGCTAGACATATTCCACTAGTCATGTCAAACGGTGACACATATTCTTGTCTGGAGAGCATGCGCAATAAATCCTCTCGGTGTAGGCGGGAATAACAAGACAATAGAGATTGCCATTCGATTGAGACCTCTGGCTTATTTCGAGGAACAAAACTGATTAGTAAAACGGAAACGATTGAATGTAAATCAGTTTATATAGATTCATATTACATTATTATATGCGTTGCGACCCATTTGTGTCATTTCTAGGTCCTAAATATTAGTGACTTAGCTTCTTTAAACCCATGATTCAGTCCTTTGAACTAAAACAAATGATGTTTTGGTGTACATATTGTAATTAAAATTAAAATGTGTTGTTTATTTTATGCACCCATTTCACATAAAAACATGGATTGATAAATCTTTTGGGCAAACGCTTTTAATTAGTTTGAACAATCTGTGATATGCGACAAGTGTTTGCGTGTGTGAAGTGACAAGGTCGTGGGACGTGCGAGGGCTATGTATGTTTTCACTTTTAGTAATAAATCACTTGACATAGCATAGGTCAAAACGACTTCGTTGTACTCTTATTATATATAGTATATATAGCTGACACTAGGTTTACTGTTAGTGACCTGGGGCTCGATTCAAACTTTCTCCAGGCGCTTTCATCTCGTGGTGCTCCCCCCTTCCCTACTCTTCTCTTCTTGTGGGGAGTAGATTTATGACTGGAAAGTGCCGTTCGTGAACGCAACTTGACGAAGCTCGCTGGAAACTACGGGGCTGTTCTAAACAAGGCGCGGACACAGAGGGGGTCGCACCCGGCGCACGCCTCCTCTATTTTTTTGCGGTGGCGAAGAAGTTTTAGCTCCATATATTCTCGCGGGAAAGGAGAACAAAAACAGTTTTGGTTGGAAATCGTAATTTACAGTACTAGTATGAAATTAGTCCTTGTGGGCATTTTTGTCCACTCAAAAATCATGGGTCGGGCTTCGCACTCCCAACTTGGTGCAGCACGTCCCCCTTTCTGAAAATCCTGGATCCGCCCCTGTAAACTGTCTCGGTGAATCGTCTAATTGTTGGTCAAGTGTCAGGAGAAAATTGAAGGGGGTGGGGGGTCCCACAAGAAAACGCTATGCTGGAATTATTTCGGAACTATAAGCACGAAAATGATACGACGACCGTCTTACTCGTATTTGTTCCACTTTTGGCACATTGAGACTTAACATAGTTATGTTGCCCACAATGATTGTCATTAAACATACATTATGCAAGAGCCAAATCTGCCTATTACAGATCTTTCTTTAGGCCTGAAATGTTATCTAAATTATTAATTAGACATTAAGTTATCCAGACCATAATCAACTCTCGATGTCAACGCTAGCCTGTGATATTTACTGGATCAGGATCCAATTTGCTGCTCAACCCCCATTCATGATTTAATCATGAAATGGATAATCTAGAATATGTTTTTAATTGTAACGACTTTAGTAATGATGATCGAGGCGGGCCGAAATTTCAATCGTTAAAATTTCGGTTCAGAAAGGATTAATTTGACTGACATTTTCAGCAAAATCCCCTTTACACTATCTAGTTTTTAACTATTATAGTGAGATCTGCCAACTCTTTATCTAATCTCCCATAATGTAACTTTAAATCTTTCATCCGAACCGTCAACTCTAGCGTGGCAGCTCATTATTTGAGTTCTCAAACACATCATTTTTAAAAACACATAATGGAGCCTTGGTGTCGGTTAAGTCGTCATAGTAGTCCCACCAATGAAATACTTAGAGTAAACTCCTTGATAATCACTGAAATGCAAACGGCATGTTAATTTAAAGTTGAAACTTCGTTGGAATTATGAATTTGATTCAAATTTTTATCCAACGTCGATGACGCTAAATCGACGATGATCTCCAAGGTATCCTCGTGTATAAACCAGTGATTGTTATTGTGTTGTGTTTCAATGTGCTCCATCGCTGAATGCCACTAAAGGATTAGATTTTAGAAATTAAATGATTGTTTGTTGGTATCAGATGTTATAGAAATAATCTTTTGTATCTATCAATAATCTACAAATGATTGTTTGTTGGTAGCAGGAGGGTTAGGGTTAGGGCTATGCAAATGTTCTCTAGAAACGACTGTTTGTTGTTATCAGATGTTTGGGTATCAAATGTGCTAGAAATGATCCTGTGATGGTATTGGATGTTCTAAAATTGACCTTTTGTTGGTATCAGATGTGCTAAAAATGATCCTGTGTTGGTGTCAGATGTTCCACGTGTGAGGCCTGTTCCAACACCCCACCCCACCCCACCCCACCACCCTCTCAACCAGAGAAAAACAAAAGTGTGTTTTATACACAATGGAGCAAAGCCGGGATAATGAAGGGTTACGGTGTGTGTAACAAAGGCTTTAAACAGTGTACACCTTTGCCGGAAGCTCTCTACACCTAAAAGCCCTAGGCTCCAGTAGGGCTTCAGTCTGTCAGCCTTCAGGTAAACCCGGCACTGGTTTAGAAATGATCCTTTATTTTTATCAGATGTGCTCGAAATGATCTTTTATTGTTATCTGGTACAGGATGGAGGACCTTGCAAGGTACGAGTTTTAGTGGATTGGATGGGACGTAAAAACCAAGGTATAGGTTGGTCTGCACGTAAAAGAATCATTTGTAGTTGGAATTCGATTTAAGAGTAGGACGTAGCGCCGCTGTCAGGGCAAAATTGCGCCCCCATAGCCCACAGGATCAATGCAGTAGGACGTTAAACCCAATTAATTTAATCTAGAATAGAAAGTACCAATTGCCCCTACTTATAGATAAATGGGGAAGTAATATAATCTGGTATTTATTGTGCAATTGTAAATCGTCATTATCTTTATTTATTGGATCATAGTTTTATCTCATATGGCCATTGTCCGTGAATGGGTGAACCATATATTATGTGTTATGAATTACTACTAGCTTTGGGTTTCTCATAGCTGAAAAGTAAAATGTAACGGTGTTTATACCGGTCTTGTAAGAAGGGTTTTGTATTGGTTAAATCATATGTTGCTGACAGTTCCAGATTGTTCTGGTTATTGTCAGTGGAAGAGGTAGGAACTGTCAAAACGCACGTGGTCTATCCTCCGCCATTACGAAATCGGGCGGGGTCATTTGAGACCATGTGAACAACCCTTGGTCCTAAGTGTAAATGGATCTCATTGATTGGATAAAATAGAAGCTGTCTAAAAAAAATGGGTAACGTGCGGTAATGAGGAAAGAGTGGTTGAATAGTGTTTGTGATAACATTAGGTAGCGTTTACTGGTATAAAACAAAACGCTCCCACTACGTCTCAACAAAACTTCTCTCGCACTCTGTCCTACTAGCTTGTCTTGGCTTTATCGCTGTTATACTGATAGACGGACATCTATAGTTTGGACTTAGAATATTATTCGGTTTTATTCGACGTACCTGTTACAAAGTGTTGGCAGACATTTGAGTTGATTTAAAGACGAGGAAGTCTGCGTGGGATTTACTGATAATTTGTTGGAAGGACGGAGAAACGGGAAAGAATCAATTTTTCTAGTTTATAATAATATTACAACTTTAACATGTTGTCGACAATTTTCATCGTTTCTGTACTTGTATTAAAGGTAAGTCGATATATTTTAAACTTTTTTCGTCATGTTTTGCTGTTGTTCGCTTTCTTGTTTAACGTCTGCTTCGACAAAGTGATATCGCAGACAAGAGTGTTTTGTTCAACGGGCCAATCTTTCTAAATAAATTATCTTTTAAATAATAGTAGATGGTGCATGCACAAAACATGGATTTTTCTCATCGATATTTCGAATATTATAAAGAATGCAAAAAACCATGTTAAAGTCCCTGCTCGTCATTTGAGAGATTCTGGATGCCTTGCAAACTACAGTTAGATATGGAGAAAGTTGAATCTCTAAATGAATATCTATTAAAAATACTCCAAATCTGTTCAGTATTTACAAAGATATGATGAATTGAAAATTTCGCAACATGTAACGTCTTCTACAGACAAAACAAGTAAGTGCCAGCTATAAATGTTGGGTGAAATCCTTTTATGGACCTATTTTTAATCCGAACGAATCCAGGACGGGACATTATTATTTTGTTTTAATTAATTTTTAAATAACCAATCTGAATATATTTTAGCGTGGATTAGGTGTAAAAATTTAGACTTGGTTCAGAAAATACAGAATCTGCGATTTAAATGTTTCCAATATTTATAATTTAATCAGGGTCGGCGGGCGGGGCGCGGGGGCGGGGTGGCGTCTAGTGGTTTAATGCATGCACGTGAAACCAGGAGATCTGTCTTTTAGTCATGTGGTTTTAATCCCCCACTTTTACGTGACAGGGTGTAGGGTCGCCTGTCAAACCTCGTGGGTTTTCTCCGGGACCTCCCTTTTCCTCCCTCTGTTTAAGACCCCTACCCGCAAGCGAATTATCGTAATACATTTGAACTGTTTGTTAGTCCCAAATTGAACCAGTTTGTGTCGAGTGGACGTATAACCCAATTTCTCTATCCCCCTATAATTTAATCACAGCTTTTTTTATACGTAAATAAAACAAACAGCACGCGCCAACTGGCTGTTTTATGAGGGAGACTATTTGATCGCCCAATAAAACTGCAATAAAAACTTTATTTTATTTGTCTAGCGGAGTGAGACAAACAGTGAACAGGGGCTGATATATTCGTCAAGTCGCGACAGCTTTTCTTACCACAGAGATAATTAGATCTTTAGTGATGACATTAGTTGCACCCCAATACAAATTGATTCAGAATCTAAATTGAGCAGGTTTAACCCCATTATTTTTTGCTTTGTATGTCATTTCAAGGCTAACATATATACTGCTAATTTTATTTACTCCGTCAACTTGCGCTATGCTAGAAAGAGGAATTTGTCCGCGCAGTGGCGTTACTACATACTGATTTCTGTAACTGAACGTAAGGTATAAATTCACCCGAACTTTCGTCCTGATTCGCAGCTCATGCAATGTCGTTTACAGAATTGGTGGACTTATTGGCAATTCCAATATTTCGTGATTTGACTAAAGAGAATACTGTACACCAATTCTTATTAGCCGGTATAATCCAATATTATATAATTCTTTTTGAAAATCACATAAAATGAAAGTAGAACAGCGATATTCAGGGTCGCAACGTAAGATTTCACTATGGGGTCAAAGGAGTAAAATCAGAAACCCCACAGCCGGACAAAAAGCTTGCCCCTTCACGACGGAAAATATTCCCAGAGGGTCGAAGGGATACAGTCAGAAACGACACTGTCGGACAAAATGCTTCCATTCGCGATGGAAATGCAACTGTCCTGTCAAAATTTCGTGGTCGACGGAGAAATAGTCGAAAACGCAAACGCAAAATTTCACCATATCACACTGTATGACGTATGCCCGTCTTCATTGCGCCACGGTTGCTACAGAAAAAGTAGGAACGTAAACCCCATTCCATTTCGTGCACGTGTCGTGCTTTCGATTCCCCACTTCTAACTTCGAGTTGTTTCACCTCGTTGCCAGTTTCCTTCCATCAACGGATAATTGAAATAATGTTAGTCCCGAAATGATCTAGTTTTGTTCTAGAAGGGCAATCGGTTAGTATTATATCTCTTTGATTGGACGTTAAAACCATCTCAATATCTCAATCTCTCTCACATACAATTATTTACGTATTTCAGAATGCATGTGACAAACATTCTTGACTAAGCCACCAACAAAAGGGTCGTGATTATTTTGTATCACCCTAAAACCAACTCGCCCAACTGCGCGAAGATGTAGTAGACCAATGGCTTAATTTAGATTAAAAAGTTTAAAAAGTGCGCAGTCGGCTCTTTAACAATCTTGCATCTATAGATAACCCCACCTCCCTCTATTTATTTTCTCTTAAAAGTTGTTTTGAGTTCGGATATCTGTTATTGAACATTGCTTAGTTGATAAATATATGGATAGTTTCATATTGCACGAGAGGTCAATATCATTCAATAAAACATGGTCGTCATGAACGTGAAATTCCAACCATTTACTAAATACTATTCACAATCATCCGCCAAACGCAAAACCGCAACAAAAAGGTTGTGGTTGTATTGTAACAACCGCGATGAAAGTGTCGGGCGGTACACGTTTAAATCGATGTACATTTTAATATATATGAAAGATTGGAATGTGGTCGTGAGTTATGGTGCAAAAGAGTTATTGGGTTCAATTCTAAGGACGTGGGCCGGGAAGATTAACCGGGACGTTACAAGCCCGGTTCGTACTTGCCCGGGGTAGTGCCTGCGTATACTAAACTTACGCTGACTGTGTTTACAAATTAGCTGTGCTTGGGAACGGACACTGAGCTAGTTGACCGACAATTTAAGCCTTAAATCGACGATTTTTAGTAGAAAACACTAAGTAATTTCGAGAATTTTGAGCAGTCTATATAGTCTGAGAGAGAGAGAGAGAGAGAGAGAGAGAGAGAGAGAGAGAGAGAGAGAGATGGATTTTAACGTCCATTCGACACAAACTAGGTCATTTTAGGACTAACATGGTTTCAATCTTATTTCAATAATTCGCTTGCGCGTAGGGGTCTTTAGCAGTGGGAGGAAACCGGAGTGCCCGGAGGAAACCCACGAGGTTGAGAAGGCGCCCCTATCTCCATGCCACATACGCTCACACCAGGGTTCGAAACCACAGCCGCAAGCCAGAGGTGACCGGCCAGCTAGAGGTCGAAGCCTATATGGTCTGAAAAGGTTTAATTGGTCATATTGTGTAGTAAAGATGTGAACCGGATAGGAGTAGGACCGCATTACAAAACAGTAAGCCAATGCTAATGGTTGAATATGGCGGCCATTTAGGGCAGGAATCTATTCTCAAAGTATGAATTAGATGGATTTATGTGTGCAGAATGGTGCCTGCGGGGACGATAAGGACAGTGTGCTTAGTCATCCACATTTGTACACATTAGCATGCACATAAAAGATCTCCTGGCAGTTGTCCCCTCCCCTCTCTTTTTTTAGAAGTTTACATAGCTAACACGTTTTTATTGTCCTACATCATGTAAAGTAAAATATTGACACTCAACCTGTTGAAAGTTTAATTCTGCTGGCCTACAGGTTTATATTAGTGTAAAGACTGATCAATCAATCTTTTCTCTTAAACGGTTTCAGGTTAACAGTAATGCTGTTGTGTGTATTTAATTAACGTTTGTTTAACAACCAGAAAACACTTGCCTGTCCAAACGTTAGGCGGATATAAAAAAACCCTTCAAGCATTTTGTTTTAAGCTGTTTTAGCGACTTTTAATCGGCCTGGTATGTTTACAAAATGCCACGTCCTGTATTAGTGGTGGACACCTCGGTTTCAGGGTTCTCAACTTGACGGAATATATTCTCTGTATCTCTCGTCGAAACGATGGATTTTTTTATCTGTCGATTCGATGTGAGAGTGAGAGAGTACGAGAGAGATCGAGAGAGAGAGATTCAGATTAATCAACGTGACGAAATATATTCTGTTTCTGTTCATTCAACGAGAGAGAGACAGAGAGAGAGAGAGAGATGGAGAGAGAGGGAGGGAAAGAGAGAGAGAGAGAGAGCATGCTATCTTTGATCGAAGGAAATTAAATGGTTTTGTTTCCAGAGATTATCTCATAAGACCTTTAAAATATCTTTATGAAACTTTGCATATACATCAACCTATTTTAGAAATAGTAATTCTTGCAAATTAGAAATCTAACAAACGAATAAAACTTTTTTAAACGTCCTGCTTTTCTTAACCAAGCGGGGTAATATTATTATATTTTATGTTCCCCTGGCAACAAATGTGACGTAGTTTTCAGTATACATATACAAGGGCGCACGAGATGTTGATGACAGAGAATTCAAGTTATTTTTAGTAACAAATAAACAAAACGCAAAAGAGCGAAGACATCAATCAATGACCATACAAACAGTAAATGCCTTTGTGGAACTTCGAGCCAAACTGAAAGACACGTGAATAGTCAGAAGGTGGAAACCACTTCAAAGACCAGGAGTAATATTCCGTGCATTCCGCGAAATAGTACCGGCTTAAATCAAGTGCTAACGAATCTAAGATTGTGAAATTACTACCAACAAACGATTTTTGTCCGTCGTAAATTTGCATATTTGCAAACGGCTTGGTTTGTTCTGTATCGCTGGCTGTTTATTCTGTAGTTAGAGCCAACGTTACTGAACAAATATTTTGTTCGGAGAGTATGGTTTTTTCCTTTCATAACCCCCAAATCCTCCGCTCTATATGTGACATGATGACTACGTGCATGTAGAGAGTTGACATGGGTGTTGTCTTTCTTCTACTCTCTGTAAAGCTGGCACCATGAACTTTACACGTTCGCCATATAACACGTCATTGTTTTAAACAAACTCGTGTTGACAATTAGGAAAATGTTGGGTAAAAACCTAATTAACTGACTTTCAACTTTTCTTTGATTTTTTTTAAAACTCGGAGTTTTTTTTTAATATCAGCCGTGTGGTGAACGTAAAAGTATAATACAAAATTGCTTGTGGACAACTTTGAAAATAGTGACAAACGTCGTGGGCCAATGTCTCGAATTTCCTATGACCAATAGTGTCTGCATCTAAAGTCACTTAAAACAGCCTTGGACAATTTCCCAGTAGGATTGTTTGGGGGTAGTTATTTATTCTCCCACAACAGGATAAGCCCGGGTATAGGCTGATTGAAATCGGATTTGCTCTCCTGTATTTTTATATAGCCTAGTTGTCTGTCGAATGGACTGGACTTCCGCTTCAATTGACCAGAGCCTACCTACTATTTGATTTTGGAAAACAACTCCGTTTCCGGTGTAGTTCGTCAAGACATGAAGTTATAGAGACACCCAATCCGGGGAAGTGAAACTACGCCATTTGACGCAATGACAGACGTTATGATACAGCGCGCATTTCGTCTAATTGTAATGAACAAGTGGTAGCAAATGTGTCATGTTTACACCAAATCGCCGGATTCTGTTGTGCACTTGTCATTGTATCATGTTTGTACCAGACCATGTTTCTTAGTTTATTGTGGAACGATGAGAGACGTTTGGCCATTTTAGGGTTGGGGTCGAGGATGACTTCTCAGCCCAATCCGAGGCCGGACACATATCTGGCAAAGTGGACAACTAATGGTTACGGCGGGTGTAGATCGACTGATTCGGTTCTGGATTGGGACACCGATTATTATTAACTCCGGCTTGTTTCCTAATCCCCCTTCTCTTTATTTAATATATATATTTCTGATAACGGTATAAATCCGTTCTTGATTTCAAGTGGTTCCAATTTTATGGAATCCCGAAACTGTTACAAAAGAGTCCCAAATTTTGTCCTTGGCCTAGAACCGGGGAGAGAGCGGAATGTTGAATAGGAAAAGAATTAGAAGAATATTGTATATATGTTTTTAAGGACAGCCATTACCATAGAATACATACAGCACGTGTTTCCATTCTATAGCAACCCTAACATAAACCACGTGTTTAACACAAACTTGGTGCCATAAGGTCACAAATTGCTGAAATATTTACTCAAATCCACTTATACATTTTAATTTATAAAACTCTTTATGTATTTATTCGAGTGATTTAGATCTTACCGTGACGTTTTTTGCAATAACAATTACTAAAAATACAAATGAATTGGAATCCGATTTAACGTTTCGTTAACATTTTTCTAAGTCATATGAATGGCGAAGATGCAACTGACGCCAGCACCTACTCTGCTTCTGTTTCAAACTGCAAATGATATTTTGCATGCACTACCAACTTGTACTTGTATAGTCTTTTTGTTTTCTCCATCCGATTTTCTAGTCGGTCACACTGGAGCACTCACGAGAAGCGGGTTGGAAACACCCCGATGGTTTTTGTGCCCACTCGGTGCAACACAAATGTCCAGATATTCAATTACCTCGCATTGTTTAAAAATGAACTCAAGATTCGAGCCCGGGACATCCCTGCTCTGAATCCTAGATATATAACCAACGTGACCAGGGCCGGACCTTTGCATCAACAGAGAAAAGGGGGAATATGTTGGTCATTGTCCGTTACATTTACAAAAATGAATTTGTATCCACCGGTTGTCTTACCATAGCTGCGAAAATTGTGTATTCCCCTTGTTAAATTCTACCGTAACACATGGCATAGAAATACACTCGAACCTAACCGGTACCAAAGAAATGATTTCGATAAAAGTATGCAATGAATATATATGAAACTAGTTTAAAAGACAGTGCTAGAAATAACCTTGAACTTTTATTTCTCCTTTGAATTTTTTCCGATATAACTTTTGGGTGTTCTTGTAGTAAAGGTTGCAGTGTAAAATTAGGCTCGGTGTTTTCAATTTTTAGTTGGCATACATCGACGTTTGATGGGTGTTTCCAGAATCGCCCTGACTATTTATCAAGGTGAGCAGCCATGTTGCAATGCTATTTTTCAGGCTTCTATACAGATAGTCAATATTTTTACAGGTCTTTTTGTTAATATTCTTTCGTTGTTTCGATTTACTCTTTTCATGTTGTACTTTTTTGTTCTGTAATCGGGGCTCGGGTAACCGAGTGCTCTAACGGACAAACTTTAGATCATAAGGTCTGCCATTGAGTGTCGTGGTTTCTATCCCAGACTTGTATGTGACAAGGAATAGGTTATTTTGCTTAATCCCAAGGGGCTTCTCCGTGCCCAGTGGAATCCCTGGCTACCTTAGACACACGATGTATTTCAGATATACCATATGTTACATTCCAGTCCTGCGTGTGACAGGGAGTATGGTAGCTTTTCTATTTTCTAATCCTGTCGGACTTCTCCACTCCGGAATCGCCGGTTTCTTCCCGCGTCCACAAGCGCGAGAGAGAGAGAGAGGAAAGGAGAGACAGGAGAGAGAGAGCGATCATTTCTGGACTAATAATTCGCTGAGTGTTTCATGGCTATATTGTTCACCTTGCTGGTATGAATCAGGGTGTATTCTTCATGATCTCATTGCTCAATGTGATTTTAGTTTGTGCAAGCTATGAAACCACATGTTTCTGTTTGCTGCAATCTCTCATCATAATCTATACCAATATCGTCACAGTAATCTTATATACATTAGAGTTTGGGATTCATTTTACTTTTTTACATAATTTCTGCGAAACGAGATGGTTGTCGAGTGGTCAGAGGGCTAGACTCTCTACTAGATTCCCCCGGATGTGGCCTTCCAGGCTAAAAGGTATACCCTTGCAAGTATAGATTAGTTTCACACCGCCGCCTTTATTAATTTATGTAGTTAAAGGATGTTTTAAGCCCCGACAGTGGGCGGAGGGGAAGGGTTAGCACGTATCTGCTGTATCATACGGTCTGTCATTGAGTCAACTGGCGTGGTTTCGATTCTCCAGTTGTATATGACAAGGAGTAAGATAACCTGTCCAACCTCGTGGGTTTTCTCCGGTTGTTCCCTCCGGTAAAGACCCCTACGCACAAGCGAATTATTGAAATAAAAGTCAACCATCTCTTAGTCTTGAAATGACCAAGTTTGTGTCGAGTTGACGTTAAACCCCATTTATCTCCCTCCCAAAACCCTGACAACTGGACTTCTGTCTTATAGCGGAGTTTTGTCCCGGGGTGCCTTCTCTTTTTCTCTCTTTTTTTTTCTTCTCTTTTTCTCTCTTTTTTTTCTTCTCTTCTTGTGGACTGTTCGTTCACCGAAAGCAACCGTTCATGACCGGATTCAGACGTTCATGACTGTAAGTTGACGATGCTCGTTGGAACCCCGCCTGGTTGTTCTTCTCGAACCCTGTCGATTTCAGATACTACAATCCGTCTCGTCTACACGATTATCTGGTCAATTTAAGAGTTGTTTCACGTGCAAACTCCCAATAGCAAAATGAAATGGGGTTTAACGTCCTACTGTTCCCCAATGGCAAACAAGTGGGCAAAATCCCCGAAGGCGCTGCTCGACCTATACTGGAATTCGGATCCGTTACACTCTAGTTGAGAGTCCATTGCTCAGACTACTTACCCAATGTGGCCCCCAGCTTGAGTAAAGGCGATACTCAATACAAACCGACAAAAATAATAGATGCAGTTAAAACGTATTAGCTCAGGTAAAGTGGACGGAATAAAATATTCTATATGCAACGCAAATTCACCCCATTAAATATTTATTTTTCTACCCACTTGTTTATAATTACGGATAATGATGACTTGGTGATCTCTAACCTCAGTGTTTGTTTATAGTTAAATTTAGTAATTCTTTTAACCTATGCGCAAGTTTCATTTGCTTTTAAAACAGAAATTCAATTAACTTTCAAGTCTTGTGCAACCCGTCAACCTTATAATCAAACTATCCATAAGCCGGAAGTATAGTCGTCAACCTTCAAGTTTAAGACAGATTGCAGGGTAGTTTGTGTTATCAGCATTCGAATCGATACCTATAAATCTCCGAACCCAACAATCTTAGATGTGAGATCGCAACCTTAATCAGAACCAGTCGGCCGTAAATTGTCTCGTAGCTTTGAACGTTTGTCCAGCACTCACATTAAGCGCGATTCAAAGTGGCCATTTGGTCTCAGTCGCAAGGTATGTCACTCGATCAACATTTATTTCGTATGAAGAAAGGAATGAGTATTAGCTATTTCTGTGTTCCCACATTAATCTGTCTATAGTGAAAAGACAATTGCTTTTTTGTATGGTAATAGGGAGCGGTGGTGGATGAGTGATTTTCTCGGTGTTGGCCAAGGAAGGTCTTCGGGATTTTCTATAGCGTGGTGCAGAACGGCAAAATGAAATGAAATGAAATGTGGTTCAACGTCCTGCTGTTCTGCTCCGACTGAGCTAATGAAGATCGGCATACGCCATACAGTGTGCTATGGGGAAAATTGAGTCTAAACAGCCAGGCACTCCCTTCTGCCCCACTGACACGGGGCAACCACACCGGGACATCCCGATGAACGTTCATAGAGTACGTTACATATCATTGATTGAAATGGAGCTTTTTTTGCGCAATAAATAGGGGTATACGCTAAGAGGAACATTTTGCCCTTTTCCGCCTAGTCTTTTGTGCATCGCATTCCAACCGGTCCTCGGTTTTTAGTCACATCGGACAAGAGAAAACCAGGCTGGAAAATACCGAGGAATTTTCTTGGCTAACACTGGCATCAAACCACGGAACGCCAAGTTAGTGAGCCAGCGACATACTCACGAATCCCCGTGGCTCCACTTTGAAGACGGGTCCTGGTAAATTGTAAGCATGTTGGTTCTTTCTCCAAACCCACGGAAGCCACCATGACTCCCTATTGACAAGGAGGCCTGTTAGTGTGGTAAACAATATAGGACGCATACCAGATCCTTGCTCTGCTCCCCGTTGTATATATATTCTTGAAGCTACCATATTTCGACGAACAAGAGAGAGAGAGAGAGAGAGAGAGAGAAATGGGGTTTAACATCCACTCGACACAAACAAGGTCATTTCGGGACTAACATATGGTTTAATTTTATTTCAATAATTCGCTTGCGCGTAGGTGTCTTTAGCAGTGGGAGGAAACCGGAGTGTCCGGAGGAAACCCACGAGGTTGAGAAGGCGCCCCTATCTCCATGCCACATAGGCCTACGCTCACACCAGGGATCGAAACCACAGCCGCAAGCCAGAGGTGACCGGCCAGCTAGAGGTCGAAGCGCGGCACTCTATACCACTAGGCCATCCCAACCCCCCAGACTACCAAGAGATTAAATATTTATATTAAGACTTGCCACTGATTTATTTAATCAATTTAAAGAATGTGAAGTACACTCGACAAAAAAAGGAGTAGTAAAAATAAATACATAGTCCCTTTCAAAAAGATTTATTAAAATAACTAAAATTGCCTTCTTCAAAGAAAATGAGTGACAAATGATATATGTTAAAGAAAACAAGCGAGATAAGTAAATTGTATAAATCAAATATTAGTTTAATACTAACGGTGAAAAACAAATACAAGCCATGGTAATAGTGTACAGTTAGCTCTTATTATAGGAGCAACATTGTTATTAATTTATTAAAAAAAACAACCACGCCCAACAGAACTATGACAGAAAATTTGCCAAGACAGTGGCGTGTTTGTAAACTTTATATCGAATCGCAACTGTAAGGGATTCGTTTACACCATAGTTTCTTGTCCCATACGAAAGATTAGACACTGTTCCTTGCCGTTGAATACACACAAACACTAAATAAACCATTTCAATTTCATTACATATGAAAATGGAAGGAGAATACTTAGTGTTTTTGATTAAAATGAGAATTAAAATGTTGATGAAGCCTGACAAGTTGTGGACAGATAGTGTAAATTTAACAGATCTTGTTGATCGCAATCTACATATTTATTCTTTGTTATTATCACTTTAAGGATGATGTGAACGTAAAAAGGTAATATAGAGGAGTTTACCTGTACAAAGCAGTGTGTTATACCAGGCAGAACCGTATATTGTATTATAAACAGTTTCGTAACAGTTGCTAACACCTCCACCCAAAATATCTCTTTTATATTTAATCTCATCATCGTTCTCACCAATTCATCCAGCACAACGGGCACATCTGACTTCCTGCTTGTAGGTGATCTTCACACTGTCAAATTGCTCAGACATGGCTCGCGTTCATCAGAATTCAAATTAATAAATGAGATTAGAAATGCAGTAATGTTCCAGCACCTACTGTACAGCGCAGTGGACGCTTGCAGCTGGCCCTCGGGTCCATTCACTTGATTTGATTTTTGTTGCCATGTCTTTTTGCTGTCTTGTACGCAGGTTTGTCTTGTGGATTTTGTTTTGCGTGTGGCGCGGTCCCCCTGCACTTACTATTACGTAATGTTATTTTGGACCACGAACTGGTCACTAACCGGTTTTTCGTCTTCTGCTTGGGGTGACGCTAGTCGAAAAAGCCAACGGCTCCGTCAATTCAAGTCGGATCGTATGATTGTTCTTTAAATAATGCTGTATCGATTTGGTGAATTAGATTTTTGAATTTCATTCAAGAACTTTTCATTAAACCAAACCATTATAAATGGAACGGGGATATAAATGTCTGTGATTTCACTATTCTGGATGATATTCGCCCACTGGTATAACATGTCCTGTATGAATGGCTATTGCTTTGAAAGGGATTAAAGGAATCGATGTTAATTTGATGTTTTTGTTAATTTTTCAGGTGTTCTGTGCGTCTCGAGATAAATATTCTACTGGTGAAAATGCCGACAAATTGTGTAAAGTACGTATATAATTTTTTTTTCTTTGGATTCACCTTATATTGTTGTAAAAAAAACAAGCTTCCTCATCAGTTTGAAATTTCCAAACATCAGTCCAGAAAGTTGGATTAATTTTGTCAAATTAGGAAATGAAACAAAAAAAAAAAAATGAAATTTACCGTCGCATAGTTTTGCTCTAACTAGGATAATGAAGACTGGCATATTCCCTGCAGTGTGCACGGACAGCGGCGTTTCCGCCTACTTGCCATTGAGTCCCAGTGGTCAAAGTCTATTTTGCAAATACGTCAATGTGTACACGGTTTTCCATTAAATCGCAACGAATATGCGAATGCCCTGCACTACTGACAACTGGGAACGGAGTCGAAAAAAACCCGAGGAACTTCCTCGACCAACACCTAGATTGCTTTCGGAGCCTTTGGTTAGTGAGTTGCTAATGGTATATACATTGTTTCGAACAATCCCAACGACACGTCACCTTTTCTTGCACCACCACCCGTCCGGCACCATTGACAAAAGGGAACAACGCCGGCAAATTCCAATGAACTTTGTCGATCAACACCAGGATTGAACACGCGACCTCCGATTTAGCAAACCAGCGTCCTACACATTGGGCCATCGCGGCTCTCGTTCTATCTGAAGAGTATGGCTGCACTGTAATTCATTCCTATGTTTTGTTGGTATCACTGCACTATATCTAAATAATTAATTCTAATGGTGCACCATGGAGTCGGGTTGCCGTGTTTACATTTAGATTTGAAAGTAAAATAAAGTCAATTCTATTTTGAGCATTGCTTTTAAACATTTTTTTGGTTCAGTATTTTCTGAAAAGGGTTTTGTAGAAGAGACTTAGCCTATAATAGAACCCCGGGCATTGTTCGCAACCTTGACTACACTGTATTGTGATCCTTGGATTGATGTAAACATGTTTATTGATCGACCTGCTTAATAACGGAGTCGAGTCTCCCATTTCAATAAACAGGTGCTTAAAGGGGAAATAGTATTTTTGAGGAAAAAAAACAGAGTCTGTAATTAAGGGGGTAACTAGTTGGTAATTTAATTCTAAATTGGAAAGATAAGTTTCGTTTGTTGTTATGAAACTACAGAGTTAATAAATATGCAATTCGATCTTGTATTTTTCGATTTAATAGGATTTAAAATGGCTTCCACTATTTTATTTGGATTAAAATAGAATCTGCAATTCGCCATTTCATTTTTCGATCTGATAGGATCTAAAATGGCTACCACTCTTTGATTTGGGCTAAGATAGAATGCTGTCGATTTCATCAAATTTCAAACGCTGGTTCGTTTTGGCTGAATAAATTACGTCTAAAGATCACACCAATGCGGAGATAAATCAGACATTGTGTTGGGGGTAGCGTGCGCGTTGTATCATGAGGTCTGTCCATGAGTCAACTGTTATGGTTTTAATATCCCAGTTGTATGTGACAAGGAGTAGAGTCGCCGGTCCAGCCTCGTGGGGTTTCTTCTCCTACTGCTTAAGGCCCCTATGTGCATGCGAATTATTGAAATAAAATTGAACCATATGTTAGTCCCAAAATGACCTAGTTTATGTCCAGTGGCCGTTAAACCAGATCTCTCTCTCTCTCTCTCTCTCTCTCTCTCTCTCTCTCTCTCTCTCTCTCTCTCTCTCTTGTGTTCGACTGTCGGTGACAACCGATTCATTGATGATCTACACACGTTTTAAGCGTCCGTTTATGATCCATAACAAGAGTCGCTACCCCAAGGAAACGAGTTCTGCTTGTTCTTTTCCCGATTCCATTAGCCCAGGTTAGGTGCAGAAGAGTAGGACGTTAAACCCCATTTCATTTCATTTTCGTTTCTGTTTATTCTTTTCGATACATATTTAGGTCTAAACTGCTTTTGTATTTGATATCATTCAAAATTAAGGTGCTAATGGCCCTTTAATCGCCTGTGGATTTATTTGGCTGTTGTGTAAACAAGGTGGGGGACGAATTACCTGCCTTGATTAACTGGGATAAAAGAAAACCGACCCACCTCTCTCCAAGCTCCATTTACCTTTTAAACATTTTAACTTATTCTGCCCGCAGCAATGCCAGTTAATCTGCAATTAAAATTTCAATGTGTTTTTCGCCCAAGTTACTGCGGAAGTTGATTACAAACGGTGCTTGGGTCTGAGTTGTGGAGCACGGGGTAAACACAGAGCTGTTTGGTTTTCACAGGTTGTAAATGTTCGGGCTTTTGAAGTTTCTAGAACTTGACGCAAGATGTCAGTCGAGTCAGGTTTGACTTTCACACTGCACATGTATGTAAATATCACATACATGTCCATGTAGGTTATATGTATATATAGATATATCATGTAACAGTGTTATATATGGTGATGAACCCTACGTACATGTAAGATTTAGATAAAATAATGAAATGAAATGGGGTTTAACGTCCTACTGTTCTTCTCCGACTGGGATAATGAAGACGGGCATACACCATATAGTGTGCTATGAGGGAAATTTTGCCCGGGCAGCGGCGCTTAGGCCTACTCTTATATTGAATTCCAACTGCCAAGGGATCTGTTACGTGCACGCCTATTGTACACGGGACCTCGGTTTTTCGTCCCATACATCACTGACAAGGGGAAACCACGCCGGAATCGGGATGAACTTTTCTCGGCCAATGCAGGGATCGAGATTCAGATAAAGAACTGGCCGATTTTTTGTTATAATAGTTCAAATACAGACAATGCAAAATGAACATATTGAAAAACTCATTCGAATTACTTTATTCTGAATTATCACTGTTTGCAGTTTTGACAAGATATGTGCCTGTTATGTGTAGTGCGGCGGTTCTCCTACATCTACCATGTAATTCCATTTGCTCGAAGACTTGCTCATTTCAGAACCAAATCCAGAAAACTCTAAAATAAACTTCCATTTGCTCGAACACTTGCTCATTTCAGAACCAAATCCAGATCACTTTAAAAACAAATTCCTCCCATCTACAGAGCAGACGTTTGGCCGTACAATCATCCACCGAGTTTCTTAAGAATTTTATGTAAAATGATTGAATCTTATATAGAATAATATTATTCTGTATATTTCAGGCCTACAAGAAGGTATGTCCCGTAGGAAAAGTCTGCGTTATACAAAACCTGTATTGGCCAAGAAAAATGGCGTTCCCAGTCTGTGTTCATGAACGAGAGGTACCCGGTAAGTTATCTGTCAGCCAATTCAAAGATATTCCATGTGATAGAGACGCAACGTCTGTTTTCAGATCATGTTGAAACTTCCATTTGGTATTTGTTCTCGTACGTCTGTCAATCTTCTATTTCGGATTGTCATGGGACGTCTGTACGCGCATTAACGATGGTGTATAAAGGTCGTATTCTACGTGCACGTTTCCGCGAGCATCTTCTTCGGTTACATGGATACGATCCCTTTACATTTGCATTAGACCGGGTTTTTAGCCGGCGAAAACGGAAAACGTCCTCGGAAACGCTACGAAATCGCATACATGGAAACGGGCTTAAAGAGATTTAGTTTTATCATCTATATCCTAGATATTTGGTCAAGATTGAAGTACCCTGGTTGTTCTAAGCACTCTTCTGAATTGGATTCCGTCCCCTAACCACGTTACTATAGCGACCAGAATTATCACATTCTACTATGTAATTCAAGATAAATCACACCAAAAGTTTTCACCATAATCGATCAGAGACGCCAGGGCGGAGACTGAGCTATCCCTCGACCTTGTCTGTGTGCTTTTCGGAACTGTATAGATTTCTTATGTGATCATATATAGATTTCTTTTGTGATCAGATATTACGTAATTATTCTTGTCTTGCAGGCCGTTTAATTGTGTGTTACGCATGCGTGCCATTTAAAAGGACATGAAATAATCTTTTGGTCGAGTTAGAGGCCCTGCGATTTGTAGTCAGGCCCAGGGTCCCGCTCCGGTTAAGCAGGGCTTTGCACCGGACATTGTGTTTATCAGTATTTTATTATCGATTGAATCACTTTTCATTCCACCCTTTCTTCTATTTACAGCCAAATCTAAGATCTGCGAGTTGCCACCATCACCAGGTGGATGTGCAGCCAGATTCAGTCGTTGGTATTTCAACGTACACACTAAAGAGTGCTCTCCCCTTACTTACAGTGGTTGCGAGGGAAATCTGAATAACTTCTACTCGAAGGAAAAATGTGAGGAGATTTGTGAAGTCAGTTTCACACCCGACGGCATCCCACCCGAAAGCATCCCACTGGAGACCACGTCCCCGCAAATAGCTCCACCAGAAATTATAAACATTGGCATCAATTCTAATAGTAATACCCCCGATGTAATGGCCGCTCCTGCACCTTTGCGATTACAGTCGGCTGACTTGCGACAGGCACTTGAATTCGAAGAAAGTGAAAGGGCTGAAATGGAAAACACCCGTAAGTTACGCAGAAAACACAGACGAGGACAGAGAAAGATTAATGGACAACGACGACGACGACGACGAAGACAAAGAAAACACAGACGGAACGGCTCATCTTCTAGTCGATTTGGAGAATTGCGCGGACGAAAGACATCTTTTATCTCGGCACCTACAGCGAATAATGCCAATGGTTCTAAGGTCTTATTGCGCAAACTAAGGAGGAGGCAGCGAAAATTGGCAAACGCACGACGTTATTCGGGTTACGATGGCTACTACGACAAAATCAAACTGTTTACACTTTTGGGTGGTGGCCATCGCAAGAGAGCAAATACACAAGCATAAACTATTTCAAAATAAGAAATATACACGGACATACGGGTTTAATGAAAATTTAAACCCAATATTATCTAAGCTATAAATTCTGTCCAAGATATGCAATAAAAACAGCATTAACTCATTTCCAATTTCATGAGGCCATCTTTTGAACCTCAAAACTCAAAGCTGCCATATGTGGAAACACGTGAAATTTAGTGACGCTTTGGGCGGGTTTTATTATTTCAAGTGTGTTGATTGGTGACAATATTGATAACTAACCAATGGCCTCTTTCTATGACGTAGTGGATTCGTGGATATAATGCTATACAGCTGAAGGGTTTAGAATATTCATGCTGTGTAATTGAAACTAATAAACTAATCTGAAGGACAACTACAATCGATGTATTTTGTTACATTTTTATTTCGTATTACTCTTTATCTTGCAAAAATATAAAGGTTATTTTTGTGGTTTGTATTTTAAAAAAAATTAGTATTGACGATTATTGCAGCCTCGTAATCTGAGCTGATTTGCACGAGCGGTCGATTCACGCATGTAAAACAATCGGCGCTTATTTAAAACTAACCAGATATAACTAATGAGAGGGGCCTAATGTAGGGTATACCTGTTCCTCAATGCCCCTTCAGATACAAATCTAAATAAAATATTGTTTAAAAAAGCGTATGTCTAATGAACAAAAATATACAAAAAAAACCCTGCAACGACTGTAGTTGTCCTTTAAATATACTATATTGACTATGTTATTCAGGTGTTATAAATTATGATATGAGAGGGTGTGTTAATTTAATTGAACACGACACGAGAAGAAAATAACATCATGTGTTGTAAATCATGTATATATTGTATAATTATTGTATATATTTAAATATAGCCATTTATTATCTTATTAATATTAGGCCATAAACTAATTACTCTCGTTTACGGTTACCACAAAGACCTTTTTTTCTTAGCAAAAATCACCGACCTTAAACTTGTCTTTCTCGTTTCCCAGATCGTATAAATCGGTCTTGGCATGGTTTTCTGCATGTACACTGGAATTTCGGTATTATAACAATCTCAATCGGATTTATTTCAAAGAAACTTACCCGGCAATTAAGCTAGAAATACTAGGGAATAAATAGTAAACGGTATTTAAAATGACACAGCAAATGCTATAAATTTCAAGTATCGATGTAGTTTATTAAAGGAATAATCTTTTACTTTAATTAGTTCTATTCAATCTTAACCCACAAACCCACAACCAAAAGATTTCCCAACCGACCGACCGACCGACCAACTGTGGCCAAGTAACCGTAAACGCAGATAATTTTGTTTATTTGGCCTTACATAATAATATGTATTTATATAGATTTATATTTATCTTACATTTGTGTTTCATGTCATTATTATGTACAATTGTCGTCATATGCATTGTTATTGATAAATAAATCTTCACAGGAAGTGGCACCATTTTGAAAGATATTTCGAGATTAATGTGCTTAATAAAGCACGCATTGCTATCGATTAAAGATTTACATGAAGTTATGTCGTTTTAAAAGATTGCTCTACGATTAATAAGGTACAATTATTCTCGTTGATAATGTGCTTGTATACCTAGTGTTGTCACTTTTAACGGAAGTGACGCCATTTTGTAAACAACCCCTCAAGTTTCGTTTTAGTGCTTATTCGTAGGCTTCTGTATTTTTGTAACCCTTCACAAAAAAATTATATCAGTTTATTGTAAGGTTTAAAATTAGGGATTTGTAAATACTGAAAGGTCATTGGTAGCGATTTGAAGTAATTTATTCTCGTTCGTATCATTTAAACAGGTTTTAAAAATATTTACTTTTTATTTTTGTAAATATCTTGTTATGGCTATACATGTATTGAGATATATTATATACACGTGAGTTTATATGAAGCATCTGTATGTAGGCCTATACCAATACCAAAAGGAAAGGTTAAATTCCACACGAACACCTAGGTAGTTTCCATCTTCTCCAACTTAGCCCGGTAGCAAAAAACCGAGGTCCCGTGTACACATTGGCGTCGCCTAAAAGAATCCATGACAATGGGAATTCGAAATAAGGTAGGGCGTGAAACCCCCCATTTCATTTCTAATATAGCCGACATCTTAATACAGGCAATGTTGCGCTCCCGGAAATAGAGGATCCCACCACTCATTCCTTGGTATCATACGCGGCCATTACGCGACGAGATTTACATAATAACATTTTGACAGTGAAATGATTACAGACAGTTTAATACGAAAACACTTCTGCTAGGTGAAATAAGCTCTTGTATCTATCATACATATGTGCATATTTGATAACCGAGGCTACCAATATGGCAGGTGACATTCTCGGTAAGACAGGGATCATAAAATGGAAAGAGTGTCGCGGCAATGATTTGTTAATCAAGGGACTGCATTTTTTTTAAATTTTAAATCTAGCTTTATTTGGTCTTGTTACTCAGTAGAAGCCACGACAAATCAGTGGATAAGGTGCTTGCTCACCAACCTGGAGATCGCAGATTCGATCCTGGTTTGAGCGAGAAAGTTCGGTGTGATTTTTCTGCCGCTTCCGGGATAAAATTGTACACAAATATCACGATTGATTAAGTCAGTACTTGGTCGTGCTTGTCTCGTAATATAATTTCTTTGCACGTAAGTAAAGATTGAGGATGTGGATGAGGTCAGGGCGGATGTAATACTATGACGAACCCTACGCTAAAGCTAATAAATGAGATAAAACCCAAAACAACACGCGGTAATCCCAAAATTATCTACTTGTTTATGTGGAAGTTAAACCCCATTTCTCTGTAAACTTAAACGATACAGATATATAATTATTATTATAAGCCTTCAATTTGTAAATAAAACACTGTACATTACAATCGGTTTTATATATATGGCATAATATTTTGTATATTGATATTAAGCCTGCAATAAATGTTAAAATCAAATTAAAATTGGTCGTTGAATATGTGTTAACTTCATATAAATTTTGTCGAACGTAGCTCTGGCAAGCACAGTGTCTAGTCGTTCAGATGGGACGAAAAATTGGGACCCTGTGTACACATTGGTGTGCACGCAAAAGAACCCTTGGCGGTTAGAATTCGACACAAGAGTAGGTCGTAGCACCGCTGTCGGGACAGGGTTTTCCTACACAGTATTGCGTACGCCCCCGTCGGCGCGGGGGTTGGGATGGCCTAGTGGTCTGGAGTGCCGCGCTTCGATCTCTAGCTGGCCGGTCACCTCTGGCTTGCGGCTGTGGTTTCGATCCCTGGTGTGAGCGTATGTGGCATGGAGATAGGGGCGCCTTCTCAACCTCGTGGGTTTCCTCCGGGCACTCCGGTTTCCTCCCACTGCTAAAGACCCCTACGCGCAAGCGAATTATTGAAATAAAATTGAAACCATATATTAGTCCCAAAATGACCTAGTTTGTGTCGAGTGGACGTTAAGCCCCATCTCTCTCTCTCTCTCTCTCTCACTCTCTCTCTCTCTTTATCTCCCCCGTCGGTGCAGAAAAGTAGGGCGTTAAACCTCATTTCATTTAACCCATATGTTAAGAGAGTCTTGCCAACTGCGACCATGGTCGCCATTTTGTTAGCCAATCAGTAATATAAGTTTAATAAATCGTCATTGGAACAAAACAAATAAAAACAATGAGTGTCAATGAAAACGAACGGATCGATGGATTGCATAAGATAAAGGTGAAAGGCGGGAACTGTGTAAGAATCAACAATTATTGCTTTGTATACAGGGCTTGTTCTACTCGGGAATGCTCACTAGCCCACGTGTTCATTTGTCCACCGATATCTATCTTAGGGTTAGGGTTGGGTTAGGGTTCATTAGTCCACCGATATCTATTATTAGGGTTAGGGTTGGGTTATGTTTAGGGATTCGGGTGAGAGGTTAGGGTTGGGTTAGGGTTAGGTTCATTGATACCCCTAAATACAGTATTTATTATAGCGGCGGACTAGTGAACACTTGGCGTTGTACTTTAAGTTTTGGTAATTATGGAGAACTTTTTAGTGGCGGTTTTCCAAGGTAAGATACATGTAAGAGCATAATTGATTTATGGATTGTGTTTCGTCAATAAATTGCTGCAAGATAGTTTTAGACGTCAACATGAAATAAAATGGGGTCTAACGTCCTACTGTTTTGCTCTGACTGAGCTAATGAAGACAGGGATATGGCATTCGCTATGAATGAAATTTTGGCCGACAGCGGCACTACAACGTACCCTTACTTCGATTTGAAATGAAATGGTGTTAACAATCCCCCTATTCCATGTTTTAGAAGGGAAAATTAATTTATATCGAATTCCAACTGTCAAGGGTTCATTTACCTACACGCCAATGTGTACACGGGACCTCTGGTTTTTGTCCCATCCGAAAGACTATAAGTTCTCCCTTTCCCTTGTAAGAAAGAGAGAGAGTTAACACAGGCTAGGTCATTTCAGGTTTTTAATTTTATTTCAATAATTCGCTTGCGCCGTAGGGGTCTTTAGCAGTGGGAAGAAACCGAAGGAAGCGGAGAAAACCCACGAGGTTTGACAGGCCACCCTACTCCTTGCCACGTACAACCGGGAATTCGAAACCACGCCAGTTGACCCAATGACAGGCTTAATGATACTAACATAAGACAAACCAACGGACATGACACACAAATACCTCATACAACAGATATATGTATCAGATGAAGTTAAAACGTTGATCAATCAATGTCGAGATAATAAGTTAGGTAATACATTTAACAGATTTTGTTTACTCTCAAATGACAGACAAAATATTTACTCCTAAGAAATAAAAGTTGCACCCCACCTTACACAACACCTGGTCCTATCAAAAACCAACAAAAATAACCAACAAAAATCCAGAAATGATTAGCAATTGTGGGTATATATAAAATTGCCAAAAATCGTAAACGTTGTGCTTTGATATGTCTATGCGGGCATTAATTTTTATGTCCGCCTGTTGAAAATGAAAATGTGCCGAAGGGGGAGTTACTCGACATTATTCGGAGTCAGCCCACTAATTAAGTGTCAGTTAAATGTCTGCATCTGAAACCAAACGGGACTATAGATTTTCTCTCCGCCTGCTTTCCATCTGAATGTTATTTCCTTTTGTATTCCGGAACCACCCACTTGTGAAAGTGGGCATCAGTTGTACTAGAGAGAGTATCACAAAAGGAGGCGGTCGTACCTCAGTGAGTAAGACACTGGCTCGATAGTCTGGAGGTCTCGGTATTGGCCGAGAAACTTTCTCGAGATTTTCGGGCGTGGTTTCCCCTTTCAGTGGTGCAGGACGGTGGGTCTGACAAGGACAGCTGTCTAGTAGCTCGGATGGGACACGGCGTACACGTACAGGAACCCTTCACAGTTGGAATTTGATATAAGAGTGTCGCTGCCAGGGCACACTGTATGGCGTATGTCAATCTTCATTAGTTCAGTCGGAGCAGAACAGCTTGGCGTTAAACCGCATTTCTTTTCTCATCTCTGTAAACGGTAGTCTTGTCTACTAAGGTATTTCATTTAATTTACATCAATATGCGAACCATTGATTAAAGTTACATTATGGGAGATAAGATAAAGAGATGGCAGTTCTCACTATAATAGTTAAAAACTAGATAGTGTAAAGGTAATTTGCTGAAAATTTCAGTCAAATTGATCCACTATTAGCCGAGAAAAAAGCGTTTGAAATATTCACATAGCCTCGGTCATCATTACTCAAATCATTAATATAAACAGCATAGTCTCGATTATCCACTTGATTGATTTAATTATCAACGGCCATTAAGCGGCATATAGGATTTTAATACGCCAACATCGAAGGCTAGCCTTGACATCAAGAGTTTATTATGGTCTGGGTATGTTAATTAATGTCTAATTGTTTATTTAGATAACATTTCAGGCCTAAAGAAAGACCTGTAATAAGCAGATTTTGCTCTTGCATAATGCTATTTTAATTTTTTCTATCTGTATGACCGTCTACATTTATTCCATTTGTTCATTTAAACAACCCGTTATTTACAAAATATCCTCAGTCTAAATCGAGAATAGGTTCACTTCCGCTATGACGGTTTGAATCGATACAAGTGGCGCGCTAGATTGTTTAATAGTGGCTCATATGTTCACTTAAAACATCATTAATATTGATTGAAACGGTCCAATGCTGAATCATAATCATTATGTCGAAGGCTATGAAAGTTATGTACTTTGATGTTCGTAAAATATCATTTGTAGATCAGTTAATTGACTTGATTGACTATAATCGACGTTAACTTGTATACCAATGAATCAGCAAGCCGTCTAGGGTAGGATTTACTAATATGTATAGTAGGCCTTTAGCCCCAGGCCCTCGGGTATCTGGAAGCCCACTGTGTACACCGGGTATTCCACTATATAATACATCTCACACCATAAAGGCCCCTGTACAATAAGTAAGGGGTCAGTTAGTTCCTTTAAGAACGGTTTCTTATAGGACATTGTCTTTTAATGTTGCTATATAGTTGCAATATGAAAATAAGGCTTTCGAGGTTAACAATAGAAGATAAGGATTCCAAAAAAGTCTTGGAACCGAGGTGTGTGGCTGTGTGTGTGTGGCGTGGGGGGGGGGGGTAGCCAGAAATCGTTCCTAAAGGAACTACGCGCCAACTGGAAACAGATTGCAATCTATGATATATATTTTGGATACTGACACAGCCAACATTCTTATAAATTTCAGAAGTAACGTCATTTTTTTTTCACGGGACGGTATCCTAAAATGAGAGGAAGAGGGAGAGAGAGAGAGAGAGAGAGAGATTAACGTCCACTCGACACAAACTAGGTCGTTTCGGGAGTAACACATAGTTTAATTTTATTTCAATAATTCGTTTGCGAGTAGGGGTCTTTAGCAGCGGGAGGAAGCCGGAGGACCCGGAGAAAACCCACGAGTTTGGACAGGCGAAACCACGCCAATTGACTCAATGACAGGCTTTATGATACATTCGGCCATCCAAGTCTAAAATGACATAAGGAAGTTTATTGTACCTTCATAAAAAAGTGTTTTATTGAGTTAACATGTGCTTGTACTTGTTAGTTGAACTGAGATGGATATCAGATATTGATTTAGCGATGATACAAATGTTTTTTGTAAGTATGAAAAGATTTCTATATATAGAAATCGAACAATATATATATGTTGCAACACGTGTTTAATTCTACATTGATTTAAATATATAGGAATATTGTAAGTTGTCAGCGTTTAAGTAAATACAAAAACTGGCCAGTGCTGCCATTTCCCTTGTTGTTTATCAAGATACATATAGCCCCTCGTGGTCATAAAACTAAACGTTGGAATGAAGCGACACTGACCCAATATTTATAGCTTACCAAAGGAAATGTGCATGTCCATCTCCATATCAGGAAATTTGTTGGACAATCTCCGAATTAGGCATGAATACCAAGCTTATTTCAGATATGGTTTAACCAATCAAATAATTAATAAATTGCTCATTCCACAAATCAGGGGTATAAAAGATAACAGTGGGTGGTGTCTAATATTGTCTGCGATATCAGAAACCATTCACCATTCTTAGAGGGATAGTAAGTAGCATTGCCATAAGATAGTCGGTCTTAAAGTCCACGCTGAAGACTGACGCTTTTAAAGCGGAAATTTCATATTTTCTAAGAAAGTCAAAACATAATTATTTCTATGTCTTTTGCTCAAAAGGTTGTCAACTCATACGATCGTGGGCAATATTTCACAGGCATAAATTATCCTTGACACCGAAAATAATAACACAATTACTTGAATTACCTCCCTTGTTTTCCCAGACCCCTCCATGCAATGGCGATCTTCAAACGTTTGAATTTGAAGTTGAAAGTGATATTTTTTAGTGAATTATAGAATTGATAGGATTATTCTTTAACAAGGTAGGACTGTTTATAAATACAATCTATTTTAGGGCTTTATTTTAATATATTTTAAAAATATAACTAAAAAATATGAAATTGCCGTTTTAAGGGATTTTAACACAAAATTAAGCAGTTTTATTCTCCAAAGTATTCTTAGCATTGGCCCTTTAATAACATAAATCCACAAATATTTTTATGTTTGAACACAGAAAGTTGTTTATATTACTTTATTTTCAATATCTCTTCAAAAATGTCCATTTGTGTCCATTAAAAATGTCCAGCCTTGAAAGGATAAAAGTATCATTAAGTATAATAAACACGGAATACGTGAAGTCATTTTAATTAATACCATCTGATAAAGGTGATATATAATCCCATTATCATTAACTTGAAAACGTCGATATTGAATTATAAGAAGTGGTTATTCTGAACTGTAGACTATTTTAAAAAAGAAAATGACAAATGAAATGACTTAGAAATGACTGGATAGTACGACAATATTCTATTCAATTTGATTTATGTCGATCTAGATTCGTTTCCTTTCCTATTTTCTGACGTTCCGTCCCTTTCTGCATTTTTGCCTTCTCTTTCGTATATTCTTTACAGAAGTCATCTAATTGATATTTTTCCATTGCTTCACTCAGTAACTTTCTCCAAGTTAAAACATGATCCGCCATAACTGGTGACCTTTTCCTCAATTTTTTGGCCACTTCTTCAATGTGTGAGTTCGTAATGTTGATATAGTCCTTATCAAAGAATCTAAATGGAAATTTATCTACGCGATGTGCAATACCTTCTGAATCATAAAGGGCACAATCTATATTTTTAGTCGAAAATCCTAAAAACGGTAAAAGTTCCCTTAATTTGTTTTCTTTGTTCTGTAGTAATTCATCATAAAATAAAACAAAGAGATCACCTTTAAATTGAAGCCAATTTATATAAAATGTCTTCCACGAATCTGTTCTTCTGAACATTTTAAATCTCTTCGACGAAACTGCTCCTAAAAGAAAACGTGTAACTTTCTCTGAACATGTGGGTGTCTGATCAAGATTGAAGATACATTACTGGAGATTAGATAACGAGTTGTCGGTTCTCACTATAATAGTTAAAAACTAGATAATGTAAAGGCAGTCTGCTGAAAATTTCAGTCAAATTGATCCAATATGGACCGAGAATTTAGCGAATGAAAGTCCCGCCTAGCCTCGATCATCATTACTAAAGTCGGTACGATAAAAATCCTAGTCTGGATTATCCAACTAATCATTAAATTGATAAGAAAATGCAGCAAATCGGATCATAATCCAACAAATATCGCAGGCTAGCGTTGACATCGAAAGTTGATTATGGTCTGGATAAGTTAATTAATGTCTAATTAATAGTTTATATAACATTTCAGGCCTAAAGAAAGACCTGCAATAAGCAGATTTAGCTCTTGCATAATGTTTGTTTAAGATGTGATATGTAAAATGTATTATGTAAGAGCGGAGTATACTTACTGCGTTTCTTTTTCTGGCTTTAAATATTATAAATCAACTCGCTAGGTCATCGGATGAACCCAGTTGTCATGTAGTAAAACTACCGGAAAAATGCTTTTGGGGGGAACGGTAAACCGGTGTTCCAGGAAGAGGGTCTAGTCGTTCGGATGGCATCAAATGATTGAGGATTATAAAAGCCACATATTACAAATGGGGAAAATGGTGACCTAATCGTATGTGATTCTATGTGTTTACTATAAAATGGTAAGTATACGAGTCTACTTACGTGTACAGAAACGTCCTTTATCCACTAATCGTGTGTGACTCCTGGTTGACATCAAATTAAAATAAGACCAATGAGCTTCAAATGGATTTCTCATTAACAGAACAACTCGTTCAAAAACTGCACTTTGGTTCCTGGACCGATGAGTTTTTATAACTATAACCGACCCATTCCTAACACCTTCCCCGCGATAACCATTGTTAATCATAAACCTCTCTCTACCTATTGATCCTGTATATATACCTGAAACATGTTAGACAAGATTAGCATCATCATAGCCATATTTATAAATGACCCACACTATTAAAGGGGATATTATGGAAAATTAGATAAAGAGCTGGCAGTTCTCACTTAATAGTATGAAGGAAATAGCCTCGATCTTCATTACTAGCGTAGGTACGATAAAAAAACATAGCTTTAATTATCCATTTTTGGATTAAATCATCAATGAGTGCCGAGCAGCAAATTGGATTCAATTCCAGTGAAAATCCGACACGTAAGAGGATATCGAGATTTAGCTCTAATAATCGGACATCGATTACCTTGCTTAAAGAAAGAATTTACATTCATTTGGTGAAGGGTTTTGAATACTGAGTAAATTCAAGAATACCTTATTTTTCTTAGCGAATTATTGAAATAAAATCTGAGTCATGTTAGTCCCGAAATTACCCAGTTTGTGTCGCGTGGAAGTTAAACCCCATTTTTAGAAAAAAAATGTTTGGACACACGTTTCATCAAATAGGATCAGGAAAAGGCGGAGGATGTGGGTGGATATTGAAATTGGTGTATGTATTAAAATGAGTGTAACACACACTCCTGGGTGTGGTTTAATATTCAAATCAGTATAATACACACCCGTGGGCGTGGTTTAATGTTAAAATTAGTGCAATGCAAACCTGTAGGCGTGGATTAATATATAAATGAGTGTAATACGCACCTGCGGGCGTGGATTAATATTAAAATGAGTGAAATTCGCACTTGTAGGCGTTGTTTAATATTAAAATCAGTGCAATGCAAACCTGTTGGCGTGATTTAATATTAAAATGAGTGTAATACGCACCTGTAGATTTTTGAAGTAAATGTCTTGTCCAACTATTACCGGAACCAGGGTAGCTAGGCAGAGCTGTCAAAGGTAATGGTGGTTTGGCAAATCCCAGCTTAGGACAGTTCTTTGGCTTTTCAATAATGTTGGGATATGACGTCACGAGTGGTTTATAAACACCATAGATACAATAAATAAGTATAATTAGTCCGCCAATCGCTAATGTACTGTTCGACACTCGTTTAGTCAACAAAGTTCTAAAACCCGCCATATATGTGTGATATATCGAATATTTGCTGAAATTAAGCAAAACGGTTGACGATAAAAGAAGTTTCCATTAGATAGATAGATAGATAGATAGATAGATAGATAGATAGATAGATAGATAGATAGATTGATTCCATGCTTAGGCTTGAGGCTTAACTAGAAAGAATAAGATTGAAGGGCGTGTGCCTCTATCATTTGGAATCTTAAAATGCAGCTAGATAATGTATTTTTACGTTGATATAAATTTATAAAAAATGATTTAGGCCGTACTACAGGGTTATTATTATTGCTTCATCTAAAAGCTTATATTGCAAATTAAGTCTGATTAATATATTTCAAAGCTTTATTTATAATAAATGTATAGTTAAAAATGGCTTTAATTGATAAAAATACTGGTAAATAGCAAAAAATACTTATAATGTTGCCTAATCTGATTATAACAGTAATTATTCTTGGACATTTTACGTAAATACTGTTTGTGCATGGGTTACCCTTCCGTCCAATCGAGTTCATTTGATATTTCTTAGTGGGTTGCAGGCGCGGATGTCATTTTCGTTTGCTTTGTTACTGTTGTAGTTCACATATCTGCTCTTTAATGGATGATATAAACAGGATTTTCGCATTGTCTCCGCCCAAGCATAGGCGTACGAGGCGGGGGGCCGGGGGGCACCGGCTCCCCCAAATATTTTTATGAAAAAAAATAGAAATCTGAAAAGAGCTCAGAATTGTGAGATCGGTCATTAGCCGCGGAGTTTTTGAAAATGGGGTGGGGGTAGGGGTATGGCCTTGTCGGGGAAGGCTATGGTCTTGTCGGGAATGAATGCTCAGTTTGTCGGGAAGCGTCGCGCCGTCTGTCGGGTTTTGAATATTTTTAATAATATGGAAGCGGAAAGAAAGCAATCCAGTCAATGATGAACACGTACGCCATCTGAATAGAACTAGCACGTACACACAACCTTTCTCAGTTCTTGACTACTGTGTTCCTGTATACTGGCATCCAACTCCATGCACCGGACGAGCCCAGTGATAGAAGTGAGCAGCTGAATTTTTTTTTTAATAATGATTGATAAGTTTGTAATAATATTGTATCTTGTAGTCACATATAATACACATGTACGATGGCTCAATAGGCCGTAAATAATTCGATACTGAGCCCTTTTCTTTGGAAATAAATATTCATAGGTGAATGTAAAGTGGCATAGGCGACATGTGAACTGTCATATAATGAAAAACGTAGCAAAAGTAAATCGTAATACGGAATATATAGATTGTAAATTTGAACTCTTTTAAAATGGTCATTCATATATTAAAAGTAGATAAAGTATATACAAGTCTTCTATACATCTGAGATCTGGATAAAAAATGTGAAGTCTCATAAAATGGAAAATGTGGCAAAAGTAAATCGTTCGACTTGTTCTTGTTTTCGTAGTAATAGCTAGAGCTTGTATTTTAAAGATGACTTTTTACCAGTTTTTATGCTGCAACTGACTTAATTTACTACCCACTCCAAATTACTAGAAAGTATTCGAAATGCCTGGAAATCGCGTCTACGGCCGTCTGGTTTTCAAAATTTTCGGGGGGAGGGCCCCCAGACCCCCTGTCGCACGCTTCGGCCCTCCGACGCTAGCGGGCGGGCGGGCTCCAAAGAAATATATTTGTCGGGAAAATATGCTGGCCCCCCCAAACAAGTTCGGCCTCGTACGCCTATGCGCCCAAGCAATCCAAGGTTGCAACGTATTACTCTTTGCTCCAATGTATCCCCCCCCCCTCACCTCGACAAAATCCTGGATACGGGCCTGGGTTGAATTGGAGCAAGTTCCTTTTAGAATTCACTCCGTCATTAGAAGCGAGAAGCGTGATTGTACCTAAAATGATATAAAGAAATTGACTGTACCTTGATAGTGTGTTGGCTTGTGTTGTAATGTGGTATACATACATAGCTATTATTATATTAAACAATATATGAATGCGGTAACACGTGTTTATTTCTACTTTTGTTTTGCGATTTAACAATTAGATTAAAGATACTCTCTCGTTTACAGACTGTGTGATACGATGATTTATTTTATTTGGACTTCAAAAATATTCAAATTAATCTGTCGGAAATTTGCTTCAAATCACCCCAAAACTGTTTGATTTGATGATATATTTGGACTAAAACCATATTCAAACTAATTAATCTTATCAAAAATTGGCTTCAAATCCCTTTCAAAACTCTGTATTCGTCGGAAGATACCGCAAGCTATAAATAAACTGTTGCAAGACGCCATGTATGCCAGCTCCATTCATTGAGGGAGAGTCTATTTTTCAGAATGTATTTTGCGTTGCTGTCGATTTGAGGCCTAAGTAATCCGTCAAATGCTTTTATCGCTGTTTAATCGAAGTGTCTTTTGTACGTTGACACCCTCAATGTTCCCCAAACCGCCGAGCTATGTGATCAAGAAGTAACAACTGTCCCGTAATATTAGTCAAACAGTCGGTTTGTCAGTTAGTGGTACCCTGTCATTTTTCCCCTGTGCTTGCCCCATCGGTGTTTTTCTGGTAATCAAGTATTTTTGTCCATACTTTCCGTAGATGTCAAATATATCATACTTTTATACAGTGCCGGACTGGGCCCGACTGTCCACCTGTCCGTGACAGTTGGGCCTAAGCCCATTTTTAAAAAGTGGGCCTAAGCCTATAAAGAAAAAAGAAGAAAGAAAAAAGAAAAGAGAATTCCTCATCATCTAATGATAGTGCTCTTAGGACATTCTGTTATCTAATTGTATCAGGAAATAAAAAAATTGCCTTCTTCTGCTTTGTTTTGGGATGCTTGGAAAATGGGTTTGCGGTTGTCAATTTTCAAAATTTTCCTATGTGGGCCTTGGTCAGTGACCTGACAGGTTGGCCTTCTGTCCACCAGTCCGGCACTGCTTTTATAGGAAGTGACCACTTGATACATACGTTCAGGACATTTTTCCCCTGTGCTTGTCCCATGGGTGTTTTTTTTTCTGGTAATCAAGTATTTTTCTAGTAAGATTGAATGTCTGTACTTTCAATAGATGTGAAATATGTCATACTTTTATAGGAAATGACCACTTGATACATACGTTCAGGACACTGTTTCTTTAATGAAATCAAATGAACACTATATAACCATATAGTGTGCTATGATGGTCATTGTTCCCGGATAGAAACGCGTCCGATTATTTTTGTGGGATTTCAACTGCCAGGGATTCTTTAACGTGGATGCCAATGTATGCACGAGACCATGGTTCCCACACTTTAATTGTGAAAGATTTTACATGTTGATATTGATTATTGGTTTATGAATTGCAATCGTTTTCTGTCAATACAACATGAGCTCATGAAATGAAATGAAATGAAATGAAATGGGGTTTAATGTCTTACTGTTCTGATCCGATCGGGCTTATTAAGTGTGTGCTATGAGGGAAATTTTGCTCGGGCTGCCCGGGCTTCCCCTGCAGCGGTACCATGGCCCACTCTTTTATCGAATTCCAACTGCCGCGGGATCTTTTACGTGCCCGCCAATGTATACACCGGTACCATGGCCTACTCTTATATCGAATTCCAATTGCCGCGGGATCTTTTACGTGCCCGCAATGTATACACTGGACCTCGGGTTTTCGTCCCATCCGAACGACTAGATAGCTGTTCTTGTCAGACCTTCCATCCTGCATCACTGACAAAGTGAACGACGTCGGAAAACCCGTTGAACGTTTTCGGCCAATGCAGGGATCGAAAACGCTACCTTCAGGCAATACGTAGCACCGTGGGTCATTCTGTCAGACGTGGAGAGGGGACAACGATAAAAACCGGTCACCACATCCTAGGTATTCTTTTCTTACTATACATTTTAGTAGCCTTGTGATCGTCTAGTATTTCTACGTGCCGTTTTTTTATTCCCCTTCACGTTGTGTATTCTCTTGTTCTATGTTAATTAAGACATTGTGTTCTCAGTAGTTACCCCTAATAACACTACAACAGTTCGTTTTTACATTTTATATATCATAACTTGATACACAAATACAAGCAGGGTACAATAACTGTAAAGTCATTCTCTCAAACCCCATCTAGCCAGACTCGCAATCGTAATTTTCCGATCACGTGTTAACCATGATATTCTCATTCCCACGGAATCAGCTAATGTTTACCAAATTATAACTTTTGTATATATACCAATCTGTCACCCATTCTCGGGTGCCTTAGATACGACTTTGCCAAAGATATTAATTAATATAATGCTACTAACTAAAAGAGCAAACATTCTACAAAAGTCTTACATACAGAGCCAGTGTTGCTTAAGCCTACCCTTAGATCAAATTCCAACTTCCAGGGGATCTTTTACGTGCATTCTAATTTGTACATTAGATCTCGGTTATTAGTCCCATTTCATCGACCAGACAACTGTCCGTGTTAGCCTTCCGCCCAGCACCACTGACAAGGACAAACCACACCGGGAAATCCCAACACCAGGAGCGAACCCGCGAACTCCAGACTAACAAGCTAGCGTCCTACTCACTTAGCCTCCGTTGCTCCCCGAGTACTTTATTCACTAGGCCCCCGTGGCTTCAACTTAGTAACATGGCCAAGTAACTGCATTGCTTAAATCTAGATTTTAAAAAAAGAAATGTAATCCCTTTATTCATTATCCCCTACATTTCATAGGTAACATGTCCTCACTAAGGTCCCTTCTATCAGAAACCTTGTTCCCCGAGAAATGGTCACGGATCTGGGGGCTGTGACCCGAATATACTAACAAGTGCGGAAAAAATTCCCTGGCAACTTTAAAGGTGTAATATTCACACCAATTAAATTCTTCTACACGTAGTCCAGATTTATCTAGAGGAAGGTGTATCATAATTATCTTCCCTTGGACCAACATAATAACACAATTTGCAATAATATATGAATAAAGTAACATATAAAAACGGAAATTTCTACGATTTAAAAGAATAAAATGAACAGTAGAATAAAACAGAATAGTTATCCATCTCCAAGGCACTAAATCAAGTCCATAAAAGCCTCGAACCCATTCAATGTCAACAAGCGTGGTTTTTATGAATGGTTGAACTAATTGCTGGCTAAATTATGAAATGGTCTGTTCTAATTCACCTTTTCTCCACAATTTTCTGAAGTGACTTTGCTTTCAAGTTTAGCATTTCGGTCCTTTTTCTCGTATATTCTTTACAGATGTCATCAAATTGATATTTTTCCATTGCTTCACTCGGTGACTTTCTCCAAGTTAAAACATGATCCGCCATAACTGGTGACCTTTTCCCCAATTCTTTGGCCACTTCTTCAATGTCTGAGTTCGTGGTGTTGATATAGTCCTTATCAAAGAATCTAAATGGAAATTTATCTAGGCGATGTGCAATACCTTCTGAATCATAAAGGGCACAATCTATATTTTTAGTCGAAAATCCTAAAAATGGTAAAAGTTCCCTTAATTTGTTTTCTTTGTTCTGTAATAATTCATCATAAAATAAAACAAAGAGATCACCTTTAAATTGAAGCCAATTTATATAAAATGTCTTCCACGAATCTGTTCTTCTGAACATTTTAAATCTCTTCGACGAAACTGCTCCTTTGGATTTTGTATAACCTAAAAGAAAGGGGAACTTTCTCTGAACATGTGCGTGTCTGATCAAGATTAAAGGTACATTATGGGAGATTAGATAACGAGTTGTCGGTTCTCACTATAATAGTTAAAGACTTAGATAATGTAAAGGCAGTTTGCTGAAAATTTCAGTCAAATTGATCCAATATGGACCGAGAATTTAGCGAATGAAAGTCCCGCCTAGCCTCGATCATCATTACTAAAGTCGGTACGATAAAAATCCTAGTCTGGATTATCCAACTAATCATTAAATTGATAAGAAAATGCAGCAAATCGGATCATAATCCAACAAATATCGCAGGCTAGCGTTGACATCGAAAGTTGATTATGGTCTGGATAAGTTAATTAATGTCTAATTAATAGTTTATATAACATTTCAGGCCTAAAGAAAAACCTACAATAAGCAGATTTAGCTCTTGCATAATGTATGTTTAAGATGTGATATGTAAAATGTATCATGTAAGAGCTGAGTATACCTACTGCGTTTCTTTTTCTGGCTTTAAATATAAATATAATCAACTCGCTAGGTCATTGGATGAACCCAGTTGCCATGTAGTAAAACTACTGGAAAAATGCTTTGGGGGGGGGGGGGGCGGTAAATAGGTGTTCCAGGAAGAGGGTCTAGTCGTTCTGATGGGATGAAATGATTGAGGATTATAAAAGCCACATATTACAAATGGGGAAAATGGTGGCCTAATCGTATGTGATGTCCATGTGTTTACAATAAAATGGCTAGTACACGAGTCTACTTACGTGTACAGAAACGTCCTGTATCCACTAATCGTGTGTGACTCTTGGTTGACATCAGATTAAAATAAGACCAATGAGCTTCAAATGGATTTCTCATTAACAAGACAGCTTGATCAAAAACTACACTTTGGTTCCTGGACCGATGAGTTTTTATAACTATAACCGACCCATTCCTAACACCTTCCCCGCGATAACCATTGTTAATCATAAACCTCTCTCTAACTATTGATCCTGTATATATACCTGAAACATGTTAGACAAGACTAGGGTCATCATAGCCATATTCATAAATGACCCACACTATTAAAGGGCATATTATGGAAAATTAGATAAAGAGCTGGCAGTTCTCACTTAATAGTATAAAGGAAATAGCCTCGATCATCATTACTAGCGTAGGTACGATAAAAAAAACCATAGCTTTAATTATCCATTTTTGGATTAAATAATCATCAATGAGCGCCGAGCAGCAAATTGGATTCAATTCCAGTGAAAATCCGACACGTAAGAGGATATTGAGAGTTGATTAAGATCTTTTCATGTCAATAGATTTAGCTCTAATAATCGGACATCGATTTCCTTGCTTAAAGAAAGAATTTACATTCATTTGGTGAAGGGTTTTGAATACTGAGTTAATTCCAAAATACCTTATTTTTTAGCGAATTATTGAAATAAAGTCTGAGCCATGTTAGTCCCGAAATTACCCAGTTTGTGTCGCGTGGAAGTTAAACCCCATTTTTAGAAAAAAAAATGTTTGGACACACGTTTCATCAAATATGATCAGGAAAAGGCGGAGGATGTGGGTGGATATTGAAATTGGTGTATGTATTAAAATGAGTGTAACACACACTCCTGGGTGTGGTTTAATATTCAAATCAGTGTGATACACACCCGTGGGCGTGGTTTAATGTTAAAATTAGTGCAATGCAAACCTGTAGGCGTGGATTGATATCTAAATGAGTGTAATACGCACCTGCAGGCGTGGATTAATATTAAAATCAGTGAAATTCGCACTTGTAGGCGTTGTTTAATATTAAAATCAGTGCAATGCAAACCTGTTGGCGTGATTTAATATTAAAATGAGTGTAATACGCACCTGTAGATTTTTGAAGTAAATGTCTTGTCCAACTATTACCGGAACCAGGGTAGCTAGCCAGGGCTGTCAAAGGTAATGGCGGTTTGGCAAATCCCAGCTTAGGACAGTTCTTTGGCTTTTCAATAATGTTGGAATATGACGTCACGAGTGGTTTATAAACACCATAGATACAATAAATAAGTATAATTAGTCCGCCAATCGCTAATGTACTGTTCGACACTCGTTTAGTCAACAAAGTTCTAAAACCCGCCATATATGTGTGATATATCGAATATTTGCTGAAATTAAGCAAACCGGTTGACGATAAAAGAAGTTTCCATTAGATAGATAGATAGATAGATAGATAGATTCCATGCTTAGGCTTGAGGGATCACTAGAAAGAATAAGATTGAAGGGCGTGTGGCTCTATCATTTGGAATCTTAAAATGCACATATACTATTCAAAAAAAATAGGGGATATTTGATTTTGGGGGCATAATACTAAAATATGCAAATGACTACGAAAAAAGTCACTATAGAACCTAACAGAAGAAACATTTCCAGTTACATGTGACGCCCAAACGCACCAACAGCTACCGCATGGAATGCAGGTGATGCTTGAGATCATCATGGGGGTCCAACCCAAGATTTGCATGACTCTGACTTTGAATGTTACAGTCATTGTGGCATTGAATTCCAGGGTGGAAACATCAGTTTAATTGTTTTAGTGACCAGAAAACAAATTTTGATATGCGTCGGCTTACCCAAAATGAAAGGTTACGTGCCCTTGGCATGCTACAGATCGGCACAACACAGGCGGTTGTGGCGCGGACGATGAATGTTTCTCAGTCTGTCATAAGCAGACTAATCTGTACAGGACAGACCACGCTCAGGTCGACCAAGGGCGACAACTCAAGCCCAGGATCCGTACCTTGGCCTTGAAAAATCGTGTCATCACAGCAAATCAGATCAGCGCTCGTCTACAAACAGACACTGGTGTGAAAGTGAGTGGCCAGACGATTCGGAATCGACTGCATAGGAGTCACCTTCGTGCCCGACGTCCTCGCGTGATCCCTTGTTTGAGAGATCATCACATTCAGGCAAGACGTCGTTGGTGTAGGGATCGTCAACACTGGGATAATCGACGCTGGAGCAGTGTGATGTTTTCAGATGAGTCAAGGTTCACTGTTGATTTTTTGGACAGACGTAGGAGGGTGTGGCGTCGTCGAAACGAGCGCTTCCAAGACGTTAACGTCATCAGACATGATCGATTTGGGGGTGGTTCTGTTATGGTGTGGGGAGGCATCACTGTTGCTGGAAGAACGGCTTTACATGTTGTTGCAGGGCGTGTTACAGGCCAGTACTACCGGGACAATATCTTGGCAGTCCATGTTGTGCCGTTCGCACGACGTCATGGCCGCCGTTTCATCTTCCAGGATGACAACGCAAGATGTCACAGGGCCAGGATCGTTACAGGTTATCTCCAACAACAGAACATCACCACATTACCTTGGCCAGCACTGAGTCCCGACCTCTCCCCCATCGAGCATGTCTGGGACATGCTTGGACAGAGGTTACGTCAACGTCAACAACGTCCTGCCAATGTCCAAGAACTTGCTGCTGCGTTGCAACAGGAATGGGACAATCTGGACCAAAATGACCTTAGACGTCTCATTAGGAGTATGCCACGTCGGATCAATGCTTGTTTGGCAAACAGAGGAGGATTTACCCGTTACTGACTTTGTTGTGATGCTGTGGTAACTTTGCTGTTTGACCCCGGGTATCATTTTACCCTTATAATGGTCAGTGCCTTACTTAGTCTAACGATCATTTGGAATAAATCAATGAATGTGAACTTCATTTCATTTTGTCATTTGTTTCTTCGTCAGTTTCATTAGGTGACTTTAATAACACTTAAAAATCAAATATCCCCTACTTTTTTTGAATAGTATATTAAAGATACATTACGGGAGATTAGATAAAGAGCTAGATAATGTATTTCAGGCCTGGAAATGACTGTTTTAGATGTACCGGACAAAATGTCAGGCACTAATGAAATAGTACCTGATATCTTCTACTTAGTGCCGGGCATGTATTAATAATATTAATAAAAGACAAATAAGTGCCTGACAAAATGACAAAGTGCCTGACAAAGCCTGAATCTGTGCCTAACATTGTCAGTGACAGGTGCCTTATTTCCTGGCTTGATTTTTACGTTAATATAATTTTATAAAAATGATTTAGGCCGTACTACAGGGTTATTATTTTTATTTTTTTTGTTTGTGAATCAGCCATACGAATTACTTTTGCAACGTCTTGTAGGATACGGTTTTCTTTATTCATTACAAATGCTCACTGCAACATCTTGTAGGATATGGTTTTCTTTATTCATTACAAATTATCACTGTGTCTTAGATATTGGATATTACGATCCAATATATTCATGGCAAGATAACAACACTAATATTGATTGAAATGTATCAATATGGACGGAATTCTAATTCGTGTTTTTCATTTCGAATATTAGAGGTTTAGCTCATTTAAGAGAAGTGTTTGTACCACAGCAAACATCTTGCTTCATCTAAAAGCTTATATTGCAAATTAAGTCTGATTAATATATTTCAAAGCTTTATTTATAATAAATGTATAGTTAAAAATGGCTTTAATTGATAAAAATACGGGGAAATATAAAATACTTATAATGTTGCCTAATCTGTTGCCTAATCTTGGACATTTTACGTAAATACTATTTGTGCATGGTTTACCCTTCCGTCCAATCGAGTTCATTTGATATTTCTTAATGGGTTGCAGGCGCGGATGTCATTTTCGTTTGCTTTGTTACTGATGTTGTTCACATACCTGCTCTTTAATATTTTCGCATTATCTCCGCCCAAGCAATCCAAGGTTGTAACGTATTACTCTTTGCTCCAATGTATGCCCCCCCCCCCCTCACCTCGACAAAATCCTGGATACGGGCCTGGGTTGAATTGCAGCAAGTTCCTTTTAGAATTCATTCCGTCATTAGAAGCGAGAAGCGTGATTGTACCTAAAATGATATAAAGAAATTGACTGTACCTTGATAGTGTATTGGCTTGTGTTTCACGATTCTCTTGAATGAAATCGTGTAATGTTTTATACATACATAGTTATTATTATATTAAACAATATATGAATGCGGTAACACGTGTTTATTTCTACTTTTGTTTTGCGATTTAACAATTCGATTAAAGATACTCTCTCGTTTACAGACTGTGTGATACGATGATTTATTTTATTTGGACTTCAAAAATATTCAAATTAATCTCTCGGAAATTTGCTTCAAATCACCCCAAAACTGTTTGATTTGATGATATATTTGGACTAAAAACATATTCAAACTGATTAATCTATCAAAAATTTGCTTCAAATCCCTTTCAAAACTTTGTATTCGTCGGAAGATACCGCAAGCTATAAATAAACTGTTGCAAGACGCCATGTCTGCCAGCTCCATCCATTGAGGGAGAGTCTATTTTTCAGAATGTATTTTGCGTTACTGTCGATTTGAGGCCTAAGTAATCCGTCAAATGCATTTATCGCTGTTTAATCGAAGTGTCTTTGTACGTTGACACCCTCAATATTCCCCAAACCGCCGAGCTATGTGATCAAGAAGTAACAACTGCCCCCTTATATTAGTCAAACAGTCGGTTTGTCAGTTAGAGGTATCCTGACATTTTTCCCCTGTGCTTGCCCCATCGGTGTTTTTCTGGTAATCAAGTATTTTTGTAGTAAGATTGAATGTCCATACTTTCCATAGATGTCAAATATGTCATACTTTTATGCAGTGACAGAGACTGTATAGTGCTCTTAGGTCATTCTGTTATCTAATAGTATCAGGAAAAAAAAAAATTGCCTTCTTCTGCTTTGTTTTGAAATGCTTGGAAAATGGGTTTGCGGTTGTCAATTTTCAAAATTTTCCTATGTGGGCCTTGGTCAGTGACCTGACAGGTTGGCCTTCTGTCCACCAGTTCGGCACTGCTTTTATAGGAAATGACCTCTTGATACATACGTACAGGACAATGTTTCTTTAATGAAATCAAATGAACACTATATAACCATGTAGTGTGCTATGATGGTCATTGTTCCCGGATAGAAACGCGTCCGATTATTTTTGTGGGATTTCAACTGCCAGGGATTCTTTAAGGTGGATGCCAATGTATGCACGAGACCATGGTTCCCACACTTTAATTGTACAAGATTTTACATGTTGATATTGATTATTGGTTTATGAATTGCGACCATTTTCTGTCAATACAACATGAGCTTATGAAATGAAATGAAATGGGGTTTAACGTCTTACTATTCTGATCCGATCGGGCTTATTAAGTGTGTGCTATGAGGCAAATTTTGCCCGGGCTTCCCCTGCAGCGGTACCATGGCCCAATCTTTTATCGAATTCCAACTCCCGCGGGATCTTTTACGTGCCTGCCAATGTATACACCGATACCATGGCCTACTCTTATATCGAATTCCAATTGCCGCGGGATCTTTTACGTGCCCGCCAATGTATACACCGGTACCATGGCCTACTCTTATATCGAATTCCAATTGCCGCGGGATCTTTTACGTGCCCGCAATGTATACACCGGACCTCGGGTTTTCGTCCCATCCGAACGACTAGATAGCTGTTCTTGTCAGACCTTCCATCCTGCATCACTGACAAAGTTAACGACGTCGGAAAACCCGTTGAACGTTTTCGGCCAATGCAGGGATCGAAAACGCTACCTTCAGGCAAAACGTAGCACCGTGGGTCATTCTGTCAGACGCGGAGAGGGGACAACGATAAAAACCGATCACCACATCCTAGGTATTCTTTTCTTACTATACATTTTAGTAGCCTTGTGATCGTCTAGTATTTCTACGTGCCTTTTTTTTTTATTCCCCTTCACGTTGTGTATTCTCTTGTTCTAAGTTAATTAAGACATTGTGTTCTCAGTAGTTACCAGGAATAACACTACAACAGTTCGTTTTTACATTTTATATATCATAACTTGATACACAAATACAAGCATGGTACAATAACTGTAAAGTCATTCTCTCAAACCCCATCTAGCCAGACTCGCAATCGTAATTTTCCGATCACGTGTTAACCATGATATTCTCATTCCCGCGGAATCAGCTAATGTTTACCAAATTATAACTTTTTGTATATATACCAATCTGTCACTCATGCTCGGGTGCATAAGATACGACTTAGCCAAAGATATTAATTAATATAATGCTACTAACTAAAAGAGCAAACATTCTACAAAAGTCTTACATACAGAGCCAGTGGCGCTTAAGCCTACCCTTAGATCAAATTCCAACTTCCAGGGGATCTTTTACGTGCATTCTAATTTGTACATTAGATCTCGGTTATTAGTCCCATCTCATCGACCAGACAGCTGTCCTTGTTAGGCCTTCCGCCCAGCACCACTGACAAGGACAAACCACACCGGGAAATCCCAACACCAGGAGCGAACCCGCGAACTCCAGACTAACGAGCTAGCGTCCTACTCACTTAGCCTCCGTTGCTCCCCGAGTACTTTATTCACTAGGCCCCCGTGGCTTCAACTTAGTAACATGCCAAGTAACAGCATTGCTTAAATCTAGATTTTAAAAAAAGAAATGCAATCCCTTTATTCATTATCCCCTACATTTCATAGGTAACATGTCCTCACTAAGGTCCCTTCTATCAGAAACCTTGTTCCCCGAGAAATGGTCACGGATCTGGGGGCTGTGACCCGAATATACTAACAAGTGCGGAAAAAATTCCCTGGCAACTTTAAGGGTGTAATATTCACACCAATTAAATTCTTCTACACGTAGTCCAGATTTATCTAGAGGAAGGTGTATCATAATTATCTTCCCTTGGACCAACATAATAACACAATTTGCAATAATATATGAATAAAGTAACATATAAAAACGGAAATTTCTACGATTTAAAAGAATAAAATGAACAGTAGAATAAAACAGAATAGTTATCCATCTCCAAGGCACTAAATCAAGTCCATAAAAGCCTCGAACCCATTCAATGTCAACAAGCGTGGTTTTTATGAACGGTTGAACTAATTGCTGGCTAAATTATGAAATGGTCTGTTCTAATTCACTTTTTCTCCACAATTTTCTGAAGTGACTTTGCTTTCAAGTTTAGCATTTCGGTCCTTTTTCTCGTATATTCTTTACAGAAGTCATCAAATTGATATTTTTCCATTGCTTCACTCGGTGACTTTCTCCAAGTTAAAACATGATCCGCCATAACTGGTGACCTTTTCCCCAATTCTTTGGCCACTTCTTCAATGTCTGAGTTCGTGGTGTTGATATAGTCCTTATCAAAGAATCTAAATGGAAATTTATCTAGGCGATGTGCAATACCTTCTGGATCATATAGGGCACAATCTATATTTTTAGTCGAAAATCCTAAAAATGGTAAAAGTTCCCTTAATTTGTTTTCTTTGTTCTGTAATAATTCATCATAAAATAAAACAAAGAGATCACCTTTAAATTGAAGCCAATTTATATAAAATGTCTTCCACGAATCTGTTCTTCTGAACATTTTAAATCTCTTCGACGAAACTGCTCCTTTGGATTTTGTATAACCTAAAAGAAAACGTGTAACTTTCTCTGAACATGTGGGTGTCTGATCAAGATTAAAGGTACATTATGGGAGATTAGATAACGAGTTGTCGGTTCTCACTATAATAGTTAAAGACTTAGATAATGTAAAGGCAGTTTGCTGAAAATTTCAGTCAAATTGATCCAATATGGACCGAGAATTTAGCGAATGAAAGTCCCGCCTAGCCTCGATCATCATTACTACAGTCGGTACGACAAAAATCCTAGTCTGGATTATCCATCTTATCATTAAATTGTGAAGGAAATGCAGCAAATCGGATCATAATCCAACAAATATCGCAGGCTAGCGTTGACATCGAAAGTTTATTATGGTCTGGATAAGTTAATTAATGTCTAATTAATAGTTTATATAACATTTCAGGTCTAAAGAAAGACCTACAATAAGCAGATTTAGCTCTTGCATAATGTATGTTTAAGATGTGATATGTAAAATGTATCATGTAAGAGCTGAGTATACCTACTGCGTTTCTTTTTCTGGCTTTAAATATAAATATAATCAACTCGCTAGGTCATTGGATGAACCCAGTTGCCATGTAGTAAAACTACTGGAAAAATGCTTTGGGGGGGGGGGGCGGTAAATAGGTGTTCCAGGAAGAGGGTCTAGTCGTTCTGATGGGATGAAATGATTGAGGATTATAAAAGCCACATATTACAAATGGGGAAAATGGTGGCCTAATCGTATGTGATGTCCATGTGTTTACAATAAAATGGCTAGTACACGAGTCTACTTACGTGTACAGAAACGTCCTGTATCCACTAATCGTGTGTGACTCTTGGTTGACATCAGATTAAAATAAGACCAATGAGCTTCAAATGGATTTCTCATTAACAAGACAGCTTGATCAAAAACTACACTTTGGTTCCTGGACCGATGAGTTTTTATAACTATAACCGACCCATTCCTAACACCTTCCCCGCGATAACCATTGTTAATCATAAACCTCTCTCTAACTATTGATCCTGTATATATACCTGAAACATGTTAGACAAGACTAGGGTCATCATAGCCATATTCATAAATGACCCACACTATTAAAGGGCATATTATGGAAAATTAGATAAAGAGCTGGCAGTTCTCACTTAATAGTATAAAGGAAATAGCCTCGATCATCATTACTAGCGTAGGTACGATAAAAAAAACATAGCTTTAATTATCCATTTTTGGATTAAATAATCATCAATGAGCGCCGAACAGCAAATTGGATTCAATTCCAGTGAAAATCCGACACGTAAGAGGATATTGAGAGTTGATTAAGATCTTTTCATGTCAATAGATTTAGCTCTAATAATCGGACATCGATTTCCTTGCTTAAAGAAAGAATTTACATTCATTTGGTGAAGGGTTTTGAATACTGAGTTAATTCCAAAATACCTTATTTTTTAGCGAATTATTGAAATAAAGTCTGAGCCATGTTAGTCCCGAAATTACCCAGTTTGTGTCGCGTGGAAGTTAAACCCCATTTTTAGAAAAAAAAATGTTTGGACACACGTTTCATCAAATAGGATCAGGAAAAGGCGGAGGATGTGGGTGGATATTGAAATTGGTGTATGTATTAAAATGAGTGTAACACACACTCCTGGGTGTGGTTTAATATTCAAATCAGTATAATACACACCCGTGGGCGTGGTTTAATGTTAAAATTAGTGCAATGCAAACCTGTAGGCGTGAATTAATATCTAAATGAGTGTAATACGCACCTGCGGGCGTGGATTAATATTAAAATGAGTGAAATTCGCACTTGTAGGCGTTGTTTAATATTAAAATCAGTGCAATGCAAACCTGTTGGCGTGATTTAATATTAAAATGAGTGTAATACGCACCTGTAGATTTTTGAAGTAAATGTCTTGTCCAACTATTACCGGAACCAGGGTAGCTAGCCAGGGCTGTCAAAGGTAATGGCGGTTTGGCAAATCCCAGCTTAGGACAGTTCTTTGGCTTTTCAATAATGTTGGAATATGACGTCAGGAGTGGTTTATAAACACCATAGATACAATAAATAAGTATAATTAGTCCGCCAATCGCTAATGTACTGTTCGACACTCGTTTAGTCAACAAAGTTCTAAAACCCGCCATATATGTGTGATATATCGAATATTTGCTGAAATTAAGCAAACCGGTTGACGATAAAAGAAGTTTCCATTAGATAGATAGATAGATAGATAGATAGATAGATTCCATGCTTAGGCTTGAGGGGTCACTAGAAAGAATAAGATTGAAGGGCGTGTGGCTCTATCATTTGGAATCTTAAAATGCACATATACTATTCAAAAAAAATAGGGGATATTTGATTTTGGGGGCATAATACTAAAATATGCAAATGACTACGAAAAAAGTCACTATAGAACCTAACAGAAGAAACATTTCCAGTTACATGTGACGCACAAACGCACCAACAGCTACCGCATGGAATGCAGGTGATGCTTGAGATCATCATGGGGGTCCAACCCAAGATTTGCATGACTCTGACTTTGAATGTTACAGTCATTGTGGCATTGAATTCCAGGGTGGAAACATCAGTTTAATTGTTTTAGTGACCAGAAAACAAATTTTGATATGCGTCGGCTTACCCAAAATGAAAGGTTACGTGCCCTTGGCATGCTACAGATCGGCACAACACAGGCGGTTGTGGCGCGGACGATGAATGTTTCTCAGTCTGTCATAAGCAGGCTAATCTGTACAGGACAGACCACGCTCAGGTCGACCAAGGGCGACAACTCAAGCCCAGGATCCGTACCTTGGCCTTGAAAAATCGTGTCATCACAGCAAATCAGATCAGCGCTCGTCTACAAACAGACACTGGTGTGAAAGTGAGTGGCCAGACGATTCGGAATCGACTGCATAGGAGTCACCTTCGTGCCCGACGTCCTCGCGTGATCCCTTGTTTGAGAGATCATCACATTCAGGCAAGACGTCGTTGGTGTAGGGATCGTCAACACTGGGATAATCGACGCTGGAGCAGTGTGATGTTTTCAGATGAGTCAAGGTTCACTGTTGATTTTTTGGACAGACGTAGGAGGGTGTGGCGTCGTCGAAACGAGCGCTTCCAAGACGTTAACGTCATCAGACATGATCGATTTGGGGGTAGTTCTGTTATGGTGTGGGGAGGCATCACTGTTGCTGGAAGAACGGCTTTACATGTTGTTGCAGGGCGTGTTACAGGCCAGTACTACCGGGACAATATCTTGGCAGTCCATGTTGTGCCGTTCGCACGACGTCATGGCCGCCGTTTCATCTTCCAGGATGACAACGCAAGATGTCACAGGGCCAGGATCGTTACAGGTTACCTCCAACAACAGAACATCACCACATTACCTTGGCCAGCACTGAGTCCCGACCTCTCCCCCATCGAGCATGTCTGGGACATGCTTGGACAGAGGTTACGTCAACGTCAACAACGTCCTGCCAATGTCCAAGAACTTGCTGCTGCGTTGCAACAGGGATGGGACAATCTGGACCAAAATGACCTTAGACGTCTCATTAGGAGTATGCCACGTCGGATCAATGCTTGTTTGGCAAACAGAGGAGGATTTACCCGTTACTGACTTTGTTGTGATGCTGTGGTAACTTTGCTGTTTGACCCCGGGTATCATTTTACCCTTATAATGGTCAGTGCCTTACTTAGTCTAACGATCATTTGGAATAAATCAATGAATGTGAACTTCATTTCATTTTGTCATTTGTTTCTTCGTCAGTTTCATTAGGTGACTTTAATAACACTTAAAAATCAAATATCCCCTACTTTTTTTGAATAGTATATTAAAGATACATTACGGGAGATTAGATAAAGAGCTAGATAATGTATTTCAGGCCTGGAAATAACTGTTTTAGATGTACCGGACAAAATGTCAGGCACTAATGAAATAGTACCTGATATCTTCTACTTAATGCCGGACATGTATTAATAATATTAATAAAAGACAAATTAGTGCCTGACAAAATGACAAAGTGCCTGACAAAGCCTGAATCTGTGCCTGACATTGTCAGTGACAGGTGCCTTATTTCCGGGCTTGATTTTTACGTTGATATAATTTTATAAAAATGATTTAGGCCGTACTACAGGGTTATTATTATTATTTCTTTCGTTTGTGAATCAGCCATACGAATTACTTTTGCAACGTCTCGTAGGATACGGTTTTCTTTATTCATTACAAATGCTCACTGCAACGTCTTGTAGGATATGGTTTTCTTTATTCATTACAAATTATCACTGTGTCTTAGATATTGGATATATTACGATCCAATATATTCATGGCAAGATAACAACACTAATATTGATTGAAATGTATCAATATGGACGGAATTCTAATTCGTGTTTTTCATTTCGAATATTAGAGGTTTAGCTCATTTAAGAGAAGTGTTTGTACCACAGCAACCATCTTGCTTCATCTAAAAGCTTATATTGCAAATTAAGTCTGATTAATATATTTCAAAGCTTTATTTATAATAAATGTATAGTTAAAAATGGCTTTAATTGATAAAAATACGGGGAAATATAAAATACTTATAATGTTGCCTAATCTGTTGCCTAATCTTGGACATTTTACGTAAATACTATTTGTGCATGGGTTACCCTTCCGTCCAATCGAGTTGATTTGATATTTCTTAATGGGTTGCAGGCGCGGATGTCATTTTCGTTTGCTTTGTTACTGATGTAGTTCACATACCTGCTGTTTAATAGATGATATAAACAGGATTTTCGCATTATCTCCGCCCAAGCAATCCAAGGTTGTAACGTATTACTCTTTGCTCCAATGTATGCCCCCCCCCCCCTCACCTCGACAAAATCCTGGATACGGGCCTGGGTTGAATTGCAGCAAGTTCCTTTTAGAATTCATTCCGTCATTAGAAGCGAGAAGCGTGATTGTACCTAAAATGATATAAAGAAATTGACTGTACCTTGATAGTGTATTGGCTTGTGTTTCACGATTCTCTTGAATGAAATCGTGTAATGTTTTATACATACATAGTTATTATTATATTAAACAATATATGAATGCGGTAACACGTGTTTATTTCTACTTTTGTTTTGCGATTTAACAATTAGGTTAAAGATACTCTCTCGTTTACAGACTGTGTGATACGGTGATTTATTTTATTTGGACTTCAAAAATATTCAAATTAATCTGTCGGAAATTTGCTTCAAATCACCCCAAAACTGTTTGATTTGATGATATATTTGGACTAAAAACATATTCAAACTGATTAATCTATCAAAAATTTGCTTCAAATCCCTTTCAAAACTTTGTATTCGTCGGAAGATACCGCAAGCTATAAATAAACTGTTGCAAGACGCCATGTCTGCCAGCTCAATCCATTGAGGGAGAGTTTATTTTTCAGAATGTATTTTGCGTTACTGTCGATTTGAGGCCTAAGTAATCCGTCAAATGCATTTATCGCTGTTTAATCGAAGTGTCTTTGTACGTTGACACCCTCAATATTCCCCAAACCGCCGAGCTATGTGATCAAGAAGTAACAACTGCCCCCTTATATTAGTCAAACAGTCGGTTTGTCAGTTAGAGGTATCCTGACATTTTTCCCCTGTGCTTGCCCCATCGGTGTTTTTCTGGTAATCAAGTATTTTTGTAGTAAGATTGAATGTCCATACTTTCCATAGATGTCAAATATGTCATACCTTTATGCAGTGACAGAGACTGTATAGTGCTCTTAGGTCATTCAGTTATCCTATAGTATCAGGAAATAAAAAAATTGCCTTCTTCTGCTTTGTTTTGAAATGCTTGGAAAATGGGTTTGCGGTTGTCAATTTCAAAATTTTCCTATGTGGGCCTTGGTCAGTGACCTGACAGGTTGGCCTTCTGTCCACCAGTCCGGCACTGCTTTTTATTGGAAATGACCACTTGATACATACGTACAGGATAATGTTTCTTTAATGAAATCAAATGAACACTATATAACCATGCAATGTGCTATGATGGTCATTGTTCCCGGATAGAAACGCGTCCGATTATTTTTGTGGTATTTCAACTGCCAGAGATTCTTTAACGTGCATGCCAATGTATGCACGAGACCATGGCTCCCACACTTTAATTGTACAAGATTTTACATGTTGATATTGATTATTGGTTTATGAATTGCGACCATTTTCTGTCAATACAACATGAGCTTATGAAATGAAATGAAATGGGGTTTAACGTCTTACTATTCTGATCCGATCGGGCTTATTAAGTGTGTGCTATGAGGCAAATTTTGCCCGGGCTGTCCGGGCTTCCCCTGCAGCGGTACCATGGCCCACTCTTTTATCGAATTCCAACTCCCGCGGGATCTTTTACGTGCCCGCCAATGTATACACCGATACCATGGCCTACTCTTATATCGAATTCCAACTGCCGCTGGATCTTTTACGTGCCCGCAATGTATACACCGGACCTCGGGTTTTCGTCCCACCCGAACGACTAGATAGCTGTTCTTGTCAGACCTTCCATCCTGCATCACTGACAAGGGGAACGACGTCGGAAAACCCGCTGAACGTTTTCGGCCAATGCAGGGATCGAAAACGCTACCTTCAGGCAAAACGTAGCACCGTGGGTCATTCTGTCAGACGCGGAGAGGGGACAACGATAAAAACCGATCACCACATCCTAGGTATTCTTTTCTTGCTATACATTTTAGTAGCCTTGTGATCGTCTAGTATTTCTACGTGCCGTTTTTTTAATTCCCATTCACGTTGTGTATTCTCTTCTTCTCAGTTAATTAAGACATTGTGTTCTCAGTAGTTACCCCAAATAACACTACAACAGCTCGTTTCTACATTTTATATATCATAACTGGATACACAGATACAAGCATGGTACAATAACTGTAAAGTCATTCTCTCAAACCCCATCTAGCCAGACTCGCAATCGTAATTTTCCCATCACGTGTTAACCATGATATTTTCATTCCCACGGAATCAGCTAATGTTTACCAAATTATAACTTTTGTATATATACCAATCTGTCACCCATTCTCGAGTGCCTTAGATACGACTTTGCCAAAGATATTAATTAAGATAATGCTACTAACTAAAAGAGCAAAGATTCTACAAAAGTCTTACATACAGAGCCAGTGGCGCTTAAGCCTACTCTTAGATCAAATTCCAACTTCCAGGGGATCTTTTACGTGCATTCTAATTTGTACATTAGATCTTGGTTATTAGTCCCATCTCATCGACCAGACAGCTGTCCTTGTTAGGCCTTCCGTCCAGCACCACTGACAAGAACAAACCACTTCGGGAAAACCCAACACTGGGAGCGAACCCGCGACCTCCAGGCTAACGAGATAGCGTCCTACTCACTTAGCCTCCGTTGCTCCCCGAGTACTTTATTCACTAGGCCCCCGTGGCTTCAACTTAGTAACATGGCCAAGTAACTGCATTGCTTAAATCTAGATTTAAATAAAAAAGAAATGCAATCCCTTTATTTATTATCCCCTACATTTCATAGGTAACATATCCTCACTAAGGTCCCTTCTATCAGAAACCTTGTTCCCCGAGAAATGGTCACGGATCTGGGGGCTGTGACCCGAATATACTAACAAGTGCGGAAAAAATTCCCTGGCAACTTTAAGGGTGTAATATTCACACCAATTAAATTCTTCTACACGTAGTCCAGATTTATCCAGAGGAAGGTGTATCATAATTATCTTCCCTTGGACCAACATAATAACACAATTTGCAATAATATATGAATAAAGTAACATATAAAAACGGAAATTTCTACGATTTAAAAAAATAAAATGAACAGTAGAATAAAACAGAATAGTTATCCCTCGCCAAGGCACTAAATCAAGTCCAAGGCACTAAATCAATGTCAACAAGCGCGGTTTTTATGAACGGTTGAACAAATTGCTGGCTAAATTATGAAATGGTCTGTTCTAATTCACTTTTTCTCCACAATTTTCTGAAGTGACTTTGCTTTCAAGTTTAGCATTTCGGTCCTTTTTCTCGTATATTCTTTACAGAAGTCATCAAATTGATATTTTTCCATTGCTTCACTCAGTAACTTTCTCCAAGTTAAAACATGATCCGCCATAACTGGTGACCTTTTCCCCATTTCTTTGGCCACTTCTTCAATGTCTGAGTTCGTGGTGTTGATATAGTCCTTATCAAAGAATCTAAATGGAAATTTATCTAGGCGATGTGCAATACCTTCTGGATCATATAGGGCACAATCTATATGTTTGGTCGAAAATCCTAAAAATGGTAAAAGTTCCCTTAATTTGTTTTCTTTGTTCTGCAATAATTCATCATAAAATAAAACAAAGAGATCTCCTTTAAATTGAAGCCAATTTATATAAAATTTCTTCCACGAATCTGTTCTTCTGAATTTTCTATAATCTGAAAGAAAACGTGTAACCTTCTCTGAATAATTATGTAGGTGTCTGATACAGATTAAGGTGTGATATTTAAGATGCATTACGTAATAGCTAAATATGCTTATTGCCTGTCTTTTTCCTTTTCCGTCTTCAAATGTTATATAATCAACTGTCTGGGCCATCCGGGAGTGGTGGGGGTTTGGATGGTCGAATTGTTAGCACGTGCGCGCTCTATCGTAAGCTCTGTCATTGAGTCAACTGGCATGTTTTCGATTCCCCGGTTGTAAGTGACAACCTCCCACTGCTAATAACCCCTACTCACAAGCGAATAATTGAAATAAAATTGAACCTTATGTCAGTCCCGAAATGACTGAGTTTGTGTCGAGTGGACGTTAAACCCTATTCCTCTCCCTCTCTTGCTTTCTCTCTGGGCCACCGGATGGCTTAGAGTTTGGTTGGATTAGAACCCTCTTGCCATTTAACAATTTAACCATGTATAATCGAGACTTGGTTTAATATCATTTGTAAACCTATAATAGTAAATCTCGTTGATCTTTGGGGTATATTCTATAACAGGGGAATTTGGGGTTATTTTTCTGAAAGGTTATTCTTCCAAGGTAGGATTTTTTTCCCATAAGAAAACATGATATAAGATTTTTCCTTACTGGAATTCTGGGAATTTCCAACATCTATGGCAAGGTTTGGGGGCATTTGTGTGGAACTTTTCACCACAACAGTCCCACAATATATTGGCTTTCTGAAAATAAATACATTCCACAAGATTTTCGACTTTAAATAATATTCATAGCGTGTTTTGGGGCTGTGGTATTTTTACCACAAGAGTTCCACAAGATATTGGACTTTGAAAAAAAATTAAACATTTTCCAAAATTTCTTCTCAGACCCCCTATATTCCTGTGTGGTACCACATTCCACAAGATTTTCGACTTAGAATAATATTCATAGAGTGTTTTTGGTTTGTGTTGTTTTTTACCACAAGAGTTCCACAAGATATTAATCTTAGAAAAACAATCAATGTTTTTTTTCAAAAATTTCTTCTCAGACCACCTATATGCCCGTGTGGTACCACATTCCACAAGACTTTCAACTTAGAATAATTTTAATAGTGTTTTGGGTCTGTGGTGTTTTTCACCACAAGAGTTCCACAAGATATTGGACTTGTGGTTCTTACACCCCCTATATTCATGTGTGGTACCACATTCCACAAGATTCTATACTTACTGTCTGTTCCAGGTAATACTACAACTCGAAAATCGCTTGTCATTTATTCAAATTTTAATTAAAATGGCTAAAACTTTGTGTAATACCTGGAATGGTCATCCCATTGCTTTCTGTCTTGTGAGAACTAAGTTCAGGTCATGCTTTATGTCCTTTCTCCTATGAAAAATCGTTTTTTGTTTACATCTTACTAATTGAACCTGCCATGTTTGGCCTAGTTATCTGGACGAGCCTAACTGGACAAGGGGTGCTTTAAGTCGTTTCACCCTACTTTGATTAGCAGTTGGTTGTTTCGTTCCAGTAGAATATAACTCTTTTGAAAGAGCTATTTACTGAATCCCAGACCACGGCTGTTTGTCCCACTAACTTGAATATTTAGTCGCCAACCGTCCGAAGGTTGTAATTTTTTATATCGATATAAGCTACATGTAAATTTTAACCCGCTATCAACGAAATTGTGGAAGGAGGCTGCAAAACATACTCAAAAGTAGTTACGAGAACATAGCTAAAAACGTTGAGATATCATGATGTGTTTGTTTTTAGCTACGGTTGGATGCCTGCCTTTAGTTTCAAGTGGCAAACTCAGTTTCTTTATCAATGCACGTAACATCTTAAAAATAAGATAATTTTACACTATTATATCCAGTTAAACAGAGCTATAAAGTCGCAGAAAACAAATTTCAGAATCATTTTACCAGACATATTTATTCAAACTTTAAATAAGGCTATAACCAATGACACCAATTTACTTATTTCTATTTCAAAATAGTTTTAATCTTTAAGTCACTCCAAATTTTCCAATGAGAATTTTTGTGCGAAATAATCAAGGTGGAAACAGAAAACAAAAACATATCAATCTGAACAAAAACAATATTGTTTCACACAAGCTTCAAAGTGTGAAACCCTAACAAGTATTATTAACGCGAAAAAGACGGCCGAATTCTCCTTCACTGTGTCACATTTCTAACCGAATGCACCAAATTGTAAAGTACCTGTCTACCCTAATGCGAAATACATGTGCTCCATTTAACGCACGCGCATTCGTAATGTTGATGTTATGAGAAAGTGACAATGTCTAAATATGTGAAATTTACAAGAGGATACTGGATTTTATCTGACTTCTAGTCATTTGGGCTAAGGGAAGAAATCAAAGGGACGTCAATTCCAGGTATGTCACAAAGTTTTAGCCATTTTAATTAAAAAATGAAGGCATGGTAAGCATTTTTCGAGTTGGAGTATCACCTGGAACAGACAGTAGAATAATTTTGATAGTGTTTTGGGTCTGTGGTGTTTTTCACCACAAGAGTTCCACAAGATATTGGACTTAGAAAAAAATCAAATTCCACACGATTTTTGACTTTTGATAGTGTTGGAAAAAAAATTGATTCTTTTCTAAGTCCAATATCTTGTGGAACTCTTGTGGTGAAAAACGCCACAAACCCAAAACACTGTATCAAAATTATTCTAAGTCGAGAATCTTGTGGAATGTGGTACCACACAGGAATATAGGGGGTCTGAAAAAAATTTTGAATTTTTTTTTTCTAAGTCTAATATCTTGTGGATCTCTTGTGGTGAAAGGACATCACAGAATCAAATTTTGTAGAATATATTTTCGCCACGTTTTACAAGCTAATAAGATAAGCTATTATATGTTCAAGCAAATTTTTCATGGTGCACATTGCCAAACGCCCCCAAACCTTGCCATGTCTATCCAATTTTACGTGCATGTAGACATAGACGATTCATAAGCAAGATAAGACTTCGGTTATGCTGGGGAAGAAAGAGTTCAGAAAAAAAACCTCAGCTGAAGATCCTCGGCCTAGCGGCCTCGGGTTTTTCTTTGTCTCAGATAATTTTCTCCAGTCTTTCTTACCCCAGCATAAACTCAATCTCACGCTTTATCCTACACATAAATTACAGTCGAGACTATGCTAACACCTAGAGAGAGAGAGAGAGAGAGAGAGAGAGAGAGAGAGAGAGAGAGAGAGAGAGAGACAGAGAAGGGGGGTGGGTTAACATCCATTGGACACAAACTAAATCAAATCGGGACTTACATATGGTTCATTTTTATTTCAACATTTCTCTTGCATATAGGGGTCTTTAGTGGTGGGAGGAAACCTCGTGGGTTTTCTCCGGGTCCTACCCCCCCCGCCACTGCTATAGACTCATCCGCGCAAGCCAATTATTGAATTAAAATTGAACCATGTGGATCTCTCTCTCTCTCTCTCTCTCTCTCTCTCGCTCTCTCTCTCTCTCTCGCTTTCTCTCTCTCACAACATATACCATTCAAAAAAAGTAGGGGATATTTGATTTTTAAGTGTTATTAAAGTCACCTAATGAAACTGACGAAGAAACAAATGACAAAATGAAATGAAGTTCACATTCATCGATTTATTCCAAATGATCGTTAGACTAAGTGAGGCACAGACTGACCATTATAAGGGTAAAATGATACCCGGGGTCAAACAGCAAAGTTACCACAGCATCACAACAAAGTCAGTAACGGGTAAATCCTCCTCTGTTTGCCAAACAAGCATTGATCCGACGTGGCATACTCCTAATGTGACGTCTAAGGTCATTTTGGTCCAGATTGTCCCATTCCTGTTGCAACGCAGCAGCAAGTTCTTGGACATTGGCAGGACGTTGTTGACGTTGACGTAACCTCTGTCCAAGCATGTCCCAGACATGCTCGATGGGGGCGAGGTCGGGACTCAGTGCTGGCCAAGGTAATGTGGTGATGTTCTGTTGTTGGAGGTAACCTGTAACGATCCTGGCCCTGTGACATCTTGCGTTGTCATCCTGGAAGATGAAACGGCGGCCATGACGTCGTGCGAACGGCACAACATGGACTGCCAAGATGTTGTCCCGGTAGTACTGGCCTGTAACACGCCCTGCAACAACATGTAAAGCCGTTCTTTCAGCAACAGTGATGCCTCCCCACACCATAACAGAACCACCCCCAAAAAATCAACAGTGAACCTTGACTCATCTGAAAACATCACATTGCTCCAGCGTCGATTATCCCAGTGTTGACGATCCCTACACCAACGACGTCTTGCCTGAATGTGATGATCTCTCAAACAAGGGATCACGCGAGGACGTCGGGCGCGAAGGTGACCCCTATGCAGTCGATTCCGAATCGTCTGGCCACTCACTCTCACACCAGTGTCTGTTTGAAGACGAGCGCTGATCTGATTTGCTGTGATGACACGATTTCTCAAGGCCAAGGTACGGATAAGTCGATCCTGGGCTTGAGTTGTCGCCCTTGGTCGACCTGAGCGTGGTCTGTCCTGTACAGATTGTGTATCACGGTATCTGGACCATAGCCTGCTTATGACAGACTGAGAAACATTCATCGTCCGCGCCACATCCGCCTGTGTTGTGTCGATCTGTAGCATGCCAAGGGCACGTAACCTTTCATTTTGGGTAAGCCGACGCATATCAAAATTTGTTTTCTGGTCACTAAAACAATTAAACTGATGTTTCCACCCTGGAATTCAATGCCACAATGACTGTAACATTCAAAGTCAGAGTCGTGCAAATCTTGGGTTGGACCCCCATGATGATCCCAAGCATCACCTGCATTCCATGCGGTAGCTATTGGTGCGTTTGGGCGTCACATGTAACTGGAAATGTTTCTTCTGTTAGGTTCTATAGTGACTTTTTTCGTAGTCATTTGCATATTTTAGTATTATGCCCCCAAAATCAAATATCCCCTACTTTTTTTGAATAGTATATGAAACAAATAATATCTTATTCCTTTTGTTAGATTCCGAGTTATAGTCTACATACATACTTACGCGTACAGTAACGCTTTTTGTCCGTTATATTCGTGTGACTCTTGGATACCTTTAGATTAAACAAAGACCATTGGGCTTCAAATGGATTTCTCATTAACAGAACAGCACGTTCATAAGCTACCCTAACATTCTTGGCTTCGTGAGTTTTTATAACTATAACCGACCCATTAGTAACACCTTCCCCAACATAACCATTGTTAATCATAAACTTCTCTCTGCCTATTGCTCCTGTATATATACCTGAAACATGTTAGACAAGATTAGGATCATTATACTCAACCTGTCTATCTACCTGGAACATAATCAATATATGGTAAAATGTTGATGGCACGGGCGCTTGAAGTGATTAAAATAAAACTTCTTACTACTTCAAGTGCCTGTGGTTGATGGAAAGGGGTTATAGAACGGGGTTGGGTAATTTCAGGACTCGGTCCACCTAGAATTTTACAAGTGAACATAATGTTCCTTAAGATCACTGGAAATGATCAGGACTCGGTCCACCTAGAATTTTACAAGTAAACATAATGTTCCTTAAGATCACTGGAAATGCAGCCCGAATGGCCCCGGATCCGAGAGTGAAGCGCTGGCTTGCTAACCAAGATGTTTGAAAAGTTTCTGGCGTGGTTTCGGCACTCAACAAGATTTGCAACCGAGCAGATCGGAAGCTGGTCGAATATGTGCGACTATTCAGGTTAACGTCACGTTGTGCTTTATTAGGGACTTCACCACGGATTTTGATATCGCATTACTTTTGTTTCGGCGCTGTATTCTTTTCATACTAAAACTCAGGAAAATGACTTTAAATATGCTGATGCCGCCTTCTAAAGGCACGTCATCTTTATATTTTGGGTTTTCCCGCTCCTCATTGTTTTATGTTTATCTTTCCGCCTAAACAAATATATTTGCATAATATATTTATGTTAATAACTTCAACTTGTTAAAACCACCAATCTTTTTTTCATTTCCTCCATCTAGAATTTCCATATGAGAAAACTTCCCTCATAACACATCGCATGTTTGTTCAATTCGTCAGAGACAAACGAATATTAAAGTCAGTGTGATACGCACCTGTAGGCGTGGTTTGATATTAAAATCAACGTAATACGCACCTGTAGGCGTGGTTTAATATTTCGATCAATGTAACACGCACCTGTAGGCGTGGTTTAATATTAAAGTCAGTGTAATACGCACTTGTAGGCGTGGTTTATTAAAATCAGTGCAATACACACCTGTGGGCGTGGTTTAATATTAAAATTAGAGTAATATGCACCTGTAGATTGTTGAAGTAAATGTCTTGTCCAACTATTACCGGAACCAGGGTAGCTAGCCAGAGCTGTCAAAGGTAATGGCGGTTTGGCAAATCCCAGCTTAGGACAATTCTTTGGCTTTTCAATGATGTTGGAATATGACGTCATGTTACCCGCAAGCACTTTCAAGAAATATATTCAAACTTCAATATCTTTTATTAATAAAAGAAGAAAACGACATTACAAATACAAAAAAAAAACAACACTAATTTGTACTCTGGAGCGGTTCAGAGAACACAACGGGTATTCGGAGTGTAGATAAGCGGTGCCACTATAGTCACCAGAATTTCAAGAAAGAACAAATTCCTTCCTACCTAACCTTCCATCAAATGGCTACAGTCAAGTAACCAAATCCAAAATTATTTGTTCCTACCTACCTCATCATATTGCATCGAGAAACAAAATAAATTGTGGTACAATATCTTAATATGAAATGGACAACTACAAAGATTTAAAAATAAGAACCCAAGCCTCCCATAACAAATTATACATCGATGAAAAGCTCATAACCTTACCCTAATTTTGATTTACAAATTATAAACGTATATACAAAACTATAAGCATGCCGATGAAAAACACTGTGTTACAAATGCGTAGTTGAAATTCAATTAATCACTAAATATTGCTTAATCATAAAGGCAGCCTATAAATCTAAGTAAATATCATACACACATTAAAATAAACCCTGATTGGAATCAGAATAATACATAATTAGGCTGTGAGCATGTTTAATTTAAGAATAACACATTAAAACAATATTAAAACGTAAGGAAAACGTTATGACAGTACCAAATGTGGAACGAGACTCGGGGATGGGCCAATTAAAGAAAATATATATGGAAAATGGTAATTTTGGTCACACTACCCACGACTCCGAGAACCGATCGTCCTCGATCGCAAACAAAATCGAAAATATTACACAAAATATCAAACAATAATGATTTACATAAGGTTACGATATAATTATACCTTTAGATAAACAATCAATAATCAAATCACTGGGCGATACAGTTCTTCAACAAATACACAGTCTGAAAATAAAACACTCTTTTTCTTCATTTCCGAAACGCGCACAATCTCCAGGAATTATTAAAAATTACACCGAAACACATGCCTTGGTTTCACACTTTAATTTGACGCAACACTTTATAACATATTTCATCGTTCGGCACGCGAATCTTTTAAAATGTCATTACGGAGTTTCAGTTCCTCTGCAGCACTTATCGGTGGCGGTGGAGTTGATCCCTTCGGATAAAAGATAGTTGTATAATGGGTCTTGAATCCGGTACGTCGACTACTGCTGTCATAGGTAGCTACTTTGTGAGCCCAAACTACAATGAAAATCTCTAATTTCACTGGTATTTGGTATGAGATGAATCAGATTTACACTTCTGGTATCACTGAAGGGTTCGTCAAAACAATGACACAGACTGCAGTGCTTCCTCGATAACGAATCTGCATTTACATGAAGCTTTCCTGGTCGGTGAATGATATCAAAATTATAGTCAGCAATTACTTCCAACCACCTGGCTAACTGTCCAGAAGGATTCTTGAAATTCATAATCCATCTTAAACTAGAATGGTCCGCTCGGAGAGTAAATTTCTGTCCATATAAATATGGTTTAAAATGCTGCAAGAATAATACAGCGGCCAGAAGTTCTTTGCGTGTAGTACAATAATTCCTCTGGGAAGAATTCAGCGATTTACTGGCGAATGAAATTACCCTTTCACATCCATTATCGTCGATCTGGCTCAACACACCTCCAAGACCAGTATCACTGGCGTCAGTATCTAATATGTATTCCCTCTCTGGATCGGGATGGGCAAGTATAGGAGCAGACGTAAGTCGGTGTTTCAAATCAATAAAAGCCTGCTCGCATTCATTTGACCATACAAACTCCTTCTTCTTATCGGTTAAGCGATATAAAGGTTCTGCTATACCTGAAAAATTCTGGACGAACCGGCGGTAGTATCCACATAACCCCAAAAAGCTGCGAACCTCCGTCACGCATTTAGGAGTCGTCCAATCCGCTACCGCACTTGTCTTTACAGGGTCAGTCTGCAATCCTTCAGAACTGACGATGTACCCAAGGTATAGTACTTCTTTAGCAAACAACTGACACTTGCGTGGTTTCAGTTTCAACCCTGCAGATATAAGTCGTTGCAAGACTTCCTCCAATCTTTTAAGGTGTTCTTCAAAAGTTGAAGCAAAGACGATCACATCGTCCAAATAAATCAAACAAGTTCGCCAATGAAGACCATTCAATATATGTTCCATTAGTCTCTCAAATGTCGCTGGACTATTTGACAGATCCATAGGCATGACTTTGAATTGAAATGACCCAAAAGGAGTCGAAAACGCTGTCTTTGGTCGATCATGGGGATCTACCCCTACCTGCCAAAATCCTGCTTAAGCATCCAAACAACTAAACCATTTAGAACCCGCCAGACAATCCAGTGAATCGTCTATCCTGGGAATAGGATAAGCGTCCTTCAGAGTTACATCATTGACCTTTCTGTAGTCAACGCAGAAACGCATGGATCCGTCCTTTTTAGCGACAAGGACTATCGGCGAAGACCAAGGCCCGCAAGCTTCTTCTATGAGGTCCTTCTTAGACATATCTAAAAGGTGCTTCCTGATTTCTTCCCGTGACGAGAAAGGTATTCTTCTCATAGGTTGTCTAATTGGCCTGGATGTGCCTGTATCAATACTGTGCTGAAAAATGGTTGTCCTACCCAGGTCATCATCGGATACGGCAAATGCCCCAAGATTCTTCGTTAGCATTTCAAATGCTTGCTCAAACTCCTCAGGGCTCAAATCTTCTTTACATTTATCCAAAAGTTTCATCACTCGTTCTCTTCCCAATTCTCCACTATCTTCATTCTTCTCTTCCTTGTCATACACGTGTGCAACAGGCTCCATCAATCCTATCGTCATATTCTTCATCAATACTTTTTCTTCAGAACAAGGATTCAACACTCTAAGATAAACATCACCCTCTAAAGATGGGCGAACCAATCTTTTCCCAACCAAAGGCTGTTCCACAGAGGTGCTCTTAAGTCCTTCGACTAAACCTTCTACTGGCATTGTAATAGCTTTCCCGAGATCCACTTTAGCTTGTATAATTTCTTCCTTTCCAGGTAGAATAATATGTTCCTGTGTTGTCTGCACTCGAAACACTCCTATACCACCTTTTACATTGCAAGAGATGACATCACCACCATAAAACATCTCTTGTTTTGCCAAGTCAATAATGATTCCCTTTTCCAACAAGAAATCTAAACCTAAAACAACATCTGTAGACATTTCGACTACCACGCATTTGATTTGGAAATGCTTTCTACCAAAATCAACAGTAAAGATAGCCTTTCCTCTTACGTTCATTGGCGAGCCATCAGCTTGACGTAATCTATGTCCTGCGTCTACTAAGTGTGGCTTATTGTTCATTTTATCATAGAAATCTGTAGAAACCATGGACAAACTTGCACCTGTATCTATAAGCATTTCTGTAGCAACTCCCTCCACAGTACTCGGCAAGTAAAGACCACTAACTTTAGGAGTCACCATGCCAACTGTTCGATCATTTTCTATATCACGTGACCTCTCAATCTGACGATCATGGTCTACACCACGTGTCCTTTCAAACTGGCGATCACTTGGTGCTTGATATGCTCCTGACGACCGATTAGGACACGACGAAGCGTAATGACCTTTGTCCAAACACAACCAACAAGTGATGGAGGACACCGGAGGACGAGGCTTAGCAGTCAGTCCCTCATTCAATCTAATCCTCTCATCCAATTGCTTAATAATATCAGCCAGAGACTTAATTTCCTTCCGAAGGTCTTGAATCTCAGAAGATGAATCATCCTTCTTGTCTGGTAGTTTTGTTCTATTATGTTCCCTTTTAGGAACAGATTTATTAGATGCTACGTGGTAGACGGAATTATCTACATTTTGATTACTATTTCTACTCTTATCAGTCTTCTCGATAGCTTCAAGGGACACAGCATGATGTAAGGCTGTATTTAAATCTGTAGGTTTGCTTTGATTGACCAACATTTTCATTTGAACACTTCCCAAATTCTCCACAAAATGATCAAGAGCCAGAACTTCTCTCATATCTGATGTAGCTTGTGGATAAGCCAGATTGACTAGTTGTCTGACTGACTGGGCAAATTCAGGCAAGCTTTCAGACGGTTTCTTCACTCTTGATCTAAGTTCCACTTTATGTATTTGCGTTAACTGTGGGGGCGCGAATCTTTGTTGGAGCGCTTCAACCAAAGCTCCAAAATCAATCAATACTTCTGGATTAAGGGTCCCCAGTAATTCCTGTGCCTGGCCAGATAGACTAACGGCAAGAAATTCAGCTTTCTCAAGGCATGTCCATCCATTTATACGAGCAGCGACATTAAACTGAATCAAATAATCTCCTAGTCTAGTTTTCCCATCATACTTATTAGGCATCACTATAGGTTTCACGGATCTATTTTGATGTAGTTGTTCTCGTTCAGGTACTGCTGAAACAGAAGAATGCCGGGGTAAACGTTGTCCATTATTGTTATGTAAAACAGTCCCACCACAAGGCTGTTGTGCAGTTCCCATTATACTTTGAACATCTAGATCAGGTCTTGGATTTGGCGTCGAGTGGCATAATCCACTATGAGAAGTTGGCGTAGGAAATCGTAACCCTGGCGTAGACACTGGCAACTGTTGTTGATTTGGCGTATACAAAAAACTGTGGTGCTGCCTTGGATTCGAAAGTGGTATCGATGGCGTCACAATAATATTGTTAGAAGGATCAGCCAAATTTCCGTCACGGTTTCCTGTCTTATCTCTTCTTTCAGCCAATATCTGATTTTCCTTCTGTTGAATTAAATGTTCAAAATACTTGATGTCATGATCAAATGTCATTTGAAGTTCTTCAACTGCTGATTTTATTTCGTCTAAACTTGAAGATAAATTTCTTCTACGCTGACGAGGAAACATGGTTAATCTTCGTGTTTTCAGAAAACAGGTAAATTATTAGTATATTCTGCTAATTTCTAGTTCTGTACGGAAATCAAAAACTCTCTCTCTCGAAAATCAAAATTCTATCTTGAATATCAAAAATCTCTTCTCGAAAATCCAAGTTCTCTCTTGAATATCCCACTCCAGCCACCAAAAATTTAAATATATATAATTCTCTAATAGTGTTACCCGCAAGCACTTTCAAGAAATATATTCAAACTTCAATATCTTTTATTAATAAAAGAAGAAAACGACATTACAAATACAAAAAAAAAACAACACTAATTTGTACTCTGGAGCGGTTCAGAGAACACAACGGGTATTCGGAGTGTAGATAAGCGGTGCCACTATAGTCACCAGAATTTCAAGAAAGAACAAATTCCTTCCTACCTAACCTTCCATCAAATGGCTACAGTCAAGTAACCAAATCCAAAATTATTTGTTCCTACCTACCTCATCATATTGCATCGAGAAACAAAATAAATTGTGGTACAATATCTTAATATGAAATGGACAACTACAAAGATTTAAAAATAAGAACCCAAGCCTCCCATAACAAATTATACATCGATGAAAAGCTCATAACCTTACCCTAATTTTGATTTACAAATTATAAACGTATATACAAAACTATAAGCATGCCGATGAAAAACACTGTGTTACAAATGCGTAGTTGAAATTCAATTAATCACTAAATATTGCTTAATCATAAAGGCAGCCTATAAATCTAAGTAAATATCATACACACATTAAAATAAACCCTGATTGGAATCAGAATAATACATAATTAGGCTGTGAGCATGTTTAATTTAAGAATAACACATTAAAACAATATTAAAACGTAAGGAAAACGTTATGACAGTACCAAATGTGGAACGAGACTCGGGGATGGGCCAATTAAAGAAAATATATATGGAAAATGGTAATTTTGGTCACAGTCACGCTTCTCAAGTGTGGTTTATAAATACCATAGATGCAATAAATAAGTAGAATTAGTCCACCAATCGCCAATGTTCTGTTCCTGGATAAAGTCCTCAAAGTCGCCATTTGTGAGATATATCGAGTCATTGCTGAAATCAAAACAAACCAGTTACAGTTGCCAGCCTGCCTACCTACGTACACAGCTGTGTGATTTGATGATGTCGTCATTTCGTATTAAAGCAAACCAGTTGAAGTAATCTACCCACGTACAAACGTTTATTTAAAGCTACCCAAAGGGAGTCCATTTGCCATAAGAAAATTCTTTGATTATGAATATCCTATGCCAACTTCTTTTTTCGGCGTTTAATAAAATAAAACAAAGTACTAACAATCCAGGGCCCTGTTTCACGAAATTTTAACTTAAGATAAAATCCAATTTTAGTAGATACTTCAATTTTGATTGGCTAAGCACTAAAATCAATCTAATATTATCCAATCAAATTACTAAAATTGGGATCTTATCTTAAGTTAAAATTTCGTGAAACAGGGCCCTGATCATTAGACAAAATTCGAAGTCCTAAAAATACAGTATATGCAAAATAGTCAGTAAATGGACTGTGCTTTACGTTAGACACTTTCCAATGTTCTCATAAACGCTCTTCCTTCGATCAACACATTCAAAGCGCTCTTTATTACGTCACTCGAGATTGCCAGTTACCCTCACAAATTTGTTCTGTGGGCTTCTCATCGGTGTTTTTCAGAGAATCCGGCGCCTCTAGTGTCCATACTTTCTTGAAAATAACTATACTATATAATTTCATGGAAAAACACATTTAGCCACCAGAGACTATTTCCAATATTAACGTTTTAAGCCTGTCCTCCATTGAAGTTAGGCGGAATGGGGTACATTCGAATAAACATGCATGATTAATTGGGATCTTAATTGCCTACTTTAAAGTGTATACTAGGCTTTGGTCAGCGTTATGAAATGGAATAAAATGGAGAGTAGTGTCCAACTTTTCTCCAACAACCGGATGGATATACTCCATAGTTTGCTAATGAGGGACAATTTACACGGATATTGCGGATTCCTACTGTCCATGATTACTTAGCGTGCGCTTCAGCGTGTACATGACCCTCTATTTTTCGTTACATCAGGGCGACTAGATGCTGTTCATTTACCATGTCATCCACTACGAACAAGGCGTAACTCACGCTTGAAAACGTTGGCGCCGTAAGAATTATAATATCAAGGAAACGAGATTGGGAACGGCAACATTCCTTAAACATACATTATGCAAGAGCTAAATCTGCTTATTGCAGGTCTTTCTTTAGGCCTGGAATGTTATCTAAATTATTAATTAGACATTAATTAACTTATCCAGAGCATAATCAACTCTCGATGGCATAGGATTTGTCCGATTTGAAATAGATTAGAACGAGTTCAACCATATCTTATTTACAATTATCGCACACGTCTTGTCAAACCATCTAAGGCTAATATCTTCGCTCACAATAGAGTAATTTGGATAAAATTTTCAAATTATTTATTTTACATTATCTATTTTCGAACAAGAATGACCAACTCTTTATGTAACTCTTAACTAATGTATCTTTAAGAAGAGGAGTAGAGGCCGTGTTTATTTTCTAAATTGATTTTACGATAAAGTTCTACGGGATTTTCTAGTGTGATTTCACCTTGTCAGTGGTACAGGGTGAGGGCCTGGCAAATACAGCATCTAGTAGTTCGGGTGGTACGCAACACCGAAGCCCCGCGTACGCGTTGGCTTCAATATACGATTTAACTTTAAGCTGCCCAGATGATAATCGTGACCGATCGTGAAATAAAGTATATGAGTATGTACGTATCGGTGGTTGATTAAAGGGACAGTCCCGATTTGAACAGAGTCTCAAAAATAAAAGTCTGAGTACATATGAAATTTAAAGACTGGCGTGTTTAAGTTGTTTGAAAACGTATCACAAATACTGAGTTCGTTGCTCGGTCCTTTGGTAGGGGATTTTAAGGTATTTTAACACAAAATTAAGCAGTTATACTCCTAAAAAAATAATCGGGATTAACCCTTTAATAATAGTTATTTATCTAAACTTCCCGATACTCTAAATGCAACACCAGCTTCTCGGGTGTATTTACTTCCGTATTTCCTTGTTTTCATACATGTAATAATATTGAATAAAGTAGATGAATTTAAAGAGAATACCTTGGACTTTTTTCTATGTCTTTTTTCGCTTTAATTCAATATCTGTGAATTTTTTGGCACGGCCTTGACGACTATAGAATGTTGTTACTATAGTGATACCTCATGGTTCCTAGTTGTTGGTAGTGATACCTAGTCCCGAGTTTACAAAGCATTCTGGGACTTAAGTTAAGAATTTACTCAATTTCCAATCGCTGTTTATGAGAAGTATCTTTGCTCCAGAAGCACAAGACTTTGCACATATTTACTTTTGCCGTCTAGCCGACGTACTTTATTATACATGTTAACTTTCGACAGTGAAAGATTGACACAATTAAATCTGATTAAAATACAGATCTATATTTCGTTTCGTTTTTTCTACTGTCGATGGCCAACACTACATGGCCGGTTGTACTGTAAGGTTGCGCCAGGGGTCGTACGAGCAGCGTTCAAGTTTCTAGTGGTTTACCCACAGTTCCGTGCATAGCATGACAAGAACTCACCGCAACGGGCCGTTTCATTGGCTAATCCCTCAATTCAACCAGAACGCCGGAAATATCACAATTCTTCGAGATCCTCGTGTAGTAAAGGGTAAAACGAAATTTTGAACTATAAAAAATGAGACGAAATAGAATCTGTGTTTTTAACAGATTGAAGTTTGATATGAAATTTAATATAATATTTACATAGACTGTGAGAGAATAACATGTATGATCGGCAACATCTGTTTTATAAGTTCTATATATCGCTATATTGATAATGATATTTGATGAGAAAAAAACAATAATCCACAGTATTTTATATGTATTCTGATTCATAGCAGAAGCGTGGTCACGCTTGATTTTGCGTCCGGACCCCCCTCCCTAAACACAAATATTATGTGTGTGTGTGGGGGGGGGGGGCTCCCAGTGCCACCGGGTAATTTTGGGCTGTCTGTAACATGGTAGAGTCAGTAGCATATAGTATGGTAACTGAAAACGGGGACGACCATTTATATCGTCATGTTTCCAGATGTAATGCAAAGGTCTTCGTTAAAGCAGTACGTCGAAAAAAAATTATACTCGCCGATAGTCAGAGATATTATCAATGTTATCATAATCTGTAAGTTTCATTAAAATCGGATAACAATTGCGGTCTGCAGTCGTAGCTATTTTGAAATTCTTGCTTACCACATGTGTCAAAAAGCCACTGAAATATCGTAACGTATATTGAAAGTCAAGTACGGATAAAAGGCGCTCAGTAATTCGGGCATTATATTGGCGCCCCCACCACTCTGCTACACCCCCACTTTCAAAATCCTACATACGGCTCTACATTGAGTCAACTGGCGTGACAAGGAGTAGGATCGCCTGACCAACCACTTAGGTTTTCACCGGTTCCCTTGGTTACCTCCTACTGCTAAAGACCCCTATATTAGTCCTGATATGACCTAGTTAGTGGAAGGGACGTTAACCTCCTCACTCTTAAGATCCCCCGACAGGAATGGAAATAAGAACGGTGTGTGTTGAAGCTGTGCGGTGAATGCACACCCTCATTAACTCTGTTCGCAGCGAAATAAAACGGGGTTTAACTATAGGCGTACGAGCTCGATAAATGTTGGAAGTGTGGTGGGTGGGGGGCTGAAATGTAAGAAGAAAAAAATCGGCACATTATTTTGTCAATTAGATGAAATATATTTTTTCTCACTTAACCGTCTGCCATATTGCCCGAAAGTTAGGGGGCGGCTTAGTAATTTAGGTTAGATTAAAAATTAGTGTGAAATTAGAAAAAAAGTGATCAAATTCTAACAAAATTGAAAACTTGATTGTAGCTTGGATTTCAAAGCAGTGTAAAACCAAACAATTTTAAATCTAATTCTAATGTAGATTAGATTATAGCAATCTGATTAAAACAGTTCCTAATTCGTTTCGTTTTTTAAAGTTCAATATTTCGTTTTACTTGTCTTTACTACAGTGGGTAAATGAAACGGTCTGTTAAGGCGGGCTTTGGCAAGCAGATTGGGGCTTTGGGTGTAAGGTGCACGAATGGTAGGTAAACTACGCTGATTGATAAATCAATGCCTGGCGTCAGAGTGTCAAAATCAAGAGACTCGTATGGCAGCGAGGGCAGGGGCGGTTTAAGGTTTATCATGGCGGAGGCTATGCTATTTTGAGGGCCCTCTTTCGCGGGGGTCCGGTTGTGGGGGGGGGGTGTTTTGATTGATGATTTTCATACCAGTGCAATGACTGCATTCTCATTCAGTAGTGGATTCGACAATAACAGTGTAACGAAAACGATTAACTCGGATTCGGGGCCCCTTTCCATTGGCCAGAGGGGCCCTTTTGTAAGACGAGGGGCCTTTTTGTCTGCCTTTAGGGGCCGCACTAACTAGGGTACACTTCATTTTTCTCATCGGTTTTAGCATTTTCTCCCGTTTTATTTGTTAAACTTCTTTGATTTTTTTCGCGAGGAGCCTGGCGCCTCCAGCGCCTCAGCTATAAAACGCTTTTGAGCGAGAAGTCGAGGTTTTTCAAAGGCGAGAACACGAGGGAGCGAGAAGTCAAGGGCGAGAAGTCGAGGGCGAGAACACGAGAAGACGAGAAGTCGAGGGCGAGGGAGCGAGAAGTCGAGGGCGTGGGAGCGAGAACACGAGGTTTTTCAAAGGCGAGAACACGAGGGAGCGAGAAGTCGAGGGACGAGAAAACGAGAAGTCGAGGTGAATGTAATCTCGTGTTCTCGGGGCGAGATCCTCGTATTCTCGCCCTGTTTCCTCGCGTTCTCGCCCTCTCGCTCCCTCGCCCTCGACTTCTCGCTCCCTCGCGTTCTCGCTCCCTTGCCCTCGACTTCTCGTCTTCTCGTGTTCTTGCCCTCGACTTCTCGGGGCGAGAAGACGAGATTCTGAAATGGCCGCATAGGCTTCCATATATGGCACCTGTCGCGACCACTACAACTGGTTGGATCAATATAGTGTAAATCATCGAGAGAATAAAAAAAAAAACGAAACGAAATATATAGAGGATATTTGTCGTTTTAGAGTGAATAACATATTTTATTTCATCGAGAAGCAAGAAAACTTATATTTTCAAAAATGCGTAGCATGAGTGAAAATATAAACGTGTTCTTGCTTAGAGATGAAATAAAATATGTTATCACGACAAAACGACAAATGTTCTATTTATTTTATGATTTTACAATCATTTTAGGTAAAACAACATGGACTACTGCTAGCCAGTGGAATAACACTTTTATTTCACTGATAAAACGCGGTATTCCGCTACTGATCATAAAATAAAGATCTGTATTTTAATCAGATTGAGACCATAGTGTAGTAACAAAACCAGAAACAAATGTGCAGAGGTTATTCGCCATTCGAATGGCAAAGAGTTATTCGCCATTCGTTTCATATAATTCGAGATGAGAAAAAATGTGAATTATTTCTAATAATTACCTATTTGAAATATGGTAACAACGTTCGATTGTAATTTGTGGAAACCATAATTTAGATAAATATATATAATGTGTCCAATGATCACCAGTAGGCCTACTCCATTCTTCTAGGCGCTGAGTACGATATATCGAACAGTTTAGACTATCCAAACACCACTGAAGATAAATAAAACCAATCTAAATAATATATGTGATTACACGCCGTCTTTTGTGTGAATAGGTATAGTCTTTATGTACCTTGTTATTGTCTCGGCTAGGTGTATAAGTATAGCCAGTGGATCAATAATTACAATATAGCCCAAATCAATCTTCGGGTATATCAATATTTTTTTCGTTATCCAGTCTGTAATTATATCAACACAGGCATGATAAAAGGTCAGCTTAGCCGAAGGGGGGCCCTGGCCTGTGGGCCCTGGGCCTGACTATAGAATCGCGGCGCCCCTAACGCGACGAAAAGATTATTTCATATCCTTTTGAATGGCACGCATGCGTAACACAAAAAGATAGGTCTGTAAAACAAAGATAATGACATAATATCTGACCACATACGAAATCTATTCAGTTCCGAATGGCATACAATGTGCGGAAATGACATATAACTTCACAGAGAAGTGAACTTCACATAGACAGCTAAGTCTCCGACTCTTCGCCCTCGCGCCGCTAGGTCGATTACCCTGAAACTTTCATCTGTAATTTGATTTTTTTTTCTCTTTTTGTCATGAACCGGTACTGAAATCAGTTTCTCACATATTAAGAAAAATGGGGTTTAACGCCCACTGGACACAAACTAGGTCATTTCGGTACTAAAATATGGTTCTGTTTTATTTCAATCATTCGGTTTCGCGTAGGGGTCTTTAGCAGTGAGAGGAAAACAGAGGACTGGAGAAAACCCACGCGGTTGGACAGGCGACACTACTCCTTGTCACGTACCACCGGGGAATCAAAGCCACGCCAGTTGACAGACCTTATAATACAACGCGCACGCGTTAACCATTTGCCCCCCCCCCATATTAAAGGAGCTAAACCTCTAACCCAGAAATATCCAAAATTATTAGAAACGATAAACTGTCGGTTTGCCACTGGTAATAATCGGAAAGATAATTTTAGTTTGTAAATTTTCTCAAAGTTTTGAAGTGGAATTTATGGAGATCTAATCTGTTCCATGCAAAGTGACAAACATACTGCTATTACTTGTAGTTCAAGCGTAATACTATAGAAGGTTTGTAAGTGTGAGTTCCTTAATTAACGTAGATCTTTAAGCATAATTAATAAACGTACTGGTAGTATTGATTTTATAGATATACGTGTATAATATATAACATATGTACAGTAATACTTACTAACATTAGAGCGACGCGATGGGATGTTAAATTAAAAAGTTGACAATTCTCGCTATAATAGTTAAAATATTAGCTTTTGAAGTTTGCGATAGCCTCGATCATCATTACTAAAGTCGGTACGTCAAAAAATAAATTCTCGATTATCCAATTTTACGTTTAATTATTTTTTAAACAATGTATACCAATCCGTTAAATATAGCGGGTTATCAATGACACCGAGAGTTGATTATGGTCTGGATAAGTTAATTAATTTCTAAGTAATTATTTAAATTACATTTCTGACCTAAAGAAAGACATGCGGGAGACAGAGTTAGCTCTTGCATAATGTATGTTTAAACAGAGCAGCGTAATTGGATATGTTATGCAATAATATACGATATGGTACGACACCATATGACAGGACAGCACAGCACAGCACAGCACAGCACCAGGAATATGCCAGACGCTAGATTAAAAATTACAGTAAAAACAGAAACGATTGGATGTAAATCAGTTTATACACAATCCGATTACAGTGTTATAGGTTTGGATTGTTCGTACTTGGTTTTATTTTATTTATACACCTTGCGACCCATTTGTGTCAATTTCTAGGTCCAAAATATTAGCGATTTAGCTCCAATAATATTTTATAACACCTTGTCTTATCTTTGCGTGCAATTTTATTTGAACACGAACTGTTAAAATCGTATGTACATCTCTTCTCCAAAAGCTTCCAGAACACCGATTCCTCTCAAAACCCCACTATAACACGCGACTGGCGCAATATATACTATTCAAAAAAAGTAGGGGATATTTGATTTTGGGGGCATTATACTAAAATATGCAAATGACTACGAATAAAGTCACTATAGAACCTAACAGAAGAAACATTTCCAGTTACATGTGACGCACAAACGCACCAATAGCTACCGCATGGAATGCAGGTGGTGCTTGGGATCATCGAGGGGGTCCAACCCAAGATTTGCACGACTCTGACTTTGAATGTTACAGTCATTGTGGCATTGAATTCCAGGGTGGAAACATCAGTTTAATTGTTTTAGTGACCAGAAAACAAATTTTGATATGCGTCGGCTTACCCAAAATGAAAGGTTACGTGCCCTTGGCATGCTACAGATCGGCACAACACAGGCGGTTGTGGCGCGGACGATGAAGGTTTCTGAGTCTGTCATAAGCAGGCTATGGTCCAGATACCGTGATACACAATCTGTACAGGACAGACCACGCTCAGGTCGACCAAGGGCGACAACTCAAGCCCAGGATCGATTTATCCGTACCTTGGCCTTGAGAAATCGTGTCATCACAGCAAATCAGATCAGCGCTCGTCTTCAAACAGACACTTGTGTGAGAGTGAGTGGCCAGACAATTCAGAATCGACTGCATAGGGGTCACCTTCGCGCCCGACGTCCTCGCGTGATCCCTTGTTTGAGAGATCATCACATTCAGGCAAGACGTCGTTGGTGTAGGGATCGTCAACACTGGGATAATCGACGCTGGAGCAATGTGATGTGTTCAGATGAGTCAAGGTTCACTGTTGATTTTTTGGACAGACGTAGGAGAGTGTGGCGTCGTCGAAACGAGCGCTTCCAAGACGTTAACGTCATCAGACATGATCGATTTGGGGGTGGTTCCGTTATGGTGTGGGGAGGCATCACTGTTGCTGGAAGAACGGCTTTACATGTTGTTACAGGGCGTGTTACAGGCCAGTACTACCGGGACAACATCTTGGCAGTCCATGTTGTGCCGTTCGCACGACGTCATGGCCGCCGTTTCATCTTCCAGGATGACAACGCAAGATGTCACAGGGCAAGGATCGTTACAGGTTACCTCCAACAACAGAACATCACCACATTACCTTGGCCAGCACTGAGTCCCGACATCTCCCCCATCGAGCATGTCTGGGACATGCTTGGACAGAGGTTACGTCAACGTCAACAACGTCCTGCCAATGTCCAAGAACTTGCTGCTGCGTTGCAACAGGAATGGGACAATCTGGACCAAAATGACCTTAGACGTCTCATTAGGAGTATGCCACGTCGGATCAATGCTTGTTTGGCAAACAGAGGAGGATTTGCCCGTTACTGACTTTGTTGTGATGCTGTGGTAACTTTGCTGTTTGACCCCGGGTATCATTTTACCCTTATAATGGTCAGTCTGTGCCTTACTTAGTCTAACGATCATTTGGAATAAATCGATGAATGTGAACTTCATTTCATTTTGTCATTTGTTTCTTCGTCAGTTTCATTAGGTGACTTTAATAACACTTAAAAATCAAATATCCCCTACTTTTTTTGAATAGTATAGCATGGTTGGCAATGAACATGCTGTTTTCCACACAATAAAATCTATTATATACATGTATATACATTTATTAATTGACTTCTGGATGGGACGAAAAGACAGAGTCCCTTGACACACGTTGGCGTGCACGTAAAAGAACCCTTGACAGTTGGAAACCGAGTAGGACGTATTGACGGGCCAACTTTTGCTCATAGCGCACTGCGTGGTGTATGTCCGTATGCAGAAAATAATTGAACTATAAATACAAAGAACATCATTCTAGAGAATACTATTATTGTTAGGACTCGGTGAGGAAGTCGTAGCTCGTTAACCTGGGGGTCCTGTGTTCGAGAAAGTTCATCGGGGTTTTCCGGCGGGGTTCCCCTTTGTCAGTGGTGCAGGGAAGAGGTTCGGGAGAAAAATGGAAGGTTGGAATACGATATAAGAGTTAGTCGAAGTGCCGCTCTCTGGTCTAAATGTCACTATGTAGCACGCTGTATGGTGTATGCTTGTCTTCATTAGCTCATCGGGGCAGTACAGTACAACTTTAAAGCGGCAATTTCATATTTTTAAGTTATATTTTTAAAATATATTAATATAAAGCCTTAAAATAGATGATACCTAGAAACAGTCCTACTTTGTTAAAGAATAATCTTATAATTCACTATTGCCAGTTGAGAAATTGGCAAAAATATCACTTTCAACATTAAATTCAAACGTTTGAAGATAGCTTTTGCATGGGGGGGGGGGGATGGGAAAACCTGAAGGTAATTGTGCTATTATTTCCGATGTGAAAGATGTTTCAGTGTGGAAAATTATGATTGTATAATAGTGAGTTGACAACCTATTGAGCAAAAAGCATAGAAATAAATATGTTTTGACTTTCTTGGAAAATATGAAATTCCCGCTTTAAACTCCAATTAATTTCAATTCTATTCAATAATTAAAGGGGCGTTGTGTAAGATTAGATAAAGACATACAGTAGATAATGAAAACCGAACATGCTGAACATTTTAGTCAAATTGCTTCTCTCTAAACCGAGATATTAGCGATTCAATTTTAGGCTAGCATCGATCGTCATTACTAACGTTGGTGTGATAATAAACAAAGTCTGGATTATCCAGTTTTACGTTAAATTTCCCATCACAAAATGTATTCAAATCCACTACATACCACAGACTGACGATGGCATCGAGAGTTGATTATGGTTTTGACAGGTTTATAATTAATAGTTTATGTAACATTGCAGGCCTAAAGAAAGGCCTAAAGAAAGGCCTGCAATAGGCAGATTTAGCTCTTGCAGAATGCATCTTTAAACTAAAAATTCACAACACACAATTCTATGGAATACAGTTACTGTTAAAGAAGCTAAATCCCTATTCTGTGGCGCTTAGAAATAGACACAAATGCGTCGCGAAGTATATGATAATGTCATATGAATGTATATAAACCGATATACATTCAATCGTTTCTGTTTTATGGTAATTTCTAATCAGTTATGTTCCGAGAAAGAGTCCAGAATGGATGACAGTCTTTGGCATTTAGTTACATGTGCATGTATCCCACGTCGAAGACTGGGTAATATTTCAATGTTACAGACGTTCCTCCGTTAATTACAAATCGTCAAGACTTCCTTAGTATTTGTATGCCTTGTGTAAATATTTCTTTATTAAAAGCTCACGCAACAGTTAATCTCAAAGGTATGTACAAGTGAACGTGAATTTGGGTGCGCCAAGAAAATATGTAACCGCGAGCACATTGACGAGTTCAAATAGATAATATCAACTGTTCAGGTGTCAATCAAAGGGCTACATAAAAGATCCGCCCTCGATTCAAATTATAAAGAAATGTATCGCCAATAGATTGAATACAAATGGAGGGCATAGAAATTATTTATAGTCTATTTTGTTGTTGATATACAACATGTCTGCATATTTAGCACGTAGTCTGTAAAATGTCTTATGATGGGGCGACGAGGGACGTATCGCAACAGAATTATTTGGCTCATCCTCTGTTTATTATTGTTATGGACGGGAATTTTAAAACTCAATCATAGACCTAAAGATGAAACACTACATGTTAACAATCGAAGTGTGTGTCCATTGAAGCTCAGATTTAGTAACGTATCATTAACAGTGACAGCTTTGGCCAGTTTTCCCGGATCGGGTAATTCTTGGCTGCGCCACAGATTGCAACAAGCAACGGGTAAGTGCAAAGAGAGGGGGAAAGAAGGCAGAGGGAGGTCAACTTCCTCTATACAAACTTTCGGGACTATCATATGGTTCAATAATTGGCTTGCGCGGAAAGGTTTTTGGCTATGTGAGGGCACTGGGAAAACTGGCGAGGTTCGACACGCGGTCGATCAGGTCTAAATATTAAGGCCGCCTGCAAAGTTCGTCAAGGTAGCAAGGTGTAAATAGGGCTAGGTCACGTGATGTATTTTATGGTTAGAGTAAAGGGTGACCATGACGAAATATGTAGGTGACCTTAATATTTAGGCTTAACCGCGGGCAAACTTACTTTTTGACAAGTACAAACTTAGGATCGAAACCACGCCACTCGATTAAATTGACGGATGTTATGATATAAAGTGAACGCGCAAAACCACTAAACATATAGTTCTGTCGATCCTAACCCATCCAAAAATACAATAAGATATGATGAGGGTTTAACATCCAGTCGTCACAAAGAAGGTCATTTCGGGACTAACACATGGTTGTCTTTAGCAATGGGGGGAAACCGGAGGACTTGGAGAAAACCCACTTAGTTGGACAGGCGACCCTACGCTTTGTCACGTACAACCCTGTAATCGAAACCATGCTAGTTGATTCAGTGATAGACCGTATGATACAGCGAGCACGCGCTAACAATTCAGCCATCCAAACCCCCACAATCACAGATAAGGATCAAGATATCTACATGAGCAATATTAGATAACAAACCTCATCTCTCAACCCTCCGTGTTTCAACATATCTCAGCGTTTTTAGCTACGTTCTCGTAGAAAGCGCAATATAAGAAACCCCCAAATTGTTACGTTTGAGTAAATTTTAATTGCGATGTGGACTACTGACTCCTCTAATTACCCCAGCACACAAAATTGGTTTGTTCAAGATTGTTGCATAGACTTCATAGTGCAAGTAGTTTTCATTTTAAAATATCTTCATTAATATTTATCCAATCGTAACCATTTTTCGTACCAATTGCCAATATAGTTTGTCCCATCGTCATAGGGATGATTAGACACTGTTTGACGATCTGTTTCACGGAGAATTACGAAAGTCTTCTAATGTCTCTGTAAAAGATGACTGTCTTCAACACGTGCAATCACATCACGCGGCGTCAACCATTGGTTTAATGGCGCGGGCTTTGTTTACATAAGACGTAACTGGTTCGAGCAGAATGGTGCCTTTTACTCATTGCAATACCCATTTACACTACATAGGTATAATGTTTACATACAACTACTTCAAACGTCTTTATTTATATTTCTAAAACATAAAAAAATGTTTTTATAATTTAATTTTACGGGAGAAAAAATAAATATTGGGGGCTCGTAAAGTCGCATCGATGTCATTATTATCAGTGAATGCAGTTTAACGTCCGACTGTTCTGCTCCTAAACTGGGCTAATGAAGACGGGCATACGCCATACAGTGTGTTATGGGGGAAATTTATCCCGGACAGCGGCACTACGGCCTACTCTTATATCGATTTCCAACTGCCAAGGGACTATTTGATTGACAATTCAACATGCGGGGAAATAAATGCGAGATTAATTTCATTGCAGGCATTTACACGGGTTCTGTGGACGATGAGAAATTTATGATAGATAATGGTTACCTGGGAGAAGGCTTTACTGACGGATCTGTCCTGGTTGTCAAGACCCACCACAAATATGATGATCAAAGACAAATAGGTGGACACTACAAGAGAGCTGTTCTTCTTTTAAGAAATCCATACGATGCCATTTTATCCTGGTTTCAGCTTGCCCTAACCGATAACCACACGGCCACTGTTTCTCCACAAAAATTCTGTTCGGGTAGGAAAATATGTACTTAATCCTTCTTGATGGTCCATGGTAATGTGGGATTGAATTTCTGTGTAACTGTCCTTTGACCCAATTAAAGCCGATGTACATTGATAAAAAGAACCGGCTGGGGAAATTTTGAAGTGGAAGCCCTGGTCCAGAATATAAGCTTCCATAGGGCGGCGTGAATTTGGTTTAAAATGACTTTTTTCGCAAAATATTTTTCATCTTTTTGTGCTATGATTCTCAGAAGGGTGTATTATATTGAGACAATATTTCGTTATAATTGTGTACCTTATGTTTGATTTTCATGTATTGAAGGCAAAGGGATCAGAAGAAAGCGCAAACATTCCCTTGACTCTCTTTATCTGCCAGATCACAATGACACATTTTATCTCGAATACAACTGTATATCAGGAATGATATACATGTATAGGCCTTCATGTGTCCTTCTGAAAAAGATTACACGTGATTAAGCAGCGGTTGGACCCAAAAGGATCCAATGGGGATAGTAGGATCGAGGGCGCCATTGAAAAGGTCAATGTTCCCATGTAGAGTGTGGGCTCTATTTTGTCTTGAATTTATGTAGTTGATAAATTGATAGGCAAAGTAGTATCTGGTAGGTTGTGCGGTTAGGTCATTGCCTGGATACGAAATGAAATGGGGTTTAACGTCCTACTGTTCTGCTCAGAACTTGGCTAATAAAGACGGGCATACATAGCCCATACAGTGTGCTATGAGAGAAATTTCGCACGGACAGTCGCTACAGTCTACTCTGGCATCGAATTCCAACTGCCAGTGGATCTTTTACGTACACGCCAATATGTACGCAGGACCCCCGGTTGTCGTCCCATCCGCAGTTATTTCTCAATTCCCCGGGGTCGGACGGGGGCACCTAGAGTGGGAACCTACAAGTGGCCCAGCCCAATGGCCTCCGCTTCCCACTCCAACCCTGGTGTAAGGATGCCAATGCATTGTGCACGAGGCCCGCCACTGATAAGGCTACAGCTAATTGGGGAGACAGTTTGAGGATTTTATTATATACAGTATTTTGTATTTTACAGCGTGGCCAAAGAACATCTCAAATCTGATCAGAATATGGGTTCGTTTTGTAGAATCTTGGTTGAAGTTCCCTGGACCATTACACTTGGTGTTTTACGACGGCCTCAAGACAAATCCAGTAGAAACTCTTCGTGATTTGTTGTTGTTTTTAGACCAAACGACCTCGACGTTAAAATGTGGGTTAATAAACGACGAAGGCGTTGCTCACAGAAAACAGCGAGTATCTATGGGTGGCCTGTACAGCAAAAATATTATTTCAAAACTTAATAGCCATATTTACGATGTTTATCTGGCCATAAAGGATTTAAATGTGAAAAACAAAGCTTTTGTGTTAACTTGGGTGAAATATTATAAAGGTTACGTCACACCATGGTATCAATCGCACTGTAGAGTTTTAAATACCACATCGAACAATTTAAATGAACGTAGAAATTCGGCAGAAGACAGAATAACTTATATGAATGACGTAGTTTTTAGATATTAGCATAGTTTTATTGGCAGATATATGGATGACTTAACTACAATTTTTATGATAACGCCGTAACGGTATCGTAACTCCAGGGCCAGATATTTATCTATCTAGCTAATCAAGGATGTCTCCGGTGCCATATATCTATCTAGATAATCAAGGCTGTTTCTGGGCGTGTATTATTATGTGTGTGTGTACTGTGTTCGCCCATCAGGCTTCGTCGCCATGGTACCAAATTAATCAGCATGACCCCGAGAATGTTATAGGTCCTCGAATTTGGGCTCCGGGCGAATACTGCTTCGTCGTCGCGCGCTCCACCCTGATAAAGAAAATCTTTGTTGCTTACCATACTAAAAATAAAGTAGGCTAGAAGTCTTAGTATTAGAAAAAGAAAAATCCCCGTTGCCTACCATACTAAAAATAAAGTTGCTGTCTTTCATTATTAAACGGTTTGGTAATTATGTGTTTTTGGAGGTTTTTTGTATCTGTATAGGCTACTGACTCATTAACCAGGATTTGGCGCAATATAGCTAGCCCAGCTTGTTGCTGACGCCCCCCACCCCCAATACATTTCCGTAATCATTCATTAACAGGAGTTCCCGTGGTTCGATCCTGGTGTTGACTGAGAAAGTTCTTCGGGATTTCCCGGCGTGATTGCCCCTTTCCAGAGGTTCTTGACGGGGGAATCTGTATAGGAAAGACGTCAGGTCGTTCGTATGGGACACCAAGTCAAGGTTCATCCGGGTACTATATAAAGCAACGCCGGATTAACCACGGGGCACCATGGGGCAAAGGCCCTAGGGCCCCCCAAAATAGGGGTCCCCCAACAAAAATCGCAGTTGCGCGCCTCGAGCATGGTCGGACCGAGGACTCCAACGGTCGGTGACCTAGTGACGGGGCCCCTCCGATGCTCCGAGGGCCCTCCATTGGAAGTCCCTGGGGCGCCCTCAATCCATGATGTATACTTACAGTGTTATACGTTCGTCAAAAATCGAGTCCGGCTTGGTCGTAACGTTACGGCCTCCATTCATCAAATAATTGTGGGGGATATAATACGATTCCGAATCAAGTGACCCCTTTCTTTATCACTGAGTGACTTCAAAATTAGGTTTGATGTAGCTCTGCTCACTTACAGTGGCGGATTTAACGGGCTCAATGGGCTCCAGCCCCCTCCTCTAGAAATGCCATCATTTCATAGCACACGCATGGATTGGTCCACTGAAATAACGCCAGAATGCGCTAATTTTGTGGCCGAATTTTATTTTTTTTCTGGGGGGGGGGGGTACTTCTAAATGGCTCCGACACAAGAGCCTGAAATGCCAGGACATCACGTTTCCGGCCTCCAATTTCTGAAAATTTCTTGGGGGGACAACCCCCCAGACCCCCTTTGCGGGGCTTCGCGCCTTCGGCGCCCGCGGTTGGTGATCAGGGCCCCCCCACATGTTCCAGACTCCAGGGCCCCCACCATGGTTTTTACGGCGTTGATATAAAGCCATATACGATTGATCCGACGTGCGTGCAAAAAAATCCCAAAACCTGAACAGTTGAAATTCGGGCGAAAGCTATAATGCGGAAACGCTCCCCATCCTTGAAAATCTCACTGAAAGCCCACATCCAGTGTGGCCCACAGCATGGCGTTTGTCCGTCGTCATTCCCCAGGTTGGTGCAGAGAAGAATATTACCCCCCCCCCCTCCATTCTGAACAACCCCCAAGTCTTTTCTTTTTAAAAATTGATTTGGATAGAAGTTGATGAGATGCATCTGTTTAGGCTATTGTCGGTGACCTGTATCTTCAGTCTTCAGTCAGTTCTTGTCAATAAATATGACAAATTCAAATTCCCTACAATTTCAGTTTTTCAAGGGCGACATTTTTATAAGTGTCTCTTTACTTTAGTGGATGGATTACACAATCTGCCCACGGTGTTTTCTTTTTTAATTTCATCCCTATATATTGACGCTAAACCCCATTCCCTCTCCGATATGTTCATTCTTGACCCCGCCAGTATTTTTTTTATGTTATTAGAATAAAATATAGGCACTGGCTATTTGCCACATGTGGTAAGCAATAATTTCAAAATATCCTCACGACTACAGACCGCAATTACCAACCGATTTCAATCAAACTTACAGAATATGATAACAATCATAATATCTCTGAGTAGCCAAAATTTCGACCACTTCCGGTTAGCGGTTTCCGAGATATCAGGTTACCACACATTTCATGTGGCACGCCTACAGACCACAATTATCAACCGATATCCATGAAACTTATAGGATATAATAACAATAATAATATCTCGGAGTAGCCAAAATTTAGAACACTTCCGGTTAGTGGTTTCCGAGATATCAGGTTACCACACATTTCATGTGGCACGCCTACAGACCACAATTATCAACCGATATCCTCGAAACGTACAGAATATTATTACACTAATAATATCTCGAAGTAGGCAAAGTTTCGGCCACTTCCGGTTAGCGGTTTCCGAGATATCAGGTTACCACACATTTCATGTGGCACGCCTACAGACCACAATTATCAACCGATATCCACGAAACGTACAGAATATAATTACACTAATAATATCTCGGAGTGGGCAAAGTTTCACCCACTTCCGGTTAGCGGTTTCCGAGATATCAGGTTACCACACATTTCATGTGGCACGCCTACAGACCACAATTATCAACCGATATCCACGAAACGTACAGAATATAATTACACTAATAATATCTCGGAGTGGGCAAAGTTTCGGCCACTTCCGGTTAGCGGTTTCCGAGATATCAGGTTACCACACATTTCATGTGGCACGCCTACAGACCACAATTATCAACCGATATCCACGAAACTTACAGGATATAATAACAATAATAATATCTCGGAGTAGCCAAAATTTCGGCCACTTCCGGTTAGCGGTTTCCGAGATATCAGGTTACCACACATTTCATGTGGCACGCCTACAGACCACAATTATCAACCGATATCCACGAAACGTACAGAATATAATTACACTAATAATATCTCGGAGTAGGCAAAGTTTCACCCACTTCCGGCTAGCGGTTTCCGAGATATCAGGTTACCACACATTTCATGAGGCACGCCTACAGACCACAATTATCAACCGATATCCACGAAACTTACAGAATATAATTACACTAATAATATCTCGGAGTAGGCAAAGTTTCGGCCACTTCCGGCGAGCGGTTTCCGAGATATCAGGTTACGAGACATTTCATGTGGCACGCCTACAGACCACAATTATCAACCGATATCCATGAAAGTTATAGGATATAATAACAATAATAATATCTCGGAGTAGCCACAATTTCGACCACTTCCGGGTAGTGGTTTCCGAGATATCAGGTTACCACACATTTCATGTGGCACGCCTACAGACCACAATTATCAACCGATATCCACGAAACGTACAGAATATAATTACACTAATAATATCTCGGAGTAGGCAAAGTTTCGGCCACTTCCGGTAGGCGGTTTCCGAGATATAAGGTTACCACACATTTCATGTGGCACGCCTACAAACCACAATTATGAAAAGATATCGATGAAACTTACAGGATATAATAACAATAATAATATCTCGGAGTAGCCGAAATTTCGACCACTTCCGGTTAGAAGTTTCCGAGATATCAGGTTACCACACATTTGATGTGGCACGCTTACAGACCACAATTATCAACCGATATCCATGAAACTTAGAGGATATAATAACAATAATAATATCTCGGAGTAGCCAAAATTTCGACTACTTCCGGTTAGTGGTTTCCGAGATATCAGGTTACCACACATTTCATGTGGCAAGCCTACAGACCACAATTATCAACCGATATCGTCGAAACTTACATAATATAATAACACTAATAATATCTCGGAGTAGGCAAAGTTTCCGCCACTTTGGGTTAGCGGTTTCCGAGATATCAGTACTTTCCGAGTTTATAGTACTAGTATTTTACATCAATAAACATAAATTTTGTTACTGTTACGTGTTTACCAAACACATGTACAAAGTTTGAAGGACATGAGGCGTTCTTAAACGAAAATATCGTTGGCATAGCAAAAATGACCAAAATGTTTCAAAATGGCCGTTTGTGGTTCTTCTTGTCGTTTTTGTTTGTCTTGTGTTTTTTACAAATTTTAAATTACTATAAATTTCACACACCATTTTAAACAACTTAGCCTATTTATCATGCCCTTTTTATACATTTTTGGTGCATATTGGTGCTAATGCTATGTTTACAAATCGGCGCGCCACCTACAAACAAAGGAACTCGGACGTAATTTTTCTTAATCGCATCTTAACCTCTCTAATTGTGGTCTGTAGGCGTGCCACCTGAAATGTGTGGTAACCTGATATCTCGGAAACCGCTAACCGGAAGTGGCCGAAACTTTCCCTACTCCGAGATATTATTAGTGTTATTATATTCTGTACGTTTCGTGGATATCGGTTGATAATTGTGGTCTGTAGGCGTGCCACATGAAATGTGTGGTAACCTGATATCTCGGAAACCACTAACCGGAAGTGGTCGAAATTTTGGCTACTCCGAGATATTATTATTGTTATTATATCCTATGAGTTTCATAGGTATCGGTTGATAATTGTGGTCTGTAGGCGTGCCACATGAAATGTGTGGTAACCTGATATCTCGGAAACCGCTAGCCGGAAGTGGCCGAAACTTTGCCTACTCCGAGATATTCTTAATGAAATTATATTCTGTAAGTTTCGTTGATATCGGTTGATATTTGTGGTCTGTAGGCGTGCCACATAAAATGTGTGGTAACTTGATATCGCGGAAACTGCTAACCGGAAGTGGCCGAAATTTTGTCTACTCCGAGATATTATTAGTTTTATGATATTCTGCAAGTTTCGTGGATATCGGTTGATAACTGTGGTCTGTAGACGTGCCACGTGAAATTTTGGCTACTCCGAGATATTATTACTGTTATTATAACCTGTAAGTTTCATGGATATCGGTTGATAATTGTGGTCTGTAGGCGTGCCACCTGAAATGTGTGGTAGCCTGATATCTCGGAAACTGCTAACCGGAAGTGGTCGAAATGTCGGCTACTCCGAGTTATTATTATTGTTATTATATCCTGTAAGTTTCATGGATATTGGTTGATAATTGTGGTCTGTAGGTGTGCCACATGAAATGTGTGGTAATCTGATATCGCGGAAACCGCTAACCGGAAGTGGCCGAAACTTTGCCTACTTCGAGATATTATTAGTGTAATTATTTTCTGTAAGTTTCGTGGATATCGGTTGATAATTGTGGTCTGTGGTCGTGCCACATGAAATGTGTCGTAACCTGATATCTCGGAAACCACTAACCGGAAGTGGTCGAAATTATGGCTACTCCGAGATATTATTATTGTTATTATATCCTGTAGGTTTCATGGATATCGGTTGATAACTATGATCTGTAGGCGTGCCACATGAAATGTGTGGTAACCTGATATCTCGGAAACTGCTAACCGGAAGTGGTTGAAATTTCGGCTACTCCGGGATATCATTATTTTTATTATATCCTGTAAGTTTCATGGATATCGGTTGATAATTGTGGTCTGTAGACGTGCCACATGAAATGTGTGGTAACCTGATATCTCGGAAACCGCTTACCGGAAGTGGGTGAAACTTTGCCTACTCCGAGATATTATTACTGTAATTATATTCTGTACGTTTCGTGGATATCGGTTGATAATTGTGGTCTGTAGGCGTGCCACATGAAATGTGTGGTAACCTGATATCTCGGAAACTGCTAACCGGAAGTGGTCGAAATTTCGGCTACTCCGAGATATTATTATTTTTATTATTTCCTGTAAGTTTCATGGATATCGGTTGATAATTGTGGTCTGTAGGCGTGCCACATGAAATGTGTGGTTACCTGATATCTCGGAAACCACTAACCGGAAGTGGTCGAAATTTTGGCTACTCCGAGATATTATTATTTTTATTATATCACGTAAATTTCATGGATATCGGTTGATAATTGTGGTCTGTAGGCGTGCCACGTGAACTGTGTGGTAACCTGATATCTCGGCAACTGCTAACCGGAAGTGGTCGGAATTTCGGCTACTCCGAGATATTATTATTGTTATTACATTCTGTAAGTTTCATTGATACCGGTTGATAATTGTGATCTGTAGGCGTGCCACATGAAATGTGTGTTAACATGATATCTCGGAAACCGCTAACCCAAAGTGGCGGAAACTTTGCCTACTCCGAGATATTATTAGTGTAATTATATTCTGTAAGTTTCGTGGATATCGGTTGATAATTGTGGTCTGTAGGCGTGCCACATGAAATGTGTGGTAACCTGGTATCTCCGAAATCACTAACCGGAAGTGGTCGAAATTTTGGCTACTCCGAGATATTATTGTTATTATATCCTGTAAGTTTCATGGATATCGGTTGATAATTGTGGTCTGTAGGCGTGCCACATGAAATGTGTGATAACCTGATATCTCGGAAACTGCTAACCGGAAGTGGACGAAATTTTGGCTACTCCGAAATATTATTAATGTTGTCATATTCTATGAGTTTCGTGGATATTGGTTGATAATTGCTGTGCGGAGACGTACATGTGGCAAATAGCCCCCGAATTGTCTTACCACATGTGGCAAATAGCCACAGCCTAAAATATAATTCACTTTACGCCTTTACTTTCATCATAAAATTATGAGTAGGGCCTATTGTAATTTCACAATCAGCATGTTCTTATGTGGTCTAGGGGGAGTAACTCCATTTAAGACACCCATCTAAAGTTTAGTTAAAATGTCATATAACCACTCTTTCCGGAAAAGTTATGAAATATTTACAACAGTAATTGAGTGAATATAGATGCTGCTTGAAATATTTGTAGTAAAATCAAAATTATTGAAAATAACCTATTGCTGCGGACCGAAAGTATTATATCACATTGACTTCCGGTAACGATGCGCATGTTGATTTAATGGTCGCATGTGTGTTGTGGCAATAAACGTCGCCGGTTTTCTTGTTGGAAATAACAGTTTGATTCAATATCAATTATCCCAATATGGAAGAAGATTCTAGCATTGACGATTTCTTTGCCAAAAAGGACAAAAATAAAAAGAAATCTAAATCAAAAATGACTACAACTACGAGTGAATTATTGTCACAAATGGATGAAAGACACGCAAGAAAGCAGAGGCAAAAAAGGGAAAAGGAAACCGAGAATCAAGCTGGTTTGACAGATCGGGCATCAAAAGACATTATCGGTGACAAATTAAAGGTTGATACACATAAGATGAATGCCATTATTTTAGTAATAGTAATCGATATTCATGTTTAAGAGGTTTTATCATTCACCACATGCCATGGAATATGAATTATAAAACGCAATTTAAACGTGAATGGGCATAATGTTTATGACATTATGTATATTGGATTATTTTACATAATTGTATCACAGGCACACACACATTTATAATTTGGGCAAAGCAATATCCCCGCGTCTTCTTCATTAATCCAGTCGGAGCTGAACAACAGGATGTTAAAACTGTTAAACCCCATTTCATTTCATTTATATCAGTTTAATAGTAAATTTTAATTCGGTCTTGATCCAAGGCTTTACATGAAAAGGACTCCCAAGGGCCACCTGCCTAACCTTGTGCGATTTCCTCCAACAGCTTTTTAGACTCGTACACGCAAGTTAATTATTGAAATAAAATTGTAGCATATGTTACTGTTGAGTCGATGATAAGTGCTATCTCTCTCCCTCTCTCTGTATATTACATGTAGTTACTGTTCGGCTTGTGATAGCTTTAATGGTAAATTGTATTATGTAATTATAGGAAACGGAAGACTGGCAGGATTTTGAAGAAGAACAGGAAAAAGATTATTCTGGTTTGAGGATACAAACTTTACAAATATCGTAAGTGAAGTGCATTGTAGAAAATTTGCAGGCCTGGACATAACAGTTCTGGATGTACCTGACAAAATCTAAGGCATTAATGAAATAGTAACTCACATTTTCAACTTAGTAATGGGCATGTATTGATCATATCAATAAAAAAGACAAGTTGGTGCCTGAGAAAGCCTGAATCTGTGCCTCACGTTGTCTGTGACAGGTGCCTTATTTCCAGCATTGAAAATTTGTTAACTTTAGGTAAAATGTCCATTCAAATAGAATTTTGTTAATAGCATTGTACACATGATCATAGAATTAAAAAGTATGATGTTAGTCTCAAAATTTTCCAGGAAACTCGTTACGACATTTAACTCCATTCTATCATACAATAATTGGTCTATGCACATTGATTTCATCTTATTATTCCTGTATTAGCTTTTGTCAAACTCTACCAGGAAGACAATGTAAATTAATGTCATGTTATATATTACTATTATATACTTTTAACCGTTTGTTGTACGTTAGAGTCAAGTGGCATGGTTTCAATTCCTAGCTTGAACATGACAAGAGAGGGGTTGTCTTCCATCTCCATTTCCTCCCACAGCTAAAGATCTCTTTGCGCTAGTCAATTGTTGAGATGAAATTGAACCATGTTAGTTCTGAAACGGGGGGGTTGGGATGGCCTAGTGGTCTAGAGTGCCTCGCTTCGACCTCTAGCTGGCGCCGGTCACCTCTGGCTTGCGGCTGTGGTTTCGAGCCCTGGTGTGAGCGTATGTGGCATGGAGATAGGGGCGCCTTCTGAACCTCGTGGGTTTCCTCCGGGCACTCCGGTTTCCTCCCACGGCTAAAGACCCCTACGCGCAAGCGAATTATTGAAATAAAATTGAAACCGTATGTTAGTCCCGAAATGACCTGGTTGTGTTGAGTGGACGTTAAACCCCATTTCTCTCTCTCTCTCTAGTCCTGAAATGGTAGTAAGGATGCAGATCCCAAGTACCAATTGGTACCTGTTTGTTAATACTTGGAATTTTAATTGACTTTTGTTTCATTACTTTAAATAGACGTGATCCCAATGAAGAAAAAGATGAAGAGGAACAAGAAGCGTCTCAAGAAGAAGAAAATGACAGTTCTGCAAAATGCACTCGTGATTTAACACAAGGTCCCTGGAAACAAGGCGCAGCTCCCTCAGTGCCAGCGCCAGGTAACCATATATTTAATCACTGTCTGAAGAGGCAAGGTGTTATTGAGAATATCTCTCACATTGCTGACATGTATATATTTTTCCAAATATGTATCCATACCTGAGGCTTGTGAAAGTTGGAGAAACATGTGAAATGCTAAAAATCTATGTCAGTGGTTCTTAACCCTTTTTTCGACAACCTTGGAACACATTAATATATAACGGCACACCTGGCTAAATATATATGAAAAATAAGTGTATTTGAGTTTTGCAAAATTAAAACAGGGCAAGTCATTGACGGAATACATTCGTAGACACAGACTAGTTTTAGACACATAGTATGACTCAAACTAAATAAAGAGGGCAAGTCATTGACGGCATACATTCGTAGACACAGACTAGTTTTAGACACATAGAATGACTCAAACTAAGTAAAGAAAAAACACAGCTATGGATTTACTTTTTTGCAGTGTTACGAATTTCATTTGCTGGCATCTTAGGTGAGAAATTCTGTTAGTCTGCCATTCAAAATTTCGCGGCACACTGGTTGAGAATCACTGATCTATGTGGTGCAAAAATAAATGATAAAATTTATCTGTAATGTTCCTCTTTAACTCTTATTGACTCATAAAATTACAGCCTTGATCTAGTATTGATTTTTTTATTTTAAAAACCAGATAATATCAGTTATGGTACCAAAGTTAAAAACCAGATATCAGTTATGGTACCAAAGTTATTGGGACTATAATGTATTTATGAATCTCAGAACAACTTTGGAATTAAAATCTAATTTTGACATTATATTTGTCTAACACGGATGAATGTATGGAATTAATAGAATAGATATCAATGTAAATTTAGATGACCAAAAATAGATAAATATGTAGAATTTCTGGGCCAGAATTATTTTTGGATCGTGGATGAACTTAAGGACTGTATCTATCCTTTGATTACTTTAAAGTAAATGGTAAACATATTTTATTACTTTAAAGTAAAAGAATTGGACAAAAGTTTCTTAAACTTACAACGCTGTAACACATGTATTGTTTTATCTTGTCAATTTACAACTTCATTTCTTTCACCTTATCTTTGTTTAAAAACTCTAAAAAATCGTTTAAAATCACCAAATATGATCTAATTTCTACTTGTGTCCAGTTTAATGTTGATTAATAATTGTCCAATTTACAAGTGGATAATTTCTCGATCACTGTTAAAAAAGAATAATTATTAATTTTTTAACAGTGATCCAGAAAATCAATCTCGAAACCAGAAAAAACTTTGAAGAAATTTCTCTGGTGAATTGGGGTAGCCATTTTCCCGGAAGGTGACATGTAATTACTATGCGCGAAATTTCTCGTTTATTTGCGTCGTACGCCCCTGATTTTACGTGCCTGGATGACCAAATCACTTAAAAATATACCCACGCGTAGACAAATAGATCTTAACAAAAACTTGAATTTGTTCGTTTAGGATCCAATTTTTTATGTCAGCGAGTTGACTTTGACTCAAGGATCATTTTACAACAAACGAAACGACGATCCGACCTTAGTTTTCGAGAAATCGACCCAAAAAGATTGACCAATCAGAGGTCAGAATGGATGTGGCTTAGGTTTGGAAAAAATGGACGGTCTAATGCGCGAGAGGCTTTCGGCTCCGCGGCTGCCTCTGGGAACGAGATTGCCAGAAAATTAAACATTTGTAAATTGGACACTCATTATAAAAATTAATCAGTCAGTTTTAAACTGGACACAAGTGGAAAAAAGATTATTTGGGATGATTTTAAATGATCCTTACGATTTTCTAAACAAAGATTTGATATAATACAAATGTGAAGGAAATAAGTGCTAGATACCCAAGATTAAACAATACCTGGGTTATAGTGCAAGGAGTCCTCTCCAATACAATATAATTGTTCTAGGTGGTCAGTGAAACAAAGTCAATAAATGTACATATCAGATACTAATAAAGTAACAAAACAAACATATTTACACAAGATAAGGTTATCTAAAATATCTAATCTTAAATTTGGTATTGTAATAGGGCTTTAGTGAAATCTACCACAAAAAGGCATGTTTTTAAAATAAATGAATAGTATAAGTTGATTATTTCAGTTGTGGTCGCTCCAGAACCAGAAAAACCCAAGGAAGACGCCCCTAAAACTGTAGGAAAATATGTCCCTCCTAGTATGAGAGGTAGTGCTGGTAGTTCTAGCTCAACCCCTACTTCTGGCCCACGTGTTAGTAGAATGGGTAAAAAAAATGCTCCAAATATATCAAGTGAAATGGACTTTCCGTCTCTGGGTGGAAGCAAAGCACCTGCTGTTCAAGAATCGTAAGTTGATGTAACAGTATAGTATAACCTTTACTTCTTAAAATATGAAGATTAAGCTGAGCTGTGGTGGTGCAGTTAGCAGACAGTGGCTTGTATACCTGATGGTGCAGGGAAAGCATGTAGTCATTCGGATGGGATGAAAAACCCAAGGCCAACTCCATAAGTTATTGTGTCCATGTCCTTATTTCTAACTTGGTAACACGCTAAAAGATCAAATATTTCTAAAACTGCTAGAAGTAAAAAAACGTGATTTGATGCTTAGCTTCATGTATGCATAAAGAATGACACTTGGCAAAGGTTAGCGTGTTCGCGTTGTATCATAAGGTCTATCATTTAGTCAACTAGTGTGGTTTTGATTCTCTGCTTGTATATGACCGAGAGTAGGGTTGCCTGTCCAACCTTGTACATGTAGGTTTTCTCAGGGTCCTGTTTCCTCCCGGGCGCCTTCTCAACCTCGTGGGTTTCCTCCGGGCTCTCCGGTTTCCTCCCACGGCTTGAAATGAAATTGAAACCGTATGTTAGTCCCGAAATGACCTGGTTGTGTTGAGTGGACGTTAAACCCCATTTCTCTCTCTCTCTGTTTCCTCCCACAAAGACCTGTATGAGCAAGTGAATTATTGAAATAAAATTGAACCATATGTTAGTCCTGAAATGACCTAGTTTGTATTAAGTGGATGTTAAACCCCACTTCTCTCTCTCTTATAACCCTGTTATGTATATTTTTCAGAAGTGAAAACATTGAGAATCCAAATCAAAGAGGAAAGTTAAATTTAACATTAGGAAATAAATTCTCAGCGCTACAGAACTGATGATGTAACTTTTAGAAAAGGTGAAAATGAAAGATGGCATTAATATAAAAAAAATGGATTAAATTATTTTCCTTTTTTTGGTGTGAATGGAACTTACAAGAAAACAGAAACCTTAAAATGGACAAATGTTTTTTCAGAGAATGTGGTGAAATTGTGGAGTGCCAATAATTTGTGCCCGAATAAGGATTAAAGAAAATATTATTTATCTCAGCTTGGTTATCATTAATGCCATCAAATATCGGGGAAATTTAATATGCTTTCCATTCCTGGGAACATTATTATCTTGCCAGCAGATAAGAAATGAATTCGGGCTTTATTGTAAATTCAATATACTTGAAAACAATATATCTATACACAATTTCTAAAAAAAAAGAAGCTATTATGTATTCTGAATTCAGATGAAATGATTTTGGCACTTTTTGGATTAACAATTTGTAATTATTACACAACTGGTTGTAGTTGATAAAAATGAAGATTTTAAAATTTGTTTGCTAATTTGTGATCAAGAAAATATAATTTTTAGAAAAAACATATTAAAGATAACTTTAAGGTAAAAAGAAAATATTATTTATATAAAATTAAATGGTTGCTATTTGTGATCTAGAAAATACATTTTTTGCAAACAAAAAAAATGTGTCTTTAGAAGCTTAGAGGCAACAGATATATAATTTTCCTTAAATGAGACATCAAGAGGTAATCCATGATCATTCGAATCGTGATTGGTTTCTTTTTCCTCGTGCTTAGGATACATTAAATGACCTTACTATATTTCAAGGAACATATCTTAAAAATGAGTTGTATTTGAGTGTACATGTAGTTTGAGTCAACATTGCATGCAATAGCTGTTCTTTAGTTAAATATGCACTAGTCAGTATGCTAGTTTCAAGGCTGTTTATTAGACTTGTAAAACTTCTGGTTCAGTTCCGTTAGATAAATATAGGCTGTACACTGGGGGGTATATTTTATTTCTGCTGGAAACAAGGTGCATGACAACTAAATTCTGAAACCTATTAGGAAGAAAGTAGTTAAATCTGAGGACTATTAACCTACAAGAACATCAATGTGTTTTTTCGTTTTCTTTCTACCTACTTCTATTTATTATTTGTTCCAACTTGGGAAGTGAGCTTAGAAAGATATGGCACTGTTAAAAAAAAACATCCATGGAAGAAGTGAAAACATTCAGAATCCAGATCAAAGAGGAAAGTTTAATTCTACAAAACTGATGATGAATGCACATAGTTGAATATCATATATATATACTGTAAGATAAGAAATTGTGCCTTGTGAAATTGACAGAGATAAAAGGTGTCAATATATATGTGATTTGAAATTAATGCAAAGGCTCCTAGCAATTTTAATAAAAGCAATAGCAGACGAAGGGTTTAATTAAAGTAGAAGGGCGAAACCGAATGTTGTATTGATATAAGGCACTGTGTCTCACTTCAGACCTCTGCTCTGTCGGTGATGTTACTTCAGTTGAAGCGGACGTTAAAACCTGTTTCACACACACCCATTGAGATACAGATTATGCTAGCGTGCATTTCTAATAAATCATCCCTGGTTTCCTCCCACTGCTAAAGACTCCCTGTTCACATTGAAATTGCAAGCAGAAACGCATACATGGAAAGCTGGTCTAAAATTGGCACAGTGTCAGTGCTTTTGTTTGAAAGAATGCCCTGCTGACCTTACATCTGTATTTATAAATAAGCTGCCAGTGAACCTACATGATTATTTTATTTCAGTAAATAACTTTACCTCGGATAACTTGTATCAGTAATAATCATATATTTTCTTCAAGAGATGTGTTTAGAAATAAATATGTCCTATGTACACCTCAAGAAAATTCTGAATTTCTTTATTTGTTCTTTAAATGCATGAATTTCTTGTTTTACAGTAGTTCACAATCATATTGTTTTGAATTAAGTCCACATTATACAATTATTTGAGAGATGGTGCAAAATACCATATTACAATATTATGAAAGTTGAATCTCTGAAAGGAATATTATTCCAAAAATGATTCAGTTCAGTTCAGTATTTACATAGATATGATGAATTTAGATTATCTCAAGGGTGTCCATTGTTTACAACCGATATAAACAAGCCAGTGCCACTTATGAGTATTGGGTAAAATATTATGATGGGCCTTTCTTTTTTATTAGGCATGAGAAAAAAAAGATTCTCGTAATTATGTCATAACTATCAATTTTAGGGTGGATTAAGCTTTGGCACTTAAAGTACAAAAAGACGACTTTAATAGAATCAAGGTCTATTAAACAATATATTCACGGAGACACTTTTTACATTTCTTGTACAGTATTAAAGTGAGATGTATCATACGGCCTGCCATTGAGTCAACTGGCGTGGTTTCGAATCCCTGGTTGTACGTAGCAAGGAGTAGGGTCGCCTCTCCAACCTCGTGGGTTGTCTCCGGGTACTCTGGTTTCCTCCCAGTGCTAAAGACCCACACGCAAAAACAAATTATTGAAATAAAATTTAAAAACCATATGTTAGTCCTGAAATGACCTAGTTTGTGTCCAGTGGACGTTCAGTCCCATTTCTCTCTCTATTAAACTCAGAAAAGAACGATGTCATCTGTAATAAATGTTTTAGTTTTGATTTTCATTTGAGTATTTCCTAACTTCTCTTGTGTCATTATTATTTTACCCTGAAATCATTTCGATTTCTATTGTTAATTTATTGTTCCATTAAAAAAAAGCCTAAAATTGTATTTAATTATAAATTGTAAAAAGCTTTAATAAGTTTATCAAAAGGCTGGCATGATTTTTATAATTAGGCCGAAGATATGAAATTTAAGATAAGTTGGAATTGTTTATGAATTTTCAAAAGGTAATTACATGTATTGATTTGAGTGATGCCGAAGTAAAATCTGATGACGGAACCAAGTATAAAAGATTAATTTCTACTGCATACCTCCCTTCCTACCCTCCTTTAATTTGGGCATTTCTATTACCTCAGATATATAAATATGAAATTTTCAAAAGTTGTATTTGGATTGAAAGATACAGAAGTTGGCTATCAACAAGTGCTTGAATATTATGCATATCTGTACTTAAATTAATTTACATGTATGCTATTATTTCAGAAAGTGCTAATGTTAAAACTTATTATTATATTTGTAAAATAAATTTGCCTTAAAATTTACGGTTCTTCTAAAAAATATATTACCAATCAAACCATGTACATATGAACATCGTGACAAAAAACCTTATTAAAATATCTAAAATCAAATTTGTTTGTTATTATCCGAAGACTCCAGGGAAAGAACAATGTAAGTCACATTTTTGTCTTTTTGCATAAAAGGCAAAACAAACATTTGGAAAAGAATGCCCGATGCGAACAGAACAACAATTGGGTTTAATTACAACTTCAAAATGATGTTTAATACGAATCATAATACCACTGACTTCGGTCAAATAAAGGGTATGGTGGACGTATTTGTCCGGGAGGTCATTTCAGAGTGGCCTTGGTTCGATGTGACTCAGATCGTTTTTACCAGAAATCCATTGTTCCACAGAAAGCTTATACAATTTGCTACCAAATGGCGCCATTAACTGGGGTTCGTTGAAAAGGTGACTAAGATCGTTCTTCCCCTGTGTTCTTCATGTGTGTAGCTACTCAAACAGCTTGTGGGGTGACTGTGAGTTGGGTGCTTGCTCACTAATCGGTAGGTCCAGGATTCGATTCTGGTGTTGGCCGTGAAAGTTAAAGTGATGTTTGACGGAGAGTCTGGCAAGAAACGGCATCTATCAAGAAAACAACGACACCATGGTGGCTAAGTGGGTAAGATGCTGACTAGCTACCCCGCAGGTTTAGTGTACAATGCCTGCATTGGCCGGGAACGTTCATCTGGCATGGTTTTCCCTTGTCAGTGAGTATTGCAGGATGGAGGGCCAGACAAGGACAGCTGTATAGCCTTTTGGATGGTATGGAAAACCAATGTCTTGAGCATGCATTGGCATGCACGTAAAAGACCCCTTGGCAGATGGAGTTTGGTATAAGAGTAGAACATAATAGCACTGCCCGGGATAAATTTTTCTCATAGCATACTGTATGGTGTATAACCATCTTCATTAGCACAGTCGGAGCAGAACCAGTAGGCTGTTCAACACCATTTCATTTACCCCCCCCCCCAAGACCTGGTGTGTATATTAGCCTTCATGAAATAGAAACCATGATGACAATTAGAATTTTACCAATAGTAGTCATAAATGCTGCCTGGGCAAAATCTCCTTTGTGGCACACTGCTGGCATACACCAGTTGATGCAAACGAGCAGGATGTTAAACCCAGGTTTCACTTCATTAGGGATCGTGGCTAGGGTTTGGATGGCCGAATGATCAGCATGTACGCTATATTAAAAGGTCTGTCATTGAGTCAAGTGGCGTGGTTTCAATTCACTGGTGGTATGAGATAGCGAATAGGGTCACTATCCAATCTTGTTGTTTTTCTCTAAGTTGCCCAGTTTTCTCCTACTGCTAAAATAAAGACTTCTATGCAAGGACAGCTGCCTAGTCGTTTGGATGGGACGAAAAACCGAGGTCCCGTGTACACATTAGAGTGCACGTAAAAGATCCCTTGGCAGTTGGAATTCGATATAAGAGTAGGCCGTAGCGCCGCTGCCCGGGCAAAATTACCCTCATAGCACACTGTATGTATGGCGTATGCCCGTCTTCCATTAGCCCAGGTTAGGTGCATAAGAGTAGGACGTTAAACCCCATTTCATTTCATTTCTATGCACAAGAGAATTATTGAAATAAAATTGACCTAAGTCATTTCGGGACTTACATATGGTTAAATTTTATTTCAATAATCTGCCTGCGTGTAGGGTTCTTTAGCAGTGGATGGAAACCAGTGGATCCGCAAAAATCCCAAGAGGTTGGACAGGCGACCTTTTCTCCATTAGTGAATGGATGGCCAAATTGTATTATTTTCAGATACAAAGCACCGTCATGTTTATTTCATTTAGCCCATAAATGACATCAAGTAAACCAAAATATGGAATACATTTAATATATTTAATACTGTATAAAAATTGAAATCAACATAAAATTTAGTAAATGACCAAAACAAATTAACCAATTATTTTACATATTTAATTCTGTATAATAATTGACAGCCATATATATATATTTATTACACATTTTGTAATTGACTGGAATGAGCAAATTAAATCAATCATTTAATATATCCAATTTTGTATAATAATTGACAGAAATATGTATATATATTTATAATAAATTCGTAAAGCAAATTTAAAGATAGGCTGGCACTGCCAGGCAGGATACGCCCACATTTTCGAGAGATGGATAGAGAACAAGCAATACCGAAAGTGATTTTTCCTACATCATTAAGTTAGAATATGATATGTGCAAATATCGAAATGAATTAAGATCTTTGGGTTATAAAGGTGCATTTCAGTAGGCTTCAAATTCGACTGGGAATCATGTTGCTAAGTGGGTAAGATGCTGGCTCGGTAGCCTTGAGGTTGGGTGTTTGATCCCTGCATTGGGTGACAAAGTTCATCTAGATTTTCTGGCGTGGTTTCCCCTTGTTAGTGATGAAGGATGGATGGCCTGAAAAGAACAGCTGTCAATTTTGGTTCGATTTTCACGAAATTCGACCTCAACCTTCATTACGATGTAACGGTGATACAATCAAACGTTTTTTTAAATGGGATAATAATTCTGACCGCAGAAGGACCACAAGCTAAAAAAAAGGTCATTTTTCGGACAATCAGGGGCCATAATTCAGGAAGTTATGATCCAATGGGCGCAAATATCGCAAGGATCCAAGATCTTTGGGTTATAAACATGCATGTCAAGTTTCATCAAAATCGGTTCAAAATTGTGACCTCTATAGGGTCCACAATCTTGATATAACATATTTTCACACTAATCGCGTTCAAACGGCGGCCATTTTGTCTGTCAATTTTGGTCCGATTTTCACAAAATTTTACCTCAATCTTCATTACCATGTAACGGTGATATACTCAAACGTTTTTTAAAATCAGATAATAATTTTGACCTCCAGTGGGACCACAAGCTAAAAAGGGTGATTTTTCGTACAATCAGGGGCCATAATTCAGGAAGTTACGAACCAATGGGCGCAAATATCGAAAGGAACCAAGATCTTCGGGTTATAAACATGCATGTCAAGTTTCATCAAAATCGGTTCAAAATTGTGACCTCTATGGGGTCCACAACCTTGATATAACATATTTTCACACTGATCGCGTACAAACAGGGGCCATTTTGTCTGTCCATTTGGGTCCGATTTACACAAAATTTGAACTCAACCTTCATTACCATGTAACGGTGATATAATAAAACGGATTTGTAAATCGGATGATAATTTTGACCTCCAGAGCGACCACAAGCTAAAAAGGGCGATTTTTCGGACAATCAGGGGCCATAATTCAGGAAGTTACAATCCGATGGCCGCAAATATAGAAAGGAACCAAGATCTTTAGCTTATAAACATACATGGCAAGTTTCATCACAATCGGTTCAAAATTGTGACCTCTATAGGGTCCACAACCTTGAAATAACATATTTTCACACTATTCGCATATAAACGGCGGCCATTTTGTATGTCAATTTTGGTCCGATTTTCACGAAATTCGAACTCAACCTTCATTACCATGTAACGGTGATATTATCAAACGGTTTTTTAAATCGGATAATAATTTTGACCTCCAGAGGGACCTCAAGCTAAAAAGGGCGATTTTTCGGACAATCAGGGGCCATAATTCAGGAAGTTACGATCCGATGGCCGCAAATATAGAAAGGAACCAAGATCTTTAGCTTATAAACATACATGGCAAGTTTCATCACAATCGGTTTAAAATTGTGACCTCTATAGGGTCCACAACCTTGAAATAACATATTTTCACACTATTCGCGTATAAACGGCGACCATTTTGTATGTCAATTTTGGTCCGATTTTCACGAAATTCGAACTCAACCTTCATTACCATGTAACGGTGATATTATCAAACGGTTTTTTAAATCGGATAATAATTTTGACCTCCAGAGGGACCTCAAGCTAAAAAGGGCGATTTTTCGGACAATCAGGGGCCATAATTCAGGAAGTTACGATCCGATGGCCGCAAATATCGAAAGGAACCAAGATCTTGGGGTTATAAACATGCATGTCAAGTTTCATCACAATCGGTTCAAAATTGTGACCTCTATAGGGTCCACGACCTTGAAATAACATATTTTCACACTATTCGCGTACAAACAGCGGCCATTTTGTATGTCAATTTTGGTCCGATTTTCACGAAATTTGAACTCAACCTTCATTACCATGTAACGGTGATATACTCGAACGGTTTTTTAAATCGGATAATAATTTTGACCTCCAGACGGACCACAAGCTAAAAAGGGCGATTTTTCGGACAATCAGGGGCCATAATTCAGGAAGTTACGATCCGATGGCCGCAAATATCGAAAGGAACCAAGATCTTGGGGTTATATGCATGCATGTCAGGTTTCATCAAAATCGGTTCAAAATTGTGACCTCTATAGGGTCCACAAGCTAAAAACATGATATTTCGTACAATCAGGGGCCATAATCCATGAAGTTTCCATCCGATACATGCCAATATCGAAAGCAGCCGAGATCTTATGGGGATAAACCTATATTTCAAGTTTCGTCAAAATCGGATAAGAATTGTGACCTGTAGAGAGTCCACAAACAAATTGTGGACGGACAGACGGACGGACGGACGTCCGGACGGACAGGGGCGACGACATAATACGTCCACATGAAAATGTGGGCGTATAAAAATCATTTTTAAATATAAAGAATATATGCAACAAAGTAGTTACTGTATAATAATTGACAGCAATACATATCTTTTTAGGATACATTTCGTAAAGCATATTAATCATTCTAAATACAAAGAATATACAATGAAGGTGTACTAAAAATATGACAAAATAAAAAAGCCAACAGTGACGAGGCTGATGTTCCTCCCACCCCCCATCCATCAATTCCAAAGTAAAATAACAAAGTCCTGTATATACCTTTTTTGGCAGCAAGCATGCCCGCCACCTCTCAAGAAAAAATTGTCGACCATAAAAACAAAAGATATACATTGTCCTTCAATTTTACAGCACCCCTGAGAACATTCCCTGCCCCCCTCGTTGCTCTGAGCAAGTTACAGCCCTGGTAGCAAGTTAACAGATCCTTTAACAATTGGAAATCTAAATATAACAGCCATAGCACACAGCACAGCATATTTCCATCTTTATTATTGTATATTTTACAGCAAAAACATTAATATAATTTTTTACTGATTATTTAAAAAATTTCCTCCTGTTTTAATTAATGTTTAACCGAAAAATATTTTGTTTATTATTTAAAATAAAAGATATATTGCAAACATTTAATCATTCAAACCATTTAACATGAGTTTCTTTAAAGTTCCTTGAATGACATTTAGAAGTAGAGGTATAATATTCAAAATAACATAACTTTATGTATTTATTCTTTTTGGTTTATTACATGCAACGTTTCAACACTCTTACAGATATCTTTATCAAGCAATGATCAATAATGAATAACAACTTTACATTTATAGTGCATCTATGAGTAAAAACAATTAACAATCAAAACATAACATTAATTAAGACTTATAATAAAAAAAACATTTCCCTTTGAATATGAGGTCACTATCTCTCTTGTTTATAACAGTTGTTTCTTTACTTATTATATTCAAAACATTTAATAGAAAAATTTATTCAAAAGATTTATTAGAAACTTTATTCAAAACATTTAAAAGAAAGGTTATTTAAAACATTCAATAGAAAATTTAACAGTACAATATTTTAGTGTTTATTCAAAACATTTAATAGAACAATTTCTATATTTTTCAAAACATTTAATAGAACAAGATTTGTATTATTCAAAACATTTAATACAAAAATTCTTTATTGTTAATTCAAAACGACTAGTAAAAAAATATTTTACTTTTTTATATCATCCAAAACATTTAATTAATAGAAAAATATTTTATTTCATTTTAAAAACATTCAAATATTTCATGTATTAAAAACATCTTTAGAAATTTTTTACTAAGCTGGTACTAAATTTTAAATGATAGGCCAAATGCTAAAATTATTTTCTTTTGAAGCTGTGACATCACTGAATTCAAACATCACATTATTTCCTCAATAGATGTAACGTTTTCACTGCAAGATAAATAATAAATAATACTGGAAAACTGTGCAACAAAACACAGCCAAAAACAGAATAAAATTAGCAAACATTAATCATCAATTATCAGACAATCGTTCCAAAAAATCTGAAATGCAAAAGGAGCTTATCGTTTTGTATTTTTATCTTGTCATAGGATCACTACCAGGCTAAATGACTTCCCATAAACATCACATTGAAAGACACTACATTTATCTCATCATGTTGCTTTAAGGTATATGTTAAAAACAGACAAATACTTTTTAAAACTGTAGAAGTCATTGAAAATCATTTAAAAATCATTAGGATTCCTAATTGAAGGAGTTAATTATACAAATTAAGATCAGATCATGTTGAAGTCTCTAGACTAAAATGAAAACGTAGGCATATATAGATCTGTAAATAAGATGTAGCAAAAATAAAATGCATAAAACAGACTTTTATTATGCTAATACTGTATGGAATTCCAGATCCATGAGATCATATAAAGTTAAAGCGGTAATTTCATATTTTCTAAGAAAGTCAAAACATAATCATTTCTGTCTTTTGCTCAAAAGGTTGTCAACTCACTATTATACGATCATGGGCATTATTTTAGAGGCATAAATATCTGTGACACAGGAAATAATAACACAATTACCTCCCGTGTTTTTCCATTCACCCCCATGGAATGGGTATCTTCAAACGTTTGAATTTGAAGTTGAAAATGATATTTTTGCCAATTTCTCAACTGGCAATAGTGAATTATAGGATTAATAGGATTATTCTTTAACAAGGTAGGACTGTTTATAGATACAATCTATTTTAGGGCTTTATTTTAATACATTTTAAAAAAATAATTTAAAAATATGAAATTGCAACTTTAAAATTATTTCAAATAATAGTAATGGCATTGTGCCAATCGTAAATTATCTTTACAAAACAATAGAAACCATTTGATCAGTGGAATGATTAAATGTGCAGGATAGTTAATCTGTAATTTAAGTTTAACGGTGGAGAGAGAGACATTGTATGTATACTATATTGAAACAACACTCAGGTAGACGCCCCCCATGCAGCATAAATATATTACTTATATCTCCTGACCTTTGACCCACAAACATCTCATCTTAGGTAATGAAATGAAATGGGGTTTAACGTCCTACTCTCATGCACCTAACCTGGGCTAATGGAAGATGGGCATACACCATACAGTGTACAATGAGGGAAATTGTGCCCGGGCAGCAGCGCTACTACCTACTCTTATATCGAATTCCAACTGCCAAGGGATCTTTTACGTGCATGCCAATGTGTACTACACAGGACCTCGTCTTTTTCGTCCAAACCGAACGACATCATAGGTAATGAATAAACATGATGGCTCTTCCATCTTCGATGTATAGATTTTTGTATAGGCTAAGGGAGATAATTTGTTTAAAAACATTAAAGATGCATTAATATGTAAGCTTTAGATAAAGAGCTGACAGGTCGCGTATTATGAGTTAATCATAAGATAATAAAAAGGGAGAGAGAGAGAGAAATGGGGTTTAACGTCCACTCGACACAAACTAGGTCATTTCGGGACTAACATATGGTTTAATTTCATTTCAATAATTCGCTTGCGGGTAGGGGGGAAATCCACGAGGTTGAGAAGGCGGCCCTACCTCCATGCCACATACTCTCATACCAGGGATCGAAACCACAGCCGCAAGCCAGAGGTGACCGATCAGCTAGAGGTCGAAGCGCGGCACTCTAGACCACTAGGCCATCCTAACCCTCTTAATAAAAAGGGAATATGCTGAAAATTACTTCATACTGAGAGGAGTTGTGTCAATTAGAAAAACAGTAAAGTCTGGATTGTCATTGCTACAATAATAAATAAAGTCTTGATTATCCAATGTTTAAATTATTAACTATCAATTATTTTTAAAATCTGTTGGTAATTAAAACTATCCGATGCCCTAGAGAGTTGATTATGGGCTTGGTATGGGAATAAATTCCAATTAATGATTTATAGAGCATTTGAGACCCAACCAACTATCTGCATTACATCTTTAAACAAATTAACTTCTACACATTCAAGAATAATGAAATATTCTTCAAGCACACAGTTAACCAGGGAATAATCCAAATCTCACAGTTAACCAGGGAATAATCTGAGTCTCAAAGTTAACCAGGGAATAATCTGAGTCTCAAAGTAAACTACTTTTGATATACGTCATCTTTGTATAGATGACGATTTTTGCGGTCTCTTTCATACCTTTGTACATAGGGTAACTCTGGCAGGGATTTATATGACTCTAAATAAGGTAACTCTAACAACTGAGGTTGATATTTCTTGAGAAAATAACACCAACAAGTTAAATTCTGGGGTTGAGGTAAGGCTTCATCTTTCTCATTTGTTATAAGACTAATCTCAGTTTCCAGTCTTTCATATAAGTCAGGATGGCCTTCAAATTCATCACAATGACTCAGCATTTTACTATCTACCTCCATAACTTCTCCTTCAATATTCTGGAAAATGTATGTAAATATTGTTCAAATAATAAATGAAGATAGAGCTGGGGGCTACCAATCTTAATATTTTTTTTATACAAAAAATGAAATGGGGTTTAACGTCCTACTGTTCAGCTCCTAAACTGTGCTAATGAAAACAGGTATACGCCATACAGTGTGCTATGAGGAAAATTTTGCCTGAGCATTGGTGCTACGGTCTACTCTTACATCGAAGTACAACTGCTAAAGTATCTTTTATGAGCAAGCCAATGTGTACACGGGATCTGTTTTTCATATTATCCGAACTATTAGACAGCTGTCCTAGCCAGACCCTCCGTCCTGCTTCACTGACAAGGGGAAAGCACACCGGAAAATCTTGATGAACTTTCTCAGACAATGCAGGGATCGAACACCCAACCTCCAGGCTAGTGAGCCAGAGTCTTACCAACTTATTCACCTCATCTCCCTTTTACCAAAAATAAAAGGCTTTTCAAGGAACCCATTGGACAACCTAAGTCATTTTGGGGTTTTCAGTTCAATAAATCTGCCTAAAGGCAGACCTGCAATTGTCAGATTTAGCTCTTGTATAATGTAGGATTAATAGGGGGTTGAGTAGCTCAATGGTTAAACACTTGCGCTTTAGTTCATAAGGTCGGTCATTTAGTCAACTAGCATGGTTTTGATTCCTGGCTTGTACATGAGAAGGCGTAGGGTCAACTGTTAAACCTGATGGATTTTCTCCAGTTCTCTCTCACTCTCTTTTCTGTTAGTATTTACTTACCTGACCTGAACCTGGTTTAAACAGTAAAAATGGAATATTATACTGTGAAGCAATCACTAATGGATATTTCTCTTTAGTTTTCCCTGAACCTTTAAACAAAGCCAATCCATTACTGTTTGCAAACTGAGCTTCGTTCGGTTGGCCTCTTTTTAAAGTACCATAAACAAAAATTAAAAATCTGCCTTGAGAAGTCATTTTAGTACCAGTTACCCTTTGTTAAGATATGTAAAGCTGTAAATAGTAAATATCACATTTATTAAAATTAAAGATACATTATGGGAGATGAGATAAAGAGTTGGTAGTTCTCAGTATAATAGTTAAAAACTATAGTGTAACTGTAAATGTAATTTGCTGAAAATTTCAAGTCAAATTGATCCACTATAGGCCGAGAACGGAGAGAGTGAAATTTCTGAATAGCCTCGGTCATCATTACTAAAATCATTAATAAAAACAGAGTAGTCTCGATTATCCAATGTTGTGATTTAATTACAATGGCCGTTCAGCGACATATTTGAATCTAATCCAGCTTACATCGAAGGCTAGCCTTGGCATCAAGAGTTTATTTTGGTCTGGATAAGTTAATTAATGTCTAATTAATGGTTTAGATAACATTTCAGGCCTAAAGAAAGACACTTAATAGGCAGATTTTGCTCTTGCATAATGCAAGTTTAAAAAAGCCAGATAAAATGCACTAAGCTAGGCTACTCATTCACTAAATGATGAAAGAAATGAAACGAGGTGGGGTTTAACCTCCTATGTTCTGCACCAACTGTGCTAATGAAGACCTAGTTTTGCTAAGCTATGGTTTCCTCCCATTGTAAAGACTCCTACACGCAGGCAAATCACTGAAATAAAATTGAACCATATGTTAGTCCCGAAATGACAGAGTCTGTGTCGGGTAGATGTTAAATCCCATCTCTCTCTCTCAGCGGGGTGGATGGCCAAATGTTAGCACGTGCATGCTGTATCATAAAGCCTATCATTGAGTCAACTGGCATGGTTTCGAATCCCCGGTTGTACGTGACAAGGAGTAGGGGCGCATGTCCAACCTCTTGGGGTTTTTTTTCGGGTCCTCCGGTTTCCTACCACTGCTAAATCCCCATACGTGCAAGCGAATTATTGAAATAAAATTAAACCAGATCTTACTCCGAAAATGACTAAGTTTGTGTCAGTGGACATTAAACCCCATCTCTGTCTCTCTCTCAAAATTTACAAGGAAGGGACAGTTTGATACCCATGTACTGGCATGAATTTAAGGCTGATTGTCAACTTAAAGAATTCAGGTTTCCACACAAAGTCACAAGTAATACCGGTAGCACGATTTACCCAAATCCACCCAAATCTACCCAAATCCACCCAAATCTATCCAAATCCACCATTATTTCAACTGATATCACAATAATTTATATTGATAATTGATCATATACAGTTCTTTCTGTCAAATTGTCATTTTAAATTTAAAATCGTAGCGTTTTTGTGTCAGAATGTGATTTCCACGTAACTTTGGAAGAACTACAAATTTAATGGTGGTCTGCATCCATGTAGGTATATACACGAGTTATGTCCCTTACATACGACGACGAAACACGCATGAATTGTTGGATTTTAAGACAAAATTTAAGAGTAATTATGGCATATTTAGCTAAACGAATGATAGTATATTAAAAAGCGATAAACATAATTGTGGAAATAACGGGGTTTTGGGTAGATTTGTGTATTACACGAGCTATTCCCTTGGTTACGACTTCCAAACTTGCTTGGAAATCGCATTTTGAGGGGCATTTTGACATTAAAAAGCTGAGATTTTAAATTAAAAATGTCAATTCCACATAAAGAACGGTATATTATCAAATATCAATATAAATTATTGTGGTATGAGTTGAAATAGTGGTGGATTTGGGTTGATTTGGGTAGATTTGGGGATTTGGGTAAATCGTGCTACCCCAAGTAATACTATTACTACAGTTTGATACCCTTTTCCTTCATTGTGTATTATTTCTTAATTTCCTATTTTATAGTTCATTTTGCTTGTATAGCCTGTTTCGAAGGGGCGAAAAGTAGAAATTATAAATGGTAGTTATAGGCTTCCATACTTTTGATACCCATCGGTGACATTACTTTAAAGTTAAACTAAAGTGGACGTTAAACTCCCAGTAACGAACGAACGATTCCCAAAATTGACGACTGACGAATTCATATTGCCCCAAACAGTACCATGGAATCGTTTGATACACATTTCGTGCCTTTACTGAAGTTATCTATATACTTTCTTCTATATTACACCAACCTTTGGACGAAAATCGTCATGCAAAGAGCAGAGCGTACCGTTAAACACCAAATTAGGGTATTAATAGTGGTCTGCAGCCGTGTATAATAGATGGTATTAGACCACCAATACATTTCCCATGAATTTTGACTTATGTCTCTCTGCCCGGCTCCAGCTTTCCTAGCATTTTAGTCCGGTCAGACTTTTTCTACCACAGATGCAGCAGCATTAGGAAATGTTTTGATCTTATGCCTGTGTTAAGTTGACCAAGGAAATTTTGAGATACACAAACTGGAAGTAGTACATTAATAATCACGTATCATGTCACTATGCGTTTACAAAAGTTGTTAGGTCAATTTATCAATGTTTTTATTATCTGCTACGTTTCACCGTGTAGTAAAATAATGTGTGTTTTTTTCACTGTTCAATTTGACCGTTGTCATCAATGTTGCCTGTGTCATACCCTATATCTTGAATAAGTAGCGTTTGATTTGTGTTTTCAAAACCTTCTAGTTTTTCCAAATTCTTGTATTCATTTTTCCCTTTCAATTTTATTTATATAAATTTATAGTTTATATACGATTTTTATCAAGTGGGATAAGTTGGTGAAGTAATTAGCTATGGCAGTTTAAAAATAGATAATGAAAAAAGAACATAAGCCGTTTAAAAATTTCTGTCATATTGCTTTATTTGGCGCTAGGATGTGAATGTTTGAAGTCTTGATCAGAAATAGTGTTAGATACTCTCGAATTCATGTACCATTGATACGCTAATAATGACGTCTCGATTTTTCCAGAACAACGGCTTTGGGCGATATGTCTAACGCTGCCTAATCCAGTTAATATCGTAGTCACACAATTGTCTGGAGCACTGATTCCCATGCCAGATCCAAGTGGACCCCCGCAGTGAATGGAGGGTCTCAAAGGGAGGGGGTGCACGGTGGACTGGGAATGATTTGTATTTTTGAGGGTGGAATGGAGTTTCCTGGTCGACCTCTGTCCCAAACTCACCAATATCCAACCCTGCATTCACCAAGCCAAAGCCAACGTGAACTCATTTATCGCCAATTGTATCGCCACCTCACCCACCATACACGCACACCTGCTACCCCCACCACAGAAACCAAACAGTTGTCCAGGGGTATCACAAACACTTATTTAGAGATGGGCAGTCCAAGAAATTTACGTGTTATTAATATACAACATGATCATCATTTATGTCAACATAATGACCCCCCCCCACTCTTCAACACACGCACACCTACACCTGCTACCCCACCCTACCTCCCCACAAATCAAAACAGTTGTCCAGGGCATCATAAACACTTATCTAAAGTAGCTCAGTCATAGAAATTTATGTTTTATTAATATATTTTGTCAACATTCCCCCACCACACACACGCGACCATTGTAAATATTTCACACCCTATATCTCGAAAACACCCCCCCCCCCCCAACACCTGATTACCACCCACATTCGGAATCTGCACAAAAAAACTGCTTTAGAGAAACTTGGCCTCATAAATTCACAGCTCGGGTGGCGATTCCCCTCCCCCCCTTTCAGCCACCGGACTAATATCCAACACCAAGACTTTCCATATACAGTGTACCGGTATACCAAATTTGCCATACTTTTATTGGAAATGACAATACCCTATATCTTTAATGATTCAATTTATACATATTCTAATATGAGCACCTCAACCTTCAAATCAAAACTTTAAACCTCGTCGACTTTGGCGAAATCTGCAGTTGGCCTTAATAGTTAGACCTAGCCAAGGATGGTGTGTTGAGTCGTGTTCTTGTAATCTAGCACTAGGAATCATTGATACAAATCACAGCAAAAGTTTCATCTCCGATTACCCACTTAAAACACATACGCTGATTCGTTAATCGAATAACTAACCTCATACGGCGGTCAAAAGACGCGCGTATTACACCCGAAACGGCCTCCTACTAATACAGACGACCAATTCCTAATGTTGTGGAGGCCATCGAAAGTATAAAAAAAACCATGAAACGATTGATCTGTATTTTAATTAGCTTGGCACATTTGTTGACAGATTTTGGAAGACTACTGCCATTGGCAATCGTGTCTTAGAGCCGCTAGTTTGTGATTGCACTTGTTCGTGGGTCCTACAAAACAATCTTTTATACGCGTTTCTAAACTTCTCTTTTCTCCAAGCGTATATTATAGGATTCGCACATGAATTACACATACCGATACAGATTGCGATTTGAGTGTATTCCGCTCTTCTAGGTACGTCTCCCACCACGGAGACTATTATTAAAGCAATACTTGGAATCCAAAATAACATGAAAACACCAAATACGACGACACTGGTAAACGTCTGCACATAGATCGGAGTAGTATCTCTAGAAACTGAATGAAAATCGCGTTTTTGAATATTAATCTGTCGGGTCACTTTCAAGGCTTTACAAAGGACTATAGTGTTGGCGGAAATAATAAAAACAATTTGCAAAGTCATGATTAGCATTATGCAATACACAACTTCAGAAGGGAAAACCTTTCTAACATCACAGTTAACGGATGTTGGCCAATTGTTCCAACCCGATAAGGGTACGATTCCTGGAATTAGCATGAGAAGTATAGCCATTGTTGTTAGTTTAATATTCTTGCGCCATGTCACGTGTCCTAAATAGAAGTATGGAAAGAAAATGGCCACCATTCGCTCGAGTGCCATCATTGCCATGACAGTTACGGATGCTCCGTAACTAACAAGAACCAAAAATGGTTTCAACAAACAAACAATTCGATATGCGTTTAAACAGGGGAAAAGGGTGGTCGCAATATCGTACGGTAAATAGGTTATTCCCGCCACCAAATCAACACACGCTAAACACGCAATCATAATATTGGCGGGATTTCGAAGAATTTTAAACTTTCTGATAACGATTAAAGTAGACATGTTGGCTATGAATATTGGAAATATGATGATAAATTCCAATATAACGACAAACAGTTTACAATCCAGCTCTGTGTCGTCTCCGATCGCAGTCGGTACTGCCTGGCTTCCGTTTTGACACCATATAAACATTTTTTCAGTGGCAATTAAGTCCGATATACCCAACCGTCTTTTATCACACCCGAACAACACCCCCTCTATAAGTCTTGGCGGGCGACATGACATGCGTAAGACAGTCTATGCTTACTCTTGCTAAAACTTCCGACAACGTTTCTAACATTAATAAATAACACATAAGGATGATGAACACGTTCTTGTTATACGAAGTCAAACGAAGTTAATGTATTTGTTTGAGCGAAACTCATTATCTTGTAAATCAATGTCCACACCTTCCTTGCCTCAGTGTCTTACTTGTTTACTAACTATCATTAGATCACTGTCTGTGATTGTCAATATGGGTGAATGGGAAGCCAATCACCGAGTATCGTCGTGGCAACGGGTTGGTTACGTCCTGCCGCAAAAATCAACAAACTGTTATGAAGATGAGATGAAACTGTTATAAATATGTAACTGTTATAAGAATTACAAAGTACGCCCATTGTGATATCTGTGCTGTTTACGACCTGTAAATAAAAAAATATATTACTGACAACAAATTATGTTTTCGTAAAGAAACCCTAGTTTAACCATTTAAGTTTTTCAAAAATTCTAACCGGATTACCATCCTTTTTATTTTGTTGGGGTTTTTTAATTTATTTCTTTGACGTTTCAAACTATGCCGTCAATTGGCGAACGCCGAAAGTAAGCGCTATTCAACAAATGACAATCGCTAAGACCAGTTGCGCGTCTTTATATTGCATCTTTCTTGTATTCATTCCTGCGTTTTGGGTTTGATGTCTGTTGTCATTTTCGAGTGACTGAACGCAGACATGGTGGGCAACGTCTAATCCAGCCAATATCCATGCCATCCGATGTTCTAGAGTGTTGAATATGAGCTTGCCATTTGAATAAATATCTAAATGATAATATATATGATATTTAAATCCAGGAAAACGCCATGCAATAAGTAAATTAAGCGCGTGTAAAGCTTCAATTAAAGTAGCTAAGTCTCTAACTGAATACCATCCATAATCTACGACATTGAAAACACGAATTATAAGTCAATTAAAATCAACATCGATGTTGTAAAGATAGTCTACGGATATCTAATCGCGTACCATAATGCGTTTCAGCACCACTTATAACAAGGGACACGAAGAACGAGGCTAGACATTCCACAAGTGATACCAAAATGGTGAGAGAATGGACAATAGACCGGAATAACCAGACGCGCGAGATTTCTATTCAATTAGACTTCTGGCGTATTTCGCCGAACACAACTGACTTGAAATTAGAGTAAAAACATAAACGATTGAATGTAATTCAGATTATATACATCCAGATTATATTATTATATGCGTTGCGACTCATTTGTGTCAATATCTAGGTCCGAAATATGAGCGATTTAGCTCCTTTAAAGCCCGCTTCCACAGATTTGATATCACAGCCAATAAGCAAATTAAGCGCGTGTGTGTCTGTGTGTGAAAAATCTTTAATTAAAGCCCGCTTCCACCGATGTGATATCATACACAATAATTTAGCACTCGCCTTATGCGTCTTTAAGTTACTTTAACATAACTTTAAATGGAATCGAGACATATCATAGACAATTTAATCAACGGAAGCCTTAAATGAAAGGAGATGGAATGAAGCCGTGGACATTTTGTTGGCACCAACCATCACGTATATTATGTTAAAATTAATCTTTTTAACATATTAATGGTAATAATGTAAATATTAAAGCCCCTGACAACATATAATCTTTCGAGTATTAATTAACGCTACATTAGCAGTTGTAAATAATGGAAATATTAAAGCCTCTGAGAATTTAATGGATACACAATTACTGAGTTTGATACTAAGCGACGTTTCGACGAGGATACTCTCGTCTTGATCAAGCAATGATACAAATATGTGGGCAAATATATCCAGAATATGCAACAAAGATAAGAATCAAATACAATTAATGCTGAGAATGGTGGGGGGATGCGTAACGTCATAAGGTCGTGTGGACGACTCCACTAACGATTGTGGACGACTTCACCAACGGACGTGGACGACTCAACCAACGGGTGTGAACGACTTAACCAGATTTTTCATGTGGACGACTTTGCTTGTGGACTATATGGGGTTGGACAGGCGACCCTAGTACCCCTTGTCACGTATAACCAACCGGAGAATGGAAACCACGCCAGTTGACTCAATGGTAGACCTCATGACACAGCGCACACGTGTTAACCATTCAGCCATCCGGCTATCGCCCCCCTCCCCTTTCAAAGTAGAAATAGACTCACCTATTTAATCCAAGCAAAGACACCTACTTCATGAAAATGACTATTTATTGTATTGTCAACGGCACGCAATGAATCTTAAAACGCTTCTATTTCAGCAGATATGCCGCACCACGTTTTGGAACAAACTGTTCCATTGACGTTTAGTTCCAGCTGCGCGACTACCTACCAATTTACTGCGGATCAAACTGGTTCTGGGTCTCATTGTGCAATCAGATCATGTCAGATTGAAAACTTGTTTTTGCTTACCGGCGAAGATCTCAAAAGCGCTAATTGCTTTCAATCCTTAATCGACTTGTGTTCTATTTTGATTATCGCCTTTTTTATCCGTAACTATAATAACAAAATTCTGATAAAATTCACTGACAAGACAATGGCGTTATGTATGAAATTAATCGGGTTTAGTGTCCTTGCTACTATCCGATACGCATGAGAATTATGCGATTAAAGGGACACAGCTTACCAAATATTTCTACGCCGTCACGAATCAAGGACCAGAGCTACTTTTAATCTTTCTCCCCCTTTCCGTTTTTCCCCCTTTTGCATGGCGATTTTTTTTTAATTTTGAAGAATAGAAAAAGAGGGTTTAAAAATACATTTTCTGCCAGGTTTTGGTTATTAATATTAATAATAATCTTTATTCAAATCTCACAATGAGACATATGAATACAATTTACAAAAATCATTCATACAATCAATGGCAGGTTTTGGACAATACGTAACATTCATGTATATATTTATATACATAAGTTGTCTAAAATAGATAATTCATTCACACTTATTTGTATATTATATATTATATAAGTTATATCAATATAAGACAGTTCATAAAAACTTGTTTACTATAATATAAATATCTATTTATGTTAGTTATCTGCATTATTAGACAGTTCATTTAAACTTATTTACAATAACTTATATCAATTTACATAGGTTTTCTAGCTCGGCACCATGGCAATTAAAAAGTTCGTACATCTTTACATAGGAAGGAGGATGGTGATAATAAGGTTTTAAATATTTTATTCGGTCACTCTGGAAAAATGGACACTTAAAAACTGTATGAAATTCATTGTCTATTTCGTAACCTGAGCCAAGGTCACAGATTCGATTTCTCGGATGAATATTCATGATTTTGTGGCGGAAGGATACAAGCGTTTAGTCTCTATCATCCAAACAAATATTCTACGTTGAAGACTAGGGGGTTCTGGGTGACCGAGACTAACAAGCGTTGTGAGGTAGGTTACATTGAAATGTAGGGCCGAAAATTGCATGTTTACTTGTCTCTACTTCCAGCTTGTGTATCTCAAGTTTTCATGATGAACCTCAAACCTGCTTTTGGGCAAGAGTTTGCCACATGTTGCTCACTTAGTGGCAGAAGCGTTTTACCCAACGTGTTAGAGCCGGTCTAAGCGACGAAAATTAACATTAAAGTCAATGGGGAAATAATTAGTGATCTGTAGCCAAAAACTAACTAAGGTGATCAGTATGGTTATCTTCCAAAACTTAGAGAGCCGCATCTTACACGACAATTAAGTCCCAAGAAATGGCAACGATCAAAGCGTGATAATTAAAGCTGATTAACCAATAATCATGATGTTATTGTAGTATATACCAGTTTCTAATCCCTGGATTATAACCGGATTATACTTAACGACCCTAATTGGCTTAATCAAGTAGGCCGGCTTCATGGCGTAGTGAACTGTGTTCATTATATGACACATGAACTATGTCGATCATATTTATCATGATAATGAGCAATTTATTATTAAAACTTGTATAAGTGGTGAATACCTGTTCATCATACGGCACATGAACTGTGTTCATTATATTTAGCATGATAATGTGCAATTTATTTTCATGTTTCACTGATTATGTCACTGAGCAGTGGGTTGAAGGAGGTCAGCGAGATGTCTGGAACCATTTCGCGACTACTGGTCCCAGCACAACCAACAACGTTGCGGGTTGGCATTCCAAAATAAATAAACTTGTCACCAACCATCCCAACATCTATCACTTCATCCGCCTCATCAAGCAACAAACAGCAAGCTTTCTGTGGTGTGACCCTGAAGCAACTTCCTCTGGTGCCGCTCTGAAACCCAGAAAGGGGAAGTATCAGCAGCTGGAAGAGAGGCTGCTGACTGAGAAGCGGCGCCTCCACGAAGGACACTACACCGCCATCCAGTACGGGGATGCTGTCTCCCGCTTAGTGGGCTTGCAACATTCTATTCTAGAATGATTGAAAATGTATATTTTAAAGGAAAATGTTTGTAAGTGGATGGATTATGGTTAAAAAGAATGTACAATTCTACGCTAAAACGATTGAAAATGTTGTTTATTTTATAGGGAAATGTTTAGCAATGCTAACATTACTGACAGGGTCGTATGTAGGATTTTAAAAGTGGTGGTGCAGGAGAGTGGTGGTGTGCCATAGCCTCCACGTAAGTGATATAAGAAAGTTTGGATCAGGGCAAACGAACCCATTGGCGTGTAAGCTCCCTAAAACCAACCAACGTCGATGCCTTAAGGGCATCACTGTGTGATCATAATAATCTAGTGTAGTATTTTATAATTGAAAGGTTGTCAGATTATTTTGGGGGGATGGGGGGGGCGCCATTTCTGGGGCGCCTTATTGTTCTTAGACAGTGAATTAGAGGATTAATTAACACAATCCACATAGCTATAATGGAACAGTCCCAATTAATGTACTCCACACAGTTAGTCACGGGATATGTTCATTGGAGAATCCTTGATATTCCGCCTGTGCTCATTGGAAATCTCTAATGTTAAATGAATAGGTTTAGCCCCACCCCACTGACGGCCGCTGATCGTTTAAGACCTAGACTGTAGACATTAGGGACAGGGCATGCCAGCTCAAGACGTCTTGAGTCTAGTCCCTAGCATGTAATGTATAAAGTTGGATGAATATGATAACAAAATTTATTGCGTTGCATTATGCATGTTTAATGCCGAAAGGATGTTTCATAATCAAAATTATGAAATGTATCTTCGCTAGTACGTTAGGAAACGGGACCAGAAGTGTAATCATCATCATTCGCATTTCATTTTGATGCAGACGAAATCGTGCCCGACGCTCAATGGCAAGATGCCGAGGATGCAAGATCCGCGGTCGTTGATGTCGCCTTGGTCGCCCCAAGAAATTAAATATTAGCAGCAGAAGATCACAAATACGAATGACGGGCGCATCCATCCTGGATATTAATGACCTTCACTTCCGCTAGTTATGCGCATTCAGTGTGCTACCATGCATTTATAAGGTGGCTTGCAGATTTTCTTGATGAGTTTATTCTTTACAATGTCTAGCTGCTTCGGGTATCTAGCAGGTGTCTGGGCTCAAGCTTATAATACCACAACAGAAACTTTCAAGCTGTGTGTTCAGGGGCGTTTTAAGGTTTATCACGGCGGAGGCTATGCTATTTTGAGGACCCTCTTTCGGGGGGGGGGGGGCTCTGCACCCTGCCCCCGGAGGTCGAGAAATTTTGCAAAATAGAAAGTATTTTTGGGCTTTCTGACAAATCCTATACATGGCCAACAATGTGGATGCTGCAATGACTGCATTCTCATTCATTCAGTAGTGGATTCGACAGTAACAGTGTAAATAAAACGATTGACTCTGACTCGGGGCCCTTTCCCTTGGCCAGAGAGGCTCTTTTGTCAGACGTGGGGGCCTTTTGTCTGCCTTTAGGACCCTCCCTAACAAGGGTACATTTTCATTTTTCTCATCGGTTTTAGCATTTTTCTTCCGATTTATTTTTTCGACTTCTTTGATATTTTTCGCGAGGAGGCTGGCGCCCCCAGCGCCTCAGCAATAAAACGCCTTTGTATGTGTTATGTTTCCAATCGCTATATGCCACTAAAGAATTATGTCAGGACAGTGAAGATCCCAAGCGTGGTCGTAGTTTTTTTCCTGTGCCCATCGATTTCCTGCGACTGCTAATAGTGCTAAAACCTTTACGCGCCAGCGAGTTAATGAAAATAAACGCAAATGTCCTTTTTGTGTAGATTGTACATTAAACCCATCCGCCATATTATTATTATCCATAATTATCAATTTAAAAATCCATTAGCTTGACACCAAAAAAGTAAATTAATCTCTAAGATGTCTCATTTTAAAAGACAGATAGAAAATCCTACGACATCCGTCCTGTGTTGTTTCTTTTCTAAGAATACCGGATTGATTCGTGGGATTAATTCATTTGTTGAAAATACGAATCACGGCCTTGTCAATACTGCATATGTATAGTCTTAAACACCCATATCCGTCTTAGGCTTTGTTCAGTTTCGTTTAAAGACTCAATACCACTCTTGTTGTAACTGAATAATATGTCCCAATCTTTATTCTGGTCAACAAATAGTATTATTTTACAATATTCCAATTAATTGATGATACAAATTTCATCGTAACACACCTAATTTAAAAAATTGGAAAAATTCAACTAAATGATTTGTTTTTTATAGTTCAAAATTTCATTTACTTGCCGTCGAAAGTATAAAAAAGCGAAACGAAATATAAATCTGTGTTTTAATTAGATTAATGTGTATTATAATCCGATTGCGCCTGGTCTTGAGGGTAATGGACTCCACCAGAAGTGGAATAATAGCTTGGGTGTGGGGCCAGCTCTCTTCAGCTAAATCCGGCACTGGTGGGTGGGGTTTAAAAAAGCCTATTGATTAAAAAAAGGCCCGTTGATTGATTGTAAGACAGTTTTTTGATGGACTAACTTTTATTTCATAATGAATAAAGAAATAATATTATTTTACATTGTAAAAAAGTTAAGTCTCTTCAAAATGTCTGCAATCCATAATAAATATCTTGTCAAAGATGATTCGCTCTTTCCATACTCTTTGACAAATAATTATTATATAAAAGTTTACCACAAAGAAAAACAACACAAATATATTTTCACAATATTTTACGAAAATTGGTAAACTTTTAGCATAAAAATTTGATGAACATCACTGAAAGAAAATGAAATGGATTTAGCGTCCTACTTTTCCACACCGTCTTGGACATGTTCGCTACGGTCTATTCTTATTTCATATTCCAAATGTTAAGGGTCCTTTTTAGTGTACGCCAAATTTCTAGTCCTCGGATAGAGCTGAAGTTGGTAGATTACTGATTTTGTGTTCAACTGTTGACAGTTTAAACCAAAAACGAAACTAAAATTAGTAAACACACCGTCTTCCGATTTGGGGGGGGGGGGGGGTTGAGATGGCCTAGTGGTCTAGAGTGCCGCGCTTCGACCTCTAGCTGGCCGGTCACCTTTGGATTGCGGCTGTGGTTTCGATCCCTGGTGTGAGCGTATGTGGTATGGAGATAGGAGAGCCTTCTCAACCTCGTGGGTTTCCTCCCTTTGCTAAAGACCCCTACGCGCAAGCGAATTGTTGAAATAAAATTGAACCACATGTTAGTCCCGCAATGACATAGTTTGTGTCGAGCGGACGTTAAACCCCATTTCTCTCTCTCTCTGTGTCTTCCGATTTGTTTTTCCAGGAGGAAATTTAATCGTATAGAGTTTCTCTCGTCTCCAATCAAACTAACACATCACATCAATCCAATTTGACCGATAAATTCAGATATAAATAAAAGATAATTGTCGTGTTTAATGAAGACGAAAAAAAACGAAATTCTCCAAGACAAAGCTATTGAACTGTTTGGTCATTTCCCAATTAATATTCAGGTTCTTTTACAAACCAATTTACCGCCTATTGCAGATGTCCAAGTCGTCCATGTGGAATTGACGCTTCGTTCTAGGCTATTTCTCCACATAAATTACTGGACACTGCCATAGAGGGGTAACATTCTGCTATTCTATATTAACACAAATCATTTAAACAATTTACATTCTTTTCAAATTGGTAATGAAAACTGCCGTTTAATGTGTCCTATTTGCGGTTCTCCCAGTTCGATTAACACTTTCGTTGTGTATCACAAGGAAACTGACGTCATATCTGACGTCATTTATAATCATTTGTAGCACTTAATTAACACTTCAAAGATGCATTAATATGTAAGAGATCAATCTGCTAACAGGTATTTATTTATGTTTATTTATTAACATTTATTAACACGACAAATCCATAATCAACCCTTTCGGCCAAGGGATGGCTCTGGTTTTAAGTAGATTAGCAAACCGTCATTCAAGAGTTCAACGATAAAACAGATAACCGAAACTTAGTCAAGTGCCGTTGTTACGATAATAAACAATATATGAAACATTCTTTTGTCAAACGTTCAAACTGTTGTAACTTCGCGCAGAATAAAGTAATTTTAATATATTCATGTTTCATTATCTATTTTGAACTATTATAGCGACAACTGTCTACTCTTTACCTACATAATGCACCTTTAATTAACCTACATAGTTTATATTATCATTGCTTGATAATGGCTAGAGAAGCCTAGTTGAAAGGTTGCTTATTAATAAGCAGTAATTGTATTCCATAGAATTAAGACCTGTATATATTATACTAGTTATAGTTCCTTGCTCATAATGTTTCATCGATCGATTAGGGGCGTGTCAAGGAATTTGAGAAGCGGGGTGTGGGGGGTATAAGGTCAAGTCGGGAGGAACTACCCGCGAAATTGATCAAATCAGAAGCTTTGAGGCAATATATCTGTTCCGCACAAACACAACAATGGACACTCGCCTTGCCATATCTGTTTCCTATGCTGGGGTACTGATTAATGTGGAGCGAGCCTGAAGAGATATTGGAGGTAGAAAGGATCTGTGCGTGTTTCGTCTTTCTCTCGTTCTTCCAGCCGAACCACGATTACGTTTAATTACATACTGGACTTCTGATTCTGCTGCTTCTACCATTTTAGTCAGTCCTCTATTCCCTGAATAAATAATTAAAAATAATGAAAGTGTAACGTTTTAAATGACATTCCGAAAAGATAAGAGAGAGAGAGAGAGAGAGAGAGAGAGAGTGAGAGAGGGAGAGAGAGATAGTAGTGGGGGGAAAGTTTGACAGGCGAACCCTACTCCTTGTCGCGTACAAGCGCAGAAACGAAACCAGGCCACTTGACTCAATGACAGACCTTTATTTCAGTCAGTGGATTCACACAACACAAAACTATTGGCCGTTTAGACTCCTAAAAATGAAATGAAAGGTAATGGATTAATGTCTTACTCAACAACAAATCTTCACACACCAAAAAAATTTAACGGATTTATCTTACCCAGTTTATTTGTCAAGTGTTGTGCTTGGGAGATTTTCCTGTTGGCTTCTTTGTGTTTATTGAGATGAGCTGAAATTAACAACACAATTAAAAATAATGAAATGACAAGTGGTTCAACGTCTTACTTTTTCTGAACGAACTGGGCAAAGCAAGATAGTCTTTTAGCCAAGAGAGAGAGAGAGAGAGAGAGAGAGAGAGAGAGAGAGAGAGGTTGGACAGGCGATCCTACTCCTTGTCACGTACAAACAGAAAACCGAAACCTCGCCACTTGAATCAAAGGCAGGCTTTAGGATGCAACGCGTTAGACCCTGCAGAATTAAAGATGATATTGTGTTTCGTATTGTTGTCGGAGAATCGGAGAAAACCCGCGAGTTTGGACAGGCGGCCTTACTCCTTGTCACGCCCAAGCGGGGTATCGAAACCACGCAACGTGCACGCGCTATTCATTCTCTCCTCCCCTCCCCCACCGAGAGACGAGTTGACTACCGCAACCTCCTTCATAAACATGCCTATATTATAATGAATAAAGATAATGGTTACCCATACAAACTGCCACAAGTATGGTGGATTCTATCTCCCGTTGCCGGTTGTCTGCACATCGAGCGGCATGCAATGATTTCCTTCCACAATCTTTAGCATATTCAAACTGATTCAATGCTAGAAAACCACTACCCAGGTTTAAAAAAGCTTGGGATGTTTCGTCTTGAGAAGTTGCTATTCGAGCTTGTTGAGTGTATCTATAATAATCAAAGGATACAGAATCACATACGTTATCTATCATTGAAAATGAAATGAAATGGGGTTTAACATCCTACTGTTCTGATCCAACTGGGCTAATGAAGACGGGCATACGCCATACACTGCGCTATGAGGGAAATTTTGCCTAGGCAGCGGCGTTACGGCCTACTCTTATATCGAATTCCAACCGCCAGGGGATCTTTTGCGTGCCACGGGACCTTTTTTGTCCTACCCCATCGACTACACATAGTCAGTTGCCCACAAACTATACATTCTCAGTGGATATAAATTGAAACTGGGTTTAACGTCCTATAATCAAGGAACAGTGTCTATACTTCGTCCAAATTAATGTTCTGTTAGTGATATACAATGTACTTACGTTTCCATGGCCATATTATGTTGTTCTTGATAGGTATAAATTCTACCAATATTACCTAACGTTACAAATTCTTCATCAGTACCACTAAAATTATAAAATAATTCATATTCCTAATTTGTCAGCACAAAACACTTCCTTAAATAAACTGGTACATCCAATCTGATTAAAACACAGATCCAATTTCGTTTCGTTTTTTATAGTTCAAAATTTCATTTTTACTTGTCTTCACTACTCTTGGATCTGGAGGACTTGTTATTTAACTGGTGTTCTGCCTGAAATGAGGGGTCAGCCAATCAAATGGTCTGTCGAATCGACCGTTTGACCTTTTTATGCGTGGAACTGTGGGTAGATATTACCAGCCAACGACGTCTATACTATAAACACCAGCGGATAGAAATCATAACAAAACAAAAGTGGATTTTGAAAAGCATGGCGGTCGCTAATTGGTTAATCGAATGACTGACGTTATCGGGTCAAATGTCCCGTGCTTGATACCTGACGTCATAGAACGTGAGCTTCCACTATAACTAGTTAGATCTACATGAGTGTAGGCCATCGAAAGTATAAAAAACGAAACGAAATATAGATCTATATTTTAATTAGATTGGGTACATCGCAACCATTTTGGAATCGTAACACAGTTGTCCAATTTTAATGCCCATCGTACTTGTGAGGAATGGGGTGTTAGGGCTGTTAGGGTGCCCTGATTACATATCCTGACCTATGACCATTTCTGTAGTGAGCCTTAACTTTCAGACCTTACTGGGAAGTCTTGGGATTTTTTGATAGGAGCGTCGCCCCCCAGAAGACCAAGAACAAGAGCAAGAACAATGAGGTGAAAAATAGCGCCGCGTGCCCAGCTGCTGGTCCAAAAAATGAAGTGGGTGTCGTCTTAAAGGTACCATACTCACCTTTCATGGAGCGCATTCTGATAACAAACCATTGCTTGGTCATATTTTTCGAGCTTGAAATTCATATTACCAAGACAATTATGCAGTCTGGCGTGGAAATATTGTTTGTTATCAACATCGTCGTCTTTAAAATTCTTTAAATCTTTAAAACATTCTAATACAAGTTGTTCGCAGGATTCGAAATATTCTGCTCTAAATTCTGAAACGGGGAAGTAAACATCAAAATTGCTAACAAATCAAATGATCGAAATTGCAATAAGACAATCCCAGTTTTTTTTTGTTTTGGTTTTTCAGGATTTCAATAAATAAAGTTATTTTACTCTCGTGAACCATGTTTTATATTTCAAAACTAAAAAAATGGAACAAGCTTTGGAGGAGAGCAACCAAGTACGTTTGTTTATAAATTATTTTTTTCCACCGAAGAAATAGGGAGCAGAATGTAATACCTATTCTTAAAGAACTAAAATGGAACAAGTTTTTGAGGAGAGCAACCAAGTACGTTTGTTTATAAATACTTTTTTTCCACCGAAGAAATAGTGAGCAAAATGTAATACCTATTCTTAAAGAACTAAAATTCATCTCTTTGCGGATTATGAGCTGTGTGCGTTCGTAATTAGAAGATAACAGTTCAGAAATAATTTATAAATTGGCTAATATTGATGGTGGGAAGAAGCTACAATTATCCATTTCATTTGTTAGTAGTATTTACGATAATCTATAAACCAGACTTCATAAGTCTGACACTGTTCAAGTTGTACTAGAATGTACCCCAAGGCTCGGTATTAGGGCCTCCAGTCTTCTATGTACATGTATACTATAGTAACATATATAATCAGGGGCGGATAGGAATATTTTCATTGACAAATGTCCCATTTCTTGCGGGCGACAGTGTCGGGTGAATCCGATGAAATTTTCGGATGAAATTCGGAATTACCATTGCAGGATTTCGAATTTAGCCCACACCCAGCCCAGAAAGTCTATTATACAAGCCCATTCCAACCTCCATGGCGTGGCGTCACGTTAAAGCCACCGGCCACATACAACATGATCATCATCGCTCCATGGCCGGTCCAATACAACCCCCCCCCCCCCATATAATGTTCAACAGGAAAAGGATTTTTAGACGAATTGGACCAAAAAAATTTTTGTATTTTTTTTCCGACCGGCCCTTCGGATCAGTGGATACAGAGCACCACAGCGAAAAATACAATAATAATATGTCCATTTATATAGCGCCAAATTCACAAAACGTGCTCATAGCTAAAAAATATAACAACAATAAACAAAAGTAATTTTGGCTGTTAGGTTTTTTGTCAATTTATGTAGTGAATTTTGAAAAGACGAGTCTTTAATCGGGAGTGAATTCCATCTTTCAGTAGCGGTGATGGCAAACGTTCTTTGTCCAAAGCTTGCAAATTTCCATTTTGACAGGGGCGTTTTAAGGTTTATCATGGCGGAGGCTATACTATTTTCAGGGCCCTTTTTCGCCGGGGGGGGGGGGGGTCTTGATTGACAATTTTCAAGTCAATGCAATGACTGCAATCTCATTCAGTAATGGATTCGACAGTAACAGTGTATAGAAAACGATTGACTCGGATTCGGTTGCAATTTCCCTTGGCTAGAGGGACCCTTTTGTCAGACGTGGGGATCTTTGGTTTGCCTTTAGGGCCCTGTCTAACTAAGGTACATTTTCATTTTTCTCGTCGGTTTTAGCATTTTTCTCTCGTTTTATTTTTCAACTTCTTTGATTTTCTTTTTCGCGATTGAACGCAATTGTCTTTTTGGAATATATTGTTCAATTAATTTGCAAGAGTTAGTCAGGTGTTCCTAGCTACATAGGCAGATGACACACATTTCCCCAGCCAAAACAAATTACTGTATTGCGAAAAATAGGAATTGCGTCCTTACAATTTACAGGATTATTTCGACTTACCCTTTTCTATATCTTTGAGGGCTTTTTTGAAGTATAAGGTTATTTGTTCTTTGCGTTCGTCGGCTGCTTTGGTTAGTTGATCTTCTCTTCGCTCTCGGCTCAACTTAGCCTTTTCTTCCATTTCCACTATTTTCTTTTCATTCATTTTCTCCAAACTGCGCTGGTTATATCTTGTATTCGGTCGATATGATCGAAATTCAAATTGCAGATTCTCGTTTGGGTCTATTATTTGGTCTCTATTGGATTTTTGTGATGTTTTAGATTTTTTAGTACTGTTTGTTGTGGCGGTTGTTTGGGTTGTGTCACTATGTAAAGAATATGAACTACCCATAAAACCCTCCTTTCTTCTCGGTTTAGGTCTCTTTTTTAATAATAGTGGAGGCAATGGTCCAAGATTGTCCCAGTATTCACCTCGTTCTTGGAGGAATTTTAATCCAGAATCGGCCAGTGCCACAATTTTAGGATCTTTGAAAGTGGTATTTTCTCTATCTAAAATGGAACAGTGTTGCATGCAATTTATAGTAGAATCCGAACACGCAATCTGATGAAAATACAGAACTATATTTCGTTTAGTTTTTTTTACTTTTGATGCCCACACTACATGAAGATCTGACCGGTTGTAACGATAGGTCGCGTCAGAGGTCATACGAGTGGCTTTTGACCCTATGACGTCAGACATTTGATTAACCAATTAGCATTGATGTTTCTATATAGGGGATTACCCATAGATCCGTGAACCCCACGCCCAAAGCTCGTCGTAACAGATCGTTTCATTGGCTAATCCCACACATCATCCAGAACACGTCAATGATAACAACTCTTCCAGATCCTAGTGTAGTAAAGACAAGTAAAACGAAATTTTGAACTATAAAAACGAAACGAATTAGAATCTGTGTTTTAATCAGCTTGCTGAACATATAACAATTTCACAGAAATTTAACATCGACATTTTTATACTAGATATAGAAATTTATATCCTTACTTATGTTGTCTTTTAGCTGCTCTAGATATTCTTTGTCGGTGTAAAGTCTTCCTAAAACTCTTTTCATGGTTCCATTACTGAGATCTACTGCTGCTTTACCAGAAACACTAGAATCGTCATCAAACCACCCACAATGTAAATCGGGAATTGCAGCCTTTTTGTTTAAACGAATTAGAGTATTAGCTCGCTGCACTTTGGACGAGTCTGGTCTCACAGAAGGACGTCTGCTATCGAAATTCATCTTGTCTTTATTGCTGTGATTATTTTCTGCAGCATTCCATTTAACCCAGTCGTTAATACTAGTGCACTACAATAAAATGAAAGTAAGGTTATAATTTTCCAAAGTTGTAATCTAAAGATTTTTCAATCTGATTAAAATATAGATTTAGTTTCATTTTTCATATTTCAGATTTCGTTCTAATTGTCTTTACTAAACCGAAATAAAATTAAGAAATATCTTAGATATGCATTTTAAATTTTAGTTTGTCTTTATAAGTTATTAGAGCCCATTTTGGCTCCTGTTCGACTGCTCGGAGACATTGATCGTAAATTGAAATGTATTTCGTTTCTGTACCATCCGGCATTATGAGGACGGGCACACACCATGCAGACTGCTACCAGGACAATTTTGCAAGGAAATCGACGCTACAGTTAACTCATTTTTGTTTTCCGATTTTCAGCGATATGTACGGAGTCACGATTTATATAGTCCCATCCGAACGATTAGATGTTTTTGCGTGTCCCCCATCCTACGTCCTGCATCACTGATAAGGGGAAACGATTAAGGACAATCCAGACTAACAACGTACACGAACATGAAAACTTCTGTGAACTGAGCAAGTGCCAATTTCCCAGAAATAAATATATCGTGGCTATCGGTCCTCACCATTAAAAGAATACTTTTTTTTATTTTAGCGATACAGTTACACCTAGAATGCTTAAAATGATTGTATACAAATTTTTAGAGAATTAAAAAGCCGTCCTTTTTGGATACAGATGTCTATTTACGAATCGTTCGAAATTTGAAGTATTTGGACCACGTTCAGGTTTAAAAAGAGTTCCTCGTAAAAGACTCCGCACACTGTATGGCGTCTTGTCCGTCCTCGTTAGTCCAGGTGGTGCAAAAAAATAGAAGAGAGAATAAATGGTTAAATGTCCACTCGACAAAAACTAGGTTATTTTGGGACTAACATGCGGTCGAATTTTAATCATGTACAACCGGGGGATCGAAACCACACCAGTTGATTCAATCATCATAACAGACCTTATGGTGCAACGCACACGCGCTAACCATTATGTCATCCATACCCCCAGAAAGAACAGTACGTGTGTTAAACTTCATTTCATTTCATTTCTCAATCAACACTCTTTTTATTGCTATTTTTTTCAAGAACTTTATGTAACACATATCACAAAACAACTTTTATTGTACAAGTAGGTCAGAATCGCCAATTGATCTGCAAGGTTGTTTTGATTGTAATATTATTCAAAATTACTTTGATTTATTTCTTGGATTGATCAATAATGCCTCTTTAAATTCAATATCGAACTCAAACATATTGATTGATTTGCGAAGTTAGCTTTAGCCATGGTGATAAATTGTAATCCAATGTCGATGATGCTCCGTTCGATTCCGCTTGTTATAGTGCGTGGTTTGGTTCCAGTGAGGGCACGAGCATAGGGGGTCCTAGAAATGGTTCAACTGTGATGTCTTTCGTCTTGCGTTCAGTCGCGGATGCCGCTATAATATTACTTATTTATGTTATATACTGGTAATAAATAAATATTATACAATACTATAAATCTATTACTGTGTTACACGTGGTCATGTTAAATCGTATCGTGCATTTACATTTTTATTTCTTCTGAGTGGTTATAAGGTAACGCCCCTCGTGACTGTTTTTCCCGGGGCCTATAATGGCCCCAGTCCAGATAATATAACAAAACAGTGAAAATTATCGAACGGACGAAGACAAATTTGTGGATGAAATGTACAAAAGTTATATGACTTACCACTATGATGGAGAGAAAAGTTCCGTTGTTATAGATTCTATACCATATCCCGATCAACTAATATTTGGACACGTGTCAAGGCCAGTTGTATAACATATTTATTACAAACTAATCTTAATCATAGCCATAATCCCCATAATCCAGGTTGCAGTGCGACCTTCCATGTATTTGTATGTGTGTATTTACTTTCGTTGCAGTTACAATTAACAAAAGGGTGTAAGTCCGTAAATTTCCTTACTATAACCATAATCCTAGCTGTAGTTGTAAAAGTAACAAAATGGTGTAGGTTAAATTAGTCAATTTCTTTGATGATATAACCCTTTACTCCCTGGTGCTAGCACCACGGGGTTTAATTTATTTCTTCTGCTCTTCTTGTGACCACAGTTCTTTTGTGGATGGGATCATGACTGAAACCTTGACTCATATTTAAATCTGTTGAAAATCTAGAGCACCCGGGGTGGCATTGGGAGTTGATTAAGGTCCTTACAAGTTAAACAGGCATTATGCAAGGGCTAATTCTGAAAATTAATAAACTAAACATAAATGGTTATGAATAACCCTTTCCAATTAATGGCATAGTGTTAAGACCTGAAAAAAGGAACTCATCCAAGAACTTGGTTTGATCTGTGGCTTCGTATTTATTACACTACGGATCAAGCCAATTTTTATAATACATACGATATATTTATCTTAATATGAACAGAAAATACATTTAGGCCTGCCTTTTCCTTTAATCTGTTTACCTTCATAATGATGAGGTTACTGGGTATATTACAGATGATTGGGTGTAATCGGGTTCGAGTTACAGTACCTTTAATCGGGTTACAGTACCTTTAATCACACATATATATACTAAACTTATTCTGTCACAGCTTCGCCACAAGAAAGGAAGGTTGGCACGTGCGCGCTGTGTCATATACCTGTTATTGATTGAGTCAACTGGCGTGGGTTCGAATACCCGGTTGTACGTGCGTTACAAGGAATAGGGTCGTCTGTCCAGCCTCGTGGGTTTTCTCCGGGTTCTCTGGTTTCCTCCCACTGCTAAAGACCCCTAAGCGCAAGCGAATTATTGAAATAAATGTAAACCACATGTTAGTCCCGAAACGACCTAGTTTGTGTCGAGTGGACGTTAAAGCCCATCTCTCTCTCTCTCCCTCTCTCTCTCTCTCTCTCTCTCTCTTTCGCCACAAGACGTATGGCGTTTAATGAGGGTAAGGTGTTACATAATATGTAATAGGGTTGAACGAACTTATTTTCTGCACAAACTCCACCCCTAGTTGGCTCCCTTTGTCGAAAACCCTGTGAACGCGATAGAGGCTACAGTTTCGAATACATTTCTTTCAAATTCCATGGCAGGCATTGGGGCGCAACGAGACGTTGGGCTCTATCTATTTCCCCGTTCTCCACACATCTCTTGCAAAAAAGCGTTCATGAAAAACAACCAACCCAATGTGCATGGCCTTACACGTAGCCTATACACTTTAATTTCGAGAGATGCTAATTTAATTCCGATTGGAAAGATTCGGAAATTTAAATTCCGGAGTCCACAATGGCCGCTCCATATTTGGGAATACCAGCCCTAACCCTTTTCAGTCCGGACTTCTAAAAAGGGGGGTGGGGGATCACGTGGCTAAGTGGGTAAGGCGCTAGCCCGCTAGCCTGGAGGTCGAGTGTTCGATCCCTGCATTGGCCGAGAAAGTTCATCTCGATTTTCCAGCGTGGTTTCCCCTTGTCAGTGATGCAGAACGGAGGGCCTGACAAGGATAGTTGCCTAGTCGTTCGGATGGGACGAAAAACCGAGGTCCCGTGTACACATTAGAGTGCACGTAAAAGATCCCTTGGCAGTTGGAATTCGATATAAGAGTAGGCCGTAGTGCCGCTGCCCGGGCAAAATTTCCCTCATAGCACACTGTATGGCGCATGCCCGTCTTCCATTAGCCCAGGTTAGGTGCATAAGAGTAGGACGTTAAACCCCATTTCATTTCATTTCTAAAAAGGGTTATTTATATAAAGTGGACTGTAGAAATTCTCGACTTCCCCCATCCCACCAATTGGACTACACTTGGCATCTCCCTATATATAGGTTGTAGAGAGAACTTTTTATGAAATATCATTTCGTTAGTTGTATGTTGTTTTAGGCAACGAAGTTTAGTTTTGGTTAATGTATATCTTTTTCTATTCTTCCAATGGTTATGTAGAGAGGGTCGTCACTGCCGGACAAACAAAACGTTACATGGACTGATTGCAGCAAGTCTTCAATGGACACAGCCGAATCACTCCTCGGCAAAGTTTTAGATATCCCGGAAGTGTCTAAAAGTATAAATTTAACTTCCGTGGAATTTTAACTGGTAAGACATCGAAACTAATGCAACAGTTTCGGTGTATTTGAGATGAACATAGCCGGGTAATTACTGGGTATATTATTTACTATGTGTAATTTATTCCCAGGGCCTCTTTTTATAAACCGCTGATCAAATTCCAAACGTACTCATTCAAATTAAATGTTGTCTATTTCTGTAACTGTTACTTGTTAGTCATAGTATAGTGGAGCCAAAAAGTGAAAAAGTAAAAAGTTCCAGACAGTTGCCAAAGCTTTCTTTCTTCAACACTGTTTGTTAAAGGGTGTAAAACTCTGAACTATTTAGAATCTTCGACATTACAACAGGAATTATTTGTCCGTTCCAATCAATAGTGATGTTACACTCTCCGTGAAAATATTGGCTTGTAATATCCTAGTTCCTTTTGGAACTGTCCTTGAGCGAACGATATATTCGCTACACAGAGTTCCTATCCGGCCTTCTATAACTGCAGTATGAAAATACCATTCTTTCCCACCTCTGTTCTAAGGCTATTTTGGAATCCTTAACTACTATTTTTCACCTTGATTCTACTTTATTCGCCAAAGGAATCATTTCTTGCCACAGCTGGCACACATTTATAAAGATTCAACACTATTTTCAAGTAGAATTCTGCGATTATAAATACTCCAAATATGTTTAAACTGAAGAGACATTACGAGACCTGGACATGCGTAAACCACATGTTTATTTCATCTCTAAATTCTACTTGAAAATGGAGTTGAATTATTATAAATTTGTGTCAAATATAGTGAGAAAGGATTCCTTTTGGTGGAAAATAAAGAATTGTTGTGACAAATAGATGGTAAGGGTTCTAAAAGAGCATGAGAACAGAGGTGGGGAATAGCGATATTTTACCGTATTTTCATACTGCAGTTATAGAAGGCCGGAAAAGAACTGTCAGCGAAAGTTCACTCAAAGACAGTTCTGAAAAGAACTAGTAATATCCAATATATATTAAAATAAAAGAATATGATAAGGAAAAATTATTGGATGCTCAAAACAAGTGCTAATCAATCTGAAAATTGATTATCAGTCCCTCTTGATTAGATAGCAAATAATTAACTGTTCACCATGTTTTATTGAAACTGAAAGATCAATAAAGGCTGTAATATCTACCGAAATATATTATACATTATACGAATACGGTACATAAGCTTACAGAGAAACTTGTACTTGTTTCTTTAGTATTGTATAAAACAAAAAGATCAGTCTTTTCCTGAAGATTGCTTGGTTCCAGTGGAATGCACATCCAACAGGCATTATTTATATACACACGAAACATCCGTTTCCTGCCACTTTTAAAGACCCCTACAGGAAAGCGTATTATTGAAATAAAATTGAACCATATGTTAGTCCCAAAATGACCTAGTTTGCGTTGAGTCGTTGTTAAATCCCATTTCTCTCTCTTATTTGCTTGTTCATTCCTAATATTGTCAGCAGAGCATTCACAAGAGTCTCCAAAGTGATCAAGGCCAATAACTTGTATTATTAGAAATTGTTGACCGTAAAATTTAAAAGGATTCATCATATCACTAATTCAAATAAAATGCTTTCTTTTTATTAGTGAAATGGACAAGATCTGGTATCTTCCTCCACCAACAGAAGATGTTCATGGGGATTTTGGCCCGTATTCTGTGAAAGAGCTGAAAGCAGCACGGAAAGACCTCATAAAATTTGTTCATGAAAGTAATGGAGCTGTCTTTCAAAGAGTCAAAGCAAAATGTGGAATATTGGCCGATGGAAGACGAAAAATATCGGGATTAGATATGGGTAATGTTCCCGTAGATTTAGAAGGAGCTGTGTCAGCTGATGATTTAAATGGTTCAGGAAGTGATGTAGGGGGAGATGTCAGGACACAGGGGGTTAAACGAAAAGCTGAAATCCAAGGATCGACGCAGACTAACAAGAAACAAGCAGTAGAAAAGAAGATTATAGCCTATACATGCGATCTGTGCGATTTTACCACAGAAATTTACGATGAAGTCGTCCAACATCTTCAGCAGAAAAATCATTTTTCTGCCAGCATGTGTCATAGCTCTAAAGAAAATAGTGTTTTAATACCTAAAACATTACTCAAGCCTTTAGTCGTGACAAATAGATCCGCTCGCTTTAATAATGTGATTCCAACATGTCCAAAATGTTTCGCTGTCTATGAAAATATCAATATATGTAATCTCCATTATCAAAATACCCATGAGGATAACTCTGACATATATGCCTTGTCAACTGTTGAAGAAACTTTATGGCCGAAAATTTCCAACAACAACCAGTGCCTTAATTGCGGTAAAAACTTTGCAAAGACCAAAAGTCTTCACGATCATTGGAGAAGTGCAAAACATTTTCCACTGCGAGAACCCAAGTCAAATGAAATACGAATCATGATTTGTCCGCATTGTGAACGTTTATTCTACGATTTCTTCAGTTGTAAAGAACATATACGCCATGTTCATATTGATGAGATAGGATCCCATGCTTATTCTATGAAAGTTCTTTATCTAGAAAAACCCACAACTCCATGCCATCTACTTCCATCGTCCCCTGCAACGACAAAAAATTTAGTCAACAAGGAGATTAAAATGTTAACAGAAATGAGAAAGGCAGCTAAAAAGACATCTAATAGCAAGCATACTGTAAAAGCAATTAGGGAGAATATAAAATTGTACAAACATTATAGGAAGAATTGTTAGGTAGACATTTATTTAGAACAGATCATAGTTTGAATTCTCAGTGGTGTATGCCTGTCTACATTAGTAGGATTTGTGCAGAAAAGCAAGATGGTTAACTCTTTTACTTTCCTTCTGTTAAAGACTATATTGATAGAAATTCTCACCACTAATTAAGCTTAATTGATAAAGTCTTGATCCCAAAATGGTTACTAATATCCTATGTGTACACATGGCGTTTCACAAAATTGGAAAATTTGCCGATTACATAACCATGTTAACTGTTACAAAATAAATTTTAAACATTTTTCATTTGCTTAATTATTTAACATATTGAATACCTCTTTTCATTGTATTAAATGAATGTTTATCAAGAGATCATTTACTCAATAATATTTTGCTTATTTCTGTTCTTAGGTTTGTTGATATTTTTTTTAAACTGCTCAAATCAGGAGAGCATAAGTTGAGTTATATAATACATATGTCATGTCATTGTTAAAATTTATAATTTGTAAAAATGTTGACAATATAAAAATATGTAAAGCCTTAATTGTGTTTTTTTATCTTCATATTTCGGGAGCCACATTGATTCGATCTTTGTGTTGGTGATAAAGTTCCCCACGGAAGCAGGAGGGAGGGATTGGCAAGAAAAAGTGTCTAGTTATTAAGATGGGACAAAAAGCCCCATTGTCCTGTGAATATGATTGGCAGAACATTAAGATCCATGCCTCGATTGTGCTTAATAATACAACATACTAGCGATTGATCCTGCATAGCACGGGTATAGCCATGAACCAAAAGTAACCTAACTCTGAAACCGAAAGGGGTACTCCATTACCACCAGGCCTATGTTGCTCCCATATTTTTTAACCTAACCACAAATTTCCATTTGTCTACAGGCGGGTGACCTTGGATAGACTAATTCTAAATCTATTCATCACTAGCATCTTTTTTGTGAATTGCCTCCCTTATTGCAAGTTTGTTTTAAGAGAAGCTGGGGCTATACTATATACCGGAAAACTACCTGAAAACACCATGTTATACTGAATACCGGAAAAACACTAAATTCCAGAAAACACACTACATACCCGAAAACATCCTAAATAGGCAACTCGGAGCCTGGTCCTCCGGAAAACACACAAAAAACTAAACCTAACCCTAACCCACACACACACAGAGGATCGGGCTCCTGGTTACCTATTTAGGGTGTACGTTTATGGCTGGCTCCCAGATCCAGTCACTTGATTCTATATATACTGTTGTTATCTATTACTTGTATTGCAGTATACTGTAGCGTTTGGGTTTTGTGTAGCCACTGTGGCTAAGTGGCTGAGAGGCTTTCTCGCTAGACTAGACGTCAGGATTTTCCAACATGGATTTCCCCTTGTCAGTAGTGGATGACGGATTGCCTAACAAGGACAGCCATCGGAGGGAAAAGCGAGGTCCCGTGTATACATAGGCATGCAAGTAAAAGATCCCTTGGCAGTTGGAATTCAACATAAGAGTAGGCCATAGTGCCACTGATCTGGCAAAATTTTCCTCATAGAACACTATATGCTGTATGCCCGTCTTCATTAGCCAAGTCGGAGTAGGACGCTAAACCGCATTTTGTTTCCTCAATATGCTGAAAGGAGATTGTAATCCATACAACTTGTTTCTCAAATGGACGTATGGAAATAAAGTACACAAATAGTTGACGAATGGTAACAAAATTTATTAAAAACAAACTAGAAAATAAAATGTTGATGGCACCGAGTAAAGAATATGCATCATTGTGTGAGAATAATATCACAGTGTCGTATCAATTATACACTAGTTATTATCAATAGAAAAAATGTTATAATATATTAATTAGTCTTCTCAAATGCTCATGCATGCGGAGGTAACCACATATACGACAAACAGAAATGTACTATTTCATGTACATTACACAAGTCAAGCTAGAACAATATATAGAGTTTGCCCAACTACTGTCTCCTTTTTTGGGTCTAATCTTAGCACTATAGCTTATAAAGAATTGACATTCTGTTTGTTGCTCGACTCCTTAAACACAAGTGAAGCAAGCCATCATAAATATGAAATGTAGTAACGCAGCATTAGACACAATACTATTTGCAAGAAATTGAATTTTGGTTGATAATTATAATTTTATAATTGAACACACAGATTGTATAACAAAATGGTGATTCAAGCCATCACATGCAATATTAGACACAATCCTCTCTTCAAGAATTGTTTGTAGAAATTGAATTTTGGTTTGATTTTCAGATTGAACCGATCCAATGCATCAAAATGTAAAATTGTTTACCTCTATAAATGTTTGGTAACTGAACCCACCAATTAGTAGTTTAAATTTAATATTTTGATTTTTTTTCTTTTCATTATAATTTTTACAGGAAATCTATTGCAAATTTTCAGTGCACAGCCAACTTCATTTTCAGCATTCCTGTTTCAATGCTTGGCATGTTGTACATGTATATGGATACACACACACAGCACCTCTTCAAATTTTATTTATTTCTTGGGGAAAAGACAAAGGCTCTTCTAAAAGGCTTTTGGTCGAAATTTTCAAGTTTTGAAATTATAATCAAAATGGCTATCGAACTAAATTTAAATTGATTTGGTCTAAATGTTTATGGACCGGCAGTGTGTCTCTATTTATAGTTTTAGAAAGAAAGATATGGGGTTAACAGCTACTCGACACAAACTAGGTCATTTTGTGACTAACATTTGATTCAATCATATTTCAATAATTCGCCAGCGCGTAGGGGTCTTTAGCAGTGGGAAGAAACTGGAGCACATAGAAAAAAAACATGAGGTTGTGCGGGCAACCCTACTCCTTATCATGTACAAGCTAGGGATCAGAACCACACCACTTGACTCAATGACAGACCTTATGATCTAAAGTCAATACATTAGACCACTGATCCTCCACCAGTTTAGACCACTCCCCTAGTTTTTAAACTTCATAACAATATCAATGATAAACATGAATCGATGAAATAAAAAATGAATTCTATTTCTCTTGAATACACCATGGAACCACTGGTCAATCTGAATTTGGTTGAAACAGGGAACAAAGTCCGATATCTTTTCCACTACTTTCACTTTCCACAATGGAGGTGTTGTTTTTTCGTCTTGGTTTAAACAATGGTGGCAGGTTTTTATAGTGGACTTCCCGTCTAAATTGTTGACCTAGATTTTTCTGAAAAAATAAATAAATTAAACTTATAAAAATGAAATGAAATAAAATGGGGGTAACAGTCCTACGCTGATTGATCTGATGAAGATTATTAGCATATGTCATACAGGGATAGGTACAATGTTGTTGATTAATCCGTAAAAAAAGGAGATTGTCCGAAAAGTCCATCCAAACGACCCGAGGCTTCTTCCCTGCCAGACCGTCCATCCTGCACAACTTAACAGGGAAAACAACGCCGGAACCTTCTCTACCGGACCTCCGGCATAGTGAGCGAACACCTTCATAACTGAGACACCGACAGTTGAATTGATTATCATTCATCCGACATGTTGGTCATCATTCTTCTATCAACTTATACTTACAGCGAGTGCGAAATGGGGTTAAATATCCACTTGACACAAACTAGGTCATTTCGGAACTGACATATGGTTCAATTTTATTTCAATAATCTGCTTGTGCTTAGGGGTCTTTAGCAGTGGGAGGAAACCGAAGGACGCGGAGAAAACCCACCAAGTTGGACAGACGACCCTACTCCTTGTCACAAACAATCAGGAAATCGAAACCACAGCGACCCTACTCCTTGTCTTGTACAACCGGGCAATCGAAACCACGACAGTTGACTCAATGACAGAATTTATGATACAGTGCGCACATGCTAACCATTCAGCCATTCACCCCCCTCCCCCTTATACTTACACCAATAATCTCAAATACAATATTCTTCAGGGCTTCTTTCTTCTTCTTTTCAGGTAATTGTTTCTGTGGACAGGACTGGAGAATTTTATCATCAAAATTCTGGTGGGGGATAAAAAAGCATGAAATTCTAATAAAATCAACAAGAAAATAAGAAACAGGAAAATATCAATCATGCCAAATTTTACATTGCTAAACATTTTCTTTATTTATAGTTAATGAATGGATGAAAACAGTTCTTTAGATAGAAAATTAAATGGTAAAACCAAAAACTTATCTTAACCCTTTAACCATCGGATTGTATTGGGTATTCGACTGGAAAAGCATTAAGAATATATCCTGTAACTCTTTAAATTCAATAATAAATCATACAAATGCATATATTTTTGGAAAGATATTGAATTAATTATTTTTTGCCACGGCCTCCTGATTAAGTTCCAAATGAAACATCTGATGGTTAAACAGTGCAGATTATGTATATTGGCCTTTTGATTTGGAATATGTTGATGTATATCTGATTGTGGTTCAAGAAAATGTGTGGAATTAGAAATTAACAAATTTCCCCTCACCAACTTACCTCAACTGCTGGTTTTGATACATTAGGAATCTGCAATAAAATCTCTTTAACTTCAGTAAACTGGGGACGCTGAAAAATATCACAAAATTCATTTCATTTATTATTAGGCAAGTACTTTAAATGCTTATATATTTGAATAAATATTTTATTTCCGTTTAATATGCTAACTTATGTCAGAAGTGATGTCTGTCATTTAGACAGTGTTTATGCATGGGCTGTACTGTATTCATGGATTGGATATGAAGCAGAACCCAGCCAATGCTTCTCATCGCATATAAAAAAAAAATCTGTTAAAAAGCTTTCAGGAAATTAGTGGTTAACTCCAGTAAAAAACGTCATGGAACGGTGAATATTGTTAGTGTTCACATGAACCCAATGGTTCACACCAAATTTTAAAAAATCGGTTAAAAAAAGGAATCCTCTACTAAATTAAAAAGGTTTCTGGCTAAGGAGGCATAACTTCGGAACGAAAGGTCATTGAAGGTGACATCATAAAAAGTCATTGCAAGTTGCATGATAATCATACTTGACTTGGCGTAGCTTTAGGCTCTTTTCCAAGAGGGTTACCCCCAAGAAGAACAACAACATGGTCCAAAAATTAAACTTACTAAAGCTTCGTACAGTTGGAGAGCCAGATTAAGAAGATTGGCCTGACTTCCTTCGTGTTGACCGTGTAATTGTAAACCAGACAATACGGAAGTAAATACAAAAACAGCCGCTTCACTTGTCATAACACCATCTAATAATAACTGAAAAAAAACAACAGAAGATCGTTTAAAAAGTAATTAAATTAAAATGATGTAGGTTTAATGTTCTACATCGACTAATATTCCTGAAGCAATGGCCCGAGAAATCCCTCTCTGGCCATAGCTGGATTAGCTTCTGATTCTTGAACTTTTGCGGGAATGTGTCTATTCTTCCCGTTCAAACAAAGCTATCACTTGAGTATAGCCACATGACAGTCCTTCGTTTAATCTGGGTCTTCCCTAAAACTTTGGACAGTGATTTAAGGTATTAAAAACAGTGAAAGTATGTTCGTAAACTCTTTCATATTATGTTATAAACTATTACAAACTATAAAACATACACATGATGTCTATAACAGCTACTTCTATATTTAGGCGACGCTTCGAAGATGATTTTGAAAGATTGAAAGAGTATTCTTCGAAACATTGCCCAAACATATAAGATCTGTTTCCCTTAAGTATGTGTTATAGCCTATTACTCTATCCAGTTACAAAAAGCCTTAGTAATGTTATAATTACAAACCTGTTTGACCATTGGCCAACATAAACTAAAACATCTCTGACACACCATTGTATCATTCCATGATAGTCCGTTAAATATACAGAACAACATAGATGGAAATAAGGCCTGAAATACAGAAAATAACAGATGGAAATCTGCCTGCAATACACAAAGTAAGAGATGGAAATAACACCTGAAATTAACAGAATAACAGGTGGAAATAAAGCCTGGAATTAACGAATAACAGAAGAATAATGGCTAGAATTAACAGAAGGAAATTATGCCTGAAATTAACAGAAAACAGATGGAGAGAGAGAGAGAGAGAAATGGGGTTTAACGTCCACTCAACACAACCAGGTCATTTCGGGACTAACATATGGTTTCAATTTTATTTCAATAATTCGCTTGTGCGTAGGGGTCTTTAGCCGTGGGAGGAAACCAGAGTGCCCGGAGGAAACCCACTAGGTTGAGAAGGCGCCCCTATCTCCATGCCACATACGCTCACACCAGGGCTCGAAACCACAGCCGCAAGCCAGAGGTGACCGGCCAGCTAGAGGTCGAAGATCGGCACTCTAGACCACTAGGCCATCCCAACCCCCTAAAACAGATGGAAAAATGCTTGACGCTAGATAGCATGGACTGATTTAATGCTTTAAATATCATGTAATTAAACATACAGAAATAACACTTAAAAAATTTGAAATATGCAAAATAACAAAGACTGATATAATACCTTATATAGAAAGAAATAATATTCAAACAGTACAGAAAAACACCAATGCCTGAGGTACACAAAATAACAGACAGACATGTACGCGATGCCTTTAATATACATGATTTTTTTATTTAAATACCAATCACTGCTGTCTGAATCAATCAGTCTCTGAGTAGTGTGTGAGCTCTGTCACACCATAAACAGTTACATTTGATCTAACTCTAACAGATTAAAGAACAAACAAAGAGTATTTACAGAGAGTGATAGATATTATCTTCTTTAATAATTAAACCTACATCTGTTTTCATACACAACTGTCCGAGTTCACTTAAACTATCTTCTTTATGTGGAGTTGGTTTTGTTATTTCTGTGTCTTCCATTCCTATATCATCTGTCTGGGCATCGGAATGAGATTTCTTAGTTAAACCACATGCTAAAATAGACAAAAAGTTAAGATTAATTCTGACCATTCAACTCCCTAACTCACTAAATGCAAGTCAAATAGATTAAAGAACACATAAACAATGTTTACAGAGAGAAATGGAATTCAATGTCCATTCAACGCAGGCTGGGGTTGATTCTGTCTTATCTGAGTAGATTTTTTTCAGAAAATTCCTTGAATGCATTTTTAGCAGTGGAACCTACAATGGAGAATCCAAAGATTAAGCAGGTATTCCTACTCCTTGTTTCTCTCTCTAACTTGATTAAGTTGTTCTTTTTACCTAATAATTCGATATATTCTCTGGTTAATTGTCGTGTCAACTGATCTTCTAAAACTTCTTGAGATTCAGGATTATCATCATCATGCTCAATTCTAAATAAAACAATAATGGTATACATATAATCACTCAATAATTAGCCTTTTTGGTACATTACGGTACGATGTTAAACCCAATTGTATACCATTTCATTAAAGATTCATTATGTAAAGTTGGACAAAGAGCTGGCAGTTCTTGCTATAATAGGTTTAATAGCTAAAAATAGATAATATAAAGAGAATATGTTGAAATGTCAGTAAAATTACTTCACTCTGAGCCAAGAAATCCTCATTTTATAACACTGTAGCCTCGATTGTCATAGCTATTGTTGTTACGATAACAAAACAAAGTCTTGATTGTCCATTTTTACAGTTAATAATCAACCGCCGTTGAACCGCAGATAGGATTTAAATCTTCTGAAAACCTCGACTATACAATGACATCGAGAATTTTTTTTGGTCTTTGTAAGTTAATTAATGTCTAATTATTAATTTATATAACAGTTAAGGCATTTAGAAAGACCTGCATTAGGCAGATTTAACTCTTGCATAATGTGTTTAAATTTCAACTGTAATAACAAGATTCTGTCATCAACAGCCGGCATCCTTGTATACCAAAATTTAAGTCAAAATTTCCAATCCACAAAAGGCAAAACTGCCATAATTGGATCAAACCTTGCACAGAAATCAACCGCCTATATTTTCAATGCATCATACTTAGAAATTCTGGTTCACATGATATATGGTAAATAAACATTTAAAGAACTATTATGGTTTCCTTAAAGACAGGAGGACACTTCACTGGAATTGCAATTTTGAAGAAAAGATTATAAATTATGAAGATAATATTTACCCTATTTGAAACCTAGAATTAATAATCTGCCATTTTCCTGATAATCTCTGAAAAAATACAAAGAATTATTATAACAGTAAGTGATAAAGCGATAACTGTCAATATGAATGATAAAGGATAAAAAGTACTGCCTGTACACATCCATGTTCCTGAGCCAATGGGTACCACAGTGGAATTTGAATCTACAAAAAACTGTATTTAGTCATGGCTCAGCAAATGCATAGAGTAACCCATTTGTAATAAATGATATGAAATAAAATAGGGAGTCAGAGCCCTACTCACTGAGCCTTCCCATTCTGAAATAAAATGTCCAATATGGGGTCAGATAGTAAAACACTACAAGCCGTTTAATAATTTGCGACACCATGAAAATGGTATATAGAGAGAGAAATGGGGTTTAATGCCACTCAACACAAACTAGGTCATTTCGGGACCAACATATGGTTTTAATTTTATTTCAATAATTCCAGTGGGAGGAAACTGGAGGACCCAGAGAAAACCAACAAGATTGGAGAAAACCAGCAAGATTGGAGAAAAACCAACAAGATTGGAGAAAATTGTATATAAGATAATAAAAACTAACCTGTAACATATACGGACATAATTTGATGAGTAATGGTAGAGCTGCTGATGTGTAACAATCTTTAGGACAGTTTAATATAAACGGTTTCATAAAGACACTTACTCATGTCAAGGATTTCAACTTGTACAAACATACCATTAGAAAAAATCCTTTGAAATTCAGGATTTTTGTAGTTATCTCCTCCATCAAACCAACATCAATGGCAAATAAAAATTAGACACAAAAACGAAATTCACAATTTAAAGTGTTTTTTGCATTTGTTCACTTACTTCTCGGAACAGCTAAAAGCTAAAATGAGTAATCCAGCCTCTGATAGCTTCCCTTAACAAAGGTTTTTTTTCATTCTGCTTGTTCAAAGTGAAAATGTAAATAGAGAGAGAGAAATGAGGTTGAATGTCCAGGTCTTTAGCAGTGGGAGGAAACCGAAGGACCCAGAGATAATCCACAAGGTTGGGCAGACAAGGTTGGGCAGGCGACCCTACTCCTTGTCACAAACAGCTAGGGAATAGATGACAGACCTTATGATGATACAGCGCGCACATGTTAAACATTCTGCCATTCAATCCCCCAGAAAACGCAAATAGGAAATATAGGTCAACCAATCAAATCAAAAGTCGATAAAATCCAAATTACCAATGGGTAAGACACCAAGTTGGGTACAAAAATTTGAAAGATTGATTACATATGTACACCTGGCGCAGCAAAGAAATATGGACATCAATGGTCTAAACAATCGTCTTTTTGTGTACGTCCAAATTGGCAGAGTTTGATGCGTAACTGCCTTTAATCAATTTAGAGAATGGACGCTTCCAGAGGCTGGATATTCAGTCTACAGAACTGCAAGAGTTTATTTATTTATTTATTTATTTATTTTTCCAAGAGGCATATCAAACATGACAATAGAGGTGATAATATGAAAATACATGATAATAAGATGATAAGATCTGAAAGTTTTGATGAGAGAAAAAGTAATGATGTCATGAATGACCAGCCTCTTGAGGATGACCCATAAAAACCTGCTTAGATTAAAACTAGGTTTATTTCCAATGGGGTAATGGAAATTCATTTTCTAGTTTTAAAAGGAACATCATAATCTTCAGTCTCGTATTTGTGTTGTTGAGTTATTTTGTTATTTTTATGAAAAGGATATGAATAACTGGACGTAATCTATAGTCTGGTATAAATTCCTGATAAGAAAATACACTGTCTTGTAGAAATGTGATGATATTTGATGCTGAATAAAATTCATAACCCAGGCATTGACCAGCATTACCCAATATGTGATAACTGAAATGATAAATACATGCATTAATAAGCATACATTATGCAAGAGCTAAATCTATCTATTGCAAGTCTTTCTTTAAGCCTGAATTGTTAACTAAATAATTAATTAGGCATTAATTAACTTATACCGAATTCCAACTGCCAAGGGATCTTTTACGTGCATGCCAATGTGTACATGTGACCTCGTTTTTTCGTCCCATCCAAACTACTACGCAGCTGTCCCTGTCAGGCCCTCCATCCTGCATCACTGACAAGTGGTAACCACACCTGAATATCTGGATGAACTTTATTGGCCAAAGCAGGAATCAAATACCCAACCTCCCGGCTAGCGAACCAGCGTCTTACCCACTTAGCCACTGTGATGCTGCCCCCTGAATATTAGTCACAAATATTAGTATAGATATCTTACCTGTTATCATGAATCATACCAAGGAAACTTTTAACTCTAGCTAACGGTTGTTTACATGTTGTAGAATCAGTATTATCTATACATGGCGGAGGTATGCCTTCAATAAATCATAAACATTAATTAGCCATTCAAATATATTAAAACATGCGTAAGAATTTTTGTTGTGCGGTCTTCAAATAAAAAGGCTTATGGCTCCACCAATTCAAGTACCATCGACATGAAACTTGGGATGCTTAGAAAATTGTGTATCAATTGACCGACTTCGCTTTTTGGTATGTCACGATTCCAAGATGGCAACAATTATTTGCAACTATGTGTTCGTTTCTTTAAAAATTGTCCAGGGAACAAGCCGTCCGCAACCCCATGTTGGCTCCCTATGAATTTCTTTGCATGTAATGCATTAAGTAATTATCTTGTAAAGAATCAAATATATTGCATTCCTAGATTTATTTTAACAGTACTAGAAAGGATATACTATATTCATTATTTAACTGTATACAGTATTCAATCAAATAAGAGAATTCTCATCGGTCTTGTCATTCAATCACATAGGTCATAATATCATCCAATCAAATGACAGTTAACATTATCATCCAATCAAATGCGTTAGATCACTCAATTCCTCTTTCCACTCACCAATTTAAGAAGGAAAAGAAATAATGAAAAAAATTTACAAACTAACTCGTGGGTTTTTTTTTTAGCTAGAGGATTATGTGACCCATACTCTTATTTCATGGAATACTGTAGTTTTTCCTAATACAATGAAGATTGTAAAAAGAAATGAGTTAAAATATATGTACCATTTTTACCTAAGATGGCGAGCTTATCGACTTCCAGTAAATCATACGCCTTTTCAAAATCTGGATGTCGAAGTCTTAAATAATCTGGTAACCATAAACCATTTTGTGTTCTAAATAAACAAAACAAATTACATGGAAGTCATCTATTGTCAGGCCAGTTGAGGACTTCAGGCCGATTAGGGAGAGACAGAAAGAGAGAGAGAGAGAGAGAAATGGGGTTTAACGTCCACTCGACACAAACTAGGTCATTTTGGGACTAACATATGGTTTAAATTTTATTTCAATAATTCGCTTGTGCGTAGAGGTCTTTAGCAGTGGGAGGAAACCCGAGTGCCCAGAGTAAACCCACGAGGTTGAGAAGGCGCCCCTATCTCCATGCCACATACGCTCACACCAGGGATTGAAACCACTGCCGCAAGCCAGAGGTGATCGGCCAGCTAGAGGTCGAAGCGCGGCACTCTAGACCACTAGGCCATCCCAACCTAGTTTGGAGCAGTTGGGTAGATGTTCAGGCCAGATGGGGAGGAGTTCAGGTCAGATGAGAAGGAGTCCGATGGGAAGAAGTCCAGGATGGTTGGGGAGGAGTTCTTGTCAGATGGGGAAGAGTTCAGTACGGTTGGTAGGTGTTCAGGCTGGATGCGGAGGAGTTCAGGTCAGATAAGTAGGTGTTCCGACTGGATGAGTAGGAATTCTGGTCAGATGGGGAGGTATTCGGGTTGGATGGGGAGAAGTTCCGATTTTGTGGGGAAGATAAGTAAGATGGGGAGGAGTTCAGATTTGATTTGATTCAATTAGTCCTTCGAAATATTTCATACTACTGATGACACTGTCTTGCTTAAGTTGTATGCAGAGGATACTGAATATTTCTAAACTTTTAATTCATCATATCTTTGTAAACGTTGAACAGAACTGAAAATCTTTTGGACTGATATTCATCTTTGACAATGCTGTAGATCATGATTAGTAGCTTTCAACTGAAGTCCTCTTGACTTACTTTAACAAAGTGATAAGATTATTTAGCAAGGCTAAAATATGAGATGTAGCTGGATTTCTTAATATAGGACTTCCTGTTACATTGGATGTTCCGATCACAAAACCTCCTCTTTGACAAGCCTTGGAAATATAAACAATCAATACTAGTATTATTATTATAGGACAAAATTTAGAAGATTAATCATAACATCTACAAGTTATCTACAAGTACAAATGAACGTAGCAAAAGCTCTGATAAGAATTTGAATGGCTCTTTCTCCTTAGACCTTTTTTAAGCCCTCTTTTCTGGTCTCCAAATGGTATATGTTTAATAAACCACTGACATATGTTTAAACCAATGATCAAAAGAAGTTTAAATTCAAAAACTACAAAGTGAAATTACAAAGGAATTTAAAGAATCTTTGCCATCCAAATTGTTTCAAAACACACCTGCAAATCATCTGGCCATTTACTTCTTTTTAAAACACCCAACATAGTGTGTATACAATAACTGATCTATAAAATACAAAAAACATGTAGGAGCACAATAATTTGTGTAACATTTCATAACAGAAAAACTCCTGGCAAAAAGCAATTTAGCTCTTGCTTATTTAAACAAAATACCACTATCCAGTATGTATATCTATATATATGCTAACTTACATGAGATCTATTAATACCACAAGTATCAGCTGAACTTGGTTCAACAGCAGCTTGATCCAATCCAACATACGACATAAATATATCAGGTGCTAAAAACGCCCTGAAATAATAAATTACATCATACATGACATTCACTTTGGCTAAAAACCCTATGATCAAAACACATGACACAATTATATGGAATACAACTGTCATGTGTTTTGATCATAGGGTTTTTAGCTAATTTATCATAATAGATAGTGCATGGGCTCTGGTCCTGGCAAAGAAAACGGACTAGTTAATTGGATAGGCCAAGAAATCAAGGTTTTGTGTATAGCTAGGACACAACATGACATCTACTTTTCATCATTAACCCAGTTGTGCAACTAGCCATGGCTTCAGGAATATGCTCTCCTTAAAACTTTAGTTTCCCCTTGTCAGTGGTGCATGACAGAGGGCCTAATAAGGACAGCTGTTTAGTTGTTCAGATGGGACACATAAATGAGGTCCTGAGTACACATTGTTGTGCATGTAAAAGACCCCTTGGAAGTTGAAAGTAGGCCGTACACTGGAAAGTTTATTTCTGGGGGTGCTTCCACAAGGGTTAACTTGAAACCTTGCAAGAAATAACCTTTAAGTAACTCCATACAATACTGTCATTCTCATTCAGTTACTACATGCCACTTAAACAATTTAACCCTTCAATCATAAATGTTATTTATAGAAAAAAGTATAGAGATGAAATGATAGGATTGTTACTTACTGAGTAAATTCTTTTGATGTCCAAAGTTCATGAACCGGTGAAAGGATTTCTTTAATAAATGCTGATTGCTTCTCAAAATCATTGAATTGATTACTGAAATATCATTTTAGAAAATGAATATCAATGATGTCAACATTGTCTATTCATTTCAATCAAGCCTGGAAATAAAGGTTTTAGATGTACCTGACAATTAAAATGTCAGGCACTAATTGAGATAATACCTGACGTTTTCACTTTAGTGCTGGACATGTATTTATAAAATCATTAAAAACGACAAATCAGTGCCGGACAAAATAACAGGCACCAGAGGTATTGTGCCTGACGAAGCCTGAATCTGTGCCTGACATTGTCAGTGGAAGTTGCCTTATTCCCAGGCTTGATTTCAATTCAAGTAGTTACGTCATTAAATATAATGATGAATTAATAATTAAAGTACATGAACTCTTAACAACAATGTGCTGCTCTGTTGGTGGTGTTATGTTTTGTATGATGTACAATCATTTCTCTTATATTTTATTATAAAGAACTTCATACTTCTGTACAATAAATATTTCCAAGATATAACAATAACTCTTTAGATTCAAAACTGCTACTTTTAATGAGGACAAGTGCTCCACATCAAAATAAAAAATTCTACTCGCTCACTGAAAACACATCCATTTCACGTTAAACAAGAATGTTGGTGATTGTGAGAGAAAGAGAAATGGGATTTAACGTCCATTCGACACAAATTAGGTTATTTCAGGTTCAATTTCTATTTCAATAATTCGCTTGCACTTATGGGTCTTTAGCAGTTGGAGGAAACTAGAGGACCAGGAGAGAATCCACGACCCTACCTCTTGTCACGTACAAGCAGGGAATCCTTGGTGATTGTAATACTACATTTAATCTAGAACTTACCTAATTAACATAATGGCTTCAACTAGAATCGTTTTCTCCATCTGTGACAGTTGTTCTGGATCATTACTTATTAACTTAATATGACTGTATAGACTATCAAATGCTGGCTGAAAATACAATCAAATAAAACATCATCATCATCATCATCATCACCATCATGGAGAAGACTCCTTGGTAAGTTTTAGAAACTTTTGTCCAATCCGTTTACTTTAAAGTAATAAAGCATGTTCAAATCATCATCATTAATTAATCTACCAAATTATTTAAACGAGCAAAACATCATTTTGCTTTGTGAAGAAAAGTAGGAGGTTAAACCCCATTTCCTTTCATTTCCATCATTTGCCAAATGAATGATTGTACTTATTTAATATTAAATTGTTGTTCATTGCTTGCAATACCTGTGCATTTTGTGTCTTGTCTGCATGTGTATATTTTCAATTTTGCGCGAGTGTAGTGCAGCAGTCTGGCATCCCCTGCATTAATTATCAAATATCAGAACAATGTACTGTTTAAAGGAGGTATACGGCTTCGCAAACCTGCTTGTTGCAGAAAATTTGGACGTTATTATACCCCATGTCATTTTAATCATTTGCCAAATCAATGAGCGGACCTGGAAATATATATCAGAACAATATATTATTTAAATATCTTCATTAGCCTGGTGGGTGTAGAAAAGTAGAAAGCTAAACCCCATTTCAATTCCATATCAATGAGTGCACTTACAAATATAAGAGCAGGATACTGTTTACAGATTTTAACCACTATAGAACAAGCATGTTGACGGACATTTTTAACAGCACGACTTCTGGTACCTTTAGTCTGACCAGGTAGATTGAATATCACTGCACCAAATATCTGCAATGAAACATTTTAAAGTTTATTTTTAATAGCATAGAATTGAAAATTATGGAAAATAGTCTGATGTCATTGTAAAGTTTATTTTTAATAGCATAGAATTGAAAATTATGGAAAATAGTATGATGTCACCAACACTTTATCACAAGTTACCCTACCCAATTAAACTAAAATATTCATGAACATTGCTCTTTTTTGAATAGCTACATATATAGCTTACAGCATATTAGAAGACAGTATCTTTATAATATTTTACATTCTTGTAAACTCCACTGGATAAATTGAGACCAACATGTGGTTATTTTTGTGCTAATGAACAGGGTTCTTTAATTCTACGGGGTAGGGTTATCAAATGGTGAACGTGTACGCATTGCATCAAAAGGTCTGTCATTGAGTCAAGCGGTGTGGTTTCGATTCCTTGCTTGTGCTAGCGAATCATTGGAATAAAAATGAACCATATGTTAGTCCTGATATGACCTACTCTGTGTCATGTGGACATCATACCCCAATTCTTTCTCTTTAATTCTAATAAGAATTCTCCTAGATGCTTGTGTACATTTGAGATTAAACTGAACGACTGTGCAGAAATAGGTCGTATTGAGACTAACACAGCTGAATCTGTATTTCTAAGGCAACATACCAAAGATATGCATCTTCGACAAATTTTCTTTTTCTTTAAACATGTACTTAAAATATTGCTAGTGTATTACCTTATCTAAAACAACTGGAATAGTTTCTGGTGTATACAATAGTAGAGGAAACAGAGCTGATATACATGATAAGAGACAGGACAATATTAATGGATCCTAAAAAATACAAAAATACCTAAGCTGAAATATATGACGTGACAGTATTAATAGACCCTAAAAAATACAAATAAAGTAAAAAAAACAGCAGGATGTTGCGCTGCTAAACAGCATGGTGAACGTACATCTTCATCAACCCAGTAGATGAAGAAAAGGTAGACATTAAATCCCAATTCATTTCATTTCAATCCCCAAAATATGTGAATACATGAATATAGGGCAATATACCTGTGAATATAGGGCTATATACCTGTGAATATAGGGCAATATACCTGTGAAAATAGGGCTATATACCTGTGAATATAGGGCAATATACCTGTGAAAATAGGGCTATATACCTGTGAATATAGGGCTATATACCTGTGAATATAGGGCTATATACCCGTGAATATAGGGCAATATACCTGTGAATATAGGGCTATATACCTGTGAATATAGGGCTATATACCCGTGAATATAGGGCAATATACCTGTGAAAATAGGGCTATACACCTGTGAATATAGGGCTATACACCTGTGAATATAGGGCTATATACCTGTGTTTGATAAACTAAGACTCTCTGTAACAATTCTATTCCTTCCGTTGTATCAGGTTTATCATTGGTCGATGCCATCAATCGTAACATGACACTCTCTAAAAATACACCTAACGCATCCCACTCCAAAAAAGATGGTGAACTTAGATTACAGATTCCCTTCTCTACTCCAACTGAAAAAAACAGATTTTATTTGCAGTGTTTTGTTCTTTAGTGATATCGTAGTCAATTTATATTTTTCCTAGTGTAAAGACAATTGATAGCAGTTTTCAATAACAGACTAATTAATTACTCAACACTTCTAATGAAAGTAAATAGTTGTAAACCCCACCCTCATTATCTATTCTGGATGACTATTTTAAACTATGTAACAGTAGGAACACAGTTTGAACAATTTGCCAACCATTACTTTAAACTAAATATTAAATACAGAAACTCCTTTTAAAACGGCACAACTACATGATGCCTACGTTGTAATGTGATATAATTGATAACCACATTAACTTTAAAATAATCTTACAAGAAGTAATGGAATATGTTATAACAATATTGCCAGCAAGCAGAAAAGCAGGACGTCAAACTTCATTTTATATTGTAAATTTGTAAATCAATCACCACAGATTAATGTTTGCCGAGTCTGGTTAAATTACAGACAGGTGATCCAAGTCGATTCTAGATCACAATTTTCTGAGTTCACACTAGATCAGCCATATTATTCTGTATTCTGTGACTTACCTTCACCAACATCAAGAGGTTTTTGTAGCTGAGTTTTTAACCAATCATAAGCTATACTAAATGTTAATTTGGGTTGTAATAAAGTTGCTAATCTCACTGTATCAGCTACCTCTGCCCTATATCCTGTACAATTAAACACAATGTCTATTAAACCATGGCATAAAAAAATAGTTTTATCCGGCAAATTTTCATAATTTAGAAATGATCAATATATTACATGGAATAATAGTACTTAAATCTGTGCAAATCCTACATTCTTGTATAATCCTTGTGCTGTCGATATGGGGAACCCTTACATTTTTGTCTTGTTTACGCTCCATGAGTATTTTTCAGGGAATCCAGTATTTTTCTAGTAAGATTGGATATTTCTTCTTTCCATATATACCAAAATTACCATACTTTTATTGGAAATAACCACAGGATAAATATTTTTCTGGAAAAGTAGCGTAAAAAACTTACTTGGAAAGAACATGTTAAATTCTTCATCACTATCAAAATCTAATTTACTGTAGGCACAACTTGGATAATTATTCTGACTAGGATATCCAACCTGTCAATAAAAAATAAATACTGTATTTTTCGGTGTATAAGGCGCATGGCGAGTTTGGCAGAGGTGTTTCAGGAAAAAATAAAAGTGCATGCTTTAGGCGCACCCTTCTCCGGAGTCTTGTGAAACATGTGCAATACCATACGTGATTTAAATACACTTGGATCTCCAGTAACTGGGCCAAACTTACTGCTTACAGTTATACATGTAATAATTAGGCTACCGATATTTAGCCGTATCAAGCTTTATATATATTTCTTTATGAAATAAGAAACGATATTTATAGTTTTTGCATTGCATAAGACTTTATATTTATTATAACTTTCTATTGAATTGTTTCATATCTTAAATGGTAATTCTGGCGCTCGTACGGTAGTCAAATTGTCGTTTAAGTCCTGATAACAACAAACATGGACGTCTATTACTTTCTGTTAAATTCACGAGCAATTGGCTTTGATAAATGAATAGGTATTGATGATAAACAAATGAAATAATAAATGTAGAAATAATTCATTGTGATCAGCTACTCACGACTTAAATCCTGACTACCGGTAAAAGAGAAACAATACTTCTAGTTCATTTAAACTATCCAAACAACTGACAATGAAATGACGGTGTCTATTGCCCCGCCCACTACACGCGGCATGACAATACCTAAATTGTAGCCATTTAGATCTATTAGTAACATAATACAATATTATTTTAATACCAATCAAAGAAACGATGATTTTGTGAACTATAAACAGCTTCATAAAGTATACAGTGACAACTCACCGGTAGATAATTAACGATACCGGTAAATTATAACAATGGATCAATCAGTGAATCTATGTTGCATGAAACCATCGGTAACTTGAAACGGTTTGATGTAAAATTTACAGCAATGTATAGAAAATACTAACGTTCCATAAAATTTCTAAAAATTATTTATTCAGAATGGCTACGAGACGAACCGATATAGAATACGGTAACAACAGTGTCGCGGGTTGTGAATTTAATTTTGGCGAGTCGAACGTAAGACGGCTGTGAATTTGGAACTTAGTAACCAAGTAAGGAAGCGCATAGATGGAGGGAGGCACGTTTTTCACAAATAGAGAAAGAATAGGTTGACCATATGTCAATGATGTACGTCGAGCAGATTTGCCGTTTTGACGACAGGTTAGACTGAACAGCTTCAACACATGTCAGTTTAACTGTAATCCCACCCTTACTACCGATAACTTATATTGAACCAATGAAAATGCTTGTATGAATGCGTGCCCCGCCCTATACATCAACTTGACTGATAGCACCATTGACCTTGAACGGGGACATGTGCGGACTGTCGGCAATCTATACAGAATAGCAGAAATATTTGATGTGGAAATAGCAAGAAATATTAACGATACATATGCTATTTTTTTTAAAACATCGTTAAAGTAGAGTGGCTATCGTGAGTCCGATGGTGTTTGCGTTGCCGGTTATGACTAACACTATACCTTACAAGGAATAGCAGAGAAGGACGACATCTTTTTTTTATGCACGAAATACAGAAATACGGGCGATAATTATTGACATATTTTAACCGTGTCTAAAAGGTTATTGATGATATGGATGCATTTTAAAATATCTAAAACATTTAAGACAAATATAAATGGACACGAAAGGGAACAATATTGTGATTAGTTTGAGTGATAATATATCATAAACTTTTGAGGTAGCGTCGCCGGGCCGACATTTGTTGATTGTAGGGCAATTATTTCTTGAACCCCCGACTTCGGTGTCGACACGGGAAAAACCTGGATTTGCTTAACATTGTGTATTAGGCGCACCCCTTCTAGAAAATAAAATATTTGGTAAAAAAAGTGTGCCTAATACACCGAAAAATACGGTAATACATGACATTTCTAGAACTAAATTCTTCTGTCAAATATAGTTAATTGACGAATGTGAAATAAGAGAGAAAGAGAGAAGTGGGGTTTAACTTCCACTCAACAAAAACTAGATCATTTCAGGACTAACATATGGTTCAATTTCATTTCAATAACTTGCTTTAAGTGGGTGTCTTTGGCGGTGAGAGGAATCTGGTGGACCTGGATCTTGTCAAGTACGATCAGGGAATCAAAACTATGCCAGCTGACTCAATGACACGCCTTACGATACAACACGCACACACTAATCATTCGGCCATTCACCCCATGTGAAATAATAAGTACGATATTAATGATACATCGTTACTTTAAACTGAGACTCAGCAGGTAAATTTGAGAAGAGTATAAATTACTTACCTTTAACAATGACTGTGTAGCAGCCGTCACAACACGAGGTATAAAGGACACAAGAGTTTCATCTTTCGAGATATGTTCATGACGTAAAAATAATGCCCATAGGGTCTGAGTAAAACTTCCTAACATCTGCAATGGAGTTGAACATCTAATTAACGCAATGCTTTGGCCATATTGCACAGGAATGAGAGTTACAATGCTTATTTTCATATCCTTCTCTCAACTTTGCTCGGTGCATTATAATTAATAATAAAAAACACTTATTGTTAAAACACAAGTAAATTGTCTCTGGTCATTCAAATAATCTGATCAGAAACACAGATCCTGGAAGGGTTGTTATATAACCAGTGTTCTGGATAATGTATGACTTCTGGCGCGACTTTCAACTACAACTGGTCAGATCTTCATGTAGTAAAAAGGCCATCGTAAGTATAAAAAACGGAACGAAATATAGATCTGTATTTTAATACAATTGGTCATTCCAATGGTGATCAAATAATAAGATAGTACATTATAAAGATCCCCATCATTGTGACACTCACCTGACTTTTATGTACAGTAAAAGCCAATAAAGCTTCTAAATATGTGGAGAAATTAGGAGGAACTCCTACTTCAGGATCTGTTCCCTAAAATATATTAATATACCAGAATAAACATTTAAACTTACACATGTATATCTCAATAAATTTATTACAGAAACCTAACAGAAATATACCCTATATCTATTTGTCAGCAACTTTTCCTTTCAGCAGAAAGAGAGTCTGGCAAGAAAAAGTGTTTAGTCCCTCTGATCGTACGGAAAAAAGTCATGTATATATTACTGACAGTTTATTAAAGATCCAGTGGTAGATAAAAATTGAAATACAATTAGGCAGTAGCCACATGTTACTGATCATACTACAAGCGCAATAATATAGAAAGTGACATCACATCACTACCACCCCTTATAGATTGTACATGCCCTTCTCATGATTCTCCTGTATGAAGCGCAGTAATAAACACCTGATCTTATCAACTACAGTCTTCATAGACATCATTATGACATCATTGTCATAACACAATTTCCCTCATCTAACACCGAAATGCATGTCCACACTTGCCCGAGTGCAGAAAAATAAAATATAAAATCCAATTTCATTTCTTTCCTTCGTTATACTTAAAAGTTTTCAAATAAAGATTTGATTAAAAGTATTTATAATAAATTTCATTTACCCATAATGCGACTAGTTGTTTACCAATCTCTGTGAGAACCTGACATAATCGTTTTAAGAAGAGGTAATAATACTCATCTAGAGACGCTTTCTCTGCAGCTCTATAAAATAAAATATTAAATCTAGTTTTCACACAATCACGTGATTAATGCATAGTCATTGCATCTTAAGGTCTGTCATTGAATCATATGGCATGGAGTAGGGTTGCCTGTCCCACCTTGAGGGTTTTCCCTTGGTCCTCCAGTTTCCTTCTACTGCTACAGACCCCTATATGCAAGCAAATTATTGAAATAAAACGGAACCATAGTTTGTGCATTTTAAACCCCATTTCTCTTTCTCTTTATGATCTGTGGACCAATCACCAACCCTATCAAACCTGCAAAGCAGCAACATAATGAAAATTTGTGATTAATTATTTCCTTCAACTTGGTCAGACAGTTTAAATATGGTATGCTATACTCACATAGCTGCCGTAAGAATGGTAGACATGGCACCTTCACTAAACAGAATTAAAATTGGTTTTCTATCTTCTAACTTTCCCTAGACATACATCAATTAATTCATGATTTGATTTTAAATTTATAATTTTGGTAAATGAAAAAGAAATAAAAGTCTGTACATAAAATATTTCATTTGATAAGATAGAAAATATCGATACGTATCTTTTTTAATAAGCTGATTTGGATCAGTTTCCATCATTACATATGCATTCAGAATTTAATAAAATGAAACTTTAACCAAGTAAAGATCATATAAGGTGTAGTAAATTTATCATATTACCTTTCTACTAACGACAAGTAACAAACATTCTGCAGCATGAAGTTGTAAAGAACTGTCATCCAGTAATAAACACAATAACTGTAATAGTCTACCATTATTCTCTACAATATGAGACATGTTAACCCAGTCTACAAAACCAGTCAATGTCATGAGAACTGATTGGCTGACACGATTTAGAGCTAAGCTGTCTCTTTCCTTTCCTTCAGCTACCTGCAAAGAAACAAAATGTCTGGGGGTTTAATATGTTCATTTCAAAGGGCCAATCTCGATTATATTTTGGAGAATAAAACTGTTTAATTTTGTGTTAAAAGCTCTTAAAATCTTCTACCTTAAGGCCCGAGCAACTAACTCAATATACATGATAAGTTTTCAAACAACTTAAACCTGTCAGTCTTCAAATGGAAATGGAGACTGGTGTCCCAAGCTGTATTTGCTATTCAGTACAGCACATGGGTCATGCACTGTATAGACCTCAAAAGAAGCAATAATAGATTATCAAGCCACCTAACGAAAAAACTGACCTGAAATCTTAAAAGGAATATGTGTACGGATAAGCAGTTTTGACGTTTGCATCCAAGCGACTCAATATTTTGAGCTGAAATTTGGAGATAAGGTAAATACAACATTCCTCTATATTTTGGAGCTTAAATTTCATACGTACACAGACTTGTGTTTTGGGAGCTTTAGTATTGAGAGGATATCAGAGGACCCAGTGAAAACCCATGATGTTAGACAGTCCTCCCTACTACTTGTCACGTACAAATGTAGGATCGAAACTTGAGTCAATGACAATCCTTCTAATAAAGACAGACTTACTAGTAGTTTATACTGGGCAGCATGTGTTTCTAATAAAGTTAAAAAGAAGTGAAATAATTGACTAATTTGAGCTGTTAATGATTGCAATATTTCTCGTCTTCGTTGATTGGGGACATTTTGGAATGCAACAACATCTTCAACCAATCTATGGAACACCATTAATACCAATTCTGTTTGAGTTTCCTACAAAATAAACATGAACACAAACGTTAGAATTATAATGAGGCGGTTTGTTAATTTGAAGAAGACCTAACAATGATCATAAACATAGTGATATAAAGTACAGTCACCTTCTATCTACAATGACCTGTACAAGATAATTGAATCATCAGCTAACAAAACCAATCAAAAATCTGGTTGTACATATTGGGGCCAAAAGGTAAGAGAACAATGAGTTCAGCGTTATAGTCTACACAGTTATGTGTCCTCTCTAAATTACGTTATTAACATGTATTACTGGAATCTGAACCGCTGTCCATGAAGGTTCTGCTCAAATTATGCAGGAATTCAAACCCCGGGAACTCAGTTCATTATCAAACTTACCCCATGTTGAGATATATTATGTAAATCAGTCATTAACGACTGCCAATTCTGAGGCCATTCACGCTTCATTAATTCAACAACAATTCTTGATATAGCATCTTTCACATGGAGTTCTTCTTCTAAAAGATACTTTGTTCCCTAAAACAGAATATTACCAGCATTACAGAATATCTAACATTCATTATAAATTTAAAATCAGTAAAAAGGGGAATATGTAATCAGATTTCCTCTTTCATTTGTTCACGATGGGAATACTTGATTGTTAGTTTGCAACGTCCTGAATCGAGAGAAATGCAATCGAATGATGCAGAATTAAGTCCTGTTACAGTTCTGTCAGTCCCGAAAACTGAAGTGTTGTGAGTAGAATCGTGACGTAATTAAATACAACAAATTTGGTTGGTTGAGATATTTTCTTATGCAGTTCAAACAAGCATCCTCTATGTAAATAGTACTTACTGTATCTAAAAGTTGTAAAGAATTTTGTTTCAGATATTGTTTTTCATCCAAGGATAAGTTAATCCATCGAAACCTGGAAACAGTCAAAAAAAATGAATAACAAAAAATATCATTTCTACACTTGAACTAATTCCAAGGATTCAATATATCTTCATGTATCTATACATAAATTACATTTCTTGATATTACATGTACTTGTAAAAAATTTTAATGACATGAAAAGAAAGAAGAGAGGAATGAGGTTTAACATTCACTCAAAACAAAGTAAGTCATTTTTGGGACTAATTTGGTACAATTTTACTTCAATAATTCACTTGCAAGAAACTTGCCAGGAAAATGATAACAGACTTTCTCAGTCTACACTACACCAGGTACGAAAAAAAAAAGAAAGAAGTACCTACTTTATACAGTGTTCTAAGAGTTGTAAACCAAAATGTCGAATAACGGGTGAATATTCTTTAGATGAAATACTGATACCAACTTGAACACAATAAGGTGAATTGTCTTTAAAGTCTTCACAGATCTAAAATAAACACAGACATGTGGTTTAATGTCCACTCAACACAATGGAGACATTTTCACTCAATCTGATAGCATAGGCCTCATACATATGTACATGTAGTGTGATCTATGTTTTTTTCACCTTTGTTATCCTACATGTACTGTATGTGGTAACAGAACAGTAGGATGTTAAACCCTGTTTGTTTCATTGCATTTCCTACTGTGTTAACTTCAATGCTATATAGCTGGTCTAATCATCAGGCACAGTTTAAATGTAAAGTAAAAATATGAATCAGTGCATTGCTTCATCTAATTTTCTGCAAGATTCAAATTTTCCTTATATTTTGATGTATGGCTAAGTACGTACAGCACCAGTGTACTGTCACTGGATGTCAATACCCTCTGAGCATAAGAGAGAAAGAGAAATGGGCTTTAACATCCATTTGACACAAACTAGGTCATTTCGGGACTAACATATGGTTTAATTTATTTCAATAATTCGCTTGCCCATAGGGGTCTTTAGCAGTGGGTGGAAACCGGAGGACCCGGAGATTGGACAGGCGACCATACATGTACTCTTTTTCACATACAACCTAGAATTCGAAACCATGCTAGTTGACTCAATGACAGGCTTTATGATACAGCGCACACATGCTAACCATTTGGCCATCCCCACCACCCCCCTCTGAGCATAAAGGTGCAATAAGTTTATTGGGGGGGGGGGAGGGGGAATACTATGCTCAAATAGAAAATTTCTGACTTTAAATTAAGTTTTAATTCAAAAGGTGATGTGATTTAGAGAAATTGTTTCTTTGTTGATAAATACTTTGTGGATGTTCTAATGTACCGTACATTTCTATGATCTGTGGATTTCTGATTTATTACAAATGTCTAAATCAGTGATACCATATTGAATGTCAGTCTTTGGCTTCTGGTTATTCCAGTCTGCACCAGTAGTAATCGCCAATGAGAAATATTTAGCCTTGTTCATAGAGTTGCTTCATTACAAATAGCGCTCAAAAGCATTCTGGCACACATACATTGTTGTGTGCCAATTTTAAAATTTCCATTTCGTCTCAAATAAGTCGTTTTTGCAATGTCAAAGACTATATTGGTGTAATTATTGTTAAAATTTCAATTTAATCCAGTATTTCGCGTTTTTGTGTAATGACTGAATAGTGAATCCCAACACGCTGTTTTTCGTTGTTACCTGGTGAGCGGCTAATCGGTCTGACTGACAGACCACTGGGTTCATAACTGTCTCCACTGCTAAACACAGTTTTGACACAATCTGTTGCAAATTTGGGTCCATGACTTTTGATCTTTCACGACTTGTGGTTTGAAAAATAGTCAAAATTAATATCAATATTTTTAATTTCAAACTAATTCGCCCCCATCTTGACTATAATATCACGTGATCAGAAATAAAAACCAATCAAAAGCTTAGATCGAACAAACGGAAGTTGTCAATTTCACTTTGTATTAGTCTAAATATTGAACATGGATCGGATAAGGTTCATCTTCATACTGTCAAGAATTTTCTTGCTTGGTGAAAATTTGTAGTGTGGATTAGATTTTTAAAATATATAAATATAGATGAACGCACTATGTAGTTGAAGCCCGACGTAGTTGTACATAAAAAAGAAAATTATTATTGAAAAAAAGAAAGAAGAAAAACAATCATAAATTCATTTCTGTTTGATTTTAATTTTTTTCATTGTACAAATGACTTAACATATTAATATCTCAAAAGCTACAGGAAAAACAAACTTCAAATGCCTTTGTTTTGTATATGTCTTAATATGTTCAGTATAAGTAATATCATAAATATAGCCCCTTATATAATTATACTAGATAACACACATATATCATAAAGGTAGCTATAATCACATAATTGTAATGACCAATGGTTACAAGATATTACACAATATTAGTCAACCATTTCATGGAATTTTATATTTTAATTTCAGTCTTTATTTGTCGAAGCTAGAATCATATATTCATTATTGCCTTTTTTTATCTTTAACAATTTTTCAAATTAAAACTTTGTTCCACAACACAGTACAATAAAAATTATCCATAAGGTCTCCTCAAGTGTTCTGGAAAGAATAAATACACCCTGCCATCAATATTTTTCATGAAGTATACATTTTGATAGATTACATTATCTTACTGCTTTTTATTTCTATGTGACAATCCAACCATCAAAATTTGGTTCTGTTCAACTTCATGTGATCGGGTGACATTCCAATCGATTATGCCTGTGGGCATTAGGGAGCGAGAAAGAAATGGGGTTTAACGCCCACTCGACACAAACTAGGGCATTTCGGGACTAACATATGGTTCAATTTTTATTTCAATAATTCGCTTGCGTGTAGGGGTCATTAGCAGTGGGAGGAAACCGGAGTACCCGGAGAAAACCCACGAGGTTGGACAGGCGACCCTAATCCTTTACCGGGGATTTGAAGTGGGCATTAGGCTTATATGAGTAAAGTTTGTCATCTAAGGGGCAAGAATAACACACGACCAGGATTTGCACTTCAATTTTTGATGTATTTGTTACTTTTGATTAGCAAGATATTTTTTCCAAAGAATATGACAATTTTAACATTATTCCAATTCTATTTCTAGATTTTAACACAATAAAAAAAATAAATTTAGCTGCATTTACTGTACTTTAAGATTTAATTCTTTGAAGTTTTAATTTCACGGCATATAAATTGACTGAGAGCTGGTCATTATTACAGCCAGGTAGTCAAGACCGGTAAAAATAACTGAAATAAAAGGCCTGTATCACACTATAAATAGCAGCCAATGTACTGTTTAAATGGCAGTTAGAAATTTAATACATTGAAATAAACACAACAGCTCTATGGAAAGTAAATATTGAATTTTAATTGGTGGTATGTTTCTACAATTCTTGAAAAATGACACGAGAATCAGTATAGAAATGCAGCTCAGATTAAATTTCCATAGAGCTGTTCTGTGTATTTTATGCCCCTTTACAATACACAGCAGTCAACTAAAATTAGCTGTTTTTAAAATTACAGTGATGTCATAAATAAAGACTTTGAATAACAACAGAAATATACAAGATACAGATCACACAAAACATGAATGGAAAAGAATTCTCTTGATTTAGATGAAATTAAGGGGTGAATCAGTTTAGTTTGATGTGTTATTAGCGATAAAACTGAATGAAAAGAAATAGGATTTAATGCAAAACTTTTCAGCACCAACCAGGCACATGAAGATTAGCATACAGCAAGCAATGTGTCAATTTTGACTTAACAGTGGCCTTTTCCCTTCTCTTTATTGGATTCTAACTGTCAAGGGTTCCTTTACATGCAGGCCAATAATTACACAGGACCTCTTTATTTCCATATCATCCGAACAACTAGTCGAAATTCCTTGTCCAGAGCCTCTGGGTTTGTGAGCCAGTGCCCTACAATTAATGATCGAACAGACATCATACAATTCAAGGTTTATTCAGCAGAATAAATAGGAAGAGAAAGAAATAACTTGTGGTCTATTAGAAGATGGAGAAAACCAGGGTAAAAACCTACAAGGTCAAGCAGACCACCTTACTCCTTGTCACAGACAAGTGTGGGATGGAGCCCATGGCTTGCTTAGATAACAGATTTTATGATCTAAAGTTTTGGCACAAACCCTCTCCAAAATCAGTAGAACTTTTAGTAATTTAAGTTGAATTATTTACATAAACTGTTGACTTTCATTTTTCAACTAAATCAAAGAAGTCATGTTCTTTAACTAAACTAAGGCCATACAAAATAAAATTTTGGTTCTCAGACAACCCTTATTAAAAATCTGACGCAGGAGTAAGGTTTTAATTTCTATTGATCACTACTGGGCTATATGACATCATATGCATCATATTTCAAGGTACTACATTTATCATATGTATATAGGAATGTTATATTATTCAGTATTAGTTATATAATAGTCATTAACATCTATCAGTGATGCATATTGATACATAGAGAATCTCCTACAAGTCTTTTTTGACATCAAAAAATATCAACAAAGGTCGATAATGTATAAAAGAATGAGTAGAAGATTCTATTTATCACCCAACCCTTTCTTACACGCACAAATAAAATAAATGAGGTTTACCGTCCTACTCACGCATAAATAAATATAATAAAATCAAATCAAATTCAAAGCGACATCTCCTAGAATATGAAAGATATCACTCAAGTGATATCTACCATAAAATGTGTTTATTGGATGAGTTCATTTAAATTTTTGTAATAGAATTACTTCCTGCACTCAGGGTCTAATTTTTACAACTTTTTTACATGCGGAAGTAATGAGACTGTTTTTATTTTTTTAAATTAAAACGGCTCACACAGCTTTTTATTTTTAAGTGACATGAGATTATCAGAAAACCAGAATATTTTTTTTATATGACCTAATATAACAAGCATGTATAAACAAAATACATCATACATTTCTAGAAATAATTACTGATATGAATTACATACACACTTGGCCATTTTATAATAAATAATATATTTAAATCATTAACAAAACATACACATACTACAATCCATTATTTATACATAGTAAACAAAATATACAGAAAAAGAAATCCTTTAACCCTTTAGCACTTGTCTATGGTGCATATAAATACTGACGACAATAGTTCCCTAAACACAAATAGGGAGAGAGAGAGAGAGAGAAATGGGTTTAACGTCCACTCGACACAACTAGGTCATTTCGGGACTAACATATGGTTTAAATTTATTTCAATAATTCGCTTGCGCATAGGGGTCTTTAGCAGTGGGAGGAAACCGGAGTGCCCGGAGGAAACACACGAGGTTGAGAAGGCGCTCCTATCTCCATGCCATATCACAAATAGGGGATTGAGTGGCCAAATGGTTCACGTGTGTGTTGCATCATTAGGTCTGTTGCGTTGTTTCGATTCCCCACTTGTACGTGACAAGGAGTAGGTTTGCCTGTCTAATCTTGTGGGTTTTCACTGGGTCCTCCAATTTCCTCCCACTGCTAAAGACCGTAATGTACAAGCGACTTATTGAAATCAAGTCCAATGGACACAAACTAAGTCATTTTAGGAGTAACGTAGGGTTCAATTTTACTTCAATAATCCACCTACGTGTAGGGGTCTTTATAGCTGTAGAAGGAAACCAGACGACCCAGAGAAAACCCACGAGGTTGGACAGAGGACCCTACTCCTTGTAACGGACAAGCGGGGAATCGAAACCATGTCATCTGACTCAATGACAGACCTTATGATCTATCAAGCCACCTGAGACACAGAACTAGTTCACAGTTATATTGAGGTGATCCTGGGTAATCTAGGTGATCCAGGTAGTTTTGGGTGCTATAACTGCAGGGGGGATGGGATGGCCTAGTGGTCTAGAGTGCCGCGCTTCGACCTCTAGCTGGCCGGTCACCTCTGGCTTGCGGCTGTGGTTTCGAGCCCTGGTGTGAGCGTATGTGGCATGGAGATAAGGGCGCCTTCTCAACCTTGTGGGTTTCCTCCGGGCACTCCGGTTTCCTCCCACTGCTAAAGACCCCTACACGCAAGCGAATTATTGAAATAAATTGAAAACCATATGTTAGTCACAAAATGACCTAGTTTGTGTCGAGTGGACGTTAAAACCCATTTCTCTCTCTCTCTCGCTATAACTGCAGCAATTTCAAGCTGTTTTGGCCGGTCCAAGTGCAAAAGGGTTAATATGCAAATTTTTTAATTTCCTATTGCACACAACACTGAATATCAAGTATTTGGATGGTCTATTTTGATATTAATTAATTTGAAGCATATAATTATTTTGATAAAGTATATAAATTTAAAACATCAAGCAAAGAAAATAAAACCGGTATTACACTAGGAATATATCCATTTCATTGTTTAAATGATAGAATTGCTTTTTATTTATGATAAATATACATTCAATATATCCAACAAAATATAACAAATGATTATATACAATTTAAAGTAATGCTTAAAAAAAAGGTGTACATAGGTATATAACATTCATTCAATGCTTGTCGAGCGTTATGGTTGAGCATTATGATTTTGGGAGCTCTATAAATGCATCCTTTAATTACACTTGTTCCTTCGTATTTAAAGGAACTTGTTAATCCCTACTAGTCAATACGACCTCTGTGATCCTAATCTCAACATTATATTACAGTATCAAAGTGGAAACTGAAAACGTTTGGTTTTAAATCATTTGAAGTTTCAGCAACTTTGTAGTGAAATGCCCTCCTATTAGCTTTAAAGTCTGCTCCAACATTTTCAATATAAAAGATATTCCTGTTTCCTAAATATTAAAAACAAACTCTATTGTAACTTAGAATTGACTTTGTGTGCGCTTTGAGCAGCCTTTATTGTTTGGAGTTTAGCACTATACAAGAATCCTATTATTATCATTATAGTACCCTGTCTATATGTAATTGGTAAAAAATTAGTAAAATTGAAAGCAATAAGGTTACCATGTAAAATTTGATCAATTACAACAGTTCTTCAAACTAACCACCATATGTACCGTACCCTAGCTAAAGTAATACTTTATTGAAATAACTAAGTCATATTATAGTATCAACTATTGAAACAGTATAGTAATATGATACATCCATTATCAGCCCTATAAACAGAGCTCTATTTAGACCTTATATTAATCAGCATATCAGTCCCTATAAACCGAGATCTATTTAAACATTACAATCTGAGACTGCCATTATCGGCCCCTATTAAAAAGCTTTACTGATATAAGTAAGTGTAGGAGTACTATGGAATAGCAATCAGCATATCAGCCTGATACTACCATTATCAGCACCTATTAACAGAGCTCTATTTAACGGTAATACAGACATGCAAGTTAATACACCTTTAAAGGCATCAGACCGAAGCTTGGTACTGGAAAAGGAACTCTGAAATAAAACAAAAGAATTTTAGGGAATTTTAATATCAGTTTGTCAAAGTATGCATCATCAAGAAGATACAAGAACTGGAATAACATCTGTTAAATGACATCGATGGAATAGAAATCAACTTCAATCAAATTATTCATCAATGGTTTTAAATGTTCAAAGGAAGTGGGTTAGGGTTAATGTTGGGTTTCACCACAGCATGTCAAAAATGAAAACGGGTTTAACGTCCTACTTTTCTGCTCCCTCCAGGTTAATGAAGACGGACATAGGCCATGAACTTGTGCACTATGTGGAAATTTTTGCCCAGATAGCAGCGCTTCAGTCTACTCTGAATTTTAGATTCCAACTGTCACACCATTTCTGGTGAGACCCTCCATCCTGCACCACAGACAAGGGGAAACCACATCCGAAAATCCACCAGAATTTTCTAGGCTAACACCAGGATCAAACCCAAGATCTCCAGATCAATGAACCAGAGGTTTACTTACTGAATCACTACAACTCCTAGCAAATTACAACTGGATCATTGTTCTGTAGTAAGACACCATAGGAATATGGTTTCAAATAATCGAGATAGAAAATAAAAATATTTAAGTATTGGAGAATAGTAAATTTGTCAGACTTACATTTTCTTCAACTGAAGAATGAAGACCTATTCTATTGGCCGTTGTAGCTGTCAATATCTGGTTTCTATAGAAACATATACAATGTACTGGTTCTGTAGGACCTATAATATAGAAGAGGTACATTGTTGTTTGTTATATAGTGTGTTCCCTTTAATGTCAATTCAAAGGCTCCTATTTCTATTATTTTATGTTACAGTGCTTCTATAACCTTTGGCATTCTTTTTTGTTTATCTTGGTATATATGGCTGTATTGTGTTGAATTATAGGAAAGTGTATACAGGAATGATTCTGGATGGTTAAGGAATTTTAACCATACAATAGTGTGGTTACTGATAAAGAACTCTTGACATGTTGTTCTTTTGTCTATCTTGGTATACAGGGCAGAGGTTTAGGGGTTATAACTATTTGGAATACAATTGTCTCCAATATAAACAACTCATAGCAGAACATTGTAGTGATTGAGACTAGGTTAGATTACAATGTAGTTTATAAATAAAAAAATTTTAATTGGATTAAAGAGAGAGAGAGAGAGAAATGGGGTTTAACGTCCACTTGACACAAACTAGGTCATTTTGGGACTAACATATGGTTTCAATTTTATTTCAATAATTCGCTTGCGCGTAGGGGTCTTTAGCAGTGGGAGGAAACCGGAGTGCCCGGAGGAAACCCACAAGGTTGAGAAGGCGCCCCTATCTCCATGCCACATACGCTCACACCAGGGATCGAAACCACAGCTGCAAGCCAGAGGTGACCGGCCAGCTAGAGGTCGAAGCGCGGCACTCTAGACCACTAGGCCATCCCAACCCCCACTAATTGGATTAAAGGAATACCTTTTAGGTTGCAGATCTCCTTGCCATCTTCTACGTTCCATATTTTAACCGTCTGATCAAACGATGATGATACGAGTCGATTCTTATTAAAAGCTTTGATCTATAAGAAAAGTAGAGAAATGAAACGTCTGACCAATGTATTTTGTACAAAGTCAATTTCAAAAATATAAATAGGTGCAAGAATTTTTTATTTTTTTAATTCTGGAGAAGTGGTAATCGAGCAGTGAGGTCTCTGGACTAGATTGTCCTGCGTTTGATTGTTCTGGCTTAGGTTGTGAAGAACCTGCAGATTTATTTTCATTTTTGAGCTTTTAGCGTCCACTTAAAACAAACTCTGTCATTATGCGACTAACAGGTGTTACAATTGTATTTAAATAATTCAGTTGCATGCAGGAGTCTTTAGTGGGAGGAAACTTGATCAAAAGAAAACCCACAAGGTTCAGGAGGCGACTCTCAATTCCTTGTCACTTACAGTTGTCACTTACAGTTGTGGGATGGAAACCACACCACTTGACTCAATTACAGACGTTATGATCTAAATCCAATTACATATATATATATAAATATTGCTTGACCTAAATACAAAATAACGCACACACATTAAACCACTCTCCCACCCTTTTCCTTCCACGTACCTGTAATATTTCTCCATCATGTGCTTTCCATGTCACCATGATGATACCAGATATTAGATCGATCACAGTTATCATACCAGTAGAAAATCCAACAGCTACCCATTTACCATCGGGACTAACAGCTACACATCTCATTAAACCTGATTAATATCAAAACATTTACAATCTGGACTAACAACCTACACATTGCATTAAACCTAATAAATATCAAAACATCTACCATCGGGACTAACAGATACACATATCATCAAACCTGATTTAAATACAAATGTGACGTCATCCTTTGATGTTCACGTACCATTATTTCCAATAATAATCAGACATTATCTATACTAAATGAAATATTGGACTAGCATTACATATTTCACTGAAAAGCATGTGCTGGATAGTGTCTGTATTTTAATTCTTTAATGGTCTTGGACTAAAGTCACTAAAGATTGCACAATACATTAAAAACAACACTCGGCTAATGCCTCGTGCAGTTTCAATATATTACTTAATGTCTAGCTCTCGACCATTAAACCATTCTTAATATCAACATTTATAAAACAGCAGCTGTGTTCATTTACATTTAAAATATTAGGTCCACAGATTGAACCAATACTGAAATACAACTGGTTTTATATAGAAGCAGTGACTTACAATTACTTTAATAACATCTAATAAATTTGTTATTTAAACATCTTTTCTGATAAAAGGATTTTATCTATCGCTATTGGGTAGCATGAAATAGCACATATATTATATTTACCTGATGAGCATCGAAATTCATGAGCATATTTAGATGTACGTAAATCTAAAAACCTGAAGAAAAAGATAATCATTGCAGTAGATCAGACAGTAGCACATTGGCACACTGTAATGCTAGAGTTTGACTTGAAATAGGATAAAGGGGCTGACGTGGTCGAGAGATATTTTATTCATCTATTTATTTATAATTCTAAGAAACAGATACATTCATGACAAAAATACAAAATGGATTGAATTATGATGTTTCATGACTAATCTGCATCTTAAGAATAACCCATGGAAACCAACAAAAATTACGTAATGCACAAAATGAAATGAAATGGGGTTTAACGTCCTACTCTTCTACACCTAACCTGGGCTAATGGAAGACGGGTACATGATGCACACATTGACCAGAATGTAATGAACATAGGATAAAATGAAATTGTTTACCTGAGTGTAGCCTCTGTATTAGCTGTAACAAGTAGTGTACTAGGTGAAGGTACTGGCGCTAAAGCTACAACATATTTAGATGATTCTAAATGTCTCACCGATACACCAGTAAATGGATCCCAGATCTAAACATAGAAAGTAATAACAATCAAATATATGATTAAATATATATACACTAAAATGTCTGGTGCTGGCTCAGTAACAAGGATTCGATACCGGTTTTTACCGAAAATTTTGCTTAGGATTTCTCAGTCCATCTTTTTTCGTGCTGACTCAGTGACAGGATCCTGGATACAGATGGGGATTCGAAACCACGTCAGTTGACTCAATGGCAGGCCGTATGATACAGCGCGCGCACGCTAACCATTCGGCCATCCACCCCCCCAGACATGAAATGAATTACACTAGCCCCAACTTCTCTACACACACACACATGAAGTACTTACATGAACAGAACTATCACAAGAGGCAACAAGTCGAGCTGTTTCAACATAAGCTACTGAAAACACAGATTTTTTATGTTGTTGATAATTATATACACACGAACATCTGAAATAAAAAATATCATTGTAATCTCCTCATGTCTAAAAATAATTAATTTGTAAATAGAAAAGAAGTGATTCCTTGGAATGTTTTTTTTCTAATCTCTACAAAAAAGTATGCAAAACCATAAATTATCAGGGTTTTATGCCCACTCAACACTAGAAAGGGCATTTTTAGACTAAAACAGAATATTTTATCTTAACAATTTGCTTGTTTAATTTCTGTCAATAGAATACTCTAGTCATATTGTAATTTTTATTTCAATGATTACATATGCAATGTCAGGGATGTAGGGAGAATTTTGGCAGGACAGCAGTTTTTCATCAATCGAACCAGACTTGAAAAATCTTGAATGCTAGAAATTAGCCACTAAACAATTAATTGACCATAATAATAAATGAAATAAAACTTACTTTCCGTTTCCATCTCCAACACTAGCTAGAGACCAAAGCTTAACTGTTTTATCTTTACTTGCACTAATAAATGAATTCTCACTATCCATTACATATAATGATCTTATACTGTTCGTATGACCTACAATACAAATAAACATCCATTACACATTATAAAGATTGTATGAGCTATAATATAAAACGTTCATTATATGTTTCCAGTATAGACCTATAATATAAAACAACCATTACATGTTTGTATGACCTATTACATATTATACTGTTTGTATGACCTAAAATATATAATATCCATTACATGTTTGTATGACATACAATATAAAACATCCATTACAATCATATACTGTATACAAATATAACCAATTTAATAGGTCAATGATAATTGACAATAAATTTAATCAACTGGGAACTTAATTACCAATAAGTGAATTGAAACAGTTTATAAAATAACAACTTACCAACAAATGTTTGAAGTTTAATTTGTTTAAAGTTGAAGGACGTATCTCTCTCATGTAAACCTGAATAAATATAGAAAATATATTACTAACGATAAGTTGCTCGGCAATGAAACGTACAAGAACAGAAGGAAAGTTGTCCTGGCAGTCCATATTGGTTGTTATATTGTGTTGTTTACTTAAATAAAAAGCATAGCTTTTAATTGAAAAATTCATCAGTATAGAATTCTCTTAAACACACAAACCTAATTCATGTTCCCAGTAGGCCAACCAATTTCCTCTTAAATGTCTTCCCTTATAGGTTTCTGAATTATCACTGTAATATTCAACGTACAAATATATTACATACATAAATACATCTGTCTATTAACTGACTAAGAATTTGAAGGGCGTGTGGCGCTATTCTTTGGAACATAAAATAGACAAAATGAGCCTTAAAGCACATATGGATGTAATATGAATGCACGTAAAGTGATTCTTATTTAATTCTTAAAACATTAACTGTAGTTTCTAATCAGTTAAATATGTGAACAGTCCAATTTGAATGGCAGTCTTTTACGTCTGCTTAGTCCAATTTACATGTTTTTTTATTGTTCATTCCAAATGGCAATCGAAATCTTACCGTACACTACCTGTGTACTTATTTTAAAATGTTCAGTGTGTCTTAAATATTGGATATTAGGATAACATATTTTCACAGCAAGACCAATATTGAATTATAATTCAGGTTTTTACTTTCTAATTCTATGGAAAATATTGAGTTACAGAAATAGCTCTTTTGAAAAAAAAAACTTGAAATATTTCTATAGAAAATCATGTATTTCTGTTGCTTTATCCACCAGGTAAAGTGCCAAGTTCAAATATCTTAATTTTCTTCAATTTAACAAGAATTAATCGTAGAATGAAATGAACAGAGTGAACACTACTCTTAGTTTCTGGGGATAAGGTGATAGAGTGGTCAGACCACATGACTGTCAACTAGAACGGCCCAAAGTGAGCTATCTTTATTTTATATCTAGATTACCCATTAAAAATTTCAAAGAATTTTTGTGTTGTAGTTCAATGTATCATTTCTAAGTTAATTACCCTTGGAAATGCCAATTTATGTGCTTTTAGAAATCTACTGTCAAATCATGGTTTCTACTGCAATTTTTGCACAACTCTACAGCATTTCAGCTCTGAGGGGTTGACAGGTCTGGCCATAAAGAACTTCAGAATATTTAAAGCCCACTTTATAATTCTTAATTCATAATGAACACAACAAAGATAAATAATGAAAACATATAACTTACAACATAAGATCATCAGGATATATAGACAATATACCAGAATGTCTATAATTACGTCCCAACTCTGTTATAGTAGAACTAGTTGTCTCAACACTCTCCGTTAGTTGAATACGGTTACCTATCATAGCTACGTTACGTCCTATGCCACCTAATACTTCATTCCCACAATCATCCACACTTGTTAACGTATCTAAAAATATACATTAAACATACATTATGCAAGAGCTAAATCTGCCAATTGCAGACCTTATTTTATGTCTGAAATGTTATCTAAATTATTAATTACATGTACACATTAATTAAATTATCCAGACCATAATTATTCCTCGATGTCATCGCTAGCCTGTGATATTTACTGGATTAGAACCCGGTCTGCTGCTGCTGATTAAATCAAAAATTGAATAATTGAAACTATGTTTTTTATCATACCTACTTGTCGAAACATTGTGTACACTAATCCAGTAATTGTATTCCATAGAAATGGTCTTTCTTTTTTGTAAAGAGGGGAATTACAGTGGCTCAATGAGTTAGGTGTTGTCTCACAAACGAATCAGTGTTGGCTCAGAAAGATCATCAAGATTTAGCAACCTAAGTTCGGCTTGTGAGAGATGTAAGATGGAGGGTCTGGCAAGGAAAATTGTCTAGCTATTTGGATGGCAAAAAGAGCAAGTCCTATGTACACACTGGTGTGAACATAAAAAAAACTTTGATAGTCCAAGCAAATTTGCCATGACGTATATGAAACAACTGTATTCAAACAATCACTTATTCTATACTCATAATCTACAGAAATGAATATGGTTAATTTTTGACATATTTTGAAAAGAAAGTGTTACCTTTTCCGTCATCAATAATAGTATCATCTGATTGTTGTAGATGTTGATCAGCCATCTGATCTTGTTGAGAACATAACTGTCTCATTAAATCATCACAATATAAATTAGATTCCATATGAATCCTGAAAAAGAAATTATATCCAATTTATTCAGAAGTAAGAGAGACATATTAAAAACGAATAAAAGAAATGAAATAAGGTTTGATGTCCAACGATTCTGCATGAAATAGGCTTTGGAATCAGATGGTTTTTCTTTGCCAGGACCTTTGTCCTGCACCACTAACATTGAAGAAAACGTTATAATATTGGAACAAACATATGTTAAATTTTTATCTCAAATTTTAGGAGTGGGAGGCGGATCATTCTAGCATCAAGAGATTACGCCATTGTGGGAATCATTTACTCACCAATAAGAGATAGAGAGAAATGGGGTTTAACATCCAATCGACACAAACTAGGTCATTTTGGGACACTAACACGTGGTTTAATTTTATTTCAATAATTTACTTGCACCTAGGGGTCTCTAGCATTGGCAGGAAACTGGAGAAAACCCACGAGGTTGGACAGGCCATTTGACAGACCCTGTAATTATACAACTAGACCACCTAACCTCCCTGCTCAAATAAGACCCAGAAATAATGCTTTTAGATGTACCTGAAAATATTTAAAATTTGTGTCAGAACTTTTTAAGTTCATTTGTTCATTTTTAAATTTCTTCTACCTGTTTTAACATCTAGGCATTCTCTACTTACCCTCCAAATACACCACAAATAGGAACGTAAGCAGCAAGAGCTAATTCTGGTGTAAATACATTGGCTAATTCTTGTTGACCACCCTCTTTATTGTCATAGTTTTTATTCTCAGAATTCAGTTCCTCTAAAATAAAATCAAAATAGTCACAAACCATATAGGCTTTCAATAAAATCTTACAATTTAATCTAAAAATCAAAATATTCTTTACAACATCTTAGAATTCAATTCCATAAAAAAAAACATATATATAGATGCAGACTTCCTATCAATTTTCAGAATTCAGTTCCTCTAAGTAAATGAAATGAAATGAAATGGAGAGAGAGAGAGAAATAGGGTTTAACGTCCACTCGACACAAACTAGGTCATTTCAGGACTAACATATGGTTTAATTTTATTTCAATATTTCGCTTGCGAGTAGGGGTCTTTAGCAGTGGGAGGAAACCGGAGTACCCGGAGAAAACCCACGAGGTTGGACAGGCGACCCTACTCCTTGCCACGTACAACCGGGGATTCGAAACCACGCCAGTTGACTCAATGGCAGACCGTATGATAGAGCGTGCGCACGCTAACCATACTCCATCCAACCCTCCCGAAATGAAATGGGGTTTAACGTTAACGTCCTACTGTTCTACTCTGAACTGGGCTAATGAAGATGGGCTTACGCCATACAGTGTGTTATGAGGGAAATTTTGCCCCGATAGTGGCACTACAGCCCACTCTTATATCAAATTCCATCTGTCACAGGATCTTTTACATGCATGCCAATGTGTACACGGGACCTCAGTTCTTTGTCTCATCCGAACAACTAGATAACTGTCGTGCATCACGGACAAGGAGGAACCACGGCGGAAAATCTGGATGAACTTTCTGGGCCAATGCAGGGATCGAACACCCGACCTCGTGGCTAGCAACCTCCTGTAAAATAGTCTATATATATAAAAGATACATAGGCACAGGCCTATAGTTGTAATAAGAATAGATGTAATAAGTATATATGTATAATAACATACCCCGTTCATCTGGTAAGTTGATGGATGATAAACTATGATATTTAGATGATTGTTCATGTTTAGGCGGTCGTTGAGCTGCCATATGAATACTGCTGACTGATACAGGTGTACCTATCTTATATTCTCTGGTCGTAGAATCCATCTTGATTGTTAAATACCCTTCTTCAGAACCCTGACTTCCGATAACTAAAATAAAAATAAGTGTGGTTTAATGATAGAGAGCAACTCATTAAGTAATATATTGATACTGCATGAGGGAAAAGAAATAAAATGAAATGAAATGAGATTTAACGCCCAACAGGGCTAATGAAGACAGCACTGCACAAGGGCGTTACACACTATCCCGAACAAGAGTCTAACATTTCATCAAGTATAAATAATGTACGATTGGCACTTTGGAAATAATGGTGTACCAACATCAAAGAATGATATCTTATCTGTATTTTTAATACTTATTTATACAGTAACATCTGCTCAATATCACATACAAATATATTAACGGACATTATGTCATAAAAAAATTTTCATGATTCTTATCATTTGTTCTTCCTATCAAAGAGTAGATCCAAATTACGGCACCAATGGAAACTGAACATCCAAAACTAATAGATAACTTACCTGACGGTGAGGTAGATTCTAAGTTGAAATTATTTGCAGAATTTTTACCGTGGACAAAATTAAAGGCATCAAAGAACAACTGCATAGGTTGATTGAGATGTGTACGAGTCATTTCAAATCCTAATCGTAATCCAATAACATATAAAACATCTATAATCTTATGACTAATAACAGAACGAATCAGGCTGCCACCTGGGAAGGATACGGAAGGGGAGGTAACCAGTTTTATAATTGGTATCAATGTATCTTTAACAAAAACATCCTATAAAAATAAAAGAGGAAATTTTCAAAATTAATTTAACTATTTCCTATAACCAATACATTGAAAAATCTGACATAGCCAAGCAGATGATAAATAAGAAACAAAAAAAGAGCACATGTATTTGACATAATTAGTTTTTATATTATTGAAATGAAATGAAATGAAATGGGGTTTAACGTCCAACTATTCATCTGACTGGGCTAATAAAGAGAGGCATACACCATACAGTGTGCTATGATGGTAATTATATCGAATTCCAAATGCCAAGGGATCTTTTACATGCATGGCAATGTATACATGGGACCTCAGTTTTTCGTATCATCCGAATGACTAGACAGCTGTCCTTGTCAGGCCCTCCGTCCTGCACCTTTAATGAACTTCCTCGGCCAATGCAGGGATCGAACACGCAACCTACAGACTAGCGAGCCAGCACCTACCCACTGTAGCTCCCTTTAGATTATTAACCTTTACTTACACTAATAACATCCATGAGAGTTTTATTAGAAAGAAATGGTATAACATAGCGTAACAATAACAATGCACCAAATAAACCAGTTTCTGAACGATGTGTCAATCGCTTCTGACAAACAGAAACCTGAAAATAATAAATATATCTACATGATCATAAAAATCTAAATTAATCCTTGCATATACAATGTCTAAAAAATCTCTATTCACAAGCATGCAATGGTGTGACTAATCATTTCATATCAAATTGTAGAATCTGAAGACTAAAGGGGGATAACTGCATTATGATATGGATTCAGACCAGTATTTTTCACATCAGAACCAGTATTATACCACAGGCACTTGAAGGGATTAAAATAAAACTTCTTACTACTGCTTGACTATATATATATATAATATCATTCAAGGTATTACAGACGACATCTTTGTTGTGACTTTTTTATGATATATTGTCTGCTGTCATCTCGCAATACTCACTAGTTCTAACACTTCATGTCATTTTTATTGCCAACGAGACTTTATTTGATCATTATTCACATTCAGGTGTAATTAAATTGGTCCTTTCACAGCGTTATTAATAACAAATCAAACTTAAAAAGCTATCACTAGTCGATAATCAACTTGGCGAGCCCGGAAGTAACGCGAAATAAGGTCAAAAGAAGTCTGTATCACCCAGTCCCTTTATAAACCTATCATTACTCGATATGTGCATAGGAACTGGGTGATCAAGTCTCGCTGAACAGCGGCCTCGCTTCGTAAGTTCTATCACGGTGACTTTTTTATGATATATTGTCTGCTGTCATCTCGCAATACTCACTAGTTCTAACACTTCATATCATTTTTATTGCCAACGAGACTTTATTTGATCATTATTCACATTCAGGTGTAATTAAATTGGTCCTTTCACAGCGTTATTAATAACAAATCAAACTTAAAAAGCTATCACTAGTCGATAATCAACTTGGCGAGCCCGGAAGTAACGCGAAATAAGGTCAAAAGAAGTCTGTATCACCCAGTCCCTTTATAAACCTATCATTACTCGATATGTGCATAGGAACTGGGTGATCAAGTCTCGCTGAACAGCGGCCTCGCTTCGTAAGTTCTATCACGGTGACTTTTTTATGATATATTGTCTGCTGTCATCTCGCAATACTCACTAGTTCTAACACTTCATGTCATTTTTATTGCCAACGAGACTTTATTTGATCATTATTCACATTCAGGTGTAATTAAATTGGTCCTTTCACAGCGTTATTAATAACAAATCAAACTTAAAAAGCTATCACTAGTCGATATTCAACTTGGCGAGCCCGGAAGTAACGCGAAATAAGGTCAAAAGAAGTCTGTATCACCCAGTCCCTTTATAAACCTATCATTACTCGATATGTGCATAGGAACTGGGTGATCAAGTCTCGATGAACAGCGGCCTCGCTTCGTAAGTTCTATCACCGTGATAGAACTTACGAAGCGAGGCCGCTGTTCATCGAGACTTGATCACCCAGTGATAGAACTTACGAAGCGAGGCCGCTGTTCAGCGAGACTTGATCACCCAGTTCCTATGCACATATCGAGTAATGATAGGTTTATAAAGGGACTGGGTGATACAGACTTCTTTTGACCTTATTTCGCGTTACTTCCGGGCTCGCCAAGTTGAATATCGACTAGTGATAGCTTTTTAAGTTTGATTTGTTATTAATAACGCTGTGAAAGGACCAATTTAATTACATCTGAATGTGAATAATGATCAAATAAAATCTCGTTGGCAATAAAAATGACATGAAGTGTTAGAACTAGTGAGTATTGCGAGATGACAGCAGACAATATATCATAAAAAGTCACAACAAAGATGTCGTCTGTAATACCTTGAATGATATTATATATATATAGTCAAGCAGTAGTAAGAAGTTTTATTTTAATCCCTTCAAGTGCCTGTGTATTATACCTAACTAATCATATGCCCACAGCAGCTAAAACGTCAGAGTCATCAACAAGGGTTGTCACATATTCATTCTGTTGAAGATAATTTTAGGCATTAACAAGACAATTTTAAACCGATCAGATTATAATTTTCATCTTTTGGGAATTCTCAAGGTTCTACAAACTAAAACAAGGAAAAAAACTCTAGACATAATTATTGGAAATTGCTGAAATTCAATAGACTTCTTTGCCATGTGGGCGTATAATAAAGTATAAATTAAACTGACATAATAAACTTACTAAATCCACTATACATGGTAAATATTGAAGTAATATAACTTGTTCACCATACAACTCCGCTACAAAACCTAAACATTCTAAGATCTTATGGGAGTGGGTATCACCAACTATCAACTTGGATGACTTTAAACTATAATTATCTGTAAAAAAAAAAACCAAATAGCCGCTCAAATTCAAATTTTTCCCAGCTTCTTATTGATGGTGTCAATTGTGTAAACAGTTCTCAACAAGAATTGATACCAACTAGGTAAAATCGCTACAGAAGACTTGAATTGTGCAAGTTTTTGTGTCCTGAATAAGACACTTCATTCCTATATTCTAGCTTAATCAGTTGTTAATGGGTACGAATGCTAAGAATCGCCATTTCAGCCAATTGCGATAAAAATATAACTTTGGAGATTACATTTTAAATCTGTCAATTTCTTGGGCGATAACTTTTTCCTTGTGGCAATTCGTTTTTGCTGTGGCAATATTTTTATTCTTCAATGACATGTTGTCTTTCTGATCCATTACATGTGCTCAATTAAATTTTCTTTATTACACTAGGATCTGTAAGAGTTGTTATATAACATGCATTCAGGTTGAAGTGACAGATTATCGTTTGATGCACGTAATTGTGGTTTAAAAAACACCAGAAATGTCAACGCTGATTGATTAATCAATGTATGACATCATAGGGTCAACAGCCACTCATACAACCCCTGGGATGATTCTCCAGTACAACCGGTCAGATCTTCCTGTAGTGTAGGCCATCAAAAGTATAAATAAACGAAACAAAATATAGATCTGTATTTTAATCAGATTGAGAAAAGGTAGGAATATTATTACCTGTTTTTTCTAGTGGTCGTAACTGTTCTTCACCCATATAACATAATGAGATCATCCGTATTAAATTACGGGATAAATGTTTGGCTGTAAGAACAGGTCCAAGTTTATGACATAGCCATTTTACACTCTCCGTTGCCACATCACGAATATTTAAAATATCCGTTGGACTCGATATTGATATGTTCATCATGAGATCCTCTGTTTCACTTCGTACCATGCTCTCTTTTCTCTTCGGGGTCAGAGTTTCGTCCCCTTCTTCTGCAGTCAAATAAAATTGTTTAGGGTTTTCATCTTCTTCGTCGTGGCTCTCCGTGTCCGATACTAAACCCCTGTATTCAACATTTGGGAAATCATCATTTAACAAACCGGTATTGCTTTCATCTATACTCGACAACTTATCGCGTGATTGTTCTAATAGATGCGATATACTGTGAATTGAGGCCACACTTCCAAACACGCCTCCATCATCCTCTACAGAATTTTCTTCGTCGACCGACTGTTGATTTTCGCTGTCCTCGCTACCCATGGACACTTTACCAACACTTGTTGAATCTACAGACCGAGGAATGTTTCGATTTTCTTCTTCTTCTTCTTCTTCATCTTCTAGAGACATATTGTCTGGAAAATCGTCTTCAATCTCGTCCACGTCTGCCTGTGTACTTTCATCTTTCCCTGTTTCCCAACTGTAACTGGTTTGAAAAGAGAACTCGTTGGGTTGCTCAATATTCAGCTCATTAGGAGAGCGATTCATTGCCATATTTGGATCCCAATTCGGACTCGTGTTTGTCAACTCTTCTTGATCCATCTCCTCTAAAAGTTCTTCATTGTAAAATTTACTGGGAACATAAAAATCTTTAAAACCGGACACAGCTTCGACTAAAAGTGTCGAGAAATTCAAAATAAATGTTTTTAATCCTAAACGGACGATGAGCTGCATGAGGAATTGTCTATGATACAGTTTAACGTGTTTCGCTGTTGAATTTTCCCCAGTGAATAACTTAATAAGATGCGGCAACAGTCTTTTTGCCGTTTCAACTCTTCCTAATTCCCTACTCATGGTATTAAGGAAACACCATGCGGCCTGAACTGTCGTTATTTCATTTTCAAATAGTTCTTCTATATATGGAGATAGAATATCTAACCCCTCTTGACCCAATTTACAGTGATATTTTGTAAGGAATTGTTCCAAGAGCGGAATCTTTTCTCGTTGTAAACATTTTGTCATAGAATTCTTTTCAGCGGGTGTCATCTTACTCCAGCGTAGTTTTTCAATTTCTGCGTCTTTTTGTTTGATTTCTGTCAGGCAGGTGTAAAGTTTATCAAAGTATTCTGGGAAGGGCAGTATGTGAGAATAGGGCTGCAGGAAATAACTAGGCGATGGTAAGGGTATTCCTTCTTCATTATCAGACAGATATCGAAATACCATTTTATCTTCAGAGCTTTCATCAATTATTAAGTTTTTAAATAGAAAACCTGTAGCTTTCCGAAGTGGTCTAAAAAATAAAAATAAAGAATTAAAATATATTAATCTTTAATAATAAGTTTCTAGGTGATTACAACCCTATATCCTAATATATAGGGACAATTATGATCACTGTCTGATTTAGTGTATACGATGTGGTATATATATGGGGGATGTGCATGGGTGGGGGGGGAATGGTTTAACCCTTTGAAAACTGACTTTACATGGGGTGTTGCACGTCCCTCCCTGGATTTACAGGACGTCATATTAATTATGACGTCAACGTAATAGGAGCTTGACACGCCCCAAGCCGCAAAACCGACATTTCGGTATATGCGATACAACGTCAAGCCGGTTTTGCGGCATTTCGGGTTCTAAGGGTTAATGAAGGCAATTTAGATGGGGTAAGGTCTATCATTGAGTCAAGTGACATGGTTTCGATCCCACAGCTGCATGTGACCAGCAGTAAGGTCGTCTGCCTAACTTTGTCAATTTTCTCATATAAATACTAGGAATTTACCTATAGCTAGTTTTTAACAACAAGGATGTATAAAGGGGGTTCGGATGGTTCAGCGGTCGTGGTTTCGATCCTTGGTGTGAGCATATGTGGCTTGGAGATAGGGGCGCAATCTCAAATTCGTAGGTTTACTCCAAGTACTCCAGTTTCCTCCCACAAGACAGACCCCTACCCCTGCGCTGAGCATAATAAAATAAGACCACTTGTCTGCGATATCACAATCGGTGGAAGCGGACGCTAAACATTAACAGACGAAAGATCTATAACACAATAACACTATTTATTGTTTATTAACATGCAACGTTTCGACGATGATACTCTCGTCTTTATCAACTTGCTTGATAAAGACGAGAGTATCATCGTCGAAACGTTGCATGTAAATAAACAAGTAATTGTTAATCCATAAATAGTGTTATTGTGTTACTGTTCAATTACTAAATGCCACTTAAAGAAGGAAAGATCTATAAACAATCTGACATACCTTGGGAGTTCTTCACAATCAGATGTACATATAGATCGGATTAATTTGTATCTTTCTATGTTTGATAAATTTGGTCCCAGAGCTCGAACTTTTGGGGAGAGGAAAATTTCACACATGTTACAGATGAATACAGCCAAATCCTCTGTTAAAATATCTCGTACTTCGTCGTCCAGGTAACTTTTACTCTACAAACAAAAATATATTTACAACCTGAATGCCCATTTTAACTAGCAACCAGTGTTCATTAGCTTAGTTGGTGCATTCCAGACTGATATTACAAATAGAACATTTGCGTAATCTAGTAATTGGAGTTGCATCAGCAAATAAAGTTTTTGCAAATGAGCATGGTATTGTGTTTACATAACTAAATCGCATTCTATTTCATAGTCAAGATGAAGGAGCGATAGCGCTGAAAGTAAGGCTCTGGCTAGCTAAGCAGACTGTCTCGAGTTTTGATCTCAGTGATGGCTGATTTTCAGCTTGATTCTCCTTGTGCAGGACAGAGGGCCGGGCAACAAACAGTATCTAGTTATTTGGATGGGATAAAAAATCAAGATCCCATCTACACATTGGCATGCACGTAAAAAAAACCATGACATTGGGAAGTCGATATAAGAGTAGGGTGTAGTGTCGCTGTCCATGCAAAATTTTCCTCCTACCACACTATATGGCGTACGCATGGTTTTATTAGCCCAGTGTCAGTAGGGCAAGAAGTTAAACCACATTTCTTTCCACAGTCGCTATTACCTTTTGATCTTCTGTAGCAGGTAAATGAAGTAATGATTTACTGGAAAAGTTAAACCGACTTTCGTAATCATCGAGAGGCTGTAGTATATTATAGTTTTTAGGTAGATGTATAACTGCCGATTCTGGTCGTGTCTTATCAACTAAATCAACAACCTCCATGGAACTACAACATAATAATAATGTACATTTATAGAGGGTTTAATCAAATTAGTAAATCATTATAAAGCACATCAAAACTTAAACTCATCTCTGGAAACAAATTAAGAGATGATTTGCCTAATTATTTTCATGATTTTTGGTGCCAAATTTTGTGCAAAATATAAACTGGGTTTAGTATATGAGATTTATTCAATGTTTTGGAAAAAGTAACAATGCCCCTTTAAGAAATTTTTTTTTAAGATAAAAGTATATCAGAATTTTGAACATATAAAAAAATCTCAAAATACCTTAATTCATGTACAACTGTCTCTGGACCACTTGAACTTGAACTAAACATCATCATCTATCATAAAAAAAAAATAATAATTAAATATATCATTTTTATTTTATCTGTCCACACATTCATCATGTGAGACACTGTATTGAAAATTTTTTATTTTATAACCACTTGGGAAAAAAAATAATCTGTGTCCACTTTTTGACCTCTCTCTATTTCTTTTGTGACTTTTGACCTATGGATTTATATCCTACTTATTCTAAGAATTTATGTTCATTTTTGTTGGCATGTCACATTTTTTTTTTATCAGTGCAACATTTTAGCTTGTCAATTAGAAAAGTAAAAACACTCATATAGTTTACTCCACAAATTAAAAATTTTAGATAAAAAACCCAATTTTATTCTTAAATATCAGAAATATTTATTCAACTGAGAGATTTGAATTGAATCCCTCGCAAACTACAATATTGACAGGGTTTTTCCTGTCATAAAGCCAATGCTTCACACCAAATCTTAAAAAACATCTGTTTAACATATATTATGCAAGGGCTAAATCAACCTATTGTTATTTGCCTGAAATGATATATAAATTATTAATTAGAGATTATCCAGACCATAATTAACTCTAAATACTATTGCTAGCCTGCGATATTTAACAGATTGGAATATATATTTTGTGAAGGATAATTACACATAGAAATGGATAATAGAGACTTTTTATTGTACTGACTTAAGTAATGATGATCAAGTCCAGCATAAAATTCAAAAGATAATATCTCAAGCAATAATTTTCAGCAAATTCTATTAACGTTATCTAAATTCTAACTATTGTAGCAAGAACTATTAACTCTTTATCTAATCTCCTAATAATGCCCTTTTAAAAAATGACGGTTACCAGAAGAGAGGGTTAACTTTGGAACAAATTTTTTTGAAACTATTTCAATTTTTTTAATTCCAAGATAAATCAAAATCACACCAGAGCTTGAAACTGTTATCTTTTTTTTTTAACTCGGTTAAAATCTAACTTTGTGAAATTCTGAGCTTGTAGTTCTTAATAACATACATAGTAATTAGATTGCAAATAGGGGTCTTTAGCAGTGGGAGAAAACCAGAAGACCTGGAGAAAAAATCCACTAAGTTGGACAGCACACTACTCCTTGTTACATACAAGCTGGGAATCGAAACTACACCACCTGGCTCAATGACAGACCTTTATGATACAGCGCGCACTTGCTAACCATTCGGTCATCCAACCCCCTCAATGACAGACCTTTATGATCTAAAGTGTATGTATTAAAGATGAAGAATCTCACCTGAGCTTGTAGAACTTCTCTGTGTATTTTGGGTGGATGTAAAGAACTATAGATCTGTGATGTTGAAAGTTTATGTGGATGTGGTTCGGTAAACAGCTGTACGACACCATGGTTGCTAATAGACTTATGATTATCAACTAACTGGAGATACACATTCTTAGATTTAACCGCTGCAGCACCAGTTAACTTTAATAGATAACGATATATACATGTACATATAATTAATTTTCTCAGCATGAGCAGATATAAAATACTCCCCAGGTCAATGTTGTAAGAAGAATATTCAAAAAAGTCACAATAGTACTTGGTAAATTTTTGTTCAGTGGGTCATGGAGATGAACCCCTAGCCCCTCCAAAGTTTTTCTAGCTATTTTAATGTCCTTCCCACGAACGTGGCTTTGATTGTACGAGATTATTTGATAAAATTATCTCTGAAAATGTACCAGTAAACTTCACCAGGGTCAGAGGGGCCCCATTTCAGTAGAATTTCCCTTTCAGCTAATTTACATGCCAAAAATTAGAATTTCAAAGAATTAACATAAAACACAATGAATGAATGCATCTAAATTTATAGGTCTTACATGTAAAATTTATCACAGTCATGGAAACAAAATACATAAACCAGCGGTTGCCAGTAAGGATACACCCACATTTTGCAAGCGATGGATAGAAAACTGAAACAAAAAAAGTGGTTTTCCACACAATCAGGGGTTACAATCCAGGACGTTACTATCTGAAATGCGCAAATATTGAAAGGAACCAAGATCTTTGGCAGATAAATCTATATTTCAAGTTTCATCAAAATCAAATAAAAATTGTGACCTGTAGAGTGTCCACAAACGAAATGTGAACAGATACATGGACACATAGGCGGACGGACTCATGGGGTCGATGATAATATACGTCCACATGAAAATCGAAGCGTATAAAATTGGCTTGTTGGCAAAATATTAATTTGCTTACCTTGTATCCGAATGTAAGATCAATCCAATGATGTAACATCTCCGAAACGATATCACTCTCTAAAGCTGCCATATGTTTTAAAATAAAGTCATAAGCTGAGCTGCACCACTGTGGAATTTCAAGATCAGGAAGATCTTCATGTATGGAAACAAAAATCGTTGGATCTGTGTAAAATTCAGGGATGCATTCGTCTGGAGTCCATTCCTGCATTCTTTGCATACTGCTAGGATATTCATGCGGAACCCAGTTAGTCCGAACGTGTGTACACAAAATACTTTTTTCCGTCCGTCTTGCTTTGTAAACGTAATATGTAATATCTGATAAAACGTCGGAAACATGATGTGGTATATGATCTCCATTATCATCCATTCCTATCATAGAATTATATGTAAAATCCAGCTGATAATCTCCCTTGTTTATTCTATATTTAGACATCGTTAAATCTCTGTGTCCAAATTCTGGTGTCGTAAAATCCTTCACCCATGGTAAAACTGGGTGATTATTTGGGTCGTTCATCACTCGTCCTGCTAAGTGATTTAAAATCATAAGGTATTCAAAGTTCGTTAATTTTTTACAGACCCAACAATCAACAATAGAAGGAAGATCTTTGATGGTATATTGCTTGTACGTACAGGATTTCAAAACCTCACGGGCCTGACTCACAAGTTCTTCTCTTTCTGATGATGCCCGAAAACGACGTTCTGGGGATCTTTCCCCTTCCAGAGCATCACAGTTATTTGACACTACTAACAATTCGTTTGATTCTTCTCGAGCTTTGATCATCCAGGTTTTAATTTGCGGTGTGGTTAATGAAATCCATAGATTTTGATCGATCAAAATATTGCTTAATTTGATACCTTTCGCTGAGATACCACGTTGATGTAAACAATGCATAGCATGAAGTAACTGATACACAATAAAAAGCGAGTTGGCTGTCGAGGATGACAAAATGCTAGGACTAAAGAACACAATATTATGTAGGGTGTAGGAAAAGTAGGGCTGCACAAAAAAGAAATGAGAGGCTGTCTCTATTAAAACTGAGAGGGGTACTAAATTTGGATGTGGGGTACTTTGCCTCTTTGACGATAACGGTAATATTGTTCCTGTAGAGTCCAGATTGATGTAAATATCTGGTTTGAATTTATCAACATATTGGTAAATTGAAGCACTGAACTACAAAAGAAATAAAAGTCATAAAATTATAAGTTTGAATCAATCAACATACATCGTTATATGTGGATTGTGCCCTAGGTTTAGGGTAAAGATTACGCTTGGTCCAGTGTTGGGGTTAGCGCTAGCCCTGTTTATATCTGAAGACTTTGACGACATCTGAAGGTCCTGACTCTTACTCTGCCCACATATTACATGCTAAACTGTTCAGGATGGTCTCCAATCTAGCGTTCTCCACATACAGTTTAACATCCACTTGACTCAAAGTAGGTCATTTTGGGACTAACATACGGTTCTATTTTATTATCATTATCAGTGGGAGTAAACCGGAGGACCCGGAGAAAACCCACAAGGTTGGACAGACGACCCTACTCCATGTCATGTACAACTGAGGAATCGAAACCATGCCAGCTGACTCAATGACAGACCTTGTGATACAACACACACGCACGCTAACCATTCGGCTATCCCCACCCACTCTCCAAACAGAGAGAGAGAGATAGAGAGAGAGAGAAATGTGGTTTAACGTCCACTTGACACAACTAGGTCATTTCGGGACTAACACATGGTTTCTAATTTTATTTCAATAATTCGCTTGCGCGTAGGGGTCTTTAGCAGTGGGAGGAAACCGGAGTGCCCGGAGGAAACCCACGAAGTTGAGAAGGCGCCCCTTTCTCCATGCCACATACACTCACACCAGGGCTCGAAACCACAGCCGCAAGCCAGAGATGACCGGCCAGCTAGAGGTCGAAGCGCGGCACTCTAAACCACTAGGCCATCCCAACCCCCCAGAGAGAGAGAGAGAGAGAAATGGGTTTTAATGTCCACTTGAAAAAACTAGTTCATTTTGGGACTAACATATGGTTTTATTTCATTTCAATATTAGAAGAGTTTTGTAATCTCATGTGAAACAGATTTCCGATAGCAGTGTTTTCACAAGACAAATTATATCTCAACTTACTCTTTGTAATTCTTTTTTATGTTTTGAGTTATTTGATCCAAGGTATACATGATGAGCTGTCTTCCATTGTGTATTAAAATTTTCATGTGCCACATAAACCAGGTGTTCAAAGATATTACTGGCTATGTTACCATTGTGAAGATTATCAATCCGCAACCTGAAAATAAAATGAAAGTAAAAATGACGTGATATGACATATGTGTTCTTTTTTAGATTTGTTGTGAACAACGGACAGACAACATTATACTTACCCATTTCAATGTGGGTGTGTAAAAAACAATCAAATATGAACCAGTGAAAATGTATTACAAAAGCCCTCAATAAAATAGCATCACATGGAAATCATATGAATAAAGTCACATGGTTATTTGTTATCTGAAGGGTACCAAACATGAGAGTGAGAGAGAGAGAGAGAGAGAGAGAGAGAGAGAGGGAGAGAGAGAGAGAGAGAGTTTAACATCCACTCAATACAAACTAGGTCATTTTGGGACTAAAATATGGTTCAATTTCTATTTCATTATTTCTCCTGCACGTTGGGTTCTTAACCAGTGGAAGGTTACCAGAGAACCCAGAGAAAATCCACTAGCAGTCATTAGTAGAAGGAAGAAACCGGACGACCCAGAGAAAAACGACCAAATTTGACTGGAGACCCTACTCCTTGATACCACCTACAAGCAGGGAATTGAATCAACTCCACATAATTCAATGGCCGACATAATGATGCAACCATTCGTCCACCCAACAGCCCCGACCACAATCAGCCAAGGCTTGATAAAGCTTGACGGAAAGCACACTGGTTGTTCTTCTAAACAAAGTCAAATATATTAAACAAATTTTAACAAGTCAATAGTCATTGCATTATTTAAATGAGTCCTGTTCATTTTATTTATTTACCTTTCAACTAGTTCTTCTTGTTTCTTTACAACTTTTATTGCTATGCGTAACCATGATTCTGGAAGAGATATTGACGATGCTGCTAATAGTCTCTCAGCTTCTGTTGGGTTAAAAATATCAGTAGCAGGAAAGGTTCCTACTTTCCCTTGTCTTAAGCATTTATACCAATCATTGGTTACCTAAAATGGAAGATTATAAATGCAGATAAACATTGAGGGAAAGAGGGGGGGGGGAATAAATTATTCTAAAAGAAATTTAATCGTAGATTACAAACAAGACTGGACTTACAGCACTCGTTACAGATTTTGTCAAGTACAAATCATCACACAAAGTACGGTATACAATAATACAAGGCTGGACATAAGGCACATGCCATCCCACACTTTGTATTCTATAGAAATGAAATGAAATGGGGTTTAACATCCTACTGTTCTGCTCCTAAACTGGGCTAATGAAGACGAGCATCCATACAGTGTGCTACTGGTACTCTTATTATATCAAATTCAAACTGCAAAGGGATCTTTAACATGCATGCCAACATGTACATGGGACCTTGGCTTTTCATCCCATCCGTTTGACTAGACATCTGTCCTTGTCAGGCCCTCCTCCATCCTGCATCAATGACAAGGGGAAACCACGCTGGAAAATCTGGATGAACTTTCTCGGCCAATGCAGGGATAAAACACCCGATCTCCAGGCTAACAAGCCAGTGTTTTACCCACTTAATCCCCTTGTCTTCTATACATTATAATAAAAACATTGTTTGATAATAAATATGTTGTGTGGTATTTGTGATTTTATAAATTGCGTTGAGGATTTTGATTTTATCTTAAAGACCATATCAAATGATTCAAAAAGTTTTTACGTACGGGTACTCAATAGTTACAAAATCCATTTTACGGCAAGTTCAAACTAATCTGATTAAAATTAATTCAGATATTTACGTTTTAGTATCCGACTGCCAAAAACGGTTTTCAAATTTTCAATTACAACCTTAATCTGGTTGATTGGCTGGTGACGTCACAGGCACTACACATAGTATACACATCATCTGTACAATATATCACACAGCCAGTTGACACGTGTGTATTTGTCGGTCCAATAAACATTTGACTAGCGTAATCATTAACGCATAATTATTTACACGTAAGTTACATATCACTATATCAGTCAAAGCATTTTCAAAAGCCGACCTTTGTCGTCTTGGGTTGTAATAGATTATATATTTGTGACTAGAATATTACCGAGTGTATTTCAAGATGCCATATTACCGTTGTGTTATTGAGAGTTGTGGAAATCCCAGCAAGGGAAAGGGGAATAATGTACCGGCGTTTCATAAATTTCCCAACAATGAAATCGTACGGAAAAATTGGAAAGGTTTGGAAACAATTCAAATCCTGATTGGCAACCTACAGTCACAACAGTGATATGCAGTGAACATTTTACGAACGATTGCTTAATTACCTATACACACCCGGCGTGTGTATTTATTAACGCCTGACTGATTTCTTAATCCCCCTAATTAAATAAAACAATTGACTACGGAATAATTTGTTTTGTAATACATTTTAATTCAAGATCCATTTTAAAATTTGTTTCATTATGTACGGCCGTTCTGTTTTCTCACGGCAGCGATTTTAATACAATCTACCATCGTGTGCAGTCCAAACGATTCGAGATACATTTTCGTCAGTATTGTGGTTCTAATTTAGAAGGGTAAATATCATTTTTTGTTACGCCGGCCAATTTGTAATAATGAATATCAAATACACTTGATCAAATGTGGAGTTCCTGGTGCCGTTTGGTGAGTGATTAAACTGTCAATTTAATTGTAAAATACTTGTATTCTTTATAAAAAAGTTAAATGATGTTAGACATTATAACCTTATCTTATCACAAACGTATATCCATCGAAGGATTTATATTTAGATGTTGTTTAAACACCAATCAACAAATAATACGAGGCTACTTTATTACAAAAACATCGGTGAGCAAAGAAAAAGATAATTACCTAATCAACATTCTTAATTACTTTATTGTTAAAATTTAGTCTGATTGATTAATGACAGGTACATGTATTAACGACACTACACTTGCGATACACATAGATAGTTAGGTGATCCTTCTCAATCTGTTAATTCTAACGTATATTGAGATATTTCTTCGTATTTCATTTTTACGGTCTATTTCAGAGTAATAAAGTCAAATTCGCAAGCAGAAATAAAACCGCCGTACGTCGATAACGGATCGGTCATTTACAAATCGCGTTTCAATCACGTTTGAAATTTATGATATATTTTGCGTGACCACATCTTTTTACTCAGGGTCCTATACTCTTTTACTCGGGGAAATTCGAACTACAATACTCTTCTGACGAAAATATATCTCGAATAGATGGGACTGCACACATAGGAGAGTGTATGACATCGCTGCCGTGTGAAAATGAACGACCGTACATTATGAAACAAATTCTAAATTAGAACGACGACACTCTTCTGACGAAAATGTATCTCGAATCGTTTGGACTGCACACGATGAGGTAGATTGTATTAAAATCGCTGCCGTGAGTAAACAGAACGACCGTACATAATGAAACAGATTCTAAATTCGAACAATAAACTTCTGACGAAAATGTATCTCGAATCGTTTAGACTGTACACGATGGTAGAGTGTATTAAAATCGCTGCCGTGAGAAAACAGAACGACCGTACATTATGAAACAAATTCTAAATTGGATCTTGAATTAAATTGAATTATAAAACAAATTATTCCGTAGTCAATTGTTTTATTTAATTAGGGGGATTAAGGAATCAGTCAGGCGTTAATGAATACACACGCCGGCTGTATATAGGTAATTACGGAATAAAAATTCTGAATATGCATTCGGTCACTGTGACGTCACTGGCGTCTGAGGGGATTAAGAGTGTTTTCAATAATTGGCAAAGTCGTTTTTACGGGAGGTCTATTTTTACGAAGATAGCTGATTTAATTTTAGTGGGATTGATGTGAATTTGCCGTAAAGTGGATAAAATAACCATGGACTGCTCACATAGAGAAGTTTTCATGGCCATTTTATGTGCACTTTAAATTTAGATGTTCATCATGTAGCCTACAAGTAATTATAAGGAGTTAAGCTTTATAAACGTAGCTGTTAATTCCATCATGAACCTTATATCTATCTCTATCTTCATTAGACCAGTCAGTGCAGAAAAGGAGGACATTGAAACTAGATTTGATTTCATTCATTTCCACTAGTGACTACGGTATCGGTACGACCAGTTGATAATAAGCTCACATGTAGGCCTAATATGTATATAGCCGACAAGTTATAAGCAAAAAAGGAGAACCAATACACATCATATCATTAATTGTGGCTGTCTTAATATCCTTGGCCTAAAAGAAAACATTATGGTCACATGATGAACGATAGTGAATGGTCATGTGTAGATATATCATAGACCATTTCAATGTGCAGTCTAAAATATTGTAATTCTACCTATTTCAAAAAAATTATTCAATTCATAGATAGGCCTGTATTCCATAGAAATAATTAAACCATGTAGATTAGCTATATGAATATTCTAGTCAATGAATGAGAAACCTATAATCTATTCCTTCCCTACTACTAGGCCTTGTCACTTGACTTACAATGCAGACGATTCTTGTTTTTGACAAACAGCGACAGTGATGTTTTGGAATGGACAGTCGATCAGAGATCGCTGACACGGATTCCATTGCCTTCGCTCACTTCTTGACATTCAGGAACTGAAGAACTATTCCTTTTCACATCCTTCCTGCCACAATCAAGGTGTATTCCGCTTTGAAACTTTCAGAATAATGTTGAAAACTAAACAAAAGGGGGTGTTTATTTATGAAAAAAATAATTTATCATGTTCTAATTGAAGAGTTATGAACAGGGGAGGTAACTCGAAGGTAGAAATTGTTGTCCACTTTTCTTTTTGTTTTTTTCGTGCATTATATTAACTGTTGAATTTTGTTAAATTATTGTACTATCATGCCTCATGTGAGGCCTTTAGTGAAATAAAATGTTTCAAAATGTTTCAATGTTTCACTATAACTGTAAAGTAAATAAATAAATAAATAAATAAATAAATAAATAAATAAATAAATAAATAAATAAATAAATAAATAAATAAATAAAATAATAAATAAATAAATAAATAAATAAATAAATAAATAAATAAGAGATTAAAAATTCAGTTTTATTTTTTTTTTCAAATAAAACGGACTGAACCGTAGAATCTTTAATACCAAAGAGTGAGGGAGCGAGCGAGAGAGAGAAGTGGTAGGCTACGGGCTTGGGCTCGGGTCCATCAATCGTCACAAATTAGGCCATTTCGAGATTAACGCACAGTTATTAATTTCAATAATCCGCTTGCTATAGAAGGAAATCGGCACAAGAGTAAACCCCATGAGGTGTGGCCGTCGACCTAGTTCCAACTTCGACCCTAAATACTTGACAGAGTTGATGGTACCATTCCTGGCATTGCTCTACACGAATCATCTTCCTGTGATATTCAGATTTCTTTTGATTTTTTCTTCTTTTTTTTTAATGTTTTTGTTATTTGTGCAACCTTCGCCTTATCCAATTTTTTGTCCGCTTTTGACGTTGAGTAGCCTAACTAAGATTGATCTAATAATAATAATATCATTTTAACTGCATAATATCGCAAACTTTTGACCGCCAGTGGTCAAAGCAGACTACCGTTTGTTCATAAAAAAGGAAAACAAACAAATGTGTACGATTAACCTAGGAATAGTCTCAAATGGTTTATGTTGGGGTTTGCTTGGGGTTTTTCTGCCATCACTACCTTTCTTCATACATTTGTTATGACATTTTGAATAATAATTCATTTTTTATCCGATGATACGTGTCAATCTAAGCAAGAAAGTTTTAGAAAAACAGAATCCCCTGTCTCTATATAATATGGTTAGTTTTCTTGTTACAAGCACAGATCACTTGCCTCTAGAACCAGCAAATACAGAAAAATATTCAATATTTTCGGTTGAAAACTTTAAGCATTAAATCCTAGTAAGTATTTTGGTTTATTCGATTATAGTTTATAAGTTTAATTTCACGGTGCGATCGCTGCATTGGCTGAGAAAGTTCATCCAGAATGTTCATCAGGATTTTCGAACGTGGTTCCTCTTGTCAGTGATGCAGGACGGAGGGCCTGACAAGGACGGCTGTCTGGTCTTTCGGATTGGACGAAAAGCCGAGGTCCCGTGAACACATTGGCATGCACGTAAATGATCCCTTGGCAGTTGGAATTCGATATAAGAATCGGTCGTTACGCCGCTTCCCGGGCATAATTTCCCCCTGTATGGCGTATGCCCGTCTTCATTAGCCCAGTTTAGGAGCAGAACAGTAGTACGTTAAACGGTAAACCCCATTTCATTTCATTTTATTTCATTTCAAGGCAAAGATATTCATATTTCTTCTCAAACAAAGCTCATATTATTATTATCAATAATAACTGCCTTCTGGACAACACAATCATGGGCAAGGAAAAATGTATACCCATCGGAAATATGCTCTATGTCTAGTCCGCATGTTTTGTTAAATATTCATCGCATTTTCATTTTCTGTTTAGAATCAGTCCAACAAAAAGATCAAGATGAACGGATTTATCGTAGCTGTTTTTGTGGCCATTGGTCTTGCAACTGCTCAAGCTCAACAAAGTAAGTATGCGTCTTCTCGGGTCTTTCATTTTTTGGATACAACCTTAACGGTGTAGCACTTTGTGGAGCTGGCAACTTTGGTCAAGAAAAAAACAGTTGCTTTCTTTGGAACAGTAGAACACAAACGTCCAATACAATTACATTTTCCCATAATATTAGTACCAAAAAATGAAATTATTGATGATATTCATTATATTTTGGGACGTTCCGCTATTTATTCCGAGATAATTCTTTCTTCAAGTATTTTATTTAAAAAGACAAGAAAACGCTAAAAGTCTTGGGACGAAAAATAAGTTCAACTGACAAAGAAAAAAAAACATCTTTAGAAATCTATAATAATATGGTACTTTTTAAGTGTGGGTACACGAATTTTGACCGGTAATGTATATAAATGGGGAGGGGCTTGGTGCTGTATTGTTTCATATTTTAATTCCCGTGAAAATCTTCTGTTTTTGTCATTTTCAGTGCCAGGAATGGGAGGATTCATGCCAGGAGCTGGAATTGGAAATCTTTTATCTGGACTAGGCGGAATGGGCGGAATGGGTGCCATGGGCGGCATGGGTGGTATGGGTGCCATGGGTGCCATGGGTGGTATGGGCGGCATGGGCAGCATGGGCGGTATGGGAGGTATGGGCGCCATGGCTCTACTCGGCGGTGGTGACATTAACCCAATGATGATACCATTTCTTACTGGTATGGGTGGCATGGGAGGTGGTATGATGAGTAACCCCTTTCTTTTAATGTCTCTGATGAATTAAAATCACATTATTGTTGTCAGAAAAATAAATCGTCTGGTTCAGGCCCGTTCGCAAATATCTGGGCTTAAAATATATCCTGAAGTACCTGTAAAGAACAAGCTCGAATTTTAACAAACTGTACATGTATGTTTATGTAAATCAATAAAACATATTTATACGCTAAACTTTTGCGTGTTTTGTTTTGATATTATTGGTCATTGTAGTGAATGGATGAAAATGAAATGAAATGGGGTTTAACGTGCTACTTTTTCTACAGCAACTGGACCAATGAAGACGGACCCACGCCATACAGTATGCTAGTAACGGGGCTAGGCACTCTCATTTCGAATTCCAACTGTCATGGGTTCTTTAACGTGCATGTCCATGTGTACACGGAGCGTCCGTCTTTCGCCCCATCCTAACCACTAAACTCTGTCCCTTGCCAAGTCCCCATCCTATAGCACCACTGCATATGACACAGGGGAATCAAGCCTGAAATCTCAATGAACTTTCTCGTTCAATGCAGAGAATAATTGAATGAATCGGCAAAAGAGGTAAATTTTATCCTGACAGCAATTAAATTCCATTTGTCATGGTTTATTTCTCGTGTGGGGTTTTGAATGGCCGAGTGGTTAGTGCGTGCGTATACTGTATCATAAGGCCTGCCATTTAGTCAACTGTCAAACCTCGTGGGTTTTCTCCGGGTCCTCCGGTTTCCTCTCACTGCTAAAGACCCCTACGCGTAAGTAGGGAAATCACGCCTAAACATCCTGGGAAACTTTTTCGGCCAAAACAACGATGGTGGACTCTGGACCTTCAGATTAATTAGCCAGTGCCTCATTCACTAAGCCACCGTAACTCAACCGCATTGTCATAAATCTCACATCTTTAGATATTGTTTCTAGATAAATATAGGGGCAGTCGGAAATCGTTGTATGTCGGGGTGGCTGGACAGAGTCAAATAAGAGGGCACCTTTTCACAAACGGCCATTGACAAATATTATGATGAAATCTGAAATTAATCGGCGCAAAAATGGTGGGTAGTTTCTAAGTTCGCTTGAAGTTAAAGGGACAATAACATTCTTGCTGACTTGGAAGCTCCAGAAAATAAATAATACCCTTATTCTAAGTACTAGTTGTTTAAGTGTCCTACCTGTTGTGTAAATTATCCATTACAACCTATTTTACTTGTCCAGAGGGTTCGAAAATATTTTAAAATCCAAGTCACATTTGAAAAGGTTTACGTTAGACTTTTCAAATCAATTGGTTGAATTTTTCCAATTTTTTAAAATAGGTGTGTTAAGATGAAATTTATATCATCAATTAATTTGAATATTGTAAAATAATACGATTTGTTGACCAGAATGAAGATTGGGACATATTATTCAGTTACAACAAGAGTGTTATTGGGGCTTTAATGGATTTATGTTGACATTCTTCGCACTAACTACCCCCACCCCATGTCCCCATAAACAAAACCCTAACCCCACTAATATATTTTGTTTAGAAGTGAATAAACGGTGACATAATTAACATTCTATTGGATATTTCCCCCGAGAACCACAAAAGTTGTAACAGCTTGCAGCATATCTTTACTGCTTCGAATTGACCCACGGATCAATAAGCTACAATAAAAGGATATATTTATAATTGCATGTATATAATTTACCATAATCAGTGTTGCATAAAGTTGGCGGGTTGGATGGTTCTTCAGTTCGTCTGGTGAGGGGGGGGGGGGCAATATTGGTTCCCCCCTCCCCCTGGCTACATTTATGTTATTTCTACATTTCGTGTCATTCACCCTCCTTTTCCTTTTAGCGACCCCGCTCTACTCACTGGCAGAGTTTGTGCCGTTCTTTGAGTTTATTGTGTGAAAGTAAAAAAAATGGTGCCGGGACTGTCAGCCAGGCATCTAGCAGTTTCTTGGGCAAAATTAATAACTTTTTTTTAACGCGGTATTCAGATTCTAGGCCTTTACAACCCTTCCCCTACCCCAGTATATATCTACGCTATTGCTTCACTGACAGTGATATCATTATTACTCGCGGTTTATCATACTAGTAAATAATCTTATAATCCCTCAGACCCTCATGTCTTGGGAAAACAAGGATAAGCGCGTTTGACAGTCGATAAAGTAAAAGTAGCGCTATATCGGCTTACACGTGCTCGTCACGTGACCAATTCTCCACACAGCATCGCGTTGTCTGTGAGGAATGGTAATCCAAGGATACTCAGATAACCCTACCTTAAGGTTTATTTTTGGCACACGGTGTAGGATAGGTAGTGCATGTTACCGGTGAGTAAGCTGGTAGCACCGGCATTTGCATCAGTGCTGTAAGGGTATCGATTTACCGTATGAGACTAATAGCTCCATCTCTACTGTAACGAAGGTCGGGCGGCTGTTCGGCTTGTGATTGTCTAAGAATAAAACACGAAGATTCTTTCGATAACGACGATATTCCAGCACTGTAACTAGTGAAATGTTTAGTCAATATATGGATTAGGGAATTTCGTTGATTTTTCGACGATTCTTTCACCATACGCTGAATGAACTGGAAATATTGTTAAAGAGACTAGGTCTACCTTTTCTCTACTGCTAAATCGGCAAGATGGCGGACCCTGCCGAGGGCGGAGGGTCAGAACAAGACGGTGTATCTTTTCTTAGAACGGTAAGTAAATCTAAATCGTTGATGGTTTATTTTGATAGTATAATGATTACTCTTTTGTAATATATGAAAATTGTCTTCGAGAATTCATTAGATGAATAGTGGTGTTGTGTGGAAAACAGGTATATCTCAGGCAGTTAACATGCGTATTTAGGTAAATGAAAAATGGCGATTCCTGGCATTTACGTCTGCTATAAGCTCATCTGTATACAATCCGAATACTGTATTCTCAAAGATGTTTTGTTTTAGTTAGAAATCGTGTATACAGGGCCTACTAGCCTTGTTAAACCAGTGAAAAGGTTCAGTGTCAAGCCATTAACTTAGTGTGGTAGCGGATAGTAAGTAAGGTTAATGAACTAAGTTCAGTCTTCGGTGAATAACGTTTAGGATTAGGCCTATACATAATTTAAAGAGCACTGATGTACCAGTCTTTACCAGTGACAATCAAAACACAAAAGCCTGAAAATAAGGCACCTATCACAAAGATTGTCAGGAATAATTCCTCTAGTACTTCTCTAGTGCCTGTTACTTTGTGTGGCACATGTTTTCCCCCCAGTATTTTTGTTTGTTGACATTTAATTCAAATAGATAAGATAAGATAGATAAGATATTTATTGTATCGAAACATCCATTGAGGACAGCATACAATATAAACATGTACATAAAATAAAAACAATATGACAATTATAACACAAGACACACAGTATTGCATACAAACCTCCATTGAGGACAACATACAATATACAAAATAATAAATACAAGTGGAGGAAAAAAAAAATAAAATAAAAAAATAAAAATGGACGGATACAGAAATATGGAGGGACATAAACCCAAAGCACTCATAGATAGATAGAGAGAGAGAAATGGGGTTTAACGTCCACTCGACACAACTAGGTCATTTTGGGACTAACATATGGTTTAATTTTATTTCAATAATTCGATTGCGCGTAGGGGTCTTTAGCAGTGGGAGGAAACCGGAGTGCCCGGAGGAAACCCACCAGGTTGAGAAGGCGCCCCTATCTCCATGCCACATACGCTCACACCAGGGCTCGAAACCACAGCCGCAAGCCAGAGGTGACCGGCCAGCTAGAGGTCGAAGCGCGGCACTCTAGACCACAAGGCCATCCCAACCCCCCGCACTCATAAATAGACAGTATAAAACTTGCATACGAGACAGAACGTACAAAGTATAAAATCACAACCCGACAGTAAAGGCCCACATACAGGGTACATAATCTATCAAAAAATACAAAACAATAGATGGCCAGCAAAAATGTCAGGTAGTAATTTGATATAATCAAAATTATTAATGTCAGACATGAACACAAGGTAAGGAAAGAATGCCGAACAAAAACATAGATATAAACATGCCAAATGAACACCACCCTCCAACCGCCCCAAACGCCTAAAGAATGACCCCCCCCCCCCAAATGAACCTTACCTTCAACCCCACACCAATCCCTCACAAATGAACACCACCCTCAAACCCACCAAAAGATAATTTATTACAGTCAATAAATAATTTTACATCAATATTAAAACCACACCGTTATGGTACTTATTTAATATTACTATTAGTTTAATTTAAACAATATTTTATTCAATAAACGGAAATGGATGCAAATAAAAACATAATGACAGGAAATATTGAATATATACATAAATTGATATGACTTATTGAATATAAATTAACAGAGTTTTTGAATACAAAATTAACAGACTTAATGAATATAAATTAACAGACTTATTAAATATCAATTAACAGACTTACATGTATTGAATATCAATTCACAGGTTTATTGAATATAAATTAACAGGGCTATGAATGGTGGGGTGGGGTACATTTATGTTTTCATTTTATACTGATCACATCAGAGGCCCCCCCCCTTCCTAATTTTTGACAGTGCCCTTTTTTACTGCTGAAAGTGCCTTTATTCAGACCCAAATATGTCCGTTCAGAACGTTGGAATGGTAACAGATGCAAGGAAATGACGGATAATTTTCATTGGGGGGACCCTCCCCCCCCAAAAAAACCCCCTCTCAGCGGCATTCCCTGTCTCCGCAGTCAGTGCCCTCATTTTGCGGTGCCCCCCCCCGTTTCAAAATTTCTAGATCCGCCCCTGCACATGGCCATCATGTTGTTCCTTTGACCTTATAGTTTGGTAATATAGAGGACAGTTGCATAAGATGGTAGTTGACATACCGGTAGACTCTCTTTGTCTACTTGCAAGTATTTGGGGGGGTTGGGATGGCCTAGTGGTCTAGAGTGCCGCGCTTCGACCTCTAGCTGGCCGGTCACCTCTGGCTTGCGGCTGTGGTTTCGATCCCTGGTGTGAGCGTATGTGGCATGGAGATAGGGGCGCCTTCTCAACCTCGTGGGTTTCCTCCGGGCACTCCGGTTTCCTCCCACAGCTAAAGACCCCTACGCGCAAGCAAATTGTTGAAATAAAATTGAAACCATATGTTAGTCCCAAAATGACCTAGTTTGTGTCGAGTGGACGTTAAACCCAATTTCTCTCTCTCTCTCTTTATCTAGTTGCAAGTATTTGCCTGTACTTACAGACGTTGCAGTTGTGGTCATCCAATGCACCTGGCGCATATCTTCCATAATCTGGAAAAACCTAGTAACACTGTTGAATGTAGATTTGAGAAAACAAAGGAAAACTGTTTTGTTTCAGAATTAAGCTACTGCATATAAAACCAATTTTATTTTGTCTTAGATGAAGATCATTAGAAGCCTTTTCAGTGAAGGAGAAAAAACCTATTATTATTATACATGTTTACAAAGTCCAAGTATGGGTCTAACTCAATTTTCCCCAAAATCTGACTTGCTAGGTTTTTCCAGATTACGGGAGATATGCTACAGGTTAGCCAATGTCATCCCTGATCTACATACTGTCCATACAATTAGTTCCACTTAAGAACAGACACTAAGTACGTTTCACGAATTTTGAAAATATATATTCTGCTTTCAATAAATGAAATTAAAAAGGTTGAGTAGGTCGTTTGATAACAGATGCGAAGTGGAGTAGGACCGCATAACACAACAGTATACATGTACTAATTGTTGGATGAGCAGGGATTTATACTCGAAGAAGAGTAGATAGTTATCAGTCTTGTGTCATGATAATGGCCCATACTTGGGATAATAAAAAGTACTGATAAGAATACTGATAATAATGAAAAGGACACATATAATAAAAAACGCTGATAATTTCCTTTTTTTGTAAAGGATAGATATGAGGCCTTGTCTTGTCAGCTACATAATCCATGTGTTAACTCTTAACCCACATGAAATATGTCCCTAACTATCTGATCTATGGTTGATCTTTTCATCCCCATAATAGCTATATTGATTGGCAACATTCTGCCATGACATGATACACTGTATATGTATAATTAGAAACTATCTTCTTTTCTGTTGAAGGAGCTAAATCACTAATATTTGGGACCTAGAATTTGACACAAATGGGTTGCAACTTGAACAGTAATGTAGTATGTTGCGACATGAACAATAATGTAATTTGTTTCCGTTTTTATTCTAATTTTAAATCAGTTATGTTCGGCGAAATACGTGAGAAGTCTTAGTAATATGGAAAAATTTAGCATCTGGCTATTCCAGTCTACATCAGTATTATTTATTGCAGATGTTCTCAAGATAAGAATATGGTGTCACTATTTGACATGATTTGTTCTTCGAGTCCCTTGGCTCTAAAAAGCATTCTGGTACACTATTCGTGTACCAATGGTAGTATGTGTATTTTGTCTTAAATATTGGATGTAAGAAGCCCATGTTTTCCTGGTAAGATCAAAACATCAATGTTGATTTAAATTGACAAGTAATTTGTGTTTTCAATGTCGAAGACTGTGGGTGATATTGAGTTACAGACTTAGCTACTTTAAATAATACAATTTTGCTCAGCCTGTCAGATTCGATATTTTAAATTGTTTCAGTGATCTTTAGTAATTGATGTGGAAATACACAGACACATAGGAAATACACAGACAGAACATTTTTCTAAGAAATATGTTTACTCACTGACTGAGCAATGTTTTCCATGGAACTTGGGGAGTTGGATTATGTAACACATGCACCTTAGATCAATAAGGTCTGTCATTGAGTCTTAAAGCTCCAATAACACTCTTGTTGTAACTGAATAATATGCCCTAATCTTTATTCTGGTCAACAAATTGTATTATTTTACAATATTCCAATTAATTGATGTTACAAATTTAATTCTCAACACACCTAATTTTAAAAAATTGGAAAAATTCAACTTAATGATTTGAAACGCCTAACGTAAACCTTTTCAAACGTGACTTGGATTTTAAAATATTTTCGAACCCTCGGGGCAAGTAAAATAGGATGTAATGGATAATTTACACAACAGGTAGGACACTTAAAGATCTAGTACTTAAAATAAGACTATTATTTATTTTCTGGAGCTGCCAAGCCAGCAGTAGTGTTATTGTCCCTTTAAGTAGCCTCGTTTTAATCTGACACGTCACTTGTACATGACAAGGAGTAGGATCATCAGCCTTATCTCATGGACCTTCAGTTCTCTCCCACTGCTAATAAAAGATACATTACGGGAAATTAGATAAAGAGCTGGTAGTTCTCACTATAATAGTTAAAAACTAAATGATGTAAAGGGAATATTCTGAAATTTCAGTCCAATTGCTTCACTCTAATCCCAGTAAACCCTATTTTAAAATCTTTGTTGACTCGAATGTCACTATTAGCGCTGTCACAGTGATTAACAAAGATAGAGTTGATCATGGTCTTGTCGTGGTAAAAATGTCTATTTAATAGTTTAAATAACATCTCTGGCTTAAATAAAGACCTGTAATAGGCAAATGTAGCTCTCTTAAATAATGCATGTTTAAAACCGCCTACATACATACAAATTGCACCAAATGTTAGCCCAGGGGTTCTGTGGATTGTACTTGTAGTTCGTTTTTTTGATGCAGTGATACATCGGCAGATGCTTTATTCAAGGAAACTTTAACTGAAACTAGATTTTAGTAGCAAGCCAGTATATTCTTAAATATCATCCACTGTCTTCGACATTGCCATCTTGACTTGTTTGTCAATTTTAATCAACGTTGATGTTGTTATCTTCTTACTGAGAAAAAATGGGCTTCTGATATCCAATATTTAAGACAAAATGAAAATTTAAAATGGGTACTTGAATTGCGCGTCAGAATGCTTTCAAGCGCCATTTGTAATGAAGCGAACTTTTGAAAGAGGCTAAACATATCCCACAGGAAAATACTACCAGAAGCCAAAGACTGCCATTCAATTTGGATTCTTTGCATCATTCGCCGAACATTACTGATCAGATATTACAGTAAAAACCGAAATGATTAAATGTAAATCCGGTTATATAGATTGATATTACATTTTAATATAATATAAGCATTGCAACCCATTTGTGTCCATTTCTCGGTGTCAAAGAATAGAGCTTTAGCTTCTTTAAGTTTTCTTTGAATAAATGTAAAATCCCTGAACTTTCAATGTAGTGTTATCTTGTTAATGTTTAATTATTGAGCTTTCCTCCTTTTTGTCCACAGGAAATAATCTAATATTATATTGTAATCTTATATTTCCTGTCACTTTCTCAGTATTTCCTTTTTTTTTACGGGACAGATTCTGTAACCATAATCTAATCATGGACTTCCTCTTCCTCTCAACACAACAACTTGACACAACTCATAACAATCCAATATTAAAGGGGCAATATGAGAGATTAGATAAAGAGTTGAAAGTTCTCGCTAAAAATAGATAACGTAAATAGAATATGCTAAAAATGTCTGTCAAATTGCTCCACTCTGAACCAAGATTTTAGTGTTTGAATTTTAGGCCTAATCTCGATCATTATTACTAAAGTCGCACTCGGCAATTCTCGACAGATTCCGGAACCTACATCTAGTCTCGGATGTATGACAGTAAGTGATATGTACCTACGCCCATACATTTGCGATGTGGCTACCGGTTTACTTTTAACAGGAAAACTTGACGCTATTACAAACAATCAAGACACCATACGCGCAGCCATGTTTCATCCAGGACCTTTAAAGTAGTTCCAAGACACCACGGGTGCAAATGTATTCAAATCCTTTAAATATTGCAGGCAAGCGATGGCATTGAGAGTTTATTATGGTCTGGATAAGCTAATTAATGCCTAATTAATAATTTAGATAACCTTTTGGGCTTCAAGAAAGACCTGCATTAGGCAGATTTTGCAGATATTTAAAAAAAATGTATAATTAGAAGTACTAATAAGGGCTTGAAGAATGTGTAAAATAATAGCATTTATAAACATATGTAACATAATAGCGTTATGAAACATTCAAACTGCAATAGATAAATGTATTTTGGTCAATGGCTGTACCAGAATATCATCCAAATATTCTGTTTGTATATTGGTCTTCACTGAGATATTGTTACTGAAATAATAAATGGTTCTGTCTTTCAATCAAAACAGATGTTCTTTAAACTTTGACCCTGTGGTTGCCATGCTGCGATGACCTTGAGATCACCATGCAATATGTACCTTGACTATCAGGGAAGATTGGAAAGGTGTGTACATGTATATACAGTAAAACGCCCATTCTCCTCTTATATTAAACCATTCTCATCATGTACACTTTTATACTGCACCATTCGTACAACTGTGTGAATATGATACACAAAGCAAATACAAATCATTCTACGAAATCTAAGAGCCACAGTGGCTAAGTAGGTGAGACGCTGACTCCCTGAATTTCCCGAGAAAATTCACCAGTACTTTCCGATGTGGTTTCTCCTTGACGATGGTGCAGGAAAGAGGGTTTGACAAGGGCAGCTGTATAGATGTACTGATTGGCGTGCACGTAAAAGACCTCTTGGAAGTTTAAATTTGATATAAGAGTAGGCATTAGTGCTGCTGTATGGGAAAAATTTCCCTCATAAAGTAGGCGAAGATTTCTAATCATAGCGCACTACATGGCGTATGCTCATCTTTATTAAACCAGTTGATAAGTTATATCCCATTTCATTTCAATGTTGTGTAAAATATGCCGACCATACGGAGGGCTGGGTCTATTTTCACACAATAAATGTATATAATCTGATTCCGTGTGAATAATATATGACTATCTATCTATGATATTTAATGATTACCTACTCTGTGATAAAGATCAACGATAGATACAATAAAATCAAGATTTCTATTAAATATCAACATTTCAACTGTGGCATTTACAGCCAGACGTTTGCAGCCGTGCATTAATACTTTGAATCTTGATGTACTTCTAAATGTCACTCTTAATACTGTATCCATGGTTTGAAAATTGAAAACACAATCAATGCTGTTCTCTTAAAGGGACACAGTCACATATTTCAGACAGTAAAAGGGTACAAGACTTTTACACCGTTTAAAGATGCATTATGTAAGAGCAAGATCTGCCTATTGCATGTCTTTATTTTGGTTTCTAATTCTATATAACTTTCTATTTAGACATTTTTCACATGACAAGCCTGCGATCAACTCTTGTTACTTTGTCTTCGGTGGAAACAAACGAACGAAACTTATACAATTTTATATATGGACAGTTTGATAGTGGGAAGGGAGTAGGGTGCACTTTTGCATTGGAACAGAAGATACAAGATATCAGACACAGTCTTATTTTTGCACAAATTTTTCCAGCAGGGTTTTACCTTGTCAGGAATAATGGAATGAGAGCCTGGCTTGGAGAAAAAAAGTGCCTGATTGTGATGATGGAAGGTTGTAAAATGACAAGTTATTTATCAATTGGGCTAAAATTTGGTGTGAGGTCATATCTATCCATTCGTTACAGCCCCTAAAAATATCAAGTATCTACGACCTCAGGAACTGGTAGAGGTGCAAAAGTGCAATAACGCCGAAAACATAATCATTGTTAATCTCAAAATAACAGTTGGCCAAACTTGAAACTTCATTCAAATCCTGAATTAACTGTGATAAAGACTTTTTTTTATAAAATGTCAGTGTTGATGATTCTCAGTAATCTTTGATCTTCTAAAATAAAGCTTCCATTAAATCAAAGATAAATACAATAAAAGATTCTTAAAGTATTTAATGGAAAATTTGTCATTTATACCCTACACTGTAAACATTGACTTAACTGGTAAAATGGTTAAAGATTTATAGACTGCTTTGTTTTCTCTGCTGATGGAATTGATATCACACAGTCACATAAGATGATATAATTGACTTATTTAATATCATAGTTAGTATTATCATATACCATATGGTATTAGTTAGTCTTGCACAGTTATAGTAATCACAGATGCTGAGTGAGAGAGGGAGTGTTACTTTAAGGTCCACTGGATACAAATTAGGTCATTTAAAACAGACACCTCTCTATTTGATCCCCAGAATTCAGGAAAAATTGATATTTCCGGATGTTGATAAACAAAATGAGTTTGCAGGGTGAAACTAATATGGGGTTTTATGTCCACTCAACACAAACTGGGTCAATTTGGGACTAACAGTTTGGTTCAATTTTATTATAATACATCGCTTGCGGGTAGTGTTATTTGGCAGTGGGAGGAAACTCGAGGACCCGGAGAAAACCAACAAGATTAGACAGGAATCCTACTCCTTTTCACGTACAGCTGAACCATTTGGCCATTCAACCTCCCGGTGAAACTAATAACATCAGATCTTAGTTGAATATTATATATCTTGAATATTACATGTAGAAACGAGAATCTATCTTCAGTTATAATTTTGTTCTCTTCTTCGAACCCCACAGCTCATGCATATTTAACTAGTGTTCTTGTTATAGCTGACTACACAGAGATACAGTGCCAATAGACTATAACAAATACAGTCTTGTGATGAAAGTATCAGGAGACTATACTTGTTCCACAAAAAATCAATATTTTCAATACAAGAGGTTGCTGCACAAAGAGCATTTTTCACCGATTTTGTGAAGTATGTAACATTGTTGCTGGCACGTTTTAAAGGGGCGAATCCTGAAAAATGAATGTCCTACTTTGCAGCACATACCCCACTCTGCATTGAATTCAAAATGTCATGGGTGGGTTTGATTCCCTGGTTGTAAGTGACAAGGAGTAGGGTCGCAAGTCCAACCTCCTGGGTTTTCTCCAGGTCCTCTGGTTTTCCTCCCACTGTTAAAGACCCCTATGCGCAAGCGAATTATTGAAATAAAATAGAAGCCTATGTTAGTCCCAAAATGACCTAGGTTGTGTTGAGTGGACGTCAAACTCTATTTTTCTCTCTCGAACCTGTAACCCCCTGGTTAGTGAGTCAGCACATTATTTGCCCAGCCGCAGTAGCTCTAAATTCACAAATTAGTTTTGGGGAATTTATTGGAGAATAGGAAATCTTTTGACATTTAAGTAACACAAAATGAAATTGTGAATTTTTATAGCAAATAGCAGTCTGAAAAAGTCAAACGACCAAGTACCCAAGCCCAATGTCTATTCTCAATAATAAGCTTAATAGGCTGTTACAGAATGTAAGCTATTGAACTGGCGGTAATATAACAAGCAATTGTTTCAAGAAACGGTAACTTGTCTAGACAAATAGCAAAGATATTGAAATTAGTTGCGTATTTGAAATTCCAGAATAAAATAGTTAATTGTTACATACTTGAATATAAATGAAAGCTTCACGTAAATGCCAATTTCAAAGTTGAACTTCCGTTCAGCTCACTCTCGACTTTTTAAACATGAATAATTACTTACAATTTATTGACATTCTTTGCTGATTATTGCCTTACTTCTGCGGTTGCCCACATTACATAGTTAATGTTACGTAAAACTATAAGATGATGATCCAAGTCTAACAATAACAGCCAACTACTACTCTGTAATAATAGTAATCAGGACTAATCATTAGGGACATGTGTATAGCTCATTAATAATTCTGACAGGAGTTATATTAATGAAAATATGTCCCATAACCAGATGTAATTCTTACTGCAGTCCACTCTCACACACATACAGCTCTAATTATGATTTCCATGTTATATTAGTTTGGGGATTTTGACTTGACCAGTTGACCATTCATCTGGATGTAAGGAAACATTGTGTACCAGCATCAAACCTGTAAATTAAAGGAGGTTATAAAGTCTGTTTGGATTTTGTATTAGGATTGATTAGCTGACCAGTTTTTATGGAATCTCGAAAACCAGTGTGCATTATTAAGAAGATTTGGATGTTAATTTAGAATATTTAGATCTGGATGGAACCCTGTGGAGGAAATTTTTACTATAGAACTTGGAGGACTAATATTTAATGTTCGGAAGATTTGAATGTTTATTTAGATGTTAATTTAGATCTGGATGTGGAACTCTGTGCAGTTTTTCATATTAGAGTGGTTAGATTTTATTATTGGCTGATTCTGTAAAGGATTTGAACAGTTTTCCAGGAATTTACATTTCAACAGAAGACTTTGTACCTGTTATAAGGACAATTTATGAAGGTTTTAGGCTAGTAATGAACTATTGATCTGGTCAGTTACTTGTACCTCAGGATAGAATCGTACATTCTTTAAATTTAAGATTTAGGGAGACCCATAAGTAGCATTTTTGTGTTATTTAGCTAAAATGGTTAAAAAAAACAATAAGCTCACATCAGTGTAAGCCTGATAGAGATTTGAATTCCTGTATAGTAGTATTGGATTACCGTTTGCTTACACAATAGTGATAGTCATAGCATATTAAATTTATGGATAATAAATGTATATATAGGTGTATATTAGCTAATATCTACTGTGATATATATTCATATTGACTGATGCATGCCATCATACCAACCACCTGTTCCACCGTTCGTTACCATAGCTAGCATCACAATCCTATCTATCTGTGTGACATTCAATCTAATAGTCACAGCAGCCTTGAAAATTGCCACGGGTAAAAACGAATACTGATGTGAAGAGTGAATATTCCATTTTGTTTTGAATATTTGAGCAAAACAAGCATCTGTGAATGAATTTATGGATGATATTGGAGTATCGTATTCTTGATAATGGCCCTAGCGTTAAGGAACTAGTGTTATTCATCGATATGATATAAGCAGATAAAAGCGCATGGGTTTAATTTCTGGCAGTGTAGTCCTTTGGTGGTGATAACGGTTAATTACAAAGATTATGTAGATGTATTGCTAACAAAAATTGATGTGCTGTATCCAGTATCCTTGGAGCAGACGTAAAAAAAAAGATTTGCGGCATCAAGAGAGAATGATATTCACGAATGATCTATAGGTTTACAATCAATAGACAATGAATTAAGAGATATATTGAAATTTGAATTTGTGGTCACATTCCGTTTGTTTTGTAAGTAGCTGCATCATGTCTTCGAGTTTAGATGACGATAATCTTGATCTATTGGAATTCATCGATGAGACAGCCATAAGATGCGTAAGTGATATAGCCTGTTTATTTTGATTTTTGAATTATTATTAGATAACAACACTAATGAATTAAATATGCGAGGGTAGTGGTATATTTTCCTCAAGCAGCCAGGAGGTCTGGGGTGAGGGTAAGGCTATAGATTTGTCCACTATGTAATACTACAAATTATGGTCAGGAAACTTTGAATAGGCGAGAATGGAATTTAACACAATATGTCAGCCATTTTGAGATTAACATATTGTTTTTTCTGTTTTGAGGTGTGCAATGATAGGGAACAGGAGGACTGCACCACACATAAAGAATTACACAAGACAAACATATGGACAACATACAGAATATAGGCCTACACAGACATTTCAAAAGAGAAATAGAGTTTCACTTCCACTCGACACAAACTAGGTCATTTCGGTACTGACATATGGTTTGATTTTATTTCATTAATTCGCTTGTACGTAGGTCTCTTTAGCAGTGGGAGGAAACCGTAGTACCCGAAGAAAACCCACGAGGTTGAACAGGCAACCCTACTCCTTGCCACTTACAATCGGGGATTCGAAACCACGCCAATTGATTCAATGGTAGGCTTTATGATACAGCGCGCACATGCTAACCATTCGGCCATCCAATCCCCCAGACATTTCAAACAATAAACAACAAACATTAATATACAAAGTTAAAATGTCCGGTACAACTTCAACTTCAATCGTTATTTAATGTACATCTAAGCATTATGCTGATAGCTTGCTGGGATATTATGCAATTACCATATTGTTATAAGAATGTCACAATGTCCCCTACTGTATAGTTCCATGACCTATTGTAATGTATTGAAATATTGCAGCGAGTCCGTGATTCAATTGCATTTCTCAACAATACATCATTGCAATTATATATAATTTCCTTTGTGACATGGCTATAAAGAGTAATTTGTTGAAGTCTAAACGATCATAATCAATAGTTTTCTCTTGTCGTAACACCTGATAGTAAACAGACTAGCCTAGCTTGCTTAACCTGTAGACCTAGATAACTTTATACTATATACCGCTACATACTGACTATATATACTATTTTACTGTATTCATATAGATAGAGAAATGGGGTTTAATGTCCACTTAACACAAACTAGGTTATTTCTGTACTGACATAATAATATGGTTCCATTTTATTTTAATAATTCACTTGCTGGTAGGGGTCTTTAGGAGTGGGAGGAAACCGAAGGAATTGGAGAAAACCCACAAGGTTAAACAGACGACCCTACTCATCGCCATTCAGTCAGCAGACGACTGTCTCCCTAGACGGTCTACATTCCTTTGCTTCCATATATTCAGTTTTGTTTGTTTCTGTGACGGTTGTAATGTGTGTCCTAAATGCATTCAATATACTTCAATCCTCTTCTTTATTGATTTAGTGCATTTAGTTTTTGGAACTAGGCCTACTTCTTTGATACATTTAACGGTGTGGTTACTTGTATAGCGGAATTTATACAACAATATGCTTGCATTCGTAATTCTTGCAACATATGACAGATCATGACTCATACTGACATTATATAATTATTTCCTTGGGTTTTATTCCCAATTATTTTCAAATATGAGTGAAGTCTGTGTCACCACAGGCCCGGGACTGTACTGCGCAGTGTACGCTTACGGCTAGCCCCCGGATCCATTCACTCTTTTTAAATTGTTTATGTTTGTGGTCTCTGAGTATGATGTCTTGTCTGTATATTTGTTTATGTGTAGAATTGTGTGTGGTGCAGTCCCCCTGCACAGAATTGAAAACCATGCCACTTGACTGAATGACAGACTTGTGATTTCATGCACATTCTTGAGAAAAGCCACAAGTATGAACAGGCAAAACTACTACTTCTGATCTACAAGTGGGAAAACGAACATGACACTCTACTCGTTGATCAAAAGCCATCATGGTTGGCCACTAAACACCTTCCCCCCTTCCTCTCCCTTCTCCCTACTGTATTCATAGAAATGAATTTTTTTTAAAACTAAATTTTATTCAGTAAAAATAGGATTGAGGAATAGGCTACAACTACATGTATATCACCCATGACACCCCTTAAGGTCAATTTGGGACTAACTTGATCAATTTTATTTCAATAATTCGCTTGCTTGTGGGGGTACATTGTATGTAGCAGTGGGAGGAAACCGTAGGACTGCAATAAAACTTACATGGTTAGTCAGGCAATCCTACTCCTTGTCACATTCAAGCTAGGAATCGGAACCACGCCACTTGATCGCAAGCGCACCCGTTAGACCAGTCGGCCAACCAAATATCATCTAATATTCTGGTCTCCAATGATTGATGTTACACTGCTAATCTAGTATCAACATGCAATTAGACTACTACCATTTCAGTTGGTGGACCAAATGCTCAGCCTCAGCCTGTCCATCACCATTTATGCCAATTGTCATGAATTTATGATTTTGACCTCTAACTATCATAAGTTCTGTCATTGAGTCAGCTGTTGTGGTTTTGATTCCCCGGTTGTATGTGACAAGATATAGGGTAGCCTGTCCAACTTTGTGGGTTTTCTCTGGGTCCTCCAGGTTCCTCCCACTGCTAAATGACCCACACGTGCAAGGGAATTGTTGAAATAAGGTTGGACCATGTGTTGGTCAAGAATTAAACCCCATTTCTCTAAATGTATTTCTCTAGTTATGGAAGCTTATAACTACCATTTATACTTTTTTGCCCAAATGGCCTTTCAATGAAGAACTTGTGTCAGAAATGGTAAACTTGGGTTAAATAGCCTATTATTTTATGGTCTTTGCATCTGAGATTTTAGAAAAGAAGTAAAAAATTGAAAACGTTTCTCTATGCGTAAAACTATAAATTATTGAAAGTGTGATCGCTTAATTACACTCATTGTTAAGTTTCTGAGATATTGCTATCGTGTGATCTTTAATCGTCCACTTGACATTTTCAAAAAAGAACTTTCATAATTTTTTCACAGGAACTATTTTTCCAGTGTCAAATAAAGATGTGATTATATAAATGTCTTGATTGTCAGTAGCACTTTCATCAGGCTGAAATGGAAAGTTCGGATTTCACAGAGACGGAGAATGGTGTTTCACACCCACTAGCCACAAATGAAATGCACCAACCGAATAACAGTGCTGTGACATGTTCTTATTTCAAATACTAACTGTTAAAGTTTCTTTAACGTGTGTATGGTGCCGCAGTTTTTTCATTCCAACCGAAGGACTCAACTCAGTTCGTTGCCAGGTCTTACATCCTGCACATTTGTTCTTATCTAAAATATTGTATGAGTTGGGGGGGGGGATCATGTGGCTAAGTGGGTAAGACGCTGGCTGGCTAGCCTGGAGGTCTGGTGTTCGATCTCTGCCAATGGCAGAGAAAGTTCATCCAGCTTTTCCGGGGTGGTTTCCCCTTGTCAGTGATGCAGGACGGAGGGCCTGACAAGGACAGCTGTCTAGTCGTTTGAAGGGACGAAAACCTAGCTCCCGTGTACACATTGCCGCTCACAAAAATTATCCCTTGGCTGATGGAATTCGATATAAGAGTATGCCGTAGTACCACTGCCCGGGCAAAATTTCCCTCATAGCAAACTGTATGGCGTAGGCCAGTCTTCATTAACCCAGGTTAGGAGCAGAACAGTTGGACGTTATTTCATGTATAAGGTAGGTGTCGACGTGACTCACAATATTTACAATGAAGCCCTTGTTAATTGAATATTACGGTCACCCCCGACCCATAAGCTATTAACTGATACATGTAGATAAACCGGTAAAAATTGTGATTTTCAAGAGACCATGTGTTAGTCTCAAAATGACCTAGTTTGTGTTGAGTGGACATTAAATGCCCTCTCTTGGAATAAGGTTAAGCCAAAGTCAGTTTTTTTACGATGTTAAGTTCCGGCGTTTATGTCTTACTGTATTGATGGTTGAACATACAAACAGTTATATCTCAGCATTGGCTATATTTATGGATCCAAAATGTAAAATTCATTTATTACTGGCAATTGTTTTGGGGACCCAAATCGAAAAAAGGAATATCATTTCAATAATTTAGAAATATAACCGGTAATCAAATTGACGCTTTCAATTTTCACTCTCGAGCTTGTGGTGAATAATCTAGATAAAATAGTAAGTCTGATCACAATTGCCGTTATATGTCTCTAGCGTGAAGCTAACTCAGCAGTCAATAATCAACGCTTGCTCCATATACCCTACTTCTCTCTTGTTTTATTGCTGTCTGTTTCTCCTAACGCGAACTCTGGAAATTAATTGAATCTTGACACAATGTGATTGCTTGCCGATTCTCTGCATGTGGCTTCCATTAATACGTTCACTAATGCTCGGTAATTTAGGTATACCAATTCTGGGACGTCTGCTTTCACTGAGAATCGCATGCAAGTTGTACTCTATTTACTGGTGAATAGTTTTTCAAAATCAGGACGTAAACTTTATTGATTAGTACTGCTATAGTGTGACTGACTGCGATTGACAATGTCGGCCATCAAAGAGATGGAAAAGCAAAGCGTCTACTCACAACTAGCCCGTGTCATGTTGAACTGCAATAAAATCACAACATTGTTAACGAACATTTCCGCTACAACAAATGAAATCTATTGATTCGATAATTTATTTGTTATTACAACCAATTACTGTGTAATTTCTACAAATTTATCTCATAAGGACGTCAAAATTACATACTGACGGTGTTTAATATTTGGCATTAGACATGTCTTCATGATTGAGAATGTGACATCCATCACAGATTATATCCCTACATGCCAGTGAATTATTTAAATAAAATTATTCCATATGTTAGTCCCTAACATCCTACATTGTATTGAGTGGATGTTAATAAACTCTCTCTCTCTCCCTCTCTCTCTCTCTCTCTGGTTCACAAACCAGTTGGTGCAAGGTTTGATCTTGATGTTCCTCCAACAAGATGTCTTGTCGTTCAGATAGGACAATAAACTAATGAGGTGCTGTCTATACCATTGACATACATGTATGAAGATCCAAATAAGATTAGGTCATCATAGTGCCACTATCCAGACAAATTTCTTCATTGCAAATTGCATGGTAGCGTATGCTCATTTTCATTAGCCTGGTTATTGTAGACAAATCAAATGATAAAAATCTATTTCATTTGCAATGAAATTATCAACTGACAGTAAATGTTGACACATTGAAAGAAAAAAAACCCATACCACCATAACTCACTACCTTTTGGCCAAAACGATTTAATTTAGTTCTTTGGAATTTGATGAATAAATAGCTACTGAAGTAGCAATGAAATGATCAACTGAAAGCAAATATAAAAAATTATTTTTTAAAAACAACATAAAACCATGACTCTTTAATTTTAGTTCTTTAACAATGTTTTATTAAAAATTTCAAAACTGATAAATTTGGATCTAAAGGCTTTAGAGAAGAGCAACCAACTACTTTCTGATTTTATTTTTCCCCAAAGAAATAGAAGGTAGAAATTTTAATAGGTGTTGTGGCCTTACTTGAATTGTACAGTTATCTATTGATGTAATTATTGAATAAACGTGATTGATTATTGACAAATGAACGACCAGTAAAAGATTGGAGTAATAAGAATTGAGTGTTGACACAGACAAGCATCACTGTGACGATTTATCGGTCTGTGTTGACCCAAGTTGATCAAGTATCCCAAGTATCTCTTTATTGTTGTATCGACCTCCGCAACTGATTGACGACAATTGATCTACATGACGAAAATAAATCTAAATTGAAAGAGACGTTACAAAAATAAACTATCTTGCCTTAAGTAGAACTCGATAACCTGCGTGTCTGATTATAGATTTATTTTTGACAGAAATTATTTGCGTATTTTTATTCTACATCTGTTTCAAAATGCAGCAATAAAGTAGGCTGTTCAGGGTCTAAACATTTTCCTTTTTGATTTCTCACTAGTACTTTACTTATAATTGGAGGACCACAACACACACAAATAGAAACCCATAAGACAAACCTGTGGACAGGACACACAATACACTAACATAGCAAGCAATAAGCAACAAATGTATATATCAAATCAAGTGAATTGATCCAGGGGCCTTGCCCTGAGTTTACAAAGCATTCTCAAACTTAAAGTATCTAAGTCTCTAACTCAATATCATCCAAAATCTTCAACATTGAAAACAAGAATTATTTGTCAGTTTAAATCAACATTGATGCTGTGATCTTACATGTACCTGGAAAAGATTCTCTTCTGATATCCAATATTTATGAAAAAAAACATTTTACCATTGGTACACGAATCGTGTACCATAATGCGTTTTAACTCCAGTTCTAGCAAGAGACTCGAGGGACGAGGCTAGACACAAATACATCAATAAGAAACTATGTGCAAAGTTTTGTGTTTCTTGATCAAAGATAATTCTCATAAATAGTGACTGAAAGTTGTGTAAATTCATAACTGAGAATGCGTTGTTAACTCGGGCCAGTCTCATAGCTGAAGTGAACTTTCAAAAAAGAAACCACCAACAAAGAATAAAAATAAACAATAAATTTCAAGTTGATTTCATGTTATATCCCTTTATCCGACACTCATTTTGTACTTCATTAGCCTATCGTGATATGGTAATACAGGAGTTTATTTATGCAAGCAAATTAATTTGCTAAATGTCAACATACTTTTGCTTGTTGCAAGAAATAATGCATAAATCATTTATATCCTCTCATAATATTATATATTGTATATATAATCTGGGATGTATTGTATATATAATACATCTGCATGATATAATATAATACAATACATCACAGATGATATAATATAATACATCACAGATTATATATACTATACAATATACATGTATATGTACAATATAACATACAATATATCATAGATTATATATACAGTACAATACATGTATATATACAATATAACATATATATATTTTATATTGTATAATTTATATTGTTGTATATTTTAGTTTTTTTCTGTTGTATTTTCAGGATGATATGGTATGTTTGAGTTGTGCTGTTTCATCGTCTAAGGATGCCAGTACAACTGAGAGAGTATGTCTTGCAGCAGAGGGGTTTGGAAATCGTATGTGCTTCCTTGAAGATGTTTCAAATAAGGTAGGCCTAAACATCTTACACGTATTTTGTTTCCGGCTTGGTTTACCCTTGTCAGTGATGCAGAACGGGGTGCCTGACAAGGACAGCTGTCTAGTCGTTCGGATGGGATGGAAAACCGACGTCCTGTGTACACAATGGCGTGCACGTAAAAGATCCCTTGGCAGTTAGAATTCGATGTAAGAGTAGGCCTTGGCGCAGCTGCCCGGGCACAATTTCCCTGTAGCACACTGTATGGCATATGCCCGTCTTCCGTTAGCCCAGGTCAGGAGCAGAACAGTAGGACGTTAGACACCATTTCATTTCATTTCATTTACATGTATTTAGATTTCAACTTATTGTTTTTCTTACGGAATGCCCATTACAATTTTGCTTGTAATTTCTTCTTTATGCAGTAGGCAAAATGGAAGCCAATGAAGGCACCCAGTTTCCAAATGTCGATGATATCGACAATAATGTAATAATGCAATTGTTTCTTTGAAGATGCTTGCCATTTTGCTGATTATGTGATGAATAAATTAACAGTCACATGTTAAGTGTCAACATGAGCGCTCTGAATTCATTTGCTCTCATTTGCTGATATGATCTACATAAGGACACTTGCAACTAGTTCAGAGCAGTTACTCCATGACTTGCATAGTCGACATAAGATAAGCCTTGCTTTAAGATTCAAAAATGAACCAAAGGCTTATATTAATCTGTCGCCTTATGGTGACATTTTGTAAGAATAATAAACTGTGTGATAATTCTTTCTTACTGAAGCTGAAATAATGAATACATATAAATCAGACCGCTGAACGTAATCTGTATTCACTAGGTAGATTGAAACATGTCTAATGGTGATTGACAGTTCTGGAGAGGAGCCAATTTGAATAGTTCTCTGGTCTCTCTGTTCAATGCACATGTAGGTGAATTGTAATGAGTTTCATCCTAACCATGTGGATTGATTATATAATGAAATGATAGTAATTAGATACAGACTTACACAGATTCGGTAAAATGGATGAATATCACCTATCAATAGACTTCATTAATGGCACAGTTGGCCATTCACATGTATCTGAAAAGTAATAGATTCAGGGGCGGATCTAGGAATTTTGAAATGGGGGGGCGCCACAAAATGAGGGCACTGACCGCAGAGACGGGGCACGCCGCTGAGAGGGAGGTTTTGGTGGGGCGGGGGGTCCCCCAAGAAAATTATTCGTCATTTCCTTGCATCTGTAGCCATTCCAAGAGCTAGGTCATTTGATCAAAAGCTGAAAGTTATCACTGTAATAGTTAAACGATAGATAATGTAAAGGGAATAGGCCTATACTCTAAATTTCAGTTCAATTACTTCAATCTGGACCGAGAAATAACACTGTAGCTTTGGTTGTCATAGTTACTGTTGTTATGATAATACACTATGTCTAAATTTTCCATTTTTACGGCTAATCATCAACTGTCGTTGAACTGCAGATCGTATTCAGATTTGTTTACAATCAGACCCATCAGATGGCATCGCAAGTTAATTATGGTCTTGTCGCAAGTTAATTATGGTCTTGTCATGTTAGTAAATGTCTAATTAAAGTTACATTATGGGAGATAAGATAAAGAGATGGCAGTTCTCACTATAATAGTTAACAACTAGATAGTGTAAAGGTAATTTGCTGAAAATTTCAGTCAAATTGATCCACTATTAGCAGAGAAAAAAGCGTTTGAAATATTCACATAGCCTCGGTCATCATTACTCAAATCATTAATATAAACAGCATAGTCTTGATTATCCACTTGATTGATTTAATTATCAACGGCCATTGAGCGGCATATAGGAATTTAATCCGCCAACATCAAAGGCTAGCCTTCACATAGAGAGTTTATTATGGTCTGGATATGTTAATTAATGTCCAATTGATTATTTAGATAACATTTCAGGCCTAAAGAAAGACCTGTAATAAGCAGATTTTGCTCTTATATAATGCTATTTTAATAGTTTCTGTAACATTTAAGGCCTAAAGAAGGACCTGCATTAGGCAGCCTTAGCTCTTGCATAATGTATATATATATATTACATGTAATAGATAAACAGTATAGTTTCAAAATGTGATCTCCGTGTTCACAAAACATTCTCAGTCTTAAGTTAAGAATTTACTCAACTTTCAATCACTGTTTATGAGAAATATCTTTGATCCTGAAACACCAAACTTTGCACATAGTTTCTTATTAATGTATTTGATACATTAAAACAACAAACGTTTTATGAAGGGCTATATTTCAGTTGAAATAAGGCAAACAATTTCAAGTAAATTCTTAACTTAAGTTTGAGAATGCTTTGTGAACTCGGCAAGGAGTAAATTATGTAGATAGAAATATAAAAATAACAATCTATTCACAGTCAGACAGACATCATATTGAATTGATTCCATCAAATGTGTAATGAAGATTTATCACACGATTCCAGTACCTTGATTCACAAACTACACCATTCATTATCTCATATTACAGTCACGCATACAATCGCCTTATATAGTCTACATTATATTCATGCGTTAATTAACCCTTTAATCCTTCAGGATGATTTACCCAAAATTCAACCACATATTACCTTTTTATTTCCAAAACTTACAGAATTCTTTCTATTCCTATAATAAGTGCAATCATTTGAAAGATATTTTTATAGTGTCAGTGATTATTGAAATGGCTTAAATATTGAATAAATGATTTATTTTCCACAAATAATCATGTTGTTATTCGAATAATTGCACTTTTATCTCATTTTTGGGTAATATTGGCCCATTATTTGCAGCATGGGTTTAATAGTATAAGGTGATCAAGGGAGGTAACTGAAACATCGACAGATAGGATATCGCTTTTGCCGTACATTTTTGCAATAATCTTTTTATATAATTAAAGTACTCTGTTAGTTTTTGACAATATTCAGGTAGTATGTGGTCGTATTTGGTATTATTTAGATAGTATTTGGTTGTATTGGATAATAGCACTTAGATCACTCGAGATCACCCGAATTAAATTAAGAAAACAAAACCAAAATATCGACAGTAGACCATTGAGTCAGATTAAAGATTACATCTGGTGCTTGCTTACTTTGACCATTTTCCATCTATACTGTCTGCATAAGATACCAGTTCTGATATTTCTTTTAGAACTACCAGGAAAACAAATATATAGGTACCAAAAACATCAAATCTTCCAGGTGACTTCATTGGGCGTTTACATAAAAGTTGGAATATGATGAAGGGTAGGTGGTAAGGCTGTTATACAGACAAAATTCCCTCCATAGCACAATTCATGGTTTTCCCTTCTTCATATTCCCGTCTTCATTACGACATTAGCCTGGTTTGTGCTTAAAATTAGGACATTAAACCCCATTTTATTTCTATAGATTGAAACATTATTAGCTGATATTAATCTGTTTGATTTCTCTCATCAGTGTTGTTGTATTTTTTTTTTCAGGATGTACCACCAGATATATCAGTATCAGTATTTGTGTTGGAACAAGCTCTTTCGGTCCGTGCTTTACAGGAGATGATCACATCCGCATCCCAAGGTTCCACGGTGAGTCACCATATATCATATTTAACATTCTCCATATAATAAAGGGCATCATTAAAGCTGAAAATAGAGCCCATACGTCGCATATGAAAATTCGAATTACAACACCCTACTGTGACATAACCACTTTGACAGTTTTGCCAGATAGTCAATTTCTGGATATATTTACTCTCGGACTAGCTAGATATTTTTTTCAAAGAATATGACAATTTTTAGTTTCATCCCATATTTTTTAGATATTTTGCAAAGTGTTTATAAGTGTATTATAGTTTTGTTCCATTTTTTAAAATATTTTTTAAAGTGTTTATATGTGTATTATAGTGTTTTAAGATTAATTTCTTTGAAATTCTAAATTCATGGGAAGTAATTTGACTTGCAACTTAGTTCAGACAAGACTTGTAAATATGACCGACGTAAGACCCCTGCCCTTATTATCCATTGATAAATGTACATCCCAACTACAGGAAGTAAGATTTTATAAAAACCTAAAAAATCACATCCAGACCATTAAGTTAAATAAATTCTTCATGCAGATCAGTGTGACCTGTGAATTTGACGAGAACTTAATTTGATTTATTATACATGTGACCTGTGAATTTGACGAGAACTTAATTTAATTTATTATACGGTAAATGATCATCGTGACCTGTGAATATAATGAGAATCCATTACATTGAGAGATAGTCTCATTAAAAGATTTAAGTAAAAGTTTAATTTAATGGCGACAGTCTGATCTCAAATCCTGTCTCTTTGATCAGTCCATTAGCAAATTCCTGACAAGGTGATTAAGAGATGGATTTTTATAAATTATTTCTTATTCTTCTCCGGGGGAAAAAGATTTATTTGAAAACCAAAAGTATTTGGTTGTGCTGTTCAGAAGCTTAGAGTTCTGGGACAAATTACAAAGTTTTGAAATTTTAAACAAAACCTCTTACACGTGATTCAAGTGACTACACTGACAACATGTAGTGATATATGAAGACACCGAATGTGACCTTACAGTACAGACACAGAGAGAGACAGACACAGAGAGAGAAGTCATTTTGGGCCCAACATATGGATCAATTTTACCTCTTTAGCAGTGGGAGGAAACCAGACGACCCGGAGAAAACCCACTCCTTGTCAGGTCCTTGTCATCGAAACCACTTGACTCAATGATAGACTTCTCATTTCAAGCGCATGTATTGAACCATTAGACCCTCCAGTCCACCCCCGTACATACATGTATATAGTAAATTAGCTTCTATTCTAAATTTTCATTTTGATGGGACTCGTGGGAAACATTAGACTATATTGTCTTGATACACCTGGGCATAATAAATGATGTAGACTGTTTTTAATATATTTCAATTGTTATTTGCCTGTCTGGTAGCCATTACGATCTGCCCACTCATAATTAAAGACATGTACATCATCATAAACACCATTTATTTAGGCCCCAGAGATTTATTCTGTGTTTCATGAGCCTGCCAACATTCAAATTCGCATAATTGAAGTGCTTGTGTTATGTCTAACTTTCTGTTATTCACAATGCTTCATTATTTGTGACCAGCTTCCATGAAACTAGGCACTTCTTGTATGCCTTCTTGTTGCTGTGAATGAGCCAAACTCAACTCCAGATGATACGATTAATTTAAAAATAATTGCATTTTCGGAAAGTTTAGGCTGTGGACTGTTCAAATATGCTGCCAGCTCTATTTTTTTAAAAAAAAATGACCAAGAGCCTGGTTTTGTTGGAGCAGGTCACATTTGCCAAGGGGGCAGTCACTTTCAGACCTCTATGTCAGTGCATGTAGCCTGTAAGGAGATCCTCTGTTTGGTCCCGATATTGGTCGAGACAATTCCCTGGGGTTTTCGGTCATGGTTTCTCTTACATATCAATGATGCAGGATGAGCTGGCTGGTACATGTAGCTTCTCAAAGAAACATTAGAAGTTTCGAACAAAACATTGTTCACAAGATTCTGTTACCATTTACTCATCCATCACCCTTAAGAAGTAAAGAATTAAATGAGATTGGCCTAATGATAGATATACATGTAAACTATACAGATAGCCAGATGTAAATATTGTTACATTTAATGCAGCTCTGTATATATGCATGATGTACCCTGTATTTACCTATTACCTATCTAACACTTATATCCTCTCTCATTAAACATGTCTAATACTTAACTTAATTCAGCTCTGTATATATGTATATGATCAAATAGAAAATCTGTTGAGTTTAAACAGCCTTCCCTGATTTCTATTAGTAAGCTTCTAGTTCCGTTCTTATTTTCGAGCGCTTCAGGCTTAATTGAAAATGTGTGCCTGTCTCCTAATCCTATATGTGTGATATCCTTCTCTCATTAAACATGGGTAATGCTCAGCTAAATTCAGCTCTGTATACATATACATGACCAAAGTAAAAATCTTTTGTGTGATAAACAGGCTTCTCCAATTTCTCTGAGAAAGCTACTAGTTTTCGTTCTAATTTGGAGCTCTTCAGACTTAATTAAGAATGTGTGGCTGTTCCCTATACATAAAATTGAGACATTCTGTTTCACAGGAGTAGCAGAAGTCTTCCTTCAAGCTTAATTGAAAATTTGTAGCTGTCCCCTATATATGGTCACTGGTGACCGGAGTATGTGTGACGTCACAGGTGGACGTGTTTCACCTGAGTTGCTTCTTCCATAATATCTGAACATATGTTTACAGGCTTAATTGGGGGTCACAGTGTCTAAGTGGGTCAGACGCTGGCTTGCTAGCATTGAGGTCGGGTGTTCGATCCCTGTATTGGCCGAGAAAGTTAATCCTGATTTTCCAGCGTGCTACCTCCTTGTCAGTGATGCAGGACAGAGGGCCTGACATGGAGAACTGTCAAGTTGTTTGGATGGGATGAAAAACCGAGGTCCCGTCTGGGCCAAATTTCCCTCATAGAACACTACATAGCATATGCCGTCTTCTTTAGCCAAGTTTGGAACAGAACAGTAGGACTATAAACCCCATTTCATTTCATTTAATTGAGAATGTAAAGCGTGAACTGATAGTTGTCTAGAGAATGCTTATTTGCATGATACACATGTATTTACCTATTAAACATTCCCATCAAACCTGAGTATTGCACAACTTAGTTGTTGGACACAGATAGTTGGTTAGAAAATTGATGTTAGAAAAATGTTTATTTATATGATACAGCTGTAGTTACCTAACTATCTAATACCTCTCGCATCAGACTTGCGTAATGCACAACTTATCACATTTTAGTCAAGCATACAGGTTAGTTACAGACATATTGTATTCCATTATGGTTGACTTGGTGCCAAGTTATCTCGACTAGTACACTATACAGTATTACAATGAATCATATGGTCTTCGTTACATAATCTAATAGAGTAGGTTATATTATCGAACTGAACATTCTTTCACTGAATAGATCTAACTTTTATCTACTCCAGATGTTTATCAAGAATTTATTGAATAATAGATGATGTTCTCGAGTTTGTAGACATATGTTTAGTACATTTTAAGCGTCATTGAATAACCGATAAAGAGTGTTCTTTAAATTTCTCGGGATTCTCTGGCGTGGTTTCCCCTTCTCAGTGATGCAGGACGGTGCCACAAAGGGCCTGGCAAGGAATGGTGTCTAGTTGTTCAGTTGGGACAAAAAAAGGAGGTCCCATGTACACTGAATAGATCTAACTTTTATCTACTCCAGATGCTGGGGCGTGGATGGCCAAATGGTTAGCATGTGCGCTCTGTATCATGAGGTCTATCATTGGGTCAACTAGCGTGGTTTCGATTCCCTGGTTGTACATGACAAGGAGTAGGGTTGCCTGTCCAACCTCGTAGGTTTTCTCCGGGTCCTCCAGTTTCCTCCCACTGCTAAAGACTGCTCCGCTCAAGCGAAAATGCAAAATAGAATTATACTAATGTATGTCCTGAAATGACCTAGTTTGTGTGGAGTGGACATTAAACTCCATTTCTCTCTCACTCACTCCAGGTGCTTATCGAGAATTTATTGATTTATAGATGATGCTCGTAAAGTTCTAGACATATGTTTAGTACATTTTAAGCATCATACAAAACCAACCGATAAAGAGTGTACATGTACTTTAAATTCCTGAGAATTTTCCCTGCATGGTTTCCCCTTGTCAGTGTCTAGTCATTTGGATGGGTCAAAAAACTCAGAGTTTCTGTATACATGTTGGTGTGCACGTAAAAGAACTTATGACATTAGAGAGTTGGAATTTAATTACTCTCCGGACAAAATTTCCTTCATAGCATATTGTATGGCGTATGGCCGTCTTCATTAACCCAGTTGGGCAAAATATTTAAACCCAATTTCATTGATTCATTCAATGCTCATTAATGATTCAGGTCTGATATTTATGTGATTCTATCTACATATTTAACAGATCTAAATATTTGAACAAAATAATTACAAATTGTTGACAATTCAGCAAAATTGATTAACTTTAGATTTCTTCTGTGGAATCAGGCGAATCCTTGTGGCTTCTTGAATCGGGGAAAATCTGTGTGGCTTCTTGTGAAAATTCTGAAGCCTCTGCATTGCAATATCATTGCTTTACGTTTCTAATCTCAAGTCAAAAGAATTTAGGCCACAACAGTGGGATATCATATGATCCAATGTATGTGATAATTTGAATGTAAAGATCTACTATTTGTCAAGAAAGATAAAGATTCTACAACATAGGGCTGTCAAAAAAAAATTGCTGTATCGATATATTGCAATGCATCTGTCCACAATACATTGTATCGATACATTTCTTTCCCATTCATTTAACATCAAATCTTTGTTTGAAAATCATTTCAAATCATCTAATTTGTAATTTGTGTTCAAGTACCAAGTACAAACAATCCAAACCATTAAACAAAGTCCTACATGTGAATTTAGTGTGTCTCAATAATTCACTTGCGCTTAGGGAGGAAACCGGAGGGCTCGGAGAAAACCTACGATGTTGGACAGACGACCCTACTCCTTGTCACATACTAGTACGTCAGGATGGGAGATATCTTAAGTGTTAAATCAGTCATTGTTAAATATATTCAAGTATTGACTCTGTGTTCTTTTATGAAGTCTCATAATGAGGATTTTAGATACATGCACAATTAAATCTTATCTTAGTTGACCTTGGGATTTAAGAATTTTATGTGAATTCATTCATCAGTATTGCCCGAATATCACACTCTGGTGTGAAAATTCTATGATTATTGCTTAAAAACATCCTCTTTGATCATATACCCCCCTCGACTCCCTACCTGTGGAGAAACGTTTATTTGTGATTTACAATTTACTTATATTTATCTACCACCTACCATGACAAACAGAATATTAACTGATTGTTTTATGACTGTATTTTCTTTTTCAGACTGCTCAATCAGGTCACAGAACACTACTATATGGTCATGCTGTACTTTTACGTCATTACCATGGCAATATGGTAGGCATGGTTTTTTCCTTCTCTATGTTATCTGTTGCCAAGTTATATTATCAGTAGAAACATACTCATATTATTGTTAGATGTGTGCTGTAGTTGTAGCCAGAAGGGAGGGGGTGGGGAGCTAAGTATGCTCTATGATTGAAAGAGATAATTTGGCTTCTTTGTGATCGTTTGCCAAGCTATGTTATTATCACCAGAAACATAATCGCATTATTGTAAGATTTGAGAACCACTCTAGCTGCAATTTTTTTTCGCATGTGAATAAAAATTGCACTAATAAATTTGTTGGTTGGGGGTGGGGACCTACCGGTACTTCATTATTTTAGTTGAAAAGTGTCATACCCAATTCAACATTTTAGCGGGAGCAGGAGTTGGAGAAACTTCAATAATTTAGTTGGGGAGGGATGTACCCACTTCAGAATTTTAGAGGGGAAGGGTTGAAGTTGAGTCTGACAAGGACACCTGTCTAGTCAATAGGATGGGTCGAAAAAGCAAGGTCCCGTGTACACATTGGCATGCATTTAAAAGATCTCTTGACAGTTGGAATTTGATTTTAGAGTAGGCTGTCAGGCAAAATTTACCTCATAGTTCACTGTATGCATATGCCTGCCTTCATTAGCCCAGTTTTGAGCTGAACTATTATAGGATGTTAAAACCCATCTCATTTCACATAATTCTCAAAGAAGAAAATGTTTTATGGTTTTGAATTCTGTAAATAGAGTCATCACTTAGTTATTAATTAATACATATAATGATATTAATAACCTGTAGAGTTTTATACACAAGGATGTTGTTGTTCACATCTGGAAGTGTTTATAACAACTGTTACAATATTATATACTTATCTCTTACTACCCTGGCATCCATTATAATATCTTCTCTCAACTGTTACAAAATCATCTACCTTCTCATGAATGGTAGGCAGCCATGATAATATACTCGTTATGCTGGTGTTTATATCAACTGTTACATGCATGTAGTCAGAAATGTATCCATTGTTGTTTTTTGTGTTTTTTTTTAATCATTAAATAGGCATAATTTAAAGATACATTCCCGGGTACAAACTGGGTGATTTGATGATATATTAGAACTAAAAACATATTCAAACTAATTATTTTATCATAATTTTGCTTCAAATCGTTCTCAAAACATTATAATTGACGAGTATAGCCTGCTATAAAAATCTATCGAAAGAGGCCATGTTTGCGTCAGGCGATTACCCCTCGCCGTAACCAATGGCAACGGCAGCGGAGGACAGGGGAGAATGCATTGCATACATAAGACGATGTTGTCTGTAAGCGCTGACTATTTACTACAAATATCGAATCCTAATTAAATTCTCGGATTATCCACTGCCCGCGTCTTTTCCCGTGATTTTTATCCCAGAAATTGTTGTACGTCTAACTCTTCATAAAGTTTTTCAACATATACACAAATCGCTCAAGTTCGCGTGCAGCCTTCAACGCCGAGCTTGCAGGTACCCTTATTCGTCGGGTTGACTATTAAGGGAACCCCTTACATTTTTGTCCTGTATACGCTCCATGAGTGTTTTTCAGGGAATCCAGTATTTTTCTAGTAAGATTGGATATCTCTACTTTCCATATATACCAAAATTGTCGTACTTTTATAGGCAATAACCACCCGATAAATACTTATCTGGGAACCCAACTTTAAGATTTAGATGAAGAGGTGGTCGTTCTCGTTATAATAGTTAAAAAATAGATAATGAAAAGGGAATATGTTGAAAATTTCAGTCAAATTACTTCATTCTGAGTCGAGTTATTGCCCCTAGACGAACAGTAGGCCTGTAGTCTTGATTATCCATTTTTGAATTAAATTTGATTTAAATCTGTTGAAAATCTTGAGGATCTCATAACATCAAGAGTTGATTATGGCCTGGATAAGTTAATTAATGTCTAATTAATATTATCTTTTAGAGGCATTTAGCGATCGAGAAAACACATTAACAGAACACAGTTTTTATGGGATACAATCACTAGTTTTTATTCTATAAGCACGGCGTTTCGACAAGTATCCTCTTATCGTTATCAAGCACAAATGACAATTTAGTAAACTTGTCTTCAAGTTTACTTATCAGGCGCACACACTTAGTTGCCACATCCCCATATTGATTGTATCCCATAAAAACTGTGTTCTGTTAATGTGTTTTCTCGATCGCTAAATGCCTCTAAAAGATTATGTTCAACGTCAATATGGGGATGTGGCAACTAAGTGTGTGCGCCTGATAAGTAAACTTGAAGACAAATATATAAGAGTGTGTAATAATTTAACCTTTCTCATGAGATGTCGTGACAATCCATGTAGATGGTTTCTTATTAATTTCATATATATATTGACCTCAAGTTTACTAAATTGTCATTTGTGCTTGATAACGATAAGAGGATACTTGTCGAAACGTCGTGCTTATAGAATAAAAACTAGTGATTGTATCCCATAAAAACTGTGTTCTGTTAATGTCTAATTAATAATTTAGATGTTGAATGATGCCTCTTTAAAGGGATTAAGCTCTGAAAAATTCAATATTGTCTGAAAAATGCATATGACTGTCACTGTTAGCATTTTTAATAAAATTAAAGATTAATAAAGAATGAATGAATTAATATGTGATTGTATTTTTTGTTTGTAGTATTTATCGTGTCTTTCAACAAGTTCATCAAATGATAAATTAGCCTTTGATGTTGGTTTACAAGAATCAGCTGAAGGTAAGTTCTCTGACAATCTTAACGATTATTATTAATATTCAAAACACCATACAATATTAGTTAGAAATTTTAAAACGATCTACAGCAAACTATGAACAAGTTAAAAATGAAGGAAGAAATTGACATTATATATGTGTTCTTGGAGTATATGGAATATGCTAGCATGGAGGAGAAAAACAACTGTGATGTTATTTGTATTTTGGGACTAATTTTTGAATGGACATATTTGTTTGACTGGGGTAGAACTAGCAAATCTGTCACCCCCAGATTATTCAGTTTTACTAAATCAGACCTAAAACGGACCTCCACGTTAGCCAGCCAACATCTTACTCACTGAGCTGCCATGGCTCCAAGATTTTGAAGATGGAATGTCTCTTTATTATGTACAAAACTAGATTGCTTGTACTATACTTCACAATGTTCTAGAGTATAAAAAACACAAAGGAAAGAGTTCTTGGCAAACATACTTGCGTGGTTAATCAAGGCTATGAACATATTCTAATCAAAACAGTTTCCCAGGTTATCTTTCGATTGTACTAGTGACAGGTGTTGTTAGTGACAGGTGTTGTTATAAGACAGTGTATTCCAGAACATTTGATGCCATCTCTATCAAGAAGACTTGATACCATTCCATAAAGAACACCTGATAACATTTCTATCAAGAACACCTAATACCACTTCTATCAAAAATACTTGATGTCATTTCTATCTAGAATGTCTGATACCATTTCTATCAAAAATACTTGATACCATTTCTATCAGGAACATCCTATACCATTTCTATCTAGAACGTCTGATACCATTTCTATCTAGAATACTTGCTAACATTTTTATCTAGAACTGTAGAACACCAGGTACCATTTTTATCTAGAATACCCAATACTGTTTTAGTCAAGAACACCCAATACTGTTTTAAGTGAAGAACATCGATACCATTTTTCATTTGTTTACCTTTAATCGTTAGATGTTCCATATGGAATGTTTGAGGAGGCCTTTTTGCAAGTCATGACCAATAAGTGAAATTGGCAAAAATTATTGAACATTTTATACCTCTGAATTCAAGATCCCCAAAAATATGCATTTAAAGACTTACAGGATATATTCTTAACTCTATGCTTTTCCTAAACGAAACCCCCAAACAATTCGATGGATGATTATAAAGTGTTAAAGAAATTTAATTCCATTCTCAATTACTTGTCAGAATTTATTCTTTATTACAGCTGTTCTTTTAGAGTGCCAAAATCTACACAATAAAATGCAATTTCAATATTAGTTTTGATATCTGATTCCGTGATGCGTTGTCTCGTGTTTCTGCTATAAATTACATATCTTCTAGTATATCATTTAATTTATACGCTATCACTCATCTAGCATGCATAAACGCAATAAATTTATTCTCTGATACAAGGTTATATAGATCTATTGTATGATATTTGACCATATGAATTTATGATTTGATACTAGGTCATATAGATCTTTTCTATGATATTTGGACAATTGAATTTATGTTTTAATACTAGGCCATTTAGATCTTTTCTATGATATTTGACCATGTAAAAATATAAACTATAAATGGTGAAATAGATAAATAAAATGATAATAAATGTAAATAATGATGATGTTTCATAGTAAAAGGTGACTTTGTTCTTCGGGCGTCCGATCAGATGCGTTTTTTTAAATGGGGTCACAACCATCAAAAGGTTTGGGAACCACTGTTAACTAAACACTGTTCTTGGCCATACCCTTTATTTTTACATCTTTAAAATGTCTTCCTTTCCCACATTTCTGTGTACTAGGCCCTATATACTTGTCTTGGGTGCATACAATCAAGAAGATGGCCCAGGGCATCACCAAATCTTTGCGCACCTCTGTGTGTAAGTCAACATGCAGATTCTTCAGGTGATTTGTAATGGCCTGATCCATGGTCTTGTGAAGAAACCTAATGAGAACGCTATTTTGTTATGGGTAAAATCATTGTGACTCAGGCCCTAGTGTTTTGAACTGAGACATTAAATCCCTTCTGTATCTTTCTCTTTTTACAGGTGAATCTTGCTGGTGGACCATTCATCCAGCATCGAAACAGAGGTCAGAGGGTGAAAAGGTCAGAGTTGGAGATGACCTTATTCTAGTCAGTGTGTCATCAGAAAGATATCTAGTGAGTTGGGTCGTTTATGATTAAATTATTGATTGAGTTGTGAATCGTCAGGTATAATATTACAGAAATTTGATTGAACATTTGCACTTTTGGTAAAGCTAATAAGTTCCAGAACAGGATTGGGGACAGGGGTTTGGCTCCCCTCTAAATGCTCATTTGATCGAAAGACAGTTACAGAAATTTGAGTGATCATTGCACTTTTAATATAGCTAATAACTACCAAACAGGCTGTAGGATGGGAGTTTCGAATGAAGGGATTGATGCACCGTACAGTACGATTGAGTTCTCCAATTTTCATCGCATGTTTTTTTTTTCTTTCAGCATATTGGCAGTAGTAATAGTATAGTAGCATCGTTTCAACAAACACTATGGACTGTTGTACCAATGTGTTCTGGTGCTGTACGAACAAAAACAGTTGGTAAGTAGGATTTCCTTCCACTGCTAAAGAAGCCTTCGCTCAAGCAAATTATTTGAATGAAATTGTACAGTCCCGAAATGATCTAGTTTGTGTCGAGTGGATGTTACACTTAATCTCTTTACAGACTAAGTGTCATAGTTTTGAATGTGTTCCCGATTTCATGGGTTTTATCTGGGTCTTCCAGTTTCCTTCCAATACTTAAGTAACCTGCATGCAAGCAAATTATTGAAATAAAATTGTACAGTCTGAAAATGATCTAGTTTGTGTTGGAGTGGATGTTAACCCAATCTGTCTCTCTCTGTTTACAGGTTATGTATTTGGTGGAGATGTATTAAGATTATTCAAGGGTCATATGGATGAATGCTTAGCAATACCAGAAGCGGGAAGTGAACAAGAATACAGGTAGGATGACTGAATCACAATCAGTGGTGTATAGAGGGTTGGGGATGGCTGTGACCAACTCCTTGGTTGTATGGCCTCCAGTATAGGGCCTAGAAGGGAGGCATTTTCAACATGTTAAAACAGATGAAATAAACTATTTATTCAAATTAAAAACAATGTTCTTTTTAAATATAGATAAATATTCAATTTTATTGATATGATAAACTATTGACTATTTGATATTACAGTGCTGTAATGTATGAAACGGGTGCCGTCTGCTCACATGCTAGATCACTATGGAGACTTGAACATATCAGAACCAAGTAAGATATTTATTATGTATTAAATTAACCCCTGTAAAATATCTTATTCGTACCAGGAGCAGGGAACTGGGTTTTTGGAGGGGGTGCAGGGGTGCACGTTGCATCACAAGGTCTGTCATTGAGTCAAGTGATGTGATTTCGATTCCTGCCTTTCCAACCTCGTGGGTTTTCTCCGGGTCCTCTGGTTTATTCCCACTGTTGAAGACCCCTACACGAAGGCAAATTTTTAGAATCAAATTGAATCATAAATTCCTAAATGACCCTAGTTTGCGAGGAGTAGACCCTCTCTTTGTTAGTTTCAAACTACCCTGTTCTGTTCCATGAAACACCTTGTTTCTCTTTTCGGATGTGATTTCCATTCCAGTTGGACACCCACTTTTCTCCTGTTAAATTTTTAACCCAAGACAAGAAATAAAAACTTCACAGACAGACACTAGCATAAAACCTAATATGTATAATTTATTTTTTGTAGATGGGCCGGTGGATTCATGGGATGGGGACAGCAATGCCGTATCCGTCACGTAACATCAGGACGATATTTAGCTGTTACTGCTGGTGACCATCACGTAGTAACGGTACATAGAAACAAAGCAGATGAAGTCAGTACAGCTTTCTTATTGCTGCAGTCAAAGGTACGACTAATTTGTTTTTATAGAATTTTTTTTAGAAATTTACACATTCCAGTTACCCATTACAGTCAAAAGTCAAGCCACACTGGCAAGAATCTAAACAACCCTGTAGATGCAGAGGTTTGATGAAGCCTGTAGACCAACGCCTTGAAGTATGCTTCCCGAGACTTAACATAGAGCTCAACTATGTGAGAAAGGAAATAATTGGCTAATGAATGCAGATGTGCGAAAGGAAGACATGTTTAAAATTTTGAAACATATGGAATGAATAAAATCAAGTTTACAGTCGTCCCATCCCCTTCTGCTTCCCTCTCTGTATGCCACAGAAACAATCTTAGTTATTTCTGTTTTTAAAATATATAGATTGTAAAGGTGATTAAAAGAAATTTCTGTTTTTCAAAGGTGATTTAAAGGAATTTCTGTTTTTTTAGGATGACAAGAAACAACCAGAGGTTCGAGAAGTAGAAGGAATGGGGAAAGCAGACGTCAAATATGGCGACTCCATGGCCTTCGTTCAACATTGTGATTCAGGCCTCTGGTTATCATATCAAATATTTGAAACTAAAAAACGTGGAGTTGGTCGTGTTGAAGAGAAAAAAGTAAGTGAACTCCATTTAAAGTTTCTTTTTTTATTTCTTGATAACATTATTCATATTAAAGCATCCATGAATTTTCTATCCGTCTGATGAGTGGGCAGCCTAATAATTTGACCTATTGGCACAAAAACCCTGAAGAAATTAAAAGAAAGTGATGTTGATCTCATTGAGTTTTGTAGCTAATTTTCCCAAACCGCCCAGAACTACTGCTCCTGAGACCGCAGAGTCACAGAACTAGTACACTGTCCTTTAACTTTTGGATGTCATATATGGATTGTGGGTTAAGGTATGGACCTGAAGATTTCGTCAAAGTTTTGAGGTGTAAACAGGGAGAGTGCTAACCCTAACCATGGACAAAGCCGAACCCTTATCCTAACCCTAATGTGCACAATCCACGTATGTCGTCGTATGTGCAGGACAGTCTCCGATCTACCATTCTCCTTCATTACTTCACAGCTATTCAAATTCAAGACAATCCAAGTGCTAAAGATTCGGTATAGCTGTAATATGATTGTTGGTTTTGATCTGGGGTTTTTATGTCTGACACAGCCTAGAGTTGTCTGTCTTGTCTTGTTTTCTGTGGGGATACTCGGTTTAACTTTCCAAAAATTGAATTCTGTCATTCCCAAAAATGTCTGCTATCGAGTGAAGAGAAAGATTTATGGCTGCAATGTGTGTGCCAACGCAATAAGAAAATATCTCAACCAACCATGACAGCCAAAACATATTCAGTGTGTTTAATTAAGTCACTATTCTACTCACATCACCTCCTTTTGTTGGGATTGAAAGAACTGTGACAGGACTGAATTCCTAGTCACTCAATTGTAATTCTATCAATTAAACCCTATTACTGTTCTTGCACCCTTTTAGGCCATCATGTTAGTAGAGGGTCACATGGATGATGGTTTAACGCTGGCTAAATCACAAGAAGAAGAATCACGATCAGCCCGAGTTATCAGGAAGTGTCAATCATTATTTACTAAATTTAACAAGTAAGCTAGATTTTTATTTGTATAATATTTATTTCTATATTTTAATCTTTGATTTCTATACTCCTCGGCAAGCCAACCTTCATTCCGCAAGTGATGGTAGCATATTGAGGAGCAGCTAAAATGTGGGATGATCTTCCAAAAACCCCTCTGTGAGTCATCATTGTTGACTTGTTTTTGTTTTATTCCAGATTAAATGATTTATGATTTTGTTATTTTAGAGCCCTAGATGCATTAAAAACAGAAGGAAGAAATAGTCATGCATGGGGTAGAATCAGTTTATCAGAAGTTATAAAGTGCCTTGAAGATCTGATCGATTATTTTGCACAGCCTGGGGTAGACGAAGGTAGATAGATATTTCCTCTTGTAGAAACAGTACAATATTGACCTACTGTAGAACGGTTCTAGGAACACTTCTCTGTAAAACATAGAACAAACAGTACAATATTTCCTGCTGTAGAACGGTTCTAGGGACACTGCACTATAAGACATAGAACAAATAGTACAATATTTTCTCTCCCATACAGATTCTGAGACAAAACTGTTTCTCAAATCATAAAATAAACAATACACCACCGCTAGATATTTGTGGATGATTTGAGTTCTGGTTCAGACCTTGGAACCAAATATGGTTTAACATCCTACTTTTTAAAGCGCCAACTGGGCTAATGCAGACAGACAGGTGCTGTTTGGTGTGCTATGAGGAAAATTTTGTCTGGTTCAATTCGAAAATCAGAGAAGAGCGTAGTACCACTGTCCAGACAAAATTCCCTACATAGTACACTAAAAAAAGGTGTATGTCTGTCTTTATAAGCCAAGTTGGTGCAAAAAGGTCAGATGCCAAACTTGATTCCATGTCATTGAGTTGATGGTAGGATTGTAGAAATGGAATCAATTATATATTCGTGTTATGTATATGTGTCTCATGGGAAATAATTCTCAATTTAATAATAACGATGTATTGAAATGCAATTTATTCCTAATTAATTCATGTTGTTATAATTTTTCGTTCCTTTTAGAACATGAAGAAAAACAGAATAAGTTACGAGCTTTAAGAAATCGTCAGGATTTATTCCAGGAAGAAGGAATGATCGCTCTAATTTTGGAGACGATTGATAAATTCAGTCAGTATAAAGGACAGAGACAGTTTTCCCAGTATGCAGGAGAGGATGCTGGAGAGAGCTGGGATTCCATATCGAGTTATCTCTACTTATTATTAGGTATTGATTCTAATCACGATATTCAGTAAAATTTATTCCTTTTTTGCATGCCATGGTTTCGATTCCCTGGTGACAAGCCTGTCCACCCTCGTGGGTTTTCTGCAGTGGCTCCGGTTCCTCCCACTGCCAAAGACCCCTACACGCAAGCGAATTATTGTAATAAAATTGAACCATGTGTTAGTCCCAAAATGACCTAGTTTTTATGGAGTGGGGGTTAAACACCATCTCTATATTAGTTGTGACATGACCTAGTTTGTATCAAGTGGAAGTTGAACTCTCCTTTTGTATTCCATCATTTTACCCACATTTAATGTGAATGTATATTGTAGTCACCTTTGTCTGTAGGTGAATCATCTGTCAATTGTCTGCCATTTGTTTTGAACAATCTACAGGTCAAATATTTCTTTCAGTTGATACATCCTAAAATCATCCAGATAAAATTCAAATATAGTGTAAATATTTTTTTTTCTTTCAGCTGCCATGATTCGCGGTAACCGTGCCAACTGTTCTCAGTTTGCTCAATCCTACAGATTAGATTGGTTGGTTTACAGACTAGAAAGTCAGCAGTCTTCCACAGGTTCGTATTTTACAAATTTCACAATTGTAGGAATTTATTGATGTATGATGTGTCGGAAAATTATGATTTCATAATCCTTGCTGAATGGGTAAAAATAAAATCTTCAAGGCTACCCTAAATTTAAATTTTGTTACTTATTTCTTTGAAAATAAAGATAGAAAATTTAAACATAAAAACTTGCTTGCTCTTCACAAAATATTTTAGTAACCCATTTTTCAGTTTTGAAATTTTAAACTAAAAAAATTATTCAAAATTTATCAAGACCTAGAAGAAATAAATTCATTCCCAGTGATGGTCAAGAACGTTCCTTTGGATTGTCATTGTGCTAGACGAATGACCAGACAAGGAAGAGAGTCTTGTCTTTTGGATTGTATGAAAAACTGACATTACGTATACATATTGGCATTCGCGTAAAATAAACCCTTGAAGTCTTGGTTAGCTTATTCTTTGCAGAAAAGTAGGACGCGAAACTCCATCTCATTTCATGTGCAGCTTGTTAGACGAATGTTTTATATTTTTTAACCAGGTGTATTAGATGTCCTGCACTGTGTTTTGATTGACAGTCCTGAAGCTTTGAATATGATCAAAGAGAAACATATCATCACCATTATATCACTTATAGACAAACATGGACGCGATCATAAAGTAAGTAGGGACAATCTCACAATCTTTTTTATGTTCCGTCAGTTCTTTTACTCCTGAACTGTTTGAGACAGGGGGAATATTGTTTACACACCTTTGTATATTTGATGACTGACCCCACGTTCATCGTACCCCCTCCATTACTCGTCTATATGGTTACCAGCTTTCAGGGCCAAGTTCTACTATAGTTATTATAATGATAAACTTGGACCTGGTACCAGGCACAATGTAATGATAATTCACTTTTGATCATTGTGGCTATTTATCTTTTAAGACCCCAAAGAGCTAAAAATTAAATTTGTTTTTTTTCTGACACTATTCAATAAATATTTACATGTTATAAAAGTACACTATATAAATGTGGGATCTGAAAACAAGTCGTAGATAGTATAAATTCATTTGATTGATCTAACACAATTGTAATGCAGTAAAATCCATGATTGAATTTGCATTCATTGACATAAATGTCAGGAAAATCGGAGAATAGATTCAGAAATTGTCCCAGCAAAGCCACGTGTTGCAGATCCTAAGCTCTTAATCTAATTGTACATGTGATTTTTTCAGGTATTAGATGTATTACGATCTCTGTGTGTTGGTAGTGGAGTTGCTGTTCGAACCAATCAGAATCTAATCTGTGACAATTTATTACCTGGACGAGATCTCTTACTACAGACTAAACTAGTTGATCATGTTACCAGGTAAGAGGGAGATAACAATATTTCACAAAATGTATCTAAGTTGATTGACTTGTAAGGGGAATTTGCTGAGATTTTAACGATTGAATTTTTGACCTAGCCTGGATCATCAATGCTAGAGTTGGTACGATAAAAAACTTTTTTAGTCTTGATATCCATTTCATGATTAAATCATGGATGAAAGTTGAGCAGTAAATCGTACCCTAATCGAGTAATTATCACAAGCAAGTGATGACATCGAGAGTTGATTATGGTCTGGATAAGTTAATTAATGTCTAATTAATAATTTAGACAAAATTTTAGGCCTAAAGAAAGACCTAGCTGCAATTCTAAAAAAACTCTGTTTTTCGTTTCAGTATCCGACCAAATCTGTGTGTTGGATTGTGTGAAGGATCAGCTATGTATAAAAAATGGTATTTTGAAATTGTTGTCATTAACTACGAATACGCCACTCATTTGCCTCCATTATTAAGAATGGGTTGGGCAAACACAGATGGCTTTGTACCGTATCCTGGCGGAGGAGAAAAATGGGGCGGTAATAGTCTGGGAGATGAACTGTATTCATACGCCTTTGATGGACAAAATTTATGGACAGGTAAATACATAAAATACATAACATTCAAAGATTAGGTAATAAAGTTGAAAAATAAATATATGAGAAGAAGTTGAAAGGACTTTTTTTGAGTTTTCAGGCGTGGTTCTTATTATACAAGGGTTGCAGCCCTGTGGTTGATACAGAACAGTCGGCCTAGTCGGACACATTGACGTTTACATAAAAGAACCATGGCAGTTGAAATTTAAAGAAGAATCGATGGAAATGTTGCTCTCCATGCAAAATGCTTCCATGTAATAAATTACAATAGACCAAATTCCATTATATTACATAATTTCCTTTACAACACATTTTGTTAAATGGTTTTTTTTTGTGTTTTTTTCAGGTGGCAAGCTAAAGCATGTTCGATCGGCTAGTCAGCCATTACAGAAAGGTGATGTAATTGGTTGTACGTTAGATCTCACTGTTCCACAAATTACATTCTCACTCAATGGAGTCAAGATTCGCGGATTCTTTAAAGATTTTAATCTCAGTGGAATGTTCTTTCCTGTTGTAAGCATGTCAGCATCTGTCAGGTAAGTGAAAATAGTTTTGTGTGATATCCCTCAACTTTAATAGCATAACTCAATAACGTAAGACTAGATCAATACTCCAGAGAAAGATGATGGGATGAACAATTTTTAGTTAAATCAATCATGTTGAAAAGATAGACAAATTGGCCAATCAAATGTTTAAATACAGATGTTATAGGTTTGATTTGATGAGTTCAAGGAGATAAAATGGAGGTTGTAAAAGCTCTTTCATAATCCTTCAAATTATCTCATTCTCCGCTATCATCATAAGGGGATCTGTGGTGGCTCAGTGAGTAGGACGTTGACTTGCTAACTTGGAGGTCCTGTGTTCGTTCTGTGCTAGGTCCCATGTATATATTGGCGTGCACGTAAAAGGACCCTTAACAGTTGGAATTTGAAATAAGAGTAGGCCATAGCGCCACTGTCTAGGCAAAATTTCCCCCATAGCACAATGTATGGCATATGCCTGTCTTCATTAGCCCGGTAGGAGCAGAACAGTAGGGCATTAAACCCCATTACATTTCATAAATAACATAGCCTATATTTGACATTCTGGTGCTTTTCGTTTCAGTTGTCGTTATGTACTTGGAGGAGAACATGGTCGATTAAAATACGGCCCACCAGAAGAACATTCACCAATCATCGAATGTCTTATGCCAAAAGAAAAACTTGTCATTCAGTCATGTTTTTATTTTGGTGATATGAAGAAATGTATTATCAGTGGACCTACTGAAATATTTGATTATGTGCCATTTGTTCCTAATCCAGTTGCAACAGGAAGGGTAAGTTGTAGAATAATCTATCGGAGAAAACGCCAAGCATGGATCTTCCAGTAAACCAAGGAAGATTTGGTAACATATTCCTTTTACATACATGTATAAACAACTATAACTTAGCTATTCTCTGTAGGATAAAACATGAGACCGATGTTATGCTGGGGAAAGAAAGTCTGAAGAAAATAACCTGAGAAAAATTGAAGCCGACAGACCAAGGTTTTTCTGTCAAGGTTTTTTTCTGGGGTCTTTCTTTTCCAGCATAAGCGAAGTCAAGGACTTTATCCTGCTAAACCATCTATGTCTATATGTATGTAAAATGAGAATATCTCAGAACTCCAGTAAGAAAAACCTTGTATCATGGTTTTTTATGGAAAAAACCTGCCCTGGAAGGATAACCAGATACAGGTTTAAAGAAAAACTTTCAAAAGAATAACACCAAATTCCAAACTATATGTTCAGACGGCAAGTTATTCAGGGCATAGTATTTAGTCGAAATAGTGTTATATATCTTTAAATAATTTGACATTTATTTCAGATCCAACTTCCTGCTTATATTGAAAATGTAAGAGATAAGTTGGCCGAAAATCTACATGAGTTATGGGCAATGTCAAAGATTGAACAGGGCTGGTCCCATGGAGATGTGAGTACAGATATTTTTACTATTGCACAGTACACATTGAAATTTAAAGTGATACAATATACATTTTAAAGGTGTAATAAAGCAAGGTGTAGAAATACATTTCTAAAGGTGTGATATATTGATATGGTGTATACATTACTGGTACACATCTAAAGGTGTTAAATGCTGATACACAGTACACATCTAAAGGTAAAGGTGTTATGCTAATACACAATACACATCTAAAGGTAAAGGTGTTATGCTAATACACAATACACATCTAAAGGTGTTATGCTGCTACACAATACACATCTAAAGGTGTTATGCTGATACACACACAATACACATCTAAAGGTGTAATATATTGATATGGTGTATAACTTTACATAAGTCATATTTATATCTGTATTTCATAACAGGAACGTGATCCAAAAAACAAGAAAAATCCATCACTAACAGCTTTTGAACGTCTACCTATGTCTGAGAAGAAATATGTTGTTACAGTAGCGTTTGAAACGCTCAGGTAAGATTGACATGAACAGGTATATATTGATCACATTCTTTAACTTATTTTGTTATCTGAATGAAAGTTTCTGGAACATTTAATAAAATGTCATCAAATTGTGTCCAAAATAACCATTATCCAACCTATTCTTGAGGAGATTTTTACAAATCAAACGTATTATTATGTATATAACCACGAGTTTAAAAAAGACAATTATCTGGCCCCAGAGTTCACAAAGCATTCTCAGACTTAAGTTGAGAATTTACTTCAAATTGTTCACCTTATTTTAACTGAAATATAACCCTTTATAAAACTTTTGTTCTTTTAATTTATCAAATACATGAATAAGAAACTATGTGCCAAGTTTGGTGTTTCTGGAACAAAGATATTTTAAAACAGTGATTAAAAGTTGAGTAAATTTTCACCACTCTAACTTTATATTATGTATTTGTATATTTTTATTTACAGGACATTATTAGCACTAGGATATCATATAACCATTGATCATCAACAACAACAGAATAACAGGATGAAAACTATTAAACTAGCTAACAAGTAAGTCACTTATAATCACTCTATAATCAACCCTGGTTGTACGTGACAAAGAGTAGTGTCGCCTGTTCAACCTAATGGGTTTTCTCTGGGCCCTCCAGTTTCCTCCCACTGCTAAAGACCCTACACAAAGCAAATTATTGAAATATAATTTAACAATATGTTAGTCCTGAAATAACCTCTCCCCCTCTCTCTCTGTCTCTCCTGCCTTGTCAAAGTTATGGATGCATGGCATTTCGCAACAAATGAATATTACTTTGACACTAGAATTTCATCATATCCGATATGGGTTTCCACCCACCGCTAAAGACCACTACTCACAAGCAAATTGTTGAAGTAAAATTAAACCTTATGTTAGTCCCCAAATTACCTAGTTTGTGTCAATTTTCTATCTTTTTATCTTAGACTTTTATTTCTTTTATTTTTAGCTATTTACAAGGTAATGGTTATAAACCAACACCATTAGATTTATCTGTCGTTACGTTAACCGATAAGATGGAGGAATTGGTTAACCTATTGGCTGAAAATACACACAACGTTTGGGCTAGAGACAGGATTAAACATGGATGGACTTACGGTTTATGTGAGGTAAGTTTTAGATCCGTAAAATTTTGTGCGTAGGGGTGTCTTAATTTATATTAGGTGTACATGATGCCACAAATCCAAAGGTTGTCATCTATGCAAGATGTGCAATATAACGATAATAATAATTGATTTATATAGCGCCTATTATCCAGTAAACTACTCAATTGTGTTGAATGTCACAGAAATAGATGTTATATTGAAGTAAAGTCTTCAATCAATATTTACATAAAGATACAATATTTAATCACGAATTGAGGAGGGTTGTTCCAAAGTACTGTTGCTGCAATAGAGAAAGCCCTATCACGACCTGGTTGTTCTCTGACAGGATTTTATTTGAATAACGCGGTAAATGATGATGGGCTTTGTAGTTTGCTATGAGGGATAATTTAACCTGACAGTGGTCTGAATGCATACACTTATTTCTTCTTCCAATTGTCATAGATCTTTAATTAACATCTTGCCATTTTTTTTTAGGATCCAATTCAGAAAAGAAGTCCACATCTTGTACCCTACAACAAAGTCGATGAATCCATTAAAAAAGCCAACAGGTATTTGAAATGAATGAAACAAGAATAAACTTTTCATTACTGTCCGATTTTGTGGGGTTTCTCCGAGTCCTCTGGTTTCCTCCCACTGCTAAAGACGCCAAAACGCATGCAAAAATTTGAAATAAAATTGAACCATATGTTAGTCCCGAAATGAACTAGTTTGTGTAGAGTGGACATTAAACTCCGTTTGTCTCTCTTTGTTTGCATAAGAATGTTCTGGATGGGATTTGTGAACAGGCAAGTCCATCACTCCAATAATTTGCAAACATTTGTTTCTTAGTTTAAAAATTTTCCAAAAGTCAAGCCCTTGGAACTCCATTTTGGCTCACTGCGATAGCAGCCCAGCCAAGCAATATGAATATTGTTCTGACGAGTCTGCTCTCAGGGTGGTGACCTATCTGTATATATGCTTACTAGATATTACCCAGATAACAAAATGGTTATTGAAATACTTTTATATAGTAGTAATTGTCGAAGAACTGCACTCCACACTTAACAAAACTGATAAGGCAAATATTAAGAAATAAACAACAAATATTAAATCAAGTGAATGGATCAAAGGCCCAGACGTATGAATTCTGTTAAAATTCCCTGTTTTTTTGTCATTCAGGAACACAACGAGTGATACAGTAAAGACATTGATAGCCTATGGTTACGCTCTGGAGGCACCAACAAGTGAAACAGGAGAAAGTGGTATGACAGGTTTGTTTTATGGCTTGATACTAACATGCTAACACACTTACTATCAACCTAACACCCCACCACCCCCAACACATTTACAATCAACCTTAACCCAGTTACTGTCAGTCTAACACCCCACCACCCCCACACTTAACACATTTACTATCAGCCTAACAATAAGATTTTTCAATCACATTAGCACACCATTAAGACACTTTAGCACACCATGATAGTTCACCATTGCACACTTTAACAATATAATACCACCTTAGATCACTTTATGCCCCATTACAGTCTAATGAAAGCTTAGCACACCATAACAGTCCAATAGAAACTTAGCACACCGTTACAGTCTCTAATAGAAACTTAGCACACCTTAAAATAACCTTTTGTCTACAGAATCTGATTTCAATTTATGTTTTCCTATATCCGTTTTCATATTATTAATCTTTCAATTTAATAGGGGCATTTTGTATGTTATTTTAATGGATTTATTCATGATATAATACCTTATTATTATTTGTTTACAATCCTATTTAATATTACAGCTTTGATTATACATTATTATTATTTATTTACAATCCCTGTTCAATATTACAGCTTTAATTAGAGAATCACAAGAAAAAGTAATCCAGACTCGAACATTCAGAGCTGAATTAACCTATGCTGTTTCTTCAGGAAAATGGTAAGAAATGTGCCAGTCTTTGAACTTTTAACAATGTCAGTCAGTGTGAGTAGTGAAGGTTTTAAAAAAGTCAGATCTTAAATTGTTTTAAAATTATGATGATGGAAGCTCTGCGCATGCCCAGAAAAAGTTTGAGCGCAAATTTATAGTTTGAGCGAAAAAGTTGGTCTTGTGAAAATTAGGCTTGTCTAAATCGTGATCATGGACTGATCTAATTCTTCTGATTGTGATTGGCAGGTATTATGAAATGGAGGTACTAACCACAGGTTATATGAAGATTGGTTGGGCCAAGAAATCAGCAGAATCTGGAAGTGAACTAGGAATGGATGGAAAATCCTACGTATTTGATGGATATTTGGTGAGTTTTACTTATTTCTGAATTGAAATAAAATGGGGTTCAACTTCCTACTTTTCTGCATAAACCAAGCTAATGAATATGGTCATATGCCATGCTGTATGCCAATCTCCCAAACAGAGTTGTCTTCCCTTGCAGTCCACACTAACCCCTACTAACAGCTTGTTTGACCAATGACTTCTGGGTCAACCGGTGTAATACACGATTTGACTACAAAATTGAATGCTGGATAGCGAAACTTGTATGGAGCATGGTGGTATGCTTCTAGTGAAAAATTATCCTTCGATTCTTTGTCAATTTTCAACTGGCAAGGGTTCTTTTATGTGAATGCCAATAAGTACACAGAACCTTATATTTTTGTCCCTTCCCAAGGACTAGATGCTGATCTTTGCCTGACACTCTTTTGTGAGGAAACAGCACTGAAAAATCATAAAGAAATTTCTTGGCCAAAAATGGGATTGAACATAGGACCTCCTGGTTAATGAGCCAGTGCTTTACTCACTGAGTCACCATGGCTACCTTTATCTTTTCTACATTGTGTGAACAATTTGCCTGGAATGATTTTGTGTTCATTTTCAGGCAAGGAAATATAACCATGGATCTGATCCGTATGGTAAAAGATGGCAGACAGGAGATGTGATCGGTTGTTTGTTAGATCTTCATGACAAGACCATCTGTAAGTACCGGATATTACAAATATACCACAAAATATGTCATTCAATATTTCTTATGTGATAAATTTTATATATCGTTGTTTACTGTACGCAATTTATATCAACATGTCGAATTGGGGATACTTGTTATTTTTTTTCTTGTTATGTTTTCTGAAGCAAACGTGAAGTTTTGTACTTAAGGAGGGCTGAGTGGTCCAGTGGTTTAATGTGGTTTGATATTGATCCCAAGCCTGTATGTGACAAGGAGTTGGGTTGCCTGCTCAACCTCCTTGGATTTTTCCGGGTCCTCCAGTTTCCTCCCACTGCTGAAGACCCCTACATGCACATGAATTATTGAACGAAATTGTACGATATATTAGTCCTGAAATGACCTAGTGGTTGTTGATATTGTGGAAAACCCATGCGATTAGACAGGGTCTGTGAAATTCAATATGAAAATTGTATAGCTATTTCGGTTTAAGTCAGTCAACTTTTCTAAGTAATGATACTTATTTATTTCCAGCTTTCTCATTGAATGGTGAATTAATGATGGATTCTTTAGGACAAGAAATCGCTTTTAGGAACATAGAACCTTCAGAAGGTAAAGTATAGTTTTGATATAAATGGTTTAGACTATGATATGTTGTCTGATCCACAGAGTAAAGTCTGCATATAGTTAGCCTCTTTACTCAACCAATTCTTGTCAGCAATATCACTTCAGTGGAAGCGGACATTAAATAAAGCTTTTGAATATAAATATATTTTCAGCCTATAACTTTGAATGTAATGATATTTTTAGCCTATAATTTTGAATACCGTAATCTTATTTTTTCAGATTGTATTTTCAGCCTATAAATTTGTACTGTCACCAATGAATTTAATTGTATTTTCAGGTTATGTACCAGCCATGACTATGGGAGCTCATCAACAAGGAAAATTCAATTTTGGACAGGTTTGTATGAATAAAAAGTTTCTGATACCTCTTGATTGGTGTGTTGTTAAAATTTCAAAACTTAATTAAAGTTTGTTTGTAAAATAGTTTGAATTTTTAATGAACTATTTGTGTGGCGTAAGACAGATTTTGTTTTAGATCATTGTATTAACAGTTTGATTATTACATGAATCTTTTAAAGATGAACAGGGTTGGATGGCTGAATAGTTAAGGCTGTATTAGAAAACCTTCCATTGAGACAAATGGCGTGGTTTTGATGAGCAACTTGTACGTGACAAGGAGTAGGGTCGCCTGTCCAACCTCTTGGGTTTTCTCTGGAGTCTCCGGTTTCCTCCCACTTCTAATGACCCCTACGCACACGCAAATTATTGAAATGAAATTGAACCATATGTTAATCTCTCTCTCTATTTTGTAGATGATAATTTTTGCTTTTTATTGTAATTTCACTTCAGGATGTGAACACATTAAAATATTTTACATGTTGTGGTCTACAAGAAGGTTATGAACCATTCTGTGTGTAAGTATTTCTGTCTTCACTTAGCCAGATTTATCATGTGTTAGTCCCAGACTGAGCTACATGTGTCGAGTAGGATTTAAACTCCCACTTTACTACATTTATCATATGTTAGTCCCAATTGTTTAGTGGACTTTAATATCCAGTTTCCTTTTACACTGCTGATCGTCAGCTACATTTTTGTGAACATATTTAATTTATCAGGGCTTAATCCATGATTACGGAAAAAAATCCATGGTAGATATATAATATCCAGGCATAGATTTATTTTATTAAAAGGAAGCCCATCTAAAGATTTTATCCAACAATTATAGACACTGTTGGCACGTTTATATCGTCTGCAGAGAATGACGAATGTTGCGAAGTTTTAATTTCTTCATATCTTAGTCAATACTGAACAAAATTGGATGGCTTTTGGACTGATATTTTTTTTTGGGGGGGGGGGGATTCAACTTCTATAATGTAGGTTCCAACGGATCCTGAATCCCTCAAATGACAATTGGCGTCTTTAACCCTTGTTATTGTATTACAGGAACATGACTCGACAGTTACCTCTATGGTACAGTAAAGATCAGCCATTATTTAACCCATTAGATGTTGATGATCCCCAAATACAGGTCAACAGAATACCAGGAGGGTAGGTTTATTATCTTAGTTAATACAGAAAAACAACACAAAACAATACAGATATGAAGGCAGTAAATAGATGCATGAAAATTGAAACTGAAAGAATGAAAAAATAAATTTCTCTGGAACATCTTTGGGCCCAGGAAAATTCATATACATCATTATTTTATAATTTCAGAGCCAATGTGACGCCATGTCTGAAAGTACAATCCAAGACGTTTGGTACACTGGAAAAAGTTCGCCTAGAATACTTCAGACTCAGTCTTCCAGTGAAATGTAGAGACGAGTTCCTTTCACTGTATGTATTATTTATCATGGCTCAGTGATTGTTTGTGAATATCAATATTATTGTTTCAGAATTAGAATAGTTGATATTGAGTAATTATCTACCATTATATACACCGGGTGTTTAATAATCAGTTATTATCTATATACACTGGGTCCAGCACTATATTTAATAATCAGTAATTATCTGTATACACTGGGTCCTGCACTATATTTGATATATCACTGAATGCATCCATATTTGTACACCCCTATATATATGACTCACTGGTGCGGCAGGTTCTGGCTTACTAACCAGAGTCTCGGTTTGCCTTTCTCGGTGGTCCAGGACCGAGAGTCTGGCAAGGAACGGTGTCTAGTTGTTCTGATGGGATGGAAAACGGAGGTCCCATATACACATTAGATTGCACATGAAAGAACCTTTGAGAGTTGGAATGTAGGTGGAAACGACGCTTTCTGGGAAAAAATTTCCCTCTATAAATACAATTTATATGTTTTTTTGCAGACGTGATAGAAGTTTAGCGCAGGCTGTGTTGGAGAAGAGGATGAATCTGGAGAATTTGAGGAATCGTGATACAGATATAGAAGAGGAGAACATGACAGGTGGGGAGATATCTAGTCAAGATAATTACAGTGATGCTAACATCAGTGATGCTTCTGTAGAACGTGGCAGTAAAATAATAGCAGGTAGAACTAACATATTCCTATCATCGGTAACCCAACAATCGTAACAGGTCTGTAAACGAAGGCCTTTACCTTACGCGCTAATAGACACCTTATTCATGAGACAGACGGAAGCCAGGACATTTGAATGTAGGGTAACAGACCTATAAAGGAAGGCCTGTAAATTACAGGATCAGACGACTTTTCCATGATGCCAACATGAGCCAGGGTTAATAATGTGATTAACATTAATTCTGTAATTGCCGTTAAAGTTTGCTACACGGTTCCTTTTTCATGAAACAAACATAAGCCTGGACCATTAATGGCAAGGCTAATAATTTACAATGATCTCATAATGTGATTCACGCTAACAGCTTTTTAAGGAATGCCTAAAAAGTTTATGATCAGACTTCTTTTCATGAGAATCCAGGACTTTTATATGCACTGGTCAAATTCTATGTAATGCAATTTCTGTTTATTACCAAATGACATTTCAACTATACTTTTCTAGTCTTTATCAAGCAATGAAACATGATTTTGGTTCTGACATTTCGTTTATATTTTCCAAGAGAAAATACGTTGTTTAACTCTAATGAAAATAAATTTATATACCCTAGGGTGAATAAAGACGCTAGAGAGAAACAGTGTTGGGTTACCGAAGATGTAAACTTCCCACTAATATCATATAACCTCCTCACTAGTCGTAACAAGCCAGCATGTATATTTAGTGGCATTTATACCTGGATAGGATAGATAACTTAGGCAACAGTAGATTATTATAGCTCCCAGACTCGGCTCTCATTTAAACCAGTACATGATGGATAATTTAGGCCCCAATAAATTATTATTACTCACCGATTTACATGTATTTAGATTTTTTAAAGTATTGTCAAAATTTGAAAAACTGCCTTCGTAATCTGAAGTAAATAAAAATGCAACAATATTTGACCATCTGGCACAATACTGTAAGGATGGCCTTGCTCTCCACTGAGGATATTAAACATAAATCTTAGAAATAAATAAAACATGATAGAATTTATTGCTTTGAGGACAGGATACAAGATATGAAAATATGAATATGACACGAAAACCTTTTACAAACTTCTCAATGAATATTTCGATCAACAAATAAGTTTTATTGTTAAGAAAAATTGTTTTTTTTATTGAACTAGACATGAGATGATTTTGATTCCCAATTTTAAAAGTTACCGTTACTAGATTAATTTATGTAAGGATTAAAGATAATTAAGAGAAATTTTTTGACTAAGACATTAAAGAGGATTCAGTCGTAGATTTTAAGATTTTGATTCCCAATTTTATTAGTTACCATCATTAGATTAGTTTTCCTAAGAAAGTAGATTGGATTAGGATTAGTTAATACAATTCCTTCAGTAATATACACAGCGATGTTGTAGTAGTGCATGGTCAGAATTAGTTTTCTTTTTAGAAGAAGCATCAATCTGGTTAAAACATGGATCTTATTTCATGTTTTATTATTCTTCGCAGCTGTAGGGTCTACAAGATTTTTTTTTAAAAAAATGGTGTTCTCTTTGATTAGTTTTCTTTTTAGAAGAAGATTCAATCTGGTTAAAACATGGATCCTATTTTCGCGTTTTATTAGTCTCCACGAAAGTAGAATCTGCAAGATTTTAAAGATAAATCGTGTTCTCTTTGATTAGTGAGGCGTGCACTTAATTTTGTGAGATGTCTACAGAGCATTGTAGCACAAATCTAAAATGGTCCAAAAGTGTGGTCCAATGGACAATAAACCCTTCTGTTTTAGAAATGGATATGGAAGGATTTTATTTAGATAAAACGCTTTATCTATTATGTATGATATTAGCTAGTGAAATAATAAGTTTAGGAGAAATGTGCACTGGAGCATGGGAAATATCTGTAGAGCAGTAAAGATAAAAAAAAGAGAAAGTTGAATATGAATAGCTGACGTCACCTCTCAGGCAAACCAGTCAGATTTATATGGAGATGAGCCCATCGAACAAAATGAAATTTGGATGTGTATTTTACTCAGATTGTTTATAGATTCGCATATTTAAAATTGATAAATGCATAAGAAGGTGAATGATTATTGCATTTAGGAGGCCATCACCATTTATAAATGTGGTGAATGGTGATACAAAAGCATGTTCTGTATTCGGATTTCAGTTTATATTTAATCTTCAGACACATTTATTTCTACAAAAAAATCTTTTGCTTGAAGAAATATATTTGTAAAATTATTTTAAATCTTGAAAAGATTATCGAAATCACACAAATTATAAATTAGATTTTCACATAGGTTCTGTCTGTATTTTCCCTGAGCCTTATTTAAAAACTTTCCTAAATGAAAATACTTTTTTGAATTTATTGCATAATTCAGTTTTCAAAACAAATTCTAGGGCCTTTCTGTTCCCTGAAGCCTATTGAAGAACTTTCTTAAATGAAATTATTTTCTTTTGAAATTATATTTGTTTGTAAAATCGCAAACGGTAATTCAGTTTTCAAAACAAATTCTAGATATAATTGTTTATGTATTTTATTTAAGTTTACAAGACTGGTAAGAAATATTTTTAGTTGACCTGCAAGGAAATGCTTAAAAAGAAATTAGGTTATGGTATTTCTCTCGTTTTTTGTTCCGCTTAGGTCCAGTTTCTTTCAGACACTGTAGATAATATACCTTTGTCACAATTCATGCACATTGATTTTATTTTTCCTTTATTTTTGAAAAAAAAAGAGTTCCTGTACGTTTTCACCTTTTGAGATTATTTTGTTTTATTTTCCGAAGAAGGGTAGTTGTAGAGTTAGATCAAGGGTTTATGGGATATGCATATAAGATGCATGTGCATGCAATATGTTTAATATATTATTTATGAATAATTATACACCGGCTTCTATAGATGTAAAACTCCATTCAACAAGTAAAGAATAAAGATCAAAATTTGGGAAATTTTCTCCGGGTTCGAAAAAAAAAAGATCAAAATTACGCCAAATTTACTGGAAGAAAACTGAATTGGACTTCAAACAAATTGAACTTTTGGTTTATCAGTCTAAACAATTATAATCAGTTTTGCCAGATATTAATGAAATAACACGCTAACACTATTTATGGAATAACAATTACTGGTTTATTAACAAGCAAATAAAACAAGCCTTTATCGTGAAACTAGGAACCAAGGAAACTGGTTTCAGCGAAGTTTGAAACTGAAAACAGTTTTTAGTCGATGTGAATATTTTAACAAGCTATGCATGGTGCGTGATGTGTGATTTTTACTAACAGATACTATAAGACGTATTGTTGATGAGAGTAATTTTAATATTGAGAATGGAGTGCATGATGATGCTACCCCACCCCATCACAGCATGGATTTCAGTCGATTAGAAGATTCTATACCTGATGCTATTCCCGAGGCTAGTAAGTTCTTATTGTACAAAATACTGGTATAGTATTATTATAATTGTTTCAAGTTATTATTATTATAATGTATCAGAAATAATCAAGATGGCCAGTCAAAATATCAGCACTGATGAATCATCCTTGATGTTCGCCAAATCAACATCCTTGCAGATGGTCGTCAACAAAACTTAAGTAACAATCATCTTTGAAGTTATTATTTTTATGTATATAAGAAATAATCAGAATAGTCAATCCTAAGACCAGCACCCATGTTGTAGTTGGGTTTTCCAGGTGGTCGTCAACAAAACTTGAAAAAATCACGATTGAAGATGGCTAAAATTGGCTCCATGCAGAATAATTAGTCAGAGGGGGCTTCAGGGGTCCACATTGGGTTATCAATGACAATTTATTATGGATAAGTGAACTCAAATATAACAAAAAACTAAAATTTAAACATTTCGTAGAGACAGAATAATAAGTAAATTTTTATACTGTTATCCTGGCACCTATCCCCCCACCTGGATCAACTGCTGGTCTGCTCATATTATTAAACATAGATTAGAGATGGTAATGGGAATTTAAATATTAGCTTTCTATCAATGGGTTCATTCATTGGTTACATTTTAATTTGGATTGGTTTTTGATTTGGATTCGGGCCTGTGAAGTATAATGAAATATAAACCGTATAATATTACAAATAAATTTTTCTTTAAAATTGACAATAAAAAAATGCTATGATTGTTTTATATTCAAAATATATCAAAACCAAAAGGACCTTGGTTGCTATGCTCAACGACTAAAGAGAGCAGATTTGGGATGGCCTAGTAGTCTATGGTATTGCGCTGAGAGCTCTAGCTGGGCAGTCACCTCTGTCTTGCGTTCGTGGTTTCGATCCTCGTTGTGAGCATATGTGGCTTGGAATGGGGGCACCTTCTCAAACTTGTGGATTAACTCCGGGTACTCCGGTTTTCTCCTACAGGAAAAAATCCTGTGCATGCTCTAAGCATAATCAAATAAGACAACTTGCCAGTAATATAACAAACGGTGAAAGCAGACGTTAAAACACTAATACAAGAAGACAAAGGTGGCTATTGATATATAAAGACCCCAAGGAATTAAAATTTAAATGGGTTTAGCCTTATGTGACATATAAAGACAGTTTTGCAAAAGCACAGGTTTCTAATGTCGTTTGTTTTCACGTTTTGTAATAATTTTGCATGTATTTTATATTAATATGTGATATTTTAGATGAAGAAGATTATTCCCCTAGTGAAATTGCAAATGGAGGACCTGATCTTACATTACGTAAAAGTAAGTTTTTTGAGATAAGATTTTTATTTAATAGTGATTTATTTGCAGTTACATTCATGTATTCGTTACTGATCACTATGTTTAACGGCTTACTGGGCATATTTCTGTTATAACTACGATGAGCACATAATGACAATTTGGCTTTGTTTGTATTGGTCTCTGGTTTGTGAGGCAGCACCATACTCACTTCATGACAAAATTTAAATGAATGTAAATACATTTCTGAATTATAAAGATCGTCTGAGAAATAAATGAAATGACATGGGGTTTAATTTCCTACTGTTCAGGCCCTCTGTCCTGCACCACTGACAAGGGGGAACCACTCTGGAAAATCCTGATGAACTTTATCGGTCAGCACAGGGATTGGACATGGGACCTGCAGGTTAGCAAACCAACCTCTACGCAATGGCAGATTCTGTAATTTAAGAACGCAAACATAATTAAAATTTGTAAACCAGCTGTTTGGTTAATTGAACACGATTCATCAAACTTATTGGTCGTTGATATGATATTTAATCTTTACAGCTTTCAACCGAGTGTTCAATCAAGATGATAAAGCAACTGCTGCGGCCCGACGTAAAAATTTCCGACAGAGTATGAGTCAAGGTAAAGGTCATTCGTTGGATGACACCAGCATCGGAGATCATTCTACGACAAGCACGGGTCTGAAAGCCGCTGCTAGTGAATCTCAACTTAATGTGGAATCGCCATTCCTCTCCTTACCTAAAGAGAAAAGTGGTGGGGGTGGCTCAAAGCTATCTCTATTGGCTGACAAAGTTGTGGGAAAGGCCAAGACGGCCATGCACGAAAAAAATAACAAAAAAGACAAGAAAAAACAAGGAGGAAAACCTTCCTTTACGTCCATCTTTAGAAAATCAAAATCGCGAGACCCATCGCCAAGTAATGTTAAACCCAGATCTACGCGGTCAACAGAGTATTCTAGTCTTGATCGTAAAGTCAGTAACGTTAAAAGTATGTTGGATCACCAGCGTAGGAGGTCACCTTCTAAAGGTCATAGTTTACCACCAGGTGTTCGAATTACGACAGATTCAGAGATAGACAGTCTGTCTGCTGGACAAGATATGGACATGGACGGAGATTTCATACCCTACGAATTCCAGGATGCCATGGAACGTCGTCCAATCTACAGAGATTTCAGCTTGGATTCCACAGATGGACATTCTGATGCGGAATTAAGTGAAATGAATGCGATAGCAGAACAGATTGAGGAGTACCATTATTCCGTGAGAATATTTCCAGGACAAGATCCAGCTCAAGTGTTCGTAGGTTGGGTCACTCCAGATTATCATTTCTATGATTCGACCTTTGACACGAAGAAGATCCGCCATGTTATTGTTTCCACGCTTGACATGGATTACAGATTAAAACACAGGTTAGTAAGGTTTTTGAAAAAAAATCCTCATTCTCATATACTACCATATCACATGTAAAAACATCCTCATTGATGACTGTACCTGCACGTTCATACTTCCCGCAGTAAAGGAAAGTACCAGAGGACCTGGCACATAAACCCAATCTTGTCACGTACAAGTGTGAAATTGAAATCACTGCATTTGATCATTGGCAAACCTTATGATATAAAGCGCACCATTTGGTCACCCAACCCCTCCTCACAACAGATCAACTTTATTCAATACAATATTTTGTCCCTAATTACAAGAGGTTTAATTCAAGGTTTAGTTTACTTAAAACGCCATTTCTGTCTTTTATATTATAATTTATTCTAATTATTTTATGATTTCAGTGTAAGTCGTAAAAACTGTTATATCGTATCTGCTGGTGATCTACAACAACGATATGCAGGAGCCAATCAGGATGTATCTAGTAAACGTGCCTCACCTGGTCTTGTGATCGGTTGTATTGTTGATTGTGCGACCGGTTTAATCAGCTTTACCGTCAACGGAAAAGAAGTCGCCAATAAATTTCAGGTAAACATAAAATGAACTACCCCTTTAACACTTAGTACTTTTTATTCATAAATTAACTTTCTCCATGAAGCAATAGTAAGCAAAATTTAAATTGGTCAGGCCTGATCAGTAACTATTTAAAGACACAAGTATTACTGTAAACCATCTAATATTCAATACATCACATATTGTCTTTAAATATATATTTCGTTAATAACGTCACATGGTTGGAGTGCCATGCTTTCAGCCATACAAAGAAGAAGTACTTTCTGTAGTCTGTTCCCCAATTCAAAATATCTTGAATGAAGAACCCATGAATATAACAACCATATAAATATAACCTCCAATATTAATGCAGTTAAATGATTCCAGACCAATTATTTTTCAGGTTGAGCCTGGTACAAAGTTGTTTCCTGCTGTTATAGCTGAACCAACCATTAAAGAAATGTTTCAGTTTGAACTTGGCAACACAAAAGTGAGTAATCTACAGCCCAATATACAGTCCAGTATTATTCACAACCTCACCAAAAGTCGACCATGAGATCCCACAAATATTTAATGGTGGTCTTGTCTATGTCTGTATGGTGCGTGGGATGGGTTTATTACGTTTTGGCCACAAATGTTTTAAACCCTAATCCCAACCTATTAGCTCCTGTTAGCAACAGTTAACCACTGTAGGCGAAACATTCTTTTGGGGTATTTTTATTAGAAATAGGGTTTAACCTTCACTCGACATAAACTAGGTCATTTCTGGGCAAATTTATATGGTTCAATTTTATTTCAATAATCCACTTGTGCGTAAGGGCCTTTAGCAGTGAGAGGAAGCTGGGTAAAACCCACAAGGTTGGACAGACGACCCTACTCCTTGTCACATACAAGTGTGGAATCAAAATCACACCACTTGACTCAATGACAGACCTTGTTATTTCATGAGTACACATTAAACCAATAGACCACCAACTAACCCCTGGCTGGATCGTAGATCTACATCAAAAGATAAGGTCCTTGTACTGATAGTCCATTGGCCAATCATGCTATTTTACCGAGATTTCGACTAATAGTTTGGATGCAGCTATGGCGGGTGTGGCGCCAGGCAGGGTAAGCTTACTCTTCCATGCACCTGTTACCACAGTTGGTCGTGTATTTTGTACACGGTGAACAATCCATTTGCTGATTACACTATTTTGCCTATGACGTTTTTTAGGACTTCGAATTTTGTCTAATGGTTTGGATTGTTCGCACTTGGTTTTATTTTATTAAAAACTGTGTTAAGGATTCTGACTATTTTGAGAAATATAACACCAAAATGAGGATGAAGCGACATTGTAATGTTAAATTTATTATCATTTTTTTAGACATCCTTGCCACTATCAGCTGCTGTATTTAGAGGACCAAAATCCATCACACCGATGTGTCCTCCACGAATGGATGTTCAGATCTTAAAGAGAAGTTCCTGGTCTCGGGTACCAAATTATTCTCTGTATGTTCACACGTTAAAATTATCAGACATTCGAGGCTGGAGTATGCTGTGTGAAAGCCCGGGTATGTTCATATTACATTTTATAAATTTTACACAATTATATCTTTCTTTTCTGTGCTGACTTAATCAACGAGTAATAACGCAATAATGAAAACTCTTTGCCTTGTCAAAACAATTTCATCAAATGACCTTCTATTACAAAAAGCAAAAGCTAAGACCCCCCTCCAGAGAACTTTTACTAGGAAAACCACTCCATACATATAACTCTTGACTTGTCATAAAGCAAGTAAGACCACTGATGAATAGTCCTAATAAACAAGATTTGATGGTATCATCCAGCAGGTCCCGAGTTCGATCCCAGTGGTGTCAGAGAAAGTTCTTATGGATTTTCCAACCTGGGGTCTCCTTGTCATTGGTATAAGGTGGTGGACCTCTAGTCATTCGAATGAGGTAAAGAGCCAAGGTCCAATAGCAGGTTAATAATTCCCTGACTGTTGGAAAGCAAATAAAACGTAGGCTGTAGTGCTATTGTCTGGGCAAAATTTCCCTTCATACCAGTATCCATTCACTTGATGTAATATTTTTTGTTTATTTCTTGCAATGTCCATGGTTGTCTTGTCCGCAGGTTTATCTTGTTGGTTTTGTTTTGTGTGTAGTGCGGTCCTCCTGCACTTTCTAATAGTACAGTGCAAGGAGTATGCTTTTCTTCATGTTAGTGCAGCTTTAAAATCACAAGTATTATTATGACTATATTTCAGTCCCGATGCTGGTAGTGTATATACCAGAAGAAGATCGATGTTTAGATGTTTTAGAACTCATTGAATATGAACATCTACTGAAGTAAGATATTTTATATTTCTGTTATCCAAGTTTCTCCAGGATTATTTTGTGGAATATTTTTTATTTCTGTTGATCATATTTATGTAAAACTTGTGTAGAATTTTGCGTCCAACAGGAATATGAAAACAATATATACTGATTATATTCACTGATCATATTTACCAGGGATTAATTAGGCTAGTAACAGTCGATCTTATGGATGGATGACCAATGTACACAATTGTTTTTATATCAAAAAAGAACTTAACAGAATTTTAAAAATAGTAGTTGGAAAAACTGTTGCCTGGGCAAAATTGCATTCAATCAAATTGCAAATATAAGCAAAGTGACCCATGAAAAGTGTCAATGAATTTATAAATGTCATTCTACCAAGTATTTTCCTGGGTGAAAATGCTGAAAAAGTATTAAGATTAAGTACTAATTTAATGTTTCTTGTTTTAGTTTCCATGCCAAAACATTGGAATTATATCAGGCTGTGTGTTCCCATGGTAACCATAGAGTAGCCAGTGTCCTCACACAACATATTGATGAAAAACAATTGATGTACTGTATACAGAGTGAATGTAAGCTTTCTTTTTACACCTTTTTTTTCAAAAAAAAAATCTATCTGACTAAAAACTGTTATTGTTGCGGTTTCTAATATTAGAGCTGCAGTGGCTCAATGATTTAGGCACTGGCTCGCTAATTAGGAGGTCCCAGGTTCAATCCTGGTGTTGGCTAAGAAAGTTCCTCACAATTTTTCCCATGGTTTCCCCTTGTCACTCAGTGGTGTACAATGAAGGGACTGGCAAGGACAACAACAGTCAAGTTATATTTTGTATTGTGGCTGCGTTGATTCTGAAATAAATGGCTGACAACATGTTTCATGGTATTTATATAGTATATAAAATGGTGGTATTTGTTTTTTCCAGATTTATCAGGAACCCTAAGGAACTCCTTCAATGATCTATTAATAGCTATGCATCTTGAGAGCCACTCGAAGGCCAGGTAATTATAAATGTTTGCTCGAATTCTCTAAGGGCTTTCAGGGGAAACCATTTCTAATAAGTTGTTGGAGTACAATAATATTGTTTTGGGATAAAACTCTTTTTACGAAGGAATGACCTACACATATTTCTGGGAGTTTTATTTTATTTTCATCAAATAGCCTTCATGGTAATAAAGACTGTTGAGAAAAATGAATGAATTAATATCCCAATCAAACAGAAGCAGTGGACTCCATCTTTTGAATTTCTGCACTGTATAATTCTTAAAGTCACCAATCTCAACCATGCGATTTTCAAAGAGCTTGTTGATATTGTCTGAAGAGGATGCTGAATGTTTGCGAATTTTTCAGTTCATGATGTTTTTGTTTAATACCGAATGGAGTTGAATCATTTTTGAAAGAGAGAGAGAGAAATGGGGTTTAACGTCCACTCAACACAACTAGGTCATTTTGGGACTAACATATGGTTTTAATTTTATTTCAATAATTCGCTTGCGCGTAGGGGTCTTTAGCAGTGGGAGGAAACCGGAGTGCCCGGAGGAAACCCACGAGGTTGAGAAGGCACCCCTATCTCCATGCCACATACGCTCACACCAGGGCTCGAAACCACAGCTGCAAGCCAGAGGTGACCGGTCAGCTAGAGGTCGAAGCGCGACACACTAGACCACTAGACCATCCCAACCCCCTCATTTTTGAATTGATATTTCTTTTAGAGATTCGACTTCCACAATACTGTAGTTTTCAAAGGATTCAAAATCATTCAAATGATTTCATAGATACATTTTTTATATTTGTTAATTTTCAGAATGATTACCCAGCAAGAATTCATCATTCCCCTGACATCTAAAACTGGTGTATTGAGTCTGTATCGTCAGTTAAGTCCCGGTTCAGAAGATTATAACATCCGCCATCAGATACCCACGATGGAGGACAGTGTTTCTATTAAACCCATGTTAGCTATAACAGAGAAAGAAATAGAAAACAGGTACGTTACTACACTAATCAGAAGTATACAGAGGTTGTTGGTGATTCAAGGGGGACAACTCCTTGATTGTATGGTCACAGTATTCTAGCATATGACCTAGTACTTTGATAGATGAGAAAGGAAGGCACATAGATATGTCAAAACAGATAGAATAGATAAACTAAGTAGGGTAGTTTTTACTATAAAATGGAGAGTGATAATTTCAAATTATAAAATACTTAGTTTAATTTCACTCTTTGATTGCATTAGCCCCCCCCCCCTCCTGAAATGGGTGCCTAGCAAGGCCTGTCTTCCCCTCTGACCCCCCTCTCTCCTTTGCCAAGACAACAAATGAAAAAACATTTACAAGATGTTTGCTGAAAAATGTACCTTGACTTTAAGTGCATGCAGATTTTTTTTTTACCATTGTCCATACATAAGCCAATACAGATGGTAACACTACGGCAAAATATTTGTACTTGCGTAATGTATATATGATATATTTCAGATTATCTAAGGATGGTAACGACAGTACAGCTCCACATTTCTCAATGGAGAAATTAAAGGCCTATACAATGAGAGCTTTAACTCAGGCCGTGGAAACAGGTGCTGCTCATATTAGAGATCCTATTGGAGGAAGTAACGCTAATCTATTTGTGTAAGTAACATCTATTTTAAGTTTCAAGAAGGCAAGACCCTTGTTTTAATCAATTTACAGGAGTTAAAATTAACCATTAAAAACAAAAAGTCGCTGATCGTTGTATGTATTTTTCGGAACATTTCTAATTTTTTAAAGGTTAATCCAAGGTAAAGTGTACTTAAATTGACTGTTTAACATTTAATTTAGGAAACAAAATAAAAAGCTTGGATTCAATCAGATTAAAAATAGAGAGAGAGAGAGAGAAATGGGGTTTAACGTCCACTCGACACAACTAAGTCATTTCGGGACTAACATATGGTTTAATTTTATTTCCGTCTTCCATTAGCCCAGGTTAGGTTAGGTGCAAAAGAGTAGGACGTTAAACCCCATTTCATTTCATTTCATTTAATTTTATTTCAATAACCCGCTTGCGTGTAGGGGTCTTTAGCAGTGGGAGGAAACCGGAGTTGGAGGAAACCCACGAGGTTGAGAAGGCGCCCTTATCTCCATGCCACATACGCTCACACCAGGGCTCGAAACCACAGCCGCAAGCCAGAGGTGACCGGCCAGCTAGAAATTAAAAATAGAACAGTCAAACATGTTCTTTTGTAAATCAAAGGGGACATTAGATTTGGAATGTTGACCAATTTTCAGTCCTTCATATTCTTCAATCTGCTTACAATACAAGTCTATATTCTGTTTAGTTTGTTTGTACTGTCGATGACCTTGCCTACATGAAGATATGACCAGTTGTAGTGAGGGGTCACTTCAGGGGTCATACGAGTGGCTTTTGACCCTATTTTTTAGCTGCAAAAAGTTGTTTGAAAAAGCTTTAATGTAATAAATTTTTGTTATAATTTCAGTCCATTATTAAAGATCTGCGGTCATCTGTTGATGATGGGATTATTGGATGATGTAGAATTGAATCATCTTCTATGTTTATTGGATCCTAGAATCTTTGACGAACATAATATGACAAGTAAGTTGGTTTCTGGATATACTTTGTAAATAAATGTTATTATTGGACTTTTTCTTATTTATTAGGGTACTAGTAGAAGTATGTATTTTCAGTCTCAATAATATAGTAATGGCCTCTGCCACTCAAATTATTGACCCGCATTAAAGGAGTTATTTATAGCTTGAGGGTTTGATAACTATTAGTTAATAGTATCTTGTGCCTTGTTCTATAATATGGCTTTGCAGAGCGCACATGACAACTTTTTATACGTTCACGCCCAAGTTTTGAGTGTGTCTTATTGTCGAATACAGGCTGCAATTCTTAACAATATGAAACTTTGCATAAATATTCCTTATACCCTAATGATGTTGCCTATTTTGTTTGTTGAATACCCGCACCCCGAGGCTGAGCCACACCCATTTTTTCTTTGTGTGTCTGTGTATTGCCCACCAGCCACAATTTTTAATTGATCATCTTGGAAATTGGTATATATATTCCTTATTGATTTTGGTGCATGCCCCATTCATAGCAGGAATGTGGACGTATATTGCAGCGTTAAAGCGTATTACCATTTTGTTTTACGGATAATACCACTCAGGTTTTATTAATGTTATTATTGTTTTTGTTTTACAGATAATACCAATCAGGGTTTATTAAACATGTTCTTATCTGAACCTGTTAAACTGGAAGTGTGTCTTATCTTACAAAATCTATGTGCCATACAATTACGTCACAGAGTTGAGTCCATTACATCTTTCTCGAATAACTTTGTGGGAAACTGTCAGAATGTAAGTAATCCCTAACGAAAATATTTTGTACAAAGTTAAATAGCTCCATTAAAAAATATTGGTTACATGATATGATTGTTCGGGGTTTGGGTAGTGAATGGGCTAACATGCATTTGTGCTTTAGATCATAAGGTCTATAATTGAGTCAAGTGGGTTGGATGTAAGCCCACATTTGCCTCACCTCATGGTTTTTCTCTGGGTCCTCCTTACCTAATGCTAAAGACCCCAACGTGCAAAACGTTATCAAAATAAAATTGCACCGTATGATGGTCCCAAAATGACCTTGAACATTAATAATAAATCTCTTTTTCTTTCTCTCAAAATAGAGCAAATATAATTATGTTTTGATGCATTTCTTTTAGGATCAACTACGCCGATACAACGCCATTAAACAAGCTGATTTACCGTCGTCTGTCACAGCCAAGAAAACCAAAGAGTTTAGGTGTCCTCCACAAGAACAGGTAAATTATGATTGTTCCATGTTAGATAACATTCACTGTGGTTTCAGACTTATAAATACTGGAAGAACCAGGCCCTTTTGGTTCATGTCAAATAGGTCGAGGGAAGAACCGATATTCAAATTAGATATTCAACTTTTACGATATTGTATTTTGCAAGGGTTTCCTATTGCGCGAAAATCATGCTCAGGATCTTTAGGAAATTCAAAAGTAGGACAAAAAGGAGTCAAGTAATTTTAAAAAGAAATAGTTTTCATATTCTTTTAAATGTTTGACTCTTTTAAATAAAATAATTGCAATTTTATTTTTATGGTTTTAGATGAGGGCTTTGTTAGCCTTTAAAAACGAAGAATTGGTTGAAGGAGTCGAACCCTGTCCTTGTGATGAAGACATTTGTGAGACTTTACGATCGTTCCATGGAACTCTCTTGAAACACATGGAAATGCCAGTGATGCATGAAGAGCCTGTGACTGATATTGAAGTACAACCACAAACCAGCTTGACAGAGAAACTATTGGCGCTGGTGTGGAAAGTTCAAAATGAAGATCTAGGAAATAAAAACAATGCTTTTAAAAAGCCTGGTAATTATTTATCTGTTTTTAGTTTTATTTGTTTTGGTCATGAATTTGAATCCCAAAGTGAGCCAAGAAATATTATCATGGGATTGACAGGTAATGGGCTGCTTAGTCCTTTGGGTTGGACCAAAAACCAAAGTCCACCTATGCACATGTGGCCTGCACATAAAAGAACCTTTGACAGTCATAATTCAATGAAGATAGTATGCAGAAAAGTCTTTCAGCCACCCATCTCATAAAGGACAATAAAACGAAATTTTGTTTGAAAATAATTTGATGATTTAAAGAATTGACTGGAATTAAAATGCCAGAGAGAGAAATCTGACTGTAACAGAACAGTCAGTAACATTGAGTAAATTATACAGCATATATTTTGGTATCATTTGTTTTAATTTGGATTTTTTTTTTAAGAAACTTTTATTAAAAACATTTTTGTGTATAAGAAAAATAAAATAAAGAAATGAAATCTTTTTTTTTGTAACAGATTCGATACAGAGACTTGTAACTGATACAGTGGTACGATGGGCACAAGAAAACTATATTTCAAGCCAAGACTTGATCCGAGAAATGTTCAGTTTACTTCACAGACAGTATGATGGAACAGGAGAGGTACGTTCCGATATAAGCAATTTCCAGATGGATGTGATGAAACATAATAATTATATATACGGAGTATATGTACCAGATATATCAAATTCGGACAGATGAGATAATACCATAATAAACTATTTATAGTGTAGAAATCCATCATTATTGTATTCTGTTATATACTAACCACAACTTGAATGTACACTGCAAATCAGTTGATTAGCTACAAAGCTAAAGGCTTTGGCGTCTTTGGGCGTACCACACTCTATGCTACTTTTGACCAGCAGTGTTTGTCATCATTTTATCTTCTCTTTTATTTTTCTACTAGTTAATGAAAGGCTTTGAGAAAACCTATGTTATCATCAATTTATCAATTATTTATAATCTCTATTTTATTTTTATATCAGCTAATGAAAGGCCTTGAGAAAACCTATGTTATTAGTGCTCAGAGTACCGAAGATATAAACATGTTATGGAAGGCCCTTGGTATAATCAGATCTTTATTATTAGTACAAGTTGGTCATACTGAAGAGGAACTACTTAAAAATAGTCTACGGTAAATACTATATTTATCAAATATAGATTCAGTTTTTATAATTTTAGGGGCTATGTGGATGTAACTGTCTTTATTAGAGGGAGAGCCCTGAGAATTGAACTGAAATGTGGTTTTAGTGAAGCCGGACATACACTATTCAGTTAAATTTGACTTAGTTTTTTTGCAAGGGCATGGGATGTGGATCTATACTATGATCAAGTCTTCTTGTTTCTGTTTTACTTGGTTACTATGAGTGGAGCCACAGTGGCTAATTGAGTAAGATGCTGTCTCGCTAGCCTGGAGGTCGTGGGTTCGATCATAGTGTGGGCCGAGAAGGTTCATTTGGATTTTCCGGTGTGGTTTCCCCTTGTCAGTGGTACCTGAAGGAGGGCCTGACAAGGACAGCTGGGATGAAAATCTGAGGTCCCGTGTAGACATTGGTGTGCACGTAAAAAAATCCCTTGGCAGTTGGAATTCGATACAAGAGTAGGGTATAGCGCGCCACTGTCGGACTGTCCTGTCAAAATTTCCCTCATAGCACACGCCATGGCATATACTTGCCTTCATTATCCTAGTCGCAGTCGGAACAGAACAGTGGAACGTTAAAAGTCCATTTCGTTTCTGGTAACTATGCATGATTTCAGGATTAACTAGTGTACAACTGATTGCAGAATATTCACAACATTCTCAAATTTTGTTTTTTAGTGATTTGATGGACAATAAGGTTTTCTTCCAACACCCTGATTTAATGAGAGCGTTATGTGTACACGAGACTGTCATGCAGTTGATGGTCAATACGTTAAATAAAGCTACACAGCAACAACAAGCGGCAACAAGTAGTGTACCAGAACACTCAGCAGGTCAACATAGAATGTCTATACCCAACTCTAATACTAGCGAGAGTCTAGCTAAACAAAATAAAGTAAGTTATAGAGTCCTTGAAAGGTCATTTTGAGACTAACACATGGTTGATATAGGTTTTCATACCATCCTAACAACTAGGTAAAATGTTACTACCCCTTTTCCCAAGTGACACAAAGGTCCAAATCCTTGTCAATCTAGTCAAAAGTTCTGGCCTTGATATTACTGTTCGACTACTGCAGTCGCCTGAGTCACTGATAACAATTTTTTATTTGCAAAATAGGCCATCTTAACATAAAATACATTAATTGTCATATTCCTTGAGAAAAAACATATTTTGCGAATCTGAATTAAGTATATGTCAATAATTAAATGGTTGGCAGGATTTGAAGTAAATGAATAAATGAAAGTGATTGTTAAATTTTGACTAATATTTTTTTTTCTGTTTAAGCTATATATTTTAGATATTTAAAACTAACAGATTAAATTAATGAAAAATTGTTTTTTATTTCAGGATGCTGCAGCAGAGATGGTTGTCATGTGTTGTAGATTTTTATGTTATTTCTGTCGTACCAGTCGTCAGAATCAACGAGCTATGTTTGAACATCTTAGTTACATGTTGGAAAACAGTAGCATGCTGTTAGGTAAGATCTTTCAATGATTGATATCTTTTAAATCCAGTTGGGGGATGGGGAGGGGCAGTGGATCCTAAAGTCTCGCCTGTCCAACCTCGTGGGTTTTCTTTGGATCTTCCAGTTTCCTCCAACTGCAAAAGACCCCTACACGCTAGCAAATTATGAAATAAATTTGCACCACGTGTTAGTTCTGAAATGACCTAGTTTGTGTTGAGTGGACGTTAAACCCCATTTCTCTCTTTCTCTCTTTTGATAACATTTTACAAATCATCAAGGTCAAATCACCTCCTAACATAGCCATTCTAATCACATCAACCCATAGCATGATGATGAATGTGACTCATGATATCAGTGACCTAAATTCATTATCTTACAGACCCCCTTTTCCCCCTGTGGACCCCCAACCCCAATTTTAATAGGTTACCATTTTTTATGGACTCGCTTATCCCCCAGTAGACTTTCAGTGTGGGGAATACTGTAGAGTAAGGGCAGTGATTGGATAAAAGAAATTAATTTCATTTGTGTTTGTTTCCAGCTCGTCCATCATTAAGAGGTTCCTGTCCATTAGATGTGGGATGTTCATCCTTGATAGATAACAACGAACTCGCCCTAGCTTTGCGTGAAGCGCATTTAGAGAAGATAGCTATATACCTGGCACGATGTGGTCTACAGAGTAACTCTGAATTATCAGAGAAAGGTTATCCAGATGTTGGCTGGGATCCTGTAGAGGGTGAACGTTTTCTGGATTTCCTTCGTTTCTGTGTCTGGGTCAATGGTAAGTTCAGAAATTTAACTGTATTGAAACAGTTGATTTTTAGATCTTCAAAAAAAATCTTCAGATGTTAAGCTGGGAGACAGAAAATTATGAGAATATTATAAGAGAGGAATAAGATCAAAAACTATTCCAGTCATTTAAAGATTATATCTCAATTTTATTTCATTTTTGTAACACTGCTTTCTATCACAAACATGTTCTGTTTACTTCTTCCAGTCATACTCTGAATCTAAAAGGGATTAAACATATCTGAAATTCACCTTATAACACAGCTTACTAGGAAACATTTCCCTTATATACCCTTCTCTACATGCTACTGGTTATTAAACCATAGTGTAATATAAATGTACACAACATAAAAAAGGAAGAGAAACAGAATTAGGGGTCTAATTTGGATCAAAACTTCAAAATATGTAACTTTGTTGAGTGACCATAATTTCTATTTCTGTTAAATTCAAGGTGAAAGTGTAGAAGAAAATGCTAATCTAGTAGTAAGATTATTAATCAGACGGCCTGAATGTCTCGGTCCAGCTTTACGAGGTGAAGGTGGTGGCTTATTAAAGGCTATTAAAGAAGGTATCAGAATGTCCGAACAGATCTCGGCCAGTCGTGACGAATCATCGAGTAACTTCCTGGCTGCCATGAATGATGATGATGATACTGGAGGCAGTTATCTGTTTGAAAGGTATAAATAATTGATAATAAAGAAAATTTATAATATATGCCTTGAGTGAAACAAAATTTTATTAATTCTTCCAAACAAAGATATGAGAGGGATATTGATGAATTTTGTCGGAGCTTCTGTCCCTATTTTGATTTCATAGCATATTTCATAAATCGTTCACAATATCTTGGTGAAACATTTTACACACATCAACCTATTATAGTAGTCGTGTCTTTTGCTAATAAGAAATTTCGCAGGCATAAATCAACTAATTCATTAATAGAATTTAGAGTAAATACCTTAAATTGAATGAAATTTGTTTATTATCTCGAAAAAAAATTTGTGATGGATATTGATAGGGGCTCTGTCTGTCCTTCGGTTCCGATTTTGATTTCAGAGCATATCTTTATGGAACTGTGTGCACACATCAACCTATTGTAGTAACTGCGCCTTTTGCTAATTAGAATTTTCCACGATTTAATAATTTTAGTGTTTCCAAAGAAACAAAATTGACTTTATCTTTTGGGAGTTTGTGTAGGTAACAATACTAATTAAGTTTTGCTCTTTTCTTTTCAGTAAATATGACTTCTCAACACTCCCACCAGAAGATGATGAAGATTATATTGATATGGGCGGAGCTATAATAGCTTTCTACGCCAGTTTAGTTGATTTACTGGGACGATGTGCACCAGACGCTGAAACCATTAAAGCAGGTCGAAGTGATTCTATTAGAGCAAGAGCTATCTTAAGAAGTTTGGTATCAATGGAAGATCTGGAAGGAGTTCTATCACTACGATTTATTCTACCAATAGCTGATCCAAATGCTGGGGAAGAAGGTAAACAAAACATTATTTCCTCTTTATATCATTAGACAGTAGGGTAGGTGTGCAGTCCATGGACCCTGCTTTAGCTGAACAACTGATTTTACAAAAGAACTTTATATCAGCAGAGACCTTACAAACTAGAGCAAAGCAAATGGTTATGGTATACGCAAGTCTTTTTCTTTTATTCCTATCTGAATAATTAGACGCTTTTCCTTCTTAGGCCCCCTTTCCTGCTTTTTGTATTGTGCTCCTGATTACGATATGAAACAATTGATAATATTGGTGTACGTTTGTTTGTTTTTTTGTTTTTCAGGTGGAGGAGGTGGTCTACCACCAGGTTTACTACCAGCCCATAAATCAGCCATTGTTCTCTTCTTAGAACGAGTGTACGGTATCGACGATCAAACGACGTTCTTCAGATTACTAGAAGATTCATTCTTACCTGATCTCCGAGCTGCTACTACGCTAGATACCGTATGCTTTTAACTTTAATTTTCAGTCAATAGAATTAGATATGAGACAGAATCATTCAGTAGTTTTAACATTGTTAGATTACAAGATTATGAGATAGGATTGTCCAGTGTTTTTAACGTTCTCAGATGGAACATTCAACGTTTACTGCATTTGACGTTACAATGTTTTGTTTAAATTTTCAAAACTTAGAAATCTGGACTAAAAGCTTTTGAGAAGAGCTTTCATTTATTTTTTGTATTTAAATGAAATGTTTCCCCCAGAAACAAGTTTTAAAATTTTAAAATTCAAAAAGTTGTGGTCTTACACTGATACAGATAACAGGGTGTCCATGTGTATTTTTCAGGCAGCAGCATCAGAGAGTGACATGGCCTTAGCTTTAAACCGATATCTGTGTACAGCAGTTTTACCTCTACTTAAAGAAAACAGTCAATTCTTTACAAACGCTGATCACGCTTCACCATTACTCGACTCGACTCTACACACAGTGTATAGACTGTCTAAATGTCGAACTTTAACTAAAAACCAACAAGAAACAGTCAGTGATTTCCTTGTTTCTTTCACTCAGTAAGTATTAGTTAAACATTTATTTTATAAACTTAGAACCCCGTAGGTTTCCTCCCACTGCTAGAGACCCCTAAACATAGACAAATTATTGAAATAAAATTGTATTATATGTTAGTGCTGAAATGACCTAGTTTGTGTCTAATGGTCTTAAGCTGTCTCTCTCTTGCTGTTTGTCATATTTCTAAAAGTGCATAAAATTGTATTTTTCAGACAATTACGACCACCACTGATGACACGACTATTAAAGAAACTGACTATAGATGTGCCAGCCTTATCAGAACATGCTGTAGTACCACTCAGGGTTCGTAATTTAGATCATTTTTACGTCATACTTTTATAGCAGCAGTGAAATGAATGGAGTTTAAGTAATAATAATAAGTTTCTGGTTAATGAAAACGGACATATGACATGCAGTGAGATATGGGGGAATTCTTATTTGAATTGGTAACTGTCAGGGGATCTTAAACAGGCTGACAGTAGTATGCATAAAATCTAGGATTTTTATCCCATCCGAAAAACTAGACTGAGGTAACAATGTCAGCTGACAAACATGCAAGTTCTGTCAGTCCCAAGTGAACAGATATAGGGTACATTGAATTATGACGTAACAGACAGGCATGCCGTCGAGTTACATAGAAACAATTTCTCAGTCTACGTAGGTAATCATAACACAAGGTACAATTTAGTATCCAACTCAGTAATTGTGTATCCATAAAATTGTACCTTGTGTTATATGTTCAATTACTAAATGCCAATCAAAGAAGATATATGTAGGTAATCATAATTGCCAAAACACGGTTATCAAACTTGGGATCATCAGTTTAATGAGACAGCTTCTTACTCACCGAGCCACCACAGCTCCCACTTATTTTAAGATGGTGTATTGTATATTTTATATTGTAGGTACTAACATATCATTATGAGAGATGTGGTAGTTATTATGGTAGTGGGGGAGGATGGGGGTCACATGGATCAGCCAGTGAGGAGGAGAAACGACTCACTATGATGCTCTTCAGTGGCATGTTTGATTCATTAGCTAAACGAGTAAGTTTAAACTTTGTCTATTATATATTATAATTTGATGATGGATGATGATGATATCTTTTCAGCCTTTCTTACATTTTGCCCATAGATTTTATTGAAGCCACCTTCATTTGGAGTGTTCAAGTTATTTCAATCTGCATTTCTTTTCTGTGGCATGAAATAAATTAATGAGTAATTAATCTGAGGTGTCATCAAAAATGTTCATTTCCGAGTGATCACTTTTAAGAAAATTTTGATTTGTTATGATATATCATTCATTACGTCTTTCATTTTTGTAGGCCTATGATCCTGAACTCTTCTCTAAAGCCTTGCCATGTCTATCAGCGATTGGTTGTGCCTTGTCACCTGACTACTCGTTAAGTCATACAGCAGATAGTTGGTATCAACAGACTAGCGTTGATATTGATGGAACCTATACCCCAGCGCCCATCAATACATCACGGTAAGCCACATCATTGTCAGGGAACAATGTTTTGTTTAAAATTTCAAAATTTAACATGTGGAACTAAAAGCTTTTTTGAGGAGCAACTACATATTTTTTTGAACAATGTTTATTTTTAAATTTCCAAACTTAAAATGTGGTACTAAGAGCTTTTATGAAGAGTAGCTAAGCTCTTTTTGTGATAAATTTATATTTTATACACCTCATAGAAACAAGAAGCAAAATTTAAATTTGATTTAAAATGTAGCACTAAAAGCTTTCATGAAGAGCAGCTATGCAGGAGATGAATTTATATTTTTAATATGGCCTCCCAGAAATAAGAAACAAAAATTTAATTCTTGTGGCTTTTTTTTCCCATTGGTTTGTAGGGCTTGTAGTAAATAATCTTTTGTTTATATTCTAGAGTATCGTTAAACCAAATGCTTGAATCAACTATTTCAAAGTTTGCTGAACATTATCATGATTCCTGGGCTATTAAAAAGGTAATTATATGTTATTAGTAGGTTGTTGACTTTATAAACCTGATATTCATATATTTTGTATATAAAGTGTACTTTTTGTAATTGTATTTTGTAGTATGTTTATTAAGGAGATGAATAAATATAAGCCATTGGCTTGTTTTTGAATCCTTACTTTTTGACAATGTGTGTATTTAACATCAATCTTTTTTGAATGAAGGTTGGTTGGATGGCCGAATGGTTAGCGCATGCGCACTGGTCCTCCAGTTTCCTCCCACTGCTTTTAAGTGAATTATTCAAATAAAACTGAACCTTATGTTAGTCCCATAATGATCTAGTTTCTGTTGAGGTGTTGAGTGGATGTTAAACCTCATCTCTCTCTCTCTGTCTCTCGCTCTCTTATTTGTATGAATATTGTTTAAATCATAGATATTATTATACCGGTATATGTTATTTATATTAACCTACTGTGTTAAATGATATACTATTATGTTATATTTGTAGGTTGAAAGTGGTTGGGTTTATTCAAATAAATTTGATGAAGAGAAGAAAGCTCACCCAATCCTTAAACCATATAATTTATTGGATGAAAGGGTAAATATATTAACTAGTCATACTATAGGTTGGAAAGAGTAGGTCCCATTCTCTAACCTTTGGGACGTTAGTTTTGGTGACGGATGGCCAAGTGATTAGCTCATTCGCACTGTATTTTAAGATCTATCATTGAGACATCTGGCGGGGTTTGGGGATTCCCCAGTTTTATGTGACAAGGACTAGGGTCGCCTGTTTTCTCCAGGTCCTCCGGTTTCCTCCCACTGCTAAAGAGTCCTATAAGTGAATTATTGAAATAAAATTGAACCATGTGTTAGTACCAAAATGATCTAGTTTGTGTCGAGTGGATGTTAAACCCCATCATATCTTTGTAAGTTCTGAAGGGAATTGCACCATTTTTGGACTGATAATTTGTTAGAGATGCCACCTTGTATTTGCAAGGGATTATCAGTCTCTCAAATGAAGTTCAGAGAGCTAATTGTATCGAAACAAAAATTTTAACCACATCTAAATAACTGGTCAGATCAACCAAGTTCCACACTATATTTTGTCTGAAATCAAATAGGTTTAGCTCCTTTAATGATTTTCATCACGATCAACTCCTTATCTTTTAAAATAATCTTTGAATGACATTTTGTGATTGAACATAATATAACACAATACAGTTCTATTTGCAGTATATTATATACACAAGATATTTCAACAAGATTTCACTGGTTGTTATGTGTATGCTTGATAACGACCAATGAAATCTTGTCAAAACTTTGTGTGTATGGTATGTATTATTATATTGATCGTTATCTAAACAAATGGGTTGTGTTATATCCTTATCTTTTAATTATTTTTTGAACAGACAAAGAACAAATATACCCAACCAATGAGAGAAACATTGAAGGCCATGTTAGCATGGGGTTGGACATTAGAACAAGATCAAACACGGTTCTCTTCTAACAGAGACAGTATTAAACGTCGAGCTTCTAAAGCAAACGTGGTAAGTGCCAGCAAAGTTATTTTCTGATAATATAATAATTGGGAATAGTCACTAATAGAATGTTGCTCAGGTTTTTTCAAACTGATTTCCCTGTTAGTTGAAATTTGACTGTCTGGGCAAAATATCATTATTGATTAAAATATTTTATTTTTATTTACAGCATGACCATGGTTACAGTCCAAAACCATATGATCTTAGAAATATGACCTTAACTAGAGAAATGCAGGTTTGTTGATATTCTTATGATAATTCTTAAAAAAGGCTTTATTCTACTTTAGAGGTAGGCAGACAACCTCATATGGCTTGTAAGCGGACTGCAAATACTCTTGCCCTTCACATATACGGTCCTCCAGTGTTTTAGACAAAGTAACATTTACGGCACGTCAAGGGCCGGTAACTCAGTGAATAGTATATTTATGATCATATAGTTTGTTTTTGTGTTGTACACAATAGTATATCTATGATGTAATAGTTTACTATGGTTATGTAGACAATGGCATAATTTTAATCATATACTTTATTCTTGTGTTGTAGACAATGGCTGAACGTTTATCAGAAAATGCTCATGATTTATGGGCTTGTAGAAAGAAAGAAGAACTAGATGCTATTGGTAAGATTTAAGATTATTTTGATTTTTTAAAAAACTTTTGGAGATAAAGTAAATTTACCAAACAAATGGGCAGTTGAATCATTCTCATGTCAAAAGTAGTCCGTTTATGTCACTCACAAGAACACCTTTGATGAGTTTTATCGTTTTGATCTGGGATGGTTAGCGTGCTCGTGCTGTATCATACTGCCTGCCATTGAGTCAACTGGTGTGGTTTTCGAATCCCCAGTCGTACCTGGCAAGGAGTAGGGTCGCCTTTCCTGCCTTTTGGGTTTTCTCTAGGTACTCCAGTTTCCTTCCTCTGCTAAAGACTCCTACGCGCAAGCAAATTATTGAAATAAAAGTAAAAACCATATGTTAATCCAGACATGACCTAGTTTGTGTCGAGTGGACGTTAACACCATTTCTCTATCTCTCTCTGTTTAACTTAAAAACTTTTGTGTGATTGAAAAATATCCTCTGCTTGAAAAGGAAAAAAAACCCAACTATTTGTATTTATTCAGATCCATTTGGAGACTAAAGGGAGATAACTCATTCAAAAACTCCATTAAAGTTCCAATAGCATTTTTTTAAGTTATATTTTTAAAATGTATTAGAATAAAGCCCTAAAATAGATTAAACCTATAAACAGTCCTACCTTGTTAAAGAATAATCCTATTAATCCTATAATTCACTATTGCCAGTTGAGAAATTGGCAAAAATATCATTTTCCCAACTTCAAATTCAAACGTTTGAAGATGGCCGTCCATGGAGAGGAATGGGAAAACAAGGGAGGTAATTGAGTAACTATTTTCTCAATCAGCCTGTGTCAGCCTTTTTAATGCCCCCAAAATTTTGCCCATGATCGTATAATAGTGAGATGACAACCTTTTGAGCAAAAGACATAGAGATAATTATGTTTTGACTTTCTTAGAAAATATGAAATTGGAACTTTAATGGTCCGAGTTAAACCTTTAAAAAATTGTTTATTTAGACGAAAATTTGGAATTAATTTTTAATTGGCCATTTATTCTGGTTTTCTTTTGTGTGTTTTTATATTGTATTGGAGCGTAATCAATTGGTATTTGAAGACTAAAGGGAGATAACTCATGACATTTTATTTTCTTCAAAATGAATTAAAACTCTGTCTTGTATTATTATAGGTGGAGGTGTTCATCCCCAGTTAGTACCATATGATATTCTGACAGACACAGAGAAACGAAAATACAGAGAACATGCTCAAGAAGCTTTGAAATTCCTGCAATTCCTGGGTTTCCGAATAGGCAGGTATGTGTATCAGAAATAGTAATAGAGTATGCTTTTGAAATTCATTAACTGTCTTTATTTTTTTTTCAAGGATTGTTTAATTTTGAAATTTTGATTTATTGTTTAAATTGAAATTAGATTGCGATTTTTTGATTGGTTTGGGGGAGTTACCTTGTTTTTGTTCACATTTTTGCTGTTAAAATATGTTAACACAATGCAGAAAAAAACAATTCAGTGGAATTTTTAAGATTGATCATTACAGCGTAAAGGAAAAACCCTATTGAAAATGGTTAGATTGTTCATTATGGCATAGGGAGGAACCCTATTGGTTTTCAAAACTATCATATTCTAAACTTTAAATTTATTTCGCAGAGTTTATTTTCCATTCACATTTTACTTAATGCAGTTCATAATAGATTTTTTAAAACTTGTTGACAATGATTTTAGACTCTGGTTCGATTTTTTAAAACTTGTTGACAGTGATTTTAAACTATTTTGCTGGAAGAGATTTTTTGAAAATTGTGACAATGATTTTAGACTCTGTTGTTGAAATAGATTTTTTAAAACTTTTTGAAATGATTTTAGACTTTGTACCTGGAATGAATTTTAATTTTTTTAAGCTTGTTAGCAATGATTTCTGGTGGGTGTATGGAAGGCATGACAAGCCTGTATATTTTTTTTTTTATTGTGAAACTGTATTTGGTTTGTTTACAGGTTCAATATTACATTTTATTTGATATATTATGTTTTAAACTGGTGTTGGTATTAAATGTGTTTTATATTATAGTCTAGCATATCTAGATGATAAATTATCATCAACGGGAATGTATCATATGTAAGTTGTACATGTATTCCGTTGAATTTAGTTTCACGATTAGTGTTTTCATCGATGTGTGTCACACCATAGGAGAATAAATAAAAATGCTTCCCACCATTTCTTTGGTGTACTAGCTGACTGAACATTTTTTTTATCTATTAGATTTTATTCAAATTTGTATTTTATTTAGATTTGAATCAGAATAGTGATTAGGGTATCGGTATACCCAATATTGAACCGCTTTCCCTCCATTTCTATGATGCACTAGCTAATTGTTGTGCACTATTGTTTTGATATCTACATGCAAAAATTGTTCAAATGTTGTTTTTTTTTAATTTTTTTTAATAATTTTTTTAATCATTTAATACAATCAGAAGATCAAAATCCTCCTTTTTCTTCCCTCTGCACACCAAGTTTTTTCATTCACAAATTAATATTTGTTTCCTGAAGTAAAATGGATATACCAATATTAAATGAATTTTTTTCCCATGATATTTGTTTTGTGGATAGAAAAAAGAAACACTTATTCCAACTATGCTAATTTGAAGGCATTTTCTATAATTCACTGAAATTAATGCTGAGGAATTGTTATATAATGTATTCAAAATGGCAGCCATGCACTGGGCTGATACTATGATAATTATGGTGCAAATTTTATGGATCTAACAAAGTTTGAATTTGGGATATTTTGGTTTATATCTAAATTTTTTCATATTTTTGATTTCCCCGATATTTTGATTCCCTACCGTTGTTATATTAAAACTTTTGACCTCCCCCATGAATTTTAATACCATTTTGCACAAAATCGGTTGGCTTTGGTGGCACACATTAATGAAGTATCACTCTTTCTATAATTGTTGTTGGATTTGTGTTCAATTGTTTTTTTTTCTTTTCTTTTTTTTGTACCTTTTTTCGATTTCTTCACTTGTCTTCTGGTTGTCTTCGTGATTGGTGCCATAAGTGGTGACCTTGGCCTAGATCCTAAACGTGAATCTTCTTCCAGAAATAGTCGCGAGTCGGAGGCAGATAGTGGGGTGGGCGTCTCGGCCACAGAAAGACGATTTGCCTACAGTTTATTGGAGAAACTTCTGGAATATCTGGAGAAGGCGTCCATTAATCTCCAACAAATACAACCTAGTAGCAGATTTAGTAGAAAAGAGAGCTACAATGTAGCCACTGAAGATGTGAAGTTTTTTGGAAAGGTAAGTAAACATTCTAGTCTATTTAAAGCCGTGAATTGTCATTTGCATTTTTGGACAGCGAGCCAGCGTCTTACTCACTTATATAAATGGTAGATAATCTCAAGGTTTCCCCTTGTCAGGATGGAGGGCATGAAAAGGAACGGCTTATATTAATTCATTTGGGATGAAAAACTTACAGGTCTTGTGTACATTATGGTGATTCACATAAAAAAAAGAACACTTGCCAGTTGGAATTCAAAATAAAGTAGGCTGTAGCACCGCCGTTCGGGGAAGATTTCCCTCATAGCACACTACATGGAGTATGCCTATGGTGCAGAAATGTATGACGTTAAAACCCATTTCATTTCATACTTCAGCTAAGTTAATTGGATTAACCAGCTTTGGATCTGCTCCATGTTTGCAGTGGTATTCTGATATTCCTCAACATAGATTTACTCCCCCTCCCTCCTGTTGTAAAGACGCCTATTGGTTCCAAAATGACATAGTTTTTGTCGATTGCATGTTAACACCCACCCCTCCTCACTGTCTCTCTTTATTGAATTAATGCCCAATTATTTTTGTTATGCTCTAGGTTGTATTACCGTTTGTAGAAAGATATTTCCATGCACATCGACTATATTTCATATCGTTACCCAATACACCACAAGGAGCTTCTGGTACAGCTTCATTTAAAGAGAAGGAAATGACAGCCAGGTAACATAAATTTACTTTCATTTGCATACTTGCAGGTTTGGGGCAATATTCAAGAAATCTTAAACATGCATTACGCAAGAGCAAAATCTGCTTATTACAAGTCTTTCTTTAGGCCTGAAATGTTATCTAGATTATCAATTAGACATTAATTAACTTATCCAGACCATAATTAACTCAAGGCTAGCCTTCGATGTTCGCTTGATTAGATCCTATATGCCACTTAACGGCCATTGCTAATTAAATCAAAAAGGTGGATAATCGAGACTGGGCTGTTTATATTAATGATTTTAGTAATGATGACTGAGGCTATGTGGAAATTTCACTTTCTTCGTTCTCGGCTCATAGTGGATCAATTTGACTGAAATTTTAACTATTGTAGTGAGAACTGCCATCTCTTTATCTTATTTGAAGGATGTAGCTTTTTCATTGACCAGGAAGTAAAATTTGTATTGAGATTTTAGCTTTAAGCCAATTAAAAGGCTGCATCCTAAAAAATTTGATTTCAAGTTTTCATAAAAAAAGGCCCCTTGAAAAAACAATTTTAATTGTATATGACAAAATGTCCCACACTAATGAACTACTATCTGACATTTTTAACACAGCCCATCTTGTGTCTGTCATTATAAACTCTAATAAAACACAGACACAAGATAGGTTGTGCCTAACAAAGACTGAATGTTTGCCTGGCAAGGCAGAACGACAGCCTCGAGTAGAATTGTGCTTGACAATGTCTGTGACAGGTGCTTTATTTCCAGACTTGGCTTCTGATGAAAATCTTAGTTTTGGACACATAGCTACAGGTTTTGGGGCAAGGTGTGCATGTAAATTGACTTATTGGTTAGTTCTTCAGCCAGTCAAATTCCACTACCAGTCAGCCAAGTCCATCAAATATGACTTGTTCAATAGCCGTGGGTTGAGGTTGTAGTATAATCTGATGTCAGGAATAAATTTCAGATACATAAATACCCCCGAACACATCTGTGAAAGGGGTACTATATAAATTTTGTGATAATAATAATAATATATACTTGACTTTTATTTTTTTTATTGTAGTTTGTTCTGTAAATTGGCCCAGACTCTACGATCAAAGATTACAGCGTTTGGTCATGACGTGAATATTTCTGTACGATGTTTGAGAGTTCTTGTCCAGGCTGTTGACTTCAGGTAATGTTTAAAGGTTGTGAACAAAAGAAACACAATATGGGTTAGATGTTAGATATTAAAAAAAAAAGATTCTGTATTGTCAAATCAGAAATTAGACCTGTCCAGTCAAAAAATAAACTTGATTGATGACCAAAATAAGGGGGGAGGGGGAGTAGGGTGTTCGCAATCAAAATAGACACATGTCCCAATTTGTATGGAAATACAGTTACCGTTGGTTACTGAAAGATGATGAAATGAAAAATATAATGGTGAAATATAAATGTGTGAAATAGCCTTATTTAATGTCTGCTTTTAATGATGTGATATTGCCAACAACAAAATATCAAATGTCATGGGATAGTATTGCATGAAAAAACAATACCTCGTTAATGATAACCAATCAGAGACATCCCACTTATTACTTTGAAGGAAACCGAACTTAAATTATTCAAGTAATCAAGGTTGATTGGGTTTATGCTAATAATAACATCCACTATGATATATTTCCCTGAAAATACACAGGTTATATATATAATAGTAGCATCCAATTTAATATAGACCACTTTTCCTTTGAAAAAACACTGGTTATATAATAAAGATACTTTGTATTTCTTCCAGATCGGTTGTCAAGAACAGCCCAGAAATCGTTAGGTCCTCCATTTTGCCCTTCTTTAATAATGCTGCTGATGATTTGTTTCAAATTATGGAGAATCTACAGAAAGGACGATTCAGTCATGTTAAAGGAACGATCACTAGAGGAGCCACCAGTCTTAACTACGTCCATATGGTGTTACTACCTGTATTATCTGCCATATTGGATCATTTTGGACACAACGATTTTGGTGCTGATATAATTGGTAAATTTTTGTTTATTAATGATATTTTTAGAGGACATATGCTACACAAAATAAAATTACTGTAATCAAGCTGTTTGATGAGAGCCATGGAATATGCAATTACTACCTTTCTATTGACAAACTAGAGCAGTGGTGGCTCAGTGAATAGGAGGCTGACATACCAACCTGGAGATCGCGGGTTTGATCCCTTTGTTGGCCGAGAAAGTTCCTCTGGATTTTCCAGCATGGTTTCCGCTTGTCAGTGTACAGGACTGAGGGCCTGTCAAGGAACAGCCTCTAGTCCTTCATATAGTATAAAAATGTGAGAACCTATAGACACGTTTTAGAACCCCTGGGCCCTTACATTAGGAATTTGAAATTCTCTACATGGAACACTTCATTAGCTTCAGGGGTTGGATGGTGGAATGATTCCCCAGTTGTACGTGACAAGGAGTGGGGTTGCCTGTCCATCCTCATGGGTTTCCTCCCACTGCTAAAGACCCATACGCTTAAAGATACATTATGGGAGATAAGATAAAGAGTTGGCAGTTCTCACTATAATAGTTAAAGACTATATAGTGTAAATGTAATTTGCTGAAAATTTCAAATTGATCCACTATAGGCCAAGAATGGAGTGCGTGAAATTCTGAATAGCCTCGGTCATCATTACTAAAATCATTAATAAAAACAGAGTAGTCTCGATTATCCAATGATGTGATTTAATTACAATGGCCGTTCAGAGGCATATTTGAATCTAGTCCAGCTTACATCGAAGGCTAGCCTTGACATCGAGAGTTTATTATGGTCTGGATAAGTTAATTAATGTCTAATTAATAATTTAGATAACATTTCAGGCCGAAAGAAAGACACGTAATAGGCAGATTTTGCTCTTGCATAATGCAAGTTTAAATGAATAATTGAAATAAAAATGAACCATATCTTAGTCCAGAAATGAGCTAGTTTGTGACGTTAAACCCCATTTATCTCTTATTAGCCTGATTGGTGCTGATAAGTAGGATGTTAAGCCTCATTTCATTTCATTTTCCTTTTGATTCAAATGGTTTATAACAATTTTAATCTATATGAATTTAATCATTTTCCTCTACAGTAAATGATATCCAGTTGGCCTGTTATCGAATATTGAATGCCTTATATACATTGGGAACCAGTAGTTCTTCATTTCCTCAAAGGTAATTTCAAAATTTAATTTTCTTATTGTTTATCTTTATTTATATATATATTTTGTACATTCTGTTCCCCTCACACACATGTATATATTATACACAATCAAGCTTCACTATAAAGCTAAACCTGCCTTATAGAGAGACCCTAATATATGATACAGAAGGACTTCACTATGGTGCTACCTAAAAACAATACTGAGACTCACCGTGCAATATATTAAACTGCAGTGTAGTACAATGACTACGATGATTTTACCTTTTAATAACCTTGCTACAGCAAGAATGATCCTTATTGAACTTCTCTGTTACACCTCTTTGGTATCTCCCAGATAACATCATGACGCTGATGTTACGTAAAATTGACGTTAAAATAGTTTATTGTCATTTTACTCATCTTTTTAATGTTTATTGAACGTCAGAAAATAAAGCAATTTTTTTTGACAAAAATATAACCGAGAGTCAATGTCATTTTCTGCATCATAGTGAGGTCCTGATGTATCATAAAATCATAAGTTTATATATTAAATTCTAGTATTATATATTGTTACAACATAAATGTAGTATGGAAGTAGTAAACTTGTTTCTCTCTGTGTATATAACTCTAAATCTATCTGTCTGTTATATCAAATATAAATATGAATATATCTGTTATAGCTTCATGCACCATATAGCTCTATATTCAGACACAGACTCTTTTACGCTTTCTCAGAAGTCCTAGATATTTTGTTTACCGATTTCGAAATAATCATGGTCTTCAGCATTTTAATACCCTTGATTTTGAAACTGATTTAAAATCTTGCAAAATTTAACTACAATACTGAAGATGTGTTAAAAGGAAATGATTCTTTAATCGCTTTTTGTTTGTAAACAAATCAGAACTTTTGAAGTTATTCAACCATCAAAAGCTATTGAGCAGTGTTGTGGACCACTAGTGACTGTAATTTCTAGCTTATGTTCATTCTACTTTTGGCAACTTTAAAATATGATCCAGCATAAACTTGTCGAAAATATAATATTTTTATGTAAGATGTGCCAAACTAATGATCTGTCCTTTACAAAAATGTAGATTGAGCATAGCAAGGGTAAATTCTAATGAATGCTATGGTTTAACTATTAGCTACAGCACAAGTAAAATCTAAGACATATAAATCATTAATGAATGCTATGGTTTAAACATAGTGATTTGTGAACACAAATGGTTTAACCTTAATTTGAAGCAAGTGTTAAATTATTCTTGAAATGAAAGTTACAGCAAGGGTATGATCTAAATCATTGTTAAAATGGTAAAATCTAAAGGATTGTAAATGCTCTGTTAAGGAGTCTGAAAAATAGCATCACATATTTCAGTGCTTTTAAGTAACATGTGTATAATATCCTACATGCCAATTACTTTAATTTCCTTTTCTATATCCCATCTATATCTTTCTTCAACATTTTTTTTTTTTTCGTATAAATTATTTATAAGATTGAATAATAAGAAATATATTAATTATACATGATAATTTCACAAAATGATCAATTAATTGTGTAATTAGATTTCAGCTATCATAGCAATGTTAATTGAATAAAGATCAAGGCATCTTAGATGAGATTGAAAACCATTAAATACTAAAATATTAGTTTAAACAATATTTTATTTATTTAAACAATAGGCAAAGACATATATAAGTTCTTTCCTATTGAAGTATTGAGCTGGATTAATACTAAACTTTGGTCTAATTTAAACAATATTTTATTTATTTAAACAATAGCCAAAGAACTATATATAAGTTCTTTCCTATTGAAATATTGAGCTGGGATATTATATTGCTTTTTTTTTGTTTTATTCCTCTACCTGTCTGGATAGGGAAACTATTGAGGCCGAATTAGCCAGGTACTTTCTACTGTTACTCTCCTTTTCCTGACTTATCTCTCCTCCCTCTTGTCTTTGGTAGGTTTGGCGACACATCAGATAGCACTAAATTAAGAGTACTGTATAATTAGACAGAGGTCTGATTTCTTTGCTGTATCCGACTTCATTTGCCTAGTTCTGAGCAGAACTTCATTGAACCCCATTTCTTTTCATTTCATTTCTTTGCTGTATGTTTAAAGCCTAGGCTGACTCTCACTTTCAGAGATTGCGCTTGAGAGGCTAATTAAGAAGGGGTGTCTAGTCATTCTGATGGGTCAAATAAAAACAGCATCGACCAGCACATGAAAGATCTCTTGGCAGTAGGAGCTCAAAGAATATTAGTCAAAAACACTGCTGTCAAGGCAAAATTCGCCCCCTTGTAATGTACTTGTAATCATGGAAACGAAACTCACACAAGTTAGTCTCAAATTTATCGAAGCATTGAGTTGACAAGACTTTAAACCCAATATATGTTCAAATACAATTATAAACATATTCATGAAGAAATTAGACATCAATCTGTTCTATGTTAACTGTAAGAAAGTTGTGAAATTTCCCAAATATTTAGTTTGCTAAGATGATCTGATCTGATGTGTCAACAAACTAGCTGTCGTCTATCAACTAAGCATGTTATCATTTCTTCTTCCTTGTCTGACTTGCCGTAAAATTTGGGGTAAAAGTTGTGTAACCTTTTTTCTAGTATTGACAGGCACATAATGTTCTAACTAAATTTAGCACTTCTTTTTATCTTCCATCATAACAATTGTCAAGTGTATAAAGTGATATAGCACATTCACATTCAACCAGTGTCATGGCTAAAAAGCACTTTTGTAACCTTCAATGCAAAGGTCCTCTCTGCTGTATAATCATATTTTCTTATCGAGTCAACATAATCAAAATTCAAAATGGTTTGAAATTCGCATGCTCTCAGATTGTGATGGTTGCAGTTGGAATTGAGGCAATTTAATTCTGGAATGTTGAGACCAGTAACAGAACATTACATAAAGCTGTAATGCTAAATGATCTGAAATACTGTTCAGTCTTAGCTGAGCACTTAGAACCAGCGCTCTAAGGAAATTTTACGCTATATTCTGGTTCAAAAATACCAATGCATCACTAAAAAAGGATCACATGACTGTTTTTTTATTTGTCAATACTTTGTTAGGCATCAGAACTTTATCTTAGACTCAGGAATAAAATTTGCATGCTGGGGGGTCGACTATCATAAGAAGTACATTGCAGGCTATACTTTATTTCGTATGGAGGCTTGCGATCTGATACCATTAACTATGACAACAAATGTATATTATTTTGTTGACATCTCATTCAACATAATCTTTTCTTGGGACTGTGATAAGTGCCCAGTAGTCTGTAGTTTTTAAATACTATAAATGAAATTTCCTAAACGTTCCTTTTATGGGAAATGAAAAAAAAGACAATAATTTTTGGGGGAATGTTGAAATGTCCATATTTTATTGGAATGTAAAATAGTCCAGAATTTATTGCAATGTAAAATAGTCCATTTTTTATTGGAATATCAAAAAAAATTATAATTTATTGGAATGTAAAATAGTTCAAATTTTATTGGAATGTAAAATAGACCAGATTTTATTGGTATATAAAAAAAAAAAATATAATTTATTGGAATGTAAAATAGTCCAGATTTTATTGCAATGCTAAATAGTCCGTAATTTTTTTTAATGTAAAATAGTCTATAAAGGTAGGCCTACCTACTTATTTTTTTGTTAGACATTGTCATTATAAACCCCAACTTAGGGACTTGTGTGAATAGGTCCCACTTGATGATTGTTATGATGGTTTTTTCTTCTTTAAAACATTATATGCATGTTAATATCAGAATTGTGTTACGCTTTCGTTATGTACAAATATCTGCTTCAGTTTATCTTAACATACATGTATGTCAAATTCAGGATAAGATTGATTTTTCCTGTTTAACCCCTTTGATGCCCAGAATGTGTGCGGCCAGGTTTTCAAAGCAATGCCTATCTCAAATTCAGGATAAATATGACAAAATTCAAAGACAGGACATTTGATAATTCCTTTTTGCTGTGATAAGATTGATTTTTCTTGTTTAACACTTTGATGCCCACAATATGGGTGGTCAGTTTTTGAAGGCCTTTATTTGTTTATGCCCAAACAACAGCTGTTGTACAATGATGACACCACAAGGTGGAATGATAGAGTTACCAAGAAAGAAATGTTGAAGTGCCCACATTACAAGAGAACAGTTATCTAAACTTGCTTGTCTTTACATCAGACATTAGACATATAGGAGGCAATATAAGCACTCCCATCAGGGATTCTGTGGTCGGAGGGTTAATTGTTTGATTTTGCACTTTTATTCCTTGTAAGAATGCATTGATTTTTGTTATGACAATCTTTTTACATTGTCAAAGGAAAAAGTTTTAGATTTGAGGTGTTTTTTGTGTGTCCATGGTGTGATCTGTTCAGTAGTTTCATCATTAATACTTTTAATGAATGTTGTTTTTTTTATTACAGTTTATTTATTTCATTTAATTAATCTGTTAAATTTTTCCTGTGTTTTATTACTTAAACTTTCTTAGTTTTATGAAAACCTTCCATTGTGTGTTGTGTGGTTTGTTTTATTCATTAAATGGGTCCAGATCGGAACTCTTGAGTCAATTTACACGTCCTAAATCTACCATATTTTGAAAAACCCTAATAGTACCAAACATGAGTTGACCAGTTCTAATTATAATTGCCAGTAAATATGTGTCAAGTAAATTACTCCACCATCAAGAACATGAATAATTTACTTATGGAGTTCCTCTTTATAACTGACAAGGGATGTAAAATTTAAAGACAAAAATGTATATTTTCTAATTAAAAATAATTCTACACTTTATCGTATTTCTTGATGTTTGACTTTTTTGGTTTTTACTTTATGCAATTTATTTTTGTATGTCGAATAATTTATGTCATAAAGAAAATGTGTTACATGCTAATTGAATCTGTCAAATTTTAATACTATTTTTATTTTCATTTTCTAGACATCGACCAGCTTTAGGAGAATGTGTCGGTTCCTTTGCTTCCTGTTTCCCAGTCGCCTTCTTAGAACCAGATCGAAACAAGTATAACAAAAGTTCAATATTATATGGTATCGAGGGGAAAATCTCAGAACACTCTCTTGAAGCTCAGGGTAAGACAAATGAATAGATTACAAGCTTGATTTTTAAAGGGCATTATCTGACCGTTGAAAACTTTAATAAGAAAACCGCTGCTTGTTTGTAGAGCTTGTCTTTTCTACCATATATTCAGATTATGTTTATATGATTACCACACAAAGGACGATTGAGTATTATGTGGTATCGAGGGGAAAATCTCATGAAGCTCAGGGTAAGACAAATGAATAGATTACAAGCTTGATTTTTAAAGGGCATTATCTGACTGTTGAAAACTTTAATAAGAAAACTGCTGCTTGTTTGTAGAGCTTGTCTTTTCTACCATATATTCAGATTATGTTTATATGATTACCACACAAAGGTTGAGTATTATGTGGTACCGAGGGGAAAATCTCATGAAGCTCAGGGTAAGACAAATGAATGGATTACAAGTTTCATTTAAAGGGCATTATCTGACTGTTGAAAACCGCTGCTGGTTTGTAGAGCTTGGATTTTCTGCCAGATGTTCAGATAATGTTTGTATAATTATTGGCGATAAAGCAACATTATATATTACTCACAATACAAGTGGTCTGTCTCCAGTCAAGACATCTTCACTTGTTTAAGTCTTGACATTGTGTGTATTTGTCAAAGGACCCAGTGTTCCTTGAAACGTTTAGGAATTCCACAGTCAATGGGTTAGGTTAATGTATTTGTTATGTTCTGTATTTTAGAGGTAATGGATATGTTAGCTGTGAATCTACCAACATTAGAAAAGATTGTAGCTGAAATTGAAGGATTAGCTGAATCAGGTGGTAAATACCATGAAGCTCCACACGTTATTGAAGTTACACTACCTATGGTCTGCAGGTACATGATTACCTTATATTTCTCATTTATTAGAAAAAAATTTTTGTTTCCCAGACTTCTATTTTATGATATGAAAAACAATAACAGGTCTTGACAGGATTTCTTATGTGCTCAACAGCAGCAAAGTTGTCCATGTTAGCTCTGAATTCATAAGTTTTAAAAAATACAGCTAGGTTTTATGAAATTCCATAGAGATCGCTGTCTGTATCGACATCAGACTGTGAATGGAATGATATATATGCAGAGTTTGAAAACAGTCTTAGTTTAGTGGAACAGACAAAACAAAATAACATTTTGAAATGTAGAACATATTAATTTATTATTGTATGTCTTTTTCCAGTTATTTACCAGTATGGATGACAAAAGGACCTGATTGTATATCTAAACCAGAAGGGTATGTGATGTTTCACTAATTCACTTATTCTCTAGCTGTCTATTCAAAGATTTATTGATATCAAACAGCCTATTTAAAGATTTACTGATATCAGGCTTTCTATTCAGAGATTTACTGATATCAAATTGTCTATTTAATGATTTACTGAAATCACACAGTTGACTCAAAGATTTATTGATATCAAATCAAAGATTTACTGATTCAAGATTTACTGATATCAAACTGTATATTCAAAGATTTCTGATATGGTATATCAACATGTGGCATATCATCATATAGCTGTGGCATCCAGTCTGTAACTGTGGTTTATCTGCTGATGACTGGTATATTATGCAATTAAGTGTGGTATATCATCATGTAACTGTGGTATATCATCATGTAAGTGGGGTATATCATCATATAACTGCTATATTATCATATAACTGCCATATTACCATCTGTTTTAAAGTGAATTATTATGTTTTTATGTATATGTTTCTATTTTACAGTGGTCATCATATATCATCTGTTACGGGACAGCAAATGAATAGCGTGCTCGGAAATGTACTCAAGTTGATTCTCAATAATATCGGATCTGTTGACGCTCCGTGGATGAACAGAATTGCTGGTAAGAATTTTCGAAAAGATATGACACCTGAAAATAGTTATTGAGGCATATATATAATACTCTTTGAAATTTCTTCAAAATGAAGTAGTAATTGTTCTTCCAGAAGTATGTTATAGATTACTACTTTATCCAGTTACTAAAAGCCACTAAAGGATTGATATATTTTCTAATTTACCAACAAGTTGATTATATCTGTGTTGATTTTTTGTTCAGGTCGTACCCAGCCTATTATAGCAAACTCTACACCAGATATGATCAAGGATAACTTCCTACCTATAGCAAAGAAACTTTGTGAACATGCCCTATTGGTGGAACAGTTAGAAAAGAGATTGGCTGCTGATAAAAGGACGTCTGCTGATAGTTCTGATATGGAAGCTGCTGTGCAAGATGTAAGATCGGATTCCATTTAATGAAATGAAACAAGGCTTAATATCCTACATTTCTGCACTAGACAGACTAATAAAGAGTTGGTTGTCAAATTCAAACTTGCAAGAATAGAAAATTTATTTATTATACCATACACGCTTTCCTCAATTTGAAATTTGGTTTTGAAACCGAGTAGGGGAACCATGCTGTAATGCACTAGCTTCTCGAGTGGTTGATTCCCCACTGGGGATGAAAAAATCCAAGAAAGTTAGAATTAAAGAAGATTAGGCGAATATGCAGCAGTTCAGGCAAAATCGTCCACCTTGCAGTGCACACGTAACAATGGAAATAAAATTTATAATTTGAGTTAATGCTAACTTTTTATTACAGAGATATGGTATATTAGTAAGGGATATATACGCCTATTTCCCACTCTTGATTAAATATGTCGATTTACATCGTTCTCATTGGTTGAAATTTCCTGCTGCTGAAGCTGAAGAGCTGTTTACATGTGTGGCAGATATCTTCTCCATGTGGTCAAAATCACTGGTGAGTTCATAGTTGTACAAAATAAGATTATTGAATGCTTAGTGGCCCATCGCAACAAATTCATATTAGAAGGTGAGGGGGCTGTGAAAATGGTGTTTCAAACTAAGATGGTGTTCCAGAAAATTCATAAATTACTGGGCAGATATTTGCAGATTATTCGGGTGCCAGTTGCAACAGACACGGAAGTTACTGAGAATTGAAAAAAGGTTATGCATCATTAATTGAAATTTTGAAGTCAACTATTAATAATTGTTAACCATTGATATGATTTTGTGTTTCACAGGTCCATTGAATTAGTTTTGACTTTGTATATCATCATTTAAACATTTGATAACATAGTCTCTTTTTCGTAAAATGACATATTTATTTTTATTCGGCCACAGATTTATTTCCAATTCGATATAAAGCATTTGAACAATGAGAAAATGATGGGAAATATATGTGGGCATATCTTGCATGACAACAGTTGTTTTATTTTTTTGGCAATGTTTGGATATAATTTGAAATAATTTATTATTTACAGTTGTTTAAACGTGAAGAACAGAATTTTGTGGCTTTGAATGAGATTGACAACATGGCACTGATCATGCCCAGTCAAGCTAAACATTTATCTGTAGCTAAAGTGGAATCTTCTGACGATTCACAGGCCACCAAAGCCAAACCGGGTCAAAAGAGACAAGGAAAGAAACGTCTTGAGCCTCATAATTCACTCAATGTGGCATGTTTAAAACGTCTTGTCCCAATTGGACTGAGTTTCTTCTCTGGTCGAGAACAGGAGTTATTACAACAGGCTAAACAGAAACTACTAGAGGTTCGTCAACGATTTAATCGTATGCTAAATATTTAGGACAGAATGCACCACTCAAATTTTAGTTAAGATTTTGGGGTATCAAGTTTAGAAAAGAAATAATTTAGATATAATTAACGAGTATCCACTACTTTAATTCTAAAATATTATTATCTATATTTGTTAAAGAAAAGGAAACAAAAAGCGTTTTTATTTTAAATTTAAACACATGTAATTTATTTGTGATATGTAAAGGTACAAGAATGAGTTTGAAAATAAGAATATTGTATGGACTATAGTTGAGCACCTTTTCTGGAGAATGCGGACACTTCCTGTTAAATCTAGTTGACCTTGACTTCTCTCCTATCATCTTGAATTTCTGGGGCGTTATTCACGAAATTTTAACTAAGATAATATCCAAATTTTAGTTATTTGATTGGATAATTTTAGTGCTTAGCCAATCAAAACTGAAGTATCTACTAAAATTCGGATTTTATCTTTAATTACGATTTCATGAATCAGGGCTCTGTACTCTTGTATACCTTCACTGGACTAACTGCATGTTATAAATCTGATGGTGACTTAGATTAGTGGATGAATCACATGAAGAAATGCATCTTTAAAATTTGTATAGCATTTCAGAACACAGACCTGTATTCATTCTGCACAAAGTAATTGAGTATTGACCTAAATATCCATAGATGATCCGAACAGTAGCAACATGTCTTAACTAGGTAGCTTTGACATGTATATTTCCAATCCTGACTGGCCTGACCCTTTCAGTCCCTGTTCAGAACAGTAGCAAGATGTCTTAACTTGGTAGCTTTGACATGTATATTCCCTATCCTGACTGGCCTGACCCTTTCAGACTAGTTGTTCCTGAATTTTCTTCCTTAAAACAGGTTGCTTGCGGTAAAGTCTTTCATTTCTGCTTGTATAATTTGAACTCCTAGAAACTAGAAACGCCTGCATGGTGTTGGGTGCATGTCCCTATTAATCTAGAGAACCCGTTCTTAATGCTTTATTGTTATAGAAGGACCCCGAGGGAGATATCGAAGAGTTTTTATTAAGGAGTTTGGAAACTGCTGAAGGGGTAAGTTGAAGTATTGAATCTGGTATTTCATGAGATATAATGAAGATAATTTTTAAACAGATTCCTGTAATTTAAACCAGGGGCTTTTCTCAGAAGATATTTAATGCTTTTTTAAGTGGATTGAAGTAAAGAAATCAAACAATAAAATTGAACAGCTCAATATGATTAAAATACAATGTGCAAAGATATGAAAATCAAACAATCAATTATACACTATGTATAAAATACAATGTACAAGGAGTGAAAATCAAACAATCAATTATACACTATGTATAAAATACAATGTGCAAGGAGTGAAAACATGATCGAAATTTTAGACTGAAGATTTATAAACAATATAGACAGGTGAATCGCAGCTGACAACTTGGTCAGATTTTCTGGCAGTAAAATTGACTGACTGCAGAATTGACGTTGACCTGTCAGTGAATTTACATATAATTAGGTATTTCAAACAATTTATCCTCAAAACACAGTAAATAGGCCTATACTTAAATTTATAGATTTTATGTGTAAAAACAATTAAAAATTGATTGATAAATTAAGAATAGCTGAGATAATTTTTAAATTACATGATTTCACCTTTTTACTGCTCCATACATTTGGCAGTTTGAAGCAATGAATACCGATAACTGTCGAAAAAAAGAAAAAAATATATAAATACTAATCATGAAATATTTTAGCCTATCGATGATAAAGTACAATGGCAGAAAGTACTGTATAGAAAGATTGGTGACACGAAGATACGAACAACACAACTCAACCAGAGTAAAGTAATAGAAAGAATTATATCCATGGCTAAAGTCATGCATGGACTTCATTTGGTGAGTATGGATTTCAAGAAATAACTTAAGGGAAATTAACAGATTGTAAAATCTTTGATGTGTGAACTCTCAATTATGGTAACAACAATAATTATTGAGACTAAATCTAAATTTGTTATGGAAGGGGAAGCAGGTTGACTCATTGAGTAAGCTTGCTTCCTCAATTACCAGTAAGTCTCCAGTTACGTCCTTGTTTTGGGCCTGCAAAAGTTCATTAGGATTTTCCAGCTTCGTTTCTCCTTGTCAGTGGTGTAAAATGGAAAAACCGGAAAGGAACAACGTCTAGTGGTTTCGATTGGTGGAAAAAATGAGGTGCCATGTACATGATGGAATTTGATTAAAATAGCATTATGCAAGAGCAAAATCTGCTTATTACAGGTCTTTCTTTAGGCCTGAAATGTTATCTAAATAATCAATTAGACATTAATTAACATATCCAGACCATAATAAACTCTTGATGTTAAGGCTAGCCTTAGATGTTGGCGGATTAAATTCCTATATGCCGCTTGATGGCCGTTGATAATTAAATCAATCAAGTGGATAATCGAGACTATGCTGTTTATATTAATGATTTGAGTAATGATGACCGAGGCTATGTGAATATTTCGAACGCTTTTTTCTCGGCTAATAGTGGATCAATTTGACTGAAATTTTCAGCAAATTACCTTTACGCTATCTAGTTTTTAACTATTATAGTGAGAACTGCCATCTCTTTATCTTATCTCCCATAATGTAACTTTAAGAATAGACAGATATGCCCAAATCCGGTCCAAAATTCATTAGCCCACTGTGCTCAGAAAAGTAGGACATTAAATCCCATTTCATTTCATGTTATTTATGTTTTTAGGTTGAGCATCCATCATTACACCAGAGAAGTGCATGGAAGAAATTAATCTCAACCCAGAGGAAGCGAGCTGTCATGGCATGTTTCAGGATGATTCCTTTACACAGCTTACCAAGGTTAGATATACTTATTTGGTAACCCAGAGCTCATGCTTACTCTTTATCGAACATCTGACACCACTTCTCCATTATTGGAATCACATGACCTTTTAACTGATATGGTTCAAATTGATGTGGATGTGTGGCAAATAAAACCCAATGGTTAGAGCATTTTGCATCAGATCAAATTAGGTGTGACAGACATGCGATTGTACCGAGAAGGACAACTCCAACCCACAAAGTGAAACTCAGACATTTTGTAAAAGTTTCCTTGAGAGTTGGAAATAAGATAAATGCATGAAATATTATGTAGACAAGACATTAAACCATGTTCCATTCCTCAAGTGGCAAAGAACAGCATCTAGTTATTCAGATGGGACAAAAAAGGGAGGTCCTGTATACACCTTGGCATGCATTTAAAAGAACCATTGACAGTTGGTATTCAATCGCTGGCAAAATTTGCCTCATAGCACACTTCATGGAGTATGCCAGTTTTCATTAGCCCAGTGGGATGTTAACACTTAAACTCTATTTGATTTATTCCGTTCTTCCAGATCAGGCGCGGATACAGAGGGGGGCGCACCTGGCGCACGCCCCCTCTATTTTTTTGCGGTGGCGAACAACTTTTTGCTCCATACATTCTCGCGGGAAAGGAGAACAAAAACAGTTTAGGTTGGAAATCGTAATTTACAGTACTAGTATGAAATAGTCCTTGTGGGCATTTTTGTCCACTCAAAAATCATGGGTCGGGCTTCACACTCCCAACTTGGTGCAGCACGCCCCCCCTTTCTGAAAATCCTGGATCCGCCCCTGCAGATTGATATGTTTTTGTTATATTTACAGACATAGAGCCATCAATTTGTTCTTGAAAGCTTATAAAGAAATGTGGCTTGAAACTGAAGAATGTGATAAAACCATCCTAATACAAGACTTAACAGTAAGTATCGTTAATTCTTCGTTTCGTCATACCTGTATGACTTTGAAATTCATATTTCCCGGTCAAGATAAATTCTCACGGAAGTATTTATCAGGTGGTTATTTCCGATAAAAGTATGGCAAATTTGGTATATATAGAAAGTAGAGACTCTCAATCTTACTATTTCAGGACTAACACATGGTTCAATTTTCAATAATTCACTTGTGCGTACAATCTGATTAAAACACAGGTCCAATTTCGTTTCGTTTTTTATAGTTCAAAATTTCGTTTTTACTTGTCTTTACTACTCTTGGATCTGGAAGACTTGTTATTTAAGTCGTGTTCTGTCTGAAATGAGGGGTCAGCCAATCAAATGGTCTGTCGAATCGACCGTTTGACCTTTTCATGCGTGGAACTGTGGGTAACTATTACCAGCGGATAGAAATCAAAACAAAACAAAAGTAGATTTTAAAAAGCATGGCGGTCGCTAATTGGTTAATCGAATGACTGACATCGGGTCAAATGTCCCGTGCTTGATACCTGACGTCATAGAACGTGAGCTCCCACTATAACTTGTTAGATCTACATGAGTGTAGGCCATCGAAAGTATAAAAAAACAAAACGAAATATAGATCTATATTTTAATTAGATTGTTGTGCGTAAGGGTCTTCAGCAGTGGGAGGAAACCAGAGAAAACCCACAAGGCTGGACAGGCAACCCTACTCCTTGTCACATACAACCAGGGAATCAAAACCATGGCAGTTAACTCAATGACAGACCTTATGATACAGCGCGCATGTGCTAACCATTCAGGAATCCACCCCGACCCTCCTATTTGGAACAAAAGCTAGTTATTTGTATTATCTATTATTGTAGAAGGGTGATGAAACAGTTGTAGAAGGAGAGAAGAAAGAAACAGAAGAAGAAGCTAAACCAGATTCTTTAACCCAACTAATAACAGCTTTAAGTCGATCTGCTACCAAAGAACAACAGAGTAGTCTACCTGAAGATCCTCTGTATATGTCATTCGCCTCTATCATGAGTAAGGTGAGTAGATCACAGTACGTAATAGTAATTAAGTATTATGCTGTAAAGAAAGAGAGAAACAAGTTTTAAGATCTGCTTGACACTTACAAGACCATTTTGGAACTAATATGTGGTATATCTTTTTTTCAATAATTCACTTCCATGCAAGGGGTTTGTAGTAGTTGGGGAGAACTAGAGACAACCCACAAGGTAAGGCATGCGATCCTAGGATCAAAGGGGGGTTGGGATGGCCTAGTGGTCTGGAGTGCCGCGCTTAGACCTCTAGCTGGCCGGTCACCTCTGGCTTGCGGCTGTGGTTTCGATCCCTGGTGTAAGCGTATGTGGCATGGAGATAGGGGCCCTTCTCAACCTCGTGGGTTTCCTCCGGGCACCCCGGTTTCCTCCCACTGCTAAAGACCCCTACGCGCAAGCGAATTATTGAAATAAAATTAAACCATATGTTAGTCCCGAAATGACCTTGTTTGTGTCGAGTGGACGTTAAACCCCTTTTCTCTCTCCCTGTGATCAAAACCATCTAATTTGACTCAATAGTAAGTGCAGGAGGAACGTATTACATGCAAAACAAAAATCTACAAGATAAACCTGTGGACAAGACAAAATATAGATTTAACAAATATCAAACAATGACAAGCTTCCTGTGTGTTTTGAAAAAAAGTGTTGGACCCTGTGCAGGTGGAAAGGTTAATCCAATACATAAATTAACTCATCCAGACTATTATCAACTCTTGATGTCATGGCTAGCTTTAATATTTATTGGATAATTAATCGACTTGCTGCTCAACTATCATTCATTATTACATCAAGAAAAGGATAATTAGGACTATGTTTTTTATCGTACCGTCTTTAGTAATAATGATCGAGGCTAGGCCAAAACTTCAATCACTAAATTCTTGGTTCAGAGTGAATCAATTTGACCAGAATTTTTCAGCAAATTTCATTTACACTGGGGCTGCTTGATTTGTCTGCCGATAGGCGAGCCGGTTTGTACCAGGCGTACGCCGGTCAGGTTACCGTATCAGAGCAAATCAAGTGACCCGGCTGATAAAAATTTTGGCGTCGGATAATATTGAACAGGTTACATGACATGTTTTAATAAAGATAGGTTGCCAGGCAACGAAAGATACGCCCACAACAGCTAAATCGTCCAGGCAGTCGACAAGAGTTGTCGCATATTTTTACTTTTTTCGGTAATGAAACATTTGAAATCTGATTAAAAGTAACAATTCATTAAGTAGTTACCAGAAAATCATTAAAACTTTTTTGGTTTTTATAAAGTTCTGCCCCATGCTAACGTTTAGTATACGAAACATTTAATATCATGGATTTAGCTGTTCAGTTAACAAAATTCATTGAAAATCAATATACTTGTTCGTCTCAAGACCTCAATCTGAAGTCAATCGGATGATAAATTTGGCCCCTGACCGTCCACAAGATTTTTCAAAGTGATCAAGAGCCATAACTTTGGCAGTTATTATCAGAAATTCTTCGACTCTTGACCTTTAACACTTTGTATAAATTTAAAGTCAATCGGATATTAACGTTGACCTGTAGAGTGTCAAGAAGAATTTTTGAAGTGAATAAGGGCCTACCACTGGCAGTGATTAACGGAAATAGCTGAAATTCACACGCTTCTTTGTCTCATGACCTTAAACACTGTGTATAAATTTAATGTCAATCGGATACATTAACTTTGTCCTCAAGAGCGCCCACAAACAATTGTGGACGCCAGACAGACAGACGGACGGGGGCGACGACAATATATGACCACATTTCAATGTGGTCGTATAAAAACAGTATTCATGAAAGCATGTGACTGCAAAATAAACAGATAATTATTATTTGTAGTATTACCGAAAAAAAAATGACGTGGTTTTACGAAGCCTTAATTCAACTTCAAAGCATTTAGTTTCATTTTAACGCTTTAATATTCGTGTTTAATGGCATTCCTATCTAACGTGAATTTTATCTCGTTGACATGTTCACCATCTTGTGTCCGTGATCGCCGCTGTCGACAAAGCGGCGCATTCGGCGTACACCGCAGCCGAACTTTTGTCGACTTCCGGTTAAATCAAGTAACCTCGCCGGGGAAACTGAGGAACTGTGGTAAGCCGGTATGGATAAATCAAGCAGGGCCACTATATAGTGGAAACTGCCAGCTTTTTATCTAATCTTCCACAATGTATCTTTAATTTTTACCTTGTAGAGTTGTCGTGAAGAGGAGGAAGAAGAAGGAGGTGAAGAAGGTGGAGAAGAAGAGGCTGGCCCTTCATTTGAGGTAAGATAGTTGTAAGTTACTTACAACCATTTCAGAGTACTAAAATAAGCTGTGGTGTATATGTAGATACTCTTATTAACTCTGTAGTTCATACCAACTAATAACTAATTTAGATCACTTTATTTTAATCCACACACAGAGATGACCCAATTTTGAAGAGTTTGATGCTTTCTGCTTGTGCATTCTAAACATATGCTGTCGAGCAACATTACGTTTGTGTCTTAATATTCAATGCTTAGCATAGTGTTTATGTTGACTAGTGTGTCGACTTGCTGATTGGTGTGTCTGATGCTTGATGCATTTGCGTTCTTAACATATATTGGGGGCTACATACTGTAGTTGTGCGTTAAGGTTCAGTTAGTGTTCATGCTGACTAGTGTCTACTTGCTCAGGTGGGATGATGAACAAATAATGAACATCCTGTGTACATACTGGTAGATTCCTTGTCAATCAAAGAAGAGTAGGCACTTGCCATCATAAACATATTTAAGTATGCAAATAATGTGGAACCCTATTTAAGCCTACTAACATCCATGACTAAAAGATGTTTGTTTATTACCAGAGAAAAAAATAACTCTTGCCCAGATGTTTGAAAGTCATTTTTCTTTTCAAGTCACATTTTGAACTATATCTACAATTAGTGGTCACATATCAAATGTTGACTTTGCTATTTGAATATTCTATATCATTATTCAAATACTATTTATTTATTCGATTCAGTTGAATGAATTAATTTTGGGACTATTTTGGTGGGTGTTTTACAGTTTATTAAAAATCTTGTTAATTTCAAATCGATGTATTTTTTTCATGATCTGTTTGGTGTTTTATTTCAGTATTATTAGTTGTCATCTCTGCCATTATTAGAAATTTCATATGAGACAAATTGACATAAAAAGCCCAGAAAAACTGTTTAATTTATGAAATATTTGTGTGTGACCACTATATAATATAATCATCATTTTCATTATAAAATTAATTTCATTATGCTTCCTCATTAAACTGTCTGAACATCTCTTCAGGGTGGGTGTAATAAAATAGAAAAGTGATAGTGAAATAAGATTTAACTTCAACTCGACACAAACTAGGTCATTTCGATACTAACATGGTTCAATTTTATTTCAATAATTTGATTGTGCGCATGAGGCTTTAGCAGTAGGAGAAAACCAGAAGACCCACAGAAAATCATCAAGGTTCTACTCCTTTTCATGTGGGGTGTTGGATGGCTGAATGGGTATCATGTGCGTGCTGTGTCAATAAAGCCTGTCATTGAGTCAACTGGCATGGTTTTGATTCCCTGGTTGTACATGACTAGGAGTAGGGTCCCTTGTCCAACCTCGTGGGTTTTCTGTGGGTCCTCTTGTTTCCTCCCACTGCTAAAGACCCCTACGTGCAAGCGAATTATTTAAATAAAATTTAACAATATGTATGTCCCAAAATGACCTAGTTTGTGTTGAGTGGACGTTAAACCACATTTCTCTCTCTCCCCTTTTCATGTACATCCTGGGAATCGAAACCATGAGTCTTGACCTTTCGCTAACCACCCATCCATTCGTCTCTTTCTGTTCTGTCATTGGGTAATCCATGTTCATTTATCATTGAATTTCTCTTTGCCAATCAGATCAAATGGGAAATAATTAAGGTATATGATATTCTCGTATTGTTATATTGTGTAAATTTGGTGAATATATTCTGTTTTAGTCTCTTTCATACAGATTTCTCATTTTTTACACATTTCAACAGGTTATGTACTTCGCTTTAAAACTAAGAGTAAAAACCAATGATTTGTATTTTTCGGAAAATATCAAATTTCTCACACCTTAATACCTGTTAAATATGTACTCGGATTGATTATTTAACATTTAATTATGAAATCAAAATACAGTTCCATGAATTTGGTTAAGGGCATATAAAGATAGCAGCGTCTTATTGCATGGGGAGCAGTACAGACTGAACTGATAGAATTTTTGTTTTGTCCCATTGGAATTGGACATTTTCTGAACTGATATTGCTTTAGAGATCCAACTTTCACAATATTGTTGTTTGCAAGTGATTGATTATATAATGCTTAAATCGCTCATCTAGTTTTTAAATCACAAATATACTTATAGTCTGTGTTCTGATGATTTAAAACATACATTATGCAAGAGGTAAATCTGCCTATTTAAGGTCTATCTTTAGGCCTGAAATGTTATCTAAATTATCAATTGGACATTACTTAACTTATCCAGACCATAATCAACTCTTGACGTCATTGCTAGACTGCGATATGTATTGGATTAGGATCTGATTTGTTGCTCAACTTTCATTCATGATTTAATCATGAAATGGATAATCAAGACTATATTTTGTATCGTTCCGACTTTAGTAATGATGATCGAGGCTAGCCCGAAAATACAATCGCTAAATTCGTAGTTCACAGTGAACCCATTTGGCTGAAATTTTCATCTAATTCCCTTTACGTTATCTAGATTTAACTGTTATAGTCAGAACTGCCAGCTCTTTATATAATGTCCCATAATGTATCTTTAATGGTTGATATCTGTTGTGGAATGTTGTAAATTTTTTAAGTCTGATTGAGAGAGACTAAATCTAGTTTTGTAGCCTATTGTTGACACCGTATAAAAAGTAAGGCTACTCAGGAAATTAAATTTCTATGATTAGATTATATTAGAAAACAATTTATCACGATAACATGCTGCTACACAGCTTAGTTATATATAGTCCTATTGTATGCATCATTCACTTATCACATATAGTAATCGTTAATACCAAAAACCAGAATACAAAAAAGGTGATCAAAATTCAATATGAAATTATCTAGATCATCAATTCATACATATATCTGCTTATTTGATTCCTGCATGCTTTAACAGAAGACAGATAAATTCAAGAAGGTAGACAAATATAAATAAATGCTGAAATGAAGTGCTTGTAGATTAGTTTAGATCAAGTAGGAGTAGTCTCCCCTATATACACGTATATATTTATTAATAGTAAAAATATATAGCAGTAGTGGCTTTTCATGTTACATGTACATATATATCAGGCTGTGTTTAATAGTTTTATTTACAAATCAGAGAGCTTTAACATGGTTCAAATCATATCTACAATTTCGAACCCAGTCTATTCAGATCTCAACCACACTATCTGATTCGGTCACCTTATTGAATGGAGTGCCCCAGGGTTCCGTGCTTGGTCCTGTGCTGTTTGTATTGTACACTGTCGGCGTTGGAAACAGTTTGCAAAAGTTCCATTTTCTTTATCATTGTTATGTGGATGATACTCAAATCATTGACAGCTTTCAGTCCTCAAACTACAGAGACTTCTTTAATAATATTGAATTCTGCACAAAAAACATAAAATCCTGGATGACGAAGAACATGCTAAAGCTTAATGATGACAAAACAGAAGTCATGTAAATCGGTACCAAAAAGCAGTTGTCCAACATAAATGAAACTGTTATTACAATAGCTGACTCAAAAATCTCTCTTGTTGATAATATCAAAGATCTTGGTGTCTATTTGGATGCAGAACTTGACATGGAAACACAGGTTAATCACCTTTGCAAGACCTGCTACTTCCATCGGCGATCCATTCGTCAAATTCGTAATGTAATCTCAAAAGATGCCGCCCATACACTGGTTCATTGTTTAGTATTATCAAGAATTGATTACTGCTATAGTCTTCTCTTGGGTATTACATGTACATATGAGACTGTATTAAACAGTTACATAAAATAAAACCAAGTACGAACAATCCAAACCATTAGACAAAATTCGAAGTAATAAAAAATGTTATAGGCAAAATAGTGTAATCAGCAAATGGTTATGTTAGGATATTGATCTTTCTGATCTTTGAAATAAGTTACAAAATATATCTTATCTTTGTCATCATTATCTTCTTCATCACTATCATCATTACCATCATTAAATCAATGATATACATCTTCTGGTTAGAGAGGGTGATGAATTCTTCAACTTTCAAAAATAGACAGGGATTCCAGATGCACACCTTGATTTCACGTTGCTTGATTTAATGGCGTTGTCTGTTCCTCAATCCCTATTTACAGATCATCTGAATACAAATCTTGTTTATGAATATTGTTGGTGAAATGTATTTTGTTTCGTGAACCATCACCTATTATACAAAAAACTTGTGTTGTTTCGTTCCACCCATCCTATGTTATCTGAGAAAAACAGGTTATTCTCAGGAGACGTCAACTCTTGTCTAGTCCTCTTTATACAACGTACTGTAATGTAAACCGAAGTCCTGCTTGTAGTTTTATAGGCTGCCATTATAGTGTGTTTATGTCCATCGTAACATATAAAATAAACTCAGCCCTAAATCTAAATAATAGACTTAAAGAATTTTTACCTATTCCTATATGATGAGACTTTTAATAATTTTTTGCAAAGCTTTGCCTTGAAAAAGTCATTTAATTCATTTCTATACATCCTCACATGATTGACAATTAGTTAAAAAAGATTCGCCTTTAATGATGATGATGATGATGTGAAAAACGATATTTTATTTCTGATAAATCGGTTTTATTTTAGGAACAAGAAATGGAGAAACAGCAACTGTTATCAGAACAATCACGATTAGCAGATCGTGGGGCAGCTGAAATGGTTTTACTTTATATCAGTGCAAGCAGAGGTAGGATGACATTTTAGTTATTTCTGTTGTGAATGGATGTGTAGTGTGTCTAAGTGTTGAAATTTTATCTAAAGTAAAGACCTGGAAATATTTTTTTAAAGAAACCAACCAAAATAGGAAATTTTGGACCTGTGCCTATCAGAGACCGGTGCCTTATTTCTAGGCTTGCAAATGTAAGGGTCAAATAGAATTAATTTTGAATTACGTGAATATGTGGTATACCAATTAAAGTCTTTGAACCCGACACAAACGTAATAAGAATCAAATTGAATTAATTTTGAATTGCATGAATATGTGGTATACCGAAGTGATGGAACTCATGATCAACTCAACTTTAATAAGAGTCAAATTCAGTCTAATAAACTAATAGATTTAATTTTCCGTTATTTTTAGGCGAATTTAATATGATGGTTGAGAACACGATAGATCTAGGTATAGCCTTATTACGTGGTGGTAACATAGATGTACAAAAGGTGAGACAGTTTATAAATCTTACAGAACCTTTAAAAATAAGAGATGTTGATATTGTTGAAACCAAGATTTATAAATCATACAGAACTTTGTATACAAGAGATGGTGATATTGTGGAAAACAAACGTTACAAAAAATATTGAACATTCCAATAGTTTCTGTTTAAATGCAATATTGTTCTATATTAGGCATGGTGATATTGTTGAATCCAAAATTCTAGAAGATTTTAAAATAATTTTTGTTGAAATATATAACAGAACTGAAGTTATTATAATCAGCTGTTTTCAGTTATACCCAATTAACTATTTTAATTGCAAAAAAGGGTAATAGCATTAACATATTTATATATGTATTTCTTTACAGAGAATGTTACAACACCTGAAGGAAAAGAAAGATGTGGGCTTCTTCTCTTCCATAGCTGGTCTAATGGAAAAATGCAGGTAATTTGGCAGCCATGATTTTAATAAATCAACATGATAACCAAAACCATTATAAACAGTATTTAAAGGTGCTATTTGGGACCTAGAAATTGACACAAATCGGTCGCAATGCATATCATAATGTAATATGAATGTATATAAATAATATACATTCAATTGTTTCTGTTTTTTTACTCTACCATAATTTTTAATCAGTTATGTTCGGCGAAACATGTGAGAAGTCTCAATCAAATGCTAATCTTTAAAGTAGTACATCAGATTACCATATTAGTAAGATAAGGTTTATTTCCTATTCTCCCGCTTAAATTTATAAACAATACCATAATAAAGTATTTGTATTTTGTAGTGTTTTGGATCTTGATGCGTTCGAGAGAACCAACAAAGCTGAAGGTTTGGGTATGAGTACAGAAACCAGCTCTACTGATCAGAATTTACATGATGGAGAGTTTACATGTAAAATTTTCAGATTCCTTCAACTTATGTGTGAAGGTCACAACTTAGGTAGGTATTTCACTTATGCAAAGCTGAATACTCTTTTATGCTCCCAATTTTTTAATTAATACAGCTATTGGTGTGATTCGAGCGACTTGGGGTGGTCAAAGGAGCACTAACTATTGGTGGTTTTGAGTAGTCTATGTGTTCAAGGATTAAGATGGTAAACACACTGCAACCCCTTTTTTTGTTATAAACACAGCTATTGGTGTGATTCGAGCAATTTGGGGTGGTCTAAGGAGCACTTGTTATAGGTGGTTTCGAGTAGTGCTGAAGGATTAAGATAGTTAACACACTTCAACCTCTTTTTATTAACACAGCAATTGGCGTGATTCAAGTGATTTAGATGCGCTAAGGAACACTAATTATAGGTGGTTTTGAGTGGTCCATGTGCTAAAGTATTAAAATGGTTAACACACTGCTACCTTTTTCATCTTTTACAGAATTCCAGAATTATTTACGAACCCAGGCGGGTAATACAACGACTGTTAATATTGTTATTTGTACAGTAGATTACCTTTTACGTCTACAGGTAGGTCATTATTTCTCATAGTACACCAGTAAAAATAAGCATTACAGACACATGTTTTGAATTTGTTGATTTATTTGATAAAGCGCAAATGGGAGAGGGATGGGATAGATAGGTTGAAATATCATCGTTAATGTTCATCACCTGAACGCAGTTTACATCAACTTGTTTATGCATGTTGTATACTACTAAAGCTTTTTAATTGAGTGTGAAGGGGTTGGATGCCCAAATGGTTAGTGCGTGTGCGTTGTATCACAAGGTCTGTCATTTAGTCAACTGGCGAGGTCTCGATTCCCCAGTTATATGTGACAAGGAGTATCTCATGGTTTTTTTCCGAGTCCTCCGATTTCCACCCAATGCTAAAGACACCAGCGCACGTTGAATTATTGAGATAGAATTGAACCATATGTCAGTCCCGAAGTGTTAAAAACCAATTCTCTCTCTCTTAATAAGTGGGGGGTTGGGATGGCCTAGTGGTCTAGAGTGCCGCGCTTCGACCTCTAGCTGGCCAGTCACCTCTGGCTTACGGCTGTGGTTTCGATCCCTGGTGTGAGCGTATGTGGCATGAAGATAGGGACACCTTCTCAACCTCGTGGGTTTCCTCCCACTGCTAAAGACCCCTACGTGCAAGTGAATTATTGAAATAAAATTGAAACCATATGTTAGTCCCAAAATGACCTAGTTTGTGTCGAGTGAACGTTAAACCCCATTTCTCTCTCTCTCTCTCTTAATGAGTGGGAGTTCAAAAAGAATTGTAAACATGTTGAATCCTCTAATATTTTGCCTTTTCAAACCGTGATTAGTGGATTCTATTTCTATTGTTAATTGTGAGAAACGGACAGATTAGGTATTGTCACTTTAAGAATCTGTTAGATTTATATAAATATGTAGATCTTAGTTACTAATTTGAAACATGAGCTTGGCCTTTAAAGTGATTTTGTATCATTTCAGGAATCTATGATGGATTTCTACTGGCATTATTCTGGTAAAGATGTTATAGATACCTCTGGTAAAGATCATTTCTGTCGTGCTAGTATGGTGGCTAAACAAGTTTTCTGTTCACTCTCAGAATATATACAGGTATATAAGTAGCCTAATTCAATATTTATATATCTCGTAAGCATAAGTCTTTATCCACTGTTCAAAATAATTGTCAAAACTCTGCTTTAACTGATCGGAGTGTATTGACTTCAAAACATCAATTGCCAATGTGATTTTGAAGATCGAAGAAATTTATCTGTAGGTATTATATTTTTATTTCCATGATTTTCAGGGTCCCTGTTCCTTGAATCAGTTGGCATTGGCCCACAGTAGGTTGTGGGATGCTGTTGGTGGTTTCATATATATATTTGCTCACATGCAGGATAAACTCTCAAAGGTATGTACAGGCGAACCACAGAAACCCAAAAGACAAACAAGCGTTAGGACAGAACATAGCACAAATATAACACATGGGCATTGTAACATGTAACACACAGACACTAACACATGGACACTGTAACACATGGAAATTGTAACACATGGACACTGTAACACACAGGCAGTCGGACACTGTAACACATGAACACTGTAACACACAGACACTGTAACACATGGACACTGTAACACACGGACACTGTAAAACATGGACATTGTAAGAACTGAATAATAAAAGTATATAGGAGCGTGACCTGAAATTTCAGCAGTGGGGGAAAAGTTGAAGACAACAAGTTTGTCTTGAGGTCTAGGGGATTACACAAGAGTTTAATCAAATCAGAAGATCTGAGACAATACTCCTGCTCATTTAGATTCATACATGTAAATGATTAAGAGTGGAGTGAGTTTTTGCATTTGATGCTGGATCTCCTTCTGGATACATAACTGGTACTATCAAATCAGGTGACTGGATCCATGGGTCAGTTGTGAGAGTTGACTACGCTGTACAGTCCTAGGCCTGCACTGTTATCTACTCTTGCTATCTATTCATACATATGCATATATCATCATTATATATCATATATTTAGATCTATATTTAGTTTAAATATATATTTTATTCAGGATCCTGATCAGTTAGACTTATTGAGAGAATTTATGGAGTTACAGAAAGAAATGATGATAATGTTACTCTCTATGTTAGAAGGTAATTCTGGTTTTATACATCTGCTAGTTGTATATCTCAGGTTCTATTTGGAAATGTCAATTTAATCTAATTGGAACATTGTTTTGGACTTTCATGGTAGTTCAACAGTCAGGGTACTCGACTCTCGACCAGAATTTTCAAGTTTGAACCCTTGTCATATTTCCAAGTCCAGCCTTTACTTGTTTACTGTCATTGAGTCAAGTGGCGTGGTATTGATTCTCTACTTGTATGTGACAATGAGTTGAGTCGACTGTCCAACCTCATATGCCTAGTTGTTTGGATAAACAAAAAAGGGCCCAACCGTGTACATGATGTAATAGATCCCTCAACAATTAGAAAATGAATGAAGTGTAGATGGAAATATCGCTGTCCGAGCAAAATTTGCTGACCTTGCCCTCCAAACATAAAGATAAAAATATATACAGAAAAAGGTTATGTTTGTCTTAAATGACTTATGTATTGTGGTGTTGAGACATGATTTATTAAAACCCACACATTTAGGCAGTTGCACCGAATTAGTGTGGTGTGGGAGGGGGCTAGATAAAGACACACTCTTGGTTGGGTTAAAATCCACCTCACTAAATGAAAATCGATTGTATTAATTTATGAAATCAAAACAATGTGAATAATATATGAAGATATAGGTAATGGTATGAAGTTTATTTTAAACAAATTTAGCTGATTTAGTAACCTGAAACATAAAATATATTTACAGGTAATGTTATGAATGGTCCTATTGGTAAACAGATGGTAGACACACTTGTTGAATCCTCTTCTAATGTAGAGGTAAGAATTTCTAAATAAAACCCATCTTCATCCCATCAATAGGGTGGTTGGGTGGCCAACTGGTCTGTCATTGAGCTAAGTGGCGTAATTTCTATTCCCCGCTTGTACATGACAAGGAGTTGGGTCGCATTTCCAACCTCAGGAGTTTTCTCTGGGTCATCCACTTTCCTCCCAAGACCTCTATACGTACAAGCAAATTACTGAAGTGTAAGTAAGTAATTTTAAAAAAGCTTACATTACGATCCTTTATTATTTTCTAGATAGAATTTTTTGCAGGAATTGTACATGTATATCCATTTTTATTTCAGATGATTTTGAAATTCTTTGACATTTTCCTAAAGATGAAAGACTTGACGTCTTCTGAATCATTCTTGGTATATTTCTTTTTTTATATTTTTCAAATTATTTTTTGTAGCAATTTGAATTTAAATATAATAGATTTATTCCTTTTAAAACATTTATATATTTGTAAGTTATGAATAATGAATGAAATTCAAACATTTTGAAATTACAGTAATAAGCTAAGAATAATTTTCCAAATATGAGGTCTGCTCAAAATAGAGCTGAACATGTTAGAATTTTTTTATTATGAAGAAGAGTTAGTGCACTTATCTGTCTTCATGTTTCTGAGCCAAGCTGAATCATTTGAATTTTATTCTTCTTACATCAATGTCAGGTGATTATCTAACTCCAATATTATAATATTTTGGATCATCATTTATTGTCTGTAATTTAAATAATGAACTTTTTTTTATTGGCCTGTCATTATGCGTTTAATGATGTGTATTTTGTGTATGATGCCAACTTGTAGGAATTTGATGTAAATCAAGATGGCTACATATCTGATAAAGAATTCCGACGAGCCATGGAAGCTCAGAAAATATATTCTAGGTTTGTACCTCCAGAAGATGTTGTCGTTAGTAACCTGTCATCTCATTGTGGTGCTGCTGTGTCACTAAAACAATGAAAGGGGTCAGATTTAACACTTTTTGCCCAAATCCAAGAGATGATGTTCTTTATAAGGGCATTTACGTGGATCCAGCGTCACTACAATGAGATAACAGGAACCTTTTTTTTATTTTTGAAACTTGTATATTTAATTGTTTATTTATTTGATAAATCAGGAATTTGACACAAACCAAGATGGTTGGATTTCTCATAAAGAATTCCGTAAGGCTATGGAATCGCAAAAAGTGTATACTGAGTAAGTCAAGCATGGCATGAGAGTGTGAACCTCAGTTTGAACCTCCAGAGTTGACGTATTCTGTTGCAGATTTCATTGAAATGGAAAATATTTAAAAATCCTTGACCCTCCCAATTTCTTTGTGAAATTTGCCCCCTACATAAGAAAGTATTAACCTCAGTTTGACCCATCCATTTAAAGATTTTTGATGTTAACCCATTCTGCTCTTTAAGAGCTTTTTTCATGAGATATCATTGAAATGTTGAATATTTAAAACCCTTGACCCCACCTAACGTCTTTGTGTCATTGATTTCTGTTTGTTTTAACTACCCAGGGACTGATTCACGTTCATTCATCGACTCCTACTTTCCCTTCATGCCAAGTTCCTAATTCATTATATAATCTGTTTGTCTTGGTTTTGACTCCATGCCAAAAAGTAATAAGGAGTGGCTCACTTCCTAAACCCTGTGAGTTTTCTCTGTCTTATCCCTTTTTATCCCACGTTAATATGAAGACCCCTGGACACAAGAGAATTATTGAACAAGGCTTGTTACCTGTTGAAATCTTTGTGTTTTTTCTCTGGATGACCTGTTTTCATCCGTCTAAATTATTAAGATAACAATATAACATCTGCACTTCAAAAGACCTGTGTACCCCATTGAAGTATTTGTCCCAAAATTACTCAGCGTACTTTCTCTTGATCAGCCTACTGTCTTCATTGGCCCAGTCGGAGTAGAACAGTAGGTCGTTAAACCTCACTTAATTTTGATCAGCCTACCATCTTCATTAGCCCAGTCGAAGCAGAACAGTAGGACGTTAAACCCCATTTCATTTCGATCAGTCTAAATAACTATAACAGTATGTATATATATTTAGGAAACATTTACATATTATTGCAGCCAATGCGAATATTTTGTTTTTGAGTATATAAGGTGGAAATCTATATTTTCAGTTCTTACTAATTTGTTTAACGTGTGTTGACAGTGATTAACTGTTTCTAAATCTAAGATATTGATTATTGCCTGTTTTTGTTGAAAGATTTATACAGCATTTTAATTCTGTATCAGTATCATTCCATAGAATGGTTGTGATCATTTAAAGTATGATATGATTTGTAATCCAATTTGAACATTGTCTATATTTACTTGGTTGTGCTATGGACTCCAGCTTTTTGCCTGCAGGGGATCATTTGCCTAAGCAAATCATATTCTCTTTGGCCTAAGCGGATCAGTTTCTTTCAGCTAAGTAGAGATTTTGCCTGAGGAACTATTATCTCTTTAGGCTGGGCAGATCATTATTCTTTCAAATGAGCAAACTTTTTACCAGGAATGGGAACAATTTTCTCTTTGGTCTAGAGTGGGGGGGACACCATTCTCTCTTTTGAAATAACAAGCAAACAGATCAGAATGTAATAAAGTACAGAAAAAAAATAGTTTGAAATATATAAAATGTCAAATCAAAAGCTTGCTTTATAAATATCATACTACACAGAATATAATCCGATCTTTTCTAATATATCCTAACTTGTCATTTTGTGAGTGGTCATAGTTAAGGAAGGGGATGCATTGATTAATATTCAATATCTTGTGATCAGACCTGATCATTATTTGGTATAAACTTTCAGAGAAGAGATCCAGTATATTATGATGTGCGTTGATGCCAACCATGATGGTAAGGTTGATTTCCATGAATTTACAGACCGATTCCATAATCCTGCTAAAGATATCGGTTTCACTATGGCTGTCCTGTTAACCAACTTGTCAGAACATATGCCAAATGAACCTAGGTAGGTGTTCCAGCTTATTTTCAAAATTGTGAGGTTGCAAAAAATTCTTGAATTCAAGCAATTTAAAATCTCCCGTAATCTGGAAAAACCTAGCAAGTCAAATTTTGGTGAAAATTGAGTAAGAACCATATTTGGACTTAGTACACATGTATATAATAATAGTTTTTTTTCTCCTTCACTGAAAAGGCTTCTAATTATCTTCATCTAAAAAGACAAAATAAAATTGGTTTTATATTCAGTAGCTTAATTCTGAAACAAACATTTTTCCTTTGTTTTCTCAAATCTACATTCAACAGTGTTACTAGGCTTTTCCAGATATGGGAGAAATGTTTTACACTCAAGAGGTGTGAATCCTTGCTTTGGTCAAAGACGAACATTTGAGAGTTTTTCTTGCCCTTTGTTAACATGAAAAAATGTTCCTACCGTTGTTGTTTAGTGATAGTGCAATTAAAAGAAATTCAAGGACTGATTCCAGTCATGAACCGGCGATTCTAGTCATGAAGGATTTTTTGGGAGGGTGACAAGCAAAATGTCCAGAAAGAAGAAGAGTGGGGATTAAACCCTGTATGGAGAAAAATGCTTTGGTTTCATGGTTTTGCCTTGACGAGGTGTTAATCTTCATTTCTGTTTTTACAAGGCATTAGATTAAAAAAAAATGGCCTAGCAGCAAACTCTATTTCATACTTACAAACAAAAACGTAAAACTGATATCTGTTGATCACACGTCATTTGATGTTTTTTCAGACTTGGTCGTTTATTAGAGAAAGCTAAAAGTGTACTGGATTATTTTGAACCCTACTTGGGTAGAATTGAGATTATGGGTAGTGCTAACCGTATAGAACGGGTATATTTCGAAATAACCCAATCTCATATTGACCAATGGGAGAAACCACAGATTAAGGTTAGTACAAATGACTTAAAGTAATGTAGAAAGTCCAAAACAATATGGCGGAACTGTGAGTATGGCGCTGGCTCACTAACCTAGGTGGTCCCAGATTCAATCCTGCTGTTTGCTGAGAAAGTTCCTGTATCCTGCACCGCTGACAAGGGGGAACCAATCAAGAAAATCCTAATGAACATAACGGCGAACGCAGGGATCAAACATGGGACCTCCAGGTTTTGGAGCCACCGTCTTAATCACTGAGCCATCGTGGCTCCCGCCTTTACAATGAACCTAGCACTGCTGTATATACTAATGGGAAAATATTCAAGATCTCAAAATAAGAATAGGCCATAGTACTGCTGTCAAACCACATGCCCATCGTCATTCATCCCTTCGTGAAGAAAGAAAAATCTTAATCCATTTCATTCATTTCATTTTCAAATCATTGTGCTGCACTTTGATACTGTTACATTACGTATATAACACTAACAGATGAAATTCACAACTTCAAGGGTTCAAGGGTATTTGTTCATGCAGCGGGTTAAATGACATTTGATGAGATTTATAAATGTTGTATTTTCAGGAATCCAAGAGATCTTTCTTACATAGTGTGGTTAATGAAGGAGGTGACAAAGAAAAACTTGAAAGTTTCGTTAACTTCTGTGAAGATACAATTTTTGAAGTAAGTTGTGTTTTAAATGATATCGTAGGTAAATTCGAGTGTTGGTGGCCAGGTGAACTAATGTATGTGTATAGATTATATTAAGGTATGTGATGAGTCAAGTGGATTGGTTTCGATCCCACATTTGCACATGGCAGGGTTGCATGCTTAACCGTATGGATTTTCTATGGGTCCTCCAGTTTACTATCGCAGCTAAAGACCCCAATATGGGAAGCAAATTATCGAAATAAAATTGTACCATATGTTACTCTCTCTCTCTGGTAGAAACAGGCTCTCTGGTAGAAACAGAGTGTGTAACCCTTAGAACACTGGTATCTTTTAGGTATTGAGAGAACTTTTTCACATAATCTAAAAAAACACCAATGGTAATCAATGAAGATGCTTTTGTCCCCGCATTTTAAAGAAAATGGGTTTATTTATACAGCTGCTTCTAATTGAGTTGGAAGTTTCAAACTTGGTATTAGTGTTCGTTAGGTGACTGTTTTGACTGAGTTCAATACTTTGACTAATGTTTCTACTTTATTTCAATAGATGCAGCATGCAACTAGTATCAGTGCTGAGGAACAGAGGATAGCAGCCATGAAAAGTGGTGGATTTGGTGGTGAAGGAGGGTAAGTTAGCCTTAGTGTGAATATTTATCTTTTAACGAAAATTAAAGGGTTTTATTTTTATAAAAAAAGATTTTTATTATTGATATAATCTGAAGTCTCTATGCATCATGTTCGATATATATAGCTCTTTACACTGCTTGATTTGTCCAATGCAATTATGGTATCAATAAAAAATATAAATAATAAAAATTAATTTTATTGTAGTGAAGCGCAGCGAAAACCATCAAAAAACAGGTTACTAGGATTGCTGACTTTTAACCTACTTTACTCCATCCACCCACTGCCCAGCCCCACTCCCAACTATTCCTGTGGTTTAGACCTTCAATTTCTCTGGTTGGACCCTAAATCTAAAATAATCAAATTGACCTGACCTCAAGGCTATCTTGTCAGAAATAATATAAATTCTATGAAATAGAATTGAAGCGGCACTACAGCCATCTCTTACATGAAATTCCAATTGCCAAGGGTTCTTTGGTTTGCATGAGATCTTCGTTTTTCGTCACATTCGAACGACTCTATCCTTCACGACTGACAAGGGGCCACAAGAGGGAACCATACTGGAAAATCCAGGACCAAACACAAGAGCTCCAATTCCAAGTTTGCGAGCTAACGTCTTACTTGCTGAGCCCCCATAATTTTACAGTGTTTTTGTCAATAGGCCTATAATTTCTTTTAATCCCATTTCTGTCATGTTTTCAAACTTCCATCTGAAACAGTCATATTTATTAAATCAGCTATCAGGATATGATTAATATGTATGCGAATTTCCACTGTCTAACAATATTAATTTATTTAACTTCTTAATATTATCTAATAAATATTCATTTTATAACAGTCATAATTGTTTATACTAATACCAGCTAACATCCCAGATAACATCATGACTTTAAATTTGATTTTTGATGTTAATTTAACGTTAACTGACACATTATTATCTATTGCTGTAATATTTACTTTGATTGAACAGGGGACCTAATTCCTGAAAAATGAAACTAAAATATCTGGACACCTGTTACCACTGTTAGTGGTGTATTTTGTACACAGTGAACTTTCCATTTGCTGATTACACTATTTTGCCTATATCGTTTTTTTAGGACTTCAAATTTTGTCTAATGATTTGGATTGTTCATACTTGGTTTTATTTTATTGACTAAGAGCTAAAGGTTGTTCTTGGATTAACTTTCAACCAATAAAATGACTGCATGTTTATGATATTCTAATTTAAATTTTTGATGAAAAATCCATAAACCTGTACATATATAATTTTAAATATTACTGCATTTGTAATGCCTTTTTTTATGAAAATAATACTGTAAAGCTGTACATATATATTTTAGATATTACTGCATTTGTAGCTTGGTAATGCTTGTTTATGAAAATGATACTTTTAAATATAACCTCTACTGCACTATTTATTGCAGTTTTGCAGAGTACTAAAAAATTGGCTTTCATTTATATATGCACCATGTGAAAGTGGTGATGCAAAATATTAACTTCTGTTAACGTGTCACATTAATTTTTACAGATTTCATACCTAGAAATTTGTATGTTTCAATCATAATGTATTTTATATAAGTTGTATTTTGTTTTCCAGTGTTCTCGAACCAATCTCCCTGACATACAGATTTTTGAAGGATATTATTTTCACCTTCTTCTCCTTCTTTACATGGACGAACTTGAAGAAATCGTACACATCCTTTAAGAATATGACATATTGGCAGGTGTTTGTCACTTTCTTCAAGCTTATCTTCAAGTTATCCTTCATGACCGTCTGCTTCTCGCTGAATATCTTATGGTAAGTTTTCATTGTTGTATGTTTTTTTTAGAATATCTTATTCTAAATTTCAATTTATAAACATCTCATTCTCATTGCTTGTATGGTTCTTGTACGATATGTCATGATGATGAGTTTTATTTATTACAACCTTTAGAATATCTTATGATAAATTTCGTTTTATCACAGTAGAATTCATGATTCTGTTTCATACTTCCATGCCTCATTTTCTACTTGATGGCCAAAGTTCCAGAGCCCTGTTTTCTAAAATCTTAACAAAAGATGAAATCAAATTTTAGTAGATACTTCAATTTTGATTGGCTAAGCTGTAAGATGTATCTAATATTATACAATCAAATTACTAAAATTTAGATTTTGTCTTTGTTTAAATTTCGTGAAACAGACCCCTGATTACATGTGGTTTTTATACGCCCACATTGAAATGTGGTCGTATATTGTCGTCGCCCCCGTCCGTCCGTCCGTCCGTCCGTCGGTCCGGCGTCCACAATTGCTTGTGGACGCTCTAGAGGCTAAAGTTAGTATCCGATTGACTTTAAATTTATACACAGTGTTTAAGGTCATGAGACGAAGAAGCCTATTGTTTTTCAGCGATTTCCGATAATAACTACCAGAGTTATGGCCCTTGATCACTTCAAAAAATCTTGTGGACGCTCTAGAGGCCAAAGTTAATATCTGTTTGGCTTTAAATTTATACACAGTGTTTAAGGTCATAAGACGAAGAAGCCTATTGATTTTCAGCGACTTCCGATAATTAGTGCCAGAGTTATGGCCCTTGATCACTTCAAAAAATCTTGTGGACGCTCTAAAAGCCAAAGTTAATATCCGATTGACTTTAAATTTATACACAGTGTTTAAGGCCATAAGGCAAAGAAGCCTATTGATTTTCAGTGATTTCCGATAATTACAGCAAGAGTTATGGCCCTTGATCACTTCAAAAAATCTTTTGGACGCTCTAAAATCCAAAGTTAATATCCGATTGACTTTAAATTTATACACAGTGTTTAAGGTCATAAGACGAAGAAGCCTTTGGATTGTCAGTGATTTCCGATAATTAGTGCCAGAGTTATGGCCCTTGATCATTTCAAAAAATCTGGTGGACGCTCTAAAAGCCAAAGTTAATATCCGATTGACTTTAAATTTATACACAGTGTTTAAGGTCATAAGATGAAGAAGCCTATGGATTTTCAGCAATTTCCGATAATAAGTGCCAGAGTTATGGCCCTTGATCACTTCAAAAAATCTTGTGGACATTCTAAAAGCCGAAGTTAATATCCGATTGACTCTAAATTTATACACAGTGTTTAAGATCATAAGACGAAGAAGCCTATTGATTGTCAGCGATTTCCGATTATTAGTGCCAGAGTTATGCCCCTTGATCACTTCAAAAAAGCTTGTGGATGCTCTAGAGGCCAAAGTTCATATCCGATTGACTTCAAATTTATACACAGTGTTTAAGGTCATGAGACAAAGAATCCTATTGATTTTCAGCGATCTCTGATAATTATTGCCAGATTTATGGCCCTTGATCACATCAAAAAATCCTGTGGACGCTCTAGAGGCCAAAGTTAATACCCGATTGACTTTAAATTTACACACACTGTTTAAGGTCATAAGACGAAGAAGCCTACTGATTTTCAGCGATTTCAAATAATTACTTTCAGAGTTATCTCCCTTGATCACTTCAAAAAACCTTGTGATGCTATAGATGCCAAACTTATCATCCGATTGACTTCGGATTGATACACAGAGTTTAAGGTGTTGAAACGAACAAGTATTTTGATTTTCAAAGAATTTTGCTAACTGAACAACTAAATCCATGATGTTAAATGTTTCCTATACTAATTGTTAGCGTGGGGCAAAACTTTATAAAAAGCAAACAAATTCTAATGATTTTCAGATAATTACATAATGAGTTGTTACTCTTAATCAGATTTTAGTGTATTACAAATGTTTCATTACCCGGTACCAAAAAAAGTAAAAATATGCGACAACCCTTGTTGACTGCCCGGACGATTTAGCTGCTGTGGGCGTATGTTTCGTTGCCTGGCAACCTATCTTTGATTGCTTGGGTTGTGCTTATTAAATGGCAGAGTTATACCATCACCCATCATTTGTTTGCTTTATCAATTTTCCAGGACGTTGCTGAAGTTCTTCATTAATATGATGATGGGTGATAAGAGCGAGGAAGAAGCAGCTAAAAAGAAACAGAAAGAGAAAGAGCAGGCTTCATTACCACTTCCACCTCTGGCACTTGGTCCACCCACCATTCCTATCGCACCAAGACAAACAGATCATATAGATATAAATAAACCATCAGAGACAGACTCAGAAAGGTATGCTGCTAATCTGAAACATTATATGATATCTGTATCTGCTTGGTTGATCACTTTGTGCAGAAAGAGATAGAGAGAGAAATGGTATTTAACATCTACTTGACACAATCTAGGTCATTTTGGGGCTAACATGTGGTTCAATTTGCTTCAACCTTACTCCTAAGGCAGTTGACTCAATGGCAGACTTTATGATACAACACACACACACTAACCATTCAACCATGTATCTGCTTGGTAAATTAGATCACTTTGTGCAGAAGATTGTATTACCAGAAACTTCAATTAGTTAATAATTTCCGTTGTTAAACATTTTCTGTTTTCTAGGAAAGCTAGTGAGAAGTCTCAGAGTTCACCATCTAATGGATCTGTTACTAATCTAGAAAATGGTACTTCACCAGCTACTTCCACAGAACAATCTTCGGAAAAAGCACAGTTAGAAACACAGTTCATGGAGGTTTGTATATATGCTCCCATACTTTAAAAAGAAGCAGAAGACTCTTTACAATCTGTCTGTCAGTCTTTGATAATGATCATTTTCTGCTCAGGATAACCAGAGCATAAGCAATTAGTTTGGTGAAGACTTTGGAATGCAATAAATCTCCCTCTGAATGTTCACAGTGTTTGATCATGTACATTAACCACTAAGGCGAAGCAGAGATAAGCAATTTGATTGATTGAGACTTAGAATACAAGAACTTTGGTTCTAGTTGGATGAGGAGAGTGATGAAACTCAAGGGTCTTGATTCATTCATTTCGACTTAGATTAAGTACGGATAAGCAATGCTTTGGGAAAAGATGAATTAGATTCTAACTGATGGGGAGTGATGAAACTTAGTGTAGAGTTTCAATATCGGGTACATTTTCTGCCTAGACATATGCACGTCTTGATTAGCCCATTCTGTGCCGAAAAAAAAAAGACATTAAATCCTATTCTGTGTCATTTCAACATTTTAATACTCCTGTATAATGTATTTAAATGAACATATTGCAGCTTGAAGAAGATGAAGCATATTATCAAGAAACACCAGAAGAAACTCAGCCGTTATTACAGTCTGTTCAACAAATATATCCTACTGATGTTAATGGGTAATTCAATTAGTTTAATACCTCTCGAAGTCCACACAAGTGTTTTAAAGAGTAGAAGGATAGGGAGTTTCTGAGCCCAGTTTTTTCAAAAATTGTTTCTTTTATTGATATAATTTAAAGTCCCTTATTTTCGGAAAATAAAAGATTTTTCACAGTTTAATTAAGAAAGGAATATTGAATTAAAAAGAGTAGAGGGAGAGAGAAATGGGGTTTGACGTCCACTCGACACAAACTAGGTCATTTTGGGACTAACAAATGGTTCAGTTTTATTTCAATAAGTCGCTTGGTTGTTGGGATCTTTAGCAGTGGGAGGAAACCGGAGAACCCAAAGAAAACCCCTGAAGTTGGACAGACAAAATACGACCTGTGTTTTAATCAGATTGAGACTTGAATATGATCTGATATCTTTCAAGGGGAGTTGAAAGGCCCTATGGTTAGCGTGCGCGCGCTGTATCATACGGCCTGCCATTGAGTCAACTGGCGTGGTTTCGAATCCCGGGTTGTATGTGGCAAGGAGTTGGGTCGCCTGTCCAACCTCGTGGGTTTTCCCTGGGTACTCTGGTTTCCTCCCACTGCTAAAGACCCCCACGCGCAAACGAATTATTGAAATAAACTCGAAACATATATTAGTTCAGAAATGACCTAGTTTGTGTCGAGTGGAAATAAACCCCATTTCTCTCTCTCTCTCTCTCTCTCTCTCTCTCTATGTCTTTCAAATTCTTGTATGTAATAAAACTTTTTTTTTCAGTGCTACTATGAATGGTAACCTAGGTGACCAGCCAATACCTCTAGAAGATGAAGCACCTATTGAAACACAAGCATTTGATTATGGAAAATATATTTTGGTATGTTATATTTTTATCAAAGTTTTCTAGTTGTTATTCATGGTTGTAGTGATAGCAGCAGGAATTTCCCGCAGCTGATAGGGGAGGTGGTTATTCTCCTCCCCAAGACAATTTTCAAAAATTCTGGACAAAATACACTATTTATGTTCAAGATAGGGAACACTATAATTTATTTCTATCTAAACCTGAAATTAGGAAGTTAAACCAAATTTTATTTCTAAAATATTAAGTTGATTCCTATTTGAGCCTAATACCAGATCATTGACATTATGTTAAAAGTATTGAAACAGTAAGCTATTATAACTATAACTGTCTAATAAAAACCATTGAGATGAGCAGTTCTTTTCTCAAAGATATATACCCTTGAGCATTAGTTGTTTTTTACAGTGTATGGCTGACTGAAAAAAGTCAAAGGCAGGTGCCCTCTGCCTCATAGGAAATGAAATGAAATGGGGTTTAACGTCCTACTGTTTTGCTCGGTCTGGGCTAATGATGACTGGCATACGCCATACAGTGTGCATTGAGGGAAATTTTGCCTGTGTGGCGGCACTATGCCCTACTCTTATATCAAATTCCATCTGCCAAGGGATCTATTACGTGCACACCAATGTACAGACAGCTGATAAGGGGAAACCATGCCGAAAAATCCTGATGAACTTTCTTGGCCAATGAAGGAATCGAACACACGACCTCCAGGCTAGCAAGCTAGCGTCTTACAAACTCCTTCACCATGGATCCCCAGCCTCTTAGGACTACAACCTAGGCTCATAAAGTTAGTGCAATAAACTTTAACAAATAATGTTGTTTTTCTATTACAGAGTTTGTTTGCCAGAAATTTTTACAACTTTAAGTTTATGGCACTTGTTTTAGCTTTCGTATTGAACTGTATGCTGCTATTCTATAAGGTAAATGCTTTTACATTGACGATATATACACATATATATATTAATGAAGCCATGTTCTAGATTATTTGATTATTTCCAAGGCAGTTTTACCCGGCCATTTAAGAAGTTAGCTGTTATTAAATCAAGTTAAAACATTTAAGGTCAGATTAGTTCCCAACCTATATAGTCGTTATCATTTATAAGCTAAAATTCACTATTCTATAATTAAAATCAAAAATCTAGAATATATATCTCTACTTTCAATTTGTAGGTAACTAAAGTAGAAGGAGACGACAAAGCTGGTGGGAATGCAACTGCTGAAGAAGACGAGGACATAACTGAAATTGTTACAATGGAGGACGATAAGACGTATCTAGAGTATGTTATGACTGGTCTAGCAGCTCTACACTGTCTCATATCCTTCTCCATTCTTATAGCCTACTACTGTCTAAAAGTGCCTTTAGTTATATTCAAACGAGAAAAGGAGATCGCTCGTAAATTGGAGTTTGAGGGTCTGTATGTGGCTGAACAACCAACAGACGATGATCTGAAGGCACACTGGGACCGTCTTGTCCTCAGTACTAGATCATTCCCAGAGAGCTACTGGGATAAATTTGTTAAAAAGAAGGTAAGTTGTCCTTTAATTTTACTTAAATGTATGAAATGGTTAATTGTTTTGAGTATAGAGTGCTTTTTGGATGGGCTAATAAAGACAGGCATCATAAGCCATGTAGTGTGTCTGAAGGGACGTTTGGCCAGGACAGAAACATGTAAGCCTACTCTCTTTCAAATTCCAACAAACTGTCAAGGCTTCTTTTACTTGCACTTTGGCACTATTGTGTACATTGAACTTGATACCAAGAAAGTTCATCCAGATTTTCAGTGGTACAGAACAGAGGACTTGGCAGGTTACAATGTATAGTCATTTGAATGGGATGAAAAACGGAGATCCTGGCAGTTGGAATTGCGATATAAGAGTAGGCCATAGTGACGCTGCCCAGGCAAAATTCCCCTCATAGCACTCAGTATGGCGTATGTCTGTCTTCATTATCTCAGCCAGTCAGTAGCAGAACAGTAGAATGTTAAGCCCCATTTCATTTTGTAACGATTATATGATTTGTATGATCTAGGTTCGATCAAGATATGCTGAACAGTATGATTTTGAGGCTATAAGTAATTTATTAGGTATGGAGAAAAATAATGTGCCAAAAGAAACAGAACCACCAACCAAATCTTTTCTACCGGCCTTGTAAGTTTATATGATTTATACTATTTTATCAATTTATTCACTTTATACTGTTTTTATACGCCTACATTTTTATGTTTATGGACCACTGGACACTCTGCAGGTCAGAATTTTTTGACGAAACTTGAAATATAGGTTTATCACCAAAAGATCTTGGTTCCTTTTGATATTGGTGTGTATTGGATAGAAACTTCATGGATTATGACCCCTGATTGTTTTTAGGTTGTGGACACTCAGGAGGTCATAATATTCATCCGATTTTGATGAAACTTGAAATACATGTTTATAACCTAAAGATCTTGGCTCCTTTCGATATTCATGCATATCGGATCGTAAGTTCCTGAATATTGGTATGTATATAAAATTTGAGAAGTCTCCAAACCCCAATTAAACATCATGTAGAAATATTAAACATCATTCTGTATGTTTTGTAGGCAAATATAGTAACTTGGATTAACCAATAATTTTGCTATGAAACAAAATACATCAATTAAAATTTATATTTCAGTTTATCACATGTAGATATACAATACCAAATATGGAAATGGGGAGTCATATTCACAGATAATGTAAGTCTAGTATGAAATATAGATATTTTCTTGTTTTACATAGAATTTAAACTTTTTCTGTCAATTACAATTTGTTGTATTAGTATTTTCAACTGATTGATTGCTGAAATTATAATTTAAATCTTTTAATTCTAAAATGTCTGAAAGATAAAATGAAATTGTAAATTTGCAACTAGAGAGAGAAATTGGGTTTAACATCCACTTGACACAAACTAGGTCTTTTTTCTTTAACATGGTTCAATATTAATTCAATAATTCCCTTGTGCATAGGGGGCTTAGCAGTGAAAGGAAACCAGAAGCCCCCGAGATAGCCTACCAGTTTGGACAGGGGACCTTACTCCTGGTCACTATAGTACTTAAAGTTGCTGATCTCCATTTGAGGAATTTTGAATTCCTTGCAAACTACAATATTGTAAAGTTAAAGTTCCAATAGGAATGTTTTAGTTTTGTTTTCTAAATCAATAGGGGTACATTTTGTATGGATTATATTAGTTTTTTTTCTGAAAAATGCACAATAGGGATTAGTTAGTGACTGTAAGCTGTAACATATAAAAGCGCCAAAATAGAGAGAAAGAGAGAAATGAGTTAAAATGTCCACTTGACACAAACTAGGTCATCTCAGAAATTACACATTTCAATAATTCGCTTGCATGTATGGTTCTTTAGCAGTGGGAGGAAACCAGAGGACCTGGAGAAAACTCATGATGTTGGACAGGCCACCCTACTCCTTGTCACGTACAACCAGGGAATCAAAATCTTGCCAGATGACACAATCACAGACCTATGATACAGCGCGCATGTGCTAACCATTAGGCCATCCAATCCCTGCGCCAAAATAGAACATGACAATATCCAGTAGGTGACTGAGTATAAACCATAGTTATGATCTATTTTTCAGGCTTTCTTATATATTGCTTGGTACTTCCTGTTTTCAATCCTAGGCAACTTCAACTATTTCTTCTACGCGGCCCACCTGTTGGACGTTGCCATTGGAATTAAAACTTTACGAACTATTTTACAGTCCGTAACACATAACGGAAAACAGGTAAGTCATAATACCAGTCAGTAATTTATATAGCACTGACAAGTTAACTCTGCAAGTTGCTCTGGGGTGCTTTACATAAGTACAACTTTAAAAATGAATAAAATTAGAACAATGATAACACATTGATCCAGTCATAATGCACAGTCAGAGTTTGAAATTTTTCTTGTATGTAGTGTAAAACTGAAATATTTAACTCTACACAGATAATTATTTTAAAGAAAATATTGTTAACTGGGGTGTTGTAGTTTAGGAGGTCTAGAGAAAGAGAGAGAGAGAGAAATGAGGTTTAATTCCACTAGACACAAACTAGGTCATTTCAGGACTAAAATATGGTTTAATTTTATTTCAATAATTCATTACAAACGTTTTACGTTATCTATTTTCTAACTATTTTAACAAAAACTGTCAACCCTTTATCTAATCTCCCATAATGTCCCTTTAAGGTGTATTATATGCCAAGATGTGACCTTTTCTTGCTTTTTGAGAATTTTAGTGTGAGTGTGCTCAGTTTTTATTTGTCGCAACTGTTTCCCCTCTTTTTAAGTTGCTCATTTAACTGTATATTTCAGCTTGTGTTGACTGTAATGTTAACGTGTGTAGTTGTATATATATACACTGTCATAGCCTTCAATTTCTTCCGGAAATTTTATGTAAAGGAAGAAGATGGCCAAGTTGACCAAAAATGTCATGATATGGCAACGGTAAGAAAACATTTTTCATATTAATTCAGTAAATTATGAATAGATTGATGGAATCTACATATATTAATGAAATCTACATACCAGTATATTAATGGAATACACATATATTAATTGAATATAGTTAATGGAATGTACATATTTTAATGGAATTTACATATTTTAAGGTAATATACAAATATAAATAAATACACCTGTGGAATACACTTAATAGAATACACTTATGTTAAAGGAATACACCTGTATTTATGAAATATACATGTTTTAATGGAATATACATATTTTAATGGAATATACATATTTTAATGGAATATTTTTATGGAATATACATATTTTGATGGAATATACATATTTTAATGGAATATACATATTTTGAGGGAATATACGTATATTAATAGAATATACATATTTTAATGAAATATACAAATTTTAATGATGTATACATATTTTAATGTTATATACATATTTTAATGTTATATACAAATTTTAATGGAATATACAAATTTTAATGGAATATACAACTATATTAATATATGGAATATACATATTTTAAGGGAATATTTTTGATGGAATATACATATTTTAAATATTTGTACATTGTATAATATTTCAGTGTTTTGTTTATCATTTACACACTGGTGTTCGAGCTGGAGGTGGTATTGGTAAGTCTCATTTTATACAATATGAAGGAAAACTGGATAACAAATCACACAATACAAACTAAAATATGAACTTATATCTCTGATTATTCTCGCTTTGGGAGAGCAAATAAACTATATTTTGTTTATAATGGTTTTATCATTTACTGATACACAAAAAGAGAGAGAGAAAGAGAAAAAAAAATGGGGTTTAGTTCCACCCGACACAAACTAGTTCACCTCAGGACCAATACACGGTTAAACTTTAATTCAATAATTAGCTTGTAGGCAGGGGAGGGGGTATAGTAGTGGGAGGAAACCGGAAGACCTGGAGAAAACCCATGAGGTTTGACAGGTGACCCTAATCCTTGTCATTTACAACTCAGAATCGAAACCTCTCACTCCTAAAGACCCCTATACGTGCAAGCGAATTATGGAAATAAAATTAAATTAAACCATAAGTTAGTCCCGAAATGACCTACTTTGTGTTAAGTGGATGTTAAACCCCATTTCTCTCTCTCTCTCCCTTGACAGAGTAACTATAGCTGGACAGACTGGTAGATCTGCTTGGGTACTGGATCAGGAAAAGTAAGCGTAATGACACTACTCTAAAGCTTCTCTCCCAACTTCTGTATATTTACCTATCTGTAAAACATAAGATTATAACTGAATTCGTCTTTCTTCTAGGTGATGAAATCGAACCAGCTGATGGAGATGCATATGAAGTTTACAGAATTTTATTTGATGTAACATTCTTCTTCTTCGTTATTGTTATCCTATTAGCTATTATTCAGGGTAAGTTCTGTTGTTTGTTGTTCTATCCTTAGATTATGATGAAATAATTACAACTTAAATAAATGACAAGTGGTATCAGGTGTTCTAGAAAGAGTACATGTAATATAGTAAGTGCAGGACAAATCCACCGGACAAGACACAATATACAGACATCACAGAGAAACATACATATCACATCAAGTATATAGATCTGTGGGCTAGCCGTAGATATCCACTGCGCAGTACAGCCCCGAGTCTATATTCAAAGAAACTTCAAGTATATCATTGCTTGTGCAAAAATGAAAACTGGAGGTAAAAAAAATTAATTCTAGGAGAGGGATAATTGGCCTAGGCTGTACCTCAGTCCTTTTATGTGAATAAATTACTGTTTATTAAAAGAAAAAAGGTAAAATCGCTATTCTTCTTAAGAACTTTGTTTCAAGAGGATCTTTCGTATTATTCTTTCTATCAAATCAGGACGAAGTTCATATGAAATCTTTAGATCAATGTGTCTCCCAAAGTGTTGTGCCTTTGATCCTTGTTAACGTTTGTGCATGGCAACAATTAGAGTTTTCTGCCTAGTCTACCATAGGACTAGGTACTGAGTTTTCTTCCCACTGCTATAAGACCCCTACATGCAAACCAATTATTAAAAACAATTATTGTAACAAAATTGAGTTGTAATATTTATTATTTTGTAATTTCAGGTTTGATTATTGATGCATTTGGAGAATTAAGAGATCAGTTAGAACAGGTGAAAGAAGACATGGAGGTAATTGATTCTTTTTATACATACATTGAAACCTCACTAAAAACCCTATTAAAACATTACTTAAAGGTGGTTTAAGGTACTAGACAATGGTTAACATAGCGACCCCAATAACCCTTCCTTTATGCTTCTAAAACTTAATTGTAAGGGTGGTTTCGGTATAAGGCAAGGGTGTACATTGTGACTCAAACCTGAACGACAGTGCTAACCTTTGCTTTATGCTACTCGGGGGTCACGGTGCCTAAGTAGGTAAGATGCTGGCTTGCTAGCCCGGAGGTCCAATGTTCATCCAGATTTTCGGACATGATCCCCCTTGCCAGTGATCCAGAACAGAGGGCCTGACAAAGACAGCTGTCTAGTCATTTGTATGGGACGAAAAATCATGCACATAAAGATCCCTTGACAGGTTACCCGAAAAAGCAATGGTATATGTAGTTAGAAAATGTTATAAACAAGATAAAATTAACATTAAAAAATAGTTGTTGCTTCTACGCATCACTAAATAACAAATATTTTATTTTATGGTTCATGTTATTATATAACTCATGATTTTCTTTTCAGTCTAAATGCTTTATTTGTGGCATTGGAAAAGAATATTTTGATAAAGTTCCACATGGTTTTGAAGTCCATGTGAAAAATGAACACAACTTTGCTAATTACATGTAAGTAAATGTTAAAATATCTGGAGTCAAAATCTTACTTTATGCAGTCAATCAGATGTATTAAATGACAGAAATCGTACACAGTGTGGCTTAGTGGGTAAGGAGCTGGCTCACTAACCAGGAGGTCGGAGATTTGAACTTGATGTTGGTCGAGAAAATTCCCTAGGATTTTACAGCATGGTTTGCCCTTGTCAGTGGTGCAGCTAGTCATTTAAATGATGCACAAAACAGAGGTTCAGTGTACATGTTAGCATGCATGTAAAAGAACCCTTGACTGTTTAAATTCAAATGCAGTCCTGGCAAAATTTCCTCAAAGCACACTGTATGGCGTATGCCCATCTTCATTAGCAAGGTCGGGGCAAAAAAGTAAAAGTTAAACCCTATTTTATTTTATTTCGTTAAAACATTTGGCTATTTCAGGTTTTTCCTGATGCATCTCATCAATAAACCAGATACAGAATATACTGGACAGGTCAGTAGGCTATTTTATTTATTCCATTTTTATACGCCCACATTGAAATGTGGTCGTATATTGTTGTCGCCCTCGTCCGGCCGATTTAGCTGCTGTGGGCGTATGTTTCGTTGTCTGGCAACCTATCTTTATGGTTGCAACTGATGTGCAATACTTAGTCTTGATACAAATATATTAGCTGTATAACACAATCCTTATAACACATATAATTTCACCAAAAATATTTCTCTGAGTAATAAAATTAAATGAAATAAAAATTTCAAATGTTATTTCAGGAGTCCTATGTTTGGGAGTTGTATCAACAAAGATGCTGGGACTTCTTCCCTGTGGGAGAATGTTTCCGCAAACAGTATGAAAACGAACTTGGAGTATAATATACCTTCATCATATTGCGTCAAAACTATCAGTAATGATATTTGTTATGTTGTATATGGATAGATATTAAATTAGATGTTAAATGTAATTTAACTAACACAACTTCTGATGTGTATGGAAACGCCTACCAGAAGAAATCGAATTTTAGACGTTGGTTGTGATTCAACGAACCCTAGTTACGTTTCGTGTTGATAACGTAGTTTAGTAAATCAAATCTTACGTGTTTGATATGAGATTACTAACACAAGTTGTGTATAGTGTTGGTGCCGTAATAGACCTAATTTAACCATGGGTTGATTTAAACAACTCAGATGTTGTGAAAAGATGCCATAATTAAAGTAGTTAAATACCATTTAACTAAACTAACCCTTACATTTTTGTATTAATGATAGAAACTGTGGATCCCGATGTATGTGTTAGCTGTGTGATTTTAATAGAAAATGATTACATATCCTTAGACTGATAATGAATAACCTTAAATGAATAACATATCTTCGTAACATTAATTAGATGATTTAGCATAATTGTGTACATATTCACAAATGTATTATTATTATTACAAAATGTTATTGAAATGTATTTAATGTAAATAATAGAATTGATTATTAAAGAAACTTTTCGCCAGAATAAATGTTAAGTTTTAGATGGATTATAGACAGAAAACTTTCAGAGCTGAGTTGAAGTCAGTGTTGCTTATGACTTAAACGATGAAACTTTTAACAGTACATGTATCTTTGTTAATAGTTCTGGGAATAAGATAACTATGACTCCAGCCCCCCCCCCCCCCTACGAACGATGTGTCATTTAGGAAAGAGGTGATATAGCTTAATCCTTTTCTCTGAGAATAAAAGAATGTTTATAAAAGAATAAATGCCACCCAAATACGGTGAATTTCTTGAAAAGCGGCCTCTCTGGCACTGATTTTTCTGGCAACAGAGTAATTATTCCCAGTATTGATTGTAATGGAGGGAATTAAAATACATATTATAATTGTTTATTATGTATATAGTCCTGTGTGTGCATGTGTAATTGATATGTGTGTTAGTAGATTTATTTATTTATTTATTTAAGATTGAATAATGATATTCCCTCCAAAAACTAACACATCAGTTTCTTACCACTTAAAGATTAAAGTTCATTTGTAAATATGTATACGTAAATTAAAAGCATTATTTATTCATTGTATTTATAAATATTTACTCATTAATTGATAATTATGTTGAGTAATTTATTAGTATTTTTAAATGTGAAATAATATTAACTAAATTATCTATCTTATTTAAGTTATTTACAATGGGAATATGATCTTGTAGTTTAACTGTATAGAATATGATCCACATATTCTCAAATAAGTAATTGGGGTTGCTTACCTCTGAAGAAGCAAAGAACACTTACATATTCATGTTACAGCAATCAAGAATACAAACCGAAATGTATTACATCAATTTTTTCTAGACGTTTTTCGAGGGAAATAGAAATTGATGGAAGTATGGAAGAGTTTTATCTGTACTTTTTTCGATTTATGAATATTTCTTTCTTTTTTTTTAGTATTTTTTGTGAAAAAGCATAATATAATTAATTTATGATAATATTATGTATTCCTAGTCAGGAATTGGGGGATACTGGGACATGTGCAATAGCAAGAGATGAATCAAACTTATGCCGGATTGTTTTATTAAAGAGTTGTTGAGAATGAAACTTGATAAGTGCTTGGTTCGGAACAAGGATATATTTTTATAAAGTGCTGTATTTGTTGTGAGTTGTGATGATAACGTAAATCCCATTTTGTTTGTTTAAAATATGTTTTGTCATACAATTTCATGTGGAGGGTAAATTATTAAATCACTTATACTTTCAAGAGATCTGAAGTATTCATCGTCATTGTATAGATGTATAGAGATGATACAGACCTCTTGAAAACTTTTACAAAAATATTTTTAGAATATTATCTTTTTATTAGCTGAAAATTCGAATCTTAGCTCCATGGCAATGGAAAGAAGAAAACCTTAAAATATTCTGATTTAAATTTTTCTTGTAAAAGATAGCTGTGTTTACACTAATAGTATTGGCGTTGTTTGATATTTATATGTTACATATTTTTAAACTATTTGTTGCAATATTTTATTTTTAGTTTTTTTTTCACATTAGTAGTCTCATTTTAAAACTATTTAGTAAACAATCTTGGATTATCCATGGAGTTGTTTGTTTTTTGCTGTGATAACCTTCAAAGATTTTATTTTTAAACCTCATAATTATTGTAGTTGTGTGTAGTTGTAATTCTGCTGTTATTAATCGTGATTATGGTAAACACCACTTAACAAGTTATAAATAACAATGTCTTTAATTGTGAACACAGTATTTGTGAGTAGTAACTATTACAGCTAGAGTGTTAATGCCATGTTTATGTATTAGCCAGGGTCTTCCTTTTAGCGTGTAAAGTTAAAAACTGAATATCAATTTTAAGGACACTGCAAAATGGTGTCCATGTTATTGTACATAACAATATGAACTTTTAAAAATCGATTTTAATTCATTTTAATGTTGTACTTTTGGATTTCGAAGCATAATATTTGATGACTTTGAAATTGTTCTGAAATTCTCAATTCCCAAATACATGTAAAAAGGAATGAACTTCTCCTGTCTGCAGAAGTGAATTTTTTTAAATGGTTTAATTGAAACTATTTTAGACCACATAAAGTGTTCTGTAAATAAATTTGCTGGTTTTGTTTAATGGAGTGTTTTCTATCAGTTATTTTTTTTTTCTTACAGCTCAAGTTTAGACCCTGAATAAGATAGATCATTTTTTTCTCGTTTTATTAATAAAAAGAGTGGTTTGAGATTAACTTTGCGTTTTGTTTTTAATATAATCAATGTATTTACCTAGTTAGAAGTAAAGAATCGTTGACTATACAACTATGACTTTACCAATTGCCATTGTCCCGAAGTCACACAAAGTCCACAGTTAGGGAGAGGCACGTGGTTTGCTTGCTCTGTTTGGTAGATCTGGTGCTATTTCTGATTTATTTTCGATGTTTTGATAGCGTGTCAGAAAACAAGAATCGAAAATGGCCTTACTTTTCCATGCAGGTTGATCTCACGATTCTGTATTCAACGGTGACAAAGCTCCATCTGAACAGGCTTTGGGGAAAATTTGGAAATTGCGGTGAGCTGTGACTTGCGTTTAAGGTGAATTCTATTTAGGTAGTTTACCTGTTGGCTGTAACCACCCAACCCCCACCAACAAATACTCCTCGTATTAAGGATGAAATTGACAATCGACGCTGTAATCAAGTACCGTTGCTACGACAATGAACTATCTACGCTATATCGTCAATGACAACTTCGCTGAGAATAGAGTAATTTTAATGAAATTTTAAATATATTCATTTTTCATTATAGCAGCTAATATAGCAAGAACGCCCAACTCTTTTATCAGATCTAGATCTAACAGGATTTGCAAGATCAAGTATGCTATTGTCTGGAATTTTAAAGAAAATCGAAAAAAAAAAAACCAATCGTGTTTATCAGTAGTATTTTATTAAGTACAACATACGTTAAAAACATTTTTTTTCAAAAAATGCCGTTATCTATTCCGTTAAAACATTATTTTCAAAAAATGCCGTTATCTATTCCAACATTGTGAGGAGATAATTGATAAAATTGGGGGGTGCAATTGTATAGTCAAAATCACCAAGTAAGGTAGTGAAAATAAGCACTCCAAATAACCAGTTAATGATATCGTTGTGTGCGTGGCCGGTGGCTGTGGTATCATTAGGTCCACACTACGCAGACCTAAGAGGGGTTACAGTTTTAGAACTACTTTATGACTTGTGTGTTACTGCTTTTTGCGGCATAAAATAAATTCAAGTAATTTCAAGTTACGAGAAGGGGAGTAAAGATGGACGATTATGAAAAGGAAAAGCATTTATTGCCTGGGTAAAAACCAAAGAACAAGATATGCGAGACAATATTTATAAAATAAACAATCAAAGGAATATAAAATCTCTATAAAAAATAAGCTTCTTACTGTAGCAAATATTTATAAGCAAATGCTATACCATTACTATAATTTTATACACCTTCGCTATACAACATACAATATCTATTATATAATACAATCTATATACATTTAACGTAACTTGTATCATCTTCACTGTTCAGAGGTATAAAGACATAACTATTGCCATATAGCTTATACAGAGGAGTTGGGACATGGAAAGAATAGGCGGAAAGGCCACTGTCCAGGCAAAAGATTTGCCCCTCTTATAGAAACCAGACCCCCCCCCCTCCGCCCCCAATTTGATTCGCAGATACGTGCTTTGTTATCTGGATTTATATTACACTTTAACATTTTTAGGACACAAAGAGAAGAGAATAGAAATGAAATGGGGAAGGGCGCCCTGACGACGGGCATATGCCATACACTGTGCTATGAGGACCCCAGTATTTATTATGTCCCATCCCAACGTTTATACAATGTCCCTTGCCAGACCCTCTGTCCTGTACCAGTGACAAGGGGAAGGGGTACCTTGGAATAGCCATATGAAAAAGTGAATGGATTATAAGTATGTGACAATCTATCATGCCTGTAGTTACAGTATCATAGGTGTGTAGGTGTGTCGTTATACCTTTCTGACTTGAAGACGAGCTTCTGTATACCACGTACTACATGAAACTTTCAACTAAGCATCATTTAGATTTTTGGACCAGGTACTTGGCCCCTAGCGCTCTCATCCTGCTCTTCTTGGGGGCGACTCTCATCGAATAAAACCTCGGGCTCCGCCAATTCAAGTACGATCGCACGAAACATGGAATGCATGTTCCTTAGACAATTGCACAGGAACTCGGTCCCTAGCACTACTCATTTTGCTTTTTTGGGGACGACACTCTTTGAATAAAACCTTCGACTTGAAACTTGACAAGCCCGGTCCTTTGACAACCCCGCATCGATTCCAAGATGAAAGCGATGACGTCATGCTCAGTTCCTGGTCCATAGTGCGCTACGTGCTATTGGAATATTTAGTTAAACATGACCAGCTGATCATAATTTAAAATAAAACAACAAAATATGTTCATGCGTTTACAACATCAATAGCGAAATGTTTAACTGTGGTTAATAAAATGGAACCGAGTGCGAATCCTGCTCTTGACTAAATTCGAAGACTTCCATACCTTTACACTACGTCATCGACCATGACGTGTAGCAACACTACTGGACCATTCCAAGAATGTGATAAGTTGCGGTGGTCATTTTGCACGAATGATAACTTAAAATTTGTGAATTTTGCTAAGATTGGTTTTAGAAAGAATGCAGGCATTGATTTACCGAAGTTTAACTCTCAAAACCCACCGAATATTTTAATTTATATGTAAAGTTATATTTCCTCGATGTTAGTAAAAGATGGGTGTCGGTGCTTACAATTTGTAGAACACACGCTCCCCACCCCACATTATTAAGTCCACAAAGATAAAACGTTTTGGTGTATTTTTGTAAATGTTTGATTAAATCAATCCTGTTTCTAGGGTGTGGAGATATCAAGAATTTTTCGAAACATGACGTGTACATGATATAATGGTTAATGCATCTGGTACGTATCTGTATTCTTTTTGGCACTGATCTGACAGAGAAGAATTCTGAATATTATGTAACATACGTAGATAACTATGTCATGACGTCATGACACAGATGGCTAGTACCATGACGTACCTAACGGAATCGCATAACGTCATTCAATCATTCGACTTTTGTGCAGAAGGCGGCGGGGTTGTGGAGTACTCAATACTCAAGCTCGTCTATTTGCGGACAGCAGAACCCTTTTTTAACAATTACCGGAGCTTTCAGGGCAAATATCGTTCTCATAATTTCGGGCTACCCAACCACACTCAAAAAATAATTCAGAGAGCAATCCACACTATTTGCATACAATACGAAAATGTTTATTTTCTGTCTTATTAGTTATTCAGAAATGCTTAAAGCTACGCGTCGATGTTGTATTGCACATGTTTATTTCTAATTTTTGTCCCTTAATTGGCCAACGGCTAAAATTTTAAAAGGCTGCATTATAAAAGTATTTTAGTTTAAGTTTTCGAGTTTGGGGTGGGTCGGATCTTTTACATTAACACACAATGGATCTGGTGAAAGCAACAATTATGTCATTTAATAGCCATATAACGGTTTGTTAATGATACGGTGGTGGTGGTGATGGGGGATTAAGGCGGGGATGGTTTCGAATCACCGGTTGTACGTGGCAAAGACTAGGGTCGCCTGTCCAACCTCGTGGGTTTTCTCCGGGTAGGGCCTACTCCGGTTTCCTCCCACTGATAAAGACCCCTTACGCGCAAGAGAATTATTGAAATAAAATTAAACCATATGTTAGTACCGAAATGACAGAGTTTGTGTCGAGTGGACGCTAAATCCCATTTCTCTCTCTCTCTTTTTAAGGCGGGGTAATCTCACATAATTGATCTTGTGAAAATGTCAATTCCAAAAAGCCATATAAGTTTATAAGGCCCCTGGGTCGGTTTTTAATCTTTTAGCTGTGCACATAATTGAAAACCATAATCATGTCAAAAAAATAACCATATAATATAAGTTTATAAGGTCCCAAGGTGGGAATGGGGGCGTGGGGATCTTTTATCAGCACACATAATTGATCTTGTGAAAGCGATCATCATGTCAATTCAATAACCATATAACGGGTTTGTAGCGGTGTTGTGGGGGTGGATTGGGTCTTTTAAATTTTTACCTGTAGGGCCTACACATATTATTGATTTTGAGAAATCCTTATTCATGTTAATTCAATATCCATAACGATTTGTTACTGTTGTACACATGCACCGATAACGTACACGCACAGACGATTTCTTCAGGCAATCATTAGTTCTTACATAGATCTATGTTATAATATGTCTCCACACAAACGATCTTTTGTGAACAAATTAACATGTCTTTTATAAATCATTTCATTAAGTCGAGTCCATCGGATTTGAACATCAAAATAACGGTTAAAATATTCATTAATATAACACTATAACTGACAAGCAAAAGATAGATTCGTCATCCGATAGATTGAGAAACCATCAATTCAGAAATAGTGATTCACTGTAGTAATATGCATATCAAAAACTCCAGTAAGTTTGTTTTCAACTGACTTTGCCCCACACCAAGGTCTGGCCACACTTCCAGTTTTTGTCATGGGCAAAGTTGATTTTAACCAATCACAACGATTTGAACCATATTCAAAATAATAGTAAAGTCTATCTTCGAAAACTTAAACCCGGAACGAAATGAAGATAAGGTTTTGATAAGATTCAGTAAACGAACCAACAGTTCCATCCAGAAAGAGTCTAAGTGTCTTTATTATGGAGGTTTTTGTTAGCTTAAATGACAACGCATGTCAATATAATATCCAAACGGGAACCCCAGTTCGAAATGTAGCGTCAAATTGAAAAACCTCCCTTATTGTCTTTTTAAAGTCCACAGAAACAATTCAAATCGGAGGACTGAATGTGTATTTTCTGCTACACCTCTCTAAAACGTTGGATACAGCTAAATCACTATCGTCATTGCATTGCATTTCTGTGGTTATTCCCTTTAATCTGAGTCTAAATGCTGCTTTACTTGTCGAATATATCATTTTCTGACGGATTGTTGCGCATTCTGGACTCCTGAAAATAATATACAAAGAAGTATATAAAACAAATGCAGGACGAATCGAGCACCTGGCATTGAACGACTACGGCGTTCGGAAAGGACAAAACACCGAGGTCCCTAAGTCACATTTATGGTGCAAGTTAAAGGACGAGAGAGAGAGAAATGGGTTTTAACGTCCACTCGACACAAACTAGGTCATTTCGGGACTAACATTTTATTTCAATAATTCGCTTGCGCGTAGAGGTCTTTAGCAGTGGGGGAAAACCGGGGTGCCCGGATGAAACCCATGAGGTTGAGAAGGCGTCCCTATCCACATGCCACATGAAGGGATCGAAATCACAGCCGCAAGCCAGAGGTGACCGGCCAGCTAGAGGTCGAAGCGCGGCACTCTAGACCACTAGGCCATCACAACCCCCCGAATTCAACGAAGAGTAGGCGAATACCCCACTGCCCCGGAAAATGTCCCGCATAGCACACTGCATAGCGTATTAGGTCTATCGCATTCATTTTATTTATAAGACAGATAATGATAACAGGATAATTGTTGAGAAAATTTTTTTTCCTAGATTCGTGGAATATTTCAAGGTACAATTGCAGACCGTGAACTTGTTTCTTGGTACATTCAGATGTTCAACTAGATCGAGAGGTTTTAGATTGAGTTATTGGAGGGTTCATCAGAATATGATCGGTAATATGAATATTGGACTATAAAATGAATGGGAATAAGAAATCCACACTACTTTACAAACTGGGAAAAAATCAGCGCAACCCCATCTGTGATGCATAGTATTGTACATTAACAACTCATTGTGCGAGCTGGCCTTCAAGGTTAAATCGGAAGTAGTTCCTAAATCTAGTAATACGGTAGTGGTTTAATCCTGGGCCCAGAAAATCAGAAGAACACCACAAACGGTGTTCTCCTATATATACAGTCATATTCATTGCAGTTTTACCTACCATAAGAAAAACACCAATCTTTCTTGTGGAACGTGATCTTGAAGAAATTGTACATCATAAACACCATATCGACATTGTTTCTTCCTTTCTGCGTCTTTTAATTGATCGACAAAATCTGCATACGTTCTATCTGAAATAGAAAAAAGCAAACAGGGCCATAAGATAGGCGGTTCTGAAAGTTTTGCTATACATGTACTTATTCGAAACATAATTTTGACAGACCAATATGGGCTCTTTAATGTCAAGAAAGGGAGAAAGAAAATAAGAATCACCAACTGAAATAATATGATAACGGGTGGACTGACGGTTGTCGACATGCATAATTTGCCATAGGTTAGTCTACGTTTCATGATTTAAACAACGGACCAAATCACTTGATTTGATGGTACAGCCCTCCTACGTTTACTATTTATACGTCAATGATACTACATACGGATACAATTACAAGCATTGACCTTAGACAAAAGAAAAATCCATTAAAACTGGTCATTGAAAAGTTTAACGATTGGATACGGGTTGTGGGGATAAAGTAGTTGTATGGCCATGTCCCTGTTTGGTCTGGCCCCAAGTTCACAAAGCATTCTCAGACTTAAGTTGAGAATTTACTCAAACTTGTTCACCTTATTTTAACTAAAATATATCCCGTTATAATAATTTTGTTGTTTTAATGTATCGAAAACACGAATGAGGAACTATTTGCAAAGTTTTGTGTTTCTGGAACGAAGATATTTCTCATAAACAGCGAATGAAAGTTGAGTAAATTCTCAACCTAAGTCTGAGAATGCTTTGTGAACTCAGGGCCTGATCTATTTTATAAGGCTAACTTCAAGTTAGGTCAAAGGTCACGAGATGTAAACAGGGCTAGCCTTAATCCCAATCCTGCACCTTGCCCTAAAGCTTATCCTGATCCTAATTCACAATCTCGCCAACAAATACGTGCCCTAACCTGGCTTATTTACATCTCAGCTCGACCCTGACGAAATCTTGATTTGACCTTACGAAATAGATCTAGCCGTTCCTACACCCCCTGTGCCCTTGACTAAAACGGAAACAAACATACCCCTATCCCCTATTTCATCTACTATAATATTCTTGAGATCATCTGATATTCTATAGATGATGTATAGCCAGCGGTGATTCATCTTGATCTCATGGAAAGCTTGAACACATTGTTCTGTCACACCCACGCCAGAAGACTGGAAGAAACAAAATAAATATATAAATACAAGTGAATTCCACTAGAGTCATGGACCAACAGGCTGTAGCTATAGCATTCACAACCCACACTTATTGTAAGTAGTCAGTTCTGTAGTCAATTACACTTTCTGTCAATGTAATTTTATGAAAATAAACATTTTCATTTGCTTCCCTTATGTGTTTTTGTGCCACCTATCGTGGTTTCAATTCAGTTTTCAATGGTGCGCAACAGCCATCTGTTGTCAGATACGCTACAAATCTACTCTAGTCTAGATATTCCCCCCCCCCCCATACAATCCCTTTCCCCTTAACTAAATGGGTTTTCGTGCTCCCATCACAACCCCTTGCTTAACACCTAGATTTTAAAATACCAACGATCACTACGCTCCAAACATGAATACCATTTCCAAGAAGGTTGATGAAAATGCTTCCTGAAAAGAAATAAAAAACAAAAATGTTCCTCACATGTCCCAGAGATTGTGCCCCCTTCATTTTTAAATTCCTAGTCTTAGTAGACAATAAACTATATTCCTGTGTACATGTATACTGTACGCTGTATATATTGTTTCTGACAGCAAGTGCAGATTCTCAACCAGGATGATTTGTTATAATTTGAAATAAACCGGAAGTTGGGCATCTTGTTGCGGTATATGTGGTTATATAATTAAAGAGAGGAACAATTAATGATGCTATAGAAAACAGCTATTGTACACGATCTTAAACTGTTACAATGTCTAATTGAATATGCATATTCAACACTCAGCAACCAAGAGATATTTTTGGAAAGTGCATCATCAATTGTAGCCCTACACACTGTTTCCATCCAAAACTTTCCGACCGGCCACACTTTCCTTGATGGATTACGACTATAATGCTTGGTAAGTGGGGAACAGTGTGACTTGGTATCCAGTTTAGCGCGATTAAAAAGACATCAGTTAAGGATCTGTTTTCGTATAAAACCTATTTCATTACACCAGTAACGTACCTGTTGACTTCCCGTCACAGCCGAAGTTTGATTTATCATGTTTGGTCATAATTTATGCAGTTTTTCTCAATGCCTTTAATAAACCCTCTGCTGGATATCAGTGAAGGGTCTTAAACTCTATTTCCGGCGTGATTCTCCCTGTAGTCGTTCGGGTGGGACAAAAAACCGAGGTCCCATGTATACATTGGCGTTTACGTAAAAGATCCCTTGACGGTTGGAATTCGATATAAGAGTAGGACGTAGTGCTGCTGTCTGGGCAAAATTTTCCCTATAGTACACTGTATGGCGTATGACGGTCTTCATTAACCCAGTTTGAAACAGAACAATAGAACGTTAAACCCCATTTCATATCATTGCATTTCTTAAACTCAACATTTATCACTTTTTCTGGTTTGTTGGTTCTTTAAAGCCCCAATAACACTCTTGTTGTAACTGAATAATATGTCCCAATCTTCATTCTGGTTAACAAATTGTATTATTTTACAATATTCCAATTAATTGATGATATAAATTTCATTTTAAAACACCTAATTTAAAAAATTGGAAAAATTCAACTTATTGATTTGAAAAGTCTAACGTAAACCTTTTCAAATGTGACTTGGATTTTAAAATATTTTCGAACCCTCTGGAAAAGTAAAATAGGATTTAATGGATAATTTACACAACAGGTAAGACACTAAAACATCTAGTACTTAGAATAAGGCTATTATTTTTTTTCTGGAGCTACCAAGCCAGCAAGAGTGTTATTGTCCCTTTAAAATTGCAGAGTGGAATCTATCAAATTTCCTGACACAGTGCAGACGAATCATATACAGCCTGACAATTCTGTAACGTAATGCAGTCTGATACTAGAAGATTCTAGTTACACGACTGTATAAGTAGTAATGTATAACTCTAACAGGAAGTTTGTTGATATAATATGATCTAACTGTAAATATCAATGTTAGGGTGGAGAACTACAACATATCTTTTTTATATAGCAGCTCTCTTTTTACTATAATACATAATATACAGACGTAAATTCATTTTCGAAATAAAAGTTTAACTCGATCATTGAAAGCTACATTTCCTATTTCTCATTATTACAGGGTGTGGTTGACACTGCTAAAAGAAAGGACATTTATTAATAAACATGTTGTCGAACAGAACTTAAAGGCACAATGTGTCATTAATTGCTCTAGGAATTCCATGCTAACTACAACACCGTGTATTCAAAAATGATTCAGTTACGTTCAGTTTTTAAACTATGATAAATTTAAATTTAAGCGATCTATGCTGCTCGAGCGTAACAAGGCACCACCATCTTGTATTGGTAGCGGAGAAACCTGATGGACCTAGTTAAATCAAATTGAATTAAAGTCGAGAGAGTATCAAGCGTTGGTATTTCGATTTTGCTTTCTGACTTAGATGAATACAATCAATCTGAGTACATTTTTAGCGTGTATTAAGCCGTTAGAAATTTGATTGGCATTTTAGAGAAATTTGATTGACATTTTAGCGAAATTTGATTGACATTTTAGCGAAATTTGAGTGATATTTAACGATATTTGAATTTGAGTGATATATAACCATATTTAAATTTGAGTGATATTTTAGTGAAATTTGAATGATATTTTAGCGAACTTTGAATTTGATATTTTAGCGAAATTTGATTGATATTTGAGCGAAATTTGATTGATATTTGAGCGAAATTTAGTGAAATTTGATATTTTAGCGAACTTTGATATTTTAGCGAAATTCTATTTATATAATTACTAAAAAAGTTTATTACCGAGTGACATTTATTAATTTAACTTAAAATACACAAGAGGCAATTCTATGGAATCAATAACTGTTTATTTCTAATCGATATGTTTGATTAGGATTGTCCAGCGATAAAAGCATAAAATAACGATAAATCACATAGACGAATAACAATAACTTAGTTAAAGATGAATAATGCAAGAGCTAAAACTGACTATGGCAGAACTTTATTGTGTCTTCAAATGTTCTATAAATCACCAGACATTTATTCAAAAGAAAAGCCTATGATCAACTCTTTAGATCATCGGATGGTGGATATTTAACTGGATTGAAACATGATCGTCAATCAATAATTCTATTTATAAATTGTGAATTGAGACTTAGTCATTTGAATGAAATTTCAATGTTTTCATTTTTCATTATCTATTGTAGCAAGAACAGCCAGCTTTTTATCTAAATCTTGCATGACCATTATCAAAACCACGCCACTTAAATCAAAATGTAAAATATATAGATATTACCGAAGATGAATACAATAATGCCAGCCATTTGCTAAAACCATCTATTTAAGTGTTGATAAAAACAGATCAAAGGCTATTAATAGAACACCACTTATACCCAGAAAGTAAAAGTAGAGGTAGACATTGTATTTAATTCATTTAGATTAGATTTTAAAGTAAACGTGTACGTATAAAGTATCTGGAAATGAATAAGCATTTAGCGGAAATAACTAATATAAAAAGGTTTATACTAACAAAGAATAATATAAATATTTATAAAGCGGAAATCTGTTTTCAAAATATTGTCTAAATATTCTAAAATAGAGATAAGAAATCTTGGAGAGCAGAAATGAAAGGAAAGCGGGTATACCATCCACCTGTACAAAGTCTCGGTCACCCAGAAGCCCCTGGTCTTCAACGTATATTCGTAGAATATTTGTTTGGATATAGAGACTACCTAGTGGTGCTGATATGTTACATTTTTTGGCTGAGTTGTGCACTTCCGGAAAGAAGCAAGAAAATTTGGCCTAAGGGGTTTTTGGGTATGCTGATTTCAAAAATGGCGGGAGCCACGACGTCACTCCAGCCGTTCCCGCTAAAAATTAAGAAATTCAAAATGGCCACCATAAAACACTTTCTCGTCCATAAAGTTTTTGTAAGTGCCCCGATTTCAATGATCTTGAAGTCTATACCTATGTTTTTAAGGTCAAGGAATTCAGTAAAACACATACGAAGACTCATAATGTTCTCCTTCATAGTATTTTCTAAACATGGTCATAATTCTAATCAAACGGTGGCTTGCGGCTGTGGTTTCGAGCCCTGTTGTGAGCGTATGTGGCATGGAGATAGGGGCGCCTTCTCAACTTCGTGGGTTTCCTCCGGGCACTCCGGTTTCCTCCCACTGCTAAAGACCCCTACGCGCAAGCGAATTATTCAAATAAAATTAAAAACCATATGTTAGTCCCGAAATGACCTAGTTGTGTCGAGTGGACGTTAAACCCCATTTCTCTCTCTCTCTCTAATCAAACGGGTGAATTATCTACATCTTCTCCTTTGCTAAACGGATATCAAGAATCTATTATGTTCCATTTCAGTGGACACTAACTATTACGCATTAAACAGAATCAGTCCACGTTTGATTTCAATCACCATGTTATATATGCACACGATTGTGTTATGAAAATATTCAATAAACGTCTTAACTTTCTACACAAATCCGATATATTCGGTGAAAATACATTTAACAAGATATCAGTATCATTCAATTTTTCAGAAACAAGTCATGTTCATCTAGTCAATCACCTACCATGTCCAAAGGATTTAAACTTGCTCCTTGGGCATGTCCTACAGCTACATCTGTTCAACCGACCAACTGGGACATTTGTGCTCCTTGTCAAGAACATGGTGGAACACTCATAAATCCATCAGCAACAGGTTACTCGTCTCTGGCCACTAATTTATCAGCCTTTCATGAATGTGTCGAGCCACATTAGCCAGCTTGTCCTTTCTGTGATTGAACCACGGGAGATTTTCACAAAGCAATTGATGCTGTGTATGAATGCAAGTGCTTGACATCATTTTATAACAAACATAGATTTCAACAAAGGAATTCGACAGGGAAGTGTCACCAAATTAATGCATTAATGCAAACGCACTTGCATTTGCTGAGGTGGTTTCATATATTGAGGAATATGCAGGTGCGGATCCAGGATTTTTTGCAGGGGGGGGGGGTCTAGTTTTGATAATTGCTTAACTAATTGCGCTCAACCGATAATTTGGTAAATTAGATTCAATTTGGTTCATTCTGACGTATTTCCGGAAGGTAAATTCCAAAATAACAGGTCTAAATCGCCAATAAAATCGCATAAAAAAATTTTCAAGCCTGAGCAGGGGGGTCCGGACCCCCTGGACTCCCCCCCCCCCTCTGGATCCGCGCCTGATATGCCATAGGTTGGAACCAGGGTCATATTTTCAAACTCGCTGATCTCATGACATTGTATAGTGAAAGACTACAAAGATTAGGTGGTGTCACAACATGGGTATCAAAGGACATTGTTTCTGCTTTGTGAAAATCTCCCGTGGTTCCATCACAGAAAGGACAAGCTGACTAATGTGGCTCGACTGTATCCACGGGACATGCTGAAGTGGTTGAATTACGAAAGTGTTTTTATGCGGCGATTGGGTTGTGTTCATACAAGCTTTTTCTTGCAGCTTCCTGGCTCTCTCCACTTTTGTTGCATTACACAGGGTGTAACAACTTTTATTCCATCTAGATTCCTGCTTTACCATCGTTTATTCCATGCTATCACCATCATCTAGTCGGGACACTTTGTTCAATTCATGAAAGGCTGATAAATTAGTGGCCAGAGACGAGTAACCTGTTGCTGATGGATTTATGAGTGTTCCACCATGTGCTTGACAAGGAGCACAAATGTCCCAGTTGGTCGGTTGAACAGATGTAGCTGTAGCACATGCTTAAGGAGGCACGGTAGGTGATTGACTAGATGACCATCACTTGTTTCTGAAAAATTGAATGATACTGATGCCTTATTAAATGTATTTTCACCGAATATTGGATTTATGAAGAAAGTTTAGACGTTTATTGAATATTTTTATAACATCGTGTGCATAAATAACATGGTGATTGAAATCAAATGTGGACTGCTTGTGTTTGATGAGTAATAGCTAGTTTCCACTGAAATGGAACATAGTGCATTAATTCACCCGTTTGATTAGAATTATGACCATGTTTAGAAAACGCTATGAAGGAGAGAGTCTTCGTATGTGCTTTACTGGATTCCTTGACCTTAAAAACATAGGTATAGACATCAAGATCATTGAAATCGGGGCACTTACAGAAACTTTATCGACGAGGACGTGTTTTATGGTGGCCATTTTGAATTTCTCAATTTTTGGCGGGAACGTTGGGAGTGACATCGTGGTTCCTTCCATTTTTGAAATCAGCAACATCATTGAAATCGGGGCATTTACAGAAATTTTATGGGCCAGAACGTGTTTTACGGCGGCCATTTTGAAATTCTCAATTTTTGGCGGGAACCGCTAGAGTGACGTCGTGGCTCCCGCCATTTTTGAAATCAGCATACTCAAAAACCCCTTAGGCCAAATTTTGAAGCTTCTTTCCGGAAGTGCACGCCCATTTCACATATCAGCCCCACTAACCTGTACCCTGCGGATGAAGACGGACATACGCCCTACGATGTGTTGCATAAGAACTTTAGTCTGGTCAGCTGCGTTTCCGTCTATACTTTTTGTCGAATTCCAACTGCCGATGGATCGTTTATGGATGCGCTGTGAGAGACATTTGTCCGGGGAGTGTTTTACTCAACCAGCCACTGTGGCTTTCTCGGCGAGCGGGGTTATGCCCCATTGCATCGTTTCAAGACCGCATACATAATTCTAGTAAAATACTCATATCAAGTTGTAGATACAACATTGTTTTATCTCTAAAACATAAATAAGAAAAAAATTAATCGAGTTATTTGCATACTAAATGTAGATGAAGTATCTCAAATCTTCGTGATTCGTGAAGCTTCAAATTTCCGTCTATCAAAATACTAGAGATGTCAGCGGGATGCCAAACATACCAGGTGGAAAGTCGGCTTTCCTTTTCTATTTGTACATAATTCCCAGAAGACTATTTAATGTCAATAACACAGGTAAAACTATCCATGTTGTATATATAACTAGCATATAGCTTTACATACTATGGAGTGGAATGTACAACATAATTCTAACCCTTAAAGACATATTATGAAATAAAATGAAATGAAATGGGGTTTAACGTTCTATTTTTATGCTCCGACTGGGATAATGAGAGAGAAAAAAATGGGGTTTAACGTCCACTCCACACAAACTAGGTCATTTCGGGACTAACATATGGTTTAATTTTATTTCAATAATTCGCTTGCGCGTAGGGGTCTTTAGCAGTGGGAGGAAACCGGCGTGCCCGGAGGAAACCCACGAGGTTGAGAAGGCGCCCCTATCTCCATGCCACATACGCTTCCACCAGGGATCGAAACCACAGCCGCAAGCCAGAGGTGACCGGCCAGCTAGAGGTCGAAGCGCGGCACTCTAGACCACTAGGCCATCTCAACCCCCCGGCTGGGATAATGAAGACGGGCATACGCCATACAGTGTTCAATGAGGGACTTTCAAATCCCGATGAACTTGTTCGGCCAACTCAGGGATCGAACGCGGGACGTCCAGGCTAGGGAGTCAACGTCTTACTCACTTAGCCATCGTGGCCCAATCTCAACGATGTGTTCTGTAATATTTAGATAAAAAGCTGATTGTTTTTGGTACAATAGTTCAGAAATGAAATAATTATATTATTGTAAATTTCAAATTAAACTTTTCTAAGCAAAGCTATGAGTGTTTGAAGTTTTAACAAGAAATAGTCGATTGATTGTCGAGAAACAGTTGCCATGATAATAAACGAAGTGCCCAGTTGTCAGTCCTATTTATTAAGCAACGTCCATTTTAACGTTAATCGATTATATGGCGCGGGTGATCTAATCCATTCAATATTTAAGCCATCAGGTGGTATGGAGAGTTGATTATGGACTTGTCATGTGCATACATGCAATAAACAGACTTAGCTCTTGCATAATATACATCTTTAACATAGTAATGTGTATGCTAAAATGCCTATTTCAATGAGTGTAACGTCTTACTAACACACTGTAAATTGGCTATTTAAACATGTAAAAATGAGAGAGAAAGAGAGAGAGAGAGAGAGGGGGGGGTAACGTCCACTCGACACAAACTAGGTCATTTTGGGACTAACATATGGTTTAATTTTATGGCGTATAGGCATCTTCATTAGCCCAATTCGGAGAAGAACAGTAGGACGTTAAACCCATTTTTATTATATTTCATTTCATAAATTATATCGTACATTCCGCTCCATAAGCTTGGGCTAGGTATACGTGTTATACATCAAATAGCAGGTTTGGATCAACTCTACCATTCTTATTAAGTATACAAACTTGGGTAAATTTCCGATACTTTGTAGTTTTAGCGACAATATACCAGCACTAAGCATGTGGAATCTGTATTCTATTTTCCTGCCGTTATTTTTGGCGCGAATTGATGCCATCTGGCATCCCGCCCATTCATTCCTCTCCCACTAGTCACTATAACCTAGAGTATACTATAGAATGACGTATTGTGGCTGTATACTGCCGTTCTTTTTGACGATAATATCACGATATCTACACATTTCATCGTGACCTTTAAATATCATAAACAACAGGAATTATCTAACCACTTCTGTCTTAATAGAATAATTTGACCCCGGCAGTCGTTTCTACTTTTATTCTTCTTTTGGTCAAGGTTTCTTTGACGAGCTTGGTTACTATTCACCCAACAAAATACTAAACACACGTTACGTCAATACGAGATGGAAAAAATTGAAATAAGAGAAATGAAAGTTCATAAATACAATTTTGACAGAATTTGAAGAAGGATCATATGGATGGAAACGCCATCGTCAGATACAACTCCTACTTAGCATTGCACAAACGACAATAGCATATAAAAATTCACCGAAGAGACATTAAAGTCTTTTCTGTTTCGATTTTAAAGGGACGTCACTAAACAAACATTTTTATTCGACAATGAAAGTGTACCTAGTAGATCGAACGGGACGAAAATTCGAGATTCAATTGACGTATCGCTACCTTCAGTTATAGTTAGCTAATGGTAACTATGAGCGAGGGCAATGCTAAGCTGGATTAGTTTAGATTTAAATATTCCTTTCATTTGGGTGGGGTCGGTTGGATTTGTGGCCTTACTTTACAGATTGTGTTTATTAAGTTCCTGACCACAACTTCAGCATAAAGCATCGGGTGTCCCAGAAGACCCCGCCCAGCCACCACCCTCAGTCGGCAAAACTTTATAATTCTAAATTGCAGATAATCTATTGAAAATTCCTCTCAGGTGATAAAAGTTCCTGTGTTATCAGGTATGTTAGGTTGTGATATATGTATATAGGTTAACTGGTTGTTTAAAGATAGACCTCTAAATGATTATAGACCAGGCCTGTTATACCCGTCATTAATTATCCCATAAACAAACTGATTTCTTTCATGGGAAGGCTAAATGGGACAGTACGTGTTTTTCTTGTATGTCTAGGAAAGCATTACCTTTATGGAAAGACTAAATGGGGCAATATATATAGAAATAAAAAAAATTAGTATATTTCTAGAGATAAAGTATATTTACATTTAAATGTCAGCTTAGTAGGCCGTTAAATAAAATGAAATGGGGTTTAATGCCCCACTGTTCTGCTCCGTCTGGGCTAATGAAGACGGGCATACGAAATTTGGCCCGGACAGCGGCACTACGGCCTACTCTTATATCGAATTCCAAAGGATTTCTTACGTGCACATCAATGTGCACTGAGGACCTCAATTTTTCTTCCGTCGAAGAACGTTAAAGAACGGTAAATACTCACCATTTTGATAGGTAATGAACTGAATAACTGTTTAAATCCCTCTAGTATATAAATCAACAAACTAATAACCGCTAATTTCTCTCCAGCATAAATCGAGAGTGAGGAGAGAACTTATAACTCGGCTAAATATAGCTCTTTAATTATCCTAGCCAGATAACCAAAATTCCACTTTCATATGGCATCAGCTGTTCAAGACTTCCAGGAATTTATAGGATAGCTCCAGTTATAACATCACCAATAAAATCTTGTTAATATTAATAACAGCTTATTTTCAGTTGTAACCATACAATGACTGAACAGTCAGTGATAAGACTCTATCCACGGTGCAAATGTCCGTCTAACTATACAGTCAATATACGCACAAGCACAAGTCTAATGAAACGACCAACTCGCCTTATTTGGATAACCCAACTGAAAGGTGAAAGTGTATATAGGCCTATATATAAAAGTAAAACCTGTTAAACGTTCAACACGCGAACACCGTTACAATAACCGTTGATTATAAACTTATATCTGTTGATGAAATATTCAGGCTGATGATCTGAGGATTACAAGTAACGATGTTCAAACAAACAGGTGCGCGTTTTACCTGTCGAGTTTTACCTGTAAGTGTGGTATATAAAGACGTAAGCTAAATGTTAAAAGGGTATTGGATCAGACAATTCTTACGTCGTAAAAGCAGACAGACTGACGAAAGGCAATGTATCCAAACGTCTATTCTATTTAAAGAATATTGTACTAGATTTAGTGCGCCGTGTACATGGGTAGAAATTGAGTTATTTACAGGTATAATGATGTGAATTGTAGAAAAGCGCGCGCTGTTTGCCAGACTGTCGGAATGTTATGATATCAGTAATAGCATTATTATAAAACATTCAACTTTATATTTAAAGGGGACTTTACAAGTGATGGCCTCGTAAGAATGGCGCTGACTCAGTAGCAAAGAGGTTTCAGGTGCGACCGGTACTTATCGATCGAGAAAGTTTTTCAGCGATCTTTATCTTGATTTCTCTGGTTCTACTGTGGTGATGCAGGATGGAGATAGTAAAAAAAATACGAGGTCCCTTGTAAACCGTGGGTAACACGTTAAAGATACCCTTGGGAAGTTGGAAATCGATTTAAGAGTAGGCCGTACCATCCCTAAACCCTCATTTCATTTTTTAAAGAATCGGGGTGTTGTGGTGGTCGTTTGGTGTAACGCGCACGCTATCGTCCCCAAATTCATAGTAATTTAAGTGGAGTAGTCTCTCCCCCCCCCCATCTTTCTTTCTCTCTACTGTTGGGATAATCATCCATAACATTATTATAATGAATCTTGTATTGCTTTCTGGAATTAAGAATAAAGAGATTTAAAAATAAAACTCACACACACTTTACATGCGATAATTATTAACAATTTTATTAACAATCTCTACTTGTATATTGGTAGAAATTGAGGTATTTTGGGGATATAATTTAATAATAAAAATGCCTATGTTATTGCCAAAATGTTGGAATGTTGAGATAAAGATCAATAATAACATTATTATGATGTCTGTAGACATAGCAATAACACGAAACAAAAATAGATAGGTCTTTATTATAAAATCTGCTGTTGTCCATTTCTTTATTATAAAATCTGCTGTTGTCCATGTCTTTATTATAAAATCTGCTGTTGTCCATTCCTTTATTATAAAGTCTGCTGTTGCCCATGTCTTTATTATAAAATCTACAGTTGACCAACCCATATTTTCTACCAATCTCCCAAACAGAGTTGTCTTCCCTTGCAGTTCACACTGGATAGCGAGACTTGTGTGGAGAATGATTTTCTACATGTTCCTGTCTCAAATGATCCCGTGTGGACAGATTCTCGCCCCGTAAATATATATATATACGTGCCCATTAGTACCATTATACATAAACCAAAGAATTGCATCAGATTTAAACACTCTGTCGAATCCAGGTGCGTACATTGTCCGAATAATTTTCACCTCGCTCCGCTCTACCGTTCATTAAAAATGACCCCCCCCACCACCACACACACACACACCCTTTCTGAGTCTTGACTATTATCCCCAAATGTATCTCTGTTTTATGTACTACACCGGATATCTTTCGAGAACTCGTTAAACAAGAAAAATTTGATTTTCCTTTATTTCATTTTTCCTGGTGTACCGTATCTTCATTTAGAGCACAGCGTAGAGAAAGGTTAAAGAACAACAACACATGACGACATTTCTCTCTTCTGATTCACGTGATAGTATGTTTACAATCTGATGTTGATTTCTACTCTGACGTAATCAATCATAATTTCTCACTTTAGCGCTACAGGTATTTTTAGAGCGCGGTAAGACGAATGATTTAGAAGATTAATATCAGATGTTGAAGCAATTTCTAATATTACACATAGAGATAGTATTAAAGAGCTCTCGTTCATTGGTGTTATAATATAGAAAAGGCGACATGTTTAGAATCGGTCAAGCGAATATTTACTGCGGATCAGTTTGATTCATGTCACCCGGGTATGCCTGTTCTTCAAACCGAAATGAAATGAAATGAAATGCTGTAAAAGGTCCTACTGTTCTGTTCCTAACCTAGGCTAATGGAAGACGCCTGTTCTTTAAACCCTCAAACCCTCGCCATATAAGCTCTGTAAAAAAACATTACTATGTGTAGCTTATTTTTTGATCACTTTTACTGCTGGAAGTAATTTATAGTGTAGAATAAAAATGTAATTATCGTCAGATGTTGAAGCCATTTCAAACATTTCAGTGCGGGAAAGAATGGGGGAAGGCGAATCAGCGCGTTTTTATTTTTTTCTAAAACGTACAGTCCCCGATTCATTTTAGTAAATAAAACTGGTTAATTCGGGGTGATGCACTCTAACAAAATGTTATCCTTGTTCTATATGCAACATTCTGGACACTATGTGGAGCTCGGGATCGTTCTCCTGGGAAATACAGACTTTCGGTTTCCATATTGTGGCGTTGGTCATAATAAGTCCCCAAATTGCACAACCGTGTAAGTCTCTCGTGGATAACTGCGCCTGTTGTTGTTCTCAGTGTTTTAACGTCCACTTCCATCGAAGGTGATATCGCAGACAAGTCTTATATTTCATTTTTTTTTTTTTTTTTTTTTTTTTTTTTTTTTTAAGCGCACGCGTAGGAAGGAAACGGGAATAAACCACGCTCACATACGCTCACACCAGGGATCGAAACCACAACTGCAAGCCAGAGATGACCGGCCAGCTAGAGTTCGAAGCATGACACTCAAAACTACTATTTGTCGTATTCATAGTGGTGAGTTATCGTCGCGATTAATAAGCCACTAATGAATGAATTACGTTATCAAGCTCAGAAAATCTAGTTATCAATTTCGAACAGCTCAACACTTTGATTTGAAATTTCACTCGCAACAACTTTATTTTGAAGTACCCTGATGAAATCTGGAACAGCCACTTTAAATTACGCCAGACATTCATTTAAAAAAAAATATAACAGCCTGCTGTAAATGTTTAGTATACGGTAAGATGAAAATGTTATCAGCATAGGGATCCACAGTGGCTAAGTGAGTAAGACGCTAGCTCGCTCGCTAGCCTGGGGGCCCGAGTTCGCTCCAGGTGTTAGCCGAGAAGATTCTTCATTACAGAACAGTAGGCCGTTAAATCCCACTTCATTTTTTTATTTCATTTTCGAATGCCGCTTCTATGTTAGCCCAAATTTCATCTCTCTAGCTTGACAGTTGGAATTCGATATATGAGCTCCGACACAAGAGCCTGAAATTCCAGGAAATCACGTTTCCGGCCTCCAATTTCTGAATATTCCTGGGGGGGGGAGAACTACCTAAGACCCCCTTGCGGGGCTTCCCCCCCTTCGACGCTCGCAGTGGCCGGCTTCGCAGTCCACAGCTCCGCGGTCGGTGATCAGGGCACCAATCATAGTTAATCCGGCGTTGCCTGGGTCTCCACTGTCTACCCAATCTGTTTCACAGAGAATTACTTACGAATTATATCTGTAACAGATGACTGTCCACAACACGTGCGTTGTCTGCACGCAGCGTTAGTCATTGGCTCAACGGCTCGTGCAATGTTTACATAACACCTAACTGCTTCGGGCAAAATGATGCATTTTACTCATTTTAATACCCATTTACACTAAATAGGAAATATTTTCTAACTACAAATACTTCAAACGTCTTTATTTTTCTTTTACCTCAAAAAAATGTTTGAGAATTTAATTTGTAGGAGTAAAAAAGTTAATATGTCGAACTCATTAAGCCTCGTCGATGTCATGCTTATCAGTGATTGTAGCGGCCAAGCGAATATTCACTGCGGGATCAGTTTGTTGTCTACCGTCTGCATTAGCCCTGGACACGCGGCTGGTTTCTAGGAAAGAAAATAACCAGTTTATTTCAGCATATGGGAGATAACTCTTTTGGGCATAAGGATGCAGACCACAATTAAATTCCCCATTACCTTCAATATTAATTTTGGTCTCTGTGCGGGGCGCCAATTTTGTCTCTAATTTTGGTTGGGTTGATTGCTTTCCAAATGACCTAGTGTATGGCGAGTGGGCGTTCAACCCAAGTTTTCTTTCTCTCCAATTTAACGCCCACTAACTAACCTATCGATGTTAACGCCACTTTGTGGGTTTTTTGTTTAACTAGGTCTTTTCGGGGCTGACTTATAGTCAAATTCTAATTCAATAAATCGCTTTCGCGTACGGGTGTTTAGTAGGAGGAGAAAACAGGGAAACCGGATAAAACCACGGGGCTGATCATGCGACCACTTTTTGTCAAGTATAAGCCTGGGATCGGAACCACAAATCTTGACGCAATGACAGCCCTACCCCCTCTCCATCAATATGGAAGTGCATATATGAAGCTAATGATCATTAAAAACACATTACGCCAATTTCACACCACACTGATAAAAATTATTCGATATAGGACATTAATGTGCTTCGTGCACGCTTTACAATTTTTCCACTATAGCCTTTATACTATTCAATTAAAACGGTGACTTGACGTAAAAGATTAATCACTTCTTATTCCCAGCTGATCGTATAAAGCACGTAAATTAAAAGTTAATATAATCTATTACTGGCATGAGAATTCAATACAACGAGGTCATTTTTAAAAACTTGTGACATTGCTCTATAGGCTAATCAATAATGACTCTCGGTTTATCGAAAATGTCCGTAAAACTTAAAGCGATGGTTGCATATTTTCGCAATCTGATTAAAATACAGGTCTATTTTTCGTTTCGTTTTTTATACTTTCGATGGCCTACACTACATGAAGATCTGACCAGTTGTACTGGAAGGTTGTGTCAGGAATCAAACGAGCGGCTTTTGACCCCATGACGCCAGACATTGATTAATCAATTAGCGTTGACGTTTCTAGGGGTGTACCCACAGTTCCGTGCAAAGCACACCAAGAACTCGCCTTAACAGACCGTTTCATTGGCTAGTTCCTCACATCAACCAGAACGCCTGTTATATAACAACTCTTCCAGATCCTAGTACTGTGCAGAAGACAAGTAAAACGAACTTTCTAACTATTAAAAACGAAACGAAATAGGGTTAGTGTTTTAATCAGATGTTTTCGTAGAAAGTCAAACACTATTACATGTATTTCTATATCTATTGCTTAATGGCTTGTCAAATCACTAAAATAATAAAAAACATCAGAAACCAAAGCAACAATATACCTCCCGTATAGGATTAGTTTTAACAATGTAAGGTATGTTTATCTCTAGCTTACATGTGTTTTAGGCTATGTTCAATATAGAATCAAATATAGCACGGGAATTTCAATTTCCCAAACAGAGTTGTCTTCCCTTGCAGTCCACACTAACATCTGGATAGAGCGAGACCCGTGTGGAGAAAGGGGAATTCTATCCACTCAGTTTATGTTTTAGAAACTTGTATCGCTTCCTGTTACACAATTGGGGGGATATACAATTACATACCCTCACGAAATCAATTAGCAATCTTATCACAGGGCTAGCAGATAGATCGCAGGTGGTCAAAAGATGGCAGTCTAACAGACAGACAAAGGTCGTTAGGAAGTCATTAATCATCACAGCTGTCCCGAGTTACGCAAGATCTTGAATAGTAAAGCAATCTGCACGGGAAGCTTAATCTGTTATTTAGGAGATAAACACTTCCTGTTTCGCATTTAGAGGGGTGTTATTGTCCACTAGACATGTCCTGAGATCATTAGGACCCGAGACGCGTAGCGTCGAGGGTTCTAATGTAAAATCTCAGGACATGTCTATTGGACAATAACACCCCTCTAAATGCGAAACAGGAAGTGTTTATCGACATTGTAACATGCTTTTTTAGGATTTTAAAAGACATTACTAAAACAGAAGGGTGTTATTGTCCAATAGACGGTGTGTAATTGACCAATCAAAACGCAGGGTTTACACTGAAGCATGTTACAATATATAATGACCAGCTGCCAATCCCGGTCATAATATAATCTGAAATATAATACCTGGAATTAGTTGATTGGCCAATAACGATATGTCCGTCCAGGTTATTAACCCACCCCGACCGGATACTGACCAATCAGGTTTCGGTGCATGGGTGTGGTATCGAGACTGCAAGGCTGGACATAGATTCGGCCCAGTAATTAAAAAATCAGACAAACCGTTTTAGAATCAGTCGAGGCCAGAGAGCCGAACTGGGAACAAGACGGCGACTAGACGAAAAACCCGGTTCATATAAGTAATGTAGTAGAAGTACATGTATTGTATATGTTGGAACAGAAGAAATAAAACCATTGTATGACGTTATACCAGTGTTGTCATCTAAGAACCTGATTTAAGAACTAATACTGTCACATTCCGCTATGAATTCAGTCCTAGGTAACAGAAGACATTCACAGATGTTGATAAATTTCAAACTAAACTTTTCTCTGAGATACTTATCTGATGGGCAAAGTTCCAGAGCATTAAACTCGTCATAAATGTCAGCACAGTTACAAGATTAACACGTTCTATTACTTGTCTAATGTATTCGGAACTATTTAGTATGCTCTATTACTTCTCTCAACATAGGCTCTATTAAATATCTCTATTTGTAAATCATGAGAACAAATGCTATATTTACATGTCAATGTTTTGTGTATTACAGCTAAGGTATTATTGTAGTTTCTTGGCAGGTGATCACGTGGCTAAGTAAGTAAGACGCTGGTTCGCTGGACTGGAGGTCGGGTGGTCGATCCCAGCTTCCGGCGGAGAAAGTTCATCCAGATTTTCCGGCGGGGTTTTCCCTTGTCAGTGATGCGGGAGAGCTTGACAAGGGCATTTGTCAAGTCGCTAGGATGGGACAAAAACCGAGGTCCCATGAACACATTGGCATGCACGTAAATGATCCCTTGGCAGTTGGAAATCGATATAAGGTAGTCGTAGCGCCACTTTCCGGACAAAATTTCCCTCATAGCACACTCTGGTGTATACCCGTCTTCATTAGCTCAGGTTAGGAGCAGAAAAGTAGGACGTTAAACCCCATTTCATTTCATATCGTTGTTTTTTGGTGGTAATGCAGGGGCGGATGCAGGGGATCCTCCCCACACACACACTGCCTTTCAAGAGAGAGAGAGAGAGAGAGAGAGAGAGGGGGGGGGTAACATCCATCAAACATAAACTAGGCCATTCCGGTACTAACATATGGTTCAATTTTATTTCAATAATACGCTTGCGTGTAGGTGTCTTTCGCAGTGGGAGGAAACAGGCCCGGAGAAAACCCATGAGGTTGGACAGGCGACCCTACTACCCCCCTTCCCAAACCCCCCATAATCACAAGACGGCACTTGACTCAAAGCTAGATGCGTGAAAACATCACCCAGAATAGAGAAGTGTAACATGCATAAAAAAAACACAAAAAAACATCAATAACTAATACACGTCTATCTTATACTCTATTTTGTGTAGTTGAAAAGAGTATTCTGTATTTTAAAACTATGACATTGGTATTGTGAGCAACAGAAATTTCAAACTGTTAAACTAAAGAAAGTATTTTGAACTGCTGACATATATGCACTTTGAACCGTGAACATTGAAATATAATGGCACCGATATTCTTCCATATGTATGCTGCTCTTAATTGGCGCATTGGTGCAATACAATCTGCAAACTGATCCCGCAGTGAATATTCGCTTGGCCGCTACAATCACTGATAAGCATGACATCGACGAGGCTTAATAAGTACGGCATATTAACTTTTTTACTCCGACAAATTAAATTCTCAAACATTTTTTTGAGGTAAAAGAAAAATAAATAAAGACGTTTGAAGTATTTGAAGTTAAAAAATATTTCCTATTTAGTGTAAATGGGTATTAAAATGAGTAAAATGCATCATTTTGCCCGAAGCAGTTAGGTGTTAAGTAAACATTGCACGAACAGTTGAGCCAATGACTGGCGCGGTGAGCAGTCAACGCACGTGCTATGGACACTTATCTGTTACAGAGATAATTCGTAAGTAATTCTCTGTGAAACAGATTGTACAATCTGTTCTTATCTTATCATGCTAAATGAATCCATTACCATGTGTTTGTCTTTAATAATTTAAGCTACTGTTTTGCTATTCATATTTCACTGTAAATACACCATTCATGATAAGATAAGTGTACTATATTTAGGTTTACAGTACATTTTCCATTTCATCTGCCAGCTGCAGAATGATGAACTTGCACCTCATTATACATGTGTTAGAAGTTTGTAAATTAAAGATATTTTCCTGGATTATTCTATATATACATGTAAACCAAAACAATCATTAGAAGCTTGCTTTGCAATTGTCTTTTGGCTGAGATTGAGTATACCATTGCTTTAGAACAACCCTTGATTATTAAAAGATTTTATGATTTCGGCGTTTTTGAGCCAAATCATATAATTAGGCGGTAAGGCTTCATTTCAATTGGAATTTATTTATTATACGTAAGCTATGTGCAGTACTGTTTTTGGTCAGTTTATGTGTAAATTAAGGGATGTTTTTGTAGTCATTTGACTTAAAAACTTGGGCAAAAAACTTCGTAGGACGAGCAACTACTGTGGCTGGAGTAAGTTTTTAGAGCCAAATCTATTCTAATTTGTAGATCTGAAATGACCACGACATGGTACCGTAGTCAAATAATTTGTTGATAAAACCAAATAAGAATAAATTTGACTGGGTGGCGATATCTGCTAGAGTTTAGTAGTGTAAAAAAACTAATAAGTAAGAAAAGAATATTTAGTTAGAGTTAGAGAAGAGGTAAGCTTACCTAATCAGTGAAATATATTTCATGACAAAAATCAACAATGTCCTTTGCCCGACTGTTAGTATATATGCTATATATTGTAATCTGGCGTAATTCGTGTTGTCACTCTAATTATTAGGCCTATAGTTCCACCAGAAAATCTTTATTGCAGAAACAAAGACTTACTAATTCATAGGCATATTGTTGTTTATTCGCTTCTTTCGGGGGAGCTCACTCCCAAGGTTACAAAGGGGGGGGGGTGGCCTAGTGGTTAGCACGTGCGTGCTGTATCATTAAGCCTGTCATTGAGTCAACTGGCGAGGTTTCGAATCCCCGTTTGTAGGTGACAGGGAGTAGGGTCGCCTGTTCAATCTCGTGGGTTTTCTCCGGGTCCTCCGGTTTCCTCCCACTGCCAAAGACCCCTACGCACAAGCGAATTAATGAAATAAAATAAAACCATATGTTAGTCCCAAAATGACCTAGTTTGTGTCGAGTGGACGTTAAAGCCCATTTCTCTCTCTCTCCCACGGTTACAATAGTTTTCCAATCTTACAACAGGCCATATGTAAGGGAGATCAAACCTGAATCCTTAATAGGACAAAGACGACCGTAATGCATAGTTCCTTTAGAAACGGTCTCTGGTTGGACACTGTCCTCTGGCCGTTCCTGGTCGTCCCTATTAAGCTGCAATATGAAAATACCACTCTATATTTATAAATTTGTTTGAGGTGTGGAGATAAATTCCAAAAGAGGTGAGAGGTAGAGCGGTATTGTATTTTTATTCTGCAGCATAATAAGGACGATTAGGAATGTTTAGAGTACAGCGTCCGATCAGAGACCGATCCTGAAAGAACCAAACAATACAAAGTTAGAACTGGAAATCTATTATTCTAAGAATGTATGTATATATCTATCGACGTCTTCAGACAAAATACAACATATAGAAAATACGATAAATATATAGATATATTCTTAGAATAATAGATTTCCATGACAATGGATTATGAATTACATTAGCTGATGTAAAAGAACCCTTGACAGTTCGAATTCGAAATATGAGTAGGCCCTAGTGCTGCTGTCCGGTCAAAATGTCTCTCATAGCACACTGCATGACGTATAACGGTCTACATAATTATATAGCCCAGTAGGATCAGAAAGTAGGGCGTAAAACCCATTTGATTTTGATTGATGAAGTCGTCAGTCGTAGAAGATTTCTTGTGCGGTTTGATTTCATGATTTAATAAGAAAAACTATGGAAATTTTGACAAAAATGGTCCTATTAATCACAGAGAATCGTGGACTTTATTCGCCAAATTCTCTTAATCCACAGCTTTGTCAATTTCGTATAAAATCGTTTAACTTTTGGATATGACGTGTAGAATATGTATTTATCACCCAATAACACATTTGACAGTAGATATCGTTTGTATGATAAATTACATAAACTACTGCGATATCTCCTTAGGATATATCGCTTTATATGAATTTGATCGGTCAATGAAAAAGGAACTAATTTCTTTTATTTAAAAAAACACTTATTTTAAATAAAAAGTAACTTTTTTTTGTTAAAAAGAAACTGTTTTTATTTAATTGATCTTGAAGGAAATAGTGAGTCGATATATAGGACTGTGCAATAGGTATACTGCTGTCAAAAAATGATGTATCACTACACTGTAATGTATTCAGATTCAGTAAAAGTGAAATCTATACCAAAGAATTACATTTTTATACGCCCACATTTTTATGTGGACGTATATTGTCGTCGCCCCTGTCCGTCCGGACGTCCGTCCGTCCGTCCGTCCACAATTTGTTTGTGGACTCTCTACAGGTCACAATTCTTATCCGATTTTGACGAAACTTGACATATAGGTTTATCCCCAAAAGATCTCAGCTGCTTTCGATATTGGCATGTATCGGATCAAAACTTCATGGATTATGGCCCCTGATTGTACGAAAAATCACGTTTTTAGCTTGTGGACCCTATAGAGGTCACAATTTTGAACCGATTTTGATGAAACTTGACATGCATGTTTGTAACCCAAAGATCTTGGTTCCTTTCGATATTTGCGGCTATCGGAATGTAATTTCCTGAATTATGGCCCCTGATTGTCCGAAAAATCACCCTTTTTAGCTTGTGGTCCCTCTGGAGGTCACAATTATTATCCGATTTAAAAAACCGTTTGATTATATCACCGTTACACCCTAAGGAAGGTTGAGTTCGAATTTCGGGAAAATCGGACCAAATTTGCTATGCAAAATGGCCGCCGTTTGTACGCGAATACTGTTAAAAAATGGTATATCAAGGTTGTGGACCCTGTGGAGGTCACAATTTTAATTCGATTTTGATGAAACTTGAAATTCATGCTTATAACCCAAAGATCTTGGTTCCTTTCGATATTTGCGCATATCGGATCGTAACTTCCTGAATTATGGCCCCTGATTATACGCAAAATCGCCTTTTCTTAGCTTGTGGCCCCTCTGGAGGTCACAATTATTATCCGATTTAAAAAACCGTTTGATTATATCACCGTTACACCCTAAGGAAGGTTGAGTTCGAATTTCGGGAAAATCGGACCAAATTTGCTATGCAAAATGGCCGCCGTTTGTACGCGAATACTGTTAAAAAATGGTATATCAAGGTTGTGGACCATGTGGAGGTCACAATTTTAATTCGATTTTGATGAAACTTGAAATTCATGCTTATAACCCAAAGATCTTGGTTCCTTTCGATATTTGCGCATATCGGATCGTAACTTCCTGAATTATGGCCCCTGATTATACGCAAAATCGCCTTTTCTTAGCTTGTGGCCCCTCTGGAGGTCACAATTATTATCCGATTGAAAAAAACGGTTGATTATATTACCGTTACACCCTAAGGAAGGTTGAGTTCGAATTTCGGGAAAATCGGACCAAAATTGCCATACAAAATGGCCGCCATTTGTACGCGAATACTGTTAAAAAATTGTATATCATGATTGTGGATCCTGTAGAGGTCACAATTTTAATTCGATTTTGATGAAACTTGAAATGCATGGTTATAACCCAAAGATCTTGGTTCCTTTCGTTATTTGTGCATATCGGATCGTAACTTCCTGAATTATGGCCCCTGATTGTCCGAATAATCGCCTATGGTCCCTCTGGAGGTCACAATTATTATCCGATTAAAAAAAACGTTTGACTCTATCACCGTTACACCCTACGGAAGGTTGAGTTCGAAGTTCAAGAAAATCAGACCATAATTGCCAGAAAAAATGGCCGCCGTTTGTACGCGAACAGTGTAAAAATATGGTATATCAAAGTTGTGGACCCTGTAGAGGTCACAATTTTAATTTGATTTTGATGAAACCTGAAATGCTTGTTTATAACCTAAAGATCTTTATTCTTTTCGATATTTGCGCATATCAAATTGTAACTTAATGAATTATGGCCTTTGATTGTAGGAAAAATCACTTTCGGTATTGCTTGTTCTCTGTCTATCTCTCGAACAATTATTATCTGATTTAAAAAAAAACTCTGATTATATTACTGTTGCACCGTAAGGAAGGTTGAGTTCGAATTTCGTGAAAATCGTACCAAATTTGCCGGACTAAATGGACGCCGTTTGTACGCCGTAGTGTAAAAATATGGTATATCATGGTTGTGGACTCTATACAGGTCACAATTCTTATCCGATTTTGACGAGAAGTAACATTTCTAGTGTGTACCGTCACACCATAATCATTGTCGGCTTCGAATTTCATGAATATAGGACTGGAACTGACCAACAAAATGGCTGCTCCCAATACAGTATGAAATACAGGACTTAATGATGTAGGAAAAATCACTTTCGGTATTGCTTGTTCTCTATCCATCTCTCAAAAATGTGGGCGTATCCTGCCTGGCAGTGCCAGCCTATCTTTTTATTTGTGCATGTAAGAAAAGATTGGGTGATAAATAACATCTCCAACTCCTCTTTTTTGATATCAAAAAAATATCAATTTGTGTTGATATTTTTTGATATCAAAAAACACTCATAGGAGATTTTCTATATCTTTAACATCTCTGATAGATGTCGATCACTTTCGTAAAACTGTGGGCGATATTGGTAAAAAAAAAATACCCGATTCAGACAGTATCACATAACACCCAGACCTAATCAGTCACATTCTACTATTACAACATATAATGCCTGTCAACCCATAAACAAGTCATTTCAATCAGCCGATTATTTGATATTGGCAGCCTTCCACGCGCAGATCACAGTGAGCAAGCAAGGTGTTTTGGTAAAACATCAGTCTAGCGAATGTAGCAAAAAATTCCAGTTCGTCATTTCTTTGAAAATACCGCACGGAAGTCATTCATTATTCAACCGACGGATATTTCTTTTAAACATTACAACTATGGAAAATATAACTTCGAGTGGTGGACACAGCGACATTGATCAAGTGTTCATAGAATTCTGGATGCGAGCGAAAAACAATTCTACATTTTGGATACTTGATGGTCCTTTCAATGCCATTATCTGTATAACAGTGATTATATTAAACACTTTATTTCTAATCGTTTTACAGAGGAAGGAAATGCGATCCGTGACGTCATTTGTGTTGTCCGCCATTGCTGTTGCTGATTTATTAAGAACTTTGATTTCTTTACCAGTATCACTGTATATTTGTGTTCCTTATTTCAAGACCTACACGCCTTACCACTGGTGTGTGTATTTCAAGATGCCATTTTTATTAGTGGCTAATATTTTTTATACTTCGTCAGTGTGGTTAACGCTATATTTGGGTGTATTTCGCTACATTTTAGTCTGCCATCCAATCAAAGCTAAACTTTGGTGCCGCTATAAGATTGCTATTGGAGTAGTTATTCTGATTTTTGTCGTTTCTCTCGTCTCGTACGTATGTTTATTGTTTATGCGGAAAATAAGACGTGCTGTCTTTTGGAACGAAGAAGAAAAGAAAGCTGTTTCGTCATGTCTTGTGGACGTTGTGGACACGTGGCACGATTATTTTTTTATTCAAACTATCGTCGAGATTATTTTTGTTCAAATTATTCCTTGTGTTGCTATGTTGCTGATTACGTGTAAATTGGTTTATACCATCAAGTCAGCAGCCAGGTCAAGGAAAGCCATGAGTCGGCATTTCAATCGTTCGAGACATGAATCAGACCATACAACTTTATTGTTAATTGTCATATTGATAGCATTCCTCATATTTGAAATACCTCATTCAGTGCTTCAGGTTTTTATTATTCTTATGATTAATTTACATAGGTATCATTACCTGCTTAGTTACCTGAGGCTTTTCGATACAATATTAATCCAAATTTTATATATAACCAGTACTTTTAATTTCTGTATTTACTGTACAATGGGAACAAAATTTCGATTTACGTTGAAAAAAATCTTGTCTTTCAATAAAAAGGAAGCTGGAATAAGGTGTATATCTTAAATGAGACAATGGCAAGTTTGGGCGTGTCAAAGTTGGTTTCCTATCATGGGAGATTACTACATGTACTTTTTACTGTGAAAAGCGGTTTGGCACCGTTTGGAACAGCGAATCACCATGGCTCCTACTTATTGCCACAGCCTACTCTTATTTCGAATTCCAACTGTTTGTTTAACAATTTTGACCTAATCGGTAAAGGTTAGTGTTAAATTACCCACGGACACGTCAGTTTGCCAGGAAGATAGTTTACTGCGCATGTCCAAAGCTAGTTGGAGATAAGAGAGCTACGAGAACTTAGCTAAAGACGTTGGAGATGCTAATCGCAGGCCGGATGGGTAGGTTCGGGTATTTCCGGAGTCCAAAATGGCCGTTTTATATAAATGACTATTTTGGGGAATACAATCCGAACCCTAACCCTTTCTAAAAAGGGTTAGGGCAAGGCCTAATATTCCCCCAAATTCTCATTTATAGAAAGCGGCCATTTTGGTCTCCGTAAACATCCGAACCTCCCCAACCGGCCTGCAATTAGCGTCTCCCACAAAGGTTGAGATATACTTATTTTACTGATGTGCTTGTTTTAGCTACGATTGGGTGCCTCCAGTTTCATCTGGCAAACTTATTTTCTTTATCAATGCATGTAACAACTTTATTTTATACTATTAGGACTAATGAAACACAATGGGCCCAATAAACAACTTTCGTGTGTCTGAAAATATTGTCAGTAAAGTTAATCAAGCGGTATTTTGTTTTACACAAAACCGGACAGACCATTGGTGCATTCGTCATGCGCAACCCTTTGGGTTTTATGTCCGGTATCTTGATTGGCTGTTGTACACGACATTTATTTAGCGCCACCTTTGTGACGTTACTAAGACGTCAAGCTCGTTCTGTTTTAAAAGGGAGGACATAGTCAGTTTCTAACGCTTCGATTTAAAATAGATTTGTACCCGTTTCAGGTCTATGTCCTATTGTATATTCGGATGTGGCAGGAATGTAATAAATGCTTTGAAGTAAAAATTGAAAGTTTTGCTTATTGAAGTACTGATTCGTATCGTTCTTTGCCAGATGGAACTATAGAGTATTTTTAAGAAAAGCTTTCTCAAAGACAGGTAGAGAGCTATATTTTTAAACCGGTTTATTTGCCTCACCTTTGCGTTCAGAGGTACAAGTGAAACTATAGTATTTTTAAGAAAAGCATTCTCGACGACGGGACTGGTAGAGAACTGTTTTTCAAACCGGTTTATTTGCATCACCTTTGCGTTCAGAGACACAAGCTAAACTGGTGTGACTGAACGCAATGGGGGGCAGATAACCCAGTTTATAAACCCCTGTAATTCTCAAAAGCCACGCGCGCACCGTTCTGATGTTTACAATATCTGGTGTATATTGATCCGTCGACAATCATTAAGTTTGTTACTCAACAATAACGTGTCTAATTTGTTTAAATAATTATTAACTTTTTATTATACAAATTATCGCCATGCGATTATTAATAATTATTTATTGATTATATTATTAGCTATAATGGACTAGTTATTATATTTGACATATAGACGATGTTAATATTGTACTATATACAACTGGTAGTAGTTTTTTTCTTTGATGTCCATAGCAGTTATATCTTATAACAACCTCTCGTGACGTCATCAGAGGTTGATATATTCGGTTCATATCAACCGCTGATGACGTCCTGAGAGGTTGATATTTCATATCAACCGCTGATGACGTCATTACAGGTCGATATATTCGGCTCATATCAACCGCTCTTGACGTAGATGATCGAAATAATACAAAGAACACAGAAATAAAATTTTATTCTTTTGACAATAAAAAAAAAATTGTTTTGGTACAGTTTATAGCATTCAGGACCTAAATAGACGGCGTACTTATCGGCTTATTTAAATCGGTTATCCACACTCCAGTCCATGTCTAAGATATCTTTCAGAATTGTCTTTCTGCCCAAATCATTTCTCCACACATCCCAAGACGTGAAAGTATTTATCACCCAAGAGTTCCTTTGTAAAGTATTTTTGGCTACGGCTACAATCCACTCAAAACAGTCGGTCAAATCTTTCTCTGAACATACCGAAAAGTAACCTTCAGTCACGGTTAATTGTCAGAATTATCGGAAAAGATTGCCTTTTGATCTAAATTTTCTTCAGGCTTTGTATAGATCCTCATCATAGCTGCATTCACATCTATTCTATCGTCAATATGATGACTAAAAAGGATTGATTATTCGTCTGACTTCGTTTTACTATCCATTTTGTTTTAGCTTTCTTCAGTTCAATTACTACAAAATGGCGCCGTATAAACAAACACGTCACGTGCTGTCGAGCAATTAACCAATCACTGTTGCCTTTTTTTAGAAGAGTCCATTAAATTTAAGGGTGAACGTTGTATATGTCAGATATAAACCTACTCTCCCTCGGATTGATATGATAGAGAACACTTGGGCTGCGCCCGCGTGTTCTCTATCATATCAACCTCGGGTAGGTTAATATCCTATACATATACATTACCACGGGCTTATTTTAAATGGGTTACCCGCGCACCTGCTCGTATAAAGAACATCTGTTATTAAGTGAACTAAAAAAAGAAAAGTAAATAAAATTGGATTGAAGTGTTATTTTGGGAGAAGCTCCATATGATTTAATCTTTATACGTCCACATTTCAGTGTGACGTATAATGGGTTCATCCATATCCGTAGGTCCGTTGACAGGCCCGTAGCCAGAGTCGGGAGCAGCGGTTCGTTGACAGGCCCGTAACCAGAGTCGTTAACTGAGGGGGTAGGGGCAGGCACACCCTATACGGCCCACAGAGCTGCGGTGGTAGACATAGTCGCAAGCCGCAACCTACATAATTTTGAAAATTGAACACCCGCAAATGCTATCACCGGCGCTGTGGGACAGTAGGGGTGGGGTATAGTAATGGAAAAAATCAGAATTCGAAAACACACGAATTGACAGTTCTAATTTAAACATAAAATTACCGCAAAATTAGACTTGATCTTTCCTCGATTTGTTGTATTAGTTAGCGACCAGGGATCGGTTGTTCAGAGCTCCGTTAATTTATAACGACAAATAAACATGGGGTTAATGGATCATTCATTGCCTTTAACGGAGAGAAAGTCTGTTGCTGGAATCCCGAAGCACTATTAACTTTAACATGTCATTAACTTGCCGTTAAATTTAACGAAGGATTTGGGATCCGTTATGCGTTAAACGATTGCATTAGTAGGCTGTCATTCGAAGTATTGCAAAAAGCCTTGCCAGTGTCGTTTTCTATATTTTACACAACATTTTAGTGAGTTGAAACGCTGATCGATTAATCAGTGTATGACGTCATAGTTCAAAAGCCGCTCGTATGGCACCTGACGCGACCTTCCATTACAATTGGTCAGATCTTCATAGTGAAGGCCATCGACAGTATAAAAACCGAGACGGAATATAGATTTGTATTTTAATCAGATTGGAGCAACCGGTCGCAGTTCTATCACTTAAATTAGCACACTGGTCAGCAGTGAATATTCGCTAGGCCGCTACCATCACTGATAAGGATGACCAAACTGATCCCGCAGTGAATATTCGCTTGGCCGCTACCATCACTGATAAGGATGACATCGACGCGACTTAATGAGTCCCCGTAATTAACTTTTTTCTTCCGACAAAATAAATTCTAAAACTTTTTTTGAAGAAAAGAAAAATGAATAACGACGTTTGAAGTATCTGTAGTTAAAAGATATTTCCTATTTAGTGTAAATGGATATTAAAATGAGTAAAAGGCATCATTTTGCCCGAAGCAGTTACCTGTTATGTAAACAATGCACGAGCCATTGAGCCAATGCCTGACGCCGCGTGAAGTCAATGCACGTGTGCAAGACAGTCATCTGTGACAGAGATAATTCTTAAGTAATTCTCTGTGAAACAGATTGTTAAATTAGTTGTAGACCGTTTGATGGCAAATCGACCAACAAACACAAGACTCGGGGGTGGTTCTTCAATCTTTAAAATACATGTACTATAATAATAATTAACTACACATAACAAGACCGCGGATATCAGACCAGTACATAGTGGTTCTAAGTCGGATAGACCTAAAAGACTAAAGTATCAATGTATAATTGCATATCTATAAGAAGTCATTTTTAATCACTTGATATAGTAATTGATATTATAAGAAATAAAACAACGGGAAATAGAACAAGTAATGATCCATTTGTTCCCCCCCCCCAACACACCCTACCCTCGCTTATCACCCCAAAAACGCATATCATAACCCATTACTACCAAATACTTACCAAAAACCACCAAATAATACCCAAGATTATCAAAGTTAATAAATCAATATTGTCAAATAGCAGGATACTTGTTAACCAGGTTACAATACAGATATGTATTTTATGATCAGTAGTGGAATACCGCGTTTTAACAGTGAAATAAAAGTGTTATTCCACTGGCTAGCAGTAGTCCATGTTGTTTTACCTAAAATCATAAAATAAATAGAACATTTGTCGTTTTGTCGTGAATAACATATTTTATTTCATCTCTAAGCAAGAAAACGTTTATATTTTCACGAATGCGTAGCATGAGTGAAAATATAAGTTTTCTTGCTTCTCGATGAAATAAAATATGTTATTCACTCTAAAACGACAAATATCCTCTATATATTTCGTTTCGTTTTTGGGTGTTTTTTGGGGTTTTTTTTATATATACTTTCGATGGCGTACACTAAATGAAGATCTGACAAGTTATAGTGAGAGGTCATACGAGCGTTTTTTATACCCAATGACATCAGACATTTGATTAACCAATCAGCATTGATGTTATCACTAATAACATGGAATAAAAACAGAGAAGTCTTTATTATAATATCTACAGTTGCACGGTGCCCTTTTAGTACCATACGTTGATTTATAGCTTTTTCTGCAGAATGAAAAGGTTTACACCAACGAGAAAACTTTATACCGTCGATAAAAATTTTATACCGCGGATAAAAATTTTATACCGCGGAGAAAAATTTTACACCGCGGAGAAAAATTTTACACCACCGAGAAAAATTTTACACTGCGGTATAAATTCACATCGCGGACAAAATGGTCACACCGCGGACAAAATTTACACAGCGGAGAATATGTTTACACCGCGGAGAAAATGTTTACACGCGGAAAAAAATGTTTGTTTTCTCCTCGTGCAAAGGTTTTTCCGTGGTATGATAAGGTTTACGCCACAGAGAAAAGTTTACTCCGTTGAGAAAGGGTTCACACCGCGGAGAAACCTTTATACCGCCGATAAAAGTTTACACTGCGAAGAAAAAATTTACACCTCGGAGAAAATGTTTACACGATGAGAAAATGTTTACGCGCGGAAAAAATGTTTGTTTACCAGTGCAAAGGTTTTCCGTGGTATGATAAGATTTACACCACGGAGAAAATGTTTACACACGGAGAAAATGTTTGTTTTCTCCCCGGAGAAAAGGTTTACACTGCGGAGAAAAGCACTGCGTAGAGAAAGGTTAAAGAACAACAACACATGACGACATTTCTCTCTTCTGATTCACGTGATAGTATGTTTACAATCTGATGTTGATTTCTACTCTGACGTAATCAATCATAATTTCTCACTTTAGCGCCAATCTGAACGACAGACTCACAAAAATAAGTTTATTTATTTCAGTTCTAAACAAGAATTTAAAACTTAACGCAATTTTAAAAAAAATAGCCAAATTGTGGCTGGGATTACTGAGCAAAATTGCCATTCACTGTGTACGTGCGAAAAAAAAGCCAGCTACCATTTAATTTTCGTACGTTAGTTACGTACGCTTTAGAGCGCGGTAAGACGAATGAGTTGAAGCTGTTTCTAATATTACACATGGAGATAGTATTAAGAGCTCTCGTTCATATTATTGCTCTAATTTCGATGGTGTTATGATACGTGTATAGAAAAGAAGCGACATGTTTATTTCCAAACTGTTTCATGTTGGTGATGCGAAAACCTTCGTTTAATTGCGATCAAGCGAATATTTACTGTGGATCAGTTCGGCAACCGAGTGTGCTTGTTATTCAAATCATGGCCGTAATTTAAAGGAGCTAAATCGCTAATATCTGAGACCTGGAAATTGCCACAAATAGGTCACAACACATGTAATAATGTAACATGAATGTATACAAACTGATTTACATTCAATCGTTTCGTTTTTACTCTAATTTCAAATCACTTATGTTCGGCGAAATACACCAGAAGTCTCAATGGAGTGGCTATTTTCCAGTGTCTGGTTATTCCAGTCTACATAGTATTTATTGTGCATACTCTCCAGATAAGAATGTCTAGTCTCGTTCTCCGAGTCCCTCTTTAAAATGTGTCCTCAAACGCATTGTGGTACACGATTCGTGTACCAATGGTAAAATGTTTATTTTGTCTTAAATATTGGATATCAAAAGCCCATCTTTTTCCGGTAAGATGACAACATCAATGTTGATTTAAATTGACAAATAATTCGTGTTTTGAATGCCGAAGACTTTGGATGATATTGGGTTAGAGACTTAGCTACTTTAAGCTCTATAAAACCTTCCTAATTTTAGCGTATTTTTACTTTTACTGCTTGAAGTAATTTGTAGAGCAGAATAAAAGATTATTATCGTCCGATGTTGAAGCCAGTTCTTGCATTTCAGTGCGGGAAAGAATAAAGAATGCCGAATCGGCGCGTTTTTCTTTTTGTTTGTTATGCTAAACGGTGCAGTCCCCGATGCATTTTAATAAATGAAACTGGTTACTTCGGTGTTACTTTTATTCTTGTTCATATATGCAACAATCTGAACATTATGTGGACCTGGGGGTGGTTCTTCAGAGAAATACAATGGACCTATTTTAACGTCACGATTTCAGAAGGATTATGTGATGGAAGAAGCTACATTAAGCCTATCAAGTTCTGTCCAGAATTCAGGAAATCGTGAGTCGAATTCTGTTTTTGTTTGTCGGAACCAAAGAGAGGGGGAGGGGGTGAATTCCTATCAAAAACCGCCATCTCCGGAAACTGTTCTTTGTCACTAAAACCTTTTAAGGTTTTAAAAAACAGGCCCGTTGTGCCGTTGTCCAGGCACAATTTCCCTCATGGCACACTGAATGGCGTATGTGTCCGTCTTCATTACAAAACAGTAAGATGTTAAACCGCATTCCATTCGGGCCCGTAGCCACGGGGAGGGGGGGGGCTATATGCAGACTACCATTATCTTCCACATGGAGCACATCAAACGACCAAACAAAATAGTCAGTGGTTTCTAACTCTCCGTTAAACATGTCGGTAAAATCCAAATATTTGGCGTATCGTAATCAAACGAATCGCCATGATTAAAATGGTCTGACGATTCGTTTAATAACGATGAAAGTAGCCAAAAAAATTTATTTTTATAAAATGGATTTCCATTAATTTCCTTTCCGTGATGTTAATCTGATTAAAATACAGATCTATGTTTCGTTTCTTATTCTTATATACTTTTGACCAATCTGTTTCACAGAGAATTACTTACGAATTATCTCTGTAACAGATGACTGTCCACAACACGTGTGTTGACTGCACGTGTTGTCAGTCATTGGCTCAACGGCTCGTGCAATGTTTTCATAACACCTAACTGCTTCGGGCAAAATGATGCATTTTACTCATTTTAATAACCATTTACACTAAATAGGAAATATTTTTTAACTACAAATACTTCAAACGTCTTTATTTATTTTTCTTTTACTTCAAAAAAATGTTTGAGAATTTAATTTGTCGGAGTAAAAAAGTTAATATGCCGAACTCATTAAGTCTCGTCGATGTCATGCTTTTCAGTGATTGTAGCGGGATCAGTTTGACTTTCGACAAGTAAAGCGAAATTTTATTCAGATTGTGTGCTGTTGACAAGGCAAACACGCTCTTTTGATTAGTAAGACTGGGTAATTTAGTTAAATCATGTAGCCTGGACAACCATATATTGAAAATATTTTTATATAATATAAACAAAAACAATTTATATGTCAAACTTTACCTATAATAAATATCCTAACGATTGATTGTAAGAAGATGACACAATCATAAAAAAAATGTATCCAAACCAGTGAATTAATCAGGCTAATTAGTTTTAATGGGATATCCGATAGAACTAGAGTGCACAACAGATTAATATTCCAAAGTTGAACTAAACTAGTTTTAAAGATGCTTTTTCAGGTACAAACTTGTTGATTTGATATGTTAGGTCTAAAAACATATTCAACTTGATTTAATCTATATATCAAACATTTCGAATCAACCCTGACAACATTGTGTTCGCGAGGAATTATCCCAAGATCTATTTTTAGCAGCCACGTAACTTGATTGAGGGAGGGCCCCATTTTCAGAATGTATTTGCCGTTACTTACTGTCTATTTACCATATGCGGGGCGGAACAGTAGGACATTAAACCCCATTTCATTTCATTTCATATTTACCATACATATTGAACCGTCAACTTTTTTTTCCACCGTTAAATTGCAGAGTCTGTTGTACATTTAAACCCCACAATGTTCCCAAGACCGCCTAACCACCCTCTTTAAAGTCAAACTGGCAGACGATAAGCCGTCGGGCTGACAGTGATACCCTGACATTCATGTCGGGGTGTTTTTCAGGCTATCCAGTATTATTCTAGTAAGATTGGTGCTGGTGTCTCTACTTTCCACAAACATATATACATGTATACCAAATTTGCTATCCTTTTATTGATGGTGACAGATTGACATCATATCGTGATGTGTAGATGGGGCAAAAACATAGCTTACTTTTTTAAAAACTTGTTTGAATTTTAAAGATGCATTATACAAGACTTATTGGTCACTTTAAATTATCTGTGTGAAAAGATTGACTTCTGGTATCCAATATAAATTCGGGCACCACAATGTTTTCGATTGCTATCTGTGTAGACTGGAATAAACAGACGCCAAAGACTGCCATCCTATTCAGACTTTTCGCATATTTCACCGAAAATAACTGATTACAAATTACAGTAAAAACAAACGATTGAATGTAAATCAGTTTATATACACTCATATTACATTATTATATGCGTTGCGATCCATTTGTGTCCAATTCGAACTCAGCCAACCTTACGGTGAAACGGAACCACAAACTAAAACGCGATTTTTCGCACAATCAAGGCCCATAATTCAGGAAGTTACAATCTGATATGCATGAATATCGAAAGCAACCAAGATCTTTGGGTTATAAACATGCATTTCATCAAAATTGGATTAAAATTGTTTGTGACCTCTACAGGGTCCACAACCTTGATAAACCATATTTTTACACTATTCGCGTACAAGCGCCGGCCATTTTGTGCGGCAATTTTTGTCCGATTTACACGAAATTTGAACCCAACCTTCATGAAGGTGTAACAGTGAAATAATCAAACGTTTTTTTTAAACGTTTTTCAAGTTTCATTGGTTCAAAACTGTGACCTCTGCAGTGTTCACAAGTTAAAAATGTGATTTTTCGTACAATCAGGGGTCATAATCCATGAAGTTACAGTCCGATACATGCCGATATCGAAAGAGACCGAGATCTTCGGGTGATAAACCTATATTTCAAGTTTCATTGAACTCGGATAAAAATTGTGACCTGTAAAGTGTTCACAAACAATTGTGGACGGACATGGGCGACGACAATATATGTTCACATGAAAATGTGGGCGTATAACGGGGATCACGTGGCTAAGTGGGTAAGACGCTGATTCGCTAGTCAGGAGGTCGGGTGTTCGATCCTGCTTTGGCCGAGAAAGTTCATCCAGTTTTTACGACGTGGTTTCCCCTTGTTGGCGATGCAGGACGGAGGGTCTGACAAGGACAGCTGTCTAGTCGTTCGAATTGAACGAAAAACCGAGGTCCCGTTTACACATTGGCGCGCAAGTAAAAGATCCTTTGGCAGTTGGAATAAGATATAATTATGAGTAGGCCGTAGCGCCACTGTCCGGGTAAAAATTCCCTCATAGCACACTGTATGGCTTATGCCCGTCTTCACTAGCCCAGGTTAGTAGCTAGATAGTTGGACGTTAAATCCCATTTCATTTCAGTTCGTGGGCATATAAAAACAGATGAGAAGTGAAAATATTGAGAATTTCAGTCAAAGTTGTGAATATTTGAAGTTTTAAAAAGATAGCATCGATTGTGGAGTACCATTGCTATTAGATTAGCCATTTCATCGTTAAAGGCTCAATACCACCCTTGTTGTAACTGAATAATATGTCCCAATCTTTATTCTGGTCAACAAATTGTACTTTTTTTTTACAACATTTCAATTAATTGACCATACGAATTTCGTCTTAACACACCTAATTAAAATGTGACTTGAATTTAAAAATAGTTTCGAACCCGCTGGACATGTAAAATAGAATGTAATTGATAATTTACGCAACAGGTAGGACACTTTAACATCTAGTACTTAGAATAAGCTATTATTTATTTTCTGGAGCTGTCAAACCGGCTAGAATGTTATTGTCTCTTTAAATTTCAAAAGTTGAAAGGACTCTAATCCATTAAATACCGAAGACATCAGATGTCCTTTAGAGTTGATTATAGGCTTGTCGTGTGAATACATGTCTTAATAATAATTTACATAACAACTGAAGCCAGTAAAAAGACCTGTGATATGCAGATTTAGCTCTTTCATAATGTATCTTTAAATATGGTGCTGAAATTACTGGCAGGAAACCCAATGTTTATATTTGTACTCCAAGGTGCTAGCATAGCGTCATACAGGGTCTGATCACATTGTTCTTTTCTATTCTCTGCTCTTCTTCGGACAGTTTTTGGTTTTATCAATCATTTTTTTTGACTAACAGTGCCATGTTGTAGTCATTTCAGGGCTACAAATTAGGCTAAATTTGGTGCTAAACTTAAAATAGTTAACTATATTGAGCTCGCTTTGGCTTTAAATATGGTCCGGGGATTACTGGATGGGCATCCGATGTCTATAGTTTTACTATATGGTGCTAAAACCAAACGAGGCCTCACCACTCGTGATCTCTTCTGTTTTTGCGGACAGTTCATTTTGACTGGAATCAGCCACCCATAACCACAATGTGACGAAGACCACCGAAAACAATAAGGTTGTTCGAGACGGAGTCAAATTTATTTTCACAATCAATTTTGTAATCCAATCTCCAGTATCGGGGACCAATCTTTGCGCGTCTAAGAAATACACCTTTTCCCAAATTACTTTTTATTGAAAAACAAGATTTTTCTCAGTGCCAATCGAAATTTAGTCCCCATGATACAGTAAATACAGAAATTCAAAGTACAGGTAATAAATAAAACCTGGAATAATACTGTATCAAGAATGTTTATGTATCTCAGCAGGAAATCGAACAAGTGTGACTTACCATAGATAGTAAGGAGGAGGAACACTTGAAATATAGCATGGGGTATTTCAAATATGAGAAATGTTATCAATATGGCAATTAACAATAGTGTTGTTTGACGTGATTCATTTTTCCGACTACTGAGTTGTTGACTCATAGCTTCTCTCGACTTTGCGGCGGACTTAATGGTAAAAACCAATTTATACGTAATAAACAACATGCCAACACAAGGAATAATTTGAACCAAAATAATCTCCACGATAGTTTGAATATAAAGATAATTTTGCGCCATTTTTAACCATTCTATAAAACATACCGAAACATCGTCCTTCTCTTCTTCGATCCACGCCACTACGGGGGTTATTTTCCTCATAAAGAATCGAGTTACAAACAAAAAAAAGAAATAACAAAAACCAAAGTAACAACTCCAATAACAATCTTATAGCGACACCAAAGTTTAGCTTTAATTGGGTGGCAAACTGAAATGTAACGAAGGAAACCCAGATATAGCGTTAACCACACCGATGACGTATTTAACATCCGGGTTACTGTTAAAAATAGCATCCTAAAATACACACACCAGTGGTAAGGCGTGTAGCTCTTGAAATATGGAACACAAATATACAGAGATACTGGTAAAGAAAGCAAGGCACGTAATAAATCAGCTACAGCGATGGCGGACAACACAAATGACGTCACAGATCGCATTTCCTTCCTCTGTAAAACGATTAGAAATAAAATGTTCAATATAATCACTGTTATACAGATAATGGCATTGAGAAGACCATCAAGTATCCAAAATGTAAAATCGTTTTTCGCGCGCAGCCAGAATTCTATGACTGACTCCGTGTTGTTCTGTTCACCATTCAAAGTTGTATTTCCCATTGCTGTAACTATATTTTCCATATACAGAGGAATTGTGTATTTACCTTGTCTGAAAAGTTCAGTTCAAAATATTCAGTCGTTTGGACGTGAACGTCAAAATCGCACCACAATCAAATATCCGGACACTAGACTTTTTAAATTGTTGAACTTGATAAATGCGACTACATGCGATACCTATTGTACACTTCATAAATAGAGAGCTTGCGGCACTCAGCATGTAGACGCGTATTATCCAGGCACTTTTTAGGATGCAACCAAGACGCCGGTCTTCAAACACAGAGCAATACCGACAATTGGAAATTTTTTGAAAACGTATCACAACGCTTGAGGTAGTTACTAGGGGCTAAGTTATAAGTTATTAAATGCCTTTCATACAAAATTAAGCAATTTTAAGCCCCAAAATGTAACTGGGATTATTCCTTTAAGTATATTTTCAAGTCTGTAATAACATCGAATCTCTGAATGGAATATCAATACAAAATGATTCAGGTCTTTACAGTATTTAAGAATATATGAGCTTAGACAATCTCAACATTCGGCATCCGCTAATCTGCAGACGAGTGTTTTACAGGGTTACTTGACATAGCCAGATGCACGAAATTAGCCAATCAAGTGTGAATCATACATATATTATGGAAGAGTAAGATTGCCAAAATTTTCCAGTTGCAAAACTTTTCTGTAGAGTTATGATCGAGACGACAAACATACAGTTTGAATAGCTTTGCGTTGTTCTTTTCCTGTTTTCGTTTCTATAACCAAGTCAGGAAACCACAAATCTCACTTAAGAGTGGGAAGGGTTGAACAAACTCGACCTAAGACTGGTTCAATGGTGACAAAGGTCAGATTTGGGGTCGCATTATGATGCTTGAGCGATGTGATCTTGCGTTCATTCTAACACCATTTGTATGAGTTTTAATGAACAAAATTACTGCTCAAAGGAGCTAAATCGCTAATATTTGTGACTTAGAAATTGAGCCAAATCGGTCGCAACGCATATAATAATGTAATCTGATTGTATATGAACTGATTAACATTCAATTGTTTCCTTTTTGACACTAATTTCAAATCAGTTATGTCCATTACGCATGCTCTCCAGATAAGTTATGTCGTCGCCGTTTGACATGAGTTGTGGAATATGTCTAGCCTCATTCTTTCTGGTCACTTGTTACAAATGAGGCTGAAACGTACTACGGTACACGATTCGTGGACCAATGGTAAAATGTTTATTTTGTCTTAAATATTGGGTATCAGAAACCTACCTTTTCAAGGTAAGATAACAACATCAATGTTGATTTGAATTGACAACTAATGCGTGTTTTCAACGTGTAAGACTTTGGATGATATTAAGTTAATGACTTAGCTACTTTAAATGCATAACATATTGTATCATTGCTTAATTAAGAATCGTGGCACCCCGTAAAAGCATGGAAAGCAGTCACTGCACTATAACACTTGTATACCCAACGCATTACCAATATCTGGATGCACCTACATGTACATTCTCGGTAAACCCAATGGTCCCATTACGTTCTACTATTACAAAAACTGATGGTTTGTAAACTGTTTTAGATCCATTCGTAGATTTTAGCTACAAACAAGGCCGGGGCAGATAATTTGAAGTCGTGGAAACCCGATGGATTAACTCAGGGTATAGTGAAGTAGTGAACGGAATGAGACCACTGGAGATACAGAGAATGATGTACATGCGGTTATCCTTTGAGGCTGTTCCTACATTCATCCATACACTGGAGTTAGTGGATATGATAGAGCATGATGATAATGACATCAGTGTCTACTGTTCTAATGGCAATATTGCTGGCTGAACAATCTGATTAAAATACAGATCTATATTTCGTTTTTATACCCTCGATGACCTCACATCATTCAGAACACGTCAATTATAACAACTCTTACACATCCTAGTGTGGTAAACACAAGTAAAACGAAATTCTGAACTATAAAAACGAAACGGAATAGGATCTGTTTTTTTATCAGATTGTTGGCTGAGGTCCCAGTGGAGTAATCACAAGAGAAACTGTCGGGGCTCTTTCATCAAATCGGTCTCCGATGCCAGAATTTGCCTCCGCGGAAAATCAATTGATAACATTGATACTCTTGACTCAATGACAGATCTTATGATCTAAATCGCACGCTTTAGAATACTTCACCACCCAATCCCGCATTGCTTGACCAAAGCAGTCGGACATCGATGACGTCCAAAATACACCCTGGATCTAATGACTATAAGATGATAACTCAGTCCGTATTGCTGTTCCACATGTTTGACCTTTAACATGAATTTGTACATGGTTCCCATAAAACAAGGACATATTTGTCAATGTCAGTTGTCTGACAAATTAAAAAAAAAAGAAGTGTACTCCAGATTTCTTAGATATATAGATCGGGCAAATATTTATATTTTCGCCTGTGAACCAGTAACACCGCCATACAATTAAACATGTTCCGTACATCCCGCTGACTCCAAATTATAGCCTCTCCTCACGACTGGGCCTAGTTTGTGCCATATAGCCTGTCATCACGACAGCGTCTGGTCTGTGCCAAATAGCGTATTAATTGAAAATACCGCAAGATTTCCGCGTAGAACTCCTCCTCGATAGGACATTTAGCCGGTCTTGTGGGGCTATAGACTGACACCACCCTGATCACTTCCCCATCGGCGCCCGTCGACGAGACGGCATCCAAAAACTCGATAAAATCCCCTCTCCGACTTTGATAAAATTACCCCCTGAAAAATAAAATAAATAAGGTGGACCATGAGGAACAGGCCCTAGCGTCGGCTTTCACCGGTAATCAAGCATAGGGCAGCCAGAATAGCCTCTATCATAGAAACTCATCCAAATCCCCTTCCATCTGTAGTATTGGAACGCATTCAACACTGGAAATAAATGTACTCCAGGATAACTCTTTATTGCAAAATTCAATTAATATGTAGATCTTTATTGCAAAGTTCAATTAATATGTAGATCCCGTTAACAAGCAATCGTAAATATACCTGTTATTATTTGATGAACACTGTAACGATTAAATTGCACCTTTCCTGTAATTATTGACTTGTGTACAGATTCGATCACTATAAGCTTATGGGGTCTAATCACACCTCGTGTTATTTAGTTTTGATCACAATGTTATTGTGCAAAGTCGTAGCCTTTTCAGAGTTACAAATTAGGATGAATTTGGACTGAAATTTAAAGCGGCAATTTCACATTTGTAAGTTATATTTCTAAAATATATTAAAATAAAGCCTTAAAAATATCATTTTCAACTTAAAATTCAAACGTTTGAAGATAGCTATTGCATCGAGGGAATAGATCAACAAGGGAGGTAATTGTGTTATTTCCTGTTTTGCCTATCATCGTATGGACACAGATCACCAAATATTCATGGGCGAAAGTTATTTTTAGTCCTTCTCTCCCTTTCTCTTTTTCCTCCTTTTGCATAGCGATTTTTGTTGAATTTTTGGTGTAGAATCGAAGAAAAGGGTTTGAAAATACATTTTCTGCCAGGTTTGGGTGAATATTCATGATTTTGAGGCGGAAGGATACAAGAGTTGTGAGGTTGGTTACGTTGAAAGGGAGGGCCGAAAATTGCAAGGTTAGCTGTCTCTACTTCCAGCTTGTCTGTCTCAAGTTTTTCATGAAGAACCTCATACTTGCTTTTGGGCAAGAGTTTGCCACATGTTGCTCCATCTGTGGCAGAAAGCGTTTTACCCGACGAATATTTGGGAAAAAGTTACAACCGGTCTAAGAGACGAGAATTAACATTAAAGTCAATGGGGCAATAATTAGTGATCTGTGGCCGTATAATAGTGAGTTGGCAACCTGTTGAGCAAAAGACATAGAAATAATTATGTTTTGATTTTCATAGAAAATATGAAATTTCCGCTTTAAACACAGTTTCGCTATATCAGGAACAGAACTTTACACACATAAACTTGTTAATCTCCCTTTTAAGAAATACGCATTTTCCAAGACTACTTCCTATTAAAACACAAGATTTTTCTCAGTGCCAATCGAAATTTTGTCCCCATGGTACAGTAAATACAGAAATTCAAAGCACTGGTAGTATATAAAATCTGGACTAATACTGTATCAAGAATGTTTAGGTAACTCACCAGGAAATCGAACACGTGTGAATTACTATAGATAGTAAGGAGGAGGAACACTTGAAATATAGCATGGGGTATTTCAAATATGAGAAATGCTATCAATATAGCAATTAACAATAGTGTTGTTTGACGTGATTCATTTTTCCGACTACTGAGTTGTTGACTCATAGCTTCTCTCGACTTTGCGGCGGACTTAATGGTATAAACTAATTTACACGTAATAAACAACATGCCAACACAAGGAATAATTTGAACCAAAATAATCTCCACGATAGTTTGACTATAAAGATAATTTTGCGCCACTTTTAACCATTCTATAAAACATACCGAAACATCGTCCTTCTCTTCTTCGATCCACGCCACTACAGGGGTTATTTTCCCCAGAAAGGATCTAAATACAAACAAACAAAAAGAAATAACAAAAACCAAAGTTTCAACTCCAATAACAATCCTATAGCGACACCAAAGTTTAGCTTTAATTGGGTGGCAAACTGAAATGTAACGAAGGACACCCAGATATAGCGTTAACCACACCGATGACGTATTTAACATCCGGGTTACTGTTAAAAATAGCATCCTAAAATACACACACCAGTGGTAAGGCGTGTAGCTCTTGAAATATGGAACACAAATATACAGAGATACTGGTAAAGAAAGCAGGGCACGTAATAAATCAGCTACAGCGATGGCGGACAACACAAATGACGTCACAGATCGCATTTCCTTCCTCTGTAAAACGATTAGAAATAAAATGTTTAATATAATCACTGTTATACAGATTATGGCATTGAGAGGGCCATCAAGTATCCAAAATGTAGAATCGTTTTTCGCCCGCAGCCAGAATAATTGTGGGAATTGCTTCGTGTGGTAAAGTTCATCACTAAAAGTTGTATTTTCCAGAGTTCTGTTTTCCATGGTTGTAATAACGTCGAATCTGTGAATGGAATATCAGTCCAAAATGGTTCAGTCGATGTCAGTATTTACAAAAATATATGAGCTTTGATAATCTCAACATTCGGCATCCACTAATCTGCAGACGAGTGTTTTACATGGTTACTTGACATAGCCAGATGCACGAAATTAGCCAATCAAGTGTGAATCATACATATATTATGGAAGAGTAAGATTGCCAAAATTTTCCAGTTGCAAAACTTTTCTGTCGAGTTATGATCGAGACGACAAACATACAGTTTGAATAGCTTTGCGTTGTTCATTTCCTGTTTTCGTTTCTATAACCAAGTCAGCAAACCACAAATCTCACTTAAGAGCGGGAAGGGTTGAACAAACTCGCCCTAAGACTGGTTCAATGGTGACAAAGGTCAGATTTGAGGTCGCATTATGATGCTTGGGCGATGTGATCTTGCGTTCATTCTAACACCATTTCTATGAGTTTTAATGAACAAAATTACAGCTCAAAGGAGCTAAATCGCTAATATTTGGGACTTAGAAATTGAGCCAAATCGGTCGCAACGCATATAATAATGTAATCTGATTGTATATGAACTGATTAACATTCAATTGTTTCCGTTTTGACACTAATTTCAAATCAGTTATGTCCATTACGCATGCTCTCCAGATAAGTTATGTCGTCGCTGTTTGACATGAATTGTGGAATATGTCTAGCCTCATTCTTTCTGGTCACTTGTTACAAATGAGGCTGAAACGTACTACGGTACACGATTCGTGGGCCAATGGTAAAATGTTTATTTTGTCTTAAATATTGGGTATCAGAAACCTACCTTTTCAAGGTAAGATAACAACATCAATGTTGATTTGAATTGACAACTAATGCGTGTTTTCAACGTGTAAGACTTTGGATGATATTAAGTTTATGACTTAGCTACTTTAAATGCATAACATATTGTATCATTGCTTAATTAAGAATCGTGGCACCCCGTAAAAGCATGGAAAGCAGTCAGTGCTCTATAACACCTGTATACCCAACGCATTACCAATATCTGGATGCCCCTACATGTACATTCTCGGTAAACCCAATGGTCCCATTACGTTCTACTCTTACAAAAACTGATGGTTTGTAAACTGTTTTAGATCCATTCGTAGATTTGAGCTACAATCAAGGCAAGGGCAGATAATTTGAAGTCGTGGAAACCCTATGGATTAGTTTAAACAATATTTTATTCAATAAGCTGAATTGGATTGAACAACAGGCAAATGCCTATTTAAGTTCTCTCCATACATATAAAATAGTTAAATCTTATGTTTACAATACAATGTGGACATATAAAATAGTTAAATCTAATGTTTAAAATACAATGTGGACATATGTACAGACAGTGAGTTATAAACATATATACATTTCTTGGAGTGTAATTTTAAAGTTGAAATGTTAAAGTATTAAAATCTCTTGCTGTCTTTTATGTATTTTTGCACTATTTCGAAAATGTTAGAGTTGGTATTATCTGAAAGAGCGGGGTTACCATATAAGATCAGGTCAATTGTAACATTTAGTTTAAGGTGTTGTAGGTTATTTTTAAGAATAGTTCTTGGGGCAGAGTATGCTGGACATATGAAAAAATAATGGTAATTATCTTCATCAGCAGAATAACACCTAGGGCACTCTTTTGTTACGCTAATAAAATGGTAGAATAGGTGATTGTTTAAATTACTAGCTTTATTCCTTAATTGGCAATGGATAATATTCTCTTTCCTATTTCCAGTATTATAATATTGTGGTGGTCTAATTAGAGGATACACACGTGATAGACCCAACTTAAATGTACTTAACGATTGTGAGGTTTTAATATTTTTAGGTAAGTTGTTCCAAAGTTTAATTGTGCAGGGAAAGAAACTATTTGAATCTGAACTGGTTTTACAAAGCGGATTGTTGAAATTCAGATTTTCACTACGAAGGTTATAATTTGGTAATGACGGTTCAAATTTTTTAAAGACTTCAGACAGATAAGTGGGACTTTGGTTATTCTTTATTTTATATAAATAAATTAATTTGTGTTTTATTCTGCGGATAGATAGTGATTCCCAACCAAGCTCTTTGTATAAATTGTTTTTAGATGAGTTTCTTCTAAGGCCAGTTATTATTCTACCTGCTTCAATTTGAACACTCTCCAATAGATCAGAATCCTTCTTTGAACAGTTATCCCAAACAATATCGGCATATTCTAAAATCGGGCGTATAAAGGCAAGATATATTTTATTAAGTGAAATTCTGTTAATTTTATATTTTAGTATACGCAAAATATTTAGTCGACCACAAGCTTTCTGGTATATATTTGAAATATGTTTTGACCATAATGCATTGGACTGAAATGTTAGTCCCAAATGACGATGAGTAGTTACGTTTTCAACTTTTGTATTTTAAAAAATAACGTCTGGGTGGATGGTAGTTTTCCTAGTAAAAATAATATTTTTTGTTTTATTTGGGTTAAAAGTTACACACCATTGCTTGGCCCACGATGATATAATATTCAAATCTTCAGTTATAGAGTTCGCGCTACTTAGAGGATCATTATGAATAATTGTAAAAAGTGAAGTATCATCGGCGAATAGTCGTATGTTGTTAGTAATGTTATCGGAGATATCATTTAAATAAATTAGAAATAGGAAAGGACCCAGCACACTTCCTTGGGGGACGCCAGAATCGGTATGCAAATAACTTGATTTGAAACCTTCTAAAACTACACATTGTTTTCTATTACTTAAATAGTGTTCAATCCATTTACATAATGTTTTATTAATTCCATATTGTTTTAATTTAGCCAATAAACCTATATGCCAAACTTTATCAAATGCTTTTGATACATCACAAAATATAAATCGAATTTGCTTTCCTTTATCAAGATTACTTATTATAACATCATAAATTTCTAATAGTTGGTTTACTGTAGAATCGTTAGGTTGAAAACCAGACTGATATTTATATAAAAGGTTATTTTCTTTTATGAAATTATAAAGGTTTTTAAATAATATTTTTTCTAGTATTTTACATAATGAGCATGTTAATGAAATCGGTCTATAGTTGTCAGGGGAGTGCGGATCACCCTTTCCTTTATAGGCTGCAATGATATGTGAAATCTTCCAAATATCAGGTAATAATTGGAGTTCTAATGAAAGGTTAAAAAATTTTGTAAGAGGGCTTGTGATTGATGGAGTTATGTTTTTCAGTACAGCTGGACTAATATTATCGGGACCAGAAGGTTTTGAACAGTTAAGAATTAGTAATTGGTCTTTCACTTCTTGCTCACTTACAATAAAATTCGGTAGTTCGTTGTTACTGCGAGCAGCAAAGTATGGAAGGTCAGGTACATTATTTAATTTTGAAATCGAGGCAAAATAGGTGTTTAGGATATTAGCCTTATCAAGTGGGTGTGTGTAAACGCAGTTTTCAAATAATAATGGGGAGGTGGTTACATTTTTATGATCAAAATTTGTAATAGTTTTAGCTATTTTCCACCATTTATTTGGAGGCAAGTTTTTAATATTTATTTGTTGTTCTAATTTGTCTTTAAAATTACTTTTAGCTTCTCTAATTAATGTTATTACTTCATTTCGTACTTTTCTAAACAATAGCCAATGATTAGGACTATTTGTTTTTTTGGCGCGTTTGTGTGCTCGATTTCGTTTTCGAATTTTTATGCGTATGGCGTTATTCATAAATGGCTTATCATTAGGTCTTATAGTTACTACTTTTGTTGGGATATATTGTATTAATGTTTTATTTAAAACATCTAAAAAACTTTCATAAATTTTGTTAATATCATCATTTTTAAAAACATTTTTTGACCAATCAACAGTCATTAATTCATTATTTAAGCCTTCATAATCAGCAAGTTTATAATTTCTAACAGTTCTCTTGTATGTTAATTGTTTGTATGTTTTTATATTTAAAGATAAGATTATTGGTGAATGTGTACTACATATAGGGGCATTAACATGAGTATCCGATATAAGTGATTTCCTATTAGTTATAAAAAGATCAATACATAAACCTGGTAGCGTTGTGAAATTAGTCGGTTCTTTTATAAGATTTTCAAGATTTAATCTTTGTAATAGTTTTTCAAATTTAGCACAATTACTTGAATTACTTAAAATATTGATATCAAAATCCCCTGTTAGGATAAAAAAGGAATCACTATCTAATGCATTAGATAATGTATCGTAAAGAATATCCCAAAAGGCAACCCTTGTATTTGGGGGTCTATATAGTACCCCGAGTAAGAATTTGGTATAATCAGTAAATAAGTCTATAAAAATTAATTCAATATTGGGGTTTATGAGATCATGCCTAATCTGAAAGTGTAAATTATTTTTTATATAAACGACAACCCCACCCCCATGCCTGTTTCTATCTAATCTAATAGGACTTCTATAACCGGGCAGTAAAATCTCTGAATCTTTAATAGTGTTGTCTAGGTGGGATTCAGTAATACATATTATATCATGATCGGAGAATTCAGTTTCAATTATATCTAATTTTGGCAATAAACTACATACATTATTGTGGACAATGGAAATATTACATGTACTTAATGCATTAAATGGACCAGGGTTTTGTTCTATGCAACCGACAAGTAGCAACGTTTTAATTACCAGCAGTAGATAAGTAACTATACCATATACAACTGGTAGTAGTTTTTTTCTTTGATGTCCATAGCAGTTATATCTTATAACAACCTCTCGTGACGTCATCAGAGGTTGATATATTCGGTTCATATCAACCGCTGATGACGTCCTGAGAGGTTGATATTTCATATCAACCGCTGATGACGTCATTACAGGTCGATATATTCGGCTCATATCAACCGCTCTTGACGTAGATGATCGAAATAATACAAAGAACACAGAAATAAAATTTTATTCTTTTGACAATAAAAAAAAAATTGTTTTGGTACAGTTTATAGCATTCAGGACCTATTGTGTGTCCCATGGTAAATAATAAAAGGATTTCTACGTTTATGAACAAACTACTCTACTTAAGTTATTATAAACTTACCTATGTGTTTAAAATCACCTCCGGTTAAATAAAATCCATTATACAACTAAATATACCAACGAATAAAAAAAAGTTCTCTTGTAAAATTGAACTGATCACAAACTTTGACACCGAGAAATAAAAAATGGAAGCTTATTACGTCACTTATCGGAATAGGTCATTTCGTATGAGGGGGTCAAAGCAAGGCTATTTTTGTGTTGATGCGTTCGATTACTGGCGCCGCGCTTACTCTAGCCACCGCGAATGCGTTCGGGTTACTTCTGGAAGTAACCCATTATTCAACATGGAAGCAAATAAATTATTTGATCGAAGTTATATTTGCCGATAAAGTTTAGGCGACGGAAGAATTATTGTTGACAATTGTCTCAGTAGTGTTGTGTTTATTTTGGTGATTCCACATCTTGGTTCAACGATTTCAAGAATTAGAAAAATCCACTCGCAGAACTGAGATGTTTATTAAATATTATTTTTTTCTTGATAACGGGTCAGTTTCCCCAAATCAATGTATGGAGTCATAAGCCATGGTGGCTATAGAGAGCAGACTGGGTCTCCAAGTAGGAATTCTTCCTACTGAATTTGGTATCTGATTAGAGGAAAGTCTTCAAAACCCTAGCGTCATGTGTACACCCAGACCAGCCGATGTGAACATGAGTAAATCGAACTCGATGATCACATAGCTTACAGCCTGGAGTACGACTGAGTGACCTTTTTGCGGTTTATGTATGATATTCGATAGTCATTCATCTTGGGCGCCATATTCGAATATGACAGCCATCCATACCTCCGATTATTCCAATCCGGGAAATTTACAATATTTAGCAAATCCGTAATAAATTTCTTCACGTTTGTGGGGTAATGGGCAATTGTAACACGGACAGGAGATCTTCCTTTGTTCTTTTCGCAGATTGTTTAACCTCTGCTAAACTCACTGGGGCGTAACTCTGCAATAAATAGACATTTGCAGTGTTGTTGCACACTTTTGCTGGTTTACGCTAGTTTTAGTAGAAATCATATAGAGAAGTTGGCTGGGTTTTCCATGCAATAACAACGATCATGTTGAGCAGGTATCAGTATTACAATCATTTATATCACGCTTCATTCGCTACCAGGTTTAACACAGGTCTCTGTGCGATCATAACCTTGCCCTTCTAACTACAATTCTTGTAAACTATGGAGCTCGTTAACAAAGCTAACCAAAGGTTACATTGGTTGAACGAAAATGTGATTTAAAGTATGTTCTGCATAATATGGGCTTTATTTCGCTTCTCTGGATTTGATAATTCCAATGAGATACCAATGAAAAAGTCTATAAAGTTTGTTGATGGATTATTGTCTGCTCGTTGTTATTCATCAGAACATCGAGCACAATTAATTGTTTAGTGTCGTTCATCTTCCATTTTGATATCCGAAGAAAGTGCCGCGCCGTTTGATTACCCATTCCCACTGCGCATGTCGAAACGTACTCGAGGATCCTGGCCGAGTAAGCACGGAGCAAATAATCGAACGCGACATGTATGAATAAGCTTTTGCTCTGAGACCCAGTAATGAGTTTGAGCGTTTACAAACATAAATACGCCCATAGTCCGATATTTTGTTTCCGCCTTGTATTAATTATTTGGTTAGAGAGTTCTGGGGGATTTTTTTTCTTTTGAACTACATTTGTTTTACTGGCCTTGAATATCACCGTTGAATATTTTTAATATTTCCTGATGATGAACTTAAGCAGTCCTGCCAGTTAACCCCGACAATCTGCGGTGGACGAGGTAGGCCTAAATTCCGATGTATTTTACATTTGCCTCGGCAAAATTAATAGCCGAGGTCATTGAATCATTGAATATGTATATAACGTTTTTTATTATAGATAAATACCAATAATTATTATCACCAAATCATACCGCGCATCGGTTTTATTATCGGTAGATAGTTCCATATCTTTCTATTTCTCTTTAAATATTATTTCTGGAGTGTTAGAATTTTATAATCGTGAAATTCACAAGGCTGTTTATCCATAAGATTTTGAAATCCACGGAGAATTGAATTTTCCGATGGCATTTCGTAGATCGCGATTATGTCCCAGCTAATCAACGCTTTGAATTATATTGCTGTAAAAGGTACCATGTCATATGAGTTATTGTATGCTACACAGATGGTTAAATTTAGTGCCGCGAAACTTGCACGAATTTTCCCCGCGGTCTGCATAATTAACACACAAAACCAAATAATAGGCCTACACACAATCTGTCGTGTGATTTTTTGTTTTAAATACATTTTTATAAAGACGATAAACGATGTTTAGACATCCCGAACTGTTCGTATCAAGAATGTTTCGATTTCAGTATCTGTCGAATGAACAAAAACAAGTAATTTAATCAGGAACATTAATGATATGAACAGTCGGAACGTGAATAAAATATGGAAATTATTGAGAAGCGGTGGTCTTTTTCATACGAAATATGATCAATTAAAATTATGATTGACTGGGCTGTAATGTGTTTTATAAAAATATATATAATATACACGGGTGAAATTACGGGGTGAAAAGCAATATTATACATGTATTTACGAGTATTCGTATAATCGGTAAATAAAATTTGGTAGAATGACAATCAAATGGTTTAAAATTAATGTCATTGTCTCCAGTTGCTATTTTCTTGCCCAAACTCAAACGATCGAAAAGGCAGTGTGCTGTTTTGATTACAACACACGTGGTTATCATAAATTACCCCCTTCAACATAATTACGATGGTTTAGCCCATAACGTCACGTGTGTAATGTTGTGATGAACACAGACGAAAATACAAGCAAAAACATTGAATTTTCAAGAGAAAACCTCTTTTCTCCGTTGGGATGTTTAATTGTGCAATGAATTTTATTTAACCGGAGGTGATTTTAAACACATAGGTAAGTTTATAATAACTTAAGTAGAGTAGTTTGTTCATAATCGTAGAAATCCGTTTATTATTTACCATGGGACACACAATAAATACGGCGTACTTATCGGCTTATTTAAATCGGTTATCCACACTCCAGTCCATGTCTAAGATATCTTTCAGAATTTTCTTTCTGCCCAAATCATTTCTCCACACATCCCAAGACGTGAAAGTATTTATCACCCAAGAGTTCCTTTGTAAAGTATTTTTGGCTACGGCTACAATCCACTCAAAACAGTCGGTCAAACCTTTCTCTGAACATACCGAAAAGTAACCTTCAGTCACGGTTAATTGTCAGAATTATCGGAAAAGATTGCCTTTTGATCCAAATTTTCTTCAGGCTTTGTATAGATCCTCATCATAGTTGCATTCACATCTATTCTATCGTCAATATGATGACTAAAAAGGATTGATTATTCGTCTGACTTCGTTTTACTATCCATTTTGTTTTAGCTTTCTTCAGTTCAATTACTACAAAATGGCGCCGTATAAACAAACACGTCACGTGCTGTCGAGCAATTAACCAATCACTGTTGCCCTTTTTTAGAAGAGTCCATTAAATTTAAGGGTGAACGTTGTATATGTCAGATATAAACCTACTCTCCCTCGGATTGATATGATAGAGAACACTTGGGCTGCGCCCGCGTGTTCTCTATCATATCAACCTCGGGTAGGTTAATATCCTATACATAACACATGAGGGGACGTAAGACTACATATAAGGCATGTTGATTGTTCCGTTTGAGAGGCCAAAAATCATTAGTTTTAATCACGGCTGTCGTTTAGTAATATTTTACGTTTACAAGTAAAATCGGAACAATCAGACATATATTTATACATATTTGGGTACGTACCTATAATGGAATATGGCTTCATATAAATGATTATTTTAAATATGAAAACAATACAGTTTACAATCACAATCATAAACCAATTCATGATTATAACGAGGTAAGAGTTTACCTCTCCAACAGTTAAACTAGTCGAGTAATATTAAAATATGTGTAAGGGGGGGGGGGGCTCTAATCATATATGCAAGTAGGTACAGTTCTTCAATACAATCAAATGGAACATACAACTGCGGTAATCAGGACACTTGGATGAAAGTGGGCTATTCGATGAATATCGCAAGTATTTTCAATGTTAGAGTATACTTTGTGTTGTTGTAGATTACTATTGTGTACCGTATTTATGTATAGTTTAATTGTTTCAAGTTCATAATAAGATATTCACTATACCTATAGTAGATTGTGTCAATAACTACAATATTATCGTGATAATAGTACAATAAGGTTGTTGTGTGGTTTTTTTTATAGTTGGGGGGGAGGGGGGTAACTTCAATAATTATATAAGTGAACTTTCATCAAGATATAATAGTAATTTTCATTTCGTTCATGTTGAGTAATTATTAAATCTTTATTAATTGCCATGTCATTTTGCTAAGTCAATCAATATTTTTTATTTATAGTAATCAAGTTAGAAACGACTAAAGGTTGGGGTAATATCTAAGCAGCTTAAATTTCTGTAATTTAAAATACATTTGTAAGTTCAATTGCGCACATAATGTGTTGATCTTAAGTATTTACTTGTATGATGTTTTATAATCAATCTTATTTAACATTTTCATTCGGTTTTGGATTGGGTGTGGAAGTAAATAAACCTAGATCTAACAAAGACTGTTGTCGTAACAAGGGGCTTGACTGATTAAATTCAGCTATATTAACGGGTTGAGCTGTGGGTACAGAAGAAGTTGATCTGGCTGTTTGTTGGTTTAACAAGGCTGGAGCACTGTTCAACGACAGGTGATCGGGCTGATCAGTGTTCATTTGCTGTTCAGCAATCGGCGTGTCATAAAACTGATTGATGTCATCTTCACAATTGATTAATATACTTTTGTCATCATTTAGATTTCTGACATATATTCGACCGTCATATGTCCAGCAGTTTTTTATTTTTTTCAGTTTGAAAAGTTCCCGTGTCTTCTTATACAGCTGAGATTTTCTATTTGTCAAGGCTTCATTAATAAAGATTTTAGTGTTATTTGTTATGTTGAATTGTTTTAGCCTTTTTTTATTTCCATATACTGCAGCACGATCCCTGTAGCTGATAAACCTGACAATTATGTCTCTATGGTAATCTTTATTCCGAGATCCAACTCTATGTGTACGACCTATTTGGTTAATTGTTAAGCGGTCATCTCGATCATTTATAACATGATTATTTACGATATCAAGTATGAGCTTATCGGTATTTTCACCAGCTCTCTCACTAATACCACTGAATTTAAGGCATGTTCTTCTCGAATATTGTTCAAGTTCATCAATCCTATTTTCTAAGAGGTCGATGCGGTTAACTAGATCTTGGGTTAATTTGGGTTGAATTAAGTGTATAATATGGGTCATTATCACTTCACGTTTGAACAATTCCCCAATAAATGATCGTAACGATCCATCGTCCTTTAAAACATTATCCAGAAAATCATTGATACTATTTGAATCATTTTGATTCGAATTTGAAGTCATCTCTCTTCTGGTTCGTTTTGGCTGTCTTGATTTCGGCATTTGGATGTAGTTTAAAAGTTTGTACTCTAGACTAACCTTGTGTGATAGTGCTGGACTGAACTCAGACTCAGGTGAACTGTATTCTTAAATACTATTGTTGTGATTTTACTGATTGGATTTACTTCCGTTATGAGGTCTTGAAACCCGACTGGATATCCGGGACTACGCACGATCATCAATCTGAGTTCCCGTATTTCTACGCCGGACAGTATATAGACCCTCAGCCTGAGTTCCCGTATCCATACGCCGGACAGTATATATAACCCATCACCGTCAATAGATCGGTCTTCAAACCTTCACAGAGATTACAGAGTTTATACGGTAAATTGATATTGCGGACTTCACTCGGCAGCCAAGTTGGCTGAGAATTCTACATTGGTAGTATCGGAAAAAAAAAAAAAAATTATTATAACATTGACATTGTGTGAACTATAGTTCATTAAAAAAAAAAGGAGAGGAAAGTTGAATAAAAAGATTGATTTACTTCGAATTGTTTTGGGTACATAAGTGTGAAGGGTCGTATTTGTGAGCGTGTCTCGCATTTCCAAATACGACTCATTAACACCTTGATAAATTTATTTACTTAAACGCACGTGTCTGTACACATACAGATCGCACGTGCAGACATTGTCTGGGCTATATCCGTGTAACTACACGTGGTATATTTTGTTGTTTATACTGCAAGTTAAGATTTACTTAAAGGGACAACATGTCTTGTCAAATAAATGTTAATACGTGTACTAGAAATGACTTACTCGAGTTGGGTGTAAGTCCCATTGCAACTGACAAGTTGTTAGGAACCCGCGAGGCATGCGGAAAGTTAGATCGTGAGGAATTAATGCAAATTCCAGAGGTGATGGAATTGTCAGCCTCTATCTTTTGTTGTTTTGATTTCACTGAGGCGGAGACACCGTCGTCCTCCGGTGCAACCAAACCTCCCCGTTCTAGCACGGGTAACTGGACACAACAAAACCCTGGACCAAAACGGTTTTCATTGGCCCCTAAGTCCCTATCCTATGACGGCAATTCAAATTGGCAAGCTTTTTCCAATAAATTTACACGTTTTGCGACCGTAAATGCTTGGTCTGACACTGAATGTAGAGATCAATTATGTTTTTGTTTAGAAGGCAAAGCTAGTGAATACTTCTCAATAGTTTCCGCGAGGTTTATTGGTCTGACGTTCTTCGAAATAATGGCTAAACTAGACCGTAGATTCGGTAACCAGGATTTGCCTGAGACTTCCATGATACAATTTCATAATTTGAGACAAGCTTATGACGAAAAGTTAAATGATTGGGCCGACAGGGTGTTAACAATGGCTTTCCGTGCGTTTACGGACTGTTCCGAGGAATATGTCACTAGTCAAATAATACTTAGGTTTTGTCAGGGGTCCTGTGACAAAGAGGCTGGACAGTATGCGTGTAATGCGCGACCAAAAACTCTTGAAGAGGCAATACAAGCGATTAAGTGGTATAAGCACAACAGCATTGCTATTTATGGCCGTTCATCCCGTAGGGAAACGCGTAGCCCCAATCGAGATTACGAATCGACTCGTGTTCGAGCCGTAAACACACAAGTTAAAGAGACGGTCTCGCCCAAGTCTGACGGCATGGAAACCCGTATACAATGTGTGGAAAATCGTTCGTCTAAATTAGAGAGCACATTTAACAGTTTAATGGGTAAGTTTGACGAGTTGTCCGGAAAATTTAATAAACTGGCCGATTTTGTACGAAGATCTAGATCACGTTCACGGTCACAATCGCCATCACGTGACCCATCTTGTTTTAGTTGTGGTAAGAATGGCCACTGGAAGCGGGATTGTCCTAATTTAGTACCTAAAACAAGTACTCCGACCGGGAAAGACCGTGTGGACCGACATGTTAGTTTTGTGCGCAGTGACGAAAACGAGTCTTTAAACTTGACCGGATCGAGCGAATAGGCGAGCGTTCGGTCCAGAGTTTGTTGGATAATTCGCCTCCTTTGTTGTCTGCGGAAATGACGTCGAACGGGTCGGGTATACGCGAGACGATCGCTAGTTTTGGAACCGCCAACGGATCGAACGGTTTCACAAACACCGATTTATACGGTGAGATAACTCCTAATATCACCGCTCCGGAGGGTGATCAATATATGTTCCAGGATACCGAAACTTCTGTAAACGGTGTCTTTGCGAGAACCGATACGCCCGGTTCTAAGATCGAGGAAACGTGCGATTTTTCATCGACGTCAATCCGTAGAGTACATTCAGACTCTATGTATAAATTGAACTTAAAAGTTCAAGGTCAACAAGTTTCACCTGTGTTAGATACGGGAAGTCAAGTAACCATACTTTCGGATCGCCGTTTTGAGGAATTAAGGGATAAACCGCCGAAAATTAAGGATGTGAAATTACATACGGCCGGTCGCCAGTTGAACTTTCCTGGATTCATTGTCGGTCCTGCTAATCTGGAATTGGGTTCTTTCCAAGTAGAATTAGATCATTTATATGTGGCTCCTATCGAAGATGACATGTTATTAGGTCTCGATTTTATGCGAGCAAATAAAGTGCATATTGACATGTTAAACGATAGAATGCAAATTGGCAATGATATTTTTGATCTGTTCTATGGTAAATTTGATGAGCAATGCCAGAATGCTAATTTGTCCATTGCAAAAAGGATAGTGGTACCACCGATGTCTGTAGCGCGTGTACGGTGCAATATAAGTAAGGATTTACCTCGATATATGGTTGAACCGTTAAAACACCCGAAGCTGTTAATAGCCCATTCCATACACTCGCATATTGAAACTGAATTTCCACGCATTTGCTTGATTAACCCTTCCGAAGAAAAAGTAGTACTCGACACGAATGAATCTATAGCTAAGGCCGTTGAGTTTAGGGAAACCGACATCGTTGATCCGTTGCCTCCGGACTTAGGTCAATCAGGCCCTTTAAATGTTGATAAAATACCTGAACATTTAATCGATTTATTTGAACGCTCCAAGAAATTGCTTCCGGAAGAAGACCAATTAAGACTTGCTCAATTGTTAATTGAATATCAGGAAGTTTTTGCAAAACATCAGTTTGACTTGGGAAATTTTACCGCATTGGAATACGTCATTGAAACTAACGATGCCAAACCGATTAAACAACATATGAGACGCACGCCCGTTTGTTTTGCGAAGGAGGAAGAAGAACATTTGAAAAAAATGTTAGATTCTGGGGTTATCCAGCCGTCGAATTCCGATTGGGCATCTCCCCCGGTTTTAATCCGAAAAAAAGACGGAACCGTCCGCTGGTGTATAGATTACCGGAAATTAAATGCGGTTACAACTAAAGACGTTTTCCCCCTGCCCCTAGTTAACGAATGTATGGATGCCTTGTCGGGGAATAAATGGTTCTCGAAACTTGATGCAAATTCCGCGTATTGGCAAATACCACTCAAACAAGAGGATCGGAAGAAGACCGCCTTTATTACTAAGTACGGTTTGTTTGAATTTACGAAACTTCCCTTCGGTTTGACTGGAGCCGTTTCCGGTTACTCGAGGAGTATCAGTTTAGTTCTTAATGGTCTTAGTTGGAACGTTGCATTAGCGTTTCTGGACGATACGATGGTCATGGGTAAAAATGTAGATGACCATTTATGTAATTTAAGGTCGGTGTTAGACCGATTTCGGGAATATGGCATGAAATTGAAACCTAAAAAATGCGAACTATTTCAGCAAGAAGTCGAATTCCTGGGCCGAATGGTTAGTCAAAATGGTCTAAAAGCGGGTAACAATTTAACCAAAACCGTCGAAAAATGGATGGTTCCTACTTGTACTAATGAAGTCGAATCCTTTCTAGGCTTCGCGAATTACCATAGAACATTTATTAAAGGGTTTGCTAGAATAGCCATACCGTTGTATGCAATTACCGGTAAAAAGGCCTTCGTATGGGGCGATAAACAACAAATTGCGTTTGACCAACTTAAACAATTGCTTGTGACAACTCCTGTGCTGGCGTTGCCTACGGAAAATGATACCTTCATTCTTGACTGTGATGCCAGCATGAATGCTGTCGCTGCCGAATTATCACAGGTACAAAATGGCCAAGAACGGGTTATCGCTTATAGTAGTTTTTCTCTTTCGCCTGAGCAGCGCCGTTACTGTACCACCAGACAAGAACTTTTGGCAATTGTACGTTTCACGCGACAATTTAGACATTATTTGCTTGGCAAGCCTTTTGTAGTGAGAACAGACCATGCCAGTCTGACTTGGCTGTTACGATTCAAGCACCCGACAGGACAACTCGCCCGCTGGTTAGAGGAATTGGGTCAATATTATATGACGGTCGTACACCGTAAAGCGAGTTTACATATTAATGCAGATGTTTTAAGCCGCATGAAACTGCCGGATAAGCCCTGTGACGATTTTAATATAGACATTCAGGTAACTGACTTGCCGTGCGGCGGATGCCTCTATTGTCAGAGAGCTCACAAAAATTGGATCGAGTTTGCTAGAAATGTGGATGATGTTATACCGTTGCCTTATAAGTCTGGTATTAAACGCAATTTACTTTTGGATAACAATTCAACCGAAGAACCCGTTGGCATAACGGTAACAGGGTATCCGAATAACCCCCGAGTAAACCTAGTAACTATCGAAGGAATTGATGACGACACGGATGGCGAAGGGATCTCCTTAAGTGATTATTCAAGGGAGACGACTAGAACCGCTCAATATAATGATCCAGATTTAGAGATTATTCTTACTTGGTTAAACTCCGGGATCGAACCTGAAGAAAACGATTTAATGTTGACGAATCCCGCAGTAAAACATTACTGGATTAACCGCAATCTATTTGTTTTAGATGATAACGGCGTTCTTCGCATTAAGCGACCCAATAATTTGTCAAATACCCAACTGGTTGTTCCGGAAGAGTTAAAAATTGAAATTTGTCAATTGTGTCACAACATTCCATTGTCGGGCCATCAGGGCATTCAAAGAACAAAAAGTCGAATTAAGCAACAGTTCTATTGGTATGGTATGACGGATTATGTACGCGCTTATGTCACTTCTTGCGCTACCTGTAATATTAATAAGAATACGCAGGCTAAGGCCCGTTACAAATTGAATAAATATCACGCAGGATCGCCAATGGAGAGAGTACACTTAGACTTTTTGGGTCCGTTACCCGTTACGCAAGCCGGGAATGAATACATCTTAATGATGGTCGACCAATTTTCAAAGTGGGTTGAATGCGTTCCTCTTCCGTCGCAAACTGCGGAAATTACTGCCAAGGCAGCAGTTAATGAATTCTTTTCACGGTTTGGTTGTCCGTTTCAGGTTTTCACGGATCAGGGGAGAAATTTTGAAAGTCATTTGTTTACTGCATTGTGCAGAGTATTACAAATACATAAGGGCCGTACTACACCCTATAGACCTAGTTCGAACGGACAGGCTGAAAGATACAATCGCAGTTTGATGGGAGCAGTTAAGTGCTATATAGACGGCTGTCAAAATGATTGGGATATTTATTTACCGCAACTTGCTAGCGCTTTGAGGTCAAGTGTCAATAGACAGACAGGATATACTGCTAACAAGCTTATGTTAGGTCGGGAAGTTAATCATCCCGCTGATTTAATGTTTGGTTCACCCGTCGAGAACGCTGGTGACGTGGATTCGTTCGTTGCTAAACTCGAACGAGCTTTAATTGAAACGCATAAATTAGCTCGCGATAAATTAAATACGAGCCAAGAACGAATGAAAAGAGATTATGATTTACGTTCGAACGTGAAAAAATATCAATTACACGATGCAGTTTATATTTTGGACACTGCAACCAAAAAGGGTAAAAGTCGCAAATTGTCCCCCACGTGGAAGGGGCCAGGCGTTATAACGCAAGTAATTACGCAGTATTTGTTCAGAATTAAAACACGAAAAGGCGAAACGGTTTTACATCACGACCGCATAAAAGCTTGTCATGATAGGGAATTGCCGTCATGGATTTTAAGGTTCCGTAGACGGTCGGAAACTAGTATAAATCCGACTGATGCCGGAAATGTCGATATTTATTGTATTTGCCGAAAACCCGATGACGGTCATCCTATGATATGCTGTGACCGATGTGATGAGTGGTTTCATTACCGCTGTGTTAATATAGACCCGAGCACCGACTGGGACGATAAGGAATATTATTGCCCTAAGTGTTCTCTGTAAGTATCCGTTGTAACGTTGATGTGACAGGGGGGTGGACTTAATTAATCCAGTTACTGTCTTTACCGCTATAACGGTAAAGGCAGTGCTAGCTATTATTTTTTTAGGATATGGATGATCACGAAACAGTAAGACGCTCCTGGGCCCCCTACAACTCCCGGAGGGGTTTCAGCAACACTAGTAGACAGGGTTATCAAGCGCCCGTAGGATTTGCAGATTTTGAACCTGCTCCGCCGTCACCCCGGCCCCCGGCTCCAATCTTGCCCTCCTTCGAGGATTTTTTTAGGGATGTGGAGTCACCACCAGTCGTTTTGACTGCAGAGAGGCCAGTCTCCCCACACCCTATAACTCACAACCCCTTATTTTTGGAGTACACCCGGACGGGTGTAACCCCCAGGTCTTTTCAAGCAAACTCTATAATTAATGCCCCGAGAGTCATAAGGCGCACCCAAGGCCGTAATCAAACATGCCCATTAATTGGCTGCGGGTATAAAGACCGAAAAATCAAATTTCATTGCATTCGTAATCATTTACCCGAATGTTTTGGGGATGAGTATTCTACCAGTCACCTAATTGTTGGAAAAAAGGCCGAGAGCATTGCCGTCTTGTGCAGAATTTTGGGGGTAACGCCGAGGGAGATGGTAGGCAAATTTAACCGCTGGCAGCTGTTGCCCGAACAGAGCCAGATACGAGAAAAGGAATACCCCGCTCTTAGGGCAATGAGTGAGATTAAGAACTGGCCCCGACCCACTAGGTTTTCTCTAAGACCCCTCAATTCGCCGTCATGCCTGTCATATTGGAGGTGCATGATTGTCATGATCAATAGTTTATCCTCCAGAGATCAAGGGGAATTTGTTAATTTTTTGAGATCCCCTAGGTCAATTTCCACTAACACCCCCGTTGAGGACTGGGACCAAGAGGTAGGGGCTAATATTTAAGGTGTAGTAGCCGGAGAATGGTTTTCTGAGTGAATGGCGAGTGGATGTGACTGGTGTACTTGTATACCGTTGTTGAGTGATAGTGGGAGTGCATGGCTGGCTAGTCCTTATAAAAAAAAAAAAAAAAAAAAAGAAATAAAAAAAAAATAAAATATATAATAACTATATTGTGTATATAGAAGGAAAAACCGGAAGTTTTTTTTCAGATGTGCAGGTAGCACCTTTCCTCTTTAGGAAAAACGGGGAAGAGTGTTGTGATTTTACTGATTGGATTTACTTCCGTTATGAGGTCTTGAAACCCGACTGGATATCCGGGACTACGCACGATCATCAATCTGAGTTCCCGTATTTCTACGCCGGACAGTATATAGACCCTCAGCCTGAGTTCCCGTATCCATACGCCGGACAGTATATATAACCCATCACCGTCAATAGATCGGTCTTCAAACCTTCACAGAGATTACAGAGTTTATACGGTAAATTGATATTGCGGACTTCACTCGGCAGCCAAGTTGGCTGAGAATTCTACACTATAGACGATTTTATATTTATTATCAAAATATCTATCCTTTTGCATATTTTAGTCACAGTTAACACATTCAAAGTTACTTCAGTACATACTCAGTTTAGATACAAAATCTTGATAGGTCATCTAAAGTAAAACATTGGTAAAACTGAAGGAGATTAGCTCTGATCCTCGACACGTCTGTCTTAGTCCGCCATCTATGGATTAACTCAGGGTATAGTGAAGTAGTGAACGGAATGAGACCACTGGAGATACAGAGAATGATGTACATGCGGTTATCCTTTGAGGCTGTTCCTACATTCATCCATACACTGGAGTTTGTGGATATGATAAAGCATGATGATAATGACATCAGTGTCTACTGTTCTAATGGCAATATTGCTGGTTGAACAATCTAATTAAAATACAGATCTATATTTCGTTTATATACCCTCGATGACCTCACATCATTCAGAACACGTCAATTATAACAACTCTTCCAGATCCTAGTGTGGTAAACACAAGTAAAACGAAATTCTGAACTATAAAAACGAAACGAAATAGGATCTGTGTTTTAATCAGATTGTTGGCTGATGTCCCGGTGGAGTGATCACAAGAGAAACTGTCGGGGCTCTTTCATCAAATCGATGCCAGAATTTGCCTCCGCGCAAAATCAACTGATAACATTGATACACTTGACTCAATGACAGATCTTATGATCTAAATCGCACGCTTTAGAATACGTCACCACCCAATCCCGCATTGCTTGACCAAAGCAGTCGGATATCGATCACGTCCAAAATACACCCTGGATCTCAAGTCTAATGACTATATATAAGATGATAACTCAGTCCGTATTGCTGTTCCACATGTTTGACCTTTAACCTGAATTTTTACATGGTTCCCATAAAACAAGGACATATTTGCCAATGTCAGTTGTCTGACAAATTAAAAAAAAAAGAAGTTTACTCCAGATTTCTTAGATATATAGATCGGGCAAATATTTATATTTTCGCCTGTGAACCAGTAACCCCGCCATACAATTAAACATGTTCCGTACATCCCGCTGACTTCAAATTATAGCCTCTCCTCACGACTGGGCCTAGTTTGTACAATATTATAGCCTGTCCTCACGACAGCGTCTGGCCTGTGACAAATAGCGTATTAATTGAAAATACCGCAAGATTTCCGCGTAGAACTCCTCCTCGATAGGACATTTAGCCGGTCTTGTTGGGCTAGACTGACACCATCCTGATCACTTCCCCATCGGCGCCCGTCGACGAGACGGCATCCAAAAACTCGATAAAATCCCCTCTCCGACTTTGATAAAATTACCCCCCGAAAAATAAAATAAATAAGGTGGACCATGAGGAACAGGCCCTAGCGTCGGCTTTCACCGGTAATCAAGCATAGGACAGTCAGAATAGCCTCTATCATAGAAACTCATCCAAATCCCCTTCCATCTGTAGTATTGCAACGCATTCAACACTGTAAATAAATGTACTCGAGGATAACTCTTTATTGCAAAGTTCAATTAATATGTAGATCCCGTTAACAAGCAATCGTAAATATACCTGTTATTATTTGATGAACACTGTAATGATTAAATTGCACCTTTCCTGTAATTATTGACTTGTGTACAGATTCGATCACTATAAGCTTATGGGGTCTAATCACACCTCGTGTTATTTAGTTTTGATCACAATGTTATTGTGCAAAGTCGTAGCCTTTTCAGAGTTACAAATTAGGATGAATTTGGACAGAAATTTAAAGCGGTAATTTCACATTTGTAAGTTATATTTCTAAAATATATTAAAATAAAGCCTTAAAAATATCATTTTCAACTTAAAATTCAAACGTTTGAAGATAGCTATTGCATCGAGGGAATAGATCAACAAGGGAGGTAATTGTGTTATTTCCTGTTTTGCCTATCATCGTATGGACTCAGATCACCAAATATTCATGGGCGAAAGTTATTTTTAGTCCTTCTCTCCCTTTCTCTTTTTCCCCCTTTTGCATAGCGATTTTTGTTGAATTTTTGGTGTAGAATCGAAGAAAAGGGTTTGAAAATACATTTTCTGCCAGGTTTGGGTGAATATTCATGATTTTGAGGCGGAAGGATACAAGAGTTGTGAGGTTGGTTACGTTGAAAGGGAGGGCCGAAAATTGCAAGGTTAGCTGTCTCTACTTCCAGCTTGTCTGTCTCAAGTTTTTCATGAAGAACCTCATACTTGCTTTTGGGCAAGAGTTTGCCACATGTTGCTCCATCTGTGGCAGAAAGCGTTTTACCCGACGAATATTTGGGAAAAAGTTACAACCGGTGTAAGAGACGAGAATTAAACATACATTATGGGAGAGCAAAAACAGACTTTTGTCGGTCTTCCTTTGGGCCTCAGAAGTCATAGAAATTATAAATTAGATCTTTATTTAAACAACAAGCCTAAAATGAACTCTGTAGACCCACGGATGGCTTGGATTGGGCTCGGATTAAAACAGGATTTCGTTGACTGATTTAATCACTATGGCGTCGTGGGCGGGGCTTCTCCGTGACGTTGACGTCATCATACTTCCGGACTGTTTTCTATTCGTCTGCTTAGGGAGTCGCTTAGGCCATAGAACTAAATTTAGTTCTATGCTTAGGCCTACCTGAAGTACAAAAGAGTACATGCAGGCAACGCAAGAAGTCGGCTATTTATTATAATTTATTTACAATACTGCCTCGTTGATTTGGCCCATTCCTTTCAAACTTTAATATCCTATCGCAGACTTTCTCTTCTTATCTATATGTTAAAAGTCTTAATTCTAATTTATAGTAAAAAATAAATGTATACGAATTGAATTGCAGTCCTGTCTCAAACCGAATACGCTATCGGTACTAGTCATTGTAAACATTACTTGATAATCGAGACTATATAGGTGGAGTTAACGCCTGTCAATCAACAATCGGTCATAATGGGAAAACGGTGTCGATGAATTTTAACTACCATTTCTAGCAAAAAATTATAGTGGTAACAACTTTGTTCAGGATAAAGTAATTTGACTGAAATTTTCAATATATTCTTGTTTGAGCATCTATTTTTGAACTGTTATAGCAAGAATGGCTAACTCCTTGTAAAAATCTCCCATAATGTATCTTTAACATTAAAGTCAATGGGGCAATAATTAGTGATCTGTGGCCGTATAATAGTGAGTTGGCAACCTGTTGAGCAAAAGACATAGAAATAATTATGTTTTGATTTTCTTAGAAAATATGAAATTTCCGCTTTAAACACAGTTTCGCTATATCAGGAACAGAACTTTACACACATAAACTTGTTAATCTCCCTTTTAAGAAATACGCATTTTCCAAGACTACTTCCTATTAAAAAACAAGATTTTTCTCAGTGCCAATCGAAATTTAGTCCCCATGGTACAGTAAATACAGAAATTCAAAGTACTGGTAGTATATAAAATCTGGACTAATACTGTATCAAGAATGTTTAGGTAACCCAACAGGAAATCGAACAAGTGTGAATTACTATAGATAGTAAGGAGGAGGAACACTTGAAATATAGTATTAGGTATTTCAAATATGAGAAATGCTATTAATATAACAATTAATAATAGAGTTGTTTGACGTGATTCATTTTTCCGGCTACTGATTTGTTGACTCATAGCTGCTCTCGACTTTGCGGCGGACTTAATGGTATAAACCAATTTACAGGTAATCAAGGACAATCCAATACAAGGAATAATTTGAACAAAAATAATCTTCAGAATAGTTTGAATATAAAGATAACTTTGCTCCATTTTTTCCGATTCTATAAAACATAACGAAACATCGTCCTTCTCTTCTTCGATCCACAGCACCACAGGCACAGGGGTTATTTTCTTCATAAAGAATCCAGTTACAAACGAAAAAAAAGAAATAACAAAAACAAAAGTAACTACTCCAATAACAATCTTATAGCAACACCAAAGTTTAGCTTTAATTGGATGGCAAACTGAAATGTAGCGAAGAACACCCAGATATAGCGTTAACCACACTGATAACGTATTTAACATCAGGGTAACAATTATGAATGGCTGACTGAAATACACACACCAGTGGTAAGGCGTGTAGCTCTTGAAATAAGGAACACAAATATACAGAGATACTGGTAAAGATAGCAGGGCACGTAATAAATCGGCCACAGCGATGGCTGACAACACAAATGACGTCACAGATCGCATTTCCTTCCTCTGTAAAACGATTAGAAATAAAACATTTAATATAATCACTGTTATACAGATTATGGCATTGAGAGGGCCATCAAGTATCCAAAATGTAGAATCGTTTTTCGCCCGCAGCCAGAAGTGGTTGATTTGCTCCGTGTGGTAAAGTTCATCACTCAAAGTTGTATTTTCCAGAGTTCTGTTTTCCATGGTTGTAATAACGTCGAATCTGTGAATGGAATATCAGTCCAAAATGGTTCAGGTCTTTACAGTATTTAAGAATATATGAGCTTTGATAATCTCAACATTCGGCATCCGCTAATCTGCAGACGAGTGTTTAATAATTAGTAAATTTGCAAGTGACAGTGTCGGGTGAATTCGATGAAATTTTCCCACACCCAGCACAGAAAGGTCTATTATACCAGCCCATTCCGGACTCCAGTGATGGCGTGGCGGCCCGTTAAAGCCACCGGCCAAATACAACATGATCATCATCGTTCCATGGCCGGTCCAATAAACCCCACCTCATATAATGTTCAGCAGAAAAATGTTGTTGTTTTTTTTTTTAGACGAATTGGACAAAATTATTTTTTTCATTTTTTGTCCGACCGGCCCAATCCGCCCCTGTCTACAAGTTTGTCAGGTTTAGAAATGACTCCATCTTTCCTACAGAAAATTGGCAACACTGAGTTAATAATTTACAGGAGATGTGTTTGTACAATTGTTCAAAACGGGTTGGCTCAATTTTGACACTATTCTACTCAGAACAAGCATTTTTTTTTTATTGAAACATGAAAGTCTTGCATTTCCTTCATGTAGAAAGCAATATTCCAGTCTTTCTAGACATTGTTTCACTCCGCAATTCCGTGAAGAGAGGCTATAAATGCCCCACCCCACCTGTTTAATTAATATGTCCTGAGAGATTTATTTGCACCTGTGTTGGCATTTAAATGATAATAATTGGAATTTGTGGTAGAATTACAGCTAAGAATGTTATTTTTCACCAAAAAATAGTTATTTTGTACATATCAAGGATTTCAAAATCTTTTTATTCAAAGTCAAACTTAGAACCCGGAGGAATTTCGGGCCAATGAGACCAGTGTGACAAAGTGATCTATACATTAAATTGAACCGTACATAGAACTCTGCTAGATTTGATATTATATTATACGTGACGTTTTCAACTCTATACAACTTCTGCTAGGCACGGACTTATTAAAACATCTAATGTATTCAATATGTTCTTTACGGGCTACATACACGAATGACCTCTACTCGTTTTGATAAAAGCACGATCTTATTAAACATATTATTTATTCAAAGGAAATATGCAGTGCAGTTACAGATACTATAATCTCATAAATAAACAATACCAAATAAGATGATCACTCTCAATCTAATTAAAATATAGATCTATATTTCGTTTCGTTTTTTATACTTTCGATGGCCTACAAAGACAAGTAAAAATGAAATTTTGAACTATAAAAAACGAAACGAAATTGGATCTGTGTTTTAATCAGATTGATCACTCTGGTACCATTTTTCCTAATTGTCGTATGCTTTATAAGCCGGAGTTTACTGTCAGTAACTCAGACTTGGAATAGCGCTCCTCCCGATCTATGTCTATTTCATGTTCTCAATAAAGGTCTTGTCAATTATGCTGATACACCACACCCTGATATAAAACTGGTGTGGATATGTAAATATCAGCTTAATGTTCAATATTTTCTTATCAAAATCTAGCCTTTTTGGTGTTTGTTGCACTTATGTTGAAATGGAATGAAATGGGGTTTAACGTCCTACTGTTCTGCCCCTAAATACACTTGTGTTGCTTACAGAACAACAAAATGTTAATTTTGCTTCTTTTCAGGCCTCCTTTATGTTGTCAACTCTGGCATGACTACTTTTTTACTTCATTTTTTTTCTCAGAAAGTTGATGTAAAGGTCCAGGCATCTTGCTTTAGCACAAAAATTGCAATAAAGATTTGTATGGTGCCCCTGAGTTTAGAGATGTATTGAAATATATCCAAATTTGTGAAAATTGTGTATTCTGTGAGCCTTTTGTTAGTGAGCGGTAGACCAAATATGGCATTTTTTTCTTTCATCAAGGCCGATTTTAAACTATAATTCATATTTATTGCACCTATTTTAGTTTATATGTACATATGTTAGCCAGTGGTAGGGTGCCCCACGTGCCTACTGAAAAGTTGTACTAGACACGTTGAATATGCACGCTTTACTTGGTTCACTACTACTAATTTTCTGACAATCTCGCACACAGTCTATAAATAACAACAGCCCGTGGAAATTCTAAACACACTAGTAACTATTACAGTCGTAAAAAATCTATTGTTGACGATTCCGAGTAGCAGTAATATTTATTGTTTTGGTTATTACGGCATCTTTAGAAATTACGTTCGTTTTATTTTTTAAATTGCTTTATCCTTCGCATGACCGTTAGAAGCGACATATTTTGGTTTAGTACAAATAATATCTATGAATAACTTGAGTTGGGCAGGACCATGATACCAGCAGTAGTTTCGTTTTACTTTTACAAGGTTAGAAAAAACAATTGTTGAGTCGCCCACCGTGTGTTATTTATAAATTCAATTTCTTGTTCCAGCTTTCTGTCACGTTTCGTAAAAAAGTAGTCTGGATTATCCCGGCCTGTCAATCAGACGGTAGGCTGGTGAAGTGAGACTAGTTTCAAAACAAGGGCACGTAACCTATTTTTTACTCGAAAGTGTCTGGATGTTATGGACGACGCTCCGAACCATTTTTCAGTGTATTATTTATGATGTTTAAATGGTCATAGCTTATTAAGTTTAACATGACCGTTTATTTAGTGACTATAAATGTGTGAAATAGATTTAAGACATGTTATATATATAAATATTGTGGTGTAATTGTTGAGCTATTTGGAGATATTTATATATGGTGGGGCACCCTACCAGTGGTGGTAAAACATAGCTGTTAGGCAGATTTCTTTGGTAATGTTAGTTTTGCTGCCAAAGATTAGGTTGATTCAGCCAGGGACGTGTTTAAGGGGTGGGGATACATGTTTCCGCAAAGATCTATAATATTACAATCAATTCAACTGATTTGTGATTTTTTTGTTTGCTTATTATTCTCCAGGTTGCCACATGCTGCTCCATCTGTGGTGGAAAGCGCTCTACCCAACGAAAATTTTGGGAAAAGATAGAGCCGATGTAAGAGCATATTCCTGAAGCAATGGCCCGAGAAATCTCTCTCTGACCATTGCTGGAATAGCGTCTGTTTCTTGAACTTTTGCGGGAGTGTGTCTATTCTCCCCGTTCAATGAAAGCTATCACTTAAGTACAGCAACATGACAGTCCTCCGTTTATACCTGAGTCTTCCCTAAAACTTTGGACAGTGATTTAAGGTATTAAAAACGGTGAAAGTATGTTCGTTTCCAAAGAGTATTGTTTACATTTCATTCGACTTGATAGCCTCGTTTGTCACACAATTAGTTTTACTGCAGTATTCTCCTATGCACGGGTTAATTAGGCATAATAAAAGCGTGAGCCATGACGTAACGTTATGTAAACATATTTGGTCCAATACTGGCACTCGTTTTAAATGTAAAGCTTTTGTATGGTAGGTAGTGATTGGTTGGTAGTCGGTTTTGTTTTCATTATAAATTATTATTTGAAATTTATATCCAATCATAATGTTTTATCTCGGGGTTAACACCAATCTGTTTCACAGAGAATTACTTACGAATTAACTCTGTAACAGATGACTGTCCACAACACGTGCGTTGACTGCACCCGGCGTTAGTCATTGGCTCAACGGCTCGTGCAATGTTTACTTAACACCTAACTGCTTCGGACAAAATTATGCATTTTACTCATTTTAATACCCATTTACACTAAATAGGAAATATTTTTTAACTACAGATACTTCAAACGTCTTTATTTTTCTTTTATCTCAAAAAAATGAGAATTTAATTTGTCGGAGTAAAAAAGTTAATATGCCGTACTCATTAAGCCTCGTCGATGTCATGCTTATCAGTGATTGTAGCGGCCAAGCGAATATTCACTGCGGGATCAGTTTGGGTTAACACATGGAAAGGGGGCGGAGGGGGGGCGTGTGCCCGGTGGCGACACTGTGTAAACCACTTCCATTTTTCAGCAAAGAAAAGGGCGGAATTATGAGAGAGAGAGAGAGAGAGAGAGAGAGAGAGAGAGAGAGAGAGATTGGGTTTAACGTCCACTTGACACAAACTAGGTTATTTCGGGACTAACATATGGTTTAATTTTATTTCAATAATATCCTATAACAAGCCATTTCTATAAAATACAGATTATTTTAAAGTTCTGTTCTAAGCTTAACATTCTAAACTCTAGTGTGGATATATCAACGTTACACCCTAATATTGGTTGAGTTCGAATTTCGTGAAAATCGGACCAAAACTGCTTGACAAAACGGCCGGTCCTTGTATGTAAATAGTATAAACATCTGGTATATCAAGGTTTTGGATCCTCTAGAGGTCACAATTTTTATCTGATTTTGATGAAACTTGAAATGCATGTTTATATCCCAAAGATCTTGGTTCGTTTCGATCTTCGCACATATTAAATCGTAACTTCCTTAATTATGGCCCCTAGGTGTACGTAAAATCGCGTCTTTAGCTTGTGGTCCCTGTAGAGGTCATAATTATTATCGGATTTAAAAACCTGATGGACAAAATGGCCGCCTACCATACGATCCCTGATTGTTTGAAATATCGCATATTTAGCTTGCGGATTCTCTCTAGATGTCACATTTTTTTTCCAATTTTAAAAACCGTTTAAATATATCACCATTCCACCATAATGAAGGTTGAATTCGAATATCTGAAAAATTGAAATGAAACTGCCCAACAAAATGGCCGCTCTTTGTAGGAAAATTGTGTAAAAGTATGTAATACGAAGGTCGTGGACCCTTACGTAGAATGTACTAAATATCACTAAAAATATAAGTGATAGGTTGACAAATAAAAAGAGTTATAGAGCCAAAACATAGCTGGTTCTGTGTCAACAGAATACATGTGATTGGAAATTTACCTATTGCGTCATTTGGTTTAATTTAACCAATCAGATCGTTAATTGCACAGGTTCAGGGCCATGAACACGCTCGGTTGTGCGTGATACCTATGAGTCCTATGAAAGAAATAATAGTAACTTTTAAGCCAGACTTCATTTAGATTCCAGAGAGATTACCATCTGAGTTCTGAGACAGCAGACAGATTCTGGGAGGAAAAAAGATGTAACAGCTTCTAATGACTTTACTACGCTTGTATCTATGTATCCGCTATCCTATATAAAATGTTAAAAAGAAATGTTGCATTGTTATTCCTGGTATGGTTAACGTCTTAAGAAAACAGTAAAAAGTAAATACACAACGTGAAGTGGAAGTAAAGACGACCAGAGACAAATTCTAGACGACCACAAGGCATGGGTCATACGTAGGATGTGCCGACCGGTTTGTCAATGGTCCGCTCGTCACGTCTGACAGAAGGCCCATGGTGTGGGCGGCTGATTCCGATCAAAACGAACTACCCGCAAAATACAAAATACAAAACTCGCCATAACAGACCGTTTCTTTAGCTAATCCCTCATGTCACCCGAAACGCCGTTAATATAACAACTCTTCCAGATCCTAGTGTAGTAAACTTTCTCGGCCAATGCAGGGATCGAACACGCGACCTCCAGGCTAGCCAGCCAGCGTCTTACCCACTTAGCCACCGTGGCTTCCATTATGATAACGTTTTTACACTATATTAAAATACATAGCATCAGTCTGGGCCCTGTTTTTAAAAATCTTAACTAAAGATAAAATCCAAATTTTAGTAGATACTTCAAGTTTGATTGGCTAAGCACTAAAATCAATTTGATATTATCCAATCAAATTACTTAAATTTAGATTTTATCTTACTTAAAATTTCATGAAACAGGCCCCATCATATATGTTTGTTGATTCTTGTCATATAATAATTTTTTATTGCTACAAATGGTGCCATATTTTGACCATTTCAGAGCTACAAATTAGAAAAAATTTGGCTCAAAAATTAAACATAGTTCACATTTTTTAAAATTGTTTGGACTTTAAAGATATATTATGTATTAATATCAAGACACGGTCGTTCAATAAATAAAGATGATGAGAGATGAAGATATTGCTTGGAAGTGATGCCTGCTCAACCTCATGGGTTTTATCCTAGTCCTCCGGTTTCCTCCCACTGCTAACATATACCAAATGTTAGTCCCGAAATGACCTAGTTTTTGTCGAGTTTTTGATTTCACAAAGAGAAGGGGCACATGACCAACCGCGCGGGAGCGCCTGTTTTCTTCCACTACTAAAGACCCCTACGCGCAAGCGATTAATTGAATTAAAATTATACTTCACAAAAAGTAGGGTTGCGATTTATAGAATTAAAACTGTACTTTAAGTCAGTCCAGAAATGACCTAGTTTTAAAAAAAAAAAAAAAAAAGTGGTCTTGACGTCGGCAGGTTAGTGGACGTTAAAGCCCATTTACCCTCTCTTAACTTTGTGGGATACAATCAAAGAAGAGGCCTGGTGAAATGTTTATAGTACGGTAGGCCTAAGCTCCTTTGTATATCTCATAATTTCAGTGGTCAGCCTTATACAAATTTTGGAGAAAACACACTGCCAGTTGTTGCCCCATCTGTAGTAGAACGCGTTCAACCCAACTAAAATTTGGGGCCAGACATAGAGATCGGAAACTGAAACTGAAGTAAATGGAGACATTAATGATGGTCCGCATCCTTACGCCAGAAAGAGTTATCTCCCATATGCGGGAAAGACAGGGAGGGAGAGGGAGAAATGAAATAAAATGAAATGTGGTTTTATGGCACGTCCGCTCCAACCGGGCTATATTGCGCCAGTTTGTAAAATTAAAAGTAAAATACAACCTTTATGCATATAAGTATTAAATACAAAAAAGAAATGACACACACATATATATATACTATTCAAAAAAAGTAGGGGATATTTGATTTTGGGGGCATAATACTAAAATATGCAAATGACTACGAAAAAAGTCACTATAGAACCTAACAGAAGAAACATTTCCAGTTACATGTGACGCCCAAACGCACCAATAGCTACCGCATGGAATGCAGGTGATGCTTGGGATCATCATGGGGGTCCAACCCAAGATTTGCACGACTCTGACTTTGAATGTTACAGTCATTGTGGCATTGAATTCCAGGGTGGAAACATCAGGGTTCACATTCTGGTTGAGGCTCTCGCTTTAAAATGCAAATATGAGTTTAAAAAGTATGACCAATTCGAAAGCGACACAAGACAACTTCATCTCTCCTGTTAGGTCTATAGGAGTTGGGCTAATCTCCTAAGAGAGGCTTGATGTGATGAAGTTTGTTTGTGCCTGCAAGTTCCCAAGACCGTTTCCAGCGGCCATAAATAAAAAGATTGATCGAAGATTTAAAATCTGAAAATGGTAATAATAATTGTGATATGGCAAAATCTAAAGCAGACTTGGCAGCTAAGTCTGCTTGATCATTCCCTTTAATATCAACATGACTGGGGAGCCACCAAAGGACAATGTCCTTCCTGATGAACTCGTGTGATAGTAGCAGACGACAAATGTCTGCTACTAATGGGTGTAGGAGGCTTTTGTTGTTTATTGCCTGTAAAGAGGACAAAGAATCAGTAAATATAACATGTTTCAAAGATGGAGAGGATTAAATGAACTCTAGTGCCTGAAAGATGGCCTGGAGTTCAGCAGTAAATATTGATGCAGCAGGTGGGAGGCGAACAGAAATGGTCTCAGATGGCGTGATAGTAGCCAAAGCTACCCGATCGCCATCTTTGGAACCATCTGTATAAATTGGAGCATAATCAACATATTTACACCTCAACTCTCCGAAGAGAGTTTGAAACACTGTGGAACTAGTATCTTTCTTCCTATTTTTTGTAAGATCTAGATCGATCTTAGGAGGAGATATAGACCATGGTGGTGTCTCAAAGAAAGGGGTATTCGCAATACTGTCATGACTTATACCAGCCTCTGACAAAAGGGTTTGAATGCGAATACCAAATGATGGAATAGTATTAGTCTTCATCAGATACAAATGCTCATGAAGAGGTCTAAATATGGTGTTAAATGAAATGTGATGAGGCAGAGATGCAATTTTTGTGGCATACTGCAATGCAAGTTTATCACGTCTGTCGTGCAATGAGGGCTCGTGCGCCTCGACGTATAAACTCTGCACTGGAGATGTTCGGAATGCTCCTAAACTGATTCTAATTCCTTGGTTGTGTATGGTGTCTAGCTCTTTGAGATAAGACTCGCGGGCAGACCCATACACAATACGCCCATAATCGAGTTTAGATCATATTAATGCTCGATACAATCTGAGCAGGACCTTACGGTCTGCTCCCCAGTCAGTGTTTGATAAGACTCTCAATATGTTGAGGGCTTTCAGACATTTTTACTTGAGGGTTTTGATATGGGGGATAAATGATAATTTCTTATCAAATATCAAACCCAAGAATTTCTTTTCATCTACAAGTGGAATGGGACTACCATCCAGTGTAAGTTCCGGATCAGGATGTAAACCTCTTCTTTGACAAAAGTGCATACAGACAGTCTTGGATTTCGAAAAACGAAATCCATTGTCAGTTGCCCATGGTTGAATAGAATTCAAGCAAAGCTGCAACTGACGTTCGATTGTCTGCATACTTGTCGATCCGTAACACATCTGAAAGTCATCAACATAAAGAGAGCCATCGACCCGCGTTTAAGGCACGTCGGTATGGTATTTATTTTGATAGAAAAAAGTGTGGGAGATAATATACTTCCCTGAGGAACCCCCATTTCCTGAGGAAAGGGGTCAGAGAAAATTGATCCTAAACGTACCTTAAACGACCTATCTTCTAAGAAATTTTTAATGAAGATAGGTAAGCGACCCCGAAGACCGAGGTTATGCAGGTAGCGCATGATACCATATTTCCATGTGGTATCATAAGCTTTCTCCAGATCAAAGAATATAGCAACTAAATGTTGTTTCTGGATGAAAGCATCCCTGACAAACGTTTCAAATCGAACGAGATGATCAAGAGTGCTCCTTTGGGACCGAAATCCACATTGGAGGTCTGTAATAAGATTATTGGACACCAGGTACCAACAAGGGGGGGGGGAGAGAGAGAGTGTGTATTTTAACGTCCACTCGACACAAACTAAGTCAATTCGGGACTAACATATATAGTTCAATTTCATTTCAATAATTCGCTTGCTCGTGAAGTTTTTAGATGTGAGATTTTCCGGTGTGGATCCACTTGTCAGTGAAGCAGGGCGGAGGGCCTGACAAGGACAACTGTCAAGTCGTTCGGATGGGACGAAAAACCGAGTTCCCGTGTTCATATTGGCGTGCACGTAAAAGATCCCTTGACAGTTGGAATTCGATATAAGAGTAGGCCGTAGCGCCGCCGCCCGGGCAAAATGTCCCTCATAGCACACTGTATGGCGTATGCCCGTGTTCATTAGCCAAGGTTAGGAGCAGACAGAAAGTAGGATTAGGAAGTTAAACCCCCATTTCATTTCATTTCACGGTCGCGCTATGCGTTACGATAGCATTGTTCCTATTGAGTCCACGATCTGGTACGTGCACATACGTTCGGATACGTTTCGAAACAATCAACACGATTGCTACGACTGACCACAATATATGATAAGACCTGATACGATCACCACGATTAAAACCACGATTTCAATCGTAGCGCGAATCGTGATAGTGGGAACTAGCGCTAGGTTCTCACTGTCGTGCTATGCGTTACGATAGGATTGTCGTGGCAATCGTGTTAATCGTATCTAAACGTATGCGAACGTATCTTTACGTACCAGATCGAGGACTCAATAGGCGCGGATCCAGAGGGGGGGTCCAGAGGGTCCGGACGCCCCCTACCCCCCCCCCCCGCCCTCAGGCTTAAAAAATTTTATGCGATTTTATTGGCGATTTTTAGACCTGTAATTTTGGAATTTACCTTCTGGAAATACGTCAGAATGCACTAAATTGAATCTAATTTTCCAAATTTTTCTGGGGGAGGCCCCCCAAACCTCCCGTTAATTGGTTGAGCGCCTTCGGCAGACCCCCCCCCTGCAAAAAATCCTGGATCCGCGCCTGATCCTATCGTAACACTTCGCACGGCAGTGGGAACCTAGCATAACTAAGTGCGAAAACTAAGCCAAGCAAATGGTTCTATTCTCGTCTCTTAGACCGACTCTAACCTTTTCCCAAATTTTCGTTGGGTAGAACGATTTCTACCACAGGTGGAGCAACATGTGGCAACCTCTTGCTCCAAAGCACATATGAGGTTCATCATGGAAAACTGGAGATACACAAACTGAAAATAGAAGCCATTAAACATGCAATTTTCCGTCCTACATTTCAACGTAACCAACGTCTTAACTTTCGTATCCTTCCGCCTCAAAATCATGAAGGGATGGGGAGAGAAAGTGGGTGACTATGGAAGCCTATTGCGGCCATTTCAGAATCTCGTCCCCTCGCCGCGAGAAGTCGAGGGCGAGAACACGAGAACACGAGAAGTCGAGGGCGAGAACACGAGAAGACGAGAAGTCGAGGGAGCGAGAAGTCGAGGGCGAGGGAGCGAGAGAACGAGAAGACGAGGAAACAGGGCGAGAATACGAGGATCTCGCCCCGAGAACACGAGATTACTTTCACCTCGACTTCTCGTCTTCTCGTCCCTCGACTTCTCGCTCCCTCGTGTTCTCGCCTTTGAAAAACCTCGTGTTCTCGCTCCCTCGCCCTCGACTTCTCGCTCCCTCGACTTCTCGCCCTCGACTTCTCGCCCTCGACTTCTCGTGTTCTCGTGTTCTCGCCTTTGAAAAACCTCGACTTCTCGCTCCCTCGCTCCCTCGCCTTTGAGTCAATCTCGTCTTCTCGTGTTCTCGCTCCCTCGCTTCGTCACAATCTCGTCTTCTCGTGTTCTCGCTCCCTCGCCTCGGAAGTGCAGTTATTACGCATGTCCACTGACTACCGTATCGGCATTTGTATTTTGACATGGATTATAATAAACGAAAATGTTTGAAGTTCTAGAAAATGTAATAGTCCTAAACAAGTTTAATCTCTTCTTGCACAGATAGTATTGTATTCTGTAATTGATTTTAAGTCTTCAGTCAAATCTTTCTTTGCTCTCTAAAAATATTCATCGGGAGTTTTCACTTGATGCGTGGTTTTGTCAGTGCTGCAGGATGGAGAGCCTGACAAGGGAAAATGTATAGTTGTTCGAATGGGATTTTTAAAAACCAGGTCCGGAATCGAAATGAAGTTGGTTCTACGGTGGCTCACTGCGTAGGAGGTTTTCTCTCTAACTTAATCGAAGTTCATCGCGATTTTTCTGCCTATGTCCACCCTTGTCACTGGTGTAGAACAGAGAGCCTAGCAAGAGACAACGTATAATCGTTCGGATGAAATAAAAATAACCGAGGTGACGTGTCCGGAATCTAAATGAAATGAAATGAAATAAAATGGGGTCTAACGTCCTACTGTTCTGTTCCTAAATTGGGCTAATGACGACGGGCATACGATACAATAATACAGTGTGCTATCAAGGAAATTTTGCCCGGGCAGTGGCGCTAAGGCCTACTCTTATATCGAATTTAAACTTCCAAGTGATCTTTTATGTGCACGCCAATAGGTGTCCTTGACAGGCCCTACGTTTTGCATCACTGACAAGGAGAAATCACGCCCGAAATAAAATCTGGATGAACTTTCTCTTCCAATGCAGGGATCGAATACCAAGTGGTGTAAGTGGTGTAGGACGGGGGGCCTGAGAAGGGACAAAGAATAGTTGTTCGGATGGAATACAAATAACCGAGATCCCGTGGCCGGAATACAAATGGAGCTACGATGGCTCAGTGAGTAGGATCGACGTTTGCTCTTTTACTTTATCAAAGTTTTTCAGGATTTTTCGGTCGGGTTCCTGCTTGTCAGTGATATAGGACTGAAGACCTGGCAAGGGACAACGTATAGTCGTTTGAACGGTATATAATATATAAAATACGAGGTTCTTTGTCCGAAATCGTAATGAAGTGGTGGCTACAATGGCTCAGTGTGTAGGACGTTTGCTCTCTCGCTTCATCGAAGCGCATCGGGCTAAATTTCTGGAGATGTCCTCCCATGTCAGTTGTGTAGGATGGAGGACGGAGGGCCTGGCAAGGGATAACGTGTAGTCGTTCGGTTTCGATTCGTCGTGTGGGGTTTTTCCGGTTTCTCCCACTGTCGCATACATTTCTTTTCCGATGCATTGCACAATACGTCAGCACTAGAATTACGCCTCGAACTACATTTGTCAAGTGTAACCATACTGGGGTGAAAAAATCAAATTCTAAGACAATATCAGAAACCAAAAATCAACGTCATAGGGTCACGGGTCAATAGCCATAATTAGACCATGGAATACCTTTTACGAGACGGAACACGTTGGTTTGTTTCCATTTGTCAGAGAGAATTTTTCTGAAAATATCACAGGTACATGGGGACAGGAACGCCCTTATTAGACTAAGGCACACCAGACCTATAATATAATAATACTAATAGAGTCTATGTGATTTTTCAAAGTTTTTGAGTTTCTGTTATTTTCTGAACATATTTTAAATTTTTGATCTTATTTTATCCATATTTGATGCTAAATGATATAATATTTACTATCAAACATGTAATTCATATTTAAAAAAAAATACCATCTGATGTATAGATCAGGTGTGCCATAGTCTAATAAGGGCGTTCCTGTCCCAATGTACCTGTGGAAAATATGCCGGGATTACTGTATAATACCACATATTAAATGTTGCAGTGACACGATGAAAACGACTAATCCCAGGTCTGTGGAATAAATATGGTCAACAGTAGAGAAATAGCACCAATGATTGAAAGAATCTGTTATTTACTGGAAACAAGTATTTTTTATAAAAAACTATTTCAGTAAAACAATATCCAAGAGAAATACATACTTAATACACATGAAAACGATTTTGGCAAAAATAAACAAACGCAATAATATAAATTTCCTCATACACAACAATACCATACACTACTAGTAAGAGAAATGAGGTTTAACGTCCACTCGACACAAATTTGGTCATTTCCGGACTAACATATGGTTTAATTTTATTTCAATAATTCGCTTGCGCGTATGGGTCTTTAGCAGTGGGAGGAAACTGGAGTGCCCGGAGGAAAACCCACAAGGTTGAGAAGGCAACCTATCTCCATGCCACATACGCTCACACAGGGATCGAAACCACAGCCGCAAGCCAGAGGTGACCGGCCAGCTAGAGGTTGAAGCGTGGCACTCTAAACCACTAGGCCATCCCAACCCCCCCACTACTAGTAAATGAAATGAAATGGGTTTTAACGTCCTACTCTTCTGCACCTAACCTGGGTTAATGGAAGACAAGCATATGCTATACAGTGTGCTATGAGGAAATTTTGCCCGGGCAGCACCGCTACAGCCTACACTTATATTGAATTCCAACTGCCAAGGGATCTTTTACGTGCACCCCAATGTGTACACTGGACCACGGTTTCCCATACCATCTTAACGACTAGACAGCTGTCCTTGTCAGGCCCCTCAGTTCTGCATCATTGACAAGGGGAAACCACACCGGTAAATTGAGATGAACTTTCTTGGCCAATGCAGGGATCTAACACACCACAAGTATTGATGAAAAATGTATATAATAATTATAATAATATCATTGTTCTGGAGAACGGTTTCTAATCTGCTGTTCAGATTGTTATATTCACAGAATACACACAGATCAGGTCTTGTGCCCATTTACACTGTACAAGATATATACCAGTAAATAAAAATAAATATAAGAGAAAAACAAATAGTTATCTTAATGATTCCAGTAAAATGAATTAGACATGAAATGAAGTTTAACGTCCTACTGTTTTGTTCCTATACATGTACTGGGCTAATGAAAACAGGCATACACCATACAGTGTGCTATGAGGGAAATTTGGCCGGGTATTGCACTATTCCCTACTCTTCTTTCGAATTCCAACTGCCAAGGGATCTTTTTATGTGCACACCAATGTAAACAAAGGACCTCGGTTTTTCATCACATCCGGACGACTAGACAGCTGTAATTGTACCTTTTTACATGCACACCAATGTATACAAGAGACCGCAGTTTTTCGTCACATCCAAACGACTAGACAGCTGTCCTTGTACCTTGTTAGACCCTCCTTTTGCACCACTGACAAGGAGAAACCACGTCGGAAATGAAACAGAATAAAAAAATAAAATGGGGTTTAACGTCCTACTGCTCTGTTCCTAAGCTACACTAATGAAGATGGGCATATGCTATACAGTGTGCTATCGAATTCCAACTGCCAAGGGGTCTTTTTACGTGCACACCAATGTATACAAGGGACCTCGGTTTTTCGGTACATCCAATCAACAAGACGGCTGTCCTTGTACCTTTTTACAGGCACACCAATGAATACAAGGGACCTCAGTTTTACGTAACATCCGAACGACTAGGGGGGTTGGGATGGCCTAGTGGTCTAGAGTGCCGCGCTTCGGCCTCTAGCTGGCTGGTCACCTCTGGCTTGCGGCTGTGGTTTCGATCCCTGGTGTAAGCGTATGTGGCATGGAGATAGGGGCGCCTTCTCAACCTCGTGGGTTTCCTCCGGGCACTCCGGTTTCCTCCCACTGCTAAAGACCCCTAGGCGCAAGCGAACTATTGAAATAAAATTGAACCATGTTAGTCCCGAAATGACCTAGTTTTTGTCGAGTGGACGTTAAACCCCATTTCTCTCTCTCTCCGAACGACTAGACAGCTGTCCTTGTACCTTGTTAGACCCTCCTTTTGCACCACTGACAAGGAGAAACCACGTCAGAAATGAAACAGAATAAAAAAATAAAATGGGGTTTAACGTCCTACTGCTCTGTTCCTAAGCTAGACTAATGAAGATGGGCATATGCTATACAGTGTGCTATCGAATTCCAACTGCCAAGGGGGCTTTTTACGTGCACACCAATGTATACAAGAGACCTCGGTTTTTCGTCACATCCAAACAACTAGATGGCTGTCATCGTACCTTTTTACATGCACACCAATGAATACAAGGGATCTCGGTTTTACGTGACATCCGAACAACTAGACAGCTGTCCTTGTACCTTGTTAGACCCTCCTTTTGCACCACTGACAAGGAGAAACCACGTCGGAAATGAAACAGAATAAAAAAATAAAATGCTGTTTAACGTCCTCCTGCTGTGTTCCTAAGCTTGACTAATGAAGATGGGCATATGCTATACAGTGTGCTATCATGGAAATTTTACCAGGGCAGCGGCGCTACGGCCTACTCTCATCACATCAGAACGACTAGACAACTGTCCTTGTACCTCGTCAGTCACCCCCTCCCCACGGCCTGCACCACTGACAAGATAAACCACCTCGGAAATGAAATAGAATAAAAATAAAACAAAACCATACAATATTAATCAGCATAGTGACAAAATATAACATGAAAATTTATTGTCATATACAGTACATTTAATTAAAACATTTTTTAAAATATGTATTAAATGTATTTAAAAACTGCTTAAAAAATACATGTACATGAATACAGGTTTAAGCCTACTCATAAAAAATCACATATTTCATAGATATCATCATCAGTATTAAAATCAATGTCACTGTCGAACAATTTACACAAATCCATACAAGAAAGTTTTCACTTGTAACAAGTACATCTATCTGTAATGCAGCCTGATTTGTATCCACAGTGAAAATTTTATTTGGTGCTTGATCTCTAGTTACCCTAACCCTGTCATTTTAAACAGTAGTGTTTAACAAAAGGGGCAAAAAATTTTGCAGCTACAGTAAGGCAACCCGGGGGGAATGCGCCAGAATAGGCCCCCGTTTTGATTGGTGGTGCAAGGGACAAAGCAACATTTTCATCCAGGGGACACATGCAAAGTCAATCTGGTGTGGAATTAATTCACACATATTTTTTTCATAAATAGGGCCTAACATGTGCTCTTGTACCAACTCATCTATTTTGGTTCTCTTTTTCTCCATAACATCTTGGGTATATTTCTTAAAGTACTGTGCATGGTGTTTCACCTCAATGGTGACAGTCTTCACCATATTAGTCCTTATTGGTCTGAGTGGTCTTGATTCGAGTAGTCCTTACTCCTTGGTGACTGCGCGTTGTCAATAGTTGTCATGCATTTAGGAATATAAGAATATCTATCTTTATCAATCAACTTGTTAAATGATCCCCTTAACAAATTAACCAGACCAATTATTCTTTTTTTGTTGGTAAAATTTTAGCTGCTTGCTTCTAACATCACTTTCAAACTTTCGTCAACAAGTTTGGAATCGTGATAATGTTTCATACACAGTTGTTTTTTTTTTTAAGTTGAAATGTGAGAACTCTGTATTATTAGTATACCCCAATGATTGAGAACTTTGTCTGCACATTCCTGGAGTTCTTTGTCTTACAAATAAGCATTTGTCTCCGGTACAAACCTGCCATTTCCATCTAATTCGATCCAATGGTTAGCCAATACCTAAAATTGTTCCCAGCTTGTCGCATTGAACGGTTTTAGCTTAGTGTTTTTAACAAAATATTCACAAGTATTCAGTTTTCGCTATCCTTCCGCCATATTTACTATCAACACAGAACGGTAACCTTTGACTCTACTCGACCTTCCATTATGTGTGTCTGATTGGCGAGCTATGTCACGTGATTTGTTAAAACCAAATCACCGCGGAATTCAAATACCATCGCACATTAAGTAAGCCTGTATTTATTTTACGGCTTCTGTCAAACGTCAAAGAATGGATAACAGAAAAGTCGCGTGACAATGAAGTAATACTAGAAGAATTAGATGATGTACCTTTTTTTACCCGAAACTTGCTAGGACGGAAAACAGAAGCAGGCTAGCTAGAAATTTCTCACCACGGCATATATATGTAGGCCTAAAGTGGAGAATTTTTTGCCTGGACGTATTTTTTCTATTTTTGTATACATTGTCTACCGTAAACAAAGAAGTACTTGTAGCCTACTTTATCTACTTTAATATATATATATTATAAATAAAATCTAAGTGTGTATGGGTGTGTTTATGTATGTTTGTATACTCCACCTACACATTATTATGTGTTATTAAATTAACCAGCATCACAACAGGAATGTTTTAGGTCAGTGAATTCGGGCCCAAGGCGAATTACGCTTCGTCGCCGCGATTAACCCCCACATATCTCGTATCAAATTGAAAAGAACGACCACGTACATGTATTTTAGGCCATCGAATCTGTCCTACAGGCAAATTTGGGCCACGAACGAATAAAACCTCGGGCGAATTTAGGTCCCGTGGGAATTTGAGCACTGGGCGAATATGGGCCCCTAGCAAATTTGGGCCATGGGCGAACTTGGACCCCGGGCGAATTTGGGCCCGTGTATAGGCGGGTAAACTACGAGTAGTTTATTTGATAATATTAGCATCATAGAAAGAAGCGGGTATCGAAACCGAGCCCCCCCACACACACACACACGCACGCCAATGTGTAGCCTATACGAGACCTCGCTGTTCCATGTCATCCGAACGACATGCTGTCCTCAGGCCTTCCGTCCTACACTGATAAGAGGGTACCTCGCAAGAAAGGCTAGACTACGCATTGAGCCACCGCAGCTCCAACTTATTTCGAATCTGGACACATGACCTCGCTCTTTTAACCCAACCCTTCCTTCTCCACTGATATGGAAAAAACCCGCTAGAATATTTCCGATGAACTTTGATGAAATGAAATGAAATATGGTTTAACGTCCTACTGTTCTGCTCCGACTGTGCTATAAGGGAAATTGTGCTCGGAAAGCGGCACTTAGGTCTCCTCTTATATCGCATCCAGGCTGCCAAGGGATCTTTTACGTGTACGTCAATTTACAGATAAGGATTTTCATCCCATCCGAACAAATAGACAACTGTCCTTGCCAAACCCTCCGTCCTGCACCAATGCAATGACATGGGGAAACCACATCGGAAAACCCGATAAACTTTCTTGTCCAATGCAAGGATCGAACACGTGACCTTCAGTTTAGTGAGCCAGCGTCTTACCCACTTAGCTGCCGTGGCTCCAAACATTTACGTCCTACTCACTGAGCCACCGTAGCTCCCACTTCATTTTGATTCCGAACACGGGACATTGTTTTTCTATGCCACCCGAACGACTATACGTGGTCCCCTGTCAATTCTTTCCTCCTACACCACTGAAGTAAGAGAGCAAACGTCCCACTCACTGACCCACCGTAGTTCCCACTTCAATTAGATTCCGGACACGAGGCCTCGGTTATTTTTATTCATTCCGAACGATTATACTTTGTCTCTTGCTAAGCTCTCCGTTCTACAGGACTTCGGTTATTTTTATGCCATCCGAACTATTATACTTTGTCTCTTGCTAAGTTCTCCGTCCTACACCACTGACAATAGTGAACATCGCCAAAAATCACGAGGAACTTTGAAGAAGTTACAGAGCAAACGTCCTACCCAGTGAGCCCCCGTAGAACGAACTTCCTTGCGATTCCAGACACAGGACATCGTTTTTTAAAATCCCATTCGAACAACTATACATTGTCCCTTGTCAGGCTCTCCATCCTGCAGCACTGACAAAACCACGCATCAAGTGAAAACACCCGATGAATATTTTTAGAGAGCAAAGAAAGATTTGACTGAAGACTTAAAATCAATTACAGAATACAATACTATCTGTGCAAGAAGAGATTAAGCTTGTTTAGGACTATTACATTTTCTAGAACTTCAAACATTTTCGTTTATTATAATCCATGTCAAAATACAAATGCAAATACGGTAGTCAGTGGACATGCGTAATAACTGCACTTCCGAGGCGAGGGAGCGAGAACACGAGAAGACGAGATTGTGACGAAGCGAGGGAGCGAGAACACGAGAAGACGAGATTGACTCAAAGGCGAGGGAGCGAGGGAGCGAGAAGTCGAGGTTTTTCAAAGGCGAGAACACGAGAACACGAGAAGTCGAGGGCGAGAAGTCGAGGGCGAGAAGTCGAGGGAGCGAGAAGTCGAGGGCGAGGGAGCGAGAACACGAGGTTTTTCAAAGGCGAGAACACGAGGGAGCGAGAAGTCGAGGGACGAGAAGACGAGAAGTCGAGGTGAAAGTAATCTCGTGTTCTCGGGGCGAGATCCTCGTATTCTCGCCCTGTTTCCTCGTCTTCTCGTTCTCTCGCTCCCTCGCCCTCGACTTCTCGCTCCCTCGACTTCTCGTCTTCTCGTGTTCTCGCCCTCGACTTCTCGTGTTCTCGTGTTCTCGCCCTCGACTTCTCGCGGCGAGGGGACGAGATTCTGAAATGGCCGCAATAGGCTTCCATAGGTGACGGCGTACGAATATTTGGTGAGCTGTGTCCCGTTAAGCAAAGTGAAAGCACTTGTTTTCACAGCCTTCCGGTTATAAAAATGAAGGCAGGAAATGAACAACGCATAGTTATTCGTGCTGTCTAATTGGGCCAGGTCTAATTGCAAACTGATCCCGCAGTGAATATTCGCTTGGCCGCTACAATCACTGATAAGCATGACATCGACGAGGCTTAATAAGTACGGCATATTAACTATTTTACTCCGACAAATTAAATTCTCAAACATTTTTTTGAGGTAAAAGAAAAATAAATAAAGACGTTTGAAGTATTTGAAGTTAAAAAATATTTCCTATTTAGTGTAAATGGGTATTAAAATGAGTAAAATGCATCATTTTGCCCGAAGCAGTTAGGTGTTAAGTAAACATTGCACAAGCAGTTGAGCCAATGACTGGCGCGGTGAGCAGTCAATGCACGTGCGATGGACACTTATCTGTTACAGAGATAATTCGTAAGTAATTCTCTGTGAAACAGATTGGTCTAATTGTTGCCTCGATCCCATCGCGACAGTAAAGTTTTGCAACCGAAAAATACATTTTAGCAGAATATTTAATATTGACAGTCTTACCCTTCCATAAGGTATATGAGACAGTTTAAAGGGACAATAACACTCTTGCTCTTGGTGGCTCTAGAAAATAAATAATAGTCTTATTCTAAGTACTAGATGTTTATTTGTCCTACCTGTTGCGTAAATTATCCATTACATCATATTTTGCTTGTTCAGAGGGTTCGAAAATATTTTAAAATCCAAGTCACATTTGAAAAGGTTTACGTTAACCTTTTCAAATCATGTAGTTGAATTTTTCAAATTCTTTAAATTAGGTGTGTTAAGATGAAATTTGTATCATCAATTAATTTGAATATTGTAAAATAATACAATTTGTTGGCCAGAATAAAGATTGGGACATATTATTCAATTACAACAAGAGTGTTATTGGGGCTTTAAGGTAGAGGAGCGAACATGAAGACAGCGACACTTTTTTATTATCGGGAGAATGTTACAAAAACAAAACACGCAGGATACCGGAAACTCGATAACGGAAGTCCCCCTTGCGAACAGGGACCCGACTCGCTTCACAGGGGACTGAACTCTACACACTACAACATAATATTATGGCGCGACCACTTTCCTTTGTGGTGGAAACCACATACAAGTAACTTAAAGTTACACAATAATAACCCAAAACTAACAGTCTTATAATAAAAGGTATCAATACAATAAAAAGTCACGAAACTTGGTGGGTAATCTGTGTGGACGGTTAGGTAGTTGATCACACGCTGGCTGACCACAATCGTTATGGCTAGATGATTGAGAGAAAGAAGATTCTGTATTGCTCTCTGGGGGTGTGGTCAGGATGTCAGGAATACTGACGGCATCATCATCACTGTCTGAGCTGTTTGACAGTATTGTCAGCTTTATAAACGTCGGATAGTTTAACAGAATAGGATTTGGAACGAATTTGATTATTCCTGAACTTGTGGATAACTATGAAAGTATCGTCACTGACATTGGTGACTAGATATTTATCTCTCGCACGGTTCTTATCGCGGTCACAGTACAGGTACGTACACTAAATCGCCTACATCAATACTAGGAGAAGGCTTTGATGAAGAGCGGGGACATTTAGACCGGGCACTACTTTGGTGATTCTTGGAACGACGATCTTGCTGAGACTGAATGAGGGTTGAATCGTTGACTGTCAATGGCTGGTTATTTATCTGGTCACGTTGACACCACGTTTCTCTTGAGGAGAGACCACTTGCACGAAGACGAGAATTCAAGCGAGCTATCACACGGCATAGTATCATTGGTGACACTGAACTCCCTGTGGGATCCTGGCGAAGAACTTCATCTTCAACTTTTTGAACGGCTCGTTCCGCAACAGGATTCTTGTTGATATTTTTAGCACGACCTAAGTCAATATGGGTGTCATATTGATTGAGTACTGGGTCAGATATCAAAGCCTGAAAGCAAGGAGCTGGATCAAAGCGTACAATACATTGACCTTCCACGAGCATCATTTCAATGCAAAGCTGAATTAGAGCATCTCTGGTCGTTTTGTGTTTTTTATCTGCAACGAGTAGAGCAGAAGTCATCGAAGTGACGCATTCACGTAGTATCAAAATCTTTTGCTTATAACGACACAAAACATCAGCAGCGAAGCAAGTACCAACATTAGTGGGTGGAGGATCAGAGCTCTGTTCAATTAGAGATAAGGGGATTTTCTGAAGAGCCGCGCACTGTTGACAATTGCGACTTACAACATCTACACACTGGTCAAGATCTAAGGCATAGAAATATCTTTTTACAATTTTACTCATTTGATATCGTGAAGGATGGTCAAGACGGATATGTAATACAGTGATTAAGCCGGATATAAGTTCCTTAGGAATAACCAGCAGCTCCCGCGAGGGCGCAAGAGGATCAGATTTGCGAACAACAAGAGTACCATCTGTGGCTATCGAGACGTTGTTTAAATAACGTTTAATATCCGGCACATCGGTAGCCTTCTTAGAAGATCGAGTTCCTTGAGAGAGGTGCGCATGTACTCTTCGTAGGTCGTGACAGTCTTGTTGAGCTTGACGCCACATAGAGCGGTTGACAAATGGTAATTTAATAGAACCGTTTATTACATCTTGCACAGACACAGATCTAACCACTGAATTGGTGAGAGAGGTAATGAACAAACAAATCTGACAGTTGTGTTCTTCGCAACTTGGGGAGTTTCTACTACCAAAGTCAGAAGGAATATTGACACTACCAGAGAGATGTCGGATATTAACCTGATAACGGCTGGCAATGGACAAGAAGGTAGCTACACGTGGACTTGTACTGTATTCTCCTCTTTGAAGTTTGCCGAAGGCCTCCACACATGGTTTTCTGTCCGTGAGGAGTTGGGTGGAGTGTGCGGACTGGATAATGTAAGGTGCAAAATATTTAACGGAAGCGGCAATTGACAATGCTTCAATTTCGCATGGACTCCAACCACGCTTCCTTTCAGGAAGTTTAGCGCTGTAGAATCCTGCAAGTTTTAATTCGTCAGCACGAAGTACGTAAAGGGTTGAGGCTAAGCCCTAGTCACGAACGGAACCATCAGTGACAATCCATAGGCGATCCTGAGAACAGGGTAAAGTAATGGACTGCGCCTCTTTCAAGTGTGCTTGTGCAGCATGAAAAGCTATTAACATTTCATCGGTCCATATGATCTTGTCTTTAGACTGGGCACCACCAACAATATTGTCGAGGGGGCTAAGCAATCTGGAACACTGTGGAAGAACTCTGGCTAAAAACTTGTATGCGCCAATGAACGCTCGTAATTCTTTGACAGTTTGGGGGGTTTGGCATGATGATAATGTAGCAATCTTATGGGGGCTTGCACTGAGATTGCCTTGACGCCAAATCCAACCAAGAATAGTTGTCTGTTTTGGAGCTATGACGGTTTTTGTGGCTTTAAGATTTAGTGATTAAATGCGTATTATTGAAATTATTGTTGAGGCTTTACTTTGTGAAATCTATGAAATTGAATCAGGTAAAGGTGAATATTTTCCGGAGATACGTCTCATTATTTCTGTACTAGATGTTGAGCTTGATATGTGCAGATACATACTGTTTAAATGGCTACACATACATTTTGTAAACAAATATTTAAGAAAAGCTTCAGAAATACAGCATTTTACATACAACATTTCGACGTGACGATTTTATAAGACATTTTGATTCTTATGCTTGTTCTGTGCTTGTTTAGGCTCTTCTGGACAATTTCGCAAAATCCAGATACGACCTTTTGACTCCCCATCGACGATATTTCTCTCAGGGGCCACCTCTCAAAATATTCTTTATATCAACCGAAACGTAGATTTGCGATTGTAAATTTTCTAGTATCTAGTCTCCGAATGATGGACTCGCTGGTAACGGGGACCAGGCTAGTTGATCAGTTGGACACTTGATTTCTAAAGAAGATGTTTCAAATTTTGATCCATGCAAATACTTAGAAAATAAATTTAGTAATTTATTTTATATGGAATATAAGTTTAGAAAATTATTTTATGAGGTTTGAAGTTACTGATGACTTCCCTCCCAATTCTGGCAGTTCAAAGTACTAGTAGCTGTTACAGGAAGTGGAGGCGGTATGTCAATTCTACTACCCATAGCTGCAGATGATGTAGTAGTAGTAGATTGTTAATGAGTGTAAGAGGCACTACCAGTAGCTGCAGATGATGTAGCAGTGGGATGGATGTCATCAGTTCCCACAGTAATATCAAACCACGTGAAATAATTTAGTTTTAAAAGCCCTGTCAAGATCCATTTTGGGCGCGGGAAATAACATATTATTTATTTGAAGAACTAATATGGCTCTTTTTACGGTCCATTTCCTCATTATGGAAATTGTAACATTTCCAGCATATACCTAGAACAGAAAAAAAATTCTAAAATTAACAAGAATTTTTTTAATGCTGTCAAAGTTAGCCGTCAGTAAAGGTATTACAGCTATATCAGACTCAATGCAGCTAGTTTGAATACTTCTGAAGTCCATCGCTTGACTCAGTCAATTGTTTTCAAGCACACATACAAGATTTTTTATCGATATTTCAAAGACACAATTTTTTCCCTCATTATTTTTGAAAAGTACATGTATTTGATTTCACTTACACCATGCAATAGGAATAAGCAGATTCTAAGTTACACATCAAGGTCTTTGTATGGATTCCCCTTAGGTGTGGTATCATGCACTGGATGTTTACATCCTCATGGAATATTCCGTTTGAAACCGGGGCGGTAGCGATGGGCAGCACATATCACCTTTCCATCTAGAATCGACGAATCAAGATAAGAAAAATACACTTCGTCAAGCAATCGGCTCCCATTCGGTTCTCACATCACTTAATGCTATGTAATGTGCTAAAGGGTGGACCTTGATGTGATGTTCTTATATTAGTACACTCTTAGTACACAGCACAGTCTTTGTATGATTTCCCCTTAGGTGTGGTACCATGCGGGGAATGTTTACGTCCTTTTGCATTTGAGATCCAGGCGGTAGCGACTGGCAGCACATAAGATCAAAATTTCCACTTTGTCAAGAAAACAGTTCCCATTCGGTTCTCACATATCTTATTGCTATTTAATGTGCTAAAGAATCGACCTTAATGTTTTTAGTACACTCTATCAATTGTATGAAGTCATTAGTTCTCATATGTGGGATATGTGCCACATTCAATGGCCAAAAATGAAGAAACCCCTCAATTTTCTGCTGTCCCGGGCGCGGTCATCTTGGATTGGATACCAAGCTTCATCAAAGAGACCAGTTTTGCTCGAGCCGGTTTACTGCTGCTACCAGCGAGCATGGGCGAATGATTTGACGAAGGATTGGAGAAAGCTGGCTTACCCTGTATGAGAGTAGTTGGTCATTTCATAGAGAATCGGAGATTTATAATATGGAAAATTCACCAACTTTGACTCATGATTTCGCATTGAATGAAAAGAGGTGACAGAGATTTTATTTCTTATATCGATAGAGGAGGTCGAGCTGTGCATAAAACCATTTCGATATTTTGACCTACCCCCGCATCATAGAAATTAGGGCTAATCTTCGAATGTGTATATTTTCTATTTTATTCGCCATATCTTACAATTTTGCTGACCATTACCCCCGGAGAATAGATGTGACCTTAAGGTCTGTACATGGGGGCACAGGAAGACCCCCACTAACATCACCAACCACCACTATTTTCACCCAAACCCTAGACTCGCCAGAATAAGTGGCTGAAAATCGACCAAAAATGACGTGAAAAAGGGGAAAAATGTCTAAAAATCAGTTTGAGGCTTTATCTCAAAAACGATGAAATTTTGAGATCGGTTCTTCTGGCTGTGAAGTAGTCTTGAGGAGTCCATAAAATCCCCCCGAGATGAGCTCGATTGACACCCCGTCGTTTAGCAGTGAAAAGTTGTCTGTAAAATTGACTGTTTTTCAATTATTTTCGACATTGATTGAATGGGACAGTCCCTGAACGTTCAGGGTGAGTGTAATGAGACCGACGTTCAGAGCTGAACTATAAGTGTAATATACTTCATTGTTTATATTTGATAGAACGATAGTACCCATTCTTTATCTGTATCATAAGGCCTGTCACTGATTTAATGGCGTGGTTTCGAATCCCCGGTTGGACGTGACAAGGACTAGGGTCGCCTGTCCAACCTCGTGGGTTTTCTCCGGGTCCTCCGGTTTCCTCCCACCATTTGTTATTTTTGTCGAATGGACGTTAAACCCCATCTCTCTTCAGCAAGTAAACTCGGCACATCTAATGCTGCCAGTGAGCTGGTCGAATACCTCTTAGTAATAGGGGGGTTGGGATGGCCTAGTGGTCTAGAGTGCCGCGCTTCGACCTCTAGCTGGCCGGTCACCTCTGGCTTGCGGCTGTGGTTTCGAGCCCTGGTGTGAGTGTATGTGGCATGGAGATAGGGGCGCCTTCTCAACCACGTGTGTTTCCTCCGGGCACTCCGGTTTCCTCCCACTGCTAAAGACCCTTACGCGCAAGCGAATTATTGAAATAAAATTAAAACCATATGTTAGTCCCGAAATGACCTAGTTTGTGTTGAGTGGACGTTAAACCCACCCCATTTCTCTCTCTCTCTCTCTCTCTCTGTCTCTCTCTTTTAGTAATATACACCAAACAAACTGTGTCAAATACAGCTAATGAAAATGCCACAAAGTAGATATCCAAGAGCATGTTATGATTTGTTAGTTTCGTTAAATAATGCTGGAAGAATGACATGGGCTTCAAATATTCGAGCTTTACTATATCGATATGGATTTGGATTTGTATGGAAACAGGAATCAGTTGGGAGTAATAGAGCTTTCATAGACCAATTAAAGCAACATTTAATACAGGGGCGTACATAACGATTTTGTTTGGGGAGGGGGGGGGTGTTTAGTCAAAATGCGACCGACTGATGCACACCCCACCCACCACAACCCACTCCCCATCCCCCACAACCCACTCCCTTTCCCCCAGTACGAGTGACGCAGTTAGGAGCGGAACACCACAGGTGCAGGTTTTCTAGGGGCAATGTGCAGTAGCGGATCTAGACGTTGGGAATATGGGGGTGGGGATGGGGCGGTTCCGAATCTAGGGCGTCATCCACAATACCACCCCACCATGATGTCAACAAAATATCGGCTATAACATTAAGCGTCCCGGTAGAACATCACTGGGAGAAATTCTTGTGGGCGAGAGGACCTGTCCATGTCAATTCCGCCCGTTTTGCAAGAGATGACATTACATTTGTATAGTCTGTCTCCCCACGACCCACACACCAGTATAACTGACTAGGAAGTTCACTATAACCGTGAATATGATAGTGCTGAGACAGTACGAGATAACTGGGGAGTAGACGAATCATGTCAAAATGGAATCGAGCGCCACAGCCGCGAAAAACTTTTTAGATATGTAACCGGACTTTTAAATTTTTGGGACTGTGCTTGAAAATGTTAGTCAATGTCATGGCAAATGGAACCAAATTTTCGTTTACTGAAGGATAAGAAACGGGACAAAATCTTGAGGCTTATCTGTCAATTTCGCCTGTTTTGTGATTGTTTGTTTACCTAATTAATTCATTTAGTCTGAGACCGACTTCGGTGAGTACTCTTTTTGAGACTGACTGGGGATTTTTTTGCCATGGGGGGCAAAACATTTCATGGAATAACATACTCACAACAGAATGTTTGTTTACCTTATTAATTCATGAAGTCGCCCACATTTACGCCTCTGATTTAGTAGATTGTAAATCACAACAATGGTCCAGTAACCACAGGAATCTGACCTATATCCGTATATGCATACACCTTGTCGTATCAGACAATTTTTTTTATTATATATCGTCTGGTACGAAATGGTGTATGCATATATACACGGATAGGTCAGATTCCTGTGCAGTAACATAGCATCCAATTAAAAGCTAGTCAATTATTGTCAGTATAAATCATTACTAGAACCTGAGAAATACTTGTCAAACATCTGTTTAAGTAAATATAGAATAGCCCTGTCAAGATTTTGCTGTGGTAATCACAATTTAGCTATTGAGTCAGGTAGATGGCAGAACAGGGATTATAATGATAGAGTGTGTTGAAGACATCAAATTTTTAAACACAAATTATATTGATTTATTTGCGTGGTCAATATTAATAAATGGTTGTGTAGATCTCCGACTCTATTTTCCCCTAATATAAACGTAGTATAATATTAAATGATTCAGCAGACTGAACCTCCATACTGTCCTACAACAATAGTTAGTTCCTGTGTAAGTCTTGTTTCCTACATTTATGTCACGGTAGGCCTATCATGAAAGCACCCGGGAGGCTTAGCCGCCAATCTGGTCTAAACAAACAGTTATTTTTCCATGCTTGCTATGAATATTGGATATCGCTTCATAATGTGGGGGGGGGGGGGTACATTTATTGCACGCAACAACAACATAATCAACGGTTAAAATATGTCCGTATTCGTACTGGTTTATAGTTATGGTCGGTTATTAAATCTTCAGTCCACAGTCATGCGTGTAACCCACAAATTTTGCGCAACGGGTGATTGAACTCCGCAACTAGATTGCTATCTAATTTGAATTTTTAAAAGTATTGCTTTGGTCAACTCATTTTGCCTTTCTGATTTCATTTTAAATTTAACAATACTATTAAATTCATGGCGCTATATTTTAAATCTTCTGTCTCACAGAGGTTGGATTCGTTAAGAGTAAAATTGTCTTTTTCATTTCTTAATATGCCGACATGGGATTGAATCCATGTAAATTCTACGATTTTATTTTTATTTCGAAGGGAATCAACACTTGCCGACGGAATCTGAACAATTTCTAGTCCAGGTCAGCTAGAGTTCGAAGCGCGGCACTCTAGGCCACTAGGCCATCCCAAAATGAAATAATAAAGATAATCTCCACAATAATAGTTTTTAAAAAAGCCTTAAGATTGAAAATCAGATCAAAAACTGAGCCACTTAAACTACATAATTTTATTTTAATTCAAAAATATTATCATAGATTTCTATAAAAAAAAAAGGGCAAACATCATTGATGATTATAAATATAATTATTTCATTATCATAAATTTAAACATGATTAAAATTAATATCAAAAATCATAATGTTATTTTAACAAAACAAAAATGAAAGAAACAGAATCTTAAAGGAGTACTTCATTGTTCATAACAATATTTAATAAACCAAGTGTTTGATGCATAAAGTATGCCGCCCCATTTCCCACAAGTACAAAAAACATATAACATAATAGATAATTATAAAGATGTAATTAATCACTATAATTATTTCATGATTAAAAACTATAACATATTGAAATAAACAATCTTAATAATGATCTGTGAAGCAGAAAGCTCAGTCATTCATAAATATAAAACCTACTGGTTTATTTACTATTTTGCTGTTCGTGTAATTTCTGTTTTTAAATAGAGTTTCAAGGTCTCATGGATGAACTAATTTTCCTTGAAGGTTACGATATGATTAAAACACAGATCCTATTTTTTTTTATAGCTCAAAATTAAGTTTAACTTGTCTTTACTTGATGATATGAGGGATAAGCCAATGAAAAACTCTGTTCCGGCGAGTTTTTGGCATGAGGTGCATGGTACTGTGGGTAACCCACTAGGAACATCAACATTGATTGGTTAATCAAATGTCCAATGCCATTGGGTCAAAAGTCACTCACATGACCTCTGACACAACCTTCCACTACAAGCGGTCAGATCTTCATGCAGTGCGGGCCATCAAAAGTATATTTTAATCAGATTGCATTCAGTAGTAAAACATAAAATACAGATTTGACGTCACCCTTTGATGTTGGCGTATCATTATTTCAAATAATCGTTCGGGCAACTTGCCAATAGTACTTTATTCATACCAGTGAAATATTGGACTAGTGTGACGTATTTCACTGTAAAAGCTCATGCAGAGTGTCAGTATTTTAAGATGTTTAATGCTCTCGAGCTTACGACATTGCGTAATATATTGTAAAAACATTCCGGCCGTATGGCCCTCTTGTTGTTACAATATATTACTTAATGTCTTGCTCTCGACCATTAAACAATATTGAAAACATTTGATCTTGTTGCTCACACCTTTATTAATGAAAAATTGTGACATGCATGTGTTATGGAATGTCACTAAATAACAGAGCAGTAGTTATATCCATATATACCTTGTGTTTTTGTTGTGTATAGTTAATCCTACAGCAGGGGGGGATTTAATTGGCGAATGGTTTAACGCATGCATTCCCCACTTGTACATAACAAGGAGTAGGGTCGCCTATCCAACTTTGTGTGTTTTCTAAGGGATATTCGGTATCCTCCCACAGCTAAAGAGCAATAGTGCAAGTGAATAATTGAAATAAAACAAATTGAACAATATTTTCCTCTCAAAATGATCTGGTTTCTCTCTTCTCTCTCAATCTTATTTCCAGATCTCTTTTAAAGTAGCTAAAACCTCTAGATATAATCTCAGACATTAAAACCATGAATTAAAATGTAATAATGGTCCATTTCAATCAATAATGATGTTGTTATTTCACAGTGAAATTATCCTATATTTAAGGCACAGTGAACATTTTCAAATCAGTGAATAACAGCGTTTTCTCCATGGTAATGAGTGCCTTTGTGTAATGGGAAGTCTCAGTTTACAAATTACATAGCAAAATTTATAATCCACAAACAACTTGTAGACTGGATAAACCAAGTGCAGACAACTACCATTTAATTTTGACTGCATTCACACATTTCTTAAAACATAACTGATTTGAAAATTACAATATACTTCTAATAATGGAATGTGAATAAGTGTATATACATTCATATTATTCCTATACACTGTATATGGATGTGCCTTTTGACACATTTTAAAGTTCCAAAGAATAGAGGCACAGCTCCTTTAAATAGTAAGTACAGAAGGACTGCACTACACACAAAGCAAAAATCTACAAGATAAACCTGCGGACAAAACAGACACTAGACATTGCACAAAATTAAATCAAGTGAATGGATCCGGGGGCCAGCCGTAAGCATCCACTGTGCTGTACAATCCCAGGCCTGTCATGGTACAGGCTTCAATAAAAATAAAAAAAAAAAATGATTTACAAAAAAGAGGTAATAAAAATAATGCTCCTTTAAAGAATTGACATATTATTGTTTATTGTTGGCCTTCTCTTAACTTCTTTATTCCTTTAACACCCATTTTAACTCCAATTCTGTAAACAAAAAACAATTTAATTGTCATTAAAGATGGCGATATACTTGGACCAAAGCATGCTTCAAGAGGGAGGGAGAGAGAGAGAGAGAGAAATGGGGTTTAACGTCCACTCGGCACAAACTAGGTCATTTTGGGACTAATATATGGTTTCAATTTTATTTCGATAATTCGCTTGCGCGTAGGTGCCTTTAGCAGTGGGAGGAAACCGGAGTGCCCGGGAAACCCACAAGGTTGAGAAGGCGCCCCTATCTCCATGCCACATACGCTCACACCAGGGATCGAAACCACACTCGCAAGCCAGAAGTGACCGGCCAGCTAGAGGTCGAAGCGCTGCACTCTAGACCACTAGGCCACCCCAACCCCCATATTAGCTTGAATGATTTTAGAACAAATAATTCATCAAATCACACATTTTGTATGCCGGAAAGTATCTTTAAAGTTGATACAGAGATGGCAGTTCTCACTATAATAGTTAAAAACTAGATAGTGTAAAGATAAATTGCTGATAATTTCAGTCAAATTGATCTACAATTAGCCGAGAAAAAAGCGTTTGAACTATTCAAATAGCCTCGGTCATCATTACTCAAATCATTCATATAAATAGCATAGTCTCGATTATCCACTTGATTGATTTAATTATCAACGGCCATTAGGCGGCATATGAGAATTTAATCCACCAACATCGAAGGCTAGCCTTGACATCAAGAGTTTATTATGGTCTGGATAAGTTAATTAATGTCTAATTGATAATTTAGATAACATTTCAGGCCTAAAGAAAGACCTGTAATAAGCAGATTTTGCTCTTGCATTATGCAAGTTTAATTAGCCCAGATGGAGCCAAAAAGCAGGATGTTAAACCCCACTTCAATACAGAGAATGTCAGACTGATTACCTTCTTGCTATTGTTGGCATATACTGGAACAAATACATGAAAATCAAAACAGGCTGTGGAGATAACCAAACTTCATCTAGTTTATTAGCGATAGCAGTTGCTGTTAGCGCTGCACATCGAGACGTAGACATACGTTTTTCACCTTGTTGCATCTGACCTTGCAGCATCTGAAGGAAAAAAAAAAAATCATTTAGAAAATTTTAGTGATTGGATAGAACAATAAACTATGATACATACTTCTGGAAGAACAAGGATATTACCAATACTGTCCTTTAATAAGACACAATTTCTGAACGTAGAGCTAAAACTGCAACATTAAATGGATTAAGAATCAAGAATCAAAGAGAAAGTGGTGACATACCTTGCCATTCTCTTCTGTGAAAGCCGTAGCTAGAATATTTGAGAAAACGGGACCAGGACAAACCATTGTTATCTCAATATTATCTGGCACCGATTCTATTCTTAAACTCTCAAAATAACCCTAGAAATAATCAATATTTTAATATCAATAGTCAGCAATCCCTAACCCAGGGGTGGACGAACTTTTATATACCGTGCGCCAAATTGTTCACATAGAATTTCAAACGCGCCATATAACTCTTGTACCCACGTCTACTTCAATAAACCAAAGTGAGAGAGGGAGAAATGGGGTTTAACGTCCAATCAACCACAGGAATCAACACAAACAAGGTCATTTCAAGATTAACACATGGTTAAATTTTATCTCAATAATGATCCAGTGTGCATGTGCTAACCATTCAACCATCAAACCCCTCAGGAACCAAAGTCCAGCTTTCCTAGTTTAAAGCCCCAATAACACTCTTGTTGTAATTGAATAATATGTCTCAATCTTCATTCTGGTCAACAAATTGTATTATTTTACAATATTCAAATTAATTGATGATACAAATTTCATCTTAACACACCTAATTTAAAGAATTGGAAAAATTCAACTACATGATTTGAAAAGGTTAACGAAAACCTTTTCAAATGTGACTTGGATTTTAAAATATTTTCGAACCCTCTGGACAAGTAAAATATGATGTAATGGATAATTTACACAACAGGTAGGACAAATAAACATCTAGTACTTAGAATAAGACTATTATTTATTTTCTAGAGCTGCCAAGCCAGCAAGAGTGTTATTGTCCCTTTAATTATAACTTTTAAATAATGAGTAGGCTTATTGCACTGCCTTATATTATTACGATTATTATCACTGGAAAACTATGGACAACTTTTAATCCTACAGCACGCCTAACGTTACCATACGTCCCAGTTTGGGGGGTCTTTTCTGCCATCTGGCCCCAATGTCTCTCATGAGCCTATTCGGAGGATCGCTTCATTCCTCCCACCTCCGATCCTTAGATACATCATTTTGTTTATTTTCAGAAATGCTCTTTATTTTATATTTGTTGTAATCTGATATTGGCCAGTTTCTCTCTGTATAAAACTTATATATTCAGATACAAAAAACAGCATTTATTTGACAAAGTATAAATGAAATATCGATTTGAAAACATTTTCTTCATTCTGCATTAGGCATATTGAACGAAAACTAGCCAGATTTACCAAAAACCTCTACGGATATACACAGGTCTTTAGTAGTTAACTATAAGTTGGGGGGGTGCAAGGGGTGCAAGGGGTGTTTCTAGAACACCTACCAGGAGCTCTAATATACTTTCCTATTGTTGTATTAGTTCAATCAAACGTGCAATTCCAAAGAAAATTTCATCGAAAAAAAAATGACATTTAAAAATAATCCCAAAAGAGATAAATACATACGTACGTGAAGAGCATGTTTAGACCCGGTGTAAGAACCAGAATTTGGAGCACCTGAAAAATTAAATAGTTAACTGAGAATCTTAGTCATAGTCAAAAATGAATTTCCACCAGACTATAGATGAGGCAGCTTTTGATTAGCATTTTATAGCTTAAGAAACCTATCTGCAGGTTGTCAATTTTCTGGTGAAAGATGTGTAATGAATACAATGATGATGAATACGATCAACTTTTAGAAAAATTGTGAGAGAGAAATGGAGTTTAACATCCACTTGACACAAACTAGGTCATTTTGGGACTCCCATATGGTTCAATTTAATTTCAATAATTCCCTTGCGCATAGGGGTCTCTCGGTCTCTGGCAATGGGAGGCAACCGGCGGTCCCAGAGAAAACCCACGAAGTTGGTATGCAAGCCTAATCCTTGTCACGTACAACTGGGGAATGGTAACCTCGCCAGTTGACTCAATGACAGGCCATATTTCAATTTGTTGATATGGACAGTGCGAGCGGCGGACGGACAATAAAGTCTAGACAAAATACAGTGGCAAATTCTAAAATGGTTTCATTATTTTTACCAAGTTTTCCTGCTGCACTGCTGATAACAACAATATGTCCAGATTTTTGTTCAACCATCTTGGGTAATACAGCTTTAGTTAAGGACAGCGTTCCCAGTACATTGAGTTCAAACATCTGTCTATCAACTTCTATATCAGTCTCAATCCATGCAGCTCTCTGACTTCTACCAGCATTATTCACCAAAACATCAATCTGTAAATACAAGAAAAACATTACTATGATCAATTCTAATCAATACCCCGGTTGTTAAAGGGTCAATCCCGATAATATTTTGGAGAATAAAACGCCTTAATTTTAGCTTAAATCCCTTAAACTCCTCTACCTAAGGACTCAATATTTTTGCTATGTTATCAAACAACTTAAAAATGTCAGTCCTTATTTTGAAATGGAGACCGGTGTCCCAAGCTGTATTATCAGGTCAGCCAAGGAAAAAAAATTGCCCCAAAATCTTGAAAGGGTTACGTGTTATGATAAGCAGTTTTGACATTCAACTCCAAACAACTCAATATTTTGAGCTGAAATTTTGAGGCAAGGTAAGTACACCATTCCTCTATATTTTGGCACTTAAATTTCATAGGTACTTTAAAGATACATTATGCAGGTCTTATTTCTGGCACCAATGTTATATAAACTATTAATATAACAGGCCCTTTAATCATCTCTAGAACATTGAATGGCAGAGATTTTAATGGATTAGAATATCGTCAAGATTTAAAAATTTAACGATAAAATGGTTAATCGAAATTTAGTCTCGTTTGTCCAAAAGATAATAAACAATCTATGCTTCATACCTTCGTTCAGAATAATGTAATTTTTTCTATTTTTGAACTACTATAGCAACAATGGTCAGCTTTTTATTGTCACAGTTCTCGTAAACTAAATTTGACACAGAGAGAGAAAAATTGGGTTTAACTTCCACATGACACTAACATCCACTCTGAACTAATGTTTGGTTAATATTTATTTCTATAACGTGCATAAATAAAGAGAGATAGAGAGAAATTGGGTTTACCGTCCACTCAACATAAACTATGCCATTTCAGGACTGCCATAGGGTTCAATTTGGGTGTAGGGGTCAAATTGAACCATACAGCCACCAATCACTGATGCCTAGATAAGAAAATGAAATGAAATGGGGTTTAACGTCCTACTGTTCTGTTTCAAACTGGGCTAATGAAGAGGGGAATACACCATATAGTGTGCTATGGGGTAAATTCAGCCCGGGCAGCGGCACTATGGCATACTCTTATATTGAATTCCAACTGTCAAGGGATCTTTTATGTGCATGCCAATGTGTACATCGGACCACAGGTTTTTCGTCCCATACGAACAACTAGACTACTGTCCTTGTCAAGCCCTCTGTCCGGAAGCACTGACAAGGGGAAACTACGCCGGAAAAACTGGATGAACTTTCTCAGCCAATGCATGGATTGAACACCCAACCTTCAGGCCAGCAGGCCAGCAAGACAGCGTCTCAACCACTTAGCCATCGTGACCCTCTGCCTAGATAACTCAACCATCCACAACCACAGGGTTGATACAGTACCTTACTGAAATTTTGAAGAACTTTATCGACAGCATCTTTATGTGAATCAAACTTTAAAAGATCTAATGGTAAAACCAATATGTCTTCTTCTTTTATTGGACCACTGGCTGAAACAAATAAAATTATCATTATGAAATGAAATGAAATGAAATGGGGTTTAACGTCCTACTCTTCTGCACCTGACCTGGGCTAATGGAAGACGGGCACACGCCATACAGTGTGCTATGGGGGGAATTCCAATGTGTACACAGGACCTTGGTTTTCCGTCCCATCTGAACAACTAGGCAGCTGTCCTTGTCAGGCCCTCCTTCTGCATCACTGACAAGGGGAAAGCACGCCGGAAAATCGAGATGAACTTTCTCGGCCAATGCAGGGATCGAACACCCGACCTCCAGGCTAGCGAACCAGCGCCTTATCCACTTAGCCACGTGATCCCCCTATTATTATGAAATTAAATAGGGTTTCATGTCCTATTTTTCTGCATCAAACTAGGCATACGCCATGCAGTGTCTTATAAGGTAAATTTCACCTGGAAAGCCGTGTTTCCACTTAAACTGTTCATTGTGTTCCAACTGCCAAAAGTTACTTTATGCGAACACAAACATCTGCACAGGTTCATTTACGTGCAGGCCAACATAAACACAAGGGAAACCCATGCTTTAAAAATCACTGTTTTTAAACTCTATTTAATAAATGCTTAAAGTCTGGAAATAATAAGGCACCTGTCACTGACAATGTCAGGCACAGATTCAGGTTTTGTTAGGCACACAACTTCTGGTCCCTGTCATTTTGTCCGGCACTGATTTGTCTCTTTTATTGATTTTATTAATACATGTCCGTAACTAAGTTGAAAATGTCAGGTACTATTTCATTAGTGCCTGACATTTTGTCAGGTACATCTAAAATCGTTATTTTCAGGCCTGGCATTAAATGCTTACTTAAACACTGTTTTTTAACTCTATTTAATTCATCTTCTCTTCTAGCAGATAAAACAAGTTTACAACCAGCTTGAGCTAATTCATACGCCAGATATTCTCCAATACCACTAGAAGCACCTGTTATCCATACAACTTTATGTGCTAGAGCAGCTGAAAAATACAAAAATAATTAATTTAAATATATTCGAGAGCAGATATAGGAATGTTTAGGACTGTTAAAAAAATGGTGACAGACAACGTAAATTGACAGACAGAAAAGAGAGTGACAGCACATCTCACCAACTTTTTTTTCATTTGGAGTAATCAGATATTGATATTCCTGACTCCACTCTCCTCGTCTTAAAGAGGCAATACCTATATTATTTAGGTAAAAAAACGAAGGAATTCAATTGGGTTGATTTGATGTTTTGTTTCAATTAATGTTCACCAACATATACATTGTAAACAGTTATGCAGCTTACACTGAAATTGCTAAATATTTTGAATAATTTATATAATGAGTTCTGAGAAAGCATGGGCATTTAAACATACAAGAGCTAAATCTGCCCATTGCAGGTATTTCTTTGTTAATGAAACATTTATTAACTTATCCAGACCATAATCAACTCTTGATGTCATTGCTAGACTGCGATATTTACTGGATTAGGATCTGATTTGCTGCTAAACTTTCATTCATGATTAAATCATGAAATGGATAATCGAGACTATGTTGTTTTATCGTACTGACTTTAGTAATAATGATCAAGGCTAGGCCGAAAATTCAAAATTCTTGGTTCAGAGTGGATAAATTTGATTGAAATTTTTAGTAGATTCCCTACTCCATTATTCATGGAAATATTTATTAAAGCAGTCTAGTCTTTGACTATTATTATAGTGAGAACTGCCAGCTCTTTATCTTATCTTCTCCATAATATATCTGTAAACCGCTTTGATTTAGCTCAAAATATGGAGCTAGCTCTACATGATTCAATTTATCATCAGCAGACGTAAGATATTGAACGAAGACTGATTGTCATCCCAGAAAACAGGTCAACCAATAAAATAATCTGGTGAAAGGTTTTATATCTGACTGAGATCAAAGAGAATATGACAGTTGAAACTTGAGAGGTGATAATAAGGCCCTTAAAATATATGAAAAGTGATTTATATTCAAATTTTAAAGTTTTTTATGTTCGGTGAATAACCTGAACAGTCGAAATTGAATGGCAGTTGTTTAAACCTGCTTAATTCATTCTACACGTTATTTTTCAAATTCTAGCGTTTGTGAATCAAACCCCCATTAACAATTACTTCTGCATTGTCTTGTAGAATGGCTACACTATTTGCTAAGGCCAAGATTGCTGAGATGTAAATAATGTTAGAGCATGTGATTGTTGGCGAGATTGTAGGTTAGGTTTAGGGTAAGCATAAGGCCTAGGTCCATGGTTAGGATTATGGTTTGGATTAGCGCTAGTCCTGTTTACACCTCCTGACTAGGGCTGCAACGATTCATCGATGAATCGCTGAATCGCGATGTTTTAAAAATCCACGATGCATGAATCTTGATGCGCATCGAATCGTGGCCTGGCGTATCGTTGCAGCCCTACTCCTGACCTTGATGTTGGCCTTACAAATAGATCTAACCCTTGTAGGATGTGTTTGTCTTTGTTCATTAAATCATTACAAATGGAACCTGAAACCATAGAATACATGACTCGTGTTCTTATTTTAAAATGATCATCATATCTTAAATAATTTGTGTTTTTAACTTCGAATTTATTGAAAATATTGACTTAAAGGTTTCGCTCCTTTGTGAGGACCTTCAAGGGCGTGCCTACAAAAGAGAGAGAGAGAGAGAGAGAGAGAGAGAGAGAGAGAGAGAGAGAAATGGGGTTTAACGTCCACTCAACACAGCCAGGTCATTTTGGGACTAACATACGGTTTCAATTTTATTTCAATAATTCGCTTGCACGTAGGGGTCTTTAGCAGTGGGAGGAAACCGGAGTGCCCGGAGGAAACCCACGAGGTTGAGAAGGCGCCTCTATCTCCATGCCACATACGCTCACACCAGGGATCGAAACCACAGCCGCAAGCCAGAGGTGACCGGCCAGCTAGAGGTCGAAGCGCGGCACTCTAGACCACTAGGCCATCTCAACCCCCCGCCTACAAAAGAACACTTGACAGTTGGATTTTGAAGGCAAAACTTCCCACATTATCCCTGTTGGAGCAGAAAAGTTGGACATTATTACAGCGCAGTGGATGTTTACGGCTGGCCCTGGATCTAGACACATGATCTGATATGTACGTTTGTTTATGATTGATGTGTATTGTGTCTTGTAGGTAGATGTTTTGTGTAATTAAGTGTGGTGCAGTCCCCCAGCACTTATTAAAATATAATATGTTGACTTACTATAAGTTGAGGTTCCCATATACTGAGCATATTGTAGAGTTAAATCACAGTCAGATACGATGATTCTGATCAATTGTACCACAACATATAGAATAACAATAATTATACCCACAGTTAACAAAAACATCTTTAACACCTGAAAATAAAACAAAACATTGAATCAGATAAAAACATAAAAATTTGGACAAAATACTGACTCACCACCTATTCCCCAATTTAGGGACCCAATCGATTGATGGCAGATCAATAACCAAAGCATTCTAAACAAACAGTCAAACCAATAACCATTTATTGTGATAAATTACCCAAAGAAAAGTTGCCAAAACCATAAAACCAATCTATATCACTATGGGGCGCCGTTTGTGTAAATTAATTATTTAGCTTTTTATATAGCAAAAAACACTAGATTTAATTTAAATTTATATATATATAGTTAAATCTCGACTTTTGTGCAAATTTTTCACTTTTAATATTTAAACTAAAAATACAACAAAAACTCAATATTTAACATAATATATATAAATATTTCTTGATTTGTCTCTATTTTCATATTTAACATTTAGCATTGAATATTAAGACCAAAACAAGAGATTTGATGATATATAAATATTTAGCTAAATATTTAGTTAAATGTTTAAACATTTAGCTAAATATATATTTAGTTAAATGTTAAAATATTTAGTTAAACATTTATATATTTAGTTAAACATTTATATATTTAGCTAAATAATATATATTTACATGATATTTATATATTTAGTTAACTGTTTATATATTTAACTAAATATATATATTTAGTTAAATGTTTATATATTTAGTTAAAAAAAAATTATTTTATATATATTTAGCATGATATTTATATAATTAGTTAACTGTTTATATATTTAACTAAATATATATATTTAGTTAAAAATTTTTTTAGCTAAATGTTTATATATTTAGCTAAATGTTTATATATTTAGCTAAATATTTATATATTTAGCTAAATGTTTATATATTTAGCTAAATGTTTATATATTTAGCTAAATATTTAACTTTAGATTTTTCAGTGATTTAGTATTTAGCATTTATACCTACGAAAAACAGCACATTTAGCTATATATTTAACTAAGCGATGTGAAATCAAGATATAACATTTAAAGTTTTTCGTAGACCAAAAACTTGACTTTTAGCTACAATATTTTTTGATATTTACATATATGCCATTTTTGTTCTAATATTTATCTAAATATATATATTCGGAGTTAAATCTAATGTTTTTTGCTATAAAAAAAATTAAATAATTATTTTACAAACGGCGCCCCATATATCACCGTCTGAAAAAACTATTACCATGGACCTTATACCATATTTATTAAAGGTGTGGCAGGAGACCATGTCTAGTCCTTTGAATGGACTAAAATAAGCCTTGTATGTAGGCCTTTAGAATTGGTGGGATCCCAGTGGCTAAGTGGGTACCAAGCTGACTCGCTAGCCTGGAGATCGGGTGTTCAATCCCTGCTCTGTTCGAGAAAGTTCATCCAGATTTCCGGTGTGGTTCCCCTTTGTCAGTGATGCATGACAGAGGGCCTCACCAGGATAGCTCTCTAGTCGTTTGGATTGGACAAAAAACTAGGTCTTATGTAAACATGCACTTAAAAGATTCCTTGATATAAGAGTAGGCTGGAGTGCCGCTGTCCAGGCAAAGGTTCCCTCATCGCACACTGTAGCCGTATGCCCATCTGTATTAAACCAGTTCAGAGCAGAACAGAAGTTTGTTAAACCGTATTTCATTTTCATTTCACATCTTAAGAATTGGCATGTATTTAAAAGAACCCTTGGCAGTTGGAATTCGATGAATTGCCATAATTTCAGGGCTTTCTTAAAGGGACAATAACACTCTTGCTGGCTTGGCAGCTCTAGAAAATAAATAATAGTCTTATTCTAAGTACCAGATGTTTGTCCTACCTGTTGTGTAAATTATCCATTACATCATATTTTACTTGTCCAGAGGGTTCGAAAATATTTTAAAATCCAAGTCACATTTGAAAAGGTTTACTTTAACCTTTTCAAATCATGTAGTTGAATTTTTCCAATTTTTTAAATTAGGTGTGTTACGATGAAATTTGTATCATCAATTTATTTGAATATTGTAAAATAATACAATTTGTTGACCAGAATAAAGATTGGGACATATTATTCAATTACAAATACAAGAGTGTTATTGGGGCTTTAACACATAGGTTATTGCCAGGGAACCTCACAAGCATAGGGCTCCCCATATTCCTGAAGCAATGGGACGAGAAATCCCTCTCTGGCCATTGCTGACTTGATTTTTGATACTTGAGCTTTTGAGGGAGTGTGTCTATTCTTCTCATTCAATCAAATCTATCCTCAACATGACACCTCTTTATGCAGTATTATTTACATTGAGCCGTTTTGATAACCTCGTTTGTCATGCAATTAGTTTTTCTGCAATATTCTACTACGCACTGGTTAATTGGCCATAATAAATTTTGTGAGTCATGACGTAACGTTATGTAGACATATCTGGAGCTCTGTTTTAACCTCAATGATATTGTTATGCAGTTAGATATTGGTTGTTAATAGGACTATTGACCAGTCATAAATTGGAACAGAAATTTGCATTCATTACAGCAGTGTTAAGTGGGATTAGATCTAATCAAACCATACACTGTCTGGTGTATGAGGCCTTCCTATGTCACTTGCTCGTAACCTATAAAAGTTTGTTATTGTGTTACAAGTGAATATTGAATTGTAGGTAGCGGCCCAAGTGCTTTATCCGGGGGTGAGGGCTATAATAATGCTATTTAAACGACATGTAATTAATTTGAACATAGAACTGAATAATCAATCTCAACCCTACTCTCTAGGCCTACTCACTAGGCCTGATATTGATAGAATAGATTTAGGCTGGTCCTTTCCAGTCAATGATTAGCCTAATCTTAAATTACAGATCTAAGAATACATAATATAAGATATACTAATTAATTATCTTACTTATACATGGGCCTAATAATATAAGACAACGATGATTATGACAAACCTAATTCACAAAGTCGTCTTGTCTCGCTACTCTGCAACTACTAACTAGTGGTGTACAACCGGGAAATCCCTATTTTGGGGATATCCCATTATGGGATATGTCCATTATTTTATCGGTGTTATGTGTTTCGACATTGCTGTTATTTGAAGTTGAATACTGCATTTTTGATTCTTTGTTTACAAGGGAAAATAATCATTCTGCTGCGTCATTTCTGAAGTAGATTTAACCCCTCAATAAAATGAAACATGTAGTAAAAAACGCGAATAAAATATACTTGACTACCCTACAATTACGAAATAGGTTTGTCCTACAGTCCCAAAATGCACCAAATGTCAGTCTGGAAAGACATGTCACGAGTTATTGTGTAGACGACGTGAAACATATGAAGATTACCCAAAGATACAAAGATAAGCGATAAGGTTAAAATACACATATGGACAATTCTTAATGTATGATATATTTGATTTATTGTATATTTTTGCACACAAATGGCCATAATGAAAACTTTATATTTACTGAAATCTAGTCTCAGCGTCTTTCAGTTTCGACAGAATTGTCAGAAGTGGCTACCGACAGGTAGTCCTAAGTAGGCCCTTCAAGTTCAAGCGAGTGGTTGATTATAATTCCAAGACAGAAATCTCAATCATGAATACCCCTTGACATCTCTCAATTCATTAATTACAGTTGCTGATTTCCGAGTCACATTAAACAATTTATAGCTGTGTTACAAAGGCAATCACTAGGGCGAAATGGTGTGAATATCTAGATAGGCCTATTTATGATGTTATCAAAAACATAGTTCCGAGTCACATTAAACAATTTATAGCTGTGTTACAAAGGCAATCACTAGGGCGAAATGGTGTGAATATCCAGATAGGCCTATTTATGATGTTATCAAAAACATGTATAGTTCCGAGTCACATTAAACAATGTATAGCTGTGTTACAAAGGCAATCACTAGGGCGAAATGGTGTGAATATCTAGATAGGCCTATTTATGATGTTATCAAAAACATGTATAGTTTCATTCATATTTGTTGCCTATTTAGATTTTTGAGATCAAGATGGCCAATGTTATTAGGGTTTGTGAAAAGTAAATAGTGATGTGTGGGTCCTCATCAGGCACTAGGGGGTTGGATGGCCGAATGGTAAGCAGGTGCGCACTGGTTGAGAAGGCACCCCTATCTCCATGCCACATACGCTCACACCGAAAAGTGATAGAGATCCACTGATCTTGACAACTTCAAACCAACCAACTGCCTTGAACACAGTTGGTCAAATGGTTTGTCAAATGCCTTGTCACAATATTTGAGCAGAAATGATACAGTGACATGTCAGGAAATATGATGACTGACTCATAGCCTCAGTTCTGCATGATCATGTTGAAAATACATCTCTTGAACCTCTGTCATTTTAATGTCAAGTGGATAAAGCTCTTTTTTTTTATCTGAATTAGGCTGAAGATTTATTTACTCACCCGTATTCATTTGCCCAGACAGTGCAGAAAAGTAGGATGTTAAACCCCTTTTCATTTTTCTTAACTTGAAAACTGCCATAATGGCTAGTATGGACTTGCTACATATATTTATATCATCAGTTTGAATTTGATGTTTTTGACTTTCAGGTTAGATTATTATATTCAAGTTGGATTATAACAAAAGTTTGAGACAAATTCAGCAATCCATTTTTTATTTACAAAATTTGTAGTGTTTGATCAGTGCATGGATTTGGGTTTTTTGAGTTTAATAATTCTATGAAATTAAATTCATTTGTCAATTTATAGACTGCAACTCTCCGTCAGTCATTCACAAATTCTTGTGAACACTCGCCTACACACTAGATATACCATGTCACCATCCAGTCTGTTAGATATATAATGAAACAAGGAAGCCTATTTCTTTGTGGTAACACTCGCCTACTGTCTACACTTACTATATAATCTATTTCAAATAATATGACACAAGGAAGCCTATTGCTTTGCGTTAAAAATGATTTTGTCTTATTAGAAATATACCCAAAATTTGAAAGCTAAATTTCATTACAGTTTGTATAATTATTATTTCAGATTGATTGACAAAAATGGATGAGAAAGTTGAACCAAACGTCCCACCTTTAACCACAGTTTCAAGAGCTTCCAGCAGTTCACCTGGCCCAGCAAACTTAACAAAAGATGTCTCAAAGAGTACACCCAGTACCAAATCAATACCACAAGAACATGAACAGTTATGGGCTTTGATGTCTCAGATACCACGAAAGGCCCAGCGCGGTTTGTTGATGCAGTGTGAGCTTGTTTTGACGTGCGTTGATGTGTCAGATCAGTATATTGTACTAGGTACGAATATAGGCCTAGTGTTTCTCTATAACAGAGATAAGACAACAATGGAAAGACTTAAAACAGAAGTAAGTCATTCTAGGTTTTACTTTAAACACTAATTAGGGGAGGCCATATATTGAGCCACACAGTTCTGAAAAAAAAAATTAGGGATTCACAGGCATATTTTCCCCGGAAGTAATTTTTCCGACAACAGTTTAAATAGTTCAATTTTGATTCACTTTATCTGACAAAAATCTTGGGTAATGTTCGTAGCATACCGAAAACAGCTTTATAAAGTTCTTATTACACTACTGCAAATCCAGCCTGTGGAAGCTGTATAAACTTAATGAAATACTAACAATTTCCTGTGTGAAAAACATCTTTAACCATGAGTGCGAAAATCACTGCTAAATGAAAGGGATTCATAAATGTATTAATCCCCGAATTACTTCGATTTTATTACGACAGGAGCGAAATCAGTCCAATACTTGGAGATGTTGACGGACTGTAATCTGTTGGTAGGCCATTGATGTTGTGTATCACAATCTTAAGAAAGTCCTGGTGACTGAGGAATGCAAGAATCTTGTGATTCTCATGCATTTCTGGGCCAGTTTTATCATGCACTAAAAATCCTGCGATTACCATACCATTGCAGGAAATGCCTGATTATTTGTCATCTTGTGTCCATGCTTGAATTATTGTATTATTTAAGTCATCTATTATTGCCCATGCTTAATTTCCATGTGTCAAATAGTATGTTCACCTGCCCACCCTCATGGGTTTTCTCTAAGTACTCTGTTTTCTTCCCACTGCTGTAACATGTTTGATTGATTAGATTATTTCATTCGTCATTTATCCATGCTTAATTATGTATTTGATTATTTCAGTCATCTAATGATGTTGTTATGTGCGTTAAGCTACACCATGGATTAGATTATCAGCTGGCTGTAGGAACAACATCTGGAACTGTCAGAATATTTTTACTACCTTCCAGTTTCATAGCTTTAGGACAGAATAAAACGGTATAACTATTATTATCCTTTGGGTAGATAAATGTAGGTTCGGGGGTTGGGTGGCTGAATGTTTAGCACATGCGTGCTGTATCATAAAGCCTGTCATTAAGGCAACTGGCCTGGTTTCGAATCCCCGGTTGTACATGACAAGGAGTAGGGTCGCCTGTCCAACCTCGTGTGTTTTCTCCGGTTTCCTCCCACTGCTAAAGATCCCTACGCGCAAGCGAATTAACAGCGTAACAATATCATTTGAGTTTAAACATTGCTCCAAATATGTTTACATAACATACGTTGCAATTCCTAGAAATTTATTATGCCCAATTAACCAGTGCATAGCAGAAAATTGCAGAAAAACTAATTAATTGTGTGACAAACAAGGCTATCAAAAATGGTTTCAATGTAAACAATACTGTTTGGAGACGAACAATACTTTCACCGTTTTTAATACCTTAAATCACTGTCCAAAGTTTTAGGGAAGACCCCAAATTAAACAAAGGGCTGTCATTAAGAGATTTTATTTAATTGGGAAAAATAGACACACTACTGCAAAAGTTCAAGTATTCGCAGTCAGTCTGGTTATGGTCGTCAGTAAGGGATTTCTTGGGCCATTACTTCAGGAATGTGTGTAGATGCTGGATCAAATGATGATGCTGGCGGTGGAGAGAGCAGAAAATAATAGATAAAGGGCCTTTTAACCCCAGAATGTTGTGAAGATGTATAAACCACCTCTCAATTAATCTTAATGTCTGTTTTTGTACTGCTGTTGTGTGCTAGGGGGGTTGGATGGCTGAATTGTCAGCATGTGCGCTGTATATCATTAAACCTGTCATTCAGTCAACTGGCATCGTTTCAAATCCCCGGTTGTGTCGAGTGGCCATTAAACCCCATTTCTCTCTCGCTTTCTCTTTCTCTGTTGTGTTGAGATTTTTAAATATCATTAATTATAATAGTTACAGAAACTTGATATCAAGGACCTGCATCGAACATGTGTAACCAGCATAGAATGGAGTACCAATGGCATGAAATTATTCTCGGGTGATAAAAATGGAAGAGTGGTTGTTACTGGTGTGGATTTCTATGAAGTAAGTAAAATACGCTGAGATCTCAGTATTAGGCCATATCAAAAAAAAATATTCTGGCTATGTTAATGTAATAAACCCTTAGCCAAGTAGTGATTATTTGACAAAATAAAACTCTTAAATACCCCCCCCTCCCCACATCAACTTTTGGGTATAAAGGATCAGAATATTGGCATGCACTAAGAAGAACCCTTGACAGTTGGAATTCGATATAAGAGTAGGTCGGGCAAAATTTCCATCATAGCACACTGTATGGCTCATTGTTACATAATGACAGATGTCATAGAAGCGTCCTGCCATATTAAAATACGTGAAAGTGATTGTAATATCAACCTGCTATCGACACCCCTGGTGTTCTTGGTAGAATTCCTTATGTCATTATGTAACCTTAACTTGTTTTATTTAACTGTCTTTGATAAGCGAACTCTATTGAATGTTAAACCTGATATGATACATAAACCCAGAACAGAAATGAATCGACAGTCAGGTCCAGGAGGCCAGGCTAGGCGGGCGCCTAGATTAAAGTACCTCATGGGTACTAGGCAGGTGTCAAGGAGATGAGACCAGACGAGGGCTTCTGGAGTTAGCACACTCGTGCTAAGCCAAGCTAAGACATGACTCCCTCCATATCAGTTAGTTCTACGGTCATTTACATTACGATGTTTGTACCTAATATGTAAGAAGAAGAATAAAAGTATTATTAGAAGTTATACCAGTGTTGTCATCCACAAATCGATTTAAAGAACCAATACTGTCACATCATACCCATCTTCATTAGTCTAGTCGGAGCAGAACGGGAGGACGTTATACCACATTTCATTTTATTTATTAGGGTCAGTCTACGTCAAAAGTGTTGCTGGATGAAGATATAGCAGACGCTGAAATTATACAGATGTCATACGATCATAAAGCTTTACTAGTTACAACTAAATATAGAACCATTGTCTGTAGAACCGATGAAGATTCTAGAGTTATTCAAATTGGACACCAAGAAAGAAAAGTGTAAGTACTACTAGTGCTGATTATTACCGCATCAGTCACGACACGATATATACTGCGATTCAGGTGCTACAATACGATTCGTATCCCGATTCATAACCAACAGGATAAATGATTACTGATATTTTTTGTCCTGCCACCTGCCAATGTTGCAGAAATTAAACTTGTTTTATATATGATATTGATGTGAATCAAAATAATGACCAAAACAGTTTAATATTGTGTCTGTGTATCTGTGAATAATGTTTGACATGGAAAATGAAGAGTGATAGGTTACTTACGAAAGCGACAAAAAAAAAACCAATACAAAAGAATCGCGATTCACGCATTCAGCGTCTCGAAATTCAATAGGCACATCATGAAGTGAATTGTGATACATCTATTCAACATCTCGTGATTCAATAGCCAAATCGTGAGAAGGTGAGTAAGTACCATGTATAAGTGGTAGATAGCAACTGCTTTTCCAGTTCTTATTTGAAATAAAAACCTAAAGACAGAGTCTGCATGCTTTATTTTCAATAACAACCGTAGAAATAGGTTGCTATCGTGCACTTACGATAGTTGGAAAATAAGCTATACATGTATTATATATGATGTTAATAGAAAATATTGAATTTGTTTTGTATTTCTTCAGTGGTGCGTTTGGAGCCTGTTTTATTCCTGACATGTGTAAACCGAGCGATGCTAAATTATTCGCCACAAGACCAGGATGTCGTTTGTGGCGGGCCAGTATTAACGGCACAGTTGAAAACACTTTTATCTTTAAGGAAGTATTGTCAGACGCCATTCCTGTTATACCATTAATAAAACCCGAAATTGTTATGCCTCAGAAAGAGGAGCCACAATTTGGCAGGTTGTATATCTATCGTGAAGACGAACTAGTTACATGGCATGGTGGTAATTTATTTATTATTGAAGCCTCTAATAGTCAGGTTTTATGTGTTCAGAGTAAGATTGGGACCATAGTGGATTTAGCTATTAATAATGATGAAATCTATGTCCTGAGAAAAAATACAGAAATAAATTTGGTGAGAATAGCCTTAAAACCGGAAGAAGTTAAACGTAAGTTTTACTTAAATATTTAAACCAAAATGGAGAGTAGAAGTGCAAAGAGTATCTTGATCCTATCATGCGCTACATGTATAGCAAGAGAGAGAAAGATGTGATTTAACGTCCACTCAACACAAACCAGGTCAGTTCGAGACTATACTTTGGTTCAATTTTATTTCAACAATTCGTTTGTCATAGGGGCCCGGAGAAAACCCATGGGGTTGGACAGACTGACTATACTCCTTGCCATGTGTGCAGGCTTTATTATACAGTGGACTCTGTCACATCCGATCTCTGATAAATCCGGATCTCTGTGACATTCGACATGATTTAAATGTCCCGATTTATTCCCTTATTACTTCAGCCAAAAAATCTCTGGTTAATCCGGACTCTGTATGTGTGACGACGACCTTGACATAGATTGACAGATTATCAGTGAACATGTTCGTGATAGCAAACACACGTGTGCGATCAACTGAAGATGACGAAGAAGATAAATTAACGACCGACTTGACCTATTCAAAATGCCTACGCATGTTGAATGAAATAAAAATTAATGCAAGAAAATTTTGAATGTACATAAAAATTTATCATTTTTAAAAGGAATAAAGTTCTGGTGATTCGAAGGAACATTATAATAATACTTCCGGTTTTCGAAGTTAACAATATTTCTGGTTTTGACAAAACTGGGTATTCCGACACTCTTCGATTTCCGACATTTTTAAGGGTCCCGTACAATGTCGAATTTGACAGAGCCCACAGTACATCGCACAACTGCTAACCATTTAGGGGGGTTGGATGGCTGAATGGGTATCATGTGCGTGCTGTACCATAAAGCCTGTCATTGAGTCAACTGGCATGGTTTCAAATCCCAGGTTGTATGTGACAAGGAGTAGGGTCGCCTGTCCAACCTCGTGGGTTTTCTCCAGGTCCTCCGGTTGCCTCCACTGCTAAAGACCCCTACACACAAGCGAATTATTGAAATAAGATTAAACCGTATGTTAGTCCCGAAATGACCTAGTTTGTGTTGAGTGGACGTTAAACCCCATTACTCTCTCTCGCTAACCATTTAGATTTTAGAAATGTATATTAAAAAAGATATTTTATATTGAATAAAAAAGACAGCTGTTAGCCTTTGATAACTAACGGTTTAAATGTATTCATAGCATATTGATTTTCTCTACATATACTAAATACTACTATGTTAGTCATTGAATTTGATGTATGTTAGTTAGATAATGACCTACATGTACATACACTGGCACTGCGATAATTTTAGAGCTGTTGTCTCTCTCTCTCTCTCAACCTCCACCATGTCTCAACCTGGTTTAAAAGCACTTTTCAAGTTACTGGTATTTTAAATTTTTGTTTGAAAACAACTTATTAAATCTTGTTGAAACATTTGTGGCGTAATACATTAAGTGCTAGTATTGCATATTTATGCATATATTTGACTTTTAATGTTAACCTAATTAAGCCAGTGAGAGCATTGTATGTGTTCTTTTTTATGTAAATGCCAAATTGAAACTAATATTTTACGATATGTTATCGTCTACCATGAACTGCACGCAAACCATTAAATTCACATTATAAAAGTTTTATATCAATTTTATCACAGATCAAGTAAAGATAGGAGTTCAACCAAAATTTGATTCGTCCCCAGTTGAGGAAAATAAAACTACGTCTAATTTAACCAGAATAAATGAAGAATTGAAAAATAAGGGACAATCAGCTAAAGGATTCTTCCAGAAAAATGTGATCGGAAAATTAAAAAACTTGGACTTCAAACCTGCAACTCGAAATATTTCTAATGAAACGTCTGTGAAATCGTTAATAGATGGACATGACATTACTCCAGATTCGTCACCAGACTTACCTCCCGTCATTAAATTAAAGTCACCAGAGCTTACAGGTTTGGAAGTGTTCGAAGGCGTGTCTCCTAGTTCTAGTAATTCTCCATCTCCTGAAAAACAGGTCAATCAGCAAGCACCTGTTGCCACTACTAGTATTTATTATAATAAAGATGATTCACCCACGTCAGTTAATACAAGTTCAACATACAGTGCAATATCTCAACAAATGATGTCTAGTACCACCAGCACAAGTTCTAATACGCAGAAAGATGGAGGAGCATCGGGAGATATTGTTTTTAGTCAGAAAGTTAAAAAACCTAAAAGAAGGAAAAATAAAACAGGTAAGTAAGGATAAGATTTGGTCAGTATTTTCTTGAAATCTATGAGTGGCGAACTCTTCTTCTATTAGTGGGGGGATCAAGGTGGCTAAGTGGGTGGGACGCTGGCTCGCTAGCCTGGAGATTGGGTGTTTGATACCTGCATTGGCTGAGAAAGTTCATCCAGATTTTCCTGCTTGGTTTCACCTTGTCGGATGTACAGGACGGCAGGCCTAACAATAAGAGTAGACTGTAGAGCTGCTGCCCGCACAAAGTTTTCCTTCATAGTTCATGGTCTTTATTAACCCTGTTTAGGAGCAGAACAGTAGAGCGTTAAACCCCATTTCATTTAATTTCTTCTATAAGTGTTTAACGTTCACTTCTACCGATGGTGATATCACAGACCTTAGTGAGATCGTACAGCTGTTCCATTTATATACATGTAGTTGTTGAAGTCTCCATACCGTCTTTGTTTACATCAAGACCCCTACGCACGAGCGAATTATTGAAATAAAATTGAACCGTATGTTAGTACTTGAATGACCTAGTTTGTGTCGAGTGGAGGTTAATCCCTATTTGTCTTTGGCGCATATCGGAAAGTTCATGTAACTTTCTAGATTATGGCCCCCCTGATTGTACAAATAATAGTTTTCTTAACTTGTGGACCCACTAGAGAGCACAAGTTTTTCTTTTAATTTAAAAAACATTCAAATATACATCACTGATAAGCCATAATTATGGGGGTTTTTTTTTCAAATTTTGTGAAAATTAAACTAAGACTGTCTAACCTAATGGCCAATCCCCTTTACGCAAATAGTGTAATAAGCTTGTAAACCCAAGCCTCTGGCCCCTCTAGTTATTGGATTTTGGTTTTATCCCCAAAGATCTTGGTTGCTTTCTTTCAATATTAATACTTGTCAGATCATAACATCCTGGATTATGGCCCTTGATTTTGAAAAAAATCAATTTTCTTTACCTGTTCTCCATCCATCTCTTACAAAAATCTAGGCATATCTTGCATTGGAACTGATTGTTCATAATCTTTTCGGGAACTATTATAGCAAAAATGACGGGCTCTTTATTATAATCTTACATAATGCATCTTTAAAATCAGATCCAAGATTGTTACAGGTATGCAGTCTTTTGATTGGCTGTTGTAAAACTAGTCCCGAAATGACCTAGTTGTGTCGAGTGGACGTTAAACCCCATTTCTCTTTCTCTCTCTGTTGTAAAACATATTTCTCTTTTCAGACAAATCAAAAGACAAGGATACAGATGATGTAGATGATGATGATACAATTTCTGTACCAGTATCACCGGTAAAAACAGCCAAACAATTAAGCAAACTAGAGGAGTATGAAAATAAATCGGTTATTCCCACTGGTGAATTCGCGGATGATCAAGTTGGGAATTTAGATGCGTTAAGTAGAGCCGATGATATTTTAAAGCGATCACTTGCTGTTTTGAATGTGCCAGAACCTGCTTCTCCACCTCCGACTGTTGCACAGGACTCCCCAGAGAAAGGTAAGGACGAAGATGCTGCATCTCTTGATTACCGACAAGCCTTGAAATTAAAGTCGTGGGACAAAACAAAAATGGGAGAAGATGAGAACAATAAGATTGAAATAAGGGAAGTAAAAAAGGATGTTGAAAAGTCTGAAAATAAGGATAAAGATTCGAGTGCAAAAACATCTTTGCAATCTTCCGATCAGAAAACTAATCACGCAAAACAAGAGTCTTCAGCTATAAGTGTAAATAAGTCACCAAAGGAGAAATCCCTTCCAAATTCCCTAATAGATAGAGATTTCCCTCGAACATTATCTCGGGAAGACAGTAGTGAACCCTTTTCTGAGCCTTCAACAGATGATTTTTATTCCATTTACGCTAATCGAAGATCCGATTCCAGTAGTAGTTCACTAACGAGCCCGGTCGGTACTTTGCGTCTTAAATCTCCAGAAACAGAGGCCTATCTTTCTCGACCATCTGTGTCGAAGCCAACTCCTCAGAGACTCGAATCTGTTGACGGCAAAATAAACATAACAGCAAACGTTTTTGAAGAGATTACTACAGGAGCCAATACGTACAGTCTGTCGCTATCTGAGACTCATGTCTGGTTCACAGACAAAAGTGAAAATATTTATTATAGTTCGTTATCAGGACCTAAAGTAATATGGCGTAAAGCTGCTGGCTCCGGCACTCAGATTGCTGTGTCACAAAATGGACATATAGTCTGGAGATTACATAGAAATGTAGCGTATGCTGGAACTAAGATAACCAGTAAAAGACCTGAGGGTTTAAAATGGGTGGATGCGGTCAAGGAGGTGGCATATATTGCTGTGGATGATTCCTCTGCATGGTAGGTTGTTTATGTATTTACAGAATTTGTCCATTTCTAACTGCATAGTTTCAGCCCAATCAGTAATTGAAATCACCCAATTCAATACTTTTTTTTGTCTTAAAACAAGGAACTTTTAAAGCTCTAATAAAAGAGCTGACAGAATTTTCTGCATCCTCTGGTTTCCTCCCACTGCTAAAGATCCCTATACACATTAAAATTTTTTGTTAGTCCCCAGACCCAAATGTTATCCTGTTTTAGGCGTGTAGTTATACCGGCCTTCTCTGTTGTCTTCCTTTTGTGATCGTAACTAGTATAACCACAGTTTAGTTCGTTTGTACAACTTTATTATTAAAGTATAGATGATGGCTGCTGGGAAAATCTGGGTTATCTCTGATCAATTTTGTTCAGCACCCTCTTTTGTTATGCCCCAATTCCCGTAAATGGCATAAACATCCTCATACTCTAAAGACAGGAAGAAGAATATTACCTTATTTGGTCTACCAACCACATGGCATAAACAGATAGTATTTGGCAAATTGAACCCAGAGTGAGCACTGGTATTTGCTGAATATTTTGACCAGTGTTTTACCAAATTTTCACTGTTTTTATATCCAAACACATCGCTCAAGTACCTGAGTATGTGGGATTTGGCTCTATAGAAAGTGTGAATGTAATAATTTAATTGAAGATACAATATAGTCGCAACGACCATAGTACTACACTCGTTGTTAATGTTATGATGACCCATTTCATTTTATTGTAATTTCTTTCACTGTTTTGTAGGTATATTAAAACTGATGGTAAAGTAATGATGCAGAAAGGTTTATCTAAAGATCGGCCATGTTTTAAATCTTATCCAGCTCAATGTTCTCATGAATTAAAACAAATATCATGCTGTAATGGAGTTGTGTGGGCTATAACTACTGATATGAAACTCTTGTATAGAAAGGGAATAACGGAGAATTGTGAAGTTGGAGAATCATGGGAAACCATCAATAGGTAACTATTTAAACATTTCTTTCATTTCACATAGTTATCATATTTGTCCCCCGCCTTTCGAAGAAAGTTGGGGGACTATTAAAATGGGTTCGTCCGTCTGTCTGTCTGTCTGTCCGTCTGTCCGTCACACTTTTTGGGACACAATAACTCTCTCCCTAATCGAGCTAGAATGTTCAAACTTGGTGTATGTGTTTATTAGGTCAATGCCTTGATGGAGTTCGAAGATGAGCATTTTCCGCCCAGGGTAAGCAGAGATAAGCAATTTCATTGGTTGAAGCTTTGGGACACGATTACTTTAGTTCTAATTAAGTGAGAGTGATGAAACTTGGTGTATAGTTTCATTACAGTAATACCTTGACTAAGTTCGATAATGAGCATTTTCTGCTCAGGGTAAGCAGAGCGATACGCAATTTGATTGGTCGAGACTTTGGAACACAATAACTCTCCTTCTAATTGAGTTAAAATGTTCAAACTTGGTGTATATGCTTATTAGGTCAATGCCTTGACGGAGTTCGAAGATGAGCATTTTCTGCTTAGGGTAAGCAGAGATAAGCAATTTGATTGGTTGATGCTTTGGGACACGATAACTTTAGTTCTAAGTAAGTGAGAGTGATGAAACTTGGTGTATAGTTTCATTACAGTAATACCTTGACTAAGTTCGATAATGAGCATTTTCTGCTCAGGGTAAGCAGAGCGATACGCAATTTGATTGGTCGAGACTTTGGAACACAATAACTCTCCTTCTAATTGAGTTAAAATGTTCAAACTTGGTGTATATGCTTATTAGGTCAATGTCTTGATGGAGTTCGAAGATGAGCATTTTCCGCTCAGGGTAAGCAGAGATAAGCAATTTGATTGGTTGATGCTTTGGGACACGATAACTTTAGTTCTAATTAAGTGAGAGTGATGAAACTTGGTGTATAGTTTCATTACAGTAATACCTTGACTAAGTTCGATAATGAGAATTTTCTGCTCAGGGTAAGCAGAGCGATACGCAATTTGATTGGTCGAGACTTTGGAACACAATAACTCTCCTTCTAATTGAGTTAAAATGTTCAAACTTGGTGTATATGCTTATTAGGTCAATGACTTGATGAAGTTCGAAGATGAGCATTTTCCGCTTAGGGTAAGCAGAGATAAGCAATTTGATAAGCAATTTGATTGGTTCATGCTTTGGGACACGATAACTTTAGTTCTAAGTAAGTGAGAGTGATGAAACTTGGTGTATAGTTTCATTACAGTAATACCTTGACTAAGTTCGATAATGAGCATTTTCTGCTCAGGGTAAGCAGAGCGATACGCAATTTGATTGGTCGAGACTTTGGAACACAATAACTCTCCTTCTAATTGAGTTAAAATGTTCAAACTTGGTGCATATGCTTATTAGGTCAATGCCTTGATGGAGTTCGAAGATGAGCATTTTCCGCTTAGGGTAAGCAGAGATAAGAATAACTCTCCTTCTAATTGAGTTAAAATGTTCAAACTTGGTGTATATACTTATTAGGTCAATGCCTTGATGGAGTTCGAAGATGAGCATTTCCGCTTAGGGTAAGCAGAGATAAGCAATTTGATTGGTTGATGCTTTGGGACACGATAACTTTAGTTCTAATTAAGCGAGAGTTATGAAACTTGGTATATAGTTTCATTACAGTAATACCTTGACTAAGTTCGATAATGAGCATTTTCTGCTCAGGGTAAGCAGAGCGATACGCAATTTGATTGGTCGAGACTTTGGAACACAATAACTCTCCTTCTAATTGAGTTAAAATGTTCAAACTTGGTGTATATGCTTATTAGGTCAATGTCTTGATGGAGTTCGAAGATAAGCATTTTCCGCTTTGGGTAAGCAGAGATAAGCAATTTGATTGGTTGATGCTTTGGGACACGATAACTTTAGTTCTAATTAAGTGAGAGTGATGAAACTTGGTGTATAGTTTCATTACAGTAATACCTTGACTAATATCGATAATGAGCATTTTCTGCTCAGGGTAAGCAGAGCAATAAGCAATTTGATTTGCCGAGACTTTGGAACACAATAACTCTCCTTCGAATTGAGTTAAAATCTTCAAAATTGGTGTGTATGCTTATTAGGTCAATGCCTTGATGGAGTTTGAAGATGAGCATTTTCTTCTTAGGGAAGGCAGAGATAAGCAATTTGATTGGTTGATACTTTGGGACAAGATAACTTAGGTTCATCTTGATTGATTATTTTTATGCCAATACAATGACTGCATTCTCATTCAGTAATGGATTCGACAGTAACAGTGTATTGAAACGATTGACTCGGACACGAGGGCCCTTTCCCTTGGCCAGAGGGGCCCTTTTGTCAAGCGTGGGGCCCTTTTGTCTGCCTTTAGGGTCCTCCTAACTAGGGTACATTTTCATTTTTCTCGTCGGTTTTAGCATTTTTCTTTATAAAACACTTTTGGATGACACTTCGTGTACAGTTTGATTGCTCTATACTTTTGAAAAAAATAAATGTGCGATTAATTAATATGTGTCATCTATTTATTTTGGGATTTCGGCGGGGGACATCAGCCTCACTGTTGGCTTGTTCATTCTACAGATTACTACATAAGCACAGACCTCGTCAGACACAATTCCTCTGGTGTCTTTCATATTGTCGGTCACAGATACTTTGTACGTCATTCATCAGTGTTTTTAATGATATTCCTAATCTATGTTTGACAAAAATTTCAAAATGTCATGTCCATGTTCATTATCTGACAGGCTACAGTTACTACTTAAAGCTTTATTTTTGCAAATCTGTTATATGTATTTTATGTTAAAAATGGCTTTTTGCTTTAATCGTACAGAGCATTTTCCGACGTGACTTTTCCTTGTCAGTGGTGCAGCTGTCTAGTCATTCGGATGGGATGAAAAACCAAGGTCTTGACTTTTGTGTACATTGGCATGTATGTAAAAGATCCTTTAACAGTTGGAATTCTCTATAAGAATAGTGCCACTGTCTGGGCAAAGTTTCCCTCATTGCACACTAGGCATATTATGCCCGTCTTCATCAGCCCAGTCGGGCAGAACAGTAGGACGTTAAAGCTGCAATTTCATATTTTTAACTTCTATTTTTAAAATGTATTAAAATAAAGCCTTAAAATAGATGGTATCTATAAACAGTCCTACCTTGTTAAAGAAAAATCCTATTAATCCTATAATTCACTATTGCCAGTTGAGAAATTGGCAAATATATCATTTTCAACTTCAAATTCAAACGTTTGAAGATAGCTATACCATGGGGGGAATGGGGAAACAAGGGAGGCAATTGTGTTATTATTTCCTGTGTCAATGATTTGGGGAATAATGGTTATGATCGTATAATAGTGAGTTGATTTCAGTTGATAACCTATTGAGCAAAAGACATAGAAATGATTATGTTTTGATTTTCTTTGAAAATATGAAATTATCGCTTTAAACCCCATTTCATGTAATTTTAGTGGTACAGAATCTTTATTTTTTGGCCATGTTTATGTGGAGCATACAAATGGCTGGGCTATTGATGTATTGGGTAGAATATGGTGTTTAACAGACGTATCCATGGAAAAACCAACAGGAAGTGGAAAATGGTGGCAGGTAAATAAAATTTTACGAATATGGGCATAGCTATACCCTTTTGAACAATATGATAATCTGAATCTCAGAATATGCGCTGGTTTCAGTGGAAGGAGCTGGGAAATGATGGGCAAAGTGAAAATAGTTTGATGAGCCAACAAATTGTTGGCATATCCCAATGCTTCCTTCCCCCAAATAGGTCATTGGCTGGCTAAGATATTTACTGGAGATGAATTTATTCCAAGTTATCTTATCCTTTAAATCACCCAAAACAGAACCCATATAGAAAAACACTAGCAGTTTAATTGTTTCAATGGTATTTAGCAATTGAACTGGAATATGCAGGTCACAATTCTATTGAATACAATTACTAACCAACCTCATTCAGTAATAAGCAGTAATTGCATTCCACAGAATTGTGACCTATATATTAGTAGTTGAAATTTGATGAACGTGAGACTGAAACACCGTTTTCTGTGCAAATCACTCATGGTGCACTGCATGGTATATGCCCATCTTCGGGATATCGTAGAAAATTAGTAAGTTAAACTCCATTCATTTGATTTGTGTTTCAGGTTCCACTGAGTGAATATTTTGTAGAGGATTCCACAGCTTTAGACCAGCTAAAATCACTAGCTAGTAAATTTGATCCACAAAAATTAACATATTTGATCAGTTCAAATAGAGGTGGTCTGATAGCAGCCAGTAAAACAAGTATATGGGTGTGTCCCGAATATAAAAATATATTACATGTATGTAGAGGAAGTATATTAGGTATGTTACCACCTCCCCGACTTATAATCTTGGTTATCCAGTTACTACTTCTTGTAATTAAAGATAGGAAACAAATGAAACAAACTTCTGTCCAAAGAAAATTTGATAAAAATGTATTAAAGCCAAGTTAAATTTCTTCCAAATTGATGATCTATATCGCCTAGGGTTCTGCAACATTCTTACTCTTCCAACATATCCATTGTTGTATGGGTCCAGAGGAAGATTCCAGATTTTAAGACCAAATGGTTAGCACGTGCGTACTGTATCATAAGGTCTCTCATAGAGTCAACTGGCGTGGTTTCGATTCCTCGGTTGTACGTGACAAGGAGTAGGGTCGCCTTTCCAACCTTGTGGGTTTTCTCTAGGGGGTGTTAAGAAAAATGTGTCTTGTCCTATGGATTGCACAATAAACTGAGGTCTATCCATATACAGTAGAATGGAAATAGAAGATCCATAAAAAACTGGAATGCAACGGAGAGTTTTGTTGACTACCTCAGTCTTAACTAGGTTCTGTTTTATTCCCACTTCCCAATACTGAAGAGTCCTTCATAGGAGCAAAAACAGGAAATACAGGTCAGTTGATCATTGAGATATTCTAAAACATGTATTCTTTCCCACTTATTTATACGCCCACATTTATATGTGTGTAATTTATGATATTTAGGTTTTCGCTGGGATGACTGTCCACCTGTTGGTATTGCTGCATCTACAGCATGGAAACTAGTCTGTGCTGATCTGTGTGATTTAGACTGGGGTAAGCATAATAAATACATATACATATACATCAATATTTCTTAGTAGATCCACTTGTACAGGGGTGAATCCATCTTCAATAGAAGGCTTAAGTACGTACATCTTATCAAGCCCTTCACTTAATACCCTGCATATTTTGCCACTAAGTTAGATTGGGTACAAGTCCAGCTTGAGAGCCTATCAGATTCATCGGGCTTTGTGAATACCAAGTCTCGCGCTTCTAGCTAAAATGTTTACATGTGACAATCGAGTTGCAAAGTTCAAAGATCGATCAATGTCAAGGTTGCTGATATTCTGTGAGTTTCTCAAATAAATAAAAACTTTCAAAGGCTGTAAACTATGGAGGCAGCTATGTTTGTTTACAGTGTGTTATGTGCCACGACCTCTGATTGGACAATGCTAATTAGTCATGTGTAAACACAACGGGCACAAAAGTTTGGGAATTGCTGAGTATTGAAGCAAAGGTTATATGTTGTAAAGTTCACGGACGTTGCTTAAGGAACATGGGGTGAATCAGGCCTTTTCAAGGAGTGTGAATGGGGATGTGGTGTATGCCGTCTTCATTAGCCCAGTAGGACGTTAAACCCAGTCATTGTTTTTTGAGGCGCGCGATCGCTCGCGAGCGCCTGCCGCGCACCTGAATGTCGGCCGAGGGGAGGTTTTTCTCCCCCGCCTTAAAATTGAAAATCGCTCTCCATATTTGTAAATCATGGACATGTATTAGATCTCCGCCATGCTGTCATTGTGAAATTAAATTATTTGGTGTATTCGATTAGTATGTGATCGCACATGGTAATAAAATTCCGATGAATATGTTGCTAAAAATAGATGGCGCCAATGCGCCATTGGTTAATTTAACTGAAATAAAAAGTACAACTCTCGTGAGACGTGAGAAATTACGAGAGATGGCACGTAAAAATTTTCAATGCGAATAATTTGGAAGAAATAGATTATATTTTGATGGAATTGTCAAGCGTTTATGATTATATTTTGAATGGGGGTTATGTTTCTTAAAAATAATTATACAAGCTAAATAAATTTCGAAATTTCGACAAGTATTTCTATTGGAATACCGTAAGTAGTTATAGACGATAGCAGAAGTTTTAGGCCTAATTGACCGTACGACTACGAACGAATGCTATTATTTAGCAGTCAATGTATATTATCAATTATGTAACCAGGAATGACCCCTTGCACCAAGTTATTGATCTTCAGAACCATTTTCCATATACAGAAAACTAATCACTCTTCTTAATATCAGATCACTTTCCTTAACTTCTAAATTACTCTTCTTATCGAAACTGGGAGAGCTTTTTTAGGAGAACGATTTTTTCAATTTCTTCATTAAGGGGAGCTTTTTTCGGCTCTCCTCTAAAATACAAAAAACAACGACTGTAAACCCCATTTCCTTTCAGTACTTAAACTTGTGTTTTAATAGCTAACTGACTTATCATTAAATTTCACATTTAATAAATTGAAATAAAAATTGTTTATTGTACAGGTTTAGTATGGGCCCAGCAACCAAATGGTGATATTTATACATTTCCTGCTGATACAAGAGTTCCATCAACTGTCCCATCATCACCAGTATTTACCTGTTTATCCGCCTGTAGACTCGCTGTATGGGGACTAACAGATGATGGAAGAGTTTATGCAAGATCTGGAATGGGACCGTATTGTCCACAAGGTTCCAAATGGTCTCAGCTGGATTTATCTCAGCTAGGTAAAGAATTTAAGATCATTTGACTTCATGAATAAGGCCATGACTTAAATATACATTATTCAAGAGCTAAGGCTGCCTAATGCAGGTCTTTCTTTAGGCCTTAAATGTTATAGAAACTATTAATTAGACATTCATTAACATGACAAGACTATAATCAACTCTTGATGCCATCGAAGAAATGGGGTTTAACGTCCACTCGACACAACTAGGTCATTTCGGGACTAACATATGGTTTTTAATTTTATTTCAATAATTCGCTTGCGCGTAGGGGTCTTTTAGCAGTGAGAGGAAACCGGAGTGCCTGGAGGAAACGCACAAGGTTGAGAAGGCGCCCCTATCTCCATGCCACATACGCTCACACCAGGGCTCGAAACCACAGCCGCAAGCCAGAGGTGACCGGCCAGCTAGAGGTCGAAGTGCGGCACTCTAGACCACTAGGCCATCCCAACACCCCTGATATTATGTAGATTAAAATGGTTCAGGTATATTTTGATTTAATCTATAAATGGAGGAGTGGCACTTAGCTTTGAACAACAAGTAGGGTGGTTGCAATTAATGCACACATCTTGTCAAACCTTCAATGGCTAATATCTTTGCTCAGAATACAATAATTAGAATGAAATTTTCAGTATATTCATTTTGCATTATCTATTTTCAAACTATTATAGCTAGAACGGCCAGTTGTGTGTCTAAACCTTACATAATGTTTCTTTAATAGAATGAGTTTTAATGTCTCGTCAGCACAATACTTTGGGCATTTTTAGACAAACGTGTTATTTTTGTTGCTATGGTTACATGTGCAAGGTGTGGTAGGATAATTTGTCTACTCTTCTTTGTTTTCTTTTTTGTGGATGCCAATGGCTATACTGTCAGTATATTTAAAATCCTGAGAGTTTGTTCTACTTTCGGTTTCAGGTGATGCCCATTTAGTACATTTGTGTTGTAACATGCAGTATATATGGGCGGTAGATTCAGCTGGTATGGTGTATCAGAGAATAGGATGTAAATCACCAGCTGATCAGGAACTCAGTCCTGTCTGGTTACCGTTGGATTCATTCTCAGGAATAGCCTTCAATCATATAGCTGTTGGATCTCAATACTGGATGGTAAGACTTGTATCATTGAATAATCTACCCATTCTCACTATGCCACGCCCTCTGTACCGTTTGTCACACAGCAACTCCCAAGTTCACTGAAAAACATTTTAAAGACTTTAGTTTTAAGCTGGAATTAATTCTGTTGCAACTTCAACGTCAGGATTAAGACTAGTAATTACTTCCCCACTGTTGTTACGAAATTTGAGATGATTGAATGTTAGAAAACAAAATGTTACAGGCCTTGAGAGAATTACTAGTCCGAGTCCATCATGCTGTATCACAACATTATCTCCCTCCCTTTCCATGGATACCACTGTCAGCTTGTCGGCATCTGTTTCATTTATTGGCATAACTGAGATAACAGTTTGATTATTAATATATTTTGTAGGTATGGGCTGTTGATAGTAGAAAATTAGCCTATGTTAGAATAGGCATAACAGAAAAATTACCTATAGGTAAAGAATGGAAAAATGCACCAGGTAAGATTTCCTTTTGTTTGTAATTATGAATACTTATATCTCGTTATTTTATCCGACTCATCTCTCATTGGGATGGACACTCAAGACTTCATAATAGAGCGTCCACATTTTACTCTTTCCTTTATTCATTGTTGAATTGACCTTTGTAAATAGCTATGATTAGGGAATATTTCTTTGTTTACAGCACAAAATGGATTCATTTTAAGGACCTTTTTCTTGAGGTATTTTGCGTATAGCCTATGACCATTGTATTTTCAAATGCTTTTCTCTGGGCTATTAGAGATATTTTTTGTACATAGCCATTGTATTTTTCAGGCTATTTTGCATTATTAGGGCCTATTTTCTTGAGGTATGTTATATAAAGGGTCATTATATTTTCAAGTCCTATTCCCTAGGGAAATAGAAATATTTTTTTTAGCACACAGTCATTATATTTTTGTGGCCTATGTTCTGTCGAAATATTAAAGGCCTTGATTGTATAGATATTTTATGCATTATTGTAGGTATACAGGTTATTAAGTTATCTATCAGTGAAACTGGAGTATGGGCATTAAATCCTCAAGGAGAAGTCTTCTATAGATATGGTATTACAGATAAAAATGTCCAGGGTGATTACTGGAAAAAAATACCTGGTCTTAGTACCTGCATCTCAGGTACCATTTTCTTTTTATTATAACTTGGCGTTGGGCCCTCTCTGTCCACTCGTCATTCTACAGAAAATTTTTTTATGTTGTTTACATTATTGAGGTGCAGAATCCTGATGAACTTTAACTATTACAGCAATTGGCCATAGTCACTTTGTACATAAATAATAACTGCTTAATGACTACAGCCGATGACCATAATCACTTTGTAGTGACACAAATAATGATCAGATGTGCTTAATAACTACTAGTGTTATTGCCCTAGTGCACATTTTATATATCCTCATGTGGTTATAGTGAAAACTCCTATCAAAATGTAAAATATTCTTATTGCAAAGATCAGGGTTATCTCTCCATTTTGTTCAGATTTACGAAATCTTCTGAACACACTTGCTGGCCTTTAAATCAGGATGAAACTACCTTGATGACCGGAGGAAGTGTGAGAAATGCAGTTGCTGAAATGAAATGAAAATGAAATAGAATGGAGTTTAACGTCTACCTGTCTGCTCCTAAACTGGGCTAATGAAGATGAGGATACGCTATACAGTGTGCTATGGGGGAAATTTGCCAGGGCAGCGGCGCTTTGTCCTACTTTTATATCAAATGCTTTTACGTGCGTGCCAATGTGTACAAGTGACCTCAGTTTTCCATCCCAGCCGAACGACGAGTAAGCAGTCCTTGTCAGGCCCTCCGTAATAGATATTCATAATGTTACACCACTTTAAGTTCTCATGTTTCTATGCTGCTATTTTTATTGTTTCAGTTTCATCGAGTGATGAACTATGGAGTGTTGGTACGCAAGGACAACTCATGCATCTAAAGTTTAAATATTTACAGCGTCGTGAAATGGTTGAAGAAGTTGGTACGTTACGATCGTTGAGTATAGGTAGTGATGAGGGCGAGTGGGAACTAGTATAAATGGACATGGATATGACAGTTTTGTCTGCGATGTAACTTCGGTGGAAGCAGAAAATAAATAAAGCTATATCACACACACAATTTTAGATGTACTGGATGAAAATGGCTGGTGCAAAGATGGCATCATTGGACTACCAATTGATATTTTGAATTTTGTGCCAGACATGTATCACTAAAATCATAAAAACGGAACTAGACACAAATCAGTACCAGACATAACAACAAGCACCAGAGGAAATTGTGCTGGGCAAAGTCTGATATTTTGAACTTTGTGTCGGAAATGTTTTAATAAAAACACTAGAAAAATATAGAAAAATTGTACCCGACAATATTTGGCACAGGTGCTTTCTTTCAGGCTTGCATATAAATATTATAAATATGTTGCTGTGATGTGTATAAATTAATTGGATAATTATTGTTTATGTCCTGCATCGTTGCTAAGCAACATCCTTATTCCTATCTAATTACATACCTCAGACTTGTTTATTGAAAGTTCTTATTTTATCCAGTTATAATGTTTAAAACCATCATAACTGTATTATTTGTTTATTAATGTATGTTTGTGTATTTTGTTTTGCTATGTAATTCAATGTATAAAGAGCTCCACTGACAAGTGTATTGTCGTTTACGTTAAGACACTGTATAAACTCATTATCATATATGTACATGTTCAAAGCCTAGTCAAAAGATCACATAGGAATAAACAGTACTTGTATTCCAGTGAATCGTATCCCATGTACACAATTAATAAAAGAAACAACTTCCGTGCAGTCTTTTGAAATGAATATGTGTCCTGTGTCTAACAACCCTCCTCCCACCCCCCAATCACTCACAATTCAACATATTATTTTGACCAAAATCAAGCAGAATTAATTCCTTTAGAGTGTAAATACCTGGAGTTGGTGTCTAAATTAAAGTTATACATGTATAGATATATTTGATCAAACAAATATTTAAGTTGATGATTAATTAAAGATACATTATTGGATATTAGATAAAGAGCTGGCATTTCTCACTATAATAGTTAAGAACTAGATAATGTAAAGGGAATTTGCTGAAAATTTCAGTCAAATTTATCCACTTTGAACCAAGATTTTTGCTATTGAATTATCGATCTAGCCTCGATCATCATTACTAATGTCGGATTGTCTGTATGATAAAAAAAACATAGTCTCGATTATCCATTTCATAACTAAATCATGAATGAAAGTTGAGGACCAAATTGGATCCTAATCCAGTAAATATCGCAGGCCAGCGATGACATCGAGAGTTGGTTATGGTTGGGATAAGTTAATTAATGTCTAATTGATTATTTAGATAACATTTCAGGCCTAAAGAAAGACTTGCAATAGACAGATTTAGCTTTTGCATAATGTATGTTTAAATTACTTGCTAAACTTATGCAAACTATTGGGTTAATATTATTTTCATGACATTGTAAACTCTTACTCAATACTATCCAACATTCAATATTCACTATCATCATCATCATGCAGGAAATATAAATGTGGGAGCCAAAGTTTGAATTGAGAGCCTTGATGTGAATACAATGCTAGTTTTTTTCCATGTCATATGTAGTACATATGTATATAGCTTTACGTCCGCTTCCATAGCTACAGCCTTCAAAAAAAATCTATTTATAGAGTATTATAAGATATTATTACAGGTATATATATATATAATCCTTTAGTGGCATTTAGCGATTGGAGACATAACAGAACTAACACAGTTATATGGGAAAACAATCACTGGTTTATTATAACTGTGTCACTTCTGGTATATATATTGTATGAATATATGATCTTAAATAAGTACAACAGTCTTTAACAAATTATAAAATTCTATACAAGCAATGTCCATGGGACGCAAAAGTGACAACTGAAACAATAGGGCATTTGGAAAAAAGCGTCAGACATGTCTGGAATATAATATGGGCGAAATCCTTTCACTGCTTCTAAGTCATGTACCTATAAAATATAATTTAACCATGACTTTATGGCAGTTTGCTGTATATGCTTCACATGAAGACCAAAACTGTCCAGTTGTCATCATCCCATCTTGTGGAAATTGACCTCAAGAGTTTATTTTATAAATGATTAAATTATATTTATGATGATTCTGTGATATATATTGTTGTATATGTTGTAACAAGTATAACTAATTATATTTTATTCCTCAAATGTTATGCTACTATTGGCAGTGTTATTGATATGTGAATTTGTCCAATAATTTTATTCTTATGATAAACTTGTTTTTGTTATTGCTAATCATTAAAGTGCTTATATTGATAAAAATTGGTTCTTGTTAATTGATCCAGTGGTCTGATACCGGCTGTGCTACAGATCATGAGACCTATATTATACAAGTTCTCAGTTCAATTCATTCAAGGTTTGTATGTGAACAGGAGTAAAGTCACCAGCATATCGCAGTGGGTTTCCTCTGGGTACTTTGGTGTACTCTTCTTTGTAAAAGACCCAGGCTGTACACAAGCGAATTTTTTATATAGAAATCCCATATTAATTCAACAACTGCTCAGGCCTATTCAGCCTCCCCCCCCACCCCAGCAGCAGGTTGATTTACGGGTTTAACGCCCCACTTTTCTGCACAGACAGGGCTATATATCATACAGTGCATGAGGTAGATTTTGAAAAGACAGCAGGGGCAACTCGTTATTTCTAATTCCAACTGCCAAGGTTCTTTTATGTGCACAACAATGTGCTCACAGGACGTCTGTTGTCTGTACCATGCGACTGACCAGACACTGTTGCTTGTCAGACTCCCCCTTCCTGTACCACTGACGGGGGAAACCATGCAAGAAAATCCTGAGGAACCTCTCAACCAAAACCGGTAGCGAACCCAATAGCTCTTGATTAGCGAGACAATGTCTTACTCACTGAGCCACAGCAGCTCCCTATAAGATATCTTGTCTGAACAGTCCATAAAGGTCTGTCACATTATTTAATTTTGGGATAAGTAAGTTTTAGAAATAATGAAAATTAAATAGGCTTCTATTAGTTCTCCAAAGCTCTGATACAAACATATCTGGTAATCAGATAACTTGACCAGTTAGAGATATAGGATGTCTTTAAAAATCAACAGGCTTCTTCATCTCAAGCATATAAACCTTGTGTATAAATCTCAAGCGGTTGGATGATGATCTAAGAAATTGTAAAATGTAGAACTCTTTGCAGATATAAACGATATACCTCCAGTTATTTTAAAAACAAAGTTATGCCCAGATATAGTGTGAAATTATCAAAAGAAGTCTTACTCCATGTGGTGGTAACTAGAGTTGTTTCCCTGTATGATCGACTCGGAAATTGGGAATGGTAATAAATGTCTTGTCAACAAAAATAAAGCACGATACTGGAATCTTGAACGGACAAATATTTTTCCGTGTTTATAGCCACAATTCTAACCCTAACCCTTCAGAATAGTTTTAGGTAAACCTAACCCTAACCCAAGGGAAAATATTTGCAAAAATAATTTCAGTGTAGATTTACAGTATTATTATTTTACGGACCAGTGGCGTTAGCTACGAGAACGTAGCTAAAAACGTTGAGATATACTGATGTCCTGAGTGTGGAGAGATAAAATTTGTTATCTACAGTGACGTGTGATATAATAATTATACATATTCTTTGGTGTTGATGCAGGTAATTCAGCCCGTTTAACTTTTGCTGTACCGGTAGTGAATTTAAAATATAGCCTACTCGAGATAATAAATCATGTGCCGAAAAAGTTCAGCTCTGACTAGTGACTACTCTGTACTCTGAGTATGAACATGGTCTCATAACACTCGGTGACTCGCCCTGGCTTGTACGTTCAGGCACTGTACTATTGAAACTTTGTCGGAAAAGTTTCGCCTCCCAGTCAATTTTACTGGGCAACTTTTTACTGGTAAACGGTAGTGTGTCAGTGTTCGTATGTGAACACCTGACCAATCTAACTGAGCATCTACCTCGCCAAACCATTAGAGTATGAGCCACACAACACGCTGTTAAAAAATATGTCCCCGTCAGTCATTCACAGGAATAGAAATGGTTCCACTACTGCTGTCTTCCATCTTAGCCTACTCCAGTCGCAGTAGTGGTTTTTCCTACAGAGTTCCTTTGCGCAAGTTTTTTAGTCAAATGACTACAAAAAGTTTACTGGCCTATAGCTCGCTTAATTTACAAATAAACTGACCCAAAACAGTACTGCACGCAGCTTAACATATAATAAATCAATTCTTATTGAAATAAAGGTGAGGCCTTACCGCATAATTATATGATTTGATGAAACCCATCTCCTACGCGAAATTTCAACTGGCCGACCGTCATTGCCGCAAGTTGTGTAATACGTCAGTAGGCCTACAACATAAACAGCGCTATGCAGAGAAAAACTGTTCGGTAGCTATTTTAATGATCCAGTCTTCACTATTTGTGATAGAATTACTTTTTTTAATACAAACTGTAATGATGTGTGTTGACAATTGTGCGTTTGAACCTATTTGAACTTGCGTAAGGGGTCTTAGACTGTACCAATTGTTACCTTAAACACAGTTTAAGGTAACAAGTATAGTTACTATCACAGGAACTGACACGCGACCGTTTAGCAGTAAAAAGTTGCCCAATAAAATTGCCTGGGAAGCCAAACTTTTTCGAAAAATTAGGATTCAATAGGGATAGCACGGTCCCTGAACGTACAGCCAACAGGGCGAGTGTAATGAGACTTACGGTCAGAGCTGATCTAGTAACGAAACAGCATTAACAACATCAAGAATTTTTGGTTAATTTAGACGATTACGCAATAATACACTAGATGTCAGGCTAATTTTTAGATCCATGCAGTGAAAATGTTTAGTGCTGAACTAAATAGACATTGCAGTCGAAGGTCAAACAGGCCCCATTCTGTCCTTAATCAGGTATTTATCCAGTTAGTGCACTTTTTGTCATTAGTAGTACTACTAGTTGTATGTTAAACTCAATTTTATTTCATTTTAGCTACTGCCAGGTAATACTATAGGTCTATTAATATAAATAGCACAAAGCCTCTGTGAAACACAAACAGTTGAGACCCCAGAAAATTTCATAGAATACATGATTATGCTACAAATAAATTTTATAGTAGGTCTTTCTTTTTTTTCGTTTTGGTCTCAACAGAAACCAGGATGTCAGCTGATGAGGAGGGTAGGCCTATAGAGAATGGAAGTGATGAAGAACAATCAGAAGATGCAAGAAGACACACTCCTACAATATCACCAAGATGTGGTCATATAACACATTGTGTTGGAATGAATGTTTTAGTATGGGGAGGTTATAAGGTAAATATGACATTCAGTGGTTGATGTCACTCCCTGTTTTAACGTCAGTATATGCTATCCCTAAAACTAACCCTAAACCTGAACTTGGATTAAAAAGAGGCTCTAAAAAGGATTTGCCCAACACTTGTAGGGGTCGCTGGCTGGTTTATGCCATCTACAGAGGATTCTCCGTGTTCTGAAATTTTCAATTCATCATAACTTTGTAAATACTGAACAGATTTTTGGATTGATATTTCTTTCAGTAATTTATTGTTCACAAAATTTTATCTTTTTTTCTAATTGCCAAAAGTTGGCAAGGTCTGTTATTGAGTCAAGTGGCATTGTTTACGATTCCCAAGCAAAGTTTTGAAAGGAAATTGAACCATGTGTTAATCCCGAAATGACCTAGTTTATGTCGAATAAACATTAAACCCCATTTCTCTCTCTTTCTTTATGAATTAGGTTTAACAATTCAAAATGACCGTACCAAATAATTGGACTGAAGTGTTAGAGATATCATGGAAAGAAAATCATTGTTTTAGGGAATTGAAATAAAATGGGGTTTAATGTCCTACTGTTCTGATCTAACTGGGCTAGTGAAAACAGGCATAAGCCATACAGTGTACTATGAGGGAAATTTTGCCTGGTGAGCAGTACTATGGCCTATTTTTATATTGAATACCAACTGCCAAGGGATCTTGTACATGCATGCCAATGTATACACAGGACAGTTGTCCTTGTCAGGCCCTCCTTCCTAGCGTCTTACCATTGTTTAATGTATATTTCAGGAGGATGGACAGGAACGTTATTTACCACCAGAAGATGTGTGGGTTTATAATTTAGAATTAGAAATCTGGTAAGAATAGAGAAATTATCCCTGCTATGACAAAAAGGTGTCTTTTGAGGGTCAAAGGTCATACAAAAGATTTCCTATTTTACTAATTGGTTAAAATGAAAATGAGTCTTCAACTTTCATCGGACTGTATGTCTGTCGGAACAAAATTCATTCAGTAGGTGGGTTCGGTGCTCTGAGCATATAGCGAGTCAAAATGGGCTTGTCACTGGGACAATATTTCAACCTAATAAACACATGTTTGCAAATTATTCCAGCCTTTCTGGTCCAGATGAACATTGCTTACTAGTCTTTGGATTTAATTGCCCACATATTCACCTCTGGATTAGTTATCTCCTTGTATTATTGGATATCAGGAATCCTATGATTTTTATTCAATGAATTATATATGTTGCAGGTCTTGTCATAGAACAAATGGTGACGTACCGCCTGGTATGTCGGGATGTTGTAGCTCTATTTATGATAATTATTTATATATAATTGGTGGTCATAGTATTAATGGCAACTGTAACTCCATTTATAAATTAAACTTGAAGGATTTAACATGGAGTCGTGTGATAGTTCTTGGTGAATTGTTCAGTCCTAGAGATAAAGCTACAGCATGGTATCATAACGAAAAGTAAGTTAAAGCTGAATTATTATCCCAAGATATTATCACTAGAGAATATATTATCAGGGAGCCATGGCGGATTGCTGAGTGCGGCACTGGCTTATTAACCAGCAGTTGTTGGCCCGAGAAAGTTCCTAAGAATTTTAAAATGTGGTTCTCCCATGACTTTGGTGTACAATATTGTCTAGTTGTTAGGATGGTACAGAAAATCAAGATCCTTGCTACATGTTGGTTTTCATATAATAGAACTCTTTGTTAGTGTGGCGGGGGGGGGGGGGGAATTGTTGTATCATAAGGTCTGTCATTGAGTCAACTGCAGTAGGGTTGTCTGTCCAACCTTGTGGTTTTTCTCCTGGTCCTCCAGTTTCCTCCCACAACTAAAGATCTCTACACACAAGTGAATCATGAAATAAAATTGAACCATATGCTAGTCCCAAAATGACCTAGTTTGTGTTGATTGGATGTTAAACCCCATTTGTCTCTTTCTCTCTTGTTAGTTGTTAGGTCGATTTAGAATAAGAATAACCTGTAGCACTAGGAAAAAGGGGGGTTGGGATGGCCTAGTGGTCTAGAGTGCCGTGCTTCGACCTCTAGCTGGCCGGTCACCTCTGGCTTGCGGCTGTGGTTTCGAGCCCTGGTGTGAGTGTATGTGGCATGGAGATAGGGGCGCCTTCTCAACCTCGTGGGTTTCCTCCAGGCACTCTGGTTTCCTCCCACTGCTAAAGACCCCTACGAGCAAGTGAATTATTGAAATAAAATGAAACCATATGTTAGTCCCAAAATGACCTAGTTTGTGTCGAGTGGACGTTAAACCCCATTTCTCTCTCTCTCTCTCTCTCTCTCTAGCACTAGGAAAAATTCACATCATAACACACTATCATTTACAGGTGTTGGCCAAGGAGATTTAATCAGGATTTTAAACCACATTTTTTATGGTCCCCCGCCTTTCGAAGAAAGTTGGGGGAATATTAAAATGGGATCGTCCGTCCGTCACACTTTTTGGGACACAATAACTCTCTTCCTAATTGAGCTAGAATCTTCAAACTTGGTGTATGTGTTTATTAGGTCAATGCCTTGATGGAGTTCAAAGATGAGCATTTTCCGCTTAGGGTAAGCAGAGATAAGCAATTTGATTGGTTGATGCTTTGGGACACGATAACTTTAGTTCTAATTAAGTGAGAGTGATGAAACTTGGTGTATAGTTTCATTACATTAATACCTCGACTAAGTTCGATAATGAGCATTTTCTGCTCAGGGTAAGCAGAGCGATACGCAATTTGATTGGTCGAGACTTTGGAACACAATAACTCTCCTTCTAATTGAGTTAAAATGTTCAAACTTGGTGTATATGCTTATTAGGTCAATGCCTTGATGGAGTTCTAAGATGAGCATTTTCCGCTTAGGGTAAGCAGAGATAAGCAATTTGATTGGTTGATGCTTTGGGACACGATAACTTTAGTTCTAATTAAGTGAGAGTGGTGAAACTTTGTGTATAGTTTCATTACAGTAATACCTTGAATAAGTTCGATAATGAGCATTTTCTGCTTAGGGTAAGCAGAGCGATACACAATTTGATTGGTCGAGACTTTGGAACACAATAACTCTCCTTCTAATTGAGTAAAAATGTTCAAACTTGGTGTATATGCTTATTAGGTCAATGCCTTGATGGAGTTCGAAGATGAGCATTTTCCGCTTAGGGTAAGCAGAGATAAGCAATTTGATTGGTTGATGCTTTGGGACACGATAAATAGTTCTAATTACCTTGACAAAGTTCGATAATGAGCATTTTCTGCTCCGGGTAAGCAGAGCGATACGCAATTTGATTGGTCGAGACTTTGGAACGCAATAACTCTCCTTCTAATGTAATTGAGTTAAAATGTTCAAACTTGGTGTAAATGCTTATTCATTACAGTAATACCTTGACTAAGTTCGATAATGATCATTTTCTGCTCAGGGTAAGCAGAGCGATACGCAATTTGAGTGGTCGAGACTTTGGAACGCAATAACTCTCCTTCTAATGTAATTGAGTTAAAATGTTCAAACTTGGTGTAAATGCTTATTCATTACAGTAATACCTTGACTAAGTTCGATAATGATCATTTTCTGCTCAGGGTAAGCAGAGCGATACGCAATTTGAGTGGTCGAGACTTTGGAACACAATAACTCTCCTTCTAATTGAGTTAAAATGTTCAAACTTGGTGTATATGCTTATTAGGTCAATGCCTTGATGGAGTTCGAAGATGAGCATTTTCCGCTTTGGGTAAGCAGAGATAAGCAATTTGATTGGTTGATGCTTTGAGACACGATAACTCGATACGTTTGAAAAAAATAAATGTGCGATTTATTAATATGTGTCGTCTATTTATTTTGGGATTTTGGCGGGGGACATCAGCCTCACTGTTGGCTTGTTTTCTTTGTCTCCCTCTTTTCTAAGATTTTTTTATATTTTCAGAATCTATATGTTTGGAGGATTTGGTGTGCCAATCAGTGATTATTTAGATGATCATGGTTCATTTGAACTTGATCCTAGCCTAGAATTGGTAAATATAACATCTTAAACATATTTTATTGTGCATAAAGTTGGTGCTCGGTTATCTATCCCAAAAATTCCAAAATGATGGATTTATCTATCATTCAGAATGGAAAATCAGTATTAATAAAAGTTACAGTTTTTATTTTAAATTACATATTTATGGGGTCACCATAATCATTTCAATGCTCAAAGAGTAGGGTCATCGAACAAACTTGTGAGCTTTTTCCAGGTCTTCTGGTTTCCATTTTGAATGATAAAAAGTTACTGTTTTTATTTTAAATTACATATTTATGGGGTCACCATAATCATTTCAGTGCTCAAAGAGTAGGGTTATCGAACAAACTTATGAGCTTTTTCCGGGTCCTCTGGTTTCCTCACACAGCTAATGAAAGACCAATACAAGCAAGGGAATTATTGAAGTAAAACTGAACACTGTTACTCCCGAAATGACTTAGTTTGTGTCAGTTGGACATTTAGCCCCATTCCCCTCTCTGTATTCAATGCCTAGGGTCTGTATTTAAAGGGCTTCCTTCATCCCTACAGAAAACCCTGTTATTTTATGTTTTAGTATAAGACAAGTTGTGTATATTTTTGTTTTCTACTCCAGTCATATATAAGAAACAGAGGTTGGAATAATCAGTTGTTAGTTTTTGATGTTATGGATGAAACCTGGTCAAATCCTAAATGCAAGGTAAGTTTATCATTGTTAAGTTGTTGTCAATGCATTTTTCGGACAACATTGTCTGTGAGGTCAGGGGGGGTTGGGATGGCCTAGTGGTCTAGAGTGCTGCGCTTCGACCTCTAGCTGGCCGGTCACCTCTAAGTTGCGGCTGTGGTTTCGAGCCCTGGTGTGAGCGTATGTGGCATGGAGATAGTGGTGCCTTCTCAACCTCGTGGGTTTCCTCCCACGGCTAAATACCCCTACGTGGAAGCGAACTATTGAAATAAAATTAAAACCGTTTGTTAGTCCCGAAATGACCTGGTTGTGTTGAGTGGACGTTAAACCCCATTTCTCTCTCTCCCTCTTTCTTCCCACTACTAAGAATCCCTACACTCAAATGCATTATTGAAATAAAATTATACCACTTGTTAGTTCGGAAATGAATTATTGTGTTGAGTAGATGGTAAACCCCATTACTCTGCAACAGTTAGGTTTTGGCTTTAATTTGGATTGTATCTTTTTGTTGAAATCCTTATACAGCATTTAGTAACTGAACATTTGATAATAAACATAAATTTATTTGAAAAATAAGGAACTTGTTGAAATGTAGTATGAAATAAACTCAGTGATTATTTTCCATATAAATTTGTGTTATTTATCTTTTTGTTGTATATTTACAGGGAGTAACTCCTTACCCAAGAGCTGCCCATGCCACAGCAAGAGTTGGTGATAATGTTTATATGTTTGGTGGAAGATATCTTCTAGATAGATTAAATGATTTACACTGTTTAAATTTAACTACTTTAACATGGAGTGGAGAGTAAGTTGAATTGTTCATAACATAAATATTATAAATAGTATTACACGATTACATGCTCAAACACTATAAATATTATTACATGATAAAATTGCATGTTAACACTGCCAAGACATTATAAATATTATTACATGATTATATTAACACTGTTAATATTACCACATGATTACAATTTAACACTGTAAATATTATTACATGATTAAATTTCAACACTATTGCATTTTAACCTTTTAAATGTTTTAACATGTTAATCCTGTTATTATGATTACATTACAGTTAACACTGTAAATATATATAACTGATTACATTATATGTTAACACTGTAGATATAAATACATGATTACATTATATGTTAACACTGAAAATATATATAACTGATTACATTATATGTTAACACTGTTGATATAAATACATGATTACATTATATGTTAACACTGATAATATATATAACTGATTACATTATATGTTAACACTGTAGATTATGATTACATTACAGTTAACACTAAATATATATAACTGATTACATTATATGTTAACACTGTAGATATAAATACATGATTACATTATATGTTAACACTGAAAATATATATAACTGATTACATTATATGTTAACACTGTAGATATAAATACATGATTACATTATATGTTAACACTGATAATATATATAACTGATTACATTATATGTTAACACTGTAGATATAAATACATAATTACATTGAAAATATATATAACTGATTACATTATATGTTAACACTGTAAAAGTGATTACATGTCAACTCTATAAACATTATTACATGATTACATTGCATGTGAACACTGTATATATTAGTATATGATTACATTACAATCAATGCTGTAAAAATAATTGCATGATTACATAACCTGTAAATGATTACATTACATGGTTGCATTAAACATTCTATTACATGTTAACACTGTAAATATTATTACATGATTACATTACATTTAAATAATATCAACTCTTTCTTGATTATATTTTTCTGTCAACTTATTACATGTTTAATTCAACTGTCCACATATATGCATGTATGTTTATATCTTTTATTTATCTTGCTTTTAGGAAGCTGATTTATATATGCCATTCACATTATCTTGTTTCAATATCCTGTAAATATTAATTATTATTTCAGATTAACCGTAGGAAGTAATGTACCATGTGGTAGATCATGGCACACCCTTACTGCTGCCTCAAATAAATATATCTTTCTATATGGTGGATACACACACGATAACCAACCACTAAGTAAGTAATTAGGATAAAAGTAAAAGTAGATTACTCAAGTTGCTGAAATTTTACTATAAATTTCACTATAAATGTGGATGTATGAATTTTACTATAAATGATGTCAATATAAATGTTAACATATATAGAATTCCAACTGCCAAGGGATCTTTTACATGTACACCAATGTGTATACAGGACCTCGGTTTTCCATCCCATCCAAAGACTATCTAGACAGCTGTTCTTGTCAGACCCTTCGTCCTCCATCACTGACAAGGGTGAATCACGCCGGAAAATCTGGATGAACTTTTTCGGCCAATGCTGGGAACGAACACCCAACTTCCAGGCCAGCGAGCCAGTGTCTTACCCACTGACCCCCTGTGTGCAATAGGAATGTATGTTTATTTGTATGTTTTGTATAGGTGATGCATGGGTACTAGATGTCAATACGTTACAGTGGACACAACTAGATGTACCTGACAATAGACCTAGATTATGGCATACAGCTTGTTTAAGTAGTCAACAAGATATCGTTATATTTGGTGGCTGTACAAACGATATATTAGATCAACGGCTACCGTCTGTAAGTTTTTCCTTTTCACTTGATTTTCAGCATCCAATAGTAAGTTTTTCATTTTCTTTTGATTTTCGGCATTCTGCAGTTGGTTTACTTACTATCTGGTGTGTATTGGTTGAGGTTCATTATGATAATCCAATCATCAGGCTATCCAACAACACTTTTCTTGTTTTGATCAGGTAAAATCTCACCGAGAAATAGTCAGAGAGCAACAATTGGTTGATTGGAGTGGTTGTGCAAGGGCGTGCGTGTGTACAAGGGAAATTGGGTTCCACATCCTAGCCTTACCAGAAAGATTTGCAAAATTTGAATCCCCAAATAAAAGCAAATTTGTGCATAATCAATTCCAACTGCCAAGGGATCTCCAATGTGTATACAGTACCTAAATTTTTTTTCTTTTTGAACAACTATATGTTGTGTTTTGCCAGGCCCTGTTCTGTATCACTGACAATGGGGAACAGCGCTGGAAAATCCAGTCGAACTTTTTCTGTTAATGCAGGTATCAAGAATTGGACCCCCCGGTTATAGAGCCAAAGTCTTACTCCCTAAGCCCCAAAGACTTTACTAGTTTAAAGCTAGATTCCCCTTACGGGTTCAAATAATTAATAGTATTTATTTTTTGTAGATCCATACCAATGAAGTAATATTGTTTCGACTTAGCCCTAAATGTCTTCAAAGGTAAGTGACTATTATCACCAGAAAGTTGGTGACCAAATTGACTTGTAACAAAAATGTTAATGACATGACAATAGGTTTAACATTGGGCTTCTCTCCACATATAGGGCTAAAGCTCATTGTCGAATTACAATTGCCAAGGGTTCTTTTACGTGCACGCCATTTGAAAGACTATACACTGTTTCTTGTTCGAATCTCTGTCCTCCACCACGGACAAGCGTACCATCTCAGCCACTACGAGGATCAAAGCCAGGAAAGGGGTTGAGTGATCTAGTTGTACAACATGTACACATGAAATCACACAGTCTATCATTGAGTCAAGGGAAAGGGAGTAGGGTCACTTGTCCAACCTCGTGAGTTTTCTCCGGGCCCTCCGTGTTTCCTCCCACTGCTAAAGACACCAAGCGCAAGCAAATTATTGAAATAAAATTGAACCAATTTCCTGATATGACCTAGTGTGTGTTGAGTGGACTTACAACACCATTTCTCTTTCTCCCAGAGCCTGGAAACTGCAGAATCTTTTAACACCTACTGATGATAATATTTAAGTTTTTTTCATATTTCAGAATCTGTTTTGATGTTGTGTTTAATATGAGAGAAAGGACTCAAAATGATTGGGACAGTCTACCATATAATATTAAAAATATGCTTGAAAATAAAGTCAAATGTGTTAGAAAAAAACGTCTCTGCAAACCACCCGAAGAGGCTCCACAGATAGATATAAGTCGTTCAACTTCAAGCTGTGTATTGTCCTGAAAAACGAAAAAATGACATTTATATACAGTACAACACCCTGAATTAATAAATGATATCAAGTGTTCACGGCCACCAGGGATTGATTGAAAGACAAAATAAACAAAAAGCTTGTCAACCATCTGAACTCCGCAAAAGAAAAGTGATACTGAGTGTTACAGAAACACTAGAACATTACTATATGAACTCCTCAAAAGAAAAGTGGTACTGGGTGGTACAGAAGCTACAGGTAAAGCCATCGCTTCAATGTTTGAAAGGTAGATAGACAAGAATTGTTTTTAACCGTATGCACTCCTCAGACGAAAAGTGATACAGAGTGGTACAGAAGCTATAGGTAAAGCCACTAGTTCAGTGGTTGAAAGGCAGAAAGTGGTACCAAGTGTTACAGGAGCTAAATTATCTGTAATAAGTAAAAACCTCAGTAACATTAAAGGATCGAAATCACTATGACAACTAGAAATGGACACAAATGGGTCGCAGTGCACATAATTATGTAATATGAATGTATATAAACTAATATACATTCAATTGTTTCTGTTTTTATGGTAATTTCTAATCAGTTATGTTTGGCAGAATATGCGAATAGTCTAAATAGGATGGTAGTCCTTGGCGTCTTATTATTCCAGTCTACTTCATTACAAATGGCACTCAAAAACATTCTGTCTTAAATATTGGATATCAGAAGCCCATCTTTTCACCGTAAGATAACAACATCAATGTTGATTTAAATTGACAAGTAAGTTGTGTTTTCAATGTCGAAGACTGTGGATGATACCAAGTTAAAGACTTAGCTACTTGAATTTTTGAAAATGCTTGCTGTGATACTATAGATGAGATGTGATTAATAATGCAGTACATAGAAAGTACAGACCATACAATTCTGATGGATAAATTGTAATTTATGATCATGCTACTCTGAAAAAGTCCAATAAGAAGTTTCTTTATCAAAACTATTCATTCACACAATATAAAGGATATAAAAAATATTTATACTCTGTTCGATTTGATAGCTGAGTGTATTTTTTGTGATCATTGATTGAAATGGTGCGGTTTCGACCCCAGGTTTGATAGCTGGGAGATTTAATGTGCTGTTTGTTTGATCATTGATTCAAATGGTCTGGTTTTGACTCCATGGTTTAAGAAAGTGTCTAAACGTCCGGATTCAGTTACCGGCGAAAATTTACTACGAAACCGGTTATCATCTCTCTGATTAGCCAATTTTATCACGTGGTTATTAGCGGTCTTTTCCAATATGGCGGCCTCTACACAGGCATCCTTGTTGGTGCAGAATTTATGTCCCTTAATTTACTTTTAGAGGCGATGAAACAATTCGAATTTAAGAGTAAAGTGACATATTGGCGAAGAGATACGCGGGTTAGTAGGGTTAGGGTTAGGATTGGTCAAATATCTGGTTTGGTAGTGGAGAAATGTTGAGATCGGTTTCGTAGTAAATTTTTGTAAGTAACCGAATCCGGTTGTTTAGCCACTTCCATGGTTTAATGTACTATAGTATAAATTAGTCTTTCAGTGATGTGTTCCTCCAACCTTGTGGGTTTTCTCCAAGTCCTCTGGTTTCCTCCCACTACTGAAGACCCCTTCAAGCTGCTTATTTAAATAAAATTAACCATATTTTAGTCCCGAAAGACCTAGTTTGTGTCAAGTAAATGTTAAACCCCATTTCTCTTTCTGGGTTTGGTCCTGAGGTAATCAGGACAAAAGAGTTATGTCTTTTGTCCTGATTACCTCAGGGCATGTCTGTTGCATATTCTAACACCCCTCTAAATACGAAACTGGAAGTGTTGATCTCCTAGACAACAGTGTTATCTGTGAGGGGGTTGGGATGGCCTAGTGGTCTAGAGTGTCGCGCTTCGACCTCTAGCTGGCCGGTCACCTCTGGCTTGCGGCTGTGGTTTCGAGCCCTGGTGTGAGCGTTATGTGGCATGGAGATAGGGGCGCCTTCTCAACCTCGTGGGTTTTCTTCCGGGCACTCCGGTTTCCTCCCACGGCTAAAGACCCCTACGCGCAAGCGAATTATTGAAATAAAATTGAAACCGTATGTTAGTCCCGAAATGGCCTGGTTGTGTTGAGTGGACGTTAAACCCCATTTCTCTCTCTCTCTCTCTGTTATCTATGATTACTGCCCAACATGGTAGGATTCCGTATGCAGTTGTTATTGCCCTTGAGAACTTAACTTAGAATTTGAAATGGCATATGCACAACACTGACAATGGGAAAGGCATATTTCTAATTGTTTATCAATCTCTGTCAATGATCTTTTTGAACTGATTTCACAGTTATCAGTGGCTGTTGCATGATTTGCAGAGTAATATCCTCCCACAAAAAGTTGGACATATATATTGCATATCTGTATAGTTATCTCCCCTGCATTGCTATTGTCATTCAATAAAGTGTGCTTTGACGGTAAGCTGGCCGAATGATTAACATTGGATCAGGTCTGTTATTGGAAAGCGGCATAAGGCTTACACTTATATCAAATTCTATTGAGTTCTTGATGTGGGAAGACATTCACAACGATAACAAAGCAAATGTCGTATTTCCAGAAACCCACTTAAAACATCAATGCTGATAAATGTCTGATGTCACATGACCCAAGCCGACGCAACCTCCCACAACAAGCCAGATCTTCATGGGGGTTGGCTGGCCAAATGGTTACCATGTGAGCGCTGTATCATAAAGCCTGTCATTGAGTCAACTGGCGTGGTTTCGAATCCCCGGGTGTACGTGGCAACCTCGAGGGTTTTCTATGGGTCCTCCTGTTTCCTCCCACTGCTAAAGAACCCTATGCGCAAGCTAATTAATGAAATAAAACTAAACCATATGTTAGTCCCGAAATGACCTAGTTTGTGTCGAGTAGATGTTAACCCTTTGAACACTGACTATACATGGGGTGCTGCACATCCCTCCCTGGATTTACAGGACGTCCTATTAATTATGACGTCAACGTAATTGGAGCTTGACACGCCCCAAGCCGCAAAACCGACATTTCGGGTATATGCGATACAACCTAGTAAAAGCCATCAAAAGTAAAAAAAAAAACAAATGAAATATAGATCTGTATTTTAATCAAATTGTAAACCACATAAACTGAATGAAACTCAAAAATTCACTAATCAAAACCGTAATATACATCTACATACATTGCATTTTTCAAATATATAAATATAAACAACCAATTGAAAGATGAAACAAAATCAGAAAAGAAATAATATATTTAATTTTTCAAATCCTGTTCATATTACACAAGGGTTTCATTATATATACAGTATACAGAGATAAGATATCGTTGTCGAGGGTAACTAATGGACTGGTTGCTTCATCAGTGTTGAGATTGCAGACAATGTTAAGAAGGGTAAATTTATTAGCCTATTTTATAGCAATATGAATCTAGACAAAATGAATTCACTATTTCATTGTTGGTGGCTCTTATATTGACTAGCAAGTCCCTTGATGACAACTGTACCCGAGACCCCAATTTGTTAGTCTGCCTAAACGACTTTATTAAAGACAATGCTGTCGGTGGAGGCTACTGACCACACCCAAATTATAGTGAGTTCCTTATATATTAGACTAAAGGACGCTTGTCTACTATGAATATTACATTTAGCACTAAATACTAGTTGGCAATCTCACCACGGTGGAACCGGGCATTAAATAAACTTATTTCATACACTAAAATTGAACTGAACACCAACTTAAACATGCATTACGCAAGAGCTAAATATGCCTGTAGCAGGACATTTTGTGACAGATAATTTAATGTAAAAAGGGATAATTGAGGCTTTGTTTATTATCGCACCAAAGTAAGTAATGACGTTCAAGATCAGGCTAAAATTGAATTGCTAACCATTAAAGATACATTATGGGAGATAAGATAAAGAGTTGGCAGTTTTCACTATAATAGTTAATAACTATAAAGTGTAAATGTAATTTGCTGAAAATTTCAGTCATATTGATCCACTATAGGCCGAGAACGGAGAGCGTGAAATTCCTGAATAGCCTCGGTCATCATTACTAAAATCATTAATAAAAACAGAGTAGTCTCGATTATCCAATGTTGTGATTTAATTACAATGGCCGTTCAGCGGCATATTTGAATCTAATCCAGCTTACATCGACGGTTAGCCTTGACATCGAGAGTTTATTATGGTCTGGATAAGTTAATTAATGTCTAATTAATAATTTAGATAACACGTAATAGGCAGATTTTGCTCTTGCATAATGCAAGTTTAAGTCATCTTACCCTACCTTTTTTATGGTCTACTTTTGATTTATTATTATAGAGATTTATCTCAATCTTACATAATGCATCTATAAAGTGACAAATACAGAAAAAAACAGCATAAATTAAACAAACGATACAACCAACAAACGAACATTTACATGCAGTACTTTTTATTCATAAGTAACTCATAATTATCAAAGTTTCAAAAATATATGTCAGTTGTTTAATTCTAAATTTAAATATATTTTTAGTTTATTTAAAATAATACCACATGCCCATTCTTTAGTTCTAAATCTAAATATAGCTTTAGTTCGTGATTTAGAATAACTAGATACCCCAATTCTTTAATTATAAATTTAGTTTATTTAAAATAATATTGGCACATAAATGTATATACATGTATTGAGACAAATAAATTGATATGTCTTAGTCACTAACAACTTGTAACAACATACTGCTCCCTGAGTATCTTGTTCAAAATGTGGTGTCTGTACTCAACCCAGTTGGGGGGTTAAATTTCATACGGAATATTGAAATTTCTGGGTTATGATCAGAATTTCGGTTTTAAGATTACCTACCCCTAATTCTTTTATTTAACCCTGAAGTTTAACAACTCGATCAAAAGTTGACAATTTCCAACCTCCTCAACCGGCCCCAATCCCTTCCCAAAAAAACACTTCTTTGCATTAACAAATTATCAGTACCGGTACGACAACTGACAAAAATTAATACACTAGACTAAATACTTCTGAAAACTAAGAAATGTTTGATTACGTCACACAACTGACCATGTTTATCTCCTACATATAAACAGATATCAAAATGGTAACAAATGTTCCCTGAGGATCGTTGAACAAATGTCATCAATAAGGCATCAATGGAAGAAGTATAAAATACAGTAGAATCTGTATGAGCAGCCACTCCTATTCATCGACATTTCCTTGTAAGCGGCCACAATAAATTCCACCCGTAAAAATGACAAGTTTACCAAAGTTATGTCCGAGATTCAGCGACGGCCAAATTTACCGATGCAAGTGCACCCAAGCGTAATATTAATTGATGTCGGCACAAAAGACACGAGATTTTATTAACAGGCCACTCTCGTTAAGCGGTCAATCGTAAAAATTCCCATGGGTGGCTGCTTAATGCAGATTCTACTGTAAAATGGGTGTTTCTTGTCCTACTTTTCTGCACCCACCGGGATAGTGATGACAGGCATACGTCTTGCAGATCACTTAGAAATGAAACGAAAATATGTTTGGACAGCGGCACTATGGCCTTCTGTTTTATCATATTCTTACAGCCATTGTGTTCACATCACCAAGATTTTTCATACAATCCAAAAGAGTATGCACTGTTCCTTGACGGGTCCAATGTCATGCAAATGTAGTACAAGATTAAATGGAATGCAAGAAGGAAGACAAAACTGTCAACTACGCGAATCAGCAGAATGATAAGTGGTAGATGTTTTGGCGTTTAAGAAAATATAAGCACACTCTGTCTCGTGTACAACACTTGTCACATTACATACTTGAAAAGTGCAGAGATTTTCATAGGTCTGCAATAACAATAAAATTAATAATTTTTAGATTATAGTACTCATTTTTAACTAAAATTGTAAATATAAGTTATCTCTCCTAAAAAAACTTACAAAAATATTATTTATATAAATGTGTAATATTTGAGTATTATTGTACATTGCATGAACTAGTTTGAAAAACAATAATGCTTATCAAAATTAACCAAGAACAACAAAATATATTATTTGTGATTTACAAAAACTATAATATATTTAGTCAATCAATTTACATGTACAGTAGAATGAATTTATAAAAGTTATTCATAAAGTTTTCATAAGTCATCTTTTGAAAATATATCTTGCTATTATTAATATGACGTCAATAAAAGCCAGTAGACCAAGACCGACCGTTTGTTGGATAAGGAACACATTTCAAAAACTACATCCTAGCATTGATCAGGACGTGGCTCATGAAACTTGGTAGCTTTGAATGAAACATTTATATCTATCAGTTGTTACAACCGAATTTATATGTAAAACTGCATTCTATTCTCTGGTGGAAATAAACAGAAATCAATTCAATCTTTTCTTATGCAATTAATTTTGCAATTATGGATTATATTTTAATCATATTTAATAGTCGGATATATTACTTTGTCGTCACGCGGGCAATCTATCAAATCATCGTTGTTTAATAAATTCTCAACCTTTTCTATTTTCTTTATATCTTTCAATGATTGAAAATAAAGCCTATTATCTCTGGACTTTTGAAGGCATAATTTCATTTCAAATTCTTTAGTAAAGCATATTTCAAAAGAAGTTAAATAATATTCTCCCTTATACTTATAACATGAAAGTCTGGGTTCAAAACCACTGAGTCTTTGTGTTACCATATTCAATATAGTTGAAACATCATACGTTTTATTGTCGTCAGGAATGACTCCGATATCAGTTAGGATTCCAGTGAGATTGATCATTTGAAATAAATCCAATCCTTTGCTGAAGTACAAATATTCATTCCCTGTCTCCTTGACTGTCACAGCACAGGTTCCGTGTTTTGACCATTCATGCTCCCAGAAATCATCTCTGGCAGTATCAGTGTATAGATTTGGCCAGTAAGCATCCAGGTCGGGCAGCAGTTTTTCAACAGCTGACACGTTGAATTTAGAAGAATTATTACAAAACGACGGTCCCTCCGATCTCCCTTCACTCGGCCATAGACCATGGATTGTCCATCCTGTTACATTTCGACTGATATGACACTTATGTCCGGTGGATACACCTTCGAAACATACAACCGTTGGCCAGGCTTGGGTGAAGGTAAAGAAATCAAATTTATTGGATTTTGTCTTGCAGTGTGCCAACTGTAATACAGTCAATGACAATGTGACAACCAAAATACATATCTTCAAGAAAATCATGATCAGGCCTGCAAAACAGAACAAAGTAAAATGTAGTGCTTTCACAATTCATGGAATATTTAAATTAACTTTCAAGATGCATTATAATAGATAATTAATCAGATTGTCATAGATAATGAAAGAGATGGATAGAGAACAAGCTAAAATATAATGCAATGTAATGACCCAAGCCACACTTTAAAAGTATCATTTCTAGTAGAAGTATTTTCTTTTAATATTTAACGATTCGTCAAAGTCGGACAAAGATTGTGATCTGTAGAGTCTTTACAAACCAAATGTCAACGGATGGTCGTGGCTACGACAATATACATCCGTGTATAAAAAAAAAGAAAATAATTGTAACAATGACATTAAAAAAGTATTGGTAATTAATTACATTGGCAATGTAATGACCCAAGCCCTGCTTTACCAATATCATTTCTAGTAGAAATATTTTCTTTTAATGTTAAAGATGGAAATACGTTTTTTGTTTTTTTTTACAGATTTCTGTTTGAAGTAGACCTTTTTTTTTTAAAAAAAAAATAATTGTGTAGTAGGTGAAATTTACCGTTCGTTATCAATGATCAAGTACACAGCAGATGGGTCATTCATTGTATAAGACCTCTAAAATTATGTGTAGGAGAAATTTACCTTTCGTTATCAATAACAGCAGATGGGTCATTCATTGCATAAGACCTCTAACTCTAAAGGAACCCGAATCAATTATTAGGTCACTCAACGAAAAAACTGATTCGAAATCTTAAAAGGGTTACCTGTCCAGATAAGCAGTTTTGAAATGTTCCAACGACTCATTAGTTTGAGCTGAAATTTTGAGACAACGTAAATACACCATTCCTCTATATTTTGGCGCTTATTTGTACTCAGCAGACTTTTATTTTTAAGACTGTTCAAATCAGGATTGTCCCTTTAAATATTGGATTTGGATATCAGAAGCCCATCTTTTCCCAGTAAGATCACAAAGCTGAGTTAAATTGACAAATAATTATTGTTTTCAATGTCGAAGACTTTTGATAATATTGTGTTAGGCCACTTTAAATTATTACCATTATTTCAGTAACGCACTTCAGTTCCTTAATTTAGGAACTGTCTTTGAGCTCAAAGACAGCTCCAAAAGTAACTAATCGCACCTATGCCAGGGTACCCTAACCCTATCTTAAAGACCACATCAAATGATTCAGAAAATTTTTACGTACGGGTACTCAATAGTTACAAAATCCATTTTACGGCAAGTTCAAACTAATCTGATTAAAATTAATTCAGATATTTACGTTTTAGTATCCGACTGCCAAAAACGGTTTTCAATTTTTAACCTTAATCTGGTTGATTGGCTGGTGACGTCACAGGCACTACACATAGTATACACATCATCTGTACAATATATCACACAGCCAGTTGACACCTGTGTATTTGTCGGTCCAATAAACATTTGACTGGCGTAATCATTAACGCATAATTATTTACATGTAAGTGACATATCACTATATCAGTCAAAGCATTTTCAAAAGCCGACCTTTCTTGTCTTGGGTTGTAATAGATTATATATTTGTGACTAGAATATTACCGAGTGTATTTCAAGATGCCATATTACTGTTGTGTTATTGAGAGTTGTGGAAATCCCAGCAAGGGAAAGGGGAATAATGAAATCGTACGGAAAAATTGGAATGTGTTTGTAAACAATTCAAATCCTAATCTGGTTGATTGGCTGGTGACGTCACAGGCACTACACATAGTATACACATCATCTGTACAATATATCACACAGCCAGTTGACACCTGTGTATTTGTCGGTCCAATAAACATTTGACTGGGGTAATCATTAACGCATAATTATTTACATGTAAGTGACATATCACTATATCAGTCAAAGCATTTTCAAAAGCCGACCTTTCTTGTCTTGGGTTGTAATAGATTATATATTTGTGACTAGAATATTACCGAGTGTATTTCAAGATGCCATATTACCGTTGTGTTATTGAGAGTTGTGGAAATCCCAGCAAGGGAAAGGGGAATAATGAAATCGTACGGAAAAATTGGAATGTGTTTGTAAACAATTCAAATCCTGATTGTTTGCCAACCTACAGTCACAACAGTGATATGCAGTGAACATTTTACGAACGATTGCTTAATTACCTATACACACCCGGCGTGTGTATTTATTAACGCCTGCCTGACTGATTCCTTAATCCCCTTAATTAAATAAAACAATTGACTACGGCAGCGATTTTAATACAATTTATCATCGTGTGCAGTCCAAACGATTCGAGATACATTTTCGTCAGTATTGTGGTTCTAATTTAGAAGGGTAATTATCAGTTTTTGTTACGCCGGCCAGATCAATTTGTAATAATGAATATCAAATACACTTGATCAAATGTGGAGTTCCTGGTGCCGTTTGGTGAGTGATTAAACTGTCAATTTAATTGTAAAATACTTGTATTCTTTATAAAAAAGTTAAATGATGTTAGACATTATAACCTTATCTTATCACAAACGTATATCCATCGAAGGATTTATATTTAGATGTTGTTTAAACACCAATCAACAAATAATACGAGGCTACTTTATTACAAAAACATCGGTGAGCAAAGAAAAAGATAATTACCTAATCAACATTCTTAATTACTTTATGACCCAATCACTGTTTAAATTTAGTCTGATTGATTAATGACAGGTATTAACGAAACTACACTTGCGATACACATAGATAGTTAGGTGATCCTTCTTAATCTGTTAATTCTAACGAATATTGAGATATTTCTTTGTGTTTCATTTTTACGGTCTATTTCAGAGTAATAAAGTCAAATTCGCAAGCAGAAATAAAGGTGCCATACGTCGATAACGGATCGTCATTTACAAATCGCGTTTCAATCATGTTTGAAATTTATGATATTTTATGCGTGACCACATCTTTTTACTCCTATACTCTTTTACTCGGGGAAATTCGAACCACAATACTCTTCTGACGAAAATGTATCTCAAATAGATGGGACTGCACACATAGGAGAGTGTATGACATCGCTGCTGTGTGAAAATGAACGACCGTACATTATGAAACAAATTCTAACTTAGAACGAATTCTAAATTAGAACGACGATACTCTTCTGACAAAAATGTATCTCGAATCGTTTGGACTGCACACGATGGTAGATTGTATTAAAATCGCTGCCGTGAGTAAACAGACCGACCGTACATAATGAAACAGATTCTAAATTCGAACAACAAACTTCTGACAAAAATGTATCTCGAATCGTTTAGACTGTACACGATGGTAGAGTGTATTAAAATCGCTGCCGTGTAAAAAAATAGGTTGCCAGGCAACGAAACATACGCCCACACAGCAGCCAAATCGTCCGGGCAGTCAACAAGAGTTGTTGCATTTTAAGTAATCATCAGAAAAACATATTTCAAACTCACCCATAATTACAATGTAACTTTGATATAATGAAACGTTTTTTTAAATCAGATAATAATTGTGACCTCCAGAGGGACCACAAGCTAAAAAGGGTGATTTTTCGTACAATCAGGGGCCATGATTCAGGAAGTTACGATCCGATATGGGCAAATATGCAATGGAACCAAGATCATTAGGTTATAAACATGTATTTCAAGTTTCATCAAAATCAGTTCAAAATTGTGACCTCTATAGGGTCCACAACCTTGATATAACATATTTTTACACAATTCGCGTACAGACGGCGGCCATTTTATCCGGCAACTCTGGTCCGATTTTCACGAAATTCAAATTCGCTCATCATTACCATGAAACCGTGATATAATCAAACGATTTTTTAAATCGGATAATAATTTTGACCTCCAGAGGGAACACAAGCTAACAAAAGCGATTTTTCGGACAATCAGGGGACATAATTCAGGAAGTTATGATTCGATGGGCGCAAATATCGAAAGGAACCAAGATCTTTGGGTTATAAACATACATGTCAAGTTTCATCAAAATCGGTTCAAAATTGTGACCTCTTTAAGGTCCACAACCTTGATAACATATTTTCACACCATTCGCGTACAAACGACGGCCATTTTGTCCGTCAATTTTGGGCCGATTTTCACGAAATTCGAACTCAACCTTCATAACCATGTAACGGTGATATAATCAAACAGTTTTTTAAATCGGATAACAATTTTGACCTCCAGAGGGAACACAAGCTAAAAAGTGCGATTTTTCGGACAATCAGGGGCCATAATTCAGGAAGTTACGATCCGATGGGCGCAAATATCGAAAGGAACCAAGATCTTTGGGTTATAAACATACATGTCAAGTTTCATCAAAATCGGTTCAAAATTGTGACCTCTATAAGGTCCACAACCTTGATATAACATATTTTCACACTATTCGCGTACAAACGACGGCCATTTTGTCCGTCAATTTTGGTCCGATTTTCACGAAATTCGAACTCAACCTTCATAACCATGGGACGGTGATATAATCAAACGGTTTTTTAAATCGGATGACAATTTTGACCTCTAGAGGGACCACAAGCTAAAAAGGGCGATTTTTCGGACAATCAGGGGCCATAATTCAGGAAGTTACGATCCGATTGGCACAAATATCGAAAGGAACCGAGATCTTTGGGTTATAAACATGCATTTCAAGTTTCATCCAAATCGGTTCAAAATTGTGACCTCTACACTGTTCACAAGCTAAAAAACGTGACTTTTCGTACAATCAGGGGCCATAACCCATGAAGTTACGGTCCGATACATGCCAATATCGAAAGGAACCGAGATCTCAGGGTGATAAACCTATATTTTGAGTTTCATTGAAATCGGATAAAAATTGTGACCTGTAGACTGTTCACAAACAATTGTGGACGGACGGACGTCCGGACGGACGGATGGACGAACAGGGGCGACGACAATATACGTCCACATGAAAATGTGGGCGTATAAAAAACGACCGTACATTATGAAACAAATTCTAAATTGGATCTTGAATTAAATTGAATTATAAAACAAATTATTCCGCAGTCAATTGTTTTATTTAATTAGGGGGATTAAGGAATCAGTCAGGCGTTAATGAATACACACGCCGGCTGTATATAGGTAATTAAGGAATAAACATTCCTAATATGCATTCGGTCACTGTGACGTCACTGACGTCACTGGCGTCTGAGGGGATTAAGAGTGTTTTCAATAATTGGCAAAGTCGTTTTTACGGGAGGTCTATTTTTACGACTTTGAATGAAGATAGCTGATTTAATTTTAGTCGGATTGATGTGAATTTGCCGTAAAGTGGATAAAATAACCATGGACTGCTCACATTAGGGGTTTCAGGTCACGTGACTTCAGCGTGTAATCGGACAGCCAGTGGCTGATAAATAGCCAAGTTCAATCTACGATTCTGAATTACTATTTTATGTAAGTATTACTTGCAATTGTATTGTAATAGTTTAATGTCAATCTCAATATCTGCAAAGATTTAGGCTAAAAAATTATCGAAATGTAACTTGTAAGTGTAAGCGAAATGACCGTTTGTTTACATGAGGTGCCAGCGGGAAAATCCCGCTCTGACGTCACGCGACCTAGAATTTTCGATTGCTACGACCCACTTTATTGGATTTCCGCACGTTAGTTTCCGGCCGATTTTCATATAGAACCAATCAAACGATAGATAACATTTTAGGGATTACTACGATGTCTGATACCACGTGATCCTATAATTAGGAGCGAAGAAAACAAGATTTATCCGTTTTGATGGCTGAAATTTGCTAAATTTCGACTAAATATAGCCTACGTTTTTTGTGGTATCATCCAGATTATAAATATTTGACATATTATCATTCAAATTATTACGATTTTAATAAATCTTAGCTGACAATAACATGCGGATTTCGGTTTTAAAATTGGTACTACCCAGCAAACACAAAACATTTAAAAAACGTTTTTTCTTGGTTTCTAAAAGGTTAGGTAAAAAAATATGTTTATTAAACGTTTTTTAAACGTTTGAAGTGAAAACATTGATAAAAACGTTTAATATATGTTTAATCAACGTTGATAATTAACGTTTTCTTACAAAACATTTTTTTAACGTTTGCACTGAAACGTTGTAAATATGACTTTTTTTTAACGTTTATGAAACGTTTATAAAGTCCCAATAAATAGGTATAAATTACCCTACACGTCATATGAAAAAAAATAAATTTTAAAAACATTTATTAAACGTTTAACACACGTTTATAACTTACGTTGCCTGACAAACATTACTTTAACGTTTACGTGAAACGTAATAAATATGTATTTTTTTTATGTTTTAGAAACGTTTATAATAAATGATAATATAAACGTTTTTTTAATGTTTCTTTAAGGTTTTTATATATTTACCAAAAAGAATAACTGTAACTATATAAAGATCGATAAAAACGTTTTTGTTTTTGCAAAATAGGCGTACCTACTATATTTAATGAATATAAAAAACCAATAAGGGTCCAGATTACCTTATCTTATAAATATTTTTTAAAACACCCCCAATGTTGACAGTTGACCCAAATTTAAGCATCTTTCCGCCATAGAAGGAATGCCAGCCAAACTTGATGTCTGTACTTTTATAGCTGTGGTAAATTATCAAGTTTAAGAGGTTGTTGCAGGGTGTAGTAGTTGACAATTTGGTATGTTATTAATTAATATTTTGTGTCCATTAAGAAATAATTATTATTTATAACAATTAATTGTGTCGATAATTATATAGATTATTTTCGACTCGTACCCTTTCCACTTGGCGTAGCCAAAATTCTATTGTCATTTTATTATAGAGCCCTCCTTGCAAAGTAAATTGACTATTTTAGGTTTTATTACATCCTAATTGATTGATATAATGAATGCATTTGTCTTGCACATATATATGTTTTACTTTAGTCCAGAAACTTTAGTGTTTTTATTTTATAATTATAATGCATTTGAATCATTTAGTTTTGGGTTAATTGTTATGTCTGGAACTGGAAGAGTCTATTTCAATTGTAGTATTGTATAATGGACTGTTCTATTATCTATCATATTTAAATTGATAGGGTTTCAAATTTCATGTATTGTTCAGAGAAGTTAATTTCCCTTAGTTTCCACATAGGCCTACTGTATAACTTACGATTTGTATTTGTATCTATTTTTACAGTTAATCCATGATCATCCCAACTGATTGTTTAAGGACAGAATAGTTACCTATTATAGAACGTTTTAGTCTTCTTTTATCATTTAGCGATTACAGTTATTCTTAGAGGTCGACTGAATTGTGTACTGTTTTATAAACTTTCATCTGTTTAGTGGAGTCGTATTGGCAAACGTCGGTGTTTTAGTTGAATTTGAAGCCGAGAAATGCCAAATTGGAGGAATTATTGGCTTTTTAATAATATTTAGGAAATAAAATTTTTACCTGCGCACATGGATTTGTGAAGAAGATTATGTTTTCTACCAATTACACAAAAAACATTCTAGAATATTAATAAATAATACAGAAGAAGATTGTGCAAAATATCGCAAGTTTTCAAATATGCAGAACTCGTTTTAATACAACTTAATGGAAATTGGAGCCGTTGTAAGCTATATAGTCATATTCATACAGTGTATTCATGTATGTCTGTCTACAGTTAAAAAAGACAAACGTCTGGATCAGTGACAGTGGTGGTCTACTTCAATGACTGTTGAGTGTTGTCGTAATGTGTTATATTATAGACTATTAGCCCTAGTTTGATTTATCCAAATGCAATTAAAATAAATATATGTTACAATATTTATTTATTTTCTTTTTAGCTACCAGCTTTAGATTTTTTTATGGTCAGTCTTGTAGGTCAAATATTGCAGTTGGTAGATATTTAATTTATTTCAGTGATGGGATGGAGTGGGTGGATGGTTGAATGGTCATTGAGTCAACTGACGTGGTTTTGATTCCCCGGTTGTATGTGACAAGGAGTAGGGTTGCATATCCAACCTCGTGGGTTTTCTCCGGGTCTCCCCATTGCTAAAGACCCCTACCAACTTTTAAATTTTTAGTTCATATTTTATGACTCACATAAATCTGAGGATTCCTCTGGTGTCACTTGTTTGAATCAATATGGGTAACGGAATGAAAATATAATGAATACAGAGGTGTTTCTATTACCTGATGACATCAACATTTACAGTCAACACAAACGCTAAAGTAATGTACAAACAAAAATATATGACTGAGGAAGAAACTATTTTAAAGGACCAAAAAAAAAACGTTTTTTATATTAAATTAAAAAACGTTGATAAAACGTTCAAATTAACATGTCCAAGAACGTTTTTAAGACGTTTATTTTATGTTTTTTCAAATGTTTTTTTCGACATTGTTTTAATGTTTCTATTACGTAAGAAAAAACGTTAACCAAAACGTTTTAGAAACGTTAAAAAGAGTCCACAATTTGAGGTTTTTTAAACTTTGAAAATAAACGTTTTGGAAACCTAACTAAAACGTTTTTAATACGTTTAAAAGATGTTTAATTGTTTGCTGGGTAGCGATTCTGAAGGGAAAATCCCCATTATGACGTCACTCGGATATGACTGTAAAGCACTTATTTGGGTGCCATTCCACGCATTGACTGGTATAGAGCGTTTTGATTACATTTTTGACTTCGATCTCGGATTTTAAAATTCCATAACTTCAGATCTAATTGGAATATTTTGATGAAATAAAAAAATTTGGGTAGCATTTTATGTATATTTTCACAAAATATTTTTTTTAAAATTTTTTCTGTAATTATAAACTTTGACCTGAACCCCCTACTCACATAGAGAAGTTTTCAGGGCCATTTTATGTGCACTTTAACCCTGAAATTTGGTGTGAGGTCATGGCTGTAGTCCCCCTGAACATGCCCCAAAAATCCAAGTCTCTACGATCTTGGGAACAGGGAGAGGTGAATTACTGTCTAACTAGAACTAGAAATAGTAAAAAATTCAAATAGAACAAAAAATAATTCTTTTCTTTGTTTACCGTTAACCGTAGGCCAACACTACCTCAGTACCTGCATTTTTCATAAAAGGTGTGTTAAATAAACAATAAAGTTTCCTAACCTTTTAAATGTAGATATTAGGATGAATTAGTTTTGCCAAACTTCTCTGCCCTTCTAACATCAGCTGATGATCAATTCATTTTTCATCAAAACTCGTGACTTTTCTTTACCCAAGTTGTTTTGGTTATTGTTTGAGTGACGTCACGTCTAACGTCACGTGACAAACATGGCAGCCGGCATGAACGCTTTTTTGAGCAATGTTTATGAATAAACTTAGTTTTACTACTTTTACTGCGTGAATTGCTGAATCAGTGTTTCTAAATATTGGTGAGTAATATTTATGCCTTGTACTACCTTCCCTGTGATTAATATTACAAATTATGACACATCTGTCTGAATATAATAAATTGAATAAAAAGGTGAGACTGAGACTCCTTTACTTTATTTATTTATGTCATCTATCTAGCCTGATCTGATGGTATACTACTTATGACTAAATTACATTGTAATTAAAACAACTTTTTCAATTTAGAGTGAAGAGTGTGTTCGATAGCCGACTGGCAGGGTTACGATTCTCTGGTTCAGGTTGTATATTGTATGTGACAAGGACGAAGGAGTAGGGTCGCCTGTCCAACCTCGTGGGTTTTCTCCGGCTCCTCCAGTTACTTCCCACGCTTAAGACCCTACGCGAATTATTGAAATAATTCTTTTTAACTGTTATTATAGCAACAAGAGTTCTCATAAAATACTGAAGTGAAAATAAAGGAGCTAAATCGAGGAAATTGACACAAATGTATATAAACTGATTTAAATTCGATCGTTTCTGTTTTTTCTCTAATTTCTAAAATCAGTTATGTTCGGCCAAATATGTCAGAAATCTGAATCAGATGGCAATCTCCAGTGTCTGTTTATTCCGGTCTACATAGTATTTATTGCACATGCTCTCCAGATATGAATGGCGTCACTGTTTGACAGGACTTGTGGGTTATATGTATAGTCTCGTTCTTTGAGTCCTTTGTCACAAATTGGACTGAAACTGAAACGCATTAGTAGTAAACTGATTTAAGCAGCACAATCTGATTCGGATTAAAACATAGATCCTATTTCATTTCAATTTTTATACGCCTACATGGAAATGTGGACGTATATTGCCGTCGCCCCCGTCCGTCCGTCTGTCGGTCCGTCCGTCCGTCAGTCCACAATTCCTTGTGAACGCACTAGAGGCTAAAGTTAATATCCGATTGACTTTAAATTTATACACATTGTTTAAGTTCATGAGACGAAGAAGCCTATTGATTTTCAGCGATATCCGATAATTATTGCCAGAGTTATGACCCTTGATCACTTCAAAAAATCTTGTGGACACTGTAGAGGCCAAAGTTATTATCCGATTGACTTTAAATTTATACACAGTGTTTTAGGTCATCAGACGAAGAAGCCCAATGATTTTCGGTGATTTCCTATAATTAATGCCAGAGTTATGGCCCTTGATCACTTTGAAAAACCTTGTGGGTGGTCTAGAGGCCAAAGTTGATATTCGATTGACTTTAAATTGATACACAGTGTTAAAGGTCATGAGGCAGAGAAGCCTATTGATTTTCAGTGATTTCCCATAATTACTGCCAAAGTTATCCCCCTTGATCACTTTGAAAGATCTTGTGATGCTTTAGGGGCCAAACTTATTATCAGATTGACTTCAAAGTGATACACAGGGTTTAAGGCCTTGAGATGAACAAGTATATTAATTTTCAATGAATTTTGATAGCTGAACTGCTAAATCCATGATATTTCATTAAATATTTTGTATACCATACTAAATGTTAGCATGGGCCAGAACTTTATAAAAACCAAACAAATTCTAATGGTTTTCTGAGTTGTTACTCTTAATCAGATTTGAGTGGAACATAAATGTTTCATTATCGAAAAAAGTAAAAATATGCGACAACTCTTGTTGACTGCCCGGACGATTTAGCTGCTGAATTATAGTTCAAAATTTTGTTTTATTTGATGTGAGGGATTAGCCAATGAAACAGTCTAGTGTGTGGTAGACATTTGCAGAGAAAACAAAGCAAATGTTATATTTCGAGATACCCACTTGAAACATCAATACTGATTGATGCTACCTCCCACTACAGCTTGTCAGATCCTCCGGTAGTGGAGGTCATCGAAAATATATAACATCGAAACGAAATATAGATCTGTAGTTTAATAAAATTGTAAACAACATAAGCTGAATGAAACCAAATCAGATTATAAATAAACATAAACTGAATGAACCAAACGAGTAAATTCAAACTATGGACCAGGAACTGACGATGTTGTTGGATGAATTTAAAAAATCTGATTTATCGAATCGATGCAGAATTATTCAAAGAACAAGCATGCTAATTTTCATGTTGGTCAGACACTTGAATTGTCAGAACCATAGGCTTTTATCGAAGAGCGTCACCCCAAGAACAACAAGATGAGTAGCACTAAGCGACCAGTTTTGGTCAAAAAATTCACTTATCAATCCAGTATTAATTATATATATTTTTCAAATTTATAAATATAACTGACTGAGTGAAAGTTAATACAAAATTAGAAAGGGAATAATTTATTTAATCTTAATCATGTTTGTATTACACTAGACTACTATATACTTGTACATAGATGTAAGATTCCATTTTCAAGGGTAACTGATATGGAATAAGGAACACATCTCAAAAAAATAAAATAATGATAATAATAATATAATAATGTCCTAAAATCCAACCGAAGCTATACATACAGCATTGATAAAAACAGGGAAAAGTAGCTTATGAAGCTTGGTAGTTTTGTTTTTTTTTTAAATCTGTTAGTAAGCGAGGATGTTACAACTGAATTTATATGTAAAACTGCATTCTATTCCCTGGTGGAAATAAACAGAAATCAATTTAATCTTTTCTTATGCACTTAATTTTGCAATGGATTATATTTTAATCATATTTAATAGTTGGATATATTACTAGGTTGTCACGCGGGCAATCTATCAAATCATCGTTGTTGACTAATTTGTCAAAATTTTCTATTTTCCTTATAGCCTTCAATGATTGAAAATAAAGCCTATTATCTCTGGACTTTTGAAGGCACGATTTCATTTCAAATTGTTTTGTAAAGCATATTATAACAGAAGTTAAATAAAATTGTTCCTTATATTTATAACATGATAGGCTTGGTTCAATGCCGCTGAGTCTTTGTGTTATCTTTTTCAATATAGTTGAAACATCATACATTTTATTGTCGTCGGGAATGACTCCGATATCAGTTAAGATTCCAGTGAAATTGATCATTTGAAATAAATCCAATCCTTTCTTGAAGTATAGATATTCATTCCCCGTCAACTTGACTGACACAGCACAGGTTCCGTGTTTTGACCATTCGTACCTCCAGAATGTATCTCTGGCAGTATCACGGTATAGATTTGGCCAGTAAGCATCCAGGTCAGGCAGAAGTTTTTCAACAGCTGACTCGTTGAATTTAGAAGAATTATTACAGAACGTTGGTCCCCTTGACCTTTTTACACTTGGCCATAGACCATGGATTATCCATCCTGTTACATTTCGACTGATATGACACCTATGTCTGGCGGATCGAACTTTGAAACAAGCAACCATTGGCCAAGCTTGGTGGAAGGTAAAGAAATTAAATTTATTGGATCTTGTCTTGCAATGTGCCAACTGTACAGTCAATGACAATGTGACAACCAGAATACATATCTTCAAGAAAATCATGATCAGGCCTGCAAAACAGAACAAAATAAAATATAGTGCTTTCACAATTAATAATTTTGAGACAAACTGTACTTTTTTGACGACTGACTATTTATTGCATATGCTCTCAAGATACGATTGGCGTCACCGTTTGACAGGACTTGTGGGTTATATGTCTAGTCTCGTTCTTTGAGTCCTTTTGTCACAAATTGGACTGAAACTGACACGCATTAGTAGTAAACTGATTTAAGCAGCACAATCTGATTCGGATTAAAACATAGATCCTATTTCATTTCAATTTTTATACGCCCACATGGAAATGTGGACGTATATTGCCGTCGCCCCCGTCCGTCCGTCCGTCCGTCTGTCGGTCCGTCTGTCTGTCGGTCCGTCCATCAGTCCATCGTCCACAATTCCTTGTGAATGCACTAGAGGCTAAAGTTAATATCCGATTGACTTTAAATTTATACACATTGTTTAAGTTCATGAGACGAAGAAGCCTATTGATTTTCAACGATATCCGATAATTATTGCCAGAGTTATGACCCTTGATCACTTCAAAAAATCTTGTGGACACTGTAGAGGCCAAAGTTATTATCTGATTGACTTTAAATTTATACACAGTGTTTTAGGTCATAAGACGAAGAAGCCCAATGATTTTCGGTGATTTCCTATAATTGATGCCAGAGTTATGGCCCTTGATCACTTTGAAAAACCTTGTGGATGGTCTAGAGGCCAAAGTTAATATCCGATTGACTTTAAATTGATACACAGTGTTAAAGGTCATGAGGCAGAGAAGCCTTTTGATTTTCAGTGATTTCCCATAATTACTGCCAAAGTTATCCCCCTTGATCACTTTGAAAGATCTTGTGATGCTTTAGGGGCCAAACTTATTATCAGATTGACTTAAAAGTGATACACAGGGTTTAAGGCCTTGAGATGAACAAGTATATTAATTTGCAATGAATTTTGATAGCTGAACTGCTAAATCCATGATATTAAATATTTTGTATACCATACTACTAAATGTTAGCATGGGCCAGAACTTTATAAAAACCAAACAAATTCTAATGGTTTTCTGAGTTGTTACTCTTATTTAGATTTGAGTGGAACATAAATGTTTCATTATCGAAAAAAGTAAAAATATGCGACAACTCTTGTTGACTGCCCGGACGATTTAGCTGCTGTGGGCGTATGTTTCGTTGCCTGGCAACCTATCTTTATAAGTATAGTTCAAAATTTTGTTTTACTTGATGTGAGGGATTAGCCAATGAAGCAGTCTAGTGTGTGGTAGACATTTGCAGAGAAAACAAAGCAAATGTTATATTTCGAGATACCCACTTGAAACATCAATACTGATTGATGCTACCTCCCACTACAGCTTGTCAGATCCTCCGGTAGTGGAGGTCATCGAAAATATATAACATCGAAACGAAATATAGATCTGTAGTTTAATAAAATTGTAAACAACATAAGCTGAATGAAACCAAATCAGATTATAAATAAACATAAACTGAATGAACCAAACGAGTAAATTCAAACTATGGACCAGGAACTGACGATGTTGTTGGATGAATTTAAAAAATCTGATTTATCGAATCGATGCAGAATTATTCAAAGAACAAGCATGCTAATTTTCATGTTGGTCAGACTTGAATTGTCAGAACCATAGGCTTTTATCGAAGAGCGTCACCCCAAGAACAACAAGATGAGTAGCACTAAGCGACCAGTTTTGGTCTAAAAATTCACTTATCAATCCAGTATTATATTATATATATTTTTCAAATTTATAAATATAACTGACTGAGTGAAAGTTAATACAAAATTAGAAAGGGAATAATTTATTTAATCTTAATCATGTTTGTATTACACTAGACTACTATATACTTGTACATAGATGTAAGATTCCATTTTCAAGGGTAACTGATATGGAATAAGGAACACATCTCAAAAGAATAAAATAATGATAATAATAATATAATAATGTCCTAAAATCCAACCGAAGCTATATATACAGCATTGATAAAAAGAGGGAAAAGTAGCTTATGAAGCTTGGTATTTTTTTTTTTTTTAAATCTGTTAGTGAGCGAGGATGTTACAACTGAATTTATATGTAAAACTGCATTCTATTCTCTGGTGGAAATAAATAGAAATCAATTTAATCTTTTCTTGTGCAATTAATTTTGCAATGTAAGTGTAACATATTTTAATCATGTCTAATAGTTGGATATTTTACTTTGTGGTCAGTAGGACAATTTGTCAAATCATTGTTGATTACTAAATTCTCAAATTGGAAATAAAGCCTATCATCTGTTGAATTTGGAATGCATGATCTCATTTCAAATTGTTTAGTAAAGCATATCATAACAGAAGTTAAATAAAATTGTTCCTTATATTTATAACATGAAAGTATGGGTTCAATGCCACTGAGTCTTTGTGTTATCTTGTTCAATATATTTAAAACATCATATGTTTTATTGTCGTCCGGAATGACTCCGATATCAGTTAGGATTCCAGTGATATTGATCATTTGAAATAAATCTAGTCCTTTCTTGAAGTATAGATATTCATTTCTAGTCTCCTTGACTGACACAGCACAGGTTCCGTGTTTAGACCACTCATGCTTCCAAAATGCATCTCTCACAGTATCACTGCGTAGATTTGGCCAGTAAACATCCAGATCGGGCAGCAGTTTTTCAACAGCTGAGTCGTTGAATTTAGAAGAATTATTACAAAACATTGGTCCCTTTGAACTTCCACTATTTGGCCATAGACCATGGATTGTCCATCCTGTTACATTTCGACTGATATGACACTTATGTCCTTTCGATCGATATTTGAAACAAACAGCCATTGGCCACGCTTGTTTGAAGGTAAAGAAATCAAATTCATGGGATTTTGTCTTGCAGTGTGTCGACTGTACAGTCAATGACAATGTGACAACCAAAATACATATCTTCAAGAAAATCATCATCATGCCTGCAAAACAGAACAAAGTAAAATATAGTGCTCATACAACTCATAGATATATTCGAATCAACTTGCAATATGCAGGATTATGATAGTATGACCAGGCATAATAATCAGTCAGTTTTAGATAGTATTTAATTTGTCATGAATTGTTATCAATTAGGGTAGAAGCTAATTAGTTAAGTATTTAATCCATTATTGTTTATTTATATTAATGTCTCTAGTGATAATCCTGTATAGTATATGTTTTCATGTCAACACTTAAGCTTATCCAATTATAGTCAGAATATAAAAAGACTAATGTACATCAATAGGCAAGTCATTAGGTCACCCGACTTAGTAGCAGCTACGTCGGTCATCCACTGTGCTGTAAGTATACGTTGTATGTAAATTGTCATTGTAAGATATAAGTTCCAGTAATTAAAGGATTGAAGAACCATTCTAGACTTGAATAGTTACTGAAGAACCTAGCGGTTATATATGGTGCAGATTGGGGCAAGATCCTGGAAACCTTTCTTCATCAAGCCAAGCGAGTAACCAACCCCCAACCAAAGATGGAACCAGTGATCCCAAGCAAACTAGCAGAGATACTTAAGGTAATGGATTTATATTCAGAAGCACACCTGTGGAGATGTGAAAACGGGAATAATCATTTCTCGGTTACCTTGACATGGAAAAAAACTGCAGCTCACAAGGACAACCCAAAATCTTCTAGTAGAAAGACAAGAGATATTCTTAGATGCCAGAAGTTTAAAGAAAGATGTCTCTTACTCAATAAAGAGAATACTTCAACTCCGATTAATTCTGTGACTGTAGGTCCTGTTGAAAAAGGGACATTGTATTCAACAAAAGACAATGAATCCCAAACGGAGAGCAGGAATACATCTGATAAAAATAGGTTGCCAGGCAACGAAACATACGCCCACACAGCAGCCAAATCGTCCGGGCAGTCAACAAGAGTTGTTGCATTTTAAGTAATCATCAGAAAATCATAATTCAAACTCACCCATAACTACGGTGTAACTGTGATATAATCAAACGTTTTTTTAAATCAGATAATAATTGTGACCTCCAGAGGGACCACAAGCTAAAAAGGGTGATTTTTCGTACAATCATGGACCATGATTCAGGAAGTTACGATCCGATATGGGCAAATATGCAATGGAATCAAGATCATTAGGTTATAAACATGGATTTAAAGTTTCATCAAAATCAGTTCAAAATTGTGACCTCTATAGGGTCCACAACCTTGATATAACATATTTTTACACAATTCGCGTACAGACGGCGGCCATTTTATCCGTCAACTCTGGTCCCGTTTTTTACAAAATTCAAATTCTCTCTTCATTATCATGAAACCGTGATATAATCAAACGTTTTTTTAAATCGGATAATAATTTTGAACTCTAGAGGGACCACAAGCTAACAAAAGCGATTTTTCGGACAATCAGGGGACATAATTCAGGAAGTTATGATTCGATGGGCGTGAATATCAAAAGGAACCAAGATCTTTGGGTTATAAACATGCATGTCACGTTTCATCAAAATCGGTTCAAAATTGTGACATCTATAAGGTCCACAACCTTGATATAACATATTTTCACACCATTCGCGTACAAACGGCGGCCATTTTGTCCGTCAATTTTGGTCTGATTTTCACGAAATTCGAACTCAACCTTCATAACCATGGAACGGTGATATAATCAAACGTTTTTTTAAATCGGATAACAATTTTGACCTCCAGAGGAACCACAAGCTAAAAAGGGCGATTTTTTGGACAATCAGGGGCCATAATTCAGGAAGTTACGATCCGATGGGCGCAAATATCGAAAGGAACCAAGATCTTTGGGTTATAAACATACATGTCAATTTTAATCAAAATCGGTTCAAAATTGTGACCTCTATAAGGTCCACAACCTTGATATAACATATTTTCACACAATTCGCGTACAAACGGCGGCCATTTTGTCCGTCAATTTTGGTCCGATTTTCACGAAATTCGAACTCAACCTTCATAACCATGGAATGGTGATATAATCAAATGGTTTTTATACGCCCACATTGAAATGTGGTCGTATATTGTCGTCGCCCCCGTCCGTCCGTCCGTCCGTCCGTCCGTCGGTCCGTCGGTCCGGCGTCCACAATTGCTTGTGGACGCTCTAGAGGCTAAAGTTAATGTCCGATTGACTTTAAATTTATACACAGTGTTTGAGGTCATGAGACGAAGAAGCCTATTGTTTTTCAGCGATTTCCGATAATAACTACCAGAGTTATGGCCCTTGATCACTTCAAAAAATCTTGTGGACGCTCTAGAGGCCAAAGTTAATATTCGATTGGCTTTAAATTTATACACAGTGTTTACGGTCATAAGACGAAGAAGCCTATCGATTTTCAGCGATTTCCGATAATTAGTGCCAGAGTTATGGCTCTTGATCACTTCAAAAAATCTTGTGGACGCTCTAAAAGCCAAAGTTAATATCCGATTGACCTTAAATTTATACACAGTGTTTAAGGTCATAAGACGAAGAAGCCTATTGATTTTCAGCGATTTCCGATAATTAGTGCCAGAGTTATGGCCCTTGATCACTTCAAAAAATCTTGTGGACGCTCTAAAAGCCAAAGTTAATATCCGATTGACTTTAAATTTATACACAGTGTTTAAGGTCATAAGACGAAGAAGCCTATTGATTTTCAGCGATTTCCGATAATTAGTGCCAGAGTTATGGCCCTTGATCACTTCAAAAAATCTTGTGGACGCTCTAAAAGCCAAAGTTAATATCCAATTGACTTTAAATTTATACACAGTGTTTAAGGTCATAAGACGAAGAAGCCTATTGGTTTTCAGCGATTTCCGATAATTAGTGCCAGAGTTATGGCCCTTGATCACTTCAAAAAATCTTGTGAACGATCTAGAGGCCAAAGTTAATATCCGATTGACTTAAAATTCATACACAGTGTTTAAGGTCATAAGACGAAGAAGCCTATTGATTTTCAGCGATTTCCGATAATTAGTGCCAGAGTTATGGCCCTTGATCACTTCAAAAAATCTTGTGGATGCTCTAGAGGCCAAAGTTTATATCCGATTGACTTTAAATTTATACACAGTGTTTAAGGTTATGAGACGAAGTAGCCTATTGATTTTCAGCGATCTCTGATAATTATTGCCAGAGTTATGGCCCTTGATCACATCAAAAAATCCTGTTGACGCTCTAGAGGCCAAAGTTAATATCTGATTGACTTTAAATTTACACACACTGTTTAAGGTCATGAGACGAAGAAGCCTACTGATTTTCATTGATTTCAAATAATTACTTCCAGAGTTATCTCCCTTGATCACTTCAAAAAACCCTGTGACGCTACATATGCCAAACTTATCATCCGTTTGACTTCAGATTGATACACAGAGTTTAAGGTGTTGAAACGCACAAGTATTTTGATTTTCAATGAATTTTGATAACAGAACAGCTAAATCCATGATGTTAAATGTTTCCTATACTAATTGATAGCGTGGGGCAAAACTTTATAAAAAGCAAACAAATTCTAATGATTTTCAGATAATTACATAATGAGTTGTTTCATTACCAAAAAAAGTAAAAATATGCGACAACCCTTGTTGACTGCCCGGACGAATTAGCTGCTGTGGGCGTATGTTTCGTTGCCTGGCAACCTATCTTTTGAATCGGATAACAATTTTGACCTCCAGAGGGACCACAAGCTAAAAAGGGCGATTTTTTCGGACAATCAGGGGCCATAATTCAGGAAGTTACGATCCGATGGGCGCAAATATCGAAAGGAACCAAGATCTTTGAGTTATAAACATACATGTCAAGTTTCATCAAAATCGGTTCAAGATTGATATAAGGTCCAGTGGTCCACAACCTTGATATAACATATTTTCACACCATTCGCGTATAAACGGCGGCCATTTTGTCTGTCAATTTTGGTCCGATTTTCACGAAATTCGAACTCAACCTTCATAACCATGGGACGGTGATATAATCAAACGTTTTTTTAAATCGGATAACAATTTTGACCTCCAGAGGGACCACAAGCTAAAAAGGGCGATTTTTCGGACAATCAGGGGCCATAATTCAGGAAGTTACGATCCGATGTGCGCATATGTCGAAAGGAACCAAGATCTTTGAGTTATAAACATACATATCAAGTTTCATCAAAATCGGTTCAAAATTGTGACCTCTATAAGGTCCACAACCTTGATATAACATATTTTTACACTATTCGCGTACAAACGGTGGCCATTTTGTCCGTCAATTTTGGTCCGATTTTCACGAAATTCGAACACGTCCTTCATAACCATGGGACGGTGATATAATCAAAACGGTTTTTTAAATCGGATAACAACTTTGACCTCCAGAGGGACCACAAGCTAAAAAGTGCGATTTTTCGGACAATCAGGGGCCATAATTCAGGAAGTTACTATCCGATTGGCGCAAATATCGAAAGGAACCAAGATCTTTGGGTTATAAACATGCATTTAAAGTTTCATCCAAATCGGTTCAAAATTGTGACCTCTACACTGTTCACAAGCTAAAAAACATGATTTTTCGTACAATCAGGGACCATAACCCATGAAGTTGCGGTCCGATACATGCCAATAGCGAAAGGAACCGAGATCTTAGGGTGATAAACCTATATTTTAAGTTTCATTGAAATCGGATAAAAATTGTGACCTGTAGACTGTTCACAAACAATTGTGGACGGACGGACGGACGAACAGGGGCGACGACAATATAAGTCCACATGAAAATGTGGGCGTATAAAAATACTCAAGCAAAAACATTAGTGACTGCAGCCACAACCCAGACCGATGAGGGGCATGTTCAAACAGGAAACATGGACAGAAACAACACCACAACCTGATACACCAATAGATCAAATTTTACAAAAAAGAAGAAGTAAGTCGTATGGTAAATTTGAGTATTTAATTCAGTGGATAAATAAACCACATGCAGCAAATACATGGGTCTCGGAATATGATCTAGATGAGTATGGAAGATCATTGACTGAAGCGAACAAGCATAAGATTCCAGGACCATTTCCAAAACCAAAATGGGACACATATGAATTTTCAAAACCAGCAGACCTGGCAGACATCAGAATATGTGAATGTCATGAAACTGTATATCCAAATGGTAAAAGATACAGAGCACTTGCTCAATTTCAAGATCCAGAAACTATATATACAGTATTTCCAGATTGAAAAACGTATAGAACTAGAACATTGATTGAGTGCTTCACTGAGTGGGAAGGGATAGAAAAAGTAATTAAAGAAGATCCAGAATTTTATCAGAGAATGACACATTACAGAGTTCCGGTTCCAAGGATAGGTCTTAAGTTATGGAAACAAATTGCTAGACAATTGAACTGTAAATATATGCAAACATGAATAATAGGGAATATTCTTGTGTTTCATTGCAGCAATAGAGGCGAAATTGAAAATATACATTTTATGATGATATTTAATATTTTGTACATTATAATTTATTTTTATGAGTGTCGAGGTCGACACATCGTGAAGGGGAGGCATATATGACCAGGCATAATAATCAGTCAGTTTTAGATAGTATTTAATTTGTCATGAATTGTTATCAATTAGGGTAGAAGCTAATTAGTTAAGTATTTAATCCATTATTGTTTATATTAATGTCTCTAGTGATAATCCTGTATAGTATATGTTTTCATGTCAACACTTAAGCTTATCCAATTATAGTCAGAATATAAAAAGACTAATGTACATCAATAGGCAAGTCATTAGGTCACCCGACTTAGTAGCAGCTACGTCGGTCATCCACTGTGCTGTAAGTATACGTTGTATGTAAATTGTCATTGTAAGATATAAGTTCCGGTAATTAAAGGATTGAAGAACCATTCTAGACTTGAATAGTTACTGAAGAACCTAGCGGTTATAATAGTTCCAAAATAGATAAACTGTAATTCAAAATGAATATATTGAAAATTTATTCAAATTACTTTATTCTAAGCGGCGTTATCAGTTATCACTGTCCTGACATATATTGTTTGTTATCGTAGCAACATCACTTTTACAAAATTAAATCATTAAATGTCGATTGCATGTTGACGGGAGATGCTAATTGCAGGCCAGTTGAAGAGGTTCGGGTATTCCCAGAGTCCAAAATGGATGCTTTATATAAATGACTTTTTGGGGAAATACTAACCCGAACCCGAACCCTAACCCTAACCCTTTTAAGAGGGGTAAAATGTATATTGGATCTAAGTTCATTCTTCTGGAAAAGGTAAGGGTTAGGCCTAATATTCCCCCAAATTCTCATTTATAGAAAGCGGCCATTTTTGTCTCCGGCCTGCAATTAGCATTTCTCCCTATGTTGACCCGTTTACATCTGTGCCATCGGCTAATCAAGGAAGTAGATTATAAACTTTACATGTGAATAAATGTCTAAATAATAATTTATATATAACATTTGAAGCCAAATAACAACCTGTAATAGGCAGGTAGCTGTATGACCAGGCATAATGACCACTGCCAAGCCAGTTTAAGATAGTATTTAATGTGTCGTGGTTAATATCAATCCGGGTAAAAGCTAATTAGGGAAGTATTTAATCCATTATTGTTTATTTATGTTAATGTCTCTTGTGATAATCCTCTATAGTATATGTTTTGTTCTTAGAATGTAAAAAGGCTTATGAACATCAATAAGCAAGTCATTGGTCATCCGACTTAGTAGCAGCTACCTTGGTCATCCACTGTGCTGTAGGTGTGATGCACATTATGTGTATTGAATTATTGTCATTTGTCATGCATATGTAACACATAATGATATAAGTTTGACTAATTAAAAGATTAGATTGATAAACCATTCCTGACTTACTAATTATTGAAGAACTTGGCGGTTACACACTTCTTATAAAATGCATTCTTTAATACAACTTGTCTCAACTCGAGATACACAGAACTCCTAATCAGTCGTGAATAGGATATAAATGTCCTAATATGATCACTCGATAAACAAGAGATCCAAGAGTAGTTTTCCTCTCTCTATATGATTGGTTGAAATTAGATTTTGTGTCAGTAGCCAAGGTTAAATACAATAAAAACAAACCGCATACATTCAACCAGATGCAAGCGGTAATTCCCACCTTTTCATGTCCAAAATATTTTTCTCTACATGATCTATTCTAGACCGAAAACAGAATTAGGTATTATGGTAGAAAGGAGGCACCACCCCTTCTTGCCTTGATTCAAATATTTTTATTACACAAAACTTAAAATAAGTAATTCCTTTGTTTACCGTCCCTACCTGCATTTTTCATTCTGGTAAAAAGGTGTGTTAAATAAACATTAAAAAAGTTTCATAACCTTTTAAATGCAGATATTAGGATGAAATAGATTTTCCAAACTTCTTTGCTCTGCTAACATCAGCTGCTGATCAATTTATTCTTCCTCAAAACTTTTCTTGGCTGTGTTGTTCTTGAAATATTTTGAGATGTCCGTTAAGTGACAAACATGTCAGTCGGCATGAACGCTATTGAATAAACTTAGTTTTACTGTGTGAATTACTAAGAAGTCAGTGTTTCTAAAAATTGGTGAGTAATATTTTAGTTTCCTTGTGGTTATATCTGCAAGTGAAGTGACCCAATTGTCTAGATATAATAATTTCATAAAAAGATGAGTTGTCTAAGTTTGATGAGAGTTGAAATGCATGTTTATAACCAAAAGATCTTGGTTTCTTCTGATATTTGCACAAATCGAATCGTATCTTTCTGAATTATGGCCTCTGTTTTACGAAAAAATCGTCTTTTTATACGCCCACATTGAAATGTGGTCGTATATTGTCGTCGCCCCCGTCCGGCCGGCCGGCGTCCACAATTGCTTGTGGACGCTCTAGAGGCCAAAGTTAATATCCGATTGACTTCAGATTTTTACACAGTATTTAAGGTCATGAGAGGAAGAATCCTATTGTTTTTCATCGATCTCCAATAATAACTACCAGAGCTATGGCCCTTGATCACTTCAAAAAATCTTGTGGACGCTCTAGAGGCCAAAGTTAATATCCGGTTGACTTTAAATTGATACACAGTGTATAAGGTCATAAGACGAAGGAGCCTATTGATTTTCAGCAATTTCCATTAATTAGTGCCAGAGTTATGGCCCTTGATCACTTCAAAAAATCTTGTGGTCGCTCTACAGGCCAAAGATAATATCCGATTGACTTTAAATTTATACACAGTGTTTAAGGTCATAAGATGAAAAAGCCCATTGATTTTCGGCAATTTCCAATAATTAGTGCCAGATTTATGGCCCTTGATCACTTCAAAAAATCTTGTGGACGCTCTAGAGGCCAAAGTCAATATCCGATTGACTTTAAATTAAAACACAGTGTTTAAGGTCATGAGACGAAGAAGCCTATTGATTTTCAGCGATTTCTGATAATTAGTGCCAGAGTTGTGGCCCTTGATCACTTCAAAAAATCTTGTGGATGCTCTAGAGGCCAAAGTTGATATCCAATTGACTTTAAATTTATACACAGTGTTTAAGGTCATGAGACAAAGAAGCCTCTTGATTTTCAGCGATTTCTGATAATTAGTGGCAGAGCTAAGGCCCTAATGATTACATAATGAGTTGTTACTCTTAATCAGATTTTAGTGTATTACAAATCTTTAATTACCGAAAAAAGTAAAAATATGCTACAACCCTTGTTGACTGCCTGGACGATTTAGCTGCTGGAGGTCACAGTTGTTATCAGATATAAAAAAATGTTTAGTATATCACCGTTAAACCGTAATGAAGGTCAAGATTGAATTTTCGTGAAAATCAGACCCAAACTGTCACACAAAATGCCACCCCTTGTGAGTCGTACGCTGAAAGGGTAAACATGTGGTATATCAAGGTTGTGGACACTCTGGAGGTTGCAATTTTGTGCCAATTTTGATGAAACTTGAAATGCAGGTTTATAACCCAAAGATCTTGGTTGTTTTCGATATTCGCGCATATTGGTTTGAAACTTCATGAATTATGGCCCCTGATTGTGCGAAAAATCGTGTTTTTAACTCAAAGAGGACACAATTTTGATCTGATTTTGATCAGACATGAATTGTCGGAGCCTTAGGCATTTTCCGGTAGTGGAGGTCATCGAAAATATATAACATCGAAACGAAATATAAAATTGTAAACAACATAAATAAACATAAACTGAATGAACCAAACGAGTAAATTCAAACTATGGACCAGGAACTGACGATGTTGTTGGATGAATTTAAAAAATCTGATTTATCGAATCGATGCAGAATTATTCAAAGAACAAGCATGCTAATTTTCATGTTGGTCAGACTTGAATTGTCAGAACCATAGGCTTTTATCGAAGAGCGTCACCCCAAGAAGATCAAAATGAGTAGCGGTAAGCGACCAGTTTTGGTCCAAAAATTCACTTATCAATCCAGTATTATACATATTTTTCAAATTTATAAATATAACTGACTGAGTGAAAGTTAATACAAAATAAGAAAGGGCATAATTTATTTAATCTTAATCATGTTTGTATAACACTAGACTACTATATACTTGTACATAGATGTAAGATTCCATTGTCAAGGGTAACTGATATGATAGGGAATAAGGAACACATCTCAAAAGAATAAAATAATGATAATAATAATATAATAATGTCCTAAAATCCCACCGAAGCTATATACAGCATTGATAAAAAGAGGGAAAACTAGCTTATGAAGCTTGTAGTTTTTTGGGGTTTTTTTACATCTGTTAGTGAGTGGGGTTGTTACAACTGAATTAATATATAAAACTGCATCCTATTCTCTGGTGGAAGTAAACAGAAATCAATTTAATCTTTCCTTATGCAATTAATTTTGCAATGGATTATATTTTAATCATATTTAATAGTTGGATATATTACTAGGTTGTCACGCGGGCAATCTATCAAATCATCGTTGTTGACTAATTTATCAACATTTTCTATTTTCCTTATAGCCTTCAATGATTGAAAATAAAGCCTATTATCTCTGGGCTTTGGAAGGCACGATTTCATTTTAAATTGTTTAGTAAAGCATATTATAACAGAACTTAAAAAAACATTTTCCTTATATTTATAACATGAAAGTCTGGGTTCAATGCCGCTGAGTCTTTGTGTTATCTTTTTCAATATAGTTGAAACATCATACATTTTATTGTCGTGGGGAATGACTCCGATATCAGTTAAGATTCCAGTGAAATTGATCCTTTGAAATAAATCCAATCCTTTCTTGAAGTATAGATATTCATTCCCCGTCTCCTTGACTGGTATCGCACAGGTTCCATGTTTTGACCATTCGTACCCCCAGAATGTATCTCTGGCAGTATCACTGTGTAGATTTGGCCAGTAAGCATCCAGGTCAGGCAGAAGTTTCTCAACAGCTGACTCGTTGAATTTATAAGAATTATTACAAAATGTTGGTCCCCTTGACCTTCCTACACTTGGCCAGAGACCATGGATTGTCCATCCTGTTACATTTCGACTGATATGACACCTATGTCTGGCGGATCGAACTTTGAAACAAACAACCATTGGCCAATCTTGGGTGAAGGTAAAGAAATTAAATTTATTGGATCTTGTCTTGCAATGTGCCAACTGTACAGTCAATGACAATGTGACAACCAGAATACATATCTTCAAGAAAATCATGATCAGGCCTGCAAAACAGAACAAAATGAAATATAGTGCTTTCACAATTAATAAATTTGAGACAAACTACACTTTTTTGGCGACTGCTTATTTTTTCCACGGTGCGTACCGTCACCGCCTCACTAACACCCAACATAGCCGGAGATATTTACTGGATTAGGACCTAATTTGCTGCTCAAATTTCATTCATGAGACTGTTTTTATCGTACCAACTTTGGTCATCCACTATGCTGTGGGGTGTGATGTATAAGTACATATATGTATTGAATTATTGTCAATTGGCATGCATATGTCACATATAAGTTCGAGTAATTAAGATTGAAAAACCATTCATGACTTACTAGTTATTGAAGAACCTGGCCCTTATAATGCAGCTTTAATACCCGTTGTCTCAACTCGGACAAATAGAATTCCAAGTCAATCATGAGTAGGATATACATGTAACATATACATGTAATAATATGATCATATGAATGATAAACAGTTTGTTTTCTTATCAGTTTGTTGCATTTGGTTAATATTCCTCTCAATATGATTGGTTGAAATTAAATTTTGTGTTTGTAGACTGAATATAATATCAACCAATCGCATACTTTCAACCAGATATGGGGTAGTAATTCCCACGAATAGTAATAATCATGTCCAAAATATTTGTCTTTATCACAGAGCTGGGGTAATGGAATGTAATCATTACATTTTTATACGCCCACATTTTCATGTGGATATATATTGTCGTCGCCCCTGTCTGTCCAGACATCTGTCTGCGTGTCCACGATTTGTTTGTGGACACGCTACAGGTCACAATTCTTATCTAATTTTGACGAAACTTGAAGTATAGGTTTATCTTTAAAAGATCTTGCTTCCTTTCGATATTGGCATGCATTTGATTGAAACTTCGTGGATTATGGCCCCTGATAGTACGAAAAACCAAGGTTGTCAAGATTGGTCGCATTATTTCTGTTACGTCTTTTTTCTAAATTTTTTTTTTTTTCATTTTTAGTGAAGCATGTACTATAACAGGCCCAACTGGCCCCCCGAATCCATTCACTTGATTTGATATTTGTTTATTTTTTGCAATGTCTGTTTATCTTGTAGATTTTTGTTTTGTGTGTAGTGCCGTAGTCCTGCACTTACTATTAGAAGTCACAGTTTTTATCTGATCTTGATGAGACTTAAAACACATTTTTATATCCCAAATATCTCAGTTCATTTTGATATTAGCGCATTGCAGACCATAACTTCCTGGAATATGGTCCCTGATTTTATGAAAAATTGCCTTTTGTTTTAGCTTGTTCTCTATCCATTTCTTGTAAAATGTGGGCCTAGGAACCACTGGTTTTAAGTAATGGACATGTAACGAGTAATGTTGATAAGTAATGGAAGTATAATTAATAACGTTCCAAAAATAATGTAATTGTCAGTTACATTTCAATTTCCAAAAAAGTCAGTACACTGTATCTCTTACACTAATCCAAAATATTGGAATTTAAATAAAAAGGAATAAAAAGGCTTTAAAACAAGAAAAAAATAGAAAAAAAAACATAACTATTTAATTTTGACTTACGACCCTTTTACAAAAGTTTAAGGAAAGTTGAATCCTTAATAGGCCTACATGTAGATTGTTATCAAGCATTCAATCAGATTTAAAGACGATCAGATACATGTAGCCCGTTCAAGGGTGAACCATACAGGAAAATCCCAAGGAACATTCTCGACCAATTCATGAGCAAACCCGGACCTCCTGATAGAAAGGAGGCGCCATCCCTTGCCTTGATTCAAATATAATTAAAATATAAAACAAACATAATTTTCTTGTTTACCCTTCTTACTTGCATTTTTCAATCAAGTAAAAAGTTGTGTAAAATAATCATTAAAGATCGCTAACCTTATAAATGCAGATATTAAGGTGAATTTGCCAAACTTCTCTGCTCCGTTTACATCAGATCAATTTTTTTTCCTCTTATATTAACAGGTGACTTGTAAGGACGTCACGTGACATCATGAACGCTATTGAGCCAGGTTTGTTGAATAAACTTGGTTTTACTAATGCGTGAATTTATTAATCAGTATTGTACTAGCTTCCCTGTTATAAATAATACAAAGACACATTTCTCTGAAAATAATAATTGCATAAAAAATTGAGTTATAATCTGTTGTGATTTTCTGTTGTTAGGGTTATGAATATTATTCAACTTTCAGTTTGTTGAGCATTCAAACAGTTATGCCTATTATTATTACAAAATTTATATAGCGCCCCTTTCACAGATGTGTTCAAGGGCACTTTACAGTGTAACAAATACATACATTCATAAAAATCAATAACATGAAAAATGTTAAAAATACATTACTTAAGCAATTAAGCCTAAAAATACATAAAAGAACTACATTTGTAAATTACAATTTTTTCAACTTAAAGAAACTAAATTGCTAACATTTGGGACCTAGAAATTGACACAAGTTGGTCGCAACGCATATAATACTCTAATATGAATGTATATAAACTGATTTAGATTCAACGGTTTACATTTTTACTCTAATTTCAAATCAGTTAATTCGGCAAAATAATCAAGCGGTGTCAATCAAATGCAAATTTCTAGCGTCTAGTTATTCCAGTCTACATGTGCCGTTTGATTTGGTGCAATGTTTCTAGCCTCATTCTTCAAGTCTCTTGCTAGAACTAGGGCTAAAACGCATTATGGTACATGATTCGTGTACCAATGGTAAAATATTTATTTTGTCTTAAATATTGCATTTCAGAAGCCCATCTTTTTCCGGTAAGATCACATCATCAATTTTGATTTAAATTGACAAATAATTTGTGTTTTCAATGTTGAAGATTTTGGATGATATTGAGTCAGACACTTAGCTACTTTAAGGTGTGCATGTGTGTGTGTATCCAGGTGTGTGCATGTGTGTGTGTATCCAGGTCAAACTGATCCCGCAGTGAATATTCGCTTGGCCGCTACAATCACTGATAAGCATGACATCGACGAGGCTTAATGAGTACAGCATATTAACTTTTTTACTCCGACAAATTAAATTCTCAAACATTTTTTTGAGGTAAAAGAAAAATGAATAAAGACGTTTATTCCTATTTAGTCTAAATGGGTATTAAAATGAGTAAAATGCATCATTTTGCCCGAAGCAGTTAGGTGTTAAGTAAACATTGCACAAACCGTTGAGGCAATGACTGACGCCGGGTGCAGTCAACGCACGTGTTGTGGACAGTCATCTGTTACAGAGTTAATTTGTAAGTGATTCTCTGTGAAACAGATTGTATCCAGGTGTGTGTGGTGGGGGTCCAAGTAAGGTATACAGTATGTGTTAGAAAGAAATATTATTTTTAAAGAAAAACTCCCCGTTGTTGCATTTCTCAGGAAATTAAACTGATGAAGAATTTTAGGCGGACACTCTGTTTCTTTTGAAATAACCTAAGTAGGGGAATCAGTTGGTTGAATGAGTTTTGTGTGCTCTTTAGATCATAAGGTCTTTCATTGTGTCAGTTGGTATGGTTTCAATCCACGGTTGTATATGACCTGGCCCCAAGTTCACAAAACTTTCTTAGACTTAAGATAAGAATTTACTCAAAATTTTTGGCTTATTTTAACTACAATTTAGCCCTTTATAAAACTTTTGTTGTTTTAATGTATCAAATACATCAATAAGAAACTATGTGCAAAGTTTAGTGTTTCTGGATCAAAGATATTTCTCCTAAACAATGATTGAAAGTTGAGTAAATTTTTTTTCGGGTTCTTCCACTGTGGTTGAAGGCCAGTGTTGATAGGATGTTGAACTTTTGCTCTCAGGTCTCACATCTTACATTTTGAATGAAAACTGCATCATTACAGGGCCGGGACTGTACAGTCCAGTGCATGCTTATGGCTGGCTCTCGGATTCATGTATTTGATTTGATATTTGTTATCTAATCCTTGCTATTTCTATCAATGTAGTTTTTTTTGTCCACAGGTTCCTTTTGTTGGTTTTCTTTTGTGTGTAGTGCAGTCCTCCTGCAGTTACTATTTAAACACTAGTCTTGAAATTTTAACAATTGAATTTAAATATTTCTTTCCACTCCCAGCTCTGAAATTAAAAATAAAACCATTTTTAGATGAAGAAAAATTATCAAAATTACTTTTACTTTCATCTCATCAGCTATAAAATGACAGTATTTGAGAGAATCTTTTTACAAGTCTTTAGAGACCATGTCTGGAAGAAGATAATTTCATGGATGGTTAAAGTTGATGTCATTAATTTATGAGTTTGTGTTGGGTATATTATATATATGAACAAATAGGCAACATACATGTATATGTATGTGATCTCTGTCAGACACTTCCTGATATCTGAGGTTATATTTTTTTAATGATAAATTTAAAGAATGGAGACCATTACAATAGGTGTGGCAAATGAGCATATGTTGTATATTCACAAGAGATTAATGCTGTTGAAAGTTGAAGTGTGAATCATCATCATATTGTTGAAACCTCCAGTTCCCACTCACTAGCAGATAAAATTCCAGCAGACAAACAGTACAGAAGTCTTCATTCAGGACTGACTGACTGGTAGCTGTATTTTGGGCATTGAATTAAGGTAATTTAATGATTGGTTGGCTTGGTTTAGTTAGAATATGATCAGATTTTAGATGTTTTATAAATCAATTTTAGGTAATTTTTACAAATGAATATTTTTAGTTAAATATATGTGGGATGTTTTAGTTGATTAGGACTAAGGTCTGGATGCAATTATTTTTCACTCACTAGGTCTTTGTTTAATGGTATATAAACTGACAGGTCTTGTGAAGAGAAAGGGTTCATTGCTATGTTTTCATTTGGCATTTAGATATATTATTAAGGGATAACACGGATGAATGGGTCAAAATTTAGATCATAAGGTCTTTCATTGAGTCAAATGGCATAGTTTTGATTCCATGCTTGTAAATGCATATCACCTATATAACCTCATGGGTTTCCTCCCCCTGTTAAAGAGGTTAGACCCTATCTATTTCAAAAATAAAATTGGACCACATCTTAGTCCCAAAATGACTTAGTTTGTGTCAATTAGACATTTAGCCTGATTTCTCTTTCTGTCCCATTAAATATATTGATTGATTAGTACCATAAAGCAGCCTTTCATCATTTAAGGGAATTTGTATCCTTTGTAAATTTGAATCTATGGAAAGAATATTATTCATGTAATTAATTTAAAATTTGTCAATGATGGGCATCCCCTGCAGCACCATCCATACAATGTAAGTGTTGGGTAAATATCTTTTGATTGTTCATTGTAAGTGAAAAATTAAATGTTGTGCAAACAATTGCTAAAAATATTCAGCGGTTTGGGGAGCAGCTTGATTAATTTAAATTCATCCACGTGTAAAAATAAATAGTCTTCAAAACATTTTATATCTCGATCAAAAAAAATAAAATATCTTCGTCTTAAGTATTATAAATTCCTTGAGTAGGATTCAACGGAATTGGTGTAATAAGGTGCTGTTTCATATTTATAATCCAGGCCCCAAGTTCACAAAGCATTCTCAGACTTAAGTTGAGAATTTGCTCAACTTTCAATCACTGTTTATGAGAAATATCTTTGATCCAGAAACATAACAGTTTGCATATAGTTTCTTATTGATGTATTTGATACATTAAAACAACAAAAGTTTTATAAAGGGCTATATTTTAGTTAAAATAAGGCGAACTATTTTGAGTAAATTCTCAACTTAAGTCTGAGAATGTTTTGTGAACTCGGGGCCAGAAAGAAGATGGGGATAAGTAGTAAATTATAAAAATGTGATAATTTTATCCAATTATCAACCATATTGTCTATATATTATAGTCGATATTTCGCTGATTATTATTACAAGTTAGTCATTATTACCAAAGTGTTGGTCATACATCCAACCTTGTGTAAAGGTTATCTAGGGATAGTCTTTATTTTTGCTAATTAGTTGTTAATGTTATGTAATTAGTAATTTGTGCCAAGTAGACAATCACTTTGCCTATTTGTTAGAATTTTGACCTTTTGTTTACTGATTATGACATTATTACAAGGATGTGTTGTATTAAGACGCCCATATAAGTTTAAAGGTCATGTTATAATTGTTAATTATATGGAAAAAGTAACATGTGGCTGCGGTTAGTGCTTGCAGGTAGATTTATAGACTCATTCAGATTTTACAGGCCTTCAAATTTCACAAGTCTGTGTGAAATTATTTATGCAAAGTCGTCTTTTCTTTATATATAAATGGTTTAACATTTAGATCATTGAGTCAAGTGGCATGGTTTCAATCCCACACTTTTACGTGAGAAAGAGTAGAGTTGTCTGTCCAACTTTGTGGGTTTTTGATTATCTCCTACTACTAAAGACTGCCCAGCGCAAGCGAATTCTTGAAATAAAATTGAATAATAGCATATTTTGTCATTTTATACATACAATGTAAAAATCGGTAGTTTGTCTTAACATCATCTACAAGATTTATTATTAATATCCTATGGAATTGTAATTTATACATCGTGTTTATGTTTGTAGACAAAGAACCATATTGATTTTCGACGATTTCCAATAAGTACTGTCATGGCTTTTAATCGCATAGCGAAATATTGTGGCTAAACAGTGACATTTTACATATCATTACACATACCGGTGTAGATTATTGATTATTGTTTTCAGTGAGTTAAGCAAATCCTCATCCAAACCGTGGGGTTGGATGGCGGAATGATTAGCACGTGTGCGCTGTGTCATAAGGTCTGTGATTGAGTCAACTGGCGTGGTTTGATTCACCGGTTGTACATGACAAGGAGTAGGGTTGCCTGTCCAACCTCATGGATTACACGAAAAATGTCACGGTATCACAAACTGGCAAACCCGACAGATTGAATGGTAAAGTGGTTTTGGGAACATTGAGGAGTGTAAACCTATTATAGACACTGCAATGATTAATTAATTTGAATATGTTTTTAGTCTAAATATTTGTACACGGATGGTATCTTTATGGAAAACAGTTGATACTGGAAAATAGGACAGTTTTGGGTTACATGTATTTTGATTATGATAAGTAAAATTAATTTAACATTTGTTTATTTTCTTATTTAAAGTGATAATACCTCCTACCTGTATAGAGTGAACATTTTGTGCATATAAGATGATGTGCCCAATGTTATTTTGATTATGAAATGTAAAATTAATTTACCTTTTTTTCTTGTTAAAAGAAGTGATCATACCTCTTTAATCCTACATGTAGAGTGGACATATTGTCTATATAAGTTGATACGTATGGACTACCTGATATGTTAGTTTAGTTCTCAGTCAACATACCTGTATTGTACCCAGCTAGCCATAGGTAGGCTGTCTGTCATATTGTGGAATTTGTTGAGTACATGATGACAAGGGTATACAAATTTTATAGGAAAACAACTGAAAGCATTAAATAATGTCCTCCATTAACCAACATTCCATGGCACCTAAGGATCAATGAAATTCTTTAAACTGTTCACAATAAAAACATCCAAGACTGAGCTACATGTAGAAACATTTTCCTCAAATACTGAACCCAGGTTTTATGTATGAGTATTGCTTATTTAACAACAACCTATCTCAAATTAATGATGTTTTGTTACAATTGTTGTTTCAAATGACATTAATTAGGTCAGTGGTTAAATTATTTATTCTTAACATTGATGTTTTAAACAGAAATACACATACTGTTTGTAAATTATTTTTTGGCATTAACAAGCATATCGGGCAGGAATCACTAAATTTCAGGGAATTAGTTATTTTTCTAGTAAGATTAGGTCTGTGCTTATGATAAATATACAATTTCAAAGTTTATCAGAAATAATTACAAGTACACTATAAATACTTTTATGAGAATATATCTTTACATTAAATGAAAAGTAGTATTGTGTTGACTGTCTTTGGGACTCTCTATCAGCCCATCATTGTTTAGACTTAACATTAAACCTAGTACATGTACATGTGCCGGTAGTTGATAATACTATGTCTTTACATATTTGTCTTATCAGTTGCCTTCATTATCCCTGTCAGTGCGGAAAAGTGGGATGTTAAACCTGACATGATATCAGTTGCCATTGTTAGTATATATTATAAATATTTTATTATGATTGATAGATAAAGCTAGTATTCATACCATAATATGTAAAGTATTTACACCCTATTACTGCTTGGGTTAACCTTGTTGTTTTTCTTAATGGTGATGAGCCTGTTTTTATTTGTTTTTCACTTTGTTCTTTAGTGTTGTGGTTGAGATCATGACGGGCTGGTATTAAAAATGTGAGGCTATTAAAACTTGCTGTCAGTCAATAAGCATGCCAGAAAATTGAAATGTTTATTTTTTTTTCACTAAACGAATACTGTGTAGCTGAATCTGTCCAGTTGCAAATGTTTAAAGTGAGAGATACGGGATTGTCATGCAATCTCATAGAAAATGGTTTTTTGGACAACCATGGATCAATTTTATTTTCCAGTGGTTAATATTTTATGGAGTGGCTTCTAGCTGTAATAGGGATACATGTGTCAAAAAATGACATGTTAGAAATAATAGATATCAAATTAACTCGTTAACCTGCTGGTTGGGAGTTCGATTGGACCGAGAAAATTCATCTAGAGGGCCTTGGAAGGGAAAATGTATAGTCGTTTGGATGGGACCAAAAACAGAGGTCCTGTGTACAGTAGTGTACACATTGCCATGCACGTAAAAGATCCCTTGGAAAATGGAATTTGATAAGAGAGACCAATGTGCCTCTGTCCAGACAAAATTCCCATCAACATAGCACACTGTACGGTGTATGCCTGTCGTCACTAGCCTGGTCAGGCGCAGGAAAATAGGACATTCAACTCCATTTCATTTCATTTGGAAATAAAAGTATGGTGTAGGAAAAATTCCCTCATGGTACACATCGGTGCTTTTTGTATTCCTGTCATCTTTAGCACTTTTTTGGGCAGAAAAGTAGGATGCAAGACATTCAACTCCATTTCATTTCATGAGCTATGGTTTGCTTCCTAGAAAGTGATACAATTTGTATAACTTTAACTTTAACATCCTACGGCGACTGGGCTAAGAAAGACTGGCATACACCACATTGCCCCATGACAGGCTGTCTGTCCTGCACCACTGACAACGGGGAATCATGCCGTAAATGCTGATGAACTTTATCGGCCAACACTAGTAGTCCGTTCAGACGCTTATTTTTAAACCAGTTCATAATCGCTGGGGTTTTTAAGACAGCATCGTGTTGCATTCACACGTACTATAAGCCAAACCAGTTTAACTATTCTGACCTCTTCGGTCGGAGGTTAGAGTTAACTACGCATGGGCAGCTTCACCATCTTTATTCAGTTCTCACATGCTGTCGATAACATTGGCACTGTCTGACTCTGATATTTTCACAGGAATGTAACTTACCGCGTCCTGCGCATGCTCAAAGCAAGCTGGAGCTGGGGTTTTTAAGCCAACCCGTTCAGACGGCTAAGATGAATCAGTCGAAGACAGGTTGTGAGCTGGGGTTTTTAAACTGGTTTATTTGCCCCACATGTGCGTTCAGACGCTTAAGTTAAACTTGTTTAACGATCCCTGGGGTTTTTAAACCAGTTCAAAATAAGCATCTGAACAGGGTACAAGATTGAGCACTGGACCACTGAGTCAGCAAACCACTGTCTTAATCACTGACCATTATACATGTAGCTCCAACTTTTTAAACAAGGGAGATAAATTAAATGACTTTCCTTTTATTTTGTAGACTTGTGAAGCTGGAAATAATGATGATTATACAAGAAGAAGATTGAGAAATCTGAAAACTTTATCAAATAGCTGTACAGTAAGTGAGCCTACCTCATAATTATACTCATAATTTATCAAATTCAACTTTCTACCCTATTGTAAATGTGTGTGTGTGAGTGGGATTGGGGCTGTGGTGGTTCAGTTAGTAAACAACTGCGTAACCAGGAGATCTCAGGTTTTGCTCCTGTTGTGGGGGCGAAAGTTCTTCAGGATTTTCCGGTGCAGCTTCCCTTATCAGTGGTTCGAAAAAGAGTGCTGGCGAGGACAGTTCGACAGTGTCTAGTCATTTGGATGAAACAAAAAACAAAGGTCCTGTGTACACATTGCTGTGTACATGAAAGAACCCTTGACAGTAGGCCGTAATGTCACTGTGTGAGAAAAATTTCCCTCATAACACTGTATGACTATGGCATATGTCCACCTTCATTAGCCCAGTAGGTTTTGAAAAATAGGCCATTAAACCCCATTTCATGTCTGGAAATCTGAGAAGCTATCTATTGCTGAGCAGTATTTTCTATCTTTTGAATGGATGCATTTGGTGACGCAAAAGAAAATTGCAAAATTATATTAGGAGTGTATTATTATAACAATGTAGCCATTGTTTAAGGCAACAGGTTCGAATTCCCAGTGGTTGGAATATTTTGCACTTGGTATTCCTGTGTTTGTGTGTAGAGTTTAATTTTGCCTACCTTTGAAATGGAAGGAGAATGTTTATGAGAAGTTTATAAAATAAACATATTACATTACCCTCACATCCTGTTACCAGTTACAGAACAGTTTAACTTAAACATCTAATATATACCTCATTACATTCTAGTTAATACTTGTACTGCAACTAAACCCCACAACTTGGACATCCTGCATCTCTCGACTTGAAATTGATTTTACAAAGTGTAGAAAAATAGTATTTTATTGGAATTAAACAATTGCTTTTATTAGCTTAGAAAAGTAAACTTTTACAGAATTTAATTACAGTAGTTTATAGTAGCAAAGTTTAAATCAAACCTGGCATTTAAATCAAACTTCGAAATAAGGCACTTTTTGTCTGGTTTTGTCTTGCACAAAAAATGTTCTGATGCCTGTCATGATGTCCATCCAGTTGATTGTATAGCGTTTCCAATGAACTATTAACAAAGCCAGCTTTACTATTCTAACCAAAGTTTCTCATTTAGTCGGATGATAGTTACTCTAGACGGTGTTAAAAATAAGATGTAAGAAGGCAATTAAACTAACAATTTTAAGCCAATAAACCTACCATAGGAGCAGGTGGATTTAAGGTTAATCTAATTTTTAGTAACTGGCGTGTCTAAGCTAGCTTAACTATGTGTATCTGAGTCTGAAGCTTAACTGTGTGTATCTGAGTCTGAATGGGTGATTAGGTACATGTACGGTACCTTTCAAAAGCTAATAGGGATGTGGAAGTTGATGGATAATCTTTCATAACAAACGGAAATTCTTAGCATAACATAAGAAAAGCCGAAATGTAGCAAATAGGCTACCATCTATTATATATGTACATCCCTGGCGTAGTTTAAATATTTAATCATGTTACCTGAGAATAAAAGAGATTAGTTTAAGAAATGTTTATAAGAACATACATCTACCTGTTTCAACATGTTTTAAAGAATAAGATTAAGAGACAGTAGATAATTAAATTATCCAGGATTTAATTCATTTTAGATAAAAGAACGGGAGTTTATATGCTGTGGTATAAATTATTTGTTATAAACACATTAAAAAGGCCTACTGATCTATCCTACAATTAAATTGTTGTCCAGTCACTTTTATTATATTAATTATAAGTTCACAGGTTTCTGTTTTTCAACACAAGATATGGTTGAACAGAAATCAGTCATGCGAGGCCATTCATTCATCATCTACATATACCCCCTTCATATTAGTGACAGCTGCCTGTTTAAATTGGAGCCATTTTTTCTTGGCTATGTTGTTAAGTTGTAAATTGAGTGTTTTAAGTTTGTTTTGGTTCCAGATAGGAAAGGAATTGTAGCTGGATATTTTATTCCAGGTTTTAAAGGTGAGAATTGGTGTAGTTTTGATAAATAGAATATGCCCTGACCTTTGACCTAGTTGTTATTTCTTAGATACTTGTAATTGATCTTTCTGAAGTCTTATAGATTTTGTTACACATATGGTTGCATTATCCGATTTATAACATGATTTTGAATTTCATTGGGAGAATATATAATAATAATTTAATCATCATGTCTGATTCACGTTGACTAAAAGCCAAATAGAAAATAATTCAGAATATATTGATAGCCTATTCTTACATGTTGACAAAGTGTTATGATGTTTTGTTTTCTTTTACAAATGATTTTGTATGTAAGTGTTAAGATATTGGTTTTTTTTACAAATGATTTTATGTAAGTTGAGAATTGTTTAAATACATATTTTATTCCTGAACAATTACATAATTTATTACAAAAAGATATTTATGAGTATGAGTGGAAATTACATAATTTATTACAAAAAGATATGTATGAGTGTGGCTTGAAATTACCCAGATTATTCTCCACCTTTAACACTAGCTAAAAGAAATGTTGTTGCCATAGAATAATCAGGTTCCTTAAGCAACGTTCGCGAGTTATACAACATCTCTCCGTTGCTTGGATACTCAGCAATTCCCCGAACTTTGCGCTAGTTGTTTTTACAAGTGACTAATTAGCATTGTCCAATCAGGGTTTGTGGCACCAAACACACTGTAAACAAACAGGGTTTTTTAAATTGAGAAACTCGTGGGAAAACAGCAACCGTGACGTTGTTCGATCTTTGAACTTTGCAACTCGATTGTCACATGTAGGCATTTTAGCTATAAAGCACGGGACTTGGTATTCACGACGACCGATGAATTTGATAGGTTCCCAAGCTGGGCTTGTGACAATCGAACTTAGTGGCGAAATATACAGGGTATTACGTGAAGGGCTTGATAAGATGTATGTAGTTAAGGCGAGATCAAGCCTTCTATTGAAGATGTAGAATAATAGGAATAGAGTACCAGTGTAACCTGAAATTACTCTTTCTGGTCCATTATTGATAAAGATATGTTGATGGTATCATAGCATGAAATAATAAAAATAAGGTGTTGAAGTAAGCTAGAATTGTACTGTTTTTGGTCCATCCTTAACACCTAGCAAAAAGAAATGTTGTAGCCATAGACTAATAGGAATAAAGTATCAGTGTAGCCTGAAATTACTCTTTCTGGTCCATTATTGATAAAGATATATGTTGTAGGCTTCATGGCATGGAATAATTACATACTACATGTACATGTAATATAAACAATAATAATACAGACAAATGCCAGAAACAACCATAAAGTGCACATTAAATCGAAGCTGGCCGCTCCCAATCAGAAAATTCCCTGAAAGAATGTCAAGTAGCCCCCACCAAATTTGATTGCGATCTCTCCTTGAAATATGATGAATGATTGAAGTGGCTTGAATCACATTGAAGATGAGATGAGATGTTCTGATGATGTAACAAATCTCTTCTTACCTTCTTAGTCATTTACAGGGGTTCGGCTTTCTGTTGATTTCTATCAGTTGGATCAAAGAAATAATAAATTCAGGAAAGAGCCTTGTTTTATCTCATTGTTTCATCTCTTTGTGCTTTGACTCACCAATTAAAGGTTACATTACTTACATTCTCCAAATTGTGATAAAATCTTCATGAATTAAACAATAGGTTATTCAAATACTATCATGATGTCATTTAGCCTGTAGAATGGAATGGGGTTTATCGTCTCAATGGAGGAAGGGGGAGGAGCGGGTCGAATGGTTAACATGTTAGATCACAAAGTCTGTCATTGAGTTTAGCACCATGGTTTTAATGGTGTATTCCCACGAAGGCGCAGTTACAGAGCGTGACCAAAATTAATCCTTCCCGCGAAGGCGCAGATATCGACGTGTCGGCTTTCGTTTGAAGGGAGACATGTTGTTATTAGGACCCAATTAACGGCGTTAAAAATTTTATGAATTTATGTTAACTCTGAATCTTATCCACCAATTGCCAACTAACGATGAATATCATCAAATCACCCAAGTAGTATTCACGTATTTGCTCACTTACACCATCAGTGTCATTTTTAAAGATATAAAATCCCCTTAATGTTTGTTATATTATAGTTGTTTTTATTGGCGAAGTTAAATTTAATTTTTGTTATAGTATTATCTTTTTTATTTATTTGACGAAATTAAATTAATTTTTGTTATATTATAGTATGGTTATGTTTTTTATTGCTTATCTGATGCTAAAATGTTGGTTAATTAGTTACAGTGGGGATTATGAAAGTGTAAATTCTTATCATAACAATCTATAACACCATTGTTACGTTTTTAATCCATTTTAATCCTTAGGGCTGGATTCCCATTAAGGCCTCGAAAACAACTCTTTTTAATCCGTTACGGTCAATAACTGCGCCTTCGCGGGAATAAACCGTTTTAATTCCCCATTTATACCTGATAAGGAGTAGGGCTGCCTGTTCAATCTAGGGAGTTTTTTCTGGGTCCTCTGGCTTCCTTCCACAGCTAAGAACACCTACATACAAGCGAATTACTGAAATAAAAGTTTGTTTAAGTGGACATTAAACCTCATCTCTCTCTCTCATTACTATGATTATTTTGAGACTAACATACAGTATAGTAGGAGGGATGTGAAGCTTGTCGGGACAGACTTAACCAACTGTGAAATGTTCTTTATGTGCATACCATAGACAGGCCTCTGTTTTATGTGTCTCCCAGTGACCAGCTACACATGTGCTGTCAGCCTCTCAGCTTGTCTTCAAGCCCAAAAATGTCCTAATAAAGGTTACTTATTGACAATCACAATCATGAAACGAAGAAGCCTATGGATTTTTAAGGAATTTCTCCTAATCACTCTGAGAGTTGTGATCTCTGTGGAGGATTTATAAGCTAAAGTTATCATCGAATTGATCTGAAATTTGTTCGGTGTTCTAGGGATACCGTATGGAGGACCAGAGCTCTTCAACGATTTCAAATAACTCAAATAACTAAGCTTCTTAACTGATCACCAATAAATGTTTTGTTTCTGTAAGAATCAGAAAGAATTGGGAGCCTTTCTGATAATTACTACATTGAAAAGATTTTAGTGTCTTGTGTAAATGTTTTCAGTACCTACCAATGAATATAAATGTGACAACATTAAAATGGATTGCACATTAGTTAACTGCCGTGGTTTCGATTCCTGGGTTTAACATGACAAGGAGTAAGTCGCCTGTCTTACCTCATGGGTTTTCTGTAGGTCCTCTTGTTTCCTCTCACTTTTATTTATCCCTGTACGCAAGCAAATTATTGAAATAAAATTGAACCATATGTTAGTCTTGAAATTACCTAGCTCGTGTCGAACCTCATTTCTCACTCTCTCCTCTCAAACGACACAGCTGCCACGTGCATTGTTTCATTTACTGGCAACCTATCTTGTAGGGCTTCCTGTTATATAATTTAAATTTATCAATAAATTTATTGGGATTTATTTTATATATGACTCAGAATAGGAAGTCTTTAAACTAATGGTAGTGCAAATAAAAAAATCTCTTGGTAGAATGTCAACAAATAGGACTATTGTTGGATCACAAAACTTTGTTCAAAGTGAATTGATGTGTATTTTTTTGATAAATAAACACTGGTTTTAGCTTATCATTAACGACAGTAGAAGGGTACTTGAGCAGCTTCAGGTCTGTTTATCTATGGGTATACACACTGCATCTCACTATCTCTCTTGTCTCGGAAGATAAGAAAATTCCACTGTGGGGTTAAAGATAAAGGTCATAATTGTTTTTTGATGAGTTGAGATAAACAGTAAAATGATACAAGTCCAGATAGATTATTAGAACTTGATTTAGATTATTTTCAGGTCATCTTTTTATATCAAATAAATATGTTGTGAAAAACAGATCTATTCTTCTTTTCTGTTCCTTCATGTTAAAGAGAGAAAAAGAATGACATAAAAATACTCAGAAATACCTGTTTCAATACACGGAAAAGCTATTTGAACTTTCCAAATGAAGGAAAAATGACATCAAGTATTCTGGTAAGAGTCAGCAGACTATGCCTCACGGAAGATAGCTTTAGGGTCTAAGACCAAATTTTTAAAGTCATCTTAGCACTTTTCTTAGTATTCAAAATACAACTTTATGGATTTACTACTTCTCGGTTTATTACATGCAAAGTTTCAATACTCTTACAGGTATCTTTATATAGTAAATCCATAAAGTTATGTTATTTTGAATATTATACCTCTACTTCTAAATGTCTTTCAAGAAACTTTTCTTAGTATTTTAAACCCTGTGAAAAGGGGCTATTTCTGATAGCAACAAGTGGTGTCTGGTGCTTTTAGAAAGAGTAAGCATACCCTGCCAAGTGCACATCAGTCATCACTACTTGTAGATGCTTAAAAAAGAGCAAGCATAACCTTTTTTATACATGACACCTGTTGCGACTGACTTGTGTTTATTAATTGGAAGATACCTGTTATAATGTAACCTCAGGGAAATGGCCACAGTGTTGCCAATCATGTTGTTCTAAATACAAAATATTTATCAATTGATAATGGGATGTTAAAAATCAATACATTCTTAGACTGATTAAATTTTCCGACTACAATGAGATTGACTGTTCAGGTATTTCAACTTAACATTTGATTAACTAATTAGATTATTGATTGACAATAGTTAAAATGGTAAATTAAAGGGGCTTTGGTACATCCAACCTGAAAATTTTATGTTTATAATATATAGAAAACCCACAAGGTTGGAAGATATATTCAATATAACCATAGACTCCTCTAACTATTAAAATTGAAGCATCTTTTTGAAATCATTGAATATTAAAACATTGATAACTTTGATTGGCAGACTTGTCTCATATTTTGCACACTTTTTTTTTTGACATTTGATGATTACAATTCCTAATAATAATATGTGACAGGATGTTTACTTTGGATGTAGTGAGCGCATGCACAGTCTTGACTATTAATATTAACTTGCATTTTCGATATATATCAGAATGCATGTGCCACTGAAACAAGTGAAAGAAACTTTCTTTGATAGGGATGCGATCTTGGTTCGGTGTTTTACGTATTGGAATGTGGACATATAATCGATTGATGAAACATTATATGGATAGTTAGTATGTTTAATAATCTGAGAATAAACAATATAATTTCAACATCCCTGATTGATCTGTATATCTGCAAAATGGGGTTGTCTCTTTAATATTTTTGTATTAAAATACTATTAGTGTTTACAATCTGTGGTTGAAAATTCCAGTGGTTTGTGTATGTAATCAAAGTTGCAAGTTGGAATTTGAAAGTGGTTAAGAAAATATGTTTAGATTCAACAGCTGACTGGCAAAACATTCATTGTTCTACAAAATGAAATGAAATGAAAGAGAGTTTACTTTTCTGCACAGGGCCGTAAATAGGATTTTAAAAGTGGGGGTGCAGCAGCGTGGTGGGGCGCCAATATAATCCCTAAGTTACTGAGCGCAGGGACTGTGCCTTATTTTGTCTGGGGGTGCAATGTACCCCCTGCACCTCCGGTAAATACGGCCCTGTTTCTGTACTGACTAAACTAATGAAGATGGGCACACACTATAGACAGGCATACACCATGAAGTGGCTCTACAGCCTACTGTTAATTTGAATTCCAGTTATCAAATGTTCTTTTATGTGAATGCCAATGTGTACCCTGGTGCTCGATTTTTTTGTCTCATCCAAACAACTATACACTGTTCCTTGTCAGTCTCTACTTATTGACAAGGGGAAACCACGTCTGAACTTTTCTCTGCCAACACCTGAAGCAAACCCGATAGAACCTGGTTATTGAGTCGATGTCTTACTCACTGAGCCACCACGGCTCCTGTTCAACAAAACACCAACCTTAATCTTATTTACTATGATGTGATTATAATATGGCAACTGTCTTGTATCAAGCACAAATTTTATTTAGCTGTTGACATCCAGCCAAATTGGCACTTTAATACAAAATGTCACTGTCACGACTTTGTTGAAATGTTGAACACATTTATTGACTTAGTTTTACACTTGATAAGGTTTGAAGAGCATCAAAATAAATTATATGCTCTGTCTGTTTATTGTCAGTATTTTGAGGTAAGAATTTTATTATGTAAATAAAATGAAGTGTTTATATTTGATCTATTAAATTTAACTATTTGTGAAATTGTTATTTAAACAAGTCATGGATGTACATAATTTGCTAGTAGTCAGTAATATTCTTGATCTACATTATTTCATTTTCTATAACAAGACTTTAGTTAAAATTGCTTGAACATCGTCTTAAACCAGGAAATGGCTGCTTACACTTTGTAATCTTGGGTCAATGATCTTAAACAATACAATTGACTGGAAAACCTGGCAAACGTACTTTGGACAAATGTATTGATATACTTTGAATTTTTTGATATGACCATACAGTTTCAAGATGGCTCTATTAATGACATCATGCTCACATAGTGTGGTCATACTTGTTAGGGTGGAAAACTGTATTGGCGGACTTTAACTTTTTGGATATGACTTAACAATTTGAAGATGGCTCTATTAATGACATTATGCTCCACTGCTTGTTCAAATAGGGGGTGTTGGATCATGGCTGAATGGTTAGGGCTTTTGTGCTGTATCATAAGGCCTGGTTTTGATTCCCTGGGGTTGTACGTGACTAGGAGTAGGGTCACCTATCCAACCTTGTAGGTTTTCTCCAGGTAACCGGTTTCTGCCCCACTGCTTAAAACCACTATGTCCAAGCGAATTATTGAAATTGAATTGAACTATATGTTAGTCCCAAAATAACTGCTCATCAGTGGTGTGGGATGGAGGGCCTGACAAGGACAGCTGTCTAATTGTTTGGATGGTATGAAAAACAGAGTTCCTGTGTAGACATTGGCGTGTACGTAAAAGATCCCTTGGCAGTTGGCTGTAGCGCCGCTGTCCGGGCAAAAAGTACCTCATAGAAAAACGTATGGTGTATACGCCCATCTTCATTAGCCCAGTCAGAACAGTAGGACGTTTAATCTCGTTTCATTCCTTTTAACTCCAACTCTGATATACTAATTACAGTGAATGTAGGCTGGTATCATGTATAGCCATGTACACAGTGTGACTATACTGTAATTAACTGAAGTAAGAGGTAAATTAGTGAGAGAAGTTGATTGATATATATCCTTTAGTTAGCTAGGTTACAACCTTAATGAGAAAAACACCTCTCATTACTTCCAGATCAGCTTGGCGTTGTTTTTATGCTCCACTAACGCCAATGTATCAATGAAAAGAGGCTGAAAGTCTGCAAGCGAGGTAAATTGTGACTTACAGCTGGAACTAGACCAAATACCTGCAGGTAAGGTTAAAGCAGATTAACTAATTCAAGTTTCAAATGAAATTTATCAAGAAGAACTGCTTTTTATACGCCCACATAGAAATGTGGACGTATATTGCCGTCGCCCCTGTCGGTCCGTCTGTCGGTCCGTCCGTCCGTCCGTCCGTCCGTCCGTCCATCGTCCACAATTTCTTGTGAACGCACTAGAGGCCAGGGTTAATATCCGATTGACTTTAAATTTATACACAGTGTTTAAGGTCATGAGACGAAGAAGCCTATTGATTTTCAGCAATATCCGATAATTACTGCCAGAGTTATGACCCTTGATCACTTTGAAAAATCTTGTGAACACTCTGGAGGCTAAAGTTAATATCCGATTGACCTTAAATTCATACACAGTGTTTAAGGTCATGAGACGAAGAAGCCTATTGATTTTCAGCAATATCCGATAATTACTGCCAGAGTTATGACTCTTGATCACTTTGAAAAATCTTGTGAATGCTCTAGAGGCTAAAGTTAATATCCGATTGACCTTTAATTTATACACAGTGTTCAAGATCATAATACAAAGAAGCCTATTGATTTTCAGCAATATCCGATAATTACTGCCAGAGTTATGACTCTTGATCACTTTGAAAAATCTTGTGAATGCTCGAGAGGCTTAAGTCAATATCCGATTGACTTTAAATTTATACACAGTGTTTAAGGTCATAAGACGAAGAAGCCTATTGATTTTCACGGATTTCCGATAATTAGTGCCAGAGTTATGGCCCTTGATCACTTCAAAAAATCTTGTGGATGCTCTAGAGGACAAAGATGATGTCCGATTGACTTCAAATTTATACACAGTGTTTAAGGTCATGAGACGAAGAAGCCTATTGATTTTCAGCGATTTCTGATAATTAGTGCCAGAGTTGTGTCCCTTGATCACTTCAAAAATTCTTGTGGATGCTCTAGAGGCCAAAGTTAATATCTGATTGACTTTAAATTTATACACAGTGTTTAAGGTCATGAGACGAAGATGCCTATTGATTTTCAGTGATCTCTGATAATTATTGCCAGAGTTATGGCCCTTGATCACATCAAAAAATCCTGTGGACGCTCTAGAGGCCAAAGTTAATATCTGATTGACTTTAAATTTACACACACTGTTTAAGGTCATGAGACAAAGAAGCCTACTGATTTTCAGCGATTTCAAATAATTACTTCCAGAGTTATCTCCCTTGATCACTTCAAAAAACCTTGTGACGCTATAGATGCCAAACTTATCATCCGATTGACTTCAGATTGATACACAGAGTTTAAGGTGTTGAAACGAACAAGTATTTTGATTTTCAATGAATTTTGATAACTGAACAGCTAAATCCATGATGTTAAATGTTTCCTATACTAATTGTTAGCGTGGGGCAAAACTTTATAAAAAGCAAACAAATTCTAATGATTTTCAGATAATTACAAAATGAGTTGTTACTCTTAATCAGATTTTAGTGTATAACAAATGTTTCATTCCCCAAAAAAGTAAAAATATGCGACAACCCTTGTTGACTGCCCGGACGATTTAGCTGCTGTGGGCGTATGTTTCGTTGCCTGGCAACCTATCTTTGTGGAAGGTATTTCATGGGTAGTTTTAAATTATGTAGGAACTTTTAACAGAATATTATGTAGAGGATATTAATATCTTAATTATATTTTAACCCTGAATGGTTAATGTGTGAGTGCTGTATTGAGTGAACTGGTGTGGTTTCGATTCTCTGGTTGTACGTGACGAGGAGTGGGGACTTCTAACAGTGGATATTATGTGAAAGATATTTTAAATTATATTTGAATTGTTACACATCAACCTATTACAGTAGTTTTGTCTTTAGTTAATTAGATTTTTTTTTTTTAAAGTTAAATAACTGTTGTGTTTCTATGGAAACAAATTTGACTATACAACTATTTCTAGAGATTATCTCAGAAACTGTTCAGTTTATCATTATGGAACTTTGTAAATACCTCAACCTATCATGATAGTTACGTTTTGCTAATTAGTAAATACCCATGTGTAATTATCGAACAGTTGTTATAATTTTTATACGCCCACATTGAAATGTGGTCGTATATTGTCGTCGCCCCCGTCCGTCCGTCCGTCGGTCCGTCGGTCCGTCCGTCCGTCCGTCCGGCCGTCCGTCCGGCGTCCACAATTGCTTGTGGACGCTCTAGAGGCTAAAGTTAATATCCGATTGACTTTAAATTTATACACAGTGTTTAAGGTCATGAGACGAAGAAGCCTATTGTTTTTCAGCGATATCCGATAATAACTACCAGAGTTATGGCCCTTGACGACTTCAAAAAATCTTGTGGACGCTCTAGAGGCCAAAGTTAATATCCGATTGGCTTTAAATTTATACACAGTGTTTAAGGTCATAAGACGAAGAAGCCTATTGATTTTCAGCGATTTCCGATAATTAGTGCCAGAGTTATGGCCCTTGATCACTTCAAAAAATCTTGTGGACGCTCTAAAAGCCAAAGTTAATATCCGATTGACTTTAGATTTATACACAGTGTTTAAGGTCATAAGACGAAGAAGCCTATTGATTTTCAGCAATTTCCGATAATTAGTGCCAGAGTTATGGCCCTTGATCACTTCAAAAAATCTTGTGAACGCCCTAAAAGCCAAAGTTAATATCCGATTGACTTTAAATTTATACACAGTGTTTAAGGTCATAAGACGAGGAAGCCTATCGATTTTCAGCGATTTCCGATAATTAGTGCCAGAGTTATGGCCCTTGATCACTTCAAAAAATCTTGACGCTCTAAAAGCCAAAGTTAATATCCGATTGACTTTAGATTTATACACAGTGTTTAAGGTCATAAGACGAAGAAGCCTATTGATTTTCAGCAATTTCCGATAATTAGTGCCAGAGTTATGGCCCTTGATCACTTCAAAAAATCTTGTGAACGCCCTAAAAGCCGAAGTTAATATCCGATTGACTTTAAATTTATACACAGTGTTTAAGGTCATAAGACGAAGAAGCCTATTGATTTTCAGCGATTTCCGATAATTAGTGCCAAAGTTATCTCCCTTGATCACTTCAAAAAATCTTGTGGACGCTCTAAAAGCCAAAGTTAATATCCGATTGACTTTAAATTTATACACATTGTATAAGGTCATAAGACGAAGAAGCCTAATGATTTGCATCAATTTCCGATAATTAGTGCCAGAGTTATGGCCCTTGATCAGATCAAAAAATCCTGTGGATGCTCTAGAGGCCAAAGTTAATATCCGATTGACTTTAAATTTACACACACTGTTTAAGGTCCTGAGACAAAAAAGCCTACTGATTTTCATCGATTTCAAATAATTACTTCCAGAGTTATCTCCCTTGATCACTTCGAAAAACCTTGTAGCGCTGTAGATGCCAAACTTATAAATCATCCGATTGACTTCAGATTGATACACAGAGTTTAAGGTGTTGAAACGAAAAAGTATTTTGATTTTCAATGAATTTTGATAACTGAACAGCTAAATCCATGATGTTAAATGTTTCCTATACTAATTGTTAGTTTGGGGCAAAACTTTATAAAAAGCAAACAAATTCTAATGATTCTCAGATAATTACATAATGAGTTGTTACTCAGATTTTAGTGTATTACAAATGTTTTATTACCAAAAAAAAGTAAAAATATGCGACAACCCTTGTTGACTGCCCGGACGATTTAGCTGCTGTGGGCGTATGTTTCGTTGCCTGGCAACCTATCTTTCCAGGTTTTTCTGTCGTTATGCCATCATTGTCTTTGATTTAGGTATAAACAAAGTATTGAATTTTCAGTCTGATGTATGACTTTGATTATTGGAGCAAGTTCTACATGATGATAAAATTGTCAATTCGAAATATTAAGCTGAAGTGTGTTGTTGACTAATTTTAGTTTCATTACTGACATTAGTCAGCTGTGGAACAAAGAATCAGTTACCGGACCGGTATATATAACGTTGGCTCTTTCTGTGGACCTAAATTTTGAAAATAAAGGCTGAACTGACATCCAAATAAAAGAGCCCTTAGTCATTTTAATCTAGCAAAAGGAATACGGTCGCTTTTTTATTCAAGAACTTCTGTATTGATTTGATTTGTCAATATTTGTACAGTCAGCCATACACGTATACACATAGAATATAAAATATTTATTTTAGATTCTATCAAAGTTTATGAAATGATTTTGGAACAGAGTCAGGATTTATTGATTTTTCATATAATAATATAAATAAAGAAAAGGTAAACTGAACTTTAATGGAAAAAATCCTCAGTTTGTTTAGATACATTGGATCTTCTAAGATTTTAGGTTGATGAAATCAAGGATGAAAACATTTTTAACCAGAAATCCTGATGAACTTTCTCGGGTAACATCACAAGGAACCCATCACCCGTAGGCTAGTGAGCCAGCGTCTTACTCACTTAGTTATCATGGTTCCGATTTCTTTGTATGAATGAAATGAGAGAGAGAGAAATGGGGTTTAATGTCCACTCGACACAAACTAGGTCATTTCGAGACTAACATATGGTTTAATTTTATTTCAATAATTCGCTTGTGCGTAGGGGTCTTTAGCAGTGGGAGGAAACTGGAGTGCTCGGAGGAAACCCACGAGGTTGAGAAGGCGCCCCTATCTCCATGCCACATACGCTCACACCAGGGAAAAATGAAATGAAATGGGGTTTAACATGGTATGAATGGAAGTGGATTGCATTGGGCCGGGTTTAACATAGTATGATGGTCATTTGAAATTCCTTTATGTAGGCTTTCATACATTACTTGATATACTGCAATTAGTAAATTGTATGATAAGCTGATTAATTTCTAATTCTTATCTCAATCCTAGAATTTAATGAGAAGACTAATTAAAAACTCCCTGTCTAATTAATATAGTTCATTAGGATAATGGGCTTACCTGATTTAAATCATTAGAAAGTTTCTGAAGTAGACAATACAGGAGAGAATAAACAAGCCTAATAATCAGAACAGACAATCCAGCCTCACTACTCCATCAAACACTAGGGGGGTTGGATGGCCGCATCGTTAACACCTGTGCGTTGCATCACAAGGTCTGTTATTGAGTCAGCTGGCATGGTTTCGATTCCATGGTTGTACGTGACAACGAGTAGGGTTGCCTATCCAGCCTCGTGGGTCCTCCGGTTTCCTCCCATTGCTGAAGACCCCTACGCGCAAGCGAAGTATTGAAATAAAATTGAAACCATATGTTGGTCCCAAAATGACCTAGTTTGTGTCAAGTGGACATTAAACCCCATTTCTTTCTCTCTCAATCAAAGACTAAGAACAAATTGTACATGAATACAGTGCAGACAATCTAAAATTTCTCCACAGTAAAAAAGATGGTTCAGTTACTAAAAGTTTGTTTTGTGTGCATGTGCATGTTTAATTATTCAGATTAAAAAAAAAAAGATTTGTGAAATTTATGTACAATCTTTAATAAATAACTTGCACAATTTTTAATGAGTGAGTGAGTGAGGAGCGGGGGGGGGGGAAGGGGTGTTGTAAGAAAAGAGGTCACATATATTGCTATGATATGATTCAAATCCAATTGAAAAATGATACTACTTGTATTGTAATAGGCTGGTAATATAATTCTATTTGTGATCTGAGATCACCTGAAATTAATATAACTTGATTTGGCACAACAAATAAATTGTTGCTGGTTTCAAACCATTGTAGGCATTATTACTTTTATTCACAGTGCAGAAAATTAGGATGTTGTTATTGTTAAGCTCCATTTCTTTTCACATTCCATATTGATGTAAATGTCATTGTCACATGGATGTGTTAAACCACTAGTTAGTTATACAGTTACTGTAAATCTGACATCTAAAGGTGATGATAATTATTTTCTTGACCCCAATCAATTGATTTAATTTGGTGAGGTAAATGGTCAAGACAACCAGGTTTACGGCTATGGTATCTTTATTTGAATGAACTGTGTGTTCTCACTATAAATGTCAAGCAACAGGTCCGAGTTTTTTTTTTTGTGGTATGTTAACCTTGGGATTAAAGTGGGTCTTAACCTTCACTGAAATAAAAAAGGAAATAAATTTTATTTTCTTCGCGGTTGCTGGGTTATCTGTAGAACAATCTTTTCATCAAATTTTAATGAATAGTCAATTAGAAATATTATTTTTATATTTCCAATTTTCCTCAAATGTTTGTTTCAGAATGAAATCAAATGAAATTCTCATATTTGGAAATATAGATTAAAAACACAGTTATGCAGTTTGTTAAATGTTTCGACAGACCTTATAATATATTTCTTTTATTGTAAACATCTTGTCAAATTTTTTTTTCTGAGAATGTATAATTTCACTGTCAAACTAAACTTTTTGGTTTTGTCAGTTTTTAATAATCTCTCTTCATATAACTAACTAAAAAGTGATTATTCCAGTTTTGTGTATTAATGCTAATCTTCTTTACAATTGAAATATTCTCATATCATAGCAGATGAATAAAATTGTCAAGATTTAATGGGGGATACTCCACTTTAAGGAATGGAGGTAGATCAAGACAACAAAGAAGTTTCCTTATGTCTAAAAATAGGTCAACGGTAAGATTTGTTTGTATTCAGGTGTATTTTGGGTTTGGAGGGGACGATGTAATTCCCTTGAGGGCACGTAGATAATAACCAACTCCCATTGTTCTCTGCTCAGTTTGTAAATACTGGTGTTAAATAGTACAAGAGGCTTCAGGAGTGGAGGTAGCCATTTTATCTTATGTACAGCTAATAGTAATAGACAGAGCTGTGGATTATATATTTAATACTGTTTGTGTAGTTATTGTGGTAAGTAATAGAATATTTTGGATACTTATTGAAGGATGTTTTGGTGTACTTGAGGTGGGATAGTAACAGTGAATACAAGTCATATCTCTATAAATCATGTCAACTTTCTGTAGGTTTTATCTTATTTTTTTAAAGCCCAAATTAAATATGTTAGGCCATGTTTTACCTTAGCATAATACAGTTAGTCATGGTGAGGTGAAAAAAGGTTTTCTTAATTATCAAGAGTCTGAAATTGCTTTCCGAGATGAGAAAAAATCACCCAATTGTACAAGATGAAGGATTTGGTAAATAAGGAGAGATATCCTAATAAGGATATTGTTGATACCTTTCATTCATAAGGTAGAGATGAATTAAGAGTATAATAGAGTCTATATTGTCCTGACTGTTGAACATTTGTCATTGATATAGAATAAGACATGGAAATTATTAGGAATGATATTAAGCAGTATGGTACTTGACAAAAAACTACTCAATCAAGATTCAGACCTTTGATGGCATTCGAGCTGGATTAAGCACTGTACAATAAAATGGCTGCAGTTATGTTCATGATTCATGCAAGTGATCAAACATGATCTATAATAATAAATTAAAATTTAAACCTTATCCTGCACTAGTCATTCTTTTCATGACCACATCTGTGTATGTACTAGCATATTTCAATAATATGTTTTATCAACTGAGTATAGAAGGGGTATTTTTTTTCTGTGTGGATGAGTAATAATATATTGTCAATGATAAAACAACTATGTCAGGTATTCAGTTCAGGTGTAGACAGGATAAACTATAAATTGTGTAATATCTATTACTCGTAACTAATCAAATTTAGTACCCAGTTGATGGTTTCTAATTAATTTTATTGCATACTAGTAATATACCAGTCGTTGCCCGGGGCCCAAATTGAACCAAATAATGGCCTAAAACATTCACAGGATCATGTTGGTTAATTTGATGTTTTCTTTGCAAAGGATGTTGAGATCGTGTTCGTAGAATTAGCATTCGGGTGTCAAATTTTATCCTCTCATGAAAATCCAATGTCTATTATGTTTCATTTTATTTATATTTCATGTTATTTTCAATGACGTTCTGCATTGAATTGTGATATGTTTTTTTCATAAAGATTGTTTTGATCATGTGTTTAAAAAGACCTATAGAAATTATATAGTGATATTATTAACTGTATATATGTCAGCCATTAGAATAGAAAAAAAGGTGTGTCTCCATGTTCTATTGAAATAATTCATGACTTATACTTTATCATAAAATATATATAAAAAATCAATAAACTTAACAAACTGTCCTAGTTTCAGTTAATGATTTATGGAAGCTCTGATTGTAGTCATAGGTCAAATGTAGAAAGCTGATCTGCAGTATTCGCGATATGAAACGACACATACCTGGTTATTCGTGAAGTAAAAAGTGTTAGATGAACTAGAAATATTAAGTGTTAGCCTGCCTATTACATGACACCTGTAGAAAGCTGGAGTTAAAATATACTACTATATTATGGTCATCTACAAGCTTATTGAATCTTAAATGTTTGAACACTCCTAATTCCCATATTGGTTGGCTACCATAATAGAGATATAAAATAGAGATATAAATATAAACAATGGCTGTTACAGAAAAATACTGTAAATACCAGCACTTCAACTCGTTTCTAAATAATATGCATATTCAACAATTAGTGTGATAAAAGAATGATTAATAAAGTCAATGACAATAAATTATGCAGCCTGTGTATACACTTATTGCCACTTAAAATGAGAGACATGGGGTTTAACATCTGCACGATACAAACTAGGTCATTTCGTGGCTAACATGGTTCAATATTATTTTTCTTGTGTGTAGAAGACTTTAGCAGTGGGAGGAAACCAGAGAACTCTGAAAAAAACTCACAACATTTGACAGGGACAGGGACCACACCACTGGACTCAATGGTAGACCTTGTGATTTCACACACATGAGATAAACCATTAGACCCCCCCCCTCCCCTCCTCTCCTCGTTCTGTTAGGGAGTTAGTCATAAATACCTGAAATTAGATAAATTAACTAACTCGTAAGTTAATCTATCTAGTCTGTTTAATCTCTATTATACAATAAATGTTCATTAACATAGGTAATTAAATCTATTTTTAGGTCTTGTGCAATATAAGATCTTCTTCTGTTTTTGTAAGAAATTCCTCAGGCTACAAGTATATGTTTACCGGATATGCGTGAATAATCTTACCTATGTGATCTCAGGTGAACCTGTCTTAATGTAGGTAATTAATCAACTTGTTGCTTATCTCACGACTATTTCTAGTTTATCATTGACATATTATCAAACATTACATGAAAATATTACCTGAGGTGTTAAAACAGGTCAACTATTCTAATCAGGGTAAAGTACTCGTAAGTACATTTATGAACTAGTTCGCTGGGGGTTTTTTTGTTGAGAAAAGTGAAAAAAAGGTGTGAAAGAAATTCAGAATTCAGGTGTCTGTGTGTTGCCATGAAATGGGTTGTGTGGAATTGAGCCAGACTTTAAATTAATTTAAAACTATATGGGCAAAATGTCTGATTCAAGTTATTGAACACTGAATACCTAGCGCAATTGGTGCAGAAAGGAAAGATGTTTAAAAAAACCCATTTTATTTCATTTCTTTGTGAAGCACCTGATTCAACATTTAATTTGTATCTGATATAAATTCTATTAGGCCATGTTGTTTCTACATATGTTTTAAAGGACAATATTGGTGCCAGTCATTATCACATATGTGATAGAGCTGATTAAACACATTCCAAATATACTTTTAACAGAGAGATCAATGCTACGAAAGCTGAGTAATACATGTTTCCCGAATCGGAAGTGACGAACGCCAAAGGAAAACACGAGTCACCGCTTTATATAACTGACTAAAGCGACGAGTGATAACAGATACACGGCCGAATATCTGCTCACTAATAATTCCTTCGAAGACCAAAAGTTGTTATATGGTACTTACTGGAAGAGGATATCTGACAATTCAATAAAGTAATTGAATGTCATTAGATAAAAAAACACGAGAAAAATAGAAATAGTCCGTACATTCCCTTGCTTATATTCAATCTATACCTTATAAAAACATGATAATGCACGGACTTTTTCTGTTCTTCTTTCGTGTTTTCTTATCTAGTGGCAGTCAATTCTTTTTATGAATTGTCAGATATCCTCTCACAGTCTCACACAACAACTTTTGGTCTTTGAAGGAATTATTAGTGAGTAGAAATTCGGCCGTTTGGCGTTCATCACTTCCGATTTGGGAAACCTGTATTACTCAGCTATCGTAGCATTGATCTCTCTGTTAAAAGTATATTTGGAATGTGTTTAACCAGCTCTATCATGTATGTGATAATGACTGGCACCAATATTGTCCTTTAAATGAATAAGTTACCATAACCTTTTATTCTGTGATCAGAAGACATTGATACACAGTGATTCAGACCATAACAACAGACAACATGTAGGCCATATTGTTTCTATTAAATGAGTTTACTGCCCGACCTGACAGACTAACCTTCTAAGCTTTCTAACAGACATTAGAAGGAGAGAGATTCCGTGCTTCCAGATGGTCTAATGGAGGTAATCTAACTATTGTTGGCCTCCATTTATCATGTATAATTGGAGGAGCCTGGAACCATTCTTACAGACTGTCGGTGGTTCCTGACATCTCTCTCTCCCTGTCACGCATGATTTTATATTTAATGGCTACAGGAGCCAGGAAGGAAGATTGACTCTAATAGAACCGTGAGTCTGAACTCTCTGGCTACCAAGACAAGTTATATTACTGTCAGGATTATTCAGAATTAACCTGTCTGTACTAAAGATTAAGAGCTTAGTGCGTGAAGAGCCTAATGTATCTATTGAGGGCATTATCAGAGATATGGAGTTTTAATTCTATCAGGAGTTAAGTTAGCTTGGTACAAAGGGTGTGAAGATTAATTCTATCAAGTATTAGGTTAGGTTGGTACAAGGGGGTGTGAAGATTAGTGTCAGAATACAAATACCACAGAGTTACCTGGGATTATTCTATTAAGTCAAGGTATGTCTATTAACCATGACCTTATGTTTTTATTTTAATCATTTTATTAGACATACCGGTAGTTATTGACTTGATTAACCTACCATCTGTTTTGTTTTTACTTTCTAAAATTGACAGGAAAGTCTGGTAATTTTACTTGCTAATGTGGATAAGAGAACATGGATTGTAAGGATTAAGTTTATGGAATGAAGAAAAATAGTTTGGACTGTTTTTTTACTTGTTTTACATCAGTTACCAATCTAGTGGAGTTTTTACCTGGGTTTTAAGCAGAAAATATTTCTAAATGGAAAACAGATATGACTTCATAATTTATTTGGTAAAGTGATAATGTTTAAAAGTTACAAGATAGCAAGGATTGAGTTAACCAAATAAAAAAAAAATAGTTCGGACGGTTGTTTACTTATTCTCAATGGATTTTAATTTTAACAGAAAATATTTCTAAATGAAAGACAAATTCGAATTCATAATTTATTTGGTAAAGTAATAATATTTAAAAGTTGTAACGTTGTGTTTTTATTTGAGCTAATCAGGGACATTATCTTCATGACATGTATATATAGAGGGAAGACGATTAGTGGTTGATTACAGAAATTGTAAAAAATGTGAACTTCCCAGATAATTGACAACCTGTGTGCTAATCAGAATATGCATATCCTGCCTCTGGGATGACCTCAGCCTTTTCCAATAATTTATAAGCTGTACGTCAACACGTAAAGCATGTTAATAGTAAGAGTAAGTCTCCTAAATTATCCCTATTTTGATTGAAATGATCATTCATATGTAACAAAGAGGTTTGTTTTAGCTGTTGTTCTTCATTTGCATTTTTCATAAAATGTCTAATTAATCCAGCATAAAATGTACTCATCGTGATTATGAAACATCTAATTACGAAAACAGAACATTTTCTTGTTAGAAATCCATTTTATTAAAAAGAAGTCTTTAATAAAATTTATAATAAAACTTTTTGGTAAAGGCTCGCTTGTGTATATGGTCTGCAAATTCCACCATATTGTAGTTTGCAATAGGTTCACAAGTATTTACCATTTCCTACCACCAATTATTATTGAGTCAAGTGTTGTTGGTTTGATTTCCTGGCTGTACATGTATGCGATAAGGACAAGGGTCGTCTGCTCAACCTTGTGGGTTTTCTCTGGGTCCTCCAGTTCCTCCTCACAGTTAAACACTGCTATACACAAGCAAATTATTGAAATAACATTGAACCCTTTTAGTCTTGAAATGATCTAGTTTGTGTCTAATGGATCTCTCTCTGTCTCTGTCTCTCTCTCTCTCTCTCTCTCTTGTCTAAAACCAGACTTGAATTTCCTTCCTGTATTGTGATACATGTGTTAAACACTAGCCAATGATAAATCCATATGACATTTCATCAGATAAGATCAGCTGTAGCATGTAGACAAATAAATTTTATACAAATTACACATGTTTTTATGAAGCTTTCAAGTTTTTTTGATGGAAAAAGAATCCCATTTTTTTGAAGGATTCCACAAGAACCAGAAGCTGTCAGACTGATACATATTATCCAGAAGTTATTTACCACAAAACAAAGAAAAAAAATTGTTTTTTTCAGAATTTGAGAACTTGAAAACATTTCAGTTATTTCAAGTATTTTGTACCTGAGATGACTTCAGTTTGATCTTTTGACTTGAAGAAGTTTCTGATATTTTACTGCATGTGTTTCCATAGCAATTGGTGCTTACAGGAGGTTAGGAGTAGGCACTAACTATAAATTACTGATTTTTAGATTTAAGCAACGCTAACTGGTTGCTATGCATTTCAGTTTTGCATAAGCCTGGGTCCAAACTCCAAAATATGCTCTTGAAATTATCAAGCAATTGAATTTAGATACTGACACTGTTCAGAAGAAGAAAAAGGGAATGGGCATTAATTAACATCATGCAAGAGATAAGCTATGTTGATTCATTTCGGAACATTTATCAGCGTTTATGGGAAACCATTTTTGTGTCTTTGAATATTAGAATTATGAAGAATCCCAAATTGAGTATTTCAGGAATAGAGAAAGTATTCAAGAATATCCCATCTAAAATGATATATATCTTCAACAATTAAACATGTACTAATTAGCTAAATCTGCCTAATGTGTCTTTAATGATGTAATGATACCAGTATTCATATTTTTTGAACATCGTCATGAGTGCATCTAGCAGTAATCATTATTGAAAATTTGTTATTTCAAAGATGTAATAATGGCTTACTGTCTCCTTATATTTCTCGACTACCAGATGATGCTTCTTCTCTTTTTGTCATGTAATGAAGTCTGTAGGGAAATGTTTTTCTGGTGTAAACTTTAATTCGTATCTACTATCTACATGAAATGTTCGAGAATGTCATAGCTACTTGTGACAATATACCATATTCAGTATAATAACTGTCCCGTTGTATAGGGAAGTAGGACGTTAAACTCCATTTCATTTCATTTCATTTCGATCCTTGAGTGGCATTTAGTGATTGAGCACATTAAAAAACACAACACAATTTATATGGAAAACAATCACTGGTTTATACACATATAGCACAACATTTTGACAAATATTCTCTTTCGTTGTATAGTGTTCAAAAATGTGCTTATTCAGTGTAATTAAATATATATCAACTACTAACATTTCATTCCTCTTCGTCTTGATCTAAAGTCAATTATGTCTGCGAATTCTGATGGATAGAATCTAGATTAACGCTTCAATTAAACCATACAGTACAGAATATTCTGCAAGACATTTGAATATATTATATTTGTGGTCATTTTGGAAGATATACTGTAAACGTGTTAAACTCTAAAATTAGATGGTAGTGGGTGTGTAACAGATCCTTTGTCAGTTGGAATTCAAAGATGAGTAGGCGAAAAAGCTGCTATCTGAACTAAGTCTTCCCATCAAATTAGTCATAGAAAAGTGTCATTCATACCATTATATTGAGGGTGGTTGGGTGACCAAATTCAACATGTGCACGTTAGATCATCAGGTCTGTTATTTAATCAAGTGGTATGGTTTCGAATCCCTGCTTGTATGTGAAACGGAGTAGGTTTGTCTGTTTAACCTCAGGGGGAATTCTCTGGGTCTTACGCGGAATTATTAAAATAACATTGAATCATATTTTACTCCCAAAATGACTTAGTTTGTGTTGAGTAGATGTTAAGCCCCATTTCTCTTTCTCTTTTTGGGGGGTTGGGGTGGCCTAGTGGTCTAGAGTGCCACGCTTCGACCTAAAGCTGGCCGGTCACCTCTGGTTTGCGGCTGTGATTTTGATCCCTGGTGTGAGCGTATGTGGCATGGAGATAGGGGCGCCTTCTCAACCTTGTGGGTTTCCTCCGGGCACTCCGGTTTACTCCCACTGCAAAAGTCCCCTACGCGCAAGCGAATTATTGAAATAAAATTAAACCATGTGTTAGTCCCGGGTTGACCTAGTTTGTGTCGGATGGATGTTAAACCCCATTTCACTCTCTCTTTCTTTCTCTTTTTATTAAATTGAATATGGTAGACATTTGTTTTTATACGGCCACATGGTCGTATATTGTTAATTTGGGAACTAGAAATATATGCAAATGTCTGTAGATGGAGTCAAAAGTGAAATAAGAGAAAAGAGCTGCCGGTTGACATTTAAATGATAGTTTTAAGATAATTTGTTTTAGGAATAGGAATACACGTCTGCTAAGAAGAAAACAATACTGGTTTTATTATTGAAAATGTGAACTTTCATCTTTCAAATGCTACTTGGCTTATCATTTACTGAAAAAATGTGAAGAAATCTTTTTGGACTGAAAAAAAAATTGGATTTATAAAAGAACGTTTGTTTTATAATTTTTAAATGGGATGATCTTTTACAAATGGAATTTAAACTTTAAAATCCCCCATGGCCTCAGGGTAGTGATAATGAAAACAAATTTTCCTTATCTGTTATCACAAGAAAACTAATTTGACCAATTTTAATAAATATTTTTGAGATGCATTTTGAATTCCAACTGTCGAGGATTCTTTTACATGCAGCCAAAATGTACGCATACCATCATACCATCAGAACGACTCAGTCTTGCAGTGAACTGAGACCGACTGGTCAGAGTCAGCACCGGTATCACCGAGCCACCGCAGCACCGTCTGTCCAGCAAGAGTTGGTAGATGTTTTATTACTGTACTGTTAGAATATTTACACAATGTTAAGATATTTTTGACTTGGATTGTGAATTACATAAATTATAATACTATCAGTTTACAAAACTAATTTATATGGGTCTAATATTGTAATTCATGATATTTGATATTCGGCCTATCTGAAGTATTTATTCTAAACATGATGTATATGCAGGTACTGACACCTAAATGTCATTAGACTATTCACAGTCAGACAAACGAGTATCGAATATTTGTATATCAATATTTAAAAAAAATGTAAATGTGAGAGGTTGATCCTTTATTTTATCAGGGCCTTAGGCATCATTCAATCGTGAACATACTGATCACTCAGTTTATTTTAGTAAAATATTAAACCTTGAATTGACAGGTTAGTATGTACAGTTTAAAACTTTTTGAATCGTCAGTCTAGGGTTATTCCCATTCACAAGGGATATTCCCAATGACTAGGAGTTTTTTCATTGACTAGGGAGCGATATTCCTATTGATTATGATGTCCCTATTGACTAGGGATATTCCAACCTACTTGGGACACTCCAACCTACTTGGGACACTCCAATCGACTAGAGATATTCCCATTGACTAGAGATATTCACATTAACTATGGATATCAAGGATGATCCATGGACAAGGGATAATCCTATATACCCGGTAACATATTTTTTATCCTCAATATGTAAATACTGTCTAGTGGTAGTGTCAAGGGATATTCAAATTAACTAGGGGTATTCCCATTGAAGATATTTTTCTGGTAGTAGTAATGTCTATAAATAACCCTGACATGTTTTAGATGGAATATATTTCATTATTGTAAAAGCTTCTATAGATGTAGAAATATACGGATATGAGTGTTGTACTGTCTGCTATTCCTCTCAGCTAAATTATTACAGTATGCAAAAATGTGTAGTGTTTTCCTCTGAACGGAGGCCAGTGAGAGAAAATAGTTTTTTAGTGTTAAGAAGAACAATGGAGTTTCACCTATTGTTTGTCTAGGAAAATAGAATTTGTTGAAAGGAATTCAGTGGCAGGTATTGTGTAAATTTAATTATGTGACATGTGCTGTGAATTAACGACATGTTTTTTCACCCTTGAAAATGATTTTGTTGACATTTTTTGGTCTTATTTTTTATGTTTCAATTTTTATCTCTGTTTTTCGGAAACATTATTATTGTCGTTCCATTTTTGGGGTACGAACGGACAGTTTACATTGTAAATACCAAAGACAATTGGTGAAATTACATTTCCAGGAATTTAAAACAGTAAAATATTTGTTCTTTAACAAACAAATGATACTTAAAGATATGTGGGATGGGTGTAAAGAATGTAGAAATGAATAATATTTTAAGATACATCGTGCACGGCCATCCAATGTTTTCGTTGAATGAATAAGATAAACCAGTGTCTTGATATATTTTTGAGGGATTACTGAACCGGGTTTTATGTCTGGGTGACAACAATTTTGTCTGATAGATGTTTAGATCAAAGGAAATAGATTAGTCCGGATCCATTGGTGAGGACACAGCTAATGTTTTCTTTACAATGTTTTATTAATTCAACTTCATCGATCTGTCCATCTCACTTTTTGAAACACAATAACTCTGCCTTTTAATGAGATAAAATGTTGTAGATGTTCATTAGGTGAATCTCTTGACTGAGTTCCATAAAAAGTAATTTGATATGCCAACGCTTTGTAACACAATATTTGTGATTCTAATTGAGTGAACGTGATGAAACTTGGTGTACAATTTCATTACATCAATACCTTAATGAAGTTTGAAGATGAACATTTCCTGATGAGGTTAAACAGAGGGATAAGTAATTTGATTGCCCATGCTTTATTAGAAGATAAATGTGATGAGTGTCATCTCTGTTTTTGTGGGGGGGGGGGGGATTAAGGGTGGGGACATCAGCCTCATTGTTGTCTGAGTAGGTTTTGTTTTACAACATATCAACTAGTTTATGGGTTTTATGTTAAGCAACTAAATTAAACATGCATTTATGTGCAAGAGCAAAATCTTACATTACAAGTCTTTCTTTAGGCCTGAAATGTTATCTAAATTATCAATTAGACATTAATTAACTTATCCAGACCATAATAAACTCTCGATGTCAAGGCTAGCCTTCGATGTTGGCTGGATTAAATTCCTATATGCGGCTAACGGCAATTGATAATTAAATCAAACAAGTGGACAATCAAGACTATGCTGTTTATTACTAATGATTTTAGTAATGATGACCGAGGCCATGTGAATATTTCACTCGCTTCGTTCTCGGTTCATATTGGATCAATTTGACCGAAATTTTCAGCAAATTACTTTTACACTATATAGTTTTTAACTATTATAGTGAGAACTGCCAACTCGTTATCTTTTCTCCCATAATGTATCTTTAAGAGAAGAGTTGTCCGGAAGGTTATATTTAAACTAGTTTTAAATTGCCAGGGGTTTTAAGACAGGGTAGAGTTAATTAATTACCGTAAGCCTGGACACATGTGATCATCTTGACAGGCTGTCAGTGCCCAAAGAAGGCTGGAGCTAGTGTTAAACTGGTTGGACATTAATCAGAGTTAAAACCGATATAATGTAACAGAACAGGCTATTTAATATGATTATGATGCCCCCCCCCCCCAAGTCTATTACAAATATAAAATATATTGTAATATTAGAATTCAACAACACATAAATAGAAGAATATAAACATCTATTCTATAATATAATTTGTGTTTTGAGTCTTAACATGTCATAAGTCTTAACATAATTGATTTTATTAATTTATGAATTGTATACATTGTTATATTTTTGAAGTGGCTGGTATAGGATTAGGAATGTCTTAACTTGAATTGTCAATATTTTGCTTGTGTCATGTGTCGTCCTAATCGATGGTTAAAAATAGAAACCATTACAACCTTTAGAATTTCTTCTTTTTAAGGCACAACATGACAGATCATTCACATATATCTCAGTCTCAGAAGTCAAAAAATATGTATACTGGTATCATCTTTAAAGACTTTAATTATTGTTCCAATCCGCTAAATATCGCTTGTGATGGCATCAGGAGTTGATTATGGTCTGGATAAGTTAATTAATGTCTAATTAATCATTTAGACAACATTTCAGGCCTAAAGAAAGACCTACAATAGGCAGATTTAGCTCTTGCATAATGTTTAACAAATACACATTTTTTGAGCTATAAGCTTTTCTTGGGGGGTTGGGATGCCGCGCTTCGACCTCTAGCTGGCCGGTCACCTCTGGCTTTCGGCTGTGGTTTCGAGCCCTGGTGTGAGCGTATGTGGCATGGAGATAGGGGCGCCTTCTCAACCTCGTGGGTTTCCTCCGGGCACTCCGGTTTCCTCCCACTGCTAATGACCCCTACGCGCAAGCGAATTATTGAAATAAAATTGAAACCATATGTTAGTCCCAAAATGACCTAGTTTGTGTCGAGTGGACGTTAAACCCCATTTCTCTCTCTCTCTCTCTCTATAAGCTTTTCTTAACGAAAGTGCCTCTGATTGGGGATTAAATTAAATTCCATATTTAACTTTTATCCTGATATGATTGGGTAGTAAATACTATGTTTTGTGGTTATATAGTGATGTTGTTGATTGTCTCGTCTTGATCGCTATTTTAAAACAACTAGTGTTTTTACTGGCTTCGTCTCTCTCAACTTAAATCTCTGTATCCCTTTGCAGATTATTTATTTGTGAAAATCGGTGAGCACCTTAATCCACTTGACCCTAATTTTGTTTAGCATTACTTGAAGCGGGACATCACATCATGTTGTTGTGGGATGTTTAAACACAACGCTACCTGCACTGATCACTGGTTTTCAACGGTTTTCTACATGTTGACAAGAGAAGTGGTTAGTCAAAGCCTCCAGGGCTATTTATAACCTATTTATCCAGTGGTGTCCAATCCTTCCCTGACTGATCATTGACCATTGACCAACACGCCTGCTTGTAAAGAGGTGACATATTGTAAATAATCAAACTGACCAAGCTGACCAGTTTCAAGGATTATTGCATTGGAGACAGACTTATCTGTCATTTAATTAACTTCAGATTCCAACCGCCATTCAGTAGAATTCTGTATTCATGAAAGGTTTCTGTGATTCAGCCGTCAGTTGATTAAATTGAGTCGTGAAGTGACTGTAGTTTCAGTTATAGAATTGTATTTCTACACCAGCTGAGCTGTTTCAATATACATGCGTGTACCATATTTATTGAATAATACTGACGTGTAATCTGTAATATTGGTGTTTTGTGAGGAATATATTATTGTTAGTCATCGTTGTTGATGCTATCGGAGGTAAGGAATACACTTTCCTTTTGAGCTGTGTTGTTTTAATATGTGTATGATATTTATTGAATATAATAAGGAATATTGATGTTTTTAAAATATATATTGTTAATGTAAATTGTCAGTGATGTTGTGATCAGGTAGAGAACATGTTTTTCTTTCGGTGTGTACATGTGCATGTAATATTTATTGAATAATACTCCAAGGTATATATACGTAATTTGACCCCTCTCCAAAAGTACAATAAAAGAATATCTGTGGTTTTTAGTATGGTAAAGAATACCCTTTCCTTTTGAACTCATGAGTAAGAAAGGTTTTGACTTGTAGGCAAGTTTGTTCGAGTAGATGTAGGTGAGAGCTTTGAAATTTATTCTTATAAAGACCTTTACTTATTTTCAAAGCCATGACGAAAATACCATCCACAAATTTGAAAAAAATGGCGCACCTTCAGTCACATTCTTGTAGTAATTCTAGCTAGACCACAGAACATTTATTTTACTACTTTCATGAATTGATAAATTTGCGGTTGTGGGTGCACAAATAGACATCAAATTTAAAGACTGCCTGTTTCTCTTTTTCGTTCTGACTATGCCACTGAACACGTATTCAGCATGACATTCTTGAGATACCAGGGATTTGAAACCACTTAACACCTGATATATATATATATATATATAGAAGGTAAAGAAGCTGCTATATCTGTGTATACTACCTGCTGACATATTTTCAATATTTTGTATTTGAATACTCATTGACTGGCATGTGTAAATAATGAATTGTGAACACATCGATTGTCTTGACAGATATTTTGTTCAAGGTTTAAATTTGGTTTTCTCGCGGTTCATGATCTCAGCATCATCAAAGGTTAATTATCACAGGTTTCTTACAACTTCATTCTAAACTATAATATTGTGGATTATTAGAGAAAGAAAGCGAAATGGGATTTAACATCCACAGGACACAAACTAGGTCTTTAGCAGTTGGAGGAAACCTGAGAACCCATGTAAACCCACAAGGTTGGAAGATTATTGGAACTTTGAACTGGTCAAGGTCGGTAAGGAAAAAAATAATTTTTAATTTAATGTGATTTAGACTAAGCAGCTGAAAATTGAAATTAGAGGAAAATTATCCTTCTAGCAAGCTATAGTTATTTGACTATTGTAAAGAGTGGTCTATTGTGGTTTCAGTCAAGCAAACACAATAAGGAGCTGAGTGACATGGAAGCACAAGTTATCTGATTTACTCTATTCATCTGTGGTCAGGGATGTGAACAATTTCCCCTGGGGATACTTGATATTAACAAATTTAAATTTCTTAGTTCCCAATCTTTGGCACATTTCTCCAACCAAATTACATCTGCCATCTGCTGGAAATTGGCCCACCAGGATGTAATGCTGTATGAAACGCAAGTAATTTGATTTCTGTTTGAAACAGCACGTTTATCCATATTCATCGCGTTCATCACAACCAACGGTCCTCACTGTTTGCAATTATTTCATTATCTATTTATTGTTTACCATTATGGCTAATGAACAACCAAATTATCTTAAAATGGTGGTATTTTAGAAAATGGTGAATTAATAGAGTAACGATTTTGCTCTTTACACGATGTGTAATTTACTGTTTGGCAGTATGGTAATCAGTTGTGTTAAAATGGAAAACTTTCAGACTAAACATCAACACAACTATGTCATTTTCAGGACTAATTGAAGTTATTTTCATTGAATCACTTGCCAGTGTGTTAAAATGGAAAATTTTCTAAGCTAACCATCAATACAAAACTATGTCATTTACATTGAATCTATTGACAGTTTGGGGCTGTCCACTAGTGGGAGGAAATTGGACTAAACAACCCCTTAAATATAGTATAAATTATAGTAAATTCTGATCGACTAAGCAACTAAATTGTAATTATTTATATATAAGTTATACCAAGTAATTAAAATGTTTTATAAAATTTCAATCAACCAGCCCCTTAAATAAGCAATATGTGTTACAAAAATTCCGACCAACCAGTCCCTTAAATGTAAAATAAATTAGTAATGTGTAATAAAATTGGGACCAACTGACCCCTTATATGTGATATAGATTATAGCAAATAAGTAATATGTGTAATAAAAGTTGGACCAACTGACCTCTTAAATGTAATATTAATTATAGCAAATAATATAATCCATGCTATATATATATACCGACCAAACAACCGATAACCCTTAATGTAATATAAATTGTTGCAACTAACCAATAGGTGTTTTAAAACCCCTTGATTATTATATAAATTATACTTAATCAGTAATGTGTGTTATAAAGTTCTGACAAACTAGCCGTTTAAATGTAATATAAATTGTAGCAAATAACTAATAGTTATTTTAATACCCCTTGATTTTAATATGAATTATACTTAATCAGTAATGTGTGTTATAAAGTTCTGACAAAATAGCCCCTAGCCCCTTAAATGTAATATATACTATAACAAATAAGTAATATAAATTGAACCATATGTTAGTCCCTAAAATGAGCTAGGAATGTAGGGGTACTATAAATTATAACAAATAAGAAATATAAACCTAGTATTTGACACGGTGGGTGGTCATTTATCTGTACAAATTCCTGATACAGATGATAAGTGGGTGTGTGTGTTAAATACAATGTGGTTAAATAGATAGCCTTATTGTTTCGTTTGTTTTCCTAATATATCCAATGTTTCATCACCTATACAGGATAGAAAGTGTAACCTTAGTATCAATCATAAAACCACAACTGATAAATTGAGGTAGTTGTCATCAGATTGCTATATCCCAGACTCAGCAAGATATTGCTGGTCTGGCACTCCAGTACAAAAGAAACTTGATGATACACATCCTTACCTTTTCCAAGTGGCCATCCTGACCCACCGAAAACTTGAAAAGAAATAAAATGGGGTTAACTTCAAACTTTTCTGCACCAATTGTCCTAATGAGCACATGCTTTGCGCTATGAATGAAATTTTGCCAGGACAACAATGCTAAGGCTTACTTTTATGTCAAATTACAGGTGTTATTGGTTCTTTTACATCTGCACACCAATGTGTAAACGGAACTGAAGTTATTTGTCCCATCCGAACAACTAGACACTGTTCCTTGTTAAGCCCTCCAGGCATTAATTTTGCTATGACATGTCAATTCTAAGATGATGTCTAGCCCTGTTCCGTATAGTACTATCACTATCGCTCTTGTTTTATACCCCCCCTCCCCCCCATCATATGTTTGATTCAATTATAAATTCTATTTGACTAAGAGATTTTCGTGCTTTTACAAATTAGAATTATATAGCTTTCACTTTCAGTGTGACCACTTAATTGGAAGATGCTAGATAACTTCTACACAAATTGCAAGAATTATCTGTGAAAAAGTCAGGTTGCTCAAGCTACATCCCTAACATATGGCTAGTCTAGGTTGGGGAGGGAAAAAAAAGAATTAATTGAATTGTAATACATGTAAATGTTATACTGATAAAAAGAAAGGATAATATTTATTCACTAGGGACTGTTTACTATGTAAGCTTGTTAGTTAGTCAAGCGTATAACTATAGATAAATACATATAGAGTGTTTTTTATGAGATGATTAATCCCATCTTTGTAATTTGTCTATACCTTACTCTTTAGTCACATGTTATAGTTTATTTGGATGGTTTTCGGGTGGAACAAATATTGAAGTTGCCTATGTTCTCATTGACATGCAGGTAAATGAAAATGAACTCTTGACTATAGAAACTCCCAATACATTCGTGATCATGGAGTCCATATAGTTAATAAATATAACTGTTACTCAGAATACTTGGGTTCATCTGTTTACATCAATATAGATAAAAAGAATCCTTGATAGTTGAAACGCCATAAACATTAGATAATTCTAAAGGTAATTTACCTGTAGGTAGATTATTTTTAGTCTTTGAAATTGCGGTTAAATATACCTACTCTCAGCCAGGTAATTACTCTATTATATTACTTGATGACTTTTAGCATTTCAGTCATTTTGAATCCCTTATTAAATGACCAATAATGTTTAAATATACATTCGTGCGAAAGTATTCATAGGGTAGTTAGATGTATTCCCAGTAATAGTATGGCAAATTTGAAGTTAATGGAATTACAATATTTTGCAAGTGATTTGAAGCAAGTTTTGATAAATTGATTAGTTTGGATATGTTTTTAATCTAAATATATCATCAAATCGAAGTTTGTATGCGTAAATTCATCTTTAAGTTCTTTAAAAATGTCTCAACATTCAATTCTTTGCTGACAGTATAGGCCTCTTAATCTGGTTGAATTGAAACTTGGAAATTATCTACAGATGGAAGTATTTTGGTTAGGTTTTCTTAATTAAATGTTTAATACTCAAATTAGTGCATTTTAGCTAGGATTAATCCTTGAAAAATTAAATCCTGTTTGTGAAATACAAATATGATCAGAGGCTTGTACTGTTTATGAGGTATTTTAACTGCCTATTATAATCTATGGTGAAATGATTTGCTCTTCCGTTAGAATTAAAGAGAGGATTTGATACAGCGATGTGTTAATGGGGGTGTGGAGGGGAAGCCTTTTACTGCTTAAAGATGCAGTATGTAAGATCATAATGAATAATATGTTGAAAATTTCATACAAATTACTTTGCACTGGGCCAAGTTATGACTGTTTGAATATGTTATGAAGATCGTTTAATATTGTAGCAACTAAGGCTAAGTCTCGTTTATCCAAATAATCGTTAAATTTGTAAACTCACAGGTGTTCAAGTCCATTTAAATCTTAGTCATCTGATGGTCTAGAGAGTTGATTAAGGCCTTGTCATGTGTAAATGATAATTTATATTACATTTGAAACCACAATGCAGATTTAGCTCTTACATAATGCATCTTTAATTCCTGAAGTTCCATTATATTCTACCTGTAACTTGATGCTTAAGCCAGGCGCAGACGGGCAACTTTTTCGAGCAACGTTCAGGTAACAGTGAAATCGCTGGTCGTTGAAAGAAAAAATCGCTCGTCTGCGCCAACGGGCAACAATAGTTGCCTGCTGTTGCTCTGAGTTGCTTCTCGTTGCCCAATATCAAACATGTTTGATATTCGACAACAGAAAATCGCTCGTCGTGGAGAAATTGTTCATCTGTTGCTTCAAAATTGCTCGTCTGCGGCGGTAGGCGACAACAGGCAACAAGCAACTGGTTAACTGTCCAATCAGCGAGCGCTCTACTGTCATGTGATACTTCAAGATGGCGGCGTCGGAACAGCTAACAACATTCACATGGTCCGTGGAGATGGAAGGCATGTTGGATATGTTTCTCCGTCTTCTTCTGCGCATCATTATCAAATAAATGCCAAAAACTGTCGCGTATTGCTTTTGTTGTTGTATGTACGGCGCCATTTTGAATGATCACGTGATATCGGCATTCCGGATACATCCGGGGAAAAATTGCTTCTAGTTGCCAGTCAGCGCACACGGGAGACCTCGAGTTGCCAATTGCTCGGAGTTGCCAGTAGTTGCCTATTGCAGCAACAAGCGACGAAAAGTTGACCATCTGCGCCAAGCTTTACAGATGTAAAAAAAATGTTTTAACAGAATCAGATCATTATCACTTTAAATAAATGTGGTAACTCCCTAGGACCTGGTACAATGTCAGTATGGGTTATAAAGTAAACTGATACGTATTTGAATAAGATACAATATATACATGGTTACACTGTATTACACAGTAATATGTACAATCACATAATTCATATGGTTTATATATCATCGGCTACCTCGTACCTGTTTAAGCCTATTAGAGCTACTCACAGTATAGGATTTACCTGTGCCAAAAAGTAATTGTAATACCGTGAGAAGATGGACTCTATATCTTTTATAGGTTTCATACCAGCTGGTATTACCGTGGCACGGATAATAATCATGTTATCGCAAATCATAAACAAATATATGTACTTTCTCGTATAATACCTGGTTGTCGTTTCCTATAGTCTTTGATGTCAGGGTTTATTTAGATGCTAAGTTTTCGACCGCCTGCCATCCGCCCTCTTAACATTTTCGACAGAAGATACCATTACTATTTTTGTTCGCTAAATAGATAAATAAAATTTAAATATAGCAATATGAAGATTTGATATTTGCAACAAGGATAAAAGTTATGGAAAGGTCATGCATTATTTGGGTTCGTTGAATATTCTGTTTACCGAATAAACTGATAAAAAGATTTGCAAAGAAGAGATAATAATTGTCAGATTTGGGTTAATATTTAATATGATAATTGGTAATAACTATACCTTGAATATTTATAGCTGTTAAATTTTGTTTGAGGTCTGGAAATAATGATCCTGACAAATTTTGGGCCATAATTTCTCAGAAGACCATTTAGATGACTGAGAGCCCCTGGGCTGAAGTCGCTAAAGCCCATACTTTAATCCGGCCTGAAGGAATAGAGGATTTGGAAATAATTCAAGCTTTATATTCATTTGTCTTGGTTGTCGTGGTAGGTGGAGAAACGTCAGATGTTTTAAACCTCATTTCAAATCTGATTAAAATCCAGATCAATATTTCATTATGGTGGGAGGTTGTGTCCGAGGTCATACGAGTGGCTTTTGACCCTATGATGTCAGACATTGATTAATCAATCAGCGTTGACGTTTCTAGTAGTTTACCCACAGTTCCGTGCAAAGCACGGCAAGAACCTTGCCATATCAGATCCTTTCATTGGCTAATACCTAACATTAACTAAAATGCCTGTTATATAACAACTCTTTCAGATTCTAGTGTTGCAAAGACAAGTAAAACGAAATTTTGAAATCCAAAAACGAAACCAAAAGGATCTGTGTTTTAATCAGATTGACCTCATTTCATTCCGTTTTACATTGAAAAAGGATAAAAAAAAAAAATAGGTAAATTTATGTATGAATGTAAACTGGCAGTAACTCCTATATTATATCTATATTAACAAGAGACCATTATTTCTAGCATTTCACAGATTATTGAATTAATGAATAAATAAATGTCAATAAAGATGATTTAATTTCTGATCTGGTATTCAGCCATTTTGTTTTACATGTGGATTTTATTATTACATCCGTGAGAAAAACAGAAGATTTGAAAAACGATATTTATAGGCAGTACATAATTCCTATTTCCTTGAAAATGTTGGGTTCTTTTTTTAAAAGATAATTTTCTGTATAATGTAACCATTGTTTGATAGTGGAATAAAAAGGAATATGAAGAAACTTAAGTTGATATATTGATTTTATGGGTAACAGCAGTCTGAAATTTTTATAGTGTGCATGTGTTTTTTCTGGAATTGTACACTTTATTATCGTTTTAAATCTTGAAAGATTTCATATTGCCTTGAAGCATTGCTTGACAGGAACAAGGAAATTTTTCTGAACATATGTAAGAAGATTTTGTCTCCTGATATGATTACATGTTAAAAGCGTTGTTCACATGTTCATGTAGTCTCATGCATAAAGTGTTTTTATCGCATGGAAGTTAGTGGAGATGTCATGTGACATTATGGTTGATTTCAAAAACCTTTTGCGAGTTCATTAAATATTGTGTTTGGACATAGTTGAAAAAAACCTGTGATCACCTGATTAAATTGACAAATTGAAAAAAACGTGTGATCACCTGATCAAATCGACAAATTGGTATCGATAAATTTGATGATTAGAGCGATCAATTTGAACTAAATAGAGATGAATAATTCTCCCATAATCTGGAAAAACCTAACAAGTCAAATTTTGGTGAAAATTGAGTTAGACCCATATTTGGATTTGGACTTAGTACACATGTATATAATAATAGTTTTTTTTTTCTCCTTCACTGTAAAGGCTTCTAATTATCTTCATCTAAAAAGACAAAATCAAAGTGTTTTTTTTTATATTCAGTAGCGTAATTCTGAAACAAAACAGTTTTCCTTTGGTTTCTCAAATCTGCATTCAACAGTGTTACTAGGTTTTTCCAGATTACGGGAGATTTGAATGCAAATCACTTAAATCAAAAACACCTAGCCAATAATTCCAAGCAGTGTGGTTATCTACTGTTGATATATTTTTTTTTTCTTTATTAACTGTTAAAAAATAATCAATTTCAATACATTAAACATGGATTAAGCTGTTCAAATTGTCCAAAGAAAGCGAAAGACAATCAACTGTTGGACTGGAATTTTGTAACATAAAAAGGCCATATCCCCCCCCCCCCCCCGCAACAAATTTGAAACATTCAATGTGAACCCTGCTAATAGAATTCTTTTCAATGGTTAATTTGTTTAATGTTTGTGTAATTATGTGGTTAAATTCTCTATTTGTCTTCATTAGACTATGTCTGGATAACCCTGACAGTTAAATTAACCTGTAATAGAGTTCTGTGTTCTGCTGTTGACTCCTAAACATGTTATGTATGTACTAACACAAGTAGGTAGAATGAAGGGAGTAGACTTAAACTTGTTATGTATTAATACAGGGAGGTTGTTTATAGTTGGCAACTACACAAGGGATGTTCCGAGGATGAAATGTAGTGTGAAGGGGAAGCTTGGACGGGGGAACAGCATGCTCTTGGTGGCATTGGCCTGAAAACCAAAAGGGTTAGGAAGGCCATGCTACTTGTATACAACACTGGGACTTGCATAGATCATAAACCTTACACCCAAACGATAACAAATGTCTTCTGTATATATTTCAATATCTTCTACTCCCTTTGTTTAGACTGCCATTTATTATATTTTACTATATATTCAATGTCTTCTACTCCCTTTGTTTAGGCTGCCATTTATAGTGTAGTGTAAATACCTGTCCGTAATCATTATAAACATTATAAATATTATCTCTTTTCAGTTTACCAATCAGATCTATTTCTTGGCAACCATTTCACTTCCCAGATACATATGACTCATCTACAGACTGTAACTCAGGATGCAATATAAAGGAGAAATCACTTAAAAATCAGAGGATGTCCTGCCGTTTAACTCAACAATTGTCTATATATACGCTAATGGAATAAATTTTACATTTATTACGTTCAAGATGATGGAATAGTTGCTTTAATTATTATTCTTGGCAAAATGTAACTGTTATTGTGTCAGATTAAAGGGGACCACCATGGAAATTGGAGTTAATTAACGTGTTGGAATTATTTTTTTTTATGCAAAGAAAGTGATGTGTGTGTATTTTATTGAAATTGTGATTTAACTTCCGGCTTCAATTCAATTTTCTGTGATATGAAATTTAGTAATGGATTATAACTCTATTTATGTATACAACATCTTTTTAGAATATCAATCATGTTTTTTAAATTATTGATCCTGGAATTTTATATTTTATCACGTTAAATATACTGGTAATGGCTTCAGATGGACAGGTTGTGAAAAAACATTCCGACTTGGATATTATCCGACAACGCGCCGAACAGGCTGCCGAATATTATCACAGTCAGGTTCAACCGAAATCTTCCTCCACGAATAATTCTCCAGATATGTACAATTCTAACGGTAATCGTACTTATGATAAGACTAATTATGGATCGACAGAAGATGCGTTGCATTCTGGTTTAGCTCCCGTATCGTCTAATAGTTTTTATCGTGCTAAAATGAAAGCAGGTGTCATAGACATGCGTAGTTCTATGAATGAAAGGATTGGGACAGGTCGGAGTCGCATGAGAATGTTTCCGTCCCAACATGCTAATCGACCAAGGGTGCCAAATCAGGCCATGGAAACGAGAAGTGCAATGAAAGCACCACCTTCAGTAACGGAGCAAGTGAAAATGGCGCGGACTAATCGAACGATCAGAAATTTGTATCGTAGCAACAGTATTGAAATGGATAGCATGGATCACATTGATCAAGACTTGCCATCACCTACGAATATATCAGCACGGAGGGAATACGGTAGTACATCGTCATTAGATCTGTTAGGTAACTCAAGTGGAGATTTCTTCTCTATGTTGAAGAATTATGAAAATGAGAATCTTGATCAACGAAGTCCCGCTCCTCCGAAATTACAAGAACTGCTTCAAGGAAACATAACTCGAAGTGGTCGGAGCATGACTTTAACAAATGGCTCAGCGCCTTATGATAAGGAAAATGAATTTAATAATGATAGTCCAAAATCTAAGACAAAGTCGAAGCATAAAGACAGAAAACTACGTGCTAAATCTATAACGGGTGAAGCGAGTGCAGGAATTTTGAAGAAATTACGCGGAAATAAACAAGACTCAGATGTGAACTCAAAACCGGAGGAAAAAAGTCCTGAAGACAATCGTTCTGAGGAAAGGAATCGCAAGAAGTGTTTCGTGCATTTTGATTGTCAGAGTATCGGTGTGAATTTGGCAGAGGTGATTAAAACACGTAATTATTCTGGAATTGTTAAAAATACTTCTACTGGAGCGTCGGCTGCTTCTGTGAATCGGAACAGTATAGCCGGGGATAAAGAGGATCCTGATTTAATCGCTGGCACTGATGATGGTGATAAAAAGAGTAACTGTATGGTGCTTAGTTGTCCCTTTTTCCGTAACGAAATCGGTGGCGAGGAAGAACGTGTGATAAGTTTTACTCGCTCTCCGGCTCATAAACGTTCATACGGCAATTATTCAAATCAACAAAGTAGTGCAGTGGATTTAAATCGTCATCCTACGTGTTGTGGTGTATCCATATTAGACTCTTCACCTTCACCGGCAGGACAAATATTACCTCCCCTTGTGACACACAGAGGTCATGTGATTGAGTATGTTGATCACGGATGTAGTTATTATAGGCATTATTTCTATGGATATGGTAAGTAAGATTAGAATTTCTACATTAATCTTTAAAAGTATCTTGGCGCATTAACTCAGGAAACCCCCAAAGCAATATTTCAGAAAAATTTTTCATGTTCCGGTAGTTGCCATCTTAGTTCATCTTTTTGTGGCAAGTTAGTGCTGAAGACAGCCTGAAGCTATGCAACACCTACGATGACTAGACAGTGGACTCTATGCTTGACTCACGGAAATCTGATTACCATATCTTGGACTGCCATTTCCTTCAACTGCCCTGTTTAGTCTTATTTTACAAGTGTTATCATCATAAAAGGGAAGCATGTCAGAAGACTGATTCGGGCGGAAAAGTGTAAATTTGAGATAAACTATTAGAAGATTAAGACACTATGAATAAATGCTGATTAAATAATCTGACTTCGTTGTTGCGAGGACAAATTATAAATATATTTCAGAACACAACAATTAATATTTTTTATTAAAAGGTATATTTATATACTGATTTAATGACCAAATATTTGGAATCCTCTATTCTTAGTTTTCCTAAATAAAGAGATAGAGGGTTGAAATATCGATTTCTAGCCAGATTCCAGATTAATTTTACAATGCACCTCTGAATGATTCACATGCAAGCCTGACATAGGGCACCTGTCACAGACTTTGTCATACAAATTATCACACAACAGTTTTATTCTGTGACAGATACAAACATGTACCTTCTGGTTCCCCCCTTGTCTTGTATAGCTATGTTCTGACCAGGCCTGGAAATAACGGTTTTAGATGTACCTGACAAAATGTCAGGCACGAATGAAATAGCACCTGACATTTTCATCTTAGTGCTGAACATGTATTGATAATAACAATAAACAAAAACAAATCAGTGCCGGACAAAATGTCAGGCACCAGAGGTTTTGTGCCTGACAAAGTCTGAATCGGTGCCTGACATTGTCAGTGACAGGTGCCTTATTTCCAGGCTTGGTTCTGACAAAGTCTGTGAGTGGTGCCTTGTGACCAGACTTGTTCATATCGATATCAAAATCAATGTCCTTCACTATCATACACCTAGTGGAAGGCATGTGTGTACATAACTTAAGGTACCGATACATGTTGAGATTGGAAATAAAGCAATAAAGCAAGATACATGTAGCTTCCAGTAGTGGAAAATAGATCAGTTAGGATATTTGGCACATCTTAATTTTTTAAGTAGCAGTAAAACGTTATTTGTGAAGTGTTAATTACAAATAAGTATAGGATGTACTTGTTACCAGGTGAAACACTTATATCCAACTGTTGTCTATGTATCTACCGGTACCTCCCAACAGTTGCTACAAACTTATAAAGTTTGCTTTCAAATGTTTGAATTCTTTGGTACTGGAACTCAAAATAATATTTATTTGAACTCAAGGAACTGGGTTGTTTGAACTGATTTTTCTGTATTCGTTATTTGTTGTCGGTTACAATTAATAATATTTGAGTTTTTCCTCAAATAGGAAATATTAGATATAATTTCAATTAAATCAACTAATATTGCATGGTTTTATTTTGGTTACAAATGATATTATTTAGACATTTAATCACTTGACAAGGCTTTAATCAAATCTCTCTTGCACAGATATAAACAGATTAAAATATGATCGCTATTTAATGATTTGATTTAAAAATTGTGAAGCGCAGAAATTAGTCTCAATTAACAAACGTGATGTCGCTGTGATAAAAAACAATTGACGTCAAAACTTCCAACAGTGATAACGTCGGTCAAAATTCAATAATTTGAATGAAATTTTCAATATATTATATTAATACATATCTGTTTTGGAACTATTATAGCAAGACCGACGAGCTCTTTTATCTAAATCTTACATAATACATCTTTAATACCTACATAAAGTAATGCGCAATTCACATGAACCTAATACCTTGGTAAATACATACATGTTCACAATGCACAATACACATATGTACATATGTACATGTGTGAGATGAATTTGAATACAGGATGAACCAAAATAGAATTCTGTTTGCTCAAATAGACAATCTTTCATTGGCCTCCCATTAGTGTAGATAACATGATTCAGATAAATTTAATTAAAAAGTTAAAGAGGCATTGAGCTGAATCTTCCTATTGCAGGTCTTCTTTCTTGCTTCACGTGACAAGCCCATAATCAGTTCTATAGACCAACCAACAGATGGCTGAGATATTCAATGAATTAGACCATAATTTGTTAATATTAAAATGGACTGACCATAAAGACTCTGTTTATGATCATGTCAATGGTACTTGACAATCAGCCATTCTTGTCAAAACTTCAAACACTCATATAATATATGAGAATGTAATATTGGTACATTGTAATCAGGCTTGGAAATAACGATTTTAGATGTACCTGACAAAATGTCAGGCACTAATGAAATAGCACCTGACATTTTCAACTTAGTGCTGGACATGTATTAATAATAACAATAAACAAAAACAAATCAGTGCCGGACAAAATGTCAGGCACCAGAGGTTTTGTGCCTGACAAAGTCTGAATGTCTGACATTGTCAGTGACAGGTGCAAGGCTTATTTCCAGGCATGATTGTAATTTGATTGAAATTTTCAATATATTCAGTTATCATGATATATTTTTAAGCTACATGTACATATGTTATAGCAATAACGATCAGCTCTTTATCTAAATCGGGGGTGGTGGGATGGCCTAGTGGTCTAGAGTGCCGCGCTTCGACCTCTAGTTGGCCGGTCACCTTGCGGCTGTGGTTTCGAGCCCTGGTGTGAGCGTATGTGGCATGGAGATAGGGGCGCCTTCTCAACCTCGTGGGTTTCCCCTGGGCACTCCGGTTTCCTCCCACTGCTAAAGACCCCTACGCGCAAGCGAATTATTGAAATAAAATTAAAAACCATATGTTAGTCCCGAAATGACCTAGTTGTGTCGAGTGGACGTTAAACCCCATTTTTCTCTCTCTCTCACATAATGCATCTTGAAGTTTAAATAAAAAGTTAACATTTGTACAAAAGAAGTAAAAAGAAGTAATTGAAATTGATACTCTGTATCAGGCTTTAACACATGTGTGCACATACTATATAACAAACAGACACATTCTTTGTAAGATTTAATCGCTTAAAAAGTCTAATCTGAATTTTAATTAGAAATTGATAAGCTGAGTTAATTCATGTTAGTTTTAATTAATTCGATCATGTACTAGTATGAAAAGACTATTAACATAATTATACTGATTATTATAACTACTCATGAATTTTAAGCAGTCACTTACAGTAATCGAAAAAGAAAAAAAAAAGCTAAACTATGTAACAATCTTATCAAATTTATAGGCAATCCATTGTTTTCTGCCAGAGATAATGGAAATACAAACCAGCTAAAAAGGGATGAAAATACCACTTGACCATACATTTATAACATGTTATTCAAATTCATGTGAAATAATGTGATTAAAATTTAAAAAATTCATCAAATTTGGAACTATCGTACATCAATAAGTGGTGACCGGTATTGTGCATGAGGCAGGGCTATACTGTACAGTGTACACAGTCTTTACATACTTTCTTAATACTGTGTATCGTTATATAGTTTGATTCCATTATTCAAGTTCTCACTTTGTAATACATCTCTATGATAAGAACTGGACCTCTTTTGCTCAGTGGTGGAATTGACCCTCTAGATCTGCCGCAAATTATGCTGTGTGTTGATTTTGTAATTCTGATAGGCGAACTACCATTGCTATAGAAAATTAATCTCTTTTCACTGGGTTGAATGGGCAGGTCACGAAAACAAGTGAAAAGTGTGGAATGTCAGTCATGGAATATTTTGATGTAGATTCGGTTTATGCTCACCGATCAAATTAATACATTGTCACAAGATCTCGTATTTCCATAAAATGAAGAAGAGTCAGGGCTGCTGATGCCACTTCCATAATGCATTATTAAATGATTATTCTTAGGATTCAAATTTAAAAAAGGAAATAATGAAAGTCCTGATTTTTATTTTGATATTTTTAAATTTTAAAAAAAAACATTCTGTAGTGAATATATCAAAATTATATATTTTTTTTTTCCAGATCATCAGAATTTTTTTGGTTGTGATGATAATTTGGGTCCAGTAGCGGTTACTATAAGACGAGAGAAATTAGATGCAGATGAAAGAGGAAATAATCTAGGGAAAGCTGATTATGGGCTGTATCATTATAGAATTATATGTCGGACCAGTGAGGTAAGTGTTATTATTAATCCCTGTACCATATTCAATGTAATAATCGTTCATACTCTTGTCCTTCTTAAAAGTGTTGATTTCTGGGGACAATGCTCGGAGAGAGAGAAAGGTGGTGTGATGAATTGCCAACAGCTCAGACAAAGCCTGTTCATACAGACATACGTTTTGAATTAACAAACAACAAGATCGCCATTTATGATGTACTTATTGAATAAGCAAAAAAACTCTCCAAGAGTTATTTTTTGCAAATTTGACAAAAGACCAAGAACATCTGTCCAAAATAGGAAGCCATTTTACACTCAGCTTACTGTTTATGTACATAGATATAGGTACTTAATGAATAATTATGTTAGTGCAATTGAACTTCAGACATAATTTTCCATCTGTCCTAGGTCACAAAACTTACTTTACAAATAACAATTATCATCATTCAAACAATTTCTGTACTCTAGTGCAGTTGATGAATTAGGTTTGCCTTTAGACCAGAAAGATAGGGATTTATAGAATTATTTCATCTGGGTGTTTATTAGGTCCAGTATGGTATATAGTATAATAAGCACATGGTGGATGTAAGAGTCAACAAGTCTGGTGGATAATAGAATTTACACACTAGACGTTGACCTCTTGACATCTGATAGTTATTACAATCAATAGTACAATGTATCAATGTATGGTACTTCTACTACTACCATCTGTATTTATATAAGTTATATTCTCAAGTAACTAGCAATATTACTGATAGTAATACAAAGAGTAACAATATTATAATAATACAACTATGTTTATTAATACAAGTTATATTCAAGTAACAATATTACTAAAAGTTATACCAAGAGTAACAATGTTATTATAATACAACTATGTTTATTAATACAAGTTATATTCATGTAACAGTATTACTGTAGTAACAATATTATTAAATATCACTGTGTATATTTATACAAAGTAACAATGTTATTAAATATCACTGTGTATATTTAAACAGAGTAACAATATTAGGTAGAGTAGACTAACTGTAATAGTATTATCATAATAAACAATATTACTGCATTGATTTGATAACATACGTTGTTATTATAATAAGCCTCTTTATACACACAAGTTGCAATGAAATAACAATATTACTACATGTAATAGATTACTTGGATTATTATTATAGTACCAATTTGAAACATAAAGCTAATATAATAAATAATTACCATTACAATCATTTATCATTACAATCCAAGTCTGGACATATGGCAATGTCAAGTACAAATTATTTACATGTACATGTGTAAGGCACCCGTTACAGTTACAGACATTGTCAGACAACAGTTATTACTCAACGTATATATGTTATAACCAATAGTTGTGTAATAAATTGTGTCTGACGATGTCTGGTACAGGTGCCTTATGTCCAGTCTTGAATTATATCCCCCTCCAAGCAATAGCAAGTTAATACAATAAATATAAATATGCGGTACAGTATTATATGTAGATTTCAGTAAGGAAATTCTCAAAGGTAAACAATAGGAGGTGGATATTATTTAATGCCAAACAGCTGATATGAGCTGGGTAATTCAACTAGTGCTTCACCTTAGTGATACATGTAAAATAATAGAGGAGGAAAGACTTGTATTTCGCAACGTGATATTTGCTATATAAAACTGTAATGTGGGTCCACAGATTTTGTCAGGGCTATAATGGGACCTTTATCTAGGTTATCTTTCCCCGACAAATGTACACAGGTGTACTATGTATGTGAATGCATACTTCAGATAATTTGCTTCAGATAAAATGAAATGAAATGGGGTTTTAACGTCCTACCGTTCTGCTCTGGCTGTTCTACTAATGAAGAAGGGCATATGCCATACAGTGTGCTATGAGCAAAATTTTGCCTGCACAGTGGCGAGCTACGGCCTACTCTATTATATCGAATTCTAAATGTTAAAGGATTTTTTACGTGCATGCCAATGTCTACCCAGGACCTCGTTTTTTTGTTCCATCTGAATGACTGTACTTTGGCCCTTGTCAGGCCCTCTGTCCTGCACCACTGACAAGGGGGAACCATGCTGGAAAATCCTGATGAACTTTCTCTGCCAACGCAGGGATCAAACACAAAATAAATAACACTGTTACAGGGTCCACTGAGTGACTGACTTACAGGCACCATGCCATAATCCTTTAGAGATAGAGAGAAACTGTTTTTCCCAAAGGTGTTCTATTAGTTTATTACTCATGTGATAGTAAAACCCTTATTTCTAACATAAAAGGGCCTTGATCGCAATATGGTTGTTTGGACCCATGTTGACCCCTGCTTTGTAATGAAATCTGTTTTATGATAAGGTGCCATTGTAATCAACTGCTTGTAAATTATGAGACATGAAATATTGATAAATAAAAAGATTTTTTTGTTTTATTTAATAGCTGTCAACGTTACGTGGTGCTGTATTGGAGGATGCTGTACCCTCATCAAGTAGACTGAGTAGTTCTCGTGGTGTTCCGATGAAAGAAGTATTAGAATATGTTTTACCGGAAGTTCAATTGTCTTGTTTACGACAAGCCACGCCAGGTGCCAAAACATCTGAACAACTACTGAAACTTGACGAACAAGGTGTAAGTAACTCTTCATTTCCTTTGATACATGTGAACTCTTCACACAGGAAGGGTAGGTAAGGTGGTAAAGATCAAACATGTGTCGGTAGGAGAGTGATAGGTTCAGGTTGAAGGATTTTTACAACAGAAAGAAAACGAATGGCTCTAGAATAGGCAGAGATCAAAAAAATAAAAGAAAATCTTAGATATGCACATACAGCCAAAACACCTGGCATATTTTGCGTACTGCCTGTCAGTCCTTCATTACTTTGCATCTAACAATATGAGAAAAATGACAGATTCTGAAAAAAAAAAACATCGAGTTGAAATAGACATTGTGCAAGATTAAAAAAAGATTATCTTAGAAATGTAGGAAAGTTGAGGAACCTGTCATACATGTAGATGATTTCTTGCTACTCATCATCAGTCTGTCACTGCTTACCATTACATGCTAAATATGTTTGTAGGAATGGAATTTCTGTATTTAACAACAGTGGCATATCCAAAGGCAGGATAGCATTGGTCCAACTCCCTGCCATCTAAAAATATGGATCAGTTTATTAAATTGAGGGGGGGGGGCATGGTTTAAGGCAAGTGCGTTGAGTCATAAGGCCAGTCACTGAGTCAAGTTGCATACATGTAGTTTCTTATTCCCCACTTGTACCTGACAAGGACTACAGTCTTGTCCAACCTTGTGACTTCCTTACACAGATAAAGTCCAACCCCATCACTTCCTTCCACTGATCAAGTCCCTCACGTACAAGGAAATTATTGCAATATAATTGAACCATGTTAGTCCAGAATTGACCAAGATTGTGGAAGATAGATTATATTAACTCAATTTCTTTGAAGAATTTCAATAATATGTTATTAATGATTCATAAAACTTAACATTTTTAAGCTTATGTGTAACTATAACATATTGATCATTGTGACTAATAATTAGGTTGGGACATAGCTAGAATATTTCTATTGTACTTTCATATTTCAAGAATTTTACTTTTACGTGTAGATAGTCAGCTTGTGTACTTTCAACTGCGCTAAGCTGTATTTCCTGAATACAGGACCTATTGAAAAGTTCAATTCTTTAGTAAATTATAATTTCCTTTCCCAGAAAACAGAACTTTTATCACAGGAAAGGTTAACATCTGTTTAATGAATCTTCCCCTAAATTTAACAAAATTCCTTGTTTTGACCAGACTCTTACTGCCTGTATAATTTGTGGGTTTTTCCTTGATCCATGGTTTCCTACTCTACTGCCATTTCCCAAAGATCGCCCTATGCAAGTGAATTATTAAAATAAAAATATATCATTATATGGTAGGCCCAGAAATGCCGAAGTTTGCATTGAGTGAAATGAATCTCTCTCTCTATCCCTCTCTCTCTCCCCACCTAACCATACTTGTCAGGTCTCCAGATTTCATCTGGAGTTTTCCCTAAATTTGACAGAACCTTTTGTCAATGCCAAACAAAGAATATTTGGATCTGGTGGTAAAGATACCTATAGTATATCACGAACAGGTTAGGAACAGGAAAATTATTCTGTATAGCAGCTGTTTTCTCTTATTCTATACCTGATACTTATCTATGGTATGTAATCATACTAGGTATTGAATATAGTATGATAAAAATAACCTGTTGTGATTCCAGTTAGATATTTATCTATGATATACAGTATTATATATCATCTCTTATAATACATACTAGCACCTGTTACCTATACCAAATAATCATCATTCTTATCTCAAATTGGATCTCACTGAAATTTACTTTACTTTGAAACACATGGCAAATTTCTCTTTGAACAAACAATTATAGATTAGTTTATAAATTAAAATAGTGTAATTGAGTTGAATTTTAAGATAGAACATAGTCTTTATGATGAGAATATTTACAATTGATATGATAAGATTTTATTGTATTGAAACATCCATTGAGGACAGCACAATATAAACATGTACAGAAATTTATAACAATATGACAAATGATATATATATAGCCCGGGACACATTGGCCAAATCATTCGACTGATCAGTCGGGGCTGAATTTTATTCGGCCGAATGGGTGGACACACTAGCCGAATGCTGCACCTGATTTACCAGTCAATTGCATCGGCCGAAAGGCAGTGGACACACTAGTTAGTCGAATTTTGTCGCAGATTGATTCGGCCGAATCATTTCGGCTAGTGTTTTCATCGCTTTACAAACAAGACAAATGATAATTTTAATCTAGGTTACACTATACGAACGTTCATTTAAAAACTGTAAACTTTGTATGCAGTCTACGATGGATGTAATAATACGATAAAACTATCTTTCTGAAAGAAAATACCTGATCAATATGTTGTAAACTAAATACTTGAAAATAATAACCAGCTGGTCGAATGTAGAAATGAGAGCTCTTATACACTCCTTCCATACTTGAAACATTAATCATGAGATGTACAAGTTAATTTCCTTAATATTCTAGCACTTTTATTATATCCTCTAAGATAAGCTGAAAGTAGTAATATTCTTATTAGTAATAGTTTATAAAACCATCCCCATCCAATCTACTCAATCTAATTTAACATGGGGAGGGGGGGGGGGGTGAATCAGAAGATCTGTCATTGAGTCAAATGGCTTCGACCTCTACCAGGCCGGTTACCTCTGGCTTGCGGCTGTGGTTTCGATCCCTGGAGTGAGCGTATGTGGCATGGAGATAGGGACGCCTTCTTAACCTTGTGGGTTTCCTCCAGGCACTCCGGTTTCTTTCCTCTGCTAAAGACCCCTGAAACCGTATGTTAGTCCCAAAATTACCTGGTTTGTGTCGAGTGGACATTAAACCCCATTTCTCTCTCTCTACGTGACAAAGAGTAAAGTTGCCTGTCCAACCTCATGGGTTTTCTCTGGCCCCTACGAGCGAATTATTGAAATGAAATTGAATCATCCGGTAGTCCCAAAATGACTTTTAGTTTGTGTCAACTGGATATTAAACACTTTACTCTCTCTATTTATTTTAACACCTTGATTATCTTTTATATAAGCTTAAAGCAGTAATATTTTTATTAGTACGGTAATAGTTTATAAAAACTAACTACATTCAGTTAAAAACTTCTATATTATGGTCATCTCCAAACGCATTGAATCTTACAAACCTCAACATTTCTCTAATATGTCTAAAATCTTTAATTCTTAAACTGGTTTGCGAACGAAATAATGATTGTTTACAATAATTTTTTTTAAAGAATATTTCAAACTGTTAGAATTTCTAGATTTATGTATACGTATTCAACTATTATTATGATTAATGGTGCAAATTATTTTGGCTGTTGAAAAGTTATTTTGGAATGTTAGATACCCTTTTAAAAGCTTTGCGATTAAAGTTTTTCTAAGTCTAACGTATATTTAAACTGAAATAACCTCAAGAAATTTAGCTGTCTGTACCTATCCTTTTCTGGCAGAAATGCGAATTCACCATTTGACCGGCAAGCATAAAATGCTAAGATATCGAATTGCTGTGTGTGGTAATAATATGTGAAAAAGATAAGTTTAAGATGGTGCAGATCTACGAAGGCATTTTACCTCCGATCAGATTTCACTTTTATTTTCCTGATGTGAGATTTATCGAGAACTTTCAGGATAGAGTTTGTTTTTCCTGCCATTTTATATTTTTGATAAGGAAGTGTAATATTTGGACGTTATCTACCCTGATGTGCTCATAAAACTTTTAGATGCTGTAATCATAATTTTACTTTTTGCAAAAATCATTTCATATCTTAGGCTTATATTTATGAATATAAACTTATGTACCTCTGAAAAATGATAAAAATCCAAACTTCAAAGTTTATTATGATTACTTGAGTGAGAACTGACCCTTAACACACCCACAGTCATTATTGTGACATAAAACAGAAAATTTAAAATCAAGCCAATACAGATCTAGACCTGTTTATTGTGGGGATGGTTGGTGATTGAGTGTGATGGCCGAATGGTTAGCATACCGTCTGTCATTGAGTCAACTGATTTGGTTTCAATTCCCTGGTTGTACATAACAAGGACTTGGGTTGCCTGTCCAGCCTCATGGGTTTTCTCTGGTTTCTTCACACTGCCAAAGACCACTATGTGCAAATGAATTATTGAAATGAAATTGAAACATATGCTATTCCCGAAATGACTTGTTGAGTTGTCGAGCGAGTCAACCTTAAACTCCCTATCTCTCTCTCTCTCTCTCTCTCTCTCTCTCTCTCTCTCTCTCTCTCTGGTGATGGTCTAATTTGCGCCCTTTAGATCACCTGGTCTTTCATCGAGTCAACTGGCATGATTTGGATCCCAGGCTTGTACTTTACAAGGAATAGGACGGTCATTATTATTATTAGGAATATCAGAGTTCTTGACAATATAGGCCTGTTTACTATAAGGGGTGTTAGGGGGAGTGGGTGACCAAGTGGTCTAATGTGTACATTGTTTAGATCTGTCATGGAGTGAAGTGTTAGGGTTTCAGTGAATAGGACTACCTATAATAATAATAATGTTTGTTTATATATTATAGTTAAGTACAACATATAAGATAGGTGTAATGTACTGTAAGAAAGGGCAGTGTACAGAAGAAGAAATGTATAATAATGGTTCGTATTATTGAATATAACAACAAGGTCAAGTGGTGTGCCCAGGGGATTGCCTTAATCAAGTTCATGTCCCATAAATATACATATTGTTAATGCATATTAAACATTCCTAGATGGTTGGAATTGAATTTAAAATAAAGGGAAACACATTTTGCATTATAAAATATTTTTATTTAAAAAACACAGTATAATTCGATTAAACTTAACCTGCACCTCAGTTCTTTTAAAACAATGTTAATAATATCAGGAATTGTTTATTCTTTTGACAGAAAGTGGAAGTCCAGCATTTGATGAATTTATGAATTTAATCGGTCAAAAAATTCGATTAAAGGGATTTGATAAATATCGAGGCGGGTTAGATTGTAAAAGTAAGTTTGATTATTTAAAGTTACATTATGGGAGATAAGATAAAGAGATGGCAGTTCTCACTATAATAGTTAAAAACCAGATAGTGTAAAGATAATTTGCTGAAATTTTCAGTCAAATTGAACCACTATTAGCCGAGAAAAAAGCGTTTGAAATATTCACATAGCCTCGGTCATCATTACTCAAATCATTAATATAAACAGCATAGTTTCGATTATCCACTTGATTGATTTAATTATCAACGGCCATTAAGCGGCATATAAGAATTTAATCTGCCAACATCGAAGGCTAGCCTTGACATAAAGAGTTTATTATGGTCTGGATATGTTAATTTATGTCTAATTGATTATTTATATAACATCTCAGGCCTAAAGAAGGACCTGTAATAAGCAGATTTTGCTCTTGCATAATGTTATTTTAACTTTCTCAGCCACCAACGGGATCAAACATGGGAACTCCTGGATAGTGAGCCAACTTGAGCCAGCTCCTTACTTGAGCCAGCTTCTTAATCACTTGAGCCCGCTCCTTACTTACTTGAGCAAGCACCTTACTCACTTGTGTCAGGTTCTTACTCACTGCGCCAACATTTTTCCCACTGCTTATTGATGAAATAAAGCTATACCATAGGTTACTCCCCAAATGACCTTAATTGTGTTGAGTTGCGGATAAACTCTGAGCATGATTTACGAATTCAGGTCTGGCCGAATGTATTATAGGTTGATCAAAATAAATAATTTTGGCATTGCTTTTAAAGACCTCCCAAAATAGTTTGCCTCAGTACCTGTAAATGATCTGAATCAATTTCCTGGCAGTATGTTGCCATATGGTAGCAGAAGTTAACATGCCCTGTAAGATATACCCTTGCAGTCTATCAACAGGTGCTAATATCAGTTCAGTTTATTTATTTATATATATGATGAACTGTTGCATTCCATTTATTTTTGTCTCTACTGCAGTCCCACAATTTGTTGTGACAGTCTGACTGACGGGTACTGTTTTTTTACTGGAAAGTAGAGAGCGGAACAGTAGGACATTGAACTCCATTTCATTTCAAATTCCTTTCTCCAATTTGTTTGTTAGTCTCAAATGTCACAATTATTGCCAGTTTACTAGTTAAATGTATATATGTCCGAAATGTGATACTGCTAGTTTACCGATTATTTTGTTAGTCCCGGTACTTATATTTAAATCGTGTGTATTATATTTCAGCTGATTCTACTGGTACTAACTCCTACTATACAACGTTTAATAACAGTGAAATAATGTTTCACGTATCAACCATGTTACCATTTACATCCAATAATATTCAACAGGTATACTATTTCATATTATATACAATTTATTATATTTTGAGGAGGAATGGATGGCCGGATGGTTAGCATGTGCGTGCTGTATCATAATGTCAGGGTTTCAATTCCCATGTTGTACTTGACAAGGAGAACGATCTTCTTTTCAACCTCATGGGTTTTCTCCAGGTCCTCGGTTTCTTCCCCACTGCTAAAGACCCCTACCATCAAGAAAATTTTCAAAATAAAACTTTGACTATCAGCACTAGAACAAAAATTACTAAACCACCACTAGTTTTCAATTCTGTAAAAATAAATGAAGTCTCTTTCCACAAACATTTAGGCCTTACGTTCCAAAATAACGGCAAGTGGGATGTCCACATAGGAAATTTATGCAAAAAAGTATCAAAACTAGTAAACTGCTTGAGGTCTTTGAAATATCGCTTGAAACGTAGATCCTTACTGTCTATCTATAACGCTTACATTTTGCCTCACTTCGACTACGCGGACATCGTTTGGGATGGGTGTTCGGAACTACTAACAAATCAACTTGAGCACTTGCAACTGGACGCACTACGCACAATCTGCGGAGCGGTTAAAGGTACGAGCCACGATTCTCTTTACAAGGAGACCGGTTTCATTCCTTTAAAAGAACGTCGACTTAGACATAAACTTATTCTTGTATATAAAATTTTCAACAATACTACACCCAATTATTTATCTACACTTTTTCCACCCTCTAGAAAATCTTCGTACAATTTCAGAAATATGAATGATTTCTCTGAATATCGGTGTAGAACGAAGTTATTTTACAACTCCATCAGCAATAAAGGAATGGAACCGGTTAGACCAGTCAATAAAACGTTCAACAACTCTCTCCTCCTTTAAACAAAAGCTCTCCGAACAGGACTCTAAACCCCCAAAACACTTCCACATTGGTTCTAGGAAATTTGAAATTATCCACAGCAAACTACGACCCTCGTGCAGTGACTTAAATGGTCACATGTTTTTTAGACACATCTCTGAAAATCCAGCTTGCAATTGTGGTCACCCTTTCGAGGATAGCGAACACTATCTTTTACACTGTCCAAATTTCAATACTTTTCGACAACTAACCATTTCTACATTACCTGATGAGTATAAGAACAGCAAAACTCTACTCTACGGCCTGCATGACTCCACCAGCGAAATCAATAACCTTATCTTTACAACAGTTCAATCATATTTCAATTTAACTAAACGATTTTAAATTATTATTTAACTAAACTGTTTTATATTATTATTTAACTAAAGTATTTTATATCATTATTGTTGTTGTTATTAATACTACTGCTATTACATACTATAATACTTTAGGTGTATCCGACTAAGTAAGGGTTGTATATATTGTATATACTGCTTTTTATTATTAGTATATAACTTATCATTGTAAATAGGGATAGGGGTCTGACATAGGCATTTTGCCTGTTCCCCAATTTCCCATTCATTCATAGTGAATAAAATATGTTTATAAAAAAAAACAAAAAAACCACATGTTAGTGTTGAGTGGACGTTAAACCCCATTTCACCCTCTCTTTCTATTATTAATTCAAAATTAATTTGTGAAAACCATTTATAAAACATTTTGTAGTAAACTGTAACAACAATTAAAAGAACACATCAATATAACAAATTTATTTCACCTTTAATCAGAAATAGTTTTATTTTTCTGACAATAAAAAACCTAGAATCCTGTGTTTTGGTTTGGGACACCAGAAAAAGGTGTGTGAAGTAGTAGGCCTATTTAATAGTGCAATAAATTGTATATTTGTCACAGATAAAGTGTTAATTTATATATTTGTCATGGATAACGTGATAAATTGTATATTTATGTAATTCCAGTTATTTAGAAAGCGTCATATTGGTAATGATATTATAACTATCATATTTCAAGAAGCCGGTTCTCTACCATTTACACCTAAAACAGTCCGTTCACAGTTTCAACACGTATTTATTATAGTACGTGTTACAAACCCTAACACAGAAAACGTTCTTTATAGGTGAGTTTTTTTAACTTGTTAATTCAATTAATTAAACCCTAACACAGAAAATGTTCTATGTGGGTGAGTTATTTTAATTAGTTAATTCAATTAGCAATAATTAAGTCAACCCATTTTTTGCGGGGGTTGGATGGCCGAATCGTTAGCACGTATGTGTTGTATCATATGGTTTATCATTGAGTCAGCTAGCATGGTTTAAATCCCCTGTTGTTCGTTCTGATGTGAGGAAGACCTGAGGTCCCATGTACGCATTGACATATACATAAAAGAACCCGTGGCAGTTGGAATCGATATAAGAGTGGGTGTATGCCTATCTTCATTAGCCCAGTTGGAGCAGAACAGTGGGATTTTGAACCATATTCCATTTTCCATATCAGTTCAGATAGTGAAAGAATTGTCTCCCTTTCTACATTTGGTTAATTTACCGTTCATAATATATGTATTTGTATTATACTATTACAGTTTGGCATGAATTGCAGTCTTCCTACAATTAATATTTGATAATATATATATATATCATTATTACAGTCTTGCAGTAACTAGATCTAAAGATGTTCCACCATTTGGGCCGCCTATACCAGAAAAACCATTCAATAAATCTCCAGAATTTGTCGATTTTCTACTAGCTAAACGTAAGATATTTTAATATAAATTATACTCAATGTGATCTGAACTTGTATTATTGTCACCTGTGTCTGCCATCCCTTGTCTGCCATCTCTTGGTTGAAATAGCACAGTTTGAGTAAACAATGTATAGGTCTTGAGCTATTGACAGAAATGCTGACCATTTTATTCTGAGTCTAGTTACTTTCTGTCTTTATGCTACATTTGTAGTGGATTTGAGCATTTGCTTATGATGGAATACAAAAAACACAAACGCATGCTTTATGGAGATGTATTCTTTCCTTTGTTTCTATTGTCCCAAAAATCTGCTTTTGGTTTCGAACAAAAATCCTGTATCTGTTCCTCAGCTCTGAATATTATATTATGACTTAATATTAGCGGTAAATTGTTAATTTGTTTCTATATTTTAGTCATTAATGCTGAAAATGCTGCTCACAGATCTGAAAAGTTCCGATCCATGGCTACTCGGACACGTCAAGAATATCTCAAAGATTTGGCATTAAACTATGTTAGCTCAACACCTCTAGATAATAGCTCAAAACTCAGTAAGTATATAAATCAGAAATCTATAGTAGACAAAGGTGAATAATATATCATAGCACTTTTACACGTTGATATGATGTCATAGCACTTTTCACATGAATATGCTCTCTTCTCACTTTCCCAATGAATAGCTTACTATGTGCGCACATTGAAATGTGGTCGTATATCAACCCATTATGGGTTAAAGTTTTATCCCATTGACCCGACATTTGATACATCGCAAATATTCGGATAATTGTAACTCACACAACAATTGAGATGTTGGACCTTTTTAATTTTAATATATACAAAATTTAAAGATACTTTTCCACGAAAGTACTCATGGGGTAGTTATTGTCTATAAAAGTATTGCAATTTTGGTACATATGGAAAGTAGAGACACCCAATCATACTAGAAAAATACTCTCGAAGCATGGAGTAGATTTCTTTGTATTAGAATGTTTTGATAGGGATTTGAATAAAAGTTTTAGATTAGTTTGTATGTGGGAAAGCATCTTTAATATTTCCCGTATTTATCAAGTTTATGTTTTATAATTTCAGGTAAATTTGCTCTAGGAAGTGGAAGGAAGAAGGAAAGAACGAAACAGAAAGTTGTACCTGATATATTTGCTAAAAGCGCTGTTATTTGGAACATTCAGGTATAAATGCTACATGAAATTCAGGCTATGATTGTACTGTGATCCATGAACCCCCAATTCGAAAACATCATCATCAACACAAACAGGGTCCAGCTCCTTTCAAATAACATGAACAGCTATTGGAGTCATGGCTGCATTTTACAGAGTTTTTAAAAGACAAGAGAGGGGATATGAGAAATGAGTTTAAACGTCTTTTCAACACAAACTTAGTCATTTTGTGACTAACATATGGTTCAATAATTCGCTTGTGCGTAGGTGTCTTTAGAAGTGGGAGGAAACCAGAGAACCCAGAGAAAACCCACGAGGTTGGATGGGTGACCCTACTCCTTATCACGTACAACCAGGAATCAAACCCACGCCGATTGACTCGAAGGCAAACCGTATGATACAACGTGAAGACACTAACCATTCGACCATCCAACTTCTCTTTTAAAAGACAGAACTTTAAGTTATTTGGGAGTTAATTTGTTATATAATTTGTATATTAACAACAGGTAGAGGATGTAGGAAGTGCTTGTCAAGTTGAAAGTTATTTAGCTATAGCCTCTAATACTATAGTTATTATAGAAGAAAGTACAAAAGATGTCATATTTACTGTGGCCTGTAGTAGTGTTATAGGATGGACTCCACAGATTAAAAGGTCAGTTTATATTATAATTTAAAATTCCAACTACCAAGCACTCTTTATGTGCAGGCCAAAGTGTGCACAGGACCTTGGTTTTTTGTCCCCTTTTGTTGCGTACCACCTACTAGAGGAGACCTCAGACCACACCAAAATCTACTGTGCTGCCATACTGAACGAGCAAGAAGAATTAAATCTGTTTTGAAAAATATTTGATCTGGTATGGGTTGGTTCATCAGTGGATTTGATTGCAGGATACAGTCTAGTTGGAGATTAATTTGTTATGTAGAAAATTAATATCTTAAATATTTTAAGGTGAATATTGGATTTATATTTTTTATTATTTCAGTATCAAGTTATATTTTAACCAAGGAGAATATATAGTATTTAAAGTTAGTTCAGGTGATATGGAGGAGATGCATGAAATAATCAGTCGTTTGACTGGAGTTACTCAGGGATGTGAGGTAAGTTGAAAGAATGTGGGCTTAAAAATGATTACGGATCACCGAGGTATCTTTTACTTAGTGCTGCAGAATGGCTAAAAGTACTTTACCAACATATTAAAAGTCTATTTTAGAATTAGAAACAGGTTTAAAATTATATGAGGTGGGATTTGATAACGTTTTCGCCATGCTATAAGGGGAATTTTGCAGCGTTTCTACCTATTCGTCATAAATTTCAATTGTCAAGGGATCTTTAATAGCCTGGGTTGTGCTAAAAGTCAAATTTAGGATTATAAACAGGCTTAAAGTGAAATGAGATGAGATTTGATATCTTTTTCTGGCTTCAGAAGATAAGAATATGCCATGCAGTGTGCTATAAGGGTAATTTTGCAGTGTTTCTGCCTATTTGTCATAAATTCCAACTGTCAAGGGTTTCTTGTAAATTTGGTTTGTTCAGCAAAGTTAATTAAACCCCATTTTATATCAATGTAAGATCACGATAAATGTTCAGTCTATATTATGTGCAAGATTTTAGTGTGTTTTTAATCGATCAATAGACACATGTCTACACAAGTAATAGCATAACTCAATAATAAAACTTGTATAACTGAAATGTTTTATTTTTCGAATAATTGCAGACTGCAGAAATGACATTAAAGCGCAATGGATTAGGTCAGCTGGGTTTTCATATTCAATCAGAAGGCATTGTTACTGATGTTGAACAATATGGCTTTGCATGGGAAACTGGCTTACGAAAAGGAAGTCGATTGGTTGAAATTTGTAAAGTATCCACGGCAACGTTGTCACATGATCAAACAGTAGATATCCTGCGGAGTTCGTCAATAGTAAAAGTTGTAGTTGTACAACCGTTAGAAGATGGAACACCAAGGTAATATTTTGATAGCATTAACTTCTTCTCAATATTGTAATCCATGTTATGTGTTATTAGCAGCTGTTGGGTGGTCAAGGTCTGTCCTTGAATCAAATGGTACGGTTTCGATACAAAGCTTGTACGTGTGACGAGAAGTAAGGGTTTTCTCTGGGTGTTTCCACTGCTAAAGACCCCTGTAATCGTACAAAAATTAGTGAATTGTTATTATGTTACTTTTCTGCCTGCTCTTTTTCGATTTCCTGTTGCCATGGGTTCTTCGACGTGGTCGGGGAGGGGGGATAGGTTAAGTTAATGCGAATATGTGCGTGTGAAATCACAGGGTCTTACATTGAGTGAAGTGGGATGGTTTCGATTCTCCGCTTGAACCTGACAAGGAATAATCTCGCCTGTCCAACCTATTGGGTTTTCTCCAGGTGCTCCAGTTTCCTCTCACTGCAAGCAAATATTAAAATAAGATTGAATTATATGTTAGTCCCGAAATGACCTAGTTTGAGAAAAAGTCGATGTTAAACCCCATTTCTCTCAATCTCAATGTGGACATGTTTAGCGACTTTGGTTCTTCATCCCATCCAAACAACTTGGCACAATTTGCCTTGGTAAGTCTGGCATAAGCCATTCCTTTGGCTTAAAAAATGATGATTCGAACCAATGCCCCAATCACGAACCCTCACAGAATTCGGAAAAAAGAGAAGGTGGAAATTCTATTGTTTAGGAATAATCTCCCTTCCCCTAGCACTGCACAAGTGATCATAGATATTTTATGTTAGTCTTTAATTTAAACAGTATTTAACATTCCATTCCTGGCATATTTTTTGTTTGTTTATTTATTGGGTTTCGGTAAATTAATTAATGATTTTATCAACAGGGGTTTTATGACCTTAAACAACCAAGCTCAATACTCATCTTTAGTTGCCTTAAATACTTCCGTTCTGTTGAACGAGAATAATCAAAACCCCAACGAAGGAACCGTTAATCAGCGTAACTCTAATACGTTACCTCGAAGATCTAGGTATTATTATCATATAGATTAAGTTGAGCAATGCCAGCTTTTGATGTTGTGGTGGTGATTGAATTATTTATTTGTTTCAAATTTAACATTAATATAAATCTGTATATTCTCTATATGTAAATTGTGTTTTAGCTAAATGCTTCTCCATTTGAAGAATGATATGAGGGTGTTGGGAAGGAACTCCATGTGGCGGGAGTTCTTTTTGTAGACCCCACCCCAATCCCTAACCATCAAAATATATATATATATTGGTAAAATCTATACTAGTAGAAATTTTGAAAAATGTCATTTCTTCAAGATCCTCCATACAAATTTTCAAAAGGTTACTTTCCATCTCTTCCATTTATTTGTAAATTAAGCAGCCATTGAATTTGAAAATTTGCATACCTGAACTCTTCATGAAGAAAAAAAATCAAGTAACACGAAAGAAAATTGTTAGCTATGTGAACTGCTCAAATTAAAATTTTGGCAGGTATTTCTTGAAAGAATGCCTGCAACACTTCCCCCAAATAACTGGAGGAATGCCTTAAAATGATAGATTTAGACGCTGTAATATTTTGTTTAGATTATAAAGAGAATATTGTGATTTATATTGTTTATGACTGTAGATTTTATACAATGTTACTATCTGCTGTCTAGATAAACATCTATTGTATGAGATTGTTCTAGCATGTGGTTTTGGTTGCAGAATTCTATTTTCAGCAGAATATTCCACATTTTGTAGGCTAGATTCACCCTAAGATTAAAACAAAAACGTTTGAATTACTTGAATTTTGATTCTCAAAATAATATGTGTTAAGTTTCATCAGAAACATTATCAATAAAGAACATACGTTGAATGGTTCTGATTGGAGGGTAAAATAATTTTTACGTTTATAATATAAACAATCCAGCGCTTACACAGATTATTGATATGTAGTATTTGAACTTAAAATTACAACCCTTATATTTCCTCATTGTTGAATTTTAAAAATTGATCTGCCTTCGCTTAAAGTTGCATATTGAATCAGTCGACTCCATCTTTTTCTAATCCCTGATTGTGATTAAAAATTTAACCAGGAAAATCTGTATTGACTTGTTCACACAAATTCCTGTATTTTGACATCTCAAACTTTGTTAGATGACTTAATTCACAGTTCTCATATTCTATTAATTCTGTTTGAATTGAACACTAATCCTATGACTTGTGTATGGATTTATTAAATGCTACATTGAGTTGATGGTTTGGGTTATGCACTATAAGAATTTGAACACTTCGTAAATTTCTGATGAGCATTATTTGATGCATATTGGTATTTTGATGGGATTTCCTGTGGAGGAATATTTATAGCATGAAAATATATATTATGCATGTAATTTTATGATTGTTGGTAAGACTACATAAGACATCAATTAATGTGCTTCACATTCTCAAAGAAATGTGTAATTACTACTTGTATATATCACTAAAAGAAAGTAAACAAAAGCAAATAATGATCTACCTATCAATCCTCTATAAATTGTATCTAAGAAACGATGTGGGATTTGCATTTTGTCAGAAAATATCAAATTTCTCATGACTTAATCCACGCTGATATGTACTCAGATTATTTATCTGCTATTTTCATTTTGTTTTCTTAATTGCATACTAAACAAACGATTTGAATATATTTTAGTATGGCTTAAGTCTTCATAGATAGTGTTTAAAAAATGCAAATGATCATCAGCTTTAAAACTCGGGTTTTTAGGTACCGTATAGAAAAAGAAGGTCTAAATTGTACTGATTTGCAGATTGTTATTTGAAAAATTAAAGATTTTTAGTTTGTTGTTTAGTATTATGGTAAAAATTATCAGAAATTCCTTAGAAGTTTTGAAATCATGTAATATGGATTAAGACTTAATCCTGATATGCATACATTTTCTGATTTACAGAGGTGACGTAAAACAGATATCGATGCGAAATGTAAATAATGAGAACAAGAACAATAACTATGACTACCAGCCACGGCAACCAGTTCACAATTATACCGATTCTACATTGTCATCTGGTCGAAGTTCTGATGAGGGTAGAACGTATTATAATAACCTACGACAAGACACTGTTGATGGTAATACAAGGGGTGAAGGTCACACTAGTTCTGGAGAAGAACATCACTCGAGAACAGGTTCGCAGGATAGTTCTGATTATTCTTATACTGGTAAGTAATGTTTCTTGTTTAAGCTATGTAAAAGCGAATTATTGAAATAAGATTGAACCAAATGTTAGGCCCAAACTGACCTAGTTTGTGTTGAGTGGACGTTAAATCCATTCTCTCTCTATCTCTCTTTCTTGCTTGTTTTATGAATTAACACCGAGAAAGTTACATAAATATGTGTTAACATTGATGATTCAAATCAAATTAAAACATGCTTCAATGGGTTTGGTCTAAATTATATCAATTTGGCACAGAGGAAGAACGGTTGACACAAGATTACAATTCACAACGAAAGAAACGTCAATCATCAACAGAACAATTCACAAAGGAAGAACGGTTGATCATTGGCAGAAAAATTATGATATCAAAGAAAGCAATTGTCAAACAGTCCTACACACATGTTACATGCATTTCACTGAAATGACAATAAACCCTTTAGGAACCATCTCAAAATGTCAACACTTGCGTCCATACGAATAACCACCTACCTACAATTAATTTATCATTTTCTATCCATCCACCATATTCTGTGGGTTATTCGTTTGGCCACAAATGTCTAAATTTTGCGACAGTCCCATATTCATCACAATATGGCCTAGCATGTCCAGTGGAAATTTGAATCCATTTCTATCTTGTTCTCATTCTTTGATCTTTTTGAGTTGATAACCCCTTTAATATTCTTTAATAACCTATTATCTTAAATTGATCATGTCACAAATAAACTTGTTACAAAAGATATCTAAATACATGTTGTAACTAGGAAAGATTAAAGGATAATACTAGATTAACTACTTAAATAAAATGGTTTGATCCCTCAGCTTAGGCCAGACAAATTTGATTATTGTTATTCCTTTCAGAACACCTGTAATATTTACCTTATTATTTTTTTAAAACAATTTAAAAATAAAAGAAATAATTTGTTGCTCTGCTTAGCATAGGCCGGACAAATTAAAATTTTAATTCTTTCAGAACACCTGTTATAATATTTTACTTCCTATTCTTGAAAATAAATAATTTAAAAACAGAAAATCCTTGTAGCTCAGCTTAGGCTGCCGACAAATTTGAATTCTGAATCTTTAGGAACACCTGTTAATAGTTTATTTCCTAATTCTTGAGAAAAAAAATGTTTAAAAGCAAAAAGCAAAATCTCAAAACCTCATACTCCCAAAAGATTCAAGAGATTACGGTATATACTTATAAAGATTGTGAAGAAGTAAAAGAAATTCTTAAGTGCAATATTAAATGTTATAATTAGCAATATGTGAGTATCAGGTTTATATAATTACTTTTGTTAAATATTTTAATTCAAGTAGACAGTAAGGACATGTCTAACCCAAACAATCCGTTATCTTGTAGATATAAAACTAAAAATCTAAAATGGTTAATTTGAAGTGATTAATTAAGTATTCATTTTAGATCATAATTTCTTTCATTGATTCAAGTAGCATGATATTGAATACAAACATAGGATCGCCTTCCTAACCCTATTTACCCTTCTTGCAGGCATTTCAATTATTGATATAAAAATGTACCATATGTTTATCCCAAAATGATCCAGTTTATGTGGAATGGGGCATTTAAAAGGAGTTGACTAATTAACAGACTAATTAATTACTCAACACTGGGAAAGTAAACAGTCATAAACCAACACTCATTATCTACTCTAGACAGTCCCTTTTAAAATATGTGGGGGGGATCACGGTGGCTAAATGGATAAGATGCTGGCCCGAGAAAGTTCGTCCAGATTTTCTAGCATAGTTCCCCCTTGTCAGTGATGCAGGATGGAGGGCCTGACAAGAATAGCGGTCTAGTCATTTGGATGGGATGAAAAACCGAGGTCCCATGTACACATTGGCATGCACGTACAAGATCCCACGACAGTTGGAATTCGATATTGTAGTGCCGTTGTCCAGGCAAAATTTCACTCACATAGTACACTGTATGGCGTATGCCCGACTTCATTATTCTCAATGAATTTGAATAGTTTTCAATAATGGTTTGAAACTAAACATTAAATACGTATAACCCTTGCTAAATCAAGAACGACTAGATGATACCCAAGTTGTAGTGATTGGACCTTTAAGTTATATTTTGATTATGTTATTATAGCAAATAAACAAGTTAATCACTGTTTGTCACTAGTCATATTTAAATAAACGTGACTCAAGTCGATTGATGAATTACTATAATTATGCGCTTTGATGATGATTAATAATACATATATAATATTGATTGGGACACGTTCACACGGAAATAAAATAAATATGTCTATCGTTGTAATAATTTTGACTGTGAGTGAAAGAGGGTCGCTTGTTACTAAGAATGTTTGAAGTAGATGATGGGAAATAAATATTTGGCTATTATAGTTATAGTAATTTCAATAGTAAAACAGTAAGAATGTTGAAACTTGACTGTGAGAAAGATTACAAGTGTTAAAGATTATTATTTTCACATAACCTTGCAACTGAACAACATTGTATTGTATGAATTGTAAAGACTTGTACGAATACCAGTTCATATCCTTGACTTGATCACAGATTATAGAAAAGATATAGGACAACATTCTTTTTGTTATTTTGCCAAATAAAACACCCCTGAAGGTTGACATTGGTTCGTACAATGCAGGGACATAAACATGTATTTTAGTGGACCTGTTTAAGTGAGGATATCATATGAAATGTTTAAATAGTATAGAACCTTCAGTCTTGTGTTTATGTTATCGAAGGGTTGAAATTCTTCTCTGTGTTTATATTGGTGCAGGTGCTTTAAGATATATATAGATCAACCAGTTTCAATATCTTTGTTCAACTTTCATACATGCACATGCATTGTTTAAATGCCTGGAGTAAAATATTTTTTGTTATCCTACACAATGTTTAACATAATGGTCCTTTAAAGTATATCTACAGCAGCCAGTCTCTGTGTTTGTGTTTGATAAGATTTCATACACGCATGTGCAGTAATGTATCGCTTGAACTGAAATGTGTGTGGAGTAAAAAAAAAAGATTGAAGATGGTGTCGGGTTTCACTCTTCTTCCTGCACTGCTTGTTTCTGGCACTCGGTCAGAAGCAGCATAACCTGTGTTTGGATGATTTTGAACGAGATGAAACGTTTTTTTGGCTACATCATCACGTTAGCACAACAAAGGATTAGTTATGATGCATTGGTAGAATGTTTTTATACACCTAGTCACAGCCAGATTGTATTATTGTTTTGACAGCCTAAATAGTTTGTCATGTAATCAAAAAATGAGGGATGGAATATTTCTGACTGGGTTATGAACTTTTTAACTGTGCAATTTTGGAATAAGCTCAAAAATTTCTTTTTTTAATTTTTTTATTTGGGCTGTGCAGATCACAGATGGTTTTTGTGTGTATAGATTTGGAACTTAATGCTGCTATTACTGGGTGATCTGAAGTGTGAATGCGTTTAGGATTGGCTGTTATACCTTACAACATCTATGATAGAACTGCTTGCAAGGTGTAGTTTAGATCAAGCAATGTGCCAAATTTATCTGGATTTGTTAAAATGATAAAGAGAAGAGTCATTACGTAAACTTCTGTTCAACTCAACTAAAGGATTTGGATTAGCACTTACAAAATGCAGCCTTTTGAAAGTTATCGACGATTTCACGAAATGCGTGAACTGCGAGATAGAGAAATGGCGTTTTATAGTATGTACTTCAATTAATTATTTACATATATATTTATAATTCTGAATGTGATTTACTTATAAATTGCGGAAATCTTGTTTGAATAAGTCTGCTCTGATTTGAACAAATATATTTCAGCAATTATAAGCCTGGAAATATGGAACTTTTGACAGTCATTGTCAGACACAAATTACATCATATAGTTAGTTCACTGGACTACGCTTCCAACAAACGTCACTCCCTTGTGTTGGCCGTTCACTATGAGGGAAGAAGGCCCAAACAGTCAGTGACTTCATAGTGCTCGAGAATGTTCACTCGCTCGCATTAGCCTGGTATCTGGTTTCGTATTCATTTTAAAAAGATTTTTTGCGATATTCTCTTGACATTGGTCTTTCTTTCATTACGTGAAGGCCGTGTCATTTCAACGTAGGCCAGTTCGTCGTTGATATGACCCAAATTCAAAGGTGTGGATGGAAGAAGAGCGAACAGAAATGTTGAAAAAAGCGGCTAACAATACGCCCAAAATCACGATGTTTTTCTGGGATCAGGGACAGGGTCACTGCTCAAGAATAATGAGTCGCTGACCGACCAGAAGGGAGCGATTTCTGAAACCTGTTCGGCGAAAGGCCCAGCTGGTCGAGCTGCCTAGGACCCACCAAAGTCTTGATCTGCCTCTGGGCCGAAGGATCCATTCACTTGATTTGATAGAATATATATGTTTGAAATGTCTGTGTTTGTCTTGTGTAATTCGGTTTAGTTGTGCTTACTATTTCATGAATTGATTATGTTCCCGATGTTACTAGTTGATGAAGTATATGTTTATATAGATAGAGGATATTACATATATTATTGTTAGTCTGGTGTAAATAGATTAAAGCCCCAATAACACTCCTGTTGTAATTGAATAATATGTCCCAATCTTTATTCTGGCCAACAAATTGTATTATTTTACAATATTCAAATTAATTGATGATACAAATTTCATCTTAACACACCTAATTTAAAGAATTGGAAAAATTCAACTACATGATTTGAAAAGGTTAACGTAAACCTTTTCAAATGTGACTTGGATTTTAAAACATTTTCGAACCCTCTGAACAAGTAAAATATGATGTAATGGATAATTTACACAACAGGTAGGACAAATAAACATCTAGTACTTAGAATAAGTTTATTATTTATTTTCTAGAGCTGCCAAGCCAGCAAGAGTGTTATTGTCCCTTTAAGTGATAAGTGAAACATGGTGAACTCATTATACAGATATATAGTAGTAATGTTGTGTCAGACTCAGTACAGTATAGCTCTAGTAATGTCATGTCAGTAGAGAATCGTTTGATTGATGTCGTACCAGTAGAGAACACTAATCGGAAGTTCACAGATCCGATCCTGGTGTTGTCAAAGAAAATTCCTTGAGATATTCCAGCCAGGTTTGCTCTTGTAGAGCCTAGCAAAACGTAAAAGTGAATTGGTTTCTTTTACAAGATGGAAAACCAAGGTGGCATGTACGCCTGTCTTCAAACAGTGCGTGAATGTTAAACCCCATTTCATTTCCTTCAATGTAGTGTTTGGGAGCCAACGTTTGGGGAGCCACTGTGGCTCAGTAGGTGAGACGTTGGCTCACTAATCTGGAGGTCCCGTGTTCAATCCCTGTGTTGGTGGAGAAAGTTTAGTGGTGCAGGACCAAGGGCCTGGCAATGGACAATGTATAGTCATTCGGATGGGAAGTAAAAGATCCCATGGCAGTTGAAATTCAATATAGCACCGTTGTCAAGGCAAAATGTCCCTTATTATAACACAACGTCTTCAATAGCCCAGTTGGAGCAGAATATTAGGAAGTAAAACCCCATTTTATTTCATTTCAATGTGGTGCTTAAAAAAATGATCAAAAAAGCCCAACCATACTAGTATTATCCATAGTCTCAAGAAGTCCTGTTCAGATTGTGAAATAAGAAGACTGATAATATACCATGTGGTGTACTATCTACTAGATTATACATAGACATTTTACACTACGAGAGATTACATGACTCATACGGCTACTTAAAAATGTAAAGTTGTACTGTGGAATTTCTGAAAGCTGATTATTGGTGGGCTGAAATATTTGATAAACTTAATACTATTCAGCATAGAGGTCGTAGTTACATAATTGTTTATTTTACAGTTGGAATAATATTGAAGTTTCAATATGATGAAAGTTTGTATTAAAGTAAACATGTTATTTGATGCCTTCTATAATGCATTTTACAGACACAATGTGATTAACAGTAACAGTATATTACTGTGTTCATTGGGGGGGTTGGGGTGGTCTAGAATGCCGTGCTTCGACCTCTAGCTGGCCAGTCACCTCTGGCTTGCGGCTATGGTTTCGATCCCCGGTGTGAGTGAGCGTATGTGGCATGGAGATAGGGGCGCCTTCTCAACGTTGTGGGTTTCCTCCCACTGCTAAAGACCCCGACGCGCAAGCGAATTATTGAAATGAAATTAAACCATATGTTCGTCCCGAAATGACTTAGTTTGTGTCGAGTGGACGTTAAACCCCATTTCTCTCTCTCTCTCTGTCTTCATTAGCCCAGGTAGTGCAGAAAAGTAGAACGTTAAAGCCCATTGCATTTTAACAACTCATTTTAAAATATTATCCAGTATGAATCATTCCATGAATATTATAGAAGGTTTTAAAGAAGCAATTTAAGACATTGTAATTATTTATTCAATTACACAATGGTGGTAATGAGAATGTATTTATCAAATGTTATAAAAACATACCTCGTATGCTGAGGTTCAGTTATACAGGATGGGGGGACCTAGCAAAGGACAGAGTTGTTCGGATGGTATGAAAAACCAAGGTTCTGTATATGCATGTAAAAGAGCGTTTTTGACAGTTGGAAAAAGATGAAAAATAAGCAGAAGCGTCACTGCCTGGGCAAAAATTTCCCTCATAGCACTCTACATGGTTCATGTCTGTTTTCTTTAGCCTGAACAACCTCGTGGGTTTCCTCCGGGTCCTCCTGTGTCCTCTCTGCTAAAGACCTCTAAGTGCAAGCGAATTAATGAAATAAAGTTGAACTATATGTTAGTCCAGACATGACCTAGTTTGTGTAGAGTGGAGGATGTTATTGTTAAACCCGATTTCTCTCATTAATTAGCCTGCATTCGTGCAGAAAGTGGGATTTGTAACCCCAGCTAGCTGGTGTTTTTGAGCTGGTTTATTTGCCCCAACCTTTGCATTCAGATGACAGAGTTAAACCAGCTTAACTTAAGCTTCTTTATGTCATTGCAAACTTAGAGCTGTTTGTTAAATGTTAGTGCATACAGTGTACATTTATCTTGACAAAAATCCAAACAATTGAAACATTTTAGTATGTTACACAAACACAATATTTACTGGGGCAAAACGTACATTGAATACACATACAATATAGAATAATATACTAGAAAAAATATTAACTTATTTAAAATCTCACCAGTCCACATTTGTTTCAAAAGTAAAAATTATGCAATATTTTAAAGTAGAGACTGTTATATTGTCATTTAGTACATCCAAGCAAGTATTAAAAATGTCTTAGTGAAGAATAGGCTGGATTGTACAAAAAAAGATAGAATTTTTATTACTGTATTTGTTTAAGATACATAAATATAGCAGTGCAGAAATATAAAGAAAAAAAATAAAGTTGATACCAATTTATAGATTTGAATAAGTCCAGATCCAAACAGGTTTTTGACAAATTCTTTTGATTGTGTATATCGTTAAACTTGATCCATGTCATTAGGCCACTAAGGGGCAGAAAAGTAGGATGTTTATTTCATATTTTAAAGGTTTTCTCCCACTGCTAAAGACCCCTACGCTCAAATCCCAAAAGACCCTAGTTTGTGTCGACTGATAACATGATGTATAATTTCTTTACATCAATACCTTGACTAAGTTCGATAATGTGCATTTTCAGCTCAGGTTAAGCAGAGTGATTTATAAGCTGCTTGATTGGTCAACATTGGTCTAATTGAGTGGTAATGGTGAAACTTGTTATATATCATTACATCTATAACTTGATTAAGTTTGAATACCTTAAACTCTATATTCTGGCATGCTGGGTCTTTAATTTATTTAATATATTCATATTATGTTTATAAGATGATATTTGTCATGTGTTTGATAGATGGTGACATATCTATAAAATAGTGATAGATATCTCTAATTATAACTCACAAATAACCTCCCCTCCTGACTCATTTTATACATCTACGACTAAAACATATTTTTTATTTAAACAATATTTATCTACAAGTTTTATATATAGGATACCATAACAAGCTTTATCAGGTTATATTAAATAGCTTCTTAATAAGTATTTTTAACAGAGTTGCATTGTGGACCGACTAGTTTTTCCACCGAAATATCTGGTTCATTTAGTCCAGATTATCAAGACATCTAGTAAACCATTAACTTGTGGAACAACTTTATCTTGTTCAGGAGCCACATATAGACCAGATTAGAAAGACGTCTAATAAACCATTAATTTGTGTTTCCACTGAATTATCTGTTCCTGGAACTACATATAGACCAGATTAGAAAGACATGTAATAAACCATTAATTTAAGGTAGTAGACTAAACAGTTAGCCTGTCATACGATAAGAGTATGGTTAATGTGATAAAAGTTGTGTTGCAACCTTTCCACTGACATTTCTGTGTTAATTGTTGATTTTATCTTTTATTTTTCAGGTGTAAATAATCGTCAATGGCCTCCACGCTCTGTATCCAATCAAAACCAATTACAAGTAAGATAATAGTTATAATATTTTGATCTTCAAATTTTTAATCTCGCTGATTGTGATTTGCATTTTTCAGACAATATGCAATTTTCTTTGCGCCTTAATTCACGCTTAAATCGACAGATTAGAGGGCTCAGTTGGTCAACTATAAAGACCCTGGAAATAAAAGGGAACCATTATTATGTTAGTCCTAACCTTGTGGAACCATCTCTCTGTGTCTTTCCCTCTTCCGCCCCTTGCTGTATCTCAAAGGGCACGATAGCTCCTTTGATTAATGAAATGGAGGTGGTAAAACTTTCAGAATTGCTTTTCTATCTCCAACCTATATAGTAAATGCAGAAGGACCGCACTACACATAAAATAAAAATCTACAAGATAAACCTGCGGACAAGACAGAAAACAGACAAAAAATAAACAAAAGCCTCTCATATACCACTGGCTCTTCGTGCTAGCTGACATCCAGCCCCCACGAACAAGTTAATTATTTTGTTTTTCTTCTAAAATACATTTACATAACTGGTAAACATTGCTCATCTTATTCTCGTCACATAAATGTCCGATTATAATTTATAGCGTATTTACAAAAATCAACCTGAATTTCATTTCATGCATATATTTTAATATTTTATTTTTTCAGAATGAATGTCGTCTGGTGATCTCAGGCATAAATTTTGATATTTTAATTTTTCAGAATAATGGTCGCCGTGGTGATTTTAGTGCAGCAGATACTCAAAATGCATACCAGAGTTCTGACAACTCGTCATCCAATCAGTCGACCATGCAGCGTCGGAACTTTAACCCAAGCACTGCATTTAGTCAGTCGGATTATTCTTATACTGGCGTTCCTGTTACTGGAAATATAGCCCTAGAACTTCTCAAACAGTCACAAAATACCAAATATTTACTAAGTAAAAGTAGTGATTTAAAACATGGCCGCTCAGCGGGAGATCTACCAACTAGTTCCATGAGTTTAAGTCAGATGAGTGAAAGTCTGTATAATTCTATCGGAACTCGCAGACCTTATATGGAACCAAAAACAAACAATAAAGGTAGATATTCCAATTATTTAATATAAATTTAAATTTGCTTACAGCTTTGACTCTAAGAAAACCTTTATAAGTGTTTTCTAGACTATGCTTACTTTTCCGGAAACTGATACCGAATTGAATTTGTCTTTAGCGCATTGGGGAAAAACTCATGACCACTGCTAAAGACACCTATACGCAAGCAAATTATTGGAATAGAATTTAATCATCTCTCTCTCTCAAAATGACCAAAACATTTTTCATTTATTTTGATTTTCCACTGTTTGTGAAAAACTAAACAAATTTGTAACTGAAGAGACGATGCTTGTGTTTATCTTTTAAATAGCTGTAGGGGATTTGTATATTTTATCTCAGCTGAAAATGTCTATCATTTTACTTTATTGGGCTGTTAAACTCTACCTGTTTGAAATATGAAGTCCTTTGTAACACATTTTTGTTGCATTCTATGCTAATCCTAGTCTGAATTTTTAAGTATTTTGTCTGGCCTGTATTTCCTGTATGAAAACGTAAAATTTTATCCTGAGTTAACATTTATTAACAATTGTGGTCATGTGGTCTCTTTTGAAACACATTCAAATACTTTGAATACTCACTGTGTAAAGTTACTTCAATTTCTTTTATACAAGATCAGTGTTGACGGAAACAATTTAATGAAACTGAACTTTCTTTTTATTGATTATGACATTAAGTCATAATTTTCAAAAATGGCTGCTAACTGTGGTAAGTAAGTAAATGACAATGACAATTTTAACGTAGAATTGACTTGTTAGAAACTTAATTATCTTTGAATAAGTGTGCTTGTTTAAAGCAGTTGTTAAAGCAGAATTTCTATGAATAGGACAGAGTCTAAAAAAAGAATTGACTCTTAATAGTCTTCATTTGTTTCTACACCTTCACCCCGGCGGTATCATTTCTTTGATCCAGTATCCACGCAGATGTATCGGCCTGTCCAGCTTTAGTTACCTTACTAAGGGAGTGTTGCCGTCCTTCTTCTCGTATCCAGTCTTAAGATGTTTAATTTATTTTTCATAAACACACATGCTTGAAACATAGCCTTGATGAATATAGTGAATATTTGTATTTTAATTAAAAACACTTTCTTGAAGCAGAGCTATGATGAATATGCTGTATATTTGTATTTTAGACGATATTACCCAACCAAGAAGGAAAGACTCGGCCCCAGCAATGATTCGACTAAAGAATCCAAGTCACACCAGAAGTCATTTAGATGTTTCACCTCATAGTAGTAATAACAGCAGTCCTAGATCCTCAAATAAGTGAGTCACGTTGGAAATATTTGTTATAAATTTAAATTTAGCTGGTTAAAATATTTCAAGGACAAAATAAATGTATTCATTTCAAGGCTGACAATTGTATGTTACTGTTCAGGGTTAAAATGTCACCTTCACTCTACCTGTATGGCTAAAACTAAGCTCAATTAATAGTTAAATGTATGTCAAAAAAAACCCAGCTGATGAGTGGTGATTGTAATACTCACGCTGTGAAGACTGGATGTGAAACTATTTTTCTTATTTTATATAATCAGTGAATTGTGACAAATTTTTATTAGGACTTCAGACGTGCAGATTATCTTTTAGATGACTGCTGAAATGTTATTTATGTGACAAACTTCTACTTATGAAATTTGGTATATCAGGCAGGGGGTTGAAGGAAGGACCAAAATCGCCTCCTCCATATGTGTTGGTTTATATTAAAGACGAGATTATTTCTTTCAGGCTGTAATTAGGAGATTTAAGAGAGTTGTGTGTGCTTTAGATCATTGAATCAAATGTTGTGGTTCGAATCCCAAGCGTGTACCTGACCTGACCAGGAATAGGGTCGCGTGGCATGTGCCCAATTTGGGGGGGCTTTCTTGTGTTTCATTCCATTTAATTTCATTACCCTGTGCGCGTAAGAAGCATTGAAAAACTGAAATGACCCACTTTCTCTTCTTCTATCAAATATTTAACTAATTTCAAGTTTTCATCTCTTTCTCTATTCGATAATTGATAAACAGATCACAGTTCTGTTGAATACAATTACTGCTTATTGGTGAGCTATGTTTCAATTAAGCTTCTCAAGTCATTATCAAGCTTGATAGTAGCGACATTTCGACTAGGCTTCTTTAGACATTATCAGACCTAGTTGAAATGTCGCTCAGTAATTGTATTCCATAGAATTGTGACCTGTAAATCTCAGTTTAATTACTAAATGCCATTGACACAATTTGGATATTTAACTAATTGTTTTTGTCTCTTGTTTTTCAGAAATTTATCTGGTATGTCTTCAGAAGAATCATTGAATGCTCGTCAAAAACCTGGTTCAAAATATAAAACACCATCAAATAATTTTCAAGAAGAATTAATGAGATTAATTAATTTAGACATTTCAGATTCAGATCTGAGTAATTATTCAAAAATACAGGTGAGTTGTGATGCTTTTATGTGATTTTATAATTGAGATGGATGCCAAGCAGTGAGTTGTCATACTATTATATGATTTTATGATAGTGATGAGTGCTAAGCCGTGCAGAATATGCTTACTTATCAACCTGTGGTCTAAGGGGAGATAATTTCTAAGTTGAATTTCTGAAATTATCTCCCTTTATCAACTTTTATATGAAGATAATGAAGGTGCCAACACCCTGTTTATTAATCTGTTGTATTTAATTATAGAATGGTATAGATCGTAGAAGATCTCGAAGATTACAGAGAACTATGTCAGATGAGAGTTTACACAGTGTTAAAGGTGTTATAAATGATAATATAGTACAACCTGCTTTTACATCACCCATACCACAACAAATTATCTCCACTCAACGAGAAGAATTATCAAAAGAACAAAGGTAGGAAATAGGAACTTAAAATTTTATTTGTGATGGCTGAAGCAAAGTGCAAATCGAGGTCACAACTTCTGTGGAAAAACGAAAGTAGCGACTGGCTTATTAGTAATGGTGTAAGATCTGTATGATTAAATTTTCATCGAGGCAAAGCAAGCTTGGAAGTACCTGACAGAATTGTGGGGGTAGCGGGATTCTCGTGGTTTAACATATATGTACTTTTGACCATAAAGACTGTCATTGAGTCAAGTAGCAGGGTTTAGATTCCGCACTTGTACATGACAAGGAGTAGGGTCACCTGTCCAACCTCTTCGGTTTTCTCCAGGTTCTCTGGTTTCCTCCCATTTCCAAAGACCCCCTCTCTATGGGAAAAATAGATTTGCTACCAAAGCAAGGGAGGCTTTTTTCTACAAATTTGAACATACCCTGCATGTATGTAATGTACATAATATTTATTTCAGGTTATCACCTAGAGCTATGTTAAATACAGCAAGTGGTCGACCTAGAAGTCGAACTACAGCTGATGGTAATACCGTACAAGATTCAACTACAGCATTAGACTGGTCAGATTTAGTTAATGTTGCTTCTAAAGCTATAGGAGGTAAGTAAACACTAGTTTGGATTGTCCCAGTCTAAAGCGCTAAATTTGAATATAGTGTCAAACGTCGTGAACAGATTCGGCAGTGGCACAGTGTGTGAAGGGCTGGCTGGCTGGCTCTCTAACCTGGAAAAATTCCTCTGCATTATGGGGGGTTGGATGGCCGAATGGGTTAATGCGTGTGTGTTGGATCATAAAATCTGTCATTGAGTCAACTGATGTGGTTTAGATTCCCCGCTTGTATGTGACCTGCCCAACCTTTTTGTTTCCTCCCACTACTAAAAATAACTAAAATTTAACCATATTTTAGTCCCATATGACCTAGTTTGTGTCCGGTTGGAGAAGAAAAGTAGGACGTTAAACCAGATTAGCATCTCTGTCATTTGAAATATGCAAAATACGTTGTAAATTGATAAATGCATGCAGTTGCAGTAGCCTCGTCGATCGCTCAAAATGGACGCAAGTGGTAATGGGTTGCATGCACTCCTGTTACAACTTTTCCATCAGTTTGAAATTTCTGAAATATAAACATTTTATTGTATTTACATGTCAGTGTATTCTTTTTACAGATGACCAGTTTCAACAAAAACCTCCACAAAGAAATAGAGAAGAGGAACCCCCTCCTCGACCACCATCACCCCAAGATAAACAACTCTCTAGTCCGGGTGCAGGCAGGTATGTGATCAATTATAACTTGTACTAATTATATAAACATCTGAATGACGAGCCATGGTTGTCATGGAGAGAATGACACTGGCTCACTAGCCATTAAGTGACTGGTTTCGATGTGGGATCCGGGTGGGAGGGGGATGCAGGGTGGGAGGGGGATGCCCTATTGGTCAGCGTATCATGTGGTCTGTCATCGAGTCAACTACCATCGCATGTCCAACCTCATTGGTTTTCTCCGGGTCCTCCGGTTTCCTTTCCCTCCACTGCTAAAGACCCATACGCGCAAGTGAATTATTGAAATAAAATCAAACCATATGTTAGTCCCAAAATGACTTGGTTTGTATCTAGTGGAATTTTAAACCCCAATGTGTTTATGAAATATTATTATTGTATTTTTAGTGGTATGATGTGGAGATCAATGGTATCAAGTCCACAAGAACATATACAAGAATTAGAGACAAAATATCTTCAAATTCAAAAACAACTTGAACAGGTAAATAGTCTAGGACTGTTTTATAAAGAAGATTCTAACTTTTGATGGTCATATCTCAACTTTCCTTTTTTAAACGTACTGAAATTTGTTGATCTGAAATAAAACGTGTTAATTGACATTTAGTGAAATAAAACTTGCATCAATAGACTAGAGTTTTGTAGTCTGCCCTCCCCAAACCCCCACCAGATAATTCAAAGTAGTCTTTAATGATATTCACCTTTGAATATGCATATTGACTTAATTGAGAGATTTTAATTGAGAGATTTGGTTTGAGATTCAATAACAAGTCATTTATGCCTGTACTTGTGCAAATCATGGAAATACCGTATGTTGGTCTTGAAATGACCTGATTTGTATTAAATGGAATTTAAACCTCTTTCGCTGTCTAAAACAAAATTATTATATTTATTACAGGAGCAGCGTAAAAACTCGGCTTTAGAGAACGAAGCTCAAAATTTACGTGAGGAAAATATCCGCCTTCAAGAAGAATCGCAAACTGCTGCCGCTCAATTACGTCGATTTACGGAATGGTTTTTTAGTACCATTTAATTGATAAATATTTCTTCATCCATCCTTCATCTTGTAAATTTTCATATGATATTATTATTATTATTTCCTTCTATTATTTTACATACATGTATAGATACAATAACTATTAGATAATTGACAGGATTTAAATATATTTTACTTGTAAATTATTATTATTATTATTATTATTAGTTATTTTAATATGTAACTTAAGTAAAGTTATTGTATTGTTTACTTTTTAAAGTGTTATGAGTGAAAGCATATTGTGTTAACTAGTCAGAGACTAAGCTAGTACATTTGGTGCATATAGTTTGTGACATTTGATAATATATCAGTGAAGAACAACTACAAATGATCAAAAAAAACCATTTCTTCCACAGTCTAGATTCTAAGCATGTAAATCATACATTGGAAAATATTATCTTTTAAAGGCATTTAGTTCCTGGAAAGAGCAATAAACTATAACACATACTTATGGAAGAACAATACTGATTTATTTAGACGATGTTTCGAAGAGTATTTGTTGAAAATGTTGAGAGAATACTCTTTGAAACGTTGCCAGAATAAATCAGTAATTGTTCTTCCATAATTATGTGTTACAGTTTATTGGAAAATATGTTCAAACTACCATGAAAACTACATTTGTTGTAAAAAAAAACAAAAAAAACAGATAGAAATGGAAGGAAAATGATTAATTATTTCAGTCAAATGTGCTATTCTTTTCACCGACTGGCATGAGAACTTACCTGTTAGTTAATTAACAGGCCATATCATTAGAACTCAAAGAATTTATTCCATTATATTTTATAGTTCAATTTATAGTTTTTATGTGTAGAAACACATGTGTTAAAAATCTGGATAATGCTAAGATAGATATATTCTTTAGAAAAAAACACCTTCCTAATCCAAAGTAAACAAAATACATCAAAAATTAACCAAATTTTTGGAAGTGAAAGCCTTGATTAAGAAACTAAAGAAAATTATTAAACTATTTTATTTTTGGCTTATGCAAATTAGTGGTGTAATTTTAACATTAAGTTTTATGGTTCAGATAGATGGCATAATTCTTCTTGATGGAATACATCTTAAATAAGTGACTGTTGGTATGAATGGACCTGGATTACGATACTGGACTACCGAATGATAAATTAACATGAAATCATATATAGGTTCAATAAATTGAATACATGTTAATACACTTGATGTCATAATCCCCAGTCAAATTCACACTGAAATAAAACCCTGACCACTTGAATGTTTGTAAAAGAAGTCTATGCATAATAGTGGTGTGTGTATTATAACTACTTCTAAAACCAGTTGATACCTCTTATCATATGCAAATACAATCTGATATCAAACTCTTGATTAAATTAAAGCTTCATTTTGATAAAAGACACATCCGTCCTGCCAATTTGAGATTGAAATATTTTGCTTCATACATCTATGAATATTCTGTTAAGTAGGTTGAGTAAATGAGCTTTATGTGTTACTTTCTCAGAGTTTCCTTATTATGAAATAATAAAAATATATTTACTCTTAAAAATTCAGTTTTCTTAATGAAACTGGTATTTATAAAAAAAAAAGATAACAAAATTCTTATGGAAAGTGAAGATATTCTCGTAAGAAAAAACGAGATTTTCATAGTGGATTTTCGGAAGAAATACCAGAAGATTGCTAAAGGTATTTTCTAAAAAAAAGTAGAATGGTATAAATAATATTTTCTTATTGCAAGATTTACAGATATCCTTATGCCATGAGAGATTTTCTTACCGAAAATCAAATGATTATATTATGAAAAATAAAGGTATATTTTCTTACCATATTTTTAAGATTTTCTTAAAAAGTCCTAAAGAGATTTTCTTATCAGAGACTTTCTTATTGAGCAGGGTGTACCTATAATGTTAAATGCTTTATCTTGATAGGTCTTTTATATGAGTGCAAGTCGCTTGACAGTCAGTGTGCCATAGAACAAATATTGCATTTTCTACATTTAACCATCTACTAAATAAAGACAAAAAAAAAATTCATGAATTTTTTCAAAATTTTTTGAATCTTCAGTGTCATGTTGTGCAATTTCTCATTATATTTTATTCTTGTATGGCATAGTATAGTCTTTATTTTATAGTTTATGAAATAATCAGCTATAAATGTATCATTTTATATAATCAATAAGTATTAATATATCACATATATATATTATCATTTATTTCATATTTATAGCAGGTACTACAAAACCATAAATCTTTTGACTTAGTTTTACTCAAATTTCTCTCCCTTTGCTGCCTAATGGTATCACTATTTTTGTTCTTTGGCTTTCGTGTATGTTTTACATCAACGCTTTTAAAAAAAGGTGTTGAATCTTCGGTCATATGGCGAGTTGCAAATTTGAGTAATTCTTCATTTGTGTGATAAATAATTTATGGTCCTGGACTCGATTAATAGTGTAAATTGTATCAATGGCATTTAGTAATTGAACTGGAAGTACACAGGTCACAATTCTATGGAATACAATTACTGAGTGATGTTTCAACTAGGCTTCTCTGGTTTTTATTATTGCTTGAGGGGTGTGTGTGCACTGTATCATAAGGTCTGCCATTGAGTCAACACATAGATTCTATATCCCGCTTGTACGTGGCAAGGAGTAGGGTCGGCAGTCCAACCTCGTGAGCCTTTTCTTCGGGTCCTCCAGTTTCCTGCCACTTCTAAAGGCCCATACGCGAATCATTGAAATAAAATTGAACCATGTCCATGTGTTAGTTCTGAAATGACCTAGTTTGCGTCAATTGGACATTAAACCCCATTCCTCTCTCCATTATTGCTTGATAAAAACTAGAGAAGCCTAGTCCAAATATCACTCAATAATAAACAGTTATTGATTGTATTGTATAGAATTATAACCTGTGTAATTAATAGTATGTTATAAACTATTTTCTATTGTTATTGAGTAGTCTATTCTATACTGTAATTATTATGTACAGAAGTATTTAATCAAGTGTGAGAGACAAACACTATGTTATACTGAAACATACAGAAATAGAAAACTGTTTTATAAAACCATATACCTGATTTGTTTTCTCTTTGTAACTCAAATATTCACAAAAATATTCCTAGACAAGAGCAAGAATGTGTCAAATTCAGATGACAAAAATAATAACCACAAGTGGTTGCCCCCCACCGTATAGCTATGAACCAGAAGTAATGGTCCATCGTCACCAGGCCTATGTTACTCACAAGTCTGAGCTACCCTAATACACCAAATTTCAGTCTTGGGACAGCCCTAGTGTAGCTTCTATCACCTGTTAAACAGTGAAGGCAGATACAAAGAGAGCAAAATTTCCCAAAGATAGGCAATTCAATTCGAAATTACAAAAAATGTCCACTGACCATCCTACTTCTGCATATAAACCTAAGTTTGGTACCATTTGTTAAAGGACAATATTGGTGCCAGTCATTATCACGAAGGAATTATTAGTGAGTAGAAATTCGGCCGTGTATCTGTTATCACTCGTCGCTTCAGTCAGTTAAATAGACCGGTGACTCGTGTATTCCTTTGGCGTTCGTCACTTCCGATTCGGGAAACCTGTATCACTCAGCTATCGTAGCATTGATCTCTCTGTTAAAAGTATATTTGGAATGTGTTTAACCAGCTCTATCATATATGTGATAATGACTGGCACCAATATTGTCCTTTAAGAGTAGCCTCAGCTGTCTAGGCAAAATTTTGCTCAAAACACACTACTCATCTTCATTAGCCCAGTCGGTGCAGAAAATTAGGATGTTAAACTCCATTTGAATCATTTACGTTACAAACCAGACATGTTGGTCAGCTTTGAAGAAATCAACAGATTTGGTTGATTTTACTTTATAGACTTCTACCCAGTCTGAACACAGCGCCATCTGAATCTGCATATTTGTGAGATGGGGAATGGAAGAATTGGGATTTAAATGGAAGCAAATAACTTTTGGGGTGAATCCACACCGTTGTGACTAGTCTGCAAGGAAAATCAGCTAAAGAGAGTCTGTGATCCAATGACATGCAATTGAGTCAGTAAATTAAGATTGTACTGAAAATAACAATCTTTGATTTTCGGATCTCCTGAAGTAAGATCAGAGATTTCAGGGGTAGCAAACCATCGTCAAACCTTGTTTCCTGAGAAATGGTCACTGATCTGAGGTTTTTGACCTGACTACTTATAAAACTTGTGCAGTCAGAATTTGCTGCAACTTTTACCATTGTTAATTGTGAATGCCTTAAATTTATCATCAGAATCAAACCTGTGACTGTATTGGTAAATCCTTCATGTACACCTTAACACAAAACTCCACCCTTTTCTGTGTCTTTTTGGGCAGATGTCTGATTTCAGAGGAATGCAAAAAAAAAAAAATATAAACAACCTATTTAGATTCTAAGCCAAGCAGTAATATTTATTCCAGAAAAAGTTAAATTAAATGCTAATATGGTCCATCCTTTTATAATGAAGTCAATACAAGTACCCACAGTATTGAATAAATATTTTGCTTGATTACAAATGTTTTTAGCAGACAACATTTAGAAGATTCTCATATAATAACAGTTTAAACAATGATGGAATTCTTACAAATTTAATCCAGGAATAAAATCTCTAGACATCACATAAATAAATACTGGAAAATAAATTAGAAATGGAGAGTCGAGTTAGATACGGAACAGTTTGTTTATAATCCTGATAAACTTCGTATTTTTTCCATTTTTAAGGGAAGAAGTTCCACCATCTCCACACAGATATCATATTCACTAGGTACCTTATCCTTATCACATTCATTACGTTTACAATAATCGACAACAAACTTATAATTATTTAAACTTTTCATCATATTGGCCAACCTTTCCTCAACAGTTGGTAGGATTAATTTAGAGTACAATCTACCAATATAGAATTTACCAACCAGAGCAGGTCTAATATCATTTTCTCCCAATTTTTCTGGAAGTTCAGGTTTTTCACCTTTAAGACTGTCCAAATACGATTGGAATTGTTCAATACTGTGAAGTGTCAGTTGATTTATTTTGTTGACAACATGAGCTGATCTGGACCCAGGATCTGATTCCAATTTTGTTAATTTAAGATCAGCCATGCAGGAATAGGTTTCAGCCACTTCGTAAATTAATTGACGCCGTACAAGCAAATAGTGCTGGGGGTTTATGACATTTATAATGTCTAAAAGCATGTCAATACGTTTCTTGTGCATTTTACACTGTCTATCAATATCCATTTCAAAGAACAATAAATGTTTATAAGCAGTGCTGTGGTCTTGAACTAACTGAATATAATCTGAACAATGACCATCCATTTTGTAATATCCTTTAGCTGACTGAATCCACTCCTGGATAACCAGAAATACTTTTCGTGCATCGTTGAACACCAAAAGTGGTTTATCCGTTATTTTTTCTTCATACAAAGTCAATTCTAAGTTAAAACGTAAATGTTTCTCACTAATGTTTTCAATATCGAAATCATCCTCAGTTTTATCACCATCAGTAGCCTCCTCTTCATTGCCGCTTCCAAAAACATCCCGGGCCTTTGATTCCAGATCTAAATTCTCTAATTCTTCAGTGAGATAAAACTTCGAAGATTCCAAGAGTTGTAAACCATATTTTATCCAGCACCTCTCTATGTCAGCCTTTCTTTGAAGATATATGTCCTTGTCGTTTCCACAATCTGAATCATTAGGAGCTTCCTTAAAAATTAAACTAGCAGCAGCCAGACAGTGCCGAGCTAATGAGAGGTTTTCAGACAGGTAGTATTGCGAAAGACTAGCAGCATTTAAAGCCCAATCAACTGGATCGTATTTCATAGAATTTAATTGTCTTTGAAGAGTCACATGACAATATCTTGCAGCTTTACTCTTTTCATTCACCTGTGTGTAGACTTGTGCTGCATAATAAAGCGTGAGAGTATATGTGTTTTCAAAATTCGACGCCCGGTTTCTAAGCAATTCATCATCTTCACATGTCTTTTCCTCAAGCCATTCAGACCATGCAAGGGGACTGTCACCTTCTTGCTGTTTGAAGGCTTTGTATATGGATTCAGCTTCTTGCAGATATTTCATTGTTTTTACTGCTTCGTCTGAGCCTCTCCGACTTGAGCATACAATGGCTAACTGATTTAAAACTGTTTGATACAAATTCACTGTCTCATTTTTCATTTTCTTCTTTTCTGTTTCTTTCAGGCATTTTTGTAAAAGTTCTTCGCATGTTGAGGACTCTTCTGTTTCTTCAAAGTTTAGAGCTAATCTCAGAGAAATTGCCGTTCTAACATTTCTGATTTCGGTCGTCGAGTCGTCATCGTCTGCATCTTCATTCATGAAAACACTCAAGTCATTCTTGACATTCTGGTATAATTCTCTTGCCGCATACTTGGATCTATATGGTTCTTCTTCTGGGTCATTTTTGGAGTCTTCGTCGTTTAGTTTTTTGGCATCTGCGAGTATTTTATACCCTTTTTCTTTCATATAATTATCAAACGCTTCCATCTTGGAATTTTCTAGAATCTCGCAGTAAACAAAATAGTCGTGATTATCCAGGCGTAAATATATATTTTTTTATCTTTATCGTTTCTTATTGAAAAATTGTGCAATGCCTAAATCAAATGCCTAAAATGCTTAATTTTCAATCAGCAGTGTCCGTTCACTGACCTGTGTTCGTTAGAAAAATGAAATTTGAAATACCATTATCTGCGGATTGTGTATTTGAACTTCCGGGTGGAATTCCACATGTAAACAAATAAACAAACCCAGCTAAAACTGTCATCATTTATATGTTATATCGTTTATATCATTTGGTACTGATCACTATCTTTCAAAATACAGGTATCAGTAACCCGTATTCTTTTTGGTGGGTTTCATGTTACGAAACGTAGATTAGATCTGTGTCAAAAATGCTAATTTGACACTGGTGACTGTGACCGGCAGTACACGAGACGAGTGTACAACTACAAGGCTTCAAACAAGGACAGAGAGAAAGGGAGTCATTTTGGGGCTAACAGATGGTTCTATTTCATTTCAATAATTCACTCGCGCGAGGGATATTTAGCAGTAAGGGGGAAACTGGAAGACCTAGAGAGAATTAGGTTGGATGACGACCCTACTCCTTCGATTTGTCACGTACATGTACAAGCGGGGAAACTAATATGTAACAGGCCTTGCCTGAGTAGAGCGAAGCTGGTGTGATTGTTGTCAAATATAAAACCTTCATAATAAAGTTTCCCCAGTTGAAAAAAGAACAAAAAAAGTGTGAGAATTTTCATTGACGTCAAAAATATGTGACGTCATTCATTCGACGCGTCATAGAAATATTTCTTAGAGACGCGAAATCTCGCTTGGAAGAGATTTTTTAAGTTGACATGCGCTGACATGCGCATTGCCAATTTTGCCCAGTGTATCCGGTTCCGGTCTGAAATTTTTTTTAATCAACAGTCTGTGGGTGACATTTTGCTTACGCTCCTGTGTTACCGGAAAAGAGCTTTGCTCAAGCACCGCGCTTCGCGCGATGCTTTAGAGCTTCGCTCTATAATAATATGCCATGACATTTGACTTAATGACAGACCTTATTATGTATCGCGTTAACCATTCGACCACCTAACGTAACCCCCATGTGCGGTGACAGATGTCACTTCAATTTCAACCTTTGCTTTTAAAATATAGAACAAGTAACCATCACCTAGTTTCGCGATAGAAAATTAGTTTTCAGGTTGGTATCTGTTAGGGTACTGAGAAATAGGTTCCCATGGTAAATAATAATAATATTTACTTTAAAGTAATAACAATAGTGTTTTAGACAAAAGTCTGAAGGCCTAACTAGTGATTTGTGCAAAGACGCAAGTGATTATCGATCAGTAATAAAGATTATTCTACAGCTTCCATATTACAAGTTGTAGCCTACTTTCAATATGTCCCACCCCATTAATGAAATTTATAAGTTTAGTGTGCCCATTTCCAAGCCACATATTACAAACTTTATGGCACAATCTATTGATGTAAAGAAATGTGAGGATAGGCCTAATGTTAGAACAACATAATGTTATCTGGATGTACAGTTGTTTGAATACATCCTGAAACAAGGTCTGCCTGTGTAAACATGAACCTGCACACGAAAGGAAAGTTGATGGAAAGGCCACCACCTAGTCAAATTTCACGGCTGTAGCATTGCACCAACCTGTTTCACAGAGAATTACTAACGAATTATCCCTGTAACGGATGGCTGTCTAAAACACGTGCGTTGACTTGCACGCCTCGTAGTCATTGGCTCAACGGCTCGTGCATTGTTTACTTAACACCTAACTGCTTCGGGCAAAATGATGCATTTTACTCATTTTAATACCCGTTTACACTAAATAGGAAATATTTTTTAACTACAAATACTTCAAACGCCTTTATTTATTTTTCTTTTACCTCTAAAAAATGTTTGAGAATTTAATTTGTCGGAGTAAAAAAGTTAATATGCCGTACTCATTAAGCCTCGTCGATGTCATGCTTATCAGTGATTGTAGCGGCCAAGCGAATATTCACTGCGGGATCAGTTTGGCATTGCACAAGAGACCATTAAAAAAACAAACCCTCCGTATTAAATTCCATAAGTATAATAATAAATACTCATTTCAGTCATTTCAGAATGGCGAAGAATTTATGGGAGTTAGCTTTAGACCAAGAAAAAGAAAAAGGTACAGTCAAGTTATTTACACACAAATACAGAACTTAAAGCCCCAATGACACTCTTGTTGTAACTGAATAATATGTCCCAATCTTCATTCTGGTCAACAAATCGTATTATTTTACAATATTCCAATTAATTGATGATATAAATTTCATCTTAACACACCTATTTTAAAAAATTGGAAAAATTCAACCTATTGATTTGGAAAGTCTAACGTAAACCTTTTCAAATGTGACTTGGATTTTAAAATATTTTCGAACCCTCTGGACAAGTAAAATAGGTTGTAATGGATAATTTTCACAACAGGTAGGACACTTAAACATCTAGTACTTAGAATAAGGGTATTATTTATTTTCTGGAGCTTCCAAGCCAGCAAGAATGTTATTGTCCCTTTAAGTATGCATCACTACAAAATATAGGCCATAATATGTAAATAATTTTGAAAAAATTTTTTTTTTTAAGGGACTGGGAATTGTTGGTGGGGTTCAGTTGCTCTCAAATTCCTATGAATTTAAACATTTATTTGAGATAGATCAGTTGAAAATTAGCTGAGATAAACACTTGTTTTGGAAAGGGGGGTATTTTTAGCTGCATTTAGGACATGTCATAAATATTTTGAGCACTTGTACTGGTAGTTATCTCTGTAGAAAAAAAATAATTCGGATAGCATGATCTTTTCATGAAAGATACATGTAACTGACCAATCATGATCTAAATCTTCGTATAAAATTGCAGAAGAAGCTCATAATACTGATGAATCAGCTGTATTTCTGTGTGGAAGTAAGAATGCTGTAAGTAGTAATTTCATTCTTCTTAGGAGAGCCTTGGGTAAGAAGTGGGCGTGTTGGTCGAGTGGTCAAGGCAGTGGAATATTGGGCTAGCATGGTCGGTTCCCACTTGTCAGTGTTAGTGTCCTTGGGTTTAGTCGTTCGCATGGGATAAAAGATTAATAGCCACTCATGTAAACATTATCATCTACATAAAAAAAAGGTGGAATTCGATGCAGACAGAAATGCCACTTTCCAAGCATTGTGCAGTGTTGACCATATGAAAATATATAACCATATGAATTGTGTTGATGGGCATTAAACTCCATTCCATTGTAGGGTTGCCTGTCCACCCTTGTGGGATTTCTCCGGGTCCTTCGGGTTTCTTCCCTTTGCTAAAGAACCCCTACGCACAAGCGAATTATTGAAATAAAGATGAACCATGTGTTTGTCATGGAATGACCTAGTTTGTGTTGAGTGGATGTTAAACCCCATTTCTCTCTCTTTCTCTATTCCACTGCTGCTTTGGGCAGAATCCTGTTTTGAGAAAATCCCTCTTCTTGAAGCATACATAGCATAACCATAGAAAATACTTGGTGAAAATTAAATAGAAAATATTCTTGTCTTTTTTTTTTCAGGGTAAAACTTCTATAATTCTACGCTTTTTAGACAGGTAAAGTGGTTATTTTTTCAAATGACATATAGTAGAAGAACAATAATTGCTAACAATACTCTCTGAAATTTTGACCTAAGAAATGAGTAATTCATGTTATATTTCATAGCTCTATCCAGTGAATAAATGCGTATAAAGGTTCATAATTGGATGTATTTTTAATATAGGGAGACTGAATTAAATTTTGACCTGTAAGTATATTAAAGTATACAGTGTACTTTATTGATATTTTGTTACAGGGATGAAGCACCTAAGCCAACAGTTGCTCTAGAATACACATTTGGAAGACGAGCTAAAGGACATAATATTGTAAATATTTCTCCTCTTATTTATATTATTTAAAGTTTGTATTATTGGAGCCTTATTCATGAAAACTTATGTACTTTCTGAATACTAATGGTTCAATGGCTGGGCACTTGAGTTCTGGACCAATGGACATGCTACAATCTTAAAGCCTAGAACAGACGAGCATAATTTTTGCGCTCAATTGCGCCAATTTTTAAAATTGCTTTAATGAACTTAAAGCCAGTACGGAAAATATGGAAAATGTTTCGATATGTGTACCTATTTTTGTGGTAATCACTTCATAACAAATTACCCAAACTCATTTTTGTTGAAGCTTATAATTATGCCTTATTTGACCCAATTCTGTCCGGTTCATTTCCGAAAGAATTAAGTCCAGATATAAATTGAGATTTTGATATTTTCAGGCTAAAGATGTTGGCCATATTTGGGAATTAGGTGGTGGAACCTGGCTATCAAAATTAATGGATATTCCTTTAAACCCTTCAACATTACTGTAAGTATTTTTAGTGCAATATTATCTCCCCTTGTTCACTTATCTTTATCTATAAATTCACCCCCGCTGTTATTAATTCTGTTACTGTCTTATTGGCCCTAAATGTTACATGAATTATTAATAATATATCTATTAACTTGCCAAGATCATAATTAACTCTTGATACCATCGAATGGTCCACATTTTCCCTCTAGATGGTTTCCTCCCACTCTATACGCAATCCAGTTATAAAAACTGGGTCAAATTTTCCTGAAATGACCAAGTTCATGTTGCATGAACCTTATACATCATTTCTAACTCTCTTAGTACATACAGTAGAATCTGTATTAAGGAGCCACTTCCATACTTGCATCAGTAAATTTGGTTGTCGCTGAAACTTGCTTGGAGCGAGGGGGGTTGGAATGGCCTAGTGGTCTAGAGTGCCGCGCCTCGAAATCTAGCTGGCCAATCACCTCTGGCTTGTGGCTGTGGTTTTGATCCCTGATGTGAGCGTATGTGGCATGGAGATAGGGGCGCCTTCTCAACCTCGTGGGTTTCCTCCGGGCACTCCGGTTTCCTCCCACTGCTAAAGACCCTACGCGCAAGCAAATTATTGAAATAAAATTAAACCATATGTTAGTCCCGAAATGACCTAGTTTGTGTCGAGTGGACATTAAACCCCATTTCTCTCTCTCTCTGCTTGGAGTGAAAATTCTTTGACTCAAATCTCTGACATAATTATGTAAACGTGTCAATTTTTTATTAAGACCGACACTACTGTGTACCTTTGTGATACATTTGATAATATTTATCCACTTTTGTGAGAAAATCAATGAATATTTATTTCTAGACATACAACTCTAGTGTTAGTATTAGATTTGTCAGCACCAAATGAAATGTGGTTTACCATGGAAACGTTAATGACTGCAGCTCGATCAAGAATAGAAAGTTGTGTATCAGAAATGAAGGCTGATGATTCTAAGATCCGAGAAAAACTCCATAAAAAAGCTTGGGAAAGAGTTGGAGAAGATCATCCGGTAAGCTAGTTTTAAATACATTGTTAAAACAATACTATAACTTCAGTGCCTTGCATCAACATCTGCCATTAAATTATTATACATCGCTGACTTTAGTTTGCTGCAATTTATTTTGAAAATTTACATTAGCTGTATTCCACATTCTCAACAATGATAGCTTTATTTTGAACAATGGCCCCAAATAAGATAGATATTGTATACATACACTGTCAAAAGCTAAGGATTCAAAAACAAGTCAAGGGCTTACATTAATTCGTCTCCTTATTTAAACTTGCATTATGCAAGAGCAAAATCTGCTTATTACATGTCTTCCTTTAGGCCTGAAATGTTATCTAAATTATCAATGAGACATTAATTAACTTATCCAGACCATAATAAACACTCGATGTTAAGGCTAGCCTTCGATGTAAGCTGGATTAGATTCAAATATGCCGCTGAACGGCCATTGTAATTAAATCACAACATTGGATAATCGAGACTACTCTGTTTATATTAATGATTTTAGTAATGATGTCCGAGGCTATGCAAAAATTTCACGCGCTCCGATCTCGGCCTATAGTGGATCAATTTGACTGAAATTTTCAGCAAATTACATAAACACTATATAGTTTTTAACTATTATAGTGAGAACTGCCAACTCTTTATCTTATCTCCCATAATGTATCTTTAATGAATATACTACAAATACAAATGTGATATGTACACTTCACATACAAAATACATTTAACAGTACATTATTTTATATTGACTAGCATTAATTAGATTTATCATGTAATATATTTTATTTTGCAGGATAAGAATATGTTGGATCCGATGTTGATACCATTAGTTATTATTGGTACAAAATTTGATGTCTTTCAGGTAAGAAAACTTATGACTCTTAGTCAAGGACAATCTAACCTAACCCAGTTTGATGAATTTATTAACAAAGGCAGTTTAGCTCTTGCATTATGCATATTTAATACAGCCTACTCTCATATTGAATTCCAACTGCAAAGGGATCTTTTACGTGCACGCCAATTTGTACACAGGACCTTGGTTTTTCGTCACATCCGAATGACTAGACAGCTGCCCTTGTCAGGCCCTCTGTTCTGCATCACTGACAAGGGGCAACCACTCCGGAAATGTTTAATAGAAGCAGAAACGTAAAAAGCATACCTGTCTGTAATGCGATCATATAATTTGCACATGTATTTTACAGGACATGGATTCTGAGAAAAGGAAGGTGATAACTAAAACATTAAGATTTGTATCTCATGTATATGGTGCGTCTTTACAGGTAAGTTTCTATAATAATTATAGTATAATAATTCATAGTGTAGTATATATCATTCCTGTATTAATAACAAAATAACCTTGTTTATGCCAAGGTCTTTGAGTACTCTCCATACAAAAAAGCAAGCATTGATATACAGACTAAGAATTATCAGGATCAGGTGACTAACCCTAGCTTAGCAAAATTTTTGGCTTTCTTTGTTTGTTCCTCTCTCTGCAGTCTTAATGTGTATAACTTTAATACAGTACATCTTTAATGTTAAGTTAATCATTAATAGTTTATACCATGGTAAAGTGATGATGATGTTAAAATTCTTTTTATCAGAATTTACAGTCAGTATACCACTAATACACAACTATACAAACATGAAATATACATATTAAACTGTTAGTATTTCATACCAAGTATATCTATGATACAAGTTTAAATATACAATTAAAGAATACACAGAAAGTAATACACATCAGGGGGTTAAACTCATTAGCAATAGGTCACACCTTTGAATATACAATTAAAGAATACACAGAAATTAATATACATCAGGGTGTTAAGCTCATTACCAATAGGTCACATATTTAAATATACAATTAAAGAATACACAGAAAGTAATACACATCAGGGGGTTAAACTCATTACCAATAGGTCACATATTTAAAAATAAAATTAAAGAATACACAGAAAGTAATATACATCAGGGTGTTTAGCTCATTATCAATAGGTCACATATTTAAAGTTCCAATTTCATATTTTCTAAGAAAGTCAAAGCATAATTATTTCTATGTCTTTTGCTCAAAAGGTTGTCAACTCACTATTATACGATCATGGGCAAAATTTTGGGGGCATTAGAAAAGGTGACACAGGGTGATTGAGGAAATAGTTACTCAATTACCTCCCTTGTTTTCCCATTCCTCTCCATGGACGGTCATCTTCAAACGTTTGTATTTGAAGTTGAAAATGATATTTTTGCCAATTTCTCAACTGGCAATAGTGAATTATAGGATTAATAGGATTATTCTTTAACAAGGTAGGACTGTTTATAGGTTCAATCTATTTTAGGGCTTTGTTTTAATACATTTTAAAAATATAACTTAAAAAATGCTATTGGAACTTTAAATATACAATTAAAGAATACACAGAAAGTAATACACATCGGGGGTTATACCCATTAGCAATTTTGGTCACATATTTAAGCATATAATGTTAAATACACAGAAAGCAATATACATCAGAGGGTTAAACTCATTACCAATAGGTCACATCTTCAAGTGTATAATGATGAATACACAGAAACTTATGAGGGTGTTAAACTGATTATCAGCAAGTTCACAGAGAATACAGGTTTATTGATGTTCTGCTAATTAGCAATCTAATCACATAATGAAGTATTTGATTAGTTTAAATTAGCAGTGTTACCCGGTTATCATTAATTGTCAATATCATCATTAAATATTGCAACAAAAACAAAATAAATTGCACTATTACATTTCCTGTTTAAAAAAAAATAATTTATTATGAAGCTACATTAAAATTTATTAGTTAAACCGTTTCTTATAGCAAGCAAATATTCCCTTCTATGTATATAAATTGTTTCATCTATACAAAAGTATACAGAAATTGTGTTGTGTATGAACTTTGTGAATTATAAATGGCCTGCAGGTGCTATGAAAACAGTATGTGCACAGGTCTATGTAAGTGACACCCAGCTCTACTAAATGAAACCACAGACAGGTTGTTATAACTATCAATTTATAAGATTTTTTGTTTGTTTTAGTTTTTCAGCATCAAACAAGAACCACTTATATCTAAAACAAGAGGCTTGATCAGTCATCATTTATTTGAAACAACTGCTAGGTTAGTCTGGGTCTCTTCTTTACAATCAAATTGTATTTAATAAAATTGTCTCCTGAGTTTCGTAGGAGGATCATTAAAATCGGTTTGTCTCCTGTCTCTTCATCGGTCACTCTGCTTCTAATAAAGGAATTAAATTACACTTGTTAGGCGAATGAGCATTTTGTGCTAAGGCTAAGTAGAGATGGGGTTGGGTCTATTTGATAAGGCCAGCTTCAAGTTTGATCAAATGCCATGAGATGTAAATAGCACTAGCGCTAATCCCAACCCTAAACCTGAAACATAACCCCAACCCTTACCCTAACTCTAACCTACAATCTCGCCAACAATCACATGCCCCTAACCTTGTTTATGTCTCAACCCGTAGAGATAGACAATTTGAATATGTTAGTCTCCAACTAAAGTCTGATGAGGCGTTAACTTTATATTTACAGTAAAGCACTACAGACTGATTATAATAAACCATTACAAGTACCTGCTGGTCTCGACTCATTACAACAAATAGGTACGTATATCATATATAAAACATCATTCCAAGGTTATACTGGAAAAATTAGAACTTCGGGAAGAAATCTGATATAAAAAAGGGAGAGACCTTATTATGGTGATTCTTCTTGGAAAAAATAACCAGGTGTACTATATACCTTTACCCATCAAATCGACTATAAGTCAAGGCTCTCTAACCTAGTGGTCCGTGTTCAATCCCTGTGTGCTTGAAAATATCCCTTGACAGTTAGTATTCAATATAAAAGTAGGCCTTAGTGCCACTGTCTGGGCAAAATTGTATAGTATGTAAGTCACTGAGTACATGATTGATTTGTTATTTATTTCCTTTCTCAAGAAATTTGGACAACATAGAAATACAAGTTTATTTTTGTTATTAAGAATTGTTTTATTTTTAAAGGTAATCCACCACTGTCAGAACAAGATATTGGTAGAGTTCATGCCAAGTAAGTTATAACTATTCATTTAACTAGTTAATTTGCAAGCCTTTAACACATGTGTACAAGTTGTTAGCACTTGCATGCTGTATCATTAGGCCTGTCATTGAGTCAGCTTGCATGGTTGTACGTGACAAGGAGTAGGGTCGCCTGTCCATCCTCATGGGTTTTCTCCAGGTCCTCTGGTTTCCTCCCACTGCTAAAGAACCCTATGTGCAAGAAAATTATTGAAATAAAATTGAACCATATGTTAGTCCCAAAATGACCTAGTTTGTGTTGTGTGGATGTTAGACCCCATTTCTCTCTCTCTCTCTCCCTTTTAATTAGTCTCTTGAAAGTTTTAGCTTGTGGTAAATGAGCAAGGTATTGATATTCACCAGTGGTCAGTGTATTGTAATACTAGTATATTTAATTAACGGTAGTTTTTCTATTTTAGAAATCCAATGGAATTATGGAAGGTGGCCTTTACAGGATTTTTTCCACAAGAGGTAAATTATTTAATTTATGAAACATTAGCATTCAGCTATAGTTGTGGGTTGAATTGTACCATCAGGGTGTTTTGGCATGGTTCAGACTTAGAAATAACCAGTCTTGTGAAACGATTACCAGTTGCAAAAATATGTTACTTAGGATGTAAAATGTAATATGCCACAGCAGGTGAAATATTCCAGAATATTAATTCCATTTGGAAATGGATGTTAAGACTTTGTACATCTCACTTGCTACAAATTTCTTTTGCCCCAACCTTTTCAACCTAAGTCAGATATCCACTTTCAGCCGTAGTTTATATACCGGTATGCCCACATTTTAATTGGCTATGTGTTTGACCACGGTAATTTTAAGATAGACCAACTTTAAGTCTCATACTATAAATAAGGTAATGCCTACCATATAGATCATCGTAACCAACATGGTATGTTATCCTTCTGTTGCTAAAGCGTGTATATTTACCAAAACCTAACAGAAAATGGCCATTCAGCACTTTTCTGCGATTCTAAACTAAAAAGGGGAGAAAAGGGAGCGAGAAATAGATTAGTATTTGAAGGAACTACATTTATTTTGTGGTTCTGATATGGTGACATATGGGTTTATAGTAATTTAAATAATTGAATTATATTTTAGAATACCAATAATCCTGGAACAGTAAAAGACCCTGCGAAAGACGCCCAGTTTGCTGAACCAAGTATAGATAAACTCAGAATGCAGAAAGATGGGGTTTGTTATTTCTTTAATTTTAAACAAATACATCTATATGAATAAAATCAAAGATGTCTGTGTGTATGTGTGTTCGACCATCACACTTAATCGCCGCAATCCAAATCCTCATATATGTGGTATCAAATTAACCAACATGATCCTGTAAATGCTTTAGTCCATGGAATTTAGACCCCGGTTGAATCACGTACTCTTCGTTGTGCAATCTACCCCCACATTAACCAACATGATCCTGTGAATGTTTTTGGTCCATGATTCAATTTGGGCCTGGGGCAAAGCCAGCCATCCTACTAGTATGCAATATAGTTAAAGAAAAATTTTATAAGATTTAGATGAAGAGCTGTCCGTTTATATATGCCCACATGTGTGCGTGGGATCATAAGGTCTGTCATTGTGTCAAGCGGTGTGGGTTCGATTCGCTGCATGTATGCATTGGCCGGGAAAGTTCATCTCGATTTTCCGGCGTGGTTTCCCCTTGTCAGTGATGCAGAATGAGGGCCTGACAAGAACAGCTGCCTAGTCGTTCGGATGGGATGAAAAACCAAGGTCCTGTGTTCACATTGGCGTGCACGTAAAAGATTCCTTGGCAGTTGGAATTCGATATAAGAGTAGGCCGTAGTGCCGCTGCCTGGGCAAAATTTCCCTCATAGCCCACTGAATGCCTTATGCCCGTCTTCCATTAGCCCAGGTCAGGTGCAGAAGAGTAGGACGTTAAACCCCATTTCATTTCATTTCATTTCACTGCATGTACAAGACAAGGAGTATTGTAATCTGTCCAACCTCCTGTTTTTTCTCTAGCACATGTAATACTTTTAGAAGAATTTTTGCTGAGAAATAAGATGGCATATTACTTCATTAATCAATATCTTTGGCAAGTCAGTAGATTCACATATATGTACTTAAAGTACTTAAATCAACTTAGTCAATGATGGACATATTGTTATATAAAAAGAGCTACAGAACCATAACAAACTGGTTCTATCTTTCAACAAAATACATGTGATTCGAGATATTCCTATTGCGTCATTTGGCTTAATTTAACCAATCATTTCGTTGATTGCACAGATTCATGGTCATGAACACACATGGGTCTGCGTGATACCCTTGTGGCTATAAGGGAAACTATATTATGTCATTAAATCAGACTTCGATTAGATTCCACAGGGTAACCATCTAAGAGTCCTAGACACCGCGAGGTGTCTAGGTTGAGAAGAGTTTAGTTAGTATTGACTATAATTGTAATATGTACTATGCTTGTATGTATACCTATGCTACATAAAAGGTAAAAACGAACTGTTGCATTGTTATAACTGAAGAAGACAAACGTCTTAAGAAAACATTAAGAAGAAATACACAACGTGAAATACACAACGTGAAGGAGAAGCAAAGACGATCCGTGATAAATCCTAGACGATCACAAGGCTACGAAAATATGTAGTAAGAAAAGATGCATGGGTCGTACGTAGGATGTGGCGACTGGACTGACAATGACCCGCTCTCCATGTCAGACAAAAAGACTCATGGTATTACACACCTCCAACTGCTAAAGACCCCTATGCACAAGTGAATTAATGAAACTAAAATAGAACTATATGTTAGTTCTGAAATGACCTAGTTTGTGTAAAGTGAATGTTAAACACCATTTCTCTATCTCTCTCTTTTGCTTGTATATGGTTACTTGACAGTTTGTGAATCGTTGCAGGAATTAGACAACTACAGAAGACTATCAGAAAGACGAGCTAAAGAAAGAAATTCCAATGGTACCACCCAGGTGTATGTTTAACCTTTTTCAAAGGTAATAGACTTTATTTGGTACAAAGGATGGTAGGGTGGCACTTGGGATATTTGATTCATTACTAGAATGTCAAATGTTTGATTTCCTACCTGGATGGAGAAGAATCTCAGAAATATTTCAAGTGTGGTTCCCCTTAAATTAGATGGAAATGATAGATGGTGAACACTAGTTCTTCCCGGAATTACATGTATCTATTATCTCCCTTTAACAATAATTTATGCTTTTGGTTTTTATTGCAGATTTCTGAGTGGTGAATCTCCTTAACATTCCGTCCAGAAAGAAGAATTTAATAACAAGATTTTTAATCATTTCTTTGTTGATCTATTTATTGATATGTATTATAAGGTAAAATAAATAAAAACAATTACCACTGAAGTTTCTTATATTCATCTTGGCAAAGAATGAATTTCCTGTCTATGGAAATCTTTTATATCATTTATACACTAGAGGGTTGCTCAATTGTCGGTCCGATAGGCTCACAAGCTGGGCTTGCACCCAATTGAGAGAGAGAGAAATGGGGTTTAATGTCCACTCGACACAAACTAGGTCATTTTGAGACTAGCATATGGTTTCATTTTATTTCAATAATTCGCTTGCGCGTAGGGGTCTTTGGCAGTGGGAGGAAACCGGAGTGCCCGGAGGAAACCCACGAGGTTGAGAAGGCGCCCCTATCTCCATGCCACATACGCTCACACCAGGGCTCGAAATCACAGCCGCAAGCCAGAGGTGACCGGCCAGCGAGAGGTCGAAGCGCAGCACTCCAGACCACTAGGCCACCCCAACCCCCCGCACCCAATTGAAATAAGTGCTGAAATATGCAGGGTATTACGTGACGGTCTTAATAAGATGGACATAGTTAAAGCGAGATCAAGCCTTTTATTGAAGATGCCAGAAATCCATCTTTTCACTATTTTTTTTGATTGAAAGAATTCAATACCAGAACTTTCAGTCAAGTTTCCCCTTTTGACTTCAGTAAAGTGTGGTTAGAGACACTTGTTTTTTATTACACAGCACTAAGTCCTATAAGTTCTATTTTATATGAATTACAAATAACAGTTTATTATAAAAACATCAATTCCTGTTCAAATAAACTGGACAATAACGGTACATGTACAGGTAAATTTTAAAATATCAAAAACACATTTAAACTGTCAGTAAATAAAATGGACATAAATTGTTGATAAAAACTCAAAAAGATACATGTACACTTAAAGGAGCTAAATCACTATTCTTTGGCACCTTGAAACTGACACAAATGTGTCGCAATACATATAATAATGTAATATGAATGTATATAAACTTATTTACATTCAATCATTTCTGTTTTTACTATAATTTCTAATCAGTTGCATTTGGCTAAATATGCAAAGAGTCTAACTTGAATGACAGTATTCCGCATCTATATATTCCACTCTATACCAGTAGTATTCTTCCACATCAGCCTCGTTCATCGAATCACTTCATACAACTGGCACTCGAAATACTAACATCGTTCAATATCATTTCAATAATTCGCTTCGGCACTGGGGTCAATAGGTGTGGGAGGAAACCCTGAGGAAATGCACAATGTTGGACAGGTAACTCTTCTCCTTCTGACGTAGAAGCAGGGAATCACAGCCACACCACTTGACTCAATGACAGAACTCATTAAACCAAAAGACAACCCAACCCCCTTCCACTAAATGACTTAAACACATCATTTATTTACGATGTTTCTGTCCCATGTGATTTCCGTAAGTGCATATTAAAATTACTATTATAAGCAAATGATTCACCGCAAACATCACATTTATATGGCTTCTCCCCAGTGTGTTTTCTCACGTGTTCTACCAGACCACTTTTAAAAGAAAATGACTTGGCACAAACATCGCATTTGTAAGGCCTTTCTCCTGTGTGTGTTTTAAGGTGTCCCTTTAAAGTACTTGACTGAGCAAAGGACTTACCACATATATCACATTTAAAAGGTTTTTCACCTGAGTGGATATTTTGATGAAGTTGTAAATAGTTACGAGAGCCGAAGTATTTTTCACAAATATCGCATTTATATGGTTTTTCACCTGTATGACTTTTTATGTGAGTGGTTAACGTATCCTTTCGGGCAAACGACTGGTGACAGATTTCACATTCAAATGATTTTTCTCTGGTATGAACAGGATGGTGTCGGTATAATTGAGATGTCTGACTAAATGATAGACTACAAACATCACATTTATATGGTTTTGCTCCAGTATGTGTCCTCATGTGAACTTTTAAAGTATCACCTCTTTTAAATGACTTTGCACAAATCTCACACTTGAAAACTTTTTCTCCAGTATGGCACAGAATATGTCTCCTTAGATGACCCCTATTTCCAAATGATCTCTCACAAACATCACATTTGTAGTTTTTTTCGCCAGTATGAACTCTTATATGTGACGATAAGCCCTCCTTTCTTCCAAATGATTTTGAACAAATATCACATTTAAATAATTTTTCTCCTGTATGAGTCTTTTTGTGGTTAGTTAGATTACTATTAGAAGGGAAAAATTTGAAACAAATATCACATTTGAAATCTTTTTCCCCAGTATGAGTTTTTAGGTGATAAAGAAGACCAGTACCAGAAGATAACATCTTACAGCAAATATCACATTTATACATTTTCTTCTTCTTTGGACTGGGTGTATTTTGCATTTTTCTATTTGCCTTCTTATCCATATCATCCATTTTTTTTTTTTATGCTGAAAAGATAAAAAAGGGAAATTTTAATATTAACTCCTATAATAGCATGTGCAGGACGAGAACACTACACACAAACAAAAAACAATAAGACAAACCTGCAGATAAGAAATGAAATGAAATGGGGTTTAACGTCTTACTGTTCTGGGCCCTGGGGCCTTATTCAAGATAAAATCCAAATTTTAGTAGAGACTTGGTGAATGCAGACAAGCATACACCATACAGTAAGGGAAATGGCCTACTCTTATATTGAATTCCAACTGTCAAAGGATCTTTTACATGCACGCCAATATATCCACGGGAACTCAGTTTTTTTGTCACATCCAAACGACTAGACAGCTTTCCTTGTCATTGTCAGGCCCTCCGTCCTGCACTACTGACTATAACCCCGTTTACATTACAAATTTTAAGCGTGCCAGCTACCGTTCCTGGTACGGCACCGTTAATTTTTTTGTAGTGTAAACGGGTCAAACACAAGCGTACCGTACTGAGTACCGCGCCAATCTGGCCCACTGAAGTGAGGTGGTCTCGGAACCGTGCCAAGAACGGCACACTTTAAATTTTCGTAGTGTAAACGCTAACCGGTCTGAGCACGGATTACTGCGCAGGGCTGGCCACGAATAAATTGATGGCGAGCAGATGACTGCTCTCGCAAATTTAGTTTTGGGCGAGCAGGGCGAGCAATAAAAATTGCTCACGTAAAATGTTGCTTGCGTGAGCACACATTTTGTAACATTATTTCAATATAAAATCAATTTGTTGCCTGGATACTTTTGTTAAAGATAGGTTGCCAGGCAACGAAACATACGCCCACAGCAGCTAAATCGTCCGGGCAGTCAATAAGGGTTGTCACATAATTTTACTTCTTTCGGGAATGAAACGTTTGTAATACACTAAAATCCGATTACGAGTAACAACTCATTATGTAATTATCTGAAAATCATTAGAATTTGCTTGCTTTTTAAAAAGTTTTGCCCCACGTTAACAATTAGTATACGAATCATTTAATATCATGGATTTAGCTGTTCAGTTATCAAAATTCATTGAAAATCAAAATACTTATTCGTTTCAACACCTTAAATCCTGTGTATCACTCTGAAGTCAATCGGATGATAAGTTTGGCCTCTATAGTGTCACAAGGTTTTTTGAAGTGGTCAAGGGAGATGACTCTGGAAGTAATTATTTGAAATCGCTGAAAATTAATAGACTTCTTCGTCTCATGACCTTAAACATAAATAAATTTAAAGTCAATCGGACATTAACTTTGGCCTCTAGAGCGTCCACAAGATTTTTTGAAGTGATCAAGGGCCATAACTCTGGCACTAATTATTGGAAATTGCTGAAAATCAATAGGATTCTTCGTCTTATGACCTTAAACACTGTGTATAAATCTAAAGTCAATCGGATATTAACTTTAGCCTCTAGAGCAACCACAAGATTTTTTGAAGTGATCAAGGGCCATAACTCTGGCACTAATTATCGGAAATTGCTGAAAAACAATACGATTCCTCGTCTCATGACCTTAAACACTGTGTATAAATTTAAAGTCAATCGGATATTAACTTTGGCCTCTAGAGCGTCCACAAGATTTTTTGAAGTGATCAAGGGCCATAACTCTGGCACTAATTATCGGAAATTTCTGAAAATCAATAGGCTTCTTCGTCGTATAACCTTAAACACTGTGTATAAATTTAAAGTCAATCGGATATTAACTTTGGCCTCTAGAGCCACCACAAGATTTTTTGAAGTGATCAAGGGCCATAACTCTGGCACTAATTATCGGAAATTGCTGAAAAATAATAGGCTTCCTCGTCTCATGACCTTAAACACTGTGTATAAATTTAAAGTCAATCGGATATTAAATTTGGCCTCTAAAGTGTCCACAAGATTTTTTGAAGTGATCAAGGGCCACAACTCTGGTAATTATTATCGGAAATCGCTGAAAAACAATAGGCTTCTTCTTCTCATGACCATAAACACTGTGTATAAATTTAAAGTCAATCGGATATTAAATTTGGCCTCTAGAGTGTCCACAAGATTTTTTGAAGTGATCAAGGGCCACAACTCTGGTAATTATTATCGGAAATCGCTGAAAAACAATAGGCTTCTTCTTCTCATGACCATAAACACTGTGTATAAATTTAAAGTCAATCGGATATTAACTTTAGCCTCTAGAGCGTCCACAAGCAATTGTGGACGCCGGACCGACGGACCGACAGACCGACGGACCGACGGACGGACGGACGGACGGACGGACGGACGGACGGACGGGATGACGACAATATACGACCACATTTCAATGTGGGCGTATAAAAAACTAATGACAAAGCTGTTTAAAGTCTGTAATATATTTTTTTTTTTCAATTCTTTATTTACATAGTGATAGTACTATGATAGTTGGCACTAGTGTATAACAAAACAACAAAATAAACAGTTTTGCAACAACTTAACAATTATACAAGGCGGTTATTCTATCATTAATTGGCACTAGCATAACAAAACAACAAAATAAACGATTGAGCAACAAAATTCCTCTTTCTGGCACAGAGTTTGCAGTAAACATGTGTGACCATCGCTTTTCTGTTTTTGACAGTGATACTCTTTTTTATAACCAATTTCCGTACGGATTTCTTCACCCCATGACATAAATGTGGATAGGGCAATCAGGTTTCCTTTGGCCATAATTACGCTTAGATTGAAAATTATACGACTGCACAATGGGATTAAAACCGAAGTTCTGATAAAATAAGAAATACCGATAAATATAAGTTTGAAACGTGTTCATTTAGCGTGAAAGGTACCAGCGTGAAATGCCAAATCATCCGGATGTAAACATTCTCTACTTTAGACTCGATTATCACGCGTTTGTTACTAGTGTTCATGGGAAAACCAGTCATGACGTTCAGGTATAAAGTGTATTTTTAGTAACATGACTTCATTAGCCAATCAAATTTAAGGACGAAATGCCGCGTGCAGCTTGATAAATCTCAGTTTGACAGACGAATTTATGACGTTATTGACATTGTTGGATTAGTTTCGGCAATAAACTTGTCGATATTTTGATTATTTTTACAGGTTTTTCTTAAAATTTTGCGCGAGCAACGAACAGCTCGCGCAAATGTAGATTTACGCGAGCACAGCGCGAGCGCGAGCAACTGCTCGCGTCTCGTGGCAAGCCCTGCTGCGCATGTGCCAAATGAACCTTGACCTTATTTCCCCGCGAACATTGACAGTTCTGTCATCAGTTCTGTCAAAATGGCTAATACAAGCTTTGAGTAATACAAGCTATTTATAAACGACATGATTATTCGCTTTCGCCGCCTCTGGTAGCATGATATCATTGAATAACTCGAAAAGACTGCTAACTCATTTAAAAATAGGCATCAAGTCGGTTAAAAATTGACCATTCTTTCTTGATTTTTTTCGAACTCTCAATAACAGACAAAACAAAAAAAAAGGAAAGGGCCAACGTATCAAAATATACCGCCATAATTGTTTTCATCTGGGTAACTTGCATAGGGACTGAAATTAACTTTTCAGTGAAGAGTTCCACATTTGGCGTGCTTGGTACGGTTCCGAGACGGGTAATGTAAACGGGGACATTTCTTGCAATTTATCGCGGCCTGGCACCGTGCCTAGTAAACGGGGCTATAGGGAAACCACGTCCGCTGCAGACAAGACATAAATTACACAAACAATGATAGCAATTAACAACTGATATCAAATCAAGCGAACGGATCCAATTTTACCAAATAGTGAATGGTGACATGAATATATTAATGGAGGACATAAAAATGTCTAAAATTTTGGTAATTTGCTTGTGCTCTGAGAAGATCCAGAGATCTTAGAAAAGAAAATCTAAAGCTAAGATGCGCCTACTCCTTTTCACATACATGTCTTGGGGGAATCTGAAGGGAAGTCCCTTTAAAAACATAGGTCTGTGTCAAGGTACAATCAGACACAAACCTCTTATATTCTAGAGCGGCTTTTGACCCTATGACATCAGACATCGACGTGGTTTACCCACAGTTCTGTGCATCAAAAGGCCAAGAACTCGTTGTAACAGACTGTTTCATTGGCTAATCCCTCACATCATCCAGAACATATCAATGATACCAACCCTTCCAGATCCTAGTGTAGTAAAGACAAGTAAAATGAAATCTGGAGCTATAGAAACGAAATAGGATCTGTGTTTTAATCAGGTAGGGAGCAATACGACATAAACCTATCATTCTCAGAAACAGGAGAATCCAGATGAAGCATTTACAGCAAATTCTCAAATTGTGAAATTTTTTAATCTTTTCTTTTCCTTGGGGCAATCAGACATAAACCTCTTATTCTTGTAAACGGGAGAACACAAAGCAACCTCAATTTGAAACATGTCTGCTATATCATCCTGGATGCAATCATACACAATATGCGCTTACATTCATATTTCTTGTAGCATATAGCAGACCATGACTCATGCTGGCATTACTCAAGTTTGAGTGAAGTCTGTGTCATTACAGGGGGATCACGTGGCTAATTGGGTAGTACGCTGGCACGCTAGCCTGGAGGTCGGGTGTTCGATCCCTGCATTGGCCAAAAAAGTTCATCACGATTTTCCGATGTGACAGCTGTCTAGTCGTTCGGATGGGACAAAAAAAATAAGGTCCCATGTACACATTGGCGTGCAGGTAAATGATCCCTTGGAAGTTGGAATTCGATATAAGAGTAGGCCGTAGCACCGCTGCCCAGGCAAAACTTCCCTCATAGCACACTGCATGGCGTATGCACGTTTTCATTAGTCTCCGGATCCATTCCATCTTTTTGAATTGTTTATGTGTGGTTTCTGAGTATGATGTCTTGTCCATATATTTGTTTTTGTGTAAATTATGTATGGTGCAGTCAACAAGCCTTATCTTTTAAACCCTTTTACATGGGGGTCTGTTATACTGTCTTAAAGATGCAAAGATGCAGCATATGAGCAGGGGCGTTTTAAGGTATATATCATGGCGGAGGCTATACTGATTGATGATTTTTATGCCAATGCAATGACTGCATTCTCATTCAGTAATGGTTTCGACAGTAACAGTGTATAGAAACATTTGAGTCTGACTTGGGGGGCCTTTTCCCTTGGCCAGAGGGGTCCTTTTGTCAGACATGTCTGCTTTCAGGGCCCCCCTAACTAGGTTACATTTTCATTTTTCTCATCGGTTTTAGCATTTTTCTCCCGTTTTATTTTTCCAAATTCTTTTGATTTTTTTTCGCCAGGATCGAGTGGCACCTCTACCGCCTCAGCTATAAAACGCTTTTGAGATCCAAAGGGGGGAGGTGGAAATGATTGAGCCAGTATCTTACCCACTTAGCCACTGTGAGTCTGTGACCTGCGCGATATATGAAGATATTATGACAATTATGAGTACCAGTACTGTTTTGTATGCCAAAGTGTCATTTTTAAATTAAAACTGTAGCAAGAATGACCAATTTTAAATTAAAGAGCTAAATCGCTAATATTTTGGGCCTAGAAATTGACACAAATGGGTCGCAATGCATATAAATATGTAATATGAATGTATATAAGATTTACATTCAATCATTTCCGTTTTTACGCTATTTCAAATCAGTTATTTTTGGCAAAATATGCCATAAATCTCAATCGATTGGCAATCAGGTTATTCCAGAATAGGCTACACTGATAAGAATATGATGTCATCCTTTAACATGAATTGTGGAATATGTCTAGCATCGTTCTTCGATTCAATTCCCTTGTTACAAATGGCACTGAAACACATTATGGTAGTCCTACCTGATTTGTGTACCAATGGCAAAATGTTTATTTTGTCTTAAATATTGGATATCTGAAGCCAATCTTTTCCCAGTTGAGTAAGAATAAAGATCACAACATCAATGCTGATTTAAATTGATAAATACTTTGCGTTATATATTTTATTAGTTACTTTCGTAACGTAGGTGTCTCTTACACTTTGTTACTAAAGTAATAAAGTAATATCTTGAATGTATAATATAATGAAAACACTACAAGAATGTTTTAAAATTCTGCCTCACAAAATTAGCCCAAAATATCTCTTTTATAATATAATTATAACCAATGTAGCCTACCGTACTACTACTACTACATACTAACAAGTAACATAGAATTGTACCTTGTGTTAATATGTTCAATTACTAAATGCCAATCAAAGAAGATAACATAGGCCTATTTAGTACTATTGTGGTAGGCTACCAGTACCACGTAACAACAATTTGAACAAACTTAACATTATGATTAACAAAGGCTTTTATCCCAACTTTTAATTTTAACTAGATCAGTAGATCTACAATTATTTTGCTTACCGTACATGCATTCAAATGAAAAAGGAAAATAAGTATGATATAATAAACAAACAAGCCAATTTACACGAAATAAAAATCGTCATTAATAATTGTATAATTGTGCAAGTCTAACTTTTTACCAATTCCGATGCCTTTTGGAACCAGTCTCAGAATGGAAGGCGGGGCATCTGTGCCTGTGGCTTCTTCTCAAGGTATTGCACATGCGCATACAGGAAGTCACGGGAGTGTACCTTTGAGCCGATAACGTATGATTACGAAGCGACTGGTCTGTGGAAATGTCAATATCTGCTAATCGCCACATGTATTAATTCATTGAATGTCGACCCCAGTTCTTGGATATTAGATTTATAATTTAAGAAACAGCAGTACTTTATTTTGCATCTGTTACGAAGATTACAGTGTGAAATATGATGCATTCCATGCACTGACTGACTTCAGTTTCTAACATGATCAAATGACAAATCGATTCCGATACTGTTCACTCACTAATCGGAGTTTTATTAGCCTTCAGTTTACATACATAGCAGGTAAGTAGTTAAATTATATTAGGTCTAGCGTTGTCTGTGTTTACTGAAGTGGAACAACCATACCTTAGTTACTTAAAACGGTAGGAAATTACGGAAGCCGAACGGAATAGCCTAAAAATGGCCGACTTATCACACGCTACGCATGTCGATTTGAGAAATTGTTGACGAAACATTCGATCTACACGTGTGGGAACGCGATAACATACAATAAATTCCATTCTCCTTGCTTATGTCACCCATTTTAACACACAAACTAACATCTCTGAAACGACTGGAGGCTTTGGTAAGGAAAATATCAGATTATTGTCTCGAGTGAAAATCAAATTATTGTTTAGGACTTTACTATTACACACATAAGGAATGAAATAATGAAGCACATTATTTGTTATGAAATTAGGAACTTATCCACAAGAAAAAACGAGTCTAGACCTATAGACTATAATACATGTAGGCCTAAACATTTTGATAAATTTCTATGAATAAGATTTATAATTTAACAGTTTATCTCATGTCTTAGAAAGACAGAGCGATTTGTAACTTGTACATGTAGTGATCGGTGAAAAATGTGTATTTATTATTCAGAAAAGTTTGGTTTTTCTATTTGTGTATTCACGGTCAATTATGGCTCTGAACAATTATGCCTAGATAAGAAACCTCATCTCTCAATCCTCCATGTTTCGAGATATTATAGTTTCCAGTGGCAAACCCCCAACTCTTATCACATTGAGATTCAAATAAGCAAAATTGTCAATATTTTCTTCAAAATAACGATTGATTATTGTCATTAATAACATTTCTGCCACATACAACTGCAATTACGCAGAAAATTCGCCCACCCATTCCCCCTACACGAATACAGAGCATTGCTCTGATACCAGATAATCAGTAATGGCATATTTAGCAGTAAGTTTACTCTTAGCTTACTCCTAGTCATAGACGTAAAATATGCACTAAAAACAGTTGTCACAAATTGAAATAGTATCCTTAATGTCAAGACTTTATTATTGTCTACTTCGATGTTGCAGAATAAGCATACTCTGTCTGATACAGGGTACAGTACCACTTCACTATCTGTAGCTAGCTGTGAGGGGGTGCTCTCATAATTACATTGTGCTATGAGGGAATTGTGCTTAGACAGCAGTGCCACAGTCTACTCTTATATCAAATTTTAAGTGATTTTTTATTGAGCACATCATTGTGTACACAGGGCCTTGGTTTTTGTTCTATCCAAATGACTAGACAGCTGTCCTTGTCGGGCCCTCTGCCCTGAACCACTAACGAAACCAGGCCAGGAAATCCTGATGAACTTGGCCAACAACGGGAGCAGAACAGAATGTTCAGTAACAATTTCATTTCATTTATTTGAAGACCAAAAAAGAGGGTGGTAATGAGACATTCAAATACAAATGATATCTTCTATTCCCTTCGTTTGATCTCCCCGGATTTTGTAAAAAAAAGTTTAAATAAAAATATTGGTGAAGGCATGTGTTCATTGCCTGGCAACCGATCTTTATGTTGAATAAAGAGAGAGAATTGCACTTATTTTTAGAGATTTCCTCTGTTAATAAGATAAAAAGGAAAAAAAAATAGAAACTGTGCTATGGATCTATTGGCAGTAGATGGGTGAATATGAGAAGACTGGAGATTCTGTGTAAATATCAAATATGACATCTCAGGCCAACCAATTATGATGGGAGCTAGTATCTAAATTGGTAATTTTATCTTAAGCTGTGTGCTTTATATGTGGATGTGAAAGCAGAACTAGAAATGTCCTCATTGCACATAAAACTCGATAGTTTATCCAATCTATTTCTGAATGGTTTCGTCCTGTCATTTATAATGGACAGAACTTTCTGTGAGGTATATTCTAGATCTAAATAGAGATATTATACATAGTTCTTTTCTCATTTAATAAAATCTGAACTAATTTTAAATATAATTTAAAACATTTACCGGTATTCACATGATAAGCCCCTATAATCAACTGGCTAGAATATTGTATCACCTAAATTTAAATGAATTTGAACACCTATGAGATTTATAATTTAACAATATAATGGAGAATTGAGACTTAGTCTCTGTTGACAAGTACATGTACCATTGCTACAATAATAAACAATCTATGCTACACCTTCAGTCATAAGAATTTTTTTATGAAATTTTCAGCGTATTCTTTTTTTATGATTGATTTTTTAAAGTATTATACCGAGAACAGTCATTTCTTTATCTACCATACGGTCTTAAAGCTCTGATTGTCAATTGCAACTAAATGTAAGTAAAAAGTTCTAGACTCCTAAAACATCACATTTCTGTGGACTGACAGACATTGTGTAGCTGGAAAGTGGAAGGTCAGTTTCAAGTACCTGTACATGTAGTGTGAGTTTTGCCCTTTCCTGAGATGCACTGTATGTCAATATTGGTATTTGAAAGCCCAAAGTCTGTCAGCAAAATAATAAGAAGAGATCAGTAAGCTAATGACCAAAGAATTGTTTTACCTTTTCAAAAGTTCATACATGCTGTTTGTTTAAAAAAGATATAAATATCATATGAAATTGTTTTAACATTCAACAGTTCTACTCTGACTGGGCTAATGAAAACAGAAAAAAGATATAAAAAAATAGTAATTTTCAGTAAATGATGTTTGATTTAGTCCAAAATAAGATGTTGCAATGTGCTGATCTTACATGTTATTTAAATCAGTGATAGTACAAAATATACTTGACCAAATTTTCATATCAAAATATTATATGAAAGTGAAAGTCATTGTAAATTGGTATAAATGCAAATTGTCGAAAATCGAGAACAAATTAGCAATACCTCCACATTTGGCTCTGTCTGTGGACCTAAAACTTTTTCCATGGGCACAGAGCAAATCAACATGATTTTTTTTAACCAAATTTAATCTTTGTAAGTTGAGGGATGTACCGTTTACATGGCCAAGTAAAACTGTTATTGCCAGTCTGTAATTTAGGTGTTTTCACAGTTGAAAGATTGATTGATATTGTATAATCTTGCATCATTGTTATACATAAGTTTAGTTATGACATTATGCCTACAGGGCAGAGGTTTATTATTATAAAACAATTCACTGTCCTTTAGAAGCAGGCATAGAAATAATTATTAGTTGTACACAATGGTTGTTTTTGGTGTTTTAATGTCTGCTTCCACCGAAGGTGATATCGCAGACAAGTTCTTATTTTTATTATCTTCTTGGCACACGTGCAGGGGTCTTACATGGGGGAGGAGTATCAGGAGTAAACCCACGGGGGGGGGGGGGGGAGAGAAGATGTCTCCCTATCTCAAAGCCACATACGCTTACAATCAGTGGTCGAAACCACGACCGGAAGTCAGAGGTGACTTGCTAGCTAGAGCCTGAAGCGTGACACTCTATAGAGCACTAGGCCATCCCAACTCCCTGAGGAATTAATGCTGTAATGCACTAGAACCTGACATTTCTAACTTTGTGCTGGACATGTACATGTATTAAAACATCAATATAGATGCTGACAACAGACAAATCTGTCACAAGAGTTCCTGTGTCTGACAAAGTCTCAATTCATCTCTGGCAACGTCTCTGACACTAGGTGGCTTATCTCCAAACTTAGTTAAAAATATTTAAGCTAAGCAGCACCATCCATAAGTTACAAGTGTTTGGTAAAATCTTTTGATGGATCCTATTTTAAATCTAGAATCGAAAGCAGGAGGCCATCTCCAATTGATATTTTGTCTTTATTTTCTTCATTAAAGATGCATTTAATGTATGATTTAGACAAAGAGCTAGCCATTCTTGCTTAAATAGTTTGAAAGTAGATCATGTAAAATGAATAATTTGAAAATTTCATTCTAATTACATGTACTCTATTGTGAGCGAAGATATTAGCCTTTAAAGATTTGACAAGTCGTGTGCAATAATTTCAACCGCTGTACTAGTTGTTCAAAGTTAAGTCTTGCACTTCCATTTTTAAATCGAATCAAAGTATGGCTGAAAGAGAAATGGGGCGTAACGTCCACTTGACACAAACTAGGTCATTTCAAGACTAAAAAATATGGCTGAACCATTCTGATCTATTTGATATTGGAGAAATCTGATGCCATCGAGAGTTGATTATGGCCTGGATCCGTTAATTAATGTGTAATTGATAATTTAGAAAACATTTCAAGCCTATAGAAAGACCTGCAATAGAATGATTTAGCTCTTGCATAAAATGAAAATAGCACAGCACTTATCACTTGATTTATATGGACTGATATTTTTTTAGTATTATTTTAATATGATTAAAGCCAATCCTGTATTCTATTATTATTTTTGATTTCTAATCTTCAGAGAATTCATATCTTTGTGATCAATGGAGCTAGACTACTGGAATTTCATATACCTCGTTATTGTTATTTGATAGTTCTTTGATGTTGTTTGAAGTGCCACACAAAATATTAGAATACTGCTTCTTTTCTGATGCATTCACAGCAGTTTTTGTAAATTAGGGCCTATTCCATAAATATGGTAATAGTAGAAGAACAACATTAGGCTGTGGATATATTCTGTTCATTCCATCACTATTTATGAAATGAAATGGGGTTTAACGTCCTACTGTTCTGATCCGAACTGGGCTAATGAAGATGGGCATACAGTGTGCTTTAAGGGAAATTTTAAAGTCGGACTGTGGCACTACGGCCTACTCTTACATCAGATTTCAACTGTGCTAATGTGTACACAGGACCTCGTTTTTTTGTCCCATCCGAACAATGAGACAGCTGTCATAGTCAGGCCCTTTGTCCTGCATCACTGACAAGGGGGAACCAGACCAGGAATTCTGGATGAACAAGCAGTTAAATAAAGGTTTTAAATGACCCTGTTTGTCTCAGAATTACCTAGTTATGTTTAGTGGCCATTAAACCCCATTTCTCTCTCTCTTATAAATGATTATTTTGACATTTATTCACATGATAAGCACATTAATCAATCAACTTTCTAGACCATCAGAAGATGCAGAGGTGAACGGAATGAAACATGGTCGCCATTTAATGATTTAATTTAAAAATGGAGAAGCAAGACTGAGTCTTGATTAACAAGTAACATTGCTACGATAATAAACAATCTATGTCAAAACTTCAAACAGTTATAACATTTCTCAGAAGAAAGGAATTTGGATGATATTTTCAATATATTAATTTTGGAACTATTATACATGTGGCAAGAATAGCCAGTTTTTTTTTTTTATCTAAATCTTTTACATAATGCATCTTTAAACTGACATTAAATAAAGCTATTTCACACATTTAAATCTTTTTAAAACCATAAACACATTCTTGGGTATGGTGTTAATTGTACTTGTACTGCTGTAGTGATTTGTTTGTTCAGTTGCAAAAGACAAATTTACACATCTGTATCAAATAATAATTACCTGGGCTATCTGTTAGTAATTAGATTATTCATGTTTAATTAACTGTTAATTTGAGTGTGACATATTTTATGAGGATGCTTCAACAAGTTCAGATAGTGCACAGTTCAGTTCTCTTAACCATTGGACCGTTAGCTCTTCATTTGATATTAAATGGAATGCATAATGATGATGGTGTGAAATGAAAAGACAACCTTTGCAAATATTTGTAACTTTTTTTCCTGCCGATTCTGGTTCTCAAATACTCTTACATCACATTTATAAGGGAGTGGGACCTGATTTTATTTTTGTGTCATATATCCCCGCAATAAAAGAAGTAACTCTTCAAACATTTTGGGTTGAAATCGTATTATTTTGTTTGTATGGCCTTTTGGAAAGTCGCAACACATCTGGTGGCAATGATCAGCTGTGATCCTCTTTTGCAATATAGTAGGATTTCATTAGTCTATGTTCGTCAGCCAAGTCACAGTAAATAAATATTGGAACATGAATGCAAGTGTTCAATTTACTCATGTATTACGAAGTTTGGCCAACCACACTTTTTCTGTGGCTGTCATGGTCTAAATGGGTGTTACAAACATAGCCTTGTTAGTATAATTGACACTGGATTCTGTCCTTGTCATGGAAATTAAAAGAGTGTCTTAAAGATAATTAAGTTAGAGATGTTTTATTTATTTATACGCATAAATTCCTGTTTATTTTTACGCAGAAATGAAGTAAACAAGAAGTAATTTATTACCGGTATTTTTAAAGATTACATTGTTTTTGACGTTGAGTCATTGTGGTTGATAATCAAATTGTTTTTATTAATTATAAGTGATTTAAGGAAATTATATGGCTTAGTAAAGCCAGCAGTTGGTCCAGGTCACCGTTATAGACACAACCATTTGTATTAGTCAGCATTTCTGTATTATGCGACTCAAGCGGTCATGTATTATTTTTTTAGATAAATTTACCAAATCTGCAAAATACTAGAATTTAAAAAAAAAATACCTTTTTCGATGAGTAGTTACAGATTCTGTGATTAAAACATCCTTCGATCTTACACTGTGTAGTAAAACTGACAATTTTGTCACAGCCCACTCCTTGAATACCTTTCCCCTCAGGCTTTTTTTCCTGTCACTGGAGTTGACAAGGTGTATCAGCTGTAAGCACATACAGAGAGAGACATCCAACTAAATGATAAACATGACTGCACATGAGGCCCTATGATTTATATATTTTGTTTCAGGCACACACTTCACTTGATTTTAAAATGACTATAAACAAACACCAACTTGTTGTTTAATAATGTCACCGTTGTTACGCAAAAACATAATATTTGCCAATTATTCTAATTAGAATATGTGAAACATTTATAAATGTACAGTCGTGTTGTTTAGGTATGTGAGGAATTTGTGGCCCATCAAACCATAGTGTGATTTAGCTAGCAGTGTGTGCCAAACCAAGCTTGACCCAGAACAATAGCCTTCTAGTCTGCAGATTAAAAACGAGGGGTCTCCTAGCTAACAAATACCCTTGTGGATAGATAAAACTTGGTTCTGGGCCAATGGATTGTCTTCTTATAATTGTAAAGGAAGAGGTCAGTGTTTTAGCCAGTCCAGACTAGTGTTATATATATATATTCTGAGATCAGACTTTGTCTTGTGTTTGAATGTGATATACTTCTTATCAAAGGGGTGTGTCCTCTGTGAAGCTTTCCACCTTGAGTTTAGTCTGGGGGCACCACACAGTGTAAAGTAGTTCAGAGTGGATGGTATAGGACAATTAAGAGTGACTGTCCTCTCTCTCTGTGGTTGGTTGTAGTTTGCTACGCACACACACCTTAAAAGTTAAGGTGATTAATGTTTGTTGTGGCTTGTTGACATTGATTATTATTTTGTTTGGCCTACCTAGTCATAGATTCAGTAGTAGAAAGTTTGTGACTCAGTTGACTAACTCTACAGTTTACCTGGACAACTCAACAAGCTGGTTTAGTGAAAATCTTCTCTTCAAACAAAAACCTTATCTACTTTTTCGGGTTTATTAAGCTGACTAAGGCAGCCATCTTGGTTCACCTTTAGTTTAGGGTGTTTTTCGTGAAGTGCTTTGAATAATTGATCTGATTTATTCTTGTTTCGTACAACTTTCGGATTATTGAAGAAAATTGAAATGGAGAGAAATCGAAGATCCAAGTAAGTTTTTTTATTATTTCATTTTTAGTTTTCAATTCTGTAAGTTGTAACCTACGTATTTCACTTATTCCATCATTGTTAACAATTTTAAGGAGACAAAAATTTGATACAGAAATGTTTATTTGTTGTAGCATAGAAATATGTATTTATTAAGGTTTTCTGGTTTTTGTCAGACATGAATGAAATATTATTTTCTTAACAAACTTGTAAAAGAATTTTTATAAATTTATTTTGTCAGTAATGTATGTCAATGGCCTATACAGATATTACCTACATATACATGTGGGGTACATACGGCTAATCGACAATTAGATATAGAAAAGATTATTGGGAACTTTTCACATTTACATGTACAATGTCACCTTTAAGTGGTTATCAGTTCTTAATAATCGAGTTAATGAATTTGTTGGCATAACATTTTTGCGAGAATAACGTCTGAAATAGAATTATTTTTCATTTGAAGTCTATATGAAGTGAATTTCCATTTCATGAAATTATAAAATTTTGTTTGATGTTTCAATAGTACACTTTTCAAGAATGATATTAAAACACATATTGGTATACAATTTAGATATTGCTGTTTGTGGTAAGGTGCGCTAATCAGAGTGCTGGCCTCAGGATGGTCTCCAAATCTTTGTGGTTTCACAGGGCTCTCAACTTATTAGGGCCTGAAAATTTAACAGAAGATTTCTTATTATAGATTATGTATTTGATAAGAATAAAGTAATAAGAGTAATAATTGTTAAAACTGTTGGTCTGTTGGCATTTTGTTACAGGTGCACTTGTATCGTTAAATTTTACTTATATAATCGACCTACTTGTTACAAAACTCTACTGAAATAGAATTACTAGAATTGGAAACAATTTGACTTGTCATGGAGAGCTCTACAGTCATCTCTGTTGTCCAAATATTGATGAACTCTGAATAATTCATGATATAGTTTAGTTACAGAAGTAGTTCAATCATGACACAATTATATGGAATGCAAATTACTTAAAAGTTTTATTTCTGGTGACGTTTTGACAAGGGTTCTCCTGTCTTTATCAGACAGAGAATGTCTGATGACCTCTTGTACATATGACCTCTTTCTATTAGTGTTCAAAGTCCACAAGTCCACTTCCACCGATGGTGATATGGCAAGTTGTCTTGCTAGCGCATCCACCGTGTTGATATGGCAAGTTGTCTTGCTGGAGCTTCCACCGATGTTGATATTGCATTGCAAGTTGTCTTGCTAGATCTCAAAGCGCGACACTCTAGACCACTCAACCATCCCAATCCCCCTTGAAACACCTGATCTTGTTGATATATATATATACTTGTCAACTGAATAAATTGTGTCTTGATTTGGGAATGTTGAGTCTATATTATTCCCAGCCTGGATTGTATATGATATTGTATAGCATAGATATTCAGGTAGTCAGACATTATTAATAATAATATATACTAGATATGTCTAGGCACACCTGTATTTAATAGTTACAAATTTAGGTCAACCATTTCATAGTGAATTACGTACCGTATACAATAAAATTGAATCTAAGCAAATTTACTTCACATGTTTATAGTGGAGTACCTTAATAACCTTTTCACACTTAGTATGTACGGGGTATTTATTGGGATCGGGGACATAGGTCTTGTAAATCTTTGTGTTTTGACGATTAATGAAATTGAATCTAACCCAATTTACAGGGTATTTATTTGGGGTTGGGACATTGGGCTTGTGAATCTCTGTGTTTTGACGATTAATAAAATTGAATCTTACCCAATTTACATTATAACAAATTTGCAGAGGAGTGACTTAATACTCTTTTATTTCGGGTGGGAGAATTGAGCTTTTGAATATCTGTGGGTTAACGATTAAGAATGTTTATAGGACGTCATTAACTATGTAGACAAGTTATAAATGTTTTTAGATAAACCCACTAAACCTAGATGTAGTAAATCAAATGTTCATATATGAAAATAGCATCTTTGTTGATTAAAATCAACTGCAAGTTGCATGATGCTACATTTTGTTATTTGCAGGCCTGGAAATAACGGACATGTATTAATATTTTTAATAGAAAAGACAAATCAGTGCCAGACGAATTGCCAGGCTCCAGAGGTTCTGTGTCTGACATTGTCAGAGGCAGGAGCCTTATTTCCAGGCTTGGTTATTTAAGAGATTTTGAAACCCATGTAAAGAAGAATATTGTGAAAGTTTAATATGTAACAGGAATATGTACCGCTTATATCAGCCCTAAGATGGTTCATTTCTGTTCTATATTTTTCGTCCTCTGCATGAAAAATTGAATATTGTCTCAAACTTGTAAATGGCAATCAGCAGCTTAAAAGAAGTTGTAATGGGAGCATTTGGGAATTTAATAAGTCAAAGTACGAGACCAACCCAGGATTCTGCTCTGTCCTGTAGAGTTAAGTCAGGTAGAAGACTTACTTGGTACAAAAATTGAAGACCTAAAGTAGAGAGGTGGGGACAGAGACAAGAAAGAGGGTTCATCAGCGTAGTAATAAAATAATAATTTGAACTAGACAGTTTGTAAAATAAGAAGATTCTGACGAGTACAAAAGACAAAAATTGAAGAGCCTTAGTGTACAGGTGGGGGGTTATAGTAATATATGAATTAAAAAGCACTAATACTATTTATTGAATAACAATTACTGGTTTATTAAACATGCAAGGTTTCGAGGATGATATTCTCCTCTTTATCAAGCAAATGATAACATATGTAAAGATTATTTATACTAGACTGTTGTAAAATAGGAAAAAACATGGTAGACTTTTAGATACTTTAAGGTAACATTGTATCAACATTAATCTATTGACGAGTAAGGAGGTGAATTAATCAATAAATGAAAACGATGATAGAAATTCTTTAATCTACCTGTCATATAGATGACTCATCATTACCGTATATCTGTCATCATTATTATAGTCTATCTGTGTGTCAACCGATATTTCTCCAGGTATGTGTCTAAATCAGGTGTTTCTTCTCTTTGTGTTTGATATAATAATGTTCTTTACCCTGTGACATTTCACTTGACTTTCTGTGTTAATAGTAATAAAGAGATTAGAGGTACTTAGCACACCTATGATGTGTTCTCACTGTTCTCGTTAAGCCAGGTACCTAGAGATTTATCATTGTATTATGACATTATCTTATTATGACTTAAGGCTTATGTCACAGGGCTTATATGAGAGTAAAAGAAATGGGGTTTAACATCCACTTGACACAAACTAGTTCATTTTGGGATTAACATATATTCAATTTTATTTCAATATTTTACTTGTGCATAGGGGTCTTTAGCAGTGGGATCAAACTGGAGAACCCAGAGAAAACCCACAAGATTGGACAGGCGATTCTACTCTTTGTCACGTACATACAGGGAATGGAATCCATGCCAGTTGACTCAATGGCAAACCTTATGATAGAGCGGAGAGGCTAACCATTTGGTCATCTTATCAAGGTTAAGACCATACCAATCTGAATTTTAATTCTTTGGTAATACCTGAAAGAATAAAAAAAACACTGATTATACAAAAATGGTTGATTGTTCTTGTCAGCAACTCATGCTTCCAAATTTTAATGTGATAATAAATATATAATAGGACTAGGCTTGATGTTAATTATATAGCAGATGCATGTAGATATATCTGATAAGTAAATAATTACAGGTAACAGGAATTATATACATGTATACACAGGTAGTCAATAAGCCTTGATTTCCCTCTACATAGTGTATGTCAGTCTTCATTAATTAGTTCGGATTTCCCTCTACATAGCGTATGTCTGTCTTCATTAATTAGTCCGGATGGAAGACAATAGTAGGACGTTGAACCCACCTTTATTTCATGATTTTCCTCTGCATAGCGTATGTGTCAGTCTTCATTAATAAGTCTGGATGGAAGAGAATAATAGTGTGTTGGCCCCGTTTATTTCATGATTTCCCTCTACATAGCGTATGTGTCAGTCTTCATTAATAAGTCTGGATGACATCGCGCCTGGTACGTTCGTGCATTTTTTATGCGCGAACTCTTAGTTTTTCTATTACTGGCACGCACACGGGCACTATTTTTTTTTGTTTTCCATGTACCAAAATCGAGGGTTTTGCGCGGAGGTACTTTTGAGGTATTAGCCTGAGAAGCATAACACTTGCCACTGTACCTGTATATCGCTAATTATAAATCGAGTGTGTGAAGACAGTTTATATAGATCACGCGAAAATTTTTCAGTACAGAGTTTATTCTCGCTGTATTTGCAGCTAAGAAAACCAATGGGACTATTTTCTCAACAGTGTATGAACTTTTTCATAAACGATAATATCCTTACACCGAGAGAAATTATCTAGTCTCGGTGAATAGAACCATGGTTGTCTGGTAGAAAATTACTTTTGTATTTTTATACGCCCACATTGAAATGTGGTCGTATATTGTCGTCGCCCCCGTCCGTCCGTCCGTCCGTCGGTCCGTCCGTCCGTCCGTCGGTCCGGCGTCCACAATTGCTTGTGGACGCTCTAGAGGCTAAAGTTAATATCCGATTGACTTTAAATTTATACACAGTGTTTAAGGTCATGAGACGAAGAAGCCTATTGTTTTTCAGCGATTTCCGATAATAACTACCAGAGTTATGGCCCTTGACGACTTCAAAAAATCTTGTGGACGCTCTAGAGGCCAAAGTTAATATCCGATTGACTTTAAATTTATACACAGTGTTTAAGGTCATAAGACGAAGAAGCCTATTGATTTTCAGCGATTTCCGATAATTAGTGCCAGAGTTATGGCCCTTGATCACTTCAAAAAATCTTGTGGACGCTCTAAAAGTCAAAGTTAATATCCGATTGACTTTAAATTTATACACAGTGTTTAAGGTCATAAGACGAAGAAGCTTATTGATTTTCAGCAATTTCCGATAATTAGTGACAGAGTTATGGCCCTTGATCACTTCAAAAAATCTTGTGGACGCTCTCAAAGCCAAAGTTAATATCCGATTGACTTTGAATTTATACACAGTGTTTAAGGTCATAAGACGAAGAAGCCTATAGATTTTCAGCAATTTCCGATAATTAGTGCCAGAGTTATGGCCCTTGATCACTTCAAAAAATCTTGTGGACGCTCTAAAAGCCAAAGTTAATATCTGATTGACTTTAAATTTATACACAGTGTTTAAGGTCATAAGACGAAGAAGCCTATTGATTTTCAGCGATTTCCGATAATTAGTGCCAGAGTTATGGCCCTTGGTCACATCAAAAAATCCTGTGGACGCTCTAGAGGCCAAAGTTAATATCCAATTGACTTTAAATTTATACACAGTGTTTAAGGTCATGAGACGAAGAAGCCTATTGTTTTTCAGCGATTTCCGATAATAACTACCAGAGTTATGGCCCTTGACGACTTCAAAAAATCTTGTGGACGCCCTAGAGGCCAAAGTTATTATCCGATTGACTTTAAATTTATACACAGTGTTTAAGGTCATAAGACGAAGAAGCCTATTGATTTTCAGCGATTTCCGATAATTAGTGCCAGAGTTATGGCCCTTGATCACTTCAAAAAATCTTGTGGACGCTCTAAAAGTCAAAGTTAATATCCGATTGACTTTAAATTTATACACAGTGTTTAAGGTCATAAGACGAAGAAGCTTATTGATCTTCAGCAATTTCCGATAATTAGTGACAGAGTTATGGCCCTTAATCACCACAAAAAATCTTGTGGACGCTCTAAAAGCCAAAGTTAATATCCGATTGACTTTAAATTTATACACAGTGTTTAAGGTCATAAGACCAAGAAGCCTATAGATTTTCAGCGATTTCCGATAATTAGTGCCAGAGTTATGGCCCTTGATCACTTCAAAAAATCTTGTGGACGCTCTAAAAGCCAAAGTTAATATCCGATTGATTTTAAATTTATACACAGTGTTTAAGGTCATAAGACGAAGAAGCCTATTGATTTTCAGCGATTTCCGAGAGTTAGTGCCGGAGTTATGGCCCTTGGTCACATCAAAAAATCCTGTGGACGCTCTAGAGGCCAAAGTTAATATCCGATTGACTTTAAATTTACACACACTGTTTAAGGTCCTGAGAGGAAGAAGCCTACTGATTTTCATCGATTTCAAATAATTACTTCCAGAGTTATCTCCCTTGATCACTTCAAAAAACCTTGTGGCGCTGTAGATGCCAAACTTATCCTCCGATTGACTTCAGATTGATACACAGAGTTTAAGGTGTTGAAACGAACAATTATTTTGATTTTCAATGAATTTTGATAACTGAACAGCTAAATCCATAATATTAAATGTTTTCTATACTAATTGTTAGCTTGGGGCAAAACTTTATAAAAAGCAAACAAATTCTAATGATTTTTAGATAATTACATAGTGAGTTGTTACTCAGATTTTAGTGTATTACAAATGTTTCATTACCAAAAAAAAGTAAAAATATGCGACAACCCTTGTTGACTGCCCGGACGATTTAGCTGCTGTGGGCGTATGTTTCGTTGCCTGGCAACCTATCTTTTGGAACGGAGAACAGCGATTTTAGAAGCAAACTAACCTGCCGCACATGATACTCATAATAAAAGGCGAGAACTCTTTTTGCAGCGGAAGCTTATCATTGAGTAATAGGTCAAGGTTTTATACGTTTGCCGCATAAAAATCTAGCAAACAAGGTAAATACCTACGAATGTCGATAAAAAAAAATAACATTCGGATTATAACTCTAGACAAGGTGTGTTAATTAAAAAGGGTGTAAATTGAATATTATAATATGTATAGGAAGCCTAGTGACGAGTGTAGTAAGTGCTGTCCGTCCGTCCGTCGGTCCGGCGTCCATAATTGCTTGTGGACGATTCAGAGGCTAAAGTTAATATCCAATTGACTTTAAATTTATACACGGTGTTTAAGGTCATGAGACAAAGAAGCCTATTGATTTTTAGCAATTTCCGATAATTACTGTCAGAGTTATGGCCCTTGATCACTTCAAAAAGTCTTGTGGACGCTCTAGAGGCTAAAGTTAATAACCGATTAACTTTAAATTTATACACGGTGTTTAAGGTCATGAGACGAAGAAGCCTATTGATTTTCAGCGATTTCCGATAATTGCTGTTTGAGTTATGGCCCTTGATCACTTCAAAAAGTCTTGTGGACGCTCTAGAGGCTAAAGTTAATAACCGATTAACTTTAAATTTATACACGGTGTTTAAGGTCATGAGACGAAGAAGCCTATTGATTTTCAGCGATTTCCGATAATTGCTGTTTGAGTTATGGCCCTTGATCACTTCAAAAATTCGTGTGGATGCTCTAGAGGCCAAAGTTAATATCCGATTGACTTTAAATTTATACACAGTGTTTAAGGTCATGAGACGAATAAGCCTATTGATTTTCAGTGATTTCCGATAATTACTGTCACAGTTATGGCCCTTGATCACTTCAAAAAATCTTGTGGATGTTCTAGAGGCCAAAGTTAATATCCGATTCACTTTAAATTTATACACAGTGTTTAAGGTCATGAAGCGAAGAATCCTATTGATTTTTAGCAATTTCCGATAATTACTGTCAGAGTTATGGCCCTTGATTTTTTTTTTTTTTGTAAACAATATTTTATTTCAGAAATACATGAAATGGGATCAGGGAACAGGGAACAGGCAAAGGCTATATCACCCCTCTCCTCTGTGGACCCTCTAGAGACTAAAGTTAATAACCGATTGACTTTAATAATCATATTTTAGTGTATTATAAATGTTTCAATACCGAAAAAAGTAAAATATGCGACAACCCTTGTTTGCTGCCCGGACGATTTAGCTGCTGTGGGCGTATGTTTCGTTGCCTGGCAACTCTCGTTAAAAGTTGTACGCGAACTAAATGCGTTTGTTAGATACTGACAGAGCAGCCCGGAGTCGAGCAATCGCCGCCCGAGCTGTCTTCGTCAGCTAGTTTCAAAATGGCCTACAACCAGTGCAAGTGGGAAAAGACGACAATAAAATCAGAAATATGTTATTTATTATTGTCGCACTTATTACATCACTCCTGTCTAACAAATCATAAAGCTGTGGTGTTACGGTGGCGGCATAGTATTTCACCGTAACACCACAGCCACTCTAACCATTCATAATACATCTAACCATCACTCCCTACACTCCCTCGTCTACTTTCCCAAACGTCAACAACACATCTCATACATCCATTTCGCTGATTAACCCTTGTACCATGTCTACTGGATGGAAGAGAATAGTAGGACGTTGAAGCCACGTTTATTTCATGATTTCCCTCTACATAGCGTATGTGTCCGTCTTCATTAATAAGTCTGGATGGAAGAGAATAATAGGGCGTTGACCCCCGTTTATTTCAAGGTTTTTCTCTGCATGGTGTATGCTTGTCTTCGTTAACTTGGTTGGTCGAATAAAGTTGGACGTTAACCCCATTTCGATATATCCTCCATAGTGGGCAAGCTATGTTTAGTTGTGGTACTGTCAGTATTTGCCAATAACATGAAACACATTAAAAGACAAGACATAAATAAAACTTTATGTAGGAAGAAACCAACATTAAGGCTGCTTAAATTGGGTCTAATCTGCTGGATCTGGTCTTTGGTTTGCCAGGTTAACCTTTTAGGTTTTCTCCAGGTATTCCTGTTACCTCTCCTTTCTAAAGCCATGCATGCATTGAATTATTGAAATTAAAATGCCGTAAATTATGTTAATCTGAAATAGCATCGCTTTCTTTCTCATACATTTACATGTAGCCATTTAAACATGTTCGGTAAAGCCCTTTTATATCGTCTGGCTTTATATATATTATATGTACATGTATTAAAATTCACCTGAACGACATCAAATGTCATGGAATGGCAGTAAATAGTTATCCTGACAATTTTTGCGACTAAATAAGCATGCTATGCCCTGCAGGTAGCTCTGACACGTGTAATCATTCAAAATTATCTCCCCCTGAATTCTGGAACTATTATTATCACTGACTTGAAAATAAACTGAGTAGCAATTTCATTGACAATAGTTTGACAACTTTAGGATCCATTTGCCACTGGCATTTCCTCTGTTACAACAGCAGATATAGAGTGAGAATGTGTTCACCTTAAAGATAGCTTTCTGTGTACAAACTGGATGATTTGTTTATACATGTATAATTTGATGATATATTTGAAGTAATTTGAACTAAAAACATATTCAAACTAATTAGTCTTATCAAAATTTTGCTTTAAAATCCACCTCAAAACATTGTATCTGTGTGGAAATACCCCTGCTTTAAAAATTCTATTAAAAGAAGTCATGTTTATGTCATTTATATTCATTTCAAGAGTAATCTGTATATCTAGCATAGCAAATGTTTGAAATCTTTTGTGACTTTGTCATGCACTAATTCGAAAAATACATTTATTAAAGATTTAATTCATCATAAAATGGATATTTTTGGACAATGACAAGACATTCTTGTACCCTGATCTCACGACTACTGCTTTTGATAACTTTGATTCAAAAAGTATTCATTCAGAATTCTTATATACAATCATAGAGGGAATAATATGAATAAATTGGATACAGTAACAAGCAACTTAATGCTTATATAAAACTTGACATGTTTCATTAAAGATAAATCTAGGAAGAACAAGGATTTGCTTCCTTTAATTACAATAGAAACTGATATCTATATAAGATAAGATGAAAAGGTTTTGAAAATTCTTTGAAGTTTAAATATATTTTGTTGGATATTGTTTTGCATTGTTTTTGTGCATGTACATAAACACAATGTATAAATAGACATTTCCTTTTTATTTAGAATAATGTACCCTGCCTTTTACAGACGTTTAAGTCGTTAAGCAAATTATTGTTTGAAACATGTATTAAATACAGATCCTTTTGTGAAAAGAACAAACAAAACTGGTTTTGGTTTTGATAAGAAATGGTAATTTTTAAATACCGTACTGGGTCAATTTAGGTGTATTTGACTTTAAAATAAATGTCAAAAGTAGAAACAGAAATTTTGTTTAAACATTTAATGAATACCAGTTTAAATTTTACTATTTTTATAGCAGATTTTGAGTCCTGTTTATGTCAGAAGTTTATTTTGTCAAATGTAGATATAATTTGTGAAGTGGGATAGATGTTATCTTTTTCTATTTGTTTGCTTTGTATAAACACCGATTTTAAGTCAAGGTAGACAATCAGGGTTAGGAATAAATTTATGGAAAAATTTTAATCTCTATGTTTATCATCTTATCATATTCCAGATAAGTCACCAGATAAGTCAGTAGTCATTCAGTGATATACATGTACATGGATATTTTATTATGTCAGCTCTTTAGACTAGTATTATATACAGCTCAAAGTTTAGATATTATTTAAAAGTTGCATAATTGATGCCGAGAAAGGTTTTTGGTTGGTGTCATGTAGTTTACAGGATGTGCCTACCTTGTCTAGAAAAACCTCTTAGTAAGTAGTTTAAACTCAATACCAATTGGCTTGGTGTATGAGAAGACACATACTTTGATTAAAAAGTTCTCATAACTAATTGTGAGCGCATGCTAAAGGATGGGTGATTGAATGAACGGTTTGATTCATGCAGTGCCGTACACGTTAGATCACAAAGTTTGTTATGGAGTAAAGTGGTGTGATTTCAGTTCCCTGCTTCTACTTGGCAAGGAGTAGGGTTGCTGGTCCAACCTAGTGGGTTTTCTTCGGGTCCTCCAGTTTCCTCCCACTGCAAAAGAACCCTATATACACTATTAAACTTATACATAGGTAACCCTATCTCTTTCTCTTTCCCTAACTCCCTACATTTATGTTAAAGAGTGCAAGCTACTCCTCGCAAGATGTCGCTGACCAGAAAAAGGATGACACTATATATTCATTTCGTCTGCTTATAAAATACAAAAATATTGGTTAGAATTTGTCACATTTGAGTTGATATTTCAGCTCAAGGAAATGGACAAATCCATGTCGTCTGCTTACAAAATTTGAAGATGTTGGTCAGATTCTTTTTGTATCGACCTTGGCATTATGTGAAATTAACACCAGAAATGTGAAAGACACTTTAATTAATGTCATGTACCCGGTAGTCTAAACATTGAAATATTTCGAAATATGAGATTAACTGTGAATAAGTTTAATGTACACAAGTGCAGAAACAGAAATCTTAAACAATTTGGGTGGGTGTACATGTACAATGAAAAGAATAGGCTTAGGTTAGAATTTCATTCTATTTTTTTTTTCTGTTTTTTACACTACACTGCAGCTTTCTATCATCATGATGATGGTCTGCCCCAGATCTTGCCTCTCAGATATTTGAGAAACATTTGAATGTTTATTTACTTATATGTAGTGAAATGGGAACAATGCAAGTGGAATGTGGACCTCCACTCTTTGTATCTGCCTCTCCCCATGTTTTGTATCTGCATCTCCCCACATTTTGTATCTGCCTCTCCCCACATTTTGTATCTGCCTCTCCCCATGTTTTGTATCTGCATCTCCCCACATTTTGTGTCTGCCTCTCCCCACATTTTGTATCTGCCTCTCCCCACGCTTTGTATCTGCCTCTCCCCACTCTGTGTATCTGCATCTCCCCATGCATTGTATCTGCCTCTCCCCACTTTTTATGTCTGCCTCTCCCCACTCCCCAAGTAAATGACAATGAATATTAAACATGAAATAGTACAAGTGGGTTGAGCACCCCCACCCCCATCCTTTATATCCAATTGTGTACACATGATTTATAGCTAAAAAAAAAAATTATTGATAAATTTTATATACTGTAGTGACATTAGAAAATACATTACAAAAAACTGATGACTCGACATAAATGAATATTGAACATGAAAACACTCAATACAGGGGTGAGCACTGTGCACCTCCCAACCCCTACCCCTTGTATCCACCCCCTGTTTATATATTTTCCAGCCAAATAGAAATATTCAATGTTTATGTGTTCCTTCGTTCATTGATTCAGAAGTGACCTAGTTACAAGAAAATGTAAGAATGGTATGAAAGAGAGGTTCTATATGTCTGTTGGTTGTTGTGTACGACTGACTTTACTATTGATCCTCCTCAAGTCGTTTTCTTAATCAGGATTCAGTTTTGATTTATAAACAGGTTGTTCAACTTGTGTACAGATCCTGGACCTTCTGTGTTTCGGCTTTCAAGATTTATGATGCCATAAATAAACTTGTTGTTTATAAACCTTCCTGATAGCCTCTTAAACGTCTGTTTCTAAGTATGCTCCATTTTTTTTCTGGAATTATTGTGTGAAAATACAAGACATTGTGAATGTTCAGTGTTTTGGGTGAATTTTATATTCTGATTTGACTTAGGATTAAGCCTGTTTCAGACCTAATGAATTTTTCTCTGGATTGCCATGTAGGCAGAAATATCATTTAGTAACCCCTGTGAAAATGAACACTGAAATTTCAGTGAGATTTCAGTGAAATCTCACTGAAATTTCAGTGAAAGATTTGGTCAAAATATTATTGAAATTTCAGTGAAATTTCAGTGAGATTTCAATGAAATTTCAGTGAGATTTCAATGAAATTTCAGTGAGATCTCAGTGAAATTTCAGTGAGATCTCAGTGAAATTTCAATAAAATTTTGACCAAATTTCTCACTGAAATTTCAGTAAAATCTCACTGAAATTTCAGTAAAATCTCACTGAAATTTCAGTAAAATTTCACTGAAATTTCGGTAAAATCTCACTGAAATTTCAATAATATTTTGACCAAATCTCTCACTGAAATTTCAGTAAAATCTCACTGAAATTTCAGTAAAATTTCACTGAAATTTCAGTAAAATTTCACTGAAATTTCAATAATATTTTGACTAAATCTCTCACTGAAATTTCAGTGAGATTTTACTGAAATCCTGTTGAATTTTACTGAAATCTTGTTGAAAGTTTACTGAAATCTCTTGACTACATGTATTTCAAAGTTTTTATTAACATGCATTATGAAAAGAAACTTCAAACAATTACAATATTACTATATATTATTGATTATCCCTCAAATCTATGTATTCCATCTTCTGATTTTCCTAATATTAAATAAAGATAGGCATGTGCCATGCAATGTGCTATTAGAGAATTCATAAGTTTCAAAATTATCCTGTCAAATACAAAGCATCATATAGGCAAAAAAAAAACATTTTGGAAATGTGCATTTATAACACTGCAGATTAAAGTGAAAATTTTCTCATAAAATATCTTTCGATTTATAATAACTGGATCCGTATCCTAGACAGAACGGTTTTACTTTTATTTTTCTATAAACTAAACATAGCCAGGTCACACATAATTTGAATGACGAAAATTACCGACCACCAATTTGAATCAGAATAGGTCGATCTTCTACACGTCTACAGAACTAGAATTTAAACAACGGAACTACACTCACCATGTCTGCTTTGCAGATACGCTATATCAGTATCCATTTTTATCAGTAACTACTTCGACACATATCCAACAAACCATTCCGTGATAGGTGTTTTGGGGTCATATAATCCAGAAAATACCGTGTACAAACTCAACTACATGTTGTCATGTATATTATTCCAAACTCGCGCGCCTTTTTTTGCAGGAATTTGGTTGATTAAAATTACGGAACCCTTACGAAAAATGGTGAAAAATACATACCCTATGTTGCCTGTTAATGATATAGCATAGCAGCACCAGTTTATCAGTTTAGCGATGAAACATGCATGTAATGTCCTTTTTCATTTGGGTGAGAGTTTAATATATTTACAACCATTAGAGTATTAAAAATTTCTTCGTTTGTTTTTCCAATCCAAAATTTTTAAAAACACTGTAAGCTGACACCAATGCCGTCTGTGTCCAACACTCATGGAATCTGTCATTGTTGTATACGCTAACCGACAATGACTGATTGACTTCCAAACTTAAATTTGTGATGGGTTAAAATTATTCTCATGATTCACAATAAAAGAGGTTGATTTCTAGACATGATTATATTAGTAGATCGTAAAATATTTACTGTACATGAATTTTACGGGTGCCGTAATCAAATGACCTAGTTTCCAAATATGGCTATTGAAACGTGTGTTACGATGAGAAAATAGCCATTCTATCACAATACAATGATTATCGGAACATATTGGAAACGAATTTGATGTTGAGTCACAAGTTTAGACCGTACGTAATGAAGTTAAGACATATCATTTTAAACATACTAAAGTTATTATTCATACTTAGCACGTGTTCTGTTCGTGGATTCCGTACGGTGATGGACGAATAAAATAAATGATGGACGAATAAAATAAACGTCAATGAAATTGTCTACTTCAGGAAATAACATGATTAATAATGGAAATCAAAAAAATTTCGTATTCTGACATAATAGGCCATAATTTCAAAGTGCTCTCTTTCAGAAATTACAAATCTTTTATAGGCTATGCAGTTAATGAGTTATTAAAATATTTGCAATGAAAAAATAACATTTTTATTTTTTGTAATTTCAATGAAATTTGTAATATAAATATTTCAGTGAAATTTCAGTAGATCAAAATATAATTTATTTCAATGAAATTTCAGTAGATCAAAATTTTTGTTTATTTCGGTGAAATTTCAGTAATAGACCAAAATATATTTTTATTTCAGTGAAATTTTGGTGAGATTTCAGTGAAATTTGGTCATTTCAGTGAGATTGGGCAAAATTTTCAAATTTCAATGAAATTCACTGAAATTTCACCGAAATCTCACTGAAATTTCAGTATCATTTTCTCTGGGGAAGTAAACTATTTTAGATACACATTCACAGCTAGTAATAATGGTCTTTTCATTTTTTTGTGCGAATATTGTAATGTTTTTTATTTAATGTACGTAGGAATAAACTTTATATAACTAAGTAATTTGTTTTTTTCTCGCGTTTTCATTTAATGTACGAAAAATTAAGTTGAATTGAGTAAGCCATTTTTTCTAGGATGTTGCCATTTTTAACATTTAATGTTTGAAGAATTAACTTCAGAAAGTAAATGTTCTTTTCCTCTTTTTTTTGTTTAATGTAGGAAGAATTATCTGTCCATAAATAAACTTGTTTGCTTCTATTCATATGGACAGGAAATTTATGTAGTCTTTTCATTTCTGTCAGTGAAATAAAATGTTTTTGATTGTATGTAGGCAGAATTATTATTCAACGTTCAATGAGTCGGCTATTTTTCTCTCGCTATTTATATCCACAGCAAATAATCGTGGGATTTTCATATACACGAATACATGTTTTAATTATCATTGCACTGATATGTGTAGGCTTCGCAACGCCTGCAGAATAGTGATACTGAATGATAGCCAAGTAATGTTGTATAGAAAATTGGCAATGAATGAATTATTATTGAAATTACGAGATAGTGTAAGAATAGTTGTTCGTTATTTTGTTGCGTGCGTGACCTTTTTATTATTATGAAGCGCAACTTGCCGACCCATGTAGCTACATGTAGTAAGTCTAATTGTGGCATTCTTTTGTACATTGTTTGCATTGTCCGGCACCAAATTTAAAATGTCCAGTGCTAGTCCATTAGTACATGATGCTTTGACAGATACATGTAAAACACAAATCGTGATTTCCACAACTGCTTTAGTTTTCTTTTCACTTGTTCACAGGAAGCTTCGGTCAAGGAAGAACTTTTAGAAAAACTTTAAGAATAGATAGTCAACCCTTCCCCCAATCATGTAAAGCATGGGATTAAAACTGCCATTTGTAATGAACAAAGAAAAGTATATCCTACAAGACAATGAAGAAGTAATTAGTAATGGGGGATTAACAAAAGATAAAATCACTAATAAAAAACGTGTAGAACGGACTAATCAGTCTTAAACAACTTCTGTTCAATTTGGACTATTCTGTACATGTATTTCACAAAAAATGGTGATTTAAATTTGCTTTTAGACCCATTTTTATACGCCCACATTGAAATGTGGTCGTATATTGCCGTCGCCCCCGTCCGTCCGTCTGTCGGTCCGTCCGTCGGTCCGTCCGTCGGTCCGTCCGTCCATCGTCCACAATTTCTTGTGAACGCTCTAGAGGCTAAAGTTAATATCCGATTGACTTTAAATTTATACACGGTGTTTAAGGTCGTGAGACGAAGAAGCCTATTGATTTTCAGCGATTTCCGATAATTACTACCAGAGTTATGACCCTTGATCACTTTGAAAAATCTTGTGAACGCTCTAGAGGCTATAGTTAATATCCGATTGACTTTAAATTTATACACAGTGTTTAAGGTTATGAGACGAAGAAGCCTATTGATTTTCGGTGATATCCGATAATTACTGCCAGAGTTATGACCCTTGATCACTTTCAAAAATCTTGTGAACGCTTTTGAGGCTAAAGTTAATATCCGATTTACTTTAAATTTATACACGGTGTTTAAGGGCATGAGACGAATAAGTCTATTGATTTTCGGTGATATCCGATAATTACTACCAGAGTTATGACCCTTGATCAATTTGAAAAATCTTGTGAACGCTCTAGAGGCTAAAGTTAATAACCGATTGACTTTAAATTTATACACAGTGTTTAAGGTCATGATACGAAGAAGCCTGTTGATTTTCAGTAATATCCGATAATTCCCGCCCGAGTTATGACCCTTGATCACTTTGAAAAATCTTGTGAACGCTCTAGAGGCTAAAGTTAATATCCGATTGACTTTAAATTTATACACGGTGTTTAAAGTCATGATACAGAGAATCCTATTGATTTTCAGCAATATCCGATAATTACTGCTAGAGTTATGACCCTTGATCACTTTGAAAAATCTAAAGTTAATATCCGATTGACTTTAGATTTATACACACTATTTACGGTCATGATACAAAATAGCCTATTTATTTTCAGCGATATCCGATAATTACTGCCAGAGTTATGACCCTTGATCACTTTGAAAAACCCTGTGAATGCTCTAAAGGTTAAAGTTAATATCCGATTGACTTTAAATTTGTACACAGTGTTTAGGGTCATGAGACGAAGAATCCTATTTGATTTTCAGTGATATCTGATAATTTCTGGCACTTGATCACTTTGAAATATCTTGTGGACGAAGGCCTTTAGACAAACCATCAAAACTATTCTAATCATTTCTGATAATTACTTAATGGGTTATTACTTGTAATAAGATTATCATGTGTTGTAAATGTTCTCCTTACTGACAAAAGAAACAATATGCAACAATCCTTGTTGACTGCCCGGACGACTTAGCTGTTGTGGGCGTATGTTTCGTTGCCTGGCAACCTATCTTCTTATATTTTAAGGCTCTAAAAAATAGAACCATGCACGAATTGAAGTAGAAAAATAGTGCATACTTCATTGTCTAATCATCTGACCAACGTCGCAAACTTATGGTTGACAGGCAGATTATTTATCAGACTTCCTCCTCCTTCTATTCATGAAACCTATATGCACCTTTTGTTCATGTCACATTCTATTGGAAATAACCTATGAATTATAAATATATTGTATTTACAAATAGTATTGTGCATCCATATCTCTATACTCAATCATAGTTATGTCACAATCTTATAAATGACTGGCTGATTATATGACATCCTCCCCCTCTATACATTGAAGATATGCATTGTATTGGAAATCATCTATAAATTATAAATATGATGTTTTGTTATTGCTACCCAGACGAGAATTAATTTTAAGACATAAACAAAAGCCTACAATTAGCTTCAAGTGTTTCACGATAGACGTCACACAAGCCCACAATTTGCTGCGAGTCTTTCATGATACACGTCACACAAGCTTACAATAATTTGCTGAGTCTTTCATTGGAGAATGAATGGAATGTATACATGTAACAGTAGGTTTATTAAATATACATACCCCACTCAACCTAACAATTATGCTATATTTAAACACAATCATCATTCACTTGTCAATTATCATTCAGTTTAACACAAAACAACCTGGATAGAATATCACGTTTAATTTCTTAGTTACCAATGTATACTGATAATTGGTAGCTATCTGACCTTATATAAAAATGAAAGGTTTGAAAATATTGTGGGGGAGGAGTGTTGCATGGCAGAATGGTTAGCACATGCGCATTGTATTATTCTGTTATTGAGTGAACTGGTGTGGTTTCGATTCTCTGGTTGTACATGACAAGGAGTAGGGTCACCTGTACAACTCCATGGATTTTCTCCGGGTCCACTGGTTTCCTCCCAATCTTGAAAAGCAAGCGAATTATTGAAATAAAATTGAACTATGTGTAAGCCCTGAAATGACCTAGTTTGTGCTGAGTGGACCTTTGGATCAAAGTTGCATCAAATGGTAGTAGGAGGGGAAAATGCAACACAATGAACAGGATTCATCGGACATCATTTATTCCTGCATAATCTTCTAGATTGCTTTATTTAAAATGAAACTACTGGTCTTTTCCCAGTGACATAAAGTGAATATTTATTATGCCAAAGAAATAAATGTTTATATATTTTCTATTGGATATGAAAGTGTATTAAAATTCATATAAATATACAAGATTTTAGAGCGGAATATATGAAACTAAAAAAAATACGATCTATAGAGAATCTTATTTTATCGGTATCAGGCATCTTTATGTACAATTGTTGGCATAGCTTTCCAGTAACAGTATAAACATTGTAAATTACTGAATTCCCAAAAGATACAACCATAATTAATAGTCGATATTAACTAAGACAAATTGCTGTTTTGTGGCTGCACGCTACATACATAATATATAAACATCGCAAACTTATAGATAAAACAAAGAAATGGACTAATTAAGGTGAAATAAAATATAGAACAAAAACCCTAAAAATGATTTGCATTCAGACACTATGTCTCAGTGATATGCAAAACTTAAAGTCAGCTAGTTAGAGCTTTGTGTGCATCTAGATCGAGATTAAAATTTATATGAAAAATTCTGCATCTGTGTTTTCTGTTTTGAAATATGTAGACCATTTGAAGTTTGTCATTTGATTCATTTCAGAGACTTCATCACCTAATTCCCTGCTTATCATAGAATGCCTAACCCAAATGGCAGTAGTTTTCAACATATGTACATCTTGATGTAGAAAATCAGAAACATAAAGACCAAGATAGAACCATACTAAAATTATTAACATACATACACAGCACAGGGCAACCTTTTAACTTACATGTGATTCATTGATTGTTTTAATGCTAATACCCTCTGGTCTCATTAAATTAGTACCCTCTGGTCTCATTAAATTAGTAATTGTGTTCCATATATCATGTTTTTGTGTATGTCACCAGTAGATAATATCAGTTGTATATTACCTATTTAATCTAATATGGTATATATTAGTAACGTATGATAATTATTAACATTTATACCACACTGATTTATTACTTGTTATCAATGAATGTTGTGTTATTAATAACTGTGATATTTAAACAGCTGACTAATTACACAGTATTTACAACTCTAAATTTTAAATAGATATTATGAAATTTTTTGTTTCTGTTGAAAAATCTTCTATAGTGGAATTTTGTCTTTAATTCCTGATGCACCGTTTGTGTAAACTACAATAATGTGGAAGATGTCCAATGATAGTTCAGTTCCATTCAGTATTCACAAAGATATGTGGAATTGAAATTAATTGATCTATGTTACTTGCTATGCGTGCGCGCTGTATCATAAGGCCTGTCATTGAGTCAATCTATGATGCTCGCTATGCGTGCACACTGTATCATAAGGTCTGTCATTGAGTCAACTGACATGGTTTCGATTCCCCGGTAGTACATGCAGGCGCGGATCCAGAGGGGGGGTCCCGGGGGTCCGGGGCCCCCCCCCCCCTGCTCAGGCTTGAAAAATTTTTATGCGATTTTATTGGCGATTTTTAGACCTGTAATTTTGGTATTTACCTTCCGGAAATACGTCAGAATGCACCAAATTAAATCTAATTTACCAAATTTTTCCGTTAATTGGTTGAGCGCCTTCGGCGCAGCCCACCACAATTATCAAACCTAGACCCCCCTGCAAAAAATCCTGGATCCGCGTCTGACATGGCAAGAAGTAGGGTCGCCTATCGAATCTCTTGGATTTTCTCCGGGCCCTCTGCATTCCTCCCACTGCTATTTATTGATAAAATTGTGTTAGTCCCGAAATAGCTTTTGTCAAGTGGACGTTAAACTCCATTTCTCTCTCTCTCCAAACTGAGTATGTATTAACGTGGGTTAGGGTCTGTGTTTAGTAGTGTGTGAAAACCAAAGAATAATTAGTTTTAGGCTACCCAACAAATATTATTTTGCTCATTTTATAGTGTGGGATAATATTGATTATATTATATTTTGTAAAGACAATGAGATGACTAGAAATAAGAGTGTATATGAAGTATATAGAGCTATTGATCCCATGTCGACTAGAGTAGAACTATTGTTATACATTGTACCTGATGCTGTATGATTGATTACCTGTCCTGTATAACAATACCTGTTGACGCAGACAATACACGACGACATTACCTGGATTCATATACTATAACACATCATAGTCTTTATTTAACATAGATTATAATCTGTGTGATAAACATGTCTACTACATCATACATAGCTCATTAACAAAACCATTCTATTAAAAACTGGGGGGGTGGGTGGCCGAATGGTCTAATGCAGGTCTGTGATTGAGTCAACTGCAGTGCTTTTCATTCCCAGTATGTACAGGACCAAACTGATCCCGCAGTGAATATTCGCTTGGCGGCTACAATCACTGATAAGCATGACATCGACGAGGCTTAATAAGTACGGCATATTAACTTTTTTTACTCCGACAAATTAAATTCTCAAACATTTTTTTGAGGTAAAAGAAAAATAAATAAAGACGTTTGAAGTATTTGAAGTTAAAAAATATTTCCTATTTAGTGTAAATGGGTATTAAAATGAGTAAAATGCATCATTTTGCCCGAAGCAGTTAGGTGTTAAGTAAACATTGCACGAGCAGTTGAGCCAATGACTGGCGCGGTGAGCAGTCAACGCACGTGCTATGGACACTTATCTGTTACAGAGATAATTCGTAAGTAATTCTCTGTGAAACAGATTGGTACAGGACAAGAAAGGTCACCTGTCCAAACGCGTGGGTTTTATCCAAGTTGATTTGATAAACGTTATAGATCACTTTATCAAACGTCTTGTTTTTCCTCCCACTTTTAAAGATCCAACGTGCAAGCAAATTATTAAAATGTCTGTCTTGTAAAGACCTAGTTTTGATGTTGAGTAGATGTTAAACCCCATTTCTCTATCTCTCTATTAAAAACTAAAGTATTATATTCATTGAAAATACCTTGACAAAGTCTGTGATCATGATTGGCCACTTGAGGGATTGTTATTGAACATTAAAAGCTAGTATTTTGCAACATAATATAAGTATCTTATACAGGTATATGTGAGCTGCTCCCACAAAGCCAGGCTCTTAGGCATTTAATAAAAAAAAAAGAGCTGGCAGTACATTTGAATAATCCACAGCCTATAAACTTTCCAAAAATGCAATTCTTTTTAAATTTGTGAGATCACCTGGAGTTGAGTTCGGCTCATTCGTAGCAACAAGAAGGCATATATTATGCTGTTGTGTCTGTAGTACAAAATGAAGTGCCTGGTTTCGTGGGAGCGATATAATAAACTGTCTTTTTATCAGACATTGTGCAATGACTGTACCTATTTGATCAAGATCTTAATTAATTAACATTAAATATTAACAACTCTATTCGTAACAACATCTTTGATGACTAACAGACTGCTAATAGTATATATATATATATAAATATAGTATGTCTCATTATTTATTTATCCTAATTAGAGCTTTCTATAATTACTACAATTGCCGATTTCTATTACATTAAAGTTATTTTGCTATCACAATTAGATTAGATTTGATTACGCTGAAGTTATATTACTATTATGCAACGATTAGAATAGAATTCAGATTTTATTGCCATCACAAATATTTGTCCCCCCTGAGCCTGTGTAGAATATTTAAGTCAGTTGATAAGAGTGTCTGTTATGACAGAAGCTTCTCGATATACTCAGGAGCACTGGGAACGCCACCAAATCTTTCTAAATTACTCGAATACAAACTGAAGGGAGTTTTATTTGATGTACTTAAAAGAAGTCCCAATAGAATTTATACTTCTTTTGTATATGTTGTCAATTCCAGTTTCAGTTCGCTATGTACATTGTACCCTGGAACTGTATACATAAATAACTAGTTCTATTATTAATGAATATGTACTTAATCACACTTTTATTTTGTAACTTACTGAATCACTGACCTACATTTTATCGAGTAAATATCGAGGAAATGAACAAATTGTTAACTGTGTATTATGCGGAATGTCAAGTTTTGAAATTATCCTGGGAAAGCATTGCATGTTACGAGATAAATATTTTACTGGATCATTGAAACATATTGCTTGTTAATTGATGATACTTCCAAAAATCCGTTTGTATGGTGAGTTAACTGGTTTCTAGACAAATGGGGTTTTTAAGAGTGGATAAGTAACGTATCAGATATTGATAAAAGCTTATATTGAAATTATGTTTACAAGTGTACATCATAAGTACAGTTATGAGTACTATTATCACGATAGCATGTTGTGGATAACAAAGTGAAGTTTATGTAATGGTTGAGGTGTTGTTTAGATGAATTTATGACTGTAAATTAGTTCATTTAGGCAAACAAAAAATTGAATTTTGTTCTTTGGGAAATTTTGCTTCCTCAAGCAAGTTTGGTGCCCATGGAATCAAATGCATTCACTGTAAATCTTAAAGCCTGCTATGTATGCAAGTCGTGTGTTTGATCCCAGGTTTATATGTGACTGAGTAGGATTGCTGCCCAGTTTCCTCAGATTTTTTAAATTTTAAAAAAATTGTTTACATTATGTGATTGACAGAGTAAGATAGCTGCCCAGTCTCATGATGGATTTTCCACAGTTTCCTCCGATTTTCTAAATGACCTGTCTGCAAGCACATTTTAAAAAATAATGTATACCTTTAAATCCTGAAATGAACTTGCACACAATAATGCATTTAAGAATTATTTCTGGGATTGGCTTGCAATTTTGTTCGAGTCAAATTCTGCTGTTTTACTTGTACATAAAATATACATGTTTCTGATGTTTATATGATATAGACATTATTTATATTTTCCCACAGTTTAAAGAACGCAAAATAAATTATCTTAAATAATAAATAAGCCTCGTTCTGCTCTGATTGCCACAAACAAACTAGTATCTATTCATTGTAGAATAACATTTTACCTACAATATATACATGTAGGTTATGAATATAAATAAGCTCACCTATTTCACCACGTCAAAACAAAACAATAAAAAATTAAGTAGTCACAATATTATCACTGTATATCTCTCGTTGAATGATATAATTACACTTATCCCAGCTGCGATCAACAATAGATATTCAGTTTCTAATAGAATATATTGATTTGGCATTTAATTTCAAAGGGCTTGTAATTCCAAATACGGGTACATAGGAAAAATCACCCTCCATAAAATTCTGATGTTTTTAGACATTTTTACTTCATACTTATGTAGCCTATATTCATCAATGGCATCATAAGAATGATTGTATTATCTAAAAAGATTCTGGTACCGGTACAAAAATTATATAAATGAATCAACTCTAAATTTATGTTATGTCCTTTCGAAGTTTACATTGGTTTCTAATTGATGAACCAGTGCTCATTCACTGAGCTACTGTTAAAAACTGTACACATTTGTTCACATTTGTTTGTCTCTGATTTGTTAAATCAATGAACCAAAATGTTCCTGCTTAGATTCAGTTAAATTTAAAAAGGGCTATCCTGCAACAAAATGAAAGCAGACTTACTGCATAGTGGACAGCATAAAATGAAGAATATTTCAATTCTGTATATCTTTGTTAATTTTGAATAGAATTGAACAAGTATTGAACTGATATTCCTGTTACAAATTTACCAGATTCACAATATTGTAGTTAGCAAATGATCCCTATTGCTTTAAATGGCCCACTGAAACTAATCACTAACCAGCCCATACTTCATGGTGTTCGATTTAATACTTGGGGTTTCTTAATTATATAGCAATAATCTTTACATACATATATGATATATCATGCTGACTATGAATGAAATTAATCGACCTGAAATATATTATTTAGATTCATATTTCCATCACACAGTTGTCAATTCATGCAAAATGATATACAATTATTCTGCAGTACAGATTTAGATTCATATTTCCTTTAAACAATTTTCAATTCATGCAAAATGAAATAAAATTAATCAAGTACAGATATAGGATTTAATGGACTAATGAAAATCTTTTATCTGCGCTTGGTCATTTTTAAAATCTCAATTTACTGGAAAACAGTAAACCTTCTGTAAAAGTATCTATCACCATGACTACCTGTATTGAATCTGAATGAATAGCTTTTTCTAACAAAAGTATGTCTCTAATGACTGATGTAGGAACTAATGAGGAGAGATTAGGACATCACAGAGTAGATTTAGAAGCTATTCTAGCTTATTAATTCTAGTTCGTTATTTAACCATTATATAGCATTGATTAGGTTACCCAGTAAATGGGCTTTTGTATAGATTATGATTGTTAAAGATGTATTCCTTCCTGGTTATTTAGGTCATTAATTGCCCCCTCAAAGTATTAAACCATTATATAGCATTGATTAGGTTACCCAGTAAATGAGCTTTTGTATAGGTTTTATGATTGTTAAAGATGTATTCCTTTCTGTTATTTAGGTCATTTAATTGCACCCTCAAATTTTGCCTTTGTGGAAAGTGGTTGTATTGTAGTTGATTCGGACCTTATAATCTTGGAGATGGTTGTATAGTTGATCGTTTTGTACAACAGTGAGTAAGGCATTGGCTCGCTAACCTGGAGGTCCTGTGTTCGATCATAGTGTTCGTCGTGGTAAGGGCATCTGTCTAGTTGTTCAGATGGGACAAAAAAAAAAAACAAGCTCCCATGTTCACATTCGCTTGCATGTTAAAGAACCCATTGACTGTTGGAATTCGATATAAGAGTAGGCTGTAGTGCCACTGTCTAGGCTTGATTCCCTCATAGCACACTGTAGGATGTATTCTCATCTTCATTAGCCCAATTGGAGTAGGATGCATTTCATTCCATTTTGTTAATCCGAACCTTATGATCATATAAATGTTTGTCACACATTATAAAGGAAACATATTGAGTTTGATCTAGACTATAGAGATGTTTGTCACACATCAAATAATCTGTTGTATAATGGTCAATTTAATTGTAAGAAGAACGAATGAGTACTAGCATGAGCATGGATGACAAATGATCAAACTGGTTAACAGTGTGTAATTAACTTATTCCATTTGTGCTAGTGGGGGTTTGGATAGCTGAATGGTTCAACATGTGCACGCTTTATCATAAGTTCTGTCATTCAGTCAACTGGCGTGTTTTTGATTCCCCAGTGGTACGTGGCAAGGAGTAAGGTCGCCTGTCCATCCTCATGGTTTTTCTCTGAGTCCTCCAGTTTCCTCCCGCTGCTAAACAGCCCTATGGGCAAGCAAATTGTTGAAATAAAATTGAACCCTGTGTTAATCCTGAAATGGCCTGGTTTTTGTCAAGTGGATATTAAACCCAATTTCTCTCCCTGTCTTCTTGTGTGCTTATTATAGTATGCAAGTTGATCAAGTCATTGGAATTATACTTCTGATATTTTGATGGAGGGAATACATCTTTAAGGAGTAAGAATACAGCTTGACATGACCAGATAGATTTTATGACCAGTCTGCTTCTGGTCCTTAATGGCTGTGTTTATGTACATTTACCTGCAATTTTTTTATCTTCGTCTGCTACAGAAATGTCTGTCCTTTCTAGATGTCAGGAAATTAATATAGTGTTCAGCCTGCTTCATGACTGGTTTAGAAACATTAAGGGAGAGAGAGAGAGAAATGGGGTTTTACGTCCACTCGACACAACTAGGTCATTTCGGGACTAACACATGGTCCAATTTTATTTCAATAATACGCTTGCGCGTAGGGGTCTTTAGCAGTGGGAGGAAACCGGAGTGCCCAGAGGAAACCCACGAGGTTGAGAAGGCGCCCCTATCTCCATGCCACATACGCTCACACCAGGGTTCGAAACCACAGCCGCAAGTCAGAGGTGACCGGCCAGCTAGAGGTTGAAGCGCGGCACTCTAGACCACTAGGCCATCCCACCCCCCCTTAGAGAGAGAGGTAGAGAAATGGGGTCATTTCAGGACTAACATATGGTTTAATTTTATTTCAATAATTTGCTTGCGCATATGGCATTTATGGGGAAACCGGCAGAATCTGCGAAAATCCACCAGGAATTTCAGACCGGTGACCTATAATTGTGTTTTGTTCATATTGAATTACAAGCATTTCCTGAAAATTCTTAAATTAATCCCACAATTTTCCCTGATGATTTTTAATCAAAACCCAAACTTTTCTGTTCATATTGAGAAAATAGACCAAATATCCTAAACTGATTGCATCCTAGTCCGGTCTCTGTTATCGCCAATTTTTGACATATTATTTTAGCACAATGATTCTGTTATATTTTATTGTTATTGAAAGTTCATGTATATATGCCTTTATGTATGATCTTATCGTTATTTAATAAATTACACTGATCAGATTGTGTCGTCGTGTCTGGTAGTAATTATTGGGATGGTGAACACAAATAGATTATTTGTCGCAATTTCTCGAACGAAATCTCAGTAATATTAATTATTATATCAGGATAGGTTGATTTAATTAGGATTATTCACATATGAAGGAGACATAAAAAAGGTAAAACATAAAAAGGTTCATGTAAAAATTGTCACTTTAAAACACCCTGTTAAAATTTGTTGTCATAAGAAGAGGGGGCGGATAATTTTCTTCCTTTTTCAGTGTGAATACAACCTAACTTTAGTAACGTAGCGGGTTTATTATTTGTCACAATTTCCCGAACTAATATCTCAGTATTAATACAACTTGATTTTCGAAACAGATTGTGTTTGTCTGGATGTCAAGTGAATTTACAGTAATCGTAGATTAAGTACAATTAGTGTACGACTACTAATTACGAAACCTGATGAATAACATTAAGTCTGAATGATCGTATATAAAGCTAATCAGACGCAATCAAATTGTTATTCCACCTTTCATTGTCTGTAACTGTCTTTTTTGGCGGTTCTTTTTTTCTCATTTCATCTGACCCCTAAACTACAAGTTGTCTGCTCCGTACAAACCTAATTACTCACCAGCAATAAATTTATTGTTCAATTTCTCTCCAGACTCCTTCCGTAATCTTACCGTCTGCTTGATCAATGGGATTGTGAAAGATTCGCTCAACTTACAATATTTCTCTTGTTCTATTTTTCAGGAGATTCTACGTCAATAATATCATGCAAAGCCTAAAGAGAAGGTTGAGTTTTCGGAAAAAGAAAGACCATGTACCAGAATGTTCGAAACCTCATCAATGGCAAGAGGATGAAAAGAAAGTTCGAGAGGGAACATGTAGTTTCCAAGTCCGAGTAAGTGGATATTTAATTATTTACTGCTTTCAAATGATAGTTAATTTTGAGATTGGTATTAACTTTCTGTGAATACTTTTCCACATGAACAATCCTTTTAGTAGCTGGATAGAACAATAAACTATAACACCTACTTATGGAAGAACAATTACTAATCCATTTTCAAGCAACTACAACGAATCAGGCCAATTACAATGAATCAAAAACTATGCAGGACAACAAACATGATTCTTATCAAGGATTTAGTATTGGCTTTATTCAAAGCGTTGAGAGAATACTCATTGATACCTTGCCGAAATAAATTAGTACCAGTAATTGTCTTTCTTAAACATGTGTGTTAAAGTTTTAACATCTAGAACAATTATAAACTCTTATTGTGATTACTGCATGTTGTCTCTTGTCCATATATTTGTTTTGTGTAATTGTGTGTGGTGCCGTCCACCTGCACTTACTATTAGAAAAAAAGGTAATTGCATACCTACATTGCCCCTCTCTCTCTCTTCCCACACCCCCTTCTCTCTCCTCACAGAGACAGAATTTGATCTCTAATAAACTGTAACACCTGAAAATAATCAATGAACCATCATCTATTTTTGCTAAAAACAAGACATGACAATCACAGGCACTTGAAGGGATTAAAATAAAACTTCTTACTACTGCTTGACTAGGCCTATATAGTATAGTATAATAAATATATAGGCCTAGTCAAGCAGTAGTAAGAAGTTTTATTTTAATCCCTTCAAGTGCCTGTGATGACAATCTAAATACAATACTTACCCAAGTACTTATCAAATTATACTCTTAAAGGCATAAGATCTAAAGTACATGTATAGGAATGGACATTTCTTTGCTCAAGATGTTTTCATACTTCAAGCCAAAGGGGATCCAAGAATAGCATTGAATTGTTTGATTATTGAACTTGTGGGATTAATAAGTGTTGTCGTATTTCAATTGGGGCTAAGAATAGAATTTAATTATTCATTTATCTATCTTTAACTTTTGGTATTGATAGTATTATTTTCTTACTTCTCGATGATCCCGTAATAGACTTGGGTTGTTCATTTATTGAAGCCCTGAATTTTTGGAATTAAGTGTCTTTTTTATTTGCGATTCAAGGAAATCGTAGAATAGAGATGAATTGTTCATGTCGTACTTCTCCTGGGGGATCATGGTGGCCAAATGGTTTAATGTGTGCTTTTTAAATCATAAGTTCTCATTATAATAGTTACAAAATAGATAATGGAAAAAGAATATGCTGAAAATTTCAGTCAAATTACTTCACTCTGAGTAGAGAAAACCAAATTTTAAAAACACAGTGGCTGCGATTGTCATTGTTGCAATAATTAAGTCTTGATATCCATTTTTACGGTTAAGCATTAACAGCCGTTGTATCAAAGATTGGATTCAAATTTGTCTAAAACCGTACCCATCAGATTGTATCAAGAATTGATTATGGTCTTGTCATGTTAATAAATGTTTAATTTAAAGTTTATATAACATTTAACTAATTTAAGGTCTAAAAAAGACCTGCGATTGGGAGATTTAGCTCTTGCATAATGCCTGTTTAAGTTAACTATATATATCATGTGGAATGGATAGTATCGTTTTCATCTTTCTAGGGGATCTGAGAAAAGAAATAGACTTGAATTATTCATTTGCTCGACTCTAAGTTTTGTAATTGAGTGTCGTTTTACTCTTTATTTCAAGTGAATATAAATCTAGAATTGGAATTGTCGAAAGATATTTCACGATCTGATTACAACACAGATCCTATTTCGTTTATTTTTTTATATTTAAAATTTCGTTTTTACTCGTCTTTTCTACATTAGGATCTAGAATTGTTGTTACATAACTTGCTTTCTGTTGATGTGAGGGGATTAGCCAATGGAATGGTCTGTTATGGCAAACTCTTGGCGTACAATACACGGAACTGTGGGTATCATACTAGAAACATCAATGTCTGACCCCACCCCACCCCACTCCCACTACAACTGATCTGATCTTTTTGTAGTGGAGGCCATCGAAAGAATAAAAAACGAAACAAAATATAGATCTGTATTTTAATGAGATTGGATATTTCCTAGTCACACACTAGAATTGTATTGAACTCAAAATTTAATAGTTTTCATCTAAGACTTGAGTTTTAGTTTCGTATCCAAGGATACATTCACTTGACTTGTTCAGTGATTCAATTTTAACTATTTGAATTGAGCTTGGTTTTTACTCGTATTTCAAGATGATATGAGTGTAAGTTTATAATTGCCAGACAATAGAACCATTTTCATCTAGGGGTATTTGATAAGAACAGACTTGAATTGTTCATTTATTCAACTCGAGTGTGGTTTTACTCCGATTTCAAGAGAATGTATGACTAGAATTGTGTTGAACTTGAGTTTCTTATCTTAGTAGCGTTTTCATTTTGGACGAAGAATGAAATTGAATTGCTGGTTTATTGAACCCAACTACGTGGAATTGATAGTATTATTCTTGTAGAGAGGAAAAAGGTAATCAGATTTCCTCTATAACGTGGAGATTTCATATGTTCACTCTGGGTTGCGTGTTATCAAAGTCTCAGTCTCGGCCCATCTACAGATACTGGTGATAAATCCGTACAAGCCGACTCAAAAGTTAATCGCCTCTTTATACAATCCTCTTACAATGTATTTAGATTCCCGTATCGTCAGACGACAATACGGCAGACGATGGAAACATATTGAACTTATAAAAGAATGAAAGATTGGTGAAAGATCTACCTAATTCTATGGTAATCATTATCAGTTGCCGATTGAAATATCACGATATTGCCTGAATTTGGATGATCAGTCCTGGGGCTGTTCGGTACCGTTTTTGAAATATCCCAATACTGTTCTTGGGGGAGCGTGAGGTGGTAGGAGTGACTTATCTTATAAACATTTTAGTTTCGTTTATGCAAATCACTATTTAGTACCTTTTCTTAATGTATTTTGTTAGAGTATTATAAACAATACATAGTTTGCATTTTTTAGAAAATATGAAATTGCTCACAGCTTAATCCACAACTAATGCAATGTATGTGCTCAGATTTATTTTTTAATTACCGTAAGGAAACACAATGAAAATATAAACACTATTTTAAACAGGCACATCAACAACAACAAAAAATGGAGGTAGTCTTGTCACTTAGTGAGCAGCATAAATCGAGGGAATTTTCAATTTCTCATATCTTTGTACGTAAATATTGAATAGAATTGAATAATTTTTGAACTGATATTCCTATTAAAGATTCAGCTGTCACAATATGGTGTATAGTCTTTAAGGTGTGGCCTGTAGACTTGCAACCCGTTCAGACGCTTAAGTTGAACTGGTTTAAAAACCCTGGGGATTGTTAAACCAGTTTAAGTTTAACTTTGTCGTCTGAATGCAAATTTGAGCTTGTACAGTTTGCAGTAAGTCACATTCCTGGGAAAATAATGGGGTTGGGCAGTGCTAGTGTTATCGAAAGCGTGTGAGATCCAAAAAGAGAATGTGAAGCTACCCATGCGTAGTTAACTCCAACCTCTAACCGAAAAGGTCAGAATAGTTAAAATGGTTTGGCTTATAGTATGTGTGAATGCAACACGATCCTGTCTTGAAAACCTTGCGATTTTGAACTGTTTATAAATAAGCGTCAGAACGGTATATTAATTTGTTTTTTTTTAATCCAATTTGATACCTTTCCGAATATTTGGCCTGTAGACATGTTCTATCCAGACGAAAATGTAGTGTATAAATGAAAACAATGGTCAGCACTCCTACATATAGATCTTTAGATTCCTAAGAGATTTCATGCTGAATTTAGCCAATATATCTTAGGACAGCTTCATTGTGTACTTATATATATACCCCAGACTAGTCACTAATACTACAATAGGCTGCTTCACTTGTCAATAAAAATCTCCATTTCTACCAAATATCTCACACGAATGATTGAAAACTAGCAGAAGCAATCAGCCATATTCTCAGCTTGTAGTAGTAAATAGTATAACAGAAGAAAAGAACATCTTCTGATGGTAGCAACTAATCAACCAGCAAGTACTAATGGTTTCTTATATTGGTTTGGTACTATACTCTAGTTTTATGCTTCTGTGTTAATGTAATTTAATGGTGTTGAGAGAAAGTATCCATCTGACTGCGACTAACCAAATTTCATTAGTTTCTTAGTTGGTCTAATAACAGTACGTTTAGATTTATCTTAGGGGCCAATAGTTTCTGAGATGATGCCCTTGTCCCAAAGTTCCCTTCTCCCGTCCCCCTTGCCCCAAAGTTCTCTTCACCCATCCCCCTTACTGTCACTTCTTAAATTTCATTAGTTTCTTACTTCGCTTAAATTGATGTTAGGGACCAATAGCTTTTGAATAGATCCCCAATGCCCCAGATTAGGGCATGAGAAAAAATTCAGAGAATAAATATCGTCGCTGCGCTTCTAAAACCTCGTATCTCAAATTTTTAATTTTTTCAGGAGCCACAAAAAACTAAATAACTTTAGTAATATTTTGCCTAGGAAAAGCATCTTCTAGGTATAAACAAGAGAAATTCCTACGAATTTATGGAAATAAATTCAATGTCATTGAAGTGGCAGAGAGAAATGCGTACCGAGATACGACATTTTGTCGCCGCCGGACGTCTCAAGATACGACAATTCTCGCGAGATAAGACTATTTGATGCCTCACATTACGTCATTTCAGTCAGATACGACTTTTCATCAATACTATTTTCAGACTATTTCCAGTTTTGTAATGCATAATTTGTTTCAAAAAGGCAGCGACTGATCTCAGAGTTGTGGTAAACACCTCTTGTTCGGATTTTATAAAGGCTGGGTCGATGGTTGGGGGAGGGACAACCTGTATCTTTCGATTTATACCAAGATAAAGCAAAATTATTATGTGAAGAGCAATAATTAGACTTTATATCTGTACGACACTAGAATATAAGTAGGCTATTATCACGCAATGGCATAGCCCTAGAGGTGTGCTCTATCATGGCAGATTGGTGTATTCTGGTAATGTAATTTAGGATTGATAGCTGGTATCGGAATGAATAAATCCTCGATATTTGATGGATGGGCGCGAATTCATTAACAAAGAATCAAATAATGGTATGTACTCCACCCCATCCCACGTTATTGACCACTAGGGAGGATGCTCGAGCCCCCCCCCTCACCTTTCATGTACGCTCCCAGTATCATGCCGAATCCTACGGAAGCCCATTTGAAACAAGAAACTGAAAGTAAACAATTGGACGTTTATTAATACAGAAAAATATCTAACAAAAAATAACGAAATTGGATTGTTCATCCAATACAATGAATCAAGATAAACGGATTTGACGTGAAGAAAGGAATAAAGACTAAATTATCAACAAGCCAATAATTATCAATCACGACAAATAATTACACAGTGATGTTTAACATTCTACAAAATTATTCATGAGAGAGATTGTCGTAGAAATCATGGTAGTCTTTGGGAATAAAAGGTTTCAGATCTTGCAAATGATCAAACTTCTTCTTCTTTAACGGAATTGCAGCTCGGTGAAGAGTTGGTGTTTCATCGGTCGGTTCAGGATCCCGTTGTTTTGCTCGTCGAGGCAAATCTTGGAACAGATCTGAATATTTTGTTTTGTACTGAATTTGAGAACCTGAATATCGGAGTACCCGAAGATTAGTAACAACTGGATCACCGACCTTGCTTCCCGGACGAACTGAAGTATAGTATCCAAGAGACGCATAATCCTTGAAAAATTTGTGATTCAAAAACTCCACCTTGTAAGGAGATGGCTTCACTCGTGCTTCTCGTATTTTGTCTACATAGTTTTGGGGTACATAAATCGGCTTCTTAGCAATTGCTCGCTCTATAACTGCATGTATGGAGTCGCACTCCATTTGTGTGTGACCACGTTCCAAAAACTTCTGAGTTATTGTTATACCATATTTCTTTGACAGCAAGAACAGAGTATTTGCCATAGTAGCATTTCTATTTTGGTACGTACAACCATCGGAATAAATTATTATCTCTTGAACTACTTCGTTGATTCTACTTTGCAGATAATGATCAATGCATGACGCAAAAGAGCTGGCGCTGAGGTCGCCCTGGCTTTCATACCAAAAGTAACATTGAACGTCTTTGCTGACAATATCATAAATCGTGAAATTGTGGCACCCCAACTTCGTTTTATAATACTGAGCGCTAGCATTAAGTTTTGGTGCAAGAAGTAGTGCTTGCAGATCCATTGTAAGTACGATAAGTGATGGATCATTTGCGGCACGCTGCTTATCACGATCCTTTTCAGCTCGAGCCATATCCTTTGCTTCGATATGCTCGCGATACATGGTGTCATCCAGATTTTTTACTTCATAAGAACAACATGTGTCGCATCTATCCTTTTTTGGAGAAAACAAAGCCATGTTCAGTTCATTGAATACTTCAAAAAACAGCTTTCGTCCACAACAAACCTTGCCGTTTTCAATGCAATCATTTTTATAAACCCTGTATAACTCGGTACCTGTGGAAAAAACTGGTTCCAAATAATTCTTTGAGCTGCTCGATCTGCAATAATGTGACGGTAATTTCGGTAGATTTTGCAGAAATTGTTTGGCACTGTCAGCTTTGATCGTATCTCCGGTTGAGCGACGTGAATTTGTTGATTTAATTGGTATACCGTTATCATCGATGTTGGCTATCCACGCATAGACAGTTTTCTCACCGAGGCAAAATGTCGACAAAAACATTGCTTTGCAGACTTGTAATTTCTGATTATCTTTCTTTAAAAAATATTTATATGACCCTTTCTTTCTGTAATCTGTATCACCCTTTTCTACTGTTCGCTCTTGTACACATTCTCTATGAACTAACCCATTCAAGAAGATTTTCTTTTCCTTCCAGTCCATGTTTTCCCAGAAACCTGTAAATATTTTCTGTCTCTCATCATCTGTAAAATCACGACAATGTCGGTTTCTTTTATCACATGCTTCAGTACACTTTCTTTCTTGGACTTTTCTACAATCTTTCTCAGCACTAAAAGTAAAATGTCCGTCAGTTTTTTTCATACCTTTATATGCCCTCCCCTCCATTCGCAACCTTTTATTTGATTCCCGACTCCAGTTTTGGGGGGCCATTTTACGTTTCGGTTCAGTTCCCTTTTGAGAGTCACTGTCAGTTCCATCTTCATCTGGAACATAGTCGGGGTCGCGAACTTCATCATCACGGTCGATTTCTGGTGTACTGGGTCTATCATCGTCAGGTACCATAACAGGGCATTTATTTACATCGGATTCAATGTTTTCATCATTTTTTAAATCAAAAGAAGGAATAATATCGGATAGATTGATATCGTCTAATACACTGTTGTTGAGGATCTGTTCATTGTTGTCATCTGATGAGTGCATGTGATTTAACTGGATTAAATCAATTTCTTCTGTTGAATCTAATGGTGACCCCAACGGTTTATCATAACTTTCAGTAAGATTCGGCCCTATAATCTGAACTATTGGAGATATCGGTCTCGGCTGTCTTTCTGGAAGTTTGCGGTTCATTTGAAAATATTTGGATGGGTCGGAAACATTTTTACTGACTTCACCATCAATATGTGTATTACTATATAAATTAGTATTTCGAGTCAGAACAACTTCGCTTTCAATTAAATCTAATGTTGGTGTTTCTGAAACAGTATGCCGTTTCTCTAAAGCCATCTTTAGTAGCATCTGTCCTCTTGACTGAAATATATTAGACTTAGACGGCATTCTCTGGGACATTTTTCTCTTTAATCTGCAAATAAAGGTGAATTAGATATAATAATTATCGCTTTGAATGTAACGTCAAAATATCGTATCTCGGTAAGGAAATATAAATGTCATCATAAATCATATACACAAAATATCGTATCTCACAAAAACCACAAGAAATAACCACCACAGAATTCCTGTTTTTTATTGAAATTAAAACCCTTCACTTTAAATCAATAGATATAATTACTTGGGTTCAATGTTTTTGTTACCAAAGAAGTATTTACTTGCTTTTGCGATTTTTTTGTAGACAAAGTGGGGGTGGGCCTTGAATGACAATATACATGATACAGTATCGAGTATTTATTGCTTTATTTTTCATAATTAAATTAATGGCATAAAATGATTTGCAAAAGTACTTACAATTGGTGTGTAAACAAGTGTCTGTCGTCTGCTAAAAAACATGTGTCCGAGATACGAGGTTTTGACCAAAATTTTTTAAGCCAATGAAAGTTCCGACTTTTTGTCACATGCCCAAAATGATAATTCTAATTGGACTAGATATGCGAGATTTTTACAGAAGGTGTGTTTGTGGCGTTGGATTCAGAAAATGATGTAAAACGAAATTGGCCAAAATCGGAGATACAAGGTTTTAGAAGCGCAACGACGATATGTTACACAGAAACGAACTTGAGTCTTAGAGATGACTTCTACTTGAATGAACAAAAATTATATTTGATTGAAGGAAACTTCTTCTCTTATAAAAAAGTTATTTTGATAAGGTGTCAGTGTCGTTCCTGATTTATATGTAATAAGATGTAGTAAGTAATGAAATAGAAAATCACCAAAAAAAATCAAAAATGACTTTTCTAAAATTGTAATGAGAAAAAGTTAAAAAATCACAGCTTTGAGCATCCTTAAAAAAAATTTCATCTGGTTTTAAATTTGTAAGCAGAATGATGTGATCTACTGGAGAATTTAATCAAATCAATAAACTTAGTCCTAATTTTGCCACCTATTTTAATTCAAGCAAACAAAATTCTTCTCAGGTAAAAAATGCTGTACACTTGAGTAAGTGTGATTCCCTCTCTGTCAGACGATGAATGAAATGTAAATTGATATCAGGTTGTGTGTAATATGAAGACTCGTTTGATGTGCGATTTTGTTGTATAACGGCACCCAGCAACATTAATATTGATAGCCGTTTTACAACCTTCGATCGTTCCGTGAGCCTCTTGGTGTTGGTATTACTGGTTAAGTATTCATAACCACGTCTCTTTAAGCTTATATTTTATTGTAATAACGTGGAGCTGTGATATTGATTCACCAATATCGCATCAGCCTGTTGCTGACAAGAAAAATGGCGTCATTACAAGTCTGACACCCAGTATAATGTAATTTTAATGAGGCCATGTTTTTTCTTTTCTTGTATGAAAGATCACCGACCTTAGATTAGTCAAATTTAATTAAATTAGCTGAATTAGGGCAAGCATGTATAAATGTCTTGGTGTATAAAAGAATCTTTTAAAGTGAATTAACAATTTCAACTCAAAAAGGGTACTGAAAACGTGGGATCTTGTATTAAGCCCTTGTTCTTTTACTTTAACACTCTCGGCCAACACAGGGAATGAATCCAAGACCTCCTGATTAGCAGACCAGCGCTTTAGCCAAAAGGGCTCCCCATTAACAACAACCATAGACGCCTGTTATGAGGAAAATATTTCAAATATAACATTAGGTGTAATGTCTATAAAGTCTCTTTCGGCGATGTGGTCTGAATCCGATTTCTAATTGAAGGGCAAATAACTCACCTGAAACTGATTCTCTTTCAGTCAATATGGCCACAGAACACTAATTATTGCCCCATTGATTTTAATGTTAATTCTCGTCTCTTAGACCGGCTGTAACTTTTTCCCAAATATTCGTTGGGAAAAACGCTTTCTGCCACAGATGGAGCAACATGTGGCAGACTCTTGCCCAAAAGCATGTATGAGGTTCTTCATGAAAAACTTGAGATAGACAAGCTGGAAGTAGAGACAGCTAACCTTGCAATTTTCGGCCCTCCCTTTCAACGTAACCAACCTCACAACTCTTGTATCCTTCCGCCTCAAAATCATGAATATTCACCAAAACCTGGCAGAAAATGTATTTTCAAACCCTTTTCTTCGATTCTACACCAAAAATTCAACAAAAATCGCCATGCAAAAGGGGGGAAAAGGGAAAGGGAGAGAAGGACTAAAAATAACTTTCGCCCTTGTTTCGTGGGTGACTGCCCATGAATATTTGGTGATCTGTGTCCTATATAGGGGTGAAACTTCGGATATCACCAAAAGGCCTTTTGTATTTGCTTCCCATATGTTCTGGCAACATGCTGGTGAAAGGAAATCAAAATCAAAGAATAACTGCAAAAATGATGGCCCTTTAAGTATACATGCTGCTTTAAGTACAGTGGTGCATCTCAGGTCCCTGGGCCTTTTGTGCTAAAATTTAAAAAATCTTTTTTAATTGAGGCAGTATTTGAGCTCTGTGAAAAAATTAGACAAGTTACAAACAAACTACATAGAAAACACTCATAATTTGGAATTTTTATCAAAAATATATTTTTTTACTGCCATGTCATGAAAAATGTATAAAATTTACATGTAGCATCTGTCAAAAAACCAATAATTTTCCACTTTTTTAGATAGCCAGACTGGCAAGTAATATATTTTTGGAAACCCTGGACAATATGCACACAGAAAAATCACAAATCAATTGCATTGATTGTAATTATAGAGGTCTGTATTGAAACATGTAACCCCACCCCCTAAAAATGTCAATGACTGAATCAATCTTATCTTTGGTTGCAGAGCCAACATAACCAAAGGAATCTGTCTAATAGATATGTTTTACCATCCCTGGCTAATATATGTACATAGAAGCTAAAATAGGTGCAATTAATATGAATTATGGTTAAAATAGGCCTTGCTGGAAGAATAAAAAAGGTATATTCGGCCTATGTCCACCGCTCTCTAACAAAAGGGTCACAGAATACACAATTTTCACAAATTTGGAAATAGTTTAATGTTTTCAACATCTCAAACCCCAGAGGCATCATACAAATCTTTATTGCAATTATTGTACTGAAGCAAGATGTCTGGACCTTTACATCAATTGCCTTAAAAAATGAAGTCAAAAAGGTAGTTATGACATAGTTGACAACATAAAAGAGGCCTGAAAAGGAGCAAAATTAACATTTTACTGTTCTATAAGTGACATAAATGCAACAAACACCACAAATCCTAAATTTTGATAAGAAAATATTGACCATTAAGCTGACATTTACACATCTACACCAGTTCTGTATCAGGATGTGGTCTTACTGGCCTGACATGTCTCAAGGTTCTAAGGTTGACTATGAACAAAAAAGGTCAGAAACCCTTGAAATGTACAAAATGACCATTTATTGGCAAAAAATAAGATTCCCATCTGTAATTCAACAACAAATTCCAATTATTATCATTTAATTGTCAACACAGGTGCGATTAAATATCTCAAAACACATTAATAAAAACGGGTGGGGTGGGGCATTTATAGCCCCTCTAAACAGAAAGATGGGGTGAAAAATGTCTACAAAGACTGGGATATTCCTTCCTACATGAAGAAAATGCAAGAATTTAATGCTTTAAAGAAGAAAAAAATGCTTGTTCTGGGTAAAATAGTGACCAAATTGAGCCTACCCCTGTTTTGACCATTTTGTACAAACCCATCTGCTGAATATCATTAACTCAGTGTTGCCAATTTTCCATTTTCTGTAGGAAAGCTGGAGCTATTTCTAAACTTGACAAACTTATAGATCCCATCTAAGTTACATTAGCAATAAAAATAAGGGCATTTTTAGAAATTTTGAGTCATTTGAGTAGGTATGAAAGCATTAATTTTTACATCGAAATGGGAGAATCTGGAGTTTTTCTGTTAATATTCCTGATTTTTAGACAAAATTAGGTGAAATTACAATGTTGTTCACTTTATCTGTGCTTTCTGAGGCTGAATACACCAAAATTGGACATTAAAATATTTTTCTTACTGTTGGAAATTAAATAAAAACTGAAAATTGGAAAATTTGCAGTAAAATCACAATTTTTCCCAAAACTTTGATAAATTTTTTTCTAAATTTATTTTTTTTTAGTTTTTCTGTAGTCAAGTCATTTTATACATATTTTCTGACAAATTAGTCATCATATTTTCAAAACTAAGGCATATCAGTCACAGCCTTGTCATACACAGACAGGCCACAGAACACTAATTATTGCCCCATTGACTTTAATGTTAATTCTCGTCTCTTAGACCGGCTGTAACTTTTTCCCAAATATTCGTTGGGAAAAACGCTTTCTGCCACAGATGGAGCAACATGTGGCAGACTCTTGCCCAAAAGCATGTATGAGGTTCTTCATGAAAAACTTGAGATAGACAAGCTGGAAGTAGAGACAGCTAACCTTGCAATTTTCGGCCCTCCCTTTCAACGTAACCAACCTCACAACTCTTGTATCCTTCCGCCTCAAAATCATGAATATTCACCAAAACCTGGCAGAAAATGTATTTTCAAACCCTTTTCTTCGATTCTACACCAAAAATTCAACAAAAATCGCCATGCAAAAGGGGGGAAAAGGGAAAGGGAGAGAAGGACTAAAAATAACTTTCGCCCTTGTTTCGTGGGTGACTGCCCATGAATATTTGGTGATCTGTGTCCATAAAATGTAATTAAAACACAGATCCTATTTCGTTTCGGTTTGTTATAGTTCAAAATTTAGTTTTACTTGTCTTTACTACACTAGGATCTGGCAGAGTTGTGTATACATAAAACCAGCCTTTTGGATGATATGACTAATTAACCAATGAAACTGTCTGTTGTGACAAGTTTTTTGCGTGAGTTGCACGGAACTGTGGGTAACCCACTAAAAACATCAACACTGATTGGTTAATCAAATGTCTGATGTCATGGAGTCAAAAGCCGCTGATGTGACCTCTGACACGACCTACCACAACTGGTCAGATTTTTAGCCATGGAAAGTACAAAAAAACAAACGAAATATAATCTGTATTTTAATCAGACTGTGCCTAGTGCAACCAAATCCATTTTGTTATTACATTCTCTGAAAATTGTCACACACAGTTCTATTTTCATGTGCTCAGTGTTTTCAATTCCCAATTGTACGTGACAAGGAGTGGGGTCCTTTGGTTTCCTCCCACTGCTAAAGACCCCTACGTGCAAGCGAATTATTGAAATAAAACTAAATCAAATGTTAGTCCTGAAATGAACTAGTTTGTGTCGAGGGGATGTTAAACCCCATTTCTCTCTCTTTCCTCTACTCATCGTCATGAAAGTGTCTTTAAATGATAAGTTTAAAGGAGCAATTATTTCTAGTACATCTGACCCAATAAACTACCTTCTGAAAGTTTGTACATGAAAATAACGAGGCTTATTTATGAATTATTTTTGTCTTGTTTTTCAGTATCTAGGATGTATTGAGGTTTTTGATTCCCGTGGTATGCAGGTCTGTGAAGAGGCAGTAAAAGCCCTAAAAAATGTAAGTAGAAATTACACAACAATTGAAGCAAACTGGCTAATAGTGCTCCATTACAGTGTCACTCTTACATCAAAACAAATTTATATCGCTAGCATCTGTAGCCAATCAAACATGCTGCTGCCTGGGCAAAATTCTCCTCCCCAACAATGCACACATGGCCATTGGAAAATAAAAAACAACAATGTATGCTTGTTTGTAAAAACCAAAATATTGAGTTAATTAGATGTTAAAATCCATTCTTTTCCTTTAATCAAAACCCTCATCATTTTATAGAAATATACCATGGTTACCCAAAGTAAACAAAAATAGCAACAAGGCAATATATTACTGGCTATAAGATGCTGAACGTTGATTACAGCCCCATCACTTTGTTGTCGAATGTTTCAGATCTAAACTCTAACTAGGTTAGAAACTGGAACAAATTAGATTGTAATTCTTTGAATGAATAGGGTATCAGATGTTTTTATTCCAACTGTGTCTATCAGATTACTGTAAGATGCAAGGAATTTCTATTTCATTTACTGATTACAACAACCGATTGTATTACATATTGTGTATAAAGTGACACATCGTACTTGAAGGGAAAGTTTGTGATGTAATGTACTTTCATGTAGTTTTTAAAACGCTTATAATGTTTTGAATCTTATCGATTACCCACAAAATGCCCTTGTTTTGGACTTGGCATCTTGCCAGATTTCTATAAATTGAATAGCTGTAAACAGTTGGAGAGTGTAAGGGGGAGGGGGGAGATGGTTTGACGATTGGGCATTGCATCATCAGGTTTGTCATTGAGTCAACTGGTATGGTTTCTAAACCCCGGTTATACATGACAAGGAGTAGGGTTGCCTGTCCAACCTCCTCTGTTTTCTTCAGGTCCTCAGGTTTGCCCCACTGTTAAAGATGCCTATGTGCAACACTCAGTCGATCATGAGGCACTCTTACACTCTTAGAATAATATATTGTTTGGGAAATTGTCCTGTTTGCATGGATTATCTCCCTTGTTGGATTGTTTCATTTCGAGATCAGTCTGATATGGACAGTTAGAACAGCTTCTAAATCCTTTTCCTTAAAAATAAGTTAACTTAAAATTATAGATTTTATTGGATTTTAGGCATTCATTTGTTTTTTTATGATGACATTCTTTCATAAAACAAATTATATTTACACAAAAATAAAGCAAGTCAACTGTCGCTTAATATTTAAAAGCAAAAATTGGTGAGAAACAATAAAATATATATGGAATATCAAAATTAATCTTTTTTCCATTAATCATTTGAGCGGTTCCAAGCTACTTCACACCCTGTATAATTACAGATCATATAATTCAAGATTTCCTAAAATAGCCATTTAATTTCTCCAGGGGCTGTTTTGTGTACAGTCTTTTATGGGTGACCTTTAATATAATCTAGTTATAACTACCATTATAGATTTTATTGGATTTTAGGCATTCATTTGTTTTTTTATGATGACATTCTTTCATAAAACAAATTATATTTACACAAAAATAAAGCAAGTCAACTGTCGCTTAATATTTAAAAGCAAAAATTGGTGAGAAACAATAAAATATATATGGAATATCAAAATTAATCTTTTTTCCATTAATCATTTGAGCGGTTCCAAGCTACTTCACACCCTGTATAATTACAGATCATATAATTCAAGATTTCCTAAAATAGCCATTTAATTTCTCCAGGGGCTGTTTTGTGTACAGTCTTTTATGGGTGACCTTTAATATAATCTAGTTATAACTACCATCTATCAACTTGTTAATTGTTCTGATTTAATTATTGTAGCTGACCACTGTCTATACCAGATTCTACTTGTGTTATTATGTAGAATAGATCTCATCTGACCATAGACTAGTAGTAGACTACAACTACAACGCCTTGTAGATCTATACTATAGATCTTGTATTCAATTGAGAGTGGGTGGGTGTTAAGTGGTCTAACGTAGGCGCTTTAGATTGAGTCAAGTGTCGTGGTTTTGAACCCACACATGTACGGGACAAGCCTAAACGTGTGCGTATTATCTTGTAGTCCACTTTCCTCCCACTGTTAAAGACGCCCATAAGCAAGTGAACTGTTGAAAAAAAAATGTACCACATGATAGTCCAGAAGTTACATAGTTTATGTTGAGTGGACTCTCTCTCTCTCTCTCTCAACATTTGTATAGCGCTGGACAACTGTACAACAAAACAAGAACACAACAAACAATATAGTAACCTCTAGCAGAGACAATACAATTAGATACACATTCCAACTGTCTGACCCATCTACTTTATAAGGCAGATAATCTTGATTTATTGATACTCTAGAACTGAGCAATAAACAATTCTAAATCTCTTACAACTACACTTGCTGTTATCTTGTAGGGTTGGATGGCCGAATGCTTAGTGCATGCAAATTGTATCATAAGTTAGGTCTGTCATTGAGTCAACTGGCATTGTTTTGATTCCCTGGTTGTACATAACAAGGAGAAGGGTGGACTGTTAAACCTCATGGGTGTTTTTCAGGTTTCCTCCCACTGCTAAAGACCCCTACACGCAAGCGAACTATTGAAATGAAATTGAACCATATGTTAGTCCCGAAATGACCGAGTTTGTGACAAGTGGATGTTAAACCCCATTTCGAGTGTATTTTAATATCTCAGTCCTTAACATTGTTTGTTTATTACAAAAGATTGAAGCCAGTCATTTTAAGTTTCCATGAGTAGACCTCAAAACATTCATTACAACCTACACGACAATGGAAAATAACCAAATTAATGAAATTTCAGTCTAATTAATGAAGCTAGCAGAAGTAATTTTAGGCCAAAACGATGGGCCAGTTTATTATATTTTTAAGAAAACCCGAGCAACAGGTGGGTGTTGATTACGTTAAATACGACAAGTCTGGTAAACAATATTATATAGATCCACCATAAATCAACATAAACATTTACTTTTCATTAAACACATGGCTAAACAATGTGCATTTAGCTTACACTACATGTCGGTTACATGTAAACTGGGGGTCACCCGGATCAAACATTCATCAAAGTCATTTGAACAAACCAGTCAAGTGTTACCAAACACAAGATTATGTAACTTGTATTGAAAGTCGGTCCCAAAATTTGTTAAAGATACATGCCCTTAAAAGTATTTATCGGGTAGTTATTCCCAGTTGAAATATTTGGAAAGTAGAGACACTCGGAAGATTATGTAACTTGTATTGAAAGTCCTTCCCAAAATTTGTTAAAGATACATTCCCTCGAAAGTATTTATTGGGTAGTTATTTCCAGTTGAAATATTTGGAAAGTAGAGACACTCGGAAGATTACATAAGTTGAATTGAAAGCCATTCCAATAATTTGTTAATAACAATGTCAGTATGAAAGCCATTTTAAATGTTCACTGTTTACATTTTGAGTTGGTCTTGCCAAAAATACTCCAGTTTTATTTCTGTCACATAAATTTAAAAATTTTGCTTATCTAACAATCAGTTAGGCTGATTAGAAAAATTCCTGAAAACCAAAAATAGATGTTATGTACATGTTTTAATTAAGACACTGGCAGGACAAATCACTTTTTAATTCGTTTATTTATATTCCAACATATGATATTGTCCAAATGACTTTAAACAAAATGTCAGTACACAAGAAGCGAGAGAGAGAGAGAAATGTGGATTAACGTCCACTTGACACAAACTAGGTCATTTTGGAACTAACATTGTTCAATTTTACTCCTTGTCACGTACAACCAGGCAATGAAAACCACACCAGTTGACTCAATGACAGACCTTATGATACAGCGAGCACATACTAACCATTTGGCCACCCAATCCTCCTATGCAAGAAACAAAACACAACTAAAACCAGTATTTTGAGGGCTATTATTAATGAGAATTCAATTAAAGTATCGAAGTATCGCAAACTACAATATTGTTAAAGCTGAATATCCAGAAGGAATGTCAGACGAAAAGTTGTTCAAAGATCTGATCAACTGGAAACCAAATTGAGAGAAGGCCATAGTAGCACTGCTGTCCTTACAAAATTTCTCTCATAGCAAACTGCACATCGTGGCTCGGTGGGTACTCAGTTTCATTAGCCAGGTACCAAGTTAAAACCCATTTTATTCATTGATTCCTTCTACTTGAAACAAGTTAAAGTGTGGCCACATGTATCCACTTTAGATTAGATTTTTAACAGTTAATTAGTTATTTAATATCAAGTGATAAGGATATATCTACTTACACATTGTGACTATTAAAACTTACATATTTGGCCGATTGGTCATTTTTACATGGCAGGCTTTTTAGTTTTATTAAACTGATTCATAATTGTATTCTTAAAAGTTGAGATGTCTGTCTGAATACAACTGAACAATATGTTAGTCTAATGTGTGTGCTTTAATCATTGAAATATGAATATGATTGAACCATATGTTAGTCTCTATATTTATTGATATATAGTTGAACCATATGTTAGTCTAATGTGTGTGCTTTAATCATTGAAATTTAATTGAACCATGCTTTGGTGGTTTATTTGTAATATTAATTGTGAAGTTAGAGTTGAAGAGAGAAGGTTAAATTGAATAAATTGAGTTAATATATTCTTCATGTCTTTGAGAACAAAAATCTCAATGGAATATTGAATATTATTTATTTGAAAGTGCAGTTTGCATGGTCGTTGATTTATATGCGTACAGTCAGAAAAATCATTTGATCAGATATATTTGTGATTCAGACTGACAATCAAATTGAATTAATTCAGTTAATATATTCTTCATATTCATGCGAACTTATTATACAGTTGAAGATTAATAAAGTTACCTTCCCACTAAAAGTATTTATTAGGTGGGTATTTCCAATAAAGGTTCGGCTATTTTAGTATATATATGGAAAGTAGAAATATCCAATATTACTAGAAAAATACTACTGGATTCCCTAAAAACACCCATGGTGGGCATACATGTAAGGGTTTCCCTAACCGGCAACCCGATGCTTAGGGATGTCTTCTCGGGTTACGCCAAAGTTGCACGCACAGATTGTCTGATAAAAACCACGGAAAAAGATGTGGGCAGTGGATAATCTGAGAATATAATTAGGCATCGATATTTATGATAAATGGACAGCAGTTAAAAGACAACATCGTCTTGCGTATGCAATGAATTCTCGTATGATTTTGCACGTGTTACTAGGTACCGCGTCCACCAAAACACTTGATACAAACATGACTTCTTTTAATAGATTCTTATAGCAGTTGTATTCCCTGACGAATGCAATGTTTTGAAGCTAAATTTTGATAAGATTAGTTTGAATATGTTTTTAGTCCAAATAGATCATCATATCACCCAGTTTGTACGCGGAAAGTATCATTAAATAACTTATTCTATACAAGAAAAAAATAATTCTGTGTAGCTTGTATGTATGCTATGGGTGTTGAATGTATTAATTTATATGCGAATAGTTCGGACAAATCATTTGATCAAAAACTTTTGACGTGACAATCGATCAGATTATGATTGATGCTTCTAGCTGGATGTAGGCCAGTTAAGACATATCTCGTCTCCCTCATTTATCTTGTCACAACTGAATAATTGTAGAGAATTGGGTGAATAATCTAATAAGTGAATACTTAGCAGACGGGATTATAATTGAATATATGATGTATTTTATACATCGTCCGAGATAGAAATCTAGAAAGGAGCTAAATCTCTTTGAATAAGGTTAAGATACATGTAAAGTATTGAATAGCATTGGTCTGATGTTTTTCTATTAATGATTGAGAAAGCTTAATTTTGGCCATAAATTAGTAATTCTGCGATGTTTTCATCAATTTCCATCTTATAAAGATGTTGTTTTGTTGTACCACCAACCTGTTCTAACTCTGGGAGGGAGAAGTTGGGTGTTAAACTCAATACAATCACTCATATAATAAATAGTCAGACTCATATAACCACTTTATTAAAATACATTATGAGAGATTAGATAATGTGCTGACAGCTCTCACTATAATTAAAAACTAAATAATGTAAAGGGAATTTGCTGAAAATTTCAGTCAAATTGACCGAGTATGAACCAAGAATTTAGCAATTAAATTTTTGGCCTAGCCTCTATCGTCATTACTAAAATGGGTATGATAAAAAGCATAGTCTTGATTATCCATATAATAATTGAATCGTGAAGGAAAGTTATGCAGGAAATTGGATCATAATCCACTAAATATCACAGGCTATCTAGAGTTGATTATTGTCTAGACAAGTTAATTAATGTCTTATGAATAATTTAGATAACTTTCCAGGCCTAAAGAAAGACCTGCAATAGACGGATTTAGCTCTTGCATAATGTTTAAATAACATTGAAATGACATAGTTTTTGTCAAGTGGACATTAAACCCCGTTTTTCTCTCTCTTAACTCTGTGTTCTGTTGTAGATCTACAACTCTGTGAGCTCTTATAGATCTACAAATCTTGTATTCATATTGAGAATAATCTATACACTGGTGTTCACTCTAACCTTTATACAATAAATATAAGTTGCCATTCTACAATTCAAACTTTATGCATGATTAAGTTTTATGTTTATCCTTTCTGTTGTCTAAATGTCATTTGAATATTGACAAATTATGCGATATACAATTTACTATAGACTACCGTAAATAAACTAAGCTATTGTTAACCAATTGTAAGTACATATTGATAATTCACATACAGCCTGGGACATTATTACTCTAAAATGTTTTGCTGTACTGGGGGGGGGGGGGGGTGTTGCCGAATGGTTAGCATGTGCGCACTGTATCATAAAGCCTGTCATTGAGTCAACTGGCGTGGTTTCAAATACTACAGTTGTATGTGACAAGGAGTAGGGTCGCCTGTCCAACCTCTTGGGTTTTCTCTGTGTGGGTTTCCTCCCACTGCTAAAGACCCCTACGCGCAAACGAATTATTGAAATAAATTAGAAAGCATATGTTAGTCCCAAAATGACCTAGTTCGTGTCAAGTGGACGTTAAACCCCATTTCTCTCACTCTCATTCCATATCAAAATAAATCCCATAATTCATAAATGTTGACAATTCCTCCTGACTACCCGGTAATATTCATAGAATTATGTCTTAATGATGGAGTCTATCAAGTGGTATATACCGATAGTCATCATTGTATAAACAATATTTCTGAATGATAGAGTCTATCATGTGGTATGTCGTTACTTCGTTAGTCATCATGGAATAAACAATATGCATATTTCATCATGTCTCTTGCGTTTCGATCGATCAAATTTAATTACTACCTTATTCATCAGTCTTTTAACTACAAAATGACTAGTTAAATGTCATTATTGAAATAATAGTAAATATGTTATAAACATTCAACAATAGAATTAGATCTTGTCCGGTTACCTTAGCAACTATAAAAATAAAAAATACATGAAATATGAGATTGTATCTTTTTATGAAAAAAAAAAGATAGAAAATACATTAGTTTTATCACTGGGATACTCATAAATGAAACGATATGATGCATTGTATAAATAATCCATTACAACTCTAGGCGTGTCAGAAAGTAATCAGACTTATTATTTCAGCCCTCTTAATCATGCAGGGTTTCGAACAGGGTTTCAAATTTTACATGGCTTAATTCATCCACACTAAAATGTACTCCTAATTGATTATTGAACATAGAATTAAGAAAACACAATCAGAGTATCTCTATTCAGTACATAATTTTTTCGATTAAAAATAAAGGGCTTCATCCTCAAAAGATTTCAGGTAAAATCATAGTTGGGCTGGCTCAAGGCCGCAAATGGAAAGATTGCAAAATCATATTCTAAAAACAGGAAGAAGCCTCGGCTCTCCTATGTCTTGTCTGCGATATCACTTCTGTGGAAGCGGACGTTAAAACACCAGGTAGTAGTAGTAGGCTTGTGTTGACTATATATCGGTTACCATTGCGTCTGTCCTGTCTCAACAAATTATTTCTCTTGATCAATTTGACAAATCTTGCGGATGCTCTAGAAGCTTATTATTATTTGTTTGACTTATGTTACAAGACATCATAGAGGTTGTTGAATTTTTAATGATTTGCGATAATTACTTCTAGAGTTATTGCCTTCAATCAATTGCTTGTACATTAAGTTTATGTTCGTGAAACTATAAGACCATAGACCAAAATAATAATTATATGTTAAACTCGCATCTAACAAATTAATGTATCCATTAGGCTATAGTCTCTATTCTTTTCCTTTCCTGATCACTTGTTTGTGTTCTTTTCCTTTCCTGATCACTTGTTTGTGGGGCTTAACGTCCCTGTGTTCAATACCTGCATTGACCAAGAAAGGTAATCTGGATTTTCCGACATGGTTTCCCCTTGTGAGTTATCAGGAAGGGGGACCTGACAAGGACAGCTGTCTAGTCATTTGGATTGGATTAAAAAACCAAGGTCCCGTGTACACATTGGCTTGTACTTAAAAGATACCTTGGCAGTTGGAAATCAAGATAAGAGTAGGCCATAGTGCCGCTACCGGAGCAATAGCACATTGTATGACGTATACCCGTCTTTATTAGCCCAGTCGACCGTTAAACCCAATTTCATTTTACTTCATTTCTTAACGTCCCAGAGGTTGATATCTCAGCAAACCTTTCCAATCCTGTAAAATGAGTAGAATTTATAGATTAAATGAGACACATGTAAGAAAGCTGTAAACATCTGTTTTAAAAATATGAGATCATTAGCTGTAGACTCTATGTATATATATTTAGCAAGTAGGTAATGATGGAGATAATATATATAACGTTGGGAGGTAAAATAAAGGGCATGGGACCTTCTAATTTGGTGTCTGAATGTTAAGAAAAAGAATTTTTTATTTTTAAAGTTCCTAAAAGTCATATTGTGAATGTTTAATCTGTAAAAAGAAATGGTTTTGAATTCTGTGAAATATTTTGATATTGGTATTAAGAAAGTTTAGGTCTTGCATAATTGTTTCCTTAAGGTTATAGTTATCTAATGCTTACATATCATCTGTGATCTTTGCATCTCATACGGTTGATCACAGGCTTAAATGTGACAAGTTCATCGGGTTGTTTCTGGTTTCTGTCAACATGAAAATATGCCTGACTCTTAAACCCTGTTTCTGTCTATCTTTACCAAAAATGATAGATGGAAAATGTCTTTTAAAGAAAACAATGATACAGATGGAAGTTAGAGTTCCTATTCCCTCTTTTTATCTTCTCCATCCCACCTTTCCCCACAACCAAGATGACATGCTAATGAAGCAGAGGAGCTGCTCATTAGTGTCTGTTCCTCCTGTCCAACAGTTTAATATAAAAAGACAAGGGATCTGTTCTAATGGTTCTGTCTATCTAGTGTCTTCATTAAGGTAGCTACAAATCAAGTAATTCAACTGAGCTAGTCTTATGTAAAATATATTACCATACATATTGCTGTCAAAATGACATAAAAACACATTTATCAAACTCATCTTGCATGTTTTGAAACAGTTAAAGTCTAGCTTGCTTAATTTGGATCATATACTACTTACTAGGTTAATTTGAATAAAGATATTTTAAGATCTTTATTTAAATTAAAGTTACATTATGGGAGATAAGATAAAGAGATGGCAGTTCTCACTATAATAGTTAAAAACTAGATAGTGTAAAGGTAATTTGCTGAAAATTTCAGTCAAATTGATGCACTATTTGCCAAGAAAAAAGCGTTTGAAATATTCACATAGCCTCGGTCATCATTACTCAAATCATTAATATAAACAGCATAGTCTCGATTATCCACTTGATCGATTTAATTATCGACGGCCATTAAGCGGCATATAGGAATTTAATCCGCCAACATCGAAGGCTGGCTTTGACATCAAGAGTTTATTATGGTCTGGATATGTTAATTAATGTCTAATTGATTATTTAGATAACATTTCAGGCCTAAAGAAAGACCTGTAACAAGCAGATTTTGCTCTTGCATAATGCTATTTTAACCTATCTAGTTTAATCTTATCTAGTTATACATAATGGGGGTTGGATGGTCGAATTGTTAGCATGTGTGCGCTGAATCATAGGGTCTGTCATTGAGCCAACTGGCGTGGTTTTGATTTCTTGGTTGGACATGGCAAGGAGTAGGATTGCCTGTCCAACCTCGTGGGTTTTCTCCGGGTCCTATAGTTTCCTCCCACTGCTAAAAGCCCCCTACATGCAAGCGAATTATTAGAATAAAAGTGAACCATGTGTCAGTCCTGAAATAACCTAGTTTGTGTCAAGTGGACGTTAAACCCCATTTCTCTCTCTCTTTATACATACTTACATGTACTCGGTTAATTTGAATAGAGACATTAATCTTATCCAATCCATCAATCAGTGTTAAAGTTACTAGTGATTTACCAACAGTTCTCTGCATCAAAAAGCCAAGAACTCGCTGTAACAGTCATTCATTGGCTAATCCTTCATGTCATCCTGGGCAGATCAATAATCACTAGTCTTCTAGATCCTAGTGTAGTAAAGACAAGTAAAGTGAAACTTTGAAAGAAACAAAATAGGATCTATGTTTAATCAGACTGATCACATTCTGTCTGTCACATGAATTGCATGTGTCACTAACCACTAGCTATGTAAACCATATGTTAGTCCCTGAATGACCTGGTGTTTTTGTCAAGTGGATGTTAAACCCCCTCTCTCTCTCTCTCTCTCTCTTATTTGTTCGTTCGTTCTGCCTGCCTAGTGCACAATATTTCTTACTAGCAAAACTATTATCTTTGTGAACTTAACAATTTTCTGAGAGACAAGACAAGCACATGCCCCATACAACCTATCAGTCACCAACACAAATTGCGTGATAATCTGGTGATATTTGCTGATCACAGTACATTTCTGTTATATAAAATAATCTGGCATTCCATTGGAAGGAAATATTCCTGTATTAATTTTATCTTGTGTGAAAAAAAAAAAAGAATTCCCATGATAGAATGTAGTAAGCAAAAGCAAATAATGGCAGCCAATTTGAATTTGTCTGGGGTTGTATTGTTGATGGTAATCATAGTTGAAAATTATTGATTGAAAATAACTTGTTTTAATCGGGTTATGGAAATTTCTAAGCTATGAATAAATGACTTTTTCTTGAATATTTAAAGTTAAAGGACTAGACTCTAAATGTTATTTTTAAGTGACGCGTATACTAACTCCCTGATTATGTTTACTACATCGTTAATACTATTCATCACATGCATTTTGCATACGGATAATCCATTGGCCAATCACCCTATTTTGCTGAGATTTCGTCTAATATTTTTGATGCAGCTATGGCATTTGTGGCACAGGCAGGGTAAGCTTACTCTTCCGGACACCTGTTACCACTGTTTGTCATGTATTTTGCTGAGTACACTATTTTGCCGAAAGTAAACCGTTTTTTTAGGACTTCGAATTTTGTCTACAGTACTTGATTTTATTTTATTTGAATTTTTTTTTTTTTTGCAGCAATGTAAGGGTAAAGTTCAGCGTGCTGTATTATATGTATCTGGTGATGCTCTCCGTGTGGTCGACGAGATTAGTAAGGTAAATAAAATATTTACAAGTATATTTCATATTTAGTAACATAGCCTGTTCTACTTCTTGGGTCTGTATAGGATAATGGGAAATATTTGAAAATTTTGAACAACAGGGATGAGAGCCATTGCACCAACCTCACAGTGGAGTATGACAAGATGCCAGCTTACTAGTTGGGGTCCAGGGGTATACTTACTCCCCCAGAGAATTTTTGAATCTTAGAGTCCCTGAAATGCCATTTCCTAGTTTTTGGGGAAGATTTTGCAGGATTCTGATGACCAGAAAACATGTATCACATGAGTAAAATTGAGCACTATGCATGGGAATTCATGTTATTTATTAAAAATTTTCAAGAAAGTTTGCAGTTCTGTGAATCTGTGATAATTACTTCATTTTCATGGGCCTATATCTTCAATATATGTTGTGGTGAATTAATATGAATGAGCAATTTTGGTATATTTATTTCAGAGTATGATAGTTGACCAAACAATTGAAAAAGTTTCGTTCTGTGCGCCTGATCGTAACCACGAGAAGGGCTTTGCCTATATTTGTAGAGATGGAACCACCAGACGATGGATGTGTCACGGCTTTATGGCCGTCAAAGAGACCGTAAGTGTCAGTATGATTTTTATATTTTTTTCTGTTTTGATGCTTTACAATCGCCAACCATATTTGAGGACTCTACCATCCAATTTGTGTACGCCAAGTTTGTAACCATGGAAAAAAAAGGGAGGTAACTGTTAAAAGTTTTGAAATTTCCTTTTCTTGATATTAGATTTTGTACCGTTGATGTTCTCACATTATCATTTGTCTTTTCTTCTGGTATTAGCTGCTTTTTTTAAAATTTCTTTGAAAATTTTCTATTTTGTCCAACTTTGTTTTTGATAAAAGCATTTATTATTTTTAATAGTGGATATTTTACCTTTATAGTTTACTTGTTTTTATTATGCATCAAATTTCATAAAGCAGCAATGATTTTTTTTTTTTCTGTTAGTTCAATTTAATTCAGCATGATTATTAATTTCAACAAATTATTTGGGTACATCATTATAAACTGTAATTATAATTTTTTATATTTGGTACATTTTTGCGATGTAGAGAATGAAGTTGATCTGATTATTTCTATGATATTTGAATGTTGCATGTTTCAAAATCTGTCAATCAACTTGCGCGAAGGTATACATTAAATTAGAAAAAGTTCATCTTGAAATAGAATTATCCTAAGTTTTTTTTTTAAACACTAATGTCAAGCTTCATGTATTTATTTTTACAACAAAAACTTTCAACACCCTCACCACCACACCAACCTAAGTGGATTCTTTATATATGTTTTTTGACACCAGTGTGACACAATTGAATTTAATGGATAGTAGGGTTTTCAGTATGGGTATTAATCTGTCTTATCTTTTAAAGGCTGTTATTTCTAAGATATTTGAAAGATTTTAACCTTTGACAAATACTGTTTTTTGTTGTTTGATTTCATAGAACCCCTTCTTTCACATCTTTTAAAAACAGATATCTTTGATTTATCTTTTCTTATCACAGTCATGCAATTTTTTAACACTTTTCCCAAATTTATTGATTAGCGAAAGTGACTGTAGATTGACACCCAAGGCCGGATTTTACATGCTATTCAATATAAATTAAGTATAGTCAAAAATAGTTTGTTTTAACAGCTATTTAATGACATTAAAACATTATGTTTATGAAGATTCTTAAACTTGACATACTGGAAGACAGAATTCTGCTTTTTCGGTATAAGAAATGCACCCATCACATTCCACTTATCAATGTCTAGTAAGTCCCGGTCAAAAATAACCGGTTCATTGTTTATCAGATGTTAACCCTTGATTAATTTAATACTATTATAACAAAATGATTTTTTATTGAGGTTCAGGACGCCATGTCAGTAGATCTCAACAAGTTTAAACCTTCTATCAGAGTTTATGACCAGATTTTCCCCGTCAAGTGTTCACTTATTAAGACATGTGCTTCTTCAATTGCTATGATAGTGTTATTCTGGGCCTACTTAGAACATCAACTAATAAATTATGCCTTTTGTTTTTTATTTGCCTGGTAATGTCATTAACTGATAACATATTAATAAATAATCTTCAGAGATCCTACTACCCCTTCGCCTGATCTAATTACGGTTTTTAAATGGTGATCTACTTTAAGACCATCTCATTGATTCTTACAAATAGCAGCCTGATTCAGTAATTGGAGTCTTACTTTAAAACATTTCTTCAGTAAAAGGGCTAAAAAAAAAAGTTGTGATTTGGATGATAATGTTCATTTGTACATGGTGCATCAGAATGACATCCTGTCCTTAACGATTACAATCTAATAGAAAATGATTTAGCTTGCATTTTAGAGATAGAATCGTTTTTTGTGAGGTTCTGAAATTGTTTTCTTATATTTCCACAGTTGCTGGAAAGCTGAATGTTTTAAAAATAGGACTCCAATTACTGCCAATAATTACAGAAGAGAATTCTAAAGGAAGTAACTTCTCTTTCTGTTTTTGTTTGGGATAATTTAGTCTCTTCCCCTGTAAATGTTGCTTGTTTGCAATTTTTATGATTTGCATGTAGATTATTGAATTAGAATTGCCCGAGAAACGCTTTCCTTGACAGCTGAATTCTGTGAATTTTTAGAAATAACATTCTGACATTTTGGTTAATAAAGTTACTATTTTCCATTCACGAAATCTTCCGCAATCTGAAAGCTATTGTGAAAGAACAAACACTGTTTGTTTTCTAATGCAAAAAAATATTTTATTTAGCATTTAAACTCCATATACCTAGTGTATATGTGCTGAGACCGTAAAAGCACTGAATGTGTTCTTGTTATTTCACAATAGTCTTAAAGAACAGGTGACAAGAAAAATGCTGTTTGGAAATAAAGTCATGATACAGAAATCAAAACATTTCAGATTTTAATTAACTGGAAAGACTGGTTGTTTTATAAAAGACTTTTTGCAGTTAGTTTTGAGGTCTTTTATACAAGTTTGTTTGATTTACCCTTGACCTCACCTTGTAGAGAGAAAAACAACCATCTTTTTTATTGTAAATTAAATTAACACAAGGCATTTAGTGGTATTTATAATCTGGTTAGGAGACTGATAATGACCACTTTAAGATTCATCAGCTGGGTATTATTATATCACGGGCTACAGTGTAATATGATATTCCATGATAATGACTAATTATATGTTCTTTATGATATATGTATGTACTTGTCTACATAATGTATGTATATATCCAGGTATTTAAGGCCACTATTAAATAATAATTTGTTTGCTTAGCCCTGTCAGTACAGGAAAGTAGAACATTAACCCCAATTTCATTTTCTTTGGCCTGGAGGTCACATGTTCGATCCCTGCATTGGCCGAGAAAGTTAATCAGGATTTTCCAACACATTGACATGCACATAAAAAAGGTCCCTTGGCAGTTGGAATTTGATATAAGAGTAGGCCATAGTGCCGCTGCCCGGACAAAATTTCCCTTACAGCACTTACAGCACACTGTATGGCATATGCCCGTTTTCATTACCCCATTGGCAGTGGAACAAGTATTTATTGAGCAGAAAGCGAAAATCCGGGAACTTGATTCTGGAATTTAAACTTTTTTACATGGTTACATCCCTTTTTGGCTAAAGGATGTAAGCTTGGCAAACTGTGAACGTGAGGGGAAAATCTGATTTGATACAATATTAAGCGAATTACTCCGAAAACAATGCCAGAGATTTGTTTTTCGACAACTGTAGGTCGCTCTAGAATATCAATAACTCATGGTAAATATCTAAATTGATCTACACTTGTTTTTGCCAAACAAAAGGCTTTGAGCCAAAAACCTATTCAGTAAGCACTAACCTAATGCTTTGAGCATGCATATACGTATGGAAATTTGTGCATTATGAATTATTAGGTGGACCATTTTCCTGTCTCATTGACATGGTTTTGATAAATATTTTCTGGATTAGATAAGGTCATAATTAAGAGAACAAATCACACGTGTGTAACACATGCACTTTAGATATTAAGGTCTGTGTGAAGTACAGTTGTACTCTTACTATTAAGTCGAGAAGACGCAGTGTGATCCCCGGCTTATATATGTGACACCGAGTTGGGTCATCTGCCTAACCTTGTGGGTTTCCTCCTGCTGCTCACAGGGAATTAAATCCAAGTCTATCTCACTCTCAGTAGCTTAGGTTAATCAAAAAGTATACTTAGGGTACCAGATCCCTGACATGTTGGCTAGGAGCTTATGACAAATTTTAATTAAGGATGTTAAGTGTACTGATTAGGTTTTAGGATCAAGCCATCTCCTTGGCAAACCAAGTACATACCAATTTATTAAGTTCAGATGGCATATATTTTGCTTTCCAGCTAGCAAATTATTTTTTAATAGTAGCCTTTATGTCTGTATTACATGTTTGTGTTAATGTCTGAGGAAGGGACCATGCTGTTAATACACATAAAATATTATCTTACACTACTGTTACCTTATCGCTTGACCTTTGACCCCACCTACTAAACTAGAGTGCCCTAGATTTGAAATATCCCTGATTAAACTGAGTTAGTTGGTTAAAATATATTGTCCCTAGGGCTGCAACGATACGCCAGGCCACGATTCGATGCGCATCAAGATTCATAGTCTACGATACGATTAATATCGTGATAGGAAATAAATTTAAAAAATAGGCCTTTTTTATGGTTTACTTTAAACGTGGCATTTATTCGGTCAACTAATAATTAAGCCACTTCAAGTGTCAAAAACGCCTTAACACTCTCTGAAAGTAAAAAAGTTATTTTGCTCATGGACTTGTTTACGCATTTAAAGGAATATTAGTCTATTTTTGTGAAATTTTTATTTGGATAACGAATCACAATACGGACATTGATTGTATCGTGCATCGTGTATTTTTAAAACATCGCGATTCATCGATGAATCGTTGCAGCTCTAATTGTCCCCCATTTCTAATTTGTACAATTTTGTTCAGGTCAGATGGGACACAAACCAGGAGTCCCGTTTAGGGTATGCAAGAAATCTCCTGTTGTTAGGTTATTTCTAAGTGGGAACGAAAACGCCTTCACTGACTGGCTGTCAATTTTGTGAAATGAAATTTAACCATAAAGAACAATAAATACACTGCAATTTATAGTTTTAATGTCTAAAAAACACTGAAGAATGTATAAAAGATTGGGATGATGTTAAAAATTGTTAGATAGGTCAAAAAAAAAACCCCTCTTGCCAATCCAAGGTAAACTAAATACGTAAAAAATCGTTAGGCTGGCAGGATTGTCAAGTGGAAGCCCTGGTGCAAACTCTAGTACCAGTCAATATATCGATGCAACTAAGGTTATTGAACCAAGAGTTCTCAATTGCTGTACTACAAAAAAGACCCAATTATTCAGATTCGTCAATAGACATAGACAATAAAAAGCAGTTGTACCAAATACCACATTGGTCCAAAATATTAGACTTGATCAATACTGACAAGTTTGAGCCTCCTAATTTAAACGTAAATATTGTCAGTTAAACTGTCTTCATTATTCCAGTCTTTGCAGAACAGTAGGTCGTTAAACCCTGTTTTACTTCAGTCTGTTGATCCTTGTATTAGTCGATTGATGTCTGAAGAATAACTCATCTCTATATTACTATCTGAAAAAAATAAAAATTCTCGCACGATAAATTCAAATAGGGACTAAGTTAAATCTTTTAAAAAAAGCCCAGGTTGTTATCCTCCATGATATTTGAAGAATATTTCATTTCGATATTACCATCTGAAAAAAAAAAAATTCTCGATAAATTCAAGTAGGGAACAATTTTAATCTGTTAAAAATCCCAGTCTACTGGACATTCAGGAAATTTATACTGTAGTTAGTTACGTTTGCGTCATCAGACAGAATTATTCACCTTTAAGTATTTTAAGAACTACATCAAAAGGGTAGTGACTTACTCTTAATTAAAACCAAATCCATAGACAGACAGTATTACCAGCATGGTCTCTTTGAGATGTCCAGAACGGACTATAAGACTTGGAGCACTACACTTTATTGTCAAGATTTATATTGTTATCAGGGAGAGAGATTAAGTCATGCTGTAGGCTGTGCTTTTGCTGTCTGCTTAGAAAAGAAACAAAAACGTGATAAAGAAACAGGAGTAACCGTCACCTTTAGTCAAGACAGAACAAGCTTTACGAGGACGGGATCTTTTCGACAGACATCTTTAACAGAACGTTTAGCGGATCCCCAGAGTGCAATATTAGCAGGTAATGTATATCCTTTGGTCTGTAAATTGGTTCCAATTCTTTAAGTTTTTAGTTTCCAATAAACTTTAGTCATTAATGGAGAAATCTTTAAATGAGAGGGGGGGAGGGAATGGCCAAATGGTTAGCACATACTTGCTGTATCATAAGGTCTGTCATTGAGTCGTCTGGCGTGGTTTTGATTCCCTGGTTGTATGTGACAAGGAGTAGGGTCACCTGTCCAACCTTCTGGGTTTTTCTCCGGGTTCTCTGTTTTTTCTCTCACTACTATAGACCACTACCCACAAGCAAATTATAGAAATAAAATTGAAACGTATGTTTGTGTCTCTCTTTATTGGCCAAGAAAAACTGAGGAACTGTGGCACTTCATTTCTGCTTCTGAAAAAAGCTGAATAAAATTGAAAATGTGTAGACTCAAGTTTGATAAATTTAGTGAGTGCTTCTTGAAAAATCTGACTTATTAACAACAGTATCTGGGGTTTGATCTCATTCTTGGCCTAGAGAAACTGAGGTCCAGTGTATACCATTGGAAATAAAAAACAAAAAGCAGGGCTGTAGTCAGACAATATTTTCCTGTGATAAGCTTGAGTTTAATAAATTTAGTTCAAGCTTCTTGATATTGATTGCTTCGTTTGTGCTCCTAGAAAAGGCTGCATAAAGATGTTAACAAAGTCTTGTGTATGGTCTACAACATCAATAATGCATTGTTATAAGTTGAGGAAGATGATAGGAAGAATTTGACATGTTTGAATTATATTCTGATCATGTTGACTGTAGGGTATTGATTGTATAGATTGCCATGGCGATAAACTACTGTATATATATATACGTACAGACATCTTGTACAGGAAACTAACCTATGTCTGTAATGATATAGACTTTGTTATATTGAGTAACTGAATGGCTCACTGACCAGAAAAGTTCCGGTGTTGACCTGAGATTCATAACAGAAACTGATATGTCTCTACATGTATATCTTAATGTAATAATATAGACTTGTTACACTCACTGACCAGGAAGGTCCTGGTTTCAATCCTGGTGCTAACTGAATTGTACAGGAAACTAGCCTAAGGGGATGACCCTGGCAAGAGACAATATGTATAGTCGTTCGGATGGAGCAAAAAAAAACCATCGCCATGCATGGAAAAGAATAAGAGTAGACCGTAGTGCCGATATCCAGGCAAACTTACCTCATAGGACACTTCCGTCTGTCTTCATTAGTAGAGTTGGGAGCAGGACAATATGATGTTAAAGTCCCACTTCCTTTCAATTCTGTTTGTCTCATTTATTGGACAGAATGATATATTTAAAACATATGATACAGTATGTCCAATCTTATCGTGTATATTTGATACGTTATAGAGGTTTATGTGCTCAACAGATGATACATTATGATATCATTGATCATTGAACTCGGTTCCAAAAATCATTATCTACTTTTGTTTACTTAATCAATACTTGAAAGGTCACTACCTCTTTGATTCAATTGAAAACTGAAATTGTTCTTGGAAGATAGATTTCTTACTTCAAGGCAGTATAAAGTCACAGTATTGATTTATATAAAAGCAAAAAACAACCAACACCCATCAGTCTTTGAATGGTGTTAAAACAAGTTTTTTCATCTTTTAATCTCCACATTTCTCAAATAAAAAGTTTGGAAACTCTAATTCTTAAATTAGAAGGCAAGCAAATACATTAATTAGGTGCAAGTAACAGAAATAAAACGGTTAGAATTTCTAAATAAAAATTTGGGTCATTTTATTAAATGGAAGCCAAATAACTACTTAACAAAATTCTTGAAGTATACTTAATGTTTTCGACAAAATCGTCAATTTAGGATTTAAAATTCTGGTCAACTAGCTTTGTGTCTGTCCTCAAGCGGTGCAAACTGTAGACAAACAGAAAGCATAATAAACTTATGGTTGTCACTCTGAGTAAACTTACTGACTTCCATTTCGCTACGATTTTCCGGCGTGGTTTCCCCTTGTCAGTGATTGCAGAAGGAGGGCCTTACAAGGACAGCTGCCTCGTCTTCGGATGGGACGAAAAACCGTTGGTCCCCTGTACACATTGCCGTGCACGTAAAAGATCTCTTGGCAGTTGCGATTTGATATAAGAGTAGGCCGTAGCTCCGCTGCCCAGGCCAAATTTCCCTCATAGCACACTGTATGGCGTATGCCCGTCTTCCATTTATAGCCCAGTTCAGGTGCAGAAGAGTAGGACGTTAAACCCCATTTCGTTTCATTTCATTTTCCATTTCGTTAATGCAATGAAAATTCCCAGCCGGGGATTTATTGTTAAAGCATGTCAGATCAACCTCACTCGCCACTTTGTTAGATCTAAATCGAGGAATTCCGCCCCTCCCTCCCTTTCCTTTCAACTTGAAAATTAATGTACCATACAAAGAATAATTCCCCTAGAATCCTGGGTAAATGTTCTATTGATTTTGTACACAAATTAGATACGCTTATATAAGTAACTATGGAATGCTGAAGTAAAGTTGGAGGAATTCATGTATCGATTGAATTTAATCTCATTCAGAATGGCACAACACTTAGCCTCTTAACATTAGTCTTGCTTCAAAAGTTTTGAAGTCTTTGATATGCGAAATACATTGAATGAAAATCCACTTTTCATTAGGAAATTCTTATTTAAACGGTAAAGTTTTCTCCATCTATAACAAATTATATATTTTGAGACAAAGTGGAATGGAATAAATAAATTTTAAAGGGTAATTTTGAATCGTTTAAAATTAAGCCCTGCTTATACATATATGTCGCCCTATTACACCACAAAATTATCAACAAGTAAAAACGGCTAGCTTATGTCGCCTACGGTCAGAGATAAATGAACAACAAAGCGCTTTATGGCATGTCAGCCCCAACCGGGCTATATTGCACCAAACTACAATCAGAGTTCTGATCAGTGAAAATGGGGATACAAATGTGAGTGCTATGGTGGTTTTCCCGTTTCCCATTACTTGCAAGCCAGTTACTATTGGCTGACTATACCTGTGTTGCAACACGAAATCATGTCACCCGAAGTCAATCTGATTAAAATACAGATCTGTATTTCGTTTTGGCCTATATGAAGATCTGACCAGTTGTACTTGAAGGTCACGTCGTACAAGTGGCTTTTGACCCTATGATGTCAGATATTGATTAATCAATCGTCGTTGATGTTACTAGTGGCTTACCCACAGTTCTGTGCGTCGCACTCCAAGAAGTCGTCGTAACAGACAGTTTCATTGGGTAATCCCTCACTTCAACCAGAACGCTGGTAATATAACAACTCTTCTAGATCCTAGTGTAGTACAGACAAAATAAAACGAAATTTTGAACCAAAATAAAACGAAAGAAAATAGGATCTGTGTTGAATAAAACTCACTAAAAGCCATGTAAAAAGGAGACTAGCTGCTGACAGTAAAAAGCAATGTCAGCAGATTAGTTTTTCTTTATCGTAGATGCCAGTTACAGATAACCCAGTTAAAACTCGTATTTATTCATCGTAAGGGTGACGTAAGCCCGGCTTGACATTTATTTTATTTTATTACTGGAGAGGTGAAGTTGTGAAGCATGCCTTGCAATATGTCAGTGATACAATCTAGATTATATAATGAGTATTGATATTTTATTATATTCAGAACCTGTGCCAGTCAGAAGAGTTGATAATCCATTTGCTGTACAGCGACCGCATGCTACACCAGAATTATTTAATCGTCAAGGCTCCTTCAGAGGTTTCGAAAAATTACAAGAGGCATCATCACCGTTTAAAAGAACACTTTCACTACGCCTGAATGACCTCCCATCCACACTTCAACGACAGAATGCAATCATGGAGTCACCCAGCGCTAATGGTGGTAAGCAAATTATTTTAGTTACGACCATATATAGAGGGAGTCTGGCAAATTGTTGTCTCAATTGAGATTGGTCAAATCAGATTATTACAAATTTCTGCCTCTGATTCACTATATCATATGCTGTTCTATCATTCCATTCGGTTTCACTGATACTCAATAGTCAATATTTTATATATGTTTTGTTCCAGTGTCGATCTATCAAATTTACACTAGTAACGGGGGGTTTGGGTGTGTGCATGTTAGATCATAAGATCTGTCATTGAATCAGGTGGTGTGGTTTCGATTCCCCGCATGTACGTGACAAGGAATAGGGTCGCCTGTCCAACTTCGTTAATTTCCACGTCCTCCTATTTCCTCCGACATCTAAAGACACCCTTGACACAAGTGAATTATTGAAATAATGTTGAACCATATGTTAGTCCCCAAATGACCTAGTTTGTGTCGTGGATGTCAAACCCCGTCTATCTTTCTCTCTATTAAACTTACAGATTGAGTAACAAAATGACAGTTGGCCAGACTCTATCTATATAAATCTCTGATTACGACAAAAGACTAATCGTGTCTAAATTTACCACATGTATACTCCAAATCAATATTACATTACTTGATGATATTATGTGATGGAAAGTTTATCCAATAATCGCAAGAGTAAGCGTCTGATTAAAAAATAAAAAACAGTGCTCCATTGATTTTTCTGGGTAAAAAGTTGGAGCGTTTAATGTCAGATGTCTAAATTTGTCTGATTTTAGATGTAAAGATAGAAATCTACATTCCTACCATAACTTATTTATCTTTAACTTATAAACATTTGAGTGTTTACTCCCAGGAGCATTACTATCTGGGTGATCTTGTTTTGTGAATTTACAAAATATGGGATCAAAATTAAATGCTTGATGATTTATTTTGACCTTTTAATTTTTGTATGATCGTATATTGTCGTCTGTCCGTACATCTTAGCTGTTGTGGGTGTATGTTTTGTTTGCCTGGCAACCTATTTTTATTTGATGCATGGGCCTTAATGATCCAAAAATGATTTGAAACGGATATTAGATTGTGTGACGGGAATTTCGATCTGTTGTAGTCATGCGATCAGAAGGTTCGAATCTCATGGGCCTTAATTATCCAAAAATGATTTGAAACGGATATTAGATTGTGTGACGGGAATTTCGATCTGTTGTAGTCATGCGATCAGAAGGTTCGAATCTCATTGGGGAGGGGTGGGGGGCAAGAACCTTCAAGGTTTTTCAAGACTGGCCTTCACTTCTTACTCTTAGAGGTGCTCCACAAGTAAAATCTGCTCATTCAGATGACACATGGCTTGTACATCAAAGAAACGTTAACATTTGGAAATCCAAGAAGAGCAGGCAAGAATCCTGTCCTGGCAAAATTCTCCTAACTTGCACATGTTACCTTAAAAATAAAATTTACCATATATTTGTCTGAAAAAGCCCATTCCTTTCCATTTCTATTCTGAGCTGAGAATTTAGCCTGATAAATACGAACCTTATATTTAGTTTTTGGCGATAACTCTGCTAGGCTGTCAAACACAGTTCACATTTGGTACGTTTGCTGTGTATCCCATCATTAGTCCTTAGATTGTGGTAAATTTGGTACATTTGCTGCATATATATCATATCTTAATCTTAAGTTTAGTCCTTGGATTGTCTTAAATTTGGTACATTTATTGCATATATCATCTTTAGTCCTTGGATTGTCATAAATCTATATGTCTGCTGCATATATCATATCTTTAGCCCTTGAATTGTTGCATATATCATCTTTAGTCCTTGGATTGTCATAAATCTATATGGCTGCTGCATATATCATATCTTTAACCCTTGAATTGTTTTAGATTTGGTATATTTGCTGTGTGTATCCCATTATTAGTCCTTAGATTGTTTAAGATTTGTAAGATTTATTTATGACCTATATTTACAGCTGTAGGGGGAACAATTCACGAAGAGTCTCCTGAACAAGAAGATTCTATAGCTCAGATGTGTCAACAATTAACCCAGGGTTTAACGGCCTTGACATCAGACGAAGCTTTTAATAACACTCCCACACGTCGAGGAGCAGAGCATCATGGTCTTAGTCTTCATCATCAACACTCGGCTCCTTCATTCCAGCCCCCATCAACAACATCTCTACCCCGACAAAATACCATACCTTCAAGTAGTAAGTAAATTTCTCACCATTTTCAGGACACAATCCACACTAACACTGGGTTGTGGAAGCCAAGTGGACTTGGCATACATTTTAGATCATAAGAGGAGGGGATAGCTGGGGGGATAGCTGAATGGTTAGCAGGTGCTTGCTGTATCATAATAAGGTCTGTCATTTAGTCAACTAGGGTTGTTTTGATTACCCGGTTGTACGTGATGAGAAGTAGAGTTGCCTGGGTTTTCTCGGGGTCCTTCCCATTGTTAAAGACACCCACGCACAATATTTTATTGAAATAGATTAAAACCATACGTTAGGCCAGAAATGACCTGGTTTGTGTCCAGTGGACGTTCAACCCCATTTTTTTTCTCTTTCTCTCTCTTTTGAGTCAAATTTTATGTTTTTGACCTGGAAGACTTAGCTGCTGTTGGCGTATGTTTTGTTGTCTGGCAACCTATCATCTATTGTGTTGATGAGACATTAAGCACCAGTATTCTTTGTGGTTAAGTCAGGTTGGGAGGTCACGTGTTCTAACATGTGTTTCAGATCATAAGGTCTGCCTTTGAGTCATTGAGCTTGGTTTCAATCCAAGATTTGTACATGGCAACATTGTGGCTTTTCTAGTTTCCTTGCACATCAAATAGAAATTATACGTTTGTCCGAAAATGACCTGGTGAGTGATTGATTAACATTATCAAAATGTTGATTAACCGTGTCTCATTGTAGTAAACATTAGGTGCAGCTTAATTATACATCTTCAGCTATGATTACTTTTATAATGGAGATTCTTTTTATGGTTTTGGTGGTTGGCTTATAGCTAAAGAATTAATAAAGCCATGTTTTGGTATGAACTTGATTTTTGGTTATTTTCAGATTTTAACTCTTTGTTTCTTTTTATTCCAGCCTATATGTCACAAGCGGCTCCACAAACCAATCCATGGGCCTCAAATACCGCGGAAACAAACGGAACACACAATCAGTACTGGAATAAACCCACATCTCCTACAAACCCCTTCGTATCTCAACCTGCCCGTCAACCCGCGGCTTCCGCCGCAGTCGTCAATGGTGTGCCTTTGAAAGGCGATAACTTTACCCAACCCGTTCAGGCCCATCAACGTTCGAATGCCTTCCAAAATATGCGTAGCCATTCCATAGACACTGGAGAACTTCCCAGTGCAGCGTGGGCACAAGCTCAGAATCGTAAACCTACATTATTGCAAATGGCTGCTCATCAAAGAAGTTTTCAAGAAAACGGAACAGATACAAGTAATTGGGCTTCGTCTGCCCTTTCGACCACGAGTCCTACTCATTCGAAAAGCCAGGGTGTGGATCCTTTCGACGTGGCTTGGGCTGCTAAGCAGTCGAATAAAAATAGTAATCCTTTTGGATCAAAATCTGTGAAACAATTCGAAGTTCAATTATAGTTGTGCTAATAATAGTGTGCTAATGATGGTGTGCTGTAATGGTGGGCTATAATAGTGTGCTAATTAGAAAGAAGGGGTATTCAAAAATTCTATTGATATTAGTACTGGCGAAATGGGTTAATGATGGATTAATAATTTCAACAGAGTGACTATTCAGAAATATATGCTGGAATCGACGACCTTGTGTGTTTTATATTTTAACCTGATGATATATAAGATTTAGCGTGAAATAAATTTACGCGGGAAAGCACCTTTACAGTGCTGATAATGTTTATATACTATATATATATCCATGTTGTTGTACATATATTGGTGATACATCCATTGTTCAGATTATATATAGACTCATGTTATTTCACCAATACCATCAACGCCCATCCTGTGTTTTCGTTCAGTTAAATATATATATATATGTATTAATGTATTGCACGTTTTTCATTATATCAAAGCAAAGAGACAAATATGAATATTATATATATATATATATATCAAACATTAATTACTTATCTAATATATTGTCATAGACACTAGATTCATGTTATAAATATACACAGACGGACACTCAGAAAAAATATCCTGATTCTTTATTCATCCGTTAATAAAAAAAAAAAAATCGGTATTGTCCCCCGTTTTGCAAAAGAGGCAAATACTGGAATTATAATTTTCGGTATGTTGAACGAGATTTAATTATTAGCTTTGCAAATTCCTTTTCAACATGGTGCTTTTGCATATATGAATTTAATAGTCGAACCTTGATCCTTAAAATTTTGGTACTGAAGTGTCTAGCCCTTCGGGAAAAAACAATTGATTACTTACATCTATTTACACAAAAAAATGTTAATAGATTTGATTAAAACATTCAACCACATTATTTAAGATTGTTTTAAGAACCAGATATTGTTTTTGTTTGGCCTAGTTATGTATAATTATAATAATGAAGATTTGTGTCTGAAAAATAAATTTAATGTACGATAATTAATCTGATTATTTTTTAAGAACTACAAAATGTTATGTTTTTAAAAAAAGTGTGGATAATATAAATAGTCTATTATAAAATATGAATTTTATATTTGGTCTAATTTGATGATTTAATTAATGGTCTAATTTAATTAATTTGTCATTTTAAGAACTTTTTATTAGCTTGTACTCAATAAACACACATTCATATTTGACATTGATGAAAAAAAAGGAAAGGTAGTAGGGTGAAATGCTGATGCATTGGTAAAATTCTCTCTTGCTTTGGTTTAAAAAAGGCCAACAGATCACTGAAGATATATTGGTGCTGATAAAAGTTTTATAATCCACATTATTTCGTCATGATTTAAGTTTCGGGAAAGGCAAATAGGGAGAAACGGAGATGTCTGAGTAAAAATCCCCCATTGCTCTGCTTAAAAATTGTTTGCAACAGGTGCCTTATTTCCAGGCTTTGAACAACTTTAGTAATCAGGATTATTCTGTTACACGGAATATGATTGGTGGGAAGCCGAGATAGTAGAAATGTTGATGCCTGGGTGAAATTCTCTCTGGCTCTGCTTAAAACTGTCTTTTATTTGAATCACACCAGGTAATGTCGGTGATAAATATAGATGTGTGTTTACTGTGTGTTATTTGGTTGTAAATTTTATTTTACCTCATTCATTTATTTTAACATATAATAGTGCTGGTGACGATTGTTTAACTTAACACAAATCAGGCGGTGAATTTCAAATTGTTGGATTAATCAAGTTGGAACTGTCACATATTGTTCATATCTATTTACATGTTATCTTAACAATGTATGTCAGTGTGTCACGTATCTGTTAGCTCTACATACTGTATGGTAACCAGTCTAATTCTAGACTTGCGATGCAGTTGTGATGAGTTTCAATGGTATAACTTTAGACCTGTGAGGCAGTTGTGACGGGTTTCATCGGGATGATAACCAGTATAACTCTAGACTTGTTGAGCAGCTATGACGTGTTTCGTCAGGATGATAACCAGTATAACTCTAGACTTGTGATGCAGTTGTGACAGGTTTCACCAATGGGGGTCGTCAACTACGCAGTGTGAAACCCTGAGACTTAAGATATGTACTATTATTTTAACTCTCAACCAATCAAAAGGCTGCATCCTTAAAAAAGTTATTTGAGAATAACACTCACGTGTACCACAAATCTCCACCCCACAGGCATTATTCATAAAATCTTAAACCTCCTAAAATGGTGTATTTTTCATAATGCAATATTACCATGTTGTTACCAAGAATTGATTTTATGCTGCAGTTAATTTGTTTTTTATCAATAATACTCTAGAGCTTGATCGATTTAGCAATTTGAAATGAACCCGAAGATATTATTAATGTTTATTTCAGTGGTCAGACATATCTATGCGTGAAGTTTTATTTTCATTTTAACATCTTTCTATTAGTTGTATATTTACATATATTTACCTTTCATTGACTCCAATATTTAAACCTAATCAGCACCCTGGCCATAAAACTTCTTTTTTCTTAACTCAAGAGTTACTCAGAGTTGATACCTTAGTCTAGTGGTCAGGACACTGGACTTTCTTGTCTTTGCTTCCAATTCCAGCATCGGTCAAGAAAAACATTTGTATGAGAGGCAATACCCAAGCCTGCACATCAGGCTCCGGTCACAAACTTTATCAGGTACAAATTATCCTACAACATATACCTAGAATACAATACCTGTAACTTCAACACATATTTTACTCTTACTTGCTGTGATGAAACTTGAGTTCAGCCAAAAAGAATAATGTTTTATGGCCTCCTAGGCACAGGCCTTTTATTTTACAATGCACATTTTTTGTGAAACAAGAAAGCATTGGAGATACCTAACATAATATCAGACAGTTGTACTGTGGTGGTTTTGTGAGGATTTCATTGGAAAGTTCCTGGGAACTATTCTATCTTCATAATACGTATTTTGATAAATATATGGCAATCCATACAGTTGTTGTAAAGAATATTTTGATAGAATTGGTAATCCATACAACTATATCTTTAAATGATTTATGTTTCACAAAAATGTTAATGAACAAAAGAATAAATATCATTAGGGCACCGCCTAAACAGGGTACGAACTATTATTTTGTATATTGTTTAATGTTCTTCTTGAAATTTTAAATTCTTAAATTTCATAAAATGCTGGTTCATTGATCTTTATTTTAAATAAAAAGGTTGTCTTTCAGGGTTTTTATCTTTAAACAAAAAAATTGTAATTATTTGCATAATAATTGATTTTGATTTCATCATCATCATCATTGATTGATTGGTTGATTGACTGATTGATTGATTGATAATTGAATTAAGAACATATTATACAAAGATGTGGCATAGTCAGTCATTTTCTAACCCGGTGGCTCCTCCCTCGAACCATGTTTGAATACTGACATATTTCTAGTAATTCTTCTTCAAAATTGTGCTGTTATCAATTTACATGTCATTGTTTGCGTTCTCATGAAGTAAAATTCAATGATTTTAACTTGTACACTCAAAAAACTTATTAAGACATTGGTGTATGTCTTGTAACAGGATTGGAGCTGCGGACAGAAATATCAGGACTAAACAGGAATCTTAAAGGCCATTAAAATAAATAATCTGATACTGAGGTAATCCTGCATCATTTAAAAATGGCCGCATGACCATTTAAAAAAATAACAAAAAAAACCCAGTCTATTGATCATCGCAAGTATATATTCTGGTTTTCAGACAATCCTTCGCATTTTCTGGGGACGAGTGCAAGCCACCTAGAATAACCGCCTGACTACGCTACAGATTTTACGTTCTCTATATGTTACAATAAATATAATTGGTTGTTTTTATTTTAAAAGAAAATAACAATGTTTCTTTTTTTTTTTTTGAATTTAAATTTTAATTTGATATCAATTAGTGCTGAAACTTTTTAACATCATCTCACATCCTCATCCCTGATTTTTTCAGTTTTGTAAATACGCATTTTAACTTGGGTCTAAAATTCTACTTTCATTTTATATATACCATAATAAAAATGGCCATATTAATTTTAGGCAATAAATGTTGGGGTGGGTACTTTTAAAAGATGAAATAATTAGCACGGTTTTTAAAATAGAAATTCAATTCTTTGTAAATTTATAAATAAAACCATTGATGTAATTTTATGATTTTATAAAGAATATTTTTTGTCGATTTTATTTCGGTAGAAAAGACTTATAAAGTGGCCTATATATACGAAAAATAAAATGATTATTTTTATACAAAACTTGAATTTATCCCGTTTTTTTTTAAAATTTCAAATTGTAATCATTGTTAATTAACAGGCTTTCAAGTGTAAATGTTAGACCACATTGGCTTGATGTCTTGTAGCAACTATATGTGACCGATAAATGAGTCGAAAGTCTCACGTCATTGTTTATGATATTAATATATGAACAAAAATATCGAAATAGGCTACAAATATAAAAAAAAATTTAGTTTGCTTTATATGTCAAATCTAAACTTTTACCATTCATGTTATGTCATTAAAATGATATTTTTAGCCTATTTTTAAATTTGTGTTCATTTTGCTATCACTGCAGGTCACTTATGTAAAAGTGGTTATATCTTCACATTGTACAGACTCTCTCTACTGCCTGATACACCAGCACCATGCTGTGTATCGTAACCAGTATATTATGTCCTTGTATATAATTAACCAGTGTTTAATTCACTTGTTGTGTATAAAGTGTATCAATAAATATAATTTATATTCAATTCAGGTGATCGAACAGAATGTATAATAATATCCACACATTACAAATTCTAATCTTTTGTTGTTAGGTGGGTTTCCATTTTTAAAAGTTATCCGAATAATTAGTTAAACCTATCAACTGAAATGCATAGATTGGTTCTAAAGTGTAACAATACTTTAATTTAATTATTTGATTACCCGTAATTTTATATATCCAATTGTTTTCTATTAATGGGAACATCAAAATATTTAGTACGTAAATTGATTTCTAATGGTTTGATAAATTACTAATTGAATTCAAAAATAAATTTAAATTACATATAAAATGGAATTTTATGGAATAAAAACAAAAATTTAAATTTTTAAAATGTAACAAGCAAAATGGAAAAATGATTTTATTGAATTATTTGAATAACTTGTATTGTGTGGATGTTTCTATACAAGCTTTAATTGCTAAAGTATGTACAGTAATTCTCTCTCTCTCTCTCTCTCTCTCTCTCCTTATATATATATATATATATCGAATATGTACACCTTGATCCGACAACCAATAGATTATCTTTGTACAGTTTCTATATTAGTTGCTTTTCATCTAATCCTGCAATATTTGTTATTATCATTAAAGTCTATGTTATCCTTCTATATAAAAGTTTTTTTGGGTTGTTTGTTGGCCCCATGTTTGGAGAGTGAGTCTGGATGGCCAAATGGATAGCATGTGCGCGGGTGCATCATAAGGTCTGTCATTGGGTTAACTGGCATGGTTTCGATTCTCGGTTGTACTTGTGGGTTTTCTCAGGTCCTCCCGTTTCCTCCCATTGCTAAAGATCCCTACATGCAAGCGAATTATTGAAATAAAATTGAACCATGTGTTAATCCCGAAATGACCTAGTTTTTGTTGAGTGGATTTTCCAGAGTGGTTCCCCCTTGTCAGTGGTGCAGGACAGATGGCCTGGCAAGGGACAATGTATAGTCGTTCAGATGGTACAAAAAGCCCCTTAGCAGTTGGAATTTGACTCAGAGCAAAAAAGTAGGATGATAAACCCATTTCATTTCAGGTTCGAGTCTGTCATTGAGTAAACTGGCATGGTTTCGATTTCCTGGTTGTACGTGGCAACGAGTAGGGCTGCCTGTAAAACCTCACGGGTTTTCTTCAGTGACCCGACATGACAATTGCAACAAAAACTTCACTTTTTTAGGAGCGAAGTCTTCAAAATTAGTAATAATAGTGGCCCCTCAATGATTTTCTTGATTGTACGATGACGTGTATGTGGCATGCTTCGACAATTTTCCGTTTATCTCCGGCAAAGAATGCATCATAAGGCCTGTCATTGAGTAAGCTGCGTGATTTCGATTCCCAGATTGTGTGTGACAAGGAGTAGGGTCGTTTGTCCAACTGGCATGGTTTCGATTCTCTATTGTACTTCTACATGAGTAGGATCGCCTGTCCAACCTTTTGGGTTTTGTCAGGTTCTCCTGTTTCCTCCCACTGCTAAAGACCCCTAAGCTCTAGCGAATTACTGAAATAAAATTGAACCATATGATAGTCTCGAAATGACCTTTGTACGACCTGAAATTTGTATGAATTCTGTGTGAAAATTATAACCATACTGATTTATGCACATTTAAACATATTTCAGTGGTGAGAGAGAGAAATGGGGTTTTTAACACCCACTCAGCACAAACTAGGTCATTTTGGGACTAACACATGGTTCAATTTATTTTTTCAATAATTTGCTTGCGTGTATGGGTCTTGTCATGTAAAACCAGGGAATCGAAACCATTCCAGTTGACTCAATAACAGAGTCAGACCTTATCATACAACGGGCACGTATTAACCATTCAACCATCCAACCTGCCACCCCTATTTCAATGACAATGACAAGTATAAACACATGGAATATATCTCTGGTGACAGAGAATGAGAAACAGGCTTGTGCGTAGAGGTCTTTAGCAGTGCGAAGAAACTGGAGGACCTAGAGAGAACCCACCGGGTTGGGCAGGCAATCCTGAGTTAGACCATTCACCCACGAACCCCCCCCCCCCCTCCAAATCTTACTAGCAATAGTGATGTTATACTATTGGTCATGAGTGGAATTTGAATGTCATTATTGCACTGAGATTACCGATGACAACGCAGAGATTTTGACACGGACAGTAGCATTTCCTCCTACTCTTCATGTAATAATGTCAATATGAGAGAAAGGGAGAAATTGGGTTTAACATCCATTTTGGGACTAACATATGGTTCAATTTTTTTTCAATAATTGGCTTGCATGTAGAGGTCTTAAGCAGTGAGAGGAAACTGGAGGACCTAAGGTGGACCCACGTGATTTGGACAGGTTGCCCTACTCTTCGTCACGCACAGCCAAGGAATCTATTATGTGCATGCCAACATGTACACAGGACCTCAGATTTCCTTCTTATCCTGGGGAATCACACTGGCTAAGTGGGAAAGGCGCTGGCTCGCTAGTCTGGAGGTCGGGTGTTCGATCCCTGCATTGGCCGAGAAAGTTCATCTCGATTTTCCGGCGTGGTTTCCCCTTGTCAGTGATGCAGAAGGAGGGACTGACAAGGACAGCTGCCTAGTCGTTCGGATGGGACGAAAAACCGAGGTCGTACACGTAAAAGATCCCTTGGCAGTTGGAATTCGATGTAAGAGTAGGCCGTAGCACCGCTGCCCGGGCAAAATTTCCCTCATAGCCCACTGTATGGCGTATGCCCGTCTTCCATTAGCCCAGGTCAGGTGCAGAAGAGTAGGACGTTAAACACCATTTCATTTCATTTCTGCTTATCCTAACAACTAGCCGCTGATTCTTTGCCAAGCTGTCCCTTCTGCTCCATTGACATGGGGGGGGGGGGGGGGAACCATGCTGCAAAATCAAATTGAACTATCTCGGCCAACATTAGGATTGAACCCAGACCCCCTGGTTAGCAAGCCAGTGTCTCACTCACTGAACCAGCATGTCTCCCAAGAACATATCAACAACTTTAGTTATTAAATAAGAATAAAATGATTTTATTAATTCCAATAAACTGATAGAAACACAAATGATATATTAAGTAACACAAATCGAAAATTATTTTATTAATTGATACAAACATCATGACCATACATGCATCCAATCTGATAAAAATACAGATCTATATTTTGTTTTGTTTATTTATACTTTTGATGGCCTACACTACATAAAGATCTGACAAGTTGTACTGGAAAGTCGGGTCAGGGATCATGCAAGCCCCTTTTGATCCTATGACGTCAAACATTTGATTAACCAATCAGCATTGATGTTATTAGTGGATTACCAACAGTTCCCTTCAAAAAAAGCCTAAAGCTCGCTGTAACATACTGTTTTATTGGCTAAAGCCTCACATCTTTCAGAACATGTGGCTAATCCAGATCCTAGTGTAGTAAAGACAAGTAAAACGAAATTTTGAACTATTAAAACGAATTGAAATAGAATCTGTGTTTCAATGAGATTGTACATACATGACTATCTACATGTCAGTTTATCTTAAAGATACATTTTGTAAGATTTAGATAAAGAGCTGGCCGTTCTCACTATATTTCTAAAATAGATAATGCAAAATGAATATATCAAAAATTTCATTCAAATCACTATATTTTGAGCGAAATTATCAGTGATTGTAGTTCTGACAAGATGTGCATTGATTGTAACTACCGTACTGGTCATTTTTAAATCAAATCATTGAATGGCAGAACCGCTCTAATCTACTTAAAATCTGAGGCATTAGAGGGCATGTCTAATGTAGCCTTTTCGTTGGTTTAGATTTTACCTCTTGGCCAATGATGCCACAGTTCCTGACCGTCAAGTTTTCATTAATAATGCCTCCTGGTTCCCTACTTTTTGTTAATAATGCCACAGTTCCTGGCCGTCAAGTTTTTGTTAATAATGCCTCCTGGTCCCCAAGTTTTTGTTAATAATGCCACAGTTCCTAGTCCCCCAAGTTTTTGTAAATAATGCCACAGTTCCTGGTCTGTGTCGCACATAATGCTAGGTCCTTATCTGACATTCTTTTCCAGTTTAATTAAATATCCGGTAATAGCGATTAGATTTGAAGAATTGCAAAACACACCAAGAATTGTTAAATGAACATGTGTAGTTACAAATGTAAAATAAAGACTATTTTTTTTTGTTGTTTTTTTATTTTCATTTTATTCTGATGGTCACTCCAATACAGAGGCCTTATGCAAGGAGCTAAATCTGCCTATCACAAGACATTTTTCTGATATCACATTATTAGACATTTTTTATTTTTCAATTATTATAGCAAGAACAGCCATCTTTTTCGCTAAATCCTGCATAATGTAAAATCTACAGACAAATTTAAGGAGATCGGCATCTCGGTTCTTCATCAGATGTCTTAAGACACAATTTCTCTCTCCAATAAAAGGATGTCTCTTATTATTGGTCATTTCAAAACAGTTTTTTCATTGGTCGACCAATCACACCTCACATTTTTTTGAATAAGCTCAGGGAAGACTTGTGACAGAGTGGAATATACAATTAAAAAAAGAAAAAAAAAAGGTGAAAATATTGGTATAGATTTTAATTAAGAGTTTAATAAATTCATCTATTATTATAAACAAAAGCGTTTTGTCTTAAATCTTGTACAAACAAGTGTGTTAAAGATGTATTATGTAAGAGTTAAATCAATCTGTTGCAGATCTTTCTGGTGGCTTCAAATGTTATATGAATTATATATAATCACGTTATAGAAATTATTGTATTATAGGCCATTGGATAGCAGATGTTTAAAAGGATTTGAACACTTCTTAGATTCCAAAATTTAACAATAAAATGGATCATCAAAACTAAGTCTTGTTTGCCCAGCACCGTTGCTACGATAATAAACAATTTTGAAACATTCCTTTTTCATTATCTATTTTTGGAGTACATGTAGTATAACAAGTGTGACCAGGCCCCGAGTTCACAAAGCATTCTCAGACTTAAATTGAGAATTTGCTCAACTTTCAATCACTGTTTATGAGAAATATCTTTGATCCAGAAACACAAAACTTTGCACATAGTTTCTTATTGATGTATTTGATACATTAAAATCACAAAATTATCATAAAGGCTTATATTTTAGTTAAAATAAGGTGAACAATTTTGAGTAAATTCTCAACTTAAGTCTGAGAATGCTTTGTGAACTCGGGGCCAGTTCTTTTTCTAAATCTTACATAATGCATCTTTAATTATTATAAACAAAAATGTTACGTCTCAATTCTCAAAAACAAATGTGTTATGTTTAACTCTGAAATATCATAAACAAAGTGCCACGGCTTGAATCTGAATGCCTTTAAGGTTTTCATTATAACACAGGTGCAATTGGTGGACCCCAAAAACAGCTTTATTGTGACAGTATAGCTAGTGCGTATTATGTAATTAAGGGTCTCTGCATTATTGTGGAGTTCTAACTAGTGTGTAATATATAAGGGTCTCGGAGCTATAAGACAGATCAAGTCTGTGAAACCCCAAATTTAATTTTGATATTATAAGAAGTGTTAATATATTTATATAATTATTTAATTTGATATAATAATTTTCTGGGGGTGGATTAATACAATGATTTGAGCAGTGCAAATTATGGAAGGATTTTATTTTGAAAAAATATAAAATTTCATACTCTTATGGCACAATCTGACTTCAAAACAGCAAAGCTCAATTCAAACTTATTCTAATCATATAATAGTCAGAAATGTTTTTCTATTCTACAAAATTAGACGATGACAATTAAAAAAAAATCCCAAGTGATTTGGGTGTCCTAAAACATTAATTACTATACCTTACATTTTAAAATAATTTTTAAAAATCCCAAATAACTTTGGATCAAAATTTTAAATATCCCAAATAATTTTGGGTCAAAACACTCAAACAATCACAAAAATTACAGCAAAAAATAAATAAGCAGCTTTTAACAAACACATGGTTTTCTATTCAGCTAAGAATATAATTAATATATTATTATGGAATGTTAAAAAATAAAAAAAACTTATGAGTAATGATTTCAAAACAATGGAGATTAACAAACAAACGAACAAACAAAAAAATCTCTCAATGGCTGATAAATGTTAATCATGGCATAATTAAAATCCATTATCTTGGCCCTCGCCTCGGCCGACAACAAGTTATCTTACCCTTTTAGGAAGAAGTATGGAATCTTGAATCGCTAATTCTCACTCAATGCTAACTTTCTACTCATTGATATGTTCTATATATTCAAATACAAAAAGTTAATTTGATAAATGTTACTTTCAATTTCAATTCAGATCTCAACACTACCCACAGCAGTCTACAAAAGATTTGAGTACTGTGGATAAATCACATCAATTTCAGTCATATTAATTCAAAGTTCCATTAATTTAAGGTTACATTAATTCAAAATTGGATTAATTCAAAGTGACATTAATACCAAAGTGACATTAATTTCAAGTCACATTATTTCAAAGTCACATCAATTCAACATCACATTAATTCCAAGACACATTAAATCAAAGTCACATCCATTCAAAGTCGCATTAATTCAAAGACATATTAATTTCTTTTTTAAAGCAAGAACTCTATAGCTAGTTTCACTCAGCTTGCCATGTGCTTTAAGAAAGAAACCATAAACTTGTTCAAATAGAAAACACAAGCAAATAACTATATATACATTATATACACAAGAGATATAACAGTATTATCACATCATCACATTTTAAACAAAGAACAAACTACGATCACAGAATTCTTATCGTCTTACACAACCCAAATTTTGACTCAATGAGTTAAAAATTGGAAAAGATCATGACCGAAGTAAAAAATTGTTTTATGCCTCTTTGACCAATTTAAAATCTGAGACTATGATCAAAGAATTCTTATTTTCTTACACAACCCGCATTTCAACACAACGAGTTAAAAGTTGGAATAGATCATGACTGAAGAAAAATAACTGTTTTATGCTTCTTTAACAAATTTAAAATCTTAGAGTTTAAACTATGATTAAATTTTGATATCTAGGTCTCCTTTTGGGTCTCTAAATGGTATATTTTTAAAGCCTGATCAAGCAAATGTTTAACATCATAAAATTACATAACTGCTTAGAAAGATAACTGAACACCGAATGACGTGAAAAAAAGCATGCATGCATATTAATACAAGTTTGCGCAATCTGGGCCTTATTTATGAAAACTTCAACTAAAATATTCGAAGGAGGAAGCAATTTCCTTGGTAGGGATTTAAAATCGTTGAACAAATTTCAGCCAATAAAGCTTAAGGCCCATTTTCCTGGCCAATGTAATGGGACTGCGAAAATGCATACATGGAAATCGGACCTTAATGACGAAAGATAAGAATGGATAAGATCAGGAGACAAGTACCTACTCTTGAATACAGAGAAAACATGAAATACATTGTGCATAATAATTGGAAGATGGTAATTAAATAGAGGCAGATCTCTTTGATTAAAGTCACAATAAACAGTTGGATTAATCTGATGTGGTATTATGAACAATAAACGGGGGAAAAGGTTAATATCATTAACGGCGATGATTATTGTTTGCAGGTTAAGCAAGGCGGGCAGCCCACATACAGTGGGCTATGAGGGTAATTTGTCTGGACAGCTGAGCTATGGCCATTTTTACATCAAATCCCAAAATTCTCATGAATTTTCTCGGCCAACACCAGGAAAAAACTTCCCATACACTTTTCGGAATATATATAATTTTCCAAGGCTTAATCTTCTATAAAGCGGGTTTTAGCAATCCCTGTAGAACAAAATTCCCGCATACACCATTGCGACTAAAATCAAAGAGGTCATTTTCTTGAAACTGGAGAAAAGACAAATGAATGCCAGATAAACAGGGTGAATTACCAGGCAAGAGAGGAATTGTGCCTGAATGACTGTGACAGGTGCCCTTATTTCAAGGCTTGAATACATTGAGTATAATTACATAATAATGAAGAGATGATATGTTGATACAGAATATAGGAATCATTACATATATATCAATAACTTCTATATACAACCATAGTTCAACATAAGGCCATACAAAAAAATATTCTGATTCTCAGACAATCCTTACTAAAAAGCTTGATGATGAAGGGGCGGTTTGGGTATTGTGTTTTTATTTTGTCAAATAAAATGCGTTTCAAGGCACTCATCTATCTCATCATGTTGTTGATTGTATGATTATCCAGTAGCATTTATATTTGTTAATAACATTTATCAATGTGTACTTGATAATTGAGTCTATGGTACATTTTCTGGTTTATTCCAATTTTCTATAGGCTTCAAATGTAATAGAAATTATTAATAAGACCTTATTTACACCAGCCCAAAATGAACTCTGTAGACCCTCAAATGTTTAAGTGATGCAGGGGTGTCCGAGAAACAGATTCTTTTTTCTATGGCCTAAATCATCCATAGAGAATCGTCAACACAATAATAAAATATAGCTTTATAACAATCCAACAACATTTAATTATTGTTACATTTAAGGATAGCCGACATTTCATTATCAATCTAGGAAACCACTCACGATATTTTAACGTAACTTCATGCACAGGAACTTCATGCACACGTCACTCTTTAACAGCCATTGTGCCTATTCCAACTTTTTAAGATTGATAATTTTTGTGTTTCCTTAACATACACAGTTCCAAGATATCTTTATGAAATTGTATACACATATTAATCAATCATTCCCTTTCATGCAAATATAAGTAGCTTAGACATTTATGCACAAAGAGGAGATCTCGATTATAATTTCACTCACATCAGTCCAGTTATTTTTTCCATTTTCAATTATTTCCACCTCTCACTTGAATAATAATGATTCCTGATGGCGGAAGATTGATTGATTATTTGTTAGTGTTTTATCGATATGCACAGAACATGGAATATTTCCATTACAACTTTATTATCATGCGAAGATTGTGAGGGAAATAACATATTATATCCACATAACGACTCCACTTTCTTTGCCAGTCTGCACACATTCTGTTTATTCTTTCTGCTACCAAAGAGTGGAAGAAGATTTATAAATATAAAATATGAAGATCTGTGAAAATTAATGAATAATGTCTACCAAACCAAAGAGTGGAAGAAGACTTATCAATATAAAATATGAGACTCTGTGAAAATTAACGAATAATGTCTACCAAACCGAAGAGTGGAAGAAGACTTATCAATATAAAATATGAGACTCTGTGAAAATTAACGAATAATGTCTACCAAACCGAAGATTGGGTTTTTAAGCTTAAATTTGGTGAAATGTAATCAAAAATTGAAGTGAGTTCTCTGGTTAGTCGATTTTACCACCAGGACGACCTTTGGTTATAATTTTTTCACGACAAGTGGTCAGAACTAGAAACTGAAAGCAGATGGTCCGGACCATTGTCTGTTGAAAGAGTTATTTTACTCTGCTTTAGACATTGACCATAACCATGAAAAAAACCCTGAAGCTCAAGGAATGTCTATATATATCTCCATGGAAGACAATCAATCGCTATATGATGTTACATAGTTAAATAAACAAATTAAACTTTCATAAATTAAATTTGCGCAGCTCAAATTAATTTTTAGAGACAACAAAATTCCTTGTAATTTGACTCAACTTTTTGTACAGCGTATATTGAAATAATTCATAATTTTTAAACTTACATAGATTTAGACTATGAGAGATAGAGAAATGGTTTAACGTCCACTTGACACAAACTAGTTCATTTCAAGACTAACATACAGTTTAATTTTTTTTCAATAATTCGCTTGCACGTAGGGGTTTTTAGCAGTGGGAGAAAACCCACAAGGTTGGACAGACGACCCTACTCCTTGCCATGTACAACCTCGGATTCAAAACCACACCAGTTGACTCAATGGCAGGCTGTATGATATGATACAGCGCACACACGCTAACCATTCGGCCACCCAACCCCCCCATTTAGACTATGGTCCTAACTAAACAAAATTCGGATTCAGTTAGTTCAACCAAAGTCAAGAAATCACGATAACCAAAGGTCGCCCAGTGTGTCAAGACTGAATGACAACAATGAGTGAAACAAGAGTGCTGTTTTTAACATATAAAGGGTTGATATATATATGTATATATGTATATATATACAAGATCAAAAACTATGTTTAAATAAACACAACAAAAATATAACAAATTTAACAAAATCATAATAAAATCACAACAAAAGAAATAATTCTAATATATATTTTGTTAAATGTTAAAACCAAATATAAGATGTTTGTTTGTACTAATGCCAATAAAAAAACAACCTGTGTTTACAGTTACTTGGTCCTAAAAATATTGTCTGAAAATCTTTTTTAAAAGAAATTACTAAAGCAGAGGGGTGTTATTGTCCAATAGACAGTGTCTAATTGCCCAATCAAAACGCAAGATTCACCCTTAAGCATGTTACAATTGTATTTTAACGCCTTTGACATGTCATTTTTAATACCCAGCGCTCACGCTGTCGATCGCCATTTCCGCCAATTGCGATAAAAATATAATTTTGGCGTTAAAATATTCAATCTGGCGAAATTTTTGGCGATTTTTTTTTAACCATGGCTAAAAAAATTTCTTCCCACAAAGGTTTGATTTCCACGCCGTGCATACACGTTACAATCTATAACGCTTGGTTCAGTCAGTTATCAATCAATCAAGTACTAATCCTTTGTCTCCTGATCAATCTCGGATTAGCGTTGATTAGTATATACAGTAAGAGTAGTAATAAACTAATCAAGAGACAAACGATTTAATTGTTTGTCTCCAAATACGAATCGGTGGCTTTTTTGACGGTTTCTATATATTCAAAATGGCGGACACCGTGAATAATACTCGTTCGATTTGTTTGGGATTATTGGATTATGACGTCTGTTTTATCTTTTTCTTATTCCTGTTGCCCGTTATCGTTAATAAATAAAGCCAGGTTTGTTGTTAAAGTTTATATGGAAGTCGATATTAAACGCCAGAAACAAACGAACGAAAGTCAGTTATTTTCTAATCACATGCCATTAATAATAATGGGCCGTAAGCGAAAACTTGAACAGCCTTCGTCAACGTCCGATAGAAGAATTTCAAACTTACATGTATTTATTTTTTGTATTTCACCACCAAAATAATCCCGAACTGACTATATAATAGTTTAAAAATAGATAACGTGAATGAAATATGCTGAAAATTTGAGTCAATTTGCTTCCTTTGAACCGAGATTATTAGCTTTTTTTTTTTTTTTTTTTTGTATTTCACCACCAAAATACTCCCGAACTGACTATATAATAGTTAATAGTTAAAAAATAGATAACGTAAATGGAATATGCTGAAAATTTAAGTCAATGCCGAGATTATAAGCGTTGATATTATCAAAATAAAGATTCAGCTCTTAGTCCTTACATAATGTATGTTTGTGCATTTGAAAAATGTAGATCTTTTAAGGATGAATGAAAATTTTCAAATCCTTGATATATCCGTAAGTGCTTGGTCACAATTTCTGTTATAAAGAAAAATATTCATTAAAAACAAATACACTTTATGGTTACCCCAGATGTTGAAAAAGCTCTAAAAAAATGGGCTTCTGCAAAGCAGTGAAGAATTTTGTAAATTGTAATATCATATGTATATTACTGAAAAAATATAATAGAATAGTTATTCCGGGTTCGTTCTGTTTTTTTGGCGGAAAAAATATATGGCTAATAAATTAAAATGAAAAATTGGCGGAAGAAATATTGAACCCAGAGTGAGCACTGTTAATACCGTAAAGTATTTATTATCTATTTCCTAACATTTCTAGCTTAATTACTGATTCATATGATGACTCAGGTTATTATCTACTAACAACCATATTACGATCGATTTATTGGACCATAAACACAGGTAATATTCTTTTATTGGCCTAAAAGATTATATTTTTTGAAAGTATTAGCACTATATTTAATATATCACAACACATCCTGTATACTTATCAGGGTTCTTAATCCATTTTGAAATAAACTTGTAATCAATACATTGATTTATGACACCATAGTGGCAGATCATTGTTTTATCAATTCATTCATCATGCGAGTGAAGCCGATTGATTAAGATACCCAATACGTCTTTTTGAAAATGGATTTAAATGTGGTTATTTTCATATTCAATATTTTTATCAAGTCAAAATCAGAAATTGGTTTGAGGAACTAGCTTTGACCTGTCTGTATATAATGTCTGGTCTATAATCATATCGATGCCCATTCTATAGAAATGCATGAAAGTCTGTTTAAAATTTTTTTATCAGGTTTGTTCGTTTTCTTTCATAGATTTATCCTTTTAAATATAACAATCAATCACTTATTATTCACCGAAACGAGACTACTGCTGCCAAAGACAATAGCCGCCATAAAGGAAATATATTTACCCTAAAATGAGTATCGCAGAGTCATTATGGACTAGCTTTCTCAAAACAAAGACAAATTCATCTTAAACCCAGTATTGAGAAGTCATTATGGACTAGTTTTCTCAAAACAAAGACAAATTCATCATCTTGTATCCAGTATTGAGAAGTCATTATGGAATAGTTTTCTCAAAACAAAACAAATTATCTTAAAATGAGTTTTTAGAAATCACTATGGATTAGCTTTCTAAAACTATTGCCTAAGGTCAAGTTTTATTATGGTCATGTTTGATTGCTGTCAATCAAAATCGAGATTTTTTCCGAATTCCGAATCTTTTTCCCCAAAAATTTACACTCTAATTTCAGACAGTATAATAGAGGTGCTCCTAAAACAAAGTTGCACAAATGCTATAGTACATCTACCATTTTCATTTTAAGAGATTAACAATCAAGGCTCTAAAAACAATGATCTATTTCAAGCCATAGTAGAATTAAAACTATTAAAATGTACTAAAAAATTCAAGCTGCACCACAAGATAATATTTTAAAATCTAAAAAATCTCCGTTAAAAAGACACTTTCAGCAGACTCTTTGTCATCTTTCTTGAGCTTTAGATAATAATGGCTGATCCTTCCCGAAATCGTACTCCCTTAGTGTCATCCATTAATAATCCATTGTCTTCTTCTAAGCGAACCATACTAAATTGTCTGCAAATATTAAAACGGTCAGTCGTTAAAGGGCCAATCTTGATTATATTTTGGAGAATAAAATTGTTTCATTTTGTGATAAAGGCCCTTAAAATTCTCTACCTTAGGGACGAGAGAGAGAGAGAGAAATGGGGTTTAACGTCCACTCGACACAAACTACGTCATTTCGGGACTAACATATGGTTTAATCTTATTTCAATAATTCGCTTGCGCATAGGGGTCTTTAGCAGTGGGAGGAAACCAGAGTGCCCGGAGGAAACCAGAGTGCCCGGAGGAAACCCACAAGGTTGAGACCTTAGGGACGAGCAACTACTCAATATTTTGAGCTGAAATTTTGAAACAAGGTAAATACTCTATTAAAATCGGGATAGTCCCTTTAATGTTAGCATCTTTGAGATAGATAGGGATGAGAAAAAATCAATCAAAATGTTGAAAATTTATGGAGATGCAGATTGTCCGACAAAAATGGACGGGATTACAATCCAGGCCCCGAGTTCACAAAGCATTCTCAAACTTAAGTTGAGAATTTACTCAAAGTTGTTCGCCTTATTTTGATTAAATCACAGCCCTTTATAATAATTTTGTTGTTTTAATGCATTAAATACATCAGTATGAAACCATGTGCAAACTTTTGTATTTCTGGCTGAAAGATATTTCTTATAAACAGTGATTGAAAGTTGAGCAAATTCTCAACTTAAGCCTGAGAATGCTTTGTGAACTTGGGGCCAGTAACACTGACTTGAGATCCATCACAATTCTGCCAGTCATGAAAACAGAGGTGGTGTGAGCAGAATCAGCTACAGCGATTGATCAAGATAGTAACGTCCTATTTTTCTGCACCAAGTGGTCTAAAGACCAAGGGCATAGGCCATACAGTGTGCGAGGAGGAAACTTTAACCGTGGAACCATGAGAAAACCCACAAGGTTAGAAGAAAAACCTACTCCTTGTCAAGTACAAGCTTGACTCAATGACAGACCTTATGATCTAAAACGCACATGTTAAACCACTCTCCCACTTGATAATTCGGTGATTCTCTGAGTGATGTTGTTGTTACTAGTGGTGACATCATTTTTATTGTCTTGGCGCATAGGTCTTTTCTGTGGGACGAAACCGGAGTACCCATAGTAAAGCTACAAGGTTGAGAAGGTACCCCTAAATCCAAGCCACATACGCTCACACCGGAGCTGACCGACCAGTTAGAGCTTAAAGCGCAGTTCTCTAGACCACCAGCCCATCCCATTCTCCCTCCGCTATCCCCATCTAGGTCATTTTGGGACTAACATAGGGTTCAATTCTATATCACTAATTCACATGCGCGTCTTAAGCAGTAGGAGAGAACCAGAGGTTACGGAGAAAACCCACTAAAACCGGGGAATTGAAACCAAGCCAGTTGACTCAATGACAGACCTTATGAAACAGCGTGCACAAGCTAACCATTCGGCCATCCATCCCACTGTCTCTGAGAACGTAATTTATTATTTATATAACGGTAAATACTTACAGCAATCCATTTCTCTTTTTCTTAAGATAGAGTATAACAACCACTACTATGATGAGAAATACCAAAACACAGGTTACCACGACGATCACTGTCGTACTGATATTATTACCTATATAATCACACAAAAACAATCTTAAATCACTAAACAATATTCCCTTCAGCAACAAAATAGACAGAGTAGAACAAATTGTAGAACAGAATTGTTATCTAATATTCAAACAGAATAAGAATAACGACTTTGTATAGCATAAGAATGATGACTTTGATAATCCAAATATAATTACAGTAATGAATTTGAATATTCAAATAGCACAAAAACAATCTTAAATCACTAAACACTATGTTTCTCAGGAGCAAAGTAGACAGAGTAGAAGGAAATTGTAATCTAATATTCAAATAGCATAAGAATAACGACTTAAAATGGTCAAAAAGCATAAGACTAATGACTTAAAATGGTCAAATAGCATAAGAATAATGAATTTGAATATTCAAATAGCATAAACATAATAAATTTGAATATTCAAATAGCATTACAATAATTAATTTGAATATTTAAAAAGAATTACTATGATGAATTTGAATATTTAAATAGAATTACTATGATGAATTTGAATATTTAAATAGCATAAGAATAATTAATTTGAATATTTAAGTAACATTAGAATAATTAATTTGATTATTCAAATAGAATTACAACAATTAACTGGAATATTGATTTAATAATTCAAGCAGTAAAATTAGCATTCAACCTGCTAAGATTTTGATCAACAAACCAGTAGTGAGGCTGATGACCTCCACCAAATTGAAAAAGATATCAGTTAGGTGTAAAACTATTGCAGACACATAGCTACCTTGATTAATTTATTGGCCCCAATAAATTGTCACAACACCACAGTTGTTTCTTAACACCTATAACTGAATGGGAAAATAAATCAATCAAGGTAGCTGATCTTGCTTTACACCTACATCTATGGCGTGTATTCTTGTCTTGTCTATTTCTCTGATTATAATATCATAGTTTGGACTGGTTTTATTTTCGTATTAAATAACATAAATTTTAATTTTTACAAATTCGCTGATAGGAAATACTGCTAATAGCTATCTTGAAAAACCACGTTTAGTAAACGAGGCATTTTTACCAAGCCTCGTTCTGGACAAAATACCTCGTTCCAAAAACAGGGTAATTTAAAAAAAAACTCGTTTTGGAACTCCAGACAACGAGGCATTTGTTTTACCTCGTTTGGACAGAAATGCCGAACGAGGCATTCTGTGGTTTATAGTGCAAAAGAATGGTAAGTCATGGGTACCTCATATTTATGACCGAAAATATACAATTCCAAGAAATAATAATGGTACCTTTGCCAGTACTTTGACCGGGTCCAGGTTTCTTAATGCAATCTTCAAAGCATGTATTATCAATTTGATAGCTTTTTTTATCTACAGTTAAAACCTTGGTATTTTTAACAAACTCCTTAAATGCATTCAGATAATATTCATTCTCAACTTTAGTCACGGTTCGTAGATTAGCGTCAAATACCACACTACCACAAAGGATGGATGGCTCTGAAAAATAAAAACAAGAATGTAAGCATTAATGAGATATATAAACTAAACTTTATAACTTTATTTACTTTCGTTTCTATGGGACAGGGTGAAACTGTCTGGTCATTGAGACAGGGCCAAAGAACTGTAAGGGGTGAGGGGATTGTCAACCGAGTTCCTGTATTTTCCTCTTTTAAACAGACATCGAGTCCATTCCCCAGTTGTTTGTGACAAGGAGTAGGGTCGCCTGTCCAAGCTTAAATGTCTACCTGTGATAATCGAGCTGCCAAGTTCAAGGTTCGTTCAATGCCAAGGTTTCTGTGGAGGTTGCTATATTTGATTTGAGCCGGTTTGTGTCACATGTGTGCAGTACATGAACATAGCTAACATTTCCATAATCTTGTTGTTTATTTACGATTACATATTCCCTTTTTAAAGTGCCCCTGAACATGTTATATAAAAGGGCGCACTATAAATATGCCGTAATAATAAGTTTGGGAATTGTAAAGCAATCTAGCAACGTCCAGATGTTATGGTGGCTGTTAGCGGCCATTCTACATCGTCGACTTGTCAGGTTGTGAAGGCGACAAGTCGCGGCACGACAAAGCGAAATAATTGCATTTCGTCGACTTGTCGCTTTGTCGGGTTGTGAAGGCGACAAAGCGACAAGTCGACAAAATCAACCCGACAACGCGACAAACTAACCCGACAATCGTCGCCCTCATTTTGTCGACTTGTCGGGTCAATTTTGTCGACTTGTCGCTTTGTCGCCTTCGACTTATTCACAACCCGACAAAGCGACAAGTCGACAAGTCGCCGAAATGCAATTATTTCGCTTTGTCGACTTGTCTCCTTCACAACCCGACAAAGCGACGAAATGCAATTATTTCGCTTTGTCGCCTCGGAAGTCAATCACTGCGCATTGGCGAGCATTCTTCGGTTAAGTATGGAAGCCCAATCTCGACGAGGCGAGGTTGCATTTATTCAACATTTGGTTTAGTTTTGCTACACCTGACCATTAGACAAATAGGATTGAAAAATTCATGTGGTTAAATTTGCATTTAACGATTGCATTAACGACCCATAAAATTAGGAATCTATATTTCAGAGGAGAGTCTGTTTTATATGTTGATATGTATTTCATGCTTTCAAAATATCTATGGTAATTGAGAATAGAATTTGCTAGCTTTGCTACATTAAAAAATATTTAAATTTTAAATCCTTTCTTCTTAGGATGTTTATAGGCAAGTTTCCTTTACAGAATACTCTAAAGCTTTTTCTTGGCCACATTCCAATTTCAAATCTCCTTGACAGTAACTGTATGACTGGCTCACTAACCAGAAGGTCTGCGTCCAGCATGGTTTCCCCAATGTCTAATGTACGGTGACGTGCAGGTAATGGAACCTTTGTCCGTTGGAATTTTTTCAAATAAGCGTAAGCCGTGGAGTTGCTGTCTGGGCAAACTTTCCTTAATAGCACACTGCATTGGTGTCGAAAAATAGTTTAAAATAATATGTTGGCAGAAAAAAGTAACCCCGCCGTATCGCCGCTGTCTTGACAGAATTTACCCCGTAATATATGCCTGTCTTCATTGATGCAGAAAAGTACATTGGTTGATAAACTAAGTCATAGTTTAAATAAACGTGGTCTGTCCCCAAAATGTTTGTTTTTGTTTATTAAAAGTATATAAGTTTTCATAAATACAATATAGTTTGTAATTAACAAAATAGTATATTAAGTAAGTAAGTAATTCTTTATTGCTGAAAGTTACTTATAGCAAATACAATGAATAAATTTGTAAATATGTAAAGGTGTTAATGATACAAATAGTACAAAATAAGTTAGAAAAGAATGAAAGTTCTAGGGAAGAATAGCGTCAAGAAAAGAATGACGTTTAATAAATTATAAATGTATATATTTTCCAAACAGTTTAAAATAACTGGTGATGTGGAAGACATAATGTCTATAAATTTTTGGAGTGAAGGGTGATTTCTATAATAAAAAGGAATAAGGTGTTCTCTTAAATCTTTATATAATGGACAGCAAAGTAAAAAATGATATTCGTCTTCAACGTTATTTAAATTGCATAATTTACAAATTCTATCATTTCTGTTAATTGTATCGTATGTGATAAGTTATGTGATACACATCTAAATTTGGATAGAGATACACAGTAATTATGATTTGAGATATTTGATAAATATTCTTTTTGTGATAAGGCAATGTTGAAAAGGTTATAATAATTTAGTTTTGAATATTTCGACCGATCTTCATTCCATTCCTGTGAATACTGATCGCTTATTCTATGTTTAAGTTCATCATATACATGCACAGGTAAAACAACATATTGATCATCAAAAGCGTACACGGGGCGTCGGTTTTCGTCCCATCCGAACGACTAAAAACTGGCCTTATCAGGTCCACCTTCGTGCACCTTTAGGTCAATTGGTTGATCCGGGTCGCATGTCTTGGATACTCACCATAAACAATATATTCACTTGAAATGAAATAGGGTTAAACGTCCTACTCTTCTACACCTAACCTGGGCTAATGGAAGACGGGCATTATGCCATACAGTGTGCTATGAGCGAATTTTTGTCCGGAAAGGGCGCTACGGCCTACTTTAATATCGAATTTCAACTACCAATAGATCTTTTATGTGCACGCAAATGTGTACATGGGACGTCGGTTTTCGTCCCATCCGAACGACTAAAAAACTGACCTTATCAGGTCCACCTTCCTGCACCACTGACAAGGGGAAAACACGACGAAAAACATATATGATTTGAGTTAGGATATTAGTAGATTGATTATTATTATGTATTTGGGTAAACTGTGCTGTTGATGGTAATCAGTGAAGATGCGAAGGAATTCTAAATTACGATAGATATATTGAAAGCATACATTAAAATACATATCAACATATAAAACTGACTCTCCTCTGAAATATAGATTCTTAATTTTATGGGTCGTTAAATGCAAATTTAACCAAATGAATTTTTCAATCCTATCTGTGTAATGGTCAGGTGTAGCAAAACAAAACCAAATGCTGAAAAAGCACCCTCGCCTCGTCGAGATTAGGCTTCCATAACTAACCGAAGACTGCTCGATCATGCGCAGTGATTGACTTCCGAGGCGACAAGTCGACAAAGCGAAATAATTGCATTTCGTCGACTTGTCGCTTTGTGAAGGCGACAAAGCGACAAGTCGACAAAGCGAAATAATTGCATTTCGGCGACTTGTCACTTTGTCGGGTTGTGAATAAGTCGAAGGCGACAAGGCGACAAAGCGACAAGTCGACAAAATTGACCCGACAAATCGACAAAATGAGGGCGACGATTGTCGGGTTAGTTTGTCGCGTTGTCGGGTTGATTTTGTCGACTTGTCGCTTTGTCGTCTTCACAACCCGACAAAGCGACAAGTCAACGAAATGCAATTATTTCGCTTTGTCGTGCCGCGACTTGTCACCTTCACAACCCGACAAGTCGACGATGTAGAATGGCCGCTAACAGCCACCATAAGATGTTGTAAAACTTGCAGCCGTTGCTTCAGGAACATGAGGTCTACAGTTGATTTTGAAACACTTTCCCCATCCATAATAAGAGAAATAGCTGAAATAACTAGGGTTGTTGAAAGTCCTATTTTTCTGCTCCAACTGAGCTAATGAAGATGGGCTGCTTATCATAATAGTTCCATAAATTATATTTCAATATCTAAGGTAAAAATACATGTATAGACAAATTTTGAATTGAAATGGGTTTAACGTCCTACTTTGCTGCCCCATGGGGCTTACAAAGACGGAAGGAACACGAAAATAGCTGTAAAGTTACCTTGAAAGGAGTATGATGATATTCCACACTGACATTTCATTCCGACGCCTTTAACAATTTCATCTATCAATATTTTCTTGTGAGTAGGATCATTAAATTTGGAACAATTTGCGTCTGTAAGTTTTAGTTGAACTTTGGCATGATAATATGTGGTACAGTTATTGGGTTGATTTTTAGTAGAATATGCCAACATATAATTACGTGAATCTCGTTTAAGAAAACCCCCAATATCTTTACATTTACTGATAGCAATCTTCTCATCTTTAAACTCTATTTTACTGTAATAGATATAACAAAAATTCAATCGTGACGTCATCCTCTAAATATACATGATACTAGAGCTAAATCTGTCTATTGCAGATCTTTCTTGGGGTCCTGAAATGTTATCTAAATTATTAACCAGACATTAATTAACCTATCCAGACCATATAAATCTCTCGATGTCAACGCTTGCCTGCGATACTTGTTGGATTATGAGCAGATTTGCTGCATAACTTTCCTTCACGATTTAATGATTAAATGGATAATAAAGACTATGATCTTTGTTATACCGACTTTAGTAATCTTGGCTAGGTGGAACTTTCATTCGCTTAGTTCTTGGTTCATAGTGGGTCAATTTGACTGAAATTTTCAGCAAATTGCCTTTACATTAGTTCATTTTTAACTATTATAGTGAGAACTACCAACTCATTATCTAATCTCCCATAATGTTGGTATACTATTATTTCAAATAATTTACATGCCAGTTGTACATTATTTATACATTATTTTCACATTCTGAATAGTACCTGTATTTTCAGTTCTTTTAACATCTCGAACGTAATATATTAACACACAACTGAGTTCCTGTATAAACAACTGGCAGCTTTTTAATGATCCCGGAGTAGGCCATAATGGGGGAAAGAGGGAGGGGTATAAAAATATAATTACCTCGAGTTAAAGATGAATATTTGCTGTGAGTATAGTTGTTTGTATTTTTCAAACACCGAGGGTTTCAAATTACCATCCACACTTATCATTAAGATATCCAGCCACTCTTTTGATGTTTGAATCTGTTGATACAACACAATTACTAGAGATGTTTCATTTATCTGAAATACACAATTTCAACACACATTGTTAATGTTAATGTAGCAATAACACTATACATTGTAATATTTAATTACACTATACAATGTTAAAGTTATATTCCTGGGTACAAACTGGGTGATTTGATGATATATTAGAACTAAAACCATATTCAAACTAATTATTTTATCATAATTTTGCTTCAAATCATTCTCAAACATTGTAATTGATGAGTATAGCCTGCTATAAAAATCTATCGAAAGAGACCATGTTTGCATCAGGCGATTACCCCTCGCCGTAAACAATGGCAACAGTGGTGGAGGACAGGGGAGAATGCATTGCATACACAAGACGATGTTGTCTGTAAGCGCCGACTATTTATTACAAATATCGAATACTAATTAAAGTCTCGGATTATCCAATGCCCGCGTCTTTTTCCGTGATTTTTATCCCAGAAATTGTTGTATATCTAACTCTTCATAAAGTTTTTCAACATGTACACAAATCGCTCAAGTTCGTGTGCAGCCTTCAACGCCAAGCGTGCAGGTACCCTTTTTCGGCGGGTTGACTATTAAGGGAACCCCTTACATTTTTGTCCTGTATACACTCCATGAGTGTTTTTCTGGGAATCCAGTATTTTTCTAGTAAGATTGGATATCTCTACTTTCCATATATACCAAAATTGTCATACTTTTATAGGCAATAAGCACCCGATAAATAATTATCTGGGAACTCAACTTTAAATATACAATTACACCATACATTGTAATATACAATTACACTATACATTGTTAATATACAATAACATACCTTGTTCATATTACATACACAATTACAACATACATTAATGTAAAATATACAATTACAAAATACATTGTTACTGTTAAAGCAGCAATAGAAATGAAATGAAATAGAAAGAGATTAATTCTTCACCGACCAGCTATAGATACATACACTATGCAATATGGAATTAGGGTGAACTTCAATATTATCTGTGGATAATTACATCCATCACAAAATAAAGATCAAGTTTAACTGAACAATTGTTTTTGACCCTAATCAACAAGCACCTGAAATAAGGCACAGATTCAGGCTTTGTCAGGCACAAAACCTCTGGTGTCTGTCATTTTGTCTGGCACCGATTCGTCTTTTTTTAATTGATATTATTAATACATGTCCGGCACTAAGTTTAAAATGTCAGGTACTATTTCATAAGTGCCTGATATTTTGTCTGGTACATCTAAAACTGTTATTTCCAGGCCCGCTAATCAAAGGAGCTGCATCAGGTATTCCATGAACGTAGAGATCTGTAACAGTGGGTGAAGTGGAAACAAGAGGAACCAGAGAAAACTCACATGGTTGAACAAGCTAACCTACATCATTTAGTCACATACACATATACAAGCTTTATAAATGATTTTGTGAATGACTGATTGTTTAAATGGCATTTACTAATTGAACTGGAAATACATAGGACATGTACAAGCTTGGGATGGAAACCCCGCTACTTGACTCAATGACAAAGAGAACTGCAGTTTAACGTCCACTCTACACAAACTAGGTTATTTCGCGACCAACAGTGGGAGGAAACCAGAGGACCTTGAGGAAATCCATGAGCTTGGACAGACGACCCTACTCCTTGTCACGCACAACTGGGGAATCAAACCACACCAGTAGACTCGATGACAGCCCGTACAATACAATGCTGACATGCTAACCATTCGGCCACCCAACACCCTCCCTGCACCCCACCACCCCCATGACTCAATGACAAACCTAAAGTGCAGGTATTAACCTATTTGGCAACACCTTGCTTTTAAATCAATCTCATTTAACACAAGGTAGAATTTTATGGATACACAATTATTGAGTTTGATACTAAGCGACGTTTCAACGAGGATACTGCTTGATAAAGACGAGAGTATCCTCGTCGAAACGTCGCTTAGTATCAAACTCAGTAATTGTGTATCCGTAAAATTGTACCTTGTGTTATATGTTCAATTACTAAATGCCAATCAAAGAAGACAATCTCATTTAGTTCTTTGAACTACTTCTCTAATACATTTACCGGTGTGGTTCCTTGTATAGCGGAATTAATACAATATCCTTGCATTCGTATTTTTTGCAACATATGACAGATCATGGCTCATGCTGATATTACATAATTATTTCTTTGGGTTGTATTCCCAATTGTTTTTCAAATGTGAGTGAAGTCTGTGTCACCACAGGCCCGGGACTGTACAGTGCAGTGGACGCTTACGGCTAGCCCCTTGATACACTCACTCTTTTTGAATTGTTTTGTTTGTGGTCTCTTGAGTACGATGTCTTGTCCATATATTTGTTTTTGTGTAAAATTGTGGGTGGTGCAGTCCCCCTGCACTTACTATTTGTTTACATACCTGAGGCAAGTTATCTACAAGAACAAGTCCCTGTGCATCAGTTTTATTAATTGGAATATCAAAGAGAGTTGAACCACTTATTCCACCAATAATCTCCATTCCAATGGTTTCATTGACAAATTCATGATTTATTGGTCCTAGAATATAAAATATATTGTAAGACAATTGTGAAATGAAATAGGGTTTAACGTCCTACTGTTCTGCTCCAAACTGTGCTAATGAAGACTGACATACTTCATACAGTGTGCTACGAAGGAAATTTTGCCCAGACAGTGGCACTACAGCCTACTCTTATATCAAATTCCAGCTGTCAATGGATTTTTTGTGTATGCAAATATGAACATGGGACCTCGGTTTTTCCATACCATCCGAATAACAAGACAGCAGTCCTTGTCAGGCCCTCCATTGCATATCTTCAATGACGATTGGCGCTATAAAAGATTTTTTTATTTACATTCCAAGCAATAAACAAAAAATCCTTCTAATCTCACCTAATAATTCAATAAAAGGATTTTTATCCCCCATGAGAAGATTGAGTTCATTAATATTCATATGGGATTCATATACTGGTTTTACAGTGGATGGTTTTACTGTAGGATTTGTAGGAAGGACAGATATAGTAGTCTTTCCAGTAGGAGCAACAGCAGTTGTGTCTGTTACAGCTGAAGCGTTTGTTGTCGGTGTCACTGCTGCCGTATTTGTTGTGGATGTTACTGACGGTGTAGCCGTACCATCATTTGCGTCAGTTGTGGTAGCCACGGTTGTTGCAGTGTTGTTATTTGTTGTTGCTTCGGTTACGACAGTTGTCAGAGATGTGACAGTTGTTGGAGATGCAGTAATCGCACCTGCAAAATTAGACACATAAGTTTAATAAGATGACATGTAAAAGATAGCTCAAAATGGTAATCTATTCTTCCCACTACCAGCTTGTGGTCCACACTCCACATCACAAAGCCTTTTCTCTTCGGCATCGAAGAAGGAAGGAAATGGCATCCAACGTCCAATAATGTGATTGTGCTTAGAGATATTGGAGCACAAACAATAGGAGTAACGTTGGGTAATGCCACTAGTCACAATACAATTCATACTGTGATTTAGGTGATATGATCCATAACCAGGCTAATATTTGGCAAGAAAACAACAGAATTGATATTTTTAGTCCTGCTGATGTCGAAGAAATAAAACTTGTTTGATATGACGATAATGATGTGGATTAAAATAAGAACTAGAAAAATCTAAGAAACTACAACAGCAGGTTAGAGGTGACCGGTCAACTAGAGGTCAAGCTGCAACACTCTTCACCACAAGGCCATCCCAACCCCCCTTGAATAGGCCTACTCTAAAACAGGGCCGCATAACCTGTCTAATTAATTACTACATATGAATATTTTTCCCTGTTTACAGCAAAATCCATAAAAAGATTAAAGGCAATGGAAAGTGTACTGTAGGCTCGACTCTGATTAGTAAACCGTCAATAATCAACATATATATGTTACATACATTTCTATACACAAAATGATGAGATAAATATAGGCCTGTGAAAAGAGTCAATTGCAACAGTACTGATTCTATGACAAAATAAAAACTTAAAAATAAAAACCTTGTTCCCGTATCAGATTTTTGTTAAGGATTGTGAGAGAACCAGAATATATTTTTAGTATGGCCTAAATAATCACACATTTCTATAACAACATGATGAGATAAATATAGTCCTGTGAAAAGAGTTAACAGTACTGATCCTATGACAAAATAAAAACTTAAAAATAAAAATCTCCCTTCAGCAGCAGTTTTTTTTAGACCAATTACAATGTAACTGTGAAGCAGGATTCTGTTTAAACATACATTATGCAAGATCTTAATCTGGCCCCGAGTTCACAAAACATTCTCAGACTTAAGTTGAGAATTTACTCAAAATTGTTCGCCTTATTTTGACTAAAATATAGACCTTTATAAAACTTTTGTTGTTTCAATGTATCAAATATCATAATAAGAAACTATATGCAAAGTTTAGTGTTTCTGGATCAAAGATATTTCTTATAAATAGTGATTGAAATTTGAGTAAATTCTCAACTTAAGTCTGAGAATGCTTTGTGAACTTGGGGCCTGTCTATTATTGCTGGTCTTTCTTAAGCTTTATGCCTTAAATAATCTATTAATTAGACATTTATTAACTTATCCAGACCATAATCAACTCTTGATGCCATCGCTAGCCTTCGATATTTAGTGGATTGGAATACATTTTTTGAAAAATAATTAAACATAAAGATAGGTTGCCAGGCAACGATACATACGCCCACAGCAGCTTAATCGTCCGGGCAGTCAACAAGAGTTGTCGCATATTCTTACTTTTTTCGGTAATGAAACATTTATAATACTCTGAAATCTGATTAAGATTTAACAACTCATAAAATAGTTATCAGAAAATCATTAGAATTTGTTTGGTTTTTATAAAGTTCTGCCCCATGCTAATGCTTTGTATACGAAACATTTAAAATCATGGATTTAGCTGTTCAGTTATCAAAATTCATTGAAAATAAATATACATGTACAAAAGATTTTTCAAAGTGATCAAGGGAGCTAACTCTGACAGTAATTATTGGAATTTCTGAAAATCAATAGGCTTCTTCGTCTTATGACCTTAAACACTGTGTATAAATTTAAAGTTGATCGGATATTAACTTTGGCCTCTAGAGCGTCCACAAGATTTTTTGAAGTGATCAATGGCCATAACTCTGGCAGTAATTATCGGAAATGGCTGAAAATCACTAGGGTTCTTCATATCATGGCGTTAAACAAAGTCAATCGGATAATAACTTTGGCCTTTAGAGCGTAAACAAGATTTTTTGAAGTGATCAAGGGCCATAACCAGGGTTCTTAATCCATTTTGAAATGAACCGGCCAAGGGTAAGCCTAACGGATAGTCGTATTTTCAACAACAGACATGTTGGTTTATGCATACTTCATTCATGTTAATAATTGCATAACGTATTCCGAATAATAATAGCTTAAACTTCGAATAAACAAAACCTTTGTTGTAATTGCATACCTGTATTCATACATCGATAATAATATCGAAATTTATAGTCAAATTTCAGCAACTTGCATGATGCATATTCCTACTTTGCTTTCATCCAACCAAACGGAAGTTATAATTTAGTAAAAAGAAAAACTACCAGTAAATATAAATATGCTTTTTTTACAATTGTATTATTGTGATCACTTGTCAATATATCAAAATAAAAAGAATGTAATATCAATAATAAAAAAACAAGCCAACAGTGAGGCTGATGTCCCCCGCCGAAATCCCAAAATAAATAGATGACACATATTAATTAATCGCACATTTATTTTTTTCAAACGTATCGACCAATCAAACTGAACACGAAGTGTCATCCAAAAATTGCTTATCTCTGCCTACCGTAAGACAAAAAATGTTCATCTTCGAACTCCATCAAGGCATTGACCTAATAAGCATACACACCAATTTTGAACATTTTAACTCAATTCGAAGGAGAGTTATTGTGTTCCAAAGTCTCGGCAAATCAAATTGCTTATTGCTCTGCTTACCCTGAGCAGAAAATGCTCATTATCGATCTTAGTCAAGGTATTACTGTAATGAAACTATACACCAAGTTTCATCACTCTCACTTAATTAGAACTAAAGTTATCGTGTCTCAAAGCATCAACCAATGAAATTGCTTATCTCTGCCTACCCTAAGCGGAAAATGCTCATCTTCGAACTCCATCAAGGCATTGACCTAATAAGCATATACACCAAGTTTGAACATTTTAACTCAATTAGAAGGAGAGTTATTGTGTTCCAAAGTCTCGACCAATCAAATTGCGTATCGCTCTGCTTACCCTGAGCAGAAAATGCTCATTATCGAACTTAGTCAAGGTATTACTGTAATGAAACTATACACCAAGTTTCATCACTCTCACTTAATTAGAACTAAAGTTATCGTGTCCCAAAGCATCAACCAATCAAATTGCTTATCTCTGCTTACCCTAAGCGGAAAATGCTCATCTTCGAACTCCATCAAGGCATTGACCTAATAAGCATATACACCAAGTTTGAACATTTTAACTCAATTAGAAGGAGAGTTATTGTGTTCCAAAGTCTCGACCAATCAAATTGCGTATCGCTCTGCTTACCCTGAGCAGAAAATGCTCATTATCGAACTTAGTCAAGGTATTACTATAATGAAACTATACACCAAGTTTCATCACTCTCACTTAATTAGAACTAAAGTTATCGTGTCCCAAAGCATCAACCAATCAAATTGCTTATCTCTGCTTACCCTAAGCGGAACATGCTCATCTTCGAACTCCATCAAGGCATTGACCTAATAAGCATATACACCAAGTTTGAACATTTTAACTCAATTAGAAGGAGAGTTATTGTGTTCCAAATTCTCGACCAATCAAATTGCGTATAGCTCTGCTTACCCCGAGCAGAAAATGCTCATTATCGAACTTAGTCAAGGTATTACTATAATGAAACTATACACCAAGTTTCATCAATCTCACTTAATTAGAACTAAAGTTATCGTGTCCCAAAGCATCAACCAATCAAATTGCTTATCTCTGCTTACCCTAAGCGGAAAATGCTCATCTTCGAACTCCATCAAGGCATTGACCTAATAAACACATACACCAAGTTTGAACATTCTAGCTCAATTAGGAAGAGAGTTATTGTGTCCCAAAAAGTGTGACGGACAGACAGACGGACAGACAGACAGACAGACAGACAGACGGACGAACCCATTTTAATAGTCCCCCAACTTTCTTCGAAAGGCGGGGGACAATTAGTTCTGTGTATAGTCGGAACTCGGAAATATGCCGAGGTTTGCCAAGTGATGCCATACGTGCGAAAAGTCACGTGGCCAATTGTCATGATAGGCTATTACTTGACATAATAATTATATACGGGTCAGTAGGTTATTATCAGATTTACTCAACGCTAACATAATAATAATAATTATTAATATACGAGATCAGTAGGTTATTAAGTGACTTAAAAAAAGAAGACTAAAAAATTAATAACTTACGAGACAAAACATTTTTTGTGAAATTTTGTCAAACGAAAGCCATTTGAAAGTTGTTAACCATTCGGAATTAAAATATCTCCCGGACTTCGACTTTGGTTGACCTATGTTGGACGTGGGAGTTTCTCCGACTTTTGGAACTTCCAATGACGACGTGCATGCTTGAAGTTCAAGGTCAATGCCGCCATCGCTATCGTCGGCTAAAACTCGTTTACGTTTTCTATTGTCATTCTACGAGGTGTTCAAGTACTTCAACATTGTGTTAGATATAAATGAATGAACCGACATTCGATTATATACATTCTTTTACTTGATTGACTCAACTAATTAAGTTGTTTATTTAGGAAATGAGCCGATACGGATTGAAGCCGAAGGTATTCATATTGTATTGACTGACTCTTTGATGGGTTTCTTAATCGACGAGTAATAATTAACTCTTTGTTATCGGCCGATAGTTGATTGATTAATGATACCATAGTGGCCGGTTCATTGTTTTACAAACCGGCTAGATTAAAGATCAATCGGCTAAAGCCGACAAAAAAACAGCCGATTAAGATCCCTGGCCATAACTCTGGCAGTTATTATCGGAAATCACTGAAAATAAAAAGGCTTCTTCGTCTCATGACCTTAAACACTGTGTGTAAATTTAAGCTCAATCGGATATTAACTTTGGCCTCTTGAGCGTCCAAAAGATGTTTTGAAGTGATCAAGGGCCATAACTCTGGCAGTTATTATCGGAAATCGCGGAAAATCAATAGGATTCTTCATCTGATGGCCTCATACACTGTGTATAAATTTAGAGTCAATCGCATAACTTTGGCCTCTAGAGCGTCCACAAGATTTTTTGAAGTGATCAAGGGACACAACTCCGGCAGTTATTATCGGAAATCGCTGAAAATCAATAGGTTTCTTCGTCTCATGACCTTAAACACCATGTATAAATTTAAAGTTAGTCGGATATTAACATTAGCCTGTAGAGCATCCACAAGCAATTGTGGACGCCGGACCGACGGACGGACGGGGGCGACGACAATATACAACCACATTTCAATGTGGGCGTATAAAAATGGATAATCAAGACTCTTTTTTTTTGTACCGAGTTTAATTGGGATGATCCAAGGCTACATTGTAGCTTAAAACTGAAAAGCTTACATCTCAGCTCAGAGTGGAACAATTTGCTTGAAATGATCAGCATATATCTTTTTATTGTCAACTCTTTATCTAATCTCCAATAATGCCCCTTTAAGTGAGAATAAGTACATTACCTGTTGCACATATATTTTCTTTTCCTTTGGAAGGAGTCATGAGATAGAACAAAATCTCTTCTTTACACCTGCCAAGAGAATCATTTATATTTTTTTTTAGGTCAACAGAGTGATCAAGAGTGTTCTTTAGAATATAAGACAATAAAGTTAGCGGGTGGTCTGTGTCATGAGTAAATACTAGCGCCGTTTCTTTGTTTTCGACAGTAACATTGTCTCCCTTCTTTACTTCTGTTTCGCCTTCAGTATGCTTTATTAACACCACTCCAATTACAGTCTTGTTGGAATTAAGTACACCGTCGTCAGGGAACGAAACATTAATAGCAACTACTCCACCAGCCGGTATTTCATCGACATTCGAAACATTTACTACTTGATACACTTTAAGACTAATATGCGGAACAGGTGGCTCGTCTATTAGAATCAGAGAAAAGTTACCAGCCAGTGGAACTGCAGCTGATTCATTAATGTTTTTAAGTTCTACAAACAGGTCATCTCCCCAAAATTTCAGTTCATTTATTCGAATCTGTGAAGACACTCTCAAAGGGTAAAAAACAAATAGGAGAAGACATAATGTTGTCAATGTTTTCATTAATTCCACCATCTTGTTGGCCTGAAGGATAAAAACAAAAATTACACTTTAAGACTACATCCACATTTGCGTTCTCACTGACAAGATTGGAATTGGGACAGGCCGGGGTCCCATATACTGTAGGCTATGCTGTTCCACAATCCACATTCAGTATTGTTTTAAAAAAAAACCAAATTATTGCTGTGGATAAAATGGATTAGATGATTGTTTCATTTCTACACACTGGAATTCGATATAAGAGTAGGCCGTAGCAACGCTGTCTGGACAAAATTTTCCTCAAAGCACACTGTATGGCGTATGCCCGTCTTCATTAGCCAGTTCGGAGCAGAACAGTAGGATGTTAAACCCCATTTCATTTCATAATCATTGAAAAACAAGCACCTTGGCATCTTTATAGCCAAGCATTTTACATAAATATTCCCCAAACTCCTCTTAAACCATCCACAACTTATAATGAATCTTAAAACTTACATTTCTTAGAAATATACCTAAGTAGGCCTACTTCATACGTCAGACAGAACACATTGTGAAGCAAATTATGTCATGTTTGGCGGGAAAAGAACAGAGGATTATAACTATATCATTATATATACTATACCAACTAAAAAGGTCAATTATTATTAGAAGGCCTACATGTACCATAGTAGAAACATTTCTCTATTTCAAATAATTTGATTAACTTTATTTTCATGTCAAATATACCATAGTTCCTTAGTTATATTAACAAATACTAGCGTTCCGTGGACGAAAAACCGAGCATGATTTTGGTAGCAGCCTTCTTGGAATTGAGACATATTAAAAAAAAAATCGAAGCCTACCATCAATGCCAACATTTTATGAGGATTGTACATGAATTGGCACTCGCAAAAACAACAAGATTAGCAGTGGTTGGGGCTCAGTTCGTGGTCCAAAAATTGCTGTTGTGTATTAATGTATAGCAGCTCTTACTAACTATCTCCTCTACTTTGAAAATAGATCTCTTCAAAATGGCAGCCATACCCAACATATAGTATAAGACTGTTTTGTAATGTGGTCCAACTATAATTCTCGAAATATCGCCTACTTAGTGCTTTCCACTAAAATCGTAGATTTAAGACTTTAAATGTTGGTCAACTAGCTAGTAGCTTAGTGTCTGCTCTGAAGTAGAGCTAATTGTAAACAGACAGCCTAAGTTTAGTACCGTACTTGTAGGCCTTACCGGTATACAAGTATATGGACTGCCTACAACAAAAGTCTCCACATATATGGCATACTATGTGTACATGAATATGCTACGGAATTAACAATAGGAGCCTTTAAGCTCTTTTTCTCTTTAAACTTAAAGGTAGGATAGGCCTAGGCCCCTACCGGTAAAATTGTTTTGAAAAAATAGTAGACAGATTTTGAAATTGCTATATGGTACAAAAGGTATCAGACATCAGAGTGAATACTTTCCCACAATAGATACCGTACAGAAGGTTCTTGCTGTTGTCAAATTACATGTATTATAAATATTATAAAAGCCCTGTTTTAGCTAGAAACTGAAAGTGGATGCTTTAGACCTAGATCATAGTAGATCATTACAACAATAGGGCCGGGGTAGCCATATTGCACCTGTAAAAATAAGTAGGCATATGGCATTTTACAACTGCAGGCTATATACTACATATACAAACTCTATGGTACCAGGTAAACTTGTTATTACCTGAAAATTAAATTACGAAATAAACACGATTAATGTTGACATCATTTGAAGATAAACATTGTTATCTCCCTTTCAGAATATTTCTAAAATATTTCCGGCGTGACGATATCAGTCACAACTGATTTTTATCTCGATAATACGAAACTACATTCATTTATCTTCGTGTATACGGTTCCGGGTTACATTGACACATATACCGCCATTATAACTCAATAAATGTGCTTTGATTTTGTTCAGTAACAACACTTCTAAACTCTTGTTCCTTTGAAAAGACGTTATATTATCAATATCAATACTACCTACGCGCGCTGACGCATTTCATACCTGTTTATCAGCGGCCATGCTTGTGTTTACAGATCGATTGATTACTTCCGGTGTCGCGGTTTGACGCGGTACCCGGGTTGACTTGGTATAGCTCCTATTTTAGTTGTCACTCATATGGCGACTTTAAAATGACATATTTGCAAATAAAAGTTTTAGTATCATAGTGCTCATTGTGTCTAATTATAATATCATAATCAAGTGAAATAGAAAAAAATACCAGTAAAGAACCGTTCAAACTAAAATCTTTAATGATAAATCGAAAGTAAAAAAAAAACTAAAAGAAAGCTTTAATTTTAATTAATGCGCACCGATGTGAAACAGTTGTCAACTTGTTAATAATGTTTTGTTTGTAGAAAAAAAAAATAAAAACCAACCAAAAAAACAAAAAGAATTTAACAGTTCGTAGGCACTCGAGATCGTTTATTAATATTCCAACACCGCTTTGACCCGCGCTTTGACCAAAATACCAAACCGGGTACTGCGCTAAACCGCAACACTTAGTTCTTTCGTATCACATTTTGGTGAACAATTTCGCCCGAGATAATTCGAGAAATATTGTTTCAATCATATTGTGAATTTAACGAGACAGACTATAACATATCACAGTTATGGCCTACATTGGTCCAAATAAGTAAAAAAAAATCACAGATTTGTATCCCATTCTTTTATGTCTAGATAGGCTATATTTAAATTATAGGTCTAAAATGAAAACAGGTCACATATCCATAAGCTGGGTTAATTTCCATCCTAGCTGGGTGGTTTTTTTTCTTTTGTTTTTTGTTGTTGTTTTTTTTTTTTTTTTTTCTTTTGAAAACCGTTTCCCCCTTTGTTGACTTTGTTGGCGAACGCTTTGTTGGTGATTTACGAAAGGTAGGCCTAACACTGACATATTCCCTTCAAGTCGGAGACATCTGGGGAAATCATCTGACATGGTCTTTAACAGTTCCAAATTTTAGACATACTGGTCGAACTATATTAGTAACAGTTCCTCGAATTGACACTGGTTGGGCTTGATTATGATATTAAAAACTGGATTAAAAGGCGTCTAGACTTTCGAATGGAACCAAAAACCAGGGAACAGTGTATTCCACTGAAAAAAACATTAAAGATCTCGTTAAAGCTCATCCCATATCTCTTCTGGTAAAGCCTACGTCGTTTGTTCCATCCTGAGAGTCGGGCAGGGCCTGATTCAGGAATCTTTGCAGGACGGGGTTTGCCAAGTTCCTGTTATGGAAATTTGACAGTTGACATTACATAATACCCTGCCAATCTGAACGACAGACTCACCCTACCTGCAGAGAAGCGACTCTGGCACAGTGAATAGCCATGATATCCATGACGTTATCTAAACGTCACAGGTCATGAGGTCACATCAACAAACAAAATGTCAACAGTTATCAACATTACAAGACACAATGTTACATAGTAAACAATAGCCTTCCTGCAGCCTTTAGGGCTGTATAATCCGTACAGTCATAACGTCCTGTCGCTTCTTCCAATGATTTTTCACAAAAATAACATTTACAACTCTAGATTTGACGTCGACATATTGGCACTATTTTGTGCTTCGGTCGTGTCTATTTCAGATATACACAATCAATTTTGTTAATGTCTTTAAAGTGGGGATTGACTAATAGTTAATTTATTTCTGTTCTAAACAAAAATTTAAATATTTAACGCAAATTTAAAAAAAAAATAGCCAAAATATTTGACCAATTGAATAATTAATAGGGGAAATGTAGGCATATACAATAATTGGAAATTGGGCGCTTCGTCAGGCAGCCATGTAGTTCTGGAAGGGAGAAGATGTAGGAGTTCTCTCTCAGCAGACTCGCAGAGTCTGGCTGGATGGGGTTTAAGAGAAGGACTTTATTATAATGCTTGTAAACATGTAACCTGTATGTAGTAGCAGTGCTTGATATAAAATGAGGAACCGCAATGTGGTAGCCTATTTGTTGTTCCTGTGGATGCTATCATTGAAGATGAATACTGAAACACAATGTGAAGTCGTCCACAGGAGTCTGACCTTCTATCTGTATATATATGCATAGCATACACCATACCGAACTAGACAATATATAATAAAAAAAGAACAGGAATGCAATGCCTGTTGAAGCCTCGATTTTACCTGCTCTCGCTTCGGCACGTTTTTGTTCCACAATTCGTCAGACAATCTAACCTCTCTGCCAATTCACTCAGATATGATTTTTCTTCAATCTAGCCGTTTTGATTTGCACAAATACTCCCCACAACACGATATCATAGCCATTTGATTCCAATATTTACATTATTTTCCTTCGTTGACGTCTGTCCTCGACTCCATGCCAAAGCGAAAGCAGGTAAAATCGAGGCTTCAACAAGCATTGCATTCCTGTTCTTTTTTATTATATATTGTCTAGTTCGGTATGGTGTATGCATATATATACAGATAGAAGGTCAGATTCCTGTGAGTCGTCATTAATGCGGAAAGTCAGATTGACATTTAAAGATACTTTGTAACCAGTAAAGAAATTGCATATGCGGCCAGAAACAATACTAGACGATCATGGGCTGTTCAAGAATATGTAGTAAGAAACGATGCATGGGTTACACGTCGGATGTGGCGACCGGGTTTTCCCAAGGGCCGCTCTCCACGCCTGACAAACGACCCATGGTGCTACACTGGACGTCGATTTTTATTATGAATTAATAATAGGATTACACTGTGATTCAATTTTATTGATTCAAAGCATTAATTTAATTGTGACTATATCATTATCTCGCGCTTGTCTAGTCGTTGTGTTCGGGTGGTACCAAAAACCTAGGTCACGTGTACACTTTTGGTTGGAAGTGGAATTCGAAATACGAGTATACCCTAGTACACTGTATGACGTATGTTCGTCTACCTTAGCCCGGTTGGTACAGAACAGTGGGTGATTAAATCCCATTGAGTTAATTTATCTTCACGATGTCTCAATAATTGGTCCAAACTCGTGGGTTTCTTCGGGTCCTCCGATTTCCTCCCACTGCTAAAGACCCCTACGCGCAAGCGAATTAATGAAAAAAAATAAAAACAATATGTTAGTCCTGAAATGACCTAGTTTGTGTCGAGTGGACGTTAAAGTAGCTAAGTCTGTAACTCAAATCTTCAACTTTGAAAACACGAATTATTTGTCAATTTAAATAAACTTTGGTCTTACCGGAAAAAGATTTTACCATTGCCTGGTACAGGAATCGTGTACCATAATGCGTTTCAGCCCCAGTTCTTGAAAGATACCTGGGAAAATACATTGCACCAAATCAAACGGCGTATGTAGACTGGAATAACCAGGCGCTAGAAATTTGAATTCGATTTAGACTGCTGGTTTATTTCGCGTAAAATAACTGATTTGACATTCGAGTAAAAACGGAAACCACTGAATGTAAATCAGTTTATATACATTCATATTACAGTAGGCCCTACATGTATATGCGTTGCGACCCACTTCTGTCAATTTTTAGGTCCCAAATGTTAGCGATTTAGCTCCTTTAAACCCCACCTCTCTCTCTCTCTCCCTCTCCCCCCTCTCTCTCTCTCTCTCTCGCTCTCTCTCTCCCGATTAATCGGGTCATGGGTTCTACTCTTTTGGAAATCATATATAAAGTAAAGTTTCCCCAAACAAAACAATTGTAACTTTTCCAAAGATCCTTCGTTATTGCACGTCACGTCATATAACCCGTTGATTAAAGAAAAATAGTAAGTGCAGGAGAACAGCACAGCATACAAAAGGGGGCGGAGTCCACGATGTTGTCAGCTTACAGGGTACAAATATCGACAAAGATAAACCAATGTTATCTAAATGAATAAATAAGGAGGCTTATTCATGCTTGGTAGGTTGTATTTCTTAAATATAATAGGCTCCATATACGACAGAATACCCGAAGAATATTGGTGAAAACGTTACAACATTTATAACAGAAATATCGTAGGTATATCCCATGAACCTTTCTACTATTGTCATTATCTTATGTAATGACATTTTAATAGGTGGCTGACCGATCAATGTCTGGTGATACAACGACAACAAAAGTGTGTCTATATAATATGTAATTAAATCACACCCATATATAGTGTTCTATACCTTCAATTCATAATCATAATAAATAAAGGACACGGGCACTGTATGGGATTAAAATAAAACTTCTTACTAGGCTACTGCTTGATATAACCGTGCTGGTTATAATAGTTCTAAATCTAGAATATTTCATTAAATACTTTGATTTTAAAAAGGAAAGTCATCAAAGTGAATTATGTATGTGTGTGCAAAACTTTAAGGACAATAATTATTATATTTCTTCAAAACATTGTGTGTGTGTGCTACTGAAAGGTGACTAGCCAAGGGCGAAATGTTACGTAATTCTAATGACATGTTAATTTATTATAATCCCTTATTGTTTATGGAACCTTTATTGGTAGAAAGTAACTGACAATATGGCCTGTCTGATGAACATGCCAATCGTATGATTAATCTATTAATTGTTTCATTTACCATTGTTTTATTTCTTATATCGTACATTATTACATCAATGCTTATTTATGTCAACACTTGATCTAGCCAAGTGATTAGAAGTAATTCCATATAAATATGTGATTGTACTTGATACATTAGTCATTTAAGTCAATCCGACTTAGTCGCATGAGGTACTAGTCGGTTATCCGCGGTCCTGTTAGTGTATGTAGTTAATTGTTATTATAAATTTCCAGTATTAAAGAACCATTCCCAGACTCTTGTAATATCTGACGGACCTCACGGTCACACTGCTTGACTATATATACCGATACTGTAATACACAGTCAAGCAGTAGTAAGAAGAAGTCTAATTCTAATCCGTTCAAATGTCTGTGATATAAGGGTGTATATTCAAACCGAGCCCTGCAATAAAATTAAATGGAGTTTGACGCCGTACTGCTATCAGGATAATGAAGGCGGGCAGTATGTTATGAGTAAAAATGGCCCGAGCAATATCGAATACTAACTGTTATGTGGTCTTTTATGTGCATGTCAACATGTTTTCGCTTACACGAGACCTCGATTTGTGGTCCCATCCGAACTACAGACACCGTTCCTTTTCGGGTCCTCCGTCTTAACCCCGCTGACAAGGGAAAACCACTCCGAGGAACTTTCTCAAAACACGAACATGCTGGTTGATGAGCCAGCGCCTCACTCACTGGGCAACCATGGCCCCATAACCAAGACGCTTCAAGTGCCAAACGAAGTCCTTCGAGTGCCAAACTAAGTCCCTCGAGTGCCAAACTAAGTCCTTCGAGTGCCAAACTAAGTCCCTCGAGTGCCAAACTAAGTCTTTCAAGAGCCCCGAAACGATTACCAAAATTTGAACGCGAAAAAATAACCCTGTTCTTCTGAACCCCCATCGGTATAAACAACGATATTCTTACACCCCTGTGGCAATGAAAGGGTTAAGATAAACAAAATGACGACAAGGGATGCTCTTTCAGTTCTAATTTATTTTGCTCAGCCCACATACACAAACAATCACCTGTATTATGACTGGATTGTGTGGAAATCGCGTAAGAATTATTAACTTTTACATGTCAAGGTGATAGAATGGATTGAAATGCCGTTTAAAGTCCTTTTACCTAATCTTTCTTCCCATTCGAACGATGGCGTATGTCGGTCTTCATTATCCCGGTTGGCGCAGAACAGTAGGACGTTAAACCCCATTTCATTTCATTAGTTCTTCAAAATCTTTATAACCGTGAATGTAGTGATTGCTTATTTTTTCAGGTCACTGACGCCAATATGTGGTTAACAGTTTGGATGTTATTGCTTTCACTTCAAATCTTTACCAGTGGGGATAATTTCGTTACCGAAATGCAACAGCAAACGACAACAGTTACACTCAATGTGACATCTTCAAAGTTAACATCGGCGTCCAATTCAACAATTCCAACTTCTAAACCAACGAAATCTGCGCCAGCACCAAGCACTACAACATCTCAACCAACGAAATCTACGCCAGCACCAAACAATACAACATCTTCACTAACGAGAGCTACGCCCTCATCATCGCCATCGCTAGCACCAAACACTACAGCTTATCAAACAACAACATCTACGTTAGCACCAAATACTACAACTCAACCAACGACATTTACGCCAGCACCAAACCTTACAACTTCCCAACCAACATCTACGTCAGCACCAAACATTACAATTTCTCAACCAACGACATCTGCTCCAGCACCAAACATTACAACTACCCAAACAACGACATATGCGCCAGTACCAAACATTACAACTTCTCAACCAACGACATCTACGTCAGTACCATCTACAACAGCACCAATAACTTCAGCTTCGACCCCAATCACCTCTACGCAAGCACCAACCTCTTCAGCTTCGCCTCCTGCGACGTCTAGGCTAGCACCAAACCTATCAACTTCGCATCCAATGAGATCTACCCCAGCACCAACTCCTTCAACTTCGCATTCAGTAACCTCTATGTCAGCACCAACTTCTCGAGCTCCGCATCCAGCGACATCCACGTCCGCACCAACTTCTCTTGAACCATCAAAAGAAGCATCTCCAACCCTAAGTGGTTCCTCGGGTAATCCAGGTAGGACAATTATCTTACTGCACATCCCAGTCTATATAATAAAGAGACTATGGCACGCAGTTAGAATTCATGAAGTATAACGGACTGTAAAAATCGGCACCAAGGTTCAGATACGTTTTCATAATTGGCAATTATAAATTCTTCGCTCCCAGCCATTCCCACGCCAGCATCAAACCCTTCATATTATATTCCAACCAACCACCTCCACGCCAGAACCAACCCCTTCGGATTCGCACATAGGGACATCTACACAAACATCACCACCATCACCAGCATCTCCAACAAGTTCTCCAGGTAATTGAGGTAGGCTTATTATTTTATTGAGTGTACAGTACCCAGAGATTATAACACGCAGTTCGAACTCATGAAATAAAGCCGACTGTAAAAAGCTCAAATATCATGGATTTATGCCGTTCGTATCAAAAAGAAAGTGTGGCATGTAGAGAGTAGACAAGTACAGTTATGCTAATTAAAGGGCCATAAATTCGACCTCACTCAATGAAATCTCAATTGTCCTCTACCCATAAGAATCATTATCCACGGGTTGGAAAAAGATTCCTTAAATAATTTTGGATTAAGATAGCGGAAAGCAAAACTATGCTAATTATATAAGAACTATTATCTGGAAGTTTAAAAACGATTCTTCACAATGGGTGGCCCCTAAGGAGCGGACAAGCAGCTAATTGCTCTAATTCAAGGGCAATAACTCGGGAACAAAAAGAAGGGATTGCGCTCAATTGTTTACCGCCCTAGAACTATTATAATCCTACTGTTTGAAACAGGTTCCTTAAAAAAATGTTGTCTCTAGAGAGTGGACAAGCAGAATAACGCTTATTAAAGGGCTATAACTCCAGAACCAATTGTCGTTTATCCCACACAAACTATTATCCTGTAGTTTGCAACAAATTCGTAATGAATTGTGACATTTAGGGAGCGGGGCAAGAAAAGCATGTTAATTAGCCATAATCCAGAAACAAAAATTGCGATTGCGCTCAAATTCCACCCCAACCGTCGCCTACGCATTAGAAGCATTATCCTAAAGTTTGATAAATATTGGCTAAAAATTATTGCATCCAGAGAAGTGCGGACAAACATGTAAATGTGAACGGATCAATGGCCCGGCATGACAACTGTCTCATACGCATAATTACATGTACGTGCGTACATTTCCATAGGATATTTATTTAACCCAATTTATCCGTCAGATACTAAGGGGGAGGAGGTCTTGTGATTTACGCATGCGCGTTAGATCGTAAGGTCTGTTATTGATTCAACAGGCGTGGTTTCGATTTCCCAATTGTACGTGACAAGGAGTAGAGTCGTCTGTCCAACTTGGTGGGTTTTCTCTGTCTCCTTCGTTTTTTTCCCCACTGACTGCTAAAGACCCCTAAGCACACGCAGATTATTGAAATAAAATAATTGAACCATGTTAGTCCCCGAAATGACCTAGTTTGTATCAAATGGACAACAATCTCTCTCTCTCTCTCTCTCCCTCTCTCTCTCTCTCTCCCTCTCTCTCAAGCGAATTATTGAAATAAAACTGAACAATGTGTTACTCCCAAAATGTCCAAGTTTATGCCGAGTTGACATTACTCCCCATTTTTCTCTCTCTCTCTCTCTCTTTTAGATAATACCCAAATCGTTGTACCTGTTGTCGTGACATGTGTAGCGTTATTCTTCGTATCAACTACCGTTGTTATCATAGTTCTAAGAAGACGAAGAAGCTCACTCTTATAGTAAGTTATCGAACCAAGTATGTTTTAATAAAATAAATGGGGTTCAACCTCTTACTTTTCGACATCAATCGGGCTAATGAAGACGGACATTGTGCTATAAGGACAATTTCTTTTGTCACGACCGACACTTAATTCCGACTATTAAGCAGGCGCGGATCCAGAGGGGGCGCACCCGGCGCACGCCCCCTCTATTTTTTCTGAGGGGGAGAACAATTTTTAGCTCCATATATTCTCGCGAGAAAGGAGAACAAAAATAGTTTAGGTTGGAAATCGTAATTTACAGTACTAGTATGAAATTAGTCCTTGTGGGCATTTTTTACAATCAAAATTCACGGTCCCGGGCTTCGCACTCCCAAGTTTGTGCAGCACGCCCCCTCTTTCTGAAAATCCTGGATCCGCCCCTGTTAAGGGATCGTTAACGTGCACATCAACGTGTACAAGGTATACCACAACTATTTATAGACGTGTTACCGTCGATGCTCCTGCATACCCATGCAATGTGCCATGAGGGACATTTTGCCTCGACAGCGGCATTTCCGCCTTTGTCCGATCCGAAGGATTAGACGATCCTCCTTGCTAGGCCCTCTGTCATACACCACCCACGAGGAAAAAGCTGAGTATGGCATTGGCGCTGGCTCACCGATTCGATAATGTAGTTTTCTAAGAAATTTGCTCGGGCGATAAAATCTTATATTTTTCCCATATTTACAACAAATACATAGCTGTTGGCTGATCAAATTGTCTGAGCTGGTATACCTGGCTGTAGTGAAACGGGGAGAAAGGGTATTTGAAAACATTCTGGGTGATATAGAGGAGAGGCTATAATTATTTGGATAAATAAAGAAAGTGGGTTATAATAGACAGTTTAACAATTAATGTGGTTAGATTTATAAAAAAAATAATAAAAAAAAATCAGCTACAATATTTCTTTCCCTCGTTCCTTATTTTTCTTTTTACTACCTCTTACAGTCGTTTCCAGATGAGTCGCCTGAATGATGATGATGACCTGATATTAGTTGGAGACAGTGATAACTTTGTTAATGGTGGAGATCCGAGTTTCAACAATCCACTTTACAGAAAACTGACTGCCGATTAAACCTCATGCACTCTCTTTTAAAATATTGTGCCGCTCCATGAGGCTCATGGAGCGGCACAATATTTTAAAAGAGAGTGCCTTTTCTTATACATTTAGCTCTTGTATTAACCACCGGATTAAGACGGACACTTTAGGGGCAACAGCCCAGGGGCCTTAGCCACCTAAAGGGCCACCAGATATTAAGATAAAGGAGCTAAGACTTCTTTTTTTAAATGACATTTTTTACAAATATTTCCTAATTAAAACATAATAAATGGACGTGTTTAAAAAGTCTAATGATCATCTTTTAAGGTGTAATGTTTCAAGTGCAATTTGTGTGTACACACAATTCAATTACATATGTACATGTTTCTGTTTGCGCGTGCATGTTTAAATTTGTGTGTACATGTTTCAATTTGTGTGTACATGTTTCAATTTGTGTGGTCATGTTTCAATTCGTGTGTACGTGTTTCAGTTTGTGTGTACATATTGCACCTGCACGTGGTTATGTTTGTGCCTATGTTTAAATTATGTTTGTGTACATCATGTTCAAATTTGTGTGTAACTGTTTCAATTAATGCCCAGTTTGTACATATCGATGTTATATTATAGTTAAATGCTTTTATATTTGCTTAAATAAAGATGTAATTAAACAACGAAATAATCAAAAATTTTTTAGGTGCGTGGCCGGTGGAGGGGAGTGGGAGTGTGTGTGTGTGTGGGAGGGGGGGGGGCTTGCATTTTTTTTCGCCCCACGCTGTTCATGTATGTACCTAAGTAAGTAGAAAAGTTGTCTCAGAGTTTCTGATATTATAGAATACGCTGATAATGCCCCAAAAATCACGCCAAACTTATCTTTGTCAACATTTTGCCACCCCACCCCCCACCCGCTGCTCAAATGCCTGGACATGCCCCTGATTTTGTTTCACAGCTTTCATACACACACAGAAGCAGAATAACTTCTTTTCGAAATTGTAGAAACAAACTTTGTGTTTTCGACTAAAACCGTCGATCTAGGAATCTAGGAATTAAAATGTCGGTCAGACAGTTTGGTGTCTGTTCTCAGCGGGGGGGGGGGGGCTTTTGGTTTAACGCGTGCGTTTGAAAACATAAGGTCTGTCATTGAGTCACGTGGCGTGCTTTCCATTCCCCTCTAATTCGTGTCAGTCGCCTGTCCAATATCGTGTGTGTTTTATTGAAAAGAAAAATAAACCATGTTAGTCCCGAAATTACCTAGCCTGTGTCGACGTTAAACCGCATTTCTCTCTCTGTGTTCTCGAGCGTAGCTATATATAGAAGGATAGTGAAACTTTCATATGGTACATCGTGACGTCAATTTTCCATATCCGCTTACCTGTTAAAGAAAAGGGGGCGGAGCCCACCGATGTTGTCACATATAGGCCACAAATAATATCGTAAGTAAGATAAAGGTCGCACGGACTACTTTCGACTCAGTGTTATCTATTTGAGGAAATAAGGAAAATTATTTGTGTTTGGTAAGTTGTTTTCCTAAAATTTACCAAGCACCTTATATATATACGACGGAGTAGCCGAAGAATTGGTGAAAACTTTACATTTAAAACAGAAATATCGTAGCTTTAACTCATGACCCTTTCTATTATTGTCATTATCTTATATACTGACATTCTAATACGTGACTGACTGATCATTATCTCGTGACTCTAAACAACAACTAAAAAGTTTCTATATATACATATATATAACAAACGACATCTAATATTGTTGGCCGAGAAAAATCCTAAAGGAACTCGTGATAGATGTAAGTCGTAGCGCCACTGTCGCCAAAGCATTGTTTGGCGTGTGTCCAGGGGCCTGTTTCACGAAATTTTAACTAAGATACAATCCAAATTTTAGTAAATTGATTGGATAATATTAGATGGATTTTAGTGTTTAGCCAATCAAAACTGAAATATCTACTGAAATTTGGATTTTATCTTTAGTTAAAATTTCGTGAAATAGGCCCCTAGATTAATTTAACACGGTCGGTGCAAAAAAGTAGAACGTTAAAGGAAATGAAATAAAATGAAATGGGGTTTAAAGTCCTATATATACTGTTCTGCTCCTAAACAGGGCTAATGATGACGGGCATACGCCATACATGTGTACGATGAGGGAAACTATGCCCGGGCAGCGGCGCCACGGCCTATTCTTATTTCAAATTCCACCTGCCAAGGGGTCGTTTACGTGTACGCAAATGTGTACACGGGACCTCGGTTTTTCGTACCATCTGAACAACGAGACAACTGTCCTTGCCAGGCCCTTCGTCCTGCATCACTGACAAGGTGAAACCACGCCGGAAAATCTGAATGAGAGAGAGAGAAATGGGATTTAACGTCCACTCGACACAAACTAGGTCATTTCGGGACTAAAATCTGGATGAACTTTCTCGGCCAATGCAGGGACCGAACATACGACCCCCTAGCTAGCGAGCCAGCGTCTTACCGAACGGACATTGGCCATACAGTTACGGAACTTTCAAGAGTTATTTTATAGCGAATAGTCGTTCGGGTGGGGGCGAATAGTCGTTCGGACGGAACGAAAAGAGTAGGCCGAGGAGTCACTGTCCGGGCAACATTCACCGCTATACATGGCGCCTAACAGTAGGATGTTAAACCCTATTCTATTTCATTAGTCCCTTTAAATCTTTATAATCGTCAATGTGGTGGTTGTTTTTAAGGTCAGTGACGTCAATATAGCAAAATAATGATGCAGTTAACAGTTCTGATATTATTGCTGTCCCACAAAATCTTCACCAATGGAGAAAGTGGCGTTAATGAAATGCACCAGACTGGATTGAATTCTCCTAATTCAGCACCTACATCAGCATCAATCTCGTCTTCAGTTTCGCATCCAGTGACATCTAAGGCAACGCCAATAACATTTACCCCAGCACCAAACACTGCAATATCGCAACCAACGACATTTACGCCAGCGCAAACACCAAACACCTCAACTTCGCAACAAGTGACATCTGCAACAACACCAAGCCGTTTAACTTCGCTTCCAGTGACATCAACGCCAGCACCTAAAACGTCACAACCAGTAACATCTACAGCAACACCAAGTCATTCAACTCCACTTCCAGTGACATCTACGCCAGCACCAAAATCTTCGCAACCAGTGACATCTACACCAACACCAAGCCGTACAACTCCCCTTCCAGTGACATCTACGCCAGCACCAAAAACGTCACAACCAGTGACACCTACAGCAACACTAAACCGTTCAACTCCGATTCCAGTGACATCTACGCCAGCACCAAAATCTTCGCAACCAGTGACATCTACACCAATACCAAGCCGTGCAACTTCGCTTCCAGTGACATCTACGTCAGCACCACTTACGTCGGCTTCACATCCATCTACGTCAGTACCAAACCCTTCAACTTCACAACAAGCGACCTCCACGCCAGCATCAACCTCTCCAGCTTCGCATCCAGTGACATCTACACCAACAACGTCCGCTTCAACTTTGCAACCTGTGACATCTACGTCAGCTCCAAATACTTCAACTGTGCAACCAGTGACGTCTACACCAGTACCAAAAACCTCGCAACCAGTGACTTCCACGCCAGCACCAACTCCTCCAGCTTCGCAACCAGTGACATATACCCGATCACCAAAAACTTCAACTTCGCAACCAGTGACATCTCCGCCAACACCAATCCATTCAACGTCACAACCAGTGACATCCACGAGAGTACCAACCTCTTCAGTTTCGCCTCCTGCGACATCTACGCTAGTGCCAAACCCATCAACTTCGCACCCATTGACATCTACGCCAGTGCCAACCCCTTCAGCTTCGCATTCAGTCACCTCTATGCCAGCACCAACCTCCCCAGCTTCGCATCCAGTGACATCCACATCAGTGCCAATTTCTCCAGGACCTTCAGCAGAAGCATCTCCAACAAGTTCTGGCTCCTCTGGTAATTCAGGTAGGCCAATTATCTTACTGAGTACACACTCCGGTCTACAGATACTAAAAGAGATTATGGCACATGGTTCGAATTCAAGAAATATAACGGACTGTAAAAATATCTATCACGGTTTAGATACGTTATCATATAAAATCTTAATTGGCTATTATCAATTCTTGCGTATGTTGTTTTTGTTGTTGTTGGTGGTATTTATTTATCCCAATCACAATTTCTCTTTCAGATACTACAAAAATAATTGTACCTGTTGTCGTGACATGTGTTACGTTGTTCTGCATCACGATCATCGCTGTTATCATAGTTCTAAAAAGACGAAGAAGTGTCCTGTTATTGTAAGTAAAGTTGTCGAACCAAAAAATGCGAAATAAAGTGAAATGGAGTTTTATAATGTCTTACTATTTGTCACCAATGGAGACGGGCATATACGCCAAGCATTGTGCTATGAGTGACATTTTGTCCGGATAGCGCACTGCCACCTACTCATAACTATGGTTTTAGTCCCATACGAACAACTAGACACTGTCCTTGGCCCTATGTATTGTAGTGAAGGTACGAAATTGTATTTGAAGTGATTCTGGAAAAAATTGTCCTGATGGAAACAGAAAGTCGCTTCAGTTAGGCTGTATAACATAACAATTAGTTTGGTAAGATTTATAAACTGCCGAAAGAAATTAGCTGTATATAATTTTAGTTTCTCTCTCACTCTCTCTTTAATTTCTCTTTTCCAATTTATTACAGTCGGTTCCAGATGAGACGCCTGAATGTAGATAATGATGAAATGATATTAGTTGGAGATGGCGATAACTTTGATGATGGTGGAGACCCGAGTTTCAGCAATCCACTTTACAGAAAATTAACCGTTGATTAAACCCCGTGGAACGGACCAATATTTAAAATGATAATGCCTTTTATGATACATTTACTGCTTGTGCTAACGGTCAGATTATGGTAGCAGCTTTGGGGACTGCACCCTGTCCGTAACAGCCTGGCGAAGGGCCTCCAGAGATTATACTAAATTTTATTTCATTGGAACGGGATTTAAAATGCGAGGTTTTTTTTTAAACGGATTAAGGCAGAAGGTTGATGGACACCGACCACCTAATGTTAAATGTTGATTCATTTGTGGATGATTGATTAAGTTCTCTGATTTATCCATTTTTAAAATAATGTTCAATTAATATACTGTTTATGTGTAGTAACCACTGTACAACACAACAAAAAAAAGAGAAAGAAAACTGGGCTGGGCTTTCGATGGGAAAAAAGTTTGATTCAAACTACATGGACCTCCAGATATCGGTTATCCTGCATTAACGCTTGTGGTCTTGGTAATACATGTAGATACAATTACCACATAATGGGTAACCCATCCATCAAAACATTATAAATGGAAGTGTTTCATACACTATGCTCATCTTTTAATGTGCAATGTTTCAAGTGCAATTTGTGTGTGCATGTTTCAATTTGCGTGTACATGTATCAATTTGTTTGTACATGTTTGTGTGTACATGTTTCAATTTGTGTGTATACATGTATGTTTCAATTTGTGTGTATGTTTCATTTTGTGTGTGCATGTTTACATTCGATGTGTATATATGTGTACTGTGTGTATGTGTATCTTTAAGTTGTTTGTGTGTGCAATGTTTAAATTATTTGTGTGTACTTTAATTTATGTGTATATGTGCTATGCTTAAATTTGTTTCAGTCTGGATATGTTTAATGCTCATCAGGACTAACAGTTGAATTTTTATTTCAATAATTCGCTTGCGCGTATGTGTCTTTCTTTAGCAGTGGGGGGGGGGCGGAAGACTACTCGACTATGTCATTTTGGGTGTAAGACAAAATGAGAGAGAGAGAGAGGGGGTAACGTCCACTCGGAGGGAGAAATAAATGGGTACAATGTGTTATCTATATGGGCCTACGGGAAGGAAGAAGTAAATGGGCACAATGGGCCCGCGGGAAGGAAGTAAGTGGGCACAATGTGTTATTTATACGGGCCTGCGGGAAGATGTAAATGAGCATAGAGTGTACAATATTGAGAACAATGTTTTAATTTGAAAATAAATATCATATTTTATCATATAAACGTCTGTTGATGAAATAAAGTGAATCACAATTGTATCTATTTATTGTGACTCACGCGTGCACCATGTTGTACTCTAGTCAACTATGTATAATGTTTATAATAATTGGAAAAGGTACTTTTAAAGAGACATCAACCAAGGGGGTCCATAATTGTTTCCAACAATGGCGTGGGCCATCGGGGTGCAAAAATTTCAAAAAAAAATAGTATTAATTTAAAAATAGCGCCCCGCCCGCAGAAAAAAACCCAGTGTTCGAACCTAATACACAAGGATGCAAACGTTCCGCCGTTTAGGGGTTGGAGGAAGGGGTAATACTTGCCTTGCCCCAACAGCCGTCATCCCTCACTACGTCACCAAATCCTTCAGCATTCAATGACCTAGAAGCACAGCGCACAAAGTGTATTATATATCAACCTGCATGCTGCATGCAAATAGGTCGTCTGCAATAAATTTTCTTACCTGAACATACAAACTCTTTGATTGTTTTGTTAACGTCATTGGAATGTTTTCATATTTCTTTCAAAGACCCATTCTGATGTTTGAATTATCAAAGACTTATAAAACGATCAGAAATCTAGTGTGTTAGTCGCTGTTTACATCAGTGGCGGTGATAATTAGAAATCGATCGCGGAGTTTAACCGTCGAGAAACTAAAAATGAAACAATTAATTGTCATTTCAGATAAATTGTCGAGTGTCTGACCACATCCTCGTTTAAATAACTACTCTAGTTGTCTTTTACTCCGCCAATCACTCCTCTATATTAGGTCACTGAATAATGAACTTCTACGATGCGAGTGATTCGAACATTAAATGTCAATTGATCGATGTCTGGCTGATATAAATATGATCGGGACCCGAGTTCACAAAGCATTCTCAGACTTAAGTTAACAATTGGTTACCTTATTTTAACAAAATATGGCCCTTTTAAAAACTATTGTTGTTTTAATGCATCAAATACATCAATAAGAAACTATGTACAAAGTTGTGTGTTTCTGGATGAAAGTATTCCTTATAAACAGTGATTAAAAATTGCGTAAATTCTCAACTTAACTCGGCGAATGCTTTGTGAACTTGGGATCTGTACTCTTGTTTGTTTGGTTATAAGCTGTGGTTTTCAACCTTTTGTTAACCCTTCCCTTTTTTAAAAACCGTTCCGCCTGGTTTTCAACCATTTTTGAACCATTGCCTCTGGCATTCAACATTTTCTTGGTTTTCAACCCTTATTAAACCCTTACCCCTGATTTCCAACTATCCTTATAACCGCCTCCCCTGGTTTTATTCCGTTTAAAACCGTTACCCCTGCTTTCTTTTCAACCTTGCTTTAATAATTACTTTTTCAGAAACCATTTGGCGTGGATTTTAAATGTTTACCTCCCCCACCCCCCGTATTCAATCTTGATTTAAACGTTCCTCCTGGGTTTCAATCCTTTTAAAACCGTTCCTCCTGGTTTTCAATCTTTGTTTTAACCCCCTCCTTGTTTTCAACTATTTTTGAACAGTTTTCCCTGTGTTTCAACCTTGCTTTAACCTTTCTTCCGGGATTTCAACCTTTTTACCCCCCCCCCCCCCCCCCCTCCCTCCCCAGTTTCCAACCTTTTTAAACGGCTTTAACCGTTCCTCCTCGTTTTCAACTCTAACTAAACCGTTCCTCCAGGTTTTCAATCCTTTTAAACGACTCCCCCTAGTTTTCAACCCTTTTTAAACGTTCACTTTGGTTTTCAACCCTTTTAAAACTATTCTCCCTGTTTTAAACCTTGTTTTAACCGTTCCTTTTGGTTTTCAACCCTTTTAAAACCGTTCTCCTTGTTTTTTTGTAACCTTGTTTTAAACGTTCCTCTTATGTTTCAACCTTTTTAAAACCGTTCCCCTGGTTTTCAACCATTTTTCCGTCCTCGAATTTTAGTCATGCTTTCCAACTATTCTCTCTACACCTGCAGTCTATTATTAAATCCGGGGTATGCAGTATTTAAACACATTTTGGGATTTCCCTATAACTTTTCTAGTTCCAGACCAATCTGATTAAAACACAGATCCAATTTCGTTTCGTTTTTTATAGTTCAAAATTTCGTTTTTACTTGTCTTCACTACTCTTGAGTGTAGGCCATCGAAAGTATAAAAAACGAAACGAAATATAGATCTATATTTTAATTAGATTGGTTCCAGACCGATCCCATTCCCTCCCCTAGCTCGGGGTTATCCAGCGCAGTTCCTCCATATCAGTGGTGCCGAACGGAGAACCTGGCAAGGAAAGCACACAGCCTTTCAAATGGGACGAAAAACCAGGGTTCCGTTCACACGTGGACGTGCATTTAAAAGGGACCTGGACACTTGGAATTCCAAATAAAAGTAGGTGGAGCGTCGCTGTCTGGGAAAAACTGAACGAGAAACCAAAGACCCGTGTACACATTCACGTACACGTAAAAGATTCCTTGACATGTAGAATTCGAAACAAGAGTAGTCTGTAGCGTCACGGTACGGGCAAAAGGTCTCTCATGGCACACTACATATCGTACGTCCGTCTTCATTAGCCCTGTTGGTGCATAACACAGTGGCGGATCCAGGACTTTTTTGAGGGGGGTGACAACCCCATGTTTTGTCTCACGGACCTCGGTTTACGGAGCTAATTTCTGTCTCTAGTAACATAGATGCTGATTGTGTGTCTGATAAGATGCGCACCGTGTGCTGTATAATATATATACGACCATGCGTGCATGTCCCAGTGGAAGCTTGTGGGGCCCGGGATGCCTATACACCGGTGGGGAGGGTGGTGACTAGTAACCCTAGTCACCCCCCCCCCTGGATCCGCCCCTGATAACAGGACCCCATTTCATTTCAATTAGCCCTACCAGAATTACTTAAAGCGGTAATTTCATATTTTCTAAGAAAGTCAAAACATAATTATTTCTATGTCTTTTGGTCAATAGGTTGTCAACTCACTATTATACGACCATAGGCATTATTCCCGACACTACCTCCCTTGTTTTTCTATTGACGGCATGGGATAGCTATCTTCAAACGTTTGAATTTGAAGTTGAAAATGGTATATTTGCCAATTTTTCAGCTGGCAATAGTAAATTATTGGATTTATAGGATTATTCTTTAACAAGGTAGGACTGTTTACAGATACCATCTATTTTAAGGCTTTTATTTCAATACATTTTAAAAATATAACTTAAAAATATAGAATTGGAGCTTTAAAATCTGAGATATATTCATATTATATGTTTACAAGTATACGGTACTTCAGGAGTCCCGTAATTATAAACGAACACTACAAATTATTATGCTGATCAAACACTTATGATTATATGTGGCATTTACCTTGATTATTTCTTTTAGTTTAACTTGTTATCCTTTTTACGGACGTGGTTCAAATAAGCGTCTATATACTGATCAACACACCTGGTGGTAAAATATAGATACACTCGATTTTTGGTATGTATCAGGGCCGTATCTAGCGGGGGTGCATGGGGGTACATTGCACCCCCAGAAAAATAAGGCGCCCGAGAAACGGCGCCCTCCTACCTCGCCTCCAAATTTTTTTTTTTAAATCTATCAATTATAAAATAATGCAGTACTATGGTAACCCAGTGATGCTCTCAAGGCACTGATCAGTCAGTCGGTTTTAAGGACGCACAAACGCCAATGAGTTCGTTTGCCTTCATCAAAACTTTCTTATATCGCTTTGTACGTGAGGCTATGGCGCCCCACCACTCTGCTGTACCCCCACTTTGAAAATCCTACATACGGCCCTGGTCTGTATATTTATTTACAATAAAAGAAAATTTCATTAAATTAAATCATTAAAAGTATATATACGGAGACCCGATCACCGACAAGAAATGTTTATTCGTGCTACCCACTGGAGATGATATATGGGGTTTAAATTTTTACTTTTTATTCTACACCAAAGGGGCTAATGAGGTCGGACCTGGCACCGATGTCACGATCTACTCTTATTTCGATTTTCAACTGCCTGTTTGTTGCCCCATCCATCCTAGTTCAGCTCTGAACGTTTGTCTCATTACACTCACCTGAACGTTCAGGGGGCGCCCGATTCAATCAATGTCGAACGGAATTGAGTTCCCAGTCAATTTTACTGGGCAACTTTTCACTGCTAAACGAGGGGGTGTCAATCCGTGTGAACGCCAGTACAATGTAAAGGAACATCTTAGTGAGAAAATAAGACCTTGCTTACCTCGCTCGAGTCAGTATGAGCCACACAACACGCCGTTAAAAATACGTCCCCTCCTGTCAAGTTAACTTTTCGGCGCCATGACACTCTAAATATAGGTCAACGTCAATATTTAGGAATGTCGGTCATACAAGACGAAACGAAATTTAGGTAAATGTTGGAATCTTTGGAAAAAAAGATTAGAATCTTAAGTCATTTATTGCTTTGCCCACGTTTTAATATTACAATAGAATAAAACAAACATTCCAGGTGTATAATGAAGGATAAAACCATTTACTCTCAGATTGTGGCTTGTTGCTTAAGTTTTATTTTTTTTTTTCAAAAAAAATAAAATAAATAAAAATAAAAAAATACAGAAATAACAAGGTTGTTTATTCTTTAGAAGAAAAAGAGGAAAAATATATATTAAACGCTTAAACAAAACTTTCTAAAATAAAAATGACACATATGCATATAATGCAAATGTCAATGAATAAATACATGGATTTAAATTATTCTCTACAAAACTTGTGCCTCGTGCACCACACAAATATCTATAGAATAAATACATAAATACAAGGATTTAAATTTTTCTAAACTATACCATTACTGTAACATCATATGGGTAGTAATATTTATCCAATTAGGTATGTACAGAGTAATGAAACTAAGATCAAACCTGAAAATTCAGGCCAACATTTCTGGCTTGGTTGGACATTTACACACATTTCTACAGTAATTACAACACATACAAAGAAGACATTTACAACATTTATTTACAGGGCATCCTTTGCACAATTTGCTTGACATCTTATGCCAATCATCAGATAAGGCAAGAGGCCCAACTGCAAAAATCTTAAGTACAGTATATCTGACACACTCTTTACCAGAAGCTATGCTTATAACATCGTCTGATGTTTGATCCGATCTGAGACTTCTGGGGTACATGTAGGCAATGGCATGTCCCTCCATATCATCCCGAGAACATCTACCAACTTGCTGCCAATATTCAAGTATGCTAGATGGTGCACCCCAGTGAATAACAATACGTATATTTGGGATATTAACACCCATGCCAAATGCAATGGTTGACACCAAGCATGACAGTGCACTGTCTACAGATTTGAATGATTTTAGTATTCTGTCTTTTGTTTCTTCATCTAGAGATGAGTGAAACATATCAATCTTTCTCTTTGATATAGCTCTTATTCCATCTTTAAAACCATGACTTCCAAGTTTTTCTGCTAAAAATCCAAACAATTCTGAAGTTTGATTAATGGTCCTGAAAAAATACCATGAAAACAATTTTCTTTACATAAAGGTACGCTTAGAATTACTTTACTTCTGTTTTTTTGCAGTGAAAGTTCAATTGGCATATCATTAAAAGTTCAATTGACTGACAAATTATAACATCTGGAATTAAATACGAATTTTGAAATACCTGCAAAATACAATAGTTTTCTTTGGAGAATCCTCTTTAAGTAGGTCCACCAGCCAACCAAGATTTTCTTCCATATCTTGTCTGCATTTCTTTATTTCCAAGAAAATATTTGGCCTGTAGAGTGTAAAACTATGTAGCTTTATTTTGTAAAAAGAATTTTCAATAAAATAAATGGTGTGCAAGGAAAGGATCCATTGAAATAAAAATAAAATGCAAATTGAGACCAAAACATTTATTTCAGGGAGAGTGAGAGAAATGGGGTTTAAAGTCTACTCAACACAAACTAGGTCATTTCAGAATTAACACATGGTTCAATTTTATTTCAATAATTCTCTTGTGTATAGGGGTCTTTAGCAGTGGCAAGAAACCGGAGGATTTGGAGAAAACACGCAAGATTAGACAGGCAACCCTACTCCTTGTCACATACAACCAGGGAATCGAAACCGCGCCAGGTGTCTCAATGACAGACCATTCGGCCAACCCCACCCCATTTATTTCAAGGTATAATGTTTGAAGAGTTCAAATCAATAAAATATCATCTTTATATTGTATTAATAATTACCTGTCCGGAAGTACAGCAATTATTTCTGGGCTCTGGAGCAGCAAAGTCTGAGTGACATCACGTAGTATTTCAGTGGTCATTGTAGCGCTTAGAGCCATAAATGGGCAATTAAATATGCTTCTTAATATTGCGACCTTTCTGTACTCCGGTCGGAAATCTGACCCCCTAAAATTACAAAATAAGTTACAAGGATTCAGTCACTTTATGCCAAATGGCATAAAATGGTTAATTTGAAGTGAGTTGATACTAGCAAATATTATTATGTCAAGCCCCCTTATGCATATTATAACTATGGATAAACTTACCAGTGGGAAATACAATGACTTTCATCGAAAGCAACAAGTACAATCCTCTCCTGCCAAACATCTGACAAGAATATTTTGCGCCAAAACATAATGTTGGTGGACTCTGGAGAAGAAAATATCACTGAATGGTCACAGTTCTTGATTCCTGAAATGATAATTGAAATACCATAAAAGAGGAAACAAAAATGGTATGTTCTATAATTGTTTGAAGTCATTAATGTTAAATCTATTGTCTTTAATTACTAACTCATTAAGTCCAAATAAAAAAAACCTTCTCTCTGCTCGCCAATTGTCCGTAAAGTTTGGTTTACCTGCCATTTCTTCGGGGTTCATTTCTTTCAACTGTCTGATAGAAGCAGCATTTATTCCGTGATCTATGAGCACTGATACTTGATCTGCTATTAGTGATCTTAGCGGAGATATCACCAAGACTGTTCTACGGGTATCGGGATTTGTCTGCAAAAAAAAAAAAAAAAAGCATTGTAGACTAATAAAAGTAAATAAATAGATAAAACTAACGACATTAAATTATTTACACACAAGGGTATATAATATTTACACCTTCGAAAGCATGCATAAAATATAGAATTAACTAAAAGTTTAATTCAACTGACCTCTTCTGGAATCAATGGCGGAATGACATAACAAAATGATTTTCCAAAGCCTGTCGGCAAAGCAACCACGCTGTCTCTTCCATTCAGTGCAGCCATAACCGCTTTTACTTGTTCCTTCTTGGTTTTAAAATGAAAATTATGTTTTTCTAAAACATCTTTATCACATATACGGCGAAGCACCGTACTGTCCACTTTAAACAGCGCCATAATTGTTCACTCGTTAGTAACGAGCACGCGACCTTTTTTCCCGCCAAAAATATTGTCGCTTCATTGCCTTCATTTGTTCGTTTACGACACGCGCTATGACAACGTGTTTTCCTGCCTAAAATTATTAACGCTTCACCAACTTAATACATTGAGTTGAAAAAAACACATGCCGTTATTCCATAACAATAAATGATCACTTTTAATAAAAACTAATGCGGAACATATGAGGTCTATAACTGATAATAATATTTGTTTTTAGTCAAAATACTCGATGGTGACCCTTTGACCTATTTGTATTCCAATCACCTGACAGCATCGAAAATGGATTCCTGCATGAATTGTAAAAATCAATTTCAGATTCGAACTGACGGCAAAGGCTATCTTAGACACCCACTGAATTCTGTGGCAGTGAGAGGTAAACATTTTCAGGTGCAAGACGTCTTAAAAGAAACTTTAGATTTTAAATTAACACCTACAAAGAAATTTCTTTGCCCAACGTGCTTTGCACTTATCGGAAAACTCAAAATCTTTGAGGAGAGTAGAAAAACATTCTTAGAAAGATGCACCAGAAAACCCGTAAAAAGACTTTTAACACAACAAACCTCCCCAATATCTACTAAAAAAATGAATATGTCAAAGGTGATAAATGAAGGGGCGTCTACATCAATAGTGATTACAACCAAAAGAAATAGAACCCCCATGCAAACACCCAGAAAAGTGTCAACGCCAATAGTGATTCCCACCAAAAGAAACAGAACTCCCATTGCAACACCACAAAAAAACAAAAAATTGAAAGTACTGTCAACACCAATTAAAAAGGCACCCAGTGGGGCATTCTCAGGTGTGACAAAAAATGTTTCTTACCAAAAATCATGCGGAAAAACTGAAATTAAGAGGGCATCTGAACTGATTTCGAGCAGTCACTTCCAAAGAGGTTTGAGGAAGATGTTTAACAGTAGTCCCCAAGCACGCATAGCTGTTTATAAGTTGGCAAAAACAGAAATATTTAAGGAAATTACCGGAATGTTGAAAATGAAGGAGTTCCCTCTACGACAGACCAAGAATCTACAGAGAATGTGTGAATTTTCCTGGTCACAAGTCATTGACATCCTAAACTCTAAAACACCATTTTTAGCATCTGTTTTTGCATCACTTACTTGTTCAAAGATTGGGGATATAAGGTAAGCTTATTTGATTAATTTTCATCCAGAGCAGAGGAGGTTGGAAAGGACAGGTGTTGAAATGTATTACCCTATACCCATCTGATCCGTTAACAGAAGTATGCTTATAAATACAACTCATAGTACCCATACCACATCTATTTTGGTTGTGTTTGCAAGTAGGGGTTGCTTATGGTCGCTGGCTACATGTGTTTATGGCTCCACCCACAAACCTTAATAAATAAAATAAAATGGGGTTTAACAAACCATATTTCCGCACCAAACAGTGTGCTATGAGTCCTATGATTCACTATGAGAGGGAAATTGTTGACCATTACACATAAGTTTAGACTTATTGCTGAGTTATTAATTAATTTTTTGCATATTATTATTGATTTTGTTATTGCAGTGATACAAGTAGGATTCTGCAGGGAAATCAAGAGCATGTTGGAATGATGCTAGCATCCATCTTGTTTAAAAGAAACTCCAGATTCTGTTTCATTCAATCAATAAATTCAATACAGTTTTGGACTAATGGATGCAAGTCTGAGGTATGTATTTTTCATAGGTAGATCAAGGATGCCACATCTAAATTAATATAAAAAGTATGGCCTTAAATTTATTACCAGATTAATGTGTGTAAACTTTGAGCACGATTACTTATATCCATTATGAAATGAAAGGAAATTAAATGGGGTTTACCATCCTATTGTTCTGCTCCTTGGCTGAGCTAATCAAGACGGGCATACGGTATACAGTATGTTATAAGGGAAATTTTGCCTGGACAGCGGCACTAAGTCTTATATAGAATTCCAACTGTCAAAGGATCTTTTACGTGCACGTCAATGTGTACACAAGACCTCGGTTTTTTGTGCCATCCAAACAGCTGTCCTCTGTCAGGCCCTCCGTCCTGCATCACTGTCAAAGGGGAACCACACCAAAAAACTGGATGAACTTTTTTGGCCAATGCAGTGATCCATCATCCGACTTCCAGGCTAGCGAGCCAACATCTAACTCAATAAGCCACCATGACCACCTTAATCCAATATGAATGCTGAATATATGGGTGTAAGTGAAAAAGTAGTTTCAGCAAAAATGTACCCAGAATAATTACTGCAACCTTTGCAGGTTATCAGAAGACTTAACAAAGTTGGAATCTGTTTATCAACTCATGGCACTAGAAATGCAATAGACATTATCCGTTCTCAGTATGATATTGAAATGAAACAAACAAAAGAATTAATCCAGGTATATTTTTTTTGTACATTGATAGTGAAAGGGGCATTACAATTGTTAAAAACTAGATAATGTATAGGAAATTTCGTCAAATTGAACCAAGATATTAGATTTAGAATTTTAGGCCTAACCTTGAACATCATTACTAAAGTTGGTATGATAATAAAACATAGTCTCGATTATCCATTTCTGGATTAAATCATCAATGAGCTTTGAGTGGCAAATCAGATTCAAATCCAATAAATATTGCAGGCTAGCGATGACATCGAGAGTTGATTATGGTTTGGATATGTTAATCAATGTCTAATTTATAATTTAAATAACATTTCAGAGCTGAAGGCAGATTTAGCTCTTGCACAGGCCTAATGTATGTTTAAGAGGAATAATATTAACTATAAATCAAATAAAAAAGTACATATTTATAAATTATTAGGATATAATAATGCATTAAATGAATAATTTTTCAGGATCAACTAAAAATGAGAAACACAACTACACGAAGAAAACTGTTTGAGGACTCATTAAACGATACTGAACCACAACCTTTATCAGGCACACAATGTACAAACTCTCCGGTGTCCAAACAGTCAGAAATGGAATTAGAACATTCAACACTAGAGCTGGATATTGTAGTACAGCCTTCACCCCCAGAGCCAGAAATTGTATTACTGCCTTCAACACCAGAGGCAGAAACTGAACTAGAACATTCAACACTAGAGCTGGATATTGTAGTACAGCCTTCACCCCCAGAGCCAGAAATTGTATTACTGCCTTCAACACCAGAGGCAGAAACTGAACTAGAACATTCAACACTGGATCTGGATATTGTAGTTCAGCCTTCACCCCCAGAGCCAGAAATTGTATTACTGCCTTCAACACCACAGCCAGACACTGAACTAGAACATTCATCACTAGAGCTAGATATTGTAGTACAGCCTTCACCACAAGAGCCAGAAATTGTAGTACAGCCTACAGTAATTAAAAGTAAACTACAACCTCTTCTCCCAAATAATAACATGGAACCTAAAGGTTTGTGAACAAAACATTTGCAATATTAAAAAATATTCTTTTAAAATGTAATGAATACACACTAATAAGATTGCATTATATTTGGTTTCCATTACATCCAGCTAGGGCTGTTTTTGGACATTAATTTTTTGTGAAATAGTTGTGTGAATGTTTTTTAAGTGCTAAAATGATTCTTGTGGTTGTATAAATGTAATTTGACAATCTATTTTAAGCAGCAGATCGAACCCAGGACCCCACCGTCACTGGTAAATGTGCCACAACCCTGCTGACTTTGCTACCATGCAACTTCTGCTATAAGAAAGCAAATTAAATGTTCAATTGAGACCTATTATTTCTGGAATTACTATTTTGTTATTTTAGAATATGAACTTCACAAAGGTTTTACCATGTGTTGGGATAATATTGGGAGGAAAACTGTTTCCAGGCATCAGACATTGGAAAATAAAAATATAATGCACTTATGGGCCCTGAGCTATGCTGCAATCAACAGAGTACCCACCATGCATCTACAAAACAAAGATCAAATAAAGAAGGCAGCTTCACATATGACTGTGGATTATTTTTTACCATCACAACAAGATATGATAGATCTTCGCGATGATTTAAAATTTGTAATTGCTGAAATTCTTGTCCAGTACTTCCATGCTTTCCAAAATAAGTTCTTTCAAGCAGCTGTTGACCATCTAAATACCTTTCATCATGAATTTGAAAGAGAAATGGAAGAAGAATCAAAATTGGTAAGCTATTTGAATTACATTGTAATACCATCTGTTGCTTTCAGACTTAATATCCATTTTAGATTGATCAGAATCGTATAGTCCACAGTAGCCAGTGGTGACAGCATTTATTGTATGTGTGTGCATGAAGACACATATTTTATTTGATTTACCTATTTATTTTCTTACAATTTTTCAAATGCTTTATATTTGCAGATCAACCTTGGGATAATTCAAGAAAATCCTTCATCTGTGGCTGGTACAATCAAAATTTTAGAAAAGCTGCAAAGTTATGTACCAGTAGTGAATGATGAACCAGTCCCAGTAATTGTTTATGGAGATGCTTTGTCGTGTGAGCGCCATAATGATTCCCATAATGCACGTCAAACTACAGGTTCAACATTTACAAGACTTGAAGGAGTAGAGCCTTCCCCGCAAGAATTCCACAAAAGGATGCTGTTATTGCAGGTTACTGAAACATAAACTATACAATAAGATTAAATTAATGAAAAATGAGCGATTGATTTGAATGTATTTCTTTCAGTTAATTTTTGTCCCAAATTTGCTTAGGAATTTAGAGTTAACAAACACTTAATTTATAAAATGGTGAATGTGACAAGTAAACAAACGTTTTTTTTTACGATAAAATAAATCTAAATTTCACAGTCTTGCAGTGTGGTATCTGATAATGTACACATACTTAATTTATGTTGTGAGGTTGTGCTCATAATTATCTCCCTTGTCTTTTTCAGGACACAATGGACATGTTTTTTTCTGCGAAATCTGCGTCACACAGAGGAACACTTTATAATGTGAAAAATCTATTTGGCCATCATTCTGTCAAATCGGATGTTTCTAGAAACTTTAACCATGTAGCAGATTTATTAGCGGATATTACTGAGGCTTACACCATTATGCTCGCCAAAGAGGTTATGGGAATAAAATTACTGGAAGATACACCACCTGATCTAAAGTTTGAACTTAACAACGAAGAGTGTTTGAAATATCTAACACAAGTATGTGAAACAATTGTTACAAAAATCTGGCAAGACCCTGAAACTGTGGTTGCTGGTACAGTATTTGATGATACTGTGAATTCTGATGAAGAAGTATATTGTCATTGTAAAGAAAGTAAGAATCAATTCAAGAAAAATATATGTCATTAATTTATTTCACATTGTGGTAGGCTACAAATTATCAAACCCATGAAGAAAAGTTTATCAGGAATTGACAAAACATGCCAATCTTAATTTTTTGGTCACATTATTTCTCTTCAATTAACATTTGTATAGACAATAATAAATTTCTTGAACTATACATATTCTTTGCAAAAAGCAAAATCATCTTAAAGCTAATTTTTGTAACAATGATTTGTATGAAAAAAAATACACTGATTTTATTATCAATCGATCACTTAATATTCATTTTATTTTCCAGATATTGAGGGGTCTTTCTTGATAAAATGTGGAAATCCAAGTTGTTCCATCAAATGGTTCCACTATGATTGTGTGAATATTGATGCAGAGTTTGTTGAAAAATTAGGTGATGATGAATGGTATTGCTCAGATCGTTGTAAACCAATGTCCACATTTGAATATTGTTGTGGAATTGATAAAGGTGAAGATATGATAGCGTGTGACAACATAAATTGTACGAAAAAGTGGTTCCATTTTGAGTGTGTTGGCTTGAAAAGGAAAACCATTCCAAGTAAGCATATTTAATTGCATTTAATTTGTATTTGTTTGTAAAGACCTAATTCGTATTAACTGACAGTCACACAGATGGCTAAATATATGAGCAGCCTTTCAAACAAAAAACTTTACTATGTAACATTGTCATTTGAAGTGTTTTGGAAGATATGTTAAGATGCTTTCATACACACTACTACGAGGCATTCATGCCTGAGAACAATTGTGTAACATTATTAAATTTGCTTATGAATGTAATAATAACCTTTCATAAATTTCAGAAGGGAAATGGTACTGCCCATCACCAATGTGTTCTAAAAAATCAAGAAGGAAGTCAAAACAAACCAAATTAACAGACCAAGAAGAAGATCAGATTGATTTTGTAGAGAGGTATAACATTAGCCTTAAAGAAATGGTGTTTAAATCAGCCAGTGTGGTTGTATATTTTAGATCTATAATTCTTTAATTCTACTGTTGAATACAGTGCTGTTATTGCAAGTGTGTGTCCTCTGTGCTGCTTGATTCTTTGTACCAAGTCATTGTTTAAGAGCATATGACAATCAAATAGCATGACGTTTCAGAGTTCATTATTGCAATTACATTGGGCCAGCAAGAACAGCGACCATGACAAGCCTTTAGATCTGAAACAATAAATGTTATTTTTGTTGTCATTTGTCTCAAAACTTGTAAACCTCACATAAAACATTGAACTGTTACAGATGTCAATTAAACTAGAATTGTATTACACCTCCACCTTAGCGCCTCTTCTAGTCTTTATAGACTTTTTTTAATTTAACCATATGTATATTATTAAAAGAAATTTGTATGTTACAGTTACTGTTTAGCACTTCTGTGGAGGGGCTTAAATGACAGAGTACGACACAGAGCAGTGAGAACTGGACATGGGCCCAAAATGATTATGTATTGGAGGCTTGACATGCCAGAATTTTTTTCAAGAAATCACACCAAATACTTTCTTCTTGGCCATAGATTGTTAGCTGGTAGGTTACATAAAATATGAAATCAAATCTTAGTAAGAACGAGTTGATTTGAACTTGTGTTGGCTCCTCATTTTCAGTGGAACAAGTGTTGTAAATCTGTTATGTATAGACCTTTTAAAGTCTTTAAGAGACAGATTTTTGTTGATTATGAAACTAAACTATGAATACATTTTAGTATTTTTATAATTTAGGTGTAAATGGTTGGCTACCCGAGAGACTAAAGCAAGATGTTATCTGGAACCGCACAGTCAAATACACCAACAAGCCCAATAATAATTTAGAAATGGATTTGGTAAATGAATATTTAAACAAACAATTCATTACTGATTTAAGGCAAAAATCAAATTTGTCCCAAGAAACTGTTGATCGCCATGGGGCAACAATTGGAAACATTAAAAAAGTGTTAACAAGGGTATATGCAGGTGTGGCAGGTGAGGCTCCATGGGGCAGCAGTTCTGGAGGAAAATTTGATAGAACCAAATCAGTTCTTAACATTGTTCAAACCTACCAAAAGGACAAGTTATTTGTGAAGTCTACAGGTCGGAAATTACACGGAGTGGAACAATCAAAATATAGGTTGAAATTTGATTTGGAAAAATATGAGATCCGAGTGAAAGCCCTCAATAAGAAACTTGATAGAAAAAGAGAAAATGCTGTGATTGTACATTAAGCAATTTCAAAGAAGAATTGTTATATCAATGATAAGCCAGTTTTAAGTTGTTCATTCTTTACATTTATTTATATTAAAGAAAAAGAGTTATGTATATATATATGTATTTGTGATATAGGAGTTTAGTTAAGAATAATCTAAATAGTTGTATGTGTGATTTAGAGAAAAATTTAAATCCTTGTATTTATGTATTTATTCTATAGATATTTGTGTGGTGCACGAGGCACAAGTTTTGTAGAGAATAATTTAAATCCATGTATTTATTCATTGACATTTGCATTATATGCATATGTGTCATTTTTATTTTAGAAAGTTTTGTTTAAGCGTTTAATATATATTTTTTCCTCTTTTTCTTCTAAAGAATAAACAACCTTGTTATTTCTGTATTTTTTTATTTTTATTTATTTTATTTTTTTTGAAAAAAAAAAATAAAACTTAAGCAACAAGCCACAATCTGAGAGTAAATGGTTTTATCCTTCATTATACACCTGGAATGTTTGTTTTATTCTATTGTAATATTAAAACGTGGGCAAAGCAATAAATGACTGAAGATTCTAATCTTTTTTTCCAAAGATTCCAACATTTACCTAAATTTCGTTTCGTCTTGTATGACCGACATTCCTAAATATTGACGTTGACCTATATTTAGAGTGTCATGGCGCCGAAAAGTTAACTTGACAGGAGGGGACGTATTTTTAACGGCGTGTTGTGTGGCTCATACTGACTCGAGCGAGGTAAGCAAGGTCTTATTTTCTCACTAAGATGTTCCTTTACATTGTACTGGCGTTCACACGGATTGACACCCCCTCGTTTAGCAGTGAAAAGTTGCCCAGTAAAATTGACTGGGAACTCAATTCCGTTCGACATTGATTGAATCGGGCGCCCCCTGAACGTTCAGGTGAGTGTAATGAGACAAACGTTCAGAGCTGAACTACATCCATCCAAGCAACTAGACTCTTTTCCTCGCCAGTTACTCCAGCTTGCACCACTGACAAGGCAAAAAAGGGCTTGAATGTCCCGGGGAAATGTCTCGGCCAACACCGGGATCGAACTCGGAGTGGCCTACTTTGCGTTGAGTGAACCCTTAATTATCTCGAAATCTTGCATAACACGAGAGCTGTCGGGAGCATGATTAGGGAAATGGGGGCGTGGTAATCGAGTGACCGGGGAGGTAACTCTATCGAGCGCAAGCTGGGTTTTTCCCTTTATGACAAGACCAACCGATGAAATAAAATTCTTGTTGACAGCTAATGTATTTCATAATTAATGTCCAAATGCACAACCCGCCGTTTGAAATGGTTTTCAATTTTATGCTTGAATTCATAATGAAGAAATACAATTGAAAAAATGGCTATAGCTGAAGGGGTGCCACATTTTTAATTATCGGTTGTTGTCGCAAAATCTGGCGGGAGATTACCAAAATGGCAGCGAAATTAAGAAATGTTATCACATCTGCATTTAAAATGCACGGTTTAACCCTTCGGAGGTAATTGTAGTAGTTTTCCACTTATATTTCTCATACCACAACAACACCGTTTAATAAAAATCAAACGACTGATAAATACAGAGTTCGCTAGACAGTAAATTATTCGATTTTTTGTAGGTTTGAGATAAAAAATAAAAATGTTATTGTTTGTGCCATGGACACACAATATAAACATTGTGTTTTTGTGCCGGGACGTTTTTGTTCTATCATGTCATCTTTACCAGCAGCCACCATGTCCCTAAATTGAACTAGGCAATAGATGCAAACTTGATTGTTTATTTGTATCATGGACCTTATGATAATATAAGGTCCATGATTTGTATTGAATATTTATGGTTACTGTCGTAGTTTTACTTCGGTACATCAAACAATATTATAATATTCATATATATGGTGAATCCAACATCCGCTTCACTAGGGTCATATCCAGACAAGTAGTCAATTCAGATATCAGACTATGAATAAGCATAATCTCATACTACTGATGCAGTAGTTAATCAAATATTCCACAAAGTAGTATAGGCTACTCCACAATGTAAACACAGTACGTACATGTATAACTTTAAACCATGCCCCAAGCAATCAGAGGGAACAGTCCACGCACCAGAAAGAGGGGGAGAGAAAAATTGGGAGATTAATGGCCACTCGACACAAACTAGGTCATTTCAGGACTAACATATGATTCAATTTTATTTAGCAGTGGGAGGAAACCCTACGACCTGGAGAAAACCGTCAAGCCTGGACAGGCGACCCTACTACTTGTCAGGTACAACCGGGGATTCGAAACCCAGCCAGTTGACTCAATGACACAGTCATCCAACCCTCCACCACGCATCAGGGATTTTGAATTGGTTTAAATCGAGGGCATATCTTCTTAAACAAATATAATATTAAGGCCATTGTTGTAATTTACATGTTTCAGTGAAGCCAGTAGATATTTAGTAGAAGTATTGACACCATTAGATGAAGGAGAAAGAGATGGCTGGTTGGATCACATGATAGAAATAATACAGAAACAGCCATGTAAATAATTATATTTTACTTTGTGCTTATGTCTACATAGTATATATTGCTCATGCTCTCCAGATAAGAATGGCGTCACCGTTTTACATTACTAGCCTTGTTCTCCGAGTCCCTTGTTACAAATGATGCTGAAACGCATCATAGTACCTGATTCGTGTACCAATGGTAAAATGTTTATTTTGTCTTGAATATTGGTTATCAGAAGCCCATCTTTTCCCGGTAAGATCACAGCATCAATGTTGATTTAAATTGACAAATAATGCATGTTTTCAATGTCGAAGACTTTGGATGATACTGAGTTAGTGACTTAGCTACTTTAGATTTAACACATCACAGGCAATCTGATTAAAGCACAGATCCTGTGGCTAGTTCTTGATGTGTAGTGCACAGAACTGTGGGCAGACATTCGCCATGAAGACAAAGCAACAGTTGTATATTCAAATACCCACTTGAAACATCAACACTAGATTGGTTAATCAAATGTCTAACATATGATAAAAATCGCTCGTATGATCCCTTGCGTGATCTCCTTCCAAAACCGGTCAGGTCTTCGTGTTCTGAAAGCCATCGAAAGTATAATTAAAGAAACGAAAACTGCTTGAAATTCATATACATTATCCAGATTTGTGAAATGAAGAAATTTATTGAATTTCAGCAATTTCCATTTATATCTTGTCAAGTTATTTTATGGCACAGAATCTTTTTATTTTTTTAAAACTATGATTAATTTGATAAGAACAAGATCAGGGAACAGACTAGTCTTATATCACTTCTCTCTTGTACTCCCCCCCCCCCCAAAAAAAAAACCAAAACAACCCCACATCTAATTACAATAAATTAATTTAAATTTATGTATATTGTCTCAACTATTTGTATTGTATTATTAACAAAATTATGATCTGTTCATTGCCCCAACTCTCGTATAAAGTTTTTGATGGCTGGTGCTGTAGATGTATGGTTCGCCGGGTAACTTATCTTTAAAAGGTGTTTCCATTTTATTTGTACTGAACAGAAATTCTTGTTTCTTTGTTTAAATATCTATCTGGGATATGTTTTAATGTATCTGTGCCATCAAGTATAACCTTCTTTGATTGGCATTAGTAATTAAACATATTAACAGAAGGTACAATTTTATAGATACACAATTACTGAGATTAATACTTAGCGACGTTTCGACGAGGATGCTCTTGTGTAGTTGAAATTTGGGCACATTATCGGATTTAGAGTACATATTAAATGTTAATACATGTACATAATAATAATATGGCAGAAATGAAATGAAATGGAGTTTAACGTCCTACTGTTCTGCTTCGACTGGGTGAATGAATACAGGCATATGCCATACAGTTTGTTGTGAGGGAAATATTTACCCAGGCAGCAGCACTATATCGAATTCCAACTCCCAAGGGACCTTTTACGTGTATGGCAATGTATAAACAGGACCTTGATTTTGCATGCCATCCGAACAACTGGACAGCTGTCTTGTGTCAGGCCCTCCATCCTGCACCACTGATAAGGGGAAAATCATGTAGGAAAATTTCAATGAACTTTCTCAGTTATTGCAGGGATCTAACACCCAACCTCCCGGCAAGCCTGCCAGCGTCTTACCCACTTAGCCATTGTGGTTCCATAGTAATATGGCAGCACCATAGTTGTACAGTATGACTGTGTATTTGATATTCATGTACCGGTACATATAATAATACATTCAAGGGAAGGAACTCTTTTGACCATATTAGTTTATTGTTGTCTGATTGCTAAATTTTCCCCTTCAAAAACTGTTTCATCATGACCAAATCCGACAATAGTGACAATAAAGGAATTTGAAACAGAAACAATCAATGGCTTAACTGATATTGATATGGATAAGTGACTGGTATTACGTTACTTCATCCAGTTATCTTTCTAATAATAACAATGATGTCATTTTGTTGATTTGGTTTAAAAAAATATACCATTGAGAGACCCCAAAATGATGATCAAAGTTCTTCAAAGGAGATGGAGATATTCAAATTTTCCCTTATTTTATACACTCAAATTCTGTCAAGTTTAAAGGTTTCAGAGTTATCTTCTATCATGATCAGAGTATCTCTATAAACTAATTTATACTCTCAGATTCTGTTTTTATAAATACTCTGAATTTCTCTTTTGAAGCATCTCTTTAAACTAATTTATACCCTAAGATTCTGTTTTTAATAAACATTTTGAATATCATCTTCAAAGTATTTTATACTCTCAGACTCTGTTTGTTTTCAGTATCATCTTCCATGATTGATAAAATTGTTTGTGAAGCTGCTGTACAAGAATGTAATGCAGAACAAGATGAAGAAGGGTAGGTTTAGACCATACTGATAAACATTTTAAATGTAGCGCTTTGAGCCACGGTGGCTCAGTGAGTATGGTGCTGGCTCATTGATTAAATTGTCCCAGGTTTGATCCTGGTGAGACAAAAATGGCATTGTAACGACCACTCAACACAAATAAGTTATTTCTGGACTAATATTTTTATATCGATAATTTGCTTGCGCGTAGAAGAAAATCGATGAGGTTGGACAGTTGACCCCACCCCTTTTCACATACAACTGGGAATCGAATTCACACCAGTTGACTCAATGTCAAACTTTATGATGCAACACGCACGCACTACCCATTTGGCCATCCAACTTCCCTTGATCCTCGTCTTAACCAAGGAAGATGTGATATTTGCTATACTTTACCCATTGTTAATTAGTGTTATGTCTCTATGGGAAATATTTGATGAGGTGGGACAACAAATCCTGTTAGTTTTTAGCCTTGTGAAAGTTATCATTTACTATACAAGTGTATACATGTTTGTTTATTCTATGAGTTCTAATAACTTGAACAGCAGAAGTTAGCTGATTTACTGGAACGTGACTTGTTTATGTTTGCATTAGAAAGAACTATTAAATTACTGAATGGGTTGTTGCCCTTGATTATGTTATTTTAGGATTTAAAAGAAATCACTAAAACAGAGGGGTGTACTGTCCAATAGACAGTACCTAATTGACCAAACAAAACGCAAGATTCACCCTTAAGCGTGTTACAATTTTTAATGTCTTGACAATGCTCCCATTTCATACAAAAAAAGAAATGCAACAACCTTTATTGACAGCTAAGACGACTTTACTGCTGCTGATGTTTGTTAAGTTAACTGAGATCCGTTGTTTCTTTCAGTGAAAATGTGTTTTGTATAATTGATGCGTTTTCAGTACCACGATTCACATACCATCCAGATAGAAAAAAATTCATTCCGTAAGTATTTTCCTCATTATTAGTTTTATTTATGATTATATTATTAACATCTGTGTGGTCAATTTGATCTGGAAGCTTTGGAGAATGACGAGTCTGGCAGGGAAAAGTGTAGTCATTCATATGGTTCAAAACACAGATCCTGGTAAAGATCTCTGACAGTTGGAAGTCAAACTTAACGTAAAACTGTAGCACCTGCGCTAGGACAAAATTACCTTTATCGAAATGATCAGGCATCATGTGTGAGGCATACTGTAGCTCTCGTGCTCCGTTGCTCATGAAGGACTGAATAATGGTACACCAACACCAATGGATGACTTCGGGTCTGTATTTCAAATATGACTATAAGGCAAATAATTGTCTTCCATAGTCGAAGGCTTGTGACATATTTTAATGCATTAGACAAAGTTTTTACTGCACAGGTTCTTTTTTTTTTTTGTTAAAGGGTTGTGACATATTTTAATTTATTAGACGAAGTTTTCACTGGATTGGTTCCTTTCTTTGTAAAGAATTGTGACATATTTTAATGTATTAGACAAGTTTTCACTGAGCTAGTTACTTTCTTTGTATTATATTTGTAGAAATACCAGTTTAGGTATAAAAGGTCCAGTATTACATGGGACAGCAGATGATAAAGCTACGTTATTCAGAGAAAGATACACAATACTTCAACAAGTAAATATACCTTAATATATAAATATATATACACACTGGATTCGGGACTAACACATGGTTCAATTTTATTTCAATAATTTGCTTGCACGTAGTGGGACAAAGCTGGAATACCCAGAGAAAACCCACATAGATGCAAACTTGGGGTCCTAATCACACCACTTGACTCATCGATAGACCTTATGATCTAAAGCTCCCACGTTAGACCACCCGAACACCCAATCCCATATTTAGATAGATGTGGTTCATCAATTTCTCTAAACTTGCCCCTTGTCTATTGTGTAGGAAGGAGGGCGGGACAAGGACAAAAAACCAAACACGTTAAACATCCCTTGGTAGTTGGAACTTGATATTAGAGTAGGCCATAGTGCCGCTGCCCACGCAAAATTGTCCCCATAGCACACTATGGTGTATGCCCGTCTTCATTAGCCAAGTTTGGAACAGAACAGTAGGACGTTAAACACTTTCATTTCTATGAAATTGAAATTTATAACCTGGTAAATATGGTTGATATGAGAGGCCTGAATTAATCATATCTCATAAACCATTCACGATGCCTTTATAAGTATTTTGTATGCACATCAAACTAATTTCCTAATTAGAATTTTCTTGGATATAATCATTTTTGTGTTTCTGTGGAAAAAATTTGACTTTGGTATACAAGGGCATGGGATACTGATCACTTGAGTCTTGTTGGAGTCCTGAAAACTGTTAGTTAATAGCATTAGCAATTGATATTTAAAATCAACACAAATTTGAATTTCAAATCTCGATTTTTGTATATTTTTCAGAGAACATTACGCCATGATTTATTTACTCCACCAGTTTTAGGTTCCGCACCAGATGAACATACTAAAAAGTTTCAGGTAATATATTGAAATTAGCTCAACAAGCAAGATATTATTTTTGATAACCAACAACGTCTCTGAAACTTGAAATTTTAAAGACATAAACCTGATTATTCTCTGGATTTTTGTTATCTTATTAAACACATTTCTCTAATTTGACATGTCTAGTATCATAGTTGATAATTAGTTTCAGCCAAATTTTAATTTTTTTAAAGAGAGGGAGAGAGAAATGTGGTTTAACGTCCACTTGACACTAGCCAGATCATTTCGGAACAGATGGTTCTATTTTTTTTCTACAATTTGCTTGCACGTAGGGGTCTTTAGCAGTGGGCGGAAACCGGAGGACCCGGTGAAAACCCACGAGGTTGGACATTGGATCCTTGTTGTCAGGTACCACCTAGGAATGGAAACCATACCAGTTGACTCAATGACAGACATTATGATGCAACGCGCACACGCTAACCAATCGGTTACCCTACCCTGCTTATTTTTTGATAAATCTACTTTTCTTTCGATTCTATATGGACTTAAACTCTTTAATGGTCTTCTCTGGGCTTTAATATTAACACACTAGTTTATGTTTGGACTATAATCAATGAAAGTGTCCGAGATGGCCTGTCATTGTTTACCATTTTTCGCCATTTATTGCCTTACTGTTAGAAAGTTTGACTGTGCAATACAAGATTTAACGATTAACGAAACACTTTATGATTGAACAGCCTTATAGACCGGCATGGAAATTTTGGTTTTGGTTGCACCTTACAAAAGATTAGTCACTAAGGAATTAGATAAAGAGGAGAGAAATAAATCTTCTAAGTAACTTTTATTCCATATAATTGTGTCACTTGACATTTTTAACTTTCTGTGCTACACGTATAAAAAATGTTAATTAAACACGCACTAAAGACAAATCTGTGCAGGACATAATGAACAATGATAGGCACCAGATTGAATTTGTGCCTGGCAATTTCTGTTTCAGATGTCTTGCTTACAGATCTGAAAGGCCAATCCTCATCAAACATGAAAAATGCAATGACTTCGAGAATCTGAAACCATAATTTTAACATTAAAGTAAATGTAGTAAATGTGGAGATGACAAACTGAATCGAGAATTGTTTGGACAATTTTTATTTGTAGAAATCAGCTCTTGGTCTGATTTAAGATTGATGCAACCAAAAACATCATGATATTTATATCGTGCTAATTCCACATATAGTCGTGGTCATAGCGCTACAAAACACACAATATTTCTCAACTAAGTATGTTTTCAATCTGGATTTAAAGGAGTCTAATGATGAACTGAATCAAATATTTTCAGGTAGCAAGTTCCACAAATTGGCAACACTAAATGAGCGAGCTTCAAAGGAATTTGGCCCTGTTCCCATCTATTAAGACAAATGAAAATATCAGAATTAATCACATCGTAAATTTTTGATTCACACTTTCTTTCTTTCTTCAGCTTAAACCAATAGAATTTTTACTGGGAAGTACGGCCAAATTAGGAGATATCATCGTACTTGGTATGCTCACACAGATGAAAGAGGTGAGACGCTTTAAATTGTTTATATACACTTAGAAAACCCCCCGTTCTATCAATCATCGACAAGGCCAACTTAAGAAATCTTTTGATTGGTTAATACTTGAGGCTGTGGTATTGATCGGTCAGATGTCGTTGAGTACAGTTTGGTGTTTAGACGGTCGATGCCAACATTCAGTACAGTTTAAATAAACATAAATCCAGTGTAGACCTTTCTGGTTTGTCAAATGGACAAAAATTGGAAAAGTTCCATTTACGACTGGAGGTGGTTGAAAAGATCCTTTGGCAGTTGAAATTTAAAGAAGAATAAGCAAGAGATGGGGAAATGGGGGTTTAATGTCCTCACAAAAACTATGTCATTTCGAGACTAACACATCGTTTCATTTTATTTAAATAAGTTGTGTGCGCATTGGGGTCTTTAGCAGTGGGAGGAAACCGAAGGACCCAGAGAAAACCCATGAGGTTGGGCATGTACAACCAGGGAATCAAAACCGGCTTAATTATACAGAGTGCACATGCTAACCTTTCATCCAACCCAAATGATGTCTTTTGCGAGGCCCTCCATCCTCCTACACCTCTTGACATACCCTGCTAAATAATAAGATTAGAAGAAAAATTGTGAAGTTGCCAAGATTTCGTACAGTTTATGTCAGACGACTGATCACAGTGCAGGCCTCGACCACCAGTTTGGCTAGAAAACCAAAGTTACATATAATTGGTCATTTTGAGACTGACATCTTATTATTTTTTCTATGGTCATAAATGCAATGTAAGGGAGGAGAAATTTGCCTAGATAGTGGCATTTCTGCCTACTTTTCATCAAATTCCAAATGTCAAAGGGTATATTTACTCAGGTGTGTACACAGGTGAATTTTTTTTTTGTCCCATAGGTACAACTAGGTGACACTTTCCTCGCAATATTCCTATGGTCCTAATTATGACATTAGGTAAATAAATATAAGACTAGTATTTTGATAATGTGTTAATGGGTTGTGGGGGGAGGGGGATAAAAGTGACAATGTGTCGTTTTTGTGTGGGAGGAGAGGAGATGTGATAATGTGTTGTTTTTGTGTTGGGGGGGGGGGGAGGAAGGGATGAGATAATGTGTGTTGTATTTTTTGGGAAAGGGGGGGAGGTTGTGTAAATGCGATAATGTGTTGTATAGGGTAAATGTGATAATGGGTTGTATGTTATAGGGTAAATGTGATAATAGGTTGTATGTTATAGGGTAAATGTGATAATGGGTTGTATGTTTTATAGGGTAAATGTGATAATGGGTTGTACAGTGACCGCCCTAGACCCTTAAAACCATTAGCCAAATTTTTAGCCAAATCAAAATTTTATTAGCCAATTCAGAAAGTTTTAGCCAAATATTTTATATCATTTTTATACGCCCACATTTTCATGTGGACGTATATTGTCGTCGCCCCTGTTCGTCCGTCCGTCCGTCCGTCCGTCCGTCCGTCCACAATTGTTTGTGAACAGTCTACAGGTCACAATTTTTATCCAATTTCAATGAAACTTAAAATATAGGTTTATCACCCTAAGATCTCGGTTCCTTTCGATATTGGCATGTATCGGACCGCAACTTCATGGGTTATGGCCCCTGATTGTACGAAAAATCACGTTTTTTAGCTTGTGAACAGTGTAGAGGTCACAATTTTGAACCAATTTGGATGAAACTGTAAATGCATGTTTATAACCCAAAGATCTTGGTTCCTTTCGATATTTGCGCCAATCGGATCGTAACTTCCTGAATTATGGCCCCTGATTGTCCGAAAAATCGCACTTTTTAGCTTGTGGTCCCTTTGGAGGTCAAAATTGTTATCCGATTTAAAAAACCGTTTGATTATATCACCGTCCCATGGTTATGAAGGTTGAGTTCGAATTTCGTGAAAATCAGACCAAAATTGACGGACAAAATGGCCGCCGTTTGTACGCGAATAGTGTGAAAATATGTTATATCAAGGTTGTGGACCTTATCGAGGTCACAATTTTGAACCGATTATGATGAAACTTGACATGTATGTTTATAACCCAAAGATCTTGGTTCCTTTCGATATTTGCGCGCATCGGATCGTAACTTCCTGAATTATGGCCCCTGATTGTCCGAAAAATCGCCCTTTTTAGCTTGTGGTCCCTCTGGAGGTCAATATTGTTATCTGATTTAAAAAAACGTTTGATTATATCACCGTTCCATGGTTATGAAGGTTGAGTTCGAATTTCGTGAAAATCGGACTAAAATTGACAGACAAAATGGCCGCCGTTTGTACGCGAATGGTGTGAAAATATGTTATATCAAGGTTGTGGACCTTATAGAGGTCACAATCTTGAACCGATTTTGATGAAACTTGACATGTATGTTTATAACTCAAAGATCTTGGTTCCTTTCGATATTTGCGCCCATCGGATCGCAACTTCCTGAATTATGGCCCCTTATTGTCCGAAAAATCGCCCTTTTTAGTTTGTGGTCCCTCTGGAGGTCAAAATTGTTATCCGATTCAAAAAACCGTTTGATCATATCACCATTCCATGGTTATGAAGGTTGAGTTCGAATTTCGTGAAAATCGGACCAAAATTGACGGACAAAATGGCCGCCGTTTGTACGCGAATTGTGTGAAAATATGTTATATCAAGGTTGTGGACCTTATAGAGGTCACAATTTTGAACCGATTTTGATTAAAATTGACATGTATGTTTATAACCCAAAGATCTTGGTTCCTTTCGATATTTGCGCCCATCCGATCGTAACTTCCTGAATTATGGCCCCTGATTGTCCAAAAAATCGCCCTTTTTATCTTGTGGTTCCTCTGGAGGTCAAAATTGTTATCCGATTCAAAAAAAAACGTTTGATTATATCACCGTTCCATGGTTATGAAGGTTGAGTTCGAATTTCGTGAAAATCAGACCAAAATTGACGGACAAAATGGCCGCCGTTTGTACGCGAATGGTGTGAAAATATGTTATATCAAGGTTGTGGACCTTATAGATGTCACAATTTTGAACCGATTTTGATGAAACGTGACATGCATGTTTATAACCCAAAGATCTTGGTTCCTTTCGATATTTACGCCCATCGAATCATAACTTCCTGAATTATGTCCCCTGATAGTCCGAAAAATCGCTTTTGTTAGCTTGTGGTCCCTCTGGAGTTCAAAATTATTATCCGATTTAAAAAAACGTTTGATTATATCACGGTTTCATGGTAATGAAGAGAGAATTTGAATTTTGTGAAAATCGGACCAGAGTTGACGGATAAAATGGCAGCCGTCTGTACGCGAATTGTGTAAAAATATGTTATATCAAGGTTGTGGACCCTATAGAGGTCACAATTTTGAACTGATTTTGATGAAACTTGAAATACATGTTTATAACCTAATGATCTTGATTCCATTGCATATTTGCCCATATCGGATCGTAACTTCCTGAATCATGGCCCCTGATTGTACGAAAAATCACCCTTTTTAGCTTGTGGTCCCTCTGGAGGTCACAATTATTATCTGATTTAAAAAAACGTTTGATTATATCACAGTTACACCGTAGTTATGGGTGAGTTTGAATTATGATTTTCTGATGATTACTTAAAATGCAACAACTCTTGTTGACTGCCCGGACGATTTGGCTGCTGTGTGGGCGTATGTTTCGTTGCCTGGCAACCTATTTTTATTCATATGTTTGTTAATTAAAAATGAAACTACGTGCTTGTTGCTTTTTAAACGTACCGGTAATACAAGACTCATAGCAGCCGTAGAAAGGAAATAATAAACAGTACAAAATCCTTACGAGTATCCTTTATAGATCTAAATTGCTACGTATTTTTTTTTTTTTTATTTCGTTCTATCTAGTTCACTATATTGTCTGTCAATATATGAGTAGAAGTTTTGGAAAAGGTGGGAAATATCATGTGGTTTGCGCGTGGTGGAATAAAGGATGAAAGGGGGGATATTCCTTTGATGTCACGTAATCACTGTCTAATACATTCTGTCTTCTAGATGCCGATATAAATTCAGAAATAATTTAGTGATTTATATTGTTATGCTTGGTTATTGTGTCGACAAATAAAAACTCATAATAAAGATCATCCTTTATTAATTAATAATATTATCAACAAATAGGTTCCCATTAGATGTTTTATTTTTAACAATAGTTCTAGAAATGGCGGGAGAATGTCACGTGATAGCCACTGTTCACGAACGGGTCATGAAGGTATCGCTTTGATGTATCATTTCATTACCGCATGAACTAATGCACACGTATAGATACATGTACAGATGCCATGCCGATTACTGTAAGGAATTATATAGTAATTATGGTCCCGAAATGATCTAGTTTGTGTCGAGTGGACGTTAAACCCCATTTCTCTCTCTCTCTATATAGTAATTAACACTTAAAATATGATAATCTCGACCATTAATGATACAGCAAATAATTTAATTCATAATGGATGGTGTATATTTTTGATTGCGTAAGAAGCGTGGCCCAATTATTACTTCAACAACACAGGGTTTATGTTGATTCCCGCAGTAAAATAGTAAAAGTACCATGCGTTTCCCGACTAAAATAAAGACAAATATCTGCATAGATCATCATGACATTCGAGACATTTTAATGTGTAATGGTTTTATATCCACCACTGTCGGTAATTTATTTGTATCGGCCGATATACTTCGCTGTCAATATCTGATATCGGTAAAACCGAGAGGTGTCATATCGGAACATCGCTACGTGTAGTGAAGCGAATGTACACTCGACAAGTGGCGAGCATATGTAAACAGTGCAGTGCCACACAAATTGGGCGTAACTGTGTTGTATAGTCTCTAGACTCGATCTTTCAGTCGTTTTAATGCGTGACATTGACTGATTTGCGACTTGTACGATTGAGACTAGAGAAATTAATGTACTAAAAATAGACACACCATTGAATGATCGAAAGAAGCGTTTAACGAAACGATTTCAACTTTAATATTAACAGATTTACAAAATAATTCATTCGCCAAAATTTTCGCCAGAATCATCACTTTATTCGCCAATAAAAATATTTGTCGTCATTGGCGAATTTGCGAATGTCTAGGGCGGTCACTGGTTGTATGTTATACGGTAAATGTGATAATGGGTTGTATGTTATAGGGTAAATGTGATAATGGGTTGTATGTTTTATAGGGTAAATGTGATAATGGGTTGTATTTTGTAGGGTAAATGTGATAATGTGTTGTATATTTTATAGGGTAAATGGTATTTAGAAGATCCAACTGGTTACGTTCAAATAGATTTATCAACAGCTGTATCCTTTCTTTTATTTTGACACTGTCACTGATTTATTGTAAGTAATCTGATATAAAAGTTCATACCCTGACAACCTGGCCACATGCTCACCTCACCTGCTACAATGGATATTTTGCCTGTACAACAGCGTTTGAGCCTACTTTTATCAAACTGCAACTGTTAAGGGTTATTTTACAAGAATGCCAACAAGTGTATAAATGGACAACGCTTTACTTACGATGACTAAATACCATTTTACTTGAAGTAAACTGAACTTAGACATTTCTATATCAATTATAAGTGCTGTATGATTATTTTTAAAAAAAAAAGAACAAACAAATATTATCATTGACAGTGGTCCCCACTGGCAATTGTCCTCGCCAGCATTGATGAATCCTGCTGGAGAATTCTGAGTAACATCTGTGGCTGTGACCTCGTGGTTGGTCACTAATCTACTGTGGGGAGCCACGGTGGCTGATTCACAAGCATGGAGATCGCAGGTTCGATCCCGGTATTGGTTGAAAAAGTTCCCCAGGTTTTTCCGATGTGGTTCCCCTGGTCATTGGTGCAGGACTGAGGTGTATCCGTAATAGATCCCTTGGCAGGTGGAATTCCATATCAGAGTAAGCCGTAGCACCATTATCTGGAAAAATGTGTGGCATAAGCTTGTCTCCGTAATCCAATTATAGCGGAAACAGTAGGACGTTAAACCCCATTCCATTTCATTTTCATTTAATTTGCTTTGCAAGCCGATAAACATGGTTGTCATAAATTTTTTTAGTTACATGTACTTCCTTAATAAAAATCTGATAGAACTTTCATAAAGGTCTGTTTACAGAAAATTCATTTGTACTGGCAGAAGGTTGGTATGAAGACAGTTTATTTCACGTTAATGCGTTTGGTTTTCCACCAACAGAAACTGCAAAATCAAGCAGGTATGTAATAATGATAATATTGTATAATTAGATTGTGCTGGTTCCGTCCACAGTTCTGGTTATGGATGGCCGAATGGTCAGCATGTGCCTGCTGTATCATATGGTCTGTCATTGAGTCAACTGACGTGGTTTCGCCTATCCAACCTCGTGGGTTTTCTCCAGGTTCTCAGGTTTCCTCCCACTGTGAAAGACCTAAACGCGCAAGCGAATTATTGAAATAAAATTGAACCATATGTTATTTCGAAATGACCTAGTTTATCTCGAGTTAAACACCATCTTCTCTCTCTCAAGATACCGAGGTTGGTGACAGCAAACAATAAGTTATTAATATGACAATAATTGTTTTCAATTTCAGAGCTTATTTTGGTAATATAAATTTTTTCGGTGGTCCATCATCTACATCTGTTAAAATGTCGAATAAATTAAAGAAAGTTGAAGAAGAAAATCAGGATGCCATGTTCGTTGTTTTATCTGATGTCTGGTTAGATAATGTTAAGGTAAGATAATGTTAAAATGTTGAATAAATTAAAGAAAGTTGAAGAAGAAAATCAGGATGCCATGTTTGTTGTTTTATCTGATGTCTGGTTAGATAATGTTAAGGTAAAATAAAATGAATCAGGTATATTATACAAAATTCAGTTTAAAAAATCCAGAGATAATTTAAAACAAAGAACTAGATAAAGTGCCTGCACTTCGCACTATAATGGTTTAAAAATTGGATGATATAATGGGATCAATTAATCATAAATGGGTGTTGAACAGTAGATCGAATGCAAATCCAATGAAAATTGGACACATCAAAAGGCATTGAGAGTAAGTTATGGTCTTGTTTCCTTAATAAATGTCTAATTAATAGTTTATATAACATTTCAGGCCTCAGAAAGACCAGCGATAAGCAGATTTACCTCTTGCACATTGTATGTTTAATTTAACAAATAAACATGGATGATGGTAAATTATTTGAATGTTCTGTTGTATTTCTAATATACAAGATATTTTTTTCTGTCTGTAGGTAATGGAGAAATTAAAGGAATTATTTGCTGGTTATTCCGAGTTTCCTCCTACATGTTTTATATTATGTGGTAATTTTTCCAGTGCACCTCACGGTACCAGTCATGTTAAAACATTAAAAGGTGAGAATGGTATTTATCTTTGATTTATCTTGGTATGACGTTTAAACTTAAATGCTATTCCATTGTGGGGTTTGGGTGGCTGATATATTAATTGTAAATAGAATTTAAGCAACCTTTAGGGCTAAATGTGCTAAAAACTACAAAATTTTCTTAGAGATCATTGGTTCTATTCCATTTTCGGGCAGGGGGTCGGGAGTGGCTGAGATATGAGTTGTAAATGGGAAATAGAATTTAAGCAATCTTTAGAGATAAATGTGCTAAAAACTGCCAAATTTTCTTGGAGAACCATGGTGGTTCAATAAGTAAGGCGATGAGTTCTAGACAAGAGGTTCTGTGTTCGATCCCGGGGTGGTCCGTCTAAGGTAGTATACATAGTTGTTTGATTGGGATGAAAAACTGACGTCTGCTTGTGTGCACCTGGTATGTGGGTAAAAGAATCCTTTATAGATGGAAATCGAAGAAGCCCACCTCATGTGAGAGATGCAGAAAACATCACATATCTGATTTTGTTTTGCTGCCCTTTCAAATTCCTTTTCTTCAGTGTTGTTGGGAAATTGAAACCAACAGTAAAACTTAAACTTATACTTAATTTCTATTTCAGAATCTTTTCACAACCTTGGTGAGATGTTGAGTGAATTTCCTACGTTAATAAAAACATGTAAATTTGTGTTTGTACCTGGCCCTCAAGATCCTGGTCTTGCTACCATATTACCACGGTAACACAATATTATTGATATTAATATTTTTGCTACATCTTAAGTCCCAATTTTTAAAATTTATTCCTTTTATATTTTTTTATATGTTCTTATTTTGTAATGAAATTTTAAACATATTTTCAAGTCATTTAGATCTTACCTGTTAGTCAAGTTTGATGCCATGAAACTAGATTTCAAAGAATTGGAACTTAAATACAATGAAGTCAATAAAATTGGGATAATGCTTAAAATTGTAACAAAAATATCTTGCCATTTCGGAGGAAACAAAATATGTCTAAATTTGACCAACTGGCAAGATTTCGTAGGGAAGCCATGTTTGGGCCACATTCTTCTTTTCAATTATCTGATTGATATTATTTGATACATTGTCTGTGAATTTTATTGTTTGTATATCTAACAGACCAGCAATACCTAACTCTATCACAGAAGAACTGCGACGTAAAATACCATCAGCTATATTTACAACCAACCCGTGTAGAATACAATACTGTACACAAGAAATAGTGATATTTCGGGAAGATATAGTTACCAAGATGTGTAGAAATTGTGTTAAATTTCCATCAGATGGAGATGTCCCAACTCATGTAAGTTTTTAATTATTATGACATTGGTTCACTCAATCTGTATCATAGAGGTATTGCGAAAGCTTTAAAAGTTCAAGTGCCTTCTACAGTGTCGATCTGTGGTTCAAGGGCATGTGAATTGTTTATTTAAGACGTTGTGACATAAACTGGTCCAGGCGTAATGGTACCTTTTACTCATTTTATAAACCCATTTACACTAAATAGGAAATATTTATTTACCCATTTTACGCCTCTGCGTACTATTTTTATCCAGATATACTTCAAACACCTTTATTTTTTTTTCTAATAGTTCAAAAATGTTTTAGTATTTGATTTGCACAAGGAAAAAAATGAGCTAATTAACCTGCATCGATGTCATCCTTCTCAGTGATTGTTGTGGCCTAGCAAATATTTACTGCTGATCAGTGTGTGGTTTGGGGGGTTGGGATGGCCTAGTGGTCTAGAGTGCCGCGCTTCGACCTCTAGCTGGCCGCTCACCTCTGGCTTGCGGCTGTGGTTTCGATCCCTGGTGTGAGCGTATGTGGTATGGAGATAGGGGCGCCTTCTCAACCTCGTGGGTTTCCTCCGGGCACTCCGGTTTCCTCCCACTGCTAAAGACCCCTACGCGCAAGCTAATTATTGAAATAAAATTGAAACCATATGTTAGTCCCAAAATGACCTAGTTTGTGTCGAGTGGACGTTAAACCCCATTTCTCTCTCTCTCTCTCTCTCTCTCTCTCTCTCTCTCTCTCTCTCTCTCTCTCTCTCTCTCTCTCTCTCTCTCTCTCTCTCTCAGTGGGAGTCAGGAGGTTGCAGGTTTGATCCTGGTATTCCTCAGGATTCTCCAGTCTGGTTTCTGCTTGTCAGTGGTGCAGGTACTGGCCACAATGATCAGCAGTGAAGATTCACTAGGTCGCTACAATCACTGATAAGGATGACATCGATGCGACTTAATGAGCCCCAAATATGAACTTTTTTAATGTATTATAAAAATAAATAAAGATGTTTGATGTATTTATAGGTAAAAATATTTCCCATTTAATGTAAATGGGTATTAAAATGAGTAAAAGGCACCATTGTGCCCGAACCAGTAATGTCTCATGTAAACAATGCATGCAGCCATTGAGCCAATGATTGATATGTTACATGTTGAAAGCAGTCATCTTTTACAGAGAAATATTAGAAGATTTTCGTACTCATCTGTGAAATAGATGAGATACTGGCTTATTTTCTTATCTCATGACCTGAAAGTTGTACTTAGTGTTATGCACCTTGAAAATTTTGCTTATCTGTTGCCATATTTTAATAATTTAGTGTCAAAGATAAGATATAAAAGTACAAGCCGATATTTATATTTTTTGTGTGTGTGTGGGGGGGGGGGCTGTATTTCAGACAACAAAAAGCACCAAAACGTTTCAAATTTACAGACTTGGTCGCTTCAAATTATTCACTTGTTATTTCTTTATATTTCAGTTTGCTAAATCTATAATCAGTCAAGGTCATCTGTGTCCGTTACCTCTCCATGTTTGTCCGACATATTGGGCATACGATCGTAGTTTACGTATTTATCCTCTACCTGACCTAGTTATATGTGCCGATAAATGTGATCCGTTTACAACAACACAAGTAGAATGTACCGTCATGAATCCAGTAAGTATAAATATTTATATGTTTTGTCATCCAACCTCATGGGTTTCCTCCAGGCCCATCAGTTTCCTCCCATTGCTAAAGAAGACCCTTACGCTCAAGTGAATGATTAAAATATAAATATACCATTATGTTAGTCCTGGAATGACTTGATTTATGGCCAGTGGACGTTAAACCCCATTGCCTGTCCAACGTCATGGGTTTCCTCCAGGTCCATTGATTTCTTCCCTATGCTCACAAGTTAATTCTTAAAATATAAGTATACCATATGTTAGTCCTGATATGACCTTGTTTAAATCTAGTGGACATTAAACCCCATTTTTTTCTCAGTTTGTTTGTTTGGGGCGGGGTCTAGTCCATTGGTTTCCTCCCACTACTAACCTCTAATGTCTGATTAATGAGGTAACAATAGTATTTTTTGTTTAATTGTTATTTATTCAAACATGATGGGAAAAAAGTAAATATACATTTGAATGATAACAGAAAAACAGAAAAATAATTATTATACTAACAAAATTGTGTTATATAATGACCCCCCCCCCCCACCTTTCCCAATCACACAATATACAATAGTTATTAAAGTTTTTTTTTACACTAAAACAAGAAATGAGAATATGAAGATATGTACACAGTATTTCTACCCTAAACCTCAAAAATATATAATTCAAAAATATCTAAATTTAATAACATCCAAACCAATCACTAAAGACCCTATGCTCAAGTGATTTTATTAAGATATAAATATACCATATGTTAGTCCCGATATGACCCAGTTCATGTCTCTCTCTATTTGTTATGATACAGCCACTATTTAATGTGGATGTATATTGTTGTCACAGGTGTCTGTCTTGTCAGGAGATCAAGGGTTTAATCCAGTAGAACTATAGGGCAAAGTCCTGTCTACACATTGGCATACATGCATAAGGATCATGGGAATTTGAAAAAAGAACAGGTTATATTGCACACTGCATGACATAGTATCAGGCTGTGATATTGTTAAGATGTTAAGATGAATATTTTCTGCACCATTTGTCACACACCTTGGTATTACAAGGCAATAGAAGTAAAAATTGATACTGATTTTTCATCTGTTCCTGTTAGACACAGTAAGCTGATTTGTGGCTGCGATATTCTGTACTCGGGTGCCACTGTGGCTCAATTAGATGGGTTGCTAATTGGAAGGGCCTGTGTTGGCCTAGAAAGTATATCTTTACTTTACGGCATGATTTCTCCTTGTCAGTGATGCAGGATAGAGAGCAATGTATAGTCATTTGGATGGGATGAAAAACCAAGGCCCCTAATACACATTGGCGAGCACGTAAAAGATCCCTTAGGATTTAGAATTTCCCTCATAGCACACTGTTTAGCGTATGGCCATCTTCATTAGCCCAGTCGGAGCAGAACAGTATGTTATACCCTATTTCATTTTGTATTCTGTACTCGGCAAATGTTAAAATAGCATTATGCAAGAGCAAAATCTGCTTATTACAGGTCTTTCTTTAGGTCTGATATGTTACCTAAATAATCAATTAGACATTAATTAACATATCCAGACCATAATAAACTCTTTATGTCAAGGCTGGCCTTCGATGTTGGCAGATTAAATTCTTATATGCCACTTAATGGCCGTTGATAATTAAATCAGTCAAGTGGATAATCGAGACTATGCTGTTTATATTAATGATTTGAGTAATGATGACCGAGGCTATGTGAATATTTCAAACGCTTTTTTCTCGGCTAATAGTGGATCAATTTGACTGAAATTTTCAGCAAACTATCTTTACACTATCTAGTTTTTAACTATTATAGTGAGAACTGCCATCTCTTTATCTTATCTCCCATAATGTAACTTTAATTGAGATACAACATATATTAATTATTTTTTTGTATGAATTTCAAAAATTTTTGGTTTAACAATGGAATATTTGTAATTCAGAACTATACAATTTAAAAAAAAATTTGTAAACCATACTAACTCTGATGAGAAGAGCTTTTGATTTGTTGTTTTAAAAAGACTTATTCCGTTGATGTTCATTGCAAATTTTTGATTGGAACCAACAAAAGTTGTGTTGACAGGACATTGATATTATGAAACGTCTACATCCAAATCTTTTCTATTGATAAGATAAAATAAGATTTTTTTTTAGTGCATCATAACACCTAAAAGAGGCAACATATAGTGTACAAATGTATATAATACAATATATGAATGTAATATAAAAGAAAATATAGTGAGATATTGAATTTCTTATGTTTTAAAAATATTAATATTTTAGATTTAAGATATTTAACTATTTATTTAGTATCTATGATTGTGTTTTATTTTCGAACTTGATATTGCAATCTTATCATTTTAAGAAAGTAGGACTTTCTTTAATACAGATTTCTAGTATGAAAAGTCTTTCTTAATGCAGATTTCTACATGAACAAAGGTCATATTTAATACCATTGTCTTTCTTGAAATGTCTTTGTTAACATCCATTTCTAGTTTTGAAAAAAATTGAAAATTATTTCTAGATTGATAAAGCCTTTTTTAACTCCCAATTTAAGGATGAAATGTATTTCTCAATATGCATTTCTACAATTTATAAGCATTATTGTCCTGGGCCCAAATACATGTGATCCGACTCGCTTTCCTATTTCCATCACTTTTACACTGAAAAACTTGCGGTTAGCTGTCTGCACTGTGTCCACATGGAACTTCTTACTTTCTATTAGGGTTAGGGTCAGGTATTTAAGATTAAAACCTCTAACTTAAAAATGGGAGTCACATCAAACATGAATGTCATATATGTGTTCGGAAAGTTGTTTGATAAGCCTTCTACTCGAACCACCTTCAACAAAGGGAGAGGTATATTCATTTACCAGATAACCAAAAACAAAGGTTTGTGATAAAAAGATGTTTTTAATTGCTTGTGATTTGATTTGTATTCTTGTTCAACACAAAAACTTCAATTCACTACTAGCCTAACCTTGAATGTCAAGGCTACAAGCATTTGTCTACAAATGTTTGTTTTGAAAACGATGTTTAATCAATCTCCGTGACAACGACTCAAACAAATTTCTCTGCTGTTTATTTTAGCATTTTTGAGCATTCAGAGAGAATTAAGTTAAAGCCTTCTTCACGTCTTTCTGAATAGCATGGAGGAATTTCTCATTTCTATCCAAATCTTTTTATGAACATCTCTATTGACTTTCCTCAATTATTTCACTCCTTGTCTTTAACATACGTTTAAAGTTTCAAATTATCAAGTACTGTTTTCTATATGTGTTTACAGTATAATGTGTTGTATGTGACAAGGAGTAGGGTCGCCTGTCCAACTTTGTGGGTTTTCTCCGGGTCCTCCAGTTTCCTCCGACTGCTAATTAAAGACCCCTAGGTGCATGTCCACAAGATTGAAAATTTAACGATAAAAAGGATAATCAAGGTTAAGTCTCGGTTACATTTTCAAACAGCCATATTTTCTCGCAGAATTATGTAATTTGAATGAAATATTTAATATATATCTTTTTTTCCATTATCTATTTTTGCACTATTAGAACCACACTGATCAGCAGTGAATATTCGCTGGTGTGGTTTGATTCCCTATTTGTTCCTGACATGGGATTGACTCACTTGCCAACCCCATGGGTTTTCTCTGGGTCCTCCGGTTTCCTCCCACTGCTAAAGACTCTTACACACTAGCAAATTATTGAAATAGAATTAAACCATATGTTAGTCCTGAAATGACCTAGTTTGTGTCAAGTGGGCAGTAAACCCCACTTTACAATACAAACATACAAGTTTATAAAATTTTAAAAGACAAAAAAAAAGCTACACAATAATATAATGATGATATTTATAGGGAAATTAAGCCATTAAAAGCTGATAAAAATGCTCTTATTTTGAATTCTAACTGTCAAGGGATCATTGATGCTGCATGCCAATGTTTACATGGGACGTCTGTTTTTCGTCCCATCCAAACTACTAGACATTGTTTCTTGCCAGGCCCTCTTTCCTGCACCACTGACAAAATGGAAGCTGTGCAGGAAATCCTCTACCTTATGGCAGAGTGAGAGAGAGAGAGAGAGAAATGGGGTTTAACGTCCACTCGACACAAACCAGGTCATTTTGGGACTAACATATTGTTTAATTTTATTTCAATAATTCGCTTGCACGTAGGGGTCTTTAGCAGTGGGAGGAAACTGGGGTGCCCGGAGGAAACCCACGAGGTTGAGAAGGCGCCCCTATCTCCATGCCACACACGCTCACACCAAGGATCGAAACCACAGCCGTAAGCCAGAGGTGACCGGCCAGCTAGAGGTCGAAGCACGGCACTCTGGACCACTAGGCCATCCCAACCCCCCTTATGGCCGAGTAAGTAACTTAATATACGTGATACGTTTTCAAACAACTTAAACCTGTCAGTCTTCAATTGCAAATGGAGACCGGTGTCCCAAGCTGTATTATACAGTGTCTGGAAAAAACAAGACTTTTATTTTATTAAAATAATGTGTAGGTGAAATTTACCTTTCACTATCAAGCACAGCACAACTCAATATTTTGAGCTAAAATTTTAAAGTAAATACACCATTCCTCTATAATTTGTTGCGTAAATTTCATACGTAAACAGATTTTTTATTTCTGAGACGTTGTTTAAATCGGGATGATCCCTTTAAAACACAGCCCATTGTTTTCACACAAAAATGAGAAGAGTGACAAAAATGACAACAACAAACTTTAACAGATTTTAATTTAGAAACAATTGGCTATTTTAGTTATTCATGGTATTCAGTTAAAAGACTTGTTCATAATCCTTTGTAAAGGGTTTAAATTTGTTGATTGTTATACACACGTTTATATATGATATAATATAAAGTTTTATCGTTAAAAAACAACAATCTTCTCACACCTATACTCAAAACTATCAACCTATAATGACCCCTCTTTTAATTACTTGCTGGAAATACTGTGAAAAAATGGGATGTCTATTGTTTTTTTTTACACGGATTGTTATTTGGGTTTAAATAAACGCTTGTCGCTCTGTGCCCATAGACCATTACTCAAAAACTCTGCACCTGCAGATGACCCTGACCCGTCTTACGAATGTGTTGTATGTGCTGGGTCTTTAAGAACAGAAAACATGTCCATAAGGTCGGAATAGTCTGTTGAGCGTTTAAAGAGTTTGTTAGTAAATAGGCGTTCTTTGGTGTTCGTTTGGTTTGTACTTAACAGCGTCAGTGTGTACCAAGTAAATTCCTGATACTTGGCTCGTTGACAGTGAGAGTAAATTTTGACGTCACCCATCATACTGTATTTGTTCTTCTGCTGGAGGTATAAAAGATGTTACTTTGTCCGAGTTCTTCATTTCTCACACGTGGTTGTTAGGCATACTACAGACGTATCATTGCAGCAGGGACTTATTTGTTTCTGGGTGTAGTGATCCTTCGAGATATCTGGATTTATTTATTTTTACCCAAAGTGTTCGTAGTTAGTAAAATCGAGGTAAAATGATCGTGCACGTGAAACATCCATCTGTTGGAGTGGCACAAGTACCAGAAGACTACACTACGAGTGAACATACAGAAATGGAAGGAATTGAAACACCTGATGACAGAGTATCAGAGTCAACAGCAGACGTCAAAGCACCACAGTCAGCTGCCATGTTAAATGTTTCTAATCATAATACACAGACTTCGGACAATAATACTACCTCAAGTTTCCTTCGGCAGATTTTAACGGGACAAGGATACAAGAATGACTTTTTAGCGATGGGTGGAATAATGAAAGTTCGACAGTTGATTAACAGTTCGTTTAACACGTGTATAACAAGTTCAGCTCTTCATAACGAAATATCAGCTACTGCCATGGTGTAAGACATTTATATCACGATGAAGTGGTTATATTTTTACTTAAATTTTATTTTTTTATAGATTGTTATCATCAGAGTATCATTCTGATAAACCTTTTGGAATTGGATCAGAGAAAAATATAAACTTTGGTTAATCTGAAGTGGTTTTGATTAGTGAAGTCACCTGCCTAACCTTGCAGGTTTTCTCTGGGTTCTCCAGTTTCTTCCTATTTCTAAAGACTGCTATGCTCAAGCAAATTACGGAAATGCTGTTAACGTATACTGTTTGTCAAGTTTACGTTAACAGCATTTCTTTCTTTCTAATTGAAATAATGTCATTTTCTCACCGTTATATGAACTTTTGTAAAGGGATTTTACCGGTAGTTACTGGGCTGTTTCCTGCATTGAAACATTGAGTCATTTTGTATTTAAATAACAGCAGGTATCATTTTTTTTATTCTAACAATGATATCTCCGCCACAATGTAAGTTTATTTTGTTTTGCCGTGACTTTTGTTTTATTCTAATATTGATTTCTCCACCACAGAGTAATTTTAAATTGCTAATTAGAAAAGTTTGCCTTTTAATGACTTGAAAGATAGGACTTGAAATGTGTGGACTTTTACCAGATATCAGCTGTTGCCGTTCCTTCAATTTGATGCTTTAACTTATAATAATTATCCCGGGAGTGTGGGAATGAATGGTTAGTGTGTATGCGGTGTATCAATAAGTATGTGATTGAGTCAAGTGGTGTGGTGTCGATTCCCTGCGGAATCACGGTGGCTAAGTGGGTTAGGCGCTGGCTTGCTAGCCTGGACGTCGAGTGTTCGATCCCTGCATTGGCCGAGAAAGTTCATCTCGATTTTCCGGCGTGGTTTCCCCTTGTCAGTGATGCAGAAGGAGGGCCTGACAATGACAGCTGGCTAGTCGTTCGGATGGGACGAAAAACCGAGGTCCTGTGTACACATTGGCGTGCACGTAAAAGATCCCTTGGCAGTTGGAATTCGATATAAGAGTAGGCCGTAGCGCCGCTGCCCGGGCAAAATTTCCCTCATAGCACACTGTATGGCGTATGCCCGTCTTCCATTAGACCAAGTCAGGTGCAGAAGAGTAGGACGTTAAACCCCATTTTATTTCATTTCATTTCGATTCCCTGCTTGTACATGACAGGTAGTATACTAGCCTGTCTAATCTTGTGGGTTTCTCCGGGTCTTCTAGTTTCCTCCCACTGCCAAAGAACCCTACTTGCAAGCAATTAATAGAAATGAAATTCCAACATGTTAGTCCCAAAATGTGTAGTGTGGATGTTAAACCCCATTTCTCTTTTACTATGGTATCCCGTTCTATTTATTAAACAAGTATCGTCTTACATAAATAGGATTGATACACCCTGAATAACAGTTGCTTCAATGTTAAAGCTACATTATGGGAGATTAGATAAATAGCTGGCAGTTCTCACTATAATAGATAAAAACTAGATAATGTAAAGGCAATTTGCTGGAAAAAAAAAGCCAGTCAAATTGATCCACTCTGAACCAAGATTTTAGTGATTAAATTTTCGACCAAGCCTCGGTACAATAAAAAGCGTAGTCTAGATTATCCATTTCATGATTAAATCATGAATGAAAGTTGAGCAGCAGACTGGATCCTAGTCCAATAAATATTGCAGACTAACGTTAGTATAGAGAGTTGATTATGGTCTGAATAAATTAATTAATGTCTAATTAATGTTTTAGATAACATTCCAGACCTCAAGAAAGCTCTGCAATAGGCAGATTTAGTTCTTGCATAATGTACATTTAAGCCAGATAAGTATAGTACCAAATCAATTTTTAGATAGTATACTATCTAGGACATAGTCTCAGGCTTTCAAATCCAATTAATAAAGACTTTATAGTTCATTTATACAGTCCACTTTTATTTTTGTTAACTTGGACATCTTGGCATCCATTCTGTTAATCGAAAAATGGAATAGAAAATATTGTACAAAAATGTGCAACGAATAGGAAAGTTGCAAATCAATTTAATGATATTAGCAGAATAATTGCCATTTGCACAAAATTGTTTGGTATTATTGGAAGCTGCAGTGGCTCAGTGCATAAGACACTGACCCCCTAACCAGGAGGTCTCTGGATCGCTATATGTGTTGGCCAAGAAAGTTCCTCAAGTGGTGCAGAATGGAGGTCCTGAAAAGGGACATTGTCTAGTCATTCAGACTGGACAAAAAAAAGTAACCCTTGACAATTGGAATTCAAAATAAGCGTAGGCTAGGCTGTAGTGCCGTTGTCCGAGCAAAATTCTCACATAGCACACTGCATAGCCTATGTCTGACTTCATTAGCCCAGTCAATGCACAACAGTAGGACATTAAACCCAATTTTGTTTCATTTCTGAACTTAAAAATAAAAATTTACTTTGTTATTTATATATATTGCAATAATTTCAATAGATTTGTAAACGAATATAATTCATTCAAATAATGTTTTATTCAGGAATAATTACTTTTTACTAGAGTGTCTGATACCACTTCTTATGTCTTTGTTTAACTTGTGAGGGTGGAGTGGGGTGTGTGTATGTGTGTTATTTATATTTATTGCAATAATTATTGTATAATGTTTTACACAGAAATAATTACTTTTTACTAGAGTGTCTGATAACACCTCTTATGTATTTGTGTAACATGTGGCATCAGGGATGTGACCGAATTGTTTAACATATGCGAGTTAGATCATAAGGTGTGTCAATGAGTCAAGTGACAATGTTTTCATTTCTTACTTGTACGTGACAAGGAGTAAGGTTGTCTGTCTAACCTTGTGAGTTTTCTCGTGGGTCCCCAAATTTTCTACCACAGCTAAAGACCTGTACGCGCAAGCAAATTACAATGTGTTGGTCCTGAAATGACCTCGTTTGTGTAAAATGGATGTTACCCCTTTTCTCTCTCTTATTTTAATCTATCATTTCTGCTATTATATTTGTTAGATTTAAAGAAATGCGACTTAAGAACACAAATGTCAAGAAATATCTGATCTTGAAAACATTGAATGTATTTTATGAGAATGAATTTTCTATTTCTGTTTAGAGCAGGAAGTAATTAGAAGTCTGAAGCCGGGTTGATCTGTCCTGTCTCCAGCAGTCAGATGATCTTCAGAAATAAGGCTCGGAAATTTGAAGACTCTTACGCAAAAGAATTTACTTAAAGGAGCATTATGTAGGAATTAGATAAAGAGCTGGCTGTTCTCGCTATTTTGTTTCAAAAATAGATAATGCAGAATGAATATATTGAAAATTTCAATCAAATTACTTTATTTTGAGAAAAGTTATCAATGGTCGTAGTTTTGACAGGATGTGTGCATTGATCATCTTAGCTTGCTTCTCGATTTTTAAATTAAATCATTAAACAGATGAACTGTTATAATCTTCTTAAAATCGGAGACATCCAATGGCATAGAGAGTTGAATATGGTCTTGTCATGTTTATAAATGTCTAATTGATAGTTTATATAACGTTTAAGGCCCAAAGAAAGACCAGCAATTGCCAGATTTAGCTCTTACATAATGCTCGTTTAAAACTGAAAATCACTACATTTATATACTGTATTTTTAATGCGTACTCTGATTATTTTCTTCTTCTAAATGGAAATTTTATGCAAATACCCTGGCTAGAGTTTGATTATATCATTTGAGAGATTTCGTACAGTCATTTAGATATAACCGAAAAAACAAGGTAGCCATTCACCTAAAAGATCTCTTGAAAATTGCAATTAGACAAAGAGTAGACAAAGGCGTTGCTGTGCAGGCAAAATTCCCCCTTATCCCCTTATAGCACACTGTATTGTGTATGCCTGTCTTTATTATCCCAGTCGGAGCAAATAAATAGGATGTTAAACCCCATTTCACTTCTGTAAAATTGGAATCTTTAATCGTACTTTTATTCTTCTAGAGAAATACCATTATATTCTATTTTTTGTGATTTTATCTGACAATTGCCAGGGATAGTGCCTACTAACCCTGGGAGAATAACAATCAAGAGTACCACACTGCCAAGTAGGATTTGCAAAATACTGATACTGATAGAAGGCTAGCCATCATTGATAAACAGCTTCTGCAACCAGAGAGAAACTGTTTGTCGTGTGAAAAACACCTGAAGCGCTCGCATAATTTCTCAGTTGTGATTGGGCAATGCCAGACATACATATGTTGAATATTTAACAGACCCATCACAATTAGGCAATTAAGTTAGCCCTTTAACTGTTTTGTAATAAACTAGGCATGGCTGATAACTGTCCGGATGTTATAAAACCTTGCACCCCTTGCCCCTTGCCTGCGATATCTCCCTCAGTGGAAGCGAACAACCCTACCTCCACCCCCACACTTCCCAGCACTTGTACTGATATCCTGCTTTGTACGTGAACTCGTTAGACAGAAATAAAGTTATTGTAATTATGTATCTAACCTGACTATTGAGTTGATTCAAAATAAAATGTTTTGTTGTAAATATATTCATCCTCTGTCAGTATTTACATGGCCGAAGATTTAAATTTGTCGAAGTTACCATACTTTTATTATCTGAGACATTTAGGCCAACATTTGGATTACATAAACCAGTCGTTTCGGACATGTAAATATATGTTCTTAGCACATGTATATATAAATATGCAGAATTTTAGGGAATTTGAATTAATTGTAAACGATTGTTTTCGATAATGATTCGGTTACAGTCTCATTCGAAAATGCTGACAAAGCATTTAAAATCAAATGAGCTGTAATCAATAATTGGGTAAAATGAAACTCGGTGACGGGTGTATAACCTTTTGTCTTTAGTTTACTAAAATATTTACATAAACTTGTGACATTGTCTCCGAGTCTCGGCTGCCGTTAAATCTGGTCCAAAAAATATAAATATTTTGGTAACAGGGGTTACGTGTATTGTTTCCTTTGGAAGATTTCCTAATCTGTGTGTATGAACTCCAAGGTGAACTCCAGCAACTCGTCGGGGGTCATTGCTTTCACCGTTATTGATTTTTGACAAGAGAGTCCATAGAACAAGAGCTGTAACCAGTTCCTTCAAACAAATGCTTAAACCTTTTATTTATTTGTTTATTTATTTAAACCAAAGTGTTGACACAACCCTGCTGGATTTGTCTTAATCGTTCGACTATTGAGTTCAAACATTGGTTAGGGAGGGGCCTCTAACTCCTATTTACAAAAACTTAAGTCTTTTATAAAAGATATGTTCCGTCAAGTATTAGTTATTTTTTTCTGAAAGTCTGGCCCCCAGTTCACAAAGCATTCTCGGACTTAAGTTGAGAATTTACTCAACTTTCAATCACTGTTTATGAGAAATATCTTTTATCCAGAAACACAAAACTTTGGAAATAGTTTCTTATTGGGGTATTTGATACATTAAAACAACAAAAGTTTTGTAAAGAATAAGGCAAACAATTTTTAGTAAATTCTTGACTTAAGTCTGAGAATGCTATTTGAACTCAGGGCCAGGTATTTGCCGTGTCCTGGAATTATAAGGTATCTTATAGACTTAATATTTTCCAAAAAAGATGTCTCATCCCACAAAACATCAACAAATTAAATTCAGTGTAATCGAATAGATCTAGCCATTTTAAGATCTTATAACAGAGTTTGTTCATATTTTAGGGAATAGTTATTACTAGCGTAAACATTTTCCTTATCAGATTTTGTCGTTTTCTCAAAAGTAGTTCCAGATTGGTTAGTCTTGACACCAACTGATACAAATGTTGCTAAACCAATTTCAGTTTTAATTTTTCTTGTTTTCTTAAATATATTTGAACTAAAAGCTCTTGACAAAAGCTGCCAAATAGTTTTTGATTGTAAATAAGTTTTTCGCTCACTTTCCTTTTTTTGTGGATATTTCGTTCGTCACGATTTATCCAATCATGACAGCAATCAGCTGTTTATGATCGCAACTTGACAAAGTTTGCTGGAAACAACATGATTGCTCGATATGTCATGAGACTTTTTTATTTTATTATGATATTTATTTTAAATGTATTATTCCATTTTCTAATTCTCAGGGTTCCTTCCCAAGAACAAATTTTGGATTCAAGGTCTACTACCCTGCAACTCGAGAAGTTCAAGAAAGCCAAATTCAGGAATAACATCGATGTTTGGAATAGTTTCGACAGATTTGGAGAATAGAATTTACTTCCTCTGTATTTGGACAAGGCGTGTGTGGTTTTGTGAAAAATTATATACTTTGCGCTAGAACAACGAAGTTGTTGAACGATCTCATGGTAGACTTTTTACGACATTCTCGATGGAAAAGTGGTCAGGTTATGGGGGACTATACAAATTATCTTTGCAATATACTTAAACATGTGATGGGGAGGGTGGGGTCCTCCTCTGGTTACGGGGGACTTTACAAACTATCTTTGCAACATGTAATTGGGAGGGTGGGGGTCTCGGATCTTCCTCCAAGAAAATTTTGAAAAATGGAGGAGTGATTTGTGAGGCATTTCTCAACCTAATTATCATATTCAATTTCATCAACTACCATCACCCCAGCGCATCCCCCAGGTGGAACTGGCACTGGACATTACTCTTCATATATAGGTGTCAGTGGTGATTTATGCGGCATATCTTCAACCAAGTCTAATATTAAATTTCATCAGTTTTATCACCCCAAACAACAAAAAGCTCAAATTTACATAAAAACAGAATATTACATTGTTTTTTTTCTTTTACTGGGGTGCTTCGTGTTTCCCTTTACCCCCTGGATCTGCCACTGGACATAACATATTTGTATGGTATTTAAAAGAAAGGGCAGTAACTGAGTTGTATTACATGTATTTATTTTTCTTTTAAAGAAATATTTGTACAGTACTTTTCTTTTTATTTATGTTTGAGCCATGTAATTGAGCTTCACATCTTTTTTATGATTCTCTGTTAGACCATACAAAAAAAATATTATGATTAAAAGGGCCGTATCACAGGAACCCTTTTTGGGGAGCAATTGTTCGAGAACTGAAATTTTATTTTTGTATGGCCTTAATTTGTTGTTTATCTGTAATTTTATACCAGTTACTGATTTTAAGATCATATCTCAGGAAAATATGGTATAAATACTGATTTATTATGTTGAAGGGTTTTACGATATATATATGATAGATACTAAATATTACCATGTGACAAGGAGTAGGGTCGTCTGTCCGACCTCGTGGGTTTCCTCCAGGTCCTCCGGTTTCCTCCCACTGCTAAAGACCCCATTTCTCTCTTTCCCACTAAATGTTACCTCTTGTAAAAGTTATGACAAAGAAATTAAGAGTTAACTTGACACTCAATCCAAATTACCTCGATAATATCAAACTCGTCCATAAAAACTAAATAAGTAATGTTTCTGATATGCTGGATTTCATAACTCTTTTCATTCTTTAATTGTTTTGGTGACTTGATAATCACGTCTATCAATTACCCCCCCCCCCCTTTGGCAAGTATATAGACATAGTTATCAAGGCATTTTTACACTGCATGGAATCTGTGGACTACTCCTTTAATAAGAATTTTTATTATATTCACATGAATGGAATGGGGTTTTGTTTTTCTACACCAACTAGGCTAATAAAGACTGGTGCATTCGAATATTAAAGACAAAATCAATTTAGATCTGGGTTTTATATTGAGTAAAAGAGCAAAACAAACTTATATATATGAAATGTACATGAACTAATAAATTACGAATTCAATCAGCAGGGCAGTCTGAACTCCATTTTGGCTCGCTACACCAATATGAACTTTGTTCCGACAGGCGTGATTGGTATAAACTTGAGATAATTGTGTCATTCAATGCCTGAAACGATGTATTATGTGTATATTTGTAAATATGTAACATATTTATATTTTAAGTGTAATAATAATAAAAAGCACTGTCAATGACATTAATGTTTTCTTTCTCACCCGTGAACTTGTGGCAGAGTGTCGGCTATGTCATACTCATCTCAGTAACCATTGATAATGATTTTATCTGTAATTTGTTTTTATTACTTGTTTCTATTTATTGGAAGTTTCTCACATTAAAATGTGGTATATTATATTGTTTGGGGACACTCTGGAGGCTGAAGTTATAATCCAATTGTTTAAAAACTGCGGAACTCCCCCGTTGAAGAACAAAAACATTTCGAAAGAGATGGACAGAGAACATTAAACTTCTATTCCCTTTAATACACTCCGGCGTGATTCCCCCTTGTCAGTGATGCAGAACAGCAGGCCTGACAAGGACAGCTGTCTAGTCGTTCAAATGGGACGAAACACCGAAATCCTGTGTACATATTGGCGTGCATGTAAAAGATTCTTTGGCAGTTGGAATTCGATATCAGAGTAGGCCATAGCACTGCTGCTCGTGCAAAATTTCCCTCATAGCACACTGTATGGCATATGCCCAATCTTCCATTAGCCCAGGTCAGATGCACAAGAGTAGGACGTTGAACCCCATTTCATTTCATTTTTATACACCCACATGGAAATGTGGTCGTATATTGTCGTCGTCCTTTCCTTCCGTCTGTCTGTCCGTCGTCCACAATTTCTTGTAAACGCTCTAGAGGCTAAAGTTAATATCCGATTGACTTTAAATTTATACACTGTGTTTAACCCTTTGAACACTGACTTTACATGGGGTGTTACACGTCCCTCCCTGGATTTACAGGACGTCATATTAATTATGACGTCAACGTAATTGGAGCTTGAACACGCCCCAAGCCGCAAAACCGACATTTCGGGTATATGCGATACAACGTCAAGCCGGTTTTGCGTCATTTTGGGTTCTAAGGGTTAAGGTCATGAGACGAAGAATCCTATTGATTTTCAGCAAATCCCGATAATTACTGCCAGAGTTATGACCCTTGATCACTTTGAAAAATCTTGTGAACGCTCTAGAGGCAATAGTTAATATTCGATTGACTTTAAATTTATACACAGTGTTTAATCTCATGAGACAAAGAAGTTTATTGATTTTCAGCATATTCAATAATTACTGCCAGAGTTATGACCCATGATCACTTTGAAAAATCTTGTGAACACTCTAGAGGCTAATGTTAATATGCGAATGACTTTAAATTTATACACAGTGTTTAAGGTCATGAGACGAGGAAGCCTATTGATTTTCAGCGATATCCAATAATTACTGCCAGAGTTATGACCCTTGATCACTTTGAAAAATCTTGTGAATGCTCTAGAGGCCAAAGTTAATATCCAATCGACTTTAAATTTGTACACAGTGTTTAAAGTCATGAGACAAGGAAGCCTATTGATTTTCAGCGATTTCCGATAATTACTGCCAGAGTTATAGCCCTTGATCACATTGAAAAATCTTGTGGATGCTCTAGTGGCCAAACTTATCATCCAATTGACTTCAGATTGATACACAGAGTTTAAGGTCTTGATTATCAATGAATTTTGATAACTGAACAGCTAAATCCATAATTTGAAATGTTTCGTATACTAAGTGTTAGCATGGGGCAGAACTTTATAAAAAAAACAAACAAATTCTTATGATTTTCTTATAATTATTTTACGAGTGGTTAATCTTAATCAGATTTTAGAGTATTATATAGTTTTATTATCAAAAAAAGTAAGAATATGCGACAACTCTTGTTGACTGCCCGGACTATTTAGCTGCTGTGGGCGTATGTTTCGTTGCCTGGCAACCTATCTTTTCCTTTAATATTCTTCAACTACAATTCTGCGTAGGAAATGTCGCTGGTGTTGTTAAAAGCAACAAAGCAAACTAAAATTTCTATTTATTTTAACTAGTTTTAATATCTACATACTGTACAGTATTATTGTATAATTAATAAAATACATTCCATTTAAAATATGTCGTAGATATATAATTGAGAATATTATACAATCGACTAGTCAGTAGATAGCCTGAAACTGGGAATAAAAACTCATCCAGATATTTAAAGATATTCCAAAACAAATGTTTAAATGAACACAAACATGACCACCTACCAGGTTTATTTAAGACATGCTTGTAAAATATGGGATTTCTTTATTATTTTATTATAACCCCGCTTCCAATGAAGTTTAGGATTTGTTTCCAGGGGACATTTCAAAAATATATTTTCTTTATGAAACTTTGTACACACCATAACCTTTTATTGTGGCTGTGCCTTTTACTGATTAAAAATGAAGCTTAACCATACGTGCAGCATGTTGTGTAACCTTCCCTTGTCCTCATACCATCTTGTTTCTTTTATGAAATGGTAAATATTGGTTAAATTATTGTATTAAAATAATTACAATATTTGTAAATCAATAACATGATAAAAGTAAATTGTTTTCAGCAGTACTTATAACAATGAACAGATCAATAAAATAGATAACAGATAAAATTAATTAATGTATGTACAAGTGAATTAGTCCAATCAGATCAAAATACCTCCAGTCTTTCGTCTAGTCCTTATAAAATCTTTGCGACCCAGCTTTAAAACCAATGACCACTAAATCCTTAGACCCTAGCCTTTGAACTAGTGACAGTTAAACCCTTGTGACTTAGATTTTTAACTAATAATTGATAAATCCTAGCTTTTAAACTAATGAACGGAACTAAAACATTTTCAGACCGATATTACTTTGAGAGATTCAATATAATGATCAGCAACATTAATAGATGAAGTTCGAATTAGACCGTTTCAAAAAACATAATCTACTTTGAACCAAATGTGAAAGTAAACGTATCGCATTTAATTTTACCAATTTTTCTCTGCTGCAACTAACCATATTTAATTCTTAAGATATTTATTAAAAATTGCATATTACACTAGCAGAAATAAATGAAATTGACAAAGATTTAGAGGTTCTTGACTGTATCTTAATCTGACTGGACCTATTTCTAACAAGTGATTAAATTAAGGCCATACAAAAAAAAATATTCTGGACCTCAGGTACCAAGCAAGTCATTAGAAAGGGACTGTTTTTTTGTGTCACTAATAACAGATATTAATTACAGCACTTTCATATATTCCATGGTAAAGGGAGTTAACTTTATGAAATGTTTTTCGGAAGTGTAGAGTAAGCGCAACCCAGATTAATGTTATTAACTGACCCACTCTCAGAAAATGGCTACCATCACTTCGATTTTAAAGACCATTAGAAGTGCATTCTTACGTGGTGGAGAATTAACCTTAGAACTGCATCTGGCAATGAGAAAGAGATGACCGAAATTATGATCCATGATAGATGGAGGTGCCAGATTGAAGGAGCGGGATTCACACTAGAACTATAACATCTTTGCTTACATCCAGACCCAAGACGACTGCTTATAAACGAATTTGTGTAAATTTAAGATACATAACCCAAAAATGAATATTATTTAAGTGAATTCCTATTTATAGCATGGTAAATCTGATTAAAATTATTTTGTTTCGTTTATTCTTTCGATGACCTATACTACATGAAGATCTGTCCAATTGTAATGGGAGGTCACGTCAGGGGGAATACAAGCGGCTTTTGACCCTATGACATCAGACCTTTGATTAACCAATCAGAGTTGATGTTTTTAGTGAGTTACCCACAGTTCTGTGCACTTCACATCTAGCAGACTGTGGGTTATATAACAACTCTTTCAGTCCCTAGTGTTGCGATGTCAAGTAAAATGAAATTTTGAACCATAAAATCGAAACAAAATAGGAACTGTGTTTTAATCAGATTACAGCATGGTGAGATAAATGTAGAATCTTGAAATCTGATGATTATTGATAAAGTTATTCTGGCATCTGATCCTTTGACGAAGTAATTTTTTCAAAATCCATCCCGCTTTTGAGTCCGAGTACCAAAATATTTCTTTAGGTATGGCCTTTCAACAAGTGATTAAACTACTTTCGTGTATTAAAACCAGCTGACTTTAACCGTGGACTTCGGCGTAAATGTTCTAAAACTTTTGGTTTAGTAGGTGTTGTATGTGTTCTTTGCCTTTTACGCTGTGGGCTGGAACAACTGTCATCCTGTCGTTTAAGATTTTTATTACTATTTTCTATGTCTATGGCTGTATTCAATCTCACTGCTCTATCCACTAAACATGTTGTATTCTGTAAAATAAAAGTAAACAGGGCCTTACATCATGTTTCTTGTACAGTCAAGCAATACATACTTAATAACATAGTAACATAGAAGCCCAAAGGCAGATTCTTCGTCTAAGTCATTATCATGGCAGTCGTGTCAGCATTTACAGAATTTAAAAAAAAATACAAAACAAAAACACTGTAATATTTATCAGTGAGTGTGGGATAGCTTTCAAATTAAGAGAGCCGATCTCTAGAAGTATGACCATATACATCCAAAAATTCCCATGGTATTCTGAGAATATTACCAATCTGTACACCAGCATGTGTTGACAGGTTATTCAGCATTCGGACCGAGATGGGGTTAAGGAACAGAATTTTGAACACAGAAACTCTGGCAATCATTGCACTTCTATCTATCTATTCCACTGAATGATTTACAGACATGTGGGATCCAACTCAAACAAGAATCTTCAGAGATATTATTCCGGTCAGTAGCACCAAGAATCTACTTAATATTGTCAATATTCCTGTCTTTTGAAAAATATGTGAAAGTCACTTTTGGTTAAATCTGTGCCTGATGATAACAATACAGAAATCCAGCAACCTCAATCTGTGTCCCCCCACCACAGAATGTTAACTGCACTGGATTTCAGAGTATGGGGCATTAATTCTATGCTTAGTTCATTGCACAGCCACTGATTTCAAAGAAAAAAATCTCTTGATGTCAACTTAACTGGTTCAGAACTTGAAATACAAGAATATAAAGAAATACCATTTGATCTGAATTTCCTTTTAGCCTCAACTATTTTTAATACTCAACTGATCATAACATATTACCTTGGATAGATTTAAAAGTTTTTCTTTCATTTCATGTAATTTTGTAAATAAATTTGTCTCTACATTCAAAACAGCTTCTGGACAAGTTCTTGATGGCCCTGCACAAACATTCAGTGTGTTCTGAAAATATAAAACAATCAACTTTCAAACTTACACTACAAATGTAGTCATAAATAAAATAAAGTTAATATGGGCATACGCCATAACCTTCATCGAATTCCAACTGTCAAGGTTTCTTTCATGTGCAAGCTGTGTACACCAATCGGGGCTTCATTTGTTTTGCTGCATGCCAACAACTTGACGTTGTCCCTTTCTATTCCCTGCAGTGTACACCACTGACAAGGGAATATCACACTGAAGTATCCTGATGAAATTTCTTGGGACAACAAGGGACCCCCTGGTTGTTGAGCCAGCACCTTATCGGGTCACTGCACTGTTGACACCTAAATGTGGTTGGGTTTGTAACAACCATTCTTTTAACTGTTGTGCCCTTATCTAATACAATGCAAATCATTAATATTGTGAACTGTTTTAGTTGTCTCTATGGGATATATTAGATTTTGTGATATCTTCATGCTGGTTAACGACAAGATAATCATGTACAGTAGAATCCGTATGAGCAGCCACTCCTATTCAGCGACATCTCCTTGTAAGCGGCCACAATAAATTCCCCCCGTAAAAATTCTATTGTTTCATCTCTTTATTCAACGGTCACTCCTCTAACGCGGCCAGCGGTCACTATTTTGCTAATGAATTTAACAAAACATCGCCCATTCAACGGCCATTGTTGAATGATACCATCTTGTCGTTCTTCTTAACACCCCCGCTAATCCCGTGAGTAGTAATCAATTAACTGGACTCCCACTGATCAGATAAAAAGAAATGTGAAAATAACAATTAACCCGGGATTATCTGTTAATTAATCTTTTGTTTTATTAAAAGACAAACCTGATCATTGTTTTCACACGTAACGGAACATTATTTGATACTGATTGAATAAACTGAAAGTACCGACTAAAAGCCGCTATGTTGTTAAATAGACGTTTTTAGCGCCACCTGTAATATTACATACAGAGTTACACCCCCCTGTGAATCGGGAGCAAAGTCAGCGATGTTTTTTGGTTCATGTGCTTATTTGATAAAATAAAATTAATTCATCGATTTTCTTCACAAAAATGGATAAATATTATCGAATACATCACAATGATAGACAGTAGTATTGAAGGTTGGTACAAAATGACAAGTTTACAGAAGTTATGTCCGAGATTCAGCGACGGCCAAATTTACCGATGCAAGTGAAGTATTGGTGTTTGCTTCCAATGCATTCAAGCGTAAAATTAATTGATGTCGACACAAAAAAACATGAGATTTTACAAAAAAAGATAAATATTATCGAATGCATGACAATGATAGACAGTAGTATTGAAGGTTGGGACAAAATGACAAGTTTACGTAAGTTATGTCCGAGATTCAGCGACGGCCAAATTTACCGATGCAAGTGCACCCAAGCGTAATATTAATTGTTGTCAGCACAAAAAACACGAGATTTTATTAAGAGGCCACTCCCGTTAAGCGGTCAATCGTAAAAATTCCCATGGGTGGCTGCTTAATGCAGATTCTACTGTACTCAATTCCTCAAAATAAATCTTCTTTGTGCAGAATGTTTACCATGTGTATAATTTCTTTGTTTAACTTGTCTGTGTAGGCTTTCGTGCATTCTATTGGTTGCTTTTTCCTTATAGTTGCGATATCCTTCACTGCATCATCAAGTTTAGCTGTTAAATCATACTCCATCCAGTTTCTTCTTACAGGTTCTGAAATAATTGATATCAATAATTAAAATCAATACAGTTTATTTCATAATCATTGCCTGAAATTGAGAACTATACAAGGATCTCACCTAAACATAATAAAAATCAGAAAACTGGGTTTATAGTCTAGTCTAGCATAGTTCCTTTTGGAACTGTCTTTGAGCGAACGATATCCGCAGACCGTTCCTATCCGGCCTTATATAGCTGCAGTATGAAAATACCGCTATTCACTACCTCTGTTCTCAGGCTGTTTTAGAACCCTTACCGTCTATTTGTCACACAATTCTTTATTTTCCACTAAAAGGAATCAATTCTCACTATATTGGACACAAATTTATAATAATTCAACTCCATGTTAAAGTAGAATTTAGAGATGAAATAAACATGCAGTTTGCGCATGTCTGGATCTCGTAATGGCTCTTCAGTTTAAACGTATTTACTGTATGTTTTTAATCGCAGAATTCTACATGAAAATAGTGTTGAATCTTTATAAATGTGTGTCAGCTGTGGCAAGAATTGATTCCTTTGGCAAATAAAGTAGAATCAAGGCGAAAAATAGTAGGTAAGGATTCCAAAATAGCCTTAGAATAGAGGTGGGGAAGAACAGTATTTTCATACTGCAGCTATATAAGGCCGGATGGGAACTGTCAGTGGACATTGTCCGCTCAAAGGCAGTTCCTAATAGGGCTGCAACGATTCACAACTACCTCGATTCGGTTCGATTATCGATTCTAACCATTCGATTCGATTATTTTCGATTCGATTATCAGCTACAATAACCAATAATTTTTCCTGTATATAATTCGAGAAAGTACGTCGTCTGCCATAATTTTACCTTCCAGTGTTTGCTTGACTACGGGTAATAATCGCTAAACACGAAAATATCCGAAGATAATGACTGGAATGATCAGCTAATGAGATCGTTTAGAATTTATTTAACGATTACCGAAGCTATTGACCTAAATTAACACCCAATGAACATTCAGTACGTCACCAATTTTAAATAAATTAACTTTCGTCAGCATACGGAAATTGTTTTAAAGGGAGGTCACTCTGTTTTAGTTATGTTTTCGAGTGACATTCGTGTTTTGTTAAATAACGTAAATTAAAAGTTACGTAAAAGCAAAGTTTTAAGTGGACTTAATTGCTACAGGTCTTTCATGTTTTTCATATGGTAAGGTGTACGTTGTTTTTATTTGAAATTTAATTTGCAGTTGAACCGAATCGAAATTTGAACGTTGTAGATCGTGGATCGAACCGAGGCGGCTAGTGTCGGTTATCGGTGCACCGAACCGAATCGTTGCAGCTCTAGTTCCTAAAGGAACTAGTCCGAGCAGAACAGTAAGATGTTAAACTCAATTTCATTTCGCTATTTATTACAATAAATGTATTTAAGCATTTAAGCTGGCTAGTGGGACAATTTGACCAATATTAATTCAATATTTTCAGATTATTGTGAAATACTGACAGAATACTAGGGTACCGGTACCGTAGTATGCAGCGGTATTTACGATTTGTCATCGAGTAAGTATCAATGGCGGGTTTTCCTCTTGCTGTAAGAATATAACATAATCAACTTCATGTGACTAATTAGTAATATCAAACATCTGTCTGTCTCACCTTCTTCTTTTTGTGGAGTAATTAACGTTGTATAGGCTGTTTCAAATATCTGCAACAAATAAAAGAATTTAGTCGTATCATAAAATATATAATATTCACAATCAAATACAAACAGTGTAAGTAACTAAGCGACTGTCAGAAGAGTCAGTTATTGACACTCAATCAAGAGGGTGCCAGTCAAATCGTCCACAAGCAAAGTCGTCCATAGTGAAGTCGTCCACACCCGTTGGTGAAGTCGTCCACACCCGTTGGTGGAGTCGTCCACAAGGCATTGGTGATGTCGTCCACAACTATTGGTGATGTCGTCCACAACTATTGGTGATGTCGTCCACAACTAAGAATAAGACTCGTACACAATTTACTCGTACTCAAATCGAATCACCTATGTTTATGTAATAAAGTTAATCGTATTGTTGGATTATTGTATGATCTTTCTTTTCGTGTTAGATTGGCATTATAATTTTAGTTTGTTTTGTTCGTTTGTTGTTCACCGATGTTGTTTGTTAATTGGCGTTATGATTTTAGCATTTTTGATTATTTGATTAGTATTAAACATGTTTTTGTAATAAAGTATATTCGCTTTTAATTGACGTTATGATTGATTAGTATTAACAATGTTTTTGTAATGACGATTGTAAAATTTTTGATTAGTATTAACAATGTTTTTGTAATGATGTATACTTGTATTGTTTTTTAATTGGCGTTATGATTATAGCCTCGATTTGTCTGAAGTTTAAACACGCCGACTATTGAAGATTAGCTAAAAGCAACTCACTGTCATAATAATTTTAAAACGGCTTCATCAGAACTTGGGTATATATTGACCGTAAAATTTATCATTCATTACCTTCATTAGTTCTTACTGATTTATATCATAAGCTCTAATTGAAATTATTTACTATGGCTAGTGTCTGTGTCGTTTGTTCCAAGGACGTGCGCCCCCGACAAGAGGCATTGCAATGCGATGGTTGTGATCGTTGGCAACATCGCATTTGCAATACGGCCATGAGTCGGGAGACGTATCGTCAGATCGTTCGTGGAGAGTTGGAGAGTGTGCAGTTTTATTGTGATGATTGTCCGATAGAACTGCCCAACGCTCCATCCTTCACGAGTGATCTTGAGGTTGATGTAGAGGTGAGAGGGGATGAAATGGATATGGTTGATGGTAATATGGAGATGGATCTAGATGCTGAAGTCGAGGTGAGAGAGGAAGAAATGAATGTGGTCGATGGTGATATGGAGATGGATCAGAGTGAAATGGATGGTGGTATTGATGTCGAATATACGAGACCAACCCCAATATTGGAAGAGTGAGTTACTGATTTTAAAAATTAATGTCTTCTTGTCTTCGGGTCTATATGTGATCCCGTGGCAGCTAATTGGTATTATGTAAGTTTATAGTATTTGGTATTATTTTCTTCAGGTTTTATATGCAAGTTTATTTAATTTTATATGTAAGTTTATAGTATTATTTGGTATTATTTTCTTCAGGTCTATAGGTGATCCCACTGCAGTAGATGATACTCTGGTACCAAGAGCCCCGGTGTTCCAGAAGGTCGAACGCGGTACGCAGCGGAAGGGTGTGATGCTGGTGGAAAGTGGTGGCTTTTCTTATACAAAGAAGATGGAAAGGGGAGCAACAACCTACTGGTCTTGTAGTGTGAGAAATAAGCGGATGAAGTGTGCAGCTACAGTCACAGAAAGGGGTGGTAACTATGTGCTTGGTCGTCACAGTCATATACACCCGTGTAAACCTGGCTTGCTTCATGCCCACAATTGTCAACGCAGAGATAATACAAAAGGCGAATGCTGATTTGTTTAGGTCTGCGTCGGCAATTGTGGGGGCGTGATGGCTGAGCATATTAGCGACGCAACCCCTTTGGCCGGACTGAAAAATCCTGATAATCTAGTGAGGACGGCAAACCGGTGTCGGCAAAAATTGAGACCTGCAGACCCTGTAGATTTGGAATTTGTGGTATGTTTATTTTTTACAACAATTTACAATAATTCGATAATTCATTTGGTAGCGGTATAGGTATTCATTTGTGCATGGGGCTTGTTATATTAATGAACTTGTTTATGAATTTGTTATTTATTGAATTTGTTAAATTTGTTAATTATTTATTGAATTTGTTAAATTTGTTAATTATTTATTGAATTTGTTAAATTTGTTTATGAATATGTTTATGAATATGTTATTTATTGAATTTGTTAAATTTGTTTATGAATATGTTATTTATTGAATAAAATGATTTACTTTGTGGTTTATTTGCCGGGAGAAAGGGTGACCACGCAGAAAAACTATACTAATTAAAAATAAATTGTACTAAGTCGTATGGACGACTCCACCAACGAGTTACTATATCCAGAAATTATACTAAGTCCTGTGGACGACTCCACCAACAAGTGTGGACGACTCCACCAACGAGTGTGGACGACTCCACCAACGGGTGTGGACGACTTAACCAGGTTTTTCGTGTGTACGACTTTGCTTGTGGACGACTTGACTGGCATTCAATCAAGACACTGGAGACAGTGCAACTGTAAGTGTGTCAGTGACATTTAGCCTAATAATTACATTTTTCATTTTTAATTTGACATTTGACATTGAAGTCTGAAGTCGTTTTGTACAGCGAATAACGGTAAGTAATGACACACGACACAGAACCTGCTTAAAGCTGAGTTCTATTACTTCTACTAGTAAAGAATTCAAGAAAGATAAGATTAAGAAGAAATGACCGGTTGGAACAAAAATATTACCTCGCGAAATCTGTGTTTACATCGTTCCTTTTGTTCATTTGAGAGGTCTCCATTGTTGCCTATAATTTCATCAATCTGTTCAAATATAATTGATAGCTGATTATGGTTTGAATCAGCTGGAGCATAACTATTTTGATCCTTTCCTAAAGTTTTGTCATTTTCAACAAAATCCGCCATTTTGAAAATTTCGTCGCTGCGCATGCGTAAAATAGAGGGGAGGTAACTCTAACGAATGCGGAAAGAAAATAAAGTGAAAGTAGATATGGGTGATGTTCAGTATGAGGTTGTCGATGTTCATAGTCATCTAACTGACAATGATTTCGAAAAGGTTGAAATTAAACATTTTTATTATTTATTTATGTTGTACGTCACAAAATGTAAAATTTTAAAATTAAGAAAATTTATAACATGTATCATCATGAAGAAACATGATTACTAATACTAATTCTGTTTTACAGTTACACATCACTCAGTTAGATTTTATGATATTGATAATATCTATTACTATTAGAACTAGAAGTTACAAACTGCCGAGATCAACCCAGCCGTCACTATTTTATCTTTCACTGAGAATATACTTAACCTTCACTAACTGCGAACTAAGTCATTTCTACGTCATTAGCTCATTTCGGGGCTAACACATGGTCTACCATTGACTCATTGAGTCACGAGCATGATTTCGAATCACCGGTAGCAGGGGCGGATCTAGGAATTTTGAAAGGGGGGGTGGGGCGCAGCAAAATGAATGCACTGACCGCGGAAATGGGGCAAGCAGCTGAGAGGGGGTGGGGGTCTCCATCAGAAAATTATCCGTCATTTCCTTGCATCAGTAGCCATGCCAAGAGCTATTTGGCTGATATTTTCGTCTAAGTAAATGTTTGGAACGGACATATGTGGGTCTGAGAAAAGGCACTTTCAGCAGTAAAAAGAAAAGGGGCACTGTCGAAAATTAGGGGGGGGGGGGCACCCCTCGCGCCCCCATTGAATCCATCCGCCTCTTCTGCCCGGTTGTACATGCATGACAAGGAGTAGGGTTGCCTGTCCAACGTTTCTGGGTTTTCTCCGGTCTCTCCAGTTTCCTCCCACCTCTAAAGACCTGTACGTGCAAGCTAATTGAATTAAAGCTATGGTAGACCATATGTTAGTCCTGAAAAAACCTAGTTTGTGTCGAGTGGACGTTAAACCCCATTTCCCTCTCTCCATCAGAAATGAAATTGTAGCAAATCACACAGATTCTTATGTGATTCAATTTGTCTCTAGTCCAGTAGTAAACTTAAGAAATATGACTTAAATGTCTCAAATACAATATCTTACTTTATGATATTTTGTTTACAGGACATCTCTGACGTTATTTCTGCAGCTCAAAAGGTAATGTCATTTAAGACCAACGCTTACAAAGCCATTTTCAATGCACTAGAAATAGATCTGTAGTTTTATCGTTGAAGTGAATGGTTGTTTTGTCAACCCAAGTCCATCGAGCATGTTACGTATCAATGGCAGCGTTCCATTGCAAGCTTGGTAGGAAGTCATAAAATCATCACATTACTTTTACTTCCAATAATGCATGTAAACTAAAACGAACAGAGAAAAGTTTGAAAATTAATTAATGTTAAAAACTGAACGATGGTGAGAATTAAGATTGAGATGAACTGAAAGATCACAATTGTAAATCCAAAAATACATCTTTTGTGGGTTTCGATCGACACAAGTCACTATATTTTGCCTGGTAATGTTATCTGTTATCCCAGTTAATTGGATTGGTGAGCTTCTGCCTTTAATTTGACACAATATGGAGTATTTGTTTTTAGAGAGCTACATGTATAGCTATATCAATAATTACAAACCAGTACGAAGTAACAAATGTTATTAATAAAGGGTCTAATATATATCTATTTATTTTATGAATGTTATTTTCCAGAGTGGAGTAAAAGCAGCTTTGGTTGTTTCTATTGGAAAAGATGATTTTCCCAAAGTTATAGAATTAAATAAAAGGTACATTCTTTACATAGATACAGTATTTGCGTGGTCTTTAGATCTTAAGGCCTTGATCCTGGTTAACCTGCCCACACGTATGGCTTTCCTTTCCCACACTGCTTAATACCCCTACATAAATTAAAGGTATACCATAGTTAGTCTACAATGACCTAGTTTATGTCCCACCCCTATTAATTAAAATTGTGTATTTATTGCAATTTTAAAATATTAAGTAGAAAGTATCACCAGTGTGTTTTTTTTTCAAAACTAGATTTCTCTGAAGTTCTCATTACATTTTAGATTTCCAGATTTTGTTGTTCCTTGTCTTGGTATACATCCTGTTCAGGTAATATAATTTATTTTATGAGGGTGGGGTGGGGTAGCCTAATGGTTTAATGTGTGTGCTTTAGATTATAAGGTCTGTGATTGAGCCAAGTGTTGTATAGTTTCGATTCCCAAGTTGTATGTGACGAGATGAGAGTCGCCGGTCCAGCATTGTAAGTGTTCCCAGTCCCATAATGACCTAATAATTGAAACAAGTTATGGAGGTATTTGTTTTTATTTTTATGTTAGTTAAAATTAGAGGCCAGTGAGTCAACAAAATGAGCCCAAAGTTGCAAGTCTTTTACGATATGAACAAAAATTTTGAAATAGGCTAAACACATTTTTTTTATTGCAGGGACATGGTGATAATCAAAGAAGCGTAACTCTACAGGTAAATACATATGTATAGAATTAAAATAGAAATATTGAAAAAGTTAAAGTATCAAAGTAGCCATGTTTGATTTGTGCTTTTCTCATGGCTTAATCCACGCTAATACATGATGTATCAGATGGATGAACATTTAATAATGAAAAAATCAAAATACCAACACTAGATAATATCGTTAAATCAGGCCCATCAATTTGGTTCATGGCAAAGGAAACTGGCGACACTCTTGTTACATAGGGGGCAGCGTAGATTAATAGAATCTTTGTTAATTTAAGGATTCTAAAAGTACTTAAATCATGCATAGAGTCTTGAAGTCTAAACAGGATATAATTTTAAACAACCATAATCAAGATTTTATCTCTCAGATGTGCTAGATGCCAACATTCTGTAAGATGTATGGACTAATTTTAGATAGTTGTCGTTTTCTGATGGGATAAATTTAAAACGTCAATCAAGCTTCAGATTTGATGTGAGTCACCAGTTAGATTCAGTTTGAATCTGAAAATTGTATTTGACAAGGAATTGTATAGATTTGATATGTTTTTTGTAGGATTTTGAAGGGGTTGTTGATATTATAGAAGAACATAAAGAAATACTAGCAGGCATAGGTGAGGTAGGACATAATTCTTTACTACGAGACATAAAAAATCAATAAAATATAATGTAAAATGGAAGCATTAATACCCATTAAAACAATGCTGGGGCAGACTGTGGGTGGAAATACCCATCAAAACAACACTGGGGCAGACTGTGGGGGAAATACCCATCAAAACAATACTGGGGCAGACTGTGGGGGGAAATACCCATCAAAACAATACTGGTGTAGACAGTGGGGTAATTACATGAAGTCCTATAGGTTCACTTTAGACCATAAGATCTGTCATTGGGTTAAGTTCGGTGGTTTTGATCCCAAGCTTGTACAGGGACATGTTCATGATGTTGAACAGAGGAGGGTCCGAGATCGAGGAAAGACAGGCGTGGGGTCTGAGTCATTACCCAAGACAATATTTCTGTTCATTTAGGTGCATGCGTGTGTAGGCCAAATTGCGGCAATGCTTGACACGTTTGTTTTTTCGACTTTATTTTGTTGATTGCAAGTGTTGTAATTTTTCAATGGTCCCTAATATGATTTAGTTTCAGTGACAATATGTACACACAATTTTGAACTCTTTGTAGTTTTGGAACTTCTTCAACAGTTGGTAACATTACAACAGTCAATTCTGAAAATCACAAAGTATTAAGCGAAGAATCTAAACATTTTCAAGAAACGCATGAAACAGGCTGATTTTTTTTATCATAGGGCCACTTATTGTTCTTTTGTAATGAAAATGCAAAATGAGTGTAATTTAAAACAAATGGTACAAATAGATTTTTTTTTGTACTGATTTTTAAACAGGTTGGTCTTGACTTCAGTCCAAGATTTGTGAAATCTGATGGCAGTAAAGATGAACAGAGACAAGTCTTAACAAAACAGGTGATTATCTCCCTTTTGTCCGTTACATTATGGAGCGCTCTATGGAGGATGCACGATTGTCAATCTGAAACGTCCTGACCAGCAGTAAGTCTTGTCACTGTTTCGTCAGTCCCGACAACTGAGGGTGTGTGAGTAAAATTGTGACATAATTAAATACATCGAATTTGTTTCAGCTGTTATGGTCAGTTGAGATATTTTCTTATGCAGTCGATGCAGCCCGAAATCTTCTTTCCTCTCAATTTTCACTATATTTGGGATTGAGAGTACCTCTATATTTCTTAGTTACAGTAGGTCCCTTGCACTCCATCGTGTCTTGATCATGCTAATTTTCACAGTTCAAACTTAGATTTTGTCTCTAGAACAGAAAACGGTGGTTGTGTTTCAGTATAACAATAAGGTTAATGAGTGGTCAAACAAATAACCCACGGATCGATCTCCACCCAACCACCTGCCCATCCGTGCCGTCTAAGTAATATTTTGATGTGAGTTTGAAACCAAATAACTGAAATTTGATTTATCAGTTTCAATCCTTTGCTATTCAACACACTTACTCAGTTCCGTGGGTTATTCGTTTGGCTCACATGTTGAAATTTTGTGATGTTCCCTAAATGCAAGGTTCAAACAAATTGTCACTGTTGTACTTTTACTTTTCTATATGTAACTGATTGACTTTTTTTTATTAATATTTGTAGATAGAAATAGCAGTCAGACTGGGATTACCTATGTAAGTTTTAGACATTATGTTATTTGGTGTTTGAACACAGGGGTGGGAGGGGTGTGTGGTCAGTGGTCAGAATCAGATTGACCGTTGTCGCATAAACACAGGGGTTGGAGTGGGGTCAGTGGTCAGAATTATACAGACTGTTGATGGGTGAACACAAGGGTTGATGGGGAGTGTGATCAGTGGTCAGAACTAGATTGACTGTTGTTGGGTGAACACAGGGGTTGGGGTGGGGGTGGGGGTGGGGTGATCAGAATTACGGGGGTGGGAGAGGGGTGTGGTCAGAACTGTTGTTAGGTGAATAGCAGAAGATTGATGTCCTGTCAACAAATTGATAATGCACGTAATTAAGATACACATACCCATAAAAAATATTGTGTTAGTCTGAATAAAATAAAAATATTATAAAAATGGTGTCAAGGGTAGGGCCCTGGCCTCTCAACTAGACTATTCCCGTTTCTAGATCTGGCATAGGTCTGGTTTTAATTTGTCAGCGTTGGAATTAGAAGGGAACTGTCATTCGGATGGGATAGAAAATAACCCTTGGCAGTTGTAAATTGAAGGAGGGGATAGGTGGAAACACCAGTTGGATAAATTGTCTCAAAATGTCTGAAGTATATTATGTTGATAAAATGTTAGACCCCAATCCTTTTTATACTATTGCCCTTAGATATGAGTGAGTAATACGCTAACCAGGAGGTTTCAGGTTCACTCCATGTGTTGGCCAAGCAAGTTCCTCAGGATTTTCCGGAATGGTCTCCCCTTGTTAGTGATGCAGGACAGAGGGCCTAACATGAACTGCGTCTAGTCATTTAGATTGTGCGAAAAACCAAGCTATTGACAGTTGGAATTAGAAATAAAATTAGGCTGTAGTGCCACTATCCAGGAAAAATTCCCTTCGTTGCACACTGTATGGCATAAATTTGTCTCCATTAGCCCAGTCGGTGTAGGACGGTAAACCCCATTTCATATTTTTTTTACTAATTTGACTAACTGACATTATGTTATCTTTCAGCAATGTGCATTCTAGATCAGCAGGAAGACCAGCTATTACATTACTTAAAGAATTAGGTGATTACAAAATTGTATTCTTTAGTTCAGAGCTATTAGTATTATTTATAATCAACAATTAAATCTTTTAAAATAAATTGATTGTATTCAGTGCTGGATTTAAGCTTGATGAGGGCCTAAGTTATATAAAGCATGGATTTTTAGAGAGAGAGAGAGAGAGAGGGGGGGGCTGGAATTCTTCGAATAGATCTCAAAAATTGAGCAATATCATAAACTAATTTAAAAACAAAACAAAAAGATTGTGAGGCTCATTTTTAGTTTAAATTTGGTTTAAATTTATTCCATGATAAGTAAGACACAGTATTTGTCTAGTTGATTACAATTTAGAATTGGAGTTCTACACCAGCAGTGAATGTGATTTACATTTATTTTAACTTTACTTCAGGTGTAAAGAGAGCCCATTTACATGCTTTTGATGGCAGACCGTCTGTTGCCATGGAGGGTGTTCGAGAAGGGTATTACTTTTCAATCCCTCCCTCTATAATACGCAGTGAACAGGTAAGTTTCATTCAGTTGGTTGTTTAGTGGTCCAAAGCAATGTCTTGTGTAATATATCCCTGTCAACTATGCAAACAAGTGTTCATTCCAACTATTGTGCAAATAACAACAATAGAGTCTGGCCAACCATTGTGGGGTTTCCCCACAGCTCCTTGTTCACTCGGATATTCCAGTGTGGTTTTCCCTAGTCAATGGTGCAGGACAGGGGACCAGTCAAGGAACATGTATACTTGTGCACGTAAAAGAACCCTTGATAAAAGAGTAGGCTGTAGTGCCCTGGACATCATAACCCAGTTGGATGAATCCTACTTCTAAGCCATTTAATGTTCGATCAGAAACATCTCCCGTGGCAAGGTTACTATCAATACTTCCCTATGCCACTATCAATCTGTTTCCAAGAGATAATGCGAAAGCCTTCTTTTAACTATGCACAGGATGGCTGATCTTTAAGGTCATGCCCAGTGTACTTGTGACATCCCTACTTTTCCTTAGACTGCATGAAGCTGTCTGCGATATGTGAGTAGCTTTCCATGTTGTAGGACCATATACTAGTTCTTGCGGGTGCCACAGCTATTCCCATGGCTGTGGTGGTTTAGGGCATTCTTAGCATATTAATTTCAAGTACTAAGGGGTTAATATGTCTTTCTATTTATGTGATTTGAGCTACCTGTCATAGTGTTTTCGCTGAATGCCTGTGCATGTTTTCAACAACCAATAAGTTGGTCTAATGGGACTATATGATTTCTATGTAACCACCAAAAACGCACATGGAATGGAAACAGGCCTTAGAATTATTATCACATGTAATAGATGAAATAAGAATGAATCTTGTTTTATGTTTCTAATGTTATTTTTTGTGTTTTGTGTAAGAAGCAAAAATTGGTAACACAGATACCATTAGATAATTTATTATTGGAAACAGATTCTCCAGCTCTCGGTCCAGTTAAACAGGTGAGGATTGAGTATAAAACAAAGAGAGAGAAACGGTGTTTAACGTCCACTCAACACAAACTAGATCATTTTGAGATTAACGAGTGAAATTGGGTTAAATGTCCTACTGTCCAAGCAGCGGTACTATGGCCTACTCTTATATTGAATTCTCACTGTCAAGGGATCTTTTACGTGCAAGCCAATGTATACACGGGACCTCAGTTTTTCATCCCATCTGAACAAAACGACAGGGGAAACCACATCGTAAAATCCTGATAAACTCTTTCGTCCAATGCAGGGATCCAACATGTGACCTCCAGGCTAGCAAGTCAGTATCTTACCCACATAGCCACCACTAAACAATCTACATGTATACTATCAGTAGGGTAATTTAGTACATTTGGCTGTTAGTCTTTTCTGTCAAATGCAATGAAAGTTAAGACTGAATTGGTGTTGCAAAATTACCTCTTGATAATTAAGCCACATATGCTTTGTAATTAGAAATCTGCACCATATCCATGCGCCTCATTGAATTCCAACGCTCAAGGGTTCTTTTACATGCGCACCAACAAGTATGATTAGATGCCCTTTCCCCTTACCAGGTTCCCCTCCAGCACCACTAACAAGGAAACCATGCTGTCAAATCTGTCAGGAACTTTCTTAGTCATCGAAGTAGGAAGGATTATCCACAGTATTTCAAGTGTTAACTAACTCATTACTGTAATATTCTGTTTGGTTTTTTTTATATTACTTCAGGAAAGAAATTGTTTTTTTTTTTTGTTTGCTTCAGGAAAGAAATTATCTTTTTTTTTGTTTACTTCAGGAAAGAAATTATTTTTTTTTTGTTTGCTTCAGGAATGAAATTATCTTTTTTTTTGTTTACTTCAGGAAAGAAATTATTTTTTTTTTGTTTACTTCAGGAAAGAAATGTTCCGGCCAACTTGGATATAGTAGTAGATTATATTGCTAAAATAAAGAAAGTTGATCCCTCCGAGGTCCGACGAATTACAACACAGAATGCCATCAAGCTATACCCCAAATTAGCCAGATTCCTTGTGAAATAAGAATATTAATGACATAGATTTGAATACTGTACAGGAATTAAATATGAAAAATAACGAGTTGCACGTTTTTTTTTTTATTCAAGTACCGCTGCTTAAATAAGGATAAGAGTTATTTGTTCATTGGCTGAATTTTAAATTCAATGTACATGTATAACAACTTTATTTCATGTGCACACTGAGAATAGAAACCAGCTGACTTGACTGAATGAGACCCCCAATCAATACCCAGCCTTCTGAGTCATTTATAAGAATGCTAAACACAGTACACCACATACATTTAACTCTTGATAAAAAAAATATTTGAACTAATGACCATAAACTTCTGGAATACATCACGTTAACTCATTACTTTGATCATTTCAAGACTAACATAATGATTAATGCTAGGAAGGAGAATTTGGTGACGACAGCGACATTTCTGCTCACTCATTGTCAAATTCCACCTTTCAATGATTCTTATACCAAAATATTTACACTGGTACAATGGGGGTTTGGAATTTGAGCCTGGTTAATGTTTAAACCCATTTGCTAATTAAAATCATTTATAAAGATCTGTATATTTTCCCAAAAAGATGTAAATAAGCATAAAAATGGAAATTTAAATTTTGTTTATTTTTAACAAGGTATAAAGTTGATGAAATATCATGACCGGATAAAAACACTTAAAATAATACTGACTTCTGTCTTTTCACAGGGTAAATATAACGGCATGGTTTAAATATTAAATAAAGCATTTTTAAAATTAATGCTGACTTCTCTCACATGTTAAAATATATAATGTAGCATTCTTAAAATTAATACTTACTTTTTGAAAATACTACTGACTTTTTTTTACATGTTAAAATATTAAATAAAACATTCTTAAAATTAATACTGACTTCTTTAACATGTTAAAATATATAGCATTCTTAATATTAATACCGACTTCTGGAAATTACTACATGTTATAATATTAAATACAGCATTCTAAAAAATAATACTGAATTATTTCACATGTAAAACTAATACTGACTTCTTCCATGTGTTAAATATAGCATTCTTGTATTATTAGATTAATTGATAATAATACACTTCCTCTGTATATGTTAAAAGTTAAATATAAATATAATAGCTTGAAAATAATACTGACATGTTAAACATACACATAATAATAGCGTTCTTGAAATAATACTGACTGCTTTCATTTGTTAAAATATTAAATATAGCATTCTTAAAAATAATACTGACTTATTTCACATGTAAAATGTATTATTATTAGCATAAAATTCTTGCATAATCCCTTAAATGTGATTGGAAGCACATTACAAAGTTCATATAATAAATAAGACTGATTTCTATTAAATATTACCCAATTCCATTAAACCAGGTAAAAGTAAATTACCAAATTGCATTAAACCAGGTAAAAATATTGAATATTACAAAGTATTCATTCAAATAATACTAATTATACTGATATTTCACAAGATATAACAAACATTCAAACACTTTTGTTTATAAAATAAAGATTTCCATTCACACGACTTCATCTAATAATAATACTGTACCAAGGTCTTTTAACAACTTATAGTGTTATAACACATTTCAACAAAATATAAAAAAAAAATCTGATGAGCTTTATTTTTGATAATTGAGTGACTTTGTATGAATCAATGAATAAAATTCGGCCAAGTTATGGTTTCTTTCAAGGACTAGCACAGGTAAAAAATTTCCCTTCTTTTTTTCAATCATTTATTCAGCTTAAAATTCATACCACTTTAATCTTGTTCTATGCTTTCCATTGACATGTATCTGAAATTAAATAAGTTTCGAACTGAAATTAGTGAAATATACAAATTGACAAACACAATCTACGACTTTCTTGAGTAGTTTTTACTTGGCTATTCAAAAAAAATGTGATACTTGGCCTTAACATTAATTCCATATTTATAAAATATTACAATTATTGATTGGTACATTATATTATGACATGGACAAATCAAATATATGTTTTTTTTGGGTTTTTTAATTTAGAGGGATGAAACAACCAGGGGTGAATTGGGATTAAATGACCTGCTCCCTCCTGCGACACAACGGTTTAGGTATCTTTTCATTTCTGCCATATGTGACATAGGCCTACCGATTTAGGAATCTTTTTATTTCTGCCACAAGTGACTTAAATTAGAGGCAAGATCTAGTATAACTATTATAGGGCCTAATGGCCAACTGATTTAGGAATCTTTTTATTCTGGCGAGTGGCTTGGCAAAATGTATTTTATCGTCTGGACCAAGCTAAGAAGAAATACTTACATTGCTGTTGAAAATGTTTTCGTTCTTTATGCGTTGGTGCATTAACTTGAAAAGTACACCTTGGTTCATCTGATATTGAACTTTTAAAAACGCAGCTGGAAAATTGGTCAGGGTTGTGTTTACGTTCTCGGCGGCACCAATCTTGTTCCTTTTGCCTCTCAACTGTGCACCATGATTCTCTTTCCTCTCCCAATCTCCTGGCTTCTACTTGTGATAGATTTTGGCTGGACATCGTCTTGAATGTTTTGAGCAGAGACGACAAAACAATATTATATGTGCGATTTGATGCAAGCACCTGCGGTCAAATTTATTATGAGCCCATGGGACCTAACAACACCTAATGACAATTCTTCCTCATATTGCCATGACAACGAAAATAGCGGAAGTTGAGACTATTTGTTTTTATATAAAGTTTTATTAATGTTGAAGTAGTCCTTTTTTTATAACAGATTATTTAATCAATAACGGGTGATGCAGATACTCTGTAAATGATATGGTTATTGTCACCGAGCGTTTTATGTGTGGCCTATTTCGGTCTTAATATCACTACGCAAATTCCAGACTAATGTTGTCAATGGGAGACAACTCCAATTTTGTTTCAAGCCTGTGACAGTATTTCTTTCCCCCGTTGACTTCAATGTTAAATCCATGACATTTCTTGACCATATTTTTTTTCTTGATAATTCCGATGATCTTAATTTTCATAATCTCAAAGAACCAAGTTCAAAGTCCTATTGTTCTGCACAAACTGGGTAAATTCGTAAAAAAAGAAATTGCCTGCTTCTCTGATAAATTTACAAAAATCTAAAATCGCCAGCCAAGAATCTGATCACCGTCCACCAGGTCACAATCAGCCACACATCAATAAGTATTAGCACTACAGGCAAATTCTACAGCTCCAATTTGCAGCCTGTTAATTTCATAAATAAACAAAAACTTAAAATCGTTTGATAGAAATATTTATTTTTCATCACCTATGTTAAATTAAATTATTTTAAAAACAAACAGAATTACAAAGCAGATATTTTTAACCAGAATAACATTACAACAAATGATAATAATAATAAAAAAAACATATATAGAATCAGGATTTTGTAATATATAGCTTGTAACTTTAATTTATACAATAACTAAATAACAATAATTTTATGATATGCACATTGCTCTACATTTACAGTATCATAAAAATATTTATAACATGTTTACAAAAGAACAGAAGCATGGAAAACACAAAATATTAAGATTTTCCTCCACATTTTGTAAATTTATATGTTACAGCAAAAACAACAGGAGCATGGAAAGCGCAAAATATTTAGTTGGTCAGATTTTTCCACCTTTTGTAAATTATATGTTAAGAGAAAAAACAAAAGACACAATATGAAAAAAAAAACCTAAATATTTTGGAAATTATTAATTTTGATCAAGAATTTTCCACAATTTGTTAATTTATTTTTTACTTTATTTTAAAGAAATATAAATTCCTTGCACTATATAAATGAATATACTATTATTAATAGTAGTACAATAACTTAACCAGAGACTAGCAGTAGTGACACATAGATTTAGATAAGGCAGATGACTTAGTGAAAATAACAATGTCATACTTTCAGAATTTCACTTGCTAGAAACTGTCTGCAGTGGTTGCTTTTTAGAATTATAGGGTTTAGTATTATTACCATAATTTAATTACAGAGCTAGTCTCTCTAGAAACAGGCCTACATGTCTGTGATATCACCCTCAGTGAAAGAGTATGTTCAGTCCTAGACAGTTCACCAAACAAGGCCTACATGTTTTATTTCGCGCTTTTATAAATGGAATGGGTTCGATTCCTCCTCTGAATTTTTTCGCTGTCTGATATATATCTATATACAGTTAAAGGTCAAGGTCACTCTTCTTTCCTAAATCTTGTACTTTATATATGATTGAATATATAATATAGCTAGGCCTATATTTAATACTATTATAAAACTTTTGAACATATACCTGATAAAACTATTAAAAAAAAACACCTTAAAATTTATAACAATGAAACAGTTACAAAAGCACTAAAAAAAGCCTTCAAAATCAATATGAATGCATTTTAATTGCGTATTTACATCTAGAGGGGCATTGACTAATTATATGAGCTCTATACGAGCCAACTAGATCAATATAGCACAATATTATCATTTCATTACACAACACTGGGCAGTTTAAAATATCTAATGAAATATACAGAGATATATTCTAACTATGTACATAAATATATACTAATCACATAAAAATAGTGCTGATCGTGCAACCTTTAGTCGTTATATTGTGCATTGTTACATCTTTACACTGAATCTAAAGGCCATTTGCACAACTCTTGCTGCAGTTGAGGTCAAACTTTTATCAATTTTTGAATTTCTCAGTGTTTAAATGAGGCTACCAGACAATGAAACATATCCCCTCAGTAGCAAAGTGGTTCAAGCCATCAATAAAGGTTGTTGCAATGTGAATCCTCATGAAAACAATATTTTTCAAAATGATCATCAATGGCCATAACACGGACAATGATAATCCAAATTATTGAACCTAATGAAATTTTAAAAATATTTAAATAAAGTAGAACTTCAGCTAATGTAAGAGCAGTGCTATCACCATGCAAGGGCAGGGGGGTGGAAGGAGTTATTATATACAACACTATACAGTGAACCAGACCAGCTTGGTTTAAATCTACTGGCTATGCCATATTATTGGGAATTTATCTAAATATATATATATACTTTATAAAATATGTACATTTTTGTGTTGATTTAATTACATACATACAATTAGATCATCCTTAGTCTAGAAATTACAATTATATAGTCTAAAGGTCAGATGACTCTAAGAATTTATCTAACAATCTCTAGTTGTCAAAGAATAATCCTCGGTTTGCAATGAATTTACAGTATAAACGGATCATGGACTAGATTGTCTGTAATGAATGATAAATTAATCTACATCTGTATAACAAACATTGATATGTCAACATTACATATATAAAGATTCTTCATCGTCAACAATCCACTGAACTGCTACACCCTGGATTATTAACAAATAGCGACTATTAACGCTTAACCGGTCACAGATAACTAAGTGGTCAAGAGAAAGAACATTTTTTATAAGTCGTATTTGAGTATTTAGTTTCGTATTTAATTTGCATTTTGAAATGTGTTGAAACAAATAGTGCAAATTATAGATCAAACTATCCTCTTTGACTTTTTTAATGGTGTCAAGAGTCTACCACTTATAATTATCCAGCAGTAGAAGTTTGAAATAGGCATATAAATATTTCACCTTATTTAGTGTGACCAGTTCAGGTCCTGACGTCAAAATGATGTTGACCGGTTATCGGTCAAGTTAAAAAGACAAGTTCTGTCTACAAAGAATGCACAAGACTTGATAAGAAAATTTCTTTAAGCAATTATTCTACTTGGACTACATCAGATGGACAGAATGGTATCAAGATCGTATTCCATGTCATTTGATTGTGGTTCTGTCAATTTTGGAACGACCTGGCTTCCAAATCGATTATTATTATTATGACAGAATCCTATTCCAGGTCGCTCAGTTGCTGTTCGTTCTAGATTCAAAATTAATTACATATATATACACTTTAACACTGTACATCAGTAGCACTAATAGTTTAATATCAAATGTTAATATCTTAATAACGATATTATAAATACACAATTATTTACAATCCATTAGTTCCGTGCATTAACTAGCAGCAAAATTAGCAAAGTTTGTTTTTAACGTGATAGTTGGTTTGGCAGGTTGGGCTAGATTCTTAGCTACAGGCTGTGCTTTCTTTAATTTAGTTGCTTCGTTTAATTTAATGGCAGCTTCCAGACGTGGTTTTAAGTCTGTGTAAGTAGTCATGACGGTGCGGAATTCATCGGGATATTGGGGTCCAATCTTCATGAGTTTAGTTAAAGCTTGTTGATGTAAGGCTTGCGATGTTTTACTTGCTGCGTCTATTTGTTTCTCCTCGTATAGATAGGATACTAGAATGGGGACTAGTAGAGCAACCAGAGTCACACCTGAAATACAAATTTTTTTAGTAGATGTTAAATAAGTGTGAAAGTATATTATCTAATAATTTAATTCTATGCAATGAGAATAGAAAATAAATCATTAGCACTTGTCCCTGAACATAAAATAAATTAATTCAACCGGTTTAGTCAAATCATCATCCACATTTTTCAGTTTTATGGTGCGACATTGCAAGGCCTGGTTGCAATGATGAGACCAAGAACAGAGAGAGAGAGAGAAATGGGGTTTAACGTCCACTCGACACAAACTAGGTCATTTGGGACATATGGTTTAATTTTATGTCAATAATTCGCTTGCGCGTAGGGGTTTTTAGCAGTGGGAGGAAACCGGGGTGCCTGGAGAAAACCCACCAGGTTGAGAAGGTGCCCCTATCTCAATGCCACATACGCTCACACCAGGGATCGAAACCACAGCAGCAAGCCAGAGGTGACTGGCCAGCTAAAGGTCAAAGTGCGGCACTCTAGACCACTAGGCTAGGCCATCCCAACCCCCAGACCAAGAACACTTCCTTTAATTAAGACTAGTATTAATCTGAGTGGAGTGAGTAACCATCATCTGTATTGTTTAATGGTCTAATCAAGACAGGCAGATACCATGCAGCGTAACCAACCCAGAGTTGCTAGTTAGTGAGCCAGCTGTGTACTCGCCAAGAAATAAGTGGTTTGAGTCAGATCCATTGCACATGTTGTAGTTGGAAAGGATCATTCATTCATTTATTAGGGATCAGTCATTCTTTAATATAGGAGTCATTCATAAATAAGGGATCATTCATTTATCAGAAACCTAAATCATATAACAAGACGTGGTCTTTGATTATAACTTATCAATAATCTGAAATATTTATAATCAGATTAACTTACGTTTCTTTTCATCGGCCATAGAAATTAAAGTTTCTAACATTCTGATAGCTTCTATCACTAATATAAGTTCGTCTTCTGTATTAGGTCGTTTATTACAAATTGTATATAAATATTCTATTATTTTCGGTGATAATGCGTGGATGTATGGTGTGGAGATTTTTATTTCTGGTAACTGGAGTATCGAAATAACCGTCTGCACACATTTCGTTTTCAGCTGAAAAGAAAATATATAAAATTTCCGTAAGTAACCTAAGAAATGTGACAAGTTACACACCACTACTGAGAGAGAGAATGGGTGAATATTAATTCAAAAGATCATTTGAAGACTAAAAAATGGTATATTTCATTTAAATAATTCTCTTGTGTACAAGATTTAGCAGTAGGAGGAAACCAGAGAAAGTCATAACCCTATTCCTAGACCCCTCGGCCACAAAACCCACCCACACAACTAAGGTGCAATGTGCTTTACATTATCTGAGATACTGGTAAAGCCTGATAATTTCTTTTTACCACTTGTGACCCCCACAATATATTACAATAAAGTTGAAGCTATTAATAAAATATGATAATTAAGTTTACCTCTATATTATCTGATGCCCAAGCTTGTTTATATATTTCTAGGGTAGGAGTCTGTAAGTTCTGTACACCTGTAACCTCTTTAGAACATGATAGTGTAAATACAGCCAGTGTCAATAACAAGGTCTCCAGATCAATGCCAGCATGATCATCTCCTGTAAAAAAAAACACACAAATCATTTACACATCTACTGTGGTGTAATTCTTAAATAGTAAGTGCAGGAGGATTGCACTACACACAAAACAAAACTGATAAAGACAAAGCTGCGGACTGGAAATAACAAATTAAATCAGAAGTATGCACTGCATTGTACAGTCTCAGAAGGTTAAGTAGTAGAGGTTACGGTGGAATACCTTAATGAGCACAAACTAGGTCATTTTGGGACTAACATGTAATGGTACCTTTCAATTAACTAAAAAATCTTTTTTTTAGTTTTTAAGTATTGAATTTATGTCAGATATACATCAATTACTTCCGTGATGCCATATCGACACTCGTCTTAGTTGGAAATATTGGTATTAGCAATAAAGAGTAATTCACCACTACGTTTTTGTGAAGCTGCACTTACGAATACAGCCTGCAGATGCAACGGTCGCATGGAACCAACTCATCAGATGGGCAGCTTATTGATAGGATAGGACCAGTTCTATTCTCATCCGATGGACTGATACAATACCTAATGAGGCCAATTGCTGCAATTTATTCATACAACAAATAGAACCATTGTATCGTCAAAACCGCCGTCCAATATTTTGCAATTATGGATTGGTGGTATCATGTAAACGCTGTTTAATTAATTACATTTCCATTACTTACAAATGATTACATTCTATTGTCATTACCCTAGCCAGGATTCAGGCCCCTTAATACACCCCTTTGATGCTCTAAACAGTATTAATACACTTACCTGGATTTCCATAGTGTATTATAGTAGCTAAAGCACTCTGTATCATATTCTGCCACTCAGAGTGAACAGCATCAACTTCACTGAGAGGTGACGTACACAGAGACTGTAAACCTTGTAAAACAGCATTTGTAAATACAGGAAATCTACGCTCTGATGATCTTGAACATATCTCTCTCATTGCGTTTACAGTTAGATGAAGGATTGTGGGTAAAATAGAAATACCTCCTGTAAAATACAAGTAGATAATACAGAAATGAAAGCAGTATTTTGTATCTTGAGTATGGTGTGCAGAATATGCAACAAAAATATCAATAAAATACAATTAAATCTTAACACCTTTGATTAGGGGGCCATTTACATCTTAACCAACACTAAAGAAATGTTGCATAGTAATAAACTCAGTAATTGTGTATCCCTAAAAATTGTAGCTTACCTAGTGTTAATATATTCAATTACTAAATTGTAACAACATAGGGCTTCTTTTCATATGACTACAAATATTACCTTTTAGTTTACTAATTTACTATTTGTACTTGATAACGATAAGACAATACTTGTCGAAACGTCCTGCTATATGTGACTGTTTTCCATATAAATTGTTTTTTTTTACAAAATGCCTATCAAAGAAGATAACGTACCTTGAGGTGTGCACAGAGTTGGAAGACCACACATAACAGTTATAGATGAACCCATGAGTGAAATAGATTCATCTGTTAATTTATTTAAGTTGGTGGGAATCTGGAACCCGGTAGTAGGTGCCGATGGGTTTAACGCGGGAACTTGTCGGACCATCACACACAGACAAACCTCCAACGTAGCAAACACAATGGATTTCTCTGGTAAGATATCGCCCGAATCCGAGCCTTCACCTATACTGTAAATACTGTCGGTCATACTCATAGAATCAGTACTGGTCTCTGTTGATTGTAGACCCTTTTCTGTAAATAAAACGTAAACAGTGTAACAATATTGTGGTGCCAAAGACATGTACATGATACCAAGAATCTTTGTTAAATATAGATTATGTTACTGTGTAACACCCCTTGATCCAAGAATCCGAATATAACATTAATCGTAAGGAGTTCAATTAGTTGTAATTATTGACTTTGATTAAGAATAAATACCTACCTTTTAATACAGTTTTTTCAGCTTCTAAACATTCCTGAGCAGCTAATACAACTTGTTTAACAACATCTAGAGCTATTGTATGTAATTCTACACCATCTCTTGTTAAAATAACCCTGTATACAAAACAAAAACCAATCAGAAACCTTATTATACAACAAACCAATCAAAGGACTTATTACATACCAAACAAACCAATCAGAGTCTTTATTATAAAAGACCAATCAATCAGAGGACGAATATATGCTTTATTTGTGACAGAAACAAACCAATCTAAGGACTTATTACATACCAAACAAACCAATCAGAGTCTTTATTATAAAAGACCAATCAATCAGAGGACGAATATATGCTTTATTTGTGACAGAAACAATTTCTTAAAATTGAACGGAAGGAATGTTAGCAACGGAAGAACTGAGGTGGAACTTTAGTCAGGGAAAGAATCATACATAATTTATCTAATAGTGTCCATATTTGGATGTGCAAATGTAAGTTACTAAAAATATATTACCTGTGCATTACGTTTAATAATTCCCTACAAAGTACCGGATCTTCAGCTAATTGTTGTCGTGGCCATCTTGTATCCAATAGTGCATATAAACCTCTCAGACACTGACCTACAGTATCATCTGCTAACCTAGATGTTGGACTACATAACGACTCCATACAAATACCTACAAAAATATATATAAACCAGAAGTTTATATTCAGATATATTCTATTACATGCTAATTTAGAAATTCAAACAATTTAAGCTCCTTTAGATACAACCCTGTAACAAGTGTCAATTTAATTGCCAACTAGAAAAGAGACTGAGTTTTCAAACTCCAAACTGTCGTAACTTTTGAATGAAGAGGACAGGGTGGGTCGCCTGAATTTCAATATATCAAATCCATGCAGACTGCCTTCATTTAAATACAATGTTGACCCCTGCAGTGCATTAAAGATCCCCCGACAGATGGAAATTGAAAATAGGGTAGGACATAGTGACAGAACCTAATGTCTCGTAACACACTGTACGACTTAGAGTATCTTTATATACCTTTTGCATACACTAAAGACATTAAACCCCATTTTTCTTCTTCTTGTTATGTTATCTGAAACGTCTCCATTGTCTTGACACAGCGTTGCCAACTTCTCTAGTCAGCAAATTGGACAAAATCTCATAATGTATAAGATTTACAGATAGAGAGAAATGGGGTTTAACGTCCACTCAACACAAACTAGGTAACAACATATGGTTCAATTTCATTTCAATTATTCACTTGCGCGTAGGGGGTCCTTAGAAGTGGGAGGAAACCGGAGGACCCGGAGAAAACCCACAAGGTTGGACAGGCAACCCTACTCCTTGTCACGTACAACTGAGGATTCGAAACCACGTCAGTTGACTCAATGACAGGCCTTATAATACAGTGCGCACGTGCTAACCATTCAGCCATTCAACCCCCCTTTTTTCAAAATGATTTACAGATTAATGTTTGATAGATAATTGCCAGCTTACCAAGTATCAGATAAAGTTTATCTTGATTAAGTTCTTCCGGGTTCATATTAGCGGGTGCATTAGCTGGTTGTAAATTGACAGCTTGTGATCCCATCCCTCCAATCAATTTTCCACTGAGTTCCGCAAAACTATTCTCATTTAACCAAAGAGATAAAGCATAAAGTATCGGTGGCCACGATTTTTTATAATGTTGTTTGGTTGATTCAATTGTATCTGGATGATAAAAAGCGCCGCCATCTGGTGGTAATTGACTTGAGTATTCTGAAATATAGTATCAAAATATATTTACTGGATAATCATACGTTTTTAAAATGACAAACATGTTTTCTCTGAAATTGTTCATTTTACAAACTGTGAATAAAAGTCCCTGGTTATGATGCATTCTAAATTTCTGCTTCCAAAATAAATTTTGAACACATAAAATTGAGTGTTATGTTTAAGTCCATGCATGTTTAATCTTTTTAGGACACTGAGCAATGCTTCATGTGATAGGTTTCTAGTCAGTGAGTTAGCGACACCCATCCTCATTCAACCACCTTTGCTCTCCAACTCTGGCAGACATAATGCTGCAGATGACTTGGCCAACAAAATCCTTTGTGAAATTTAAAATCTTCAGGCCTGGAAATAATGGTTTAGCTGTACTTGACAAATAGTACCTGACATTTTCAACTTAGTACAAGACATGTATTAATAGTTTAAGCAAACAAGACAAATTAGTGCCAGACAAAATGACAGGCACCAGAGGTTTGGTGCCCGACAAAGCCTGAATCTGTGCATGATGTTGTCAGTGACAGGTGCCTTATTTCCAGGCTTGAAAATCTTTTACAATTACCTGAAGGTAAAGCTAATAGAGCATGATCTTTCAGGGCATTAAACCAATGATTACTAAGGGCAGCTAACTCTGGTTGTACCAAACTAAGTAGACTTTCTGTCGTATATTCAGTGTATTCATCTTCCTCTTCGGTTTTTAACTTGGGTTTCTGAGCTTTTTCTTTTTCTTTATTTACAGCAACAATATAAACCTACAAAATGAAATTTAAATGTTCGTATGTTATCAGTAACATTTATAGGGTGAGGATTAGGGAAGTTATTTCAGGCAACCTTTTTTAGAGCAAAGGTACTAGCTAATAATACATAAATACAGGACACAATTTTCTGATGAGTCCTGTCCCATGGAGAAGTCAAGCTAAGGGAGATAACTGGAAAGTAAAAGGGTTACTCTGTACACGGCAGTGGTTGCTTACGACTTGATTTGATATTAATTGTTGTTTATTTCTTGTAATGTGGTCAGTTTAGTTTTGGGTGTTGTGCGGTCCTCCTGCACTTAGTAACAGACATTTATATGTGAGGCTGAGGGAAGTTATTTCGGGCAACATGCCTCTTTTCGAGCAGAAATTAGAAATTTTTAGAGCAAATATACTATTTTTAAGCACTCATAATACATAAATACAAGACACAATTTTCTAATGAGTCCTGTTCCATGGAGAATTCAAGCTAAGGGAGATAACTGGAAACTAAAAGGGTAAGTCTGCACAGCTCAGTGGTTGCTTACGACTTGATTTGATATTTGTTGTTTATTTCTTGTAATGTGTTTGGTCTGGTCAGTTTAGTTTTGGGTGTTGTGCCTTCCTCCTGCACTTAATAACAGACACAATGAAGACGTTACAGAAAATAATCCTAAACATAAATGTTTTTAAAATATTACCTCAGCCCAAGCTCGTATCACAGCCAACTTCTCCATAGTTGAAGCACTTTCGTTATATATAGGTGTGTGCGATTTACCAGTATTTAATTTAGCTAGAGATGATACGAGTAGTTGATGTACTCGACGTAAATCATTTAAATCTCTAGCCACGCCACTTCCTATCCATGTACTACAAACCTGAAATATTCACATTTTGTAAATGATTTATTTATTCACAACAATGGATGGATGACAGACCTGGAAATAACGGTTTTAGATGTACCTCACAAAATGTTAGGCACCAATGAAATAGTACCCAACATCTTCAACTTTGTGCCGGACATGTATTAATAATATCAATAAAAAAGACATAACTCCTCCTCTGTTCGTCATATTAGGATGTCAAAGAATTTAATATTAAATACAGTAGAATTTATAGTTTTCAAGTGTAAAAGCGAGTAAAAATATTTTCAACGACTGGGATAATACTAATCTCAGATAAGATAAATAAAATACATTAAAAACTGGAACATGGAACATGGAACCTAGGGCTTAGTGAGCCAAAGTCTCACTCACTGAGCCATCATTGCTCCCTCAAAGAGAGAGAGAGAGAAATGGGGTTTAACGTCCACTCGACACAACTAGGTCATTTCGGGACTAACATATGTTTTTTTTTTTAAATTTTATTTCAATAATTCGCTTGCGCGTAGGGGTCTTTAGCAGTGGGGGGAAACCGGAGTGCCCGGAGGAAACCCACGAAGTTGAGAAGGCGCCCCTATCTCCATGCCACATACGCTCACACCAGGGCTCGAAACCACAGCCGCAAGCCAGAGGTGACCGGCCAGCTAGAGGTCGAAGCGCGGCACTCTAAACCACTAGGCCATCCCAACCCCCCTAGGCTCCCTCAAAAGAAGAAGCAAAAAAAAGAATCAGTAAGAATGGAAGTCCAGTCAATCTATTTATTCAACAACTTTAAAATGAATACGGTACCTCACAAGCAGCAGCAGTAACATCCGATGGTGTTTCTGGTGAAAACGCTGGTCGTAGTGCAGCACCAACTTGTGCCTGGTATTGTTCTAATATCACATGACCTGGAAACTCTGGTTCAGGTACAGAAGCAAACCTAGTTATTACTTTCTGTTGAAAAAAATAAAATACAATTAATACTTGAAAAGTATTATATATAATCTGACTCTCATTAACAATGTTTTGCAATATATATACATGTATATATATACTACTTTTATCCTTATATATGACCAGCACTATCCTCTTAAAAAAAATATTGATTCCATTACATATATAATTATTGATTCATTTTTATTAATTATATATTATTAAATTCAACATGTATTACATATTGAATATGATGAAATACAACCGGGCCCCTCTCTATTCTCAGAAAATACCTTCCAAACAGTCTATCCATGTACAAATGTATCCTTAAGTTTGACAGGTAAAATAAACATAAATAGAGATTGCACGATTTGCAAATTAAGAACACAAGATTCGATTTGTAAATATCCTTTGTTGTACAGACTAAAAATATTTTCAAACCGATAGTGATCAGTTATTTCTAAATCTATTCAATCCAAGATTAAATCAATTGCTTAATACATCTACTATAGATAGAAACTAACCTCAAGAGCCGATAAACCAGCCAGACGTAGTTCATTACTGTCTGATGTAGCCGATATAAACGCCATTCGGATCAGATCGGACAGATGGAGAGCTAGATAATTTCCTGAAAGAGAAGATAAGAAGATTTTATTAATAAGAAACAGTCTAGTGAGTTATAATAAATAGGAAATTAGTCTAGAGTAACAATAAAAGATATATCGTTAAAAATCAATATAAATTGATTTTGTTTATAATCCATGTCTTATTCTCTAGAAATGTCAACTTTGTTATTAAATGTTCATTGTTCCACTATTTACACTAGTGGAGTGAGAGTGAGTCTTCAACCCTGCAAAAGGTACATCTTTTTTATAAATATAAGAGTTTGGGGGGAATAAAACAGGCGTTAAAATGCTGTTTGATATAGTATCCAGATGGAGTAGACATAGAATGATGCAGACAAAGATAGCACAGTCTATATTCATCAGACTTTGTCAGGCACAAATTATCACACAAAGTATATTTAATAATCAAATTATGACAACCTAAACTTATGCTCTCTGCCTACACTTAGCTCTGCTTGAGAACAGACACTAAACCAGTTGACCAACATTTTAAATCCTAAATCAGCAATTTTAGTCAAAAAACTTAAGCATACTTCGAGAATTTTGTTAAAGTAATTATTCTGCTCCCATTTTATAAAATTGAACAAGTTTATTTAGTCTTTGTCTGTATGACAGATATGAAACAGTATACTTATTTTTGGATATGGCGGACATTTAGGACAGAGATATATTCTCTAAGTATGAAGTACATGGATCTCTGTGTACAGAATGTCATTTCTGTCTTCATATTCACCGTCATTGGTAATTGTGTCTATTATTAGACCTACTTACCATTGCCAGTTTTTTCCTTTAACTGTTTAGCTTCGGCCAAATCAAACTGAACATCCTCCTCTTCACAAGCTATTATTATTTTCATCAAACATTCTACAGCGAACACTCTGGTCGGCCATCTTGGTGCTACGGCTGGATGAGTGATGTCTACAGTACTAGTGGTGAATGTGGCATCATCATTTTCATCATCATCATCATCTTTATCTCCTCCTCCACCATCATCATCCTGTGTACCAGCACTTGTTGTATCTGATGAATAAAACATATTTTAAAGATTTTTATTAGTTGTTACCTTGAATAGAGAAAGAGAAAGAAAGTTTAACGCCACTCGACATAAACTAGGTCATTTCCGAACTAACACATAGTCATTTCTGATGTTTACAGGACAAAAATTCACAAAATTTAAAGTCAAATAAACATCTTTTGCATCAAAATTATCCAAAAAAAAAAGACTTATAATGAAAAACGACACAAAATCACTATATTTATTAATATTCAACAATTCATTGGTGTATTATTTTTTCATTTTTTCTCCAAAGTTACAAAATTTGACTAATTACAGTACACTTACCCGTAGAAGCTGAGAGGACATCCTTCAATAGTTTAATCCATCTTGATAAATTAGCAGTGGCCAGCGTCTGTAGTAAACTAACGATTGTATCCTGTACGTCTGATACCAACTGTTCATCTATCTCTGTATCTAACATACCAAATAACGTTCCTTCTAATCCACTATCAGTTATATATTCACACTTTTTACCGTTTGTTCCTTCGCCAGATAATTTTAAAGCTTGTTCACTGATGTCTTTCGCTTCACGTGTTACAAGTTGGCGTAAACATGCCACGGCAGCTCTTCTTAACAAAAGGTGAGAACTCATTAATGTATCCTGAAAATGTCAAATAAAAATTTATACGCAAAATATCCTTGTCTGATCTGAAATTGGGTTTAACACTTTATCCAAATAATACTTTGGTTAAGTTGAGACTAATATGTGGTTATTTTTATTGTGTGGTGGTAGGGATGAGAAATTGTCATGACTGCAGCAATTCTGAGACATAATGATCAACAACGTTAATTTTATTACACAAATAGAGGTACACAATTTAAAGGTAACTTACACAAATTGTGGTACAATGTTTAATGTTTACCTTATGCAGAGTTGTGGTACAAAGTTTAAAGGCTAACTTACACAGAATTGTGGTAAAGTTTAAAGATTTTTGGTACTAATTTTTAAAGATTAACTTACACAGAGTTGTGGTACAAGTGAAGTGAGATTGACATGTCTGGGAGCGAACATGTGTAACTGTTGTAAACAAGTAATAGCTTCTGCTTCTACTAGAGAATCGGGATGATCATACATTATAGCACAACATACCATACAATATAACCTTGCTGTAGCTAGAGATGCTGTATTACCTAGAAAAAATTATAATAATCAACATTATAGCACAATACAACCAAAATCAGTTCAAGACATCTTGGAATTGGGACGTTTCATCTAAAATCGAATACTGTCAATCGATACTCAATTGCCCAAGGAACAAGTATGCCATGTTTCATGTCAATCATATTGAATTGAGAGAGACTAAGGTTTTTTTCCAAAGAGAGTTGCCCTTCAAGAACACGAACAGTAAAAACAAGATGAGTAGCCCTTGGTGACCTAGTTCCTGATTTTAGTATTATAATAAAGAGAGAGAAATGGGGTTTAATGTCAACTCGACACAAAATAGGTCATTTCAGGACCAACATTTGGTTCAATTAAATTTCAATAGGGGGGCTTTAGCAGTGGGAGGAAAACGGACAGTCCTGAGGCTGGACAGAAGAACCAACTCCTTGTTGACTCAATGATAGACCTTATGATACAATGCGTACACGCTAACCATTCAGCCATCCAAACACCCAAAATATTTAATATTATATGACTATCTTTACCTTGTAATTCTGGACCAATCGATGTAATTAAAGCTGAGAGACATTTTCCTAGACATTGATGTACATCCACGGTAGAGGGCGTGACTGTCAGTAATAACTGTAATACTAAGGCTAAAGTTGGTTCCACGTAACTTCTAAACATTGGACCACCAGAATCAGCTATCAAAGCCAATGCATGTATTGCCCACACCTGCAATATACACATTCATATCAATACAAAATAAGATTATTCAGACATATTTTAAAACATACAAGGTATTTTTATCAATTATGAAAACTTCATTTTTATATTTTTAACATTCTCGGTATTCCCAGTGGTTTCATTCCATTCTACTTCACTAACCCATGGGTCCATTCACGGGGGAGACACCCTGTCAAATTCTCCGCCCTTAATATTTCTGCAAAGGGAAGTAATTCACATTTTATTGCAACTTAGATTGGTATGTAAACTGTTTTTTGATACAAAAAAGAGAAATTCTTTGATTGATATTTAGAAATTAAACAGTAAAACACTACACCTATACATGGAATAACAATTTGTGGTTCCTAAATGTGATATCTCGTCTTTATAAATTCCAATAGTACCATCGTCAAAACATTGCCTGTTTTTATCCAGTAATTGTTATTTCACCTTTAGTCAGAAAGATAAGCGCCCCCCCTCCCCCAAATAAAAACCATCAATTTGAATAAGATCACTGTAATTACCTGTACAACTGGAGAGTTAAAATCTTTAGCTAGAGCGAGTAAAATACTGACACTTGTATTCAGATGTTGACCTGATCCCATACCGCCAACATAACGATGTAAACAACCTAACGCTAGAGAATGACCAGTTCTACTCACAACATCTCTAGCAGACTTTAATCTGAAATATAACAATTACAATATGAAATGGGGTTTAATGTCCTACGTTTCTGCTAATAAAGAAGTGAAAAAGGGTTTAATGTCCTACTGTTCTGCTTATAAAGAAATCAAAAGGGGCTTAATGTCCTACTGTACTGCCCCGAATGGGCTTATGAAGATGGGCATACGTCATACAGTGAGCTATGAGGGAAATTTTGCCAGGACAGCGGTGCTACGGCCTATTTTACATGCACATCAATGTGTACACAAGATCTCGTTTTGTCCATCTCATCGGAACAACTAGACAGCTGTTCCTGTCAGACCCTCCCGTCCTGCACCACTGACAAGGAGAAACCACAACAGAAATACCCGATGAACTTTATCGACAAAAACCGGGACTGAACCCACAACCTCCAGGCTAATGAGCCAGCATTTTACTCACTAAGACACTATGGCTCCTAATAATAAAGAAGGGCATCTGTGAGTGACATTTTGCTTGAAAAGTCGCGTTTCCAATTACTCTTCCTCAAATTCCAACGACATATCTGGCGATGATTGTAAAAATATTCTAATCAAACAATACTTGATTTTATACAACTCTCATCTGCCAATCTGATTAATGATTCTAACAATTAATTTCTTATCAATAATTTTCAAAAAAAAATTCTTACTTGTCAAAACTATATTGTGCCATTTCAGCTATAAACCTGCTATCACCCACAACTTGAGCCATTCTACCTAAAGCCTCACCGGATGCACAACGCAAAATAGGATTCGAGTTGCTTAAAGCTCCCTGAAAAATAGACAAAGAACAGATAATTAGCAAACTCACCTCCAGGGTAGACACCAACAATAAGACTCTCGAGATAAAACACAGTATTAAAGGCTTAACCTTTTTAGTTAACATGGTCAAGGAGAAATAGACATAAAATGATGATTGCTGATAAGTCAAGATACTAAAATGTCAACAAAAAACCAATGAGTTTATGTTTATTTTTTCTTTCAGACAGACAAGCGGCTCACTACATCAAAATTTCTACTGATTTTAAAACAAAACTTACCATAATAAGAGAAAAGGCAGCTTTTTTCACATCATCTGGTCCTAGATTAGCCTTATTTTCAGATAAACTCTGCAAATAATTATGAAAGCATTCAGTAAAGATAGGTTGCCAGGCAACAACATACACACACACCCAAAAGCTTAGTCATCCAAGTCATCAATAAAAGCTGTGACATTTTTATCTTTAGTAGGAAATGGAAGCAATTACAAGGTACAACAATTATTTGAAAACCAAGCCTTTTACTGTCTCATGAACACTATATATAAATTTCAGATCAGTTGGACGATAACTTTAACTGGTTAACTTTAACTGGTCATCAAGGGCCATAATTCATAGACTTAGTGAAAGAATTACCTACGTCTTTTTCTTTAGTATCAAAACCCGTCTTATGCCCATTATTAATTAGCACCCAGGATCCTGTTCCCTGTACCTTCCCAATGAAAAACAGAAAAAAATATTAATGAACAGTTACCTTAAGAGCACATAAAACAGCTGAGAATATGTTCATCTGTACGGCCTGTTGTCGGACAGACTTCGCTTGTTTTATACACTCATTAAAATGTTGCAACATCTGCAGACGGTGTTTAAACGCTACACGAGGAAATATTAGACCATATAATTTCACAGAGCTGTCTATAACAGCGACACCTAGTGGTAATGGACCAGGTATAGGTTCTCCCTGAAACACAAATAAAACACATGTGATTATCAAATGTTTTATAAGGCCATACAAAGACTATTTTGGTTCTCAGACAATCGTTCCAAAAGGTTATATATATACAAATATAAAGTGGTATCTGAGAAGCAGATATAGTTCAATTTCATTTCAATAATTCTCTTGTGTGTAGGGATCTCGAGTAAACAGAGATGAAACCGGAGAAAACCCATGAGACGGGACAGGCAACCCTAATACTTTTTATGTACAAGCATGGTATCGAAACCACGCTACTTGACTCAATAACAGACCTTATAATGCAACGCACATGTGCTAACCAATCATCCACTCCATCAGCCTCCCCCTCAAACTTAAAATTTCATACTTGAACTAAACGTTTCTGAGATGAGCAACTGAGTACACCTTTGGTTTTGAATTAATGTATTTTTTCCCCCATCATGAAATAGAAAATAAAATTTTAAAAGGTCTTTCCGAAGAATAACAAGTATGATCATACTATAGACCAGGAACTGACACTTTTTTGGGATAAAATTTAAAAATTTAATTCATCATTGCAGACTTGTTCAAAGAAGCAAGCCAATATTCGTGTAAATTGGACTTGAATTGACAGGGCCTTAGGATTTTTGGAAGAGGGTCAACCCAAGAAGAACAAAAACAACTAGATTAGTAGCAGTTAGCCACGAGTTCCTGGTCCAAAAATTCTAATTGACTGAGAAGTAAATATCTGAGGGATTAAGTATTAAGACTTACAGCAGGACATTTTGCGTATAATGACTGTGAATCATGTTCTAAAGCTCCTGAACCAGATGCACTGTTTGGTTGTAACTGAAAATAGACAGACAAAATATTTATTTAACTTCCCTCTTCACTGTATCATTATCAAACAATGGCTCGGAAAAGACTAACATCTTCACCTCTAAAAAACAATTTACAATCATCATTCCGTAGAATTGATGTTAAGAGAATATACACCAAGACTGCGACGACTTGGGCCCTTATTAAAAGTGCAATAAATGGGTCGAAGAATCCTAAGTACAATACTGTCGAGATTGAACCGCAGTGATATGGTTAGGGGTAGAAAGGTATGTGTAGTTATTCCCAAGAAAAGAACCTGAAAGGCTATATAGAGGTATAATGGATAAATCCAGGTTGTGTTTCATGCAGTCGTGTCTTATCAACTGTCTTATCATACTATGAGTACAGTTCTGTCAAGTTTTTTGTCATGTTATAGGATTACTACCTATAAATAATTTTAGCTGTTCTAATTGCTGATAAGTTTCTTATGGCATAATAGGTAACAATTATTCTGTTTTATCAACCAAGGGAAAAATGACTTAAATTGAGTAATGGCATGCTTCATACTCCTGTTAATATGTAAAATCACACATTTAGCAAAAAATTGTGCAAGAACAAAATATATTTTCATTGTTAGTTTTAGTGTTCCAAAATGCATCTCAAGACCACCTTTCAAGTCAACTTGAAATATTTGTTTAGTTTTATTTAGTAAATTTCGAAATTAGGAAAACAAGTTTTAAATTAAGAAAGAAAAAATAAAAGTAACAAGCAATTAAAGACAAAAAACTTCACTTCAATTCACTGGAAAAAAAAATAAAGATTACATAAAATTTCAGTCTCATTTCAGAGCTTTCTGTACATTATACATTACCAAGAATTCTAAGAAACTAACATTCAAAAACCTTTGAAGGAATTAAATATATTATACGGCTCTACAGATTAGTGCTACGAGTTTTTCATTGGTTGTAAATTTGTTTCAAAATTCAAGTAATGCTGGCAAACATTAGAATAAATGGAAATGGGATCAAAAACATGCAATTCTTATCTTCACAATATCATGGTTTATAACAAACTTTAGATACCTTGACTATGTTAGCTGAAATATTGTGAATCAGGGCTCTAATATCAGACATATCAGTTTTCGTTGAATGCCATAAAATTATGATTTCAAAGAATTTAACTTTAAAACCGGAAATATACAGTTATAATGCTAAAAATAGTTATATTCCTCGAAAAAAACTGTTTTGCCAGTAGGTGAATTATTGACTGGTTGGCAAAATTTTGATCTGAATGTAGCTTATTAATTGCACCATGTTACATCTTACTTGAGACCAAACCTTTTTTAAAACTCTGGAAATTATTTCTATTCAAATGTGCGATAACATCAACTGTGGATGACTAGATGTAGACCTTTAATCTTTTTCAACTCTTTTCATCCAAGTGTACAATAATATCAGCTATCAAGATCTTAAATCTTTTTAAAAAATATTGTTTACCAGCAAGTCAACTAATTCAGTCAAGGTATCTAACGTTGGTCATACAATTACATTGTGAAGATGGCAAATCTTGAAATAGCCGCATTACAATTAAAAATGATATCTATTTTGTTTTTCATTCCGTAATACTTACAACTTCTTTATCCACCCTACGATTTGGTTCAATCTAGAAATCAGACAGTTTAAAACAATGTATGCACAAACCAATCTACGTTACTTTCTCAACCAGTCAATTAATAATGTCAAGTTTGTTTTAATTTGATCATCTTAGAATTATATTTTGAATGAAAGCGACAGAAGAGAAAAGCATACAGTATGGTCTTATTTTACATGCCTCTTATTCTATTTCATGATCAACGAATTCCTCATCAACAATCATCTAATCTCATCAATCTCTTGTCTATAATGATACTTTTATGGGTGATATCAATGTAACTGTATGGGCAAAACAGCCCGCAGAGTTTTAATTTTAGAACAATTTTTAAGAATTTGATGTATGCCAACAAATGTCTGGCCACAGTGTTAAAATTTAGATTTTCTTTAACAATTCGATGCTGTATGCCGACAACTCACAATTTGATACTGCTTGCCAATAATTGTCCAGCCACATTGTTAAAATTCAGAATTTCTTTCAACAATTTGATTCTGTATGTCAACAACTGTCCGACTACAGTGTTTAATTTAAGACTTTTTTTATCAAATGGATGCTGTATGCAAACAACTGTCCGGCCACAGTGTTAATTTGAAATTTTTAAAATTTTTTTAACAATGGATGCTGTATGCGAACAACAGTCTGACCAGTGTTTAAATTTAGAACAATTTTAAAGGATTGATGATTTGGCTTACAAATGACAGCTGACCAGAAATGGAATGAAATGAAATTTAAGATCTTTTCTGTTCTCAGCTGATCAGTCGAACATAAAAAGAAAATTGGGCAAGTTGTATATATATATATATATATATATATATATAAATGGACAAAAAGTGTGGGAAAAAAATATCACTTTGAAATGAGACTGAAATATTTGATACACTTAGTTCAGAAGAATAAGGATTACCAAATATTCAATTCTTCCTAGAACTTGAAATAAAATCTAATAATACTCTCGGCAATCTATTTTTCATTATCAACTTTGAACGATGTATATAATAACTGATCCGTTTAAATTGTCCTGGTTCAAATTTTTAATTATAGAGTAACTGAAAAATCCCAGAAAAATGAGAATTTGGAATTAAGGTTAGAGTCTTAATAAAGATACTCATATAATATCATGCCATAACTTGTATATAACTGAATTTTCAAAATTCACATATCATAGTAGATACTGAAGCTAATTGAACCATTTTTGACTGATATGCCTATTGTGGCTTGCAAGAGATTCAAAATCTCAAATGAAGATCAGCGACTTAAAATGTATGCAAATGATTTGCAACTTTGATGATGTCTTCATTTTTAGACCATTATGGCATGATATTTTTTTAAAAACCTCAAGAGTATATTTGAACTAAAAACGTGTGCATTGTTTCCAATATATCTACTTTTCTAGGACTTAAAACAGGGTTTAACTCTGTAGCTATAAATATGGAACTAGGCACCCAGTAATCGTTTCATTAGCCAGGTTAATCGAAATAAAACTATTAACCAATAATAATAATACACGAAGTTAAATTCATGCTGAAATACAGATCCAATAATACCTGGTCCTCGATAGCCTTGTGATCCGTTTCCTGTAACCATGATCCAAGTATAACACTATCATCAACATGACACATTGAACGTAGCATTGACGTAGTTGTGTTTGCTGGGTTATCCGTTAATGTAAATTCTCCCACAAGTTCTCGGAGTAGACTAGGATACATAGCTATAACAAAACAAATGATTAATTACAAAAACTGTTTGTGATGTGTACTAGTCGAATAAATTATAAATGGGATGTGGTTTATTAACTCATCAACACAATATTTCGGTCATATACAAAATAATGCATGGTATGTTCATTGCAATCTGAGGTGGAGAATTTTGCCTGGGTAGCAGTGTTTCTGCCAACTCTTTTTCCGGTGGAACTTCAGTTTCAGTCTTATTCCAATGACTAGCCCTAAGTGAGAGGTGGACTTAACCATCAAATGATTCCGGTGGTAATAAAGTTAGCAATTATTTACCATCAAATGATTCCGGTGGTAATAAAGTTATTGATTACTTACCATCATATGATACCAGTGGTAATAAAGTTAGTGATAACTTACATTCAAATGATTACTTACCATCAAATGATTCCGGTGGTAATAAAGTTAGAACATCATATAATCGTAATCTAACCATAGCTGTACTAGCCTTTAGATGACTTCCATATAACTTAATAACACTTGGCAACCTGTATAAAGTAAATCAGTAATAATAATTATATAAAAGAATAGTTTTCTAATAGTTAGTCTAATGACCCAATACAACCCTCATTGATGCTGACATACAATTTCATTCATTCATTCAATACAAACTTGTACCAAATCAGAACTTTTTATAACTAAATTCAATAGAAATTTGTTCCTAATTACAACCAATTACAAATAAATTCAATACAGATTTATTCTGAATTACGACCTGTTACAACTGAATTCCATACAAATTTGCTTCCAATTACATTTGTTCCAAAGTACAAATAAATTCAATATAAATTTGTTCTCAATTACAACCTGTTATTGTTAAATTCAATACAAATTTGTTTCCAATTACAACCAGTTACAAATAAATTAATGACAAGACGACAATATGAGACTAATACTAACTGTGATAACATCAATAGAGCACAATCCAACGGAGCTAATAAACGCCGGATAACATCTTCAGTGACTAATTCACGACAATGTAACAGGAAACTCTGCATGGCTGAAGTAAATAAATATAGAATTAATATTAATAATCTCAGACACTGTAAATGGTATTGATATTGATATTGATCTTTTTTATATAGAAATTCAATAAATCACTTTGTTTATCATATGTTCATAGCAGGGATCTTAATTGGCTGTTTTTTGTCGGCTTTAGCCGTTTGATCTTTAATCTAGCCGAATCATAAAACAATGAATCGGCCACTATGGTATCATATATCAATCTACTTTCGGCTGATTTACAAAGAGTTAATTATCATGCTGATTGATAAAACAATGAACAACAAGCCACTACGGTGTCATATATCAATCTATTTCGGCCGATTACAAAGAGGTAATTATTACTTGTCGATTAATCAACCCATCGAAGAGTCAATCAATGCAATGAATACCTTCAGTGTCAATCCTTCTCGGCTCATTTCGTAAATAAACAACTTCGTTGAGTTAATTCATGCTAAGAACGTTAAGAGAATAGCCGAAAATAATGGCGGCGTTGACCTTGAACTTCAAGCATGCACGTGGGCATTGTATGTGGAAGTTCCAAATGCTGGAGATCCTCCCACGTCCAATATAGGCCACCTAAAGTTGAAGACTAGAAGATATTTTAGATCCGAATAGTTAGCTCCTTTCAAACATCTTTAGTTTGATAAAAATTCACAGAAAATGTTTTGTTTCATATAAGTTATTAAAGTACTTTTTGCGAGTATCGGTAACAATAAAAACAAACTAATCTGAGACACAATTGGCCACGTGACCTTTCGCCCGTATGGCATATTTCCGAGCCCCGACTATTCACGGAAAATAATTGTGCTACATTGTTTTATTATTGACACGTGCTTACAAATATTCTTTTATATATTGACAAGTGTTTACGTATAAAATAATTGCTTGTACTTTTTCTTTTTACTAAATTAATCCTAACTTCCGTTTGTTTGGATGAAAGCAAAAGTAGATTATGCATTATGCAAGTTGCCAAAATTTGACTATAAATTTCGATAATGTATGGATATATGAATTATAATGAATACTAGTATGGAATAACAACACAGGCTTTGTTTATTAGAAGTTATTATTATAATATCATACGGAATACCGTAACGTTATGCAATTATTGACGTGAATAAAGTATGCATAAACCAACATGTCTGTTGTTCAAAAGACGACTATCCGTTAGGGGTGCCCGTGGCCGATTCATTTCAAAATGGATTAAGAACCTTGGTTCATAGCTGATTTAAGAGAGAGCAGGAGAGCAAGAGAGAGAGAGAGAGGGGGAGAGAGAGGAATGGGGTTTAACATCCACTTATCATAAAAGATTAACATACCGTATTATTACAATATCATTTAGAAATTCAATATATCACTTTGTTTGTGGCTGATTTAAGTTCGAAATAAATAGTTTGATAATAATTTTTGTGATTTCTACCAGCACATCACTACAATGTGGGAACGATTAAATGTGTGTGTAGGTGGGGGGTGGGGGGGTGGGGTGAATTTTACTGTAGAGTAAACCTTCCGACTGAGACAAATAGAGTTCATATTGGTTCAGCATCTCTTGCTTTGGCAGAATGTTTTGATAAATTTCACCTTTGTATATCTATTTTATGATTTCTGGTGTGTTTTCAGGCATATCTTTTAAGCTTATTCTCAGTTTACTGCGTTTCCAGAATCAACAAATTTAAAGTGTGCAAATAGAATGGGTTTTTTTAATGCCAGTTTTTCTGCACTAACCACGCTAATAAAGACCGGCATATGCCTTGCATGGTACTTTTAAGTGTATACCATTGTGTATACAGGACCCCAGTTTTTTCATATCAGAGATATATAACTAGAGAGATGAGTGAACCAATGCTATATAATGAATGACAACAAACCTCCTAATGCTCCTGCTCGACCCTCTAATGTCACCTGCCAGGTGAAGGCATCTCCTCTTACTTTCTCCGATTCAAGTTCACGTGTTGATCGAGGGAATGCATTACGCCACAGCAATAACATTCTTGGTAAATGATTTCGTATCACAGGGGTACCTAAAATCAATATAAAATTTCACAATTATTGGGCAACACAAAACGCCGCTAAATGTAAACAAAAGTTATTGCGGTGACTGACTAACTTAAATGTGTTTTTCAAACCCTTACCTGAGAAAAATGTGGAAGGTTTTCAAGCTTTAATAAATGGTCTTACAATCCTTTGATGTTGGTGGACCATTATTTCGTGAAGTATCAATATATTAAATAATGTCTCACTCTCAACCATTAAAACACACAAATTATATTTCATCAGTATGCAAAGATTTGACATTATTTTTACTTTAAATGACTATAAAGGAAGATAACTCACCTAAAGTCATCAATGCTCCTAACAATAACCAGCCTGATTGTGTTCTCTGTAGTGACAGACGACTGTTCTGAGAAGCTGTACGCAATAGTTCTTCAGCTATCGCAAATATCAGCTGAAAAAAAGAGAACATTTTAATTAATGTCAAAATTGCCTCTGACATCTTTATTTTATTGTCTTATCCATACACTGTCGAAAATAATTTCAAAGAAAAATCTGATTTTTATAATGGCCATGGTCTAGCCATGGCTTGCAAAAACATTCTTAGACTTATCGTATTTACTCAAAATTTTATTGTTCGCCTTATTTTAACAGTCCTTTATAAAACTCTTGTTGTTTTAAAGTATCAAGTACATCAATAGGAAACAGTGTGCAAAGTTTTGTGTTTCCCAAATAAACCAGGGCCCGATTACATTGACAGCAGTAAAGATCTTTGTAAAACTAAACTTTCTGACTTGCGAGCCTGACTGATATTAGAATTATGTATATATTTACCTTTCCCTTGGCGTGTGGTATACCAAGTGGACATTGATGAACACCTCCTAGTAAAGCAGCTAGAGCACTACTATAACCAGACACAGCTTCTGGTGATGATTTTAACTTCTCCATTCTCTCCATACATCTGTCTAGTAACGGTGATAACTGTGACGGTAGCGCTACAGCTATACTACCCAGACACCATGAAGCTGCTAGACGGGCAGCATGACTTGGATGGATTAATACAGACACCACCGGTTCTATGATTCCTGTAAAAGACAGTTTTATTTGACTATTTAAATTAGAATGAAAATATTTCTGAATTAAATGGATTTAAAGAAGCAGCACCCCTTTGATTTGTGTAAGAAAGAAAGAAGTTAATAAAATTTGGCTTATTGTTTTATTTCATAAAGTAGATATATCTGTCCACAATTAAAATTTGAGGTTTGCAGATCAAGCCAAAGTTTTATTCTTTTTTCAACTGCAAGGAAACAAACAGTAAGAAACAAGCCTGGAAAATCTGTAAGTTTCTTCTTGGCCAATGTCCTCAATAAATGCGCCCCCAAGCAAAATAATATCTCTGAATAATTAAAGAAAGAATATGACAGTCCCATGAATAAATGTAAATAATGTTAATTACCTGTGGCTGGTTCAGCAACTAAAGGACCAGCAGAACTACACAATCTTAATACAAGACAACCTAATTCATGTAAAGCACAGACCAGTACGTGCTGACTAGCCGTCAGATCAGCATTAGCTGTTTTACCATCTGCAGCATCAGCTGTAGCTTCACCTAAAACACAATCAACATAGAAATTAAAATCTTTATCTTTCAGCAACATCAAGATGTAATTGTTATGGAGGAATGCAATGCTAATAGTGGAAACATCAACTTCAATAATGGCCCCCCGAGCCTGCCATACTCAAAGGTCCATTCTCATCCGTATCAAACTGCTTGATTACCTTTCTCATCGTTTAATCTTTGGTACAACAGTTGCGCTTCTTTTTATATTTTAACACATTTTAGATAATGAGTGGAAAGTCACTGAATGACCATCATGAAATTGTTGTTAAAGTTTTTACACATACTCAAATAGCAATATGGACAAATGACGCTTGTACATTATTTATACAAGATAATTGCAAGATTTCATACAAACGCACATGCAGGATAGTGTATCTGCAATTTAAGTTTAAAGGTCTACAGAAAAACCTTGCATAATTTATTGATACAACACTCAGGCTAATGTCCTAGTACATTATCAATATATTACTTAATGTCTTGCTCTTTATCTTTAAACCATCAATCGTATTTTATGATTATATCACTTCCTCGAAACTATCAATTTCTTAATAGATTTTCATTTTATGTGACTCACGATTTGTATCTAAAACTTGACAGTAAATAGATTTCTGTGATCTCAATATGTCCACCTACAAAAGTTTTCTGTCTATGTGATTCACGACATTTGTGTAAAGCTCTATTGAAAATAAACAATCTGTCCACCTACAAAAGTTTTCATTCATCTATGTTTACGCCAATTCCTCCATATATCCATCTTGAAAAGTTCATTTAACATGAATCGTGACATGTTACATATAGAATTGTCAATACAGAGATGTCTGTATCAGTAATTCGACGGTAAAACTAATGTGTTTGAAATCACTGCATTAAGATCTAATCAAAAATGACCTCACTCAACTTAGTTCTCACTATAGACGATAATGGCGACTAGACTACAAATGTGCGACATAGACCTATTCATAATTGAATCAATGTCTCTTACCGACTGTATTCATTTGTTTAACGATGGTCTGACAAATCTCCTTAGCCGCAGCAATTTGTGCCTTTTCTCCCAGCATGCCCCCAATGATTGATCTCAAGATGAAAAGCACACATTTCCGTGCGTAGACAGCGTCAACATGAGTAGGTGTAGCTTTCGGGTTGGCAACCAGTTCAAATATATGATTTAAAAACACAGTGATATTCCTCTCCAGCCATAAACCACCCATACTCTTTATAAATTCTACATATGCCTGAAAAAAATCAAATAAATCACAATAAAAAATAATTTATCACAACAAAAAAAAAGAGCGGGCCTCTACTCAATGCAAATTAGTTCATTTCGGGACTAACACATGGTTAAATTCTATTTCATTAATTCGCTTGTGTGTAGGGGTCTCTTGGAAGGAAACCAGAGGACTCAGAGAAAACCCACGAGGTTGGACAGGCTCCCAACAAAAAATACTGTTCATCAAGATTATTGGATCCAGTAGACTCCAGTTTACATACACTCTAGAAATTAAAGACCTGATTGACTTGTAGTCTGGGGCCTTAGTCAGTGTGTAGCCTTTTCAATGGTCGGCGATATCACTTAAGGCCCTTGGATAGCAGTCATCTGAATATTGACAAAAGTTCATTTTAAATAATGACACTGACAATACAATACAATTCCAACAATGGATGAATTGAGTATCATTTCAGAAGCGATGCAATGCCTGGACATAATAATGACTTTGCAAACTTGTCATCCTCATTTCAAATTCAATCCCGAAAGTCTTACGGATGCCAAATGATTAATTACGTCATATAAACAGTATTTTGAAAATTTTATCAAAATTTATTTTGAAAATTTTAATAAAACCAATTTGCAAAGAAAATTTCTGTGTTTGAGAGTACCTCAGCAAAACATTGCATGATCATTGCCATCAGTAATTGCTATTCCATATAGGTTTTCGTGTTTTACTCTTCAGTTAATAAATGCCACTCAAACTAATTTGATTTCCTTTATAGTCGACGTCGTTGATAAAATGACCAAGTTAAATCACAAGATAATTGCTACAACATTTTTTTTATGAGACAAGTGTTAACCACTCGCATGTTTATTAGATTTCAATTCAATTTTACATCCTGAACTACACCTCAACTGGCTCAACCTATCAGAATAAAGTTTGAATATAGAATTAAGACCATTCAAAAATCATTTAAATCAACTAATTCTTACGCCAAGTTATTGCAAATCAAAGTTGGGATTTAATGTCCAATTGGCACAAATTAGGTCATTTCGGGACTAACACATTTTTCAATTCTATTTCAATAATTGGCTTACGCGTAGGGGTCTTTAGCAGTGGGAGGACCCGGATAAACCCACAAGGTTGGACAGGTGACCTTACTCCTGGTCACGTACAACCGAGAAATCAATACCACGCCAGTTGACTCAACGACAGTCCTTATAATGCAGCGCACACGAACCATTCGATCATCCAACCCCTTTAATATGAAATGAAATGAGGTTTAACATCCTACTGTACTGGTCCTAAACTGGACGAATGAAGACCGGTATATACTATACAGTGTACAATGAGGAAAATTTGGCGCAGGCAGCGGCACTATGGCCTACTCTTATATCAAATTCCAACGGATCTTTGAAAATTTCATTTAAATGACATTATTCTGAGTGAAGTTATTACTCTTTGAAGATAAAGCAGTCTGTTTAATGTCATAGCAATAGTAGGCTACTTGACAACGAAGATTTAGTCTTGATTGTCCAGTTTTTTATCATTAAATTTTCAAATCTGTTCCAAATAATGTCTAAATAATAGTTTATTTAACATTTGGAGTCAAAAGAAAGACCTGCAATGGGCAGATTTAGCCCTTACATAATTTCAACTTTAATTTAAATAAATAAGAGAAAAAAGATAATGTTTATACCAGTGCTTACACCTACGCATGTTTTATCTTCGAAGAGTAGGGTTTATCTTATGTTATGCTGAATTTGACTAGCTACTGAAACTTAATACCAAAACAAACAATTTCTGGTGCAAGTCAGGAACACAGGAAATGGTTTTATTGTAGGATGTAGACACTGTAATTAACACTCAAAATATATTACAAAGTGGAGTAAAAATAGCCGGTTTATTCTCATTAAAGATGCCTTTCTCACATACAAACTCTGTGATTTGGTGATATATTTTGACTAAACACATATTGAAACTAATAAACCTATCAGACAAACATTTGCTTCAAATCCCTTCAAAACATTGTATTCACAAGGAAATACCCCAAGATATGAAAAATCTTGCCAATTATTATTAAATCTTTGAAACTCCAGAGCATCCAATGGCCTAGAGAGTTGAATATGGCATTGTTATATTAGATAATGTCTATTTAATAATGGGGGGGTTGAGATGGCCTAGTGGTCTAGAGTGCCGCACTTCGATCTCTAGCTGGCTTGCGGCTGTGGTTTCGAGCCCTGGTATGAGCGTATGTGGCATGGACATAGGGGCGCCTTCTCAATCTCCTGGGTTTCCTCCGGATACTCCGGTTTCCTCCCACAGCTAAAGACCCCTACGCGCAAGCGAATTATTGAAATAAAATTGAAACCATGTTTGTCCCAAAATGACCTAGTTTGTGTCGAGTGGACGTTAAACCCCATTTCTCTCTCTCTCTCTATTTAATAATTATTATATAACATTTCTGGCCTAAAGAAACACCTGCAATAGATGGATTTAGCTCTTGAATAATGCATGTTTAATGTGCTGCCAATATCATACACCGGCCATCCATCCTGAACTGTCAAGGGAAAAACTTGACTAGAAAATCTTAATCAACTTTCTTGGTCAATACTGGCATGGGATAACAATTCTGTAATACTAACAGCACAAGCCACCCCATTATCATTCATTTCCACTCGCATTTATTTAAATGAATAATCTAAGGACCATTTTAAAAATATTTATGGTCCAGCTGGTTTGTGGCATCTTTAATGCAGATGCAAGTAAAAGTGAAGTGACATTGGAATCAAGTTATATTAGCGATAAGACGAAATGCCTGACTGGGTCAAATTCAGTGAGTAATGTTATTTCCATCTGTCTTGGGTTTGGTTAGGATCGAGTATTCTGTGAGAAAGAATTCCAATTATCTGTTGCACACAACTGTGCACTTGTGTTTGACTGTTTGCTATTTATATAATCATGTGATCATGTTATAGAGGTGTACAAGTGGAATGGATCAGAGCTTAAAGGCATGATAACTCTTTCATATCGGCCAAAATAAAGTCTTGAAGTCTTTAATCTGATGTGTTATTGCCATCAGTAATAAAGCAAGCTCTGTACCATTCAATTTCCCTTTTGAAAACTTGGATTATGTAAGAGCTAAATCTGAACACTGAAAGTCTTCTTTCATAGCTGCAAGTGTTGATATGGATTTACAGAGAGAGGGAGGGAGGGAGAGAGAGAGAGTAATGTCCAATCGCCACAAACTAGGTTATTTCGGGACTAACATGGCTCAACTTTATTTCAACCTGGGGTTTTAAGCAATAGAAGAAAACCGCGATGCATGGAGAAAACACATGGGGCTGGACAATGGACAGATAACCCTACTCCTACAAACGGTGAAACAAAACCATGCCACTTGACTCAATAACAGACCTTATGATCTAAAGAGCACACGTTAAACTATTCGACCACCCAACCCCCGCCAGCTGTAAAACTCGTTTACCCTAATTAGGGACCTAGGTGTAAATATTGTATCATCTATTATACTGAGAAACTATTCGACCATCCAACCCCCTCCAGCTGTAAAATTCTTCTACCCTTGTACTAGGAACCTCGGTAAAAATTGTATCATCTATCATACTGTGAAACTATTCGACCACCCAACCCCCGCCAGCTGTAAAACTCGTTTACCCTTGTACTAGGAACCTCGGTAAAAATTGTATCATCTATCATACTGTGAAACTATTCGACCATCCAACCCCCTCCAGCTGTAAAATTCTTCTACCCTTGTACTAGGAACCTAGGTGTAAGTATTGTATCATACTATTATACTGTGAAACTATTCGACCACCCAACCCCCTCTAGCTGTAAAGATCGCATACCCTTGTTAATAGGAAACTAGGTGTAAAAACTATGTGTTTAAGAGATGTATTATGTGTATAATACTGTGAAAGGAGAATGTATGTTTAAGAAATCTATGTATTTATCATGTATTATGCTGTGAAAGGAGAATGTGTGTATGACATGTTTGTTATTTTAGATGTCTAGCTAATACTATCAGAAATAACTTTACCATCGTACCCTCTCTCACACTTCCAATCTTTAATTGTGTTTTCTGGCAAACTACAAGAAATTTAACCGCTCCTCAATACTTTTTGTGTGTAAAGTTGGACCTATGCCTAGTAACTGTACAAAGTATTTGCAGGTTCTTTTAAACTGATGTATGTAACAGTAGCAAGTGTCAAACAAAAACATTAAAGACATGATTAACACTAAGGGCTATATACACTATATTGTATGACTGTTTATAAATATTCATATTTTAGTCAGGACTCAGGGCTATATACACCTAGCTTTTTGTTTTGCATGCTGAATTTCTCTATTTCAATGATGCTTTAAAATTATAAATATTTTGTAAGGACTAAAGGCTATACACACTGTGCTTTTTTGTTTAATGATTGGTTTTAAGGAGTGGGAGGAAACCCACAAGGTTGGACCCTAGTCCTTGTCATGTACAAGCAGGGATTCAAAACAACCATACTTGACTCAATGACAGACCTTATGATCAAACGCCAGGCAACAAAACATACGCTCCACTGCAGTTTATTTACAAATTCAACAAGTCGCAAACAGTTTGTAAATATTAATATTTTGTAATTAACCTATTTGACATTTTGTAATTGGGTAGATTTTTTCAATCTGCTACTAAAGCTGATATCAAAATAAAATTTCAATAATTTATGACCTGTTAGCTAATCAGAAATGCATATTGAAATCCCTTAATCCATGACTTTTTAGTCCTTAGTCTTCTCAATGGGAGAGAGAACTGGGGTTTAATGTCCACACAACACAAACTAGGACATTACGGGACTAACATATGGTTCAATTTTATTTTAATAATTCCCTAGCAGTGGGAGAAAAACCAGAAGACCCAGAGAAAACTCACAAGGTTGGACAGGCGATCATACTACTTGTCACCTAAAACCAGGATTCTAAACCACGCCAGTTGACTCAATGACAGACCTTATAATACAGCACACACACGCTAACCATTCTGACATCCAATCCCCCACTTCTCAATGGTAAATACACCTTGTGTTATGAAAATGGTAAATACACCTTGTGTTGTGGAAATGGTAGATACACTTTGTGTTGTGTAAATGTATTTCAGGTTGTTATTATAAATATCAATTAAATGCAGGTGTTGTCTAATTTCTTGTTTTTACAGAAATTATGAGGTTATTAGTGCAGTCAAAATATGTTTTGATTAGATATATTTTGGCACTTCCTCTCAACAAACAGTATAAGATATTATGTGTTGGAATTGCAACAGGGTTTGGGTTTTTTTTACCAGAGGCTGTAGTATTGGTTGTCAGTTGCAAGTATTTATAAATTTCTTTGCTTTTTATTCAACTTGCAAATACAAAATACATCAAATTCAGCAGTTTTAAAAGTGCATGCAACTTCAGTAACAGAACCCAATTAAAATTGTGTTTTTTCATCAAGGACCAAAATACATGTACAGCTACTTCTTTACTGGAGAGAGAGAGAAATGAGGCTTCAGGTCCACTCAACACAAACTCTGTCATTTCAGGACTAACATACGGTTTTATTTTATTTCAATAACTCGCTTGCGCGTAGGGGTCTTTATCAGTGGGAGGAAACTGGAGGACCCGGAGAAAACCCATGAGGCTGGACAGGCAATTACTGGAGAGACCAATACACGATTTATTGTTGCTAGAATTGGACAGACAGGACTCTAATTTCAGTCATCTATGCCAGATTTGCAGAAATCTGATAGGCTTTGGCATCTGACTAATTTGGATAATGCATGTCAATCTCGAACAGAGTGGATGATAACTTTTGTTGTTTGATCATTGTGATCAAGAGCAATAACTCATTGAAATTCAAGAGGCTTCTTTGTTTCACTAATGTTAAAAGCATATATAATTTTGTAAAAGAGCAGATAATAAACATGGTCTGGAGAAAGACGAACAGACGTGGTAATAAAAATCAATTGGGTTTGAGTGATAATGCCTCTTTAATAAAATCTAAAAGTCCAAGTGACCTGGTCAACTTACATGAGTTACGCCGACTCGAATTTCACGATTTATATTTGCACTTCCTTTGATTAAGTCCCCTGCTGCCGAATTCTTCATAAAACCAATTCCCCCTTTTAGAAAGCCAGACGCCAGTATATTTAAAACATCATCAATCTTGGCAGGTTTCAGTTTATCTACAATAAATGCAATTAATGATTATCCTCTACAGATGACCTGGGTCTGAATTTAATTCATCAAGAAATTACCTGGTGGTAAAAAAATCTCCATCACTGAGACTGATGCATGTTGGTTACGTTTCATTTGATCTGAAGTCAGTTCCTTAAAATTAAAGAGACAATGCCAATAAAAAATTCTTTGTTTAAAAAGATAATGCCAATTAAAGAGACAATGCCAATAAACAATTCCCTTGTTGCAAAACAACTAAAAAAATGTTGGTGTTGGTATTTTAGACCACAAAAACAAAAAAACACAGGTTAAATACCATCTTGGCATTGGTATTTGTGAATTGAATTTGTGAAATTTGTTTAAGTTAAAGTTCTCCTTTCTTCACGGACGCCAACACAGTGTATTCTGAGGACGATTTTGCCAGGACATTGACAATATGACCTACTCTTATTTTGAATTCTAAGTGCCAAAGGTTCTTTTACGTGCAAGCGGATGTGAACACAGGACCTTGGTTTATCCATCTTACTCACTGAGCTACCATAGCTCCCCATATTGTCATGAGAATCAACACAATGTCTTGCGTGGATTAAGGAATCGCTGCATTCAGCGTGAGATGCTACGTGAAGATTTTACTTTCCACCTAAAATACAAATTACTTAAAGCATACAATTAGTGAATTGGTATCCAAAGTGCATTATCTTTTCTATAAACAATGAAATTTATAACTGGCCTTGTCAGGTTGCCTCTTTAAAATTAAAGGCATTTAATTGAATACAAATGCATGACAATGATATATTACTATTTGTTTGATACAATACAAGGCCACGAGGAGGTGAGTTTGTAATCATCGTCTAATTCTATGATTACTCCTGGGAATAATAAAACTTTACCAAGACTCAATCAATTCTCAGTTATTCAAATATTCATCATGCAGTCCAATATCAGTATATAATAAAAACTTAAAACAAAGGCAAGGATAGCTATGAAGTTTATCGTCTATATATGGTGGCATTAGAAAAACTAGGCAACACATTACTTGTGAGAATCCCAGATACTATCGGGGTTCAAACATCCCATGTTTCTAAAAATAAATATCTATTTTCCAAAATGCCAAAAACAAGTCTTGCCAGATTTCGGAGAAAAACAGGACGAATTCTTTGCAAAACATCAAATTACATTTATATAATTTCAAACAATATTCCATTTGTGCACTTACAGATAAATAATGCATAACAAACTTATGTCAGGCAGGTGAAAGTTTTTATGTTATTGGTTTTAAAAAGGGTGATAGTAGATGAGTAATTTATAACCCTTTCAATATAAAAGTAATTTTTATACAGCTTACTTGATTTAGCTTTCGGCGCCTGTGCCACTGCCATTAAATTACCCAGTAATTTAGCAACAGCGCATCTTACGTCATAATTTGATCCATCTAACGCTCGGAAACACAGAGACGAGACATTATCCAATTCACTGGTTGACATAAACGGAGCTTCAATTACCAGTTGGTACATGCACTGAAATGAAAATGTCCAAAAATAAATTTAATGATGATTGTATTTACAGAAATAATGTCTGAAATTCGGAAACCATGGAAATCCGACAATATACAATTAATTTGGTTAAATGAAAGCCAACGTTTCTGGAAATGGACACACACAAAAAAAAGAATCATAAACAAATCAATTCTGTGGGGTTCTTTTTAAAAAAACACAACCTCATGGTAAAATTTTGAAGATAGGTTGGCTGGTGGTTCAACATATGCCTATAGCCACTTAATTGTCTGAGTGGTCCATTAAGGTTGCTACATTTCTATTTTCTTGTGGGGAGTACTTACAAGAAACTAAAACTACCCATGAAGTAATTTTCAAAAAACTTTACTGATAATTAGCTGTTTGAGTTATCAGTTACACGAATAAATGCCTTATATTTCTTTACTTTGTGTAAATTATTGATATTTGTTAATATTTTGTTGGCCAATGTATGATTTTGTGCGTAATTGAATGATATTTGTTAATATTGTGTTGGCCAATGTATGATTTTGTGTGTAATTGAATGATATTTGTTAATATTTTGTTAACCAATTTATGAGTTCTCATGTGGGTAAATTATTGATATTTGTTAATATTTTGTTGGCCAATTTATGATTTTTGTATATAAATGATTGATATTTGTTAATATTTTGTAAGCCAATGTATGTTGGGGTTTTTTGTTGTGTGTAAATGATTGATATTTATTTGATATTTTAATGTAAAGCATTTCTGTTCATAATACATGTTTTGTTGTTAGCCAATGTATGAAATGAAATGAAATGGGGTTTAACGTCCTACTCTTATGCACCTAACCTGGGCTAATGGAAGACGGGCATGCGCCATACAGTGTGCTATGAGGGAAATTTTGCCCGGGCAGCGGCACTACGGCCTACTCTTATATCGAATTCCAACTGCCAAGGGATCTTTTACGTGCACTCTAATGTGTACATGGGGCCTCGGTTTTTCGTCCCATCCGAACGACTAGGCAGCTATCCTTGTCAGACCCTCCGTTCTGCATCACTGACAAGGGGAAACCACGCTGGAAAATCGAGATGAACTTTCTCGGCCAATGCAGGGATCGAACACTCAACCTCCAGGCTAGCGAGCTAGCGCCTTACCCACTTAGCCACGTGATCCCCCAGCCAATGTATGATTTAGTCTGCGTTGTACAGAGATGTAATAGCTCCACTGAACAGCAAATCAATTTTCACTCTAGCTTGATATCCGTGTATCAGAAATGACGTCCCAATGGAGATGGATGTAAGAAGAGAACTCATCACACACCTCACCAAATCGAACGAAAGACAATATTATTACATTTAATTCTCATTTTTACACCACATAGTTATCATTATCGTATTACTATATTATAGTGTACCGTAATAGTAATAACTAGAAAATATTTTTATTAATGAAATGTCAGAGACAAATTTTCAGATCAATATCAGTTTAACAGATAAGACAAATTCTCCAAAAGTCCTTTTTTTCTTAGATTATAATGTATTCATTCCTTGGTCCATACTGTTTAATCTTTATACTTGAAACTATAATTCATTATTTAAACTGAAAATTATAATTTATTATTATACTACAAATTGTTTAATCTTTATACTTGAAACTATAATTCATTATTTAAACTGAAAATTATAATTTATTATTATACTACAAATTATAATTTATTATCTATATAGTACAAATTATAATTCATTATTTATTTATAATAATAGTTCACAAAACACAGAGGAAATGATAATTCATCGTTTACACTACAATTTATACTACAAATTATAATTCATTAGACATACATAGTGTTCTCAAAACACTGAGAAAATTTTAATTCATGATCTGGTTCACAAAACAGTCTGTTTTCATTAGCCTGGGCCACACAGAAAAGTTTGAAAGTTAAACCCCACTTTATGTTAATTCACAAAGCACTGATTATAATATTTTTTCATTGCTATGTCTGTTAGTTTATTTTTCTCACTACAGATTATAATTCATTATTTATAATAAAGATAAGAAGATACTGAGTAGGCCTATATCAATTATACAGTCTAGACATATTCTTGTGGAACTATTCCAATAAAGAGTGAGGAAATAAACAATAATTACATTGACTTAGTTTACATCTTATATGTTTTGGTATATTTTCTAAGGGTCTAGTGAATTAAGCAACGAAATACAAAATGAAACATCTTACTCCGACTGAGCTGATGAAGATGGGCATATGCCATACAGTGTGTTATTAGGGAATTTTTGGCCTGGACAGCGGCGGTATGGCCTAGTCTTATATCAAATCCCAACAGCCAAGGGTTATGTGCCCACCATTAGACCTCTTTTTTTGACTATACAAGGTTCTGCACCACTGACAAAGGGGAATTATGGCCGGGTTATCCATATGAACTTTGTCGCCCAGCAACAGGATTGAAAACGAGACCTAAAGCAAATGTCATTCACAGAGCCATGGCGGCTCCGTACTAAAATACAAATGGAGATCAGTGAGGTTAAGTATTGGTTGTATGCTATTTGACATTTCAATGGAATGTGACATTCTGATAGTAACTAGGTTACATGAGATCCAGCAAAATAAATATTAATCAGTTAATTATACAATTAATACTCTAATTAATATAGATATTACACCAATTCTGTGAACCTCTTACTGAAATCTCTATCCACAATAATCAAAATTTCCTTTTCCAACTACTAAGAGACCTTGTATTTCTGACCCATCTAAATGACTTAGACACGGTTCCTTGTCAGGCCCTTGGTTATACAACACTGACAAGGGGATACAACGCTGAAAGACCCTCATGAACTATCTCTGTCAACATAGAGATCTCCTGGTTAGTGAGTAGGTGTCCTACCCACTGAGCCACCGTGGATCCCACAAACAAAAGGAGGCAGGTCATGACAATAAAGACATTATGTGTGGGCTTATAAAAATGATCGAGTGAAAGAAAGTGTGTAAATAAGGGATGAGTTCCTGATAGAATGAGAGTGATTGTTTCATGTTTAAAAGATTATGTTACTTCAGTCTAGACTGATACTATATATCACCATCAATAATAGATAGAGAATAGGTTGACAAACATTCGCTAAGAAAATTTACAATCAGAAGTTGGGTCGTTTTTATTCGATTTTGACTGACCAGAACTCAATCTCAACAGCTATTTCGCTTATAGCTCTAATAAAGTATTTTTCTGATCAGTTTAATATACACTGTCATCCCAATTCGACCCAACCCGCCAAAATATTTCTTTTCTTTTCCTACAATATGTATCTAAGAAATATAACAAGAGACATTTTTCCATATTCAAGGAAAGTGAGTATCCATTGAAACCAGACCACTTGACTCAATCACAAACCATTCAGCAACACAACTCCCCCACCACTATGAAAAAGATGTCAATTACAATTATGCCCTTCTGGTAGCTGTACTAGTTCGAGATGGTAAATGTCTACTATACATTAGTAGACAAAATGAACCCATACTAACATTATCTTCTGGAAATTCAATGAACTCTTAAACAGATTTTGACACACTTTCCATTCATAATAACATAAACAGAATTCAAACAGATGTAGACACGAAGTAGGAGGTAAATTTAATATCAAGAAACTTTCAAATCACATTACAATACCTGTTCATGTGGTTGGTTCAGAAAGTTGGAACCAAACGGTAATTTTGTTAAATACATCATCTCCATGATCATGTTTATAAATTTAAGTGAGAGAGAAAAATGAAGTTTAACGTCCACTTGACACAAACTAGGTCATTTCGGGACTAATACATGGTTCAATTCTTATTTCAATAATTCGCTTGGAAGTACTGGTCTTTAGTAGTGGGAGGAAACTGGTGGACCTGAAAAAAACCTGCAAGGACAGGCAACCCTACTCTAGGGAATCGAAACCACGCCAGTTGACTCAATGACAGACCTTATGATACAGCACGCATGTGCTAACCATTCAGCCATCCAACCCCTCTTAAAATTTAAGATTTGTCTCTATTATCAAGTATGGCTAATGTTAATCATATGGTTTCTGAGTTTAACCTAGATTATGTAAATCTTGTCGCTTCCTAAAGACATTAAAAGTTTCCTAGCAATATGCAACATTGATTTATTTCAGCAACTTCTATGTGAGCTTGAACTGCTGAGATTGAACAAGAATTCAATGTCAACGCAATTCTAACTTTGTCAGAGATAAAGAGCCTTACGATCAACAAAATGAAATGAAAAAGGGTTTAACATCCTACTTTTCTGCATCAATTGGGTTTATGAAATTGGGAATATGCCCAGAAATGCCCAGACGTTTCACCTACTCTACATCAAATTACAATGGCTAAGAGTTCTTTTCCAGACTTTCCGTTCCATCCGGCACCACTTATGAGCAGAAACTTTGCTGGAAACTCCCAAGGAATTCAGATTTTTGTATATCATAAGATTTTTGCGAACAAAGACTGATTAAAAATTACAGGTAACAATGGTGCCAGATTTGACCACATGGCCACCAACCACCCAGAATATAGACTGAATTAGATGTGCACATAGAAATTTAGTTAACAGTGTTTACAAGTACGAATACACGCTGCCCACAGTTTTTATCTCTTAACCTATACAAATGTTAAGCACATGCTTGACTTCTGTCTACCATACATATTTCCAAAACCCGTTAAGAGATGGGCCAGGTTTCACATCAAAGTATACAATGCTATCGAAACAATTTACATGTCTACTTAACACTGCCGACATTGATGGACAATGGTCAGTCGAATCAAAGATGTCTGCTATGGATAAAAGACTATAGAATAATAAACATGGGTTGTATTTATTTATAAACATTATAATATGATAATAGACAACTTATTCTACTAATTAAACACCAGTTGGATGTTCTAGACTATGTACATTAGGGGTGACTATTGTTGGTAATTTTCACTATTGCGATAGTATTGCTATTGGGTAAATAGCTATTGCAATACTATTACTATTGGGGATTAAATATTGCGATACTATTGGACTATTGCGATAGTTTGATCTGTTTATTAGTTTAGGTTTAAAACACAATGTCAGGTATACATTTATTATAACATTTAATCAAACTAAAAAATTTGAAACACTAGAAAGTTCCAGGTAATGTTAGACAATATAATATAAGTAGACTCCGAATAATATAGCGGACGCGCATACAAGGGACAATCGCTTATACGGACACAACAGTTTGGTCCCGATTTTTGTAATAAAAATTTCTTGTTTTCAAAGTTTTTTTGTAACGGACACTCTATAACGGACAATCGTTTATAACAGACGATTTTCATTGGTTTCTAATTGACAAATCAATGTAAGAGTCCAATTTTATAACGGACTCTCGAATAAGCAGAACAAAATAATTATATTACTGATTATATTATCGGCGACCGGAATACATTTCCCAGAAAATAACCATACTGATTTTTACTGTTGTCACAATTACAAAATTCTTCAATCGGGTAATCGCATCGCCAAAAATCTTATCGGTTGGGCTGTGTAAGACATTCCCGCATTCTGGCTTATCCCTACTGCTTTGACTGCTAATTAAAAATCATGTACTGGCAATAGATTACAATTCACTAGTTCAACATCTCCCGCCCGTAAAGCAGTACGCAATATTTTAACACGGATATTGGTAATCATATCGACAAAAAAACCCCAACAATTACAGAAGCGACACACGACGGTACAGATAAAAACAAAAACAACATGTGTCTTCTAAAGGTGCGGCAAAACGGTGGGGGCGAATAGAAGAGCCTCCTAGCTGGTATCTCAGGTACACGGTGACGTCGCATTCTGATTGTGAATTAAATAATAAAGTACATTGGTTTTTTCTTTATATTATATAAAATGGTATATTATTAATATTACATTGGTAGTTTAGTAACTTGTAAAAAAAAGAATAGCCAACTTTCCTGTCATATGTTGCATATCCCAACAGCCAAGGGTTATGTGCCCACCATTAGACCTCTTTTTTTGACTATACAAGGTTCTGCACCACTGACAAAGGGGAATTATGGCCGGGTTATCCATATGAACTTTGTCGCCCAGCAACAGGATTGAAAACGAGACCTAAAGCAAATGTCATTCACAGAGCCATGGCGGCTCCGTACTAAAATACAAATGGAGATCAGTGAGGTTAAGTATTGGTTGTATGCTATTTGACATTTCAATGGAATGTGACATTCTGATAGTAACTAGGTTACATGAGATCCAGCAAAATAAATATTAATCAGTTAATTATACAATTAATACTCTAATTAATATAGATATTACACCAATTCTGTGAACCTCTTACTGAAATCTCTATCCACAATAATCAAAATTTCCTTTTCCAACTACTAAGAGACCTTGTATTTCTGACCCATCTAAATGACTTAGACACGGTTCCTTGTCAGGCCCTTGGTTATACAACACTGACAAGGGGATACAACGCTGAAAGACCCTCATGAACTATCTCTGTCAACATAGAGATCTCCTGGTTAGTGAGTAGGTGTCCTACCCACTGAGCCACCGTGGATCCCACAAACAAAAGGAGGCAGGTCATGACAATAAAGACATTATGTGTGGGCTTATAAAAATGATCGAGTGAAAGAAAGTGTGTAAATAAGGGATGAGTTCCTGATAGAATGAGAGTGATTGTTTCATGTTTAAAAGATTATGTTACTTCAGTCTAGACTGATACTATATATCACCATCAATAATAGATAGAGAATAGGTTGACAAACATTCGCTAAGAAAATTTACAATCAGAAGTTGGGTCGTTTTTATTCGATTTTGACTGACCAGAACTCAATCTCAACAGCTATTTCGCTTATAGCTCTAATAAAGTATTTTTCTGATCAGTTTAATATACACTGTCATCCCAATTCGACCCAACCCGCCAAAATATTTCTTTTCTTTTCCTACAATATGTATCTAAGAAATATAACAAGAGACATTTTTCCATATTCAAGGAAAGTGAGTATCCATTGAAACCAGACCACTTGACTCAATCACAAACCATTCAGCAACACAACTCCCCCACCACTATGAAAAAGATGTCAATTACAATTATGCCCTTCTGGTAGCTGTACTAGTTCGAGATGGTAAATGTCTACTATACATTAGTAGACAAAATGAACCCATACTAACATTATCTTCTGGAAATTCAATGAACTCTTAAACAGATTTTGACACACTTTCCATTCATAATAACATAAACAGAATTCAAACAGATGTAGACACGAAGTAGGAGGTAAATTTAATATCAAGAAACTTTCAAATCACATTACAATACCTGTTCATGTGGTTGGTTCAGAAAGTTGGAACCAAACGGTAATTTTGTTAAATACATCATCTCCATGATCATGTTTATAAATTTAAGTGAGAGAGAAAAATGAAGTTTAACGTCCACTTGACACAAACTAGGTCATTTCGGGACTAATACATGGTTCAATTCTTATTTCAATAATTCGCTTGGAAGTACTGGTCTTTAGTAGTGGGAGGAAACTGGTGGACCTGAAAAAAACCTGCAAGGACAGGCAACCCTACTCTAGGGAATCGAAACCACGCCAGTTGACTCAATGACAGACCTTATGATACAGCACGCATGTGCTAACCATTCAGCCATCCAACCCCTCTTAAAATTTAAGATTTGTTTCTATTATCAAGTGTGGCTGATGTTAATCATATGGTTTCTGAGTTTAATCTAGATTATGTAAATCTTGTCGCTTCCTAAAGACATTACAAGTTTCCTAGCAATATGCAACATTGATTTATTTCAGCAACTTCGTCTATGTGAGCTTGAACTGCTGAGATTGAACAAGAATTCAATGTCAACGCAATTTTAACGATCAACAAAATGAAATGAAAAAGGGTTTAACATCCTACTTTTCTGCATCAATTGGGTTTATGAAATTGGGCATATGCCCAGAAATACCCACAGAGAGAGAGAGAGAAATGGGATTTAACGTCCACTCGACACAAACTAGGTCATTTTGGGACTAACATATGGTTTCATTTTATTTCAATAATTCGCTTGCGCGTAGGGGTCTTTAGCAGTGGGAGGAAACCGGAGTGCCCGGAGGAAACCCACGAGGTTGAGAAGGCGCCCCTATCTCCATGTCACATACGCTCACACCAGGGATTGAAACCACAACCGCAAGCCAGAGGTGACCGGCCAGCTAAAGGTCGAAGCGCGGCACTCTAGACCACTAAGCTATCCCAACCCCCAGAAATACCCAGACAGTTCACCTACTCTACATCAAATTAAAATGGCTAAGAGTTCTTTTACAGACTTTCTGTTCCATCCGGCACCACTTATGAGCAGAAACTTTGCTGGAAACTCCCAAGGAATTAAGATTTTGTATATCATAAGATTTCTGCGAACAAAGTCTGATTAAAAATTACAGGGAACAATGGTGCCAGATCTGACCACATGGCCACCAACCACCCAGAATATAAACTGAATTAGATGTGCATGGAGAAATTTAGTTAACAGTGTTTACCAGTACGAATACATGCTGCCCACAGTTTTTATCTCTTAACCTATACAAATGTTAAGCACATGCTTGACTTCTGTCTACCGTACATATTTCCAAAACCGTTAAGAGATGGGCCAGGTTTCACATCAAAGTATACAATGCCATCGCAACAATTTACTTGGTAGACATTTCTGCTTCATCTGAAGACTGAGTAAACATGTCTACTTAACACTGCCGACATTGATGGACAATGGTCAGTCGAATCAAAGACGTCTGCTATGGATAAAAGACTATAGAATAATAAACATGGGTTGTATTTATTTATAAACATTATAATATGATAATAGACAACTTTTTCTACTAATTAAACACCAGCTGGGTGTTCTAGACTATGTAGACTAGTTTTACTGGGCTTATGAATACTTGGGAGGGAGGATGAGATTTATTTAATCTAGGCCTTGTTGTGCAACTAATTAATTGAAAAACAGAGGTTGACTTTCTAGACCATGGTCGGCGTATTATACTAGGCTAATGGATGCTTTGACTTTCTGTTATGCAAAAGGAGAGGTGTTATTCCATTTTAAACAAATTTGCCAGAATAATGTGCCATTCGGACAGAAATACGATAGTTTTTCAAATAAAATTTAAACCCAAGACTCCACCATCCATATTATGATGTGATGGCTAATCAGTATGTCATTTCAAAATCAATACATTTTCTTCCAGTCATTTCAAGTACTTGAATGAATAATATACAATAATAAGACAATATTTCATGATCTTCAGGACATGGAACAGTTTAGTTCTGAGCTGGTAAATCAAGGTATGTTCTTCCAGTTTTTCACAACATATTTCCACATGAATGAATAATTTCAAATAATAAGTAAAGATTTTATGATCCTCGGGACATGGAACGGTTTAATTCTGAGCTGGTATAAGTAATATTAGTTATCATTAAAACATTAGTTGTGGGCCACACCCATGGCGTTAATTATGGTTATCAAGTCTTCTGTTTCCCTCTAACGATATTTTTTTAAGCTCTTTGATGTTCCATCAACTGTCTGGATCTTATCAAGGGAGCATAAATTGTTAAAATGATGTCTGAATTAGTGGCGAGTGGTTGATAGATGGTATATATAGTGGGACCAGTATTCTGTTAAACTAAGAAATAAATAGCTGGACTCTAAACACAAACTGCTGAGTAGCCAATTTTATGAATAGTGTAATCTTCTTACAAAGTTAATGGTTCAACTTGCTGTCTGTTTTACTTTTTTACTTTCATAAGAAAGTAAAGTAAAATAGAGAAATCGGGTTTAAATTCCACTTGACACAATGAAAGACTTTGTGATTTCATGCTTTTGCGTTAAACTAATAGATCACGCAATCCAAAGAAAGTAAAGGAAGGTGATCGATTTAGCATGTCTCCTGTGCCGTCAATTTTTCCTATGGTTACGTGTACAATGCAAGGTAGGAGATTTTTGCTCGGACAGCAATGTGTTTGGCCTATACTTGTCTTCAATTTTCATCTGTCAACCCCAGTCGAGGCAAGACTTCAGTGACATTTTCACTCACCTACCACAGCCCCTCTAAAGACAAAGTAAAAGCTAAAATAGGTGAAAATCCCAAGAGAGATAAATGGGGTTTAACATCCACTCAACACTCAGTCATTTTGAGACTAACATATGGTACAATTTATTTCAATAATTCACTTTCGCGTATTTAGCAGTGGGAAGAAACCAGAGGACATAGCTAAAACCGACAAGGTTGGACAGGCGACCCTACTTCTTGTCACATACATGTGTGGGTTCGAAACCACCTGACTCAACTACAAAATTTTTGATCTACATGTAGAGTGCATACAATAAAATATTCATACAAATCCACCCCAGTCTAAATAGAGAGTAAGTAGTCTAGCAACATAGTTCCTAACTTATCTCACGTTAAATGTGACAGGTACTCATTTGTCTCTTAATTATAGTCTTATGTTGAAGTCGTCCCTGCATATTTACTAACACGCCTGATTTGTCTTTTAATTATAGTCTTATGTTGAAGTCTTCCCTTTATATTTACTACCACGCCTCACCTTGTACAAATATTTATCTGTGTTATTTCAGATTTACTATAAGAATGGATTATTGATTATTGATCTCACTAACGTTAATTACAGGTAATCAATCGATCAATAAAGGAAGGACATCTTTATCTAGGTTGTCATTAGGTAAACCGAATCTTAAAACAGTAAATAAAACGTAATGGATAGAACATGCTACGATTAATTTGTTTCAGCTGTTGTACGATCAGAGGATGATCCGGCCAGAGGGTGGACTATTGACAACCAACCCCACTTTCAAACTTGCTTATTAACCATTTCTACAGTTACTATGGTGAAGTAGTGTTTTTGATCAGTTATTTGGATTTGGATTTGGTTCAAAGGATAATTAAGAAATGAAATGAAATAGGGTTTAACGTCATTTCCGCTAATGAAGACAGACATACATCATGGAGTGTACTACGACAGAAATTTGTCTCCTCTTAATTTGATTTTCAACTTTCACTTTCAGGGTATCTTTAATGTACACAAAAGACCTTGAGTTTGAGTGATGTATAATAGTTACATTTATAAGTTTAATGTGGATCAATTTTATAAAGTAGTTACATTTATAAGTTTAATGCGGATCAATTTTATAAAGCATTTAACACGCACAAAAGACCTTGAGTTTAATGGTGATCAATTTCATAAAAAAAACTTTAATAGTGCGAAATGTTTTTTTTCTTTGTGAGATAAGGAGAGGTAATTAATGTTCTTCCTATAAATACTTTTCCGTTGTGTTTCCCCCTTGTCAGTGATGCTGGACAGAAGGCCTGACAAGGAGAGTTTTCTAGTCCTTCAGATGGGATAAAAAGGCAAGGTCCCATGTACACATTAGCATGCACGTAAAAGATCCCTTGACAGTTGGAATTTGATATAAGAGTAGGCTGTAGTGGTGCTGTCCGGGCAAAACTTTCCTCATAGTACACTGTATGGCCTCAGTAGAACGTTAAACCCCATTTCATTTCATTTTCTATAAATTCTTTATTCTAGTAGTACATAAACTAATCAATTTATTGAAAAATAAAATACATGAAAATAATTTAGAATATTCCATTAATCTGTTGATCAGTCTAATACAACCAACACACTCGTTCTACTTCATTACCGACTGTAAAAACATTTCCAATCATTGATTCCACGAGTTATTCTTGGCAAAAGAAAACAAATTAAAAGGATTAATACAATTTAGATGTTCAAGTTAAAGAGGCATTAGCGCTGACAAGGTTCTACAACTTAATCAAAAGCAATTACAGTCCATGAAAGAAATTATCAGAAAAATTTGATAAGACTTCTGCTTCTCACTAATCTGAATAATGCATCAGAAGTTCATTTTAGCTAATAGAACTTTTACAAGATTCTACAAACTGAGCAAGGGCAATAACTTTATATGTTATTTTAAGAAGTCATTGAAATTCAATAGGATACCTGTACTTCCTTAACACAAACCAATTACAGACGGTTTGGTGGGATCAATTAGGGATAGTCAAAATGATACATTTTTGACATTAAAATGAGTTGATATAAAATAATATATAGAATACAATATAAATGTTTTTTTCATATTCTATTCTATTTATTATTGTATATCAATATATTTCAATGTGGGCGGATATAAAAATGTAATGCTCATCTACATCATCATCTATTATAAAAACTTCCTTCATTGATTTTATAATCTATTCTTGTCAGAACTAAAAATATGAAGCAATTAGAATTAAGAGCCCAAGACTAAATTTACTCGTTTTGGTATCAGAAACTTATCTAATCTAGATAGATAATTTTAAAAAATTACATTGGCAAGAATTCGTGCGGCTGTAGGTTTACTAAGTACCTTCGTCAATAAATCCATATTATAGATCGGATAATTAAAGACCAGACAAAATTATCTCTAAAATAGAAAACTAGAAACGATCAAGCAATTATTAAATACTCTACAGTTTATTGTAGATATATTCCAAGTAGAGCTTTAAATAAATTCAGTACTTGTAGTGCAATCAACTTGGAGAATTGTTCGCAATCATTAATTACTAATAAAAATTGAAACGAAATGGAGTTTAATGCTCTGCTCCGAACTGGGGTAATGAAGATGGTCATACGCCATACAGTCGGTTACGAGGGTAATTTTGCCCGGGCAGCGGCAGTACGCCCTACTCTTATATCAAATTCCAACTGTCACAGGATCTTTTACGTCGGTTTTTCTTCCCATCCAAAGACTAGACAGCTGTCCTTGTTAGACCCTCTATCCTGGATGAACTTTTTCGGCCAATGCAGGGATCGAACACCCAACCTACCGGCTAGTGAGCTAGCGTCTTACCCACTTAGCCACAGTGACCCCCCTAATAACTAATACCTTTTGTTTCGTTTTTAAAAGTAGCAATATTGTAGAAGAGGGTAGCAACACTCTCTTGAAAGAGTAATCTAGGCTGACTTCAGTAATGATGATCGAGGTTAGACGGAAATTTCAATCGCTTTATTCTCGGTTCAGAGTGGATCAATTTGATTGAAATTTTCAGCAAATTGCCTTTACATTATCTAGATTTTAACTATTACATGTATAGAGAAACTGTCATCTCATTATCTGATCTCTGATAAGGTATCTTTACTAATTTATGAAAACAATCCACATCAAGTCTTGTATTGAGTTAGTATGATGTGAATTGTTTTCTGTCTACAAATTTATTCAGTCATAAAAACATAAACCTAAACATTCCTCAAAAAAAGGTATGAAAACTCTTAATTAAGTTGGCAAATAAAACTTTGATATGGGGGCTTATGATCTACTCGAGATAAAACAAACAATCTTTTGGACAAAATTGCCAATTTCTGATGAATTCTATTCCAGACCATTATTGATGAAACATTCAATCAAAACATAATTACAATCATTAGAATCTAATACACTTAAATAGAAATGAAACAGGGCTTAACCGGTAACAAGTTGAAACAATTTTTTAAAAAATCCTCTGGAACACAGAGATCAGTGGAAGACCTCCTGGTTAGTTAGTCAGCAAAACTAACAGAGGGGAGACACGGTGTCTCAGTGAGTAGGACTTGTTAACCAGGAGGTCCGGTGTTCGATCCCTGCGTTGGCCTAGAAAGTCCATCACGATTTTCCAGACGAGTGGGCCTGGCACGGGACAATGTATAGTCATTTGGATGGTACAAAAAAATGGAGTTCTGTGAGCAAATTGGCCTCCAATGACAGCTGAAATTCGAATAAGAAGAGTGGGCCTTAGCGCTGTTGTTGGTAAAATTTTCCTCATAGCATACTGCATGGCATATGCCAGTCTTTATTAGCCCAGTTCGGAGCAGTATAGTTGGACATTAAACCTCATTTCATTTCATTTCCACAAACTAAGCCAACCATCGCTCTCTACACCATAGAAATATATAAGACTTGACATATTGTCAGTAAATTGTTTTTCTTAGTAAGCCAGAAATCACAAAAACAATCTTCTTATACTCATCAATCATTTATGAGGCAGATGACCAAGTAATCAGTAGCAGACAGATTGTCCATCATTTGTTTCTATTTTCATTACAATGTCTGGAGAAAGAAGGAAACGGAATTAAGGTCTACATTTCTTTGTCGTTCAGACATCCATAAATGGTAAAATGTTACGTCTAACTTCCAAACCCCCCAAGTGGAATTGAGTGGATTTTTATTACGATGTACAATTTGGTACCAAAAAAAGAATCTTCTAAAGGAATAAGTGGTGGATCCGCCCCAATCTTCGCGTATTTTGACTAGACTAAAGAGTCTAGTGTTCACATGTACTATCTGCCAAACCACTTTAAGTGATCCGACAGTTGCTGTCAGAGGCAATAGTTAAATATGCACACATATATTCTACTCGAAACTGCATATTTAAAAAAAAGTAATGAAAAGTGTAATACCCTATAGACAGCTGAAGCCAGAAGAGTGTACGCCATTGTACTGTTGTGTACTAGCGTTCACACATTCTACTAAGAGGCAAAACCAGCTTAAGTGTTCTGATGGTCAGAAGTACTAGTTAATAACATACACATTATATCCTACTTGAAACTGCAAACAGACAAGATACATATTAAACAAAATCTCATTCGTGTACCTCATCCCAAAGCCATCTTGTCGGTGTGAAAATGTCATTTATTAAAATGACGTCAACATATTATATAGATAAAAGGCATACATGATAAATAACCACATACACGTATATATAAACTTTTACTACTAATTTACAGATCAATCTGTCTTTTTTCACAAAAGATAAATCTACGAACATCAAAGGACCAAATTAATTTTTTAACTATTTAAATTGAACACTCAACCTTCACAAAAAAATCTTCTAAAGTCGTAACTGAAGATGAACTGGACGGAAACTGTTTTGAAGTTGTCTTTATTTGATTTAAGACCCTGATTCTCGTAGTTATACGGCCATAAATCATATCAATTCCAAACTAACGAAACGTATCAATAGCATTTTTCTATTGATTACCTTTCTATTACGTTCAGCTGTTACTCCAAGATGCTTCTTTTCACTCGTAATTGAATCGTACAAAGGATCACTCTGTGTTTCATCCGTGTGATAAATACATGTATCTCAAGATGAGCTTATATTGATAGTCCCAAATACAATATTATAACACGTTTGGGACTTTAAAGCAGCAATGACTTACATTATTAGTCCCAAATATAATATCATTGTGCCTGTGGGATGCACAGAAGCAATGACTTTATGCAAGTTTTAATGCTTACTTTGACAGTCCCAAATACAATATCATGACACCTTTCAGACTTTAAAACAGCAACGACTTTATGCAAGTTTGAATGCTTATTCTTATAGTCCCAAATACAATATTATAAAACCTCTGGGATTTATTTGGGGGGGTTGGGATGGCCTAGTGGTCTAGAGTGCCGCGCTTCGACCTCTAGCTGGCCGGTCACCTCTGGCTTGCGGCTGTGGTTTCGAGCCCTGGTGTGAGCGTATGTGGTATGGAGATAGGGGCGCCTTCTCAACCTCGTGGGTTTCCTCCGGGCACTCCGGTTTCCTTCCACTGCTAAAGACCCCTAAGCGCAAGCGAATTATTGAAATAAAATTAAACCATATGTTAGTCCCGAAATGACCTAGTTGTGTCGAGTGGACGTTAAACCCCATTTCTCTCTCTCTCTCTCTGGGATTTATTTGCAGTAATGCCTTTAGGCAAGCCTAATTGCTTATAGTCTCAAATACAATATCAGACCACCATTCGGTCTGAGAGCAGAAACAACTTTATGCCAGTCCAAATAATCTGTCATAAATAATCAGCCTATAATTATACTAATTTAAATTTCAATCATTGTTACTTGTACATCCAGCACTCAGGAAAACATATCTTGTTCATATCTGTTAATAACTTCCCTTACAGCACAATTGCCATTCGGGTGTCAACTCACTGAATTTTCAAAAGCTGCATTTGTAAGAGAGAGAGAGAGAGAGAGAGAGAGAGAAATGGGGTTTAATGTCCACTTGACACAAACTAGGTCATTTCAGGACTAACATATGGTTTAATTTCATTTCAATAATTCCCTGGTGCGTATGGGTATGAAGCAGCGGGAGAAAACCAGAGGAAACCCATGAGGTTGGACAGGTGATCCAACTCCTTCTTGTCACATACTTGTCACGTACAACTGAGGAATCAAACCCACACCAGTTGACTCAATGACAGACCTTATGTTACATCGCGCACACATGCTAACCATTCAGCCCTCCTGTATTTGTTAACTGTAGATTGGTATAATTTACCCATGGGGTGTTTATTTACTCCATGTGGGGTTGAATGGTCGAATGGGTCAACCGGCATGGTTTAAATTTCCTGGTTGTACTTGACAAGGAGTAGGGTCACCTAGTCAACCTCCTCGTCACCTAGTCAACCTCCTCTGGGTCCTCTGGTTTCTTCCCATAGCTAAAGATGCCTATGCCCAAGCATATTATTAATTGAAATAAAATTGAACCACATTTTTTCCCAAAATGACCTAGTTTGTGTCAAGTGGATGTTAAACCCCCATTTCTCTATCTCTCCCTTTATTTACTTCATGTAAAGATTAATCAGGATTTGCTTCTTCTCTTCCTTTAACATAACTCAAACATTCTGTACCAGTCGAACAATTGGTACCAATCTATTATTACAGATTGGTGGAATGAATGAGTGGTAAGGAAATGAATGGAATTGTATTGTATTGTTTTATTGCCGTAAACATATAGTTCATGAGCATTCACAATAATGTATATAACATAGATTCAATAAGGTGATGGAGGATGGACATACAGTATTTAATTCATATATCATAAGAAAATAATAATAATTAAAGAAATATTATTGCCATAATTACAATAGCTTGTTTTTCTTTTGTAACATTAAATAGAGATATCGACCTAAATTATTTAGAGTTTTGATATATTGGAAAGGTCGATGTTATATCATCTCTTCAACACGTTCAATAAGTGTGGTCAATGTTTTGCACATCATAGCCTCATTTGTGAGGGGGGGACAGTGGCGCTATGGCCGCCACTTTATTGTATTTTCATAATGTCAGATCATGAATGTCTTGCCAATGGTATATATATATATCCATATAACTAAGAGGCATTTCCTTGCAAGGCCCTCTATTTTCCACCACTGTCAGAAACCAGACTGAAAAATCTTGATGAACTTTCTTGGCAAATACAGAGGTCGAGCCCGAGGACATCTTTACAATTCATCCTGCGCCATATTAACAGAGTCAACATGGCTCCCAGATGTTTACTATTTTGATATCAATGTTGTCATCTTCCATACATTTAATTAAAATGAATAAAACATTTCTATTTGATTCAATCAATTTTCCTCCGTTCTTGTATTAATAGTGTTCCCCTGCTTCCATTTAAAGATGTGTTTTACATCCCAAAAACACAGAAAGAAAGAGATTAAGTCCATATAAGTGAAACTTCAGTACTTGCAATGAAATGAAATGGGGTCTTTAACGGTGGGTGGAAACCGGAGGACCTGTAGAAAACCTCAAGGTTGGTAAGATTGTAGAATGTAGATGACCATAATACAATGTGTATTAACTTCATGCAAATACTGAACGCAGTTACTTTTTATAAATTAATAACAATACTGTTATTTGAATGCATCTGAAAACATGTTTTATGGGTGTTTATTAACACTTAGAACTATGTTTATGGATGCAAAAACCATAAAATCTAATATAAATATAGTTTTCCGAGAAAAGTTATTCTTTCTTACGCGACATTTAATTTGTACGGATGATATATTTGTCTGATGTGAATGAATTATTGATAATACTGGTTCCACAGGAATATCTGTAAATGGCTGTGGGTTACGACTGGAATTTGATTTATGCCTGGTATTTACACTAGGATGACATTTAAAGAATCAATGCTGTGATATTGAGCAATATTTATTTTACATGTTCTGAGAGTGGTCTATTGACTCAAGCAAGCATAAGCTTTAGGTATACAGTACAAACGTTAGGTCACGATGTACATGCAATAATAAATTAATGGTTGCGTTGGATTTGTTTTTTTGTTGTTTTTCGTAGGGTGTAAAGGGGAACAATCTTTTACATATTCACATAGTACAGTAATAATGAAATGGTTTTGTTTTTTGGGGGTTGGTTTTGTTTTTTTGTTGTTTTTTGGGGGTGTTAAGGGGACCAATAGTACAGTATTAATGAAATGGTTGCAATTTTCTTTTGTTTTTTGGGACCAATCTTTTACATGTTCATGTTATGCACTTATATTGGCTCTAACAATCATAAGCTGTATTTATATAGTGTTTGTTTAAAGAAACCAATGCCAAATTTTGAACAATGTTTACTTTTCAGATATTTTCACATTGGCTGAAGTATCTAATCAAGCTGTATATTGTATGCATTGAGTGCAGTTGGTGGTAACTTTGTAACACTTGTCAAAAATCCAAATTTTACTGAGAGAATCTAGTGTTTAAATAAATGTATATTTTTTTGTTCACTCACCTGTTTGTTGGTTTTTGTTGTTGTTGGGTTTTTTTGCTGTTTTTTGTCGTTTGTTGTTGTTGTTGTTTGTTTGTTATTCATTGTTGTTTGGGTTAATTTTGGTTTGTTTTTTATGGAGGGGGGGGGGCTGTTCACACATGTGTATGTGTTTTAAATTTCTTTAAGACAATCAATCTTGGATAACCTGCCTCCCATCCCCCTCCCCATTTTCTAATTTGAAATTCTGTGTCCGGTGCAAAATAGAATCGTGGAATATTACAGACAAATCCCATAGGGTATGTTTAATAATGACAATATTGTAAGAATTATCGATAATGTGGGGTGTATTCAATAACAACAATATGTTTATAATGCAGAGTTTTGTATCAAATAATCATTACCTTGGCAGCAGCATATCTTACAGACATTGATCGATCAGTCATTGCTTGTCGGGCGGCTTTATAGATATCTTTATGGCATGAATTACCAGCCGAGCCGAGGCCTGCTACCACTTTCTCCAGTGTTAACATCACTTCCGTTCTACCTTGAGACTGTAAAAATAAATAATGATTTTATCATTAGTACTGTTTGTAGGTTTTGAGATTCATTCATTCATTAATGCCAATCATTAACCTTTATCAATGTTATGATCCAGCAGTCAGGACCATAGAAGTATTTCACTTACTGTATGTTGTGGTTCCAGCCTGTTTGACCTTAAATGCCCTTTATTATCTTATCAAGACAATCAGAACAATTTCTTGGAAATTGGATCCGTTCTACACAATCTAGGTAATTTCAGGCCATATGGTTCAATTTTTTGCTGTCTTTCAAATTTTCATAACCTTATATACAATATAACATATTTTTGCAGATAAGGCCACCCATACAACATAAAAAAAATTGGCACTTTCTGTATGCTTTCTTCAGAGGGAATAATGAATATATACTCTTCTGCACCAACCTGGTCAGTGAAGACAAAAATTTTTACAAGAGAGAGAGAGAGAGATAGAGAAAGAGAGAGAGAGAGGAAGGGGGGGTTTAATCTCGATACAAACTATGTCATTTTGGGGCTAACATATGGGTTTAATTTTATTGCAATAATTCGTTTGGGCGTACAGATTAATTGTACACTATCAATTAGATGGCTGCAGATTTGATAATCATATTATTTTTGTGTGTTTCCATTGGATTAGATGTTTTATACATGCATTTGTTGAAACGCTCCAGAATTTTTCAGTTTTCTAAATGTGAATTTCCCCCTTAAAAATATCTCATATTAAAAAAAAGATGAGCATATGATTTCTTTGATCGCTTCAGAAAAAAATTCTGCAACAAACATAAAATTAATGCAAAAAAGATTGATCAATTATAAAGGTGAGACAATATGACTTTGAATGATTTATTGGGCAATAAATGTTAGAGCTAGAATCATTTTGATAATCAACAATAATTCTCATTTGCAATTTTTATCCTTAAAAAAACAATCTTGACACTAAAATTGACATAAACTGTGATAAAAAAGATCAAATGATAAAAATGTACAAGTTGTTAAGAAAATCTGTTTAAACTGGATTTATTGGAAAAAATCAAATGATCTTATTTAAAAACAACCGCACTTGTCCACCTTACTGTACTAGCATCCTCAATGTGGGAAATATAATTCATTAGTTTTATTGTTTATGGAACATGAGCCAGTACAAAAAAAATTGCAAAACGAACAAAAGCTATAAATGTGCCTTTGAATCAATTATAATTCGGCTCTTGCAGTTTATTTCTAATCAAGCTAAGATTGAATTTCGGTCTTTGGCTAACTCAGATCTTCGCTTAACATGGATAAAATTGGACAGTCGACTTATGCAAAGTTTACTGTATTTTAGTATTGTCATTGGCCTGGTGGATGCAGAAAAACTAAGACATTAGCCATCAAGTATTTTATTCTAGAGGGAACAAAAGACACACATTTTTCAATAAAGCAACCGATTAAGAAACTAAATGTCAGAAGGAAACAAATGATTGAGCATCTGAAACCCAATAATACTGACATATTCCTCAGTGACACGATTACATTTCAAATACCCAAAAAAACCTTCAAATATTTTTAGCTCAGTGAACTCAATCGATCACTAGAATGTGGCGGTAGCACACCCTGCCTCAACCAGAATTCCTGTCACCACTTACATGTTAGCGAATTCAAGCAATCATTTGGACCACAAAGAACAATATGAAATATTTCAAGAATGCAACCGTTTCATTGGCCATTAGTTAGAATATGTATTAGAAATTTAAACTTTAGCCTGTGAAAAAGCTGCATAACGCCTCTGGATATCAAAAACCAAAAGTTACTAAGTAGAAGATAACTTTAGACCGGTCCAATGTTCTAAATACTAATGTACAATAATATATAACAGCAAAACAGTTTTATTCCTTCAACAAAAAAAATTAAGAAAGATCGAGTTGAATTGATTATTGATTCGGATAATGCTACTTATTTCTCATCCCCAAAAATGAAGACAGATCTTTGATTCTGATACGGCTACTTAGACCACACGCACAACAAAATATTTACATCTCTTAACGTTATTGATGAAAATAACATAGAAACGATTTCACCAGGAATTTAATCTTGTCAAGGAATGGCAGGAATTGGTGGCACCAGAGCTGCATCAACAATAATACTTATAGTACTTTACAGAGGAGAGGAAAAAATGGCTACCCAGTAATAAAAATAGCAATCAAAGTCGGAGCAATAAAAATTGTTTTGCTTGGCCCAGTAACTATTCACTATATCTTACAAGTTTGACCCCCTGATACTGTAGTAACAGTTTATTGGCACTTAAGTTCATTTTTTGTCATAAGTATCTCAACTGGAGCTCTGAAGCCAAAATCAAATATGCAACATTTCAGGGGAGGATCTTCTCATAATGACTGACAGTCAATCTTGGAGAATGATATAGGAACTGAGAGAGAGAGAGAGAGAGAGAGAGAGAGAGAGAAATGAAATGTGGTCAATGTCCTACTCTTCTGATCCAAACTGGGCTAATGAAGTCGGGTATACACCATACAGTGTGCTATGAGGGAAATTTTGCCCGGGCAGCAGCACTACATCCTATTCTTATTTCAAATTCCAACTGTCAAGGGATCTTTTACGTGCATGCCAATGTGTACATATGGGACCTCCATTTTTCATCCCTTCTGAACGACTAGACAGCTGTCCTTGTCCTGCATCACTGACAAGGGGGTTACAGAGTTAAGACCATCTAGACTGGATTGGCGATCACTGGTTACGGAGTGAATATTGTTGGTTAAGTTTGGTTACAGACAGAAGATCTATGATTACAGACTAATAGATTCCACACCTTGGACCTCTGGATTCATCCCACCCCAGACTATCAAGAATAACAACATAATGTAATACATAAGCATACTTATTGATCTAAATGCTGGAAGATGTAAAGAAAGAGAGAGAAAGAGAGAAATGGGGTTTAACGTCCACTTGACACAAAATAAGTCACTTGACACAAAATAAGTCATTTTGGGTCTAACAAATGGTTTTTAATTTTATTTCAATAATTTGTTTGTGGATGGGGGTCTTTACCAGTGGGAGGAAACCAAGGACCCGGAGATAACCCACAAGGTTGATGCTCACACTAGGGATCGAAACCACAGCCAAGCCATAGGTGACCGGCAAGCTAGAGGTCGAAGCAGAGCACTCTAGACCACTAGGCCATCCCATTGGAACCTCCGCACCTTGGACCTCCGGATTCATCCCACCCCAGACTATCAAGAATAACAAGAATACATAAGAATACTTATAGATCTAAATCCTGGAATATGTAGAATAAGAATATAAATATTGATATTATCAATAAGATGGTATAAATTATTTCTACAGCTTGCGCCAGACATCTTATATCATTTCACATTCTCTATCAAAACATTCACTGATTTACATCACTACTGCTTATAATTACATGTACATGTATCCTGCATGCCAGATACAGATAAAATACGATTGTAGGATATACAGATAAACAAAATATTTGGCAGAAACCTGAAAACATAACTACATGTATCACCATCTTCCAGATTCACATCATTTCAGAATAAGCATGTATCTACATGTAATGCTTGTAGAATACATTCGTGATGAGGCCATCACCTTGAGGACAATATATGGCAAATAAAAAAGACTAAAATCATATGGGAATGAAACTCATGAAAATAGATAGACAAGTTTCAAGTGTCTTATAATAGGGACCAAGAAATGAAATTTGTAGTTCACTTCAGTCCCATGAATAATGTTTACTTTAAAATCTAACAATCTAAACTAAAAGTTTTTTAAAAAAAAGAACAAATATTAGTATCTTTTATTTTCAAATTATTGTTTTACCCCCAAGAAACTAGAAGCAAAACTCTTAATAGGTGTTCTTGAAGAGTAAAATTCAAATTGTTGTAGCTAAACTCTCAACTTATGTTATTTTGAGACAAACAGATATTGACTATATTCTACATGTTGTCTTTCAATCTAGGAATTTCACCATTTAAATTTTGCGATAATCTTGTCTGATTATTTTTATTTTTATGAGAAAATGGACAAATGATCTGGCCCCAAGTTCACAAAGCATTCTCAGACTTAAGTTGAGAATTTACTCAACTTTCAATGACTGTTTATAAGAAATATCTTTGATCCAGTAACACAAAAGTTTTCACATAGTGTCTTATTTATATAATTAAAACATTAAAGCAACACATTATTATAAAGGGCTATATTTTAGTTAAAATAAGGCAAACAATTTTGAGTAAATTCTCAACTTAAAATAGCATTATGCAAGAGCAAAATCTGCTTATTACAGGTATTTCTTTAGGCCTGAAATGTTATCTATATAATCAATTAGACATTAATTAACATATCCAGACCATAATAAACTCTTGATGTCAAGGCTAGCCTTCGATGTTGGCGGATTAAATTCCTATATGCCGCTTAATGGCCGTTGATAATTAAATCAATCAAGTGGATAATCAAGACTATGCGGTTTATATTAATGATTTGAGTAATGATGACCGAGGCTATGTGAATATTTCAAACGCTTTTTTCTCGGCTAATAGTGGATCAATTTGACTTAAATTTTCAATAAATTACCTTTACACTATCTAGTTTTTAACTATTATAGTGAGAACTGCCATCTCTTTATCTTATCTCCCATAATGTAACTTTAAGTCGGAGAATACTTTGTGAACTCGGGGCCTGGTCTTTCTGAAATCTAAATTTATGTTTCTGAAACAAGTACAGGAACAACCAATTACATGTGGCATTAACCATTCCAAAAGTAATTTCCTTCATCTAATGGAACTAGCCCCTTCAATAAATTCTTGAGATCTATCACACAGTTTTTTATCAACTTCAAATCATGTATAAAAAGCGAATTGCAGTGCAGTTAGGCTGAATTAAATTAGCTGCGTCTTCACGGAACATTAGTTAAAGAATTTTAAAACTATTTTAAGATTGGTGTGAAACCTCGTTGAAAATACAAATCAACTCCCATAGCTCTTGTTAATGATGGAAAAAATATATTGATTTTTACGCACAGGGCAAAAAAAATTGTTCAAATAAGTTGGTTGTACAAGGAGAAAAATATGAATTTGTTCAGAATCCCTGAAGAACAGCTTCTTCTAATGTCAATCAGTATGGGGAAATAAAAATTTTCATCTTTTTGTCTCTCACAATGAATATCCAGAAATTTTCATTTCTTCTTCAATATCTTGAATTTACATGAAAGTAAAATCAATAATGGTAGCAAATTAAAATAGATGAAAATGTGTGAAAAGGCAATCCCTACAAAATATTTGTGTTTTCCCAACATAAATCTGGTCTAGCACTTATTCCTCTGTTTTTTTTCACAAGTTTTTAAAAATATATTTATACATTTGAAGACCACACTTGTGATTTTTGCATAGATACAGCCCTAAAGTTGACGGAATAGTCCAATTCCAAGAAAAGATAGGACATTGGTCTATAACATCCCTGGTTATGAACATAGAACAAACTGCTCCAGATTTCAAAGATTCATGTAAAAATGGAACTCATTGTTTGCTCCTACTTGGGTATAGATTTCTATAATTTCCATGGAGAGAAAAATAAACAATGGATATTACAATCAATATTGAAAATAGCTGTGGGGAGATCAATGTTACAAATATTAAACACAAAACTTAAAATTCATAAACCAGACTACGACTTAAAGCGAGAATTTCATATTTTCAAAACATAATTATTTCTATGTCTTTTGTGATAGGTTGTCAAGTCACCATTATACGATCATAGGTATCATTCTCACACTTAAAAATCATTCACACTGGAAATAACACAATTACCGCCCTTGTTTTTTACACATCCAAATAACTATATATATACACTTTTATTGCCAGTGTGCATTGTCATTTTTCATATATATATATACATTTTTATATAGATTTTCTGACATCGTCTATTAGTACGCCTACACCATACAACATATAAACAGCATGTCGAAAGAAATGTATTGAATTAAAATAAATGAAGAACATCTTTGTTAAGTCTTAATAAGATCATGATTGAAACAATAAATTTTAATCAAAAAAAATATATTTATCATGACAAAATGAGTATATTCTTATTAATTTTTAATGCAATTTCACCATACAAATGTCAATCCTTATTATAAATAAGAAAAAAAGCCACTTCAACTCAAGAGGTATCACGCATTCTTCAGAAATTCTCCCACGCATGTTACATATTTAGTACAATCAAATCTGAATATAAACTCTAGTGTAGATAAATGACTTTTTCCTTCATTTATTTCTGGCTTCAAGGAAGTTATCGTTGGATTCTGCATTCAACAGAAAAAGATCACAATTTTTTCTCAAAATAACTGATGTTGAACACAAACAGATTAAAACCCGAGACTAATAACCGTACATTTATGATGACTATTGCTAGGATTTACATTTATAAAACCATAATGTTCCTTCAGTTATTAGATACCTCGATAAAACCACAATGTTCCTTGGGTTATCTGATACAGAAAACTAATAAAGTAATAAAACTTGATATGTACTTATCATCAAGCTGTAAAACAGTTTTAATGAACCGCAGATAGATTAGAAACTGATGGTAATATGTTCTATAGTTTTATTGACCACAGATTGTTCCAACAGAAGATAAGACAGAAATGGAAATTTATATCTTGTAAACAAGTTAAGCAGATCAAGAGAGAGACAGAGAGACAGAGAGAGACAGAGAGAGAGTGAAAGAGATGAGTAGCCATTGGTGACCAAGTTCCTGATTTTACAATTATAATACAGAGCGAGAGAAATGGGGTTTAAGGTCCACTCAACACATTCTATCTCATTTTGGGACCAACACATTGTTTTATTTTCATTTCAATATTTCGTTTGCTCGACTCTCCTAGGGATCTTTAGTAGTAGGAGTGAGAGAGAGTGAGTTAATGTTCCCTCGACACAATTAGGTCATTTCGGGACTAACATATGGTTTAATTTTATTTCAATAATTCGCTTGCGCGCAGGGGTCTATAGCAGTGGGAGGAAACTGGAGGACCCAGAGAAAACCCACAAGGTTGGCCAGGCGACCTTGCTACTCCTTGTCGAATACAACCGGGGATTCAAAACCATGCAAGTTGCCTCAATGACAGGCTTTATGATACAACCCGCACATGCTAATCACTTAGCCACCCAACCCCCTAGCAGTGGGAGGAAGCTATATGTAACAGTGGTATTCACAGGACCTCAGTTTGTCGTTTAATGGGAATCGGGAATGAGATTTAATGTCCACTCGACTAGTGCATTTTGGAAGTAACATGGTTTGATATTATATTTCAATAATTGGCTTTCGAGTAGGGATATTTAGCTGTGGGAGGGAATCGAAGACCTGAATAAAACCCACGAAATTGGATAGACGATCCTACTTTTTGTCACACCACTTGGCTCATTGACAGACCTTATAATCCAACATGCACATCTTAAACCAGATCATTTGGGACAAATATAGCCATTTTAGTATCTATGGTTAATGGTGGAATAGAGTTAATTCACTAACTCATTATCAAATTCTCCAAACTTTAAGGGTAAAACAGATAAAGCAGTATAACAGATGGAGAAGATGGGGGAGTATAATAGATGGAAGAATAAAACAGATGGAAGAATAAAACAGATAGAGAAGAAAGGCAGATGAAGAAGGAGGAATAAAAACGGTGGAGAAGTAAAGCAGATGGAGAAAAAGGAACAGTAAAACAGATGGAAAACTAAAAATAGAGAGAGAAATGGGGTTTAACGTCCACTCGACACAAGCTAGCACATTTTGGGACTAAAATATGGTTTAATTTTTATTTCAATAATTTGCTTGCGTGTAGGGGTCTTTAGCAGTGGGAGGAATCTGGAGTGCCCTGAGAAAACCCACGAGGTTGGACATGCGACCTTCTCCTTGTCACATAAAACCGAGGAATCCAAACCATGCCAGTCGTCTTCGTAACAGACCTTATGATACAGTGCACACGTGCTGACTATTCAGAGAAGTAAAGCAGAAGAGATGTTTTTTACTAACCTCAGAGTTTCTAAGTGATTTAATCAGCACCTGTACAGTTTCTTCATAGGATCTGCCCACCATACGTCCCAACTTTTCATACATAGCACCAAGACATGCAACAGCAGCACTGTAAGGAGAGAAAAGAGCTTATTTATTGTTCTGGTTTTTCTGGGGTTGCTTTAACCCTTTAGTACTTTTGGTATGTCAATTTGCAGAAAAGTGACCTTCAGCATCTTGCGCAGACAATATAAACAAGCCAGTGCCACATAAGAGTCAGGAGGGGCCTCTTTTTAATTCGATTGAATCCAAGGTTTGGTGTTCTTAACAAATGATCAATTTGAGTACATTTTAGCATGGATTAAGCTGTGAAAATTAGATATAGTCATAAAAATAATGCACTTCCATTAAACAACAGTATGGTATCACATATCACAATATTTCACCGAGCATGTGCTAAATTAAATATCATTTTACTACCAGTAAAACAACTGATGGTATCACATTTCACAATATTTCACTGAGCATGTGCTAAATTCAATACATGTATCATTTTACTACCAGCACACATAATTCTGTTACAATAATAGCGTAACATGCAGAGTTACGATATCATGATATAACTAATTTTATTATCATCACAAAGAGGATGGAAGTCATAAACCCTGTAGGATATTGCCAATTAACAATTTTTAAATAATATCCAGTGTTTAATGGTGTATGAATTATTACAACCAGAATATGAGTCATCATCCATTGATAAATTAAATAACTAACATGTACCACACGATAATCAGTAACCATGTCAAATTAATTAAAACAGAATAATTTTATTATTTTTTGAAATTCATCCTTTGTGAAACAGAAATTTAACATCGTACATAAAAAAATTGATGAATTGATACTTGTATATTGTTGGAATTGTTATCTTGCCTTGTGGCAATATTACAGTAGCAAGGAAAATAAGAAATGAAATTAAATGAAATGGGGTTTAACTCTTCTGCACTCTGACCCGGGCCAATGGAAGATGGGCATATGCCATACAGTGTGCTATGAGGGAAATTTTGCCCGGGCAGCGGCGCTACGGCCTACTCTTATATCGAATTCCAACTGCCAAGGGATCTTTAACATGCACTCCAATGTGTACACGGGACCTCGGTTTTTTGTCCCATCCAAATGACTAGGCAGCTGTCCTTGTCAGGCCCTCCTTCTGTATCACTGACAAGGGGAAACCACGCCGAAAAATCGAGATGGACTTTTTTGGCCAATGCAGGAATCGAACACCCGACCCCAAGGCTAAAGGAAAATAAGAGAGAAAAAAGATCAGGTTTAACGTCCATAACACAAACTAGGTAGTTTTGGGACTAACATTTGGTGTATTTTTATTTTAATAATTCATTTGCGTTTGCAATGGACTTGAGCAGTGGGAGGAAACCGGAGAAATTGTTAATTGTCCCATACATGTGTTAGATTGAACTCTCAACGAAGTCACTCTTTTCTTAATAATTTGCTTGATAAAGACAAGAATACCACCGTCAAAATGTTGCATGTTTATAAACCAGTAATTGTTATTCCATAGTTTTAGTGTGCATGAAAGAACCATTCGAATATAATGAGCAAATAATACAAGCTCATTTTTATCACATCCCTAGAGTTCATGTGAAAATATGTGTTTGTAGAAACCAATGTATGGAAATCAATTGGGTATGATTGTGTCATGTGACATTAATTAGTTAATGAGTGCCACAAGCTGACATCTGTTGGGTATAAAACTCTAATACTCTGGAAGATTGTAGATTTAGTACGGACATTAACTAGCGATGAAATTAGGTTGATTATCTTTACTGAGAGCTGATCTAGTTTTAATAATTAATTCACAGTATAACAAGCCAAGTGGAGAGTGGATACGGTACATATTATGTTGTACTAGTGGAAATGGTACATACATGTTGTACTAGTAGATAAGGTATATACATGTTGTACTAGTAGATAAGGTATATACATGTTGTACTAGTAGATACGTTATGTACATGTTTTACTAGTGGATACTGTACATTCATGCTATACTAGTGGATACTGTACATTCATGCTATACTAGTGGATATGGTACAATGTACATACATGTTGTGCTAGTGGATACAGTACATACATAGGCCTATGTTGAACTAGTGGATACACTACATACATGTTGTACTAGTGGATATGGTACACACATGATGTACTAATGAATACCGTACATACATTGTACATGTGGATCACATGTTGTACTAGAGGATGCAGTACAATGTACATACATGTTGAAATGGGGTTTAACTTTCCATTTTTCTGCTCCAAATTGGTCTATGGGAGCCACGCTGGCTCGTTAACCTGGAGGTCCCATGTTGGGTGAGAAAGTTCATCTGGATTTTCTGGTGTGGTTCCCCCGGGGGACTACCAAATAACAACGTATAGTCAGAGGTCCTGTGTACACCTTAGTTTCCACGTAAAAGAAACCTCAACAAGTGGAATTTGATACAAGAGCAGGCCGTAGCAACTTTGTCTCAGCAAAATTTCTTTATAGCATATTGTATGGTGTATGCTCTTCATCATTAGCCCAATTAGAGAAGCAAAGAAGGATGTTAAACCCCATTTCAATTGATTTCACTTAATACATTTAACGTATGTCCAGTACTTACAGTCTAGTTGGTAGGTAGCTGGGACTATCATCTTTATTACGTATAATATCGTTACATTTATTGATTGTCTCAAACAGATCAAACGTATCTCCGACACTGAACAACGTGGCCAAACATCGAGCTAATAGTTTCCGTGTTGGGGGACCGGGTGATTCACTTATCTGATTGGTTAACTGTTCAACTAATTTCTTCTGACCGGCCTTTATATCCGACTGAAAAATAAATACGATAAATTACTCCAAGTTAATGCATACAACGTTTATATCCGATTGGAAAATAAATCAAATCAATCCACTTAGGCCAAACTCATTTAATTCTTTGTGCTTTTGGGGCTTGATAGATTAACACCCAACTTGAGTGTGATCAATGTTTTGTTTCAAATGTCAAAACTTAAAAAATTTGGAGCTGAAAGCTTTTGCGACGAGCAACCTGGTACTTTTTGTTTTTAAATTAAGTTTTTTCTCCCCAAAGAAATAACAAGTGCTTTTAACATAGAAAATCTCTTTCAAAAATAACATTATTCCTAGTTTATTCTGTTCAAATATGGGAGATTATCAAATTATCAAATTCAGAGACAAATATGAGATTTTTAATGTTAAAAATGCTTGTGAAAGAAATAGGAAGTACAGTTTTTAAAAAGGTGATCCCAAATGATAGAAAATCAAATTGCTAATGGCCTTAATTCATGCAACATCACAAACATGATATTTCTAATTGTCCATCATAAAGCTTTTCTTTCAAGCTTTTATCATATGAAGTTACAGGTCAAACCAATTGTCCATAACTAGTTTCGATTAGGTAAATAGAAGAATACAAACACGTGTTAATGTTGCATCCTAATTTTAGGATCGATTATATAATTTTACTGCTATATAATTACAAATATTTTAATAGTTTTGCACCATCCTCTTAACAGATGCATAAGTTGAACTGTATTCAAAACCCTGGGGATCATTCAACCAGTTGGAACGCAAATGTTGGGCAATTAAACCAGCTTTAAATCCCCAGATCGCGACTTGTCTTCGAGAATGCTTTTATTCTAAACTGGTTAATCTTGGCCGTCCTAACAGGTTGGCTTAAAAACCCTGGCTCCCACTCAATTTGGACATACGCAGTACGCATCTGAGTACTTTGATGAATAATGTACTACATGAATGAATAAATGGAGTTTTATGGCATGTCATATGAGCCTTTAATAAAAAATTTGAAAAATAACACTATTGTATTAACTGTTCAACTGTTCAGTTGTATAATTGGCTACAATATCAATGAATGACACAGGCGGAAGTGTATAAAAAAATAAAACATTGCTCTTGTATTTACCATACACTATCATAATTGGCTAGAATTTCAATTACCGGTGAGTAAATACAAGAAAAGAAAGCCATTAATTTTGTGAAAAGAAATCCATTAATGTTGTGAAAAGTAATTTTTTGCATGCTATTGTATTAAATATTCATCATCATATATACAATGTTTATTTTCAGTCTTGCTCTTACAATTGGTTAGAATTTCAATAAAGCGATATAAGAACAGAAAGACATTAACAATGTGCAAAGTAATTGCTCGGTGCTATTGTCCCAACTGTAGAATACTATATAATTGACATGTAGCAGAACAGTATTTGTCAGTGCAGGGGGACTGCACCACACACAAATGAAATGGGGTTTGATGTCCTACTGTTCTGCTCCGCACCAGACACAAACAATTACCGGTACACAAAACAAAACAAATTTATGGACAAAACACCATACGCAGAAATCACAAATAAACGCACATATCAAATGCGTATTATGGTTTCGACAGATATTACTGCCCCTGGTACACGCAAAATGGGATAAATTGGCAAATATTGGAGCCCTTTAGCAAAAAATATATTTAATTTTTTGTTTCTTTTTATAGATCTGTACTGTACTAAAAGGTCTGCCAAATTTCAGATACATATATAGACATTTAAAATTTCTATTTTAATACGTACAAATTTTTTCAACGATTGTCGATAATGCCTCTTTAATAGTTTAATCAACTAAAAGCCACCAACTAATGTAGCTTATGGCTATTTTAATAATCAAGATAGGGAAATATATTAAGTAAGATAAAGAGATATATATGTTGTATTTTTTCTGGACCATTATAAAGCCATTGTTTTTATAGATTATCTTCATTTTAAATACAGGCCTTTTTTCCAAATCAATATTGCCGCTAATCAGTAAACTTGATCATCATATTAAGCAGCTATCATATCAGTACTTGACATCTATATGTATATTTTTACTACATGAATTACATAACATAATATGGCTTGTGCTCTAATATGCTATTCAGACGATTAAAAATAATATGCAAAGGCTAAATCTGCCTGTTTCAGGTCTTTATTTTTGTTTCAAATCTTACATAAAGTATTATTAACACATTTATTAACATGGTAGCACATAATCAACTCTCTTAACTCTAGAACGATTAGAACGTTTCACTTAGGTAATGATTTAATTCAAAAATAGAGACGTGAGGCTAAGTTCTAATAAGGCGAAATAACAAGTATCATTGGTCTTTGAGTGTATGTATTCTTTTGAAAATAAAAGCTTGGATGATAAAGAATCCTGTTTGATGTTATTTTCTCCTGTTTGATGTTATTTCAAAGTTTAGGGGGATGTTTCTTTATGATCCGTGAGCTGTATTAATCTTGGTGGATAAAGAATCCATTATTTTCAGTGTTTTAATTTTAAGGTATCGGAGAATTCAACCCAAGAAATGACTGTCACATGTAATTCCGTGGTAAGGATATAGAATTTCTTAATGATCTGTGAGCTTTTTAAATAAGGTATAAGAGCAGTTGATTTGATCAATAAAACTTGCCACTAATAACAATAAATTTTACGTGAGAAGAAATGCTGTTTTCTTGTGACAAGATCCCAAAGATCATCTGTAACTATAACTGTCAACTTCAATCAATTTTCAAAGCAGGTTTTGTGGCCTGGTTGTCTTGCTAGATTATGTACATATATGACCCATTATGACTATATTTACATATTTCTATACGTCTCGTAACATCAATATTGATTGAAATTGACCATATCAAATTCTAATTCATGTGTTTAATATTTGACATTAAGGATATTATTTAGTTAAAGCTACACACCCTGTTACTTTCAATTTGTACAAATATTTTATCTTCAGTGGTTTTCAAGCAGTTTAATGAATGTTATAGAAATAAAACTCACTCTATGAGTACGAATGTCAAAGCTTGATTTTTTGATAAAAATGTTTGCCTAATGAATGTGGAAAGATAGCCATCTATTATAAAAAAACCTGACAACTCACTAGCAAATTAACACATTAAATTCAATCATTGGATCAATTGGATATTTTCATTTTTTAACCAAATCCCTGAGGTCATGATGTTCTTTCGAGGGACATGTCAGTCCATTCACATTAGCAAGCAATACCAACTTTGAAGAGAAAGGGAGAATGGGGTTTAATATCCATCCGACACAAACTAGGTTATTTCAACACAAACATAAGGTATAATTCTATATTCCAGTAATTTGCTTGATGTAAGGATACTTAGCAATGGGAGGAAGCAATACTGAGTTCAAAAGCACACCTCTTGACTTAATGAAAGACCTAAAGATCTAAAGCACCGACCATAGACCACTCAACACTCAAGTTACCAAAACCCACAGGATTTTACTTCTGTATGACCACAAAAATCCTGTGGGTTTTGGTTAGTAGAGGGTTTCTGGTGGTCTACGGTGTGTGCTTTAAGGCTGAGTCACACTAGCCTTAAAGCGCAAACGGATAGACCACTCAACCAACCTGCACCCTCTACCAAACTTTAAACATTTTGCCCAATACACATCTGTGAATAAGAAACTGTCAAATTGCCAACAACTAGTATAGTGTTTGAATCATCCGTAATTATACTACTGACATTTGTTCTGACTTTCTATATAACAATGTTGATATTATTTGATTGAGGAAGGGGAAGAATGACAAACATCTGACGTCTACAATACAGCCCACTTCTTCCGACATTAAACTCATACATTCTAAAAAGTCATGCAATAAACACAAACGTCACAGACTTTGTGCCAAGATTTCATATTTCACAGTTTTCACTCGTGCATTACATAACAAGCAGAACCTGGAATGTTTCTTTAAAGGGACAATAACACTCTTGCTGGCTTGGCAGCTCTAGAAAATAAATAATAGTCTTATTCTAAGTAATCTAAGTACCAGATGTTTATGTGTCCTACCTGTTGTGTAAATTATCCATTACATCATATTTTACTTGTCCAGAGGGTTCGAAAATATTTTAAAATCCAAGTCACATTTGAAAAGGTTTACGTTAACCTTTTCAAATCATGTAGTTGAATTTTTCCAATTTTTTAAATTAGGTGTGTTACGATGAAATTTGTATCATCAATTTATTTGAATATTGTAAAATAATACAATTTGTTGACCAGAATAAAGATTGGGACATATTATTCAATTACAACAAGAGTGTTATTGGGGCTTTAAAGACGCATTATGTGTGATTTAGATAAAGAGCTGTGCATACGACCAACAATGATGAAATAGAACAGGGTGTCAACTGTCAACACAATGATTATTGTTTAGGTCATTTTGAGACTAACATAAACAGCAGTGGTGGAATGAAATAGGGTTTAATTAAAGATACATTATGTAAAATTTAGATAAGGGGTCATCATTCTTGCTAAGACGGTTCGAAAATAGATGATGGGAAATAAATATATTGGAAATTTCTTTCAAATTACTTTGTTCTGAGCAAAGTTATGACTGAAGATGTAGCGTAGTGTAGACTTTTATCCATTCTATCTTCAAATGTTTAAATTTAGTGGATGTTTAAATACATTTTAATCTCAGCCATCCAATGACCTAGAGAATTTATAAGCTTGCCATGTGAATAAATATCTGCATAATAATTTACATAACATTTGAAGCCAAAAGAAAGACCAAAATGGGAACATTCTTTTTAAAGATCTCAAGTTATATGGAACTATCATCTCTCGATGTACATGGATCTCTATTCTGTTTACAACATTTAACTGCCATGGGATCTTTCACATTTATTAGTGTCAGTCCATGTGGAATAGTTATCTACAGATTCGTAAAGTGTGAGACCATAAATACATCATGTCAGATTATCGCATTACATCATAATTCTTTCATCTTTAACTTTAACACATGAACAACCAGGCATCATTCCAATATTGGGTCTCTACAGAATTCTATTCTAGAAACTGTAGACCTTGGACCAATTTAGATTCTACAAGTTCTGGATATGGCTAGTTGACTTTTTTTCCTCTCTTGACTTCTGCTACAATTATCAAATCTACTGTTACTGAACCCCAACCACAAAAAAAACTAACAAACACAGAATTTGAAAACATAAATCAGAAATTACAGTGTACATGAAATGGAAATTAAACATTTGCAAAATTTTGGGTCTGGATGAATTTAGATTTTACAGATTTTGGATCTTACTGAACCCCAACCACTAAAAGATCAACATAATATGCAGAGCAGAAATCAAATATATAAATTATTTGAAATGTACACTGAACATTTGGAAAATACTGAGTCTCTATATATCATCTGCAACTGAGAAAACAGATCAGAAATTAAATAATACATATATACATAATGTATGAAATGAAAATTGAGTACATGTATCTTCTTTAATAGATATTGTGAGCTTGATATGAGAGAGAGAAAGAGAGAGAAAATGGGAGAGAGAGAGAGAGAGAGAGAGAGAGAGAGAGAGATGGGGTTTAACGTCCACTCAACACAAATGAAGTCATTTCGGGACTAACACAGTTCAATTTTATTTCAATAATTCGCTTGTGCATAGGCGTCTTGAGCAGTGGGAGAAACCAGAGGACACAGAGAAAGCCCATGAGGTTGGACAGCCGACCCTACTCCTTGTCAAGTTCAACCAGAGAATCAAAACCACGACAGTTGACTCAATGACAGACCTTATGATACAGCGTGCAATCGTGCATGGCTAACCATTCGACCATCCAACCCCCCAGCTTGATATGATTAAGATTCTACAATCAAGGTTTTTTGACATGGCTTATTAACCACCTTCCCCTGACTCCAACTAAACAGATCATCAAATCCACTTAAACTGCAGATTTATGTAAATTTCCGGAAATATAAAATCAATGTTGGGTCTCCAAAGAAATTGTAAAATGATTTATAGTCTGGACAAATTTAGATTCCATAATTTTTTTATATGGATTATTGACTTTTTTCTCCCTGACTTCAGCTAAAAAGATCATCAAATCCACTAAAAACTGCAGATTAATGTAAATTTCTGGAGATATAAAATAAATGAATGAAATTATAAGTTGATTTATTATCCTGACAAAATTAGACTTCACAGTTTTCTGGATTTGGATTTGAATTTTTCCCTGATTTTAGCTAAGAATATCAATTCTGTTGTCACTGAACCCCAACCACTAAAAGGTCAACAACATCTACTTAAAGAGAGTGTAAACAAACTCTCTGGTTGTCTATTAGAGTAAAAGATTAACTTGTTAACATTTGATCTCTTGCTACATGAAACCCCTGTAGATAAACCACTGCTTATCATCTTCAAATCATTGTTTATTTAGTTTCTTGGCTAGTTCAGATAATCATTCTTTAGCTCCGGTTTATCCTAACCACTAAATTATGAAAAATAAACAGTACATCCATAAATGATTTTCCTAGCTTATGTTAAAATCCTTCTTTTGTTTATTGCTGAGTACAGATAGTTTTCGTTTTAGCTCTATAATGATTTTTATTATGCTAACAACTTTTGATGTTTAAATGTGGGGGTTGGATGGTCAAATGGTTTGAGTAGGGTCCAGTCTCGTGTGTTTTCTCTGGGTCCTCTGGTTTCCTCCCACTACTAAAGAACCCTACGTGCAAGCGAAGTAATGAAATATAACCATATGTTAGTCCCAAAATGACCTAGTTTGTATCGAATGAACTTAAATCCCTTTCTCTTGTTTACATGTAAAGGACTACTGAATCGTTGAATAACATTGTACATCCATTAATCTTCCTAGATATTATCTTGTATGGTCAACTTTGTGTAAATTGTAAACTTTGTATGTTGTCGATGATGTAATAAAATCTCTTATCTTATTCGATACCAGATAAACTGTAAAGCTACCTTTGTAATTACTTATTACAATTACAGATAAACTACTTAAGAATGAATAACAAATTATTAAACATTTTTCTTGTCCTTCTATTGAAGGAAATCTCCACCCATGAGCTAATTCAATTCATCTACATATATCCATCATTGTAAACTGAAATGTGGTTTAACATCTTTCTGTTCTGTTCAACTGGTCAAACCGAGCTACATGTAATGAAAACATGCATACACCGTGCAGTGTGCTGTGAAGGAAATTTGGCCCAATTTGCCCAAAGGCCTAATCTTTTTTTGATATCCAACAATCCAGAGAATCTTTAACACAGAGAGAGAGAGAGAGAGAGGTTTAACATCCACTCAACAAAATCTAGGTCATTTTGAGACTAACACAAACTTTTATTTCAAAAATTCGCATAGTGCGTTAAAGTGGGAGGAGACCGGAGTATCTTGAGAAAGCCCACTTGGTCAGACAGGCGACCCTACTCCATGTCACATACAATTTGTAACAAGCTACATGTAACAGTGGTATATGTAGGACCTCAGTTTATCATTCAATCCAAACTTGCTCTTCCTTACCGGGTCCTTTGTCCAGCACAACCGACAAGGTGAAATCAGACTTGAAAATCTTGTTGGTCTTTCAATGCCAGGACTTCCTGGTAAATGAACCAGTGCCATATCCACAGAGTCATTTTGTCTCCCTATATTTATAGGTTACTTGATTCTTCCCTTAAAATTATTAGTTTCTTTTTTCCAATAGTATTTATTTATAGTGCTAAGACGTGCTAAGGACCCCCACTTAGAAATCTTCATATGATATAAATCCTATTTGACATTTCACTTACCAGACAAATGAAAACTGTCATTACTGGACACAATCAGACTGGGACGAGATGGATGTTTTAAAATAATCAATTACCGGTATGAAAAACTTCCAACTTTCAGCCAATATCAATATCCTGCGGGACTATCTTTATCACAGTTCAATAGAACCAGAGACTTAATACACTTTACTTTATACTACTAACCATTAGTAAGATAAATCAGTCAAATACAAATACTGTAGGTGATAAATAAGGGGTATTCAACAACAAAGAAAGGGTCTCTAAAACATAAACAGCTAGTGAGCTTACTAAAAAGGGAAACTATCAAAATAATAATAACCAGGCCCTCCATCTTGTACCACTGACAAGGGAGAGACCAGGCTGGAATATCCAGAAGATGTTTCTCGGCCAATACCGGGACCCAACTTGAAACCTTCTGGTTAATCAGGTAGCTTGGGCCTTATTCCCTTCAGACTTTGTTGTGTATGTAACTTAAAGGGACAATAACATTCTTGCTGGCTTGGAAGCTCCAGAAAATAAATAATACCCTTATTCTAAGTACTAGATGTTTAATTAAGTGTCCTACCTGTTGTGTAAATTATCCATTACAACCTATTTTACTTGTCCAGAGGGTTCGAAAATATTTTAAAATCCAAGTCACATTTGAAAAGGTTTACGTTTTAGACTTTTCAAATCAATTGGTTGAATTTTTCCAATTTTTTAAAATAGGTGTGTTAAGATGAAATTTATATCATCAATTAATTGGAATATTGTAAAATAATACGATTTGTTGACCAGAATGAAGATTGGGACATATTATTCAGTTACAACAAGAGTGTTATTGGGGCTTTAACGCTAATATTTCCGTCTTATTCTCTCTTTCTTGAAATAATTCTATAATCAACATTCATCCGAGGCAGATGTTTTTAGAATAACCAACGTCCGTTTTATCAACTCAATCATCAATATTAAAAGCCTCTAAGCTATCAACATCATTTTTCAGATGTTGCCATTTCCTTCTTCTTATTTTTTTCTGCATTACTCTATTGTTTGTTTTGTCTCTGTTTTTTTGTGCAGTTAATCCAACCAACTTTCAACACATTTTTTACTCAAATCATTATCAAAAAGATCAATGTTCATTTGAATATTTTTCAATTCTTTCTGTCCAAATTTCTTGGGGTTTTTTTCCCTAGTGGTTACATCAAATACTCATTGTACCATTTAAATATTTCAAGTCATTATTTGCAAGCCTCGACATAAGGAGCCTTGTTGACACAAATCATTACACAACGTACATATCATATTCTTTTTAAGTGGCGTTTAGTATAACTGGATAGATAAATAAAATATACACATACTTATGGAAAACAATTACTAATTTATTTAAAGTGATAATTTCATATCTTCTAAGAGAGTCAAAACATATTTATTTCTATCGATTTTGCTCAAAAGGTTGTCAACTCACTATTATACGATCATGGGCAATATTTCACAGGCATTAAAATCGCTGACACAGAAAATAATAACACAATTACTTCCCTTGTTTTCTCATTCCCCTCCATGCAATGGCGATCTTTAAACGTTTGAATTTGAAGTTGAAAATGATATTTTTGCCAATTTCTCAACTGGCAACACTAAATTATTGGATTATTCTTTAACAAGGTGGGCCTGTTTATTGATACCATCTATTTCAAGGCTTTATTTTAGTATATTTTAAAAATATAACTAAAAAATATGAAATTGCCATTTTAAGCAACAACATTTCGAAGAGTATTCTCTCAACAATTTGGTATATTGTATCAGCTTGAAAACCTTAGGAGAATACTCTTCGAACATGAATCATCGCCTAAATAAATCAGTAGCTGTTTTCCGTAAGTACTGTATGTGTATAGTTTATGTATTATAAAATATGTGAGATAATTTATACTTGATGAAGGCTGTGACAAGTATCTTATGGGATAATTTCAGTCTGACATGGTCTGTTACAGGTGCCTTTTGTCCAAGCTTGTATATGTACATGTATGTTATGGGATATAATTCCCAAGCTTGTATATTATTATATATATGTGTGATAATTTGCCAGCTGCTCCCACAAAACCAGGCTCTTGGTCATTTTATAACAATAGAGCATAGAGCTGGCAGCATATTTGTATAGTCCACAGCCTATGCAATTCTTTTCAAATTTTTCATATCATCTGGCGTTGAGTTCAGCTCATTCACAGCAACAAGTTTATGCTTTTGTGCCAGTAGTAAAAAAAATGAAGTAGTCATGATTTAATTATTTGAATGCTATTCGAATATTCAATTAAATGTGTATAATTAATTTTAAGATTCTTTTTTTGTGCATTTTCAGATTTCTAGAAATTGTATATATATTTCAAATAGCCATGAAGAATTATTTGAATGCAAATATTAAAACATTTTTGTGAGCACTAATTTCAATTTAGGGAGCGAATATCAACTTGATGCTAAAATTACGTACCATACTTTATTCTGTTTAGTTCTCTCAAAATATTTGAGAATTATATTTTGTTTAAACTTTTTGCTGAGATTATGTCCTTTGTTCTGTGTATTTGTAGTTTTGTTCTTTCAATATCTTACAGACATTATAAAGTCAATATTTCTTTGGACTAGTATTTTCAAAAAATCAAATGTTTTTGACAAAATGATGTATTTTTTAAATCACAGACAGTCCACATGTTTGATTTTAATACTACAGCTATCAGTCTGGAGGTTATTAGTACTTGACCTAGTAACAGTGACTAATATCGTTTTCAAAGACGGATCTTTAAAAAAAAAATCGATCACAGACATGTTACTGATATTAGACTTTCAATTAGTAATAGTCTACCGGTACAAAGAGGAGCCTAGGGGCTTTGGATAGTACAGTCAAGTAGTGCCCAGTACTCGTAATATTGGTTTCGGCCTTCACGGCAAGCTCTTTTGATCATAAGGTTTGTTGTGCTGAGTGATGGTTTCAATCCAAGATTTATCTCTCTCATCTCTTTTAAAATTAATTTCTGAATTTTCAATAAAACCCATCAGTCTGGACAGGCAACCCTACTCTTAGTCACGTACAACCATGGTTAAAAAACACCACTTGACTCAATAATGACAGACCTTATAATACAGCACACATGCAAAAACCATTCGGTCATGCACCTCCCTGACTACAAATGGAGGCTATCGATACTGGTACTATAACTACCGAAGGCTAGTGGAACTAGTAGTACCAGACAGTAACTAATATTGGTTTCAGCTGTCTGCTAACCATTAAATCTTTAAATTAGATGAAGAAAGGGAGAAGATGGCGATAACGAGATAATCATTATAGCCTTATAGAATGATGTAAACTGGTGTTGAGACAAAATGGTGATCAGATGACAGAAGATTGTATAATAATAACATTCTCTGTCTTAAATTCTTCCTTTACGTACTTCTGTTTCACCTGTTCTGTAACATTCTCATTAAACAAATCATGGGTCTAATTAAACCATCTATTTCACCAAGATGATCTGTTAGTGTCTACAATCATCACAATGAAATTTGATCAAAGTGTTGGCTGTGGCGCTGCTCTTCGGACATATTAGCCTCAAAAAAAGTCGAAACTTACAAACAGTTAAGAATACTTCGCAACTGTTCATTAGATTTCTTGCAAACTGCATAAAAAATTTGTGTACGAATCATAGTTTGCAAGTTTATACATCTTGGCAAAGTTTGATCATACCTAATTTAACAACATGTATGTAGTCAAATCAAAATTTTTTATTTTCTTGTTTTTTTACCAACTCGGTGAAAACCTGCAAAACATTGATTCCTCTTTAAATTTATGTACAGGTTACAGGTTATGTCTGTTTGTGTTGAAGATAATGAATTAAATCTGTAAACATGTGCATACTTTCTATCTTAATACAGTCTTGTTTCACCTGTTTCCATCATTCTTATTTAACTCAATAAAATCCTTGGAAGTTAAGCTGTCTTTCAAAACTGCTCGTCACTAACAACATTTAAATAAAGATCTATCTGTTTGACAGTTCATGCAGATAAACTTAGTTTTGTTAGCGCTTTGAGCAGACACTTTGTTCTGGAGTTTAGCTCAATACAAGAATCCTTATTATAACTATTATAACGTGTAACCCTTTTCTTGATTTACCTGTGTTTGTCAACCTGCACATCATCAAATATACTGTACCATACCCATTAACATATTTTTCTTAATTAAATACTTTGTCACATAGAACTAAAAGGTAAGACCCCTTCTCTTAATGACACCTCAATATTTTTTTTTTCTATAACATCAAAGTTCCAGGCAAAAAACAACTTGTAACATAATAACAAAAACTTACCTTTTGAGCTGCACCTAAAACTTTATCCAAAAATCTGAGCCATTCAAACACAAAAACAGGTCGTTTGGTATCAGGTATCCTCTTAAAAGCCTCCTCATTTAATAAGAGGCTGTGAGCCAACTCCATGTTGATTATCTAATTACACTCCTGTAGGAAAAAAATAATGCAAAGGTAAAACAAAAGTTAAATAAATATCACATGGTCAGGCACAATTTCAGGCCCTGTTTGATAGAGGTTCATCTGGTTCCTGTCATTTTGTCCCCCATAGATTTGTAATTTTTCTGTGCCTGATTTAGCCTAAACTGGGCTAATGAAGACGGGCATACGCCACAGTGTGCTATGAGGGAAATTTTGCCCGGGCAGCGACGCTACTGCCTACTCTTACATCGAATTCCAACTGCCAAGAGATCTTTTACGTGCACGCAAAGGTGTATACAAGACCTTGGTTTTATGTCCCATCTGAATGACTAGACAGTTGTCCTTGACAGGCCTTTCCGACCATCCTTAGTATCCCCTGTGGTTTCGGTCCAATCAACTCCACTATTCCCTGAGTCCATTCACGGGGAAGACAATCAAATTATCCATCTGTGAATGCCATGAATAGACCCCCTGGAGATACCGAGGAAGGTACATGTACTAGTTCCTCCGGTAACTGAAATTTTGTCCAGCAAAGATTTATCTTTTTACTGTGTCATTAATATATGTCCAAAACAAAGTCACAAATATGAGGTACTGGTTCATTAGTGGATGACAGTTTGTCAGGTACAACTTTAATTTTTACTTCCAGGCATGAATATTATGATAACAGATGAACATTTGTAAAATATGTCAATCTGAATCTTAGTAAATATAATAATTCACAAGTACATCGGGTGCAAAATATAACCTCATTTATACATGTATGGCTTACTATTGTCACAAATAATACTGGGTAATGAAAATGATGGGTTTTTTTTGTCTAATCTTTGTGCTATGCCACTCCAGATACATGTACTTTCACAGGATGTTTATACTTAAAACAATATAAACCATCTAGGACATAACAAGAAATTTAACTTCCAGGTACATGCACATGCATGCACTCGTAAAGTGGAACACTCACATTAAAGCTGTATTTACATGCATTTCACAAAACATGCCTTATAACATTGTAGTTTGTATGCTTATCAACAATTTGGCCACCCTAGCCCCCTTTGATGAACAGGACCGTACATGAAACATAAAATAAAAAATCTCAGGTACAAATTGAACTGAACTGCCATGTACATGTACAGGTAGGGTGTTATATAATTTACCATGTATCTATTGTAAATTACAAAACGATCCAGACAGTTGTAATTAAATACAATTCATGTCCCTTCCACTCTGCATAGAAGATGAGCATTATATAGGTTTATAATAAACATTTTCCACCAGAAACAACCCTCTCTGGTGCCATAACATAAACATACTACTTCTTCTAAACCATAAACTCTTGAGTTACAAATCTTAATTCTTTAGTTGGTCGAACACATGTTTTTTTAGTTGTTCAAGGAAATACTTTAACTTAGTCATTTCCCATTCTTTTTCAGAAAGAATTTGTAAATATATATTTAGACCTAGTTCCACTAGGTAATAACCTATCTAATCTATTGAATATGGTAACACCATTATTAGCAAAATCAGGAAATAATATAAAACGAAACTGGTGTTTCTTTTCTTCCAAACTTGAACAATGAAAATCTCCATGTGAAAGTAGGTGTTGAAGTTAAATCACTTTATTAAGACCAATACCCATTATATAAATGAAATCAACTCAAAACACAGGTCCTTGAAGGGATTAAAATTTCTTACATTATCTTGTTTTGTGTATTAGGGTAGCATACTGGCCAAGATAATGTAAACAGTATCTGAAATTTCTCATCACTCAGATTAAATATTTAATCATGTTTTTGGATAGATTTCAGAATTTATCTGTAAAATTATCCCATGTTTGCTGCTACCAAACATAGATACTGGTATTCTTAGGGGCAAAAGAAAGATAGAACTTTCGGTCAAAATAAACTATTTTCAGATGTTTATCATGCTGTATTTTCCAACACAAGTACCGGTATTTACATGTATGGTACCCCAATCCCACCCTCCCCAGTCAGTTAAATTTTTTTTTTTATCATTCTGAACATCAGATCACTATGGGTGTCCTAGTATCCGAGGATGTACATGTAGTAACACTGATTCTACAGAAAAGATGAATTCTTACCAGTAGCAGGTATATACATGTATTCAGGAATAATTATCCATTAAACACTTTTCCAATCTTTTTGAAATAAATCTAATGTAATATCTAATAAAGTAATATCCAATAAAGTAGAGGGTTTCTTTCAAGTCAAAGTTTACTTCCAACTACAACGTATAAGCTTACATTATGTTTTTAACCATTTCTAACTTCCCTCAGTTATGATATTTGTTTTTTAAGACTTAAATGTGCAAGGTATATGAAATAACTTGCCAAGTCAAGAGTTATTTCCAATCGACAACATATACACTTTTTGAACGGTCGGTGAAACTGTTTTCATATAAACACAGAGCTCAATATCCAATAAAATGATTCAGCACTGACAAGTTTTCACCTTGAAGCATGTTGAGTTATTCCCAACAGACGACTACCATAATACCTTAATAACAACCGATAAAGCAATGGATTGAAGCAATGGATGGAGCGGAGATGTTTTTAGATTATGTATTGATATTCTTGTTCTACTATAGAATCAGAATGAATGACTCATCAACCAATCAATAGTCAGGTTACAATACCCAATAGTATTCTTGCTTAATAAATTCCATGGCAATCAATGCCATGTTGCCCTACAGAGACTGGAATTTAATTGGGTCAGGTGAACACCATCAGAGCAACCAGTGTCTCACAACAAGTCTTTGGAGATAAAAAAAAACATGATGTGTCTACACAAAGAATAAAAGCAGTCTACCAAACAAATTGCGTCTCTTTTGAACTCTCATCTTAAATACATGTAGTACAGAAAACGCATGTTGCAAATTGTCTGTTGGCTATATTAAGACTTCCGATATATTATTTCCTTGATATTGATCAAATCAAAAAACATGATTGTCTACGCAACAAATGAACTCACTCTATCAGACAATTGCATTTACTTTGAACTTTCGTCTTATAACACAGAAAACGTATGCTCATAAGACTTTGGTCTAACAGGATATTTTTTTGCAACAATATTATTTTTTTAAATTGATAAAATTCAGTCAAGTGTGTGTCCAAGTTATACAAAGGCTGGCTAAAATTGATTTTAAAATGGTATCTCAACAGAATCTTTCTTTGATCTTTAACGTTGAACCCAATTTTATTTATTTCATTGATTTTATATTCCCTTCGTCTTCAACACGGACTTCAAATGATCAAAGGGTTTTTTTTTCTATTTTCAAGTTTACATACTTGCAAATAGAGGAAGTTTATCATTTTGAAATGGATAAAATAAAACTGTTCAAGTTAGTTATACAAAGGCTAACTGAAATTGATTTTAGAGTAGTTTCAAAACAAAATTTTGTCTTTGATTTTAAAGCTGAACACAACACCATTTTATTTCATTTCATCAATTTCATATTCCCAACTCCAATATGGATTACATGTACAAACTTTTACAATTTACAAAATGGATCAAATATTTTTATTATTACATGTGCTTGCAGAGAGGAGGGAAAATTTACTATTCCAGTCATCTTCATTGGGTTTACCATGTATGTACATCCAACCCTTATTTCAAATTCCAACTTTGAAAGGTTTTTTTTACATTACACAAGTGTGAACACATGGCCTTGGTTTTACTATCACATACCAAACAACTAGGTGCTGTCCTTGCCAGACCCCTCATCATTTTCTTTTTTACTGATTTTTAGTTTCTGACTTTTGCCTTCAAAGTGACTTTATTTCCCAAAACTCAAAAGGGAAAACTTCTAAGAAATGCAAAGAATCAATTTGCTGTTTGTCATGGCTTTGTCTTGCTTTGTTGGTTTCAGTAAATTTCAATCATTTTGACTCACAATTGATGTTATGGTGCATTGATGCTATTTCGCCCATATAGCCTATATATGTATAGGCCTACCAACTTCAAAGCCCTGACTTCATTACATGCTGTCTACAAAAGTAAAACATTGAACCCCATTTCATTTCAACCTCAAAGCCTTTCTAGACTATTTTCTAAGATAAATGCATACATATATATACCTATTTAAATTTATCTGATTTACAGAATTCAATCTAATGCATAGTTACCACAACTAATCACAAATAAGATACTGTATGATTGAACCTCTAAAAGGAATATCAGTCGAAAACTGGTTTAAAGGAGCTAAATCATTAATATTGACATGAGTGGGTCGCAACGCATATAATACTGTAATATGAATGTATATAAACTTTCAATGGTTTCCGTTTCAAATCAGATATGTTTCACAAAATAAGTCAGCAGTCTCAAACAAATGCAAATTTCTAACGTCTGGTTATTCCAGTCTACATACGCCGTTTCATTTGGTGCAATATGTCTAGAATCGTTCCCCGAGTCTCTGCAAGAACTGGGGCTAAAACGCATTACATGTAGCTACTTAATTCCAATCAGCATTTACAAGGATACGATGAATTGAAAATTTGTCAAGATTCGGTATCTAATGCAGTCAATATATTGAGTCAACACAAGCCAATGCCGCATAGGGGTTTAACCTGAAATCTTTTGATGGTCCTCTTTTCGATCTAATTGAATCCATTCCTGGAGATTATCTACAGTTGATATTTACATTTTTTTTTCATAATTAAATAATCAATTTCAATACTTTTATTTACGGTAGAGAGAGAGGGTTTGACATTCGCTTGACACAAACTTGGTCATTTCAGGACTAGCATATGGTTTAATTTTATTTCAATAATTCGCTTGTGCGTAAGGGTCTTTGGCAGTGGGAGGAAACTGGAAGACCCGGAGTTAAACCCATGATGTGGGACGGGAAACCCAGCCGACCCTACTCAGTGTCAGGTACAAAGGGGATTCGAAACCACGCCGGTTGATTCAATGACATGCTAACCATTCGGCCATCCACCCCCCCATTTTACAGTGGATTAAGCCGTGAAAACAATTAGATACTGTAGCAAGAATGCAAAGAACCACGGCTCTAAGTAAGGCAGGGTATACTGTTACAACAAAAAAAATATTGTGCTACTTACAAATTACCAAAAAAACATACAAAGAACCAGATGAAAACAAGAGAGAACAAAAATAGACCAGTCTATACATACACTTCACAACTCTCTAGCTACATGTACATGTACTTCAACATGATTTATAATAAACATTTGTCAATCTTCCAAAAAACAGTCGATAACATCACATACAATAATATCTCAAAATCATAATCACATATACATGTAGATGATCGGTTATTTTTCAGAAGCTTACAAAATGGATAACGAAACAGGAATTGATTTTATAATGTAGACAATTTCAATATTCATAAAAAGTATGCTAATTGGTCATGCATTATATGTACATTATGGCCTTAGAAAGTCAAATATTTTTCCATATATACATGTATATGTAAATCTCAATGTCTGTATATCTCTATTGGGGTTAAACATTGCTGCCAATTTCTATACTGCAATATTGTGGTTGAATAGTCTGTCTTGCAATATCTCGATATCTTCCAATGTATATTGTAATATTTCATATTTTATTAAAGATACATATTGTAAGAGCTGTCCATTCTTGTATAATAGCTTAAAAATACATGATGAAATATGAATATTGAAAATTTTAGTCAAACTCAAATTACTTTATTCTGAGCTATTGTTAAGTACCATTTCAACTGTAATAAGTCTTGATTTTCAGTCCTTTAATAGGCAGTCTCTGTGACAGACGTCCACTTTAAAGTTTACGAAAATATTATAGACAACTCTCTAATTTCATCCATTCAAATATTGTCATAAATTAAGAATTTAAGATTGAAACAATTAAAAAATTAGACATATGCAGACATTGTATCCCAATACTGATATCATATGCACGTATACATGTAGTACATATAACTTTATAGCTTTACATATTTGACATTTGTACAAATGATGAATACTTTCTATTTCTATGAATACCTGATTTGGCTACATGTGTAGGTTCCTTTTGCACATGGGACGAGAGCTCAAAAAGCATCAGTTATTGAGTTATGTACATCGTATGTATCTAATTGATTTCCAGTTTTCAAAAGAGAACTACTTTACAAAATGCCGAGAATTGATTGATGCTTCACTTCTTTTTTCATTGTCTTCATGACACTTTGCTACAGAGCAATTCAAGACCCTAACTGTTTTATTTATATAAATCTTCTAAATCTACGTATTTACATATTTCTCTATTTTATTTATCATTATCATGTCTATTTAGGGGTTTGACAAGACAAGATGTATGCATTGATTGTTTATTATTGTAACCACAGTGTATTCGAGTCTAAGAATTGTTTCTCGATTTTTAAATTAAATCATTAAATGGCCGACAGTTCTAATCTGGTTAAAGTCTCAGGCATCCAATTGCATCCAATATGGTCTGGTCATGTTATTAAATGTCTATATAATAATTCATATAAGATTTAAGGTCTAAAAGATCTGTAATAGGCAAATTACCTCTTGAATAATGTATTTTTAATCCTAAGATTTTATTGTATCTAAACACCCCATAAGAGGCAGCACACAAATATCCACAAAACATTTTAAGAAGAAGAGAAAGCATGAACATCATTTATGACAAAGGCTAATAATTAAAATTAAAAACAAAAACAACATATCATGTAAATATTTACATACATGTATTATATAGTTATTTGTTAATTACTCAACACTGCTAGACTAGTAAAACTAAACAGTTGTAAACCCAACATTCATTATCTAATCTAGATGGACCATTTTAAACTACGCAAAAGTAGAATTAGGAACCAAATATTTATTAATTCTCAATGAATTTGAACAATTTGTCAACAATGGGTTGAAACTACACATTAAATACAGAAACTCCTGCTAAAACAGGACAACTATATGATACTCAAGTTGTATTGCTATAAAGCAACAGATACAGAAATAATTATGTTTTGATTTCCTTAGAAGATACGAATTATCAGTTTAATTATTCATACATGTCTGATTAGGCTGATTGTAAGAAACGCATTCCACTGATAGTAATGACTATATCTACATATACTTGTATACATCATAACATAAATGTACCAGTATACCCGGAGTATACCGTACATACAATAATGGATCAATTATAGTTACAATATTGTTATTAATTTGCACGTAAAAGCCAACTCATATCCAGTGACATACATGTGCTATATCTTACAAAACTCCACATTTCAAAATATGATGTTTGAAAACTCTAATTCTGAAATTAGTACGCTACCAAAATATTGTTTGTTTACAGTAAGTGGAATTCTAAGACTACAAGGGGAAAAAAACGTGCATTCATTAATGAAAAATACTGCAAGTACGGAAGCATTAACAGATAAAATTTCTAAATTCATACATATGCATATTCATTCAACAATTAGCATTATTAAAGGAAGCAATCTGATTAAAACACAGATCCTATTTCGTTTCATTTTATAGTTCAAAATTTGTAAAGGATGATTAATGACAACAAATTATTCTGGTTTTCTTAGCCTTTTTTTCCCCTTAAATTAAATGTGCCGGGTAATTTGTAAAATGGAAACTCCAACTTAGATAGTAGAATTGGGGATTTACCCAAGTATCAGACCAGTCAAAAATGTATAACCACTGAATATTATCCAGTCCATTGTATATGATTACACATTTAATTTTAATGATATTATACTGGAATAATATGATCTAATTCTAATGCTGCAATTTTAAAGTGACATCAAATTGAAACACAACCGGTACCTGTACTTAATGGTCACATATTCTGCAAAATCAACTTGCATCAAAATGTTTTTAAAATGACTGATTTCACCCAGAAAATTTAACATTTCAAATGTTTCGAATTAAATTATATTTAAATAAATTTGATATTTTTATCACTTCCATATGACATGAACTTCTTGATGAACAGATTCAGCATTAGCCTATTAAAAGTTTATTTTCGTGTCATCTATTTTGTTTATAAATTAAAATAATATTTTTACATTTACATTGTCAGTAGGCGTAAATAAAATAAAATATATTATCTAAAAATATGAAAACAACAAGACCCTGGAATAAATATTTGTTTGGCTCTTTTGCCATTCAACGTGTAGGCCGATGACATTCTGAATGACGGCAGTTCGGGAGACAGGAGGAGACTGTTGTTGAGTGCAGAGAAGACGTACTACGGTGAATGAATGGCAGTGGGAGTTTCTCATGGTAACACACATCGTCTGTCACGTCGGCTTGCCCCCTTTTCTAGGCCCTTAAAGCCAATAACCAGTCACTACATTCACAAAACCTACCTAATATTCTACCAGCATGTTCTTCATCTGTTAGTAAATTTTCAATATTCCAAGTTAATTTTAGACAAGATGAATTTCACAGCATCTATTCACATCTATATCTCAGAAATACACTGCGCATGCTCTCGTAACTTACGGTATATTTATGACGTATCGTCTTTAAGACTCGCAATACCAGACACACTAGCACGCACCTGTTAATGTTCCGGTTTACAGATAAATCGTTTTATTTTATCCTACATTGAATGCATTTTGGTGAATCTTCAGATTAAATTATATGGATAATCACATGTGTGAAAATATGTGACCCTGTTACTATATGAGTGTTGGGTTATAAACTTATGTGGATCTACCTTTAATAACCCGGTGTTGCTGTTCTGGGGGTTTTATGGTGACTTTTTAAATTACTCAAAAAACTACTTTGAAATATAAAACTGAAATATAAAGTCAAAAAGATAGGTTAGGCCGGTAATACCGTTCCACGTTTTATTACATGCAGACGTGCGCAGTGGGTATTTCACCGGAGAGCTTCACTGAACGGAAGTGACACAAACCATTATCTTGAAATGGACCCTGTAAATAAATTTTCTGCTAGTCAAGGTTGTCAGGTCTCGATAATGAAATACCGAAACTGCCTTAACTGGACACTTTCCACTATATCATGTCCACCCACTTCAAGTTTCTCTTATCCAATTTTTTTTAGTGGTTCTGCTGGAAAAGGTGGTATGGTCAAAAACATAATTGGATGGACACCTAAATACCGACAATTTCCCAGTGATTTTGTTATAATGAAAGAAATTTAATTGATGATCATATGAAGCTAAATTGGTCATAAATCTAGAGCAGTGTGTACATCACTTTGAACTTTAATTCAATTAGAAACCCAATTCATGACTTGATTGACTCACTGTTACAAAATTAGACCATTCCATTTCAAATGAGAAGGTCGCGGTAATAAAGAGGTAAGGCGCTGGCCTGGAGGTCGGGTGTTCGATCCCTGCATTGGCCGAGAAAGTTCATCCAGATTTTCCGTCGTGGTTCCCCTTTGTCAATGATGCAGGACGGAGGGCCTGGAAAGGACAAAAACCCGACGTACCTAAATTCCAAAATTTTCGTGGGGAGATGCATACAAGGTAAGCTCCGCCTCTATACGCTGTCTGTAAACCTGGATTTTTCAGGCATTTCGGGTTCTGCCCCCCCCCCCCTAACTGTCATCGAGCCCGTACGCCTTTGATTATGCAGTGTAACAGGTAGGGTGAGTCTGTCGTTCAGATTGTGGATGGGCAATACACAAAAACACATCCCAAAGAAATAACAGCTACTTTATTTATTTAGGCGACGTTTCGAAGAGTATTCCCTCAACGTTATCAGGCTATATAAATATAATAAAATGGATGAAGATGTACTATATAGTAGTTAATAATTATACATATAAGAGACGGCGACAACTCTCGTATGGTAGGTCCAGAGTAGCTGGAGACTAGTGGTCGGAGAACATCTGGACTGAGATCTAAGCGATGTACTGGGGGGGGGGGGAGAGAAATGGGGTTTAACGTCCACTCGACACAAACTAGGTCATTTTGGGATTAACATATGGTTTCAATTTTATTTCAATAAATCGCTTGCGCGTAGGGGTCTTTAGCGGTGGGAGAAAACCGGAGTGCCCGGGGGAAACCCACGATGTTGAGAAGGCGCCCCTATCTCCATGCCACAAATGCTCACACCAGGGTTTGAAACCACAGCCGCAAGCCAGAGGTGACCGGCCAGCTAGAGGTCGAAGTGTGTGTATTCTCCCCGTTCAATCAAATCTACCCCATGTACAGGAACATGACAGCCCTTCGTTTACTATGGGGTCTTCCCTAAAACTTTGGACAGTGATTTAAGGTATTAAAAACGGTGATAGTATTGTTCGTATTCATACAGCATTGTTTACATTGTTGATAGCCTCGATTGTCACACAATTAGTTTTCCTACAATATTCTGCTATGCACTGGCTAATTGGGCATAATAAAATCGTGAGTCATGACGTAATGTTATGTAAACATATAATTTGGTCCAATTTGGAACTTTGTTTCAAATTTAACGATTTTGTTACGCAGTAAGCAATTGGTTGTTAATGGGACTGTAAACCAATGATAATTTAAAACAATGAGTAGTGGGATTAGCTCTAATCAAACGGAACACTGCGAGGAGTGTGCCGGTATACGAGATTAATACACAAGTAGTCAGTGCACGCGTCCCAGGATAGGATATTTCAAGGAGCGAAGACTTTTCTAAATTTGATACTTTGCTCATTATACTATCAATGTGGTCCAAAGTCTCAGCCAATCAAATTGTTTATCACTGCTTAGTGGAAAATGCGCATGATCTAACCCTTTTCGTGCATTCATCTAAAACACACATAGCCTACGCCAATTTTGAACATTCTGCATCATTTAAAAGGACAGTAATTGTGTTCCAAAGTCTCAATCAATCAGACTGATGTCTCTACTTTGCCTAAGCAGGCATGCCCAACATCGAACTTTGTTTAGGTATTGATGTAAATAAACTATAAACCAAGTTTAATCACTCTCATTGTGTCCTAAATCATCAATCAATCAACTTGCTTATCTCTGCTTATCCTACGTAACGTTTCGATGTAATGAAACATACACGAGGTTTCACCCTTATCAACCGAAATTTTCGTGTTTTACAGAATCTTAGTTATCGAACTCCAATGTCTCGACCAATCATATTGCTTATCGCTCTGCTTACCCCGAGCCAAAAATGCCCATTATCGTACTTAGTCAAGGTATTTATATGCCGAAATACACTGAATCAAAATCAAAGTTTTCGTGTCATGCATCATGAGTAACTAAAATTGTTTATCTCTGCTTACCCTCAGCAGTGAAAACACATTTTTGCATCCTTTTGCTATTTTGAATCAACAAATCTTATATTTATATCTTGTTTTTGATATTATTCAAACAAAACAAAACTTCGAGAAAACAAAAATTGAAAAGAAATATAGGAATTCCATTTTCACCCTAAAGTTCTATAAAATTTGAAAAAGACTTCCTAAAATTTAATTTAGTAATTAATGAACTTTCATCTCATGCTCGATAGAAAAGGGGCATGCAATTTTGACTAAGGTCGAGGGAACCAACAAAATGAACAAATACTAAAATTATAAAATGTACTAAACCAGCTGTTGGTATAGATAACAGCTCATTTTAAAATGGAATCAACGTAAATATGAACAAATTAATTTCCCGAATTGAAATTGTAAAAGAAACAATCTAATTTAAACTAAAATACCGGATATGACTGACATAGATATTATGTCCAATACATTACAGTCTTGTTGTATAAATATATGCGCCCTGGAAACTTTGAGAATATCAATATCCTACAAAGCCTTAAAAACTGAAACCGGTAATTAGAATGGGGATATACATTAGAAATAATATTTTTAGGGGATAACAATACCTACGGTCAGCAATCTGAATAATCTATTGGTCAACGTGGAAATATAGTAATTATATTAGATGAAATGTTAAAATGTCTTACCACCACAAAATGGGTTCTAGCTATTGTGTGACCTATAGCTACATGAAATCTAAAATGCCTTTCCCGAGACTTTTTCCGGACCCATTCAATCTGATTAAAACACAGATCCAATTTCGTTTCGTTTTTTATAGTTCAAAATTTCGTTTTTACCTGTCTTCACTACTCTTGGATCTGGAGGACTTGTTATTTAACTGGTGTTCTACCTGAAATGAGGGGTCAGCCAATCAAATGGTCTGTCGAATCGACCCTTTGACCTTTTCATGCGTGGAACTGTGGGTAGATATTACCAGCCAACGACGTCTATACTAACACCAGCGGATAGAAATCATAACAAAACACAAGTGGATTTTGAAAAGCATGGCGATCGCTAATTGGTTAATCGAATGACTGACGTTATCGGGTCAAATGTCCCGTGCTTGATACCTGACGTCATAGAACGTGAGCGTTCACTATAACTAGTTAGATCTACATGAGTGTAGGCCATCGAAAGTATAAAAAACGAAACGAAATATAGATCTATATTTTAATTAGATTGGGACCCATTTGTACAGTAATAAGCGTAAATATTTTTTATTGTTCATTGAATGACAATGGGATGAGACACGAGTTTTGCAACTTATAAAGATTTCTCCATTACATAAAGTTATTAATCATAAAACATCTTACAATAAGAAACATTTATACAGAGGCGGATTCTGGGGGGTTGGGAGTGGCCCATCCCGTCCTGCTCAGTCACAGAAAAATGTATTTAAAATGAAAAGTGTGACGGTCTTGTACTTTATCCTTGATCATATGATGGGGGGTGGGATTGCCAGTCATAGTGCGAGATAATGATATATAGACATATGCAATCTGTTTCACAGAGAATTACTTACGAATGACTGTCTTGAACACGTGCATTGACTTCATGCGGCGTCAGTCACAAGCCCAATGGCTCGTGCCATGACACGTCACTCTGCAATCCTCGACAGATTCCAGAACCTACATCTAGTCTCGGCTGTATGACGAATGTCGCCATATTGGAACTACTTTAAAGGTCCCGGATGAAACATGACTGCGCCCATGATGTCTTGGAACTACTTTAAAGGTCCCGGATGAAACATGGCTGCGCCCATGATGTCTTGTTTGTTTGCAATAGCGTCAAGTTTTCCTGTTAAAGTAAACCGGTAGCCGCATCGCAAATGTATGGGCGTAGGTACATCAGGCGCGGATCCAGAGGGGGGCACACGCCCCCTCTATTTTTTGAGGTGGCGAACAGTTTTTATCTCCATATATTCTCGCGAGAAAGAGAACAAAAATAGTTTAGGTTGGAAATCCTAATTTACAGTATTAGTATGAAATTAGTCCTTGTGGTCATTTTTTCCACCCAAAAATCACTGTTCCGGGCTTCGCACTCCCAAATGGGTACAGCACGCCCCCTCTTTCTGAAAATCCTGGATCCGCCTCTGTACATATCACTTACAGCCATACATCCGAGACTAGATGTAGGTTCCTCGAGATTTGCCTAGATGTAGGTTCCGGAATCTGTCGAGATTTGCCGAGTGATAACACGTCTTTATTTATTTTGTCGGAGGAAAAAAGCTAATACCGGGGACCCATTAAGTCGCGTCGATGTCATCCTTATCTCTGATTGTAGCGGGCTAGCGAATATTCACTGCTGATCTGTGTGAGACATATGTGATATCAAAATTAATAAAGCTCAGTGTGTATGTATATACGTGAAAGGCGATAGAGAGAGAGAGAGAGAGAGAGAGAGAGAGAGAGAGAGATGGGATTTAACGTCCACTCGACACAAACTAGATCATTTTGGGACTAACATATGGTTTCAATTTTATTTCAATAATTCGCATGCGCGTAGGGGTCTCTAGCAGTGGGAGGAAACCGGAGTGCCCGGAGGAAACCCACGAGGTTGAGAAGGCGCCCCTATCTCCATGCCACATACGCTCACACCAGGGATCGAAACCACAACCGCAAGCCAGAGGTGACCGGCCAGCCAGAGGTCGAAGCGCGGCACTCTAGACCACTAGGCCATCCCATTATTCAAATTTCGAAGTCCTAAATAAAATAGCCAGTGATACTGGAATACTAATGAATAATAAGTTAACGATCGGAAAGTCAAAATCATCACTTTTATCGTATAATTTAATACTCAGTTTTGTCAAAATCGAGACGCAGATCCAAGTAGGAAGCGTAATTGTCAACTGTCAGTAGTGTTTTTTATTTCGAGTTCACAAGGATATGTGAAATCTGCATTATCAATTAATTTGGGATTTATAGAAGCAAATCAGCTAACAAAGGTGCATAGTTGGTGCCAATGGGGATACCTACCACTTGCTGATATATTTCCCCTCCAAATTCAACAAAGATATTATCAATTAAAAATTCCGTCATCTGAATTATCTTGTCGGCAGTGAATGTATTTTTGGAATCACTGTGGTTCATGACAAAATATGTGGAATTATAATTAACGACTAAATAATGATATCTAACAATTCCCGACTTAGATGAAAAGACACTGTGAATAATGTCTTTTACCTGAGCTTTTAATTTACTATCTGGGGAATTTTAGTGTACAAAGTAAAAAAGTCAAACATTTGTATAGATAAGATTGAAGCAAGTGATCCAGACTGTAAACCATCAAGTAATTCTTTGGAATTTTTTAATATCCACCATAGGCGTACGAGCCAGGGGGTCGGGGGGTGGGGGGCAGCTTTAAAAAGTAAAATTAGTGTTTTATTAGGGCTCGATGACCGTTAGGGAAGCAAAACTAGAAATGCCTGAAAAAATTTAAGGTTTACAGACAGCGGCGCCGGTTTTCTTCGAGAGGCGAAGAAGCGGAGCTGACCTTGAATAGACCCCAAGAACATTTTGGAATATTAAATCACCGTTACACCGTAAAGTTGGGTGAGTTTGAATTTTTTGAAAATCGCACTAAAACTGCCGAACAAAATGACCGCTCCTCGTACGTATATAGGTTGCTGACGCCTTGATGATACTTGAAATATATTATCTTTATAACCCAAAGATTTTGCTCCTGTCGATATTCGCGCATGTCGGATCGTAGCTTCCCGAATTATGGCTCTTGATTTCTCGAAAAATCACTTTCTGTAAGGTTGTTCTCTATCCATCTCTTGCAAAATGTGGGTGTATCCTGCCTGGCAGCTGTTGGTTTTATATGTAGATCCTTAACAAATTTCGTTCTTTTCGGTTTTTAAACTTGTCTCAAATTCACACCGTTGAGAAGGAAACTACCATTTGATTCAATTGTGGTCATAATACCCTTTCTTTCGAAATCAAATGGGCTAATGCAGACGGACATACGTATACAGTGTGTTGTGGGGGAAAATTCGCCCGGATGGCGGCGCTATGACAAACTGTTATACGCCAGTATGTAAATGTCCGCCATCACTGACAAGGAAGGACCACGCCGGAAGATTCTCAGACAACATCGGGTTAGGTTTTTACGGGACCTCCAGCGAGCCAACGTCTTACCTACTGAGCTACCGCGGCTCCCATATGACAATGGTCCAGTCCCTAATCTTGTTTTTGAAAAACAAACCCCACCCCAACTAATAAAAACTAAACCTCGGCTTAAGAACGTCAAAGACCCAGTTCACAAGTTAAACCCCAAACGAGACTATTTTAATAATTCTCTTGAGTTGAGTCCATATATAACGTTGAGTGAATCAAAAGATGGCTGTTTTATGGATACTCGCCGATCTCACCTGTCCAAATTTGTTTTATTTGTGTTTGACGTAAAAAAAATTTAGGATAAAAAACCATCTGAGATCTAATAAAACAGGGCTCACTTTTTAAATAGATTAAAATATCCAAAAATGTCTTCATTTATCTAATAATATCGGGTGACTTCCACGCAGAATTTTTTTTTTTTACGTTTGTATTGTAAATTGTTTGTCAAATACAAGATCATTTTTCGACGTTACGCATTTACTGGCCCATGGTTCTTTATAATAATGCTATTCCAAGAAAAATGATCTAGATTTCTACTCCCCTAATATCAATCAACTCTCTAAATTGTATTACAAAAGATGAATTCGCAATAAAAGTTTTTTTTTTCGGGAATTGATTATCGTATTCATTACATTTTGTTTCGTTTTTTTATATCTTCGATAGGCCATGAAGATCTCACAATTTGTAGCGATAGGTCGCGTCAGAGGTCATACGAGCGGCTTTTGACCCTATGACGTCAGATATTTGATTACCCAATCAGCATTGATTTTTCTAGTGGATTACCCACAGTTCCGTGCAAAACACGTCTATAAAGCTTGCTGTAACAGACCGTTTCATTGGCTAATCCCTCACACCATCCAGAACATGGCAACGATAACAACTCTTTCGGATCCTAATAAGATAAGTAAAACGAAATTTTTAATTGTGAAAAACGAAACAAAATTGGATCTGTGTCTAAATCAGATTGGCAGACAATATGAATCAGTTCCGAATTTTGGAATTACCAATCTAATTAAAATATAGATCTATATTTCGTTTCGTTTTTTATACTTTCGATGGCCTACGTGAAGACAAGTAAAAATGAAATTTTGAACTATAAAAAACGAAACGAAATTGGATCTGTGTTTTAATCAGATTGGTTTTTGTTTTCTTTGTGATTGTGGTAGGATATAAATATACAACAGATTTGTTGTCATAAAGATTACAGGGTGGTTTTGTAATCTCAGCGAACATGTTCAAAATGAAAAAGGTTGTTCCCCCCTCCTTAACGCAACAATCTTACTCTTCCCGTCTAATTCTCAAACCATAAAAGTTTCAGTTCTCTGAAAAATATAAAATTTAATTTCACATATTTAGAGGTGCTTATTTTTACAACCAACAACCACCGAAACGGTTGTTATGTGTTTCCAAATTGTTACTGAATGGCCCATGAAAACAAAACTGGGCGATCAACGGTCATCAATAGCCATTGAAAAATTCTGCTGCGGGGAAAATTTTGTTCGTTAATGTATGAAATATAAGTAAACTAACTGTAAAATCATGCCCGATATTATATATGGCGGGGCATTGGGTTCAAAATGCCGTAAGTAGAGTAAACTTAAAAAATCAAACATATATATATTCCCTTGAAACTATTCGCGAGAGATATAAAAAGAGGAAAACTATTTTCTTTCATCTACAACGGAATGTAATTCGAATTTATTGCTGACGCCCCCCGCACCCCTCTCCCCCCCCCCCAAAAAAAAATAACATCACCCCCAAAAAACACACACAGGCAAATATACTAATCAAAAGTCTCGCCTGTATATTCCTTTGTTTGATACTAATAAAGTAACTATTTGGTTGAAATGATAACTGTCTTCTACAGTCGCCAATCATCATCGGTAGGACGACACACCGGATTCGCATACTACGTCGTAGAAGTTTTATAATCCTGTGAATTGAGACCTGTAGGGTTTACAGTTTGCTTTTGCATCTTCATTCGTAACTAACTGGGTGAATAAGTACGTTCGTTCCTATGGTTTAACGTCCACTTCCACCTAGGGTGATATCGTAGACAAGGGTGGATAATAACGAATAGGGGATTTAATGCCTGCCCGGGAGTAACCGAGAGACCTGACAACCAAGACATTAAACCCTACGTCACTTCTGGGTTTGTTTCACAATAATCAAAATGTTTGGGAAAAAGAAAGAAAACTAACCAATATGGCGGGCTAGACATTTCTTCGGCTCTGACAAGTGGAAGATATTACTTATTGTTTATTATTGAACTTACTATAATACCATTGACATGATTGACATCTAAGTTTAGATAGCGTGTTTATGAATTATAAGCAAATGCCATGTGTGAAACTTGCACGGACGTTTTGATTCTTCTAGACAGTCGTAAGTGGATGAAATTCTGGTTTTATGATTTGTTTTTATTTTTCATCAATGCAATAAAATGATTGTATTGTCATTGTTTATTTATCAATTATGTAATCAGGAATAGAATCGAACAATTTTACAGCCTTATTTCTCATTTGCTAATGACAGAAATTATTTGGCTGACTCAGCACAACCACTACTACAATAATTATAATGAAATGTAAAAATATTGTTATGTTTTTTGAATGATATCATTAACATTCAGTTGTTGAACCCCAAGCTAGATCTATCTCATCTGACTGTGATGATTTTCTAGTGTTGAACTTAAGAATTTCATAGATTTATAGTACTATAGTATATGTTATCAAGTATATATTTTAGCAACCTCCTTGATTTGATGTTATCAGAGTGAGAGTTTAATGAATTGATCACACGTCACATGGTATTAATTAATTGAGTTCTGTAATTGTATGGCTTATTATTACGGTACACGGTACCAACTTGTTGAGTTCTGTAACTGTAAGGCCTATTACTACCAGCACACAGTACCATGTATGCAGTCGAGTTCTGTGACTGATTGGCCCGTTACTAACTACACACAGTACCATCCAATTGAGTTCTGTAACTGTATGGCTTATTATTACTAAGACATGGTAACTGTAAGGCCTATTATTATCAGTACACATACCAACTAGTCGAGTTCTGTAATTGTTTGGCCTATTATTACCAAGATACCAAGACACAATTCCACTTACACACTGTACCCACAAATTGAGTTCTGTAACTGTACAACTTATTATTACTAACACACAGTACCAACTAATTGAGTTCTGTAACTGTATTTTGGTCTATTATTACTGGCACAAGGTACCATCTAATTGAGTGGTAAATGTACAGCCTATTATTACTAACACACAGTACCAACTAATTGAGTTCTGTATTACGTAGGGCCTATTTTCGCTAACATACTGCACTATACTGTAGGGTCTATTACTGCTAATGTTTTCCAATGTTGACAGACCAGACTCTTGCTGTTTTAAAACCTGTTATATTTTTTTGATGAAATTTTCAGACTGGTGAATATTGATGTGCAAATTCAATTCTCACATTATATAACTTATCCCATTTGAATTGAATCTTGAGCATCACCTTAGTTGAAGCAGACGTAAAATACAACTAACATACACTGTACACACATCAACTGCCATTTTTTTTGTGTATGACACATTCGCTGATACATCAACTGAACTTGTTGATCACATCCTTGGTATACCAGGATTAGAGTTTGTGCCAGTATTTTTAACAATAAACAACCATAAATAACTCAAAATAACAATACTATTAGACGATCATAGTACTTAGAAACATTTATCACATGCATGGTAAAACAAAAGATTTTTATACACGGTACAATACATGTATTCATAGTAGACTTACAATATTCCCCAATGTTGGTATTGATTTTCTGTTGTTGTACAAAAGAGCAGGGCTGGTTAAGCTTTCATAAGGCCACTGGCTGAAAATATAACAATGAAAAGGGGACATGTTCTGCCGCATGCCCTTCTGGTTGCCTTACCGTAGCTGCAAAAATATTACACCCCCTTGTTAGACTTTCCCGTAACAGATGACATATTTAAGGTACAAAAATGTTATAATTTGGACTCACCTACAACTGTAACTGCAAAAGAGCAGACTAGATCCAACCTCAATATGGTTAACTGTTTATTCTTTTATTATAGATGATGAACGAGTTCACAGTAATGTTGGTTTACAGCTTAATAAAAGAGAGATACAAGCTGTTATTTTATATGTTGGAACATGGGCACAGAGGTAAGAAACCAGAGGTTGATAGTAGGTGTAGATCTGAATAAAAAAGCTTGTGTTATTTGTGTCTGGACAATCTTTCTATATTGTACTGATCAGCAAGTATTTTAGGGTCCATTTTCTGGTCAGGAGAGAATATTCATGACAAAAACAGAATCTAATTCTTGCAGATTTTTTATAAATTAAGTACTAAGTTTTCTAATTGGCAACGAACATGGCTCGTCATCAATGATGAAAGAAAGAGAGGGGGAAATGGGGATTAACATCCACTCGACACAAACTAGGTTATTTCGGGACTAACACATGGTTCAACTTTATTTTGATAATTTACTTGCACGTATGGGTCTTTAGCAGTGGGAGAAAACCGGAGGACCCTGAGAAAGCCCACTACGTTGGACAAACAAAACAACCCTACTCCTTGTCTGGTACAACCGGGGAATCCAAAACACGCCAGTTTTCATCAATGATGAAAGATCTAATTTCTTTCGTTACAGACAATGCATGTGCTGTTACAAGGATTTCAAGAACATTGAAAAACTGAATAACCTGATTCAGACCGTATTACGGACTGCGATACGCTTGATACAAACTCTGCCGACCGACATACAGAAAGAATTTGATAAAATATACCCTAAAGACGAGGAACAAAAGACCAAAGATGAAGACCAACCTGAAGTTGACAAAGAAGAAAAAGCAGAGAAAAAAGAAGAAAAGGAAGAAAAATCCGAAGATCATGATGAAGAAAATGAATATTGGTCTTTAGAAGAAAAAGAGAAATTAGTTCAATTTATCACCAAAGTTTTTCTGATGAATTTTCCGCTGTATATGGCCTACAAACATTTTATCCACACATCATTGGAGGTAAATAATTTAATACATTAATTTCGTGGAGAAAGTAGTATAACTGATGATAAAAGTATAGCAATTAGTATAATTGTTTGAAATGTATTTTCTGTCCATTATGCCAGGTTCCATCGTTGCGATAGGATTGTCCATACTGAGTCCGAATGACTTCCATATGTGGTAAGATCTGATAGGATCATCAAGAGTACTCCATGATTAATACCACGATTTCAGTCACAGCAATCGTGATAGTGGGAATCTAGCATTAGGTTTGATAATATTTTTCCGAACCGAAAGTGACCTTTCCCGATCATGCATTTTTCAGAATTTTTCATGGCTTTATCCACGCTATAATGTACTGAGATTAATTATTTCACTTTTGTTTAAGAAAACAATACCAAATTATCAAGTATAGATAATCTCCTGGCTTTGATAGAATCGAGTTGAGAAGGGGCTCAACAAACGATTTTGCCCAACACTTATAGTGGGCACTGGCTTGTTTATATATTCTACTGACGATGCTGAATGTTGCTAAAATTTTCAGTTTATCAGTCCTTTGTGAATACTGAACTGAATTTAGCTATGTTAAGACTGATATTTTTTTTAGAGATTCAACTTTCCACATTATTATAGTTTGTAAGGGATTCAAAATCTGTTCCATTAGCCTTGAAAAGTTATTTGAATTCAAATTACGTGAGAGCTACTAAAAAACTAATATACAAGCTTTCGGTAGTGTATGACAGTATCAATATTTCTTGTGGTGATGGTACATTATATTTTGTTTAACTATTTTTTATTATATAGGAGCTTTCACAACATGAAACAAGTGCCCTTAACAATTATTGTGAAATCTCAGTAAGTACAACTTAGATTATTTTATGTCATGATTCTACTCACACCACCTCAGCTTTTAGGACTGGCAGAACTGTGACATGGCTGAATTCTGTATCATTTGATTGCAATTCTGTCAATTCGGGACTGATAATCGAGCACCTCCTACCTACATGTCCATGTTTTCTGTGGTAAAGGGAGGTAACTCTATTTAACGTTTTCTATTGAATTTGGAAGAGTCCAGGAAGTTCAAGTACACCTGTGCTAATTGATAATCATCAATGGCACTGGACAATAATAATTTGGATGATTGGTATCGATTCACCTTCTTACTTTTTAAAGCTCTTTTAAATGCATTCTTTAGTGGATGAAAATTATCATGCAACCTACATTAGTAAAGACACTCAACTGATTTGTAGGAGCTACAAGACTACATTGTTTAAATTGAACATATTATTAGACTGAGGATGTTTTTTTTATGCAAGGTTCGATTCCCCGGCACATACTAATCTAGATTTAAATTTTAATGTTTTCATGTAAACTAGATATATGATAGTTTTTTTATATTGTAGGATCCTGACGTACCCCTTTATTTACTGCGTAATGTTTGTTTTTTCTGCGATACAAATGGTATACAAGCTTTAGAACAGTGTTTTGAGAAAGCAACACCAGAAACTTTACCTTTCAATTTTGCTCATCTACTGATTCATTTAATAGCTAATGTAAGTTATTTTATAAATCATTTTAAAACCAGTTCTGTTTACATGGATAAACTATTCTTTACTGTTCTTATTGGCCATATTTCCATCCAGATTCTCTGTATAAATTATATTAGATCAAGTCCTGTTTAAATGAGTAAATGATTATTTCTTATTTTTATCAACAATATTTGTGGCAATTCTCCTGTTGTTATTGATATATGTTTGGTTAAAGTGTCATGTACTAAATGTCATTGCAAGAGTCATGAATACTATTATTATAGTTGTTAACTTAAATTAAGTGGTAGCACAGGAGCCTCTGTGGCTGAGTGAACTGGGCCCTGTTCCCCAGGTTTTCCCCATGTCAGCGGTACATACCGAAGATCCTGGCGAAGAACAGCGTCAGTCGTTCGGTTGGTTTGAAAAAAGCTAGGTTCTGTGGGCTTATGTACGTACACATATCTGTTGATCGTCTGTATATATTGACTATATTTTAACATATATTTTAGTTGATTGTCTGTATATACTGACAATATTTTAACATATATTTTAGTTGAGATTATGGATGAATATACCCACAGTAATGCAGTGTATAATACCACTCAGATCAGCTGTTATAAGGTACGTTTAATTATAGACTTTTCACATGCTAAATTCCCATAGTGCTGCTAAAAATCTAATGACATAATGGTTTATGCGCTGAAAGAGTTTCTACGTCTCATAATACTAGATTATCATTAGGTCTGCCATTGAGTCAACTGGCTTGATTTCGATTCCCCAGTTATACGTGACAAGGAGTAGGGATGCCTGTCCAACTTTGTGGGTTTTCTTTCCTTGTCCCTCAGGTTTCCTCCACCGCTATAGACCCCTATTCGCAAGCAAATTATTGAAATAAAATTGAATCATATGTTAGTCCCGAAATGACATAGTTTGTGTTGAATTGATGTTAAACCCATTTCTCTCTCCCCCCCCCCCCTTTGAAGACTTAAAAGCTAGCACCACCTATCTGTTGGTTGAAATATTTTGATAGGCCTCTTTTTAATGCGATTGGCACAAAGCCAGGACATTATCATGTTCCTTAAGCAACGTTCGCGAGTTATACAACATCTCTCTGTTGCTTGAATACTCAGCAATTCCCCGAACTTTGCGCTAGTTGTTTTTACAAGTGACTAATTAGTATTGTCCAATCAGAGTTCGTGGCACCAAACACACTGTAAACAAACAGGTTTTTTTAAATTGACGTTGATCGATCTTTGAACTTTGCAACTCGATTGTCACATGTAGGCATTTTAGCTATAACTCACGAGACTTGGTATTCACGATGTCTGATGAATCTGATAGGTTCCCAAGCTGGGCTTGTGACAATCGAACTTAGTGGCGAAATATACAGGGTATTACGTGAAGGGCTTGATAAGATGTATGTAGTTAAGGCGAGATCAAGCCTTCTATTGAAGATGGGACATTATGTACTGCTGATGTATTGATTATCTTTTCTTATTAAATGTTCAATAATCAATGACTGATGTGGAATTAAAAGTGTCTTATGGTTTTTTTTCTTCAGATATATGTGTAGTTTATCTGATAGAGAATTACGGAATGCTGGAAGTAGAAATATGACAGAGTTAATGTGGGCTGCTGTCAAGGAACCGTTAGAGAATCATTTTAGTTTTGATAAAGAGGGTTTACAGCTGGGTTTTAAATATTTTACTTGTACCACATTGACGATAAGATTGGCAGGGATAGCACAAATTAATGTAAGTACATGACGGTATAAAAAGGGGTTGGGTTGCCGAAGGGCGAATGGGTAACGCATGTGCGTTGAATCATAAAGTGTGTCAATTGGCGTGGCTTCGATTCCCCGATTGTAGGTCACGAAGAGTACGGTCGTGAGTTTTCTCTGGGTCCTTACTCGCAAATGACTTATTGAAATGGAGGGGATGTTAAACCCATTTCTCTCTCTCTTCCCGGGATAAAAAAAACTAGGGATTGATCTGGTGTTGCATGGGTAGAGCCCCGAAACGGAGAAAGTATAACCCTAAAATCTGAAGTGTGTGTCACTCCCTGACTTGAGTTGTAGCCCTTATTCCCCAAATCTCAGCCCTAGGGTATCCCTAGACAAACATATATAAGTACGATTGATTCTCACCAGTGACTTGATGATTTCAAGACTCAACATATCAGATTTCTCTGGGTTCTCCAGTTTCCTCTTACTGCTGAAGACATCTATGTGCTACCATAAACTAGTCCAAAAGTGACCATTTTTGTGTTGAGTGAACATTCAATCTCATTTCTCTCATAATATTTGTTTGAAACCTGATACTACAGTGTAATAGGGAGCTAGAAAATATATTCCTGGAATCTGTCGACAGTATAAGTTACATGTTGTAACTGATTTTTATTTTACATCTAATATATTCGAATTTGTGTTTTTCAGAGTCAAATTAATTTATATAATGATAGCTGTAATAATGAAACATTTATGGATGCAGAAAGGTATTTATTAAATTATACTATAGGCCTGGAAATAATGGTTTTAGATGTACCTAATAAGTCGAAGAAAATATATAAATAATATATCAACATTTATAAATGCACTGTAGGACATTAAACCCCATTTCATTTTGGTTCTGAAGTTATCACTAATTGTTTCTTTCACAAGGGAATTTGGAACATAAATGCTTCGAGCTGGGATTTGAGTGTAACTTCCTAAAATATGTTAGTTTGAGATTTCTTCAATAGTTCGCCCTGGTAAAAACTACATCTTTCAATAGCATGGGGACTGCTGTGTAAAAATGAAATAATGACTTTTTATTATTTTTCTAGTGTTGGAAATGAACTTGCCCAATGGTTGATTGAAAATAAAATAGTTGAACATATATTTGGTCCAAACCTACATGTTGAGGTAAGTCATATTGAATTGATTTTGTGTTCCACTTACTGTCCCTTGTGTGTTATTGTATAAAACTTTTCCCCTTGTCAGTGATGCTGGACGGAGGGCCTGACAAGAACAGCTGACTAGTCATTCGGATGGGATGGAAAACCGAGGTCCTGTGTACACATTGGGATGCGCATAAAAGATCCCTTGGCATTTCATTTGTATAAAACTTGTTTGTAACTGGATTGTGAAACACTCTTAAAAACACACATCCTAGTCACATGCGTCCATTTTTTTTTGGGGGGGGGGGAATAATTTAATAGCTAGAAGTACTTGGTTGCTCTCTTCAAAAGCTTTCAGTTAGAAATTTTTCAGTTTTGAAATTTTAAGAAGACATTGTTTATGGGACTCAAGTGGCTATACTTTTATCAAGACCCAGAATAACTGAAAAGGAAATTTGTTTGACCGTATAGAAATTCTTTTTGGTTTCAGATAATCAAACAAAGTCAAATGATATTAAATTTTCTGGCTATGGAAGGAAGAATAACAAATGAACATATTGATTGTATATGGGCAACAAGTCAGGTAAAAGAATATTAGATTTAAAAATGGGGGGGGGGGGTAACCGAGTAGGGTTATATAACTAACCATGTGGGTTTCATTATACATCTGGAAGACGTATTCACAAATGATTTATTGAAGTAAAACATAACATATGTTACTCCTAAAATTGAGTAGTTTGTTTATCATTTGTATTTCAATCTATCATGTTTTAATTGAACAAGTTTTGGACTGGTCAGCAGCTGTATAAAGACATTTTTAGTTTATAATTGAGTCCAGACATTTATACTATTTTATAGATATATTAACAAAACGTTTTTTTTTGTTTTTAGCTGAAACATTGTGGTAAACAAGTTTACGATATTTTGATACCACTGATTAAAAATCTCCACGATTTAACACCAGTCAGGCATTTATTAAAACTAGTCTCTAGTCTAGATATATCAGCTCATACCGAATCAGTAAGTATATACATGTACTTGTCTTTGTGAGTGCCACTGTGGCTGAGTGAGTAAGGTTCTGGCTCACTAACCAGGAGATGGATTAGGCCATAACACAGCTGTCTGTGCAAAATTTATGTTAGTCCAGTGGGTGCAGAAAAGTTGGATAAATCATTTCGGCCTCCTTTTGGAGAAAGCAGGGAACTATAGAAAAGGGTTTGTCTCAAATTTGTCTCCCTGCCACTCTTTTTCTCAAAAAAATTAACCTTGCTTCTAATAAGGAAAAAATATTAAAACTTGGTGTAGATGATTATCAGGGTTTTTTTGATTGGATTTCCGAGAGGCAGAAAAATATTTTTTCTATAACCAGATTCATTTATTCAAACAGTAAAATGATATGATTTTGATTACTTTGTAGACATTTAATCACACTTCCTTCTATTTTAACAGACACTGTATTTGGCGTCGGCATTGATAAAGTGTATATGGAATACTTGTGCATCTGGTCACGGTCACGGCGTACCGCAACAAATCCACCCACAATTACAGTCAACATACACAGCTCTACAGAGAGAACGAGAAGCTGAAGAAGCCATGAAAGGTAGAATATTTATATTATAAGAGTTAGCTGTAATAACTTGGTGGAATTAAAACTTTTGAATCTGTGACTCTGAATGGTAAAGAGTCATTCTCCAGGCCCTGTTACTCAAAGTGAGACAGGTTCAAGAAGAACCTTTGAGAGTTTTCAAGTGTAGTTCCTATTTGTCAAGCGTAGTGCCTGAAGGGTCGACAAAGAAATTGGGCTTTGAAATTTGGGACCGAAAATAACATACACAATTATGTTAAGGACTGTGACTTTATGAGGCTAACAAAAAAGTGTCCATTTATTTGTATTGACATGACAAATTATGTCAAAGATCCTGAGGCAGATCAGATCTCTGGCAAGAAGAATCCTCTGTATTAAAAATGTACCTCCTGTATTAAACATGAATGATTGTTTTTGGTTGATGAATTTTTTTATTGAATACTATTCCGATCATAATTTCTTGTTTTTATCACCAGGTAAACATGGTAAACATTCTGTGAGTAGTAGTGAAGAATCGGATGGTGGAACTAAATCTAGAAATATTAACCCTAAACAGGTAGGTTTCGAATCCCTGGTTGTATGTGACAAGGAGTAATTTTGCCTGTCCAATCTCGTTGGCTTTCTCCGGGTCCCTCCTACTGCTAAAGACCACTGGGGGCAAGTGAATTGTTGAAATGAAAATGAACCATGTGGTAGTCCCGAAATGATCTAGTTTGTGTCCAGTGGCTGTTAAACCCCCATTTCTCTCTCTCTCCCTAAACAGGTAATCTGCATTTTCCCAATTTATTAACCAATTAATTTCTGTAATTAATTTAAACCACAACATTCCACCGGTTACTATGGAGAGCAGCCATTCTTAGTATAAGTGCTTTGTTACCATTGGTTACTATGGTAAGCTACCAATCGTTAAATAGTTGATTTTAAGACATTAAACATTTTGTGAATGAATATATGCCCCGTTTGTTTGAATACATTTTGATTCCATTCTCCGTAATGTTATGATGAAAATCCTATATAGACATTGTCATATTTAATGGTATAATTATTTTCAAATTAACAATTAATTATAAGATTTTATTGAATATTCAAATATTTTTTTTTCACGTTTATTATGTTGCTTTATTTTATAGTGTTGTAATGCCTTGAACTCGGAAGAACTTGAGTTAGGCGAGTGTTGTCCTCATCATCATATTCATCACACGAAACCGGACACGGGTGAATCGGACAGCAGTATGGATGGTAATAGCGATCTAAGTGTTGGAAGTGAGGATAGCGGAGGAGAGGAATCGGAGGTGGAGTTACATCATAAAAACGCTAAATTTAGACTTGAGTCGAAGGTGAAATTAGTTGAAGAAAGTGAAAGTGATGTTGAAGGATCAGACTCCAGTGAAAATGGCGGAAAGCCAAAAGAAAAACGAAAAGGTAAAAAGCGCTTACGGAAAGTTACGGTCATGAGGCTAGTGAGGAATGATGGGAATGGACATGAAGGTGATACGCAGAGTGAGGAATCGTGCATGGAAGATTGCGGACATTGTCATGACGAAGATTTAGAAGAGGGAGAATCGGAATTCATCGATTCGGAAGATGAGAAGGATCTTGAGGAAGAAGCTGATTTGGCTAGTTTCAATCATGCGTGTGAACAAACGGATGAAAGTTCCGATTTCGAAGTAGAGGATCCAGAAATCAAGCATCTTCACGGAGTTCATCGATTCAATACTCAGCAGGCGATGAAACATAAAGCACATCAAGCTATGTTACGTCGAGCTATGATGCAGTCACATCATGTGTGTCCGAGTGACGACGGTGCTGTACCGGGTACGTCGAAGCAGTTTCAGGATAAACCAACCGAAACTATAGAAGTTGAAGATAGTAAAGAACCAGGCACGTCTACCAGTGATGAAAATATATCGAAATTAAAAGAAGAAGAATCACAGGTTTGTTTTTATAAATTGGTGGATTTTATTTTTCAAATTCAAGTTTATTATAATCAGACGAAATGGACCAATTACTTGCGAGGGATTGGGTAGCCGAATGGTTATAATTTGTGCGCTGTTTCATTGTCTGTCATTGAGTCAACTGGCATGGTTTCGATTCACCGGTGTACATGACATGGGTCCTCCGGTTTCTTCCCATGGCTAAACCATATGTTAGTCCAGAAATAACCTAGTTTGTGTCGAATGGATGTTAAACCACCTTTTACTCTTTCTGCCTCCCAATTTCAGATCAAAATATGCCACCAATGTTAAATTATTTAAAGTCATTCTACTCGTTTGAATTTAACTGTATTTATAGCGTTTTAAGGTTGATTCCAATTTTATAGCATGTAATATAAATTGCCTGACATGTATATTCTCAGTCAGTCGAATAAACCTTATATTGTTAAGATTGGCGAATATGAGTAGAACACAGGTCTGGAAATAAGGCACCTGTCACTGACAGTGTCAGGCACAAAACCTCTGGTGTCTGTTTATTTGTCCGGCACTGATTTGTCTTTTTTATTGATATTAATAAAACCGTTATTTGGTAGAACGAGATCACTGGTTCTAGTGTTATGTGTTTTATACATTTGTAGAAATCTGATGTGGCAATGATTGAGGCTGGTACTGAGTTTGAATCTGATGTACAACCGTTAACTAGTGATAAATCAGAAGTGGAGATCTACGATTGTAGAGAGGTTGTACAACGTCTACATCAGTCACATAGACAGAGAAATATTCGCAGAAATATTCAGAGGTTAGAGAAATTTCTTCTTCAATCGTCTGTTCTGGGCCATGTTTCACGAAATTTTAACCAAGATAATATCCAAATTTTAGTAATTTGATTGGATGATATTAGATTGATTTTAGTGCTTTAGCCAATCAAAATTGTAGTATCTACTAAGAATTGGATTTTATTTTTAGTTAAGTTTCGAGAAACAGGGCTCTGCTCCTGAACTGGGCTAATGAAGACAGGCATACACCATACAGTGTGCTATGAGGGAAGTTTTGCCTGGGCAGTGACGCTACGCACCACTCTTATATCGGATTCCAACTGCTGTGGACTTCAATGTATACATAGGATCTGTTTTTAGTCCCATCCAAAGGACTAGACAGCTGTCCTTGGCAGGACCTCCATCCTGCATCACTGACAAGGGGTAAACCACGCTGGAAAATCTGGATGAACTTTCTCGGCTAATGCAGGGATCGAACACCCTACCTCCAGGCTAGCGAGCCAGCGTCTTACCCACTTAGCCACTTTGATCCCCCGTGGGGGAAGGGGTTGGGTGTCTGAATGGTTAACGTTAGCATTGAATCATTCAGTCAAGTAGCATGGTTTTGATTATAGTTTGTACGTGAGTTGGTTTTCTCCCGTTTACTCCCGGTGGTAAAGATCCCTATGAACCATATGTTAGTCTCGAAATTTCCTTGTTTGTGTTGGGTGGTCGTTAAACCCCATTTCTTTCGCTTTATTCATTTGTAGCCGTGGCGGCTCTGTCAATATGTTACTGTCTTACTGACCAGGAAGTGCCTGATTCAATCCAGGTTTTGTCAGAGAAAGTTACTCAGGATATTCTAGCCTTGTTTCCCCTTGTCTTAAGTTTAGGATGGAGGAGCTGGCAAGGAAAAACAGCTAGTCGTTCGCACGAGACAAACAAAACAGGCACACCTCTCGATCTTCCGTCGAGAGGTCATTTCACTTGAAACAGTAGGATTTCATTTCATATCATATTACTTGAGATTTCATTTCATATCATATTACTTGAGATTTTCATTTCAGAAATTTAGTAGTGGCTAAGAAACGAGTTCGCTAGTTGTGGTCTTATTTCCTATTTCTAATACTGACAGGAAGTAATGTTTAATTGGTGTTTTTATTTCAGTGAGTTTTCTGAAGGTATTATGAGTCCAGATGAAGGAAGTTGTCATAGTTCTCGAATGAGTACGAAGTCCGAGAAAAACATGGCTGATTTTGATGGTGAGGAGGGATTGAGTGATGAGGAATTAGTGCAGATCAGTGCCAATGCACATTATAATACGCAGCAGATGCAGGAACACATGTCATCCATGTATTCAAATCACGTTCCTAGAGGTATGATTTTCATGTAAGGGCTAACATGAAGGGCTATAAAACACTGGAATACATTTTTAAATACAGTGTTGTCAAGTTTGTTACCGGGGATATTCCTGTTTGATTTATCTACAAGGATCGGGTCCTGTACTTTCCTGAATGCATCACTGAGATCCGAACTTTCCTGCACTGTCTTAGGGAATCTTCCGCCCTCCTATTCTTTTCGAGTGTGTTTTTTTTTATCGTCTCCACCTTAGAACTAGTTAAAATAATATATCATAATGATAATTTATTACACTTGTATGGCGCCAAACCCAGCTTGTACAAAAAAATATATATAAGCACACAATAATTTCATAGTATGTGACTAATGACGTTGTCTGCGATATCACCCTAGGTGGAAGTGGACATTAAACTCCAGTAACAAACGAACAAACTAATGACATCGAAAGCAATCGCAAGTCAGAAGTCATTGTTTTAAATGTTGAAGTAGTCTAAAAAAAATTTGGGGGGGGGGGGGTTGTTTATGCTTTATTTGTTAAATCTAAACATTAATTTTGATTCATATGGTAGATATAATTCCAGGACTGCAAGATTATGATTTATTTAAGCATTAGTTGGTTGACTATATTTACTCAATAACTGATAATATTTGTTTTATTTTCATTAGCTGTTATTCATCATCGACCAGTACAAAGGGAGATAACTGCCACCCAGTCTTCTAGCTGTGATATGACGTTTGATGACGTCTGTAAGAAAGGGAATACATTATTATGGGATTTAGTACAAGAAGAAGCAGCGGTATGTAGATCTCTTTCTTTGATTAGAAATGATTACTATGAAAAGCAAGAAAACAAACTTCGTAAATTTTCATTTCTTTGGACTAAAGTTTATGGTGGCAAAATGGAAAATAATTATTTATTCTGATGGTACGAATTGGGTAATGATGAATTTTTATGGAAATAGCCACTGCAAATTGTTTATTAAAGAAGATGTCATCATTACCTCTCTTGCTAGAAGAAGTGGCCTTCTCGATTGTCTGCAATATCACCAATCTTTGATACTATATATTCTCACATGCCAACCTGAATTTTTTGGCAGCACTACAGTACTACAATACAAACTATCTCGTTTAATATAGTCATTGAATTTAGGTTATTATTTATAATATTAAAACTGTATATTTCAGCATCTTCTACCAGAAGGTTTAGCTGTAGAAGCAGAGAAAGCCCTGTATTCGTTAGTTTGTGTATCCACAGATAAACGGATAAAGTTAAAGTTTATTGCTGCTTGTATAGAAAACGTGGCTAATCACAGGTATAGTATTCATAATATCTTTGTGTCTATTTCTTCCACCCTGATTGGTGTTCTCCGAGTCCTCCGGTTTACTACCACTACTAAAGACGTGGACAAGCAAGCGAATTACTGAAATAAAATTGAACCATACATTAGTCCCGAAATGACCTAGTTTGTGTCGATTGGAAGTTAAATCCCATTTCCCTCTCTCTCTCTCTCTGTCTATTTCTATAGACAATGGAAGAGAGGGAGAGTTCATTGGCCGAATGGTTTAACATTAAATCAGAAGGTCTGTCAATTAGACAGCTGGCTTGGTTTTGAGTCCTGGGTTGTACATGACAAGGAGTATGGTTGCCTGTCCAACATCGCTGGTTTTCTCAGGGCCCTCTGGTTTCCTTCCACTGCTAAAGACCCCTACGCCCATGCAAATTATTGAATTAAAATTTACCCATATGTTAGTCCTGAAATGACCTAGTTTGTAGTTTGTGTCAAGTGGATGTTAAACCCGATTTGTCTCTTTGGACAATATCTGCAAAAGTGACTTTAAGGGAAATTTTCTTCCATCTGTCCTCTTTCAAAAATGCTTAAAGATATCATTATCAAACTTTGTACACACTTTTGCCAAGTAGAAATTCCTTATATTTGATTATGTTTGTGTTTCTTCAGATCGGTGGTGATTTCTCTTCGTCTTCTACCAAGAATATTTGATTCTTTTCCTAATTATAGAATAGGTTGTAGTTACGTTACTATGTAAGTATTTTACTTTTTGCCGAAATCTCCACAGTAGAAATGTTATACATTTAGACTGGACACACAACCTGAATTTCCTGTTCTGGAATCCCAGTCAGTGATTACAAGCAAGAAATGTTAAATTCTGATTGAATGCAAAACTGTAACCATAGAAATAAAAAGTTATAACCCTAACTTCATTAGCCCAGTCGGAGCAGAACAGTAGGACATTAAACCCCATATTATTTTATTTTTACAGGTGGGCAGAAACAGAACTTCATATGATGGAACATTTCTTCAATGATCTAGTCCATTATACACATTGTGTTAAAGAAGGCAAATCGTCTCCAACAGCATTGTAAGTATTAATTCTGACAGAAGTATTTTGTTCATATTGTCAATTATTAAGTGGGGATTGGATGGCACATGTGCGCAGTATCATATGGTCTGTCATTGAGTCAACTGGCGGGCTTACGTGACAAGGAATAAGGTCACCTGTCCAACGTCATGGGTTTATTTTGATTTAAATATAGTATGTCAGAAGCCCATCTTTTTCCACTAAGATCAATGTAGATTTTAATTGACAAATAATTTGTGTTTTCAATATCGAAAGACTTTTGGTGATGTTGAGTTAGAGACTTATCTACTTTAAACCTCGTTTTATTTCCATGTCAGTTATAAAGTTTTCTGGTTTTAATGATATTTTGTAATTATATTTTACAGATATTATCATAGAGAGGAAGTGTTAGTAAGATTACAGTTTCTCATCTGTGTTTTCTCTACTTTTGTCTCACCAGAAATATTCAGTAAGTCAAGATAATTTAAATTATTTGGATATGACATACAGTTAATAACACAATGGCGGATTTGGGTGATGAGTGACTTGTTCTTTAGACTATAATAAAGTCTGTCAATGAATCAAGGGGGTAGTTCCCTGGTTCACCGTGGATGGCATGAATTAAAATATATTGAATCTAAAAACCACATGTGAGATAGGCCATGTTTTACTCAACATCATAAAGTACCAAAGATCCAACATATGGGAGATAACTCCTGGGGACTCCAATAAAGAACAAAGGGGAGGGAAATCTCCCATGAAAGGTAGCATTACTATATGGCAATAAATGCAAGAATTATTAAATTTCAAGACTAGGTCCAGGTTGATATTTTATGGAATTGTTTATATTTCAGGACATGGTTGCTATAGTATGGCACTGCTTATATTTCAGGACCAAGTTGATACATTATGGAATTGTTTATATTTCAGGATTAAGCCAGGACCAGGTTGATATTTTAAGGAATTGTTTATGTTCCAGGGCCAAGTTTATATGTTATGGAATTGTTTATTTTTCAGGATTAAGTCAGGACCAGGTCGATATTTTATGGAATTGTTTAGCTACTGATGATGAATGTACTGACGATTGTTTACACTGGTTTTTAAATCAGGCCAAAAATAAAGATTTCCATGCTTTAGGTGTTGATACTTTTAAACACATCTTTTTAGAAAAGGTAAGATATTTCAATTATTTCTGATAATTACTTGCTAGAGTTAGTTACGTTTTTATGGAATTTCTTCTTGTTCTCCAGTTTATTGAAAGAAAGATCTTCTATATGATGGTCTTGACCTTTCCTTTTCTTCAAATATATTTAGCCATAAGCCTCTTGAGAATATTAAAGACATGAATTTGAGTAGGTTTGGTGGACCTGTCAAAGACAGCTGTCTAGTCGTTTGGATGGGACAAAAAACAAAGGACCCATGTACACTTTGGCTTGCACTTGAAAGAGCCATTTTCAGTTGGAATTCGATATAAGAGTAGACCATAGTGTTGCTGTCTGGGAAAAATTGCCCTCATAGCCCAGTTTGGAGCAGAATAGTAGGGCGTTATACCCCATTTCATTTCATTTTATTGCTCAAAAAGGCAGTAGGACTACAACATAAGGGAGATAAGTTATCTCTACATAAAATATGTTTCATACCACAATGATATTCAATATACCACTATATGATACTAAGCTATATTTTATGTACCTGTTTGTATTTCAGATGCCTCAGTTAGAACCTGAATCTACAAGTATGATTAGTTTGAATTTATTTCAACAATTATCACATCTAGCAAGATATGCTAATCCTTCTTCAGATAATCCATTGGCAGAAAATCAGGTATATTTATATTCTCAAAATTAACTTCTTAATTATGACAATCCTGAAATCTCATAAGAAGTCATATTCACAGAACATTGAAACTTTGTTATTAAAATGTAGTATTTAAAATCATTGATTTGTTTACTACCCAGTAGGCCTATTATTTATTTCTGTTTTAGCTTTCTGGTATGAATCAGTTATGGAGTATAGCTTTACGAGCAAGGAATAAAGATGTATCTATGTCCGCCATACAGTATATCAACAACTATTATATTGGTTATGGTCATGGTTTATTAGATAAAGAAGAAGAGTTCGTTAAACGTTGTATGGACAGTTTAGTAGAAGCTCTTAGCCGAGTTAGAGAGGTAGGAAATTCCTAGTTTGGGTCCAGTGGATGTTATACCCCATCTCTCTCTCTGTGTCTCTTTCTCTCTCTCTCTAATCAGATCATTTTGAGAGTGACATCAATAGTTTTTGCCAATATTTGCTTTTGCATGCAGTATAATTCTTTGAAAATTTGTTTTTCTAGGATCCTAAAGGAAGTCTTTTAGTTCTACAGAGAGGTCTGACATTATTGAAGAACCATCTGGAAGCATTTAGAAGACGTTATGCTTTCCATCTGCGTAACTGGCAAATTGATGGAAGTGGTATTCATAGTCATCAACAACATCGATTTGAAAAACAACCAACTCCTATTAGAATCCATCTTCAGCCAGCGGGCATGTCAGAAAAGGTAAATAAACAATTATTGTCAAAATTCCACAATTGGGAATTAAATGGGTTTAACGTTCTACTTCTCTAAAGCGCTCTAATGAAGCATGTGAGGGACAATTTTCTTGGACAGTGGCGTTTCTGCTTACTTTTTACTGTATTCCAAATTTTCAAAGGTTCTGTATATGGGACTTTGTTTTTTTGTAAAATCTGAATGACTAGACCCTGATCCTTGGCAGACCCTCCTCCTTACATAAGGAGAAAAAAACAAATTTATACGGAGATTTTGTGTTTGTTTACTGCCTATAAAATTGGGTGTAGGTTTTTGAAGAAAAAGGTATGCCTCATTTCTTGAGCTTCAACAGACTGTTTTTTATGTTTGAAAACTTCAGACGAACAAGGCCATAAAAAAACTAAGAATGAACTTACATTGGGTATTCTCGATTGAATTTTATCAATCCCCCAATGGGTTTCAATCGAGTATAGATGTAATTTGAATGTTTAGATAATGGACTGATAATTATTTTGACAGACGTTGTTAGAGATGATGTCAACAGATCTGGTTGCTGAGTTACGAGCAGAAGTAGCAAGATGGTGGGAAGAATTACAAAAACAACAACAACTTCAGCGCCAACAACTAGAGGGTACTCACGGTGTTCAACTGTCACCCATATTGGGATCTATGCTCCATGATGGACCAATAAGAATGATTACTTTTGGTCAAGAACTAACTGTTGACACAGATGAGAAAACTATTGGTGAAATGCAGTTTAAAGACATGCAGGTAGTTGATTGTTTTCATTTTAGAAGCTGATAATGTACACAATTAATTATATTTATATAGTCTATATTAAACTTACTTAGCATATTCTAACCTCGTGGGTTTTCTCTGGGTACTCCGGTTTCCTCCCACTGCCAAATACCTCTACGCACAAGCGAATCATTGAAATAAAATTAAATCATGTTAGTCCAGAAATGACCTACTTTGTGTGGAGTGGATGTTAAACCCCATTTCTCTCTCTTTCTCTCTCTCTCTCTCTCTCTCTCTCTCTCTCTACTTAGCATATATTAAGAATTGGGGGGTTAGTTTGCCAAATGGTTACCATATGTGTGCTGTATCATAAGGTCTGTCATTGAGTCAACTTGCACGGTTTCGATTCCTATGTTGTACGAGACAAGGAGTATGGTCGCCTGTCCAACCTCGTGGGTTTTCTCTGGGTCTTCTGGTTTCCTTACATTGCTACAGACACCTGTGTGCAAGCGAATTGTTGAAATTAAATTGAACCCTGTGTTAGTCCCGAAATGACCTAGTTGTGTCAGGTGGACATTAAACCCCATCTCTCTCTCTCTCTCTCTCTCTCTCTCTCTCTCTCTCTCTCTCTCTCTCTCTCTCTCTCTGTTAGTAAATAAGTTGATGTATTATCGTTTCAGTTGGTGTTTGTATCTGTTGGAGCCAGTCGACAACCAAAGAAAATCGACGGTTCCATTCCTCCTTCTGGTCTAACAGCTCCACCTAGAGATAAATTACCAATGATTCTTCTCCTACAAGAACCTCATTTTGATAATTTATTTATGTTATTAGAACAGTTGAGTAATCTAGATACAGATTTAGTAGAAATGGTGAGTAACATGGAACAAATTAAAGGGAAATTTTATAGACCCAAATTTTCATGTGGACGTATATTGTCGTATTGTCGTCACCCCTGTCTGTCGGGACGTCCATACACAACTTAAAACATGATTATATCCAAAAGATCCATTACTTTCTGGATTTTATTTGATTTTGAATAAACTTAAATGTGGGCATAACTTGCATGTTAACTGCTTGTTTGTTTTGTTTTGAAGAGTTCTAATTCTCCAAACAAAATTTGAATTGTTCAAGAGACAAATGTACATATTTCCTATTTCTTCTCAAATAAAGTGGCAATCCTTCTCCAGAAGAATTCTACAGGTTCACTTTTGCAGAGCAAATTAAACATTTCGATATGCCAAAATTGGAATACGGTCCATTGTCCACAATTTCTTGTAAAAGATCTCTTGTCATTAGCCATTCGATATAGTGCCGGTGCCCGATCAAAATTTCGCCCATAGCACACTGTATGGTGTATGCCCATCTTCATTAGCCCAGTCGAAGCAGAACAGTAGGAGGTTAAGCCCCATTTCATTTCATTTTATACATCATTGAATTATTTTTGTAGGATTGTCATGAAATAACTGGTTTACAAGCTGAAGCTAGACGTTTGTCTCGTAGTGTGTGGGAATTATTAATGATATTACCTACCAGCCAGAAACATCTTGATGGTTTTAAAAGTATCATGTCAGAACAGGTATGTTGGATAAACTAATATTGCATTTTCAGTAGAATACAGAGCTCACAGTGCTGCCTCACTAATCCTTAGCATTTTCTAGCCTAGTTCCCTCTTACCACTAGTGAGGGTCAAGCACTGTGCCTTATCTTTCCATGAAATGGAAAAATTTTCCTCAGAATTTCTCAGTCACTCAGTTTCAAGATGTATTTGTTTAATGTCATGACTCCTGTCGGACCGCTGAGTTTTCTCCGGGTCCTCCAGTTTCCTCCCACTTCTAAAGTCCCCTACGCCCAAGCGAATTATTGAAATGAAATTGTACCATATGTTAGTCTCAAAATGACCTAGTTTTTGTTAGTGGACTTTAAACCCCATTTTTCTTTATCTCTTTTAAAGTCCTGTCAACAATTTGGCGTGAATGTAAAAGAAGCCTTGACAGTTGGATTTTATTAGAGAGACGACGAAAATGCTGCTGTCCTGGCAATATTTCACTTAAAGCCCACTGCATTTTATTTCATATCTCAGTTGTTTATTGTCTCAATCTTTCATATTTTTCAGTCAGTAACAGAAGAGAAGACACCAAATGTAGATTGGAATAATTTATTACCTCCCTCTAGTCCACATCGTTTATACTATTCTCTACAGATTGTAGAATTTCTCTCACATAGTTCCAAAATTAGACGAAAATCTGTGGTAAGTTCAAGTTCTATACAATCAAACAGATCTATTTCCAAAATCAGATGGCCTGGCAAAGAAAAATGTCTAGTCATTCTAACATGCACGTTAACTAACCCATGGCACGTTAACTAAAGAATAGGCACAAGCACTACAAAATTTAAAGTCAATTAAAATATAAAAATATTTGTCGAAACTGTCAAAACCAATGTCATGAAAAATTGGAGTGAACAAGCCTTATTTCTTGGCTTATAATGAAGTTCAAGACTGTGATATATATTGAGTTTAGCAAGCACCTGCCTTATTTTAATTAAAATGTTATGCACATGTAAATTGTTTTATATTATAGATGAAATCAGGAGGAGGTGATGCGTACGTTTTGGGTGATTCCGACAGTCCTGGTAGTGATCATTCCGATAATATCTGGAGTTCAAAGGTAATATTTTTTTTTGTTTGTGCTTTAGATAATTCTGGGAAAGGTTCTGTCCCAAAGAATCTTGAATATTCATTTTACACAGGTTTTTTTAACACATTTTAATAAACATACACAAAGATGAGATGTTTCTGTAGCATTTTTTCCTGCAAGTTTGCCCACACTATTAAAACATAATGGGGGGTAGGGCGTAGGTGAATGGTGAGCATGTGCGCGCTGTATCAAAAGGTCTGTCATTGAGTCAACTGTCGTGGATTCGACTCCCCGGTTGTATGGGACAAGGGGTAGGGTCACCTGTCCAACCTTGTGGTTTTTCTCCGGGTCCTCCTTTTTCCGATCACTGCTAAAGACCACTGCATGCAATTGAATTATTAGAATAAAATTGAAAGGACCTAGTTTGTGTTGAGTGGATGCTAAACCCCATTTCTCTCTTTCTCGTTTCAGTCCCAAAATGACTTTGTTGTATATGTTGTGTTTAGACTTTTCCCTCTCCCCTTCTCCCTCTCGAGAATAATATTGTATTATTGTAATGATTCTCTGTATTAAAAAACGTACCATATTATTGTTTTGAATCTCTCTGTCATATTACTGACTATTTATTGTTGTCTATTTTTAGTTTATATCTAAAGGTGGATTAAGTCATCTGTTTAATATTTTTATGACTGGATCACTACAACCTAAAGAAGGGGATGTTTGGAGTCAGGTAAAAAGAAATGTTTTATTCCACTTATTAACAACTAAAAATTTTGCTCGAAAAACTGCAATAATATGGCAGACATGCATTGGAAGTATTATTAAAAACGAAAAGAAAAAAAGACAATATCTGGGGGAAGTTATTTTATTTTCAATCTTACGAGTGAAGATTTACTGATTTTAACAGATATTAATATGAATATACTGAACTGAATTTTGATAATGTGGTGGTTATGTACAAAAAATCGGGGGTAATAATGGTGATATAGGCATAAACATCTATGAAATCTATTTTGTATATTTTTGTATTTCTAGTGGAATCAAGAATGTTTGGCATATTTATTACGTCTGATGAGTCAGTTTGCTGTTGGTTTGTCTGATAATGATTCCAGTGCTGATGACGAATCATATGAAAGTCCCAGAAAGAAAATTAAGAAACAAAAAGGAATTAATGAGAAGATTATTATCCCTCGATTAAATCAGGTATTGTTCTTCTTACTCAAATAAAACAAAGGTTAAGAAAAAAAATGTACTTTGTAATTAATTTTCTTTTTGATATACAGTTTGTTTAAATTAGAATTAAAAAAAAAGATGTAAGAAAACAAAACAAAGGAAAACCTTAAGTAATGTTCGTATTTTCAGATTTGATCATGATGACTCAAATTTTAAAAGCTCCAAAATAATGTGGTTGAATGACTATGAGATTTAATTCAAGTTGTTTTTTCTTTCAAATTTTATTGATATTTTCAGAGCACATTGAATGATTTAAATGTAGAATCAGTACTGAAGATTTTGATGCAGATTTTATATGAAGCAGCTTTACCAGAGTAAGTAGCTGAAAAGATTAACTTCATTACTTTTTACTGCGATAAGTTTTATGTCAAAAAAAAACACAACACAATTTATATGGAAATCAATCACAACGTTTCATCAAGTATTCTCTTATCATTATCAAGTACAAAGAGAATACTTGTCAAAAGGTCGTGCTATATCTGTATAAACCAGTGATTGTTTTCCATATAAATTGTGTTGTTTTTCTTTAATGTGCTCAATCACTAAATCTCACTCAAGTATTATAAGTTTTATATCTTCATATTGAGCAATGTGAACTTTTCAATTGAGTGAGAAGTGTTACCAGGTGTTCTAGATACTACTAATAGCTTGTTTGTTAACACATGAATTTCAGACGAAGTTGATGCTACTGGGAACAATGCAATGTTGGTTCCAACAACCATCAGCCCAGTCGTCTCTCGTGACAGGAGTTAGGTGGCTGAATGGATCAGAAAGTCTGTCATTGAGTCAAATGGCGTGGTTTCGATTCCCTGCTGATGGGTTTTCTCTGGTTTCCTCCTGCTGCTAATTGAATCATTGAAATAAAATTGAACCGTATGTTAGTCCCAAAATGACTTAATTTGTGTTGAGTGGACTTCTCTCAGACATCAGAGCTCCTGTGCCTGACAAAGCTTGACTTTTTACCTGACAATATCAGGGGCAACAGGTGCTTTATTTCCACCCTTGTTATTACAGTGTAGTAACCGTGTAATATTGTATATTTTATAGAGATAATAATCAGTTGTATCTTGGATCCTGGGGAAGAGCAGAAGGTAATGACTAACATTTGGCTTAGATATTGTTATATTTGGATTCTTGGAAATAACCATTCTCCATGTTTGAATTCCAAATTTCTTTCCTTATTACTCAAAAAGGCAGAAGAACTACCACATAAGGGACTTAAATATAAGGTTGACTTAAATGTAAGGTTTCAGACCACAATGATCTAGAATATACCACAACATGATAATATTGAACCGCTTTAAGTACGTTATACTAGTAGTATCTGTGAAATGACCTATATAATTGTAATAAAGAAATTTTGTTGTTCTTTCTTCGCATTTTTCAGTACTTTGAATTTTTACTTTCTTACAGTTGTACATTATGCGTTGTCGTTCCTGGTATCTCTAGCCTATTCCTGTGATGAAGTTCATTGTTTGTTGTGTTCAGATCCAACTTTTACAGCTTGGTTAAAAAGATTAACTCTAGAAGCTCCAGAGGTAAATAAAACATTGAGTCAGAACTTAAGATTTGAACAAAAAATGTATTAAGTATTAATGAAATGAAATGGGGTTTAACGTTCTACTTTTCTGCTCCGACATGGCTAATGAAGGCGGTAAGACATTAAAACATTTATTTTGACTTTGATGATTAATCATGTGCTTTGTTGATAAAGGGGAGCCAGGGTGACACAGTAAGTCTAAGATTTTCCAACATGGTCTCCCATTGTCATTGAGCCTATCAAATAACAGCAATTAGTCGTTTGGATAGAACTCAAAAGAATCCTTGACAATGCTGCCCCTCTTTATGAGCCTTATTGGTCAGAAAAGTATTACGTTAAACCCATTTAATTTGTCAATATTATGTCTTAATTTTGAAAACTATTTTCAATAAAATGTGAACTTTTATTTGCCGTATCAGCCTCTTATAACTGAATGCAATGTAAAATAAGTTAGGACCTTTTTAGATAAATTATTTCATCAATACTCTAAGAAAGCTTGTTTTCAATTAAATGTGAACTGTTTGTTTTATTTCAGCCATATGTTCGTAAGGAAGCCTGTATGGGTTTATATAGATTGTGTTTAGGAAAGACCGTGGATGAGAAATCGGGCTATAATTTTATTTTACCAATATTATCTAATTTATTAGATTTCTTATCCGACGCTCTTTTATTTAAACCACAAAAATCTAACGAGGTGAGTTCAAGTTATATTTTCGTTGTACATGACAAGGAGTGGGGTCGTCTGTCCAACCCCGTGTGTTTCTCCGAGTCATCCAGTTTCCTTCCACTGCTAAAGAAACCTACGCACAAGTGAATTATTGAAATAAAATTGAACCCTATGTCAGTCCCGATATGACCTAGTTTGTGTCGAGTGGACATTAAACCCTTTTATCTATCTCTCGAGTTATATTTTAGATAAATCAAACACGGTAGCACAGGAATGCTGTAAAGAAGGGGAATGCCCTTACAGTTCTACAAACTAGCTTCAGAAATAATGCTTAGAAGAAAAACCTGTTTAATTAATGGTACATTTTTGAATCTGTCTTTTTATGTAGCTGTTTCTTCAGATATCGTCTATTTATATTTTATTCAAATTCTTGTGAGTTGGTAAATTTTGTTTTTATTTCAGTTTGAAGGACAGAAGGATAAAGAACCGTATGGTCCTGGCTGTCGTGATTATTTCTTCCTTGTTTGTAGATTTGTTGATAGTATTTCACGGGAAGATGCTAATAGAGAGGTATGTATTGATTTTAAAACATAACTATTTACCAAGATATCTCATTGAGAAATTCCAGTCTGCTTTCCCCATGCCAGTGGTTCAAGACAGAGGACCTTACAAGGAACATATCTTGTCATTAAAATGCGCCGAAAAACTGAGAGCCGATGTACACATTGACATGGACGTACGAGAACCCTTGATAGTTGGAATTCGACAAAAGAGTCGACGAAAATCCCAGTTTCCCCTCATAGCACACTGCATGCCATATGCCTGCTTTCATTAGCCAACGTTTGATATCAAATCTGATTTGTTTATTTGTCAGGATGGACCGATAGAGATAAATATATTAGCTAAAACAGTGAGTCAACATATAACAGATCGATGTATTTATGAATCGAGATTTGGTGTAGAGGAAGATGATGGTCTAGTTGGTTTGTTGAATCTGTGTACAGCTCTAATAAAACATGATCCACCATTTAAACGATCTAATGCTGGACAGGTAAATTGTCTTGGTTCTCGTGTTTTATGAAACATAAGCTGAATTGATCCAATGGTCTTCGATCACCTGCCGAAACCCCTATACCATAGTAACACAGAATCTCGGTTTCCACGAAAATCACAATTTGTCTTCAGATAAAAGTTGTAGCACTAGTCGTCTACTATATTACTTTGAAGTTTGCTTAAATAACTTAGAAGATATGGCAGCTGAAATAAATACAAGTTCGAAGGTGTGCCCATTGGAAATAAAGTCAAAAAACTAAAAAATCAGTTTCAACTGTGCCACTTAAACCGAAAAACAAACATGAGAATATTTAAGAACAGTGTTTTAGTGAAATCGAATTTTGTGCCACAACCCCAGGTTGAAAATACTGTATAATTGCTGTTTTGGCTGGAAAAAAAAATCAATTTAATTTGATTGTCAGATCATTATTATGAATATTGTTATTTTCGGATCCTTGCCTCCTGGGGTTTTGCATGGTTACATGTGATTGAAAAGGAAAAATAACCATTCTCCATCTTAGAATTCCAGTCTCTTTCTTTATTAGTATTACTCAAAAAGGCAGAATTACTACAACATAAGGGAGACAACTTGTGTCTACATAAACATAAGGATTCAGACCACAATGATATAGAGTTATACTACAGCATGACATTATGATTATTTTGATTTTTTCAGCTTCTTCTAGAAGAGATATTTGGTGATTTGTTTAATCTTCCGTCACCAAGTCAACGCAATCTACCTAAATGTAAAAGTCAGTCGTCGAGATCAGCTGCGTATGATTTGATAGTTGAATTAGTTAAAGGCAGTGTGGATAATTATAGAATATTACATACCAAGATGATGGAACAACATAGTAAAGGTTAGTATACAATATTATATCACATCTCAGATGTCAGCTATTTGCCCTGAGATTATCTTAAACCCAGTGGTTTTATGTTCTGAAATGTGAGACCAGACTATCATTCTGTTTGAGTTTGAGGTAGAAGAGCTGACCACATTGACCACACTATATTAAATTCAATGGTATTGTATTCTCACTTCCATTAGACCATTACAATACATATGTTTCTCGCTTTGATGAACAGAATACTTGTGTACGCTTTACCATGACAACAAGATCTGCAGCTGTGCGCACACACACATTTCATTACTATTCATATATTCAAAGGTCATGAATATTCATGTTAAGAGCCACTGTTTGTGTAAAATTTCCTTGTCTTCTAGTATGGCGCTGTCTCATTAACCCGGTGTTCCTGGGTTCGATTTTTCAGCCTGGTTTCCTATTTTTAATTTGCTGCATGTTGAACACGGCAAGGAAAGGAGTCTAGTCATTTGGAAGAGATAAAAAAACGGAACCCAAGGCCCTGTGTATGTCATTGGCTGCACATTAAAGACAAGGCAAAATTCCCTCTTGGCACACTCCATGATGTATTCCTATCTTCATTATTAGCCATGTCAATGCAGAGAAGATGTTAAACATCATTTCATTTCTCTCTTGTATTTCAGATTCTCATACACCTTATCCGTGGGATTATTGGCCACATGAAGATGGTCGATCTAAATGTGGTTACGTTGGGTTAACGAATCTTGGTGCTACGTGTTATATGGCTACGTGTATGCAACATCTTTATATGATACCACAAGCCAGACAGTCTGTATTACAAGCTAAAGTAAGTACACTATTATATATTTATACATTGTCAACAGGCCAGGGAATAATGCTACTACCTGATTAAATGTCAGGCACTGTTGAACTGGATATGTACTTGAAATATCTGATTTTGTGTGTTTAAAACAGTCATTGAAAATTGAAAATCGCTCTCCATATTTGTAAATCATGGACATGTATTCGATATCCGCCATGCTGTCATTGTGAAATTAAATTATTTGGTGTATTCGATTAGTATGTGATCGCACATGGTAATAAAATTCCGATGAATATGTTGCTAAAAATAGATGGCGCCAATGCGCCATTGGTTAATTTTAAAACTGAAATAAAAAGTAGAACTCTCGTGAGACGTGAGAAATTACGAGAGATGGCACGTAAAAATTTCCAATGCGAATAATTTCGGAAGGAATAGAATATATTTTGATGGAATTTTCAAGCGTTTATGATTAAATTTTGAATGGGGGTTATGTTTTTTAAAAATAATTATACAAGCTAAATAAATTTAGAAATTTCGACAAGTATTTCTATTGGAGCACCGTAAGTAGTTATAGACGATAGCAGAAGTTTTACTTGACCGTACGACTACGAACGAATGCTATTATTTATGTAACCAGGAATGACCCCTTGCACCAAGTTATTGATCTTCAGAACCATTTTCCATATACAGAAAACTAATCACTCTTCTTAATATCAGATCACTTTCCTTAACTTCTAAATTACTCTTCTTATCGAAACAGGGAGAGCTTTTTTAGGAGAGCGATTTTTTCTATTTCTTCATTAAGGGGAGCTTTTTTCGGCTCTCCTCTAAAATACAAAAAACAACGACTGTTTAAAAGAGGAGTTATGGTGGACAGTCTTAATTTGTGCTTATCATTGTCAGCTTATTTCCAGGCTTAAGTGTGAAACAAACAGAATTTTAAAAAACTCTCACACAACTTATATTTCATGAAAATAATCTTTTGTTTGAATTAATAATAAGAGTATGTAAGTTTGTTTAAATGTCCAAATAGTCCAAGGCATTTTATCCTGATTACAGTTTATTATTTATTCAAGTTGCACGTGCCATGATATGACTTCCTTGCTTACACCCTGTAAATATGTAGAGTAATGAAATGAAAGGTATACATAATTGACCTGTTTGAGTTGTGAATTGTGAACTCAATTTTATTCCTATGCACATAATTTCCATGGATTAAATGAATATTAATAAATTATTATAATTTCAGTGCACTGGTAATTCCCAACATGAAGGAACTTTGATAGAATTACAGAAAATGTTTGCATATCTACAGGTTGGTATATGCATTAAATCTCGAAAGTTCACTGTTTGTACACATAAAAACTATAATTTTATCTGTATTTAATGTGTTTTAATGGTAAATTCCGGCCAGTCAATTTCACTCTTTGTCAATCAGGGGGGTTAAGTCGTCGAATAGTTAACGTGTGTGCATTTGATCACAAGGTCTGTCATTGAGTCAAGTTGCATGGTTCAGAATCCCCACTTGTACATGAACTTGGTGGGTTTTCTCTGGGTCCTCCGGTTTCCGTTTCCTCCCACTGCTAAAGACCCCTAAGCACTAGCGAATTATTGACATAAAATTGAACCATGTTAGTTCCAAATGATCTAGTTTGTGTTGAGTTTGCATTTAACCCCATTCCTCTCTCTCTTTGTCAATCAACAACTGAAATGGAAGCCCTCGTCCAGAACCCAATATATTTTTAACCCTCAATTTTATTTCTATTTTAGGAAAGTGAAAGAAAGGCGTATAATCCTAAAAGTTTCTGTAAAGCTTACACAATGGATAAACAACCATTAAATACGGGTGAACAAAAAGATATGACAGAATTTTTTACTGATCTCATCTCTAAATTAGAAGAAATGTCTCCTGATATGGTTAGTATATAATCCTTGAATGGCATTTAGCGATTGAGCACATAAAACAACACGTTCGATCCCTGCATTGGCCGAGAAAGTTCATCTAGATTTTCCGGCGTGATTTCCCCTTGTCAGTGATACAGAAGGAGGGCCTGACAAGGACAGCTGCCTAGTCGTTCGGATGGGATGAAAAACTGAGGTCCTGTGTACACATTGGAGTGCACGTAAAAGATCCCTTGGCAGTTGGAATTCAATATAAGAGTAGGCCGTAGCGCCGCTGCCCGGGCAAAATTTCCTCATAGCACACTGTATGACGTATGCCCGTCTTCCATTAGCCCGGGTCAGATGCAGAAGAGTAGGACGTTAAATCCCATTTCATTTCACATAAAACAACACAAACACAATTTATATGGAAAAAAATCACTGGTTTCTACAAATAGCATGACGTTTCAACAAGTATTCTCTTATTCATAATAACAGAACTATATGGATTTACTACTTCTCTTATCATTATAAAGCACAATTTCTTTTATGGTTAATATAAGTTTTATTTTGTGTCCTTTGTATTTCAAATTCAATTACTTAATGTATTGGAAACAATTTCTATATTACAAGCTGTTTAACCAGCACAGGTAGCCCTCAGACCGGAATTACTATAACTCCCAAATTGGCAGTTCAACAGCCATCACTGACCCCCTCTCTCTCTCCTCCCATCTCTCTCTGAATCAAGAAATGAACTAAATTATTGCTACAATCTTTTTAAATTGGATGTTTATATTTTTTTCAGAGGAAACTTGTGAAGACTTTATTTGGAGGTGTTTTGACAAATAATGTTGTTTCATTGGTAAGTTACTCAGAGAGAAGATAATAATGTTTTATCCAGCTTTGTTGGTTTGTTCTTGAGGTGATGCTCTTCTTGAAAAGCGTAAGGCTCTGCCATTTTCTGTACAATCAAGATAAATCTTTGAATACATGTTTTTTGGACAATTCCAAGATGATTGCAATGATGTCATGGACCATAATGATCGATGCGTGGTTCATAGTACAGTCTTTCTTGTGTATAACATTAAGAATAATTTAAATGTTTTAATTGTAGGATTGCCCACATGTTAGTCGGACATTTGAAGAATTTTACACTGTTAGATGTCAAGTTACAGATATGAAAGATTTATATGTAAGTATCATATTATACTACTTATCAAAGATCTCTATATGTAATAAGGTGAACCTGATGTAAGTGTATGGAAACTCAAAGTATGTCAGACTGGAATATTCTAATTGATATTGAATTGAGTTTGCCGCAGTTCCGCAATCAAATGTGACATGGAACTTTCCCTGCCAACACCAGATCAAACTGTTTATTATTATTATTATTATTATATTTTTTTGTTATCAGGAATCGTTGGATGAAGTAACGGTTAAAGATATGTTGGAAGGTGATAATATGTACACATGTTCTAAATGTGTGAAAAAAGTTCGAGCTGAAAAAAGGTAAATTCTTCAAAATGACATGTTCTAATTGTTTACTTTTTGTATTTGAATTCTTTTTAATTTACTTTTACTTTTGTGCACCAATGGGTATACGCCATGTTATATGAGGGAAATGTCCTGATAGCTGCATTTCTGCATATTCTGAGTCAAATACCAGCTATATGGAATTTTTTTTACGTCCAATAAAAAAAGATTGACATTTTTTCCGTGCAGGCATTCATTGACAAATAAAATATTATGTTCATTGATTATTTATATTTTTTTATATTTTCAGGGCGTGCTTCCGTAAACTACCAAAGATATTGTGTTTTAATACCATGAGATATACGTTTAACATGATAACCATGATGAAAGAAAAAGTCAATACTCATTTCTCGTTCCCACTACGACTTGACATGTCGCAGTATATGGAATCTAATCTCATGGGACCGGATAAATTAAAAGGTAAAAAGGAACTCCTTTGATTTTAGTATGCGTAAAACTTACTAACGTCAAATACTTAGGACACTTGTTAACGGGGCTTCCACTTTAAAACTTTGCCATAGGCCATTGTTTATCATTGTTTGGCTTAACAAGATGTTTTTCCAAAAAAAATACCAATTATTTAAATGTATTTGTAAGGTTTTGTTTACACATAAAAACTATAATTTTGATTGTATTTATTGTGTTAAAAGTTTATAATTTTTTGAAATTCTATTCTTTGAAATTCTAGTCTTCAATTATATCAGTACTAAATTTATTATTTATTTTAGTGACATTTCATAGTAATGCATTTATGAATTTATTTAAGAATGGCCAATCTCTATTGAAGAGTATATTTTTTTCAACAATCAACCATGATTGCCAATCTCTATTTTTTTTCCAGATTCTGATGATTTTGATGGTGGTTTAGATTGTGAAGATTTTTCTAATACAGAAGATATTAGTTGTGAATATGAATTGATTGGTGTGACAGTACATACTGGTACCGCTGATGGTGGCCATTATTATAGTTTTATTAGAGATAGATTAAATAAAGGAGAAAATGGTCATGATAAATGGTAAGTGTGTCAGGGTAATACTATTCCTAGAAAAAAAATCTTGCTTTGATGAGTAAGCTGCTGCTTAATTTTTGACACATTCGTACATTATATATCTGAATAAGAATCAAATCAACAGCTTGGCTCCGGAGAAAAAGAAATTGCAAAAATCTGAATTAGCCATTTGAAGGTGACATTGCCATGCTTATTCATTTTTGCTCAAATGACATGAATTGGTCAATAGTCGGAGTATGGTAAATTTAGATTGATGGTCGTTTAAGTCCCTTTTGTTTGTTGATTTACATTTATCCTACCATGTGGTCTAATAATGTCTTAAAAGACCTTTTATATTCCTAAACTTGGTTTATAGCTGATCGCTTTTTCATTATACCTTAACTGATAAACTCTTAATACTTAGCGGCATTATTTAGGCTAGTAATAAATTTCATTGTGCTCCAAATCTCATTTTCACATTTCTTACATATTTTTAAAATACTGCAGGTTTTTATTTAATGATGCTGAAGTAAAACCATTTGATCCAACACAGATAGCTACAGAATGTTTCGGTGGAGAAATGACGGTATGTTAGAATTATTCATAAAAATAAAATGGTGTTAACTTTTCTACAACAACTGGGGTAATGAAGATGGGCATGCACCATACAGTGTGCTATGAGGACAATTTTAACTGGACATTGGCATTTCTACTTAATCTTAATCGAATCCCAACTATCATGTTCACAGGAAATCGTTTTTCTGTCCCATCTGGAATACTAGACACTGGTCCTTACACTGGGGAGCTATCTCAGTAAATAAATGTCTCAAATTTGCATTTTTTTCATGTAAAATTGCATGTAGATACATTTGAACTTATCGAAGTCTAATTGTATCAATATACCAACAATATGTCAATTTCGAATTATGTATTGCAATATATTAATTATTTTGATGAACTGTGTTCCTTGATAAAAGGAAAGGAAAATTGAGATACAACTATTTGAAGGAATGATATACTATAGTCACACTTTTTATATATTTCTTCCTTTTTTTTTCAGAGTAAAACTTATGATTCTGTTACAGATAAATTTATGGATTTCTCTTTTGAAAAGGTAAAATATTGATTGATTTATTCAAATTATGCAATGAATATGTAGATTATGCACAAATTGATTTTTTCTCTGGATTTGTAAATTGACCAGGAGGGCATTGGTGCCATATCTAACGCAGAAAGGCCTACTTCAGGAAATAAAAGCCCAATGATGGGAATATTTAGAAATAAAATTTACATACATGTGAAGAAACGTCATGAAAACTATTTCATAATAATGACTTTGCTCCAATTCAATGTCTATCTGTTGCCTTTTAAATCTTATTGATTGATTTGTTTTTTTTGTTTCAGACAAATAGTGCTTACATGTTATTTTATGAAAGTTGTCCACCCAAAAAAGCAGAGGATACTGCAGTTAAAGTTGAAGAACCACTTAAATTTAATTTTGAATTATCCAATGAACTAGGACAGGTAGGCTGAACATTTTAGAAACAAATATTCTTCGATATTTAAAAGGTTGTTTATCTCTTGAAAATTACATTTATGCTAATGCTGAATCTGACTGGAAGATTAGTCCAAAAATGGTTCAGTTCTGATCAGTAATTACAAAGATACAAATTGAGAATTTGCACATTAATTTGGTGTCTTCTGCAGATGTTGTAAACAAGCCAGCAAAACAATAAGTGCCTGGTAAAATGGGTGTATAATGCTGTTGCCCTTTCCATCTGTCCAGTTAAGCTACTGTGTGGGCTGTTTCCACGCTTTGCAGAGCTATCTCTTGATTTTAAAAATAACAATGGAGTTATTTTTTTTTCAGTGGATATGGCAGGATAACACCCAATTTCTACAAGATAAGAATCTGTTTGAACATAACTATTTTGGGTAAGTAATATTATCAAAGTGGCCTGGAATTCATTTCTGTTATAGCTGTGGTAGGTTTTGTCTTGTTAAGTTGATGTGTTCTTGTGTTGCTCATCTTTCATGTGTTTTGGAAGGAGATGATTTTGTTTCAGAACCTTCAAATCTTCGATCCGGTGTCTCCCTTCACATAGTTAACATGATAGACAAAGTATTGTATTGGCATCAATAAATGTAATGCGGTTTGAAATGTGGTTAGTCAGACACTCGCACATGGTTTGCAATGAAATATATCACATGTCCACAATTTTAACTAGTATAAATAATGTATGCTTGGCACATTACCCGTACAATTATTTGTATTTTGAATATAGTTATGGGCTTATATAGCTATATTCCATGGCTGTATATACTATATTGTATATATTTGTAGGTTTATGTGGCAGATCTGTGGTTATATACCAACAACGCTAGTTAAAGATGAGACCAATCACGTGGCATTAAAGGCAGCACAACTCAGTCTGTCCTTTGTTCTAGAAACTATGATACATTCCAAAGAAAAGGTGAGCCTTAATTTAATGCATATTTAGTAACAGTGAACCTTAATTGAACTCAAATAGAGTAACAGTGAGCCTTAATTGAACTCATATATTCTATATTATAGTACCTAACTTTTATATAGTAACAGTGAACCTTAATTTGATATATAGTAAAATTGAGCCTTAATTTAACTTATAGATAATAATGGTGAACCTTGATTTAACTCATTCCCTACCGTACAATATACAAAAAAAGTAGACAGGCCTGTTGAAGCCTTAATTTTACCTGTTCTCGTTTTGGGTCAGATTTTTTTAAAACAATTGGCAATGTCCTCGATCTAACTTTCTCGGATTCACTCAGATATATTTTACCTTCAAAATATATGAGTGTAGAACGTGTGCTGTTTCGTGCTCGACAGCTACACTTACTTTGATAAATGTTATCCTATCTAAATTGCTTTTTTTATATGTTTCTATTTTCAGCCGACTATGTTACAATGGATTGAACTCCTGACTAAACAGTTTAATTCTTGTCCAAAGGCCTGTGAGGTAAAACTATTTATTATCTTCTTATTCTTTTCATAATTTATAATGGGTGCACGATGGTGTGTCGATATTCTTCCCAAATTGTCAGAAATGAAATTGAATGACATTAATGACGGAGAATCCAACACACAGGTTCACCAAATCCCCATAACAGATTTGGTGTGACATAATTAGACACTTGTTCAGTTGTCCCGTACTTTGTCACTTATAAGTATTGTCTCTATCAAACCTGAACAAATTTTTGAAAGGTCTGTCAAAATGTTTCATCGCTTATTAAACAGCCATTCTCTGGCTGATATTATCTGATGACAGGCAGTTATTTTCAAACATGTTCTGTTTGTGTTTTTCAGTGGTCGTTAGATCATATGGCTGAAAGTGATTGGTGGCCGCAACAAATATTAATTAAATGTCCCAATCAGATGGTTAGACAGGTAGGTCTATAAATAGAAAATCAAAGAGCAAAATCTGCCTATTGTAGGTCTTTCTTTAGGCCTGAAATGTTATAAAAACTATTAATTAGACATTAATTAACTTATTCAGACTATAATCAACTCTCAATGTCGAGGCTAGCATGAGATTTTTGTTGGATTGTAGTTCGATTCGCTGAAATAGTTTCCTTCGTGATTTACCAATAAAAAAGGATAACCGAGACTACTGGTTTTGTCTTACTGACTTAAGTAATAATGACCGCGGCTAAGCGAACTTTCGTTCGCTTAGTTCTAAGTTAATGATGGATCAATTTGGCTGAAATTTTCAGCAAATTGCCTTTACATTAGCTAGTTGTTAACTATTGTAGTGAACTACCAACTCGTTATCTAATCTCCCATAATGTATCTTTAAATATTTTAAGTATCGTACCCAAACTTCTCATTGATTTGACTATTCTTTGATATAATTTTAGTGCTCAAATAAGCCAGTCTGTGTCCTTAAAGTGTTATAGCTTACTTATTCATGAGTAAGGATCGTGTGTTTTAATTGTCTTTGGAAAAGACATTTTGTTGATTGAGGTGCCTACAGTAGTAGTTTTTTTTTGAGAAGATCATTATAATAGTTGATGTATATTTCAGATGTTTCAAAGATTGGTGTTACATATTATATCACAGTTACGTAATACCCAGGTTGAATTTTACATGCAACCTGTAGTTGAACCGTAAGTTAATATGTATATTCATTATAGATTCATTTTATATATGACTATTTTGTTCCCAAGTAATAAGCCTATTAGTTTAGTTAACAGAAATCCTGTTATATGAGTTTTAGTTTAATTGAAACATGCTTGTATATATTGTGTCGTGAAATCTCCAAAACTTTTAAAAATTAATTAAAAAGTACACTAATCTCTTCTTCTTCCACAAATACTAGCCTAAACAATCAGTCGCAGTTATCAAAGCGTGTCTACTTTAAAATAAGGGTGTGTCGCAACAGTGACAAACTAAATGTTTTGCTGCAGGCCTGCAAGTAGGACAGATAAATATCTACTGGCCTGTGATTATATGTTATTTATATTATAGAGATTTCAATGATTATATGTTATTTATATTATAGAGATCATTTAAATTATTATATATCATTTATATTACAATGATTATATATTATTTATATTATAGAGATGGTACTGTAGATGTCAATCAACTAGGAAACAGGTCCTGTGTGACCAGATTTATACGTAAATTATTGACTATTGTAAGTACACGGTCATATTCAAATAGTCTATGTTAAAGAACCGTTTTATTCTTTCTATTCAATATTGGAAGCATTTAATTTATCACATTCAAGCATAAAATAATTTAGGGGATACTCAATTAATTGTTCCATGATGGCTTTCTCTCAATCCCTTGAAAGGCATCACATTTCTGCTCACGCTGGCAAAAATGTGATAGGACTAAATTCTGTGATTTCTCGATTGGAATTATGTCGATTTGATAAGTTCCAAATTGACAATCGAATCCCCACAGAATTTAAACAGGAATCATAACTCTATTACATTGTGTTGGTTTCTGGCTTAGTTTGTCTGCTGTGTTGATATTGGAAATTTGTTTATTTTCAGATTGAACATGGTGTAAGACCTCACAGTAAATATTTAACAGAATATTTTGCATTTTTATTGGAATTTGCTAAATCTGGTGAAGAAGAGGCCCAGTTTTTAATTCATATTAACGCCATCTATACGATGATAACATTCTACATGGGACAGAAAGCACAAGAAAATTATGTAAATATACAATCTTGGAGATTTTAAACCTTTGTTTTAGTTTGCCCATTTAGTATTTTGATGCTGCTGATTGTCATTTTGGAAAATATCTAAATTTTTCATAAAAATGTGATTTGTCATGCTCCAAAGAAATCTTCTGATTTTCAAAGATTATTTTCAGAGTTATTAACCATGAGCACTTTAAAAAAAACCTTGTGGGTACCCTAGATGCTAAAGTTATTGACTAGTCGAGTTCATGAATTGAAAAAGATCAAAGATATCTGCTAATTATTGTCAGAGTTATTCCCGTTTGATCAAATGTAATCCGCTTTCACATTTGTTTGTTTATATTAAAGGTTGAGATATTATCTGATGATGAAGAAGAGGAAGACGTTATTTCATTAACAGATGATAATTATCGTCCGATATCCCTAGAAAAAATGATCACACTTATAGCTCTTCTGGTAGAAAAATCACGAACTAACGAAAAACAGCTTCGACTTTCGACTAAAGATATGACAGCTATTATTGGAGGAAAGGTAAAAAAATAACTGTTGTTTTTTGGACCAGCTATATATCTTGTTGTTCTTGCGGGCGATGCCATAAGAATTGTGACCTTTAGAAAACAAATTTGAACGTACAGTTGTAAAAAAAGATTGTTATAGATTTATGAAAAGCAATATATGATATGAATTTATTTTAATGATTTATATGTTGTAACTTAATGCAAGTGGGTTTCAGTTTGGGTTTCAGTTTGTAAAATAGAATTATTAACAAACAAATGAATGATGTGTTTGAATTTTATGACATTAATACACTAAAGACATTTTAATGTTTTTGTTACAGGGATTTCCGTTTCTGTTCAATCAAATACGTGACAACATCAACATTCGTCAGACGTGTAATTTACTGTTTAGCTTAACCAGATGGAATGAAAATCAAGCCATGATAGTAAGTACACATTTATCGGATCAATTGGTCATGAGTTATGATTGCTAAGATCTTTCTGTTTGTGTAGACATTACAATGTAACCTCTACTCAACACAAACTAGGTTATTTTGATACTAACATATAATGCATCTTTATTTCCGTAACTCATCTGTGTGTAACCGTCTCTTCTGGTGTTGGGGGAGGGGGGGACAAGAAGACCCTGAGAAAACCCACTCCTTGCAGTACACGCATTAGGCCACTCGGCAATCCATCATGAAATGAATCCATTGAGAGTCAGAATTTAAAGAATATTGAGCAGCAGTGCAGCTGTGTGGTCAAAATTCCCCAGCTAGCGTTGCACAGTAAATGCAAGTAAAACATCAACTATCACTAAGCTAAGAGATACCATGTATGATGTTTATGAATGATTTTTATTTTATTTTCAGATTGTGAACATGATCTTTGCAGCTATCAGAAAACTTACACCAGAGGTAAGCAAAAATCGTTACTTATATTGATAAATATAAAATATAAATATAAAAATAGTTAACGTCCTTATGATGGGGTTATTATATTTTTGCCCTTTATGCTATGGATATTACTGTTATAGGACAGAAGTCTGTGTCACTCCACTGCAATTCTGTCAGTTCAGAATGTTCCAGCCTATCCATTGAACGTCCCATTGTTATTTTAACATTTGCATTGCTTTCAAATCGGAGTTATTCATGTTTTCTGCCATACTTGTAAAATGGTGTATATTTCAACCATTCTTTAAAATTGATTTTTTTTTTTTTGTATTTTCAGCAATCTCAACCATTTTTTAAGTTATTATCAATGTTAGTAGAGTTTATGGGTGGACCACCAGGGATGCCACAATATACCAGATATATACTACTCAAATTCTGGGATGTAAGTATAAACCATAATATTCCTTGTTAATTTTTCAACGGGAGTCAAAAACTGTTGTACAAACAAGAAATGAGATTGAGATATTACTTAATCTAAAGTAAATTATAGTTTTACTGACGCTGGTCCTGATTGTTCCTTTTTCAAACTTTTTGGTACAAAATCTAATATTGAATTGCTAAATCCACAATGTACTGAAATTGATTTTTTAACATTTAATTTAAAAAAAAAAACAAGATCAAGGGAGCAACAGTACATAATCCCCAGGCATGGATTCGATCAGATTAAAAACATTTTACTCCATAGGTGGTGCTGACTTGCTTATATTGTTTGGCAAAAGTTAAGAGATTCATATTCATTCAAATACTTTGGATTCAATCGAAATCCTTGTGCTGTCTTTAGTCAGTGAGAAGTGAATTTTGAGAAGATCAATCATTTAATCTAATAAATTCATTGTTGATTGGTATGAACACCATTTTTTCTTCCAATCTATCAGTCAAGTCAAAAATCTTTTCAACTTAGAAGATTATAAAAGGTAATGCTAAAACAGACATGGAGGAAAGAAAAAATGCAATCCTAAATATAAATTTTATTCTATTTTAGTTAGCTAAATGTTGTCCACAGCAGTGTTTAGAATGGTTGGCTGGTCAAGTTACGCGTAATAAAGTAGTACAGGCATGGTGTCTCAGTCAGATGGACTTATGGGTAGAGCAGTATTTAATAGCACACAGTACGCTGCGGGTCAGAAACGGTAAGTTGATTTTATGACGTACCAGTACACATGGACGTAGGGCTCTTGTTTTGAACAGGAAGCCATTACACACTACATGGCATATGCTCTTCTTCATTGGCACGGTGGGACATTAAACCACGTTTCATTTCATTTCAGACAAAAGTTTCTCAGTTCTACATGCAGTCTGTGCTATCGAAAATAAAAAGAATTGCATAAAATACTTTTGAATGTATGTTTTTTATTTGTTACAGCTGCAGCATATCTTCTGGTAGCGTTGGTACCAAGTCACAACTTTAGACAAGCTTATCGACCTCCTAGAAGTTATCACAGTCCATTAAAAGAAATCGTGGTAAACACATATATATTATGTTCTTGTTCTGAACAAAGTTAAAAGGGAGGGATATTGAAATGGGTTCTGTTCGGCCCAGTTTTATTTCCAGACATTACCAGGCCCTTTCATTTCATTGTTTCTTGGTTTGAAAAGACTTTATTATATATATCAACGTATGGCTAGTATGAGTAATTAAATTATTTAATAATGGCTGTAACAAAACTTTAAGAATGCAGCCTTTTGATAGGCTTAGATTTTAGCACTTAGCCAATGAAAGGGTGGCATACTTGAATAGTATATGTTATATAAAAATCACATTTCTAATTTTTTTTTTCGTCAGATGACACCAGATGCTAGACTAGCTCTTAATCAGGTAATTATTTTTAAATGTACAAATAAACTGAAAGTACTAATATTGTATTTAATTCCTGTAACAAAATCATGGTTTAAAAACATACTATATTATATCCATCTACATCTTACTGTATCCAACAAACTCCTACATATTTCTCAAATACATCATTTGAAAACTCAATTTCTTAAACTAATTGGTAATTAAAATAAGCGAAGTTTTCATGAAATAAACAAGGAATAGTATTCATGTGATAAAGTAATAAAACTTTTGTAAAATAAAGTTGTCTTCAACCATTTACTTCAACCATTTACTTAGATTTTTTGTTATATTGTATTTCAGATTTATGAACATTTACTGTCATTATTATCAAGAGCTAAAGCTTATGTTGGTAAGACTTCTATCAATTTTATATTAAAATATTTGAGTATAGTCACTTAAACAATCAAGAAAAGCAACCAAGTTCTTAAATTAGTTTTTTGCCCAAAGAAATAAAATGCAAAGATTGTGATTCATGTTTCGTAAAAAAAAAACATTTCTAATTGGCTCGATCGAAGTTAAACCTGTATTTGTTTAAAATTTTCTTTCAGATTCACTTGTCCATAGTACAACTAAATTAACTTGTTATTTTGCTGTTTTAACTTATTGTTTGAATTCTAAGGCTGAAAAACTTATGGTATGTATTTTCATTTATTTATTTTTTTGTACGTGACAATGAGCAGGGTTGGCTGTCCAGTTTGCAGGTTTTTTCCAAGTCCTGACGTTTCCTCCCACTGGTAAAGACCAGTGCAAACGAATTACTGAAATAAAATTGAACCATATGTTAGTCCAGAAATGATCTGGCTTTTACTCTGTATATATTATCAAGGCCTTCACGTAATACCCTGTATATTTCGGCACTACAGTACACGTCAGGCGGAAGTATCAAAATCCTCCGTGGTCCGACCTGGGCGGAATTGAAAAATCGCGGGCTACAGGCTATTAATCCGCTCAGGTCCCGCTGTAAATTCCGCTCTAAATTTCCGCCGCGAATTTGAGTAAACCGCCGACCACCGCGGATTTGTTAAACCACCGACTTCCGCGGAATTGTTAAACCACCGACCCCAGCGCGAAATTTAATATTATGAAATTATTGTTACACGTATGCTTTACATTGTATTCGTATCCATAATTCAGTAGTCCAATCCCGAAAACAACATTATCGGCATGCTTTTAAAACTCTGAAATGAAATATTTGCCTATATTATCGATGTCGGCATCGACGTATAATTTACAACATCGCATACTCGTTTGTTACATGTACGGCATATATAACAAACCTTACAAAAAAACCTATGGACGAATATTCGTAAATAGGTATTATTCGGCTTTATTTAACGTCCGCTTGACTGTCCATTAATTTACACACATGTGCGTAGTCTGTATTCTGTTTTTGTTTTTGATTTTGTTTTAAAACAACAATGTGCTTCGAAAGCCGTTTACCTTTTATGAATGTCGGCAAAAAATAAAGCAATGTGAGTACACTCATTGTTACAAAGCCGTGGTTTCAATCCGAAACGTGTTGACATTGTTATTACAAGTGGTTCAAGAGCCTCCATTCAAATAATAAAAAAAAAGTGAGCAACACTCTCACTTTTAAAGCCGTGGTTTCAATCCGAAACGTGTTGGTATGGTAAGTGTTTATTCTATTAAAATATTGTTTTATTAGACATAACAATAAATCACAAAAATGGAATATTAAAAACAGGCAAATATGCGATACAAGGATGCTGGTCAGTTCATCCCATGACCGGGCTGTTTCATCCCAACCTAATTTATTATAGGGATGTTTCATCCAGGTCTGTTTCACCCCCTTGTTATTAGAATAGCAGTTTATTAACTGAGTTGTACTTGTTGTTAAATAAACTGTTAAACACTTACTTATTGTTAAATAAACATTACTTCATTATTTATTGTTAAATAAACATAACTTTATTATTTATTGTTAAATAAACATTACTTTATTATTTATTGTTAAATAAACACGTAATTAATTATTATGGATTAGTAATAAAAACATGCGGCGGGGGTTGAGTTGTATTTACACATTTGTAAGAAGACAGATAAATTAACAATTTTGGCTCAAAGCCGACACCGTAACAAGTCAATGTTTCCGTTATAAACATTGAAAAAAATTCAGAACAATGTCCGAAAATTTGGTCAACAGAGGTATTTCACACACATAATTTTTAGCGTAAATTAGTCGGAATGTGAGAAAGGAATTCCTGGGGCGTGATCAGCTGACCTCTGCAGTGATTAGAATAGTGTCAAGTTAAAGTACGACGCCGTGTTTGATATTCAATTTTATACCGATATTATGCAATCCGAATTCTACATATTTCTTGAACGGTAGTGTCATATTTATATCTGTATATTTAAACGGTCGTGGAATGAAACGACCTGCTCCCTGATACAACACTTTTAACCAAGTATGCCTCTGTAGATACATTACTTCATTAATATGTTCGATATTTTTAAAACTTGCATCGTTCGACTATTTCAAACACATTCAAATTGCGAAAATTTCAAAATTTACACACATAAATGCTGGCCTTACCTTGGACGAAAGTGTTGTTTATTAATAAGGCCATTTCCATTCTAACAAATAAGTTACAAAATGCATTTTAAATCGGTAAATCACACCTCAAGTAATATCTTCGGATTTAATTCCCAAATGAATGAAATGCCTCAATCTCATGTTTTTAAGCACACATCGCCAAAAGTCACAATCAACCTTACTGAACACATGTACATTAAAACTATCAGTCGGATAATACTGTGATGACCTTTTCATTTCGGCACCAAGGAGTCTGAGTCAATGCATACTGTCAATCAAGTTTCCAAATTAGGTGAATTCACACGTGCCATCAAAAGGATTTGATAATTGCCTATAATAGATTCCCCTTTAACAACAAATTGTTACCATGTCGTGGTCTTGTAAACAATATTAGGGTTAGGGTTCATTGGTCCACCGATATCTCTTATATTAGGGTTAGGGTTTATTCAAGTTTATTGATACCCACATTTACAGTATTTCTTATAGCGGCAGACTAGTGCACCCGCGGACGAGTGAGACGCTCTCAGTGTATTTTTTTAATTTGGCACAAAAATCATCCCTCATATCGCACCAAGCCCCTTTAACTAATGCATGCTTTTGATGTGGGGCATTTTCCTTTGTACTCTCTTTGATGCGACAATTAATTACTATTAATTTTAATTCCGTCCGGACAAGACTCGATTCATAAGATCTGGTTCTTCGGTGTTTTATTGAAAGCTTCATCGATATGTTCACTGGAAAAATGAAATTTAATATTTGTTTCTGTGATAATTATTGGAAAGAAACCGAACCGGATTATTATTTAGGATATTTATCGTCAACTGTATAAATACGGTAAGCAGTTTGTGTGTTGCTTTTATAAGTTAAAGTATAAAAATAAATATATACAAAACGCTTAAATTACTCTCCGTACTTAAAGCTAAGGGTGCGAATTGCTACTTCCTTAATAATTTTTCAGAACCAGAATTCATAAATTGTCGATGTCGACACGTAATGTACTAAACATTACTGAATAACCTTAAATCAATTGAACACGGGTAAAACTGCATGCTTTCTGATATGGTTGGATTATGCCTACGTGTGAATATGGGTGTATGCGTTTCTTTGATCTGTTATATCACGGGATAAGCCTGTTATTGAAACCCAACTGCTTGGAGATGGTTTTCATTTGTAACCGATATCCTATACATTTAGTGAAATGCTGAAGCAATTATAGTTTAAATATAACCTTTGTGTGTAAAGTATTACTATTGGACAGACTGTTGTATTATCAATATGGAAATTTCTATCTTACGTGACGCGTTTTTCATCTTCTTTTTAATATTTTAACATACTTATTCATGTAATTTGTTAGTAAATCATCTTAGCCAGTTCTCGTTTGTCAGCCATTTTTATAAATTTAGCGCAGTATTTGATTTGATCAAATCGTTTAATTATGTTTCAACTTATTAGGAAAAGGAGGCTAATCATATTCCAATTCCGCTACATGAAGTTTTTGCGGGCCGACTATATTTATTTGGGACTATAATCCGCCGCGGTTTTTATACTTTCGCGGACTATAATCCGCCGCGGTTTATGTATTTTCGCGGACTATAATCCGCCGCGGTTTATATATTTCCGCCGCGTTTTTTCCGCTCAGAATGACGATATTTTCGCGGACTGCAAATGAAAAAACACCGCGATTCTTGAGCGGAAAAATCGCGGACCAAGGACTATTTTAATACCTCCACCTGACTAGTAGTGTAATTCCGATTAAGTATTCATCATATTCCTTGAGCATCGTGAAAACCATCTAAATTGTCTACTTATGGTAATCAAGTTGCAAAGTTCAAGGTTCGTTCAATTTCAAGGTTTCCACGGAGGTCGCTATGCCACAACCTCTGACTGAACGCTACTGTTCAAGTGTCTGCAGACAATGTAGCTATGAGTTTGGGAATAGTAAAGTAATCTAGCAACGTCAAGATGTTTTAAAACTCGCAGTAATTGTTTCAGGAACATGAGTTAATGAGTTGATTGATAAATACAAATTATTCTGACTTGTATATAGAATCCTTGGGAGTTATCCCTGCTTTAAAATGAACTGATTTTGAATATTGATATTTTTATTTCTTGTGTTTCAGTTTAGTGAATATTTTCTAGAATTATGGCAATTGTTTCATCCTAAATTATCAGAACCACAGATCTCCATGCATCATAATAAACAGGTATGTACCTTACGTTGGACTGCAGACAAAATATGTCTGAGACTGTGATTGAGTGTTACCTTTACCTGGTCTCTTAGTATAAAAGTTACATTTGACTGTAGACTGAATATGTCATTAACTGTGTTTGATGTACCTTGACTAGGTTGGTAGAAGTTAGTTAAACATTTGATAGCAGAAGTTGATATCCATAATTCCAAACTCTGGTATACAAAAATCTGGAAAGCTATTAGTTGCTTTCAGATGCTACCATTTCATTCAGTGGTGAATGACATATTTCAATATATTTTATATTTGATTCAGTTATTGACTGATGATTCACATATTGCGATATATTTTATATTTCAGGTCTTATTATTATTCTGGCATCAAGTTTGCGTTGATTGTCCAGAGAATATTAAATTAATCGTGTCTAATCCACATGTGTGTAAAAATATAGCTTTTAATTATATCTTGTAAGTAATGATACACTTTTAATTATATCTTGTAAATAGTAGTCATTCCCTTTACTTCTTTATTTTAATGTTTTTATAAGTAAGCTTTCTGCATTTTCATGCCCGATTCCCTCTTGACATGAGAAAAATTCTCCCTGTCACACTGTGGATTATCAGTGGCCCGTTGAGTATGGCGCTGGCTCACCAACCAGGAGGTCTAGGGTTTCATCCCATTTTTGGCTGATAACATTCCTTCAGATTTTCCTGTCTGATATATCCTTGTTAGTTCGGCAGGACAAAGGAGAAAAGCATTTAGTCATCCAAATGGGACAAAAAGAGTGGATCGTAGACAATATTTCCCTCATAGCATGCTGCGTGGCATGTGCCCATCTTAATTAGCCCATGTGGTGCGGAAACGTATGACATTAGGCCCCTTTTCATTTCGTTGTTACATTACTCTAACCATTTAAATAATACATTATCGTAGAGGTTGAATCGAAATTTTAAATTATTGCTTGTTTTACAGAATTTTTTAATGATGTTTTTAAAGATGTATATGTTTATTGTAGAGCTGACCACGATGATCAAGATGTTGTAATGTTCAATAAACTGATGTTACCGTCATATTACGGTTTATTACGCATGTGTTGTCAACAAGATCGAAACTTTACACGACAACTGGCACAGCATCAAAATATACAGTGGGCTTTCAAAAATATCACTCCCTATCCAGCTCAGTATACAGTGGTATGTTATTATACATCTTAAATTATTACGATTTATGTTTTAGGGCATTGCTTTGTCTTATCTCTCCAATAATTCTCAAGAAATTTACATGCTTTGTTAAAGATTTAGGCCTATGCTTAGTCTTATCCCTCCAATAATTGTAAAAAAATGAATGTGATGAATTTTATAGGATTAAAAAAAATTGCATGCAGATGTGTAAACATGTGGTACTCAGGGGATTTTTTTTGTACCGCCCCATCCAAATAACTTTGCACACTTTTCATGAGAGACCCACAAGTGAGAACTAGTTTTGAAAAAATTCTGTAGGTTCTGCTCGGCCAACACTGAATCAAACCAAGGACGTTATTGTTGAGTTCATTTCCCTACAACATCCCCCATTCAGGAAATATTCTACATTGTTATATATGTATCTCTATTTATTATAGGCTGTAGAGGAATTATTTAGAATGATGAAATTAATGGCTGCTAGACCAGAAGAATGTACAAGTGATGAAATTAAAGCTATAAATGCTTTTAGACATAATACATTATCTATGTACCTATCTGTACTAGATGCTAGATCTATGTGGCAGACGTTAATTAGGTAAATATTACTGCCGCCTTTCATAAAATGTTCAATCAAGTTCCAATCATTTGTAAACCGGGAATGATTTTTTTTCTGTTTTTTTTAACAGATTTCTGCTAGTGAGGCTGTCCATGGGTCGTTCGTGTGATTCGTCATGGCAAAAAAATTATATCTTGTGATGTGTCTCCATTTTGCGGACAATCTATGCAGCCATTCGAATTGAATTTTTCAAGATATTTGGTAACACATGTAGACTGATTCTGTAAAATAGAAATTTTTGTTTATTTTTTCAGTGCTTTTAAGATTCTAGTAGAAAGTCAAGAAGAGAAATTAGATGTTGTTTTACATGGTGGTCTACAGATGATAACTGAGGTAATTCTCTTCTCTAGAAATATCATTTCAGATAAAAATAAGTTTCTTTTATCATTCAAGAGGTGGTCTAATTATACTCAATGAAAGGGGGTTGGATGGCCGAATGCTTAGCGTGTGCTTGCTGTATCATAAGGTCTGGCATTAAGTCAACTGGCGTGGTTTCGATTCCCCGCTTGTACGTGACAAGGAGTCGCCTGTCCAACTTCGTGGGTTTTATCTGGGTTCTCCGGTTTCCTCCTACTGCTACAGACTCCTACACGCAAGCCAATAATTAAAATGAAATTAAACCATGTTTGTCCCAAAATGACCTGGTTTGTGTCGAGTGGACGTTAAAAACCACTTTTCTTTCTTTCTTCTTTATTCTATCCGGGGGGTTGGGATGGCCTAGTGGTCTAGAGTGCCGCGCTTCGACCTCTAGCTGGCCGGTCACCTCTGGCTTGCGGCTGCGGTTTCGAGCCCTGGTGTGAGCGTAAGTGGCATGGAGATAGGGGCGCCTTCTCAACTTCGTGGGTTTCCTCCGGGCACTCCGGTTTCCTCCCACTGCTAAAGACCCCTACGCGCAAGCGAATTATTGAAATAAAATTAAACCATATGTTAGTCCTGAAATGACCCAGTTGTGTCGAGTGGACGTTAAACCCCATTTCTCTCTATCTCTCTTTATTCTATCGAAGTCTGTTGAGCTGGGACTACACCATTTTCACAAATACATTTGCAGACAAGGTTTGCTTCAGAATTGTACAGATGTGAAAGTACTCTTTTAATTTAAGATTTTTATGGAATAAAAATTGAGTTGCGTTAATTTTGGTTTTGTTTCATATTTCAGGCTTTTTATACTTTACATGTGATGTACCATGAAGCTACAGCTTGTCATGTGACCGGTGATATTGTTGATTTGCTCACTATTTTATTAAAAGTTTTAGAAACAGCTCGTGAAATCCGAGAATCCAGAAGTAAGAAAAGTTTCAACTTAATTTATAAACTCACTTTGATTTTTTTGTGGCTTGAAAAATGTCACTACTGGAAGTAATTAGAACAGTCTAATGGACACAGGTAGCTGGTGACCATTGTGACCAATAGCGAATTATTATTTTGTTGGTGCAGACACTACATAGAATTTATTTTTCAGATTTGACCTTAGGAATACATCTTTAAAAACTATACTTATCAATAACCAAATATATCTGTCTTATTATAGGTGAAGTTAGTGTTCGTATTAAAAGTTGTTTCGCTAGTTGGAAAGAACGAATGGAGTTTGTGAAGAAAGTTTTAACATTATTAAATTCTTATACACCACCAGAAGTTAGACAAGTTTGTTTTGGTAAATATATTTTACAGTATCCTTGTGGTGAAGGAACGGCAGTCAGGACCTTGATTTTTAGAGAAAAATAGAAATGGGGTCTAATACCAACTCAACACAAACTAGATTATTTTGGGACTAACAGGAAATGTTTTAAAAAAATATCTATTTAGATAAAGTGTTAGAAGTATAAAAAATGGTATTTTAGAATGTCTTAGTCATAAAGAGTCAACCGAATGCGAGCACTGAACAAAGAAGTTACGTTACGCAAGGGGGTGGGGTCACTGAAACTTTTGCCCTGCGGCGCCACAGACTTGTGAGGGCCCATATTGTTTTATTGTATTGAGAACAGATGATATAAATGATATCGTTATATTATTATACAGTTATTTTGTATATTATTATTATGTCAAGTATTTATATCGTATAAATTATTTTGTTGTTCTATTTTTCTAGAGTTATTAAAACAGATGGTATTAACATTTCAAGGTGAATGTATATCAACTATAGTACCAGTATTAACACATGCTCATACAGCATGTCAAGATAATTCATTACCAGGTAAAATAGCATTACTCAATACATTACTCATTACTCATTTCTTATAAATTGTAATTGCATTTAAAGTTCCATGGGATCACCAGAGATGCTGATAACTGTGGGTCACTTGAATGAATTTATTCAAGGGAGATAATTTGATCTTCAGAAGATTTCAAGGGAGGTAATTTGATCTTCAGAAGATTTCAAGGGAGGTAATTTGATCTTCAAAAAAGAAGTTCAGCAATTGACCAAAATTACTCTGAAACCCCAAAGCTGATGAATACATTTGTAAACAAATCATTCATTACTTCGGGATTCAACACTCTACTTTTGGAATCCACTGTTGTTTGATCTCAGACTAACAGAATCCATTTAAATTGTTTAACTCAAAATTTAAAAACATCTCTTGACTGCCATCTGATCCTTATCATATGAGGAAATAATTGACATTGTTTCAGGAATAGTTTATAATAGTAACTTTACTATACAAGGTAAACCAATGTTATGATAAACTGGCCAAGTTTTTACAGTTGTAAAAATTATGTTTTATTTTCAGTGGTAACTGGACCATATTTTCCAAGAAGAGGTCAGAAACCATTTGGTTCCAAATCCAACATCCGTCCCCCACGTCCACAGTTTCAGATGTGTCTAAATACAACTCAGATAGAACACTCTAATGTAAGTCAAATAACTTCACTTTACAAAAAAAGATATTTAAGAATTGAATGTTGATATAAAACCTGAAATTCAGATGTAATTTTTTATTTTCATTCATGTTGAAATATAAAATAGAATATAGCTAATAAATGTTATTAAGAATTGACTGAAGATTTCTTGGTAACAAGTGGATAATTATATCAATTATTATATTTGCGGCACATTTATATATTTGAATTAACTTTTCATTTATGTTAGATGTTTATGTCAAAAATGGTGTTGATAGGATTTTGAAATGACCATGGAAATGTTTTTGGTATTAATGTTATGATGTTATATGATTACAGGGAGCTGATGAAGTTTACGACCAATCATTAACCGATTTCTTTCAACCGTATCATATGTTAGTTGATGTCATGTGTCGTGTAGCAGTTAATCAACAAAATATGAGCGAATCTTTGATCAATCTCAGTAAGTTATTATACCATATACAGTAATAAACTATAACACATACTTATGTAATAAACTACAAAATATACTTACGTAAGAACAGCTACATATATATTAAGATATATATGCAATGTTTCTGAGAGGATTCTCTTAATGTTATCAAGCTAATACAACAATATACAAATGAGGCAATTATACAGACAAATTATAACACACCATTACCGAAACAATGCTTGACAAAGACAAAATCAAATGACTTAATAGCTCCTGCTAGATGGACATGGAACTTTTGATGTTGTTTTAGCAAGACATTGGTTATTTTGTTTTTTCTCAAAATGTTTGTCTTACATTAAACATGTATTTTCATGTTTGCAAAACTAAATTTGAAATAGATCGGGATTTACGAAACAATCACAATCTGTTTATTGATTTTTGTTGTGTAGGTGCTATGGTAGCTTGTGAAGGTGTACCATTACAGTTACAATATTTTGCTATGTTATGGTATGAAATCTACCAGTCAGAGGTAAGAATTTTAAGCAAATAGTGTAAAAATATGTAATACCAAGGTTTTGGTCCCTCTAGAGGTCAGAATTATTTTCTGATTTTGATGAAACTTAAAATATATGTTTATATCTCAGAGATTTCGATTCCTTTTGATATTCATGCATATCGGACAATAACTTCCTGCATTATGTCCCCTGATTGTATGAAAATTCGCTTGTTTTTGTCCCTCTCTTACAATATGTGGGCAAATCGTGCATGGCAAACGCCTTATAAACCATGAAAAGGAGGCCAAGTTCAATTTAGATTGTAATATGTCATTGATTCGAATGGGCCATTGTTTCGTTCCCGTGCTTGAACTCGACCAGGACCAGGGTTACTGGCTGAATCTTTTGGGTTTTCTCTGTGTTCTCCTGTTTCCTATCACTGCTATAGAAAAAAACTTAAATATGGCAGAGGTTCTTGTTCTTTATTCCATAAATTGTAATGTTGATATTTTCTATTTTCAGCAAGTTGATAGAAATTATATAAAAGTATTATGTAACAGCAATGCCTTTATAGATTATGTAGATGCTGTTTTATTGGATGAAAGAAGATCTCTCAATAGCCAAATAATTTATCAATTCTTCTGTAACTTCTTCCCTAAAGTAAGTTAGAAGCCTTTGTTTCTTTTGTTCATTTACTTTGATAGGAAAATCAATTATATGTATGAGTTTGGGGGGCTAAGGTTGTCGAGAGGAAGGGGACTGTCCCAGATCTAGACATTAGCATGGAAGGACCGTCTGGATTTTTCAGGCCTGGGTGGCACCTGCTTGGTTGACAAAGATAATGGGCCTAGTTGTTCTGATCTCTGAATTTGATGGTAAAAATGCAGCTGCATGCAAAATGTCCTTCTCGCACTGCACTTACCATAGATATAAAATGAAGTATCGTATGTCTATTTCATAATTAACTACATGTAACTATAATTATAGACATTAAACCCCCTAGATTCCATTCACAATATAGATGGAAATGCCACTGCCTGAGCTAAATCTACCAGTTTGTTGATGTATATTTACAGGTTTATCAACAAGTTCTACATGATCAAGGTAGATCGTTATTAGATAGTATAGTAGCATCTATAATAGCGGAAAAATCAGCTCTAGAAAACGTGGAAACAGAACGAGAATTACATGCTACTTGTTATAGAATAAATGCTGTAAGTATATCTGCAGCAGAATCTCCCCATGATTTCTGGTTCCTGAGAGAATCTATGTAAAGTTCTTGATTTTGTTTTCTTAATTAGATATGAAATAATCAATTCATGTACATTTAATAATCTTTAAGTGGCATTTAGCGATCGGGAAAACACATTAACTGAACACAGTTTTTATGGGATACAATCACGATAAGAGGATACTTGTCGAAACGTCGTGCTTTTAGAATAAAACTAGTGATTGTATCCCATAAAAACTGTGTTCTGTTCATGTACATTTCATCATGGATTAAGCCATGAAACACTAATGATTATCTGAATATGAAAATCGGTGGCTTTAACAGTGTACAATGCATGAACCTATAGACCTCCCACTTTATTTACACATTTCTCTGATTTTATAGGATGTTCGGGCAATGTTGATAATATTTTCCGTCCAAATGCCAAAACAAATCAGTGAGCTTTTAATGGAGAGTCTACAGTATATTTTGAAAGCGTGTCGACAACATCAACAACAGAGGTTAGAAGCTGAAGAACAGGCAAAACTCGCCAGCCAAAAAATGGAAGAGGAACAACAGCAAACTGCGTCTGCAGATAAAAAGACAGATTCAGGTAAATTTCCCTTCCCTTCACAGATTGCATCATACACCTCAAAGGTTTTGATTAGGGGTAGGCAACCATAACACTAACTAATCCTAAGCCAGAATTCTCCATAGGTTAATTTCCGTACATAAATGACTTCCCAATGTTCCTGATCTACTTCTCAACCATCCTAATATCCTAACCTACTCCCCAACTGGCTGATCTCCTCGCCAACCAGTCTAAATCTCCTCCCCAAACCAGCCAGATCTCCCCCCGTTATCAGCCTGTAAATAGACAACACCCTGGTCTGATAGACGGTGATTTCAGTCATCAAGTAAGCATGATTATAAAAGTTAAATTTATGTTACAGGTGAGACGCCGTCGAAACGAAGAAGAATCAGTAACGATGGGGAAGACGAAAAAGAAGAAGAAAAACAAAGTTCAAAAGAAACAGAATCTGCATCAACGTCTGCTAAACAGGAAGAAGAATCAGAGAAAAAATCTCCACCACCAGCAGACGTGAAAACTGCAACCAAGAACAGCAACTCTAGTCAAGCAAGTACATCTACTACCCAACCGAGTGCGAGTACCAGTAGACCTCATCATACTGGTCTTATTTTTAACAGAGACAAACCTAATAAAGTTGACTTGGCAGCCACTCAGATACAAAAACTTTTGAATTTGATAGAGAAAAAATCAAAGAAATAGTTCTTGTTCGGTTTGTGTTGTGTGCCAAATGATTATTATTAATATTATATTTATTAATAGTCATAGAGATGTGTTAATATTTTCCGTGGGTGATATTGAATGGGATCGGATTTCGATCGGATTTACCCATCAAGAATACCAGTTAATAAATTTACCTGTTGGTCAATGAACTTGCCATAAAAAAAACGGCTGGTAATGTTAACTTTAAGACTATAAAAGATATGTTAATGCTTTGAGTTCAGTGGGTGATGTTAAACAGGCTTTCGTCTCATTAATTGTGTTTACCTGTCACCCCTTGGTCTATTTGCTTGCTATAAACACTATTTTAAGTAATAGTAACTTTAAAAGACCCTAGATAAAGTTAATTTTGTAGTTTTTGTTTTGTAAAAATCTACAAATATTGGTTTTAATTGACAGTGATAGTAAAATACTAAAAAAATTGTAATGTTGAAAAAGAAAATTGAGAGTATGATAAAATGATAGCCCTGTGATATTGTATGTACAAGTTAATGTATGACTGTGTGATTGATAAATAGGGATATTTATGTAAGCAGATAAAACGTCTGCTTTTAGGGTTTAATGTCTGCTTCCACCTCGTGTGATATCACAGATAAAACTCCTTGTAGGGTTTTCTCTGGGTCCCGGTTTTCTCTGGGTCCCGGTTTCCTACCACTGCTAAAGACCCCTATGTGCTTGCAAATTATTAAAGTGAAATTGACTATGTGTTAGTCCCGAAATGACCTAGTTTGTGTTTGGTGGACATTAAACCCAATTTTTCTCTCTTTAGATTCAAGTCACAAAAAAATCTGGATTTGATATATGTTAAAGCGGAAATTTCATATTTTCTAAGAAAGTCAAAACATAATTATTTCTATGTCTTTTGCTCAAAAGGTTGTCAACTCACTATTATACGATCATGGGCAGTATTTCATAGGCATAAAAATCCCTGACACAGAAAATAATAACACAATTACTTGAATTACCTCCCTTGTTTTCTCATTCCCCTCCATGCAATGGCGATCTTCAAACGTTTGAATTTGAAGTTGAAAATAATATTTTTGCCAATTTCTCAACTGGCAATAGTGAATTATAGGATTAATAAGGTTATTCTTTAACAAGGTAGGACTGTTTATAGATAAAATCTATTTTAGGGCTTTATTTTAATATATTTTAAAAATATAACTAAAAAATATGAAATTGCCGTTTGAAGTCATAATACTGAATTGATACTTTTATTTTTAAAATTTCTCAAAATAATATACCAGTTCACAAAGACAACACACACCCACATTATGTATTTACATGTTTTCTTAGCATTGTTAGGTGGATATGTATACTGATTTGATTCAAATCGTATTGCGACACCTGTTTTGTTATATGTTTCATGTTATGGCTATGTATACAATACCCAGGCCAGCAATAGGCCAAAATTTTCTACATGAAACGAAGGAAAACTCAATTCTTTCTTCAACCAAATCCTTCTCGATTCGTACTACAGGAGTTGTGTGTATTTGAACTAAATAGTTTAGTGGGATAGGCCCAAATTTTCTACATTGATGAAAACGGGAGAAAGGGTCAACACTTTCTTCAATAAAATGCTTCTCCATTTGTTTGTATGAAGGCAGTTATGTTAATTCAGTAGTTCATAAGGCTTGGTCTAGCTGGGTGGGATATGCAAGATCAATTAGGATGCCGATTCTTTGGGTAAAGTTGTGCATATTTGAACCTCTTATATTATCAACATCATGGGGTAGTGGAGACGACACTAACTCCCCCCTCTTTTTCTTGAGTGTGCTTAAAGTTCTAACATAAATGATGTATATATCACTGCCAGTTAAATATGGGACCATTTTAATAGGAATATTTTAAAATCTAACTATGTTATATAATGATGATGATGATGAGTGTGCTATAAGTGTCAAAGACTAATATATGTGTATATATGTAATGTGTTTTGGCACTTGTTAATTTGCTTTCAATATTTGTACAGATTTATTATAAATAAACTGTCACTGATGACATTTCTAAAATTAATTTGCATTTGTCATTTTTTTTTAAGGGGTTGGGGGGGGGGGGGGGTAATCAAGTGAGGCAGAATATTTTGGGTTTAAATTGTGGTAAGCACATAGATGAGCCTTCCAAGTTTTATTTACTTGAATGAGTTGCATTCTTAAACAACTAGGAAGACCTAGAATTGCAGGACCAGGCCTTGACTTGTCAGGGGTTGTACCCGATTGGTGTGCAATTGGAAGAACCCTTGACAGTTGGAATTTAAAGGTGGAATCCCTTCTGTTGGGCTTTGCAGTCACTGATAACTATAGGTTATAGGTTGATGAACTTCAACCCCATTCCATTGTCATTTCAGGGATGAATGATTCCAATGCACCTCATTCGGTGGAGATGATTAGTAATATCCTACATTCCTGGTTGCTTATAATTCACATTTGGACTCATTTCGATCCCAAATTTTACACAGAATTTTACTAGGCAATCATCTTTTTCTGACACCTACCCTTTCCCTCAACAGACCCTGTTGCATTTTTTATGAAGCCCCATAGTTTTTTCACAGACTCCTTTGTGTGAGAAGCACCTAGAGAGATAACGGGAAGATATTGTGATTCACCATCACTGGGTCTGGATATTTGGAACAATTGTGTAAACTGGAACAATGTCCAGAACATTCATTGATTGTACTGAAAAATATGGATGAAAATCAAACAATGACTTAAAGAGAGAGGAATTAACGTCCACTCAACACAAACCAGGTCATTTTTTCAATAATTCACATGCAGTCAGGGGCCTTCAGCAGTGGGAGGAAACCGGTGGACCCAGAAAAAAATCCTGTCACATAAAAGCTGGAAATTAAAACCGTGCTATTGACAACCTAATGATCTAAAGTGCATGCCTTAAAAGTCTATGGAGCAGGCCAATCTGAACAGCGGAGTGTTACCTTTCAATTTGATTGCCATTTCAATGCTCAACCTCAACATTATTTATTACTGAATAATCAGTTACAAGACTGGTTCTCGCACAAACCTACATCCAAATTTTCCCTTTCTAAACATTGAGACCGACATCCCTTTCCTTATTATGGAGGCTTCTGTATCCTAAAGCTTGCAGGCCAGCTTGAGTGGCAACATGAAATTAGGATAAAAATATACAATTGGGCAAACAAAATTCCACGCTGTATTTGAAACATGGAGTAGAAATAAAAACAAACATAATTTACAAATCCATAAATTTTATCACCAAAACTAACAAAACTTCATATCACATGTACAATTGTGGGCTGTTTGCTCATCCATGTAGTTTTTGTAAAGTCATACTTCAGCAATTCTTAAATTTCACACTTAAACAATTCTTAATTTCACACTGAATGTTTGTATTTCACGATATCCATTATTTAATTCTTTACAATTTGTTTCTTAATTTTGATCCTAAAATTAGAATTTTGATGTTGTAATAATGTATGACTTTGAATTAAGTTCGGGAAAAGCAGACAGCCCATGGTGGTTTAAAATTGACATCATCCATCATAATGCAGCAAAATAAGTAGTGAGAAAAAAACAAGGTTTTAATAGTTTTGAATACCGAAACATAGGTTATCCGGCAATGAACCATTCACCCACCAGCAGCCAAGTATTCCTAACAATTATACACTAAACAGATCATTATTATTAAAGTCTCTAAGGTGCTAATAAAGAGAGAGACGGGTGACAGCAATAAATGGCCAATTCATCAAAGACTTTAATAAAAATTTCAATTATTGGGAAAAAAATTCATAAATATGACCCTGGTGCGTTCCGTAATAATTTCAAATTTTATAAACTGAATACAATGAAAGTAATAATACTGTACTCAACATAAACAATTCTTAACTGACATCTGGTATATTCATAAACTACTAAAAACACGCCTTTTAACTGCGTTGGCAATCCGATTACCCTAAAACACAGATCCTATTTCGCTTCGATTTTTTTTAGTTTAAAATTTGTTTTACTGAACTTTACTACACTAGGATGTGGAAGAGTTGTTATATCATTGGCATTTTGTTTGAAGTGAGGGATTACCCAATAATACAATCTGTTATGGCAACTTCTTGGCATGCCATGCACGAAACTGTGGGTAAATCACAACAAACGTCAATGCGGATTGATCAATCATTGTATGACGTCATAGGGTCAAAAGCCATTCGTACGACCCGACAGGACCTTTGAATACAACTTTTCAGAACTTCATGCAGTGTAGGGCACCTAGTATAAAGTTTAAAATAAAGAAACGGAATAAAAATCTGTATTTCAATCAGACTGCTGCGTTGGTGGAAGTGAAAGAATCTCTGAATTCGAAAGATGTTTAAACTAACGTGGCTATATCCATTTTTCAATTTTTGACTCAAATTACTCTTTCAACGAGTATAATGAAATTATTATTTATTTAACATAAATGACTCAAGGAATACCAGACAAAGAGCTTTGATTTAGTTGTTACCAATGTCAGTATCTTGGTCAAGCTATCATTAATGCCCATATTACAAAACTTAAAATAACTTAAATAACACAATTTCTCAACAAAATTAAACACAGTTTTTAAACAAATATATTCTCAAATAAACATACATTAAATCAAAAATATAAAATGCAATAAATGGCATATCTGAACAAACAATTTCTAGGATACCTGTACCCTGTAAGTCATCATTAATTATGAAAGAGGGGGAGAGAGAGAGGTGGAGAGAGAGAGTTTAAGTCTACTCACACAAACTAGGTCATTTTGGGACTAACATGGTTTAATATAATATCAATTATTTGCTTGCGTGTAGGGGTCTTTAGCAGTGAGAGGAAACCAGAGAACCCGGAGAAAACCCACAAGGTTGGACTGGCAACCCTACTCCTTGTCACATACAACCAGGGAATCGAAACCACGCCAGTTGACTCAATGGCAGACCTTACCAAACTACTTTGAATATTTATTCTTCGAGAACACATGTCGAATGTTTTTTTTTCTTTTCTTTATGCAAAAAAAGTCTATTAAACAAAACATTGTTCTTGCGACTGGAATGGCTTTTAATCCATCAAGATCTTTAATATCTAAAAATTAAATTAGCTTAGCAGAATGGTCTCAAAATTTTCCATTACCCAGAAAAATGTGACAACTTCCATAGTACTATACACAAAAACGAGTTTTAACAATGAAGTAAATGGAAGTTTCTTAAACATATGTTCACTGAGCATAACTACACAAAAACAGTAGAGATTCACTTTTGTGATGCACAGTAGTATGGTGGGACAGTTGCAGCAAGGGGTGAGAGTGGGCAGAAAATTTATAACAGCACTCTAAACAAATTTTTAAAGCAAGGGGTACATGCTGATAAGCAAACACTATAGAATTTGGGCATCTAATGATGCATGTGAATTTAGCTACTAACAGGAGAACATTATGATCAAATTTGATGAAGAATTCTTTTGACAATAAATTATTTCTACCCACCCTCCACAAACATTTTCATTATGATACAAGATAAAGGTGAACAAAAACATGCAAGCTGTCAATCACAAGGCATATTTACTTAGTTGATTTTCATGGAGCTTCTATACCTGTTCCGTTGACGTCAAAAGAATTATGACATCTGCGTATTTATCAAATGAAATGGGGTTTTACATCCAACTTTTCTGCACCAACTGGGATAATGAAGATGGGACAAACATGATGGAGAGTAATGGACATTGGTCTCTACTCCGATTATTTTGAGACATACATTTGACAGTTTTGTTCTTTTTGTGTATTATTGAAAGATGAAATAAGAATTTGTAGTCATCATCATCATCCAATCTGTTGACATCAATGATAGAAGCTGTAATAAATGCCCTTTTAATTCTAATAAAAAGAACTTTTGATTAAAGTCCACTGCAGGACACACACATATTGTATTCTTGGTGTGTGAAAAGTATGGAATAATGTTGTATACAATGTGATAAGATTAGTTTTAGAGCAAATATTCTACAATAAATATTTTTCACTCTTCTGAATTCACAAAATCTTTCACATCTCCCTCAGTCATCTTTCTTTTGTATTTTTCACATCTGTAGTTGACTTATCAATAGCCAATAAAACAATGAGAAGCTGATCACATGATGAATGGATTGTTCCACAGTCTTCAGACGATGATAAATAACCTAAAATATCTCACTTGCGTCAAAATAAGCGCACTCCAAATCCAAACGCTTGTTTTATGCGCTCCCAAAAATGATTTTGCCAGCCTTGAACAGTTCTATCATAATCAGCATCAGGAATTCCTACTTGTTGTATGTGTAAATCAGTACAGTCCTCTTTCTCCGTTAATTCTATCGTCACAGTAGAATAATGTTCATCTGGCCACGATTTCACTCGCCATTTTTTAACTAACTTTTTATTAGGAATCTGTATGAGAAAAGAAAGTATCGGATATTAATAATGGAAAAATAAATCAAAGTGTAAGCCTACTTTCAATTGGTTTGGTATAAATACATTCATAATGGAAGAACAAATCGAAGAGCTAAGAATGACCAAATTGCACCTAATGATAATTTCTTTGTTCCGATGTCTATTTTTTTAGGCAACAACTATATTCCCCAATCCTTAGAATCAACAGACACTAATATGGACTTATGGATTATGTACATTGATAAAAAAGAACATTTAAATTTAAAAAAAAAAAAAAATCAAGAAAACTCACCAATTCAATAAATTCTCCACTTATATTTCCACCATTTAAAGAAAATTTACCCCCCTTTTCTGCTTCAACTATAGCTGTTGCTCCTGTGAAAGCTGAAACCATCTGCAATATTGAAGTATGGAGTTAAAAATTCAAGTATGGGGATAAAATTTAAGTATGGGACTAAAACTCGAGAGAGAGAGAGAGAGAGAGAGAGAGACAGAGAGATGGGGCTTACTGTCATTTCGGGACTAACATGGTTCAAATTTTTATTTCGCATTCAGGTCTTGAGCAGTTGGGGGAAACTGAGGACCCGGAAAAAACCCACAAGGATTGACAGGTAACCGGGAAATCGAAACCACACCAGTTGACTCAATGTCAGACCATATGATACACTGTGCACATGCCAACCATTCGGCCACCAAAATCCCCGTTAAAATTCAAGTATGGGGATAAAATTGAAGTATCCATTTAACATTCAAGTATCCGGTTAAAATTGAAGTGATAGAAATGAATGGAGTTCACTGCCCTTCAACACAATACTATGGATCAGTTTGGGACTAACAAGCAGGTTTTATTTCCTCTGTGGATCAGTGTATAATTTGAGTGAGAGTATATTGCCTACTTCTCTTATCAGTTAATGTTAAAATAAACTTACCCCAGGATCAGTTAATGCTCTATATAAATCAGAGGCTCGACATTTAAATTCTTCTTTTGATTTCAATGTTTTTGTTCGTATTTTTATGCCTATATCTTTTGAATCTGCTTTCTTGTGAATTATCTTATTAATTTCTTTCTTAGCAACATTCTGAAAAAAAACGAGGAATGAAATGTAATGAGGTTTAACTTCCTATTTTTCTATATCAACTAGGCTAAAAGAAGACAGACATACCTCATATAGTGTGCTATGGGTTCCTCAATCTGATTAAAATACAGATTTGTATTTCGTTTTGTTTTTTTTAAAATACTTTTGATGGCTTATACTACATGAAAATCTGACCAGTTATGGTGGTAGGTCATGCCAGGGGTCGTGCAAATGGCTTTTGATGTCAAGACATTAATCAATCAGCATTGACGTCTCTAGTGGTTTACCCAAAGTTCTGTGCATTGCACACCAGGAACTCACAGTAACAGACCGTTCCAGTGGCTAATCCCTCACTTCACTGAGAAAGCAGGTTCTATAACAACTCTTTCAGATCCTAGTGTTGTGAAGAATAAAATTATGAAGAATAAAAAAACAAATGAAATTGAATCTGTGTTTTAATCAGATTGGTTTTTTTTTGCAGGCTGCCAACTTTATTTTACACCAGTGTTTTAATCTGATTGTAAGTGAATTATTGTTTACCTCACTGCCGATATTATCTGTTATTTTTGTTGTTCCTCCCACTGTTTTAGTTGGCAACACAATTCCTTGACTATATTCTGAAAATACATTTGATTAAATTAATATAAAAACAAGTCTGACTCTGAGGTTTGCAGTGGACTTTGTCAAGTTGCTTTTCGTCAAATCCTTAACATGCTGCCAAATGTACATTTTACCTCGTTTTTTGTCCCATCCGAATGTCAAGACACTTTTCTTCCTACAATACTCAAAAAAATTCCAGAGGAAATTCCTTGGCAAAGGCTAGGATATAACCTGAGACCCCCTGGATAGTGAATCTGATCTGTACTGAGCAAGTCACAATGTCTCTGAGAATCTCTTAAAGGTTGAGAGATAGAGTGAAAATGGGATTACTGTCGACTCCAAAAAAACTAGATCATTTTGGGAATGAAATATGGTCAAAATTCATTTAAATAATTCACTAGAGTATAGGGCTCTTTAGCAGTGGATGGGAACTAGCGGACCGGGAGAAATCCTATGGGGTTAGACAGGCAACCTTACTCCATGTCGTGCACAAGTGGGGAATCAAAACCACATTACTTTCATAAGGTAGTTAAGACTTCTTACCTTCTCTGAGATCTTTGATATATTTAGCTATCTGTGCTTGTATTATCGGTGTTCCAGTCTTTCTCATTATTTCTTTAACTTTATACGCTTCATCTGATGTATCATCACATGTTACACGAATCTTAAATCATAAATATAATAGTATAACAGATATTACTCAAACCAAAATAGTCAAATCACAAAGTATTAATGACATTCAAATTACTCAAACCAAAAATATGTAGAGAGAAAAATAGGATTTTACTTCCACTCGACACAAATTAGGTCATTTCGGTTCTATCTTTTTTCAATAATTTGATTAGCAGTGGGAGGAAATGGGAGGATTCAGAGAAAACACATGAGGTTGTACAGGCGACCCTTCTCCATGTCACGTACAACCAGGGAATCGAAACCACACCAGTTGACTCAATGACAGACCTTATGGTGCACTGCGCAAACACTATACCATTCAACCATCCAAATCCCTCAAAAAACATATTAACTTGAAAATTCAAATTACAAAATATTAAAGACATTACTGAACCCAGAATAAAAACAGTGCCTCTAAATAGAACATATGATATTCTACATACATGCTCTATTGAATAAAATCCCAGACAACAGCAGAATCTGCAAATCTTTCTTTTTAAGAAAAAATTATACTGCAAGTGTCTTCAAATTTGTGAATTACAGAAAAGCCAAATATGTTTATAATAATTATTACCTCTATCTCATCAGGATCGTTTTCTTCACTAAGATTAGGTATTTCAAACTCTCCTTTATACGTTTTTTCGGTTTCATCTATAAACCCTATAATAATGTATAAAAATATAACAACATAATTATGGCATAGGACAAAACACTAACACTCATTATTCAAAATATTTGGTACGAGTTCATTTATGCCTAACATTTTGCTGGGAAAACAAAATTATCATTTCCATGTTTGTGTACAATATAAATGATACAATATGATACACTCCTCCCCCCCACCTCCTGAATTCCAAATTTCAACGAATGTATCTGATATTTGTATATGAATGGATGTCAGCTCAATCGGAATCAAATTAAATGGACTGAGGTTTAACGTCCTACTTTTCTACAACGACCGGGATAATGAAGACAGGTAAATGTCAAACAGTGTGCAGTGAGGCAGTGACCGCCCTAGACATTCGCCAATTAGTCAATGACGACAAATATTTTTATTGGCGAATAAAGTGATGATTCTGGCGAAAATTTTGGCGAATGAATTATTTTGTAAATCTGTTAATATTAAAGTTGAAATCGTTTCGTTAAACGCTTCTTTCGATCATCCAATGGAATGTCTATTTTTAGTACATTAATTACTCTAGTCTCAATCGTACAAGTCGCAAATCAGTCAATGTCACGCATTAAAACGACTGAAAGATCGAGTCTAGAGACTATACAACAGAATTACGCCCCTTTTGTGTGGCACTGCACTGTTTATCATGCTCGCCGCTTGCCGAGTGTACATTCGCTTCACTACAAGTAGCGATGTTCCGATATGACACCTATCGGTTTTACCGATATCAGATATTGACAGCGAAGTATATCGGCCGATACAAATAAATTACCGATAGTGGTGGATATAAAACCATTACACATTAAAATGTCTCGAATGGCATGATGATCTATGTAGATATTTGTCTTTATTTTAGTCGGGAAACGCATGGTACTTTTACTTTTTTACGGCGGGAATCAACATAAACCCTGTGTTGTTGAAGTAATAATTGGGCCACGCTTCTTACGCAATCGTCAAAAATATACACCATCCATTATGAATTAAATTATTTGCTGTATCATTAATGGTCGAGATTATCATATTTTAAGTGTTAATTATATAATTCCTTACAGTAATCGGCACGGCATCTGTATAATATATATATCTATATCTATACGTGTGCATTAGTTCATGCGGTAATGAAATGAGACATCAAAGCGATACCTTCATGACCTGTTTGTCAACAGTGGCTATCACATGACATTCTCCCGCCATTTCTAGAACTATTGTTAAAAATAAAACATCTAATGGGAACCTATTTGTTGATAATATTATTAATTAATAAAGTATGATCTTTATTATGAGTTTTTATTTGTCGATAAAATAACCAAGCATAACAATATAAATCACTAAATTATTTCTAAATTTATATCGGCATCTAGAAGCCGGAATGTATTAGACAGTGATTACGTGACATCAAAGGAATATCCCTACTTTCATCCTTTATTCCACCACGCGCAAACCACGTGATATTTCCCACCTTTTCCAAAACTTCTACTCATATATTGACAGACAATATAGTGAACTAGATAAAACGAAGTAAAAAAAAAAAAAAAATACGTAGCAATTTAGATAAATGATACTCATAAGGATTTTGTACTGTTTATTATTTCCTTTCTACGGCTGCTATGAGTCTTGTATTACCGGTACGTTTAAAAAGCAACAAGCACGTAGTTTCATTTTTAATTAACAAACATATGAATAAAAATAATATAAAATATTTGGCTATAACTTTCTGAATTGGCTAATAAAATTTTGATTTGGCTAAAAAGTTGGCTAATGGTTTTAAGGGTCTAGGGCGGTCACTGGTGAGGACAATACTGCCTGTACATCTGAACTACAGTCTATTGTTATATCCAATTCCAATTGTCAAGGGTTCTTTTATGTCGTTTATGTCAATGTGTACTCTGGACCATGACTTTTATCCAATCCCGACGACTAGCCAGCTGCCTTTTCGTGCCCTTCATCTCGCACCACTGACAAGGGAGAAACCACAACTGAAAATCACAAGGAACTTTCTCGGCCAACACTGGATGTGAACCTGAGACCTCCAGGTTAGCGAACCAGTGTATTACTCCCTGAGCCACTACTACTCAATAATTGAGAATCAAGAGATTATGTTGAACTAGAGTATATTTCATGAAAGTAATTATTTTACCTGACCATTTTCCACTTATTTCCCACTCATAAAAAAATATCAATTTGGCTTTCCTGTTATTAGCTGATGCCTCGCCTTCTATCTTTGATAATTCCTTTATTTCACATTCTCCTGCAATATGGAATATAATTCTTAGAATTTAAACTTTATTTTATTTTTGAAATGATGTGCAAATAAAATCGATATTTCCACAGGTCTTTCAAGAAAATCAATTGAAAGAAAGTTTTGACTTATTGAAAAGGTGTCTCTTTATAATGATTAAAGTGTATAAATTTTTATAATTGGAATAAAATCACCAACTTTTCCATAATACATGTAAACAGAACAGCGCTATTAACTTTTTTATATTTTTATGTATCTTTCATCCCTAATATTATGCTATAACATGTATAATTTACACGCTTCCCATAAAGTTATAAATACATGTATAATCTACCTAATCAATTTCAATGTAATGTATTTATAATTAACAGATTATGTGTTAAGACTAAGTGTATCTAAATCTGTTTACAAATCTGAGATTCAATTACTGTTAATCTGATTACTTGTAAATCTAATTAAAAGCCATTGAAACTTTTAAATATAGATTAAGTATAATTACCTTTACCATCTTTAACCTTTAACCCAACCAACAATTCTTTTAACTTGTCTTTTGACCAACTCGAAGCATTTTTCTCCACCCTGCAAATTTTGAGATAAAATAACAACTGAATGGAAAAGAAAATTTGAAGTAAATATATTATCAGCTCCATTATATACCTGGGATAATCGTCTACTAACACTGAGATCCGTAAAATAACAATGAATGCATTTTTTTGGGGGGGGGGGAAGATTAACAGCTGGTACAAACGGTCACCAACAAGGAATTTACTTCATTAATTGCTTTGAAAGTAGCAAAACTTACATTATGGTACATTGTCTATTTTTCGGACAAATATATTCATTTAATTTTATTACAATAATCGTTTATTCGTATGATATTGATAGCTAAGCTAAAAGTACAAATACAATCATTTGTTTAAGTTGACAGTCGGGCCTGGGGTATTATCCAATGGATTACTTTTCAATTTTCAAATTAAAAACATCAGTTTCTACTCATTGACTGGATTAAAAGAATAATCGGAATGATTTCATTCAAAATTTTAAGCCCTAGGCCTAATAAATAAAATACCGGTAAGCTTTAACGCTCTAAATTCTAAAAATGAGACCGAGAGGAGACAGCTACCCACTTAATTAAGAAGATCACATACTTGTTTGGTACTGTTTGCATTGACAAAAATCTCGATAAATTAATATTATTTACAATGACATATCAATTCAATATATGTACATAAAGACTCGTTATAAAGTGATTGTAAAATTCATTCATTAGACGGTTTCTTCTCAGACAAGCAAGCTTGATTCCTGACTTACCAATGCCAGTTGTTTACGTTTGTGGCGTCGGGTCGCTCTTCAACAATCCACCTTGGATCGCCTTCTCCCCATTTGGCCATATTTTCCTGTCTGTTTTAATGTCCAGATCAAGCCTGGTGGAAACTCAGTTGTTAATTAACCAAATTTTCGTGATAGATCAGTTTACTTGTGAAAAAAGATTAACATGAGCACGCGAGTGTCGTTTCCCGTTTCTCGAATGTACACCGGAAGTAATCTTTTAAAGGTCAATTTGCACGCCACGCAAACAAGTCGCCCTTGTTTTCATTAAAATCGCCCAAAGAAATACAATTCAGTTCTAAACTTAAGTTAATAAGTGGTGCATATTGCGAAAAAGTACATTTTATTTATAAATAATAATAAATGAAGCCTTTATGAGAGCTTTTTGAGGATACAAGAATTATTATAGAATTTCTATTTCCGAATTGACGTCCCATATTGGACGAGATGGTTACTAGTGAGAAACCTATGTGATCATGACTAAAGGTCAAAATAATCTTTATTAACCAGACACTCAAGAAATTTGTTTTTCTTTTATTATTCTAACATAAACAAAATATTCCCCTAATTACTTATGTCACAAAATAATATTAAATTTTTTAACCCCCCCCCTCAAAAAAAAAAAAAAATGAAAATAACTGAAATTGAATATAAAAGATAGTAGACCTACCCCATATTTTAAATTTTGTTTTTTAGAATTTAGAATATTCTAGAATAATCTAAATCCATTAAATAATACTTCAATCAATTTTCATTAATATCACATTGAATGATATATTAAAAAGTTTTTTGTTTTTTTTATACACCTATTTAGTAGTTTTGAAGCTGTGCCAACTTGAAGATATCTTAGATGCGTTGACAGGAGTAGCCTATAGGTTCAAATTTCTCAGGAGCTGTGGTGCCACTGTGAGTAAGCTAAGGGGTCTCAATACTCGGAGGTTTTGGGTTGAATTCCGGTGTTGGCTAGGAAAATTCCTTAAGATTTTTCTGCATGGTTAACTTTTGTCAGTGATGCAGGACGAAGGACCTGTCGAGGAACGCAGCGTCTAGTGGTAAGAATGGTATGAAAAACCTTGAAAGATGTCATCCAATTTCATTTCAAAGACTACTGGTTTAAATCGTCGAAAAATTGATTTCCTGTGTACAAATAATTTGGTCATTTTGAGACAAAGACATGGTCCTTTTTCTATGGGCATCTATGGTTTAAACTTTAAAGCGTGCACATAAAATACAAGCCTTGTCAATTAAGTGACATGGTTTCGAATCCTCACTTGAATGTAACAAGGAGTCAAGTTGCCCGTTCACTCTCATGGAGATTTCTACAGGTTCTTCTGTTTCCTTTCACTGCTAAAGAATCCTAAGCGCGAGCAAATTATTCAAATAAAATTTGAACCATGTTAGTCCCAAAATGACCTAGTTTGTGTTGAGTGGATGTTAACTCTCTGGAGGACCCGGAGAAAATCCATGAGGTTGGAGATACACGACCCCTGAATGACTTAAAGTAGGCCTACAACAATCATAATATTAAGAGTTCTCAGAACAGCCACCATCTCCAATAAAATAAATATACAATAAAAAATACAAAGGATCTTTAAATACATTTTATTTATATTTATTTATATAAACATGTAAGAAAGAATTGGAATTTTACTGTCTTCTAAATTATTTCTATAAATATGGACATATGCTTGTCAGATTCTCTAATACACCTACCAGCAGACAGCTCTAAAATTAATATCCACAATTCTGAGCAAGTTTGAAAAAAGCCATAAAAATTGTTCAACATTCCACAGATCGATGGGGTTCTTCCTGATGACTCATTAAACAAACCCTGCAAATTTGAAAATAATCTAAGAAAAACTTGGATGGACAAGCAAGACAGTAATACTGATGATAGTATGTCACCATAAGAAAAGCGCTAATATTATCAAAACCATTATTGAAATAATGCCTGTCTTTATTAGCCCAGTTTGAATAGAACAGTAGGGCGTTAAATCCTATTTCATCACAGTTAGTGATCACAATATGTCTACATAAAAAAACTCTTTTATAAAAACCAGTATTAAAATTATTCCCCCTTTTTCTTTTCAGGTATATATTCTATGGTACACTGTGGTAATTTCTTCTGCAGATCATCAATAACTGCTGGCATATTTCTTACTTCCGGTAAATCAAACATTTTCAATCGTTTCAAATGCCTGTATCAGAAAGGAAGAAGATATAAATTAAAATATAGTATACAAGACAATTGAAAGGAAACCATATCAAATTAGATGATCCTTTCTCACGGTTCCAGGGAAATGGACAATGGTCTCAGTGATGTTATATTGCCAATGTTTTTTCAATTGATCCTTTCCCAACGAGGTAAATGACGATTTCAAGATTCCAGGGAAATGGTCAATATTGTCAATGTTTTTGCAATTTATTTTACTACTGTCACAAAATCTGAATGTGAACAATTGGGACAAAGAGCTTCATACATTCTATACATATAATATAGTAACCTTTATTAGATCCATTGATAAAATAGGACAACTAATTATATTTATGATGTTATATTATATGTTATGTTATCATGAATGCCTGAAGAACAACTTCGGTTGTGAAAATGTTTGCACAAATTATGTAGTTTCATTTCGCCAACATACATTTTACTCATGTATACATGTATGTATTGGCTGTGTTTAATTACAGACTTGATAATTTCCACATGTTAGTGTGTAAAAAGACCAGCTTATGAGATGTTAGTATCAGACAGCCCAACCTTCTGTATGAAGGTATAAGACCCATTATTTCCTGTAGTTTGGGAGACAAGCGTATAGACTCAACCGAGTTCAGTGGTTTGGCAGAGAGGTGTAATGGCCTTTAGTAATGCACCGTGTTTATGTTCTTGTTTAGGTTCCTGTCTTATTTATGTTCCTGTTTTATATATTTGTTCCTGATGTAAATAAAGATTATATTTACAAAATTGATATTCTGTTATCACAGATATTGTTATACAAAAAATAAAACAAAAATCTTACTTTAATTGATGAATTGGCTGTAAACCCTGGTTTGATATATCTCCACAACTACTTAATTGTAAATAGATCAACGAGTCTTTAACACAGGGCAAATAACTTAATGCTGAATCATCTAAATAACCACAATTATGAAGAGTTATTCTTTTTACATGTTTTAATCCTTCTGAAAAATAAAGAAAAAAGACCTGGTCAGCTGTTACACAAATTCGTTGAATTTGCATATTTATTAGACAATGGAGTATAATTACACAACAAAACATAGACATACCCAATCTGATTAAAACGTAGATCAGGAATACATCTGGCAGTTTTCGGAAGTTAACGTGCTTCATCCACAAACAAAACATTGTTTCACCAAAGTTCCAGATCTTATGTTTTTCTGGAGGTGATGATGATATTCACTATCATTTATTGGGTAGATATATAAAAGTTAATTAAATGAAGCTACTCCTTCAATCATTCTTCCTTTCAATTAAATTAAAGCTTTAATAAAACTGAATTCTTGATAGTTCTAAGATTGGGAAGACATCATACCTAAATGAGGAAATCCAACTGCCATTACAGCAGAATCTGATGCATCAATTTCTTCTATTTGATAATTCTTGAAATTACTACCAGGTAGTGTGTTATAATCTTTTACCCAGTGGTTGAAATTCTGCCATTTAACAGAGGCTCCACATCTCAATAACCATTCAGCACATGCTCTGTCGGGACCAACTTGTTTTCTCCTGTCATTGTCAACCCTAAAATCAATTAAATCAGTTCATTTATAATATATAACTAACGGCTGCCAGGCAGGATACGCCCACATTTTCGAGAGATGGATAGAGAACAAGCTAAAAAAAAATGATTTTTCTAACAATTAAGGGCCATAATTTTGACAGTTACAATTCGAAATGCACAAATATCGAAAGGAACCAAGATGTTTGGTTTATAAACATGTATGTCAAGTTTTTTCAATATTAGATTAAAATTGTGACCTATACAGGATCTACAACCTTGATACACCATACTTTTACACTATTTGCGTACAATCGACAGCCATTTTGTCCGTTAATTTTGGTATGATTTTCACAAAATTTGAACTCAACCTTCATTACGGTGTAAAGGTGATATAATCAAACGTTTTTTTAAATCTGTTAATAATTGTGACCTCCAGAGGCAATTTTTTGTACAATCATGGTCCATACTTCAGGAAGTTACTATCAATTATGTGCAAAAAAAAGGTAACCAAGATCTTTGAGTTGTAAACATGCATTTCAAGTTTCATCAAAATCGGATTAAAATTGTGACCTCTACAGAGTCCACAACCTTGATATACCATATTTTTCCACTATTTTCCTACAAGCAGCGGCTATTTTGTTCGGCAATTTTGGTCCGATGTTCATTAAATTCTAACTTAACCTTCATTAACAGTGTAACGGTGATAAATAATCAAACGTTTTTTTTAAATTAGGTATTAATTGTGACCTCCAGAAGGACCACAAGCTAAAATAGGTGATTTTTCGGACAATCTGGGGCCATAATTCAGGAAGTTACAATCCGAAGGACGCAAATATCGACAGGAACCAAAATCCTTGGGTTATAAACATGCATGTCAAGTTTCATCAAAATTGGTTCAAAATTGTGACCTCTGTAAGTCCACAAGCTGAAACGTGATTTTGCGTACAATCAGGGGCCATAATCCATGAAGTTTCGAACCGATACATGCAAATATCAAAAGCAGCCGAGATCTTATGGAGATAAACCTATATTTCGTCAAAATCGGATAAGAATTGTGACCTGTAGAGAGTCCACATGAAAATGTGGGTGTATAAAAAAACACAAACATTATATAAACTTTTGCCTCCAACAATGAAATTAATATAATTGCCCTACACATTTGGTACTTTACTTGCTTGAAAATGTTGGTCCCAAACTTAACTAGTTTGTGTAGTGGATGTTAAACTCCATTTCTCCCTTTCTTTGAAAATGTTTAAGAAATACTCTTCGCCCAAATATATTACTAATTGTTTTTGCATAAGTATGTGTTACAGTTTATTGCTCTATCCAGTCACTAAATGCCTCTAGAGGATAATAGTCTCCAACAATGACTTTCACTTGGTGGTAACTTGAGACTGTGAGACCAAAACAAAACAGAAAATGAACAACATAAGCCATGACGTAGACAATAAACATGAAACCTCTAGTCAGCATGGAGGTATACTCATTTGTTAGGGTCAACCCACCAGACAGTCGACGAGGTATACTCATAGGGTATGGTCAAACCATATCATCTTGTGCAGTCATGAAATTTTGAAAGTGTGCAAAATATGAACTGGGTTAAGTGGCTTCTCTAACTAACAGTCAACTGCAGAATAAAATATTGTTTAAAAAAAAAAAAAAACTGCAGAATGACTAACCCAAACAACGAACCCAGCCACCCAGTGCTTAACGCTTATTTTCATAGTTATACCTGTTAAAAATTGCGTTTAACCAGCCCCATAACTTTCTATCTGTTGGTTTGTATAGTTCAGGAGTCTTGTAAACAGATTGAAATAACGAAACCGCCACACCTCTTTGCTGGAAAAAGAGAATAAAATTCAGTCAATTAAATCAATATCGGTGCAGTGATCCTACTGCAAATATAATAGGCTTCTCATATCCAATCAATCTGATTAAAATACAGATCCTATTTCGTTTCGTTTTTATAGTTCAAAATTTCGTTTCACTTGTCTTTACGACATTAGGATCTGAAAGACTTTTTTTTTTACTCATGTTCTGCTGGAAATGAGGGGACAGCCAATCAAATTGTCTGTCAAATCGAGGGTTTGACCTTTTTTAGCGCGATATTGTGGGTAGGCATTATCAGTGATAGAAATCAAAACAAAGCAACAACAATTCTGATTGGTTTATCCAATGACTGAGGTTATAGGGTCAAATGTCGCGTGCTTGACATCTGAACTGGCTGAACGTGACCTCCCGCTATAACTTGTTAGATCTACATGTAGTATAGGCCATCGAAATTATAAAAACCGAAACGAAATATAGATCTGAATTTCAATTAGATTGCATATCCAATATTAAAGATAAAATAAATATTTCATAATGCCTTTCTCAGTGCCATTTGTAACAATGCCATGGACTCAAACATCATGTCAAACAGAGACGCCGTATTCTTATCTGGAGAGTATGCACAATAAAGACTTAACACCTTCAGCGTAAACTGGAATAACCAGATGCTAGAGATTGCCATTCGATTGAGACTTCCGCCATATTTTGCTGAAAATAACTAATTTGAAATCTGAGTAAAAACGGAAACGATTGAATGTAAATCAGTTTATATACATTCATATTACATTATTATAAGCCTTGCAACCCATTTGCATCAATTTCCAGGTCCCAAATATTAGCAAAATAGCTGCTTTTTTTGCTCTATAAGGCTAAAATAAGGGAAATAACTTCGTTATTACCAGGTAGAAATACAGCCTTTTTATTTCTAATTTAATAGTTGTATTTTGTCATTATATATTTACATAACATAAATTCTAAGTTGGTTTTGACAAATGTCTAATTTGATTATTGGTATGCGGTTTTGACCAAATTAAATTTATTGGTTACTATGCGTATTGTCCAATTAAACTATTTAAACCCGGGGGGTTGGGATGGCCTAGTGGTCTAGAGTGCCGCGCTTCGACCTCTAGCTGGCCGGTCACCTCTGGCTTGCGGCTGTGGTTTCGAGCCCTGGTGTGAGCGTATGTGGCATGGAGATAGGGGCGCCTTCTCAACCTCGTGGGTTTCCTCCGGGCACTCCGGTTTCCTCCCACTGCTAAAGACCCCTACGCGCAAGCGAATTATTGAAATAAAATGAAACCATATGTTAGTCCCAAAATGACCTGGTTTGTGTCGAGTGGACGTTAAACCCCATTTCTCTCTCTCTCTCTCTATTTAAACCCATAGTGTAGCATGTCCAGCAGGACCGAATAACTTCAAATGAGAAGACTGTCAGTTTGCCAAGTCCTAGTAAAGTTTTCTTTCTTGACAGGTAGGAAAATATTGATGTCTTCAATGTACATGACAAAGGTTATTGACAGAAATGAATTACCAAAATAATATTCATTTCACCTTTCAGGCATTATAGTCTTGCTTAACTAGACATCTTAAAATAATTTTAGTACGTCTGGATGTTCTTGACAAAAGCAGGTGCGCTTCATTTGATTGGCTATTTTTTATAAGACATGCGCACAAGCTACTTCCTATACATTTGTTTACATCATGGCGGCCGAAGTGACAGAATTTGCGGAACCGCAAGAAACATCTTATATTCTGATCCGTGTATTGGGTAAAGGGGCGTTTGGAGAAGCTGTCTTGTATAGAAAAACTGAGGTTAATAAATAAAACATGCCAAAATAGTCGTGCACTAATGTATAATAACGGTGTCTGTGATGCTCTAGAAATAATATAAAAGCAGTTAGTTGGTGCGGATATTAAGTTTTACCCAGACATCAGCTGATTGACAGTTCAACCAATAAAATAAGAATAAATTAATTCTTTTTCAAGTTCCAAAGGCTTGTTCATAAATTTGGAGGGCCCGACAAGGACAGCTGTCTAGTCGTTCGGATGGTGTGATAAACTGAGTAAAAGATTGCCTTGCAGTTAGAATTAGAGTAGTCCGTAGTGCCGCTGCCCAGGCAAAATTTCCCTCACAGCACACTGTATGGCGTGTTCATTAGCTGAGAGGGGGGTTGGATGGCCGAACGGTTAGCATGTGCGCACTGAATCATAAAGCTTGTCATTAAGTTAACTGGTGTGGTTTCCAATCCTCGGTTGTACGTGACAAGGAGTAAGGTTGTCTGTCCAACCTCGTGGGTTTTCTCTGGGTCCTCAAGTTTCCTCCCACTGCTAAAGACCTTAACACAAGTGAATTATTGAAATTAAATTAAACCATATTTTAGATCCGAAATGACCTACTGTGTGAGTTCTGGTAAATAATAAACAGATTTCTTCGATTATGAACAAACTAGTTAACTTTGGTAATTATAAACTTACCCGTGTGTGTTTAAAATGAACTCCCGTTAAATAAAATCCATCGCACCACTAAATGTCCCAACGTATAAAAACAGTTCTCTCTTGAAAAATTGAAATCCCACAAACTTTCGGTTAAGAAAAATATCAATATGGCAGCTGGTTACGTCACACCTCGGGAGATATCACTTTGTGTTAGGGGTGACAGCATAGGAAATATGGCATTTTCACGTCAATTCAAGTTTGTTTTAAGTTAAGCACGTCTCGGTATTGAGTTTGAGCGTTCGCACACATAACAACCAGTATTTTTTTTAAATTTGTTACCGTCTTAATTATTTGATTACCGACTAGGATGGGATAATTTTCTTTTTAACACGCATGAGGAACAAAAATAACTACATTCTTTTCACGGGCCTTAAATATTACCCATCTTTATAATATGGTATGATAATATTATTATTTAACATATATGCAGGCCATTTACAATTAATGTTCCGCTTCTTACGGGCGTTACGGACTTGTCGGCATTGCTTACGCCACCCAATGCCATTAGGCACTTTGAACGCTGTCGCAACACGCTTAAAAATGTCACTGAAGCGGTTATTATTTGATCGAAAGAATGAGATCAAATTAATAATACACTCAGAGTCCTCAGCCACTTCGGAGATGTGCTTCATGGTCCGTGTTAAACTATTTATTACATAAAGAAGATAGGATATTAAAATCTATATTTTATACATGACTTTATTTTTACGAGTATCCGTGCAATCAGTGATTCTTTCATTGTGAATAAAATTTGATAGACTGACGATCAATGGTTTCGATATAAAGATAAAGCTCCTATGTAATTGTCTTCAATTGATATTTTCGTCGCCCAAACTCAAACGATTGTAATGTTGGCGCGTTGCTTTGAGTATAGCACGTGCTTGACAAAATATTCGTCAAATTAAAACAACCTCACTTCCGTGTGTTGGATTTGTCCAATATGTGACGAAAGCAATGTTATTATCCACTCTGTCGAAATAACAAGTAAATATTCAAATCTTATAAGAGAGAACCGTTTTTATTCGTTGAGATATTTTATTGTGCAATGGATTTTATTTAACGGGAGTTAATTTCAAACACACAGGTAAGTTTATAATAACCAAAGTTAACTAGTTTGTTCATAATCGAAGAAATCTGTTTATTATTTACCAGAACTCACACAGTAGTTTTTGTTGAGTGGACGTTCAACCCCATTTCTCTCTCCCTCATTTGTGGAGTTTAGGAGCAGAACAATAGGACGTTAAACCCCATTTCATTTGTTCATAAATTATGTATTTTACATTTATGATCATGGTAATTCCCAAAAAGCATCTGATTTACAATATTCTGGAAGTTGACTCCCGAACAAAAATGAAATGTAGTTTAACATCCCATTTTTCTGCACCGAATCGGTTATTCAGCTAATGAATATCACACCGGAAAATTGTTCAGTTCTGTTCAGTTGGCATAAAATGGCATCCTAGTTTACAATAACATAATAAGATTTTGTGGCCTGGAAATAATAATTTTAACTGTACCTGAAAAAATGTCCTGCATTAATGATCTGGTACATGTATCTGACATTTTGAGTTTGTTCTAGTCCTGTTTTAATAAAAACACTTATAAAAGAAAGATCTATACCGAACAAAATGACAAGCACCAGAGTAGTTGTGCTTGAAAAAACCTGAATTTGTAGTGGACAATCTCTATGACCGGCGCCTTATTTCCAGGCATGATCATGGGTCAATTCAAAGGAAACGATGAGTTAAGTTATCGAGAGTTATGCAAATGATTTATTATTATTATTTCAGGATAATAGTTTAGTGGTATGGAAAGAGATTAATTTAGCGAACTGTGGCGATAAAGAAAGAAGAGACTCACAGAATGAGATTGATATTTTATCATTTCTCGATCATGCCAATATTGTATCTTATTATAACCATTTTATTGATGGAGATACTCTCTTTATTGAAATGGAATATGCAAATGGTAATAATATAAGATTTGTATAGATGAATATTTTACGATTGCACGATGGTGTGGTTTGCAGGGGGACAAGTATTATAGTGAAAAGCTAGTGTATAATATTGTATATAGGAATCTAAGAATAACATGCCTGTAGTCAGTGGAATCCATCATTTGTGCAAAAGTGGGGGTTCTTATTTATGAGTCTGGAACATTCTTAATTGAAAAAATTGCAACTGACTGACCAGAATTCAGCTACGTCACAAACTCATCTGGTATGAGTAGAATATGGATGTGTATGGTAGTAAAGATAATGCGTTATATATATTTCAGATGGTACATTGTATGAAAAGATTTATAATCAAACCAGTCTGTTTCCAGAAAAGGTAGGTATAAAATAATTGATTTGGGGATTTATAGTTTAATTGTTGAATTTCCATTGATACAAGTAAAGTATATCCAGAATGATGCACAAAAATTCAGATATCAATATGTCAAGCTTTCCGAATTTGGGCTAAGTTTTCTTTACAGTTAAATTTCACTTACTCAGGCAGTAAATTGACTAATTCTTTATTTGTAAATATTTTGGACAGGAACTGTTTGGTGGTTGGGTGGCCAAATGGTCTGATGTGTGCACTTTAGCTCATAAGGTCTGTTGTAGATTCAAGTGGCATGGTTTTTATCTCCCACTTCTGCGTGACAAAGAGTTGGGTCACTTGCCTAACCTTGCAGCTTTTCTCTGGGTTATCTGTTTCCTCCCGTTGATAAAGACCCCCTACATGTAAGCAAAGTGCTGAAATATAAAATTGTGCAATATCTTAGTTCCGAAATGACTTAGTTTGTGTTGAGTGGACGTTAAACCCTGTTTCTCTCTATCTTTTCAGACTGTTATTTGGTATTTGTTTCAGATGACATCAGCTCTGTCATATATTCATGAATATGGAATCATACACAGGTAATAACTAATGAACCAAAATATTTCTTGTTCTGATCTTTCCTTCCCACACTTCATGAACAAAAATAGTTTTGGTCATTGTTCATAAACACTAGGACATTCCATACAATGTGCTTCCTGCAAGTATTACCAAGTTAAGATTATTCTGTGAAAACTATATCCAGGGTCAGACTGGGTAGCTCTGGGCCCTTGGACCAACTGGTTTTCTTGTGGGCCCCCATGGGGTGATGAAAACGTGTTGAGAAAACAAAGCTTCCTTGGTTCACGTATTCGGCACCCCACTCTTCGGATTTTGGCCATTATATTTTTCCCTTGTTTTGAAGATGAATTGTGTTGATTGTGAAAGAAATATATACCAATTTATAATTTTCAATCGGTACTGACTAAATTGATATATGTAGGATAAACAAGACACCAACACATATTGTGACAAGTTTTATAAGCTAAAATGACCCCTATTGTTCATATATTTTCAGGGATATAAAAACACTGAACATATTTTTAACCAAATCAGGATTACTGAAACTTGGTGATTTTGGAATATCAAAGATAATGCAATCTCAAAGTGGTATGGCTGAAACAGTAAGTACTGTAGAACAAAAAAAGAATTGAAATTGAATTTAACTCTAGACTTTTCTGCTGCAACAGTACTAATGGTTGTCCCCAATTGACCTAGTTTGTATTGAGTGAATTTGAAACCCTCTCTGTCTCTCTCTCTCTCTCATATCAACCAAGTCTTAGCAAAAAATGTTTGCGCTTTAGATCATAAGGACTGTCATTGAGTCAAGTGGCACAGTTTTGATTCCACATTTATACATCAGGACTAGGGTCGTCTTCATCACCTCTTGAGCCCCCCCACGAGATCATTGCTACAGCCTACTCTTATTTTGTTTTGATTTCCAACTGACAGGGGATCTTTAACATGCTGTTAATATGGGGTACACTTGCGTCAGTTTTTGGGGGGTTTCAGTCTGAGCTGGAGGTTTCCCTTTCCAAAAAAACCTCAGGAAAACCTGGCTTGAAATTTTTTAGGAACTTTGACCTCCTGAATAGTGAGCCAGCCCCGTACTTACATGAAACAAGAAACTAATGGTTTAGGATGTCAAAGCATCATGAATTCCATGAATCATAAAGCAGGTTGTTATAAATGAATAAATACAAATCACCTTAAACAGCCCAATCTTTTTGTCTTACTGCAAATTTTATGAATAAATGAAAGCAAAAATCTATTTAAAACTGAAATTAGATTTTGACTGTAAAGGTCTTTTCTGTGATGAAAGTTTTAATTGATGTTTTAAATGTTACATTTTACAGTTAGTTGGTACACCATACTATATGTCACCAGAACTGATGCAGGGACACAAGTAAGATATTTTTCATATAAAATTTGTAATGTCAGAGTATCATTAGATGCATGGATTATTCAATTGTATGGCGGTCTAAATTCTCAGCTGCAAATCTGTTATCTACAAATCTGTTAACCCTTTGAACCCGTAGCCCCGATCTATCGGGAATTTTAGTAAGTGCCCAAACACCGTAATCCCGATACACCGGGATTCAAGGTATGATGTCATACCTATTTAAAGAACGCTAAATATAACGACCAATCAGGGGTAAGAATTGTGCGGTAATGCTGGGATAGCGTAACAAAGATGTCAGCCTCCATGCTTTTATCTTTGATTTGATTTTGAGGTTGATTTTTTGATAATATCGAAGCTAATTTCTACCTGTCAAAATGGAACCCAGTGGCAGCGGAACTAACAGGAAGCGTCAGTTCTATTCAGTCAAAGAAGTCGCTAATTTATTAGAGCTCAGACGAACAAAACTTAGACGAAGATTATCCTGCCGATGATATTTTATCGAAGAATTTGACAATGTGGTTTTAGACCATAATTCGAATAATTTGGAAGATATTGACCCAGGTATTCCTGGCACGGCTGAGGCACAAGTCACGCCCCCATAGAAAACGTAAGGCTCAACATGCTGCAGGGACTGGCACAATAAGATTGAATATTTGGGATAATTTTAGCTAGTACATGCTATAATTATCATTTGGCATGCTTTTGAGTTGATTATAGGTTATAAAAATGCTTGTTTCAACTGTTTTTCATATATGTTTGTAAACAGCTGATTTTCCTCCAGGAGGCTAGGTACCAGTACTGTTAAGTGCCAGGAGGTCAGGGTTCAAAGGGTTAATCACACTCTGGCACAAATGTTAATTTGGGAGCGACTTTTAAAACAATTTTGAAACCTTGCTGTTTAATAAAAATAGGGATATATTCCATACCAAGTATTCTAGTATAACACATTGAACCTTATTATTTCAGATATAATCAGAAGAGTGATATTTGGGCCCTGGGTTGTGTTTTATATGAAATGCTGACATTAAGGAGAACATTTGAAGCTTCAGTAGGTTTTTTTTTTGACTGTTTTAGTCTGTGAATTGCGAATAGGCAATAATTTTTGTGTAAATTGACAGTTCTAACAGGTCACCTTTGGTTTGTGCATAATTCATTCATTACAATAAACTACAATGAATCTGAATTTCTGTTGTTGTGTGATATATTACTACCGGTAATCAGACATAATGATGAATGGTCCCACCAATATCGTCATATCATTGGCGCAAAGCAATCATTGGTTACCAGTCAGTTCTTAGATTGACAAAGTAACATCATTCTAACAACTTGGAATATTTTGAGTTTGGACGATGGTATTCTCATCTTTATAAAGCAAATGATAATATATATATATCTAAAATGATCTGTATTTGTTATTCCATATATAGCTTTTTGTGTTATTTCACAATATTCAGTGATTATGTGATTTCATTAGTAGAATTTGTGTTTGGATTTGTTATATATAACCTTACAGAATAAATAACTTTTGTTTTGTGTAGAATGCATTGAAATTAGCCAGAGATATTGTCCTTAATCAACAAAGTGATATTAACTCAATGTATTCTCAAGAAATGCAGAAACTAGTCACACAACTTTTACAAAAGGTAAAGAAAACTTTTTTTCATGTGGACGTATTATGTGGACGTCCACATTTTCATGTGGACGTTTTATGTCGTCGCCCCTGTCCGTCCGTCCACAATTTGTTTGTGAACTCTCTATAGGTCACAATTCCTATCCGATTTTGACGAAACTTGAAATATAGGTTTATCCCCATAAGATCTCGGTTCCTTTCGATATTGGCATGTATCGGATCGGAACTTCATGGATTATGGCCCCTGATTGTACGAAATATCATGTTTTTAGCTTGTGGACCCTATAGAGGTCACAATTTTGAACCAATTGTGATGAAACTTGACATGCATGTTTATAACCCCAAAATCTTGGTTCCTTTCGATATTTGTGCCCATCGGATCGTAAATTCCTGAATTATGGCCCCTGATTGTCCGAAAAAATCGCCCTTTTTAGCTTGTGGTCCATCTGGAGGTCAAAATTATTATCCGATTTAAAAAAACGCTTGATTATATCACCGTTACATGGTAATGAAGGTTGAGTTCAAATTTTGTGAAAATCGGATCAAAATTGACAAACAAAATGGCCGCCGCCCCTGATTGTCCGAAAAATTGCCCTTTTTAGCTTGTGGTCCCTCTGGAGGTCAAAATTATTATCCGATTTAAAAAAACGTTTGATTATATCACCGTTACATGGTAATGAAGGCTGAGTTCAAATTTCGTGAAAATCAAACCAAAATTGTTTGACAAAATGGCCGCCGTGTGTACGCAAATAGTGTGAAAATATGTTATATCAAGGTTGTGGACCCTATCGAGGTCACAATTTTGAACCGATTTTGATGAAACTTGACATGAATGTTTATAACCAGAAGATCTTGGTTCCTTTCGATATTTATGCTCATCGATTCGTAACTTCCTGAATTATGGCCCCTGATTGTACGAAAAATCACCCTTTTTAGCTTGTGGTCCCACTGGAGGTCAAAATTATTATCCGATTTAAAAAAACGTTTGATTACGAAAAATCACCCTTTTTAGCTTGTGGTCCCACTGGAGGTCAAAATTATTATCCGATTTAAAAAACCGTTTGATTATATATCCCCATTACATGGTAATGAAGATTGAGGTAAAATTTCGTGAAAATCAGACGAAAATTGACAGACAAAATGGCGGCCGTTTGTACGCAATTAGTGTGAAAATATGTTATATCAAGGTTGTGGACCCTATAGAGGTCACAATTTTGAACCGATTTTGATGAAACTTTACATGCATGTTTATAACCCAAAGATCTTGGTTCTTTTTGATATTTGCGCCCATTGGATCGTAACTTCCTGAATTATGGCCCTTGATTGTCCAAAAAATGACCTTTTTTTAGCTTGTGGTTCCTCTAGAGGTCAGAATTATTATCCCATTTAAAAAAACGTTTGATTATATCACCGTTACATCGTAATGAAGGTTGAGGTCGAATTTCGTGAAAATCGGACCAAAATTGACTGAAAAAATGGCTGCCGCTTGTATGCGAAGAGTGTAAAAATATGGTATATCAAGGTTGTGAACCCTGTAGAGGTCACAATCTTCATTCAATTTTGATGAAACTTGAAACACATGTTTACAACTTCACAGTCTTAGTTCCTTTCGATATTTGTGCATATCGGATTGTAACTTCCTGAATTATGGCCCCTGATTGTACGAAAAATGACCTTTTTTTTAGCTTGTGGTCCCTCTGGGGTCAGAATTATTATCCCATTTAAAAAAACGTTTGATCATATCACCGTTACATCGTAATGAAGGTTGAGGTCGAATTTTGTGAAAATCGGACCAAAATTGACAGCTGTTCTTGTCAGGCCATCCATCCTTCATCACTAACAAGGGGAAACCACGCCAGATATTCTAGATGAACTTTGTCACCCAATGCAGGAATCAAACACCCTACCTCAAGGCTACCGAGCCAGCATCTTACCCACTTAGCAACATGATCCCCAGTCGAATTTGAAGCCTATTGAAATGAACCTTTATAACCCAAAGATCTTAATTCATTTCGATATTTGCATATATCAAATTCTAACTTAATGATGAAGGAAAAATCACTTTCGGTATTGCTTGTTCTCTATCCATCCCTCGAAAATGTGGGCGTATCCTGCCTGGCAGTGCCAGCCTATCTTAAATAAATGTTTTTGAATTCAAAATCAACAAAAAACAAATCTTTTCTCTCAAATAAACTAAACAGAATATACATAGTTATTGAGCAAGCATGGTGAGAATCGTAATTTTTGAACACCAGCAAGTCAAGTCAGAGTCTTTCCAATGACGATCCCCGAAAATCGGCATAAACTGTGTTGTTTTATTGGTACATTTCCTGTTGTTTTGCAGTGTTGCCCTAAGCTGGCTTCTTATTTTCACAGTACAAAAAACATAATGATTCTATTTGTTTTATACAGGAACCTGCCAATAGACCAGTCTCAGAAGAAATCTTAAAGAACTCGCTTTTTACAAAACAAGGGTAAGATTAACTGGACGCCTCAAAATTAATGGTCGTTATTGAAAAAAACCACTGCCCTTTCATGATAAAAATTCTTCTTAAAGATATCTTCTCCCAAACACAAGTATTTAACATTAATTCATGAGAATATTTTTCTTACAAAAGTCAGTTTTATACCCGGATCTAAATGTCCAAATGATTGCTGCAAGTATCTTCAAATGTTCTGAGTTTCAACTGTTTCTGTTTGAATCTCTGAGATTTCCCTATTTTTCTCTCCCTGGAATACATGTTGTTTTGTTATAATTTTTAGTGATTTAGAGAAGAAAGTATGGGAATTAAATTCAGTTGCTAGAAGAGCGAGATTAACTGCTTGTTCTGTATCAGAAATGACCGTCCCAGTCGTCAAAGCTCAGATGTGTGAGGTAGGAATTTTTCACTAGGTTTTAATATAATGCTTTTGTATAAGAAATATTTATATTTTTTGAAATCGTTAATGACATTTTGTCAAGGAATACTTGTAAATATTTGACTTTAATTTTGTGCATGGTTGGGTTTTGGTTGCTATAAAAAAGAATGTTTTGGTTGCTATGAACTAGAATGTTTTGGCATTATAAAATTGTATGATTTTATATCATAGCACCTTATAAATAAACATAGATATTATCTTTTAATTACAGGTTTATGTTTGGGGAGGTGGAAAAATTACCCCTCAAAAAGTTGAATTCTTCACTAAAGAAAAGAGTCCAATTCAGGTACATTTAAATGCATTTTGTTTATATCAGATTAGCAAGATACTTTTCCCAACAAATATGACAATTTTTGATATTATCCCAATTTGAGTCTTTTAAACATAAAAAACTGCAAATTTAACTGTATGTTCTGTGTTTTAAGTTTAAATTCTTTCATTTTCTTACTTTATGGCATGTAACTTGACTGACAAGTAAATTCTCCATTTGGTCAAATTTCACTGTCAGTCAGTCAAGACCTGTCAATATGATTGAAATGAGAGCCCTAATTTGAGGTATTAAAATACACATTTTGAAAGTTGTTAGTTTGAAGTTAATAAAAAGTTATTTGTTTTTAGGTTGAATGTGGTGAATCTCATTTTGCTGTAGTAACTGTTGAAAGAGAAGTTTTTACTTGGGCTGTAAGTATATAAGAAATTATCTTAATCCATTGAATGATCTCTCATTTGTTGTTTAGTGTTTTCTAGGTGGTAATAATACTATGGTGGGCCAACTGTTAGATATACAATACATAAACAGTTATTTTATTTATCAAGATTTGTTTACATAGAATAAGAGGCACGGTGGCTCAGTGAGTAAGACGCTGGCTCTTTGACCTAGGATTCCTGGGTTCAATCACGGTGTTCACCGAAAAAATCCCCTAGATATTTCAGTGTGGTCTCCCTATGTCAGTGAAAGACAGGGGGACTGGCAAGGAACAGCATTTAGTTGTTTAAATGGGATGGAAAACGAAGGTCTTGTGTATACGTTGGCACTCATGTAAAGAACCCTTGGCAGTAAGAATTCGACAAAAAGTATGTTGAAACGTTGCTGTCTAGGCAAAATTTCCCTCATAGCATAATGGATTGTGTATGCCTGTCTGCAATATCCCAGTAGGAACAGACAAGTAGGATGTTAAACCTCATTTCATTTTATTTTATTTCGTAGAATTCCCAAGGTGGTAGTAGTATGGTGGGTCAACTAGGACATGGTGATACTGCTGGTTATAAGATACCGAAACTAGTGGAAGGATTATCAGGAATACCAGTTAAACAAGTATCATGTGGTACAGATTTTACCATCTGTGTAACAGGTAATATGTTCATGGTTACTAAATCCCAATTCAGTACTCAATGAAATAGGCATTTTCTTTGATAAATTCTGAGCTGTGGTGAGTACTGAGTAAGACAGTTCCTCATTGTTTACTAAATCAAGATCAAGTTATTACTTCTTTTATAAAAGAGGGCTGCCATGCCTCAGTGAGTAAGAGTCTGGCTCACTAACAAGGAGATCCTGGGTTCAGCCAAGAAAGTTCATCAGGAATTTGCAGTATCCTTTCCCCTTTCAGTACTGCAGCTCGAAAAGGCTAATTGTTTGACTGGCACAAAAAACTGAGGTCCTGTGTACGGACATGTTGACGTGCGTGCAAATAAACCCTTGGCGGTTGATATGACATTCAACAAAACGTATGCAAAAATGCTGGGATACTATTTTGAAGAAATTGAAATAGTCAGTTTTCATATGTGATCAAAATTGTACTGGATGTATACTATATTCTGGGTACTTCATTAAGTGTTCTAGAATTGACATAATTGTTTCAGGACACAATTCTGTGTCATATGGTTGCAATTTCACAATATATAATAATTCCAGCTTGATAATGTAGCATGCCTTAATATTGTGTTTACCAGTGAATAGAACATGTCTAAAGATAGGCTAGAACAAGATAGTTTATCAAGTCAAAAATGCAGGGGAAAGGCTTATTTGAGTTATATTTTTAGCAAGTATTTCGATCCATATTGGTATTTCAATTTAAAAAAAAAATTGAATTTATGATTGAAAACGCTACATTCATTTAATTCAGACGAAGGTAAATTATATGGATTTGGATCCGATTATTATGGTTGTGTCGGCTGTGATACCAGTGAAGAAGATGATATTTTATCACCAGTTCCAATCAACTATTTTACATCCATACCTATAGAGGAGATATCTTGTGGAGATTCACATTGTGTAGCTTTAACTAAAGCTGGTGATGTCTACACTTGGGGCTGTGGTGAATTTGGTAAGTTCATAGTCAGAATTATATTGGGTCAGATTAATAACAGTGTAAGTGCTGCTCAGTGTAGCATAAGGTCATGTAAAAAAGAGTATTCCCGTCCAGCTGAATTTAACTTGTCATGTATTTATAAGAAAATGTATAGATGCATTATGTAAGACTTAGATAAAGAGCTGGCCGTTCTGGGTATAATAGTTCAAAAACAGATTATCAAAAATGAATATATTGAAATTACTTGATTCTGAGCAAAGTTATGACTGTTTGAAGATATTGTGTAGATCGTTCATTATCATAGTAATGGTTGATTAATTCCATTTAAATATCTGCCATCTGATGATCTAGACAGTTGATTATAGGCTTGTCATGTTAATATATGTCTAAATAATAATTTATATAACATTTGAAGCCAAAGAAGATCCGCAATATGCAGATTTAGTTCTTACATAATGCATTTTTTACAGTTGGAAATCCTAAAAAAGTAGTCACAAATGCTGCTGTCCAAGCAAAATTCTCTTACCTACTGACATTGCTCACATAACCATATATTTATATATTCAGGTAGGTTAGGGCTGGGTTCCGAGGATGACCATACCACACCACAGAAGGTAAATCATTTTATATTTTGGTCGTATTTCATTAGAATCCATTGATGATGTAAATAGATTTTTAATGTCTCACCCTGTCCAGAATTTAACATGAGACCAAGAAGAATGCTCAATTAAGAGTCAGGCTTTTTACAATGTGATAAAATTGTTTTCTAATTCTCTTCAATTGATGGATTTTTTGAGACTTTGATTCCAGGATGTTCCATGGGGTATCCCTGAAATGTTATCCATTTATTCAAATTATGTTTCAACCATGGATTCCAACTCCCTTATATATGCCGGTCATGACCAAAGTATTTTGGGACCCGTTGGTCAATTTACACACTGTAAAACTAGCATATTTTGCAAATCCCAGTTTTCAAACATGCCTGCGATCGACCTCCACCACTTTACTATAAAATGTAACTATAAACCTTTCGAATTATTAACTTTTGTTTGCCTCAACTGTTTACCATCATATTTCAGAATGTTGTTTGTTCTCAAGCATAACTTTCGGTTGGGCATATATCTCTTAAATTTTTGTGTTTTTTTAAATAAAATTTATCTGTTTTCTTTACTAGGTGGCAATTCCAGGAAAACATTTCATTAAACATGTATGCGCTGGTTCTGACGGCACGTTTCTAATAGCAACTAATGGCCGTCTGCTAGCGAGTGGAAGTAATGAAAATAATAAATTAGGATTTAATTCACCAACGTCCGGACTTAGAAAAAGAAAGAAAAGGGTGAGAAAACTAATTCAGTTTACCAATTCCTCTATGCTTAAAAAGCAATGAAATGTAACAAAGAAAACAAATTTAATTCTAAAATTGCAACATGATGAAATTTGGTAAAATGATTTCAATTATAGTTTTTGATCAAAAATGAGTGAAATATGGGTTAACATTTTACTTTTCTGCCAAGACTGGGCTAATGAAAACATTCCCACTGTTATACACCAGGATTAAAAATACTGAGGAACTTTGTCAGCTAACACTGGATCTCCTGGTGAATGAGCTAGCATCTTACTCGCTGAGCCACCAAGCCCCCCTCCCCCCGTCTTTTAAAAGCACCTATGTTTTAAAAAAATGATTCAAATGAAAATATTCCACATCTCCTAAAATGATCTGATTAATGTTGAGTGGATGATAGTCTCATTTCTCTCCCAATTTGCATAGCTGAAACAATTTGTTATTTTATATCTGCCTAATATAAGTATTTTTCTGGTATTTATTTTACAGGTGTTCGATATACCATGTAAATATATGTTCAGTACAGTTAAACCATTGAGTAGACAACATATAGTATCTGTATCACCTGGTACTAGTCATTCAGCTTGTATAGATAGTAAGTACTTCAATTATCGGGGGGTTGGGATGGCCTAGTGGTCTAGAGTGCCGCGCTTCGACCTCTAGCTAGCCGGTCACCTCTGGCTTGCGGCTGTGGTTTCGATACCTGGTGTGAGTGTATGTGGCATGGAGATAGGGGCGCCTTCTCAACCTCGTGGGTTTCCTCCGGGCACTCCGGTTTCCTCCCACTGCTAAAGACCCCTACGCGCAAGCGAATTATTGAAATAAAATTGAAAAAACCATGTTAGTCCCGAAATGACCTAGTTGTGTTGAGTGGACGTTAAACCCCATTTCTCTCTCTCTCTCACTTCAATTATCTCAAATATAAAACAAAATTGAGTTGAATTGTTTCAAACCATTCACTTGATTTGATATTTGTTGCAATGTCTAGGGGGGGGGGGGGCTGAACAGTTAGCATGTGCTCGCTGTATCATAAAGCCTGTCATTGAGTCAACTGACGTGGTTTCAAATCCTCGGTTGTACATGAGAAGTAGTAGAGTCGCGAATTGTTGAAATAAAATCAAACCATATGTTAATTCCATTTCCCTCTCTATATTCAATAACAATTATTAAAAATTCTGTAGCTTTAATAAACTATTCAAATATTTGTGTGTACTCTGTAATGAATTTTTGTCTTAATGTCTATAATATATATCATTTTGTAACAAGATGTATGACGTCAAATGAAATTAACCTTTAGATTCACCAAATTAATACAACCATCAAGCTAAAACATCCAATGTTCACTGAAAATCAACCTCTAAAAATTAACATTTTTGTTTTACGATTTATGCTTGTATACTTTTGGGTGTAGTTTATGTTTGTTTTTCTACTACTTTGTCATATTTTATGGCAGTTTTTATACCTTTTTGGTGTAGTTCATGACTGTTGTTTTGTATTTTTTGTATAGTTTATGGTTGTTTATATACGTTTGGCTGTAATAAATACGGTCAGTTGGGACTAGGAGATTATAAGAAGAGAAGTACATTAAATCGTGTTGGTGGTGTTCTAGTCAGTAAAAAAGTAGAAAAAGTTTCATGTGGAGATGGTTTTACTGTAGCAGCTACTGATGGTAATATTTCTGATATGTTCAACTTTTTATCAATAATTTTAGGAGCATTTGTTTCATTTCGAAGCTTGATACAAATATAAAATGGAATATACTCTCAGAAAAGGCTCCAGGGCTTTAGTTTCAAGCATATTAACCAGCCTTGACTGACTGCCTGTGAAATTTGATCAACTGGAGAAATTTGCCTGTCAATTTACGTGCCATAAAATTAAAATTTCAAAGAATTTAAACTTAAAGCACAATAAATACAGTTCAATTTATAATTTTAATGTGGAAAAATGATTTGTTAACCTGAGGTAAGGAAAATATGTCAAAAATGATCATCTGATCACATTTTGAAGCGAAATTCTTTATAGTTGGACTTCGATGAAGATTCACAATGTATGGCATATGCGCATCTTCATTAGCCACGGGTTGGTACAGAACAGTAAGGTGTTAACCCCCATTTATCCTCTCTAGTGCAATGAAAGAAAATTAAAAAAATAGCATATATTAGTATCTATATTACCAAAATACTGTTCTGGGATTTCAACTTAGAACATTCTAGCAGAGAGCCAATCACTAAGCTGTCACTGTGATCAACTCGCCAAGCATGGTATCTTGTATCTTTAAAGGACCAATATCTCTGGCTTCACCCATTTTTGAATCGTAAAAGGTCCAACATGTTTTGCTTCACCTATTTCTACATCTTTTACTTCAGACGTTTTGAAAAGACCAACATTTCTTGTTTCACACATGTCTGGATCTGGAAAGGACAACCATCTCTTGGTTCACACATTTTTCGATCTTGAAAGGGCCAACATCTCTTGCTTCGCCTGTTTCGGTTAATAGAATGAATTCTTGCGCTAACAGATGTTATTACATCTTACAGATAGTCAGCTGTATTCATGGGGAAATGGTGAGAATGGAAAATTGGGTGCCATCTTTAAAGAACAGGGTAAAAAGACCAGTACCAAATGTACATCTTTACCTCGTCCTATCTTCGGATCTTTACATGTTGTACCATATTTATCATCACATCACTGGAATACTATTATTATAGCAGGTAAGACAATTACGCTTTACAAAAAAGAAATAATATGATTCTCAGAGGATTTTATTTATTTTTATTTTATCACTGGGATAAATGATTTCTCACAAACCTCTCATTTCAAGGTTCTATATTTATGTCATCACCTGTTTATTCATGCTATATTCAGGATTTGTGATTATTTAATGTCATTTGTGATTTTCATCAACATTTATCAGGGTTATAACTTGATAATTGAACCTAGTGTACACTTCCAGATTCAACTGGAAATGTTTAATAAAGTTACTTCCCTTTACCAATGGAAATATGAAGGTATTGTTATTAATAAAACTGTTTTTCTATTTTATTTTTGAAACTTCTAAATCGGATGTCTTTCAGAAAAAGTACTGAATCAGAAAACTCTAAAACCAAGAGTTTCTTCACCAAAATGTAAGTTTTAAAAAACCCTTTAATACAATCTTATATTTCTGGTTGCCGTTCAGTATTTTCTTGTAAAGCTGTTTCTTAAGCTAATTTCTTTATTTGGAGAGGGAATAATGAAGTTTTTAAAAAGACATAGTCCAGTAGAGCACAGTGCTTTCTGATAACTTTTTTTTGCACAGCTTTGTTTGCTCTTTGAGCAGATCTCAGAAAAATATCCAAAATTTGAGAATTTCTAAAAGTCTTTATTAGATCAAGTTTAATAAAGCTGCTGATTGTCATTTGTATTTTTGGACAGTATTAAATTTTTGCAGTTTAATCCATGCAAAAACGATTATTTAATCAAGAAAAAAAAAACTAGAGGGAGAGGACTTTTACATAGGCTGAGAGAGTGGTTTGACATAGGCTAAGCTTGTTTCTCAATCACATTCAGACAACCTGATTAAAAATATTGTTTAAAAAAGAAACCCAAAACAAAACCAAAATACCTTAAATGACAATTGGTACCTTTAAAATCTGTTGTTTAGGGGTCTTTTTAATGTTTTTATTTTATCTGTTACTATTTACTGTGAAACAAGACATTTTAAAAACAGAAATTTTTATTGAAATTAATGTGATTGGTGAAGTTAATCTATTAATTTCTTGTTTTATATTATCTCTTATGCTGCATTTGAAATTTTAAATGTAGGAAACCAGTAAAAAAATAGTTTAGACATATTTTATATTTCCTAAATCATTGAAAATTTCAAATGAACTTATTAAGAAAAATAGTAAAATCTTTCTTTGACATTTTGGATTGCCTTATTTTAGCATAATAATTTTTTTTCAAAGAATATGACGGTTTTTAGCTTCTTCTCAATTTATCTGACCATCTAATCCACTCAATATCTAAGCCATCCAAAGATGTAGAGAGTTGATTATGGGAAAAAATATAACATTTGAAGCCAGAAAAATACCATGGAATAGGAAAATTTAGCTCTTGCATAACTCCCCTATAAAATTTCAATATTGGTTTCAAATGCAGTGTAAATACCTGTGTGTATCTATATTAATAGTTTAGTAAGATTTCTTCTCATTAGTGTATTATCTCTATAATATTTAGATAATTTATTAAACAGTCCTAAAGGTAAGATTATTAGTTAGATGTTCATACATGCCATGTTGTTTGTTGCTTGCAAGATGTTCATGCCTAACATTTTGTTCTTTAAGTGCCATATATGTCAGTCCTACTAAAATATTGAGTTTTAAGTTGATCAATCGTCTCAACCATAAAATATGCTGCTGCAAAGATTCATGAGCTAAGTCTCAAGAAGAATGCTGCTCAAAGTTTAAGTGCTTTATCTCCAATACGGCTGCTGCTTGAATGCATACGTAAAGCATAGTTTAAGTTTGGCTTGAGTCAAACTGTTGAAGTAGAGCTTAAATGAAGGAGGAGCATATGATAAATTGTGGTTTTGGAGGATTTAGATGACAGTAAAGGGTTGTTTTCACTAATCATTCATCTTACACTTCACTCTATTGCAATCAATCTGGGATCAAAGTCTTTTTTAATAAAGGGAAATAACTTATTTTATCACAAGGCTCTAAGGTTTCAGACCACTATTTCAAAAAGACGTAAGATTATTGTGGACTACCGTATATGACAAACTTAATAATATTTTGTTACCTCCTAACCATCTCAGATAAATGTTGAATGAATTTACTAACTCTGTTATATTTGATTTATTTATGCATGAGAACTATAATCATAGATTACATTTGTATATTTTCTGTTATTTTAAATTTAGGAATGACTAAAGCATGATGATTGAGCTTTAGAATATATGCATGTTTCTGAAAGTATTTACAAGGTTTATGTTGATGTTTCTAAATGTCCTTTGGGTCGTCATTCTGTGGACAGACATGAAATAGTTAGGGTTTTGGTTAGTGTTACAACCTGGGTTATATTGCGAACTGCTAAATTTTTTAAAAGAGACAGGGTTTTATTATAAATTTTAATGTAAATATATATATATATATATCTAGTGTTTTAATTTTTTTTATTGCATAAAAGATTGTTTTTTATTTTTAAATTTGATATACTGTGATATTGTTTTTATTTATGCATATGTAAAATTTTGTGATATCATTTAGCTGTCTCGTATATTTCATAATATGTTTGGCGCAATATAGCCCGGTTGGAGCAGATGTGCCATAAAACAACATTGCATTCATTCATTCATTTGGTTAGTGTTAAAAAATATGTAGCTGAAACATCTGTATCCTCAGTATCCCTAGTGGTATCGTTCCATTCTACTTTAGTAGTAACCCCTGGGTCCATTCACAGGGTTTTCACAAATTGAAAGTATCTGCCCTTGATGATTTCATTGGTCATGTAGGTTGTTTCTGCGAACCAATCAAAAAACAGATTATGTTCGCCACAACAAAATGTGAGTTACTTCTCTTCACCCACTCGCTTTATATTTATGGAATTTTTTGATAAGTCGATAGTAATAATGCAATTATCAAGGGTGGATAATTTGGCTATGTGTCTCACCCATGAATGGACCCAGGGGTTAGTGGAGTAGAACGGAAGGATATGACAGGGAATACAGAGGAGGAAACGACTGTGGCATTATTAAAATTTACGTAGTAGGTATGTTTCAATATGATTGAAAAGTCTTACAATACCTAGGCCTCGATTGAATTAAAATTGATTTGTTTTGTAGAGTGGGTGGCTACCTTCATTTGAATTTTATATCAAATGTTTAGACTGATTTTGTGTTTCAACAGTCATCATTTACTTCAGATCATCTCGTTTAAACTTTTATTCCCTTCTAATTCAAAGAAGTTTCATTCCTTTAAGTTCGTGTTTGTTTTTGCAAGTTAGATGTGTAGAGAAATGAAATGGGGTTTAATGTTCTGCTGTGAACTTGGCTAATAAAGACGGGCATATGCCATACAGTGTGCTTTGAGGGAAAATTTTGCCCAGACAGCAGTGCTACAGCCTATTCTTATATCGAATTCCAACTGTCCTGCATCACTCTGACTAAGGTCAGTTGGAAACGGTCTAGGGACATTAGTATCACATGGTTTTGAAAATAGGCTACAAAACTCAACGTAAAAACATTACTTTTCTCTTATTTAGTCACTGTATGGCATATGTCAGTGGTAGGACGTTAAACTCCATTTCATTTCACTTCACAGACCTGTTATGTGGAACTTAGTAGTCTTGAATAGTTTAATTGCTGAATTTTACATTTAATTTTAAACCATTACAGCGGCCCGAGTTCCGTTTGAAACTGTACCAGAAGACAGTGCTTTTGTTGAAGGAAGTCAACCAATATCACCGGCTTGTAGTGAAGATCTTCCTTTCACGTCTGATTCGAGTAACGCAACATCACCACCCAATTCACGACCTTCTTCGGGTAATAAAGATGAAAGTTCTATACCACCATGGCTGGAAGCAGTAAGTAAACGAAATAAAATTTGATTCAACATTTTACTTTTCTGCCCCAACCAGACGGGGTATACTATATACGGGAAAACACCGGGAAACAACCGGAAAACACCGGAAAACACCATGTTATTCTAAATACAAGAAAACACCAGAAAAACACTAAATACAGGAAAACACACTAAATATCGGAAAACACCCTAAATAGGCAACTCGGAGCCTTGTCCTCCGGAAAACACATAACACATAAAAAAACTGAACCTAACCCTAACATTAACCCACAACACAAAAACCTAACTCTAACCCTAACCCCCACACACAGAGGATCAGGCTCCGGGTTATCTATTTAGGGTGTTTTCCAGTATTGAGTGTGTTTTCCTTTATTTTCCAGTATTCAGTATAAAATGGTGTTTTCTGGTAGTTTTCCGGTGTTTTCCGGTATATGATATTGACCAAACCAGACTGACGAAGAAACAAATATGCCATGCTGCTGTGTGATGTGATGAAAATTTTGCCCAGGCAGCAGTGTTACAACCTACTCTTTATTTCAGTTTCCTACTGTCAAGGGATATATAATATGCTACCAAATGGCATAAACTGACCTGGGTTTTTTCTGGGCCATCCAAATGATGAGATGGTTTATCTTGCCGGGTCATTTATCCTGCACCACTGAGATGGGGAAACAGGCTAGACAATCCTTAGGAATTTTCTTGGCCATCCCCCAGATAGTACTTCTTGTATATTTAAACTTTGTCTTAAAAGTATAACAAAAATGTTTCATTTCTTTATCTGATCAAATGTGTACATGTTTCAGGAGCTTCAAGAAGCTGCTATTATTCGTATACCCAGTAAAGAAGGTAATCTGTTAGAGATTGGTAATCTAAGTCCAGTTTCAGAGAAAGATGAAAAAGAGGTAAACATACATAAAAATACCAGTCTTTCAAAACCAACAAGAGGACTAAGTCTATTTTATTTCCATGGAAACACAGATATAATTAAATCTGAGAATTTTCTAATTGTCAAAAGGCACAAATTCTATAATAGTTTGAAAAGATATCTTGAAATGTCAATGAGATATGCTCCAGAATAAAAATTGTATAGTTAAAACGAAGTCAAATTTGAAATTTATATCTGTGTGATGGACTTACTCTGATTGATATGAATATCAAATATGATTATTTAGCAGGGAATGTAAGTAACGACTTTTCTTTCTTGCAATGCCACACCCACCCTATGCTGGACTACCCTCACAAACATGGCTGAGGCTTATGAAGTGGCAAGTTTCTAATGAAACATTTGTGTGCGATATCACTCTTGGTGAAACTGGACGTCAAACCCTATAAACAAAATTACAACAAGGTCTGTCATTGATTTAACTGGGGTGGTTTCGATTTTCCAGTTGAACGTGACAAGAAGTAGATTCGCCTGTCAACTCTCATGGGTTTTTCTCCAGTTTCCTTACACCACTAAAGACCACCTATGCACAAGTGAATTATTGAAATAAAATTGAACCATGTGATAGTCCTGAAACGATCTAGTTTGTCGAGAGGACATTAAAACACATTTCTATCTCACTCTTTTTTTTTTCATTAATTTATCATTTCAGATATATGGTAGAACAACTGCTGATAAAGATATATTAATTGCTCAACTCCGAGCTAAAGTAGATAAACTTACGGAGGAAAATAAACTGGTAATATATGTACTTTAATAATAAACTGTCATCTCAATTATGATATACTGTAAGATTAAGAAACACGTTCAGGCAGGGATTTTTGTAATGGGGATAAAATTCGTGCATTTAGTCATATCATACATTATTAATTCCTTCCTTCATTTAATTCCCAATGTGTTTCAATTATACAAGATTAGTGGCTTCAGGTATAATTGGTGTTTAAAGAAATCTATTGAAATTTAAATAAATTTAAAACAACACATTGGGCATTACATGAAGGAAGAATTAACAAGGGATGAATTATAACTCCATTAGGCTTTGAATTGTCAGACAAGAAATAATGCATCATAAAATGAATGTGATGTTAACAGGGCGATATTAATATGTATTGAAACGAATGTCATCTGCAGTATGCTACTTTTATCTAAAACAACTGACTCATATTATTTCATGATAATATGCAAGTTAGGGTGTAGCAGTGAGTATGGCATTGACACCATTGGTTCACTAGTATGATGTATTAAATCGTGCTTACACAATCCAGGGTTACTTAAATTTCTATTTCTTTTACATCAAATTAATGATGTATTAAATCGTGCTTACACAATCCAGGGTTACTTAAATTTCTATTTCTTTTACATCAAATTTATCTTGATATTCTAACAACTTGGATAAACTTATAACCACTAAAATAATAATTTACCTGTTTGTTTACAGCTTCAAGAAACCACAGAGAAACAAGAAGAGTTGATTAAAAGTTTAGGTTTACATCCATAAACAGTTGTATACTCTTCATCTGTAATCTGATATACTATAAACAGATGTATACACTTCATCTGTAAACTATGGTAGCTGATTGGAATCATGTCATGGTGTCGTGGTGTCATCCTTCATAAGAGCTTTCGTGACCAGGATCAGTGTACATAATCATAGTTTTGAGAGATGGTTGATAACCCGACAATATGACAATACAACATTTTTATGCGATATTACGACTTTTGTAATGTTGTGGTGTCGAGTGAAAATGATGTATTGTTGGGTTAAAATGTTGTGATGTCAGGTTGTCGTTCATACGATTACATCATGTGTACCTACTTCAAGAATACACATGATGGCAAATGGCCGCCATTTAAAATACTACGCCCGCCTCTTAGAGACGATAACTTAACTCGCTATAAATTGTAAAAAAATTTACTTCGGCTAGAATTAAAAAACACCTAAGATTAACATTTGCTAAAAATTTCTAAAAAACAACCTAAATTTATGGAAATGGGGCCAAATCAAATCAGGCAAAATTACATCAAATAGTCCATGTTAAACGTATAGCAAAAATTTTAAACTAACGCGAGCACGTGCGTTTCTAGACAACGCCATAGCGGGTCATAGCAACCAGTGAGTATAAATTGGAAATCCCCAATGACGTAGATATTATAAATTGGAAAGCCGAGTCTGTCTTAAAATAAGTAGTACCGTCAGTAAACAAGATGGAAGCCATCTGCTATCGTGTTTGATCATGGAGTAGGCAAGCACAGGTGTGTCGTATGGTTGTCGTTGTGTGTAGTTAAAATGTTGTGATGTTGGATTGTCGCACCACATCACGCCATGATACCAATCAGCCATAATAGTAACCTGATATACCATGTGTGTTGATAAAAACTTGCTCAATTGTTTTAGATTATCTTTTAGGTTGATTTTTTTCTTGACATTAGAAATTGAAAGTTGTCTTGGAAAATTTAGAGCTGATTCTAAAGATATTGTTTAGTAGTATTACTAGCATCGGTCGACAGTCGACACTAACATATAGTCATCAAAGGAGTGTTGATATGTAGTCACAGGTCACAGGAGCGTTGATTTAGTCGCGAACAAAGTAGGCTCAATCCAGACAGTTGAAGCTCTGCTGAACACAGAACTGAATAATTGAATCTCCACTGATAGACAGGCCCAATAGAAACAGCCACACTTTAATTCCCAGTGTTTTCAAAATGAAACTTTACACTTACTTCTTTTTGTGAAAGTTACACAGAAATTGCATGTTGAATGTCTAGATGTTCAATATGGTCTAAATGAACATTGAAGCACATCAGGTTTAATTGTGGCCCTGTCTTAAAAGGGTTGAATTGCAGTATTAGAAATTTATATTGACATTGTTTATGTCAGACAATATTGTGTGCTTTTTCATTTTCAAATATCTTATATGACAAATTGATATTTGTTTTTATGTGTATGGTAGTTTATAAGTGAAATAATTTGTATTTGTTGATTAGGGTTTATTCATGACTGCTGTTTTTATGTATTCTAGCTTTTTTTTTGTATGTTGATAAAATTATTTCATTATGTTCACTGAAATGGCCGAATAAAGACTAGTCAATATTATATTGGAAACTCTGTTTAAAAATACAATTATTTTTGTTTTATTAAATTTTTCCTTTGATTTTTTATTACCATTATTATCAATTAATATGGTTTATAATATATCTGTTCAAATATGAATAGGACTTTCTCCATGGCAGCAATCATTGATTACATTGATGATAGAAAAATCTTTTTGTGTATGTATCTAGATCCTAGAAAAAACAATGTAATATGATTTTAAATTTTAATCCTTGTGTTGCTTTTAATAATAGTATTCCATCCAAAACTTTCTAATTTATTTTGATAAATATACATTTATTTGTTTGAGTTTTGTGTGATATGACTTATAATACTTTTGAGTTTTTGTTATACTTTATGAAACTGTTTATTATTTAATAAAATATTTATATCTGTGATAATTTAAATCTTGTATTAAATATGTTGAACAATTTTAGTTAGTGTGGTATTTATTTGTAAGAATGGAGCAGATGCGTGAACACCTGTACCGAGTTATCTCCCATATGATGAGTTGACTCCCCTAATCAATGTTCTTCTTAATTAAAGATTCGATTGGTGTTGTCAACAAAAACATGCAAGAAAGATTACGATCATGAAACTTCAAAACAATCATCAACTTATTACCAGTAAAACTCTAACGAAACTATGGAGTTTTACAGCTAAAGAGAGGTTTAATTGTATACGATTAGGAACCATATTTAGGTACATATATACTCTTTGGAAAATTGGTTTGTCAACAAAAGAATATCGAATGTAATTGATTGTAGTAATGCAGTAATGTAACTGACTAACTCTTCCAATCCACCTCTCTCGTCTTTAATTTTTCATTTCAAGAGGGTGGGGAGTGGATACCACTTTAATACATGCATGTCTCTTAGTTTTCCGCTAGTATATGGAGGGTAGGGCACGGTTAGGTTTGTGTCCAGAGACTCTCTCTGAGAGAGATAATCTGTCCCTTCAAATATGGGCGGGCTTCCACTCATTTTATCACAATAGTCATCTTCCTCCAGAACCATAAATATATCATGGAATGGACATGGCACCGTAATAAAGATTAAGAATTAAATGAGCAATCCACATACATCTCCATCTCATACATAATGAAATGCACTTTTAATTTACTTGCTCACCAAAGCAATCAATCATATCATCAAAGCGGGTTTTGGTCTATAATCTAGTCCTCGACATTACAACATTGTAATGTTATGGACAAAAACTGCTACCATAATTTTTTACAATTTTGACAACACTGGAAGGATTATAACCCAAATTACTTATGATTGTATTCTAATCTCTAGATGGTATGTTACATGTCGGATCGTTCCTGATTAATTTTCATCACAAAGTTCTGGCATTTCCAAGTTTATCATTTTTGTGAAGGCTGGGATGGGTGTGAGCGAATGTGGCATGGAGATAGGGGTGCCTTCTCAACCTCGTGGGTTTCCTCCGGGCACTCCAGTTTCGTCCCACTGCTAAAGACCCCTACACAAGCAAATTATTGAAATAAAATAGAAACCATATGTTAGTCCCAAAATGACCTAGTTTGTGTCGAGTGGACGTTAAACCCCATTTATCTCTCTCAAATGGGATGGGAAACCATGGAATTTAAAAAAAGAGTAGGTTCCAGTGCCACTGTTTCCATTACAATTTACAGCACCATGTTTAGTGTATGCCTGTATTCATTATCCCAGTCAGTACAGAAAAGTAGAAAGTTAAACCCCATTTCATTTGTTATTTGTGATTGAAAATAACTTATCGGTAAATTTGATCCTGTTAATTTAGAAAAAAAAAAAACTGGTTGTGTAGCTGAAAGTCACAGTAGTTACTCCCTTGATTATGAGCGAAAATGTAATTAAGTTATTCTTACAGAATCAACGTATTTCCACATGAAGCCAGTCTTCATTTTGAATCACTTAATGTGCTATTTTGAAATGAATGTTGGTTTTCTGTTTATTTTATTGTAATAGACAAACTGGTTCTAGTCTGATAGTTGGAGGAGAAGATGGTAACATTAGAATATATGATTTACCTATTACTGGTAGTTCATCAAAACCACAGGTAAGTAATACAATATGCCAGTCTGAGGCCAAATCAAATATTTATCCTTTGGGTCTTGATAATTAAATAGCTACTGAACCCTATAAGCAATCAAGCAGTTTTTGAATTATTTCTTTCCCCAAGAAGCAAAATTTTATTAGGATTTCCAGAAGGAATTGGTATGGGATGATAACCATTTATATAATATTCTCAAAGCGAAACTTGTAGTCTTGTCCTTTAAATACAGTTTTGTCAAATTTGATGCCATACTGAACTTAGACTGTTTGTCTACAATTAGTGTCGCTTGAGAACAGACACAAAGCTAGTTGACTGCCATTTTAAGTCCTGAATCAATGATTTAGTTGAAAACACTAAGTATATTTTGAGGAGTATATATTCTGTTTCCATTTAATAAAATCGAAACGGTTTAATTAGTCTTTTTGTGCATAACAGATGTGAACCAGAGTAGAACCGCATTACAAAACCTTATACTATTGTAAGATCTGGCTGCCATTTAGGGCAGAGATCTACCCTCGAAGTAGAGTAGATAGTTCTCCGTGTGCAGAATGATTTCTTGCTTGGGGAATATGCATTGTTATTTTTTCCTTTTTATCCCCGGGGGGTTGGATGGCTGAATGGTTAGCATAATGATGTGTGCACTGTATCATAAAGCCTGTCATTGAGTGTGGTTTTGAATCTCCGGTTGTATGTGACAAGGAAAAGGTTCGCCTGCTCAACCTCTTGGGTTTTCTCAGGGTACTCTGATTTCCTCCCACTGCTAAAGACCCCTACGCACAAGCAAATTATTGAAAAAAATTAAACCCATATGTTAGTCCCAAAATGTGTGTTGAGTGGACGTTAACCGTTAAACCCATTTCTCTCTCCCCCCCACCCCCCTTATCCCCAACTGTATCACTGAGATCGATCTTGCCTTCAAGAATTCTCCGACCCATCTGCCGTTATTTCAGTAAGGAGATAATTCATCACTGTCTTGGATTTGATTAAACATAAATGATAATCATTATAATGGCACAATCTGACTTTTGATGGCCTACAGATCTTGAAGTTGAAGATCTGACGAGCCATAGTGGCAGTTCACATCAGGGGTCAAATAAGTGGCTTTCGACACTATGACGTCTGACATTGATTACTCAGTCAGCGATGATGTTTCGAGTGGTTTACCCACAGTTCCGTGCATCAAAAGGCCACAAACGCACTGTAACAGACCGTTTCATTGGCTAATCTCTCACATCATCCAGAACACATCAATGATAACAGTTCTTCCAGCTCCTTGTGTAGTAAAGACAAGTAAAATGAAATTTTGAACTATAAAAACGATTTGTGTTTTAATAAGAGTGTATAATGGTATTGCTTATATTTTGAACTTTGTATTGTAGGTTGTTTTAGAGAGTAAAGGTGGACCTATACAGACTATGTGTGTACATGATATAACCAAGTTTTATCATAACGATTTATTGGTAGCTGATTCACAAGGTCTGTTAACAGTCTTCTGTAACAAACAGATTCTCAGTCGACAAACTATATCAACAGACTGTATTAATTCACTTCAAGTTCTACAAGATTCAAGTAAGTACACAGGAGAAGTTATTGTAACAGGTAGATAGATACTCATTCACCAATTCCAATCGAACTCTATGTTAGTCCCAAAATGACCTAGTTTGTGTTGAGTGGACATTAAACCCCATTTCTCTCATTGGCATTTTGGCCAGAACCATATTGTAGATCACATGATACCAAAATACCCTGGCTTTGATTGAGGTTTCACTAGGATGTAACCGTGTATGATGTGTAACTGTGAGGGTAATATAACTTGTATATTGATATTTATATAATTGTATAACTTGTATATTGATATTTATATAATTGTAGCTGGTTGTAGTCAAATTATTACTGGTACAGATACTGGTGTTATTACAGCCTCACTTCCAGCTTCCGAATTATGGAGAATCAATTTTAATGATGTCCATACCACTAATCAAAGCGTAAGTACATAAATTCTGTATGAGTCTGTATGAATTGTTTAATGTAAAATTTATGAAAAAGGATTGTCCGTATTATTTTCACAGAGCAATTACAAATTTGTAATACTCGGTATTATACCTTAACTATAAGTACTGCTCTGAAATAGGGGAGTGTGTGGTGGAATGGATCATAATGTATTGTTTCATGTAAAATTCATGAACAAGGATTGTCAGTATTATTTTCACAGAGCAATTACAAATTTGTAATATTCAGTATTATACCCTAACTATAAGTACTGCTCTGAAATAGGGGAGTGGGTGGTGGAATGGATCAGAATGTCTGTCATTGAGTCAAATGGCGTGGTTCCAAATTCCCCCTTGCACAGGTCCAACCTCATGGTTAGCCCAGTTCGGAGCAGAAAAGTAGGACGTTAAACCCCATTTCATTTCATTTCCAACCTCATGGATTTGGAAATCTTTGATAACTTGCTAACATATTATGCAGCAAAGAAAAGAAACACTATAATCGGATAAAAACACATAATACATGTACATTATTTACATTACAATAATGATTATATTTTGAGCAGTCTCTTATTGAACTTTTTTGAATTTTATTCATCTGAACTAATTTGCTCTCTAATCATATTTTGAGCAGTTCCTTGTTGACTTTTTCGAATTATATTCTTCTAAATAATTTTCTCTCCCCTTTTTTTTTCAGGATCCGAGTAAATTAGTGACAATAACCAGTATGTTAGTGGTTGATTTATCAGATCAATGTGGTGTTATATCTACGTATTTACTAGTAGCTGATAGTGCTAGTATGTTACATGTTATAAATCAGGGGACTATAGTCATGACATTGAAATCACCAGCTATTATTACAGCAGTAAGTACATACATCATACAGCATGCTTCCCCCTTGTCAGTGGTGTAGGACAAAGGGCATGACAAGGACAGCTGTCTAGTCGTTGGGATGTTACGAAAAAAAGGAGGTCTCAAGTACACATTGGCATACAAGTAAAAGGCCCCATCTTCTTAAGCCCAATTCGATGCTGAACTGTAGGACGTTTAAGTTTTAACCCCAATTCATTTCATTGCATACATCATATTCTTAGAAATAGGTTTAACGTTTCATTGACATATTATATTGAGACTAACACATTGTAATATTTATTTCAATTCATATCCCAGGACATTTTGGTAGTGAGTCGTGTATCTGCAGCCTTTACTATACAGCATTGATTTGTCATAGTATAAATGTTCTGAAATTAAATGGGTGGGGGGAAAGAGTTCTAGTAGTTAACATGTGCATGTGAAATCATAATGTCTGTCATTGAGTCAAGTGGCGTGTTTTTGAATCCCTGCTTGTATGTCACTTGTCCAACCTCATGGGTATTCACCAGGTCCTCCAGTTTCCTCCCACTTCTAAAAAAAAACCTACGCGCATGTAAATTATTGTAATAAAATTGAACCATATTTGTAAATATTATTTTAGATGAGTGCTGGAAGGTTTATTAATAGTAGTAAATTAGGAGTTCAGACACCAACTGCTGGCAGCAACACATCAATCACATCTAAAATTTCTCAACAAGTAGCTCTTGGTTCTAGAACAGGCGCTGTTTATATTCTACATAATTTCTCAGTAAGTATTCTTAATTCATAATGAAGGATACCCCTTTTTCGAAAAACCTCAAATTTAGTTTACTTTTGTACCTAAATCAAAGATGTTTGGTCATGACTGAAGGGGGGCGGGAATGGTCTAGCACTTTAGATCATAAGGTCTGTCATTGAGTCAAGGGTTGTGGTTTAAATCCCCTATTTTTACATGACAGGGAGTAGGGTTGCCTGCCTAATCTCTTATTTTTCTCCCTGGTTGATCCTGCTGCTTATGACCGTCATACGCAAGAAAGAAATGTACTTTAAAATATTCATTGGAATGTGTACTAAACCGGTAGACCAGTGATCCTCAACCAGTGTACTTTGGCACACAGGTGTGCCGCGAAATTTTGAATGGCACACTAAGAAAATGTAAAAAAAAATGTGATCCCAATTGAGTATTCACTGATAGCTGCATTTTTCTTTATTTAGTTTTGAGTCATTCTATTTGTCTATGACTAGTCTCTATCTCAGTTGTATGCCGTCTGACTTTCCATGTTTTTTGGTGCAAAATTCAGATATTTTTCATATATATTTAGCCAGGTGTGCTGCTATTTCGTCTTGTGTTTCAAAGTGTACCGTTGGCTAAAAAAGGTTGCAGACCACTGCTGTAGACTATAGATTTACTCATTCCAATGATACAGATGTTTTCCACACAGACACATTGTATGATTTATTTGTAAAATAGAAATAACTCAATAGAAAATATTTTTATGTTTTACAGATAACTCTTGATGAATTTGCTAATTGTAAATGTCCTATAACAGAGTTATCTGTATTAAAGATGCCAGATAAAGAAACAGATTATCTTCTTTGTTGTGGTCATATTAATTCATTACTAGTATTTCAAGATGGTAAGGTAGGTTGAAGCATTATACCAGTATAACTAATTCTTAAAACAGTGGTTCCTAATCTTTTTCCACTTAAAGATCCCTTGGGATACTTTATAAATCTCTGAGTACCTCTGACATCTGTATTTATTCTGTGCAGTCATATTTCCCATGTGCGGACGAACCCTGGAACCTGGCACATTTCATTACCAAACCAAAATAATAATTACAAACAGGTTACTGTGCCAGTGTTATTTCGATGCAAGCTGTAACTAAGGTAATATGACGACATAGAAAAATTGACTACTTACATCAAGAGATATAAACCTGAAAATCTGTCCTGGCGATCAAAATCAAGAGGGGGCAGAGACCTGTTTCCCCCCCCCCCTAAACCCACGCCCATGCATACATACCTCATTAATCATTGGTTCTCTTTATCTATCTGGTTAAACTTGACAACCAGTAGTGTCAGCTATATGGTAGGTTGAAATAATACGACTGGTTGTCAAGTTTAACCATATAGATATAGATAGACAAGCTGAAAAACTTATTTATTTGATAATTTATATTTTGTTTTATTGTAGGTATATTGTGAATATGAAATGCCTGACTGGATTAATACGATTGATACGTGTGATATAGATAATGATGGATTAACAGAAATAGTTGTTGGTTGTTTAGATAATAGTATACTAGCTTTAAAACTAACAGACTGAAAGTATATAGTCGTTTAACAGTAAAATATACTGAAACTATAGAGTGGTTTAACTGTTAAACATACTGAAACTATAAGTGGTTTAAATGTGAAACAGACTGTATCGGTATTAGGCCAGTCAATATTAGGGCTTGACCTACCACAAATTGCAAAAGAAACAATTACACTTGCATTCATTCAGGAATCCTCCCCTATACACGATAATAAAAATCGGAGTGGATTGCCAGATGGAATGGGGTCACATGTGCTAAATAGTATCCAAATAAAGGCACACAATGACTTTTGTGATGACATCGTTCATGGCGTCGTCCAAATAAGTTGATGATAGTGTCTAATCATAAGATAAGATTTCATTGTATCGATATATTATCGGTTTGTAGGAAATCTAAGAAGCTATTATGAACAAGAAAAAATATGTGGCATCAGAGGTAATATGCAAATTAGCCGTTGTTTTTTTTTTACTGATTTGAGGGTAAACTGTGGGTAAATAGCTGCAACTGCTGATTTGACTGGCCTGGGTGATACAAGTGGTAACTGATGGCGTATTTCACTCATTGGGCAAACTGAAATTTATCTCCATACATCAATCACCTGCTCAACGTAGTCACTGATGGATAGCCACATCAGACCACAAAACTTTATGTTAGCGGTCGGTTACATGTGGTCGTATTTTAATTTCACATCATAAATTTACAATTTGTCACACTCAATAACATTAACGGAATTTGTATATTCTATTGTGATGTGTACAATTGGAAATAAATTGTAAATGTCTTGTTACGTTATACTTCTAAGACAAATAGAAGTAGATTTCACAAATTAAAGACACTTATATGGGTGTACTTCTTCTGAATTCATTATGCTATGCTTCGAATATCTGTATGTGTATCAAAACGTAGCATGTTAATTAATTCAGAAGTAGTATACCCATATACACTGTAAGTGTCTTTAATCTTGTTACTTGTTAATCTTGTCTTAGAACATGATGTAAATCAGAAAAGGTTATTAAAGATGCATTCCCACGGAAGTATTTAGAGGTTAGGTATTTCCGATCAAAGTCTGCCATATTTAGTTACAACAACCCTATGGCTCGGATGTTAACTGGTGCTCCACAGTGACATGCCACGTTTCACCATTACTATGGAGCGGAATTTCCCCCATAATTCTAACTTCTAACCTTGTAATGCGTATGCTAATATGCTTACTTCTATGCATGTAACTTCTTACTTACATATGTTAAATTGGCTATTTACACATGTAAAAATGCTAAGTTATATGACTTTTTTCTTAAATATTGCTGCTAGAATTTGTATTTTGTTCTATTTCCATTATTACTTTTAATTTATTGTTGTCAGTTCAGGTGCATAAACATTTTGACATTTCACAAATCAACCACCAAATAATAGTAAACAGCGCCATCTGGTGTCATAATGAGCGTTAGAATTTATTCTTACTCGTATTATGCTAACAGATGGCGCTGTTTAAAATTGTATTTTACAATGACCCGTCCCTAAATTAGGAACGGAAATGCGACTCATTTACGGTAAATAGATCAAGGTCAGGGTCGAATTTATTTCAAACAGGATAGCTACAGTTGATTACCGTACATATTGTAGACGTTGTTGGTGAGTAATATATTTTGTTTGGCAATGTCAGAGTTGGGAACTCGAGTCCCGCGACTTGTTCCAAACCTCGGGCTGTTTTGGAAATAAATAATATTTTCTCACTCACAAACATTTGATATTTCCTCTGGATGAGAAATCAAAACTTAAAACTAATGTGACATGTCAAAACCTTCACTGAATAGGCCTACTAATGAATATTATTATAGGCCTAAGATGTACCGTAACAGACATTGCCTGACGAGAGAAATGAACTGGGGTTTAACGTCCTACTGTTTTGCTCCGACTGGGCTAATGAAGACAGGCATAGCCTACCGTTTTATATCCAATCCCAACTGCCAAGGGATCTTTTACGTGCACATCAATTTATACATGGGACCTCTGTTTCTTATACCGTCCAAATGATTAGACAGCTGTCTTTGTCAGACCTCCTGTACTGCACTGCTGACAAGAAAAAACCACATCGGAAAATCCTGATGAACTTTCTCTTCCAATGCAGGGATCAAACACACGGCTAACGAGCTAGAGTCTAGAGTCTTACCCACAAAGACCTCTCTTTTTTTACTTTTTTTGAATGAATGCAATGGGATTTAACCTCCTTCTATTCGGGACCCAGTTTCAAGGTTTCTTTTACATGCATAACATGTCTAGGGTTCTTGTGTGTATACTGGACCAAACGAATAGACCGGGTTCTTGTCAGACACCAGTTCTTTTCAGGATGATTCATGTTTAAGTTACATTCTGATAATGCATGTCTTTTTCCCTGAACATGTAGATATTGATCTGAAAGAATTCAACACATATTGTATTGATTTTTGTGTACTAATATTCTTTTTTATTTTAGGAAACAGTGCCTTCAAGAGAAGAAAAAAAAAACCTCTGTATAATGGCGGTTTAGGTGAACGGAAAATATCTTTTGTAAAACACGATGACGCCTTGGCATTCCGGGAAAAATTAGTAAATGTATATCCGAAATTAAAGAACGGAGGAGGGTTTGAACTATTAAGGACAGACATAGGCAGTAGAAGTGCTTAGCTCATTTCGGGACTAACATATGATTTTTAATTTTATTTCAATAATTCGCTTGCGGGTAGAGGTCTTTAGCAGTTGGGGGAAACAGGAGGACCCGGAGAAAACCGATTGATATAAATGACTGAACTATGTGACTGATTTTATCGACAGATATATGTGGGGGATTATTTCGTTTAGACGAGGCCACATGAAAATGTCAAATGTATGTAAGACGAATCGTTACTTCTAGAGACCAGCTTAGGAAGCCTATATTACTAGTTGAGGGTCTTATTTATAGAAAGTTATAGGTTGTTTAATTATTGCTGGGTTTTTTTATTTGCTCCTGAGATAAAGTGTTCAAGATTCATTCCAAAAATCTGTATTCATTTCTGATACTAAGAGAACACAGGCTGACGATCCACATTCCCTGCAAGTCAAAATGTGTTATATGGTGGGGGAAAGCGATACATCTAAGCGACATAAATTGTACATATTATATATTGAAGACGAAAGGGTGGATATATCAACTTTATTCTTCCTTCAGCAGTAGTAGCAAAACTTTTGGTTTTGACCCCTCTGACTTTGTACCGTTGTTTACAGATTAAATATCCATAAGTGTACAAATGTGTTGTTATTGATGTGTTCAGATTTGAATATTGTTCACAATAAGAAGCAAAATAAATACGATATGTTTAAAGGATCATTTTGTTATAAGAAAAAATAAGTGATGCGTTTTCTATGGCGCTCAGTAGACACGTAGACGTTTGTTCAGCAGATCCACCTGTACAAGCCCTTAGAAATTTTAGGCCTTATTATTGTGAAAATAGTTATAGATTAAGTAAGGATTTTGATTGTATTAATATTTAAAACATGTTTTTGTTTGAAGTAGGGTGGATACATATGATTAATGTATAGGTAATATGTTATTTTATTATTAATTCTATTTTTAATTTCAAATCTATATCTTAATATTCATTAATGCTGGGTTAGTCATTAGAAGCAGACAACAATTAATTTGTCACTCGATTTAAATTATGACAGACTAGCAACTAAAGTGGTTGATGATGTTGTTCTTGGTGTTTAACGTCCGCTTCCACCGAAGGTGATATCGCAGACAAGTCTTATTTTTTTCCATTTTCATTATCTTGGCGCACGCGCAGGGGTCTTTGCTGTGGGAGGAAACCGGAGTGCCCGGAGGAAACCCACGAGGTTGAGAAGGAGCCCCTATCTCCATGCCACATACGCTCACACCAGGGCTCGAAACCACAGCCGTAAGCCAGAGGTGACCGGCCAGCTAAAGTGGTTGATCTGTTCAGTTTCTTTAAATATTGTTTAAATGGCTTCAGACTTAATCAGGGGCGGATTGGGCCATCTGGCGATCAGGCAGGGCCGGTCAGACAAACAATGAAAAAAATATTTTTTTGTCCAATTCGTCTACTATTTGACAGAGATTATAATCAGATATGCCACGAAATCGCATATTTGGGGTTCATTTTTCAAACTTTTCCCGTGGGAGAGCCACTGGACCCCCCTCCCTTTTCCACGCTCAGTAAAAGGGGCCGCTCCGACAAGACCCCAATCCGCCCCTGGACTTAATCCTTCAATAATTATATGTTTAAGCTAACACTTTCATAGTAACTAATAGTAAGTAACTAATTTATATAACAAGAGAAATGTATGTACGATTAATAGTTGGGGAGACCAGCTTAGGGAACCTATATACTAGTTGAAGGGCCAATTTATAGGAAGTTATAAGTTGTTTACTTGTTGCTGTTATTGCTCCTGAAATAAAGTGTTGAAGTTCTATTCCAAGAATCTGTATTCATTTCCAATACTTAAAGAACACACTCCAGCAGATATATTCCCTAAAAGTGGAACCCTGTTATAAGCATGAAAGGGCTACTTAATGAAATGAAATGGAGTTTAAGGTCTTACTGTTCTGCTCCAAACTGGGCTAATGAAGACAATATGCCATATGGTGTGCTATGAGGGAAATTTTGCCCGGACAGCGGCACAATGGCTTACTCTTATATCGAATTCCAACTGTCAAGGGATCTTTTACGTGAACGCCAATTTTCATCCCATCAGAACGATAGACAGCTAATCTTGTCAGTCCCTCCGTCCTGCATCATTGACAACAGGGAATCTTGCTGGAAAATCTGGAAGAACTTGCTCGACTAATGTATTTATCGAACACCCAACCTCCTGGCTAGCTAGCAAGTCAGCATCTCACACACTAAGCCACTGTAATACACAGCTATTTATAAAATGAAATGGGGTTTAACATCCTACTGTTGTGCATCAAATGGGTTAATGAAGACGGGCATATGCCATATAGTGTGCTACGAGGGTAATTGTGCCCTGACAGCAGCACTACAGCCTACTCTTATATATTGAATTCCAAATGTCAGGAAATCTTTTAAATGCCTGCCAATGTGTACATGAGACCTTTGTTTTTCGTCCTATCCAAACGACAAGACAGCTGTCCTTGTTGTCAGTCCCGAAGTCCTAACTAACCGACAAGGGAAAAACAACCTGCAACCTCCAGGCCAGCGTCTTACTCACTCAGCCACCGTTGCTCCAGGCTACTTATTGTTATCTTAGTTCACTCCCATTAGTGCTTTATAGTACTTGTTTAGAGGCAGACAGCAAATAAATTTGTCATGTCGATTTAAATTGTGACAGGCTGGCAACTAAAGTGGTTGATCTGTTAAGTTTCTTTAAATTTTGTTTAATCTTTCAATAATTATATGATTATGGTAACACTATCATATTAACTAATCTTTATCAAAAGAAAAAAGTATGTAAGATGGAGAGACCAGCTTTGGAGGACTGATTTATAGGAAGTCATAAGTTGTTTGATTGTTGCTATTGAAGATCTATTCCAAGAATCTGTATTTGTTTCCGATACTTACAGAACACACTTGACAAGCAACATTCTCTGATGTCAAACCATGTTATGAGCATGAAAGGGCTACTCAATGAAATTAAATGAAATAGAGTTTAACTATTACTGTTGGGCTAATGAAGACGGGCATATGACAAACAGTGTGCTACTAGGGAAATTTTGTCCAACTGTCAAGGGATCTTTTACGTACACGGGACCTTGGTTTATCGTACCATCTGAACGTATTACCTAACTTGTCCTGCATCACTGACAAAGGGGAATCGCACTGGAAAATCTGGATGAACTTTTTCAGCCAATGCAGGAATCGACCACTTAGCCAACATAAACTCCTGCTACTTAATAAAATAAAATTGGGTTTAACGTCCTACTGTTGTGCACCGACTGGGCTAATGAAGACCGGCATATGCCATACAGTGTGCATACTGCGCACAGCGTTTCATTTGATTACAGGTAATCTCAGAGAGCGATTTCTCAGGCCATTGCTTCAAGAATATGTACAGTGTGCTACGAGGGAATTTTGGCCCCGACAGCAGCGCTACAGTCTACTCTTATATATTGAATTTAACTGCCAGGGGGTCTTTACATCCACGCCAATGTGTACATGGGACCTTTGCTTCCATCCCATCTGCATGATTAGACAGCTGTCCTTGTTGTCAGGCCCTTGGTCCTGCCCCATCGACAAGGAGAAACCACCCGGATAAAATCCTGAGGAACTCTCTCGGCCAATATCAGGAACGAACCCGCTACCTCCAGACTAGTGAGCCAGCATCTTACTCGATTAGCCACCGTTGCTCCAGGCTACTTATTGTTATCTTAGTACACTCTCATTAGTGCTTTAATGCTTGATTTGTCATTAGAACCAGACAGTAATTAATTTGTCTGTCGATTGCAATTATGACAGACTGGCAACTAAAGTGGTTGATCTGTTCAGTTTCTTTAACTTTTATTTGATCCTTCAATAATTATGTTTATATCAACACTTTCATAGTAACTAATTTATATGAAAAAGACAAATGTATGTAAGATGAATTATAGTTGGAGAGACCAGTTTAGGCAACCTATATACTAGTTGAAGGACTGATTTATGGGAAGTTAAAAGTTGTTTACTTGTTGGTGTTTTTCTCCTGAAATAAAGTGTTGAAGATCTATTCCAAGAAGCATGTTATGAGCATTAATGAAATGAAATGGTGTTTAACATCAAACATTGTCCTACTCTTATATATCGTATTCCAGCTGCCCGGAGATCTTTTACATGCACGCCAATGTGTACATGGGACCTTGGTATTTCATTTCATCCAAACGACAAGACACAGCTGTCCTTGTTGTCAGGGACACCGCTCTCCCCCACTGACAAGGGCGAAACCATTCGGAAAATCCTGAAGAATACCGGAAACGAACCTGTGACCTACAGGCTAGCGAGCCTGCATCTTACTCACTTAGCCACCATGGCTCCAGGCTACTTATTGTTATCTTAGTTCACTCCCATTAGTGCTTCATAAAGTATGGTTCTCCACGATCAAGTCAAGAGACAGCTTTTTTCGACTGAAATATACACTGAAATATTCGACTAGAGGTCACAAAAAAACCTGTCTCGTCCAACCCAAGCCCCTGACTACAGGCATATGTAGGATTCTATTTTTTACTCTCTAGTTATAAGTACATGTATCACCTAAATATACCTAGATCATAAGACTACCCCCTTTAGCTATGGCTACAGGCATGATTGGGCTATTCAATAATACCTTAATTAACTGCCACCGGTGCTTAATATTCAGCAACTGGTTTTATCGACTTGGATATTTGACTGTTTATTTTCGCCTGGATTAATCAACTGTTTTATTGACTGGATTATTAGACTTTTTTGACTGGATTTTTTGACTGGATTTATCAACTGAATTATTCAACCGGTTTTGTCAACTGAATTATTATTTGACTGATTTTATTGTCAAAAAAGTCAAATATCCCAGTCGATAAAAGTAGTCACTCAATATCCCAGTTGCTCAATATCAGTCAAATATCCCAGTCGAATAAATCCAGTTGAATATCTCAATCGATAAAACCAGTTGAATATCCAATCGATAAAACCCAGTCAAATATCTCAGTCAATAAAACCAGTTGAATATCTCAGTCAATAAAAGAAGTCGAATACGGTACATCAGTTGATAAAAGCAGTCGAATATCTCAGTCGATAAAACCATTTACTGAACCTGATGGTGAAAAACAGAAAAAAATATTCTGATGAGAGTAAACTAAGAAAGTAAAAGCTGTCTTTAGATAAATCAACACAAATGATCTTCATCTCTCCCACAAAGCATTTTCTGACTTGAGTATGCTCATACTAGTCAGGGGATACGTGGGAGTAGGGCTACATGATTATGATATCGATAAAACCTGTCCAGTTGCTCAGTCGAGCAAATCAGTCAATAAAATGAGTGAAATATCTCAGTCGAAATAAAATTAAATTAAAATTGGCAGATAATTCAGTCGAATAATCCAGTTGCTCAATATGACGAGGAAAACATAAAGAGTGACTTTATTAAGCAGTGCTGGCAGTAACTAAGACAAAAACATGCAGCCTACTCCTCTATAAATCCTTCCACATCTTTGTTTTCATCCCGAAGCGACTAGATTATACTATGCTGTCATCAGTTTTATGCATCGGACATTTTTGTAAATAAATTCGACCCTGACCTTGATCTATTTAACGTAAATGAGTCGCATTTCCGTTCCTAATTTAGGGACGGGTCATTGTAAAATACAATTTTAAACAGCGCCATCTGTTAGCATAATACGAGTAAGAATAAATTCTAACGCTCATTATGACACCAGATGGCGCTGTTTACTATTATTTGGTGGTTGATTTGTGAAATGTGATAATGTTCACGGTCCAGAACTGACTACAATAAATTAAAAGTAATAAAGGAAATAGAACAAAACACAAATTATAACTGCAATATTTAAGAAATAAGTCATATAACTTAGCATTTTTACATGTGTAAATAGCCAATTTAACATATGTAAGTAAGAAGTTACATGCATAGAAGTAAGCATATTAGCATACGCATTACAAGGTTAGAAGTTAGAATTATGGGGGAAATTCCGCTCCATACATTACCTCTTTACACAGGCTGTGTATACTGGAAAAGGGTTAATTTCAAGATATTATCACTGACCTATCAATGTATTAATATCCTAGCATCCCCATATCCAAAGTTATGAGCCTTTGTGGAGGTTACATTTAGGTGAGAAAATGAAAACGTTGTGGAGGTTACATTTAGGTGAGAAAATGAAAACGTTTGGTGCAAGAGCTTTCAGTTTTCATGCTCCGTCAAGCTGGAACAATCTGATACTAGTATCCATAAAAAGTGCTCTTTCTATTGAGTGTTTTAATTCCAGACTTAAAACATATATACCATATATTTAATTTGAAACTGAGTGCATCAAGAGAATATGTCATACTTACTTTAAGTGTTGAAGTACCACCAACAGCACAAAAATGTAAGGTTGTCACTTCCTGGCAGCCTGTCTGCTCAAGTGATGAAAGGAGTGCTTTATAGTTGTTGATCCAATGGCTAGCAGCTGTGAGAACATTGAGAGACTTCAGCATAGACACTTCAATTACTTAGGGTTTGATATTTATGATAAATGGGCAGCAACTAATGACAAATACAAGCTGACAATGGAGTCTTACTTAATCACGACATGTAACAAATAAGACTGCTTCAAAAAGATTCTTGTGATGGGAGGTTCTTGCCATTAAAATAGTTAATGAGACGGATTTAAAACAAACTTTTGATAAATAAATTAGTTTGAATATGTTTTTGTTCAAATATTATATACGCCCGTATGAAACCTCAATGCACCAAAGCCAAAAAACATGCCCTTACTTAAATTTAACAAAAATAAAAAAGGGCTAAAAATTGGCAAAAATTTAAAAGATTAAACAAAACCTGGTTAAATACCATATTCGTGAATTAATTTAATTGATATAAGAATAATAAATGAAATATAAACAAAAAGAAGTACTGGACAAAAAAATTAAATGAATAGTATAGATGAAGCACTATGTTCCCATCATGAATCACTAAAATTCAGCTTGTAGTAAAGGTTGCCGACTGTTATCTTACACTTAAATAACAGAATTGGTACATTTGTTCGTTTCTGGAGTTTAACCTCCACTTCCACCAGGGGTGATATCGTAGGCAGGAACGGAATTGGTAAGGGTCCAAGAATAAACAGAGAAGAACTGTACGCATTTAGCATAAACAGCCTTAATACAGAAACCGTCTATCTGGTGTTTGTTTGTTATTTAGGAAATTTATATACGGCACAGAGATTGATCAAATAGTCTTCCACCTACATGTATATAGTAGTAATGTAAATAGACACCACATATTTAAGTTTCTCAAAATGAATATCACAGTTTAATAAATTGATCTTAATGGGTGTATTTGACTAAAAAGTATCCAAGTAAACCGAAATCCAGATCAGTTTTTAATGATTCCACATCTGATCAAATTTGTTTGAACTCCCAATCGTCGCTCATATCATTAACACAAACGTGGTGATACTAAATACCAACACTCTAAAGAGCATATCTGTGATTGTATGAACGGAATCCAGGAACAGACCAATCAAACACACTCTTTCAGGTTAAATTCAGGTACTGACCAATCAAACACACCCTTTTAAGTTTTAATTTAGTCCATAGTAAATATCCTGGACGCGATATCATCTATAGTCCAGTCTATGCCCTCCAATAAATGTTCTCCTGTAACGGCACTGCATGGTAAAATTCTCCAATGATGTGATTTTATATTGTCTAGATCTAACATCTGAAAATAACAAAATGCAATGAATTAAATGGAGTTATAACATCTTACGCTTCTGCATGATACAGACTAATGTAGATGGGCATACATAGTGTGCTATGATGGAAATTTTCCCCGAAATGCAGCGCTAAGTTATACTGGTACTCTTTATGCCAATTTACAACTACCATACAGAACCTGCCCAGTGTCCAACCTGGTGGGTTTTATCTGGGTCCTCCGGTTTCCACCCACTGCTAAAGACTCCTACGTGCAAGCGAATTATTGAAATGAAATTGAACCATATCTTAGTCCAGAAATGACCTCACCATACATCATTTTTGTCCCATTTCAGGGACTAGACACTTTTCCTTTTCTAATGACAAGGAGAAATCAGACAAATGAAACTTTCTCGTCCAGACCGGGATCGAACCTGGGACCTTGTTATTGAGCTAACAATATGCTGACTGTGGCTACCAACTGCATACTATGAGAAACTAATGCCAATAATGGTACTGGACTAGATCTATTAACAATGCAATGGAATGTACTTTGAAACCATATCTTACCTTTTTGATATCATCACTAGATAAAGAACCTGGTAAATCTTGTTTATTAGCGAAAACTAGTAATGTTGATCCAGCCAATCTCTGTAATATAAAATATCAAATTATCAAAAGCTTCAAAAGGGCTAGGATAATAGTAATGGTATGTCAAATACATTTTACTACGGATCATAAACACTACTGCTAAAAATGAACAATGATGACACATGGTTACACAAGGTGAGGATATATACAAATGGCAGCCAATTAACACAAATAAAACAATTGTTCTCGGAGTTTCATTGGTGAACAAAAGTACGAATCGACAGTAGTCGGCACACTTTCATTCTATCTTATTGCGACAACACATAATTTTGTAAGAATGTTACTGATATAAACTTGAATACCGTACTTGAATTAAGTATGAAGTATAACAAAGTGCATAAATGAAGTATAACAAAGTGGATCTATTTTTTTTTTTACGTACGAATTCGAATATTTTGATGAAACTGGAAACTGAAACCACCTGCTTGAATAACGACGAGAGTTATGCCCCTTTATTTTCAGTAAAATTGGCCGTCAAGAAAAAAACTCACCTCTTCCAATAATAAAGAATGTAATTCTTGTTTACAATCTTGAAGTCTCATTCTATCAGCACTATCAACAACCCATATTAACCCATCTGTACTCTCAAAATAGTTTCTCCAATAGGATCTTAATGATCTCTGACCTCCAACATCCCAAACATTTAATTTAAAACTGAAATATTAGAAAAAAGATATCGATATAATTTGATTAAGATTCTACAGAATAGTTAATATAAATAAAAATTTCAATATTATTTAACTACATAATCGGCTGACTAGGATTTTACAATAAATTAATTGAGTCTGAGATCTATGCTGATCCTGACTGTATATTGAAACTGCCATCCAGAGAACTGTTCAGCAAATGTACTTAATCTATTATTTGTCTTGTTGAAAATAAAGATTGAGAGTTAAAAATAAAACCTAGTTATTTCTTACCCTCTATGTTCTAATGTCTTTATATTAAAACCTAGAGTAGGAGAAATTGTATCAATATCTTCACCATTAAATTTCTTCAGAATAGTTGTTTTACCAGCATTATCTAAACCACTGTTTTATTCAGGAAAATAACATAGCGTTTGTCGAATAATCTAACCCTACAATTCCACATTGATATCTTGAATATTCTTGAATATAATTGAACGTTCGAGAGTAGGAACTTATAGTTTCAGCTATCACCAGCCGATGTGATCCATATCAAGATTTTCCTCTAAACTTAAACATCAATTGATTATATTGTTATTTATTACATTTTTACCACTTCCTACTACATTTAAGTATCTAAGTCTATCTGACATGGGCACAAATCATCTCTTTTAAATCAAAGTGGTACTGCTATCGCTAGGTCAAAAAACTTTCATTGATAATTTTAACATGTTATGTAATATAGGTATTTCTCAACGACAACAGTATGACATATAATGAATGAATTTACATGGCCAATCAAAATCACTGCTTGATTAATTTAACAAATAATTTTAGCAGTTATGCGAAAGTTGTGTTACTATCAAAACTGTGTTAGGTATGTTTAATTGATCACAACATTGTAACTTTATATTAAATTATTTTAAAGACACACAGGGCACAGGCATAATCAATCTTAAAAACATCTTTTAAATCTGCTCTTTTGGCATGAAAAGGATACAGCATCAACAACCTAACTTCTTTTTCTTTTTGCTTCATCTTCTTTAAAATTGTTAACAAACCCATTCTGAATTAAAAACCAGAAATATAGGAAAGAAATGGGATGTCTACTTTACTAAGTACTTATTCATTCATAAAACATTCGTCCACCATTCGTCAGGAATTAGAAACAGGAAGTGGAACTCTTTAATACGAAAAAATAATTTTGACGGGCACCTGTTAAATGACGTTAGTCCAATAATATAATATTCGTCTTTAGTTATTCGGTTTTATTAATGTATTGTTTTAATAACAGTGTAATTGAAAACCCTTATCAGTTGAACGTGACATTAACAGTACATTATGTATTTACAAATTTGATCACAGTGACATTAAAATTGATTGATTAAGAAGATTTAAGGGCATCAAAATAAATGCCAGTATTATTATTCGAATATCGAACCACAGAGATGTATCCATGTTCTATTCACAAGATGGAGGTTTTGGGAGGATGCAAAATTAATTGAAGTGACATAAACTGTCATCGGACTATATAAATGAATCCACGTTCTTTCTGTTTCCGTTTTGTATTATTGAAAGAATCTTTTGGATGTTGTATCTGACATTGTAGATTTTTGTTAGGTCGGTGGTGAAAAATATGGCATCAAAATTAAGGCCCGATAAAATTTGGTTTTTTGATGTGACAGATCCCCAGCTTCATCCCAATGGTTTCACTATATACAGAGTAACATGCAAGGTACTAAATATTGTTCAATACACATTTAATTATGTTGCAGTTTGTAAATAATGCTTAATTATTCTATGGAAAGATAACTGTTAGAAAGATATGCTACATTTGACATTTGTCAGTATTGTATTTGTCAGCCAAAAATTAGTACTTTTTAGTCGGCTCCACATTAGACCTACTTTTTCTACAAACATACCCATAGGACAGATGTCGCAACATATTATAGAAATACAACTATGAGAAATACTGATAAGTGCTTTCTTTTCTGTTTGTAGGTATTCCCTGTCAATAATCCAGAAAGTCTAACAGAGGTAAAAATATTTTCTAGTTCTACTTTCATTTTCTTGGAGGATACAACCGGTACCATAAGTAATAAAGTATTGAAGCTACAGCTGGGTACCTTGTAGAATCATTGTAATATCTTAGTGCTATAATAAAACCATTAGTAGCGACCGGCGCCTCCGCTAGAGGGCTCAGACAGTGCTGTACACAGCTATGGCCGATTTTCAACCCCATTGCACCGGTTTTTGGGTCATATATTCGCGGAGCTGGTACAGACTTTTGCATCGGAATCCGAGTCGGAAAACACATGATTATTTTAGACAAGGGTCAAGCCCGCCTGTAAATATGGTTTATGGCGGATGACATGCGGTAAGTTACTTTTTATTTTATTGTTGAAATTTTCTTTTATTTTTAAATTGTCCCATACGCGCATATACGCTCAAAGTGTTGCTTACAATCGTGAATATAAACATTAAATTAGTGATAAAAAATATTGCTGGGGACGGAAACCCCCGTGGAAATTGGCAATTCCTGAAAATCTGCACCGTGTCGGGTTTCAAAGGGACGCAACTCCACCAAAATTATGGGTACAGACCACTGTTAATAGCTTGACTGACTTTGACAAGAGAAATGTCATCGAGTGACTAGTATGTATTATTAGACTTATAAGTGTAATTTGAAATGCAGATACTATTTTTGAAAGTATAATTAATACAGTCCATTTTAGATAGGGGGCATTACAGTTCCATAATGAATGCTAATTCATCAGATTCTGAAGATGATAGCTTTCATCTAACCATTGGTTCAGAAACTGAAGTTAGTACATGCATGCTATACACAGAAGTGTTTTTGAAGCCTGAAGTATTATCCAGTTGGTTTAAAAAAATCTGATTACACTACCGTGGTTGTACTTCTACTCAGATATATCTATTTGTTTCAGAAAGAGTTTTAGAGTAAACTAAAAGGAGCACGAATTGACAAAGAGTTATTAATATGGTAGACCTATATTTTGGTATTCAGGAGAGTGCTGGTTTGGAGAAAAATCTGTTTTTATTTACATTATTTACATTGAATTGATCTGTTTACTACAGTTACCTATATAAATCATTGATAAATAATTTTCTTTCAATTCTTGTTTATTTAATTTTTTTTATTTTTTTTTTTGCTAATTTATTTTATTTTATTTTATTTTATTTTTTTTTTGGGGGGGGGGGGGAGTGTATTATTAATATTATTATATAATGTTATTTTTAATATTATGTCACTGTTAGTTAACTACATAAATGGTTGATAAATAGTTCAAGTTTATTTAAATTATTTTTATTTTATGGGGTGGTAGTATTATAAATTTTGGCAAGGAGGAGAGTATTATAAATTTTATGATATAGAAATATGGGTATGTGGATAAATAATTTTATTTTATGTATTTATTTATATCTTTCTTTTTTTTTTAAATATTTTGTTAACATGTACTTATCTGTTATTTTTAGTATTTGAATACTCAGAAACAAAGTCTTGTTTAAATATGTTGATTCCATTGTATAATTGTTAATGATTTATACCCTAAAGTTAAAGTTTACGCAATTTTTTAATCTTCTGTACCGTTATTACAAACATTATAAAATAAACTTCTAGACCTATATGTAAAGTGTTTGCATGTTTGTGTTGGTGAGTACATAAGCTTAATTTTGGTGAAATAATTATGTCTGTAGGACTTTTGGTTTCTGAGATATGGAGTGGGGTTGAAAATTGAAGCAAAATGGCCAATTTCGCAAACAAGGGGTGTGCCAGTTCGTGTTACTAAACGGACTGTAACTCAGCCAATTCTGTGCCGATTTTGATAAACTTGGTGTTGTTACAATACTGAGATGTACAGCTTTCGGCAAATATCAAGCGTCTAGAGAAAAAAATAATATTTCAAAATAGCTGCCGGTCGCTACCATTAGAGCTGAAATATACCAACCAGATGGCGTTCGATACAAGATTACATTGTGTCATTTTTATTGTGTCGTTTAAAGTTACATTATGGGAGATAAGATAAAGAGATGGCAGTTCTCACTATAATAGTTAAAAACTAGATAGTGTAAAGGTAATTTGCTGCAAATTTCAGTCAAATTGATCCACTATTAGCTGAGAAAAAAGCGTTTGAAATATTCACATAGCCTCTGTCATCATTACTCAAATCATTAATATAAACAGCATAGTCTCGATTATCCACTTGATTGATTTAATTATCAACGGCCATTAAGCGGCATATAGGAATTCAATCCGCCAACATCGAAGGCTAGCCTTGACTTTAAGAGTTTATTATGGTCTGGATATGTTAATTAATGTCTAATTGATTATTTAGATAACATCTCAGGCCTAAAGAAAGACCTGTTATAAGCAGATTTTGCTCTTGCAAAATGCTATTTTAACATACAGTAACCATGATTTGGGGATATTTTTTAGCATTAAAGAACCCCATTCATTTACAAACTTTTGAAGATATAGCTCTTTTAAGGGGTCATAACTTTAGTTATTGATTTGAATAATTTTTGTACCAAATTTTTTTTTAAATAAAATTACCTTTTATTGTGTATGGCCTTAATCACAATATGTTGGGAATTTAATTTTATGATGTAACTTTGAGGCCCATTTATTTAAAAGTCTGGTATGAATAATTTCTAACTGATTTGTTTTGTAGACTGTTATTTGGAAGAGATACAATGACTTTAAACAATTGTTCAAGGCAATGTTTTCACTTCACAGAGCTCTACATCGCAAAGATAAATTTCCAGAATTTGCTAAACCTAAATTATTTGGTAGGTGATTTAATGATACTATTTTTGAAAAAGAAAAATTCTTACTCTGTTATTTTGCGATTAACTCATCCTTTTTATTTTCTATGTCCCTGGATAGTGGAGCTTGACTAGAAAAGACCTGGCATATCCTTCTTATTGATTTTATTGGGGATTGTCTTCTATAGTGCTAAATTACAATCAAGAGTTATTTCTAAGCACTTAACACATAAAATGTTCCTCAAAAATTTTTTTTCCTTAAAGAAACTATATAGTCCACTTTGACATAGAACTTTCAGATGATTGTTCCGGGGTCTTTATCCATGAACATTAGTTTTAGACAAGTGACAAATTTCACAATATACATCTATGTGTTTTTCAAAATGAATTTAGATTGTTCAAGTCTGATCGCTATCTGATTAAAACACAGATCCTATTCGTTTCGTTTTTTATAGTTCAAAATTTTGTTTTACTTGTCTTAACTACACTAGGATCTGGAAGATTTGTTATATAATGGGCATTCTTATCAATGTGAGGAATAAGCCAATGAAATGGTCTATTACAGCGAGCTTTGTTTTTCATGGAACTGTGGGTAATTGACTAGTAAAATCAATACTGATTGGTTAATCAAATGTCTGACGTCATAGGGTCAACAACCGCTCGTATGTATGACCTGTGATTTGACCTATCGTTACAACCAGTCAGATCTTCATGTAGTGTAGTATAAAAACGAAACGAAATATAGATCTGTACTTTATTCAGACTGAGTCTGATCTATGACTGAGTGATAGGAACATGTTTACGGCATATTACAGGAAGATTTGAAGAAAGTGTAATAGAAGAAAGAAGACAAAGTGCTTTACGTTTATTAAAGTTTATCAGTGAACAACCTCACCTGAGTAACTCACTTGTTCTTCAAAAGTTTTTAGAGGTAATACTTAACAAAATGGAAATAAACAAACAATTTTGATATGTTTTTTGTTGTTTAAGCTGACTAAATGTAATTAAATACAACAAATTAAAATGACAGAGAAATGGGGTTTAATGTGCATTCGAGACAAACAAGGTCATTTCAGGACTAACATATGTTTTAGTTGTCCCCCGCCTTTCGAAGAAAGTTGGGGGACTATTAAAATGGGTTCGTCCGTCCGTCTGTCTGTCTGTCTGTCTGTCTGTCTGTCCGTCTGTCCGTCACACTTTTTGGGACACAATAACTCTCTTCCTAATTGAGCTAGAATGTTCAAACTTGGTGTATGTGTTTATTAGGTCAATACCTTGATGGAGTTCGAAGATGAGCATTTTCCGCTTAGGGTAAGCAGAGATAAGCAATTTGATTGGTTGATGCTTTGGGACACGATAACTTTAGTTCTAATTAAGTGAGATTGATGAAACTTGGTGTATAGTTTCATTACAGTAATACCTTGACTAAGTTCGATAATGAGCATTTTCTGCTCAGGGTAAGCAGAGCGATACTCAATTTGATTGGTCGAGACTTTGGAACACAATAACTCTCCTTCCAATTGAATTAAAATGTTCAAACTTGGTGTACATGCTTATTAGGTCAATGCCTTGATGGAGGTCGAAGATGAGCATTTTCCGCTTAGGGTAAGCAGAGATAAGCAATTTGATTGGTTGATGCTTTGGGACACGATAACTTTAGTTCTAATTAAGTGAGAGTGATGAAACTTGGTGTATAGTTTCATTACAGTAATACCTTGACTAAGTTCGATAATGAGCATTTTCTGCTCAGGGTAAGCAGAGCGATACGCAATTTGATTGGTCGAGACTTTGGAACACAATAACTCTCCTTCTAATTGAGTTAAAATGTTCAAACTTGGTGTATATGCTTATTAGGTCAATGCCTTGATGGAGTTCGAAGATGAGCATTTTCCGCTTAGGGTGAGCAGAGATAAGCAATTTGATTGGTTGATGCTTTGGGACACGATAACTTTAGTTCTAATTAAGTGAGAGTGATGAAACTTGGTGTATAGTTTCATTACAGTAATACCTTGACTAAGATCGATAATGAGCATTTTCTGCTCAGGGTAAGCAAAGTGATAAGCAATTTGATTTGCCGAGACTTTGGAACACAATAACTCTCCTTCTAATTGAGTTAAAATGTTCAAAATTGGTGTGTATGCTTATTAGGTCAATGCATTGATGGAGTTCGAAGATGAGCATTTTCTTCTTAGGGTAGGCAGAGATAAGCAATTTGATTGGTTGATACTTTGGGACAAGATAACTTAGGTTCATCTTGATTGATGATTTTTATGCCGATACAATGACTGCATTCTCATTCAGTAATGGATTCGACAGTAACAGTGTATAGATACGATTGACTCGGACACAACGGCCCTTTCCCTTGGCCAGAGGGCCCCTTTTGTCAAGCATGGGGGCCCTTTTGTCTGCCTTTAGGGCCCCCTAACTAGGGTACATTTTCATTTTTCTCGTCGGTTTTAGCATTTTTCTTTATAAAACACTTTTGGATGACACTTCGTGTACAGTTTGATTGCTCGATACGTTTGAAAAAAATAAATGTGCGATTAATTAATATGTGTCATCTATTTATTTTGGGATTTCGGCGGGGGACATCAGCCTCACTGTTGGCTTGTTATATTTAATAATTCTCTTGCATGTAAGAGTCTTTAGTGGTAGGACCCAGAGAAAACCCACGAGGAGTATCAAAACTACACCTCTTGACTTAATGACAGACCTTGTGGTTTCACACACACATGTTAAACTGTTAGACCACCCAACCCCCCACAACTGATTAGAATGACCCCAGGTCAGACCTAACATATCATCATCCATGTCAGGAGATAATCTAATTTATTTTTTTCAATCTTCTTTTGTTATTTTCTTTTCAGGGAGGTAAAAAACTTCCATCATCTACATTTTACACTGATAGCGCTATACTCATACCTCATAAGATAGACTTATTATCAGATGATGGCCATGCCACTAGTCAACCGCCAGATATCGTACCAATAACTGTTACTGATGTACAAAAACAAGATGTCCGATCTCCGAGTGAAGAGAAGTCTACGACAAGTAGTGTTAGTGAAGGGCCTACATGTAGTTCCAGTAGTGGACAAGATGTACTAGATGTTGAGTATGTGTAATATGTATCTATCATTCTAAAAATGACCAGCCAACAACCCTGTGCGTTGAAAATCTTTTATTCTTCCAGGTGCATCCATCTGTGCAAGCTTAAGTGTTGTGTTGCTTAATACCATCCAGATTACCCAGGCCCTTGAATCTCTTGATGAGCCAATGTTATATAGTCAAGATATTTGTAGTGTTGATTATCTGGACACTATATTATATTATGTAGTTTTATAGTTGAGTGAAGTAGATACATGACAAGTATAGCCCATGCCATTCACCATAACATTTTAATTATATTAGTCAACATGGGGGTTAGGTCGCCGAATGGTTAACGCGTCCACGTTGCATCATAAGGTCTGTCATTGAGTCAAGTGACATGGTTTTGATTCCCCGGTTGTACGTGACAAGGAATAAGGTTGCATGTCCAATCTCATGGATTTGCTCCGGGTCCTCCATTCCCTCTTACTGCTAGACCCCAACTTGCAAGCGAATCAAGGATTTGATAATTTTTGTGTGTTAATTTGTCTTAGTCTTTATAAAACAGGGGCTCAAAATGTTATTATCCAAGTCTTCTTTGAATTTCTAGTTCTAAACCTTTAGAAGGAACATGGAATTTTCCTCAAGTGCCTGACAATATCAGTTTGGGTTCATCAACGGGAGAAGATACAGATTTAGATTCAACATTTGGAACTCCACTAAAAGATTCAGAACTGGCTGTCTTTGATCCTATTTTAATGAAATCAAGCGACGTCGGTGATGTAATAGACGGAGATGACGATATATTGAGAGTTATTCCTGATCTGGCATCTGTCAGCACATCCCAATCATCATCTCTTCGTGGGAGTAAAGAAAATCTTCTAGATAGTTCTAGCCATGGGCATGGTGATCTCGAAATTGATTTAAAGGAATTTGACCCTTTAAGAAGTCGAACTCCATCAAGCGTTGAGTGTGGGAAAGGGGACATTGATTTGTCAAACTCTAGTCAGAGGTCAAGTAGCGTTAATTCTGTAACCAGTTTACCCTCAACACCGATTAAATCGGGTCGCTCCACTCCAAGAGGTCACAGTCCAGTTGTCAAAAATCGTTCAGATACTCAATCCAGTGTGTCATCATTGACCCAGACAAAGGGAGATTATTTAGTTGTGGCTGCTAGTCAGATTGGAATGGCCCAAGAATGTGAAGTAAATGGTAATTTTGAGATGGCGTTTGCTTATTATAAGATTGGTGTTGATGTGTTAATACAAGGTGTCCAAGGTAAGATTATTTTTTTTCTTTATCAAATCAGAAAAGCAGGCAGTCATTTATTTAAAGTGAAAATGCAAAACTAAGGGAAAAGATTTTGCAAAAAAATATGAAAAACCTGAAAATTTTTTTTGAATCAGTGTATGGCTTAAAGTTGGGTTCCCAGATAAGTATTTATCGGGTGGTTATTGCCTATAAAAGTATGACAATTTTGGTACATATGGAAAGAAGAGATACCCAATCTTACTAGAAAAATACTGGATTCCCTGAAAAACACTCATGGAGCGTAAACAGGACAAAAATGTAAGGGGTTCCCTTAATAGTCAACCCGACAAATAAGGGTACCTGCACGCTTGGCGTTGAAGGCTGCACGCGAACTTGAGTGATTTGTGTACATGTTGAAAAACTTTATGAAGAGTTAGACATACAACAATTTCTGGGGTAAAAATCACAGAAAAAGACGCGGGCGGTGGATAATCCGAGAATTTAATTAGGATTCGATATTTGTAGTAAGTAGTCAGCGCTTACAGACAACATCGTCTTGTGTATGCAATGCATTCTCCCCTGTCGTCTGCCACCGTTGCCATTGGTTACGGCGAGGGGTAATCGCCTGACGCAAACATGGTCTCTTTCGATAGATTTTTATAGCAGGCTATTCTCGTCAATTTCAATGTTTTGAGAATGATTTGAAGCAAAATTATGATAAAATAATTAGTTTGAATATGTTTTTAATTCTAATATATCATCAAATCACCCAGTTTGTATCGGGGAACCCAACTTTAAGAAAACAAGCATGATATGGCCCTTTTTCAACACAGATTTGTTTAAATATCATTATACTGACTTGTGAAAATTTGTACTGAAAATTACAATGAGAAAATAATTAGAGGATTTTTTTTTGTTTTAAAGTATAATCATTAATTAAACCTGAGTTTAACGTGTGACATCATAATAATATGGTCTATCATTAAGGTCAAGTCATGTGGTTTTGATTCATCTGTCAAACCTTGTGAGTTTTCTCCAGTTGCTCTGGGTCTTCCTACTGCTATAAAAGTTGTCATTTTGAAATAAATTTGATTGTTTTTAAGCTGATACAGATAAATATAGACAGGATGCCGTACGAAGAAAAACAGCTCAATATTTACTCCGAGCTGAAGAACTTTACAGTAACTATTTAGCTAAGGAAAGTTTAGATGATTTTAGATGGGCTGTAAGTTTAGTTTATTTCTTTTATTCAAGTTGAAGGAATCTCAGAATCTAATGCATGCTACAATTCTTACAGGTCTAAACATTTGAATCCTTATAACTCCAAAGGACTCCAATAAGTAACAAAGGGGAGGAAACTCTTCCATGAAAAGTGGGATTAGCACACAATGTATGGGGGCTATGATGAGATAAAAATATTGAATTTCGCTTTATAACTAGGATTAGCACACAATGTATGGAGAATATGATGAGATACAATTATTATATGACACAATCATTCATATGTGTTACCGTCTCTTGTTTGATATGCATATCTTCAAAGTGCCGTAGTCTTGTTGATTACAATTTTGTAAAAAAGAAAAAAAGGATATGAGTGTCAAAGTTTGATGTAAATTACATTTATTTCTCTCTTGAATTTGCTTATGATTATTATTCATATTTTGTAGGCCAGCAGTTGTATTTCGCCAAACTTAGAATTAGATCCTTCATTTGCTTTTATTCGAGGATCGATGTCAGAATTAAGAAACTATAAAGTATTAGGTACTATTGATAGTGTTATTTTAGTGATGGACAAACTTTTAGATGAAACCTATGTGATTAAGGTAAGAAGAAAAACTGATATTGCCCATGGCTGTCAATTAAAGAAACAAGACCTTTATTTATCTAAGAAATTGATTTCCATAACTTAATTGATCAATTTCAATAATTTTGGGGCCCAAATGTTTTCCACTGACATTACTTTTAATTGTGTATAGTCTTAGATTAAATCTGAACATTTATTCTGACATTTTATGAGTTTAATAGAAGGGACAAAAACAAATATTTATTTGATAGTATTTATGCTAAGATTTTCTTGTTTGAGTCTCTGCATTTTTCTTCTTTATTTTTCAGACTGTTCATAAATCGAGTGCTCAATTAGAGTCGAATAAAACATGTCTACTGCCGACGTCCTGTCCTTATATGTGTAATCTAATTAAATTCTTTGAGACGGAGAACGCTGTTTATCTGCTACTGCAGTATGCTTCCGGTGGTAAATTGTGGAACTATATCGGAGCGTATTTACACAGTAGAACTACGAGTGGGTTCGAGGATGGCGTCGTTGGAACGGATATCCCTGCATATAAAAATGTCTACACAGGTTCAAAGCTTAATGCTGATACATCAGACGAAGTGAATAAAAAGGAAGAGAGAACAAAAACACTGACAAATTCAGAACTAGATTTAGGTTTAAGTGTAACAGAAAATGGAACGATGAAATGTGAATCTTCTGCGAATGAAAATCCGATTTCTGTTCCAAAACTATCAAATAAGGATGAAAGTCCGACCGAAGTTGAAAGTTTAACAGAGGAAAGCTCCACTGATCCATCGACTTCTAGTCGAGTTATTAGAAAGAGGCTGTCCTCATTTTCGTCTGCAGAATTGACTTTTGACGATTCCGTTTCTGAAGCCTCTAAAAGCATTAGCCACGACGACCATTTTGAAGAGGTGTTAGGGAATAATAAACCATCGCTTCAAAATTTTACGATTAATAGTTTTGATAGTAGTAGCGATATGTATCAGCGTATGGATAGCAACACCAGCGGTACATCTGAACATATCAACAGTATACCAGAAGAGTCATCTCCCTTGGAAGAAAAGTCAGCAATGAACTATTCACCTGGTCAGGATCCAAGCACTGCTGATGTTTTAGATGATGTTTTTGATTCAGAGAAATTGGAGAATGAGGACTCCAACAATTCGAATAATTCGGATGCCAGTGAAATCATCCGATCATCAAAAGCTTTAATAAAATCTGTGGACAGAGTTTTATCGGATTCTGGGCGTTTAGAACAATCAGATAGACGGCCTATTAGCTTATCTCCCCCTGAAAAAGCTGCGAATATATCCCACGATTCTGACGAACCGAGCATTTACGATTTACATAAACCGTCAGACGACAGTACGAGTGATACGAGTGAATTCGATTCAAAACATTTAGTTTTAGATCAGCAAGTGACTTCTGAGACGAAAAACGAAGATCCGAAACGGCAATTAAATGGACTTAATGTAGACTGTGATAATTTAGATGAAAGTGAATCGAACGATCAGAAACTTAAGTCACCATCTGATTTATCTCATCAAATTAAAGATTGCAATATTAACGGAGATAAAAGTTTTGAAAAATCTGTAAAAGAGACATCATCAAGTACGACGCTACAACAGGGAAGAAAGCGAACATTAAGTCGTCTGAATTCTAAAACTTTAACTCGTTCTGCATCATTTGAATGTGATTTGAAATCTCCTACCAAAAATCGTGCACGAGCTGTGTCTAATTTATTTGATCAGTTAGATTCTGTGGAACCCGAACAAGTGAGATTATTAGAATCATGTATTAGACAATGGGCAGCAGAAATAGTTGTAGCCGTTTCTAAATTACATCATGTAGGAATAATCTGCAGGTACAGTCATTTATACTTCATAAATTTTTGGTTGGACAAGCGAACCTACTGCTTGACTCATACATGTACAAGCTCGGGTTCGAAAGTGGCAGACATTATGATCTAAATTGCAAACATTAGACCATGTGACAACCCAACCCCCTTGAAACAATATAGTAATCCATTTTAATTAAATTAAAGGGACTATCCCGAATTGAACAGGATCTCAAAAATAAAAGCCGAGATACGAAGGAAATTTAACGCTAAAATATATAGGGGGGGTGTATTTACTTGATAGCAAAAGGTAAATCACACCTACACATTATTTTATAAAATAAAAGTCTGGTTTTATCCAGACACCGCATAATACAGCTTGGGACACCAGTCTCCATTTCGAGATGATTGAAAACTGATAGGATTACGTTGTTTGAAAACTTATCATAAATTGAATTAGTTGCTTGGCCCTTAGGTAGGGGATTTAAGCACCAAAATATGCAGTTTTATTCTTTCCAAAATTATCAGGATTAGCCCTTAGATGGGAAATTCATGGAAAATGACATAAAAATTGTTAAGATAGATTTGAATATGTTTGTTATTTCAGAGATTTAAATCCTGATAATATATTACTAGGAGATCATGGTCATGTGATGTTAACCTATTTCTCAAGATTACCTCAGGTAGATGAAGTAATTAACCCACTAGCTGCTCAACAATTATACGTCGCACCAGGTAAATCATGTATACAACAAGATTTTTATAGTTCAAAATTTCATTTTACTTGTCTTCACTACACTAGCAGGGACCTACACAACGTCTAAATATAGATAAACAATTTCCAATACTTCTTTCTTAAACTAATTTAAGATGAAAAGGTCTACTAGGCACACAAAATTAGATTATGCCGTAGCAGACATGGTTTGCATCGGCTTTTATTATGACTTTGCCGTTTGCCCTGGTAAATTTTGAGCGCTGATTTTGCCAGAGAAGGACGAAGGGGTTTAAATACGACTGGGCGGCTTTCTTCGATTTTTTCTTTGTGCTGGGTAGCAAAAAATAGTGCCGGGCACACATCGTGGCTACATCCCTGACCAGGATCTGGAATAGTTGTTATATGACCAGCGTTTTGGTTGAAGTGAGGGATAAGCCAATGAAATTGTCTGTTGCAGCGACTTCTTGGCTGTGGGTAAATCACTAGAAAGGTCAATGCTGATTGAGTAATCAATGTCTGACGTCAATATTTTAATCAGATTGATATTTAACAATAATGCCAGACTGAAAAGCTTCCTGCTAGTTGATGATATAAACTTACCATTATTTTTATTTTAGTTTAGGGGGGTGGGATGGCCTAGTGGTGTAGAGTGCCGCGCTTCGACTTCTAGCTGGCCGGTCACCTCTGGCTTGCGGCTGTGGTTTCGATCCCTGGTGTGAGCGTATGTGGCATGGAGATAGGGGCACCTTCTCAATCTTGTGGGTTTCCTCGGGCACCCCGGTTTCCTCCTACTGCTAAAGACCCCTACACGCAAGCAAATTATTGAAATATAATTAAACCATATGTTGGTCCCAAAATAACCTAGTTTGTGGACGTTAAACCCCATCTATCTCTCTCTCTTTTTTTTTTAGTTTAGTCAAAATTTGTAATAATTTTTATATAGATTTAATTATATTGTTTGAATATATTAATATAGAAGTGCTATCAGTGAATGGTTTTGATGAAACTTGTGATTGGTGGAGTTTAGGTGCCTTATTATATGAACTATTAGTCGGGCAGGTAATTCATTTAGTTACGTTATCATATGGACATTTGGTACAGGCAAGTAATTATTATTCAGTTACGTTATCATATGAACTATTAGTTGAACGGGTAATTATCATTTAGTTATGTTATTATATGAACTATTAGTTGGGCAGGTAATTATCATTTAGTTAATATGGACTATTAGTTGGGCAGGTAATTATCATTTAGTTACGTTAATATATGGACTATTAGTCGGGCAGGTAATTATCATTTAGTTACGTTATTATATGAACTATTATCATTTAGTTCCGTTATTAGTTAGTCGGGCAGGTAATTAACATTGGGTTCAATTTCTTACATCTATGCTGCTTCATATGTAATAAGGTGGATGCCATCTTGATTTGCCGTTAACCAAATTGATAGGCCTGTTTGTAATCCGATAGAATCCAAGCCGAGAGATTACGTAGCCTTGTTATTTTGATTTCTTAACTAAGTGTTAAATAATCAATCTGGTTACGTATTAGCGTGTATTAAGCCTTGAATTTGACATTTTCCGAAAGATGCAAATCTTGCATTGTTGCTTTAAGAAACCAATCAGTTAAATTGTCTTTACATTATTATGTATTATTTTTAACTATTATTTTTTATACGCCCACATTGAAATGTGGTCGTATATTGTCGTCATACCGTCCGTCCGTCCGTCTGTCGGTCTGTCGGTCCGTCGGTCCAGCGTCCACAATTGCTTGTGGACGCTCTAGAGGCTAAAGTTAATATCCGATTGACTTTAAATTTATACACAGTGTTTTGGGTCATAAGACGAAGAAGCCTATTGATTTTCAGCAATTTCCGATAATTAGTGCCAGAGTTATGGTCCTTGATCACTTCAAAAAATCTTGTGGTGGCTCTAGAGGCCAAAGTTAATATCCGATTGACTTTAAATTTATACACAGTGTTTAAGGTCATAAGACGAAGAATCCTATTGATTTTCAGCAATTTCCAATAATTAGTGCCAGAGTTATGGCCCTTGATCACTTCAAAAAATCTTGTGGACGCTCTAGAGGCCAAAGTTAATATCCGATTGACTTTAAATTTATTTATGTTTAAGGTCATGAGACGAAGAAGCCTATTAATTTTCAGCGATTTCAAATGATTACTTCCAGAGTTAACTCCCTTGACCACTTCAAAAAACCTTGTGACACTATAGAGGCCAAACTTATCATCCGATTGACTTAAGATTGATACACAGAGTTTAAGGTGTTGAAACGAATAAGTATTTTGATTTTCAATGAATTTTGATAACTGAACAGCTAAATCCATGATATTAAATGATTCGTATACTAATTGTTAGCGTGGGGCAAAACTTTTTAAAAAGCAAGCAAATTCTAATGATTTTCTGATAATTACATAATGAGTTGTTACTCGTAATCAGATTTTAGTGTATTACAAACGTTTCATTCCCGAAAGAAGTAAAATTATGTGACAACCCTTGTTGACTGCCCGGACGATTTAGCTGCTGTGGGTGTATGTTTCGTTGCCTGGCAACCTATCTTTTTATTTTTCAGACATTATTAATGTGTCATCCAGGGGGAATTAACTCTCATACCCAGTTATACATTCCTTCACATGTATCACCAGAAGCTCAAGGTCTTTTACAGGAGGTTAGTCCATCAAAATTGCATTTAACTTGTCTTTACTCCGCTAAGATCTGAAAGAGTTGTTATCATTGACGTGTTCTGGATGTGAGGGATTAGCCAATGAAATGGTCTGTTACGGCGAACTTTAGGCGTGTGGTGCATGGAACAGTGGGTAATCCAGTAGAAATATCAATGCTGATTGGTTAATTAAATGTCTGATGTTATAGGGTCAAAAGTCGCTCGTATGACCTCTGACTCAACCTATTGTAGGCCATCGAAAGTATAAAAAAGCGAAAACAAAATATAGATCTGTATTTTAATTAGATTGATTTATCATTCAATGGCACAAGGATTTGATTAATGTGAGGACAATATAAAACCTTTTGGTAACAGTAGCTTGTTGAGTATGTCGCTTGCCCACTAACCATGTGGATTTGGGTTCATCAAACTTTCTGGGATTTTTCAGTGTAGTTTCCATTTATAAGAGAATCCCTCATAGTATGCCCTTCTTGTGTCAAATTTCGACATGTAGCTGTATAAAATAATTAAGTTAAAACTTATCTTTACATATTGGCTTTTTCTTTCCAGTTATTATGTTATAGTGCTAAAGAAAGACTTGGATCCAGTTTAGATGGAGTAGAAGCCATAAAGTCACACCCTTTTTTTAATGGAATTAATTGGAATGCCATTGAAGGATGTCGGTCATATTAGAATTAATTTATATCCTCAATTAATATATAATAGTTGTTATTGTTAAAACTTTTTAATTTTTACAAATACAGAATACTTGTACATTATTGCTGATTGACCTTGATCAATGAGTTTTGTTTTATGATTTTGAATTGCTACAAGATAGGTATTGTTATGTTAGTTGTGATCACTACTATGTTTAAAATAGAAGATTTCCATAATTTACTAGTGGATTTGAAATGAATAGGAGCTGCTTAAATAGGTATTATGCAAGAGCTAAATCTTCCTCCAATGTTTCCTACATATACTATTACATGTAATTAGACATTTATTAACATGAAAAGACTATAAGCAACTCTTGATGCCATCGTATGTCTCTGATTTAATCGAAAAATAAAGAAGCAAATCCAAGTTGTTTACATACGTCTAGCTAGAGCCAAGATAGCAAACAAAGAAACACATGTCAATTAGTTATGTTAAATAACGTGTGACCAGGCGTGGATCCAGGATTTTTTGCAGGGGGGGGGTCTAGGTTTGAAAATTGCTTAACTAATTGCTCAACCAATTAATGGGGGGTTTGGGGGCCCTCCCCCAGAAAAATTTGGTAAATTAGATTCAATTTGGTGCATTCTGACGTATTTCCGGAAGGTAAATTCCAAAACTACAGGTCTAAAAATCGCCAATAAAATCGCATAGATTTAAGTTTCAAATTTTCAAGCCTGAGCAGGGGGGGGGGTCCGGACCCCCTGGACCCCCCCTCTGGATCCGCGCCTGGTGGCTCTGTGAGTAAGGTACTGGCTCACTAACCAGGTGGTCCGGGGCTTTGATCCCAGGGTTGACTGAGGTTGTTTCCCAGCGTGGCTTCCGATTGGCAGTCATACAGGACTGAGGGACTGGCATGGAACTATGTCTAGCCAATCAGATAAACTGAGGTCCTGTGTACACGTTAACATGCATGTAAAACAATAAACAGTTGGAATTCAGTTGCTGTCCGTTCAAATTGCTAGGCTTCATTATTCATTCAATCATTTAAATGATTTCAATCTTACTGGTACATGTATAACTATTATTAAAAACAGAAGAACGATCATGCTCTATGTATCGATTGTGTTTATTCTGTACTTAAATTATTATCTGATTTACATCGAACAAATCAACGCAACTTTTTCTTCTACTTGTCACATACAATCATGGTATTGAACTATCATTGCATAGATGACAAATGTATCTCTCTGCCACCCAGAATCTCACATAGGTATGTGTGCAATATTTAAAAGTATGTAATAATTGTTAATCTAAGATTTGCATAAATTGCATTCTTTGAAAATTATATAATTTAAAGTCTTGCAATGAATTTAATACATGACTTATGTAAACTGGTTCAATGGTGTTTAGTATTTGAACATACAGGTCACAATCCTATGGAATACAATTACTGCTTATTAATGAGAAACATTTTGACTTGGCTTCCCTTGAATTGTGATCTATATATAAAATGAAATGAAATGGAGTTTAACATCCTACTTTTCCGCTCCGACTGAGCTAATGAATACTGGACCTGTATAATATGACTTATGTACATCATAAATTATTTTAATGGCATATTTCTAGTAACATCAGCACAAATGTACATTTCATGGTTTTACTTGTGCAGCAAGTCTTGAAACAGTGTTGATGGATTTGCGACAGTTTTCCTTGAATAGAGTCAACCATTATCATCACTTGAAGTTTATTTACCTTGTTACGGAACCCATTAATGAGATTATATTAATTAACATCATTGTCTAATGGCTGACCCATAACAATTTGTAGATCAACCCCACCCCCCACAATATATTTTGTCAACATCACTATCCATAGAATTTATTCAAAATATTGCATTTAAGTTTTCTAAGGATGGTGTAAACTTTTTGAATCAACCACAGTATGTATGAACAGACCTTGTCTGACAGACATTTCCAAATAAGGAATTATTAGTGTTGTGATTGTGGAAAAATCTCCCCGTATTTTGTTCATGAACTGGCATACCCTTTCCTTCTCGTATTGGATCGGCCCTTACTCAGTGTTTTAACCTCTGTAATATATTTTGTACATTTTACATTACTTATATTTTAACATTGGTCACAAAAAAAATGTCATCATCGATCATGAAATTTCCAATTTTATCATTAAATTCCTAATTTTATGAACATCAGCAATGATCCTTAAATTTCTACTTAATACTTTTATTAAAGAGGCGTGATGCGAGGGCTAAATGCAGCTATTGCCCACTTTTAATGTAATATAAAAATTATTTAGACGTTTAATTATATCACAAACCCATAATCAATCTCTAGATCGTCAGATGGCATTGATATGGAGTGGATTAGACAGTGCACATCATATTAATTTTTAACCATCAGCTATCGCAGTCAAGATATCATTATCCAATGTATTTTGCTAAACTTGACATTGTGCAGCTGGAATCACTTTTTCTCACCAAAAATCACTTAAAGATGCAATTATGTAAGATTTAGTTCAAGTTATAATAGCTCCCAAATAGATAATGCAAAATTAATGTATTGAAAATTTCTTTATTCTGAGTGAAATTATCACTGTTTGAAGTTTTGACAAGATATGACATAGATTGTTTTTTATCGTTGCAACAGTACCCAAATGGCAATCATGTTTCAATCTGTTTATATCTTCAATATCCAATGGTCTCGAAAGTTGATTATCGGCTTGTCATGTGAACAAATGTTTAAATAATAATATTTATAATATTTGAATGCCGGCAATGAGCAGATTTAGCTATAATATCAACTTAATTGCATGATGTGATTAATAATACATGTTTATTGTTATAATTTGACAAGAAAATAAGAGAAAGGTGATGTATTAACTGCTGTTCCTTGGACCGCCTAAGATATGTGAATAGCTCAAGACCATTTTGTGTATGCCATAGATAATAATATAGACTTAATTCATGATGTGATATAATTAAAATATATATATTATATTATGTTGATACGGTTATTAGGAATTTCTATGTTTTTGTTTTGTTAAACATACATTATGGGAGAGCAAAAACTGACTTTTGTCGGTCTTCCTTTGGGCCTCAGAAGTCATAGAAATTATAAATTAGATCTTTATTTAAATAACAAGCCCAAAATTAACTCTGTAGACCTACGGATGGCTTGGATTGGGCTCGGATTAAAACAGGATTTCGTTGACTGGTTTAATCACTATGGCGTCGTGGGAGGGGCTTCTCCGTGACGTTGACGTCATCATACTTCCGGACTGTTTTCTATTCGTCTGCTTAGGGAGTCGCTTAGGCCTACCTGAAGTACAAAAGAGTACACGCAGGCAACGCAAGAAGTCGGCTATTTATTATAATTTATTTACAATACTGCCTCGTTGATTTGGCCCATTCCTTTCAAACTTTAATATCCTATCGCAGACTTTCTCTTCTTATCTATATATTAAAAGTCTTAATTCTAATTTATAGTAAAAAATAAATGTATACGAATTGAATTGCAGTCCTGTCTCAAACCGAATACGCTATCGGTACTAGTCAGTGTAAACATTACTTGATAATCGAGACTATATAGGTGGAGTTAACGCCTGTCAATCAACAATCGGCCATAATGGGAAAACGGTGTCGATGAAATTTAACTACTATTTCTAGTAAAAAATTATAGTGGTAACAACTTTGTTCAGGATAAAGTAATTTGACTGAAATTTTCAATATATTCTTGTTTGAGCATCTATTTTTGAACTGTTATAGCAAGAATGGCTAACTCCTTGTAAAAATCTCCCATAATGTATCTTTAATATTGAGTATATGTAAAATTCAGATATGTTGGTGCATCTCTCCATAATTCCATTTTGTGTTGTATAAATAAAATACTTTTATCAAGATAAATAATATTTGCTTCACGACCATGAGGAAAATTCAACTGCAGCTGAGCCTCGAAATGTGGTTAATTTTTATTTCTGTGGTCATTGGCAATATGTGGCTGGGGGTCAATTTTGTCTTAGAGGGGTGGGTTGCATACTCTTGAAGTTCCAACTACCATGGGATCTTTAATGTGCACTAGCAATCTGTACATGCACACTGGTTATGGGTTCCATTTACTATCCTTAAACAGTAGCAGGCATACTAGTTTGAACCAATTTTTTTGACCGATTCATAATAAATAGAATGGGGTAAAAAGTCTATAGAACAATACTTTGTTCATACAGTGGTTTTTATTTCTATGGTGAGTAGGAGAATTCTGTCCGGAAAGCCACATTTGAAGCCTACTTTTCTTCAATTTCAAACTGTAATGGGCTCTTTTATTTGCATAACTGGGCACACTTTTCTTGTTAGACCTTCAGGAACCAAACCTGACAATTGAAGGCTGGGATTGAGAAATCATGCAGAACTTGAAGTCTTGAATCCAGGACATTTTAATCAAAATTCAAGTCCACTGACTTCTCGACTTCCATGCCCCTTCCCAAATAAACAAAACTAAAACACAATGAGTAGGTAATTTATACATTTTAATCAGTCAATTGTTCATTGCTATACTTTTTATACTAAAATTTACTCATGTCAGAAACCATGCTGGTATTTTATTTTTTCTTCTGGAGGAGGGGATTGAACAATACTTATATCTTTACTTACATTGAGAGGAGGCCTAGTTGATATCACATATAATGAACAAAAGCTATTTTGGAATCAGACCACCAAATTTCTACCACTCAAATCCTCATACCTTCAGATGAGTCATGTGGGGTAACATATATGGTGGAGAGATTCTCAAATATAGCCCATAATTCTACTGGAGAATGACGGTCAAAAATATTTTTACAACCACTGTATATGAAAACAGAACAATACTTTCTACTATATTAAGAGTTATCTCCCCTGCCCTATACAAAACCATTCTATGCTATCATTCATGAATAATATTACTATATTTTTCAATAAAACAAAAAAAATTGAGACAAGATAATTTTATTTTATAATGTGAATTATTGATTGGCTATGGTATCTGCGACGGAGATGTCATTTTGATTTCAACCATTTTATAGCCCTTTAAGTCAAAATGACCAAATATTTTTACGGCTATTGGTGTTATGACTGATCAAGGTGATAATTATAATACCGCAAGGGTATAATCCTCATAAATAACACTAATTATCCCACTATCGGGGACTTCCAGCATCCCCTAAAATATAAAGTATTCTCTATAACAATAAGCTAACCAGACAAGGGTCGGGGGAACTACATATTCACTATGAGACCAGGCCCAATACAGACCACTAAGACTGTGCTATCAAGTTTCAACCATGATTGTTTTAATGATATGTAGATGACAAAATAATTCATATTATTGCAGTTTAAATAAATACATGTACAAAGAATAAGGAAATATGATAAATAAAAGACAAGAAAAGAAAGAAAAGCAATTTACAATTAACAAAGAAAGCACCTTGAATTGACCGCTCTCTGTCCATTACTAAGATTAACTACTCTAAGAAAACATGGGTCTTTATAAACAAATGTCTTAATCTGAAATGAAGTACCCAAGTCTTGACCTCCCAGTAATATAGACTTGTATAAAAAATACATGGATCTTTAAACAGGTCTATTGCTCAGTGTAGTAGTCTTGAGTTCCCAGTACTGTGACCAGTTCCCAGTAGAGTCTTGATTTCCCAGTACTGTGACTGTTACAGACCCTGTTTACCTAAAGTATCTAAGACTAGTAGGAGGACAAAGTAACAGCCAAGATGCATTGAAAGATACTTCTACACCTTATAATTAATGTTAGATTCTATCTAAAGATGGATATTTTATTACATATCCAAGCCTCATTGCTTTGTATGATGTGGCGGGGATAAACTATATGATTATGAAGGATGTGCATGAAAGGCTTAAATTAAACAAAAGATGCATACATATAGTCACACTGTACATTATCAACATGTATCATAATACAAGTCAATTTCCTAACAACAGACTGACAATTACCTGGGGTCAAAATACTGCAATTACAGTTAACGATTTATACAATGATGACTGCTGAATTTAACCCCAAGGACCAGGATCCATTTCACAACACACACTTTATGTTCAAAAAGAAAAGTGTGAGATTTAACCCAACGCAAGCCATCTGTGTGTTTTGTTAAATGGACCTTTTATCACAGAAACTTAAAACTAAAATATTTAAATAATGTCTTTGATTGGTTCAGATTATTATCACTAACCAATAAAAAGTTGCATTATTAAATATTTTCGTTAAAAGTTTTTGTAAATAAGTCTGGAGATTATCGGTAGTCCATTGATAAGAAATCAGACCTTTTATGACATACATATAAAAACTTAAGATATTACACTTTGACTAGCTCTTATACTGTTGTTGTTGCTTTCATAATCACAGATACATTAACAGTAGTAAAATGATTATAAACACCTATATATACTATACGCTAACATGGCTACAGCTATATATATTCAACTCATATCTCATTATTCATTCATGAAACTGAATTAATTGACACCACAGCAGCATCAAGCTCATGGCAGCAGGCATTCAGACATGAATTTTTGATTCATCATGAATATGTACATCTACATGAAAGGTATCTATATATATATTTTATATATGCGGCCCTGAAAATCAGCAAGTTTCAAATGATTTAAATGTGTATGTTTTCTACCATGATGTTCAAAGTAATAAATGTTTCCAAAACGATTTTCAACGAACAAAAATGCCAATACTTTTCCCCAGATCACTATTTCACCTTCCAGCCCCACATTTGATCTTTTCACAGACAGGACCATTCATGCTTAGCACCAACTCTATTTAAGGAGGCAAGATGAGGGACACACCTCAATGAAGTGCGATTGGAATAGAGCTGCAAGCGAAAGGGCAAAAAAGAACATAGAAGCAAGCAAAAAAATAACCAAAATGGTATTTAAAAAAACATATTTGGGTAGAACTAAAATTTCTTCTTGATTGAAAAGTTAAAATTTTATTCTTCACAAATTTCTCTAAGTATTTTTCATCAAAAGAAAAGTTAACAAAAAGATTTTTTACTTTTGAAAAATATGATACCAAACAATACAAAGACATAGAAACAGATTGAATATACCCTAAAAGTTATAAATTATAAATAAACCTCAGAAGATGGCCTCTTTGATTTCAGATGATTTGAAATGAATGGATCCAATGTTGATAATAGTACATAGAGTAGACTAAATATATATGATAGTGTTAACATCATTCAGACTAAACTTGCCTCCATAAAAAGAATAGTATATTTATAAGACTCTTTCATTGTTGATAACTAAAAGCTATAACAGTTAGATAAACTGCAAGGCATCTTTGACCTTTCCTTTTGTACACTACTAATTCTACCTGCCCTTGGTAAGGTTCGAGTTATAACTGTTAACATTTGCTGGTCTAAGACTGGCTATGAATTTGTCAATTTACTTCTCATTAAATCATGTGACAGAGAAATGGGGTTTATTTGCCATTCGACACAAACTAGGTCATTTTGGGACTAACATATGGTTTAATTTTATTTCAATAATTTGCATGTGCATTGTTGTCAATCAAATATAACCCCTATCTCAGCATGACTATTACATCATCTCCAAGGGTAGATAATTTAATAATGGACAAAGGTGAAGACCAAGAGAGATGCCCGGTAAATGATGTTATATATTACTAACATGAATAAAGAAACGAAAAACTGTGAATTAAGATACAGGAGGCTAACATGAAACAGATACATATTGTACTTATTGTTTCAGTAATCAATTGTTTCTTGCTAATAGTTGACTCTAGCTATCTGTGGGCCTCTTCATCAACACTTAAACTAAAATGTCTTACGGATTCAGCCCACTCAATAGCTAAGACCTCAAATTTTAACTAGGAAATGTTTGCATCCCTAAAATATTTGAGATCATATTTTTGTGAATTAAGCCCTAGATGCCAGAAACGTACCTATCAGTTATCTAAAATATTTGATTGTATCCAAATTGATACAAGTAACAGTGCTTTTACTCCACTTTATCAATGGGAAGCAAAGTTACTTTTTCTTCTGTACATAAACAAAATTTCCGCTATCAAAACACCCAGAGTCTACATATTAGCAAGAACAATGGATTTCTGAGAATGGCTCAGTATATATTTCAATTTCATTTTCACTGAAGAACTAATGTAACATCTGAAATGCAACTGGAATCAATGTAACATATGAATATCACAGAATAGGGGATAACAAATCATTTAATGAACATAACTTTTCACATTTAGAAGCCCAACATATTTTAAATTGATGCTATTTAATGTCATACCCCAATTTCATTTAGCCAAAAAATAAAAATTAATGTTCAATAACTTTATTGAGACTTGAAATCAGTTCATAAATTTCCTGTTTAGAAAATTGTCCTATTGTTTAAAGCTACAGGTTAATGACTTTATGCAAGCAGTGAACTTGATTTCGAGATAGAACCTTGTAGGTTTTCTCCAATTGCTAAATATCTGAGTGCACATTGTAAATAATATTAGTCGATATAACATGCTATTTCAGGTTTTTTCACAATTCTACATATCATTTGATACTACTTCAGAAAAGATGTTTTAAAAATTCCAACACCAATACTATTAACTGCCATTTTCATCTATTTCAAATACCTTTAATCATCAAATTACGAGATCTTGTAGTTATAAATTTACTTATAACCCAATATAGCTACTTACCCACAATCACAAATTTGTTCTTGCCATTTAAATATTGGATTTAACTGACCATAAACAGTTAAGGGATACTCGATTGAAAGTTCGAGCATCCCCCATGTAACTTACTAATACAAATGTGGTAATAACTGATAAGATGAATACCAACTCTTTCACTGATGTTAACATGTACACTGATTTATCAAAACAAAACAATAATATTAAAAGCTCTTTTTCAATATGCAATTAGTGCAATTCAGATTGTTGATATTTTCAAAATAACGTATAAGTATATTGAATTATTATTTGTGTCCATCTCTGATAGATGAAAATGAGTTGTCTAGGAAAGTATTACTTTAAAAATACTTTATATGCTGATCCTTGCCAAGCCCTCCGTTGATGAACCAGTTTTTTTACTCATTGAGCCACCCTACTTTTGAGGTTCGAACAAGCAACCATATGCTATGAAGTAGGTTTGAAAAGAATGTATAAGTGATAAACAGGTAAATGCTACGAAGGATGACTTTATAATTTAGTCAGTTGAACAAATACATCTTAAATCTACGAACATCTATCAACATGAGAGTCTAAAATGAGTTTACCATCATACATTATTAATCCACCAACATCTTACAGCATCCGAGTCAAAATTCTAAAATAAGTTATCATCATACAATTACCATAATATAAAGAAATCTAAACAATTAGAAAATAAATACTTTACAAAATAGTTTCCTTACAAGGTTTTCTTTTTTTCTTCTGTCTTTTGAGCTTTTGTTCCAAATGAAATATCAACATCTCCTCATTAATAGCTTGTACTTTCTGCGTACAAAAGAGATTTTTAGAGAGAAATGGGCCTGAACACACCTAGAATTATTTGTAAGCCATCGACTATCATAATAAGCAATGGTCTATGATATTTTTATACAACTTGACTGACTGTTTTTGGCCTGTCACCTGTTGCATGTCTGCTGCTAGCAGATAAGCACATATCCGCAAACCATCTCTGTGGCGTACATATATTTAGGAATACACACTTCGATTGTCGAGATGGTTTGATGGATGCCACTATTATTGCTTTCTATAAACGACTCATGGTAAAAATCACAACAGCCATTATAAGGTAGGGAATTCTTGTATACGACATACCATGGCCAATCAAATCTTTGGTGCCGGTATATCAGTAGACAGCGTGTCACAGATAAATAAATCCAGGTGTGTTAGGCCTTTAGAAAATATTGAAAACTCCTACCCTGACCACTATCAATAGGAATATACAAGGAGATTCTTTTTTTTCCAAAAACAACCATCCATAATCATACATACGCAATTTCTAATTGAAAATGTGACCAAATTTGGTACACTAGTCTTGTGGCTACTGTAGGAGTTAATCAATATTTTCTGACCCAAAAAGTACATTTTGTGAAGACAGCGACAGGAGAAAGAATTTGACATACAAAAAGACTTGAGAATACAGTATTTATAAAGAATATCCAGTCTTTAAAGGCATTAGGGTATAGGGGTTTGGTATGTAAGTTATCAATAAAACTGTACAACATTCACTACAATAGATGCATTCTGGGAAACTCTTCCATTCTGTCTGTACACTCTCTTTCCTCTGGGAAATGAAATGGGGTTAAATATTCTTCTGTTCTGCTCTGTTTGGGATAATGAACGTGGGCCTACGAGGTACAGACAAAACCCCAGAATATTGTAGATTTATAGTATGACGATTTGATTGTATAATTTCACTTTTCTTGGGTCATACGATTTCTTATTTTCATAAAAGAATAAATAGTTTAGTAGCTTGAATGGCCCTTTGTCTTTCATCCTCCCCCCCCCCCCCCAACCCCAAGAGGTGAAGAGCCTACGGCCAGAATGACTGAGTCTGAGAGCAATACAATGGATCCTAACAATCAACCATCTTTCATACAATATTAAACATAATATCTACTTCAACACTGTGGTAATATTAATTTAAAGAAAATATCTATTGAAGAATAGTCTATAAATTTTTCTTGCTGAAAATAACAAATGTATCTGGAACAATAACCATAATAATTAGTTAAACGACAAAAGACTAATTAATAGATGTATTTTATTGCTGAATATCCACATCCCTAGACAAACAGCAGTTGCACAGGTTTTTTTTTTCTTTAAAAGGGACATCAATTAAATAACGGTGCAAGTTAGAGAACAAGTTTTATGTGTAGATCTCCTAGTTTCGGACACTCAATTTTTAACTCGCCCTCAAAAATATTACAAGACGACTTTTTATATATATACGGTATATATATATAGATATATATATACGTTATTTTACAATAAAACTAGATACAATATGGGGGGCTAAAAAAAAAGGTGTCCTCTCATTTACTTATTACTTTGTACAATATATATTACAAAATGTACAGGTACAAAAAATTAAAACCTAGTTTTTCTTTTTATCCTATTATACATATTAATAGGACATAATATTTATATATTTATATATATATATATATAACACGATGTTTTTAATTTGAAAATGTCCAATAGGATACAATGTAAGTGGAATTTCAACAAAAAAAGTTTTTTTCTCCACTTGAATGAATCTCTTGCATCATTTCACACAGACAGACAACATTCAGATAATTCAGGGCTAAACATTAGAGTTTCAGTTCATTAGCTATTTTAGATGCAATGTTCTTAAAGCCTATTGAAGTACCAGAGATGCGTTTAAAACGAACTCCATTTAGAGAAAGTCTCGGTAGTTTGCACACTTCCATCTCCCATTGCACTAGACTGTCTGTATTTGGATCACCGTGTACACAGAGCAAGAGAAATTTCTCCCGTTGCTCATAATCACAGTTATTTGCATCAAGAACTTTACGTATTTCTTTCATCATGTCGTGAGGGTCCATAGAACTTGTCGTTTTCATACTCCAGGTGAATCGAAGAGCTCTCGGCTTCACAGCTTCACCATCCTTAGTTTCATTCACAGACCTGCGGAACAATTTGCTGAAAATTAGAAAAACATCCACACACGTAAAAAAAACAATGGCCAACCCTCGCAAACAGAGCTTTCACATCACTTGGTAGAATTTCTTGTTCAAATCTGAAATAGTTTCTGTGGTTCATCTGGGAGCCATCTTTTTTTTATCAAGATGGGCCTGTGGTGTTGCAATTCTTGTTGATTTTGATTGAAAATTATGTTTTTTTCCTCTTGATATAATTTTTTGATATTTCTCCAAAAGTTAAAATTTGTTTTTTTTAGTATATAATGAAAATATTATTTTCAACATATTATTATTGAATTTGTTAAGAATAATAATGGAAGGAATCATGCAATGTGCTATAATATATATGGGTACATAACATGCAGGGATTTTTTTTAACTTTCATGCTTCAAATTAGGAAGAGTTTCAAATTAAAATATTTAACACTTCAAATAAGAAATTCATTACAAAATGGACTCAAGCAGTTTTGGTAACTTGCAATAAAATTAGAGTTTTCTTGGCAACTAGCAATTTTGCATTACATTTGTTTCGAAATTTGCAATGGCATTAGAATTTTCTCTGTAACTTGCAAAATAATATAAGAATTTTATCTGTAAATGACGGTAGAACTTTAGAATTTTACAATAACAGTGTTTTTTTCGGTAACCAGTAACTTGTAGTAAGAAATTATTGGTAACTTCCAATAAAATGAGTGTTTTCTTGCAACTGTAAATTTAACATTAGGTTTCTTTTTCTTAAAAAAAATTTGCAATAACATTAGAATTTTCTCTGTAGGTTGCAAACTGTCATACCCCGGTAAGAATCCTCTCTGCAATGGCAATTTGACATTAGGTTTTTTGGTAACGTGTAATATAACCTTAGAATTTTCCTGGGTAAATTGATATAGACCATTAGAATTTTCGTGGATAACTTGCAATTTTCCATCAGATCAATGAGAGTACGACTCATTTTTTTTAACATGCAAAGCAATACCGGTACTTAAATCTTGGTAACTGCATCTAAAGCAGGAGTAAGCATATAAGTGTAAGCGATTTGTTCCCTGAACCGTTGTTGCTACTGATTAATTACAACTGTAGTATATGATATAGATCAAAGCAATAGCTGTATTTCATGCCCAGGGAAAATAATTAACATTTTACAATACCAGAATTTCCATATTCTTATTAATTCTTTTATATTATGTCCAGGTCAATATACTTGGTCCATTAGCAAGCGATGTCTTGTTAATTAGAGTAATCAACTGATCAAAGTGTTCACAAAAAACACACAAGATATTTTTCGGCTGTATCCAATTTAATTTGATATACCAGTGTTGTCTGTGATTTTTATATCTACATCGGGCTCCACTATAGGGTGGTTCGTTATAAATTACAAGGCACGTTTTAGTATTAAAACTGGGGTCAGCATGCTCTGCCTATCCCCAGCGTTCTATCAGTGAACCCCAAAAAACTAATACATCTACTCCCTTGTGTGTTGAAATTGTTCTATCTGTGTGCAGTTTTCCTGTCCTTTCAAGATAATTTGCACATATGTAAACTGGGGTTAAAAAACGTAAGGAGGTGCACAATTAAACTATGGAACCAAACCGGGCTTCAATGATCTTTTAAAATTTTTACAAAAGGTTTCAGAAACATTTTTTTTTTCTTTATTAAAAAATATCATGCATTGGTGATGGGCTTCAACTTTAAATCGCAATTTTTTCAACCACTTCTATTGGACGAACATATTTAATTATACTAACAAATTAATATCAGTCAAGAGTTATTGACGCTGAAATAAAAATATTAATTAAACATATTTTTGAAGTGTAATGAAGTAAAATCAACTTGTGGAGTTACTCTGTGTGAGGAGGGTTGCCATAATAAAAATAATAATATAGATAAATATTGATTAATTTCATAAATAATTATTCAACAGAACAGAAACATAACTTGAATGATGTCCTCGTGATGCGATTTTAACTTTTGATCGCTTCTCTTCTTTTTTTTTTCTCGTGTAAATATCATTCAAGAAATGTTTCAGTCGGATACAATTCTTTTCTTTTTTTTCATCAATATGGATTTCTAATGCGAATCAGATCTTTATAAAATATCAAATAATTAAATGCCTCATCCCAATTTTTTTCTAATCAATTAAATTGATTGACATTTTATAATCAATTTTGAATTGATCTTCATCAAAATCCATATTAATAACATTTCAAATTTAAGAGCTATTTAGATAAAAGTCCTTATTGCCATTGGTACAGATTATATCTGTCAGCCAACATTCTAGTTAGTTTATCCAAGATCCTTATAGTTCATGCAGTGTGTCAACCGCTTCTGTCAGTTTTACACCAACCAAGTTTATCAAAGATGTGTATACATCATGCAGTGCGTCAACCGCTAGTGCACTACGTTGGGGAAGTTTGCCCAGAGAGCAGTTCTGTTTAACAGTAACACAGGACCTCCTATCTTATTCACTCAGCAGCCATGGCTCCAAGTTTTCATTGTAAAGTCGTAATGTTGACATTCAGCTCTAAGAACTTTTATCTATAAATACTCACTGATAATCAACTAAATCAAGTCTATAGCCATGATATAACAGGTAGTATACCAAATATTTAACCTTTTCTCCCTTTGAGAATATTTGAGAAAAAATATATTCAAAGAAGCAGGATATGTTCGAATACGGTCAAAATAAAGTAATAAATTGATGTTTACATTTGAGCAGAATTAAATTTAAGTTACTTTTTCACAGAAATTTTAATTTAATTGCATTGGTCAAGTTTAAAATTCCAGTTATCTTTTCTTTTTTAGATTTAAGCTAATGAAAAGCTTGCTTTCTTAAAATAAGAAGTCTCAGACACTTTTTTCAGCGAGTGGTAAAAACAAAAACAGTTGTGGCATTCAATATGATTTAGTTGATTTAATAGTAGTTAGTTTATATTGTATAAATTAGCTAAAGGTCTACGTTATTATCTGATTGATGTTGATGTCAACAAGGTTGATACCCTTGCCATAACTTCTATTACAGACATAATTGATAAGTGGCATACGATGTTCTAGTAAGACTACTGTGTACAATCATTTAGGATTGAAACAGGCGCTGCCATGCCACAAATATTTTATGCAACAATTCTGCATTTTGACATTATTAGTAAAGCTGCGAACACAATTAAAGAATTCAGCATCATGAGCCACCGGCACCCAATACAAGCCATTGTCTCTTAACAAGGATTACAGAACAGATTTTTCTTTATCTTTTAAAACTACAAATCACTCAATTTTTATTTATCATTCATTTCTCATTCAACATCATTAGAATCACCAGAAAATAATTTGCCTGATTTCAACCTAGAAATATCTGTATTTATTTTTCAAGTGATAAATTTTTGTAAGGATTCTGCAATTCTAAGAACCTTTTTATGCTGGATATTTTAATACCGGTACATAAATAACATTGTGTAGGTTTTCAACTCTCGTATTTCATCAACAAGTTGCAAATTAGATCCACTCTCATTAGTTTAACTGTTCAGTAGTTGAAGTGACTCAAACTTCAGTATTTACATTAATGTACCGATTTTTAATCAGCAAAATGTAACAATCTTACTGATATAGAATCGAAAGTGAATCTGTTGTTTTAAATCAAAAGCAAAAAGTGTAACTTGTAATCCATGTAGCACAGACAGTAACTTTACATTAACATCAACATAACCAAAGGAAGCCTGGAAATAAGGCACCTGTCACTGACAATGTCCGGCACAGATTCAGGCTTTGTCGGACACAAAACCTCTGGTGTCTGTCATTTTGTCTGGCACTGATTTGTCTTTTTTATTGATATTATTAATAAATGTCGGTTCAGTTGAAAAAGTCAGGTACTATTTCATTAGTGCCTGACATTTTGTCAGGTACATCTAAAACCGTTATTTCCAGGCCAGCAAAGTAACTCTAGACCATTCAGTTGTATAATAATTGTTATTTTTCAAAATTATGGTTTTTTTTAAAAAACGAAGCTGAAATATAATCATGCTAATTATTGAGTTAGTAAATCAATGAAACAGTCATAATAAAAAATATAAAAAAAAAAAACATGTCAAAACTGTTCAATTATATAAATAGTCATTTTAGGTATCACAGCATGCACCTCTTCTGGGAACTTAAACAGATTGAGAATATATATATATATTGATATATGGATATACTGATCGTTAGGTTGCTATAATAATTTGGTTTTTGGTGGAAGCAGTCAAGTAGAGATATAAAGGACTTAATTAAAAATTTATTAATGGTACAATGTTAATCGTTTTAAAAAAAAATCCCCCAAAATACGAGTTAAAAACAATAATCAGAATGGTGTAGAACTGTGTTAAAAATTTATTTTTTTTTTCAAAAAAAAGTGGACCTAATTTCAAAATACTTTTTTTCATATAACTAAATATCTTGAATTTTGAGTGGGTTTTTATGAATTTATATAAAAGAAAGAAAAAGAAAAATGGCAGGGGGGAAAAAAAAGTTCCCAGAAGAGATGTTTCAAAGAATAGAGTAACCACGCACCTGACAAAATGATGATCAAAGCGATTCTGACATGCACTATTTGGGGAAGCAGCTACGGTTTCACATGCATTCCTACTATTACTGCAAGTAGAAACTATGTTTTATTCATCGTGTATTCAAAACCAATTCCTTAATAAATTTATTCTTGTTCCAATGGACATTATCGGCTTTATTAACAGCAGCATCGGGTTAAAAGACAGTCATGACAAGTCAATGAAGTGGTTAAAAGTTACTTAAAAGTATCAAGATTATATTTGTTAGAAGTAAAAATATTAGAAAAATATATATATAAAAGAGTGAAATATATATTAAAGAATTGTTTTTTAAAAGGTAATATATTTAAATAATTTTAGTTGAGGAAGAGTGAGGAGACTGCAACAAGAATAAATTTGAGGAACAGTTTTTCATCATTTTCAAACAAAATTGCAACATATTTTTCAAGATTTGACGATCCCTTTTGTTTGACAAACTCAGATTGAATAATGAACTTTGCGTGACTTTTTGTTAAATATATTTGATGATTTCATAGTCGTGATCATTTAAGCCTGTATTGTCTCTGCTTTGACTACAACTAATATTAGCCTAGACGAAAGAGCAGCCATTGCGTGCGTATACGACCAATGTGTTTGCCGTTCACAATGTTTCTTATGGGAAATTTTGTCTGCATCCATCAGTTAACAAATGAATTCTGCATATTATATTGCAAATCATTTTCCTCTCAACCAATCATAAAGCAAACAAGAATCTCTGAATAACCTTCGACACTGCATACAAATTTTGCGCAGACTATATTAGTTGTACAAGGCTAAAATGATCGAAACTATGAGTTCAGTGCTTTGAAAGAATAAGAAGAGTGGGACAGTTCAGTTAAAATAAAACTTGACTATCAGTTTATGAAAATTCTTTGCTTTCCTGACTAAACAATCTCAAATTAGTATTTTGGAAATCTCTAAAATCAATTTATTCATTGTAAAATTTGAGTATGTGAAACAAAAGAAATTGTAAGTAAATTTCCCATTTTATTTTTCACAAGTTCTTATGGATAGCAGAAATATAATTTATTAAAATCAATGATTCCATAAAAAGAAAACATTTATGAAAAGGAAATGAACTTAAATATATATAATATATATCATTCAACATTTAAAAGTTATAGTCATTGACTCCAAAAATATCCAAAATAAATTACAAAATATAGAACTGAACTAGATCATTCAATTTTTTTTTTATACGATAATCTTTACTGAAAATAGAAAAGTTTTAAGGTTAATTGTTAGTTTTCCCTATCACCCCTCCATCAGTTTGAGTATCACTCCACGAGGGATCAATCAGGGTGAAAGGGTGTGGGTTTTTTTTGCTTTGTTTTTTTTTTTAGAAATTTTCAAGCAACAGCAAACAGAATATTTGTGTTAGTTTGGGTTTGTTTTTTGTTAAGGGTTTCCGTAACACCGTGCATTTTACAAGAATCTAACTAAAAATTGATTACAATTCTGTTTTGTTTATTTTTTCTGATTTGTGTACTACACTGTTATCTAACCAGTTCCTTATTTCAAACGGTTATAACCTCATAATCACTCACACTGAGAGAAATAGGGATTTAACATCCACTCAACACACACTAGGCCTTTTGGGACTAACTAACAAATGGTTTGTTTTTATTTCAATAATTCAGATGCGCGCATGGGTCTTCAGCAGTTTGAAGAAACCGAAGAACCTGGAGAAAACCCACAAGGTTGGACGGATGGCCCTACTCCTTGTCATGTACAACCAAGGAATCGAATCCGCGCCAGTTGACTCAATGACAGACATGCTAACCATTCGGCCATCCAACCCCCCTATAACCACTCTGAATCATTGCCATATACTAATCCTCATAATTCCCAACACAGACAATTTGATTAATCAAGATGTCCATGTGAACGAAACTGAACGATGAATTCAAAGAATATATGGCAGATGTTAATGTAGTACAACATAAAAAAAATAAAACCAAAACGTAATCGACATCTCATTTTAATTTTTGTAACAGGACTGAAAGTTTTGAAAAGAAATATAAATTTTGAGCCCATTTGGTTTGCATTCATTGCTCACTGCCTGCGATTGTGCATCAAGAAATGATTTTTATAAATTAACATAAAAATAAAAAGCAAAATTTATTTAATAAAATAATTGAAACAAAAAGCTTAACACTACAGAAATAAAAATCTAGCACCAAAAAAATTAATAATCTTTAGAACTTTTTGGGAGGAATTGTGCAAGTATTTTCATAAATAAATACAAACCAAAAACTCTCTACAGCTACAAGAAATTGTGAAAAACTGGGAAATCTACCAAGAGAACTAGCGAAAAAATATTCAAGAGGGGAATAAATAATATTGGAATCCGCAGAGAGCAATAATGATCATGTCCAAATGGAATTGATGTGAAACCTTGCTTTTTAATCTTAACTCAATAATACTGAATAAATCAAGGGAAGGGCTAAAATCTGACTTTGGGGTGAAAGGGGACACATACCTTCTACTAAATTTCGAAGTTATTCTGTTGAAGAAAGATGGCCGTCCTCCTGGGCCCATTGCTGACGTGTCTTGTGAGTGTGTTGGTACTGCTCCAGGACCATTATAAGGACTGTTTATCCTCTGCTGTCGTTCTTTTCCGTGGAATGTATTTCTTTCCCGTGTTCCTCGTGATAAGTTCGGTTTAGGAGCAACCACTGTTTTTCCAGGTGCCGTCCTGTTGAAATTAAAACCATTTCTGATATAATAATAATAACAATAATACAAAGCTAATTAATAATCTAATTAGTAATCAATCAGAATAAGTGAATTTCATAATCAAAATAAGCCTCGTTATTTCATTTTAAGCGTGTAGCGAAGACATAATCTTTATGCGATTATTAAATTTCAATCTGTTGAAAAATACATAAATCCAAGAAAAGCTTTTAAATGTTCTTAAAAAAAAAAAAAAAAAATGATAAAGCTAACATGCACGATTATGCAGCAAAAAATAGATAAATATATATATATGATGTTTAAATATGGGGAATGACTATTACATGTATATACATATATAACTACAGGAACTAAACTACTTACGTCGGTCTATAAGAAGAATCGTCTGTAGAAAGGGCAGGTAACTCCCCATACCTAGCAGTTTGAGAAATACTTGCAGACTTGACGTGTCCAGGACCTTTCGGCCTGGCTGATGGGGCCGTTTCTGACGTTGCACTTGAGGAATTTGGAAGATGACTAATAAGAGAGAGAGAAAGACAAAAGAAGTTTTTTATTTTCTACCTTCGGTTCATAAAACAATGTTTGAATGCAATCTGAAAGTGCTGTGATGAATTAGAGAAATCTGTTAAGGGATTAAATTACTACACAGTAAGAACATGTGACTTCATACTGACTTTCCTGATCATGCCAATCTCTCATACATTTACTTACCTTTATATGGGAAAGAGCCTCTTAATAATGATGGAGCAAGCTAATAGCTATGTGGTTAATTTCTTTTTTAACATTAAGTGTTAGTCTGCCTTATTTTACAAACTTAAGTTAAATTGTCAATGGGGCTAAATATCTCTCTTATTGATGGAGTAAGCTCTATAAGTTTCAATTGTTTTTAAAATTGACTAATTCAAGCTAAATACTTGGGCCTTGAACCGCTCTCTTAGAAATGCAGTTAGTTCTATAAGCTTCAATTTGTTTTGAAAAGTTACTAATTCAAGTTAAATACTTTTTTGTTGAACCTCTCTCTTAGTGATGGAGTAAGTTCTATAAGTTAATTCTCGTTTTGTTTTTGGCTTACTGTGTCGACATCAGATTTAAAAGGAAATCGACAAATAATTCTAATTAAATTGTTTAAGCGGCATTTAATTTCAATTACATTGTTTATTCCTCAGGTATTTTTTTTCGTATTCCATATGTAATTGGCCTGTATTCTACTAAATTAATTTAAAACTCTTAATGAGATGAAGAATAATGATCATGAGTTAAAGGAAATAATCTTGTGCTAAATTGCAAAGTTAAAATTTTGTTAACAGAAACTTTCGAACATCTTTGGTACATTTAATACTGTCTTTTACTTTCTTTTAACGGAAACCAATTTATTATATTTATTTCCAGACTTCCTTTTAAAACTTACCTTTAAAGATCCCGATACACATTTCATCAATCTGATTTAGACACATATATTCGTTTTTTTTTTTGGTATTTCAAATTATGTTAAGAGAGAGAGAGAGAGAGAGAGAGATAGATAGGGAGTTTAACCTACTCGACACAAACTAGGTCATTTCTGGACTAACACATGGTTCAATTTTATTTCAACCATTCCCATGGGCGTAGGGGTCTTCAGCAGACGACCATTCTCCTTGTCACGTATAACGGGGAATCAAAACCACGCCAGTTGATTCAATGGCTGACCTTATGATACAGCGTGCACGTGCTAACCATTAGGCCATCTACCCCCTATCCACCCCCTCAGATCTGTATAAAAACCAAAGTATAAAGAAATGAAACGAATATATGGACTCTAATCAGATTGATAGGACTTTCTTCAATGAACTTACTGTGTTAATGTATTAAACCTCTATCGTGTGTATTACATGATTGATATGACGACATGGATGTAGATATGATTTTAGAGCTACAGAAAATACTTCAAAACAGGCAGAATTATTGGTCCAAACCATTACACACATTAAGTGTAAGTAAGGATAGATGTCATGCCAGAATTATTGATCCAATCTAATGCTCATAATTTGTAGTGATAGTAGTCATGTCAGAGGCAGGGCATGCTTACTTATACTTTCTATAACATCTAATACGGCTTGTGTCAGTGGTTCACTCACAGAGGTAACAAATATTTGTTGTACTTTCATAGTTGAGTGTTTTCAAAGTAACATTTTTAATAACGGAATCAATAGAGCAGAATCTCAGAATTGCCACAAGGAAATATTTTCAAAATAGACAAAATTATTGATCAAGAACGTATAAATAACACTCCATGAAATGGTTCATCGAAATAAAACCTTTTCATTGCACGTCCGTATTTCAGACTTTTGACCCTATCATTTATCATTGCCACAACTAAGCGCTATCTTTTTGTTTTTTTGGTCTTCTATCTATATCTACATCCTATGTTAACAATGATGATGATATATAAAGTCTAGCACAATGTTAGTACGATGATATTAATATAAGTAATCTAAAAGGTACATATATCTCATGCTTTTCTATTGCAGTTTTACTACCATCATTTAAACCATTCTTACAGACTAGTTGTTCGGATGGGACAAAAAAACCCAGAGGTCCTGTGTACACATTGGCGCGCACACTGAAGAACAGCTTGGCTTGCTTATATCATCGGTAGAGGATGCTGAATGTTGCGAAATTTCTTTATAAATACTGAACATAATGGAGTGATGATTTTATTTGGAGATCTAACATCCGCAATAGCATAATTTGTAGGGAGAATGAAGTTTAACATCCACTCAACATAAACTAGGTCATTTCAGGACTAACACATGGTTCAATTATATTTCATTAATTTGCCTGCGTATAGGTGTCTTTAGTAGTGGGAGGAAACGGGAGGTTGGGTAGGTGACCCTACTGCTCGGCACTTGCAGACCAATGCCCCTAGATTGAAGGGAGTCAACATTCCTCAAACGACAATCAATGGCTTTAATTATGTCTGGGGAGAGCGATAAATTTGTAAATAAAACTGCAATAGTCAAACCATCGATCAAAGACAATGTTAAATCTACTACAAACTACAGACAATTGATTATAATAAGGCCAAAACGAAAAAAAAAAAAAAAAAAACCTTTGTTCATGGCTACCTGACCAACCCTTTTTTTTTGTCCCCTCACCTCGTTTCCCAGGACCTATAACTCGGTCGTGGAGTGGTTTTCTGTAAACTAATTCCATTACTTAAATTTCTGTATTGACAAGTCTGAATCGACACAATTTCCCAATTGGCCATATTTTGGGGGTCAATTAGCCATAAACAAAGGAATTTTTTTTTTTATTGGCCTAAAGTAAAGCATACCACACACACATTCATTGGGAATCAAAACTTACTTTTTAATGTCTTGACCGTTAGTCGGTCGCGATTTATCCGTAGGTGTCTGGTTGCGGTTATCTCCTGGACTGAAGGTACTACGACGAGGAATGCTTGTATTATGGCCTTGACCATGCGTTATCACACTATTATTTTTTGGCGTGGACGATGTCGACGTCGAATGACCACTACCTGTTTTTCTTGGCATTGTAGCCCTGGCTGGACTTGGGGCAGTAAGCTGTAAAAAAATAAATAAATAAATAAAATCTAGCACGATTCCCCCTCACTTCTCATAAGAACACAGGCATAGCAACAGTTTATTTTGTACAGAAAAAAACATGCAATGCATCAAAAGGAAAAATTCTATTTAACAAGGTACATGAACAAAGTCATTCTACAAAATTATTCTACAAAGCAAAGGCCCTCACAAAACCTAATTTTTTATGTCTTTAGTAATTCCCGTAAATAAATCTAGGCTTGAAGCAGAAATATTATTACAATTAAGGAAACAAAAAGAATTGTTTAGTAAAAGAATTATTGATAGTAAATTAGGAGGGCTAAGGCCATTATCAAATACATGGAGACCATTTTGGTTCAAATGCACAACATCAATTTTAGTGGAAACAGTTTTTATATGCATTGTTAGCATTGACAGATGTAACTAAATATATCCTTTTTTTTCTATTTCTCTATTAAATATTCACAAACATCTTTTTTTTAATTAATACCATATTATTTCTCTCCTCCTTTTCAATTATTTAGTAAAAATATATCGCACTGTAATCACAGAAAAAAATAAAAGAAGTCTAAAAGCGACAGGCAAAGAAAGACATCAAAAAACTTCAAGAAGAATGAGCTGGCATGAACAAAAAAAAAAAAGAAGAAATTATTATTGCTTTGTATGACTAAGATATATAAAGATGGAGGTGTGATTCCAAATAAAAACCAATCCAAAAAATAGATTTGTTTAATCTTTGAAGAAATGCCTTTGGTTTTGGGGTGGTTTTGGAGTAGAGGAGAGGAGGAGAGTTGGGGTGTGTGTGTGTGTTAAACTATCACACTTTTGCTAACCATGAAGAGGGGGACTACTGACAAACAAATACAACAAGCAGCAAGCCTAGTAATTACTGATAACTTGATAAATATTTATACAGGTTACCTTTTTACCAACCTTAGGTGAATCAACCAATCCACCAGATGGCGTTTTCATTCTTGCTGTTAGCGCACTTTCTTTTGTTGACGTTCCGTCTACCGTATGCTGTCGTCTGCTTCCTGGAGCATGTGCCTGCGTACCTTGTTGACCACCAGAACCTAAAAGATCGATCACTGGTCAATTTCTACTTTCAATTTCAATTTTTGATTAGGATAACAAAATTTTTTATTATGAATTTTGAATAAGCTAATATGTGAAGTAAACCAAATTAAAATTTGAAGTGAAAATGATTAATGAGAGCCTTTAATCAATGAAAGTTTCTTTTTTTCTAAAAATTGATGTGTTAAATAAATTCAAAGCTATAAATCTAGGCCATCTATAAGGAATATAAATATATATTTGCACTATCTTCATGATGGCACAAGACTTTCAAATCAAAACAGTGAAAATCAATAATAAATTCTGCAATTTAAAGAAATTTTCTATATTTTATATAATCAAATAAAATATGACAACCCTCTAAATTACTACTACAGAAATAAATTGACATAATTATAAAATAAGCATTCAGCAAGCTGGTAATTGTTCCATCTTTACACCAGTCAAGTGTGCAAAGTATTACGACATGTTCCCCTTTGACTTTAAAACACAGATCCTATTTCGTTTAGTTTTTTATAGTTCAAAATATCGTTTTACTGTCTTCACAACACTAGGATCTGGAAAAGTTGTTATATAACAGTGTTCTAGTTGATTTGAGGAATTAGCCAATGAAACTGTCTGTTACAACTGATCAGATCTTCATGTAGTGTAGGCCATCAAAGTATAAAAAAAAAACACAAACGAATTACAGATCTGTATTTTAATTTTAATCAGATTGCTTGACTTTCATTTAGCGATTTGTCTTTAAAAGTTGCATTATGTAAGTTAAATCTAGGTCAACAGCTGGCCATTTGAGCTACATGTATAATGGGTAAAAAATAGATAGTGAATGTATTGAAAATTTCATTCAAATTACTTTATTTTGAGCAAAGTTATCAGCGTTGGAAGTTTTGACAAGATGTAGCATAGATTGCTTATTATCGTAGCAACGGTACTTGATAATTGCGACTAAGTCTTGATTCATCATTTATAAATTGAATTCACAGTACATGTTACAATTACATGTAGCAGCCTTCGAGACAAAAAGCTCTATAATAGTCAAGGGGCGAATATATCATAATACTCTTCATACTTAAAAATCGTGAAGATTGTTATTGGTTATAAACCAACCATTCCCTCAAGTATTAGGTGCAGTGACTGATTTCTTGTGCAAAAAAATAATTATGGTGTATCCTCTACAACAAATTTACAATATATTTCCCATAACCATATTATTAATAATAATAATTTAGATACTACTTGTAAATTTTAATAAAGTGTACCTGCAGTCTAATTAAAATGTGGATCATAATGTGCCTGTATTTGGTTTATTGACTTTTCTTTGTTAGGGGAATACCATGTTAAATCAAGAAAGGACATGAATTGTGGTTTAATTTCGTATTTTTCTGCACCAACTTGCTTCATGAAATCAGGCATACAACATGTAATGTGCTTTGCCTGGAAAGATGTGTTTCTACCGATGCGACCAGGAGAAAAGGGATATAAAATCATCGGAAACTTTCTTGGCAACTACTGCGATTGGACTCGCGAGAAACTGCGAATCAGGATTCTCACGTACTATCACCTGCATCGACAACACCAAATTTCAGCTAATCCTGTTATGACAAAGGTCAACTCTTTATTGGCTTGACACAGAATACCCTTAAAAGTCAAATGAAAACAACTATCCACACTGAATTGTACAGAGTTGTTTCCCTTTGCTCTGTTAAACCCAGAGGAAAATGAACCACATCAGGTGTCCACAATTTTAAGCAGAATGTAGCAAAGTTTCAACCAAAGTCAAAAGAAAATAAAACACTGACTCTACAACAATCTAGTCTTTTTGTTTCTAGAACTACAAAATAATTCATAAGCATGGGAAAAAAAGCAATCAAACAAACTTAACTTCTTCTGAAGATGAAAAGTTGATTCAAAATCCTGACTTTCAAGAAGTACATGACATGTAAAAATTTGAAATGAATTTTTTGATTTTCTTTTCTTTCTGTGGTGTCAGTTAATATTACGAACTAATAGGTTACATTGAAGTATGGTTCATTACCTTCTTGAGTAAAGTAAATTAAAAACTTTTAACTTTCTCAAACGCACTATTTCACATCTTCTTTGAACATATTAACACAAGGTACAATTTTGTGGATACAGTACTATCATGGATTTTATTCCTATGCACAGTTTCAACAAGGATACTCTCCTCTATATCGAGGATATAACAGTATTATGTGAATGGCGGACAAATATATACAGAATATGTAACAATAGTAACAATTAAAATCAATTAAATGACTGAGAATGGTGCCGGTTTAGTAATGAATGACCCCCTGTCAAAGGTGTTAAGTTTTAATTGTTTTTCACTGTTATTTCATATTTTGTATATTATATTTCTTGGTCATTCAAGACAATCCTCTTCAAAATGTTGCATTGTAATAAACTATATATGTATCCATAAAAATTGTACCTTGTATTAAATTTTACAAAAGGACTTTACAGATATCGGTCAAATCTGTGACTAATAAAGTAAATTTTTGAAGCCAAGCTTTTCTCGATATTGATCAACAATAATCTTGGGTTTTCTCAATAATAATTTATCTATTTTTATAAATGAAAATTATTTTTATGTCTTCTCTCTGAATATTTGTAGTTTTGTACCCAATTCTATAAGTTATTCCTGAACTGTCTGTTTCCCCTGATATGAAAGTAAAGGAAGCGAATGGGGGAATATTTCGGTCCACCTACGTTATTCTGAGATATCAAAGTAAAACAAGTGAATGGGGGTATTTCGGTCCACCTACATAATTGCGAGATATCCAGTAATGAACCATACAGATATTGCTACAAGCCACCAATCTACACCTACGTTTAATATTAGTATTGAACTCCCCACCGTGACTCGACCGCCGCTGTGACCTTCCCGAAGAACTGCTTGTTGCTGACTGGCTGCGCGTGACTTTGTTAGGAGACTGGTTTGCGTTATTTTCGCTGTGCGGACGACTTGGGGTCAGAGGTAAATGTCGCAAAGACAAATTGCTTCCTGAGTTACTTCCCTCCAACTGTAAAATATAAAGATTAGTTACAGGTACAACAAATTCTAACCAGCTGTTGGTGAATCTTGAAGATACGATTTCCTCATCTACGATGAGAGACATTAACCATGTCATGTTTCAAGTAGGTCACGCCTGGATTCAAAACATTTCTGAAATGCGGTTTAAAGGGAGTTAGAGAATTGGGGTTTAACACCCATTTGACAAAAACTATGTCAATTTGGGACTACCACACAGTTTAATCTTATGTGCAAAGGGGTCTTTAGCAGTGGGAGGAAACCGGAGGACCAGGAAAAAACCCACGAGATGCACCCATGTACAGTTTGAGTTTTATTGTTCTGTCCCAATCAGGCTTTTGATACACTTTTATTATAATATTATGTTGTGTGACAATAGCCACAGTGGCTACGCAAACTATTCAATTATGACAGACCGATTACAGATTACCATGGTTACAAGACTTACATCTGTTGTTCTTCGTCCTAATAATAAATAGGTTGCTTGTATATCATCATATTTTTGTAGTTTTAATGACTCTTCTATATCTCTACGATTGTATCCCATATTCACCATAATCTCTGTTAAATAAACAATATATCACACATTAAATACAACTTCATATTACACAGTTTAATGATAAATATAGGTCTATAACTAGATGTTTTATAGTCTAAAAATAGCTACAGTCTATTTCAACAGTTCGATAAAAATTCACAAGTCTATTTCAATTTTAAATTTTTTTCTAATGTTTCTAAAATATCATTCTGTAACTGAATAGTAAAAATACATTTGGATTAATGATTTCACATAGAGATCTTAGAATTTTTTTATGGGACATTTGAAATATACTACTAAGACTCACTACTAATCAAAAATAAGTTTACGAATAATTGCTATTCGTACATAAAAATCAATTAGAAATCAACAAGTCCCATTTTTTAAAACTAATTTTGGGGATCACTCATTTTCTAAACTAAATGTTTTTGATGTCCATATTCTATATTAAGGACAAACCAATTCAATGTTTAGTTGTTCTTGGTCTTTATGCATAAAATTTCTAAAGTTAAACATAGCAACAAAGTCCCCGAAGAACAAAATGAAATTGGTGTGTCCTAATATTTGGATGGTCCAAACCACATGGGATATCTAATTTTCGAATAATGTAACTTTCAAAACATTCATCAAGAAGAGTATAATGATCTGGCCCTGAGTTCACAAAGCATTCTCAGACTTAAATCAAGAATTTATACAACGGTACAAAGTCAGAGGGGTCAAAACCAAAAGTACGACACGATGTCAGTTGCGCGTGTCCTCCACTGGCTCTAACGCACGCTGTGCAGCGACGTAGCATAGAATTAACCATCTGTGTTGTACTTTTGGTTTTGACCCCTCTGACTTTGTACCGTTGATTACAGATTAAACATCCATAAGTGTACAAATGTGTTGTTATTGATGTGTTCCCATTTGAATATTGTTCACAATAAGAAGCAAAAAAAATAAGATATGTTTACAGGATCATTTTGTTACACGAAAAAGTAAGTGATGCGTTTTCTATGGCGCTCAGTATATTTTTCATAAACAGTGACTGAAAGTTGATTAATTTCTTAACTTAAGCCTGAGAATGCTTTGTGAACTTGGGCCCTAGTGTTAGTAATCCTACACCTTTGTTTAAGTGAAGTTTGTAAAATATATGTATATATAAACACACATTTAAATAAATAACATATAAATAGTTGTGGAGGGGGAGGATGACTATATGACATGGTGATATATACAGATGATACAGTCCAGTTTTCTCATTAAATTAGTTACAGACCAGTTTTCAGAGTCTGGTTTTTAGACTGTTGAGAAATATAGTCCAAATTTCAGAGCATACAGAAATACAGTCCAAATTTCAGACTATAAAGAGTCTGCTTTTCAGATTAAGTACAAAGCCACAATCCAAATTTCAAACTGTTCAAAAATGCAGTCCAAATTCAGACTCTACAGTCAGAATTTCACATCAGGCCATGGTCCAATTTTTTCAACTTTACAATGCAGTTTTTAGATTATAAGCAGATTAAGGTCTGGTTGTCATCATATACATGGATTGGCCATCTTTAAACAAATTCAGATAAATCTACCCATCAAATTTTGATAATCATCGTACGTTTCTCTAAATCTTACTTTATTTTTGTAACTCACAAGGTTCATTTACTATATTATCACAGATTAAAAATCAAGAATGGAAAATTGAAACAGTATCTAATCTCAATATGGTTTTAATTTATTGATCACAGATTCTTATTTCAAAATAAATAACAAAGTCTCAAATTCTGGTTGAGATCATCCATGTGAGGTTTTTGTTAAATGTCAAATACATGTGACTAGAAAATAATTAGAAATGGCATTCAATCTATGGTTATATTTGATATGTATTACTAACGAGAGTCGAGCATCAGTTATCAGTGAATGGATGGATGAAATGAAAGTATTCTACAGAAAAACATAACCTGTTATTCTGAAAGTTTCAGACAACAACAAAGAAATTTTATAAATAAATACGCACTATATACACATGTATATACAAATACGACACTTGTACAGACATAAGTGGTACCATGGACCGTGTATATATACGGTCCACAGTAGTACATAGTCAGATCTGCAATACTTTAGTATTTATATTCATCATGGCATTTATCATAAACATAAGTCACCAGAAACTTACATCAAAGAACAGTGCAAGCATAACACTCTTCTTTCAAAAGCTTAGACCCAAAAACCCCTTTCACCATAAAAATATATAACATGATCATCAAAGAAATGTGTTATCTTGTATATCTATGATAACAAGTGCTGATTTACTTCCATTTCATGTTTTACTTCAAACGATCATGCCAACTACACTCAATCATGATGAGTTTTTTCTCAAAATATTATCAAAATTACAGCCTAAAATTCTTATGTATGGGAAAATAATTTGTTATTTCAACAGATTACTATTAAGGTTTTTCAGAGTGGGGTTTTCTTAGATCACTATCAAAACAAAGAGTCCAAAATTCTTATGGATGGGAAAATTATATTTTTGTCCAAAAATTTACTAGGGAGATTTTCAAAATGTTTTGCATCAATTTAATTAGGACGAGATTTTCTTGCATAAACGGACTAAAATTCTTATGAGTGGGAAAATTATTTGTTTGTACTTTGTTCATAGAAACAACATGGAGAAGTTTAAAAGTTTTGCATTTATCTAAAGTATCAATTACAATAGATATTTTCTGTGCTTAAAATTCTTTAGGAAGGGAAAATTACACATTGAATTTTTAAAGGTTAGCACAAATTTGAGTTGCTCCAAACATTATTACAAAATGCAATTATCATTAACTATAAATGATAATGAAACAGTTCAGCTAAACAGGTTATCATAAAACACACACAAATAAGCCTTGGAGAAGCGAGTGATGCTGTGACACTGATCAAATGTATATGTAGAGTATGTATAAAATAAGATGAGTTTTGTGCATTATAATATATTGCATGAACTTGATGTCATGAAAATTAAAACTGTGTCTTGGCCTTCCCCCTTTAGTTTCAATACATAACATACGTTCATTAGGATAAGGCTAAAACTGCCTTATTGATTGCGGCCAAACAGATGATTGGTCTCAAACTAGAGTTACAATTGGTATCTAACAGTGGACATGGCGCTTAGTTAAGTAATACAGAACGATTACAGTTCCTTCTTTACCAAATAGTGGTGAGAGATGAAGGAGAACATAGCCAATTTTCATTTATTGGATTTTGAATTCCTTGCAAAATAAATTGTAAACACGGAGTCTCTAATGAAAATGGTTGCAATACCATTCAGTATTTAAAAAGATGATGAATTCAAAATTTTGAAACATTCGGCATCTTCTTCAGATGATACAAACAAGCCAAAATCTGTTCATAGGCTTTTTTCAATCTCATTGGATCCAAGCCATATCAATTCCAGTACATTTTAGTATAGATTAAGGTGTGAAGAAACAGATAGTCCGAAAAATTGCAAATGACCATGTAGTTGTGCAAGTGAGCCTGTTTAATAGACCTGATGTGAGCGATGTAATTTTAGTTTTTGTTCTGGCAACTTTTCACTGGTTGAGCCATAAAATTTGTACAAATCTAAGACCAATGAAAAAGTTGCATTCTAATAATATTTAGTTTAAAGTTTCTGTGAATGTGTATTATATTTCAATATTAATTTAAGACAGATGTAATAGGAGAGAGGAGTAATGTCATCTGTCAAACAAGACTGCGGCCTGTTTCACGAAATTTTAACTCATATAAAATTGAAATTTTAGTAATTATATTGGATAATATTGGATTAATTTTAGTGCTTAACCAATCAAAATTAAAGTATCTACTAAAATTGGGATTTTATCTTTAGTTAAGATTTCGAGAAACAGGACCCAGGTCCTTAAAAATGACTATTTTAGCACAATTTTCTGGCAGTACCTTTCTTGTAATGCTATGAAACTTTTGGGGGTTTTTTTTTGTGTAAACTTTTGGTTTGAGGGAGAGATGACAGAAGATAGCATAGCAATAAAACAATTTTGGGAATGTCTGATAAAGCAATGCCAGAAAATCCTACTTAAACTATTTGGCAGATGACATCCTACAAATTTTAATTATTTAATTCCAATAAAATTCATTACACCTGTGAAGTTTAGGAAATAAAGGCGGTGAAGATCAGTTTATGAAGTGCCATGATATTCTAAGATCTAAATGAGGGAAATAAAAAGCAGTACAGATCCAACTAGACTGTATCCTCTGGCATGATGAAATGTTCACAATAATAAACCAAGCAAAAGCAAAATGAAACATAAAACAACCCAGGATTCTACTGAAAACATAATAATAACGATGATATGACGATTACGACAGGCTTCATGTCTGTACATCTAAATAACACATTAATATACCATGCACTATCAAAACTCCTTTCAACACAGACAAGAGACATGGCCGACTATAAAAATACTGAATCTTTTTGTCCTACTGTTCTGCTCTGACTGGGCTTAAGAAGACGGATCTGTCATTTCCGATATGTGAATATTACATGCTTTTTTTGTCACTAATAACTCTTGACCCACAACGCGATTCCAAGCAGTATGAAGAGTTCAATACGAACAAAATTAGTCAATGACACTTATGATAACCCAGTCTTAAGAGCCAAATTAATCTCAGAGTGTATTCTGTTTACTTTTAAGCGACACTAATATGTTGAATGACTTGGTGTATTATACATTTACTACCTCTATCTGCCGCACACATGCTTTATAGACACGATCTTCAGTTTGTAAAAGACAAATGAACTTCTTGATTGCAGATACACAATAATAAATTGCACTTTATATTACAATTATTTGTCTGTGTATTCTAATCCAGGAGGGCGAGTGTGTGTGTGTTGCCGAATGGTTAACGTGTGCGCCTTGGGTCCGTCGTGGTTTCTATTACCCGCTTGTACGTACCAAGGATTAGTGTCGCCTGTCCAACTTTGTGGGTTTTCCCCAGGTTCTCCGGTTTTCTCCCACTACGCGCAAGCGATTAATAGAAATAAAATTGGACCATGTTAGTCCTGAAATGACATAGTTTGTGTTGAGGGGATGTTGACCCCATTTCTCTCTCTCTTCAGATTCCAGGTCCCGAAGCACTGACATGTAGATTTTGAATCACACCATTGTATCTTAACATTTCAGGGTTTTTGTCCCACTGTCATGCACCTACTTGGCCAACAAAGACGTGTCAAGGCTTCTTTAAAGGGACAATAACACTCTTGCTGGCTTGGCAGTTCTAGAAAATGAATAATAGTCGTATTCTAAGTACCTGGGCCCTGTTTCACGAAATTTTAACTTAAGATAAAATCCAATTTTAGTAGATACTTCAATTTTAATTGGCTAAGCACTAAAATCAATCTAATATTATCCAATCAAATTACTAAAATTGGAATCTTATCTTAGTTAAAATTTCGTGAAATAGGCCCCAGATGTTTATGTGTCCTACCTGTTGTGTAAATTATCCATTACATCATATTTTACTTGTCTAGAGGGTTCGAAAATATTTTAAAATTCAAGTCACATTTGAAAAGGTTTACGTAAACCTTTTCAAATCATGTAGTTGAATTTTTCCAATTTTTTAAATTAGGTGTGTTACGATGAAATTTATATCATCAATTTATTTGAATATTGCAAAATAATACAATTTGTTGACCAGAATAAAGATTGGGACATATTATTCATTTACAACAAGAGTGTTATTGGGGCTTTAACATGCATACCTACATGTACACAGGTTATCAGTTTTACATACAGTGTGCTATGAGAGAACGCCAACGAATACTTCGGACCTCAATTTTTCATCCCATTCAAATGATCAGATAGCTGTCCTTGTCAGTGCCTCCTGTCTGCACCACTGACACAGGAAAAAACCACGTCGGAAAATCTCGATGGACTTTCTCAGCCAATGCAGGAATCGAAAACACGACCTCTAGGCTAACGAACCAGTGTCTTACCCACCGTAAATGCAAAGTCTGTATGTATGAACGCACCTAAACTGTAATATTCCTGTATCAGAAGAAACATTCAGTATTTTTAAAGTCAACATGCCCCCTATAAAATGTGATATTCCAGAACCGGGTTTTGATAATGTTAGTTGTTTTGTTCACAGAGGTACAAAATTACTGTTTCTATTGACTACATGTTGATTATTACAGCAGTACCAAAATACAACAATTAATAGCCAATCCGATTGTTTGTTTCCTTTCATAATAGCCAATCCGATTGTTTGTTTCCTTTAATAATAGCCAATCAGATTGTTCATGTCTTCCCATAATAAAAAGTAGTAGAATCCTGAATATTTGTCAAATGTAAGAGGATCAGTCAGCATGGAGAATGGCACCACAATTTACCTATCCTTTTTGTTTCAAAGTCGTCTTTCGACGGCTCAACATAAGGCTTTAAATCTCTATCTGGAAATTCACAGTTGATCCATCGGTCTCGCATAGTGTTCTGATCATAAAAATAAATTTTTTAATCAAGCCTAACAGAAAATAAACTATTAATTAGCTTCAGAGAAAAATGGAGGGACTGACCGTCAAGGAAAAGAAATAATAATTGAAAATGGTAGAAACCTAAAGAGCCAAGGTAGTGGTGGTAGATCGATCGGCCAATCTTTTACAAAAAATTTTTTTGTTGAAATTAGTTTATTTCGTTATGAATTTTGAAGAGGTGAGAAATCTCACAAACACCAAATGAAATGATCCAAATGTTTTTTTTTTTTTTTTTCCGGAATTACAAAATACAGATCTAAAATTACGTAACAATTATTGTTATTAGAAGATTGGACAATCAAAGCCTGGTAAACAAAACATGCAGGTACCATGCAAGTCCATCCCTCAATTTTCCTCCCCCCCACAACATGGAAAACATAATACTTGAGATATCATCTTCGGCCCTTTTACCTATTCGTACAGGATCGTTATAATCGGGTTGGGGTTCTATATGAGGTTTAAGTTCATCATCATCATAACCTACATTCATCCACTTGTCACGCATTATAGTCTGTTTCAAATAGGTAGTAAACACAAGGTTAGTTAATATATGCCCCATCAAAATCAAGTATTGTACATGTATGAAATAGGCTATTCTTTTATATTTTTTTTTTGCATGGAACAATAGGAGATAAGATTTGGAATGAAATTTAACATACAAATAAATAACATATTGCAAAACAAGAAATGAATGCTAGCACAGAATTAATTATGCGCATAATATCAAAACAAGATATTTGAGTGTAACAACAAACTACTTTTTCTGCACCAACGGCACGAGGAAGAGGAAAACGGTAATGAGGAACTTTGTATTCAAACACCAGGCACGAAGCTAGGAACTCTAGTTCTTAACCCACCGAGCCACTTTGGCTCCACAACAAAATTCCTCACAGCAGCCTTGCAATTATCTGAGAGTGGTCTTGTATCTCTATTGCAGTTCATAACTGGACAGGGAAGATTTATTTCAAATATGTCAACCTTATTTGGTTTATATTAATTTAATGCAGCATCCATTTCTTGTTTTACTCTAGTTTTAATGTTTTCTTGAAGATTTTTGTAAAAATATATAATTTTAAAATCATGAGAAAAGGTCATTACAATTTATTAAATACAAAAAGATTCCTTGAGGTCATTTATCTATCTTTATGTTACCGAAATAAATTTACAAGAATATTCCCCGATTTAACTTTTAGAAAACGTAATAAATTTTCAAACTTACCTCTAAACTTGCCCTTTTTAATGGATTTAAAATTAAGAATTTCTTTAATAAATTTTCACAGTCTGTAGACATATAAAAAGGTATTCTATATTTCCCCCGTAACACCTTTTCTCGTAACTCCTGTAATAGACAATAAAATACATACTGAGCAAAATAAAATTTAGGGGAATGGGGTTTAAAGTAGTGCTGGCACAATATATCCTTGAATCACTGCATCGAAATTTTTTTTTTTTTTTTTTTTTTTTGTCGCTTCAGTAAGTAACCTATTACACTCTTAATTATCCAGGCCACATATTATCCATACTCCGCGCAGCGTTTCGTTTGATTAGAGGTAATCCCACTACACACTGCTATTATGAGTGGATATTGTTGTTTTAAATTTTGATTGGTCAGTAGTCAGACTACCAACCAATCACTAGCTGCCCTACAAAAGCTTTACATTTAAAACGAGTGCTAATATTCGACCAAATATGATTACATAACGTTACGTCACGGCTCGCGATTTTATTATGCCTATAATTAACCCGTGCATAGCAGAATACTGCAGTAAAACTAATTGCATGACAAGCGAGGCTATCAAGTCGAATGAAATATAAACAATACTGTTTGGAAACGAACATACTTTCACCGTTTTTAATACCTTAAATCACTGTCCAAAGTTTTAGGGAAGACCCAGATTAAACGAAGGACTGCCATGTTGCTGTACTTAAGTGATAGCTTTCGTTGAACGGAAAGAATAGACACACTCCCGTATAAGTTCAAGAAACAGACGCTATTCCAGCAATGGCCTGAGAGGGATTTCTCAGGCCATTGCTTCAGGAATATGCATATTATCCAGTTACACAAACACTTTTAATCATCCACGTCACACATTATTATCCACAGGTACAAAAACACTCTTAAATTGTTTTGGTCCTTATTTTGATCCGTATCAATATCGTGATATAAAACAAGTTTTATTACTTTGACATCTGCAGGACTAAAAATATCAATTATTCATTTTTCCTGTTGTTTTCATGGAAATATCAAGACTGCAGTGGCAATATTACCCTGAAAAATACACAATCCAGATCTACAACTTTGATAATAAACTAGATTACAAAGATTCTAAACTTACTTTTAAATTTTGTCCGTCAAACGGTAAGGACCCACTGACCAGTGTATATAAAATTACTCCTAAACTCCAAACATCTACTTCAGGACCATCATATTTTTTACCTACAAAAATAAAAGTAGAAAAAATGCAAACAGATTAATACACCATACATAAACAAAATAATCAAGATCCAGTATGACCTGGTTTGTGTTGAATGGACGTTAAACCCCATTTCTCTCTCTCTCTCCACTGTTCTGCTACGACTGGACTAATAATGAAGACAACCAAAATTCATGAAATTCAATCCATTTTATCCTGGTATTCAAACTGTTTTCGAAATTGAAAAAACTAGGGTTTAACATTCAGTGGACACAATCTAGGTCATTTGGGTAGTTACATAATATGACAAATGATATGTATTTCATTAATTTGGAATACCCAGAGAAAACCCACAAACTCCCTATTTTTGTTAGAATCTACTATCTCATTATCGGCCATGTTGTTTGTTCAACCAAAAACTATACACTAATGTAGTCTTGAAATATTGCTACCACACATGACTGGAAAAAAGGCAACTGTCACAGTCAATGTCAGGCAGAAAACTAAGCTTTATCAGGCACAATCCCTCTGGTGCCGGTCATTGTGTCCAGTACAAAATTGTCTTTATTCAATGTTTTTAAAAGGTATTTATGATACATGTACGGAACAAAATTCAAAATATCAGATACTAGTTCATTAAGTACATCTAAAATCATTGTTTCCAGGCCAGTGACCACTTTAATATACTTTAAACAGGAACTTGAAATGTCTTTATTAAGTATAGGGTTCTATAAATCTGATGAGCAATTTTTAGTATTTTCTATAATTTTCAATGAAATGATGCAATTTCAAGTTTTAATTCTCAGCATTTTCAATGAAATAATGCAATTTCAGCAATTTTTTTTACTATGCACTAACAACAATACTGTTACAGCAAACTACCCAATATTGATTAGCAAATTTGAAATGTAAGCTGATTATTTCGTTCTCTTCCAGTACTGATCTAAAAGAAATTATTGCACATGACAACTAGAACATGTGACTAGTTGTATATATATATTGATTTATGAGCATGTCATTGTTAGGTAACTTAGCTTATGTATTACCTATCTAAAGCCATTATCAGTTATTCACCCAACAGGAACACCAAATTATAAATTGATTTATTAAACCTGTCATGTCAGTTTGACCATCAGTAAATTGGTGTGGAAGTCAGCAAGTACTATGTGCTTGATAATGATAAGAATATACTTGTCGAAAAATAGTGCTTTTAGAATAAAACCAGTGATTGATTTCCCGTAATAAAAATTGTGTTCTGTTTAATGTGTTTCTCAGTCGCTATGTGTTTCTTAAAGCTTAAAGACTTAGTACTATGTTGATCATAAGAAAATGAAATTAATGAAATGAACTGGAGTTTAACGTCCTACTGCTCTGCTCCAAACTGGGCTAATGAAGACGGGCATACGCCCTACAATGTACTATGAGGGAAATTTTGCATGGGCAGCAATGCTATGGCGTACTCTTGTATCGAATTCCAACTGCCAAGGGATCTTTTACATGCACGCCAATGTGTAAGTACACAGGACCTCGGTTTCCCCATACCATTCAAACAACTAGACAACTTTCCTTGTCAAGACCTCTGTCCTGCACCACTGACAAGGAGAACCCACACCAAAATTTGGATGTACTTTCTTGGCCAATGCAGTGATCGAACACCCGACCTCCAGGTTAGTGAGCCAGCATCTTACACACTTAGCAATAGCAACCGTGGCCATCAGTGAATATGAATCACAACACTTGGTCTGATCCTGTCTTAATTCACTTAGAGAGTTTACAGGGAATCGAGTTGATCTACCACATAGCACAATACACTGGTACACTTAAAATACTGCATATAATTTGAAAACAATTGCCCACTTGTATACCAAATATTTACTCAAATTTCTAAATCAGAGAGATTTCTAACAATAAAACGCACAACTTCCAATAAGCATTAAGGTTGATGTGTGTACAAAGTTTCATAATCATATCTTAAACGATTTATGCCCTATGCTCTGAAAATAAAACTGGGTCCATTTTCATATCCTTCATTTAACTTAAGATAAAAGAACACAGGCCTTTGGTTTGTGCAGACAAGAGTGCTTGACAATGTCTGACTGGTGCCGTGTTTCCAGGCTTGCCTTAAATTGATGTATTTACCTTGAAAAAGTTCTGGAGCAGCATAAGGAGGACTACCACAAAATGTATCTAGTTTGTTGCCGGGTACAAATTCATTACTAAAACCAAAATCAGCTATTTTGATATTCATATCACCGTCTAATAATAAATTTTCAGCCTTTAAATCTCTGTGAACTATGTGTTTTTGATGGCAGTACTGAACTGATGAAACAATCTGAAAAATACAATAATGACAGATGTTCTCAATAAAATATTGATTTAAATTTTATAAAATACATTTCAGACATTAGAATACTATTTCTAGTCCAACTATAATATTTAATTATGTCTTGCAGACTTGTCTTTGAGAAGTTTTTCGTCACAAGAAAACGTAACTATCGCACCAGCAGAATGAGTTGATATTGTTGTTGATAGATATATAGGTCACCTCTGGCTTGCGGCTGTGGTTTCGATCCTTGGTGTGAGCGTATGTGGCATGGAGATAGGGGCGCCTTCTCAATCTCGTGGGATTCCTCCGGGCACTTCGGTTTCCTCCCACTGCTAAAGACCCCCACGCGCGAGCGAATTATTGAAATAAAATTAAACCATATGTTAGTCCCGAAATGACCTAGTTGTGTCGAGTGGACGTTAAACCCCATTTCTCTCTCTCTCTCTCTCTCTCTCTCTCTCTCTGTTGATAGATATATATTTCAATAATCCACATGCTCGTAGGTGTCTTTATTAATGAGAGGGTGGGATGGAGGGGTGGAACTTTCAGAAAACCCACAAGGTTAGGCAGACGACTCTACTCCTTGTCCTGTACACGTGTCAGATCAAAACCATGCAACTTGACGCAATGACAGGGCATTGCCCCACCACCCTGTTGGATTCGAGGAGCTACTTGCATTATGACGTTGTTACAATACAATATATTACATTACATTAATTTTCCCATTCTATAAATGAAATGGGGTTTAACGTCCTACAAGCTAATGAAGATGGACACACGCCATACACTGTGCTATGAGGGAAATTTTGCCCTGACAGCGGCACTACAGCCTACTCTCCCATTTTATAAATTACATAGTCAAAATTTCAATAACATTATTAAATCAAAATATAAATTACTAGAAGTTACTTGGTTTGTAAGCAGTGTAAAGTAAAAAGTTATTTTCATCCATGTTATTATTGTAAACTGCAGTTTTGGTATCTAAAAATAATTTTGTTAACCTCGAGCACCTCAAAACTAAATATTGTTTTGTTTGAAACATTCCAGAATCCAGACCGAACAGTTGGCAATCTCATTTGCCATCCTCATTATCACCATCGTATTATTCTAGAACTGAAGTGAAGCAGTCGTAAATGGATACATATTATTTCACAGACTCTGCACCTCAGATTAACAGTTAATGCTACATATTCTTGAAAAAGAAAGAGAGAGGAATGGGGTTTAACGCCCACTCAAAACAAATTAGGTCATTTTGGGACTAACATGTGGTTTAATTTGAAATCAATAAATTGCTTGCGCATAGGGGTCTTTAGTAGTACAACCAGGGTTTCGAAATCACGCCAAATGACTCAATGACAGGCTTTATAATACAGCGCGCATGTGTTAACCATTTGGCCATCCAACCCACCTATTCTTGAAAGATTACCCACATATTAATATCAGCATACTGGCAAAGCCTAAATCAATTTACAAGCTCAGAAGATTTTGAGATTAACATAATATCATTTTTTTTTTTTTTAGATCAATTGAGATAAATCTTATCAGTGGAGATAAATCTTATCAGTGGAGATATACAGCTTTCGTAATAACCACATTACCCTAGATACCTTGGTGGTAGATAGGATAAGTAATATAATTACCAAAGTTGTAGACAATGAGAGGTGGTATCAGGTGTTTATCAGGGGTTGAATGAATGAATGAATGGAAATGAAATGGGGTTTAACGTCCTACTGTTCTGCTCAGACCGGGCTAATGAAGACTGGCATATGCCATACAGTATGCTATGATTGAAATTTTACCCACTTCCAGGCAGCGACCCTATGGCCTACAAATTCCATCTGCCTAGGGATCTTTTACTCTGTTTTTTGTCCCATATGAATGAGTAGACAACTTTTCTCACAGGCACTCCATCCTGAACCACTGACAAGGGATAACCATGTCCGAATATCAAATAAACTTTTTCGGCCATTGCAGAGATCGAACACCCGACCTCCAGGCTAGAGAGCTAGTGCCTTACCCACTTAGCCACCGTGGGTTTGAATGACTGAGGGGTATATCTGAATGAAACAGGGTTTGAAGTCCCGCTTTCCTACACCAACCTGGCAAATGACTATGGGGCACATCAACTGAATTCCAACAACCAAAGGTTCTTTAACATGCACACCTACATCCAAAATACAGAGATGGCAAGATTCGGGCCTGTTTGGTGATTTGAAATCAGAATATTCCAACCACATGTACCATTCATTATAATATAAAATTTTTTTTAACTCAATTTCATTACAAATTTACATGTTTACTTTAGAATTAATCCTCTGTGATAAAAACAGTCACTATCATAGGCGGTAAATGAGGTGTCAGTTTGTAAGAATTAAAATATACATTACAATTCCTCTAGTTTTTATTTTTAAAAAAACAAAAACAGGAAGATAAGAAAATGGTCCATTTAACTGTAATTTTATTGCTGGTACAAAAAAAATGATGAAGCATGGTTTATATTTCATTTAAAGCACATGTTACTCATGAATAGATAAAGTTAAAAGTATTTATATAAAACCACCTGCTGTTGTCTGTTACAGTAGTAAGTAATATAAAGAGCTTGTTTCCAGAACATGGTGAATGGCACACATATGTACGTATATAGGAACATTTCTCTTCTATTCTATAAACTGTATCCATTACCCCAACTCCCCGAGTTAAACCCCATTTAATTTCATTTCTATAAATCCAACTTGATTTTCCATATATATACCACACCACACACGTTAACAAGTATTTATTTGATGAAGCAAAACTAAATTATTGTTGTAAAAATATTTACGTCTTTTTAATACAGCTTACTGTTTATAAATCGCTGGTTTTATTTCAATAATTTACTTGGGCTGCCAATAATTATCGTGTTATTTAAATGGTATTGTTCCAAATACTAAAACATCGGAAATGTATTCAGGTCGTGTTACTAATTATATAGTAACAACATTCAATACCGTACGAGATTGTCGGTTGTCGTTAACAAAAAAAAAGTCTGTCTCGTTTAATTTCGAAGCTATTTGATTACAATTTTTACTCCCAAAAAATAAAATTACAAGAATTGAAAAAGCGGGAGTATTTGTCTCCCGATCGGGAGCTCAGGAGATCAGGGGTGAAATCGGGAGACTCCCGCGAATTGAGGGTGGTATCACATGTATGGCTGGGATATTCAAATTTAATCTGAGAGAGAGAGATAGGGTTTAACATCCATTCCACACAAACTAGATCATTTTAGGACTAAATGGTTCAATTTCACTTCAATAATTCTTTTGCAGTGAGAGGAAGCCAGAGGACCTGGAGAAAACCAGTGAGGATGGACATATGACCATACTCCTTGTCACTATTCCAGTTAGGAGGCTCCTCCCAATGTCCTTCCCCCCCCCCCCACAAATAGCGGAAGATGAAAGTGGGTCTTAAAAACGAATTGCGCAAAGTTGTGGAATGACAAAGGACGTTCAAGACTACAGTGCGTGTTAGAAAAGCTTATGACAGTGTTCAAAATACTTCACAAATTGGCCAAGCCTGTCTTTGCTGAATAAAATACGAGCATCGCTATGTTTATATTTGATTCACTTGGTTGGAAAGATAAGAAAATCAAACAGCCTACATCAATACCAATTGTGTACGACGGTAATCCTGTCATTCGAAGTCAATACCTGACTTGTTTCCAGCAAACACTAAAGTAGTAAGGCAAATGAACGATATTTCATCGAACTAATTCATTTTACGTACATTGTTTTGTATTTTGGGTGTCATTATACTGATGAGAATTATCCAGTCCTAAATCTTAATGGGGAAATAACCCCTCCTTCTTCCTGTCTGTAACTGTTCTGTCTGCGTAAGGTCCGAGAATTCATTTTGGAACGCTCCGTATAATCTCAGAAAGATCATTATATGTAGATCACAAATAACCAATATCCCCAGCCCCCCCCCGGTAGCAAAAGGTGTCCATTTCTATTACATTTCCTGGTCAAATGTCAAATATACAAGACCTATTTGGCAAGAAAACAAAGATTTTCGACGACGAATCTAATTATCATTAAATTATATCATAATATTGTTGAGATAATAATGCAATAACGGTCCAATCAGATTATTACATGGTGCTGACATAAAATAAACATGGCGCCCAAATTAGATAGGTTGCCTAGCAACTAACAGCTGATGTGATTAGGACTATCCTATGTGTGGTCATAACAAGATCTATAAAGAAGCCAGAATTACAACACTCACCCCAATAAAACTGTTCTACTAATACTAACATTTACATGTTTAACATGGCTTAATTTGACACGGGGCAGCAAGCCGATAGTTTCAAATTGCTGGCTCTGGCCTGCTGATCACTTCAACTAGATCAATTCTCCTTTAATAATAAACACGACTGGGCTTACATGTATATAGGAATAGCCCTATAGAATTTCTATCAATTATACAACTATTATTAGATTTTTAAACTCCAGTTCAACTAGAAACATCTGTTGTGCTTTTATTATTATCAGTAACAATTTTATTCGCTTTCTCTCTCTCTGTAAGTATAAACTTTTGTTTTTATAGTTCTGACCTTTGGAATCCAATTTAATGTTTACATTTTCATGAGATCACCTTGCACAACTCTGAACTCTGAGCTACATTTCTCTTACTCTAATTACTTAGTGTAGATACACATGTATTATCTCCAAGCTTTTTCTTCTCAATGTATCAAAACAATTTGAATTCCCTTATACAAAATACTACTTTAAACCCATTCTCACATTTCGACAATGTCTGGTAGAGAAATCAAAACCTATTTTAATAGAAAGAAATCTAAAATACTACTACTTTGGATACGTGTATCTGGTATCCAAAAGTGTTGTCCTTTTAATCAAATGAAATAGTTTAATATCCTATTTATCTGCACCAAAATGGTTTAAAGATGTGTGAAATTTTGCCAAGGCAGCAGCATTTTGGACTATACTTCTTCATATTCCAAATGTCATAGGTTCACAACACAAACTCCAATCAATATTCTATCAGCAAAAGGCACAACTACTATAACTGTTATAGGTCGATGTGTGTACAAAGTTTCATAAAGAAATCTTGAAAATATTCTGAGTAAATAGAGAATCTCCTACGAGTGTTTTTTGATATCAAAAAATATCAACACAAGTTGATAATGTAAAAAAAACGAGGCTCTGCCGAGTTTTTTTTACTTTATCAACGAGTGTTGATATTTTTTGATATCAAAAAACACGAGTTGGAGATTTTGTTTATCACCCAATCCTTTCTTACATGCAGAAATAAATAAATATAATTCTTTGGTATAGATTTCACCTTTACTGGACCTAATTTCATTACTGCGTAGTGATACATCAGTTTTTTGACTGCAGTTTAGCTATTGCAAAGTCCTATATATTGACCCAGTATTTCCTTCAAAGTCAATTAAATAAAAACAGTTTCTTTTTAACAAAAAAAAGTCACTTTTTATTTAAAATAAGTGGTTTCTTTAAAATAAAAGAAAGTAGTTCCTTTTTGATTGACCAATCAAATTTATGTAAAGCGATATCTCCTAAGGAGATATCGCAGTAGATTATGTAATTTATCATACAAGCGATATCTACTGTCAAATAAGATATTGGGTGATAATCTGTGATACACTCTTGAAAAACATTTCAATATCCCTCTGTCAACATCCTTTGGTGATTGATAAAAAACAAAGTAGTTTCAACCCTGAACCAAAAGAATATGTATTCTTCCTAACAAACACATATACATGTATATTTTGCTTAGTAGCTTTGGTATACAAATGATTTATGTTTATATAAGTTTATCTTTGTGTACCTATAATTATTTATGTACATGTATGTTTTATTGTTTATAAGGGTAAACAGTAATAATATCATACTATAGTTTACCCTGTGCTTGATAATGACAAGAGGACACTTGTTGAAAAGTTGCACTATTAAATTTGCTAGTAATTGTTGAATTTTAATTAGATTGCCATAAAGTTGTGTTTTGTTGGTTTGTTTGTTTCATATACAGTTCTTTTATTCATGATATACACACACAGCCTTATACGTTGTTAGTTAGATACAATCAAGTTACTTCTAAAGTGTTTTGTTTTGACTACTAATAGTCTACAGCTAGATCTCTTTGTTAAGGCCAACTCAATTTTCATCAAGGTCGCCTTGATGTGGGAGAGGTTGAGGCAAGTGATTGTTGATGAGATTGTAGATTAGGGTTAGGATAATCATTAGGCTAGGTTCAGGGTTAGAGTTGGGATTAGGGCTAGTCCTGGATACATCTTGTAACCTTTGACCAAACATGAAGTTGTCCTTAACAAATAGCTCTAACCACTGCACTAGTCTAGTATTTTGAATATTAAACTACATGTATATTCTGTTACATGTAACAGTGAGTTATTGCATGAGATATGACACAGTCTATACCTGACATTATGACATTATGACATCATAAATCATGAATATGTCAAGTTGCTACACATGAAACATGTATGTCTAACAAGAGTTTGAGGTCATGAAATCACTAACTCCTAACTAGCTGATATATAAACGGGAATTTCTCATTAACGGTACATGGAGAGAACATCATTTGATACGGATGACCTACTCTTAAATGTCATTGTTAAATCAAACTCATCTAAAAGTCATTTGATATTTTTATGTTTTTCTTTGGGAACTTCTCAAATGATTGGTAAAGACATTGTTTAGTTCGAAATAATTGAATGGTTTTGCTGAATAAAACTATGTTAAAGCCACTGTTCTTCATTTTAGGGATTCTGAATGCCCTGCAAAATACAAAATTGTAAACGCCGATCCTCCAAAGTTGAATCTCCAAAAAGAATTAACAATTGGCAACCACTGTTAGTGTTAGTCCATGTTAAGGCATGTTAGTGCACCAGCCTAGTTGGAGCACAACAGTAGGACATTAAACCTCATTTAATTTCATTCCTGTTAGTGGGACAGCACATAACTCACTAAACCATGATGACTGAGTGGATTGGACTGTGTGGATCTCCTTATGAGTATTTCGATTAGGTACATGTATATACCCTATATCTAATTTTTGTCCCCCGCCTTTCGTCCGTCCGTCTGTCTGTCTGTCTGTCTGTCTGTCTGTCTGTCCTTCTGTCTGTCTGTCCGTCTGTCCGTCACACTTTTTGGGACACAATAACTCTCTTCCTAATTGAGCTAGAATGTTCAAACTTGGTGTATGTGTTTATTAGGTCAATGCCTTGATGGAGTTCGAAGATTAGCATTTTCCGCTTAGGGTAAGCAGAGATAAGCAATTTGATTGGTTGATGCTTTGGGACACGATAACTTTAGTTCTAATTAAGTGAGAGTGATGAATCTTGGTGTATAGTTTCATTACAAAAATACCTTGACTAAGTTCGATAATGAGCATTTTCTGCTCAGGGTAAGCAGAACGATACACAATTTGATTGGTCGAGACTTTGGAACACAATAACTCTTCTTCTAATTGAGTTAAAATGTTCAAACTTGGTGTATATGCTTATAATGTCAATGCCTTGATGGAGTTTGAAGATGAGCAATTTCCACTTAGGGTAAGCAGAGATAAGCAATTTGATTGGTTGATGCTTTGGGACACGATAACTTTAGTTCTAATTAAGTGAGAGTGATGAAACTTGGTGTATAGTTTCATTACAGTAATACCTTGACTAAGTTCGATAATGAGCATTTTCTGCTCAAGGTAAGCAGAGCGATACGCAATTTGATTGGTCGAGAGTAGTCGAGACTTTGGAACACAATAACTCTCCTTCTAATTGAGTTAAAATGTTCAAACTTGGTGTATATGCTTATTAGGTCAATGCCTTGATGGAGTTCGAAGATGAGCATTTTCCGCTTAGGGTAAGCAGAGATAAGCAATTTGATTGGTTGATACTTTGGGACAAGATAACTTAGGTTCATCTTGAATGATGATTTTTATGCCAATACAATGACTGCATTCTCATTTAGTAATGGATTCGACAGTAACAGTGTATAGAAACGATTGACTTGGACACAAGGGCCCTTTCCCTTGGCCAGAGGGGCCCTTTTGTCTGCCTTTAGGGTCCCCCTAACTAGGGTACATTTTCATTTTTCTCGTCGGTTTTAGCATTTTTCTTTATAAAACACTTTTGGATGACACTTCGTGTACAGTTTAACTGCTCGATACGTTTGAAAAAAATAAATGTGCGATTAATTAATATGTGTCTTCTATGTATTTTGGGATTTCGGCGGGGGACATCAGCCTCACTGTTGGCTTGTTTCATTGAAATCAAGGTCATCACTAAACTGAAAGGTTACACAACCTTTGGGTGGCTAAAAGAAACAAGTTTATACATGCACATTTAATGGGTATATTTATGGAAAGGCGGGCAAGTGGGATAAAAAACCAAGGCCCTGTATACATATTGATGTGCACGTAAAAGAACCTTCAATACAGGAGTAGGATTAGTATCGAAATGACCTAGTTTGTGTCAAGTGGATGTAAAACCCCTTTTTTCTCTCTGTTTGTTCTATGGCTTGGCATGTTTAACAGTTTTTACTGTATGATAATGTTTAATATGTACAGAGAGTATAAATGACATAAGTTTATTGTATGGGAACCTCTTATCACTTCTGACTGATAACAGTTTGGACTATTATCAGCGTTATTACTGCTGAATCATCAAACTGGGTTTTCCTTCTCTTGAAAGAAGACACATGTTAAATATGTTCCAATTCAGTGATTTAATGTTTTTTCTCACTGCTGGACTACAAATTCTATTTCTACTTAAGTGTTTTCTTCTGTGCAATAATTTTTATTCATTACTCAATTGTTGAAAAGAAAATCCTGACACCTTATATCTTAAAACCCATGAGATATCTAACAGTAGTTTCTTAGTCAAATAATTGACAGTAAAATTGGAAAGGGATAACTAAATGGGTGTGGCTCATGAACCATAAAAGCCAATTCAGCTTTATTATTATATCAGTTAAAGGTCTATACGCAGGTACAATGTGGGGAATGAAAAACAAAATGTCTTCCATGACTTTTAACCTGTACAGCCAATCGATAGATTATGATTTTCCAACTTCATGTTGATACTATTTGGGAAAGGATTTGGACATTAGGATTTGGACACTTCTTCTTTTCTTTTTCATCGCATTTAATACATTGTACCAATGCATATCAGTATTTTAGTCAGTGTTGTGATACAAGATCTATATTCATAGCCTGTCAAATTTGTTTTGGAGAAAAAAATTGAACAGAATGTTCTAAACAAAGCATATGCTCCCCATTTACTCCAAATATGGCATTTTGGTAAAGAGCTCAATACAATATAATCAAGTCCCTTTGTCATTTAATAAGAATGAAGGGTTTTTAGAGTTTTGATGAAATGATGACATCTCAAGCACTATTTATAGCTCAAACTTGTCTGAAAATGGCCTGAAACAATGGACTGCTGCTATACAAAATCACTGGACCCTATCCTTAAAAGATATATTTACTCAAACTTAATTAGGTCATCTCATGATGGTGCTATTTATTTTGTATTTGGTTAATGACTATTACACCGGGTAGTAAAATATATTTTCACCAGTAGCTTTGGTATATGGGACTATTTAAACGTTCCAACACACACAGTAAGTCCTAAATGTAATAAAGTTATAGGTCATATCAGTAACTTGTAAAACTATGGACTAGGACAAATGGATGAGGGTGAAAAGGACTTGACTCAAGTGTCATTGATCAATTTGTAATATAAATCTGACAGAGACTACTGTCCCCTCTAGACAAATACCAGCCAAGCCTTTTTGTTCTATTTTAGTAGTATTCTAGGTCAGATCAACACAACTGTAAACCATTTTAATAGGGTTTTTATAACGAAGCAGTACAGGTGTGAACCAAGGTGCATGTTTCTGACATTTAAAACATTCTGCTATTTATCAGCCACCACAGTCAACCTTCTAACAGTTCAACTCCCCTGACCTACTTTTTTTATAATATAAATTAAATGGGCTGCTATGTGCTGTGATGTGAAACCTGGTTTAACCACCAGTGATAGTAGCCTATATATGGGATGAATCATGTATCATCACAGCGGATATTGAGGCTTACTATCTAACCCTGAAGCATTGAGAGAAATGAATTGAAATTGGGTTTAATGTCCTGTATTTATGCACCGACTGGGCTAATGAAGACTAGCTTACGCAATAGTCATACAGCATGCTACATGTAGGAGTGAAATTTTTCCAACTTTCTTATTTTATAAATTATATACAGTCCAAATTTAAACATTTCTAAGTAACAGCCTACTCTTAATCTTATTTGAAATCCAATTGCCAAGGGATCTTTAATGTGAACAACAATGTCTGGACAGGACCTTGTTTTTTCATTACATCCAAACGACAAGACACTGGCAAAAGGGCTCTTAAATGTGCACACTAATGTCTACACAGGACCATGTTTTTTTTCGGTCCAACCGAACCACTGCATACTGTAATGTATTATCACATTGGATATAGAGGCTTACTATCTAAACTGAGATATTGAGAGACAGCATTGAGAGAGGGAAAAGTATTTCATAATTTGGGGATCTTATTTTTGTCTATTTAATTACCGTACTATGGATTCACTGATTTAAGATAAGGGTCTGGGATGAATCATTTATCACACAGGATATTCAAACTTATCATTTTGAGAGGAAGTATTGGGAGGAGGGTAAATACATTTCATAACTTGTGGATCATATTTTTGAGTAATAAACGGTTATCGATTCACTGATTTGAGATTAGGGTATGAAACATGATACAGTCATTCAGTGATGTTTCACACTCTCTAGTCACCTGGCATCAACATATTATTAATATTACAATACAATAAATCAATTGTTGAAATACTTGAAATTCTAAAATTATGACATCTTTAATAAATATAACTAACCTGTCTAAATTTAGCTCTGGCTTCTTTTTCCTTCATTCTTCCATGAGCAACTAAATAATCGAAGACTTCACCTGTAGAGAGATAAAAACAGTGTCATACAATGTTATACCTTTGAAGCAAGCCATAACAGATTACTAAATATTGGTTTGATATTTCATTAGCAGATTACCTTAAGCATAATTGCACAAGATTCACTACATAGAGAAATATAATTCTAAGTTAAAAGATATTGATTATGTAAGATTACTAAGATCTAAATCTGCCTACTGCAGGTCTTTTTTTGGCTTCAAATGTTACATAGATAACTAATTAGACATTTATTCACATAAGCCCATAATAAACTCTCTACATCATCAATCGGCCATGATATTGAATGGATTAAACACTTGCTGCATATAATTTAACGATAAAGTGGATAATCAAAACTTTTTTTTTATCATTGCAGCGATGGTACTTGACAATCGAGACAATCTCATCAAAACATCAAACATGCCTAATAGTAAATTGACTAACATTTTCAATACATTCATTTTGCACTATCTGTGTTTTAAAGGAGCTTAGTCTCTAACTTAATATCTTCCATAATATTTGAAATTAAAAAGATGAATTAGCATTCAATGTAATCAATACTGATGTTATCTTGCCGTGAAACTATAGGATCCTAATCCAATATTTAAGTTTAAGACAATTAACATTTCATAATCACAGTACATGTGTCATGTACCCTTTGGTTTTGGGTGCCATTTTGTGATGAACAAATAAAAACATATCCTGCAAAGGCAGATTAATCTCCAACATAATGCATCTTTAATATAATTCATTTTACTGTAAAAACATTGAGTCATGTTTTATTTAAATATTAATTTATTAATGTAAGAAATAAACTGTACCTCCACTCGCATATTCCATCACCAAATATAACGTCTTTTCTGTTTCAATAACTTCAAATAATTTAACTGAAAGACAAAACAGAAAAATATTCAATATCAATTTAACAAACAACATCAACCAATGAACAGTAATAGCTAGCAGCAGGAAACATTTATATTGCTTTAACCATTAAAGTTTCTGATTCATCATTTGATTCAATTCCAATCATTATTTACAAGGATATGATAAACTATAAATTTGTCATCATTGGAAATGGTCGAAGTCGGCCAGCACCAGCTACATTATAATAAATTTATGGATAATATTCACTAGGTTTATTAAGTGAAACGTTTCAATGAGTATACTCTCACCGTTATCAAGCATTGATACAAACAAACATGTTACAGAGGGTTATATACAAGTGGATAAAGTTGTCTGTTTATTATATATCACGTTCACTAAATGCCTTTCAAAGACACCATCGATATTTTGACTTCGTTTTCTTAATCAAATTTAATAAATAATCAATCTGAGTTTATTTTCCGTGGATGAATTGTGAAAAAAACGTAAACGATAATAAGAGGATTTACATGTTATTGCACAATGTGATATATTCAAATCAATCTGAGCATAATTAGGTCATCTATCTAACTCACAAATATTGGTAAATTGATTTCTCCAGGGAGTTCGGATACATTTTCCAATCAATGGCTGTATGTCAATATATTTTTAAATTATAATTAAAAGAAATGAAATGAAAATGGAGCTTAATATTTATCTTTTTTTGTACCAACTGGGCTTATTAATCGGCATGAGCGACATTTTGTCATTTTGATAACTTTATCAATTACGAGGGTCGAAGTGGGAACCAGACATATACCAGCATGGCTCCTAATAATATGAAGAGAAAAAACTACAATCTATTCTTACCTATATTAGGATGATCTAACATCTTCATTATTCTAACTTCACGAAAAAGCTGAAACAAATGAAAAGTACCAATAAACTAAATGCATATTTATGATTCCATACAAAATCGCAAATTTATTCTCTGTATAAAATGCTGTCTGGATCGCTTTTAGGAAGAACAAAGAATGAGGAGGGAATAGAGAAGTCTCCAGTGTTCACATTCACTCAACACAAAGTAGGTCATTACAGAGCACACAGAGAAGACCACACAACTCCTACAGTACGGAAAATACATTGATTGACTGAGAAATGAGAGAGAGAGAGAAATGGGTTTAACGTCCACTCGACACAAACCAGGTCTTTTCGGGACTAACATATGGTTTAATTTTATTTCAATAATTCGCTTATGCGTAGGGGTCTTTAGCAGTGGGAGGAAACTGGAGTGCCCGGAGGAAACCCTAAAGGTTGAGAAGGCGCCCCTATCTCCATGCCACATACGCTCACACCAGGGATCGAAACCACAGCCACAAGCCAGAGGTGACCGGCCAGCTAGAGGTCAAAGCGCGGCACTCTAGTCCACTACGCCATCCCAACCCCCCTGACTGAGAAATGAAGAGTCTCTTCTATCCTGACTTGTGTTTTATTATACTTAAAATGAAATGAAATGGAGTTTAACTGGGCTAATGAAGACGGCTATACCCCATACAGTGTACTTTGAGGGAAATTTTGCCCAGACAGCGGCACTACGGCCTACTTTTATATCAAATTCCAACTGTCAATGGATCTTTTATGTGCACGCTAATGTGTACATGGAACCTCAGTTTTTCGTCCAATCCAAGCGATTAGACAGCAGTCCTTGTCAGACCCTCCGTCTTGCATCACTGACAAGGGGAATCGCGCAGGAAAATTTAACATATTTATATATTATAAATGTTTTAATATATACGATGTAGTGGAGCATGTAAACTGCAATATAACATACATGCACGTGCTGTTATTTACAGTGCATGTCAAAATTAATAAACATATTCCAAATACAAATATACAAATTTACTAAAAAAATTGATTGTATTTGATAATGATGATCATTGTTTATATTTCTGATAGGCATCTGATTGTATTGTATGTTTCGATGGCATTTAGTAATTTATCTGGAATAAACAGGTCACAATTCTATGGAATACACTTCCTGCTTCATAGTGAGTAAGAAATTGTACTCCATACAATTGTGACCTGTTTATGGAAGATAATTATCCATTGACATTCTAGTTTTGTTTTCGTAGTTAAATGTTAAATAATCAACTGAAGTACATTTTAGCATGGATTAAACCATGAAATAAAAAGTTACATATTGTTTGAAAAATGCAAATGACAATAATAGGCTCTATTTATTCAAATCAATGGAAGTTGAAATGATAAAGGTTTGGACTATATTTTTATGGTTTTTTTAGATTTCTATCTGTAAATATTCAAAATCAATATATTTTGATTGCCTATTTTTGAACAATACTTCATTTCATTGAATTAATATTACGGAGACAAAAATTTCATAGGTGACAAAAAACAGTTCAAATTAATACAGTTCAACTTGACATTGAATAGCAGGTTCATAAAGGCTTGAAAAATTATTCAAATAAGCAGTTAGCTAGCACAAGTATATTTAACCCCAATATACTTTCATTTATTTTTTAACAATAGTTCATTTCACTGAAGTAATATTAGTAAATATCTCTAATAACATATGTTTCACTTAACATCGTATCGCGAATTCAAAACCCTAGAAAACAATTACAATCGTAAAATGGACAATGTTGTTGGAGGAAATTCAAAAATCTAACTCATAAAATCTATGCAGAATTATTCAGAGAACAAGCATGCCAATTTTCATATTGATCAGACTTGAATTGATCAGAGCCTTAGCCTTTTTTTTTCGAAGGGCCCCCCCCCCCCCCGAACAAGATGAGATTGAGAAGTGGTTAGCAACAAGTTTCTAGTCAAAAAATATTTGAATAAGCCCAAGTTCATGTAAGTAATAGACTGTGAATGCATGTATAGGTTTTTTTACCGTACTAGATGGAGACCAAGATTAACAACAGTATAATGAAGACCGAAACACTGAATGATTGATTAATATCACCACCATATTGATTTTTCATATATTTTATCATATTACCAATCACTCTAACTTGAGTAAATAGATCAATTGGGTCATCATTCTAATTTTAACACCAATATTACAATAATAATGAAACATTTATCAATCTGTCTACGAACTAACTTGATGACAAGTAACAGAACACTCCCAAATACATAAACAAATATCAACATTCACTGTTACCAATAAATAACGCAGCTCATAAATCAATGCAGACCGGAATAGTGAAATTGGAGAAAGAATTGAGCTTTATTTAATGCCATTAATTGTCATATGAGGCATTTTGAAACCCTTGCTAACTACACATGTAGGCCTACACTATTGTGAAAGTAGAGCCTCTTAATGCAGAGCAGAATAGTGAAATTGGAGAAAGGAATAAGCTTTATTTAATGCCATTAATCGTCATTTGACGCATATTCAAAGCCTTACTAACTATACACATGTACACTATTGTGAAAGTAGAATCTCTAAAAGCAAATGTAATTAATTTCATATATCATATTGAAAATAGCATTAAGCGATGTATACACGATAAAATCAATCCATACAATTGTTGCATCAGACTAACAGAACAGGCAAATAGATATATATGGATAGGACCAGGCCCTAGTTCACAAAGCATTCTCGGACTTAACTCAAGAATTTACTCAAATTTGTTAGTCTTATTGTCTATTGTAGCTAAAACATCTATAGCCCTTTATAAAACTTTTCTATAACTCTGTACATGTATAGAGAACATGAACTTTGTGAAACCCGCTGCATCAAAACTACACTTTTTAGACATTTTTCTTCAAACAACACCATTTTATTCAGTTACTAAGAATGAACAAATGACACAGCCCTTGCATGTGCATCATTTTACCATACAACGCATAGAAGCATTGTGTTGTGTAACTGACAATCCAAGAACCAGAGGACCTGCACATTGGATTTTTGTTAGGTTTGTCCTTCTAGCTTATGCACTTTCATCTCAAATTTTTCAAATTCCACATACATGTACATGTACCAATAAATCATGGTGCATGTGTCAGCTGAAGAGAGAGGGAGAGAAACAGAGAGAGAAAGAAAAGGGGGGAGGGGGCTAATAGGGTTTTAAAGACCACTGATTGCAATTTGGATATTTTTAGACTAATAATATACATTGTATATTAGATCCACAGGGCAGGTTACCAATACATGTGACATGTACATGTATATTGAGGTAATAACTATAGCTGTAGGAGGAAACCGGAGGAATGAGCAAAAATCAAGAAGGTTGGGCCGGTAACCCTACTACCTGAATTACGGACAGATCTTATGGCAACATGTACAACCACATTTTAAATGTATGAAGAATGGGGTTACTAAAAAGAGTTATTCAATAATCCAGAAAACTGTCCATGTCTACTTCCGTCAAAGATTAGAAATTAATTTGAATACAAATTTCTTCTAGAGATAAATTGGTTCCCAGTCTGAAGGTACATGTACATTAGAAACTTGTGGGAAGCATGTAAAGGATTTCATTTTTTAAAAACAATTTAAAGTTATATTCCCGGGTACAAACTGGGTGATTTTATGATATATTAGAACTAAAAACATATTCAAACTAATTATTTTATCATGATTTTGCTTCAAATCGTTCTCAAAACATTGTAATTGACGAGTATAGCCTGCTATAAAAATCTATCGAAAGAGACCATGTTTGCGTCAGGCAATTACCCCGCCCCGTAACCAATGGCAACGGCAGCGGAGGACAGGGGAGAATGCATTGCATACACAAGACGATGTTGTCTGTAAGCGCTGACTATTTACTACAAATATCGAATCCTAATTAAATTCTCGGATTATCCACTGCCCGCGTCTTTTTCCGTGATTTTTATCCCAGAAATTGTTGTACGTCTAACTCTTCATAAAGTTTTTCAAGTTGTACACAAATCGCTCAAGTTCGCGTGCAGCCTTCAACGCCAAGCGTCCAGGTATCCTTATTCGTCGGGTTGACTATTAAGGGAACCCCTTACATTTTTGTCCTGTATACGCTCCATGAGTGTTTTTCAGGGAATCCAGTATTTTTCTAGTAAGATTGGATATCTCTACGTTCCATATATACCAAAATTGTCATACTTTTATAGGCAATAACCACCCGATTAATACTTATCTGGGAACCCAACTTTAAGCGGATATTTAACCTATCAAAATATTAAATATCATCAGCCTGAGGCTACCAGTAATAATATCATCCAAACTTACAGATACAACACAGGACAAAGATGATATCATATTATTACTTAGGTATAAATACGTGAATCCAGCCAGGCCAAAAAAATCTTTTTTTTTAGAAAAATCCGACAAAAATGAGATGGGGTTTAACATCCTACTTTTCGATGTTCTATCAGGGAAATTATATTTAAAATGTGCCACATCACAGCCTCATCTTATATTAATTTCCAACTGTCAAGGTTTCTATACATTCATGTTTTTGTACATGCACGTCAATGTGTTCACAGGACATTGGTTTTATCCATGCCATCCAAATGACTAGACACTGTTCCATACACAATTGTCTGTCAGCTGTAGAGTAACATAACATGTCTTTTGCAGTCATGTTACGATGAAAACGTCATCATTGTAGAAGAATTTGAGACAATGCAATTGACCTGCACATCAAGCCAGAGAACAAACAACAAAGTGACTCAAGCTTTTAGAATCCTGAATCATTCACAAGAATAGAATTTTTAGTTCTAGGACCAGTAGATTTTATGTTTCATCAGAAGATCAAAGGAGAAGCATGGAATTTTCTTCAGAAAGTGAAACCACAATATAAACACCCATTGAATGATGATGTGTTGAAGGATGTAAATAAATGTATTTGGAGTAAATAGACACATATATTATGGTACTGGAAAACAAATAATGAGAACCAGAGAGAGAAAGAAATGGGGTTTAACATCCACTCGACAGTCTAGGTCATTTCGGGACTAACATATGGTTTAATTTTATTTCAATAATTCGCTTATGCGTTGGGGTCTTTAGCAGTGGGAGGAAACCAGAGTACCCGGAGAAAACCCACAAGGTTGTGCAGGTCCATACATTGTGTACCAATCAGGGTTTCCACTTCATAACATACGCATATTGACTTTCTGTCGACTTTTATAATGCAAAGTAACTTTGCAGATCCAACTCATAAATTTTTATTTATGGTATTGATTATCATGTGAAGTCGTATGTCTATTTAAACACTTTGTCAGTGTGGTGTAGATATTGATATGAGAAATAAATATGTAGAGTTTTTTTTAATGACATTATTAGTTTGTGCATAAAGGACTTTAACAGTGGAAGGAAACCAGAATAGCCACATACATGTAAACCCACAAGGTTGGACAAACAACCCTACCCCCTAAATGTTTGGGATCGACAGACCTTTTGCCCTAAAGTAAGAGCATTAAACTGCTTGACTCAACACACATTTATATATAACTATAAAAACCTATGCCTTATTCAACAGATTCTACTGGTGCAAAATAACCTCCAGCTAGGATTATATATATACGGTAACTCTAAAAGTCTATGCCTTATAAAACAGATTCTACTGGTACAATTGGTTTAATTTATACAGTGAACAGTATGTACCATATATATAATACATATATATATAATAATCAATAAACATCCACATTCTTTCTACAATACTTGACCTAGAAACCACCAATAATATTCAATTACAATGCAACTCTAAATGAACACACTCAATTAGCCCAGCCAACAGTCTGATACAGTTAACAATAATAAATGAGTCAAATCATATTGTTCGGATATTAACTTACTTTTCTGCAACGACAAAAACATACACTGTCCAGAGTGCCTGGCAATTTTGCTCAGGTAGCAACACTACGACTAGTACAACCTACTCTCATTTTGATTCTCAGTTAATATTTCGCAAAATTCTCCTTACTCCTTAATATAAAGTGGCCATTATGGACTTCGGAAATCCCCTAACCTCTCCAACAAGCCTACAATTAGCATCTACCAAATGTGCTGACAGTGGCATACTCAGTACCTCAGTCTCATCCGAACTAGGCGTATACATTTTTCCTTTTGCATAGATATTCATCCAGGAAAAAAAGGTATATGATGAATCAATTCTGAAACCAGTTTGAAAGAAAATGTACCCACCTTAAAAATTGGTATGTACATTTCTTGACTAATAAGTCTATCAGACCAATAGTCATTATATTCTTCCTACCTACTTCTAGAAATCTCCAAAATTTGCTTTTGAGATAACCATCTTTCCGCTCAACCCTGAACCCCCTAACGATTCGAAACTCAGCGATTGTTTAGGAAGAAAAGAATGATATAGAACAAGTCATCCAGGAAATAGAGGTACATTTTGGAATAATATGTACTCCTGATCTGAACTACATGTAGATGGGGTTTTTTGCCACCTCTATAGGAATCCCTTGAAAATTACAATTTTGTGAAAGTTTAATCTTTAATAGGAACATTAGTTTAATCTTTAATCTTTAATCAGTTCAACAATTCTGTTCAATATTTACAAAGTTATGATAAATAGAAATTTTATCGATATATGATGTTCGGGCATAACAAGACACCTCTATCTTTCATTGGTAGCGGACAAAAACTGACGAGTCTAGTTCCAATCTGACTGAATCCCAAGCCAGGAGATTATCTACATGTAGTTTTGGTATTTTGATTTCTTGGGAAATTTGATTTTGTAAAGAACGTACAAGTGATGGAAAGAGCTTTAAAACAATGACCATGTGAATTCTTAGGTTGAGTTTGTTGAATGGGAGTGATTATCTCATCTGGCATGTGCATTTGTCACTGGTCGACTTGTAAATAACAATTGACTCACTATACAAGTCACAAAACATGTGTCGGGAATATTAGTACAAAATGTGACTTGAAATAGTCACCTTGACCATTACACTGAGTGAGATGGTTAACAACCGAAACTGCTCATTCATTACCAAGAGAAATATGCATCAAAGTAAAGAGAAAGAAATGGGGTTTAACTTCCACTAGACACACACTATATCATTTTGGGACTAACATATGGTTTAATTTTATTTCAATAATTCGCTTGCGCGTGGGGGTCTTTAGCAGTGAAAGGAAACTTGAAAGCCCAAGAGGTTGGACTGATGAACCTACTCCTTGTCACGTACAAACCTTATGATACAGCGCTAAGTGCTAACCATTCGGCCATCCAACCCCCCAATTAGTAAAGAAAACACACAATTGGTGTGTGCTCTATTTCATGTTCTGAGCATGGCTAAGTGTGTAATATATATTCATTTTGCGGAGAGAGTTGACTTTTGACCATGCTAAATTGAAAACTTTATTCAGAGGTAGGCCTACATAATACAGTAGGCACAAATGTACGTACATGTTATGTTGAATTTCTTGATTTCTATGATCAATTATCATTGTACAAATATTTTAGAATTAAAGTATTTTATATTCTGTATTTTTATATGGATTATGCTTCATACCTTGAAACCCAAATTTGACATAAAGTACTTTAATAAAGTATGTCTTTATACACGGTTTATAAACTTGCAGGGAATTACGGTGGCTAAGTGGGCAAGGTGCTGGCTCACTAGCCTGGAGGTCGGGTGTTCGATCCCTGCATTGGTCGAGAAAGTTCATCTCGATTTTCCGGCATGGTTTCTCCTTGTCAGTGATGCAGAAGGAGGGCCTGACAAGGACAGCTGCCTAGTCGTTCGGATAGGACGAAAATCCAAGGTCCCATGTACACATTGGCGTGCACGTAGAAGATCCCTTGGCAGTTGGAATTCAATATAAGAGTAGGCAGTAGCCCCGCTGCCCGGGCAAAATTTCCCTCATAGCACACTGTATGGCGTATGCTCATCTTCCATTAGCCCAGGTCAGGTGCAGAAGAGTAGGACGTTAAACCCCATTTCATTTCATTTTTATAAACTTGCGGTAAAAGAAAACAGATGCATGCATGGGCTACATATACATGTAGACTAAATGAATGAATGGTTGGATTTATTTTTAGCGTAGTTTTGGCGACCCGCACCAACAGAGTACAAAATATTACTTACTTTTTGGAGACTTGAAGGATTTAATTGTGTTTTATCTATGATTTTAATAGCTACCTGAAAGATAAAAGAATAAAATCACAATCAAAATACCGGTAACTTAAGTATGAATCACATAACAATATAAACGTACGTAACTGTGCGACAAAAATTCTATTTGAACTTCCCCCCCTGGGCCAGGTACATGTTTCAGGGGTATAACGGGAATAAGCAAGTTACATGTAATCTTTAAGTGGTACTTAGTAACAGGATAGAGTAATAAACTATAAGGTTAGTTTGTGCGGTTCAGTTTGACGTTATGAACTATAAAACATATGTATATCAGAACAGTTAATTTAGAGGATGTTTTGAAGAGTAATCTCTCAATGTTATCATAGATAAATACAGTAATAAATGTTTGGCAAGTACATTAGTATACAAACTAAAGCTATACATGACTACAACAAAATCAAAGGCCTCTTACATGTAGCTCTATACTGAAATGCCTGAATTTCAATGGATTTAACGTCCACTAGACACAAACTAGGTCATTTCAGGATTAACATATGGTTTATTTTGATTTCAATAATTCAAGTGCACGTTGTGGTCTTTAGCAGTTGGAGGAAACCAGAGGACCTGGACAGACCCACCAGGTTGGACCGAGGCAGCCCTACTCCTTGTCAAACACAATCAGAGAATCGAAACAATGCCAGTTGACTCAATGATAGACCTAACGACGTAATGCGCACGCTCTAACCATTCAGCCATCCAACCTGCTTATTCAGTGCCGGAACAAAACAATGAAGTTTTGCACATATAAAAGAAGCCTTAGCTGTTGGAATATGATGCTGCCGAAGCAATATTCCATAGCACAATGCCCATCTTATCTTCATACGGGTGGTTGGAACAAGACGTTATACCACATTTTATTATAGGCCTATTTCCATTCACGCCAATGGACAATGTGTATACAGCTTCTTGGTTTTGTCATTTCATCCAAACAACTAGAGGCTGTTACAATGTTTAGACTGAAACATTATTCTAGGTTTTTTGTTTTTATTTTTTAATAATATCAGTATCTGCCGGGATGGGGGGAAATTACAGTAAATCAAGTATACGCTCCAAGGTATATAATGATTCAATTTCATGATTTTATGAATAGTTGCCTGAAGGGCGAATGCCCACCACACCGTTTACATGGGTCGCAGGACTTCAGATCTTATTTCACCCACTGACTATAATATTGAATTTTGTAGGATTTGAAGTTGATTTCATTATCTATATTCATGTATTGTTGTAATTAAGTTTATTTAAATTATACATTTATTTTTTTGTGTATTTTATTCTGTAAAGAGCATGTGGGTACCTGTTTGTGTGCCATAAAAATGTACACTAATAATAATTTGATCAATATGTCGAGTTTCGAATCCTTGACATTCTAGTCAAAGAAAATGTAAGTGACTGTTCCCTATAATCATGGACTACAGGTTTTTGTTCATGACAAAATGGAGTGCTCTATTGAACTAGAATTTGGCATTTTGAACTTAAGTGTTTCACACAAATTAATAATATGAATAAAAATACAGAAAATAGACAAATCAATACCAGACAATAGGACAGATACAAGAGGCAATGGTGCCTGACAAGGCCTGCATCTGTGTCTGACCGTGTTTGACAGGTGGTCAATTTCCAGGTTTGCTGAATAAGGAAGGATTTCAAAATCTCTAAACAAAATCTGTCCTGCTCCCTAACCCTTTTTGAGCTCACAAGCACTGCAGTTAATGTTTGTGACTGGAATATTCTGGTAACTAGCCAATCACTTCCTGGGAGTGTCAATTGTCTATCAAAAATATTGGATTGCATACAGTAAATGCAATTTCATGGGGGTTGATTAGTGAACTTTCCTTGGCAGTGCTTTTACATGTACATATAACAAATATTTCTTATAGGTTGTAAGCTTACAGGATAGGCTAACACAGTAATTAATAATTTTTCACAGAGCTGGAAGAAGAAACCATCTATATTTAGACCATGAATCTACTGGCATAAGAATTTTAGTCTCATAAATTAAGTAAAATATATCTTGTTACAGATGTGTTAAATTTATTATGTTTTCTCTCAATTATTTTTATTTTCAGTGAATTTTTATTTAACAAACTGGGAACGAAGCCATAACAATTCATCAGTAGGCCTTTTAAAATTGTAACAAATGTTATGACCTATTGTGTATGGTGTATCTGGTTGTAATTACAAATTAACTAGCATTGTTTACAATAATTAGCTTATTGCTTAATCTTGTTCTTAGGTGATAAATATTCACTCATTGCTGGAACAATTTAACTAATTGACATTTCAACAAGTTTAAGCCCATACATGTAGCTAAGCAATAAGCCTGTTAATTTTAACTAAAGACAGGTGTTGTGAAGACATCTTTGTTTACAATATGACAGCAAAAATGGAAATAGTCTCTCTCCATAATAATTCTGCTAGCAACTCCTTCATTCTATTTCGAGGTCTGTAAATTGTACTATGAAATGCTCTGGTAAACTTGCATTCCTGGCAATTAAACACCAGTACCCATTACATAGAAATAACAAACAACATATTATATAAATGTTATACAATTAAACAAAGTAAAATATGATGTAATGCACTAATTACCTCTCGGCCTGTAGGTACATGCTTGGCTAATTTGACTTTGGCAAAATTGCCTTTACCGATGGTTTTGACAAGTCGGTACTTTCCAATGTGAGGTTCATCGGTTCTGCCTCTTGTTGTAGTGATCCTTGGGTTACCGTTATCATCCGTTGGCTGAAAGATAAAAATGTAATTGAAACCATTTATTGACATTAATACGACACATGATTTATGTAACTAGTGTTGTCATACATTAAGAAAAAAGATCTATAACTCACCCTCGGATCAACAGTAACGGATTCGTGAACGGTCTGCAATCCTCTTGAATTGGCAGACATTTTGAATATATAATCGATGCAAGGAATACACTATTTACGAGTCGTGTTATGGTGTTTTCGTTTGTTTACGTGTCAAATATATCAGCGCATATAATTCCTTGAGTGCACATGAAGAAAATCCGACATAAATCAACCTCCTTTCATCCACAAATTCGATGTTTTAGTCCCCTCGAAAGGTCGCTAAGGTTGATCTTATTAATATAAATTGTAGCTTTGCTTCTGATTTTGGAGTGTTTATATACTATGAAAAATATGGTTTCCGCTATAGTAGCAGCACTGCCACCAATACTGAATTATCCGTTATCATTTGGACAATAGAAAATCCCTATTGGGCATAATAATCACAATTTTCATATCAAATCCATTCACATTTTTCTATAAAATGGCTGACTATTCTTCACCGACAAGCCTGAGAGCCGTGCGCATTGAGGTCAACACAAGACTTGCCGATTGGATAAAACGAAGGTGTATGACATCATCCCTTCTTTCCCAGCTGGTTATATCTAGTGAAATAACTAGGTACATACCTTCATTTTGATGATTTTCTATGACCATTCCCAAATAAATATCACTAGTCTATTCCTTATATCTTCAGGTAGCAGCAAGCTAATATCCAAATACAATAAATCCTGTAAACACGATAAATCCACTGTAAAATCGGAGCGACCAAGACAGGTGCCCGTTTAACGTCTTCTCGACGTCACGCCCACTTGAGCACTAACCCGAAAAAGACTTCTCTAGCGAGATTCAACTGAGGGATAAATGCGTCATACCTGACGACTCGACAACTCAGTTTCGGTTGAGTTAACAGTTTTAGTCAACCGACACAGAAACGTCAAACCGTGTATTAATCAGAATTCGTCAATAAGACCAATCAACCTCTCGGCTACTGGCTGCTCGTGATATAGTGAGGTATCGGGCTCTGAATGTATACCGTTGATATGATGGTGATTAGCTGTTTGTAATGCTGGCCTTGTACTGGACTGGCTGGAGATAATTCAATAATAGATATGTTTTTTTCCTCACCCAGTGTTGATCTTCACTCATCAGTGTTGATTAGAATGGTCATCACCATTCGACAATCAGCTGATAGATTATTTGACCAAATGGTAAATTGTGAATCTATTTGTTTTTATGAATAGGTAGGTATGGAAGATTTAGATGTAATTAAATTGATGTCAATTTACACAAGATTATTGATGTAAATTATAAAACAATATAACTGTATTTCTCTTTTATTCCTAATAATTTAGGACTCAGTATGAATTAAATATTTATCTTGTAATAATAACATGCACAAGGTCCAAAATTATGGAAAAGCCTTTGTTTCAATTTAAACAATAGCCATGAATGATAGTTAATATTTTTTTACCTTGAATATTGAATAATTGATAGCCAATTTTATTCATTTTTTTTTTTACAGATTTTTGATTTTTATTAATGTACTTTTTATTGTTGTATTTTATATTTTGTGTTTATCATTTATCCTTTAGAATTATATTATTTTATATTTTTATTTACCGAATTTTAACATTCGTATATTTTGTTAGCATTTTCTTAATTTGTAATAATAGTAATACAAAAATAAAGGGATTTATTTACACCATTATATTAAGCATTAGCCAATTTCCTGCAGAAAAGCAGGAGCTTAAACCTGCTTTCATTTATATCGTTATACCTGTGTGATCAGTGATTGTAGGTTTCTATGACAATCTCTTGTTTTCCCTGCCAAAACCATGACAGTATATAAATATGCCTGTGGTATATGGACAGTAATCATTGAACATTACATGGTAATATAAGCCAAATGGTCAATATCAGTTATTCAATGGGGAGATATCAGTTATTCAATGGGGATATTTAGTTATTCAATGATGATATTTCATTGAAAGGGTCTGTAATTACCAGTTAATTGATAATTGATTTTTTTCTTTTGTTTAAAGAGGACTATTGACATTATTTTAATTATTTACATGGCTTGAAAAATTTAATATTAAAAAATTACATGGTAATTTAAGCCAAATGGTCAATATCAATTATTCAATGGGGATATTTCAGTTATTCAATGGGGATATTTAGTTATTCAATGATGATATATCATTGAAAGGGTCTGTAATTACCAGTTAATTGATAATTGATTTTTTTCTTTTGTTTAAAGAGGACTATTGACATTATTTTAATTATTTACATGGCTTGAAAAATTTAATATTAAAAAATTTAGCTCTTGGGAAATGATACCCAGGGGTTCAGTAACTCATTTAATGACTCTTTAACTTGAAAAAGCATTTATCATGAAAAGGCATTGCATAGATGTATCCTAAAGTGAACCCCCTTCTCCTACCTACATGTAGGTGAGACAAGCCTCTCATTTGGCTCCTAGGAAATACTTGTCAGCGATATAACCCACGATGCAGACGTTAAAAGAGACATGGTTATTCAGAACACAGCATGGAATTTGTACCAACCTCACGTAAATATTGTTTATTAGAAAAAAAAAAGTACAAAAAATTATTTCCAGGTCAACCAACTACATCAGTGCTATTTTTGAGCTTTGAGGAAGTGATTACATTGTCTGAATATTTCATAGACTGCAATTGATTTTCCTCTCTTGTAGACTCATATCTCTACAAATTGCGACATTCACTTCATTTTTAGGCCATCGATGTGTTTTCATAAAAAATGACTGAAAATATTACAGTTTTTCATTTAGTTAATAATGTTAATATTAATTTCATTTTTTGTATCACTGGCTGATCAGGGATTAAAGCTAATAAAATCAAATTTTTCGATTTCACAAATTTTAATGTCAAGATGGCTGTTTAATGCAAAATAAAACTTTTGTGGCCTTTATCTGCTTTAAAGGTACCACATGCTAGACATTTCACATATATTTGGAAAGTCAGAAACATATTATTTTGATGCTTGTATGAAAAAGATAGCAGATTTATTATTTTATTTATCTATGATAGCTAAAGATGGTGGTGTAATATCAATAAAAGTGAGGGTAAACATTAAAAAAACGTAACGTCAGTTGATTGATTTAAATTCAGAATAAAATATCTTTTAATAAAACTACTTTTGATTGTGTATCGGGCCTTGAAATAACAATTTTAGATGCATCTGACAAAATAACAGGCACTCATGATATAATACCCGACATTTTTAATCTTGCGTCAGACACATTTCAAAGGTGTGTCAGACAAAATGCCAGACACAAGAGGGAATGTGCCTGACAAAGCCTGAATTTGTGCCTGCCCATGTCTGTGACAGTTGCTTTATTTCCAAGCTTGTTGTGTGGTCTTTAACTCAATATTTGAAGATACATTATTCAAGAGCTAAATTTACTTATTGTAGGCCTTTCTTTAGGCCTTAAATGTTATATAAATTATTAACATGACAAGACCATTGATGTCATTGGATGGTCGAGATTTTAACTAGATTAGAATGGTGTGGTCATTTAATGATTAAATTTAGAAATGGAGAAGCTCGGGTAAGCCTTGAATACACCAGCATCATGGTTATACTAATAAACAATCAATGTACACATCTTGTCAAAACTACAATCAGTGATAACTTGGCTCAGAATAAAGTAATTTGAATGAAATATTCAATATATTCATTTTTTGTTATCTATTTTTTAACTATTATAGCAAGAACGGCCAGCTCTTTATCTAAATCTTACATTATGCATCTTTAATCTGGCCTGTTGGAGTTAAAAGACAGAATATTTGTTAATTTCTCCAGTATACTGTCAGTTTTGATTAATTTAAGTTTGACATAGATAATGGCCCCAGCTCAGGTCTATCTATGGGATACAACATACGGTTGCGATATTCTAGACGTGTGCTGGAGGATTGATTAATTTAGCGTAATTAATGGAATTTTAACATTATATACTCAGATCAATTGATGGGTAGCATCGTGTTCAATATTCAGTTTAATTGTATTAATGGGAGAAATTAAAGAGACAGTCTAGGAGACTGAATTCTGGAAATAATTTCATGTCCATTTAATTACCTATGATATAGATCCATTACCAGCCTTACAGGGCCTTTAGAATGTGCAAACCGTGCATTTGCACATTGCCTGCAACTAATGGGAGAAATTTAAAGGACAGTCTTGGAGACCTGTATTCTAGAAATAATTTCATGTTCATTTATTTAGCAATAAATGGGTTACTAAATATAGAGCTATAATGTTCAAACTTAGTGCAGGTGTCGCAAAGGTGAATTCTTTGAATGAGTTGATTATGAGCTGGACAGATGAGCCTACTTCTTGTCACATACAAGCGGGGAAATCGAAAACATGCCACTTGACTTAATGACAGAGAGAGAGAGAAATGGAGTTTAACGTCCACTCGACACAAACAAGGTCATTTCGGGACTAACATATGCTTTAATTTTATTTCAATAATTCGCTTGCGCGTAGGGGTCTTTAGCAGTGGAAGTAAACCGGAGTGCCCGGAGGAAACCCATGAGGTTGAGAAGGCGCCCCTATCTCCATGCCACATACGCTCACACCAGGGATCGAAACCACAGCCGCAAGCCAGAGGTGACCGGCCAGCTAGAGGTCGAAGCGCGGCACTCTAGACCACTAGGCCATCCCAACCCCCCACTCAATGACAGACCTTATGATCTAATGTGCAGAATTTAGAACACAATATCTCTGTTTCTGCACCATTCCAACTACTAAGGGCTCTTTTATGCGCATACCATCATGTATTTTTGTCCTATCCAAACAACTAGACACAAATATACAGGTCACAATTCTATGGAATACAATTACTGCTTATTACTGAGCGACGTTTCGACTAGGCTTCTCTAGTCGTTCAATTACTAAATGCCATTGAAACAGTTTAGACACAAATAATTGCCATGCCCTCTGTCCTACACCACCGACAAGGAGAAACCACATTGAAAACTCCTGAGGAACCTCCTGTTAGTGAGCGAGTCCCCATGGATTTTTTGGTGTGGACTGTTCTCTATGCAATTGTCATGGGTTTGATTGCACATGTGTACGTCACAAGAAGGGGTAGGGTTGGCAGCCTGACCTCTTGTATAGTGTATTTCAATAATTCACTGGTTTGCAGGGGTCTGTTACCATGATAGGTGCAAGAAATGTAGGAGGATTCAGGGGCGGATCCAGGATTTTCAGAAAGGGGGGGCGTGCTGCACCAAGTTGGGAGTGCGAAGCTCGACCCATGATTTTTGAGTGGACTAAAATGCCCACAAGGAGTAATTTCATACTAGTACTGTAAATTACGATTTCCAACCAGAACTGTTTTTATTCTCCTTTCTCACGAGAATATATGCAGCTAAAAATTGTTCGCCACCGCAAAAAAATAAAAGGGGCGTGCGCCGGGTGCGCCCCCCCTCTGTATCCGCGCCTGGGATTAATCCCATTTCAATTCATTTTAATAGTGGTATGAACCAGAGATCTTAGAGAAAACATATAAAATGACATGAAATGGGGCTTAACCTCCTACTGTTCTGCTGCGAACTGGGCTAATGAAGACAGGCATATGCCATACAATGTGCTATGAGGGAAATTTTGCCAGGACAGCGGCACTACAGTCTCCTCTTATATCGATTTCCAACTGTCAAGGGATCTGGAATCACGCTGGATGAACTTTCTCAGCCAATGCAGTTATCGAAGAGAAAACATATAACATTTGGCAGACACTACTCTACGCCTTGTCACACACGCAGGGGTTCAAACTTGCAACAATGGAAGATCTTACAATCGACAGTGTACGCATTGAATAACTTGGGTCATTTATATCTAATGCATAGCCTTTATGCCAATTTCTTCTGTGTTGGACAAATGTATACTTTTCTTTTTTATTCGAATTTGGAAAAAACCCATTAATATTGAGTTTTCCCTTAGTTTGCCTGTAACAGAGTGATATAATACTAGCCGAACTCGTGGGAGTCGACATATAAAACTGGCTTACAATTTCTATGAATGGTAATATTACTGTATTGACCTGTACACAGATATAATGCTTATGTCATATTTGACACTTTCAATCTTAATACAAATATTGCGGTTGTACCGGATGACTCATAACACAATGCTTACCCCCTGTATTATTCTGTTAAAGATACATTAGTTACGAGTTTAATAAAGAGCTAGCCATTGGTGCTATAATAGTTCGAAAATAGATAATATAAAATGAATAATTTGAAAATTTCATTCAAATTACTCTATTGCGAGGATATTTGCCTTTGAAGGTTTGACAAAAAGTGTGCAATAATTTCAACCATGGTACTGGTTGTTCGAAGCTAAGTCTCGCTCCTCCATTTTTAGCTTAAATCAAAATATGGCTGAACTGTTCTTATCTATTTAATATTGGAGAAATCCTATGCCATCAAGAGTTGATTATGGCCTGGGGGAGTTTATTAATGTTTAATTAATAATTTAGAAAACATTTCAGGCCTAAAAACAGAAGTGCAATAGGCAGATTTAGCTCTTGCATAATGTTTGTTTAATGTAGCAGTCATACAAGGAAAGCTTAGGATTTAATTCTTATATTTTCAGTACAATTGTAGCTCTTGTACAGTGCCCACCCCCTCTTATTCTGTTAAAGAAGCAGTCCTACTAGAAACACTTAATTATATTTAAATACAGATGTCACATCATCCTTTTGATGTTGGCGTACCATTATTTCAAATAATGGTTTGGAAAATGTGCTAAGCGTACATTATTTATACTAGCTGAAATTTTTGACCTGTGTAAAGTATTTCATTGTAAAGCATGTGCGAGTTTCTGTATTCTAAGTTGTTTAATGGTCCTCAGGGGTGGATCCAGGAATTTTTGCAGGAGGGGGTTTGCCAGGTTTCGGTTACGGAAATCTGCCATCATCATCTCTAAATTACGTAGGCATACATACAAATTGAGCTTTTTAAGCAGAGAAATCGTTTTTATACTGATGTATGATCACCTTAGAATGTAATTTCATTGATGCAAGGCATTATTTTTTTTTATGTAGCTGAGCAGGGCGGGGGATTGGACCCCCCCCCATCCCCACCCTCTCGATCCACCCCGGGTTTCCAGCTTAAGACATTGCGTAATATAGTGAAACAACACAAGGGATTACACCCCTACGTCAAACGAATTATTGAAATAAGGTTAGGCCCAAAATGACCTAGTTTGTGTCAAGCGGACATTAAACCATATTTCTTTCTCCCCTCTTATGCTGTTAATGTAGCAGTACATTTATTATTTGAACTATGGGTAACATATTACTAGAGAGAGGGAGAAATGGGGTTTAACATCCACTCGACACAAACTTAGTCTAGTCATCATGATATCTGTTTACCAATTGTTGAAAAATTCCTATAAATTTATAATTTCAAATTAGTTTCATTTATTAATGCAACAAATTTATAAAATTTTCAAATCTGTCCGCTCAAAATAGAGTTATAAAATTTTCAAATCTCTCAACTCAAAATAGAGTTATAATTACTGTGGTTTGTGTGAACCCTGAATAATTAAAATATTTATTGCCCTCGGTCGTCATGTTGTCTGCTTAGCAATTTTTAAAAATTCGTGAAATTTTATAATTTCAGGATAGTTTGATTTATTGATGTAAGTAATTTAACCATTACAATAAAATGGGGATTTTCAAATCAGTCCACTCAAAATTGACCTACCTTATTCCAAAAAAAATTTCAATTTTTTTATTGTTCCTGAGTGGTCAAGTTGACTGTTTTGTAAAAATTCCTGAAATATTTTAATTTCAAATTAGTTTAATGTATCAACATAAGAAATTTATTTTTAACTGGAAAATGGGAATTTTCAAATCTGTCAACTCAAAATAGAGTTACTCTTAATAATGAAAATATTTATTGTCGTGTGGGTTGTCATATTGTCACGTCTGTGTAACTGTTGTACAGTTCCTATCTATAAATCTAGCTGGGAAGAATTTGGCTCCAGACAAAATGTTTTAATTAAGTCAATTCAGTAAAAATTCACCGTTTTCAATTAAAAGAAAATAAAAGTTTCTTAGTAGCACATAAAATTCTTTGGCTTTCAACCATTTTATTTTGCCGACTAAAGGGCAAAATATATTTTCCCACGATAAATATTAATATTTTTTCCCAAATATTATTAATCTGATTGCCGAAAAGTTATTTATTTGTTGTCGTGTGGGTCGTCATGTTGTGTGTTTGAGTATTCTAGAGTAACTATCTATCAATCTAGTCGGAAAGAATTAAAGATAGTATGAGAATAGGATATGTTGAATTGGTCCCTGGAGCTCAAAGATGGTTAATGGTTATTGATTGATTACTTCATGTCTATGAAAAGATGCTTTTTTTTTTCAAAAGATTGCAGTAATTAATTTTTCTTTTAGCTGAAGTCAATGGAGAGATCAATGGAGAGAGAGAAATGGGTTTAACGTCTACTTGACACAAACTAGGTCATTTTGGGACTAACATATGGTTTTTTAAATTTTATTTCAATAATTCGCTTGAGCGTAGGGGTCTTTAGCAGTTGGAGGAAACAGGAGTAACCGGGGAAAACCCAAGAGGTTGGACATGCGACCCTACTCCTTGCCACGTACAACCGGGGATTCGAAACCACGCCAGTTGACTCAATGGCAGGCCATATGATACAGTACGAGCAAGCTAACCATTCGGCCACCCAACCCCTGAAGTAAATGTTGAAACAATGTCAGATTCCGAGTGAAGTCCGTGCAGCAGTGGTGTAACTTTTGCTACCTGGACGGTCTTTGAATTTGCACACCCACCCACCCTTCAAAAAAACAGAAGGAAACTCACATCTAACATACTTAACCTGGTATCATACAAAAAGTGGAATTGACATATAATGAATTATTAAAAGACCAAAAGTGCACAGTTGTATATTGTATAGAGGTGGTCTAACAGATCATACAAACTGTCATTGAGACAAGTGGCATGGTTATGACCCCAAGCTTATATGTAACAAGGATTTGGTCGCCTGTCTAACCTTGTCGGTTTTCTGGATCCTCCAGTTTTCTCCCAATGCTAAAAAAAACATATGCACAAGTGAATTAGTAAAATAAAATTTTACTATGTGGAAGTTTCAAATTAACTGAGGGGGTGTGGACGGCCAAATGGTTAGCGTGTGCACGCTGTATCATAAGGTCCGTCATTGAGCCAACTGTCTTGACAAGGAGTAAGGTCGACTGTCCAGCCTTGTGTGTTTTCTCCGGGTCCTCCGGTTTACTCCCACCTATATATTAGGAGAGAGAGAGAGAGAAATGGGGTTTAACGTCCACTCGACACAAACTAGGTCATTTTGGGACCAACATATGGTTTCAATTTTTATTTCAATAATTCGCTTGCGCGTAGGGGTCTACAGCAGTGGGAGGAAACCAGAGTGCCCGGAGGAAACCCACGAGGTTGAGAAGGCGCCCCTATCTCCATGCCACATACGCTCACACCAGGGATCGAAACCACAGCCGCGAGCCAGAGGTGACCGGCCAGCTAGAGGTCGAAGCGCGGCACTCTAGACCACTAGGCCATCCCAACCCCCCTAGATATTAGGGATTCAATGTTAGGCTAGCCTTGATCTCATTACTAGAGTTGTTACTGAACTAAACAAAGTCTTGATTATCCATTTGGTTATTTCATTCACCACAAAACGTATTCAAATTCACTATATATCACAGGCATTGAGAGTTGATTATGGTCTTGATAAGGTTATTATGTAATGTCTAATTAATAATTTAGATAACATTTAAGACGTAAAGAAAGACCTGCAATAGGCAGATTTAGCTCTTACCTCGTCCATACTACATGTTTAAGCAGTATGAAATTTATTTATTGTATAATAAATCTCGTGAGTGACAAGTACATAAGATGAAGATGATTGATTAGGATTTTATTTTTTTTTATGAAATGTTGTTTATTCAAATGAATAACCTTTCTAACACATATAGCATGAAATCAAATTTGTAGGACTGTATATTTTATGGATAGTGTTTATCCTCTTGTGGCAGGTTACATAAATGAAATAAAATGAGGTTTAATAATGTCCAACAGTTTTGCAAGAAACAGTTTCTAGTTGTTCAGATGGAAGGATAAAACAGAGGTCCTATGTACATGTTGGCGTGCATGTAAAAGAACGCTTCGCCGTTGGAATATGTATAAACGCTGCTGTTTGGGCAAAATTCCCCTAATGGCAAACTGCATGGCGTTTTCACATTGTCACGAGATGATGTAAAATCCCATTTCATTTCATTATTTAAATGAAGTTGATAAACAACTGCGCAGATATTAAAACATTGGTTTTGTATTTAGATCCCCCCCAACCCCAACCATAAAATATTTCCACTACAGATACCAAACTATGTCTGGATACACTGGATCAAATGTTACCAAACTATGTCTGGATACACTGGATCAAATGTTGACATATTGTTTGATCTATGACATGATTAAATAGATCAGATATAAATAGACCCTGTTTTATTATGATGATTCATAAGTTTATATTCATAACATCATATAAACAAACGGTTTATAATGTTTATTAGGTTAAATATGTAAATATGCTTCACAACACATAATGTAATACACAGTTTTCAGAGAGAGAGAGAAATGGAGTTAAACATCCACTTGACACAAACTAGGTCATTTCAGGACTAACAAATGGTTCAATTTTATTTCAATAATTCAATTGCATGTAGGTCCTAGCAACCCTACTCCTTGTCACATACAAGGGGGGGGGGAATTACAACCCCACCAGTTGACTCAAAGACAATTATAAAAACCTATGTTTCCAATAACATTCTATTATTAAAATAGCATTATGCAAGAGCAAAATCTGCTTATTACAGGTCTTTCTTTAGGCCTGAAATGTTATCTAAATAATCAATTAGACATTAATTAACATATCCAAACCATAATAAACTCCTGATGTCAAGACTAGCCTTCGATGTTGGCGGATTAAATTCCTATATGCCGCTTAATGACCGTTGATAATTAAATCAATCAAGTGGATAATCGAGACTATGCTGTTTATATTAATGATTTGAGTAATGATGACCGAGGCTATGTGAATATTTTAAAAGCTTTTTTCTCGGCTAATAGTGGATCAATTTGACTGAAATTTTCAGCAAATTACCTTTACACTATCTAGTTTTTAACTATTATAGTGAGAACTGCCATCTCTTTATGTTATCTCCCATAATGTAACTTTAACAAATGGTATTGTGTGTTTGAGTGTTTGGATAGCCGAATGGTTTGCATGTGCACACTGTATCATAAGGTCTGTCATTGAGTCCACTGGCATGGTTTTCATTGCCTGGTTGTACGTGACAAGGAGTACATGTTGGGTTGCCTGTCCAACCTTGTGGGTTTTCTTCGGGTCCTACGGTTTCCACCCACTACTAAAGACCCCTACGCTCAAGCTAATTATTGAAATAAAATTGAAAACCATATATTAGTCCTGAAATGACCTAGTTTGTGTCGAATGGACGTTAATCCTCATTTCTCTCTCTCGTGTTTATTTTATTTACTTCTATCATTTATGTATGTGTGTAATGCACTGTCTTTCGAGGAAACTCTAAAGTTCTGTTTTAGTGAACAAGGTCCGTGGTCTTTAATGCTGGTAGAAAAGTAGGACGTTATACCCCATTTCATTTCATTTCTTTAATGCATGTCTGTAGATTAATAACCACTGGTCAGCATGTGGATCACAAAATGTACTTTAAATAAACTTGAGGGATATCAAGGTATCAATGAGGCATGGTCGTCATACAATGGTCTGGTCTCAAATGTCCATTAATGACTTAAACTAATGATGGACATGTATACTCCGAGTGAAATCAAGCAGAAACAGAACATTGAGAAACAGATTGGGCAGTGTTTATGATTCACAATGACATATATTCTACAAGACAACAAATAAATGAAAAGTGGGTGGGTAGTCCATCTACTGTGGTCAGTCAGGCACATCACACTTCAATATGTATAGACTTTTGTCATTTAATAATATATCGTTCAGACTACATATAGCCTACATTATTTTCTATTGATACATGGAGAACGGTAAATGACCTTTAACGGTTGGTCTTGTAATTTTACTGCCCCTCATTCTCTGGTGGATGAGTCTATTTTTAGTTTGGTTGGGTAAAACAGAAATTCCAGCGCACCACATTAAGACACCCAAAGGGTAACCCCAAAATTCCGGATGAATTTTAAGAATGGAAATTACAATGTGGTGTCCAGCTAACCTGCAGCATGGGAATTTTTGACGTCCCAACTCAGCCTTATCTCCCAAACGAGTCTCGAAATAACCGACACCTTCCTTGATAGCCCTCCCGTGCCTTTCATTACAAGTACTTAATAAACAAAGCAAATTGAAGCAATGTAATGTCCATAGATGTTTCCTTTTGTCTCTCCCCTTCTTTGATAGCCATTTTCAGCCCCTTTGTTACATCAAGTACCCAGGACATTATGGAAATTTTAAGATTAAAGGTAAACAGGTACTGATCACTGATATTTGGTTCTCACATGCTGTAAAGAAGAACAAAAAGCAGATAAGGAGCAAGAAGATCTCACATTTTCACCATTTGACATTATGAGAAATGAACATGACTTGACAAAATTAATTAGTCAAATAATATTGTATGACATATCTGCATGTTGACATTAACCCCAAATAATAATACACATTCAATCTTTTAATATTATTTTGTACTTAATTGTTGTATTTTTTTATTCATAAAAGAAAATTTAATATTTACATTTGTTACACATTAACCTTTATGTCCATCCATCCCCAGTAATGTACATTCAATATTCTAAATGTATTTAATTAATTGTCGTATTTTTTTCATAAAAGAAAATGTAATATTTATATTATTCCCATATACCATTACTTTGACTGAACTAATGAAGATGAGCATACGCCATACAGTGTGCTATAAAGGACATATTGCCTGGGCAATGGCACAATGGCCTAATCTTATATCAAATTCGAATTGCCAAAGGATCTTTAACATGCATGCCAATGTATACCTGGGACTTCAATTTTCGGTCCCATCCAAATGACTAGTCAGATGTCCTTGTCAAGCCCTCGGTTCTGCACAACTGACAGGAGGAAACCATGTCGTTAAATCCTGATGAACTTTCTCGGCCAATGCAGGGATCAAGCACAAGAACTCCAGACTCTCAAGCCAGCATCTTACTCACTTAGCAACCGTTGGTCCCATTACTGCAAGTGTATGTATTAACTATTATAATATCCTTATAATACCCTTCCTGCTCCCAACATGCATTTCATTGTCTCAATAAATCACTTTACATTAATAATATACATTTAATATTCTGAAAGTATTTAATTAATGGCTTCATTTTGTTTGTATTAAAAAAATAAATAATATCATGTCCATAATTATATGAAGTATACAAATCAGCTGTCACAATATCTTTAAATAACTCAGTGATAAAAATAAAATTATTTTTTTATGGGCTGGATAACATTATTGTCATATATTGAAAACAATAACAATCATGCCATTAATGATTGATATTTGATAATATAAATAATAATAGATGACCATCCATGTATATCTATTGAGATCTACACATTAACTCGGAATCTGTTTACAATAAATAAACAATAAAAAGTGACCGTTCACCGTTCAAAAGGTTATCGGTCATCAGGACTTATTTCAGACCATGTATACCATATTTGTCCACTATAAACGGGAAGACGATCTGTGGTATGTTGGGGGCAAATAATACTTCAAACTTCCGCACGCTTCCGTCCACACTTTTATTGGGAATTGAATTTTCGAGCTGAATTGGGCAGCTTGTTTTAGCTAATATAAACCTTGATGTGACTTGGTTAGACCAGGTTAAGCCTAATGCAGGCAGAACTTTTCTTGTACTGGACTTGTCAAAGCAATCACTCACCTGAAATAAACAACTTTAGTTTACAGATAGATAATGATAACGGCAGAGTTAGAGGAACTCTTACGATTACATCGCATGTTGATAAAAAAAAAATGGTATGTCTAATGTCATTATTCAAATAATAATTTTTAAAGTGGAGGTCCTAATCTTTCAATAACTTACAGTATAGGAAAGACAATTTTAACATCTTTTTTTAAAAAAAATGTTTTGCAGGACATTCTTGTGTTTTAAATCTTTTTAGAGGATATTCTTATTGTTCTATTAATTTTTAGGAAGAGGATTCTATATTAATTTTTGGAAAGGACATTCTTATCTTATACATTCCTTGCAGAAATTGTTCTGTTGTATTAATTTGGGGAGGAAATATCTCTCTTGTCTCAATTTTGGAAGAGGAAATTAAGTTTCTAATTATATTTTTCGGGAGGAATTTCTTATCTTTTAGTTAATTTTTAGGAAAAAAAAATTCTTCATTATTTTTAGAGAAAACATTCATCTTGTCAATTTTTTGGAGAAGATATTACCTTATCTTGCATCAAATTTCGAAGGAGGCCATTTTTTATCTTTTGCTTTGTTTTTCAGGGAGGAAATTTTTATCTTCTATAAATATTTAGTGAGGAAATTATCATCATTTATTAATCTGTCTTGAAGGACAATTTTATCTATAAATAATATTTGGGAGCACATCGTCTGTTGGATGGCCGAATTGTTAGCTTGTGCGCGCTGTATCATAAGGTCTATCAATGGGTCAACTGGTTGTAAAGACAAGGAGTAGGGTTGCCTGTCCAACCTCATGGGTTTTCTACAGGTCCTTCGGTTGTCTCCAACAGCTAAAGGCCCATATGCGCAAGCAAATTATTGAAATAAAATTGAACCATGTGTTAGTCCCAAAATGACCTAGTTTGTGTCAAGTGGATGTTAAACCCCATCTCTCTCTCTTTCATTAATTTTTGGGTAGGACACTCCTATCTCTTATAATTATTTCTGCTAGATCGTTCTTATTTTATACAATTTTTCTGGAAGTATATTTTGAAAATTTATTCATTTTGGGGAAACATTCTTATCTTCTATTAACATTTTATTCAGAAGTTAAAGTGGAGAGGGGTGGTGGTTAGAGGCAGTATAGGACCCAAGACACACTCTTTAATTTTTATATAAAAATTTGTGAGAGAATAAATGTAATCTTCAGAATTAATACATGTGGAAAAGTTCCTGATAATCTCTGTGAATTAATTCAACAGTATATTCCTAAAAGACAGTTGCATTCAAAAAATCTCAATCAGCTTGTGATACCAAAGTTGAAACTTGCAACTTTTGGACAAAAAGCGTTTGCTGTTGCTGCTGTTGAAAGATGGAATTCACTTCCTGTTGAATTGGATTTTGTGACTTCTTCTTCGTAAATCCCATTTAAAAACTCATATGTTTTTTTAGTTATAAATATAAATAGAGAGAAATAGATGGGGTTTAACGTCCACTTGACACAAACTAGGTCATTTCCGGAATAACATATGGTTTTTAATTTTATTTCAATAATTCGCTTGTGCGTAGGGCTTTTAGCAATGGGAGGAAACCGGAGAAAACCCGTTAGGTTGGACAGGTGACCCTACTGGGGATTCGAAACCGCATCAGTTGACTCAATGACTGGCTTTAATACAAAGCACACAACCTGCTAACCATTTGTCCATCCTCCTTATAAATAAAGACATATACTTTGTATTTATTATACAGTATAAATATCACTCACTGTAAAAGATATAATATAATCTCACCCATCAATATAAAGACTAATGAGCGACTATCAACAGATTTATAAACAAAGTGGTGATAATAACAGATACAAGTCCAAAATATACACATTGTTATCTGTCAAGGTGCTACTAAAACCTTGAATAGCTCTAGCAAATTGAAGCAACTATAATATTTGTTCAGATAATGAACACTATTGTGCAGAGAAAAGCAGCTTATGGTATGCTGTGAATAGATTCTGAAGATCTCTGCTTTTGTATGAATCGTAAAAATCCTCCATGTCAACCTCCAGCCTTTAAGCATATTTAGACGGATCAAACATAGAGTTTATATTGATTTGGGGAAAAAAGTCCAATTATGTGGAAGACTATGTCACGGCAGGCAAGATTATATAGTTTATTAATATCTTTTTAATAAAACCATGGAGATATTGAATAACAACCAAACCACCTTTCAGTCATTTTTAAATCTGTCCAATCTACCCTGTAGATAGGCATAGTCTTTATTGTATTGAATATTACAATGATTAATTTTTCATTTTATTTTGCCATTCTGATCAATTCCGTTTGACAAATTGATTTCTGATTTATATCCTTGGTAAACAAAGAGTAAAATATAAAACATCATGGGTATCTTTTAGTTTTTCTAAAATTCCACAGAAAGATTTGTGGCTTCCTTTTAAGATATATTCCTTTAACAACAATTAGGTCATCTATTTGAATTCGAATCAAATAAGTTATCTCCGACTGTGATTACAAATTGGTCTTTGTTTAGCGCCGTATTATTTAGCCCAACAATTATTTTATTGGATATTCAGGTCTCTGTTTTTATTTTCAGGTGGACCTCGATTTTTCATGCCAGCAGAATGACTAGACTTTTATGCCAGGCCCTCCGTCCCTTTTCCTCTGTCAAAGAGAAACCAGGCCCTTAAGTTAAGAATTTACTCAAAATTATTTGCCTTATTTTAATTAAAATATAGCCCTTTATAAAACTTTTGTTGTTCTAATGTATCAAATACATTAATAAGAAACTATGTGCAAATTTTTGTGTTTCTGTATCAAAGATATTTCTCATAAAGTCTAAGAATGCTTTCTGAACTCAGAGTAAGACTGGAAAATCTCAAGGAACTTTCTAGAACAACAACAAGAGGGGAAAATATTTCGTAATTTAGGGATCCTATTTTCAACTATTCAACTACTCTGCTATGGATTTACTGACTTAAGATTAGGGTCTGTGATGATTCATCACACAGGATTTTGAAGTTTATTATATAACCCCAAGATATTGAGAGAGCATTGCGAGAGGGAAAACGATTTCATAATTCGAAATCATTCACTGATTTAAGAATTTAAGATTAGGGTCTGGAATGATTCATTTATCATCAAAGCGGATATTGAAGCTTACTATCTTGGCTGTGATCTCCATGTTAGTCAGCCAGCACCTTGCTCACTGAGCCACAAATATATTACATGTTAATAACAAACAATAGAACTAGTAGAATTTCTCCAGGTACATTCCACAGATTTTATTGGGTATTTATCATAGTATTACTAATAACTCATGACAAATACACTTAATAATCAATAATTTTATAACAAATTAACTCACATTTATTAATAATTCTATTTTACAATCCACTATAGGCCTGCTATAGTTTACAATCCACTATAGGGCTGCTATAGTTTACTACTATTCTATAAATAATTGACAGGACGGATAGAATTTGAAACCATATCACTCAATTACAATTGTCAACCACTATGGCATAAACACCTGTATCATCTACTTACATTATCTCTGAAGAGAAATGGAGAGAAAGAGAGGAATGGGGTTTAACGTCCACTCAATACAAACTAGGTCATTTTGGGAGTAACGCAAAGTTAAATTATATTTCAATACTTTGCTTGCACGTAGGGATCTTTTAGCAGTGCAAGGAAAACGGAGGACCCAGAGAAAACCCATGAGGTTGGACAGATGACCATACTCTTTGTCATGTACAACCAGGGAATCGAAACCATGCCAGTTGACTCAATGACAGACCCCAGATTCAGAGGGCACATGCTAACCATTCGGCCATCCACCCCCACCCCCAACAGAAATGGGTTTTAACATCCATTAACACAAACTAGGTCATAAGTCTTTAACAGTGGGCGGATCCCAAAGAAAACCCATGTAAACAATAATTTATCCTGTGTATGATAAAATTGGGGTCAGGTAAAATTTATCCCCTGCACATGTATCCACTGGTAATAAAATAACTTCATGTTAGTCCCAAAATAACCAGTGTATTATGTTGAGTGGACATTAAACCCTATTTATCTCTCTCTCTCTCTATTCGCTCACCTGATTCACACAAACAACAGGTATATTATACTGTTGACTAAAACCACGAAGTTTACCAGCAAACGTGTTCATATGTTTCGCTCTCTTTATCATTTCATGATTCTCGTAATCACAGCGAAACAGAGCCGCTACAGAATCAACAATTACCAGTTGAATTAAACCTTGAGCTAATAACACGGGTAATTTCTTGTGTATACAGTAAGTCAGACCATCCTGAAATAAAGAGGTTTCTTGTTGATAATAATTCGAACTGTTTGGAAATGGCAAGTTGATAATTGAGGCTAGAAATGGAGTCTTGGACATTATCGCTGCAATATATCAAGATATAATTTCAACCTCTTGAACAGTTACATTTACAGATGGATTACGTAAGATTTAGGTAAAGAGCTGGCTGTTTTGTTATAATAGTTCAAAAACAGATAATGAAAAATGAATATATTGAAAATTTCATTTAAAATTACTTTATTCTGAGCAAAGTAACGACAGTTTAAAGATGTATTGTAGCATAAATGTTTATTATTGTGGCAACAGTACTTGACAACTGAGATTAATTCTTGATTATCCATTTAATTGTTAAATTTTTAAATGTTGTGAGTGTTCAAATCCATTTAAATCATGGTCATCCGATGGCCTAGAGAGTTGTTAGAGGCTAGCTAGTCATGTTAATAAATGTCTAAATAATAGTTTCTATAACATTTGAAGCCAAAATAAAGATCTATAATAGGAACATTTAATTCTAACATAATGCAACTGTAATGGTCAATTTTATCATTTTGTCTGGAAGGGAAATGGGAGGTGCTAACTGTACGTCAGTTGGGGAGGTTTGTGAATTTCTAACATAATGTAACTGTAATTGTAGGCCGGATGGGGAGGTTGGGGAATTTCCCCAAGTCCAAAACGGCCGCTTTATACAAATGAGTATTTTGGGGAACGTCCCCAATTGGCATACAATTAGCATCTCCCAAAAGAATCCAACACAATTTTATTGGGTTTTTATATTTCAAGGAGTTCCCTTTTTTATCATATATGGCTAATTTCTGGGCTGGATTGAAGGCAGGGAGCACGAGAGAAGTGTGTCCCCCTACAAAAATAAATTCAAGTCTCCTGTTTTGTAAATGTATCTAATCACAGTAATAAAATATTTAATAACTATGTCCCTTTTCCAAGTAGTTTTTGCTGAAGGAAAAGTTTAGTCTCTGGTCCGTGGCTATATAATGTTTCAATCAATATCAATACTTTCTTCTCATAACAAAATAGATTTAACACAACAAATATTAATGGGAAAGTGCATTAAAACAGATGATTTCTCATGACCAAAAGTAGCTTAGCCAGACTCTGGCTTCTGGCTATAAATAGAGATAAGGGGAACGTCCCTTTAGAATTGATGACTTCCCATGGCCATAAAACAGTGATGAAAATTTTCTTTACATAACAATTTAAACAGGCTATCAAAAGTCACTTTAAAAAAAAGAATAACAAAAAAGGGCCATAACATGTGTGACATAACAATTTTTATATGAAGACATTTAATTAAGTCAAATACTTTCAATGGGTAACAAAATTTAACCAGCCAACTAAAGCCCCTTTAAAAAAAAAAAGAATGTGTGGATGTTAAATTTTTATAATGAAGACAATCATTTAACCATCCGACATTTATACCAAAGAAAAGTTATCAATCAAGCACACCGATATCAATAATTACCAATGTAATAGAATGAAGATACATGAAGGTTATAAAAGGTCAGGGTATAAACTACAATTGATATTAACTCATCTGAAGTGTGGCATCAATATCTACATTGTTTTATAAAAAAAAAAAGTTTATGCAATAAAGAGAGAGTGAGAGAAAGAAGGGAGGGAAAGGAAGGGGAGAGAGAGAGAGAGAAGGATTTTGATTTCCACTCTATACAAACAGAAACTAGGGGAGAGAAGGGGAGAGAGAGAGAGAAGGATTTTGATTTCCACTCTATACAAACAGAAACTAGGTCATTTTGGGACAAACATATAGTACAATTTTATTTCAATCATCTGCGTGCACATAGGAGTTTTTAGTCGTGGGAGGAGACTGGAGGACCCGGAGACAATCCATGAGGTTAGGCTGATGACCCTAATCCTTGTCACGTACAAGTGTAGGTTCGAAACCATGCCACTTAAACCAATGACAGGTCTTGTGATCTAAAGAGCATGTGTTACACTATTTGCCCATCCAAGCTTCCTTATTTCGGGACTAGAGAGAGAGAGAGAAATGGGGTTTAACATCCACTCGACACAAACTAGGTCATTTTGGGACTAACATATGGTTTCAATTTATTTCAATAATTCGCTTGCGGGTAGGGGTCTTTAGCTGTGGGAGGAAACCGAAGTGCCCGGAGGAAACCCACGAGGTTGAGAAGGCGACCCTATCTCCATGCCACATACGCTCACAACGGGGATCGAAACCACAGCCGCAAGCCAGAGGTGACCGGCCAGCTAGAGGTCAAAGCGCGGCACTCTAGACCACTAGGCCATCCCAACCCCCCTATTTCCGGACTAACTGGTGCATAGGGGTCTTTAGCAGTGAGAGGAAACCGGAGAACCAGGAGAAAGCCCACGAGGTTGGACAGGCGACCCTACTCCTTGTCATGTACAACCGGGGAATCAAAACCCCGCCGGTTGATTCAATGACAGACCTTATGATACAGTGCGCGCATGCTAACCACTCCGCCACCCAACCCCTCTTTATAAGAATGCATCCACAAATCTTCATGATCTATCAGTGGTTCAAATTACTGTTGATATTATCAATACTTACATAATCTGATATGTGTTCTATATAAATATTGTCACTGAATTGTATTCTTTCCTTTAAACCTGAATATTTCTCGTTATAATGACTGATGAGTTGTTGTAGACGTTTATTAGGAAATGCATCTTCTGTACATATATACACAGCACCTATAAACACAACATGAAAATCAAATGATACAAATACTTATACTATCATAATTAAAGGTCATTAGATTATTCAAATAGAATAATGAATAAAAATAAATACACAATGTAAATTTTCTAAATATACAAAGAAAAAATATGGGAAATGAAATACACACACAAAGACGAAATATGGGCAGTGAAATACACAAAGCCGAAATACGGGCAGTGAAATACACAAAGACGAAATATGGGCAGTGACATACACAAAGACGAAATATGGGCAGTGAAATACACAAACAAGAAATATGGGCAGTGAAATACACAAACAAAAATTATGGACAGAGAAATACACAAACAAGAAATATGGACGATCAAATATGGACAGTTAAATACACAAACAATATGGACAGTGAAATACACAAACAAGAAATATGGACAATTAAATATGGACAGTTAAATACACAAACAATATGGACAGTACAGTGAAATACACAAACAAGAAATTTGGACACGCGACTAATGAAGACAGGTGATGGGGGGAAATTTCATTCTTATTACGATTTCCAACATCCACTCGACACAAACTAGGTCATTTCTGGACTAATATATGGTTTAATTTAATTTCAATAATTTGCTTGCGCGTAGGGGTCTTTAGCAGTGGGAGGAAACCGGAGTGCCCGGAGGAAACCCACAAGGTTGAGAAGGCGCCCCTATCTCCATGCCACATACGCTCGCACCAGGGATCGAAACCACAGTTGCAAGCCAGAGGTGACCGGCCAGCTTGAGGTCGAACCACGGCACTCTAGACCATCTCAACCCCTCAACTGATTGGGAATCATTAATATGTTGCCCATGGTATACATAGAGGGGACCTTGTTTTATTGTCCTATCCAAACAACTTCAACACTGAGAAGGGGAAATCCGGCTGGAAATTCCTCAGGAAATATAGTAAGTATAGTAATGGTCAATGAGCTGACAATGTCCATAACCACTGCCTCAGAATTAAAGTTAAACATACATTATGCAAGAGCTAAATCTGCCTATTGCTGGACTTTTTATAGGCCTTAAATGTTTTCTTATTTATTAATTATCCAGACTATAATCAACTCTCAATGTCATCGCTAGCCTGCAATATTTACTGGATTGTGATCTGATCTGCAGCTTGGATAATCAAGACTATGCTTTTGTTGTATAGACTTTAGTAATGATGATCGAGGCTAGGCGGAAATTTCAATCGCTTAATTATCGGTTCATAGTGGATCAATTTGACTGAAATTTTCAGCAAATTCCCTTTACATTATCTAGTTTTAAATCATTATAGTGAAAACTGCCAACTCATTATCTTATCTCCTATAATCTATCTTTAATCGTATATATTTATCTATTTTAAGAATACAGCTCATTTATTGAACTAGAGCTAACATTTGTAATAGGATTTGAACACTCGTCCAAAGAAATGGTTATAGGCTATATGAATCCTTAAAAAAAATTCTCATGAAGTAAACCCCATGTCCGGGATTATCAAGTAAGTTTTTTGAACACTGTGACATTGGCTGTTAAATGTCATTATGTATTGTATATTACTTTCTCCAAATTTGTTATTAGAAATTTTGTATAATTTACACTTCAAAATCCAGGTATAAAATAGCATGGCCGAGTCCTATATGAAAACTTTTCTCATACTACTACGCTACGCCTATGTCAAATAAGTAGACAGAAGAGCAGTGTGTCATTTGTTAGGTCATAGAATCAATTCTTTATCACAAGCTAAAGGGGCAATCCCTGGATTATTTTAGGGATTAAATCCTGAGAGTGAGAAAGAGAGAGAGAGAGAGAGAGATAGAGAGAGAGAGAGAGAGAGAGAGAGAGAGAGAGAGAGAGAGAGAGAGAGAGAGAGAGAGAGAGAGATTAATGTCCATTTGACACAAACTGGGTCATTTTGGGACTAACATATAGTTCAACTCTCTTTCGTCAAAGACCCTGAGAAAATCCATGAGGTTGGACAGGTGACCCAACTCCTTGGGGATGCTCGATTCACAGTTCCGGAATTGAATTCCAAAACTGGTGTTAATCAAGTGAAAGGGAGAATTTCAGAGTACAACGCATGTGTCGACTGTATAATAAATATCTCAACCAATCATGACAGCTGAAACATATTTTTTACCTTGGAATACGTCACGATTCTACTCACTCTACCTCAGCTGTCGGGACTGGCAGAACTGTGACAGGACTGAATTCCGCGTCACTCGTTTGTAATTCTGTCGATTCGGGACGTTCTGGACTGTGAATCGAGCACCCCCCTTGTAATGTATAAGATGGGGAATCGAAACCACGCAACTTAATTCAATGACAGGCCTTATGCTGTAACACCCACTCGTTAACCATTCGGTCACCTTACCCCCCCATACTCCGCGCAGTGTTGCGTTTCATTAGAGGTAATCCTACTACACACTGCTATTAGGAGTGGATATTGTTGTTTTAAATTTTGATTGGTCAGTAGTCTGTCTACCAACCAATCACTAGCTGCCCTACAAAAGCTTTACATTTAAAACGAGTGCCAATATCGGACCAAATATGTTTACATAACGTTACGTCATGACTCACGATTTTATTATGCCTAATTAACCCGTGCATATAGCAGAATACTGCAGTAAAACTAATTGTGTGACAAACGAGGCTATCAAGTCGAATGAAATGTAAACAATACTGTTTGGAAACGAACATACTTTCACCGTTTTTAATACCTTAAATCACTGTCCAAAGTTTTAGGGAAGACCCAGATTAAACGAAGGACTGTCATGTTGCTGTACTTAAGTGATAGCTTTCATTGAACGGAAAGAATAGACACACTCCCGCATAAGTTCAAGAAACAGACGCTATTCCAGCAATGGCCAGAGAGGGATTTCTCGGGCCATTGCTTCAGGAATATGCTTACCCCCCTCCTTTGCAATAGCTAAAACACTGTCATACTCTAAAGATGGAAATCAACGATCAGTTTTCATGTTTGGTTTTGGACAATGTTTTCTAACTTCATGCTATATTTGTAACCAAATAACCAAGTCTTTAAAGCCTCAATGTGTCAGAATGAAAGTCAAATAAAGAGTTCAAGACCATACAAGCATCAAAAGTACTTTCACAAACTCAAAGTTTCTTACACAAAAACTAATCAAATCTGTGAATTTCTAACATATTTGAAATTAAGGCGGTTTCTATTGATTTCACGCTACCAGCTATATGTGTCTAAAACAACTATTATAAAATAGATAATTCATAAGGATTTTCTGATATGGTTCTCTCCTTGTCAGTGGCTCATGAGGGAGGAGATGGCAAGGGGCAATGTATAGTCGTTCCGACAGGACAATAAACTGAGGTCCTGTCCATCATTTGCGTACACTTAAACATGCATTATGCAAGAGCGAAATCTGCCTATTGCAGGTTTTTCTTTAGGCCTGAAATGTCTTCTAAAGTATTAATTAGACATTAATTAACTGATCCAGGCCTTAATCATCTCTCGATGGCATCAGATTTCTCCGATATTAAACAGATTGGAATGGTTCAGCGATCCTTCGATTTAATCAAATATGGTGGAATGTGGCGTAGCTTTGATCAACCAGTACCGTGGTTGAAATTATTGCACACGTCTGTCAAACCTTCAAAGGCTAATATCTTTGCTTGTAATAGAGTAATTTGAATGAAATTTTCAAATTATTCATTTTACATTATCTACCTTCGAACTATTATAGGAAGAATGGCTAGTTCTTTATCTAAATCTTACATAATGTATTCTTAAAAGAACCCTTCAATTGGAATTTAATATAGGAGTAGGCTGTAGTGCCGCTGTCAAGGCAAAATTTCCTTCATTGCACGTGGCATATGCCCATCTTCATTAGCCCAGTCACTACAGAACAGCAGGACGTTAAACTCAATTTCATTTCTTCACACTTCTAGAATTAAATCGATGATGATGATGACCTTGCATTTGTTACTGCCAGAGGCATAGCCATGAAATATATATTGTGGGGTCCGCAAATGAAATTATATAAAATGTTGACAATCTGTGATGCCGGAGTCATGATAGGGAGAGTGTGGGAGGGTCACCCTCCCAACAGGAGGGGGGCAGGAGCATTCGAATAAAAATTGAAGGATTAGCCAATCATGTGAAGGATTAGCCTTTCTGTTAATTTTTTATCCTTTCAATTGTGAGGGGTGGTTTTCAATGTATAGTCTAACACTTGCACTCTAGATCATAAGGTCTGTCATTGAGGCAATGGCGTGGTTTCGAACCCACGCTAATTTTATGGGTTTTCTCCGTGTCCACCAGTTTCCTCCCACTGCTAGACAGTTAGTCCCAAAATGACCTAGTTTTGTTGAGTCTGAGTGGATGTTAAACCCCATGTTCATGTCTAATGCATTAATCGTGTTGTATGGTTGTGAAATCAGGTGACAGCACCTTTAATATGTACAAGGTAAAGATGCAGTGACTCACACCTGTTTTATATTTATCTAATAACGACACTATACAGGTAATCTTCCTCTAAAGTAAAGACTCGTGTGTCACCTTGAGTAGAAGTTAGGTGCATAAACATGACAATGTAGTGTGCTTCCACAGAGAGAGAGAGAGAGAGAGAGAGAGAGAGAGAGAGAGAGAGAGAAACCATGCCAGTTGACTCAATGACAGACGTAAGTGATAGGACTGTATGGTACTAGTTCAGGCATACTGTATATTTAAAATATATGGTACTAGTTAGTGCATGCTGTATATCTAAAATCGGCATTTTCAGCCCTTAATGCCAATATAACTGGAAATTGAAAACAGACACATACTCAGGATTTGGTCATATTGTTAGTCCTCACAGGTGAAGTGAAGGATAAAAAATTAAAATACTCTTCTCTCCTACTTAAAAAAAAAAATCTGAGAAGGCAGTATTCCACATTTTTTGTATCTCACATTTTAATTCGTTTTTAATAAAATTACATATTCTTATTAAATATTAGTATGCTGACAGATACAATGAAATTTTTCTCATAAACATATCCCTGTATATCATATGATATATGTTCTATTGCCAACAACCTGCAAGATACCGATCAATATTAAGTTCTAACATTTATTCGTAAAACTGAAAAATGCACTAAATTATTTTGCTGTCACTTTGTAATCACGTTTTAATCGCATGACAAATCTAGACCGACAATCCATGTAAGCGAAATGATGTATTAACAAACATGAAGCATGTTAATTGGTAACTAAACTATGTGTTATTAATCAGCAGGTATTAGCAGCAATAAAGTCTCCTATCAACTGTGATACTGTCTACCGAACATGACAGTTTGTCTTGTAAATATTACCTGTTGCTATAAATAGATGTCACACAATCCACAGTCTTATTGATTTTAGTGAAAAGTGTTTTATAAGTTAAAATTGAAAGTAGGTCAATTACTGCTGTGTATAATCTACATGTGTTAATATTATGTTCTATCATGTATTCAGGAATTTATTGATTTAAATATTGTAAATAGGCTATGTATAAAGGCAAATTGTTATGAACTTACAATTGATGGTATGTGGCCACTACAACTAAGAACAGCTGTGCATATGACCAGCAATGGTGAATTAGTACAGGGTTTAATGTCATGTCAACAATGTTTTGGTTATCATGAGACTAACATGGTAATTTTCATTTGAACAGTCACAAATGAAAATGAAATAAAATGTGGTGTAACGTCATACGGGCATATGCCATACAGTGTACTATGAGGGAAAAATTTTGCCCAGACAGCAGCACTACAGCCTACTCTTATATGAATTCCAACTGTCTCTTACGTGCACGGCTGCAAGCCAACATGTACACAGGACCACATTTTTTGCCCCATCCAAACAACTATATCTATTCCCATTCTGTATTAAAATATGAAGGTTTACATCTTCCGCTCGTTTTCAAATACCGATTCAGAATTTTTGTAAAGTGAGCGCCTTTTTTACACTTAATTACCAGTATTGAACATCACCATTCCATGTGATTTGCACATTTGTTCAAGGGCCTTACAATTATCATGTCTGCTTATTATAGGGTGCTAATCATACATATTTATATCTCCACTATTGATTAGCAGATGCTAAACTAATTAGCACTTTCATAAAACAAGTCAAATAAATTATGAGAATTAAATATAAACTGGAGCTACAATGAGAGAGGGAGAGAGAGAGAGAAATGGGGTTTAATGTCCACAGAACGAACATAAATTAGGTCATTTTGTGGGGGGACTAATTTAATTTTATTTCAATAATTTGTTTGGTGGTAGGGGTCTTAAACAGTGGGAGGAAATAAATCTTTCAAGTAACTTGTATCCCACATAATTGTGTCATGTGTAAACAGTTTAATGCTGGGAGTACAAATGATGGGGGTAGAAGCTGTGGTAATAATTAGAATGTCTAATTCTCCTTAGACGCATATTCCTGAAGCAATGGCCCGAGAAATCTCTCTCTGGCCATTGCTGGATTGACTTCTGATTCTTGAACTTTTGCGGGAGTGTGTCTATTCTCCCCGTTCAATGAAAGCTATCATTTAAGTACAGCAACATGACAGTCCTTCGTTTAATCTGAGTCTTCCCTAAAATTTTGGACAGTGATTTAAGGTATTAAAACGATGAAAGTATGTTCGTTTCCAAAGAGTATTGTTTACATTTCATTCGACTTGATAGCCTCGTTTGTCACACAATTAGTTTTACTGTAGTATTCTCCTATGCACGGGTTAATTAGGCGTAATAAAAGCGTGAGCCATGACGTAACGTTATGTAAACATATTTGGTCCAATACTGGCACTCGTTTTAAATGTAAAGCGTTTGTATGGTAGGTAGTGATTGGTTGGTAGTCGGACTACTGACCAATCAAAATTTAACACAACAATATCCACTCATAATAGCAGTGTGTAGTGAGATTACCTACACACCTCTGTTCGGTTAAACTAGTGATTTGGCGACAGGCAGTATCTGTTAAGCTCCATTTATTTCGACAATCAATACCTGAAATACTGCCAGACTACGTTTCGTGCGGTCTACTTTTCAAATTATTGGGGATTTCGTTTAGGTTCATTTGACACTTTCCTCTCTGGGGTCGAAAACACTGATTGGCATCCAATCATTTCCGACACTCTATTTTTCAAAATTTTCTTGGGGAGCTCCCCAAAACCCCCCACAAGGAATTGCTACATTGGCGCTCACAGGGTTACTTCCTTGAGGTTCGCAAGTCCGTTTGTTTGACCATTTTCTTCTCTGGGTGGATGAACTAGTGATCAGTCGACCGACGGTATGTTTTTCAAAATTTTCTGGTTTAGTTACCAATTTTCTGGGGGGTTTAAGCTTATGTCTTTGCCCCCTTAACCTTGGACTTTGCCCCCAAAACATGGATGAGCAAAGCTAATTGATCTGGCCGGCAGAAAAAAAAAAGATAATTACCCTTCTAAATTAGAACCACAATACTCTTCTGACGAAAATGTATCTCGAAAAGTTTCGACTGCACACGATGGTAGATTGTATTAAAATCGCTGCCGTGAGAAAACAGAACGACCGTACATAATGAAAGAAATTCTAAATTAGAACCACAATACTCTTCTGACGAAAAGTATCTCAAATCGTTTGGACTGCACACGATGGTAGAGTGTATTAAAATCGCTGTCGTGAGAAAACAAAACGACCGTACATTATGAAACAAATTCTAAAATGGATCTTGAATTAAAATGAATTATAAAACAAGTTATTCCTAAAGTCAATTGTTTTATTTAATTAGGGGGGTTAAGGAATCAGTCAGGCGTTAATAGGTAATTAAGGAATAAACATTCCGAATACCGTATGCATTCGGTCACTGTGACGTCACTGGCATCTGAGGGGATTAAGAGTGTTTTCGATAATTGACAAAGTCGTTTTTACAGGAGGTCTATTTTTACGACTTTGAGTGAAGATAGCTGAATTAATTTTAGTCGAATTGATGTGAACTTACCGTAAAGTGGATAAAATAACCATGGACTGCTCACATAGAAAAATTTTCAGGGCCATTTTATGTGCACTTTTAAATTGTTTTGGTCCACATCAATATCATGTTATAAAACAGTTGGTCAACAAAATGTTGGTCAACTTAGTAGCTTAGTGTCTGTTCTCAGGAGGAGCTAATTGTAGAAAAGCAGCTTAAGTTTAATATGCTGTATTGATAAACAAATAGTTTACATGTCTCACTTCCCCTTTCACTAATTATAAAATACCACAAATCTCAAATGTCACATTACAAAACAGTCCTCCTTAAGGGTAGGTGAATGGAATTACTTCTGATGACGTTATTATTGGCTTTGTTAGGAAAACATGTTATTCAATTACCTATATCTGCATTTATTACAGATTTGTTCCTTCTAATCTAGTTTATCTCATGAACTTCATGCAGCTCAGTGGGTCATAAATCAGGTGGTCCCGGGTTCAATCGAATCTAGGAAAAAAAGTCACAGGTAAAAAAGTCACAGTAAAAAAAACACAGGTAAAAAAGTCACAACTTATATATATTGTAGTATTGTAGAGTGAGTATATCTTTGATCTTTTAAGTTATTTGTCTTTGAGTTTGAGTTGTATGGAACATCAGAATTAACAAAGAGTATTGATGTGCTAGAATGTTGAATGAGCTAGAATGTGCTAAAATGTCTGATGTACTGATATGTCAAATGTGCTATAATGTATTAAAATGTCAGATGTGCTGATATGCCATATGTGCTAATATGTCAAATGTGCGATGATATCAAAATGTGCTGATTTCTAAAGACTAAAACAGTCTGGTTACATCTGTGTAATGAACATATGTGTAATGAAAGGTTAAATATGTATGTTATTGTTATTGAATTTGAGATGTAATAAAAAAAACTGTGACTTTTTTCCCTGTGTTTTTTTTACCTAGGCAAATTTGTGACTTTTTTTACTGTGACTCGCACTTGTCAGTGGTGAAAGACAGAGGGCCTGGCTATGAATAGTATCTATTTGTCAGAATGGAACTAAAATACTAAAAAAAACCCTAAAAGTTCGGTACACAAACTGGAATCTGAAGAAGAGTAGGTATAAATGGTGCTGTCTGGCCAAAATTACCCTCAAACTACTTTTGATGCAGAAAAATAGGATGCTAAACCCCATTTCACTTCATTTCATTAACTCCATTTTCATTTGATATATGTTTTTTAACGAAATTAAAAAATAATATTCTTGCAGTGGTCCTTGAGTGTATTTCAATTGTTATCTAAAAAGGATATTCTAATTTGTCAGTCTTAACATTAATTAGAATTTTGTTCATGGTGGCTCACTTGTAATGAATCTAAAATGGTGGATTGACAGATTTGTCTAACATATTGCATACGATCTAACACTGATGTAACTATTTAGTCAAATCTCAGCAAATGACATCCTCACTCCATCTCCAAAAGAAACTGAATTATAAAGGCCAACACTAATAACTCTTAAAATAATTGTGGCAATTCTTCATTATTTTGATATACATGTATTCTTGAATTAATAATAAGGCAATACCGTTGAAATTATCAAAGGAATACAACTTTAAATGAAATGATCATTGCCACATATATTATTTACATTTATCTGGGACGTTCATTGACATTTGAACAGGAAGATCTTTTACGAGACATACTTTTATTGATGGTTAGTGTGATGTAAACTATGTATATTGCCCTGGTGTTTGAAAGTAAAACACAAAGTATTTTTATTAAACATACATTATGGGAGAGCAAAAACTGACTTTTGTCGGTCTTCCTTTGAGCCTCAGATGTCATAGAAATTATAAATTAGATCTTTATTTAAACAACAAGCCCAAAATGAACACTGTAGACCCACGGATGACTTGGATTGGGCTCGGATTAAAACAGGATTTCATCGACTGATTTAATCACTATGGCGTCGTGGGTGGGGTTTCTCCGTGACGTTGACGTCATCATACTTCCGGAAATTATTCATAAAAGACGGTGATGACCGAGGCTATACACAAGCTTCACTAGATACCATTTAAACATTACTTGATGATCGAGACTATGTAGGTGGAGTTAACGCCTGTCAATCAACAATCGGCCATAGTGGGAAAAGGGTGTCGATGATTTTAACCCCCATTTCTAGTAAAAAATTATAGTGGTAACAACTTTGTTCAGGATAAAGTTATTTGACTGAAATTTTCAATATATTCTTGTTTCAACATCTATTTTTGAACTTTTATAGCAAGAATGGCTAACTACTTGTCAAAATCTCCCATAATGTATCTTTAATAATACTTAAACAGTACAGTTGTGTATGATAAAAGTATAAAGTTTATTACAGTACAGTTGTGTATGATAAAAGTATATACCAGCCTACACGTACTTTGAGATCTCAACATCAAAATCTTTTATGCATTCCAACATCAAAATTGAAACAATTTGGAGATAGAAGTTTCAGTGTTGCTGCACCTAAACTCTGGAATAGTTTGCCAATCAATATCCGTGATTGCAAAACTCTATCAAGTTTTAAATCACAATTAAAAACTTACATGTTTAAACTCTCTTATCCAGACTAAATTAATTGATATGTTTTTCACTCCTTTTTAAAAGCGCTTTGAGCATGCTTATGGAAGGATTTGGCGCTCTAGAAAACGACATTATTATTATTATTATTATGATTATTAGTGGTAAAGTATATTGGAGATGTAAAGTATATTAGATGTGTAATGTGTATTAGAGGTCAGGGATGGCAACAAGAAAAATATTTTTCAGCTGAAATGAAATTTTTGGTGACCTGAAAGGGGGGTCTGGGGGGCGGACAGCCCCCCTGAAGGCGAAAAATTTTCACTAATTTACAACCAATTTGGAGTATGTAAGTGATTAGAAAAACAAAATACACAGGACTTTAAATGAGCTAAATTGTGTACTAATATAGGTCATTGCAATAAACACAGCCCCCCTGAAGGCGAAAAATTTTCACTAATTTACAACCAATTTGGAGTATGTAAGTGATTAGAAAAACAAAATACACATGACTTTAAATGAGCTAAATTGTGTACTAATATAGGTCATTGCAATAAACACAATAAACTTTCCCAGCTAAGTCCGGTTTCTTCAGAAATTGTCCGAGCGATTCGGTAATTTCCTCATATTTTGTCCCGTTTTTCACCTTTACGGCGACTTTGCGCTCAAGCCAATTCCATCTAAATTTGTTTTTAACATCCTTGTCGATTTCCATCACTGAAGATTCCTGATCTTTCGTTAAAACGGAAGCGGAAGTTGCCGATAACTCGAGGAAAATACGAACCGAGTTTGACCCGATGCGAGTCGAGAAGAATTTTTATGACACGAGCCACGAATAAAAATAGAGTACCTTACCCCCCCTAAAATTATCTCAACGGATTTAGACGATTCACAGAAATGATCAAAATTGAAATGAAATCGGCGGAAATCCGCGAATCCGCGGAAAATTGCCATCCCTGAGAGGTGTAATGTGTATTAGAGGGCCTGTGTATATTATAGGTGTAAAGTATATTAGGGAGTAAGTGTATATTATAGGTGTAAGGTGTATTAGAGAGTCTATGTGTATTAGAGATGTAAAGTATAATAACCATTATTGATCTGTCTGTAATGTTAATTACTCTGAATGAATGTTATTTTGGTAGCTTACACATTGGGTTTAACGTCCACTCGACAAACTAGGTCATTTCAGGACTAACATATTGTTCATTTTTATTTCAATGATGGGGTTCGAAAACCATGCCACTTGGCGTATTGACAGACCTTATGTTCTACACTACCCCCAGTGTTCCCCCCCCCCCCAAAAAAAACGGATGTTCAAATTGATGTGGTCTAATAGTTATAATACAAACCTCCTGCTAATCCTCCATTTGTAACAGGTAGTTGAACAGTCAGACATAACTGTAAACAGAACTGAGTTTTACCACTGGCACTTTCACCTGATAATTCTGTTATACCTCGTGATATTATACCTCCTGTAAAACACAATCAATTAAATGGGGTTTAATAAATGAAATGAAATGGGGTTTAATAAATAAAATGATATGGGGTTTAATAAAAAAAAAATGGGGTTTAATAAATAAAATGGGAAATGTGGTTTAATAAACGAAATGGGAAATGAGGTTTAATAAATGAAATGGGAAATGAGGTTTAATAAATGAAATGGGAATTAATAAATGAAATGGGCTTTAATAAATGAAATGGGCTTTAATAAATGAAATGAAATTTAACTGTCTACTTTTCTGCACAAACCAGGCTAATGACGATGGGCATACATGTATACCATGCAGTGTGCTATGAAGGGAATTTTACTTGAACAGTGGCATTTACACGTCTATAATTTACACAAATGAAGTTAAATAGAACAGAAAATATATGTGATAACTAACCTCTTAAGAAATTGTCAAAAACATCACAGCCGATTGACAGTTTCTTGATTTTCAAATTATTGGAACATTCCTCCTTCCACAGATCCAAAGCTGTCAGAAAAAAAAAGATATACATGATAATTAATGTTTCACTTCAATAAACACAATTCTTACTCTGTATTAATAAATACGATCAGACAAGAGCATTTCTCTTGCCAATAGCGCCCAAAGTACATGTATTGCGAAAATGACTGACAAAGAAAGATACACACATTCTACAAATGATCCAAAATTTAAATGATTGCATTCATGACTCATTGACAGACCTGACCTTAATATCTATTGCACATACGTTATTCTAAATTTGGCTAATGAAGACGGCCATACATCATGCAGTGTGCTATGAGGGAAATTTTTGACCGGACAGCCGCACTACGACCTACTCTTATACAGAATTCCAACTGTCAAAAGATTTTTTACGTAGATCGCAATGTGTACATCGGACCTCGGTTTTTCATCCCATCTGAATGACTAGACATCAAGCCCTCCGTCCTGCATCACTGACAAGGGGGAATGACGCCGGAAAATTTGGATGAACTTTCTCGGCAAATGAGTAACATGATAATAGATATCAATAAAACACAGATCTAAACATTCTAAAACAATCTGAGTTTTAATTGTAAATGAAGATAGTTTACCTGTACATGGATCTGGTTTGGGTATTGATTCAGCAATGGCATGTTTTAATGTTGATACATCACTTGATGACAACTGACACGTTCTTTCTAGATCAGGTCCAGATAAACTCAACACAGATTCAACACTGGTTAATTTCGCTGTTTAAAAATATACACGTACATGTATTTATAAGTGAAAAGAGAGAGAGCAAGAGAGAGAGAGAGAGAGAGAGAGAGAGAGAGAGAGAGAGTTCAATGTCCACTTGACAGAAACTAGTCATTTTGGGACTAACATATATGGTTCACAAGGCCTGTCACTGATTCAAGTGGCATGCTTTCGATTCCCCACTTGTTGGACTAAGTATCGGGGATTGGATGGGGGAATGGTTAGCACATGCGTGCTGTATCATAAAGCCTGTCACTGAGTCAACTGGCCTGGTTTCGAATCCCCAGTTGTACCTGACAAGGAGAATAATATGTTAGTCCCGAAATGACCTAGTTTGTGTCGAGTGGACGTTATAAATTATTTCTATCTATCTATTGACTAAGTATCATAGTGTGTGACAAGGAATAGGCCTACAGTTGCCTGTCTAACTTCGTGGGTTTCCTCAATGAAACCAAATTTTTAAAATCAAATTGAACCATACGTTAGTCCAGAAATGACCTAGTTTATGTCAAATCAAAATTAACCTCCATTTTTCTCTTGTTTTGTCTTCAATCGGATTTGTCTACTTTCAGTTTATTATAAATGGATAAAGTTATAAATGGGTCAATAACATTTCGCATTTCCTGTGTGAACTTTACTTACATCGTTTGATAGCAGTTAATATACGTGGATTGATGTCTAAATCATCAAACTTGCTCATTGATGTTCTTAATTATTAAGAACTACACTAAATCTTTTAAAAACTTTTCTTTTTCACATTGAAGAACCCGCCATTGACGTTTTCATCATCCAGTCTCTTTGATCATAGAACTAATGGTAGAAGGGAAACAACTCCAGTTTTCAAATCAGGCTTCAGACTAGTAATTCTCCACATTGGACAATAATATAGGTAATCTTGAACATTCCGATGATCTTTATGTCAAAATAGCTGGTAAAATATTGAAGAGGGGTGGCAATCTTGATTTTTTGTCAATAACAGGTTAATGCTATGGACAAGAGTGAGACGGTTGTTTACAAAACTACATTTCAAGACAATATACACTAAAAATAACTCCACAGTAACACATTTTCAGAAGCATAATTTACCACATGTCTTTCATATTCAGAATCGCCTCATATTCCATTAAAAAATAAAACCAAATTTCGTCTTTATCTGAATTTATTCAATGATTTAAACGCATAAAAAAGATGTAAGCACCAGTTTAGAATCAGTCTATACATTAAAATATTATTTACATATATTTAAACATACATTATGGGAGAGCAAAAACTGACTTTTGTCGGTCTTCCTTTGAGCTTCAGATGTCATAGAAATTATAAATTAGATCTTTATTTAAACAACAAGCCCAAAATGAACACTGTAGACCCACGGATGGCTTGGATTGGGCTCGATTTAAAACAGGATTTCGTCGACTGATTTAATCACTATGGCGTTGTGGGTGGGGTTTCTGCGTGACGTTGACGTCATCATACTTCCGGAAATTATTCATAAAAGACAGTGATGACCGAGGCTATACACAAGCTTCAGTAGATACCGTTTAAACATTACTTGATGATCGAGACTATGTAGGTGGAGTTAACGCCTGTCAATCAACAATCGGCCATAGTGGGAAAAGGGTGTCGATGATTTTAACCCCCATATCTAGTAAAAAATTATAGTGGTAACAACTTTGTTCAGGATAAAGTTATTTGACTGAAATTTTCAATATATTCTTGTTTCAACATCTATTTTTGAACTTTTATAGCAAGAATGGCTAACTCCTTGTCAAAATCTCCCATAATGTATCTTTAATATCAGTTAATATTTGTGATATTCTTCTAAGTTTATTTTCTCATCATTTCATTGGTGGACAATATTTTTTTCCATGTGTATCAGGCAGATGAACACAGGGAACATCCCACATCCATGGTCGATCTGTAAAAAATTAAGACTCATAAGATGGTTGTCATCATAAACCCACCAACTTTATATTGTTTCTAAGGTGCAACTTGACTTCACTCATAAATCAATACAACTTAAAACATAATTATGTTAAATGAGTTTTGCATGTGATTATGTTTGAGTTAATTTTGTTTGGAGGTAATGATAATAAGGAAGGCCTGACCAGGACAGCTGTCTAGTCGTTCAGACGGGACAAAAAACCAGGGCCCTGTGTACACATTGGCGTCTTGGAATTCGATAAAAAGAGCAGGCCGTAGTGCTGCTGCCCGGGCAAATTTTCCTCATAGCAGAGTAGGACGTTAAACCCAATTTCATTTTATTTATGATAAGGAAGGCAGATTAAAATACAGATCTATATTTCATTTTTTTCAAACTTTCGATGGCCTGTACTACATGAAGATCTGATCGGTTGTAGTGATAGGTCATGTCAGAGGTCATACAAGCAGATTTTGACCCTATGACATCAGACATTGTATTAACGAATCAGCATTGATGTTTCTAGTGGATTACCCACTGTTCCGTGCACCATAACTCAGCTGGACGGATAGTGAATATACAAGTAATATTTGATACAGTGCCCAGGATCAGTAATTCATGGAGACAGGTTTATATGCGTTATTTGGTCTGGTCAAATGAGTAAATCTTATTGATATCTATAGAGCTCTATTACCTCCCTTTTCATATCTAGATAGTGGCAGGTCATAGGGTAAAGGAAAAGTTGGTTTCTTCTGATTTAGGGATTTTCTTACATCAGATGTAATCGGAAATGTTTCTTCATCATTCTACAAAAAAAGAATTATTGTTTTTAAAAATATTTGCATATTATTCTGCAATAAACATGATATCAGAAAAAGAAACAAGTTGAGCACAGACTGGAGGAGACAAGAGAGGGAGAGAAATGGTGTTTAACATCCACTTGACACAAACTAGGTCATTTCGGGACTGACACATGGTTCAATTTTATTTCAGTAATTCGCTTGTGCATAGGGGTCTTCAGCAGTGGGAGGAAATCGAAGGACCCAGAGAAAACCCACGAGGTTGGACAGGCGAACCTACTACTTGTCACATACAACTGGGAATCGAAATAACACCAGTTGACTCAATGAAAGGCCTTATGATACAGCGCACACATGCTAACCATTTGACCATGCTTATCCAAGTTAAACAAATATATGTAAAGAATTGACTGGTTTTTAAAATTTTGAAAAGAAAGCCATGGTCTGATGCCACAATTATGGATCCAATAATATAAATTAAATTTCAAGACACTTACAAAATATTGTGGTAGAAACAGTACACCAATTTCATATGATCGTATCATTAACTGACTCCCCTGCTTCTCTAAGGCACCCCAAGCAGCTTTAGATAAATTAGCACTGCAAAAACAGAAAAAAATTAGTAATCTGTCATGCATTTAAATAGTTCAAAGCATTCAGAAAAACAAAAAACCCCATCCATTTATAAAAATAAATTAAAAGAAACTGAAACCCATATATTTTATTATGAAAATTTGCTGAGAGCTATTTAATACCGTTTACAGTACATGGTAGCCTGAATTCTAATAAAAGATGGAAGTCGTTATTGTATTATAAGTAAGGTTGAGCAAAGTTAGGAATCTCAGATTTGAGCCGTAGTGAAAAACATTAATAAATATCAAGTAAGTAAGAACCAAGCACGAATATTTCAAACAGTAAACTTATATATGAGATCAAGTGGATGGATCCTGGGGGCTAGTCGTAAATGTCCACTGTGCTGTACAGTCGTTATTGTAAAGTAGGTGTATTTATAAGTGGGCGTAGTCACTAATCCCAATCACGAGCAATAGTGTTAAACATTAATAAATAAATACCTTGTAACTAAGAACCAAGCAGCTTCATTAAACTCTGGATTTGGTCTAACGTATGTTTTGATGTGAGGAGCAGCACGACTTCGTCCTCTACCTTCAGATTTCCATTGTCTATAATTCAGATTGGAATTCTAGGTTCAGATGTGTTTTTTCTTCATTATTTTAAAATGATAAATGACAAAATCTTTACTATCTAACCGAGACTAGAAGCATACTTTATTTATGATTGGTGAAAGAGGTTGGATGGCCAAATGGTTAGTACGTGCCCGCTGTATCATAAAGCCTGTCATTGAGTCAACTCGCTAGGTTTCAAATCCCCGGTTGTATGTGATAAGGAGTAGGGTGTGCGTTTTCTATTGACACTCTTTAGAACTTCATATTGTGCAGATGCAATCTGAATAAAGGTGAACACCACATTATTTAAATAATTTACTTGCACATAGGTGTTTTTAGCAGTGGGATGACCCTACTTGATAGTACATACAACCACACCACTTGAGTCAATGACAGACATGTTAGACCACTTGACCACCCATTGAAGTAGAAACTGACCTGAAATATTGGTGTATATATTTTTGTTTTTGAGCTGTGTGTATACTGTATGGTATAGAACCACCAGCACCATAACCTTCTAAACTAATTCTTACATTGTCTACAGACGGAAATATCTACAAAATACAGCAAATATAAACCTCTAAGGGCACATTCTATTGATTTTATGTATATGAAATAATTTAACAAGATTTGGAGGTTAAACTTTGTAATGGATTGGAGGTTAAACTTTGTAATGGAAGCTAGAAAGTCAATCTAAATTTCAGATGTATGGTCGAAAAAATCTTTCTCTTGTGGCAGGAGGGGTGAAGGGGGAATTGGTAGTCAAGCAGTCAAGAGCTCTCAACATTCACTTACAATTACCGGTGTTCAAATCCTGTCTAATGTAAACAAATTAAGTCCAAAAATTTCAAGTGGAAGCCCCTATGTCTATGTCAATTTAGGTACATTTCGTACATTACGGTTTCAAGAAATAACTTACCAGTTGTAGTTTACTAGACAAGTTAGACGTTAGACCGATTCCTTTAGCTGCCGTTAATGACTTTAACCATTCTCCACACACCCAACTATCTTCTGTTGGCCCTAAAGATCCAATGCTTGAAAACTGTCCAATCACAGGCCAATCCTTTACGTTCTTAAATGGTGGACCATGACTCTGGAGAATTTTTCGTAGTTTTAGGTGTCCCCAAGCATCTTTTACTCTATCTGTGTGTCTCCCGGGTACAGAACCTATGATGAAAACTCTAGCCGAGGAGAAATCATGTGCCTTAATATGTTTTTCCCATTGAGTTAGTTTAGGAGATCTATAAGCTGCTAAATACTGGATCAGGTCTTTTTTAAAATTTGTTGGGGATTCCCCTAAATTAGTTCCACCCTCTCCTGGTAATTTGGGAAATACAGGACTTATCCAAACACTGAAATAGAAAAATTCATAAAACTTATTTTTGTTTGTTCCGAGCAAATTTTACCATTAAAACTTCTCTTTTCAACCACATTTTGTCCATTGTCAGTATAATGTGCATCTTTTGACATCTGGATACTTTATAGTTTAATCACTCACACTGAGTGTGGAAACTGTCTAGCGAGGTTTTTGAAGCTGTCAGTCCTCATGGTATTAGGATAAGCCTACATTTATTTTCCCCCAATAAGATTTAGATCTACTACAATTTATGCCTTGAAGATGCAGATCTGACAAGTTGTGCTGGAAGGTTGTGTCAGGGGTGGTACGAGCAGCTTTTGACCCTATGACATCACACATTGATTAATCAATCAGCGTTGATGTTTCTAGTGGTTTACCCACAGTTATGTGCATGGCACTGCATGGCACGCTAAGAAGTCGTCATAAGAGACCGTTTCATTGGCTAATCCCTCACTTCAACCAAAACGCCGGTAATATAACAAACTCTTCCAGATCCTAGTGTAGTAAAATAAAACGAAATTTTGAACTATAAAATACTAAATGAAATAGGACCTGTGTTTTAATCAGATTGGTGATAAATATTTATATTACTTACCCTTGTGTTTTCTGATGCCAGTCACCTTCTATAGCATTAGCTGTAGTTATAACAACTCTTAATCCAGTATCATACAACAATAACATCATTTTACTATAAAATAAACAGTATCATATAACAATAACATCAATTTACTATAAAATACACAATATAACAATAACACCCAACAATAACATCATTTTACTATAAAATAAACAGTTTCATATAGCAATAACATCATTTTACTATAAAATAAACAGTATCATACAGCAATAGCATCATTTTACTATAAAACAAACAGAATCATAAAAAAAAACTTTTTACTGCTACAAAATCTCCACTTGAAATCCAATCTCTTTCATATTTTCGTCTTGTATACAATTTTTAAAACAATGTTAAGACCATTTTATTGGCTAATCCCCCACATTAACCAGAATGCGGTTTTAAGATACAAACAATAAAATGAAACTTACGTGTGATGTGTACCATACATTATATCAAGTCTTGCCTGTAAAAAAAAATAAGAATTTAATCAAATTCAAATTTTATTCAATTTAAAAGAAATTCAAAAACCTCCATGTTGATCACAATTTGAAAGTACATCCTAGTACTCTATTTCTGAACCTATATTCCAACTATAATAGATATCTTACTTCGAAATGAAAATCTGACTTTATCTACTCTTATATTGTATTCCAACGACTAGATGGAATACCTACAATAGACATCTTACTCCGAAATAAAAATCTAATTTCACCTGTCTGTGAATTTGGTGTGGACTGTGGACTTACATAGTATACCTACCTGACATAATTTTATGTTTGGATATTTTGAAGCATCAAGTTGTAAATTAGCTTGACTTGTTCTTTGTTCACCATGAACTAATAGTAAAGGCTTCGACCTGAAATCATAAACCAAAGATATTGTATACAATATTCAACTACACATTGAGAGGGAGAAAGAGAGTGAGGCTTTAAGGTCTACTCAACATAAACTGAGTCATTTTGAGACTAACATATGGATCCATTTTATTTCAAAAATTGCTTATGCATAGAGGTCTTTAGCTGTGAGAGAAAACCAGAGGACCCAGAGAAAATCCATGAGTTTGACAGGCGATGCCACTTAACTCAATGACACATCTTATGATCTAATGTGCACACTTTAAACCATTCGGCCACCAAACCCCCCCAATACATTCTGAGAAAGCTTGGACTATATAATTGATCTTACAATGAAGGATAAAGGCCATAAACCTAGCACAATTTGAAGCTGTGCATGTTTGAAACTGTTTTAATTCTAGACAATGAATAACACACAAAAAAGCCTGCATCCAACAGTCTTCTCGTTAAAAAATATGAAGTAACAATTCTACCTACCTAAAAGATTTAGGATACTGTTGAACTAACCAATCAATGTTATACATATAATTAAACTGAAAATAAAACAATTAAATCTATTTATTTTCCACTGACAATTTTTTATACTTATTTTCATTTTATGTATAGTACAAGATAATTATCCAAAATAATAAAATCTATGTTTGATAGTCGGTGACTAAGAAGTACTTGTAGATCAATCACTGTGTATGCCTAATCAAAACATTTTTGTTTGACCGATCAGCATAAGCTAAAATAATATGTGATTTTGAGGACAGTGAAAATATGAACGCAGGACTTCCAAACTTGATGACACTTCTTATTTTTGGATATCAAATACCTGGTGCAATTTTGTATAAATACATTGACGTTTTTTTTTTAGAATTCATGATTTGAATGATTATTTACCTGACAAGATTCCACTAGATTTCCCATATCTTCTGATAATATCTCTGAAAGAAAAATATAAAATTAAAACATAATATATAACAACAATAAAACATAATATACAATCAATCAATCAATCAACACAGAATTTGTATAGCGCAAACAATATTTCGATAATCTTCCTTATGCACTTTAAAGTTTATGTGGATTCTTTTAGTGTTTATTTTCGTCCAATAGATCTGTCTTTATATGTGACTTGTCAAGCTTGAGACCATTAAACAACTTAAAATATGCGAGTCAATATTTCAATTGGTAAAAATAATGTACGATTGACATGATGCTAGTACCATTATTTGACGTCACATCTGTATTTTAAACAAGGTTATTTCACCTACCTACCACTTATATGAACTGCTGCAGAATCATTGTATTCTTTTCTTATACCAGTTACTTTAGTTAGAAAAAAACTAAATGGTTGATTTTCACGGAACAATTCCTGGCAGGTTTTATTTGATTTATTACAAGTAGATGTTGATGTTGTAACTCCATGTCTCGTTTTTTTACTTGGAGAATCTTCAGGTAAATCTTCTAATTTTCTTTTACCCGGAGAACCTAAAAAAATATAACATCAAAATTACAGGCCATAAAACTTTCATATTATTGTAGAAATTACTTTTCACTTTTTCTTATGTCCAGCCTGACAAGACATCACACTTTAAAAAGCTCAGAAAACACTTGAAATTAAAAAAAAATAATGTCGTACACTTCATAACAAATTTTAATAGAATTGATGAAATAAACTACAACTTAAATATAAATCAGCATTAATAACAATGGATACTACCTGGCATGAAAAGATTAAAAATTCTAGTTATCATATTTATTATCACTTCAAATTTCAAATAAACAGATCTAGGTCTAAACCAAAGTCAAATCCTTGTTGTCATTGGTTACTATTGTTTACATTAGACTTGGGCATTCACTTCAAAATTTTGCTCTCTGGTCATTTACTTCAGATTTGCAAGAAATATTTATTTTTAAAGAATATGACCATTTTTAGAATTATTCTCATTTTAAATATATATGTGTTTAAATGTAAATTTACAAATAAAAACAATAAATTTAATTGTTTTTATTGTGTATCAAGTTATCATCACATGTAAATTGACTGAAAGGTATGTTCTCTGGTCATTCAAATTCCACTGCCAGGCAAAGTTTTCATCTTTTAAAATAAATATTTTTCATCTTATTTTAATGTTAGATGTGATTCTTGTATCAAAAATAGGGGGTTTGATGGCCGAATGGTTAGCATGTGCGCGATCTATCATAAGGTCTCTCATTGAGTCAACTGGCGGCATGGTTTTGCCTGCCTCGTTGTACGTGACAAGGAGTAGAGTTGCCTGTCCAACCTCGTGGGTTTTCTCTGGTTCCTCCTGTTTCCTCCCACTACTAAAGATCCCTACGTGCAAGCAAAATATTGAAATAAAATTAAACCATATGTTAGTCCCAAAATGACCTAGTTTGTGTCAAGTGGATGTTAAACCCCATTTCTCTTTCGGTATCAAAGATAAAATATACAAAATCGAATTACAGTTCTTTGGATGACTATATTCTGCTAAATGTGAGGGATTTCTTCTGAAGCACTTAGATCCATATTTACATTCTTCTTTCTTTGTCTCTTCGTTCACAAGTTTCGCAAAAACCTTTTCACCTGAAGATGTTATTTTTTTCAGCTTTAATATTTTTTCTTTAATTCTCTCCGTTTCTGAATCACTGTCAGATAGTTCATGTAAACTTGTCTGTTTTTTTATGGATTGTTTTTTAATCTGAGAATTACCAGAATCTGTCGTAGATTTTTGTTTTTTATTCTGGGAAACCGACGATTCTTTGTTTGAATTACTACTAACAACGGTCTTCAATTTCTGTTTTTTAGGCATAGAGGTTAAGGTTTTTTTTCTGTCATCTTCACTAGCGCTGTCAAATAAATCTGGAGAATTTTTATCCCATGGATCGGGTTCTATTGTTGCATCAGAATCAGAATCTGATATGGAATGAGCGCCTTGGTGTAGACCTAACGACATTTTATAAGATATCTACAACTATTCTTTCAAGTTTGTCCCTTTTATTAACACAAATCCTGTTCCTTTTTTTATTACCACAATTGCTATCAATTTATTCCCTGAAGTCTGCATATGATGAGGCCTTCTTTGTTTTTGTTCTACCTAAAATAAAAAGAGTGGATTGTAAGTTCTTATATGAATAGGGGAATTTATTTAGTCAATTTCATCATCATTATGCAATAAAATGGGACTTAACATCCTTCATTGCCAATACAATAATAGTGAGAGAGAGAGAAATGAGGTTCAACGTCCACTCGACACAAACAGGTCATTTCGGGACTAATATATGGTTTAATTTTATTTGAATAATTCGCTTGCGCGTTAAGAGTCTTAAGCAGTGAGAGGAAACCGGAGGGTCCAGAGAAAACCCGGCGACCCTACTCCTTGTTACGTACAACCGTGGATTCGAAACCATGCCAGTTGACTCAATGACAGGCTTTATGATACAGCGCACGTGCTAACCATTAGGTCCAACCCCCCTACAAATAATATTCCAATTTATTGTAAATTCATAGGAAATATGGACAGACAATGTTGCTTGCCAGTACTTGCCACTCACAACATGTGTCATTTAAAAGTACAATGCAGTCATGGAGAATAATATAAGTTGTCCAGAAGAAAATATCATGAATTACTTTCTAAATGAGTTATGATTATCTAATAGTATTAATAACATTGCTATCTTTCCCTTTTCTCAACCAAGCTTTTTCGGCGACTGGGTAATTGAGTCTAACAATTTTTAACATTATATATTTTCGTATTCTTCGATACGAATAATTAAAATCATATTTTACCGATCGTTGGATGCATATGATTTAACAAAATATGTCATTTTAGTATGATGTGCGTATAAATATAATCAAGACTGTTTTTATTCACAATTGAATTGACTTTTACTGAAATACGAAACTGAAGCTGGACAAACAACGCTTGGTAAACAGCAATGGTTGACAAGTTCAACAAAAAATTAAATTCCAATTAGATTAATAGAAAAGTTGACTCGAAGTGATATAAGCGAGGTATTTTTTTGTTTGTTATTGTGTCAGTATATCTTATGTGTTACATATTTTCCCTTTCCATGCATTGAAAACCGCATACTGTCAATTATAGTCATAGAATCGTACTTGTTTATGAAGAAGTAAAAATTCAACCAAGTTTTGACATGTTTTTGTATTTGGAAATCTAAGTACCTCGGTATTTTGTTTGTCATTTTATATTTATGGAACATTTGAATACTTAGATTATTTGACTCTGAACTTCTATAGTGTAAGTGTATTGAAGCATCCTGATAAAAGATTATTAATTTTAATTCTTTTCCATCAAATTTTATTTTGTTTACAGATGGGAGAGGTTCATGTGATTGGACAAATTGTAGGGGCTTCAGGATTTCCAGAACACAGTTTATTTTGTAAATGGGGAATTCACACAGGTATATGAAAATCAGTTCCATTTTTTTTATTCTGGGCGGTTTGGAGGGCTTGACTGCCGCTTGACAGTGGCGTAAGATGGAGCGCTTACCAAGGACAGTGTCAAGTTTTTTGGATGGCCGAAAAAACACTGACAGTTGGGAATCGAAGTAAGAGTAGGTTGTAGCACTGTCAGGGGCAAAAGTTCTCTCATAGCACACTGTATGGCATATGCCTTTCTTTATTAAAGGGCTAATCCCAATAATTTTTGGAGAACAAAACTGCTTAATTTTGTGATAAAATCACTTGAAATCTTCTACCAAAGGCCAGAGAAACTAACTCGGTATTTGTGATACGTTTTCAAATAACTTAACCCCGTCAATCTTTATTTGGAAAGGAAACAAGTGTCCCAAGCTGTATTGTACGGTGTGTACGTAAAACCAGACTTCTTTTATAAAAAAATAATGTGTAGGTAAAATTTACCTTTCGATATCAAGTACAGTACATGGGTCATTCACTATATAGACCTCTCAATAAACTGGAGTCAATTATCAGATCATCAACGAAACAATAGACCCGAATTCCGGATAAGCAGTTTGACATTCACGCCCAAACGACTAAATATTTTGAGCTGAAATTTTGAGACAAGGTAAATACACCAGTCTTCGATATTTTGGCGTTTAAATTTCATATGTACTCTGACTTTTATTTTTGAGACTCCATTTAAAACGGGATAGTCCCTTTAAAAATGGTTGATACCTGTGTTCATAGTTATAGACCCAGAGGACACCTGAGGAATTATGCCAGACAAAACTTAAATTTGTGCTTGAAATTTTCAGTGACACATGCATTATTACCAAAATAATATTTGTAATCATTTGTTGAGAGATAATAATATTTGTTTTTAAGGTGGTTCATGGAAAGTTTTATCTGGATTAAGAGAAGGCCAAACACAAGTTGATAACCCACAGAATCACGAAGCAGCATATTGGTCACATCCTATAGATATTCACTTTGCTACTAAAGGTTTACAAGGTAACTAATCGTAATAAATACCCTGTTTGTACATAATATCCTCCGCCATTTGTCTTCCTGACAAATTTCCTTTAGTTAAGTGGTTCATCAAGATCATTCTTGATTTTTAAATTATCAACTGTTATAGTGTTCCCAGAAATCAAAATTGCAACAAACAATGAGACATATCCACCTGTTAACCATTCTTAGTATTATTTAAATTGTGTAATGAGATTTGTAAATAAACATTATGGGCAGAAGTTTTGGATGAACCTATATTATGATCACCCTCTATTAAAATGCTGTAAAGAAACACTTTTATCACACTTCAGGCTTTTCAATTGGTATTCATTTAGTGTTACAATATAGATAATAATAATAACAATATTAATATGCAATTGTTTCTTTGCAGGTTGGCCAAAAATTCATTTTCAAGTTTGGCACCAAGATCAGTATGGAAGAAATGAGTTGTATGGATATGGTTTCTGCCATCTTCCAACATCCCCCGGAGTCCACGAAATTGAATGTTCAACATGGAGACCAACAGGAACCTTCTTTCAACAAATTTCACAATTCTTCCTTGGTGGAGGACCTCAGTTAAAAAACCCTGATCTTATATACAGTGGTGCTGACCGATATAAATTACACACGATAGCCATGGGAAAAGTTCATCTACGACTTGGACTCATACTTAGAAACTTTGATCGTTTTGGAATAGAATGTTGAGAAATGTTATTTATGCTTATTTTATGCTGTTAGTTATAGTAACGTTACGAAGGAAATACTTCATCTGAAATCCATTTAAAAATATTGACAAATTATGATTGGTGTACATGTATTTGAGATTCTGTAAAGAAACTACTTAAATTAAGGTAATGAACCAGGCTCTTGTGACCCTTATGATGACTAACAACTAGTTTCGGTTGGAAAAACCTGAACTGGTTACATGTCATCTGATACTATTGTGAAATGGAAAGAATGTGGAGGAAGACAGGGTGGTGATATGAACAATCTGATTAAAATACATTTTGTTTTTTTTTAAACTGTCGATTGCCTACACTACATGAAGATCTGACCAGTTTTACCATAGTTCTGTGCTTCGCACGCCAAGAAGTCACTGTAACAGATGGTTTCGTTGGATAATCCCTCACGCTATCCAGAATGCAGGTTATATAACAACTCTTCCAGATCCAAATGTCGTACAGACTAATACAACAAAATTTTGAACTAAAAAACCCAAAACGAAATAGGATCTGTGTTTTAATCAGATTGCGACATGAGTGCAATTTCTGATAGTTTTGTCTCATCATAGGTTAACCTAAGCCCGACTTAAAACTATAAAATGATCAATGGTTTATTTGCTCAAGGGCCTTTAATTGTGATTCATATTGTTATCGACCACCATTGAGTCACATTTATATCACACCTTTATTATTGGCATTATCTAAATAATAAACTACCACATTGTTTAACTAAGGCACAAGGAAGTTAAGAAACCAATAAAAAGTTGCTTAAGATTTTGATCATCCTTTCAAATTATTACCGCTAATTAAAATGTGAATTTTGTTCCGTCCAGTTGAATTTTTTGTCCCACCATTATACAATTCTTTTTCAAAGATGTTTGTTTTTTCAGTAATCAAATTTGAGCATAATTCAATTGTTTTTGTTTTACTCATTTTTATGTTGTATATAAAATGTATTTCTATGAATCCATATTTTTTATATAGAAAAATCAGAATAAAAATATATCACTCATTTATTCTATAGTCTCTTATACAATTTAGTGAATCAAACTTGTTAATTTCTGGTGAAAACAGTAAATTCTACTCCTGTGCATCTTTCTGAAGCTCTCTCATACTTTTTCGAAAAGACACAAACACAGCAGTTCTATGGGTTCTTATATGTGCGAGCCAATGTGTACTCAGAATTTTTTTTGTCAATCAGAACGACTATACATTTTCCCTTGACAGACATCCGTCCTGCACCACTGATAAGGGGGAACCACACAAGAGAATCCTGATGAACTTTTAAAGCCAAAGCAGGGATCGAACATAGGATCTCAATGAGCTAGCCATTCTTTAATTGATCAACATAACCCCATTACATTACCAGTATGCTAATCAAGTAATCGTTTCGAAAAGGCTTATTATTATAATTCAATCCGCTATGCCATCATAGGTGAAATCTGGGGCTGCCGTTTTAAAAGAACTTCTGTCATATCTAAAATAATTTATTACAAAAAAACCTATAAAAATTTTCGCTACGACATATTCTTCTTATCACTATTATCTGGTTCTGGAATACTCTCAAAACCAGCTGGTGTATAGTTCTTTTTATCGTCAGAAGTAATACCTAGAAACTTAAATCTTTCACCCATTTTTTTAGGATTAACCAACATATCGTAGCCTGAGAGCATGTCTTTCCACTCTCCAGTATTAGCATTTTGTAGAAGGGCCTGAAAAACAGAATTTGAAACGTAACAGAGGTATTAAAATGTGGTTTAATGTCCTACTTTTTTGTACCAAAACGACCATATGCCAGGAGCAGTTCGCATTGAGGAAAATTTTGCATGACAGCTTCGTTTCCAACTGCTCTTCGTCAAATTAACTTTTAAGGGCTCTTTAATACTGCTTTAGCTCACCATCACTGAACTTGCCTTAAAATAATTCTAATATCTAAGAATAGGATCTTGTATAGCAGAATGGTTTTCAAAAGCTTAGATGTTCTGTATTATCATTTAAGCATAATTTATGATGAAAAGCATCGTCATAACCTAAAAAATACATTAGGTCCATCTAACAGTAAATGAATTTGTTGAAATATTGTTTAGGAGAGAGAGAGAGAAATGGGGTTTAACATCCATTCAACACAATTTGGATTATTTCCAGACTATCATATGGTTCAATTTATTTCAATAATTCACCTTTGCATAGGGGTTTTTAGCAGTGTGAGGAAACTGGAGGACCAAGAGAAAACCCACGAGGTTGGACAGGCGACCCTACTCCTTGTCACGTACAACCGGGGAATCAAAACCACGCCAGTTGACTCAATGACAGACATTATGATACAACTCACAGGCGTTAACCATTCGGATATAATAAAAAGAATATATCAAACCTGTAAACGAATTCCAATGCCCATATTGTGTAAAAACTTTCCTTGTTCTTTGGGACCATGTGTTATCACTGTAAAAGTATATAACATTCATATTGAATATTTTATGTGGAATGGTATTAAATTAATTATTTACCACTTGTTAACTCAGACTCAAACCCTATAAAACACATATTCAAGTCTTTAGTGTAAAGGTCAGAGCCCATTCAAGTTGACAAACCAATCACAGAATCTTTATCTACTGGCAGTAATGATTTGAATTTTTACTTTTTGTGTCAGAAATGTATTAATGAAAACAGTCAAATCTGTGCCCAATAAAATGACCAGCACCAGAGGGATTGTGTCCGACATTTTCTATGATAGGTATCATGTACCAGGAATCAGGGTATACATCAGCTGGACTGGTTGAGAAATGAAACCAGACAGTGTAGTAGAGAATACCATTATTACATAACATCTCATATACTCATGGATGAGTTACCAGAAATAACATTTCTGAGCATGTGCGTACATGTCGAGCAAATGATCCAAGCAATAAATAACAATAGGTGCCTTATTTCCAGGCTTGCCCTTCCTCACCGTATGCTGCAACTCATCTTATTGCAAACGAAACTATATGCAATTGAGGTCCCTGTATAAAAAGGAAATTTTACCTCCTATAGGTTGAACCATTCGTTTAAGATAACTGAAATCAACGTCAGCCGTTATATCTGCTGTCCCTGGTTCCACTAAAACATCATGTAACTCATGATTCTTAAAACCCTTGAAAAATAAAAATATGCACAAATTATGCATATAGTTTCAACATCTCAAAAATTCATCTTAATTTAAATGATATGGATGTGAGTGTCTTACTTTTCTTCACCAACTGGGCTAATGAAGACAGGCATACTCCATGTAGCGTGTTGTGGGGAAATTTTTGTCTGGACAGTGGCACTACAGTCTATTCTTATTTCGATTTCCAATGTCAGGGGATCTTTAACATCTTTCAACAGGACCTCAGCTTTTTGTTCCATTCCAACAACTAGACACATTTCCTTCCTTGCCAGGTCCTGCACCAGTCACAAAGAGAAACCAAAAACTTGCTTGACCAACACCAGTATCAAACCTGGGACCTCTTGCTTCGTAAGCCACCACTATACTCACCAAGCTATCATGGCTGCTTCAACATTTCGAAAACTGATCTTATATGAAATATACAGTGTGTGAGTTGTTTCCCTTTAATGATGGACGCGTAACGCTGAAAAAATCCTTACTCTAAAGGTATCTGTTTTATCACCCTCATGTCCGTAATCTCCAATTAGGATTCCTCCACCATATTCCTTCACCCGTAAAGATAAATCTTGTACTATTATACCAGCTTCAGGACATACTTCTATATGATCTCTCTTATCATTGGAGTCAGGCTACATGGAAAAACAAGAACACTCGTTAACACTGGACTCCTCTTCGAAAAACAGAGATAAAATAATGGGGTTCTATATGATCTCTTTTATCAATGGATTCTAGCTACAAGGAAATTTAGAAGACTCAGTTGTAAACATCTGATGTACTTGGACTCGATTTAGAAAGAGAGAGAGAGAGAGAGAGAGCGAGAGAGAGATTGGGTTTAACATCAGCTCAACACAGACTAGGAATAATGTATGGTACATTTTTTATTTCAATAATTCACATGAACATAGACGTTTTTAGCAGTGGGAGGAAAAAGGAGAACTTGGAGAAAATTGTGGAGATTGGGCAGGCGACCCTACTTCTTGTCATGAACAAGCTTGGCACTTGACTCAATGACAGACCCTTATGACAATACATTTGTCTCCAAATGACCAAAGAATTACTTTGATGAAACATTTTAAAAACCCTATTCAACTCTGTATGTTGAAATGTTAGACTTATGATCTGCTGTGTACACTTACCATAACAGGCACGGGACTGTACAATGCAGTGGACGTTACGACTAGCTCACGGATCCATTCACTTGATTTGATATTTATTTATTTTTTGCAATGTCTGTTTTTTGTCTTGTCCACAGGTTTATCTTGTAGATTTTGTTTTGCATGTAATGCGTTCCTCCTGCACTTTTTTGGAATATTTATTATTATAGTCAGTCTAAATTTTTTTACCTGAAGAAAAGTTAAACCAGCAGTCTTTCCACCAGCTAAAACAAAACACAATTTATTATCCGCATTTCGACCATGAGCTAAGTCCACTAATATCTCTTGCCAGCCTTTTTCTGTTTTCTAAAAATACAAATAATTGCTTCATTATTTCGTAAATTAGAAACCTAGCCGTACTCTAATTGGTTTTCTCTTCTTCCGAGCATGTTTTTACAAATTTTGCCGTACACAAACAAAACAAACCTTATTGTTTATAATCAAAACAATTTTCTTACTGCATTATAAGAAAAGTTTCAACCATTTCAAAGAATAAAAATCTGTAAGCTGGCGAGCAGCCTTCCCAGATTTCTGTAAAGAAGTGACTATGGTAGTTTCGTTCAGTACAAACTCTTCAAGGAATTAAAATTTTATTCCATGAAATATATAAGCCAAATATTGCACAAATACCTGGAATTTGTGAATAGGTAAAGCATCAAAGAATTCATGAGCTATATAATACATTTTGGTTTTTGGCACATCCAGTAAACTTTGGTACCAGAATACGGGTTGTCCATATTTGGATACTGTTGTATAATAGTGTGGGGTATTGCTTAATTCTAGTTTGACTTCATCCAAATTCTTCTCTCCTGAAATCTTGGCTGCTTGAATACCACTTAATGTGGGACTGACTTCCACCAGGTGAAGGGAAACTTTATCATTTAGTTGCTTGAACCTAGAAAAAACCTGGTAAAAACATATTCTATTTTAGATCTTAGCCGAATTAAAACACCATTTTCCTGCAGATTGCTTTTTTTTTTATTCAGGTTGATTCACTGGGTTTAGAGAACAGACTTAGCCTATGTAAAAGCTCTCTCCCTAACTTAACATGTACCTTTAAATGCCCATCCTAACTGAGTGGAGGTGAAAACGACCAACTAGAGAATTTACCTGTCAGTCTGCAGCCAATTTTTATGGGTCATAACGCATTTAATAATATAATATGAATGTATATAAACTGCTTTACATTTTTAAATGTTTCTGTTTTTACTCTTATTTCGAACAAGCTATGTTCGGCAAAATATGCCAGAGGTCTCAATCAAATGCCAATTTCTAGCATCTGGTTATTCCAGTCTCCATAGTATTTATTGCACATGCTCTCCAGATAAGAATATAGCGAAGCCGTTTAATTTGATGGAATATCTCTAGCCTCGGTATTCGAGTCCCTTGTTACAAATGTGGCTGAAGCGCATTATGTTACAACTGATTCATTTACCAAGGGTAAAATGCTTAGTTTGTCTTAATGGATATCAGAAGCCCATCTTTTTCCGGTAAGATTACAGCATCAATGTTGATTTTAAGTTGACAAATAATATGTGTTTTCAATGTCAAAGTCTTTGGATGGTATTGAGTTAGCATGTAGCCTTAAAGATGCATTATATTAAGTGCAGGAGGACCGCAATACACGTTAAACAAAAATCTAAGAGCTAAATCTGCCTATTGTAGGTCATTATTAAAAGCATACTCTGCACATATCATCAGCTAATGTTCCTCGTCCTGGTCCCAACTCCACCACTTTTAATTCCCCCTCAGATCCGGCTTGTATCCATTCATTAACACACCATATTCCAATCAACTGAAATATATTAATAAAATCATAAATGAGTGTGGATGAAAAATATTGCAATGATAAATAGTAATACAGACATTAAACATGCATCATGCCAGAGCTAAATCTGCCAATTGCAGCAGGTCTTTCTTTAGGTTCGAAATGTTATCTAAATTATCAATTAGACATTAATTAACATATCCAGACCAAAATCAACTCTCGATTTCATCGCTAGCCTGCGATATTTACTGGATTAGAACCCGATCTGCTGCTCAACAATCATTCACAATTAAATCGAAAAATGGATAATCAAGACTATTTTTGTAATCGTGCCAACTTTAGTAATGATGACCGAGGCCGGGTCCAAAATTCAATAGCTAAATTCTCATTTCAGAGTGGATCAATTTGACTGAAATATTCAGAAAATTCCCTTTACATTATCTAATTTTCAACTATTATAGTTAGCAATGCCAGCTCTTTATCTCCCATAATGTATCTTTAAGGTACAGAGCATAAAATCAATTATCACTTTATCAGCATGGAATACACATGATAAAAATATTTTTAACAACTTGAATATATAATATCAATAAAATCATAACCTAGAAAAATAACTGCCCAGTTACTGTATTAATAAAATCATAATACATCCATTAGGGTATACATCATAAAATCAATTAAGAGCATAGAGTACACATCATAAAATCAATTAAGAGCATAGAGTACACATCATAAAAATATTGTACGCTAAATTCAATTGATTTATTCATTTAAAACAAAATATATGTAACACCAAAAGATCAGGGATAAATATATCCATCAATAGAATGCTCAGATATTTTGAGACTAACTTATTAATTTTTATTCCTATGTTTAATAGTAATATTTTATATTTAATGAAATATTTTGAATATTGTTGAAATCTGAAATCTAACTTATTAATTTTCATTTCTATGGTTAATAATATCTTTTTATATTTGATGAAATATTCTAATATTGTTGAAATGTGAAATCTGTATTTTTATAATTTTTTGATACTGACATATATGATAATTTTTATTCTTATTGTAGAAATCTGTATTCTAATGATTTATTCTATCTTGAGACTAACACATGACAATTTTCATTTCTATGGATAATCTTATAGAATTGAATAGAATTGATGGCTCGTTAGCCTGGAGGTCGGGTGTTCGATCCCTGCATTGGCCGAGAAAGTTCATCTCTATTTTCGGGCGTGGTTTCCCCTTGTCAGTGATACAGAAGGAGGGCCTGACAAGGACAGCTGCCTAGTCATTTGGATGGGACAAAAAACTGAGGTCCTGTGTACACATTGGAGTGCACGTAAAAGATCCCTTGGCAGTTGGAATTCGATATAAGAGTAGGCCGTAGCGCCGCTGCTCAGGCAAAATTTCCCTCATATCACACTGTATGGCGTATGCCCGTCTTCCATTAGCCCAGGTCAGGTGCAGAAAAGTAGGACGTTAAACCCCATTTCATTTCATTTCAATAGAATTGATGAAATATTGTATCAGTATTGTTGAAATCTGGATTCAAACACGTTTTTTATTTGAAGACAAGCTATAGAATTGGTGGAATATTGTAAGCATTGTTTAAATATGGATTCTATCCCTAGGGCCTGAACTCAGATCTGCCCACATAGCTTATAGACTAAACAAAATATTCTAAGTATTATTCAACACTGTATTCTAATGTTGGTTTTTATTTTGAAATTTACATTTATATGGTAATTTCTATCCCTTGGGCCAAATCTTTCCATAAAGCTCATAGAATTCATGAAATATTTTAAATTTTATTCAAATTTGTACTATAATGTCAGGTGCGGATCCAGGATTTTTTGCAGGGGGGGGGTCTAGGTTTGATAATTGCTTAACTAATTGCGCTCAACCGATAATTTGGTAAATTAGATTCAATTTGGTTCATTCTGACGTATTTCCGGAAGGTAAATTCCAAAATAACAGGTCTAAGAAGCCAATAAAATCGCATAAAAAAATTTTCAATCCTGAGCAGGGGGAGGTCCGGACCCCCTGGACCCCCCCTCTGGATCCGCGCCTGAATGTTGGTTTTTATTTTGAGATTAACATAATATGGTAATTTTTAGTTCCATGGTTACAATTTTAGAATTCATGAAATATTGTTTAAATCTGGATTCTAATGTTTGTTATCATTTTGTGGGGATCAAAGTGGCTAAGTGGGTAAGACGCTGGCTCACTAGCCTGGAGGTCAGGTTTTCAATCGTTGCATTGGCCGAGAAAGTTTACCCATATTTTCCGGTGTAGTTTCCCCTAGGAGGGCCTGACAAGGACAGTTGTCTAGTTGTTCGGATGGGATGTAAAACCAAGATCCTGTGTACATATTGGCGTGCACGTAAAAGATCCTTTGGCAGTTGGAATTTGATATAAGAGTAGACCATAGCACCGCTGCCTGGGCAAAATTTCCCTCATAGCACACTGTATGGCTTATGCCTGTCTTCATTAGCCCAGTTTAGGAGCAGAACAGTAGGATGTTAAAACCCCATTATATTGTTTGCTGTATATGATGATTATTACAGCTGGTTAAATATACGTAGCTACCTACTTCCCCAAACATCTGGCTTATTTCTGGACTAGTTATAAAATCTCCTTTAGCTCCAAATACATCACGATTCATATAATAACCCTGTAATAAATGCATAAAATTTATTCAAAAATATTCATCAATTTTGTTTACCATAATAAGTTTAATATTTCATCATTATTTATGGTCGGTTGTATATCATAGCAAGTAATCAATACCAATACTAAGGCTAGGTTCACACTATCATGATTTGTGCTACGATTAAAAACGTAATTTTAATCATGGAGTACTCGTAGTCATAGCAATCGTGTTGATCGTATTGCTATGACTGACCTCAACAGATCGCTCAATAGGGACAATTCTATCGTAACACATCTTACGAAGTGGCAACCTATCATTAGATAACTGATGTCAAAAATTCATTATCTGTAGTGTGAATAGAATGTCTATATTAAAAACAGTTTTTTTAAACATTATTCGTGGAGCAATAAAGAGAGAGAGAGAGAGAGAGAAATGGGGTTTAACGTCCACTCGACACAAACTAGGTCATTTTGGGACTAACATATGGTTTCAATTTTATTTCAATAAATCGCTTGCGCGTAGGGGTCTTTAGCAGTGGGAGGAAACAGGAGTGCCCGGAGGAAACCCACGAGGTTGAGAAGGCGCCCCCATCTCCATGCCACATACGCTCACACCAGGGTTCGAAACCACAGCCGCAAGCCAGAGGTGATCGGCCAGCTAGAGGTTGAAGCGCGGCACCCTAGACCACTAGGCCATCCCAACCCCCCTGGAGCAATAAAACACATACCTAGTCAATAAAAATTTGTGTTTTAGTTTTTCGTTATTTGATGCTCTTGAATTACTTCAACAAAATTACTTTTATAAAATAAAGATAGGTTGCCAGCTAATGGAGATAAATGGGGTTCAATGTCCACTCAACACAAGCTAGGTCATTTTGAGACTAACATATGGTTACCTGTATATTCTATTTCAATAATTCGCTTGCGTATAGGGGTCTTTAGCAGTGGAAGGAAACCAGAGGACCCGTAGCACACTAATGGGGTTAGATAGTTAACCCTACTCCTTGTCACGTACAATCGGGGAAGCCAGCCAATGGAACATACTCTCACGGCAATAAAGCAATCCATACAGGTTGTCAAATATAAGAGTTAAAAAAAAAAGAACAAGATCTTAATAGCATTGGTGCATCTATATGATTCTACGAAAAAACAACCAAGGGCAATAATTCTAGAAATAACCATCAAAGCTATAATAATTAAAGATGCTTACAGATATTGGATTTGTTAAAACTTCTTTCATATATTCAGCAACTGTGAGAGGTCCACTGGCTTTAATACGGGATTCTAAATGTTTTAATAAATGATTTTCTTTGTTTTCAACAGATAAAGATGACATACATCTAGCACCATGGTTAAAAACACATTTATCTAAAATAAAAAAAAAACCTAAACAAATACTGTATTTGAAGCTTAGAATCTGGCACAATGAATACTCTTTCAGAAAGAAGGGCCCTTATCAGGTTGGCATTAAAAGCAGGAATTTCATATTTTCTAAGAAAGTCAGAACATATTTATTTCTATGTCTTTTGCTCAGTAGGTTGTCAACTTACAATTATACAATCATGGGCATTATTTTCCACACTTACAAATCTTTCACATCGGAAATAATAACACAATTATCTACCTTGTTTTTCCATTCCTCCCATGCAATAGCTATCTTAAAATGTTTGAATTTGAAGTTGAAAATGATATTTTTGCCAATTTCTCAACTGGCAATAGTGAATTATAGGATTAATAGGATTATTCTTTAACTAGGTAGGACTGTTTATAGATGCCATCCATTTTAAGGCTTTATTTTAATATATGTTAAAAATATAACTTAAAAATATGAAATTGCAGCTTTAAACAAGAGGGTAGTAGGCTATACGTTTATTTTATGGTACCGGTAGTGTACAAGCATATTTTATGTATATTATTTGAGTGTGGGTGCTTGTCTATTTTTACGACTTTGAATGAAGATAGCTGATTTAATTTTAGTGGGATTGATGTGAATTTGCCGTGAAGTGGATAAAATAACCATGGACTGCTCACATAGAGAAGTTTTCAGGGCTATTTTATGTGCACTTTAATGAAATTCAGCAAGTGTAAGGATATATACTGTTGAAAATGTGCTAATGGATTTTTCAAGCTGGTTTTCACCTGTCAGGGGAGGCTCCTGCAGGAATGATAATGAAAGTTTTGTCTAGTCCTTTAGAAGGGATGGAAATCAAGATATGAGTATATACACACTGGAATTTGATAATGGGAAAACAGACGAAAATGACCCTGTGTCTGCACAATTCTCCTCGATAGCCTTGCACACATAAAAACAATAGCCTACTCCCAATATGACCAATCTAGATTGATGAGACATGAAACACCATTCCTATCCTAAACTTATTACCAAATTTAGCAACTTATATAACATTATAAAACTGTTTATTTTATATCATTCAATTTTAATGTTAATATCCCTAGGAAATAGTCTTTATCAGGCCTACCATGCAAACCATGTAGGCCTATCAAACCCCACAAAGCATTTTACTGCTTTCTGCTGCTGGTACCATATCTTAATTGTGGTCTGAAAATAAGCATACCCTGCATCATGCACAATCAATGAACTGATAGGGCCATGCCAATAGTTAATTAAAATAGCTACATGTTTATGGAGACATTGATGTTCGAGATAGATCTCCCTGAATTGAATATAAACATAGACCCTTAATCTCCCAGAATAAAAACAAAACAGTTGACATAGTTTGAATGAGTGTTGATAATGGAAACAATCTACAAGACGTTTAACATGTAGGCTGTCATAATAAATGACGCAATGGAACGTGACACCTATACATTATGTCAATAGTCTGTGATTTAATCATCAAAATCCTGTTTTGTGCCTGTTCACTGTCACGTAAGTAACCCACAGTTTGGGCATAAATCAATTTAAATATGAGTATTTGCAAATAAAATATTTCAATTTTACCTAACTGACGCGATAATGGTCTACAGAGATAGCTCGAACGAAACAACAGACGTGCCGACGCCATGATTAAATGCAATGAATAAAATAAAATAAATTGATATCAAGAGACTACTATTATTTTGACATTTTGAAACGAACATGTGCGTGGGATATCCCCTTGACCTTAAAACAGGGAATCCCGCCCTCGATATCGCTACAAATATTCTCGCCACGTCTTCTTAGCTAATGTAATTCCTCCGCAGAAAAAATCTGTCGATTCTTTGCACAAACTTGGATTACACATAATACAAATGAGTATTTTATTAAATAACATGTAAGATTTAATGACCGAATTGCTGACATTGACCTTGTACCAAGTAAGATTATTGGAACTATTTTGTAAGTCGTATACACATCCGTATAATCGGAATTTGGCTATTAAAGCATGAAAATAAACAAGTACAGGTGACGTTTATGTATGAATTTCAAAGTAACAAGTTGTTCGAGAGATAGATGATTACCGGCGATTAGTACCATGAAGTTATATCTTGGTGCGGTCTTGTTTCTGCTGTTTATTGACGTAACATTCCAAGTGAAGAATAATAAAAATAAAAGTTCCAAAGCAGCCGATCGATGTTTCTGCAAGGTAAGTTTCATTGGCATGGAATTAAAAAAAAAGTGATTGATGAGTGTCATACACGATGGAATGATACGCACGTATTGTTACGACAGCATGTTGATCAATTGATTTGTGCCGACGGATCTATTTTAGTTACAGTTATAAACATCTAAATAGATGATTTGGATATGGAATCACTCAGTAGAATGCTATAATAATGACCAATTGACATTTATATGGGTTAAATGATGACAGTGTGGATTATTAACAAATTCATGACAGGTGTCCCTTATGATAGGACCCCACTATCACGATTCATGATAGGATTGAAATTGTAATTTTGATCGTGGTGATCCTACCAAGTCTTATCATATATTGTGGTCAGTCGTAACGATCATTCCTTTAAGTTTATGCTATGTTACCACTATCACGATTCACGCTACGATTGAAATCGTGGCGATCCTATCAGGTCTGATTATTATTATGGTCTAGCTACGGGAACGTAGATAAAAACTTTGACTTTGAGATAATATGCTGATGTGTTTGTTTTTACCAACGATTGGATGCCTTTAGTTTCAAGTGGCAAACTCAGTTTCTTTATTAATGCATGTAAATAAGATAATTTTATACTCTTATGACCAATTGAACTTACAGTGGCGAATGCAGTGGCACAACTATTGCGTAACTCCAAATATTCGCGTTTAAATTAATGAAGCCTTGCTTTTTATCCGACATACACTGTCATACATCTCCAGTTTAAAAATGGCGTTCTTAGTATCGCCTTAACGCCTCGATTTTAAATGCGATGATTTATACCTTTTTCAGGAAGGATTATAATCTTAATTGTAGTTGGACATGGCAGAAATATTATAAAAACAATAATCTATCATTGTTTTGATGATGAATATTTTCAATTTTACTTACTAATCATGCCCGATGCGATTTGTGTGATGTTTTGCTACGTGGAACTATGTAGGACCATCTCTTATGTCAAAATACGGAGGGTTGAGGGATGAGGTTTGTTATTTAATTATGGCCAGTCATAGCAATCATGTTGAAATGTATAAGAATACATGTGCCAGATCCCTGACTCACTCGGCACAATCCTATTGTATTTGTAACACATCGCATGGTACCGAGTTTAGGAAAAGAAGCATTCAAATTAGGATAAGGATAAAACAGAACATCCCAGACAAAATTTCACAGTCCCATTGCACTGCTTTGTAGGAAATAAAAATACAGACTGTAAGTATTAAAATTACAAAGGCTTCTCGACTTATTTATAGAAAAGGTTTCTTATGAAACTAGGGAAACAAGTAGATGTGTATCTGATGCTTTTTCAAACAAGTCCCGTGCGGGGGCTAAGTCACAGGGATGCAATGACAAGCTTTGTGTCATGGTTTTTACTTTTGCATCGCCTTGAAAATGGCACAAAATCACATGATTAATCATAATCATAATGCTCAACCGATGTCAAACATGTTCTGTTGGTCAGATATGTTACAAATCAACTCTAGCATGTGTCACACAGCTCAATATTACTCTGCGACACTGGGAGGGAAGCCCTTCTCCCCACCCCTCCCACACTTGCACACATATATAAATATTTTTTGTGGGGGAGGGGGGATCTTGTTCTTTATGTAAAATCATAGGTCACACTGCCCCTGGCCCTGAGTAAAACTGTGACGCCACTAGATCATACTGTCATAAATAACATTTGCTAGATGTAAATAAACATAAAATAAGCCACAAAAGTAAACCAACAATGCTCTGTTGTTAATATTCGGTCCTTATAAGCTGCCCTTTAAATGATGTTTTCTTGCCCCTTAAAGACCACATCAAATGATTCAAAAAATTGTTACGTACGGGTACTCAATAGTTACAAAATCAATTTTGCGGCAAGTTCAAACTAATCTGATTAAAATTAATTCAGATATTTACGTTTTAGTATCCGACTGCCAAAAACGGTTTTCAAATTTTCAATTACAACCTTAATCTGGTTGATTGGCTGGTGACGTCACAGGCACTACACATAGTATACACATCATCTGTACAATATATCACACAGCCAGTTGACACGTGTGTATTTGTCGGTCCAATAAACATTTGACTGGCGTAATCATTAACGCATAATTATTTACACGTAAATTACATATCACTATATCAGTCAAAGCATTTTCAAAAGCCGACCTTTCTCGTCTTGGGTTGTATGTAATAGATTATATATTTGTGACTAGAATATTACCGAGTGTATTTCAAGATGCCATATTACCGTTGTGTTATTGAGAGTTGTGGAAATCCCAGCAAGGGAAAGGGGAATAATGTACCGGCGTTTCATAAATTTCCCAACAATGAAATCGTACGGAAAAATTGGAAAGGTTTGGAAACAATTCAAATCCTGATTGGCAACCTACAATCACAACAGTGATATGCAGTGAACATTTTACGAACGATTGCTTAATTACCTATACACACCCGGCGTGTGTATTTATTAACGCCTGACTGATTCCTTAATCCCCCTAATTAAATAAAACAATTGACTACGGAATAATTTGTTTTGTAATACATTTTAATTCAAGATCCATTTTAAAATTTGTTTCATTATGTACGGCCGTTCTGTTTTCTCACGGCAGCGATTTTAATACAATGTACCATCGTGTGCAGTCCAAACGATTCGAGATACATTTTCGTCAGTATTGTGGTTCTAATTTAGAAGGGTAAATATCATTTTTTGTTACGCCGGCCACATTATTTGTAATAATGAATATCGAATACACTTGATCAAATGTGGAGTTCCTGGTGCCGTTTGGTGAGTGATTAAACTGTCAATTTAATTGTAAAATACTTGTATTCTTTATAAAAAAGTTAAATGATGTTAGACATTACAACCTTATCTTATCACAAACGTATATCCATCGAAGGATTTATATTTAGATGTTGTTTAAACACCAATCAACAAATAATACGAGGCTACTTTATTACAAAAACATCGGTGAGCAAAGAAAAAGATAATTACCTAATCAACATTCTTAATTACTTTACTGTTAAAATTTAGTACATGTATTAACGACACTACACTTGCGATACACATAGATAGTTAGGTGATCCTTCTCAATCTGTTAATTCTAACGTATATTGAGATATTTCTTCGTATTTCATTTTTACGGTCTATTTCAGAGTAATAACGTCAAATTCGCAAGCAGAAATAAAGGCGCCGTACGTCGATAACGGATCGGTCATTTACAAATCGCGTTTCAATCACGTTTGAAATTTATGATATATTTTGCGTGACCACATCTTTTTACTCCTATACTCTTTTACTCGGGGAAATTCGAACCACAATACTCTTCTGACGAAAATATATCTCGAATAGATGGGACTGCACACATAGGAGAGTGTATGACATCGCTGCCGTGTGAAAATGAACGACCGTACATTATGAAACAAATTCTAAATTAGAACGACGACACTCTTCTGACGAAAATGTATCTCGAATCGTTTGGACTGCACACGATGTGGTACATTGTATTAAAATCGCTGCCGTGAGTAAACAGAACGACCGTACATAATGAAACAGATTCTAAATTCGAACAATAAACTTCTGACGAAAATGTATCTCGAATCGTTTAGACTGTACACGATGGTAGAGTGTATTAAAGTCGCTGCCGTGAGAAAACAGAACGACCGTACATTATGAAAAAAATTCTAAATTGGATCTTGAATTAAATTGAATTATAAAACAAATTATTCGTAGTCAATTGTTTTATTTAATTAGGGGGATTAAGGAATCAGTCAGGCGTTAATGAATACACACGCCGGCTGTATATAGGTAATTAAGGAATAAACATTCCGAATATGCATTCGGTCACTGTGACGTCACTGGCGTCTGAGGGGATTAAGAGTGTTTTCAATAATTGGCAAAGTCGTTTTTACGGGAGGTCTATTTTTACGACTTTGAATGAAGATAGCTGATTTAATTTTAGTGTGATTGATGTGAATTTGCCGTAAAGTGGATAAAATAACCATGGACTGCTCACATAGAGAAGTTTTCAGGGCTATTTTATGTGCACTTTAAACCAGATTTATGTGACTCATAATTTGAAAGTCAAACCATGTTCATGTATATTACTGCAATAATATCAGATTTTTCGTGCAATATAATTTGAACATACACGATTGACTGAATTAAAGATTGATCGATTGATTGAATTAATCATTGATCAATTGATTGAATTAATCATTGATCGATTGATTGAATTAATAATTGATCATATTTATTGAATTAAAGATTGACCACATTGATTGACTTAATGATTGATCAAATTGATTGAATCAATAATTGATTATATTGATAAGAATATATTTTGGCAACGTTTTCAAAAGTATTTTTTTAATGTTTAGGGGGAGCCTTCGTGGCTAAGTGGGTAAAATGCTGGCCCGCTAGTCTGGAGGTCGCGTTTTCGATCCCTGCGTTGTTTAAGAAAGTTCATCAGGATTTTCCGAAGTGGTTTTCTCTTGTCATTGGTGCAGGATGGAGGGCTGACAAGGACAGCTGTCTAGTCATTCGGATTGGATGAAGAACCTAGGTCCCATGTATACATTGGCGTGCAAGTAAAATATCTCTTGGCAGTTGGAATTCAATATAAGAGTAGGCCGTAGTGCTGCTGCCAGGGCAAAATTTCCCTCATAGCACACAATATGGCATATACCCATCTTTATTAGCCCAGTCGGAGCAGAACACTATGACGTTAAACCCCATTTCATTTCTCTCAATGTTTTCCAGTATACTTATTGTCAAAATATATGAGTAATTATTCTTCCAAAAGTATATAGTACATATTATAGTTTATTGCTTTATCCAGTTATTAAATGGCCCCACAGGAATTAAATTAATTGTATTAAAGGATATGTTGATATATTTACTTCTTCAATAATATTTGTTGTTTATCAGTTGGTAAATGGAAATCTTTTCTTGTTTGTTTGCATCACTATTAAATGTCAACTGACTGAGAATCAGTAACATTAACTACATTAAATGTCAACAGCCATTTTACCCTAATATATCAATTATCATTTATTTTTAAAAGTCAGGTACTGACTGTCTCCATTTAGTTTAATAATAATAAGGTATTTTGCTTTACTCTATGTAAGCGTACTTCGAATAGGTCAAATGTTTTCATATTATAAACTATAACTTATTTTCATGTGGCTCTTCATTTGTGACAAAGTAGCCTAGAATGATGAGATTGAGATCTATGTTGAAATCAATCTTGGTTTAGCTATAATAATTAGTGCAAGACTCGAGAAGACTAGACAAGTTCCAGATATAGCCTAACTTTGTGTCTGACAATGTAGACACAGGTGGGGTGGGGGTTGGATGGCCGAATGGCTAGCACATGCACCTCGTATCATAAGGTCTGACATAGAGTCAACAAGCATTGTTTTGATCCCCCAGTTGTACGGTATCACGTCATTTGGGACTCACGTCATTTGGGACTCAACACAAACGACGTTTGGGACTTCATTGGCGTCATTTGGGACTCAATATAAACGACATTTGGGACCAAATATAAACGATAGCAGGTGAGAGAGAGAGAGAGAGAGAAATGGGGTTTAACGTCCACTCGACACAAACTAGGTCACTTTGGGACTAACATATGGTTTCAATTTTATTTCAATAATTCGCTTGTGCGTAGGGGTCTTTAGCAGTGGGAGGAAACCGGAGTGCCCGGAGGAAACCCACGAGGTTGAGAAGGCGCCCCTATCTCCATGCCACATACGCTCACATCAGGGATCGAAACCACAGCCGCAAGCCAGAGGTGACCGGCCAGCTAGAGGTCGAAGTGCGGCACTCTAGACCACTAGGCCATCCCAACCCCCCGACGATAGCAGGTAGGCTGAGTCTGTCGTTCAGATTGCCTGTCAATAGTGTATAAAATAAAAAATCAATTTAGAACTGGTTTATTGGCATAATGCCAACCGATATGTCACTTTACCAACGTAATACTATATCTTGCTTAAGTCCCAAACGATGTATACCAAAGTCCGAAACGCCGTATATCAAAGTCCCAAACGTCGTATACCAAAGTCCCAAATGTTGCAGTCATATTTTTTTGAGTCCCAAATGACATGTAATCAGTTGTACGTGCCAGGAAGTAGGGTTGTCTGTCTAACCTCATGGGTTTTCTACAGGTCCTCCAGTTTCCCTCCTTATTTAAAGATCCCTACATTCAGGTGAATTATTGAAATAAAAATTGTACCATGTTAGTCTCAAAATAACCTTATTTGTGTTAAGTGGATGTTAAACCCCATTTCCCATTATGTTTAAAATTTGATGTTGTATTTTTTCAGTTGAAAGGGGAAATAGATGATTGTACATGTAAAGTGGAAACAATAAGTGAGATCAACAACAATAAAATCTATCCTAGATTAAAGAGCCTACTTGCCAGAAACTATTTCAGATATTTCAAAGTAAGTATCTTCAATATATATATATATTTGTGATTGTCATTTGTCCGTCTGTTCAGGGTTGGTACTGAGTCTCAAATTTGACGTGTAAATAAGGGCAGCTTGAGCCAGGGGGTGACATAGACCTGGTGGAGTTGGATTACCACTTCTGGTTTTTGAGTTATTCTGACTTCACAATATAGGTAAGGAAGCAAGATTTTAGTGCCTTATGTTTTTTTAAACGTAACAATGCTATAATCGTCTGATGGCAAGAAAGCGTCCAATCCTAGATTTATAAATATTTTCTCAAGAGCCCCTGACAAATCAAATTTGACAAAGAGCGAGTGGAAAAACTCTACTGTTTGAGCAAAGTTTTTCCTCAAAGCAAACAACATGGTGTATAGCCGTCTTCATTAGCCAAGTTGGTTTAGAAAATTAGGATGTTAAACCTAATTTCAGTTTAATTTTAAAAAGCTTCAGTATACTAATAATAGATAAATGAAAATCAAATAAAAGACATGATTTGGTGACAGTGTAAAGAATTGTAAAAACGTTTTTCACTTTTTATTAACCATTTTGTTCTGTACAGCAAAAATATGTTAATGTTTGGAAATTGATTTATGCGTTTATAAAAAATAAATGCATCATAAATAAATTTTACCCAGAATATTATTCAGAGAATTGCAAATTTATGGATTACATTTATGATATTGGGATTGTAACTAATCAGTAAAAATGCAGGTGTTCAAAATCAAATTTAGTGATAAAATTTTGTTCATTACTCGCATAATCAATGCAATTTTTATTCCCTTAAAATTGACGTAAAAATAGACAAAAGTGATGTTAGTCTGGACATTTCTCCCAAATTGATATTAATTTCTGTAACCCATGACTTGTTAATAACCTAGGGGTCATGTGGTTGAATGAAGGGGTGGAGGGGTCACGGTTGGTAAGAGGCTGGGTCGCTAGCCTGGAGGTCGGGTGTTCGATCCCCGCATAGGCTGAAAAAGTTTATCCGGATTTTCCGTCATGGTTCCCCCCGTGTCAGTGATGCACGACGGAGGGTCTGACAAGGACAGCTGTCTAATCCTTTGGATGAAATGATAAACCAAGGTCCTGTGTACACATTAGCGTGCACGTAACATCCCTTGACAGTTGGAGGGGGGTTGGGATGGCCCAGTGGTCTCGAGTGCCGCTGCGACCTCTAGCTGGCCGGTCACCTCTGGCTTGCGGCTGTGGTTTCGATCCCTGGTGTGAGCGTATGTGGCATGGAGATAGGGGCACCTTCTCAACCTCGCGGGTTTCCTCCGGGCACTCTGGTTTACTCCCACTGCTAAAGACCCCTACGCGCAAGCGAATTATTGAAATAAAATTGAAACCATGTGTTAGTCTCAAAATGGCCTAGTTTGTGTCGAGTGGACGTTAAACCCCATTTCTCTCTCTCTCTCTCTTGACAGTTGGAATTGGATATAAGAGTAGGCCGTAATTACCCTCATAGCACTCTGTATGGCTATGCCCCTCGTCATTAGTCTAATTCGGAGCAGAACAGTAGGAAGTTAAACCCCATTACATTTCATTTTTGTTGAATTGCCTAATAAATGGTCAAGTTAAAATTGCTGAAATCAGTTTGGAAGATGCTTATTAATAATTACAGGATACCCTGAACTCAAGAAAAACAAATGCTGTGTTCATAAGTGATGTTTAATCCAACAAAATATTAGGGGGGATGGATGGCCGAATGGTTAGCACGTGCATGCTGTATCATAAGGTCTGTCATTGAATCAACTAACGTGATTTTGATTCCCCGGTTGTACATGACAAGGAGCAGGGTTGCTTTCATACCTCGTGGGTTTTCTCCGGGTCTTCCAGTTTCCTCCCACTGCTAAAAGACACATACTCACAAGTGAATTATCAAAATAAAATTGAACCATGTGTTAGTCCCGAAATGACCTAGTTTGTGTTGAGTGGACGTTAAACCCCATCTCTCTCTCTTATCATGAATTGTAAAATGAAAAACATAAAACAGAATTTTAAGAAATATTATTTGCTTGGTAGTAAGATTTGTGTAGTTGCCTTTTTTAATACAATACTGAAATAAATAGACCCATGAAACTACCTAAATTCACCAAGAAATAATGAACAATTGAAAAAAACGAGGTTAGATCAGTCTTAACTAGCCTCCTGCATATTTTATGAGACAACTAAGGACTTGTTAAAACAAATATTGTTTATTTTACTAAGCAGGGATGTAGCCACGCTGGGCGGCGCCGGGCGCTTGCGCCCGGCACTATTTCTTGCCGCCCAGCACAAAGAAAAAATCGAGGAAACCCGCCCAGTCGTATTTAATAAACCCATTCATGATTCATCCTTCTTTCACTCTGACTGTACGTACACAAACTCATCGCTCGAAATTTACGACGGCAAACGGCAAAGCCATAGTCATAGAGTAAAAGCCGACGCAAACCATGTCTGCCACGGCATAATTTAATTTTGTGTGCCGTAGTAAACCCTTCCATCCTAAATTAGTTTAAAAAAGGAGTATTCATCAATTTATAATTCTGATTCTATACGGTATATTTGCCGTAAGTAGGCCACCCAGACCAATTTACGGCATTTCAATGTTGAAGTGTTGGATGTCGTAAATGGTGTCGTACGTTCGGTTTTACGACCAATTTTTAATGTACTCATTCTTGCGTTAATTCTACCGAATCTAAATTAAATCCGAGAGACAGTTGGGCTTCAGTCCATTTTATTTACACTTGCCACAGAATAAATCAATTAGGCGGCAAGGCGAGTGTACTGGTTTTACTTATCACTCACTATTACGTTAGTCACTACATCATGTAATTAATATAAGTACGACTACCACTACGAGAGGCTTTTGACTTCGAATCTTTGAAACTGATCTTTTTTTTTAGTAAATTAATTTGAAATGGTATATGTAATACCAATTGCATAAGTTTTTAGCTCCCTGCAAGAGTCTCTGTATCATTGAATCATTGATGAAATTAAGTTAATTTGGTAAAAATTTGATGAATATGTAAATATAAAAGTTCAGTAGATTTGATTTGTACTGAAGCAAATACAACAAAAAGGCAGCAGATGCTCTGGAAATACACCAGGAAGGATTGAATTTTCATAAAAGACCACGCCCCCCTCCAAAAAAAAATTTTTCCTCGCTTCGCTCGGAATTTTTTTTTCCCACCACTCAGCAAATCCTGGCTACATCCCTGCTAAGTAAATATCAGTCTCATGTTTTCTTCTGTTGTATAAGCTTTAGTTAAATATTGTCTTTCTAACTGTTATAAAGTTTTCATATTGTCTGATTTTAAAGGCCCGCATCTAGATGATTTCAGTAGCAAGAGCTCTGGATCATTTATAGCCCCAACAAAAAGATGTTAAACCACGCACAAAATCAAGGATACTGATCGATTTCCGTATATATACATGTAATAATGATAATTTAATAATCTATTGAACATGTATAGCACAAAATCCAGTTTGTAAAGCTGCTCTGTTGCAGCTTGTACAAAAACAATATATGATTGATTATGAGTACACAATGTAAAACAATATTGATAGAAAATCATAAAATAAGATTAAAACTATTTTGTAAAACAAGGTAATAGGAATTAAAAAAATGAAATAGCAGGGTACAAGTACAGATAAAATATAGATAGAAAATCATAAAAAATTAAGATTAAACTATTTGGTAGGACAAATAAATAGCAACAGAAAAATATAAAACATTAAAATAATTCGTAAAAGAGATTATTACGTGATGGATTTTCAGAATAATTCTGTTTTTAGATTCTTTTTAAGAACGTTGAATAATGGCAGGCATGCCCATTTTGCCGAAATGCTCAAAGTTTGGTGGACATATCGCCTTTTTCAGCCCTAATAAACATATACACCAAATTTAAGCAAAATCCAAGGGGGTACAGTTTAACTCATTGGGTGATAATTGACATAGAATGACCTAAAACACACATTTTGTAAAAAAAAAGAAAAAATATTGAGATGGCATTGGACAAGAATGGCTTTAACATATGTTCAAGACATTGGTACAAACTATAATTCCACCAAGTTTTGGAATTTTAAGTGCTCATCTACCAGGTTCAATCAGCTCGAAAATACAAAAATTGTCGTAGAATGATCCAAAACACAGACTTTGAAAAAATAGAAAAATATTGAGATGGCCTGGGACAAGAATGGCTTTAACATAACATTGGAGACATTAGTACAAATTATAATTACACCAAGTTTCAGATTTTTAGGTGCTCATCTACTGGGTTCTATAGGCTCCAAAATATGAGGCAGTTTTTGGAAATTTGTATCTGAAACTATATTCGAGGCCAATTTTCTGGGAATCTAATGAAAACTGATGTGTATTCTTATGTTTCTTATGTGTACTACTGACAATCTCTTGAAAAGGCTTTGCAGCTCCTGGAGCACTACAAAATTCAGAAAATAAGCAGTTACACCAATATATTTTTGGTTTTTATAGCCTAGTAGCATCCATCTTCAATAGAAGGCTTGATCTCGCCTTAACTATATACATCTTATCAAGCCCTTCACGTAATACCCTGTATATTTCGCCACTAAGTTCGATTGTCACAAGCCCAGCTTGGGAACCTATCAGATTCATCGGTCGTCGTGAATACCAAGTCTCGTGCTTTATAGCTAAAATGCCTACATGTGACAATCGAGTTGCAAAGTTCAAAGATCGATCAATGTCACGGTTGCTGTTTTCCCACAAGTTTCTCAATTTAAAAAACCCTGTTTGTTTATAGTGTGTTTGGTGCTACAAACTCTGATTGGACAATGCTAATTAGTCACTTATAAAAACAACTAGCGCAAAGTTCGGAGAATTGCTGAGTATTCAAGCAACGGAGAGATGTTGTATAACTCGCGAACGTTGCTTAAGGAATTTGAGTAGCATGCGAACCCTACCACTTGACTAGCAAATTTGAGATGTGTATTTTCACTAGAAAGGTAAAAATAACATAAACTCAAGTAATTTGTTGATATATATTTTGTTTTGAAAACTTATGGGTAACTAATGAAACTCAAATGCCTGTATCTCAGTCAATTTTCAAGCTACAGTTTCTAGTTTTTACATGTACAATAACATATATTTTTTCGAGATTTATTTGAGGAGTCGTGTTCCCAAATTTCTGAAAATTGGCCCACTTGACATGGAATGACCCTTTACTGACTGCTCTGACTCTGACAAACTAGTTGCTGGTAGTGTGTATTTTGTTGTCTGACAACCTATCTTTGCTTTTTTAGCGCCATCAATCTCAAACAAAACATTTAATGTTTTAACTTTAAAATATTTATTTTACATCTATTAATATTTAATGCTGACATATTGATCGATATTAAGGCTAATGTTAACATATGGAAGTTTATTATAGTCATTTATTATTGTGACATTTGGTTTAATAATGATTTATCAGTTCAATCTAATAATGCACAGCAAATCTGTCTCTATATACATGTAGTTTAATGTATGAGTAACTTGATATCAGGCAGGTTTACAAATGAAAGACAATATGTATTGAACATGTTTTAATTACTCACATTCTGTCTGTCTGCTATGGAAAGCATTCTATTAAATAAAATGAAATGGGGTTTAATGTCCTACTGTTTTGATCCGACTGTGCATATGCCCCACAGTGTGCAATGAGGGAGATTTTGCCCGAACAGCAGCGCTAGGGCCTACTCTCAGATCAAATTCCAACTGAATAAGGGTCTTTTATGTGCACACCAATATGTACATGAGAACTGTTTTCCATACCCTCCAAACGACTAGACAGCTGTCCTTGTCAGACCTTCCATCCTGCCCCACTAACAAGGGAAAACCACGCCGGAAAATCCTGATGAATATTTCTCGGCCAACACCGGGAGCGAACTCGTGACCTCCAAGCTAGCCAGGCAGCGTGTTATGGAACCAATTTCCAGCAAACACCAGAAATACTGAAACAGTTCATATTTTTAAGCATTTTTTGGCCAGACTTTTTAATTAATTTAATCTATTACCTGCATTTCATAATAGATTCAGAGCAAAATTCTTCCTTCTGTCTGTTTTACATGTAATTTGGTTGGTCTGATGCAAATGTAATGGGACCGTTTCCATAAAACCGGTGAAAATCAGACTTTCTAGTGTATTTAGTAGTTTTCGTAGTTACAGAAAATTAAAATATCTGGTTATTGCCCAGACATTTTCAATTAAAATCCCTTTATATGTAGAATGCGATGTAGAATGGAAAATTAACCTTGTAATTTTTTTGTTTTATAAATTTCAGGTAAATTTAAAGAAGCCATGTCCATTTTGGCCTGATGATAGTCGATGTGCTTTAAAAGATTGCCATGTTGATAAATGTAAAGAGGTAATGTTTAATGACTTTATTTTTTCATTGAGCATTGCTTGCTCATGGTTTAAATGTGTATTCATTGAGGGTTGGTTGCTCATGGTTTAAATGTGTATTCATTGAGCATTGGTTGCTCATGGTTTAAATGTGTATTCATTGAGCATTGGTTGCTCATATTTTAAATGTGTATTCATTGAGTGTTGGTTGCTCATGGTTTAAATGTGTATTCATTGAGGGTTGGTTGCTCGTGGTTTGAATGTATATTCATTGGTTGGTTGCTCGTGGTTTAAATGTATATTCATTGGTTGCACGCTTGCAGTTAAAATTTGTATTCATTGAGATGTGATTGCTCGTAGTTATCATTCATTCATTTGCCATTGAGTCAACTGGTGTGGTTTCTATTCCCGGGTTGAATGTGGCAAAGAGTAGGGTCGCCTGTCCAACCTCGTGGGTTTTCTCCAGGTCCTCCGGTTTCCTCCCACTGCTAAATACCTACGTGCAAGCGAATTGTTGAAATAAAATTAAACCATGTGTTAGTCCTGCAATGATCTAGTTTGTGTCGAGTGGAGGTTAAACCCCATTTCTCTCTCTCTCATTCATTACGTCCTTCACTAAATGTTTCAGAAACCTGTAGTATAGGAATAGGATGTCACATCAATATGTATTTTCTGTTTGGCCATCTTTAATTTCTAAATTTTTTATGCATAACCATTCTCTATAAATTAGTATAAATGATAATATTTTAGAATTTGAATATTCCATATTTAGTAATTATTTACAGAGCATTTCTCTTTATATCTGCTTTTAAGCTTCTTAGAAAATATTTAATATTTTAATAAAAGTATGACTTTAGGCTAAAGTAAGATTAAAAAACACGAATATGGTTTTTAATCCATCCTGAAATGAAGCTGGCATTAGCGGCGAGACTTGGTAACAATATTGTTATTCATTTATAAAAAACACCTGTATGAAATGTTTCAATGCAGTTCTATGGATAACAGAAATAATGAATTAAAAATCATGAAAACACAGCTTAATATTTAATGTTATTTTTGTTGAATGTATCTATTTATAACTCTTCCGCATTTTTGCTCATTTCTGAACGACCAGTGAATTCTTGTCAAAATGTGTATATATAATTTATCACCCAATAACACATTCTACAGTAGATATCGCACTTTTGATAACTTTCATATTCTTCTGAGCGATATCACCTTAGCATATATTTTCCGATGTGGTTTCTCCTAGTCCTTTGGATGGAAATGAAAAACTGAGGACCTGTGGAATTCTATATAAGATTAGACCATGAATTGGATTGGTCAATTAAAAAGGAACTACTTTTTTTTTATTAAAAAGAAACTACTTTTTGGAGCCAGTAATAGTGTTGGAAAATAGTTGTCAATTACTAAAACCATTACGTAAGAAAGGTTTGGGTGATAAATTAAATCTCCTACTATCCATAGAACTGTGTTGTGTTATATTAAGTTCAATTGCTAAATGTCATTCAAAGATTGTAACATAAAATTAGTTCTGGGTAATATCACTGCAATATATATATGATCGTCTTCAAAAGTACTGAATCTAACATTTGTCAGATACAACCCTTTAACACTTAGGCTGACTTACGGAGACCCAAACTAGGCCCGCTTAGAGCGCCCATAGCTAGGCTCACGCAGATCGCATATAACTAGTTCCACTTACAGAGCCCAAAACTAGGCCCACTTAGGTCGCCCATAACTAGGCCCACTTAGAGAGCCCAAAACTTGATCCACTTACAGATTGGATAGATGTGGCGTGCCAAGTAAATAGTATATGGTTTGTGTCTGTCAAAGGAAGAATAGTTTTAGACTATCTAGTTAAATATCTTTATCATGAACTATGTCAATTTTCTCTAATTATATTGAAACAGAGGGAGAGAATATTTACATGTACTGAGTTTTAAATAAAAGGTTATATAAAATGATGTTATTGTTAGTTAATGCAATGCAAATTAGCAAATAAAATTGTTTTAAATGTTAGAACTTCTAAATTAATAAATATTCAACGTTTGCTTTAAACAATGGGTATTCATCGTTAATATTGCAAACAAATGATCTTGAACTCTTAGGACTTCCAAATTAATACACAATCAACGTTTGATATAGGTCTAACTAAACCTAAACCATGGGCATTCATCAATTGTATTCTAAATTAATACTCACCCATTGTTTTTAGTAAGATAAAAGGCTGATTCGTGACAACTGAATAATTTGAATCCCTGTCACTTCAATGAATTTCATGTCTGTCGGTAATTAGAAATTTAATTGTATTTTATTCTTGATAATTTATGGAAGCATAAAGTATATAAGTCCATGAGGATCACACCACAAATTTTGTATTTGGTGCAGAATTTTATGATGAAATTGGTAATCATTGATTATTGTGTTATTTTATGAAAACATTCAAGCATGCAACATACTTTTCTAGACTGGTCAATATTATTGCACGAGCACGTGTCACATTTGGTTTTTATTTTAAAGTAAAATGCAAAGGAAAACATTTTGTTTTTCTGGCAAGTTTTTAATCTAAAATCAAAACTACTTACATAATCCGTTAGATTAATAATTGATTAAAATGTTTACAAAATAAATCCAAATTTATGTACATATTATGAATTTATTCATATTTCTTGAACCTGAACAAGAGATGTATTGATTCAGGATTGAGGAATTATTTCTGTTTATTTATATTGATCTCTGTTTGTTATTGTAACGGTGAGACATACATTGATTTTATAAAGATTATAAAACTTGGTATTATCATTTCACTATTTAAATATCCAGCTGTATATACTGGTAGATTCTATCAATGTTTTCCCAAGGGATTCATGGACAAATTTGGAAGGTCTGCAAAATCAAAGGAGTCCACAAGAGTAGAAAATTAGGTTTCAAAAAACAAGATACTCCCAGTAAAATTCAATATGAATGTTTGTACAATGTTAATCATTCTGATGTCATTTTGATGTATATAAGGGAAAGTTGGTAGGCTGAGAGCGATACTGATACTGTTGTACATAACAATGTTTAGGATCAGGAGCTTCATTTCAAGATATTTTAGGGTGTTAAAAAGTAACAAAATAAAGATTTACTATAAATTTGTAGCATTTTAACCTGGTTGTTGTTGTTTATTATAGGAAGAAGTACCTATAGCTTTAAAGAAAGGTCATGAAAATAAGGTGAGAAACCTTTGTCTGTTTTATTAGACTTTTCCAGAAACCATTGTTTCTTTTATTAGGCTTTTCTAATTTGTTGTTTCACATATTTCAAACATTTCTGCATTGTAACTGGTTACAGTAACAGACAATTAGGACATTCACATTTAAGAATGTGTCTGTCATTATTTAACTCTTTGTTTAAACAATATTTATTCAAATAAGAGTACCAAAAGTAAGGATTCAGAATTAAGCCAAAGGTGAATTTGTCTCATTAATATACTACAATAACAATATGTACAATTCATATACAAAATACATTTAGCAGTATGATAAACCTTACCATAAGCATCTGAATTGCCACAAAACTACTGCCCCCTCTAAGGCCTCAAATGGCTTGAGTCACATGAATAGTTTTGAACTATTTAAGAACTTTAAACTGTCGGTAGGTCTTTGACTCCAGCTCTTTGTGCTGGTCTAAGAAGAAGCAGTAGTTTCATGTAGTTTCAAAAAGGAGCTATAAATCTGAATGTAAAAAGATGACTTTCCTCTAATTGTTTCAGGGAACCAGGGTATTCAAGATTTACTTGTTTCTGATCTAGCTTTGCTATCAACATTAATGTCATTAAATTGTCTGATTTTTACAATTTATAGTATTCTAAAGAAGCTCAAAATGAAGAGAGTTGTGAAGAAGAAAGAGAATTAGGTGCTTTAAATACATCTCTTAGGTAAAGTGTTTAACATAGATTTAAATTTATCATACATGACCTACTACTACTTCCTGGTGCTTTAACGTCTGCTTCCACCTGTGTGAAATAGCTTTATCAAACGTCTGATCCCAACGAGGTGATATCGAAGACAAGCTTGCACCTGTACATTGACCCTCTAATATACTTCTACTACTACTACCTGGTGTTTTAACGTCCGCTTCCACAGAAGTGATATCGCAGGCAAGCTAATATACTTTACACAGGATCTCTGATATACTCTACACCTCTAATACACATAGAATCTCTAATATACTTTACACCTCTAATACACATAGACTCTCTAATATACTTTACTACTGTAATATACATATACTCTCTAATCTACTTTACACCTCTAATACACATTACATCTCTAATATACCTAAAATCTCTAATATACTTTACACCTCTAATATACCTAAATCTCTAATATACTTTACACCTCTAATACACATTACCTATCTAATACACACACTGTCTAATATACTTAACACCTCTAATACACACCCTCTTTAATATTAATGATATGCTTTACTCCTCTAATACACACAATATAGGTTACACCTCTAAGACACTTGACTTTATACAGTTTATCTCTACACTAATCATCTTTTGTGTTTCTTGTTTTTAGTGATGAGAGTAAACAAGCATTTGAAGACTGGAATAAATATGATGAATCTCAGGAATTATTCTGTGATGTTGATGGTAAGATTAGGCTTCAGTATAATTCTATAATAGTATGTATATAACTACACTGACCGAGAAATATGATTGAGCCACATGTTAGTCCCAAAATGACCTAGTTTGTGTCAAGTGGACGTTAAATCATATCTCTCTCTCATTAGTATGAAGGCAGTGAATCAGTGAATATGGAAATAGGTAAGGCGCATTTTCCATGGGTACGTTTTCTCAATCAAAAATGTTGGTCTAATGCAAATGTAATGGGACCATTTCCATGTAACCAGCAAAAATGTGCCTGGAAAACCAGCCATAAGGTTTATTATCTCGTCAAGCCAAATTAGTATCGAGAGCAGTGAATATGAAAATAGGCCTTACGTTTAATTCTAAATACATAGCTTATCACATTGTTTTATAATTCCAGATGAATCATCCGCTGGTATGGAATATGTTGATCTTTTATTAAACCCGGAAAGATACACTGGTTATAAAGGAGACTCACCTCACAGAATCTGGAGAAGTATTTATGAAGAAAACTGTTTCACGTGAGATATTATTTTTTAAAGTTTAAAAATCGTATTTGGATATGAAATGAAAAAAGGGTTTTAACATCATATTTTCTGAACCAATCATGGAGTATGCCATGAGGGAAATTTTGGCCCGAACACCTTCTCTTCAGCTACCAAGGGTTCTGGGGGATTACTTTCAAATTTATAAAAAAAATGAAATGAAATGGGGTTTAAAGTCCTACTGTTTTGCACCAACTGGGCTAATGAAGATGGACATACGCCATGCAGTATGGTTTGAGAAAAATTTTGTCCACTCTTTTAAAGCCCCAATAACACTCTTGTTGTAATTGAATAATATGTCCCAATCTTTATTCTGGCCAACAAATTGTATTATTTTACAATATTCAAATCAATTGATGATACAAATTTCATCTTAACACACCTAATTTAAAGAATTGGAAAAATTCAACTACATGATTTGAAAAGGTTAACGTAAACCTTTTCAAATGTGACTTGGATTTTGAAATATTTTCGGACCCTCTGAACAAGTAAAATATGATGTAATGGATAATTTACACAACAGGTAGGACAAATAAACATCCAGTACTTAGAATAAGACTATTATTTATTTTCTAGAGCTGCCAAGCCAGCAAGAGTGTTATTGTCCCTTTAAATGCCAACTGTCAAGGGTTCTTTTATGTGCATGCCAATGTGTACAGTGGAACTCAGATTTTTTATCCTATCCGTATGACTAGACAGCTGTCCTTGTCAGACCATACGTTCGACACCACTGACAAGGAGGAACCCTTTCGGAAAATGATGAGGTATAATGTTGTGGTCTAATGTTTCATAATCAAAACTGTCCTGAATTTATGGAAATTCTGTTTTGGAATTCATTTGTATGACAAAAAGAATGATTGGGTTTTTTTTACAGGCCACAACCAGAGATAGGATATGGTCCATCTAAAAAAAATAGTCCATGTAAGTAGGATAGTTTATTAATTTGTTTTTATCAAGATTAAAATCTAGACTCCAAAACAATAAAAAGCAATGTAAAAGTATTATTGAATCAAGGAAATGAATCCAGGGACTCACACAGTGATTGGCAATATGCTGTATAGTCCCCATTGGCTGGAGTGATATAGGCTTTACACAAAATGAAAACAAACTCACAAGGGAGGTAACCCACAAGAGTATTCTCCAAACATTGTCATGTCATGATCAGCTGCTTCTTGAAATTAATGTATCAGCCTGGACTTACGTATATATTTCTCTCTTTCTAGTAAGTTATTTCATTCTCACAGAGCAGAATAAATATATAATAAAATCAACCTATGATCATCTCAAAATTGTGTTAAAATGACAATTCTTTCCTTGGTATATTTTTATCAAAACATGTCTTTTTAATATATTTTGGTTTTATTGGGAATTAATTTTTAAGATGGTTACAAGTTTTTTGGTTCAGATTTTGTTAAATGCACATTATTCTACTTTATCTGCATGCTTGCACGAGTTACCAGGGTTACTCTAAAATTAAGTTTAGGAGAGGAACCCTCATTAATACCCTGCATGTTCGTTATTTAGTCCAGCATGGTCAAGATTAATAATAATCAGTCAATTAGTGTTTCTAGCATGGAAATAGAATCGTGTGTGACTGGGAAAATATTTTACTGGTTGGTTTTCTGAAATAGGATAGAGAAACTGGATAAACCTATGCGTGACCTATTTGGCAAAAACATCTGATACATTTCTACCAGTAATATTATGGGTATCTATGCTATTGATTTGGAAGGGTGTAGGGGTGTGTGGTGGGGGTGGGTGGTTGTCGCATGTGTGTTAGGTTATAGATCATGTTGACTGCATGAAATAACATGCTATTCTTTTAGATCCTTTCCACTCAGCCTTAGGAAGTTCCTCAGTTAAGAAGCTGATCAGTAAACACACTGTTGTTACATATGCAGTAGGAGTGTTGGGCGGCCGAATTATTAAATGCATTTGCTTTAGATCATGAGGTTTGTCATTGAGTCAAGTGATGTGGTTTCAATACGCTGCTTGCACATGGGGAGGTTGGGATGGCCTAGTGGTCTAGAGTGCCGCGCTTCGACCTCTAGCTGGCCGGTCACCTCTGGCTTGTGGCTGTGGTTTCGATCCCTGGTGTGAGCGTATGTGACATGGAGATAGGGTCGCCTTCTCAACCTCGTGGGTTTCCTCCGGGGACTCCGGTTTCCTCCCACTGCTAAAGACCCCTACACACAAGCGAATTATTGAAATAAAATTGAAACCATATGTTAATCCCAAAATGACCTAGTTTGTGTCGAGTGGACGTTAAACTCCATTTCTCTGTCTCTCTCCCTGCTTGCACATGACAGGGAGTAGGGTGGCTTGTCCAACCTTTTGGCTTTTCTCTGTGTCCTATGATTTCCTCTCACAGCTAAAGACCACTACACACAAACAAATTATTGAAATAAAATTGAATCATATGTTAGTCAAGAAATGACCTAGTTTGTGTCAAGTGGACGTTAAACCCCATTTCCCTCTCTCTATTAACAAGTCCTGGGTTACGGTAATTTATATCAATTTGGGAGAAATGTCCAGACCTAGTTTGTGTTGAGTGGTTATTAAACCCCATTTCTCCCTCTCTCTCACATGTGCAGCGTTCAGTCATCAATAGGGCCGGGGTATCGAAAAATTAAGTTATCCCTGTATTCAAAAATTCCCTGAGTTAATTGGGCACTGGTAGAATTGAAAGCGGATAAAAGATCTTAAAAGCACATTGCATAGCTTTGACTTGTTTATTAGTAGAGGTATAAATTAAATGGCTTATTTTATTCCAGCCGTTAATAATAATAATATAGAAGGTAAAATGTTTGTAATGTCTGTTTATATGTTTATTATGATATCACCAAACAGGCCTAGAAATTACACCAAAACAGGCCTAGAAATTACACCAAACAGGCCTAGAAATTACATAACCTTTCACCAAAACATGCACCAGGATTATATTATAAACAATCCCTTACAAGGAACTCTGTTAAAGTCTCTGGTCATCATTTGAAGGATTGTTAAAGATGCATTATGTAAGAGCTATATCTGCCTATTGCAGGTCTTTCTTTTGGCTGGGGTGATTTTCCGGCGTGATTTCCCCTTGTCAGTGAAGCAGAAGGAGGGCCTGACAAGGACAGCTGCCTAGTTGTTCGGATGGGACGAAAAACCGAGGTCCCGTGTACATATTGGAGTGCACGTAAAAGATCCCTTGGCAGTTGGAATTCGATATAAGAGTAGGCCGTAGCGCCGCTGCCCGGACAAAATTTCCCTCATAGCACACTGTATGGCGTATGCCCGTCTTCCATTAGCCCAGGTTAGGTGCAAAAGCGTAGGACGTTAAACCCCATTTCATTTCATTTCATTTCATTTGGCTGGGGTGGGGGTGGGTTGATGGCCGAATGGTTAGCAAGTGCATGCTGAATCACAAGGTCTATCATTGAGTCAACTGGCATGGTGACAAAGAGTAGGTTTCCAACTTCATGGGTTTTCTCCAGGTCTTCCGGTTTCCTTGAAATAAAATTGAACCATGTGTTAGTCCTGAATTGACCTAGTTTATGTCCAGTGGTTGTTAAACCCCATTTCTCTGTCTCTCTCTCTTTTGGCTTTGGTCTTTCTTGTTAATTAGTCATTTGTTCACACAACATTTCTGTAATTAACTCTCTAGAACATTGGATTTGAATGGATTTGAACACCGGCAAGATTTAAGAATTTAAGAATGAATTGAATAATCATGGTTAAGACACAGTTGTCAAGTATCGTTGTTATGATAATAAATGTTCTATGCTACATCTTCAGTCATAACTTTGCCCAGAATAAAGTAATTTGAATGAAGTTTTCAAAATATATATTTTTCAATATCTATTTGTGAACTATTATAGCTCTTCATGTTACATTATGCATCTTTAATCAAATCCCTTAGGTATTTAGTTACTGGTACAAAGATATTCGGCATCCACTCAAGGCAATAAATAGGCTACCGTCAACCCAAGCCAGCTCCACCTATGATTTTCACTGAAATATTTTGATGGCCTCTTTTTACTCCAAGTGAATCTTAGCCAAAACAACATCTACCTTTGATATTTTTATTTCTGAATTAAATGTTAAAATACAATTAGATAACCTTTTAACATGGATTAAAGGACGCTGTTGTTGTCTGACATTATTACGTATGTGATAGAACTGGTTATACATGTTCCAAATATAATTTTAGCCCGTACATTCCCTTGATTTTATTCATTCTAGGCCTTATAAAAACATGGTAATGCATGGACTCTTTCTTTTTTTTTTTGTTTCTCTTATCTTGTGACAGTCAATTCTTTTTATAAATTGTCAGATATCCTCTCACAGTTTCATATAACAACTTTTGGTCTTCAAAGGAATTAAAAGTAAGCTGAAATTCACCTGTTTATGTTTTATCGCTCGTCGGTTATATGGAAGGATAACTCAAGTTTTCCTTTTGCTTTCGTCTCTTTCTTTTCTTGAAATCTTCATTATGCATCTGTGTTAAAATTATATTTGGAAACGTGTTTAAACAGTTCTATCACATATGTTATAATGGCTGAGGCCAATATTGTCCTTTAAGTCATCTCAAAATAAATATTGTCTGAAAAATCCAAATGAAGATCAGCGACTTTAAAGATTAAATATTTATTGAAATACCTGGTTTATTTACGGCAAATTGGCATAATTTAATGTCTGGCCCCAAAACAGTGACATTAGAAAATATTTTTTCAACGAGAATCATCAATGATTCAGATCTTAGAGAGATTTGGAGATTCTGGTAAATTTTTAGGCCTGCCAAATATTTAAACAGCACACGGTTCTTTAATGTTTACATTCGTTAAAAGATGCATTTCTTCTTGTATTTCAACAGTATTTCTTCATTTATTACGTTCTAGATGAAATATTGCTTTTTTAAAATGTGTATTTTTGAAACTGTTAAATGTTAGAATTAAATAAAAATGCCTACAATGTTATATTTGATTGGAGATGTAGTCTTGATTGCTCCAGTAGAAATTGTCTTTGCTTTGACAACAATGAATATGGTTCTTGAGTCTTAAACTAGCATAAATTTTCAATATTGGTAGTAATGGTTATACTTTCACCTCACCAGGGGGTGGGTGTGCATCTGGGGGAAACTGGGGCCTGGCTGATGCAAAGATGTAAGAATACTACAATGTATGGGTCCTTCCTACTCCTAGCCTCTCCCCTCATGAGGTGGTCAAATAAAAGAAGTTAGCGATTTATTTATTTAGATATTTTTTAAAGATGTTCATGGGGTTTCAAGTACCAGAACGCATGCCGGGGTTACCCACCCTTGATCTTTGTTGTACGCAAAACAGCGACAGTTTTGGCTAGAACAATCAAGACTACAAGAGAAAAAGTTTGGGCAAGAATTAAACTCGGCGTTACTTTTCATTTTGTTCTGTTTATTATCAGAAGGATTAGATATATCTGATGACTGTATTTACAACCTGTGGATGAAAAGACTAAACCAATCTGATTAAAATACAGATCTATATTTCGTTTTGTCAATCAATGGCTTTCACTACATGAAGATGTGACCGGTTGTAGTGGGAGGTCACATCATAAGTGCGAATCATGACGTTATTCAGTTAACCTATCAACATCAGTGTTTTATGAGTATTCATTATTACAACATTTGCTTTGATTTGTTTCCTATTGTTGTCCTGCACAATGCCGCAACTCGACAGACCATTTCATTGGCTAATGCCTCACATCAACCAGAACACGTTATTAAATAACACTTCCAGATCCTAGTGTTGTGAAGACAAGTAAAACAAAATTTTGACTTAAAAAAAAAATGACAGGAAATCGGATCTGTGTTTTAATCAGCTTGAGACTATACCTCGTCTCATCAATCATCTTCATATCGTCAACTATAAAAAGATGTTTTTTTCACTCATGACTAACATAGTTCTTGGTCTAAAAACTACATAATGACACCTAGGGCCAGATTATCATTTTTGTAGGGCTACAGGTATTGATTGAAAGGATCTCCTTCAGTCTCTAAAGCCCATACCTTAATCTGGCCTAGCTGACACCTATCAATTGTTCCTGACCCTTGAATTCAGACAAAGGACTGTATTAAAATTCCTGGTTCAATATATTATAATAATTTTTATACTTGATATTGTGAAGATGTTTTGACCCCCAGATCCTTCTCTTTCATCTGTGAAGCAGTTACCAACTCCAATAATAGCCATAACTGTTTCATCTCTTTTGGTAATTTGTGGCCTTGACGACCCTCGGATGTAGATTATGGTCGGAACTAATCATCTAATACCCCAACAGCAAATGGTCCAGATCATCGTCTTTTCAGTATGGTGACACCCATACTACTCGTATCCACTCATTTTAGGAACTGTTTTTCGACAATGGTAAATCACATGGGTTCATCTGGCAAATTTCCTATTTTTTATTTCAATTTACTCATGTTACGACCTTGTCCGCCATCTTGGAATTAACTTGCTCTTTAGTATGGTTTGGGTAGTCGAGACCATAATCTGCGCTACTGGATGTAAATCCGCCCAACCAAAGGTCCCTCTACATGTTAAATTTTTCAGGGAGACAACTCTTGTTCTTTTGCACAAGCTTCAAGGAAAAAACTGCTTCTTCTGTTCTTTCTTTGTAAAGTTCTGATCTTTGTCTTGGCTCTGTCTCACTCTGTCGTCACTCTGGACTTTGGTATACAGGTGTTATTTTCAAGTTTTATATAATCAGACCATACTATACTGATTAAATTAACCACATGTTCTACGAATGTGAGGCAGATCATCAGCCAAGGATAAAATTCAAAATGAGTCTTTCACATACATCTAGGGTAAATAGAACCAATTGTTCAGCCGGTTTTGCTTGTATACATGTAATTAAGTTGTTTGTGCAAGAGGAAGTATCTGATAGAATGAGCATTTATAACACAGTTTGCAGCAAAGCCAGAAACAGAAAACTTCAAAATGAAGGAGAAATATCACAGTCCAGTGGAAGCCCTGAGAAGGATGCTCATATATAGATTTATTTTTCTTGCGCTTCATCCAATGAATAAACCTGATATCTTATATGTTCGATATTTTCTGTGTATGTATATTTAATGAATATATATACAAAATGTATTTTTCAGTTAGATTCTATTACGTAAGACCTATGAATTAATTGTGTATTTGTATATTATTTCAGCTTTATGTTTAGAGAAAAGAACATTTCATCGTTTAATATCAGGATTACATACCAGTATCAACATACATCTATGTTATGATTATCTCTTTCAAGGTAAATATTTCAATTATATAGCAGTGGGTGTTTACAGATCCATTCACTTGATATGATAGGTGCGTTGAATGGCTGAATGGTTAGCATGTGCGTTGTATCATAATGTCTGTCATTTGTTTCGATTCCTCGGTTGTACATGACAAGGAGTAGGGTTGCCTGTCCAAGCTCGTGGGTTTCCTCCCACTGCTAAAGACCCCTGTGTGCCAACAAATTGTTGAAATAAAATTGAAATAGCCTAGTTTGTGGAGAGTAAATGTTAAATCCCATGTCTCTTTGTCTCTTATTCTCTCCAAAAAAACTGTCAAGAGTGTTTCTTTTGTCATTAAAACCTAACCTATTTTCACTCCATACTACTGGGGCTTGAATAGAAACAACTTATTGATACTTTACGTATAAATGTCAATTTTGAGGTCTTACTTAACACTGACAAGACCATATTTTGTCAGTAGCACCTAAGTATTGCGAAACATGACCGACAAGAAAATCTCTTGTCAGTGATTATATAAAATTATAAAAACAAAAATTATATCCTTGTGACTATTTCAGGAAATAATATAGGCTACGGTAATGTAGCAAAATGGGAACCAAATATAGAGGAGTTTAAAAAACGGTTTGATCCCAAAACAACATCTGGAGCAGGACCACAGCGTTTAAAAAATCTATTTTTTACCTACTTAGTAGAATTAAGAGCATTAGCCAAAGCAGCACCATATTTAGAACAAGTAAGAATCATGTTGTTTAACAAAAGTATGAAAAATTATTTCTGTTTTTAGAGCCCACTTCTATTTTGATTGTGGCAGCCTAGGTTCCAATATCAGTGTCTGGCACGGAACAGAAAACGGAGGCCCATGTTGGATGTGCCTTTGATATATCTGATTATTCACAACTTAAATGTACTCTGGCTGATTATTTGACATTTTATTAAGATAACAAAATCAAAAGATCAGTGAAAGATAATCTCCATGCTGGAAATTCGACTACATTGTAGTTTGCAAGAGATTGAAATGTCAGGAATGATATTCCTGTTAGAGATTCAACTTGCACAAAAGTTTGCAAGAGATTAATATGTCAGAGAAAAGCCTGGAAATAAGATATCTATCACAGAGATTGACACATGTACAATCTCTCAGGTGTCTGTTAATGATTTTAATCTTATATTATTAATACATGTCTGATACAAAGTTCAAAATGTGAGACACTAGTTAATGATTGCCAGACATTTTGTCAGGTAGAACTAAAATTATTGATTCCTGGCATGATTTTTTAAACCAACATTATGCAAGAGCAAAATCTGTCTATTGTATGTCTTTCTTTAGGTCTGAAATGTTATAAAAACTATTAATTAGACATTAATTAACTTACCCAGACCGTAATCAGCTCTTGATGTCAACACTAGCCTTCGATATTTGTTGGATTATAGTCCGATTAACACTCAAAACTTTCCTTCGTGATAAACGATTAAATGGATAACCGAGACTACTGGTTTTGTCTTACCGGCTTTAGTAATGATGATCGAGGATAAGTGGAACTTTCATCCGCTTAGTTCTCGGTTCATAGTGGACCAATTTGACTGAAATTTTCAGCAAATTGCCTTTACATTATGTAGTTTTTAACTATTATAGTGAGAACTGCCAACTCGTTATCTAATCTCCCATAATGTATCTTTATTACAGGAAGATTTTTTTACGGGCGATACAGAAGAAGATTTAAGTTTAAAAGAGGGTATTAAAGATGTTTTATCTATCATTAAGTAAGTAATATTATAAATTTACGCCACTCATTATCAAAATTATTGTCTTATTTTCTTCTTTTGTAAAAGAGTTACAGTTTGGTTGAATAATGGACATTAAATCAACCTAAAAAAACAGAATTTAGATCCATGCTATTTGAATTCCCATACCTCATAAAATTTTGCACAATTAAGGAGTCATATGACACGACAAGAGGCTTACTCCCCATCCAATTTTCATGGACTGTAGGAGTAGTCCGAAATCCCTCTTTTCACTTGATGGTTGATATTTGGGGGATTGAGAGAATCCAGTTCCAGAACATTCAATCAAGTATCCCTGTAATGTCTTACAAAGATTCCATACTTATTTTTCTAAACACAAAAACTTAAAATAAGGTTTTCTTCCTTTCAGATCTTTTCCTGATCAGTTTGATGAAAGTAAATTATTTGCTGGAAACCCTGTTGAGGCCAAATTACTCAAGGTAAAACTAAATTATGATTAATTTTCTATTTCTATCAATAACTACCATTTCAATCAAGAGAAGAGCCATTGTGATTTTACAGCCCACATTCCTTTAAGAAGCAAATAATTGAAATAAATATAATGTGTAGGCCTATCAGTGTTCCTCCTGTATATAAATTACATTATCCAGTATAGGTCTTACAACAAATTTCTCTCGCAGGCCTGTAAATAATGATTGTAGCTTAAATTTCGAATTTTGTATTGGATGGTTGTTGTTTTAAATCTTTAAAAAATGAATTCTTTATCAGACTTAATTACAGACACCAGACCGATTGTGCCCAACCGTATCTGTGACCAGTGCCTTATTTTCAGGCTTCTACTTTTTTCTGTGTTTCTCTCAAAATCTTATATATTTGTTATGTGTATCTTTGAAATATGAAACATAAGAGAAAAGGCCTAAAGTTTGATTATTTTGATTATATTACAGGAGGAATTCCGTAATCATTTCCGTAATGTATCAAGAATTATGGATTGTGTTGGTTGTGATAAATGTAAACTGTGGGGTAAACTTCAGGTAAAGCATTTTTTATTTATTTCTTTGTATACCGGACCATCAGTGGTGCATTTAGAATAGTTCTGGCTCACTAACCGAGGGCTTCCTGACTCAATCCCAATATTGGCACAGAAATTTTCTCTGGATTTTCCTGACAAGTTTCTCCTTATACTTTTGATATACCAGGAATGAAACTTGTTTGCTTTGGAATGAACTACCATTCAGAATCACTTTACTGTTGTCATATCACAGCTAAAGACGTTTTATTAAAACTACCTTATACATCGTAAGACACATTTGTGTTGCGCTCTTGGCATTGATTTTATGGATATCGAGTACAGCACATTATCAATATGCATATAATTCTCAGTTATAATCATCGAGAGGCATTTAGCAATTGATTTATGATGTAATACTAGAACACTTAGTATTGGTTTATTATACTGCAACGTTTCAACAACATTTCACAATATTGTTGATTGTACATACAATGTCTCATTTGTACATTAGGTATTTGCTTGAAAACGACTAGTGAAATGTTGTTGAAACGTTGCAGTATAATAAACCAAGTGATTGTATTAATACGAAGTGTTCTAGTATTATATTATTGTCAGTGACGGAGGACCTGGCAAAGAAGAGTGATAAATTAAACCCCATATCATTACTTTTCTATGGATCTTTTAGAAAAAAATATCGTAACTAATTTTATTCATCCATTATTTTACAGACGCAAGGCATGGGTACAGCTTTAAAAATTTTATTTTCTGGTGACGATGTTGGACCAGATTCTACAGTCAATGCTCATCATAAAAAACATTTCCAGCTAACCAGATCTGAAATATTTACACTATTTAACGCCTTTGGACGGTAAGAGTTTATATTTATAAGTTTTTATGAAATGAAGTTTTTTTTTTTAGAAATTTGGGTTTTATTCACAAAAACTTAAACAAAAAATAGTTTATTGATTCAAAACTTTTATCAGTTTTACAATCTTAGTCCATAGTATGCATAAAATAAGTCCGTGCTTCAGCCAAATGATCTAGGGTGTTGTGTTGTGGATCCCAGCCCTCATTGTCCATGCATCATTGAATGGATAGCACAATGTTAAGCAGGAGACACACTGGCAGAATCATTCGGCCAAATTAATCCGCACTGAATTGCAGCCAGATTCCTTTCGGATGATTGAGTTGGACACACTTGGCGAATTTTTCACCCAATTCTGAAGTCGATTGCATCCCCTTTCACTTGGTAAGTCACATTATAAATATAGCAGCAACTAAGGAAAAGAAAAAATAAGAGCTGAAGCAATGGGAATTTGTTAGATTTTACGCCGTATACGTGTCCTCCCATAAAATAATAAGTTTTTATTATTTTCTCAGAATTCTACGTTTCATTGATATTCGCCATTTTGTTTTAAAAAAATTAAGTGATTTTCTTAACATATGTGGTAACTGGCTAATGAATTCTACAATTGGGCGAATGCTTCAGCGAAGCAGACCAACTAGACGAATATAAACACAGCGAATGTAGATTCGGCCGAACAATTCAAACATGTTTGATTCGAGCGAATCATTCAGGCGAATACAAATTCGTCATCTCAGCGAACGATTCAGCCAAATGAGTCAGCCAGTGTATCCATCGCTTTACAAGGAAAGAATCTGCTTAATATGCTTATCACTAACCAACAAGTCTTGTGTTCAGTCCTGGTGTTCGTTAACCTCTTCGGTACTGTTCAGTATGGGCACTAGCTTACCGTGGCCAATTTTATTCTAGTCTATTCTGATAATAAAATTGGGCCCATAGAAAATTTCTGCAGTGTAACATTTGACTACCCAGTGACTGCATCCCACGACCTCATAATGAAATAATTAAACTAAAGTTTCTCCGTTTTGATTTGATCTGCCTTCATTAATTTTGTGTATCTCTACTTTCAGTTTGTCTAAATCTGTACATTCCTTGGAGAAGTTTAAAACTTTATTAAATGATCCAATGTAATCAGTGAGTGTGTGATATATATATATTATACTACGGTCTCGATAACCCAGTCTTTCCAACTAATACCAGCCATGGAGCTCTAGATATACTTGTCGACTCAGCAGAATTTCAGAGCCGAGGGCTATAAAACTATTTTCCGTTTAGCTTAAAAATTACTCCAAATGCCTTAAATGTAATAACTACGAAATAACTGGAATGAATTAATTTGTCAATACCAAAATAGTTATTTTTAATTCAAGATGGAGATTGGAACTAAATGTATGACAATTGCAGATTGTAATCTGTTTGGTGCACAATAGGATCTTAGTCAGTTCTTAGTATCAGACGATTGTACTGGTATTTATAGACTGGTTAATCAAAACTTATTTGATACATATTGTTAGCATATAGTGTATCAGACGATTTTTCTGGTATTTATAGACTGGTTGATTGAGACTACATTTTGTTAGCATATACAAACTTGTTACTAGCTTTATTGTTAAGTTAAAGTGACAGTCTCTCTATTATTACAAGTACTTAATAAAACAAGGAATGGCTTTTTAAAAACATTTATTGATAAAACAATGGATGACTTTTTAAATATGTTTATTGATTTTTAAAAACATTTATTAATAAAACAAAGGATGGTTCTTTAAAAACATTTGATAAAAGACTGGATGGTTCTTTAAAAACATTGATTTAATTGTTAAAACAATGGATGACTTTTTAAGAAAAAAAACAATGAATGGTTGTTTAAAATGTTTTATCAATAAATAAAAGTGATTGTGATGCTGTAATCATTACTATTGGTAAATACCCTTCTCAATAAAGGACAATATTGGTGTCAGTCATTATCACATATGTGATAAAATTGGTTTAACAGGTTCCAAATATAATTTTAACACAGAGATCAATTATGGTATTTGATAAATGTGGTATTTGTAAAAAGGCATTAAACAGTTGAAAGATGGCAATTATTTATGGTCAGTTTTTTTGGTGTTATTTGAGGGACTGTCACTTTAAAATCCTGTTTTATCATTATTTAAGTTAAGAATAGACTTTATCATAAACTGTATAAATCTTGTTATTGTGTTGCTGTTCTTAATTCAAATCAGGCCCTGAGTTCATAAAGCATTCTCAAACTTACGTTAAGAATTTACTCAAAATTGTTTGCCTTATTTTAGGTAAAATATTGCCATTTATAAAACCTTTTGTTGTTCTAATGTATCAATACATCAATAAGGAACTATATGCAAAGTTTTTGTGTTTCTGGATCGAAGATATTTATCAATAAACAGTGATCGAAAGTTTAGTAAATTTTAAGTTAAGTCTGAGAATGCCTTGTGATCTCTTGGTCTGATCACATGTATTGTACAATTATCATCTAATTATTGAACATTATCGTTAACTCTGTATAACCATGGTTTATAACTAGTGGTTCTAAGTAATCCAGGCTGTCTGGGTGGGTGGGTTAGGGTCTTCAGAGGTCCTTAAAAATTGGTTTGTCATCGCAGAAAAATTTTAAATTTTCGAAGTGAGATACAGTGTAGTTTCTGTCAATGAGCACCTCAGACCACTCACTTATACAACTGTATTTTAAAAGAATGTCTCAAATCTGTGTTCTGAAATTCAAATTCAATATAAAGGCAGCTTGACTGGTCTTATTAGTGAGGTTTTACTGTGTTAACAGTGAATGGTTGTTATAGACAATGGTTATATCATAAAATCATCTCGTATCATATTATCATTATTCGTTGCATTCAATCAAACAATAACGTTATTCTCCCACACCAATTTATAAAGACTCCAAAAAATTAGAAATCTAATTGGTTTGGCATCTTTGGCCTTTAGTAGTTTCCACTAGTTATATTAGACATAAAATCATTAATAGAACACAGTTTTTATGGGATACAATCAGTAGTTTTATTTTAAAGAGCACGATGTTTCGACAAGTATCCTCTTATCGTTATCGAGCATAAAAACTGTGTTCTCTTAATTTGTTACGCTAAACGCCACTCAAAAGAGTAGATATGAAATCATTTGAGAAATTTGGAAATCCTAGTACTCCAAACCCCTTTAGTAATTAAATTAGTTTGGCCTTCATAGTTTCCACAGACATGAAATCATTTCTAAAATTTTGAATAGATATCCCATTACTCCAAACATTCTTTGCACTCTGAAATTAAATTGGATTGACCTTTGTAGTTGTCACTGATTGTGTGTGGTGCAGTCCCCCTGCCCTTACTATATACAAGACATGAAATTAATTCTGAAATAGAAATCCCAATAGTTCAAACACCCTTTGTAACACAGCTTTATCAATGTGGTACCGGTACGTTAGAAGATGTATTTTAAATTATATCATTATTAAATCTGCCCCAAACTTCAATTATTTCCAACATTATTGCAGGCACGTTATTCAGTTGATATGACGGAATTACCTCTATGGACCATATTTGTTCAGTTTTTATTTTTGCGACCAGGAACAGGGCTCCCAAACGCTATTCATCTTCTTGTTCTCCTAAGGCTCTGACAATTGTGCATCTGTTGATTGACCTCCATTTTTGATATGACTTCACTATTCCAAGCTGGCTGCGATATGATACTTGCCATTCTCATTCCTTGGAAAATTGTGCATCAATTGATTGACTTCAATTTTTAATAAAACGTCAAAATTCCAAGATGGCTGCGATGATGTCATGTTTGGTTCCTGGTCAAAATAGTACTATTTTTCCTTGGACAATTGTGCATCAATTGATATGTTGGGTTCCTGGTCCTTATAGTACTATTGTACTATTATAATATATTCAGATAATCGTAATTTAAATTGACGTATATCATGTATTTATGTAATAGAGTTTGATAATAAATGGAGAATTTCAATCTGATTAAAACACGGATCCTATTTCGTTTCGTTTTTATGGTTCAAAATTTCATTTTACTTGTCTTTACGACGCTAGGATCTGGAAGAGTTGTTATCATTGACATGTTCTGGATGATGTGATGGATTAGTCGATGAAACGGTGGTCTGTTACAACGAGCTTTAGGCGTGTTTTGCTCTGAACTGTGTGTAATCCACTAGTAACATCAATCCTGATTGATTGATTAAATATCTGACTTCATAGGTCAAAAGCCGCTCGTATGACCTCTGACGCGACCGATCACAACAACCGGCAGATCTTCATGTAGTGTAGGCCATCAAAAGTATAAAAAAAGCGAAATGTAATATAGATCAGTATTTTAATCAGATTGGGAGAATTTCAGGTTTAATAGAATTCTAGCTGTAATTGATCCTTGATACTCTTAATTATCTGTGTGTGAATTACAATGGCCAACACAATGGTGTAATTGGTCCTTGTAACTTCGAATTATCTGTGAGTCATTTACAATGGTCAACACAATTACTAGTCCTAATTAAAGCCACTGTCCATCATTTATAATCTTTCCGGCAATATCTAAATATTTCAAGGCTTACACCACATTAAAATTTACTCAAATTGGTAATCTCTTTGCACAGATTAATATGATTCCTGTCCAAAGATTTATAAGTGTTGCTGGTTTCTTTATGCCATCTACAGCAGATGCCGAATATAGCAAACTTTTCCTATCTTTATAAATACAAAAAGGATTTGAACCACTTTAGACTTCCTTTCAGAAATTCAATGTAGTTTGCAGGGGATTTCAGAAAACCTCAGTGGCTTTAATCACATGTGAGTGAGTGGCTATAGTGCACTTACACATTGCTAGTCCTAATTGAGAAATTGCCAATTTTATTTTCATACCCGGTATTGGAAAAATATCACAATAAATATGTCTATGTATAATAATAATAATAATTTGATCTCCTGCATGTTGTTAAAGTTGTGTTTTAGTGAATTCTATCTTTTTGTCTAAACTGTGATTAATGTTTAAAATGAGGATTTTCTTTCTCACAAAACACGGTAGACAACGGGACACATAAGATTTTAGAAAAAAAACAAACAAAAAGTTGGTGGAAATGTTTTCTTATTCAGTAGGAATGTGCTTTGTCGTCAGAAATTATCTCTGCGATAAAATTGTTTAGTTGTTGAATAAAATTTATTTCCAAAACTTTTAATGAGGTGTCTATGTAGATAAAGCAAAAATTTAGGCCACATAAAAGAATATTTAGGTTCTCAGATTGTCTGAGAATCAGAGAGGGGACTGGATGTCAGAATGGTTAGCGTGTGCGTGCTGTATCATAAAGCCTGTCATTGAGTCAACTGGCGTGGTTTTGAATCCCCGGTTATACGTGACAAGGAGTATGGTCGGCTGTTCAACCTCATGGGTTTTCTCTGAGTCCTCCGGTTTCCTCCCACTGCTAAAGACCCTTATGCGCAAGTGAATTATCGAAATAAAATTAAACCATATGTTAGTGCCGAGTAGACGTTAAACCCTATTTCTCTCTCTCTGAGAATCAGAATATGTGTTTTGTGTGGCCTCATTTCTGAAATATCAATATCATCTTGTTTTCAAATAGAGATAAACTATTTTCAATATTAATGATTTTAATTTTTAAGGCTTTTGTTACTGTGTACATGCTACGTTACATATTTGTATATTTTAGTAAAATAATATATTTTGTTACTGAATGTAAGAGAATGAATTAGATATAGGTGTTTTATTTATTATTAAATTTTGTACCTTTTGTAGATCTGACTCAATTCTGACTCCATTCTGACTCTATTCTATTTTCACAAATATATTAATAAACATTTTTCATACTGGTAACGCATAATTTTCATAAACATCATGCAAATAAATTTTACTTTTATGTTGCACATCAAACAGTTAATACTTATTGAAACTACATCAAAACTATTTTATTAACACAGGGGGCTATTGTCAGAAAAATCAATATTATCTTAAAACTTTATATGTATATAGGATACGATAACCCACTCTGCCGTTTCCATTTTTGCTTTAAACAAACCTGGGATAATTGCAATTAGGATTTTTCTGAGACTATGCCCCAGGTTGATAAAAATATTCCTGACAAATTTTAACATGACGTCAGTTTAAGTGTCTGTTTTGTTATTTTGTGTTTCCATAGAAACAAATCTAACTTTGTTTTGGGTATACAATTTTTATTCCGGTTTTACAATTTTTATTCCGGAGCATATCTCATAAACTGTTCAAGATGTATTTATGGAACTTTGTACATCAATCATTAATTTAAAATAAATTCTAGTTTTTCTGCACTTGTCACTTTATATATTACATTTCAGCACTCAAGTGCCATTAGCATACATCTATATTTTATCATACTATATACCGTACAGCAAGTATATATTTTATTATATACAGCACGATTTTACGACCATATTCCACATGCCTCAGGTATAGCACATGATTGAGCGACCATCGTCAGATCATCAGTCAAGGATTGTTTCATGAACCAAACTTCATTAGTCTAGAGGTCCTTTGTACCTTGGCGTGCACATTAAAAATCCCTCAACAGTCGGAATTGGATATATGAGTAGGCTGTGGTGCTGCTGTCTGTGCAAAATTTACCTAAAAGCACACTGTATGGCGTATGTCAGTTTGGAGCAGAACAGTAGGATGTTAAACCCCATTTCATTTCATTTCATTAATGCAGCTGTTGCAGAAAAGTAAAACCTCAAAGATGTCATACATAAATCTAATGCTAAAAAACTGAAATGAAATGGGGTTTAATAACCTATTTGTCTACACCTATTAGGCTAGCTAATAAAGATGATTATACAAAAAAAACCACACACAATGTAAATACACAATGTTTCCTTACAAATTTGGACATAGTTATGATTTACGAAGAAAAATCAACCAATCTGATGATGTTTGGTCTATTATAGACCAATGATCCGTAGTTGCTCCGTCGATCATGCACGGAAGCTAAGGCATGTAGGATGAGGCTGTATAGAAGATGTATAATGTGTTTTAATTAATTTATTTATTAAAACAAAAACTCTAGAAATACTGATATTGTTTCTTTAAGATGTCAGTTAGTTTTCTGTTAAAGTCTGTTAAACTCTGTATTTCTTCAAATTATTTCATTATCGTCTTTTTTAATAAAAAAAAATAAATAAAGCTTTTATTTACATCTAAACTACAGTAGGTGTTTGATTAAATTTGAAGGATTATTATTGTGTATTCATCAATGATTATTTATGTTGAAATCTCAAACAGTTGGTTTTAAATAATTATAAAAATTCCTCCTGATGGTGTGCGCTTTGGGTCATCATGTTTTTCATGGAGCAAAGTAGTTTGGTATCAATTCTAAGCTTGTAGGTAAGGAGGAGTAAGGTCCCCTGTCTAACCGTGTTGATTTTCCTCCAATATCTTGAGACACCAACACAAATTATTGTAATCACGATATGTTAGTCCTGAAGTGACCCAATTTTTGGTTGAGTGGACATTAAACCCAATTTTTCTTATTATTCATTATCAATAGGATATTAAGTCTAAGAAACGTTGTTTAAACCTAGATTTATGACAAAAAGCTGTGAATTCACTCTTTTGACGATGGAAAGGTGAAGGAACACATTTGTTTAATTCATGAATGGTGGAAAAAGCTCTGACTCTGAAAAACACCTGACCCTGAGTTCACAAAGCCTTCTCAGACATAAGTTAAGAATTTACCCAAAGTTGTTTGCCTTATGTTAACTGAAATATAGCCCTTTGTAAAACTTTCGCTGTTTTAATGTATCAAATACATCAATAAGAAACTGTGCTGAGATTCGTATTTCTGGATCAACGATACTTCTCAATAAACAGTGATTGAAAGTTGAGTAAATTCTTAACTTAAGTCTGAGAAAGCTTTGTGAACTCAGGGCCTGAATGTATGTGAGGTTTAAGTGGAATGGGTAAAGGAGCATATCCTATGGATGCAATGTTGGTGGGGTAAACAGGTAAAAGCTCTGCCACTCACAACACCCTCTGATTCCTTATAAATACTCTGCATGTAGAAATTTTGTGAAAATAAAAGTTTTTATATCGTAAGTGACAATTTCTTTTCATACAGATTTGTAACTTGTGCTTTATTGTAAATAAATATAGTATTTTTGTTGACAAAAAACTTGTTGCTTTTTCTGTTGTTCTCATTTGTTCAACGGATACAGATCTGTGTATTTCAAATTGGTAGGACACTTGCATCTTTACAATGGCCCAGGTTCGAATTGTGCTTCCTCGTAGTTAGTGATACAGGACAGAGGGCCTGTCAAAGGACAATGTATAGTCATTTGGATGGGATGGAAAAAAACGAGGTACACAGGTGTGAACGTAAAAGATTCCTTGGCAGCTGGCAATGGACATAACAGTAGGCTGCAGTGCTGCTGTCTGGGCAAAATTTTCCTCGTAGCAAACTGTAATGACATGCCCATCTTCATTAACTTAGTTAAAGCACACTAGTCAGATGTTAAACCCCATTTCATTTCCAAGTTTCAAACCTGGTTAACATTTACCAGGGGCAGTGCATGAGGGGTTAAAAAGGGAAAGTATACATAGTCATTTGGATGGTATAAAAAAAAATCTGAGGTCTGCCCTTGGCACTTAGAATTTGACGAAAAGTAGGTGGAAACACTACTGTCTGGACAAACTATTGCTTGGTTTGTCCAGAACAGTTGGACTTTAAACCCCATTTAGATATTAAATCTGTGGGCCATGGGTTTGTCCAGAAATGACTGTAGAGACATGTGCATTACACAATATAACAGAACAAGTTATCTACCAGTATATTATAGACCAGGTTATAGTCCGGACGTCAAATGCCACCACTGTGAACTTTTTTTTTTATATTTACCGCCTTCGTGATTGGTTAAATGTTAACAAGTTGTCCGATTCGCGTTAAGCGACCCCAAAATATATAAAATGATTATATTACACAACCTAGTAGGGCGAAATATGAAAATCCTGTACTCCCGCCGCCATTTTTGGCCGCCATTTTGAATATCTTTGTCGGATGTTAAAAATATGCCCGATACGTGTTTCGCGATTCTGAAAACCTATGGAACGATGTATGACACGACCTAGGATGGTGAAAAATGATTCGTTTGTATTTTTCTCGCCATTTTTGGTCGCCAACTTGAATAATTAATTTTCCCCAAGGGTGACACGACCACACTCACACTGGAAAAATCTAGGGCACCCTACCCAACAATAATCCATCGAGAAACATGTTATATTTGTGCTGTGTAATGATAACAATACCTTGTTGATCTGTTTATCATTCTAATTACTTGTTGACCTACTTACATCCCATGTATTATAGTATTACCACCTTCTATATTTCACAGGGCGGCCCCAATGGTTAGCATGCTGTATCATAAGGCCTGTCATTGAGTCAACTGGTGTGGTTTCGAATCCCCAGTTGTACGTGACAAGGAGTAGGGTCGCCTGTCCAAACTTGTGGTTTTCTCTGGGTCCTTCAGTTTCCTCCCACTGCTAAAGCCCTCTATGCATAACCAACTTATTAAAATTAAATTGAACCATGTCTAAGTCCCTAAATGACCTTATCCTGAAAGAGGTGTTCAGAACAGTAGGATTTTAAACCCCATTTCATTTCATTTCAGATATTGAATCTGTTGGCCCTTTAAGGATGTCATGATAACTGATTTAAAAGGTCAGACAGTTGTATCGATCTTTGATATGTAAACAAACGTGTTGATAAACAATCTACCGGTACGCAGTATGCACCTAACCTAGGTTCAAATTAAAGTTACAATATGGTTATTAATCTATGAAAACCTAGCACTTCTAGTCTATGTTGAGATCAAACATACCATATTATGGTTATCATTGTGAGCAAGAAGTAGACTAAAATTATTGTGTTATTTATCAAACTTTATGTGCCATAATTTGACATCAGTCATGGTTTAATGTCAAGAGTTTGAAATTAGTTTTATCCAAATCTTTTCTCAGATAAGCCTTAAAGGGCCAATCCCGATAACTTTTGGGGGAATAAAACTGCTTAATTTTGTGTTAAAATCCCGTAAAACCCATTACCAAAGGCCGACCAACTAACCCGATATTTGTGATACGCTTGTAAATAACTTAAACCTGACAGTCTTCATCTAAAAATGTAGATCGTTGTATTATACAGTATCTGGATAAAACCAGACTTTTTTCTATAAAAATAATATGTAGGTGAAATTTACCTTTTGTTATCAAGTACAGTGCATGGGTCATTCACTGTACAAACCTCTCAAGAAACGGGAATCGATTATCAGGTCACCCAATGAAAAAATCGACCCGAAATCTTAAAAGGGTTACGTGTCCGGATAAGCAGTGTTGACGTTCACGTCCAAACGACTCAATATTTTGCGACAATTTTGAGACAAGGTAAATACACCATGCCTCTATATTTTGGACCATAAATTTCATAAATACTCGGACTTTAATTTTTGAGACTCTGTTCTTATCGGGATAGTCCCTTTAAATGAAATGAAATGGGGTTTAACGTCCTACTCTTTTGCACCTAACCTGGGCTAATGGAAGACGGGAAGTCCCTTTAAAGTAACATTATTATCATTAATCTCTGGAAACCAACCACCTTCCATCTTTGTATAGAGAGAAAAATGGGGTTTAACAACCACTTAACACTAACAAACCAGGTCATTTTGAGACTAACCGATGGTTCAATTTATTTCTATAAATCACTTGCACGTAAGGACCCTTTAGCAGTGGGAGGAAACCGGAGGAACTGAAGAAAACCCACTAGAATGGACATGCGACCCTACTCATCACGTACAACCGGGGAATCGAAACCACGTCGGTTGACTCAATGACAGACCTTATGATTTAGCGTGCACACACTAACCATTCGGCCATTCTACCTCATGCGAAATATAGGTGGAGAAAACCCACAAGGTTGAACATGCGACCCTACTCTATGTCATGTACCCCCCCACCCAACAAATATAGATGGTGGTAAACTATATGTAGGTCAACAGATGATTAAAATGATAAACAGATCAACAAGGTATTGTTATCATTACACAGCACAAACCTGGTCTATAATATACTATAATATACCCGCAGATAACTTGATCTGTTATATTGTGTAATATAGGTGTCCCAAAGGTACCATGGACAGAGAGAAAGGAATGGAGTTTAAGTCCACTTAATCATTTTGGAACTAATGTAGATCATTTTGGGACTAATATATGGTTCTATTTTATTTCAATAATTCACATACGTGTAGGGGTTTTTAGCAGTGGGAGGAACCGTAGGACCTCATAGAAAACCCAGGAAGTTGGACAGGTGATGCTACTCTTTGTCACTACAATTGGGCAATCGAATTCGAAACCATGCCAATTGACTCAATGACATATCTTATGATACAACGCGCCCACGCTAACCATTTGGCCATCCAACCCCCCTGGACAGAAAGAAACAGAGGTACGAAAGGGGACCCTACTCCTTGCCACGTACAAACAGGGAATCGAAACCTTGCCATTTGACTCAATGACAGACCTTCTAATCTATCGTACACACATTAAACAATTTGGCCAACTTCCGCCCCGGCAATTTGGACAGACGAACAACAATATAACCCCATGCACTGGAGATGTGGGGGAACAAAATCAACAAATATAGAATTTTTTTTTTCAAATCACAGCTTTATTCAATAATATGCCAGTAATAATAATAATAATAATAATAAGATAAAAAAAACTGCATCAAACTTAACCATTCACTCTCACTGGGCAGAAACTTAACATTGCACATCACAGAAAACATTAAAATATCTTAAAAAGAACATAATCTCTTTGATTTCAGCGAAAAATAAAAATGTTTATTAGATTGTATTTGATGTTTTAATTTGTTAATGGCAGATTGCAAATTATTTTACATTAAATAATGTATTTTCAACCATTAATTTGATGTTTTCATTTGTTTTGACAAATTTGTTTTAAAAAATTAATGTCCAACTATTCAGTTAATTTTAAGATTTGGTTTCGAACAAGACTGAAATTTCTAATTAATACACATCAATGATCCAAAATTCAGCCCTGATTGACTGAGAGAGAGTTGGCTTTTAACATCCACTTAACACAATGTAGGTCATTTGGGGACTAATATATGGTTTAATTTTATTTCAAAAATTCCAATTGCGCGTATAGGTCTTCAGAAGTGGGAGGACCCGGAGAAAACCCACAAGAATGGTCAAGTGACCTTATTCCTTGTCACATTGACTTAATGGGTGAATATATTCGCCAGTCAATCTACGTGCTATAAAATGTATAATTCAAAGAAAAAACCATTTAATTTATAGTTCTTAAAAATCCATTTATACATGTATTTTGAGATAATACTAAAATTTGTTGAAAAACAAAATAAGCAAAAAGAATTGCCATGCTCACATTAATTCATTTCAACAATCTATTTTGATCTGAATCAAAGAGATTTAGTTTTTTTAATCAAGCACTTCATTTATAAATAAATAAAAGATACAAATACAGTCAGAATTAATTTTACCCATAGTACCCAGGCAGCACAAACCAATTACTGATATTTGGTTCTTCGAGATATCAATAATTTGCCTCACATCAGCAACTTTTTTTTCTAAAATTTCCAAACTTCAAATAGGTAAACTGGAGTGCCGATGAAGGAATGTCAAATCCTTAAACCTAACCTTTACCCTAACTGCTCACAGAGGACCAGGCTCCAGACTACCTATTTAGGGTGTTTTCCAATGTTTAGCATTCTCCAGTAGTTTTCTGGTGTTTTCTGGTATATAGAATAGCCGAAGCTACACGAGACTAAAAACTATTGAGAAAACAGATCAAGTATGGGTTGTGAGTTTAAAAAAATCCAGGTCTTCCCAAAGAACTAAATATCAATTTGTTGTTGCCTTATTTAAAGGGACCATCAAAGACTTATTTATATGTGGGATGTGGTTTGACACCTTCTCTTCTTCAGGACCACATCCCCATTCACTTGGGACTTGAAATGTAATTACCTCTATCCAAGTAAAATACTGTGAGATACTTCTATTCTTACAATTCAGAATTTCTACATAATTTGTTTCTGATATCTAATTAAGGCTGAATATATCTAATTATGAATGTTAAGAATGGAAGATATCTAATTAAGGCTGAATATATCTAATTATAATTGGTAAGAATAGAAGTCTTCTCCATCATATACAGACTACAATAAATACACAGGCCACAGAAAACACACTACTGGTAGATCTCCAATACACATTGGATCTCCAATACACACTGGATCTTCAATAAACATTGGATCTCCAATCCATTGATGACACAATGGATCTCCAATACACACCAGATCTCCAATACACACCCCATTGATGACACATTGGATCTCCAATACACACCGGATCTCCATTACACGTTGGATCTCCATCGATCATACATTAGACCTCCGTTCAATCATACATTGGGTCTCCATTCAATCATACATTAGACCTCCAATCAATCATACATTGGATCTCAGTTCAATCATACATTGGATCTCCGTTCAATAACGTCATTCAATAACACATAAGATCTCCAATCAGCAATGCTATCTGATCTCCAACCAGTAACACATTGGACCTCTGATGAATCAATACATTACATCATAACTTCTCTAGTCCCCATTTTTACAATTTTGAATACCTAATATCATACTCTACACTCCCCGTTATATTTAATGCCCTTGCATCAAGTTAAAAAACATAAACACAGTAGGCTAATAATATGAGTTTTAAAGTAACAGTGTTAGAAGCGTAGTTTAATGGTCGAGAGTGACACATTAAGTAATAATATATTGAAACAACATGAGTGACGTTATTACGCAACGTCTTAAGCTTCAAACCATTAAACAACTTAAAATACAGACACCCGCACACATGCTCTGCAACAAAATACGTCACATAGATCCAAAATCTTAACTAGTATAAATAATGTATGCTTGGCACATATGAAGAGTGTGCCATGTGCTTTGCAATGAAATATGTCACATAAGTCCAAAATTTAACTAGTACAAATAATGTACACTTGGCACATATGAAGAGTGTGCCATAAATCTTTGTCATTTTACTATCTATTTCTAACATCGTGTCACAGGAATCACAGAATTATATTGCATGTAATAATTAACTCGCAAATAAAATATGTTTTACATTTATAATTATACCTCAGAAATTGGAAAGGTCAGTGGCGAACAGCAGTAAAAATATGCAACAAATTCAAGAATAGCCAATAAAATCTGACCATTACGAATTTCATGCTTCGGAATACGATAGGATTTTTCCTATTGAGTCCATGATCTGGTACGTGCAAATATGTTCAGATACATTTTGGTACGATCAACACGATTGCTATGACAGACCTTAATATATTATGATAAGACTTGATAGGATCATCACACCTACTCCATGATTAAAGCCACGATTTCAATCGTAGCGTGAATTGTGGTAGTGGGAACCTAGCATAAATTAGCAGCTTTCATATCTACATTTGAAAATATCGCAAAGATGTGCGAAAATAACAATGTTGATAAAATATGTATGAGATCACACAGATATCTATATTTTGTATAAAATCAAAAATATATACACTAGGAGCTCACTATGGTACTGATTTCAGTATGGCTGTAATCAATGGGCTTGCATATCAGTGATGTAGTGAAGAGCCATATGGCCAAATGAAATGGGGTACACATCTTAATTTTCTGTGCTAACTGGTCTAATGAGAACGGACAGCCATTTAATTCCAACTGTTAAGGGATCTTTTATGAGCATGCCAATGTGTACACTTGACAAAAGACTAGAGTCTTATCCTGGCCAGGAAGTCCACCCTGCATCATTGACAAGGGGAAATCAGGCTCTAGAAATTCCTGGAGAACCCAAACAAACCATGGACCTTCTGGTTAGTGACCCAGTACCTTTGCACTGAGACACTGTGGCTTCCAGTTTCTCTATAACATGGATGGAGTGGCTGTAGTGAATGGGCCCCAAATTCAGTGTTATAGTGAAGTCCCAATGTACAATATATGTGTCTCACCATATAATAGCTGTCCAAGTGGTTGTAGTCAATGGACCCTAATGTCAGTGTTATAGTGAGGTCATAATGTACAATTCTAAGTGCTATAAATTCATCTAATCTTTTCTAATCATGTATTACTTTGTATTGACAACTACCAACATTATCTTATTCTATCCATTTCCACATAACATCTGTTAACAAAAAATTAACTGGTATAATTTACCATATGTTCCAATGATTTGACTTTCTCAAAAAATACATGCACAGGAATGTTACGTAATAAACAAAAGAACATGTACTAAGGGATACCACGTAAATAGTATTTTGACAAATCAGTTCTACTGAACTTTCAATATGTTTCATGCAAAGATTCTAACACAAAAGGTAGCACTAAGACGCAAATTAGAAGGTAAAATGGACCCATGGTTCCTTGCATTACTGTGAATCTATATTGTAAAGTAAAGTATTACATGTACGACAATTATTACTTGTACAATAGGGTATTACTTGTACATCTAGTTATTACATTGTAAAGTAGGATTATTTTACATGTACAATAGGGTAATACATTGAACAATAGGGTATTACATTGTACAGTAGAGTATTACATGTATTCTAGGGTATCATTTGTACATGAGGGTATTACATTGTACAGCAGGGTATTACATGTACATTAGGACATGTATGCTATGGTAGGCTAAGTACAGTAGGGTATTACATGTACACTAGGGTATTGCATGTACAATAGGGTATTACATTGTACAGCAGGGTATTTGTATGTACAGTGAGATATTACATGTACAGTAGGGTATGACATGAATTGTAGGGTATTCTATGTACAGTAGGGTATTACATGTACAGTAGGGTATTACATGTAACGTAGGGTATTCTATGTACAGTAGGGTATAACATTGTACAGCAGGGTATTCTACAGACAGTTTTACGAGAGCAATCTAATTCAAATTTGATTACAATTTTGTTTCGTTTATTTCTACCCAACATAAAACCAAACATAATAAACATCTGATTTGAATAAGTTTGGATAGGGGAGGAAACTGTTTGTAGAGATCACCGTTTGAACAGGCTTATAGTGTAACAAATATTCTGATGCTTAAAGGGGCATTAGATAAAATTAGATAAAGAGCTGACAGTTCTCGCTATAATAATTAACAAAAAGATAATGAAAACTGAATATGCTGAAAATTTCAGTCAAATTGCTTCACTCTAAACCAAGATAATAGCAATTCAATTTTAGGCTAGTCTTGATTGTCATTACTAACAATGGTAGGATAATAAAGAAAGTCTTGATTATCCATTTTGACGTTACATTATTCATCCCAAACTGTATTCAATCCATTGAATATCGCAGGCTAACGATAACATCAAGAGTCGATTATGGTCTGGATAAGGTAATTAATGTCTAATTAATAATTCAGATAACATTTCAGGCCTAAAGAAACACCTGTAACAGGCAGATTTACCTCTTGCATAATGTATGTTTAACATCACATGTTCATGAATAAAGCCCATTACCGTACCCATTTTACAGGAGAGATAACACATACTTATAGAAAAACTGCTACTTATTTATTTGGAAAAGGTTCGAAGGGTCTTCTCTCAACGTTATCAAATGTTTTTCCATAAGTATATGTTATTGTGTATTTATCTATCCAGTTACTAAATGCCTCTACAAGATTATTACAGTTCATATCTTACAGTAGAGATGTTAGTGTAATAAAGTCACAATAAATGTAATAATGTCACGATAAATGTAATAATGTCACAATAGATATATAAATAATCAATCACATTCTTGGTAGCCAATTTTATCTACTTTCAGTTTCACTACCCACGGGATCATGACTACTTTTTCTGTTTCATGAATAAATAATTAACATAGAAAGCTTAAAACCACATGATGCCAAAACTTCATGTGGGTGGGTTTTTCCCTTATTTGCTATGTCAATACTAATTCCACTACATATAGCCTCTGCATTACACATATTGGCAATACAGTCGAGTAACAGTCATCATATATATTGGAAAAAATATTCCATGTGTAGGGAGGGACTGCAAAAAGCTTTTACACCAAATTTGTGCTAATCAAGGTCCAATATTAGTCTTTCAATTATTCAATCAATCAAACAGAAATTAGTATCGTAAGTAGTGACGTGGAAGAGATATAATCCAGTTTATCGAGAACAGGTCAATCATATAACAGATTTTAGTTTAAAACCTCGATTAATTTCAATATATACAGATCACATTTTCATGTTATTCACAAAATAATTACAATATGAATCCACATTTTAGTGTTCTAATTTCTAATGCTACAATGATTCATTAATTAACAATTAATACGTCGTGCCAATGAAAAAATCTATGCCATAAAGCAACCCTGGAAATAAGCCACAAGTCACTGACAACATCAGACCAAAATCTGGTGCCTATTAGTAAGTTCAACACAGATTTGGTCCCTCTTCCGTACCCTGGTTGGTGCACAGTAGTAGGACCTTAAACTCCATTTTTAATTGTCTCTTTGTATGTCTTTTTATTGAAACTTTGCCATGAAAAGTTAAATGTCAGGTACAACTTCACCGGTGCCTGCCATCTTGTCAGGTAAGACTAGAATTATTTCCAGATTTGCCCAAATGTTATAAAAATTTGGTAAAGCAGCTGGGAATGAAAGGTGCAGAAGGAGGAAGCCATGTAAAAGCACTATAATAGAACATGATTCATTGATCGATTTTGATCAAAAAATCCATTATGATCAAATAATCGATCACGATTCAATAATCAATCATGATCCAATAATCGATCACAATTCAATGATCAACCATGATCCAATGATCGATCATAATCCTATAATTGATCATGATCCAATAGTTGGTCATGATCCAATAGTTGGCCATGATTAAATAGTTGGTCATGATTAAATAATCGATCATGATTACATAACTGACCGTGATTAAATAATTGATCATGATTCAATAATGGATCACAGGTCAATAATCAATCACAAGTCAAAAATCAATCATGATTCAATAATCATCACAATTTAATAATCCATTATCACTTAATAAATAAAGCCATATAATTACTCTAAACATTAATACACAATATGACATCTTTACCACATGGGACCCGTTTCACAAAAAGAAATGATCACACCCATGAAGCTATCATGTTAAATCTGTATTAAACAACTCGCCTGCGTGCAGGTGTCTTCAGTGGTTGAAGGAAAACCAAGAAAAGACACAAGGTTAGACTGGCGAGCCTACTCCTTTTCACGGACAAGCCTGACATCAAAACAACACCGCTTGACTCAATCACAGCTTTATGAAACGGGACCCTGGATTACAAATTGTAACTTTCTCTAGTGTTCTAAAATTTCCATAAGACAATCTTCATGTATCAAAATTCTCATCCAACATTTTAAGTTGCCTATCAAATATTGCAAACACAAAAAACAGTCAACGATTACAAAAAATGAGTACAAAAAATTGCGCAAATCAAACTTAAAATAAACAACAAGCAGTCTATGGATACAATATTTGCAATTTGCTTTACTAAGTTGGATGGAAATTTAACATAAATGCAGTATTTGATCAATAAAGATTGTCTGGTTTTGGAGTTTCTTAATAGAACGTATGCATAATTACAATTTGCAATCAATGTGGCAGACACACAAATAATATTAGGTTTACTCTGGAGTATGTGTCATGGAAGTAACATCCAATGATATCTGTATTTTGTACGAATTTGTTCCGTTCAGAATGCCATCTTCCTCCCTTGTTACTCACGTATCGTCATGGTGATGTGTATAATTTGAGGTAATATGGTGGATGGTTGCCGCCTCGTTTCTGGTCAGGCTGTTGTTCAACACGGCACCATACCCCGTTCGTGGAGTTCCAGCAGCGTTGATTATAGGTGTCCCTCGTGGCGTACCTCTAGAATTTGTACTGTTCACAGAATACTGGTTATTGATATCGAATGGACTGAAACATAAAAATAGATTTTTATATACCTTGAGGACCAGCCGTAGCACTGAATATTCTAAAAAAGTAAGCATACCCTGTCCTGTGTAGACACTTCTAACTACTTATAGCCAATTCAGATTTCTAAATACCTCCCCCGAAAAATAGCACCACAATTTGAGGACAAGTCGTAGCATTGTAAGAGTAAGCATACCCTGTCTTGTGCACGACACCTCTAACTACTTGTAGCCAATTCAGTAGGTGATATAATAAAAAAATGGGTTGGTTGCTTACCTGCCCGGAAGATGTTCAGGTCTAGACAAATCATCGTCACTATCGTACCTTCGTGGATTGTCAAAAAAGAACACTTTTGACGTGTGACTGTGGGTCGAATCCGCTAGTGACTGTGAAATAAAAATATTCATTATGTACTTTATCTGACATAAACTGTCTGACTATCAGGCCTGAAAATAACGGTTCTAGATGTACCTGACAAAATCTCAGGCACTAATGAAATACTGCCTGACATTTTCAACTTAGTGTCGGACATGTATTAATAATATCAAATCAGTGCTGGACAAAATGACAGACACCAGAGGTTTAGTCTAAATCTGTGTCTGACATTGACAGTGACAGGTGCCTTATTTCCAGGCTTGCTGACTATGAACCCCCACCCCCCAAGAAGGCTCCGTCATTTAGCCCTCTCAATTACTTCCATTAATTTCTATAATTGTTAAAAAAAAGATTATTATCTAGTGTTTTTGACATTAACTGTAAGACTATGGAAAAACCCTCAAAGGATCCCTTCAATTATGGGGATGACAATGGCTAAGTGGTTAGACGCTGGCTCGCCAGTCTGGAGGTTGTGGTGTTCGATCCCTGCATTGGCCAAGAAAGTTCATCCAGATTTTTTGGCGTGGTTCCCATTGTTAGTGATGCAGGGAGGAGGGTCTAGTTGTTCAGATGGGACAAAAAACCGAGGTCCTGTGTACACATTGGTGTGCATGTAAAAGGTCCCTTGAAAGTTTGAATTCGATATAAGAGCAGGCCATAATGCCGCTGTCCAGCCAAGATGTCCCTTATACATGTATGGCGTATGCCCGTCAACATTAGCCAAGTCCGGAGCAGAACAGTAGGACTATAAACCCCATTTCATTTCATTTCCTGTCAATTATCTCCCTTGATTTCTATACTCACAGTGTCATTTATGGCTCTTCTGACTCTAAAAAACATGACAACAACAAACGTAGGTAATACTTCCCATACAAATAATACCGCACCAAACGAGATATACGCATAACTACCGGACAGGTTATAAGCATCAGCCTAAAATTATAACAAAATCCCACATCTATAATATAACACAATCCCTGTCCATAAATATAACACAATCCCTGTCCATATATATGACATTATCCCTGCCCATAACATAATCCCTGTCCATAATATAAGACAATTCCTGTCCATAAATATAACATTTATGACAGATATAAGCATCAGCCTGAAATAACATATTTACATAGCTCTATAAATATGTTTAAAGGGACTATCCCGTTTTAAACCGAGTCTCAAAAGTAAAAGTCTGAGTACGTATGAAATTTAAACGCCAAAATATCTAAGACTGGTGTATTTACCTGTCTCAAAATTTCAGCTCAAAATATTGAGTCGTTTGGGCGTGAACGTCAAAACTGCTTATCCGGACACGTAACCCTTTTAAGAATTTGGGTCTATTTTTTCATTGACAACCTGATAATCGACTCCCATTTATTGAGAGGTCTATATAGTGAATGACCCATGTACTGTACTTGATATCAAAAGGTAAATTTCACCTCCACATTATTTTTTTTATAAAAGAAGCCTGGTTTTATGTATACACAGCACAATACTGCTTGGGACACTTGTTTCCTTTCCAGATGAAGACTGACTGGTTTAAGTTGTTTGAAAACGTATCACAAATACTGAGTTAGTTTCTCTGCCCTTAGGTAGAGGATTTAAAGCGATGTTAACACAAAATTAAGCAGTTTTATTCTCCAAAAAAACATCGGGATTAGCCCTTTAAACAATAATATACAAAATCTATGACATAAGGTCTGTTAATGAGTCAAGCGTTGTGGGTTTGCCACCCGATGCTTGTACTGACGGGAAGTTGGACAGCATACCTAACCTTGTTGCTTTAATATTGTTTGGGTTAAGTACACCTCTTTCTCTTCTCTCTAAGCAGTTTTAACTAATACTAGCGGTTGACCCGATGTAGCAAGGGTAAAGCCATGAACCGGGAGTGGTAGGTTATTGTCACGAGGCCCATGTTACTCCCCGGTCCGAGCTATCCCTATACACCAAATTTCAGCCTTGGGACAGTCCTAGTGTAGCCATCACAAATACAAGTATAGATAACAGCATTCAAACATTTTACACTTGGTTTATTTCCGTCTGGCGAACAATGATACAAATAAAGATGTAATAAAGGAAACTAGTCTGGTTAAACTGCTGGTGATAACATTTTATTGTGTTTTACTCACCTGATCGGAGACATTAACCCAGTCGTAGCCGAACCCTGGTATTTTAGACGTATCTTTAGGATAAACAGCAATAAAATTATAAATAGCTCGCGACGTGAATAGTAAGGTTATAATCAATCCAGCTGATATCGACTGACACATTGTTGTTCCCTGAAGAATATAAACAAAGATAAAAACTCAATCTTACAAAATGGTGTTATCTAATTTATTTTTTTACCCATTTCTATCTATTATTTATTCATATGTAAATAACCTGTCCATAATATTACGTATATTAAATTGGACATTACATTGGTAATAAACACTAAAACATATGGCAATTAGAGCTGCAAAAACTCCTTCACATAATTTGTGTCAAATATGCGCAATTTATTTCTTTGGTGCTCAATCTGATTAATTTTCTACTCGCATGTCACATTGATAAATGGAACAGAATTGAATTGAATTGAAATGGCGTTTAACGTCCTACTATTCTGCCCCTACTGGGCTAATGAAGATTGGCATATGCCATACAGTGAGCTATGAGGGAAATTTTGCCCGGGCAGAGGTACTATGGCCTACTCTTACATCGAGTTCCAACTGCCAAGGGATCTTTTACATGACGCCAATGACTAGACAGCTGTTAAATGGAACATCATACTTGGCTTATTTTGAGACTAACATATGGTAATTTTTATTCCTATGGTTAAGTTGCTAATGTGAAAGGGATAAATCTTTTGCCAGGACAGCAACTATTCTTCAAATTCTAACTGCCAAGGGATCTTTCACATGCACTACCTTTTTGGACATGGGACATCAGTTTTCATCCCATCCAAATGACTAGACACACAGAAAATATTCTACATGTATTAAATAAAATCCAAGACTGTGACACCTTTATACTAAAAGTACAGGAGATGGGTCGAGGAATCTCCAGTACAGTGTATGCAGGCATGGAAATAACTGTTTTAAATGTACCTGACAAAAAGTCAGGCAATAAAAGTGCCAGACAAAATGACAGGCACCAGAGGTTTTGTGCCTGACAAAGCTTGAATCTGTGCCTGACATTGTCAGTGACAGATGCCATGAGTGCATGTATGATTGGATCTCAGTGACCCTATTAGATAGGGGATAAAAAAAATCATCTTCTGAAAGTTATCAATCCTTTTTCAATGGATGACGAAATCCCCAGTAATTAGAAACGGCAATATATCTAATATATCTATCTATTAATTTTATCAATATTATGAAGACTGCGTGTAAGAAATGCAGAAATAAAAATGTTCAAACCTTTGCTTCTAGTACTAGCGCTGACGAAGACATCTTTGTCATTTTGTAAATGCAGACAGAAAGAAAAATAGCGAAAATGACGAACAGTGAATCATTGATCGCCACACGAATATACAAGAGTTGAATAGGTACTGATTGATAATGTGATTCATGATATTTTACAACTACAGCACAGCCGATATTTGATCCCAGGAAGACAACCGCTGCTATACACACAATAATACGAACTGGCCGTCTGAAATAACAAATTTAAGAAATGAAATGAAATCTGGTTTAACATGCGACTATTCTGCTCCTAACCTGGGCTAATGAAGATGGGCATAGGCCATACAGAGTCCTATCAGGGAAATTTTGCCCAGGCAGCGGCGCTACGGCCTACTCTTACATTGTATTCCAACTGCCAAGGGATCTTTTATGTGCACACCAATGTGTACACAGGACCTCTGTTTTTCATTCCATCCAAACGACTCGACAGCTGTCCTTGTCAGGCCCTCCGTTCTGCATCACTGACAAGGGGAAAACCATGCCGTAAAATCTGGATGAACTTTCTCGGCCAATGCAGGAATCGAACACCTGACCTCCAGGCTAGGGAGCCAGCATCTTATCCACGTAGCCACATGATCCCCGTCAAATTCATGAGAGCATATCAAAAAGAGGTGATAAATATTAACCCCCAAAAGCATATAAATTTTCAATGTGAATCCCAGAGATAAGTTTACACTTTATTTAATATCTCTGGTGAAATTCGCCGGCCATTTTGAAATCGGTAGCATTTTATTCCAACAAATTCTGCCAATCTGTAGCCACGGGGCTGGGGTGGTGGAGCTCTCGAGGTAAGTTTTCCTTTCGTTTATCTCTAGTAAAAACCCACCGGATATTTTGAAATTGGCAAGATTTCATGCAAACAAATCCTGCCAATCAGTACCATGGGGGGAAGGGGGTGGAGCTAAACAACCAAATTCATGCTGATTAATGGCCGGGGAGTTTTACTAGAGATAATCGAAGGGTAAAGATCGAAATTGTAAATCTTTATGACAGCAACAATTACACATACTTCTGTGTTATAGCAAGATTGTAACCATGGATACATGAGCTAATCACTTACATTAACCATTGATTTTGTGTTCTATTGAGTAAACTTGCTATAACTAGCTAACAGTGAGGATGACGTCCCTCCACCTCTATCCCAAAATAAATAAATGACCCTCATTTAAATAAAAGATCTTGCAATCAAATCACTGATCACTCTGCCTAACCTAACTAGGAAATGCCCAATATTGAAATTAGTCATGGTATTTCATCACTTCCCCTCAATTAGAAGCAGAATTATTGTGTTCAAAAGTCTCATGCAGGAAAAGGCATTCATCTAATGAACAATTACACCAAATCAATGGTCCAAAAATTGACGGATGATAGATGGACTGATTAACACATTTTAATTTTCACCAGCTTTCTTCAACAAAAAGGCACTACTAACACAAAGTACAATTTCATGGACACAATTACAGGCTTTATTACGACTCCCTTGTTTCGATTAGGATACCCAAATTTAACAAGGAAATAATAATGCCAAGTGCACCTCATCAAATCATTTTACAATAATAAATTCAGTAATTAGTAACTTGTGTTTAATTACTAAATGCCAATCAAATAAGTTAGTAGTATAGTCTAAATGTTCACAGTAAACTTCAGGGAGAGAGAGAAGGGAGAGAGAGAAGGGGAAGAGGGGTGGGGGTTGTGAAGGGAATAGTTAATTACTACATATTGATCGCAAATCAGTAGCCATATTCTCTTTTATTTGTGCACTTACTTTTTGCGATTCCCCGGTTGTGTATGACAAGGACTAGGGTCGCCTGTCTAACCTCGTGGGTTTATTCCATCCAAGTCCTCCGGTTTCCTCACAGTACTAAAGACCTCTACATGCATGCAAATTTTTAAAATAAAATTGATTCATGTGTTAGTCCCGAAATGACCTGGTGTGTGTCAAGTGGTCATTAAAACCCATTTCTCTCTCCCACTTCTCTTTTGCACACACTCTTATTAAATCTGCACTTAATAGTGTACCTCCCTTTTTTTCTCCTATATGCACACCCTTTGTAACATATCTGCACTTAATGCTTCAGTAAGAGATATATTTTTTATTAAGTAATGTAGATAATTATAAAATATAACAATAACTCACTTATATCTACTGGGTTCATACTTGGCTCTAGCTTTAAAAACCACCTACAAAAAAAGAAACCCTTTCAGTGTTTTTCATAAAACTAAATTGTAGATCGTTTTCCATACATACTATACATTTTTAACACAAATCTTTAAAACATTTACTGTTTCGGCGTGATTTCCCCTTGTCAGTGATGCAGAAGGAGGGCCTGACAAGGACAGCAGCCTAGTCGTTCGGATGGGACGAAAAACCGAGATCCCGTGTACAAATTGGAGTGCACGTAAAAGATCCCTCGGCAGTTGGAATTCGATATAAGAGTAGGCCGTAGCGCCGCTGCCCGGGCAAAATTTCCCTCATAGCACACTGTATGGCGTATGCCCGTCTTCAATTAGCCCAGGTTAGGTGCAAAAGAGTAGGACGCTAAACCCCATTTCATTTCATTTCATTTAAAACATTTACTGACACATACTCTGGTGTGCTTGGGAATTTCTGTTGAGAGATTTAATAAGTGCACTTTAGATCAAAAGGTATTTCATTGAGTCAAATTTTGTGGTGTCAATTCCAAGCTTGTAAGTGACAAGGGGCAGGGTTGTCTACTCATCCTCGTTGGTTTTCTCCTGGTTTACTCCACTTAAAGATCCCAATGTGAATTATTGAAATAAAAAAAAAATACCACGTGTTAGTTAGTTCCAATATGAACTAGTTCAAAGGATGCTACACGCTCCCCACGCCCACCCTATGGCTCTATTACTAAAGTTGCAAGGGTTCTCATACACAATGCAGATCATACGTATTATTGCATATTTCTTCTTTACATCAAATTGGCAAGACATTTTTCCATGTAATGTATCAATTTTTAGTGATAATGCAGCTTCTATACACCATTTCTAAGTGTTTTTACACAAATTGGGAAGATATTTTTCCATATGTCAGGTTTTAGTGATAAAGCAGTCTCTATACACTATTTCTCGGTGTTTTTATAACAATTATAATAATTTATCATTTATATAGCGCCGAGTATCCAACACAAGTATTGCACAGTGGCGCTTTACAAACACAATTCGTAAAAACGAAAAATCGAAATAATAAAATAAAGATCCAGATAGTACATTTTACAAACAGAGACAAGCGATTACAGCACATGTAAGACACTCAAAAAATCAACACTTGAAAGCTCTCTGGAAAAGGATGGTTTTAAGGTTTTTTCAAAATGTGGTTATTGATGATGCACAACAATGACTAATTTATCTACCAGTATTTGTATCGTGTTTTACTTTTAGATTGACTGGCAGGTACATTTTGAATCTTGTCAATTTCACGGTTAGTTTTCACAGTCAACACCAGCAAATACGACTGAATCAAGAACAAAAGACAGTTATATTTATTGTTTTTGTGTGTAGAAATATATACCAAAATTGGGGTAAATTGCCACATTCTTTGCCAATCTAAAGCAAACATAATACAGGGTTATGACAAAACCTGATGATCTGGCAAAATTTGAAGTGAAAGCCGTGTCTGTTCGTCGCCATACATTATCTATTTTATTACTTATCAGAGCCACTGTGGCTTAGTAAGACATTGGCTCACTAACTTGGAGGTCCTGTGTTCGATCAGAATTTTCCAGCATAGTTCCACCGTGTCAGTTGTGCAGGGGACAATGTATACTCGTTTGGATGGGATGAAAAACCGAGGTCCCTTGTACATTTTGTCGTGCATGTACATCTTGGCTCCTGATGTTGGCTGAGAAAGTTCATCTGGCTTTACTGTGGTGGGCCTGGCAAGGACAGCTATCTAATCTTTCGAATGTATGAAAAATCAAGGTCTCATGTACACATTGGCATGCATGTAAAAGATCCCTTGGTAGTTGGAATTCGATATAAGAGTAGGCCATGGTGCTGGCGTCTGGGCACACTGCATGGTGTATGCCGTTCTTCATTAGCCCAGTCGAAGCAAAACAGTAGGACGTTATACACCATTTCATTTTCTGTTTCATATTTTCTTTTATGACCGTTCTTTAGGATAGGCTCTAGCACTACACATTATCAAGTTCGCATAATAAAAACCTCAACAAATGACATTAAACATTTACTACGATAAAGAAATTTCTATTTGTTTCCTTGTATGACTAAAGCAACTCATTTATTTCTAATGCTGACAGTCAGGTTGTACATTTCCTTTCTAGTAATTCTACATTATCCATCTGAATGGTTAGCAAGTGCATGCAGTATCATAAAGCCTGTCATTGAGTCAACTGGTGTGGTTTCGAATCCCCGGTTGCATGGGGTGACAAGGAGTGGGGTCACCTGTCCAACCTCGTGGGTTTTCTCCGGGTCCTCTGGATACCTCCCGCTACTAAAGACCCCTATGCGCAAGCAAATTATTGAAATAAAATTAAACCATAAGTTAGTCCCGAAATGACCCAGTTTGTGTCAAGTGGTTGTTAAACCCCATTTCTCTCTCTCTCGCTGTAAGTGAAATAAGAGGAGTTGGGTTGTCAGTAGTGACTCTAATGTCTTGTCAAGATTCTGTCACCGAGTCACCTGCCCAACCTCATGGGTTTTCCTCCTGATCCTCCGGTTTCCTCCCACTGCCAGAAACCCCTACGCACAAAATTATTGAAATAAAATTTTACTTTATGTCAGTTCCGAAATGCCTTAGTTTGTGTTGATGGACATTAAACCCCTTTTCCCTCTCTAAGCGAAATAAGTTTATTTATTAGTCACTGTGATGCTATAGTATTTGGAAGTATTTTATGTCTGTCTCGTATTAATTGATCTCAACCAAAGCAGGACTAACAAACGAGAATTTTTAAGTAAAATACATGTTCTATAGCCCTTTGTCTTGGTTGTCGAGTCCAGTAATTCTCTTATTGCGTAAATAAACAGTGCATCAGAGGGTTTACTGTAAAATAATGGGATGGCCCAAGGACACGAAAATGTTTTTAATAATTTGTTTTGGTTCCAAGTGTCAAAGGTTCTGTTACGTGAACGCCTATGTGTACATGGGTGGACCTTTATCTTCGTCTCATCTAAACACTAATCTTGTCAGTTGTGCTACTTTAAAAGATTAAAATATGTCTGACATTATTGTTTTGGTGGTTTCTATACATACTTATGGATCTGTATGTGTAACAGATAAGGTCTAATTACGTGTATATATATATAATTACACACAGACAAACAATAACAACTAATTCAGAAATATGAGCCTAATAATTATAGCATAAGATAATCCACCAAAACATGTGTAACTCCAGTCTAGATCAACCTTGTACACGTACATGTAGTTACCCAATCTGTTTCACAGAGAGGCAATGTCTTCAACACGTGCAATGACATCATGCAGCGTCAATCATTGGCTCAATGGTTTGTGCACTGTTTACATACGACGTAACTGCTCAGGGCAGAATGATGCTTTTTACTAATTTTAATACCCATTTACTCTAAATAGGAAAATTTTTTAACTGCAAATACTTCCAACGCATTTATTCATTTTTCTAATATATAAAAAAATGTATTAGAATTTAATTTGTCGGTGGAAAAAAGTTAATATTGGGGACTCGTTAAGTAGCGTCGATGCCATATGTATCAGTGACTGTAGCGGCCTAGCGAATATTCACTGCTGATCAGTGTGGTAGTAACCTGCGAACATTGTCAACTTGCAGTCATGACCAACTGATTCCGTTCTCAAACGACCTGTCCACAACTTTAACAGGATGTTTTCCCTCAATATCATTTTTCTACCATTTCCTTTAATTATTATTTATAGTAATTCCAAAGTCCAGAAATATGAAAATTTTGAATTGATATCTAGAGTTTGATATTAATTTCATCCAAATCTTATGTCAGATTGCCCTAACCCTTTAGTGCTTAGCACTTGGTATATGTAAATACTGACTATCCCAGCTCCTCGAAACAAATTAGAGAAAAGTGATATACTCTACTGCAGGTATAGATATCTGCCCTAAATGACAGCCATATCTAACAATTAGTACCCGTACATTTTTTGGCAATGCGGTCCTACTCGGTCCACTACTCAAAATTCTTGAAATTACCATGGACCTTAAGATTTCATCAAAGGTACCAACTCACAAGATGTAAACTGGGCAAGCTCCAACTCTAACCCAAGATCTAACCATCAATCTCGTCATGTGTCCTCCTAACCCTATTTACACCTTGTCTCCATGACAAAATCTGTAGTTGGCCTTAATATTTAGACCTAACCTTGATTATAGTCAAGATGGATGGGATGTTGAATTTTTGATTCATCCTATCATTCATTGTAAATACTAAATGGAATCAAACCATTTTTGGACCGATATTCCCTTTAAAAGAACCAATTTTTATAAAATTGTATTTTTCAAGATATGAGCAATCCCTCATATAACGATCAAACACTTTAATACATTTTATTAAGGGCAGGTTCTTAGACAAGCATTGTTAAATAAAGTTATTATCTAATAAATATTGTGAGATTCTCATTCACTTCCACTTTAAAAATAGCTTCTGAGAGTGAAATAAATCACCCAATTAACCCAATAGGTATATATCTTTAATAGAATAATCATATAACTTGACAACAGATTGGATCCAAATTAGATTTTAAGATCAATGTGTTGAACATGCGTATATCAGTACTTGTTGGCTGCTATCCAATCTGTTATAATATAAAATTCTATTATTAATAACACCAGGTTTATCAATACGGTCTACCTCAAGTAAATACTAAATGTCATTTCTTTATGAGTCATTTGTTATTTTATTATTCGACATGCTTTTTCTAGTTTATATGAACTAGTTAATCAAATGGTGTCACTTTTGCTGTGACCGACATAGGTAGACCTCTGTTTTATTGATTCCATCCGAACTTCAAGCATGGACCCTGACAAGTTGGTACAAGTCTAAAAAAATAAGCATATCCCTGGTTTAAACCAGAAAGTCTAGTAGGATCCATATAACTACAGAACCACTAATAAAAATAATTGCTTGTCGCCAACATGGAGATTGACATGCAACAATATTTATAGTTATCAAATGTAATAAAATCAAAAAGAATTTTGTTAATTTCTGCCAAAGCCAGTGTGCAACACATGAGGCCTTTATATTTAAATTCCATCCGATCCCTGACCACTGTGTCATAAGAACCAGCCAAGCGCTAGGCATTAACCATGACAAATGTGTAGGCTACAAGCTACAAGGCTTATAAAATTCCTTAACTATTCTAAAGACGTGTTGCAATTTTAATGTTCAGAGATGCCAAAAATTCCCATTTAACAAATTGTATAGTTGTAACTATGGTCATTAAATGATTTCCACAACATCTTTATTTAAAGACTCTGATCCCTTGCAAACTGCAATATCTTGAAAGCTGAAGAGAGGGATAAGATGGCCGAATGGTTCGCACATGTGTGTTATCCATGACAAGGATTAGAGTCGTCTGTCCAACCTCGTGCATTTTCTCTGAGTGCTTCGGTTTCCTCCCACTGCTAAAAGACCGCTCCACGCAAACAAATTATTGAAATAAAATTGAGACATGTGTTAGTCCCAAAATGACCATTTCTCTCTCTCTCTCTCTAAAGTATTCACAAAGCAGGGGCGGATCTAGGATTTTCAGAAGGGGGGGGCGTGCTGCACCCACTTGGGAGTGCGAAGCCCGGCCCCGGCCCGTGATTTTTGAGTGGACAAAAATGCCCACAAGGACTAATTTCATACTAGTCCTGTCAATTACGATTTCCAACCTAAACTATTTTTGTTCTCCTTTTTCCGCGAGAATACATAGATATGATATACATTGTAATGGACTGAAATTCCATCAATCCATGCTACCCTCTAGTAAATATCTACACTTTACTTTTTCTATTGTTCTCCCTTCTGTTAACCGCTCTATATTTCTTTAACTTTTAGACGTTTGGCAATCTCCAAAATTTCTTTTTATTGTTGGATGACGTCATGATAATTGATGGGCCTGCTTTTAATCTGACTGAATCCAAGCCAGAGTTGATATCTTGATTTTTTTTTCTTAAATAACTGTTAAATAATCAAATCTGAGTAGCCTACATATAAACGTATGTTATGATATGAGAAATTTGATATTTTCCAAAAAATGCAAATCACCCACACCTACTTCAAGTTCTTTTCTAAATGCCTGTGGGTGACGGATTTCACATGATAATAAGCAACAAGATATGTATTATATTAATATTAATAAGCTGGCCACAATGTACTGTCTTGTTATACAAGTCAATAACAACCTGTCTATATAGCATTCAGCTGGTAAACTCTCCAGACATCTTGACTATTATTTCAATCATATTTGTCAGTCTGTCAATTATTAACTAGCAGATAAGAGAGAAATAGGGTTTAACATCCACTCGTCACACACTAGGTCATTTCAGGACTTACGTATGGTTCAATTATATTTCAATAATTCGCTTGCGCGTAAGGGTCTTTAGCAGTGGGAGGAAACCGGAGGACCAGGAGAAAACCCACAAGGTTGGACAGACGACCCTACTCCTTGTCATGTACAACAGAAAATCCGAAAACACGCCAGTTGACTCAATGACAGGTTTAATGATACAGCACGCATGTGTTAACCATTTAGCCATCCACCCCCTCCCCCCCCCATCAACTAGCAATAAATTAAATAATATATTGAGATAAAACTAAAATACTGATAATCTTTGACAATACTGTCTTGGTAATGTGAGAAAACAGATTATGCCAAATTTTCAATTCAGAGCCATAGTTCCACATTTTGAGGGGGCATCATCAATTAGCTCGGATTTCTTTTCTCTGACTTTCCATATTCAAACCTTAATTAATATTTTACAAAACTTAATATATATTGATTTAAATTCAATTGAACTACATGTAGTTGTTTTTTTTTGGGGGGGGGGGGCTAACTTTCATTATATTAAAGTATCTGAACCCGTTTGATTTAGATTGTTTTTTAAACTTTGATGTGACGTTATTTTGATTAGTAATAAGGAGAGCTTTATACAGCTACGTCCGCATTTCCCTTGCATTAAAGGAAGCTGGACTGTGAAACACAAAATCAGTAACTGAATAGTTTTCATAAACAAAATTTACAACAGAAACAGACTTCCGTCTGAAAACTTAACATTCAACTAAATCAATCATTTTATTTCTGTCTCAAGTTCAATCCTTTTAAAAGTTGTGTGAATAAAAGAGAAACCCATTTCACAATAACCCGGTCATTGATGAACTTACATGTGGTAATTTTTTTCAAAAATTTGCGAAACCACAAGATTAGGCAGGTGATCTTATTCCTCTTTACATACAAACCCGGGATCAAACACATGACTTGCATTGATTGATAACAGGCCTTATGATCAACACTTGATGCATTAGGCCTATACCATGATCATGTGATAAGTTTATTTGCAAATTTTATCTTTTTATGTGCGTTTTAACCGAAATGAAATGGGGTTTAACATCCTACTGTTCTCCTCCTAAACTGGGTTAATGAAGACAGGTGTTTTGACCAATGCCTATTAGATCTACAGCACAAGTTTGGTCTCATATACGGGAAGTCGGGGTCCTATTTAAAGCGGGAATTTCATATTTTCCAAGAAAGTCAAAACATATTTATTTCTATGTCTTTTGCTCAATAGGTTGTCAACTCATTATTATACAATCATAGGCATTATTTTCCACACTGAAACATCTCTTACATCGGAAATAATAACACAATTTTCCCATTCCCCCATGCAATAGCTATCTTCAAACGTTTGAATTTAATGTTGAAAGTGGTATTTTTGCCAATTTCTCAACTGGCAATAGTGAATTATAGGATTATTCTTTAACAAGGTTGGACTGTTTATAGATACCATCTATTTTAGGGCTTTATTTATATATATTTTAAAAATATAACTTAAAAATATGAAATTGCTGCTTTAACTTAAAAATATGACCTTCATGTGTTTCAAAACGTCATTATTAAATAACAGAGAAGTAGTTATATCCATATTTATCTTGTGTTGTGTTTTGTTATAATAGTTAACAAGAATTTAAAATTTTTTTTTAACATGTTCACTTAAATCACTTAGATCATAAGGTCTGTCATTGAATCAAGTGGTGTGGTTTCAATACCACACTTGTACAGGACAAGGCGTAGGGTTGCCTGCTTAACCTCGTGGGTTTTCTCCAGATTTTTAAGCCACACAACTCCCCTCATACCACAGAAACTATAGATATCTACAAGCCAGGAAGTTAATATACCCATCATTGACTCATTTAGTTTTCACCGTCACTAACTCATGAAGTTTTACAAGTATTTAGTCATTTTATATCACAGAATTTACATGTTGTGTCTTTTTATGTTACGGTAAATTGTAAATTTACAAAATTCTCAAGATGTTTTTCCCATAACACTTTGTTGAGAATTTACGTAATTTCTATGCTGGATTCTTTCATATGATGATAGTTAGTTGAATACGATAGACAGTACTGATTGCCTTTATATCTGAAGATCAAATTAATCTCTTTTGCAGCGTGTGTAATAATAATACAGCTATAGCGCATTTGTTCTAGAAACTAGGCCTACTTCTTTGATACTTTTAACGATGTGGTTACTTGTATAGCGGAATTTATACTACAATATGCTTGCATTCGTAAATCTTGCAACATATAATAGATCATGACTCATGCTGACATTATATAATTATTTCTTTGGGTTGCATTCCCAATTGTTTTTCAAATATGTGTGAAGTCTGTGTCACCACAGGCCCGGGACTGTACAGCGCAGTGGACGCTTACGGCTAGCCCCCGGATCCATTCACTCTTTTTGATTTGTTTATGTTTGTGGTCTCTGAGTATGATGTCTTGTCTATATTTGTTTTTGTGTAGAATTGTGTGTGGTGCAGCCCTCCTGCACTTACTATTATGTCACATGGACTATAAAAAGTGGTCAAATAGAGAATGGCCAACAATAGGCCTCTTTCAGTCATTGATAAAATTCTCACATATCAATTAACTTTTATTGTTCTACTATCAGACATTCATCATTAATTATTGACATAACACCAATAGTAAGCTGACATGGGCAATGGTTTCTATACACATGCACTTATCTATACAGACTGTTCAGTTTTACACCATGTGTCGGTGTTTTTCGTATTCAGTATAAAATGGTGTTTTTCCGGTAGTGTGAAACTCAAATAACAAACAAGGCATGTGTCACTGAACATTAGGCTCAAATACAAAGCTGAGTATGACTCCTCTTTAATTCCGCATTTTTATATAATTTTTATATCACTAGTCGGTAGGTGCATTAGTCAGTCGCTATAAGAAATACTATAAATATGAACGTAACCATAACCCAAATCCAACCCCTAATATTAGATATCTGTGGACTAATGAACATGCGGACAAGTGCCCCTTAACCATAACCCAAATCCAACTCCTAATATTAGATATCTGTGGACTAATGAACATGCAGACAAGTGCCCCTTCACTCCAATCCAACCCCTAATATTAGATATCTGCTGACTAATGAACCCGCGGACTAGTGGGCATAGTTTTGATTTTGCAAACGACTAGATGCTTTTCCTTGCCAGGCCAGGAACAATTGGTTAGCACGGTGAAACAGTTTTGATAAATTTTTGCTAATCAAATAAAATTTTGATTAGCAGCTTTGGTCATAGATTCACAAGTAAAGGTTTGCTAATCAGTTTTGACATCGAGTCGCAGTAACGTCTGAATTGCATCGCAAACTGCGATGCGAACCAGATTATTTTGTTCCCTGTGCCAGGCCCAGTCTTGAATCACTGATATGTCGAAACCAGACTGGAAACTTTCTCAGACAACACTGGAAGATCCTGACGAATTTTCTTAGCGAACACTGGACATTCCAGGGGAACTTTTCTCGACTGAAACTGGAAATTCCTGAGGATTGAATATATGTCAAAAACATTCTAAAATACAATATATGCAGGTACATAAAGCTTACCTGAGCAAAAAATAAGACCAACAAACACAGTATGATAAACTGCAGGCAAACAGGAAAACAATAGAGAAACCAGTATATCACTCCCGGCAGGTTATTAGCTCTATCACAGTCATTGAAATAAAATGAGAACAGCGTCAGTCTTAATCCCGACCACACCAAACAGAGAAATAAAAACACTGTCTGATAACTGAATCTTTTATGTCTATAATACCATATCATCCACAACTGAACATACACCATAAAAAATAATAATCCATACAGAACAATATATGCAATAGTCAAACTGAGTTCTACACTTGGGGAGAGAGCTTTGTTCACAGGAATGGGAAAAACTGGAATATCCTTAGTGATAATCCTACCAACTTTCACCAAGTTTTTAGCAGTGTCATTGCTATGAGCGTTTTGTAAACCGGTATATGGCAATCCTGAGCTATTTGCCGACATGACTGTTCAATGTTTTAAAGCCAGATACACCATGTTAATTATATATCTTTGGATTTCCGTCTCTATTCATTATCATTGCATTAAATATTCTCGAATCAGCTGCGCACGGTCCGCCCATTTGACCTTTAACCCGGAAATTTCAAGATTTACTTTACTTTATACTTTAAAAAAATATCATAGAATAAAGGTTTCCAAAGTAAATATTCAACATTTCTTTTTATAAAATCTATAATTGTGTCGTCATGTATGATGGCAATGCAAAATCACCGCTTATAAATCGTCAATATTCAATTTCATGTTCGTTTGCACACGATTTCGTTTCTTTCTATATTTTTCAGAATCCAAAATATGTTATTTGTCCTTGACCTTGTGGTAAAATAATAATATTTACATATATTTATTTAATTATTAAAGTCATCTTTTAAAAAGCAGATCCAACATTTTAAATAGAATTGGTATAAGGAATTACAAGACGCATAAAATGAATTTTTGAAATGAAGCATTAGGCGACATAATTCTGACTGCTGATATAATTTGCTGCTGAATCACAACATGTCAGCCCCCGTGTAGCAACATTATACTTCAACAAATTGAAAATACATATTTCTGTCGTTTTCAAGAGAATTTTGTCAGAATAAATTAATGCTGGTGAAGAGAACAGAATAAACATTCTTCATGGCAATGAACAGATGCATTTTGGCGCGTGAACTCCGACTGTCACCTCCAAATTGTATGTACACCAGTCTCAGACTAAAATCCAAAGAACCCAAGAAAACGAAGCGATACACTCAAACACTAAACTTACCTAAAACAAACTATCAGTTAACATTAAGAGATGGGGCAGCTATAAAAAGAGAATTAAATATTCAAAAAGTATGTTTAAAAAGCATTGTTATCTCACAAAGAAAATAACCTTAGGAAATAGGATAAAATTAGAATACTGAAAAAGATGTTAAAATCAACTGCGTTGCCATTGAACTGGTTGGCAATCCAACACAATAAGCGACCATATCCCGTGTGAAATAACTCCCTTATTGAGCTTGATTAACCCTCTTATAGCCAAGTTTCTGCAACATGCCAACATACCTTACTAACCTTAGTATAGACCTGAACATCTTTATCAAATCCTGAGTATAAAATAGCCATAGCTCCTCATAAACGTTTGTTAAAAGGGGCATTATCATTTTCACCAAGAATTTACATGTACTTTATTTTGAATTTTATTGTTTTAAAACAATTACTGAACATTTATTCAAAAAGACATTTTTCGCCATTAAAGGGACAATAACACTCTTGCTGGCTTGGAAGCTCTAGAAAATAAATAATAGTCTTATTCTAAGTAATCTAAGTACCAGATGTTTATGTGTCCTACCTGTTGTGTAAATTATCCATTACATTTACTTGTCCAGAGGGTTCGAAAATATTTTAAAATCCATGTCACATTTGAAAAGGTTTACGTTAACCTTTTCAAATCATGTAGTTGGATTTTTCCAATTTTTTAAATTAGGTGTGTTACGATGAAATTTGTATCATCAATTTATTTGAATATTGTAAAATAATACAATTTGTTGACCAGAATAAAGATTGGGACATATTATTCAATTTCAACAAGAGTGTTATTGGGGCTTTAAATAAGGGCACTTTGAATATAATAGTATTAAAAGATAGCATTTGACTTATCTAATTGTTGAACAGTCAATTGATCATTAAAAACTTCACATTTCGTGAATTGAATGTGAGTTCAACTTGTATAGTCAAATCGTATTAATGGTAGTGCCCAAAAAATAAGTGTTTGTGTGTTTTGGTCTTATGTTATATGTTGATTGTACTTTCTATTTCTAGGTTTGCAGTTTCGATAAATTATATTTGTGGCAAAGACATGAGGACCGAAAACAACAGTTTGTTTTACATGATGGTCCACCGTATGCTAATGGTTCTACGCATGTAGGTCATGCTATAAATAAGGTATGTCAAGAAAGGATTGCCTTCACCTCTACTAACTCAGTAAGATGAGAGAGAGAAATGGGATTTAACATCCACTCCATACATTCTAAGTCGTATCAGGACTAGCATATGGTTCAATTTTATTTCATTAATTCGCTTACACATAGGGTTCTTTAGTAGTGAGAGGAAACCAGAGGACCCAGAGAAAACCCACGAGGTTGGACAGGCGACCTTACTTCTTGTCACGTACACCTGGGAAATCGAAGCCACGCCAGTTGATTCAATGACAGACCTTATGAAAAAACACGCATGTGCTAACCATCCCCCCCCACCACCAACCCAGGAGAAAAAATATTTGAATCTAACCATTTTCAAAACCATATTTATTTGCGGATATTAAAATGATATTTATTTACAGATATTAAAATGATATTTTACTGATATTAAATGATATTTATTTACTGATATTCAAATGATATTTTATAGACATTAAAACAATATATTAATTTTATAGATATCAAAATGATATTTATTATTCAAATATTAAGTGCAGGAGGACCGCACTATACACAAACAAAATGATATTTATTTTACAGAAATTAAAATATATACTTTACAGATATTGAAAGATATATTTTACAGATATTAGAAGATATATTTTACATGTATTGAAATATTTATTTTACAGATATTGAATGATGTATTTTACAGATATTAAAATATATATTTTACAGATATTAAAATATATATTTTACAGATATTAGAATATATATTTTACAGATATTGATATATTTATTTTATAGATATTGATAAATAACACAAATTTATATGGAAAACAATCATTGAGTTTATTCCACACTATGTTCAGTTACTAAATGCCGTATAAGGATTTCATAGATATTGATATATTTATTTTATAGATATTAATATATTTATTTTACAGATATTAAAATATTTATTTTACAGATATTAAAATATTTATTTTACAGATATTAAAAGATATAGTTAATCGTTATAAGTTATTACAAGGTTATAAGATACACTATGTACCTGGATGGGATTGTCATGGTTTACCTATTGAACTTAAAGCATTAGAAAAAGGCAAATCAGACCACAAGAAACTGGAACCGTTAGAAATTAGAAAGAAAGGTATAATAGTCTTGCATAATAAATTATAAAAATCTCTTGAAAGTTGAATCTCTGAATAAATATCGGTCCAAAAATGGTTCAGTTCAGTCATGTTCGGTATCTTTTGCAGACAATATAAACGAAATAAGGTCAATCGTCCGAGCCACCAGTAATCTTTACTGAATTCTTTTAATGGGCCTTATTTTTTATACCATTGAATATCTTACCTTTGATATTTTGATTTTGATTTCTTAATGGAATATTAAGTACATCTGAGTACATTTTATAGTGAATTAAATCAATGATATCTTCCTGAAAAATGCAAATGACTTTAATTGAAACCAGTCATATATGTTTGTCTGTCAACCACATTTGAAAATTTTATGAGATGTGAGATTTTGTTTTTGTATTTCTATTTGAATTTTATAGCCAAGGATTTTGCTGTTAAAGTTATTCAGACCCAGAAAGAATCATTTAAACAATGGGGCATCATGGCCGACTGGGACAAATGCTACGTAACTTTAGAGCCTGAATATCAGGCAACTCAACTAGAAGTTCTCTATAAGATGTTTGATAAGGTAAAACTTTACAGACGACCATTGCATTAGCTTAAAGAAATTATAGCACATTGAGTATTTATAATGGCATAATGTAATATCTCAGGTTTCTTTGGTGTCTAAATTGTGGACTCAATTTCTAATTTACTTTGCATGGATTAAATGTTTAAGGAGTTCTGAAAAAAAATGTTGTACTCCCACATTGAAATATGGTTGTAAATTGCTGTCAACCTTGCTCTTCTGTCCATTGTCTAGAATTTTTTGTGAATACTCTTAAGACTATATATACTTAACATTTGATCTTTCTATGATTTTTATACAATTTGCTTTTTAATAACCTAAAGATTAGCAATGTGACAACCTTTATGGACTGCTGGGATGACTTGTGGGTGTATGTCTTGTTGCTTGGCAACCAATCCTTTACAAAGGCACCGTTATTATATTTGGAGTCTTGATCTTTTGTTGTTTTCAGGGATTTGTGTATCGAGATTATATGCCAGTCTATTGGTCTCCATCATCAAGGTATTTTCAATATATTGATCAAAATATAGATTTAAATCTATTTTGAGGGGGCTGGATGGCCAAATGGTTAGTGTGTGCCATATTCCTGAAGCAATGACCCGAGAAATCCCTCTCTGGCCATTGCTGGAATAGAGTCTGTTTCTTGAACTTATGCGGGAGTGTGTCTATTCTTTCCGTTCAATGAAAGCTATCACTTAAGTACATCAACATGACAGTCCTTCGTTTAATCTGGGTCTTCCCTTAAACTTTGGACAGTGATTTAATGTATTAAAAACGGTGAAAGTATGTTCGTTTCCAAACAGTATTGTTTACATTTCATTCAACTTCATAGCCTCGTTTGTCACGCAATTAGTTTTACTGCAGTATTCTGCTATGCACGGGTTAATTAGGCATAATAAAATTGTGAGCCATGACGTAACGTTATGTAAACATATTTGGTCCAATATTGGCACTCGTTTTAAATGTAAAGCTTTTGTAGGGCAGCTAGTGATTGGTTGGTAGACATACTACTGACCAATCAAAATTTAAAACAACAATATCCACTCATAATAGCATTGTGTAGTAGGATTACCTCTAATCAAACGCAACACTGCGCGGAGTATGAGTGTGTCCCTTACAAAGAGTCTGGTCGCATGTCCAACCTCTTGGGTTTTCTACAGATACTCTGGTTTCCTCCCACTGCCAAAGACCCCTACCCCGAAGCAAATTATTGAAATAAAATTCAACCATATGTGGACTTTAAACCCCATTTCTCTCTCTTTATTGAACTGGTTTCGATTCCCCATTTCTCTCACATTCTCTATGGTGCTAGCACGATGAGGAAAAAGAGAAGACTGTTCTTTATCTATTTTGAATAACCTATCAGCGTGTAATATATATACTATTCAAAAAAAGTAGGGGATATTTGATTTTGGGGGCATAATACTAAAATATGCAAATGACTACGAAAAAAGTCACTATAGAACCTAACAGAAGAAACATTTCCAGTTACATGTGACGCCCAAACGCACCAATAGCTACCGCATGGAATGCAGGTGATGCTTGGGATCATCATGGGGGTCCAACCCAAGATTTGCACGACTCTGACTTTGAATGTTACAGTCATTGTGGCATTGAATTCCAGGGTGGAAACATCAGTTTAATTGTTTTAGTGACCAGAAAACAAATTTTGATATGCGTCGGCTTACCCAAAATGAAAGGTTGCGTGCCCTTGGCATGCTACAGATCGGCACAACACAGGCGGTTGTGGCGCGGACGATGAATGTTTCTCAGTCTGTCATAAGCAGGCTATGGTCCAGATACCGTGATACACAATCTGTACAGGACAGACCACGCTCAGGTCGACCAAGGGCGACAACTCAAGCCCAGGATCGATTTATCCGTACCTTGGCCTTGAGAAATCGTGTCATCACAGCAAATCAGATCAGCGCTCGTCTTCAAACAGACACTGGTGTGAGAGTGAGTGGCCAGACGATTCGGAATCACCCGATAGGGGTCACCTTCGCGCCCGACGTCCTCGCGTAATCCCTTGTTTGAGAGATCATCACATTCAGGCAAGACGTCGTTGGTGTAGGGATCGTCAACACTCTGATAATCGACGCTGGAGCAATGTGATGTTTTCAGATGAGTCAAGTTTCTCTGTTGATTTTTTGGACAGACGTAGGAGGGTGTGGCGTCGTCGAAACGAGCGCTTCCAAGACGTTAACGTCATCAGACATGATCGATTTGGGGGTGGTTCTGTTATGGTGTGGGAAGGCATCACTGTTGCTGGAAGAACGGCTTTACATGTTGTTGCAGGGCGTGTTACAGGCCAATACTACCGGGACAACATCTTGGCAGTTCATGTTGTGCCGTTTGCACGACGTCATGGCCGCCGTTTCATCTTCCAGGATGACAACGCAAGATGTGACAAGGCCATGATCGTTACAGGTTACCTCCAACAACAGAACATCACCACATTACCTTGGCCAGCACTGAGTCCCGACCTCTCCCCCATCAAGCATGTCTGGGACATGCCTGGACAGAGGTTACGTCAACGTCAACAACGTCCTGCCAATGTCCAAGAACTTGCTGCTGCGTTGCAACATGAATGGGACAATCTGGACCAAAATGACCTTAGACGTCTCATTAGGAGTATGCCACGTCGGATCAATGCTTGTTTGGCAAACAGAGGAGGATTTACCCGTTACTGACTTTGTTGTGATGCTGTGGTAACTTTGCTGTTTGACCCCGGGTATCATTTTACCCTTATAATGGTCAATCTGTGCCTTACTTAGTCTAACGATCATTTGGAATAAATCGATGAATGTGAACTTCATTTCATTTTGTCATTTGTTTCTTCGTCAGTTTCATTAGGTGACTTTAATAACACTTAAAAATCAAATATCCCCTACTTTTTTTGAATAGTATATATATATATTTTATTACAGGACAGCTTTAGCGGAGTCTGAATTAGAATATAATAACCAACATGTCAGTAAATCTGTTTATGTCAAGTTTTTGTTGTCACGGATACCAGATACAATCAAATCTATTACAGGTACGTATGTTAATCAGTGCACAAGACATTTCAACCACAAAGATTAAGGGCCACAGAGGTGCTATCTGGTGCTAATAGGAGCTGCCTGGTTATGGTTATGCTCAAGGTTAGGTTTAGAGTTTTTGAGATTTGTCTTTGACAGTTGTTGGGGTCGATTTGGATCCCTGAAATAGAACCTTCTTAAAACTCAGGATTGTGGGACATATACATCTGTTTGTCGTAATTGAACATCATAGCACCACTCTCAAGAAAATATTTGCATATGCACATCTTCTTTTGCCTGATTGGTACAGAACAGTAAGACGTTAAATGATACTTTTTTTTAGATTTTTTTATTATAACTTCCAGGGATCATTCATTGTACTTTAATGTTTTATATATATATAGATAAACGTGTATATGCTGTAATATGGACTACAACACCATGGACATTACCATTTAATCAAGCTGTCTGCTATAATCACAACATCAAGTAAGAAAATAAACAACAATTATTTTTAAAACTTTGCAGAAAATAAGTTATTTATGATTAGTCAAGAATATTTCAAGAATTATAGAATGTAGATGTATCAGCTGTTATGGTTCTTTGAGATATTCAGTCGGCACATGCAATGCAGCGCACGATCTCCATTTCTCACTATTTATAGGATTCAATTCAGGAATCTTTAATGGAATATCCCATAAGAAGGTAATTTTGGTATTAGACAAAAGTCAGTCTTGGTTGTTTATAATGACCCATGGACTGTTTACAGACTACACCCTTGATTTTGTGGTTGTTGAGCATTAAACTTGAATATCACATTTATGTTAGTGTTTAACACCACTTGACAGTTGGAATTTGATATAAGAACGGTCCGTAGCACCGCTGTCTGGGCAAAATTTCCCTCGGCACACTGTCGGAGCAGAGCAGTAGGATTTTAAACCCCATTTCATTTCATTTTTATTTAACACCAACTTTATTTGGAGCCAACAGTTTGTATATTATGTGTTTGTGAATGAAGCTGGTTAATATTTCTAATGGTATTTGACCAGTAGGGCATCCATATCGCTAACTGGACAGCATTTATGTCATCCACATTGAAGTTTGTACGTTCGAATCCCGTCAAGAGCTGTTACAATCATGGTGTGTTGGAATTTCTATTTCTTAATCAATTTGTTGCATGCACTCTTGATTTTTCTGGAGAGGAATCGAAAGTCAATTGACAGCAAGTTTTTGAAATATTTTTATTTTAGATATGAGCTCATGGAACATATGGTAAATGATGAAGTTTATGTATGTGAGGCTGCATTCAGTGAAAAACTAAGAAGCATCCTCGATCAGTCACTGACATCATTAGCAGTTGTAGATGGTAAAGATTAATTCTTGAATACCATTCAATGTTTTTAAAGCTCCCTTTCAAGTTTTCTTATGTCTGCAAATAAGACAAATGTGGCCCAGTATGTCCAAATTTGTTGAGGGGTGGGGGATGATGGGAAAATGAGGGAGAAAGACCTTAATAGCCACTTAACACCATATTGTTCATTTTGCACACACGGTGGCTTTGATATCAGGAGGAACCCAGAGGACCCTAAAAAACCTGCAAGTTTAGGTAAGCAGCCCTAGTTCTCGTCACTTACACGCCTAGCATCAAAAACAAACCAGTTGATCAGCGTATCTTATGATCTAAACCACTCGGCACCCCCATATTGCAATGAATTTTAATTGAAGGTCAAATTTTGATTTCAATTGTCAGGCAAAGATTTGAACGGTATTATGTACCAACAACCACTAACCAATCAGAATCTGAGTTTTATATCAGCTGATCATGTGACATCTGGTAAAGGAACTGGATTGGTTCACACAGCACCTGCTCATGGTCATGATGATTTTCAGATTGCCGTAAAGCACAAACTTCCTGTGGTATGTACAGATTTATAATCTTAAAGATGCAAAGGAGCTGCGGTGGCTCACTGAGTAAGATGTTAACTCGCTAACCTGGAGGTTCCTGTTTGATCTGAAAGAGGCAAGGGAGCCACGTTGGCTAAGTGTGTAAGACATTGTCTAGCTAACCTGGAGGTGCAATGTTCAATTCGTGTTCATCAGGATATTCCGGCGTAGTTCCCCTTTGTCAGTGGTGCAGGACAGAAGGTCTGGCATGGACAATGTGTAGTCGTCTAAATGGGACGAAAAACCAAGCACTCTCTATGGCGTATGTCCATCTTCATTGGCCCAGTTGGTGTAGAACAGTAGGATGTTAAACCCCATTTCATTTCATATTATTGTTTCATTAATTCACCTAGGGTGTCAGGGTCTTTATTTTTTAAAATAATTTAAGATTACTGATTGGTCATTATTTGATGAGCTCTAAAATCATTATTCAAAATTTTACCCTTGACCAATGAAAATGGCTGGATTCTTAAAATATTTCATTTTAAGTTTTCTTGAATAAGATGTTTATAATTGTAGGAGTGTAAAGTCAGTAATTATATCAAATATCTATAATTGTAATAGTCAGTAATTGTTGTAATATAAAGCCAGTAATTATATTAACAGATATGAAACCGTTATATTTATATGTGAATATACTGCATTAGTTATTTTAACAGATATTTAGAGTAATTCTATAAGAATAGAATACAAAGAGTGAGTTACTGGAGATCAAATGATTTTTTAAATTCTGAGACTATGAATCAGACCTACTTACCTGTTTATAATTGTAGGAGTGTAAAGTAGATGAAGATGGTAGATATATGAAATCAGCCAGTGATAATTTATATGGTAAAACTATTGGTATAGATGCTGATCAAACAGGTTATTATTACATGGATATATATATATAGAACACCTTGTAATATCAGTTTTCGTAAGATAATTCTTTTACATGAGATTTCGATGGACTGGCAAGTTCTGTGCAAATTACTGCTAGTTGTTGTCAGTATAAATTTATATTTTTATGTATTTTGGACTTCTAAATTCATTGATAGATTTCAATTAAAGGGACACCTTTAGATATTTTTCTAACACACTAGATTACTTTCAAAATAAATGCAGGGTAAGTTTGGCAGAGGTGTTACAGGAAAAAATAAAATTGCATGGTCGAGGTGCACCCTTCTCCAGCGCCTTGTGAAACATGTGCTATGCCATAGGTTGAACTTGTTCATATTTGTTCAATCCCTGTGACTTCAGCTCCTAAGAGTAGACCAGGGACAGCGTGCTTGCCAGAAAACATGTATTGATTATTTTATTCATCAACAAAACTTTCCAAAAATTCATATTTTCACAAAGCAAAATCTTCAATGCACATACATACTTTTAACTGATGGGCGATTAAAGCTCTTGAGCTTCTTATATAGTCATTAAATGCTAGAAGTTGTCTATTTCAGTGATTGAGTTATTAAAGGATAATCTACTCCATGTAGAGGATTATGTCCACAGTTATCCATATGATTGGCGAACTAAATTACCAGTTATAACTAGAGCCAGTAAACAATGGTTCATCAACACTAATATCGTCAAAAAAAGAGCTCTTGTAAGTTTTAACTTCACTAGATATTGAAAATAGATTCTCCGATTGTACACAAGTAGTGGTATCGCAAGATAGAGAGATGTGGGGGTGGGGACTATATTGATTTGTGACATTGGTGGAATAATTGACAGACGAATGTGTTTCCTTCAGTATTTCCAAAGATATGATGAACTAAAGATTTCACAAAATTCAGAATCATCCGCAGAAAATATAAGCAAGCCCAGTGCCATCATCATCTGTTGTATAGAAATAGAAACTTTTGATTGGCCTCATTTTAATCTGATTTAATCCAAGCCTGGTATATCACTGATATGATGTCACTGATCTATATTTAGGAACTCATTTATCACTTAAACAATTAAACAATTGAATTTGTTGTAACTCTAGTGTAAATACCTTACACTGGTCATTTATATCATTAAATCTGAAGCGTGTATGAAGCCGTGAAAAATTAGACGTCCGAAATTTTAATTGATGATCAGGGGCTTTAACATTAATTTCAGGAATGTTTAAAAGATGTTGAAATTATTCCGAAAACGTCAGAAAATGGAATGATTAAACAGCTACAGACACGGCCATATTGGTGTATATCTCGACAACGAGTGTGGGGCGTTCCATTTCCTGTATTTTACAACAAACAAACAGGAGATCCAGTTATAACAAAGTAAATTCTTATTTTTGTCCCCCGCCTTTCGAAGAAAGTTGTTTGTCCCCCGCCTTTCGAAGAAATTTGGGGGACTATTAAAATGGGTTCGCCCGTCTGTCTGTCTATCTGTCTGTCTGTCTGTCCGTCTGTCCGTCACACTTTTTGGGACACAATAACTCTCTTCCGAATTGAGCTAGAATGTTCAAACTTGGTGTATGTGTTTATTAGGTCAATGCCTTGATGGATTTCGAAGATGAGCATTTTCTGCTTAGGGTAAGCAGAGATAAGCAATTTGATTGGTTGATGCTTTGGGACACGATAACTTTAGTTCTAATTAAGTGAGATTGATGAAACTTGGTGTATAGTTTCATTACAGTAATACCTTGACTAAGTTCGATAACGAGCATTTTCTGCTCAGGGTAAGCAGAGCGATCGATACGCAATTTGATTGGTCGAGACTTTGGAACACAATAACTCTCCTTCTAATTGAGTTAAAATGTTCAAACTTGGTGTATATGCTTATTAGGCCATGGCCTTGACGGAGTTCGAAGATGAGCATTTTCCGCTTAGGGTAAGCAGAGATAAGCAATTTGATTGGTTGATTCTTTGGGACACGATAACTTTAGTTCTAATTAAGTGAGAGTGATGAAACTTGGTGTATAGTTTCATTACAGTAATACCTTGACTAAGTTCGATAATGAGCATTTTCTGCTCAGGGTAAGCAGAACGATAAGCAATTTGATTGGTCGAGACTTTGGAACACAATAACTCTCCTTTTAATTGAGTTAAAATGTTCAAACTTGGTGTATATGCTTATTAGGCCAATGTCTTGATGGAGTTCGAAGATGAGCATTTTCCGCTTAGGGTAAGCAGAGATAAGCAATTTGATTGGTTGATTCTTTGGGACACGATAACTTTAGTTCTAATTAAGTGAGAGTGATGAAACGTGGTGTATAGTTTCATTACAGTAATACCTTGACTAAGTTCGATAATGAGCATTTTCTGCTCAGGGTAAGCAGAACGATACGCAATTTGATTGGTCGAGACTTTGGAACACAATAACTCTCCTTCTAATTGAGTTAAAATGTTCAAACTTGGTGTATATGCTTATTAGGCCAATGCCTTGATGGAGTTCGAAGATGAGCATTTTCCGCTTAGGGTAAGCAGAGATAAGCAATTTGATTGGTTGATGCTTTGGGACACGATAACTTTAGTTCTAATTAAGTGAGAGTGATGATGAAACTTGGTGTATAGTTTCATTACAGTAATACCTTGACTAAGATCGATAATGAGCATTTTAAATGTGCGATTAATTAATATGTGTCATCTATTTATTTTGGGATTTCGGCGGGGGACATCAGCCTCACTGTTGGCTTGTTAAATCTTGCATGAACGAAGTTGAAGGAGGGTAATTAAATAGACTCCATCCGTCCTTCAGTGGGAATTCAATATATGAGAAGGCCATCATAGTACACCCTATGGTGTATGCCTGTCTTCATTAGACCAGTTGAAGCAGAACAGTAGGAATCCCATTTTATTTTCATTATTACGTAAAGCTGTGTTTAGTATTATTTTATGATGATGGTTGTCAGAACAGCTTCTATTAGCGTTGTAGTGAAATCCTGGTTTGTCTTGCTTTAATGTTGGTGTAATCATTAAACCAAAATATGCCCAAGGGGGCCACAAATATTTTGAGGTGAAGAAGTGGGAGATTCCTCCAAAATCGCTGGGAACCACCGCTCTGGTGTAATGCATTTTAGCCTTTATTTATATTGGCAAGTTTTCTATGGAATCATGTGTTTTATTATAGAGAAAGTGTAGAACATATCTGTAGTTTAATCAGGAATCATGGTAGTGATATATGGTGGAGTTGGCCTGTTACAGAATTATTACCTCATTCTCTGTTAGAACAGGTTCGTCTAAAATAATATAATATCTTAAACACTCTTTTCCCCTAAATGTCTCCAGAGATAGCGGAGTTAAATCGTAAGGTCTGTCATTGAGTCAAGTAGTGTGATTTAAATCCAAGGCGTTTACATTGCAAGGAGTAGGGTCACCTTCCTAACCTTGTGGATTTTCTCTGGGTCACCAATCATTTTCTTTAATTCTTCCAGGAAACGAGGATATTCAATATTTATATTTACCAAGCACTAAAGGGTTAGTATTGTTTTTATTATATCTAGGGCCTGATGTAGTTAAATGGTTAATATTGTTTTTATTTATAGCTAGGACCTGATGTAATTAATGAGTTAGTTAAAGGAGAAGATATATTAGATATATGGTTTGATAGTGGTACTTCATGGGCTACAGTTCTAAAAGGTAAATTTCCAAGCAGCTTCACATAACTGGATTCAGATTTCGAAAATACAGGGTGTAAGGCTGGGCATGTTATTAGGCCCTATGTCCCTTGTATTTTCGAGTGTGGTTCCCTCTTGTCAGTGGTATTGGATGGAGCACCTGGCAAGGAACAGCATCTAGTCGTTCAAATGGGACGAAAAACCAAGGTCTGTGTACCAGTGGACACACACATAAATATAACCTTAGTTAGAATTAAATGTCTGGGTAAACTGTCCCTGATAGCTCATTGCATGGTGCATGGCTATCTTCTTTAACCAGTTGGTGTAGAACAGTAAGATGTGAAACCATATTTCATTTCCAAAAGAACAATGACTGTCATTTGTTGTATTGAATATATTATTTGTTATATTTCTAGATGTGGATAATGTAGCTGATGTATATCTAGAAGGGTTAGACCAATTTGGTGGGTGGTTTCAGACATCTTTGTTAACTAGTATTGCTGTAAATAACAAACCACCTTACAAGTAAGTTTCACATGCTGTATATTAGTGTGTTATGTAAACTGCTATTTGGTGAAAAACTGCTAAAAACTGTGTAGTTTGACAGACAGAAGAATTATGTGTAGAATCTATTTTCTTAGGTATTGATGCCTGGTTTAATCGGAAAAAAACTGTAGAATGTACAAGTGAATTGTTACCCCAGATTCAAGAAAAACAGAATTTATGTATCCGTTGAGTTTATTTCACAGATTTGTATTATCAATTATTGTAGTTTCTAGTAAGATGTGCATCATATACTTAATGTTAAACAAATTGGATCTTTTCCCTGTCCATCAAGAGCTTTGGTAATGGTAATGGATACCATAGTTTTAGTTTTACAGGAATCTGTCCATGTGTCGGTCCTCTTAATTAGCTCTCATCAACATCCAACTGATTTTAATTTTAAGGAGTGAGTATTTCAGTATAACCATTATATTTTTATCTTTTCTAGGCAATTAATGGTTCATGGTTTTACAACGGATGAAAAAGGAAAGAAAATGTCGAAATCTGTTGGAAATGTTGTAGATCCATCAACAGTTATACATGGTGGTAAGGTATGTACAAGATTTTATCATCCATTTCTGTCAATGTATGTCACAGGTAATAATATATACTTATCAGACTGAAGACTTTCATTTTGTTTTTTAAGATAAAATGTTAGCCTCGATGGCATTGCCTTGCTAACCAGGAGGTATGCGGTTTGTTCCCTTACTAGTATTGGTTGAGAAAATTCCTCTTTGTTTTCTTTCTGTGTTTCTCTGTTTCTCAATTATTCACAAATAAGGGCCTTGGCAAAGAAAAGGTGTCTTGTCATTTCGATGGAATGAAAAACCTGTGTCCTATGTATACCATTGTCAGTATGTTAAAGATCCCCTGATAGTTTCAAATCAGATTAAGAGTAGGACGTAGCAATGCTGTCAGTGTCAGGGCAAAATACCCTTTTTTATAGCACATTGCATGGCATATGCCCTACTTAATTAGGGGGATTGAATGGACGAATGGTTAGCGCCCAGTCCCACTGTATCATAAGGTCTGCCATTGAGTCAACTGGCGTGGTTTCGATTCCCAGTTGTATGTGACAAGGAGTAGGGTGACCTGTCCAAGTTCGTGAGTTTTGTCCGGGTCCTCCGGTTTCCTCCCTCTGCTAAAGACCCCTATGCCACAGCAAATGATTGAAATAAGATTAAACCATTTCTCTCTCTCTGTGGCATGGAGATAGGGGCGCCTTCTCAACCTCGTGGGTTTCCTCCGGGCACTCCGGTTTCCTCCCACTGCTAAAGACCCCTACGCGCAAGCGAATTATTAAAATAAAATTAAAAACCATATGTTAGTCCCGAAATGACCTAGTTGTGTCGAGTGGACGTTAAACCCCATTTCTCTCTCTCTCTCTTTCTCTCTCTCTCCGTTTGATATTTATGGGACTTTAAAGTATGTAAAATGTATGACATATGTAAAATGTATACTAATAATTTTTGATATTTTAATTACAATAGAATAAATCTGTGGAACCGTCTTATGGTGTGGATGTTTTAAGGTGGTGGACAGCTCGATCTCACCTAGAAACAAACATTATGATTGGTCCAGCCATATTAGACAAATTTCAAACAGATATGTTCAATGTAAGTATCTTAACACATATCATACGACAGTCATAAATTTTATTGTGGATTCAGCACTATTGTTGTCACAATTTATTAATTGATTTATGCAGTTGCTTAAAGCAAGTCTATCATAACCAAGCGTATCAGACTTTTATGGAAGCTAATGTCTGGTATTCGACAATCTGATTAAAACACAGATCCTATTGTTTTTTTATATTTCAAAATTTTGTTTTACTTGTCTTCACAACACTTGGATCTGCTAGAATTATTATATACCGGGTAACAGGCTTTCTGCTTGATGTGAGTAATTAGCCAATAAAACGGTCTGTTATGTGCTGTGAACGGAACTGTGGGTAAATTACTAAAAACATCAATGCTGATTGATTAATCAATATCTGACGTCATAGGATCAAAAGCCACTCATGTGACCCCTGACGCAACCTCCCTCAACAACTGGTCAGATCTTCATATAGTCGAGGCAATCGAAAGTATAAAAAAATGAAACAATGTGTGCACATGTATATAATTTGTTATTTTTGCAGTGTGCGTATATGTATCAATAATTTATGTATTTTTCAGGTATTTTACTCGTGTTACTTAGAATAATTCTTGTATTTTTCAGGTTAGAAAATGTTTGAGGTTTTTATTGGGTAATATTTCTGATTTTGATCCAAATAAGGATGCTGTTGAATATTCATCATTATTTCCCCAAGATAAATATATGTTACATTTACTTTATATACACTGTCAAAATGTAAGTGAAATAAAATATGATTAGAATTTTATTAGTTGCTTATTGGATTGAATACAGATCTTAATTTAGTGTCAATGACCTCATATGTATTAACAGTGGTTCATCCGGATTTTCCGACATGATTTCCCCTTGTCAGTGATGCAGCACGGAGGCCCTAAAAAGGACAGCTGTCTAGTCGTTCGAAGTAGAACAGTAGGACCTTAAACCCCATTTCATAGCATTTCTGTGACAAATACCACAAAAATCAGATAGTTATACAGGATTGGGATAAATGTTTCTAAGACTCTTCCATGTAGGATTAAACTGTTTAATTATCCAATATTTCTGTGTAAGATATATGAGTGTAATGTATTTATTTCAGATAACTAAATATTATGAAGAATTTCATTTTAATAAAGTTTTATTAGATACAGAGAAATTTATCAACACAGATTTTAGTTTCTACTCCAGTATTATAAAAGACAGGTAGACATGTTATTAATAATGCACCCCCACCCCACTCCACCCCCCAGTATTATAAAAGACAGGTAGACATGTTGTTAATAATGCACATAGACTGTGATAAAGTTAAAGCTAGGACTGTCCTCTACTAGTGCCTCCATTAAAGATACATTATGCAAGAGCTAAATCTGCCTATTGCAGTTCTGTTTTTAGGCCTGAAATGTTTTCTAAATTATTAATTAAACATTAATAAACTCCTCCAGGCCATAATCAACTCTTGATGGCATAGGATTTCTCCAATATTAAATAGATTAGAACAGTTCAGTCATATTTTGATTTAAGCTAAAAATGGAGGAGCGAGACTTAGCTTCGAACAACCAGGACAGTGGTTGAAATTATTGCACATGTCTTGTCAATCTTTCAAAGACTAATATCCTCGCAATAGAGTAATTTGAATGAAATTTTAAAATTATACATGTTACATTATCTATTTTCGAACTATTATGGCAAGAAAGGCTAGTTCGTTATCTACTAAATATTACATAATGCATCTTTAATTTTAGAATGCATGATGATTAAATTGTTTTTGATACTCAGGTTTGTTTATCTATACTTTTATATTTCTTCAGGTGCTACTGTGAAGGAAAACATAGTTTAGAAAGATTATCCAGTATAACTGTACAGTATCATATGATAGATATGATTACCAAGTCTTTAGCTCCTATATTACCTCATGTAGCAGAAGAAGTATATCAGTTTTATCCTAATATATCTAAAGGTATATATACGGTTTAGGTTATAAAAAGGGAACATCCGCACAATTTCATTTAAGCCTGATGAGTTCGAAATGAACGAAACCGATAGCTTCATGAGAGAAATCTGGGACGGCTTCTCGCCACTCATAGATCTTACCTGTCAGTCAATATAGAATTTCAACAATCTAATTAAAATATAGATCTATATTTCGTTTGGTTTTTTATACTTTCGATGGCCTACACTCATGTAGATCTAACAAGTTATAGTGGGAGCTCACGTTCTATGACGTCAGGTATCAAGCACGGAACATTTGACCCGATAACGTCAGTCATTCGATTAACCAATTAGCGACGGCCATGCTTTTTAAAATCTACTTTTGTTTTGTTTTGGTTTCTATCCGCTGGTGTTAGTATAGACGTCATTGGCTGGTAATATCTACCCACAGTTCCACGCATGAAAAGGTCAAACGGTTGATTCGACAGACCATTTGATTGGTTGACCCCTCATTTCAGGCAGAACACGAGATAAATAACAAGTCCTCCAGATCCAAGAGTAGTGAAGACAAGTAAAAACAAAATTTTGAACTATAAAAAACGAAACGAAATTGGATCTGTGTTTTAATCAGATTGGAATTTCAAAGAATTGAAATGAAATGGGGTTTAAAGTCATATTGTTCTGCTCCACTCTGGGCTAATGAAGACTGGCATATGCCATACAGTATGCTATGAGGGAAATTTTGCCTGGACAGTGGCACTATGGCCTACACTTATATGGAATTCCAACTGCCATGTATACAATGGGTCCTGGGTTTTCTGTACCATCCGAGTGACTAGACAGCTGTTCTTGTCAGGCCCTGCTTTCTTTACCAGCATCTTACCCACTTAGTCACTGTGGCTCCCTCTGATTGGAAAATCATAATCAAAGTAAACAAAATAAATCAACCCAATAAGGATATAATGAATTTTAAACCAATTGTCAGATGTTATTAAAAAGATGATATGATTAAAGGCTCAATGTAGACTTGGATTTTAAATATATTTTCGAACCCACTGGACAAGTAAAATAGGATGTAATGGATAATTTACACAACAGGTGTGACACTAAAACATCTAGTACTTGGAATAGGGCTATTATTTATTTTCTGGAGCTGCCAAGCCAGCAAGAGTGTTATTGTCCCTTTAAATATTGTTATTTCAGAAGAAAGTGTGTTTAAATCTAGGTGGTATAATTTAAATGATGATTGGAAGAAACCAGATTTAAAGAATAAAGTAGAATGTATTTTAGATATACGCAAAGATTTAAATAGTATTTTAGCTGCTGAGAATACGTTAGAATATGATGTTGTTATTTATGCTAGCCAGTTATTACATGATATATTAAAGGTAGGTTAATTTTACATGGGCGAAAGACAGAGCTAAATGGGGTTTAACGTCCACTCAACACAAACTAGGGCAATTTGGGACTAACATGTGGTTCAATTTTTTTTTCAATAATTCGCTTGCGCGTAGGGGTCTTTACCAGTGAGAGGAAACCAAAGGACCCGGAGAAAACCCATGAGGTTGGACAAGCGACCCTACTCCTTGTCACGTACAACCGGGGAATCGAAACCACACCAGTTGACTCACAGAAGATTTATGTATATTCTATTTTGCAGGAATTCCAAAAAGAAACGACATCAAGTACGTCATCATTAAATGAAATATTACAGATGTCCCATACAAGTTTATTAGACAAACCTCCGGCCATTATACCAGAAGATTCTCAATCAGTTGAAGGTCTTACAACAGTTTATGTTAAAGGTAAACATTCTATAGCACTCTCAATTAGGCCTTACAACAGTTTATGTTAAAAGTGAACACTCGATAACACTTTTTTATTTATCTGGATCTTGAATTTTATGACACAGGATTAGAAAACAGTGAGCAAGAGAGTGAAATGGGGTTTAAGTTCCACTCGACACACATTAGGTTATATCAGGACTGACATTGTTTGATTATTTTTCAACAAGTTGCTTGCACATAGGGGTTTTTAGATGTGGGAGGAAATAGGAGGACCCAAACCAATGAGGTTGGACAGGCGATCCTACTCCTGGTCATGTACAGCAAAGAATCGAAATCAAGCGACTTGACTCAAGGGCAGACATTAAACCATTTGGTTACCCAGTCTCCCAGGAGAACAATGAAATAAAAAAGGGTTTAACGTCCTACTTTTCCTTCACCAACTAGGCTAAGGAAGATGTTATATGCCATTCACTGTGCTATGATCAAACTTTTGCCTGAAGTGGCTGGCTTTTCTATCTGCACTTCATGGAATTCCAAATTTTAGTTTGCAAGGGATTAAAAATCCATCAAACGATAGTCAGATTAATGCATTTCAATATGAATCTAATGCATGTTGAGATCTCTTTACAATTGTACATGTTTCTGACTTTTGTTTATTATATGACCTCTTTATCTTCCAGGTATGAAATGGCCAGAGAAATATAAATTAATTATTGTTCCCGCTATGGATCATATTTGTGAAAGATGTCGTCGTTACACGTCTAACAGTAGTACTGCTCCATGTGATAGATGTTTATCTGTTCTTGCTGATGATTGGATAAATTAGTATCACGCATGAGGCAGGGTATGCTTATACTAGTTGATGACTTGTCAAAGTAAAGCATTTGGTAACTGGGTTGGTTTTACTCACGAAAAGAACTTATTAGTGAATGTGTGTGAAATAGCTTTATTTTACGGCTGCTGCCACCGAAGTGATATCGCAATGGCAGACGTGAAGGGCAGAAGTGTGATTTAAATGACTCAGTTTTCTGTGTTATCCCCTGTGTTATGTCAAGATATGGTGACAACCTGCAGAGTGTGAGGTATATTGAAATCATCACCACTAACATATTCACTATTACTATGATCATTTCTGTCATGACAAGAAAGAAAAATTAGTCACAAGGACTTCAAGAATTTAGTTTTTCGATTAAACCTTGTGTATTTGATAAGATGAAAGTCAATCTTTCATTTATAGAAGAGAGAGAAAGAGAATGAACAGTTTTCTGTAGAATGAACAAATTGAATCTTTAGAAATGGCAGAACTAACAAATATGACGTTTTAGTAATAGGTCACATTTGGTAAAACATAAAACTTAATGGAATACAATAATGTAATTTTGATAAGGAGCAATATTTCAACAGCCATTCCCTTAATGGTAAATAACCTTTGTTTAAGTGGTATTTAGTAAATGGTCACATTAAATAAAACAAAAAACTTTATGGATTACTGTTGCTGAATTTGATTATGAGCAATGTTTTAACAACGATTCTCTTGTTGTTATCATGCACAAGATGGACACTGCTGTGGAATTTATTTAACAAATATAATCAAATCACTCGATTTAGAACAATAAGCTGCTACTACGGCTTTTGAAAATTTTTGATTTTAATAGAAGTATGTCATAAGCAGAATTCTTAAGTTTATATTTTGAACAGTCTGAACTGTACCAGTAAGCTCAATTCTAAATTCTATCTTTTGGTACATTATAAAAAAAAGTTCTAAATTATATGTTTGCTTTGTTTGAGTGAGATGCTGTCTGAAATAATTATTTAAAACTTGTGTTCTTTAATTGAAATTTAGAAAGAAAATTTGATGAACTGAGTGATGTGTTGATATTGAAGTAAGAATGAGTGAATTGTTGATGTGTTGTTGAAATTGTTATTAGATTTATTAGAATCAGGTTTTATGAGAGTAAGTACAAGTCTCACAACTGTGTGACAAAATCCAACCCTCTCGTCCAAATATTAATTTGTATGATATGACATTTGATATTATAATGCTTATTATCTTATCTATCTCATATATACCTGCAGGCCTCTTACTAATATATGTGTTACAGCAGCATTTAAGTTTGAAAGGTGAGCTTACTTAACATAAAAACTTTTCTGATGTTGAATATTCTATAGGGCGGTAAATGAAAGACAGACTTCACACATATTAATCTATGTATTTTCATACATTATGCAAAAGGAATACAGATACATCTAGGCCTGTAAATAAAATGAAATGGGAGTTTAGGTCCTGCTGTGCTGCACTGATTGGGTTAATGAAGACAAGCATTGCCATAAGGTGTGCAAAGAGGGAATTTTTGCCCAGACTATGGCACTATGGCCTTCTCTTATATCGAATTCCACGTGTCAAGGGATCTTTTACATGCACGCCAATATTTACAAAGGACCTCATTGTTTTCGTTCCATCCAAATTACTATACGTTTTCCCTTGCCGGCACCGCTGACAAGGGAGAACCACACTGAGAAATCCTAATCAACTTTCAACACAGGGACATACTTTATAAACATTAATATAAATTTATATACCGTTATTGACTTTGAATGAGCATGTGATCATATTGTATTGTATGTTATAGTATTGTAAATGAAGGAAAACAGATTCCGATTTTGAAAATAGAAATAAGTGCTAATTGTTATAAAATAAAACTTTTATATTAAATGTTTGTAGATTGTTTTAATTATATATCAGCATCTGCCGCAAAGGAATGAAATTGGGTTTAACATCCTACTGTTCTGCACCGACTGGGCTAATAAAGACCAGACTAATGAAGACCGACATACACCATGCTTAGAGGGAAGTTCACCTGGACAGTGGACTATACTCTTATATCAAATTCCAGGGTTCTTTTCTATGTTAACGGTGCCTTGTGTTTTTTTTTTGTCCCATTTGAACAATTATACATTTTCCCCTTGGCAGAGTCTCTCTACTACACCACTGACAAGTGAGAACCACACCAGAAAATTCTGATGATCGGTGTTGAAAGGAATGGAATGGAGTTTAAATGTCTCAACACAATACTTCAGGTATTTTGACACAAACACATGTTACCTGTAGTAATAGTTATTTCTATGACTGTCACGGATTCTTGTACACACAGTATTTCCATGTTCCCCCAAATAAAAATACTGTAAAACCTGGGATGTGTATAGGGCTGTAAAGCTGGCGGAACAAAACAAAAATGCCATAGGGCTGTAAAGGTGAAGTAAAGATGTAGTCTTTCGTGATTCCCAAAACAAAAATAACCCAAAGGCTGGATTTTGTTTAGGGCTGTAACACTGAAGGAAACTTTCATGACCCCCCAAACAAAAAACACCTCAAAACTAGGGTGTGTATAGGGCTGTAAAGCTGAAGGAGAGGTGTAGTCTATCGTGATCCCAAAAGCTGGATTGTGCATAGGGCTTAACGCTGAATGAGACTTTCATGAACCCCCAAACAAAAACATCACAAAACCGGTCTTCCATATTGTAAAGCTGAAGAAGACCACTCGGCAAACCTCGACAGATTTCGGAACGTGTATCTAGTCTCGGCTGTATGACAGTAAGTGATATGTACCTACGCTTATACATTTGCGATGCGGCTACCAGTTTACTTTAACAGGAAAACTTGACACTATTACAAACAAACACGACACCATGGGCGCAGCCATGTTTCATCCTGGACCTTTAAAGTAGTTCCAATATGGCGGAATTCGTCATACAGCCGAGACCAGATGTAGGTTCCGGAATCTGTCGAGGTTTGCCGAGTGTGAAGAAGACATGTAGTCTTTTTGTGATACCAAAAACAAAAATACACCAAAACCAAAGTAAGATTTTATAAAGCATGTTTATTAATGTGAATAAATAATGCACATTATTTACAACTTTTTATCATTTATTATAATATCAAAGATTTAATTTAATATTGAAGTATTAACCATTGCATAGCAGTGAAGAAGGAAAGCATTAAAATTAATAAAGTAAGATTTTATAATATTTAAATACAGCACAACATATAAATTCTATACTTCAGACACAACCACAGTAAAATAGCCATCAAACGATCTACCAAAATCTACTACCAATATTTCAACTCATGTCACAATAATTAAATATCAATATTTGATAATATACCATTGTCATTTTTAATTTAACATTGTTAAAATTTTTGAGATACGAATTGAAATAAGGGTAGATTTGGGTAAATTGTGCTAGTAACCACAGAGCTGGTTAATTCTGACTAGTTAGCTTCTATCATCACCAATAAGTGCTTATTTAACCTCTATTGCCTTAACTTTAGGGTCCCTAACACATAATCTCCCATAACAAACTTTCCTTTCAATTAAAGATACTTTCCCACACATGTATTTATCGGGTGGTTATTTCCAATAAAAGTATGGCAATTTTGATATATATAGAAAGTAGAAACATCCAAATTTACTAGAAAAATACTGGATTCTCCGAACAACACCCATGGACCTCATACAGGACAAAAATGTAAGGGTTTCCCTAAGCGGCAACTCAATAATTAGGGTTATGCACTCAAGTGATGCCAAAGGTTGCAGGAGAAGATTGTCTGATCTCTCAGCGTTAGCGAGTGCTTGATGTATGTGTTGATAAACTTGATGGTGAGCTTAAACGTACAACCACAGGATATAGCAGGGGTATTCCTTTGCGACTTTAATGTTTTGAAAAGGATTTGAAGCAAAATTTTCATAGATTAATTAGTTTGAATATATCTTAAGTCCAAATATATCATCAAATCACCAAGTTTGAATGGGGGAAGGTATCTTTAATTTCTGAAGTACTATCTGCACACACAATTCCTTCCATTATAATGACTTTTTATACGCCCACATTGAAATGTGGTCGTATATTGTCGTCGCCCCCGTCCGTCCGTCCGTCCGTCGGTCCGTCGGTCCGTCGGTCCGGCGTCCACAATTGCTTGTGGACGCTCTAGAGGCTAAAGTTAATATCCGATTGACTTTAAATTTATACACAGTGTTTAAGGTCATGAGACGAAGAAGCCTATTGTTTTTCAGCGATTTCCGATAATAACTACCAGAGTTATGGCCCTTGACGACTTCAAAAAATCTTGTGGACGCTCTAGAGGCCAAAGTTAATATCCGATTGACTTTAAATTTATACACAGTGTTTAAGGTCATAAGACGAAGAAGCCTATTGATTTTCAGCGTTTTCCGATAATTAGTGCCAGAGTTATGGCCCTTGATCACTTCAAAAAATCTTGTGGACGCTCTAAAAGTCAAAGTTAATATCCGATTGACTTTAAATTTATACACAGTGTTTAAGGTCATAAGACGAAGAAGCTTATTGATTTTCAGCAATTTCCGATAATTAGTGACAGAGTTATGGCCCTTGATCACTTCAAAAAATCTTGTGGACGCTCTAAAAGCCAAAGTTAATATCCGATTGACTTTAAATTTATACACAGTGTTTAAGGTCATAAGACGAAGAAGCCTATCGATTTTCAGCGATTTCCGATAATTAGTGCCAGAGTTATGGCCCTTGATCACTTCAAAAAATCTTGTGGACGCTCTAAAAGCCAAAGTTAATATCCGATTGACTTTAAATTTATACACAGTGTTTAAGGTCATAAGACGAAGAAGCCTATTGATTTTCAGCGATTTCCGATAATTAGTGCCAGAGTTATGGCCCTTGGTCACATCAAAAAATCCTGTGGACGCTCTAGAGGCCAAAGTTAATATCCGATTGACTTTAAATTTATACACAGTGTTTAAGGTCATGAGACGAAGAAGCCTATTGTTTTTCAGCGATTTCCGATAATAACTAGGAGAGTTATGGCCCTTGACGACTTCAAAAAATCTTGTGGACGCCCTAGAGGCCAAAGTTATTATCCGATTGACTTTAAATTTATACACAGTGTTTAAGGTCATAAGACGAAGAAGCCTATTGATTTTCAGCGATTTCCGATAATTAGTGCCAGAGTTATGGCCCTTGATCACTTCAAAAACTTTAAATTTATACACAGTGTTTAAGGTCATGAGACGAAGAAGCCTATTGTTTTTCAGCGATTTCCGATAATAACTAGGAGAGTTATGGCCCTTGACGACTTCAAAAAATCTTGTGGACGCCCTAGAGGCCAAAGTTATTATCCGATTGACTTTAAATTTATACACAGTGTTTAAGGTCATAAGACGAAGAAGCCTATTGATTTTCAGCGATTTCCGATAGTTAGTGCCAGAGTTATGGCCCTTGGTCACATCAAAAAATCCTGTGGACGCTCTAGAGGCCAAAGTTAATATCCGATTGACTTTAAATTTACACACACTGTTTAAGGTTCTGAGAGGTAGAAGCCTCCTGATTTTCATCGATTTCAAATAATTACTTCCAGAGTTATCTCCCTTGATCACTTCAAAAAACCTTGTGGCGCTGTAGATGCCAAACTTATCCTCCGATTGACTTCAGATTGATACACAGAGTTTAAGGTGTTGAAACGAACAATTATTTTGATTTTCAATGAATTTTGATAACTGAACAGCTAAATCCATGATATTAAATGTTTTCTATACTAATTGTTAGCTTGGGGCAAAACTTTATAAAAAGCAAACAAATTCTAATGATTTTTAGATAATTACATAATGAGTTGTTACTCAGATTTTAGTGTATTACAAATGTTTCATTACCAAAAAAAAGTAAAAATATGCGACAACCCTTGTTGACTGCCCGGACGATTTAGCTGCTGTGGGCGTATGTTTCGTTGCCTGGCAACCTATCTTTAATAATGATACCAACCATCCCATTTCAATTTTTATATTATATCTTACTTGCGGTTTGGGGGGTTGGGATGGTCTAGTGGTCTAGAATGCTGTGCTTCGACCTCTAGCTGGCCGGTCACCTCTGGCTTGCGCCTGTGGTTTCGATGCCTGATGTGAGCGTATGTGGCATGGAGATATGGGCGCCTTCTCAACCTCGTGGGTTTCCTCCCACTGCTAAAGACCCCTACGCGCAAGCGAATTATTGAAATAAAATTAAAACCATATGTTAGTCCCAAAATGACCTAGTTTGTGTCGAGTGGACTTTAAACCCCATTTCTCTCTCTCTCTTTACTCGCGGTTTACCTGGTGCAGGAGGGTATAGCCATGAATCGAAAAGAGGCATAACTAAAACAACGGAAGTGGTTGGCCATCGCCACCAGGCCTATCTTACTCCCCAGTCAGAGCTCCCCCTATACAAATTTCAGCCTCATGACTGCCCAAGTGTAGCCGTCAACCCTAAACAGACAGACAAACAAATGAATGACAGTCACTAATATTAGTTTTCAAGATATTATTTCTTTCACTGCCTATATCAACAAGTATATACATTTAGAAGTACGATAACGAGAATTACCCTGACCCCTGTTTCTTGAAATCTTAATCAAAGATAAAATCCAAATTTTAGTAGATACTTCAATTTCGATTGGCTAAGCACTAAAATCAATCTAATATTATCCAATCAAATTACTCTAATTTGGATTTAATCTTAGTTAAAATTTCATGAAACAGGCCCCTGATGCCAATAAATGAGAGGTGGTACCAGGTGTTCTTAAAATGAATGCAGAATAATCAACAATTTATACAAAGTTAATGTATATCTACATTTTACACAACATATAAACAACAGAAATCGTCATTAACAAATTAAAACATAGAAATACTCAAATAAAATATCACTTAATACAATCAAAATACATTTAAACTTGAAAAAAAAAAGATATTCAAAAAGTCACAGTTAGCGTAAGCTCTTATGCCAGTAAAGGTGATGTGATAATACTATAAAATAGAAGATGTTAAACAAGACAAGTGCACTCAAATAGTTTGTGAATGAATATGTGGCTATTTGCATTGCTTAACAAATTGATAAACAGGTTAATTATCCATTGTAAAACGCCTTTCAACTTATCAAAATCATGAAAATTTCTGAATTGTGCTACAATTTAATACCCTTATAACTAACCTTTTAATTAATAAAATCTTGCCAACAATGATATTATTTCAACCATGCAACAAGCCTGATCCCACATCAATATGTACTATTCAATTATACAAGAGCTAAATCTGCCTATTACAAGTCTTTCTTTAGGCCTGAAATGTTATCTAAATTATCAATTAGACACTAATTAACTTATCCAGACCATAATCAACTCTCCATGTCATTGCTCATTAAGTTTTTGCTTCCGATTTGAGTATTTCTTAATTAAAATCCTTAAGAATTAAATTACTTTGGAATTATGCATGTCTATACAGAAACAACACCTAAAGACTAGAGCAAAATTAATACCAACATTTCACTGAATATATTATGGAATTTCTTTCAAGTATGTAAACCATGGGTTCTAGGTTGGCTGTATATAACCAAGCCAGTGCCACCTATAAGTGATGGGTAAAATCTTTTGATGGGTCTCTTTTTAATGCCATTGAATCCAAGCTCGGAAATTATCTACCATTAATATTTTAGTTAGAGGAGATTAAATCGTGAAAACTAGATATTTTCTGAAACCTGACCTGATATTGGACATTCTAATTGAAACAAATCTATGCCAGAAAGTAGAGAAATTGTGCCTGATAAAGCTGGAATTTGTGCGTTATAGTGTCTATGACAGGTGCTTTATTTCCAGGCTTGCACACAGCCTACCCTAAGGGCTAGATGGCTTATTCAATGACAGATTTCCTTATTTTATTCAGTAAAATGTAAGCAATCTATTTAATATTTTATAAATGATGTGTTTTAAAAGCATGATTGATGATATGTACATTAATTATACTGAAAGACTGTAATAAAGGATTATATATAATATTTTATAATATTACAAATAAAAGGCAAAACATGCAATATACACAAGTGAGGATTAATCTCTACCATCGCTACAAACATCTCTACCACCTCTACTTTTCATTTCCAGCCATATTGAAGTAGAGTGAGGGTATAATACAAGTCATAATAGACACACTTAAATTTAATGTTTAAATAAAGTAGGACTTTGACCTTTAGTATTCAAATAAAGTAGAATATTGACCTATAATATTCAAATAAAGTAGCATATTGACCTTTAATATTGAAATAAAGTAGGATATTGACCTTTAATATTCAAATAAAGTAGGATATTGACCTTTAATATTTAAATAAAGTAGGATATTGAACTTTAATATTCAAATAAAGCAGGATCTTGCCCTTTAATATCTAAATAAAGTAGGACATTGAACTTTAATATTTAAATAAAGTAAGACACTGACCTTTAATATTTAAATAATGTAGGACACTGACCTTTAATAAAGTAGGACACTGACCTTTAATATTCAAATAAAGTTTACCATCACCTTTCATATTAGAATAAATTAGGACATTGACTTTTAATATTTAAATAAAGTAGACATTGAACGTGAATATTTAGATAAAATAGAACTCACGCTAGAATAACAGCAGTGCAAAGAGCATCCATTATCATTTAAAATAAATTAATGGAAATTTGTTCTAAAAAACAAAACAGCAGTGTACCTGAAATCTATTTGAACAATGGTGGCATTTATACAAACATATAATTCATTGTGTCTTATTGAACAAGACTACATCAAGGCAGCTGATATCTTGTCAGATCAGGAGATATTGAAGTCATTCGAAAAATGCAAGAAATATGTAGAACTACGACTTCTGTGGGACAACTCTGATTTTTCCAGAGTGTTTATAATTCCACAGCCCTGGACGATACAATGTCTGATGCGTGCAATATCGATTCAGATGACGAGATGTGTTTCTAGATTAACCAGAACCCAGTTGAACTGTACAATGGTGATACTCCATTGAAGCGAATCCTATCACAATAGTGATTGGAGGATATATTTTTGTATTCAACTGACAAATGCTCTGTTACCAAATATTACATGATCAGTCCTTTGTCGGTTTCTGCGATCGAAGGAACCGACTTGAGTATTGTCTTTCATGTCTATAATTTAAGTATGTATGATGCAACAGGACCCAAATAATATCTGTGACATGTTTACTTCAAGGCTTGGATGACTTCCACCAATGATATCGCTGTTTCATATTCTGTTGAACCTTCTGGTAAATTACTAGTAGCGTGACCAATCAGAGTAGCTGTATCATCCAGTGGAACGTTGGGTTTCCTTAATAGTGTGGAATCCTACAATATGAAGAATATGTTATATGATGGAATCCATTCCCTTAACAGGCTTCAACAAAAATAATTTACAGTGAAAATTGACCTTGATATATTTACTCCTGTTAACAGTGCCTAGAATCAGGTCAAAGAAGTCTTGTCAGCTTCAGGAAATTGGATCAATAACCTTCCATTCCCTTTAATAGGTTTCAATGAAATATTATTTACCGTGACAATTTTGTACCAGAACAGATCCTATATTATTTCGTTTTTATAGTTTAAAATTAATTTTGTTTTACTTGTTTTTATTACACTAGGATCTGGAAGAGTTGTTATCTGGCTGATGTGAGGGATTAGCTAATATAACGGTCTGTTACGGCGAGCTTTTGGCCTTTTGGGGCACGGAACTGTGGATAAACCACTAGAAACATTAACGCTGATTGATTAATCAATGTCTGATGTCATAGGGTCAAAAGCCGCTTGTTCCCACTATAACTTGTCAGATCTTCTTCATATAGTGTAAGCCATCGAAACGAAATATAGATCGGTATTTTCATCAGATTGAATCTGATTAGAGAATATATGATTTTTATCAAAGATTTTAACCAACTAAGAGAAAAATAATTTAGAGAGAAAAATTTGTTTATATTTACCATTGATTTTAACCATGTAGATAACGATGTAGATAAATCAGCAATCAGATTAACAGCGCCAGGTGGATCAACTTCAAATAAATAATGAAACATTCTCTGTCCTGTTATAGTTAACAACTCATACCCTAATCTCTCATGATCATTTACTGTCGTTAATATCTGAAATATAAATTGTCACATTTTATTTTGCTATATTGACTGTGCTTAGGACTGTTTAATTCATTCAAAAATTCAAATATTATCTAACATATAATTTTTTTTTATTTACTCAGAGGAAAATAATTGTATCAATTGTGGGTCATCAGAGAAAGATCCAGAGTCACATTATTGTCAGGAGAGGGAGAAATTGGGCTGCTTACGGTTGACTTGACACAAACTTGGTCATTTCGGTACTAACATATGGTTCAATTTCATTTTAATAATTTGCTTGTGGGTAGGGGTCTTTAGCAATGGGAGGAAACAGAAGAACCCAGAGAAAATCCATGCTGTTGGACAGGCCATTGTACACCTTGTCACCTACCGGTGGAGAATCAACCACCCAACCCCCCTTTATTGTCCAGGCTATTTCTTGCTATGGGGATAGGCTCATATAATAGCGGGGAATAAAATCTTACTTCTTCAGCTAATTTATCATGTCCACCAGAGTATAATTCTCGTACATGACACTGTTTTATATAATCTATATCTAAACCAAACTCTTTCCCCAGATCTAACGCTATATCAGGCCATCGTACTGCTGCTGTCTTGGCTCGTTTAGAAGGGGAAGATAACCCACTGATATCAGCACCTGGTATTTCTAATGTCTGCACAGCTTGACTTATAACTCGACATAAAAACTGAAAAAAATAGCAAAGGCGTTTTATAGCTGAGGCACTGGAGGCTCCAGCCTCCTCGCGAAAAAAATCAAAAAAGTTGAAAAAATAAAACAGGAGAAAAATGCTAAAACCGATGAGAAAAATGAAATGTACCCTAGTTAGGGAGGGCCCTAAAGGCAGGCAAAAGGGCCCCTCGTCTGACAAAAGGGCCCCTCTTTCCAAGGGAAAGGGCCCCCGTGTCCGAGTCAACCGTTTTCTTTACACTGTTACTGTCGAATCCACTACTGAATGAGAATGCATTGCATTGCACTGGTATGAAAATCCTCAATCAAGACACCCCTCCCTTAACCCCCGCGAAAGAGGGCCCTCAAAATAGTATAGCCTCCGCCATGATAAACTTTATAACGCCCCTGAAAAATAGTATCAGAAAAATAAAAAAAATGGACGAATTTTATATATATTCTTTGAATGACTTTTAGTAATTGGAACATGAGGAAATAAAATAGCAATAGAAGTGAAATAAACCATAGTAATTGTTATCCATGTAGTGTTTTATTTGAAGATGCATTATGTAAGATTGAGGTAAAGAGATGACCATTCTCGCTATAATAGTTAAAACACAGACGATAAAAAGAAAATATGTTTGAAATTTCAGTCAAATTACTTCATTCTGAGCGAAGTTATCACTGGTTTAAAGAAAAGTGTAGTCTTGATTGTCCTTCTTACTATTGTTACAATAAAATACAAAGTCTTGGTTATCCATTTTTAAATGAAATCATTAAATGCCAATCGTATTTAAATCTGTTGCAACAACTAAGAACATGACAGATGTAAAGTAAAACTGAGTCCAATTGAAAAGAAGGGAAACTAAACATTTATTATAGTACTTACTACTGTTCGACTGTTCGATAAATTGGCATCAACATTTTGGTTTGGTAAAAGTGGATGGGAATGCAATTCTTTAAAGAAGGCATTTTTACCCTAAAATTACAAAATAATAATATTAGACATGTATACACAAACGTTTCTTAAAACCTTTAAATAATCGAATCATTTGATTAATAATTCAAAATGTTGTATATTTGAAAACTGAACTATAAAATATCAAAAGTTTCACGTGTATTCCTGAGAAGTATACTATCAAAAAAGAAGCTTTCTATTAAAGTCCTAATGTTCCATTTGCTTGGATTGAATCAGATTTAGAAAAGGCCAATCAATAAATTTTCAAGGACAGCAAAATGGTGACGGTCATTTGCATAACAAGCAGCATAGATCGATGAAACTTCCACATAAATAAAAGCATTCATATGACGATTTTAACATACCTTAGTATCAAAAAGGGATAATACTTTAGTAGATTTAATATTAAATACAAGTATAGCTTGTATAATACGGGCTAGATGTAGATGATGTTTTAATAAACCATAGTTCGTATTCTTCTGATCAACAGCTAGCTCGGATAACGATGCTGGACCTCTTGATGACTGCCATAAAATCTCCAGATTAAAAACTGGAACTTCGTTAGCTTCACAATTAGCCTAAAATTATAAACAATTGAATACATCATACTTATAATCTTTAGTAGTATTTAGTGATTCGACACAACAAAAAAACACAACACAATTTATATGGAAAACAATTACTGGTTTATATACCGGTACATATATAGCACAACTGTGATTGATTACATCTTTGTCCAAGGAAAAGCACCACTTCATTGGTTAGAAGAGAGACCAGGTCAGTTCAGACTTCTGTAGTAGCAAGGAGAGATACAGCTAACAAAATATTTTATATCATAATAATTGAGTGTCATTTAGTTTGTTGTACCTTAATGTTTTTCTTTGTTCCATATTTTTGTGTCATGTGTTATAAGACAACACTTGTTGAAATGTTGTGCTAAATGTGTATAAACCAATTATTATTTTCAATACAAATTGTGTTTTTTTTACATTATAATTCAAACACAGCTGATTCTGTGAAAGAAAAGAATTTGAATTTAATCTCAGTTTCGTTTCTCTAGACTTTATCGCCTCACAATTTACCTGAAGTTGTAAACAATTGACTACATTATAATTAAAACAAGAAAATTCTATGAAAGAAAATAAATGGAATCTTATCTGAGTAAAGTTTTTCTTCTTGTCACTATAGAGCTTGTTTAACAGATAATTTGAAATAGGAAACATTTGTTATGTGTTTTTTACTTTGGTTGATTTACAGATGGTTATATTACTTATTGGCTACATAAGGATTGAAAGTTTTAGGTATTTCAGCTCTCATTTCTGTCAAATTTACCAGTCTTGACTGACTGAAAGTGAAATTTGACTGATTGGAGAATTGACCTGTCAGCCAGTCTACATGCCATTAAATAAGAATTTCAAAAGATTGAATTTCAGAACACAATGACCAATTTCTCAACCTCAAGAATTCAAGATGTCTGCGAGACTCAAAATCCCCCCCCCACCTTCTATAAATTGTTATTGAAAAATTTTTTAATTAAAACTGTTAAATCCAATTTTAGTAATAACACATATCCATGCAGCACACTAGGATTATGGTGATAATGTGATCTCCTGACTCGATTGGTTAGAATCCTGTCTGTATGAGAGAGAGAGACAGCGAGAAATTGGGTTTAACGTAAATGAAATGAAATGGGGTTTAATGTCCTACTCTTTTGCACCTAAACTGGGCTAATGGAAGACGGGCATACACCATACAGTGTGCTATGAAGGAAATTTTGCCCGGGCAGCGGCGCTACGGCCTACTTTTATATCGAATTCCAACTGCCAAGGGATCTTTTACGTGCACTTCAATGTGTACACAGGACCTCGCTTTTCGTCCCATCCCAATGACTATAGGCAGCTGTCCTTATATCGAATTCCAACTGCTAAGGGATCTTTTACGTGCACTCCAGTGTGTACTCGGGACCTCGGTTTTTCGTCCCATCCGAATGACTAGGCAGCTGTCCTTGTCAGACCCTTCTTCTGCATCACTGACAAGGGAAAATCACGCCAGAAAATCGAGATGAACTTTCTCGCCAAATGCAGGGATCGAACACCCGACTTCCAGGCTAGCGAACCAGTGCCTTATCCACTTAGCCACCGTGACCCCCTGGGTTTAACGTTCACTCCACCCAAACTAGGTCATTTCGGGACTAACATATGGTTCAATTTATATGAGTCTTTAGCAGTGGGAGGAAACTGAAGGACCTAGAGAAAATCCACGAGGTTGGACAGGCGACCCTACTCCTAGTCACGTACAAACGGGTAATCAAAGCCACGCCAGAAGACTCAATGACAGACCTTATGATAAAGTGAAAGAGAGAGAGAAATGGGGTTTAACGTCCACTCGACACAAACTAGGTCATTTTGGGACTAACATATGGTTTCAAGTTTATTTCAATAATTCACTTGCGCGTAGGGGTCTTTAGCAGTCGGAGGAAACTGGAGTGCCCGGAGGAAACCCACAAGGTTGAGAAGGCGCCCCTATCTCCATACCACATACGCTCACACCAGGGATCGAAACCACAGCCGCAAGCCAGATGTGACCGGCCAGCTAGAGGTCGAAGCGCGGCACTCCAGACCACTAGGCCATCCCAACCCCACTTATGATAAAGTGTACACATGCTAACCATTCGCCCATCCACCCCCACCCCGCTCCTGTTTATGATTCCTGTATGTGATTAGGATGTGTCTAGCATTACAGATGGGATAAAAAATATAAGATCCAAGTGGACTTTAAAGATCCATGGCAGCCAGAATTAGATGGTGGGGTGAAAGGAGCTTTGGGAAACTGAACACATAGCCATAGAAATGTTTTGTTTTTTTTAAAAAAAAATATAATTTCCATCCAATTTCTTTCATATTTTCGGCTTTCATCTTATAAATTTGAGTAAAAGAACAGCAATATTTCTTTTATTTGGTGTTTTTCATATCCTGGGAGTTACAAATGATGATATGCAATGTCTTTAACATGTTTAGCTAATTCTCATATGAAATACATTTACATTTTAATAGAATTAATATAAAATTCTACTTTCATTTTCCTGTATACCTCGGTTAATCAAATTAATGATGTTACATCTAAGGAAACAATGCCATATTTCTGTTAACCCTTTAACCGACAGATTGTTTTGTGGTTTCAAATAGGAAAAGCATTGGTTAAGAATATATCCCGTAACTCTTTAAATTAAGGAATAAATCATCTGAATGTATATATTTTTGGAAACATCTTGAATTCCTCTATCTAGTGGTATAATTTTTTAACATTTTTTGTCACTTTTATGTATAGGTCATGACCTGCAAAATGGCCTCCTGAAATGTTCCATTTGGAACTGCTGACGGTTAAAGGGTTAAATCCAACAACAAGAATTTAAGAATGTTATCAAAAAATACAAAACAGATCTGCGGTTAATATCATTAGAAACTGAACAGCTGTCAGTTTCTAATGACATTATTATGATGAGATATTTTCAGATTCCTGTCGAGTTTGACATGTGATGAACTCCTAACATGAAGTTAAGGATATTAAATTTATGTATATTGAGATTCATTTTTTTTAAACAGAATTTAAACACTAATCAAAACAAATAACAAGGAATTCATTCAAAGATAGGTTGCCAGACAACAAAACATTCACCCACAGCAGCTAAGTTATAAATCAATCGACCTTTTTTAGCTTGTCTTATGAACAGAATGTTACAAATGGTCAGAAATTGTTATAAATCACAACCCTGTGTATAATTTGTCCTGATTGTGGACGTTGGATGGACGAACAGGGATGACGACAATATACCACCACATTTCAATATGGGCGTAATAAAAACCATCATGCATCTAATCACAACCAATCATGAACTCAAACATCATTTCTAGAGATGAAATATCTTACAGTATACGATCGTCTTCTAACAGGAATTTGTGTAAATTCTATACGACAGTCAGCATTAGCCTATAGGATAACATTGTATAAACATTGTATTTCTCTTTACCATGGTAACGTAATAGGGTTTAATGTTCCACTTTTCTGCATTGACAGCAAGTCTGGACATAAGGTACCAGTCACAGACATTGTTAAGTACGATTATCATACTACGTATATGATATACGTAGTATGATAATTCGTACTTGACAATGTCTGTGACTGTTGCCCTATGTTCAGGCTTGTGTTGCGGCTACCCTTTTACATGGGAGTGTAGTAAGGGAGGTTTATCTTTATGATACAAACTTTATTCTCGAACTCCTACTGCATAATTTCACTCATCACAAAGTGGGAGTTACTTTAATATAAATGGAATTTGTGTTATTTCGCAGAGTAAGAGTATTGCAATGGGCGTATTTATGAGAGGAGATTTCCCAACAACCTGTTAGACATTATATCATGCCAATATTAAAGAGGCATTACCATTTTCAACAAAAGAATAAATATAATTAATTCTGAGCAATTTCATGCTAAATTAAACCTTTCATTCCTCATATTATTGAAAGTTAAAAGGACTGACCAAGCTGTTAAACCACTGACAACTTATAAATTGAAAGTTAAAAACTGAAATGAAAGGGAGTTTAACGTCCTACTGTTCTGCTCTGACTGGGTTAATGAAGACAGTGAAAGTCAAAACATCTGTATCTTAGCAACGACTACAATCTAATTTATACACTCTCTCTTTTCGTTGGTTTAGTCAAGGTCAATTCGATATTTTGGTTGACAAGCGATGAAAAAAAGGTCTCCATATTTATTTATTTATTTATTTATTCTAAGTAACAGATTAATTCCTGACAAAAAAAATCATGAATAATCTGCCTTTTAAGGATAACCGAAGAAAACCAGTAAAAATTACAAGGGCAGATCAAGTTATAGTCGTAAATGACAGAAGTAAGAAATGAATATCATAGGTTCTAGTACTTACATCCATGGTAATTTGTAAAACATCTGCCGTGGAACCAATAAAAGATAGTAAATCAGTATCACTCATTCCTATATCCTAAAAATATAATAATACATTTGTCAAGAACTTTTCTTCTCAGGCTCTCTGACCTTCAGACTTTGCAGCAAAATACTAGGAACACCGGAATCAAATACGGAATCTAAATGTTAATGAGCAGTGCCACACTCTCCGAGCTAATGTGGCCTCTATAACATTTGGTTTTCTTGTTTATTTTAAATTGTAGTACAGTTCTCATTAATTAAACTGCTTAAATATGTTTAAATGGATACATACCTTTCTACATAACCTTTCTTTAGGAACTTTTCCAACCTAAATTACAAGTAAACAGTAATCAAACATGCGGAGGTTACAAAAAACATTAATTTAGTACACATCTTCTCTATCTTATATTGTTTCTTTTCAATTTTTATTTCCTATTTTTTGGAGTGTTTCTACAAAATGTGACTAAAAATAAATCTGATTGCCTTTTTTTTTGAAAAACTATATCATATTTTTAAGATATGTGTGTTCTATCAATTAATTAAGTGGTTTCTGTGAAAAAATCTGGCCAATCTTTGTCTGACTGGCAATTAATTTTTAAAGTGAAAGTTCCTAGTACCATCTACCATCTACTCAAATAGAGAGAGAGAAATGGGTTTAACCTCCACTCGATACAAACTAGGTCATTTCGGGACTAACATATGGTTCACTTTTATTTCAATAATTTGCTTGCGCATTCGGCTATTACCCCCACCCACCCCACCAGCAACTACTCTAATAACTCTTACCTTGTCCATGAGATAAGCTGTGGCTGAGAATCTTTTTAATATAAACATATGCCATAATAAACTACATACACCTAAAAATAGTAACATATGTGAATACAATTCTCAAAACAATTCACCTGTCACAGACAGGTACAAATTTTGGTCTTTCGTCACCTTCTCCAAGCCAGATTTGTTTTTCTTAAAATAATAGAGAGAGAGAAATGGGGTTTAACGTCCACACAACAAAAGCTACGTGATTTTGGGACTAGCATATGGTTCAATCTTTTATTTCAACAGCAGAAGGAAACCAGAGAACCAGGAGAAAACCCAGGAGATGGGACAGGCAACCCTATTTCTTTTCATGTTCAAGCGAGGAAACAAAACCACTCCACTTGACTCAATGACACCTTATAATAAGCACATGTTAAACCAGCCCCACCTTATTTTAAATAAGGTAAGATTTAAATGACAATTTCTATTAAGAAAACATTAACTAACCTTGTCTAAGTAAAGCATTTTGTACCAATTTCAAATATTCTACTGATAATTCTAAATTCTTCACAATCTGAAAATATTTAATCATTTTGTAAATCTGATCATTCTTCATAACAAAATACAAAAAAGATTAAAATTTCTTAATTTTACTTTTTATAAATTTTAACGAAATAAAATGAAACGAAGTTTACTTTCTGCACCAACTGGACTAATGAAGAAGGGAAATTGTTTTTGGACATCACTGCTACGGCTTACTCTTATTACGATTTACAACTGTCAGAGGATGTTGACCATGTTGCCAATGGTAGACATAGGATCTTTATCTTTCCAAACAACTAGATTCTTTTCCATGCCAGGCTCTTTATTTTAAAGATATTAACGCAGACATAAAACCGGTATGACATTTCAGTCAGACGTCCTCCTGCACCCACCACTTCTATCCAAAGCTTTGTGTTTCAATTTCACACTGCAGTTGATTATTAGTATTTTCATATGGTAACAAGATTGAAACCTACCTCTGGTTCTCTGTTCCATTGAGCAGCATATTCCCAACAACAATTAGATAATAATATATCATTCTCTAAACTATGTGGAAATCTTTCTCTCAATACTTCTAACTGATCTGGAAAATACCCCAAAAAATTGAAAATTTCTAGCTAAAATCATTTTCTTGGTATGCTGATCAAACCATAGGGATTAATCACTCCTGGTAGAATCTTCTTCTTCGATTCTTGTGCACAATTCGTTTTTCACCAGAATCAAACATTCATGTACGCAACTTAACAAAGTCTACTGGAAACCACAAGATTTCACTAGTCGCTATCAAACAGACAAATTTGTAATTTCATATGCTTGATAACTCCCAGTGAAATCTTATCAAAAGATATTTAATATAGTGATAATTATTTATAGAACTGTGTTGTGTTATATCATGTTCAATTGCTAAATGCCATTCGAAGATGACGCAACACTTTGTCAGCCTAATAAAATAATAATAACCAACTAATTACCTTGTATCTGCTCTAACGGTGTTTTAACTTCTTCCTCTGCATCTATATCAGTTTCTGTGATCTGTTGACTAGAGTCGTCTGTATGATTATTGACTAGCGAGAGTTTACGATACAAGGAACGAGGACCTAATCCTAGTCTCATTGCATACCTCGCTACTATTTCTGATATTGAACCTACACACAAAAACAATAATAAACAATTTAATTTAATCATCTCATGCCATTTGGATATAAAATAATCATTTAGTGACATGTTAAACAATGAAACGTCAATTGATTTGCCAGGCAATAAAACATATGCCTACCAGCAGCCTTGTCGCCTCGAACATCAATAAAGAAATAGTCATAATTGAAAACTGAATCTAGCTTCGTTCTTTCCATGGGCTTCAAATTTTAAAAGGTTGGATGCTGGAGTTATTTCTTTGACCTCATGTAAAGTTGAAGACACAACAGTTATAAGTCTGCCGCTTATTAGATAGATGTGCAACACTATTTAAAATAACTGACTGTAATCCATCTCACCTCTGCCACCTTCCAGTAATTTTGTAATAGACACTGTGATTGGTTCTAGTTTAGTTACATTGCTATGCTGATTGGTTGGTAGTTTGAGTTGAAGCAGACGGCTAATTGCCAGTACATCATCTAATTGTTTGACTAGAACATTCCAATGCTCCATGTCGACTGCTAGAGATTCCCACTCAGATAAATCTGTTTTATCAGAATTACAACTAGCTGTGTCAGCATCAGGATCCTAAAACCATTGAAAATAGAGAAAAATAACGACTTTGCTTTGAATATCAAAACTTCTTAACCCTTTAACATGACAGAGGGAGGGGGAAGAGAGGGAGAGATACATTATGTAAGATTTCGATTAAGAGGTAGCTACTCTTGTTATAAAAGTTCAAATGCAGATAATGTAAAATGAATAATTTGAAAATTTCATTTAAATTACTCTATTGCAAGTGAAGGCCTTTGCAGGTTTGACAAGCTAAATCGTGCTCCTTCATCTTTAGATTAAATCAAAATATGACTGTAACAATTTAATTTATTTAATATTGGAGGAATCCGATGCCATCAAGAATTGATTATGGCCTGGATCAGTTAATTAATGTCTAATTAAAAATTTAGAAAACATTTCAGGCCTAAAGAAAGACCTGCAATAGGCAGATTTAGCTCTTGCATAATGCATGTTTAATGTTCTCTAGGCATAAACTAAATCATTTTGGGAATAACGTTTAGATTCACTTCTAGTTCAATAATTAGCATGTGTGTAGGGGTCTTTAGTAGTGAATGGAAACCGTAGGACCTGGATAAAAACACCACTTGACCCACTGACAGAGAGAGAGAGAGAAATGGGGTTTAACGTCCACTCGACACAACTAGGTCATTTCAGGACTAACATATGGTTTTTAAAATTTTATTTCAATAATTCGCTTGCGCGTAGGGGTCTTTAGCAGTGGGAGGAAACCAGAATGCCCGGAGGAAACCCACGAGGTTGAGAAGGCGCCCCTATCTCCATGCCACATAAGCTCACACCAGGGCTCGAAACCACATCCGCAAGCCAGAGGTGACCGGCCAGCTAGAGGCCGAAGCGCGGCACTCTAGACAACTAGACCATCCCCCCCCCCCCCACTGACAGAAATCATGATCCAAACATGCAAGCATTAAATCACTAGACCACCCTACCTCCCTTAATTACTATTTATTGACTATATACTAGTTGCATGACATAAGTTTCGGATGATTTTTTAAAAATGAGCTATAAAACTCAATACATCACAAATAAATTCAACTTACTTTTGCTTTAGTTTGGTTACCAAGCATTTCCGTGGCAACCCCTTTACATGTTAACGCTGCAATGTAAGCTGATTGGATATGGTCGCTATGGCTACACTGATCTCTAACTTTCTGCCACCATGATGATATAGCATTATTATCTACCAGTACATCACTCTTATCTGGCAAAATGAACAAAAGTCATGTTATACTTTGTCAACGGACTTAAACATTTCATGCGATTGAAGGCAAATGTTTGTGGGTTTACACTTTTTTTTCAACGGCAACAGAAAAAGAATATAGCTAAACAGGAACACAATATTTCATCTAATTTAGGAAAATCCTGGCGATCAAGGGCAATAACTCTGAAATCTGAAAATCAACAGGCTTCTTTTATCTCATGAAAATATACACTGGGTATCTATCTAAAGTCAACTGAATGAAAACTTGAGTAAAAGAATTATGGACACCTTGAATCATTGGTGTGTAAAGGAGAGAGAGAAATGGGGGTTTAACGTCCACTCGACACAAACTAGGTCATTTTAGGACTATCATATGGTTCAAAAGACCACTTAAGCAGTGGGAGGAACCGAAGAGGTCGGACATACTCCTTGCCACAGACCTTGTGATCAAATTGCGCACAAGCTAAGCATTCGTTCACCCAACCACCTTAGTGTGTAAAGGAATGGTGGACAAATGACAATATTTAAACAATATGTACCGGGTATGTATAATAATACTGTACCTGTCATGGCTGTTATAGATTTAATAACATGATGTAAATTAGGTATAGACCATATATATCTTTCATTATTAGATAACCAGTATAATAATAATAAACTCTGAAAAAACAAACCCAAAACAAATGATTAGTTAATGAATTGAAATAAAATGGGGTTTAAGGACCCACTGTTCTGGATAAGTTAAAACTTCAACATATCAAGAATTCATTTTGACAAGTAGTACAGAAAGTTTTTTTTCAAATATATTGTTTTCATTAACAGAAATTATGACATTTTATCTTTTTTCATAATTTTCATTCTTTTTTTAAATACCAATGGGATAATAATTAAATCATATATGTCAATCATTTCAAAACAATATTTTCTTTGTGGTTTTAAAAAATAAATACAGTTCACTATAGTTTATGTGTAAGAAATGGTTTTGAAAAGGGGAAAGTTTTAAATTATGTTACCATAATGTCGTCTGGTGGTAAATTACTGTCTTGTAACATTACACTTAGATCACTAGAAGAAACACTCCCACAAATACATCGATCAAATATAAAGGTAGCTGAAAGTATACAACATGGTACAATAATTCATTATCAAACTATGGTCTTGTATCCATTGGTTTCAAACTATGTTCTTGTATCCATCAGTTTCAAACTATGTTCTTGTATCCATTGATGATTAAACGTAAAAATCGATAATCAAGACTTTGTTTATTATTGTAACCACGGTGACAATGACAATCAAGACTACAGTATTATTAAAATGAGGATTTCTCTGCTGAAAGTGAAGTAATTTGACAGGAATTTTGACCATTTTCCCTTCATATTATCTGTTTTTTAAACTATTCTTGTGAAAACTATCAGCTCTTTATTATCTGATCTTCCATAATGTCAATTTAAGCTCCATTTAAAAGCTGGGAAGTTGGGTGTCTTAATGGTCCAACGACACACTTTAGACCATAAGGTCTGTAACTGACTCAAGAGACGTTCTTTCGATACCACAATTGTAAAGGACAAGGAAGAGTTTCATCTGCATAAGTTTGTAGGTTTTCTCCAGGTCCTCCAGTTTCTCACCATGGCTAAAGACTCCAACATGCAAGCGTATTACGACATTAAACCACATTTCTCTCTCTCTCTCAATTAAAAGCTGATATGTTATGGATTTATTGTACTAAAATATTTGTAAAACAAACCCTTATAATAATAATAATCTTTGGAAAATTCAATCTTACCTAATGCAAGTCGTCTATCGGATGACAGAGACTTTATAACAGATATAGAAGTAAATTTACTGGCATCATGATCAGACAAGTGAACTTGACATTCAAAACATCGTAAATATGATGTGACAGGTAATGTCGAATTGTTGTCTTTAAATTGAACACGTTTATCTGGGGTGGATGTTGTAGTTTTTATATTACTATCTAGACTAGATTGTATAGATTCTAATTCTGATGGTGTCACACCTAGCAGACGGCACAAACACTACAATAAAAATAAATAAATATATATTAATGTCTAGTAAAAAAGCAATTATATGAATCAGAATTATCACTTTTTTTCCAAATTCTTATAGATTGTGAAAATTCATTTTACTAAAATAACTAATAGCATAAAAAAGATGGATATTTTTTCTGCTATATGCTTATATTTAGAACTGTTTTTCCAACGCTTGAAATGATTATCAGATTAATTATGATATTTTTCAGTCGAATCTTATTCTTATCCACCATTTTGTAACTCAACTGGCCTGAAAGGCTCTATAAGGCTTGTCATGGTCATAGTTCAAACTTAATGTCGATTGCATGCAGATAGTTAGACTATAGTACAACAAAATGGCACAATCGAAAGTGCCACAGTTCAGGACACACAAACATCTTATATAGCTGACTGACAACATACAAAGAGCTATGCCTTACTCTTATTTTAAACTCCAACTGTCAAGGGTGCTTTGTGTACGAAGGACCTAGGTTTTTTGTCCCATCCGAACAACTATACATACTGACAGGGGTGAAACCACCCTGGAAATACACTTTAGTATGTTTATAGAAGAAATGTTAATATGACTGTACCTCTGGTGATGTATCAGGACTATTGGCGCTAGTAGAGAAACCTTGTATCATATTATAACTCTGTAGTAGACAATCTTGTGACTGACAATATCGTAGAAATAATCGACTATCAATATCTTGATTTATATCACCTGAACAAATAAATACACACAACTATTCATATCTATATCATCTAAAAATATATACACTCAATTATATTCACATAGAAGATTACTGTACAATCTGATCAAAATACAGATCTATATTTCGTTTCATTTTTTTATACTTTCGATGGCCTACACCAGTCGTTGTTTTTTGTATTTTAGAGAGCCGAAAAAAGCTCCCCATAATGAAGAAATTGAAAATATCGCTCCCCTAAAAAAGCTCTCCCAGTTTCGATAAGAAGAGTGATTTAGAAATTGAGGTAAGTGATCTGATATTAAGAAGAGTGATTAGTTGCATGTATGTGGAAATGGTTCTCAGATTCAATAGCTGCGTGTAAGGGGTCATTCCTGGTTACATAAATGATAATTAACATCGTCTGCTATATAATAGCACTCGTTCGTAGTTGTACAGTCAAGTAAAATTTCTGCTATTGTCTATAACTACATACGATATTCCAATAGAAATACTTGTCGACATTTCGAAATATATATGGCTTGTATAAATTTTGTTTAAAAACATAACTCCTATTCAAAATATAATCATAAATGCTTGACAATTCCATCAAAATGTAGCTTCTTACCTTTACCACTTATTTTCTTTATACAAGCCTTGATAACACTTTTCATAAATTTAGGTGAAAGATATTTAGCAGCTAGTATTCTTTCTACACCCTAAAAAAAATAAACAAAGGCAGTGGTGGAAATTCATTACACTATCCATTATAAATACATAGCAGTCACCAATCTTGATTTCCAGAGATAAGTCTACCCGTCGTTTATCTCTGGAAAAACTCATGGGCCATTAATCAGTGTGAAATCGGTTCCTTAGCTTCCCATTGGTAATTGACTGGCAGGATTTGTTAGAATGAAATGCTGCCAATTTCTCGGCAATTAGGCATTGGTTTGTTGCATGAGTTACATGTCAATGATACGTGGAACATTTTCCACATCTCGACATCAAAAGTCCTTTCGAAAACAGCCAATTTGATGATTTGCAATAAACTATTTTTAGCGCACAATGTGAGTGACTCAGCTAAATATGTGAAATTTCTAAAGCGACCGATGGAAGGATACATCACATGACATTCAAAATGGTCGACATAGATGTACTGGCAAAATGTAAGGCACTAATGAAATAGTACCTAACATTTTCAAGTTAGTGCCGGGCATGTATTAATAATATTAATAAAAAAGACAAATCAGTGCCTTTTTTCCAGGCTTGGACATATGGCCAGCAGTTTTCCCAGAGATAAACAAAGGGTAAACTTATTTCTGGTAGCCGAAATTCAGTAGTCACCGCTCAAAATGAGTAATTTGAGAAACAATAATTTCTTTGGCATAATACTTGGAAAAATAACATATAAAAAACACAAGTTTGTAACGCTTCTGTTAAACTCACCTGTTTGGCTATATTAGCTATTCTAATATCAAGAATTAATTCAGTAATGGTTGAATCAACAGCTTCTAGACAATAAAATAAGATAAACTTATTAATGACAATTATAAAAGGTATGTAATAAAATATATCGTATATGTAACAAAATATATCACAATTGTCCAAATACATTTAACAGCAGTCAAATAAACGAAAAACATTTTATGACTGATGCACCTAAATAATTTGTGATTCTATTCATATAATCATAAATAAGGAGGATGCATAGCAGGGTATGTAAATATGTGGTGTGGTGTTGGACTGTTTGTATATCTGTCAACAATAGATTGTTTTGTCCTGTGCTGTGCTGTTATGATACAGCGCACACATGCTAAACATTCGGCTATCCAACGCCCCCTGTCTTGAGTTTAAATATACTTCCTACTGTACTGGTCAAGGGGAATTCCCTGTGTCTCAATTAGTAGGTGAGTGTAAATTCCTGGATTGTGTCGTGGGAATAATTACCGACAGGAGCATATGGTCTCCAGCCCTTACATATCAAAGGCAGATGTCTGGATTACACTGTTGTTGTATAAACTCATTAAAAGATTTGAAGTAAGAGGTCTAGCGTAAATATCATACCAGATTCTTCTGTTGTCTCCTTTAACAAGGCCTTTAATTTCTTTAATAAATGTAAATCTCTAGCTCTTTTACTACTTTTATCACTGAAATAAATTTAATCATTTTATAAGATATTAAAATTAGATATGATGGAAATTGATATTAGATTTAACTATATGATGAAAATCCAAGCTGTATGCCTTCTTGTTTTTATTAATAAGTCGTACTCAACTGCAGATAATACAACAAATTTAAAAAGATTTGCACTTTTGGAAAACTTAGCTGTGGACTATTCAAATATGGTGCCAGCTCTATCTTTATAAAAATGACCATCACAAATTTGATCTTAGTTATGATGAAAATTCAAATTTGATAAAAAAAATCCAAATTTGATCTTAGATATGATGATGATTCTAATTAGATAAGATGAAAATCCAAATTAGATATGATAAAAACCAAATTAAATTCATTTTCAATGTACATCTTACCTTAAAGCTAAATGAAAGGGAATATCTATAATTTTAATAACACCGTCAGTATCAATAAGAGCACATTGATAAGAATGGTGTTTCGTTCCTTGGCATGTCACGTTATTTAAACCCATTACACCATACGACGGACAAACCAACTGACACCATTTACTGACATTAAATGCTGCTACACGTGGACCATTAGCCGCTGTCCACACCTACAAATATTTCAAGTAAAAGAATATTTTGAGAATTCTGAATGAATGTTCTCTTGAAAAATATTACAGCTGGGCAAACTGTAACATAATGATTAAAGCTTCTCTTTAAGGAGAGAGAATGAAGGCAACCCAACTCCATGTCACTTAAAAGCCTGTGATCGAAACAAACCTACTTGATTCAATGGCAGACCAACGCTTCAGTTTAATTGACTCTTAGATAGAAAATAACAAAATATTTTGAGTAAATACTGGTAATAACAGACATCTAATTTGTAACAGTGCAACGATAATTTCTCACCTCTAAAATACCTCTTCTAGGTGCGTATATAATAAGGAATTGTGCTACCCGTGAATGTTCCGGATTTCGTCCAGAATGTCCATCATCTTCTCGTATCATTATCCAACCAACCTGAGCATCTCTATAACCTAAACAATAAACAATTTTTAATGAAGTTTGGAAAGAATGGGGCTTAACATCTTGTCAACACAAACTAGGTCATTTTTAGAGGGAGAGAGAGAAAGGGGGTTTAACGTCCTTTTGACACAAACTAGGTCATTTCGGGACTAACTTATGGTTCAATTTTATTTCAATAATTTGCTTGTACACAGGGGTCTTAACAGTGGGAGGAAACTGGAGAATCCGGAGAAGATCCACGAGGTTGGACAAGCGATCCTAATCCTTGTCACGTACAACCAGGGAATCCAAATGACGCCATTTGACTGAATAACAGACCTTATGATACAGCACACATTATGCTAACTGTTCGGCCATCCAACCCCCCTCAATGGGTCGGGAGAATTTTGTCTGGACAGAAGCATTTCTGCCTAATCATTTACAAAATCAAACTAATAAGGGATTTTCTGTCTTTCCTGTAGTAAATGTGAAACAAAAGCAAAATAGTTTCATACTCTTCAAGTGTGCTCACCTTTCCATATTCTAACTGCTATTCCTCTCTCAACATCTATCAATATAACTCTACCAAAACTACCAGTAACAGCAGCATAATGACTATTAGGTGATAAAACTATCTTATTACCAGTTCTACGTCTATCAGGTAAACTAAATCTGTAATAATATCATATATACTTAAAGATACATTCATTATACAAGAGCTAAATCTGCCAATTGCACGACTTTCTTTAGGCCTGAAATGTTATTAATTATTAATTAACTTGTCCTGACCATAATCAACTCTTGGATGTCATCGCCAGTCTGCGATATTGACTGGATTAGAACCCTATCTGCTGTTCAACTTTCATTCATGATTAAATCATGAAAGGGATAATCAAGACTATGATTTTATCATACCGACTTTGGTAATGATGATCAAGGCTAGGACGAATTATCTAGTTTTTAATTATTATAGCGAGAACTGCTAGATCTTAATCTAATTTCCGATAATGTGTCTTTAAATAGTTCTTTCAGGTAAACTAAATCAGTAAATAATATCATATGTACTGAATACATTTACACAGTCATAAACTCCCTCCAGACCTGTCCCTTGTCATTCATTAAATAAGTCTTATTATTATTATTTACCTTAGAGGTAGAGGCGTGGCTTGTTCTATCTTACATGTATTTACTAACTTGTTGATATATCAGATTGTTCTATATCAATATATCTGAGACGTAGAGGTGTGGCTAATTCTATTTAGGTACATGTTATCATTTACCTGAGAGGTAGGGGTGTGGCTTGTTCTATTTTAGGTACATGTTTATCTTTAGAATCATCTTTCGTCTTTCCTCCAAAACCCAACCAACCACTACAAATAAAAATAAAAAACACAAATAATACATATTCCTTGGTTTATTATTTTTCAGATTATATTATCAAATTTGTTTTATTGCCCAGTTTTTAATTTGTAAGTTTGAAAGTTTTTGGTTCCTTACCTTGCTGCTGACATTAAAGCACTTTTAATTTTGTGGGCCATTGCCATAGCAACTTCTGATAAAATAGGTGGTGCACTTCCCTGAAATAAACAGTGTAAACATGTTAATGAAAAATAATAGCCTAACTTTTTTTAATTGCTAATTATGTCAGTCAACATCACTTGTTGACTAATGAGTAGTGCGAACTTGGCTTGAAAAATCCTGAGATATTTTTAAGCCCATGCTGGCGGGCAGTGCCAGATTCACCAAGAGGCTCAGCAAACTGACGCCTAGGGGCTCGAGAAATCAGGCACCACATGACGATGGGGGAAGAAGAAGGGGGGAGGGGTCTCATAAGTGGAATAGTTTTGGGCCTCTCATCATCCAAATCCAACTATAGAATCGCAATCCACTACATGAGTGACATACACAATAGCTCTAGACAACAACTCATCCACCTAGAATACAGGAAACAAAACACACCTCAACAGCATAAAAGAAACCAACATATGGTCCAACACCAGACGTCACATATATAGTAGCAGCAGGTGGACTAGATTTAACACCAGCAGCGTATCCTCCTAGTAATGATGCTGTCTTCATCTGATCAAATGGATTCGATGACTGAAGACCTGAAATCAATGTAATTTGCATTTGTCATTCTATAATTCATTTCATCTGTTTCAGGGTTTTAAGTTTCAATAGACGAAAATGTTTGTGAATAAGGTCCCTGATTATTTCAGTTCTACTTGTCAGTCAGCCAGAATTGTGAAGAAAAGGCAAACATGGAATTTTCAGAAAGAGTCATTACATCATATCTTTTGATACCAATTAGTTTTCCAATGTTTACCTCTCAGTAGTTAAACCTACATGTGTTTCTCACAACTCAAAGGCAATAAAATAACAAAATAATATTTCTAACTACATCTGATATAAGAAGAGGGATCTTTACTCTCCCCTCTTCCCCCTTCAAAAAAGACAAAGTGTATGATATTTCTTACCACAGCTGATGTGATCATGTATAATATCTTGATCTTGTAAACCCCATTTTTTATAGGCTAATGGTGGAACTTGTAAAACAGATTCTCCTCCACTTGCTGTAGCTGTAGAAATATACAACTTTATATCATAAGCGAATAATCAAATGCAGATACAATACACTGTCTTGACTATCAGAGAATAAAGTATCAACTCATGCACCCAGATATATATGATATATTGGATCAGGAATAATATAAATTATCATATAAATGATTATACCTCTAGCGACTTGATTCCTACACGCTCTTAAAGACTGCATTAAACTAAAACCATCAATAGATACAACAGCTTTTCTATATAATATAACCAATTCTTCATGCTGAAATATGTAATATACATCTTTACTTATAATCATTATAGTTTACGCTGTGATCAGGTTGGTGGCATCACGAAGAATAAAGTGCCAGTGATCAGATTAATTAGTTAATAGGTGAGTGCATGCAAACAACTCTGAATACAATGGGACACATAGATTACAGACATTGCAAGAAATAAACAATAAACGTATATATATCGAATCAAGTGGATGGATCAGGAAGCTAGCCGTAAGCATCCAATGTGCCATACATCATTGAAACTTCTGTCATTGAGCCAAATGGCGTGGTTTTCGATTCCCCACTTGTCTAACCTCATGGGTTTTCTTCGGGTCCTCCAGTTTTGTCCCACTGCTAAAGACCCTTATGTGCAAGCGAATTATGGAAATAAAAATGAACCATGTTAGTCTCAAAATGACTTAGTTTCTGTAGAGTTACCTCCACCACTGACAAGGGCAAACAACGCCAGAAAATCCTGATGAACTTTCTTGGACAACACAGGATAGTGAGCTAAGGGTCTCACTCAATTAGCCACCATGGCTCCCCTAAAATATCAAATGTCACTGCATGATTGACAGATATTCCCTATTTGAGATTTATCTTTCACAATATGGTAGTTCCTAAGGGATTGCGATTGCCCTACAATGACACAATGAGACTTGAAGTAATCTTCAATAATTACCTGTTCTGCCATACCAAGATAACGAGGTGGTTCGTACGTATGAGCTTTTATTTTCTGTATTTGTTCTGCATGAAGTAGTTGGGACAATAATAATACCCCTGTCTGTGAAATAAAATATTTTATTAAATAAGTTTAATGCGCTACATGTAAAAGCAAATACGGGCAACGTTAAACTGAAGTTGTGTGATGAAAGGACTGAAAATCAAGACTCTGTTTATTAGCGTGGCAATGTTATTTGATAATCATACAGATTAAAGTAATTTGACTGAAATTTGACTGAAAGTTTCAATTTATTCATTAATCATTTTATTTTCTTAACTATTATAGCAAATAACACCAGCTATTTAACTAAATCTTACACAATGCATCTTTAATTAGAGAGCATGATGAAATGAATGAAATGAACTGGGGTTTAATTGTCCTACTCTTCTGCACCTAACCTGCAGACGAGAGAGCATGATGATGAATGCCACCATTTTATACAAACCTCTGTAAACATCTTAATATAACCATTTGAATAACCAACAATAACACAAGTCCAATCAGGTGCACCATGGGTACTTCTATAATACAAATCGTATATATAAATATCACAAAATATCCTTTGGTACCAGTATGATATTGTACACAACTGAGACGGAGAAATGGAAATTAGATGAATCAGGATTTAGTGTCCTAGTTTTCTGCATCAAATGGGCTAATAAAGATGGGCATCTACCATGTAGTGTTCTACGAGGGATATTTTATCACTGACATCAACATTTCCCCCTATTCTTTGTTGAATTCCAACTGACAAGGGTTATTTTATGTGCACTTCAATGTGTTTTCGTCGGACCTCATTTCATCATAACAACTAGATTCTGTAGCATGTAATACACTTGTGTTTTTTTCCTACTTAGTGTCCTTAGTGTCAATTTGATTAAAACACAGATCCAATTTTGTTTCGTTTTTTATAGTTCAAAATTTCGTTTTTACTTGTCTTCACTACTCTTGGATCTGGAGGACTTGTTATTTAACTGGTGTTCTGCCTGAAATGAGGGGCCAGCCAATCAAATGGTCTGTCGAATCGACCGTTTGACCTTTTCATGCGTGGAACTGTGGGTAGATATTACCAGCCAACGACGTCTATACTAACACCAGCGGATAGAAATCATAACAAAACACAAGTGGATTTTGAAAAGCATGGCGATCGCTAATTGGTTAATCGAATGACTGACGTTATCGGGTCAAATGTCCCGTGCTTGATACCTGACGTCATAGAACGTGAGCGTCCACTATAACTAGTTAGATCTACATGAGTGTAGGCCATCGAAAGTATAAAAAACGAAACGAAATATAGATCTATATTTTAATTTAGATTGCCTTAGTGTAAGAAATCAAGCAAAAGGCCTTCAAGTAACAAAAGGAAGAGTTGTGAAGCTAAAAATAACTAGAACAATGGTGGTAATAGAAGTCAAATATTTTACCTTTTTTGTGAAGCTAATGGTAGACAAAGTACAGCTGTTATAAGTTCACTGAAACAAGTTAATTTATATAGATATAGGTACAAATAAAATAATCACATATCAAAGATAAAACTGTGGTGTTTAGAAAAAATATGAATCACCACTCTCTTCTTTCAGTATTCCATAGAATTGTGACCTGTATACGACAGTTCAATTACTAAATGCCATTGAAATAATTTATTCCTGCTCTCATGTTGTAGGTTACAAAATTTCTAAAACTTTTATCGATGATCAATTCAAACTACCTTGGTGTAAATTCACTCTTCCAGGCAATAGTAAACTTTGTATCAATATCTTCTTCATTATTTTTAGGATCCCATTTTTCTGAATGATTTGAAGAAAGAAAGATAAAGGTGATTACGACAAATAAGAAAAATATTATCATAAATCGACAAAGTCATCAACAATATGAAATTTCACTGCTATTGAATGGAAAAGTAATTAATTTGGAGCTAAATGCACATTTATCTGCCTTTGAGTCTATTGCAGGGCTGCCACTTGAAAATTTGACAAAAAAGAAAATAGAACATAAACACATAAATATAGCATAAAATTAACATGGCACATCATTGCCCTGAAAGGAAACATGGAATATGTGATAGTAGTTTCTGCCTTTAAGAGTAAGATGTGTTTTTGATAACAGGGAACTATTAAATCACATAAGAAATGTTTTATTATTATGATGTATTACATCATATTACAATCCATGACATGCTTGACTTTTACAATCTGTAAAACCTGCTCAAGCGCTAATTTGAGGCAAGCATAATCATTTGCATTTATATAAAAAATGGCTAAGATAAAAGGAAATGAGATCTGAAGGGGAAATTTTACCCTGAATGTGGCACTATGTCCTACTCTTTCAAATTCAAACTGTCATGGGTTCTTTTACATGCATGCCAAGAAAAAAAGCATCTACATACGTGTTAAAACAATTATTCTGTTTTCAAAAGCTAATGTTATCATATCATTGGCTGGTGAAAGTGAAATCAAACAATCTTGAAGCCACTTCATTTTACTGTTGTCTTCCACTTCATTATTACCAGCCAATGACTCAACAGCTTTCTGAATAGCTTGTTCATCTTCGGACCAACCCCAGTCATTATTCCATTCGTCAGAAACTGAAACATAACATGTGTAAGTTTGTACTACTACCAATTACTATAACATAAGCTTCTCTTACATTTATTCATGTAGTTAGAAATTAGTAAGGATGTAACGAGTCAAAAATAATTGAACCGGTTAACTGATGGGCAAAAAAACGACCGTGACCGGTCAACCGATTCACTTTTTAGTAGCCGAGTTATTATTTGTCGGTACCGTACAAAACAGCATTAAAATTAACTTTTCACACTATTTTACTTCATTTTAAATATGAACTATTGGACCCGAAGTCATAAGAAGAGTTTATTTATTGCAGCTTATTTTGATTTTCATTCAAATTTCTCCGACAGAAACATTGAGTCGTCTAACAGTCTTGCTACCACGTGGTCGTCACTCGTCCATCATCACATGACGTTGTGTGACTGACAGATCGGAAAAATGATTAGGTATTATTAGTGTTCGACCTGTTACAAATATAGGAATATTCAGTCTAAGGCCCCACCCACCTGCATCTCAACGTGCATGCAATGTTAGAATTTAATCCAATATTAAAATATTTACATGAAGTTCGGCGTTTTTATTCGCGCGCACTTCATTACGTTTGTTTTCATACGCAGTCAATCTGTAGTCAAGTTACCCACTGTAACCCAGTCCGAACATACAACACAATACATCGCTCTTTTCTGTGGAATCTAGGTTATGTCGTCGAACTATTAATCTTACCATCCTTACCGCCATCCGTAATATTTGTAGTATCGATATTTATTGGTTTAAGGATATATATATTTTCCAAATGATTCCTCATGGGCTCATGTTTACCACACGTGACACCAGCGAGCCAATGAAATGACTAAAAAAGATTATACCATATGTCCACGTACAAGAGAGACGAAAGATACTTTGTTCATGACTAATTTTTCTACTACATTTTCGAGCAGTGAATACGGCCGTTTTATAACCGGGAAAATTTTGTATCAACGTATAATATAAACAAGCGAATGTGGGTTAATGCTAGTATACTACTAATGAATATACACATAAATATTATTATATAGAACGAATAACGGTCAAGGGAATATCGAACCGGTCAGCTTGTCAAACCGAACCGTAACCGGTTGACCGAGTAACCGTTTACATCCTTAGAAATTAGCCTATGTAATGTGCTTCATTTGAATGTCTGTATTGTTAAATTTAACCAGTTCTAATCCTGAAACAGGATTGAAGAATCATTTAAAATCCTGTATCTTAATTCTTATAATATACAAAACTCCTGGAGAGAGATGATGACCTTTACACGCTATCTCAGCTACTTGTCTTATTAACAGGAGGACCATATTTATTTAGAATCAGAATACTAGTGATCAACTGCTATGTGGGAAAAGTAAGACAAAGTGTATTTTATGTAAGCAAAAATAAAGTTATATGTACTGATTAGGAACTCACTGATTGTATCAGTAAAAACAATAACAAACCTTCGACTTCTGTCACAGAATTTGCAGACTCAACTTCTGGCGTATGTTCTCTCAGAAATGGGAAAAGGAATTGCCTAACTGCCTTAATATCCTGAAACCCGGATAGAACAGACAGTTGGCACGACATATTGTTCTATTGTGCAATTGACAGATGCAGATTTATTTATCTTTTATTAAATAAACATCACAAAGTCTTTCACACGTCAGCCATGACAGTCTCTCATGACGTCATCTGAACGGAAGTACTCGTCTGCAAATTATTGAATTTGTGTTCTGCTATTCTTTATCCACTTATCAGGTACTAAAACAAAACCAATACCGTGTTCTGTTTTCTATTTACATATTTTTGTAAAATATATAATTATAATTAGGTGTAATCAGGCAAATATTTTTATATACGTAAACTTCAAATTCAGTTCTCTTAACCTAAATTAGAGTTATGTCCCCTTTCCCTAGTTTCAGTTTCGACTAGTGTTTTGCTTATTGGACTTTGAGACACTTGATGAATGTCAATAAATGATGTTACTTATAATGGGCAGGATGGAGTAAAACAAAAAAAAATGCATACACATTTCGAAGGCAACAAAAGGCGTGTGCATATATAGCACAACAACTAGGCCTATACAGCTGAATTTCATTTATTGAACAGAGGGCGCTGTAAATCGTTGATTTTCTAGGAAGTTTTCTATAAAAATGAAAAAAGAAGAAGGTCTTTAAGTAAGTAATTAAGACATTGATGGTTTGTTTGATTGTTTTTCGTCGATCGTAAATTTGGGTGTCATAATCACAATTATGAGACAAGAAAATTACAATGTCCGTTTCTTGTGTCTTGTCTTCTTCACGAGTTTATAAATTTCTATTCGACAATTTTTTTTAGCAGATCTTTTACTTAGATTAATCAATGTCAGAATGTGTAATATCCTCTGCCCTCTTATTGGCCTTAGGCCTAATGTGAAGCCACACAGTACACCATAAACTAGGACCCTGGCTTCTGGGAAGAAAGGGTCCCTTTCGAAACAGACAAATACCATAGCCTGTATCAAATATACACACTAAGACTAAGGATTAAATAAGATCATTTGATTTATAGTTTAGAATAAATGTGCACTTTAGACAGAAGCAGTCAATGCTTGATGGCCAGACTGACATTATGCTACCCTAGAGGTTCTGCAGACAGATAGATTAATATCTATGACGTGGGGATTGAGAGACATGGCCTACGTTACAGCTTTCTCCCAGAGGATCTCACAGAATATGTGCTGACATACTATTTCAAGGTCACATTGCATGCTTTGATCAATACATTTGTTTTAGGATTATGATAGAATTTCCATGGTCTCTATAGCTGTTCCAGGCTTAAAAAGAAGATATGCAGGAATTAAATTGACACTCAAGGTTTGGATTACCGATATTTGATGGGATTAGTTTCAGATTGAAGTTTAACTCAAAATCCTTTCTTCCTTTCTATCAGAAGAAATATAAATACTGGTAATAGAAAAACCTTAATAACTTTGGGGAGGATTCTAGTCTGACAGCCCCCTTTAAAAACTAATGAACAAGCTCGAGTATAAGGCAAGAGAATGTTCCTGAAACAGCTATAAAGAACATGGACGTAATCAACATTTAGGAAGTATCCCAAGTATTTTTTTTGTAATCCTATTCATTCCATTCCTACTTTATTTTTCAGGTGAGAAAATGGCTGCATCTGGAGATGGTGTACCAACCATAACTGAACTAAAAGAAAAAGTTCTTGAGAATTTTCTGTCGTGTATAATCTGTACAGAAACTTTGATGAATCCACATCAACTGCAGTGTCAGCATACATTTTGTCTCAGGTGTTTGGAGAATTATGTGGAAAAAAGTAAATTTGTAAATAAATTTCCTTGTCCGATTTGTCGAACACCGATTCCAATAACTTCTGGAAAATTAGACACACAGTCAAATCTTCTGATTAAGAATATATTAGTTTTCTTTTCCAATATCAAAGATGAAATTGTCAAGTCCAACTCTTTCCCAGCGTCTGTTAGCAAATTTTGTCAACTATGTGAGGAAGAGAGAGACTCCAGGTCATATTGTCAACAGTGTAGTAACTGGCTGTGTGAGCCCTGTACTCGTGGACATAAAAAGATACCAAATACAAAAACACATGAGCTACTTCCCCTCCAAGAATATAATGAAGTTGTCTGTGGTCTTCTGTCTGAAAAATGTTCGAAAATCGAAGAATTTGCCAAGTCCATCGAAGGGTGCTTAATTTCATTACAGTCCGCAAAAAGCAAAACTAAGGATAATTTGAGTAAACTTCAAATTGATGTAAATAATCAGTGCGAGATTTTGAAAGTCGCCATTGAAAACTGTCGCCAAAAATTGCTTAAAGAATTGGAAGGCAAAACTGGGGAAATTTTGGAACAGATACATTGTATCTCCAGTCCCCTGATAGATATTCAAGAGCAGTTAAACCACATTTCATCCACTTACAGAAATGTGAGTCCCACTCATCTCGATCATAGCCAACTGGATCAAATGGAAAATGCGTCACTTCTGCTGATTGATGAATATGGCCGAATGAAGGATAGAGTTGTCAATGTCTTAAGTGTGCCCTCTTTGGAGTATAAACAAGATTCAGCACATATTGACAACGCCCGTGGGATTCCCCTTGGCCAGATATTTTTACGTCAGTCAGCAACAGAAATATCAGCCCCTAATCAGGTTGGCGTAATTCGACTAATGGAACGGTCTGTCAATAGTAATCATTTAACAAGTGTAGCTGTATTTGACGATAAAAATTACGTAGCAGCATCCTCAAACGAACTTATTCACTTTATTGATGGAAAAGAATCAAAGATCAAAATTCAACAGGGGATGAGTAATTATACTGCTTTTGGGGTGGCTAAAAGTAAGCAGAAACCCAAATTAATATTTTTAACGATCATGGAACATTGCCTCGGAACTGGTAAAGTCTGTGTCTATAAGGAGAATAATATGCAATTCAAGCTATCGGAGACGATTGTTACAAATTTAACGTCCCCAAGAGGCATAGCGGTTGGCTCACAAGGAAATGTATTTGTTTGCGATCAGCACGATAGATGCATTTATATGTTTACTGATGATGGAAGACTTGATCGAATATACAAGAAATCGAGGGATGGCTCGGATTTATTCATTGCACCTATGTTCGTTACACAAAATATTAACGATGACATTATTGTATCAGACCATGGTTCATTCGTTAAAATTCTCAGCAAAGAAGGTGACATCAAGTTTACATACATATCTAGCAATCCCGGAAGTGAATTTTGGGGAGTGACAACGGACAGAGATGGAAACATTCTAGTTGCTGATCTTAAATATGGTATCCACATTATCGACTGCAATGGAAATTTCAAACAATTACGTTCTGATTTTTCCAGTTATGTTCAACCCCTTTCAATCGACCGCCATTCAGAATACAACAGTTTTATGATTGGTACGTCTTCTGGGGAAATATTCTATATGAATTAATTGAAAACATTATAAGAGCTGCAATCTGATTAAAACACAGATCCTATTTTGTTTAATTTTTTTTATAGTTCAAAATTTGTTTTGACTTGTCTTTGCTACACTTGGATCTGGTAGATCTGTTATCATTAACATGTTCTGGATGATGTGACAGATTAGCCAATAAAATGTTCTGTTTATGGCAAGCTTTTGACGTGTGGGGCACAGAGCTATGGTTAATCAAATGTCTGATGTCTTAGGGTCAAAAGCCGCTCATTTGACCTCTCACAGGCCATAGAAGGTATAAAATACGAAACAAAATATAGATCTGCATTTTAATCAGATTTTAAGAGCTGTACTTTATCTTCTTTGATTGGCATGAAGTACTTGAACATATTAACACAAGGTACAATTTTATGGATACACAATTACTGAGATTAATACTAAGCAACGGTTCGACAAGGATACCCTTGTCTTTGCTTGATAGAGACGAGAGTATCCTAGTTGAAATGTCGCTTAGTGTATCCATAAAATTCTACCTTGTGTTAAGGTGTACTTTAGTCTCAGTTTAATTAAACACTTCATGATTTTGATTATATCTTGTTATGCTGTGATAGAATTAAATAATTCAATATTCTCCACTTTTATCTATATTTGTTTGAAAATACTTAAATGCTTGATGCATAATTTGTATTTTCATTAAAATATCCAATTTCTCACGGCTTAAAGCCCCAATACCAATAACTGAATAATATGTCCCAATCTTTATTTTGGTCAACAAATTGTATTATTTTACAATATTCCAATTAATTGATGATACAAATTTCATCTTAACACACCTAATTTTAAAAACTGGAAAAATTCAACTTAATGATTTGAAAAGTCTAACGTAAACCTTTTCAAACGTGACTTGGATTTTAAAATATTTTCGAACCCTCTGGACAAGTAAAATATGATGCAATGGATAATTTACATAACAGGTAGGACACATAAGCATCTAGTACTTAGAATAAGGCTATTATTTATTTTCTGGGGCTGCCAAGCCAGCAAGAGTGTTATTGTCCCTTTAACACTTAATTAAGAAAAGAAAATCAAAATATCAAAATAGCCCGTCAGCTTTCTTTGCAACCAATAAAAGCATAGATCAGTGAAATTGCTGTTTGTCATTACTTTTTATACACTGAACGGAACGGAACCATTTTTGGACAGATGTTCTGATTCGTATTTTGTTTTTGCAAGGGAATATAGTGAAAAAATGGTGCATGAACTCTTTCATAATCTTTCTATATGTCCATAACCGATTTGGTTAACGCTTGCACATTGGATCAGAAGATCTGTCATTGAGTCAACTGGTTTGGTTTTGATTCCCTGCTTGTACATGACAAGGAGAAGGGTCGCCTGTGTACTTCATGTGTTTTTTCCGGGTCTTCCGGTTTCCTCCAACTCCTAAAGACACCTAAGCGCAAGAGAATTATTGAAATAAAGTTGAACCATATAGTGTATGTTAAAACCAATTTTTCTCTCTATGAATCTTATCTGAATGTGAACAGGTATTGAAATTCTATGAAATAGTCCAAATTAAATTAGCACATGTAATTGACCTTAGCTTTCTACATGAAATTAACTGTTTGTCTGAGTTATGGTCGAGTTGGGGAGGGGAGGGGGTGTAATTGGTTATGATTGGTCAATAAATGACACTTTTTGACACATACACACACTGACTCTAAATGGTGCCTTCTAGGGTGTATGGTTATGTATTATTCAACCCATCAGAGAAACCTACGCTGTTTAAACAAGATTAAACGATACCAGGGCCGGCGGAAGCAATTCTTGATTGGGGGCTTCCATCATAGGTCCTTATGGCCGAGAGTCCAGGAACGCAATAACATGGAGAAAAGAGTACTTGCGGCCAAATTATTGGGGGGGGGGGCTAAAGCCCCCCTTAGCCCCCCCCCCCACTCCGCCATGCCTGGATACCCTTCTTACAGTGTTACATGAGTAGCAAACCGCCAGAGATTGTTTTGCTTACATATTCGTCAAACAGGACGTAAATTCAAAAGTAAAAGTGGATCAATAACTTCTTTAGGTACCCAACTGAGTCCATCCAGCAGTCAAGAAGTTATTGCTAATAATCGTTTAGAGGCATTTAGTAACTGGAAAGAGCAATGAACTATAACGCATACTTAAGGAAGAACAGTTGCTGATTTTTTTAGGCCGCAAATAAATGGATATTTGAGTGGATGGTAAGAGTTACAAGCAGTGGCAGGATTTCACCCGTATATCCCGGACATGTCCGACGCTATTTTCCAAACGTCCTAAATTGTCCGACCAGGAATATGCCCATTCGGACACAAGTAATTGGATATTTAAATGGGTGGTAAGAGATTAATACATGGACATTTGAATAGGTGGTAAGAGCTTAATAAATGCATATTTGATGAAAGGATGGTGGATAAATAGATATTTGAGGGGATCATCAGGTGAGTAATAATGGGTTCAAACTATGGAGAAGTAGGTGCTAGATGATTGGAAACCTTAATGAAAGGATAAAGATGCGACGAGGTGAAGAATTTAGTGTAGCGCACTGATTAAGGAATAATGGGGACAGATTTAAACGGTACTTAGATATTAGCTATTATTCTATCTGTTCGTAGACATTGACTATACATGCATATATGTATATCAATAGATGTTTCTTTATTGTCGACTATGAAGAATCTATCAGGTTGACTTGGGATATTATACAAATACTGCCTGTAATTGAGAAGAAAAAAAAGTGCTGTTAGGTCATTGACCAAGGCCCATACATGTACGCGCCTAAGGCCCGTCACGAACGTCTTATGGAAAATTTTGAAAATTTACAACCGCCAACCCACTTTACAAGCATTTCAGACCAAAGCAGAAGACGGCAAATTAGATAACAGACTCACAGAATGAGTGTATCCTCTCCTTCCTTCTTTCTTTCCTTCCCCCCCCTCTCCTTTCTTGTTTCTTTCTCTTCTTTACTTTATAGGCTTAGGCCCACTTTTTTATAATGAACTTAGGCCCACCTGTCACGGGCACGGAAATCTTTTTTAAATTTTTAAAAGGAACAACAACAAAAAAAACCAAACCATCATGCATAATTTGCACATTTCAATTTTGAATTTTGATATTCATTGACCCAATAGACTTATCAATCCGTTAGTATTTTTCATGTCTTATAGCGGGTAAACTCTGGCTACGGTCAACCATGCGCCGGTTTCAAAAATCGCCGATAAAGATCCTCACTTCTCGCTACAATAGTTTAACAATAGAGAAAGAAATTTATTGAAATTTTCAGTCAAATTACATCGTTTTGAACGCAGGCGCGGATCCAGGGGGGGGGGCCGGACCCCCTCCCTGCTCAGGCTTGAAAATTTGAAACTTAAATCTATGCGATTTTATTGGCGATTTTTAGACCTGTAATTTTGGAATTTACCTTCCGGAAATACGTCAAAATGCACCAAATTGAATCTAATTTACCAAATTTTTCTGTTAATTGGTTGAGCTCAATTAGTTAAGAAATTATCAAACCTAGACACCCCCCCCCCTGCAAAAAATCCTGGGTCCGCGCCTGGAACGAAGTTGTAAATGTTTAAAGAATAGTGTAGTCTCGATTTTCATGGCTACCGTTGATGAGATAATAAACAAGGTCTCGATTATCCATTTTTAAATTAAATTATTAAATGGTGTTTCAATCACAATCATCCAATCGTCAAGAGAGGTGATTATGGGCTTGACATATGAATAAATGTATAATTAATGATTTTTATAACATTTTAAGCCAAAAAAAAAAGAAGAAAATTTACAACCGGGCGCCGAGTTCACATACTCCACTTTCAATCACTGTTTCTGAGATATATCTTTGACCCAGAAACACAAAGCTTTGCACATAGTTTCTTACTGTTGTATTTGATATATCAAAACCACAAAAGTTTTATAAAGGACTATATTTTAGTTAACATAAGGCGAACAATTTTGAATAAAATTTTAACTTAAATCTGAGAATGTTTTGTGAACTCCGGGCCGGTAGTTTTAGCTCTTACATAATGCATCTTTTTTCTTTTAATGCTTGGGGTAACCGAACCATTTTCGCGTCATATAGTTTTATACGTGAAGGTTTAATTTTTAATTGTCCACAACGTCACAAACATTAACCTCAGACGCCATAACAACCGTAGGATGAAAGGGGCAACGATGCCATAAATAATTGTATTTCAATTTGTTTCCAAAGTTCTTTTGTCAACAGATTTCTTAAGAGCAAGGGGTGTTAAAAGATGGGGAACAGTCTTGGAATGAGACGGCGTGTGGAACTTCCAGACGGAACGGATGACGCCATCGAAGATTTAGATGTAGGTGGGGAAGCTGAGAATCTGGACGCCGAGAATGATGATATAGAAACAGTTGAACTTGAAGAAAGTCTTCCTCGCGTTAACGTTGTGGTTAATGTGAAGAATTCACCAGACCGGGAAAAGCTCAGAAGACATGTTTTAATGAGAGATATCTTCCCAAAAATCAGAAAAGCAAGGGTAAACAGCAACGCTACCCAATTCTGGATAAGCCCGTTTGAAAGGCAGCCGTATAGCGAACCAACGATCAAAGCAAACGGAGAATATTCTTCAGATGAACCGGGAACATTACATTTCCCGCGCTTTTTAGATAATTTGATTAATAACACGTTTCGTCTCCATATTCGATTAAAACATACGAATGCCAAACCCGAAATTCTTGAGAAACACCCGGAAGTGGAATATCTAATGAGAAATTTGAAATTTATTAAAGTTAAATTGATGCATCATCCGTTAGATAGTAAAATTAAGATTAGTATTGAAGAAAGTCACGGCAGAAGAAGAAACACGTCGCTTCCCAGATTTCGACCCATGTATGGAAGATTTCTATTCTTAGATCATGTTCAACCGAGTCTTTTTATATCCGGTAGGTAGATCCACGCATTTTCATCAGCTCCGTCTTTTATTTTCAGTGTCAATTTTCATAAAATTAATTAAACTGCCCAGATAATATCCGCCTTCTTGGCTTGAAATAAAGAAATGGGTGTGTTAATTGGTTTCGTCAAAATTATTTATCTGATATAGATGAAACCTGCATGACACTACATTTTATGCGAGTTATTATCCATTTTAAAAACTGTTAAAAACTTTTTTTCAATACAAAGAGGAAAGTGAGGGGGGGGGGGTGTTATAGAGACAAAGGCGTTCGTATCTTGACTAGAATGTCCCGTGTGGGTGGGACGACAACAAAAAACATAAAAAAATGACGGAAATATTAATGAGAGACATTTAACAGAACTCTTGTCTGTTCAATTTGAATGGGGAGTCGTGGTGAGACGCCGGCTCGCTAGCCTTATCGAGGTCGAGTGTTCGATCCCTGCATTGCTCGAGAAAGTTCATCAGTGATGCAGAACGGAGGGCTTGACAAGGACAGCTGTCTAGTCATTCGGAAGGTACGGAAACCCGAGGACCCCTGTAAACGTTGACGTGCAGACAAAATATCCCTTGCTTGGCATTCATTAGCCCATTCGGAGTAGAACAGTATGACGTTAAACCCCATTTCATTTCATTTCATTTTTTTCAATTTGAATTATTATCAGCTATTTGTTGGTGACATAAGATAATATTGTTTCAGGAGGAGAATTTATGTTAAATTTAACTCCACCACAAGAAGGAATGTCGGGAGCCAGGGCTGATGATAATGGAGAACTTCCGGAGGTCGTTGGTTATTACTCCCGACAATTAGATTCCAATCCTAATATAGTAATGGAATGGTCTGTAGCGGTCTGGAACTGGTACAATAATACAGACCATTATCATTTACATTATATTGAAGAACTCTAAATAACTGGGCATAATTAATTAGTAATCCAGGGGTTTAATATTAAAGAACTCTAATTAAGTGGTCATTATTAATTAGTAATCAACGTGTTTAATTTAAATAACTGCACATAATAATTAACCAGCGATTTCCAAGTGTTACACTCGGAGAAAATATTTCAGTGAAAGTGGGACAGTTTATATAAGGTACACTCGGAGAAAATACATCAATGTAAGTGCGGCAGTGTTGGAATTCCGGATATGAATTAATTTTCTTTTATTGGTAAGGATGATCAGATCTGTTTGAAATATTAAAGATGATATTTTATTGCTTTATCTGTTTGTTTTATGCTGTTTTTTTTTTTTTTTAAATAAAACCAAAGCAAAACGTTACCCATAAGCTGAGAATTGTCCCGACCAGTTCATCTCGGAATGGTCTCTGACGGACTATAAGGTTCCATTAGGGGATAGACTGCAGCCACGACTCTAACCATAGTAGTCTTTATGTGATTTATCAGTAACAATTTAACCATAACACTCTATGTGTGATCTTGGGAAGATATAGATGCCCTCCGAGCGTGGGATTGGCTCACTAACCAAGATGACTCGAGTTTCACCCAGGTGTTCTTTTAAAATATTTCAGAGGGGTATCTCATAATTACCAGTGTCTAGTCATTCTGATGGGTCAAAAAAATTAAAACACGAGATTGGCAGTGTGTTTCAGATCACCAAACACTGTTAGTGACAGTTAAAAATTGAAATACAGATAGGCCTTTGTACTGCTGTATGGGAAAATTTTTTCTCACAGCAAATGTTCATTCTACAGCATGATTGATGTAGAAAAGTAAGGCATTAAACCCCATTTCATCTTTATGAGCTTGGATGAAGGAGCCACAGTGGCTCAGTGGGTAGGATATTGGCTCGTTAATCTTGGAGTCCCGTGTTCAATTGTTGCGTTGGCTGAGACAGTTCATCAGGATTTTCCAGCATGGTTCCCCCTTGTCAGTGGTGGAGGAGGCAGGGCCTGGCAAGGGTCAACGTAGAGACATTTGAATTGTAGGCCATAGTGCCGATGTTTGGGCAAAATTTCCTTCATAGTACACAAACTGTAATTTTGTGAATGTTGAATCTCTAATAGGAATATCTGTCCAAAAATGGTGCAATTTCCATTGAGTATTTGCAATGTTGCGTTAAATGGAAATTTCATCAATCTACGCAGCTGGAGAACAACAATAAACTATCATCTTGATAAGCCTAGTTTAAATGCGACAGAATCCATACTGGGAAATGTTCTTGCATTGCTATGTCCATTTTGTTTTCTTAATTAAATGTAAAATAATCAATCAGAATATATATTGATTAAGCAGGGATTAAGCTGTGAGAGATTTGATATTTTATCACATCAGGACTTTAAGACAACAAAACAACTGATAAAATCCTTTATAATCCAGTTTTATTTTCACTGAAAGTAAAAGTTGACCAAAAAAAAAAAATTACACAAATATGTTTAGCAATAGCAAAACATATAAACATTAGTAAAATTGGTGAGAAATCTACCAAGTTTTTTTTTATTTATACAACACTACCTACAATATTGGGGCAATTTAACAATAACATAACTTGTTAGAAACTTAGTATTTCACTTTTCCCATAACTCATTTCTCACATCATCGGCCATGACAATATTCAAAACATTTTGTCAATCGTCAAGAGTTTGGTATAAACTTTCATTTATTTTCACAACTTCTCCTTTAGGGACCTTATTCAGTAAACTTTTAACTAAAATGCTATAAAAATAATGCCTTTTTATTAGTTTCAAGCTAAAATTTGTACTAGGATTTTTATTCTTAGCCAATGAAAATGCTGAATTCAAATATTTTAGTTTACCATTTCGTGAATAATGCCCCAAAATAGCCACAAAATGATTAGGGTTATGATGACTGCCCATAACCGTGAACATATTGTCTTTAACAGCATTATTCCCCACAGATTCAATTAAATTTGAGGAGATAATGCACCAGATTTGAGAGTAGATAATTTGGTTGAGTTTGGAACTTGTGAATAGAAAGTCTTAACAATTTGTGTAAATGGTAATTATATATTATTAAATTTAAATAGGTCTAAAACGAAAAACTTTCTCTATAAACACAAAATCTAAAACAAGACGAGGGAACATGAATAAATATGTGAATATATTATATCTTTCATAGTTTACATATTGCAATATTATATAGAATTCATCATACAAAAACAAAAACATTTAATAACTAATCTCAAATTAACAAACAGATGTAGCAGGTGCCCCCATCATGAAGACATTTTATTTTTAGACTCTTGAGTACATATTGTGATATGATGGTAGCTTCTCGAGGGGTCGATTTACAAGAGGGAGGAACTACATTACTCCTTCACAATTTTGCGATATTGTGTTTGTTCATTATGGCAACAATTTCAAGCTACACTAGTTTGAATTTTTATCCATCTAGTATACATATTAAAATTTTGTTTCTTTTTTCTTCTGGATGAGGAAAGTGTACTTGACTGCACATTTCAAAGTTTTTTTTTTACTTTTAAATAGTCAAGTCTTGAAATAGTAAACAAAAAGTCATTCACAAGACTGTAGAGTTAAATATTACAATAAATTGACTTGGCCTAAAAGGTTAACTATTATAATAAATTGACTTGGCCTAAAGTGAAAGTAGAGTAGACACTTCATACCCGCATAAACAAACGAACGATGATTCCAACAACATTATACTGCATAGTTCATTTAAATATAACAGGACGTTAATAATAGTAAATCGTAGAAAAAAATGATAAATTACAACATAAATTTAACACGATAGCATGTACCATTATTAGCCAGCATTTCATGAAATATTTTTTTTTATCACAGGCAAGACAAATGGCTGGTAGAAGCGCATTAGTGATTGCAGTTTCCGAGAGTGAAATTTTTATACATTTATACAAGTTTAGCGAAGCCACAATTTGTTCAGGATGAAATTTCATCTATTAATTATATAAAATAAAAATTTCACATAAAAACATGGCTGGTCTAAAACTCATTAACATAATGTAAACAGATAAGTTACCATGGATACTATCAAGTTACAATGTGAGATTCAAATTATTAGTTATATAATAGAAACAGTGTACAAAACTACCCTTAGTAAAGAAAAATAAAATCCCCTTTTTTCTACTGAGCCAGTCCCCTTTATCTCCCAATAAGCACGTCCCAATTTTCTTCTTTATGGATATTTTGTTAAAATAAAAATCATGAAAATGATTTTTTCCTTGAAGAGGTTATTCAGTGATTTTATTCGCTATTATCACAGATGGGGCATATTTGTTTTAATAGAGGTAAAAATTGCCTTTCTTAACTACTTTTATTTGCTATTAATATGATTTCCCCAGAAGTCAGGTTGCTTAACAAACTCTCCATGAGTGCAAGAATCACACAATACAATGATAAATTTACGAGTAATAGATTTATTTTGTTATAGCAGTTTTTGGTTTTCCGAGGTAAAGACCTAAAATTACTTGGGCAGATAAGGTTGCACTGACTCAGTAAATTATGTCTTTCTTTAAATCTAGTTACAAATAAAAACAGCAGTAACTTGATATTTTAACAAACATTTAACAGTGGTAAAAACCAATAAAATATGAAATAATAAAGTTGTTTGGGTTATTTATAGAATAGTTGGGTTTTTTGATGTGGTTTTATAAATAGTCATCGTAGTTGCCGTCGTCTTCTTCTGAATGAAATGCTAGATTTAAGAATACATTGTTGTCTGAATGAACTGAAAAGAGAAAAGAAACATTATCATTAAACTTTATATAATCCTTGAATGGTGAATGGCTCTATTCGTTTACGTCTGCTTAGTCCATTCTACTTTTTTTTATTATTTTGTCGTTTTTGAATCAGCAATTACTAATTACTTCCGCATTGTTAAGGAGGATATTTTTTTCTTTATTGATTAAAAATGGCACCCGAAACCAAAGAATACAGGACTTGTGTACTGATTATAAAAATTTTATTTTGATTAAATATTGAGTATTCGCATCCCATATGTTCATAGCATGGTAGGTTCCATATCCATTGAAATGGACCAATACTGAATTCTAATTCATGTTCTCGGTCGTTAATTGCAAATATGAAATAAAAGTTAAAATTGCAGAAGTTTAGAGTTTATAGCCTGTTGGGTCTCCATCCAAATATGTTACAATTCCCATTTGATAAATAAACGCACCAGCCCACCAAAAGTCCCAGACTCACATAAAAATACTTACATTATCAATATCAAATGACGCAACTCCCTTATTCTCATAATCAGCCATCTTGAATGAAGCTAAAATAAAAATAAAATTTTAGTCATTTTGCCATTAGACAGCCACAGCCACAAAATGCTATGTCCTATTCTTACATCGAACTCCTATTGCTAAGGGTTCTTTTACGTGCACACGAATTAGTGTATCTTGTTGACTCATCATTTTGCATGAGGAACAAGCCCCCCCCACCCCCAAACCAATCAATGTGTATGCAGGTGAGGGAAAGGGGGGAGGAGAGATCCCTCTCAGTGCCACCAGGTAATATTGGGCTATTTGAAACATGATCGAGTCGTTTTGTAGCATATCTGAAGCACAGTATATGTTTGACACTGCTTAAGCATTATGATTATAATGTTGAAAACCACTTTGAAAACCCATGATTTTTTGCCATTTGCGAGCGGGCACAAAAACTCAAGGGGGTGCAAAAACCTAAAATCATGACACAAAGTATATCACTGTGTCCCTCTCATTTAGCCCCTGCCAAGTAATAGTGGGATGAAAGCATCCAGAGTGATGCAAGGTAGGAGGAAAGAGAAACTTACTGAGCATAGTTTTCAATCTGATGGCACAAACAACAAAGTCACCAAAATCAACAATACCATCCGCATTACTGTAACGCATGACAACCGAGTGGAACGTCGAATTACTCAATTTAAAACCTGAAAATATACAATAGTTAATCAATATAAATAACATCCTACCTTTCTTCTCCAATCAGGATAATGAAAATGGTAATCAAAACAACGTTAAGACAGAGAGAGAGAGAAATGGGGTTTAAGGTCCACTTGACACAAACTAGATCATGTCGGGACTAACATATGGTTGAATTTTATTTCAATAATTTGCTGGCATGTAGGGGTCTTTAGCAGTGGGTGAAAACCCAAGAGGTTGGAAAGGCTACCCAAGTCCTGGTCACGTACAAGCGAGGAATCGAAACCACAACAGTTGACTCCAGGACAATGCGTATGATACAGCATGTACACGCTAAATCCCCGTTCCCCCCCTATATACAGGGTATATAATTCTATCTATACAGGGCAAATAATCAAACAAAACCACAGTATAATAGCGAAAAATTCTTACCAACTGAATTGAGAGCCTTTCTTAATTCATATGAATTCAATGTTCCACTGGCGTCGTGATCAAATTCCTTGAAGACTCTCTGAAATCAGACATAAAACATGTAATGTAATCTACAGATTATGATTAAAGTCGCTGACAAAAAACACAATACGCAGCAAACACACCTTCCAACAATAATCAGTGTTTTCTTGGGAAAATAAAATTGTGTCAGACTTCAATACAACTATCATGGTTAAACAGTCATTATGAAACTGATTCTACAGCTCATTAGATGAAGACCTGCCATAAAGGTAAAATCTTCAAAAAAAAAAAACTGAATGCTTATCGATGTCATTGATCGGAAAAAGTGTTCATTTTTTTCACTATCAGTAATCTCTTTATAAATTTTTTGAAACCTTGGAAATTTTATAATACAAAATTAATGTATCAAGAGAGAAATGGGGTTAAACGTCCACTGCCACAAACCAGGTCATTTCGGAACTAACACATGGTTCAATTTTATTTCAATAATTCCCTTGCACGTAGGAGTCTTTAGCAGAAGTGGGAAACCGGGATACCAGAGCACCCGGAGAAAACCCACAAGGCTGGACAAAATTATTACATACTAGAGAAATCTGAAACTAGTCAATGGTACAGAAAAACTATTTATTTTTACCTTCCATCTTCTCAAATCTGCCCATAAATCTTTAAATTCTTCATAACCAAGTTTACCTGATAAATCACCCTGTTGTTCGTTAAGGAATCAAATTATGATAGAGCTAAACGAATTGCAGGAACTAAAATATCTCTTCAAAACATTCTTTCCTTCACCACTCTATAGACGAGGCAGCCCAACCTGACCTCATTGTTTACCTTATAGCCTTGTTTTTCTATACATTCATAATAAACTGGACAAACGTTAGTTTTTATTCTTAAAATGGAATTTAATCAGGATGCGTCATATTCTGGTTCTCTTACCAGCGATATGGTCAGTTTTTAGCGAGAACTCCCTGTGCTAGGCCCATTCATAAAGATAGGTTGCCAGGCAACGAAACATACGCCCACAGCAGCTAAATCGTCCGGGCAGTCAACAAGGGTTGTCGCATATTTTTACTTTTTTTTGGTAATGAAACATTTGTAATACACTAAAATCTGAGTAACAACTCATTATGTAATTATCAGAAAATCATTAGAATTTGTTTGCTTTTTATAAAGTTTTGCCCCACGCTAACAATTAGTATAGGAAACATTTAATATCATGGATTTAGCTGTTCGGTTATCAAAATTCATTGAAAATCAAAATACTTGTTCGTTTCAAAACCTTAAACTCTGTGTATCAATCTGAAGTCAATCGGATGATAAGTTTGGCATCTACAGCGCCACAAGGTTTTTGGAAGTGATCAAGGGAGATAACTCTGGAAGTAATTATTTGAAATTGATGAAAATCAGTAGACTTCTTCCTCTCAGGACCTTAAACAGTGTGTGTAAATTTAAAGTCAATCGGATATTAACTTTGGCCTCTAGAGCGTCCACAGGATTTTTTGATGTGATCAAGGGCCATAACTCTGGCACTAATTACCGGAAATTGATGCAAATCAATAGGCTTCTTCGTCTTATGACCTTAAACACTGTGTATAAATTTAAAGTCAATCGGATATTAACTTTAGCCTCTAGAGCGTCCACAAGCAATTGTGGACGCCGGACTGACGGACCGACGGACGGACGGACGGGGGCGACGACATTATACGACCGCATTTCAATGTGGGCGTATAAAAATTATTATATTCATATGATAGCTTTATAAAGGATACATCATTCATGGCAACCATACTGCGACAAATATCAGTAGCAAATCCTTCGAAGGTAAATTCTGCAAAAAAGTGATAAAAAAAAAATCAAAACATTGAAACTCTATTTTTATTTATCATCTGCAATCCTGCTATAACAATGAACGCTACTGGTTTGTGGCTGTTATATAAATATTCAAGAAATACACAAAATAATTAATACATCATATTTTAAAAAAATATATCACAACAATTACTGAATTTCATTCAAGAGCTACACTTCTACTCTGATTATTTTATCCATATTATTATAACACTAACATACAGAAGTCAAGCTTCCATACATGTTGCATCCAAATTGAATGATCTTCCATATCTTTTTTACTTTTTATCTAAGTAAGACATTACATTATCTTAAAACTGCTGTATCCTCTGTCACCATGTTAGTGGAAGAAGGAGAAAGCTTACATTTTAAAATACCAATATTATTCTATAAAGAGAAATCCCAATCAGTGTAAGCCACCAGTTATTTGAGGTGGGGAAAAAAAGGAAAAAAAAATCCTCCAAATTTATGCAAATTGAAGAAAAAACCCAAACCAAAATAAAACAAAACCATATTTGAGCTGTTCCTCAGTATCCTGACCATTTTGTAAATATATGGTAATTCGATGTTAAACTTGTTCTTATCTAGTGTAAATGATTACCATCTTCAATTATGGGTTTTATTTGTGACTACAAAGATTTATATTGGCTGAATGATCAAGACTACTAGTTCATTAAATGTCTTTTTTACATCATATCATGTCTTAACTGGTTCAGATTTATTATCAAATCTTGTATTAAATCTTTCAATAATGGCCTGAAAACCGATTAATTCTGTAGTTATGATCATTTTAAATCTTTGGCCAATATCACATAGCAATTACCTCCCTTGGTCCATTTTTTCAATGGCCTTGAAATGACAATCCTTTACAAAGACTTACTACACTTTTAAGCTAATACAAATCCAGGGAAGGTTGAATTGGTTGTAAGCTACAGCCAATCTTTCATGCATTTGAGCGTTTCTATGTGCAACAGCCTACACTTAAAATATATTCAGCTCCACATGATCAAATTTTATATCCGATTGGTTACAAGGCAGCCAAGCTTACACAACTCAGCAAAATAGCCATAAAAGGGTCATTGGTAACGTAATTGCATATTTCATGCACTTTAAACAGGCCTGGAAATAGTAGCCTAATTCTAGTTGTATTTGACATAATGGCCGACACTGCTGTACTATCACCTGACATTATTAAATTCGGGCCACTCATGTATTAAAATCATTAAAACAAACGAATAAAAATAGACGAAATGACAGGCACAAGAAATCGGGTTGTGCCTGGCAAACTCTGTATTTTGAGTCAATGTCTGTGACATGTGTCATACGAAACGACAAACACGAGTGGGGTGGTGTCAGGTCACACCATGCCTGCGACCGGTGAATTAGTTCCAGACTTGATTGTAAATATTGGTGCATTACACTTATAATAATAATAATAATAGATATATATCGGCTACACTGACAGCTGAAAGGAAAGTATGTTTAAATAAAAAGCTACGAGGAGAGAAAGCTGTGTGAAAGTACAGAAATCGTGTCGGCCTCATCCATCCTGTATAAAAACGTACTATATGAACCAGGAACTGAGCATGACAATGTAGCAGCCATCTTGGAATTGTGACATCATATCAAAAATAAAAGAACAAAAGAGAGACTCAGAGAAATTGGGTTTAACATCCACTAAACACAAACTAGGTCATTTTTGGACTAACATGTGGTTCAATTTTACTTCTATAATTTACCTACATAAAGGGGTCTTTAATAAAGGTGGGAAAATGAGAGTACTAGGAGAAAACCCACGAGGTTGGACAGGTGACCCTATTCCTTGTCACGTTCAAGTGGGGAATCACAATCACACCACTTGACTCAATGATAGAACTTGTTATTTCATGTGCATGTTTCATATCAATCATACTTGAACTGGTGAAGCTTTATTTTAACTGAGAGGGCAGGCATTAAACCACTAGACTACTTCCAAAACAGGAACGGGAATACCAGGTTTTATATCAATCCTACTTCAATTGACAGAGCCTTAAGGCTTTTTCGAAGAGCACGCCCCCCCCCCCCCAAGATGGAGCAGAACAAGATGAGTAGTGCCCAGTTCCATAAATTCTCTAAATAATCAAAGAAATACAAAAAAAGTTAAACTAAAGAGAAGCGTTTTTATCAATGGCATCCAAGGAAAATTCTATAAAAAGTATGTGATAATAGCTACCTGTAGCTACAAAACCACACCAATTTGATCAAGTTTAAAAAAAAAATCATAATAAGACATCTACTTTGGGATATAAACTCATTATATATTTGTATAAGGTTTCTCACAGAGCAAGAATGAGTGTCCTCATTTTTAAAATTTCCCTTCTGAATTTTGAATTTTCATTCCTAATTTGTAAAATTAAAAATTGTTCTTTTACTAAAAAAACCCATCCGAAACCCAATCATACTCGTTCTCGATCCCAAACCTTGATAATCTTTAAAAGTATTTTTAAAAAATAATTTGTGCTAGCCTAGCTAGCAATACATTTTTGACGGACATCATTTCATCCTGAATCTAATTGGGGTGGCTTAATAATTAATAATCATTTAATATGAAGTAAATATTCAAAATACTAAATAAAACATGCAACACAGAACTATCTTTGTGCTGATACAGATATCTTTATTATAAAATATCTGGGAAATCTATACACGGATCACTAAGATTTAAATAATAATGAACATATCTTTATTTGATCAAGTGAAACGAAATGGGATTAATGTTGTACTTTTCTGCACCAATGTTCTACTTTTCTGCATCGCCTGGGATAATGCAGACGTGCTAACACCATGTTCGACTGCCCATCCGTTGAGTAGTCTACCCATCACCCCCACTCCTTCTTTTGGAGGTAAAAATGGACCATTATCATTTATATTTACAGTGTGATTGATGAATGAATGAATTCTTTCTAAAGATATGTTCATAAAAAAAATCATTTATCAAATCTGCTTGTCATAGTGATTTTTTATAAAACCAATGCAAATTGATTGGTAAATTATACCAAAGGCCATTTGTCTTTCCTTCGAAATCTTTGTCACGGAATTAAATAAATATATATCACTTTTTTTGCAGACATCAGATCCTGTCTCCATAGTAATAAAATCAATCAGATTTGACAAATGCTCTTTCTATTACTACTAAAATTAGTCGCTAATTCATCTAAAGTGTTAATTACAAGTCAACTAACGGTAACAGAGATAAGTGCAAATTATTTTAAAAAATAGGTTACAATAATAAAAAATCCTGTCGTTATTTAAAATCTTACCAAAACAGCCCTCTGATAAACAAACACACAACAATCAGATTAATATTAATTATAAAAACGTGCTTTCCGTCAATTAATATGTAAATAAAGGGAGGTATTCACATCAAATTATAATTCATGATGAATATGTACTCTACGATTGAGTTCTCTAGATTTTATTATAAATTCTGTCAATATGAAAATTCTAGAAAAATCGGGGCCAAGATTTTCTTCTGCAAAATGTAAGACATATTCACAAAAAATATTTGGCATCAAAGACTTAATTTGTTAGGTGTTTGTGGTTCCCCATGTTCTTGAAGCAACTGCTAGATTACTTCACAATCCCCAAATTTATAGCTACATTATCTACAGACACATGAACAATAGCTGGATGCTCCAAAGATGGCTAAAGCTGGATGCTCCAATCCAGACTTAAGCTGGATGCTCAAACCCAGATGAAAGCCAGATGCTCTAACCAAGGCTAAAACCAAGTGTTCCAACCCAGGCTAAAGCTTTGTGCTCCAACCCAGGTGCTCCAACCCAGGTGCTTCAACCCTCGCTAAAGCCAAGAGCTCCAAACCCAGGTTAAAGCTACCAGTGCATATTCCTTCCGTGAAAATCTCTGTCAATATGTATAGATTAAAAATTAGAACAATGCAAATTAGTAAATCAGAGTCAAAGTTAAGTGTTTCAAGATCTTTTTCAAGCACAATGCTGAAGTAGGGCAAACCGAAATATTAGTCATATTTGGATTCGTTCAGTATGAAATAAGTAAGTTTTGTTTTTCATGCAGGCCGATGTCAATCAAATCTCTGGCCATCTTAGAATCATTCAGAATAAACAGATTAAAAACATGCTTCACTTCAAATGACACATTAAACAATTTCAAAGACAACGATATAAAACGACGATTAAATCTAAAACAATAAATATTAATCTATTTCATCAATTTTCAAAAAACAGAAAAAAAAAATTAGTATTGATATCTTCTTGGGTTTCTTAAAAGAGTCTCTTGTAAAAAAAACACGCAAATATCAAAGCAAACGAATTTCAAAAGTTGAAAAATCTATAATCTAAAAAAGTTTAAATTAAATTTAAACGTAAAAGCAAATATTTCGGTCGGTAAATTTGGTGATGTAAATAAATTCTAAAATAAAAAGCATTTTTATCTAATTTCTATGACATGTGTTATAATTATCATTTTTCATCGTAGTTATAAGTTATCTAAAAATCATGTTTTGTAGCTGTTAAAAAAATAAAAGTTAATTAATAATTGTACCTCTAGTGAAGACAGAGTTAAGAATATCCTTGAGTTCATAAGCGTCAATTTCCATATCCTCCCCAGCAACACGTCTAAACGTATTTTTGAGGGCTTCCTCTTGCTGCTGTTCTTCATCAGATGGTGGCTCGACATCAGGCTGAAAGAACCAGATACATAAATTATCATCGATTTCAAAATTAAAAACATTGTCCCCTTGAAAATTTAATTATGCATTGGGTTGATCAAATTATAGTTTTTAATCGAATTGTGCTACTACTAATATAAATAATTGACTATTTTTAAGCTGGTGCAATGAGAGTTCATGCTAAATATAGTTTAATTTACAATAATACTGTGCATATACGGTCCCATATACATGTTAGATGTATTTATTAGGGCAACATATACAATTTATTAAGTTAGTTAAATATCTATGTATGAAGAAAACATTATATACAATTTATATGGACTAATTTCATGTTATGTATCTATAACATTAAGATAACATATAGAACATAGTTTTATGTTATGTATCTATATATTATTATAACATATAGAACAAAGTTTTATGTTATGTATCTATACATCAAGATAACAAATAGAACATAGTTTTTATCATTTGTTAATAAAATAACTTGTTAATGAGTGGAGAAATAGTTGAACAATGCAATAACTTGGTTAAATTGAAAACAATTTAAATATATCCCCCAATCCCATATTAAATTAATTTTTGTCTCTGATATTGAATATTTCTTATAATTTTTTAAATTAAATGTTAAAAGATATGGATATAAAAATAATTGAATATTCCTATTTTGATTAAAAAGATGTTAAAAAGATAATGAAGTTTTGAATAGCAGTAACCTGAGACTTTTTTTCACGAATATTCTGTTATTACCAAAGAGTAAAGTTATTTTTACTCTGTGTTATAACCATAGTTTCCCTATCAAGGAATACAGATATAATGGTCTATTTTCTATGATATATATTGCTCTATAAATACAGATTATATAAAGCATATGGTATATAGGATATATATTAAGCCTATATAATGATATCTATATATATATTAAGCTGAATGCAGTGGCGTGCACAGGTTTGATGATGCCCCGGACCATCTCCTTGCTTATATTCCCCCGCTACTCAAGTGGATAAAGCCTAGTATTCAGACATGTGAGAAAAGGAGACATTTTAAATATGTACAAATGGATAAAATCCACGTTAATTCAATGTCAACAGCAATAATTTAAAATCTCCAAAATCTATGGTTGAATGATTCCCCCGAATCCAGGGACATCATCCCCCAACCGTACGCCACTGATATAAAAGCTGTAGGGGATCAAAGTACATCTATCTGAAATTATTTTATTTAAATTAACTGAAAAGATTAGTTTTACTATTTTTTAAAGAATTAAATCTACTTTTGAGCATCTTTACTAAAGGGTATTTAAACCTTGTTGTTTCTTTACTAGTGTCTATGTTTATGCTATGAATAAATTTTGTCATATATTATTACAATAATCCCTTTTTTTTATAGACAAAGTTTTATCATAATAAGCGACAGGGTAAGCCTAGTAAAAACAGATAACTATATTATAGAATTAATACTATCAGTTTTATATCTATTTAATATATCTTTTGAATATGATATAAAGTAAAACACATAAATGATTCCATGAAAGACAGTTACGGAAATTCAATGAAGGCAGGTTTTTTTATGTAGGCCTTTTTGTGGCGTTTCCGCACATCATCTTTGGTTACATTTGCAACTAAACCATGTGTGAAAACGCTGTAACAACGCATACGTGAAAAACCTGCTTAAGAAGGGGATGGGGTTTAATACCCACTGAAAACAAATCTGGTGATTTTGGGTCTACCAGTGCGCTTTAAAGAGTTTTTCCCCTTTAAAGAATAACTTTGATAAAATAACAGCGTTTGTCTGACATAGAATCATTTTGTCTTTATTTTACTGGCATGATTTTAAAACACGAATATATTTAATTTATCCTAAAAAAAAATCCCCACAAATATTATTTATACTTATTGTGACGAATAGTGAAAATCAAAAATTATATAAAATTTAACATTAAAAATATTAAAATATATAAATGAAAATGCGCTAAGTGAATAAAATATGGTGCAAACAAAACAAAGGAAAAGAAATTCATCTAAAGTCTTAACTAAGAAAAATCTAAAAGGAAATTGAAGCATTCAGTGATTTGTGCTAAAAAACTAACAAAAAACAGCATCTAATAACATAAACCAAAAACCTCGTTAGAATCACCGTTCTCCTCGTATTCATAGTCTCCCTGTTTAATTACAGCAGAAAGCATTCAATATTACAAACTAAAGCAGACGGGAAATAATAATAACATGCATATAATCGTGAGAAATGTTTTACAACATGATACATTGATTGACATGCAAGATGAAATATAATGATAATGATCTGTGATAGGGGAGAGATGAGGCTCTCTCCTATTTCTGGAAGATGACAATGGTTTTGAAGACCCAATTCTGACCTCTGTTAAACCCAATAAGTATGTTGTATCATGTTTCTGGAGATGACAATGGCTTGTGAAGCACCGATTCGGACCTCTATTAAATCCAACTAAGAATATTATAAGGTGCAAGATTTTGAAACCGAAAATCAGGGATTAATATCCACACAATACAAATTAGGTCATTTCATTAGACTATTCGGCCACCCAGCCACGTCCTCTATGAACCCAGGAGTCTAAAACGAGGTCTAAAACTTTAAAATATTCTGATTCCATAGTGGTAAAAGGCTCAAGCAGATCCTTAAAAATTATAGCCAACGCTGGCTGGCCCTATTCCGATACAAATGATGGAATGGATGAATGATGGATAGTTATGTCAAGATTATTACAACAGTTAAAAACATAAACAATCAATATTCCTATAAATGCAGCTGAAAAAAACCCTTATTAATTTTGAAAAAAGGGAAGATATTACAATTCTGAAAAAGATGTTTAATTTTATTTTTCAAAACACAAGTTTGCATTCATCCAGATTCTGCATAAATAATTTCTTAATTTATAAACATATTCAAACTTTGGTTTCAGCTCCACCAATTTGGAATTTTGCAGAAGTTTTTGGATAAATACAAACTTTTTTAAGATTAGCTGAACAAAATGTAGAATTAACTGTGATTTTCTCATTTGTCACATACAATATTTAATCATTTTAAAAAGGATGGCATTTTTTCTTAAAGTAATCATTTTAACAGTTAATTCTAAAGTTGTCCGAGCTCCATTATTGCACAGCATTACAAACAAACTTCATTCATTCAATCTTAAAGAACCCACAAAATTCAAACTTCAAAACATAATCATTCCATTTGTTGACATCGCAACTTACTCTGCCTCCTCTGCTAGGCTATTTTAGGGAAAGAAAAAATTCCAATATCTTAATTCTTATCTTTTGATTTTGTTGTGTTAGTAAGCTGACATCTAAAACTTATTTTTGAATGAGAAAATGACAAAAATAGAGAACGAGAGAGATACACAACATCTAATTAAGAAATTCAAGTTGTATTAAGGAAAATAAAAGATATATATATTCTATAGAAAAGAGAATTTTTAGAAAAAGAGTTACATTTGGGGTGAAGAGTTTTGTTAAGACACTAAATAAAGATATTGAAAATTACGATTAAAGATAATAAATTAAGAGATTTAAAGACTATTTTTACAACATTTATATGGATAGAAATTTTAGAATCATTGGTGACTGTATTGTTATTAGAAATCACTGCAAAAAAAATGGGTCATTTTCAAACAAGAAATGGAAACGTCAGGAAGCATTTGGGATTAATTTAACAAATAGTTCATTTTCAAACGAGGAATGAAGAAAGGGTAATATCTTTTTTTAAGATATCGGAAATAGAAAAAGAGAATAAAGAAGGTGTCTGATTATGAGTTGTCAACGTAAAATATTTCATTCTCAGAATATTTAATCAATTAGGAGAAAAAGGTAACCAAAAATGACTTTTAATAAAAAAAATAAAAGATAAAGTTATTCATTCATATTTTGACTTCTGCTATTCAATCCAGGTCTTATTTCAGCAATTTTGAGTTATGTTTATTTTTCTCAAATATTGTAAATTTATTAGTTTGACAGTTCGTCAACTGGGAAAAAACGGTTGCCAGGCAATGAAACATAAACCTGAAGCAGCTGAGTCTTCTCAGCAATCCACAAAAAGAACCACATTCACAAAGATAGGTTGCCAGGCAACGAAACATACACCCACAGCAGCTAAATCGTCCGGGCAGTCAACAAGGGTTGTCGCATATTTTTACTTTTTTTGGTAATGAAACAACTCATTATGTAATTATCTGAAAATCATTAGAATTTGTTTGCTTTTTATAAAGTTTTGCCCCACGCTATCAATTAGTATAGGAAACATTTAACATCATGGATTGAGCTGTTCTGTTATCAAAATTCATTGAAAATCAAAATACTTGTGCGTTTCAACACCTTAAACTCTGTGTATCAATCTGAAGTCAAACGGATGATAAGTTTGGCATCTGTAGCGTCACAAGGTTTTTTGAAGTGATCAAGGGAGATAACTCTGGAAGTAATTATTTGAAATCAATGAAAATCAGTAGGCTTCTTCGTCTCATGACCTTAAACAGTGTGTGTAAATTTAAAGTCAATCAGATATTAACTTTGGCCTCTAGAGCGTCCACAGGATTTTTTGATGTGATCAAGGGCCATAACTCTGGCACTAATTATCGGAAATCGCTGAAAATCAATAGGCTTCTTCGTCTTATGACCTTAAACACTGTGTATGAATTTTAAGTCAATCGGATATTAACTTTGGCCTCTAGATCGTTCACAAGATTTTTTGAAGTGATCAAGGGCCATAACTCTGGCACTAATTATCGGAAATCGCTGAAAATCAATACGCTTCTTCGTCTTATGACCTTAAACACTGTGTATAAATTTAAAGTCAATCGGATATTAACTTTGGCTTTTAGAGCGTCCACAAGATTTTTTGAAGTGATCAAGGGCCATAACTCTGGCACTAATTATCGGAAATCGCTGAAAATCGATAGGCTTCTTCGTCTTATGACCGTAAACACTGTGTATAAATTTAAAGCCAATCGAATATTAACTTTGGCCTCTAGAGCGTCCACAAGATTTTTTGAAGTGATCAAGGGCCATAACTCTGGTAGTTATTATCGGAAATCGCTGAAAAACAATAGGCTTCTTCGTTTCATGACCTCAAACACTGTGTATAAATTTAAAGTCAATCGGATATTAACTTTAGCCTCTAGAACGTCCACAAGCAATTGTGGACGCCGGACCGACGGACCGACGGACGGACGGACGGACGGACGGGGGCGACGACAATATACGACCACATTTCAATGTGGGCGTATAAAAACTGAATATGATGATGATTTTATTCATTAGATCGTCCACAAGATTTTCAAAGTGACCAAGGGCCATTACTCTACAAGTAATAAACAACGAAAAAAGGATTCTTTTCTCGGATGATGACAACATTTTTGCAAAGTGATCAGGGGCAATAACTTAGCATATATTTCAGTGAAAATTAATAGGCCTGCTCCGCTCATGTCAATAATCGCACAAAATTGTGAATGAGTAGCTGATTGACGTACGTACATTAAAATGAGTGATGTATAAATGTTGGCAAAAAAAAAACCATTTCATATTCAAATTAGGGGAGCAATGCAGTTCAGTATTTTGCATTTTGTTATGGCAATTAAACAAAGGCATCCTTTTTGAGAGAATACTACCTTATTTGGTGAACAAAACGTTATAATACTAGTCTGATTTTTCATCAACTGGAAAAAACAGTTCATATTCAAATTTGAAGCACGGCAGTTCATTTTTTTGTTATAGCATGTAAACAAAAGCATCACAGCATCTTCTTTTGAGACAACACCACCAACCTTTCAAGCTGATCATGATCGAATTGTTTTAGAAAAAAAAAATCAATGAAAAACTTAAAAGGAAAAAGAATAGAAAATTTGTGTGGAAAGGAAAATAGAAGAAAATATTTTTGGAAATGATTTCTTAAATAAAATCAAAAAGAAAACATAAATTTGTATGGAAAGAAAAATATAAGAGAATACTTTTAGAAATGATTTTTTAAATAAAATTAAAAACAAGCATAAATCAAAAATAAAGTTTGAAAGAAAAATAAAACAGAAATTTCTATATTTGTTTCAAATTGAAACAAAAAATGAATTCTGATAGAAATAAAATTATGAGGATATAATTAACATTTTTAAATAAAATTAAAATAAATCAAAAAGAGCAAAAGACTAAAATCAAAACAACATGTGATGATGTGTCTAAGTGAAACTCAAAGGTGAGTGCAACAATAATAAGTGCAAGACAATACAGAATGACAGAGTTTTTGACTTTTTACGTCATGAAAGATCGATAGAAACTGAGATACAGGAGACAAAATCCAACTTGTTGAGAATATCATATTTTGTGATTTAAGGTGTGGTGTGATAGGTCTATTATCAATGCAGAAATGACATCACAGAGGAAAATGACCAATGAAATTCAATGTATGAAAAAGACAAACAAACAAAAACTGAAAAGATCACCACGAAGTCAAAACACATGGTGAAAGGAGCACTCATTCGTTTTCATTTAAAAGATCTAGATACAAATCGATAGCATTCTCTCAATGTTTTGCTTTTCACACCAGGTGCTGATTCAATCAGTGTCATGCGGCAAAATTCACCCATTTTTGCGGACTTACTACAGGTAATGGTTGTACTGGTTGTACTGGTTCTGGAATGGGTTCGGCTTCTCTTCTTCTACGCTATTATTAAATAGATGGCATGGTCAATATAAATGTTATTGCATGGAATGCAGTTAACCCAATACTTTGATCGTTTTGAGACTAACTTGTGGTTCCTTTTTACCTATGATCAGGTGTGCAATGCTAAAGAGATGAATCTTAAACATTTTGTTAACCCATTTTTCCTATCAAATTGAGACTCATGGTTCTTTTTTACCTATGATCAAGCGTTAGATGTCAGGGAAATGAATTTTAAATGTCTCTTCAACCAAATATTTTGAGACTAACACATGGTTCCTTTTTACCTATGATCAAGTGTGCATTAGGGAGATGAATATTAAACTCTCTTCAACCAATTATTTTGATCATTTTAAGACTGACACATGGTTCTATTCTTTGCTATGGTTAAGAGTGCGATGCTAGGGAAATGAATTTTGCTGAGAGTGTCACATCTCCTACCAATCTTCATTGTCAAGGGTTCTTTTACGTGCACGCCAATATGTACACATGTGGACATCGTTTTTAAAGGCATTTTCATACTTTTCAGCACCATTTTAATTTATTTATCTATAAAAATAAGTTGAATTGTGAGGACTAATTTAGAATATTGTGATCAAGTGATGGTACAAGACCAACATGCTATATAAACAAGCATAAAGATATTTCACAGGAAAAGGGAATTAATAAAATTAGATCTAGAGAGTATATATAGAAAAGTGAGTTTACGTGTTTACAAAGAGAACAAAAAGAGCTTGAATAAAATTCAGGAAATGAATTCAGTCTTGAAGAGAAGAAAGTCATTAATATACTGTTAATATATATTTCATATTTATATATCAGTTAATCAATTCATATACGAGAAGGGTCATAGGGTCAATCATAGTAGTAAGATTGTTGTTATAAATTGATCATCGAATTATCACCTAGAAATCATACAGATAGCATCTCCAATAATATCAGCGATATATGACTGGTACCTTGACAACATTAGCCGACTAGTTCTTTTTGAAAGATTAAAGATTAAAGATATATCAGATTTATCCGAGAATCAAATGGGGCAGACAAAAAGATTGGTAACAAGCTCGCTTACATATGAAAAAGTCGTCTAACGTAGTCAAGGTATCAGATCTCGACATTATGAAGATGATAGAAGTTGAAGGCTGAAATTAAATCATTCTATATTTGATAAGCCATACTTCATCTCACACACATAATATCAAATCAGCCTAATAAAGCTGTCTATAGAAGCTGTACATATCAGATATATTTCACTCATTCCAACAACATTCTAAATAATAGAATATAAATCAATTTATCTTGATAATGTTACAATAACAGCATAAATTATCTAAATGATAGAATTAATAAATAATTCATATGGTGTCTGCAACCAATCCATAGTCTGATGTCTAAGAACCCTATATCGGGATCCCCATAATCAGTCATTAACACAGTAACTGGCTCCAAGACTCCTAGATAAAACCATTTTTTTATCTCTTAAGTTATTCCCAAATTTAGAAAGCTTCTGTTCCACTTCGAATAGTATTTATTTAATTCATTAAACCTCTCTCCAGAATAAAATAATATTCATTGAATATATTTAATCCTGTTTCTTTCACAAAATAGTATTTAATATATCAAAACATCTTTCAAGGTAAAAAACAGCATTTAATATGTTAAACCCTTTTTCCAGTGTAAAATAGTATTTATTAAAAATATTAAAACCTCTTTCCAGTGTAAAGCAGTATTTGATAAATATTGATATTGAAATATTATGGTAAGCATAAAAACTGAAATATTGATCCTTACCTGTTCATCATTGTATGATGTCTGTTCATCAATTTCCCTGAAAAAAAACATAAAAAATTTTAAGAGCTACTGATTTGTTATTAATGACCGATTAAGCAGAGGGGTAGTTTACAAATTTTAGCAGTATTTTTGTTTTAACTTTTTTGACACAGCAATGTACAATCAACAATATTTCAACATTTCTACTGAGTAAGGTTAGTGTCGATGATGATGTAATAGAAGTTTTACGTCCGCTTCCACCTAAGTGATATCGCAGACAAGAGTCAGTGTCACCTGAATATTCATAATATTGCGATCCTGATCAAGAAACAGAGTTTTAAATACTTACCCTCCTTGAAAGTCCTTTTCTGTGAATATACGTAATAAGAAGTTTCCTTCTTCGGAAGGCTCAAATGTGGATGGAATAATTGCATATGTTCCTGGAGGTAACCGATGACGACCACACATTTCTCGTAGATTAATAAAAGATGGAGATTTAGCACATGATGCGTTATATTTGAAGAAGTTGACATCTAAAGGACCTTGACTTTCACCTTCTTTCAACTGAAAAAAGTTTAAATATAACATTGATTGTTTGCCATTCGGCTGTATCATAAGATCTGTCATTGAGTTTTGATTCCCTGCTTGTACGTGACAAGAAGTAGGGTCACCTGTCCAACCTCATGGGTTTTTCCGGTTTCTTCCCGCAGCTAATAGAACCCTATGTGCAAGCGAATTATTGAAATAAATTTTAACCTTATGTTAGTCCCAAATGACCTAGGTTGTGTTGAGTGGACGATAAACCCCATTTCCTCATCTCTCTCTCGGTTTCCTATGGATTATGTTCTATTCATGTGGTTCTAATTGAACAATAAAATGAAGTGGGCTTTAACATCCTACTATATATTCTGCTCCTATATGCCATACATTGTGCTATGAGGGACATTTCGCCTGGGTAGCAGCACTATAGCCTACTCTGATATCAAATTCTAACCGCGAATGGATCTTTTACATGCACACCAATGGATATACAAGACCTAGGTTATCCGTACTATCCAAAAGACTAGACATCTGTCCTTGTCAGACCCTGTGTCCTGCACCAGGGGAAACCACGTCGAAAAGTTTTACTTAAAAGATTATGATGATCAATCCCATTTCTTTTCTCCCCCAACATAAAATATTTTTATTCCAAAATTCTGCGAAATGTAAAAATGTATAGATTTTTCCAGCAGAGCTGCGTTTCTGTTTACACAATTCTTTGCCGGCTTTTACTGACAGTTTGACATATAAATAAAAGTAGGCTAACGCGCCATCCTCTGGAAAAAATTACCCCAACATCCCTTTACACCAACCACAAAAGATGAGTTGCCAGGCAACGAAACATACACCCACAACAGCATGCGTATAAAAATATAAAGAAAATTCTTCTTACATTATAAATAACGTAACCAATAGTCAATAAATCCAGTCCTTCTTTTCGTTTCTTTCGTCTGTCTTTCTGTAATAAGGCTACGATCATTGTACAGTTATTATCTTCATCATCATCATCAGCATCCGTCAATGTCACACGATATTGGGGATTTGTCCAAAACGTATCTGAAATAAAATGGTTGATTATTAAAAAAGGTTGGATATACCAATAGACGTAGCAGAACTGGGGCCAAGGAAACTAATTTGTTGTTCATAGTGCCAGTGTTTACTCCAGGTACATTCATGAGTTTTGTTTTAAGCCCAGCTTACAATAAAATAAATGCAACTACGGGAAGTCTTTACGGGAAATTTGAGTAAAACTGTGCATTAGACTTAAGCATAAATTTGTGAGTTTTGTTTAAAGTCAAGAGCACCATAAGGTAAATGCTACTATGGGTAGTCTTTGAGGGGAGTTTGAGTAAACGTGTGTGAGACTTATGTGTCACTTGTGTGTGTTCGACACCATTGAAGATCACAGACTGGCTGTAGAGACTTTTGGTGATGCACACACAAAATTTTCACACGGTTTCTTGCTGCTGGTAAAACTATTTGTACTAACATTATGTAAATTTAAATGGTGCAAAAGCCACCGAAGTTACTTTTATGATAATATAAGACAAACCTAAATAATTTCTACAACCACCAGCATTGACACGTCTCGACCAGCCACCATGTTCTGATATGGCACTGAAGCATTTCTTTTGTCCTTCTCCAGGTTGACCATGCATGGAATCGGGCCCAAGGTTACAAATCTCCAATTTCTCAAAATTACTGATGAAATCTCTAAATGACATCCTGAAATTAGACATTAATTAACCTATCTAGACCATAATCAACTCTCGATGTCAACGCTAGCCTGCGATATTTTCATGAACTTGATAACAGAGACTAGGGTTTTTATCATACTGACTTTAGTAATGATGATTGAGGCTAGAGAGAAAATTCAATCACAAAATTCTCAGTTCAGAGTGGATCAATCTGACTGAAATTTCAGCAAATTCCCTTAACATTATCTAGTTTTTAACTATAACAGTGAGAACTGCCAGCTCTTTATCTAATCTCCCATAATGTAGTTTTAAAAATATGGCTGCTTGCTTCTCTCCCATACAGTATCACTGAGACTTACGTTAACCCACATTGTTGTACAAGTGTTTCCTTGGTTAAAATTATTATTGCTATTGTTCGATTTATATAGTGCTTCATTACACACAAGTGTTTCTAAGCGCATTCACAACACAACAGTTCTAAAAACTTAAATATGTTTTTAAGTTAGTCTTGAAGCTCTGGATGAAAGAGGACTCTCAAAGAGTTTTTGGAAGATCATTCCACAGTTTAGCTGCTTTGTCACATGTCACATGTACTAACAGTTGACACAAATATTGTCCTTTAAGTCAAATAAAAACATCTTACCAGAATTCTCCATCATCATCAAAAGTTAGACCAATTTCCTGTTTCTCTTCATCAGAAATGAGAGTCCATTCTTCAGACCTATAACACAATAGGGTATCTATCAATATCATTACTAAAACAAACATTGTCATTTCGGGACGAACAGATGGTTCAATTTTATTTCAATAATACATGACACAATAATAGCGTAGTGGACGCTTACGGCTAGCCCCAGGATCCATTCACTTAATTTGAATTGTTCGTTTGTTGTGATTTCTACATAGTGTCTTGTCTATATATTTGTTTTTGTGTAAATTATGTGTGGTGCAGTCCCCCTGCACTTTCTAATGGAATACAAGTTACTTGAGAGGTTTACTTCTCGTTTTCTCATCTAATCAAGTAAAAATATGTTTTAAATGTACTGTTAAAGTTGGGTTCCCAGATAAGTATTTATCGGGTGGTTATTGCCCATAAAAGTATGACAATTTTGGTATATATGGAAAGTAGAGATATCCAATCTTACTAGAAAAATACTGGATTCCCTGAAAAACACTCATGGAGCGTATACAGGACAAAAATGTAAGGGGTTCCCTTAATAGTCAACCCGAAGAGCAAGGATACCTGCACGCTTGGCGTTGAAGGCTGCACGCGAACTTGAGCGATTTGTGTAAATGTTGAAAAACTTTATGAAGAGTTAGACGTACAAGATGCGGGCAGTGGATAATCCGAGAATTTAATTAGGATTCGATATTTGTAGTAAATAGTCAGCGCTTACAGACAACATCGTCTTGTGTATGCAATGCATTCTCCCCTGTCCTCTGCCACCGTTGCCATTGGTTACAGAGAGGGTAATCGCCTGACGCAAACATGGTCTCTTTCGATAGATTTTTATAGCAATTACAATGTTTTGAGAACGATTTGAAACAAAATTATGATAGAATAATTAGTTTGAATATGTTTTTATTTCTAATATATCATCAAATCACCCAGTTTGTACCCGGGAATATAACTTTAAGCTGTACTGTGTTATGTATGACTATAAACTTACTGATCACTCCAAGCTCCCTTCCATTCTGCTTCATTACCCCATGGGTTACGAATTCTCACCATACAAATTTCACCTGATACTCGCGATGTTGATATGTCAACCTGTTAATGAAAGCATGATCAAATGATTTAGGGTTTATGCATGCATCATTTTAAATCTGCCTATTGCACGTATTTCTTTAGACATTCTTTTAAAAAGAAAAGACCACAATTAACTCTTGATGGTATCTCATGTGTGCGATTTTCATAAGATTTAAATCCAATCTGCTGTTCCGTTGGTTGCTTCACAAAAATGTAAGATGTTGGCTCAAACTCTTGTTTCTCTTAGACAAACTAATAATTCAAGTATATAACCAAATCACTCATATTGCACGCTAAAACTAGTTCCTAGTAAATCATCAAATTGACTGTTTTCGAATGAACTTTTCATGCTTAGATGTGAAAAATGTTTCAAGGATTATTGACAAGTAACGCATGCAAAGAATACATAATTAATTGTCGTGAAATCGGCAGCATTTAATTCTAACAAATCCTGCCAATAAGTAGTGACTGGGGTAAAGTTATCTCTACATCTATCATGGTGATTGAAATATAACAAGAAGAGAATACATCTTACCAATTTAACGGCTGTAACACTGTAAGCATGTCCCATAATCAATCCATTCTCTAACTCAGCTTCTAACTGGTTCGGATCAGCCTATAACATAATTTTATTAAAATCAATCTTTAGTAGAAATGAAATAAAATTGGGTTAAAAGGCCTACTGGTCTGCTTTTACACAAGAATAACAGAGAGAAATGGGGTTTATCGCCAACTCGACACAACCTTGGTCACTTCAGGACTAACACATGGTTTTAATTTTACTTCTATAATTCGCCTGCATGTGAGAGGAAATCAGGAGACAAGGTGTAGGGTCGTCCATCTAACCCCTGTGGGTTTTCTCCCAGTCCTCCAGATTTATTTCAATAATTCGCTTGTCCGTAGTGGTCATTAGCAGTGGGAAGAAAACAAAAGACCCAGAGAAAACCCACAAGGTAGGACAGACACCCCTCTACTCCTTGTCATGCCACTTGACTCAATTTACATGTGTTAACCAAATGGCATGCACCACTCCAGTTTCGTTTCTATTCATGTAGCAATTTGTGACCTATGTGAAGCGTTTCAAATGTGAGTTCTTTACCCTTGCGTAAAAACGGGCCGTACTTAATGAGGAATTGAATACAAGAATACTTACATCAATAGAACAACCCATAAGAGAATTCATGCCAACAGCTTTCAACATAATCTTCTGAAGGTCTGCTGGAGCTTTACGTAGGTCAAACATTTCTGTAACACCTCCAGTAAAATCTTCCATAGCTTCCGATGTACTTCCTCCTTTCAATGATTCATATGATCCGCTCAACCTGAAAAGTATAACAATCAGATTTATTAACCCTTAGAACCTGAAATACCGCGAAACCGGCTTGACGTTGTATCGCATATGGCTGAAATGTCGGTTTTGCGGCTTGGGACGTGTCAAGCTCCAATTATGTTGACGTCATAATTAATATGACGCCCTGTAAATCCAGGGAGGGACGTGCAACACCCCATGTATAGTCAGTGTTCAAAGGGTTAAAGGTACCCGGTAAGCAATGGGAGAGAGAGATAGAAATGGGGTTTAACATGAAACTCGACACAAACTAGGTTATTTCGAGACCTAGGTATGGTTTAATTCTATTTCAATAATTTGCTAGTGCGTAGTGGTCTTTAGCAGTGGGAGGAAACTGGAGGACCCGGAAAAAACCCACAAGGTTGGACAGACGACCCTACTCCTGTCACGAACAACCAGGGAATTAAAACCATGCCAGTTGACTCAATGACAGACTTTATGATACAGCGCACACACACTAACACTAACCATTCAGCCATCCACCCCCAGGGCGACCTTCGCTTCTCGTGATTTCTTGACTATGGTCGACTAAATGAATCCGAATTTCATTTAGTCGGGACCATAGTCCGGAAATACTGAACCATGCTATTGAGGCATGGTCGTAGTAAGTAGTTCAAAGATGGCGGGTGTGGATGAAACGTAAGTGTAGAATATATAAGAAGAATCTTTTTTTGTTTAGCATATTGTATTAGGAAAGTTTGAATTAATTTTAAATGGTTGCTAATGCAATCAGCAGCTATTTTTGTCCCGTATGTTATATCTGCATCTATGTGAGTATAAAATATACGCATTATTTCAATATTTGTGCTACGCAAAAAGTAAAGTCAATGGGGGCAGACATCTTTGAACAGAACGTTGTCCGGACTACCTGCGTTCGGTTTTTAGTTCCGACCACCAGTCGTAAAAAAAATATAACCGAAGGTCGCCCTGGTAAGCAAAGAGATTTAAAGTCTGTTCAACATAATGTCTAGATCATTTTGAGACTAACATGCAGTTAATATCATTTCCATGGCAACGTGTGCAATGCAGTGGGTTGAGTTTTGTTACGTTTCTACCTACTCTTAATCGAATTCCAACTGCAAAGGGTTCTTTTATGTGCCAATTAATATGGTCTCAGTAGTTCCTCCCATCTGAATAGGGAGCCGAGGTGGCGCAGTGAGCAGGATGCTGACTCATTGGCCCGGAGGTATCAGGTTCGCTCTCGGTGTTGGCCAAGAAAGATCCTCTTTATTTTCTGACATGATTTCCTGACTGACGACCTGACAACAACAGCTGTCTAGTCTTTTGGTTGGTATGAAAAACTGAGGTCACGTGTGCACATGAACCTGCATGTAAAAGAATCCTTGACAGTTGGAATTTGACATAAGAAGAGGCTGTGGCACCCCCGCCCCACACAAACAATATAATAAAACTTGAGCAGACATTAACTTAAAAAACACAACACAATTTATATGGAAAACAATCACTGGTTTATACACATATAGCACGACGTTTCGACAAGTAGTCTCTAATCGTTATCAAGTACAAATGATGACTTGATAACAATAAGAGAATACTTGTTGAAACGTCGTGCTATATCTGTATAAAACCAGTGATTGTTTTCCATATAAATTGTGTTGTGTTTTTTGATGTGCTCAATCACTAAATGCCACTCAAGGATTATAGACATTAACTTACTTGGCATAAGCTTTTTCCAACAGAGCACTCCAGAATTCATTCTTCTCTGTCGAGTGCATGAATACCAGTTGTCCATTGTATGTAGGAAGACGATCATCGACCACAACTTCAACCCATTCACCTTGATGCCAAAAGTTGAATTTAAATATTCCGCAATAATCAGTCGTAAAGTCCTGATCCATTGGAACTACTTTAGCGAAGAGAGCCTCGCTACAAGTCAGGGAGGCCACAGCCGCCAATAACCAACAATCACCTGCAAAAAGATTGATGAAATGTTATAAGTATTATATTTTTGACGAGAGAGAGAGAGAGAGAAATGGGGTTTAACGTCTACTCGACACAAACTAGGTAATTTTGGGACTAACATATGGTTTCAATATTATTTCAATACTTCGCTTGCGCGTAATGGTCTTTAGCAGTGGGAGGAAACCAGAGTGCCCGGGGAAAACCCACGAGGTTGAGAAGGCGCCCCTATTCCATGACACATACGCTCATATTTTTGACGAGCTAAGCAACATTTGTGAATATACTTTCTGGTACAAAATTATGTAAAACTGTGGATCATCATTTGAGTGATATTGAATCCTTTGTAAACTACAAAATTATGAAAATTGAATCTGTAAAAAGCTTATCAATACATTAAGTCAAGTGATGTGGTTTCGATTCCCCGCTAGTAGTTGACAAAGAGTGGGGTCGCTTGTCAAGGAGTGTCAGTACAAAAACGGTTTTATTTCATTCAGAAAGAGAGAGAAACAGGGTTTAACATCCAGTCGACACAAACTATGTCAATTTGGGACTAACACAGGGCTCAATTTTATTTCAATAATTCGCTTGCACAAGCCAGTGCCACCTATGAGCGTTGTGTAAATTCATTTGGTGGTCTCACTTCAGTCATTTTATACATATTGAGAGAGAGAAATGAGGTTTAAATTCCCCTTGCAACAATTTAAGTCATTTATGGAAAAACATTTGGTACAATTCCATTCCAATAATTCACTTGAGCTTAAAATAGCATTATGCACGAGCAAAATCTGCTTATTACAGGTCTTTCTTTAGGCCTGAAATGTTATCTAAATAATCAATTAGACATTAATTAACATATCCAGACCATAATAAACTCTTGATGTCAAGGCTAGCCTTCGATGTTGGTGGATTAAATTCATATATGCCGCTTAATGGCCATTGATAATTAAATCAATCAAGTGGATATTCAGGACTATGCTGTTTATATTAATGATTTTAGTAACGATGACCGAGGCTATGTGAATATTTCACTCGCTTTTTTCTCGGCTAATAGTGGATCAATTTCACTGAAATTTTCAGCAAATTACCTTTACACTATCTAGTTTTTATCTATTATGTTGAGATCTGCCATCTCTTTATCTTACCTCCCATAATGTATCTTTAATATTATACATAAGGACATCTGGTGTTGGAGGGAAGTTTTATTGGTGTTTTTAATTGTCAATGCCAATGGGTGAAGTAGCTAAATGAGTTACATGTACATGTATGACAAAGATCAATTACATTGATTTTATCAGTTTATTCATGCTTCCTATTTAATAAAAGCAGTTTATGAGTCCTTTATCAAGTGGGGGTGTTGGATGGCCGAATGTTAGCACGTGCGTTCTGTGTCATAAAGCCTCTCATTGAGTCAACTGGCGTGGTTTCTAATCCCTGGTTATATGTGACAAGGAGTAGGATCGCCTGCCCAATCTTATGGGTTTTCTCCGGGTACTCCAGTTTCCTCTCACTGCTAAAGACCCCTACGCGCAAGCGAGTGATTGAACAAAAACTAAACCATATCTTAGTCCCAAAATGACCTAATTTGTGTCGAGTGGTCGTTAAACCTCATTTCTCTCGCTCTCTTTTTCAAGAGATGCAGCGGTATCTCAGAAGTTTGTTTCCACATGGGGTGATATCGCAGACAAGTGTTTCCTAGGAAACTTGGCCGAGGAGCCAGTCGTTCCCATGTCATTAGTTAAAAGCACTTATCCTAAGTTATAGCGTTATATGGCCTAACTATACATAGGCTGGATAGAGCACTGATGTAGAAACCTTTCAACTCCACATCAAATAAGCAGGTATTATCATGGAGATTGAAAATTGAAATACAAGCTAAAATGACATTTACAATTAAGTTGAAATTACGGTAATGCATGAGTGCTAATACAAAATGCAATAGAAATCCTTTTATATGAATTACCATACTGATGATGTTAAATATCAATAGGTCACATTGACCGTTGAATATGTTCTGAATATGCGTGACAGAGATATATTGACTAATCAACATAACACATTGGAAATTTTGGGACTATCATATGGTATATATTTGTTTCTAAAGTAAAGTGTACTATGTGGTTGTGAGAATAGAGAGAGAGGTGGGGTTTAACCTCCACTAGACACACACTAAGTCATTTCGGGAGTAAAATATGGTTCAATCTAAAAAAAATTTCTTGTGCAGGGGTCTTTAGCAGTGGAAGGAAACTGGAGGACTTGGAGAAAACCCAAAGTTTTGGACAGATGACCACACTCCTTGTCACGTACAAGCGGGGGAATAGAAACCATGCCAGTTGACTCAATGACAGACCTGATGATCTAAAGCACACACATTAAACCATTTGGTCACCCCTCGAAAGATTGGAACTGGGTTAAATCAATGTGCATGGTGGAAACTGTCAATACAAACACACAGTCTCGGTTAATTGGTCAACCAAATAAAACTTGGGATGGTGAGCTCTAGGGGAAAAATGTCTGATCTTCCTCTTGGTACATGTATATTTACTATTACTAGCAGGGAGTCACAGTAGTTCAATGAGTAATGTCCTGGCTCGCTAACCAGGAGGTTCTTGATCCGATCCCGGTGGTTTCCATTCATTAGTAGCGCAAGACAGTGAGCCCAACAAGAAACAGTGTCTTATCGTCCTGAAGGGCCCCCCAAAAAAACCTGAGGTCTTGTGTAAAGAAGGCAGAAATATCATTGACTGGGCAACATTATTCTCTTAAAGCACATAACATGGCACTGGAGCAAGCAGAAAAGTAGGATGTTAAACTCCATTTCATTTTGCTTCCATATGTGGCAATAAGAATCACATATTATTAGTTGTGGTTTGTGCATTATTGATCTAGATAGTATATTAGCAGTGTGTATGAATAAACAAATGAATAATGAGTACAACATAGAATTGTGTCCTGTTTATTCAGTGCGCCTTTAGCTATATCATTTTTTCTTTAATGTTGTTGTTTTACTGCTGTTTACTGTTTATGACAGTTAAAATGTGAGACATGCCTCTTGGCCTTCTAGCCTTATTTTCTACCCCTAGAAAATATAGCCATATTATACTATCATTCGTATTTATCTTGATCTTTAGACAAGGCCCAATAAAGGTGAAGCGATGGCATATCATTATTATCATTTATAATAAATGCAAGACTATGCCTATTGAAGGTGAAGCCAATGCATATTATCATTGGTCGCATTATTTGTGTTACGTCTTTTTTGTAAATCATTTTTAGTGAAGTCTGTACCATAACAGGCCCAGGACTGTACAGCACAGTTGACACTTACGGCTGGCCTCAGGATCCATTCACTTGATTTGATATTTGTTTATTTTTTGCAATGTCTGTTTTCTGTCTTGTCTGCAGGTTTATCTTGTATATTTTTGTTTTGCCTGTAGTGCGGTCCTCCTGAACTTACTATTATTATATTTTATAGACTAGGCCTATTGAAGGCAACAACCTCATTGGTTTACTTCAGGTCTACTGCTAAAGACCACTATGCACTGGATTAAAATTGAACCATATGTTAGTCCCAATGACCTAGTTTGTGTTGCGGGGACGTCAAACCCCATTTCTCTCTCTTTTTACTGAAGGCAAAGTAATAGCATATTATTATCATTAATATTAATCTTAAGACTACTGAAGGTGAGAGACTAGGCCTACTAAATAAGAAGACATTATTATTATAATTTATATTAATCTAAAGACTACTGAAGGTGTAGTAATGACTAGACCTACTGAATTAGAAGACATTATTATTGATCTAGAGAGCTGACAGGTTTTATATTATCAATGATTATACGTTTATTGATTAGGCTAATTACTTGTCATATTGAACAGATCACCTCCATTGATAAATTAATAGTCCAGATATCGTGTATTATTTATCATAGTGGCCAGTAATACAATATGGTTGTTGTCTAAATTGACCAGTATATTAAAGGAGAAGTTCAGATATCATGTATTATTATCATGGCTGACATTGTACAATTTGATTGTCCTCTAAATTGACCAGTAGATAAAAGGAGAAGTTCAGTCTCTGCAGATTCTTTTTATTGTATTCATTTTCTAGTGATAAAATAATTTCGACCATACACAAAATGAGGTGCAAATCATTTTGAAATGAAATGGAGTTTTAAGTCCTACTGTTCTGTGTCCACCGAGCAAATGAAGACAGGCACATGGTATGCAGTGTGCTATGAAGAAAATTTTCAAATCCAAGGAATCTTTGTCATGCACACAAATGTGTACAAAGTATAACTAGAGGCTTTTCTTTGCCAGGTCCTGTGTAGCACTGACATGAGGAAACCACACTGAAAGATCCTGAGGTATCTTTCTCGACAAATACCAGGAAAGAGCCTTGGTCCCGCTGGTTAATGAGCAACCTAACATGGTTGAAACTATATTTATACTAGATAATCTGCAATGACTAGAGGCCTCCTTTAATGGAAATTAGAATCACTGATAAACAATAACAAAATGTCAGAAATGTTACGAATCAATAATATTCATTAAATTTTAATCCATAATGGTTTTATTATCCATGTATTTCTCTTTCGTTATTCTAGATATGAAATGATAGCTATTGAATGAACTATAAATGAAAACTTACCAAGTTCTCCTTGACGGACATCAAATCGACTGGCACCTGAAGAAATCCACTGTGGATCATCACAGATCTCCTGCAAGTAGACAAAATTATCACATTTTAATATGATGAATCAATATACAAATCTTGTCTCGAAAGGTAAAAAGTTGAAAAAAATTAATCGAGACACAAGATAAGGCCTAGGAATGGAGAGAAAGAGAGAGATGGGGTTTATCTTATACTTGGCACAAACTAGGTCATTTTGGCATTTGGTTCAATTCTATTTGAATAATTAGCTTGCGTTTAATGGTCTTTAGCAGTGTCAGGAAACCAGATGACCCAGAAAAAAACCCACCAGGCCCCGAGTTCACAAAGCATTCTCAGACTTAAGTTGAGAATTTACTCAAATTTGTTCTCCCAATTTTAACTAAAATATAGCCAGCCTTTTATAACAATTTTGTTGTTTTAATATATCAAATACATGAATAAGAAACGATGTTCATAGTTTTGTGTTTCTGCATCAAAGATATTTCTCATAAACAGTGATTGAAAGTTGAGCAAATTCTAAACTAAAGTCTGAGAATGTTTTGTGAACATGGGGCCTGGTTGGACAGGTCACCCTACATCTTGTCAAGTACAAGCAGGGAATCCCACTTGACCACTTGACTCTATGACAGACCTTCTGATCCAATGCGCACGCATTAACCATTCGGCCCCCCACACCTCCACCAAAGAATGGAGTTTAACATCTTGTCAATACAAAACATTGACAATTTTTAACCTAACATGGAATTCCAACAGTACAGGGTTCTTTTACTCCTATTTGTTAAGGCATGTTTGCATCTTTTTGTCAGTGCTTTTATCAATATTTTTAATACAATGTCAATTATAACTTCAATAGTGCCTAATATTTTGTCAGGTAAAACTAAAATCATTAATTCTATCCTAGGCCTGGTTATTTCAAGGTAAAATAGAAGTTCATGTATTAATTAGTAAGCGTGGAATGTGAAACATGAAACCATCTCGTTAGATATTGGCACCAGTGATGGAACATTATGATTTATACATACAAGTACTGATGAACAAGTAACATCCTCGACAGTTTATCTAAAACATATGCATCATTAACAAATTTAGGTCAAGTCTCAGTTCCATCATTTACATAACAACCATCAAATATGCCTAAAAAACTATGGAATGTATTTTTTTAATGGCAAAATAAGAGTCTAGATATGACAGGAACAGATTTCTTTTTCAGTTTGTTTATATATATATATATATACATCAAATCAAATGAGAGAGAGAGAAATGGAGTTTTATGTCCACTCGACACAAACCAAGTCATTTTGGGATTAACATATGGTTCACATTTTATTTCAATAATACGCTTGCATGTAGGAGTCTTTAACAGTGGGAGAAAACCCATGAGATTTGACAGGCGACCCTACTTCTTATCATGTGCAACCGGGCATTGAAACCATGCCTGTTGACTCAGTAATAGACCTTCTGATACAACATGTACAATTTGGCCATCCACCCCGGCCCACACTTCAAATCAAACATATGTTGAGTAAAACTGATCGAACTAAGACAGGTATATGCCATGGAAGTTGGATTGGAATGGCACCACGAACCAACAACAACAAAATATGCAGAAAATCTTGTGCAGTTACTCGCCAGATATCAAGAGGTCTGTTAGATGCAACCCCCAGTAGGCAATCAGTTTAACACTCCAGCATTTGTATATTTACTCGCGTTAACTTAGGTCTGGTGCTAGCAATTTCATCATCACACACGTTAGACCATACTATTTCAGGGTCACACATGGTATGGTATTTCACGCTTACCAGTAATTGGGAGATAGACCTATGTGAGCTACCTCACAGCTTATTAGTTTGGTAAGTTATTCCATGATCCACTGTACAAAAATCTTATGATCACAATAAGTGATTGGAATACAATCTTTGAAGTTTTAGTTTAATTGACATCTTCAATTATGACTTGTAAACCTTCACATTGACGGCCATGATCCTTTATGCCACTTGACATTAAAACCTGTTCATTAACCCTGATAATCAGTGCATAATCTAACGTTGTGCCGGCTGGGATGATAGGAAGATAGTCTTCAAAGTTTTAGTTTTAGGAATTGACATCTTTAAATTAATCTATGACTTGGAAGACTTTAAAGATTTTAGTAAGTAAACCTTCACATTGGCCGACATGACACTTAAAGCAACTTGACGCTGGCACTTGTTCCTTAACCATGATTAGAAGTGCGTGATCAAACTTATTCTACAGACCTGGGACTGGTTTCTCGAAATCTTAACTAAAGATAAAATCCAAATTTTAGTAGATACTTCATATTTGATTGATAAGCACTACATGTAAAATCAATCTAATATTACCCAATCAAATTATTAAAATTTCAATTTTATCTTAGTTAAAATTTCGTGAAACAGGCCCCAGCGCTGATAAGCTGGGTTGTGGTAAGAGAATACACTATAAGAATCTTTAGCCATATCTAACTAAAAGTAAGATTAGTCTATAATGAATCTAACTGGAAACATGCCCAGTATAAACTAACCTTCACTCACATAAAAAACATGGTAATATACTAAAATATATCACAACAGATATTTATCTCATCTTTTGGTCTGGTTCATCCATAAATAAAATGAAATGGGAAATCACATCCTACTTTTCTACATCCATGAGCTAATGAGAGAGAGAGAGAGAGAGAGAGAGAGAGAGAGAGAGAGAGAGAAATGGGGTTTAACAAGGTCATTTTGGGACTAACACATGGTTCAATTTTATTTCAATAATTCACTTGCAAATGTAGATGAGCGAGTTTTTATGTACAATATATTCAGAAGTAGTACATTGTATATCCAAATAAGTGTGTTTATTTTTAGTGAAATCTATTTCTAGATGTCTTATAAGGATTATCATGTACAGTGGGTTTCTGATATTTGAAAAAAGGGTAATGTAACTGTAGAAATAAAAACAGAAAATACATATTTTAAGCAAAGTTGTCTCATCATATCCTATGTGGGTGTGGTCTTTAAATGAGGACAGATTTTCTCCTCTTGATTTATTCCCATCATTAAAGTCCATGTGAATAAATCAGAATGTTAACAAGATGATGTTGTAAGATAGTGATGGAATTTACTGATTCATTACTTTCACTCGACATCAGTCTATCTATAGAAACCATCATGGTCGAGGCCAACATTCCCTGGCATTTATTACAGGATAGGCCAATATGGCTAAACCAGATTAACAAACTGTTACCATTGTGAATCGTAATCAGTCTTTAAGACCAGTGGTGTCTTGCAATGCTCTGTAGATATCGCTTAAGATGTGTGACATATACCCCATTCAGACGCTTATTTTGAACTGGTTTAAAAACCCCAGGGATCGTTAAACAAGTTTAATTTAAGTGTCTGAACGCACATGTGAAGCAAATAAACCAGTTTAAAAACCCCAGCTTGCAACCTGTCTTCGAGTAGGCTTTTTATTTTAAACTGGTTCATCTTAGCCGTCTGAACGGGTTGGCTTAAAAACCCCAGCTCCAGCTTGCTTTGAGCATGTGCAGTACGCAGTAAGTTACATTCCTGTGAAAATATCGGAGTCAGACAGTGCCAATGTTATCGAAAGCGTGCGAGAACCGAATAAAGATGGTAAAGCTGCCCATGCGTAGTTAACTCTTACCTCCGACCAAAGAGGTCAGAATAGTTAAACTGGTTTGGCTTATAGTACGTGTGAACGCAACACGATGCTGTCTTAAAAACCCCAGCGATTATAAACTGGTTTAAAAATAAGCGTCTGAATGGACTAATACATACTTGTGCCTCCGCATCTTCCAAGCTGTGGAATGAAATTTAATGTCCTGTCATCCTGTCAACAAAATACTTTGGTCATTTTAAGACAGAGATATGATGGTTATTATTATTTCTATCGTAACATGTACAACGCAGAATAGGACAATTTTGCCTGGCAGCACCGTTCCTACTAAATCTTCTTTGTTTGTCCACTTCCAATAGTTCTTTCTTGCCAGGCTTGCAACACTGACTTTGGGAATCTACCTCAGAAAAACAGAAGCCCCCTAGATCGATTCTTGGACCTCCATGCTAGGTTACAAATATCATGCATGAGGCAAGGTATGGTTATTTTTTAGGAATCAACCAATAACACTTCCACTTCTGTTTGATTTATCCAATGAGTTCACAGAGCTATTGATTTCTGCAAGTTCTGCAACATATAGTTAATGATTTCTGCAACTCATGCATGTGACTATATGCTGGATTTACACCTCTGTTTCATGCACCAATCAATTTTATGTTGTACAATAATATGATTGTGCTATGAAACACTACTTCCATCTTGAGACGATAATATAAACCATAACAAGGTGAAGGCTATAAAAATACCTGACTTGCCATTATTAGCATTTCCTACAATAAAGGTGGGATATGTCTTACAACTGAAGCAATGTTGAAATGTCAAGGATATCCCCATGACTCCAGCCTGTAAATTATGGGGAAATTCCTACTCTGATGGAGAAATAAAATTCTTTTAATTCTACAAAAGAGAACCTGGCTGCTGTATCTTTGAAAGAATGTAAACATGACTTGATTACTAGCACTGCAGCAATTATATCAAAGGGAAGTCATTGTAAATTGCTTATATTTCTGGCTAATTTGAAATAAACTTGGCACAGAATGACAAGAGTTATTGGTGATATCTTGTAATTTTCATCAACAGGGTTCAGTATAGCTACTTGTATGAGCAGGAAAATATTCTTCTGGCTAATTTAAAATATACTTTGGCACAGAATAAAAAGAATAACTGGTGATATCTTGTAATTATCAACCTCCAAGTACAGATACTTATTTGAGCAGGAAAACATTGTTTTATTCTAGCTAAATAAAAAGGGTTAAGTACACAGTCCTGGAAGCAATATTTCAGGAACTAATGAACTACTATAGTACCTGACATTCAAAATTTCACGCAAGAAAACCATTGAAAATAGACAAATCTGTGTACAACAGCATGACAGGCATCAGAAGTCCTGTGTCTGACAAGGCCTGAATTTATGCCAGACAATGTCTGTGACACAGCCCTTTTTCCAAGGCTTGTTTATCATACAGACAGTTGTGACAAGTTGACAATACAGTTCACATCTAGCTCAATAAAATGGTCTAAGTACAGATCAGTCTAAGAACAGAACAATATTGTGTTGTTCCGATTGCTCCCCTCAGATCTCTTAAGAACCTGACAATAGTGTGTTGTTCCTCCCTCAATAAAATTGATATCATTCTCCAGCCTTTCAATATATCAGTGAATATCTAGGTATATATATACTATCATATACCTATCCGCTATACAATATATACTTTAGAATGGACAATAAGCCAGAGGGTTGAATAAGGTTGATGGTTATTTAAATAAAGGTCCAATGAGTAAACAAGGTCATTCGTCAGTTATATATGACGAACAACTGTCACCAGTAAATAAAACATATAATTACTGGTGGCCATTTTAGTTAAGTTTTACTCAAGAAGGGAATATAACACAAGTGATTCAGACAGGTCACATGATAAAATGTCACAAAATCTTTAACAAGAAGTTCAGTTGGCATCAAAAGTTGGTTGAACTTTTAGTTTCAATGCATACATGCCTTAATGATACCTAATAATGTTCCAAAACTTAAAAACATCCCTACTGCAGAGGGAGAGATAGAGAGAGAGAGAGAGAGAGAGAGAGAGAGAGGGGGGAGAGAGAGATACATTCCTACATGTATGTACCCAGACAAGGAAATTAATTGATGGGCTTCATGTTATATCAACCCCAATAACTTCCTTTAGTACATGTACATATATATAAATCAGTTCCTCAGCCTGTTATCAGGTATTCTTGAGAGAATAAACTTTTCCTGACTCACACATGGAGAAAGTGCAGCAGGTTTGCAGCACACACATATACACAAGACAAATCTATATTTATCAAATCAAGTGAATGGATCGGTGATTTTGACCATTATTCGCACTATAATTACAGAATATTTAATCACATTTGTTCTCAGTAAATACAGAAAAAAAAATCTTTTTCAAATTTCCGATTACATTTGATCATCATTTTTCTAAATTTAATAAACCATACATAATAATATAGATCTAGAATATTAAGGATGTCACCCTTTGACAGCATAATGTTTACGGATTATCAACAACTACATATAAAATATTCAGACAGATCGTAAAAATTAAGGGTTTGACCTGTTAATTTTGTTATTTTTATTGTTTATCAATGACTATAAATGTATAATATAAAATGTTATAAATATTCATAGTTGAGTAAACACAGCTCAGCTATTTATCAATCAATAACTGTACAACTCCCATTGTGTATATATATATATATATTTGACCTGTGCAGGCTTATTGTACACTCTATCATGCCTTTTTAATTAAAATTCATATTACGTGGTATGGGGTTTGGGGCTCTCAGTGTACAGTAACGAGGACAACTTTAAATTAATGAACAATTTTTGAAAATTATTGGAGAGGTCGAAACCCCAGGTGTTCCTACTTGGTACTATAAAACAAGAATTTAATGTGACAAAGAAACAATTGATCACAATCTAAATCATTTTCAATTTGCATATAAAAAAAGCATGGATCAGTCATCTCCCTGATTCCTCTAGCATTCGTCATTATTCCCCTACCATACATGTAGCTGACTATTCTCCTACCCTTACCCACTATTTCGCTAACATTGCCCACAATGTTGAGGAAGATGGTTGAGCACAAAATGAAAAAAGTACAATCTAATATTTATACGCGGTTATTCGCCTTCCTAAAACAGAGGGTTGTTATTTTCCCATGGACAGTGTCTAATTGACCAATCAAAACGCAAGAATCACCCTTACGCATGTTCAAGCGCTGAAATAAGGGGCCGGACACGGACAATGTCCGGGCAAATTAACCCCCTTTGACAGGCCGAATTGCCTTTCGTCCGGACATAAATGTCCGACCGATTTGGGGTAAAACAGTAAGGCAAAAATAGTAATTTCATTCGCAAATTCGAGTCGATCGCTAATTATTACTAGACTCGAAAATCCAGACACAAAAATATCAACGACCTGAGTCATAGTGAAAATGTTACTATTTATATCTCGGCCGCGCGCGGATAAAATAATCAATAATTATTAGAATCGGCTTTTTTACGCTGGTTATATCAACAAACCGAGTCATAGTAAAAATATTGTTATTTTTTAGAATAGGCTCTTTTTCGCTGGTTATATTAACGACCCGAGTCATAGTAAAAATATCACTATTTACATACATGTATCTTGGCCGCGTGAAGATAAAATAATGAATAATATTGAGAATCTGCTCTTTTACGCTGGTTATTCGAGTCTACGTGTAGTAGCTAGCTTTGGGTTACTTTCGTATATGATTATCTCTAAATCAAACCTAACATGACATGTAATTATACAAATTATTAGTAATAAAAGTAATAATATTTAAAATGTTACAAGAAAATGTTCAAGTTGACTATGGGTGTAATTAGGGAGAGACTTTTTTATACGAAAATTAAAATATCTCACTTTGTTGGACACTTCCGATCATCGATGTGAATGTGAATAGACGAGCTTTGAAAACGTCGAATAAAATAACTTCTTATTTTCCCCAACCCGCGGACACGGGATATCCCGCCTAGTGGGACCGTTCCAGAATATTTTAAAACTGGTACTGTGTCTAATGTCTCTCAAAATGACACTTCTAAACGGGGGCCATAGCCGTCACTAGTTCGAAAATTACATACAATAAGAACCGTAGAAAAGTTGATCAAACCTGACGAAGCAAAATGCAATGCTGACGTGTGGTTAACTTACGAAGAAGACGATGGTTTTGTGACTACATTAAATTGTGAACTCTATATAAAGTATTTTAAAAATATGAATTATATGAGGGAATTTTCCACTGCATGGAATAATGGTATTTGTCAGGCTGAAAATCTGAAATATCCGGCTGAAAATCAGTTCAGCCTGACATGATGTCAGGCTGAACCTTAGCAGTTATTTCAAGGCTTGCGCATGTTACAATGCTCAATATTCTCCGGTTATTTGTCCAATGTTTTCCCTTTTTTCCACCTTTTTTCCACATAAAAATACCAGCACATTCATCTCAACACCTGGTAAATATCACCCAGACATCAAACATGACTAGATCAGCCATTATATACCTCATTAACATAACCCATGTTACAAACACATGTCTCAACGGACGCCATCTGACCACTTGACCAGTACCAATAAAAAGAAGTGAAATGAAAAAGGGTTTTAATTTCTTACTCTTCAAGATCAAACAGGTCAATGGAACGGCCATACACCATTCAGCGAAGGGCTGGCTAATGAAGACAGGCCATACACCATGCTGTGTGCTATGAAGGACAGGCTAATGAAGAAGGCCATACACCATTCAGTGTGCTATGAGGGGCAGGCTAATGAAGAAGGCCATACACCATGCTGTGTGCTATGAGGGGCAGGATAATGGAGAAGACCATACACCATTCAGTGTGCTATGAGGTGCAGGATAATGAAGAGGCCATACTGTGTGCTATGAAGGACAGGAAAATGAAGAAGGCCATACACCATTCAGTGTGCTAGGAGGTGCAGGCTAATAAAGACGGCCATACACCATGCAGTGTGCTATGAAGGACAGGACAATGAAGAAGGCCATACACCATCAGTGTGCTAGGAGGTGCAGACTAATAAAGACGGCCATACTCAATGCTGTGTGCTATGACGAACTGACTACTGAAGAAGGCCATACACCATTCAGTGTGCTAGGAGGTGCAGACTAATAAAGACGGCCATACTCAATGCTGTGTGCTATGACGAACTGACTACTGAAGAAGGCCATACACCATTCAGTGTGCTATGAGGTGGAATTTTGTCCAACTGTCAAAGGTTTCTTTAACAGATTTATTCCTGAAATAACCTAAACTCTCTCCCTCTTTTTAGCACACCACCCTCCGTGCACCACTGCAGCTTGAGGCAACAATTCTGGGAGTAACAAATTAGCGAGAAACCAGACCGGAAGATCCTAAAGAACTTTCTCATTAAGACCTAGTTATTGATCTAGCACCTTAAATCACGGTGCCACCATTCTGAATAACATAATCATCACCTTAACACAACTAAGTCATTCTGGGACTAACATGTGCATCAGTGAGAGGTAATCTGAGAACTTGGAGTAAAACCCAAACGATAAAACCAGATGTTATATACCAGTAGCTTTCCTCACTTTTATTAACAACAAACATATAGATCTACATACCTATCTACTCACTCCAGGTGGTCCGTTTACAATACTCACGATATATATACAAGTCAGAAAACAGGTATTTGGAAAACAGAGAAAAATCTTCAGCAGTGGGAAATCGATGGACTCAGAGAAATATCATAAGATTTCGGAAATGCCACTAGTTTTCTGATTGGGGATCAGGTTTTAGATAATATATACAAATTAGAAAACACAATCATAAAGATAAAGAGAGGTGTCTTTAGTAGGGGAGAAAAATTGAAGGATTCAGAGAAAACCCATAACATCGGGGAATGCTAACTATTTTGCGGGTTAAGGATAGAGTTTTAGGGTCTATTGACCGTTGATCTTGACAACACGTCTAAAACCTTCAGTCCGTTCTGCTGTTTGTTTTGATACCAATATTGGAAGTATGTTGTATAGCAGACCCCTTTCCACAAGGTTAGATATAAGAATGAAAAACAAAATCAATTAAAATATAGTATTAGGTGTTCCAAAAGCATACTCTGCATAATCAAAATCATCACTTTCGATATTCAGATTTGAACCATTGATCAGAAATGTTGGAAATGTAAAACAGAAGGCATGATATCTACTTTCCCACTATCACATTCTTTTTTATTGAAAAATATTTTCTTGAGGTGTCAAGTGCTTTGTGTATCTTGATAGAAGACATGATTTATTTGTTCAAGATAATTATCATGGTGATGAAGGCAGGAAGATAGCATGACTCAGACATGTAGGAGTTTTGTTTGTAAGGCAGGTGAGGTATGATGTGGTGGGATTTCCTCGTAATAAAGAAATGGAATAGGGTTTAACGTTCTGCTTTTCTGTACAATTCCGTGCACTCGAACATGTAAAGGGAACCTTGGTGGTCTTATTTCCTGATATTTATAAGAAATGAAATGGGGTTTAAAGTCCTCATGAAATGAAATGGGGTTTAATGTCCTACTCACTAATCTGCACTGACTGGGCTAATGAAAACGTGTATATACCATACAGTGTGCTTTGAAGAAAATTTTGCCCAGACAGTAATTTAATTCCAACTATCAATGATGCACACTGAATGATTAGATGCTTTTTCCTTGTCTGGCTCTCCATCCGGTAGCCAAGAAGAAACATCTTTTTTAAAAGAAAAAATATGTACGTATCTGTTCAAGTTATCAAAGTTTGTTAGTAATATGTCTTGAATTAAAGGTGTGTTTGTATACAGATGTGTAATTTGCTATCTGTTACAAGATCAAATTTCACAATAAACATTAGTCATAAATTTCACAATCGCTGCCGTTTACTAGATTACGTGTAACAATTGAAAGCGACCATAAGTCTATAATTTTTGGCTTTAATCATACTATTTGTTGATTTCAAGAAGTGATATTTGATCTGTTTGGTCATTTATTCTTGATTTTTTTTCACCCAACCAAAGTTTTAAGATGGAATTATGAGTTTTATTCTTATTATTAAATGTATATATTTATATTATGTAACTATTTTTATATAATAGTGTACTTCCATCCCTTTTATTAGTTCTTTTTGGTTCGTGGGAAATGTTATCAGTTTAGAACGGAAAAAGAGAGAAAGAGATGGGGTTTAACATCCAGATTAGAATGGAGATCACAATTTAGAAATTCTAACAGTTTAGCTCAAGTAACTCAATTATTCTTGAATAATACCCATTGTAAATCTCTTTAAGCTCACTAACTTGATTTAACCCTCTTGTTAATCCCTCTATAATCTGTATTTGTAAACTACCAATTGAAAAAATTACAGTTTTCAAACATTATATTTAAGAAATGCAGAAGTTTGTATGATTCAATAAGTTTATAGATGATCAAAAAATGTGTTTTAACTCCAAGCAAAGACTGGATGTCGTAGGTATTTTTTCTCTAAAATTGATAACAATATTTTCAATTCTCTAATTTTTGTCAAGCAACTTAACTCTGAGAATGCTTTGTGAACTCGGGGCCTGGTCTTTTCCATTCAAACGGTCTTAATACGATTAACGACAATAATCATTCTGACTAGCGCCTGGACTCAATGATATTTTAACCTATGTAAAAATAATACATTTTTATTTCTAAACCTAACTAAAAAAAAACAAAGCTAGAAGATACAAAATGTAACAACTTACACCTGGTCTTTTCCATTCAAACCGTCTTGTTCTCTGTGTGAAATAAATATTATTATCAATAGCTGGAAATTCGTCATCCTCAAATAATTGTCCACGCTGCCGACACCTCTGTCTGATCTCGGAATATTTCTGGTTGTAAACCTGACCGAAGGGATCGCTTCGAGAACTGTTGCAACTTCTGCCTCCAATACCAATGTCACGATTTGTGTCTCCTTTTACACTTTTGTTGCCATAACGACTCCGACGGGAGCCAGTAGCTGGTGCAGCACCTCCGTCGCCACCGGACAAGCCTCCAGTTCCGTATTTTGAGCCACCCCCTCCATATCTTGAGCTGCCCCCTCCGTATCTTGAGCTGCCCCCACCATAGCTTGGGGTATTATCTCCATATCTTGAGCTGCCCCCTCCATAGCTTGGGGTATTATCCCCATATCTTGAGCTGCCCCCTCCATAGCTTGGGGTACTCTCCCCATATCTTGAGCTGCCTCCTCCATAGCTTGGGGTACTATCTCCATACCTTGAGGTACCACCCCCGTATGATGGCTGGTCACCTCCGTAAGTCGTTCGGGTGACTACTGGATCTCCACCTCCTCCGTAGGTCGTTCGGATAACCGTTGTCTTACCGCCACTTCTTCCTCCTCCTCCTCCACCAAATGAAGAGCCACCATCACCACTAAAGAATGAATCAACGGCTTCATCGCCGAACTTCGGCAAATTGATTGTGAACATTACGAGCTCTGCTAACTAACTCCTTTCCTGTGTAAAAATTTATAAGCACTATGAAATATCTACTAGTGATTAGCCTTCTATAATATTTTATCTATCCACTTTCTCTCTCCCTAATAAACAATAATCCAAGGTATAATAACCAACACGACTTGCTATCTTGAACAAACAAGCAACACTAATAAATTATCGTTGAAAATTTTCAACTGGACTTGTAGGTATTTTAATGTACACACTACAGCAGGAACTCCCCGCACACTGTAAGACAAGCAACAAAGAGGAATTGAGTGAAACTTAATCCAGGTAGAGGCAGCTCTTCAGGCTAAAAATATCCAAACTACTTGAAATTATTAGTGAAATAGAATACTTTGACTTGTTAACCTCTGATTCCTCTACACAAACAGACAGCCATTTAACTCCTCTCTTGATGGAAGAATCCGGTCGTCTGCTTTCTCCTACAGGTAAACTGATTTCTAATTCAGACAAAATGTTGTGGTGTTTTTAATAAAAAAGGAAAAGAAGTTTCCAAGCTGCTGACAAGTCTGCTAGAAACACAACTGTATCTGTTGATATGAAACAAAGCTCCAGTGTACCTACTCAGGTATGCTGAGTTCTATTTCTGACAAAAGGTGAAGGTCTGAATGAGGGTCTGCTCTCAGATCAAAAAGTCTCTCCAATGATAACAATACAAAAGAGTGAGTGAAGTTATGTAAAGCTCACCAATCAAATTATTCACAAGTCTGCACAAGTGCATCTGCAGATTTGATAGGAGGGTATACATATGGCACTAAGAGAACCTTGTCTGCAGATATTATATGAGGGTATAAGAACTGCTCTAAGAGTACATGGAGGTATATAAATAGCCCTATTTATATAAGAATTGTTGATGAGGTTGGCAGTCATCAGTGAAATCATGCTATGAATGTAAACATACGGGTATAGTGTTTTATTTCACGCCTACTTTCTTTATATCATCTCATCATAACAAATTATATTGAGATACCTAATTTCAAAAAACTGTTTGTCATTTGCGGGATTGCAACCATGAGAGATTATTCTAGGAAATATCTCCCAAATAATTAGTACCAGTAATTGTTCTTCCTTATTTGTTTAATGTAATGATTCCTTGTGAAATTTGAATATCTACAAGGAATATCAGTCAACAGAGGACTGTACAGAAAAATGATCATGGTTGTTGGGGTGGGAGAGGAGTTGGGTCGAAAGAGGGATTCCCTGTTGCAGTGTGTCTGATCACAGAGCCTCAAAGGTTTGCAGAAAATTTTGAATGTTTGAAATCGGTTTCCTTGAGCATCTGACGCAATTTCTATTTGTTTAATTGTATTGGCCATCTCCTGTGTAGGTTTTGAATGAGCAAGAGGGAGTGGGGGGAGGGAGTCTGTCACTTTGACTGTACAAAATTTTTAGTTCTGATAATGATACATGTAACTATGCTAATTAATCTAATGGTTAATGACATAATCTTATATAATTAATCATATAATTAATGATATCTTTTTCTCCTTTTTAACTGAATAACCATCTTCCAAATACAAGTTTACCGGTATATTGAAATTCGGGCCAATTTGTTTGGCAAATACATGTAAGAAAACTATTGTTGCACATTATCCAGGACCCTAAAAATCTACAGTTAATACAACTTTTTAAAATAATGTGCAACATTGGAAAATGTTGGTATGACCTGGGTAATTCATACGTTCTTTCGTTTCTGGAGTTGAACGCCCACTTCCACCGGGGGTGATATCGTAGACAAGCCTTGGTAATGATTAGAGTCTGTATTTTAAATATTCATGCGGCCTATATTTCACCACACAGTCATGTTCAATGTTAAATCACACATGTTATGGTGTGAAATCAATTCAATATGCTGTTTAGACCAGTAGTGTAACCAGAATTAGATGACAGAAGGGGCTGGGAAGAGTTGAAAAATGTAGTTTAGCAAAAACCCCAAAAAAGAGATAACAGGGTGGTGAGGTCAAATTATGTCAAGTGGTTGTGGGGGTCATTCTAATCTTTTTCAAATCTTTACACAATTGCACTAAACAGTGCGCCAAGCACATTGATGTGCGAAAATTTCTAGCAAATGTCTAAATAAAAATTAATTACTTTTCAAACATACAATAGATTTAGCATCCAACAACAGAGACCAAGCATTTAAAAATATGTCTTAGCGTGCAATAACATTTAATATTATTATGTATATATTACATCATGTAATTGATCTGATTATATATAATACATGTATATATATTCTAATCTTATTATACATATATTATATATATTATAACACGTAAGTGATTAAATATCTGACTTAAAGCTAAAGAATTAATGCCAGAGCAGCAGCTTGGAACATTCAACATGCATAAAAACCAATGCAAGTAAGGAGATCAACCAAGCATTAAGTATTTATCTTGTTATGAATTGTGAAAAAGACTTATTCATAATGTAGATCAAATATTTAATTTCAGAGAAAAGGCTTTTGAATACTGACAAGTATTTTAAAAGGTTATAAGCGGATAGGGTTCAAGGACAAAAGGTCATAACCATGGCAATTAAACATTTTTCTTAAATTACCCTATTGTCAAGCCAATTTATACCCCAACACTTTGACCAATCAACCTTACAGCAATCTTGCTTTAGGGTCGGATTTAGGCATCCATTAAAGAATTCTTTGATCACCACTGAATTAATCAGGTCATGACGAGTAATAAAAGCTGCTGGGTAGCCATTTTTCTGATGTTATCAGACGAGAAATATATGGTGGCATTAAACCTGTCAATGATTTTATATAAAACAGTTGTTGATGTCGAATCTTGATCATTGTTTAGCCATAAAATAAAACAAATTCTTCTGTTGCCATGTTTTGATGACAATAGGCAGGGATTAATGAAATGGATATGTTTTAATATCAGCACTGAAAGAGGGCAGCCATGCATTTGGTTTAATACAAGATATGAAGGAAAGAATCAGATCAGAGTTCAAAGTTGAAGTCACATCCTCTTTTTAATTCTATAAAAATATAAATATGTATATGGTTCTCGGGAGGACACAAATTATTGATGAATTATTGTATTCTGATAAAATAATAAGTTCCAAAAGTATGCATGGTTTACTTTTTTACTGGGAAGACAAAATATTTTTCAGTCAAATCATTAATGAACTATGCTTTAACATGAAACAAATGTTCCAAAAACGTCTTGTTTTTTCAAAAACCCAAACTCAAATTTTTTTCTGAGCCACCACATTAACGTTCTGTGTTTTCATCCCAATTCATTTCTTCAAAATTGATTTATCTATGTATCTTACTAATGGGCGTCATATTATAATGTTGATCAACAACTGAAAATAAATCGCAAGATTCCCAGATTTGTTCATACATGTAGACGTAGATTTTTTTATAGATTAAACTGACTAATAGACAGTATTTTATAAGATGAAAGAGAAATGACTTAATGTACTTTAGTTTACATCCTTATTCAAAATAAATCTTTTAGGTCATCGTTGAAAAAAACAAACTTTTATGATCCGTGAATAGGCCCACAGGCTTTGATGTATTTTCTAAATGTATGTGTATATATCATACAATACAATATGTTGATTATGACTGTGAGAGAAAAATGTGGAATCAAACATGAAACCTACAAGCTAGCCAACGTCTCACTCACTTAGTCACCGTGGCCCCTAACTCAATGATAGATCTGTATTTGCCCTGGTGACAGAGAGAAATGGGGTCTACCGTCCACTCAACACAAACTAGGTCATTTCAGGACTAACACATGGTTTTATTTGGCCGAGAGGTTCATCCAGATTTTCCAGCATGGTTTCCCCTTGTCAATGATGCAAAACGGAAAGCCTGTCTAGTCATTCAGATGGGATGAAAAACCGAAGCCCTGTGTGCACATTGGCATGCAGGTAAAAGATCCCTTAAAGTCGGAATTCGATGTAAGATTTTGCCTGTCTGCATTAGTTAACCAGCGTCTTACCCACTTAGCCACCGTGACCTCGCCCCTTTGTGAGAGAGAGAGAGAGAGAGAGAGAGAGAGAGAGAGAGAGAGAGAGAGAGAGAGAGAGAGAAATGGGGTTTAACGTCCACTCAACACAACCAGGTCATTTCGGGACTAATCGCCCCTTTGTATTAATACTTTCATGTTTAGACTTGTAGAAATGTAATACCAGGTATTAAATATCCACATGGTATAACATTTTGTTGAAGAAGTAATTAATGACATATTATTACAGTGTAATTCAGGGTGAAATAATGTCTATTAAATAAATTATAAGGCATTAGATGTTATGCCATTGTATATTATATTGTCAATGGTCTTTATCTAAAGGTATTTAACGATTCACAGCCTAGTAATATTACATACTTTATAATAATATTACATAGGTGTTAATATGTAAAAGATTAATATTACATAGGTGTTATATATGTAAGAGATTAAGACCACACCTATTCAAATTTTGCTTCCTATTTCTTGTGTCAAAAAATATACTTGGTGATCTTCAAAAAAGCTTATAGTTCCAAATTCTGAAGATGATTTGAAATTTAAAAAAAAAAAGAAACAAAAAACCAAATAGGTCATGTCATCGATCTTATTTCATTAAAGACCATTATGTAAGAGATAAATCTGCCAATTGCAAGTCTTTATTTTGGCTTCAAATGCTTAATAAATTATTATTTTGACATCTATTCACATGATCAACACTCTAGAGAGAGAGAGAGAGAGAAATGGGGTTTAATGTCCACTCGACACAACTAGGTCATTTTGGGACTAACATATGGTTTTTAATTTTATTTCAATAATTCGCTTGCGCGTAGGGGTCTTTAGCAGTGGGAGGAAACCGGAGTGCCCGGAGGAAACCCACGAGGTTGAGAAGGCGCCCCTATCTCCATGCCACATACGCTCACACCAGGGCTCGAAACCATAGCCGCAAGCCAGAGGTGACCGGCCAGCTAGAGGTCGAAGCGCGGCACTCTAGACCACTAGGCCATCCCAACCCCCCAACAACACTCTAGAACATCGGATGGCGCAGATGCAAACAGATTGAAATACAATCACCATTAAATGATAAAATTTAAAAATGGAGAAGTGAGGCAAAGTCTTGATTAACAAGTAACATTGCTACGATAATAAACAGTCTATATGAAAACTTCAAACAGAGTAAAGTTGCTCAGAATAAAGAAATTTGGATGAAATTTTCAGTTTATTAACCTTGAATTATCTATTTTGGAACTTTTATGGCAAAAATGATCAGCTAAATCTTACATAAAGCATCTGTTTTTTTGATAGGACTGCTGAAGTAATGGGAGCTAGCCTGGAAATGAGTCTTTGATCAGTGTTAGGCTTCGTCATGTACAAATACTCTAGATATAACAATTTCATTTGAATATACATGCCGTTACATTTTCTAACAATCAAATAACATTCATATATGACGAATAGTTTGTTATATACAGAGATTTGTATACCGGTAGTATACATGTAGAGGTATGTAGAGATACAAACACAATTCTATATAAATAACTAACCTAGATATTCATTCAACTGTATATTAATACGGGCTTTCATCAGAGAGTTTTATACTTATATATTTACATACTGATTTACATATACTCATCAATCATCTATAGATCAATCATAACTACTCATAATATTCACATGACAATTCTTAATGCATTTGCGGGGTTGGATTGTCAACTGGTGTGGTTTTGAATTGCTTGTTGTACGTTACAAAGAGTAGGGTCGCCTGTCCAACCTCGTGGGTTTTCTCCCGGTCCTCCATATGTTAGTCCCGAAATGACCTATTTTGACGAACATTCTCAGACAACGCCATAAAAGATTGTTTTTCTATGCATATCAAAAAGGGGGGGTTGGAAGGCCGAATGGTTAGCATGTGCGTGCAGTATCATAAAGCCGGTCATTGAGTCAACTGGCGTGGTTTCGAATCCCCTGTTGTACGTGACAAAGAGTAGGGTCGCCTGTCCAAACTCGTGGGTTTTCTCCAGGTCCTCCGGTTTCCTCCCACTGCTAAAGACCACTACGCGCAAGCGAATTATTGAAATAAAATTAAACCATATGTCCCAAAATGACCTAGTTTGTGTTGAGTGGACGTTAAACCCCATTTCTCTCTCTCACATATCAAAAAGTTCATAATCTATATCATGTATATTTCTTAGTCTACCAAACCAAATAATAAAATCCAGCTACCTCTATATACACAAGTATAGAATTTGTCAGGTAACCTGGTGACATTGTACAGGTCAATGAACACAAGGTATTTTTCCAATCAATAAACTAGAAATCAATAATAATAATAACCTCTACTACTTGAAAACATGCATTTATCAATAGTCAGGTCGTTATAAGGACATGGTCCAGAAAGTCCACCTACTCAATTGCTAAAGTCAACCTGTTAAATGGGTGGGACTGGAACATCGTAACTATGCTACTCATCAGAAGTCAGTTTTTACAATAAAATATGGATATTTATAAACATAGAAATTCTCCTTGACAGATATGAATGCATGCATGAAATAATTACACTCAGTAGTAAAATCAATTGTACAATCCATTTCAAGTTCTTGATATGAATATGTATAAGCTTAGTCAGACATTTAAATAGCCCCAAAGTTAAGATAAGAGTAGATAAACATAACAGGCAATTTTAGGAAGACGATTTTTAATCTGTCACGATTTTGCTTTTTGTGCCATCCAAACAACTAGGTACACTTTCTGTGTCAGCCCCGCAGATATAACAAAACCTGAAGAAGCACACCAGGATTTGAACCCCTGAAAACCCTACCACCACATGTTCCTTCTCTGAGTTGATCAAACATATTCAAAATAAGAAGAAACTACTTTCTCCAGGCCTTTTATCAGACAGGCCTGACATTTAGCAGAAGCGATCATTTGTTCACCTTCCCTCTTTATTTACACCCTTGTGTAGGCCTTCAGGTGACCAACGAATCACATTGAATGATAATGATTTCTCAACCTCTGTATTAAACAGAGGAAAGTTACTTTAAATCCTAGGAATGTTGATAGTTAAACAATATAGACTGACAGTTACATCTACTATCTTTATATAAATATACCTATATATGCTATGACCTTTGACATTACAAAATCTACTTCATATCAAGAGTATAGTTACAATATTTCACCTATCACGTCACATGTAACAGTACTACTACAAAATGTGACAGTACATGTATAATACACAAATACCTGAAATGAAATGGAGTTTAACGTCCTACTGTTCTGCTCATAAACTGGACTAATAAAGACTGGCAAACAACATACAGTGTGCTATGAGTATGAGGGAAATATTGCCCAGCAGTGCTACGGGATACTCTTATAATGAATTCCAACTGTCAATGGAGCTTTTACACGCACGCCAATGTGTATGTGGGACCTCAGTTTTGGGTCACATCCGAATGACTAGGCAGCTGTCCCTGTCAGACCCTCCACGCCAAAAAATCTGGATGAACTTTCTCAGCCAATGCAGGGATCGAACACCACAAAAATACCTATTGTATGTACATGTATACTTTTCATGTACTATAATATGACATTACAAATTTTACACAAAATATACATCATCCTTTTAGTTATTTACTATATCGTTTGAGGGGTTGGATGGCCGAATGGTTAGTACGTGCGCGCTGTATCATAAAGCCTGTCATTGAGTCAACTGGCGTGCTTTCGAATCCCCAGTTGTACTTGACAAGGAGTAGGGTCACCTGTCCAACCTCGTGGGTTTTCTTTGGGTCCTCTAATTTCCTCCCACTGCTAAAGACCCATACGCACAAGCGAATTATTGAAATAAAATTAAACCACGTTAGTCCAGTGGATGTTAAACCCCATTTCTCTCTCTCTCTCTCTACACATACATGTATCGTTTAACCTTTGACATTACAAATGAAATCTACATTATATACTTCACACCAGTAGTTATTTCCTATACCACAAGTTATAAAGAAGCTTTTGACCAGCAATTTAATGTTTTTTCTTTTCAACCATTACTATAATGTTTTTAACAGAAGCTTTTCATGTCCATGAACCACATGTGGCTGATTGAGTACTGGGCTGGCTCAATAACAGAAGGTCCTAGGTTCAATCCCAGTCTTGCTCAAGAAAGTTTCTTAAGATTATCCAGCTGGCCTCCCCGCGAATTTTTTTTTCCCAACCAACATAGCCATTGCACTTCCTAATCGGCCTCTGATTGGCTGAAAGTTTGACGTCATATTCATATTGACGTCATACGCTGAGCATAATTTACATAATAACATCCCAGTCAAACACTGCCATTTTCACCATTTCGCTTTAATGTCACTTGAATTTCTCCCCCTAAATGATGGTTACCGACTGAAAAATGTTGTAAACAGACTGACGGTAACAGACGGTCATAATAAAAACAAACACTGTCAGTTCGCTCAACGACGTTCTGAGACGGTATCTACAATGTACATGGCATGACGATTCTCTGAAGTAATACAAACACGACAACGTAAATTTGGCTAGTTTTGTACTAGTATGCGTTGACAATAAAAGTTCTTACTGAAATTCCATCTTAATATTATAGCTTTGTCTAGTTCTTTAAGGCCTAATTTGATTTGGACTTCAGTTGAAATTTAGCTTACTGAGTACTCAGTTAAATGCGATCTATTTTCACGAAAATGTCGTTGTTGTTGCATTTGTTTGTTGGTACTGTAAATCACGAGGCTGGGGTTATGGTGGAGAAAGAAAAGCTGAAAAACTAACCGAAAAAAAAAGAAAAAAACGAGGCCGACAGCCCGGGATTTTTATGTCGAGGTGGTTTTTCTGAAGTCTATCTTCCCCAGCATATACTATATAATCAAAGTTGAGGACTTGATCTTGCTTATAAACCGCCTATTTAATATTTCCATTTTCGCAACATGAGAATATCCCTTATTATAAACCTATAACGGTAAATCTCTTTGATCTTTGGGGTAAATTCTACGCTCGGAATAACTTGCAATCTTAAAGTCGGGGGCGGCTTAGAATATATAGGGTGTAAATTGGGGTTATTCTTCTGAAAGTTTTTCTTTAACCTGTACCGGGTTATCATTGCGCTGTAGGTTTTTATTTCCCATAAGAAAACACGGAATAGGGTTTTTCTTGCGGGAATTCTGGGATATACTCTCAATCAATATAGTGGGTAAAATTTGACATTAAAGATACCCTACTTTCAATTAGAAATGAAACGGGGGTTTAACTTCCTACTAGTGCTGTTCTGTCCTACTGTGTGGAGGAGACAGGGTTTAACGCCAAGAAACAAAACCAGGTCCTTTCGGGACTAACACGTAGTTCAATTTTATTTCAATAATTCACTTGCGCGTGGGGTCTTAAGCCGTGGGTCGAAACCGAGGAAAACCCACGAGGTTTGACAGGCGACCCTAAGTCCAAGTCCTTGTCACGTACATCTGGGGAATCGAAACAATCCAGTTGCAGCAAGGGTAAATAAACAACACAAATTATATACTTTATTTTATATTTATATTAAAGGTTATTGTATTTTTTGCATTTTGGACTTCTAGGGGTTGGTCAAGTTTTACTTGAAGTCGGTCGTCGAGATAGGCAAGAATAACCCTGAATTCCCCTGTTATATCCAAAGCCGCCCCTGACTTTCAGACCGCAAGTTATTCAGGGCAATGACTATGCCCCATAAGATCAAAGAGATTTACCGTTATAGGTTCTTAATACAGTCATATAGAGCATAACACTAACAAGGGGGGTCGAAGGAAAGGACACATCTGTTTTTTTATGATGGCTTAATGTGGAAACAAAAGACAAAAGCTTTATGTATAAGAATTATTTATGTGTGTGTGTGTGTGTGTGGTGGTGGTGGTGGGGGGGGGGGTAATAGCTGACTACTATACTACTACGCCCTACGCAAGTATTTAAAGGGTCAATCCCGATAATATTTTGGAGATTATAACTGCTTAATTTTGTGTTAAAATCCCTTAGCAACTAACTCAATATGGAAATTGAGACCGATTTCCTAAGCTGTTTAAGTGGTGTCTAGATAAAAATAAAACCAGACTTTTACTTTATAAAAATAACATGAAGGTGAAATTTACCGTCCGTTATCAAGTACTGCTCATCAGAAATTTTATGTAAAGACGGGAATCGATTATCAGGCCCCGCGTTTACAAAGCATTCTCAGATTTAAGCTGAGAATTTTCTCAAAATTGTTTGTCTTATTTTAACTAAAATATAGCCCTTCATAAAACTTATGTTTATTTTAATGTATCAAACACATCAATAAGAGACAATTTGCAAAGTTTTGTGTTTCTGGATCAAAGATATTTCTCATAAACAGTGATTGAAAGTTGAGTAAATTCTTAACTTAAGTCTGAGAATGCTTTGCTAGGGGCCAGGGGCCTATTTCACGAAATTTTAACTAAGATAAGATCCCAATTTTAGTAATTTGTTTGGATAATATTAGATTGATTTTAGTGCTTAGCCAATCAAAATTGAAGTATCTACTAAAATTGGATTTTATCTTAAGTTAAAATTTCGTGAAACAGGGCCCAGGTCATCCAACGTAAAAACTGACCGAAATCTAAAAAGGGTTACGTGTCCGGATAAGCATTTTGACGTTCACGTAGAAACGACAAAATATTTTAGACAAGATAAATACAGGGTATATTCCTCTATATTTTGGCGATAAAATGTTCCAGGTACTAGGACTATTATTTTTGAGACTGTGTTCAAATTCGAATAGTCCCTTTAAGTTAATCAAGTATAACGTTGTTAAAGATTCACACAGTGACTAGAACTATACAATATATAGCCTACACGGGACCAAATAGCTATAATGCCAAAAAATGCTTGGCTTCAGTAAAGGCCCCGTAGCATAATGTAAACTATAACAGAAATACGCCTACTGTGTGCAAGCCTATAGCCTAGTTGGTCTTTATGTATCGCATAGTACAATTGGGTCTAGTGGCGTGTGAGAGTGGCGTATAGTAGACTAGCTATAATAGTGTAGGCCTTGTACTACAATCACGGAAAATGTATCAAATGGGTCTTGGAGCGGTTGAATCGACAAAATAACTTGTCAAATTGCATAAAACTGAAGAACAAAGGCGGGGAAACTATTCCATTTTGAATATGACACCAGTTGTATGTAAATATAGAAATATAAATAATTATGGTAAACTATGGGTAAACACAGCTGTAAGCTCAAAGCCGTATACAGGGCTTTGTGTATGCTCAGCTTATGACGTCAATATGATTATGACGTCAAACATTGAGCCAATCAGAGGACGAATAGAAGTGCAATGGCTATGTTGGTTGGGAAAAAAAAATTCGCGGCCTCCCCTTCTCAGTGAGGTATGACAGGACATTGCAAGGAAAAGCATCTAGTCATTCAGATGGAATGATAAATCAAAGTCTGGTGTATATCATTGCCGCCATTGGTAGCATGTGAAATGTAGTTGACACCTTTCCGATGTCTTTTGTACTAATAAAGAATTATAGACCGTCCATCTGCCATTATAAATAGTTTTTCTACCTTTAAGTTCCACACCCATGCAATCCCCTAAGATCCTCAAATAAATGATTAAATTGATGGTCGCCCTGCCCCTTTTCAAAATTCTTGTTTACTTTCCTATAAATAACAGTAAATACAAACAGCTGTCTATAATCATTTCACTAAAAGCTGTTAGAATGAATGAGTAACTGGCCATACATGTAGTCATAAACATTGGTTTTCACACCAGCATATCAAAGATATTTTGGTTGTTAATCCTAAATTTAGATCATTACATATTTACAAGTAGGATTGGTGAATACATTACTGTAATTGACTGCATCCTCGAGAGATGAAAGTTGGCAAATATGCCTCAACAAAATCTTAGTTTCACTTCTAATCAGTAATCATTATTAATAATAACTGAAATGGGGTTTAACGTCCTTCTGTTCTGCTCCTACTGGGCTAATGAGAGAGAGAGAGAAATGGGGTTTAGCGTCCACTCGACACAAACTAGGTCATTTTGGGACTAACATATGGTTTCAATTTTATTACAATAATTCGCTTGCGCGTAGGGGTCTTTAGCAGTGGGAGGAAACCGGAGTGCCCGGAGGAAACCCAAGAGGTTGAGAAGGCTCCCCTATCTCCATGCCACATACGCTCACACCAGGGATCGAAACCACAGCTGCAAGCCAGAGGTGGCCGCCCAGCTAGAGGTAGAAGCGCGGCGCTCTAGACCACTAGGCCATCCCAACCCCCGCTGGGCTAATTAAGAAGGGAATACAACATAGAGTGTGCTATGAGGGACATTTTGCCTTGACCGTGGTGCTACGGCCTACTCTTATATCAAATTCTACCTACCAATGGTTCTAGTTTGACAAAACATAAATAAAATAACCAATTATTTGAGAGGGACGGAGAGGGAAAGAGACCGAGAGGGACTAACATATGGTTTCAATTTATTTCAATAATTCATTTGTGGGTAGGGAAACCAGAGGAGCCAGAGAAAACTCAAGAGGCTTGACAGGCTACCCTATTCCTCTTCACGTACATGTACAAGTAGGAATCGAAAGCATGTCACATGACTCAATGACAGACCTTATGATTTAACTTGCAGTTGATTCCTGGACTGAGGCACACAAATATATATATATGTGAACAAAGGACATGAAACCCTTGGAACATGCAAGCTGTGTCTCTATTACATTGCCATACTTTAAAGGGACAATAACACTCTTGCTGGCTTGGCAGCTCTAGAAAATAAATAATAGTCTTATTCTAAGTACCAGATGTTTATGTGTCCTACCTGTTGTGTAAATTATCCATTACATGATATTTTACTTGTCCAGAGGGTTCGAAAATATTTTAAAATCCAAGTGGTTTACGTTAACCTTTTCAAATCATGTAGTTGAATTTTTCCAATTTTTTAAATTAGGTGTGTTACGATGAAATTTGTATCATCAATTTATTTGAATATTGTAAAATAATACAATTTGTTGACCAGAATAAAGATTGGGACATATTATTCAATTCCAACAAGAGTGTTATAGGGGCTTTAAACTATTATACCCAAAATATCAAAACAACATTGTATTTTAGTTAGACAAAGACCTTGGACTAGATGCCAGAAAATGGCCGTAAACATGAAATTGTTCATTAATATAAAAGTTATTGCAGTCTATGATATTACGGTAGTCAAGTGTATGGGTGTGTGTAGAAAAATAGAGATAAATATTTTCTGCCTTTTGTAACAAGTCACACCTTTTCTCAAGTGTCAATGAAGGAAGAAATAACTTTGAGATAACAAATATGTTTCATATTCAACAATCAGAATATCAAAACATGGGTTGCTAGTCAACAAAATATATGCCCCGTCAAAAGCTAAGTTGTCCGTTACAAGGTAAATTTTAAAAAAAAATCTGGTAATAATTAATGTCTCTAACTATGGGGCTGAATGCTGACTAGATTTTGAAATAAAGAGGTGATTATTGAAAATTATTGAAATGCTATATGGTAGCCCGAAGGTGAAATGGTAGTCTGAAGGGGAAATGGTAGTCTAAAGGGGGAAACAAGTGACAGGACAGAAGAAGTGACTGCAATATAAATGCACTACCACATTAAAATATGTGCAATAAAAAAATCTACAATATGAAATCATCCATAAACTTTGTTCCGTGGCAAAAAACATAACAGACAATGACTGATATACATGTATAATCATTCTAAATATTAAACGATCCGTAGCATCGGCCCAATTTAACAAGTAACGAAAACCTGGATGTGTACAAATACTGTCGAATAGTTTGAAGTGTAATAGGCCTATTATGTAGTTGACATTTACGGCCTAACCAGATCCTATAAACAACAACAGTCAACTGGGTACAAAAAGTCATAATATCTGTCTACTGTGCATTATTTTGTCATACATGTATTGGAATATATGGTAGCAATAATAATATAGGAGATTGGTACCATGTGTTGTCAAGGTAACAGGAATCAGGAAGCCTATTGACATAGTTTGGAAGGTAGTGTTAGTTTGACTCTGGTCTTATCAAGATATTAGTTCTCTAGGTAAACATACATGCAGATATTCCTAGATCTCCTAGTACCAGGCTGAACCACTGCCAGAGAGAAAGGGGGAAATGGGGTTTAATATCCTCCTTGACACACACTTGGTCGTTTTGGAACATACATGCAGATATTCCTAGATCTCCTAGTACCAGACTGAACCACTGACAGTGAGAGATAAATGGGGTTTAACATCCACTTGACTCACAAAACATGTAGGTTATTTTAGGACTAACATTGATACTCCTAGTACCAGGCTGAATAGAAACATTTCCAGAGAGAGAGAAATGGGGTTTAACACCAACTTTACATATGATAGGTCATTTTGGGACTAACATTGATACTTCCAGATCTCCTTATACCAGGCTGATCCACTTTCAAGGAGAGAGACAAATGGGGTTTAACATCCACTTGACCCAGAATACATGTAGGTCACTTTAGGACTAACATTGATACTCCCAGTACCAGGCTGAATAGAACCATTTCCAGAGAGAGAGAGAAATGGGGTTTAACACATGATAGGTCATTTTGGAACTAACATTGATACTCCTAGATTCCTTATACCTGATCCGTTTCCAAAAAGAGAGAGAAATGGGTTTTAACATCCACTTGAAACAAACTAGGTCATTGTGGGATGAACATATGGTTCAATTTTATTTCAATAATTAGCTTGCATGAGGGTCTTTAACCCTTAGAACCCGAAATGCCTCAAAACCGGCTTGACGTTGTATCGTATATACCCAATTACGTTAATATGACGTCCTGTAAATCCAGGGAGGGACGTGCAACACCCCATGTATAGTCAGTGTTCAAAGGGTTAACAGTTGGGGGTAATCTAAGGACTGAAAAAAAAAACAATGTACAAGCTAGGAATTGAAGTCACATCCCTTCACTAAAGTACATGGGTAAGACTATACACACAACCAACCTTGGAACCTTTGCCAGTCTTTACAAGTTAAAGATGCATTATGTAAGATTTAGATAAAGACCTAGCTGGCTGGACGTACTTGCTCTAATAGTTCAAAAATAGAAGATTTCTTTATTCTGAGAGAGGTTATGAATGTTTGAAGTTTTGGAAAGAAAGAGCGTAAATTGTCTTATTGCAATAAATAAAGTCTCAATTTTCCACTTAATCCCTAAGTCACCCGAGGAGAATCTAGAGAGATGATTATGGACTTGTCATGTGTCTAGATAATTTATATAACATATGAGGCCACGAAAATAGATTTGCAATTGGTAGATTAAGCTCTCACATAATGCACCTTTAATGAAGTAAGAGTCCTGACATAAAAGAAGCCATCTTGCCAGCTTACTATACATGGTCCAAACAAGTTTTTAATATTTGTTATTATTGGCCTTCTGCCGCATTCTGCATAAAGTTTCTAAAATGTTTTAAAACGAATATTCTGGAGTACTGGAAGAGGCCCAGAATAATGGCGGAACAGGTTGGCATTGATCCTATAAATGACACTTTGGCACTTGTTTCCCTATAACTTCTCCAAAAACCAAGTCATAACTGTAGTGTTTTTATCTTAATGTGAGTAATTATTTGACTTTCAAGGTCTTTGTATTGTAGTTTTCGTCAGCAAGGGGAGTTTGATGGCCGAATGTTAGCGTGTGTGTATTGTGTCATTTAAAGTCTGTCATCGAGTCAACTGGCGTAATTTCAATTTTCCGTTTGTACGTCACAAGGGGTAGGGTCACATGTTTATCTTCCAGGTTTTCTCCAGGTCCTGTCACTGTTAAGGGCTCCTACGCACATGCAAATTATTGTAATAAAATTGAACCATATGTTAGCCCACGGAATGACTTGGTTTGTGTCAAGTGGACAATAAACCCCATTTTTCTCTTCCTCAGCAAGAACCTTATACCCCTAATCTCCGGTAGCCCTGGTATCACTATAAATCCTGAACATATGTAATATATAGATTAAGATTAAGGTTATTAAACCATCTATCAAATGACCTAATGTCACTATTGACACCCTTAGTGTGGTATATTACACCATATATCACAAGCCCTGTCAATCAAATCCCAATATCCCCTTCTTAGATAAGACTCTAAATAAGTCACATGTCACTTTCTTTAATACCCGCTACTCACCCCACCCCTACAGCGTACTTCACACATTGTTCATAAATATTCTTAGTTTATTGTCAATAATGTTTTGTTCATATTCTGTGGAAAATATAATTGAATGAAATGAAATACGATGGGGTTAGAGTATACTCTGCATTAAAGGAGCTAAATCGCTAATATTTGAGACCTAGAAATTGCCACAAATGGGTTGCAACTCATATAATAATGTAATATGAATGTATACAAACTGATTTACATTCAATCGTTTTCGTTTGTACTCAAATTTCAAATTAGTTATGCTCGGCGAAATACGCCAGAAGTTTCAATCGAGTGGCTATTTCGAGTGTCTGCTTATTCCAGTCTACACGCCGTTTGATTTTGTACAATGATTCTAGCCTCGTTCCTCGTGTCTCTTGCCAGAACTGGGGCTGAAACGCATTATGGTACACGATTCGTGTACCAATGGTAAAATGTTTATTTTGTTTTAAATATTGGATATCAAAAGCCCATCATTTCCCGGTAAAATGACAACATCAGTGTTGATTTAAATTGACAAATAATTCGTGTTTTGAATTCCGAAGATTTTGGCTGATATTGAGTTACAGACTTAGCTACTTTAAGCTCAAAATAAGCAGAGGCGAATACCCCTAGGGCAGGAAGTACTTCCCTCAACCAGTCACACATAATCAAATGCTTGTGTTGTTTTATCCTAGCCGTTATCATTTATACAGGGCTATTGGCTTTGAATAAATATATTTTAGGTCCTTGTCATTATTGTATGAAATTCTTACTTTTCTTTAAAATATTTGACATGTCCATGCAACCCATCATTAAAACGGCATGTTTGTGGCCTTCTGTCATCCTTGAACTTCGGTAAACAAAAATACCTGGCTTCAACTGAGCTGCTGAAAGTTGTACATGACCACGCCCATACACATGTGTATTACAGTGTTTCAGTTTTACGGTGTGTATGCATTAATGATGTGTACTGAAGAATACACATAGTGCTACAATGTTGCAGTTATTGACTGATTCATATACCGTTATAACGTTTATTGCACACTTAGTGGGAGGGGATGAATAATTATCTGCATAACTTACCTTAGGGCGCAACCATTCAAAGGCACGGTTGGGGGATTTACTGAAGAAAATGGAATCGTCGATTGCTTCAAACTCGGGATCTTCAAACAATATTCCATCTTCTAGACATTTCTGCTTACATGCATCGAAACTCTGGTTTACTACACCGGCGAAGGGGTTTTCCCTGGCAGCACGGGAAGGCCTCCCACCGATAGATTGCCGGCCGCTACCGAATGCTCCTCTGGAACCGAATCCTGTGAATTTGAAAGGCAGTCCACCTCCTTCACCACCGATCTTAAATCCCATAGACTTACCCCCGAAACCCAAATTGAATGTTCCGTCACTTCCGAATCCAAAATTCGGACCGGAGCTACTGCCAAACGAGTATTGTTTTGGTTGGTTGGTTTGCTGTATCTCTCCATCCCCGCCACCATAACTGGTGGTCTTCGTTTCGCTTCGAGGTGGATTTATTCCATCGGAAAAAAAGGTCTTGACAGTCTTCGTTCCTTTAGAGAAGAAATTCATCCTTGACAGCTGAGTTCCGAACCAAGGGAATCACCGGCTTTCAAGAACCTGAGATGTGATTGATAAGAGAGTTGTTTAGGCTGTTGTAGTAAAGTATAGGCCACCGACTACATACAAATACCCAACATACAATTTATTACTCACGGGCCGGTATCAACAAGTCCGTTATATCGAGTTGACTGAAATTAACACTCGAACACCCAGTCTCCATGTAAAATCAATAGCGTTCAGACTGGTCACATACGACTACATTAAAACTTGAGAAGAGTCCATTTTGGGAATGGGTAAAAAAAATAATGACCGATAAAAATGACGGAAATTTGTATTCTTGTACTGTGGTCAAACAATATAAGCTTTACATGTAGAAAAATGTTAATTTACCTTTTATTTATATTGGATTGAGTAGCTAGGTTGTAATAGCAAATGGGAAATTCTACCATGTTCCTGAGAGTTTTATTATAAAAATGTTCATTATATTATTATAGCTTATCCATATTTTAAAATATTTTTAATGGGTTATAAACTTGATTTTCTTTCACATTATTTGAAATAAATTATAAATATGTATATTTTTGTATAATACACTCGTCCACCCCCATGCCCTTCACGGATCACGGGTCAACGCGTGTAATTAAATGCCATTGTAACTTTCTCTATGTATCGACAACTTATTATAAGTATGCTGCACAAAGGAGCTTTATAAGCTGTAAGCCTATTCATTGTGTTTCACGGTTTACCATCGCATATCCTTGTACTGTTATTTTGAGGTTTTAATTAAAACTTCAGTTATTAGTCATGATGCTGATTAACGGTATATGAGGCGTATTGCGGGGCGGCTTGGATAATATGCGATAAGTCACGCTGATTTCACAATCTTTAATTCGCGGCTGTTGAGTCATAAAACAACGGATTAAATTTCTGTTAAAAGTTAATGTCTGGGTCAAACTTGAAGCGAATATTCTGTGCGACTTGCATATTTTATTTACAATACCCCCTACTTATATGTTGTTTTGTCAGCTTGTACACAGAGTAAGCATGGCCAAACCCTAGTCCCTGAAGAGTTATCTCCCTTGTATCATTTCCGCACCATGGTCACCTGTTCATATTAGATCCTTCTTTTGCGAACACGAAGTTCAAGAATAGAAGGATTTTTTGTCAGCCTGATTTATGGTCGACGAGACGACGACACTCTGTCGGACAGGACATTAGGTACACACCGTACAGAAGGAGACCCTATGACAGCTGTCTAGTCGTTCGGATGGGACAGAAACTCGAGGCCCCTTGTACACATTGTGGATTTAATCAGTTTTTCGAGGATTTTGTACGCGTCATTATTCATTGCGTCGAAAGAGGTATAAGTATGAAAAGACAAAACAATGATTTTTAAATCAGATGTTTTATTTGGCATCTAAAAAATCAGGCATACCTTGATGCCCGAAGTGCGTGCTTATGTTGCTTAATCTCTGATCCATCACGGCAGAGGCCCTTGTGTTTGGTCCCGTGGTGCACCCACTCCATGCCTCCAACATGACGGGCACACGCAATTGCCATATTTGTTCTAACATATTTTATCGAATTACATCTGTCAAGGGATCTTTTACCGTTACGTGCACACCAATGTGTACAAGGGACCTCGAGTTTTCGTCCCACCCGAACGACTAGAAAGCTGTCCTTGTCAGGCCCCCCGTCCTGTACCTCGCCGCAAAATCGGGATGAACTTTCTCCGCCAATGCGTCTTACCCACATCCAATATCGAAGTTAAACGAGTAATTATTAACGGTAATGACAGTTGACGATATTGAAGATGTATTATGTAAAATTTAGATAAAGAGTTGATCGTTCTTGGTTATAATAATAGTTCAAAATAGATGATGAAAATTTAGTATATTAAAAATTTCAGTCGAATTACTTTATTATGCTGAGCGAAGTTATGACCGGTTGAAGTTTTGACCAGATATAACGTCATATTTATTCTAGATTGTGAAGTACCATAGCTACGATAATAACGAAGTGGCGATTTTCCATATTAACGTTAAACTATTTTATGGTGCCAATGCTCGAATCAATTTTAAATCTCAGCCACTCGATGATCTAGAGATGATCTGAATAAATGTCTAAATAATAACGAAGTCGCGATTTTCCATTTTAACGTTAAACTATTTTATGGCGCCAGTGTGCTAATCCGTTTGATATCTCAGCCACACGATAATCTAGAGAGTAGATTATAGGCTTGTCTTGTGAATAAATGTTTAAAAAATAACGATACATAACATTAATTGAAGCCATGCCGAAAAATATCTATAAAAGGCAGATTAATCTCTTACATAACGAGGGTGGCCGAATGGTTAGCGTGCGCGCGCTGTATCATACGGCCTGCCATTGAGTCAACTGGCGCGGTTTCAAATCCCCGGTTGTATATACGTGGTAAGGAGTAGGGTCACCTGTTCAACCTTGTGGGTTTTCTCCGGGTACTCCGGTTTCCTCCCACTGCTAAAGACCCCTACGCGCATAATTAAACCATGTGTTAGTCCCGAAATGACCTATAGTTTGTGTCGAATGGACGTTAAACCCCACTTCTCTCTCTCTCTCTCTCTCTCTCTCTCTCTCTCTCTCTCTCTCTCTCTCTCTCTCTCTCTCTCTCTCTCTCTCTCTCTCTTGCACAACGAACCCTTAATGACCGTTGATGACAGTTAGCTGTATTAATACAATTTGGCTGAAATCCGAGTGATTGTGTGTTGGTAGGACGGTTCATCAATAGAACTAACAATTTAAAGGCGCGGATCCAGGATTTTTTGCAGGGGGGGGGGTCTAGGTTTGATAATTGCGCTCAACCAATTAACGAGTGGTTTGGGGGCCCTCCCCCAGAAAAATTTGGTAAATTAGATTCAATTTGGTGCATTCTGACGTATTTCCGGAAGGTAAATTCCAAAATTACAGGTCTAAAAATCGCCAATAAAATCGCATAGATTTAAGTTTCAAATTTTCAAGCCTGAGCAGGGGGGGTCCGGACCCCCTGGACCCCCCTCTGGATCCGCGCCTGTCTTATATGGACAGACCACTTAACCCACATTCTATGGTTCTGTATCAACAAAAAATGTTCGAGTGTTTATCGTGCGTGACGAAGCAATGTGTAGATTTTAAATATCAATCATGCTCCAATATCTGGATATTTTGTTCAGTTCAATGATAAATGGAAATTTATATGTTCAATAATAACTTATAAAGGGCTTAATGTCGATTCGCCTGACCCTATTGGCGAGCTACAGCTTGTGCTGTCCGGAGCACTCTTTGAGCCCCGTACTCCAAACCTATCTAAAGACACACAACACTTCACATATTATTATGTCCTGGAAAAATTAAATCGTGTCCCGACTGGCAATCCATTTTTCTTAATGCAGAAATGCCCCCCCCCCACCATACTGCCTTCAATATTATGTTAAAAGCCTAACAATTTCTTTCTTATAGAAAAACAAATTTTAACGACCTAACGAAATTAACAAAAACCCAAATCAAATAATTAGACAATAAGAGTTTGTAGAGTTTATATTTTTTTGGAATGGGCTGCAAGAAGTATTACAATAAATCATCGTTTATTTAGCCCAGATAAAACTTTGGAATGAAAGAGTCGACATTAAAAAAAAACAACACTACCCCTTCTTAACTTCATAGTATTCCAAAAATGAACGTCCATGTTGTTGTCTTTCCGACGTCTTGTCGGTGGTGCAGGACGGGGGGGGGGGACTGTCTAGTCATTCGGGTGGGACGGATAACCGAGGTCCCGGGTGCACGTTAAAGATCCTTTGGCAATTGGAATTTGATATAAGAGTAGGCCATAGTGGCGCTGCCCGGGAAATGTCCCTCATAGCACATTGTATGGCGTGTGGGAGTCTTCATTAGCCCAGTTGGAGCAGAACAGTAGGACGTTAAACCTCATACCATTCCATTCTCTTGTCCGTGTCAGCATATTAAAGGTTTTAAGAAATGAATTAATTGTTGATCTATATAGTCCTCAATAACCCAAAATAAGCCACGACATGAATTCTGTAGAGTTGAAGTGTGAATAATAGCCCATATTGTTCTGCATGGATTTCTAATAAGTCATTGATCGGGTCTGGAGAATTCTGATCACAATCACATAGAGAGGATTTATGCGTGAGATTAATTTTGATAAAGGACAAGTGATTGACTGGCTAACGGCGGCTCGGCGAGTGACGCGCAGGCAGTATATAAATGAACCCTTGACATTTTTGTTTTGTTTAAACTCCCCCACCCCCCATAGCACGTTGTACGATGCATGCCCGAGTCATTATTCCGGTCGGTGCAGAAAAGTAGGATTTTAAACCCCATTTAATTCGGCGAGTTAACATTGGATGGTCAAATGGTTGCACGTGCGCGCTGTATCATAAAGCATGTATTGAGTCCCCGGTTGTACGTGACATAAAATGGGGTCGCCTGTCCAGCCTCGTGGATTTTCTCCGGGTCATACGCTTTCCCCCCACTGCTAAAGACCCCTATGCACAAGCACGGACGAATTAATGAAATGAAATTAAAGCATGTTAGTTTGTGTCGAGTGGGCGTACCCCATTTCTCTCTCTCCCTCTCTCTCCAATTTAATTACATGTAGTTCATTCATTTGACTATAGTCTAGCTGATGTTTAACGTCCGTTTCCACATTCGTGATGAAATTACAATAAAGGACAAATTATCCCAGTTGGTGAAGAAAAGTAGGAATTTAAACCCCATTCAATCATTCACTCTTTATTTGACTGGTTGGTCGGTTAGTATTTAACGTCTGCTCCCACAGCCGTGATAACAGTCAAGTCAAGAATAAAGGACAAATTCTTAAAGAGTTTTTTATCCCCCATTTACCAGCTGGTGCCGCGGGAAATCGAACCACAACATTTCCCGCGCGTTTCATTGGTCAGTGACTAGCAGCTAACCATAAAATATCAATACAAATACAAATATACTGCATGCGTGGATTTAAAAATAATACCAAGGTAGAAATTTATTCTTAGTTCCCAAATCGATTCACAGCTACGTGTTCGGAGAAAAATTTTAAACTTCTTCAAGCCTACAGGTGTGGCTGATATATTTGGATGCAGACAAACTAGCTTCCCAGAAACGAGGGTTAAGTCGAAATTTTGAATGATACAAACCCAGAAAATAGAACAATGGTGTATTTGAGGAATTTATATTTATCCGTGGTGCTGTTTTTTGTGACTTATCTTGAATTAGCGCTAGGAGTAGGTTATGATTACACCTTCGAACTGGAAGATAACGCCAAGACGTGTTTTTCAGAGATATACGACGAATCGCAAGAGATAATCTTCGAGTACAAAGTCATTCGTGGCGGGAAATTGGATGTTGATGCAAAAGTTATTTCACCAAATGGGAAAATACTTTACAAACAAAAACAGAAGCAGTTCGATTCCTTTGAGCTCGAACCACAAAATGGAGAGTTCAAATTTTGTTTTAGTAATGAATTCTCAACAATTAGTCACAAAGTTATCTTCTTTAGCATTCGTCCGAAGAATGTGAAATCGTTATCCGGGCAATTGGGTTTAAAAGTACCCACGGTGAAGTCCGCTTCCGAAACTTCAATGGATAACATCAATGAATATATGACGGCTGTTGTGGATTTCCAGAGAATATATCGTTTAAAAGAAGCTATTGGGCGCCATCTTGGAGAAAATTTAGGACAGAGAGTTATGTGGTGGTCCGTGTTTCAGACTATTATTATTGTATCTACGGGTTTCGGTCAGGTTTTAATTTTAAAGTTTTTATTCACTGAGAAAAGGAGGTCATCAAAGCAAAGTGAACAATAATAGGCATATAAACTTATTAATTATATATATATCTATAGCTTGGCTTTATCTTATAAATTATTATTAAAACATTTTTAATTCATATTCTATGTGTTTGTGTATCTCCAAAAAGGAGCGGGTTGGTTATGAGGTCATCTCCCACATTTTGTGCACAGTATTTTGAAATACGAATAAAGAAATTAAATTAAATTTCATTTTAGATGGGGCGAATCCAAACGAATGCGTCAATGAAATGGGGTATAATGCCCTACCTTCCGCACCAATATCTGGAACATTTAGCCCGGGTCGTAACTCAATTTCAACTGCCAATGTTTTGTTGATACGTGCACGTAATGTGTGCATACGGCACCTCTTTCATCCCACTCGAACGAAAAGACGCTGTCCTTGCTAATCCCCCCCCACCACCACCACCAGTCCTGCCTCACTGACAAGGTGAAACAACTCTAGGAAATCCCGGTAACATTCTCGTTATCTAATCAGGTTAGTGAGCCGGCACCAAAAGAAGCGGGTTGTTTGAGCCCCCCCCCCCCCCCCTCCTACCCCCGCGAAAGTATCTCGCCAGAATTTCATATCACCTATAGTCTGGTAATAGGTTGGGTAAGGGGTCTCGGGTTCACTAACGGTGTTGGTCGAGAAAGGTCTCGTGTACACGCTGTCTTACCCTCGCAGCACAATGTATGGCATGTTCCTTAAGCAACGTTCGCGAGTTATACAACATCTCTCCGTTGCTTGAATACTCTGCAATTCCCCGAACTTTGCGCTAGTTGTTATTACAAGTGATTGATTAGCATTGTTCAATCAGAGTTCGTGGCACCAAACACACTATAAACAAACAGGGTTTTTTAAATTGAGAAACTCGTGGGAAAACAGCAACCGTGACATTGATCGATCATTGAACTTAGCAACTCGATTGTCACATGTAGGCATTTTAGCTATAAAGCACGAGACTTGGTATTCACGACGACCGATGAATCTGATAGGTTCCCTAGCTGGGCTTGTGACAATCGAACTTAGTGGCGAAATATACAGGGTATTACGTGAATGGCTTGATAAGATGTATGTAGTTAAAGCGAGATCAAGCCTTCTATTGAAGATGACTGTATGGCGTATGTCCGTCTTTGTTATAGCCCATGAATCGTGCAATAATAATTACAGTAGCAAAGAGAGAGAGAAATGGGGTTTAACGTCCACTCGACACAAACTAGGTCATTTTGGGACGAACATATGGTTTCAATTTTATTTCAATAATTCGCTTGGAAGGAAACCGGAGTGCCCGGAGGAAACCCACGAGGTGGAGAAGGCGCCCCTATAATCTCCATGCCACATACGCTCACACCACGGTTCGAAACCACAGCCGCAAGCCAGAGGTGACCGGCCAGCTAGATGTCGAAGCGCGGCACCCTAGACCGCTAGGCCATCCTAACCCCCCACAGTAGCAAGGGTGCGTGGACTGCCATTTTGGGCAACTTTTCTGATTTGGGGATAGTACTGTTTAAGCATACACGAACCCTATATTATGAAAGTCCATGGTTTACGTAACCAAATTTCAGATTAAAGCTACTCGTTCTGTCACGTTTTTAAAAACATTACAGTGAGTCAAATTTATCTAAAGTTCATACAGCAGGTGGAAGTGCCACTGCCCTGGTAAGGTACCGCGCGGATTTTTTTTAGCTGTACGAACCATATTGCAGATCGTTGCTGTCTTACATTTCAAACGTAAAAATAATATGAAGTCAGTATCGTACCATCATCAAGGCACCCGCATCATGACTAGAAACAGAGCAATCTGATTAAAATACAGATCGATATTTCGTTTCGGTTTTTTTTTGTACTATTGATAGCCTACCCTGCATGGAGATCTGATAAGTTGTATTCGAAGGTCGTGTCAGGGGGCGTACGAGCGGCTTTAAACCATATGACGTCATATAGTTCCGTGAATGGCACGCCAAGAAGTCGCCGTAAGAGACCGTTCCATTGGCTAATCCCTCACTTCAACAAAACGCAAAATCAAGAACAATATAACAACTCTTCCAGCTCCTAGTGTAATAGAACCAAGTAAAATATGACCTGTGTTTTAATCAGATTGAGAGATTGAGAAACAGAGATAAATATTAATGAAAAATTTATTTCATGATAAAAATTCAATAAAAACAAAAGTAACAAACATGACGTAATACTGGATTGGTCTAGAAATGTAGAATAAAATAACAATACTGTGTGGTTACATATGTAAGTACATTACAACCTTAATGCTCAATACTGGCGAGTTACATGGATGGCGATGACGTAAAATGCTCTCTGGGACGTCGGTCTGGCATCGCCGTGCTGACTCGATAATCGTTATTAGTTCCTGCTCATTTTCCATCAACAAGCGTCCCGAAAGCTATTAGACAGGGAGAATAAGAAGAACTGCAGTGGAAAACCCATTTTTCCGGCAACGTCTACTGATAAATCGTGGTAAAACTATAAGAAACCACGCCAACATAAAGGTTCCATTACGCCTGAACAGGCTCTCACGATTAATTCTCAAGCGATAATTACAATAAAGGGTTTATACAATAATACTTAGTTATCCAGGCTTTACTTACTCGTTGATTACAGTATATTCTAGGGTCAGAATAATATACCGTTATAACACAATTATTGATTTTCACCTTGAATGATTTTACATAATAATATCATACAGTATATAAGCTTAGAATTATGTGACACTAGTTTATCCCAGCCCGTGTCAATTTCTATATACGACACTCATGAATGACGTCATACGAAACTAGATAGAGCATGGCGCACATTGCTATAATATATCAAGAATTTATGATAGCCTACTTATAGTTTATCGCAGCACGTGTCAATTTCTTTAACATAATTAATTCGTATGAAAAAACTGTGACACCATTTGGAAAACTTTTCAAGCCATTTGAATGTCCTAGGCATTATGGCGTGTTAACAATGACTAAATAATTAACAATATTCTTTTAAATAAAAATAATAAAACAAAAGATTTTAAAGGATCAAAGCATAAATTGGTGACATTGATTTCAGACTCTAAAAGTACAAATAAATAATATAAATCTGTAAATTTGGTTTCAAAATATTTCCACTTTTAAAAATTATCGGCAAAAGAATTATATAAATGACACTTATTCGGCAATCGACAGTTTAAAATAATACTGTCTGAATAATCGAGGCTATATTTATAAACTTCGTGAACACAAGACTTGTTGATAAAACGGGAATGAATCAGTAATGTTATCTTGAATATCCAGACACGACTTAAGTGGTATGCTCGTATATGTTAGCAGACAAACACCACGTTTCGGATTGTTATTGGCAACCCACATTATAACATTTGTCTTCATGGCAAATTGTTTGCATAATGCACAAATGGCATATCTCTTTGACACAATTGACACCGTATACATAAAGATGCAAAAATACGATTACATACTTCAATTAATCAAAAAGAAATCAAACATTTTATAACTCAGAGTGAAACAAAATATAAATAAATATAAATGTGTAAACCAAATACAGATGAAAGCTTAATATAATCAAATACTCTTTGGCATTCCTCGATGATTACCCCCAAAACAAAACAAAACCAACAAGACAAACCTTCAGGCAAGACTAACTAGACAAACATTCCAAGAAAAACACCCAACAAATATCAAATCAAGTGAATGGATCAGGGGACCATTCGCAAGTATCCCATGCGATTTACGTTCCGGGCTGGTAACATAGTAAGCTTCACTCAAAATGAAAAATAAAATGATTAACAAAGAGTTACAGATATAATGAGACTGGTCTGGAAGGTGGCCGTCCCTTGAATGGCTTTGTTACTCTAAATAACATTCGGACAAGCATTATACATCTATATTCGAAATACATCATTTTGGTACCAGTACATATGGAAGAATATCGATTTGACTTCGGCAACAGAAACATCATACTGAATAATTAAATTGTGAATAAATAATTTCAAAGCATTTAACAAATTGAACTCCGTAAAAAAAGGTGTAAACATCAACTGCAGCCATGATCTTGGATCCCCAATCAACATTCTGCCATCTTTCTTCACGTCTTGGTTCGCACAATCTTAGTGTAACTTGAACAATCTGTTTGTTACATGCATGGCATCTACATATCTGAAGAACAAGAAGATCATATTTTACATTATAAGGGAATGAAATGAAATTGGATTAACATAGTTCTTCCCCCGACTTGCTTAATGAACAAAACACATTATTGTGGGGAACCGACGGGCGGTGGTTGCTCCGTGAGTATGGCGACGCATCTTTAACCATAGAAGGTCGCGTGTTCGTTGTGTTTGAGAACATGGATCTTTTTGAAATTTCCAACCCGGTCCCTTCTTGTCAACTCTGCAGGGCCAGTTGCATGGCAAATGAAATGGGGTATAACATACTCTTCTGCTCCGACTGGGGTACTGAAGACGGACATTACGCCGTATACTGTGTGCTATGAGAAAATTCTTATCTGACAACGGCGCTGCGTACTACTCGAATTCCAACTGCCAAGAGATCTTTTACATGCACGCTAATGTGTACAAACAACCTTTTGTTTGTCGTATATAATGTGTGAAAAATAGAAGCAATTATTATGAAAAAGTTCACAATGGGCCACGGGATATTGTTTCCTTTGTCAAATTTGATTTGATTCCCACTTTACCTTGTCATCGGACTGTTGATGATTGGAAATCGCTTAGGATGTTTATCAGCCGTGGTTGATGGGGTGCCATGTCCAGTTCCCCAACATGGTGGGTTCGGTTTGGACATGGTTCCTCGAGATGGTAAGGTCTGCCGTAATGTCGACCATTCTTGACTTCTGGAACTTGGATGAGAGGAATAAATTCGGTCATCTCTTCTTTCAAAATTCCTTAAAGGTGGATCGTTGACTATTATCCAGTGGTCTTCAATCTGTGATATAACAAAAGCAAATGATTTATATAAAAAACAGAAAATTTGATTTATTTTGATGTCGATGTCAAAACCATCTTTATGGGCCGCATTCCCATTTGAGATCACCTACCAATGCAGCCCCGGGTTGTAACAAATAGAAAGCGAGAGAGAGAGAGAGAGAGAGAGAGGGAGAGAGAGAGTGGGAGAGAGATGTTTTACATTCACTCGATACAAACTAAGTCATTTTTGGACTAACATATGGATCAATTTTATTTCGCTTGCGCATGGGGGGAGGGGGGGTCGTTAGCAGTGACAGGAAAGCGGGGGTCCGGAGAAAACCCACGACGTTGCACAGGCGACCCTACTCCTTGCCACGTACAGGCGGGGAATTGAAACCACGTCATACTTGACTCAATGACGGGCCTAATGAAGCAACGCGTACGCGTTAATCATTCGACCATCCCCAACCTCAACCCCATTTCATTTAACCGGCCATACAACAATTAATAAATACCATGCAGATCATTGAAGTAGTAGCCCTGGCTAAATTCCCATCCACATTAAATTTCAAATAGCCTACGGCCAATGGCTTTGAATTAACGATTAAACCGATAGTTAACGTAACATGGATGGCAGTAAATTAAATGCCATAAACACATAAATCGATCTGTGTTTGACCGAGAAATTTCCTTTGGGTTTTCCAAACGGTTTTCTCCCCCGTGTGTGGTGCTGAGCGGAGGGCATGACAATGAAAAGGCATCTATTATAGTTGTTGGGATGGGACGAAAACCGAGGTCCGAACGTACTCATCATTGTGCAGAAAAGTGAGACCTGTTACCCTTATTTGCCAAATGATAGGCTAATTGAATTCTTAAAAAAGAATTCTCATTACGAAGTGATGATTAAGGCGCTTGAATATTGGGCTGTGAACTTACATTTGCTCTATTGTTCACGTGCTAAACCGCTGAAAAAACTTAATAACCTTTACACATGTAATATGAACAGGAACAATGGCGTATTATTTACCTGGGGTAAATTCGTGGTAATGATCTTATGTCTCGGTACAGGTGCAGACAACCGTAAATCGGTAGGTATATATCGTTTAGTAACCCAAGTAACTACATCTTCTTGATTCGGAGTACCACAACTTGGATTTCCTTGTCTTGCTTGTTCCTCCACGTACCTACTGTAAGCATGTTTATATGCACCAAAAGCTCCCATACTGTTTGCCGTCATTTTGGTGATCAGGGTGATACAAAAACAAAATCTCCTTCTAAAGGTGACAGCTAAACCAGCCTATAAAATGCACATACGGTTTCCAGGTAAGCTATTGTACGTTGTCAAGCAGACGATGGGGTCTCGATGTATTTCCGGTACAGCTTATCAATATTTAATACTATGGACATACAATGAAGATCATAACGTATTGTTGTCCAAACTGATAAATTATGTAACGGCATAGAATCGTGTCACTAATTGTGCGTTTAAAACACAACAAACAAATTTAATTTTAGTTTTGACATGCGACAACACGCCCTGACGAATTATTAAAATAAATAAATGCTGCCGCTCTTGAATTTAATCCCAAATCCACGTGTCTGCTTAGTGTAAACCTAGTCCCGTATTTCTCAGTTTATTTTTCTACTTTACTGGGATAAGCTTACAAAGTTTCTAAAACCGGGTTGTTCAATAATTCTAAAAAATTATATCAACAAATGTTATAATTATTTTTGATAACAAATAATTAATAACAATTTTAATGCTCTAATAAGTTAGAATGTTCCGCACAGATCTTGAAGATCTAATTTACCTTTTTTACATTTTGGGATTTTGTTCTATTTTTTTTTTTTTTTTGGATTATTATTTTGATAATTGATAAAGTCCTGTTTAGGCCAATAGCCTTCTGGGCTAATAAACTCGTGGACGATGATTAACCGATAAACAATATTTTGTTTGTTTTGATTTATGACTCAGTCATTTTACCTAATACTGGAAATGTGGCTGTTATTTGTGGGCTTTTTTGAAAATGCGTTTCTTAGCTAAGGTCTATAAATAATTTCCCCTTTTATCTTTAGATTAAAGCCTTCAGGAAATCCCGATTATGATGTCATAATTCGCCTTGCGTGACCTACGACCTTCGACCCGGATATATCATCACAATCAAAGCCTCGATTTCAGATGCAAAATAAACCAGCTGGATCGAGTGTCATTCCTTCGCAATAGTAGTCCAGCTGCCTCAAAATTGCCAATTTTAGGCGTTTGTGGCTTCGCCGATGGAAGAATCTAACAGTAGTCAACCGCCACGCTGTCCGTGTGGTTTTTGGGGGTAAGAATTACTTTATTTTTGATCTTTTAGACGTCGAAAAGTAGACGAAAGATTGACCGAGTTAGGACCTGCCCATTTCTAAAATGGTTGCTTTGTCGTTTCGTTTGTGCGTGGTGAAACGAGAAACTCGGTTGACTTTGTGTTGTTGCTAGGGGTTATCTGTTTGGGTGGGTCTCTTTTATTTGATGTTTTTTTGATAATTAAACAAATTTTCTAATCATGTATACAAATTTGGAGAATATTGAAAACGAAGAAACCGTTATCTTGTATGACTAAGCGTGTTTACCAAGGTTGACGGTGGGGAAGGATTGACGTAGCAATAATGGCCGTATTAGTTGAGTGGCTTATTGGTGCGTAACATACTAGGCGTGCTGTGGCTATCCAACATCTGATAGAGATTTCTACAAATCCATCTTATATGTATATATTTTCCCATTAATCTCTTCCCTTTCAAAGTAAAACTCACTGTATTTTGACCTCATTTAACCCATGAAAAGGTAACTTCCTTAGTCGCGAGATCGACTTGTTCAATCTGATAATAAATGAGGTTTCTGGTCCAACCAGTAAATTTATGAGGAAAACCACTTGGTTATGCCCATTCTTTGTTTATTTTGTGAAGTATATTATTGCAGAGTCATTTGATGAAACCATACACAGATCAATTTGTACTATTTATTGTGATTGGATATGACTACCTTTCAAAAGTTAGCTTGTAACTACCCCAGTGTTGGTAAAGGCCTGGCAAACTAACAAGCTTATTGATTGAGATGTGGAGGGGTCGTTTCAAGGAAAGCGAGTTGTTTTCCTTTTTTTTTTTAAATCTTAAAGATTAATGGTTACTTTCCATTTAAAAAAGAATCAAAACATATTTGGAAAAGATTTAAGAAGTTTAAAGAAGTTCTGGAAATAACTTGAGCTAATGTTTGGCATGTGTTGGTCGAGATATAGGCCTACTGTTGTATTGATTTGACAGGTATTGAGTTAGGTAGGCCCGTAGACCTAATTCATGATTCAGTATGGTGGCAGGAGTGGTGAATAAAGAGCATTGATTTATCGAACATGGCCTCAAATAATGTGTACTCAAAATACCAGTATCTGGCAGACATCTACTGTGAATGTCGATGTGTATTTTTCTGTCATTGTCTTGCGAACAAATCATCTTTGTACAATTTGCATGCACTAATTTAGCCTTACATTGGATTAACTACAGAAAAGAATGAACTGGGTAATTTTCTTTATGTAAAGAGCTTTCGGTAACAATGAAAAAAATAAACTATGCCTAATATTGTTCAGAGCAGGATGATATTGACTCACTGCTATATTCAGAACTTGGATAAAAACAAAGATTTCAATTCAACCTTACGTTACAGGAAAGACCAGATGTCCTTTTAGAATAAAAAATGCAAAATAACAGCTTTGCTATTCTGTTTAGCATTTCAAATTTTCTGAATTCATCTGTAAAACATGGTTGCTTTGAGTATCATGACCCTCAAAACTCAAAAAAATCCAATTCATATTGGTCAAGTAAATTGTCTCTTACCTGTTTGTATAGAAAATTATTATTTTGGTTAAATTAGAAGAAAAATGAGATCTTAAAAAAGAAATGAAGGAAGCTGAATTATTAACTTGTAAAAAAAACAAATTTCATGGCAACAAAGTATGGATTTTATTCAACCTGTATGTTTAATCTTGTGTTAACAGACTAAATGAACTTCCTGCCTTAGCTACTTTGTAGAAAATGAGGAAGATTTTTTAAAGTTTAATTTCTAAGATATCATAATTAGATTGTTACACACTGTTTATACCAGGTAGTTTTTAGAAATTTGTAGTATAGGCCAATCCGGTACAGATCATCTGCTTTATGAAGTGGGTGACTGAAAAAGGAGAGCTGGTACATTGTAAAACCTCACTAAGTTGAATGATTTTATAGATTGATTAAATTATTTTCTTGCATGTTCAATCGTCAAGTATTCTTTACACAACTGATGATAATGTTGTGTGTGATGTTTTATTGTGTGTGATGTGGTTTTCCTGCAATTAATGATACAGCAGTTCTCCCTCTTTCCCACTTGTGTTACCAAGTTGACAAGAAGAATAGCAGCAACAATACCATACCAGTCTAAAAAGGTTGACTTTTAATTTTAATGTTAGAATTACATAAAACTGTTGGTATTTGACATTTAAATAAAAAGTTTAGAAATTGAATACTGTATAGTGTCATGTAACATACATGTACGCTATACAGGCTCGTACTGATAGCAAATGATAAGACGAAAATGGATGAAATAATGTCATTCCAGCACATTATTTACAATTCCAGAGATGCATCATTAAATGTTATTACCTTGAAATGATTAGAGAGTGATAAAACTCTATTTTACAGTATGGGTACAGTACATGAATCATTAAAATGGTTGGAAATAACGATGTATTTAGTTCTACGAGTTAGATCTACAGAATATCAAGGTTTTACAAAATGGACTTAAGTAGTCTGATGTGATAAGTCAGCTTTGTCACACATTTGACAGAGCAAATTGACTTTTTGCCCCTGCCTTTCGAAGATAGCAGAGGACTATTAGTGGTCAGTCTCTCTGTCACACTTTTTGGGACACATAACTCTGATTTTAATTGAGCTATAATTTTCAAACTTGGTGAAGGCCTTGACTGAGTTCTGTGAGCATTTTCTATTAGGCCAAGCAGAGATACACAAATTGATTGGTCGATGCTTTGGGACACTATAACTTTGCTTTTTATGTCAGAGTGATGGAACTTGGTTTAAAGTTTCATTACATCAATACCTTCATTAATTCAATGATGAGCATATTTGACAGGTTAAGCAGAGTGACAAGCCATTTGATTGGTCGAGACTTAGTAGCTTGACAACTTTGATTCTAATTGAGTGATAATTGTAAAATGTATAAATAAGTCCCAAAATATTATCAAATCTCTGTGAATTGTGCTCGATCATTTCATTGTTCATTCTACTCTTGATTCATCAAATTCCAGTTGTCCATGCCAATGAACATAACCAAGCAACTAGACACTTTTTTGCGTTCCCAGGCCCTCTATCATGCACCACAGACACACGCACACCAGGTAGCAAGATCTGGAGGAACTTTCTTTGGCAACATCGGGATCAACCCAGGAACATAGTCTCAGTGGCTGCCATATTAACACAGGCAGATATACTGGTACATATACATGTAATATATAGTGTATAACAATCACATGTACCATGTATCTCATACGACACACCTGTGCTTGCCTACTCCATGATCAAACACGATAGCAGATGGCTTCCATCTTGTTTACTGACGGTACTACTTATTTTAAGACAGACTCGGCTTTCCAATTTATAATATCTACGTCATTGGGGATTTCCAATTTATACTCACTGGTTGCTATGACCCGCTATGGCGTTGTCCAGAAACGCGCGTGCTCGCGTTAGTTTAAAATTTTTGCTATACGTTTAACATGGACTATTTGATGTAATTTGCCTGATTTGATTTGGCCCCATTTCCATAAATTTAGGTTGTTTTTTAGAAATTTTTAGCAAATGTTAATCTTAGGTGTTTTTTAATTCTAGCCGAAGTAAATTTTTTTACAATTTATAGCGAGTTAAGTTATCGTCTCTAAGAGGCGGGCGTAGTATTTTAAATGGCGGCCATTTGCCATCATGTGTATTCTTGAAGTAGGTACACATGATGTAATCGTATGCCATGTATCTTTGACATTTTGTAGAAGATAAAAAAAATACAGTGGATTTTGTATGTTGTGTCACTCGTGTGACAGAGTTTTTAATCATTAGCAAGGTATTCCATTACATTTTATTAAGACATAGGCACAAATACATGTACATGATCAATTTAACTTTTATCAGTTGTAAATTAAATGAATATGGCAAGCCTATCAAATTAAATGGCATTATGAATCAGATTGAATTATTGATCAGAAATTTGCTTGCAAACAGCTTTATTCTGGGGAGAGTCCATTTTCAGGCTGGTTGAAGAGTTTTGAATTACGAGGCTCGGAATAAGACTTTAGGCATCTCAAGGGTTGTGGTTTGGGAACCCTTACCCAGAATAGCAGAATTCCTGATGGATGAATTTTCCGCTACCTGCCTCAATTAAGAAATAAATCTTTGATTTTGATCATCGATTGTTTGAGGTGTTGCACTGCAGCACCGGTGTAGGTTTAGTTTACTTTTTAACTGCAAGTGTAGTGTGCAATGTACATGTAGATTCATAGAATAAATCAAAAACCTGTGTACCGGTATATACGGGTGTAATTGGAATGCAGTGTTTATTTTAAGATGAAGTCGGCTATATTGAAGTTCATCATCGATAGTAACTGAAGAATTTGAATTTATTAGAAGGTTGTAAATCTTTTGTGAAGAAATACTGACTAAATGGAAAGGCTAACTGTTTCATTTCTCACTCGAAACCCTGTCTCACGCTGATCAGCAGTGAATATTCACTAGGCCACTACAATCACTGATAAGGATGACATCGACGCAACTTAATGAGTCCCCGGTATTAACTTTTTTCCTCCGACAAAATAAATTGTAAACATTTTTTTGAAGTATAAGAAAAATAAATAAAGACGTTTGAAGTATCTGTAGTTAAAAAATATTTCCTATTTATTGTAAATGGATATTAAAATGAGTAAAAGGCATCATTTTGTCCGAAGCAGTTACGTGTTATGAAAACAATGCACGAGCCATTGAGCCAATGACTGGCGCTGTGTGAAGTCAATACATGTGTTCAAGACAGTCATCTGTGACAGAGATAATCCATAAGTACTTCTCTGTGAAACAGATTGACCCTGTCTATGCCTTCCGAGTTCAAAGTGAATTTCTGTTCAACAATTTGAGTTACATTTGTGACTAAGAGTAAGAGAAAAGAGAACGATTGGTGATAATTGAACTCGAGGACACATCCAGGGCAGGGAGGTCCTGCCATATTGTTTCCGGCAATTTATGATTGTCTAAAATGACGAACACCAAAAATGTGCCAGGTCATCTTAACATTCCTTGGTCTGCACTTGCAATGTCCAAGTTTTAAATTTGAAAATATTATAAAATATCAATGAACAATTCATTTTTTTTTTGCATATTTTCGTCATAACCACACAAGAATAGTTTGTAATATATAGAGAGAAGAAAGAAAATGTCTACTGCCTGGAGGAAAAATGGTGTCCAAAATAGTAATAAAGTCACACGCACATGTACATTTTATGAATAGCTTACTTTATGACATATTATTATGACGTTTCATTTTTGTCAATTTTACATCCTACATGTAGAGCTGACGTAGGTTTATTCTAGGAATATTGCCCCTTGTTTATATATAGATTTATTACTTTATTATGTTTGGGTATGTCTCATTGCCTACCTATATTTACATGTATACATTGTACATGACATAAAAGTCTACCACAGGCTGTCGTCACTGTATACCTACCTGTATTGACTATTATTTGTCAGTTACGCTAGAATAATCTAGAAAGTTCTTAGATTGGATTGTCATATATGAGGGGTGTGTATAGACCATACTTATTTATAAATATTGTGATGTCATGTTACCTGTTGGTGGTATATAAGTTATTTTGTGTCTGATATCATTGTATTGTATAAGATATAAATCAAATAGAGTCATGGATTGTGTGTGGTGAGTACGTGTACATGTAGGCCTATGATGAGAAGATTCTTATCTAAATTAGATTACAATTTTGTTTCTTGGTTTTTCTGGTTCTGAATTTTATGTTACAAATTTCTATTATCACAATGTTCCGCCTAGAAGAGTTGTGTTTTTATCGGTTATATCAGACAAATGGTTTTAATCGCAGAAACCACTAAGATTCGTCCCCAAATATGCTATTCCATACATGTAAGTAACAAGAGTGTGAAACCCTTGAGGACTATTTATTACAGTTTGATTGGTCCAAAAGTTCACTTGACCTAAAACACTGACTTCAAGAAATGTGTCAGATGTTAATAAGTACATGTATTAACATTGAAAAAAAACAAAACCTAAGATTATTTTAGATAAATCGTATGTTGAAAGGAAGAAGGAAAAAAAAACCTAAATTTCTTCAACAAAATGTCAACCTATTCGTGTGGGATTCTAAAAGATTTCATGTAATTTTTTTTTTTTTTTTTAAAAAATGTATTTTATTTCAAGAGATTGAGGACTGTGTACATGTATTGCATACATGTGTTTGACCTGTCTCCTAAATAAAAGAATGAATATGGGATTATATAATATAAAAAATAGGTGAATACTGAATAAACACACATTCTATATGCAGTTGTTCTCTGTTTTGACGTGGTTCAATTATTACTGATAATTCATATGTGTGACAAGTGAAAATGGATATTTTAATAGTGGATCAAGTTATATCATTGGATACATGTACTGGTATTATGTATTTATCATGTCGAGTTGTCAGTAAATGTACACAGACACAATTAGAGTTGTGAAAGAAGAGTCTTGTGTAGGTTTAGTAAGAATCATTTTTCTTTGTTCTCCACTGGGTGTGGGTGTAATATTATTTTCCTGTTGAGTTACACAATATGATGATGGTGTGTGTGAACTAAGAAATAAATTCACATCTTCTCATTGTTCTTATACTTCACAGATTCGACATGCCCAGATCTCATTTCTAAGTTTTGTTAACCCAAAATACAAATCATTCAACTTCCTTTTCATTTGTTTGGCTTATCTGAGAATGTTTAGATTGTCAAAGTCATAAAATGTCCTTGTTGCTATAGGATTTCCTATTGAAGTGATGTTTTGAGACAACCCCTGTTAATGATTGACATTCTAGTAGAGCATAAAACCACTCTATGGCAGTATCTAGCTTGCACTGTATTGTAGCCCATAAAGTGAGCTGTATGGTAGAAAGTGTGTTAGATTTCATTTTCGCTGTAATGGCTGCAGGTGTCTTGGTGAGGAATTAATCAAAATAAAATTTTAAAAAGTAAGATTACAGAAATTGTAAAGTGAAAATTTGTATTGTTGAAGATCGCTAAAATTATGCAGAGAAATACATGTACATGTAGAAATCAAGCCAACTCATTTAATTTGAAAACTAGTCAATAGTCAATATTGAATTAAACAATACGGTACGGTACTATTTATTGTTAACAGAGGAAATACATGTATTTAAAAATACTGTTAGGAGATACATGTATGTTAATTCAAGCCAAAGCACACATAACAGGAGTTTTGGATTAGGAGATGGGCCTTGAGCGCTACACATGAGGGCGATACTCTTTGAAAATACTGTTCCTATTCAAGATTGGCCTGAAACAGTTGTGCATCGATTAATAGACTTTGATTTTTAATACGTCAAAAGTCCAATATGACTTTGATCAGGCATGGAAATAATGGTTTTAGATGTACCTGACAAATGTCAGGCGCCAATGAAATAGTACTTGACATTTTCAACTTAGTGCCGGACATGTAGTAATAATATCAACAAGGAAGACAAATCGGTGCCAGACAAAATGACAGGTACATGTACCAGAGGTTTTGTGCCTGACAAAGCCTGAATCTATGCCTGACATTGTCTGAAAGATGCCGTATTTCCAGACTTGGATGTCATACTTGTTTCCTAGTCTATAAGACTCTCATATTTTTTTTTTTGGGGGGGGGGGAGTGGGAATTTATAATATACGCGTCACCAGCAAATATTGTTAGAAAAATCAACAATTTACAACCTCAATAGAAGATTATTGATGTGTTGGGGTGGGGGGGGTCAAAGTGATTTCATGATTCTTTGTTTAAAAGCATGAATTATCATATATTCTGCTGTATCATCAATAAATAATCTCTCTCTCAGTATATTACCGGTATATATAATATAATCTAACCCACAGCCTCCAGATAAAATGTCATGCAGTTACCGGTACTGGTACATATTTGTTCACGCTGCATTGTGTGCACTTGACCTAAACTTGAGCCATATGTGGGTTGCTGAATACCTACTTTTGTTTAACTTCAGTCGCTAGGCAAGTTCTCGATGACACATTCTGAGTACAAAACTGGCAATAATTATGGGAAGGCTAACTGTCCAAGTTCCTGTATGACATTTGTCAGATTTTAAAAGAGGTATGAACCATTAAAGGTTACAATAATCAAGGGGGATGGATTTCGTTACTATATTTAGCAGAGAGAAGAGATCAAAACTAATAAAGAAAAATATTGTACAGTTTTAGGGCTGTTGAATTTAAGAAATAGGATTGTTTCTTGTAACTTGAAACATGAATTTAAGAAAAAAGACAAAAACATATTTATAGAAAACAATCACTGGTTTATACACATATGGCAAGACCATTCCACAACCGTTGTCTTATTGTCTGATTTTTTCCATATAAATTGTGTTGTTTTTGTTGAATGTACTAAATGCCACTTCACTTAAGGATGAATTTTTAGTCGGACCTAGTTCAAAAGTTCTCCTCATTTATATAAGATTTACATTATTTGTTGTGACCACAATTGTGTTGATAATAAATGTATCTCGCATAAGACACAAATTTATATAAAATGTAAGTTATAAAGCAATAATAAATGTTAGCTAGTCCAGTTTTTCCATTGAAATGAAAATACATGTAATAAATGTATTATGTGAATTTGAGTATGTTGAGTGTTGAGATAATGAAAGCTTTGTGTAGGCTGAATAGGGTAGGAACCAGTCATGTAGGTTTAAATATTTAAACTGGGTCATGTTGCTATGTTAGTCACAAGATTTAGGTTATCACTGGGACAAGCCGAAGAACAGAATTACACCTACATCTACCTCTATTGGTGAATTATGAATTATAGATCAGTGGCAATATGTATTAGACTTTGAACTACGTAATAGCTAACTTAATGTTTTGTTTGTTTGTGAAATAAGTCATACTGATTGTGTTAACCAACACCCATATTTCTAGAACTTATGAGACGTGGCTTACGCATAAAAATCCTGTTCATAAGTGCTAGATTTTGACATAACCGGAGACATTTAGTTATGAAAGTACAATGTACCTTTGCATAAATTATGTCTTGATTTTTGTATACCCTACATAAACCAAAACATCTAGATGAAATTACGATGTATCTAAAATAAGCCGGACATTGAAATGAAGCTTAAAGCGAAGATATTTTTTTTGCCTTGATTATGGACATAGGCTGATTACCTTTTAGACTCATGTTATTTTACGGTTTCCTACATAAATCTTCTTTGTTAAAAATTGCACAAAGTATTAATCATTTTTGGCTTCCGATATGAAGATCGTGATCAACCTACATGTACTTTTCAACAAATGTGATTAATATTCGTTTCTATCTGATAAGATACAATAAATTGAAGAGTGATATAATAATGTTAAAAATGGTTGCTCTAATTATAGAATACGTGATTAATATGTTGATCAGTTTTGTTGGCTTTATATAACTTATAGTTGTCTTAAAAATGGATGAGTATTTTTGCCATTTCTGACAGTTTGTGTTGTATTGTAAACTTATATTTTATTTTAAAAAGTGATAAATTATTGGATTATCAACTAGGCAGAGTGTGTTGTTTTATTGTGATGCACATATCATGCTTTTAAAGGAATACGTTCAGATTACCTCTGTTAGTGCCTGCATGTTGTATCGTAAGGTCTGTAATTGAGTCTTCTGGCGTGTTTTCAATTCCCATGTTGTACATGACAATGAGTGGACAAGGAGTATGGTTGCCTGAACAACCTCATTCATGGGTTTTCTCCGGGTCCTCCAGTTTCCTCCCACTGCTAAACTGGGTCCTCCGGTTTGGGGACTACCCTTACTCACAAGTGAATTATTATAGATATAAAATTGAACCATACATGTATGTAAATCCCGAAATGACCTTAAACCCCATTTCTCTCTGAGTGTTTTCCATATAAATTGTGCTCAATCTCTAAATGGGGCGCAGAGATTATTGTAACTGATGTGTATCTCGAGTTACAAAGGCTTTAAAGCGTACCAAGCAATGAGGCCTAGCATGATGTAAATAAACAACAATATCCCCTAATAAACACCAACATTATTTTATGTGTTAACTGGTTTACCAACAAAACAACTGTTAAACAAATCATAAATGTTATTTTTATCTTATTTTTTTTTCTCTTTCAGTTCTGCCAAAACACTCGGATTGTGCTCCAAATGTTTTCAAGGTATGTACATGTACATCTAGCCCGTAATTCCCACTTTTAACAAAAATGCGTCTGCCGCCAGTCAGTAGAAAGCTGCTGGCATGATATTGGCATGGTTACATGTGCTTGGCAACATTTTGTGCGTGAGAACCAGGAGTGTTAAATATATCAGATTTCAAAGTATCAACAATAACTAGAATGTGTTTTTAACTCAATTTGGTATTCCTACGCAAACTAGATCATTAGTGTTAATTTTCCTTTAAAAATACCACAGGTTCGACTTTTTTCTTAGTATGCACAAAGAAGAATGGTGTCAGTAATGTGAATCATTTGTTGTTGATTTTCGAGCACCATTATTTTAAAAGCTTACATGTATATGAAAACGTTTTTTAGATCATTTAATTTTAGGTTGACATTTTCATGAATCCACTTTTGCTGTTGATAAATTTTTTAGAATTGTTACTTGATATTATTTAAAGGTGCATTACTCAAGAGCTAAATCAGCCTATAGCAGATCTTTATTTTTGCTTTTAATGTTATATAAACTATTATTTAGACCTTTATTGACAAGTCCAGAATCAACTAACTCTGTTATTGTTAACAATAAAATTAAAATAGATAAATGAAACAATAATGTTACTGTTGTTACACAACAATAGTAAACAATCAATGCTACTTCAAACACTCGTAACTTTGCCCAGAATAAAGTAATTTGAATGAAATTTTCAATATCTATTAACGGCCAGCTCTTTTATTTAATAAAAATCTTACATAGTGCATCTTTGACAATAATACTACATGCACATGTGATATGGCCGAGTTGTTTACCAGTACCGGTACATAAAAAGCCTTTGTGCTTGCCGTAATAAATAAAGGTTGTTTTTTGGGTCTTGTTATTTTTATCTTTAACTCGGGACTGTTTTGATTATGGAAATCCTATTCATCAAATCATCAAGTGTGCCCTTGTATTGACACTAGTCTGTTGTTATTCAGGGTGAACGGCCACTTGTGTGTTGTGGGCCTGTATTGCCAGGGGCTGGATTTTGCTTTCACTTGACTGTGCGTGACGAATCAATCTTATGCATTGCTTTTACTTTGACTATGTCATACACACACAAGTGATTTGACATTTTTCGAATTTGTAAAGGCTTCATGGGTGTAAATATTAATATTAAAGATGCATTGTGTAAGACGGTAAGAGATAAATCTGACTATTGCAGGTCTTTATTTAGGCTTTAAAAATCTGGTTTAAATTATTATTTAGATATTGATTCACATGCCCAGGCTGTTATAAACTCTCTAGACCATTGGATTCCCAAGATTTTAATGGATTTGATCACCTGTGAGATTTAAAAATTATGCAAAAAATTTTTTTTCTAGAGTACTGGATTGCTGCTGTACATGTACCTTTTGCTAATAACAACTTTTTCAAAAAATATTTTCTGCATTCCCATTGACCAAGTTGAGTTCTTGTTCAAGGGCAACAGATGTTAATGAGTGTGTCATCTTGTTAATTTAGGATTAAGGCTATCAAGGAAATATATTTATAAAATCTCTGATTGTAAATTTAAGGGTTATTTAATCCCTTGTAAACTAATATAGCACCACTTTAGCTGAGGTAACAGCAGTTCGCATAAGGCCCTGAGGTTGAATACATGAATAAAAGTACATGTTAATTTATTTACTAATTAGAATAAGATTTCCTACATCGACGTACATGTAATGCTATCGTAATTAAATGTATATAATTAATTTCATCCATCTTAATTTGCATTCCTGATTCTAAAGAAACCTTACAAATATTAATTATACTACATGAAATTCTACTACTGATGGGAAAATAATAACAGAGAATTTAATATATGAGGCCAAACCAGTTTAATTTTATTTTTGAGAGGTCTTGATCAATAAACAACCCACTCAACTCAATGGTTAGCGTGTGCGCACTGTATCATAAGGTCTGTCATTGGCAAGGTTTCAATTTCCCGGGTTGTACGTGGAGGGGGAAAAGGTTAACCTGTCCAGCCTCGTGGGTTTTCTCCAGGTCCTCTGGTGTCCTCCCATTGCTAAAGACCCCAATGCACAAGTGGATTATTGAAATAAGATTCAACCATTTGTTAGTTCTGAAATGACCTAATTTGTGTTGTGGACTTTTCTCTTCCTTGTAATTTGTTAAAATTTTAAAACCTAAATATTTGGAACAAAATAGTTTTGAGAAGAGCAGCTGTGTACATTTTTCACGAAGAAATTGAAGGCAAAATTTTTAAAAAGTGTTCCTGAAAAACATTAATTTAAATTTCTCTGGTCTGAAAATGATATTGTTATTGAACTGGTGGTTAAGTACATGTAGGTAACACCTGTATATATAATGATGTTTTGTGTGTCAGGTGTGAGCCATGGTGGCTCAGTGAGTGAGAAGTCAGCTGCTAACCTGCAGGCCCAGTGTTTGATCCCTGTGTTCCCTGAGAAAGTTCATGGAGATTTTCTAGCAGGGTTCCTCCTTGTCAGTGATGCAGGAGTGAGGGCCCAGCAAGGGACATTGTATAGTCGTTTGGATGGGACAAAAACCAATGTCCATGCTTGTAAAAGAACCCTTGACTGTTGGAATTCAAGTGTAGGCTGTAGCGCAACCACTGTATCATAAAGCCTGTCATTGAGTCAAAACTCAACAGGCATGGTTTCAAATCCCCAGTTGTACCCGTCTGTCCAATCTTGTGGGTTTTCCCCTGGGTCCTCAGGTTTCCTCCCACTGCTAAGACCCCTATGCACAAGCGAATTATTGAAATAAAATTAAAACATATGTTAATTCCGAAATGACCTAGATTGTGTAGAGTGAATGTAAAACCCCATTTCCATCTCTCATGACGTATGCTGGGTTATAGGTAACATCTGTACAATGTACACAATGACATCTTGTGTGTTTGTTTGACCAGAACGTGTCATATTCACAATGGCTGACAAATTATGATAATGGGCCAAATTTTCCATAATCTAGAACAAGTGTGTACAAGTACCAAATTTATTTTGATTGTCACAGGTGATAATAATCCATGTGAGTTACCTGTATCAGGTAAAAGCTGTGATCTCTGACCTTTAACCCCTATCAAATCCTATTTATCAAAGTAATCGTCTAGTAGACCAAATGAGCTGCTTTGTATTATAAAAGCTTCATGACACTTTGCATGTTTGTTAACATTATCACTGATCTTGATTGCATTATCTACATGCCAGAGTTCGAGGCTGGAGTTTAAAGGGCTATTTTACGGGTAAGCTTGGTTAAAGATTAAGGATTATCAGTGGTGATTAGTCCGAAAGATTTTGCTCAGACCATTTAAACTACCTTATGCAAGAACTAGATCTGCCTATTGCAGGTCTTTCTTTAGGCCTGAAATATTTTCTAAATTATTAATTGGACATTAATTAGCTTTTCCATACGATAATCAACTCTCAATGTTATCGATAGCCTGCGATATATACTGGATTAGGATCCAATTTACAGCTCATGAAATGGATAATCGAGGCGGTTTTTATCGTATCAACTTTAGTAATGATGATCGAGGCATGGCTGAAAATTCAATCGCCAATTTCTTGGTTCAGACTAGTTGAGAGTAGATCAATTTGACTGATATTTTCAGCAAATTGCAGTCTCTTTATCTATTCATCCATAATGTCATCTTTAAGTTTGAAGAGATTAAAGTATTGAATTGGGTGTGTTCTCGTTCAATTAGATTAGTAATCGGGCAAGTGGTTTGTCAATGTGAATATATTTTTCGTTTCACCAGGGACAATTTTACATATTGATTTTTATACGCCCACATTTTTATGTGGACGTATATTGTCGTCGCCCCCGTCCGTCCGTCCGTCCGTCCGTCCGTCCGTCCGTCCGTCCGTCCGTCCGTCCGTCCGTCCGTCTGTCCGTCCGTCCACAATTGTTTGTGAACAGTCTACAGGTCACAATTTATATCCGATTTCAATGAAACTTAAAATATAGGTTTATCACCCTAAGATCTCGGTTCCTTTCGATATTGGCATGTATCGGACTGTAACTTCATGGGTTATGGCCCCTGATTGTACGAAAAATCACGTTTTTAGCTTGTGAACAGTGTAGAGGTCACAATTTTGAACCGATTTCGATGAAACTTGAAATGCATGTTTATAACCCAAAGATCTTGGTTCCTTTCGATATTTGCGCATATCGGATCGTAACTTCCTGAATTATGGCCCCTGATTGTCCGAAAAATCACCCTTTTTAGCTTGTGGTACCTCTGGAGGTCAAAATTGTTATCCGATTTAAAAAACCGTTTGATTATATCACCGTTACATGGTTATGGAGGTTGAGTTCGAATTTCGTGAAAATCGGACCAAAATTGACAGACAAAATGGCCGCCGTTTGTACGCGAATAGTGTGAAAATTTGTTATATTAAGGTTGTGGACCCTATAGAGGTCACAATTTTGAACCGATTTCGATGAAACTTGAAATGCATGTTTATAACCCAAAGATCTTGGTTCCTTTCGATATTTGCGCATATCGGATCGTAACTTCCTGAATTATGGCCCCTGATTGTCCGAAAAATCACCCTTTTTAGCTTGTGGTACCTCTGGAGGTCAAAATTGTTATCCGATTTAAAAAAACGTTTGATTATATCACCGTTACATGGTTAAGGAGGTTGAGTTCGAATTTCGTGAAAATCGGACCAAAATTGACAGACAAAATGGCCGCCGTTTGTATGCGAATAGTGTGAAAATTTGTTATATTAAGGTTGTGGACCCTATAGAGGTCACAATTTTGAACCGATTTTCATGAAACTTGACATGTATGTTTATAACCCAAAGGTCTTGGTTCCTTTCAATATTTGCGCCCATCGGATCGTAACTTCCTGAATTATGGCCCCTGATTGTCCAAAATATCACCCTTTTTAGCTTGTGGTCCCTCTGGAGGTCAAAATTGTTATTCGATTTAAAAAAACGTTTGATTATGCCACCGTCCCATGGTTATGAAGGTTGCGTTCGAATTTCGTGAAAATCGGACCAAAATTGATGGCCAAAATGGCCGCCGTTTGTACGCGAATGGTGTGAAAATATGTTATATCAAGGTTGTGGACCTTATAGAGGTCACAATTTTGAACCGATTTTGATGAAACTTGACATGTATGTTTATAACCCAAAGATCTTGGATCCTTTCGATATCTGCGCCCATCGGATCGTAACTTATTGAATTATGGCCCCTGATTGTCCGAAAAATTGCCCTTTTTAGCTTGTGGTCCCTCTGGAGGTCAAAATTGTTATCCCATTTAAAAAACCGTTTGATTATATCACCGTTTCATGGTTATGAAGGCTGAATTTGAATTTCATGAAAATCGGACCAAAATTGACATACAAAATGGCCGCCGTTTGTACGCGAATGGTGAGAAAATATGTTATATCAAGGTTGTGGACCATATAGAGGTCACAATTTTGAACCGATTTTGATGAAACTTGACAGGTATGTTTATAACCCAAAGATCTTGGTTCCTTTCGATATCTGTGCCCATCGGATCGTAACTTATTGAATTATGGCCCCTGATTGTCCGAAAAATCACCCTTTTTAGCTTGTGGTCCCTCTGGAGGTCAAAATTGTTATCCGATTTAAAAAAACGTTTCATTATATCACGGTTTCATGGTAATGAAGAGAGAATTTGAATTTCGTTTAAATCGGACCATAGTTGACGGATAAAATGGCCGCTGTCTGTACGCGAATTGTGTAAAAATATGTTATATCAAGGTTGTGGACCCAATAGAGGTCACAATTTTGAAGTGATTTTGATGAAACTTGAAATACATGTTTATAACCTAATGATCTTGGTTCCATTGCATATTTGCCCATATCGGATCTTGACTTTCTGGATCATGGCCCCGGATTGTACGAAAAATCACCCTTTTTAGCTTGTGGTCCCTCTGGAGGTCACAATTATTATCTGATTTTAAAAAACGATTGATTATATCACAGTTACACCGTAGTTATGGGTGAGTTTGAATTATGATTTTCTGATGATTACTTAAAATGCAACAACTCTTGTTGACTGCCCGGACGATTTGGCTGCTGTGTGGGCGTATGTTTCGTTGCCTGGCAACCTATTTTTGACATTTTACACAGTGTGTTAAAGGGTAAAAATTAAATTCAAGATTTTTCAGTTGCCAGTCAAAGGACACTTACTCGCTCAGCAAATAAAATCATCAATTGAATCCATATCATTTTTCGCTCAATTTAAAAAGAGTGTGTCCTAAATTAAAAGATTACATATCATTTCGAAATGAAGTACATCTGACAGGCTGTTAAGCCAACTGAAATATTTTTTGTTAAAAACATCCATAAATCAAGTTGTTTGTTAATGTTATTTTCATGTAATATATTAATATTCATATTTATATTAATACTGTACTTTTTCTGTATTTATATTTTATGTTAAAAGTTTACAACACGATAGAGATAAATAAACAAATGCACTGGAAGCCATATTTTATTTGTATTTTTTTACATTGCAGATAGAGAAAAAGCAAAAAATGCACGGGATGCAGGTGAGTGAATATTTTGTATAAAACTGCTGTGCGCAGTACTTCTATTAGTACTAGTATGAAAGGAATCATATGTATACTCTTTGATGGCCAAGCAAGGTCCTCAGGATTTTCGGTGTACTATTTCCTTGTTGTTCGGATGGGACAAAAAACCAAGGTTCTTTGTACACATTAGTGTTTTGAGGAAGAGTAGGTGGATCGGTTTAAGTGGGGTAGGGATGATTAAAATGCGTTGGCCTGTCATTGAGTCAAGTGTTTTGGTTTTGATTCCCTACTGCTACGTGACAAAGACTAGAGTTGTCTGTCCAACCTCATGGGTCTTCTCCAGGTCCACTGGTTTCCTTGGGGGGTTGGGATGGCCTAGTGGTCAAGAGTGCCGCGCTTCGACCTCTAGCTGGCCGGTCACCTGCGGCTGTGGTTTCAATCCCTGGTGTGAGCGTATGTGGCATGGAGATAGGGGCGCCTTCTCAACCTCGTGGGTTTCCTCCGGTTTCCTCCCACTGCTAAAGACCCCTACACGCAAACGAATTATTGAAATAAAATTGAAACCATATGTTAGTCCCAAAATGACCTCTCTCTCCACTGGTTTCCTCCCACTGTTAAAGACCCAATGCACAAGCAGATTACAGATTACTGAAATGAAATTGAAATACCTAGTTTGTGTTGATTGCACGTTGAACCCCATTTCACTCTGTCTTTGATAATATTTGACTTAGTCGGCTGGTAACGCGACCTGTCAGTTCCATACAGATTCGTGCCAAATAGGATTACAATAGCTTACTGGAATGAGTCTTTAAATGACATTAGTACTTGGCTAGGTATTGTATTGTTACAGAGAACTAGATTATTAGAGAAGTGGGCTTATTATTACTAATACAACATTGATTGTTCGTCTTCATTAATTCTCAACAAAATGATACTATAAATAGAATGTACAAGTCTTGGTTCTTTATTAACCAATCAGTCCTATTATCAAGGCATAGAAACAGAAGAGATATAGAATGTTTTTGCTGCTCAACTAGGTTTTTTGCCAATCATATACACACAGTATTCTTTTCAAATATGTACATGTAGATCTATTAATAATTTGCTTTTAATCTTACATCAAATATTTTGAAATACTTTTAAAACAATAATTCCTTAATTGAATCTAATTTCTTAAACAGTGATTCCCTACGGACCTCTTTGACATTGTGGACCCCCTGATTGTATTTGAACCTCCGGTTGCTAATTACTTTTTATTTAGTTATACACTAACTGTAAATTACGTATTTACATGTTCTTGTAAATGTATTGAAAGCTGTCAATTTTCAATTAACAAGGGATAGTGAGGTGTTAAAACAAGGTGACCCCTTGTATTATATTTATTAGCAGTAAGGCCACGCCAATGTAGTGTTTAATTCTTTGGTGTCTTATTAATAAAGAAACCACTCAATTCTTGTGTACGATGTTTTGTTAAAATGCCAAAACTGAAATATTACGGAGTAAAAGCTTTTGAACAGAACAAAGTACTTTGGTTTCTAAATTATTCTTTTTCCCTCTGAAGAAATAATAAGAAGAAAATTGACAGAAAATCAGGAAAACAGAAAATTAAATTGTTGTGGCCTACAGCTTTGCTAATAACCCTGTATTAATTGACAGTTCATACATTTATATATGTTCACCTTGACATTTATTAACAATGTACAAATGTTTGTTTCCTAGGTGGAAGCGAGGCAAAAATCTCGTGTAGTAGTAGTTTATTTCCTTTTGCAGAAATAATGAGACAACAGAAAGGTAACCAAGCCAGCTCATCGAAAGCAACAGCTATGGATTCACAAGGAGCACGGGCAGATCCAACAAAACTTCCAAGTTCTTTAGCTAAAGATCGGCCTATAAATAGAGATGTTAAGGACAATCAATCCATAATAATGTCTAGTGATAGTAAAAACAGTGCTTTATGTTCGGCTTTAGAACAACCGTCGGAATCACTTCCCCGTAAAGACATTACACAAATAGTTGGATCAAATAGTCCCACAAATAACGGAGAAGTCTCTATAGGAGGGGATGTAGCTGGAGCTAGCGCCCTATCCAGTGTTCTTAAAGATGAAAATGATGGAGAACGAGGGACTAAAAGGTAAAAACGTGACATTTGAACCGATTACAGTCTATCAAAAGTCAGCCAGCTCTGGTTTTCTTTCTTCTATTTTTTTCACTTTATTATCTTGTTCTCTATTTGTTTCTTTCATGACAGTTTGAATATTGATGGGCCATTATATTCCATTAAAACAAGTGCTTCTAATAAAACACTATTTAGGGATAATAGAGAGGTTTTGCAACTTTACATTTACATATAGATGATTTAAACGTCATCAGTTTTTGTAACATATGACGTGAAGCGTATCTCATAAAAATGTGGTTGACAGATAGCAGCCTCCATAGGCATAACTCAACTGCACGTTGACAACACTTTTGAAGGCCTAAGTGTAACTGTAAGTGTGAATTTAGCAAAACGTCATAATGTAAGTGTAAATGTTAGTTTCGAAACCTCTGTTTAGCCATGTGAAATCTGTTAAAATGTTGCAGTGTAAAAATTTTAGTCCTTTGTACACATTGGTGTGTACGTCAATATTTCCCTCATGGCTCACTGGATGACATATGTATGTCTTCATCAGCCTAGTTCATCATTCTTTTTGTATGGTACAAAAAACATGATCCACTGGTACTAGTGAACAAACTGACATGCACATAAAAGAAACCTTCGCAGTTGAAATTTAATGAAGAGAAGGCAAAAACGTTGCTACTTACGCAAAATTATCCTGTGCACACGGCACATGTTATGAATGTTATTCTCAAAATGACCAGAATATTGTGTTGATTAGACGTTATTTATACCCTTCCCTTCCCCTTGTCTTCCCTTGGCATACACGTGAAGGAACCTTGGCAGTTATAAAATTTGATGAGTAGGCAAAAATTTTGCTGCCAAGGCAAAATTATCCTCAATGGATGGCATATGTAATGAATGTTAGTATCAAATTTACAGAAGTATTGTGTCACTAGAAATGAAACAACTGGCGTGGTTTTAATTCCCTGTTTATACGTGACAAGGAGTAGGGTCGCCTGTCCATCCTCGTGGGTTTTCTCCAGGTCCTCTGGTTTCCTCCCACTGTTAGAGACCCCTATGCGAAAGAGAATTATTAAAATAAAATTAAACCATATGTTAGTCTCAAAATGACCTAGTCAAGTGGACATTAAACCCCATTTCTGTCTACCTCTCCATATATTGAAGTACAACATGTATAATATATATATCACACGGTGCTTTAAGTGTTAGTATGTTTTAGGGACTGTAGTGTATTGGATGAAGAGCCTACTAGAATTGTTCAGAAAAATAAAAAGCGATGTTATATGTGTAGCTGTAAACTAGAACTTGCTCAGAGAGAAATTGGTCGATGCAGATGTGGTATGAATATTCTTAATTAGCCCCCAACCTTGTGGGTTTCGTTTCTGTTGAGTGGACACTAAACCCCATTTCTCTCTCTCTTTCTTAATTAGCCGAATTGGTGTAGAAAAGCAGAATGTAAATTTCCATTTCATTTCGCCTTTTGGTAACCAGCATTGGGTGTAGAAGCCACAGTAGTTAAGTGATTAGGGGGGTTGGGATTGCCTAGTGGTCTAGAGTGCCAAGCTATGACCTCTAGCTGGTCGGTCACCTCTGGCTTGCGGCCGTGGTTTCAATCCCTGGTGTGATCATATGTGGCATGGAGATAGGGGCCCCTTCTCAACCTCGTGGGTTTCCTCCGGGCACTCCGGTTTCCTCCCACTGCTAAAGACCCCTACGAGCAAGCGAATTATTGAAATAAAAATTGAAACCATATGCTATTCCCAAAATGACCTAGTTTGTGTTGAGTGGACGTTAAACCCCATTTCTCTCTCTCTCTCCACCTTTCAGTAACCTGCATTGGGTGTACTGGTACTTCAGTATTCTTCCCTATTAGCATTTGTCAAAGGGTTAATGCCTGCTGGGCTGACAAAGGAAACTGTGGGAAAAGCTTGAAATTACAATGAAAATAAAACAACATTTCATCCAACTATTCCACCCTTGTAAAGTGTTCCATGATTTTCCCATCACAGGACAGTCATCCATTCGAAAATCTCTAGGGGATATAAACTCTCCTTTCTAGGATAAACCTTCCGCTCTCGTCATGATGCCCATAAATTCATATACGCCAGAATTTATCAAGGAATACTGATTGATAAAAAAATTGATACTAATTTGGTTATTTTTATTTCTAATTTCAGGATTAATATTCTGTTCGTTACATAGATTACCCGAACAACATAAATGTGAATTTGACCATAAAGAAGATGGCCGACAAGCAGCGCGTATGAAAATGATTAAACCAACACGCCATGTTGGTACAACACAAAAAAGGATAGATTCGGATAAATCTTGATGATTAGAGGTTATAAACAACAAAAGATTTCTTATACAAATAACAAACAATATATAGAGTTCAAAACCATCAACTTAGAGAGAGAGAGAGGACATAACATTTTGTAATATTTAATTCCTCCAAAGATACAATAAACTTGCGTTGTTTCTTTCATATATAATATATATATAAATAAACAAACTCTGCACACTAGCGTTTGTGCAAACAATAACGATATATATATGGAGTCAAAGTTTGATTTAAATTGGAAAATAATTACTTTTAAAATGGATGTAGCATATCTGAAAATGAAAAAATGATAAAAATAACCCCAAAAAAAAAATGAATAAAAATTAATTATCATGTGTAGCAATTATTTTCATTGCTGCTGCAATTCATCAAGATTATTTTTCATCTACCTCGCAAAGCGACAGAGTTATACAGTGTTATCCTGTAAGCAGTTGATTGTCTCCCCCTGTTTTTAAAGGGAGATAAGTGAGGTGTAAAAATGAACCAGGATTTCATCTTTATAAATGAGTGACAAATGTTATTATGTATGGATGTATGCTAGAGATGTGTTCCTAATGGTTATACTGTACATTGATCATGTACTATAGCTTCTTAAATGTGTGTGACAATATACTTCGGATTTTCACGAAAAATTTATCGATTATTTTAATTATTCTATGACAAAGGAATTATTTGTTGTAGGTTTTACTTTTGAATTTTGTGTAATATATTAATATATATATAGCTTTTTTTTTCTCCTCCCTTATGTAATATGTCTTGGATTTAAAACAAAATGTATCTTTATTTACATTATACATAAATATATATCTATCCATATATATATATCTTATATATATATATCAGTATTTTCACTTCTGCCTAGTGAAAGAAATGTACAATAAAGCAATGAGTGAACAATCATCGTGGTTACAGGCTTCGTTGGTGTACACTCTAATGACACACACTTGTTACAAGTAGGTTATAGATAAAAACAAGTTTGTCACTGGTAAATATATTTATAACGAAATATTTCCAGGTTTCTCAGTTGGCCTATGTTATCTGTCGGGTGTACCCATCGGTCAATTTGCATGCCAGAAAAAAAAAATTCAAATATTTATGTAAAAATAGTCGTTTGGGAAAATCTTTATGGAAGTACTCTGTTAATAGTGTCCTATTGGCTAATGAAAAAGCAGAATACTTAAGATATTTTATTTTTCGCGAATAAAGCCTTGGGGCTAGTAGGTCTAATAATCCTGGACGAATATCAATCCAAAGTGATAAAAATATTTGAGATCGTCATTGCTACATTGTACCGTGTTTATTAGGATTGTGAAAAACCACTTCAAGTTCAAGCCACAAGAGGGAGTCAGGATTTGTGCTGCTAACTTCGTTACAAAATCTGAGTGAAATGCTTATTAAAACATTTATGTCTGTTAGTTGATTTTGTTCTTCTACAGAAGTGAACTGTGTGGGCGGGGCTTGTGAATGATGTGAAGTGCAATTATTCAACCAATCACAGCTCTTGTTACAAATCATTGCAACTCTTTGAAACCGGCAGTAATACATGATGTAACATATTTGGATACTGACACCTTGACTGCATTAGCCATCTTTGTTTAGCTACAGAAATAAACTGATGCAAAGCTCATTTAATGCATCAATCAGGGTACTTGTTACAAGTTCGTTGACTCAACCTTCTTTGCTGTGTTAAAATTCTGATGCATCATTAATCTGTAAAAATATTTTCAAGTTTAGGTCAATCTGGTGGAGTCACGATTATATGCTGCAAAATATTGATATAGAAGCATGATTATGATTTACTATTCTGTTTTATTCCGCAACTATATTGCCATTTTGACATGTACATAACCTACTTCCCTTGCATGTAGCATGGCCCTTTATTCAATTGTCACAATTAGATTTGATATTAGCTTACTGGGGATGGTGAAAGGTTTTGAAAATACAAAAAAAAGAAAAATGGAGAAAAAAAAAATGATAAAATATTTCATCTTTGAACAGGTGTGATTATATAAGCTGGGGTTATTACTAGCAGAAATTAATTGGTTGATATAATTTAAAGATGCATTATGTAAGAGCTTTATCTGCCTATTGCAGGTCTTTTTCTCTGGCTTTAATGTTTTAAAATTATTATTTATACGTTTGTTTTCATGGCAAGCCTCAACTCTCTAGACAATCGGGGAGGCTTAGATGTTTAATGAAAAAGAGCCATGTCCCATATAATTAATGTTAAAATGAATAATCAAGACCTTGTTTGATATGGTAGTATTTCACAACTGAGACTATCTTGTCAACGTTTTGAACAGCCATAATTTCACTCAGAATAAAGTAATTTAACTGAAATTATTCATTTTGAACTAGTGTAGCAAAAACAGTCAGCTCTTTATCTAAATTACATCATTAGATCTGTCATGGAGTCAACTGGTGTGGTTTCGATTCCCCAGTTATATCTAACAAGGAGTAGGGTTTTCTCTGGGGGCTCTGATTTCCTCCCACCGCTAAAGACCCAGGCGCGGATACAGAGGGGGGTGCACCCGGCGCACGCCCCCTCTATTTTTTTGCAATGGCGAACAATTTTTAGCTCCATATATTCTCGCGGGAAAGGAGAACAAAAACAGTTTAGGTTGGAAATCGTAATTTACAGTACTAGTATGAAATTAGTCCTTGTGGGCATTTTTGTCCACTCAAAAATCATGGGTCGGGCTTCGCACTCCCAACTTGGTGCAGCACGCCCCCCCTTTCTGAAAATCCTGGATCCGCCCCTGAGACCCCTGCTACGGGCTAGCAAATTATTGAAATAAAATTGAAACCAATGTTAGCCCCGATATGACCTAGTTTGTATCGATGGACGTTAAACCCCCTTCTCCATCTTGTACCTAAATCTTACATAATGTATCTTTAACAGATTACAGAGGTTTTCCCACTGTAAGAATATTTTTAACAATTTTATACATGATTTGACTATGCAAATATATTGAGATTAACCCAACTGATCCATTATCAAGATCCAGACATTTATCGTTGAAGATCCCAATACCAACTTGTATGGTTCCTAGGCCATAATGCCTCTTCTAAGAATATCACACACTCCATATTGAGTTGAATATTGTCTGAAAAATGTAAATGGCAGTCAGCATCCCCACACACAAACTGAAAATTTGTATTTGTATCGGAGAACGCCTGATATTGCACATGCGTAGGTTACGTGTTAGCAAGGATCCTTTCACCCTGAGTTTTATTGTCTGATATATTCAAGACTTCTCCTATAAGCAGATGTTTGGTAATTTGTGGGCATTTTGTATCATTTCCTTTGTTTTATTTATAAAAGAAAAATATGATTGGCACTGAAAATATATTGTTTAAATTATAAATATTATTTCTTCTGTTATTTTTTTTTGTCTTTTGTGACTTGAAGCTTGAAAAGTCATGAAACTTTGCAGACAAATCGAATTTATCGTCATAAAGAGTGACTGCTGTGTTTTAGGTGATGGAAATATAACTTCCAGCCCCGTCAACGTAAAATAGTAGAACATTAAACCCCATTTGGAAGCCCTTCTAACAATTATTGTGAATCTGCTTCATTGTGGGTCTACTTCAACATCAATCTGATTAAAACACAGATCCAATTTCGTTTCGTTTTTTATAGTTCAAAATTTCGTTTTTACTTGTCTTTACTACTCTTGGATCTGGAGGACTTGTTATTTAACTTGTGTTCTGCCTGAAATGAGGGGTCAGCCAATCAAATGGTCTGTCGAATCGACCGTTTGACCTTTTCATGCATGGAACTGTGGGTAGATATTACCAGCCAATGACGTCTATACTAACACCAGCGGATAGAAATCAAAACAAAACATAAGTAGATTTTAAAATGCATGGCGGTCGCTAATTGGTTAATCGAATGACTGACGTTATCGGGTCAAATGTCCCGTGCTTGATACCTGACGTCATAGAACGTGAGCTCCCACTATAACCTGTTAGATCTACATGAGTGTAGGCCATCGAAAGTATAAAAAACGAAACGAAATATAGATCTATATTTTAATTAGATTGCTTCCACATGTTACATTAAAGATGCATTATGTAAGAGATAAATCTGCCTATTGCAAATTTTCGTTTTGGCTTCAAAGGTTATACAAATTATTATTAAGACAGTTATTGACATGACAACCCTATAATCAACTCTCTAAACTATCGGATGGCCAAGATTTAAAGGGATTTGATCATCTGCAAAAATTTAAAAATTGAACAATAAAATTGACAATTTGGGGCTGAGTCGCGGTTGTCCAGTACTGTTGCTACGATAATGATCAAGCTACATCTTCAAACAGTCATACCTTCACACAAAATAAAGTAATTTGAATGAAATTTTCAATATAGTCATAGTTCATTATCTGTATTTGAACTATTGTAGCAAGATTGGTCAGCGCCTTATCCCAATCTTACATAATGCATCTTTAAACAAAAGGATTTCTGCCTCCCCCATTTTTAACAAGTAGTTAACTTATTACTGTCATTTCTAGACATTTGAAACACTTATTACATCATTGTTCTTACCCAGTATGGCAGATTATAGAATTTCCTGTGGCAGTTTGTGTCAAAGACCCCTCGATTTGAACTGACCAAATCATTTTATTCTAGGCATAGAAACTGGGAGGATTGTGGAGCTTTGGTAAATTGGACAACTCGTGGACAATTTAGGGATTTTTGTGGGTGCATATTTGATTATCTTTTATGATTAATAGCTGTTTTGTTTGCTAGAATAGAGAAATTTCTGTATCCCAAATTTTACAAATCTTGATCGGTTTCATGTACAAAATGAATTCTGGAACTTTATAAATCCTTTATCACTTGGATTGCTCCAAACGGCTCTAACCAAGTCTCCATAGACCAGCCCAAACCACCAGAGTCGGGTGAACAGCTATGACAACTAAAGAAGAGCTATTCACCGATCTTGAGTGGTTTGAGGCTGTGTAATTAACAGTAGTTTGGGCAGTTTCGGTCTGTCCTTGGATGTACCCATAATAATATATCACTTTACTCTGATTTCCGTCAAGGTATTGGAGTAGTCAATATTTACCACATGCTAAAAGCTTCAACTACATAAAATATTGTAAACAAGACCCTGTTTGGTTAGGTCTAAATATTAAGGCCAACTGTAGAATTCATCAAGGTCACGAGATGTAAACGGGGCTAGCGCTAGACTTAACATTTACCCTAACCGGCAACCTCATCAACAATCATGTGCCCTCATCCTATTTATATCTTGCAATCTAGACAAAATCTGCAGGTAACCTTAATATTTAGACCTGACTGACTGTGTTCATATTTAACACTAGAGTTTGTATCAGGGATGCTGTTTCGCCCATATACGTAAGTTGACAAAAGTCCAACTGGGAATATACCTAATCAGACTTCAAGATCTGTAGAATTATATCCAAATTCCCTAACAATATTAACTGTACTATTAAAGGAAATGAAAGTTTATTGACTCTATTTCCTGAAGCTGGCAACCACTTATGGTGATCTTATTCTGGCCTCTGGTTAACCCCAACTAAACATGGCCCACGCACAAAAATTTTGAAACAGCATCCCAGGTGTGTATATATTTATATTGCTGTGTATTGCTTCATCAATCTTTGTATTAATCCAAATAAAGAAAATATCTAAATGACTCAAACCTATTCACCTCATATATTTTATTAGAATAACAAACTGCTTGTGTACTGGACTGAAAATTGTGCCCTGATGATGGAGGCTTTATCATTAATTCTTGTGCACAGGACTGAAAATTTTGCCCTGATGATGGAGGCTATATCATTAATTAAAGACACCCACTGATTACTGTTGTGAAATATTTTCTTTGGGCCATATTTTTTGGTGCACTGCAAACTATCATGATCTAGAGTTTCCATCATGGGAACAGAAATTTTCGTCTGCTTGAATAAATACCTATAAACCTACAGCCTGCAACACCCATCCTTACAGAAAACCCATAGATGTCTCACTAATAGTAGTGTGGCAGAAAAAAACTTTTTTTGGTTGAAGTCTACCATTCTTTTTATGGAATTTCAGTCTGCACTCTGCGGTTACCAGACATATGACAAAGGCGCCTTATTTAAAAAAAAAAGTTTGATGTAAGGAGTTTCAATGGCACTGTCTCTTGTGTTGATTGAATTAAGGAATTTTAATGGTACTGTCTCTTGTGTTGATTGGTATTAAGATCTTAAATGTTGCCTTCCGATTCTTAATATACCTGAAAACAGTATCATTAATGTATTTTAAGTCGAGTTATATTCCCTGGTTGTACGTGACAAGGAGTAGGGTGACCTGTCCAACCTCATAGGTTTTCTCCATTTCCTCCCACTGCTAAAGACCCCTACACTCAAGCGAATTATTGAAATAAAATTGAACCATGTGTTAGCCCTGAAATGACCTAGTTTGTGTCAAATGGACGATAAACCCCATTTTCGCTCTCTCTCTATAAAAATGAATTAAATGTAAGCCTTATGGTTCTCGACATAAACATTTTTCAGTGGGAAAGCGTAAAATGCTGCATTACACAACTTGCGTCATTTCAGTAGAATTTAACCTCCCCAGAGACTCTGGGAATCCCTAGTTGTGATTGTGGGAAATATACTTCCTCAATGGGCCAATGATGGTTGGAATCACCAGTTACTGTGGTTATTCCCAGTGATTGTGGGAATTCCAAGTGATTGTGGAGGTGGGACCTAAATGAATTTTTAGAGACCTTTTCGGATGAAAAATACAATTATTGATTTAATAAGTGGGTATCTACTGGCTTCAAGAACATCACTACAAATCTGTTTTTACCTAGAGGGTTGATTGCGAGTACAGATACCTTATCAGTCTAAAATGTTATGTCAGCAGATTGAGCCAATATTGAAAAATAACACATTTTCTGGTCAAACATTCGCAGTTCACTGAAATTAGTAAATGGATCGACTGCGGATAATAAATGGATGCCCAATCACTGATCAAATTAGTCTGCTTCTTCCATCAAGGAGTTCCATATCACATTTGTTTCATATTGAGCCTGGATATTTTTATTAAGACATTTATGGTGTTATAATTAGCATGCGTACTGGTACATTATAGTCTAATAATATTAAGGCCACTTTATGTATTTCAAGATTTTTTACATAAACGTAGATGTGTTTTATGTTGATTTTTTTTTTCTTTTTGTGTATTTTTTTTCTGTTTGTATCATTGTAAGAGCTTCCAAGAATGACTCACTTTTTATTTAATTTATTATATGATTATTATTATTATGTTCTATTAAACTGAATGAATAATTTTGGAAGCCAACTCTTAGAGTACACCTAGAGACTTAATAAAAACCATACAAGTCAGATTGAATACACTCTATATTCTGTACAGTCCAGAAGCAAGTTCGAATTTCATTCTGTAATGGCATTTAGCTATTGGAAACCTAATAAAACTAGAACAATTATATGGGATAATAATCACTATTTTACTGTATACAGGTACCAGTATTGTGCCTAGACAACGATAAGAGGAGACTTATCGAAACTAATGCCTTTGTATAATAAACCAGTGATTTTTGTCCAGTTGGCTTGCATGTATTTCCCCCCCGACATATAAAGATTGCGGCATAAAATCAGTAGAAACTGAAGTCCATTTCCAATTTTCTAAAAAATATTCTGGCATTCGCAAAACAAACTTGAGTGAAAGTAATTTGGATTGTTTGATCTTTACACTCAGTATTGGACTTTTTTCTTCTGGCATGTTGTCTCTTTAATTTATTAGACAATGAGTAGACCTGTATGTCACATTTCCAGATTTATTGTAGTTATGAACATAATGCAGTTTGCAAATGGCTATGTACTGAATTTATGGGTAAATAAAGCAGAAGTTAAAATATATAAATGTATTGGTATTCTCTTAATTGCTTGATGAAGAATAGAGAAGTCTAGTAGAAAGTTGCTTAATAATAAGCATTAATTGTATTCTATAGCAATGTGACCTGTGTATACTCTTAATAGCATGATTTCCCTCTGTGTCGGGAGGTTGGTGGCTGAATGGTTATCACATGCGCACTGTATCATAAAGTCAGTCATTGAGTCAACTGGCATGGTTTCAAATCCCCAGTTGTACGTGACATAGAGTAGGGTTGCCTGTCCAACGGCTGTGGTTTCGATCCCTGGTGTGAGCACATGGAGAAATAGGGGCGCCTTCTCAACCTTGTGGGTCTCCTCCGGGCACTTCGGTTTCCTCCCACTGCTAAAGACCACTATGCGCAAGCGAATTATTGAAATAAAAATTAAACCATATGTTAGTCCCGAAATGACCTAGTTTGTGTCGAGTGGACATTAAACCCCATTTCTCTCTCTCTCTCTCTTAACAAGGTCTATTCATATGTATATACCTCCTGTCATTGTGGCTCAGTGAGTTAGGTGTTGGCTTCCTAACCAAGAGGTACCATGTCCGATCCCGGTATTGGCCAAGACAGTTCATCAGGATTTTCTGGCATGCAAGCAAAAAGGACATTTGACGGTTGGAAATCCAGTAGGCCGAAGTGCTGCTGTACGAGCAAAATTTCCACCACAGCGCACTGTATAGCATATACCCAATTAGAAATGAAACGAAATGAAATGGGGTTTAACGTCCTACTCTTCTGCACCTACGGCCTACTCTTATATCGAATTCCAACTGCCAAGGGATCTTTTACGTTCACGCCAATGTGTACATGGGACCTCGGTTTTTCGTCCAATCCGAACGACTCGACAGCTGTCCTTGTCATGCCCTCCTTCTGCATCACTGACAAGGGGAAACCACGTCGGAAAATCGAGATTAATTTTATCGGCCTATGCAGGGATCGAACACCCGACCTCCAGGCTAGCGAGCCAGCGCCTTACCCACTTAGCCGCCGTGATTCCCATACCCAGCTGGAATAAAAAAAAGTAGTATGTTACACCCCATTCCATTTCCACAGCGGACAAGTTTGTAAATTAACATTCTATGTCTTTATTATTGAGCAACTTATTGTAATAGTACATTCAAATAATGTGGTTATCGCTGATACATAACATAACAAAATATTTCAAAAAATACATGGATGGTGAAGAGATACATGGATGCATAAATATGTAATTGGTCAAATAAAATAATCCACAAAATTGACCTAATATGGATTTCGATCTAACTACTGCATGCACTAATTTTACTTTAGAAGATAAAGTTTTAATTTATTGAAATATATATAAAGTTTAAAGTCTATTCTGAAGTTTTAAAGCAAATTGAAACATTTCCTGACAATGAAAAAATAATTTTGGCATGAAATCAGTTCCATCAATTCAAGAATCACACAAAGAAATATTTAGATAGTGTGTTTTAAAATCTTGTGGAGAAAATTTGGAAGTTTAATCATATGCCATACTCATGATGCTTGACTGTCAGTCCGGAATGTCTCCCAATTAACAGATGACAGAATTTGAATTGAGTGACCAGGAATTCAGTACTGTCACAGTTTAGTGTGTCATTACATACTTAAACACAATGAATATATTTCAGATGTCATGGTAGGTCAATTTATTTACTTTTGCAGTCGGTGCATGCGTTGTCGTCTGAAATCCCCCTTTTCACTCCATTGTCACTATTTTTGGATTTGAGCGAATTCAATTCCTGAATGTTCAATTGAGTAACCCTGTAATATTAGGTCTTAAGTAAGACTTATCCATCTTGTCTGTGCATAGAATAAACAATCGCTCAAATACTGTAAAGAACAAAGAAACCAAGTCCAATGACACCAACCACAGTGTAAAATCATTTATGGGTATTTTCACTTGATTATTTAATTAAGACAACAAATTTTAAGAAACTGAGAAAGGATTTAAAATCAAAACATTGAATCTGTGGATTTAAACCTGAATGTTCGTTATCACGGAATTGATCAAATACACTCTACATCTAGTTGTATCCTTGTTATATGAAACTAAAAAAAATCATAAATTGATGAAATTCTATAGTAACAGATTATACGCAAGTTATTAAAGTTCTGTCTTTCTCTCTATCTTCAATAGTTCTACTTCAAATATCAGAGTTGCATCAGCTGGAAAAAAAAAATAAGACAAGAGCAAGGTGAAATCAATTAAAATGACGAATGGGCTTTGATTCGAATAAAAAAAATAAAATTTTCGATTTCATTAGAATCTGAATTTCCCCATTTTAGCTAAATACCCACGGCTAATGATATTTGTTGCTGAAATATTTGCATATCTTCACAACATTCCTGGGGCTTACGGTGGCTAAGTGGGTAAGATGCTGGCTTACGGTGGCTAAGTGGGTAGGATGCAGGCTTACGGTGGCTAAGTGGGTAAGATGCTGGCTTACGGTGGCTAAGATGCTGGGCTAAGTGGGTAAGATGCTGGCTTACTAGCCTGGAGGTCGGGTGTTCGATCCCTGCATTGGCCGAGAAAGTTCATCCAGATTCTCTGGGGTGATTCCCCCATGTCAGTAATGCAGGTCAAAGGGCCTGACTAGGACAGCTGTCTAGTCGTTCGGATGGGACGGAAAACCATGTTTATAACCCAAACATCTTGGTTCCTTCTGATATTTGTGCATATCGAATTGTAACTTCATGAATTATGGCCCTTGATCGTAGGAAAAATCACTTTCTTTTTAGCTTGTGCTCTATCCATCTCTCGAAAATGTGGGCGTATCTTGCCTGGCAGCCGCTGGTTTAATTTAATTATCAATGGGCGTTAAGCAGCATATAGGATTTTAATCTAACCAACATCGAAGGCTCCCCTACACATTGATAGTTTATTATAGTCTGGATAAGTTAATTAATGTCTAATTAATAATTTAGATAACATTTCAGGCCTTAAGAAAGACTTGTAATAGGCAGATTTAGCTCTTGCATAATGTATGTTTAATTACAATAGGATGCTACAATCATGATAGTAATAAACAAATGATTGTAAAAAAAAAATATATGAAATAATTGGCATGCGCGTAAAAGATCCCTTGACAGTTGTAATTCGATAAAAGAGTAGGCTGTAGTACCGCTGTCCTGAGAAAATTTCCGTCATAGCATGTCATATGCACGTTTAGCTCATTTTCATTTCATTTTACAACATTCCAGTCAGTGAAAAAGAGAGATAGAAAATGGGGTCTAACAACCACTCAACACAAACTAGGTCATTTCAAGACTAACACATGGTACAATGTTATTTCAATGTATTGCTTGTACGTAGGGATCTTTAGCTGCGGGAGGAAAGAGAGAGAGAGAAATGGGGTTTAACATCCACACGACACAAACTAGGTCATTCAGGGACTAACACATGGTTTAATTTTATTTCAATAATTTGCTTGCACGTAGTGGTCTTTAGCAGTGAGAGGAAACCGGAGTGCCCACGAGGTTGAGAAGGCGCCCCTATCTCCATGCCACATATGCTCACACCAGGGATCGAAACCACAGCCACAAGCCAGAGGTGACTGGCCAGCTAGAGGTCGAAGCGCGGCGCTCTTGGCCACTAGGCCATCCTCCCCCCCTCCCAAAAGGAAACAGGAGTACCAAGTAAAAATTTATGAGTTTTGGCAGATAACCCTACTCACTCCTTGACTCATTGGGGATGTTCGATTCACAGTCCAGAATGTCCTGAATCGACAGAATTACAATCGAGTGACGCGGAATTCAGCCCTGTCACAGTTCTGCCAGTCCCGACAGCTGAGGTGGAGTGAGTAGAATCGTGACGTATTCCTAGGTAAAAAATATGTTTCAGCTGTCATGATTGATTGAGATATTTATTATACAGTCGACACATGCGTTGTACTCCGAAATTCTCCTTTTCACTCGATTGACACCAGTTTTGGAATTCAGTTCTGGAACTGTGAATCGAGCATCCCCATTGACAGACCTTATGATCCAATCATCCATCCTCAAGTCAGTGAAGAAATCAACTCACCGGGTCAATATAGGTCACAATTCTATGAAATACAATTACTGCTTATTACTGATCATTGCTGGATAAATTTCGCTCAGTAAAAAGAAGTAATTGTCCATAGAATAGTGACCTATATATCCCAGTTCAACTTTTACTAAATGATATTAAAACAATTTAACGAACCTGGTATTTTAGGTGGAGCACCTCTAGAACCATATCCTAAATCAGATGGTATAACCAGCTTTCTTTTCTCTCCTTCACACATTCTGGAATAAATTAATTTATAATCAAAATTACCTTGTAATTTACACAAATGAGAGAGAATGTGAGAGAGTGAGATTAATGTCCAATCACACAAACTAGGCTAATTCGCGACTGACATGTGGTCTATTTTATTTCAATATTTCTGTTGCGTGTAGGGGTCTTTAGCTGTCAGACAAAACCCACAACTACTGGTCATGTACATGCAGAGATTCAAATGACAGACATCATGTATGCGTAAAACCATTCGGCCAGACAAATTAGAGATATCTCTTAAAGGATAGACTTGGTAGTAACTAGAGAAAGAGAGAGACAAAAATGGGTTTTAATGTCGACTCAACATTAATAGGTCATACCGGGACTAACACGGTTCAATTTTACTTCAATAATTTGCTTGTGCGTAGTGTCTTTAGCAGTGGGAGGAAACCTGAGGACCCGGAAAAAACCCACGAAGTTGGACAGACGACCCTACACCTTGTCACGTACAACTGGGGAATCGAAACCACACTGGTTGAGTCAATGGCAGACATTACGATACAGCGCCCACATGCTATCCATTCGACCATCCAACCCCCCACACTGAAATGAATAGAGAAAGTATGATAGTGATCTTTAGATATCTACTTACCCCAATAATCCTTGGTCCCATCCTTTGATCACCTGACCAGAACCAAGCGTAAAAACAAATGGACTATTTCTAGATACACTACTATCAAACTCCGTTCCATCTTCTAATTTACCCTGAATAATAGAATAATTAGTAATAATTTACCCTGAATAATGTTATAATTATTACAATTTCACCCTAAATAATATAATAATCAAATAATTAATGAAATGAAATGGGATTTTAGTTTAACGTTCTACATATCTGTATCGACTGCAGCTAATGATAATGGGTATACGCCATACAGTGTGCTACGAGGGAAATTTTTCCAGAACAGCGGCACTATGGCTTACTCTTATATCGAATTCCAATGGTTTTTCATCCCATCCTGCACCACTGCCAAGGGGAAACAACATTGGGAACACCAGAAGAACTTTCCCAGCCAATGCAGGTATCAAACACCCAGGCTAGCGAGCCAGTGCCTTACCCACTTAGCCAAATATGTGAATGACTTAAAGAGGCATTAGGTAAGATTATATAAAGAGCTGATCATTCTGAATATAATAGTTAAATAATAGGCAATGCAATATTAATATATAGGGGTATGTATGTACATGTACCATAAGTACTTTGTGCGACTAAATCATTATTTTTTTTCAAGTTTAAAAATTTAATCTAGACAGATTATCTTTATAAAAATGCAAAGATCTATTTAATATAGGCTATCATATTATCAGCCTATCTGTTGGTCTCTAGATAACCATATCTCTATACTATTCACATTGTCTGATAAAATATACATTAATATATTAAACTATCATATTAAAGTAAGGATGTGTCATTGGCATTTATTGCTAAAATATCAAATTTCTCTCAGCTTCACCAGTTGACTCATTGACAAAGCTTATGACAGCGTTCGGCCATCCAACCTCTCTGACAATGTCATACCATCCTAACAACTTAACTGGGGAATTTCTGATTAAATTATGGCTCACAAACACATTGGTTGAGCAAGTTCCCCAGCGTGGTTTACCCTTGTCAGAGGATGCAGGACTGAAGGACTGGCATGGACAGCATCTAGTTGGTCAAATGGGAAACAACCCAATATCTTGTGTACACATTGGTGTGAATGTCAAAGATCCCTAGAATTTGAAATAAAGAGTAGGCCGTAGCTCCACTGTCAAGGCAAAATTTCCCTCATAGCACACTGTACATGTACTGCATACACCTTCATTAGCCCAGTGCAGAAAAGTGGGACATTAACACCACTTCAGTTCATTTTGAAGTAGCTGAACTATGTAGCTGACTGTCCCAGGCATTCATTTTTAACTGGCTGAAATAAGGAAGTCTTCGCCATGTCATATCAATAAGAGAGAGAGAGAGAAATGGCGTTTAACGTCCACTCGACACAAACCAGGTCATTTCGGGACTAACACATGGTTCAATTTTATTTCAATAATTTGCTTGCGCGTAGGGGTCTTTAGCAGTGGGAGGAAACCGGGGGGGCCGTGAGAAAACCCACAAGGCTGGACAGGCGACCCTACTCCTTGTCACGTACAACCGGAGGAATCAAAACCCCTCTTATCAATAAAATACTCACTGTATAATGCATAGTTAAAATATCTCCTTTTGTTGACTTCTCATTACAAACATCTGGTCGTTTTTTCACACCTATCTGTAGTTTCTTCACTTTTTTATCTTCTTTAGCGTAAACCAAACAAAGTGTAGCTATCAATGCTGACACATAATACAACCATGAGATATTCATTATTATACTTGTTTTTAATCACCGATAAACCTATAACAAATAGCATGAATTAAAAAGTACCGTTATGTGCCCATGATCATTTAGAAACATTTTTTTTTATCTAAGTTGTTGACTTTCTTTTACCTCATTTACTTTGTAACAAAAATCAACCTGAGCTGGCATGTAAAAGGTATCCAGACCACTCGGACCAAAGACCACTCCGCCCAAGACCAGTCGGACCAACTGATAGACCAGTTGGACCAAAATTGAGTCCAATCTGACCATACTAAAAGACCACTCGGACCAAACTAAAAGACCACTCGGACCAAGTAATTTATAGTGTAAGAGCACTTGAACCAAAATTTATCTTTGCTACTCGGACCAACCCAAAGGACCACTCGGACCAATTAAATCATATTATAAGGCTTGACTTATTCATTTAAGAAATAGAATATAAAAATATGCTATTTATTTATTATTTAATCACAATACATTGATTGATAATATATTTTTTAATTTATTACCCACTTTATTCTGATTCTCGTATACCCTTTTATTAAAATCGTTCATGTTGTTATGTACCCTTTTTTCGATAGTATGCTCATATTCTTTTCTGTTTCGATCAAGAGTAATGTTTAGTGAAAAAAAATGTAAAAAAGAAAGATCGCGGTAGTAATAACTAATATGCGCAAAACTCAGAAAAGTTTATTTATGTTCGTTCGTTCCTGGAGTTTTACGTCCACATGATATCGTAGACAAGGTATTGTGAATCAAATTCTCAAGTATAAATTCAATAATAAGACCAGGGCAGATAATTTGAAATCGCCGAAACGGTATGGATTAACCCAGGCCCGTAGCCAGCTCATAAAATATGGTGGGGGGGGGCTACGGAACTAGATGACTGAATGGTTACGTGTGGGCGTAATATAAAAATTCGATACTTATCAATTCATTCAAACAACACTTTATTTTTGGTCCGAGTGGTCTTTTTGTTTGGTCTGAGTGGACTTTTTGTATGGTCCGAGCAGTCTTTGTCTTTTTGTTTGGGCCGAGTGGTCTATCAGTTGGTCCGAGTGGTCTTTGGTCCGAGTGGTCATGGATTCATGTAAAATAGGTTTTAAAATTTATCTGCTATATACAAGTCTATATTTTATGTATACACCACTGTTATACAGCCACCTACATGTACATTGGGTTTAAATTGAGCACTTACATTCATAAGTAGTAGGAACAAACTCGTATTTTAACTTAAACAACATTGAACATGTCAACATGTGTCTTCTATTGTAACAACTTCGCATACACTAGCTACAGTTACACGTATTATAAAATAAGCACCTTACTTATCATAAGACCCATGCTCATATTTCCAGTTATTAAAGGGACAATAACACTCTTGCTGGCTTGGCAGCTCTAGAAAATAAATAATAGTCTTATTCTAAGTACCAGATGTTTATGTGTCCTACCTGTTGTGTAAATTATCCATTACATCATATTTTACTTGTCCAGAGGGTTCGAAAATATTTTAAAATCCAAGTCACATTTGAAAAGGTTTACGTTAACCTTTTCAAATCATGTAGTTGAATTTTTCCAATTTTTTAAATTAGGTGTGTTACGATGAAATTTGTATCATCAATTTATTTGAATATTGTAAAATAATATAGAGCGAAGCTCTAAAGCAACGCGCGAAGCGCGGTGCTTGAGCAAAGCTCTTTTCCGGTAACACAGGAGCGTAAGCAAAATGTCACCCACAGACTGTTGATTAAAAAAAAAATCAGACCGGAACCGGATACACTGGGCAAAATTGGCAATGCGCATGTCTGGCAATGCGCATGTCAGTGCATGTCAACTTACCGAATCTCGCCCAAGTGAGATTTCGCGTCTCTAAGAAATATTTCTATGACGCGTCTAATGAATGACGTCACATATTTTTGACGTCAATGAAAATTCTCACACTTTTTTGTTCTTTTTGCAAAAACCAGCTTCGCTCTACTCAGGCAAGGCCTGTTACATATTACAATTTGTTGACCAGAATAAAGATTGGGACATATTATTCAATTACAACAAGAGTTGGGGCTTTAATTAAAAAAGCAATTGCGTCTTGGATTTCTCTCCTTTTCATAAAATAGCCTATTCAAATTAATTGACTCACGCAGTCACTGGAGGTATTCATTGCCATGTATGTTTATATTTATTATAGAGCGAAGCTCTAAAGCATGGCGCGAAGCGCGGTGCTTGAGCAAAGCTCTTTTCCGGTAACACAGGAGCGTAAGCAAAATGTCACCCACAGACTGTTGATTAAAAAAAATTTCAGACCGGAACCGGATACACTGGGCAAAATTGGCAATGCGCATGTCTGACAATGCGCATGTCAGCGCATGTCAACTTACCAAATCTCTCCCAAGCGAGATTTCGCGTCTCTAAGAAATATTTCTATGACGCGTCGAATGAATGACGTCACATATTTTTGACGTCAATGAAAATTCTCACACTTTTTTGTTCTTTTTTCAACTGGGGAAACTTTATTATGAAGGTTTTATATTTGACAACAATCACACCAGCTTCGCTCTACTCAGGCAAGGCCTGTTACATATTATACTTATAAGTTATAGTGTATTATCATGTAAATTGATCAGTTCGGTTTTCATTCCCTACCTCACGGGCTAATATAAACAGCGTGACGTGTCAATAACACGTGCTAAATTGATTTAATGCATTACCTCACCTGAAGAATAGATATCAGTTAACAGTAAAATGTGTGTGCTTTAATTTTTCACGCTGAATGGAAAAGAAAAAAGTAAATGAGAATTATCCCCCTTTATTGACTCGTCTGTGGGAAGCCAATTTAGTATGGCTTCTTTCAAAATCCCTACTTTGATCATTTTACGAAAAGTAAAACAAATTCTTATATATTTACTGTGATATAATAATGTATAATTGTAATATATTTTGATTTTATTTGTTATATTTCACAAAATACACATTATTCAATTTATAGTTTCAGAAATAATATGAAAAGAACGATAAAGATTGTATTACAATAACCAGATCCTGAAGTTGTGTAGACCGAGCACCTGCGCAAATCTCATTTCCGCCGGCTTTTTACGATTGTCTGGCGCAAAGAAACGAATTGTTATTGATACAAATTATAATCGAAGTCATCTATATATTTCACAATGGCGTAAGTAAAATTTATTTTTCATCGTGATAAAAATACATTTAATCTATGAAGAATTGTAGTTATTTTGCATATTGCTCGTTTTGAAATGCCACAAACTCTATCGGAACTAGGTCAGTTGGAATGTAAACAAAAAAAGCTGATGGGACAATGGGTATGAATAGACTAAAATGAAATTTATTGTTTGTGTGTTTTGTTAGAATAATATGTAACAGGCATTACCTGAGAAGAACGAAGCTGATTTTTATCAAATAGAAAACCTTCATAATATAAAATGTTGAAAATGCTTTTAGTCTTTGTATTGATTACATGTCATTTCGGTCCCGCGTCATTTCGGACTTACGACATTTCGGACTTACGACATTTCGGACTCCAAAAAATATGGCCTCAACGTTTCGGACTCGGGTATATGACATTTCGGACTCGGGTATGTTAGGCACTTGGACATCTGCACATTCAGTGGCAGCCATTTTCTCCACACTCACCTGTGCGCGAGGATCGCGATTGAGCTTGTGGGGTGCTTCAAAATACAGCGTTTTCATTGGCTTAGGGGTGTTATTTCGCCGTTATTTTTAGATATGACGTAGATGGAATCCCAGTCTTCAACCTCCTTTTCGAATTTTTCACGTTGGTCGATTCTAACTCCCAAAATTAGGCAGTGGATATTTTACCGAATTCGGCACTTTACTCTGATTCGCTATTTTGCCGTACCTTCCGTTTGACATGCGCAGTTATCTGATTCCTGGACTTAGCCGTTTTCGCTAAGGCAATGATGCCGGCTATTTTGCCGTCTGACATTAACCTATAAACACAAACCCAAACCCTAACCCTAACCCAAAATCTACATTTCACCCAAACCCCTCACCCAACAGTTCTATTCGTTCTGTGTCTAACATAACTTCTTTCTCCTTTTCTTATAAAGCGACGAAATAGCCTACTTGAATTTCTATGGTAGGCAGATTATATAAAAATTTCAACTTGCTTCTTTTTAGCTGGAAATGGGCTCATTTGATAGATCTCATTGAGACAAATCCGGTGCTTTTTGAATTATTGCAATAGCAAGAGTACTTTTTGAGATATTACATTTTTTCAGTCGTTAAATATCGCGTTTTTTGTCTTGTCATTGTTATTAAGAAAACTGTGTCAATTAAGGCTAACGGAAAATGTCAATATCTTGAGAACTATAAATGCTAGAATGAAAATTCAAAAAGCAGTGGATTTGTCTTTCTGAGCCCTATATGATGGGCCTATTCCCAGAACACAACCGACGCTTCGACTGCTTGCCAAGATGGCGACCATCCACTACGTCGTACGCATTACGGCACCATGTCATGTTTCGGGGCGATATTTTCTACGTTCGGGGGAATGGATTACAATGATATATACATCAAAATGTTCGTTAGAACTTACTATTTAGGTTAGAAGTAATAATAATTTATTTGTCTACCTTGGTAGGGGTGTATTTTATCCTTGAAATCGAAGAAATTTTTGACGACGTTCAAAATTCACGAATAATATGCGATGACAGAAAGAATGCGCATAGTCTATGAAAGACGGCCTCTGATTGGCTCAATTTCAACCCCGCGTGGATTCTAAACCAATTATATTGCTTTTAACGAGCATTTTGTTAACCGACGCGCAGATCGTTCAACCATTTTGGCGTGCACACGGGCGAAGCGTAAATATTGATAACGTTATCGAAAGTGGCGCCGCGGGCGGATTTTGGCGTACCTATCTATGGTAGAATTTGATACAATTATTTTTAAAAGAAAATAAGATAATAAATGTAAATTGTAGAAAAAACATTTAGAATATTACTCTATTTTGGTCGAGGGCGCATTTCTGCGGATTTTGGTTTTTAATTTAAATACTAAGACTGTCAGTGGTGTTTATGTTTTTCCGGTAAAATCGTGCTTTGCACTAAACTTGAAAGACAGAGTAATCAAAATGGTGGAATATATCAAGAATCGCACAACTGCGCATGTTGAACGGAAGTGACGGAAGTGGATATTAAACCAATCAGAAACGATGTACGGTAAAACAGTGAAAGTAGATACTTTGCCGAATTCGGTAAAATATCCACTACGCCAAAATTAAGGCGACAAAAATTTTGTTCGTGTTTGAGGCCCTCAAAAACAACATTCGAGGCATTGAATTTGATAAAAAGGTAGGTAGGATGTTAGAAACCATTCAAATCTACTATCTGACGAAGTTTGGTTGCAGTCTGTACAGAATTAAATAGATTTTTAAGCCCCGGTTTGACCGATGGTGAAATGGCGAATCAACATGGCGGACACTGTGGGTTGCCGTCGGCAACGGCACCGGCATCTGGAGTTTGACATCATTCTTTGCATCTCCTGAAAATTTCAAGTCATTTTCTTCATTATTAACAGAAATACAGCATTTTTAATCCAGCAGAACTTTAAACAATGCTCAAAACGATCACAGATTTAACAAGCAGTCCTAATGCATTTCCATTAAAACACCAGCCGCAATTTTAGAACCTTAAAATTTCAATATCTCCGGAACAGATAAACATATTTTGGAAAGTGAGGTGTCATTTTGTTCGTACACTCATGCTCTATCTTTCTGAATGACCAATTATTCATTTCCAGCGCTTTGAAAAAAATGTCCAAGTGCCTAGGTATGTGACATTTCGGACTCGGGAATAAGTTGGAAGGAAAGGTTGAACACAACTGTCAAATCAATATACAATACGCCGTGGCTATTCTTAATAGCCCAACAAAAAATAACTTACAGGGTAAATTATATATTTTACTGCTCGCCATCAAGTAGGCCTTCGGCGTGGAGTCGTGCATCACGAACCTACACGGCAAAATTTCCAATGTTGAGTGTTTACGAAAATAACGTTTTACTTCTTTATACGTGTATTGCTGTACTGATGAATTTATTAGGAATAGGCCAATTTAAAACACGAAAGAAAATATTTATTAACATGAAACACATGGTTAGTAAAAGGCTCCACCAAACGATAAAACATTAGTTGCACTTACGGTTCTTTGATAATCGTCGTTTCCCGTAAAAGTAATGTATTTGTTTAAATCCAATAATATGCTGATGAATTTATCTGAAAATGACCTACACAAAAACAAAAATTTACACGATATGCACTCTTTAAGAGTCTTTTTACAAGTCCCAAGAAATTGTTAACGATAACCTGGTGAGCTGCACGTTACATGCATTCCTCCCGCTTGGCAATACCAATCGATAAATTAGTGCGTACATACAAAGCATTTTTCTGAGGAAAATATTAAAAATAGCAACGATCAAAGCGGGATAATTACAGCTGATTAACCGATAATCCCGATGTTATTGTAGTATTTGCAAAGAAATCTTGCGGTTCTTTGGTGGATGATGAAAAACGTGAGTTGTTAATCATTGATAATAGTGGCCGTGTGTTGATTGCAATTATTCCGTTTCACAAAATAAAAACATCAGCAATGATCGATCAATCAAGCTCGTTTAATTTTTGAGAAAAGAAAAACAATGAAGTATTACTAAATATACACAAATTTTATTTTTCAACAATATTTTATTGCCAAGTTCAGTACTCGCCGTCGTTGCCGATGAAACAAAAGAGAACTAGCAGTGTTAATTGCGACATCAACAATCGCTGATCAATTAAAAAAACTATCAGTCTCACATAAAACGAAAAAACAAACAGCTGTACTATTACACAAATTTTCTACAGTATTTTAATTATTAATCAGAGTCCGAAAAGTCGCTTGACTGAGTCCGAAACAACGCCAAGTAAGTCCGAAAAGTCGCCAGACTGAGTCCGAAACGACGTTTGTGTTGAGTCTGAAATGACGCGGGACCGAAATGACGTGCTTTGTATTTCCACTTCTTTTGTAACTAATGGAATGCTTTTTTTTCAGGGCACCGAAACCTAAAAGTGAGATGTCTCCAGAAGATATGGCACAGCGAGAACAGGAAGAGTTTAATACTGGTCCTTTATCAGTATTAACACAATCTGTTAAGAACAACACACAAGTTCTTATCAACTGTCGAAATAACAAGAAATTATTATGTCGTGTCAAAGCTTTTGACAGGTAATTCTTTTTAGGAAATTCTTTTGCACCGGCAAAACTTTCGTTTACACTATTTTTCCGGCAGCCCGTTGGACATGCGCAGTAGATATATTCCACCATTTTGGACAACTTTCTTTCAATTTCGTCGCAGAAGCACGATTTTACGGGAAAAACATAAACCACTGACAGTCTAAGTACCGTACTCTAGAGTGCCGGTAGTTACTTTTGCAACTGTCCTTTAGCGAACGATATTTCGCTTACAGTTGCTGGTTACCCCTATTACGAAGTAGTATGAAAATAACGCTTTTTCACATCTCGGTTCTAAGGCTATTTTAGAATCCTTACCGTCTATTTTTCACCGAAATTCCTCTTTGATCACCAAAAGGAATCATTTCCTGTCACATCTGACACAAATTTATAAAAATCCAACACCATTTTCATGTAAATTTAATTTGCAATTGAACCGAATCGAAATATGAACGTTGTGGATCGAACCGAGACGGCTAGTGTCAGTTATCGGTGCACCGAACCGAATCGTTGCAGCTCTATTGGGTTAGGGCTAGGGATAGGGTTAGATTTTGGGGTAGGGTTAGGACTAGGTATCATTGCCAAAGCGAAAACTGCTGAAATCAGAGAACTGCGCAGGTCGAACGGGATGTGACGTGTAAACGGAAGTGTCATCGTCTGCCTTCTTTTTATAATTCCAACTGCCAAGGGATCCTTTTGGTACACTCCACACTCATTATTCTGTGTTCAAATCATTAGGCCACCTAAAAGATTCTAAATTGGTATTTTATTGTTGAACAGAAGAACATTGTTGTCTAGCAAAATTCTTCAAAATAAAATATAATGCAATGTGTTGATAAGACATTGAGTCGGTTTCAATTTGCCTTAAAAGGGTAATATTCCTATATTCAGGGTTTAAAATTAGGTTGTCAGAAAATACTTTTCTACAGCAACTGGGGTTATTAAGACAGGAATGCAGTGTGCTATGAGGGAAATATTCTCCGGACAGCGGTGCCAGAACCTACTCTTCTTGTAATTTAAAACTATCATGGGATTGATAATTGTTATATATATATATAATTGGCCTTAGTTTTTCTTCCCAAGGCATCTTTCATGTCAGCCGCGCAGTCCTGCACAACTGGGGATGGGACCAAGAATACCTAGTTTCCTTGATTTCAAATGCTTCCTACATGTGTGTCCACCCATAAAATCAACCATGCATACATGTGCATTTGTCTTATTTTCAGACATTGTAATATGGTATTAGAAAATGTGAAAGAAATGTGGACAGAAGTTCCCAAAACTGGAAAAGGCAAGAAAAAATCTAAACCTGTGAACAAAGACAGATATATTTCTAAAATGTTTCTCCGAGGTGACTCAGTTATTCTGGTTTTACGTAATCCCTTAGCAACAGCGAAGTGAACATTGTGATGGAAGTGGAGAATTCTTCGTTCTTAAGACAAGATCATGTGAAGTAAAGATTGTGCAGCTGAAATATTTGTGATTTGCACAAGAATTTCAATAGAAATCAGACCCAAAGAAGAGAGTTTTGATCATTAATAGTGTTTCTGGCTTGGAGAACATTCCTCATTTCAATAAAAAAATTAATTATGTTAGATTTTGAACAAGTAGTTGTTAGCCTTGGCTCTGTTGCCATAAAATCCCTGATGGTGATAATTAAAAATAAATATAGAATTTGAAAATATTCTAGCCACATGCTGCTTGCTTATACATTCATTTATTCTAAATTATCCAGAGAAGCTTAAACAGCAAGTATGAAATAAATGTCTAAAAGTCGAAGCAATTTGTCGTCCTTGCTGCAACTTTTACCACCATGTATGTCATGTTTATTATATTTGATAGTGGCCATCTTTTCTATCTTATATGAAAACATTGCCTTTAAAAAGTTCATTGAAGTTAATCATAACTCATTTATGTCTCACTGTATCGCGTCACATTTTCATCAAATTCAAGTGGTAACAACAGTATTACCAGGATCTTTTGTAAATATTTTTATAAAAATAAATTCTAAGTTTGTTATGACCTATAACGTGTATCTCTGTGTATATATTGTATTTACAAGTACAACTAAATAAACCTTAGATAGGTCACACTTCTCATTTATTATTGAATGCTGTACATTAGTTTAAAACTCTCCCAGGGAAATTTGATTTTGGGGGGTGGAAAGGTTCTGTCATTGCATCAAGTGGCATGGTTTACCTGTAAAAGTCAAGGAGGGGGATTGGATGGCCGAATGGTTGGCATGTGCACTATATCGTAAGGTCTGTCATCGAGTCAGCTGGCGTGGTTTTTGATTCCCTGTTGTAACTTGTACGTATCAAGGAGTTGGGTCACCTGTCCAAGCTCGTGGGTTTTCTCTGTGCAGGTGAATTATTGAAATGAAATTGAACCATATAAGTCCAGAAATGACCTACTTTGTGTTGAGTGGACATTAAACCCCATTACTCTCTTAACCTGAAAATACCAAGCATGTACGTGACGAGGAGTAGGGTCCAACTTGGTGGGTTTGCTCTGGATCCTCCAGTTTCCTCCAACTCTCACTGGAGTTATTAAAAACAAGCGAATTATTGAGATAAAATAAAATCATGATTTTCCCATGATGACCTAGATTGCATTTAGTATCTCTTTTTTTTGGATAGCAAACTGACAATAAATCAAGTGGGTACCGAGAATAATGAACTACTAAACAAATTTTCGTCTGTTTGGTTACAAATTTCGTCTCATTTAGATGTATAAATGGAGCTTTAGTTGCCTGATTTACAAGATTTGAAATTGTGATGTAAACTTTTACAATAGACCAACCAGGTGAATGAAGATGGGCATACATGTATACCATGCAGTGTGCTATGACTGAGAGAAATTTTGGGAGACAACAGGTTTCGATCTACTTTTCGTCACAGTCAAATTGTGGAGGGTTCTATAATGTGCAAGAAGGACGTTAAAAACAACATTTCATTTCATTTATAATCTGCAATTGTATGCCAATGGTTACACAGGACTTCAGTTTATCATCCCATCAAAACTACTAGATGCGGTTCTGACAAAGGGAAACTACTTAAGAAAATCAGGTAACTTTCTCACCGTGTTGGAACCCTTAGTGTGCCTGCCAGCACCCCAGGTTATGGAAAGAAAAATACATGTAACAAAATGACAACACAATGCTGAATGTAATTTTGGGACTAAAATACTGTGCAGTGGTAGGAAGAGAATATTGTCCTAGACATACTCACCCTACTCCCATTTCATGTCCCATCCAAATCCCTGACAAGGCGGAAAAGGGCTTAAAAAATCACGAGATTATTCTCCACCAACTCAGGACATTTTAACCTATTAATCCATGAACTCACTGCACAACTACAGAGCCCCCCCCCCACACACACACACAGAGGCGTCAAAAGAGGTTGGGGTAGCCATGCTGATTGCCTATCAAATCTAAAATGATTCTTCATTAGCAGTCTCATTTCACTATGGTCTCTTTCTTGGGTACAAAAATTACATTAGATAAGATTATTAAAATATAAAGATTTTTATTCTGAGTAGCAAAAATAATTTAAAATTGAAACAAAGCTTCAACAATGTTGCTTGTTGAAATAGGAGTGTTCCGATTTGATCAAAGATTTCTTCATAATAGAATGACTACAGTCCCATAGTCAGCCACTGTGCTTTTAATCTGTATCTTGATGCCACTGAAATTGAGAATAACAGAACATTTAAAATTTGACGCCAAACCACACTCCTTCAGATATTTTAATTTTTTTCAAATTGCTTCCAAAGTAAATAATATTAAGGTTTAGTAAACTAAAAAAAACCCAAAAAACACACATTGGCGGTTACATTTCGACACGGTTTGACTGAATATTGCTTTAGATTAAAAAAAAAGTGGACAGATATGTAGGCCTAACATAAAACATCGATTAATTTATCTGAAATTCTCCATATAATGGCCCCGTTGTCTCTGCATTAAATACAAGAATTAAATAGAAACCCAAAGAATCATCAAGTCTGGAAACAAGACACCCGCCATTGTCAGACACTCCCTCCCCTCCCGGTGCTCGCCATTTTGGATGGCGCAGAATAATTGTCTTTTAACCGTGTTTATAACATATGCCTGGCACATAGTTCACAAAGTGAAGTACGAGTTCAATAACGCTTGACAATTTGTCAAATACGAATAACATCACTATTTAGAGGCCTGAGCGTAAGGGAGTTATAAGTAATATATGGCAAGCTGTTTAAAACACAGGTCCTATTTCGAAATGAAATATAAATCTGCATATGATGCAGTGTTAATATTAGTAAAAGGTTTTTAATTAATAATTTTGATTAGTAGAATATATATGATGCCGTGTTATTATTAGTAAAAAAACCTTTTAATTGATAATTTTAATTAATAGTATATATATGTCACCTCTGTTAATTAATGTACTACTTGCTATAAACGGGACAATCACCAGCCACGCCCATCCATCGTGATTTAGCACCAAACGAAGATTTTGTTCCATCTAATAAGATTAAAGCAGGATTTAGATTGGTCTGAATATTTGAAAATCGAAAACGTGCATAACTTTAGATTAAATGTCGCCCCACAGAATAAAAGCACTGGCTAATAAATATGTATCAATAAATAGGCCAAAGCAAATTATTTTTTGTTTTTTACTGCACCAACCGGAATAATAAAACAGTGTTCTGTTTGGAACTAAAAGAAGTTCAAAATTAGTAGCTTTCGATAAAAGCAAGAAATTATTTTTAAATGATGCTGAAAAACGACCAGTTTCCTATGCTCCTTACTGAAAGGTATGTGGGTCCCAGAGTAAGTTTCTGTACTGTGCGACGACCAGGTGACAACGCTGGACCAATCTGATTAAAATACAGATCTATATTTCGTTTCGTTTTTTTAATACTTTCGATTGCCTACACTACACGAAGTAAAACGGAATTTTGCCACAAAAAAGAAAACGAAATAGGATCTGCTGTGTTTTAATCAGACTGAAGCTGGACGTGTTGAAAATTAGCTATTGGTGGAAAATGTGGGGTTCTTTTTTGCTATTCTAGGCTATCAAATCTAAAATGTTATATCACACAATAAATAAAAAAACACCAAAAAACAAACGGTTATTGAACCAAAAAAGCACCAATTAGATTATTTGACAAATTCCTAAAGCTGAAAAAGTTAGATCACTCAATAATAGAAAATAGTTGTTAATTTTATGCTAATAAAGCGAAGGGTTATATAATATTAATTATTCATACTATGTTAGATAAAAGTTGAATATATTCAATATGGTATATGTCTCACAAATTATTTAGTAGTTTTCTACCATAGCCCTTCGTTGCATTTCATACGCTGAAAGGAATTTCATGGTACATAGTAGGATTTAATAAGCATTAATCTCATTCACAGCGTCGATAGATAGGGTAACAAATAGAGTCAAAAACTTCAAACTAAAAATTTAAGGGCACACTTCACAGATTCTAGAAAGTACACACACAGTATAATGTCAATCCAGAATCTATTTTTGTTATTCGATTCAGTGAAATGGGGTTTAATGTCTCGTCAATACAGTATTTGATTTATTCTGAGACTAACATGTCATCAATTTCATCTAATGATTACAGTTAGATATGACAACCAAATAACATTTCTTCAAAAAGCTGGGTGGCTCTTGCTTAGTTTGAGAGGAAACTTCAGAAAAAGCGGGGTTCGTATGAACCCTACGAATCCTGACTACGGACTTGATTCTACGTTGACGTGTAAAATGCGAGGATGACAATTTTGCCAAGACAGCAGCATTACGTCTGCTCTTCATCGAATCCCAACTACAAGGTTTTTTATGTGCACTCTAATATATGCATGGGTGGTCCTTGATTTTTTTCTGTCCACCCGAATGACTCGGCACCCTTTACCTGTTGGTTATTCAACTCGCCGACAAGTAAGAACCCGGCTTGAAAAATTCGAAAAGGTTGAAATAACACACGCTAGACTTTAGTATTTGACATAGCGATATTAAAACTGCTGTCATTAATACTACCGGGTACATGTATATTAATTATATTTTTACAATTAAATAGATTCTGGATTAAATAGAAAAGATTCGTCTATCATTTTTCATCAACTGTACCTTTACTTAAAACCTGATGGGTCTTATATCTAAAAATAATACAATTAAATTATAACCGTAAATCTATACTGGCCCATATTAAATGGGGCTTCGTCAACACATTTTGAGACTAATATACAAGTCCCTTTTCAATAGTCAAGTGTCCAATGCAAGGGAGCTCAATTTATGCTGAAAAATTCCAATTTTTGCTGTGTATCTATAAGCAAATGGATTTAAAAGTCTTGTAGATAGCTTTCTGCAATCTATGCAATGAGTGCAGACCAAAAGCAAAACTATATTATTTTCATTTGAAAACCGTGCATTTATCAATTTACTCTTGGTTAGTCTAAGAGATATTCCTATGGATCTTTGTATTTTAGTAAGAAATAAACGAAAACCAGATGCGACCCAAATGACATCGACGTAAATAAATGGGTACAAAACTTAATACGACTGGCAACTGGGCCCACTAAATTAAAAAATATATTGGTCACAATAACTGCTATTTTACCATAATCAATTGGATTTGGAAAATGTTCAAATGTGTTTAAACCCGAGATTTAGGCTTTCGTTTCAATCATAATTGCCAGTCTTGACCGACGGGTTCGATAATTTACCCGTCGACAATTTTCATGCCATATAACTCATATTTCAAAGACATGCAGTTGAATGTATGGGTTTTTTAGTACAATTGTAACATTCTTTGAAAACACTATCATGCTAATCCAACGTCAACAGATGACAAAATTTTGAAATGAAAGCCCTGTCCGAAACTTTGACTAAAATAATTAATATATATGATATACTTACAATCTATTGGTTTAGGGTCTTGATACCAATATTTAAAACCTTGTTTAGCTTTGTTGTTATACGTTGTTCTATATTTAGGTTGTTTAGGACTAGCAGACAAAGACGGGGTGGCACACATTCTTGGTGGAATATAGGAAGTGAAATTAGGTGGTTGGTACATTAGTTCTGGTGGATAGAAGAAATTCTCCTCTTCTTTGACTGTTCCTGGATATAGAAACACAACAAGATTTATTCATCAACATCCAATGACCCGGATTAGCAAAAACTAAATCGAAATTGTTTCCATGGAAACACAACAGAGTCGTGCCACTGGAGGAGGATTGTAGTTATCAAGGACACATACATGCTTGAAAGTAAATTGCGGGAAATGGGAATTTTGAAATAAACATGACTAATAATTAAATGATCAGTGGTCGATACGTAGTATATCTGTGTTTTCTTGGGTTAAAGATTAATTTTACTTACCATCAATAAATGCTATATGTGAACCATGTGGATTAAATGTAGTTTTAACATGTCGCCACGTGCTTCCAAGTCTTCCAGATCGATTTCTGTTAATAAAAATTAAAAATATCAAAAATTATATGATTTTCAGGATTCTAATAGAACCCATAAAACGGTTCAAATTAAAAAATATTTTATAAAAGTTTCTATTGTGGATAATTGAGAAAATGTACATCTTTCTTAGGCGAGTGTAGGGTGTTAATTTGTTGGGTTTTTCCAAGGAACAATCCCATTGCGAAGTGGATGGCACGTTTCAGGGGCCCAAAATAGTATATCGACTACAGTATACTGAAGACAAGGTCATTAAGAAGGGAAAGAGGCGGACAATTCTGACCAGATAACGCAGTAGCGGCTCCAAGAAAAAAGATCACTAATTCAGCTGAGGAGTATATTTGTCCAGCAAAAAAAAAAAATAAATAAAATATAACAAAATAACAAAACAAAAACCAAAAAAAAAACCCAACTAATAATTCAGCTGAGGAGTATATCTATATGTTACTTACAAGGGCATTTGTGGTCTTGGTGGATTTCTACACCATTCTCTGAAGTAGTAATGTCTGTTAACTGGATCCATTGAACCACTGTACGGATGATTATCTGTTGAAACATCTACACCTTCAGTCTTTAAAGAGAAATAACAAGAAAGCTAAATCATCAGTATCTGAACCTTTGTATACTGCAATCTTAAAGTCAAATTTATTTCCATGGAAACAGAAAAATCATTAAAACGGAAAACTGTCTGATTAGTAGGCACAATTTAGTGAGGAACCCGGACATACCCCACGAGGTTGAGAAAGCGCCCATATCCCGAAACCATATATGCTCACACGAGGGACTGAAACCACAACCGCAACCAAGAGGTGAACGATCAGCTAGAGCTCGGTGCGAGACACTCTAGATTACTAAACCACCCACCTAACCCCCCTCACCCACCGCAACCACCGCAACCCACCCCGCCTTCTACGGCTCCTTTATGTTGAGATTTATCCTGAAGGATTACCTGTGTTCCGTTATCGGCCAGTACCGATTGTCGTGACATAGGTCGCTGTTGTGTTCCATTATCCGCCAGTAAAGATTGTCGTGTTGAAGGTCGCTGCTGTATTCCATTATCAACTATTAAAGATTGTCGTGTTTTAGGTCGCTGTAAAGGCGTGGTTCTACCTGTACATGTTACAGGTGGGCGTGGTACAGGACTAGAAACAGGTACATACGCTGTTACTCCATAACTTGATCCAGGGGGGTGTCTGAAAATAAAATAAAATAAATTTTACTTTGATAAAATATTAATTTAGATTTCTTACGTGTTGAATATAGAGATTTTGTTAGTTCCCTTTGAAACATCGATGTCAATACATGTATTTCAAAAGCCAAATATTTGACTTCCAGCAAATAGCTTGTCATTTAAGATAAGCTTGGATATTTTAAATACTAGGACAAGATTTCCAAATTTATAACCAACCAAACAAATAAAATAACGTGATCTAGGTTGGCTTCTCCCTAAATGAACAACCAATTAAGATACCACTGTAAATCTCAAAATACATATTTGCACTGATAATAATTGCTCCAACGAATAGATCGTTTAAGTCCCGCACAATCAAAATTTTAAATAGAAATTTTTTATTTCCACTTAGCAAATAAAACATATAGATAAACAGATATTGCATGTATATCTACGTTTGTGTAATCATATCCATGAACTACTGTTTATTAAGCTAACGGGCAAAATGTTTTTTTCGGATACAAGAAATGGCTTTTATACTGAACAAACTTGAATGATATACTTCAGTAATGTTTAAAGCGAGAATTTCATATTTTCCAAGAAAGTCAAAACATAATTATTTCTATGTGTTTTGCTCAATAGGTTGTCAATCTTTCACACCGGAATTAATGACACAATTACCTCCCTTGTTTTCCTACCCCCCCCCCCCCCCCCTGCAATATCTATCATCAAACGTTTGAATTTGAAATTTTTGCCAATTTCTCGTAACTAGCAATAGTGAATTATAGGATTAATAGGATTATTCTTTAACGAGGTAGGACTGTTTATAGATTCCATCTATTTTAAGACTTTATTTTAAGATATTTCAAAAATATAACTTAAAAATATGAAGTTGTAGCTTTAACAAACTTGAATGATATACTTCGGTTATAACGTGCGTGCTAAGTTGTGTTAAATATTATTGTCTTTAGAATGTAATAGCACTTGTTACCAGACAATGACATCACAAATTATAGGGAAGGTGGGAGTCAATATTTATATAAACAGTTGAACAGGGTTTTAACGAATCATAACTTTTATTATACGATATCTCCAAACTACTTCAGCGTTTTATAACTTATATTTATTTAACCCTGATGTAGGCTACAAGTCGATGACATTTTTATTAAAATTAAAACGCTGAGGACAATAAACATGTTGTTAAGGTTTCACTTTGAAGCCTTTTCTTGTTTCTTAAATTACGTCATTAAGTGAACACCATGCGTAGGTGCTGTAATAAAACCGGTTCTATTTCAATAATGGCCCCGGCATCATATTGGTGTCAAACTCGTAAACAAGTTTTATAAGACACGGCAGGGCATCATGTAATGTTACGGAAATATACAATATATTCCTATATTAAAAAGACCCGCCGATCAACAAAACACAGAAACTGGCTAATACGGCCAGGCACAATTTTATGGATACACAATACTGAGTTGACATACTAAGCGACGTTCCGACGCAAACCAGGTCATTTCGGGATTAACATATTGTTTAATTTTATTTCAATAATTCGCTTGCGAGTATATAGGGGTCTTTAGCAGTGGGGGGGGGATCGGGGGACAGGCGACCCTACTTCTTGTCACGTACAACCGGAGAATCGAAACCACACCAGTTGACTCAATGACAGACCTTATTATACAATGTGCACGCGCTAACCTTTCGTCCATCCAATTTTAACATATTTCCTATTGTTTCTTTTCGAAAAGACAGTTTGAAAATAGCCAATATGTATCAATATAATAATAAAGATTGGATACACGTGATATCATGGAATAACTAGAAATAAGACTTAATGTCGAACTAAGCTTCTACTCAGACTATTAAATATATAACCTGGTTATTATGATCAATGTCAAGTTGACGGGTTTAAAATAATACAAGTTAAAGCGACGACAGGCCACATTAATAGTCAAATATGGACTCTTAAAACTACACGGTTTAAAGGGCATATGCTGAAAATTTAAGTCAAATTGTTTCACTCTTAAGCCGAAAAAAATAAATGTTTTAAAAAATCACAGTGACCATGATTGTCCCATTGATAGTTAAATATAAACTCTAACAACTGCACGTTTTAAAGATAAATTATGAGGATACTTTAAGGACAATTAGATAACTATAATAGTTAAAAATTAGATAATGTAAAGGGAATATGCTGAAATCACTGTCACCTCGATTGCCACAAAAATAGTTAAATAAAAACTCTAAATACTACACGTTTTAAAGATACATTATGGGAGATTAGATAAAGAGCTGGCAGTTCTCATCATAATAGGTAAAAACTACATAATGTAAAGGCAATATGCTGGAAATTTCAGTCAAATTGTTTTACCTGAAAGCCGGTCGTACACGAGCAAAGAAAATTTGACACATTTCTTTGACGATCTCTTCAAATTTTCTTTGACCGTGTACGAAGCATGGTTGGTTGGAACTGACGGTTCCCCGTGTCAAGGAACCACATTCATAGAACAAGAAGAAAGCTTGTGTAAAAAAAATTCAGAATAGTGATTTCCCAGCGTGATTACGATGTCTTTGACGCGTAGAAAAGCGACCATGGGTTGTGGAATAGGTGTCCCGTTGTAGATGCAGGATTTCTACCGTTCGATCAGTCCATTTGTCAAAGAAAATTTGCTCGTGTACGACCGGCTTAAGTCGCGAAAATTAAATGTTAAAACCACTGTCGCCTCGATTGTCATTGTTACCACTGTCGATGTATCAGAGGTCTTTCATTAAGTGGCGTGATCTCGATTCCCCTGCTTGTACGTGACAAGGGGTAGGGTCGCCTGTCCAACCTCGTGGGTTTTCTCCGGGTCCTCCAATTTCCTCCCACTGCTAAAGACCCCTCAAACGAATTGTTAAAATAAAATTGAAGCATACTATAGTCCGGGAATCACCTACTTTGTGCCGAGTGGACGTTAAACCCCATTTCTCTCTCTATAATCCAAAAATATTATTCGAGAAAAGGTCAGTATTATTATTCGACAGATAATCCAGCAGGTCTTCACAGGATATACAACAATGCCCGAACAGTTATTTATTAATGTGAGAAATTGATAAATAATAATCTTATAATAAAGAAACGTGTTAAATTATTCTCTATGCATATTATATATAAAGTATAGTATGAATCATAATATATAGGTATGACTTCTAATACGAATATAACAGGTCTTTTATTCACTGATCTCAGGGTCGCAATATTACACACAATAACAGACTGAAGGAGAGAGAGAGAGAGAGAGAGAGAGAGAGAGGAGAGAGAGAGAGAGAGAGAGAGATGATTCGAATATAACAGGTGGTCTATTCTATTATTCACGGTTAGATAGATCTATCGGTATTTCATCCGGCCAGCTTCAAGTTCGGTCTAAGGTACCGAGATGTAAAACAGAGCTAGCGCTAATTCCAACCCTAACCCTAACCCTGGACCTAGCCCTAACGCTTACCCTAGCCTACAATCTCGACAAAAATCACGTACCACACACCCTATTTTCATCTCAGCGATCTAGGTGAAATCTTGAGTTGGCCTTAAAACGTAGATCTAGCCATTATTCGATGGTCTCAGGGTCGCGATATTACACACAATAGCAATTAAACCGGGTTCAAAGTATACTTCAGTAATTTTGAGGCTAACAAAATGGTAAATTTAATTGCTATAGATACGCATGCAAATTACTTTATACTTAATTCCGCTGTATTTTGTTATTAATGTACTTCTAGCCTCGGTGGGAGACAAGTTCAGTATTGATGAACGATTTTATATCAATTGAGTCACGGGCCTCAGTGGGAGACGATTTAAGGTAAGCTTTGGCAAATGACATGTTTAGTATAGCGACCCAGTGAGAAACGAGTCAACGTAAGCTTCGGCTTGATATGAATTCTTTATCAACAACTGTAAATATGTTTATTATTTTATAAAGCTTTAAAGAAATTCACATTGTTCAACCTATCAACCAGTCATGTTTCATCAGGCTTATTATCCATATCAATTTTGAATTTTATTAGTCAAATGAATAAAAAAAAAATGTTGCGGATATCTGCAGTTACTAAAACATAGAAATAACCAAGCATTTTTAAATATAAAAAAAAAATTCATCAGTAATTAAAATTAGAAAATATTTAGCGCTAACCACAGATATTACATGAAAATGCACTGCTAATTCCAAATGAATTATGCACAAGCATTTTAAAATGTAAAATGCATAAAATACAATACCTTATTCACCTTTGAAAAAAATTGGATTTAAATTTCTAAAATGAAATGGGGTTTGACATCCTACTTTTTGAACCAACAGGACTAATAAAAAGCACGGCCAATTCCAAAAGAATTGTGAAAAATGTATATTACATGAAATGCAGTGCCGTATTCACTTTTGAAACACTGCGTTTACATCTCTTTGCAATTTTGACAAACGCTCGGTAAAATTAATTAATCCACTAAAGCGTACTAACGTTTTATGGAAAATATAAAATTACTTTTTACTTACTCTCCGTAAAGATCATATGAAGTCTTGGCTCTTCTCATACTCTCCATTCTATTTAGTATAATAATATGGTCGCCCTCAGTGCACCGTCACTAGACTAAATCCGTTAATACTGATTGTAAATGACTTAAACAATGTGACTTATATATTTATATTACGATTATGAAGCATGTATATCACACGATGTCATATTGCGATTATTACACAGTGCGATCATTATTGGTTCACAGCTCAGTTTTACCTGTCAAATATAGTAGTCACAATCGTCCAGGCGGTTTATTATACCAGGGGATTATTTCGGCTGTAATAAGCTTATCTTGGACAAATCGATAGTTTGGGCGAGCTTTATGACTACTGTTGCATATCGAACATCGTTTTTATCAGTAAGGAAATAAAGCTTACGCTATAAGGGGGGGTCTTGCTCGAGGCAGGGTATACGTATTCTTTATCGACCACCTGACGTCATATTGATGACTTTCTGATTTTTATACACCCACTTTCATTTGGATGTTTTTTGTTCAAAAGAATGGAAAACGTTCCTGGAAACTGTTTATGATATTCATCTTTACATTGCAATTTCAATGGAAAGAAACCCTGACAACTGGAATTCAAACTAAGAGAAGGCGTAGCGCCTACTGTCCGGACAAAATTTCCCAAATAGTACACAAGTCGTATACGCATGACTTCATTAGCCCAGTCGGTGCTGAAAAATAGGATGTTAAACCCCAGTTCATTTCTCATGTATACGACAAAATGGGGATAGTAAAATCCTCGTTAAGGGACTTTTAATATAAATACAAAATATAATAGATATTAATTATTTTATTAAATTAAGCCTGCTTTGCGCCCAAACTAAGGATACGGACAGGCAACTAGAAGCGCCTGGTTAATCGAGTAGTGTTGCCAAGGGATCGAAGTTGTCGCAGTGTGTAACCCCTTTTTTCTTTACGATAAATAAATACCGATATTCGTCCCAGACGTCTAAATCAAAGCATGTTTATCACAATATCCTTTGAAGGAGTGAGTTGAGCCCTCTTAATTATTCAACAAGGTCCAGATTAACATGGTGGTTGCGAACCGAGTATTGGATTAATCATAACAGCGTGTTAAACACATTATGGTTATGAAGTGTTTAAATAACATTACGTCTGGTTAAAGTAGCGCGTCCAGTCTTGGTATAGATTGTGGTCAGCTAACAGGGGCGGATACAAGGAGGTGGGGTGTGCAGGGGTCACCCCTCCACCAATTCTATTAGCAATTTGTTTTTAATATGCCTTCACAACAACAGAAACAACCCCAATCTGTTTCACAGAGAATTACTTACGAATTATCTCTGTAACAGATGACTGTCCACAACACGTGCGTTGACTGCACGCGGCGTCTGTCATTGGCTCAACGCCTCGTGCAATGTTTACTTAACACCTAACTGCTTCGGGCAAAATGATGCATTTTACTCATTTTAATACCCATTTACACTAAATAGGATATATTTTTTAACTACAAATACTTCAAATTCTTTATTTATTTTTCTGATACATAAAAAAAAATATTTTAGAATTTAATTTGTCGGAGGAAAAAAGTTAATATTGGGAACTCATGAAGTCGCGTCGATGTCATCCTGATATTAGTGACACACTGATCAGCAGTGAATATTCGCTAGGCCGCTACACTCACTGATAAGGATGACATCGACGCGACTTAATTAGTCCCCTATATTAACTTTTTTATTTCGACAAATTAAATTCTAAAACAATTAAATTAATTACATAAAAAATTAGTATGATTCAGGAGCAGGAGCGGGGGGGGGGGGCACTTGCCAGTGATGCAGGATAAAATCGAGATCCCGTGTACGCATTGACGTGCACGTTGGAATTTGATAGAGTAGGCACACTGTATGGCGTATGCCCGTCTTCAGTAGCCCAGTTCGGAGCAGAACAGGACGTTAAACCCCATTGTTACAAAATGTTAGGCTGTTTCAAAATTTAGTGGGTTGTATCCAAAGTTTATTGTATTAGTCTCCCTTAGACTGCAAACTCGTGTTCTACAGTAGGTCAAATTGCATCATGGGAATGTAAGTAAACGTCTACAGATTGTTGATTACACCATGGTGTAGGCTACCACCAGATATGATCTATGGCAACACATAGCGCTAAAGATGGGATTCGAAACAAGACAGTACACTGATGAGTACTCATGCCATTATAACTAGTTACTCATGACAGTATTTACAGTGCCCTGGGTGTTCGTGACATTAACTTACAGTTACTTGTAACAATCATAAAACAGTTCCCGTCACACTGATAAAATATATTCCAATGTCATATCATATAATCATATATTGTTAATTTGAAAGCGCATTTTGGAGGGCGGTTTTCACCGTTTTGACAAGTTTACGCTATGCTATATTATCAAGTATCGATGTAAATTATTGTGACGTGAGTTGAAATAATGGTTTATTTGCGTGGATTTGGGTACATTTGGTTGAATCTGGGTAAATCATGCCACCGTCCCTTTTAACATTAATAGATAGGCCTGGTGGTCTGCAGAATTCAATATGCTTATCAATGTCACGTGAATAAATCAATAAATGTCCATTTGATAATTTGTATAACATTTGAAGCTAAAGCAAAGACCAACACATAGGCAGATTTATATTGTATCAAAAACTACGCATGAGATGAGGTTTATTGGGATGAATTATTCACTTTCGACCGGCTGGGAGTTGCGGCGAACTCCTGTAATCTAGCTACTTAGAGGCCTGGAATGGAGGACGGTTTGAGAATGGGATTCCTGCTCTCAGGTGTGCTATGTCGATCAGGTGTCCGCACTAAGCCAGGCATCAATATGGATTCAACGGGGGAGCCTGTAGTATCCAGGTTGTCTAAGGAGGGACGAATCGGCCCAGGGCAGAAATGCAGCAGGCAAAAGTCCCCGTGTCCGGCAGTAGTGGGATCGCGCCTGTGAATAGGCATCTGTTAGTAGCCCGTTCAAAATAGTCGAACCCATTCCTTTTTAACACATCTTCCCACCCATTTCACATTTCTACAACAACACAGCGCAAATTAATTTCAATATATTCATATTTGGTTTCACAAATTAAATTATTAGTTTCAAGATCTTCTATCAACCTACCCTGGAATTTAATATTATGTTAATAAAAGGGAGATAACTACAAATACACGTGTTTCTGGTCTCAGACCACATTTGTTCGGGAATTTAACCCTTGCGTTAAATGAATCATAAGGTTGTGTCAAGTGGTTTCGATTCCTCGCTTGTACGTGACAAGGAGTAGGGCCGCCTGTCTAACCTCGTGGGTTTCAAGACAACATTTGCGCTGAAATCGTTAATGCCCAAGTTAAATGGATCATGTTTACCGTCGAGTCAGAGTGGTTTCGATTCCCCGTGTGTACGTGACAGTTACTTGTGGAGTCGCCTGTCTAACCTCGTGAGTTTTTCTGGGTCCTCGGATTTTTTTTTCTACTGCTAAAGATTCCTACTCGCAAGCAAATTTTCTAGTTTGTGGGGAGTGGACGTTAACCACATTTTTAGATTCCTGCCAAACCCTCGTCAATTAATAGGCCTATATTCCGATTGGCCTCTCCGGGGTCAAATTTGCAAGTCCCAAAGGTCATTTGGGGACACTTCAAACCCCACCATTTTAATCCGTCTTAAAAGTATTCATAGCGGCCTGCCCCTCAACCTGGTACATGGTCGGTACATTGGCCGATCCATATGGGCGCCCTATAGCCCAGCCCCGCTAAATTACTAACATGTTAAAAATAAATCACTTATAATTCTGATATTAAGAAATATGTACATTTGATATTTTTTGTTGGTTTGGGTGATTTACCTGACGAAATTGAACGTTATGTACTGTACATCGACAGTCGCTGATGTACCTTGTGTGAAACACTATTGTTTTTGTTCGGATTATTCTTTTTCTCATGTTATATAGTCTTTGATATCATTTCTGGGAAATCAGTTGTTAAGTTTTCCAAAAACCAAGTTTTATCATGGTGAGCTATTTTTTTTTTTGTACGCTCACCTTTTCAAGTGGAAGTGTATTGAGTCGCCCTTGCCAGTCCACAATTTATTTTGATATTGGCATTTTATCCAATTTTAAAAGCTGTTCTAACATATCACCATTCCACCCTAATGATGGTTTAGTTCGAATTTCATGAAAATCGGGTCGAAACTTCCCACTCCTCGTTCACAAATAGTGTAAAAGTATGCAGTACAAAGGTTGTGGACAATGTAGAGGTTCGATTTTCATTACACTTAATTAAAATATATGTCTTTATTCCACGAAATTTGGTTTTCTTTCCATATTCGCGCATATCGGTCTGTAACCTCCTGGATTATGGATCCTGGTTTTATCAAAAATTTTGGGGTTTTTTTTTGCTTGTGGGCCCTCAAGAAATCACAGTTTATAGGCTATCTGATTTTAAAAACCGTTTAAATATATCACCGTTACACCCTCAGTTCGAATTTCGTGATAATCGGATCGAAGGTGGGGGCCCTCTAACGATTTATATGTTTATGTATTTCAGCTCTGACCGTCGGTCTCATTACACTCACCCTGAACGTTCATAGACTGTCCCATTCACTCAATGTCGAAAGTAATTGGAGCCCCAGTCAATTTTACTGGGCAACTTTTCACCGCTAAACGATGGGGTGTCAATCCGTTTGGACGCATGTACAATGTAAACGAACATCTTACTGAGAAAATAAAACCTTGCTTACTTCGCTAGTCAGTATGAGCGACACAACACGCTGTTAAAAATACGTCCCCTCCTATCAAGTTGCATTTTCGCCGCCATGACACTCAACGTCCACATTCAGGAATGTCGGTCATACAAGACGAAACGAAATGTACACGCTTTACATTGTACAGGCTTTCACACGGATTGACACCCCGTCGTTTAGCAGTGAAAAGTTGTCCAGTAAAATTACTGTTATCCAATTTTTTTCGACATTGATTCAATGGGACAGTCCCTGAACGTTCAGGGTGAGTGCAATGAGACCGACGTTCAGAGCTGAACTAATGTTTATGTACCTAAGGTCTCGGTTTGATGTTCGCGCATATCGGACCTATAACCTCTAATCTTGTGGCCTCCTATTGTTCGAAAAATCACGTTTTGTTTTAGCTTGTCCGATTATATGTTCATATCCCAAAGTTCGAGTTCCTGTCGATACTTCAGATCGTGTCTGCCTAGATTATCACCATTGATTGTACCAAAAACGCATTTTGGTTTAACTTGTTATCTGCATATCTCTTGCAAAATGTGGGCGTCTCCTGCATGGCAATCGGGTTTTTTTCAAATATATTTAATATTGAAATTCGCACTGTATATCAAACTAGCTAAGCCTTTAACTCAATATCACCCACAGTCTTCCGGCATTGAAAACACGAATTATTTGCCAATGTAAATGAGAGAGAGAGAGAAATGGGGTTTAACGTCCACTCGACACAAACTAGGTCATTTTGGGACTAACATATGGTTTCAATTTTATTTCAATAAATCGCTTGCGCGTAAGGGTCTTTAGCAGTGGGAGGAAACCGGAGTGCCCGGAGGAAACCCAGGTGGTTGAGAAGGCGCCCCTATCTCCATGCCACATACGCTCACACCAGGGATCGAAACCACAGCCGCAAGCCAGAGGTGTCCGGCCAGCTAGAGGTCGGAGCGCGGCACCCTAGACCACTAGGCCATCGCACCCCCCCCCCCCCCCAATGTAAATGAACATTGATGTTGTGATTTTCCTAGGAAAAGATAGACCTGTGCTTATGATATCCAAATTGTAAGACAAAATAAACGAATGACTTTCAACGCCATTTGTAACAAGGGACTCGAAGGACAAGTCATGTCAAACGGTGACGTCAAATTCCTATCTGGAGACTATGCGCAATTAATAATAAAATCAGTATAAGTGGGCAGCTAAAAGAATTGAGATATTACTAAAAGATTCATTTTTACAAAAGTGTTTATCAAATATACATCTCTTACATAAAGGGCTTTGTTACAAAATTTTTAAACCCGATGCGCAAGCGACTTATTTAAATAAAATTGAACCATATGTTAGTCCCAAAATGAACTAGTTTGTGTCTAGTGAATGTTAAACATTGTTGGAGTAAAAGATATGTATCACAATGTATCATTTCAGAATCAAATTGGTGTAGGATAAATGTGGTCTGAAACCAGAAATACGCGTATTTGAAGTTATCTCCCTTGCCTTTCAATGCAGCATAAATTACCATTCCATATGGTAGATTGATTCAACGAGATCTGAAAACCAACAATTGAATTCGTTAAGCCAAATTTGAATATATGGAAAACATTTAAAGATGGGTGATGTAAAAATGGGAAATGGGTGGGAAGATGTGTTAAAAAGGAATGTCTTTGAACGCGCTACAAACAGATGCCTAGTCATAGGTGCGATCCCACTACTGCCGGACACGGGGACTTTTGCCTGCTGCATTTCTGTCCTGGGCCGATTCGTCCCTCCTCATACTGCACGCAGCGATCCATCTACGTCATACTTCGAGAATTAATGCTCGGGTGAAGCAAGCTGTAGACAGGTAGTCTAAGTTTGGGATGGTCCCTCCTTAGACAACCTGGATACTAGGGGTTCCCCCATTGAACCCATATTGATACATGGGTTAGTGCGCACACCTGATCGACATAGCACACAGGAGAGCAGGAATACCATTATCAAACCGTTCAAAGGCGTTTTATGGCTGAGGCGCTGGAGGCGCCAGCCTCCTCGCGAAAAAAATCAAAGAAGTTGAAAAAATAAAACGGGAGAAAAATGCTACCCTAGTTAGGAAGGGTCCCAAAGGCAGACAGAAGGGTCCCACGTCTGTCAAAAGGGCCCCTCTGATCAAAGGAAAGGGCCATCGAGTCCTAGTCAATCGTTTTCTATACACTGCTATTCTATACACTGAATGAGAATGCAGTCATTGCATTGGCACGAAAATCGTCAATCTAGACCGCACCCCCCCCCACCGCGAAAGGGGGTCCTTAAAATAGTATAGCCTCCGCCATGATAAGCCTTAAAACGCTCCTGAAACCGTCCTCCATTCCAGGCGTCTAAGTAGCTAGATTACAGAGGCTCGCCGCAACTCCCAGCCAATAAACAGAATTACAAATAATTTTTACACTGTCAATAATTTAGCTGGGCTAAAGGACTCCCACATGGACCCGCCATGGTGCTATGAATACTTTGCACTACTACTACTACCTGGTGTTTTAACGTCCGCTTCCACAGAAGTGATATCGCAGACAAGACATAGGAGAGCCGAGGCTTCTTCCTGTTTTTAGAATATGATTTTGCAATCTTTCCATTTGCGGCCTCGAGCCATGGAGTAGGTTTAGTGAGAAGTTCTTCCCTTTATTTAATAAAACACATATTGTTTGGTAGTTGATCTGTAGGGACAGCATTTATGCAGACATATACTTTGCAAAAAAGGGCGTTCTTTTAAGCAACGCCACATAATGACCATGGGGACTAACAGATTTGACCTTGAAGAGGTCAATCGGCATAAATTAATCCATTTACGTTGATTGTCTATTGACGAGGTTGTATACCAACGTTTTGACAGGAATCTAAAAAGAGAGAAATTAGGATTTACGAGCACTCGACGCCAACTAGGCAATTTCGGGACAAACATAGGATTCAATATTCATTCAGTATTTGCACCCGACTGTGAGTAGGGATCTTTGGGTGTAAGAAAAACACTCACGTGGTTAGACAGACGACCCATCACCTGGAAAAACTCGCGAGGTAAGACAGACGACCCAACACCTTTTCATCTACAAGCTGGGAGCGAAGCCATCCACGCTGTATTGACTCAACGGTAGATCTTATGATTCATTTAACGCATATGCGTTTTAACCAATCCAGATGATCTGAAAACAAAGACACGTATTTAAAGTTATCTCCCTTTCATTACAAAACGGCGTGAATCAGCATTCCATATGGTAGATTGATTCAACGAGATTTTGAACTGAGAAAGTGCATGAAGCCAAATATGAATATATTGATATTATTTTGCGCTGGTTTGTTGTACAAATGTGAAATGGGTGGGAAGATGTCTTAAAAGGAATGGGTTCGATTATTTTGAACGGGCTACTAACAGATGCCTATTCACAGGTGCGATCCCAACTGCCGGACACGGGGACTTTTGCCTGCTGCATTTCTGCCCGGGGCCGATTCGTCCCTCCTTAGACAACCTGGATACCACGGGCTCCCCCAGCCGGTAAATATCAGTTATTGTAACGCCCCAATAAATAGAATTACAAATCATATTTTTTACACTGTCAATAATTTAGCTGGACTAAAGGGCTCCCACATGAACCCGCCATGGTGCTATGTAACGGGTAAATAGGGTACCCCGCGCTATGAATACTTTGCAGATCTATTCGAAAGAAGCGTCCTTTTAAACAACGCCAGATAATGACCTCGGGGACTTACGGATTTGACCTTGAATAGGTCAATCGGCATAAATTAATCCATTTACGTTGATTGTCTATTGACGAGGGTGTACATCAGTGTTTTGACAGGAATCTAACATGAGAGAAATGAGGATTTACGAGCATTCGACACGAACTAGGCAATTTCGGGACAACCATAGGATTCAATATTCATTATTTGCACGCGACTTCGAGTGGGGATCTTTATGTGTGGGAAAAACACTCACGTGGTTAGACAGACGACCCATCACCTGGAAAAAATCGCGAGGTTACACAGACGACCCAACACCTTTTAATCTACAAGCTGGGAGCGAAGCCATCCACACTATTTGACTCAACGGTACATCTTATGATTCATTTAACGTATATGCGTTTTAACCAATCCAGATAATCTGAAAACAAAGACACGTATTTAAAGTTACCTCCCTTTCATTACAAAATGGCTTGAATCAGCATTCCATATGGTAGATTGATTCAACGAGATTTTGAACTGAGAAAGTGCATGAAGCCAAATATGAATATATTGAAATTATTTTGCGCTGTGTTGTTGTAAAATGGGTGGGAAGATGTGTTAAAAGGAATGGGTTCGATTATTTTGAACGGGCTACTAACAGATGCCTATTCACAGGTGCAATCCCACTACTGCCGGACACGGGGACTTTTGCCTGCTGCATTTCTGCCCTGGGGCGATTCGTCCCTGCTTAGACAACCTGGATACTACGGGCTCCCCCGTTGAATCCATATTGATGCCTGGCTTAGTGCGGACACTTGATCGACATAGCACACCGGAGAGCAGGAATCCCATTCTCAAACCGTCCTCCATTCCAGGCCTCTAAGTAGCTAGATTACAGGAGTTCGCCGCATCTCCCAGCCGGTTAATATTAGTTATTATAACACCCCAGTAAACAGAAATCTTTTTATTGTTATACTGTCAATAATTTAGCTGGACTAAAGGGCTCCCACATGAACCCGCCATGGTGCTATGTAACGGGTAAAGGTACCCCGCGCTATGAATACTTTACATATCTTTTCGAAAGAAGCATCCTTTTAAACAACGCCAGATAATGACCTCGGGGACTTACGGATTTGACCTTGAAGAGGTCAATCGGCATAAATTAAACCATTTACGTTGATTATCTATTGACGAGGGTGTACATCAGTGTTTTGACAGGAATCTAACATGAGAGATGAGGATTTACGACCACTCGACACGAACTAGGCAATTTCGGGACAACCATAGGATTCAATATTCATTCAGTATTTGCACGCAACTACGGCATAAATTAAACATACATTATGGGAGAGCAAAAACTGACTTTTGTCGGTCTTCCTTTGAGCTTCAGATGTCATAGAAATTATAAATTAGATCTTTATTTAAACAACAAGCCCAAAATGAACACTGTAGACCCACGGATGGCTTGGATTGGGCTCGATTTAAAACAGGATTTCGTCGACTGATTTAATCACTATGGCGTTGTGGGTGGGGTTTCTGCGTGACGTTGACGTCATCATACTTCCGGAAATTATTCATAAAATACAGTGATGACCGAGGCTATACACAAGCTTCAGTAGATACCGTTTAAACATTACTTGATGATCGAGACTATGTAGGTGGAGTTAACGCCTGTCAATCAACAATCGGCCATAGTGGGAAAAGGGTGTCGATGATTTTAACCCCCATATCTAGTAAAAAATTATAGTGGTAACAACTTTGTTCAGGATAAAGTTATTTGACTGAAATTTTCAATATATTCTTGTTTCAACATCTATTTTTGAACTTTTATAGCAAGAATGGCTAACTCCTTGTCAAAATCTCCCATAATGTATCTTTAATCCATTTACGTTGATTATCTATTGACGAGGGTGTACATCAGTGTTTTGACAGGAATCTAACGTGAGAGATGAGGATTTACGACCACTCGACACGAACTAGGCAATTTCGGGACAACCATAGGATTCAATATTCATTCAGTATTTGCACGCGACTACGAGTTGGGATCTTTAGGTGTGGGAAAAACACTCACGTGGTTAGACAGACGACCCATCACCTGGAGAAACTCGCGAGGTTACACAGACGACCCAACACCTTTTCATCTACAAGCTGGGAGCGAAGCCATCCACGCTATTTGACTCAACGGTAGATCTTATGATTCATTTAACGGATATGCGTTTTAACCAATCCAGATGATCTGAAAACAAAGACACGTATTTAAAGTTATCTCCCTTTCATTACAAAACGGCGTAAATCAGCATTCCATATAGGGTAGATTGATTCAACGAGATTTTGAACTGAGAAAGTGCATGAAGCCAAATATGAATATATTGAAATTATTTTGCGCTGGGTTATTGTACAAATGTGAAATCGGTGGGAAGATGTGTTAAAAAGAAATGGGTTCGATTATTTTGAACGGGCTACTAACAGATGCCTATTCACAGGTGCGATCTCACTACTGCCGGACACGGGGACTTTTGCCTGCCGCATTTCTGCCCTGGGCCGATTCGTCCCTCCTTAGACAACCTGGATACTACGGGCTCCCCCGTTGAATCCATATTGATGCCTGGCTTAGTGCGGACACCTGATCGACATAGCACACCGGAGAGCAGGAATCCCACTCTCAAACCGTCCTCCATTCCAGGCCTCTAAGTAGCTAGATTACAGGAGTTCGCCGCAACTCCCAGCCGGTAATTAAATATCAGTTATTGTAACGCCCCAATAAACAGAATTACAAATCATTGTTTTTTACACTGTCAATAATTTAGCTGGACTAAAGGGCTCCCACATGAACCCGCCATGGTGCTATGTAACGGGTAAAGGTACCCCGCGCTATGAATACTTTGCATATCTATTCAAACAAGACGTTTTTTAAGCAATCCCACATGATGACCTTGGGGACTTACAGATTTGACCTTGAAGAGGTCAATCGGCATAAATTAAATCCATTTACGTTGATTGTCTATTGACGAGGGTGTATACCAGTGTTTTGACAGGAATCTAACATAAGAGAAATGAGGATTTACGACCACTCGAAACGAACTAGGCAATTTCGGGACAACCATAGGATTCAATATTCATTCAGTATTTGCACGCGACTACGCGTGGGGATCTTTAGGTGTGGGAAAAACACTCACGTGGTTAGACAGACGACCCATCACCTGGAAAAACTCGCGATTTTAGACAGACGACCCAACACCTTTTCATCTACAAGCTGGGAGCGAAGCCATCCACGCTATATTGACTCAACGGTAGATCTTATGATTCATTTAACGCATATGCGTTTTAACCAATCCAGATGATCTGAAAACAAAGACACGTATTTAAAGTTATCTCCCTTTCATTACAAAACAGCGTGAATCAGCATTCCATATGGTAGATTGATTCAACGAGATTTTGAATTGAGAAAGTGCATGAAGCCAAATATGAATATATTGAAATTAATTTGCGCTGTGTTGTTGTAAAAATGTGAAATGGGTGGGAAGATGTGTTAAAAAGGAATGGGTTCGATTATTTTGAACGGGCTACTAACAGATGCCTATTCACAGGTGCGAACCCACTACTGCCGGACACGGGGACTTTTGCCTGCTGCATTTCTGCCCTGGGCCGATTCGTCCCTCCTTAGACAACCTGGATACTACGGGCTCCCCCGTTGAATCCATATTGATGCCTGGCTTAGTGCGGACACCTGATCGACATAGCACACCAGAGAGCAGGAATCCCATTCTCAAACCGTCCTCCATTCCAGGCCTCTAAGTAGCTAGATTACAGAAGTTCGCCGCAACTCCCAGCCGGTAAATATTAGTTATTATAACACCCCAATAAACAGGAATCTTTTTTTTTTACACTGTCAATAATTTAGCTGGGCTAAAGGGCTCCCACATGAACCCGCCGTGGTGCTATGTAACGGGTAAAGGTACCCCGCGCTATGAATACTTTGCAGATATATTCGAAAGAAGCGTCCTTTTAAACAACGCCAGATAATGACCTCGGGGACTTACGGATTTGACCTTGAAGAGGCCAATCGGCATAAATTAATCCATTTACGTTGATTATCTATTGAAGAGGGTGTACATCAGTGTTTTGACAGGAATCTAACACGAGAGATGACGATTTACGACCACTCGACACGAACTAGGCAATTTCGGGACAACCATAGGATTTAATATTCATTCAGTATTTGCACGCGACTACGAGTGGGGATCTTTAGGTGTGGGAAAAACACTCACGTGGTTAGACAAACGACCCATCACCTGGAAAAACTCGCGAGGTTACACAGACGACCCAACACCTTTTCATCAACAAGCTGGGAGCGAAGCCATCCACGCTATATTGACTCAACGATAGATCTTATGATTCATTTAACGCATATGCGTTTTAACCAATCCAGATGATCTGAAAACAAAGACACGTATTTAAAGTTATCTCCCTTTCATTACAAAACGGCGTGAATCAGCATTCGATATGGTAGATTGATTCAACGAGATTTTGACGAGCGTGTACATCAGTGTTTTGATAGGAATCTAACATGAGAGATGAGGATTTACGACCTCTCGACACTAACTAGGCAATTTCGGGACAACCATAGGATTCAATATTCATTCAGTATTTGCACGCGACTACGAGTGGGAATCTTTAGGTGTGGGGAAAACACTCACGTGGTTAGACAAACGACCCACCACCTGGAAAAACTCGCGAGGTTACACAGACGACCCAACACCTTTTCATCTACAAGCTGGGAGCGAAGCCATCCACGCTATATTGACTCAACGGTAGATCTTATGATTCATTTAACGCATATGCGTTTTAGCCAATCCAGATGATCTGAAGACAAAGACACGTATTTAAAGTTATCTCCCTTTCATCATAAAACGGCGTGAATCAGCATTCCATGTGGTAAATTGATTCAACGAGATTTTGAACTGAGAAAGTGCATGAAGCCAAATGTGATTATGGTTCATTTAACGCATGCGTTTTAACATAGGCGTACGAGGGGGGGGGGGGCCGGGGGGCACTGGCCCCCCAAATATTTTCATGAAAAAAAATAGAAATCTGAAAAGTCATTAGCCGAGGAGTTTTTGAAAATGGGGTGGGGTAGTATGGCGGTATATTAGTGCCAAAATTCTAACATGCTATCGTCTAATTTCTTACTTCTGTTCATGTAATTTCTAACATCCATTCATGCAACTTCTTACTTCCATTCATGTAATTTCTAATTTAAGACAATGTATAATTCAACTTCTTTATTTGTTTAGTGTAAATATCAATTCTATTTCATCTTATTTCTAATATTGGGGCGAAAAATGTCTACTTCATTGTGGTATTACATGTTAAGCATGAACGGCAAACAAATTTAGAATTTTGTTACTTCTACCTAGCAACCATCATTATGACATCGTTTGGTGTCGCCACTGCGTGCTCAATTGGGTGATTGCGCACCTTATCGGGACCATTATTTGGTATAAACGAACCATTCTTCGTTTGGTTGAAGGTTGGAAGGCGTGCTGAGAGAGAGAGAGAGAGGCCACTTAGTATTAAACTCAGTATCTGTGTAGGCCTATTTATAACATTTATACCCTGTCAGGCGCGGATCCAGGATTTTTTGCGGGGAGGGTCTAGGTTTGATAATTTCTTAACTAATTGCGCTCAACCAATTAACGGGGGGGGGGGGCGCTCCCCCAGAAAAATTTGGTAAATTAGATTCAATTTGGTGCATTCTGACGTATTTCCGGAAGGTAAATTCCAAAATTACAGGTCTAAAAATCGCCAATAAAATCGCATTTCAAATTTTCAAGTCTGAGCAGGGGGGGGGGGGGGGGGTCCGGACCCCCTGGACCCCCTCTCTGGATCCGCGCCTGCCTGTGTTAATATAGACCAACTGCATATAAATATTAATTATTGGATCAACCGTAAAAAAAATAAAATAAAATTCACCAAATTCCGTTTAGCTTATATTTGAAATAGAAAATGAAATGAAATGAAAGAGGGTTTAACGCTCTACTGTTCTGTTCCTAACCGGGCTAATGGAGACGGACATACACCATACAGTGTGCTTTAGGGAAATATTGCCCGGAGAGCGGATCTACGACCTGGACTTATATCGAAGTCTAACGGTCACGGGATCTTTTACGTGCACGCCAACATGTACATGGAACCTCGGGTTTTCATCCCATCGGAACGACAAGACACTAATAAGGGGGATCCACGCCAGAAAATCTGGATGAACTTTTTTCGACCAATGCAGGGATCGAACTCCCGACCCACAGCCTAGCGAGCCTGCGTCTTACCCACTTAGCCACGGTATTCGAAATAGTATTTGCAAACCATACATTTATATCACGTTCAATGTTGTTTAGAGGGTAGGATGGCCGAATGGTTAGCACGTGCACGCTGTAACATAAGGTCTGTCATCGAATAAACTGGCGTGGTTTCGATTTCCCGTTTTTACGTGACATTGAGCAGGGCCGCCTTTCCAACCTCGTGGGTTTTCTCCCATTCCCCCCACTGCTAAACACTCCTATGCGCAAGCGAATTATTGAAATACAATTGAACGGCGTTAATACCGAAATGACCTGGTTGGTGTCGAGTGGATGTTAAACCCCATGTCCCCATCTCTCTCTCCCGATGTTGTTTCCAATTTTAACACTCAGACAAGCCATTCAATCTGACGAAGAGCGAGTCGTTTGTATCAATAGAATGGTCCCGATCAGGTGCTCAATCGCCAAACTGAGCACACGGTGGCGACACCAAACGATGTCATAATGATGGTTGCTAGGTAGAAGTATCAAAATTCTAAATTTGTTTGCCGTTCATGCTTAACATGTAATACCACAATGAAGTAGACATTTGTCGCCCCAATATTAGAAATAAGATGAAATAGAATTGATATTTACACTGAACAAATAAAGAAGTTGAATTATACATTGTCTTAATTTAGAAATTACATGAATGGAAGTTAGAAGTTACATGAATGGAGGTTAGAAATTACATGAATAGAAGTAAGAAATTAGACGATAGCATGTTAGAATTTTGGCACTAATATACCGCCATAGGGTAGGGGTATGGCCTTGTCGGGGAAGGCTATGGTCTTGTCGGGAATGAATGCTCAGTTTGTCGGGAAGCGTCGCGCCGTCTGTCGGGTTTTGAAAATTTTTAATAATATGGAAGTGGAAAGAAAGCAGTCCAGTCAATGATGAACATGTTAACCATCTGAATAGAACTAGCACGTACACATGGCCTTTCTCAGTTCTTGAGTACGGTACTGTGTTAGTAATAATCGTTTGACTTGTTCTTCTTTTAGTTTAATATAGTGCTCTAGATGTAAATAAACTTGAACTAAAATGGTCATTCATATATTAAAAGTATATAAATTTTACAAGTTCAAAAAGTCTTCTATCTTGATTCTAGATCTATCTATCTTAGATATGGATAAAAAATGTGAACTGTCATATAATGAAAAACTTGGCAAAAGTAAATCGTAATACGGAATATATAGATTGTAAATCTGAACTCTTTTAAAATGGTCATTCATATATTAAAAGTAGATAAAGTATATACAAGTCTTCTATGCATCTGAGATCTGGATAAACAATGTGAAGTCCCATAAAATGAAAAATGTGGCAAAAGTAAATCGTTCGACTTGTTCTTGTTTTCGTAGTAATAGAGCTTATTTTAAAGATGGCTTTTTACCAGTTCTTATGCTGCAACTGACATAATTTACTACCCACTCCAAATTACTAGAAAGTATTCGAAATGCCTGGAAATCGCGTCTACGGCCGTTTAGTTTTCAAAAATTTCTGGGGGAGGCCCCCCATACCCACCGTCGCACACTTCGCGCCTCCGCGGATTCTAAAGAAATATATTTGTCGGGAAAATATGCTGCCCCCCCCCCCCAAACAAGCTCGGCCTCGTACGCCTATGCGTTTTAACCAATCCAGATGGTCTGAAAACAAAGACACGTGTGTAAAGTTATCTCTCTTTCATTACCAAACGGCGTAAATCAGCATTCCATGTGGTAGGTCGATTCAACGAGAGTTTGAACTGAGAAAGTGCATGAAACCAAATATGAATATATTGAAATTAATTTGCGCTGGGTTATACTGTAAAAATGTAAAATTGGTGGGAAGATGTGTTAAAAAGGAATGGGTTCGATTAGTTAGAACGGGCTACTAACAGATGCCTATTCACAGGTGCGATCCCACTACTGCCGGACACGGGGACTTTTGCCTGCTGCATTTCTGCCCTGGGCCGATTCGTCCCTCCTTAGACAACCTGGATACTACGGGCTCCCCCGTTGAATCCATATTGATGCCTGGCTTAGTGCGGACACCTGATCGACATAGCACATCTGAGAGCAGGAATCCCATTCTCAAACCGTCCTCCATTCCAGACCTCTAAGTAGCTAGATTACAGGAGTTCGCCGCAACTCCCAGCCGGTAAATATTAGTTATTATAACACCCCAGTAAACAGAAATCTCTTTTTTTTTACACTGTCAATAATTTAGCTGGGCTAAAGGGCTCCCACATGAACCTGCCATGGTGCTATGTAACGGGTAAAGATACCCCACGCTATGAATACTTTGCAGATCTATTCCAAAGAAGCGTCCTTTTAAACAACGCCAGATAATGACCTCGGGGAATTTGATCTTGAAGAGGTCAATCGGCATAAATTTATCCATTTACGTTGATTATCTATTGACGAGGGTGTACATCAGTGTTTTGACAGGAATCGTAACATGAGAGAAATGAGGATTTACGACCACCCGACACGAACTAGGCAATTTCGGGACAACCATAGGATTCAATATTCATTCATTATTTGCACGCGACTACGAGTGGGGATCTTTAGGTGTGGGAAAAACACTCACGTGGTTAGACAAACGACCCACCACCTGGAAAAACTCGCGAAGTTACACAGACGACCCAACACCTTTTCATCTACAAGCTGGGAGCGAAGCCATCCACGCTATATTAACTCAACGGTAGATCTTATGATTCATTTAACGCATATGCGTTTTAACCAATCCAGATGATCTGAAAACAAAGACACGTATTTAAAGTTATCTCCCTTTCATTACAAAACGGCGTGAATCAGCATTCCATATGGTCGATTGATTCAACGAGATTTTGAAGTGAGAAGGTGCATGAAGCCAAATATGAATATATTGAAATTATTTTGCGCCTCATGTAAAATGGGTGGGAAGATGTGTTAAAAAGGAATGGGTTCGATTATTTTGAACGGGCTACTAACAGATGCCTATTCACTGGTGCGATCCCACTACTGCCGGACACGGGGACTTTTGCCTGCTGCATTTCTGCCCTGGGCCGATTCGTCCCTCCTTAGACAACCTGGATACTACGGGCTCCCCCGTTGAATCCATATTGATGCCTGGCTTAGTGCGGACACCTGATCGACATAGCACACCGGAGAGCAGGAATCCCATTCTCAAACCGTCCTCCATTCCAGGCCTCTACGTACCTAGATTACAGGAGTTCGCCGCAACTCCCAGCCGGTTAAAATTAGTTATTATAACACCCAAGTAAACAGAAATCTTTTTTTTGTTATACTGTCAATAATTCAGCTGGACTAAAGGGCTCCCACATGAACCCGCCATGGTGCTATGTAACGGGTAAAGGTACCCCGCGCTATGAATACTTTGCATATCTATTTGAAAGAAGCGTTCTTTTAAACAACGCCACTTAATGACCTCGGGGACTTACGGATTTGACCTTGAAGAGGTCAATCGGCATAAATTAATCCATTTACGTTGATTATCTATTGACGAGGGCGTACATCAGTGTTTTGACAGGAATCTAACATGAGAGATGAGGATTTACTACCACTCGACACGAACTAGGCAATTTCGGGACAACCATAGGATTCAATATTCATTCAGTATTTGCACGCGACTACGAGTTGGGATCTTTAGGTGTGGGAAAAACACTCACGTGGTTAGACAGACGACCCATCACCTGGAAAAACTCGCGAGGTTACACCGACGACCCAACACCTTTTCATCTACAAGCTGGGAGCGAAGCCATCCACGCTATATTGACTCAACGGTAGATCTTATGATTCATTTAACGCATATGCGTTTTAACCAATCCAGATGATCTGAAAACAAAGATACGTATTTAAAGTTATCTCCCTTTCATTACAAAACGGCGTGAATTAGCATTCCATATGGTAGATTGATTCAACGAGATTTTGAACTGAGAAAGTGCATGAAGCCAAATATGAATATTTTGAAATTATTTTGCGCTGTGTTGTTGTAAAAATGTAAAATGAGTGGGAAGATGTGTTAAAAGGAATGGGTTCGATTATTTTGAACGGGCTACTAACAGATGCCTATTCACAGGTGCGATCCCACTACTGCCGGACACGGGGACTTTTGCCTGCTGCATTTCTGCCCTGGGCCGATTCGTCCCTGCTTAGACAACCTGGATACTACGGGCTCCCCCGTTGAATCCATATTGATGCCTGGCTTAGTGCGGACACCTGATCGACATAGCACACCGGAGAGCAGGAATCCCATTCTCAAACCGTCCTCCATTTCAGGCCTCTAAGTAGCTAGATTACAGGAGTTCGCCGCATCTCCCAGCCGGTTAATATTAATTATTATAACACCCCAGTAAACAGAAATCTTGTTTTTGTTATACTGTCAATAATTTAGCTGGGCTAAAGGGCTCCCACATGAACCCGCCATGGTGCTATGTAACGGGTAAAGGTACCCCGCGCTATGAATACTTTGCATATCAATTCGAAAGAAGCGTCCTTTTAAACAACGCCAGATAATGACCTCGGGGACTTACGGATTTGACCTTGAAGAGGTCAATCGGCATAAATTAATCCATTTACGTTGATTATCTATTGACGAGGGCGTACATCAGTGTTTTGACAGGAATCTAACATGAGAGATGAGGATTTACGACCACTCGACACGAACTAGGCAATTTCGGGACAACCATAGGATTCAATATTCATTCAGTATTTGCACGCGACTACGAGTTGGGATCTTTAGGTGTGGGAAAAACACTCACGTGGTTAGACAGACGACCCATCACCTGGAAAAACTCGCGAGGTTACACAGACGACCCAACACCTTTTCATCTACAAGCTGGGAGCGAAGCCATCCACGCTATATTGACTCAACGGTAGATCTTATGATTCATTTAACGCATATGCGTTTTAACCAATCCAGATGATCTGAAAACAAAGACACGTATTTAAAGTTATCTCCCTTTCATTACAAAACGGCGTTAATCAGCATTCCATATGGTAGATTGATTCAACGAGATTTTGAACTGAGAAAGTGCATGAAGCCAAATATGAATATATTGAAATTATTTTGCGCTGTGTTGTTGTAAAAATGTAAAATGAGTGGGAAGATGTGTTAAAAGGAATGGGTTCGATTATTTTGAACGGGTTACTAACAGATGCCTATTCACAGGTGCGATCCCACTACTGCCGGACACGGGGACTTTTGCCTGCTGCATTTCTGCCCTGGGCCGATTCGTCCCTCCTTAGACAACCTGGATACTACGGGCTCCCCCGTTGAATCCATATTGATGCCTGGCTTAGTGCGGACACCTGATCGACATAGCACACCGGAGAGCAGGAATCCCATTCTCAAACCGTCCTCCATTCCAGGCCTCTAAGTAGCTAGATTACAAGAGTTCGCCGCATCTCCCAGCCGGTTAATATTAGTTATTATAACACCCCAGTAAACAGAAATCTTGTTTTTGTTATACTGTCAATAACTTAGCTGGACTAAAGGGCTCCCACATGAACCCGCCATGGTGCTATGTAACGGGTAAAGGTACCCCGCGCTATGAATACTTTGCATATCTTTTCGAAAGAAGCGTCCTTTTAAACAACGCCAGATAATGACCTCGGGGACTTACGGATTTGACCTTGAAGAGGTCAATCGGCATAAATTAATCCATTTACGTTGATTATCTATTGACGAGGGTCTACATCAGTGTTTTGACAGGAATCTAACATGAGAGATGAGGATTTACGACCACTCGACACGAACTAGGCAATTTCGGGACAACCATAGGATTCAATATTCATTCAGTATTTGCACGCGACTACGAGTTGGGATCTTTGGGTGTGGGAAAAACACACTCGGCTAATCTCGACAGATTCCGTAAACTACATCTAGTCTCGGATGTATGACAGTAAGTGATATGTACCTACGCCCATACATTTTCGATGCGGCTACCGGTTTACCTTAACAGGAAAACTTGACGCTATTACACAAATTGGGAACCTATTCGGCTAGCGACCTATTCGACCGATCAAGCTGCAACCTGTTCGTTGGAAACCTATTTAGAGTAAAGACAACAGTCTCTATTTATCAACCAATAAAATCCAACGTTATGTCTATCAAATGAAAGTAGAATATATTATTTTTTATCCATTCCTTCAGCTCGGAATAGAAGTGTAATTTCGTCATTATCTTACAGCTGGATCGGTCGAATAGGTCGCTAGCCAAATAGGTCGCCAACTTGTGTTTGGAATGGGCGCAGCCATGTTTCATCCGGGACCTTTAAAGTAGTTCCAATATGGCGGAATTCATCATACAGCCGAGTTTAGATTGTCCGAAATCTTACGAGGTTTGCCGAGTGGGAAAAACACTCACGTGGTTAGACAGACGACCCATCACCTGGAAAAACTTGCGAGGTTACACAGACGACCCAACACCTTTTCATCTACAAGCTGGGAGCGAAGCCATCCACGCTATTGACTCAACGGTAGATCTTATGATTCATTTAACGCATATGCGTTTTAACCAATCCAGATGATCTGAAAACAAAGACACGTATTTAAAGTTATCTCCCTTTCATTACAAAACAGCGTGAATCAGCATTCCATATGGTAGATTGATTCAACGAGATTTTGAACTGAGAAAGTGCATGAAGACAAATATGAATATATTGAAATTATTTTTCGCTGTTTTGTTGTAAAAATGTAAAATGGGTGTTAAAAGGAATGGGTTCGATTATTTTGAACGGGCTCCTAACAGATGCCTATTCACAGGTGCGGACTCCTGATCGACATAGCACACCGGAGAGCAGGAATCCCATTCTCAAACCGTCCTCCATTCCAGGCCTCTAAGTAGCTAGATTGCAGGAGTTCGCCGCAACTCCCAGCCGGTTAATATTAGTTATTGTAACTCCCCAATAAACAGAATTACAAATCATTTTTTGTCCCCCGCCTTTCGAAGAAAGTTGGGGGACTATTAAAATGGGTTCGTCCGTCTGTCTGTCTGTCCGTCACACTTTTGGGACACAATAACTCTCTTCCTAATTGAGCTAGAATGTTCAAACTTGGTGTATGTGTTTATTAGGCCAATGCCTTGATGGAGTTCGAAGATGAGCATTTTCCGCTTAGGGTAAGCAAAGATAAGCAATTTGATTGGTTGATGCTTTGGGACACGATAACTTTAGTTCTAATTAAGTGAGAGTGATGAAACTTGGTGTATAATTTCATTACAGTAATGCCTTGACTAAGATCGTTAATGAGCATTTTCTGCTCAGGGTAAGCAGAGTGATACGCAATTTGATTATTCGAGACTTTGGAACACAATAACTCTCCTTCTAATTGAATTAAAATGTTCAAACTTAGTGTATATGCTTATTAGGTCAATGCCTTGATGGAGTTCGAAGATGAGCATTTTCCGCTTAGGGTAAGCAAAGATAAGCAATTTGATTGGTTGATGCTTTGGGACACGATAACTTTAGTTCTAATTAAGTGAGAGTGATGAAACTTGGCGTATAGTTTCCTTTTCAGTAATGCCTTGACTAAGATCGATAATGAGCATTTTCTGCTCAGGGTAAGCAGAGCGATAAGCAATTTGATTTGCCGAGACTTTGGAACACAATAACTCTCCTTCTAATTGAGTTAAAATGTTCAAAATTGGTGTGTATGCTTATTAGGTCAATGCCTTGATGGAGTTCGAAGATGAGCATTTTCTGCTTAGGGTAGGCAGAGATAAGCAATTTGATTGGTTGATACTTTGGGACATTTTCATTTTTCTCGTCGGTTTTAGCATTTTTCTTTATAAAACACTTTTGGATGACACTTCGTGTACAGTTTGATTGCTCGATACGTTTGAAAAAAATAAATGTGCGATTAATTAATATGTGTCAACTATTTATTTTGGGATTTCGGCGGGGGACATCAGCCTCACTGTTGGCTTGTTTTTTACACTGTCAATAATTTAGCTGGACTAAAGGGCTCCCACATGAACCCGCCATGGTGCTATGTAACGGGTAAAGGTACCCCGCGCTATGAATACTTTGCATATCTGTTCAAACGAGACGTTTTTTAAGCAATCCCACATGATGACCTTGGGGACTTACAGATTTGACCTTGAAGAGGTCAACCGGCATAAATTAAATCCATTTACGTTGTTTCTTTATTGACGAGGGTGTATATCAGTGTTTTGACAGGAATCTAAAACTGAGGATTAATGTAGCAATATAGACCAGGAATGGGGAGATAAGATATAGTTTTATGTTTCTAACATATTCACATATATGCAGGTGTGTACCGAAATCAACTAACATTTGATTGACATATTGGTATATGAAAAAAGGTTATGGAAACAAAACATAGCTGGTTTTACATGTCAATAACATGATAACAGATATCTCACGCGCAATTTCTAGAGTAAATTTCCATAACCATATAAGGGTGAGTTTTGACGTCATTGTGCTCAATTAACCAATCTCTCTAATTATTTATATCATGTTTGACCAATTAGATAATTGAATGTCCAAAACCAGTTGATACAAAATTATGATACTTGCGCGAATTCGTCAGACGACCTTTAGATTCCAGACTTCGATTAGATTCCAGAGGGTTACCATCTAAGAGTCTAGGTTGAGAAGAGTTTAGCTAGCATTGACTGTAATTGTAATATGCTTGTATGTATACCTATGCTACATAAAAGGTAAAAACGAACTGTTGCATTGTTATAACTGAAGAAGACAAACGTCTTAAGAAACCAGTAAGAAGAAACACACAACGTGAAAGAGAAGAAAAGACGATCTGAGATAAATCCTAGACGATCACAAGGCTAACGGTAGTATGTAGCAAAAACAAGATGCATGGGTCATACGTAGGATGTGGCGACCGGACCGGTTACCACCGCTCTCCGCGTCAGACAAAAAAGGCCCATGGTGTTACATTAACGCGTCCACTCAACACGGACTAGGCAATTTCTGGACAAACATAGGATTCAATATTCATTCAGTATTTGCACGCGACTACGAGTGGGGATCTTTAGGTGTGGGAAAAACACTCACGTGGTTAGACAGACGACCAATCAGTTGGAAAAACTCGCGAGGTTAGACAGACGACCCAACACCTTTTCATCTACAAGCTGGGAGCGAAGCCATCCACGCTATATTGACTCAACGGTAGATCTTATGATTCATTTAACGCATATGCGTTTTAACCAATCCAGATGATCTGAAAACAAAGATACGTATTTAAAGTTATCTCCCTTTCATTACAAAACGGCGTAAATCGGCATTCCATATGGTAGATTGATTCAACGAGATTTTGAAGTCAGAAAGTGCATGAAGCCAAATATGAATATATTGAAATTATTTTGCGCTGGGTTGTTGTAAAGTGGGTGGGAAGATGTGTTAAAAAGGAATGGGTTCGATTATTTTGAACGGGCTACTAACAGATGCCTATTCACAGGTGCGATCCCACTACTGCCGGACACGGGGACTTTTGCCTGCTGCATTTCTGCCCTGGGCCGATTCGTCCCTCCTTAGACAACCTGGATACCACGGGCTCCCCCGTTGAATCCATATTGATGCCTGGCTTAGTGCGGACACCTGATCGACATAGCACACCGGAGAGCAGGAATCCCATTCTCAAACCGTCCTCCATTCCAGGCCTCTAAGTAGCTAGATTACTGGAGTTCGCCGCAACTCCCAGCCGGTAAATATTAGTTATTATAACACCCCAATAAAAATTAAACTTTTTTTTTTATACTGTCAATAATTTAGCTGGGCTAAAGGGCTCCCACATGAACCCGCCATGGTGCTATGTAACGGGTAAAGGTACCCCGCGCTATGAATACTTTGCATATCTATTCGAAAGAAGCGTCCTTTTAAACAACGCCAGATAATGACCTCGGAGACTTACGGATTTGACCTTGAAGAGGTCAATCGGCATAAATTAATCCATATACGTTGATTATCTATTGACGAGCGTGTACATCAGTGTTTTGACAGGAATCTAACATGAGAGATGAGGATTTACGACCACTCGACACTAACTAGGCAATTTCGGGACAACCATAGGATTCAATATTCATTCAGTATTTGCACGCGACTACGAGTGGGAATCTTTAGGTGTGGGAAAAACACTCACGTGGTTAGACAAACGACCCACCACCTGGAAAAACTCGCGAGGTTACACAGACGACCCAACACCTTTTCATCTACAAGCTGGGATCGAAGCCATCCACGCTATATTGACTCAACGGTAGATCTGATGATTCATTTAACGCATATGCGTTTTAACCAATCCAGATGATCTGAAAAAAAGACACGTATTTAAAGTTATCTCCCTTTCATTACAAAACGGCGTAAATCAGCATTCCATGTGGTAGATTGATTCAACGAGATTGTGAAATAAGAAAGTGCATGAAGCCAAATATGAATATATTGAAATTATTTTGCGCTGGGTTATTGTACAAATGTGAAATGAGTGGGAAGATGTGTTAAAAAGGAATGGGTTCGATTATTTTGAACGGACTACTAACAGATGCCTATTCACAGGTGCGATCCCACTAATGCCGGACACGGAGACTTTTGCCTGCTGCATTTCTGCCCTGGACCGATTCGTCCCTCCTTAGACAACCTGGATAATACGGGCTCCCCCGTTGAATCCATATTGATGCCTGGCTTAGTGCGGACACCTGATCGACATAGCACACCGGAGAGCAGGAATCCCATTCTCAAACCGTCCTCCATTCCAGGCCTCTAAGTAGCTAGATTATAGGAGTTCGCCGCAACTCCCAGCCGGTAAATATCAGTTATTGTAACGCCCCAATAAACAGAATTACAAATCATTTTTTTATACGCCCACATTTTCATGTGGACGTATTATGTCGTCGCCCCTGTCCGTCCGTCCACAATTTGTTTGTGGACTCTCTACAGGTCACAATTCTTATCCGATTTTGACGAAAATTGACATGTAGGTTTATCCCCAAAAGATCTCGGCTGCTTTCGATATTGGCATGTATCGGATCAAAACTTCATGGATTATGGCCCCTGATTGTACGAAAAATCACGTTTTTAGCTTGTGGACCCTATAGAGGTCACAATTTTGAACCGATTTTGATGAAACTTGACATGCATGTTTGTAACCCACAGATCTTGATTGCTTTCGATATTTGCGGCTATCGGAATGTAATTTCCTGAATTATGGCCCCTGATTGTCCAAAAAATCACCCTTTTTAGCTTGTGGTCCCTCTGGAGGTCACAATTATTATCCGATTTAACAAAACGTTTGATTATATCACCGTTACACCCTAAGGAAGGTTGAGTTCGAATTTCGTGAAAATTGGACCAAAATTGTCATACAAAATGGCCGCCGTTTGTACGCGAATACTGTTAACAAATGGTATATCAAGGTTGTGGACCCTGTGGAGGTCACAATTTTAATTCGATTTTGATGAAACTTGAAATTCATGGTTATAACCCAAAGATCTTGGTTCCTTTCGATATTTGCGTATATCGGATCGTAACTTCCTGAATTATGGCCCCTGATTATACGCAAAATCGCCTTTTTTTTTAGCTTGTGGTTCCTCTCTGGAGGTCACAATTATTATCTGATTTAAAAAAAACGTTTGATTATATTACCGTTACACCGTAAGGAAGGTTGAGTTCGAATTTCGGGAAAATCGGACCAAAATTGCCATACAAAATGGCCGCCGTTTGTATGCGAATACTGTTAAAAAATGGTATATCAAGGTTGTGGACCCTGTGGAGGTCACAATTTTAATTCAATTTTGATGAAACTTGAAATTCATGGTTATAACCCAAAGATCTTGGTTCCTTTCGATATTTGCGCATATCGGATCGTAACTTCCTGAATTATGGCCCCTGATTATACGCAAAATCGCCTTTTTTTAGCTTGTGGTTCCTCTGGAGGTCACAATTATTATCCGATTTAAAAAAACGTTTGATTATATTACCGTTACTCCGTAAGGAAGGTTGAGTTCGAATTTCGGGAAAATCGGACCAAAATTGCCATACAAAATGGCCGCCGTTTGTACGCGAATACTGTTAAAAAATGGTATATCATGGTTGTGGACCCTGTATAGGTCACAATTTTAATTCGATTTTGATGAGGAAGGTTGAGTTCTAATTTCGTGAAAATCGTACCAAAATTGCCGGACGAAATGGGCGCCGTTTGTACGCGAATAGTGTACAAATATGGTATATCATGGTTGTGGACTCTCTACAGGTCACAATTCTTATCCGATTTTGATGAAAAGTCACATTTCTAGGTTGTGTACCGTCACACCATCATTGTCGGCTTCGAATTTCATGAATATCAGACTGGAACTGACCAACTAGATGGCTGCTCCCAATACAGTATGAAATACAGGACTTAATGATGTAGGAAAAATCACTTTCGGTAATGCTTGTTCTCTATCCATCTCTCGAAAATGTGGGCGTATCCTGCCTGGCAGTGCCAGCCTATCTTTTACACTTTCAATAATTTAGCTGGACTAAGGGGCTCCCACATGAACCCGCCATGGTGCTATGTAATGGGTAAAGGTACCCCGCGCTATGAATACTTTGCATATCTATTCAAACCTGACGTTTTTTAAGCAATCCTACATGATGACCTTGGGGACTTACAGATTTGACCTTGAAGAGGTCAATCGGGATAAATTAAATCCATTTACGTTGATTGTCTATTGACGAGGGTGTATATCAGTGTTTTGACAGGAATCTAACATGAGAGAAATGAAGATTTACGACCACTCGACACGAACTAGGCAATTTCGGGACAACCATAGAATTCAATATTCATTCAGTATTTGCACGCGACTACGAGTGGGGATGTTTAGGTGTGGGAAAAACACTCACGTGGTTAGACAAACGACCCATCACCTGGAAAAACTCGCGAGGTTACACAGACGACCCAACACTTTTTAATCTACAAGCTGGGACTCAACGGTAGATCTTATGATTCATTTAACGCAAATGCGTTTTAACCAATCCAGATGATCTGAAAACAAAGACACGTATTTAAAGTTATCTCCCTTTCATTACAAAACGGTGTGAATCAGCATTCCATATGGTAGATTGATTCAATGAGATTTTGAACTGAGAAAGTGCATGAAGCCAAATATGAATATATTGAAATTATTTTGCGCTGTGTTGTTGTAAAAATGTAAAATGGGTGGGAAGATGTGTTAAAAGGAATGGGTTCGATTATTTTGAACGGGCTACTAACAGATGCCTATTCACAGGTGCGATCCCACTACTGCCGGACACGGGGACTTTTGCCTGCTGCATTTCTGCCCTTGACCGATTCGTCCCTCCTTAGACAACCTGGATACTACGGGCTCCCCCGTTGAATCCATATTGGTGCCTGGCTTAGTGCGGACACCTGATCGACATAGCACACCGGAGAGCAGGAATCCCATTCTCAAACCGTCCTCCATTCCAGGCCTCTAAGTAGCTAGATTACAGGAGTTCGCCGCAACTCCCAGCCGGTTAATATTAGTTATTATAACACCCCAGTAAACAGAAATCTTTTTTTTTTGTTATACTGTCAATAATTTAGCTGGACTAAAGGGCTCCCACATGAACCCGCAATGGTGCTATGTACCGGGTAAAGGTACCCCGCGCTATGAATACTTTGCAGATCTATCCGAAAGAAGCGTCCTTTTAAATAACGCCACATAATGACCTCCGGGACTTACGGATTTTACCTTGAAAAGGTCAATCGGCATAAATTAATCCATTTACGTTGATTATCTATTGACGAGGGTGTACATCAGTGTTTTGACAGGAATCTTAACATGAGAGAAATGAGGATTTACGACCACTCGACACGAACTAGGCAATTTCGGGACAACCATAGGATTCAATATTCATTCAGTATTTGCACGCGACTACGAGTGGGGATCTTTAGGTGTGGGAAAAACACTCACGTGGTTAGACAAACGACCCATCACCTGGAAAAACTCGCGAGGTTACACAGACGACCCAACACCTTTTCATCTAGAAGCTGGGAGCGAAGCCATCCACGCTATATTGACTCAACGGTAGATCTTATGATTCATTTAACGCATATGCGTTTTAACCAATCCAGATGATCTGAAAACAAAGACACGTATTTAAAGTTATCTCCCTTTCATTACAAAACGGCGTGAATCAGCATTCCATATGGTAGATTGATTCAACGACATTTTGAACTGAGAAAGTGCATGAAGCCAAATATGAATATATTGAAGTTATTTTGCGCTGTGTTGTTGTAAAAATGTAAAATGGGTGGGAAGATGTGTTAAAAGGAATGGGTTCGATTATTTTGAACGGGCTACTAACAGATGCCTATTCACAGGTGCGATCCCAATACTGCCGGACACGGGGACTTTCGCCTGCTGCATTTCTGCCCTGGGCCGATTCTTCCCTCCTTAGACAACCTGGATACTACGGGCTCCCCCGTTGAATCCATATTGATGCCTGGCTTAGTGCGGACACCTGATCGACATAGCACACCGGAGAGCAGGAATCCCATCGCCGCAACTCCAAGCCGGTTAATATTAGTTATTATAACACCCCAGTAAACAGAAATCTTTTTTTGTTATACTGTCAATAATTTAGCTGGACTAAAGGGCTCCCACAAGAACCCGCCATGGTGCTATGTAACGGGTAAAGGTACCCCGCGCTATGAATACTTTGCATATCTATTCGAAAGAAGCGTCCTTTTAAACAACGCCAGATAATGACCTCGGGGACTTACGGATTTGACCTTGAAGAGGTCAATCGGCATAAATTAATCCATTTACGTTGATTATCTATTCACGAGGGTGTATATCAGTGTTTTGACAGGAATCTAACATGAGAGAAATGAGGATTTACGACCACTCGACACGAACTAGGCGATTTCGGGACAACCATAGGATTCAATATTCATTCAGTATTTGCACGCGACTACGAGTTGGGATCTTTAGGTGTGGGAAAAACACTCACGTGGTTAGACAGACGACCCATCACCTGGAAAAACTCGCGAGGTTAGAAAGACGACCCAACACCTTTTAATCTACGAGCTGGGAGCGAAGTCATCCACAATATTTGACTCAACGGTAGATCTTATGATTCATTTAACGCATATGCGTTTTAACCAATCCAGATGATCTGAAAACAAAGACACGTATTTAAAGTTATCTCCCTTTCATTACAAAACGGCGTGAATCAGCATTCCATATGGTAGATTGATTCAACGAGATTTTGAACTGAGAAAGTGCATAAAGACAAATATGAATATATTGAAATTATTTTGCGCTGGGTTGTTGTAAAATGGGTTCGATTATTTTGAACGGGCTACTAACAGATGCCTATTCACATGTGCGATCCCACTACTGCCGGACACGGGGACTAAGTAGCTAGATTACAGGAGTTCGCCGCAACTCCCAGCCGGTTAATATTAGTTATTGTAACTCCCCAATAAACAGAATTACAAATCATTTTTTGTCCCCCGCCTTTCGAAGAAAGTTGGGGGACTATTAAAATGTGTTCGTCTGTCCGTCACACTTTTGGGACACAATAACTCTCTTCCTAATTGAGCTAGAATGTTCAAACTTGGTGTATGTGTTTATTAGTCCAATGCCTTGATGGAGTTCGAGGATGAGCATTTTCCGTTTAGGGTAAGCAAAGATAAGCAATTTGATTGGTTGATGCTTTGGGACACAATAACTTTAGTTCTAATTAAGTGAGGGTGATGAAACTTGGTGTATAATTTCATTACAGTAATGCCTTGACTAAGATCGTTAATGAGCATTTTCTGCTCAGGGTAAGCAGAGCAATACGCAATTTGATTAGTCGAGACTTTGGAACACAATAACTCTCCTTCTAATTGAGTTAAAATGTTCAAACTTAGTGTATATGCTTATTAGGTCAATGCCTTGATGGAGTTCGAAGATGAGCATTTTCCGCTTAGGGTAAGCAAAGATAAGCAATTTGATTGGTTGATGCTTTGGGACACGGTAACTTTAGTTCTAATTAAGTGAGAGTGATGAAACTTGGCGTATAGTTTCATTACAGTAATGCCTTGACTAAGATCGATAATGAGCATTTTCTGCTCGGGGTAAGCAGAGCGATAAGCAATTTGATTTGCCGAGACTTTGGAACACAATAACTCTCCTTCTAATTGAGTTAAAATGTTCAAAATTGGTGTGTATGCTTATTAGGTCAATGCCGTGATGGAGTTCGAAGATGAGCATTTTCTGCTTAGGGTAGGCAGAGATAAGCAATTTGATTGGTTGATGCTTTGGGACATTTTCATTTTTCTCGTCGGTTTTAGCATTTTTCTTTATAAAACACTTTTGGATGACACTTCGTGTACAGTTTGATTGCTAGATACGTTTGAAAAAAATAAATGTGCGATTAATTAATATGTGTCATCTATTTATTTTGGGATTTCGGCGGGGGACATCAGCCTCACTGTTGGCTTGTTGTTTACACTGTCAATAATTTAGCTGGACTAAAGGGCTCCCACATGAACCCGCCATGGTGCTATGTAACGGGTAGAGGTACCCCGCGCTATGAATACTTTGCATATCTGTTAAAACGAGACGTTTTTTAAGCAATCCCACATGATGACCTTGGGGACTTACAGATTTGACCTTGAAGAGGTCAACCGGCATAAATTAAATCCATTTATGTTGATTGTTTATTGACGAGGATGTATATCAGTGTTTTGACAGGAATCTAAAACTGAGGATTAACGCGTCCACTCAACACGAACTAGGCAATTTCTGGACAAACATAGGATTCAATATTCATTCAGTATTTGCACGCGACTGCGAGTGGGGATCTTTAGGTGTGTGAAAAACACTCACGTGGTTAGACAGACGACCAATCACTTGGAAAAACTCGCGAGGTTAGACAGACGAGCCAACACCTTTTCATCTACAACCTGGGAGCGAAGCCATCCACGCTATATTGACTCAATATATTTGAGGCCGATTCGTCCCTCCTTAGACAACCTGGATCCTACGGGCTCCCCCGTTGAATCCATATTCAGGGGCGGATCCAGGATTTTCAGAAAGGGGAGGCGTGCTGCACCCACTTGGGAGTGCGAAGCCCAGTCCGCGGTTTTTGAGTGGAAAAAATGCCCACAAGGACTAATTTCATACCAGTACTGTAAATTAGGATTTCCAACCTTAACTATTTTGTTCTTCTTTGCTGCGAGGATATAATTATGGAGCTAAAAATTGTTCGCCACCCCAAAAAATAGAGGGGGCGTGCGCCGGGTGCGCCCCTCTGAATCCGCGCCTGATATTGATGCCTCTAAGTAGCTAGATTACAGGAGTTCGCCGCAACTCCCAGCCGGTAAATATGAGTTATTATAACACCCCAATAAACAGGAATCATTTTTTTTTTACACTGTCAATAATTTTGCTGGGCTAAAGGGCTCCCACATGAACCCGCCATGGTGCTATGTAACGGGTAAAGGTATGAATACTTTGCAGATCTATTCGAAAGAAGCGTTCTTTTAAACAACGCCACATGTAATGACCTCGGGGACTTACGGATTTGACCTTGAAGAGGTCAATCGGCATAAATTAATCCATTTACGTTGATTATCTATTGACGAGGGTGTACATCAGTGTTTTGACAGGAATCTAACATGAGAGAAATGAGGATTTACGACCACTCGACACGAAATAGGCAATTTCGGGACAACCATAGGATTCAATATTCATTCAGTATTTGCACGCGACTACGAGTGGGGATCTTTAGGTGTGGGAAAAACACTCACGTGGTTAGACAGACGACAGATCACCTGGAAAAACTCGCGAGGTTAGACAGACGAGCCAACACCTTTTCATCTACAAGCTGGGAGCGAAGCCATCCACGCTATATTGACTCAGCGGTAGATCTTATGATTCATTTAACGCATACGCGTTTTAACCAATCCAGATGATCTGAAAACAAACACACGTATTTAAAGTTATCTCCCTTTCATTACAAAACGGCGTGAATCAGCATTCCATGTGGTAGATTGATTCAACGACATTTTGAAACGAAAAAGTGCATGAAGCCAAATATGAATATATTGAAATTATTTTGCGCTGGGTTATTGTACAAATGTGAAATAGGTGGGAAGATGTGTTAAAAAGGAATGGGTTCGATTATTTTGAACGGGTTACTAACAGATGCCTATTCACAGGCGCGATCCCACTACTGCCGGACACGGGGACTTTTGCCTGCTGCATTTCTGCCCTGGGCCGATTCGTCCCTCCTTAGACAACCTGGATACTACGGGCTCCCCCGTTGAATCCATATTGATGCCTGGCTTAGTGCGGACACCTGATCGACATAGCACACCGGAGAGCAGGAATCCCATTCTCAAACCGTCCTCCATTCCAGGCCTCTAAGTAGCTAGATTACAGGAGTTCGCCGCATCTCCCAGCCGGTTAATATTAGTTATTATAACACCCCAGTAAACAGAAGTCTTGTTTTTGTTATACTGTCAATAACTTAGCTGGACTAAAGGGCTCCCACGTGAACCCGCCATGGTGCTATGTAACGGGTAAAGGTACCCCGCGCTATGAATACTTTGCAGATCTATTAAAACGAGACGTTTTTTTAAGTTTCCCCACATAATGACCTCGGGGACTTACCGATTTGACCTTGAAGAGGTCAATCGGCATAAATTAATCCAGTTACGTTGATTGTCTATTGATGAGGGTGTATATCAGCGTTTTGACAGGAATCTAAAGAGACAGAAATGAGGATTTACGAGCACTCGACACGAACTAGGCAATTTCGGGACAAACATTGAATTCAATATTCATTCAGTATTTGCACGCGACTACGAGTGGGGATCTTTAGGTGTGGGAAAAACACACCTAAAAATATTCATTCAGTATTTGCACGCGACTGCGTGTAGGGATCTCTAGGATTCAATATTCATTCCGTATTTGCACGCGACTGCGAGCATTAGGGAATTTAGGTGTAGGAAAACCACCCGCTATGGTGCAATTTAACGGGTTAAAATAGGCAAATCTCTAACTCAATATCATCCAAAAGTCTTCGACACTGAAAATATGAATTATTTATCAATTAAAATCAATATGGGAAAACATGGCGTCTGATATCTAATATTTAAGACAGAATAAACATTTTACCATTGACACCAGAATGCGTTTCAGCGCCATTTGTAACAAGGGATTCGAAAAAGAGGCTAGGCATATTTAACAGTGACGGTGACCACATATTCTTATCCTTAGATCATTTAAGTAGCCTGCAATGGACAACAACATGTTCGCAAATAGATAGAGAGAAATGTAGTTTAACGTCCAGGCGAGACACAAACTAGGTCATTTCGGGACTAACAAATGGGTTCATTTTATTTCACAATTGACTCAATGACAGGTTTTATGATACAGCACGCACGTGCTAACCATTCGGCCATCCAACCCCCCCAATTCGCAAATAGAATCCGTAACATGCTTTAAAAAGGCAATGTAGCACCACAACAGCATATGCAGTGTCATCAACCAATATTGCCTATTACTCATAACTAAACCTTCAACATCAAATTCGAGTCATAAAAAAAGGCTTGGTAAACATGGTTTCTATATTATCTGTTGTTAAGGAGGGTTGTAGTGCGCTAGGTGCAGGGCCTCTAGTGTAGGTGGTTGAGTGGGGGTGGGGGTGCTCTAGTGTAGGTGGTTGAGTGTGGGGGGGGGCTCTAGTGTAGGCGATTAAGAGTGTGGGTGGGTGGGGTGCACTAGTGTATGTGGTTGAGTGGGCGGACGCTAGTGCGTCGGCCCACCCGAACCGACCCACTCGACCTCGCAAAACATTTTTAAAGCGGTAAATGGCATTTTTCCTGAGAGCTTATGGTGTTATGTGGTATGTGAATTTCCACTCCTTGTGCTCGCGACGGATACGACCCACTGGGAATTATCCCACCCACATCCCAGGACAAATACTTTCTGGACCTACACTAGAAACAAAGCTATAATTTAACCTTGCAAGCAGCTAGCATCCAGCAACCTTTAACTTTACTGGAAGTGTTTTTTAATGGAGGTTTTAATTGACTAAGTCGGGTCACGGTGACAAAGTGGGTAAGACGCGGGCTCGAAAGTCTGGAGGTCGGGGGTGTTCGGTCCCTGTATTGGCCGAGAAAGTTCATTCTCCTTGTTAGTGATGCAGGGCGGAGGGCCTGACAAGGACAGCTGTCTAGTCGTTCGGATAGGACGAAAACCGGATTCCCGTGTACACATTAGCGTGCACGTAAAAGATCCCTTTACAGTTGGAATTCGATATAAGAGTAGCCCTTAGTGCCATTTTCCGGGCAAAATTTCCCCCATAGCCCACTGTATGGCGTATGCCCGTCTTCATTAGCCCCGTTCGGACCAGAACAGTAGAACGTTAAACCCTATTCACTTCAATTGACTAAGAGTTCGAGCCCCGAAGAACTTTCCCTGGGTCCGCTACTGATGACTCAGGTTATTTTTTTTATATTTGGGTCTTGATAAATACAACTAGGGCACGCAACTATGTCAAGTTTATTATTAGATTAAGGCAGCCCCAGTCACGTTGAAGCAGAGCCAAGTGGATAAAGGAAAGTATACGCAGGTAAGATAGGGGTAAAACAGGGACGGTACGATTTAATTCATCACCGGCAGATCATGAATCTGTCACAAACGTTCACCATGCATGACAGGGTACACCATCCAAGCTGAATAAATCTGGTATGCAAACATTTTAATCTTGGGTCAAAGTTGAAGGTCGGGTTATAGCGGCTGATGTGTCCTACACAAGGTTTACATACATATAGATATATGAAAACTGCACGTAAAGTTCGTCTGCTACAGGAATTACTATTCTATTTATATTTCGTAGCGACACGGAGGTAAGCATCAATATCAATATATTGCCGTCTGCTGTATTATTTACGTCTTTAGGTCGAACAATTCTATTCTTATTGATATTAGACGTTCACATATTGGGCGGATTACCGATGTTGCACGTACACATTGGCGTACACGTAAGAAAAACCTTGACAGTTGAAATTCGGGCAAAATTTCCCTCATATAACACTGTATGTCACATGTCCGTGTTCATTAGCCCAGTCGGTGCAGAAAAGTAGGACGTTAAACCCTATTTCATTTCTCACTGATATTACATATGTTCATGGTTTTGTTGACAGTTGGACGCCACTGCCCAGACAAAATTGCCCTCTGAACACACTGTTTGGCGTATGACGATCTTCATTAGCACTGTTGTTTTATTTGTATCTGCTGACAGTGCAGTTAATTTCTTATAACATGTCGTCATGTTTAAGTTGTCAAGTATTCATAACATGTTTTGTATTATTATACAGTTATAGATATGATAGGCCTATTATATGTGACATATGATGATAATAACTCCAGTTGGTATTTGTATATAGGGCAAGAGGGGGAGATTTAAACACACCGAGAGAGAGAGGGAGAGAGAGGGACAGGGATGAGTTTAACGTCAACTCGACTAACATACGGTTAAATTTTATTTCAATAATTATGTGCTTGAGCGTAGGGGTCTTTAGCAGTGAGAGAAAACCCACGAAGTAGGACAGGCAACTCTATTCTTGTCACGTACAACCGGGGAATCGAAACTACACCAGTTGACTTAATGACAGACCTTATAATACAACGCACACGCATTAGCCCACCCACCCCACCCCATCCCACCCACCCCAACCCCATCCCACCCACCCCAACCCCATCCCACCCCACCACCTTCATCTTCACCTTTTCAGACATAAGGGGCTAGGGTTGTAGTTAACGCGGATTCGAACCAACGACAACACCGCCATTACGGGAATTAATACTTTGTATTTTGCATTTTTCGTTTCGATCGAATGGCTTGACACGCTTCCCTTCTCAGCCCCAGAGGGGTTAGGATGGCCTAGTGATCTAGAGTGCCGCGCTTCGACCTCTAGCTGGCCGGTCACCTCTGGCTTGTGGCTGTGGTTTCGATCCCTGGTTTGAGCGTATGTGTCATGGAGATTGGGGCGCCTTCTCAACCTCGTGGGTTTCCACCGGGCACTCCGGTTTCCTCCCACTGCAAAAGACCCGTACGCGCAATCGAATTAATTATTGAAATAAAATTGAAACCATGTTAGTCCCAAAATGACCTAGTTTGTGTCGAGTGGACGTTAAACCCCATTTCTCTCTCTCTCTCTCTCTCTCTCTCTCTCTCTCTCTCTCTCTCCCTCCCTCCCTCCCTCTCCCTTCTCATCCCCGCACACACTAACTGGATAATTCGTCGGACAGTAAGTATTGTTAGACGTGCGTTGTACATAACGGTATTTTGCGTTCATAACAATTCCGGATCTTTATTCTCAGGTGGAGTGAATCTAAGAAACAATACACAATATCTCTGGTTATTGGCATTTATCGTCTGCAGGGTAAAGTCGTGTGGCTCCAATCGGAAATGTTAATATACTGTTTAAGCACACGCACCACGTGTTGAGATAACACCTTGAATACATATTGTGGGATCAAATATAATTAAATTGAAATTATATACAAGTAATGACATTTGCGTTCAATGCAGATCAATAAATGAGCGGATCCGTAAATGTCGGGTGCAGACAGATGCGTATGCAGACATTTCAAAGGTCTAAAAAAACGTCAGGTTCACGTCAACCCCATTTCTTCTCGCTTCATCTATCCGCGCCTCGTATTTAAACCAGTTGACGTTAAACCCCATTTCTCTCTCTGTATTTAAACCAATTAGGATCCGCCCATTTACACTCGACAGAACATTACACGTTTCCAGTCTGGTGATTCTGTAGACTTCAATAAACAGCGACAATATAAATATACATGTATAACTTCTTATTTCTTGATATATGAACCACACTGAGCATTTTAGAATTGACACTTATTAAGTCTGGTATTTGCGTTCATTAGCGTTAAAGAGGATTTAAAATGTGTGTGTGTGTGACGTGTGTGTGTGTGTGGGTGAGAGAGAGAGAGAGAGAGGGAGAGAGGGAGGGGGTGCGATTTAACGCCCACTTGACACAAACTAGGTCATTTCGGGACTAACCTATGGTTCAATTTTATTTCAGTAAATCGCTTGCTCGTAGGACTCCTTAGCAGTGAGAGGACCGTGAGAAAACTCACAGGGTTGGTCAGGCGACCCTACCAGACCGTATGAATGATACAGCGCGCATGCGCTAACCATTCGGTCATCCCATGGATGGAAAATCACGACCGACACCGGAATCGAACCCTACGATTCATGCAATGTACCTAGTCCACCCGGATAGAGAGTGAAACCAGAACACGGATACGTTACGTAGTCCGATATATTTCCGATCTAATTATTTTTGATAAAAAATACTATGGGTATGATTATATCTTTAACCGATTCCTCGTTTGATAACCCACATTAAATGATATAAATTATGAATTGTATCCGCAACATCAGTTTTCATTTTAACTATTTGTTCAATAGAAGATGACGTTCAACCGCACCCGTGCTTTGATTTCTACTAACTGGTTACGAGAACAGATACATCAAACCACTAAAAATGGTTCACTGAGGATTTTAGAAACGTCCTGGCTACCAGATCCCAATAGAGATGTATATAAAGAACATTATTTACAGTGAGTATCAATTATAAATCATTTAACCATACAAGAGCTAAATCTGCCCATCGCAAGTCTTTTTTTAGGCCTGAAATGTTATTTAAATTATTAACTAGACATTAATTAACTTATCCAGACCATAAAAAACCCTGCGATATTTATGGGATTGGAATCCGATCTGCTGCTCAACGTTTATTGATAATTTAATTAAAAAATGGATAATCGAGACTGTTTTTTATTGTATGACTTTGATAATGATGATCGGTCTTAATTTCAAACACTAAAATCTCCGTTCACAGTTGACCAATTTGACTGAGATTTTCAGCATATATCCTTTACATTATCTAGTTTTAAACTATTCTATTGAGAACTACCAGCTCTTTATCCAAACTTCAATAATGTATCTTTAACAGTATGCATAATGTACAATCACTGTAAAACACTGCATGTTGTTAATAATTTTACTGTATATGTTTTCAGAAGTCACATACCGTCCTCTCAGTATTTTGATATAACTAAATGTGCTACAAGAACACAGTATATGAAGAGAAATGTACCCGATTTAAATTGTTTTACTGAGTATGTACAAGGACTGGGTGTCAATAATAATACACATATTATAGCCTATGATAGATTCAATACACTCTCTTCTGTTAGAACATGGTGGATATTTAGGGTGAGTTTCATAGTCACTATGATATTTAAACGAATATATATGTAGTGTTAGACCACCGCTAACGTTACAATATTTAAACTGACGTCACGGTGTATATTATGCAAACGTCATTTTGTCTATACTAACGTCACAAAGTTTACACTGTTGTCACGGTGTATACACTGACGTCGCAGTGTTACAGTTATGTCACGATGTCTATTATTATACAAACGTTGCCGTGTCTGTACTAACGTCACAATGTTTACACCGACGTCACGCGTTGACAGTTATGTCACGGTGTCCACAATAACATCACCGTGTTTACACTGACGTCACTGTTTTAACACCGTCTTCACGTCATCGTGTCAACAGTAACGTAACGTTGTTTACGGGAACGTCAAGAGATATCTATATATACCAACGTCACGGTGTTGACATTAACATCACATTGTCTGCGTCACTATGTATATACTAACATCGCTATATATCTACACAAGTATCACTGTGTTTACACTTACATCACAATATCTACACTAACGTAACGACGTCAACACTAACGTCACTATTTTGGTATACACGTGCGTTACGTTCACGGCCATCGCCTCTATGCACAAACGAGTATACAAGTTAATACAATCGTCAGCAACGTCATCACCTGAAATCCTTATACGGCATTTAGTAACTGAACATATGATAAATAACGCAAATTTATATGGAAAATAAAACTCAGTGATTGTTTTCCATATCAATTTGTGTTATTCATCATCATCACATCAGACCACATCGTGATTATTTTGCTTCCCTAGACCCGGGCCCGTAGCCACGGGGGGGGGGGGGCTTGGCTAAAGATCGAATTAGCACCACCCCACAAATATTTCGCCAATAATAATAGAGTGTTCTTAGCCGGCCACATCCTCAGTCCCCCCAAAAAATTCAGTAGCCTCCCCCCGAATTTTTAGAGCTGGCTACGGGTCCGCCTAGACGTGAACCTATTGTCATTGTTATAGATCAGTGGCGGATCCAGGACTTTTTTGAGGGGGGTGACAACCCCATGTTTTGTCTCACCGACCGCGGTTTACGGAGCTAATTTCTGCCTCTAGTAACATAGATGCTGATTGTGTGTCTGATAAGATGCGCACCGTGTGCTGTATACGTAATATATATACGACCATGCGTGCATGTCCCAGTGGAAGCTTGTAGGACCCGGGATTCCTATACACCGGTGGGGAGGGGGTGACTAGTAACCCTAGTCACCCCCCCCCCCGGATCCGCCCCTATATGTAATCTTATATAGAATCAATGGTGTATTATTTCAGCATTTTGGCCACGGAAAAGTTTCTGTTTTAGATGGTGGTTTTAAAAAATGGTTAGCAGACGGATTTGAAGTCACAGACAAAGAGCCAACGTTCAAAGTACATGTATACAAGTGTTTATTTTTCTAAAACATTTCTGAAAATAAAGGGGTCTACTATTATAAACCTTGTAATTTAGCCTGCGAACTTAGGTCATGTTTAAAACTTCAATTTCTTACCTGCATAGTTCCTTGGGATGTGCCAGTGTGATTCCTGACAAGCCACAGTGTCTAGCCGTTCGAATAGAAGAAAAAACCAGGTCCCGTACTGATGTTGGCGTGCACATCTCTGTACCGAAAAGTAAAACGTTACCCTCATCATCCACCCCGCCCCCTTTTCCCAACACTCATATGTGGGTGCCGAAAAGTTACCTCCGTGCATACCCCACCCCTCTCCTCACCCCCTCACTCTCGTCTATACAATATTGTTAATATTGACCTGGTATTTTATTCTAGAGAGGTAATTTTACTGGTAGCTACGATACAACGTTATATAGAGATTATGAAGCTATGTATGATAACATAAAGAGTAAAAAAGAACAAGTTGTTGATGGGAGAAATAGTGAAAGTTTTCGAGGGGAAGATAACCCCGCACCAGGTAAAAAAAAGATAATCCAATCAATGAAATTGACTTTTTGAATGAATGAAATTGACTTTGAATCAATGAAATTGACTTTGAATCAATGAAATTGACTTTGAATCAATGAAATAGACTTTGAATCAATGAAATTGAATCACAACGTGATGATATTAATTCATAATAAAAATTGACGTCAAACGGGGTGTTGGATTTTCGTCTTTTAAAAAGCTCAGTGTGTATGCCTACGTAATTTGGAGACGAAGATGCGGGGGGTTATATAATATCAACTGTTAAATGTTCTTAACGGGAACCTGGCAAACCCCCTCCTGCAAAAATTCCTGGATCCGCCCCTGAAACAAGGCGTATGTTATGCTTACCACACTGAGCGTTTTCTATTTTCATTTACAGAAGTAAAGAAAGGTCATATGTTAGGAGCTAAAAATATTCCATTCAGCACTTTATTTAATGATGACGGCACTTTTAAATCAGAAGGAGAATTAAAATCACGTAAGTAAAAATACCCTAGCGCTTTCACAATGTCTTCTCATTCGGCTCTGATATGAAAGACATGAAAATCCAAAATTCTCTTCATTGTTCACAAGAAGCGGTGATTCGACGCAATAAGGAAGGAATATATTTAGTAAATTCGCCCAGTAGAGTTTAATGTTACCACATGAAGCATCAAACCAAATGATCGCGAGTAAGCACCCGAAAAATTTTGCGATACTGAATACATTTTGTGCTGTTAAAATGGTTTACAATAATTCTTGCTATGAGGGAAATAATACGCACTGGCGTATATATCAACATACCCATCGGCAAACACTGAATTTCGTTTTCAGTTTCAGATAATGAATTTACAAAATTTACGACATAATTAAATGAAGTCATTTGACATATTTAAGGCTATTATAAAAACTGTTCGGTTTTTTTAATGTTTTTATATAAACCATTCTTTTCAGTATTTAATGCAGCAGCAGTAGATCTTGGTAAACCAGTTACCGCCATGTGTGAAACGGGATTAACGGCCTGTGGTCTGGCACTAGCAGGAAATTTATTAGGAAAGGAAACTATTCCAGTTTATGCCGTATGTAGTCTTTCATTTGTATTAATGACATCTTGGTGTTACCTCAAATATTCGGACTTGCTATTGAAGGAAAAAGAAGGTTATGTTCGTTCATTGGTCACGGTTTTAGTCACAGGCTAATTCATTGTTATAAGGTCAATGAACTTGTCGATTTAGTACACATGGAACTACAGATATAACTTTGTGGTTATACGAACTGAGATAGTGTGGACGACAATATAGGTTGTGCAACAGTCAGATTTCGCTTAGCCTCGACAATCTAGTCATCTCGTTCCGCCAGCGAGGATCTGAATGGCCCCATCGTAAATTTGAATTCTTACTGAATGAGCATGTCTATCAACAATCGAAGCTATCCAAACGTGTCCGTGACTGACTAATTTATACTGGATGTTAGTAGGATGGTTGACTGGTTATCGGGCATGTTAATGATTTTGAAGAAGACAGAATTTTATCTTGAAATTGTTTTTTTTTAAGACAGCGCAGGTTTATCCCACTTTAAGTTTTTGTATCAGATAATTTTGACAAGCTGTTGTGTTCGGTCATATAAAGGTTACAGATCCCCCCCCCCCCCTAATGTTAAAGAAAATTGTCAGGAAAATAATTGGACGTCGTTGCAGAAAAATTAGTAGCCTTACTCCAGTTTGATCACAAAATAAGTTATTTCCCCTTGATAGTATCGGCGTCCCGCGAATGTAATTTCGATTTATTAGTCTACGCTTCATAATTTAAGAATATGAAATAGCTCACCTTTATACAGGCAAAAATTTCAGATTTACTTGCTTGTGCTTTTAACTAGGCTATAAGCTGGTATGTTAAAGATTCGTAAATATTTGCGTTAACAAAAACACGAACTCTCGCAAGAGTTATCTCCCTTCGATATTCCAACAGACTTGCTCTCATCATACTCTTACATTTATCATTCAAGTTTTTTGGCGAGTGAAATACTTTATGCACATATTAGTAACATATAATTATTGAAAAGTTTTATAATTGTCTTCAAATAAGAAATGGGTGGCAGGAAACGATTCATTACATGAGTTATTCCCCCTTAATGCGACCCCGTTTCCCAGGATCAACCATAGATCGTAAAATACAGTTCTATAATTTAACCATAGATCGTACACTCTTTACAGTTCTATGGTAACCCCCCACCTTATCCCCGTGGTGGCTCAGAATTCCTTTTCTGGAATTATTTATTCTAATTTCAGGGTTCAATGCATGAATGGGGTCAAAAGGCGCCAAGTGAACTGTGTGTAACAGGAAAATCGTGAGATGACGTTTGAGTGTTGATAAGAAATATAAAGATTAAGTAGTCGTTTAATGATAAATTCTTTCTCTCAGTGGATTCAGTCCAAATTGTCTCTTCTTCGATTAACACAGTTTTTCGTTGTAGTTCAAGGGACGACATTTTGAACTGAATAGGATGAGGCTAACAATATGAGATTTGAGACTGTTAGCTTTCAGACATGAAATCAGCAGATAATTAAATGAAATTTGTCATTTTTAAGAAACAAGTTTATTTTCATACGTTTATAGAAAATGGCAAAACAACCTTCATTAATTTAAAGAAACAAGTAACATAGAAAAGTTCAAATATCTATTGTAAAGTAGATATTTATTTTCTGGAATTTACTGTAGCAGGTTACTATAAAATGCAGCTATAGACTAAGTTTGACTGAACCTATCAAAAACACCGTGTATAATTAAATTATGTGTAAATATCAGTCTGAGAGATTTTTACTTTTTTTCTTTTTTTAAATATAAGTTGAATTGTTTATGTTATGTCAATTTACTAGTCTACTAATCTGTTATTATTACAAGCAAAGGCATTTTTCGAGACAGTGTGGTTAACAAAATATTGAAAAGATTCCTAGTTGTTATGTATCTTTTTGCTATTATGAGATATGACTGTGCAATATTATTTGACTTTGTACTGGAGCTTCTTAGAACTAATTTTGTTTTTTGGCCAATGAAAGAGCTACCATTCTAAAAATACTTTAGTTAAAGAGGCAATGTGGAAGATTAGATAAGGCGAGAGAGAGAGGGGGGGAAATGGGGTTTAACGTCCACTCGACACAAACTAAGTCATTTTGGGACAAACGTATGGTTTCATTTTATTTCAATAATTCGCTTGCGCGTAGGGGTCTTTAGCAGTGGGAGGAAACCGGAGGGCCCGGAGGAAACCCACGAGGTTGAGAAGGCGTCCCTATCTCCATGCCACATACGCTCACACCAGGGCTCGAAACCACAGCCGCAAGCCAGAGGTGACTGGCCGGCTAGAGGTCGAAGCGCGGCACTGTAGACCACTAGGCCATCCCAACCCCCCGTTACCGTTATAATACACAAAGTCTCAATTATCCATTTTTAGGTTTAATCCTCAATCGTTAAAGCTCAGATCGGATTCACATCTATTTAAAATCTGATGGCATCGAGAGTTGATTATGGTCTTGTCATATTATAAAATGTCTAATTAATAATACTCTTAAGGTTTAAAGAAAGACCTGTAATGGGCAGATTTAGCTCTTGCATAATGTATGTTTAAGTTGAAGAAAGACGTGTAATGGGTAGATTTAGCTCTTGTATAATGATGCCCTTTAAGTTGATGATTTTGGTATGATTACCTATGCAATGCTTGTCATAAGAATTTTTCATCGGTTTCTGCCAAAAAATTTGTAAATTCCATCATTTCAATGCAACCCCAACTGTATTTTGTCCATCAGTTAGATAACCCCTGTTTCTAAAAGTAAGCCCTGTTTCTAATGATAAGCTCTGTTTCTGAAAATGATCTCTGTTTCGTTATGGAAGTTCATTAGACTACAGTATTTTACAGCACAAAGACACTCTTCGTATTTTTTTTTACTTCTTTATTTGTAAATGAAAGGCTGAAGTAAATTATATTTTAAGACGGAATGATGGTTATCTTATTATAATCTGATTTTAATATACAGATCAAATTTCGTTTTTATACTTCAAAATTTCGTTTTACTTCAAAATTTCATTTTACTATGGAAGAGTTGTTATCATTGGCGTGTTCTGAATGATTTGAGGGATTACCTAGGGGGAACTTTAGGCGTGTTTTCCACGGAACTGTGGGTAATTCACAAGTAGCATCATGAAAGAGTTATGATTGACGTATTCTGTATGATTTGAGGGATTAGCCAATGAAACAGTCTGTAACAGTGAGCACGGAACTGTGGGTAATCCACTAGTAACATCAATGCTGATTGGTTAATCAAATGTTTGACGTTATAGGAACAAAGGCCGCTCGTATGACCTCAGACGCGACCTATCGCTACAACTGGTCAGATCTTGATGTAGTGTAAGCTATCGAAAGTATAAAACCAAGAAGCGAAATATTAGATTGGTTTGATTATTATTATGTAGGGGGATTTACCCGGGTTGCAAAAAAACAGATGCTATGATTGGAAAACGGTTTTATACCCGACTCCCTTCAACTGACAACCCCCAAGACTAACACATAAGTACATGTGGGCCCTTTTAGTGGGGCTGATATGTGAAATGGGCGTGCACTTCCGGAAAGAAGCATCAAAATTTGGCCGAAGAGGTTTTTGGGTATGCTGATTTCAAAAATGGCGGGAGCCACGACGTCACTCTAGCCGTTCCCGCCAAAAATTGAGAATTTCAAAATGGCCGCCGTATAACACGTTCTGGCCCATAAATTTCTGTAAATGCCCCGATTTAAATGATGTTGCTGATTTCAAAAATGGCGGGTACCACGATGTCACTCCAGCCGTCACTCCAAAAATTGAGAAATTCAAAATGGCCACCATAAAACACGTCCTCGTCGATAAAGTTTCTGTAAGTGCCCCGATTTCAATGATCTTGATGTCTATACCTATGTTTTTAAGGTCAAGGAATCCAGTAAAGCACATACGAAGACTCATAGTGCTCTCCTTCATAGTGTTTTCTAAACATGGTCATAATTCTATTCAAACGGGTGAATTATTTACATCTACTCCTTTGCTGTACGGATATCAAGAATGCATTATGTTCCATTTCAGTGGAAACTAGCTATTACTCATCAAACACAAACAGTCCACATTTGATTTCAATCACCATGTTATATATGCACACGATAGTTTTATAAAAATATTCAATAAACGTCTAAACTTTCTTCATAAATCCGATATATTCGGTGAAAATACATTTAATAAGGCATCAGTATCATTCAATTTTTCAGAAACAAGTGATGGTCATCTAGTCAATCACCTACCGTGTCCAAAAGATTTAAACTTGCTCTTTGGGCATGTGCTACAGCTACATCTGTTCAACCGACCAACTGACCAACTGGGACATTTGTGCTCCTTGTCAAACACATGGTGGAACACTCATAAATACATCAGCAACAGGTTACGCGTCTCTGGCCACTAATTTATCAGCCTTTCATGAATTGAACAAAGTGTCCTGACTAGATGATGGAACATAATAGATTCTTGATATCCGTTTAGCAAAGGAGAAGATGTAAATAATTCACCCGTCCGGCCTGTTAATTGGGGTGTTATAATGACTAATATTTACCGGCTGGGAGTTGCGGCGAACTCCTGTAATCTAGCTACTTAGAGGCCTGGAACGGAGGACGGTTTGAGAATGGGATTCCTGCTGTCCGGTGTGCTATGTCGATCAGGTGTCCGCACTAAGCCAGGCATCAATATGGATTCAACGGGGGAGCCCGTAGTATCCAGGTTGTCTAAGGAGGGACGAATCGGCCCAGGGCAGAAATGCAGCAGGCAAAAGTCCCCGTGTCCGGCAGTAGTGGGATCGCACCTGTGAATAGGCATCTGTTAGTAGCCCGTTCAAAATAATCGAACCCATTCCTTTTAACACATCTTCCCACTCATTTTACATTTTTACAACAACACAGCGCAAAATAATTTCAATATATTCATATTTGGCTTCATGCACTTTCTCAGTTCAAAATCTCGTTGAATCAATCTACCATTATGGAATGCTGATTCACGCCGTTTTGTAATAAAAGGGAGATAACTTTAAATACGTGTCTTTGTTTTCAGATCATCTGGATTGGTTAAAACGCATATGCGTTAAATGAATCATAAGATCTACCGTTGAGTCAATATAGCCTGGATGGCTTCGCTCCCAGCTTGTAGATTAAAAGGTGTTGGGTCGTCTGTGTAACCTCGCGAGTTTTTCCAGGTGATGGGTCGTTTGTCTAACCACGTGAGTGTTTTTCCTGAAGATCCCCACTCGTAGTCGCGTGCAAATACTGAATGAATATTGAATCCTATGGTTGTCCCGAAATTGCCTAGTTCGTGTCGAGTGGTCGTAAATCCTCATCCCTCATGTTAGATTCCTGTCAAAACACTGATGTACACCCTCGTCAATAGACAATCAACGTAAATGGATTAATCTATGCCGATTGACCTCTTCAAGGTCAAATTCGTAAGTCCCCTAGGTCATTATCTGGCGTTGTTTAAAAGGACGCTTCTTTCGAATAGATCTGCAAAGTATTCATAGCGTGGGGTACCTTTACCCGTTACATAGCACCATGGCGGGTTCATGTGGGAGCCCTTTAGCCCAGCTAAATTATTGACAGTGTAAAAATAAAAAAGATTCCTGTTTATTGGGGTGTTATAATAACTAACCTTTACCGGCTGGGAGTTGCGGCGAACTCCTGTAATCTAGCTACTTAGAGGCCTGGAATGGAGGACGGTTTGAGAATGGGATTCCTGCTCTCCGGTGTGCTATGTCGATCAGGTGTCCGCACTAAGCCAGGCATCAATATGGATTCAACGGGGGAGCCCGTAGTATCCAGGTTGTCTAAGGAGGGACGAATCGGCCCAGGGCAGAAATGCAGCAGGCAAAAGTCCCCGTGTCCGGCAGTAGTGCGATCGCACCTGTGAATAGGCATCTGTTAGTAGCCCGTTCAAAATAATCGAACCCATTCCTTTTTAACACATCTTCCCACCTATTTCACATTTTTACAACAACACAGCGCAAAATAATTTCAATATATTCATATTTGGCTTCATGCACTTTCTCAGTTCAAAATCTCGTTGAATCAATCTACCATATGGAATGCTGATTCACGCCGTTTTGTAATGAAAGGGAGATAACTTTAAATACGTGTCTTTGTTTTCAGATCATCTGGATTGGTTAAAACGCATATGCGTTAAATGAATCATAAGATCTACCGTTGAGTCAATATAGCGTGGATGGCTTCGCTCCCAGCTTGTTGATGAAAAGGTGTTGGATCGTCTGTGTAACCTCGCGAGTTTTTCCAGGTGATGGGTCGTTTGTCTAACCACGTGAGTGTTTTTCCCACACTTAAATATCCCAACTCGTAGTCGCGTGCAAATACTGAATGAATATTGAATCCTATGGTTGTCCCGAAATTGCCTAGTTCGTGTCGAGTGGTCGTAAATCCTCATCCCTCATGTTAGATTCCTGTCAAAACACTGATGTACACCCTCGTGAATAGATAATCAACGTAAATGGATTAATTTATGCCGATTGACCTCTTCAAGGTCAAATTCGTAAGTCCCCGAGGTCATTATCTGGCGTTGTTTAAAAGGACGCTTCTTTCGAATAGATCTGCAAAGTATTCATAGCGTGGGGTACCTTTACCCGTTACATAGGACCATGGCGGGTTCATGTGGGAGCCCTTTAGCCCAGCTAAATTATTGACAGTGTAAAAAAAAAGATTCCTGTTTATTGTGGTGTTATAATAACTAACATTTACCGGCTGGGAGTTGCGGCGAACTCCTGTAATCTAGCTACTTAGAGGCCTGGAATGGAGGACGGTTTGAGAATGGGATTCCTGCTCTCCGGTGTGCTATGTCGATCAGGTGTCCGCACTAAGCCAGGCATCAATATGGATTCAACGGGGGAGCCCATAGTATCCAGGTTGTCTAAGGAGGGACGAATCGGCCCAGGGCAGAAATGCAGCAGGCAAAAGTCCCCGTGTCCGGCAGTAGTGGGATCGCACCTGTGAATAGGCATCTGTTAGTAGCCCGTTCAAAATAATCGAACCCATTCCTTTTTAACACATCTTCCCACCCCATTTCACATTTGTACAACAAACCAGCGCAAAATAATTTCAATACATTCATTTTTGGCTTCATGCACTTTTTCGTTTAAAAATCTCCTTGAATCGATCTACCATATGGAATGCTGATTTACGCCGTTTGGTAATGAAAGGGAGATAACTTTAAATACGTGTCTTTGTTTTCAGATCATCTGGATTGGTTAAAACGCATATGCGTTAAATGAATCATAAGATCTACCGTTGAGTCAATATAGCGTGGATGGCTTCGCTCCCAGCTTGTTGATGAAAAGGTGTTGGATCGTCTGTGTAACCTCGCGAGTTTTTCCAGGTGATGGGTCGTTTGTCTAACCACGTGAGTGTTTTTCCCACACTTAAAGATCCCCACTCGTAGTCGCATGCAAATACTGAATGAATATTGAATCCTATGGTTGTCCCGGAATTGCCTAGTTCGTGTCGAGTGGTCGTCAATCCTCATCCCTCATGTTAGATTCCTGTCAAAACACTGATGTACACCCTCGTGAATAGATAATCAACGTAAATGGATTAATTTATGCCGATTGACCTCTTCAAGGTCAAATTCGTAAGTCCCCGAGGTCATTATCTGGCGTTGTTTAAAAGGACGCTTCTTTCGAATAGATCTGCAAAGTATTCATAGCGTGGGGTACCTTTACCCGTTACATAGCACCATGGCGGATTCATGTGGGAGCCCTTTAGCCCAGCTAAATTATTGACAGTGTAAAAAAAAAAGATTCCTGTTTATTGGGGTGTTATAATAACTAATATTTACCGGCTGGGAGTTGTGGCGAACTCGTGTAATCTAGCTACTTAGAGGCCTGGAATGGAGGACGGTTTGAGAATGGGATTCCTGCTCTCCGGTGTGCTATGTCGATCAGGTGTCCGCACTAAGCCAGGCATCAATATGGATTCAACGGGAAAGCCCATAGTATCCAGGTTGTCTAAGGAGGGACGAATCGGCCCAGAGCATAAATGCAGCAGGCAAAAGTCCCCGTGTCCGGCAGTAGTGGGATCGCACCTGTGAATAGGCATCTGTTAGTAGCCCGTTCAAAATAATCGAACCCATTCCCTTTTAACACATCTTCCCACCCCATTTCACATTTGTACAACAAACCAGCGCAAAATAATTTCAATACATTCATATTTGGCTTCATGCACTTTTTCGTTTAAAAATCTCCTTGAATCGATCTACCATATGGAATGCTGATTTACGCCGTTTGGTAATGAAAGGGAGATAACTTTAAATACGTGTCTTTGTTTTCAGATCATCTGGATTGGTTAAAACGCATATGCGTTAATAAATGAATCATAAGATCTACCGTTGAGTCAATATAGCGTGGATGGCTTCGCTCCCAGCTTGTTGATGAAAAGGTGTTGGATCGTCTGTGTAACCTCGCGAGTTTTTCCAGGTGATGGGTCGTTTGTCTAACCACGTGAGTGTTTTTCCCACACTTAAAGATCCCCACTCGTAGTCGCGTGCAAATACTGAATGAATATTGAATCCTATGGTTGTCCCGGAATTGCCTAGTTCGTCTCGAGTGGTCGTAAATCCTCATCTCTCATGTTAGATTCCTGTCAAAACACTGATGTACACCCTCGTGAATAGATAATCAACGTAAATGGATTAATTTATGCCGATTGACCTCTTCAAGGTCAAATTCGTAAGTCCCCGAGGTCATTATCTGGCGTTGTTTAAAAGGACGCTTCTTTCGAATAGATCTGCAAAGTATTCATAGCGTGGGGTACCTTTACCCGTTACATAGCACCATGGCGGGTTCATGTGGGAGCCCTTTAGCCCAGCTAAATTATTGACAGTGTAACAAAAAAAGATTCCTGTTTATTGGGGTGTTATAATAACTAATATTTACCGGCTGGGAGTTGCGGCGAACTCCTGTAATCTAGCTACTTAGAGGCCTGGAATGGAGGACGGTTTGAGAATGGGATTCCTGCTCTCCGGTGTGCTATGTCGATCAGGTGTCCTCACTAAGCCAGGCATCAATATGGATTCAACGGGGAAGCCCATAGTATCCAGGTTGTCTAAGGAGGGACGAATCGGCCCAGAGCATAAATGCAGCAGGCAAAAGTCCCCGTGTCCGGCAGTAGTGGGATCGCACCTGTGAATAGGCATCTGTTAGTAGCCCGTTCAAAATAATCGAACCCATTCCTTTTTAACACATCTTCCCACCCCATTTCACATTTGTACAACAAACCAGCGCAAAATAATTTCAATACATTCATATTTGGCTTCATGCACTTTTTCGTTTAAAAATCTCCTTGAATCGATCTACCATATGGAATGCTGATTTACGCCGTTTGGTAATGAAAGGGAGATATAACTTTAAATACGTGTCTTTGTTTTCAGATCATCTGGATTGGTTAAAACGCATATGCGTTAAATGAATCATAAGATCTACCGTTGAGTCAATATAGCGTGGATGGCTTCGCTCCCAGCTTGTTGATGAAAAGGTGTTGGATCGTCTGTGTAACCTCGCGAGTTTTTCCAGGTGATGGGTCGTTTGTCTAACCACGTGAGTGTTTTTCCCACACTTAAAGATCCCCACTCGTAGTCGCGTGCAAATACTGAATGAATATTGAATCCTATGGTTGTCCCGGAATTGCCTAGTTCGTGTCGAGTGGTCGTAAATCCTCATCCCTCATGTTAGATTCCTGTCAAAACACTGATGTACACCCTCGTGAATAGATAATCAACGTAAATGGATTAATTTATGCCGATTGACCTCTTCAAGGTCAAATTCGTAAGTCCCCGAGGTCATTATCTGGCGTTGTTTAAAAGGACGCTTCTTTGGAATAGATCTGCAAAGTATTCATAGCGTGGGGTACCTTTACCCGTTACATAGCACCATGGCGGGTTCATGTGGGAGCCCTTTAGCCCAGCTAAATTATTGACAGTGTAAAAAAAAAAGATTCCTGTTTATTGGGGTGTTATAATAACTAATATTTACCGGCTGGGAGTTGCGGCGAACTCCTGTAATCTAGCTACTTAGAGGCCTGGAATGGAGGACGGTTTGAGAATGGGATTCCTGCTCTCCGGTGTGCTATGTCGATCAGGTGTCCGCACTAAGCCAGGCATCAATATGGATTCAACGGGGGAGCCCGTAGTATCCAGGTTGTCTAAGGAGGGACGAATCGGCCCAGGGCATAAATGCAGCAGGCAAAAGTCCCCGTGTCCGGCAGTAGTGGGATCGCACCTGTGAATAGGCATCTGTTAGTAGCCCGTTCAAAATAATCGAACCCATTCCTTTTTAACACATCTTCCCACCCCATTTCACATTTGTACAACAAACCAGCGCAATATAATTTCAATACATTCATATTTGGCTTCATGCACTTTTTCGTTTAAAAATCTCCTTGAATCGATCTACCATATGGAATGCTGATTTACGCCGTTTGGTAATGAAAGGGAGATAACTTTAAATACGTGTCTTTGTTTTCAGATCATCTGGATTGCTTAAAACGCATATGCGTTAAATGAATCATAAGATCTACCGTTGAGTCAATATAGCGTGGATGGCTTCGCTCCCAGCTTGTTGATGAAAAGGTGTTGGATCGTCTGTGTAACCTCGCGAGTTTTTCCAGGTGATGGGTCGTTTGTCTAACCACGTGAGTGTTTTTCCCACACTTAAAGATCCCCACTCGTAGTCGCGTGCAAATACTGAATGAATATTGAATCCTATGGTTGTCCCGGAATTGCCGAGTTCGTGTCGAGTGGTCGTAAATCCTCATCCCTCATGTTAGATTCCTGTCAAAACACTGATGTACACCCTCGTGAATAGATAATCAACGTAAATGGATTAATTTATGCCGATTGACCTCTTCAAGGTCAAATTCGTAAGTCCTCGAGGTCATTATCTGGCGTTGTTTAAAAGGACGCTTCTTTCGAATAGATCTGCAAAGTATTCATAGCGTGGGGTACCTTTACCCGTTACATAGCACCATGGCGGGTTCATGTGGGAGCCCTTTAGCCCAGCTAAGTTATTGACAGTGTAAAAAAAAAAGGATTCCTGTTTATTGGGGTGTTATAATAACTAATATATACCGGCTGGGAGTTGCGGCGAACTCCTGTAATCTAGCTACTTAGAGGCCTGGAATGGAGGACGGTTTGAGAATGGGATTCCTGCTCTCCGGTGTGCTATGTCGATCAGGTGTCCGCACTAAGCCAGGCATCAATATGGATTCAACGGGGGAGCCCGTAGTATCCAGGTTGTCTAAGGAGGGACGAATCGGTCCAGGGCAGAAATGCAGCAGGCAAAAGTCCCCGTGTCAGGCAGTAGTGGGATCGCACCTGTGAATAGGCATCTGTTAGTAGCCCGTTCAAAATAATCGAACCCATTCCTTTTTAACACATCTTCCCACCCATTTCACATTTTTACAACAACCCAGCGCAAAATATTTTCATTACATTCATATTTGGCTTCATGCACTTTTTCGTTTCAAAATCTCCTTGAATCGATCTACCATATGGAATGTTGATTTACGCCGTTTTGTAATGAAAGGGAGGTAACTTTAAATACGTATCTTTGTTTTCAGACCATCCGGATTGGTTAAAATGCATGCGTCAAATAAATCATGTGGTCTACCGTTGAGTCAAATGGCGTGGATGGCTTCGATCCCAGCTTGTGGTTGAAAATGTGTTGGCTCTTCTGTCTAACCTTGCGACTTTTCTCCAGGTCGTCCGTGTTCTTCCCACACCTAAAGATCACTACTCGCAGTTGCGTGCAAATACTGAATGAATATTGAATCTCGAAATTATCTAATTAGTGTCAAGTGGGCGTAAATCCTCATTTCTCTCTTTTTAGATTCCTGTCAAAACACTGGTATACACCCTCGTCAATAGACAATCAACGTAAATGGATTAATTTATGCTGATTGACCTCTTCAAGGTCAAATCTGCAAGTCCCCAAGTTCATAATGTCATAATGTGGAGAAACTTAAAAAAAACACTCCCGTTTTAATAGATCTGCAAAGTATTCGTAGCGCGGGGTACCTTTAACCGTTACATAGCACCATGGCGGGTCCACGTGGGAGTCCTTCAGCCCAGCTAAATTATTGACAGTGTAATAAAAAGGATTTCTGTTTATTGGGTGATATAATAACTATTATTCACCGGCTGGGAGTTGCGGCGAACTCCTGTAATCTAGCTACTTAGATGCCTGGAATGGAGGACGGTTTGAGAATGGGATTCCTGCTCTCCGGTGTGCTATGTCGATCAGGTGTCCGCACTAAGCCAGGCATCAATATGGATTCAACGGGGGAGCCCGTAGTATCCAGGTTGTCTAAGGAGGGACGAATCGGTCCAGGGCAGAAATGCAGCAGGCAAAAGTCCCCGTGTCAGGCAGTAGTGGGATCGCACCTGTGAATAGGCATCTGTTAGTAGCCCGTTCAAAATAATCGAACCCATTCCTTTTTAACACCTTCCCACCCATTTCACATTTTTACAACAATCCAGCGCAAAATATTTTCATTACATTCATATTTGGCTTCATGCACTTTTTTGTTTCAAAATCTCCATGAATCGATCTACATATTGTACCATTTGGAATGTAATTATTACTTTACGCGGTTTTGCAATGAAAGGGAGATAACTTGTGTGTGTTAGTTTTTCGGACCATAGTGGGTCTGGCTAACCCCGTGTTCTTCCTACACCTTAAGATCCCTACTAGCAGTCTTGTGCAAAAAATTTAATAGCTATTGAATCATATGTTTGTCCCGACATTACCTAGTTCGTTTCGAGTGGACCCTTTTAAATCCTTGCCAAAACACTGATACACATGTGGTAATAATTTTGTATTTGATATTTAAACCATTTTGGGTTTTTTTTCCACAAATGACGATTTGGTCAATAAAATAATAAAGTTGCAAATTATATGCTTTATATAAAAGAAAATTGGCGGTCCTTGCTGCAGCCCAGTCAGCACCCCACTTAATCCGGCCCCGTGTATAGCCTATTGCACTTTAACATACATTATGCAAAAGCTAAATCTGCCTGTTACAGGTCTTTTTTTAGGTCTGAAATGTTATCTATATTATCAATTGGACATTGATTAACTTATCAAGACCATAATCAACTGTCGATGTCAAGGCTAGCCTTCGATGTTGGCGGATTAAAATCCTATATGCCGCTTAATGGCCGTTGATAATTAAATCAATCAAGTGGATAATCGAGACTATGCTGTTTATATTAATGATTTGAATAATGATGACCGAGTCTATGCGAATATTTCAAACGCTTTTTTCTAGGCTAATAGTGGATCAATTTGACTGAAATTTTCAGCAAATTACCTTTACACTATCCAGTTTTTATCTATTATAGTGAGAACTGCCATCTCTTTATCTTATCTCCCATAATGTAACTTTAACTTATCTAGACCATAATCAACCCTCGATGTCAACGCGAGCATGCCATGTTTATGTTCCGATTTGCTGTTCGACTTCCATTCATAATTAAGTCAAAAAATGGATAATCAAGACTATGTTTTTTTATCCTACCGACTTTAGTAATGATGATTGAAGCGAGCCCCAATATTCAATCACTAAAATCTCGGTTCATAGTGGATCAATTTGAAATTATCACCCAATATCTTATTTGACAGTAGATATCGCTTGTATGATAAATTACATAATCTACTGCGATATCTCCTTAGGAGATATCGCTTTACATGAATTTGATTGGTCAATCAAAAAGGAACTACTTTCTTTGATTTTAAAGAGAATCTCCAACTCGTGTTTTTTGATATCAAAAAATATCAACACTCGTTGATAAAGTAAAAAAAACTCGGCAGAGCCTCGTTTTTTTTACATTATCAACTTGTGTTGGTATTTTTTGATATCAAAAAACACTCGTAGGAGATTCTCTATTTGTCCGCAAAATGCCTTTACATTATCCAGTTTTTACCTATTATAGTGAGAATTGACAACTCTTTACCTTATCTCCCATAATGTATCATTAAGCAGTGATCTGAGCATTATTCTTATAGATGATGTAATTGAGAGCGCGAATCTACCAGGAAACTTTCCAATCGGAAGCTCTAGGCACCTCATTGTCATTCTGAAGGGGGCCGGAGGACTTTGCATTCGCTCACATTGGCTTTATTCGGTGGCAGAACCAAAGTCCAAAACAACCGGTTAAGATGTGGAAGGGAGATAATCTCTATGAGAATAAATTGTAAGAGTCCCGGAAAATATGACAACAGATGCTACCTATATTGGCGCCAAACATAGATCCGATAGAAAGTATGTGCGTCCCAGTGTGAAGATTTATTGTACATTTAAAGGTAAGGTCAAACGATTAGCACAGAAATGCCAAATAATTAATTCCACGAAGTTGATCCAATTTAATTATCATATGCCAGACAGGGGTGAATGTCAAAGACGCAAAATCTGGTCACCGTATTCATTAGCAGCATGAGCAGCAGCGAGCGGGATGTTATTATACCCCATTTCACTTTATTCACTATTTGGAATGTATCTGCACATATCACAAATTTTGCCATTTAAAAGAGCGATAAGTCTCTAACACAATATCATCCAAAGTCTTACACGTTGTAAAAACGAATTATTTGTCAATTCAAATCAACATTGATGCTGTTATCTTACCTTCAAAATATCCAATATTTAAGACAAAATAAACATTTTACCATTGGTACATAAATCATATACCATAGTGCATTTCAGCATCATTTGTAACAAGTGACCAGAAAGAACGAGACTAGACATATTCCACAACTCAAGTTAAACGCGATGACATAACTTATCTAGAGAGTATGCACAATAGACTGGAATAACCAGACACTAGAAATTTCTATTCGGTTCTATTTCACTGGACATAATTGATCTGAAATTAGAGTCAAAACGGAAAGAATTGAACGTAAATCAGTTCATACACAATAAGATTACATTATTATATGCATTGCTACCGATTTGGGTCAATTTTTAGGTCCCAAATATTAGCGATTTAGCATCTTTAAACCATGATATTTTAGTTTGGGTTTTACAGTTCCCAAATACCAGTGGTTTGACATCAGGAAGCTGCCATGGGGGGATAGGGCAGTCGATCGGTTTAACCCGACATGAGGCTGGTGTGGTAGAAACATTCAACCCATCATGGTTTAATATGTGGCATTAGATCATAAGGTCTGGTATTGAATTGCACAGTTTTGATTCCCCACTGTTATGTGGTAGGGGAGTACGATTGCCAGTCAAACCTTGTGAGTTTTCTCCAAGCCTTCCAGTTTCCTCTTACGGCTAATTAAAGACCTCCTGAACCACATGTGGGTCCCTAAATGACCAAGGTTGTGTTGAGAGGATGTTAAACCCCATTTCCCTTCCTCCCATAAGTCACCATGAAAAACACTATGCTCATAATTAAAGATGTCTGTTCCAGAATGCCAGTCAAACCTTACCTTATCTGACAAAAAGAATTTAATGTTCTGTATACTTGTTTTGCAACTTTCTCTGCAAGAAAATACCCAATTCATTTTTCCTTTGGTATTCTCAAAGTCAACTGACAATTTTTAACAAAAAACAGTTTTATATTCTGTAGACCTATTTCGCAAAAATTAAAAAATGTCTATCCAGCAGAACAATTCATTTTTCCTTTGGTATTGTCAAAATCAACTGGAAAATTTTCCTCTGAAATCTGGTACAATATTTAACATGTCTTTGAAAAGAAAAGAAGAAGCTCTTCAAATCTACTCGCAGTTGCGTGCAAATACTGAATGAATATTGAATCTCGAAATTATCTAATTAGTGTCAAGTGGGCGTAAATCCTCATTTCTCTCTTTTTAGATTCCTGTCAAAACACTGGTATACACCCTCGTCAATAGACAATCAACGTAAATGGATTAATTTATGCTGATTGACCTCTTCAAGGTCAAATCTGCAAGTCCCCAAGTTCATAATGTCATAATGTGGAGAAACTTAAAAAAAACACTCCCGTTTTAATAGATCTGCAAAGTATTCGTAGCGCGGGGTACCTTTAACCGTTACATAGCACCATGGCGGGTCCACGTGGGAGTCCTTCAGCCCAGCTAAATTATTGACAGTGTAATAAAAAGGATTTCTGTTTATTGGGTGATATAATAACTATTATTCACCGGCTGGGAGTTGCGGCGAACTCCTGTAATCTAGCTACTTAGATGCCTGGAATGGAGGACGGTTTGAGAATGGGATTCCTGCTCTCCGGTGTGCTATGTCGATCAGGTGTCCGCACTAAGCCAGGCATCAATATGGATTCAACGGGGGAGCCCGTAGTATCCAGGTTGTCTAAGGAGGGACGAATCGGTCCAGGGCAGAAATGCAGCAGGCAAAAGTCCCCGTGTCAGGCAGTAGTGGGATCGCACCTGTGAATAGGCATCTGTTAGTAGCCCGTTCAAAATAATCGAACCCATTCCTTTTTAACACCTTCCCACCCATTTCACATTTTTACAACAATCCAGCGCAAAATATTTTCATTACATTCATATTTGGCTTCATGCACTTTTTTGTTTCAAAATCTCCATGAATCGATCTACATATTGTACCATTTGGAATGTAATTATTACTTTACGCGGTTTTGCAATGAAAGGGAGATAACTTGTGTGTGTTAGTTTTTCGGACCATAGTGGGTCTGGCTAACCCCGTGTTCTTCCTACACCTTAAGATCCCTACTAGCAGTCTTGTGCAAAAAATTTAATAGCTATTGAATCATATGTTTGTCCCGACATTACCTAGTTCGTTTCGAGTGGACCCTTTTAAATCCTTGCCAAAACACTGATACACATGTGGTAATAATTTTGTATTTGATATTTAAACCATTTTGGGTTTTTTTTCCACAAATGACGATTTGGTCAATAAAATAATAAAGTTGCAAATTATATGCTTTATATAAAAGAAAATTGGCGGTCCTTGCTGCAGCCCAGTCAGCACCCCACTTAATCCGGCCCCGTGTATAGCCTATTGCACTTTAACATACATTATGCAAAAGCTAAATCTGCCTGTTACAGGTCTTTTTTTAGGTCTGAAATGTTATCTATATTATCAATTGGACATTGATTAACTTATCAAGACCATAATCAACTGTCGATGTCAAGGCTAGCCTTCGATGTTGGCGGATTAAAATCCTATATGCCGCTTAATGGCCGTTGATAATTAAATCAATCAAGTGGATAATCGAGACTATGCTGTTTATATTAATGATTTGAATAATGATGACCGAGTCTATGCGAATATTTCAAACGCTTTTTTCTAGGCTAATAGTGGATCAATTTGACTGAAATTTTCAGCAAATTACCTTTACACTATCCAGTTTTTATCTATTATAGTGAGAACTGCCATCTCTTTATCTTATCTCCCATAATGTAACTTTAACTTATCTAGACCATAATCAACCCTCGATGTCAACGCGAGCATGCCATGTTTATGTTCCGATTTGCTGTTCGACTTCCATTCATAATTAAGTCAAAAAATGGATAATCAAGACTATGTTTTTTTATCCTACCGACTTTAGTAATGATGATTGAAGCGAGCCCCAATATTCAATCACTAAAATCTCGGTTCATAGTGGATCAATTTGAAATTATCACCCAATATCTTATTTGACAGTAGATATCGCTTGTATGATAAATTACATAATCTACTGCGATATCTCCTTAGGAGATATCGCTTTACATGAATTTGATTGGTCAATCAAAAAGGAACTACTTTCTTTGATTTTAAAGAGAATCTCCAACTCGTGTTTTTTGATATCAAAAAATATCAACACTCGTTGATAAAGTAAAAAAAACTCGGCAGAGCCTCGTTTTTTTTACATTATCAACTTGTGTTGGTATTTTTTGATATCAAAAAACACTCGTAGGAGATTCTCTATTTGTCCGCAAAATGCCTTTACATTATCCAGTTTTTACCTATTATAGTGAGAATTGACAACTCTTTACCTTATCTCCCATAATGTATCATTAAGCAGTGATCTGAGCATTATTCTTATAGATGATGTAATTGAGAGCGCGAATCTACCAGGAAACTTTCCAATCGGAAGCTCTAGGCACCTCATTGTCATTCTGAAGGGGGCCGGAGGACTTTGCATTCGCTCACATTGGCTTTATTCGGTGGCAGAACCAAAGTCCAAAACAACCGGTTAAGATGTGGAAGGGAGATAATCTCTATGAGAATAAATTGTAAGAGTCCCGGAAAATATGACAACAGATGCTACCTATATTGGCGCCAAACATAGATCCGATAGAAAGTATGTGCGTCCCAGTGTGAAGATTTATTGTACATTTAAAGGTAAGGTCAAACGATTAGCACAGAAATGCCAAATAATTAATTCCACGAAGTTGATCCAATTTAATTATCATATGCCAGACAGGGGTGAATGTCAAAGACGCAAAATCTGGTCACCGTATTCATTAGCAGCATGAGCAGCAGCGAGCGGGATGTTATTATACCCCATTTCACTTTATTCACTATTTGGAATGTATCTGCACATATCACAAATTTTGCCATTTAAAAGAGCGATAAGTCTCTAACACAATATCATCCAAAGTCTTACACGTTGTAAAAACGAATTATTTGTCAATTCAAATCAACATTGATGCTGTTATCTTACCTTCAAAATATCCAATATTTAAGACAAAATAAACATTTTACCATTGGTACATAAATCATATACCATAGTGCATTTCAGCATCATTTGTAACAAGTGACCAGAAAGAACGAGACTAGACATATTCCACAACTCAAGTTAAACGCGATGACATAACTTATCTAGAGAGTATGCACAATAGACTGGAATAACCAGACACTAGAAATTTCTATTCGGTTCTATTTCACTGGACATAATTGATCTGAAATTAGAGTCAAAACGGAAAGAATTGAACGTAAATCAGTTCATACACAATAAGATTACATTATTATATGCATTGCTACCGATTTGGGTCAATTTTTAGGTCCCAAATATTAGCGATTTAGCATCTTTAAACCATGATATTTTAGTTTGGGTTTTACAGTTCCCAAATACCAGTGGTTTGACATCAGGAAGCTGCCATGGGGGGATAGGGCAGTCGATCGGTTTAACCCGACATGAGGCTGGTGTGGTAGAAACATTCAACCCATCATGGTTTAATATGTGGCATTAGATCATAAGGTCTGGTATTGAATTGCACAGTTTTGATTCCCCACTGTTATGTGGTAGGGGAGTACGATTGCCAGTCAAACCTTGTGAGTTTTCTCCAAGCCTTCCAGTTTCCTCTTACGGCTAATTAAAGACCTCCTGAACCACATGTGGGTCCCTAAATGACCAAGGTTGTGTTGAGAGGATGTTAAACCCCATTTCCCTTCCTCCCATAAGTCACCATGAAAAACACTATGCTCATAATTAAAGATGTCTGTTCCAGAATGCCAGTCAAACCTTACCTTATCTGACAAAAAGAATTTAATGTTCTGTATACTTGTTTTGCAACTTTCTCTGCAAGAAAATACCCAATTCATTTTTCCTTTGGTATTCTCAAAGTCAACTGACAATTTTTAACAAAAAACAGTTTTATATTCTGTAGACCTATTTCGCAAAAATTAAAAAATGTCTATCCAGCAGAACAATTCATTTTTCCTTTGGTATTGTCAAAATCAACTGGAAAATTTTCCTCTGAAATCTGGTACAATATTTAACATGTCTTTGAAAAGAAAAGAAGAAGCTCTTCAAATCTTCTTTTAAGTCGTAGACAAACAAATTCATAAATCTTAACATCACAAAACAAGACAAAACGTGTTTATTTTTATTGTGCAGATCATCAGCCAGGCTAGATACATTAAAATACAATTATGGCAGTAAAAATGGCTAACAAAAATCTGGACAAGATCAAATTCGTAATTCCCTGGGGTCATTATCTGGCGTTGTTTAAAAGGACGCTTCTTTCGAATAGATATTCATAGCGTGGGGTACCTTTACCCGTTACATAGCACCATGGCGGGTTCATGTTGGAGCCCTTTAGTCCAGCTAAATTATTGACAGTGTAAAAAAAAAAGATTCCTGTTTATTGGGGTGTTATAATAACTAATATTTACCGGCTGGGAGTTGGGGCGAACTTCTGTAATCTAGCTACTTAGAGGCCTGGAATGGAGGACGGTTTGATAATGGGATTCCTGCTCTCCGGTGTGCTATGTCGATCAGGTGTCCGCACTAAGCCAGGCATCAATATGGATTCAACGGGGAAGCCCGTAGTATCCAGGTTGTCTAAGGAGGTACGAATCGGCCCAGGGCAGAAATGCAGCAGGCAAAAGTCCCCGTGTCCGGCAGTAGTGGGATCGCACCTGTGAATAGGCATCTGTTAGTAGCCCGTTCAAAATAATCGAACCCATTCCTTTTTAACACATCTTCCCACCCCATTTCACATTTGTACAACAAACTAGCGCAAAATAATTTTAATATATTCATATTTGTCTTCATGCACTTTCTCAGTTCAAAATCTCGTTGAATCAATCTACCATATGGAATGCTGATTCACGCCGTTTTGTAATGAAAGGGAGATAACTTTAAATACGTGTCTTTGTTTTCAGATCATCTGGATTGGTTAAAACGCATATGCGTTAAATGAATCAAAAGATCTACCGTTGAGTCAATATAGCGTGGATGGCTTCGCTCCCAGCTTGTTGATGAAAAGGTGTTGGATAGTCTGTGTAACCTCGCGAGTTTTTCCAGGTGATGGGTCGTTTGTCTAACCACGTGAATGTTTTTCCCACACTTAAAGATCTCCACTCGTAGTCGCGTGCAAATACTGAATGAATATTGAATCCTATGGTTGTCCCGAAATTGCCTAGTTCGTGTCGAGTGGTCGTAAATCCTCGTCTCTCATGTTAGATTCCTGTCAAAACACTGATGTACACCCTAGTGAATAGATAATCAACGTAAATGGATTAATTTATGCCGATTGACCTCTTCAAGAACAAATTCGTAAGTCCCCGAGGTCATTATCTGGCGTTGTTTAAAAGGACGCTTCTTTCGAATAGATCTGCAAAGTATTCATAGCGTGGGGTACCTTTACCCGTTACATAGCACCATGGCGGGTTCATGTGGGAGCCCTTTAGCCCAGCTAAATTATTGACAGTGTAAAAAAAAAAGATTCCTGTTTATTGGTGTGTTATAATAACAAATATTTACCGGCTGGGAGTTGCGGCGAACTCGTGTAATCTAGCTACTTAGAGGCCTGGAATGGAGGACGGTTTGAGAATGGGATTCCTGCTCTCCGGTGTGCTATGTCGATCAGGTGTCCGCACTAAGCCAGGCATCAATATGGATTCAACGGGGGAGCCCGTAGTATCCAGGTTGTCTAAGGAGGGACGAATCGGCCCAGGGCAGAAATGCAGCAGGCAAAAGTCTCCGTGTCCGGCAGTAGTGGGATCGCACCTGTGAATAGGCATCTGTTAGTAGCCCGTTCAAAATAATCGAACCCATTCCTTTTAACACATCTTCCCACTCATTTTACATTTTTACAACCACACAGCGCAAAATAATTTCAATATATTCATATTTGGCTTCATGCACTTTCTCAGTTCAAAATCTCGTTGAATCAATCTACCATATGGAATGCTGATTCACGCCGTTTTGTAATGAAAGGGAGATAACTTTAAATACGTGTCTTTGTTTTCAGATCATCTGGAATGGTTAAAACGCATATGCGTTAAATGAATCATAAGATCTACCGTTGAGTCAATATAGCGTGGATGGCTTCGCTCCCAGCTTGTTGATGAAAAGGTGTTGGATAGTCTGTGTAACCTCGCGAGTTTTTCCAGGTGATGGGTCGTTTGTCTAACCACGTGAATGTTTTCCCCACACTTAAAGATCTCCACTCGTAGTCGCGTGCAAATACTGAATGAATATTGAATCCCATGGTTGTCCCGAAATTGCCTAGTTCGTGTCGAGTGGTCGTAAATCCTCATCTTTCATGTTAGATTCCTGTCAAAACACTGATGTACACCCTAGTGAACATATAATCAACGTAAATGGATTAATTTATGCCGATTGACCTCTTCAAGGTCAAATTCGTAATTCCCCGGGGTCATTATCTGGCGTTGTTTAAAAGGACGCTTCTTTCGAATAGATCTGCAAAGTATTCATAGCGTGGGGTACCTTTACCCGTTACATAGCACCATGGCGGGTTCATGTTGGAGCCCTTTAGTCCAGCTAAATTATTGACAGTGTAAAAAAAAAAAGATTCCTGTTTATTGAGGTGTTATAATAACTAATATTTACCGGCTGGGAGTTGCGGCGAACTCCTGTAATCTAGCTACTTAGAGGCCTGGAATGGAGGACGGTTTGAGAATGGGATTCCTGCTCTCCGGTGTGCTATGTCGATCAGGTGTCCGCACTAAGCCAGACATCAATATGGATTCAACGGGGAAGCCCGTAGTATCCAGGTTGTCTAAGGAGGGACGAATCGGCCCAGGGCAGAAATGCAGCAGGCAAAAGTCTCCGTGTCCGGCAGTAGTGGGATCGCACCTGTGAATAGGCATCTGTTAGTAGCCCGTTCAAAATAATCGAACCCATTCCTTTTTAACACATCTTCCCACCCATTTCACATTTGTACAACAAACTAGCGCAAAATAATTTTTAATATATTCATATTTGTCTTCATGCACTTTCTCAGTTCAAAATCTCGTTGAATCAATCTACCATATGGAATGCTGATTCACGCCGTTTTGTAATGAAAGGGAGATAACTTTAAATACGTGTCTTTGTTTTCAGATCATCTGGATTGGTTAAAACGCATATGCGTTAAATGAATCAAAAGATCTACCGTTGAGTCAATATAGCGTGGATGGCTTCGCTCCCAGCTTGTAGATTAAAGGGTGTTGGGTCGTCTGTGTAACCTCGCGAGTTTTTCCAGGTGATGGGTCGTTTGTCTAACCACGTGAGTGTTTTTCCCACACCTAAAGATCCCAACTCGTAGTCGCGTGCAAATACTGAATGAATATTGAATCCTATGGTTGTCCCGAAATTGCCTAGTTCGTGTCGAGTGGTCGTAAATCCTCATCCCTCATGTTAGATTCCTGTCAAAACACTGATGTACACCCTCGTGAATAGATAATCAACGTAAATGGATTAATTTATGCCGATTGACCTCTTCAAGAACAAATTCGTAAGTCCCCGAGGTCATTATCTGGCGTTGTTTAAAAGGACGCTTCTTTCGAATAGATCTGCAAAGTATTCATAGCGTGGGGTACCTTTACCCGTTACATAGCACCATGGCGGGTTCATGTGGGAGCCCTTTAGCCCAGCTAAATTATTGACAGTGTAAAAAAAAAAAAGATTCCTGTTTATTGGTGTGTTATAATAACAAATATTTACCGGCTGGGAGTTGCGGCGAACTCCTGTAATCTAGCTACTTAGAGGCCTGAAATGGAGGACAGTTTGAGAATGGGACTCCTGCTCTCAGGTGGCCTCTTCAAGGTTAAATCTGTAAGTCCCTAAGTTCATTATGTGGGATTGCTTTTAAAAAACCGTCTCGTTTGAATAGATCTGCAAATTATTCATAGCGCGGTGTACCTTTACCTGTTACATAGCACCATGGCGGGTCCGCGTACCGAAGCCCTTTAGCCCAGCTAAATTATTGGCAGTGTAAAAAAAATCATATGTAATTCTGTTTATTGGGGTGTTATAACAACTGATATTTACCGGCTGGGAGTTGCGGCGAACTCCTGTAATATAGCTACTTAGAGGCCTGGAATGGAGGACGGTTTGAGAAAGGGATTCCTGCTCTCAGGTGTGCTATGTCGATCAGGTGTCCGCACTAAGCCAGGCATCAATATGGATTCAACGGGGGAGCCCGTAGTACCCAGGTTGTCTAAGGAGGGACGAATCGGCCCAGGGCAGAAATGCAGCAGGCAAAAGTCCCCTTGTCCGGCAGTAGTGGGATCGCACCTGTGAATAGGCATCTGTTAGTAGCCCGTTCAAAAAAATCGAACCCATTCCTTTTTAACACATCTTCCCACCAATTTTACATTTTTACAGTAACCCAGCGCAAATTAATTTCAATATATTCGTATTTGGCTTCATGCACTTTTTCGTTTCAAAATCTCGTTGAATCAATCTACCATATGGAATGTAATTACTTTACGCGGGTTTGCAATGTAAGGGAGATAACATGTGTGTGTTAGTTTTTCGGACCCTAGTGGGTCTGGCTAATTATAACCTCGTGTTCTTCCCACACCTAAAGATCCATACTAGAAGTCGCGTGCAAATACCTGAAAAACTATTGAATCATATGTTAGTCCCGAAATGACCTAGTTTGTTTTGAGTGGACGTTAATCCCCATTTCCCCCTTTTTAGATTCCTCTCAAAACACTGATATACATGTTGATGCTCGACTGTGGTATAAATAATAATTTTGTATTTGATATTTAAACCTTTTCGGTTTTTTTTTTCACAAATAGACGTTACTGGGAATATACAATGACGATTTGGTCAATAGAATAATAAAGTTGCAAATTATATGCTTTATATAAAAGAAAATTGGTGGTCCCAGTTGCAGCCCAGTCAGCACCCCACTTAATCCGGCCCCGTGTATAGCCTATTGCACTTTAACATACATTATGTAACAGCTAAATCTGCCTGTTACAGGTTTTTCTTTAGGTCTGAAATGTTATCTTAATTATTAATTGGACATTGATTAACTTATCAAGACCATAATCAACTCTCGATGTCAAGGCTAGCCTTCGATGTTGGCGGATTAAAATCCTATATGCCGCTTAATGGCCGTTGATAATTAAATCAATCAAGTGGATAATCGAGACTATGCTGTTTATATTAATGATTTGAATAATGATGACCGAGTCTATGCGAATATTTCAAACGCTTTTTTCTCGGCTAATAGTGGATCAATTTGACTGAAATTTTCAGCAAACTACCTCTACACTATCTAGTTTTTAACTATTATAGTGAGAACTGCCATCTCTTTATCTTATCTCCCATAATGTAACTTTAACTTATCTAGACCATAATCAACTCTCGATGTCAACGCGAGCATGGGATGTTTATGTTCCGATTTGCTGTTCGACTTACATTCATAATTAAATCAAAAAATGGATAATCAAGACTATGTTTTTTATCCTACCGACTTTAGTAATGATGATCGAGGGAATCCCTTGACAACATTCAATCACTAAAATCTCGGTTCATAGTGGATCAATTTGAAATTTTCCGCAAATTGCCTTTACATTATCTAGTTTTTACCTATTATAGTGAGAATTGACAACTCTTTACCTAATCTCCCATAAATGTATCATTAAGCAGTGATCTGAGCATTATTCTTACAGTTGATGTAATTGAGAGCGCGAATCTACCCGGAAACTTCCCAATCGGAAGCTCTTGGCACCTCATTGCCATTCTAGAGAGGGCCGGAGGACTTTGCATTCGCTCACATTGGCTTTATTCGGTGGCAGAATCAAAGTCCAAAAACAACCGGTTATGATATTGAAGGGAGATAACCTCTATGAGAGTAAATTGTTGTAAGAGTCCCGGAAAATATGTGCTACCTATATATTTTGGCGCCAAACATAGATCGACGGCCACGAATAAGCCAGGTAGGTTCAACCACATTTATACAATCCCTTGTTTAAATTCAAACGTGTTAAGTTTTGGAATCTATATATATTAGTTGCTCAGGAAGTTTCAACTTTAGGGCACTCAGCTGTATAGAAAAATTACAACTGTGTGTGGCACGACATTCAGAATATTCCGGTCGCCGATAGAAAGTATTTGCGTCCCTCTGTGAAGATTTATTGTACATTTAAAGTAGTTCCTTTTGGAACTGTCCTTGTGCGAACGATATTCGCTGACAGTTCCTATCCGGCCTTCTATAACTGCAGTATGAAAATACCGTTCCTCCCCACCTTTGTTCTAACCTAAGGCTATTTTGGCATCCTTACCTACTATTTTTCACCTTGATTCTACTTTATTCGCCAAAGGAACAATTTCTTGCCACAGCTGACAAACATTTATAAAGATTCAACACTATTTTCAAGAAGAATTCTGCGATTAAAAACATACATCAAAAACGTTTAAACTGAAGAGCCGTTACGAGACCCGGACATGCGCAAACCGCATGTTTATTTCATCGCTAAATTCTACTTGAAAATGGAGTTGAATTATTATAAATTTGTGTCAAATATATATAGTGAGAAAGGATTCATTTTGGTGGAAAATAAAGAATTGTGGTGACAAATAGACGGTAAGGGTTCTAAAACGGCCTGAGAACAGGGTTGGGGAATAGCGGTATTTTCATACTGCAGTTATAGAAGGCCAGATAGGAACTGTCAGCGAATATCGTTTGCTCAAAGACAGTTCCAAAAGGAACTACATTTAAAGGTAAGTTCAACGATTAGCACAGAAATACCAAATAATTAATTCCACGAGGTTGATCCAATTTAACTATCATATGACAGACAGGGATGACTATCAAAGACGCAAAATCTGGTCACTGTCCGTATTCATTAGCTGCATGAGCAACAGAGTGGGATGTTATTCCCCATTTCACTTTATTCACTATTTGGAATGTATCTGCAGATGTCACAAATTTTGCCATTTAAAATAGCTATAAGTCTCTAACTCAATATCATCCAAAGTCTTACACGTTGTAAAAACGAATTATTTGTCAATTCAAATCAACATTGATGCTGTTATCTTACCTTGAAAAGTCATGCTTCTGATATCCAATATTTAAGACAAAATAAACATTTTACCATTGATACACGAATCATATACCATAGTGCATAACATCATCATTTGTAACAAGTGACCAGAAAGAACGAGACTAGACATACTCAAGTTAAACGCGATGACATAACTTATCTAGAGAGTATGTACAATAGACTGGAATAACCAGACACTAGAAATTTCTATTCGGTTCAGACTCATCTTATATTTCGCTGGACATAATTGATCTGAAATTAGAGTCAAAACGGAAAGAATTGAACGTAAATCAGTTCATATACAATAAGATTACATTATTATATGCATTGCTACCCATTTGGGTCAATTTCTAGGTTCCGAATATTAGCGATTTAGCATCTTTAAACCATGATATTTTAGTTTGGGTTTTACAATTCCCAAATATCAGTGGTTTGACATCAGGAAGCTGCCATGGGGGGATAGGGCTGTCGATCGGTTTAACCCGATGTGACAGGCGCGGATTCAGAGGGGGGCGCTCCCGGCGCACGCCCCCTCTATTTTTTGGGGTGGCGAACAATTTTTAGCTCCATAATTATATCCTCGCAGCAAAGAAGAACAAAATAGTTAAGGTTGGAAATCCCATTTACAGTACTGGTATGAAATTAGTCCTTGTGGGCATTTTTTCCACTCAAAAATCGCGGACTGGGCTTTGCACTCCCAAGTGGGTGCAGCACGCGTCCCCTTTCTGAAAATCCTGGACCCGCCCCTGCATGAGGCTGGCCGCGGTAGAAACATTCAACCCATCATGGTTTAATATTGGGCATAAGGTCTGGTATTGAATTGCACAGTTTTGATTCCCCACTGTTATGTGGTAGGGGAGTACGATTGCCAGTCAAACCTTGTGAGTTTTCTCCAAGCCTTCCAGTTTCCTCTTACGGCTAAAGACCTCCTGAACCACATGTGGGTCCCTAAATGACCAAGGTTGTGTCGAGAGGATGTTAAACCCCATTTCCCTTCCTCCCATAAGTCACCATGAAAAACACTATGCTCCTGATTAAAGATGTGTGTTCCAGAATGCCAGTCAAACCTTACCTTATCTGACAAAAAGAATTTAATGTTCTGTAGACTTGTTTTGCAACTTTCTCTGCAAGAAAATACCCAATTCATTTTACCTTTGGTATTCTCAAAGTCAACTGACTGACAATTTTTTTAACAAAAATCAGTTTTATATTCTGTAGACCTATTTCGCAAAAATTAAAAAATGTCTATCCAGCAGAACAATTCATTTTTCCTTTGGTATTGTGAAAATCAACTGGCAAATTTTCCTCTGAAATCTGGTACAATATTTAACATGTCTTCGAAAAGAAAAGAAGAAGCTCTTCAAATCTTCTTTTAAGTCGTAGACAAACAAATTCATAAATCTTAACATCACAAAACAAGACAAAACGTGTTTATTTTTATTGTGCAGATCATCAGCCAGGCTAGATACATTAAAATACAATTATGGCAGTAAAAATAGCTAACAAAAATCTGGACAAGGTCAAATTCGTAATTCCCCGAGGTCATTATCTGGCGTTGTTTAAAAGGACGCTTCTTTCGAATAGATCTGCAAAGTATTCATAGCGTGGGGTACCTTTACCCGTTACATAGCACCATGGCGGGTTCATGTGGGAGCCCTTTAGCCCAGCTAAATTATTGACAGTGTAAAAAAAAAAGATTCCTGTTTATTGGTGTGTTATAATAACTAATATTTACCGGCTGGGAGTTGCGGCGAACTCCTGTAATCTAGCTACTTAGAGGCCTGGAATGGAGGACGGTTTGAGAATGGGATTCCTGCTCTCCGGTGTGCTATGTCGATCAGGTGTCCGCACTAAGCCAGGCATCAATATGGATTCAACGGGGGAGCCCGTGTCCGGCAGTAGTGGGATCGCACCTGTGAATAGGCATCTGTTAGTAGCCCGTTCAAAATAATCGAACCCATTCCTTTTAACACATCTTCCCACTCATTTTACATTTTTACAACAACACAGCGCAAAATAATTTCAATATATTCATATTTGGCTTCATGCACTTTCTCAGTTCAAAATCTCGTTGAATCAATCTACCATATGGAATGCTGTTTCACGCCGTTTTGTAATGAAAGGGAGATAACTTTAAATACGTGTCGTTGTTTTTAGATCATCTGGATTGGTTAAAACGCATATGCGTTAAATGAATCAAAAGGTCTACCGTTGAGTCAATATAGCGTGGATGGCTTCGCTCCCAGCTTGTAGATTAAAGGGTGTTGGGTCGTCTGTGTAACCTCGCGAGTTTTTCCAGGTGATGGGTCGTTTGTCTAACCACGTGAGTGTTTTTCCCACACCTAAAGATCCCAACTCGTAGTCGCGTGCAAATACTGAATGAATATTGAATGCTATGGTTGTCCCGAAATTGCCTAGTTCGTGTCGAGTGGTCGTAAATCCTCATCCCTCATGTTAGATTCCTGTCAAAACACTGATGTACACCCTCGTGAATAGATAATCAACGTAAATGGATTAATTTATGCCGATTGACCTCTTCAAGAACAAATTCGTAAGTCCCCGAGGTCATTATCTGGCGTTGTTTAAAAGGACGCTTCTTTCGAATAGATCTGCAAAGTATTCATAGCGTGGGGTACCTTTACCCGTTACATAGCACCATGGCGGGTTCATGTGGGAGCCCTTTAGCCCAGCTAAATTATTGACAGTGTAAAAAAAAAAAAGATTCCTGTTTTTTGGTGTGTTATAATAACAATTATTTACCGGTTGGGAGTTGCGGCGAACTCCTGTAATCTAGCTACTTAGAGGCCTGGAATGGAGGACGGTTTGAGAATGGGATTCCTGCTCTCAGGTGTGCTATGTCGATCAGGTGTCCGCACTAAGCCAGGCATCAATATGGATTCAACGGGGGAGCCCGTAGTACCCAGGTTGTCTAAGGAGGGACGAATCGGTCAAGGGCAGAAATGCAGCAGGCAAAAGTCTCCGTGTCCGGCAGTAGTGGGATCGCACCTGTGAATAGGCATCTGTTAGTAGCCCGTTCAAAATAATCGAACCCATTCCTTTTTAACACATCTTCCCACCAATTTTACATTTTTACAGTAACCCAGCGCAAATTAATTTCAATATATTCATATTTGGCTTCATGCACTTTTTCGTTTCAAAATCTCGTTGAATCAATCTACCATATGGAATGTAATTACTTTACGCGGGTTTGCAATGTAAGGGAGATAACGTGTGTGTTAGTTTTTCGGACCATAGTGGGTCTGGCTAATTATAACCTCGTGTTCTTCCTACACCTAAAGATCCATACTAGAAGTCGCGTGCAAATACCTGAAAAACTATTGAATCATATGTTAGTCCCGAAATGACCTAGTTTGTTTTGAGTGGACGTTAATCCCCATTTCCCCCTTTTTAGATTTCTCTCAAAACACTGATATACATGTTGATGCTCGACTGTGGTATAAATAATAATTTTGTATTTGATATTTAAACCTTTTCGGGTTTTTTTTTCACAAATAGACGTTACTGGGAATATACAATGACGATTTGGTCAATAGAATAATAAAGTTGCAAATTATAAAAGAAAATTGGTGAGCCCAGTCATCACCCCACTTAATCCGACCCCGTGTATAGCCTATTGCACTTTAACATACATTATGTAACAGCTAAATCTGCCTGTTACAGTTCTTTCTTTAGGTCTGAAATGTTATCTAAATTATTAATTAGACATTGATTAACTTATCAAGACCATAATCAACTCTCGATGTCAACGCGAGCATGCCATGTTTATGTTCCGATTTGCTGTTCGACTTACATTCATAATTAAATCAAAAAATGGATAATCAAGACTATGTTTTTTATCCTACGACTTTAGTAATGATGATTGAGGCGAGCCCCAATATTCAATCACTAAAATCGCGGTTCATATAGCGGTTCAATTTGATTGAAATTTTCAGCAAATTGCCTTTACATTATCTAGTTTTTACCTATTATATAGTTGGAATTGTCAACTTTTTACCTAATCTCCCATAATGTATCATTAAGCAGTGATCTGAGCATTATTCTTACAGTTGATGTAATTGAGAGCGCGAATCTACCCGGAAACTTTCCAATCGGAAGCTCTTGGCACCTCATTGTACGTCATTCTGGAGGGGGCCGGAGGACTTTGAATTCGCTCATATTGGCTTTATTCGGTGGCAGAACCAAAGTCCAAAACAACCGGTTATGATATTGAAGGGAGATAACCTCTATGAGAATAAATTGTGAGAGTCCCGGAAAATATGACAACAGATGCTACCTTGATATTGGCGCCAAACGTAGATCCGATAGAAAGTATCTGAGTCCCAGTGTGAAGATTTATTGCACATTTAAAGGTAAGGTCAAACGATTAGAACAGAAATGCCAAATAATTAATTCCACGAAGTTGATCCAATTTAATTGTCATATGACAGACAGGGGTGAATGTCAAAGACGCAAAATCTGGTCACCGTATTCATTAGCAGCATGAGCAGCAGAGAGTGGGATGTTATTATACCACATTTCACTTTATTCACTATTTGGAATGTATCTGCAGATATCACAAATTTTGCCATTTAAAATAGCGATAAGTCTCTAACTCAATATCATCCAAAGTCTTACACGTTGTAAAAAAGAATTATTTGTCAATTCAAATCAACATTGATGCTGTTATCTTACCTTCAAAATATCCAATATTTAAGACAAAATAAACATTTTACCATTGGTACATAAATCATATACCATAGTGCATTTCAGCATCATTTGTAACAACTGACCAGAAAGAACGAGACTAAACCATGGACCTTATAATAATGTGTTATAAGGTCCATGACTAAACATATTCCACAACTCAAGTTAAACGCGATGACATTAACTTATCTAGAGAGTATGCACAATAGACTGGAATAACCAGACACTAGAAATTTCTATTCGGTTCAGACTCATGCCAGATTTCGCTGGACATAATTGATCTGAAATTAAGAGTCAAAACGGAAACAATTGAATTTAAATCAATTCATATACAATAAGATTACATTATTATATGCATTGCTACCCAGTTGGGTCGATTTCTAGGTCCCAAATATTAGCGATTTAGCATCTTTAAACCATGATATTTTAGTTTGGGTTTTACAGTTCCCAAATATCAGTGGTTTGACATCAGGAAGCTGCCATGGGGGGATAGGGCAGTCGATCGGTTTAACCCGACATGAGGCTGGCGCGGTAGAAACATTCAACCCATCATGGTTTAATATGTGGCATTAGATCATAAGGTCTGGTATTGAGTTGCACAGTTTTGATTCCCCACTGTTATGTGGTAGGGGAGTACGATTGCCAGTCAAACCTTGTGAGTTTTCTCCAAGCCTTCCAGTTTCCTCTTACGGCTAAAGACCTCCTGAACCACATGTGGGTCCCTAAATGACCAAGGTTGTGTCGAGAGGATGTTAAACCCCATTTCCCTTCCTCCCATAAGTCACCATGAAAAACACTATGCTCATGGTTAAAGATGTCTGTTCCAGAATGCCAGTCAAACCTTACCTTATCTGACAAAAAGAATTTAATGTTCTGTATACTTGTTTTGCAACTTTCTCTGCAAGAAAATACCCAATTCATTTTTCCTTTGGTATTCTCAAAGTCAACTGACAATTTTTAACAAAAAAACAGTTTTATATTCTGTAGACCTATTTGGCAAAAATTAAAAAATATCTATCCAGCAGAACAATTCATTTTTCCTTTGGTATTCTCAAAATCAAACTGGCAAATTTTCCTCTGAAATCTGGTACAATATTTAACATGTCTTCGAAAAGAAAAGAAGAAGCTCTTCAAATCTTCTTTAAAGTCGTAGACAAACAAATTCATAAATCTTAACATCACAAAACAAGACAAAACGTGTTTATTTTTATTGTGCAGATCATCAGCCAGGCTAGATACATTAAAATACAATTATGGCAGTAAAAATGGCTAACAAAAATCTGGACAAAAGAAGTGAATTAGTTTTTCAGAGGGAGTCTATTTGTTGTTAGTTAGAAGTTGTGAAGCATCGGTTTTTTTTTGTTTCTTATATTTGATGGTTTTTGTAACAGTTACTTCGAAACTTAAGATGATAGAATTGGATGTTGATAAGCATCTGATCAGATATGCATAGAGTTGTGTACCATCCCTGTTGGTATTAACAGTTTATTGTTGGACGATGTTTTACCATCGAATGCGTACATTTTCTCGTATCTGTTGCCAATCTTGATGTGAAATACAGACACGATGCATTTTATTCTGTTGTTGGGTGAAAATGTTTTGCAGTATACCTCTCGTTTTCACTAGTGATTAGACATTTGGTGACAAAAATCTGACATTCCTGTGACTCAAAAGCAAGGATAGAAATCAAATAGCAGTTCTGCCTGTGCTCCTTGTCTACAGATTTAGGGGTTTGTTGGGTGGCCAAATTGTGTAACCAGTGTGCTGTAGATCATCTCTGTCATTGAGTCAACTGCAGTGGTTTCATTTCTGAGCTTCTATGTGACAAGGAGGAGTTTTGCTTGCCCAATCGTGAGGGGTTTCTCCCACTGCTAAAGACCCTACTAGCAAACATATTATTGAAATAAATTTTAACCATATGTTAGTCCCGAAATGACCTAGTTATGGCGAGTGGACTGTTAAACCCTATCTCTCTCTTTTTATCTGCAGATCAGATCTGTTTCTTTCAAGGTTGTTTTCATCGCATCTTTAAAAAAAGTTTGCTCAGCTACACAAGGCTTAGAAAAAGCTTAATGAATTTTGCAGCAAATCCCATAGCATCATTCAATAAAAACTTGATAATCCTGAGTTAGGGTGTTAAACCCCATTTCATTTCAGATTGGCCAAGAAATCAGAAATGATATAATGAAAACTTACTTTCAACTGGTAAATATTTTAACACTAGAGTATGTGTATATGTATATATATTCTATATGTTTATAAGTGTGTCCACAAGTTGTTTAAGATGTCTGACATTTCATTCCTGGTGTGAATGACTTTCTCTGTATTGTCATTGATATTACAGACACATGTTTACATTAGACTCTGCAAAATAAATGATTTTTTTATCATCCCCTGTCATTGAAACAGATTGCAGTTTAAAAAACCAAAAAAATTAATCCATACATTTTAAACTGAGTGAACAAAGGTGTCTGCGCCTGAGAAAATTACGTGGTAAAATTTATAATGTGCCCATTTAGAGACAAAGCTACAAAGTTTACCTTGAATAATTACTTAAGTCTATTGTGATTTTCTTGAAAAGGTCTGTTTTGTGCACATACATTTTAGTTGGACTGAAATTTGATTTTTCTCAATTTTCATATTGAAGGACGAACTTTAGCAAAAAAAAATTGTCATTGTAGATTTTCTTATACTTGGAGACAAACATCAGAGTTGTATGGTGGCCTATCATTATCATTCAGGATTTTAAGAAATTTCTTTAAAAACCTAAATAAAATGAAAAGCAAAGTCAAAATTAAAAGTAAATTGAAAGCAAAAATTAAATCAAAAGCAAAAGTTAAATCAAAAGTCAAAATTAAATCAAAAGTAAAAATTAAATCAAAAGCAAAAGTTAAATCAAAAGTAAAAATTAAATCAAAAGCAAAATTAAAAATAAAAGTACATGTAAAATCAAAATGTAAATTAAAATAAAAAAAAAATTGAAAGTAAAAGTAAAACCAAAATGTAAATTAAAATCAAAACGCAAATGAAAAATAAAATCATTTTTAAAAGTAATTTAAAATGTAAAGCAAAAATAAAAGTGAATAGCAAAACAAAAATATTTGTCAGCCTATCGTTATCATTCAACATTTTTTTTTTTTTCACGCAAAAGTAAAATGAAAAATTATTGGTCGGCCTATCGCTATCATTCAACGTCCTTGACCCCAATCGGTAACCGTCGGCTATTTCCGATCGCCTTGACTCGACGATTTGTTCTCCCGCTGTACAAATAAAACTGAATCAGAACAGTATTTCCTTATGGGGTGTGAAACGTACAAAGATTTGAGAAAGCAATATATTTCCAACCGCAAACGTTACTGATTAAACCTTTTTCTTTTATTAATCTCTTCAATCCATCAAGCATCATAGCCCCAAGTGTTGCAGAATTTGTGATTTATATGTCCACCTAATATTAGGCTATATTACCCGTATCTATTTTATGCGCCCATGTTGTTTTTTTTGTTTTTTTTCGGGGATGGGGGGGGGTGTATTGTCCTTTTTATTATTTCCTATATAGGCATATTGTATGTATAGCTTGTATTGTCTGTCTGTAAATTGATGCCCGTGTATAACTTTTTCATCTTTAATGGCCGCCTAAAAGTGCGTTCCGACGCAATCAAATTCTGGTATGTTCTTTTCTATTCGATATACATTTACACATTCGTTAGTGTAATGAATGGTAGACGTTACTGATTCCCTCTACACTACCACTGCTTTTGGATGGGTTGCCCTCGAGACGCAGCTATTCCCAAGGTCAGGTTGTCACTACGAATTTTTTCGGAGAGAAGAAGCACTCCGACGCCCACGTGAGGTTTTTCGGAGAGAAGAAGCACTCCGACGCCCACTTTGGGCAAACAATGTGACAAGATACCCCGTCAAGAACCGAACCAGCTAATCCAGGCAAAGAGAGAAAAATGTGGTTTAACGTCCACTCAACACAAACTAGGTCATTTCGGTACTGACATATGGTTTAATATTATTTCAATAATTCGCTTGTGCGTAGGGGTCATTAGGAGTGGGTGGAAACCGGAGTACTCGGAGAAAACCCACGAGGTTGGACAGGCGACCTTACTCCTAACCACGTAGTTCTATTACAGCATGATGAGAGTTATCGTCCAAGATCACCATCAGTGCCAGTCTAGTGCCTAGGTCCTAGCCTACAAGCACAAATGCCTAAAGCGAGTAAAGTCGCTCGACAGTGGCTGAGCTATTAAAAAAAAGTTAATGTCGAATCTTATTAAAAATCTTCGACTTGTAGTAATTTGTTTCACTGATGAATAAAAAGATTATACCCGTTTACCATAGAATCAAATCATTTACAGATTTGCAAGGTCCCCATCCCCACTGCTCAGCTCAACCAGCATGCAGACGGACAGACAGGAAAAATATAAAAAATCCGAGAAAACCCATCAAAAATAATTATTAAATTCCAGTTTTTATCATGGTTCAAATCACATCAAATATACACTTTTGTGTTCTAGGATACACATCGATTCATAAAAACGCTATGGTACACCTAAAAGTAGCAAAATAGATCGTAAAATGATAACGAAGGGTTGGATGGCCTAGTGGTCTAGAGTGCCGGGCTTCGACCTCTAGCTGGCCGGTCACCTCTGGCTTGCGGCTGTGGTTTCGAGCCCTGGTGTGAGAGGGGCGCCTTCTTAACCTCGTGGGTTTCCTCCGGGCACCCCGGTTTCCTCCCACTGCTTAAGACCCCTATTGAAATAAAATGAAACCATATGTTAGTCTCAAAATGACCTAGTTTGTGTCAAGTGGACGTTAAATCCCATTTCTCTCTCTCTCTTTTTCCGTATGAAAGAAATTCGATACGTGCTGCTGTATCCGTGTGCCGTAAAACGTATGAGAATTGCACACACATTGATGATGTCTTAAGCAAAATCGATACGAATACGTGATACGGACCAGACATTTATACCTGCCAACAGTCTCTAGTGTTTGCCCAACGTGTGCCGTAACATGTATGAGAAATGCACACACATTGATGATGTCACAAGCAAAATCGATACCGATACGTGATATGGACGAGGGGCCGGTTGCTCAAAGCTCTGTTAACTTTTAACGATCCGTTAACATGGAGTAAACGGATCGTTAACTTTAACGGAGAAAAAGGTTATTGCTGGAAGCTCTGTTAACTTTAACGGATAATGAAATTGACTGTCAAGCAACAGAAATTTAACGGACCGTTACCAAACGACACATGAAAGATAACGATCCGTTAGTTTAACAGATCGTTAAAATAACTTAGTTTTGAGCAACCGGCCCCAGGAATTTATACTTGCCAAAAGTCTCTAGTGTTTGCCCAACGTGGGCGTCAGAGTGTTTCTTCTCTCCGAAAATACTCATTATAGCGACAATACCTGACCTTGGGTATAGCTGCGTCTCGAGGGCCACCCATCCAAAAGCGGCGGTAGTGTAGAGGGAATCAGTAAGATCTACCATTACACTAACGAATGTGTAAACGTGTGTATAGAATAGAAAAGAACCGAATTTGATTGCATCGGAACGCCTTTTAGGGAGATCATATACAATATGTAAAGATGAAAAAGTTATACACGTGTACCAATTTACAGACAGACAATACAAACTATACATACAATATATCGTATATTGAAAATAAAAACAGGACAAAAAAGGAAAAAAAACAACATGCGCGTATAAAATAGATACGGGTAATATAGCCTAATATTAGGTGGACTCAATCACAAATTCTGCAACGCTTGGGGCTATGATGCTTGGTGGATTGAAAAGATTATTAAAAGAAAAAGGTTTAATCGGTAACGTTTACGGTTGGAAATAATATATTGCTTTCTCAAATCTTTATACGTTTCGCATCCCATATAAGGAAATACTATTCTGATATAGTTTTATTTGTACAGCGGGAAACAAATCGTCGAGTCAAAGCGATCGGAAATAGCCGACGGTTACCGATTGGGGTCAAGGACGTTGAATGATAACGATAGGCCGACCAACATTTTTTCATTTTACTTTTGCGTGAAAAAAAAAGTTGAATGATAACGATAGGCCGACAAATATTTTTGTTTTGCTTTTCGCTTTTACTTTTGTTTTACATTTTAAATTACTTTTAAAAATGATTTTAGTTTTCCTTTGTGTTTTGGTTTTAATTTACATTTTGCTTTTACTTTTACTTTAAATTTGTGTTTTGATTTTAATTTACATTTTGATTTTACTTTTGCTTTTGATTTAATTTTTACTTTTGATTTAACTTTTGCTTTTGATTTAATTTTAACTTTTGCTTTTGACTTAATTTTAACTTTTGCGTTTGATTTAATTTTTACCTTTGATTATCTTTTGCTTTTGATTTAACTTTTGCTTTTAATTTACTTTTAATTTTGACTTTGCTTTCCATTTTGTTTAGGCTTTTAAAGAAATTTTGTTAAATCCTGAATGATAACGATAGGCCACCATAGAGTTGACTGTTTCTCCACATGTTTTTCCCAGCCTTTGGAGGGTAACACGCTGATCGCTAGCCTAGAAGTCGCATGTTTGATCCCTGCAGTGGCCGAGAAAGTTCATCCAGATTTTATAGCATGGCCCCCCTTGTCAGTGATGCAGGACGGAGGGCCTGACAAGGACAGCTGTCGAGTCATTCGTCCTTTGTACACATTGCGTGCACATAAAAGATCCCATTACAGTTTGAATTTGATATAAGAGTAGGCCATAGTGTAGCTGGCCGGACAAAATTTCCCTCAAGGGAGCTTTTATGTGCACATCGGTGTGTACACAGGACGTAGGGTTTTGATCCCATCTGAACAGTTAGACAGCATCACTGAGAAAGGGGAACTTGTAATCGTGATGCAGAACAAAGTTCTCAATATATTCAGTAATAAGGTCAGTAATAATATCCATTTTTAAAACATATCAAAATTTTAAGATAAGGACAGACCATTTCTCACTTTGAATAAAATATGTAAAGTGAATTGTTGTGAAGAAAACAACTGTTTGTTTGAATGAGATAATGATCATTGAACCAACGTCTTTACATCATTCACCTCGCTATTTTAGTGAATAAACATTGATGTATATCACACCGCCAGGTGCTTGAGTAAAAAAAGCCTGATAACTACTATAGAAACCATTTTATTTAGCAGAAAATAACGTAGCACATTGTAAACTATCTAACAGCAAATTAAACATCTTAAAGAGGAACAGCTATGCTAGATCTGAAGGAGACATAACGATAGATCTTAAACAAAGCGACAGAGCTGTTTGAAAGGGACCAGAAAAATGCGAGAGGAACAGCTTTATAGGATCTTAAAGAGGCATGGTTGTGCAAGTTCTTAAAGCAAATGTAAAATCTAAAGATACAAAGCTAGTGTAAAATGTAAGATGTTGAAATGACAAGGGAAGTGTAAAATCTTGGCTAATGTATAATATCTTAAAGACAAACAGCTGTTAAAAATGCTAATGTAAGATCTTAAAAATGCACAGCTATTGTAAGATCTTAAAGACTTACCGTTTATGTAGGATCTTGAAGATACACTGCTAGCATAAGATCTTAAAGATACACAGCTAATGTAAGATTTAAAGATACACAACAAAAGTAATATTTAGATATACACAGTTAGTGTAATATTTAAAGTTACACAAATGATGAAAGATCTTAAAGATACACAGCTTGTGTAAGATTTAAAGATACACAGCTTATGTAAGATTTAAAGATATACACCTTATGTACGATTTAAAGATACAAAGCTTATGTAAGATTTAAAGATACAAAGCTTATGTAAGATCTTGAAGATACACAGCTAGTGTAATATTTAAAGATACACAGATAATAGAAGGTCTTAAAGATACACAAATAATGTAAGATACATGTAGTGTATTATTTAAAGATACACAGCTAATATAAGATCTTAAAGATAGTTACAAATAATGTAATATAGTGTAATATTTAAAGATACCTAGCTAATAAGATCTTAAAGACACTGCTAGTGTAAGATTTAAAGATAATCTGCTAATGAAAGATTTAAATTAGATCTTAATTAAGATACATATCCTAGCAAATGTAAGAATTTAAAGATACACAGCTTATGTAAGATCTCCAAAAAAAGATACACAGCTTATGTGAGATTTTAAAAAGATACCCAACTAATGTTAGATCTTAAAGATATACATTTTTGCACCAACAGGGAAATATTGCCCGGACAAGGACACTGTGGCCTACTATTGTCAGTGGTTCTTTTACGTGCACGACAATGAGTAAACAGGCCTTCATAGTCATATTAGAGAGTTGATTAGTGTACTCACTAAGAAATTGATATTACAAAGGACACTGCAGCCTACTATTTATATCAAATTCCAACAGTCAGTGGTCCTTTAACGTGCATGGGGGTTTGATGCCTGAATGGTTAGCACTTGCGTGCTTCGCCTGTCGCCTGGGTTTTCTCCGAATCCTAGGCACACATGAATTATTGAAATAAAATCAAACCATATGTTAGTCCCAAGCACACGTGAATTATTGAAATAAAATCAAACCAAATGTTAGTCCCAAAATGATCTAGTTTGTGTCGAAAGCTCATTTCTCTATCTCTCTCTCTTTTAACTTCATGCCAAGGGGTAAAAAGGTCTTAATAGTCATACTTCAGAATTACATAGTGTGCTCATTTAGAAATTGAAATTGCAGACACTTTATGGAATTTGAAAGTGTATATTGTTTATTTTGATAGAGGTGCCAAAACCTTTTGAAAACATGATGTTTATACTAAATTCAAATTTTGAATAAACTTGAACTTTTTATTAAGTTTTGAAAGTAGTGCAGGAATTATCATTATAATAACGACCATATCTACTGCCGACTGGCCGCCTGCTGTTTTATGATATATACTTGTACTTTATTGGATTTCTGTGTTAGTTTATTCATATCATAAGAAGAGTTGTCGATATATTCCAAGTACCTGCAGAGATGTCGATATATTCTACCTACCTGTGGTGTATTTATCTATACCTACCATTTTATATTAGCTGTATAAGTATAGAACATAGAAAAACTTGTTTTTGTTCTTTCTGTTTGAATGGCTATCAGTGCGGACCTCACATCACCATAGCCCACACGTGGACATCCTCGACTTAAAGCCGTGCAAGCCAACAATACAGGTGCTTGAATTATTTTGATATTTTACAACTGTGGATGATCTTTTGATTTCAAAAGAGAATATAAATGGTCAGATTAGTGTCTTCTGGCTCTGTTTCAAAACAAAACCTTTCATGTAAAGAAGTCCCAGCTTCCAGTTGTCTGAATATTGGTAAGAGGAGGTTGGGTGGCCGAAAGGTTAACACGTGTGTATTTGATCCTAAGGTTTGTCATTGAGTCAATTTCCTGTTTGTATGGGACAAGCAGTAGAGTCACCTGTTCAACCTCTTGGATGTTCTCCTGGTCCTCCAGTTTCCTGTAATGGGGTGTAGTGTTTCTTGTCCAACTGTGTGGGTTTTCTTCAGGTCCTTTTGACTGACAGTTGTTTAAGCCTGGTTTTGATAGAGATCAAAGTTCCTTATGATTTGTCGTCGTGGAACAGGACAGGATACCGGTCGAGGAACGGTGTCTTTACGTTTAGAATTGTCGAACAACTGGGGTCACTTACACTACAACCGGTCGGATCTTCATGTAGTGCCGATTATTTAAAGCATAAAAAAAAACTGAAACGAAACAAAACAATCTGAATTTTAATCAGATTGCATATAAAGTCAGTTCAATACAACTAAGTGTCGGCTATTAAAAGTATAAAAAAACTAAAACGAAATAGAAATATAGATGTGTATAATCAGATTGTTCTTGTATATAAAGTGATTAAATATTAGAATGTTTCATGGTAAAACTAGATTATGGATGTCAGTAGGGCTTTATACTTTTAATTGGGGGGTTGGATGGCCAAATGGTTAGCAAGTGCGCGCGCTGTATCATACGGCCTGCCATTGAGACAACTGGCGTGGTTTCGAATCCTCGGTTGTACATGGCAAGGAGTAGGGTTGCCTGTCAAACCTTGTGGGTTTTCTCTGGGCACTCCGGTTTTCTCCCACTGCTAAAGACCCCTACGCTGAGCGAATGATTGAAATAAAATTAAACCATATGTTAGTCCCAAAATGACCCAGTTTGTGTCAAGTGGGCGTTACACCCCATTTCTCTCTCTCTTATACTTTTAATTGAAAAGCATAACTTATTTTATAACCTGACAAGAAGAAAAGAAATGATTTAGCTATTCAGTCTTGTCATGTTCATCTCACAAATACAAATAGATTTCTACAGGTATTGTCTAAGAAAAGGTAAATACATTATTTTTCTCCACATACCAATATTTAATTGTGGATTTCTTTCAACGACCATGACAACACAACAAAGATAATGCAGAAAACAATGGTGTCTATTCGCAAACAATGATATTACAGAATGTCTTGCATCACTTTATGACGCAGTATGGCAGCCTTCCAGATTTCTGATTATTATTTTACTTTAAAGCCACTGATCGTCATTTGGGGGATTTTGAATCTGTAAATGAAATGGTGATTGATGTCTCCTTTTTTAACCCTAACCTACAGTTGATATTTCGATTTCGAAATCAGATGGCGAAAGAAACTTAGATATGGTTCAATTTTATTTCAATAATTGGCTGGGGCGTAGGGATCTTTAACAGTGGGAGGACCCAGAATAATCCCACGAAAATTGGACAGTCGATCCTATCCTACTCTTTGTAAAGTAAAACCACGGAATCAAAACCTCGCCAGTTAAATTTAGTGACAGATCGTATGATTCAACACCCAGACGCTAACCATTTTGCCACCCAAACCCTCTAAATGGTGATTAAAGGCCCCCCTTTTATTCAAACGAGGAGATTATCTACTGTTGATATTTTAGTTTTATTCTCTGCATTACATATTGATATTTAAATTTGAGTGCAATTTAGCGTTAAGTTGATGAAATGATATTGAACCATATGTTAGTCCCAAAATGAAATGACCTAGTTTGTGTCAAGTGGATGTTTAACCACATTTCTCACTCTGTTTCAGTCACTGGTTGATGTTTACCTTAATTTCCGTTATTGTTTTGCCAGAAACAGAGATGACAGTGCTCCCGTAATCTGGAAAAACCTAGTAACAATGTTGAATGTAGATTTGAGGAAACAAAGGAAAACTGTTTTGTGAAGCTACTGAATATATAACCAATTTTATTTTGTCTTTTTAGATGAAGATAATTAGAATCCCTTTTCAGTGAAGGAGAAAAAAAACTATTATTATATACATGTTTACTAAGTCCAAATATGGGTCTAACTCAATTTTCACAAAAATTTGACTTGCTATTGTAGGTTTTTATACGCCCACATTTTCATGTGGACGTATTATGTCGTCGCCCCTGTCCGTCCGTCCGTCCACAATTTGTTTGTGGACTCTCTACAGGTCACAATTCTTATCTGATTTTGACGAAACTTGGAATATAGGTTTATCCCCATAAGATCTCGGTTCCTTTCGATATTGGCATGTATCGGATCGGAACTTCATGGATTATGGCCCCTGATTGTACGAAATATCATGTTTTTAGCTTGTGGACCCTATAGAGGTCACAATTTTGAACCGATTGTGATGAAACTTGACATGCATGTTTATAACCCCAAAATCTTGGTTCCTTTCGATATTTGCGTCCATCGGATCGTAACTTCCTGAATTATGGCCCCTGATTGTCTGAAAAATCGCCCTTTTTAGCTTGTGGTCCCTCTGGAGGTCAAAATTATTATCCGATTTAAAAAACCGTTGGATTATATCACCGTTACATGGTATTGAAGGTTGAGTTCAAATTTCGTGAAAATCGGACCAAAATTGACAAACAAAATGGCCGCCGTTTGTACGCGAATAGTGTGAAAATATGTTATATCAAGGTTGTGGACCCTATAGAGGTCACAATTTTGAACCGATTTTGATGAAACTTGACATGTATGTTTATAACCCAAAGATCTTGGTTCCTTTTGATATTTGCACCCATGGGATCGTAACTTCCTGAATTATGGCCCCTGATTGTTCGAAAAATTGCCCTTTTTAGCTTGTGGTCCCTCTGGAGGTCAAAATTATTATCCGATTTAAAAAAACGTTTGATTATATCACCGTTACATGGTAATGAAGGCTCTGTTCGAGTTTCGTGAAAATCAAACCAAAATTGACGGACAAAATGGCCGGCGTTTGTACGCGAATAGTGTTAAAATATGTTATATCAAGGTTGTGGACCCTATAGAGGTCACAATTTTGAACCGATTTTGATGAAACTTGACATGCATGTTGATAACCCGAAGATCTTGGTTCCTTTCGATATTTGCGCTCATTGATTCGTAACTTCCTGAATTATGGCCCCTAATTGTACGAAAAATCACCCTTTTTAGCTTGTGGTCCCACTGGAGGTCAAAATTATTATCAGATTTAAAAAAAACGTTTGATTATATCACCGTTTCATGGTAATGAAGATTGAGGTAAAATTTTGTGAAAATCGGACCAAAATTGACAGACAAAATGGCCGCCGTTTGTACGCGATTAGTGTGAAAATACGTTATATTAAGGTTGTGGACCCTATAGAGGTCACAATTTTGAACCGATTTTGATGAAACTTGACATGCTTGTTTATAACCCAAAGATCTTGGTTCCTTTCGATATTTGTGCATATCGGATTGTAACTTCCTGAATTATGGCCCCTGATTGTACGAAAAATGACCTTTTTTTTAGCTTTTGGCCCCTCTGGGGTCAGAATTATTATCCCATTTAAAAAAACGTTTGATTATATCACCGTTACATCGTAATGAAGGTTGAGGTCGAATTTCGTGAAAATCGGACCAAAATTGACAGGGGAAACCACGCCAGAAAATCTAGATGAACTTTGTCATCCAATGCAGGGATCAAACACCTAACCTCAAGGCTACCGAGCCAGCATCTTACCCACTTAGCAACATGATCCCCAGTCGAATTTCAAGCCTACTGAAATGAACCTTTATAACCCAAAGATCTTAATTCATTTCGATATTTGCACATAGGAAAAATCACTTTCGGTATTGCTTGTTCTCTATCCATCTCTCGAAAATGTGGGCGTATCCTGCCTGGCAGTGCCAGCCTATCTTTTCCAGATTACAGGAGAGTTGTTACCTCTGCACACCCTTTAGTAGTCTTGGTGGTAGGCCTAACAAGATTCTCTACCCAGGCATTATAGGTTGACATTTTGTATGTGGTAAAAGCAATGACAACCTGTCAAGTATCATTATTCATACAAGTGATTATTCTTACACATACATGTGCTGAAACGCAAACAAATACAACATTTTTTGCCGTTTGTTATATTTAAATCAAGTGGTCCAGAAAAAGCGAGTAATCTGTTTAAGGTTAACTGAAAGAGAGAGAGAGAGGGGGAGGGTTTAACGTCCACTCGACACAAACTAGGTCATTTTGGGATTAACATATGGTTTAATTTTATTTCAATAATTCGTTTGTGCGTAGGGGTCTTTAGCAGTGGGAGGAAACCGGAGTGCCCGGAGGAAACCCACGAGATTGAGAAGGCACCCCTATCTCCATGCCACGTACGCTCACACCAGGGATCGTTTAAAGTGAAATAATTCGACGAGTATATATTTTACCTTTATATCAATAAAGATACATTATGGGAGATTAGATAAAGAGTTGGCAGTTCTCACTATAATAGTTAAATACTTGATAATGTAAACGAAATTTGTTGAAAATTTCAGTCAAATTGATCAAGTATGAACCGAAAATTAAACAATTGAAATTTCCGCCTAGCCTCGATCATCATTACTAAAGTCAGTAAGATGAACAGCATAGTCTCGATTATCCATTTTTTCATTTGATTATCAATGAGCGTTAAGCAACATATAGGATTGTAATCCAGTCAATATCGAAGGTTAGCGTCAACATCGAGAATTCATTATGGTCTGAATAAGTTAATAAATGTCTAATTGATAATTTTGATAAAATTTGAGGCCTAAAGAAAGACCTGTAATAGGCAGATTTAGCTCTTGAATAATGCATGTTTAACATTTCACATGTACATTACCATATGGATGTTGTCTATTTGTCCAGATGGTACGAAAAAAAACCTGTGCAAGCTGTATCATAAGGTCTGTCATTGAGCCAATGGATGTGGGTTTTCTCCAATTTCCTCCCAGTGTTAAAGACCCCTGTTTGAATGTTTGAAATAAAAATTGAACAATATGTTAGTCGGGAAATAACCTAGTTGTGTCAGTGGATGTTAAACCCCCCTTCTCTCTCTCTCTCTCTCTCTCTCTCTCTCTCTCTCTCTCTCTCTCTCTCTCTCTCTCTCTCTCTCTCTCTGTGAAATGGTTCTCTCTCTTGTGGTGGTTCTCTCTCTTGCGGTGTCGAGTGGATGTTAAACCCTTCCCACCTCTCTCTCTCTATGTGTGAAACTGGCTCTCTCTCCCTGTGAAACCGGTTTCTCTCTCTCTGTCTCCCTCCCTCCCTGTGAAACCGTTCAGTTTTCGTCCATTTGTACTGATATTGTAAACCAGTTAAAAACAAGAAGTTTATATATATATGTATGTATGTATCTGATTTATCATTTAATTTGTTTAATACATATTCTATATACCCTGACTTATTTAATAGATTATCTATAGTACCCAGGGCTGTATACTTCCTGCTGAGTTTTCACTGATCCACAAACATTTGAGTGTAAAAGATGAACTAGACTCACTGGAATCTAGATTTTGGTACATGCGTAAAATTAGACCCAAGTGGTTTTTAAATCATGTTTTGTGTAACTGAGAAACAAGACTTTGGGCCATTAGGTTTTTCTGCTCGGCTTCCAGCAAATCAAAGCATCATCATCACCATCTGTTTTTTGGCGAAGTTTATTCTTTCTGTCCAGAAAAACACAACTTTTGTAACATTAGCGGTGTTGAAATGGTTTAGAGAGAAAGAAATGGTAAACTGGTCTACAATAGATGCATGATAGTTGCTCGCTACACAGGGGCAATGTCGGCAAACAGATGGATACTGTAAGGCTCTTGCATAACATCTTTCAGGAATGTTTTTGGCGCTCGTCTGCATCGAGCCCCCATTACATAGCGTCTGCTAGAAATATCAACATCTTGTTATTTGAAGAGTGAACAAATTTCTACACCAGAATTTCTTGTTCTATCAGTGATTGAATCGGTTATAAATTTATCTTAAATGACGTTTAAATTACCACCCCTCGTCACTAGCACGGATTCCACGATTTAGGTGAAAGAATGTCTTTGAAATAAAGCTGTACCTTGCATCATGGCATTTCTTTCAAGGAAACATGTCAGAAAACTGTTAAGTGTTTTGGGTACAAACGTAAAAACTGGCATAAAATCTGGAATTCTATTTGCTGATAACAATCGTAGTAAAAAGTCAATACGATTAAACAATTCCAAGACAAAATGAAGGTTGCTAAAAGCAGAAAAATTACCAGGAACACAAGAATTAAAAAAGTTCCTAATGGTTAGGGAGATATTGATGTGTCGGAATGGAGTTGACAGACAAAGGTGTATTATTTTTTAAACCTGTCAGGTTTGATATGTAATGGATATGTTATGAGTGACAGTTTTTTGGGATAAAAGCAGAATGTTTTACCAATGTATTCATGACATTTATTCAATGAATTTAACAAGTATATTAGTGTGTTTTATTTTTTGTTGATTTTAACAAGTAAATTAGGGTGTTTTTTACTTGATTTGAACAAGTACAAGTATGTAAGAGTATTTTTTAGTTTAGTTATGGCTGTCAATCCGAGTTATGCGTGGTTTAATAGTCGAGAGTGAGACATTAAACAATACATTGATATTGCACGAGGGTTATATCTATATATCACACAATGTCTTGCACAAGACCATTAAACAACTTAAAATACAAGACACTATCCAACACGTGGATTTCATTGAAATATGTCACACACGGGTCCAGTTGTTCAACTAGTATAAATAATGGTACGCCAACATCAAAGGATGTTTATATTTTCAGAAATAGAGAGAGAGAGTTTGATATCCACTTGACACAAACTAAGTCATTTCAGGACTAACATATGTTTCAATTCTATTTCAATTCTATATAGAGACACCATAACCTAATAAAGACTGGTTATATATACATACATGTATTTCATTATTTAATTAGATTCATTGAAGATAAACTAAAGTTATGGATAACTCGACACATGTAATGAAATAGGAAATATTTGTTTGTGATATGAGATATGTGTGTATAGATTCAAATAATCATGGATGATTGTACAAGTAGTTTATCTTATTTCAACTTTTCTCTGTTATTTCTTCTGCAGATTAGAAACCTGTAACAGGAGCGGATACAGGTTATTGGGTATAGAAGGAGTGAAGTTATTATTACTGTTCGATCCCTGCATTGGTCGAGAACGTTCATCCAAATTTTCCAGCGTGGTTCCCCCTTGTCAGTGATGCAGGACTGCTGTCTAGTCATTTGGATAGGATGAAAAACTGAGGTCCAGTGTACACATTCGATATAAGGGTAGGCCATAGTGCCACTGTCTGGGCAGAATTTCCCTCATAGCACATTGTATGCCAGTCTTCATTAGCCCCAGAACCCCATTTCATTTTTACCCTGTGGTGCTATAGTACCACTACCATACAGTATCAAGTCGTAGATCACATCTGTCCTCTCCTTTCCTTTCGCCTCCCCGAAATTACAGTACCTAAACTAATAGTGCAGAGGATATAGAGTACACAAATACCCAACAAGATAGAATTCACCTGTCTGTTTGGGGGGATGTTTTGTAAAAGTACGACATTGCTAGTATCAAATGAACTTTCAGTTCTAGGTTTAATTATTGTGATAATTACTGTCAGAGTTATTGCCCTTGATCAATTGAAATGGATATTGCTAATTGCTTGTGGATGCTCTCAAGGCTAAAGTTATCACCTGATTAACTTGAAGTTTATGCACAGAGTTTATTTTAATGAGACGGCTCAGATAACTTAGCTGTTGTGGACACATGTTTCATTGCCTGGCCACACATATGTAAACTGTAAATTTAACTGTATTTATTGTGTTTTAAGTTTAAATTATTTGAAATTCTAATTTCACGACAAGTCAATTCTCTGACCGGTCAATTTTCCAGATGGTCCTTTTCAAAGCAACTAAGAGCCTTGATCAGTTGCAACCAATTCAACTGTAGATTCATTTCTCACTGACCGATACATGAAAGACTCTACTGGTCCTTTTAGCGCTTTTAATTGATATTTGAAATATCATAACGTCATCGACTGACAGGTAAACTCTTCAGATGGTCATTTTCACTGCCAGTCAGTCCAGACTCTCAAATATGACTGACATGAGAGCTGTGGATCACATGTATAATAATCAATTTGACTGAAATGAGAGCTGTGGAATACCTGTAATCAATTTGACTGAAAATACCATGACTATGACTGAAAATCCCATGTAATAAATTTGACTTTCAGTCATTCCAGACAGGAAAATATAACTGAAATAACGGCCCTTGCTCAAATGTAATCAATTTTACTTGGTACATCAAAGATTTCTGGTCCTTTTAATGATTCCAATTGATATTTCAAATATCATCCAAACATCATCAAGACATGACACATATTTTTCGTTTATTTCTGGCGACACTTTATATGGAGTTCATTTGATTGGTCTGATTTAATGTGATTACTTGATGATGGGAATTCGTATCAGGCGGTCCACGTCCATATTAATGTCTCCCTGGATATTCAAGCAATCAGTTAATAACAAAATACATGATGGTCAACCAAGATACGAACGAACGCCATCATTAAATTATTGAAACAAAAACATCCACCACTGTACTTTATAGTCTTTGTCCATCCCTCTCTTATTGTTCAAAATAAATGGATAATCTTTTTAATGGAGATGAAAATTATATTTGTTGTTTACTGTCAGAGCATTAGTCTAGTTTTGATGTCATTTGTAACAACTAAACATGATATAATATTCTTTTTATTGAGACTCTTTAATATTCTTTAAACGATCATTACACTAGGTTAAACTGATTTCTCTGGGATTTTGAAATAAAATGAAATGATGTTGAACATCCTAGTTTTGATGTCATTTGTAACAACTGAAAATATGAATCTTAATGGATACAAAATTTGTTGTAGATTATTTTTTTTTGATTATCAGCACATTATGACTTGATTTCTGTCAAACTGTTAAAAAAATGAATTAATAACACTTTTAATGGAGCATTTTAACAACATTAGGACTTGTACCTTGTCATCCGGCATTGTTTAAAATAAATGAATAATCTATTTAATTTAGCGTGAGCTACGTGCCGGCTCCATTACAAATGGTTTAGTAATGTAAACAATATTTAATTTTACTCAACTAACCATATTTTTCAAGCCATATTTTTAATAGTAATTCCATCTAATAGAGCAAAACATGCTATCGTAAAGCGTGAAGTAAAATGAAATTAGTTTTAACGTCCTACAGTTCTGCTGCTACTGAGCTAATGAAAATGGGCTATCATAAAGCCTATATCGGAGCAGAAATAATAAAATGAGGTTTAAAATCCTACTTTTTGGAATCAACTGCCATGAAGACGGGCATATGTCATGCAGTCTGCTATTAGGGACATTTTGTCTGGACAGTGGACTCTGCAGATTATTCTTATTTTGAAGTCAAAATATCAAGGGTTCTTTTAAGTGCCACTAGAAGCTGTTTTACCCTGCACTCCGCTCTGCAAAACTGACAAGGAGAAACCACGTTACAGGAAATCCAGTGGAATTTTCTCAGCCATCATCAGGATGGATTATGGGAGCTCCTGTTTAGCGATGAGCCAATGCCTTACTCACTTACTTTTTGACGAATTGTATTTTTAAATTTGTATCCTGCTCTCTTAGATGGCCAATTTGATAGTGTGTCCGAGTTGAATTAGAAGGTCTTTCACTGAGTCAACTGGCATGGTGTCGGTTCCCCGGTTGTACATGACAAGGTAGGGCAATCCGTCCAACCTCTTGGGTTTCCCCAGGTTCTCCGGTTTTCTCCCACTGCTTAAGAACCTTGCATACAAGCGAATTATTGAAATAAAATTGAACCATATGTTAGTCCCAAAATACCTAGTTTTTGTCGAGTGAATGTTGAACCCCATTTCTCGCTCTCTCTCTTGCTCTCTAAGACATGCGTGGTTGGAAATTGATTAAAAGTTGTTTTCAAGTGGACATTAATCCCCATTTCTCCCTCTCTCTCTCTCACTCTCTAAAACGTGTGGTTTGAAATTGATTAAAAGTAGAACTTGTTGCTAATATGTCTCTGGTCCAGCTGATTGATAACCCTAACTGTTAAAGTCATCGACTAAGGTAAATATTGGAACAATATACCTTTGATTACTGTTTTTTACAATCTGTTTACCTTGTGTGATTAGTGAGATGAAATAGACGAGGGAAAAAGGTAATAAATAAAGATTTATTGTAGATTGTAGAAAACGTGTGCGAATATATCAAGTAATTATATCACCTATCACTATAAAACATACGATTTCTACCATTGATTACAGAATAGATATTTACGAATGGGAATGATTTCCCCACGGAATAACACGACTTTGATCTTTTTGCGTGTAATGGTTGAAATACTGTATGATTTTTACAGGTACGGGTATTTCAATATTGATAATTAAATATTTGATGTTATGATTGTTTTGTTTGTAGTCTAATTAATTAATTTATATGCAGGTGGTAATTATATAAATATATATATATATATTCTACCTGTATTGGGGGGGTTGCATCGCCGAATGGTTAACGTGTTCGGGTTGAATTAAAAGGTCTGTCATTGAGTCAACTAGTGTGGTTTCGAATCCCCAGTCATACGTGACGAGGAATAGAGTCCTCCAGTTTCGGCCTTCTGCTAAAGACCACCACACGCAAGCGAATTAATGAAATGAAATTAAATAATCATATATTAGTCACGAAATGACTTAGTTTGTGTCGAGTGGACGTTAATCCCCCCCCCCCCCCCTCTCTCTCTCTCCTTCTTTATTATGTTACAGTCGAAGCAGTGGCAGTTGTATGAGCATAGCCTTATTCACGAAATCTTTAACTAAAATATCTTATGGAAGGCAGCCACTTATTGGTCAAGACTCTATATTCTAGTACAAATTGCAGCTGTTGGTCAATGAAACAGCAGAATTCTTACAATATTTTAGAAGTTTTCATGAATAAGGCCTCTGGTCAGTGACAGATCTACATTATTAAGGCTTTGAAGTTTGTATTGTTATGGGAGTAGGGAGTTGAAACAATCAGCAATTACTTTAAATAGTGAGAGAACACTATTCTGCCTCCAATACAAAGTAAGGGCACTCAGCTAGTGATGGACCTACATGATTGGGGCCCTGAAGTTTGAATTGTTATGGCGGTAGGGGGTTTAAACAACCAGCAATTACTTTAAATAATGAGAGAACACTGTTTCCCCGCCAGTACAAAGTAAGAGCACTCATTGGAAAGAATTATTGTCACATATTAAAGATACATTATGGGAGATTAGATAATGAGTTGGCAGTTCCATCTTTCATAGTTAAAAACTACATAATGTTAGGGCATTTGCTAAAAATTTCAGCCAAATTGATCCACTATGAACCTAGAACTAAGCGGATGAAAGTTCCGCTTAACCTCGATCATCATTACTGAAGTCAGTAAGACAAAACTAATAGTCTCGATTATCCATTTTATCATGAAGGAAAGTTTTTTAGCAAATCGGACTACAATCCAACAAATATCGCAAGATAGCCTTGACATCAAGATCTTATTATAGTCTGAATAAGTTAATTAATGTCTAATTAATAGTTTCTATAACATTTCAGGCCTAGAGAAAGACCTACAATAGGCAGATTTAGCTCATGCATAATGCATGTTTAATGTTATGGAAGGAAATTAAAAATTTGACTGTTTTAAAAGCTTTGATTGACGTAAACTAGTGAGGGAACGCCATTTCCCTGTCAAAGAACGTGAGAACATGCTTTTCCCACAGTACTATTTCAATTTTTGATTTAATAATTTTTTTATTTATATTAAGATGTCTGACATCCACAATCTAGTTTGATTCATTTTACCCTAATTTGAATTCATCCAACTTAGTTAATCGTGTTTCTCTCTCTTATTAAATGCTCTCCATTGATTTATGGTTGGAGATGATCTAATCACGGGCGATCAGTGTGTCCGAGGAGAATTCATTCTCTGATTTCATTAGATTAACTCTAACCACTAAATGCCAATCTGATGATCTGAACAAGCTTTAAACATCTGTTAAAACCCGAGACTTGATTTAGTCCACGCTTTAAAATCATTGACTTGATGAAGGTAATTGGATAAGCATGTTTCATGTTCAGAACCAGTTTCTGAGTCTAGACAGAAAGGGGAGGTTATTCTCATCCTACACACCAACAAATCTTGATTAAACTAGAGTTGCTATTACATAAAATTCACGGCCACACAAATTTTATTCCATTTACAGTCCCAGAAATAAATATCACTCGATTTATGGTGTATTTAGAATACAGGAAGTAGGAAGGAACATAGTCTAGTCATTTGGATGGGACAAAAAAACTGTGTCCTGTGTTTACAATGAGTTCACATAAAAGAAACCTTGACAGTTGAAATTTGATGATTAGTTGGCAGAAATTCCACTGTTGTTCAGACAATTTTTCCTAGTAGGTCACAACATGACATACGCTCGTATTCAATTGGTGCAGATGAACCCGGATGTTTTAACTCAAGCTTATATCAATTCAGTTTAGTTTATAGCAAGAAAGATGGGTTTTAATTTCCACTGGACACAAACTATGTCATTTTGGGACAAACATGATTCAATAGTATTTCAATAATTCGCATGTGTTTATTATCCCAGTGGGTGCAGACCACAACGATGTGAAATCCCATTTCAGTTGAGTTCGGTTTATCTGATACTGTCCATATGATATATTGTATGCACAATCCAGGGCCAAAAATAGCTCAGAGCAACGATGGGGATGGGAAGTTTTCACATGGGTGCTGTAATATTGACGGATAATATATATCTACATGTATGATAGACAATTTTTTCCCAATGGGCCAGGTACATTCACTTTGTGTTTTAACTCTGAAGCAATAATACCCCTTTTTCTTTGTTTCTTTTTATTTATAAAATTCTATCCATGCACACCAGTTTTTTGTGCTTTTAGGTAAAACTTCACAGTCACACCAGTTTTATTCTATTTCCTATCTCAGAAACAAATATATCTTCCTGACATTCCTTTTTTATCTGATACTGCCTACATGGTATGCACAATCACTTTGCCATTAGCTCTACGGCAAAAATTCTCTTTTTTTGTCTTTGTTTTTTTTTCCATCAGATTCTACCCATGTACATCATTTTTCTGTTTTTAAAAACAAATTATTCTCAGGATTCTGTCACTCTCAGTATCTGATTTTCGCTGTAGGTGCAATTCTTTTAACATGGAAACATGGTTGAGTATGTTTGTGACTGAAGAGAGACATTCCAAATGCCAATCATAACATGGAGAAATGGTTGAGTATGTTTACAAAAGAGAGGGGGTTGCAAATGTCAATCATAAAAATGTATTAAAAATCTGAAGTTATGCAGTTGTCTTTTTCTCCAAGATTTTGCTGTTATATTCTTCTTGATCTCAAGTAAAATTGTCATTTTATGATCCATGTGTTTGAGACAGGAATATCAGAGGTTGGTCAGCAAACATCTAAAAATGGTGATAAAAGAAGCTACAAACATTTTCTTGAGAGAGAGACAGAGAGAGAGAGAGAGTGAGAGGGAGCTTAGAAAATGGTCGGGGGGGGGGATACCCATATAAATTGGACTTCAGGATCTGAATCTGATGTGCTTGAAGTCTACTCCACACAAACCACAGAGAGAGAGAGAGAGAAAGCATGCACGCGAGAGAGAGAGATCTGATGTGCTTAATGTCCACTCCACACAAACCAGAGAGAGAGAGAGAGAGAGAGAGAGAGAGAGAGAGAGTTTAACATCAATTTAACACAATTTCATGGCTAGAGTATCAATAAATCACTTGTCTGTGGGGAGTCTTTAGCATTGGGTAGAGACTGAAGAGAAACTCTATCTGCTATGAATAATTACTATGATTTGGTTGAAAATTAAGATATTAAATTTTAAGAATTAAAAATGCGGAACTAAAAACATTTTGAGAAGAGCAAAAAAGTAACTTTTTGTTTCTAAATTATTTTGTTTGCCCAAGAAATAAGAAGCAACAAATTTCTAAACAACAAACATTTAAATAGGTGTGCCACTTAGTAATTAATTCTAAACCAAACAATATCGCGTGAATGAAAACTTTGTAAAATATTATGAAAATTAATAACTTCTGCTAAAAATGGCGTCTGCTGCATCACTTTGATGATCTAAGCAGCTGTTTGTGATAAAACATAATATGATTAATTCTCACCCAATAAAAAAAAATGGAAAAAAAAAATGGAAAAAAAAAGATGGCCACAGACAATCAGTTTTAAATACAGCAGGAACTCTTGAAGTGTAAAAGACAGAAGTCAGAGCTCCCTTCATTCAAAATCTCGACGTCTGCCATTTAAAATGATCAAGTAAATGTCATTGTTCCTAAAACAGGAACTTCATTAGCCTAGCAACCATTACTCAATTACTAAATGCATTAATTTTTTCTCCTTTTACTAATTTTTTTGTTGTATTTTTCTCATGAAAAAATCCTGCTAAGTCATCTTTAGTTAATCAAATACCCATTATAGTCTTATTATAGCCTCGCTATTCTATAACGCACATGCTGACAACGGAATTCATTCAATTTCAAATCAAATTATTTCTCTAAAAGCACATTGTAAAAAATATGAATTTAGTAAATTCTATCAAATTAATTGAAAGCTAATTCCATAGAATACCTGTGGTGATCTAATATAGGATCTAATAGATTGAAATCAATATTTATGTATAAAGGAAATGGTTTTTGTGGTCCTAAATGAAATTCCTGACAGTCAGAATTACCCATAGGCTGAGCAGGTTCAAGCCAAAAGAATCTCAAGATTTAGGGTCCTCTGGGGTAACAGTGACTAATGAAGATGGGCATAGGCCATACAGTGTGCTATGAGGGAAAATTTGCCCCAATGGAGGCACTATATGGCCTATTCTAATATTGAATTCCAATTGTCAAGGGATCTTTAATGTGCATGCCAATGTTCACATGAGAAATCAGTTTTTTGTCCCATTCGAATGACTAGATGGCTGTCTTTGTCAGTCCCTCCATCCTGTATCACTGACAAGGGGGAACCATGCCGAAAAATCTGAATGAAATTTATCGGCCAATGATGGGATCTAAACCCGACCATCAGACTAGCATGCCAGTCTCTTACCCACTTAACAAAGTGCCCCTCGTTTAGAAGTTGTATATTGTGGTCTGTCAATAATATATACAAGTGTGATTTTTAACCCAGTGTTAGGATAGCCTGCCTAAACTTGTGGGTTTCTCCTTGGATTTTAGGCCACCACGTTCCTATAAGGTTTAAGGGATCAAACAAATGACTCAATTGTATTTAAAGAGGGGGAGGGGGCAATTTTGTTATGGTATAAATTTTACAATACAGTGCTGTACAATCCTTAAAATGCCTTTGTTCTGTTGTCAAAGCAAAACCAAGAATTGTTTTAACTAACAGAATGATATAAGCCCGTACAACAGAACAAATAACTGATGAGGAATATATTTACATGTTTTTTAGACCCACCCTACCAAAAGCTTAAATCTGAATGAAATAAAGAAAGAAATTTTAATTACCAGGGCCAATGAAATAAAGACAGAAATTTTAATTACCAGGTCCCAGTTTCTGGAAATCTTAACTAAAGATAAAATCCAAATTTTACTAGATACTTCTATTTAGATTGGCTAAGCACTAAAATCAATCTAATATTATCCAATCAAATTACTAGGATCTTAGGATCTTATTTTAGTTAAAATTTCGTGAAACAGACCCGAGGACTGCTCCTAGTAATTTTGTTGATAAACCAGGAGGATTTTCTTTGTATCCTGACAGGAAATTACAACTGACCAAATGAAACGTGATTATCTGTGTGATTCCGGTGACCACAGGATATCTGGTAATAAATATATACTAATTGTTATTATACCGGGTATTGAGATCGGCCATGCAGGTGCCCTTTATATATATACACTTAGGCTATACCATGTAGAATTTGTCTTGACCATCCCCATAAGTTTCATTTCTTAAATTACAATATATAGGAAATTAAGATTTTAGATAACAACAAGATTAACAAAATATCATAATTATAGAGCTAAATTTATATAATCCATTCACAATCTGCCAAATAGGTGTACCACTCTCAGATAAAATCATAGCCGGTGAAATTCGACCCAACAAAAAAAAATAATTGAAGCTTTTGTGTTTCGGCGAACACCTATTACAAATTTTTGCGTCCTGTTTTGTTGGGTGAAAAGTATAATTTAAAAAAAAAAAGTACTTGGGTGCTCTTCTCACAAGCTTTTTCAACTGGCATGGTTTCTATTTCCTGGTTGTAAGAGACAAAAGGTAGGGTCACCTTTCCAACCTAATGGGTTTTCACTGGGTTCTCTCACGGCTAAGAACCCGAACGCACCAGCAAATTATTGAAGTAAAATTGAACCATATATGTTAGTCCTGAAATGACCTAGTTTATGTCGAGTGGGCTTTAAACCCAATTGCTCTCTCAAGCCATCATAAGAACCAAGAATTTAATTGACCTGGCCTTTATCTAGTGTACTATATATACAATATAAGTACACATCATTAATTAAATGAAGATCCATTTCTTTGATGCTTCAGTTTTCGAGGTGAACTTTCATTGATTTTCTTAATCAATGTGTAATTTCCTCCTGGACATGGTCTATGTAGTTATTTACCTGAAAATTAATGAGAATGTTGGCCGTTACAAACTCCTCCCACCTGTAATCAGATTACACAGGTGAGTTGAATCAAATTAATTTATAATATAACCAATAATTAACAATGGAGATTGGTAGAAAGATACATGTATACTATGGTTGATTGTCAATCACACATTTTTTTTATGTTGTTGGTGTCATCTTTAAAACAAATTAATTTATAACATACCCAATAATTGATAATGAAGATTAAAATTTAATAGTATTAAGGTACACTAAGGTCAATATTTAATCACATTTTTTATGGTGTTGGGTGTCATCTTTAAATCAAATTAATTTATAATATACCCAATAATTAACAAATGAAGATGAAAATTTAATGGTAGAAAGGTACACTAAGGTCGTCTTCGTTAGTACTCAAAGAACTTCATTGGCTGCCAATTAAATCAAGAATAGATTCCATGCTCTTGTGCCTTGCAAGTTGCATATAAATGTTTACATGGAAATGGACCTTCCTATCTAGCAGATTTTTATCACCATACTTTCCTGGACAAGGCACTCCATTCTCGACAAGAACATCCTCTTATAATCCCAAAATATAAACTCAAATCAATTAAATCTATAAAAGATGACTGACCACAAAAAATTACAAGATAAATTGCAGGCAGACCAAATGTTTGCCTGTATTTTCTTGCCATCATCAATTTCTTACTGGCAATATATTCTGTTTGGCAATGACTTTTTGCTGGTATAATTTAATTCTGGCAATAATTTCCTGTTGGTAAAAATTTATTGCTGGCAGCTGGCAATATTTTCTCTGTGGTAAAAATTTGTTGCTGGTAATATTTTCTCGTTGGTAAAAATTTATTGCTGGTAAAAATGTCTTTACTGGTAATAATTTCTTTACTGCTAATAATTTCTTGCATGCAGTACATTCTGACAGGCATTAATTTCAATTCGCAATAATTTCTGGTAATAAATTCTGAAGGGTATTAATTTCAACTGGCAATATTTTCTTTTTGGTAATAATTTCTTAACTGGTAATTATTCTTTGCATGCAAAAACTCTAGCTAATCTCTGGCTGGCATTATTTTCTTACAGACAATAATACCTTCTTTTACAATGGAATACATGATACATTGAGTACCTATAAAGATGGGTATCTGTTTTTGGGGGGCTTTAAAAAAATGTTAAAAGCTTTTTGATAATTTAAGAAAGATTTATTTAAAAGCAAATTTCTAAGTGACCGAATTCTAAAAGATAAAAACCATGAAGATAAATGTTGTAATATCCTGTAGTGTTGGATAAAGTAAACTTAATAAATGGAAACTTATCCATCTGACTTACAGCAGACGGCTTAGAGGATATTGTCAAGTCGCAGGAATCGAAATTGGAATCAGATATATGTATATATACTTGTCGTAACCCTTTATCAATTCTGCTCGCAAAAAAAAAGCCCCGGGAACGAGCTGACAGGTCCTACTTGACATGAGTTATGGCTTCAGGGAATGAAATCTTCTAATCAGGGTGTCCCTAAGTTGGAATGTTGTCGATACCTTAACAGAATAATTCCCGAAGAATTATGGCGTTGATTAAAAAGAATATTATGAACCAAATCACACGGCTTGCCCTAAGGAGCACACAGCCTCTATCTTAATCAGCTTAAAGCTCAATCAATCACGCATTATTGACTGAAACTATTGTTAACATAACGCTAATTCTTCAAATATCCCTTTTCCTGATGCCATGAATGAATGCAATCGGAATCTTTATATTCAGTAATGGTGTGCTTGCATGATTCCAAAGTGACATGTGGACTTCAGGTATACATGTTCCCATCTGACTAGCAAATAATTGAAATCCAATTTATTTAACGATAGAATTGTAGAGGAAAAAAATCTTGTGGTTGTAATTAAATGAAATCAGAATTGATGTGAATTTAAATACCGCGATTGTTGGACAAATATAGGAGTATTAGATTGATTTTGTGAATTGATTTCTTTAGCCTTTGTGAGTGAAGAAAGAGTCTTGTAGTCCGTAATGATTGTCATACATTTTTTTTCTAAGTCAAGTGGAATTCAAATATCTCTGTAAATCTTTTTTTCTTTTTGTTCCTTTTAAGCTGGGTGGTCGAGTGGTGTAACTTGCGCACTTTAGATCATAAGGTCTGTCATTTCGATCCCACATTTGCATGTGACAGTTTTTTTCACACTGCTAAAAAAACATATTCTTGAGAGAGGCATTTAAATAAAATTGTTTATATGTTAGTCCCAAAATGACCTGGTTTGTTTTCAGTGGACATTAAGCACATTAGATCCAGAGGCCTGTTAATCCAACTCATGGGTTTGGAAGCATGTTTGTTACAAGAAGCGGGATCTTGTGTCTAACTTTTTGGGATTTCTATGGGCACTCCAGTCCCCCCCCCCACCCTTTTCTAAAGTCTCTCTCATCCTGGGGGAATGGATATTCGAATGAATAGCATGTGCACGCTGCACCATAAGGTCTGTCATTGAGTCAACTGGTGTGGTTTCGATTCCTTGGTTGTATGTGACAAGAAATAGGGTCGCCTGTCCAACCCAATGGGTTTTCTCCGGGTCCTCTGGTTTTCTCTTACTGCTTAAGGCCCCTACTTGCATGTGAATTGTTGAAATAAAATTGAACCGTGTGTTAGTCCCCCAACGATCTCTCTCTCTCTCTCCTGATTATTATTGTGCAATGTCAGTATATTGTGTTCTGTTAGTAGTATATATGTGTTTATTTAATGGTTTTCTGTCCGTCCTCCTATACTAAAGATACTTAAATACCATTATATAATAAATAAAAGGAAAGATTATTAAATATTTATAGTTTCATTTCCTGTAAGTGTTGGCAAATTTTATAACAATATTATCCATATTTAATCAAATAAGACTATAACTTCACATAACATGTCGACTGAAAGAAAAAAACGATCTTAGATGAATACTGTACATCAAAACTTTCTTTAATGATCTACGGTAAGTTCAATTATTAAATAATAGTTTCCGGTAGTTTTAATCTTTTAAACCACACTCAAATGTATTCAAATCATTGTTTTAACTTTTAATGAAGAAAACAGAACAATATTTTATTATCAGAAAAGGATTGTGGAACATGCTAGCCTATGAAAATATATCACTCATATGCATATGAAAATATCACTCATAGCACATTGCATGGTGTATGCCCATCTTTATTAACCTGCCCCACATAGCACACTGAATGGTGAATGCCCATCATCATTAGTCTGATCCTCATGTTTATGCCCACCTTTATTAACCTGACCCTCATAGCACACATGTATGCCCTTCTTCATTAACCTGACCCTCATAACATGGTGTATGCCCATACTGCATGGTGAATGCCCATCCTCATAGCACACTGTATGGTGAATGCCCATCTTCATGGTGAATGCCCATCCTCATAGCGCACTGTATGGTGAATGCCCATCTTCATGATGTATGCCCATCTTCATAGTGCACTGTATGGTGTATGCCCATCCTCATAGCACACTGTATGGTGAATGCCTATCGTCATGGTGAATGCCCATCCTCATAGAACACTGTATGGTGAATGCCCATACTGCATGGTGTATGCCCATCCTCATAGAACACTGTATGGTGAATGCCTATCGTCATGGTGAATGCCCATCCTCATAGAACACTGTATGGTGAATGCCCATCTTCATGATGTATGCCCATCCTCATAGTGCACTGCATGGTGAATGTCCATCCTCATAGCGCACTGCATGGTGAATGCCCATCCTCGTAGCACACTGTATGGTGAATGCCCATCTTCATTAGTCTAGTTGGTGGAGAAAAATAAGATGTTAAACCTTTTGTTTCTACTTCGCTTCAGTTGTTCTAGCCTGGTTGTATGTGACAAGGAGTAGGATTGCCTGTCCAACCTCATGGGTTTTCTCCGGATCTTCCGGTTTCCTCCCACTGCTAAAGACCCCTATGTGCAAGCGAATTATTGAAATAAAATAAACCATATTATTATGTTAGGCCTGAAATGACCAAGTTTGTGTCAAGTGGATGTTAAAACCCATTTACAACACACATAGTTAGACATGGACCTATATATGGCATGTGAAACACCTACATGCTAACTATTGTTATTAATTATGATCCACAAAAAAACGTCTGGGAGTAGAAAATAAAACAGGCTGTAATTCAACTATCTTTTTATTCAAATTCATTAACAACATATCTGTAATAATTTTATAGTAAATTGATTTCTTTCTTATCCTTCTTGGGGAGATTGTGACTTAATGCATCTTCGATCAAGTGCATACTGGATTGATTTTAAATTATTGATTACTCTTCATGCGTATCTAGTTAATTACTTATATGTTTTGCTGTGAGAGAGTGAGAAAGAGAGAGAGAGAGAGAGTGTAACATTCACTATGTCATTTCGGGACTAAGGTGTGATTCAATTTTATTTCAATATTTTGCTTGCATGTAGAGTTCTGTAACTGTGGGAGGAAACTGGATTCCTCGAAGAAAACCCATGATGTTGGACAGACGACCATAGTTGTTTGTATGGTATGAAAAACTGAGGTACTGTGTACACTTTGACGTGCACGTAAAAGAACCCTTGACAGTTGGAATTCGATAGAAGGATAGGCTGTAGCGTCGCTGTCTGGGCTAAATTTCCATCATAGCATGCCATATGCCATCTTGATTAGCCTTCGTGGTACAGAACAGTATTCAGATGGGATGAAAACCTGAGAAAAAGATTCTTGGGCTGTTGGAATTCAATATAAGAGTAGGGCGTACTGCCGCTGTTCGGGCAAAATTTCTCACATAGCACACATGGTGTATGCTCGCCTTCATTAGTCTCTTCAGAATAGAACAGTAGGACGTTAAACCCCATTGCATTTGAACTGCTTTATATCTTTTGTAGGTGATGATAATCAAGATTGGCATGTTCTGTTAGTCTTGAGCTTTTTGTAGTTGATAATTAACATTGATGGCCATCTTGTCTTACAGGTGCATGATTCACAAGATTGTGTGTGTTCGGAATGTAACGAACCAGAGATTGTTTTAGGGTTGTAAACTACACCAACGTGGGTCATTATTCTGTTAAACCCCGATCCATCACCTGGTGTTCATTAACCTATGTAAAATATGACTTCTGCTTATCTTCTGACCAGCAGTTCACCTTACCCTCGACCACCATTTTACTGACAGGTTCTCATTAACTTTCACACCTACAAATTGTTTTTCTTGATAAATGTTATTTCCCTTTCATAATTGTTTTCTGTTTGTAATAAACAAAAATGTTAATTTTCGGTGCTGCCATCTAAATATTGGCGGTGTCCGTTTGATCTTGTGAACATGGCTGACCGACCGTATGTTAACTATTAGCATTAAACAGTCATGGCCATGAAAGACATGTACCGTACCTGCGGCCAGGCCACCTTAGCCAGAGTTAATTGCTTGTATTGTAAAAGTGTTCAGACAGGTGATTTTGAACAAAAGTGATTCCAGAAACCTCATTTCAGTAAATGATATTGTTATATTATAGAAGGTTCAGACAGGTAATTTTGGAAAAAAAGCTTTACACATTTTGGTTAAGAATTTTTAAGCTAAATCAAGGTTTCTGTAATTTGAAGAGTCCCACAAGCAATAGAATAACTATGCTCTAATGAAAATAGTTTTTGTAGTTATATTTATTTGGTAGACTAGTAGATGTAGGCCTCTTACTCTGAAATCTGCACACAATAGAAATCTGCATAATTCCCTTATTAAAGATGGGTTTAAAAATAAATTTGTGAGTGAAATATATAAGATTTTCACCACTTTTATCCTTAACTGTGTAGCAATCCAAAAAAAAGTATGTGCAGGTTTTTTTTTCAGTGGGAGGAAACCAAAGTACCCGCCGAAAGATGACATCGTGAGTTAATTATGATTTGGAGAAGTTAATTTATGTCTAATTAATAGTTTATGTAACATTTCAGGTCTAAAGAAAGACCTGCAGTAGACAGATTTAGCTCTTGCATAATGTATGTTTAGTGAGAGAGAGAGAGAGAGAGAGAGAAATGGGGTTTAACGTCCACTCGACACAAACTAAGTCATTTTGGGACTAACATATGGTTTCAATTTTATTTCAATAATTCGCTTGCGCGTAGGGGTCTTTAGCAGTGGGAGGAAACCGGAGTGGCCGGAGGAAACCCACGAGGTTGAGAAGGCGCCCCTATCTCCATGCCACATACGCTCACACCAGGGATCAAAACCACAGCCGCAAGCCAGAGGTGACCGGCTAGCCAGAGATCGAAGCGCGGCACTCTAGACCACTAGGCCATCCCAACCCCCCACAAAAATATGATGAATTGAACATATCCCAGTATTCAGCATTAACTGCTAGTGATGGGTAAAATCTTTTGATGGATTCCTTATCAAATTGAATCAAAGATTGAAGATTATTTAACGCTGATATATGTGAAAAAATTGAATGTGGTCCAAAAAATGCAAATGACAATAGCGGGGGGCTTTAAGGAATGATATTTTGTCTGCTCAAATAGCAAACAATTTTTTTGTTTGACCTCTACCATTGATATTGGGATTTTATTTTATTAAAGATGCATTAGGTAAGATTTACATCAAGAGCTGACAGTTCTTACTGTTTGTAGTTTTGACAAGATGTGTGCACAGTGGTAACCAGGGCATATGAGACTTAGTCACGCTTTCCCCATTTAAAATTTTTAAATGGCAAAATGTTCTAATGTAGTTAAAATCTCAAGTATCTGGTGCCATGGAGAATTGATTATGGTCTTATTTTCATAATAAATGTCTAATTAATAATTTAGATAATATTTAAGACCTTAAAGTTCCAATTTCATATTTTCTAAGAAAGTCAAAACATAATTATTTCTATGTCTTTTGCTCAAAAGGTTGTCAACTCACTATTATACGATCATGGGCAAAATTTCATAGGCGTTAAAATGGCTGACACAGGCTGATTGAGGAAATAGTAACTCAATTACCTCCCTTGTTTTCCCATTCCTCTCCATGGACGGCCATCTTCAAACGTTTGAATTTGAAGTTGAAAATGATATTTTTGCCAATTTCTCAACTGGCAATTGTGAATTATAGGATCAATAGGATTATTCTTTAACAAGGTAGGACTGTTTATAGGTACAATCTATTTTAGGGCTTTATTTTAATACATTTTAAAAATATAACTTAAAAATATGCTATTGGAACTTTAAGATAGACCTACAATAGGCAGATTTAGCTCTTGCTTAATGTATGGTTAAATGAATGATAAATTTACTGCTAACAATTTATTTTGCTTGACCTCAGTGATCATCATGTTTTCTGCATCTGTTCATGAGAACCAATATGAAATATGATAGATAGCCGTCAGTCAGTCGCACCTTCAGAATACTGTTTCATCTTGTTTGTAGTTTCCAGGATAATAATCTAAAACTTATGGCATGAGTGATGTTTCACAACAGCCATCTTTGATTTTATCTTCGAGTAAATACATGTCCCGTTGACAAACTTACCTGTTGTATGGTAAAAAATAATCGTAAAAAACTCGACACATTTGTTTCTTTGATCCTATGTAAGTTCTTATTGGCTAATAATTTTATTGTTTATTGTTAAAAAAAAATCATAAAAAAATCGACACATTTGTTTGTTTGATCCTGTGTGAGTTATTATTGGCTAATAATTTTATTGTTTGACCATATCTCTCTTTTTATTGGCTAGTTCTTTGATTCAATCTGATTTATTATTGGCTAATATTTTCTCGTTGAATCAGGTTTTATTTTTTGTTTTGACAGATTATTTTGTAGACGTTGAATATGATCCATGAAATGATGATGACTTTCCAACATGGTGACCTTTGTTTGAACTTCTTTATCTCGACAAATTGTCACTTTCTTCTGTTATACAATATACAGAACTAACATTCGCTTGCATGTAAAAGATCCATTGGCAGTTGGAATTTGATATAAGACTAGGCCGTAGCGCCACTGTCCGGGCAAAATATCCCTCATAGCACACTGTATGGCGTATGCCCGTCCTCATTAGCTCAGTTTAGGAGCAGAACAGTAGGATGTTAAACCCCATTTCATATCATGTCAAAAACTCACAACAGAAACACATTATCACACTTGATTGCAGTTCTCTTATCTGTGATTGGTGAGGCCAAAATTCAACCAAGAACCATCTTTACCCCTGGTAATTCCAGCTTAATTTCAGTTCCTTTACACGCTATAAATACATGTCCTAAATCAAGAGTATGGATACAGAGGCTGACAGGGCCTTCTCCAGGGCTCTCACCTTTGGCCATGTTTTAGTAGGACTGTCACTTGTGTCATGTTTCAGCAGGGCAGTCACTTTGGTCATGTTTTACATGACATTTAATAACAAACTGACCTGTATAAAAAAAACAACAACAATATATACAGATAATTAAATTTTTGAATTAAATTTTTAGCTTTTTTATGTTAAGCACCTTAAATTTTGATTTATTGGGAGTAATTGTACTAAAAATTGTCAAAAAAAAAATGGTGAAATTTAGAATTGGGACAGACATTTAACATGATGTTTGTATGGAGAGAGAGAAATGGGGTTTAACGACCACTCCAAACAAACTGTAGGTCATTTCAGGACTGACTCATGGTTCAATTTCATTTCAATTATTCAGAGAAAACCCTCAAGGCTGGACAGGCAACCCAACCCAACAATATATTCTAGATATATTTAATTAACGCATATGCTATTTTCCTGATTATGTCTACAACATCTGTTACCAGTGTGCAATATGCATATGGACAATCCACTTGCTGATTGCGCTATTTTACCAAGATTTTACCTAATGGTTTGGATGCTGATTGCATTATTGCTAATACTGGTTTTTGGGACTTTGAATTATGTCTAATGGTTTTATTTTATTTTTGTCACAAGGAGTCAGACCTCTATGGGTACTCCGGTCCTCCCACCCATTCCCATTTCTAAAGTCTAAAGATGTCTGTCACATAATATGAAAAGATTTCTCCAGATATTATGACTCGATTGTGAGAAAAACAACTTCTCAAGATTAATAACCTTGTAATATATTGTACGTCCATGTCTCAAGTGGATATTCACCGATTCTTCATCCCGTTCTGATATTTATAATAATCCCACTGAAAGGTCGTATAACAAGTTAAAACAGAAATGAAATGAAATAGGGTTTAACATCCTACTGTTCTGCTCCTTAACTGGACTAATGAAGACATGTATACGCCATACAGTGTGCTATGAAGGAAATTTTGCCCGGGCAGCAGCACTGCGGCCTAGTCTTATATCGAGTTCCAACTGCCAAGGGATCTTTTACGTGGACTCCAATTTGTACATGGGACCTCGGTTTTGCCCGGGTAGCGGCGCTACGGCCTACTCTTATATCGAATTCCAACTACCAAGGGATCTTTTACGGGTATTCCAATTTGTACACGGGACCTTGGTTTTTCATTCCATCCAAACAACTAGACAGCTTTCCTTGTCAGAATCTCCATCCTGCAAAGTTACAACAGAAGTGTTATAAATAATGGCTGACCAATAAACTGTTTCTGCTCCAAGGGTTATCTGAATGTGTTTACAGTTGGTTCTAGTTTCTATATATATATATGTTACTATATATCTTCGTGTTCTACAACTATTTCCTTTAATCTGACCATTACTCACATGTCAAACACCAAAATAACCTGACTGCCTTCAGTTGATAAGAATTCATGTGTTTCTTTGATTTAGTGCTATATATATGGTGTCCATTTAAACCGAGAGGGAAAGGTGGGTAGATGGGGTCTTGAAAAGAAATCGAATGGGGTTTAATTGTCAAAGACCAAAATGGCCCACAGTTGAGAAGGGAGAGGGGGGCGAATGGTGGTTAACACATGCATGCAGTATCATAAGGTCTGTCATTGTGTCAACTGGCGTGGTTTCGATTCACTGGTTGTACGTGACAAGGGGTAGAGTTGCCTGTCCAAACTCGTGGGTTTTCTCTGGGTCCTCTGGTTTCCTCCCACTGTTAAAGACTCCTACGCGCAAATGGGTTTGTCCTTGCAAATGTTAAATGTATAAAAGAAATGGAATTATGTACTAAGGGTTTTGGTATGTGTGTGCATAGCATGTTGGCCTTTGGGCTACAGGTGGGGTGGGGGCCTTATATACCATAGAAATATACCACAGAAAGTTACCATGACCATTTGGATACCCCCTGATCCAATTTCTTGCTAAGATACCAGTAAAAGATGGTGCTAGTTATTCTAAGCAGACACAAGGCAAAGATAACAACAGATTTTGATTGATTAGTGTAATTATGGACAACATTTGATAGGCAAACAATTTCAAACATTTCTCCCCATAATCCATCATCTGGACGACTGTTAGCCCAACCAAATAACAGAAATATATATATATGTTAAAAATATTGTGCTATTTGGATTTAGCTTGTCATATTTGATAATACCTTTTTAGTCAACTCCTGGTTGGATTCAAGCTAGGACTTTCACTGTTCATTGTAGTTTAATCACATTGACAAAGCAGTCAAAAACTTACCAAAAACTTAAGTGGATAATTGGCAATACAGCGCTGAATCCCAAATCTGGACATCTGGGTTTTGACCCCAAATTTGGCTGAGGGTTTCTTCAGTATTTTGTAGCATTATTTCTTCTTGTCGGCTGTGCAAGGCAGAGAACTTGACATGGAAAACTGTGTAGTTATTAGGATGGGTCAAAAATCTAAGGTGCCACGTTTACGTTGGCACGCACGTAAAAGAACCCTTGACAGTGGAAATACAAAATCAGAGTAGGCTGTATTGCCACTATCCTGGAGAAATGTCACTCATAAACCACGACATATCATATGTAATACCAGTCTTCATTAGCCCCGTTAGGGTAGAATAGAAGTATGATAACCCCATTTGATTTTATTTGATCAGATTCCCGTACAACACTCAACTATTACAATGTGTGTCATTCCACTAATGAACTAATATTTAAAAATAAAGTAACTGAGAAATTTAATTTACCATGTAGACAATCAATGTTTTTAATGATGTTTGTCTTGTTGTTGTAACATGTTCATCACTGTCAAATATTTACCTAATGTCATACGGCACAAGAAAAACTCATCATGTCGTGTTGATGAATGATATACCGGTACATTATTTCTAAACACAGTTTAACACAAGTTTACACAACATAAGTTTCATCTATTTATTGGGGGGGGGGGGTCTGTCATTGATTCAGCTGGCTTGGTTTCCTATTCCCTTGTTGTACATGACAAGGAGTAGGGTCTCCTGTCCAACCTCAGGGGTTTTCTCTGGGTCCTCCCACTACTTAAGACCCCTATGAGCAAATGCAAATTGTTGAAATAAAATTGAACCATGTGTTAAACCAAAAATGAACTAGTTTGTGTCGAGTGGACATTAAACCCTATCTCTCTCTTTATTAGGAATACCACATAAATGTTAACTATGGAAGCAACAAATGAAGTAATAGAATACTTTCCTGTTTGCGATTGATTAAACAAAGACTAAAGAAATTATTTTTTATTCTCTTTTCGACCTGACAACTATGTTATTACGGTCACATTTTGTTGAGTCCAGCAATTCCTCCTTATAGTAGGAGATTGCTCATCTGGTCTCTGGTAACGCAGACAATATGTCCGACCTACCTCAGATCAACTTGATTTAATCATTCTCATCAAGTGACACCTGGTTCTAATACCAACGAACTTACCTCTTGAAATAGGTTAATAAATATATCATCATCATTCCCATAATTCCTAATTATACAATTACCGTTATCGGTACAAACGGCAAAAAACAGTTTGCCGCTTTACAAAGGTATTATGAAAAGTTAGCACTACCTGTGTTTATTGATTTGAACGTGTTTTTGGAAAATTGAGACGATTCTTTGTGGATTGAACACCTGGCTTTGTGCTTCATAAGGTGTAGCTGAAGGGAGAGAAATACGAGGCTTAGTTTGGGGGATTCAAGTATCAAAAGGGTGGGCGAAGAGATTAAGGTGAATGCATCAGTAATTGACTTCCAAATGGATGAAATATTTTCTTTGTTCTTGTATCGGTTTTAACGCCACCTCTGAGCGTCTGTCTTATACGATTCAATCTCTTTTACCATTATGGCAATATGAAAGTAGCAGAAGTGTGAAGATTGCAGACGTGTTGATTTGAGACAGGTGCTTGTAGAAATACACAGATCGACATTCTATTGTTGATGAGCTGCAGATATTCCAAATATTATTACCGCCATCAAAGTTCCTCCACTAAACTGATATAATTTCTTCTGGCAACATTTAGAACTTTCAGCACATGCTTTGATTTCCTATCAAATAAATACAAGGAACAACTGTCGCACTGTTATTTGGTGCAATTGTTATAACCTCCTCCATTGTACTAAATCTTATTGCATCATAATGTTGTTTATTTTTCTTGTCTTCATTAGCCCAGTCAGAGAAAAAAAGTAGTATGTTAAATCCCATTTCGTTTCATTTGTTTATTTTTTCTTTTTTTTGAAACGTCCTATTTTTGATGCTATAACTGAATTATAGAAGATGAACATATACCGTGTATTGTGCAATCATTGTAGTTATTGGGCCAGCACCATACCAGCCTGTATCATAGAGCATGTCATTGAGTCAACTGGCGTGGTATCGAATCCCTGGTTGTATCTGATAATTTTGTTCATTATGAATTCAGTAAATAATTTTTCTAAGTTTTTAATATGACAGAGGAGAATTTTACCGCGACAGCATACCTTTTAGCAATTTGAGCTGAATATGCCAGTGTGTACATGGGTGAACCTGATCTGTTTGTTGTGTCATTTGAGGAGAATTTTGCCAGGACAGCATCATTTTAATATTTGGGATGTCGATGGACCAAGTTGTTGCAATTTGTCTTATCATGAGGACAATTTTGCCTGATCGTGCCTGGAAAACAATTAAGATGGAAATTAAGAAACAAAACAAGTTTATATTTGAAATGTTGTAGCATATATTAAGTGAAATTTTGATTGAGAAATTACCAGGAAATTTGAAATGACATTTTTAATTTATTCAATTAAAAATCTACAAGTGAATTTAATGAAGACGGCTTCATTACAGATATGGCAATATTAAATTGTTCAAATTAAATCTGCATCTGCAACAGAATTTAATGAAGACAACTTCATCACAGAAATGACGATTTTAAATTGTTCAATTAAATCTACACTTGAAACTTTAATGAAGACCGTTTCATTACAGAAATGATAATCTTAAGTTGTTCAATTAAATCTACACTTGAATTTAATGACGACTCTTTCATTACAAGTCTATTAAAACAACGACAAAATCTGTTTTAAATGTGTGTAAAATTAATGCATCATAAAAACACCATTTTCTCCAAATTCTGTAAGTAATTCCCACGCTTTGACTATGATTTTACATCTATTTGATGAGAACAACATTGCTCAGAGGAGTCATTATCAGACAATACTGGTACTAAAAAAGTGATACATATTTCGCTCTGTTCCAATTTTTACCCCTCAAGGGTCTAATTAATATGACCAGAAGATAGTTCTCATTGGTTTAAAAGGTGAGCTGTATGAAAGATACTGATTGTTTATATAGTTTAGTGTTGTTGAAGGATATTCCCAGGTTGCACTATTTTCTAGACAAGATGTCTGACTGGTAAAATGTGGATAATCACAGTACGCTTTGATTTCATGAGTGGTGATATGATTAGACATATTAATAAAGTTCAGAGATTATCGGTGCTTATTTATTACTGGGATTCTCAGTTCCCTGTTGGGTGTAGATGAGAGGGGGTCAAGGAGTTATTTATTTCTCAGACGTCTTCGTGTGATATCCAGGGATGGTCTTGGGTGCTGCAAGGGCCCATTTGGAGGAGCTCAAGGTTTACTCTGGTCCCCCCTTGGGCTGAGAGCAAGCCCTAATGTGGTTTCCCCCTTGGGCTTAAAGGAGGCCCTGATAACGTGTTCCCCCACCCTGGGCTTGAAACTGACCTTACTGTGACCCCCCCTCCTTCTTGGGCTTAAAGTCGGCCCTCATGTGGTCTCCCCTTTGGGCTTAAAGCAAGCCCTAATGCAAGCAATGAGTAATCATACTTACTCTTCTCAGTAAGAATTTTGGAAGCAAGAGTTTTGTTCATATTCAAATGAAATGGGCAGATCAAGCCTTTTTAGAAATGAAGTGAAGGAGTGAAAGGGGTCTTTTTTGGGCAAGAATTGGAAGTCATATTTATCTACGGGTATTAAAGTGAACTTAATTTTTACAAATAATAGATGTAGAGAAATGGGGTTTAATGTCCACTCGACACAAACTAGGTCATTTCTGGACTAACATATAGTTCAATTTTATTTCATTAATTTGCTTGCGTGTAGGTTTTTTTTTTAGTAGTGGGAGGAAACCGGAGGACCTGGAAAAAAACCCTAAAGACCAGACAGGTGAGCCTACTCTTTGTCATGAACAGCCGGGAAATCAAAACCACGTCAGTTGACTCAATGACAGACCTTATGATACAACACGCCAACCATTCGGCCATCCGCCCCCCATGCAAAAAATAGGTAGCCTCATAAACTCATCACTGATTGAATCCCCAAACTGTATTCAATGTCAAATTAATCCTGATGTACTACCATTGCTAAAAGCAGAAATTTCTCAAATCCATTTTAATATTTCCTGGGTACAGAAAATCTTAAAATTTCCATTAAAATAGTTTGTACAATTACTCAAGTCAAGCTTGATCCTCTCAAAAGCATACAAAATTCTAAATTGCAACAAAAGTTCGCGTTGATAGGTCTGTATCTGCATGGGCATAAGATCATTAAAGAACCCGAAAAGCATTAAGTTGAAATATTTCTAATGCAAATATTATCGTGTAATTAATGTCCATAACATTGAAAGGCTTTGCATGTAGAGTGAAGTCTAGCATTGAAAATAAAAGAGAAAATATTTAATGTTATCATGCGTCTCGTGTTCTTTCTTGTCATGGCTTCTCATAAACAGGTACATGTAAAGCATAATAATTACAAAATGGTTTTTCGAACAAGAAACGTAAGCGAAATGGTCATGCAACTCAAACATAAATTTTATTCCTGTTAATATTAAATATGTCATTAATGAAGATTTGTATTCTCGATAATGTTTCAGTGCATGTTGGGGGTTGGATGGCTGAATGGTTACCATGTGCATCGTATTATAAAGTCTGTCATTGAGCCGAGGGGGGGGGGATGGCCCCGAATAGTTAGTGCATGAATGCTGTATCATAAGGTCTGAGCCAACTGGTGTGATTTTGATTCCTCGGTTGTACATGAAAAGGAGAAGGATTGCCTACCCAACCGTGTGAGTTTCCTCCGGTTTTCTCCTACTGCTAAAGACCCCTATATGCAAGCGAATTAATGAAATAAAATTCAATTGTGTTAGCCCCAAAGGTTTGTGCCTTGGATGTTAAACCCTCTCTTTCTCTCTTGCATGTAGTTTAATGGAAAAGAGTGGGCAGTGGGTATGTTGCTGGGTGAACTAACCTAGAGATCCTGGGATTCGGTCCAATTGTTGGTCAAGAATGTTCCACAGTGTTCTCCAGCGTGATTTCAAACTATTTTTTGAAATCATCTTTAGGTTATGACACTTTAACATATGTTCTAGTGTTGTGTAAACTCGTGTTAAACTGTGTTTTGAAATCATGTGCTGGTATATCATTTATCAACACGACATGATGAGTTTTTCTCGTGCCGTATGACATTAGGTAAATATTTGACAGTGATGAACATATTTCAACAACATGACAAACATGCCAACATCATTAAAAACATTGATTGTCTACATGGTAAATTAAATTTCTAATTTACTTTCTTTTTAAACATTGGTTCATCAGTAGAATGACACACATTGTAGTAGTTGTGTGTTGTACGGGAATCTCATCAAATAAAATCAGATAGGGTTAATGTCCTTCTGTTCTATCCTAACAGAGCTAATGAAGACTAGTACATGTATTACATATGATATGCTGTGGTTTATGAGTGACATTTTGCCAGGGTACAGGTGATACAGCCTACTCTGATCTAGTATTTCCACTGTCAAGGGTGCTTTAACGTGCATGTCTACATATACCTACATGGTACTTCAGGGTTTTTGACCCATCCTAATGACTACACATTGTTCTATCCAAACAGTAATCTGTTTCGTGATCACTTGGAATTCGATATAAGAGTAGGCTGTAGTGCCACTACCTGGGCAGAATTTCTCTCATAGCACACTGTATGGCGTATGCCCGTCTTCATTAGCCCAGTTTGGAGCAGAACAGTAGGACGTTAAACTCCACGTCATTTCATATCACAGTGCATGTCATATGCCCATGTTCGTTAGCTCAGTTGGCGTAGAACGTTAGGACTTCAATACCCATTTAATGTGAAACAAGATATTGAGGTTGATGACAAGAATAAGAAAAAAGATCATTATCTGACAAGTCCACCTTCCACCCAACCACCGTAGACCTAACCTGTTATTCAACCATTGAAGAGTAAAATATTTATTGAACCACTGCTTTATCAATGACACCTTGCTGTTACTAATAAAATAAGAAATTTATGAATTGTCTCTAGCTGCATTGATGTTCTAGTGACAGACTCGGAGATTTCATGACATGCACATGATTGTAAGACACGAGCACGAACATATGTATATATGTATATATATATACAGTTGGATAACACTCTGTTCGTTAGATAATTAATTAATAATAAAGCTTGAAGAAACCTCTGATTAATTTGCTTTCCGTTCACACTCCAAGGCACATATCTCCTCCTGCAAGTAAAATACGAGATCTCTGTGAGATGGTCCGACGATAAGTCAGGTATAGTATTATATTTTACGACCTTTCCACCCAATTATTTCGCTTTTATCAGATTGTTTTTGTATTAATGTCTTCCGTAGATGAGAGGAGTGGTTCAGCCATATTTATATTCAGCCAATATGAGAAGTTTGATAAGTTATACTTTGATTGATTGAATAGATTGATTCCAGTTCCAGTGGTTAAAAATAGAAGATCTAGATGAATTCTATAAATTTTGTCGATGCGAGGGAGTGTAATTCTGAAAAGGAGCAGATTAATGTATATGTGTGTGTGTGAATGTGGGGGGGGGGGGTGCACACAATGCACTGGATTAACAATTTTCATTAATGCAATTAATGTAGCTAAATTTAATTCATTCATTTAGTGATCAAAAAGAGGTAGGGAGGGAGTGAGAGACATGGGAGTGGGGGGAGTGCACACAATGAACAGAGGCTGGGATAACAGTTTTTATTTATGTAATTAATTTAACTAAATTTAATTCATTCATTTTTAGTGATGAAACAGAAGTGTGGGTGGGGAGTGCACAAAATGAACAGAGACTGAGTGAACAGTTTTCATTATATTTTAAAAATTAATTTAATTTATTCATTTATTGATGAAACAGAAGTCAATAATCATAAAAATAAAAGAAGTTATCATCAATCCAATTTCTCAAACATCTGCGATACTCATGATGAATTCAGCTATTCATTATGATGTGGTATAATTCTCTAATCTTGACAGCCATCTTGATTGGATCATCAAGACCCTTTCCTAATATTATGAACTATTGCCATATAATATGATGGACATAAAACAGATTGGGTGAATTAATTGGTTGAAGGAGACAACGTTAAAGTATTAGCGATAACCTTTAATAGTTATTAAATATGTGACCAGATTCTTGATTACGGTAATTTTCTCACATGGTATTGGTTATTTCTTTTAGTTTTGATGGAGAGAGGGGAGGGGTGGGGGGAGTGACGAGGATGGGGCAATTTAGATCATAAGATATGTCATTGAGTCAAGTGATATAGTTATTAAATAAGTGGAGCCACGGTGGCTCAGAGAGTAAGACGCTGGCTTGCTAATCTGGAGGTGTTGGCCAAGCATTAACATCTCGGACCCACCAATTGTCTCTCCAAATATGCCCCTTCCATACTTCCCCTAAAATCTACTCTATGAAATAATGTTGGAATGAACAGACCCCATCATATCGAAATTCATAAAGATGGAGGGCTGCCAATGCACTGAGCCAAATTTGTGTTTTGGGGGCTTACCCCAGTGAAAATTGTACAACTAAACACGAACATTGGCAAATTAATGCCTTGTACACACATTTGTGGTAGAAAGTGTTCAACCCAATAAAATGAAATGAAATGGGGTTTAACGTCCTACTGTTCTGCTCCAAATAGGGCTAATAAAGACGGGCATACGTCATACAGTGTGCTATGAGGGAAATTTTGGTCGGACAGCGGCACTATTGCCTACTCTTATATTGAATTCCAACAGTCAAAGGATCTTTTACATGCATATCAATGTGTACACGAGTCCTCAATTTTTCATACTATCCAAATGACTAGACAAATGTCTTTGTCAGGCCCTCTGTCTTGCATTACTAATAGGGTGGGGGGATGCTATTGAGCCAGCATGTTACCCACTTTGTGACAGGGACACTCATAACCCATTGAACATTTGGTGAAAAGTAAAAGTCAGTCATAGAAGATAATTAGTTGGAAAATCTATGCTGACCTAGGACCTTAAAGAACGTGCAGTTGCATCTGTAGAACAGTGTAGTTTCCCTGAAGAAACAATTTGTTGACCTTTTGTATTTAAAAGTAAATGCCACTTTCATATGAACATTTTAAATGCAAATTACAATCGATGGGGAAATCTGTAGGTGATTGATCAGGGGCCAGAATGAACGTGATGTGGGTCTGTAAGTTTTCCGGAAAAAGGCCCCAAGATAAATATGGAGACGAGATGAGAAACAATTTACTGATCTGCTGTATTTAATTTGTCTGATCTTCAGGTTATAATTAGAAAATAAATGAGTGTCTTGGTCTGTAAGCGCTTTCATTACTATTCTCCTCGACATCAAATTAATTGATTTTAAAAGACTAGAGTCAGGGGTTTCAAACATCATTAAATGCTCAAAATCTGAATTTTATATTTGTTTAATGAAATGAAGTGGAGTTTAATAACATCCTATTGTTCTGCTCATAAACTGGGCAAATGTAGATGGGCTACGGCCTACTCTTATATCAAATTCCACATGCCAAGGGATCTTTTACGTGCATGCCCATGTATACACGGGACTTCGAAGGAACATATCAGAATTTGAAAATATTCAACACACCCACTGACCAAGAGATATTGTCAGGAGATTTGAAGGATTTTTTGCATTATACCAAAATCCGATTTAACAAAGCTGTTTCACTATTATTTTGGGATTGAAATTTTATCTAATGTCTTATTCCGATTAATGAATTTTTGTATCCACGTATCTCATCTAAAGAAATAATTTGTTTAATCTTGGCCACCCACCCCCTCATAGTGCCAAGAGAAATAAGGATATTTTACATAACACCAAAAGCTGCTTTACTTCTAATTTAGATTATTGATTGGTTCATCTTGTGTGTTATTTCAATAATTGAATCTTCATCCGCATAGGAAAATAAAATTTTAAATGGTTGGACACTTAAAATTTAAAATTTAAACCCCCCCCAATTATCGAATCTTCATCCACATAGAGGAATAAAATTTTAAATGGTCGGACACTTCAAATTTAACATCATTGTTACCCACCCTAATAAAAAACAACTCCACCTGTGTCCATTAAACACGATAATGTGAAAAGTGTTTTAACTCGCAAAAATTTAGAAAGAAGAATCAGTAATTCTTGAAAACATAAAACGTGCAGAAAATAACCTGAATTGTAAATAAAACTTGTGGCCGAGTTGAACAGAAATTCATTTAAAATTCTTGCAATCAGTGTTACAGATGTTGAGTAGTCAGTAGCCTCAGGCTTACAGAAGTTAATAACAGGCTTAAACCCATGAAAACCATTTCATTTTAAGAAATAAACCTGAGGGTTTGGAGCGCAATAGATTAAAAATATAGAAATAGTGTTGTAGACATGAAGTTTTAAAAGTGATTGACCGTAAATCGAGAAATTCATTTTCTATTAACCTCGAGAATAAAATATTACATCTTCAAAGAAATTGAGTCTAAACTTTTTATTCCACCATCTAGTATCTTGTGCAGTTTGATCAACGATGCATTGAATAAATTGATAATGGACTGCTAAACTCACGAGGTTGTGAATCAAAACCATGCCATTGGGCCATCCAATCCCCCAAATTTCTTTCCAATCTCTAATATGATTATGATTGTAGTTATTGTATGGCAATACTATATACCGGAAAACACCCAAAAACACTGGAAAACAACCGGAAAACTACTAAAAAACACCATGTTATACTGAATACTGGAAAAACACTAAATACCGGAAAACACACTAAATGCCAGAAAACACCCAATGTTTTCTGGTATTCAGTATAACATGATGTTTTCCGGTAGTTTTCCTGTGTTTTCCGGTATTTTTCCCGTGTTTTCTGGTATAAACATGTAGTATAGCCCGTTATTGTACATGTTTTAAATATTTGCAATTCATGCTTGTATATTGTTCACTGGATGGAAATCAATAAAGTTTTTACTTCTGTGAACCTTCTGATTTTTTTTTACTTGATCTCTTCATGCTTTAGAAAAAAAATTAAATTGATATCATATGTTCAAGAAAGACTAAACCTAAAGAATGAGAAGGTTAAGCTATTTCAAAGAAGGTTACCATGAGGCAATGGTCACTAGAAGAAGGTTACCATGTGGCAATGGTCACTAGAAGAAGGTTACCATGTGGCAATGGTCACTAAAAGGTTACCATGTGGCAATGGTCACTAGAAGAAGGTTACCATGTGGCAATGGTCACTAAAAGAAGGTTACCATGTGGCAATGGTCATTAGAAGAAGGTTACCATGTGGCGATGGTCACTAGAAGAAGGTTACCATGTGGCAATGGTCACTAGAAGAAGGTTACCATGTGGCAATGGTCACTAGAAGAAGGTTACCATGTGGCAATGGTCACTAGAAGAAGGTTGCAATGGTCACTAGAAGAAGGTTACCATGTGGCAATGGTCACTAGAAGAAGGTTACCATGTGGCAATGGTCACTAGAAGAAGGTTGCAATGGTCACTAGAAGAAGGTTACCATGTGGCAATGGTCACTAGAAGAAGGTTGCAATGGTCACTAGAAGAAGGTTACCATGTGGCAATGGTCACTAGAAGAAGGTTACCATGTGGTTATGTGAATAACTAGGAAGTGATATCAGTTGCTCCAAAAAGACTAAGCACGTTGATGGTTTAAGATGTAATGGGACGAAAAACCGAGGTCCCGTGTACACATTGGAGTGCACGTAAAAGATCCCTTGGCAGTTGGAATTCGATATAAGAGTAGGCCGTAGCGCCGCTGCCCGAGCAAAATTTCCCTCATAGCACACTGTATGGCGTATGCCCATCTTCCATTAGCCCAGGTTAGGTGCAAAAGAGTGGGACGTTAAACCCCATTTCATTTCATTTCATTTCATTTTCGATTCACTTGTTGCACCTGACAAGGAGTAGGTTGCCTCCCAACCTTGTGGATTTTCTCTGAGTTCTCTGCTTTCCTCCCACTGCTAAAGACCCTTACATACTAGCAAGTTGTTGAAATATAATTGAATCATGTGTTCGTTCCGAAATGACCTAGTTTGTGTCGAGTGGATATTAAACCCTATTCCTCTCTCTCCCTCATCTTATTGTGATGGTACATTATTGTGTTGACGGTCAACTCAGGATATCTGTGATGAACTAAGCTATAATTCAATTTGTATCTCCAATAATTTCCCTTCCTTTGCTAAACAGAAACTCCACAACAAAAAAAATCACATTGTTCCAAAACCTGTCATGATTTACAAAGATATTTCAAAAACACAAAAACAGTCTCCTTTGTTAATTGAAGTGTGAGATTGACGGCCAGTTTTTCTTGCCAATCAAAATCAACCATCTTGTTTTTTCTGTGACTCAATTTCCGTGTGATTTCGACAGGTTTAATTAGTGGAAGCCGAACCAGGTGGAGTGTTACAAACCTTTACGAGTAAGTGACAACCCATTGATCCGAGACGCTGAATCCTCGCCAGTACAAAAGGAAAAATCGGCATCAACTAAGAAAAACGTGAGTGACTTCTGATTGAAAATCACATGAAGCAGAAGTTAAAAGAATGCGTTTTACCGAAAAAAAATAAAAAAAATATGGACTATAATTCAGCAGTTAATCGAATATTGGGTAACCTTTGGTTGATTTATCAGGCTTGATTAGTTTTTATTTGCCAAGTGACTATTATTATCATTATAAAACAATTATTTATGTTCTGTTGTGTTTATTACGGCAATGATTATAACAATATCGTAAATTGATATTAGATTGGCTGCGTAACCGACTGTGAATTTGCACTACGTAACCGCGTCTGTCGCAGTTGGGAATATTAGATTTTTGTTCAATGCTATTTATTAATGGCAGTGTGTGTCCGTGCATAGCATGATTTTTTTTAAAAGGAATTTCTTCTGACCTGATCTTTTGTGCCAAACAGTTTTGATGCCCACTTTTAATTTAATGTCATTTGTTTATGCGAAACAGCTTTTCGAACAGGAAGGGGATGGAGAGAGGGAGAGAGTCAATGTCCTCTTAACGCAAACTAAGTCATTGTGTCACTAACATATGGTTCAATTTTATTTCAATAATTTACTTGCGCGTAGGGGTCTTTAAGCAGTGGGAGGAAACCCACACGGTTGGACAGGCGACCCTACCACACTCAGTCACGTGCTAACCATTCGGCCATCCAACCCCCTTCAATTAGGAAAAGAGGATGTGTATATGATGCTATTGTCAGAAATGATTTAGGTTTGGGCTCGACATCACAATTTGTGATGTGTTTGGCCTTTTATGTGTTTAATTTTAAGCCCAACCCACAGTTTTAAGACTGAAATATGATTTTATTTTGTATCATTAGTGTTTATACATGTAGTATTCTTTGTTATTCATTGATAAATCATATTTCATTTGATTAGTCATTAATAAATGACATTGTACACCATCCATTCCTTTGTTTGTTCTTTACTCGGTTTCAGGGGTGTGGGGTTAGTTGAATGGAAACACAAATGAAACCTGTGGTCTAACACATGGAGTTCTTACACTTCCTCCACCAGAGTTCCCCACGACCAAGTCAGAATGAAGTATATGTAAACACTCGAGACAACACTTACAGGACATAATACACCAGACATCCAAACGGTCACACAGCAGACACATATTTTATATCCTACCTGAATGGTACAAAGTCATTACTTAAGATCCAAAATAGTTTTTTTTAAAGGAGCTAAATCTCTTTTCTTTGGGACCTAGAGAGAGAGAAATGGGGTTTAACGTCCACTCAACACAAACTAGGTCATTTTGGGACTTACATATGGTTTATTTTTATTTCAGCAGTGGAAGGAAACCGGAGGACCCGGAGAAACCCATGAGATTGGTTTTGGACCTATAAATAGACACAAAGGGGTCCCAACACATATAATAATATGAATGTATGTTAACTGATTTACATAAGAAGAGAATGCAAACAATATCCTAAAGGAAATTGCTTTTGCTCATTCTTATTCACATACATGTACTTGTAAATTTGAAAACATCTCATAAAACAGGGTACATAAAAAAGGTACTTATGTTCTTTTTTACTCACAAACAAACAGGTTTAGCTCATTTTTATTCATAAACATATGAATTGGATAACATCTCTTTAACAAATATAATCCACAAAAAACAATATTATATAGGCTTACAAACAGTCGTGTTTACTTCTTCATATTACATTAAACATGGATGAATATTATTGAAGATGTTAATAATTAGACGGTAATTGAGTACTGCGAGTTTATTTTTCTTGCATTAGTAACTAATTATTTCATAGCTACCATTTATTTTGTGAGGTAATCAAAGTATTTCGATATTGGCTAGGAATAGAAACATATGGTTTAAAAGATGAAACGTAGGATACAAGTCGGATGATTAGTATGGGTGGCGAGGATTATTTTTAAAAACCGATTTACCGTACTCACCGAATAAAGTTCCTCAGGTGCTTCTGAACTGAATCTCAGGTAAAATTGTCTTCAGGTGGTTATTCAATAGAACAGAGCAGTGTCCCAGTATTATGAAGGTGTTGGTTAGAAGTGGTACTAGGTGGTTAGATGGTCAAATGGTTAGCATGTGCGCTCTGTATCATAAGGTCTGTAATTTAGTCAACTGCCATGGTTTCACTTGCCGGGTTGTATGTGACATGGAGTAGGGTTGTTTGGCCAACTCTGTGGTTGTTCTCCAGCCCCTCCGGTTTCATCCCACTGCTAAACCCCCTACGCACCAGAGAATTATTGAAAAAAAAATTAAACCATATGTTAGTCACAAAAGGACCTAGTTTGTGTCGAGGACATTAAACCCCATCTCTCTCTCTTTCTCTTGCTCTCTCTTTTCCCAGTCTGATTATAGTGTTGCAGGAAAGGGCATGGTAAACCCCATTTCTCTCTCTTTCTCTTGTTGTATTCCCTTTAAACCTTTAAGGCTCATGAGTTAATGCGTTCTGATTCTTATTGGCTTGGTGAAATTCGGTATTACCAACGTATCAAGATCAAATGTCTGATTGTGGTTGGCAAGTAGATTGAAATAGTTTATAATTAAACTCTGTCTATATACATCATATAATAACAAACATATTGAATCTCATGTTAAAAAATACATTTGGCAATTATTACAATATTCCCAGAAAAAAAATCATTTTTGTGTTAATATTTTATTACCTTATTGGCAACCTGTGGCTCAGTGATATGAAAATCATTCCAAGAAATTTTCTCTAAATGTACTCTGTGTACCTTTGTTGTCATCCAAACAACTGTAAGAATTTGAAGCTTAAAGTAGCGAGACAGAGAAAGATGGGGTTTAATGTCCACTGGACACAAACCAGGTCATTTTGGGACTAACATATAGTTTAATTTTATTTCTAAAATTTGCTTGTGTGTAATAATCCAGGATCTGACTATGGTTCTGTAGGAAAGTTTTGAGTAGGGAGATTTTTATTGAAGAAATGTGTAGTGGGTGCCGAAGTAAGTATTTGAAACTTGGGTGGGTACTCACCACGTGGTAGATTATTCCACAATGACGTCATTAAATATGGCCGCCGACGTTATATCAATTTTACCCTACCCGCTCTAGTTTTCCGTCAATTTCTATGAAATAAAGGCCAGGATGAGACTGTTTATTTAAACTATTTTGAAGACTACATTTTTGGTAATCGTTTTTTTTTTTATTAATTTTCATGAAAACACACACCATATTTTTAGGCGAAAACATGGAAAAAGTTCAAAAATATAAGAAAATTTGCACATTTACAATGCTACAACAATAAGAATACTTTAATAACACTCAAAAAAGAAAACATTCGCCCTGAAGAAACCGCAACGGTCGAAAGTACTTGGTGGAATGTGATAAATTTATTAGTTTTTATGAATCAAGATTTTTTTTTTTTAATATTATATGCTGAGAGCAACTTTATTTAGTTTTTATTTATATATCAATAGATGTATGAAGTTAAAACCGCAGTAGTGTTAATATTTTCCACTACTTAAACAAGATAAAAAAAAATGAAAAAAACTTATTAATATAACTGGGGCTAAATTTGAATCTCAGTCCAATTAATTAAGGAAGTTGTAAAATGTGGAAGGGATAATTGCGGCACCTGTAGATATTTAATTGAAGGTAAATCATTTTTTTTTTGACCGTGGAAAAGAATTTTTTGTCAATTAAAGCATGAACTGTAAAGCAACTTATGTATTATATGTCATAAAATGTAGTGGCTGTGCCAAACTGTACATCAGTTGCACTAACAAGTTACAAGACAGAGTAACGGTTCATAGACAACATATTATTATCAGGGAACCAAATTTAAGGAAAATCCCTCTAGAGCCTAAACCACGAAGGAGGTCTTCAAAAAAAAAAATTCATCAGAAATCATTTCCATAATTTTGGACAGGTATCAAATTTGATACCATAGGCTTTAGAGACTATATGGACAAAAATGACTCAACTTAAAAATATATCAGAAAACTCAGGTTTGATATCATATTTATTTGTGATAAGCTAAAAAAAACAATTTCATGATGCCTGGTGTGTGAATAAATCTAATCCACAAACAGTTGGGATGGAAATTTTGGAATTTATTTTTAGAGAAGATCAGGTATATTTGACAGAAAATGCCTGTGGTAGCAAATTTAATACCACATGTTTTCACCGCACACCGAGCGATTAAGTTTGCAAATAAATATACTGTGAACTGTTATTAAGTTTCTCTGTATTCTTATATACATGAATAATATATTTATTTTGAGTAAACTTACCTATTTTGTTGAATAATATTCGAATTTTCCCGGGTCAAAAAACTCAAATTTCTCAATCATGGGAGCTGCCATCTTTGAAAGCGCAAGTGAACCTCATGTACTCAACATAGCAGCACTGTATGGTACTATATTAGATACCATAGGCATTCTTGTCATGACAAACCGGGTGATAGATTATTTGTTCAAAATTTAGTTTATTAATTAATTAATTAAGCTAATTAGTGGTATCAAATCTGATACCGAGTCTGTGGTAAAGGTGAATTCAAAATATACCCTTTTTTTAAGATGCCGTGTTAAGACCCCATGAAAATGAGATTGAAAGAATCCATATTCGGGCACATTGGACCATAACTTCCTGAATTATGGCCCCTGATTGTACGAAAAATCATGTTTTTTACCTTGTTGTCCCTATGGAGGTCACATTTTTATTCCAAAATAAAAAAACGTTTGACTATTTCCCTGTTTCACATTAATGATGGTTGAGTGTGAATTTCTTGAAAATCGATAATTGAACAGCTAAATCCATAATATTAAATGTTTTGTATACTTAACGTTAGCATGGGGCAGAACTTTATAAAAACCAAACAAAGTCTAATGATTTTCTGATAATTACTTAATATGCGACAACTCTTGTTGACTGCCCGGACGATTTAGCGGCTGTGTGGGCGTATGTTTCATTGCCGGGCAACCTATTTTATTGTAATGTAAACGGGTCAAAAGTAAGCATGCCGGGCCTGGTACGGTGCTAATCTGGCCCACTGAAGTGATGTGGTCTCCCTACGGTTCCAGGAACGGCACGCTTTAAATTTTTGTAGTGTAAACACTAACTGGTCTGAGCACAGATAATTGCACATACGCCAAATGAACCTTGACCCTTTTCCCCTGCGAACTTTAACAGTTCTGTCATCAGCTCTGTCAAAATGACAAATACAAGCTATTTATAAATGACATGATTATCTCACTTTCATCGTCTCTGGTAGCATGATATCATTGAATAACTCGAAAAGACTGCTAACTCGTTCAAAATAGGCATCAAGTCGGTTAAAAATTGACCATTCTTTCTTCACAGGAAAAAAAAACAAAAAAGGAAGTTTTCATCTGGGTAACTTACATAGGGACTGAAATTAACTTTTCTGTGTAGAGTTCCACTTTTGGCGTGCTTGGCACGGTTCCGAAACAGGTAATGTAAACGGGTACATTTCTTGAAATTTATCGCAGCCTGGTACCGTGCCTGGCACGCCACGCTTATCGCGGCCAAGTATAAACGGGGCTATAGAACTGAAATTGTGTCCAATCTTTGCATAGTGTAAAAGAATAATATAGTATCATAAGATATCACGGTAGCCTACTTTGAGTTGTATTATATTTGCATATATATGTCTTCAAGAAATAATATTCCCAAATTCTCAATAGAATTTGGGAATAGAATTCCTTTATATCTGGTATTTTAGATTATAAATATTTCTAAGTAGAAATGGTAAATTGAATAATTTTACATTTCCTGTGAAGAATTTACCTGTCATAAAAGATGTCCAACTGACAAAGTTTGAGGCTACAGAGAGAGAGAGAGAGAGAGAAATGGGGTTTAACGTCCACTCGACACAACTAGGTCATTTCGGGACTAACATATGGTTTCAATTTTATTTCAATAATTCGCTTGCGCGTAGGGGTCTTTAGCAGTGAGAGGAAACCGGAGTGCCCGGAGGAAACCCACGAGGTTGAGAAGGCGCCCCTATCTCCATGCCACATACGCTCACACCAGGGCTCGAAACCACAGCCGCAAGCCAGAGGTGACCGGCCAGCTAGAGGTCGAAGCGCGGCACTCTAGACCACTAGGCCATCCCAACCCCCCTTGAGGCTACAGCCCCGGTATGGAAATGTAATGGGGTTTAACATCCTACTGTTCTGATCCTAACCTGGACTAATGAAGACGGGTATATTGCCATGCAGTGTGCTATGAGGGAAATTTTGCCCGGGCAGTGGGGCTACGGCCTACTGTTAGTTATATCAAATTCCAACAGCCAAGGGATCTTTTACGAGCACACCAATGTGTACACGGGACCTTGTTTTTTTGTCTCATCTGAATGACTAGACAGTTAGCCTTGTCAGGCCCTCTATCCTGCATCACTGACAAGGGATACTCATGCCGGAAATTCTGGATGAACTATCTCGGCCAATGTAGGGATTGAATACCTGACCTCCAGGCTAGCGAGCCAGCTTCTTACCCACTCAGCCATGGTATCCCCCCACCCGCGTTTGATGGACAGGATGATTGACAGATATAATATCCAGATAACTGTATTAAATCTCATGTTAGATTTGTCATCTTAAGGTCATTGCTTCTCCTTGAATAGAAACAAATTTTCGGCTTAGATGTTCTGTTATCTACTTCAAGATAAAACCGTATCGTCTTTCCTCCTGAACCCTATCTCTACAACACAATCTCTGATACTACAAAGACTTCATTCCTTACTAACATTAATCTGTGACATTAAACAGCTACCGTCAGTGTGATGTACTTGTTTTAGAAATTCATTACAAATGTCTGAAATTGTTTTAAGTAGATAAATGGAATAAAATGAGTTTTTTCTGCTCCAACCTGACTAATGAAAATGAAGACGAGCATACGCCATGTAAATTGCAAAAATGGAAGTTTTGCCCAGATAGCAGATTTTCTTTATTGAATTCCAACTGCCAAGGGTTCTTTTACGTATATGAGTAGACAAGACTTCAGTTTTGCATACCATACAAGGGACTAGACACTCTTCCTTGCTAGGTCCTCCATCCTGCATGCACTAAGGGGACACCAATCTGGAAAAACCTCGGGGAACATTGCACCGCTACTATAGAACATAAAAGTGAAATAATAATAATACTTGACAAGAAACATTGAAGTTATTTAAAAGTTTTATAAACAGTCAAAGGTGTGCTGAAATTATAAATATAAGCATGATGTGGGTATCTAGTATGACATACATAGCTAACGAAATAATGATTGGTAATAAAACAATACTTTATTATAAGAATTAAAATTTTATTTGAAATTTGTGCTTGTGCTTTAAAAGTTGTGAAATTACATGTCTGCGGACTGCTTCTAGGGGGACATACTGAATTGTAAGAAATAATGTGTTGGCCGAGAAAGTTCATTGGAATTTTAGGGCGTGGTTCCCCTTGTCAGTGGTACAAGACGAAGGGCCTGACAAGGACAGATATCGAGTTGTTTGGATGGCATGAAAAACTCACGTCCCGTGTACAAATCGGTGTGCATGTAAAAGATCCCTTGGCAGTTGTAGTTTGATATAAGAGTGGGCCGCAGCGCTGCTGTTAGGGCAAAATTTCCCTTATAGCACACTGTATGGGATATGCCCATCTTCAATAGTCCAGTAAGAGCAGAACAGTAGGATGCCAAACCCCATTTCATTTCATTTCATTTTGAAAGACACAAGAATGACAGGTTCATTGCTAGTAGGATGTGCCCAGGTACTAAAACAGTGATTGGGAACAAAATAAAACTTAATAATATTGAGCATAATGACACATGTCTATTTAGTGGGAAATGTACAACCATTAAAACAATAATTAAAACAGTATTTTACAAATAAAACAAAACATGAGATTAACCTGATCATCCCAAGTGTAAATTTCAGTAATCTAATATATATTTTATTAACTGATCACCTTTCGTATGTTTGTCTGTTTCACAAACCCCTGGGGTGCACTCCTTCCCGATATAGAAAAAATGTATATTTTGATACATGGTAAGCTTTGCTTGTTTAAGATGTGGTTTATTCTGTATGAGTTTCAGCCTGTGGCGCCATCGGTCTAAAAAAAATACCAGAACACAATTAGGCATATTTTACATGTTCCTCTCTGTGTGATAGGAGATTGGGGTCGAAGGTCGTCTGCATGTCCGATCATCTGGTTTATAGCAGACATTCTCTTCTCGACTACCTAAATAATGAACACAGGTTTTTTTTAAAAATTTAATATAATCAGATTTAAGATTGATTAAATATAAAGATATGCCCATGTGATAGGAGTTAGGGGTTAAAGGTCATCAGCATGTCAGATCATCTGGTTTATAGCAGAAATTCTTTTCTCAACTACAAAATAGTGAACAAAACTGAGATTTTAAAAAAGGGCTGAACTTTGATTAAATATAGAAATTTACAGTGCGATAGGAGATTAGGGATTAAAGGTCGTCAGCATGTCAGATCAACAGGTTTATAGCAGTGGAGGCTCCCCTGTTCCAAAAAGGATGTAATGTAATAAATCAAAATCCTAAATATTAAAGAAACTGTATTTTCCTTATTACAGGGCAAGCAGATTTGAGGATAATGTTAAAATCGGAATTGCTGAAGGCCAAAACAGTAAGTTAATTTGGATATTTCATTTTAATAATTACTTTTATCTCATCTTAATATTCCAAATCAGCAGGTGCCCCCTTACAGAAGGACATTTCTGGTGCATATATGTCGGAATTCAGTAAATAATTACCCACCTGGGGTTCATATCAAGTTGATAAATCATTATCAGAGGTATGAAAAATGACAAGTTTTAAATGATCTGCTGTCGAGAAGGAGAGGATACTTCACATGATGCAGTGCATACCTCATTAATAAATGTGTTTTTACATCTCACTTTCTATTCACACAATTTTACAAATCACCTGTAGATATACCTAGAAGTGACAGAGAAAAATTCCTTAGTTTGGTAAATTGGCAATTTGTTAGTTGTTAACATGTGGTTCTACTCCATGTCTGTTAGGGTATATTAGATGTGATAGGAATCACATACAGGTCTAGCCTCCAGCAAGAGATACCAAATAATACTGATGGTTGGGAATTTGTTTATGAACACAGTGGGGGATACAATAGTTCATCATGTAACATTATAGGCTTGTTATATCCATGTCAGTTTGTTGGATCAGGTTACAGCTGTTAATTATTACCATAATTACTGCTGACTCCTGTCAAATATTCACAACATTTCAAATAGAAGGCCAGTTTCTCAGCTTCCAGTATCCACAGCCCTATTCTATTGGTACCTTTTAGATATTTATAAGGATTGCCAACTGGTCATTTTTTTTATGTTTACCAAAATTCAAATGAAATAAACCATATGTTAGTCCCGAAATGACCTACTTTGTGTTGAGTGGAAGTTAAACCCCATTTCTCTCTCTCTTTGTTTTTTTGGGGTTCTGTTTTCTTTTTTGCTTTGGTTTTTTGTATACAATTTAAAAACAAATCCCAGTATTCTTTAATAATAAAAAAAAACATTTGAAAAATTGATATTTGTTATAATAGAGAAATATGTAAGAGAATTACGTTTTATCTAGTAAATGATTGTATTGTAGAATATTGATAATATTTTATCATTTACTGACATTTATTCATTATAAAATAAAGATAAGCAGCAGACCTGTTAACCCTTTAGCACTAAGATGTCTGAGACCATCCTTACTATGGCTGCTTAGACCACCCAAAACAATCCTTACTACGACTGTTTAGATGACCAAAACCACCCTTACTAAAGGTGCTTAGACTGCCCAAAACAGCCCTTACCAGGGCTGCTTAGACCTTCTCAATCCATCCTTACTAGGGCTGCTTAAACTAGACATAACCATCCTTACTAGGGCTGCTTAGACCACCCCAAACCATCCCTACTAGGAGTGCTTAACCCACCCAAACCCATCCTTACTAGGGCTGCTTAGAACATCCGAAACTTTCCTTACTAGGGCTGCTTAGACCACCCAAAACTGCCCTTACTAAGACTGCTTAGACTGCCAGAAACTGACCATACTAAGGCTGCTTAGGCCGCCTGAAACTGCCCTTACAAAGGCTGCTTAGACTGCCAGAAACTGACCAGTCAAGGACCCAACAGACTGCTTCAAACTATGGCACATTCACAATGGTCATAGAAAATGGAAAGCTTTTCATATCCCGGCAATTTGAGCCAGTCTAAGGAACAGCAGTTTCAGACTGTTTCTCTAAATTTCGTCAGGAACTGGGCTAGTCCATATAAGTGCTCAAGGGGTTAAAGTATTTATAAGTGCAGAAGTATTAATGGATATTAATGAGGACATATGAATGTTGGTCGCCTCACGTTATCTCAACAGTGATGTGGATTTATTTATCGGGGTTTCGCGATTCCTAATTTGGAAATTATAAATGTTTTAAAATGTGTACCTGAATTTAATCTAGTCAGAAGTAAATGAAATAGAATGGGGTTAATGAAGTTAGGCAAACGTCATTCAATGTGCTATCAGGACAGCAGCAGTGCAATCTGATTAAAATACAAATCTATATTTTGTTTCGTTTTTTTATACTTTAAATGGCCTTAAGGAGGAACTGAAATTGGTAGTTTTATCAGCTTTCATTTTTATGTAAAAACGACTTTATCCATTCTGAATCCCAGTTTTTGGTCTCTTAGGGACAGATTTGTGACAGATGTTGTGCATGAGTTACTGTCCTTACTGTTTCTATGGCAGCTTATTGCACTTGTCTTTGGTCTCACCTGTGAGCCCCTATGAAATAGATGTTGTCTTGTCTCTGTTGTAGAACATCTGACTGAACTTGGCACAAGGGATCACCTGTGAGCACGTGTGATGTGTCTGTGCTTTGAAAGAGTTGAGGCTTTTTGTCTCTGAGCTCACCTGAGAGGAACTGTGATATGGATGTTGTCTTTTGGCATTTGAATTTAAAGTTTGTTCCACTTATCTCACCTGTAAGCACATATGATCTTGTGCGGTTTTGTTACAGTTGTCTGTGCCATGGAACACTTGATACCACTTGTTTCAGTCATCACCTGTGAAAGGGATGTTGTCTTGTGGTGTTTTTAAATTGATTGTCTATGGAGTACCAGATACCACCTGTCAGAATTTCTTATATCAATGTTGTCTTCTGTAGTTTTTATTGTCTGTGCAGTGGATCTTATAAAACAAGCAAGTCTTTTTATAGTATACCACTGCATGTTCCAATGGCTAAGAAAGTTCAGATCTTACAAAACAACTAAGTCTTGTTTCAGGTAAAGGATACGTTCTGTAATATGAGGTATTTCTATACAACATAACATACAATTTATCATTTTTATGCATGTAACAAACTAACTTACGTTTAAAGTCATTCATCAATTCTTACACCCCGCTTTCATCTTATTACCCCATATTTTACGGCTGGATGAAAATGTAGAATACCGTCTGAAAAGAGATTAAAACTAATTCACCAGCTCCATGATTGATGGCCACGTTTATGATTTAACACTTCCATCTGTTGAGGCATCCTCCAAAAGCTCAGATTGACAACTTTAATGTTTCTTTCAAGATTTTGCTGTTAAAATGTTTCAGTGATGTAATATTAATGAACTAGAAATTCACAGGTTAAGTGGAGTGAATTTTAAACTCTCTCTCTCCCTCTCTCTCCCTCTCTCTCTCTCTCTCTCTCTCTCTCTCTTTCTCTTTTCCCAGTCAGATTATAGTGTTGCAGGACAAAGGAAAGAGCTCATTATAGATTCCTGGACAGTTTTGAATAGAAATAAGAGGAGACCATACTGACACTAGCTGTCAAGGCAAAATTTCCTTCATAGCAGCACACTCATGTCATATTCCTCACTTCATTCACCTTGTTGATGTAAAAATAAATAGGATATTAAACAACATTCCACTTTATTTTCTATGGTTTTGCCGTTGTTGGGCGGGGGATTGTTTTTAAAATAGAAAGGGGAGAAAGAGAGAAATGGGGTTTAATGTCCAACTTTACTTAATTCACCTTGTTGATGTAAAGTGAAGTCGGATGTTAAACCACATTCCACTTTATTTTCTATGATTTAGCCGTTGTTGGGCGAGGAATCTTTAATTGAAAGTAAGAATGCTTTAATTATGGTATATTTAGAGGTTGTTGGGTGAGCATTGTAGAAAGTAAGAATGGTTTAATTATGGATATTTATTATGTAGTACAGAGATTATTGATGTAGTAAGATATAGTTTATAGTTTTAACACTGGTACAGGTGGTTGTTAGTAGATAAATAAAAGGTCAATATAGATGGTTATACAGTGTTTATTGTAGATATCACATATCTTATATCATACCTTCTTGTTCATATAATCACAGAGAGAGAGAGAGAGAGAGAGAGAGAGAGAGAGAGAGATTTTACTTTAATATAATCATAAGGAAGCAAGAGAGAAAGAGAGAGAGGGACAGAGAAAGGGGAGAGGGGCCAAGAGGGGGAGAGAGAGATAAAGGAGAGATAGAGGGGGGGGGAGATTTTTTTCTTCTTTGATATATCCATGAGAGAGGGGGAGAGAGATTGAGTGAGAGAGAAAGAAGAGATTTTTTTTCTAGTTGAATGTAATAGAGACAGACAGATGGACATATCTCATGCCTACTTTTATTTCAAATTCCAACAACCAAGAGATCTTTTACATGCATGTGTTAACAGAGCCTCGTACCTTCACTTATTTCAAATTCAAATTACCAAATGATGTTTTACATGCACTGTGAACAGAACATCAATATTTTCTTTACCACTTACAAAGTGGAAACAAGGCTGGAAAATTTTTATGAACTTTCCCCACTGACACTGGGATCAAATCCAGAACCTCAAGGTTCCGATGTAGTAATAGACAACATTCACAGCTCCTTCAATATATGATAAATTTGACACCAAAACTATTTTCTGAAATGGAATCTTGGTACCAATTATATTATATCCTCATCCTGGTTTATAAATATCTGTAGTCTAATTCATCATAAAGTGGCACAACAAAGCTTCCATAGTAAATACCCCAATCACACCAGGAATTTGTTGAAATTTTTTCTCTAAATTGTATTTCGGTAACCAAATCACCAAACCCTAAACTGTCGTAACATTATTTTAGAAATCATAGAATGTTGACAAAAAAAGCCGTTTTGCCTTCATTGATGTTGATTTTGTTAAACCCCTTGTTTATGCTTACGTCTTGAATAAGCGAGTTTTTTGCGTGATTTGGCTGGTCTTTGGTTTCGCTGATATATTATTCAAAGATTAGCAAAACTTCCATCAACATTGGGAGAATTTTTTAGTCTTTCAATTACGGGTCGAATGAATTCTAAAACATTTTGACAGGCTCCTCTTCAATGCCTGTGAAAAAAGGAGTATTCTAAGTTTTTATTTTGTAAGTGGAATTTTCAAAAAAGTAATTTGAGTGGCTTGAATCCAAACGTGTTGGAACACATTGTTTGAAGTAGTTTTTTTTTATTCTAGGTAAGATAAAATATTGTATAATTGTATTGTATAATACATAATTTATGGCAAGGAAAAAAGTGTCAGGTCATTCGGCAGGCACAAAAAAAGTCTGTGCTGTGTCACTGTGATCTAAAGTTGATGCAATCTGAAACTACATGGAACCATAAATTTCATTTGCAGAGAATTTTCTGCAGACCTGTGCAGAAGGCCAACTTTAAAAAAAAAAACCTCAAAAACTTTATTTGCCACACTTTTGCATTCAGACGACAAAGTTAAGAAAACTTAACAATCATTGGCATTTTAAACCTTTGAAGAAACAAAATCTAATTTAAGTTAATTTTCCCCATGGCAATATTTTCTTCCGGCTACAGTCTGTATCCTGAAGATTTATTTGACCCCAAATATAAACAGGTCATATTTGACACATGTAATCTTTTGATGACTTAATGGAGCTTACATAAACAGGGAGTTAAAATATCTTGAAACAAATTCTAAACAAACAGGTGGGGAAAACTAATTAAAACTGTTTATAATGCTCCAAGACATGGCAGTAATTATAAACTTAACTATTATCATGGCCTTAAAATGGCCAGTTAAATGCTGGCACTAAAGTCTTTATTATCATTTGCAACAAAATGGCCAGTCAAAAGCTGGCACAAACTCTTTATTGCAACAAAATGGCCAGTTAAATGCTGGCACCGAACCCTGATACTCCCCCGTAATTATCATTGCCTCAAAATGGCAGCTAAACCTTAAAAGTTAAACACAGACATCGGAAGATAAATGGTTATAATATGTCCCAGATTTACCCCCAATAGATTTTGTTTTACTTTAATCTATTGACATTGTGCCATATTTCACAACAATTCACAATCTGTTAGCAGAAGTAGTTCACCAACCACTGGCAGTCCTGTCTGCTTCAACAAACATTCATATCTATTTTCCTTTTACTCACTTTTCTCAGGAATGGCCCCCTCCATGGCAACCAGACCAAGAAGCTATACAAATATGATAATTTTTCTCAAGACAAACCAAATATTTTAAACGAGATAAAATCCAGGTTCCTTAAATTCTTCTTTGACCTCATTTAGCATATTTTTAATATCTAATCGGGGACTGTGCACTTACAAAAACTGTTTATCTCAAGGTTTCAAAAACTTTCAGGGAGAGACGGTAACAGGAATGCCACTGTCAGGGCAAAATTTCACTTTCAGCTCACAGCATATAGTATATACTAATCTTCATTAGCTTCAGCTGGTGTAGAAAAAATAGGATGTTAAACCGCATTTCATTTGATTTTCTAGATCATAATGTCGGTTATGGAGACAAGTGTTGTGGTTTTGATCCCAGCCTTGTACATGCCAAAGAATAAGGTCACCTGCTTACCGCTGTGGGTTTTCTACAGCTCCTTCGGTTTCGTTCAACCCAAATGATACCATTTTTGATCCATAGATAGAGTTCCTGTGGTGTCAAAAAGCTGTATATGACATTTGGTGATACTGGGGAGCCTCAGGGGGTCACTAACCAGGAAGTCTGGGGTTGAATCCCAGTGTTCCTCCAGGAATTTCCAGTGTGGTTTCTTCTTGACCGTACTCCAGGATGGAATGACTGACAAGGACAGCATCTAGTCTTCTGGTTGGTACAAGGTCCCATGTACACATTGGCATTAACATAAAAGAACCCTTGACAGTTGGAATTAATTTGCTCTCTGCACAAAATTTACCACATTACAAATTGTATTGCATATGCCAGTCTTCATCAGTCTTCGGCACTCTTCGGGGGTTGGGATGGCCTAGTAGTCTAGAGTGCCACGCTTCGACCTCTAGCTGGCCGGTCACCTCTGGCTTGCGGCTGTGGTTTGGATCCCTGGTGTGAGCGTATGTGGCATGGAGATAGGGGCGCCTTCTCAACCTTGTGGGTTTCCTCCGGGCACTCCGGTTTCCTCCCACTGCTACAGACCCCTACGCGCAAGCGAATTATTGAAATAAGATTGACACCATATGTTAGTCCCAAAATGACCTAGTTTGTGTCGAGTGGACGTTAAACCCCATTTCTCTCTCATCAGTCTACATTAGCAAATTGCAAAACAGTAGGACATTCAACCTCATTCCATATCAATTTTGTGATACAGCTTACCTAAGTTGAATAATGTAAATCATCAAGACTACCAGGATCATCCTGAATACAAGGCAGAGGCTTTGATTGAAATTTAAACGTGACACAAACACAAGCAATATCATGATTTAGATTTGAGAATAAATCTTTTTGAAATAAGATCTAGAGATGGTCTTTAACACGATCCATATTTATCAGATTACGGACTCAAAATAGAAGCGTGACTAATGGACCTGTTCAGGATATATCAACATTAACGAATATAAAAGGGTGTCAGGATGTATTCGATCACATATACTTTGTGTTAAATCTCAAGGGATCTTCAACCTACTTAATAGTATTCAAGGGACCTTAACTTTTTTTGTCCAATCCGATGACAAAATTCCTTCATTCACACCACTGGGATTTTTAACCTACTCAATAGTATTCAAGGGACCTGAGTCTTTTTTGTCCCATCTGATGACAGGATTTCTCCATTCTGAACCACTGGGACCTTGGCTTTTCATCCCATCCAAATGAATAAATTCCCTGACTGTGAAGAGGAAATAGTCAGGAAAATCACGAGGGAACTTCTCAGCCAAAATCGGCTAGGACTGACCTGAGCTCACTTGTTGACTAAGCCAGAACCACACCCATAGCAACCCGACTCAGGTTTGCAAAAGGGGGATTGGTTGGCCGAATGGAAAGGGGGGTTGGTTGGCCGAATGACTGAAGTCTGCCACTGAGTTAAGTGGGGTGGTTTCTATTCCCTGTGGGCATGTGACAAGGAGTAGGCTCGCCTGTCCAATATTGTGGGCTTTCTCCGGGTCTTCCCATTTCCTCCCAGACCCCTAAGCGCAAGCGAATTATTGAATTAAAATTGAACCATATGTTAGTCCCAAAATTATCTAGTTCGAATGAAGGTTTAAACCTCTCTCTCTCTCTCTCTCTCTCTCTCTCTCTCAGGTATGGAAAAGGAAAAGTTAAAATGTGTGATTGTTGAAAGAGCGATTCATACAGAGTTTGTGTGGAGTGCACTTAAACCCCAAATCTCTCTCTCTCTCTCTCTCTCTCTCTCTCTCTCTCTCTCTCTCAGGTATGAAAAAGAAAAAGTTAAAAAGGATGATTATTGAGTTCTGGAAAGAGCACTTCCTACAGAGACATTTTCATGTCGTAGCTATTGTTTAAAGCAATATGAAAAAAATCAAATAGTTACATGTATGAAAGTTAGTCATAGAAACACAATAGATACTTATAGTGGTGTAATCAATATTGGTTGTTTTAGTTAGGAAATAAGTAAGGCAAATGGGGACGGTTGTATCGACTTAAAATATCCTATATTAGAATAAGATAAATATATATTTTTGACAAGAAATATTCTGTGAAGATATTTATCAATGAAGTCAAGTATTCTATATAAAGGCTAGGCTTTGTTCGAACCAATATTTTGAGTGCGGATATTTGTGTGTGTTCACACTGCGTTACAAAGTGAAGTAAATCAGGATTCTGTAGTATTTTATATTTTTGATCATTACAAATGTAGTCAGTGCACATACAAGAATAACAGCCAGAGGAAAAAACAGGCACAAAGTATAAAAACAAAGGGAATACCAAGTTCACACAAAGAATTAAAAAGAAACAGGACACCAAGCACACAGAGAATAAAAACACAAAGAACACCAAGTGCACACACAGAATAAAAACACATAGGACACCAAGTGAACACAGAGAATAAAAATCCTGCAGGACACCAAGCACACACAAAGTATAAAAAAACACCAAGCACACACAAATTATAAAATACACCTAGCACATACATAGATATAAAACACACAGGACACCAAGCACACACAAAGTATAAAAACACACAAGAAACCAAGTGCACACAAAGAATATTGAAAAACAAAGTGCACACATAGATATAAAACACACAGGACACCAATCAAACCAAAAAGTAAAAAGAAAACACACAGGCCACCAAGTATAAAAACAAATAGGACACTAAGCACATACAAAATATATAACAACACACAGGACACCTACCACACAAAAGTGGGAAAAAAAACCCACACAATAAGCACACACAACCAGAGGAAAAAACATTCATTAGTGTGAATCTAGTTTTAGAGGCAAGAGGAATAGACATGAAATTTGACCACAGCTTCATAGACAACAGTGTAACCCTAGCTTTAGTGAGAAATGGATGGAGTGGATGTGAGATTTGACCACAGCTTCAGAGACAATGATGTGACCCCATAGCTTTAGAAGAAAGTCAGTGAGGTTGAAGAGTTAACATGGCCAAAAAGACAGCCCCTGGATCCATTCATTCAATTTTATGTTTGTTTGTTTGGAATTTATGCGTATTATGTCTCGTCCATAGGTTTGTTTTTGTGTGATGGAGTCCCCCTGCACTTACTATTTAGAGGGAAGTGGATGGGGTAAACGTGAGTTTTGAAAACAGTAGTGTGAGCCTAGCCTTAGATGAAAGTGGGTGGAGTAGTTATTATGAGTTGTGTGTTATTGTTATAGATTATGATATATGCCTGTTATTTTAGTATCCAGTCTATATTTGTTTTTAACTTGTAGAATTTATAAATATAACTCTACCATCGAATATTGACTCAATGTTCCGTCACATTTCAAATACGGATATTTATAAAAACATTTTTTCTTCCTCCTATTTTTAATGATCAACTTTTTATTGATGTGAAATGTTGGGTTAGTGAATCATACAATGATCAATCACCACCTGCAAGACTCTGAGAAAATTTTTGATTTGTCCATTTTTTGCCCTAACAAGTGTAACTTACGTGGTGGACGGGGTCTGTTTATATTTCTTAAAGTTATGGAAATTAGGACTCCAATTATGGTAAAGAATTGTTGTCCCTGGGTCTTTCTAAAACACAGGAGCCACGGTGGTTAAGTGGGTAAGGCGCTGGCTTGCTAACCTGGAGGTCGCATGTTCGATTCCTGCATGGCCAAGAAAGTTCATCAGGATTTTAGTCCCGAAATGACCTGGTTTGTGTCAAGTGGACGTTAAACCCCATTTCTCTCTCTCTCTCATCAGGATTTTCTGAGGTGGTTTCCCCTTATCAGTGGTGCAGGATGGAAGGCCTGACAAGGACAGCTGTCTAGTTGATGGGGTGGTGCAAAAAATGAGTTCTGTGTATACATTGAGTGTGTGTAAAAGATTTGCTTGGCAGTTGGAATGCTACATGTATATAAGAGTCATAGTGCCGCTGCCTGAGCAAAATTTCCCTGTTAGCACACTGTATGGCGTTTGCCTGTCTTCATTAGCCCAATTGGAGCAGAACAGTAGGATGTTAAACCATTTTATTAAATTTTATTTCACTTTCTAGAACACCTGTTATGACTTCTAACTGATTTACAATTGCACAGTTTCTGTTGTATTTTGGTAAAAATTTAGAAAATTTTATGAATTGCTAGACACCTGGTTTGTGACAAGATCTAAACCTCTAGCTCAATTTTTTGAAATTGAAAACATGGGATCCTCATGTCAACTTCGCAGTGATCAAACATTTTAAAATCACTGCAAAAGTTGTGTTTTCTTTGGATATAATGGTTTCAAACACCACTCGTAATGGAAAAAGGAAAACATATCCCGGAAGACAACACAGAAATGAAAATAAAGTCCATAAAATCAAGTTGAAATGAATCTATGGTAATGTAATCATCCAGTGAGTATATTAATTATAAACAATTGCTGGTATTGTATACCTCATATGTTAGATGGCCATCAAATCTATCTATTGTCTGTGCTTGAGAGACCTGTATAATTTCATTGTGATATTTCCTAGCTCCTCTTAATGCATAAATAAGTTTGTAAGTAGATTGTTCTAAATGTTATTTTATTGCCCTTCGATGTACCGTCCCTGGGGACAGTCATTTCCATTAGACAAATACTACCGTAAAGATACGGAAAACAATGAATTTGTTTGCAGGAACCCATTTGGTATATCGGAATCAAGATGCGATTCTGTAACAAGAATGCACTTAGTTGCCATGAATAATATGTTGTCGATCAATTATATCAGATTTTTGACAATGTTCGAGTGGATTCATTGTAAATTGAACAGTTCATTACCAACAAACAAAAATGTCATTAAGGTAAAAAAAAAATCAATAAAATTGTTATGCAACAGAAAAAAACTTGCTGTGTCACATGTCTAATAGAGTGGTGTGGGTCTAGTTACCTAATTGTCAGAACTTCTCCTTAGTCATTTTCAGAGAGAGAGAGAGAGAGTGAGGGAGGGTTTGACATCAACTCGAAACAAACTAAGTTATTTCAGGACTAACATATGGTTCGAATTTATTTCAATAATCCATGAGGTTGGACAGGCGACTCGAGTGTTTGTTACGTACTACTGTGGACTCCGGTTTCCTTCCACTGCTAAAGACCTCTACGCGCAAGCGAATTATTAAAATAAAATTGAAACCATATGTTAGTCCCATAATGACCTAGTTTGTGTCGTGTGGACCTTAAACCCCATTTCTCTCTCTCTCTCTCTCTCTCTCTCTCTCTCTCTCACAACTGTGGAATCTAAACCACACCAGTTGACTCAATGACAGATCTTACATACAACAACAGGCTCAGGCTCAGATGACAGTGTAATAATACTTACACATTGTACAGGGACTAGAAGTGAAGAGCACACAATGAAATGCTTTGCAGCATGGTTTTTGAGTTTTTTTCAACTCTTTTCTCAAACAAAATATCGCATAATTATCAATATGGTGTCAATGCAAATCAATTCCTAGCATGTTCGACATCACCCCAAATTTCTACACTGACCAAACCATGATAAATATTGGCTTTTCTTTTGGCCTCATCCAAAATCATGGGGGCACCATGAACCCTCTGAGTATCCTTTGGCATCAATTAATTAAACAGCCAATTAAACAGTCTGGCTAATACAGCCTTTCAAAATATTTCACCTAATGACTTGCATCGATACACTCATCAGACCACCAAGTTCTGTGTATACATTGGCATGCACATGAAAGATCCCTTGACAGTTGGAATTCAGTATAAGAGTAGGCTGTAGTGCTTCTGTCCAGGCAAAATTTCTCTCATAGCAAACTGTATGGCATATGCCCGTCTTCATTAGCCCAGTTCAGAGCAGAACAGTAGGATATTAACCCATTAAGTGCGTCCTGGACAACTGCCACTCACTGTGGGTAGGGCGTAATATAACGCCTTGGGGGTATTTTCCCCAACCTATTCCCAAATCAGGTATAAAAAGGTCCGAAAATGATGTTTTTTGTCAAATTAATTACACAATATATAGGGGGAAGTTAACATTTTGAAAACGTCCCGCTTAATGGGTTAAACTCTATTCATTTCATCTCTCCTTAAAGAAAAGAAACGTGACAGTATATCGTTGTGTTATTGTGTATAAATTCAACAAAGTTGTAAAATTAGCAAAGGTTCACATATTTTCCTAGGATATCAAATTTAACAATCTGTTTAGAAGAAAAGAGTTTGTGATAAAAACCAACAACTGATATAAACAAAAAGTTAAAAGCTTTGAGTAGCATTTTTGAAAAATCTTCTTAGATTTCTTTTTTAAAAACAAACTTGTAATGGAAGCTAAAGAATGGTTATTATTGTAAGCGGTGAGGAAGCCATGTTGGGTAGAAGGACAAGAAGCTCTGTTGACAGGATCAGATGGTATCGGAAGATTGGGTTACTGGGAACAAATTCATTGTATACACAGGCTTGCAATCAAATCTTGACATTGTGCATTTATAAAGAAGATATCCTTTCAATCTGTACGAAGTTCAACAATTATCAGAACTTTTGGTCAAATGCCACCATCATAAAAACACTGATACCAACAAAATTTGTTTAATTTTTCTCTAATTGTTTTGTTGAGGAGAGCAGATGTCAGCTTTATCTTATAGACAACTATATAATACCTCATTCAGAGGGCAAACTCTAATAGTCCATTCAGATGCTTATTTTTAAACCAGTTTATAATGGCTGGGGTATTTAAAACAGCATCGTGTTGCGTTCACACGTACTATAAGCCAAACCAGTTTAACTATTCTGACCTCTTCGGTCGGAGGTTAGAGTTAACTACGCATGGGCAGCTTCACCATCTTTATTCGGTTCTCGCACGCTTTCGATAACATTGGCACTGTCTGACCCCGATATTTTCACAGGAATGTAACTTACTGCGTACTACGCATGCTCAAAGCAAGCTGGAGCTGGGGGTTTTAAGCCAACCCATTCAGACGGCTAAAGGCCCGTTCTCACGGTGCAACTTGTAGTATCTACGTGTAGTATCTACATGTAGATTACAAAATCGTATATAAATGAGTTGATACGACTTGGAATCTCGCGATAATCTCGTCTTGTCTTAGCATAATGGCGTCATCAAGCGACGAAGAGACACTGGCTATTATTGCCCTACATTTGATAAATAAGAACAAAAAGAAAAAGAGAAAACCCAAATCCGTCTGGGTTAGACAGTGGATACTGCATAGACCCACTGCCGGGGCGTACAGTTCCCTATTACGTGAACTTGAAGAAGAAGACCCTCTCAGTTTGAAAAACTTTCTGAGAATGGATGCGGAAAATTTCCATTTTTTGTTGGGATTTGCTGAGCGGCTCTTGATTGGTGCGCTTCACGTCCATGTTTACAAACAACAAGGGGAGAGAACTCGTGTTTGTACTAATACTTGACGTCTGTGATTGGTCAATTTCATACGATCTGTTGACTGAAATAGGGAAGTTTCTATTTCACCCAACTCGCTTTCAACTGGTTGGGAGCTTGTAAAAAGTTGGTACGACTAGGGTGTTCTCACGCTGCAACTCGCGTCGATACTACAAGTAGTTACTACAAGTCGCACCGTGAGAATGGGCCTTAAGATGAACCAGTTTAAAATAAAAAGCCTTCTCGAAGACAGGTCACGAGCTGGGGTTTTTAAACTGGTTTATTTGTCCCACATGTGCATTCAGACGCTTAAGTTAAACTGGTTTAACGATCCCCGGGGTATTTAAACCAGTTCAAAATAACCGTCTGAATGGGGTATAAGCTGGTATAAAAAATCTTTTTCAGCCAGTCAATGAAAAGAAATTAAATGGGGTTTAAAGTCCTACTGTTCTGCTCCAACTGGGCTAATGAAGATGGGTATACATCATACAGTGTGCTATGGGGAAATCTGGCCCGTACAGCGGCACTTACATACATGCCAATGTGTACAAAGGACTAGAAAGCCACCTTGTCGGGTCTTCAATCCTGCACCACTGACAAGAGGAAACCATGCAAAAAAATCCCTCGACATTTAAAAAAAAGCAAAGCCAGAGCCACAGTTAAAGAAATATATACCACATGCATATAATCCACTTAAAACTGGATATTTCCACAAAAAGTAATCAAATACCCTTGTGAAGCTGAACCGCCCAGACTGCAAAGACACCACTAACAATAAAGGACCTCTTGATTAAATAGCAAGCACCACCCTAACTTGGCTACAGGGATTGACAAAAAAATAGTTAGTTCCCCTCAGCACCAAACATGAAGGATATGATAATAATAGTCTGTAGTTCTGTATAAATACTAGTCAGACATTAAGTTATGTCATATATGACTAATATGAATTCATAAATACCAAACATAAGATAAGTTCATATTTTGGCACAGAAGGTGACTACCATTGTAACTGATATATCTTCTACTAGGCTTGCCAATATCCATTTCACACACAGTGAACTATGTACTTTGGGAATAGAGCTCGGTCATGAATATCGACCATATTTGTTATGCAATTCTCTCCATTTAATACACACAAAAAATAAATAAACATTTTCAATTTTATTGCATATAACAGTGGAACTGGAATAAATTTTTATCCAAATTCTTGAAAGGGGAATTACAATGTTGGTTGGGCGTTTGGATGGCCGAATGGTTAGCACGTGCGTGCTGTATCATAAAGCCTGTTATTGAGTCAACTGGCGTGGTTTCGAATCCACGGTTGTACGTGACAAGAAGTAGGGTCGCGTGTCCAACCTTGTGGGTTTTCTCCTGGTACTCCGGTTTCCTCTCACTGCTAAAGACCCCTACGTAGACGCAAGCGAATTATTGAAATGAGATGAAATCATATGTTTGTCCCGAAATGACCTAGTTTGTGTCGAGTGGACGGTAAACCCCATTTTTCTCTCTCTCGGAATAAATTTTTATCCAATTGTTGAAAGGGGAATTACAATGTTGGTAAGTTTAATATATTTGTTATACGACTCTATCCATTCAATAGGCTACGCACAATGACTAAATAAATATTTTCAATATTATTACATATAACAATGGAAGTGTAAGTAAATATTTCTCAGCAATCGTGGAATTGGAAATTAAAATGTAGGTTAACAAGCTTTGTGTTTGTTCTTGAACAGAGCTAATTTCAGACAGACAGCGAAGGTTTTGTATGGCTAATATCATAATATGTACACTAATATATCATACACACAGTAATATTCCCAGGACAAATTCATACCATATAAAAAAAATCCAATTCCATTAAGTGCAAAAAGTTCCCACCAATTTATCATAAATTATGTTTATTTAAAATCAAATTAATTGTTTACAAAATTCACACATGTAATAATTTCATAGCGACATCTCAACACATGGTTCTTAAAAACTTTAAAACACCAAACTTAGTCAAAACATAAACAAATTCGCTTTTTGAATGTCAGGTTTAAATGTTCACCATATGTTTTTAAACTTCTTTACTCAGCTGAAATTTGTTCCGTAGATTTTTATTTTTTTGTATTTTGTTGAAATTTTAATGTCGAACATGGTGTATTGTGTCAACTCAATATGTCGTATTAAATGACCTATTGCATATTATAAAGTTTTTTGATGTAATAAAAGACATTTATATGTTACATTATTACTTTAATCTTTGTTCAATATAGAAAATAGATACCAATAAAAACATATATTATATTTAAAAACAACAACAAAAACACATACTTCTGAAAAACCGTTACAAGTGTATTTCGAGAATACTGATAATGTTGAAAGAATCCTCTTTGAAACATCACATTAAAATACACTAGTAGCTGTTTTTCAGAAGTACTGTATGTGTTTTTGTTTTCTCTATCCAGTTATTAAATGCCATTTAAACATATATTATTTAAACACATTTAAACGTATTTCTTTGTCTGAAATGCATCAAGTTTGTGTATGTCTTTGTTAAGCGCCAGAGCACTCAACTGACTGAATGTTCAGTTCTCTAGAAAATTATTATTAATTATTATTAATTAATATGCATATTTTATACAGTATGTATGTTTGCATGGGGTCCATGGCTGAAAATATCATGGGGGCTCTTGCATCAAGGGGGGTTGGGATGGCCTAGTGGTCTACAGTGCGGCACTTCGACCTCTAGCTGGCCGGTCACCTCTGGCTTGCGGCTGTGGTTTCGATCCCTGGTGTGAGCATATGTGACATGGAGATAGGGGCACCTTCTCAACCTCATGGGTTTCCTCCGGGCTCTCCGGTTTCCTCCCACTGCTAAAGACCCCTACGCGCAAGCGAATTATTGAAATAAAATTAAAACCATATGTTAGTCCCAAAATGACCTAGTTTGTGTCGAGTGGACGTTAAACCCCATTTCTTTCTTTCTCTTGCATCAACAGCAGAAATGGGACATTTTCTGGTCATTGTCTGTCACACTCACACAAATGCAGTATGGTAGATAAATAGATTTATTTGGCACAAACATATACAACAAAATAAATCACATATTTATTTATTGTACCAAATATTTTTAGAACTAATCTGGGGTCCTCGTTATTATTACCGGGGTGGGTGTCCTGTCTGCTTCTCATTCTGCTCGCCACTGATTAAGACAAGGAGTGTTTTCTGAGATTTATACAATAATGCTGTCATAGCTAAAATCTATGATACAATTCCCTGATGCATTTCGTGCACTAAACAATTTTTACAATCCCAGAATGTCAACGAGTCCATATTGTTTATCTGTAAATTCTATTAAGTGCACGATTTATCACAAAATACAAAATCTGAGTTGAATAAAGACAAATTCCATTTTTTTAAGGAAATCATTGTTACACAACAACACCAATCCTTGCACGCCAACACGTTCCTTTTTTTGGGGGGTTACTTGAAAAATATTCCTACATCTTGAATAACAACAAATTCGATTTCTAACTCAACACATTGTTTTGAGGAAATCATTCAAATGTAATTCCCTGATGCAGTCATTGTTGCACTAGAACAATAATACTAACCATGTCAACAAGTTCGTATTTTATTTTCGATACCCAAAAAATATTTTCTGTATATTAGAAGCTTGCATGATCTTGAAAACATTACGTAAGAGAGTTGAATGAAGATGAATTCTATTTCTAATTTGGGTGGCTGAACGGTTAACATGTGCGTGTTGGATCATAAAGCCTGTCATTGAGTCTAGTGGCATGGTTTGGATTCCCCGCTTGTACGTGACAAGGTGTGTGATCACCTGTCTAACCTTGTGGGCCTTCTCCAGGTCCTCCGGTTTCCTCCTACACCTAAAGAGCCATACGCACAATCAAATTATTGAGTCAGGTGGCATGGTTTTGATTCACCACTTGTTCCTGACAATGAGGAGGATCAACAGTCCAACCTTGTTGGCTTTCTCCAGGACCTCCAGTTTCCTCCCATAGCTTAAGGCCTCTTTGCGCTAGTGAATTAATGAAATGAAATTGAACCATATGTTAGTCACGAAATAACTTAGTTTGTGTCAGGTAGACATACACCCCATCCCTCTCTCTCTCTCTGTCTCTCTCTCTCTCTGTCTCTCTCTCTCTCTGTCTCTCTCTCTCTCTGTCTTTAAAGATGCATTATGTAAGACTTTGATACAGAGCTGGTCATTCTAGCTATAATAGATAATGAAAATAAATGTATGGAAATTACTGTATTCTGAGCCATATTATGTATGTTGGAAGTACCTGTTGTTATGATAATAAACGTAGTCTAAATTTCCCATATTATCTAATCTACTGAATATCTCAGCCATCCAATGGTCTAGAGAGTTAGTTATAGGCTTGTCATATGAATAAATGTCTACATAATAATTTAGATAACATTTGAACAAAGATCACTAGCAGGTAGATTTATTTCTTACATAATGCACTTTAAGAAACTCTATTAACAGAAAGTACAGTAAAATGTAAAGAATGATGAAAATGGCTAAGATGTCGGTTTATTTGTTGAGAAGTATGTTCTGTAGTTATTTTAGATCTATTAATAATATTCTATAGAGAGATTGAATACGTACTGTGAATAGTTTTATTCTTTATGTTCTGATGCACTCATTTAACAGGAAATAACAGAAATGGAACAGGGTTTAATATCCTACTTTACTGCGCTGACTGGAATAATGAAGAAAGGTTTATGCACTGTTCAGTAGTCTTTGGAACATTTCAAACCGATTATTCTGGCTTGGAGGGGGGTTGGGATGGCCTAGTGGTCTAGAGTGCCACGCTTCGACCTCTAGCAGGTAGGTCAACTCTGGTTTGCGGCGGTGGTTTCGAGCCCTGGTGTGAGCGTATGTGGCATGGAGATAGTGGCGCCTTCTCAACCTCGTGGGTTTCCTCGCACTGCTAAAGACCCCTACGCGCAAGCGAATTATTGAAATGGAATGAAACCATCTGTTAGTCCCGAAATGACCTAGTTTGTGTTGATTGGACGTTAAACCCCATTTCTCTCTCTCTTTCTCAGCTAGTCTTTGAACTAGTTTGATGCTATCTTTTAACTAAGAGTGCTCAGACCCGGCTTGCGGCTAACTTAAAGCTAACTTTTATCCCTAGTGGAAAACTCCCAGTCAGCTTGATGCTAGCTTAAAACTACCTTTTATCCCAAGTGAAAAACTTCAGAGCCAGCTTGGTGCTAGCTTAAAGCTAACTTTTATCCGAAGTGAAAAACGCAAGAACTAGCTTAGTGAGTTTAAATTAGTGAGGGGAGGGACTGGATGAGTTAATTTGTGCATTAAATCTGACATTGTACCCTTGTATGTGACACGGAGTAGGGTCGTCTGTCGAAACGTGTGGGTTTTCCCCCACTACTAAAGAATCCTACTCGCCTTTCTGCTAACCTTGTGGATTTCCCCACTACTAAAGAATCCTACACGAGGGTCTAACCTTGTGGGTCTTCCCATCCCCGACTACTAGGCTCAAGCGAACTATTGAAACAATGAGTTAAGTGCCAGTTAATGAAATAAATATATATTAAGTGGAATTAGATCTTATTAAAGATCCCTTGGCGATTAGAATTCGATTTAAGAGTGGGCTGTAGTGCTGCTGTCAAGGAAAAATTCCCTCATAGCACACTGCATGGCGTATGTCCGTCTTCATTAGCCTTGTGGGAGAAGAACAGTAGGATGTTAAACCCTATTTCATCTATTTCTCCAGATGGATGGAAATTGTTGAGCTATGAATTCATATGTGTGTGATAAGTTGGTACTAGTTGTGTAAAAGAGTAGAGGTGTGTTGTTAACCAGTATCAGTCTTTCACTAGATATATCATATGTACAAACCTCTAATGTTCACTTGTACACTACCTATAGTATATGATAGGTCTTGTATATTATTTACTCTCTCTCTGTTAAACATAGATAATTATTTATCTACTAACATAGGAATATAGACAGTATTAACTTGTTTAAAGCTAAACTAGCGGCAGGATATTCTTTAATTTGTAAGTACTTTTATTTATTGGTTTTCTGGGGTTTAAGTTCCATTATTTTTGTCCGTGGCTGTATGAGTTACATATGATCATTGTTGGTTTTATAAATATTTCTAATTTATTAATTCAACGCACCAGAACAGTGCCAAATCTGTTATTTTTAAAAGTTGTCTCATGGCTTTACACTGTACATCAACATTGAATGGCCCTTATATTTATACCAGAGATCTTATTTGTTTACCCAGTTCTGAGGGAGCAGAACCAGTTTTTCTTCTCTATCCATAAAAGCCCCAATTCTGCTATTTTTTTTCTTAAAAATATTTCCAGACTTAATTTTTTACATCAACATTTGAAAATTCATTTTAATGATCCTGAATGACAATTTTTTTGTTATAAACAATCATTTATTCATAACTGAAAGGGATTGGTGCCTCGACCCTCCTTAATGCCAATCACCATGGGGGTTAGATGGCCAAATGGTTAGGATGTGCACGTGTCATTGAGTCAGCTGGTGTGGTTTTGATTCCCCGGTGACGAGAAGTCGAGTTGCCTGTCCAACCTCATGGGTTCTCTCCAGGTCCTCCAGTTTCCTCACACTGCTTAAGACACCTACGTGAAATTGAATTATTGAAATAAAACTGAATCGTGTGTGAGTTCCAAAATGACCTGGTTTGTGTCGAGTGCAGTTACACCTCATTTCTCTATCTCTTTCTATCTCTCTTAATGCCAATAAATGCCATATGTTTATCTGTGTTATTGCTTTTATACATTTTGTAATTTTATTACTTATATCACATTTAGACTTGAAATATAGACTATAGTTATTTTTGTTATTTTATACTTTTATCAAACTTGTTTAGCATGTACACGACACAATTATATGGAATAGAAGTCACTTAGGAGTTCATTTCTGTTACTAAATGCCACTTAAACAAAAGACCAGTTTCTTATTTTAAACATAATTCTTATTGTAAAGAACCACAGAGCAGTCAAGTTGACCAAATGTTCAAGCCTGTAGACACAATTATATGGAGAAGTTTATTACTGTTACAAAATGCCACTTAAACAAAAGACTTGTTTTGACTGCTTATGGTAAAGGACCACGGAACAGTGAAACTGACTAAATGTTCAAGCCTATAGAAAGTTATTATTATCAGGAATGTTGTCCTTATCAGTCTATAAAACTACCATATTATAAGATCTTTTGAAGAAAGCCATGATAACCTTGTCACACTCTTTATCTTAAAGCTATCAAGGTTACTTTTAGGAAGTTCTCAAAAACAGGACATTAAAATGTCACATGTCAAAAACAATTGTTTTCAGTTCCATTGGTAGATGCACTTGTCATGGGGTGGGGCATTTTGGTGTTGAGTAAGATGGCCCTGTTAGTGTGGAGTGGGGCCCGGGACTGTTCGGTTGGAAAGGGGTGGGACCTGTTAGTATAGAGCTTCCCTTATACTGGGGCCTTCTAGTGTGGAGTGGGTGGGGTGGGTCCTGTTAGGTTGGAGTGGAGTGGGGTCGGACCTGTTAATGTGGAGTGGGGTCGGACCTGTTAATGTGGAGTGGACTGGGACCTTCTAGTGTGGAGTGGGGTGGTAATAGTCCTAAATGTATCTAGTCATTTGTATAAAAACTGAGGTCCTGTGTATGTCCTTCACAGAACCTTAAAAATCCCATGACAGTTCTAAATTGAAATATAAGTAGGCCATAGCACTGCCATCCAGGCAAAATGTCCATCTTGGCATACTCTTTATCAGCACATTTGATGCACAAAGTAAGACATTAGATCCCTTTTATTTTCATAGATTTCTGTATAGAATACTATGATGGTAAATGACATCTCTCTCTTGTAATAACAGGAAAGAACAGTCTTTATCTTCAAACTTTGGATAACCTTTCTCTGTATTTCTTAACCTTTTTACGTAGGGTTAATAAAGAAATAGAGCTGTGATACACAGTACACAGGATCATAATTAGTCCAGAGATGATAAGACCACAATCACGATAATTGTTATCAGATAATAACGGAATACATGCTTATTCTGCATGTATAAGGAAGAGAGAGCGAAATAGGGTTTAACTTCCACTCAACACAAACTAAGTCATTTCGGGACTAACATGGTAAAATTTTATTTCAATAATTTGCTTGAGGTTTTCCAGACAACAGCTATGAAGTCATTCCGATTGGATGAAAAACCGAGATATCTGTTAAGTGTGCACTTAAAAGATCCCTTGGCAGTTGAGTTCAATATAAGGATAAGCTGTAACGCCGCTGCCTGGGCAAAGTTTCCTTCATATGACACTAGCCCAGTTTAGGAGCAGAATAGTAGGACGTTAAACCCCATTTCATTTCATTTCATTTCAGACTATTTAATACTAGTGACTCTATAACATACGTACTTCAGCTTATAGTAGTACAGCACCAAGCAAATCAATCCTTTCTTATACACGAACAAAAGCTGGCAGCCGTCTGCCCAGATCAGGAAAAAAATGGAAAAAAGTCACACCTAAATGTCAAAATAATAGTTATCATTATTTGTCTATCCATTAATATTATTGAAAATTGTTTTTTTATCGCAACATTGACAATTTAGCTCATGGAAATCAAACCACGTTATTATTGATATTTATAAATGAGTAGATTTAGTTGTAAAATAGCGTCTGTTTAGAGAAAGAATTTTCATGTTTATGTCGAACTTTAATCTGTTTGCAGAGTGGACAAATTACGTGCAGAAACTAGCCATTCACGTCATTAGAAACTCTCAGTAACAACGCTTTTGTTAATAAATCAAATTTATACAAATTGTGAACACGATTGATTCTATTTTTGTCTATTTTATGCTGATTTTCATCTTTTAATTCTTTGAAATGCGACTAATTTGCAAACGGAGAGGCCAGATACAGGCTTAGGCAATCACGATCTGTAGCAGCTACACTTCAAATTTGAACAAAATTATCTAAATTTTCTGTAACTTGAACGGAAAGAATCCTATTGAAAACACTGAAGAACAGATATAGACTTTGATATTCACGATCCGAAGCTGTGACACTTCAAATCTAAACAAAAATATATGCAATTTCTGTAATTTAAACTCAAAGAATCCATTTAAAAAAGACTGTATTCAAATCATTTCGTAAAATGTTTGTAAATTCTTTCTTTTGATCATCAGAATCTTCATAAATTTTCTCCGTTGGATGATGAAAAAATAAAATCTTCAGGGAGAAATTGGGAAATTCTTTTGAGTCAACCTAACACTAACAGATCAGCATGGCGTGAATTCTTGAAACCTGTCTTAGAATCACAGTTGCAGGGATAGCGATGTAAACATTAGCATGGTTCCTATTAAATTTATCCCTCTGTTTATTTCGACCTTTGACCTATGGAGATTGTGAAACTGTAAGAGATATCACTGTTTACATCAGAACAAAAAAAGATGCAAGAAAAAAAAACACAAAAGAAAGAAGGATATCCAAACTCCCAGTGGTGATTGAAAAGAGCTCGGTTATCGGGATCTTTTATAAGTACATGTGGGAGACAGAGTCGGAGTGTGTAAAAAGAACAATAAAAGCATATGTCCATTAGTATTGGTAGGAAAGATCTAGTCCCAGGTGTGTACTATATAGTCGTACAACACGCATCTCCACCACATATCACTCCATATCAATACAAGCTGTATAAGCTACTCTATAACTAATACGGCTCACCAAATAGCTATAATCAAACGGCTCACCCAGGTTGTGATTTGGCATGTTAGTTATTTGGTTTGGGAGTATTGTTAAGTGATAGAGGAAGGATTGTGTATATGTCATCACTATGGCCTTATTAGTTATTTACTTATGATTTATCAGCAACCTTTTTATTGATCTGTATTTATTCATGGTTATTTTAAATAAAAGTACTTCCCAATTAGATAAGAGGTGGTATCAAGTGTTCTAAGTACATCCTGTTGTATACGGTACTATAGTAACCAAAAGTACTTCCTTCTCAAATAGGTGCAAAGTGATATCAATTGTTCTAAGTATATCCTGCTTTGTGCATGTCATCTGTTACTTCGATCATAGCTAAATGGAGGAGTGAGGAGGGTGGGGTAGTTTGAACTCCCCAAATAGAGGAAAAATCTTCTTAGTATATCCTGCCATGTATATAGCTAGATTGAAGTGTGACAGAGCCAAATAGGGACTTTTTTTGTGAACCCAATCACAATGTTACAAGAGAAGAAAGGGGGTATACTGGAACCCGATGTTCTCATATCATCCAAATAACTTCAAATGACATTTTTGTAGTCTTTCAAAAGAAAATCCAAAACATATTTCGACATGTATTGATGTCACTATCAAGATGTGAATCTTACAAACCAGGATACACCGGAACCACATTTTTGTTTAATGCCAACTAAACTACCACAAACTTCTTCATGACATTTTTGCAGTCTTTGATAGGAAAATCCGAAACATATTTCAACATGTTCTTATGCACCCCCTTACTTGACGGATCTGCCGGAACTCCAATTTTTTTTCATGCCACCCAGAGACCACAAACTACTTCATGACATCTTTGCAGTCTTTCAAAGGAAAAACCAAAACATATTTCGACATGTTTTATCGCAGGGATCTAAGAGTGTTGGTGCTTGTTTTAATGCAACACAATCCTGGAATTACATAATGATTGCCTTTTGATATTTCCTATAAATAAAGGTCTTCCGTTTACATTCTCCGTAACTACTACCATAAGTTATTATGCATGTTTTAACAAATGGCATCTATTTTTACACCAGGAGAGAAAAGATAAAAGAAAGAATATATCTCTTCATTCTGCTTGATTTATTTCACGCAGTTCAAAAGATATGTCTACGGTCTGTAATGCGGAGACAAATAATGAATGAAGATGGATATACAATGGTTAAAATGGTGGTATCTCATTTGAAAAAAATATCGTTGTGGCTCCTGGGTCACTACAAGAAGAGCCTGATTATCAGCTAATGATACCACAAATAGTTAAAGATACATTATATAATAGTCTGTTCAAACACTTAAGTTAAACTGGTTTAACAACCCCAGGGATCGTTAAACCAGTTTAACTTTGTCATCTGAAGACAAATGTGGGGCAAGTAAAGCAGTTGAAAACCTCAGCTTGCGACCTGTCTTCGAGAATGCATTTTATTTTAAACTGTTTCATCTTGGCCGTCTGAACGGGTTGGCTTAAAAAGCCCAGTGATTTTGAACTAGTTTAAAAATAAGCCTCTGAACGATATATCAGATATATATAAAGAGCTAGCCATTCTTGCTATAATAGTTCGAAAATAGATAATGGAAAATTAATAATTTGAAAATTTCATTCAAATTACTATATTGCGAGCGAAGATATTAGCCTTTGAAGGTTTGACAAGACATTTGCATTAATTGCAACCACCGTACTGGTTGTTCGAAGCTAAATCTCGCTCCTCCAATTTTAAATTAAATCAAAATATGGTTAAACCATTCGAATCTACTTTATATCCGATGGCATCAAGAGTTGATTATTGTTTTGTCATGATAATAAATTCTAATAGGTAAACATTTCAGGCCTAAAGAAATACCTGCAATAGGCAGAATTAGCTCTTGCATAATGTATGTTTAAAAGTTTTATAATATATATCTTTTTATGCAACAAATATCATCAAAAAAACAAAATATACAAATGCCAAGAATGTATACCTCTTCATTTTATTTAAACCAGTATCTTTTAAAGAAATTCTCATTCTTAACATAAAAACCACTATCAATATTTATAATTAAACTACAAGTAGTAAGAACAGATTAACTTGGAGTGTGTATTTCTACAGAAAATATCCACTTAAAGGTTAGAATTTGATAGCTGTGTATCATATTTGTGGTTTCAAGATTCAATGGAGATAGTAAGTAAAGCAGATACAGTTCCACTCTAACCTGAAGTATGGTGGTATTTTTTGGACCCGTCTAAAATTCCAGAACCAAACATGAAGAATTGGAGAATACGGTTGATGTTCAGACGGAAATGAAATAGGTTTTAACATCATATTGTTCTGCACCAACCAGGCTAATAGAGATGGTTATATGCGTGGCAAGGAGTAGGATCGCCTGTCTAGCCTTGTGGGTTTTCTCCGGGTACTCCAGATTCCTCCCACTGGTTAAAGACCCCTACGCGCAAGCGAATTATGTTAGTCCCAAAATGACCTAGTTTGTGTCGAGTGGACGTTAAACTCCATTTCTCTCTCTCTCTCCCTGCACCATATGGAATGGGAATCATGACTTGTCTGTTACGCTTTTACCTGTCTAACACATTTGCTCTGGATTACACTTTCTGAATATCCTGACTCTGTAACATGTTTGCCATGTCTGGATCACCTTTGCTCTGTAACACGCTGTCCTTTGCAATGTCTTTAAACCTTTGCTCTCTCTTTAACACCCCATAGTTTCACATACATTCAAAGAGTTAACTAAGGTTCCTATCATGTAAGCCGATGTCTCAAAGAGCAGAAATGGGATCATATCACCAATAGCTGTAGTTTAATATGCCCTGTCCCATCCAGTCCAAGAGCTGTTCCATGGAAATCAAAATAGATAGATGTGGAGTAAGAAAAGTAGAACTATTAATCACATTTAATTTCTTCTCCAAAAATATTTTTTTTGTAACAAATTTTTAAGTTTTGAAATTTAGACAGAAAATTATGCAACAAGGCGTACAAAGAACGGGAAATTACATAGTCTTTGCCTTAAATAGGAAATGTAGAAGAACTGAACAATGAAAAGACAAAGACTGACAGAATAAACAAAATACAATCTGGAGTGCTATTTGTATTTATACAAGATGAATGGATCTAAGCATATACAATTCTCTATCCTTGGATTAAGCCAATCCCATAGGAAATTAATTATGTCAAACCAAAAGAAAGACAAACTAATTCAGTCAATAAACCAACATCGTTTTCCTTTGTTTATTTGTTCAGAGCAGACGGAACAAGAAAATAAAATAATACGCAAATTTTTTTCTGTGAGATTAATGTCATTCAAGATTTGGAACCTTATGTCCTTGGAGGAAGCTAATGTGGATATGGAATTAATTTTGTCAAACCAAAAGTAAACAAACGAAAAGAGAAAAAAGACTCTTTGATGAAATGAAAATTAATTGTACAAAACTTGTTTCATCGCTTGACAAAATAAAACCTTATTCAAACTTTTTGGGGGGCTTAAAGCCCCAATAACGCTCTTGTTGTAATGGAATAATATGTCCCAATCTTTATTCTGGCCAACAAATTGTATTGTTTTACAATATTCAAATTAATTGATGATACAAATTTCATCTTAACACACCTAATTTAAAGAATTGGAAAAATTCAACTACATGATTTGAAAAGGTTAACGTAAACCTTTTCAAATGTGACTTGGATTTTAAAATATTTTCGAACCCTCTGAACAAGTAAATATGATGTAATTATGGATAATTTACACAATAGGTAGGACAAATAAACATCTAGTACTTAGAATAAGGCTATTATTTATTTTCTAGAGCTGCCAAGCCAGCAAGTGTGTTATTGTCCCTTTAAATCAGAGGGTTTAATGTCTGAATGGTCTAATGTGTGCACTTTAGATATTTCGCTGATTCACATGGCATTGTTTCCATCCCAAACTTGTATGTGACAAGGATTATAGCGTCGTCTAATTAACCTCATGCACAGCTGGGCTGAATTAACTAGTTAAATTAAAGTTAAACATACATTATGCAAGAGCTAAATCTGCCTATTGCAGGTTTCTTTAGGCCTGAAATGTTTTGTAATTTATTAATTAGACATTAATTAACTTATTCAGACCATAATCAACTCTTACAGGATTAGAATCCAATTTGCTGCTCAACACTCATTGATGATTAAATGAAAAAATGGATAAACGAGACCATTATTTTTTTTATCGTACCGCCTTTAGTAATGATGATCAAGCTATTGAAATAAATTGTACCATAAAATGTTAGTCCCAAAATCACCTAGTTTGTGTGAAGTGGATGTTAAACCTTAGTTCACTTCCAAATCAAAGGAATTCTGCTGATCTTTGCAGTCATATTCTGAGATCTTCTTAAAATGATGTATTTTGTTCAGTTTTATGATATGGAGAAATTTCCTTTATTCTCAAAGTTTCTTGCATATTTATGAGACTACAATAAAAGATGCCATTCCTTTCAGCCTAAGTAGCAGCAGATAAAAAATATTCCTTGTTTTCATGACTATTTATTTATATGGTTCCTGCAATGTCTTAGATCTATTTCTGTCCAGTCCTATTCTGTGTAAATTCTATTCCTTGGTGCCCAAACCTCCTGAGGGCAAAATGTCTCCCACTATATTCATAAACATGAAAAGAGTTATTGGGTTTGTTGATATTATTCATTAATACATCATGGTCACGCAAAAGGCACAAAATAAAATCTGAATGTGAAGCAATTATTTTGCAGTTTTTTAGATCTATGAAGATATTACCTTATATTTTTGTGTTTGGTTCATTAACTAGGATGTCCTCTATTTGATCGAGAAAGTTCCTGGTGATTTTCCCATCTACTTTGCCTATTATCAGTGGTGCAGGATGGAAGGCCTGGAAAGACAAAACATCTTTTAGCTTGGATGGCATGAAGGGAGCCACGGTGGCTAAGTGGGTAAGAAACTGGCTCACTAACCAGGAGGTCGGTGTGGTTTCCCCTTGTCGGTGGTGCAGGATTTAGGGCCTGACAAAGACAGCTGTGTAGTCGTTTGGAAAGGATGAAAAACCGACATCTTGTGATTACATTGGCGTGCACATAAAAGATCCCTTGGCAGTTGGAATTCGATGTAATAGTAAGCCATAGTGCCCCTACTCAGGCAAAATTTCCCTCATATAACACACTGTAAGGCTTATGCCTGTCTTCATTAGCCCAGTCTGAGCTGAACCAGAGAATATTAAACCCCATTTCATTTCATTATATCACTGTTCTCTAATTTTTTTACCAAGAACCTAGATAGTCACTATCAGCACCAAGTACTATATATGGTTAAACTGTTTTTTCACAAGAGCTTTGTTGATAAACGTCGACAACATTTGGATATTGTCAATTTCATACCCTGTACAGATTAACAAACAGTGGTTGCTTTATATCAACCTGATAATATAATGTCACTTTAAATTTGTGTGCAGACAAGTTTTTTTCTGAACACTGAAAATGACCAAACCCTGCATGTCAAATTTACCTACAAATAGGTATTGTTCACATGTGTTCCATATCAATTTCTGTGTTTATTTTTCTAGGAAGTTTTTTCGTGGGTAGTACATAGAGGAAACATGTATGATAGCAGTGAAATATAACAGTATTTCATAACACACACAATATTCAGTGTGGCTGCATTGTTATTTTTAGATTTTATAGCTTTTTTAGTTGTTTTTTGGATGGCAATTGGGGTCATATTGTGAAAAACAGTAGAATATGAGGTATTTGGTGCAGCGTGACAATTTCAAACAAAACAAAAGTTGAATACATGGAGAGAAAGAAGCAGACAATGGGTATCCTCCAAGGGGCGGATATACTTTAAATTTGTTGTCATTTTGAAAATTCCACAGCAATTTTACCATTCTGTGCAGCTCAAGTCAAATCTGAACATCAAACAGTAGTTAAGTTACATGACATCACTAGGTGGTTAATGTCACATTACATCTCAAGGTAGTCGACGTCACAAGTAACATCGCATAGTCGTCACAAGTTACTGGAAGTTAATATCACGACACCACTGGGTTGTTAATGTCACAAGTAGCTGACGTCACAAGTTAGTTATACGACATCACAAGGTAGTTGACGTCACAAGTTAGTTATACGACATCACTAGGTGGTTAATGTCACATGACATCCCAAGGTAGCTGACATCACAAGTTAGTAATTAACATCTCATGGACGTCACAAGTCACTGTTAGATAACATCTCATAGACTGGTGAAGTAATTTTCTGACATGGTTAGTCACCCTACCTCCTCCGCTCTAGACCAACATTTTCCATCAATATATTTATTTGTTGTATGTGATGTGATGTTAGGATGTTAAAAGTCTTGAAATAGTTTGTGATGGTGACAGGGTTAATAGTTTGTCTGGGTCAGTGAACCATATTTATAGTAGTCTTATAGCCATCTAGGCATATTGATCAATCTGTAATGGGCAAATCTTAATATTAAAATGTGTCTTTTATTTACAGCATCAATAACCCACCGGAAACAAAATTTAAGTTGTACTTGACAAAAAAAATGAGAGAGGGAGAGAGAGAGATGGGGTTTAATTTCCACTTGACACAAACCAAGCCATTTTGGGACTAACATATGGTTCGATTTTATTTCAATTAATCGTGTGCGTGTAGAGTTCTTTATCAGCGTGAGGAAACCGCAGGACCCGGAGAAAACGTGACAAGGAGTAGGGTCGCCTATCCATCATCATAGGTTTTCTCCAGGTCTTCCTATTTCTTCCCACTGCTATAGACCCCTATGCATAAGCGAATTGTTAAAGAATGATCTAAGAAGGCCTAATCCAGAATTGTCAGTTCCATTTACATCTGCCTTTCTGAAAAGGTACTCCCCTTGGACAGAACAATAAATTTACAGACGTATTCCGAAATTTGAATTATTGTCTGATCTTAAATTATGTTTTATTTTATTTATTGAAAAATTGGACACAACACAGGTTTATTAATAATACAAAAGTCAACCGTAACATTACCAATGGGAAATCAGATGATATGCGACTAGAATAATATACTTCACACAATCACAATTTAAATATATAGACAAGAGACAGAGAGAGTGAGGTGAGATGGGGTGTAATGTTCACTCAACAAAACCTGGTAATTTTAAGACTAACATTGCTCAATTTTATTTCAATAATTGCCAATTTCCCTTCTAATGACAGGCACCGGTATTGAAACATATTTGGTTATATTTGGGGGTTACAGTTTTAAAAAAGGACACTTGAAATGAATCTTATTAGCAGAATGACAACTCCACCTTCACCTCCCAAAGCTGGTTAGAAGCCACCCTTTGATATATCCTTGCTGTTTTGTACTAGTTTTATACTTACTTAAATTCTGGGAAAAGAAAGGCGATAGGGAATGGTAATCTGTGACCGAAGGTTAGACGGGATTGGTTAAAGATTGGTTCCCTCAGATGTGTGTGTATCCCATGTCTGAGGTCACAGTTTTGGTTTCCAACATGAGAATTCTGTCACATTATGTTACACAAGATGTCCGATTTCTTTATTTAACAATTCTGTGGTTAATAAACCCATGTCATGTCCAGTTGTCCAATTTCAGTAAATAAATTGAAACATAATGTCTCATCAGACATTAATTATTACATACTACTACTGAATTATGATAGTTTGTATTGGTCAGACGTCAATACCGCGACCTCAGGCATGGAATATATTTGTCTGTACCACCTCTGATCCAATCAAAGGAAGACAGCAAAGGACACCTACGCGTGCAAGCGAATTATTAAAATAAAATTAAAACATATATTAGTCCCGAAATGACCTAGTTTGTTCGAGTGGACGTTAAACCCCATATCTTCAAATGGTGCATCAAGACTTTAAACTGGTTTTTAAACCATATGAACACAAGCCCTGAACGTTGAACAGCATATATAAAAATACAAAACATTATATTTATGGGTAAAACCCTGCTTCATATACAAACAATAACTGGAAAGAATTTGAACGATCTTTTTAAAGAAAACAAAAATATCTTTATTTACCTAATGTGATATTTGACTTATTTCTAGAATGAATATTTCACATATATTTTTCTCATGAAACAGACTAGTGTAAACATTATGATTATGATTTGAAGTAAAAAGTCTAATTTATGACCCCAAGAACTGTCATTTCTACATCATAATTCCCCTGTCTATGGTAGGAAGCTCTGTATTTTTTGTATCTGGAGAATTCCGTTTGAGTGGCAGCTAAGATAAAATGATAGGAATAAAGAATTTTTGCTCGAGGGTTTGGAGTGGATTTATGATTGATATCTGTAAAAGAGGTTGGGAAGGGGCAGGAAAAACTCGAATCAGTTTAAAGCGAGAGTGCAAGTTATATGACTTCGTTCTCTTTGATAATTTTGAAATGATCATAGGATAATGAAGTAATAAAATTTAATCTGAGATAATTTTTGTACAAGGAACTGTGGTCGACCATATTGGAATGTGGTTAAATTGTCATCACCTCCATCTGTCCATTAATAGCAGACAAGTTATCAATTGATTGAATTTAATTCTGCACACATGGTTTAAGTTCAGGACTCAGGAGATGTTAACCCTGTGTACATTACAAATTTTAAGTGTGCCAGGCACAGTTCCAGGCGCAGCCAGTTAAAGGAAATGTTGTCATCACCTCTGTTTGTCCATTGTCACACTTAGAGGCTAACATGACAAGACAATAATCAATGCTCAATGCCATCTGATATGTCCGATTTTCAACAAATTGAATCTGATCTGCTGTTCAATAAAGGTTGATGATCAACCATAAAAATGAATAATCAAGACTTTGTTTATTGTCATAACAAGGATAAACGAGGCTAGCTACAATGTTATTGAAATAAGGTTTTCTCGGCTCAAAGTGAAGTAACTTGACTAAAATTTTCAGCATATTCCCTTTACATTATCTGTTTGTAAATATTATAGCTAAAACTGTTAGCTCTTTATTATCTAACCTCCATAATGGCATAATGCCGCTTTAATCATTTTTAAAGGGAAAAAAAACAACATTTTATTGAAGTTCAATCAAAAAAGACCCAGGAACTATGAAATAAACATAATTCAAACGATTTCAAAATAATAAAAAATTGTGACTAATTATTATTACTTGTGCTACTTATGACATATTTTTGAATGTTTGAATACTTCAAACAAATTATACAGATTTTTTATGACTAATTCATTAACTGATTTTTGACTCTTTTTTTGATGGTTCAATGATGTTTGGGAATTAAAGCAAAATGTTCTTTTGAAGTGTTTAAGCTGAATTAAGTGGAAGTTTAGAATCTTGCAAAGTCTACTAAATTATTTTGAAGTAGATAAATTTGGAGGTGTTGAAAACAGCCAAGTTCTATTAAAGCATGATAAGGAGAATTGATAGCAGCTGTAAACAATTCAATTCTTCTGTCGTTTTTCTGTATTGCACATATATTCCTTAAAGTGAATGGAGCTATTTTTTGTGATGATATTAGAGATAGAGAGAGAAATGGGGTTTAACATCCACTAGACACAAACAAGGTCATTTTGGGACTAACACATGGTTCAATTTTATTTCAATGATTCACTTGCGCATGGGGATCTTTAGCAGTGGAAGGAAACTCAAAGACCCAGAGAAAACCCACAAGGTTGGACAGGCGACCCTACTCCTTGTCACGTACAACCAGGGAATCAAAACCACGCCAGTTGACCTGACTATATGACAGACTTTATGATACAGCGTGCGCATGCTAACCATTGGATTGATATTAGAAATGAAATGATATGGGATTAAGCATCCTACTGTTGTGCTGGGCCTGAAAATTATAATATAATGAATTGGGGGATGGTGGCGATAAATTAAATTGTAATTACAGATTTTACACCAAAAAAATGATTGGTCAAATCTGTCATAAAGGGGTAGACAACTCTTCACACTTTTTCTCGTATGTGATTGATGTTCGTAAAACATGCAGGTAATTAGAAGCAGGTGTATCAGGTTTTTTTTTCTTCTTGTTTGTTGGAAGTTATCTACAAGTGTTACCGATATGATCTGTTGAATTACAACTTGTGGCAGTTCCGAACTATTATAGCTATACTACCCACGTATCTTCCGTTTGTATCGGGACTTGGAATATTATCACACATCGATAAGACGTAAAAACAAAATTGTTTCAAAAGTACCAAAAGAAAACCAGATGGATAATTAAACACTCATGAACTTCTTGACGATCTTGAATAAGTGCATACTTGGAATATAAAGATATAAGATATAAGAAAGATAGTGTTTAATATTTTACTTTTCTGTTCCCACCATGCAAATGAAGTGTGGTATGTGGGAAAATTTCGCATGACAGCAAAGTTTCTGTCTGCTTGTCGTCATATTCTGACATCGAAGGGCTCTTTTCTGTGCACACCGATATGTATCTTGGATTTCATTTCATTTCATTGGAGGGGGGGGGGCACCTTGCACTACTGACACAAGTAAAGTACTGAGGAAAATCCTGAGGAAATTGCTCGACCAACACCTGGATTGTTCCTAGAATCTCCTGGTTAAAGAGGGGGAGGGAGAGAGAAATGGAGTTTAACGTCAACTCAACACAAACCAGGTCACTTTGGGACTAACATATGGTTTAATCTTATTTCAATAATTCGCTTGTGCGTAGGGGTCTTTTATGGTGGCTGATTGGTATCATGTCGTATTGTCGTGATGTCGCCTTTCATAACGCGACAACCCGACAACCCGACAACCCGACATCACGACATTTCTACCCGACAACCCGACAACCCGACATCACGACATTTCTACCCGACATCACGACATTTTTACCCGACATTACGACACTAAAAATGTCGTGATGTCGGGTAAAAATGTCGTGATGTCGGGTAAAAATGTCGTATTGTCGGGTTGTCGGGTTGTCGGGTTGTCGTGATGTCGGGTTGTCGGGTTGTCGTGATGTCGGGTTGTCGGGTTGTCGCGTTATGGAACAAAAAACTGGCAATAAAGAAAATGGTTGATCAAGTGGAAGTAGATTCACACTCACATTGCAGTTTGAGTTGCATTCGTATCCATTTGTATACGTCCACATTCATAATGTGAACCGTCTTCATTAGCTCAGTCGGATCAGAACAGTAGGACGTTAAACCCCATTTCAGTTCATAATGTGAACATATTATGCCGCCGCCAATTTTATTTCATAATGTGAACATATTATGCCGCCGCCCTTGTCTGTGTGTCTGTCATTGAGTCAAGTGGTGTGGTTTCCAGCCCAAGCGCTGTCCATGACAAAGAGTAGGGTCGTCTGTCTAACCTCGTGGGTTTTCTCCGGGTGCATGCCCTACCCCGCGGGATGGTGCTAATCCCGCTTTTTTGTTATTATTTTGTCTGTAAATATTCTACAGATTGCAATTATTAACAGATTTTGTTCAAATTCGGCATGATCAATCATTTCAATAACAGGAAAGTACCTATATTAATATTTAGTCTGTAAACACTCTACAGGCCGCGATTCTTAATGGATTTTCTTCAAATTTGGCATGAGCATTATTTTTAAAGAGACAATGGCACCTACTGATGTAAATGCATGCCCGACCCATAGGGGCGTTGTCACGCCCACTTTTCGTGAATATTTTGTCTGTAAACACCTTTCAGACTGTAATTGTTATGAGATTTTAATCAGATTTGGCATGATCAAGACAGGATGGTAAACACCCTACAGGCTGCAAATTTTATACGCCCACATTGAAATATATCAAGGGCCATAACTCTGGTAGTAATTATTGGACATCGCTGAAAATCATTAGGCGTCTTCGTCGCATGAACTTACACACTGTGCATCAATTTCAAGTGAATCGGATGACAACGTTAGCCTCTAGAGCGTCCACAAGATTTTAAAAAGTGAAACGTGATCATGGGCCATAACTTTGAAAATAATGCTCATGCCAGTCCTTGTGACTAAATTTATTATCCGATTGATTTGAAATTTATACCAAGTGTTTATGTTCATGAAACTCTGGCAGTAATTATCTGGCAGTGAAAATCAATGGGCTTCTACGTCTCATGGCCATAAACATTGTATATAAATTTCAAATCAATCCGATGATAACTTTAGGCCCCAGAGAGTCCACAATCTGACCGACGGGCGGACTGACGGACAGACGGGGGCGAGGACCATTTTTAAATGTGGACGTATGAAATTTGCAACCTGTAGGGTGTTTACCATTCTGTCTTGATCAAGCTAAAACTGAACAAAATCTCATAAGAATTACAGCCTGAAAGGTGTTTTCAGACAAAATATTCACGAAAAGTGGGCGTGACAACGCCCCTATGGGTCGGGCATGCATTTACATCAGTAGGTGCCATTGTCTCTTTAAAAATAATGCTCATGCCAAATTTGAAGAAAATCCATTAAGAATCGCGGTCTGTAGAGTGTTTACAGACTAAATATTAATATAGGTACCATCCTGTTATTGAAATGATTGATCATGCCGAATTTGAACAAAATCTGTTAATAATTGCAACCTGTAGAATATTTACAGACAAAATAATAACAAAAAAGCGGGATTGGCACCACCCCGCGGGGTAGGGCATGCACCCGGAGAAAACCCACGAGGTTAGACAGACGACCCTACTCTTTTCAATGTGGGCGTATAAAATTTGCAGCTTGTAGGGTGTTTACCAGCCTATCTTGATCATGCCAAATCTGATTAAAATCTCATAACAATTACAGTCTGAAAGGTGTTTACAGACAAAATATCCACGAAAAGTGGGCGTGACAACGCCCCTATGGATCGGGCATGCATTTACATCAGTAGGTGCCATTGTCTCTTTAAAAATAATGCTCATGCCAAATTTGAAGAAAATCCATTAAGAATCGCGGCCTGTAGAGTGTTTACAGACTAAATATTAATATAGGTACCATCCTGTTATTGAAATGATTGTTCATGCCGAATTTGAACAAAATCTGTTAATAATTGCAACCTGTAGAATATTTACAGACAAAATAATAACAAAAAAGCGGGATTGGCACCACCCCGCGGGGTAGGGCATGCACCAGGAGAAAACCCACGAGGTTAGACAGACGACTCTACTCTTTTCAATGTGGGCGTATAAAATTTGCAGCTTGTAGGGTGTTTACCATCCTATCTTGATCATGCCAAATCTGATTAAAATCTCATAACAATTACAGTCTGAAAGGTGTTTACAGACAAAATATCCACGAAAAGTGGGCGTGACAACGCCCCTATGGATCGGGCATGCATTTACATCAGTAGGTGCCATTGTCTCTTTAAAAATAATGCTCATGCCAAATTTGAAGAAAATCCATTAAGAATCGCGGCCTGTAGAGTGTTTACAGACTAAATATTAATATAGGTACCATCCTGTTATTGAAATGATTGTTCATGCCGAATTTGAACAAAATCTGTTAATAATTGCAACCTGTAGAATATTTACAGACAAAATAATAACAAAAAAGCGGGATTGGCACCACTCCGCGGGGTAGGGCATGCACCAGGAGAAAACCCACGAGGTTAGACAGACGACCCTACTCTTTGTCATGGACAAGCTTGGGCTGGAAACCACACCACTTGACTCAATGACAGACACACAAACAAGGGCGGCGGCATGATATGTTCACATTATGAAATAAAATGGGCGGCGGCATAATATGTTCACATTATGAACTGAAATGGGGTTTAACGTCCTACTGTTCTGATCCGACTGAGCTAATGAAGACGGTTCACATTATGAATGTGGACGTATATAAATGGATACGAATGCAACTCAAACTGCAGTGTGAGTGTGAATCTACTTCCACTTGATCAACCATTTTCTTTATTGCCAGTTTTTTGTTCCATAACGCGACAACCCGACAACCCGACATCACGACAACCCGACAACCCGACATCACGACAACCCGACAACCCGACAATACGACATTTTTACCCGACATCACGACATTTTTACCCGACATCACGACATTTTTAGTGTCGTAATGTCGGGTAAAAATGTCGTGATGTCGGGTAGAAATGTCGTGATGTCGGGTTGTCGGGTTGTTGTGTTGTCGGGTAGAAATGTCGTGATGTCGGGTTGTCGGGTTGTCGGGTTGTCGCGTTATGAAGGGCGACATCACGACAATACGACATGATACCAATCAGCCACCATAGTCTTTAGCAGTGGGAGGAAACCGGAATGCCCGGAGGAAACCCATGAGGTTGAGAAGGCGCCCCTATCTCCATGCAACATACGCTCACACCAGGGATCGAAACCACAGCCGCAAGCCAGATGTGACCGGCCAGCTAGAGGTCGAAGCGAGGCACTCTAGACCACTAGGCCATCCCAACCCCCCCTTCTGGTTAAAGTGCTAGGGTTTAGATACGGAGCCCCATGGCTCCTAAGGGTCTTTAATGTGTTTGATTAACTCACACGTCCGACTTTGTCGGATCATGGCGTCGAATGGTTTAACACATGTGCTTTAGATCATAAGGTCTGTCAAGTAGTATGGTTTTGATTCTCTGTTTGTATGAGACAAGGAGTAGGGTCACCTGTCCAACCTCGTTGGTTTTCTCTGGATCCTCCAATTTCTTCCCACAGCTAAAGACCCTTAGACACATTATTGAAATAAAAATTGAAACCATATTATGTGTTGGTCCCAAAATGACCTAGTTTGTGTCTAATGAACATTAAACCTCATTTCTCTCTCTTTCTTATTCTGAATAGAACACTTCCTTAGGACTTTTATTAGCTGGAAGTTGTAAAAAAACTATTCGGGTGGGTGATAGTTTCATGGCTAATTTAAACCTTGATTATCAGATAAATCCGACCAGTTTCTAAGAGTTAATGATTCATTAAATAGCCAGCCATCTTGCATAGCGATACTAATTGACATAAAAGAAGCATTCACTCCTGATAAAATTCCCTTTGATATTTTTTTTTCTGGGTTGTTAAAAGAATCCTATATAACCATGATTTCTTTCATTAAAAAGAAAATAAAGTCGTCTGTTTAGAAGTGGTGACCCGGTTGCCCTTGTTCTATGTTCATTTATTTTGAATTTGAGAAAAAAACTTTTTTTATGATTTAATGAGAAAATTGTATTACTGTATACGAGGTGTTCATTTATTTTTTCATGCAATGAAAAGACTTTTTTAATTCGACAATTCAGTCTTCTTCAAATAAAGTTACCTTCTCTATTTATTAGACAGCTAATAGAAAAAGAGAGAGAGAGCAAGAGAGAGAGAACCTAGTTCATTTTGGGACTGACATGATTTAATTTTATTTCAATAATTCGCTTGCAGTGGGAGGAAACTGGGAGAACCTGAAGAAAATCCACCAGGTTGAACAGGGGACCCTTTTCCTTGTCATGTTAAAGCGGGGAATCAATCAATTTTACACAATGACGGACGTTATGATTTCATTTGGGCTTGTTAAACCACTAGAAATAAATTAATTTGGTTGAAATTTTGTATACAATTCTTTTTAACTATTTGTTCTTTTAAAATATTGTAGCGAGAATAACCTGCACTTTATCTAAATCTTACATAATGTATTCAAAGGAATAAAATCAGTTTCGGTTAAATCGAATTAATAGATGCAAACAGAGGTCATAGGAAATGAAATGGGGTTTAACGTCCTATTCTTCTGCACCTGACCTGGGCTAATGGAAGACAGGCATACGCCATACAGAGTGCTATGAGGGAAATTTCGTCCGGGCAGCGGTGCTACGACTTACTCTGATATCGAATTCCAACTGCCAAGGGATCTTGCACGCCAATGTGTACACGGGACCTTGGTTTTTTGTCCCATCTAAATGACTAGGCAGCTGTCCTTGTCAGGCCCTCCTTCTGCATCACTGACAAGGGGAAACCACGCCGGAAAATCGAGATGAATTTTCTCGGCCAATGCAGGGATCGAACACCCAACCTCCAGGCTAGCAAGCCAGCGCCTTGTCCACTTAGCGACCGTGATTCCCGGAACTCATAGGTGATGCTGGCTTGTGTTGGCTGAATCTGCAACGCAGAGGCAGGTAGGCCGGTTAGGCAACCCTTCTCTCGTTAAGGCAAAGACAGCAGAAACCAAAAATGGTTGATCATGCTTGAATTTGTTGAGATTTTGTACATGGGTGGTGGGATGTGTTCCCTCCCTTCTGACTAAGTGCCCTCATTTCCCTTGGTTCTTGGTTGTTGCTAACTATGTTTATGTTCAGATCTACAGGACTTAATGATAAACCCTCTACCATGTATCAATGAATGGTATGTTATGTCTCAGATGCTTCTAGCATGTGACACAGAACAAATTATTTTCTGGTGCTATTCCTCTGCCCTACCCCTAAAGTTTGGTTTGCATACGTGCACCTACCCCCCTTCAGATGCCCCAACACACGTCTTCTACACCAAATGCCAAATGTTAACGAATTTTCAATTTCATCTTCGTATCTTACTTCCTTTACAGACTTTAATTTATCTTTAATTTGGAGAAGACTTTTAGATTTAAGAGTTGTACTTCCTGTTTTGTTTATTTATTCATTCAAATAAAGAAAAGACTTTTTATTTAGACAGCATGACCCTCTAGCATACTTGACATATTCGTTTTATTAGACAGCGGAGAAAGAAGATCTTCACGTGTATTAGCAGTAATGGGAAAAGGAACTTGACTTTAATTAGGAGCCTGACAAATTTTCTTTAGCTTCAAGACGGTGACTTAAGGACTTCAAAGACTAATTTAAGATGTTAGCTCGATTTATCCTAAATCTGCGTGTTTGATGCGGATGAAATGAAGAACAGATGAGTTGTATGCCTGAGATTTCTTCATCATTCACAAAAACATGTGTATCAGAATTCCTTTAATTTTTCAAATGAACCTAATTTAAAATAAAATTTGTAGCAGGTTAAAGTGGTTAAAAGAAAGTTCTAAATTTTATGGTAATATATTATTTCATTATCTGTAATTTCAATTCAACGACATGCATCTCAATATTAACAATGTTAAAGGGACAATAACACTCTTTCTGGCTTGGCAGCTCTAGAAAATAAATAATAGTCTTATTCTAAGAACCAGATGTTTATGTGTCCTACCTGTTGTGTAAATTATCCATTACATCATATTTTACTTGTCCAGAGGGTTGGAAAATATTTTAAAATCCAAGTCACATTTGAAAAGGTTTACATTAACCTTTTCAAATCATGTAGTTGAATTTTTCCAATTTTTTAAATTAAGTGTGTTACGATGAAATTTGTACCATCAATTTATTTGAATATTGTAAAATAATACAATTTGTTGACCAGAATAAAGATTGGGACATATTATTCAATTACAACAAGAGTGTTATTGGGGCTTTAAAAACATGAATTTGAATTCAGTATTGGTCCATTTCAACCAATTATTGAAAGGAAATGAAATGGGGTTTAATGTCTTATTGTTCTAATCCGAACTGGGCTAATTAAGAAGGGCATACACCATACAGTGTGCTATGAGGGCAGACAACGGTGCTGAGGCCTACAGGATCTTTTACGTGTGTGCTTATAAAATGAAATTGTCTACAATTTCTGAATTTTTATGGATTATGTCACATCTTTGAAGATTTGACTTCTTTAAGGCAATAAATCTTGTACATAATTATTCAGCCACAGACAGTCAGGCCAGGCCTATACATTTTTTATTCCTTGAAAGTTTAATTGTCAAGTCAAGAATTAATTTCTTTTTTATAAAATTAAAAGTTTTTAGCTTTTAAGTTTTGACTTCAAGGCTATAAATCTCTGCCTTAATTATTCAGGGACAGAAAAACATTTTTTATTCCTTGAGAGTTTAATTGTCCAGCATCTATAGAAATTTATAGAATCAACACTTTTTTAGCTTTTAAGTTCTGACTTCCAGGCTATAAATCTGTCCTTATTATTTAACGACAGAAATATATTCTATTTTCTTTTAAAAGTTTAAAGATACATTTACATTATGTAAGAGCTATATCTGCCGATTGCAGATTTTTTTTCTGGGTATATGTTATAAAGACATTTATTTAGACATTCATTATTTAACGACGGAAATACATTCTATATTCTTTTAAAGTGCAAAGATACATTATGTAAGAGCTATATCTGCCGATTGCAGATTTTTTTTCTGAGTATATTTTATAAAGATTATTATTTAGACATTTATTCACGTGAAAAACTTACAATCGGCTCTCTAGATCATTAGATGGCTGAAATTTTAACAGGATATAATCGGTTAATGTTAAAATCTACAATCCAGGATTGTTTAGAATAAAGTCATTTGATTGAAATTTTCAATATATTCATTTTTCATTATCTGTCTTTGAACTATTATAGTCTGAACGTGAAAAGGAGTAGGGTCGTCAGTCTAACCTCGTGGGTTTTCTCCAGGTCCCTCTGTTTCCTCCCACTGCAAAGACCCCTTACGTGCATGCTAATTATTGAAATATTATTAAACCATATTATGTTATTCCCGAAATGACCTAGTTCTCTATCTCTTTATCTAAATTTTACATAATGTATCTTTATTTGTCAGGAATTTATACAATTTTATAAATTAACAAGATATTTGAGCTTTTGACATTTGACTTTAAAACTTTGAATCTTGTATATAATTATTTAGTGTGACATACATTCCTTGAAATTTTAATCATCAAAATTTATACAATTTTATAATTCAACAAGATATTTGAGCTTTTAACATTTGACTTTAACACTTTGAATCTTGTATATAATTATGATTATTTAGTGCGACATACATTCCTTGAAATTTTAATCGTCAACATTTTTGACGATTTTATGAATTAACATGGTTTCAGCTTTTAAGATTTGACTTTGAAACTATAAATCTTGAGCGTAATTATTCGGCGACATATATTGCATTTTTATTTCATCCTTTTAGCATTCTTTTGAAAGTTAAAAACATTAAGGGTATATTATTTCTGTCGGCTTTTCCTGTTTTTATCTGCAACTCACCAATTAGCCAAATAAAATATATGTTATATAATGAAACACTGATAAAAGGAAGCGATATTAAAGGGAGACGTAGACATTAATGAAGTTTTATCGTGGAAAACGAGCCACACAGTGAGTTATAAATCTGCTATCAGCACCTGTTTGGGCTTGTATTTCATAACTTCTCAGTCAAAATATAACTTGCTAACTATCTTACTCCTTATCCAATAAACAACAGATATGGTACAGGTTTTATAGAGTCGAAGGTGCTGATAAACTTCTGGGTCAGTTTTCTATTATTGGTGTAAATATTTCATTTTCTATTTCTGGACACATTTAATATATAATCGGAAATAATTATCAGGAACAGTCTAACCTAGATGTAGCCTTTTACTCAATGTCATATCAAATCTGGAACAGGAAGGCACAATATATCTATTCCACTGAAAACGTTTTCAATTTTAGGTGTCAGATTCCAACCAGACCTAATATTCCAATAAATGTCATACAGAACTTGAATTGGGAGGGCACAATGCTCCCCCATATATTCTGGCAACCACAAATTAGGGCTAGTTGTATCTATTCCACTGAAAACTCTTTCGATATTAAGGGTTGAATTCAGACAAGATCTAATATTCCAATCCAAAGCTTTATTTGTTAAAATATTTTTTTAAAATCCCAGGCAGAATCTTGTGGACTCTCTTAGGACAAAAGTAGTATCCACTCCGCTTTATGCATTGTTCAGACTAGACTAAGAAACTTTATGAATTCCTGCTCACTTTGCAGAATGATTGTGATTCATAAACGATTGGTTTTGAGCATTTCTTCTGTTTAAAGTACCCCAAAATGATGAAAGATCAATTGGAGATGGGTTTTATCAAGTTTTATCTCTCTTAAAACCGCAGCATGTCCTTAGCAACCCCATTCAACATTTTTTTGCCTTTGCGTATTGTACTTGGAGTTCAGAAATTCTTGATAGGCTGAACGTAACCTCAGGAAAATGGCCACTGGCAGAGTCACAAATAAATTATGAGCCTGTCCACAATTCCTTTGCATTCTGCAACCAGCTTAAGTTAAAGATACATTATATAATATCTAGAAAAAAGCCAGTGTTTCTTGCTCTAATATATAAAAAATAGATAATGAAAATTTAATTATTCTGTGTGAAGTTATGACTGTTTGAAGATGCAGTGTATATCATTGATTATAGTAACAATGGTACATGACAACCAAGACTATGTCCTGATTATCCATTTATCGTAAAATTTTAAAATCTCATTGGCCATTGGATCATCCTGTGAGTTGGTTATAGGACTGTCATGTGAATTAATGTCTAAATAAAAATTTTGATAAGATTTAAAGCCAGAAAAGAGACCTGCAATAGCCTGAATTAGCTCTTAAACATGCTAAAAAGTAACCTTGAGAAAATGGTCACCGGCTGTAAATTATGAGCTAATTCACTGTTCCTTTAAGAAATAAAAAAGAACATTTATTTATTGGGTGTAAAGATAAGTAAAGTGTCAGTTGTTCTGGTTTCTGGGAGAGGAAATGGTTTCCTTCTGCAGGATGTTGTCAGCTGTGTGCCGTCTGCCAGTTTTAAGATTATCTAACTTTGAACAAGATTAATGGAGTTTACACATATTGTTTAGTACCACTATTTATCTTACCTTCGTTATGGTAACTAACATTTCATAAAGGTGTTGCCATGTGTACATCGTAGGTTGTTACATTTTATAATGTGTATGTGTTATAATGTAAGAAGTGGATGGGTGGTCGAATGGTCCACTGCGTGCACTCTGCACTCCAGATCATAAGATCTCTTGTGGTTTTGATCCCCCAAGCTTGTGTGTTACAAGAAGCGGGGTCCTCCACTTTCCTCCCAAAGCTAAAGAGAGAGAAATGGGGTTTAACGTCCACTCGACGCAAACTAGGTCATTTCAGGACTACCACAGCTAAAGACTCCAGTGTGCAAGTTAATTATTGAAATAAATTGTGTCATATGATCGTCCCGAAATGACGTGGGTTTTTTTCGTGTGGACGCTAAACCCTCTGTCTCATAAAGCCTGTTATCTATGCAGGTCATGGATTCCATGCCACAAATTTATGTGACAAGAAGTAAGGTCATATATAACCATGTGAGTTTTCTCTTGGTGCTCCCACATATAAAGACCTTGATTTGCATGAAAATTATTGAAAAAACTAATGCAACATATGTTAGTCCCAAAATGACTAACACTGAGATCGAACCTGGGATGTTTTATTAAGCACGGTATCATTCGTTTTTAGAGGCATTTAGTAACTGGAAAGAGCATTAAACTATAACACATACTTATGGCAGAACAATTACTGATTTATTCAGGCGACGTTTCAAAGAGTATTAGTTACTTGGAAACGTTGAGAGAATACACCTCGAAATGTCGCCTAAATAAATCAGTAATTGTTCTTCCATTAGTATGCGTAAGAGTTTAACACTGTATCTTTATGTAAGATCACTAGTGGTCTGATTCCGTTAAATAACTAGTGGTCTGATACCTGAAGGTGTAATAGTAAGTTTGATTTAACTCAGATTGACAACTGGTGATTTTGATTACTGCCTGTTAAACCACATCTGTTTATAACTTGCAACCATTATTTTTTTGATTTACTGTTTTAAAATTTTAAAATCAGAGGTGATACGAGGAGGTCTCGTTGAGGGGGGTTGGTTGGTGCACCCCCTCCCTCTTTAATGAATAACAGTGGGAGAAAGATAAAACATGTTGTTGGCAGAAATGGTAAACGATAGCATAGAGAATTGTGCAACAAAAACTGGATTAAACAAGCTTTGCATTGTGTGTGAGAGAGGTCCACTGAAACAAACTAAGTCTTTTCGAGACTAACATATGGTTTAATTTTATGTCAATAATTTGCTTGCACGTGTGGGTCTTTAGCAGTGCGGGGAACCCAGAGGACCCAGAGAAAACCCACGAAGTTGGATAGGTGACTTTGCATTGTGCAATAATTTTTCATCCCATCTGAAGGAGTAGATGCTTGCATATCGGGTCTAGGACATTAAATCACCAACTAATACTAATACAGTATGTATGTTTCAAGACTTGTTTCTTGACTCTGTAGGAGCAACAGTGGTTCCACATAGTAAGACATTGGCTAGTTAACCTTGAGGTCCTGTGTGTGAATGGGATTTTCAGTAGTGTAGGACTGAGGACCTGGATATAGGCACAATGTATAATCGTTCAGATGGGAAGAAAATTAGCATCCCCTGTACATGTTAGCCCAGTTAATGTGGAACAGTATCACATTAAACCCGATTTCATTTCATTTCATTTCTGAAATCAGTGGAAAAGACGCTGGCTTGCTAGTCTGGAGGTCGGGTGTTTGATCCTGCTTTGACCGAGAAAGTTCATCCATATTTCCCGGCGTGGTTTCCCCTTATCAGTGATGCAGGACAAAGGGTCTGACAAGGACAGCTGTCTATTCATTCAGATGGGACGAAAAACCGAGGTCCCGTGTACACATTGGCGTTTACATAAAAGATCCCTTGACAGTTGGAATTGAATATAAGAGTAGGCCGTAGTGCTGCTGTCCGGGCAAAATTTCCCTCAAAGCCCCACTGTATACCGTATGCCTGTCTTCAATAGTCCTGCTCGGAGCAGAACAGTAGGATGTTAAACTCCTATTTCATTTCATTTCATTTTCTTGATTCTAATGTGAGATACAGGAGTATATTAGTTGTTGACCATATGATATTTGTATTATTTTTATCAGTGATAGATTGATCAAACATGGCAGTCGGTAATCATGCCAACATGGCTGTTTATAGTCCACTTATCATTCCTTCAAGACATTTCATCAAATAGATTTCTTTTTCACTAACATATATCATGTTTTAATAAATATTTTACATGATTTAAATAATCAAAGTGACACTTGTTTTAAGAAAGGAACCAATATCTTATTTTTTGTTGATAACAATGATTTGTTGTGATGAGAATCAGGGTTGGTGTTGGGGCCATGGTGCTTGCTGCCTCAATTACCAGTTCCTAAGGATTTTAGTAGTGTTGGGTGGCAGAATCGTTAGTGCGTGTGGTGTAACATAAGGTCTGTCATTGAGTCAAGTGGCATGGTTATGATTCCCTGGTTGTACGTGACAATGACGAGTGTTGCCTGTCCAACCTCCTGGGATTTCTGCAGGTCCTCCTGTTTCTTCCCACCTGCTCAAGACCCCTACGGGCAATAATATTAGTGAAATGAAATTGAACCATATGGTAGTCGCAAAATTACTTAGTTTGTGTTGAGTGGGTGTTAAACCCCAATTCTCTCACTCTCTCTCCCAACATTGGCTGAACAATAAAGATCTCCTGACCGATGGATATCGAAATGAAAGTTAGCAGTCAAGATTTCCCAGCATACTGCATGATGTATGCCCATATTCATTGGCCAGCTGGTTGGTACAGAAAAGTCAGATGTTAAGACCCATTTCATTTCATTTCCCAAAGTCCATGAAATATTACACTAATTTGTCTTTTTGGAAGACTCACTGAATTTGATTGAAATTAATGATAGATTAAAACAATATAATATACTGTCTCATTTACTGTTTATAAACAAATATACATTTAAAAAAAAGGTCATATTTCGAGAGCACAGTTTTTAGATTTGAATGTCAGGAACATGAATAGAAAGAGTCCTGACGTGACTTGTATTATCCCAAGAAGTCTGACCCTTGCTACCATATTGCCCTTTCATTGATAACACCATATACATGTTACATAAATTGAAAGAAATTTATGACATTAAGTTGTCTTATCTTGTAATTCACAAAATAAATCACATTTCATACAAGCCTTATGTCTTTATCAATTTAAATACAGACAAACTGATCCCCAGAAATAAGAAATTTTACTCTGGGTTTAAAGATGATAAAGAAGTAAATGGTTATTATTTGACAATATTAACTTTTTATCCATCGAAATAAGAAATCTTACTGCAATTTTTAAAGAATATAAAGAAATGAAAAGGTTATTATTTGGAGATATCAACCGTTTTTATCGCTGAAGATTCAATTTTTAAACTGTATCATTTACAGTTAAAGCTCAAAGTGTATGAATAAAAGGTGACATTTCAGTTAGATAAGGTTATCTATAGAATTCATCTGACCACATTAATAAAATTATATGAATTTATCTATTCCAATTATTTATTATTTTAAAGTGTTTTCAAAAAAAAGTGAATAAGGGTTTTGTACAAAGGCATAAAATGAATAAAATGTGACAGTTCCAGTTATCTTTTCCGATTATTCATTATTTTGATGTAATTGTTTTAAGAAAAAGAGGAATGTTGGCTTTGTATTTGAATGTCCAAAAACGTTTGAATTTGATCAAAAAGACCATTTTTAGAAATTCTCTGACCACATTAATAAAGTTCTATAACTTTTATCTTTTACTGATTATTCATTGTTTTGGATGTAACTGTCTTAAGAAAAGGGGTATAAAGTCTTTGTGGTTGAGAGTCTCAAACAATTTTGAATTTTGAGAAAAAGACACCATTAGAATTCTTCTGACCACATTAATAAAATTCTATAACTTTTATCTTCCTCCGATTATTCATTATTTTGGATGTAACTGTCCTAAGAAAAATGGGAATAAAGGCTTTACGGTTGTAAGTCCCAAAAGAGTTTGAAAATAAGAACTTCTTTGGTTGAAATGAAGTAAAGGATTCTTATCCAATTTTGATTCTGACATGGGTGGACATTTATTCCGGTTACAGTGCATCATGGAATGCATGGTAAATATGTGTGATTGACCTCACTAACTTTGGTTAAATGTAATGATACAGAGATCCTGCCAAAAATTAAATGTCAAGAGAAAGAAATATGATTAGGAAATGATATTTATTTTGTTGTATTTGTTGTTTGAAGTCGGTTGCATGGTTCGGAGGAGAAACATTTAACCAACACCAATTGAGAGGGAGAGAGAGAGCGTGAGAGATTGAAAGAGGGGAGAGACACAAATTAGATTATTTCAATAATTCTCGTTGGTGTAGGGGTCTTTTAATCTCAAAAACATTGCATAACAGAGTTGAGATGAAATGAAATGGGGTTTAACGTCCTACTTTTCTGCACCTAACCTGGTCTAATGGAAGACAGGCATGTGCCATACAGTGTGCTATAAACTTTCGCGGCCAATGCACCCGACCCCTAGACTAGCGAGCCAGCGCCTTACCCACTTAGCCACATGATCCCCACATAACAGAGTTGAATAAAGACATGGGTGGTTGGGTGGCCGAATGGTTAACATGTGCGCTTTGGATCTTAAGGTCTGTCACTGTGTCAGTTTCCATGGTTTCAGTTCCCTGCTCGTAGGGGACAAGGGGTAGGATCACCTGTCCAACTTTGTGGATTTTCTCTAGATCCTCAAGTTTCCTCCCACTGCTTTAGATTCTAATCCATTCTTGTTCAGATTCTGATCCATTTCTTGTTCAGATTAGGGATCCTGGTGGCTAAGTGGGTAAGACGATGGCTCACTAGCCCGGGGCTCGGGTGTTCGCTCCCTGCATTGGCCGAGAAAGTTCATTGGTATCCCTTGGCAGTTGGAATTCGATATACAAATTTCCCTCATAGCACACTGTATGGCGTATGCCCTTCTTCATTAGCCCAGATTATGCCCGATTCCGATCCATGTACCTTTAAGGACAATAATAAATTGTTATGAATGAAACCAAGTTTAATGGAAGTTTGTGTAATCATTTAGAATCAATATGGCTTCTATATCAGCTAATTACAGTTGAGTTTAAATAGTACTACCAAGAACAAATGGTGCCAAACTCTTTAACAATTCTGCTTTTCCTTTTCAGTGTGGTAAAAGCCTTAGAAATGTGTATGGATAACTCCAGTTACTTCCAAGGCTAATGATAAATGGACGACGATACAAGTTCATCTGAACTCGATGATATTTAAAAGGTATGTAATTTATGTTTCTGTTGCATTATAAATATTGATTGCTGTGTCAAGACATTACCGAGCACACCTTTCTTGATTTCAAGTGATGCAGTGATGTCAGTGATGCAGGACGGAGGGCATGACAAGGACAGTTGTCTAGTCGTTTGGATGGTACGAAAAACCAAGGTCCTATAACATACCTGAAGGTAAATTCACAAAGGGTTGTTATCAGAAGGTGATATTTAGGATATAAACGCTTCCGGATTCAAATTTTGATGAGTTTTTAGTATTAATATCCATGGTTGACATTGAATACCACAATACCACAAGCTCAGATCCAGGGTTTTGTCGAGGGGGGGGGGATACATACCGACCCTAAACAGGAACTAAAATCTGGGAATCCTATTGCTGGCTGCAGGTGCTGGTCTAAACAGTGATGACCAGTCTCACTGGGGCTGAGGGGGAGGGGGGAACCCAATTATATTCCAAGTCTAAATCCTTATTGTTGGACTTAGATAGGGTTTTCATCCACTTTCACTTCCGATGATATCGAAGACAGCCCTAGATCCATTAGAGTCACTCTTATTGTAAACTCTGATAATTCACCACAAAATGCTGCCCCAACGACCAATTTATCATAGTATATATTTTAATTCAATGGTTCGGCGTGGTTTCCCCTTGTCAGTGATGCAGGACGGAGGGCATGACAAAGACAGCTGTCTAGTCGTTTGGATGGTACGAAAAACCAAGGTCTTTAATATGTACACATTGGCAGTTGGAATTCAATGTAGAAGTAGGCTCTGTAGCGCCACTGCCCTCATAGCACACTGTATGGCGTATGCCCGTCTTCATTAGCCCAGTTTAGGAGCAGAACAGTAGGAAGTTAAACTCCATTTCATTTCAATTAGTTGAATGGATTAAAAAAACTGCCAAGTTGAGTTACTTTTGGAAATTAGTAAAAGATTATTTCAAAGTATAACTTTTAAGTTGATGGATTTTAAAAGAATGGCCAAGTTGAGTTACTTATGGAAATTAGTTAAAGATTATTTTGTAGTATATATTTTTAGTTGAAGGGATTAACAAATACTGATAAAATGGGGTACTGTTGGAAATTAATTTAAAAGTATTTCTTTGAATGGATTGATAAAAACTGCTAAGTTGATTTACTGTGAGAAATAAGTTGAAAATTATTTGTAGTGTTTATTTTTTGTTGAAGGGATTAACAAAAACTGCTAAGTCGAGTTACTGTAAGGAATTAGATAAATCTGTTACAATACCGGTATATATATTTTTAGTCGAAGGAGTAATAAAAACTAAAAAAGTTTGAGTTAAATCTGATATAGTGTATATATTTCTAGTTGTAAGGATTAATAAAAAAGAATGTCTGTCAGATTGTATTAACCATGACACTTGGCTAAAGCTGATACAGTAATGTTTCTAGTGGAAGGGATTAATAAAAACCTGTCAGATTGAGTTAATTATTCAGCTAACGAGTTTACCAATTAATCAGAAGCAAAACACGATGATTATAAAAATTACAAGACAGATTCTCGCTAATTCCCTATAATGTGACGGTAATCCGTGTCCTAAGAACTCAACATTTTTTTGTTAATCAATAACTTTTGACAGATTTATAATTGAATGATGTACTATGTTGAGGTCTGGGTAAACTTGGGTCCAATAAAAAAAAAATCTGAGGATATTATCTTTTGTATAAAAGGGAACTTTTTAAGATGGTTAAACTTATAAAGATGCCATTTCTGAAGAATTGACAACGTTATTTCATCAAGAGAGCAGTGGATATATCTTGAAATATTTAGCACCAAGACATGTTTGGCTTTTGAAGTGAAAGACACATTGATAAAAATACTTCGTTCATGGCATTGAAGGATCTCTGACTGACACGTGAAGGTGAATAATTCTTCTGTTGGGTGACGCTAAAATCAACATTATTTTCATTTACCGTCAAAAACTCAAGATGTCAGATGATAATCATTTCATAATTCTTATCCCCAGAAAACACGAGAGTAAGATCTTCATCAAGAAAGGTTTTTTTTCTTACATGGAAAAAGTTATTTTTGGTTCCATCTTTATGTAATGGTTAAAGAGGCATTGTCACTTTCACCAACTTTATGATTTAAAGCAATTGATTGAGTATTTGCACCCAGTTCTAATTTTTGCTTGCGTTCTCTTTAGAAAAGTTCATATGTGACCTCAATAAACCCTTCAAAACCAAAACTTGACTAAACTGGCTGTGCACTTGTACCCAGTTCTAATTGTCACTTGCGTTCTCTTATGAAAAGTTCATATGTGACCGCAATAAGCCCTTCATAACGACAACTTGACAAAAGTGGCTGGAAACCACAGGATTGTTCTCCACATAGATTAAAGAGGCATTATCATTCTCACCAAAATTATGATTAAATTGGTTGATTGTGCACTTTTACCCTGTGGTTCTAGCACCATATAGGGGATCTAATCACCTCTTGTGACCAGAATCAGTCATTCATGACCACAACAGTGTTGTTCTAGATGTATTTGAACTTGTTCATCAAAAATCAAAATTTGAATCGCTAAATCAATGCTAACATGTACTATTTATCATTTAATTAAGAAAACGAAATGAAATGAAATGGGTTTTAATGTCATACTTTTCTGCTCTGAAGCCAGAATTAAGAAAACAAAATGATTGATAGATTATCTTCGGACTTGGATTAAGAAGCGGCCCATCAAATGAATTTACCTTTTTGTTGAAGGGATTAACAAAAACTGCTAAGTCGAGTTACTGTAAGGAATTAGATAAATCTGTTACAATACCGGTATATATATTTTTAGTCGAAGGAGTAATAAAAACTAAAAAAGTTTGAGTTAAATCTGATATAGTGTATATATTTCTAGTTGTAAGGATTAATAAAAAAGAATGTCTGTCAGATTGTATTAACCATGACACTTGGCTAAAGCTGATACAGTAATGTTTCTAGTGGAAGGGATTAATAAAAACCTGTCAGATTGAGTTAATTATTCAGCTAACGAGTTTACCAATTAATCAGAAGCAAAACACGATGATTATAAAAATTACAAGACAGATTCTCGCTAATTCCCTATAATGAATTTACCTTAAAAAACTACTAAAACCTGTACAGCTAATAGAGTAATACCATTGTTGCAATGGATGGACAGATCAGTCTCAAATCTATTCTGAGAAATTCAAAATTTTTGGTTTTTGTTTTACTCAACTGGTTCAGATCATGGAAGTGTTCATGCCTCTTTAACAGCATGTCTATGTTAAAAGCAATGTTTGTAAATATGTTTGTTAGTTAGTGCGGAAGCTGTCACTATTGGTATGTTAGACAAGACGAGATATGTTCTGTAATAATGTTTGTAACTGGCAGTTGCCATTTTACGCAACATATCTTTCATATTATAGATCTCCATCTTGATCTTCTGGTGGCACAGAGTTATCTCACCCGGTTTCACCTGCCCTTTTTACCTAGAGACGACAATCTGCAACCTAATGCTTCCTCGTAATCGACTGCAAGCATTCCTGACTGACATGTAAGACCTTGGTAACATGATCCAGTTTGTTTCTCAGCTTGTCATCACATTGTGCAACCATCTTGATAGCCGTCTGCCTTATAAACGCACGTTTGTTATACATATACCTATGTTGACGGTGTTGGGGTCATAGGGGTCATGATATAACAGTTTTTCCACAGTTTGTTGCAGTAATATTACCTATCTGATGCCAAGTTAAATGATACAACATGTTCTTATATACATGTTTACATAGTTTGTATCGATGTTGCCCCCTCGTTCACATGGGATAAATATCTTGAGGGAATTATTAGTGGTTTTTTGTTGGTTGTTTGAGGTGCAGAAATATGTTGTAAGAAAAACAATGTGATGTCATCGATACAACCTTAATTACAGCAGCACATCTTTTTATCAGACGCGTCTGCTGCGTGGACCCATTCCTCTTTCATATTTTCTGAAAAGATAAAAAGTCAGATTTTTTTTGTCAAAGGACAGATTCTGGCACACATGATTTTCCTGTATTATTTTACTTCGAAATATCAGTTCTTCAATACAACATATGGATGCCTCCATTTGGGTGCACGGATTATTACATATTTTTTGTAACTATTGGAAATAATGCCATCTCAATGACAGACCTTATGATACAGAAGACACACGCTAACAATTCGGCCATCCGACCTCCACTTCCAGAAATAAAGTCAAATGGAGAGAACTTATAGAGGCCTTTGCCTGTTGTTCAATGCATTTCAGTTTATTGAATAAAATATTGTTTAAACTGAAGTCAAATGGTTGTGGTTTGTAGGTTCTTGTGCAAGTCTCACAATGACCTAAGCACTATTCAAAAATAAAAAAAATGAAATTGGGTTTAATGTCCTACTGTTCTGCTCTAAACTAGGCTAATGAAGATTGGCATACGCCATACAATGTGCTATGAACAAAATTTTGCCCAAGCAGCGGCACTATGGTCTACTATTATATCAAATTCCAACTGCCAAGGGATCTTTTACGTGCATGCCAAGGTATACACAGGACCTTGGTTTTTCGTTCCATCCGAATGACTAGACAGCTAACAAGGGGAAACCATAGCATTTTCGAAATTGTCCTCTAATGTATGGTTGATCAGACTAAAGCTCGTACAAAATTTCTGAGAATTACAGCATTAACATTTATGAAACGGTTTCTGTTACATTATACATGTGCTCCATTTTAAATTCAAACCATTTTCACCATCTGTCAAAAACCGAAACTTAATTTCCAGTTAACTGTTTTACAGTTAGGCTGTGAAACTCAAATCATTGCAAATTGAATAACTTAAAGCTATTTAATTTCGGCTCATAAAAACCAAAATGTGTTTTAAAGTTGCAATGGGTTTATGTAAGTCAGAATAATTTTTGGTCATCCTTTAATCAGCCTTTAACCATATTAAATGTAAAATATGCAAATATTAATTAAAAGCGACATTAGGTAAAATTAGATAAAGAGAAGAGCTGACACTTCTCGCTTTTATACTTAAAGCGGGAATTTCATATTTTCTAAGAAAGTCAAAACATAATTATTTCCATGCCTTTTGCTCAGAAGGTTGTCAACACACTATTATACGATCATGGGCATTATTTCACAGGCATAAAAATCAGTGACAGAGGAAATAACACAATTACCTCCTGTGTTTTTCCAGTCACCCCCATGGAATGGGTATCTTCAAACGTTTGAATTTGAAGTTGAAAATGATATTTTTGCCAATTTCTCAGCTGGCAAGAGTGAATTATAGGAATAATAGGATTATTCTTAACAATGTAGGATTGTTTATCGATACAATCAGTTTGAGGGCTTTATTTTAATACATTTTAAAAACATAACATAAAAATATGAAATTGCAACTTTAATATATAGATAATGAAAAGAGAATAGTTTGAAAATTTCTGTCAAATTATTACATTCTTAGCCAAGGAATCAGCGATATGGCTGTAGGCTAGTCTCAATTGTCATTAATACGTACTGTTGCGATGATAATAAATAAAGTATTGATTATCCATTTTTATGGTAACTGCATTCACAACAAATTATATTTAAATCCACAAACTATTGCTGGTATCCGATGGCATCCACAGTGGATTATGGTCGGGATGAGTTAATAATTAATAGTTTATTATATAACATTTCAAGCCTAAAAAAGACATTTCGGGACAAACATATGGTTCACTTTTATTGCATAGGGGTCTTTTAGCAGTGGGAGGAAACCGGAGGACCAGACGAAAACCCCTGATGTTGGACGGGCGAATCTACTCCTTGTCACGTACAACTGGGGAATCGAAACCACACCATTTGACCAATGACAAACCTTATGATACAGCGGGCATGTGCTAACCATTCAGCCATCCGATCCTTCCTTAAGAGAGAGAGAGAAATGGGGTTTAACGTCCACTTGACACAAACCAGGTCATTTCAGGACTAACATATGGTTTAATTTTATTTCAATAATTCGCTTGCGAGTAGGGTTCTTTAGCAGTGGGATGAAACCAGAGTGCCCGAAGGAAACCCACGAGGTTGAAAACGCACCCCTATCTCCATGCCACATACGTTCTCACACCAGGGATCGAAACCACAGCCGCAAGCCAGAGGTGACTGGCCAGCTACAGGTCGAAGCGCGGCACTCTAGACCACTAGGCCGTCCCCAACCCCCTTCCTTAAGAATTAGGGTGTTCAAACATTGTATTTATAGGTAATGTAATGGTTTGTCAGATTCAATACGTTTGTTGATGACTATTGGCACTGTGTAAAGGCTGGACAAGGTTGAGTTTTATAAATTATTAACCAGGTGGTCCGGCGTAGCATTAGTATAGCCTGAAACCGAAATTAGCATAACTTAAACTTAGTCCATGTTACTCCCTGCTCAGAGCTACCCCTATACATCAAATTTCAACCACGTGACAGCCCTTGTGTAGCCAGAAAGACAAACCATATCGCAAATATTAGCATAGATATTGCAATTTTAAACACCATATCTCTCTCTGTTTTCAGCAAATTTATTTTTACTTTTTTTTTTATTAATTAAAGTGAATCGATGCACAGAGGGAAATTTGATATTGGTGCAAAATAATAATACAAAAGTTTATTGCTTTACATTGATCCGTTTAAAGTAAATAATAATTGTTATCGACACGAGGTAAACAATTCCTAATGACTTCTCATCATTAATAATAAAATTCATATTATATTACCGAATAATGCATTAATACATTATTTTAGAATTCCATATTAAAATCATAAAGCTCCGTAATTACATACCATGATTAGAATCCAGAACATTATATGGAACTATTTTTGATTTTTTGATGTTTTTCATGGAATAATTCCAAATAATTTGCTGAATGTTTTTTTTTATGTGGAATTATTATTGTAGAGTAATTGAGAAGATAATATTAAAATGTTGCTTGTTTAATTGGAGATGTTTGTTTAGCATTAGATTTGTAATGTGATAGGTTCAGCCTAATAATTATCCCTGGTTGTTTTTATAAGTAATGTTATAGGTCCATTACATTGAGTGAAGGAAATCAAGTGGTTTACATATGTACTGTTAACCTAATAGATTGACACCTGTCAATCAAGGGTTTGAGTTGATGTCGGTCTCAGTTTATTAGTAGTCGACAACAACACATGGAATAACAGTACAAGATTTTTGTTATGGTTAAAACAAAGAAAATCACAGAATAAAGAGTTGGCTACGATATCACCCCTGTGGAAGTGGACATTCAACTTCGTAAAAAGGAACGAACAAACAAACGCACGAAATATAAAGAGAGTTTTAGATCAGTTTCCTGGCAGACGTAATCAACCAAAATTATACTGCTTTGTGGGTATTTTATTCAAACAATTCAGGAATTTTCGTGAAAGGGGGTTTGCCAGGCTCCTGAGACAATGTTTCTCTTGAGGGTGGGATGGGGGGATTGTGTTGAAAAGAAATACATTGTCTTTATTCTCATGTTGGCATATATCTAAGGTAACCAGAGGTCACTTTAACAAAACACACAAACAAATAAATATGAATCCAAATATTTTGAAGACAATAATTGGTGTGGATGTTTTTTGATGAATCATACTATAATGTCATTGATGTCTAGCTCGAAAGTATAGTATTAGTATGATCATCTCCAAATTACTTAGGCATATATACACACTGGGCTTTTAAAGAGAAAAATCCCACACCCTGTTTGTCGTCAATATTTATTGTGCATTAATAGAATCACATTGGGATTCAATTTCATTGATACAAAACATGAATTGTGATATCACATATGTGACATGTCTATAAAATTATCTCGCTCTTTGAATACCAATCACATCACACCATCTGATGAAAAAGGATTGAGTCAACTGACGTGGTTTCGATTTCCCGATTGTACATGACAAGGAGTAGGCCGCCTGTTCAACCTCGTGGGTTTTCGATGGGTCTTCAGGTTTCCTCCCACTGCTAAAGACCCCTACGCGCAAGCGAATTATTGAATTAAATTAAACAATATGTTAGTCCCAAAATTACCCAGTTTGTGTCGCGTGGATGTTAAACCCCGTTTCTCTCTCTCTCTGATAAAGGATAAAGTATATGAAATGAAATAAAATGGGGTTTAACGTCCTACTGTTCTGCTCCTAAATTGGGCTAATGAAGACAGGCATATGCCATACAGTGTACAATGAGGGAAATTTTGCTGGCACTACAGCCTACTCTAATATTGAATTCCAACTGCTAAGGGATCTTTTACATGCACGCCAATGTGTACAAGGGGCCTTGGTTATATCCCATCCGCACGACTAGACAGCTGTCCTTGTCAGGCCCTCTGTCCGTATAAAGTATAAAGCACACAACCCATGACACTTTTCACTTCAAAGTGATGTTTTACAATTTTAGGTAGCTTACATCTCCAAAAAAAACAACTTCTATTTCAATTGACATAGAAATGTTATATGTTACTCCCAAGATAACCTAGATACCAAAAATGACATAGAAATGTCATATGTCTTAGTCCCATGATAATCTAGGTGTGTTGAATGGATGTTAAACCCCATTTCTTCCACAGCTTGTAACCATTTATAGACAACCCTATGGCTATATCCATTACATCTCAATAAAACAACTTCAACTTGAATTAATTTATTAACACACTAACAATTAACAGGCCTGTAATTAAACCTAATTAATGTGCTAACATCAATGAAGATCTGATAAGACCTGTACCAATAGAGATTCAATTCAACATGATGGACAGACACTGAGATGAGGCCACACCAATTTTTTTTTTGAATCCTATCGGTATCAAAATTGTGAATTTAGTTTTATTTCTCGAAAGATGAGGGGATATCAACCTCACTTTTGGTTTGTTTCATCAATTAGGGATCTTTATAAGGAGTTGGTGAAAGTGAAGTACCCACAGGATTAGGTTGGCACATACTAAATGAAATGAAATGGGGTTTCACCTACAGTTCTGCTCCGTACTAATGAAGACGAGCATACGCCGTACAGTGTGCTGTGAGGGAAATTTTACCCGGACAGCGGCGCTACAGCCTACTGTTATATCAAATTCCAACTTTCAAGGGATCTTTTATGTGAATGCCAATGTGTACACGGGACCTTGTTTTTTGTCCCTTTCGAATGACTAGACAGTTGTCCTTATCAGGCCCTCTGTTGTGCATCACTGGCAAGGGGATATCACGCTGGAAAATCTGGATGAACTTTCTCGGCTTATGCAGGGATCTAACACCTGACCTCCAGGCTAGTGAGCCAGCATTTTACCCACTTGGCCACCGTGGAGGCCCGGGACTGTACAGCGCAGTGGACGCTTACGGCTAGCCCCCGGATCCATTCACTCTTTTTGATTTGTTTATGTTTCTGGTCTTTGAGTATGATGTCTTGTCCATATATTTGTTTTTGTGTAGAATTGTGTGTGGTGCAGCCCTCCTGCACTTATTATTATGCAAGTTATGTCAGACAACTTTGGTTTTCTCTTAATTGTCTGGTTTCCTAAAAAAAAATGTTATGGACAGATACTGTCCATCACGTGCCACATTTCACACATATTGTTACTTGAATTAAAGATGTGTACCTTTGCTTGTGAAACATAGCATTAAAGATGTGTGGCCTGATAAAAAAAATTCAGGATGTGGGAGTACATGAATGTTTGATCGTATCTCAAGGTGTTGTTAACTAACGTGATTATTTTAATTCATCATGCTGCTATAATGTGGCTTTAATGTAATGAAAAGATGACATGGCAAATAAACTTACACTCAGATGATATTGTACAATCTCAACATATCACAGATGTGGTACCAGGTGAGCACAACACTTCTACACATGGACTCCATTTTGACTCATAACTTTGTTTTTATTAATTCTTTCTTTGCCTGTCTTCATTTTTTTTTAGGTGAGAGAAAGACAAATGAAATAAGATTAATTGAAATGGGTTTTAATGTTGTATTTGTCTGCACTAACTGGCCTGATGAATGCATATGACATGCAGTGTGCTTTTTATTAATTTTGCGAGATTTTATATACAATTCGTTCATGTCTCTGTAAAGTATGTATGTATATATAATTATGTACATGTATGTATTATGTATCCTTCGTTGTCTCATTTATATTTTATTAATTTCATCTGTATGTGCACATAACCTTGTAAGGTTCTTTATGCAATAAAGTTTCTTCTTCTATCGTCTATCGGATCCATATTTTAATTCTGATGAACCAAAGTGACAACTTGACCCCCAAACTTCATTCTTCACCTGTCAACACTCTTATAAGTTCTCCAGGTGGGCTCCATTTTGATTCAACACATATTTTATGACATATCTAGTATTTCGTACCCAATAAAACTTGAAATGCTCCTAGTTTTCCTCTGCACATAAAAGAATTAATGATATCTTTTATCTTGCAGCACAAATTTGAAAATCTTGTTATCAGTATCAGAATCTGTCGAAAAACTTGAATAATGGTTTCTGAACACATATCTACATCTTTATGAAGTCTTTATTACTCATGTGTCAGCCATTAGATTTAAGAAATGTCTTCTTTTACTTTACCGATGATTGTGGCAAAAACTTTTCTTGGTTTTGAGTAGTGATGCTGGTTATCAAAGAAATAAATCTGTACAATGAAACAGAAATTTAGGCCTTGTAGCGACATATATGAATCATGGTTCCCCCATAGTCTCCCCACTTCACAAATCATCGGGGTTTGGCGGGCCGAATGGTCAACACGTGCACCTTGCATAATAAGGTCTGTGATTCAGTCAAGTGGCATGGTTTCGATTCCCAGTTTCAATCTGATTTGCAGTCGTTGTTTTTTGTATTTCAGAGGAGAGCCAAAAAAAGCTCCCCTCAATCAACAAATTAAAAAAAATAGCTCTCTTAAAAGGTTCTCCCAGTTTCGATAAGAGGAATTCTTTAGAAATTAAGGAGAGTGATTTAGAAATTAAGGAGAGTGATCTGATATTAAGGAGAAATGTTAATAAACCCCCAATGACTTTGTAAAGGAGAGTGATTTTCAATTTTAAGGGGAGGGAAAAAAACTCCTCGCGGTCGACATTCAGGTGATCTGTAGGCGCTCGAGAGCGATCACTCGCCTTAAAAAACAATGACTGGATTTCCTCATGTCAGTGGTGCAACCCCATTTCATTTCATTTCATTTGAAGCTATTTGTTGGAGAAACCTGAATATACGTGATGTTAAAGCCCCAATAACACTTTTGTTGTAACTAAATAATATGTCCCAATCTTCATTCTAGTCAACAAATTGTATTATTTTACAATATTCCAATTAATTGATGATATAAATTTCATCTTAACACGCCTATTTTAAAAAATTGGAAAAATTCATCCAATTGATTTGAAAAGTCTAACGTAAACCTTTTCAAATGTGACTTGTATTTTAAAATATTTTCCAATGCTCTGGACAAGTAAAATAGGTTGTAATGGATAATTTACACAACAGGTAGGACACCTAAACATCTAGTACTTAGAATAAGGGTATTATTTATTTTCTGGAGCTTCCAAGCCAGCAAGAATGTTATTGTCCCTTTAAACTAAATTTTATTTGAAGCTGTTTGTTGGAGAAACCTTAATATATGTGACGTAAAACCCCATTTTATTTGAAGCTGTTCGTTGGAGAAACCCGATTAAACCCTGTTTTATTTTTGATGCTTTGTTCGGTTTAAATGCACACAAGGATACAAAAGTAGTTGATCAAGTCTACCTGACATTTTCACAGCATGCCAATCTTTCTGACATGTGTTTGTGGCGTCTGCCGGTGCTAATTACAGATGGCAGCATTTTCTTCCCTATAAAAAAAATTGTATTTAAGTTTCGGTAATTGCAGCAAATTGAAACAAGCGCATGTATAGTTTTATCTATTGCAATTTCAGTTTAATTTCGACAAGTTTGGTTTATAAGGATTATTTGTCGGAATTAATTTCAGTAAATTTAGTTTATTTGAATTATTTGTAGGAATTAATTTCGATAAGTTTGGTTTATTAGAATTATTTCAAGGAGTTGTAATTATTGTTAATGACATTTAGTTGATAAAATAACGCTGCAATAAATGTTGAACAGATGATCAAAGTTTAAAAAGCAGTCTGGTAGAATAGAATGTGGGGTTTTCCTGGTTGAGAATCTGGATCATGGTCCAAAAAGAAACTTTGTGAGAGGTTGTTTCACATACTATCACTGTCTGACTACAATTAGCTCCAATTGAGAACAGACACTAAAGTAGTTGACCACCATTATAAGTCACAAATCGATGAAAACAGTAAGTATATTTCCAGAAATTTTGAGAAGTATATATTCTGTTTTCCTTTCATAAAATAGATTAGGTTTTAATAATCTTTTTGTGCATAACAGATGTGAACCGGGGTAGGACTGCATTACAAAACCGTATACTAATTGTTGGGTATGGCAGCCATTTAGAGCAGAGATCTATTCTTGAAGTAGAGAGCGAGAGAGAAATGGGGTTAAACGTCCACTTGACAAAAACTAGGTAGGGGTTTTTAGCAGTGAGAGAAAACCGTAGGACCCAAGAGGTTGGACAGGCGACCCTACTCCTTGTCACGCCAACCTGGGGAATTGAAACCTGCCAGTTGACTCAATGGCAGACCTAATGGTACAGCTTACACACGCGCTAACCATTCGAGCATCCTTCACCCCTGGAATAAATAGTTCTCTGTTTGCAATGGCAATTAATAATTGTACTGGAAATACAGATTATGATTACTGTTTATTATTGATTGTCATGTTATCAAGACTACCGTAGTCTTGACCGGCATGTTAAAAGTGTCTAGTTGTCCAGGTGGGATAAAAAAAACTGAGGTTCATACATGTACTCATTGCATGTTCAAAACAGAACCCTTGACAGCTGGTAAGAGGATACACTGTTGTCCACATTGTCCCTCATGTCCCTTCATTAGCCCATTCAGTGCTAATAAGTAGGAGGTTTAATCATATTTCATTTTCCATTTTGTGAAATGAAATGAAATGGGGTTTAAAGGCCTACTTTTTTACACAGACTGGGCTAATGAAGATGGATATATGCCATGTAATATGCTAAGAGGGATATTTTGCCCAGACAGCAGTGCTACAGCATATTTTTATTTCAAATTCCAACCGTCAAGGGTTCCCTTTACATGCACTTACAAAAATACAGGGCCTTTGATTTTTACCACTTTTGAACTACTATCCATTGTCCCATGCCAGACAATGTCCTACATCACTGATAAGTGGGAATTGCACTGGAAAAAATTTTCTGTTGGTACACCTGGATGTTAAACCCTCTCTCTTTGCACAGGCAAATTCTTGAAATAAATGTGAACAATATGTTACTCCCGAAATAACCGGGTTTGTGTTGGGTGAACATTAAACCCCCACTCTCTCTCTCTCTTTTTCTCTCTCTCTCTGTGTTGAAGGCTTCTTATAATATCTGTTTATTAGCATGTAGATTTGACATTTGAATGTAATACTGGTGTAATATTATCATAATATGGCCCTGTAACGAGAAACCCCTCTATTTATGTTGTTTAATGATTTTCATATATTTATGTTGGCATTTCGTTGGGCGGAGAAAAAAAAATTCTTTAATTTAAACAAAATATCAGATATCAGTTGAAAACCAAATATGACTTCAATGATAATAAAATCTTACAATAATTGAAAAAATAAACTGGCTGTGAGCTTTGAAATATCATGCAGGACCACAGCAATGTTGTTGTCAAGGTTTTGGAAAGTAGAGTGCTGGAATCAGTGGGTATAGCCTAGTGTACCTCACTGGTATTCCCTTTGCCCAATTCTTTGCTTGTGAGAGGTGAAGAGAGAGATTCCCTGGTTGTATGTGACAAGGAATAGGGTCACCTCATGGGTTTTTCTCAGGGTCCTCCGGTTTCCGCCCACTGCTAAAGACCCCTATGTGCAAGCGAATTATTGAAATAAAAATTGAAACCATATGTTAGTCCCAAAATGACCTAGTTTGTGTTGAGTGGACGTTAAACCCCACCTCTCTCTCTCTCTTTCTCTCTCTCTCTCTCTGTAATATAGGTATCTAGGGGTTACATCTTCCAGAATATAAATATGCAGGAAACAAGTTAGGTAGGAGATACAGATAACAGGCCACATAGGTCACAGTTTCATTAATATCTACAATAGTAGAGGTTGCTTGAAAGCTCTCTATTCTTTTTATGTTTGAGATAACTTCCCTATGACATTAATACCAAATGGAGATTTCTTTCACTCCTAAAAAATTGAAAATTGAAGTAATTAAATTCTGTTATATTTTTTTTGACGAGAATATGTGGATTTATATTTAATTCAAATAAAAAGTTAATCATTCAATCAGGTATAACATTTCATCTATGCTGAGAATTTTATGGAAAAAGAAATTTGATTTTGTATCAAATTGAAAAAAGTTGTGTTTTTCTTCCTTTTCTAAAGTTCAAGTTTAAAGAAACCTTTTACCAAGGGTTATTTTTTTCATACGTTGTATTAAATTATTTTGATCACAGATTTAAACCTTGAAGCACGAGGTACTGTGTAAAGCACTGGCGTCATGCTAAAGATCCCCTGATATTAGGAAATTAGAATAGAAATAGGCTGTAGCTCCACTCTCTGGGCAAAGGGGGATTAAATGGCGGAGTTGTTAGCACGTGCAGGCTGTATCATTAGGTCTGTCATTATCAACTAGCAGGGTTTCGATTTTCCGATTGTTTGTGACAAGGAGTAGGGTCGATTTCCCAACCGTGTCGCTTTTCTCCAGGTCCTCGTGTTTCCCCCCATTGCTAAAGAGACATACACGCAAGCAAATTATTGAAATAGAATGGAACCATATGTTAGTCTTGAAATGACCTGGTTTGTGTTGAGTGGACCTTAAACCCCATGTCTCTCTCTCTCCCTCTGGGCAAGGTGATGTTGGATGGCTGAATGGTTAGCATGTGCGTGCTGTATATAAAGCCTGTCATTGAGTCAACTGGCGTGGTTTAGAATCCTGGTGGTAGGTGACAAAAGGAGTAGGATCGCTTGTTCAGTCTTGTTGGTTTTCTCTGAGGTCTCCGGTTTCCTGTGTAAACCAGTTCATATGAGAGAGGGTAGCATTATGATTTTTCCAAGATATATTATAGGGTTTTTTCAATCAAATGGCGGATGGAAGGGGGGAACATAAAGAATATACTTGTAAGTCGATTTAATAAATAGTTATTTAGATAAAGTGTTAAAAGTATAAAAAAAAATTGGTGTGCCAAGGTCTAGTTTCATTTAATTTGGTTTATTAGTTTATAAGGAATGTATCTATGTGATATAAGAGTTTATAGAATGGTCTCTCTACAGGTAGTGATTACACAGACAAATAAATGGTGTATTTGACGCTTCAAGACCAGCGTTCCTGATGAAACCATAACTTAAAGCTAATTGCTGACTACATCTAACAGCGGGAGAAAATATATTTACTTTTAACACCGTTCCATTGATCTCATAGCACACACCACATATGTTTCCAATTCTTCTGATTGTAATGGAAAATCTCTCCTCTAATGAGATAACAGATTTTTTTATGGTATATTAGAGATGAAGGTTTATCGTTGGTTCTGTTCGTTGGTAATACTCCGACTGTAAATAGCCGTCGTCTGCTGTCACCAAACTCATTACGTCTGCTCTATTGGGCTCTTTATTGAAATAAAATATGCCAAAAGTGGTGATGGTTGTTTATTCACAGATGAAGAGTGTATTAATGAATATAAATGGCCAAAGAAAAGGTGTTTCCATGCCACGATTTAATGCCTCCGATACTATTTGGCTCTGTTTTTTATTAGTATTTTAATTGACGCTCTTCATCAAGTGTTATTAATAATTAATGGTCTTTTACAAATAATAGCAAAGTACTATCAATAAAATTCTGAAAACAGGTTAACAGTATGTCTGTGGATTTAACCCTTACAAAATGTTCACTAATTTAACCGAAACAATAAGTAGCCAGATTAAACCCTAACCCTTGTAAATGATTTGAGTTGTAATAAGGATTCAACTCTAATGTATTGAGTGGTGATAAACACATTAAAAACACAACCAGAAATTATATGGAATACAATTGAAAGAAATGAAATATACCCACACACTCAGAGGTCCACTCAACATAAGCTAAGTTATTTCGGACTAACGTATGGTTCAATTTTATTTCAATAATTTTATTTCAATGATTTTAGACCGGGAGCCCAGAGGGTCGAACCTAGACGAACGAGGTACCAATATCTGACCATATAGGCATCTACATACTAACCTGGGATGCACAGAAGTGGGCGTCTGCCGGGGCCCAGTCCATGGGTGTGACCCTGGTGACCCCTATAATGACCCCAAAAATGAGTTAAACTCATACATTCGAGGTACCGGTCAAAACCAATGTTAAATGAAAGAATACACTCTACTGAGTACGAAAATGCCCATAACAGACGATTTTGGCCCTGGGATGGCCCAAACTGACACCCCAAATATAGATTCAAGAGGTCTTGAAAAAAAAATTATATTCATACATTCGAGGTACCAGTTGAAACCAATTACAAATGAAAGAGTATATCCCACTGAGTACGAAATTACCCATAACAGATGATTAGACCCCTGGGGTGGCCCAGACTGACACCCCAAAGCCGAAGGGGGTGGGGTGGGGCAATAATAGGGTTTGCTCATACATTCGAGCTACCGGTCAAAACCAATTTAAAATGAAAGAGTACATCTCACTGAGTACACAATTGCTCATTACAGAAGATTTCGGCCCTGGGACTTCCCAAAGTGGCACCCCATCCCAGGGGCTTAAAAAAGGGTCATATTCATACATTCGAGTTACCAGTTGAAGCTAATTTCAAATGGAAGAGTATATCCCACTGAGTACAAAATTACCCATAACAGACGATTGGACCCTTGGGATGGCCCAGACCAACACACCAAAGCCGAAAAAGGGTGGTTGGGGTTGTTGGGGAGGGGGTGGACGCAAATAGGGTATACACATAGAATTCTCTTGCTCATAATAGAAGATTTCAGCCCTGGGACTGCCCAAACTGACACACAAAACATGACCCCTGAGTTTAAAAAAGGGTTATACTCATACATTCACGGTACCAGTTCAAACTAATTCTAAATGAAAGAATATATCCCGCTGAGTACGGAATTGTCCATAACAGAAGATTACATGTGACTGAGTACGGAATTGTCCATAACAGACGCTTGTGATCCTGAAACGGCCCAAACTGACGCCATAGTTATGACCCTTGGGGCTTAAAAATGGTTATATTCATACAATATATTCATTTTAAATGAAAGTATAGACACCACTGAGTACAAAATGGCTCATAACAGATTTACACCCCCACATTGTTTTTAAATTATCTGTTATATATGGTCCAGGTTAATTGGTTTCCCTTTAATAGTTTTAAATACATTGATCTTGATAAATCAATAGCTTGCCAGCCCACTGCCTTTTAATGCCTGAAAGAGTTTCCGCTGTGATGGTTCAGTTATAAATGGCCCCCTAATCGAAGGTCTTGCGTTTCTATTGTATTTCATTGTTGTGTTTGTGTTGCATGTTCTTTGTATATTTGTGTACTATTTATATATTTGCATTGTCTGTGTTATCACCCTAGGTAGGAGTGGACGTAAAACCCCAGGAACGAGCGAACATATCTTAATCATTTGCTTGATAACGTCGAGAGTATCCTTGTATGGAAACATCGTTTAGTACCTTGTACATATATATAGACGATTTGGTCTAAACTGACACTCTAAATTTTACATCCCTAGGTTGAAAAAAGTTATTCTAACAAATCTTGACCCCCCACCCTCACCCCCCACCCCCGCCCGCCCCCTTTCTAGATGGAAGTAGATGTAAAACCCAAGGAACGAACGAACATATCTGCATCGTTTGCTTGATAACGACGAGAGTATCCTCGTCGAAACGTCGCTTAGTACCTTGTATGAAGATGATTCTGGCTCTGAGATGGTCCTAACTGGCATCCTAAATTTTGCCCTCTAGGTTTGAAAAAAAATATACTGATAAGTTTTGCCCCCCCCCCTCCACTTTGATTTGCCGAGGACTGCATGAAATGTTCTGGGCCATTTTTTGAAAAAATTGTACAAAGCCGATGGTTCCATAAACTTTTCTACACCATTGCCAACGATGCTGCAAGGCGTGGATGCCGGCCAGGAAGATTTTTTTTTGATTTTTTACCCCCCCCCCTAAAAAATTTCACATATATAGCCAGTTTTTTCCATTTCTGGTGATTCCTGATGGGTTCACAAGATGGTCTGGTATGAAAACAATATTAACACTACAGGTGCATGATTGTACTTGTTGGTGACAAAATTAAAGTCTGTTTCAATCTGGCCTCACAATACCATTTTATGCATTTTGTCAGTTTGAACCATCATCTTTTATGGGTCATTTCGTTATCAGCGAGATGCACACTTTCATTTAAAATTAAATTGAACTGATACCTCGAATGTGTGAATATACATTTTTCTCGAGCCTCGAGGTCGATATTATGGTGTCAGCTTGTCCCCCAGGGCCGAAACCAACTGTTATGGACAATTTCAAACTCAATGAGATGTACTCTTCCATTTAAAAATTGGTTTGACTGGTACTTCGAATATATGAGTATAACCTATTTTTGACCCTTCGGCTCTGCGGTCCATATTTAGGGTGTCAATTTGGGCCGTCCAAGGGCCACAAGCGTCTGTTATGGGCCACTTCGTACCTAGTGAGATGTACTCTTTCATTTAGAGTTGGTTTTGACCGGTACCGCGAATTTATGGCCCCATCGTCTTTGGGCGTCAATTTGGGCCATTCCATGGGCCCAATCGTCTGTTATGGACAATTCCGTAATCAGCGGCATATACTCTTTCATTTAACTACTAATAACTCGAATGTATGAATATAACCTTTTTTTTAAGCCGCCCAGAGTGTCAGTTTGGGCAGTCCCAAGGCCAAAATCGTCTGTTATGAGCAATTTCGCACTCAGTGAGATGTACCCTTCCATTTAAAATTGGTCTTGACTGGTACCTCGAATGTATGAGCAAACTCTATTTTTGCCCCACCCCACTCCCTTCGGCTTTGGGGTGTCAGTCTGGGCCACCCCAGGGGTCTAATCGTCTGTTATGGGTAATTTCGTACTCAGTGGGATATAATCTTTCATTTGTAATTGGTTTCAACTGGTACCTCGAATGTATGAATATAATTTTTTTTTCACGCCCCCTGGGGTTCATATTTGAGGTGTCAGATTAGGCCATCCCAGGACCAAAATCGTCTGTTATGGGCAATTTCGTACTCAGTAGAGTGTATTCTTTCATTTAAAATTGGTTTTGACCGGTACCTCGAATGTATGAGTTTAACCCATTTTTGGGGTCATCATAGGGGTCACCAGGGTCACACCCATGGACTGGGCCCCGGCAGACGCCCACTTCTGTGCATCCCAGGTTAGTATGTAGATGCCTATATGCTCAGATATTGGTACCTCGTTCGTCTAGGTTCGACCCTCTGGGCTCCTGGTCTATTTGCTTTGCACGTCGAAGTATGTAGCAGTAGGAGGAAACCGACGGGCCCGCAGAAAACCCATGAGGTTGGACCCTACTCCTTGTCACATACAACAGGGGAATCATACCTCACCAGTTCACTCAATGACAGTCCTTGAGATACAACACGCAAGCTCTAACCATTCGGCCACCCAACCCCCATTGTCTATTTGGATAAAATTGAATAAATGAATATGATACATAGTGTACTTCTAGGCTATTAATGTGCACGTTAGAGAACCCTTGACAGTTGGAATTCAACGAAGACTAGGCAGTAATGCTGATGTCCAAGGTTAAATTTAATCATAGCACATGCTAGGGTAAAATTCTGTCTTCATTAGCTTAGTATGTGCATAAAAATAGAAAAAATTAGCTTATATACCATTCCAGCCATTGTTGCAAAACAGTAGGATGTTAAACCCCATTTCATTTTATTTCGTATTTTGCAGCCATTATTGTTGGGATTCATCAAAATAAAATGGAAACATTAATAACAATAAATAAGATGTTAAAAGAAGCGAACTGTGTGATGTCTTAGTTATATTATCATGTCCTCATAAATAACGGAAGACTTTGATGCTGTTAATACATGAAACCTGATCATATTGACCATTTATTTAATTATGTTCTAATGATAAACGGAATATTGTTATTTTATTATGGATATACAGTTTACCTAATTTGGTTACTGGCTAACTCAATCAATCCAAGGGAATCAATTTACGCTTTGGCCCGTCTTTTTCTCATGTAAGAAGTCAATAATTGCCAAAGAACTTTCATGATTTTATTCCCTTTTGTGGGAGGGTTGACACTTCTTATGTTTTCTTTTGTGATTGTGCGTTGTAATTATTCCTGTCGGTCATTAGAGTAGTTAATATGACAGTTTAACGAGGTGTGTGTTTTGATCCCTGCGTCTTTAATGCACTTGGATGTCTAGATCTCGATATAAAAACGATGATGTTTTGGCAGAATATCTTGTATAATGGACTAAATGAATTTTCTTTGAAGACTGGCATCAATTCTGAAGGGAATTATCATGAAAAGAATAGACTTTCGGAATAATTTCAGTGAGTGAAAAATGTTATTAACCTTCAAAGAATGAATGTTTTGTTTGACTAAAATAAAAAAAGGAATACATTTTCTCCAAAGATTTCAAAGATTTTTAACCAAAAGATAGGAAACAAAATTAAAAACAATAATTTTCCTCTTTGCCCCCGTTAAAAATTCTGGAAAGTTGTTAGAGTTTTGAGAATTTGTTTTTAATAATAACATTATACAAATCTCAAATTTCAAAGATGTTGAAAAAGGAAAATAATTGAAAATGCCAGAAAAATGTATTTATTGAACTTCTACATTTTTTGCAGAAAATTTTTATTTTTCCATTTGAAAAACTACCCAGTAAATGGATTTTTCTTAATACAGAACCTCACATAGAATTGAACAAGGTGAAACAACTAGTTCTTCGTATGGGCCAAAAAACAATCTTCCATATGTGTACTTGTTGGAGTGCATGCACAAGAAAACTTTTACTGTTAGAAATTGATAAAGAAAAAGCAGAAACATCACTCAAGACGTATAGCCCCCATGCCCCCTTCTGCATCGGCACAGTTGGTGTAGAAAAGTGGGATATTAAACCCAATGTCTTGCTTGAAAGTCTGTTCTTCTCTCTGATGCTGGAATCTCAATATTTTAAAAATAAAATCTGATTCCATATATCATGGTATTATAAGCGACTATATCTGAAATAATCGTATTAGTTGAATATTTGCTCAAGGTTTCTGAGCATGATAAAAGATATTCATTTCATATCTCCGCAACCTCAAGGCAGGCAGAAGTCGTAGATAGCATAATCATTCTAAAAGCTGCTAGGGAAATCAATTCTTAAAACTATTTTCTTATCTTAAATCGTAGGTACCACAATATATTCTCGAACAAGACAGTAATCTTAGCTAAATGTCACCGATAAAGGGCAAGGAATGGATAATCGAATCAAACCCCATTTACAAGTAACTTCAGCATGTGTTACATTTTACTAAACAAGTAATGGCCGCTTTCAAGATATGACTCGCAGGTAAAAACTCAATTAACATACGTAAGTCTCTAAAACGCAGGTTTCTGTGGTGCGTCTGGGTGAATTTATTCCTAAGAGATTCACCTTTTTGAATACTTCATCCTCGATCATGAGTAATGGCTGCCTGCCTTTTAAGATATGACCCACAGGTAAAAACACAATTAAAGTATGCAAGTCTCTAAATCACAAATTTCCGCAGTGTGTCTGGGTGATGTACCTCATGAAAGCTTGACCTTAAGGAATACAAATCCTTTCTGAAACTATTAAATGGTTTGATGATGTTGATGATACATCGAGAGAGTAAAAAGCAATCTAGAAATTGATATATCTCGGCTTCAAACGCTCCTGATTCTCTTCTCGTAGAGTTGCATTCATTGAGGTTCGAGTGACTACACTTAGAGGCAAACGTGAAAATTGACGATGGGTTATATCTCTTCTACCCAGCAGGATGTGGTATATTTTTATAAATGGTTATCTTTTAAATGGTTGTAGCAGAGAGATTCATTTAAAGATATCTGCGTATTTCATGTTCTCAAAGATTACGAACCCAACGGAATATTCAAAATTTTATGGTATAACATATGTAAGTGATAATGTCGAATTTGATTTCCATGGTAATAACAAAATATGTATTTATATGATACTTTACTCATAAGAAGTAAACAAATTATGTTTTACTTACATTTTCAAACCGATTTGAGGTTGGTTGCCATAGATGTAATTTTGCAAAGTGATTTCCCCAACAGTATGAACTGGGGCCAAGGTGTATGACAAGAAGTAGGGTTGCCTGTCCATCCTTCTGAGTTCTCTCCTGGTCCTCTGGCTTCCCCCCATTGCTAAACACCCCCATGAGAAAGTAAATTATTGAAGTTTAAATCAAACCATATATTAGTCTCTCTCTTGCAAAAGAATTATTCAAATAACCTAGTTTGTGTCAGTGGACATTAAACCTCATCTCTCTCTCTCTCTCTCTCTCTCTCTCTCTCTCTCTCTCTCTCTCTGTCTCTCTCTACCCCTCAATAAGGTACCACTAGGCTACCCAGTGATTCCAGCACTCTACTTTCTTAATGAGTTTCCAAAAACCTCCCCCCACTCCCCTCTCCCCCTTCTCTCTCTTTTATTAAATCTCGCACTGATCCTTTAAAGCCCCAATAAGTTTTACAAGTTTTTATTTAGGTAGTAATTAAAGCCCCAATAACACTCTTGTTGTAACTGAATAATATGTCCCAATCTTCATTCTGGTCAACAAATCGTATTATTTTACAATATTCCAATTAATTGATGATATAAATTTCATCTTAACACACCTATTTTAAAAAATTGGAAAAATTCAACCAATTGATTTGAAAAGTCTAACGTAAACCTTTTCAAATGTGACTTGGATTTTAAAATATTTTCGAACCCTCTGGACAAGTAAAATAGGTTGTAATGGATAATTTACACAACAGGTAGGACACATAAACATCTAGTACTTAGAATAAGACTATTATTTGTTTTCTAGAGCTGCCAAGCCAGCAAGAATGTTATTGTCCCTTTAATCCTTGTGTAATTCAGCTCAAGTTTCTGGTCTATACAATATTTGAGTTATTCTATGAATTAATCATCTGATGAATGATGAAGGCTGATTATTGTATACTAATTAATTGATACTGGGTATTATTCTCTCTTCATATAGATCTCATCTACAAATATATACACTATGATATTTCTACTGGGGTGGATCCTGGTGGAGGGCTACAGGGCTGGGGCCACTGGATACAAATATACAACATGATATTTCTACTGGGGCCGAACCTGGTGGGGGAAGCCCTTAGGGCTAGATTAAGCTTACATCGGGCAAATGGCTGAAATGTCACCAGGGCTCTTGAATCAATAGTAAAAAGGAGAGCATTAGATTTATTTGGCACAAACATATAATAAGAGCTAATTTGGGGGTCCCTTTAATATTGGGGTCCCCGGATTTTTTTTATAAACAAAATCCACATACATTATTCTGTTGCCATGAATTTGAGCTTTTTGTTTGTTGGGGTGATATTGCTGAGGTAATCGAATGTTACATTAGCGTCCACATATGATCCACAAGTCACCATTGACACCCAAACTTTTCAAAATTTGCATAGACGAAGACCCAAAAGCACTTTCCCCTTGTTCTCGAACCCTCCAAACCAAATATCCTGCCTCCGCCACTGTTATTTCTATATGGTCTACTTTTCTCTACGAGTACATCGTGAATAATTAATGAAATTTGAAATGAATGAAATGACTCATCTATGTGCCATCTTTATTAAGTTCAATTGTTTTCTTTGTTATTGGTTCAGTAAGGACAATTTGTTGGATATTTATCTTTTCAGAGTTTCTCTTTTGATTTTTAGAGTCCAGTATAATGTCATTGTGTAGTCATTTTAAGACCAAGATTTTAATTCCTGTAAATAGATTTTTTGGTTTTGTTTGACGATGCTCCTCAGGATTTGTCAGTGATGCTGGATGGGGGGTCTGACAAGGAACAGTGCCTAGTTGTTTGGATAGGACAAAAAAAACCAAGCCTACCAGTACAGTTGAAATTCAATGAGTGGTATAAAGTGCTGAATGTAAGAATTTAGATTGACTGCGAACATAACAATTTCAACTTTTGATCGTCTGGGATTTATTTCTTTGTAAAATGCAATCTCGTGGTTTTTATCCAAATCCTCTGGTTGCCTCCCACTGCTAAAGACCCTTACATGGAAGTGAATTATTGAAATAAAACTGAACCAAATGTTCGTCCCTAAATGGCATAGTTTGTGTCAATTGAACACTAAACTCTATTTCTTTCTCTTTCTAAAACTTTAATTTCCACATTTTTTTATCAAGACCTTGAAGTACTAAAAATTAATTTGAGTTGACCTAGTAATGATTTCCGTATTGAATAAAGAATTTAAAAGTTGTTAAAATGGAAGATTATTAATTAGCTGGGAAAGTTTATTTTTTGGGGTATCAACTTGTGAACTAGGAAGTAATCTGTCATAGTGATCACAAGACTAATAATTTCATCAGGAATTTAATTCATAACAATTTGGATCTTATGACCCTTTCTCAAATAAAAAAAACACCTCCTATTCTGGCCTAATATTGTAAACTGTTATCAGTCAAAGAGTTTATATGACTAGAATTTATTTTATTTTGATACAAGCTATTAAAGAGCACCTGCAGGTTTGTGTTGGTAATGAGTGCAGGGTGCGTTATGAATAATTAAATCATTAGACACTGTGTACCTGATGGTCTCCCATATTATGAATGAGTAGATTGTTGTAAGGCAAAACGAATTTAATTTTTTTAGTTCTTCAAAGTCCTAATTATAAGTCTTGTGAACGATAAAGCCTGTCATAGAGTCAACTGGCGTGGTTTCAATTGCCCAGTTGTACATGACAAGCAGTAAGGTTGCCCGTCCAATCTTGTGGGTTTCCTCCGGATCCTCCGGTTTCCTCCGTCTCCATCCGTCTCAAACGAATTATTAAAACAAAATTGAACCTTGTGTTAGTCCCAAAATGACCTAATTTGTGTCGAGGGGACGATATAACCCCATTTCTCTCCCTGTCGCTTATACATAAGGTGTATGTAATTAATAAAACTAGGTGAAATATGTACACACCTTCGCACTGATATTTAAGCACAGGTATTTTATTAAAGAATTACTGGGGAATTAGTTGTATATGATATTAAAACCTGGACCTCAGTGTTTCTGGGGGAGTTGTGTATGATTATAACACCTGGACCTCATGTTTAATCCATTACCTTTAATAGACTAGTAGATAAAAAACAAATTAACCTTTTATCGGCTAATAGATTTCTCCATTTAATTTCCATTGCACCTTCCTTTATTTTTTTTGTTATCGTAAAACGATTAAAATTTATTGGTCGTACTTTTAGATTAATGACATCCATTAAAGAGGCTCTTGAAGAAACAATAGAGTTACGTGTTACAAAATATATTGTATGTTAGTTGAATCATTTATGTATTGGGGTGGGGTTGGGGGTCACGGTGGCTAAGACGCTGGAAGTTGGGTGGACGATCCCCGCATTGGTCGAGGACGTTCATCCATATTTTCTGACTTGGTTTCCACTTGTCAATGATGCAAACAAGGTCCCCTGTACACATTGGCGTGCACGTAAAAGATCCCTTGACAGTCATAGCAGAGAAGAACAGTGGGACTTTAAGATTCCATTTTACCATTTACACATGCTTAAAGTGCTACTTTTAAGGAGTCATCAGTTGAAACACAAATAAAACAACCTGTTTCTAATCTGGATAATAGAGTTTAAACAAATGAGTTTTTATCTGTGACTTAAGAATTCTTTCTCAAAGCGCTACATTTAAGGAGTTATCGCGTTAATAAAAACACAAATACAGCAATCCATTTCGTATCTTGTTAAGAGCATTTAGAATCAATGGGTTTTAAGCCGTGACTTCAAAATGGTTACAGTTTGAGATTCTCTAATGATTATTGGCAACTGATTTCAATGTTTCATATACACAAGCCAAAAGTACTTTTCATTTGCAGTTGTTACCCAACGGTGCCAGTACATGGTCTAGTTTCTGATCACATTCTCTTTGTATGTGACTGCAATCCTCTTTAAAACTTCTTTTCTTCATTTGTTCAGGGTGGCCCTGTCAGTATAGTGCTAGAGCTGTCCTGGAAAAGCATCCAGTTGTTCAGAGGGGACAAAAAACAGAGATGCCATATGTAAAATATATTCAGCACCTTCAGGATCCCTTTACATTATTTTGCATTGAAATATAAATATACCATAGTATCGCTGTCAAGTCAACATTCTCCTTGTAGCTGACTGGATATGCGATGCCTATCTTAATTTGAAGCAGGGTTTGGGAGGCCGAATGGTTTAACTCCTGTGCGTTAGATCTTAAGCTGCCATTCCTCACTTGTACGTGACAAACCTCATGGGTCTTCTCCAGGTCCTGTGGTTTCGTTCCAGTGCTAAAGCCCTAGTTTGTGTTGAGTGGATATTAAACCCCATTTCTGTCTATTAGTCAGCTACCATTCAGGGAACATGGTGGCCATTGTACCAAGGTTGTCTTCTACCAAGGGCCCTACCCCATTGTTATAACTAAGCTTTGCCCCTATTTCTACATGATTTTTGAATTAAGCAGCTTACAGTTCTTGTCCCTGAAATACCAGTCACATTTCAAATGGTTGTTTTCTACCAAGGTCCCTATGCATTCCCTCCTACCCCACCGTCATACTTAACTTTGCCCTTATTTCTACAAATTAAAGAATTTACCATTCTTGTACCTGAAATACCAGTCATATTTCAAACGGTTTATAATTGTCAGTCTGAAATGTCAGGGCTTGATGATAAAATTGCCGACAGGAAGGCCATAAGGACTATTTACAAGACAATCAAACTCATCTCTTGAAATATTCATTCATTTATCTTTGATGTGACTTGTTCAATATGAGGTTTTACGTCACAGATTGCGACATTATGACTCAATTAAAATGTCTGCTTGAATCAATTGTTGCATGGTCAATTAGGTGTTATGATTAACAATGGAATCTCAAAAAATAGATTTTATAGAGGAAATTATTTTTTGACATCGACTAATTGTTTATGGGTGTGTGGCAAAGAACCTGGAGGAATATTGAAGCCTGAGTGACAGTTATGTTTTCCAGTCCTTGTTCCAATCACTCGTTTAGTGCTAACAAATTGTCAAACAAATGGGTCAATGAAGGGGAATTTTGCCATGACAGTGGCCTTTCCAACTATTTTTCAAATTTAAATTTCAACTGTCAAGGATTCTTTTATTATGTGCACACCACATTTTTTTATCCTAACAGAATGTCTAGCTGCCTTTTCCTTGCATGGTGTTCCATCCTTTAGCACAGACAACTGGAACCAAGGCTAGAAAACTCTGAGGAACTTTTTGTTCTTTGATTGCACTTAGTAATTGAACATATTAACACAAGTTACAATTTTATGGATACACAATGACTGAGTTTAATACTAAGCGACGTTGCAATTTAAAGGATACACTATTACTGAGTTTAATACCAATCAACGTTGCAATTTTATGGATATACAATTACTGAGTTTAAGAGTATCCCCGTTGAAACGTCCCTTAGTATTAAACTCAGTAAATGATGTGTCCATATCATTGTTATTAAAATCAATGAAATGGTGTAGAATTTAAACGAATGTGTGCAGATCGTCACCACATGCTTAAACTGCACGCCTGCGCAGCAATTTGTTATAGATGATCATTAGATGGCTTATATGAGATCAGCCCGCGGGGGCTCGTTAACTTGTGTATTATTTATTAATTATGTGTCTGTCTCCGATTGTCTAATGATATAAAGTAGGGTGTATTAATTATGAATGGTTGTTATAGAAATTAAATCATGGTTAATGAGTTATGTCAGTCATATCTATCTGGTCATTTTCTTTTTTTTTTGCTGCGATGTGCCAAGTGGCAGATTTCGTTATTTGGTTTTAACAAGGATCAGTAGTTCAAGTTTTTATTTAGGTAGTAATTAAAGCCCCAATAACACTCTTGTTGTAACTAAATAATATGTCCCAATCTTCATTCTGGTCAACAAATTGTATTATTTTACAATATTCCAATTAACTGATGATATAAATTTCATCTTAACACACCTAATTTAAGAAATTGGAAAAATTCAACTAATTGATTTGAAAAGTCTAACGTAAACCTTTTCAAATGTGACTTTGATTTAAAATATTTTCGAACCCTCTGGACAAGTAAAATAGGTTGCAATGGATAATTTACACAACAGGTAGGACACTTAAACATCTAGTACTTAGAATAAGGCTATTATTTATTTTCTGGAGGTGCCAAGCCAGCAAGAGTGTTATTGTCCCTTTAAATGATTAGTTTTAAAAAAATGGCTGAGTTTGATGTGGCTGAATGGTTTGGCATGTGCGTTATATCATAAGATCTGTCACCGATTCCCCCGCTGTATGTGATGAGGGGAATTTACACAAAAATAAACAAATAAAATCTTAGGACCCAGTATTTACCCAAAACAAATTGTACTATTTACCTCCCACCCAAAACATATTAAATCTTACTACCAAGAATTTAAATACCCTAGAGATTCAATCTTATACTACGTGGTATTTACCCAAAACAAAATAAATCTTACTTCCCTGTATTGAAATACCCCCCACATCACCCACCCAATCCCACCTCAAAGTATATCTTACTATTTACCTACTACAGATTTACCTGAACACCACCCCCTATATACTTGTATTTCTATATTTTACCCAAAATAAATTAAATCTTACTTCCTAGTATTTTATCACAGACCCCATTCCTCCAGAAATTATATGTTACTTTTCACCTACTGCAGATCCACTTGAACACCGCCCCATATACTTATATTTCTATATTTTACTGCCCAGTATTTTTAATAACCCCACATCACCCACCCCATGCTACCCTAAATAATATCTTACTATTTACCTGAACACCTCCCTATATACTTATATTTCTATATTTTACCACACATATTAAAATCTCTCCAGTGATGACTTGTAAACTGGCAGTAATGGTGATGACATGCTGGTATTTCCTCATCTTTTAAAACATCTTCTGACGTTCATATGTCGACCATGATAACACTCCTCTACTAAGATAATACAGACATTTTTACCTACTGCCTGATTTCTTCCTAAGATAAAAACATCCACTCAAACCATTATTTAGCTATTATAGACCTACATTTGTAAGGTAAAACAAAGTGTTAAAAAAGCGTTTCACTAGGGTACATTTGTAAGGTAAAACAAAAGTGTAAAAAATCGTTACACGAGGGTGTGGGTCTGTCTTCGATCTTCCTCAGCCTGTGTGGTTTTTGGATTCCAATCATTATAATATTTCTATCCAACAAATGAAATGAAATGAAAGGGGGTTAATGTCCTATGGACTTCACTATGCTGTAAAATCCCATTTTTTTCCTGGACTACTAAAACATATACCGGTATAGGCTACAAAAAAACCCAACAAACTGAAAAGAACTGATGTATCAGTTTAAAGGAGATTCTGTGATCAAATAGTTTTCTGTTGTGCTTTATCTTTGTCTCAGACTTAAATAGTTGCTTTTGTAATTTCAGATTCCATTAGCAGACGCCGAAAGGTCTAAAAATAAGTGGTAAGTACCAGCATTTGTTACTTCACAAAACTATGTTTCAAATTCATTTTAATTAATGTTATGTGCTTAGAAAGCGAAAAAAGAAATAACTGAAGACCTACCTGGAATCGTGTCAGCTCAAAAGTCGTTTAACAAAACTGGCATTTCCTAATGGCTAAATAGTTCTCATATAAATGTCACCTATTATTTTGCAAAAACAACTGAAAGAAAACTAATTTCCACAAAGGTAAACAGCGAAATAGTTAAAGAATTTAAGTGACAACTGCCAGTAAACCCAATAGAAACTGTGAAAATTGTCATTTTCAAAATGCAATCGGAGTTATGTTGAAAAAGTTTGGGGTTTAATGGGCTTGGATTGTTTTCAATATGTCATTGTGGATTGATGATGTAGCCAATGTATACAGAAGCTATTTAACTTCAAAAGATAATGGGTTACTAAGTTACTGCCATCTTGCCGTCTGCTTCTAGCCATCTTGTGGGGTCGAAATATACAGAAGGGTTAAAATCACAGTAACACAGATGGTGTAGCATCGAGTGCACAAAACACAGAATGGTAGCCGAACTTCACCTTGGCATGTATTTATTCAGGCTGTGGTCCTACCATGCACATTGTCAGATTTCTTCTGAAATTTTCTTTTGGTTTTTGGTTTCTAAACTAGCACCAGATGCATTCTATCACTTACTGATAAATAAGATTCACTAACTAAAAATTCGTTATAAAATTTGGAATGACTCTAAACACCAGTCCTGTCCTTGTTATTCATGGGGTATAATTATCCATGTGTTTATCATGGGGCATATTGTTCAAGTGTTTGGTATGGGGCATATTGTCCCTGCATTCAACATAGAGCATATTGTTCATTGGGCATATTTTGCCTGTGTTTAACATGGGGCATGTGATATGTGGCATATTGTTTCTGCGTTTTTGATGGGGCATATTGTTATTGTCACAGTATTTAACAGAGGCATATTGTCCAAGTGTTGAACATCGGGCATATTGTCCCTGCGCTTATTATGGAACGTATTGTCACTGCAGTGTTAAATTAAACATGTGTTTAACATTGGGCATATTGCCCCAGCGCTTATCAAGGAGCATATTGTCTCAGGATTTGAGATGGGGCATATTATTCCTGCTTTTATGTTGTCCCAGTGTTTAACATGGGGCATATTGTCTCTGCATTTAACATGGAGCTTATTGTCCCTGCATAAAGGCATATTACCCGGTATCCAATTTCAAAACATTGGTCATATTGATGTGTATTGCATGAGGCATATAAATACTGGTTTAAAACAATTAATAAAAACCTGTCAGTGAATTGTCACTTATGTTTGAGAGAAATGTTTGATTTTTTATCCATAATTTAACCATTATTTATTGATCTAATCAGTTTGTTTATTAATGGATAGGTTAGTTAATTTACTGGCAAATTTATCAGTCGAAATGAAGGTGTGTTGAAATACAGATTGATTAACAAAATTCATTAAACAGTATTTGTTGTTTGTCTACTGTGGGTTCCTGTTTCTTTAAAGAAACATTCTACCAACAGGCATACAGGACTATTTGATATGGGGTTTGGCAACCAACATTTTTATACGTCCACATTCATAATGTGAACGTATTATGCCGTCGCCCCTGTCTGTGTGTGTGTGTGCGTTTGTATATGGTGTATATCGAGGACACACATCTGAATACACACCTTCTAATCGCGGACCTCTGTCAAACCGAGGACGTCCTCGGTTCATTCGAGGACTTTTTGAACTGAAACCAGGACTGCCACGATGTTCAGAAGCCAGGATTTGATATACCCTTTAATTTTAAGGTCGATCTGAGATGTTCCGCGTTAGGCGGTATTCTACAGTTAGGGTGTATCTGTCGTGTGTGTGATCTCAAAAGGCAAAAATATGATTGTGTGTATCAAGTCCGCAGTTAGTGTTTATTGTACAGCGAGTGTATCAAGTCCTCGGTTAACCGATTTCGGACATACACATCATATATGGTCACGTGGGATATCCTGCTATATCTTAAATTTATAACCATTTTCTACCCGTGCGATATTTAAAAAATCTAGCCATCTAGTCATTACATTATTTCTGTCTGAAATTTCGAAATTTTTATCTGGCTAAACATACAATAAGATTATTGCCGCAATAATAAGCGTAAATTTAAAAAAAAAACAAGAGCAATTGAAATATTAGTAAGTCACGGAATTTGAAATAGTGACACCTGTTAGGACGTATTAAGACAGTCACAATTGTCTAATATAATGTGTAGATACCTCTGGACAATTTTTGCCTTGCGGATGTACTACAGAAAGAAAAATGGTGAACCTCGGGAGGCTTACTCAACGGGAGACCACAGGAGAACTGCCAGGAAAACAGGCCGGGAAGGCATCAACGGAGCTTTCCAGATCCACAAGGAAACTCCGGGGATGATTGCCTTGTTTCAGGAACAGGGTTAGGCGTCGGGAACAGGTTTGTCGGTGTCCCAGGTGAGTTCCTGGTGCATAGCTAGCGTTGTGGAGAACTGTGAAATGTTTTAATGCTTGCCTTGTCAGACCGGGGGCATTCCCGGATCCTTTCAGACCCACAAGGAAACTCCGCTGCATCAGCAAAGCATGTGAGATGTCTTGCCTAAGTGTCAGGGGACTTTTGAGGATATTTAAATCGGGTGCCTCTGGAATAGTATTTTGCGAAACACGTACCGACAAGAGAGAAGCCACAACCTAGCGTCTGAAGTAAAACAAGAGCGACCTGGTGAAACGGTAAAGTTTCGATGGTTAGGGTTCCGTCATCTCTCGCAAAGAGGAGAAAGAGACCGAAGATACGGTAATGATGCTTCAGCAGGTTCACCTTCGGAAACCTTGTCACGACTTTTACTTCATTTAAATGATTTAAGCTCGAACGCCTTTCCGAGCCCGTCCGAAGACAGGCCCAGTCTAACGGCCTCGCTTAGTCATTCTATCGGAGGTAGCGACCCGCGGTGTGTACAAAAGGCAGGAACTTAATCGGCGCCGGCTGATGACGAGCGCCTACTCGGAATTCCTCGTTCACGGAGTTGCAAGCCCCGATCCCCAGCACGAAGACCATTGGCACGGTTAACCCGTTGTAGGCGAGACTGCCCCCGAAGGAACAATCCCAACCTCCCCTCTCGGGGCGGGTTCCTCGTCTGACCAAACCAAGACCATAGGTACTTGCGCTTTCCTCTTCTCCCCACCTGGTACGCTCGCCCCTCCGTTCCTCTCGAACCCTACGTAGCTCTCCGGCGAAACTGAAAGCAAAAGCGACATCACCAAGTCGACCGGACCACCCTCCGGAAAAGAGCATGCACACTTATTCCAACGGCGAAATATTCAGGCTAGGGGTTTTAGCCTGGCTTTAGCACTCTTAATGTTTTCAAGGTATACAGAAAATGCGGCGGGTTCTCTCCCGCGAAGGAGAAAAACGAGGTAGGACCGACACAGGCTATTGGAGCTGGAATTACTGCGACTGCTCGCACAAGGCTTGCCCTCCAATAGCTCCTCGCACACTCTTTTAAATTGCGCTCATTTCTCCTGCGGCGATCACGAAATGGCCGCACCACGTTATTTTTCATAAGTGGCGCGCCTGCTGCCCTCCTTGGAGGTGGTAGCCGTTTCGCAGGCTTTCTCTCCGGATTCGAACCCTGATTCCGCGTTACCCGTCAACACCGTGGTAGGCAGGTCGCCGTCCATTACCAATTGATGGGACAGACACTTCATGACAAGGACGTCGGGGGCCCGGAAAGACCCCGCGATTGGCACAGTTATTCATTCGGATTTCAACACTTGTCGCTTCGCCCCGACTCTACTTTTAACGGTAGCTTCACAGGCTAGGGCGATCTGGTATAGAGAATAAATGCCGTTCCCCTCGTCGAGCCGTGTGCAGTTTCGGCTCGCTTCCCGAAAGGAACAAGCCTGAACGTAGACTTCCATGGCTTAAGCTTTGAGACAAGCATATGATCACTGGCAGGATCAACCATATAGCCTTCACGAGTTCGAGAGAGAACCACGAGTAAACGCCCCCAGTCGCAGGCACCCGTCTCCCTTTGCCCTACTCCCCCGAAAGGAAGGTGAGCGAGATGGGAGGGGGCGAAAGAGCGGGAGGACAGTAGCCAGGACTGAACATCGCCGGCCTCGTTCGCTGAGCAACCCCAGACGAAGAGGGAGACCAGAAGACCGCAAAGTCGTCCGGCAATTCGCTCCCTTGAGCTACGTTGAGACGAGACAACCTTACAACCTTGAATCGTACGAAGACGGGACGAGAGATGTGGGGGGGGGGGCGAAAGAGCGGGAGGACAGTAGCCAGGACTGAACATCACCGGCCTCGTTCGCTGAGCAACCCCAGACAAAGAGGGAGACCAGAAGACCGCAAAGTCGTCCGGCGATTCACTCGCGCGAGCTAGGTTGAGACAAGACGGGCTACGGGACGGGCAAGAAACCATCTCGAGCACGCCGCGGGCCGAGAATCGGGGGTAGGTGTAAGCGAACACCGGGACGTTTCGGGTCTGCCGGGAGGAAGGGAGAAATAATCTCCGCCGACCGCCGCGAGCTGTGACCGGGCGCCGAGGGGTCGTCGTCCCCGGGTCGGCCTCACCGACTGTCTCCTACGAGGACGGGACGAGAGATCGGGCTAAACGATCCCCGCCTTCCGACCGCTTTGCTGCTTGCGAGAGGGAACCAGGTATATTTCCATGTATAAGGTTGACATTTGAAATGTCAACTTGACTTTTCAAATGTCAACTTGACTTTTCAAATGTCAACTTTACTTTTCAAATGTCAACTTGACTTTTCAAATGTCAACTTGACTTTTCAAATGTCAACTTGACTTTTCAAATGTCAGTTGACTTTTCAAATGCCAACATGACTTTTCAAATGCCAACTTGACTTTTCAAATGTCAACTTGACTTTTCAAATGTCAACTTGACTTTTCAAATGTCAACTTGACTTTTCAAATGTCAACTTGACTTTTCAAATGTCAATTTGACTTTTCAAATGTCAATTTGACTTTTCAAATGTCAACTTGACTTTTCAAGAAAAATTAGTTTTACCTAACCTTTTACCCGAAGGGCGATCCTCAGACGTAAAGTGTTTCTTACAAATCAAGTTAGTGCCTTTGAAATTCATGGTCATATCTTGAAAATTCACATTTATGTCTTTAAAAGTAAGTAACAGCTTGTTGATAATTAAATGAGGATCCGTTTTGGGATTATCGCTTGTTGTAATATTATATTATACAACAAAGGAGCATTAGAGAGTTTGTACACACCGCATTGGTATACACTTCTAAAGTCCTCGGATGTGAGTGTGTGTGTACTCGGTTGTTAGTTTTCACCATACACAAAGTCCCCATTTCTCGGTATTAAAACATAATGTGCGTCCTCGGTTGGTCACATTAATAAATAACTGTTATATCGCGGTATTATGCATCGAACATCAATTATAAAAGGTTAATTTGTCTTGTTATCCCATGTGTGGTCCAAGGGGGGACAAAAATTTAGTTATTTAAAGGTTTAAGACCACGGTGAGTTTCACGTCCAGAGGTCCTCGATTGGTTACATACACTCTGTAAGACCTCAGTCAGATTAGTTTAGAAAATTACAAGTTTTAAATGTCTGAATCAATAAAAAATGTTTTTTTCATTGGGCTGCTCCTGTGGTCAAAGGGGGCCTGTTCTCGGATATAGAGTGTGAACCAACTCAATTTATATTATTGGCATACACCTGTAACGTCCTCGGATGTGAGTGTGCATGTACTCGGTTGCTGGTGTTCACCATACACAAAGTCCCCATTTGACGGTATTAAAACATAATGTGCGTCCTCGGTTGATCACATTGATAAGTAAATGACTGTTCTACCGCGATATTGTGCCATACATCAAGTTTTAACAGTTATATTGAATTTCTCCCATGTGTGGTCAAAGGGGAGACAAAAATGTAGTTATTTACAGGTTAAAGACCACAATAAGTGTCAAGTCCACAGTATGGTAGTATAGAGCAAAATGACCTCGTCTGGCGGCGTTCCCAACACACACCATGTGTGTCCTCGATTAGGTGTATCTAGCATAGGGACTCGTTCGGCCATATTTCCCCAAATATTCGTAAACTCCCTTCTGTCCGCATTTCTTCCGTAAAAAGTCAAGTTTAAAAAATATATGAATTTATGTATAATTTATACCTTTTCATAATCCTTTGATGTAATAGAGTTCAGAAATAATGGTGTTTTTCAGCTACATGTTAGGACGTATTTAGACAGTCACAATTGTCTAATATAATGTGTAGATACCTCTGGACAATTTTTGCCTTGCGAATGTACTGCAGAAAAAAAAAATGGTGAACCTCGGGAGTCTTACTCAACGGGAGACCACAGGAGAACTGCCAGGAAAACAGGCCGGGAAGGCATCAACGGAGCTTTCCAGATCCACAAGGAAACTCCGGGGATGATTGCCTTGTTTCAGGAACAGGGTTAGGCGTCGGGAACAGGTTTGTCGGTGTCCCAGGTGAGCTCTTGGGGCATAGCTAGCCTTGTGGAGAACTGCGAAATGTTTAAATGCTTGCATTGTCAGACCGGGGGCATTCCCGGATCCTTTCAGACCCACAAGGAAACTCCGGGGCATCAGCGAAGCATGTGAGATGTCTTGCCTAAGTGTCAGGGGACTTTTGAGGATATTTAAATCGGGTGCCTCTGGAATAGTATTTTGCGAAACACGTACCGACAAGACAGAAGCCACAACCTAGCGTCTGAAGTAAAACAAGAGCGACCTGGTGAAACGGTAAAGTTTCGATGGTTAGGGTTCCGACATATCTCGCACAGAGGAGAAAGAGACCGAAGATACGGTAATGATGCTTCAGCAGGGTCACCTTCGGAAACCTTGTCACGACTTTTACTTCATCTAAATGATTTAAGCTCGAACGCCTTTCAGAGCCCGTCCGAAGACAGGCCCAGTCTAACGGCCTCGCTTAGTCATTCTATCGGAGGTAGCGACTCGCGGTGTGTACAAAAGGCAGGAACTTAATCGGCGCCGGCTGATGACGAGCGCCTACTCGGAATTCCTCGTTCACGGAGTTGCAAGCCCCGATCCCCAGCACGAAGACCATTGGCACGGTTAACCCGTTGTAGGCGAGACTGCCCCCGAAGGAACAATCCCAGCCTCCCCTCTCGGGGCGGGTTCCTCGTCTGACCAAACCAAGACCATAGGTACTTGCGCTTTCCTCTTCTCCCCACCTGGTACGCTCGCCCCTCCGTTCCTCTCGAACCCTACGTAGCTCTCCGGCGAAACTGAAAGCAAAAGCGACGTCACCAAGTCGACTTGACCACCCTCCGGAAAAGAGCATGCCCACTTATTCCAACGACGAAATATTCAGGCTAGGGGTTTTAGCCTGGCTTTAGCACTCTTAATGTTTTCAAGGTAGACAGAAAATGCGGCGGGTTCTCTCCCGCGAAGGAGAAAAACGAGGTAGGACCGACACAGGCTATTGGAGCTGGAATTACTGCGACTGCTCGCACAAGGCTTGCCCTCCAATAGCTCCTCGCACACTCTTTTAAATTGCGCTCATTTCTCCTGCGGCGATCACGAAATGGCCGCACCACGTTATTTTTCATAAGTGGCGCGCCTGCTGCCCTCCTTGGAGGTGGTAGCCGTTTCGCAGGCTTTCTCTCCGGATTCGAACCCTGATTCCGCGTTACCCGTCAACACCGTGGTAGGCAGGTCGCCGTCCATTACCAATTGATGGGACAGACACTTCATGACAAGGACGTCGGGGGCCCGAAAGACCCCGCGATTGGCACAGTTATTCATTCGGATTTCAACACTTGTCGCTTCGCCCCGACTCTACTTTTAACGGTAGCTTCACAGGCTAGGGCGATCTGGTATAGAGAATAAATGCCGTTCCCCTCGTCGAGCCGTGTGCAGTTTCGGCTCGCTTCCCGAAAGGAACAAGCCTGAACGTAGACTTCCATGGCTTAAGCTTTGAGACAAGCATATGATCACTGGCAGGATCAACCATATAGCCTTCACGCGTTCGAGAGAGAACCACGAGTAAACGCCCCCAGTCGCAGGCACCCGTCTCCCTTTGCCCTACTCCCCCGAAAGGAAGGTGAGCGAGATGGGAGGGGGGCGAAAGAGCGGGAGGACAGTAGCCAGGACTGAACATCGCCGGCCTCGTTCGCTGAGCAACCCCAGACGAAGAGGGAGACCAGAAGACCGCAAAGTCGTCCGGCAATTCGCTCGCTTGAGCTACGTTGAGACGAGTCAACCTTACAACCTTGAATCGTACGAAGACGGGAAGAGAGATGGGGGGGGGCGGCGAAAGAGCGGGAGGACAGTAGCCAGGACTGAAATCACCGGCCTCGTTCGCTGAGCAACCCCAGACGAAGAGGGAGACCAGAAGACCGCAAAGTCGTCCGGCGATTCGCTCGCGCGAGCTAGGTTGAGACAAGACGGGCTACGGGACGGGCAAGAGACCATCTCAAGCACGCCGCGGGCCGAGAATCGGGGGTAGGTGTAAGCGAACACCGGGACGTTTCGGGTCTGCCGGGAGGAAGGGAGAAATAATCTCCGCCGACCGCCGCGAGCTGTGACCAGGCACCGAGGGGTCGTCGTCCCCGGGTCGGCCTCGCCGACTTCGTCCTTACAACCTTGAATCGTACGAGGACGGGACGAGAGATCGGGCTAAACGATCCCCGCCTTCCGACCGCTTCGCTGCTTGCGAGAGGGAACCGGGTATATTTCAATGTATAAGGTTGACATTTGAAATGTCAACTTGACTTTTCAAATGTCAACTTGGCTTTTCAAATGTCAACTTGGCTTTTCAAATGTCAACTTGACTTTTCAAATGTCAATTGACTTCAATTGCCAACTTGACTTTTCAAATGCCAACTTGACTTTTCAAATGTCAACTTGACTTTTCAAATGTCAACTTGACTTTTCAAATGTCAACTTGACTTTTCAAATGTCAACTTGACTTTTCAAATGTCAACTTGACTTTTCAAATGTCAACTTGACTTTTCAAATGTCAACTTGACTTTTCAAATGTCAACTTGACTTTTCAAATGTCAACTTGACTTTTCAAATGTCAACTTGACTTTTCAAGAAAAATTAGTTTTACCTAACCTTTTACCCGAAGGGCGATCCTCAGACGTAAAGTGTTTCTTACAAATCAAGTTAGTGCCTTTGAAATTCATGGTCATATCTTGAAAATTCACATTTATGTCTTTAAAAGTAAGAAACAGCTTGTTGATAATTAAATGAGGATCCGTTTTGGGATTATCGTTTGTTGTAATATTACATTATACAACAAAGGAGCATTAGAGAGTTTGTACACACCGCATTGGTATACACTTCTAAAGTCCTCGGATGTGAGTGTGTGTGTACTCGGTTGTTAGTTTTCACCATACACAAAGTCCCCATTTGTCGGTATTAAAACATAATGTGCGTCCTCGGTTGGTCACATTAATAATTAACTGTTATATCGCGGTATTATGCACTGAACATCAATTATAAAAGGTTAATTTGTCTTGTTATCCCATGTGTGGTCAAAGGGGGGACACAAATTTAGTTATTTAAAGGTTTAAGACCACGGTGAGTTTCACGTCCAGAGGTCCTCGATTGGTTACATACACTCTGTAAGACCTCAGTCAGATTAGTTTAGAAAATTACAAGTTTTAAATGTCTGAATCAATAAAAAATGTTTTTTCATTGGGCTGCTCCTGTGGTCAAAGGGGGCCTGTTCTCGGATATAGAGTGTTGAACCAACTCAATTTATATTATTGGCATACACCTGTAACGTCCTCGGATGTGAGTGTGTATGTACTCGGTTGCTGGTGTTCACCATACACAAAGTCCCCATTTGACGGTATTAAAACATAATGTGCGTCCTCGGTTGATCACATTGATAAATAAATGACTGTTCTACCGCGATATTGTGCCATACATCAAGTTTTAACAGTTATATTGAATTTCTCCCATGTGTGGTCAAAGGGGAGACAAAAATGTAGTTATTTACAGGTTAAAGACCACAATAAGTGTCAAGTCCACAGTATGGTAGTATAGAGCAAAATGACCTCGTTTGGCGGCGTTCCCAACACACACCATGTGAGTCCTCGATTAGGTGTATCTAGCATAGGGACTCGTTCGGCCGTATTTCCCCAAATATTCGCAAACTCCCGTGTGTCCGCATTTCTTCCGTAAAAAGTCAAATTCAAAAAATATATGAATTTATGTATAATTTATACCTTTTCATAATCCTTTGATGTAATAGAGTTCAGAAATAATGGTGTTTTTCAGCTACATGCAGTATTTATCAAGACCTCGATTAGGAGGATCCAGTCAAAGTCCTCGATTTACACCATATACATGTATGTGTGTGTGTGTGTGTGTGTGTGTGTGTCTGTGGTTCGCCTACAGGGCGCAATTCTTCATGGATTTTCTTCAAACTTGGTATACTTATTCCTTATACCCCAAGGAAGATCCCTATTGTTTTGGGGGCATGCCCGACCCCCAGGGGCCGAGCCACGCCCATTTCTAGTATTTGTTTGTTTGTCGTCTACAGGCCACATTTCTTAACTTATAATTTTGAAACTTTGCATACACATTCTTTGTACCCTAAGAAACATCCCTATCGTTTGGGGTGCATGCCCAACCCCCAGGGGCAGAGCCACGCCCATTTTCTTTTCGTGTGTCTTTGTGTCGCCTACAGGGCGCAATTCTTACTGGATTTTCTTCAAACTTGGTATACTTATTCCTTATACTTGGTATACTTATTCCTTATACCCCAAGGAAGATCCCTATTGTTTTTGGTGCATGCCCGACCCCCAGGGGCATAGCCACGCCCATTTCTAGTATTTGTTTGTTTGTCGTCTACAGGCCACATTTCTTAACTTATAATCTTGAAACTTTGCATACACATTCTTTGTACCCTAAGGAACATCCCTATCGTTTGGGGTGCATGCCCAGCCCCCAGGGGCAGAGCCACGCCCATTTTCTTTTCGTGTGTCTTTGTGTAGCCTACAGGGCGCAATTCTTACTGGATTTTCTTCAAACTTGGTATACTTACTCTTTATACTCTAAGGATGATCCCTATCGTTTGGGGTGCATGCCCAACCCCAAGGGGCAGAGCCACGCCCATTTTCTTTTTGTGTGTCTGTGTGTCGCCTACAGGCCGCAATTCTAACTGGATTTTCTTAAAACTTTGTATACTTACTCTTTACAGTTACACCCTAAGGATGATCCCTATTGTTTTTTGGTGCATGCCCGACCCCCAATGGCAGAGCCACGCCCATTCCTTGTATTTATTTGTTTGTCGTCTACAAGCCACATTTGTTAACGTATCATCTTGAAACTTTGAGTGCTTATTCTTTGTACCCTAAGGAACATTCCTATCATTTGGGGTGCATGCTCAACCCTCAGGGGCAGAGCCACGCCCATTTTCTTTTTGTGTGTCGCCTACAGGGTGCAATTCTTACTGGATTTTCTTCAAACTTTGTATACTTACTCTTTATACTCTAAGGATGATCCCTATCATTTGGGGTGCATGCCCAACTCCCAGGGGCAGAGCCACGCCTATTTTCTTTTTGTGTGTCTGTCGCCTACAGGCCGCAATTCTAACTGGATTTTCGTAAAACTTTGTATACTTACTCTTTACACCCTAAGGATGATCCCTAGTATTGTTTTTTGCTGCATGTCCGACCCCCAATGGCAGAGCCACGCCCATTCCTTGTATTTATTTGCTTGTCGTCTACAAGCCACATTTCTTAACGTATCATCTTGAAACTTTGAATGATTATTCTTTGTACCCTAAGGAACATTCCTATCATTTGGGGTGCATGCCCAACCCCCAGGGGCAGAGTCACGCCCATTTTATTTTTGTGTGTCGCCTACAGGCCACAATTCTTAATTGGTCGTCTTGAAACTTAAAATACTTATTCCTTATACCCTATGGATAATCCCTTTTGTTTTGGGTGCATGCCCGACCCCCGTGGGACAGCAACACCCATTTCTTGTATTTGTTTGTCTGTCGTCAACAGGCTGCATTTCTTAATGTATCATCTTGAAACTTTGAATGCTTATTCTTGGTACCTTAAGGAAGATCCCTATTGTTTTTGGTGTATGCCCGACCCCCAGGGACAGTGCCACGCCCATTTTCTTTTTGTCTGTCTGTGTGTCACCTACAGGCCACAATTCTTAATCGATCGTCTTGAAAACTTTTTTTATACTTATTCCTTATACCCTAAGGCTGACCACTATTATTTTTGGTGCATGCCGGACCCCCTGGGACAGAGCCACGCCCAATGCTTTTGTGTCGTGTGTTCGCCTACAGGATGCAATTCTTAACAGATCCTTTTAAAACTTTACATACCTATTCCTTATACACTAAAGATGACCCGTATTGTTTTTGGTGATTTCCTAACCCCCAGGGGCAGAGCCATGCCCATTTTTACTTCGTGTCTGTGTGTGTTGTCTACAGGCCACGATTCTTAATGGATCGTCTTTAAACTTGGGATATGTATTCCTTATAGCCTAAGGACGTCAACTACATGTCCCGACTCCCACAGGCAAGACACACCCAATTTTGTCGTTTACAGGCCGCAATTCTGAATGAAGCAGCTTGGTACTTGGCTTATGTATTCCTTATAACCTGAGGGCGTCCACTATTGATTTTGATGAATGTCCCGACCCCCAGGGGCAGGGCCACGCCCACTTTTTGCCTTTAGCATTAGGAAGGCACAATTCTGAATGGATTATCTTGGTATACTTATTCCTTATACTCTAAGGACGGCAACCATTGATGTTGAGACACGACCCTCAACGCTAAACAAACCAAACGCCTAGCCTTCTTGACAAAGTACCATATCAATCAAAGCAGGAATGTGGACGTATATTGTAGCGTTAGCGTTATGTTTCAATTTTAGGCCCCATATATGATATTCAAAGGTTTTTTTTCAAGGATTCGGTATTTTAGAATATTGACGATTCTGATTAGAATTTGACCCCTAATGTTAAAACAGTATGAATATGTAATAAAATGGTTTCTGCACCAACAGGGCCCCAGTTTCTCGAAATCTTAACTAAAGATAAAATCTAAATTTTAGTAGCACTAAAATTAATCTGATATTATCCAGTCAACTTACTAAAATTTGGATTTGATCTTAGTTGAAATTTCGTGAAACAGGCCCTTGGGTGCTGATGAAAATTTTGCTTGTTACTCCATTCTTTTGAATTTTGAAATTTATTGAAGCAAAAAAAAAAACATGTTTACAAGACCATGAGGAATTTGATTTGGTCTAATTTAGAATTTTCAATCAACAAAAAATTTGTCAGAAAGTCTCTTTAAGTGTTATTTTTATTTTTTTATCTGGTTTGGTTTTGATGCTGACTGTTATCTATAAGTAGTGCCATGTTGTTATCAGGGCCAGGTGAGGTCTGTCATGGTTGCTTGCTGACGGTACAAGCCAGAACAATCACTGTTTATAACTGACCAGTTGAAGTCTGTTATGGTGGCTTGATCGGGATAAATAGCTCCAAGCAGAACAATGTGTATAAACCTGACCAGGTGAAGTCAGGGAATATATCAAAACTGACCAGAATAATGAATGAATGAATGAATGAATGAATGGAATCTAATAGCCAACTTTCCTGCAAAAAACCCAACCTAATAAAAATGCCTATATGATGCAGTGTGCTATGAGTCAAATGTGAATTCCAGCTGTCCACTTAGTCAACTGTCCAATCCCAACTTGATTTTTCTTCCCATCTTAATGACAAGACACACTGTCTGTGCACCGCTGACAAGGGGAAACCACCCTGAAAATCCTGAAGAACTTTCTCAGCCGATTCCTCGTTAGTAATCACAGAGCCAGAATAACACAATTAAAGAAAAAGCTTCAATTCAACACAAAATGTCTGATGTTCCATCTAAAAGCTTATTTCAATGAAATCCTTTCAATTTTTTTACGCTGGATTCTGCGTTCATTCCCACGATTTTAAGACCGGAAAGTAGAAATTCATTTGGTTGTAGATCTTACTAACAGGCCCATTTCCGTGACCATTTATTCCGACAATGTGGCAGTATTCTTGGAGTGTTATTTTTTTCTCCGAAGTTGCGATTAACTCTGACAAAGTAACAACATTTTTAGGTAGTTGGTTATATATCTTATTTTAGGATCACAGAATTTCCATGAGCATTTATTCTGACAATATGGCATTGTTCTAGTTCCTGGGTTTTTATTTCTTGATAAACACTTTTGCTAAGTTACACGAAATTTTGGGCTATTTATCACTGGCAGAAAAAATCCAGACAAAATTCACTGGTTTAGAAATATTGTGGGAATCGTATGTCATTTATCAACCAGAACAACTAACATTTCTCTCTCTTGCGGGACAGACGGAGGGAATTTTTCGCTGGGAGATACAATAGATTAGAAAGGAGAAGTAGGTTTCTAAATACAAGCAAGGTTATGGACAATCAATGAAGAGCTTATTGATAAGACGTGTTGACAACTATTTCTTTCTAACGCTATTCATATTCGCTATTCAGGAGACCACTTCTGATTGGCTTGCAGACCAATCGCGTGGAATTAGACTTCATTTGCAGGTCCAATATTAAATTAAACAAATATAGAACAAGTGGAAGCCTGTGGCCGCGAATACCAATGAGAAGAATTCTTAAAAGCTAGTCAACAACATTTCTATTCACTAGATGGTGCTTTAGTCCAAGTGGTTTTACTGATCGCAATTTAAGGCGCTATTCTCGAAGACGACTTTTTTTCTCGAGAGCTTTTAACTTCTCTTTATAGGAGATCTGTTAGTCGGATAAACAGTTGTCTAAATCTGGTCGTGATTCATTCGTTGTTCCTAGCTACTCACAGTTTATCAAAACTTTACTTTCTTTGTCTGATTGAATCGAGGGAAAATATTTAGACTTCAACGATAATGTTGATGTTCTGCTAGATTAATGGTGCAACAATAACTAAGGTAAACACACTCTAATGGACGATATAGACCAATCGTTTATTGGCTGTCAATAATGTGTTTTTTTCTTGTCACAGATCCACAGCATTTTATTTACCCACGTCTGAGATTTGACAAATAAAGGAAAGAAAAGAAAAAAAAGTGGAACTTTTGTTATTCTCGTGGATGTAAATGTTACATTTCGTAAATATATTAATTTTTGAAAAGTAAACATTTTTTTTTATATTATTTTTTATGATTTGAGTTTGTTTTGATTATAATGTTTAATACAGTTTTAAAAAAAGAATTGCACAATGAAAAATCTGACTTTACAGCAACAAACAAAAAGGCCACGAAGAAAAAGTTATTTTATCTTTGATAAACTTTCATTGTAATGAAACACTACAAATTGTTAGTACAGCTTTAAAGGAACTAAATCACTATTCTTTGGCACCTAGAAATTGACATTAATTGGTCACAACATATATAATGATGTAATATGAATGTATATAAGCTAATTTACATTTAGTCGCTTCTGGTTTTACTGTAATTTCTGATGACGAAATAAGCGAAAGTGCAAATTGAATGGCAGTCTTTGGCATCTGGTTATTCCAGTCTATTCTGTTATATAGTCTTCCCTTGTGGGATATTTTTAGCCTCATTCATCCAGGCACTTCATTACTAATGGTGATCAAAAGCATTTGGGCTCACGATTCGTTTCTTTCATTGTCTTAAATATTGGATATCAGAAGCCCATCTTTTCATGGTAAGATAACAACATCAAAGTTGTTTTAAATTGAGCAATAAATAATTTTGGCAATGTTGGAGACTGTGGGTGATACTGAGTTTAGAATTTGTCTACTTTAAGAGAGAGAGAGAGAGAAATACTCGACAAAAACTAGGTCATTTTGGGACTAACATATGGTTTCATTTTTATTTCAATAATTCGCTTGCGTGTAGGGGTCTTTAGCAGTGGGAGGAAACCGGAGTGCCCGGAGGAAACCCACGAGGTTGAGAAGGTGCCCCTATCTCCATGCCACATACGCTCACACGAGGGATCGAAACCACAGCCGCAAGCCAGAGGTGACCGGCCAGCTAGAGGTCAAAGCGCGGCACTCTAGACCACTAGGCCACCCCAACCCCCCTGTCTACTTTAAGGAAGAAAGTTGAAAATTTGAAATACATGAATTTACAAAAGAATAAATGAATTTTTCAAAAATAAAATCCTTTTTTTAGTATTTGTTATGATTTGTTTTACATAATAACTTGCCAAAAATGAGCTTTAAAAAAGACAGTTAAAAAAAATTGAAATGCATGACATTACAAGAGAATGAATGAATTTCAAAAGCAATTTTTTTTATTATTATTATTTGTTATAATTTGTTTTTATAATAACTTGTCAAATAATTTTAATACTGCTTCGAAAAAAGAGAGTTGCCTGTGCAAAAAAAATAAATTAGCCCTGGGAAGGAAGTTCTTATCTATCATAACCTTTCACAATAAAATGTAAAAAAAAAACAGTAAAAAATTTAAAAGCATGACTTCACAAAAGAATGTATCAATTTTTCAAAAGTAAAATAACTTACAAAATAATGTTCAATACAGCTTTAAAAAAGAGTTGCCAATGGATATGTCTTTTTACAATACAATTTGCCTTGGGAAGAAAGTTTTCATCTTTTATAAACTTGCATAATAACACGTAAAAAAAAATATTCAATGGAACTTTAAGAAAGAGAGTTGCCGTTGAATATGATGTTACAAAAAAACCCCTGTAATCCTGGGAAAAAAATTATGTTTAATAAAGGTTTATCTTATCTGGTGTGATTGAATTGATTTTAAAAAATAAAAAAAAAAAGTTTTTAATCTAATCAAGTAAAGCTATATTCCCTTGAACATAATTTGGTCATATTTTGAACCCATCAATTTAAAGCTATGTTCCCTTGTAATAAAGAAAACGGGAATACGTCATACAGTGTGCTATGATGCCTGAGCAGTGGCACCACAGGGTACTCTTATATCGAATTCCAACTGCCATGGGATATTTACATGCACGCCAATGTCTACACAGGACCTTGGTTTTTTGCCCTTGTCAGGTCCTCCGTCCTGCAACACTGACATGCAGAAACCCCAGAGGAACCTTCTAGTGAGCCAGCATCTTACCCACTTAGCCACCGTGGCTATCTATTTCATACAAGCCAGTCCATTCTTCATGAAGATCATTTATATACACAGATAATTATAAGTTACAATTTTTACTATTTGAAATACATGTTAATGATCTGGTCTGTAGTGTATAATTGATTGAAAAAAAATGAATAGAATGTCTATAACTCTAATTCTAATTTGATAGAAATCAATAAAAATAAAACGATAAATTTTAATATGTACATCAATCCCATGATTGCGTAAAAAAGGGGATAATGAAAAACATGAAAATTAAAAAATTTACTCTTTTTGTCTTATAAAAAGCAGCACAAAGCTTTCATTTGTTCTGGGATTATCACCAGCCAGTCTTTATTTTTTCTCATTTGTGTAGGCTTTTGATTAAATTATCAATAAAATTAATCCATTTAATATTTACCGTTGGTCTTAAAAGAAATAAATAAAAATAACTTGTGTTTATTAATCAGATTATTATAAACTGGTTTGTTTCCACGACGATAATATCTTTTTCTTTTCATTATAGTCTTTTAAAATGAATAAAAATGTAGAAAATACAATACTGCAGATGTGTTCAGTTGATAATGTTTAGACGATAATTATTTTGTTTCCTTTATTCGGTTGCGTTGTTAGCGCGATTGTTCAACTTTCTTTTCGCAGCGTGATTTCTATAGATTGATTACCCTGATTACGTTTAATTGAGATTAATAAGGCCGCATGATTAATTACGATTTTTATAAATGGTCATTTTAATAAAGATAATAATCATGGTTTGCATTTTCAGACATTATGTGGTGATCACGGTTGTTTAGTGGGTAAGACGCTGGCTCGCTAGCCTGGAGGTCGGGTGTTCGATCCCTGCATTTGCCGAGAAAGTTCATCCAGATTTCCCCTTATCAGTGATACAGGACGGAGGGCCTGACAAGGACAGCTGTCTAGTTGTTTGGATGTGACGAAAAATCAGGGTCCTGTGTACACATTGGCGTGCACGTAATAGATCCCTTGACAGTAGGAATTTGATATTAGAGTAGGCCGTAGTGCCACTGCCCGAGCAAGATTTCCCTCATAGCACATTGTATTGCATATGCCCGTCTTCATTAGCCCAGTTTAGGTGCAGAACAGTAGGACGTTAAACCCATTTCATTTCATTTCAAACATTATTCTTTATCTCTTTATAATCTATGCTCAAATTGATTATTTCAAATTTAATTATGAAAACAAAATCGAATCAAAGTTGGTGATTGTCATTTGCATCCTTCAACAAAATCTAATTCTTCATGACTGAATCCACGCTAAAAATGAATTCAAATTGGATCCATTAGCATTTAATTAATAAAAGAAAAGAAAAATATCAATGGTTTGATTCAATCAAATTAAAAGGCAGCCCAGAAAAAGATTTTTTTTCAACAAGCGCATACTAAATGGAATTAAACCAATTTTAGATGGACAATTCTTTTAGAGATGCCATTTTCACAATTTTGTAGATCGCCACCTAATTCCTTGCATTCAGTTCCCACATGGTCTTATTACCTGTAAGTTTTTTTCCAAAATTTGATTTTAACTTTGTTAAAAACTGTTCTTCAGTATTAACAGGCTTTATAAATAAGAATATTATTATTATTATTTTAAAAAAAACCCATCACAAATAGAGACTGCAGTATTCCGTCAGTTTGCCATGTTGATCTTGATATCAAAAAATTTGACTATTATTCTTTTATAAATGTCAGCATTGACCACTGTCACAAATGAATTAATGGACTTTGATAAGAGCAGATGATTCATTTCTTGTCAAGTAAGCCAAGGTCAAGGTTATTTCTTATCAAAGGTAAAGGTCACACACCTGAGTTGAGCTATTTTTAGAAAGAAATGAGTGTCCTGCATTGCATTAGTCAGGTGTGGGTAATTTAAAAGAATTAAAGAATTAATTGACCTTAAACGAGATTTTAATCAGTTAACTGGAGACTTTGACTATGTGATACAGACAACAGTGTTGTTATTTGGGGAGGAATCTATGTACATTTCGAGAAGAAGTAAGTTGTCCTTTGTCACATTGTTTACATTTTTCTATACACCTTTCAAATAAAATCTGGGTCAATTCTCTCGTTAACTTGATCCCAGGTAATACATGTATAATAGTGATAATGTTCAATACTCTCTGTACAAAAGTCAAAACAGGTAATTTATTTTTTGATTGATTGATTGATTGCAATGTATCCCTATTCATTTTGGCACTCTACTAGTAATGTCAATAGTGTTGAGATACAAATTACAGTTATTTTTTTTTAGGGGGGGGGGGTCAACTTCAGGGCCTGTTTACCAAATATTTGTTCTCCTTGTGCAGGTGTATTTTTTTCCAGATCAATTTTCAGGTATTCCTAATCCTTAGTTAAGTAGTCTGCAGGAAAGATACAAATATATGGGGGTTTTTTTTATGGGGGAAACTTCAGAGCATTTTAACCAGATAAACCTGCCTTGCTGCATGGTTTATGATCCACATGTGATGTCAAGGTTGAAAGATTCTAAGCCCCCATTTCACTAAAGTTTTAAGGTATAACAAACATTGAAAAAGCATTGGTCCAACTTTCTTATTTACATCCATTCTCTTGTGAACAGACACATGGTATCTGTGAGGTGTTGGGGGATGTCCTTGTGGCAGGAGGGGGGTTGGGATGGACTAGTGGTTTAGAGTGTCGCGCTTTGACCTCTAGCTGGCCGCTCACCTCTGGCTTGTGGTTGTGGTTTTGATCCCTGGTGTGAGCGTATTTGGTATGGAGATAGGGGCGCCTTCCCAACCTTGTGAAATAAAATTGAAACCATATGTTAGTCCCAAAATGACCTAGTTTGTGTCAAGTGGACGTTTAACCCCATTTCTCTATCTCTCTTGTGGCAGGAGCCACCTCTAAGCTTAAAAACACTAAATAGTCTAAAAGCCTTAAAACACCTCAACACTTGATGTATATGTGTTAGCATGATCTTCTCAGATTGAGTGGTCAAATGATTCAACGTTTGTACTTTATAACATAAGATCTGTCATTGAGCCAAGTGGAGTACAGTTTTGATTGCCTGCTGGTACATGACAAGGTGTATACATATAGGTCGTTGGTCCGTCCACGGATTTTCTCCATTTCCTCTGGTTATCTCCCACTGCTACAGACCCTTACTCACTATGGAAATAAAATTGAATGTTTTGTTAGTCCCAAAATTACCAAGTTTGTGTTGTGTGGATGTTAAACCCCATGTCCCTCACTCTCTCACTTAAAGTCTGATTTAAAAGATAAAAACAACGAAGGGACCAACATAAACTACAATTACTGTAAATAGACTTCAAGTATTTAAAGGATTAGAAACTAAAAACTTTTAACAGTCGGTGAAGATTAATTTAAAACCAGATTTAAAAGATAAAACAATGTCAGGCATAACAATGATTACCTTTAATCGAATTCTAGTGTTTTAGAGAATCAGGAACTAAAAAAGGGGTTAAAAGTGTGGAATGGTTAAGCGTAGAATTACGTTTGTGATCCTGTACATGGAAGTTACATTGATGCAGACTATAACCCAGTCTAGCGTAGACAAGCTGATAATAGCTGGGATTATTGTTAGCGTGAGATGTTTTTAAAACGATTTTACTTCAGACAAAAATAAGATTGATTCTTTTTTTGTGTATTTTCACCATGGATTCAGTGAGTGCTGAAGGATATGAATTGAAAATGGCCATTTATTTGTATATCTTATTGATAAATGACAAAGTATAAAAATATATAGATATAATTGTACTGAAATTTGAAATACACTAAACATATATAATAACAATAGGAAATGAAATGAAATAGGGTTTAACGTCCTACTGTTCTGCTCCCTCTGGGCTAATGAAGATGGGCAAACGCCGTACAGTGTGCTATGAGGGAAGTTGTGTGTGGGCAGCGATACTATGGCCTACTCTTATATCGAATTCCAACTGCCAATGTATACATGGGACCTTGGTTTTTCATCCCATCCGGACGATTGGACAGCTGTCCTTGACAGGCCCTCCATCCTGCACCACAGACAAGAGGAAACCACTTCGGAAAATCCAGATGAACTTTCTCGGTCAATTCAAGGATAGAACATGCGACCTCTAGGCTAGCAAACAAGCATCTTATCCACCGTAGCTCCCCTAATAACAGTATGAATAGTGTAATTATACTGTATTGCGTGTTGATCATAGATGGAGATAACATCCCCCCACCCCCCCAAACAATATTGCTGTGACTTTGCTGAAACAACGTTACAAGCAATTAATACCGGTTGTATAAAGACATGTCATTTTTGTTTTGCTGTACAAACAGTGTATAATAGAGAAATAAAATAAAACCAAGTACAAACAGTTCAAACCATTAGACAAAATTCAAAGTCCTCAAAAAAGGGAATAGGCAAAATAGTGTAACCTTAATTTATTTGCCTGAAAAGTTGAAGTCAGTTGTAATGGTAACTAGGGTTTGTATTAAAAATCATTTTGAAGTTGTAATTTAACCCACTTGTTGTTCTGTTCGCATCAAACATTCTTGTCCAAAAGTCTGTTTTGCGCTTTATTCGAAAAGACAAAAATGGGACTTAGATTGTTCTTCCCCGGAACTCTTTATGTTTATTTCATACATACAGAAGAACGGGTCTTCCATGTCTTTGACAGCACAGCTAGATATGCCTGAAACTCCAAGTAAAATAACTGAACAGTGCCTTTAAAACATATACTAATAAATACTTTAATTTATTTCATACACAAAGGTAGACATACAGATGTACTGATGCGATAATAGTAATAATGGTAATAATACAAATGATAAAATTTACAATGTTTTTACAATTATTTACAGTTTAATAAATACATAGGTTAAATTTGATTCAGTTGAGTTATTTTCTATATTAATACTCTACATGTATAATTTCAGGGTTTTTTTATCTTTATCACAGACTACATGAAAATGTTTCATAAATAACAATTCATTTGCAGATCATTTACTTGATATTTGTTAGTTGTGCCATTTACCATCCTACTTATTATTTCTCTCTCTCTCTTTCTCTCTCTTAATAATGATGTTGTAATGATGATGATTATTATATAGTGATGTTGTAAGGAGATATAACAAGACATGATAACAGATTGTGTGTTTGATGTTTGTTGTTGGTAATACAGATTAATGTCTGGTCAGTTTGTATAGACATAATCTACATGCTGATAATTAGTTCCTTTATTGATTCATACTCACAAATTCTTACTCAGCTTAAAAGACAGTTTTACATTACACAGGTCAGTACATTTTTGGATCTTGTACAACCTTGTTGGTTTTCTCTGGGCCTTCCGGTTTCCTCCCCCTGCTAAAAATGATGTGCAAGTAAATTATTGAAATAAAATTTAACCATATGTTAGTCCCGAAATGACCTTGTTTTCGTTGAGTGGAGTTAAACCCCCTTTCTCTCTCTATCTCTCTCTATTTATGACTACTTTCACTTTCAATGATGATTATAAATCTTATCTCTTATATATCCTGTTTACAAATTGGTTGAATAAACTAATAATTTCCTATCACACTTTGCACATTTATAATATGCATCAAAATAGAAAAAAAATATAAATTTTGTAAGTTTAATTTTTTTCATGTAATAGTTTATCTTTAGTGGTGATTAGAATATAATTAAAATGCATACAAATAACTAAACTATATGTTATCAGTGAATGTTATCAGATGGTATGAGTACAGAATTTGAAGTGATTTTGGAGGTGATCTATTTTGGGAATATTTTATGATCACAAGGGTGATATTCTTCATGTCAGGGCTGAGAAGGATGCCAGGATTTTTCAAATTAGGTTCCCACTGCTAAGGATCCCTATGCACAGGGATAAAATTGAACCATATGTTAGTCCAGAAATGACCTATTTTGTGTTGAGTGGACCTTAAACCCCATCTCTCTCTCTCTCTAAGCGTGTGCGTTGTTTCACAAGGTCAGTCATTGAGTCAACTAGCCTGGTTTGGATTCCCGGGTTGTTCGTGACCCGTGGGTCCCACTGCTAAAGACCCCTACAGGCAAGCAAATTATTGAAATAAAGTTGAAGTCCGAAAATGACCTAGTTTGTGTCCAGTGGACCTTAAACTCCATCTCTCTCTCCCCCTCTCTCTTTACAATGGGAAGATCAAATGAAATGAGGTTTTAAGTCCAACTGGGATTCAACCGACCCGTTGGTGAATTTCAACTGTCAAGGGTTCTTTTACGTGCACACTAACAGTTGCACAGGACCTGAGTTTTTGAACACACAATAACTGCAAAGCTTTTGCTATAAGAACCTGGGTACAACATAGATTTTATGGGTTTAAACAAATAACTAGGATATATATCACCAGAAACTGCATGCCACATATAAATACATCGCCAACTTCTTTCATCTTTTTATTTGTCGAAACACAATCTGTGCAGTTTGCACTGGAGCGTACTTGTAGTTGTTGAAACCTACAGCTCCATCTGTCTGGTCTTGGTCCATCAACCCCTTGGTCAGTTGGTCAGTCTAATTACTTCCTGATAGTAAATCCATCTGTGTAATTCCACTGCTCCGGTGCAATTTACTGATTTTAATCTGTTTTGTATTAAGTGTAGAATGTCTTTATCAAATTGTTGTCAATCAGGTCCCAGCAGTGTTTGTAATAAGTAGACATTGCTGATTGACTTAAAGTCAACCAAGTGTGGTCAGTTATTTGATATGCAAATTTCTTCATTAGGCCTTGTGGAATACTTTATGTTTCACATGTAAAATTATTAAACCAAATCTGTGGATTTTTTTCCCTGTAATTTATGTTTAATACAAATGTACAATATTGTAGATGTGTGAACTCCACAAAGAAAGGATTTTGTTATACAAGGTATTTTTTAAATGTGCTTTTCAATAGAAGTTTTCTTCTTTTAGAATTAATTAATAATTCTGTGCAGGTTGCAAAAAATTCTTTTCAATGGAAATGTATTTATTTTTGTGAAAAAATTAATTATTCTCGCCAAGATATTTGATTACGTTGATTTAAAAAGCCAAAGTTTCTTTCTGAGGATATTAAGTGGTTTTAGTGTAATAACCAGTATATTTTTACTCTGTTATGCAACAGATTTAATGGGGGGAGGAGATGGCCGAATGGTTAGCACATGCATGCTGTATCATAAGGTCTGTCATTGAGTCAACTGGTGTGGTTTCGATTCCGCTGTGGTCTCCCACTCGTCATTAGTTGGGTTTGTGACAAAAATTAGGACCTGAAATTCATCCATTCTTTACACAATTCTATTCTACTCGAGTAAGATTCCCATTTCTATCCCTCGGAGAATTGTAGCCAGTCTGTAGAAAGAGCCAATATATTTTTATTTTGGCCTAAGTTTTAGCTTCCATTAAGGAATTTTGAAATGCTAAAGGTACCTGATCAGGGGTTCATCATTTAATACATGAGTAACATTGAGGTATGTAAACATAAACAAGTGCAGATAAGGTCAGAGGTTAAAGGTCACACCCTGACATGTTAAATACCAATCAAGTAAAGGTGTTATAATATTAGGACTATGTACCATGTAATTGGTTTCTGATTGACACAGTTACACATGTTTAACATCATCTTTACCAAATACCTCAAAAAATAAAATCAAGTTGTGTTCAACAACAGAGAGAGAGAAATGGTGTTTAACGTCCAATCGACACAAACTAGATCATTTCAGGACTAACATATGGTTCAATTTTATTTCAATAATTTGCTTGCACGTAGGGGTCTTTATCAGTGGGAGGAAACTGGAGGACCCGGAGAAAAACCCACGAGGTTGAACAGGCGAGCCTACTCCTTTTCATGTACAACTCGGAAATTGAAGCCACTTCAGTTGACTCAATGACAGATCTTATGATACAACGCAGGTGCGCTAACCACAATGGCTGCTTTATATAATGAGTATTTTAGGGACGCTAATCCTAAAACTTTTAAGGGGGGTAATAGGTAAATTGGATCCACGTTCAATCTTCTAAAAAGGGGTTAAAGTTAGTGTTCCCCCAAATTCTTATTTATATAAAGCGGCTATTTTGGACTGTGGAAACATGCAAACATTCCCAACTGACCTGCAATTAGCATCTTCCTACTGGAATGGGGTAAGAACCAGTTACTGATGTGTCCTTGAACCAAATATTTGCCTTTAAATAACCAAAGTATTATTGTTCCAAGGATGTTAATCTCCATTCCTTAATTACTTGCACATTTTTCTGCTACCCCTAAACACCCTTAATCCTGGATTACTAGACACATGTTTCTACTAATCACCTTCCTTGCACCGAACAGACAAACATGGCTACTAATTGTTTCTACTCACGGAATCAAGACATCTCAGGTTTAGAATCAAGATGTCCAGACATCAGGCCTATCAGACATTTCATTTAGTTTATTTTCTTTCACAACTGGACAAGGTGAAACATGGATTTTATCAAGAAGAATCAGTACTTCTGTTCTTATCATGGCCGCCTCCTTGCAGACGCTCTCAAAATTTTCTATTGTCTTACACAGGGAAATTACATCAGCACACTTCGGACAGACGAATGTCTTGGGTACTCGAATGAAAATTGCAGGATGTAATTTTGTCCATGAGATTTATTGTTTTTGAAAATAATAATATGGCAGGAGTAAGATTGGTTTCATGGGTTGGTGTTAATCTTGGTAATAAAGTAGGTCTGACGATGATATGAATCATTGCCTTATGATAACTTAGTTTCAAGTATTGGCAAATCATGGGTGGCATTCCCAAATTTAGTTTAAAAAAAAAGCATTAAAAATTTAATAGCAGTAATAAAAAAAAGCATTGAAAATTAAATGAAGTATTTGCCAAAGTATTTTGTAAATTTATAGATATTTTTATACCTTGTGTGACAGTAGAATATAGAGGATCCCATAGACGAAGTTTGAAAAGTTCACGAAAGTTGTTTTGATAACGTACATGTAAGAAGATCATTTCATTATTGTAGTTGAATAAAAAGAGATTTTAATGCCAAATGTTTGGCACCACAGACAAGTATTGGCACCATTAGAATACGTTAGCCAGATTTCAATTGATTTTTTATCATGGACTTCACGGCTACTCTCCCTGCTTCAACTCTAAGTAGCTTTCATTAGTTTCAATTTGACGAGCAAATAACTTCGAATTAATGTCTGTTGTCGACTTGTGTTGGTCAGTTCTTTGTCAAGAAATCTTCACTTCACTTTGCCTGATGATTTCTGCAAAGTCTGAAAACAAAATAAAAGCACTTTCCTTGAATTAAAAAAACGTTCATCTTTGGATGACTCTTAAAATACCCCATTCTGAGTTTATCGCGTGTTTGTGAGATTGTCATTACCGACATGAAAAAATGTGTCTCTTTTCTATCGCTCTTCTTAAATTCAAAATGATACTTTTCATTTTATACACATTTTAATTTTTATATTTTACGGAAAGTTGTTTCCCTATGGCACAAAATAAATTACTTTTCATCTACATAACTAACTTTTAAATTCAAAATGTTTCATATTCAGGACCTTTTAGCACGATTCTCGCGGCTAAGTAGAAGTTTAAAAAGAAAATTTCTTACAGAAACGTAGAACTGCTACAGGTTCTTTGTTTATAGAGTAAACCTATTATAAACCGATCTTTTAACGTAAATATATGTTTCTTTTACGCTAGCTTCTGCCATCAGGTAATGGTGTCAAAATATTTTTTCTTTCCAAATTTGTTACAATTTTTTGCTTATTTGCCAAACAAAGAAAACGGCCAATTAAGTTATCATCGCAGGAGATGTAGAGGTGTGTTGGGATGAGATATATGATGAATTACAACTTTTGTGAATGGAATTAGCAGCTCAGGTAAAAAGAACGACTTCCTGAGTTTCAGGTGTCGGTGATTAACGATGATGTCAGGATTATAAAAGAAGATAGCAACTGGTTTTTTGTGTTTTATTTTCTCAACTTTCGTGATTTACTGTCTGCTGTCTTGTATATTACAGAAGCGTTTATTTCATGTTAACGGAATAATTAGGATTTATGACTGTTTGAAGTTAAATTTATTATATTTTTATTTGTGGCTTTTTAAGGTTTCTTCATCAATGAAATAAATGATTTTGAGAAAATGAGTTCTTGAAGATTACAATTGATTTAAATTAACTAGGAGTCAAAATACCATGTCCAGTTGATGCATGGTGATATGGTGAGTCATGGTACTGACTCGCTAACTGACCAATTTGTACTCCGTTTTGATCCATGTCCAAGAAATTTCTTGGGGGGTGGTTTAACACATATGTGAAACCATAAGTTCTGTCATTTAGGCATGTTGAGTGGTTGTGATTCCCCGCTTGTACATGACAAGGTTTGTGTCATTTCTCTCTCTCTTTGTCCTACCAAGCTGGTTTTGCCTTGTTAGTGGTACATACCAGAGGCCCTGTCAATGTATAGCATCCAGTCATTTGGGTGGAACAGAATATGCAAGGTCCACCCATGAAAGTAAACATTTCAATTCCAACTATGTCCCGATCTGCGCCTGATCAGTATCTAAAAATGAAGTAAAAGGGGGTTTAATGTCTTACTTTTCTGCACCAACAGAGAGAGAGAGAGAGAGAAATGGGGTTTAACATCCACTCGACACAAACTAGGTCATTTCGGGACTAACATATGGTTTAATTTTATTTCAATAATTCGCTTGCGCGTAGGGGTCTTTAGCAGTGGGAGGAAACCGGAGTGCCCGGAGGAAACCCACGAGGTTGAGAAGGCGCCCCTATCTCCATGCCACATACGCTCACGCCTGGTATCGAAACCACAGCCGCAAGCCAGAGGTGACCGGCCAGCTAGAGGTCGAAGCGCGGCACTCTAGACCACTAGGCCATCCCAACCACCCGAACTAAGGGAGATGCAGACATGTTTTAAAATGAAACAAAGTTTAACATCCTACTTTTCTGCGCAGACTGTTTTAATGAAGGCGGGCTGTATCAATGTATTAATATGTAACATGTTTTTTTATAGCATATTTCCTGCGATAAATTATCACGCAAACAGTTTTTCTAACAAATAAAGATAACTCATTGTATTATGTTACAGTAGAATGTTATTAACCATAATACAACTCGATATTACTGAGAATATTTTAACTCCCCAATTGAGCTTCTTCTTATTACTAGCAAAATATTTATCATTTTTTGTCGACCAGACCCTTGAAATAGAAGGATATAGATATGGTTAACAAGACCTTAGAGAATTGTGGAATCACCAGAAGTATGTTTAAAGTTAATGATGTGAGCTTAGAACGATAACAGTATCTATTTTCTTCACTCCTCCCAGTAAACACATGTAAACCATTCGGCAGACAGTAGTCGAAATGTCTTGCCCCCTTTCTGCACCCTTTATCTGCCACAATGACAGACAAGGGACACCCTTATTCATTATCAATTTGAACACTCTTCTATTTTATTAGTTCTTGGTGCCAAAAACATATCTCTAGCTTGATATTTTCCTCTCAATCTTCAATTTGAATGTATACAGTTATTAAATATAAGATATGTCAAAATACCATGTTACATTAGCTCAATTCTGTACGTGGAAATTACATGGGCCTTATTCATTGAAATATTTTTAAAATAACTGAATGTTCATTGGCTGAACACTAAAATTAAAGTGCAGATTTAAGCTCTTGATCAATCAAAAATCTTCTTTCTTAAAAAGATGTAATTTCTGTTTTCCAAAATAAAACCCCTGGATATTATAAGGGGTAGCAAAGTTAAAAGGGCTGTATGTGCCAGACTTAGTTGTAAAAAAATGGCTCAATGGCCAAATATATTCAGTATCAATTTTTTTTATGTTCTTTCTTTACTCTTATTAACTCTTTAAGAAATGTTATCTTTGCAACCCTAACCCTCCCTATTCACTATTGACGGGCCCCAGTGATATTTTCAGCCAAGAGGCCCACTGCAAGCTTTACATGTATCCTGGTTATATAGGGTATTTAAAGAAAGGTCTGGAGGCTCTGGACCTATTGTAATTTTTATCCAGTACTAGTTGTTGTGAATGTTGTGAATCAGGGTGAGATTGAGTAAAAATAATCAGGAGTATGATTAAATATCATCAATTATTCAGGTAATTACTGAATGGCTAAAATAGGAAAAAACACATTTCCCCTTGTACTTACAACTCTCTTATACTATTGTCCACTTTAATGAATTCACGAACACAGAAACTGATTTCCTCTGTAGGAATTTTTTATGTGTTATACATATTACAGAAAGCGTTCCTGGGTGCGATAAAGAAAGTTCCTTTTTATGGTGTTTCATTATAGAGTTATGCATATTACAGAGAGAGAGAGAGAGAGAAATGGGGTTTAACGTCCACTCAACACAACCAGGTCATTTCGGGATTAACATATGGTTTCAATTTTATTTCAATAATTCGCTTGCGCGTAGGGGTCTTTAGCAGTGGGAGGAAACCGGAGTGCCCGGAGGAAACCCACGAGATTGAGAAGGCGCCTCTATCTCCATGCCACATACGCTAACACCAGGGCTCGAAATCACAGCCGCAAGCCATAGGTGACCGGCCAGCTAGAGGTGGAAGTGCAGCAACTTTAGACCACTAGGCCATCCTAATCCCCTACAGAAAGAGATAGTTCCTTGGCTGTGATGGAGAAAATTTCTCAGGATTTTTCAGTCTGGCTTCCAATCGTCATTACAGGTGGTTGGATGGCCGAATGGTTTGTGCGTGTGCGTTCTATCTAAAGGTCTGTCTTTGAGTCAACTTGCGTGGGTTTGATTCCCTGGTTGTACGTGTCAAGGAGTAGGGTCGCCTATACAACTTCGTGAGTTTTGTCCAAGTCTTCTGGTTTCCTCCAACTGCTAAAGACACCTACACACAAGTGAATTATTGAAAGGAATGACCTATTTTGTGTCAAGTGGGCATTAAACCCCATCTCTCTCTCTCTCTCTCTCCAACTCCATTAATGCAAGATGGTAGGACATAGCAAAGAAAATGTCTCTGATCTGAAAGTCCACACATGCATATGAATATTATTCTGGAGTATATCCTAGTACCTTCCTAAATCCAAAAATGTGAAATGGCACATGACGTCTGGGTCACATGTAATTCCAGATTAACAAAGATAATGGTGATCACCTCTGAAGAAACAAAATTTTGGACACCCTGTTTGTAGTTAGTAGTCGAAGGCAGTTTTGTACAAATGACAAGATAAGAAGACAGAACCACGCCTGTCCAGGCAAAATTCTCTGCTTTACATATTGCACATATGAGCATAGGAATAAAAATGACAACATGTTAGTCTCAAAAAATCTTTTTACATTAGCCCAGTCAGTGCAGAACTCATTTCATTGCTAAAGGTATTTTGTTGAGAATGTCCTGACCTCATTTCCAGAAAAGAATATACATCTATATCTATATAAACCTATTTCCATGCACACAAATTTGTACCCTGAAATTTTCGATGTCAAAATGATAAAATTGATAAATTGGCACACAGTCGACATAACAGGGTTACGCCTTATTTTATGGCCCTTGATCTTACAAGTATTTACATGTAAATATGGCATGTGAGTGAAAACAAACAATCTAGATATGTCTTGGAATATTAAATCTGTAATATGAGAAACAATTGTAATGTCAATTTAACTCAAAATGTTAGGAGGTGCATTTTTTCTGTGTCTTCAAATATTAAGTCGGTAATATGAGAAATAATTCTTATGTCATTTTAACTCGAAACGATAGGCACTGCGTTTTTTCTGTGTTGTCAGACATGTTTCTTTGTTATGATATGATGTCATCCACATGGGAATTTCCTCCCGATTCTTGTTTTGAATTCTTATAATAGTTACTTTTTGTGCTACATGTGTCATAATCATGGCAAGAAATTGACGCCTTCATCCACTTCATCCATCTTGTAAAAATTCCTGTTTTCACTAACAACACTTGAATATTTGTGAAGAATTTGGCCTTCATGTTATTCAACAGAGTTGCTGGAATTGTAACAATATTGGCACTGATTCTCAGATTGTGATTCCTGCAATTACGTCTTCTCGTCAGATCAAACAAGTTGTAGGAAGCCGGTTTTTACCAAGTTTATTTATTGAGGAATTTTTGGGAACATGATCTCCGGCCCGATTCTATGCCACCTTGTTATGGTCTGGGGTTTTCATGCTCGGTTGACGTTGTGTCTGAGAATCAGAAGAGATTTGGCACACCATGTGTTTTATTCCCAGGATGTAAAAACATCTAACATTGTAATGATTTGAAGTAATGTGTGAAATTTTTCACGTCTCCTGGAATTTTGTCAAGTGTATCATTTAATTGAGAAGGAGCAGAACTCTCTGTACATGTTCCAGGCTATCAGATGTATCTTTCTCAGGTTTTTTGAATTTGAAAATTGACCTTTCTTGATTAACAGATTTGTTGATAACAAGACCTGTGTCAAGTTTCACTGCTACAACATTGATGGCTTCTAGTCATACGAATGGGACAAAAAATTGAGATTCAGTGTACATGTTGCCGTGCACATAAAAAAAACAGATCCTATTTTCATCCATGAAGAAAATTAGAATTAAGAGAGAAAGAGAAATGGGGTTTAACATCCACTCAATACAAACTATGTCATTGCGGGACTAACACATGGTTTGATTTTATTTCAATAATTCGCTTGCGCATAAGGGTCTTTAGCAGTGGGAGGAAACCGGAGGACCCAGAGAAAACCCACGAGGTTGGACAGACGACTCTAATCCCTGTCATGTACAACCACGGAAACCAAACCACTAAAATTAAAAAGATGGTGAAGATTTATGGGTGGCATTAAAAAAACATGAGAATAAAAGCAATAAAATATGTCCAGTTGGTAAACATGAGAATAATTACAGTAAAAGATGTCTAGCTGGTGCTGGTTCATTTAATATGTCAGTATAAATTAAATATGTTTATTTTACAGACTATAGTGTGATGATATTAGCATATTCCTTATACTCTCTCCAACCTCTAATACAGTGGAAGCCATAGTGACTCAGTGATTAAGGTGCTCGCTCTCTAACTAGCAAGTTCCAGGGTTCGATCCTGCTGTTGGCTGAGAAAATACCCCAATATTCCAGCATGGTTTGGGGGGTTGGATGGCCGAATGGTTAGCATGTGCACCCTGTATCGTAATGCCTGTCATTGAGTCAACTGGCTTGGTTTTCTGTATGCAGTTGTACATGACAAGGAGTAGGGTCACCTGTCAAACCTCGTCTGTTTTCTCCGGGTCCTCTAGTTTCCTCCCACTGCTAAAGACCCGTAAGTGCAAGTGAATTATTAAAATCCCTCCAACATATTCCACATATGGGTTTTGATTCAGCCCAATGATTAATTAATCCTAAGCAATGCCAGATTCTTCAGCTAATTGCTTCATAGTTCTAATAAACACATATCTTTAATGTTATCTAATTACATTTTAATTACAATCAGAACCCATGCTACGGTCCTCATTTAGTAAATGACATTTTACACAAATCATCTTGTGTTTATTTGTTTCGAGGTTGTGTTCTCCAGGGTAGAGAGCACAAAAAGGGTTTCTGTGTACATTTAGGGGAAAATATATTTGTTTTTAAATGACAATTTTTGACTGAGTTGTTTTTCTGTAATTATAACAATAGACAAAATAGCAACCTGCTGTTAGGTAATTACATCATTAATGGACCCAGGGTTTATCAAAGGCATCCATTACCAGCTAATTAATCTCCCTTGGGCATTATTTAATTGTTCTGAACCAGGGCTACTCCATAATTGATATGGTTATGTTACAGGGAGCCGCAGTGGCTCAGTGACCAAGGCACTGGTTCGTAGACCAGATGCTTCAATCCTGTTGTTGACCAAGAAGTTCCTAAGGATTTTCAAGAGTGGTTTCATCTTGTGAATGATGCAGGATCAGTACATTGTTTCCAAAGCATATCTTGTAAACAATTCAAAATATCTTCATTAAACTCTATACAAAAGATATATAATAGTTCTGACCTTTGCTAATGAGAAACGGGCGTCATTGGGGGGGGGGGGGTCTGAATGGTTAGCACATGCATGCTGTATCAAAAGGTCTGTCATTGAGTCAGCTGGCATGGTTTCAATTCCCCAGTTGAGTTGTACACGACAAGGAGTAGGGTCGGATCGCCTGTCCAACCTCATGGGTTTTCTCCATATACTCCGACTTCCTCCCACTGCTAATATAAATAGCCCTACGCTTAAGCGGATTATTAAAATAAAACTGAATCATGTGTTAGTCCCGAAATGACATAGTTTGTGTCAAGTGGACATTAAACCCTATTTCTCTTTCTCTCTCTAATGAGAAATTTCTCTGATTTAATAATTTGTGTGTTTTCATTGAAAGATATTTTTTATTCTGGTATACATGTGTACAAGAGTGTTGAATGTTGGTAAATGGGTTGTTTTAATTTTGTTTTTGTTTTCTTAACATTTGATATCACTTCTTACTTTTTCGGGAAGCTCACATAGCTAAATATTTAATTTCCACACTTGTTATAAATGCATCATTTTAATTGTAAGACCAGATGGTCTATGTTGATAATATTAATTCTGACCAATACATCATAAAGTAGCCATTATTTTGACAAGCAACAGGAGAGGTAAACCAGATCATCTGCTAGTGTGAAGGATAAATGTCATATCAAAGCCGAGAGATTTGCTGAATTCTTGATATTATGGCTTGAGATCTGCAATATGTAGGTAGGAATACATATTTGAAGTCTTGTTTATTTTTGCGCTGCAAGTTTTGGTGTCGTTTTACGCTGTGTTTAATGTTATAATTGAAAGGGGAGTGAAGTGATGCAGTAAATGAATAGCTTCTAGTTTATAAACCATCTTTGATTTGACTCTTGTGTGTAGGGTTACTCAGCAGGGAGCATGAAGGGAGGAGAAGCACTGGCTTAATCCCTCTAATTCCATTTTCTAATTCGGCTTTTTTCAACCTTCACATTCCACTTGCTTCATCCTTTTAATTCCAATGTCTTCATCCTTCTAATTCCACTTTCTTCATTCGTCTAATTCCACTGTCTTTATCCTTCTAATTCCAATGTCTTTATCCTTCTAATTCCACGCTCTTCATCCTTCTAATTCCGCTTTCTTCATTTGTCTAATTCCACTGTCTTTATCCTTCTAATTCCACTGTCTTTATCCTTCTAATTCCACTGTCTTCATCCTTCTAATTCCACTTTCTTCATTCGTCTAATTCCGCTGTCTTTATCCTTCTAATTCCACTGTCTTTATCCTTCTAATTCCACTGTCTTCAACCTTCTAATTCCACTTTCTTATAATTCCTCTGGAAGTCACAATAGTTGAGCCTGTTCTATGGCTTATTTTCTTAAATGTAGGCCTACCAAAAATATTAAGTGCTTGAAACAAACCATTTAAATATGTCAAATTATCAGATTGTTTTATCTGCATGATTTTAGGTGGAGAGAGAGAGATCCACTTAACACAAATTAGGTCATTTCGGGACTAACACATGGTTCAAATTTATTTCAATAATTCGATTGTGTGTATGGGTCTTTAGCATTGGGAGGAAACCTAATGACCCAGAGAAAACCCAAGAGGTTTGGACAGGCGACCCTACTCCTTGTCACATACAACACAGAATCAAAACCACTCCAGTTCATTCAATGACAGACGTAATGATGCAGCGCACATGCGCTCACCATTCAGCCACCCCACCCCTCTAAGGTTTATAGAAAGATTTGTGTGGAAGAGTGGACTGTACACATACATGTAACAATCAGGGCTTCTATTTCCTTCATTTGTGCTCCCAGGTTTTATGCAAACCTTATCATTTACATGTAAGAGGGTTGGAATATTGTAGGATAGAAAATAAATGAACAAGTTCTGAGCAGTAAAAGAGTCGCTCAGATTTTGTAAACCATCTTTTTTACACTGTGTATGTATAGTGGCTCAGGGTTTGTATAGTGGCTCAGTGTATGTACAGTGGCTCAGTGTATGTACAGTGGCTCAGTGTATGTACCTTGGCTCAGTGTATAGTGGCTCAGTATATGTGTATGTACAGTGGCTCAGTGTATGTACAGTGTCTCAGTGTATAGTGACTCAGTGTATGCATAGTGTCTCAATGTATATATAGTGACTGGCTCAGTATACATGTATGTACAGTGGCTCAGTGTATGTACAGTGTCTCAGTGTATAGTGACTCAGTGTATGCATAGTGTCTCAATGTATGTATAGTGACTGGCTCCAGTGTATGTTTAGTGACTCTGTGTATAAGGTGCTGGCTCATTAACCATGAGATCCCAGGGTTGGCCGAGAAAGTTCCTCAGGATTTTTCCAGTTGGTTTGCCTATTGTCAGTAGTGCAGGACGAAAGGTCTGGTAATGATGTGTCCAGGATGATATGATAAACTGAGGTCCTGTGTGTATGTTAGTGTGCACGTAAAAGAACCCTTTGCAGTTGGAATTCAACAAAGAATGTGTTGAAGCCCAGTTTATTGCATAGAAGAAGGACATTGATCCCCATTTCATTTTATCTACTCTTGTCTTATGCATAGTTTAGTATAAATAAATACATTTAGGATACTAAATGAATCACTAATCTCTTTACTCAATGTATAAGACCCTGTGTACACATATGTAAGAGGGCTTGAATCTTTTTACTACGATTCTATCTGCTATATAAGTGTGAGGGTTGGAATCAGGCAGTATAAATTAAATGAACACGTCTATAGCACATGGAAATCTGGACCAAAACATGTAAACACACAGGTTAAACAACAGTCGACTATATAAAACAAGATCAGTTAGAAATACGATCGGCAGAAATTTACTGATAACTTCCAAAAGTCAATTAGGCTATCAGACGACTCTCTTTAATGTTTACTTCTGAAAATATCCTCCCGATCCACTACTTTAAATAAAAAGATATATATCTTAGTTGTTTATAGTCTTCAAGAATATTGGGATATAACATTCACTTAGGAAAATTAGGGTTAAAAAATGAGATAACTGTTTTGATTGTATATTGGCATGAATTCTGTTTCTGTCGTAAAAGTTTCTCTTTGCCATATTTGACTAAAACTGTGTCTTGTTAAAGTTTTTAGTCTTAGCAAAATTGGGGTTAAAAAAACACAGAGAGAGAGAGAGAGAGAGACAGATAGAGAGACAGAGAGAGACTTCTTGTCATGTACAAGTCATAAAAACCACCAGAATAGAAACATGCCACTAGACTCAATGACAGAGCTTCTGATTCAAGGGCCATTTAATATCAGTTTGTGTTGTTTGTGTTTTTATGACATGATATTCCTGTCTTAAAGAGATAAACAGACTTTCATAGCATACACATTAAAAGGTAGTCTTTATTAAAAATCATACTGGTCAATAAATGATAATCAATCCAGTCCATAAATGATCATAATCATACTGATCCATAAATGATGATAATCATACTAATCCATAAATGATCATAATAAACTGGTCCATAATGATCCTTTATCATAATCATACAGATCCATAAATAATCATAATCATACTGATCCATAAATGATCAATATACAGGTCTATAAATTATCAAATTGATCATTTCAAAAGGTCTCATTACTTTCTATTGCTTTCATGACATCATTTAATTTTCTGTCTTAGAAAGTCAGTCATCTGCTGAAGCTTTAATCCTTTTCAATCCATAGTCATAAAGATGAAGATAGCATTTTATCTACATTTTTTTATTTAATCATTACTTTTTAAAGAACACCAATCAACCCATATATTTTATAAACGAATTTACTGAATGAATGAATGAAATAGGGTTATATATCCTAATGAAATGACTATTGGCTTACAATTACATTAAAAATTTATTCTGTATTTAAAAATAAAAGGCACACATGTAGTTATCCTGGGGTAGTTAGAATGAATGAATGAATGACTTAATTTACAAGTATATCAAAAATTTATCCTGTATTTAAAAATAAAAGACGCACACTATAAACATACTGAATTGGCTAGAATGAATGAACAAATGAATGAACAAATGAATGAAATGAAGTTTAAACTCCTACTGTTCTGCTCCAACTGGTCTTTTGAAATCGACACATGTCATGCAATGTGCTAAGAGAGAAATTTTGCCCAGACAGCAAATGAATTCCAATTGACAAGTTTGCTTTAACATGAACGCCTCAATTTTTTTGCGGTCCTGGTGGTTATAAATACATGGCACGGTATAAAACTAATATTAACTCCCATCAAACAAATAGAACCAAATAATATAGATATTAATATAATCAATCTATAGCCAATACCTGGAATTATTGATTCATTACACTACATCAGATATATCATTTATATCCACTGTCAGTCAGAGTTGTTATATAGTTGTTAGAATTTCTACTGGTGGTATAGTCAGACTGGAGTATGAGAAGCTACACTATACTCCACACCACTGCTTCTAGCTAGCTATAGAAGTACTTCAGTACAGCTTTGAACGCTGTCATGTTAACATCTATGGGACTTAGCTCTAGTGGATTTACTCTACCGGTACTCTCTTGTTCTAGGATGCAGTTTTATTAATGTAAGTTTCTATGTGATTTTTGTTCTTTTGTGGTATTTCTTGATAGACTTATTGTATTTCTATATGTGTTAATTATGCTAGAAGAAATACTTGTGACTTATTGTAGCATAACATCCTCAGGTACATGTAGAGTGAAGTTTTATTACTATAAGTTTCTGTACAAACTTTGTGCTTTTGTAGTATTTTTGAGGACTTTTTGTGAATTTATCATGATAGTTTGGCCCATGACTTTTTATTTAACATGCAGTTTTATTTACAAAAGTGTCTAAAACCTTTTTGTATTTTTGTGTATATATGTTCACGACTTTTTGTGAATTTATTCCTATGATAGTTTTGCTTAAAGAGTTGCTCATGACTTTCGTGTAAAATACTACTGTATTAATATAAGTTTCTCAACAAACTTTTGTACTCTTGTCGTATATTTTAAAGATATATATGAATTTATTCCTGTATGATATATAGTTTTGCTTGAAAAGATGCTCATGACTTCGGGTTAAATAAATCTTGGCTTACTTAATGTAGGTTTCAGAATAAACTTTGTACTTTTGTCGTAATTTTAGATACTTTTTTATGAATTTTTTCCCAATGTAATAGTTTGCTCATTGCTTGTGGTTGCATAATATATTATTTCTGTTTTGAATAAAACTCTACTAATGTAATAATGATTTTCCTCTTTCCTTTTGTCAATGTGCACAAATGTTGGACGTTGAACCACATTTCATTTTCTTTACGTTTTGTCGTTGGAGAGGTGGCCGAAGGGTTTTTATTATTTTCGCTCTGCTGACATTAAAACATATGCTTCACATTTTTTAAAGCAATCTATATTAAAGTTTACGAGAGTTATAAGGTGGCATTCCAGGTTAAAAAGTGAACATTAAACCCAATTAGATGATTTATAATAAGAATGCTTCACTACACAACTGCATGGTATACATGAGTATGGTAAAGATACAAAGTACAATACAATAATAAACATCATAGAATAAGGGTTACAGAGGTTTCTGAAATTTAAAAGTAGGTCTATATTGAATTTTATCGATAATGCTTGTAAGGTATATACATGTATTAGGCTTTACAAGTAGATTTAATGTCTAGTTTTAAAACATTTCTTATATGAATGTTGCAACCTGTTGTATACATTTATCATCCTTATAATATAGAATCATTTATCATCGTTCATTATATGTATTATTGAATTGTAGGATTATTGTAGCTTTCAGGTTATATTTCAGGTTATAAAATATTTTTGGTTTCATGTATTTGTATTTTTATTTAATTAGTTTGATGGTGATTGTTGTTGTTGTATAGAAATTCTGAATGAGGTGTTTTTATTTTGGTTAGTTTTAGAAAGGATGTTTTAAAGGAATTACTTTGGTAAATACAGTATAAAGTTGGAAAGGAATTGATATTTTCGATTGTAGTATACATAGTAAATACAATATAAATTTAGCACAAGTTGGAAAGGAATTAATGCTTTCAGATGTATAGTAAATACAGTATAAACTTATTCAACAGATTAAGACAGAAAGGAATTAGATGTAGTATATGGTAAATATAAACTTATTACATCAAGTTGGAAAGGAATTAATGTTTTCAGTTGTAGTATGAAATAAATACAATATAAATTCAATTCAACAAGTTGGTATAAGGAATGAATGTTTCATATGTAGTATATATAGTAAAAACAATATAAACTATGTTGGAAAGGAATTAATGTTTTCAGATGTAGTATAAAATAAATACAATAATAAACTAAATGCAATAAGTTGGAAAGATAGTAAATACAGTAATAAACTTCATTCAATAAATCACACGTCTGATCACCATATGTTTTACCTGAAATATACCAGGAGCCACAGTGGCTCGTTGTGTAAGCTGCTGGCTAACGAGCCAGGATGTGTCGGTTCAGTCCAGATCGAGAAAGTTCCTATGGATATTTACATGTTATTTCCAACAGTCAGCAGTGTAGGAATGGGGGGAGGGGGTGGGGGCTGGCAAGGAACTATGTCTTAGAAAAATTGAGGTCTGATATACACGCCACTGTCTGGGCAAAATTTCACTCATTGTACACTTTAAGTTATTCCGGGCATAGAATAAACCCCAAAGGTTTATAATTAAACAGAATTTCTCTCCCTTTCTCTCATCACCTGAGGTGAAGTTAAAGTGTAATAAAGGGAGAAATTGATATTATAGACATTGCTGACATTTTACAACATGTCTGCCCTAATTTTTCATGTTGTATTTATTCCAGACTGTTTAATAGTCCCTGGTACCCAGTACATAGAAATGTCATTCTGGTAGCCCCGGGGGTAATATGTAATGATGATGAAATAAAATAATATGGGGTTTAATCTCTTTATAAGGAGAGGGGGGGGGCGAAAGGTTTACGCATAGGCGTTGCTTCATCAGGTCTGAGGGGGGGGGCGTGGCCAAATGGTTAGCATGTGCGCGTTGTATCATAAAGCCTGTCATTGAGTCAACTGGCGTGGTTTCGCATCCCCGGTTGTAGGAGTAGGGTCGCCGAGTCCTCCGGTTTCCTCTCACTGCTAAAGAACACTACGCGCAAGCGAATTATTGAAATAAAATTAAACCTTATGTTGGTCCCGGAATGACCTAGTTTGTGTTGAGTGAACTAAAACCCAATTTCTCTCTCTCTCTCATTTTAATGAGGAACAAGCGTTGGGTGGTCGAATGGTTAACACATAGGCAATGCTTCATCAGGTCTATCATGATGCCTAGCCCCAACACGCATGTGAATTATTATTGAAATAAAAGTGAGCCTTATGTTAGTCCCAAAAGGTCCTAGTTTGTGTCAAGTGGACATTAAACCCCATTTCTCTCTCTCTCTTATTACAAGGCAATACATTGTGTAAAAAAAGAACATTCCTCTGGCAGATCCAGTTAATATTTTTTTTATGTAGAAATATATTTTAATTCATTTATACACAAGAGTAAGAGCACTTGCTGTGTTGTGATTAGTTAATTGTGGTTAGTTTCTAGGTAGAGGTATATTGTACTGATATATTATATGTTTATTTAACGTGGTATATCAGGTGTAAGCCGTGATATATACTGTGTAAACTACGCTATAAATATATTTTATTTTTAAAAAAACAAAGAAATTAGAAATATTACATAGATAGCTTGGCTCTGAGTCAATCAAGGTGCTGTACATGTATGTGAGGGACTGTTGAATGAGAGATCAATCAAGTTTTATGGTACCGATGGATTGGGGTGGGGAGCACTGAAGGCCTGTAGAATGAGAGGTCGATCTAATACACTAGGATCTTAAGAGTTGTTATCATTGACATGTTCTGGATGAAGTAAGGGATTAGCCAATGAAACCGTCTGTTACGGCGAGTTCTTGGCCTTTTATGTATGGAATTGTGGGTAAACCATTAGGAACGTCAACGCTGATAGATTTATCAAAGTCTGATGTCATAGGGTCAAAAGCTGCTCGTTTGATCCCTGACATGAACTCCCACTATAACTTGTCAGATCTTCATGTAGTGTAGGCCATCGAAAGTATATAAAAAGACAAAATGCAATATAGATCTGTATTAGAATCAGATTAATGTAACCACTGACGTTTTAAAGCCAATTTAACTTAAAATATCTGCGTCTGAATGACACTTCAGTCTTTTTATGGTTCATTCAATGTTAAATAGATGTTTTTTTTAGTTTGTCAAACTTCTAGTCGTCTACATCAATATTTGTGTCTATAATTTTAATAGTGTTGTCAGTTACATACATAAAAAACTTGTCTGTACTTTTGTTAGAAAGTGTCATATCCAGTATGGCGTATGACAGTAAAAACTAGTGATGCCTGAATGATATTAACACAGTGTAAATATTCTGTCTATTTCAATCCTGGTTGATGTCATGTGTCGTATAACTATACACAATCACAACTGTCAAACGGAACACTACATTTAGACACTTTAGAAATCAACCTATTGATATTTTCAAAAGTCATACAGTGGTATCACATGTCTTTTTACTATACACAATCCTAACTGTCACACTGAACATTACATTTAGACACTTAAAAAATCAACATATTGATGTTATTGTCATGTCATAGTCATACAGTCATGGGATTTCGCCTGTATATTCCGGACATGTCCAACGTTATTTTCTGAATGTCCTGAATTGTCCGACCAGGAATATGCCCAATCAGACATCAAGACAAGGTGAATAACGTGAACACCACATTCAGACTCTTTAGAAATTGACATATTGGTATTGATGTTAATGTTATGTGTCGTATAATTAGACACCAATACACATGTCACACCGAATACCACTTTCAGACACTTTAGAAATTGACATATTATTCAAACCATGTATACACCTAAACTAGGAAGTTTCGGGTTCAATCCATATGTTGGCGGAGAAAGTTCCACTAGATGTTCCAAACTAGGTTTCCCATTGTGATTGGTTCCAATCGGATGGGATGAAAAAATGAGGTCCTGTGTACACATTGGTATGCATGATGCACGTAAAGAACTCTTTCAAGTAAAAGATAAGGTAGAAATGCCACCGCCTGACCAAAATAGGCCTCACAGAATTTTACTGTCTTCATTAGCCCAGTGGGTGTAGAAAAGTAGGAAGTTAAACCCCATTTTATTTCACGTCAGATAAACTTATTTCTCCTCTGAAGCCGACTGTATTTTGGGTGTTGATGTAAGCCATGTTTTATAGTTTGTTTCACGCTGGTACGGAATGGATGTGTTTATCTCTGTATAAGATTATGACCAGAAACCACATTATGACACACGATAAATTTCAGTTTACGATAAATTTCATTCTAAACTTTTCAAATTCAACACGGCAATTATGTGTTTTGCGATAAAAATTATTATTACTTCTGCAGCTGTTGTAATGGTTTTCTCTTGTATGAGAACACATATAAATGTACCGGGTATTTAAAATGGCTGCTATACTTTAAGCTGACAAATTTGGCTAAGCGGGTAAGGCCGAGAAAGTCCATTGGGATATTCCAACATGGTTTTCCCTTGTTAAACAATGTCTGTGGTGCAGGACAGAAGGCCTGACAAGGACAGCTGTCTAGTTGTTTGGATGGGCCAAAAAGCCAAGGCTCTGTGCGCACGTAAAAGATCCCTTGACATTTGTAATTCGATATAAGAGTAGGCCGGACAAAATTTCACTCATAACACACTGTATGACGTATGCTCATCTTCATTAGCCCATTTCATTTCATTAATTTTATCGGTTTTATGTGTAATGTGGTCCTTCTTCACTTCCTATTACAACCACTGACGGGGGGTTGGGATGGCCCAGTGGTCTAGAGTGCCACGCTTCGACCTCTAGCTGACCGGTCACCTCTGGCTTGCGGCTGTGGCTTCGATTCCTGGTGTGAGCGTATGTGGCATGGAGATAGGGGTGCCTTCTCAACCTCGTGGGTTTCCTCCGGGCACTCCGATTTCCTCCCACTGCTAAAGACCCCTACGCGCAAGCGAATTATTGAAATAAAATTGAAACCATATGTTAGTCCCGAAATGACCTAGTTTGTGTCGAGTGGACGTTAAACCCCATTCCTCTCTCTCTCTCTCACAACCACTGACATGTCTTACATCATATAAACAAGTCATCCTTGGCATGTAAAACCTGTTTAATTCACTTCATGTGTTAAATACAGACAATTTTATACAAGATTTTAATAGCTTGTCAACAAGTTTAATTGCTCATAAATTTCCACATGTGTTGTAATTGGTTAATTTGAAACATGTTTACTCTACTACCGAGAATAAACTCTTGTGTTGATATTTTTAAGATGTTTAAATTCTTTAAGGTTGTAGGTCTTAAATTGAAGAATGTATTTTAAGTAAACAGTTTACAGGAAGATATATGTCTTGAGGTATAGAACAGTCAGCTATTGCGATATGAGCTACTCAAGGGGGAATGGATGGCCGAATGGTTATCGCATGCCCATTGTATTATAAGGTCTATCATTCTGGTGTGGTTAAGATTCCCTGGTTGTATGTGACAAGGAGTAGGGTCGCCTGTCCAACCTTGTGGTTTATCTAAGGGTCCTCCAGTTTTCACCCACTGCTAAAGAGCCCTGCACACAGGCGAATTTTGAAATAAAAATTAACCACATTTTAGTCCCGAAATGACCTAGTTTATATCGAGTGGATGTTAAACCCCATTTCTCTCTATCTGAATGGGCCATGGAGGTCATGCAGTAAGACACAGAGGTCTCAAACTAGAATTTACAGATTTTAATTTGGAATCGTTATCGATATGTTCGTTTGGGAACAGGCCTCTCCGCCAACCAGAATTCACAGATTTTAATCCCAGCATGCAAGAGCCTTTTACTCTGTAAAAAACATCGGATACGACTTTTCATTTATTGATATTTTATTTTGTACTTTATATTGAACTATGGTATGTGAAATTATAATGAATGTAGGCTCTTTCATTTTTGTTTCGTGGAAGGTTGATCGGGTAGGGTGGGACTGGTTCAAGTAATTAGCCTTGAATAGCTAAAATACTCAGATAAATCAACAGCTCTACATCAGAGCTCAAGTAGGTACATTATGTATGCACAGCAAATTCTAAATTTTACAGTCATGAGTAAAAGTCTTGCACTTTTATTTGTATCATAAAATCCTTTGATCAATTCATTAATTTTACACCATTTTATCTTTTCAGGAACCACAGAATAGTTATGTCTCGTTATGAGTAGAATCCATATATTACCTTTGATGTCGTCAAGGATGAAGTTTTGGCAGCGTCTGATTATCTTGTGCGGGTCGGCATTCTTCACCCTCTTCGTTTACTTAATGGTCAGCGAAGAATCAACGTGGGAAGATGCACACATTAAAAAAGCTCGCCTTGTCCAGTCGCGTCTGTGGCCAAAGAAACCAAATGAGTCATTCGTACTTCATAAAAATCTGGAAATGTGTAATTTACAGTCCTGGGAACAGTCGCAGTCTCGGATCTCGACATTTGATGTTTACCAGAGGACAGAGTTTAATATGAATTCCGATGGATCGTACGAAATGGCCACGCCTCCTCCCGATTACCCGAATAATTCCGAAAATGAACTCGATCACCTTGATGTTTTTATAGTTCCGCACTCTCACAATGATCCTGGTTGGTTGAAAACAGTCGAAGAATATTACGTGGATCAAACAAAACATATTTTAACAAATATGGTGAATAAATTATTCGAACATCCGAATATGACGTTTATTTGGACGGAAACAGTGTTTTTTAGCATGTGGTGGAATGAGTTGGACGATGATGTCAAAGTTCATGTTCGTCGTTTGATTCGTCGCGGACAGTTAGAAATCGTGTTGGGGGGATGGGTCATGCCCGATGAAGCCACGACCCATTATGTGTCCGTCATTGACCAGCTTCTTGAAGGTCATCAGTGGTTATGGGAAAATCTCGGCGTGAAACCGAAAAACAGTTGGTCTATTGACCCGTTTGGATATTCGGGGACTATGCCGTATATTTGGAAGAAAGCCGGAATGGAAAATATGGTGATTCAAAGAGTTCACCAGGCGGTCAAAAACACGCTGGCAGAGACAAAAAGTTTAGAGTTTTGGTGGCGACAGATGTGGGACGCTAAAGGATCCTCAGATATTCTATGTCACGTAATGCCATATATGTTGTACAATATTAAATTTACTTGCGGGCCAAATCGTTTCCATTGTCTGTTGTTTGATTTTAGACGCATCACTAATGAAAGGAGCGAATCGCGAGCTAAGTCTATTAATGTTGATAATATTGAACAAATGGCTACATATCTGTACGAACAATATAGAAAGAAATCGTACTTATACAAATACAACACCGTTCTAGTTCCATTGGGTGATGATTTTCGATATGATATGGAGATCGAGTGGGATCAGCAATACAATAATTATAAACTTCTCATGGATTATATGAATAACCGTAAGGACTGGAAAATAAATGTACGATTCGGAACGCTGAAGGATTATTTTAAAGTAGCTAATAAAAAGAATAAAAAGAATATCCTAAAACATCCAAACAACGGTTTCCCTGTCCTTAGCGGGGACTTCTTTCCATATTCGGATCAAGAGAATGCATATTGGACAGGATATTATACGACTCGGCCGTTCGATAAAAAGTTTAGTAGAGATTTACAAGCAAATATACAAGCTGCAGACGTTTTGAATACATTAGCTTACGCACATTTGAAGAAATGGGGTATGAACTACAGAGACCAATTCTTTCAGTTTTCTACACTACTGCTGAAGGCGCGACGTGCCCTGGGTTTGTTCCTACATCATGACGCCATTACTGGTACTGCTAAGGAATTCGTTGTCGTGGACTACGAACAAAAATTAGCTGAAGCCTACAATAGCACGCAGCTCATAATGAAAACAGCAATTCAGATTCTAGCAAGTAGCGGAAAATTAATGACTCCATTGGTGTTCCGACCTGAAACAATACGACCAGCCCATAACGAGGAACCACTGAAAGAGGTCTTTAAACTCGCCAACACAAACGTACGTGTCATGTTGTTCAATCCCCTGCCGCAATATCGACAGGAAGTGGTTCGATTTCTGGTGGATTCTAGTATGGTTATCGTCAAAAATGAAAAATTCCAAATCGTACCGTGTCAAGTCAACCCAAGATGGCAAGATCGAACAACTGTCAGTCCCTCCGTCTTCGAAGTGACATTCGTCGTGACTTTACCCCCATTTGGTATCGTACCTTTCATGTTATTTAAAGCAGAACATTTAGATTTGAACAATGTTTTTCCATCCAGAATATCTATCTACAATAAAGATGAACTTAATATTCCTAAAAATGTGAAGTTTTACATTCAACGGCCAGAACCGAAACCAGTACAACCAATCGTACTCGAGAATGAACACATGCGGATTGAATTTGATGCGACTAAAGGAATGATGTCGAGTGTATTAGATAAAGAAACTGGTAATAAAACAGATATAACCATGGATTATTTTGCGTACAAATCGCAAGGCAGTGGAGCGTACATTTTCTATCCATCGCCCACGGATAACACTAAAGTTATTTATGACATTCCAGTGATTAGGAAAATATCGGGACCCATATATTCGAAATTAGAAGTTGTGTTTAATCATTATTTGAAATATTCTGTCACATTGTATCATGTGCCAACTCTCCAGGCACAGGGAATACATATCGAAAATCATGTGGACATTCGACCTTTGAAAGATCGAGAATTTGTCATGCGGTTTAAGACGAGCATCGATAACAGAGATGGATCGTATTTCACAGATCAAAATGGATTTCAGTTGATCCGCAGAAAAACTAATCCAAATTTACGCATCGAAGCAAACTATTATCCGATGACTTCGATGGCCATGTTGGAAGATAGCACGCAGCGTTTTTCGATATTGTCTGCCCAATCTCACGGTGTCGCGAGTTTAGAGAATGGGTGGCTGGAAGTGATGTTGGATCGTCAGTTAACATACGACGATCATCGCGGATTAGGAGAACCCGTAGAAGACAACAAACCAGTGACTAGTAATTTTGTGTTACTGTTGGAAAACAGACGTGGTCCTTACAAGCACCAAAATTCGCATTATGCATTACCGTCGCTATTAAGTGTCGCGACCAATGACTTTTTACAGCAACCCGTAGTGAAATATTATAGTACTATAGATTCCGATATCTTCCACAAGACTGTGTCACCAGTATCATTGCCGTTACCCTGTGATATATCAGTCGTGACATTTAGAAGTTTGGCGACAGCTAATTTCATTCATAATGGAACGAGTCTAATATTACATCGGCGTGGTTACGACTGTGATTTCCCAGACGTAGGTTTACAGTGTTCTGTAGATAATCAACAGTTTTCTCTTCAAACTTTGCTCAAAAAATTTCCTATTTCCAGTATAAGGGAAACAACTCTAACCCATCTTTATGAAAAGAGGAAAATTCATGCTAAAAACACAATTGAAATCCCCCCAATGGAAATTGCAGCATATCACATCAATTGGTAGATGAAAAATAACATTGTAGAAAAATTATTTTGATTTGTTAGAATTTAATTAGTCATTCTTAAAAAAACCATCAGATGACTATGGTGTAAACCAGAGCCGTCTAAGCAACCTTTCAGATGTCCATACATGTATTTAGTATCTGGATACAAGCCACATGTACCAAATGTTTTGACTTATGCCATGTAACAAACAATGGAGAATGGCTGGTAACATATACATTGGTTTATCTATTGATAGTCATCAGCAGTTATAGGTATTTTTGTAGTTCTAGAGAAAGTACTTTACTATAAAAAAAACAAACTAATGTCAACATTCCAAATGAGCAAAATTACAAATATATGCTGTAAATTCTGACATCTTCAATACAAAGTATATGCCGTAAATTCTGACATCTTCAATACAAATAATAATTTCACATATTTCATTTTAGATTACAAATTGGGAAACAGTTTATCAACAGAATGTAACTTTATGTTATTTTAATTTCCATTTATATTATCTTACGTATATAAATGTAGTACTCTGAAATCCCTCTTAGAACATACTAGAACTCAACTGATGTTATGTGGCATTAACAAAATGTCCTCATTTTTTAGTTACAATTAAATAAGTGTACATGGTATTCTAAAGATTAATATAAAACCTTAGTTAATTTCAAATAGTATCAGTCCTTGCATAGAACAATTAACTATAACACATTCACAATTACATTGTACTAGTTTCATTTTGGCAACATTTTGAAGAGTATTCCCTCTGCATTCTCTTGGAAGTGTCACCAAAATGAAATTAATAATTGTCTTTAATAAGTATGTGTTATAGTTTATTAAGCTTTTATCAAGTCTTTTCATTCAAGATTAAAACATTAAAATAGAAATTAATTGATGTATATATTTAAATAAGAGGTTGTCTATCAGATGTAAGTAATTTAATACTGACTATATGTTACCAACTTATGTGAAGATTATAAAATTACTGTTAAATGAATTGTGAATTGAATGGGGCCCACATTCGCCAATTTTCACAAACGTATGACTGTTGACAATTAGCTGACATGTAATGGATTCTTAATCAAGTAATAATTAACTCTTTCTAACTGAACCGAAAGTTGAGTGAAATGTCTTCTCATAAATTGTCTTTTGGACCAGATTACCTGGTCTCATTCTAGGCCTTGAATAGCAATGAGTACAGGAGACCAAAATCCCCAGTAATAGGATCAGCGCCTGCTATCCATTGACTGGACTCATTATCAGTAGGTCTAGCCTCTAATAGAAATGGGTTAGTGCTAAATGATAATGCCAGATCAAGTTAAGATGTAAACAGGGCTACAATAATCTCGCCAACAACCAGGAGCCTGTTTCACGAAATTTGTACTAAGTTAAAATCCAAATTGTAGTAATTTGATTGGATAATATTAGATTAATTTTAGTGTTTAGCCTATCAAAATACTAAAATTTGGATTTTATCTTTAGTTAAGATTTCGAGAAACAGGGTCCTGGTGACCTTGACAAAAATTGAGCTGGCCTTAACAAATAGATATAGCCATAGCAATGGACAGAGGAAGCTGGTTACCATAGTGACCTATAACGAAAGAGTTAATTACATACATTATATATCACCTTGTTGGTTTTAATTGTCAAAAGATTTTTTTTTACTAATAACCATATTTGTATATTTTGATTTTTATTATTTTGTACATCAAGTCGTGTGTGTGCTTTTGATAATTGTTTGGCGTTTGTGTAAATGAGTACTGTAATTATTCATTAAATTTAAGGCTTTGTTTACGTGTTGGAGGAAATGCGTGTCCAAGATTCAGGGAAAAGATGAACTTGATATAAACAGATGCATGGTTCTGACTAAGCAAGACTTCCATTTTAGGCATCATTGGAGCTGAGGCTAAAGCTTCTTTCATGAGTTTATCTTTTCCCTGACATATATATATAGTCCTAGCCCAAAATCTAACGTATGCAAATTTAATTCCGGTGCAAATAATTACTTCTGTCCAAATAATTTCTTTTGTCCGTTTGTTGCAAATACAGAGTTTAGAGGAAGGAGTGCTTTTAACCATGCTTTGTAAAGCTTAGAATAATCTATTATAGATAATGAACCAGTCATTTCACACATAGAAATGAATTTTAAGGAAAACAGGATTTTTGAAATAAAATATAAATAATTTTTCAAATATTTTATTTTGAGAGGAATGAGTGCTTGTGTTTTATTTTGATGTAAAATTGCTGTAAATATTTAAAATAATAAAATATTATAATCTTTCATTCTTGTATAATAAGACATTGTAATACAATAGTAATCTTTTATATATAAATCATATATATATATATCATTTTAAAAGGGTATGGTGTGAATAAATTACTTTTGATTCAGATGTTTTTTTGTTTTGTAGTTTGGAGAGGGGGCGAATGGTTAGCACGTGCGCGCCGTAGCCTAAAGCCGCTCATTAACCCCGTTTACATTACAAATTTTAAGCGTGCCAGGTACCGTTCCTGGTACGGCGCGGTTAATTTTTTTGTAGTGTAAACGGGTAAAACACAAGCGTGCCGTACTGAGTACCGTGCCAATCTGGCCCACTGAAGTGAGGTGGTCTCGGAACCGTACCAAGATTGGTTCACTTTAAATTTTCGTAGTGTAAACGCTAACTGGTCTGAGTACGGATTACTGCGCATGCGCCAAATGAACCTTGACCTTTTTTCCTGCAAACTTTGACAGTTCTGTCATCAGTTCTGTCAAAATGGCTGGTCAAACGCAATCAGTCGTCATAATTAATTTCATCTGGGTAATTTGTACAGGGGCTGAAATTCACTTTTCTGTGAAGAGTTCCACATTTGGCGTGCTTGGCACGGTTCTGAGACCGGTTATTTTAGAGTAATGTAAACGGGTCAATTTCTTGAAATTTATCGCGGCCTGGTACCGTTCCTAGTACGGCACGCTTATCGCGGCCAAGTGTAAACGGGGCTATTGAGTCAACTGTTGCGATTTCAAATCTCTGGTTGTAAGGTGGATGGCCAATTGGTTAGCAAGTGTGCGGGCTGTACCATAAAGTCTGTCATTGAGTCACCTGGCGTGACTCCAAATCCCTGGTTGTATGCGACAAGGAGTAGGGTCGCCTGTCCAACTTTGTGGCTTTTCTCGGGGTCCTCTGGTTTCCTTCCACTGCTAAATAAAGACCCTTACATGTAAGCGAATTATTGAAATGAAATTAAACCATATGTTAGTCCCGAAATGACCTAGTTTGTGTCAAGTGGATGTTAAGCCCCATTTCTCTCCCTTGTCTTTTAATTGTGTTAGCGTAAAGGAAAGACTGGAGAAATGAAATTAGATGGGTTAATAAAGACAATCTACGCCATGTACCGTTATTGTGCTATCAGGGAAATTTAGCTATGGCCTACTCTTATTTCGAATTCTGTTCTGCTGGGCTAATGTATACGGGACCTTGGTTTTTTCATTCCATCTGAATGACTAGATATTGTCGGACAATAATTGTTCCTTGTCATGCAGAGTCTCTGTCCTACACATCTGTCAAGGGCAAACCAAGCTGGAAAATCCTAATCAACTTTAAGCACAAGACCTTCAGCTTAGCCAGCAAACATCCTACTCACTGAGCAACTGTGGCTCCTTCATCTTTAGGAACAGGATATCTAATTGAACACTGAAGTCTAATATCGGTTACATTGAACATTTGAGAAGACCTTGACCTACTGAGGTCACACAGTGCCATACAAGATAACAATAGGTCAAGATCTGGTGGGGGTGACTCGATTGGGGGGGCCACAGGGGGATGATCTAGCCAGTCCAGTCCATCAGTCCAAATCTGTACCCTCGGAAGTAAAGGCCAGGACAACTAACTGTCCACGTATCAGTTTTCGCCGACTTCTGCTCACCGGGAATCCATTTTGGGGGTACCGGGCGAACTCCCGAGGTCGATATAGTTGAAGAATTTATTGTGTGCAATAACCTGGAGAAAGGAGAACTTGCGGGCAAATTATTGGGTGAGGTGGTGGGGGGGGGGACTACTGTGCAATAAAGTGGAGAAAGAAGAACGTGGGGGCAAATTATTGGGGGATTGGGGGCACAGCTATCAAGGGAAATAAAGAAGATGAAAATGGTGTCTAATAATAGCAATATTTATTGATAACATTACAAGGCGAGTGTTTATTTAATATCATGTACGTCTTCCACATTACATCATGCACTTACAATACAAAAATAAATATTTATATATATGTACACCAGTTGGCTTTTGATTGGCCTGTAAGTTGGAACATAAAGTTATAACTAGAATTATCCAGGAAATCAAATTTTAATTGCTACTTTCATTTTTTATTTAAAATTCACTAATCAAAATAAAGGTCACAAAGTCACAGTAATTATGTTCTATGAAATTGAATACTGTGCATAAAACAACATTGTTCTATAATAGTTCACATAAATGAATAGAAAAAAACAAACTAATTGTATTCCATGAATTTGCATCCTGTGTATAAAACAACAATATAGTTCACAAACATGACTAGGGAAAACACCCTGTATTTCCACCCTATATTAATATTTTTCATGTCCGAATGGAATTTTTTATTAAATAATGGGATCAGTGGATACGAAACAAGTAGCTAGACAAATGAGACACATTTCTAAGCACACTAAATAAATGCAGGTCCCTTTTTCACGAAATTTTAACTGAGATAAAATCCAAATTTTAGTAATTTGATTGGATAATATTTTAAATAGATTTTAGTGCTTAGCCAATCAAAATTAAGTATTTACTAAAATATGGATTTTACCTTTCCTTAAGATTTCAAGAAACAGGGCCCTGAAAACATAAACATAACAACAACAAAATAAAATATTATCATTGATAATTTGATATTTTCTCGATCAGAATTTGATTTTAAAAATAGGCTAGTCTACAATAATATTTGACTTGTGAAATAAGCATGGATTTATATTGATAACATATTGAGAAAATCATCATTTTATATTCCCAGTAACATCTATTTGTGAAAAAAAAACAAAAGAATTTAAATGTCAAATACAAAATTATTACCCTAGAATATTTGTGATATGAAATGGGGTTTAACGTCCGACTGTTCTAGGCTAATGAAGACGGGCATAAGTCATATAATGTGCTGTGAGGGCAATTTTTCCCAGACGGTTTTCTGTCCCATCCCATCAACTATAGAGTATTTCTACGTAGTTCAACAAACCCCATTCAATTACATATAAACTTTTTATAGAGAGATACAAATAAAAATTCAGACATTTTCAATAAATTAAAGAACATATGGGACTATTCAATGGTACATATAACATCTGATACAAGTAAATATAGACTACCACAGTTCCCAGAAAAAATTAGGGAAAAATGATCCTTTTCACACTTCAGTTTTGTAGCTCATTAACTGTCCTAAAATACTGCTCCCACATCTTTTCTGGGGGCGGCGAAGATACATGGAGATTAACATATGGTTCAAATTTATATGGTCTTTAGCTGAGGGAAGAAACCGGCCATACTCCTTGCCCAGCGGGTAATCGAAACTAAACCACTAGACTCAATGACACACTTTAAGTCATTCGGCCATCCAACCCCAGAATTGGTTCACATCTATCCATGTGAGATGCTAGAGGGAGCAGTAGTTTCAAACAGGTTCGGGCTGTTCAGGTACCCATAGTTAGAATACATGTACATAGCTAAATAAAAAAAATGGGCATAAAATAACTACAGCACATGTGTAAATCAAAACATTTCACTTAACATAAAACAAAACTAAAACAGAGCACTTTTCGTTTCTATAACATTCAATGACAGACATTTGTCAAAGGAGTATTGTTCTTCTTGCATTTTTGGCAGATGCATAACTTTTAAGTAATGGAAGAGCAATAAATCTACCTTGCACAGTCTAAAAAGCACTTTAGTTTTACACTCCAAGGGAGATAACCACATTTCTGAGTGTGTTTCCAAACGAAGCTGGAATAATTAACAATATACATATACATACTTCCAATTTTCAATCTACACGCAATTTGTAAAATATTTTCCAAAATGTAGATGGCTTATATAAAAAAAAAATAGAAATATAAATCTGACTTTGTTAGATAATAGAAAATTAAATTTGACTAACCATGAACTGACATTTATTGAAAATGTTCAAATAAGATAGGAAACATTTCAGACATGTCAGTCAATCCATCTGTAACATACCAGCTCCCTTCGCTGGTTTTTCTTATCCTAATCTCTATGCATATAAATTGTAAAATATTTTCAAGATGAATACTGCTGAAACGAATACTTAAGCAGAGATTTGTGAACAATGCTTTGAATCTTAGCAGGCAAGTTCCCGGATAAAATCAATTAAATTTCTATTTTTGTATTTTCTGTTATATATGGTTATTTTGAATATGATGCAAGGCAATTAATTACATCTATTTTCTTCATAAAAAGTTCTAAAGTCTCTTTTCATTTTTAATAACCATCATTTGTATTTTTTGGAAGATATTTAATAAAGGATTATTCAAACAGGCATTATTCAAGAGTTAATTCAGACTGTGGTAGGTCTCATTTTAGGCCTCAAATGTTATATAAATTATTAATTGATAAGACCATAGTCAACTCTCGATGTCATTGGATGGGTAGGATTCAACGACTGTTCCTGATAAACTGTAATTGATTCGCCGCTAACCACGTCAAGATTGAAGTAAATTGGTTCAACGTTTCAACATATTCCCTTTTCATTATAGTGAGAACTGTCAGCTCTTTATTTAGTCTCAGTTCAGAATGAAGTAATTTAACTAAAAGTTTCAACATATTCCCTTTACATTATCTATTTTCTAACTATTAAAGTGAGAACCGCCAGCTCTTTATCTAATCCTACCTAATGTAATTTAAGATCTAACATAAAAAAAAACAAAATCAGAATATCAATGACTTATGCAGTGGATGCAGAATGTCCACATTTTTGAACTGATATAACCTATAGAGATTCTACTTTCCCAATATTATACCAGAAGTTTACAAGGGATTCAAAATCCCTCAAATGAATATCAAAGAACACGAGCTACAATTTTTGGGATAAATAATTACTGAGTTTAATACTAAATGACATTTCGACGAGGATACTCACTTCTTTATCGCTTAGTATTAAACTCAGTAATTGTGTATAGATCTATAAAATTGTACCTTGTGTTAATATGTTTAATTACTAATTGTCAATCAAAGAAGACTATTAATAAATAAAATACAGTTGGTCACATTCTGTCTGGATAATCAGGCTCATTTTAGTGCAGATAGACAGAGAAAGACAGAGAAACCTGCACTCGACACAAACTAGGTCATTTTTGGATTAACATCTGGTTCAATTTTATCTCACGTACATGTAGGGGTCATTACCAGTTGGAGGAAAACGGAGAACCTGGAGAAAACCCCACCAGGTTGGACTTGTGACCCTAATCCTTGTCACGTACAAGCGGGGAATCAGAACACTGCACCACTTGACTCAATTGACAGACCCTCTCATCCATTCAGTCACACACACCCACCCCACCCCTGGAAATATGTCTGCCATACAAAAATAAAGTTCTTTCAATAGATTCCTTGTAAACATTGAGTATTTCAACAACAAAAGCAAAAAAAAATTCTCTATCCATTTCCTTGGACATTCTCTGTAAAACTCCTTAAAAAGTATACAGGTACGGGTACACATTGTTTAACAATAACAGGTGAAATTTGTAGCAACAGAGCTATTTGGTCCTCTATAAAATATGTCTGGATATATACAAGCACGCACACGCAGTTTGTCTGGATTAACCAGGATGGCAGTAGACATAAACCACATTCTTTCACCGAAGTATACACAGAATAATATATAACAACTTGCTCTTTAAGAGCGCGAGTGCACCAATAAAAACATTTCTCCCTTATAAACAAATGCTGAGACAAGACGCGATTTCTGTGTGTGTAACTATTGGCGATCGAGAGCCGAGAGTAAGTCTGGTTCAAAGATCGCGATAATAAGCATGATTCCTGCACCGAGAATCATACCGGCACATTGAAACACTAAATGACAGTACGGATTCTCACCATGCTTTGTTTCTACGGAAGTCATTTCTGGTAACTGAAAGAAAAAAAAAGATTGTGTTAAAAAATGTTAAATAAAAACTTGAAAATTCACATTTGTAAATGTTTACAAATGTTTCAGTTTGATTGCTTTAATTTAAGGGATGATGTCATATTTCAATATATATTTGTGACTGTTATACGTGTATGTCCGAGGCTATCAACATTGACATAATGTAAACAATACTGTATGGAGACGAACCGACTTTCACATGTTTTTAATACCTTAAATCACTGTCCAAGGTTTTAGAGAAGACCCCAGATTAAATGAAGGGCTGTCATGTTGCTGTACTCAAGTGATAGATTTGATTGAACGGGAAGAATAGACACACTCCCTCAAAAGCCAATCCAGCAATGGTCAGAGAGGGATTTCTCGGGCCATTGCTTCAGGAATATGGGTGGCATTGCATTGTTAACACTTCCTGTTTCAGAGTTATACTACTTCCTATACTAAACTAACGCTGTCAATCTACAATTAGTTCTGTCTGAGGACAGACACTAAGCTAGTTGACCGACATTTAAAATCCTAAATCGACTAAGTACATTTCGAGAATTTTGAGAAGTATATACATGTAGGCCTACCGGTATTCTGTTTTCATTTAATAAAATTAAAAAGGTTTAATTAGCCCTATTGTGTATAACAGATGTGAACCAAAGTAGGACTGCATTACAAAACAGTAAACTATTGTTAGGTATGGCAGCCATTTAGGGAAGAGATATATTCTCGAAGTAGAGTAGATAATTCTGTGTGCAGAATCACTTCTTCCTGTGTATATAGTAAGAGCAGGAGAAGTGTCCTACACACAAAATAAAACCAAAATAAACAAAAAATATCAAATCAACTGAACGGATCTAATCTGATTAAAGCCCCAATAACACTCTTGTTGTAATTGAATAATATGTCCCAATCTTTATTCTGGTCAAAATTTTATTTTACAATATTCAAATAAATTGATGATACAAATTTCATCGTAACACACTTAATTTAAAAAATGGAAAAATTCAACTACATGATTTGAAAAGGTTAACGTAAACCTTTTCAAATGTGACTTGGATTTTAAAATATTTTCGAACCCTCTGGACAAGTAAAATATCATGTAATGGATAATTTACACAACAGGTAGGACACATAAACATCTGGTACTTAGAATAAGACTATTATTTATTTTCTAGAGCTGCCAAGCCAGCAAGAGTGTTATTGTCCCTTTAAAACACAGATCCTATTTCATTTCGTTTTTTATAGTTCAAAATTTGTTTTACTTGTCTTTAGGCAATGAAACAGTCTGTTACAGGCGAGCCTAGGGTGTGTTTTGCACAAAACTGTGGGTAAACCACTTATCTTTAATCTTATCTTATCTTTACTACACTAGGATCTGGAAGAATTGTTATTAACCTGAGTTCTGTTTGATGTAAGGGATAAGCCAATAGAACGGTCTGTTACAGTTAAACCACTAGAAGCATCAACGTTGATTGATTAATCAATGTCTGACGTCATAGGGTCGGGTCATAAGGTGCTCATAACACCTCAGACTCGACCTTCCACTACAACCAGTCAGATCTTCATGTAGTGTAGGCCATCGAAGTATATAAAAGATGGAACAAAATATAGATCTGGGCCCTGTTTGTCGAAATAGAACTAAATCTAAAATCCAAATTTTAGAATTTGATTGGCTAAGCACTAAAATCCATCTAACATTATCCAATCAAATAACTACAATTTGGATTTTATCTTAGTTAAAATTTTGTGAAACAGCCCCCTGTATTTTAATCAAATTGGAATAGATCCGTGGGACTCGGTACTCACCATATCCACTAAAGCAATGTACAGAAACATTCCACCAACACAGGCAAATATCCATAATGATGCCTCATTTAAATTACCTAATGCCACGCCTATAAACATCCCTATAAAACAGAGAATGGATGACACACAGTTGTACATTATAGCTTGCTTTATATTCATCCCTGCTCGTAATAACACCGCAAAATCACCTGAAAAATATATAAAAAATAAACAATTATTACAACGTGACGAATAAACAAATATCATATAACATATTTAACAATAAAATGGCAAGGCAGTGACAAAACAAAACTGAAAGTAGAAGGGCGAAAGAACGGTACGTCTGGATTTCAGTGATACTGGAAAAAATTGTTGCACTGTTTGGAGAAATCTATTCAGCCATTGTCAAAAAAATTTTTCTTAAAAATTGGCTAAATTAACCTGCCCATTTGCTAATTTCCCTTTAGTGCAGTGAGTAATCTTTTATTTAGTACAAAAAAATTTGCTTGGAGCATTTATCGGTTGTGTACCACTGTTCTAATGCACTGCATTTTTTAAAACAAATAATGAGAGAGAGAGAAATGGGGTTTAACGTCCACTCGACACAAACTAGGTCATTTCGGGACTAACATATGGTTTAATTTTATTTCAATAATTCTCTTGCGAAATAGGGGTCTTTTAGCAGTGGGAGGAAACTGGAGTGCTCGGAGGAAACCCACGAGGTTGAGAAGGCGCCCTATCTCCATGCCATATACGCTCACACCAGGGATCGAAATCACAGCCGCAAGCCAGAGGTGACCGGCCAGCTAGAGGTCGAAGCACGGCACTCTGGACAACTAGGCCATCCCAACCCCCCAAAACAAATAATAGGGTTTGGCAATAATGAAAAAAAAAAATATATTGTGATAATAATTTATCAAATATCACAAACAATATTATCGTGATAATTTATATGTGTGTCTTTAAGGCATCAAATTTTGAATACTTGGGCTGAAAATTATCCCTTGATGTCAACTTATTGTATCTAACATCGGTACACTCAACGATGGAGATTTACCCTAGATCATCTGGTACTTTATAGTGCTATATTTACTGATGAATTTAATCAATAGAATGTCATGGGTGATGAGTGATAAGTCCAATAAGATAAAATCGTGGATGATTTTATCACAATATACCGACAAACCGATATATTGCCCAACCCTAACAAATATTAAGTAAAATAAATCACTTTATACTAGGAAAATATTATGCACTGACATTTATTATAAAAGAAAATGTTTTGTTAAAATATTCATCATAAAACCACAATAAAACTTATTTCAATAAATAGAGTCAGGTGATAAAACATACAATGCCATTAAAAACACAATAGAATGACCCCTTTTCACTTAACATCCCTTTCACATGTGATACGGGACAGAATGTGATTCACATATCAGTTTTTCTTACTTCATATTGGACTAATTGGTATCCCTGACGTCACTACCTTTAGTCATTGACTGTCTACTGTACTAATGTAGACTTTAAGATTCAGGGTTTTTCATGCTGTACTTAAGATGTGTTTCCTCATTATTTGGTTTAGTGAGAAAGGCCATTTTCAAATGTGTGACACAGACAAAACAAATTGCCTAGTTTTGTTTGACTAGTAAATTCAACATTTAGTCATTGACGTAAAATTTACCAGTTGACCCACCCAATGACAGACCTTATGATGCAAAACGCGCACGTGCTAACCATTCAGACATCCCCACCTTTTCAGGAAATTGGGAGAGAAAGAGAGAAATGGGGTTTAATGCCCACTTGACACAAACTAGGTCATTTCATTTTGGGACTAACATATGGTCTAATTTAATTTCAATAATTCGCTTGCATGTAGGGATCTTTAGCAGTGGGAGGAAACCGGAGGCTGGACAATGGACATGCGACCCTACTCCTTGTCATGCACAACCTGGGATTCGAAACACTCAATGACAGACCTATGTTAACCATTCAGCCATCCAATTCCCCTCAGGGAATAGGAATAGTCAATATTAACGTGTGTACTAGAGAGAGAGAGAGAGAGAAATGGGACTTAACGTCCACTCGACACAAACTAGGTCATTTTGGGACTAACATATGGTTTCAATTTTATTTCAATAATTCGCGTAGGGGTCTTTAGCAGTGGGAGGAAACTGGAGTGCCCGGAGGAAACCCATGAGGTTGATAAGGCGCCCCTATCTCCATGCCACATACGCTCACACCAGGGATCGAAACCACAGCCGCAAGCTAGAGGTGACCAGCCCGCCAGAGGTCGAAGCGCGGCACTCTAGACCACTAGGCCATCCCAACCCCCCTGTGTACTAGAGAGCAATCTGATTAAAATACAGATATATAGTTCGCTTTGTTTTTTTAAAATAATTTCGATGGCCTACACTACAAGAAGATCTGACAAGTTATAGTACGAGTTCACATCAAGGATCAAAAGCCCCTCATGACGTCAAACACTGATTAATCAATCCGCGTTGACGTTTCTTGTGGTTTAACCACAGTTCCGTGTACCAAAAGGCCAAAAGTTTGCTTTAACAGACCGTTTCATTGGCTAATCCTTCACCTCAGCAAAAACATGTCAATGATAACAATTCTACCAAATCCTTATATAGTAAAGACAAGTAAAACGAAATTTTGAACTATAAAAACGAAACCAAATAGGATCTGGGTTTTAATCATAATCAGATTGAGTTTTGCTTGTTCTCAAAATAATTTTCTTGACTATGATAAATCTTACCTATTTCATGGGGCAGTTCATGACACATGACTGCTATGGAAGTACTAATACCACCAGTAATGCTGTTGGCAAACGCTGCACCTATCGCTAAACCATCACTAAAATTATGTATACCATCACCCAGTATCACCATCCATGCAATCGCTGCTATCGACTGGGATTTCACATCACCAGAAATAGTATGGGAATGACCATGTCCATGGTGGGAATTAGATTTAAGGGAATGAAAACTTTCGTCGTCTTCTGGAATTCTGCTACTGGAATGATGATCATGATGGTGACCATGCAACAAACTATCATGTGTGTCGTCTGCCAAGTTTCGTAATGCTGAAAAATAAATTACAAACTCATGAATATACTCCTTTTTTCTGCATACATGTAAAAAAATATTGTAGTTTCAAATACACAGAAGATATATTATATATCAAAAAGTGTTTTATGTTCAAGAAGAAACAAATTGCTTTTTTTTTGTTCCATGTTTCTGTGTTTGACTGTTAGGAACATTAAAACTAGAATTTAATATCTTGCTGTTAAATTTCTTCATTTCAAATTGCAGAAAATATTAATTCTACAACAACTATCATATCACATACATGTATAGGAAAATAAAATAAATGCATGTTTAAATTGAAACAATTCAGACCAGCCTTTGTTTGAAACTTGAAATGTACATTTTCACATTAATAAAGACATCTGAATTATTTTTAATTTATCTATATAAGTCATCATGCAAAATTCATCAAAATCAAAATAACACATCATGGCAACCCAATTTCAACACTTGTTTATCAAAATTGACAGCATGGATGTTTTTTTTTTATATTCAATAATTATACGGGATATTTTTGTGTAAAATTGAAATTTTTCAGTAAAGTATCGCTTCGAAAACAGGGCTTTCTCTTCAAATTTTTGTTTTCTGCAGATTAACAAGGAATAAGATGTCACAATTTTCTAATATGTTCTACACAAAAATTACAAATCTTATTGTGTTTCAAATTCTTTGTAATTCAGCTTTCATGACATTCAAATTGACTGACAGGTAAATTTCTGAGCTGGTCATATTTCCGTGTCAGTCAGTCAAGACCGGTCAATCTGATTGAAACTAAAGCCCTGTTTAGAAAATAAGCTTATCAAAATCATAATATATATTACAGGATATTTGACAGGAAATATATGCATGAATATAGATATGGGAGTGAAGGTGATACATCCAGTGCCAGAGAGAGGTTTAACATCCACTTGACACAAATTAGGTTATTTCTGGGACTAACATATGGTTCTATTTTATTTCAATAATTAGCTTGCAAATGGGGGTCTTTAGCAGTGGGAGGAAACCAGAGGAGCAAGAGAAAACCCACAAGGTTGGATAGGCAACCCTACTGCTTGTCACGCACAACCAGGGAATCGAAATCATGCCAGTTGACTCAAGGACAGACTTTATCATACAATCACATGTGTCTACCATTCAGCCACCCACTCCCCCTAAGTTCAAGGTAAATCTGGCACTGGATGTATCCGATGATAGGTGTGCATGATGTAACAAAGGTAATTATATTCACCTTAACATAAATTATATATTGACAGAGAAAATGTAAGCTGATATAGACTATATACATTGAAATATGTCTTAAAAGTCATTTGGTTATAGGTAAATGTTTATTTAGATATATAGTAAACATTTAGAATGAACGAATTATACTGGTCACATATACTTTTAAATTGCATCCGCCAAGATTTTCTAGGGGACTTCACACAAGTGACATAGACTTATAGAAATACATCTTAAATATGTCATTTGGTTTAGAAGAGATAGATGTTTATTCAATGGAAAAACGATTATATGGCTCCAGTAGTGGAGGTGCTAGGATATGGTGTTAAGGGAGGAGGGGGGGGACAGAAAAACTGATGGAATTCTCGGCAAAATGTGTAATTTGGAGTATACAGAACACATTCAATAGAAAAAACTGCATTTTGGCATCAATCAAAGACAGACATAATTGGCTCGCTATTTTTGACTGATATATTTTAGTTCAATGGGGGTAAGGTGCCCCTGACACTGCTTTCAAATTTCGACAAATTTTCAAAAAGTATGTAAAGTGAAGTCAAATTTTGGGTTATACTGGTTGAAAAATTAATCTAAAAAAAACGCTTAAAATTTGAAATACACACATATTTGACTTTTAATTTTTTTTTGTCTGATTCTCTGCAAAAATTTTAATTATATAACAGTGCTGCAATATTTCTGGATATATAGGTCAAAAAATGAATTTTTGAAGAAAAACTCTTAGAGAATGTTATGTGAAATCAACTACAAATTTAGACTAAAACAATATTTGGATATATTCCAAACATTTGTTAATATAAATATCCCTCATTCATCACCGTGGTATCAAAATATATGGACATGAATTTTAAATTTTTATAACCTTAATTCAACTTTTTATTTTAACACTATACAAAAACAAACTATCTGGTATGCCTCTTCTGGACTTACATGTTATTTCAATAATATGTTTGCGCAAAGGGGTCTTTATAATTGGGAGGGAAGAAACTTGAGGACCTGGAGAAAACCCACCCCATACGATATTTAATTTTATTTCAGTAATATGCTTGCGTGAGAGAGTCTTTAACATTGGGAGGAAACTTGAAGAGCTGAAGAAAATTCACACAATATACTGTACTGGATCCAGCAGGAAAAAACTCCTATACTTTACACAGCAATGGGTAATTGCTGCCACTTGACACAAATTAGGTTATTTCAAGACTAATACATGGTTCAATTTTACTTTAATAATTAGCTTGCGTGTAGGGATCTTTGGCAGTGAGAAGAACGGGAGGCCTGGAGAAAACTCACGAGGTTGAGCAGGCAACCCTACTCCTTGTCACATACAACCCGGGAATCGAAACCAGGTCAGTTGACTCAATGACAGACCTTATGATTGATATTATGGTACAGCTCTCCTCAATAACTATTTGGAGGAAGTTTTTTTAAAAATCAAATGAAAACAAACATTTTAAAATTATTTTTAGAATAACATTTACCTCGGCCTTTATGTATCCTGTTAAATATTGAATTTTTCTTTTTTGTTTTACTTCGTATCAACCCGAATTACGATTCAACTCTCATTTTAACAAAGCCTCAAATGAATTAAAACATCAATCAATATGAAATTGGATTATTAATTTGAAACTTATTTCTATTAAGCAAAGCAAATTGTAAAATTATCTACAAATCTTGGCAATTGCTTAAATGTCATTAATTTAGTAATTGGACAACAGCAGTAGACACCTCTGGTCATAAAGTGTGGTCTGAGATAGCTGGAGACTAGCGATTGGAAGAGATCTGTGCTGGGATCTCGGCAATACATAAGAAGTTCATACAGCAGATGATTCGAGGTGAGACACAACTCCTGTAACCAGTGTAAGACAGACGAACTCCATTGGTGTGATGAAAAGGTTTATCCATCTTACGAATATATAGTGATTGAATTGGAAACACACAATTCTATGGAATAAAATTACTGCTTAAAGAGTCATTTTGCCGAGAATTCTGTTTGTATTTAGACGGACAAGAGAATCCTATTTGAATTGTCGGTCATAAAATTAATAAGTATTAATTGTATTACATCAAATTATGCCCTGTGCAATGACATTAAAAAGATACTAAAACTGTTTATGAGGAAATGTTTTGAAGTGAAGGCTCTACATAGAGGAAATATCAAATCTAAATATAAGCCTAACACTAACATGACTATTTGGCAAGACATGTATTAGATAATCTTAACTTGGTTCTAATCTTTTAAATTGTAAACTATTTTGTTGAGGCAAGCAAGATAAAATTAAACTAAACTTATAACTAAATGCACCAATAATAATGAGAGCAAAAACAAAGCCAACTCTGTCAACTATTGTTGTAGCAAAAACAATACAACATGTGACATTTATTTACCATTCTGCATTTAGTGATTCATGAATTTGATTGTCCTATTTCAATTCCTGTAACATGCCCTTTGGCATGTTTGAGGCCCCACCTAGTGGTCTTATTTCCTGTAGTATGCCCTTTCCCTTTGGCATGTTTGAGGCCCATGCTTAATTCCAAAAACTCAAGGACATGTATAGAATTTAAATAATGGTATAAGTATCTATTGTATACTGTATTTCAAATGAAATAAAACTGTATACACGTTTTGGCCAAAGAGATCAACCTCTTGTCAATTTATACACAATCATAAATGTGTTTTCACGGAACAAATCTTTATAATTATTATAATCGGCAAAACAAAGAAAACAAAGTGCTCAACTCTTAAAATTATTAAAACTAATATGTTGTATTGTAATCTTATTGGCATTCATTAGATAACAAAATAACAAATTCATGAAACTAGTACCCAAGAATTAATATCCATAAAACTGTCTGAACTATGTAGACTTTTATTTTGCCAAGATTTTAAATGGTAAATTAGAAATTATATGCTGCATTGTTAATTTTTTGGCATTCATAATAATAATAATAAAATATGAAACTAGTACCTTGGTAAATATATCTTTCCTGACTACGAGAACATATTAAAATCTCGGGTTTATTCAATTTATTTATTTTGTTAATACATTTGATGAAAATGACAGATGTCACAAATTGTACATAGTTCGGACTAAATAAATGCACAATAACATTCCATGGGTAGTCTTTCATTGAAATGGAATCCAATTTAACGTCCTATTTTTCTGCACCGTCAGATGCTACTGGGATACTGAAGATGGGCATACACTATACAGTGCGCTAAGAGGGAAATTTTGCCTGGACAGCAGCACTACGGTCAACTCTTACACCAAATTCCTGCAGCCAAGGGATCTTTTACATGCAAGTCAATGTGTACAATGGACCTGTTTTTTTATCCCATCCGAATGACTAAACAGATGTCCTTGTCAGGCCCTCCTTCCTGCTGCTGCACCAGTGACAAAGGGGAAACCACATCGGAAAATCTTGATAAACTACCATACGTATGAATATATCAAAAGCTTGTTAAAATTTTATCTATCTGATTATTAGTACTGATGTAGTAGTAAAAAGAAATACATTATTATTTGTAATTTGTCAAAATCAATATACATGTATTAGAAATTTAAATTATGATTAAAAAAAACAAAGACTGCTTGAAATTAATTTAATTTAAAACAATAACATAATGTATTATTGTTATTAGATATCATCATTGTTAACATTTGATTGGAGACTGAATATGGATTTCGCTGTTGAGTTATTCAATTAATTAGATATATTGTGTAAACTGAAAGATAAAGAAATGGTGTTTAACGGCCACTTGACACAAACTAGGTCATTTCGGGACTAACATGGTTCAATTTTATTTCAATAATTTGCTTGCTGGGTCTTAAGCAGTGAGAGGAAACTGGAGGAGGCGTCTGGATGGGCAAGACTATTCGGACACCCAACCCCCATAAATGTTATTACAATATTCATAAAATATTAAACCTTTTGAGCATCGAGGCCAACCATTAAAACAAAAAAGAAATCTTAACAAGAACAAGAATGTTTTGTTAACATTAATCCTTTTAGTATGACATATATTTGTAATTGAAAGAAGAAATGGACTGCTGTCAAAATATTATAAATATATAGTGTATCATAATTAAAAAACACATCAGATACTGAAATTGTAGGCTTTACATAAAAGGAAGGTTTTGTGTTAATTTTTGGAGAAAAAGCTTTGCAAAGCCTTGTGAAACTTACAGCCTTGTTTTTCGAAATATGCAGATTCTGTAAAAACATGCACAATTAAATAAAAAACATTGTACATTAAACATGCTAACTGAATAGGGGATACAAGGGAACAAGCAAAATAAAAGACTGGGAGCCTGTTTTATGAAATTTTAACTAAGATAAAATCCAAATTTCAGTAATTTGATTGGATAATATTAGACTGATTTTAATGCTTAGCCAATTAAAATTAAAGTATCTACTTAAATTTGGATTTTAGCTTTCGTTAAGATTTGGAGAAACAGGGCCCAGAACAAAACACAAAATAAAATTCATAAAATAAAAAAAGAGCTTGGAATAAATTTTGGTTGTGGCCGAAAATAAATCTGTTAAAAGCACTGCAAAATTTTGAAATAAAATACAAACTAAAATCAAAGATAACATACATCTGGATGTCATTCTAAATAAGGCTGTTCACAGAATAAAAAAACAATACAGAATATTACGGCTATAAAAACGGAAAATAATAAGGCTGTTCACCAGATAAAAACAGAATATGTATGGCTGTTCACAGAATAAAAAGAACAGAGAATAATAAGGCTGTTCATAGAATAACAAAAACCCAAAGAATAATAAGGCTGTGCACAGAATAAAAACAACAGAGAATAAAAAAGCTGTTCACAAAATAAAAACAGAATAATAAAGCTATTCACAGAATAAAAAAATCAAAGAATGTTAAAGCTGTTCCCAGAGAGAGAGAAATGGGGTTTATTGTCCACTCGACACAAACAAGGTCATTTCGGGACTAACATACATGTATGATTTTAATTTCATTTCAATAATTCGCTAGAGCGTAGAGGTCTTTAGCAGTGGGAGGAAACCGTAGTTATCCATTGTTCAAGGATCAATGAACTTCAATGATGACAATTTACTTGTTGACGTTGTACACCTTTAAACACTTTCCAATTCAAGGCAATTCAGTGCATGTCACTCAATAAAGCAGACAATTTCTACTATTTTTGGTTCGATCTTCAAGTTATGGTTGATCTTCGCTGATAAATTGGAGGAAAGATTTTAAACTATCTCTTAGATCACATACATGTATACAATCTACATAATCTTTATGTTTACGTCAGTCACATTGAATCATAAACTAAATGACTATTACATAAAATGGAAGTTTGAATCTACCTAGATTAATATCAAGGTGACCCTTTTAACACCCCTCTAAATACCATACAGAGAGTGTTCATCTCTTCAATTGTACACCATCCGTATCGTTACATAACTTTTTATTCTAATCTTAACCAGCAGTATTTGCCATGCAAGATATATGCCCCCATTTTGCAAGAGATGGACATAGAACAAGCCCCAAAAATGTGATTATTTGTACAGTCAGGGAACATAATCCAGGAAGTTTTGAAAGGGACTGTGATCTTTTGGATATAGATTTATATTTTGAGTTTCATCAAGATTGGATAAAAATTGTGACTTCTCGAGGGTCCATATCCTTGATATCATATGTACAGACATTTTGTCAGGCAGTTTTGGTCCAATTTTCACGAAATTCAAACTCAACCATCATTATAGTAACAGTGATATGTTTAAACTTTTTTTACAATAGGATAATAATTGTGACCTCTAGAGGGTACACAATCTAAAAAAACAGGATTTTTCATACAATCATGGGCCATAATTCAGGAAACTATGATCCGATGTGCACAAATATCGAACTGAGATCTTTGAGTTATCAAGTTTCATTAAAATCGGACAAAAATTGTACATTGTAACCCCTAGAATATCCACGAATTATAAACGTCATTTTGCGTACAATCAGGCGCCATAATCCATGAAATTATGGATTGATACATGCCAATTCGAAAGGAACCAAGATCTATAGGAGGTAGACCAAAATTTCAATTTACAGCAAAATTGGATAAAAATTATGACCTATATAGTGTCCACAAACAAATTTTGGACAAACATCGAGACGGACAGGGGCGACAACAATTTATGTTCACATAAAAATATGGGCGTATAATGAGAGTCCAATATTTTAACGTGTATTATATATAAATATAAACCGGATCTCCATTTTTTCAGATTTCTTTATAAACATGTTTTTCCCCATTTCTTCATTTGATTTTATCCCCATTAATAACAACCTTGAGTTATTTGTATTTACATATATTCAAGGTGAAATTGCTTCATTCTTCATGCAACGATTGGCTGAACAGAACCTTCCAAATAAACCATTGAGATTTTTTCAAGATCGAGTAAACCTTCTAGAATTTTTCCAAGGCTGAGAAAAACTTTGGGATTTTTTTGAATGCGAAAAAAAACTTTGAGATTAGATCAAGACCTGTGGCCCCTTGTAGGGTGTGGCCACTGCGTAACTGACAAGGAAAATGTGTCTCAGTTGGTTGGAATGAGTCAATGTGAAAATAATGTCATGTCACATACAAATTAATAGTGGATGTAGAAATTGGCATTTTGAATTCCAGCTTGCTGTTGATAGCATAGACCCAACAATGCAATGTAAACATTTTCTGATCCTTCTCAGCCCTGACCAGGAATCGAACCTGCAATATTAGTAGTTGAGACTAGAGTATTGACAAAAATTTTCAATCCTTTCACCAGTTTTAAAATGTCTTTGCTAAGGTACATAGTGCATAATTCATAATTAAAAATTTACATAAAATGATATAAAATAACCTTGCTAAGAGAGGGTATAAGGTAAATAGAGCATAACATATAACCAAAAACGCATATACACATGTGCATGTGTTGAATTTTAAATCCCATCTACGAAATAATTGTGCAGAAACCGGAAAGCTTTCTTTATTGTGAAAAATATTTTCGATACTTTGCCTTTCTTATCTGTTTACTTTGCTATTTTTACAGATGCGGAAAATAAAAGAGACATGATATGTTTTGATACAGCAACTTCAGTACACACAATGAGTTCGGTGCAACGGCACTTGGTTCAGTTTACGTACATGTATGATCAGTGCAAATAGATGTATTCCAGTTTACATGTACATAAGTTTGGAATAGAGATAGTTGTATATGGTCAAAGTTTCATAATTTCGGTGCCACTACATATGGTCCAGTTTACACATTCAATGCAATATATATAGTTCATTTACATAAGTTCAATACAACTGCATATGGTTAAGTTTACATAAGTTTGTTGTAATAGCCCAAATTGTATCAGATCCATCAGTGCAACTGCATAGGTCCTGACTCCTGTTTACGTAAGTTCAGTGTAACTGCATATGGTCCAGTTTACATAAGTTCAGTGCAACTGCATATGGTCCAGTTTACATAAGTTTGGTGCAACTGCAGATGGTCCAGTTGGTATAAGTTAGCTGCAACTGCATATGGCCCAAGTTCGGTGCAACTGCATACAAACAAGTTTACATAAGATCAGTGCAACTCCATGCGACTCAGTTTACATAAGTTTGGTGCAACTGCATATGGTTCCAAGTTTAAATAAGTTTGGAGCAACTGCATATGGCCCTAGTTGGTACAACTGCATACAACCCAGTTTACATAAGATGAGTGCAACTCCATGCAACCCAGTTTAATTGGTCCAGTTTATATAGGTCTAGTTTACATAAGTTCGGTGGAATTGCATACGACCCTGTTTACATAATTAAGATCAACTGCATATAGGGTCCAGTTGATGTAAATTTGTTACAACTGCATATGGCCCAATTTGTATAAAGTCAGTACAACTGCATATGGTCCAGTTTTAATAAGATCAGTGCAACTGCATAGGTCCACTTGATATAAGTTCAGTGCAACTGCGTATGGTCAAGTTTACATAAGTTCAGTGCAACTGCATATGGTCCAGTTGATAGAAGTTCAGTGCAACTCCAGTTTACATAAGATCAGTGCAACTCCATGTGACCCAGTTTACATAAGTTTGGTGCAACTGCATATGGTTCCAGTTTACATAAGTTTGGTGCAACTGCATACGACCCGGTTTACATAAGATCAGTGCTACTGCGTACATGTAGGTCCAGTTGATATGAGTTTGATGCAACTGCATACAACTCAGTTTATGTGTCATAAGGTAAGTGCAACTGCATATGGCCAAGTTTACATAAGTTCAGTGCAACTGCAAATAATTTATATCCATAAAACAATAAATTGTGAAATGATCTCATAGAAAAGTAATAGATCAGTGCAAACACAAATAGTCTATGTTTAGAACTCCTTATAGTCCAAGTTTAAGAGAATACTTGGCATGAATCTACAATACAACCAAATCCTACCATCCACATGGTCTGTGCATGGTATAATTCCATTGTATTGTATGATATTATACCAATTTCCAGCTCCCATACATTCTTGTTGAGTCAATCTGATTCAAACACACAGATCCTATTTCGTTTCGTTTTTTATAGTTCAAAATTTTTATTTCATTTGTCTGTACTACACTAGGATCTGGATGAGTTGTTATATACCCTGGCCTGCGTTCTGGATAGCGTGAGGAATTAGCCAATGAAACCATCTGTTACGGCAACTTCTTGGTATGCAATGCACAGAACTGTGGGTAAATTTCAACGCTGATTGATTAATCAATGTCTGGGTCTGGGGTCAAAAGTCGCTCAAATGACCCCCGATGCTACCTCCCAATACACAACTGGTCAGATCTTCATGTAGTGTAGGCCATCAAAAGTATAAAAAAACGAAACAAAATATAGATCTGCAATTGAATCAGATTGTTGTTGAGTGAAACTAAATCTCTTAAAATACTTACACTGATCTTAAGATAATTTAAATTTAATCAAAATAAAACAATAAACATTTCTACATTAACGTGAATGAATAACTGCTATATTTTGGTCATTGTTAGTAAAATTAATAGTTAAATAAAATGGTAATAAAGAAAATAATTGACGACATTTCACTATTTAAAGAATCAGAGTATATTTTCGTTTACCCAAACCGATCATTTTCCATTAAATTTGATTAACAATGGATCTTGGGTTGAATGTTCAGCACTATAGAAAATCTCCATCATTAATATTAAACAACAATGTTGGTGTCAGCCAATATTATAAACCTAGTTAAACACATTCAAAATATGGTATTAACTACTCTTAACACAAGAGATCTTTGCTACGGTTGATACATGTACATAACAAAATATAGTCTTAACTACTCTTAACACAATAGATCTTTGCTACGTTTGATACATGTACGTAACAAAAATCGAAGAATGAGGAAGTGCCACAAAAGAAGGAAAACATGAGTTATCCTTACATTGTCCTATATGCTAGATTCCCACTGTCGTATGATGGTTTATGATAGGACTGTCCCTATAGCATCTACAATCTGGTACGTGTAGATTCCCGTTTGAAACGATTAAGACGAGTGCTATGATCAGACCTGATAGGATCATCATGATTATTCCACGATTAAAACCATGATTTCAATCGTAGCATGAGTCATGAAAGTGGAAACCTAGCATTAAATAGATCATCAATATATTCATTTAGGCTATTTAACCTTTTGTCCCTACTCCCCATTATGTAAATATATAAAAATCTACCTTTATTAGGATGTACAATCATAACCATTTCTTCACATGTCTGGTAGTCGGAATCTGTATGCGTTGATAATTTAGCACCAACAGCCTTGTCACTCTCCACTTGACATTGTTTGTGGGGTGTCTGATTCTGTAACCTTTTCTGTAAATGTAATCAAAATGAAATGAGTTTTAACGTCTTACTGTTCTGCTCCGACTGGGCTAAAGAAGACAGGCATATATTGTACAGTGTGCTATTAGGGAAATTTTTGCCTGGACAGCGGCAGTATGGCCTACATTTATATTGAATTCCAGCTGCCAAGGGATCTTTTACGTGCATGCCAATGTATACACAGGATCTTTTGCGTGCATGCCAATATATACACAGGATCTTTTGCGTGCACACCAATGTACTATGGGATCTTTTGCTTTCACACCAATGTATACTCGGGACATTATTTTTTCGAACGACAAGACAGCTATCCTTATCAGGCCCTCTTGCCTGCACCACTGACAAGGGAAACCAGTAAATACAATCAGTATACATATTTTTACAGTTTTGCATACAAATGGGACTGAGTTTCATGTAATAGGAGCCTAGATATAGGTTGTGACAAAAAGAAACTGTTGCCCACAGCAACTAAGTGGTCTGACACATGGATGTTGTTTGACCCATTATGTCGGAGACATGTCCTACTTAAGTTGGCAAACGTCTGACCTGGAATAGGGGGGTGGGATGGCCTCGTGGTCTAGAGTGCCGTGCTTCGACCGGTCACCTCTGGCTTGCGGCTGTGGTTTCGATCCATGGTGTGAGCATATGTGGCATGGCGATAGGGGTGCCTTCTCAACCTCGTGGGTTTCCTCCGGGCACTCCGCTTTCCTCCCACTGCTAAAGACCCCTACGCGCAAACGAATTTTTGAATTAAAATTAAACCATATGTTAGTGATGAAATGAGCTAGTTTGTGTCGAGTGGACGTTAAACCCCATTTCTCTCTCTATTCAAAATCACCAAATATATTGTCAGCGCCATTGATAAAAGGTGAAATTGGGCAGTCCATAAAGGTAGATGCAATGTGAATTATTTGGAAAATAAATAGCAAGATCTTGTGAGTGGTGACAGGACTGACACATTCAGTTGGTGTAATATTTATTTATCACAATCAAAACAAAGAACATCCATCACTTCATACATGTACAAAGTAGATCCACAACAACATACAAAGTAGAGTTATTTCAATAATTCGCTTACGTGTACTGACCCCGAGTTCACAAAGCATTCTCAGACTTAAGTTGAGAATTTGCTCAACTTTCAATCAGTGTTTATGAGAAATATCCTTGATCCAGAAACACAAAATTTTGCACATAGTTTCTTATGCATGTATTTGATACATTAAAACAACAAAATTGTTATAAAGGGCTATATGTTAGTTAAAATAAGTAGAACAAGTTTGAGTAAATTCTCAACTTAAGTCTGAGAATGCTTTATGAACTCGGGCCCAGGTCTTTAGTAGTGGGAGGAAACTGGAGGATCCAGAGAAAACCAACAAGATTGCACAGACGACCACCCTACTCCTTGTCATGTACAATCAGGAATCAAAAAAACACGCTAGTTGACTCAATGACAGACTTTATGATACAGTGCGCACATGATAAGCAGTCTGCCATCCTCCTTGAAAACAGAATAAATGTCTCACCGTTTGTTTACGTTTTCTTTTCAGATCTGTCATAATGGTTAAAATTCTCTCCATTAGGAAGAAGAAGAAAATACCAGTTAATGCTATTAGACCCTTATAAGTTGATTTAAGATGACCGTCATGACCGTCATCACCTTCCCCATGTCCATGATCATCATGACCTTGTGCACTGTGACCTCCAGCAATAGCCTAGATAGAAAAATAGAAAAAATTGTGGGCATATTATTTTCATTCAGTCAAACTCACTCAGAAAGCACAAGATTTTGGAAATAATTGGAAAATTGTAATTTAAATTTAGATATCGCTTGTATTCTTGTCATGTTTTCATATCTTCATTATGAATAATAAATGACATTTCACACCAACATTTGTGTTTTTTATTTATTAAGATTGTTGGTGTTTCCTACAAAGCAAAGTTTCCTTGGCTAGGATGAGATGAGATGAAATAGGGTTTAACGTCTTACTGTTCAGCTCCAACTGGACTTCTTTTTTTGTCCTACTTTTTTTTTGTCCCATCTGAAAGACTAGACAGCTGTCCTTGTCAGACTACCCGTCCTGCACATCTGACAAGGGGAAACCAAGTGCCGTGAGTTGGAAACCTCTCTGGTAAAGTGACAAGGAGCAGTGTCGCCTGCCCAACCCTGTGGGTTTTTTCCCACTGCTAGGGACTCCTACACCTAATCTAAGATGTTTAAACTCCACTTAACACCTTTAGGGTATTTTGGGACTAACATGTGTTGTATATTAATTCTTTAATTAGTGGGAAGAAAACAATGAGTCTAGAGAAAGCCCCACAAAGTTCAGCATTATTTATTCATTCTGTGACAAACATTTTGTACAATTTTGCCTGGTCATAGGAGCATCTTGTTACAAAGACAAATTAAGTGAAGACAAAAATAGTGTACATTTTGGATTGGCCATTGGAGGTTGCGGGTTCAATTGCTGCCAGGAGCATCTTGATACAAGAATAATTTAAGTAAAGATTGTTTGTACTTACATGTGGCAGTAAATGAAGAAGTGCATCGCCTGATAAAGCACCAACAGCAAGTGCCACCAAGAACTGTAGAAGATGGTTGTAAAAGACTTTCTGCATTATTGGAATAACAGCCACACCAAACAGACCAGCTAGACTAATCACCACTACAGCTATAGTACTATATCCCCACACTACAAGATAAATTATATACATATATACATTGTAATATATATTAAAAATAGGTTGCCAGGCAACGAAACATACGCCCACACAGCAGCCAAATCGTCCGGGCAGTCAACAAGAGTTGTTGCATTTTAAGTAATCATCAGAAAATCATAATTCAAACTCACCCATAACTACGGTGTAACTGTGATATAATCAACCGTTTTTTAAATCAGATAATAATTGTGACCTCCAGAGGGACCACAAGCTAAAAAGGGTGATTTTTCGTACAATCAGGGGCCATAATTCAGGAAGTTACGATCCGATATGGGCAAATATGCAATGGAACCAAGATCATTAGGTTATAAACATGTATTTCAAGTTTCATCAAAATCAGTTCAAAATTTTGACCTCTATAGGGTCGGTCCACAACCTTGATATAACATATTTTCACACTATTCGCGTACAAACAGAGGCCATTTTGTCAGTCAATTTTGGTCCGGTTTTCACGAAATTTGAACTCAACCTTCATAACCATGGAACGGTGATATAATCAAACGGTTTTTTAAATCGGACAACAATTTTGACCTCCAGAGGGACCACAAGCTAACAAAAGCAATTTTTCGGACAATCAGGGGACATAATTCAGGAAGTTATGATCCGATGGGCGCAAATATCGAAAGGAACCAAGATCTTTGGGTTATAAACCTACATGTCAAGTTTCATCAAAATCGGTTCAAAATTGTGACCTCTATAGGGTCCACAACCTTGATATAACATATTTTCACACTATTCGTGTACAAACGGCGGCCATTTTGTCCGTCAATTCTTGTCCGATTTTCACAAAATTCTAACTCTCTCTTCATTACCATGTAACGATGATATGATCAAATGTTTTTTTAAATCGGATAATAATTTTGACCTCCAGAGGGACCAAAAGCTAACAAAAGCGATTTTTCCGACAATCCGGGGACATAATTCAGGAAGTTATGATCCGATGGGCGCAAATATCGAAAGGAACCAAGATCTTTGGGTTATAAACATACATGTCAAGTTTCATCAAAATCGGTTCAAAATTGTGACCTCTATAAGGTCCACAACCTTGATATAACATATTTTTACACTATTCGCGTACAAACGGCGGCCATTTTGTCCGTCAATTTTGGTCCGATTTTCACGAAAATCAAACTCATTTTCACACTATTCGCGTACAAACGGCGGCCATTTTGTCAGTCAATTTTGGTCCAGTTTTTACGAAATTTGAACTCAACCTTCATAACCATGGAACGGTGATATAATCAAACGGTTTTTTAAATCGGTTCAAAATTGTGACCTCTACACTGTTCACAAGCTAAAAAACATGATTTTTCGTACAATCAGGGGCCATAACTCATGAAGTTACAGTCCGATACATGCCAATATCGAAAGGAACCAAGATCTTAGGGTGATAACCCTATATCTTAAGTTTCATTGAAATCGGATAAGAATTGTGACCTGTAGACTGTTCACAAACAATTGCGAACGGACGAACGGACGGACGGACAGGGGCGCCGACAATATACGTCCACATGAAAATGTGGGCGTATAAAAATGAAATGAAATGAATGAAATGGGAACTTTCGTATTTAAGCCCTGCTATTATTGGCCTCAATAAAGAGTCTCCCTTTTAAATTTTCAAACCACATACCACATGTGTTGGCATTGCTGGAGTCACGTCAAATTGGTGCACATTATACTTTTCGACATGGTCAAATTCGAAATTGAGCCCAGGGCTTAAATACGAGAATTCCCGGTACTGTTATGCTAATAAAGACAGCCATACCATGTGCTATGTGGGAAATTTTGTCTGGATAGCGGCACTAAGGCCTACTCTTACATCGAATTCCAATTGCCAGGGATATTTTATAGGCATGCCGATATGTACAAGGGACCTTGGTTATTTGTCCCATTCGACCGGCTGGACACCTGTACATGTCAGGTCCTCTCGTCCTGCACCACTGACACACGTAAACATTGGAAAATTCCGATGAACTGAAATGAATGTCCTACTCTTCTTCTCCGTCTGCCCGGCTAATGAAGATGGACATTCACCATGCGGTGTGCTATGAGGTAAAGTCCAACTATCAAGGGATCTTTTACATGCATGTCAAATATTAAAAAATACAGTTAAATTGTCAATTTTAAGTTTCCAACTTACCTTTAGGAGCAATGTTATTTATATCTTTAATGGTATTCATTATAACACTGGAATTACTTTTCTTATCATGATGGTGATGATTGTGGCCATGGTCGTCATGAAGAGGGCGTCGCTTTACTACATCTCTACGACAACTGTCAGACTCTATTTGAAACAGCAAGGCTGGGCACAGGTATATGAAGGATTCTTCGTCAATAAGATTTCTTTCGTCGTAATGAAAAGTTTTTAACAATTCCATTGATGATAAACACTGTAGGTAAAGCATAGAGGAAGCATGTTAAAAAAAATGTGAATTACGATAATAGAAATGTTCAATAATCTTTGGTAAAATAACGGAAACACATTAACGGAACACAACTTTTATGGGAAACAATCAAGTCACTGGTTTTATTCTACATGTAAAAGCATTATAACAACGATAAGAGGATACTTTTCGAAACATTGTGCTTTTAGAATAAACCCAGTGATTGATTCTCACAAAATTGTGTTCTGTTCACAAACCTAAGGCAAGTTTAAACCTTTACGTACATGAGGGACAGATTGCAGCACTGCAGCTAAGAAAATGTACGTTTACCCTCAGACTTGACGGACAATATAAAAAATAGAATCCAGTAGTTTGCATATATTATCGATGACACAGTGAGAATATCACCCCCCCCCCACTCTTCTCACGACAACGATTTTAAAGTTGTGTTTTACAGTGACTTTTGATATACAATAACTTTATTATCAGTATCAGCGTTTTTACCGATTTTCTGTATATAACTCCTTCATATGTACATGTAAATAATTTAATCAAATCAACCTATCCATAATATCATATACATGTTTATGTATTGGATGGTAAATTTGTAATAAACAACTACAAACAATAACGCTCTTGATCAACTCGTTTCTTTCTTCGATATTCAGAAGTTAATAAATAGACTATTTTATTATCTTTACAACATCCCAGTCTGTTAGATGCTACCGGTAGCTACACATGTACATGTATTGTTAAAAAATGAGGGTAAGGTGCTGGCTCGCCAGTTCGCTCCCGGTGTTGGCCAAGTAAGTTCATCAAGATTTTCCAGCTAACATGAGTGATAAAATTACAATTAATTCTGCTTTGTGAATGTACATGTTTGTTTGTTCAACTGTTTTTCTATATACAAATTATAAATATCAAATCTATTTCATGTGACTGTTCTCTTTTTTCTGGGGGGTTGGGATGGCCTAGTGGTCTAGAGTGCCGCGCTTCGACCTCTAGCTGGCCAGTCACCTCTGGCTTGCGGCTGTGGTTTCGAGCCCTGGTGTGAGCGTATGTGGCATGGAGATAGGGGAGCCTTCTCAACCTCGTGGGTTTCCTCCGGGCACTCCGGTTTCCTCCCACTGCTAAAATAAAACCATGTGTTAGTCCCGAAGTGACCTAGTTGTGTCGAGTGGACGTTAAACCCCATTTCTCTCTCTCTCTCTCTTTTTTCTTTATTATTGAATTTAACAAAAGTACCAGTAGGCCATAATTAATGTAATTTTAATCATAGCTAACTGGGTCGAAGTATCAAAGTGTATTTGTCCTGTGGCACAAAAAACCCTTGCTATGCCACTATATTTAGACTATTTGATTAGGAACAATGGGAAAGAACATGTGTACTAGAATAACATTGATTAAAATTTAAAGATGCATTTGATAGATAGCTTGTTTTAATAGTTTAAAAATAATATATCTTTTGAAAACTACATGTGCACTTTATCCTGAGCAAAATTTTGAAAAGTTTTAAATGTGGGTAGAAGTTGAGGTAAATTATTTCAACATTGCTAAACTTCAAAGATAGGCTGTCAGGCAATGAAACATACACCCACAGCAGCTAAGTCGTTCGGGCAGTCAACAAGTGTTGTCGCATATTTTTTCTTTCGTCAGGTAATTGTAACAGATACATGTAACTCATTCCAAGCTTTTAATGCATTGTAAATAGTCTGGATTGTCAAGAACCATTGCCGCAAAAACAAACAGTCTTGATTATCTATTTTACAGTGGAATAATTATATGGCATGACTGTTCTCAATTTCTCATCCATTAATATCTCAAGGAGTAGGGTCGCCTGTCCAACCTCGTGAATGAAGCGTGCTAGTACATGTACAAATGACTTGTAACACTGACACCTGCTCAACATGGTTGTTGTCACTGCACGGAAAACCCACCCTACTTCTCTATATGATTTCTACTAAATTAGCGTAAGCCAGCAAAAGTGTTCAATAACATTGAAATTATCAAGTTATTGCACAGTTATGCTCCAGTGAGTTTAGCAGAGGTAAAACAATCTGCTTATTCAACGAAAAGAACAAAGGAAGATCTCCCATCAATGTTACAAAATATAATTATCTCATCCTGTGTATTATATCTTTATAAAATTCTAACATGTAGATAAATTTGTTATTAATTAACATACTGATAAATTATTGTATGGTACATGTATTGTTGTACATGTACATGTGTATGTAGGTCGATGATAATCATCATGAATAATAAATAAACTTAGTCATCATAAATGTCTCTGACAGTGTCACTTGATTTAAAGAATGTCAATTTATAAATTATTAAATATGTATGCCACTTGAGTTAAAGAATGTCAAATTGTAACTACAATGGTGTAACACGGCTTTACCTTCAAAATATAAACTGTCTGTAATTTTTGATAATGCACAGAAATTTTACAAATCAATTTATTTGTCATGTTTTTCATTAAGGTGAATTTACATGTCTACCACATTTTTTCAGTATGGTGTACATACATATTTATATATTTGACTACAAAAGGAAATGAAATGGATTTGAACATCCTACTGGACAATAAAAGGATAATAATTATTTGTTAGTCATTTATTAATAAAATAACCTTCTTTAGTTAAATGTATTCCAAAACCTTGTCAAGTTTCTTATATTATGTATGGTAATCAATCATCCATCAGTTTCATGTACATGTAAGCTGGCCTGCATTTTCTTTTAGCTATTCCAAAACCTTGTCAAGTTTTTTATTTAATGTATGATAATCATCCACCAGTTTCATGTACGATGGCCTGCATTTTCCTTTAGCTATTCAAAAAACCTTGTCATGTTTTTTATTAAATGTACGGTAATCATCCACCAGTTTCATGTACGATGGCCTGCAATTTCCTTTAGCTATTCAAAAACCTTGTCATGTTTTTATTTAATGTATGATAATCATCAACCAGTTTCATGTATGATGGCCTGCATTTTCTTTTAGGTATTCAAAAACCTTGTCAAGTTTCGTATTTAATGTACTTTAATCATTCACCAGTACGATGGCCTGCATTTGCTGTTTTTTATAGAGTTACATGTACATGTATCATGATCCCAAGTTCATGATCATCTTCTTCTGATCAGGGTGGGGGGGGGGGGGTAGGACTTAATTGTTTAAAGTTTGTGTGTTGAATTATAATGTCTGACATTGAGTCAAGTGGCATGGTTTAAAATAAAATTGAAACACGTGTTGGTCACAAAATGACCTCATGTAGTGTTTTTATCAAGTGGACTTTTAACCCCATTTCTCACTGACTCACTCTAACCAGGACACTTATCTTAGGCTATATTAGCGAGTTTCAATGACCATTCCAACCCCTCCCAATTCAGTGAACAACATGAAATAGAATTACATTTATTCATAGCATGTTTCATATTACACATACATGTACCTACATGTAATAACCCATTGACCTTTGACCAATCAAACCTTCCATCTTAAAAATTAGATTATATGACATCAATCGCTTATCGTTTAAATTTATTTCCCAACAGAAGACTTAATTATCAAATATAAAAGGGAGTGGGACTCTGTACAGATGTATATTATCTACGATAAAAGGGAGTGGGACTCTGTACATGTATCTATGACTATTGTCGATAACAACTACTACGTCTACTACCCTTTTCTATGTCAGATTACTGGGACACTGAAATGAAATAAAATGAAATGGGGTTTAATGTCCTACTGTTCTGCTCCTAAACTGGACTAATGAAGACGGGCATACGCCATACAGTGTGCTATGAAGGAAATTTTGCCCGGACAGCGGGGCTACGGCCTACTCTTATATCAAATTACAACTGCCAAGGGATCTTTTACATGCACGCCAATGTGTACATGGGACCTCGGTTATTCGTCTAATCCCAACAACTACTAGACCTTCCATCCTGCGTCACCGACAAGGGGAAATCACGCCAGAAAATCTGGATGAACTTTCTTGGCTGATTAACAGCCAATGTAGGGTAGGGACCGAACACCTGATCTCCATGCTAACGAGCCACCGTCTTACCCACTTAGCCATGTGATCTCCCCTGGGACAGTGAGGTGGGATAGTTAATTTCCCAATCTGATTAAAACACAATTCCTACTAGTATTTTGTGTTTTTTTTAAAGTTCAAAATTTTGATTTATTGGTAGACCTGTACTACACTAGGATCTGAAAGAGTTGTTACATGTATTTAACCTGCGTCCTGGATAGTGTGAGGGATTAGCCAACGAAGCCATCTGTTACGCTCACCCCCCCCCCCACTTTCACACACACAATTTTAATGAATAATAAACATAAGTGTTGGTTTTGACCTGTCATTTTATACCCAAGTGTTGGTGTGACCTGTCATTTATTATGCAAAATGTCGAAATGTAAACATGATATGAGAAAGCAAGCATATCAAAATTTAAATTACAATTTCCCCAAATATTTCCAGGATCTCATGTTTTTTGAGTGAGTTGGCCTGAATCAAAAACGTTATTCAGTAATTAAGCTAGAAATTTAGTTGAAATAAACATTTTATCCTATCTAAAATGTCAAAACAATGGCTTTCAAATTGATGTAACTGTTACATGATTAATTAATTAGTTCAGTCAGTTCATTCAGATCTCAAAAGCCAATAATTAGCAAATAATATGTGTTTATTAGTGTAAATATGGACTAGGGGCGGCACCAGGAAACCAACTTTGGCTTCACCACACTGAGACTGACAGCCCTCTCCAATATAAAGATCAATTCAACAGGGGTGAAACCTTATGAAGAAACCATAAAGTGTTGCGGTCATGATGATGCTACATTTAATTGCATGATAAAACACAGGAATCTTGACTTTGAGGATAAAACAAAGGAACCTTGACGATGCTATTTACTTTGAGGATAAAACAAAGGAACCTTGACGATGCTATTTACTTTAAGGATAAAACAAAGGAACCTTGAGAATGTGTTGTGAAAATATTTAATTTGATTAATATGTCATTCAGATGGAGACATTAAATCTGGTATAAAAACGTAACGATCATTCCTTTAACCAGTAAACCTGTCTTCTGAACGACCCAGGTGGGGCAAAAAACTATGCTGTGTACCTGTTTCAAGTAGACCATACTTAAAAACTGGCTTTTCTTGGCGGTCTGAATGGATTGTCGCATGCTGTGAGCTATTTTTCCAGCAAAAATGATGTCATATGTACACATGTATGTACATGTGTAATTTGCGTTTGAAATTTTGTGCCTTAATTTGGGTATACATGTACCTTAATCTATCAAAAAATGGCTTCTATTTCTGAAATTTCCAAATAATGAAAGTTTTAACTTACCAAAGAATGATCACTATGATGTTCAACTGATCGCTTCTGAATATTTTTTCTCGCTGAGTTCTTTTTCTTATTCTTCTTTTTCTTCTTTCTTTTCTTTTTATCAGTTGACTTCTTTCTACTGTTTTCTGGTTTCTTATCTTTGTTACTTTCTCTTTTAGATTCACCCACAGTCGTTGTGGCATCTAGACTTTCATCAATTTCGGTATGACCTAAATGTTCTTCATGATTGTGGTTGTCTTGGTGATCATGGCCATCATGGTTGTCTTGGTGATCATGGTCATCATGACTACCTTTGTGATCATGGCCATCATCGTTGTCTTGGTGATCATGGCCATCATGGCTGCCTTGGTGATCATGGCTGTCATGAGCATCAACAGCATCTTGTTGATCCCTGTGTTCTTGGTGATCTTCAGTATCCTGATGACCATGATCATCTTTCTGATCTTTTGAATTATGAGCATCATGGCTGTCTTTTAGATCTTTAGGATGGTGATTGCCTTCGTGATCATGTTCATGGTTTTCCATATGTGGATCATGCCCCGTATGGTGCTCATTTGTATCATTCGCTGTGGTGTTTAAATGCTTGAATATTGAATTATTCTTTCCTAGGCCTAAATTAAGCATCAAATTTTCAAACATGTCATAGGTAAGGGTTCCATTTGCTCCTCCATACTTTTCAAAAATCTTTGTCACAAAATATCTGCTCTCCAATTTGGCAATCTCTTCCTTTGATTTTTCTGCGATTTGATAGCCATCATGATCGTGAATATGCATCTGACCATTTTTTTGTGTCGTTTCCGAGGTGGTTGGTGAAAATGATAGTAGATAGCTAGCTAAGAAGCACACTATACACAGTTTCCTTGTGACACACATGATTGAAAACACCTCTGACCAGCCAATAGTCAGTCCACCGTCACCACTGCTACTCTGAAATATATCAAAAAATGGAGTTTAACATCCCACCCCAACTTTTATTTATTAGAATTAGAAGTTTTTAAAGCGGGAATTTCATATTTTCTAAGAAAGTCAAAACATATTTATTTCTATGTCTTTTGCTCAATACATGTAGGTTGTCAACTCACTATTATACAATCATAGGCATTATTTTCTACACTGAAATATCTTTCACATCGGAAATAATAACACAATTACCTCCTTGTTTTCCCATTCCCCCCATGCAATAGCCATCTTCAAACGTTTGAATTTAATGTTGAAAGTGATATTTTTGCCAATTTCTCAACTGGCAATAGTGAATTATAGGATAATCCTTTACGAGGTTGGACTGTTTATAGATACCATCTATTTTAAGGCTTTATTTTAATATATTTTAAAAATATAACTTAAAAATATGAAATTGCAGCTTTAAAGGTTATGGACACTACACTAGGAAAATCCTGTGGAACTGCTTCTGTCAACACAACATCTTGATCGAACATGGAATCTCCTGGATATCAAGCCACTGTTTCATTAAGCCACCGTGGCTCACTATTTCCCTCTACTTTTTTTAAAACAGACTATACTTCATGTTTTTTTAAAACAGACTATACTTCATGTTTTATTTTCATTTACACTGTACTTGTATAAAATCATTTTTTTGTATCATTTAATTTAATAAAAATAGATTTTTTTTTTCTTTAACTTTAACCTGAAATTGGATTTTGAAATATAGTGTGACACACTTGTGGGTAACAAATAACAATAGACAGCCCTATACATGAGAAACTGATAACATTTAATCTCAGATAACACAAGCCATTGTAATGAAGACGACACACATAAACAACACAATTTATTTACAAGCTTAAATTAGACTAGTAAGCTTATAATAATCTTCAATATTTTCTTTTACATTATTAAAGAAAGGGGGTCACGGTCAGTCAGTGAGAGAGAGAGAAAGAGAGAGGGTTTAACGTCTCACTAGACACAAACAGGTCATTTCAGGAATAACATACAGTATGGTTCATTTTTATTTCAATAATTCGCTTGCGCAAAGGGGTCTTTAGCAGTGGGAGGAAACCAGAAGACCCGGAGAAAACCCACAAGGTTGGAGAGGCATGCAACCCTACTGGCTAGTACGGGATTGTCAGCCTGAAAGTCAGGGATTTTTCAGTTCAATTTCTTCTTTTCAGTAGTGGAGGACGGATAACATAAGGGCAGCTGTGTAGTTGTTTGGATGGGATTCAAAATTGAGGTCCTGTGAATAGTTTTCAGCAAATACATATTTCTTTTAGTCTATATATGAAGTAATTATACTTCACATTTATCCCAGAATGTCAAGTTCACCTATCATAAACAATATGATATACTGGTTATCACAAACAACTTGACATAGAATATGAAAAGGATGAAAGACTTATAAACATTTCAAAACTACCTAATACTGTTGTAAATTGTCTTTAAAAGAATGCACTTAACCACATTACAGACAATACTAAACATACATTATGCAAGAGCTAAATCTGCCTATTGCAGGTATTTCTTTAGGCCTGAAATGTTATCTAAATTATCAATTAGACGTTAATTAACTTATCTGTAACATAGCCTGCGATCTTAGGTGGATTATGACCCGATTTACTACATAACTTTCCTTCAGGATTAAACTAAATCAATAAATCGATAATCGAGACCATGTTTTTTATCGTACTGACTTTAGTAATGATGATTGAGGCTAAACAGAAATTTCAGTTGCTTAATTCTCGGTTCATAGTGGATCAATTTGACTGATATTTTGGGCAAACTGCCTTTTCATTATATAATATTTAACTATTATAGTGAGAACTGCCAACTCATTATCTAATTAATCTCCCATAATGTATTTGTAATAGGCCTACATGTACTATAAATAAACAATGAGATCTTTATTAATCATATCCTTCAAATTATTTCAATATCATTCATAACAGAACTAACATAGTTTTATGGGAAAACCATCACTGGTTTATTATACACAAGCATGACGTTTCGATAAGTATCCTCTTACCATTATCAAGCATAATGTTAGTTCTGTTATGTCTCCAATCGCTAAATGCTACTAAAGAATTTAATATCATTCATACTTACTTACAATATTGATCAATAACTGACTTAGCAATAGCCTACGTGTACTTAAAGGACTGTCTTAAAAGCAGGTCACTTGGCTGACTTGACTCACTTATTGTATAGAAATTCTTTCAATGTCATTTAGTAATTGAACTCTCGAAATACACTGGACACAATTCTATGAAATGAATTGGTAGGAAAACCTGAGGCCCTGCGTACACATTGGTGTGCACATTGGCAGTTGGAATTCGATATTATAGTAGGCTGCAGTGTTGCTGCCCAGCAAAATTTCCCTCATAGCACACTGTATGGTGTATGCCTGTCTTCATTATCCTAATTTAGGAGCAGAACAGCAGGACATTAAACCCCCATTTCAATTTGTTTTGACGCTTCTGGTACTCTAGCAAGTATGTATCTAGTAACTATACTTGTAACCTTAAACTGTGTTTCAGGTAACAATTGATACAGGCTAAGACCCCTTACGCAAGTTCAAATAGGTTCAAACGCACAATTGTCAACACACATCATTACAGTTTGTATTGAAATAAGTAATTCTATCACAAATAGTGAAGACTGGACCATTAAAATAGTTACCGAACAGTTTTTCTCTGCATAGCGCTGTTTATGTTGTAGGCCTAATGACGTATTACGCAACTTGCGGCCATGACACCGTCCAGTTGAAATTTCGCGTGGCAGATGGGTTTCATCAAATCATATAATTATGCGGTAAGGCCTCACCTTTATTTCAATAAGAATTCATTTAGTATATATGTTAAGCTACGTGCATTACTGTTTTGGGCCAGTTTATTTGTAAATTAAGCGAGCTATAGGCCAGTAAACTTTTGTAGTCATTTGACTAAAAAACTTGCGCAAAGAAACTCTGTAGGAAAAACCACTACTGTGGCTGGAGTAAGACGGAAGACATCAGTAGTGGAACCATTTCTAGTCTGTATCAAGCAATAATTAAAGATAAAAAATGAATATGACAAGGCATCATACATACATGTACAAAAGAGGCAGATATATGGGTATTAATATCCACTTGACACAATCTAGGTCATTTCGAAACTAACATGATGCAATCTCATTTCAATATTTCGCTTGCATGTATGACTAAGAAGTCTTTTGCAGTGGAGGAATCAGAAAAAAACCACATGCTTGGCCAGCTGACCCTAATTGTCACATAAGCTGGTAATCATGCAAAGCCCGCATGTTAGACCACCACCACTGTACCCCTACAAATAATACAAATACAATAACAATATAATAATCATACAAAAAACGTACATTCATAATGACTTTGTTACCAACCGTCTGCAAACTCAACAATAAATGATACCACTAAATTCCCAAAAATATTTTTAAAGTTCACAGCTTAAATATTTCTTTTCAACTTTTAAATTCTGTCCACAAATTGGTTCAATTGAATGTATCAAAATACACTAAAGAAACCATACAGTTTTGTTGAAAGAAACCAAATCAAGCACAATCCAAAAGAAACAACACCACCGCCAATTTATCAAATTTTGGCTAATAATTTTGTGTTGACGTGTAGAATTTGTTCTTCAACTCAATTAATTATATTTATAATCCAGTCAGAAAACACCCGCGCTTCTAAAATAACTATATTTACCACAGCAAGCCACTCATCAAACGATTCAAACAGAGGTCATGCTGTCCACATGACAGTAACTCGTTTATCTAATCAAAGTTCAAAGTGATGGATAAGCCCCTATGATAAAATCTTTCTGTGACATCAAAGTAATATTATTTGTTTACAAAAATATAGATTTCACGTGTCGCTGAAAAAAAAAAACACATATATATGTATGTGAAACCTCGTCACAGCTTATTAAGTCTCGAATAGCCTGCGCAATGCAATAAGCCTTTGTTAGAATGAGAAATCTGTGGCATTTTTATAGAAAAACAACAAATATTTTACCTGTTTTAATGTGATTAGTTGATGTCACTTATAAAATATGTTTTATTTGGCACACTTAAATATCCCGGCGATTTGTAATATTCGTGAAGTCTGTTTTTTTGTGCCGTGTGCAATTTCAACGTGAAATAAAATGGCTGACCTCTTCACATTGCACGATGACGCTCGCAAACGCTGGTCGAATGTTCGAGATCACAAAATCCTGTAGTCGCGCGCATCCAGGTCTTTTTCATTGGTTGGAAAAGAAGGGCTTGGTTGGGCATCAGCGTTAGGTCAGCAGTTTTCCATTGTGATTAAAACGTAGAACTTATTGCAGGCTATATAGACCCAATTGGGTATTTCCATTTCTTAGGCCTATTCTATGCCAATTAATTTAAGTCGCACAATATAACATCATTAACCCTTTCCGATCGTCGACCATTCGGTCGGTCAGCCAACAATTCCGGAAGAAATGAAATGAAATAGGGTTTAACGTCCTACAAAGTACAATTCCCGACCCGAAGAACAAACTAAAAAGATTATGTAAGATTTAGACAAAGAGCTAGCTATTCTTGCTATATAATAGTTCGAAAATAGATAATGTAAAATGAGTAGTTTGAAAATGAATTCATTCAAATTACTCTTTTGCGAAGATATAATCATAGCCTTTGAAGGTTTGACAAGACGTGTACAATAATTTCAACCACAGTACTGGTTGTTCGAAGCTTTGTCTCGCTCCTCCATTTTGATAAAACAAAATATGGCCGAATCGTTCTAATCTATTTAATATCGGAGTAACCCGGTGCCATCGACGGTTGATTATGGTCTGGATAAGTTAATTAATGTCTAATTAATAATTTAGAAAAGATTTCAGGCCTAAAGTAAGACCTGCAATAGGTCGATTAAAGCTCTTGCATAATGTATAAATACGTTTAATGTCCATGTAAGATATTTATTACACGGGGCCTCTTTCGCTTAGGGTATAATCCAGAATTAGGGTGGTTAAGGGGAGGAGGCGAATGGGTTTGTCTGCCAAGGATAGCATTGTTGATTTTTTTGTGTTTGTTCATTCATTTATTTTTGGTGGTTTTTTTTTTTGTTTGTTTGTTTTCTCTCTTGTGTGTGTGTGTGTGGGGGGGGGGGCTGTCTAGACATCTTTGCTCTCTTCAGAATTGTTTAAACATGCATTATGAAAGAGGTAAATCTGCCAATTGCTGGTCTTTCCTTAGGCCCGAAATGTTATTTAAACTATTAATTAGACATTTATTAACAAAACAAGACCCAATCTGATTAAAACACAGATCCAATTTCGTTTCGTTTTTTATAGTTAAAAATTTCGTTTTTACCTGTCTTTACTACTCTTGGATCTGGGGGACTTGTTATTTAACTGGTGTTCTGCCTGAAATGAGGGGTCAGCCAATCAAATGGTCTGTGGAATCGACCGTTTGACCTTTTCATGCGTGGAACTGTGGGTAGATATTACCAGCCAATGACGTCTATACTAACACCAGCGGATAGAAATCAAAACAAAACAAAAGTAGATTTTAAAAAGCATGGCAGTCGTCTGTTATGAGCAATTTCACACTCAGTGAGATGTACCCTTCCATTTAAAATTGGTCTTGACTGGTACCTCGAATGTATGAGCAAACTCTATTTTTGCCCCACCCCACCCCCTTCGGCTTTGGGGTGTCAGTCTGGGCCACCCCAGGGGTCTAATCGTCTGTTATGGGTAATTTCGTACTCAGTGGGATATACTCTTTCATTTGTAATTGGTTTCAACTTGTACCTCGAATGTATGAATATAATTTTTTTTTCAAGCCCTCTGGGATCTATATTTGGGGTGTCAGTTTGGGCCATCCCAGGGCCAAAATCGTCTGTTATGGGCATTTTCGTACCCAGTAGAGTGTATTCTTTCATTTAAAATTGGTTTTGACCGGTACCTCGAATGTATGAGTTTAACCCATTTTTGGGGTCCTTATAGGGGTCACCAGGGTCACACCCATGGACTGGGCGCCGGCAGACGCGCACTTCTGTGCATCCCAGGTTAGTATGTAGATGCCTATATGGTCAGATATTGGTACCTCGTTCGTCTAGGTTCGACCCTCTGGGCTCCCGGTCTATATGGCTCAGAATGAAGTAATTTGGCTGAAATTTTCAATATTTTCGTTTTCCTTCAGCAACTTTTGAATTATTATAGCAAGAATGACCGAATCTATATTAAACTCTGAACTAATATAACTTTAAATATGTTTGATATACAGACTATGATCTTGTGTATTTCTCTGGGATGGGGTGTTTCGATCCCGCTCGTCTTGTGACGGGTTGGACACGAATAAAATTCAATATACATGTATGTTCATTTCAATCAATACTGATGTTTTCATCGCGCCGTGAAAGTATGTGATCCTAATATCCAATATCTAGAACACAATCAATACTTTTTAAACCACTATCACGACTTGTTTATTCCGTGAACATAATGTTCTCGGGCGCCATTTGTAATACAAAAGTAATTAAAATGACTGATTCACAAATGCCCCCCTACCCAGACCCCCCCCCCCCCCAAAAAAAAACAACAAAAAAACAAAAACAAAACAAAAAAAAAAACAAAAACAAAAAAACCAACAAAAAAACCCCCCCAAAACCCAAAAAACAAAACAAAACAAAAAAAAAAGAAAAAAAAAAAGGAGGAAAAGAGGCACAGAAGACTTCGCCTATTTCACCGAACAAAATTGATTAAAATTACTATAATTTTTTTTGTGTAACTGGATACGAATCAGTTTGTATGCACTGATATCATACATGACCTATTCGCCCTTTAAAGTGAGTTGTCGGAGTTGACAATACGAGCTGAATAAATTGAATAGACGTTGTTAAAATACAGATGTGACGCCACCCTTTGACGTTAGCGTATCATAATTACGGGCAACTTGCCCATCGTAAATTATTTATACTAACTAGTGACATATTGGACTCGTGTGACGTATTTCACTGTAAAAGCACGTGGAGAATGTCTGTATTTTTGTTTAATGGTCTCGAGCTTAAGACACTGCGTTATATATTGTAAAAACACTCGGACCCACGGTCCTCTTGTTGTTAGAGTATATTAATTAATATTACTTAATGTTTCGCTCTCGACCATTAAACAATACTTAGTTGTCTTTCATTTCTTAAAATAAGCGCTTTATAATTGTTAAATCGCTAAATGCCATTCAAATGTTATATTGAAAAGGGACCTATATTTTCAGTTTGAACAATCACAAAACTTATCAGTACTACAAAATAATCAAATTGATTAAGCACTTCAAAGAAAAACTTTTAAACGTTAATCAGAACTTTTTCACTAGGGTCGAGCGGTTTGAAGAAAGGTCCAAATGTTAATTTGAAATTCACGAGCATTTCATATAACTTACGAGAATTTGAAATATTTACATACGGTTCAATTTTATTTCAATAATTCGCTTGCGCGTAGGAGTCTTTAGCAGCGAGAAGAAACCGGGGACCCCGAGTAAACCCACGAGGTTGGACCCTACTCCTTGTCACGTACTCGATGATATACCTTATGATACAGCACGCACATGTTAACCATTCGGCCATGCAACCCCAACGTGTAGCGTATTTGAAAGAACGATACGAATCAACAACGACGTGGAAGGTTTACACAACCGAATGAACCAGAATGTCAAGAAAGGAAACCTCCAATTATACCTTTTATTAACACGGGTCAACAAACAATCTGATGAAAATACAGATCTATATTTCGTTTCGTTTTTTTTATACTTTCGATGGCCTATTCGCGAGACTTTTGACCCTATGTCGTCAGCCATTGATAAATCAATAAGCGTTGAAAGTTTCTAGTGGTTTACCTACTTCGAGTAGATCGCACGCCAAGAGGTTGTCGTAACAGATGGTTTCATTGGCTAATCCCTCCCGCTATCCAGAACGCCGGTTATATAACAACTCTTCCAGATTCTAGTGTGGTAAAGAAAAGTTTGAACTTTAAAAACGAAACGAAATAGGATGTGTTTTTAATCAGATTGTGCTATGAGGGAAATTCTTATACCGAATTACAACTGCAGAGGGAACTTTTACTTGTGCGCTAATGTCGACACAGGACTTCGGTTTTTCGTGGCATCCGAACGACTAGACAATTGTCCTTGTAGGCCCTTCTTCCTGCATCACGCGATCCTATTTCTTGTCACGTAACCGGGGAATCGAAACCACGCCAGTTTACTCAATGACAGACCATTCAGACCCCCCCCCCCCTGGACCAAAGCAGGGATCGAACACAGGACATCCAGGTTAGCTAACCAACATCTTACTCACTGGGCCACTGCGACTCCACAACAAAATATTTCAGTCCCAAAATATAAAAACAAATTATTACTTACCCTCGATTTAAAATTATCACGCGGCATACTAACTGGCCTAATTTGCCCTTAATGACAAAACACCGCCAACAAGAATTATGATTCAATTTAACTTTTTGAATTTATATGTAATACTAAATAAATACGGATATACTTTTCCACGCCCATCCATTGTCAGCTACCCGAACCTGTATCAAAACAACGGACTGTGAGGTACAATATTTATGTAACCTATTATGGTAAATGTGTGAATAGCTTTATGTAACATGCGCTTCAACCAAAGCTGATAATATCTGCGTACAGCGTTAATAATTTCTTTTTAATCAACGTGACAATCTATCAGCAGATATCAACAGTTATTTAATGGTGAAATAATCGTATTGAAAATGGGATGAAACGTCACCCTTTTCTGCGGGAAAGATGGCTGAATGGTTGGTAAGTGCGCGTGAATCTTGTTTTTTTTTACAATCCGAACAATTAGACGCCATTCCTCGCCAGCCCCCCCCCCCCCCCACACACACAGTCCAGCATGTTTCGGACCATATTCAAAGCTCATTCGGACCACCATACGGCTGACTCTGTCCACCATCCGCGCTCATTCGGCCCATATGATAATAAATACAAGAAAGCGACTCGAATTTTCCTTGATTAACGATTCAAATTTATTTTTAAGTTTTTGTTACAACCTCCGAGTATCGACCGCAGTTTAATCGGACTGTCTCTCTGATTAACATTAACATTATATAGGAGTTATTGAAATATTGACAAGGCGGCGTAATGTTAACAGGGGAGAACTACAGGATACAATGACTCGACTAATTACATGTACTTATAAAACCACAGATAAGATAGCTTGAATGAGAATTAAGGAAGATATGCCGGTTGTAGTACCATGGGTCACTCGGCAAATCTCGTCACTCGGCAAATCTCGACAGATTTCCGGAACCTACATCTAGTCTCGGCTGTATGAAGAATTCCGCCTTATAGGTCCCGGATGAAACATGGCTGCACCCATGGTATCTTGGAACTACTTTAAAGGTCCCGGATGAAACATGGCTGCGCCCATGGTGTCTTGTTTGTAATAGCGTCAAATTTTCCCGTTAAAAGTAAACCGGTAGCCGCATCGCAAATATTTGGGCGTAGGTACATATTACTTACTGTCATAGGGCCGAGACTAGATGTAGGTGCCGGAATCTGTCGAGAATTGCCCAGTGTACCATGAGTCTATTGTCAGACGTGGAGAGCGAAGGACGCAATGAAACCGGTCGCCACATCCGGCGTATAACCCATGCACTCTTTTTCTTACTACATATAGTAGCCTTGTCTAGTATTTTCACTCTCCTTGTTTCCTCTTCACGTTGTGTATTTGCTTCTTACCATCTCAGTAGTTAAGACGTTTAACTTACCAGGAGTAACAATTCAACAGTTCGTTTTTACATTTTATATATCAAGCTGCTTACATATGGTACAATAGATTACAATAAAGTCATCCTAGAGGGAGTCTGCTGACAGAGATTGCTACATCTTCTCGTCATAAAATCCCACTGCTGCCTGGAGAATTATCACAAATATGATAGTTTTGCAGCTTTGGGTTTTGGACCTTCAATTATCTAACTGGTCAAATATGACTTAATTAATTATAAAGATTTTAATTAGCCCAATGACGCGGAAACCACACTGATATAAAGATAGTGGAAACGTACACCAGAAATTTCACATGTGATATCTGTTATCAACATAGAAATGAATCTTTACCAAATGTTAACTCTTTTTTATATGTCAACTTATCAACCATTCACTCATTTTGATTTAAGTGCATATGAGACAATAACATGACTTCTATACAATTTGTGAATCTAATAATTAGCCAAAGATATACAACTGGCGGCAGTTTTTTCTTTGATGCAGTTATATCTCATGACAAACTGTAATGACGTCATCAATATATAGGTTGATATATTCGGTTCATCTATTTCTATGCATATCATATCAACCGCTGATGACGTCATGACAGGTTGATATTTCAAATCAATCGGTAATGACGTTATATCAGGTCGATATATTCGTGTCATATCAACCGCTGATGACGTAGATGATCGAACTAATACAAAGAACACAGAAATAAATTTTTTATTCTTTTGACAATTAAAAATTGTTATGGTACAGTTTGTAGCATTCAGGACCTACATTATAGACGGCGTACTTATCGGCATATTTAAATCGGTTATCCATACTACATATCTAAGATATCTTTCCGTCCACATTTCGATTATTTCTCCATACACTCCAAGACTTGAAAATATTTATAATATATCGCCAAAGAGTTCCTTTGTAAAGTATTTTTGGATACAGTCACTTAAAACAGTCGGTCAAATCCTTCTCTGAACATACCGAAAACCTCCAATCACGGTTCACTGCCAGAATTATCGGAAAAGATTGCCTTTTGATCCAAATTTTCTTCAGGCTTTGGATTGATCTTCATCGATATTTGCATTCACATCATTCGTCTGACTTCCTATTACTATCCATTTTGTTACTGGGTATTTTTCGCTATTTGGCGGACACTTTCTAACAATTATCCAATCATTGTTGCCTTTTAATAGAACAGCCTATTAAATTTAAGGATAAATGGCGTATATGTAAATGTATATGTATATATAGGATATTAACCTACTCGTCCTCGGATTGATATGATAGAGAACACTTTGTCTGCTAATTCAAGGCGAAAAAATTCTAGCAATCTTGCTACATGGTCACAAGATCCCACCCATATCTCAACAGACCATCCTTTTCACTTATGCCGATAATACAATCACAAACAAGGACCAATATATGTACGAAATAAAAATATCGATATGTAACAATATTAGGTGTCTTTGATTCTCCAAAAAGTGCAAACAACGGATTTCCCGCGCATTTCTTTATTCAGCTACCATATTAAAGGGATGCGCTCTCAACCTGAACATTCCAAATTTTTCAATATTCGCAATGTAAAGATAGACCGGTATGTTTTTCGAAGTTGAAATTCGGACCATCGTAAAACGTTCTGTGCGCCCAGGTAATTAATTAGGCTTTCCAAATACTATTCGTAAAAGTTGGCACAATCATATTAAAGGGAGAGCTCTGAAACTGAACAATGTAAATTTTTTGATATTCTAAAGGGAAAGACTGGTAATATTCCGAGTCGAATTTCGGATCATCGTACATAATTCTGAGCATCCATATCTATATAATATTCTGAAAGGTAATTTAATAAGCTTCCAAAATATTCTTTTTAAATTTAAAGATAGACCCCTTTTTCGAAGTTCAAATTCGAATCTCCGTACAATATTCTGAGCATCCAACTATATATATTCTAAAAAGTAATTAAATAAGTAAAAGTTGGCCCAATCAAATTAAAGAGGTGCGCTCTCAGCCGGAACATTGCAATGTTTAAGAATGTTCTAAAGAGATCATCGTACGCAATTCTGAGCACCCAAACCTAACTGATAACTGATTTGAAATTAGAGTAAAGAAGGAAACGATTGAATGTAAATCAGTGCATATACGATCGGATTACAATACCTTTAGTGTCTTTTTCAGTTCATACAATAGATTAGTTCGGTGGCGAGAAACAGGAAGTAAACATTACTACATTTTACTTTCCTTTTTATTCATTCCAAGAAAGAAAATAATTAAACCATACGTTAGTCCCGAAATGACCTAAAGAAAATAATACCTAATACAACCGTGTGACAATAAAATTATTATTGTAATGACATTTCTATAAATGTGGACAAGACAATATTGAAAAGGGGCTTATGCCTAAACATTGATTTTATTTAACCGACTTGGGTCTAACTCAGTATATAATATAATATAAAATATGGGCAATGAAATATGAATACTATATGACCATGACATAACTTGGTTTTGACGGTAGGCTACAGTACATGTCTAAATGCTGAATTGTTAACCGATATTCAGGGGTGTAAGTCAATACATAATATAATATAAAACTTCTGTTTGGCAAAATATCGGCAATGAAATATGAATACTATATGACCATGACATAACTCGGTTTTGACGGCAGGCTACATGTCTAGATGCTGAATTGTTAACCTAACCGATTTTCAGGGGTGTAAGTCAGTACATAATATAATATAAAATTTCTGTTAAGCAAAATAGGGGCTATGAAATAGCAATACTAAATGACCATGACCTAACTAAGTTTTGACGGTACATGTCAAAACGCTGAATTTTTAACCGATTTTCAGGGGTGTAACTCAGTACGCACAATATAATGTAAAACTTTTGTTTAGCAAAATAGGGGCAACGCAATATAAATAATATGACCATGACCTAACTCAGTTTTGACGGTACATGTTAACCGATTGTCTGTGGTGTAAGGTAAGCCAATAATAATATAATATAATATTTCTGTTAAGCAAAATAGGGAGAATGAGATATAAATACTATATGACCATGAAATAACTCGGTTTTGACGGTGCATATCAAAACGCTGAATTTTTAACCGATTTTCAGGGATGTAACTCAGTACATAATATGATATAAAATTTCTGATTAGCAAAATAGGGGCAATGCAATATAAATTATATATGACCATGACATAACTCGGTTTTGACGGACATGTCAAAACGCTGAATTTTTAACCGATTTTCACTCAATAATAATATAATATATAAGTTCTGGACAATGCGATATAAATTATATATGACCATGACATAACTCGATTTTGACGGTACATTTTCTACTCACTCGAAATGTTCTTGTCATGTGTGAATGACAACAATGTTCACTTATTTAAAATAAAACAACAGATTAAAGATACATTATGGGAGATTAGATAACGAGTTGGCAGTTCTCAATACGATAGTTAAAAACTAGTTAATTTAATGGCAATTTGCTGAAAATTTCAATCAAATTGATCCACTATGAACCTAGAACTAAACGAATGTAAGTTCCGCTTAGCCTCGGTCATCATTACTAAAGTCGGTAAGACAAAACCAGTAGTCTCGGTTATCCATTTTTATTGGTAAATCACGAAGGAAAATATTTCAGCGAATCGAACTACAATCCAACAAAAATCTCATGCTAGCCTCGACATCGAGAGTTGATTATGGTCTGGATCAGTTAATTAATGTCTAATTAATAGTTTTTATAACATTTTAGACCTAAAGAAAGACCTATACAATAGGTAGATTTTGCTCTTGCATAATGTATGTTATGTTTAACTGATAATACCTGGTTTATTTGTTATTTTCACTGATCTTTTTTACCTGATCTACGAGGGACTGACTTCAAACATTTTACTCGAAATTGTGATATAGTTTTATATAATGTTGCAGTGTTTTCGACACTATGATGGTTACAATAGCGATGTTCGGTTGAGCTAAAATAGAACCCCTTATCCCGCTTAAAACGGTGAAAATGGCCATTTTCTAGATTTTTACTTGTAAATATCAAATAACACAAAATCACTATAAATATCACAAATAAAAACTACTCGACAAAAATTAACATTATAAACATCTAGTTATTTTCTTATCTACTTTCTACTTTGATAGAGAATTACGAACGGCCTAGCGAATATTCACTGCCGATCAGTATGGGGACTTGTCATTTAGATATGGCGCCGAATCGTTGTCATTACGAGAATATTTTATGATTACAATTGCAAAGTTATCATTGTCAAAATAGTTAAAACACAAATTCACTATTTATATCAAAACAACGTAAAAATCTAGTTATGTTTTTGCACTTTTTACTTTTCGCATTTGCAAATTCACTGTATATATTTTTCGTTTTTGCATTGTTAACAAGTATTAGATTTCTCCATTGCATTTTCGACAATGTGATTTTGGAAAGAGGTTTCAATTGTTCAAGCGCCTGCGGCAGGAACGGGTTTTAATATCGTTAACATAAAGGGAAATAACTCGGTTATTACATCATACAGGATGCAGACCACCATTAATTTCCCTATTGACTTCAATGTTAATTCTCGACTCTTTGCCCACCTCCAACTTTTACCCAAATTTTCGTTGGCCATGTCTTTGCACTAAAGTTTGAATCAGGTTGACCACCAAAGTTTTGAAGAAGCGTACTAAAAACATGTAACTAGTTGCCGTACATATCACAGTTGTTGTAGCCAACCTGACTAGTTGCCAACCTGACCAATCAACAAATATTGCACGCAAAAAGGGAGAAAAGAGACAGAGAGAGAGAGAGATTTGCTATAAATAGACAAACTACAATGGTGGTCTGCATCTATCAGGAATCAGACTATTGTATAGCGCACGCGTTCACAACAATTTGTTCAGATGCGCTGTACAATACAACAAGAAAAAAAGAAGAATTTAAACATAATAAACCAAACCTCTATAAAATAAAAGCAAACATTTAAGAATGTATAAAAAAAATACTTTATAAAGTTGTATAAATAAAAACATACAATTGAGAATCTAAAATAATTAAAAAGACAGTATAGTTTAATATGAAAAACTAAATGTTTTCAATTGTGATTTAAAACTTGATAAGGAGGTAGAACTTTGAGGGCAAATGGGAGCTTATTCCATAATCTAGGGACCTGTACGGTAAACGATACAATTCACAGTAAGTCTTCGGTCTGCCTGTTTTGCAGACAAGTGAACAGTGACCATTCAATGCCCTCGATGTACGAGTAGGGTAAGGGCTAAGCGAAAAAGTTATAAAATTGATGATGAAAAGAGACTGTGTTGAAAATTTCAGTCATATTACTTAATCCTGAGTCACGATTGTCATTATTATACCACCGTTGTTCAGATAATAAACAAAGTCTCGATTATCCATTATTAAAATAAATCATTATATGGCCGAACCATCATGTTGTTTATGCTCCCATTATACAACTGAGACATTCTAATCTACTTAAAATAGAAGTCATCGTTGGTTATGCTATTGACTGGCCTCAATATATGATAAGACCCGATAGAATCGCCACCATTAATTTAAAACCACCATTAAAACCACGATTTCAATCGTAGCACAAATCGTGATAGCACTGTACACTAACCTGTTCCAGCATGTTTGTTATATAATCCAGACCAGGACAACGGAGTGGAACAAATTTCTTAAAATCAACTTCTTCATTCAGTTCAAATAATCATATTTGAATAGTTAAAGGATAGCTTTTCCTATAATTTTATTGATACATTATTATAAAATACGGACAAAAGCGGTTGTGCGGGTCGAAATAATCAACGTGTGCAAAATTACGGAGCCCCTCAAGTGCACGATTCCACTCTTATATAATTTTTTCGTACATGATTCCACTCTTATATAATTATTTCGTTTAAACGAAATATTAATTCGTTTAAACGAAATATTAATTCGTTTAAACGAAATATTAATTCGTTTAAACGAAATATTAATTCGTTTAAACGAAATATTAATTCGTTATAACGAAATAATTAATTCGTTATAACGAAATAATTAATTCGTTTAAACGAAATAATTAATTCGTTATAACGAAATAATTAATTCGTTATAACGAAATAATAATTCGTTTAAACGAAATAATAATTCGTTTAAACGAAATATTATTTCGTTATAACGAAATATTATATATTTCGTTATAACGAATTAATTATTTCGTTATAACGAATTAATTATTTCGTTTTTACGAATTAATTATTTCGTTATAACGAATTAATATTTCGTTATAACGAATTAATATTTCGTTATAACGAATTAATATTTCGTTTAAACGAATTAATTATTTCGTTTAAACGAATTAATTATTTCGTTTAAACGAATTAATCGTTTCGATTAATCGAATTAATCAATGTCGATTTAACACGTCGACTAACCCCAATGCTCCAAACAACGAAGTTGAAAAACAAATTTAAAAAAAAACAATCGTGATCTCTATCGTTATCGATATACGGGATATACACGTGGTTCATATTTATCTCAATAATTCGTTTGCGCGTAAGGATATGTAGCAGTGGGCCCGGGGAGAATCCACGAGGTTGGACAAGCGATCCTGCTGCTTGTCGCGTAGAGGCGGTTAATTGAAATAACGGCACTTGACCCAATAACAGACCTCATGTTTACACTGTTTTCGTACTGGGGATTATGTGATTGGTATGAACTCTATGAAGCATTGGTGACATAAAGATATGGCCCGGGTTCCTCCTCCCCCTATTCTGAGGATACACTTTAAATCAGTTTTTTTCTCTTCATAGGTTTTCGTAATGGAGATCATGTGATGGATATTGAGTCTATGAAGCATTGGTGGCATAAAGAGATGGCCCGGGTTCCTCCTCCCCCTATTGTGAGGATACACTTCAAATCAGTTTTTTTTTCTTCATATATTGGTGTGAAGCATAGGGGTTAATGAGAGAACGGATCCTATCGTTTCCGCTACCTACTTCTCCAGAGACCCAGTTCCCAAACATTATCCCCCTTACGAAAACCCTGTGAACCCTATAGTTTTTAACATATATTTTAGGGAATTAACCATTGGGTTCACAAGCTTTAGAGGTCGCTGGTACGTTCCCGGTGTTGGCGGAAAAAGTTCATCTGGTTTTTATCAGTGATGCAGGACGGAGGGCTTGACAAGGAGAACTGTCAAGAAAGTTCATCTGGCTTTTGTCAGTGGTGCAGGACGGAGGGCCTGAAAAGGAGAGCTGTCAAGTTCGGACTGGACGAACGAACGAAGTCCAGTGTACACCCAAATGCTCAAAACACCAAATTTGAAAATAAAAGATGTTAAAAAAAAAACAAAAAACCAAAAACTTTATCAATTTGCGGTGGGTTTGAGTCGGTAATCTTGGAACAGAGACACAAACTAGGTCATTTCGGGACTAACACGTGTAATCCGCTTTCGCGTAGGGGTATTTAGCAATGGGATGAAACTGAAGACCCACGAGGATGTACAAGCAGTCATACTTCTTGTCACGTACATGCAGTCAACCGATACAACGCCCCTTGACCCAATGGCGCACCACTAGACCACCCAACATTCATTTCGCCGGAACGGCAAGTCACGTAACACTAACAAATCGATAGGGTGTATACCCTTATGAAATGGGCTTAAACGTCCTACTGTTCTGCTTTGAGTTTCACTGGGCTACTGAAGATGGGCATACGCCAAATATTGTGCTTTGGGGGATGTTTTGCCCAAACAAAATCGCTACAGCCTACACTTATATGAAATTGCAGCTGCCAAGAGATCTTTGTTGCGCACGCCAATCTGTACACGGGACCTCGAATTTTTCGTACCATCCAAAAGACTAGACAGTTGCCCTTGTCAGACCCTCCTTCCTGCATCACTCACAACTGGAAACCACGAAGAACACCCCAGATGAACTTTCTCCGCCAACACTGGGGCGAATAAGCGACCTCCTGGCTAGCGCGCTAGCGTCTTATCCACTTAGCCACCGTGGCTCCTACATACGCTTATAAACCAAACGGTTGATACCCCAAAACATATGCTAAAACATTTGTTGCTATCTGTTTAATAAGGTTTTCGTAATGGGGATCATGTTGGGGGACACGAGGCCTTACAGGGTCACTTGTCTAACCTCAAGGGTTCTTTCTGGGTCTACCTGCTAAATAGCATTACGCACAAGCGAATTAATGATATAAAAATGAACCATGTGTATATCCCGTATATCAATAACGATAGAGATCACGATTGGTTTTTATTAAGTTTTTTTTCAACTTCGTTGTTTGGAGCATTGGGGTTAGTCGACGTGTTCAATCGACATTGATTAATTCGATTAATCGAAAAGATTAATACGTTTAAACGAAATAATTAATTCGTTTAAACGAAATAATTAATTCGTTTAAACGAAATATTAATTCGTTATAACGAAATATTAATTCGTTATAACGAAATATTAATTCGTTATAACGAAATATTAATTCGTTATAACGAAATAATTAATTCGTTAAAACGAAATAATTAATTCGTTATAACGAAATATTAATTCGTTATATCGAAATAATTAATTCGTTATAACGAAATAATTAATTCGTTATAACGAAATAATTAATTCGTTAAAACGAAATAATTAATTCGTTATAACGAAATATTAATTCGTTATAACGAAATATTAATTCGTTATAACGAAATGTTAATTCGTTATAACGAAATAATTAATTCGTTAAAACGAAATAATTAATTCGTTAAAACGAAATAACTAATTCGTTAAAACGAAATAATTATTTCGTTTAAACGAAATAATTAATGCGTTATAACGAAATAATTTATTCGTTATAACGAAATATTAATTCGTTTAAACGAAATAATATTTCGTTATAACGATATAATATTTCGTTATAACGAAATAATATTTCGTTTAAACGAATTATTATTTCGTTATAACGAATTAATTATTTCGTTATAACGAATTAATTATTTCGTTTAAACGAATTAATTATTTTGTTATAACGAATTAATTATTTCGTTATAACGAATTAATATTTCGTTTAAACGAATTAATATTTCGTTTAAACGAATTAATATTTCGTTTAAACGAATTAATATTTCGTTTAAACGAATTAATATTTCGTTTAAACGAAATAATAATATAAGAGTGGAATCATGTACGAAAAAATTATATAAGAGTGGAATCGTGCACTTAAGGGGGTCCGTACAAAATCATTTTGGTATTATTACTTATATTTTATCAAACATAACAGCCAGCTTGATGTTTAACATTGACTGGGTTTATTAACTCTAACGGTCCAATGAGGGTACTCGTATAATGGTGTGATAATCTGCCAATGGCTAATATATTTAATGTTTCTTAAATTAACCACTTTAAAGTCAACTGGCTAGTAAGTCGTTAACCTGTCATCACTTGTCAAGCCGTCATTGGTAACCACGTTAATCCAATCTATTGTTTTTGTTGATTTATATTATTGTTTAATCTTTTATGCATTGTTCATATATCGACATGTCAGTTTTAATTATAACATTTATCAATTTTACTTTTATCCTATTGTCTGATTTGCCTTAAATATCACAAAAATTGTACATTGAAGGCAGTCACTAGTTAGGATCCCTTACTAAGTGCAGTATCTGGCCCGTCAGTACTGTATGACGATATATCTGTATATTTATGTTCCGGTATATTAAAGAATTCAACAATCATTCGAAGTCTGTTATATCCGAAGAGAGAATTTACACCTCTAAACTCGCGTCGTTTCAAAATGACAAGAGCACCCAGCAGTGGCGGCGCCAGCCGTCCGTGGTTGGAGGGGCAAAGCTGGGGCAAAGTCCAAGGTTAAGGGGGCAAAGGCACGAGTATCAACTAAAGGGGGGGGGGCGTCTCCCCCAGACAATTTTGAAAAACAGGCTGCCGGAAATGCAGCCTGGCAGTATTTCAGGCAATGACCGTTGAGGTAAAGTGTCAAACGAACGGACTTGCGAGCCTCGACGAATCCCACTCTCGAGCGCCAATGTCGGGAGTATTTATGGGGGACCTCCCCCAGAAAATTTTGAAAAATAGACTCTCGGAAATGCTCTCTGACAGCGTATTCAGTCAGGCACCGATCGTCGAGATAAATAAATTTGACCACATACTGTGCGTAGCCTGATCACTAGTTTATACGATCAGAGACCAAAATGGCAAACGAACGGACTTGCGAACCTCAACGAAGTACATGTACCTTTGTGAGCGCTAAAGTAGCGAGTCCTTGTGGGGGTTTTGGGGACCTCCCCAAGAAAATTTTGAAAAATAGACTGTTTGAAATGCTGCCTGACAGTATTCAGGCACCGATCGTAGAGATAAATAGAGCTGATCGGATGTCACCTGTGGCCTGATCACTAGTCTTTCCGACCCCAGAGAGGAAAGCGTCACATGAAACTCAATGAAGTCTTCAATAATTTGAAAGGTAGACTGCCCGAAATGCAGTCTGGCAGTATTTCAGGCATTGATCGTCGAGATAAAGATACGGCCTGTTGCAAAATTACTAGTTTATCCGACCAGAGAAGAAAGTGACAAACGGGCGGAGTGAGTGACTAAAAGTGAATGAATATTTTCGCCACTATATGTTGTGAAATAAACGGACTTGCGAGCCTCAACGAAAATTTGAAAAGTAGACGGCCCGAAATGCATTCTGATAGTATTTCAGGCATTGATCGTCGAGATAAATAGAGCTTAACAGATACCGCCTGTCGCCAAATCACTAGTTTATCCGGTCAGAGAAGAAAGTGTCGAGCGGGCGGAGTAAGAGTGACTCAAAGTGAATGAATATTTTCGCCACTATATTTTGTAAAATAGAATGCAGCCAGGTAGCATTTCAGACATTAATTTTCCGAAAATTATTGGGGGGGCAAACAGAGGGCAGCCCCCCCCCCCCCCCCCCCCCCTTGCCCCCCCTTGGCGCCGCCACTGGCACCCAGGCGCGGATCGGGGGGGGGGGGGGGGGCGGGGGGGGGGCAGGGAGCCGTGCCCCCCCCCCCCCCCACCTTGAGCCACAGTGACATAGTTGATTTTCATTTTCGTTTGCTTAGTTACTGACAAGGAACAACGCCTACTGTGGCGGTATACTAGACTGAAAATTCTAAATGTTTTAGTGTCTTGCTATCGTCTAATTTCTAACTTCTATTCATTTAATTTCTGAATTAAGACAATGTATAATCAAAATTCTTTCTTTATTGAATTTCAGCTTATATCTATTATCAGGATAAAATGACTCCTTCATTCACGCTTTACATTTGGAGCGGGAATATCGAAAAAATCTAGAATACAACCCCGCCCACTCATCTCTCTCTCTCTCTCTCATTGAGCCACCGCGGTTCCAACGCCAATAACAGTAACATTATAGCATTGATTTATTTTAATGTTACATAATCATAAATGCATATCTAAAATAGCGGAAGAGGATTCGATAACAAGCCGAATGTTTTGCCAAATCCTCTCTGATGGCTCTTTACACACTGTGATCAACAGTGAATATTCGCTTGGCCGCTCTTTAGTGTAATAAGTAATATTCGTACAATTCTGATAATAGTAAAACGTGAACATTCCCTACTTACTGTATGCTCGTTGTAGCGCACACAAATTGTCCAGTTTTCTACAATTCGAGCAACATTTACCGCACAATACTAAACACAGTGCAGGGACAGATAAGTCTTCAGTGATAATTTGAAAGTTTATAAGGTTGAGCACTGTTTCAAACAAGTAGGGAGATATTCTAATTCTGAATGTTGTAGGAAGAAATAAATGACAATTATCAGAAGATTAAAGTAAAATAATTAATTTCAATATCTATTAAAATATATTTTCAGAACAATTAAGGTCAAAACAAATGTCAATTTCTGCTTCGATTACTGGGAACAAAAACTATTATCGTTCAAATTGATAGTTGAAAGGTCAGAATTGTTTTTAGAAATCACAGAATTAAATGTAACAACATAACAGACCTTTGCCAATTACATGAAATAAAATAGTAAGGAAATTATAATTGTTGATCAACGGAAAAATCAGATGGTCCAATTATTGCTGTATTCATGGAATAGAAAGATAAGAATCGACAGCTACTTCAATCAACTTTTAATTAAAGATGCATTATTCAAGAGGTAGTTCTGCATATTGCTGGTCTTTCTTTGGGCCTTTCATGTTTCTTAAAGTATTAATTAGACATTAATTAACTGATCCAGGCCTTAATCAACTCTCGGTGGCATCAGATTTCTCCGATATTAAATAGATAACAACGGTTCAGCGATACTTTGATTTAATCAAATATGGAGGAACGAGACTTAACTTCGATAAACCAGTACGGTCAAACCCTCAAAGGCTAATAACCTCGCTTGCAATAGAGTAATTTGAATGAAATTTTCAAATTATTCATTTTGCATTATCTACTTTCGAACTATATCTAAATCTTACATAATGTATCTTTAATCAGACATTTATTAGCATATTCCCTGGGAGGCCATTTTAAAAAATCGTGTAGTATTGATGACGTCAATAATTACATCTTAATTACCATTCACCACACAAGTCTCGCCATCCAACAACAGGGGCGGATCCAGGGGGGTAACTAAGGTTACTAGTCACCCCCTCCCTACCGGTGTATTGGAATCCCGTGTCCTACAAGCTTCCACCGGGTCATGCACACGCGCATGGTCGTATATATATATTCAATAGCACATGAAATGAAATGGGGTTTAACGTCCTACTCTTTTGCACCTAACCTGGGCTAATTGAAGACGGGCATACGCCATACAGTGTGCTATGAGGGAAATTTTGCCCGGGCAGCGGCGCTACAGTCTACTCTTATATCAAACTCCAACTGCCAAGGGATCTTTTACGTGCACTCCAATGTGTACACGGGACCTCGGTTTTTCGTCCCATCCGAACGACTAGGCAGCTGTCCTTGTCAGGCCCCCCTTCTGTATCACTGACAAGGGGAAATCACGCCGGAAAATCGAGATGAACTTTCTCGGCCAATGCAGGGATCGAACACTCGACCTCCAGGCTAGCGAACCAGCGCCTTATCCACTTAGCCACCGTGATTCCATGGTGCGCATCTTATCAGACAAACAATCAGCATCTATGTTATGCTAGCGGCAGAAATTAGGTCCGTAAACCGGGGCGACTAATCTCTTAGGACATTTGCATCAAAGCATTTCCTCGCCGGATGAAGGTATCAACACTTTTGTCAGACTGATGCATAAATTATACATTATTTTACGATGGTATTGATGGGACTAATATCATTGGCGAGGAAAATTGACTGTACATTTGCAAATATTCGATAACATTCAAACAGTTTGTTTATTATTAAGTTCATAATCTGGATATATAACTTGCTGTTTTTTTTATAAGAGGCGTTGACAACTTTTCCGTGAATGTGGCAACCTCTTTGTACGTACAGTCCGCACTATCTTTGATGTATGCAAAATTTCACAATAATCAACATATATAAATTTCGAAATTTATTCTTCAAATTTTGAAAATCGTCAACGAAATGAAACATTGTCGACGAACAGAAATCATTGTTCGTTATGGCTCAGATGCGAGGAAATCGATGATAATTTTTCAAAATTTTCTGGGGGCGACCCCCCACACCCCCTCAACTGCTCGCGCCTACGGCACTCGGGTGCGTACCTGCGACAACCATCGCTCCGCGGTCGGTCAGACAAAACACGAGGTTGTCACCCCCCTCAAAAAAATCCTGGATCCGCCACTGAGCAAGCATTGGTATGAACTGCAAGGGAAGACAACTCTGCCTAGAGGATACATGTAATATTACATGCAGGCTAATGTGTACACGGGACCTCCGTCCTATACCACTGACAAGGAGAAGCCACACTGGAAAATGACGATGAACTTTCTCGGCCAAGCAGAGATCGAACACGGAACATCTAGATTAGCGAGTCAACGTCCTACCCCCTGAGCCACCGTGGCTCCAAACGACATAAATAATGAAATTCTTTAGAGAGGTGATCAAAATATGGACAATACATATAACGTCAACAATATTATGTGAATACAGACCAGACAATCTAAATATCAAAGTGATTAGCCTATAAAACACAGCCAAACAATTAGGATTAATCATGTTTGTTCTTTCAATTGCAATTAGTTTCACAGAACAAACACATTGGACGGTAAAATTCGAAGTAACCTAACATAAAAGAGAGAGAGAGAGAGAGAGAGAGAGAGAGAGAGAGAGAGACGCGCTCACTTGGTCATTTCGGGACTAATACGTATGTTGTTTAATTTCATATCAATAAATCCTTAGTATACATCGGGGTATTTAGCAGTGGGAGGAAACCCGGAGGAACCAGAGAAACCCCACGAGAGAGAGAGAGAGAGGGAGAGAGACAGAGATACGCGCTCACTTGGTCATTTCGGGACTAATACGTAAATTGTTTAATTTCATATCAATAAATCCGTAGTATACATCGGGGTATTTGGCAGTGGGAGGAAACCCGGGGGAACCAGAGAAACCCCACGAGGTAGGACAGACAATCCCCCTCCTTGTTACGTGTGCAACTGGGATATGGTATCCAACTTGACTTATGACTTAAAAAAGACGCGTTGTCATTTCACAATGAATCGCCTTAAACGGTTTTAAATAGTTTAAAAAAAAAAAGAAAAACAAACTATATTGACAACGAGCTATAATGTAATCTATTGAAAATAAAATATAGATACTTTTTTTTATTACCTACCCGTACTTGGTATATAGATTTGTTATTTGATAATAAATTATGATTAATTGCATGTTTATTTTGGTTATTCACATACAGTATAAAAATGTTTAGTTAAAAAATAAAATTATAAACCTTACGATTTATTGTATTTTTTCCGTTTTACTAACAGGACGATATAGCATAAAACAGACAAGATGTGGCAACATAATATAAAAAAACAAGATTCCAAATGGACGGGGTATAGGGTTGGGCGATAACGAAAAAAAAATATTATGATATAAGAAGTCAAATTTTGAATACTTGGGACGAAAATCATCGCTTGATGTCAAATTATTGTTGCTAACATCGATAGACGCCATGATGGAAATTTTCAACCGGTGTGGCGCGGCACACAGGTGTGCCACAAGAGCTTCCCGGGTGTGCCGCGAAATTTTGAACGACACACTAAGATTATAACTGATAAATTCATAGCTGTGTTGTCTATATTTAGTATGAGTCTTTAGATGTGTCTATGACTATAGTCTGTCTCTACGCTTGTGTGCCATCAATGACCTAAAATTGCCATGTTTTTATTTTGCAAAATTCAACTACTGTTCCTATAATTCCTGTATATTTATTTAGGCAGGTGTGCCGCTATTTTTCATGTAAGTATTCCAACGTCTGCCGTTGGCAAAAACAAAAAGGTTGGGAACCACTGCCCTAGACCATCTAGTACTTTGAGATACATTATGGTAGATTGGATAAAGTGCTGAAAAACTAGATAATGTTCAGGGAATTTGCTGAAAATTTAAGTCAAATTGATCCACACTGAACTGAGAATTTAGCGATTTAATTTTCGGCCAAGCCACAATTATTATTAAAGCCATTACGGCAACAATTATTATGACGTCGGATCTAAAAAATATTCAGTTCTAGCATGTACGACATTAAAGGGGAAAAACGGTGGCTCTGTGCATAAGACGTTGGTTCGCTAACTTGGAGGTTCCCTGTGTTGACCGAGAAACTTTATTGGGATTTTTCTGCGTGCTTCCCTCTTGTCAGTGGTGCAGGACAGAGGGCAATATAACCCTTGACAGTTGGAATCAGGCGCGGATCCAGAGGGGGGCGCACCCGGCGCACGCCCCCTCTTTTTTTTTTGAGGTGGCGAACAATTTTTAGATCCATAATATTCTCGCGGGAAAGGAGAACAAAAATAGTTTAGGTTGGAAATCGTAATTTACAGTACCAGTATGAAATTAGTCCTTGTGGGCATTTTTCCACTCAAAAACACGGACCGGGCTTCACACTCCCAAGTGGGTGCAGCACTCCCCCCCCCCCGTTTCTGAAAATCCTTGATCCGCCCCTGGGAGTTCAAATATGGCGTATGCATAGTCCAGTCAGAGCAGAACAGTATGAAGTTAATCTCTATTTCACTACACTCTATACATTCCTGTACTAGTCTACCGCTGTTACCTTAGGCTATGATTATTGTTGACGAATATTGTTCAAATAGACATAAGTGACCATGAATATTCTATAACCGGTTTTAAAGGTTACATGTAGCCTTAAACCCAATTACAGCTTATATTCTGTACACAGACAACCAGTTCGGCCCTAAATGGCCTCCATATCTAAATATTGGTATACTATTTTGTAATGTGGTCCCACTCCGTTTTTATCTGCCACACACACAAATAAATGAAGTGAGAGAGAGAGAGAGAGAGAGAGGGAGAGAGAGAGAGAGAGAGAGAGAGAGAGAGAGAGAGAGGTGGGATTTAACGTCCACTCGGCAAAAACTAGGTCATTTTGGGACTAACATATGGTTTCAATTTTATTTCAATAATTCGCTTGCGCGTAGGGGTCTTTAGCAGTGGGAGGAAACCGGAGTGCCCGGAGGAAACCCACGAGGTTGAGAAGGCGCCCCTATCTCCATGTCACATACGCTCACACCAGGGATTGAAACCACAGCCGCAAGCGAGAGGTGACCGGCCGACCAGAGGTCGAAGCGCGGCACTCTAGACCACTAGGCCATCCCAACCCCCCTAAATGAAGTGAAATGAGGTTTAAAGTCCTATATATACTGTTCTGCTCCTAACCTGAGCTAATGAAGCAGGCATACGCCATACAGTGTGCTATGAGGGAAATTTTTACCGGGTAACTACCAGGGGATCTTTTACGTGCACGGCAATCTATACGCGCGACTTCGGTTTTGCGAACCATCCGAACAACTAGACAACTCTCCTTATCGCACACGCAAATGCAAATACACGTAGGAAAGGCGTCGAGTCGTGTGGACGACACAAACAAAACTGAAGTCCTATGCAAACCATTGACAGAACGTTATGGACCCACAAATGCAGTTAGAAATTGAAATTGAAATTGAAATATATGTATGTATTATGGCTCCACTGTCAACAAACCAAGACCATAATCAACTGACATCTGATAGGTGTCGAATATAGGCCTACGTGTGCCTTGGTAAACACAATGCACACATTTTGTCAAAACTACAAACAGTGATAATTTGACTCAGAATGAAGTAATTTGAACGAAATTCTCGGTATTTTCATTTTGCATCATCTATTTTTGAGCTATTATAACAAGAATGACCAGCTCTTTATTTAAATCTTTAAACACTCGGGATAGAAAATTCATAATAAATCAGAGGAGATAAGAATATATTTTATAAGTGTTCAAATAAAGGTCAACAGCGTTTTATAGTTCCTTCAGAAACTTGAAGTGGGCCTACAGAATAGATTTAAAGCTATATATCTTTATGACATTTGAAGTGATTAAAATAAAACTTATTGCTGTTGCTTGACTAGTATTACTAATAATTAGTATTACCTATAACTGGTATTACTAAATGAAATAAAACTTCTTACTACTGCTTGATTAGTATTCTAGTCAAGCAGTATTGATAAGTTTTATTTTAATCACTTCAAGTGCCTGTGCTTCAAGCGTCCTCTTGCGTCTATATTATATAACATGAGGTAAAGGCTTCAAGTGCTTTATGCATCTTTTGAAACTATCTATATATAAGGTATAGGTATGGCTAATATTATTTTCCATATTGACGATCTATACAAATTTTCCCACACGACAGTCGTGTGTTTCGGGAAAAGAATAGCCATCGACAGCAAATAACACTTTTTTGTTGATGAAATTTGATAAGGATTTTTTATTCCTTCAAGAAATATGATCTTTGTCGTGTTCACAGAAAGTCAAGGATTGCTGACGATCACCAGGATTCTTCCTCATCAATCTCAATGCTTCCAGCCAAATTTGAAAATCAATGGAGTTCATCGTAACACAGCCCTAATGGTTCACACCAATTTGATAAAATAAAATGATACTATACAGTATTATCCGGCAGCGGCTAAATACCACGCTTCAAAATACCATGCTCGCCTTACTGCTTCTATACACACGAAACGTGGTACGCTTTTTCGGTACCACTTTCTATTTAATTATAGGGATTTTACATTATATAAAGCTAATTTTGCAAATTATGTTGATCATTTTAATCAATTTTGATGTTTTTATTGGTGATATTTACACTTAATCTTAAAATAAAATTACATTACAGATAGCCGATCGATCGGTTAATGCATCGAGCCGTACCTTTTCCATACGGTTTATAATACGGTGTAACCGTTATTATACCCTATTCAAAAAGACCCTACGTGGTATATTGGAATATTATGTATGCGACTATGCATAGATATGAAACAAAACCCGGAAGGTAAAAACTAACGTGGTATAATCCTGTATAGGGGCGATAAGTTGACAGTAAAAAAAGTGGTATTCCGGGGCCGAGATAACCGTACCACGTTCGCCTTGCTAGTGCTATACAAACGGAACGTGGTACGCGACTTCAGTACCACGTCCTTTTTATTTATAGGGATTTTACATTATTTGTAGTAAATTTTTCAAATTATGTTGATTATTTAATCCATTTTGATGTTTTTATAGGCCATATTTACACTTTATGTTAAAATTAATTACAATACAGATAACCAATCAGTAATAATACTGTGTAAATTTAAAAAGACCCAACGTGGTATATTGGAAATGTAATGAAATGAGGTTTAACGTCCTACTGTTCTGCTCCGACCGGGCTAATGAAAACGGGCATATCAGTACCTCTCTCGACTTTCTCCATCTACAAAAACAAAGCGTGGTACGCGACTTTGGCTTATTTTTCAAATTGGATTATTTAATCCATTTTGATGTTTTTATAGGCCATATACTGTATCCGATTTAAAAAGACCCTACGTGGTATATTGGGTAGATATGAAATAAAAGTGGCAAGTAAAACGGGGTATAATAAAATATGTGGATTATACGAAGTACCTTGAGTTGAATATAGTTAAACAAAAAGTGGTATAATCCAGTGCTGAGATAACCGTACCACGCTCGCCTTGCTGGATCTATACAACCGGAACGTGGTACCCGACTTCGGTAAAAAAGAATCGTGGTAAAATAGAATCCAAGACTGAGACAACCGTACCACGCTCTCCTTACTGGTTTTATACAAACGGAACGTTGTACGCGACTTTGGGTCAAAAAACGTGGTATAATAGAATCCCAGACTGAGATAACCGTAATTAGAACCAAAGACTGGGATAACCACGCCCGGCTTACTGCTTTTATACAACTGAAACGTGGTAAACTCGCTCTACTTCTCCTATACAATTGAAACGTGGTACGCGGCTTTGGTACCACGTCCTTTTTAATAATAGGGATTTTACATTTTTCGATGCATATTTTGCAAATTGTGTTGATTATTTGATCCATTTTGATGTTTTATAGGCCACCTCGGTACAAAGAACGTGGTATACTAGAATCAGAGACTGGGATAACCGTAGCACGCTCGCCGTATACTGGTTCTATACAAATGGAACGTGGTACGCGACTTTGGTAAAAAAAAACGTGGTATAATAGAATCCGAGACAGAGATAACAGTACCACGCTCGCCTGGCAGGTTCTATACAAACGAAACGTGGTACGCGACTTCGGTTCAAAAACGTGGTATAATAGATTGAGATTACCGTACAACGCTCATCCTACTGGTTCTATACAAACGGAATGTGGTACGCGACTTCGGTACAAAAAACGTGGTATAATGGATTCCTAAACTGAGATAATCGTACCACGCTGGCTTTACTACTTTTATACAAACGAAACGTGGTACGCGAATTTGTCGTATTTCTCAAGTTATGTTGATTATTTAATCCAGTGGTATAATAGAATCAGAGACTGAGATAATCGTGCCACGTGGTACGCGACGTCGGTACAAATAATGTAAATCCCTATAATTAAAGGGGCTCAATCGCTAATATCTGGGACCTCGACATTAACACAAATGGGTCGCAACGCATATATTAATGTAATATGAATGAAAATAAACTGATTTACATTCAATCGTTTCTGTTTTTACAGTAATTTCTAATCAGTTAGGTTCGGCGAAATCGAATGGCAATCTCTAGCGTCTGGTTATATCAGTCTACGTCGATTACGTTTATTGCACATGCTCTCCAGATAAGAATATGCGGTCACCGTTTAACACGACTTGTGGAATAAGTCTAGCCTCATTCTTCGAGTCCCTTGTTACAAATGGCACTGAAACGCATCATGTTACACGATAATTTATTTTATCATAAAGTGGAAATATGGCCTATAGTTAAAACATCAAAATGGATTAAATAATCAACACAATTTGCAAAATCTGCTTCGAATAATGTAAAATCTCTATAATTAAAAAAAGACGTGGTACCAAAGCCGAGTACCACGTTTCAATTGTATATGAGAAGTAAGGCGAGCATAACACGTTTCAGTTGTATAGAAGTAGTAAGCCGGGCGTGGTACGGTTATCTCAGTATCGGTTTCTAGTTACCGTTATCTTGGTCGCGGGTTCTAGTTTACCACGTTTTTGTACCCAATTCGCGTACCACGTTTCGTTTGTATAGAGCCTGTCAGGCAAGCTTGGTACGGTTATCTCCGTCTCGGATTCTATTATACCACGTTTTTTGTACCGAAGTCGTGTACATCGTTCCGTTTGTATAGAATCAGTAAGACGAGCGTGGTACGATTATCTGAGTCTCTGATTTTATTATACCACGTTTTTTGAACAGAAGTCGCGTACCACGTTCCGTTTGTATAGAACCAGTAAGGCGAGCGTGGTACGATTATCTCAGTCTCGGATTCTATTATACCACGATTGTCTCAGTACATTTATCAGTATCCCTAGGGTTATAAAGTGTAAATATGGCCTATGGTATAAAACATGAAAATGGATTAAATAAGCAACACAATTTGCAAAATCTGCTTTGAGTAATGTAAAATCTCTATAATTAAAAAGGACGTGGTACCAAAGCCTAGTACCACGTTTCAATTGTATAGGAAAAGTAAGGTGAGCATAACACGTTTCAGTTGTATAGAAGTAGTAAGCCGGGCGTGGTACGGTTATCTCAGTATCGGTTTCTAGTTACCGTTATCTTGCTCTCGGGTTCTAGTTTACCACGTTTTTGTACCGAAGTCGCGTACCACGTTTCGTTTGTATAGAACCTGCCAGGCGCCTTACTTCTCATATACAATTGAAACGTGGTACTCGGCTTTGGTACCACGTCTTTTTTTAATTATAGAGATTCTACATTATTCGAAGCAGATTTTGCAAATTGTGTTGATTATTTAATCCATTTTGATGTTTTAACTATAGGCCATATTTCCACTTTATGATAAAATAAATTATCGTGTAACATGATGCGTTTCAGTGCCATTTGTAACAAGGGACTCGAAGAATGAGGCTAGACTTATTCCACAAGTCGTGTTAAACGGTGACCGCATATTCTTATCTGGAGAGCATGTGCAATAAACGTAATCGACGTAGACTGATATAACCAGACGCTAGAGATTGCCATTCGATTTCGCCGAACCTAACTGATTAGAAATTACTGTAAAAACAGAAACGATTGAATGTAAATCAGTTTATTTTCATTCATATTACATTAATATATGCGTTGCGACCCATTTGTGTTAATGTCGAGGTCCCAGATATTAGCGATTGAGCCCCTTTAATTATAGGGATTTACATTATTTGTACCGACGTCGCGTACCACGTGGCACGATTATCTCAGTCTCTGATTCTATTATACCACTGGATTAAATAATCAACATAACTTGAGAAATACGACAAATTCGCGTACCACGTTTCGTTTGTATAAAAGTAGTAAAGCCAGCGTGGTACGATTATCTCAGTTTAGGAATCCATTATACCACGTTTTTTGTACCCAAGTCGCGTACCACATTCCGTTTGTATAGAACCAGTAGGATGAGCGTTGTACGGTAATCTCAATCTATTATACCACGTTTTTGAACCGAAGTCGCGTACCACGTTTCGTTTTTATATAACCAGTTAGACGAGCGTGGTACTATTATCCCAGTCTCGGATTCTACGCTTTTGAATCGAAGTCGCGTACCACGTTCCGTTTGTATAGAACCAGTACGATTATCTCAGTCTCGGATTCTATTATACCACGTTTTTTTGTATCGAAGTCGCGCACCACGTTCCGTTTGTATAGAACCAGTGCGATTATCCCAGTCTCGGATTCTGTTATACCAAGTTTTTGAACCAAATTCGCGTACCACGTTTCGTTTGTATAAAAGTAGTAAAGCCAGCGTGGTACGATTATCTCATTCTCGGATTCTATTATAAAACATTTTTTGTACCGAAGTCGCGTACCACGCCCTGTTTGTATAGAAACAGTAAAGTAAGTATGGTACAATTATCTCATTCTCGGATTCTTTTATACCACGTTTTTTGCATCGAAGTCGCACAACACGTTCCTTTTGTATACAACCAGTACGATTATCTCAGTCTCGGATTCTATTATACCACGTTTTTGAACCCAAGTTTCGTACCACGTTCCGTTTGTATAGAACCAGTAAGGCGAGCGTGGTACGATTATCTCAGTCTCGAATTCTATTATACCACTTTTTTTTAACCGAAGTCGCGTACCACCACGTTCCAGTTGTATAGAACCAGTAGGGCGAGCGTGGTACGATTCTCTCCATCTCGGATTCTATTATACCACGTTTTTTTAAACTGAAGTCGCGTACCACGTTCCGTTTGAATAGAACCAGTAAGGCGAGCGTGGTACGATTATCTCAGTCGCGCACCATATTCCGGTTGTATAGAACCAGTGAGGGGAGCGTGGTACGATTATCTCAGTCTCTCATTCTATTATACCACGATTTTTTGAACCGATGTCGCGTACCACGTTCCGGTTGTATAGAACCAGTAAGGCGAGCGTGGTACGATTATCTCAGTCTCTGATTCTATTATACCACGTTTTTTGAACCGAATTCGCGTACCACGTCCCGTTTGTATAGAACCAGTAAGGCGAGCGTGGTACGATTATCTGAGTCTCTGATTTTATTATACCACGTTTTTTGAACAGAAGTCGCGTACCACGTTCCGTTTGTATAGAACCAGTAAGGCGAGCGTGGTACGATTATCTCAGTCTCGGATTCTATTATACCACTTTTTTGAACCGAAGTCTCGTACCACGTTCCGTTTGTATAGAACCAGTAAGGCGAGCGTGGTACGATTATCTCAGTGTCGGATTCTATTATACCACGTTTTTTGAACCGAAGTCGCGTACCACGTTCCGGTTGTATATAACCAGTAAGGCGAGCGTGGTACGATTATCTCAGTCTCTGATTCTATTATACAACGTTTTTTGAACCGAAGTCGCGCACCATGTTCCGTTTGTATAGAACCAGTACGATTATCTCATTCTCGGATTCTATTATACCACGTTTTGAACCGAAGCCGCGTACCACGTTCCGTTTGTATAGAACCAGTAAGGCGAGCGTGGTACGATTATCTCAGTATCGGATTCTATTATACCACGTTTTTTGAACCGAAGTCGCGCACCATGTTCCGTTTGTGTAGAACCAGTACGATTATCTCAGTCTCAGATTCTATTATACAACGTTTTTTGAACCGAAGTCGCGTACCACGTCCCGTTTGTATAGAACCAGTAAGGCGAGCGTGGTACGATTATCTCAGTCTCGGATTCTATTATACCACGTTTTTTAACCGAAGTCGCGCACCATGTTCCGTTTGTATAGAACCAGTACGATTATCCCAGTCTCGGATTCTATTATACCACGTTTTTGAACCGAAGTCGCGTACCACGTTCCGTTTGTATAGAACTAGTAAGGCGAGCGTGGTACGACTATTGCAGTCTCGGATTCTATTATACCACGTTTTTTTTAACCGAAGTCGCGTACCACGTTCCGGTTGTATATAACCAGTAAGGCGAGCGTGGTACGATTATCTCAGTCTCTCGTTCTATTATACCACGTTTTTTGAACCGAAGTCGCGCACCATGTTCCGTTTGTATAGAACCAGTACGATTATCTCAGTCTAAGAATCTATTATACCACGTTTTTTTAAACCGAAGTCGCGTACCACGTCCCGTTTGTATAGAACCAGTAAGGCGAGCGTGGTACGATTATCTTAGTCTCGGATTCTATTATACCACGTTTTTTAACCGAAGTCGCGCACCATGTTCCGTTTGTATAGAACCAGTACGATTGTCTCAGTCTCGGATTCTATTATACCACGTTTTTGAACCGAAGCCGCGTACCACGTTCCGTTTGTATAGAACCAGTAAGGCGAGCGTGGTACGATTATCTCAGTATCGGATTCTATTATACCACGTTTTTTGAACCGAAGTCGCGCACCATGTTCCGTTTGTGTAGAACCAGTACGATTATCTCAGTCTCAGATTCTATTATACAACGTTTTTTGAACCGAAGTCGCGTACCACGTTCCGTTTGTATAGAACCAGTAAGGCGAGCGCGGTACGATTATTTCAGTCTCGGATTCTATTATACCACGTTTTTTTTAACCGAAGTCGCGTACCACGTTCCGTTTGTATAGAACCAGTAAGGCGAGCGTGGTACGATTATCTCAGTCTCGGATTCTATTATAAAACATTTTTTGTACCGATGTCGCGTACCACGTTCCGTTTGTATAGAACCAGTAAGGCGAGCGTGGTACGATTATCTCAGTATCGGATTCTATTATACCACGTTTTTTGAACCGAAGTCACGTACCACGTTCCGGTTGTATATAACCAGTAAGGCGAGCGTGGTACGATTATCTCAGTCTCTCGTTCTATTATACCACGTTTTTTGAACCGAAGTCGCGCACCATGTTCCGTTTGTATAGAACCAGTACGATTATCTCAGTCTCAGATTCTATTATACCACGTTTTTTGAACCGAAGTCGCGCACCATGTTCCGTTTGTATAAAAGCAGTACGATTATCTCAGTCTCGGATACCATTATACCACGTTTTTGAACCGAAGTCGCGTACCACGTTCCGTTTGTATAGAACCAGTAAGGCGAGCGTGGTACGATTATCTCAGTCTCGGATTCTATTATACCACGTTTTTTGAACCGAAGTCGCGTACAACGTTCCGTTTGTATAGAACCAGTAAGGCGAGCGTGGTACGATTATCTCAGTCTCTCGTTCTATTATACCACGTTTTTTGAACCGAAGTCGCGCACCATGTTCCGTTTGTATATAACCAGTACGATTATCTCAGTCTCAGATTCTATTATACCACGTTTTTGAACCGAAGCCGCGTACCACGTTCCGTTTGTGTAGAACCAGTAAGGCGAGCGTGGTACGATAATCTCAGTCTCGGATTCTATACTACCACTTTTTTTTGTACCGAACTCACGTACCACGTTCCGGTTGTATATAACCAGTAAGGCGAGCGTGGTACGATTATCTCAGTCTCTCGTTCTATTATACCACGTTTTTTGAACCGAAGTCGCGCACCATGTTCCGTTTGTATAGAACCAGTACGATTATCTCAGTCTCAGATTCTATTATACCACGTTTTTTGAACCGAAGTCGCGCACCATGTTCCGTTTGTATAAAAGCAGTACGATTATCTCAGTCTCGGATTCTATTATACCACGTTTTTGAACCGAAGTCGCGTACCACGTTCCGTTTGTATAAAACCAGTAAGGCGAGCGTGGTACGATTATCTCAGTCTCGGATTCTATTATACCACGTTTTTTGAACCGAAGTCGCGTACAACATTCCGTTTGTATAGAACCGGTAAGGCGAGCGTGGTACGATTATCTCAGTCTCGGATTCTATTATACCACGTTTTTGAACCGAAGTCTCGTACCACGTTCCGTTTGTATAGAACCAGTAAGGCGAGCGTGGTACGATTATCTCAGTGTCGGATTCTATTATACCACGTTTTTTGAACCGAAGTCACGTACCACGTCCCGTTTGTATAGAAGCAATAAGGCGAGCGTGGTACGATTATCTCAGTCCCTGATTCTATTATACCACGTTTTTGAACCGAAGTCGCGCACCATGTTCCGTTTGTATAGAACCAGTACGATTATCTCAGTCTCGGATTCTATTATACCACGTTTTTGAACCGAAGCCGCGTACCACGTTCCGTTTGTATAGAACCAGTAAGGCGAGCGTGGTACGATTATCTCAGTCTCGGATTCTATTATACCACGTTTTTTGAACCGAAGTCGCGTACCACGTTCCGTTTGTATAGAACCAGTAAGGCGAGCGTGGTACGATTATCTCAGTGTCGGATTCTATTATACCACGTTTTTGAACCGAAGTCTCGTACCACGTTCCGTTTGTATAGAACCAGTAAGGCGAGCGTTGTACGATTATCTCAGTGTCGGATTCTATTATACCTCGTTTTTTAAAACCGAAGTCGCGTACCACGTTCCGGTTGTATATAACCAGTAAGGCGAGCGTGGTACGATTATCTCAGTCCCTGATTCTATTATACCACGTTTTTTGAACCGAAGTCGCGCACCATGTTCCGTTTGTATAGAACCAGTACGATTATCTCAGTCTCGGATTCTATTATACCACGTTTTTGAACCGAAGCCGCGTACCACGTTCCGTTTGTATAGAACCAGTAAGGCGAGCGTGGTACGATTATCTCAGTATCGGATTCTATTATACCACGTTTTTTGAACCGAAGTCACGTACCACGTTCCGGTTGTATATAACCAGTAAGGCGAGCGTGGTACGATTATCTCAGTCTCTCGTTCTATTATACCACGTTTTTTGAACCGAAGTCGCGCACCATGTTCCGTTTGTATAGAACCAGTACGATTATCTCAGTCTAAGATTCTATTATACCACGTTTTTTGAACCGAAGTCGCGTACCACGTCCCGTTTGTATAGAACCAGTAAGGCGAGCGTGGTACGATTATCTCAGTCTCGGATTCTATTATACCACGTTTTTGAACCGAAGTCGCGTACCACGTTCCGTTTGTATAGAACCAGTAAGGCGAGCGTGGTACGACTATTGCAGTCTCGGATTCTATTATACCACGTTTTTTTTTAACCGAAGTCGCGTACCACGTTCCGTTTGTATAGAACCAGTAAGGCGAGCGTGGTACGATTATCTCAGTCTCGGATTCTATTATAAAACATTTTTTGTACCGATGTCGCGTACCACGTTCCGTTTGTATAGAACCAGTAAGGCGAGCGTGGTACGATTATCTCAGTATCGGATTCTATTATACCACGTTTTTTGAACCGAAGTCACGTACCAGGTTCCGGTTGTATATAACCAGTAAGGCGAGCGTGGTACGATTATCTCAGTCTCTCGTTCTATTATACCACGTTTTTTGAACCGAAGTCGCGCACCATGTTCCGTGTGTATAGAACCAGTACGATTATCTCAGTCTCAGATTCTATTATACCACGTTTTGTGAACCGACGTCGCGCACCATGTTCCGTTTGTATAAAAGCAGTACGATTATCTCAGTCTCGGATTCTATTATACCACGTTTTTGAACCGAAGTCGCGTACCACGTTCCGTTTGTATAGAACCAGTAAGGCGAGCGTGGTACGATTATCTCAGTCTCGGATTCTATTATACCACGTTTTTGAACCGAAGTCTCGTACCACGTTCCGTTTGTATAGAACCAGTAAGGCGAGCGTGGTACGATTATCTCAGTGTCGGATTCTATTATACCACGTTTTTTGAACCGAAGTCACGTACCACGTCCCGTTTGTATAGAACCAGTAAGGCGGGCGTGGTACGATTATCTCAGTGTCGGATTCTATTATACCACGTTTTTGAACCGAAGTCGCGCACCATGTTGCGTTTGTATAGAACCAGTACGATTATCGCAGTCTCGGATTCTATTATACCACGTTTTTGATCCGAAGCCGCGTACCACGTTCCGTTTGTATAGAACCAGTAAGGCGAGCTCGGTACGATTATCTCAGTCTCGGATTCTATTATACCACGTTTTTTGAACCGAAGTCGCGCACCACGTTCCGTTTGTATAGAACCAGTAAGGCGAGCGTGGTACGATTATCTCAGTGTCGGATTCTATTATACCACGTTTTTGAACCGAAGTCTCGTACCACGTTCCGTTTGTATAGAACCAGTAAGGCGAGCGTTGTACGATTATCTCAGTGTCGGATTCTATTATACCTTGTTTTTTGAACCGAAGTCGCGTTACCACGTTCCGGTTGTATATAACCAGTAAGGCGAGCGTGGTACGATTATCTCAGTCCCTGATTCTATTATACCACGTTTTTGAACCGAAGTCGCGCACCATGTTCCGTTTGTATAGAACCAGTACGATTATCTCAGTCTCGGATTCTATTATACCACGTTTTTGAACCGAAGCCGCGTACCACGTTCCGTTTGTATAGAACCAGTAAGGCGAGCGTGGTACGATTATCTCAGTATCGGATTCTATTATACCACGTTTTTTGAACCGAAGTCACGTACCACGTTCCGGTTGTATATAACCAGCAAGGCGAGCGTGGTACGATTATCTCAGTCTCTCGTTCTATTATACCACGTTTTTTGAACCGAAGTCGCGCACCATGTTCCGTTTGTATAGAACCAGTACGATTATCTCAGTCTAAGATTCTATTATACCACGTTTTTGAACCCAAGTTTCGTACCACGTTCCGTTTGTATAGAACCAGTAAGGCGAGCGTGGTACGATTATCTCAGTCTCGAATTCTATTATACCACTTTTTTTTAACCGAAGTCGCGCACCATGTTCCGTTTGTAAAGAACCAGTACGATTATCTCAGTCTCAGATTCTATTATACCACGTTTTTTGAACCGAAGTCGCGCACCATGTTCCGTTTGTATAAAAGCAGTACGATTATCTCAGTCTCGGATTCTATTATACCACGTTTTTGAACCGAAGTCGCGTACCACGTTCCATTTGTATAGAACCAGTAAGGCGAGCGTGGTACGATTATCTCAGTCTCGGATTCTATTATACCTTTTTTTGAACCGAAGTCGCGTACAACGTTCCGTTTGTATAGAATCAGTAAGGCGAGCGTGGTACGATTATCTCAGTCTCGGATTCTATTATACCACGTTTTTGAACCGAAGTCGCGCACCATGTTCCGTTTGTATAGAACCAGTACGATTATCTCAGTCTAAGATTCTATTATACCACGTTTTTTGAACCAAAGTCTCGTGCCACGTCCCGTTTGTATAGAACCAGTAAGGCGAGCGTGGTACGATTATCTCAGTCTCGGATTCTATTATACCACGTTTTTTAACCGAAGTCGCGCACCATGTTCCGTTTGTATAGAACCAGTACGATTATCTCAGTCTTGGATTCTATTATACCACGTTTTTGAACCGAAGCCGCGTACCACGTTCCGTTTGTATAGAACCAGTAAGGCGAGCGTGGTACGATTATTTCAGTCTCGGATTCTATTATACCACGTCTTTTGAACCGAAGTCGCGCACCATATTCCGTTTGTATAGAACCAGTACGATTATCTCAGTTTCGGATTCTATTATACCACGTTTTTGAAACGACGTCGCGTACCACGTTCCGTTTGTATAGAACCAGTAAGGCGGGGGTGGTGTTGTTATCTCAGTCTTGGATTCGATTATACCACGTATTTTGTACCGAAGTCGAGTACCACGTTTGTATAAAAGCAGTAAGGCCTGCGTGGTATACTATTATCTCAGCCTCGGGTTCTATTGTACCTCTATTTTTTTACTTATGAACTTATTGTTCTTTCGCATAATCCTCACATTTTATTATACCACGTTTTTACCTGCCAGATTTTGTTTCATATCTACCCAATATACCACGTTGGCTCTTTTTAAATAGGGTATATAATAATAAATTTTACACAATATTATTAACCGTATGCTCATTAACCGATCTATCGGCTATTTGTAATGTAATTTATTCTAAGATAGACGGCATATATATGCCTATAAAAACACAATTTGCAAAATTTGCTTCAAATAATGTAAATACCAATAATTAAAAAGGACGTGGTACCAAAGTCGCGTACCACGTTTCAATTGTATAGGAGCTGTAAGGCGAGAGTGTTGGGGTTATCTCCGCCTCGGATTCTATTATTTTAACATAAAGTGTAAAACAACAAAACGGATTAAATAATCAACATTATTTGAAAAATAAGCTTTATATAATGTAAAATAAGTCAAAGTCGCGTACCACGTTTCGTTTATATAGAAACAGTAAATGATCTTGGCACTGTTATCTCAGCCTCGGATTCTATTGTACCACGCTCTTTTTAGTTATCAACTCACGGTTCTTTCGTGTCATTCTCATTTTTTTTTTATTATACCACGTTTTTAACTGCCACGTTTTATTTCATATCTAGGCAGTAGTGCAATATACCACGTAGGGCCTTTTTAAATAGGTAACAATAGCTTGTACACCGTATATAAATGGCGATTATTTTAACCGACTGTTTGAATTGTATTATATTAAACATTAAGTGTAAATATGATATATAAATAGTATAAAACATCGAAATTGATTAAATAATTAATGTAATTTGCAAAGTTAGCTTTTAAAAAGGTAAAATCACCATAATTAAAAAGAACGTGGTACCAAAATCCCGTACCACGTTACATTTGTTTCGAAGCAATAGGGACGAGCGTGGTATTTTGGAGCGTGGTATTTAGCCACTGTCGTATTATCCCGTTAACGATGTTTTATAAAATGGTGCGTATAACCAGACACTAGCAATTTCTATTCGGTTGAGACTCATGCCGTATTTTGCTGGACATAACTGATTTGAAATTAGAGTCAAAACGGAAACAATTGAATGTAAATCAGGTTACATTATTATATCCGTTGCAGGCGCGGATCCAGAGGGGGGGTCCAGGGGGTCCAGACCCCCGCCCCCCCTGCTCAGACTTGAAAATTTGAAACTTAAATCTATGCGATTTTATTGGCGATTTTTAGACCTGTAATTTTGGAATTTACCTTCCGGAAATACGTCAGAATGCACCAAATGGAATCTAATTTACCAAATTTTTCCCGTTAATTGGTTGAGCGCAATTAGTTAAGAAATTATCAAACCTAGACCCCTCCCCCTGCAAAAAATCCTGGATCCGCGCCTGCGTTGCGACCCATTTAGGTCTACTTCTAGGTTCCAGATATTAGCGATTTAGCTCCTTTAATGTTGAAAGTCGGTGAAGTTCGCCATCTGATGGCCTTAATGATTCACGCCAAACTTGAAAACTGAGATATAGTTTAAAGACGCTTATATGGGTATAATTTGTGAAATAAACTTCTAATAATTTATGTCTTATAAGGATTATTAGATATAGTTGGTCATATATCCATCACGGTGATTTCACTACTGTATTTTTAATTATAAATATTTAGACACGCCCACACAACTAAGAAATGAAAGGTAACGAAATGGGATTTAACGCCTTTACTGTTCTGCTACAACTGGGCTAATGGGGGATTTTTTGCCGGACAGCGGCACTGTGGCCTACAGACTCACCCTACCTGCAAAAAAAAAAAGCCAGCTACCATTTAATTTACGTAGGTTAGTTACGTACGTGTGGCCGATTGTAAATTCTAAATGCCAACAGTTCTTTCATGTGCACACCAATACGGGGTATCGGGTTTTTCTCCCATCCGAACGACTAGACAGGTGTCCTTGTCAGGCCCGGTGTCCTGCAACACTGAACACGTCAGAAAATCCCGGCGAACTTTCTCGGCCTATGCAGGAATCAAACACCCGACCGCCAGGCTAGCGAGACAGCGTCTTACAACGGTGGCTCCCAAGACAACTAAGAAACCTATACGCATTGATTTGAAATTACAATATTTCTAAACAAAATTGATAAGGAATTTCATTATTTTTTTTAAAAAAAAACTATCAGAAATAATATATTTTAAAAAAAATGTCAGAAATAATATATTTTTCTGTAGAAAAATTGATTAGAAATCTCTTTAAATACATTCCTTGTACATTAATATGTGCTTTTAGACACATTATCGCCTATTGTAAGTTCCTGATGGATAGAGCCATACACCCTTTAAAACACTATTGCGTCTATTTTAAGCTTCTCAGGGATACGTCCTTTAAGGGCAGCGTAACTAACACTTGGTTATAAAGAATTAAAAATTTGATTTCTATTCTTTGATTAGATGCCCCCATGAAATGGATGCCATCGCCCACTCGGTCCTACCCCATATTGAACTAGGGCCTATTGTTAATAATCAGATTATTCGATACCGGTATGCATATGAAGGCCAATGTGTTGATAAAATTTATTACAACATATAGAAAAAAATGAAATGTGGTTAACGCACTGATTCTCTGTTTCATTTGAGCTAATGAATATGAGAATTCCAACTAGTAATGGTTTCTTTAACGTGCATGCCTATACGTTTTTTTTTTTTTGGTGCCAACCGAATGACTAAATAGCCTACTGTTAATTATTGTTATAAAGAGTTAGTAGGCCTAAACGAAATCCCGCTATCCAAAAATTATTCTATACAATCGTTTGGAGGATCTTTAAAATATTCAATTTCAACTTTTGTCCATATTTATTGACACTTTTATTGACAATCGGTCAATTTTTTGTTATTTGTACCCCCCTCCCTATAAAAAAGAAAAAAAGTATGGGCGGATCTTGAATATCACGTGATAGGTCACATGGTCAATGTAAACAAGATGGCCGAGGGCAAATGGGAAAACTGTCAAAATTTGCCACCTGTTCATGTGTACACAAACGGCGGTGATGTTTTATCTGGGATTGAACCCCGTAAATCAAACTCTTTAAAACACAAACAACATTTGATCGATTTGTCAGAGGGTAATCACTCGAATAACAACTTCGTGAATGGCAGAATTTCTAACGTCAAACTTGTGGATGACATCGATTATGAATTTGTAAATGGTGGTTTAAATGAAGACTATGATAGTGATTCGCTTGCTGGCAATAATAAATCAGACTTTATAGGTCACGTCGTCGACGATTTGGATGACAAGTTGATTAATCTTAACAGTAGCAGTACAGATAGAAATTCACATACATTAAAACAGAGTGACTTTTATAACACGGAACTATTGCAGTCAACCGACAGAACGAGAGACGATAAGAGACAAAGTGATTTATATCAAGGCGACAGGCACGTTGTCAGTTCAGTGTCATTTGAATCAAAATGTGTAAACTCAGAAGCTAATCACACGTGTGAACAGGATATAAAAACTAACCAACCTTATGAGACCTCATCCATAAGAATTGATCCATATGTTTCTGTTCGATCTAATAATGATCATTCACGATATAGTGTTGAGTTAAACAGAGAAAATGATCTGTTGCTAAATAACGAGGATCAGGATCAAAACGACGGAACCTGGACAGAAAACATGATGGATATAACAGAGGACGTACACTGCCACTTCGGCAAAAAAGTGAAAAAGGATGTCGTAGCCAGAAATCAGCTGGCCGCTGTGGTGATTCTGTGTCTGACTTTTATGACTGGGGAAGCTATTGGTAAGAATTATTCCATAATAGATGAAAGCCAGGAGATAAGGCACCTATGATAATTTGTTCCTGACAATAATGTCTGTGACAACTGACAGGTGCCTTATGTCCAAATGAAATGAATTGTGGTTAAACGTCCTACTGTTCTGCTCTGAAATGGGCTAATGAAGACGGGCATATGCCATACAGAGTGCTATGAGGGAAATTTTGCCTGGACAGCAGTGCTACAGCCCACTCTTATATTGAACCCCCCAAACTGCCAAGGGATCTTTTACGTGCACGCCAATGCGTACACAGGACCTGAGTTTTTTTATTCCATCCAAATGCCTAGACAGTTGTCCTAGAGGCCCACTGTCCCGCATCACTGACAAGAGGGAGCTACGACAGAAAAATCTAAATGAACTTGAAAACCCAACCTCCAGGCTAGCAAGCCCACTTAGACACCATGAACACTGTGCATGTCAGAAACTTGGTGTATTTATTTATCCTGGTAAGGAAGGACCCTAAATACAATACACTAGTTCAAAAAAGAATGTATGGTACCTGTAATCATTGGTCAATGATTTCATAGTGAGGCTAATTGTTTGTTCCAACTGCTCAGGCTGTGTAAATGCATGTAATTATGTTGGGCTTTCAATAATTAGTCAAGACAGTTCAAGAACAGAATGTTTCCAACCAAGCTATTGTTAAGCAATTCTGTCCAGGGGTAACAATATAATGATGATATGTTGAATAAAGTTGTTTCTGTATTGGTTAAAGATGGTGGTGGGGGAGGGGGCGTGGCTATGATCAAATGGTGCATGACTAAAAAGATTCTAGAAGTTTAATTTTACTAGTTTTTTTTGGTCATATTTTCAGGTGGTGTATTATCCAACAGTTTAGCGTTATTTACCGATGTCCTGCATCTAGGAAGTGATTTAATTAGTTTTTTAATCAGTTTATTAGCCATTTATCTCTCACAAAAACCACCGTCAAAAAAAATGTCTTTTGGTTATCACAGAGCTGGTAAGTAGCTGTCATATTATATTGCGTGAGCCATATACATGTACATGACACATGCAACCTATTTAATAAAGGTCCAAGGACTGAACCTTATGGAACCTAGGAATGTCTGTACCGTTATATTGCTTGAGTTGAGATATACCGTACATGGACCTTATTAATAAATGGAGAGCCACAGTGGCTGAGTGAGTAAGGTGCTGGGTCACTAACCAGGAGATCCAGGACGACAAACAACTTGCAAGGAACAAAGTCTTGTCATTTAGATAGGATGATCATGTCTACATTTTCAGGGCGACAAAGGACTCACAAGGAACGAAGTCCTGTCTGATAGCTAGGATGATCCAGTGTATGTAAATGTTTGTGTGTTATGCATGTACATATGCCTGACTTTTTTAGCCCGCTAAGTGCAGAAAAATAAGTCGACAGTTCGAAATAAATTTCATCCAAATCATATGTCTGCGCATAATTTTGATTTCCTTGTTTACCGTATACATCTGTTCTGGTTGTATAGATACATGTATAATACAATTTATAATAAAAGAACTGAAATTGGTTTTAAAGTCCTATATTTCTGCATCAACAAGCATGAGGGAATTTTACCAGGGCAGTGGCTTTTCCAACTATTCTTTGTTCCATTCCAACTGCCAAGAATTCTGATAAATATTAAAATGTTTTTGGAATGAAATGAAATATATTCTGGTTTAACATTTAAAGAGAAGTATCATCAGCGAATAAATGCTTGATGCCAAATAAGCCATCAAAAGTATTTAAATGCTGTAAAAAAAAGTAAAGGTCCAAGGACTGAACCTTGTGGAACCTCAAAATGTTAGATGATGTGCTGTTTATCAATATAGTTTGAGAGTTTGAGATATAAGATGAAATAAGCTCTGACCATAATGATATGTAAAAACACCTTGTAAGACATTTTACCATTGTCAAAAACTTTTGATATATCACAAAATAGGAAAGCAATAATTTTCTTTTTACCAAAGCAAATGCATACATGTATCTGACCATTCATTTCAAACATTTGGAACTCTTGACGAAATCCAGATTGATATGTAGTAATGTAATTACTGGTTAGAAATAGGTCAATAAATGTTGATAAACTATTCATTCAAATATTATTATAGTAAAGCTATGTTAGTCGAGTGGTTGTTAAGCCCCATTTCTCACTCTCTGTGTCACTGACTTCTGTTTGTTTGGAAATATACGTTGCCTGAATATTAAATATGTAACGGATAAGATACAGACAGAATAAACAGAAAACTGTTTAAAGGAGCCACGGACGTTGGCATAGTTACTGTAAGTGCTGGCTCACTAACAATGATATCCAAAGCTCGACACCAGTGTTATGGGGGGCAGGTTGGGGGGGGGCGAAAAGTTAATGAGCACGTTGTATCATAAGCCTGTCTGTCTGATGTGGTTTCAATTCCCCTGTTGTATGTGAAAAGGAGTAGGGTTGCCTGTCCAACCTTGTGGGTTTTTTTTTTTGGTCCTCAGGTTTCCTCCCACCCTAAAGACCCCTATGTGCAAGCAGATTATTGAAATATAATAAAACCATGTGTTAGTCCCAAAATAACCTAATTTGTGTCATGGACACTGGCATGGTTTTGATTCCCCTGTTGTACGTGACAAGGAGTAGGGTCGCCTGTCCATCCTCATGGGTTTCTCCATGCAAGCAAATTATTGAAATAAGATTGAACCATATTTTAGTCCCGAAGAAATAACCTAGTAAGTTTGAGACATTAAACCCCATTTCTCTATCTCTTTTATGTGCTTACTACTGGAAAATATATAATTAAAAAATAAACTTTCTCTCTGATCTCCTCGAGTTGTTTGCATGGATTATTACTTGATATACATGAATACATACATACATATACATGTGTCATTGACCCAGATATACCTCTTGAATATTTTGAAGCAATTGAAGTTGATATACCCACTTATATCTATATACTGTAGACATAGTTACACACTTGGTACTGTTACATGTTACATGTACTTGAGTTGGAAATCATTTCGCTTTGAGGTTTTTAAATTTAAATAGTAAGTGCAGGAGGACCGCACTACACGAAAAACAAAAACCTACAAGATTAACCTGCGGAAAATATCAAATCAAGTGAATGGATCCGGGGGCCAGCCGTAAGCGTCCACTGCGCTGTACAGTCCCGGGCCTATTATGGTACAGGCTTCACTAAAAATGATTTGAAAAAAAAGAGGTAACAGAAATAATGCGACCGATCTTGACAATGGTCGTCTCTCAATGGCGATAGACTGCCAGTTGACGTCAGATGTTAGAACGTCATACAATTTCAACAATAAGGGCGATAATCCGGATAGAATCTCGGAAAACGCTAAAATAATAAGTAGCTAAGTCTCTAACTCAATATCATCCAAAATCTTCGACCATGAAAACACAAATTATTTGTCAATTTAAATCAATATTGATGCTGTGATCTTACCGGGAAAAGACAGGCTTCTGATATCCAATATTTAACACAAAATAAAAAATTTATCATTGGTACACGAATCGTTTACCATAATTTGTTTCAGGCCCATTTTTAACACGGGACTTGGAGAACGAGGCTAGACTTGAAGAATGGAGAGCATACGCAATAATGTAGACTGGAATAACCAGACGCTAGAGTTTGGCATGCTATTGCGACTTCAGCCGTATTTCGCCGAACATAACTGATTTGAAATTAGAGTAAAGACTGAAATGAATGAATGTAAATCAGTTTATATACATTCATATAAGATTATTTTATGCGTTGCGACCCAGTTGGGTAAATTTCTAGGTCCCAAATATTAGCAATTTAGCTCCTTTAACATAGATTGCATTGCCAGTCAGTGACTTTTTCTTTTTTATAGATTATCACAGAACATGTCCATTATAATATATTTTCGCAATTCCACACCAAAGTACATACAATTAGGTGAAAAATTTAATCAGCCATAAATGGACAAATATAGTATTTTATGGTGAGAAATAATCTATATTTTGAATGCCAAGTCTTGTGTCACAATTTACGTTTATATGTCGAGTTTATAATTTTGTTTTATTTACTTACTGTCTGTTTGTTTGATTATTCTGAATCTTAATGAATGATTTGGCATTAATTATCTGACCATGTATATAAACATGATATTTATACATTAAAATATAAAAATAATATATTTTTGTGAAAGTAACCAATGCAACATTGTAAAATATTGCTATGAGAAGGGTATCCATTATAAGATAAGTGATGATTGTGTCTGACCAAATAGGTGACAGGTGTCCGGTTCCAGGTGCCTTATCTCCAAACTTGATTAAATGTTAAATAATCAATAAATGTATATATTTTTTTAGGAAAAAAAATATTTGTACCAGTATTCAGAATATTTGAATGGAATTAGCAAACAGGCTTAGCCTAAGTAAAACACCTCCCCGTGTGTGTATTAACATGGAATATGCTGGGAGAAATTGGATATTTTGTTGAAAAATGACATTGGCGTAACAGGACTTTTAAAGGAGCTAAATGTCAATATTTGGCACCTAGAAATTGACATAAATGGGTTGCAGCGCATATAATAATGTAATATGAATGTACTGAGTAAGATACTTAGCTGCAAAGATTAAGGGGGGTTGGGATGGCCTAGTGGTCTAGTGTGCCACGCTTCGACCTCTAGCTGGCCGGTCACCTCTGGCTTGCGGCTGTGGTTTCGATCCCTGGTGTGAGCGGCGCCTTCTCAACCTCGTGGGTTTTCTCCGGGCACTCCGGTTTCCTCCCACTGCTAATTATAAGACCCCTACGCGGAAGCGAATTATTGAAAGAAAATAAACCATATGTTAGTCCTGAAATGACCTAGTTTGTGTCGAGTGGACTTTAAACCCCATTTCTCTCTCTTTCTACTAAAGATTAGTATTAAGATAAATATTCACAATTCTGTCCGTTCATGTTTTATCTATACTCTTACTGGTAAATATACATGTACATGTATTAACTACTAATAGTATACATGTATGTATATATGTATTAACTACTAATAGTATACATGTATGTTTATATGTAGTAATAGTATAACTGTAAAGTTAATGAAGGAAAAAGATAAGCTTTGTTATTGTATAACTTAGGCTATAATAGTAATATTATTTCTAGCTGACTGCTTCAAAGATGCATTATACAAGATTAGGTAAAGAGAAATGAAATGAAATGGGGGTCGAACGACCGTTTTACTGATCTACAATGTGCTATACGAGAAATTTTGGCCTAACAGCACTGCTGTAGTCTATTCTTATTTCAAATTCCAACGGTCATAGGTTCTTGTACATGCACACTGATGTGTACACAGGGCCTTGGTTTTTCATGCAATTTTAACGACTAGTCTTTGCCGCTCGCCAGGACCTTCCAGCCCTATAAAGGGGAACCACACCTTCAGATAAAGAGCAGATTGTTCTTGCTACAATAGTTAAAAAAAAAATAATTGAAATGAATATACATGTGTTGACAATTTCAGTTAAATTACTTTATTCTGAGCTATTGAAGTTTTGACAGTAATGTAGTCTTGATTATTAAGTACCATTGTAATAAACAAACTCTCAATTATTTTATGATTTTTTGTATTAAATTATTAATGGCGATTGTATTTTGATCCGTTCAAAACCACACGTCACAATGTTCTACATAGTTGATTATGGGCGTGTTATGATAATAAATTAATAATTCATATAACATTGGAAGTAAAAACAAAAGGCCTGCAATAATTGTAGACGATTTATATGGTATATAATGCATCTTTAATTTAAGGATTTTTAAAAACTTTAATTTGTGAGGCCCTAATTTACATGTACATGTGCAGCTTGGGGGATCCTTGCTACAAATTAAACACTGGAAACTAAAGTTTGAATGTGGTGCGTACCAAAAAGCAGGGCCTTGGCTCCCCATTTAAGACAAACTATTTCAAAACATATTAAAAGAGTAAAATCCACAACAAATATGTCTTGAATAGCAATCTACCTGTAGGCAATCTTAAAATCTTTTGACTTTTGATGATTATGTAAAAACTGTTACGCCCATAAGGCAGAGATCTGGGTATGATAAAATCTCAAGGCCAAAACAAGTAAAATTTTAAAATGTGGAAATGAAATGAAATGGGGTTTACTGTCCTACTGCGCTAATAAAGACAGGCATACACCATGAAGGAAATTTTGCCCGAACAGAAGCACTACAGCCTACTCTTATGTCAAACGACTAGACAGCTGTCATTGTTAGGCCGTAGGTCCTGCATCACTGCGAATTATTGAAATGAAAATGAAAAACCGTATGTTAGTCCCTAATGACCTAATTTGTGTCAGGTGGACGTTAAACCCCATTCCTCTCTATGTTTAAATGTCTACATGTTTTGTCAAAGCCATACAATAAGACATACAATACAATAACAAAGATGTGACACCATAGAAGAATAAACATACAATAATATGATAATGAACTAAATATGTTTGTGTCAAGTGGATATTAAACCCCATTTCTCTCTCTCTCTGTTTAAAGATACATTATAGGAGATAAGTTTAAGAGATGGAAGCTCTCACTATAATAGTTCGCAACTACATAATGTAAAGGCAATTTGCTAAAAGATTTCAGTCAAGTTGGTTCACTCTGAACCGAGAGTTAAGCGATTGAATTTTTGGCCTAGCATCGATCATCATTACTAAAATCATTAATATAAACAGCATAGTCTCTATTATGCACTTTTTTGATTTAATTATCAATGGCCGTTAAGCGGCATATAGGAATCCAATCCAGCCAACATCAAAGGCTAGCCTTGACATCGAGAGTTTGTTATGGTCTGTATAAGTTTAATAATGTCTAATTGATAATTTAGATAACATTTCAGGCCTAAAGAAAGACTTGTAATAAGCAGATTTTGCTCTTCAAAATGCATGTTTGATTGTCTACATGTTTCGTCAAAGCTTTTCAAGACATACAATAATTAACAATAACATGACGTCATTGAAGAACAAACATACAATGATATAATAATAATGAACTAAATATATATGGCATAACATTGTAATTATTTTGAAATGTTTAATTTGGGTTTAAATTTGGCAATGAAATAGTGTTCCTTCAATCTCATTTTCATGGGGTCTGATATGCAAATAGTCAATTAAAATTATCGTTGAAATAAATATGCAGTTTTATTGAGTAAACATTTTTGATATAATATTTTATTTCAATGGCATATTGTTATTGGAATAATTTTATCGGAAAAATACACAGTTTTATTGAATAAACTTTCAGGAGTTAATATCCCGATAAATTATTTCACTGCCGTTTGATAATTGATCTGGAAATATAGTGATTGTATTTTAATATCCTGTTCACGGTCACAACAGGTGGGACATATTTAATTATACTGTACCTGGGATTCTGGTTCATATGTCCGAGAACTGGAACAACGTCTACTAACACTCAACAAATACAGGAGGGAGGGGCCAGCCTGGCTAGGGAAACAGTGGATACAGGTGCTCTATTTTTTTTTTATTTTATATTCATCCATCTTCAATCATGCACAAGGGCTTAACCTCAATTTCCCCACATTTTACTGTTTTGATAAGGGATTAGGAGAGTGTAGATCTGTGGGTGTAGAACTATAGCCTGTTCTAATTAATTAGTATCACTGCTGTAAACTTCTCACTCTAATTATTGTTACTGCCTGGTGAACACTTCCCACTTTCAGTAGGTTGGGCAAATTGATGAAATCATTTAACTAATAAATTTACATAGTGTGCTGTTTTGATGTAATAATTAATTTGAAATAAAAAAAATAAACTACTGATATTTAATCACAGCTTATCAGTTCATATAGCTCCTCTGAATAACAAATGGTCATTCCAAAATGGCGAACGTACTGGTTAAAGGGCTAATCCCGATAATTTTTTGGAGGATAAAACTGCTTAATTTTGTGTTAAAATCCTCTACCCAGGGGCAGAGAACTAACTCAGTATTCGTGATACCTTTTTAAACAACTTAAACCTGTCAGTCTTCATCTGGAAAGGAAACAAGTGTCACAAACTGTATTGTGTGGTGTCTACGTAAAACCAGGCTTCTTTTATAAAAATTAATATGTAGGTGAAATTTACCTCTCGATATCAAGTACAGTACATGGGTCATTCACTATATAGACCTCTCAATAAACGGGAGTCGATTATCAGGTCATCAACGAAAAATAGCCCCGAATTCTTAAAAGGGTTACGTGTCCGGATAAGCAGTTTTGACATTCACGCCCAAACGACTCAATATTTTTGGCTGAAATTTTGAGACACGAAAAATACACCAGTCTTCGATATTTTGGCGTTTAAATTTCATACGTACTCGGACTTTTATTTTTGAGACCCCGGTTAAAACGGGATAGTCCCTTTAACTTTAAGTACATTGCTTATACTAAATGTGTCAGAATTAAGTACTAGGTGGTTTAAAATCCAGAGTGACGTCAAAACGTAATATTAATTAAATTCTGAAAATGGTATGATATAGGAATCCATAATATATTATTTTTTACATGTAATCATTTTCACTAATATTATTTAGGTCTTATTCATTTGGTTTAAGTGTCACAAACCTGTTACAGACTATACTTTAAACCCCCTTTGTTGATTAATTAGTCATGGTCTGGTGGACCAAGACTCTAAACAATAGATGTGGGGAAAGTGAGGTGTCCCCTGCACAAGCATAGACATAGGTCCATCAATAACCTTCCCATCAATAGCAATATTTTAACAATATATTAAAAGCGTAACCTAGAATTATTTTCCATTGTCCATGTCTGATTAGACATGTACATGTATGTGCTCTAATTAGACATGGATATGGATATGCTTTAATTTAGACAATGTACATGTAGGTGCTGTAATTAGACATGTACATGTTTGTGCTCTAATTAGACATGGACAATGGACATGGAATTGCTCTAATTAGACATGTAAGTAAACATGTACAAGTATGTGCTTTAATTACTGCACTTGTACATGTATGTGCTGTAATTAGAGATGTACTGTACCGTACATGGATGTGCTGTTATGATACATGTAGATGTATGTGCTCTGATAACTGCACATGTAGATGTATGTGCTCTGATTACTGCACATGTACATGTATGTGCACTAATTACTGTGAAAGATGTCTGTTTACTGAGATGAAAAAAAGAGAACCCATGGTTACATTGGCGTGCACATAGAAGATCCCTTGGCAGTTGTAATTTGATATAAGAATAGGCTATTTCCCCTCGTCTTAATTAGCTCAGTAGGAGCAGAATAGTAAGACAGACGTTAAACCCCATTTCATTAGCCCCATCGGTGCAGAAAAATAGGATGTTAGTATTGAGATGATTTCACAAGCTGATCCCGCAGTGAATATTCGCTTGGCCGCTACAATCACTGATAGGCATGACATCGATGAGGCTTAATAAGTACGGCATATTAACTTTTTTACTCCGACAAATTAAATTCTCAAACATTTTTTTGAGGGAAAAGAAAAATAAATAAAGACGTTTGTAGTTAAAAAATATTTCCTATTTAGTGTAAATGGGTATTAAAATGAGTAAAATGCATCATTTTGCCCGAAGCAGTTAGGTATTAAGTAAACATTGCACGAGCAGTTGAGCCAATGACTGGCGCGGTGAGCAGTCAACGCACGTGCTGTGGACACTCATCTGTTACAGAGTTAATTCGTAAGTAATTCTCTGTGAAACAGATTGATGATTTCATGGTCTTCAATTTATATTATGGTTTTGTTAAAGCAGAAATTTACTCATTTTTCTGACTTGAAAACAAAATCAAGTATATTTATTAAACATTTGCTTTGTTTCTCGACCTTCAATTTTTCATAAAGACAGATTCACTTCTGTAATCAATCTCGCAAAACAGAAATTCATCAAATTTGATAAAAATGCACAAAGATATTTTTGAATAATGTCGCATCATCTATTAGGTTGTTATATAAATTTGACAGGAGAATGATTTATATTCATGTCAAACTTTGTTATATAAATTATTAATAAAAAAATATGAGATTGTTTTAATTTAAAGTATAATATTTAACAAAATTATTCATAAAAATATGATATTGTTTTAATTTGAAGTATAATATTCAACAAAATATGTACATGAATATACAAGACGTAATGCTGAACCAAATCATGTAAACAGAGGAAAAAAAATAAAATGGGGTTTACCCTCCTGCTTTTCTGCACTGACTGGGCTAATAAAAATGGGCCGTGTGAACTGAAAAAATGTCACATGATCTTGCAGAAGACATTGTTTAAATAACCTGTCACGTGTATCTTGTGTCCTCCAACATGGATTAAGGAATTTGTGTGTTTACCTGTGAGACTTTTCCTTTAACCTGATGTACATGTATTTGAGTCGTTAAGTACACCAAGCATATTGACTTGACATCAGAAGTTTATTAAAGGAGACACATTTTTATGGAAAGTTTTAATTTGTGTATAAGAATACTGTTCTTCGATATTTTATTTTTTAAATATTTTATATTACATGTATATACATATAAAATAATATTATTTAATTTTAAGAGTGTTAACTGCAATACATGTTTTTATTTATGTATATTAATATTTTGTGATTTCATGTAATATGTCTCGTTAATATCACCATATATTTGGTGTAATATTGCCTGGTTGGAGCTGATGTGCCATTAAACAATATTTCGTTCATTCACTCATTTGACATCAAAAGTTAAAGTAACATTTTGCAATGCATAATTTACAGAGGGGGTTGGATGGCTGAATGGTTAGCACGTGCATGCTGTATCATAAAGCCTGTCATTGAGTCAACTGGTTTCGAATCCCTGGTTGTACGTGACAGGGAGTAGGGTCGCCTGTCCAACCTCGTGATTTTTCTCCAGGTCCTCCAGTTTCCTCCCAACCTCCCAATGCTAAAGACCCCTACGTGCAAGGGAATTATTGATATAAAATTAAACCATATGTTAGTCCTAAAATGACCCAGTTTGTGTCGAGTGGATGTTAAATCACATTTCTCTCTCTCTCTCTCTCTCTCTCTCTCTCTCTCTCTTTCTCTCTCTCTCTCTCATAATTTAAATTTTTCACTAAAATATCAATATGTCCACGCTAATATTTGTTGTTAAAATGTCAAATTTCTCAAAGCTTAATCCACGCTAATTGATTATTTAAAACACTTACTAAAGAAAACAAAATAAAAATACCAACTGTAGAAAATTTGTACAAGTTGATTTGAGAATTTACTCAACTTTCAATCACTGTTTATAAGAAATATCATTGATCCAGAAATACAAAACTTTGCATATAGTTTTGTATTAGGGTATTTGATACATTAAAACAACAAAAGTTTTATAAAGGACTACATTTTAATTAAACTTGCATTATGCAAGAGCAAAATTTGCCTATTACATGTCTTTCTTTAGGCCTGAAATGTTGTCTAAATTATCAATTAGACATTAATTAACTTATCCAGACCATAATAAACACTCGATGTCAAGGCTAGCCTTCGATGTAAGCTGGATTAGATTCAAATATGCCGCTGAACAGCCATTGTAATTAAATCACAACATTGGATAATCGAGACTACTCTGTTTATATTAATGATTTTAGTAATGATGTCCGAGGCTATGCAGAAATTTCAAGCGTTTCAATCTCGGCCTATAGTGGATCAATTTGACTAAAATTTTCAGCAAATTACATTTACCGGTACCCTATATAGTTTTTAACTATTATAGTGAGAACTGCCAACTCTTTATCTTATCTCCCATAATGTAACTTTAACATAAGGCGAACACTTTTGAGTAAATTCCTGACTTAAGTCTGAGAATGCTTTGTGAACTCGGGGCCTGGTTATGGTAAGAATATGTAAATAAATATTGGTGAACATGTTATAAAATGTGTTTGAATTGCATGGCAGCACCTATACAAATCAGAATGTGTTTAAACATACAGTTGAAGTATCTCCTATAAGGTGTAAATGAATATAATATATTGTATAATTTCACATATGTGACAAGAGTGTTTATTACCTTCTGCTGGTATTGAAACCCATATGGTCACTAGTGGCAACATTCAGACACTTACATTGTAATAAAATATATTAATACTATCATCCAGGGTTTTATGGACCTGCTTATAGTCCAATCTTCGGAGGATGGATTATATGTTCAACACTGTTCAATCTAGCTGGTGGTGTAAGATTGAACATATAATAATTGATCAACTCACTTCTTCTTGGTATAATCTTATATTCTGTAACAATACTTAACTAATAATAAGAAATATACAGTAACGACCCACAGGCTAGGTACATTTAATCTAATAGGAAACAGTTTCTAAGAAATAACTTATCAGAGACCTGCCCCTCAGTATGTCCTACTATGGAAGACCAAATGGGACAATATTCATGATTCTTGTTTCTACATTTCAGTTGGAACATTTTAGACACGAACGCAACATTCTAAACTAATGATTCTTGTTTCTACATTCTTATATCAACATTTCAAGCACAAAATCAACATTTTAAACAAAAAATTGACATTATGTTTCATTTTCGGCGTTTTATCGGTAACTTTTATGTATCATTTAATATCAAAATTAAAAAATAATTTCTTAATTTTACACGACAAAGAAATCAATCCATTGGTTTCTGAAAGTATCTAAAAAAAAATCTGGAATTTGAACTCTTATGAAAATATTTTCTACGTTTCAAAAAGTCTTGAAGTTAAAATCTTGAAATGGAAAATGTCCAGAAAAAAATCTGGAATTTGAACTCTTATGAAAATATTTTCTACGTTTCAAAAAGTCTTGAAGTTATAAATCTTGAAATGGAAAATGTCCAGAAAAATATCATGAATTATCAACATTATTACACCAGAGGGCGTTAGCGTTTGCGTACAACTTTGATACAGACTATAGATTAGAAAATAAAGGTAGACTTTTCTACGAGTGGAAGTTGGCCCCTGTTGTATTTAAACAGTAATTAGTTGCATGAAACAGAAATTATAGTTAATATGAAAAAGTAAACATAACAGTGAATAGATTCCATTAAAACCCAGCATTATCATCCATTTTTGCCATATTCGAAACACGTGTATGTCTAATTATTTGTAAACATATGAAAAAGTAAACAAATATTATTAACAGCGAATAGGCCTATGTAAGAAAGGCCTTTTTCCTAATTTTTTCTAGCTGTTTAAATTATAGAAGTTATTTATCATATCTCGAGCTTAATTTCTGTTTCATGCAACTAATTACTGTGTAAACACAACAGGGGCTCACTTCCACTCGTAGAAAAGTCTACCGTTATTTTCTAATCTATAGTCTGTATCAAAGTTGTACACAAACGCTAACGCCCTCTGGTGTAATAATGTTGATAATTCATGATATTTTTCTGGACATTTTCCATTTCAAGATTTTTAACTTCAAGACTTTTTGAAACGTAGAAAATATTTTCATAAGAGTTCAAATTCCAGATTTTTTTCTGGACATTTTCCATTTCAAGATTTTAACTTCAAGACTTTTTGAAACGTAGAAAATATTTTCATAAGAGTTCAAATTCCAGATTTTTTTTTAGATACTTTCAGAAACCAATGAATTGATTTCTTTGTCGTGTAAAATTAAGAAATTATTTTTTAATTTTGATATTAAATGATACATAAAAGTTACCGATAAAACGCCGAAAATGAAACATAATGTCAATTTTTTGTTTAAAATGTTGATTTTGTGCTTGAAATGTTGATATAAGAATGTAGAAACAAGAATCATTAGTTTAGAATGTTGCGTTCGTGTCTAAAATGTTCAAACTTGAATGTAGAAACAAGAATCATGAATATTGTCCCACTTGGTCTTCCATATCCTACTGCCTGCCTGTGGTCAACTATCTTCTAATACTGGGTGAATGGCTGTATTAAATACTACCTGGTCATAATGCACAGATTGTATTGGAGGTGGCTACTGGGTGAATGGCTGTATTAAATACTACCTGGTCACAATACACAGGTTGTATTGGAGGTGGCTACAGGGTGAATGGCTGTATTAAATACTACCTGGTCATAATACACAGATTGTATTGGAGGTGGCTCAGTGCGTTAGTTGCTAGCTCCTGGTTTTGATCCTGATGTTGGCTGACGAGAGTTGTTTCAGTGGTGTAGGGTGCAGGGCTGTTTGAGGTACGGGGATTGGGCAAGGTGTTAAACTGTGTTACAAAACTCAAGTCCCTTGTGGTTTCTCTTTGTCAGTGTTGTAGGTTGCCATGCCGGGTTGGGTGGGAGCAGTTTAGATTGTGTTTACTCTCTATCTTGGAGGAGGAAGCTACAGTGACTGACTTGCAGTGAGTAAAACACTAGTTTGATAACCAGAAGGGTGCTGAGAAAGTTGTTCATGATTATCTGGTGTGCTTTCCTGTGTTAGTGATGTGGGAATGAGAAGTAACTTTTGATTGTGTTGAATAGATCTCTCTCTCTCTCTCTCTCTCTCTCTCTCTCTCTCTCTCTCTCTCTCTCTCTCTCTCTCTGTGTATGTTATACATATTAATAATACATGAAAAAAAGTATACTTACATATCCAGACATTGTTGTCGTACATGTACACATGGAATAATATACTAGACTCAATAACAGAATGTAAATGTGTTAAGTTGACTTAATTTATTCAGCAGCAGCGGGTTTTTATTGACAATTACTAATCTTTTAATCTAAAATTATGATTAGTACATACACGTACACAACGTGCTTATTCAACTAGAAAATGATAAAAGTTTCAATGAGAGAGATTAAAACCAGTTCATCTCATACATTGAATGATTTTTGTTTTTGTTTTTGCGGGGGAGCCACGATGGCTAAGTGGGTAAGAGACGGGCTCGCTGGCCTGGAGGTCACGTTTTTGTCAGAATTCTTCAACATGGTTTTCCCTTGTCAGTGGTGCGGAGGGTCTGACAGGACAATGGTTGAGTCGTTCGGATGAGACGGAAAAATGAGAACCCGTGTATACATGTTGGCGTGCACGTAATAGATCCTTTGGCAGTTGGAATTTGATATAAGAGTGGGCCATAGTGCCGCTGCCTGGACAAAGTTTCCCTCATTGTATGGTGCATGCCCGTCTTCATTAACCCAGTATAGGAGCAGAACAGTAGGACATTAAACCACATAATATTTCATTTTGTTCCTTTTTTTTTACAGAGGTCCTAGGTGCCCTCATTAGTGTGTTTATTATATGGTTGGTATCAGGTGTTCTATGCTACATCGCCATAGAAAGAATTATTCATGAACATTATAAAGATGTAAAAGCTGATGAAATGTTGATAACAGCTGGCCTCGGTGTTGTTTTTAACTTAGTGTAAGTATTAACACTTTTATATTTAAATAGTGTTTTTCGCAATATTGTAAAAATTGGATCTCCAAAAGAAATATCTGTCCCAAACAGGTTCAATTCCATTCAGTGTTCACAAAGATATGACAAAATTGAAAACATTGAGCATCCTGTACACTTGGTATAGACAAGCGAACACAACATAAGTCTTTGGTAGCTGTGTGTTTTATTAAGATATGCTATACGGCATTGATCCCTTTACTTTACTGATAGCTGTTTTTTATACGCCCACATTTTCATGTGGACGTATATTGTCGTCGCCCCTGTTCGTCCGTCCGTCCGTCCGTCCGTCCACAATTGTTTGTGAACAGTCTACAGGTCACAATTTTTATCCGATTTCAATGAAACTTAAAATATCCGTTTATCACCCTAAGATCTCGGTTCCTTTCGATATTGGCATGTATCGGACCGTAACTTCATGGGTTATGGCCCCTGATTGTACGAAAAATCATGTTTTTTAGCTTGTGAACAGTGTAGAGGTCACAATTTTGAACCGATTTGGATGAAACTTGAAATGCATGTTTATAACCCAAAGATCTTGGTTCCTTTCGATATTTGCACCAATCGGATCGTAACTTCCTGAATTATGGCCCCTGATTCTCCGAAAAATCGCCCTTTTTAGCTTGTGGTCCCTCTGGAGGTCAAAATTGTTATCCGATTTATAAAACCGTTTGATTATATCACCGTCCCATGGTTATGAAGGTTGAGTTCGAATTTCGTGAAAATCGGACCAAAATTGACGGACAAAATGGCCGCCGTTTGTACGCGAATGGTGTGAAAATATGTTATATCAAGGTTGTGGACCTTATAGAGGTCACAGTTTTGAACCGATTTTGATGAAACTTGACATGTTTATTTATAACTCAAAGATCTTGGTTCTTTTCGATATTTGCGCCAATCGGATCATAACTTCCTGAATTATGGCCCCTGATTGTCCGAAAAATCGCCCTTTTTAGCTTGTGGTCCCTCTGGAGGTCAAAATTGTTATCCGATTTAAAAAACCGTTTGATTATATCACCATTTCATGGTTATGAAGGTTGAGTTCGAATTTCGTGAAAATCGGACCAAAATTGACAGACAAAATGGCCGCCGTTTGTACGCGAATTGTGTGAAAATATGTTATATCAAGGTTGTGGACCTTATAGAGGTCACAATTTTGAACCGATTTTGATTAAAATTGACATGTATGTTTATAACCCAAAGATCTTGGTTCCTTTCGATATTTGCGCCCATCGAATCGTAACTTCCTGAATTATGGCCCCTGATTGTCCGAAAAATCGCCCTTTTTAGCTTGTGGTTCCTCTGGAGATCAAAATTGTTATCCGATTTAAAAAAACGTTTGATTATATCACCGTTCCATGGTTATGAAGGTTGAGTTCGAATTTCGTGAAAATCGGACCCAAATTGACGGACAAAATGGCTGCCGTTTGTACGCAAATGGTGTGAAAATATGTTATATCAAGGTTGTGGAGCCTATAGAGGTCACAATTTTGAACCGATTTTGATGAAACGTGACATGCATGTTTATAACCCAAAGATCTTGGTTTCTTTCGATATTTGCGCCCATCGAATCATAACTTCCTGAATTATGTCCCCTGATTGTCCTAAAATCGCTTTTGTTAGCTTGTGGTCCCTCTGGAGGTCAAAATTATTATCCGATTTAAAAAACTGTTTGATTAAATCACGGTTTCATGGTAATGAAGAGAGAATTTGAATTTTGTGAATATCAGACCAGAGTTAACGGATGAAATGGCCGCCGTCTGTATGCGAATTTTGTAAAAATATACTATATCAAGGTTGTGGGTCCTTTTGAGGTCACACTTTTTAAATGATTTTGATGAAACTTGAAATACATGTTTATAACCTAATGATCTTGGTTCCATTGCATATTTGCCCATATCGGATCGTAACTTCCCGAATCATGGTCCCTGATTGTACGAAAAATCACCCTTTTTAGCTTGTGGTCCCTCTGGAGGTCACAATTATTATCTGATTTAAAAAAACGTTTGATTATATCACAGTTACACCGTAGTTATGGGTGAGTTTGAATTATGATTTTCTGATGATTACTTAAAATGCAACAACTCTTGTTGACTGCCCGGACGATTTGGCTGCTGTGTGGGCGTATGTTTCGTTGCCTGGCAACCTATTTTTATATTAAGATATGTTATTATATGACATTGACCCCTTCAGCTATACTGGTAGCTGTGTGTTTAAGATATGTTATTATACGACATTGACCCCTTCACCTCTTCTGGTAGCTGTGTGTTTAAGATATGTTATATGACATTGACCCCTTCAGCTCTACTGGTAGCTGTGTCCTAAAATTATTTAAAAAGTAGATGATAAAAGGGGAATATCTTGAAAATTTCAGTCAAATTACTTTATTCTGAGTGAAGTTAGGTCTGTTTATATTAGAGAATAGTGGAGTCTTGATTGTCTTTGCTACCATTGTTATGAATGATAATACACAAAGTCTCGAATATGAATTGTTGAATTAAATCATTAAGGGCCACTTGGTTTAAATCCATTGAAAATCTAGAGCATCCTGTGGCATCAAGAGTTGATTACAGGCTTGGCAAGTCAATTATACATGTTTAATTAATAATTTATATCACATTCAAAGCCTTATGAAAGACCTGCAATAGGTAATTTATAAATAATACATTTTTAAACTGTCTGATTGTGGACAAATGTAAATATATATTATTGTGTTTGTCTATTGAATGTGTTCATGTGTTTCTAATTTCATCTGTGAAGGGTCATTACAACTGTATTAGTAAGGATAAGTCCCAGTGTAGAGGAGACATAGAATTTGTTTAATTCTTGTAATTTTTTCCTGTTCATAATGTAAAAAGTTAATGTTTACACCAGTGGTAGTCTGTCTTGAACTAACACTGTTCAAGCACAATTAATATGAGAGTAGTTCTAGGGTGTATGGCTTTATTCTATTCTTTGCCTCATGAGATATTACAACCATTTCATATTTCATATTTTCATTTTAAAAAGTACCATATCAATCAAGGCGTTAGCGATGCCCTTGTTTCAATTATTATGTTGTCATTTGTGAAACAGCCCTTATTTCTGCATTGCCTTGTAGGGTATGTTTTTCTTTGTTCATTACAAATGGCTCCCAAGACCATTGAAATACATGACACATGTACTGGTTTTAGAATGTTCATTGTTTCGTAAATATTGGATACTAGGAAGCCATAGTTTCACGGCAAGGTAACAACATCAATTTTGATTGATAAGGACCAATACTGAATTTTGATTTGTGTTTTTAATTTTGAATAATATGGAAAATATTGAGTTAGAGGTTTAGCTTCTTAAGATACTATCGGGGTGGGTGGATGGGTGAATTTTTAGCACATTGTATCATAATGTCTGTCATTTAGGCAACTGCCATGGTTTCGATTCGTCGCTTGTACGTTTGATCATGTCGAGTGGACCTTAACCCTTGTCGGTGCACGTGGTGAGAATCACATAGCAGGTAACAAGGGGTCCGTATGGACCCCAGTTGTAATTCAAAGTTTTTACGTACAGATGTATTTGGATTTAAAAGCAGCGGTTAAGTTTTTATTTGCATTTCTATTTGACAACTGGAAAAACAACTAAATTATTATACAAAAACATTTTAGTGACATTTTGAACAGATTTAATAATACTCACAAAATTGCTACTTTGTGTACTATGTTATAACGAGGTTAAATGGCGATTCACGCTTGATACAAAAAACATAGAATTTTTGGAATTCGTCATTTAATTTTTGGTATTTGTAACATGCAGTTGTTTAAAGAGGGAATAGTCTGGCATACGCAATATGGTATCAGACAGCAAACACATTAGCAAAATTCCTGCTGCGAGTTGTAAGTTTGGGGTCCGATCGGACCCCTTGTTCCCTTCAAGCGTTGGGCCTGTTTGGCATGTAACATAACTCTTCATGTGGGAAGCAGATGAATACCGATCTATTCGCTGTGTTTAAAAATATATTGGAAACAAAGTCACTAAATTTCAGAAAGCAGTGCCCAGTAGTTATTTCAAAATACTATAAAACAAGTGCATGGGGTCCACGGAGACCCCACGTGCACCGACAAGGGTTAAACCCCATTTCTCTGTCTCTTTTCCTCTAGTTGTATTATCAAGTACTATAAGTTCTATGGAAGGAGGCATGGAGATAGGGGCGCCTTCTCAACCTCGTGGGTTTCCTCCAAGCACTCCGGTTTCCCCCCACTGCTAAAGAACTATTCAAATAAGGTTAAAACCATGTGTTGGTCCCAAAATGACCTAGTTTGTGTCGAGTGGACTTTAAACCCCATTTCTCCCTCCCTCTCTCTCTCTCTCTCCCTCTCTCTCTCTCTCTCTCTATGGAAGGATGGTTGTAGAATTGATTTCATTCTTGTAACGTTCTTGTTTCTGATATAAACAAAGGTAATATTTACATCTCTTAGGCCACACTTTTTTTTTTACTTGGTTTACGGATCCGCCGACCGTAATTTTTTTTAATTGGAAAAAAAAGTAAAATTCAAATTTGCCCTTTTTTAAAATACCGCCGACGAAATAAATTGACAATTATTAAAAAAAAATTTAGAAGAATATTGGGATGTTACAACAAAATAAATCGTTCAACTGACCGTACATAATTCGTTTTTCAAACTATAAATCTGCCTCAAAGATACCATATCGCGAAGCACAGATGTTCAAAACCGGTGAACGCTGACTTTAGATACCAGGATATTTTTGAGTCTGTCAGACATAGATCTACATTGGTGAATGGCTATGTAAAAGTTAATCAACGTCATCATAGATAATACCGTATGATTGTCGACTCATGAATTCTCGACGTTATGTTGCGAAAAGCGTGAAACGGCGAGAAAGGTGATTGATCACTTCCGGTTATCTGTTCACGCTGTTTGTTTACTATAGACCCTGTAGCGATATTTTCATTTAGCGAGAAACCCAATTCTCAGTGCGTACGTGACATATTCGGCAGTTGACTATTTTCTCCATACACGGGGTAAAAGTAGTTCCGAATGATTAGCACACGTAAATAATTCAAAGTCACGTACACATGTACAAAAATTAACATAATTCTTAAACTTATCAATTTATTAACTCGTATTGATATTTTGAGAGCTCAAATAATATCGTGCTAGTATTTTAACTCTATAACATGTAAAGATATTTGCACATATTTCAAAATGGCGGCGATCGTAAAAGCTCATTGTTTTAACCAAATGACGTCTATCAATTGTGATATAAAAGGATCAAATACACACCTGGGAATACATCGTTTTGTGTGGGAATATCGTATCTTAACCACGGGAATATTTGTGACCATAATTAAGTAGAGTATTTTTGGTTGACTTTGTTTTTCGGGGCGGAACTGTCATCCTCGTGGTTCGATGTTGAAGAGGGGGGATCGGATTCATTGACAGCAATATCATCATCTCGCTTTCTTTTGTTATTCTGGGAGGTGAGCAATTTCAACATTTTGAAATGATATATAACATTCTTGTATATATATATCATTTGCAAGATTGACATGATTAACTCTTGTGATCAAGTGAAGACATCAAAGAAAGGTTTTTAATTTGTTTGATGTTCAAACAGTGAATTGCCGCACGAATGATGAAAGTCGGTAAATATGCTGTAACAACAAATCAACTTAAAGAATGATCACAGTATTACTAATTATAAAACAAAACACAACTAAGTGAATTGATTAAATGTTGAGCTTTTAGTCTGTTTGATGTAGCCCCTTTGTTAATTGTGATTAGAGCAATATACACAAGGATAATTGATTGGCAGTGGTTTCCATTCGTGGGCTACTGAACACTGTTAATTTTATTATACCCGATAGTTTACATCACGCCACGCACGGAGTTTCGTCTTCTCACGGATTTTATGATTTAGCACAAAATATGCTATTTTTCCGGCGTGCAAAATGACCTACGGGTCTGATCCAGATTCGGTCATTTTCCAAAGCCGTAGGTCCCGACCGGCATATACGGCCGAAATGGAACCCATGCTTCATTCACTGGCAAAATATCACTCAAACGTTCAATTTCACTGACTTGGTTTGTCCAGTATTTTTTTTTTCTGCAGCCTACTTTGCTAGAAACTAATTTGGAAAAACAAAAATCTGAAGTGGCTTTTTTTTTTTTTTTTTTTTTACCACCTACCGACTACAAAATTCCTCTTGAAAATCCGTAAACCAAGTAAAAAAAAAAGTGTGGCCTTATTGTGGGGTTTAATCTGACATTCTTGAAATATGTTATTGATCATAGTGGTCTGACTTCAACTAACACTCTTCAACCTTTTTGTAGGAATTTTTTTAAAGGACAATTATATAGAGCATTGACCTAAGATTTTGTATTTTATTACATTCTATTTTACATTGTTATGTAGTTTTCATTCATACTAAGTACAAACCGACAAAAACGTATAAGAAAACATATCCCCAGTAAGAAAATATTTGAATAAATTGGATTTTGTGGTCAATGTGACTTTGAAATCTACTCTTGTTTTCTTAAACTCTTTAGCGCATTCATCACATGAACACATTTTATGATGTCATATCGACCCTTAATAAATGGGTGTATATTTTTCTTTCTTCATTAACTTGACTTGATCTTCAGATATATTAAGAAACTTTTTATGGTTGGTTCAGAGCTCTTTAATTTGAGACGGTTCATCCATAAAACTATCTTTGAAAATTCAGTTAAATCATCGATTTGGTATATTCCACTACTAACGATCCGTTATTAAAAATCAGCAATATAAATGTCTCTGAAAGTGAAACCCGAATTATATCTTCAATCTTATTAAAGATATAAACATCGGATATGTTATTATCCCTGTGGTAATAATGAATGAAGAAAGGGAGTTTAGCATCCTGCTTTTCAGCTCCAACGCAGTATTAAAGATACATTATGGGAGATTAGATAAAGAGCTGACAGTTCTCTCTATATTAGTTAAAAACTAGATAATATAAAAGGAATTTGATGAAAATTTCAGTCAAATTGATCCACTTTGAGCAGAGATTTTATCGATTGAAATTTTGAGACTAGCCTCGAAAATCATTACTAAAGTGTGATAAAGAACATAGTTTTGATTATCCATTATCCATTAAAACCTCTCTTCGCTCTGTCTTCTTTTTTGGGGGTGGGGGCGGGGATTATAGTTTGAAAGCTAACATGAAAACAATAATGATCTATATGTATCGTTCCTCTTTTTTGTGCGTGGGGTTGGGGAATATAGTTTTGAAAGCTTACTCGAAAACAATTATATATAACAGATTGAGTAAGAAACAGTAAAAACACAATAATATAGTATATTAGATCTAATAATACACAGAAAAATCAATGTAAAATACTTTCTAATTAACTATTTGGTTGTGAATTATTTTGTCACCCAGGTGTTGAATAGGATATTAATCTATAAAATCCATTAAATCATATATTGCTTACAGTTGTACAATTATAATGTAATTGTAAAACCTGCCTATTTAATATTAAAACTAGATAAGCTTACAGGTGTGCAATTATAATTATCTTGTGTAGGTTGATATTTAATATTAAAACTAAGGAATGCGTGGTGGCTGACATTTAATATTAAAACTAGGGAATGCATCGAGAAAAAAAAAGGAAAAATGATAAATGAATGAAACATGATATAAATTTCTACTGATCTGCAACAAACTGGCTAATAAATATGAGCATAATAATGGGCATTTAATATTAAACATTACGAATTCCATCTAGAGAAAATAAAAGTAAAAGGAAATAATGACCCACTTTTCTGCACTTAACGGGAAAATTATGTGCATAATTATGGACATTAAATATCTAACATTAGGAATCCATCTGGAGAAAATGAAAAGGAGAATAACATCCTACTTTTCACCACCAAACAGGCTAATAAAGACAGGCATTATTGTGGATTTTGCTTTTTTCGGCCCATTGTTTCTCATTTCCACCTACTCTAATTTACATTCCCTGTCAGGGATCTTTAACGTGCCTCCAAGGTATACACATAATTTCAGTTTTCCATCCCATCTGCATTGTCTCAACCCTTAAAAATTGGCACCTCAGAATATGTGTGAAGAAAATTAGATATATGATATTAAACAAGTTTTGAATAAAATTCACATATTTTTTAGAATTATTTTTCTATCTTATCGTATCTAGACGACCTGGGGAACTTTCTCTCTGTGATACCAATGTCTCAACCCAATAAAATTGGCACATGATCATATAGTGTAAAAAAATTAGATATAATATTAAACAAGTTTTAAATAAAATTCATATATTTTTAAAAACATTTTTGAAAGAAATGTTTAAAATGATCGTTCAGATTATTCAGGCGATAATAATCAGAATATGTGTTTGAAATAATCTTCTTTATAAATATTATTTTCCATTATAACTTGACACATAGCTAGATTTTTTCTTGAGATAATCAGAGAAAATTTGCGTATATCACGTACAATATCTTATGATATAAAAAAAAATGAAATTTTATCAAAGAAAAAGTTAAAATTTTTTCACTACACTATCTATCATCTGCTAGATTTAAAGAGGAAGTGATCGAGTCCATGTTATGGACATCGCAATAATTTTTATTAATCACATTAATTGTAGTATATGTTGTTTATTAAATTTTTTGATCTCTAGTCTTTGCAATATTCTTTGTTATCTGCCTATGAGGGATCACAGTGGCTAAGTGGGTAAGATGCTGGCTCGCTAGTCTGGAGGTCGGGCGTTCGATCTCTGCATGTTCATTCAGATTTACTAGCGTGGTTCCCCCTTGTCAGTGATGCAGGATGGAGGGCCTGACAAGGACAGCTGTCGAATTGTTTGGAATGGGACGAAAAATTGACGTCCTGTGTACACATTTCTGTGCACTTGTAAGATTCCTTGACATTTGGAATTTGATATAAAAGTACCTATAGTCTGTAGCGCTTTCCAGGCATAATTTCTCTCATAGCACCTTATGCTCTTACAGAGAAGAACAGTAGCACGTTTAACCCCATTTCATTTCATAGCTGCCTGTGTACTTTATAACAAACTTTATTTTGGTAGCCTGTACCAATTACAATAATTAGAGTCTACAAACATCACATTTGAGAAATGTGGAGGTATGATTCAATAACATACATTTTTATACGCCCACATTGAAATGTGGTCGTATATTGTCGTCGCCCCCGTCCGTCCGTCCGTCCGTCCGTCCGTCCGTCCGTCCGTCGGTCTGTCCGTCGGTCCGGCGTCCACAAATGCTTGTGGACGCTCTAGAGGCTAAAGTTAATATCCGATTGACTTTAAATTTATACACAGTGTTTAAGGTCATTAGACGAAGAAGCGTATTGTTTTTCAGCAATTTCCGATAATAACTACCAGAGTTATGGCCCTTGATCACTTCAAAAAATCTTGTGGACGCTCTAGAGGCCAAAGTTAATATCCGATTGACTTTAAATTTATACACAGTGTTTAAGGTCATAAGACGAAGAATCCTATTGATTTTCAGCGATTTCCGATAATTAGTGCCAGAGTTATGGCCCTTGATCACTTCAAAAAATCTTGTGGACGCTCTAAAAGCCAAAGTTAATATCCGATTGACTTTAAATTTATACACAGTGTTTAAGGTCATGAGACAAAGAAGCCTATTGATCTTCAGCGATTTCCGATAATTAGTGCCAGAGTTATGGCCCTTGATCACTTCAAAAAATCTTGTGGACGCTCTAAAAGCCAAAGTTAATATCCGATTGACTTTAAATTTATACACAGTGTTTAAGGTCATAAGACGAAGAATCCTATTGATTTTCAGCGATTTCCGATAATTAGTGCCAGAGTTATGGCCTTTGATCACTTCAAAAAAATCTTGTGAACGCTCTAGAGGCCTAAGTTAATATCTGATTGACTTTAAATTTATACACAGTGTTTAAAGTCATGAGACAGAGAAGCCTATTGATTTTCAGCGATTCCCGATAATTAGTGCCAGAGTTATGGCCCTTGATCACTTCAAAAAATCTTGTGGATGCTCTAGAGGCCAAAGTTGATATCCGATTGATTTCAAATTTATACACAGTGTTTAAGGCCATGAGACGAAGAAGCCTATTGATTTTCAGCGATTTCTTATAATTAGTGCCAGAGTTGTGGCCCTTGATCACTTCAAAATATCTTATGGATGCTCTAAGAGGCCAAAGTTGATATCTGATTGACTTCAAGTTTATACACAGTGTTTAAGGCCATGAGACGAAGAAGCCTATTGATTTTCAGCGATTTCTGATAATTAGTGCCAGGGTTGTGGCCCTTGATCACTTCAAAATATCTTGAGGATGCTCTAGAGGCCAAAGTTAATATCCGATTGACTTTAAATTTATACACAGTGTTTAAGGTCATGAGACGAAGAAGCCTATTGATTTTCAGCGATCTCAGATAATTATTGCCTGAGTTGTGGCCCTTGATCACATAAAAAAATCCTGTGGACGCTCTAGAGGCCAAAGTTAATATCCGATTGACTTTAAATTACACACACTGTTTAAGGTCATGAGACGAAGAAGCCTACTGATTTTCAGCGATTTCAAATAATTACTTCCAGAGTTATCTCCCTTGATCACTTCAAAAACCCTTGTGACACTATAGATGCCAAACTTATCATCCGATTGACTTCAGATTGATACACAGAGTTTAAGGTGTTGAAACGAACAAGTATTTTGATATTTTGATTTTCAATGAATTTTGATAACTGAACAGCTAAATCCATGATGTTAAATGTTTCCTATACTAATTGTTAGCTTTGGGCAAAACTTTATAAAAAGCAAACAAATTCTAATGATTTTCAGATAATTACATAATGAGTTGTTACTCTTAATCAGATTTTAGTGTATTACAAATGTTTCATTACCAAAAAAAGTTAAAATATGCGACAACCCTTGTTGACTGCTCGGACGATTTAGCTGCTGTGGGCGTATGTTTCGTTGCCTGGCAACCTATCTTTATTAGTTTGATTAAGAACTAATTCATGATAACAAATTACTCTGATATTATGACAGAGTAGAGTTTTTAGCCCTGCATACTACAGAATTTTCTTGTTGTTTGGCTTTGCTCCTGTTTGCTCTCTACACTTGACTTTATTTATTGATATATTAATTTGTGGCCCTTTTCGTTGTTAAATTTGTCACTATTTTTTCGGTAGGCTATCCCTATCGCTATTCAGAAGACAAACATTGTCAAGACCAATCGCATGATGTTTTCTTGTAAATCATTATTTTTTTCATTTTGAATGAAGGCCCAAAACAGTGAGCGTTTACAGCTGGGGCTGGATCCATTAACTTGATTTGATATTCGTTGCTTATATCTGTGTAGATTGTTACAGGCCCAGAACTGTACACACTGGGCCATGAGTGTTTACGACTGGGGCCTGAATCCATTGACTTCCTTTCATATTTGTTGTTTTTGTCTGTGTAGATTGTATTGTCCATGAGTTTGTCTGGTTGATTTTGTTTTACGTGTTGTACGATTCTCCAGCACTGACTAATAGACTCATATTGCTGCTTTAACATTTTCACACAGTTTGTGGGTCATTTACAATTTTTTCCAACAAATTGAATGCTTTTCTTTTCATAATATTATATAAAAACCTGGCCCCAAGTTCACAAAGCATTCTCAGACTTAAGTTAAAAATTAACTCAACTTTTAAGAACTGTTTATGAGAAATACTTTTGATCCAGAAACACAAAACTTTGCACATAGTGTCTTATTGATGTATTTGATACATTAACAAAACAACAAAAGTTTTATAAAGGACTATATTTTAGTTAAAATAAGGCGAACAATTTTGAGTAAATTCTTAACTGAAGTCTGAGAATACTTTGTGAACTCAGGGCCAGAGGCATTGTATTATCTGCTAAATAGTTGTTTCATGAACTTTCATGATTCATTACAGTTAGGTGAGATAACAAATCTACCTATAAAAGGGTTTCTTTATGATAGGCGTTATCTTGGTTTATGACGTGTGTATTTTTCTCTGCTTTCGTAAAACTTTTTTTGTGTGCACAACTTAAATTTACATCAAACATTTTTTTTCTGTTTGTGACGTTAGTATTAATTCTATGCTTTCGTAACACGTTTTTTGTTGTCCCACAATATTTTAGATCTTTGTTTATTATGAAACAAAAATTGAATTTATAAAGTAGCTTAAACATTAACTCAATATCATCTTAAATCTTTGACATTGAAAAATCGTATTATTTGTCAATTTAAATCAACATTGATGCTGTGATCTTAGCAGAAAAAGATGGGCTTCTGATATCCAATATTTAAGACAAAATAAACATATTACCATTGGTACACGAATCGTGTACCATAGTGCGTTTCAGTCCCATTTGTAACAAGAGACTCTAGGAACGAGGCTAGATACATTGCACCAAGTCAAATGGTGTCGCCATATTCTTATCTGGATATCATGCGCAATAAATACTTTGTAGACTGGATTAAACAGACACTAGAAATTTGCATTCGATTGAGACTGCTGGCATATTTCGCTGAACATAACTGATTTGAATTTAGAGTAAAAACGGAAACCGTTGAATGTAAATCAGTTTATATACATTCATATTACAGTATTATATGCATTGCGACCCACTTGTGTCAATTTCTAAGTCCCAAATATTAGCAATTTAGTCCCTGTAAAAGATATGAAAATTAATGTACAACTTTTCCCCGCTTTTGAAAAAGTGCCTTGAAATATTGGCGTCATATATGTATATGACGCTATTAATATTTCTTCTTTCATAACACTTTGTTTGTCCTGGAGACTCTGTGGCTCACAGGGTAACACGTTGTTTGATCCTTACATTGGTTGAACAAGTGTAGAAGGATTTTTCGTCACCGTTCCCTGCAATCCCTGCATTGGCCGAGAAAGTCCATCCAGATTTTCCCCCTTGTAAGTGATGCAGGACAGAGGGCCTGACAATGACAGCTGTCTAGTCACTCGAATGGCACAAAAAACCAAGTTCCTGTGTACACGTTAAAGATCCCTTGGCAGTTGGAATTTGACGTAAGAGTAGGTCATATATTGTTTGTCCTGCTTGCAATTTAATCAATTATTTTATCTTTATTTATTATACAATTATAAATATTTGAAAAAGCTCTTTGAAATATGTTTGTTAATTAGAACCCTTTGAGGATATTCATACACAAAAAAAGATTAATGATCGTTTGTTAAAAGTACTTTTGATTGTGCAGGTCAAATAAAAGTATTTTAGATTGTGCAGATTGAATGAAAGTATTTTAGATTGTATATGTTGAATAAAAGTATTTTTGGCTGTGTATGTTGAATAAAAGTATTTTATTATTTTTCAGGATGGCTGGTGTTCTACATTCTGAAGCATTTTGTTGCTCAGTTTCTTCACATTCCAAATTTGGTCATAATCATTCCCACTCTGCTGCGAATAGTCACGGCCACAACCACAACCCTTCAGAGTATCACCAGTTAACAATGGTAGGAAACTCTCTAGAGGACGATGAGGAAATAGCCGTCCCAAAACAGAAAAATATTAACGTCCGAGCAGCTTTTATACATGTTGTTGGTGATATTATTCAAAGTATAGGTGTTTTTGTTGCTGCTTTGATAATTAAATTTAAGGTATGTACACATCACTACGACCACATTTCTATTTGCATTATTCTTCAGGGGGTTGGGATGGCCTAGTGGTCTAGAGTGCCGCGCTTCGACCTCTAGCTGGCCGGTCACCTCTTGCTTGCGGCTGTGGTTTCGAGCCCTGGTGTGAGCGTAATGTGGCATGGAGATAGGGGCGCCTTCTCAACCTCATGGGTTTCCTCCGGGCACTCCGGTTTCCTCCCACAACTAAAGACCCCTACGCGCAAGCGAACTATTGAAATAAAATTAAAACCATACGTCAGTCCCGAAATGACCTGGTTGTGTTGAGTGGACGTTAAACCCCATTTCTCTCTCTCTCTTGCACTATTGTTCTACACATGATTGTGAGTCATGGTGGCCCAGTGAGTATGGCCTTGGCTCACGAACAGAGTTAATGTCTTACTTACTGAGCAACTGCTGCAACCCGCCCGGCAAGAAAAGCAAATCAAATGAAAATGAACTTTTGGCCATTAATAATAATGAATTTGTATATAGTGCCTCTTATATCTAGAACTGCTCTACTCGATGGTGCTATTCTGAGCTGCACTGTCACAGTTAAATAAGTCAGTCTTCAGAGATGATTTAAAGGACTGTAATGTTCTGGGTTCCCTTAATGTTGCTGGGAGTTTATTCCATTGGATGAGTGCTGCCACTGAAAATGCCCTATCACTGCATGACACCTTCAAAGTTTTTGAAACAAGCTTTCGTTGGAAGTATAACTTAGTAGTAATTCATACAGTCATTCCTCTATTATTCATTTTCTTATTGTATTACATTTCTTTGTAATTAGATTTTATTTCCTTTGTTACAGCCAGAAGAAAAATATCGTCTAGCCGATCCGATTTGTACCTTTATATTTTCCTTATTAGTCCTGATAACAACTATAGCTGTATTAAGAGATACTTTACGAGTTATGTTAGAGGGTAAGTTATAGTGTATTTCATCAACTCTATTTTTGATCCATCACCAAATACCTGCGGTGTATTTCATCTACATGTATTCTGTAGCAATGGGACTTCAGGATGAAATACACAAATTTATTTTTTTGAAATTTCAATATGTAACCGTAACTGATTGATACAAACTAAACATAGGTTGCCTGGCAACAAAACACGACAGCAGCAGAAGCTACATGTATGTCATCCAGTTATGAGGTAAACAGCACCTTCAACTTTGAAAATATCAGATCATAGTTTTAAAGCCTTTAAGGTTTCGTAATAAAGGGTTATAACTCTGGAAGTTATTATGGTAAACAGTTCTTCCTGTCAATAGACATATATATCTCAGAAAGATCAGGGTAAAAAGTTCTTCATTTCAGACGTATATATCTCAGAAAGATCAGATCAATATTTATCCCTCTATGTTGCTAACAAGGCTTTGTGACAAAGGGAAATAACTCTAGAATTAGCATAAATTATACTTCTGTGTTGTACAGATTTCCTGGTCGAATATGAAAAGTCAAACTTTATGTCTTGTACTTAAAATACCTGTTGCTTATTTATTTAAAATTTGATGTTATTCTGCCTGGGGCTTATTTCAAAGTGTCGAAGCATTGACTTACTTATAGGTAGAACATTAAAGTCAAAATGTTTATTTTTGGGACAGAAAATTACAATTTATTCATGTGTTATGTAGGTCAAAACTGACATTTATTACTTTAAAAAAATTGTATAAAAGTCAGTTACTGACAGAATGTCTCAATTTGTCAAATATTTCAGTCATTTAGTACAAGTTAACTTACAGTATTAATTGATAGGGGTGGCTGAATGTTTAAAGAGAGAGAGAGAGAAATGGGGTTTAACGTCCACTCGACACAAACCAGGTCATTTCGGGACTAACATATGGTTTTAATTTTATTTCAATAATTCGCTTACGCGTAGGGGTCTTTAGCAGTGGGAGGAAACCGGAGTGCCCGGAGGAAACCCACGAGGTTGGGAAGGTGCCCCTATCTCCATGCCACATACGCTCACACCAGGGCTCGAAACCACAGCCGCAAGCCAGAGGTGACCGGCCAGCTAGAGGTCGAAGCGCGGCACTCTAGACCACTAGGCCATCCCAACCCCCCTGAATGGTTAAAAGCATGTACATTAGATCATAAGATCTGGCATTGAGTCAAGTGGTGTCGTTTTGATTCCCTGCTTGTACTTGACAAGAAGTGGGGTCGCCTGTCTAATCTTGTGGGTTTTCTCTGGGTCCTCCGGTTTCCTCTCACATCCAAAGACCTATGTGCTAGCAAATTATTGAAATGAAATTGAACCATGACCTAGTTTATGTTGCGTGGACATTAAACCCCATTTTTCTGTCTGTCTGTCTGCTAGATCTTGCTCAAAGATCTTCCTTTTAACAGGATGCATAGACAACTTACATAAATTCTTAACTTATGAAACATAGGTTGCAAGACAACAACAAATATGCCCACCAGGTGTAAAGTCATTTGAGCTGTTATAATCAGGGTTCTGATTCACGAAATCTTAACTAAAGATAAAATCCAAATTTTAGTAAATACTTCAGTTTTGATTGGCTAAGCTCTAAAATCAATCTAATATTATATAATCAAATAACTAAAGTTTGGATTTTATCTTTGTTAAAATTGCGTGAATAAGGCCCCTGATCATCCTCAAAACCTTTGAAATTATATAAGATGTTGACAAGATTCAGTATCCCCAGTGTTCTCATTCCATTCTACTCCAGTACACCCTGGTTTAATCTGTGGGGAGACACATTTTCAAATTATCCCCCCTTGAAAATCCTGGAATAATGAAAATGTAATTCCCAGTACTGGAAAATCTTGTGGTTTTGCTATATGAGTTCTTTGCCGTAAATGTTCTTCAAGCATGAAAAAAAATACATTATGATGTATAGTTTTATTCAGGGACTCCTGGAATTTTAAGTGTTCTTAGTTGTGCGCACCCTGTACTTAAATGCAACTTTACAAAGATTAATTATAGCAACACCCACATAGTTTGTTAGTTATATTTATAGCCGTATGCCGAGATGTTAAGCCTGTTAACGATTGAAGTGCATTATAAATGACTTGTAACATTGACACCTACTCAACATGCTCGTTGTTATTGCACGGAAAGCCCTCCCCACTTCTCTATATGATTTCTACTAAAATTAGCGTAAACCAGCAAAAGAGTGCAATAACATTGAAAATGTCAAGTTATAACCCAATATATTAAAAGGAAAACAATCTGCTTATTCAACGAAAAGAAAAAAGGAAGATTTCTCGTCCATGTTACAAGAGTGATTTAGCTTATAATTGCTTGAATGAATTAGTTGCTGGTTAGTGTATACTTGTTTTCTGGCAACCTATGTCAGATTAAATCAAAAATTTCAGATAGATCAAAATTGTTACGAGTTGTTTTGCTCAATGACCAAGCTAGTTGTGAGCATTCATTTCCTACTAAATAAATTCACCAGATAGACACCGTTGATTTTACTAAAATGCAAATTTACAAACATTAAAGTTACATTATGGGAGATAAGATAGAGATATGGCAGTTCTCACTATAATAGTTAAAAACTAGATAGTGTAAAGGTAATTTGCTGAAAATTTCAGTCAAATTAATCCCCTATTAGCCGAGAAAAAAGCGTTTGAAATATTCACATAGCCTCGGTCATCATTACTCAAATCATTAATATAAACAGCATAGTCTCGATTATCCACTTGATTGATTTAATTATCAACGGCCTTTAAGCGGCATATAGGATTTTAATCCGCCAACATCGAAGGCTAGCCTTGACATCAAGAGTTTATTATGGTCTGGATATGTTAATTAATGTCTAATTGATTATTTAGAAAACATTTCAGGCCTAAAGAAAGACCTGTAATAAGCCGATTTTGCTCTTGCATAATGCTATTTTAAGCCACTGCTCATAAGTTAGTTATTTTTGAAATTTTTATGAGTTGTTTAGCTCATGATTTCTTTGATGGATTAGCTGCTTATTGTCAATTTTTTGTTGGCTGGCATCCTGTTTCATAAATTCAAAATTTTCGGAAAGACAGAGTTGTTTACCTCATAATTTCTTGGATGACTTAGCTATTGGTGGTCAATTTTTTGTTGGCTGGCATCCTGTTTCATAAATTCTAAATTTTCAGATAGATAGAGTTTTTACCTCATAATTACTTGGATGTTAGCTCATAATAAATGCTTGGAAGACTTAACTGCTAGTGGAAGTACAAGTATTTTTGTTGGCTGGCAATCTATGTTTCATGAATTCAGAATTTCCTAGGCAGATTTATTGTATTAGAACAACAATTTCCACCCTCACCTAAGTACGCAATTTGGTGTCAAGGTTGTTCATATTTGATGATAATTATTTTTATTATTTTAACAGGTGTTCCGAGAGATATAGGATATGAATATATTAAAGATCATTTAAAATCTATAGAAGGTGTCAAGATGGTTCATAGTCTCCATATATGGTCATTAACTTTAGGTCGTAATGCATTGACAGTTCATGTAGCAAAAGGTAGGTTAATATTAGGACTGTCAAAAAATGTTTTTCAGATACGGTTATTGATATATTTTTGCTGTATCGATATATTTTTGCTGTATCAATATTTTTCTGCTTTTATTTTATATTTTAATGTTAGTTAGACTGTTTATAAAGACCTTTTAATCATTCATATCATTTAGGCTTTGCAATAAACAATGAGTCTGCTAAAACAAGAGCAAAGTTATAAAATCAAATAATGGGTATTCACATAATCACACATAATATAGAATTTGCAGCAAACAATAAGTGTCTTAGACCAAAGTTGTAAAAACAGTAAAACTATTCGAAATAAAACGAAATATTGCAATATTACAATACTTTTTGTCAAGTATCTCAATATATTGCAATACGATTTTTGACCACTATGTACAGCCCTGATGTATTAAACAAAAGGGATGTCACTAGCAGGGCTGTCATAATTTCCCTGGAAGTCAATGATTCAGCATGTAAAAGAATATTTGCCAGTTGGAATTTCTCATGTAGTGCATTACATGACATATGCTTAAATTTATTTGCCGTATAGAAATATTAAACCCTAAAGTTTCAAAGAATTAAACTTTAAAGCGCAATAAATACACTTAAATTTATATGTGTAAAAACACTTAAAATTATGTAGTGAATTTGTGATAATGCTAAAAATTGTGATACTTGCCATGATTGGTAGTGATATTGTGCTTGACTCCTGGGGTGTGTGGGTGGGGGTCTAATGGTTTAACTTGTGCGTGTGAAATCACAAGGTCTGTCATTGAGTGCTGTGGTTTCGGTTCCCTGATTGAATGCGATTTATAACCTCTGCATTCTTCTCCAAGAAAACAGCAGGATAATTGAATAATAATAGAGACTATAATTACACAAACTCCCTTAAAGTAGCTAGTGTAGACAAATGATTCTAATGTGAGAGTTATGAATTTATGATAAATGGTAATCACAGTAGGATTATTGTTCGTTCAGGGGGATGACTAGCCACCCCTGTAATAAAGTTGTAATAAAAGTAAACCATGTGTTAATCCAAAGATTACATCCTTTGTGTCGAGTGGACCTTAAACCCCATTTCTCTCTCTCTCTTGTGGGGTTGGGTTGATCTAGTGGTCTAGAGTGCCCCGCTTCGACCTCTAGCTGGCCGGTCACCTCTGGCTTGCGGCTGTGGTTTCGATCCCTGGTGTGAGCGTATGTTTCCTCCGGGCACTCTGGTTTCCTCCCACTGCTAAAAACCCCTACGCGCAAGCGAATTATTGAAATAAAATTAAACCATATGTCATTCCCAAAATGACCTAGTTTGTGTTGAGTGGACGTTAAACCCCATTCCTCTCTCTCTCTCTCTTGGTTGATCCTGATATTGGCTGAGAATAAAGTTGCCTGTGGTTTCCCCTTGTCAGTGGTGTAGGACGCAGGGTCGGGTGAGGTGGAGTGGGGTCGGTTTACATTGTGTTTACTCCCTGTCTCTCTTGGAAGTGGAGGCCACGGTGAATCCTGTATTTATGATTTTCTTGCATCCTTTCCCCCTTGTCAGGGGCTTAGGAATGAGGAATAGGTGCTTTCTCTCTCTCTGTCTCTCCTCTATCTCTCTCTCTTTCTACCTCTTTCTCTCTATTCATAAATAAACTATCTACAAGCTAATGTTTGAAAACACTTTAGTTATGAGGTAATCATCTTTATTCATATATACACTATTTACAAGATAATCTTTTTGCATCAACAATAATTAACCTACCCATGCTTACATAAACTGATAAGCTTAGCTGAACTTAATGGCATTATATATTAGATTAATAGTCCGTAAACTCTTTTGTTGTGTTTGATCAACAATACCAAAAAAGTTAAAATGACATTAAAGGGACAATAACACTCTTGCTGGCTTGGCAGCTCTAGAAAATAAATAATAGTCTTTTTCTAAGTACCAGATGTTTATGTGTCCTACCTGTTGTGTGAATTATCCATTACATCATATTTTACTCGTCCAGAGGGTTCGAAAATATTTTAAAATCCAAGTCACATTTGAAAAGGTTTACGTTAACCTTTTCAAATCATGCAGTTGAATTTTTCCAATTTTTTAAATTAGGTGTGTTATGATGAAATTTGTATCATCAATTTATTTGAATATCGTAAAATAATACAATTTGTTGACCAGAATAAAGATTGGGACATATTATTCAATTACAACAAGAGTGTTATTGGGGCTTTAAGGATAATAATTGTGTAGCAATAATATTTTCAGTAAATTTATAGAGAAAAACCGCTCAGTCAGTAGCTGGTAATTGGTAGTTGAAATATTGCTAGCCGGATGTGGACAGTGTGGTTGCCAAAGTGTATACTGGATGTGGACGTGGCCTGCCTCTGTTTTCGTACACCGTACAGTGGCCATACTTGTTCTGCAAATTGAAAACAAGTATGGCGATTATGTTTGGCAGTAATTTTTTTTTACTTGATTATTTCTGTAGTTTTGTAATCGGAGTTCAGCTTTAATCCAGTCCTGATCAACTTATACTTCATTTAACATCTTGAGCCCTTCCAGATGTTGAAGAACACTGCTGGGCTGCAGCACCTAAAGCTGTTGACGTAACCCTTATCTGCATATTTGCACAACAGCAAGAACCTTTTTTATAGGCTGTATTTGAGTATTTATTTTCGTATTTAATTTGCACTTTGAAATGAGGTGTCAAGAGTCCATCACTTTTAATTTTCCGGCAGTAGACGTTTGAAATAGGCATACAAATATTTTACCTTATTTAGCGTGACTAGTTCAGGTCATGACGTCAAAATGACCTTGACTGGTTTCGGGTTAAGCAGGCCCAAAATAACTGTTGTATTATCCATGGAATATTTGATGATAATCTGTTGTATTATTTCAGAAAAGGAGGCTAGCCATCAACATATACTACAACTAGCCACTAAAATGCTAAAATCAGAATTTGACTTCTTCCATATAACTGTTCAGGTTGAAGATTATAATTACGAAACTATGACAACATGTGATGAATGTCTAGAACTACAGTAAGCAGGAAGGAATGTCTAGTACTAGAATAAACAGGAAGGAATGTGTAGTACTACAGTAAACAGGATGGAATGTAAACAGGAAGGAATGTCTAGAACAACAGCAAGCAGGAAGGAATGTCTAGTACTGCAGTAAAAGAAAGCATGTCTAAAACTACAGTAAAAGAAGGAATGTCTAGTACTACAGTAAATAAGAAGGAAGGTCCAAAACAAGAAGGAATGTCCAGAACAAGAGTAAACATGAAGGAAAACTGGGCTAAACTCTGCAACTTCTAGAAATGTTGTTTCTAACTGTATCTGACAAAATATCGAGCACTGCTGAACTAGTACCTCATATTTGGAACTTTGTGATGGACAGTTATGAAATATATTAATAAAAACACTGAAAACAGAAAGCCTGAAATTGTGCCTGACAATTTCTGTGACAGGTAGCATTTTCCAGGATTATTGATACAATACCTATTGTTGCCTTACAATCTGAAGAAAAAATGTCAGGCACTAATGAAATAGTACCTGACATTTTCAACTTAGTGTCGGACATGTAATAATAATATCAATAATAAAAAAATACAAGTCAGTGCCAGACAAAATGACAGACATCAGAGACAAAGCCTGAATATGTGCCTGACATTGTCAGTGACAGGTGCCTTATTTCCAGGCTAGTCTACATGGTGCAGAATTGAAAATTCATTATTTGTTTTGTAAAATTACCAGTTATATAGACAATCAAAATACCAGGATGTTATTGCCTTTACATGTACCGGTATGTATATTTTGTGGATGGGACCAGAGCACATGTAAATGAAAATTAAAACTTTATGATTGACAAGACAGTTTAGTTTTAATGACTCCTCGACGTGGGTAGCATTCAAACAGCGTTATAATTACATTAAAATTATTGATAAAGTCAGTAAACTATGAAATATAATTATGTGTGTAATTATCGTTAGTGTTGCATGGATTAAGCTGTGAAATGATGAATATTGTCTGAGAGATGCAAATTATTTAGACATAAAAAGTTGAAATGACAATTTTATTTATTGTAAATGGTAGGAAAATCTTTATACTATATAATCCCTTAAAGCTCTATGTATGTCCACATGGCAAGAACTTTTAGCAATGTGCACACAAGGGAAATCAATGAGTTCACAAAGGAAATTGATATACACACCAAGGAAGTCATTGTGCACACAAAGGAATTCAATGTCCACACAAAGGAAGTCATTGTGTGCACAAAGGAATTCAATTTGCACACAAAGGAAGTCATTGTGTGCACAATGGAATTCAATGTGCACACAAATGTAGTCATTGTGTGCACAAAGGAATTCAATGTGCACAGAAAGGAAGTCATTGTGTGCACAAAGGAAAACAGTGTGTGCACAAAGGAAATTAATGAGCAGAGGAAGTGTGCTCACAAAGGAAATAAAAATTATGGTTCCCAGAAACTGACCAGTTTGTGTGAAGGGTTCTTTATCAGTGGGAAAAAAACGAATACCCTAAGAAAACCCATGAGGTCGTTATCAGTTGTTTTTTTTTGTCCTGATTTAAGCATTTTGTACTAACATTGAAACCATTTATGAGCTCAGTTTAAGGAATCTGCTCAATTTTTTATTATCAATAATTTTTAAGAATCGACAATACCACATTCCTAGTTTTATCATCTTTATTTCAGATTTTTTTCAGAGTTTTTATTTTATAAATTTTGATGGAACAGAAAGCACAATCCACATGTTTTATTTTTAGAATTTTGAATTTTCAAATATAATTATTGCATATATATATCTTCTGGTTCAGTTGTAAGTAATGAAATTTTGTAATGTTATTATTTTGTTCTCCTGTACAAAATATTTAACAACATAAATACTTCAAAATAACTGGTTAGAAACTGAAGAGCTAAATGAAACTGATGACAACCTTCTTTGGTCATTACCTAGCTCAACACCTCATCACTACTTTGCATAATAGCCAATCAAGTTTTGAAAAATATAGTTTAGTTTATAAATCGTTAAAAAAAAAATATAACATAAAATGTAAATACTTAAAAAAAACCCATACAATTAAATATATATTTAAAATATAAATACTTTAAAAAAAAGAAATATTATTTAAGATATAAATACTTCAAATTAAATATATTATTTACATGTACAATATGAATAATTCAAATAGAAAATATAATTTAAAATTTAAATAATTCACATAAAAATATAAATAAATCACATAAAAATATAAATAATTCTCGTAAAAATACAAATAATTCACATAAAAATGTAATTCACATAAAAATACAAATAATTCACATAATAATATAGATAATTCACATAAAAATATAAATAATTCACATAAAAATGTAATTCACATAAAAATACAAATAATTCACATAAAAATGTAATTCACATAAAAATATAAATAATTCACATAAAAATATAAATAATTCACACAAGAAATAAATAATTCACATAAAAATATTATTTTGAATATAAACACCTCAAATAAGCAATATTATTTAAAATATAAATAGTTCAAATGAAATATTTTATTTGAAAAATAATTACCTCAAATATAAGAAGTAATTTGAAATATAAATACTTCAAATTAAAATATAATTCAAGATATAAATACTTCTTATAAAAGATAAATTTAAAATATAAATTCTCAAATAAAAAATATAATTTAAAATACAAATACTTCAAATAAAAAATATGTAATTTATAAATATGATTATTTTCAAATAGGAATACATCAATTAGAAAATAATAACTAAAATATATAGACTTCAAATGAAAAAAAAATATATAGACTTCAAATGAAAAAAATTTAAAATGATAATACTTCAAACAAAAAAATAATATTTAAAATATAAATACCTCAAATGAAAAAATATAATTTAAAATACAAATACTTCAAATGAAAAATATAATTTAAAAATATGATTATTTTCAAATAGGAATACTTCAATTAGAAAATAATAACTAAAATATATGGACTTTAAATGAAAAAAATTTAAAATTATAAAATATATAGACTTCAAATGAAAAAAAATGAAAATTATAATACTTCAAACGAAAAAATAATATTTAAAATATAAATACCTCAAATGAAAAAATATAATTATAATTATTAATACTTCAATTAGATTTTATTTAATAAATATAAACCAAGCTCAAGATAATAAGCCCTAAACTTGATGTTTACTTTAAATAACAAACATTCAAGATAATGCGAGCATTAAATTTGATTTTTACTTAGATAACAATGGAGCTCCAGATAATGAAATTCAAATTAGTGTGAGCCCTAAACTTGATGTTTCCTGCTTACTGCAGAGTGTTTATAACAAAAACCCTCCTCAAAAAGCAGTAAAACATTAATTTAATCAGTTTCAATCGGAAGTCTCATTTCCAAATTGCCCTGCTTTATATTCAAATTGCCCGTTTTTATATTTAAATTGTCCCACTTTCATGTTTAAATTGTCTCACTTTTTATTCATATTGCCCTGATATATAGTCAAATTGCCCTTGCTTTATATTCCAATAGCCCCTTCTTCAAATTCTAATCACTAGTCTAGTCTATTTCATTTCAACGGGGTCTAATTTTATGTGCCCTGGGGTCTATTTCACGAATTTTAACTAAGATAGAATCCAAATTTTAGTAATTTGATTGGATAATATTAGATTGATTTTAGTGCTTAGCCAACCAAAATTGAAGCATCTACCAAAATTTGGATTTTATCTTTAGTAAAGATTTCGAGAAACAGGGCCCAGAATCTTGAAAGTGAATGTAAAATCTATGTCATTGCTAATTTAAGTAAATATATTGTTTAATGTTAGTATATTTATAGTGTTTATTATTGGTGATCCATGTTCTTGGAATTTCAATTGTGGTGATATAAATGGGTGAAAAACAGTAACTTTTTTTTAGATGAAATAATTTAAATATGTATGTCATCAACTGTTCACTTGTGGTGCAATATGGATGTTAGACAACTGCACCACAAATTGCAGGTCAACAACTCAAAATAGCGTAAAGAGGAAATGAAATGAAATGGGGTTTAACGTCCTACTGTTCTGCTGCTACTGGGTTAATGAAGCACACTGTATTGGGTATGCTCCTCTTCGTTAGCCCAGTCACAGCGATGTTAAACCCCATTTCATTTCATGTTTCCACTATTTCAGTTGTTCACCTGTAATTTAAGGTGCAGTTGTCAAACATCCATATTGTACCACATGTGAAATATGAATGATAAAGGTACAACACTGTTTAAATTATTACATTTTAAAAAGTGGACTATTTTTTTCTGGGCAACCCATATATTATAATGTTTAAATGAATAAATGTAGTTATAGTGTATATTGTAGTTGTAATATATATTGGTGATTCTGTCCATTGTGATGTTAATAATGGTGATATAAATATTTTGATATATTTGTATTGTTGAATAAATATATATTGTATTGTATTGTTTGAATAAATATATATTGTATTGTATTATTTCGATGAATATAATGTTATATTGGTTGCGTTTGAATGAATATGAATTATTTAGTAAAAATGAATTAAATCTGTAATGTTGTAATCTATATTCTTATCTATTCTTTAGTCGTTTATGAAAAAAATAAAAGCAGCAATAATTTAACCTAGAGCCAAAATTCAAGTCTCACAGATTAATTTGGCAAAGTAGTAATTGGTCATTAACAGAACACAGTTTTTATGGGATACAATCGCTAGTTTATTCTAAAAACCACTACTTATCGAATCGTCATGCTTTTAGAATAAACTAGTGAGTGTATACCAGAACAAATGTGTTCTGTGAATGTGTTTCCCCACCGCTAAATGCCACCATTAGGTTAATAATTGGTCTATTTCGTATTATAATGTTTGTTTCAATAATGTTTTAGTAGGTTTATTGATCTGTTCGATATTTTTATATTTTTTCAAGATAAGAAAATATGTGTTCATCTTTTCTATTCCCTCCCATGTAAATAAAATTGATGTTGAAACTTTATAGAACGGTCAAAAAATTTGTCCCGGTACTTTAGATTCTTAAAAAATATCCTGAAATGTATTCATATTGTATTGATATATTCATATTGTATTGATATATTCATATTGCATTGATATATTCATATTGTATTGATATATTCATATTATATTGATATATTCATTTTTATACGCCCACATTTTCATGTGGACGTATTATGTCGTCGCCCCTGTCCGTCCGGACGTCCGTCCGTCCGTCCGTCTGGACGTCCGTCCGTCCGTCCACAATTTGTTTGTGGACTCTCTACAGGTCACAATTCTTATCCGATTTTGACGAAACTTGAAATATAGGTTTATCCCCATAAGATCTCGGCTGCTTTCGATATTGGCATGTATCGGATGGAAACTTCATGGATTATGGCCCCTGATTGTACGAAATATCATGTTTTTAGCTTGTGGACCCTATAGAGGTCACAATTTTGAACTGATTTTGATGAAACTTGACATGCATGTTTATAACCCCAAGATCTTGGTTCCTTTCGATATTTGCGCCCATCGGATCGTAACTTCCTGAATTATGGCCCCTGATTGTCCGAAAAATCGCCCTTTTTAGCTTGTGGTCCGTCTGGAGGTCAAAATTATTATCCGATTTAAAAAACCGTTCGATTATATCACCGTTACATGGTAATGAAGGTTGAGTTCGAATTTCGTGAAAATCGGACCAAAATTGATATACAAAATGGCCGCCGTTTGTACGCGGATAGTGTGAAAATATGTTATTTCAAGGTTGTGGACCCTATAGACCCTATAATGGTCACAATTTTGAACCGATTTTGATGAAACTTGACATGCATGTTTATAAGCCCAAGATCTTGGTTCCTTTTGATATTTGCGCCCATCGGATCATAACTTCCTGAATTATGGCCCCTGATTGTCCGAAAAATCGCCCTTTTTAGCTTGAGGTCCCTCTGGAGGTCAAAATTATTATCCAATTTAAAAAACCGTTTGATAATATCACCGTTACATGGTAATGAAGGTTGAGTTCGAATTTCGTGAAAATCGGACCCAAATTGACATACAAAATGGCTGCCGTTTATACGCGAATAGTGTGAAAATATGTTATTTCAAGGTTGTGGACCCTATAGAGGTCACAATTTTGAACCGATTGTGATGAAACTTGACATGTATGTTTATAAGCTAAAGATCTTGGTTCCTTTCTATATTTGCGGCCATCGGATCGTAACTTCCTGAATTATGGCCCCTGATTGTCCGAAAAATCGCCCTTTTTAGCTTGTGGTGGCTCTGGAGGTCAAAATTATCATCCGATTTAAAAAACCGTTTGATTATATCACCGCTACATGGTAATGAAGGTTGAGTTCAAATTTTGTGAAAATCGGACCCAAATGGACAGACAAAATGGCCCCTGTTTGTACGCGATCAGTGTGAAAATATGTTATATCAAGGTTGTGGACCCTATAGAGGTCACAATTTTGAACTGATTTTGATGAAACTTGACATGCATGTTTATAACCCGAAGATCTTGGTTCCTTTCGATATTTGCACCCATTGGTTCGTAACTTCCTGAATTATGGCCCCTGATTGTACGAAAAATCACCCTTTTTAGCTTGTGGTCCCTCGGAGGTCAAAATTATTATCTGATTTAAAAAAACATTTGATTATATCACCGTTACATGGTAATGCAGATTGAGTTCAAATTTTGTGAAAATTGAACCAAAATTGACAGCTGTCTTGTCAGGATATCCATCCTTCATCACTAACAAGGGGAAACCATGCCAGAAAATCTAGATGAACTTTGTCACCCAATGCAGGGATCAAACACCCAACCTCAAGGCTGCCGAGCCAGCATCTTACCCACTTAGCAACATGATTCCCAGTCGAATTTGAAGCCTACTGAAATGCACCTTTATAACCCAAAGATCTTAATTCATTTCGATATTTGCACATATCATATTCTAACTTAATGATGTAGGAAAAATCACTTTCGGTATTGCTTGTTCTCTATCCATTTCTCGAAAATGTGGGCGTATCCTGCCTGGCAGTGCCAGCCTATCTTATATTGATGTATTCATATTTTTTTAATTCATGATCTGATCTATTATACAAATACATCTTATATTTTTGTATATGTATATATATTTGCATTTAATAGTCCAATGAAATCTGGTGTTTTACTGTGATTTTTTTTACAGTAAATCCCAATGAATAAGATATTAGTTTTCTTGTTATAGCCTATATTATTTGTAATCTTTTTGTTTTTGTTTGTTAGAAAATCGATATTCGTTTGTCATTTATTGAAGTAATTGTAAATATTCTCCCATCCCTCCCAGTAAAACCTTGTTGGTTATTTGCAACCACGTAACGCACTGCAGTAAAGTATATATATTACAATATGCCTGGATATACAGTAAAGTTTGTTTGTAACGTTTAACTGGAGACTGACCTTATTTATTTTGATGTTATAGTAAATGTGATGCACTACAGTAAAGTATATTTATTACAATGCACGTCAACATACGGTGAAGTATGTTTATAACGTTTCAATGGAGATTGGTCTTATTTTGACGTTATAGTAAATATTTTAAATATGTAACGAACCACGGTAAAGTATATTTATTACAATGCATATCCATATACAGTAAAGTGTGTTTATAACGATTCAATGGAGATTGATCTTATTTTGACGTTATAGTAAATATTTTAAATATGTAACGAACCACAGTAAAGTATATTTATTACAATACATATCCATATACACAGTACAGTAAAGTATGTTTATAACGATTCGCTGTAGACTTGTCTTATTTTGACGCTGTAGTAAAATTATTTGCAAACATATAACGCACTAAACTAAACTATACATCAACGTCAATGTAAAATATGTTTTAACGTTTATTTTGGCGTCATTGTAAATATTTGAAAAAATGTAACGCACTGTAGCAAAGTATATTTATTAGAAGACACGTCAATACATTATACAGTAAAGTATGTTTGTAACGTTTCAGCCGAGACTGGCCTTATTTTGAAGTTATATTAAAGTTTTTACATCGTCACAAAAAAACACTATAAAATAGTAATTAGTCCCAATAACTGGTATGATTGGTTTTATTCAAATAGAACAATTCTTCCGTATTTAGAAACTCTTATTTTTATTTTAATTTACTTTCTTGGTATCTGTATAATTTTCCAAACGGAAATGACGAAAACTAGATATATACGTCCTTATAATAGGTGGCAGATTTAAAAATTGCGATCTTCCGCAAAGACTGTGATATTCCAAGCTACTTGAAAAAGATCCTGAGGCAGAAATAGAGTCTTTTGTACGTGGATTTCGGATTCTATTCAGTTACTATGGTTACTTGGCCACGCTAAATTAGTATGTTGTATAATTACTGCTATTAGTTTTTTTATGATATGTATAGAAATAAATTTGTATAAAAATGTTTTGTAATATTTGGCGGCAATGTCTAATAAAAATCGTCTATTTTCAGTTATTATTGTATGTGTACAATTTTAGTTTTAACTTTTAAATAGGAAATAAAATGAAATAGGGTTTAACATCCTACTGGGGTCCTGGGTAATTTCTACAATTTTGCTGCTCTCAATACCTTTATCAGCGATACCATGTCTTGCGGCACCATGACCAAACAGACAGGCTGTCTGTAACACTTTTATAACACAAAAAGAGGGGGGGGGGCATTTGTGACGGAATTGGTTACACGTATACATTAGTTCACAAACTGTCATTGAGTCAATTGGCATGGTTTCGACTCCGACTCCGCCCCCCCCCCCATTGCCTGAACCATATGTTAATCCCGAAATGATCTACCCATGGTTTGTCTCTAGAGGACGTTAAACTCCATTTCTCTGTCTTTCATCCCAAAGTAATTGACAGAAATGATAAATCTATAATCGCGCATGGTTATCATGAGCAGTGCAGATTTAAAATCAAGATGAACCAATGTCACATGCCCCAAACGACTTTCTTCCTTCCTTGCGTCCCGAAGAAGTCACTTAATGCTGTGGCTTCAGGTGGTGAGTGAAGCCCTTGGGTCATCAACTCTTTCAGGAAAGCGGGTGTGAAACGAATTCATGAGACTGGATATCATGTATTAATACTAGATACCAAAGAGAGAGAGAGAGAGAAATGGGGTTTAACGTCCACTCGACACAACTAGGTCATTTCGGGACTAACATATGGTTTTTAATTTTATTTCAATAATTCGCTTGCGCGTAGGGGTCTTTTAGCAGTGGGAGGAAACCGGAGTTCCCGGAGGAAACCCACGAGGTTGAGAAGGCGCCCCTATCTCCATGCCACATACGCTCACACCAGGGCTCGAAACCACAGCCGCAAGCCAGAGGTGACCGGCCAGCTAGAGGTCGAAGCGCGGTACTCTAGACCACTAGGCCATCCGAACCCCCCACTAGATACCAAACCAAAACGACGTATCCAGGATGCTCAGTTCTCCCATGCAATCTCCCTAGGTCTACAACTACACTCACAAGGATACAACCCATTTTGTTTAAAAAAAAAGCACGGATATCAAAACCCGGACCATGTGACGAACAATTGCGTGCAATGTCCCTGTACATTTTCGAATTGTTAAAGTGAAAGTAGGCCGAAATGAAGTTCGAGGCGTTTTAATGAATCGGTACTTTGCGACTACCTTACTCGGGAACATAGAGCGAGAGAGATAGAGAAAGAGAGAAACTATGTCATTTCGGGATCAAAGCATGATTCAATCTCATTTAAAATTTTCGCTTGCGCGTAGGGGTCTTCAGCAGTAGGAGAGACAAGGACCCGGAGGAAACCCACGAGATTGGACAGGCTATCATATTCCTTGTTAGGTACAACCGGGGAATCGAAACTACGCCAGTTGACACAATAACAGACCTTATGATACAGCGCGCACGTGACAATCAGCCCCCACCCAACCCTCTACTCGGGAACGCCTCACTTGTCTTTATGGAGACCAGGCACCCATGTTAATTGAGGTAGTCCATTTATAAAAATAACAAATGCAGAATGAAAATGACATAAACAATATTCGGAGTGAGGCAAGATCGGTGCATTTTACCGACGTAGGCCTATACAGGTGACAGCTTTTCAATAATATTTTTCCACGTGGTTGATTGCGCGTATTATAATGCAATCAGTTGGTTGATCTTCTATAAATTTTTATACATCAACAATCTTTAAAACTATTTTAACTGCAGGTAAGTTATTAATAGTGGCATTATGACTAGGCAGTCAAATGGACCAAACTGTAGCATTTTCGAATCCTGTCCAAATTTAGCATCAATAAGTTTCGCCCGTACCAGGGCATTCGTGATCAATCAAATGTACAGAACTGTTTCAATGGCATTTAGTAATTGAACTAGAGTATACAGGTCACAATTCTATGGAATACAATCACTGCTTATTACTGAGCGACGTTTCCACTAGGCTTCTCTTGTCCTTATCAAGCAATGATAAAATCTAAAAAATAAGACAAGTCAATATATACATGTACATAACAATACATTCTCAATGCTGACAAAACAGGGATCTCCCTTAATTTGCACGTACCTAAAAGGAATCTAATTTAATTAAGGATTATGAATTTGAAACGCTATTTACACCATTCAATAATACCACTTAACTGAAAATAAAAACAAACTGACTAATTGATTAATAGGTAATTTGTTGTGGAGTATATACAATGATATGTAGGTTTTAATAATGACAAACGTTCTAAGAAAATGGAATTTGATCAAATGCTATCAACCACCCCTTTCACTGATATAAACACAAATGATTAATGAATTGATTGTTGTGGAGTATATACAACGATTTGATGTACAGAAGAGGGGATTTATACAGGCTAAGCCCGCTACCGAAACCCGCTTCAGAAGAAGCTCTGCTACATAACAACATTGTAAAACAACACTTTATGAGAAAAGTGTAACGGCCATGTGCTTTATTTTTTATCACCAGATGATTGGATGGGGTTGACATGTGTGTGATATCACAGTTAATACTTTGCATCAACGAAATTGAATCACAATGTGATCCCATTAATTCAATGTGTATGTATGGTGTCATTCATTGTCAGCTGTCAAATTTCCTTAACAGGAACCTGACCCCCTCCCCCTCTTGCAAATATTGACTGAATTCGCCCCGGAGATACCCCTCCCCCCGCAACACCTAAAATAAACAACAAACAATAAAATCCCCAAAACAATCAACCCCACATTATAACTGCCTTTCCACTGTTTATTACTGACAACACCAAATAAATATACTGTTTGTGAATTGTGTCTTTTCCTGTTTTGTTTTAACCCCCTCTTTCACATTGAGGTGTCAAGGATGCACAACCGAAGGGAACGATGCAATCTCGTTCCCAGAGGCAGCCGCGGGGCCGGAAGCCTGTGGATCAATGACGTATATATATATAATATATATACGTCATTGCTCTGGATCATTTGACCGGCCATTTTTACCACTTTTTTTTTCAAACCTAAGCCCCTCCCATTCTGACCTCTGATTGGTCAATCTTTTTGGGTCGATTTCTCGAAAACTAGAGGTCGGATCGTCATTTCGTTTGTTGTAAAATGATCCTTGAGTCAAAGTCAACTCGCTGACATAATGGGATCCTAAACATACAAATTCAAGTTTTTGTAAAGATCTAGTTTTCTACGCGTGGGTATATTTTTAAGTGATTCGGTCATCCCGGCACGTAAAATAAATACATGTCACGTGACAGTCATGCGATTCGTCATTTCTGGGGTAAATGGCTACCCCGATTCACCAGAGAAATTTCTTCAAATTTTTTTTTGGTTTCGAGATTGGAAACGATGTAGTTATTTTTTCTCTCACAACGGGGTAGGCCCTGTGTGTTCATGTCATTTATAATTTGTAATATTACGAGTAGAATGACTTCGCCTACAACAAAGGAGGTCGCTTTTGTTTTTGAATTGATGTCATTATGTTACATGTTGTGTTATTCATGCCACATATGAAGAGTTTTATCTTTCATTTTTATATGGTTGTCTTTCGAGCGAGTGATAAAAAAGAATAGGTCGACTTTCAGTTCATCAATTACTATATCACAGTCCAGTGATTTCTTTTTCAAGATAGCAAACACGATTTTTTTTAACCCAAAATATACGCCAGAAATCTAGTCAGAATCAAACAAATGGCATCAATTTTTCAACATTTTCTGCGGGAGGGTCTCCCTCACCGCCCCAAACCCCGCAGATGTGGTTGGCGGCCGTGGCACACGTGTCCCACTGGACTCTCACTATTTTTCAACAGTTTCTGCGGGAGTCCTCCCGACCCTCCGCCGGCGTTGTTCGCGCCTGTGGCTCCATGTCGCGCATTGGACTACCACTACTTGTTCATCGGACAGGGCGACCTTTGTTTTGATATAGTAAAACACCCGTGATCAATCGCCAATCTTTTGCCTCCACCCCCCTCTCCCACGCCCTCCCATGGGTTCCAAAGGCTGAATCCGCTTCTGAAAGGTACGGATGATTACAAAAACAACAGCAGGCGGATATGGAATAAATTTGCTTTCGTAAAATTACATTAAACTGTTATGAGATATTTTTATTGTCTAACAGATAAGGGCGAAATTAGCATTAATTGTCTATAGTACATTTATTTACATTTAAAAGTTTTGTTCTCTCTCGTTCTCATGTTTGTTATATTAATAATTATACTGGATAAAGACGCTTTCAGTGCATACTGGTGACGGTTGTACATGGCTCAAACAATATTCATTATAGCATAGATTAAGGTACCCCATCTGTTGACCGCCAACGTTCATAGCGACGCCCTGGTACATAGCGACAGTAGTTCCCCGAATCGATACCAAGCAATCAACACATTAAGCCTGCTAGGCTAACAGGTAGAGTGTTGTTCAGTTGAAAGTGGATACCTCCCTTAAAATCGTTTAGTTTGCAAGGACCGCGTGTCATAAAATTCATTGAAAATGTTTAGTTTTATTGTTGAAGTTGTGGGCGTGTGCATCGTGTTGTTTTGTTTCTCGGATTCTTGAGTGAAACTGTAAACGTCATGTGGCCGTGTGCAAGAATTGCGTCGTGCAAACTGACCAATTCTTCTGGGAATATATTAGGCCTACCATTTCTATGATTTACCGGATCCGCATCAAACAAACATCAAAATGTCATCAGAAGAAACTTTCCATTGTCATTCCAAAGAGAAAACTGATAACAAAAAGGTGGCTAAAAGCAAGCTTCTTATTGTTTTATGTCTGTGTCTACTGTTTATGGTTATAGAAGCTATTGGTAAGTGTACCTTATTTCTCGCTAAATTAACTATTTCCCCTGTAAATTCTGTAATTTGTATCACCTTCACGTTTAGTCCAACAGAGGATTTTGTGGATTATTTCATTGAAGTTGAAGTTGAAATTTCGAAATATGGGAAGCTTCTGGGCAAGAATACAAGAATAATTCATTTGTATCACCTTCACGTTCTGCCCAACAGAGGATTTTGTGGAGTATTTCATTGAAGTTAAAGTTGAAATCTCGAAACATGGGAAGCTTATGAGCAAGAATACAAGAATAATTCATTGGAGGCTTTTAATAACTGGACCAAATAATAAACTAAAGGAAATACTTTAAGGAAATTAGCTACTTATCGCAGTTTGTCACTTGAAGGGATTAAAACGTTTTTTTGAACACATGCTTATGAAGAACACATACTAATGAATTAATGGGAAGTTCTCGTAATGTTATTAGTAGCATGATAAATGTGAGAGAATACTCTCCGTAACGTCGTCCAAATATAGGCCAATACTATAAACCGGACAAATCCCCAAAGTACCGAAAAATACCCCACCCCCCGCCCCTTAAAAGAATACTTTTAAAAAAAAATCCGAAAAGTACCCAAACAAGACCGAAGAAATATCGAAGAATATAGAATTTTTTTTTAATAATTATGTACCCATTACCCTCCTAGCAAATTTATGTGCGGCGTAGTTTTTTTCGGTATTTAGAGAATTTCCTGTCGGTCTGTCGGTATTTTCGGATTTTATCGGTACAACCGCAGATATAGTGGCTATTTTCCATGATCAGATGAAGAGTTCTAGCAGGTCTTCTAGGAACAAAATACCAATGAGACCCCCCCCCCCACACCTACCTCCATAGTAAGATATACCCGCCCGCAACTTCAAATTTATTTTTTTCCCTGCTGTTCTAATACAGACGTAACATCCACAATCATTGTTATTTTTAGACCAGATGCCAATTATGGTACAACTGATAATGTTTAACTTCCACATCTATTGGTTAAAGATCTTGGAGTGGTGGGGGGGGGTATGACCAGATGCATGTGCATGAATAAAATAATTGTGAGTTTTATTGTACTAAGAAGTTATTTTTGTTATATTTTCAGGACACGAAATTCCCCGCCATTGGTTAAAAATTTTGTATATTATTTATTATTTTAGGTGGCGTTTTATCCAACAGTTTAGCGTTATTTACCGATGTCCTGCATCTAGGAAGTGATTTAATTAGCTTTTTAATCAGTTTATTAGCCATTTATCTCTCACAAAAACCACCGTCCAGAACCATGTCTTTTGGTTATCATAGAGCAGGTAAGTAAATAGAGAGAGAGAGAGAGAGAGAGAGAGAGAGAGAGAGAGTATAGTCTTGAAGTTTGAATATACCATTTATTTGTCTATATAACCATTATTATTCAATGGACTCCTTGTAAACCTGAGATCTACTTGTTCATGGGCTTAGGCCAACATCATACTCACCAAGCCACCATGGTTTACTCATGATTACAAAATACGCAAATACAACCATTAACAAAAATAATTTTGAACTTCAGAAATAAACTATCGAAAAAATACGACTTTATTTCAGTTTGATACATAATCAAATTCCATTCCCCATAAAATTCACAGCAAGGGTGAAATGTGGATATGATAAACTTTGTATTTTAATTAAATGTAAATCCAAATATTCTCATCTAAAAAAAATATTATGGAAATTAATTTAATTTTCAACTTTTTAGGAGTAAAATGAATATCTCTATGTATCAATGTCATAGGCAGATTATATTAAAAACTTCTAGATATTATTGAAACGGTGAAACCACACGGAGCGTTTTCACAATCTATTCCATCCTCGGTTACCCAGTGTACTCATTCCGTTCTACTCCACTATAACCTGGGTTAATCCATAGGGTTTCCACGATTTCAAATTATCTGCCTTGGCGGATTGTGATATTTTTATCGTCCAATTCCATAAAGCGTTACTTGGAAAGGTAATAGGCGAAGGGAAGTAACTCTCATCGTGTTCCAACAAAGAATACCCCAAACATGGCTACCTCAGTCCGTTCTTGCATACTTTGCAAATATGTCATTGGGAAAAATACCTACCGCGTTGTAGAAAAATCAATGTCATTTAAAGATACATTATGGGAGATTTTTACAAGGAGTTAGCCATTCTTGCTATAACAGTTCAAAAATAGATGCTCAAACAAGAATATATTGAAAATTTCAGTCAAATTACTTTATCCTGAACAAAGTTGTTACCACTATAATTTTTTACTAGAAATAGTAGTTAAATTTCATCGACACCGTTTTCCCATTATGGCCGATTGTTGATTGACAGGCGTTAACTCCACCTATATAGTCTCGATTATCAAGTAATGTTTACACTGACTAGTACCGATAGCGTATTCGGTTTGAGACAGGACTGCAATTCAATTCGTATAGGCCTACATTTATTTTTTACTATAAATTAGAATTAAGACTTTTAATATATAGATAATAAGAGAAAGTCTGCGATAGGATATTAAAGTTTGAAAGGAATGGGCCAAATCAACGAGGCAGTATTGTAAATAAATTATAATAAATAGCCGACTTCTTGCGTTGCCTGCGTGTACTCTTTTGTACTTCAGGTAGGCCTAAGCGACTCCCTAAGCAGACGAATAGAAAACAGTCCGGAAGTATGATGACGTCAACGTCACGGAGAAGCCCCTCCCACGACGCCATAGTGATTAAATCAGTCAACGAAATCCTGTTTTAATCCGAGCCCAATCCAAGCCATCCGTAGGTCTATATAGTTCATTTTGGGCTTGTTATTTAAATAAAGATCTAATTTATAATTTCTATGACTTCTGAGGCCCAAAGGAAGACCGACAAAAGTCAGTTTTTGCTCTCCCATAATGTATGTTTAAGAATTTTATGACAGAGCTTTCCCTGCCATCTTTTTGTGTGCATGTCAATTCTTTTATATTAAATCTTTTACAAATTTCTCATATCGATCAAACAAGCCGCCATATTGTTTGTAAACAATGTAGCTCTATGACGTAAAAAATGACGCTAAAGAGTCTACGTAAGACCGGTTTGTAAACTGTTTTTTGATTTGTTCGTACACTCTAACTACAATCAGATAGTTTGAAATCGTGGAAACCATATGGATTAACCCAGGGTATAGTGGAGTAGAACGGAATGTGTACACTGGGTAACCGAGGATGAATCTATTCCAACATTATCCATCTGCACAATGTCAAGGAGAGAGAGAGAGAGAGAGAGAGAGAGAGAGAGAGAGAGAGAGAGAGAGAGAGTTTTAGGTCCACTTGACACAAACTAGGTCATTTCGGGACTAACATAATAATGGTGTAATTTTATTTCAATAATGTGCATGCGCGTGGGGGTCTTTAGCATTCGACCACTCCCACCCCCTTGCATAATAGAAAGGATTATCACAAACGTCTTGAACCTTGACTATGTTAGATGATTTTTTTCATACATTTTTTAAAGAAAATATATATACTGTGTATCCATCAGCACATTGACTTTGTTGCCAGATTAATATCATACATTTGAACAGAGGACATCTAAACAACTTTTTACTAGTATAACTGTGAACCCATACAGACTCTCTCTACTGCTAACCCCATAGGTTTTTTTGTGTTTTTTTTTATAAAATATACATTGTATCCATCGGTTCAAGGTTAGATCAGATACCCCCCACCCCCACCCCACATACACCTACTCTTGCAACCCCCATCTAACCTCCCCACAAATCAAACAGTTGCCCAAGGGCGTCATAAACACGTATATAAAGATGAGCAGTCCTAGAAACTTATGTTTTATTAATATATTATGTCAACATTACATTCTCCCCACCCCTACCACACACACACACCTATTGTAGACATTTGAACCCCTATATCTCACAAACGCCCCCTCCAACGCCTGATCACCACCCATATTCGGAATCTACACAAAAAACTGGTCTAGAAAAACTTGGTCTCATAAATTCACAGCTCGGGTGGCGATTCACCTCCCCCTTCAGCCATGGGACTATTTTATCAACATAAAAATATGTTTCTAAAAACGTACATCGCCTATAATATCGCGTCTGATAATAGACAAAAAATGGTCGAATTGTGGAATCTTTGTTGAAAGCGTGTAATTTGAGCTCATTGGTTTTGACACCGCTGATTGTTTTATAAGTGTACTCGGGACTTTTTAGGCCAAGGAACATAATATGACCATAAGAGACCAATCTTAATACAGATTCAGCATCACTTCATTAAGTTTATCAAGATTGGGGTTAATTTCCGGACCAGATTTATAAAAGCAATGATATGAGATCATGGAAGACTCTGCAGATTGCGGAAATTACCGGAAGTCAAAACTGTGTTAATTCCAATGAAGTAGTCCAATTCCATTAAAGCCGTTAGAGACATGTAGGCTAACTTAAAATTAAATTACTGTAAAATTTGAACACAGAAAGAGACATAATTTACATGGATTTTAAAGTTTAAGAAATGATAAACAGTAACATTTTCTGCGCGCTAATGTATTATATAAAGATAGATATTTTGTTTAGATGTAAGTTTATGGGGTTGAATGGCCGAATGGTTAGCGCGTGCGTGTTGTATCATAAGTTCTATCATTGAGTTAACTGGCGTGATGTCGATTCCCCGGTTGTATCGAATTCCAACTTCCAAGGGACCCTTATTTGCACGCCAATGTGTACAAAGTGCCCCGGGTTTTCGTTCGATCTGAACGACTATGCGCTGTCTCTTGCCAGACCTTCTGCCCTTTACCACTGACAAGAGGGAACCACGCCGGAAAATCCCAAGGAACTTTCTCGGCAATCGCAGGGCAGTAAGCATGGCCCAGTTGTTGACGGAGAGAAACTTTCTGGGTTTTTTTTATATAAATTGCTCCCCCACCCACCGCCCCACCAATGCCCAACCACTCAGTCACGTACATCGAATGTAAAAGGCACAGAAATCAACCGGTGCAATCGTTGTCCTGCACGAAAATCGACAGTACATGTATTTTTATTCGATCGAGACTTAGCAAAAACGTTCCTGGCATACTCTATTAGACGATTGGTATCAGAGAGAGTTGGGGATTAACTTCTACTCGACACGGTACTAACACATGGTTTAATTTTATTTCAATAACTCGACTGCGCGCGTAGGGGTCCGTAGCAGTGGGAGGAACCCGGAGGAGCTGGAGAAAACCAACGAGGTTGGACAGGCGACACTACTCCTTGTCACGTACAAGCGGAGAATCGAAACCACGCCAGTTGACTCAATGGCAGACAACGCGCACCTGCTAATCATTCAGCCCTCCCCTTTGCTTCATAGTTCTAATAAACAAACATTGAGGTTGAACCTCATTTCATTTTGAATTTAAATACCCAATACCACAATTCCCGTCGTTGGACTTTACGCTTTGTTTCATTTCATTTCATTCCGATTTTGAATTCTCCGCATGGCATACTCTAAATACCATTTCATTTTAATTTGAATTTACATAAGTGGGTTATGTTTCGTTTCATTTCATTTAAAATTAAATTGAATTCTCCCCTTGGCTCATCTCCGTGTGGAGTTGGGATGGCCTAGTGGTCTAGAGTGCCGCGCTTCGACCTCTAGCTGGCCGGTCACCTCTGGCTTGCGGCTGTGGTTTCGATCCCTGGTGTGAGCGTATGTGGCATGGGGATAGGGCGCCTTCTCAACCCCGTGGGTTTCCTCCGGGCACTCTGCTAAAGACCCCTACGCGCAAGCGAATTATTGAAATAAAATTGAAACCATATGTTAGTCCCAAAATTACCTAGTTTGTGTCGAGTGGACGTTAAACCCAATTTCTCTCGTTCCTCTCCGTTGCATTTTAATCTTTATTTACAGAAGTGGTAGGAGCTTTATTCAGTGTATTGTTTATATGGTTGGTATCAGGTGTTCTGTGTTATATAGCTACATTACGAATTATTCATGAACATTATAAAGATGTAAAAGCTGATGAAATGTTGATAACAGCTGGTCTCGGTGTTGTTTTTAACTTAATGTGAGTATTAAACTTTTATGTTTTGGTCTAATTAGCAAAGTTTAGTCAATTTACCCTTCGTTGAAATTGGTAACATTCTATTCTAACAAATCCTGCCAATCAGTAGCCACTGGGCCGGAACTAAGGAACCGACTTCAAGCTGATTAAAGGGACAATAACACTCTTGCTGTCTTGGCAGCTCCAGAAAATAAATAATAACCTTATTCTAAGTACAAGATGTTTAAGTGTCCTATGTTACTTGTCCAGAGGGTTCGAACATATTTTAAAATCAAAGTCACATTTGAAAAGGTTTACGTTAGGCTTTTCAAATCATTTGGTTGAATTTTTCCAATTTTTTAAATTAGGTGTGTTAAGATGAAATTTGTATCATCCATTAATTGGAATATTGTAAAATAATACAATTAGTTGACCAGAATAAAGATTGGGACATATTATGTTGTTAGAACAAGCGTGGTATTGGGGCTTTAATGGCTGGCGAGTTTTATCAGAGAGAGATAAACGAAGGTTAAACTTATTTCTGGGATCGCGAATGGGAAGCAGCAGGTCGTCGTTTGGCATATTTTGAAATCCTTGTAAATTAAACTATTATTGTAAAATTTGATTCTGTAAAAGGACCCCCGGTCCAACATGGCTACAGTTGGTGAATTTTAGATATCATAAATATTTTATCTCGAAAATGGGGTTTAACGTCCTACTGTTCTGTTCTGACTTGGCTAATGAAGACAGGGGTGCGCCATACAGTGCGCTATGGGGGAAATTTTGCCCGGACAGCAGCACTTTGCCTACCCTATTCACCCCCCTCCCCACCGGTGTATAGGAATCCCGGGCCCTACAAGCTGCCACTGGGACATGCACGTATGGTCGTATATTATACAGCACACGGTGCGCATCTTATCAGACACACAATCAGCATCTATGTTACTAGAGGCAGAAATTAGCTCCGTAAACCGCGGTCGGTGAGACAAAACATGGGGTTGTCACCCCCCTCAAAAAAGTCCTGGATCCGCCACTGTACTCTTATATCAAATTCCAACTTTCAAATTCATGGAAAACCTTTGCAGAACAGAATTCTTGGTGGTTGTTTTACACAGGGATAGATATCTAAGTTTCAAAAACTTGCTCATTAGAATTTCAAGCTGATGGTTGGCATGTAGATGGGAGGGGGTACACTAGTCCGTGTGTTCACTTTTCAGAATGTTTTTCGCTGTTTTAGTGTAATCAGTAGCATTGTCTGTTTTTTGGAACTTGATGAATGTAGTAGTTTACCATTCCTTTGTTTTCTTTTATTTTAACGTACCTAACACTTTTTTTTATTCCAGAATGGCAGGTGTTTTGCACACCAATGTATTTTGCTGCCTTAGTGTTGAACATTCTCATTTTGGGCATAACCATTCCCACAGTCCAGGTGATAGCCATTCTCATACACCGTTCAAGAGTTCTTCTCATGCATCTTATGGTACGAATAATGAAAGTGACGCGACATATCAGCCCATGGAAGAATCACCGCCTAGCTCGGAAAACATAAACGTGAGGGCTGCGTTTATTCATTGTGTGGGTGACATCATACAGAGTTTAGGAGTCTTTATTGCGGCGTTAATTATAAAATTAACGGTAAGCTGTTGATGGTAAATTTAAAACTGACAATTGTAAATTATAAACTTACGGTAAGCTGTCGATGGTTAATTATAAAACTGAGGATGGTAAATTATAAAACAGACGGTAAGCTGTCGATGGTAAATTATAAAACTGACGGTAAGCTGCCGATGGTTAATTATAATACGGACGATGGTAAATTATAAAACTGACGGTAAGCTGACGATGGTTAATTATAAAACTGAGGGTGGTTAATCATAAAACTGACGGTAAGCTATCGATGGTTAATTATAAAACTGACGGTAAGCTATCGATGGTTAATTATAAAACCGACGGTAAGCTGTCCATGAATAAAACTGACGGCAAGCTGTCCATGAATAATTGTAAAACTGACGGTTGGATGTCGATAGTAAAACTTTCTGGTAACAAACACATGAATATAGACCCCCCCCCACCATCACACACACCACCGCGTGGTGGAATTGGTTTAAGTAAACTTATCAAACTTGACAAGTGTTAAAATCATGCTTAAGAGCGATATGGTACTTACGGATGTTAAACATATAGATTCTCTATATTTAGCACACAATTGCATGCAGACCACAAGTGGCAATGATTTGTTTTTTTCTTGAGGTAAAACGTTCATTTCCACCAGGGGTGATTTTGTAGACAAGTAATAGTTCTCCCGTTAAAGTCGCTGTCCTGGTAATCTAATCCTCACAGCACACCGTATGGCCATGCCCATCTCCATTAACCCAGTCGAAGCAGAACAGTGAGAAGTGAAACTCATTTTCATTTCATTTGTGTATTGGAGCCAGGGTGGCTCAGTAAGTAAGTCTCTGGCACAGTAACCAGGTGCTCATGGGTCGGTTGCTCCTGCACCGTTTCCCCCTTGCCAGGGTGCGGAACGAAAGGCCTGACAAGGAACAAGTATTCCCCTCTGTAGGATGTTAAACCCCATTTCATGTCTTGGTGGTTTACTAAAGGAAAATTATCGAAAAATCTCTATGGAAGCCAAACAAGAACGATACTTTAGATTAGATTTAACAAAAAAAGAGAAAAATGTTTGATGTTTATCAGTTTATATCTTAACTTAAATCAACACCGAGGCCTTTACATTGACTTTTCTCTTTGATGAGCCAGTTTTGCAATTTTGACTCGTTAGATTTCGATAAATAGGGTCACGTTAGCAATAACTGTCCTAATATGAAATGGAATTTAAATTTATTGTAATATTACACCAACAATTTCTTTTTTCACATATCATTGCAGACTGAACCAAAATATCGTCTAGCTGATCCCATCTGTACGTTCATATTTTCAATAATTGTCTTATTTACAACAATAAACATCGCTAGAGATGGTATACGGGTAATCTTAGAAGGTAAGTACCATTAGCTGTCTAGTCGTTCGGATGGGACGTAAAACCGAGATCCCATGTACACATTGGCTTGCACGTAAAAGATCCCTTGGTCGTAGGAATTCGGTATAAGAGTAGATCTTAGCGCTGCTGCCCGGGCAAAATTTCCCCTCACAGCACACCGTATGGCGTAGGCCCATTTTCATTAGCCCATTTGATCTCAGTTGTATGTATAAAAATTGCAAAAGCGGCATTTAAACGGCCAATTAAATTCAATATGAGATAGACGTATTTATATATATGCCAAGTGGAGCGATGCGAACAACTTGAATAAACATAACGCTAACGCTACAATATACGTCCACATTCCTGCTTTGATTGATATGGTACTTTGTCAAGAAGGCTAGGCGTTTGTTTTGTTTAGCGTTGAGGGTCGTGCTTCAACATCAAGATAATCCATTCAGAATTGTGGCTTTCAGACGCTAAAGGCAAAAAGTGGGCGTGGCTCTGCCCCTGGGGATCGGAACATTCACCAAAATCAATAGTGGACGCCCTCAGGCTATAAGGAATAGATATGCCAAGTACCAAGCTGATTCATTCAGAATTGCGGCCTGTGAACCACAAACACAAAAATTGGGCGTGGCTTGCCCCTGGGAGTCGGGACATGCAGTTGTCGTCCTTAGGCTATAAGGAATACATATCCCAAGTTTAAAGACGATCCATTTAGAATCATGGCCTGTAGACAACACACACAGACACAAAGTAAAAATAGACATGGCTCTGCCCCTGGTGGATAGGAAATCACCAAACACAATTGGGGTCATCCTTAGGGTATAAGGAATAGGTATGCAAAGTTTTAAAAGGATCTATTAAGAATTGCATCCTGTAGGTGAACACAAACATTGGGCGTGGCTCAGTCCCAGGCGGCCCGGCATGCACCAAAAATAATAGTGGCCAGCCTTAGGGTATAAGGAATAGGTATAAAAAAGTTTTCAAGACGATCGATTAAGAATTGTGGCCTGTAGGTGACACACAGACACACAAAAAGAAAATGGGCGTGGCACTGTCCCTGGGGCTCGGGCATGCACCAAAAACAATAGGGATCTTCCTTAATGTATCTAGAATAAGTATGCAAAGTTTCAAGATGATACTTTAAGAAGTGCAGCCTGTAGATGACAGACAAACAAATACAAGAAATGGGCGTTGCTGTCCCAGGAGGTCGGGCATGCACCCAAAGCAAAAGGGATCATCATTAGGGTATAAGGAATAAGTATTTTAAGTTTCAATATGATCGATTAAGAATTGTGGCCTGTAGGCAATACACAAAAAGAAAATGGGTGTGGCTCTGCCCCTGGGAGTTGGGCATGCACCCCAAACGTTCGGGATCATCCTTAGGGTGTAAAGAGTAAATATACAAAGTTTGAAGAAAATTCAGTAAGAATTGCGCCCTGTAGGCGACAAAAAGACACGCTAAAAGAAAATGGGCGTGGCTCTGCCCCTGGGGGTTGGGCATGCACCCCAAACGATAGGGATGTTCGTTTGGGTACAAAGAATATGTATGCAAAGTTTCAAGGTTATAAGTTAAGAAATTTGGCCTGTAGACGACAAACAATCAAATACTAGAAATGGGCGTGGCTCTGTCCCTGGGGGTCGGGCAGGCACCCCAAACTATAGGGATCATCCTTGGGGTGTAAAGAGTAAATATACAAAGTTTGAAGAAAATTCAGTAAGAATTGCGCCCTGTAGGCGACACAAAGACACGCGAAAAGAAAATGGGCGTGGCTCTGCCCCTGGGGGTTGGGCATGCACCCCAAACGATAGGGGTGGTCCTTTGAGTACAAAGAATATGTATGCAAAGTTTCAAGGTGGTAAGTTAAGAAATGTGGCCTGTAGACGTCAAACAATCAAATACTAGAAATAGGCGTGGCTCTACCCCTAGGGGTCGGGCATGCACCCCAAACGATAGGGATCATTCTTAGGGTGTAAAGAGTAAATATACAAAGTTTGAAGAAAATTCAGTAAGAATTGCGCCCTGTAGGGGACACAAAGACACGAGAAAGGAAAATGGGCGTGGCTCTGTCCCTGGGGGTTAGGCATGCACCCAAAACGATAGGGATGGTCCTTTGGGTACAAAGAATATGTATGCAAAGTTTCAAGGTTATAAGTTAAGAAATGTGGCCTGTAGACGACAAACAAACAAATACTAGAAATGGGCGTGGCTCTGCCCCTGGGGGTCGGGCATGCACCAAAAACAATAGGGACCTTCCTTAGGGTATAAGGAATAAGTATACAAAGTTTGAAGAAAATCCATGAAGAATTGCGCCCTGTAGGCGAACCACAGACACAGACACACACACACACACACCTACACACACACACACACAGACAGGGGTGACGGCATAATACGTTCACATTATGAATGTGGACGTATAAAAATGAAAATTACATTTGCATCATCCAGGTGACCGACGTGGATCTGCAGCCTTATTAAAAGGACCAAACTCGATTATATATTGGAGAACAAAACTGCATAATATATTGTGTAAAAGGCACTTTAAACTCTACCCTATAAGTCAATTTTAAAACTTAATTTTAAACGTTGATGAAGCGAAATTATAGTCTAAGATTAGCTAATCTGACTTTTGAGAATGTCAAATTTAGTGAACTACTAATCTCTAATTAGCTAGTTACTGATAAAACCTAATCACAGATTATTTTAGACACTCTTCGAAGAAAGTCACTCCACGTGATCCAATAAACATTTTTCTGCGAAATAAGCCAGGTGGAAACAGAATACAAACCATATTAATCCGAAAAAAACAATATTGTTTCACACAAGTTACACAGTGTGAAACCCTTATAAGGTTTATTGTCTCCAAATAAACGGGAGAATTCTCCTTCACTATACATTTCTAACCCAATGCACCCAATTTGTAATGTCTAACCCAATGCACACAATTTATAAAGTACCTGTCTACCCTAATGCGATATGCAAGTGTTCCATTAAACGCAGGATTAGTTGTAATGTTTACCTTCTGAGAAAATGACACTGTCGAAATATGTGGAATTTACAACAGAAAACTGGATTTAATCGGACTTCTAATCATTTAGGCTAAGGGGAAAAATCAAAGTCATAAAAATTCCAGGTATATCCCAAAGTTTTAGCCATTTTAATTAAAAAATGAAGAAATGGCAAGCAATTTTCCGAGTCGGATTAATTACTGGAACAGACAATAACTATGATTGCCTGTCAGACTGGCCAGTAAAAGTTAGACCAGTCCCATACCAATCTAATTATTCCTGCCAGTTTGATACAAGTAATATTAATTCTACCGTATGCTAAATTCTTCTTTTGGTTTTATGTTACAGCTGTTCCCCAGGGGATTAGTTTTGAGAGTATTAAAAGTGAATTAGAGGCCATAGAAGGAGTTAAAATGGTCCATAGTCTCTATATCTGGCCTCTAACCGTTGGACGTAACGCAGTAACTGTTCATCTTGCCAAAGGTAAATTTATATTTCTAATCCATCTTTGTAGTTTGGAATATTGATATGCAAATCTAAGCAACAATTACCCCATTCGACTATAAATAACCTTTTGGAATAGGTTAGACACGGATTGACTGTGGTGTATCCATTGTGGCGGGAAATATCAGGGGGAATAACTGCCCATGGTAAAACAAGGGTTACCTCTCTTATAACACCTCGCTTGAAAATGATCATTAAGGGAGAAATGGGTTTCACGTCCACTCGACACAAACTAGATCATTTCGGGACTTACATATAGTTCAATTTTATTCCAATTATTCGCTTGCGCGTAGGGGTCTTCAGCAGTGAGAAGAAACCGGAGGACCCGGAGAAAAACCCCGCCTTGTCACGTATAACCCAGGAATTGAAACCCCGCCAGCTGACTCAATGACAGACCTTATGATACAGCGCGCACGCTCTAAAATTCGCCCCCCCCCCCTCTGCATTATTATGATGAAATTACATAATTTGCATAACTAGAAAGATAGCTTGAACACAGAACTCGAGGTGTTTCGACGCTTCCCAGGACTAATCAACGTCGTGGCCGGTCGATGATCTAACGTTGCCGATTAGTGAACGGATGTTCGTTCGTTTTCCGCTTCTGCCGAGGGCAATATATGCTGTTTGATTTTCGAGTTAATGCGGCTACCGTTGATACCATTCTATCATATGGCTGCCCTTCCAGTTTGGGGTTACATTTTCAAACACAGTACATTTCGGAGATTGATTTGCGTACTTAAAGGGGACATTTGAAAGGAACCATTTTAACACGATGACTTCGCCTTTAATTGAATCACTTAAAAAATATTTTTCAGACGCAGAATTGGATAATCCCGACATAATGGAAACAGCCACCAGAAAATTAAAATCGGAATTTAATTTCTCGTATATAACCGTACAAGTGGAAGATTATAATTTTGAAATCATGTCGAAATGTACAGATTGTAAACAAATATGTTCATAAACAAAACACATCCTTTGATGTTGGCGTACCATTATTTCGCTTAATGGTGGGGCAATGTACCAAGCGCACATTATTTATACACGTTGAAATTTTGGACCCGGTTGACGTATTTCAGTAAAATGCGCGGGTTGGAAAGTGTCTGTATTTTAATTTGTTTAATGGTCTCGTGCAAGACATTCCGTAATATATAGATATAGCCCTTGGGCTAAACGCACTCGGATTTGAATCCGAATTTTCAGGCTGATGAAAAATGTGTGTATTACGCGTGTAATATTCGTATTGATGTTGTTTTTGTTTATTACAATTTTAATGTCCAATACATTACATTACACGATATTATGAACAGGTTGATGTAATTAAGATTATGTCATATGGAGGCAGGACAAAGGTAAAAGCATAACAATGTCACATAACTGATTTAATTTACAAATTAGAAACTGCTTTATAGATATAAATAAAATAAAACCAAGTACGAGCAATCCGAACCATAAGACAGAATTCGAAGTCCTAAAAAACGGTGGCGGGGGGGGGATGACCTAGTGGTCTAGAGTGCCGCGCTTCGACCTGTGGTTTTGATCCCTGGTGTGAGCGTATGTGGCATGGAGATAGGGGCGCCTTCTCAACGTCGTGGGTTTCCCCCGGGCACTCCGGTTTCCCCCCACTGCTCAAGACCCCTACGCGCAAGCGAATTATTGAAATAAAATTAAACCATATGTTGGTCCCGCAATGACCTGCTTTGTATCGAGTGGACGTTAAACCCAATTTCTCTCTCTCTCTCTCTCTCTCTCTCTCTCTCTCTTAAAAAAACCGTTATAGACAAAATAGTGTAATCAGCAAATAATCGTATGCCTTTACAACGTTTCAAGTCTTCATTAGCGTCGGTCGGTACCGAACAGTAGGACGTTAAACCCTGGTTCATTTCCAAACGACAGTTTACCTTATAAACTGAATTTATCAGTTACAACGTTGTTTATTAAATTGAAATGAAATGAGTTTTAACGTCCTACTCTTCTGTACCTAACATGGGCTAATAGAAGACGGGCATACGCCATAATATAGTGTGCTATGAGGGAAATTTTGCCCGGGTATCAGCGCTACGGCCTACTCTTACATCGAATTCCATCTTGCAAGGGATCTTTTACGTGCACGCCAATGTGTTTTCCTTGTCACGTACAACCGGGGAATTAAAATCACACCAGCTGACACAATGGCAGACTTTAGGATGCATTACGCACGCACGCACGCACTAATCATTGGGCCAACTCCCACCCCGTACGACTTGGTTAGGAGAGCGAAGATGAGAGACTCGCTCGGAGCATATGGACTAATCCGAGTCCAGTTTGTGCATTGGCAGAGGGGCGGAATGGTTGACTTAATTTAGTGATGCGCCGTGTATTATGTTACAGTTTATGTTCATGATGTATGTAAGTTGCTGTTTGATTTATGTTCCCGTGTATGTATGTTCCTGTTCACGATGTAATTTTTAGCTCCATATATTCTCGCGGGAAAGGAGAACAGACAGTTTAGGTTGGAAATCGTAATTTACAGTACTATTATGAAATTAGTCCTTGTGGGAATTTTTGTCCACTCAAAAATCACGGGCCGGGCTTCGCACCCTCAACTTAGTGCAGCACGCCCCCCCCCCCCCCTTTCTGAAAATCCTTGATCCGCCCCTGCTATTATACTCTTGTATTCCCTATTTACCTATATCTGCCAGTCCTAGTTGACACGGTTTCACTCAGAACCACCATCCCCCCCTTCACTACGTCTACCGGTTGCCCTTTTAATTGGCCTGGTGTGTATATTCAAGCGAGCCAGACCCGTGTTTAACATCATCTATATGGACTGATGGAGATGGTAGAAGTATTAATTGTCATGTGATGTATGATAAATGTGACAGATATATGGAACCAGGATGGTATCGTGTTCAATCAGAATCTGGTCAAAATCTCACCATGCCCACTTCACCTGTACCAGTATATAGTTGTGGTACCACGTATCCTATATGGTTAAATGGTAAGTAAGATCATTTAAATGTGGTACTAAGTATCCAATATGGTTAAATGGTAAGAACATTTAGATGTCTAAAGGGCGATAATTAAAGTCATCAAAAGTCATGTATTGGAGATAAAACCATCCTTTACAGTGAATTACTGTGCTATAGAAAGATATCAAATTGACATAGAACGGAGAAAACAATTATTGGAAATAAAACCGTTTCCTTTAAAGTGAATTACTGTACAATAGAAATATATCAATTGGATATAGAACCGAGGAAACAATTATTGGTTATATTTATACAATTTTAATTTACAGTACCAAGTTTGTACATTTGCAAAACAAGACCATCATCCATGTCTGCCAGATTGTTTTGTATTATATATCCGTATATTTACAGGAAATCATCCAAATTTATCAGATGGTATTGTTGACCGTGATGCATGTGTAACATCTTTATCCTCGACCTGTCAAGCCCCCTACCAAATAAAGATCAAGAATTGTCAAGATTTTATGGCTTATTACCTGATAAAGGCTACAGGATGCAACGAACGATATTGTTTTGGTACGGTAATGGTTATAATACTATTCTCTGAGATTTGTTTAGGAAACGGCGCTGTATTTGGTTAATAGATTAATTAAATCACTAGGGACATCTAATGCACTAGTTTCACTCAACCTACCTGGTCTTAATCCATAACAAGTTTGTAAAAATGTATATGTTGTTTTGCAAGGTAATACTGAAGACTGTCCACAACCAACAACCCAGGTACCAACTTCACCTTCTACGGAAGCTCAAGTTACAGATGCCAGAGTTACAGGTAAATGGTGTTCATTGTATCATTTGCCTCTTTAGCTAACATCCACCAATAGTCTTCTAGGAAAGTGGGTGGAATTGGGTGCCATATAACACCGAAGAGTTGGTACCCTCTTAGAAGCAGTCGCATACATCTTTTCCTAAAATCGTTTTGCGTCTATTAATTCAGAACCTACTAAAAATAGTTGGATCGTAATGCAATGACCGACAGATATTCGTGACTACCTGGCTTACATGACCTTGCTACGATTCCATGTGCGACAATTCACTGTTGTATATCTCAACAAGGCTAATCAGCCATTAACTAGTTATTAAACTGGCTGATGATAGATGTACAGCCTACGATTTCTCACCAATGTTGCGATAAACTTAAACTTATTTCAAAGCTCTAGCTGGTTGTGAGAACTCATGATGCAAGAGTATCGTCAGTGACTAGGGGAAAATCACTTTAACAGAGCTGTGGGCGATTTTATCATTATAAATGCGATTAAGAAATTTGTTTTGCCAAGCCTTTAACTAATATGTAAATGCTGGGCATACCTTACCTTTTCGCCACTAGAGTTTTCTCCCTTGTCCTTTGTTTCGTCGCTTCTTTGGTTGCTCGAAATACATGAAGGAGATGATTTAATATCTTACCCACGAAAGACATTTTATTGCCAGACAATCAAAAGCTTTAATATAGCAAAAATGTATAGAGTGTGCATTGCTGTCTGTCGACTGATATACCTTAACCACCATCCCAGCATCATTTGGAAGTGTGGTGTTGGTCGTTCCCGATCATGATGAATAAGTAATAATATCAACTTTCACATATCTTTGAAAGAGCAACCTGTCAACAGTTTTCAGTTTGGAAGCGTATTTGCTTACACCTTTTAAAAGTGCCGGCATACGAAATTTGCACTTCGCGGACACAATCAATTCTTACTAAAATCTATTAAAATTGCATTTTAAGTTACAACGGATCTTCGTGAAAAACAAATCTATTTTAGTGATTTTAGCATAAGTCTTTGAGAAATAGGGCCCTGAACCGTAGCATTTCCTATTTACCTGTATCAGTAAGTTGTGTTGACACTGTTTCATCAAGAAAATAACCACCCCCTGGTCAGATATGCTAGCTATTATACTGTTGGATTCCCTATATCAGCCAGTCCTAGTTACACGGTTTCACTCAGAAAAAAACACCGCCCACTACTTCTACAGGTTGCCCTTTTAATTGACCTTTTGTGTATATTCAAGCGAGCCAGACCCGTGTTTAACATCATCTATATGGACTGATGGAGATGGTAGAAGTATTAATTGTCATGTGATGTATGATAAATGTGACAGAATCTGGTCAAAATCTCACCATGCCCACTTCTCCTGCACCAGTGAATAGTTGTGGTACCAAGTATCCTATATGGTTAAATGGTAAGTAGGATCATTTAAATGTGGTACTAAGTATCCAATATGGTTAAATGGTAAGAATATTTAAATGTCTAAAGGGCGATAATCAAAATCATCATGTCAAATTCATTTATAGGAGATAAAACCATCCTTTACATTGAATTACTCTGCTACAGAAAGATATCAAATTGACATAGAACGGAGAAAACAATTATTGGACATAAACCCGTATCTTTTTAAAGGGACAATAACACTCTTGCTGACTTGGCAGCTCCAGAAAATAAATAATAGCCTTATTCTAAGTACTAGATGTTTTAAGTGTCCTACCTGTTGTGTAAATTATCCATTATGACCTATTTTACTTGTCCGGAGGGTTCGAAAATATTTTAAATCAAAGTCACATTTGAAAAGGTTTACGTTACGTTAGGTGTGTTAATATGAAATTTATATCATCAATTAATTGGAATATTGTAAAATAATACAATTTGTTGACCAGAATGAAGATTGGGACATATTATTTAGTTACAACAAGAGTGTTATTGGGGCTTTAAGTGAATTACTGTACAATATAAATACAACAATTGTATATAGAACCGAGAAAACAATTATTGGTTATATTTATACAATTTTAATTGACAATACCAAGTTTGTTCATGTGCAAAACAAGACCATCATCCATGTCTGTCAGATTGTTTTGTATTTATTATATATCCGTATATTTATAGGATCCCATCCAAATTTATCAGATGGTATTGTTGACCGTGATGCATGTGTAGCATCGTTTTCCTCGACCTGTCAGGCCACCTACCAAATAAGGATCAAGATTTTATGGTTTATTACCTGATAAAAGCTAAAGAATGCAACGAACGATATTGTTTTGGTACGGTAATGAATATATTCTATGAGATTCCCTTTGTTTGGGGGGGGGGGGACTGGGTTTACATTGCTAGAAGATAAATTTTGTTTTTTCTTTAGCGTTACGAAGAATATTCGCCCCCTAATGCTTCGGATGTATATTTTTATAAACGTAATGTAATTGTCCTAACGTATTGTTTTAAATATGGAGGCTGTCTTTTTTATTTGAATACGAACAATACAATGTTTGTTCCAGATCATCTTCGTTTGAAGGCTTGATTTTGCCTTAACTACGTACATCTTATCAGACCCTTCATGTAATACCCTGCATATTTCGCCACTAATTTCGATTGGGTACGAGCCCAGCTTGTGAGCCTATCAGATTCATCGGTCGTCGCGAATACCAAGTCTCTCGCGCTTCTAGCTAAAATGTCTACATGTGACAATGGAGATGCAAAGTTCAAAGATCGATCTATTGAAAAAAAAACCTTTCAACGACTGTAGACTATGGGACATGCCATGGTTTTTACAGTGTGTTATGTGCCACGACTTCTGATTGGACAATGCTTAAGTCACGTGTAAACACAACGACCGCAAAAGTTAGGTGAAGCAACGGTGAGATGTTTTTTGATAGGAAATACATTACCCCAAACAAATCCTAAATATTACTGATACAAAAAGGCAAAATTCATTTCATTTCATTATTTCAAAAACAGTGATTTAATTCGCGGGATATACACTATTCAAAAAAAGTAGGGGATATTTGATTTTGGGGGCATAATACTAAAATATGCAAATGACTACGAAAAAAGTCACTATAGAACCTAACAGAAGAAACATTTCCAGTTACATGTGACGCCCAAACGCACCAATAGCTACCGCATGGAATGCAGGTGATGCTTGGGATCATCATGGGGGTCCAACCCAAGATTTGCACGACTCTGACTTTGAATGTTACAGTCATTGTGGCATTGAATTCCAGGGTGGAAACATTAGTTTAATTGTTTTAGTGACCAGAAAACAAATTTTGATATGCGTCGGCTTACCCAAAATGAAAGGTTACGTGCCCTTGGCATGCTACAGATCGGCACAACACAGGCGGTTGTGGCGCGGACGATGAATGTTTCTCAGTCTGTCATAAGCAGGCTATGGTCCAGATACCGTGATACACAATCTGTACAGGACAGACCACGCTCAGATCGACCAAGGGCGACAACTCAAGCCCAGGATCGATTTATCCGTACCTTGGCCTTAAGAAATCGTGTCATCACAGCAAATCAGATCAGCGCTCGTCTTCAAACAGACACTGGTGTGAGAGTGAGTGGCCAGACGATTCGGAATCGACTGCATAGGGGTCACCTTCGCGCCCGACGTCCTCGCGTGATCCCTTGTTTGAAAGATCATCACATCCAGGCAAGACGTCGTTGGTGTAGGGATCGTCAACACTGGGATAATCGACGCTGGGGCAATGTGATGTTTTCAGATGAGTCAAGGTTCACTGTTGATTTTTTGGACAGACGTAGGAGGGTGTGGCGTCGTCGAAACGAGCGCTTCCAAGACGTTAACGTCATCAGATATGATCGATTTGGGGGTGGTTCTGTTATGGTGTGGGGAGGCATCACTGTTGCTGGAAGAACGGCTTTACATGTTGTTGCAGGGCGTGTTACTACCGGGACAACATCTTGGCAGCCCATGTTGTGCCGTTCGCACGACGTCATGGCCGCCGTTTCATCTTCCAGGATGACAACGCAAGATGTCACAGGGCCAGGATCGTTACAGGTTATCTCCAACAACAGAACATCACCACATTACCTTGGCCAGCACTGAGTCCCGACCTCTCCCCCATCGAGCATGTCTGGGACATGCCTGGACAGAGGTTACGTCAACGTCAACAACGTCCTGCCAATGTCCAAGAACTTGTTGCTGCGTTGCAACAGGAATGGGAAAATCTGGACCAAAATGACCTTAGACGTCTCATTAGGAGTATGCCACTTCGGATCAATGCTTGTTTGGCAGAGGAGGATTTACCCGTTACTGACTTTGTTGTGATGCTGTGGTAACTTTGCTGTTTGACCCCGGGTGTCATTTTACCCTTATAATGGTCAGTCTGTGCCTTACTTAGTCTAACGATCATTTGGAATAAATCGATGAATGTGAACTTCATTTCATTTTGTCATTTGTTTCTTCGTCAGTTTCATTAGGTGACTTTAATAACACTTAAAAATCAAATATCCCCTACTTTTTTTGAATAGTATATACTACAAATGTCTGCCTCTATCACCCAAAACAAGTAAATAATAACACAATACTACCCAATATTATCAAAAAAAAGAAAATAATAGAAGCCCATTAGTAATATAATTACTGCAACCAATTATTGTCATAAATGAAAGTGCAAAGACATGTGTGAAAAAATGTTTTTGTTTTGAGGTTAGTTGTTTTGGGGGATTTTTTTTTTTACTTTACGTTTTTTGGTTGGGTTTTGTTTTTGACTTCTCGTTAAGAAATTGCGCTATGTTAGTTAGACCCGTTGCTGCTGTGACGATTGTAAGCTATTTTAAGCAATGACTTTAACAACCATAATAAAGTTACAGACCCCGATATGAACGAAAATTAATATTTTTTATCTATGCACTGTATATAGAATATACAAGGAAACTGTTAGGACAGGGGCGGGCTGTGAATGGGCGTGTGGTCTTATGTCGTTTGGAGTCACTTTTTAATCTTGAATTTACGTCGTTGTTGATGGAGTGATAAGCAACGTGGGGTTTGAACCTCGGATGCATTTTGACCATTACATTCGGTTTTTCCACTCCTTCCCATCTTAGAGACATTAACATATATATCACCAGTGCGTTCTTGTTGTAGGAGACGCAGATGAATGCAACACAACAACACCAATACCAACATCAATACCAACCACATCAGCTCCAATACCAATACCAACATCAATACAATCCACACCAACACCAACAATACCATCCACATCAACACCAACAACATCAATACCAACAACATCAATACCAACAACACGATCTATAACAACACATACTGATCCTTTCTATGAACCAGGTACCATTCGTGGTCCAGACTTTGGTAAGTACTTGTCTTACTGCATCTAATGACCGTGTCATTTGGTGAAAAATATGATGCAATTTTATTTCAAAAGTTTGCTGTTACGGGTCTTTAGCTGTGGCGGAAACTAGTAGGACCCCGATGCGACATAAAAGCTGGGTATCGAAACCATGACAGAGCTTATCACCATTAACCCATTCGCCCCCCAACCCATGCGTTTGATGGAAAAGAATATCCAAACAATATGCTTACTATTTCAGGGACAGTTGTGCTGTATGTTGTACTGGCAGTTATTGGGGCGTCCTTAATCGGCGTTGTTATAGGCATGTTGCTATGCATCCAAATTTACAAGTATGTACTATGTATTTGTTTATTTTATACTCTTAAAAATTTTCACTCTGGTCACAATTTGTCGTCGAGGGATCTTATGGAAGTATGTAAATGTGTCATTGATACCAATTTCCAATCACAGGCCTAGATATTGGTACATGTCAAAAGAGTTACAACATTTATATACCCCCCATCCACTCCACATACAATTACATACAAATATTGAAAAACTCTCACCGTTTATGTTTTTCTTCTTGCAGCTCAAGAAATATGGTACATGATCAAAAAGCAACCGCATAAAATGCCTGAAATTACTCTTCTCTTTATTTGAATATGTGATAGCAAAGTTACTGCTGTGATATAGAAGTTGCTGCTGTATATAGTGTGCTTTGCTTTTGGCTTTTACACTTTAAGAATATTTATGGAATAGTTGGAAACTTTGAGCTAGCTGTGATTTCTAAAACTGATATATTGTCATGATTGATGTCGTCCATCTTTCTGTTAGTTGGGGGGGAAGTCGGAATGGTTAGCGCGTGCATGCTGTATCATAAGGCCTGTCATTGAGTCAACTGGAGTGGTTTCGATTCCCTGGGTGTACGTAAAAAGGAGTAGACTCGCCTGTCCAATATTGTGGGTTTCTCCCGTGTCGTCCAGTTCACTCCAATGCAAAAGACCCCTACGCGCAAGTTGACGGAAAACCCCATTCGTGTGGCGTGCAAAATTTACATTTTCCATCTCGTATGTATCAGAAGAATGGGCAAAATTCGGTTACCTCGCATTTAACACATATCGATGAAAACGTCCAAATTTGTGTAATTTTGTTTTAGCTTCAGCCTTTACCGTAAACAATGGGTTATATATTTTACTTTCCAGATACATTTGAAAAGCACAGGGGAAGAACGATCTAAGTCACTTTTTCAACGAACCCCAGTTAATGGCGCCCTCTGGTAGGAAATTGTATAAGCTTTCTGTGGAACAATCAATTTCAGTTAAAAACAATCGGAGTCACATGGAACCAAGGCCCTTCTTGTAATGACCTCCCGGACAAATACGTCCATCGTACCCTTTATTTGACCTTAATTTGGCTGAAAAGTGGAAGTCAGTGGTTGTACTGGTATTTTGATTCATATTAAACATCATTTTGAAGTTGTAATTAAACCCAATTGTTGTCCTGTTTGCGTCAAGCATTCTCGTCCAAAAGTTTGTTTTGCCTTTTATGCGAAAAGACAAAAATGTGACTTAGATCATTCTTCCACTGGACTCTTCATTTGTGAACCAATTTGTTGGGGTTTGTTTTGTTTTGTTTGTTTTTCTTTTGTTTGTTGTTTTAAAATTGGTTTGTTTTTTGTTTTTTAGGGGGGGGGGGCTAATTTTTGTGTTTCTTTTTAAATTGTATATCTTCTCGAGGAGTATGTATCTAAATGTTGTGCAATTTTTGTGGTCTCCAGAATTCTCTGTTGGATGCCCGGTCCAGAATAGTAGGACGTTAAACCCCATTTCATTTCCATTAGCAGCCATATGCTGGTTTAAAGACGAAACACCCCCACATTTTGAAACGGGTTTTATAATGTCTGGGCATGCGGCCAGGACACTTTTTTTCACAAGTTACGAATACAGGCATAAGAACAAAAGTAAATAAGAACAAAGTAATAAGAAATCAAATATATTGATGTATCATTAATTTCATATAATCACCAACTCCTATGTGAGGATTAAAAACAGTTAGCATGTTACACACCATATAGTACAGGATTGAGATAACTTTTAACATTTAGCATGTAACACACCATTTTTTGTAACCGGGTTGAGATAATTTAAACCATATCCTGGTAGCGAAATAATAAAGGCACAAACTGATAAGATTAAGCGGGACATAATAATAAGGTTTTTCAAAACGAACGACAGTAGAACACGCACTAGAACACAATATCCCATATTTAAAGCGATGTTCCATCAAGAGTTATTCCATTTTAAATAAACACTTCCACTCGCCCTGTCGCCGAAGAAGGCCTATAATCACAGTAAAACATCAATCTATATTAAAAATAAATTAGTTAATAGTTCCTAAAATCAACGAGTCATACGCGTGTGGTAGGTATATTCCAGAATCCCGGTTTACTTGTGGCTGGTTCCTGCTGATGTGAATCGCTTCAAGAATTTTCCTGGTTGTTTTCTGGTGCTGGTTCACGGCTAACGTCTGTGGCAAGTCTCAGATTACACGATGTCGTCTATTATTGTCTTGATGTTCTGCTACTGCCGATTAGTTGAATGCTGCTAGGGATTGGTGTTCTTTAATTCTCTTATCCAATGTAAGTTTAGTCTCTCCAATGTACTTCTTGATGCAGTAGCAGGTTATGTTGTAAATACAACCCTTAGGTGGTGGTGGGTTGGTCTTTTCCTTTTTGCCATTTTCTTCCAGCATGTTTTGAATAGTTTTCCCCACTACAGAAGCAGACCTCGATTCCTGCTTTTTGTAGTAAACTTCTAATTTGGTACGATCTTGAATCAATGAAGGGGATAGATACCCTTATGGATATATATTATATTATATTTTTATGTCATATTATATCATATTATATTCATGTATCATTGAATGTATATTTCATTATACTGTATTGTATTTTATTTCAATATATGTGTGAATTTCTTGCAATAAAATAAATTCCAATTATAGTATACTATCTTAGTAAACTATCAATCTTGCTAAACCAAGAATTAAGCAAACATATTAAACTATACCATTTCTTCATACGTGAATTCATTCATGCGGCTTCTGGAAGATTTCATCTTAGCACTAACTCTAGTAAAGGGCACATTTCTTTTAAAACCAGTTGCTTTATTTTCTGCAACCTAGCTTTTTCTGTCATCTCTCTAGTTCTTTTCAATTCTGCAGAACGAACATCAAAGACAGCGGCGATGCTGTCTTCTCCTTTCGCTTACTTTTGTCAATTCGTTAATGAAATGCGGTTTCGCGTCTTGGGTCCTAATGATCTCAGGACATGTTTTTTTTGGGAAAATAACATCCCTCTAAATGCAAAACAGGAAGTGTTTATCCCCTAAATACCATTTAACAGATTATAGCGATTAACGAATAAAACACGTTACAAATATAATTTTAACACAGAGGTCATAGCTACTATAGATACGTTATGACGCCTTCAAGAACCGGAAGTGACGAACGCGCAGGGAAAGCGTGAATTATCCTGCTATATAACGGGCTGAAGTGATGAGTGATAACAGATACGCGGGTGAATTTTTGCTCACTCATAATTCCTCCCCTTCCCCCGACAAACCCTTTATGTACTCTTTAGTTAATTATATCATTATTTTGTTGTCCAGAAAATGGTAAATAATATTTAGTTGCTCGGGAAGCTGTTCAAGGCGAGGTGGAGCAGGTTTTAAAGCACAATTATCTTAAATCTGCAAGGCGTAAAAGATTATTTCAATGTAAATACATGTATAATTGAAGCAGTTTTTAGGGAAGAATTCGGTGAAATCTGCAATATATCTCGTGGAGGCGGTGGTTCAGTGAGTAATTTTAGAAAGTCAGACATAGGATCTGAGATATGCTATCATTAATTAATTTATTATACACAAATTTATTTTTTGTTGTTGTTTATCATTTATAGGTAGAATGATTACAGAGTTTATATACATTCCTTTTAACCGATAGAATTACAATTAATAAGAGTTCATATATATTTCATTTACAATTAATTAGAGTTTATATATATTTCATTTACAATTAATTAGAGTTTATGCATATTTCATTTATTCGATTGAATTACAATTAATTAGAGTTTATATACATTTCATTTAATCTATTGAATTAAAATTAATTAGATAATCTTCATATTACAGCGTCTTACATCTTTAATTGCTTACCTACAATAAAACAAAATGGAAATATCTAATATTGATTCGTATCCGCCTAGCAATAAGAAAGAATAAAATATTTTTAAACCGAAGTGGACAAAGGAAAAGGTGAAAGAAATATCTTATATCTGACATTCGCTTTTGTCAAAATACCAGTAATGACGTTTGCTTTCGTCACTATACCGGTAATGACGTTTGATTTGTATTGAACGATGGCATGTCTTTATTTTGGCTTCAAATGTTATATATAAACTTTTACGTATACAATTATAAGCATGAAAAGCCCATAATCAGCTCTCTAGATCATCGGATTACAGAAATTTAAACGCCCGGAACATTCTAACTTAACGATACAATGGATAATCGAGACAGTCTTGTTTGTCCAGGTCCGTTGCTACGATAATAAACAACCTACGCTACATCTTCCATCACTCATAACTTATGATGATTGAATTTTAAATGCGTAACGGTCTGACAGACATTTCCTTTCATTTTGGTCATCCACGAATGTAGTGCAAAGTTATTAATAAAATTTTGTGTTGGTGTTTTCATATAGTTTTGGGTGAATATTCATCATTTTGAACCGTAAAGACTGTGGGGCGAACAGTTGCATATTTACTGGTATGCTACTTCCAGCTTGTGTATCTCAACATTGCCATAGCAAACCACATAATATATGCTTTTTAACAAAATGTTGTCATCTACGGCAATTGAATTTGGGGAAACATTCAAGCCTGTCAAAAGAGATGCGAATTGATGTTGTACTGTCGTAATAATTGTATTAGTCATCGCTATCCATCACATGTGCTTCAATAAAAGTAAACATACATAAACACACCTACCTAACCCTTGCATCTCAGATTACCCACGGTATAATATGCGTACTCATTACTATCCCCTGACAAAATATAAACAAAATATGTACATTTGAGAGAGAGGGGAAGAGAGAGAAAGGGGGGGGGATCATACATTAGCACATAGGTGTAGTAGCTAAAGGCGTACGCTCTGCCCGGAGCTACACTCGGCCTAGAGTCGACAGTCCGAAGACAGGTGCCACGCCCCGAGAGACGCGCCCCTCGCCTGACTCCAGCCGAGACGAAGTACTCCAAGCCGGTCGCTAATCGCAATGCAGCTCATTGCAATCTCCTTCAACAGAATGAGATCGATCCGCGATGGCTAAGTGAGTAAGATGGTGAGTCGCTAACCAGAAGGTCTCTAGTTCGTTCCATTGTTGGTCGATAAAGTTTTGCGCGAACACTACTTCATGAATTATTTGCACAACCGGGACTATTTTGGAACATACTAGACTTTTTAAAAGAGACAAAATTTAAAAAAAATAAATTTCAATTATAAAAATGTAACTTGTTTTTGCTTTTTCATTTAAACTATTTAACATGAAATGTGTTATATATATATATATATATTTTAAATTATATACATTATCTGTGATACAATTTTTTACCGGTCGGTGCTGACTTGCCATAAAACATCATTTCATTTTATTGGTGTGTATGTACTTAATTACTTGGCGGCTGGAATTCCAAATAAAAGTAGGCTGTAGCGGCGCTGTTCGGGCAAAATTCCTCTCATTTTACTATGTATTAGCAAATAAAGATATACCTACCCGTATCGCCTATTAATATGGCTGTTATCGGCAAATCTTCCTTATATCGAATAAATCCTTCGTCAACTCGCAATACGTTATCATTCTTCTCACAGTTGCACTTCAAATTATCAACACATGTATCATTGATATTACATGCGCAGTCCATCTGACCCTTGACACCTCCCATTAAATAAGTTGCTAGTTCACCAGTTCGTGTGGTTAAACCAACATCAAGGACTACGTGAACATGGTGACATTCAAATTTAATGAATTGCTCACACTCAGCCGAGGCATTTGCTATGTTTATAATTTGATTAAGATCAAGGTTGTAGTTAATAGTAGCACTAAACCCTCTAGCTGCTTCATAGCCTTGTACATATGTTCTTTCAGCTCCACAATTACCTATAATATATCACATAGCATGTTACATATGTTCTTTCAGCTCCATAATATGGCCTATGATCATAGGCGTAGGAGCTCAAAGTAATTCAGGGGGGCATAAGAGAAAATTGCCCGAAATCCCGAAATCAATATAATATAATTAATATAGTATATATATCGAAATCAATATGATCAATATATAGTATATTATATTGATTATATATAATCAATATAATATAATATAAATCAATATAATTCTAAAAAATTAAACAATATTTTGATATTCAGAGATCATCGTCTCACCAAATTGATCGTACAAATCAGGACTCAGGAACAAAAGTAAAACATTTTAGAAATATGAGAGGCACGTCCATACGGCAGAATGTTCACAATTTCGTACAGTTTCTCAAGTAGTCCAATAGTCTTTTTAGAAAAAGTGAGAGGCACGGCCATGACGTCCAGCAAAAATGACGTCCGAAAACGGGTGAATCCCCCTGGCAACTGGCTGTTTCCTATAAGAAGTTTTCCATTTGGCTCGTTTCCTCTGCCGTTTTCCGGCCCGATGCCCGTTTTTCGGGCAATACCGTTTTTTTCGGGCATACCTATCATAAGAGAGCTTCGGGCATATTTTCGGGCATGCAGTGGACAAGAAAAAGACGAGAAAATACTTTTCGGGCAGTGTGGATCTCATAGAAATAAGTTAGTTATATTTTTTCTCTAAACATTAATAGAAAAAAAAGGTCGTCGAATTTTTCATTGCCCTATGCCTATGATATATCACATAGCATGTTACAAAGTCAGACGGGTCAAAACCAAAAGTACGACACAGATGTCAGTAGTGTGTGTGTTCTCTACGGGCTCTTACGCACGCTGTGCAGCGACGTCTCATGGAATTAACCATCTTTCGTACTTTTGGTTTTGACCCCTCTGACTTTGTACCGTTGATTACAGATTAAACATCCATAAGTATACAAATGTGTTGTTATTGATGTGTTCCCATTTGAATATTGTTCACAATAAGAAGCAAAATAAATAAGATATGTTTACAGGATCATTTTGTTATACGAGAAACTAAGTGATGCGTTTTCTATGGCGCTCAGTATATATCACATAGCATTTTACATATGTTCTATTATCTACACCTATAGAGTGACACATGTCCATTGGCAACACCATGACACACAACATGTGTGTTATTGGCGACATCATAGTCTTTAATATAACAGACAACCCGTAAAAGATTTAACATCATAACGCACAGCGAGCTACACACTTTCTGAGAACTACATCATAACACATGGCAAGCTACACACGTTCTGCGAACTACGTCATAACACATGGCAAGCTACACACTTTCTGCCAACTACGTCATAACACGTTCTTATAACTGCATCATGTTTATTTAATGTTTGTAGATATCCTCGATACCCGCAGTGTTCTCATTCCGTTCTACTGCATTATACCCTGGTTTCATCCATGGGGTATTCACCTATTTAATTTATGAGACATGCACATAAAAATGTATCCTATTAGAATACGTGTCCCTTCCACGTGGACCCAGACTAGTAATTATTTGCCCATTGATTACTAGTCTTAGTTCATGGATGGACCCTGGTATTGGTGGAGTAGGACGGAATGGCCACAAGGAATACCGAGTATGGTTTGTAGGGTGATGAGTTTTAACAAGAATTACCTATAATTGTATAAACACCATTGTCTGTAACCTCACAAGACACAGTTACAGCTGACAGTTCGATATCCGGTTTAATAACTACCGTAGGTGTAACTGATGCTCCCAGTTGGTGAGCCTCGTGACATGTCCTGGCTATAATAGTAACAACAACAGCAATAATAATAATAATAATAAGGAATGAAATAAAAAGGATCCAGTGTCCCACTGATATCCTCCGACGGTGCGCTTTGAGATCGACATACGTCATATAGTGTGCTATAAGGCAAATGTTGCCCGAGCAGCAGTGCCACGGTCTATTCTTATATCTAATCCCAACTGCCAAGGGATGCTTTATCGAAATGCAATTGAACCACCACAACGTTAATAACAAGGTTGAAAGCTAATAATTGTTGCCATAATATATTTTGACGAAGGTGTGCATAATGGTGACTTACCAATTGTACATGTAAATGATGGAATATCCCATTCGCCAGATGGGCGGCAACGAGCCCGTGAAGATCCCTGTAGATAAGCACCCTCAATACATTTGTAGTTTACGTAAGCACCAATAGGATATATGTTTTGCACGCTTTCTGCTAATGCATTTAGTCTGGGAGGTAGTGATCCGCATCCATCATCTGCAACAAAGTGGCGCAACTTAGTGACAGAAAACATAGAGAGAGAAAAAAATTGGGTTTAACGTCCACTCGACTCAAACTAGGTCATTTTGGGACTAACATATGGTTTCAATTTTATTTCTATAATTCGATTGTGCGTAGGGCTCTTTAGCAGTTTGGGGAAACCGGAGTGCCCGGAGGAAACCCACGAGGTTGAGAAGGTGCCCCTATCGCCATGCCACATACGCTCACACCAGGGATCGAAACCACAGCTGCAAGCCAGAGGTGACCGGCCAGCTAGTGGTCGAAGCGCGGCACTCTAGACCACTAGGCCATCCCAAACCCCCAATTTCAAAATAAATAGATGACACATACTTATTGCATATTTGTCTATTTTAAAAAGTATCGAGAAATCAAACTGATACCAGCATACTTAATCTAAGCCTAAGATGTTCATGATCGAACTTGAAGTACCTGGTAGTGAAACTGTACACTAAGTCTCATCACTCTCCATCAAATAGAATCAGAGTTGACCAATCAAACTGTGTATCGCTACATAGCCTAAGCAGATAATTCTCAAGTTATTGACGGAATAAATCTATACCCATATTCCTGAAGCCATAGCCCGAGAAATCCCTCTCTAGCCATTGCTGGATTGGCTTCTGATACTTGAATTTTTGAGGGAGTCTGTCTATTCTTCTCGTTCAATCAAATCTATCACTTGAGTACAGCAACATCAAGCCCTCCATTTAATTTGGTGTCTTCCCTAAAACTTTGGACAGTGAATTAAGGTATTAAAATGGTGAAAGTGTTTTAGTCTCCATACAGTATTAATCTCCAACTAGTTTTACTGCAATATTCTGCTATGCACTGGTTAATTGGGCATAATAAAATCGTAAGCCATGACGTAACGTTATGTAAACATATCTGGTCCAATTTGACGCTCTGTTTAAGGGTAGTGCCTTTGTAACGCAGTTAGCGATTGGCAGTTAATTGGACTATTGACCAATCATAATTTTAGAACAAGAATTGTCCCTTTTTCCAGCAGTGAGTAGTGGGATTAGCTCTAATCAAACGGAACACTGCGAGGAGTATGATCTATACCCCGAGTTTCATAGCTCTCGCCTAATAGTTTGTGTCGAGCGGACGTTAAACTCCCTCTCTCTCTCCCTCTCTCTCTCACCCAATTAGAACCAACGTTATCGTGTTCCGAATTCTCAACCAAACAAACTGCTTATCTCCTTTGTGAAAAATGTGCGTGCTTGACGAATAGACACCTACACAAAGTTTGAACATTCTACCCCAATGAGAAAGAGAGTTATTGTGTCCTAAAGTCTCGACAAATCAGATCGCAGTGTAATCAGAAAATGCTTAGCATCAATCAACTGTAATCACGCTTATCGAGCGACAGTCAAATTGTTTATCGCTCTGCTTACCCTGAGCCATTCTTGGTTACCCAGTGTACTCATTCCGTTCTACTCCACTATACCCTGGGTTAATCCATAGTGTTTCCACGATTTCAAACTATCTGATTGTAGTTGAGTATACGAACCCATCTAAAAACAGTTTACAACCCAGTCCTACGTAGACTCTTTAGCGTCATTTTTTACGTCATAGAACTACGTGGTTTACAAACAATATGGCGACTTGTTTGATCGATTGTGAGAAAGTTTGTAAAAGATTTAATATAAAAGAATTGACATGCACACATAAAGATGGCAGGGAAAGTTCTGTCATGAAATTCTTAAATGACACTGATTTTTCTACTACACGGTAGGTATTTTTCCCAATGACATATTTGCAAAGTGTGCAAGAACGGACTGAGGTCATCATGTGTTGGGAATTCTTTGTTGAGAGTTACTTCCCTTCGCCTATTACCTTTCCAAGTAACACTTTATGGGATTGGACGATAAAAATATCACAATCCGCCAGATAATTTGAAATCGTGGAAACACTATGGATTAACCCAGGGTATAATGGAGTAGAACGGAATGAGTACACTGGGTAACCGAGGATGACCCTGAGCCGAAACAGCTCATTATCGAACTGTATAACTATATACAAATTTTCATCACGCTCACTTAGTTATCGTGTCCCAAAGCATCAAACAATCAAATTGCTTAGCTCTGCTTACCCTAAGCAAAAAATGTCTATTTTCGAACTCCATCAAAACATTTACCTTATGAACGCTTACATAATGTTCGAACATTCTACCTCAAATAAAAGTACGGTTTTGTGTTTTAAGGTCTCGGCCAATCAATTTGATTATCCCTCGCCTTAACCTGAGCAGAAACTGGCCATTATCAAACATAGTCAAGGTACTGTTGTAACGAAACTTCATCACTTTGAATTATTAGTTAACTTGTCCCAAAGCATTAACCAATCAACCTCAGCAAAAATTGTTCAACTTTGAAGTCCAGCAAGGCATTCATCTACACCAGGTTTTGAACATTCTAGTTCAATTTAAAGGAAACTTATTGCGTCCCTTAAAGTGTGACGACCGACAGACAGACGGACGGATAATTATGTCCTCCAGAGGGTCCACAATCTTAGAGATAGAGCGAAATGTGGGTTAACGTCCACTCGACACAAAGTAGATCATTTCGGGACTAACATGGTTCCGTTTTATTTCAGTAATTCGCTTTGGTCAATGTGATTTTTTTCGCTCGTAAACAACTTTGTCGGCATTAAAAAGGTCAAGGTCAAATACCATGAAATTAATCTTTAAAAATACATCATGCAAAAGCTATATCTGATTATCGCAAGTCTTTATTTAGGCGTCAGATGTCATAGAAATGATAAATTAGATCTTTATTTAAACAACAAGCATAAAATCAACCCTGTAGACCCACGGATGGCTTGGATTTGAACAGGATTTCATTGATCGATTTAATTATAAATGGCGTCGTGAGAGGAGATTTACAATTATGTTGACGTCATACTCCTAGATCGAGGCTATTATTGATAGAGTGTTACTTGCGTTTACAGTAAAATTATGTAAATTGATAAACATCGCAGCTAACATCAACTAGCCCCATCGGATCACTTTTTTCTGTTCGCTGCTTCGGGAGTTACGTAGGCCTACCACAAGTATAAGAATGCATGCAGGCTACGGAAGAAGTCGGCTATAGTACAATTATTTACAATACTGCCCCATTGATTTGGTCCATTCCTTTCAAACTTTAACTTCTGTTGCCGACTTTCTCTCTTCTTATCTATATATTAAAAGTCTTAATTCTAATTTGTTGTAGAAAATAAATGTAATACGAGTTGAATTGCAGCCCCGTCTCAAACCAAATAGGCTAAACGTAGGCCTACCACGGTCATTGAAAACATTACTTGATAATCGAGATTATGTAGGTGGAGTTAACGCCTGTCAATCAAACCATTTCTAGTCAAAAATAACAGTGGTGATACCTATGTTCAGAATAAAGTAATTTGAATGAAATTTTCAATATATTCTTCTTTCATCATCTATTTTTGAACTGTTACAGCAAGAATAGCTAATTCCTTATAAAATCTCCCATAACGTATCTTTAAATGTGAATTTTTCACTAGTTTTCATATTCAATTCAAAATGGTGACCATCAGTAGGCCGACGTCAACATTCTGCTCGCTACACTTTATAGGCATACTTTAAAGGAGCTATTAAATCGCTAACATTTGGAACCTATATAGAAATTGACATAACAGGGTCGCAACGCATATAATACTGTAATATGAATGTATATAAACTGATTTACATTCAATGGTTTCCGTTTTTACTCAAATTTCAAATCAGTTATGTTCGGCGGAGGAAGCGAGCAGTGTCAATCGAAAGCAAATTTCTAGCGTCTGGTTATTCCAGTCTACATATGCCGTTTGATTTGGTGCAATGTGTTTAGCCTCGTTCCTCGAGTCTCTTGTTACAACTGGAGCTGAAACGCATTATGGTACACGATTCGTGTACCAATAGTATTTTTTTTTTATTTTGTCTTAAATATTGGATATCAGACGACCATCTTTGTCCGGTAAGATCACAACATCAATGTTGATTTAAATTGACAAAAAATTCGTGTTTTCAATGTTGAAAATTTTGAATGATATTTAGTTACTTTAAATGTGCCCCCCATATCAGTAGGTATAAAAGTAAAAGCCATAGAGATTTTTCACATTGCACGATAGTGACACTTCCGGGTAGGCCGACAAACTTCATATAATGCGTACGCATCAGCAGTTCCTTGGCTAGTTCAGATAACATATTTCAAGAAAAGTGTCCTACATGTATTTCGATCTTTTTAAAAATTTAATTTTTATTTCTCTTAAAGGGGAGATAGAAGATTTAAAGTAAATGTTTTGAGGTCTCAAAGAAAAAAAGAATTAGTAAAATAGGTCAATATAGTGACAAAGTAATAGCTACAATTGGAGGCCTTTAGTTCAAAGAGGCAACCTCAATATCTTTATTAATGCATGTACCATCTTTAAAATAAGTTAATTTTATATTATTAGTACTTATTACACAAAACCCAGCCCAATCTACTGAAACAACACTCATTTATCAGCAAATATTGACAATAAAGTAAATCAAACGTTGTTTTTATGTGTATACGATGTAAATATAAAATGTCCGAAAAAAACAATCTACAATAGCTTTGATTTAAAAAGAGGGGGTTTGTACTCGTGTCTGGTAGGATTAACTGCTTCATTGTAGTTTAATGTGGGAGAAATCTTATAAATAACAATAGTCAATCGTTGTTTTGATGAAATATGTTGTCAATTTTGCTTACTTTTTGCGATTGTGGTTCGCGTTCGGCATCGCTACGTGGTACTAAATAGGACCATCTCTTATCTCGAAACACGGAGGGTTGAGAGATGAGGGTTGTTATCTAACAAAGTAACAGCTTTGTAGCTCATTTTGGGGGGCCTGAAAAGTTCATTGATTTCGGAGTCGTAAAACGTTCAAGCTAAGCTCAACACTCATTCTTGGGAGGGTACGTCAATGTTTCGGCGAGATCATATTGTGAGATTCTGAGAGATCTGATTTGCTGGAAATACTTAAAAATAACTTACGACATTTAGTGTTGTTCACACCATCTTTACATCCGTTATAACACACGCCATCTTCTATTCTACAGCCTCCGTCATTACAGTAGGCACATGTCTGTAGACACAAACCATTGGATCCCCAATAACCATCTTTACAACCAGTCAAACAAACGCCATCTAATTGTCGACATGAACCGTTGCAAGTAGAACATGACTCTTCGCACATATCACCATAGTAACCATCTTCACATCCAAAACATCGTCCTGTTCTGACATCACATTTACCATCCTTACAATGGCTACTACAGTTAGTCTGGCACCTTTCACCATAGAGATCACCATGACAACCATTATAACAGACGCCATTTTCTATTCTACAGCCTCCTGGTTTACAGTAGGAACATGTCTGTAGACACAACCCATTAGATCCCCAAAAACCATCTTTACAGTCAGTCAAGCAAATACCATCTAATTGTCGACATGGACCATTGCAAGTAGAACATGATTCTTCGCACATATCACCATAGTAACCATCTTCACATCCAATACATCGTCCGGTTCTGACATCACATTTACCATCCTTACAATGGGTACTACAGTTAGAGTTGCATCTTTCACCATAGAGATCACCGTGACAACCATGAGAACATGATCCGTCCATCTTATCACATGTGTTGTTCAGACAGGTTGTGGGACATCGTATGTTACAGTTGGTACCATAGAAACCATTTGGACAGTCATCTAAAGATCATAAAGATACCAATACATAGCACAATAAGTTTAATTGGAGAATGTTCTCATTGCAAGCGGTATTAATTAATAATAGGAAATAAAATGAAATGTGGATTAACGTCCGGATTAATGAAGTCGAATACACGGTCGGGCAGCGACGCTACGGCCTACTCTAATTTCGAATTACGACTGTCAAGGATTCTTTTACCTGCACGGAACGTGTAGTCTTTTTCACTGAGGAATGAATTGAGCCAAACATATGGTGAACTTAAAACAATATCACAAATTAAAATAATATCACAAATGTATTTAAATATATGTAAATAAAAACAAATATCACAGAAAATATATCATTAAAAATAAATGTATGAAATCCTTGACATATATAACTATTTATCACATAATGCTTTTCCTTTTTAATGTGAACCGAGCGGTGTAATCAATACAATGCCCAAGCCAATCGATGATATAGAGGGTGTATATCTGCTTGCCATGTTAATAAATATCTAAATAATAATTTATATGACATTTGAAGCCAGTAAAAAAGGCAGGTGCTCGATCGTAACATGACGCACCATTAGAATTATATAATCCCAGTGTGCTATGCGTGACTGTTTTGCCCTGACAGCGGCGCTACGACCTACGGTTATAAACCTGGATAACGCTTGTAACGATTTGGTGTTACAATTATTAAAGCATGGTTGTTATAGAGGTAATTTCATATTTTTAAGTTATATCGTGAAGATATATTAAAATAAAGCCTTAAAATTGATGGCAACTATACACAATGTATTATATTGTTGCTATTGACATGTGTTATATTGTTGTTATAACCATGTATTATATTGTTGCTATTGACGTGTGTTATATTGTTGCCATTGACATGTGTTATATTATTGTGATAGGCATGCGTTATATTGTTGCTATTCACATGTGTTATATTGTTGTTATAGGCATGCGTTATATTGTTGCTATTGGCATGTGTTATATTGTTGTTATAGGCATGCGTTATATTGTTGCTATTCACATGTGTTATATTGTTGTTATAGGCATGCGTTATATTGTTGCTATTGGCATATGTTATATTGTTGTTATAGACATGTGTTATACTGTTATTATAGACATGTGTAATATTGTTATTGTTGCTATTGGCATATGTTATATTGTTGTTATAGACATGTGTTATACTGTTATTATAGACATGTGCAATATTGTTGTTATAGACATGTGTTATATTGTTGTTATAGACATGTGTTATATTGTTGTTATAGACATGTGTTATAGTTGCTAATCACATGTGTTATATTGTTGTTATAGGCATGCGTTATATTGTTGCTATTGGCATGTGTTATATTGTTGTTTTTGAAACGGATTTATGAATGAAATACGGTTAGTTTGCAATTAATGTAATAATATTTATGTGGAGTAAGATATCGATATTGAGGGGTGTCGAATTACTGTTAATAAAACCATGGATCGTATTTATTTAATTATTCATACTCACCGTAGCCTATCTATCTATATAGCAGTTAAAGAAAGGTCTACGTAGTGCGTATAAACTATAATGATAAAACTGAATACTGATCACCGGCTTGTCTTGTGTCAGTTTATGGTTATTGTTGTTAATATATAGAGAATCTCCTACAAGTGTTTTTTGATATCAAGTTGATAAAGTAAAAAAAAAACCGAGGCTCGGAGATTTTATTTATCACCCAATCCTTTCTTACATGCACAAATAAATAAATATAATTTTTTGGTATAGATTTCACTTTTACCGAATCTGAATACACTACAGCGTAGTAATATATCATTTTTGACAGCAGTTTATCCTATTGCAAAGTCATATATATTGAACAAATATTTCCTTCAAGGTCAATTAAATAAAAACAGTTTCTTTTTTATTTCCTTCAAGGTCAATTAAATAAAAACAGTTTCTTTTTAACAAAATCAAATTCATGTAAAGCGATATCTACTAAGGAGAAATCGGATTTGCTGGAAATACATAAAAATAACTTACGACATTTAGTGTTGTTCACACCATCTTTACATCCGTTATAACACATGCCATCTTCTATTCTACAGTCTCCTGCATTACAGTAGGAACATGTCTGTAGACACAAACCATTGGATCCCCAATAACCATCTTTACAACCAGTCAAACAAACGCCATCTAATTGTCGACAAGGACCATTGCAAGTAGAACATGATTCTTCGCACATATCACCATAGTAACCATCTTCACATCCAAAACATCGTCCTGTTCTGTCACCACATTTACCATCCTTACAATGGTTACTACAATTAGTCTGGCATCTTTCACCATAAAGATCACCATGACAACCATTATAACAGACGCCATTTTCTATTCCACAGCCTCCTGGTTTACAGTAGGAACATGTCTGTAGACACAACCCATTAGATCCCCAAAAACCATCTTTACATCCGTTATAACACACGCCATCTTCTATTCTACAGCCTCCTGCATTACAGTTGGAACATGTCTGTAGACACAAACCATTGGATCCCCAATAACCATCTTTACAACCAGTCAAACAAACACCATCTAATTGTCGACATGGACCATTGCAAGTAGAACATGATTCTTCGCACATATCACCATAGTAACCATCTTCACATCCAATACATCGTCCTGTTCTGACATCACATTTACCATCCTCACAATGGATACTACAGTTAGAGTTGCATCTTTCATCATAGAGATCACCATCACAACCATGAGAACATGATCCGTCTATCTTATCACATGTGTTGTTCAGACAGTTTGTGGGACATCGTATGTTACAGTTGGTACCATAGAAACCATTTGGACAGTCATCTAAAGATCATAACGATACCAATACATAGCACAATAAGTTCAATTGGAGAATGTTCTCATTGAAATCGGCATTAATTAATAATAGGACATAAAATGAAATGGGGTTTAACGTCCGGATTAATGAAGTCGGGCGTACGACCAGACAGCGACGCTACGGTCTACTCTTATTTCGAATTACGACTGTCAAGGATTCTTTTACCTGCACGCAACGTGTAGTCCTTTTCACTGAGGAATGAATGAATGGATGAATAAAATGTTGTTTAATGGCACGTCAGCTTCAGTTGCGCCAAACATATGGTGAATTTAAAATGGTTATTGTTGTTAATATACTATTCAAAAAAAGTAGGGGATATTTGATTTTGGGGGCATAATACTAAAATATGCAAATGACTACGAAAAAAGTCACTATAGAACCTAACAGAAGAAACATTTCCAGTTACATGTGACGCCCAAACGCACCAATAGCTACCGCATGGAATGCAGGTGATGCTTGGGATCATCATGGGTGTCCAACCCAAGATTTGCACGATTCTGACTTTGAATGTTACAGTCATTGTGGCATTGAATTCCATGGTGGAAACATCAGTTTAATTGTTTTAGTAACCAGAAAACAAATTTTGATATGCGTCGGCTTACCCAAAATGAAAGGTTACGTGCCCTTGGCATGCTACAGATCGGCACAACACAGGCGGTTGTGGCGCGGACGATGAATGTTTCTCAGTCTGTCATAAGCAGGCTATGGTCCAGATACCGTGATACACAATCTGTACAGGACAGACCACGCTCAGGTCGACCAAGGGCGACAACTCAAGCCCAGGATCGATTTATCCCTACCTTGGCCTTGAGAAATCGTGTCATCACAGCAAATCAGATCAGTGCTCGTCTTCAAACAGACACTGGTGTGAGAGTGAGTGGCCAGACGATTCGGAATCGACTGCATAGGGGTCACCTTCGCGCCCGACGTCCTCGCGTGATCCCTTGTTTGAGAGATCATCACATTCAGGCAAGACGTCGTTGGTGTAGGCATCGCCAACACTGGGATAATCGACGCTGGAGCAATGTGATGTTTTCAGATGAGTCAAGGTTCCCTGTTGATTTTTTGGACAGACGTAGGAGGGTGTGGCGTCGTCGAAACCAGCGCTTCCAAGACGTTAACGTCATCAGACATGATCGATTTGGGGGTGGTTCTGTTATGGTGTGGGGAGGCATCACTGTTGCTGGAAGAACGGCTTTACATGTTGTTGCAGGGCGTGTTACAGGCCAGTACTACCGGGACAACATCTTGGCAGTCCATGTTGTGCCGTTCGCACGACGTCATGGCCGCCGTTTCGTCTTCCAGGATGACAACGCAAGATGTCACAGGGCCAGGATCGTTACAGGTTACCTCCAACAACAGAACATCACCACATTACCTTGGCCAGCACTGAGTCCCGACCTCTCCCCCATCGAGCATGTCTGGGACATGCTTGGACAGAGGTTACGTCAACGTCAACAACGTCCTGCCAATGTCCAAGAACTTGCTGCTGCGTTGCAACAGGAATGGGACAATCTGGACCAAAATGACCTTAGACGTCTCATTAGGAGTATGCCACGTCGGATCAATGCTTGTTTGGCAAACAGATGGGGATTTACCCGTTACTGACTTTGTTGTGATGCTGTGGTAACTTTGCTGTTTGACCCCGGGTATCATTTTACCCTTATAATGGTCAGTCTGTGCCTTACTTAGTCTAACGATCATTTGGAATAAATCGATGAATGTGAACTTCATTTCATTTTGTCATTTGTTTCTTCGTCAGTTTCATTAGGTGACTTTAATAACACTTAAAAATCAAATATCCCCTACTTTTTTTGAATAGTATATATAGAGAATCTCCTACAAGTGTTTTTTGATATCAAGTTGATAAAGTAAAAAAAAAACCGAGGCTCGGCGATTTTATTTATTACCCAATCCTTTCTTACATGCACAAATAAATAAATATAATTTTTTGGTATAGATTTCACTTTTACTGAATCTGAATACACTACAGCGTAGTGATACATCATTTTTTGACAGTAGTTTATCCTATTGCAAAGTCCTATATATTGAACCAGTATTTCCTTCAAGGTCAATTAAATAAAAACATTTTCTTTTTAACAAAAAGAGAAGTTACTTTTTATTTAAAATAAATGGTTTCTTTAAAAAAAAAGAAAGTAGTACCTTTTCGGTTGACCAATCAAATTCATGTAAAGCGATATCTCTTAAGGAGACATCGCAGTAGATTATGTAATTTATCACACAAGCGATATCTACTGTCAAATGTGTTATTGGGTGATAAAATACAATATCGGCCGACTCCCGGTGTTACATAACTGGAGATTATGTACAAAAATGTCAATTAACACCTTTCATACATAAAATCGATTAACCGTATCAGGTTATGACATTGGCACTGGTCTGACACGACCAACGGCCACGTGGAAGCCATTAGTACTACCCCTGGCCTGAGATATGATGCAATAAAAAGTTATAAGCAAACTGTACTGAATGTTAAATCTGATATGATGCAGTAGCTAAATGTCAAATAAGATTCTTTTTCTTATAAGACGGGATGGGAACAACATCAGAAGGAGAGACTAGGCGAGGTCTTAAAATTAACTTGATATTACCCCTGCCAGTCATTACACCAGTTGTTTGCCCAACCGGGACTATATATGATATACTATGTATTGAGTTCTTAAAATCATTTAAAATACAGATTTGACGTCATTATCGCCTCCTGCAGTATCAATATATTACTCAATGCCTCGCTATCGACCATTAAACCATACATATATGTCAAGGATTTGATATTTTTATTTTTAATTATATTTTCTGTGATATTTGTTTTTATTTATATAAGTGCATCTGTGTGATATTGTTTTAATTTGTCTCGTTAAATTCACCATATTATGTTATCCCGGTTGGAGCTGAGGTGCCATTAAACAATTTCTCATTCATTCATCTAATGCTATTTTCGTAGCTACTGCAAGGCCAGAAACAAACTCCCTAAAAATGCTATAAAATGTTCGCCACAGACGCGCTGCCCCGATGTTATCCACTCCAGCGCTGGCAACCATCACGAAACGGCGCGCGCCTTTCTGACAGCGATAAAATCAACCCGAAAATATAAATAAGGTGAACCAAGAAGAGTAAGTCTCCGCGTCGGCGTTCACCGATAGTCAAGCTCAGGGTTGTCAGATCAGCCGTCATTCGCTTGAGCCAACTACAGAACAAGAAGCGGCCTTTTTGTCAGATAATTTAGGTCCGATTTACCCGCAATTCCAACACAAACCACATGGTGGTGTAACGGTGATATCTGGGCACGGTTTTAAAATCGGATAAAAATTGCGACCACTAGACCACAATCTAAATATGCTATTTTTCGTATATTCAGTGGCCGCAATGATATACGGGAATATCGATAGGAACCGCGATCTCGGGGACATAAACATATATTTTAGGTTTCATCAAAATCGGTTAAAAATTGTGTCATCTAGAGGGTTCACAACCTTGGTATAACATACTTTTACTCTATTTCCGTACAAGAAGTGATTTTATCGGGCAGTTTGGGACTGATTTTAACGAAATGCGAACCCATCTATCATCAGGGTGTAACGGTGATGTAACTGAAAGGTTTAACTCGAAATTGAAAATTCCACCGATCTATGCAGTGTCCTACGTAACAAGATGGTATACCTTTATTTTCCGCGAACGAAATTGACGGGCCTGTTTTAAATCCAATTGAATCCAAACTGGGAACTATCTAGCGTTGGGTGTTCTGATTATGTTTTGTTAAAAGAAATGTTAAATAATTAATCCGACTGCACATCGGCGTAGATTAAGCTGTGGAATTTTTTTTTTCCTCTAAAGATGCAAATCACGCATCGTTACTGTAAAGCCCCGTTTCGAATTATTTAAGATTACAACAATGCCTAGCTGATTTCAAAAGTCTTTACCTAAACATAACTTTTAATGTTTAACGTCACCCAAAGAATGAAAGTTAATATCTTTAGATAATTTTTAAGCCTCGGACATGTCTTTTAACAATGAGTAATATAATCATTGAAATACAGATATGACGTTATCCTTTGATTTTGGCGTCGCGTAATGGTCCCTGGCTTAAGACATTGTGTAATATTAAGAGAGAGAGAGAGAGAGAGAGAGAGAGAGAGAGAGAGAGAGAAATTGGGTGTAACATCCACAATGTAACAAACTAGGTCATTTTTAATTTTATTTCAATAATTCGCTTGCGCGTAGGGATCTTTAGCAGTGGGAGGAAACCGTAGAAAACCAACGAGGTTGGACAAGCAATCTTACCACTTGTCACGAACAACCGTGGATTCGAAACCACGTCAGTTGACTCAAAAGACTTTATGATACGGCATGCACGTGCTAACCATTCGGCCATCTAACGGTGTGTTCCCACGTTACCGGCAGACTGTTAATCCCTTAATTGATCTTAAAACTATACTCTGTTTAAAATTAGTTACTCCAGAACTGTTCACTAGTGTTCAGCGTTAATGAGCTCTTAATGTCTCTTCATAAAATTTATTAAAACTAATGACATTTTGAACACAGTTCATGCCGGCGTTATGCCTTCAAACATGAATTCAATTTACTATATTAATATAAATAGATGGTCGAACTGTGTTAAATCTTTAATAAACAACAACGTGTCTAAATTTTAAAATGGCAAACGTTCAGGTTAATGTTCGCTTAACTCCAATTATCGGGGTAGCCGAACTTTAATACACAATGGTTACAAGTACCGAATAAAGTCAAGCAGACCAAATGCCGTCCATGGGAAATGTTCAACAAAAACATGTCCAGCTGTACAGTAAAATGATTGTTTTGTTGCAAGGCATTTATTTATAAATTATAAAATGCTATTTAACCCTTGTGCGTACACGTCGCACGAAAAACGTTGTCGGTAACAAGGGGTAATCTCAGACCCCAGAAATAAAAAGGTTTTGGGATGAATAATTTTATTCAAATGCGATCAAACTACAGCTTCATATCAAGACTGAACAAAAATCAATAAGTCTAAATCAAAATATTTCAGGTATTATCTGTGACGATAGGAACTACAAGATTTTTTGGAAACCATACAAATCTAAAAATAACGTAATTGTCATGTTCCACGCAGAATAGTCTTTAGATGGGGTTTGAAGTGTACCTTGATTTGCTCTCAGATCTAGATTACTAGAATAACCAAAATAATATCATCAGTAAGAACGATCCCTAATACAAAGCTAGCACCGATTGCAGAACAGATTAGACACCTGTAACCAGCAAAATGTTGAAAGGAAAGGAGAGGGGAGTCCACAAGACCCCTGGTGACCGACAACGTAATAATCGAAGTTTCGTGTCAAATGATGAATGTTGCCACTGCCTCACATCCATTCTATTTTCAACATTATACGAGACATTACGTAGCTGACAATGCATAAAATTCTCGCTTGTCAATTATGAACCAATTTCTCACAAACGGATATGGTCGTGGGGTCCACAAATACCCCTTGTATACGCACAAGGGTTAATAAAAGTTAAATGTGTAAATTGTAATGCATTTTTATATGCGTAATTTATTTAATGTTATTTAATAAATGTTAAATTTGTTCAAATCAATACATTTTTATGTGTGTATATTATTTAATGTTATTTTATAAAAGTTAAATTTCTTAAAATCAATACAATTTTATTCTTAAAAAGATACGGACTATAGTTTATAACACCATTGTTCTAGGATTAACGGCAAAATTTGACTTCAAAGCCTGCCGGCAAAGTGGGAACACCCCCGTCTAACCATTAAAACAACACTCGATTTAACGATCCGGGTGTATTATCGATTATATTCCTTAACATTCATGAAAATTACACACAAAGAGAATCGCTTAATTTAACCAACATACCTCCGGCCTTTGTAGCTGCTAAACGCGCTGCACTTGCGTTTCTTGCGATTTCGCAGTAGTTAAACATGCCAGGGAAGAAACGGCATGCAAATAAAGTAAGCTCTTCTGGATCACTTTGTGCTGAAACATACCCAGTTGATACAATTGAAATCCACAGACATATTCTAAGACTCACATACATATTTAGTTAATACGTTTATCAACCGATTACAGACTATAGAAGAAATATACTTATATCTGTTCTTTTTTATTAACTCAGTCCTTACATAATCAACCCTCCAGTGATCACTGATAAAGTGATTATGAAATCGGATTGCCCCTATCAAAAAAAGGTTGATGTGCTTTTGCATAAAAAACACTTTTATATATCTAACGTATTTCACGCACTATTTAACATGCATCGAACGTTCCATATAACATTTTTATATGTTCAGCGAGGTAATTGGTGCATCCCACTTATACTACAGGTTTTAAAAAGAAGCTTTAAATTTGATTTGGTCTTCAATTTCTGGGGTGGTGGCATATTCCGGAAGCAATGGCCCGAGAAATCCCTCACTGGCCATTGCTGGAATAGCGTCTGTTTCTTGAACTTATGCGGGAGTGTCTATTCTTTCCGTTCAATGAAAGCTATCACTTAAGTACAGCAACATGACAGTCCTTCGTTTAATCTGGGTCTTCACTAAAACTTTGGACAGTGATTTAAGGTATTAAAATCGGTGAAAGTATGTTCGTTTCCAAACAGTATTGTTTACATTTCATTCGACTTGATAGCCTCGTTTGTCACGCAATTACTTTTACTGCAGTATTCTGCTATGCACGGGTTAATTAAGCATAATAAAATCGTGAGTCATGACGTAACGTTATGTAAACATATTTGGTCCAATATTGGCACTCGTTTTAAATGTAAAGCTTTTGTAGGGCAGCTAGTGATTGGTTGGTAGACGAACTACTGACCAATCAAAATTTAAAACAACAATATCCACCCATAATAGCAGTGTGTAGTAGGATTACCTCTAATCAAACGCAACACTGCGCGGAGTATGGGGGGTGGGTGGTGGTTTGAAACATTTCGAACGTATATATATCTATTGTGGTACACTTCCAATACAGACTGTCTTTACACACTTCCAATGAATACATTAACCGCGCTCACTACCTTTTCTGTACACATCCTAGCAGCAAGACTTGTGGCTTACCCCGCTGAGAAACTACAAATTCTTGTTATTATTAATAAATAAATAAAAAAAATTTTCTCCTTTTAAATTCCCGAATTATAAAATGAACACAATATTTGTTATAAAAGAAATCTAATGAGATAAATCTAATAAGATAAAAAATTTTGAATGAATGATCGTGAACTTGAAGAGTACATGAAAATGTACAAAAATTCGTTCATTCCTGGAGTTTTACGTCAACTTCCACCAAGGCTGATATCGTGACTAGTTTAAAAATTTAAAACAATTCATCTTATTTAGTTAAGCAAGTATTAAACTCAATGTATTCTCCAAATATTAAAAATATTTTCAAAGACCAAAAATGTACTCTGCGTTGATATTTTTGCTTTGATATTAAAGAAAAGGAAGCGGCTAAACGACCGGATACAGTTCCTTACGAAAATTTACTACGAAACCGGATCTCAACATTTCTCCACTACAAAACCGGATATTTGACCAATCCAAACCTTAAACCGCGTATCTCTTCGCCAATATGTCATTTTACTCTTAAATTCGAATTGTTACATCGCCTCTAAGAGTGAATTAAGGGACGTAAATTCCGCACCAAAAATGATGCCTATGTAGAGACCGCCATATTGGAAAAGACCGCTAATAACCACGTGATAAAATTGGCCAATCAGAGACGATAACCGGTTTCGTAGTAAATTTTCGCCGGTAACCGTATCCGGTCGTTTAGACACTTTCTAAAGAAAACATGCTATAATATATAATGAATAAGTTATTTCGACACACATCATTAGATTAATTACGTCTCTTAATGTGTGGAACAGTTCAAGGCTGATTATTTAGGGGTCAGGATTTAGAGGGTCATAAAATTTGTAGTCGAAATGGGATGTAGTCAAAATTGGAGTGAACCGGCAAATTATAAGGTCAAACTTGAACGGTTCCTACGTGCTGTATTTCGTAAGTTCAACTTGTAAGAAAGTACAGCAGAGTAAGGTGATCTTGTTAATTAAGTACAACACAGATTGCATTCATTAGTCAAGTGTAGGCCACTTTTTGTCATGTGCTGCTACTACAGTAAGTACAGGGGGACTGCATCACACACAAACAATTCCACAAGACAAATATACGGGCAGGACACAATATACAGATATCAAACGCACATATCAGTTAAAGGGACAATAACACTCTTGCTGGCTTGGCAGCCCCAGAAAATAAATAATAGCCTTATTCTAAGTACTAGATGTTTAAGTGGCCTACCTGTTGTGTAAATTATCCATTACGACCCATTTTACTTGTCCAGGGGGTTCGAAAATATTTTAAATCAAAGTCACATTTGAAAAGGTTTACGTTAGACTTTTCAAATCAATTAGTTGAATTTTTCCAATGTTTTAAATTAGGTGTGTTAAGATGAAATTTATATCATCAATTAATTGGAATATTGTAAAATAATACAATTTGTTGACCAGAATGAAGATTGGGACATATTATTTAGTTACAACAAGAGTGTTATTGGGGCTTTAAAGTGAATGGATCCGAGGGCTAGCCGTAAACGTCCACCGCGCTGTACAGACTTCACTCAAAATGAGAAACAAACGTACAATAACGAAATAATTATAGACTTTATTCAACTGTTTCATTACACAAAATATAATATGTCACAAACTGTGAATGTTGAAGAAATGGAACTATAGAAAAATATTTGAAAAAAAGCCTATATTAAGGGCAATAATCCAGATAGAATTAGGAAACCGCTCAATTTAAATTACGGGACCAGTAGGTATTATTCTATTCTATCATTGCACAAAATGTAATCAGATATATACTCGCAAGAAATGTCAAACTTGGTATTTTGAAGAAACGTAAGTTTCGAAATTTCTTTTAAAACGTAATTGTGTACATATGATACTCCCAAATTGATTTACTATGGAGTGTATCTCTCGTCGTGGTATTGTGTATCTTTATTATAGTTATATTTTTTGTCCCCCGGCTTTCGAAGAAAGTTGGGGGACTATTAAAATGGGTTCGTCCGTCTGTCTGTCCGTCACACTCTTTGGGACACAATAACTCTCCTCCTAATTGAGCTAGAATGTTCAAACTTGGTCTAGGTGTTTATTAGGTCGATACCTTGATGGAGTTCGAAGATGAACATTTTCTGCATAGGGTAAGCAGAGATAAGCAATTTGATTGGTTGATGCTTTGGGACACGATAACTTTAGTTCTAATTAAGTGAGAGTGATGAAACTTGGTGTATAGTTTCATTATATCAATACCTTGACTAAGTTCGATAATGAACATTTTCTGCTCACTGCTCATGGTAAGTAGAGCGATAAGCAATTTGATTGGCCGAAACTTTGGAACACAATTACTCCCCTTCTACTTGAGTTAAAATGTTCAAACTTGGTTTATGCGTTTATTAGGTCAATGCCTGGATGGAGTTCGAAGATGAGCATTTTCTGCTCAGGGTAAGTAAAGATAAGCATTTTGATTGGTTGATGCTTTGGGACACGATAACTTTAGTTCTAATTAAGTGAGGGCGATGAAACTTGGTGTATAGTTTCATTACATCAATACCCTGACTAAGTTCGATAATGAACATTTTCTGCTCAGGGTAATCGAGCGATAAGCAATTTGATTGGCCGAAAATTTGGAACACAATAACTCTCCGTCTAACTGAGCTACTAACTGAGCTACAATGTTCAAACTTGGTGTAGGCGTTCATTAGGTGAATGCCTTGATGGAGTTTGATGCAGATATAAGCAATCTGATTGGTTGATGCTTTGGGGCACGGTAACTTTGGTTATAATGAAGTGAGAGCGATGAAACTCAGAATATAGATTCATAATTTTATATCATTACCTTGACTAAGTTTGATAGTGAGAATTTTCTGCCTAGGCTAAGGAGCGATTGGTCAAGACTTTGGAACATAATAACTTTTAATTGAGGTAGAATTTTTAAACTTGATATAGATGTTCATTAGGTGAATGTCTTGACTGAGTTCAATGATTAACATTTCGAGCTGAAGCTAAGCAGAGCTAATCAACTTCATTGGTCGGTGCTTTGAGACAAGATATCCTGATTCTATCTGGTAGAGTGATGAAACTTAGTGTATAGTTTGATTGCTCCTTACTTTTGCCCCACTAAATAGGAAATATTTGTTCCATACTAATTTACACTTAAAGTGCCATATATTAACAGTGTTATCAAATGGTCAATCCTTGTATCAAGTTGTCGATATTTCTTAACAAGATGCCTTTTGGTACCACCAAATAATATCTGTGAAATGGTGATTTCGACATAAGATTGTTCTTGTTTTATTTTATTAAGTTAAATAACTTGTAAATATTAGGATGGCATGCTGTCGTTAAAATTTTATTAAAAAGAACTCACTAACGTTAAACACTAGTGAACAGTTCTTGAGTGACTACTTTAAAACAGAGTATAGTTTTAAGATCAATTAAAGGATTAACAGTCTGCCGGCATAGTGGGAACACACCAAAGGGACAAAGGGAAAGAGTGTGAGAAACACATCTATCCCGTCTGTTTTAAATTAATTTTCGAACTTTAATCGAGCACCTGCGAAACGTGAAACACCTATCCTAAGTGGGCTTCGGGTTATTAAAAAAATCAAAATTCGCGTCATGCTCCAAATGTAAAAATAATGAATTTACTTACCGTTTATATAACAGATACGTATACAAACCCACTCACTGTCTTTATATTATGTATTATAATTGACATGATCATCCAACAAGAATGTTATTCAGATATCTATTTAATCTTTAAAGGTAGGGCATAACGGTTTGACAATTAATTTAATTGCGCAAACCAATGAGGTTCGTACTATCAAGATTCTTTAAATATATAGGGCATAATACGGTCTGACATTCTCGTGACATGCGTGTTTGTAGTCCTCCAGTATTTTTCCATTAAGATTAGATGTCTCCGTGTTCCACATACAGTACCAAATTTTTCATAATTTTATTGGAAATGACTGCCAAATAAATATATCCATGGGAATGAGTCCTTAAGTTAAAGTTTATTCTATAAATACTGATATAGGCATGTTTATTCTAAGAGTGAAGAGCTGTTACCCCTCCAAAAATAGAACAAAAACTACCAATATACCAAAGAACTTAATGTTAGAAGGAAATCCAAGAAATAGTGTCCTTTCCCCACCATTCATGTGCCTTGAGCGAGAAAATGAAATGAATTTGGGTTCAACGTCATACTCTTCTGCACCTAACCTGGGCTAATGGAAGACGTGCATACGCCATACAGTGTGCTATGAGGAAAAAATTTTTACCCGGGCAGCAGCGCTACCGCCTACTCTTAAATCGAATTCCAACTGCCAAGGGATCTTTCACGTGCACGCCAATGTGTACACGGAACCTCAGTTTTTCGTCCCATCCGAACGACTACACAGCTGTCGTTGTCAGGCCCTCCGTTCTGCATCACTGACAAGGGGAAATCACCCGGAAAATCGAGCCAGCGTCTTTATTACTTAGCCACGTGATCCCCATCTTGGGAGAGAGAGAGAGATGGGGTTTAACGTCCACTCGACACAAACTAGGTCATTTCGGGACTAACATATGGTTTAATTTTATTTCAATAATTCGCTTGCGCGTAGAAGTCTTTAGTCGTGGAAGGAAACTGGAGCACCCATAGCAAACCCCCGATGTTGGACCCTACTCCTTGTACAACCGTTGATTCGGAACCATGACAGGCTTTATGATCATACAGCTGACCATTCGGCCATCCATCACACCTCATGTGTCTTGAAGGATAGGGTTGCGTGAATTATAGCAAATGGTGTCCCTTTAACATGAAGTGGAGTTTTAAACTGTTCTGCATGAATTGGTATAAAGCGTTTCCGTCTGCTCAACGCCGAATTTGTAAAGAAAGAACGAAATGGCATTCATTTCGTTTAAAAAAAAGTGGTTAAATATTAAAATATAGCTTATTAGATCAACCTGATATCAGTGGTTAAATATCACAATCTGTTTTATTGAATCTGATAATATACTGAGCGCATGACTTAGTTTTTCGTATAACAAAATGATCCTAAAAACATATCTTATTTATTTTGCTTCTTATTGTGAACAATATTCAAATGAGAATACATGGGGGTTGGGATGGCCTAGTGGTCTGGAGTGCCGCGCTTCGACCTCTAGCTGGCCGGTCACCTCTGGCTTGCGGCTGTGGTTTCGATCCCTGGTGTGAGTGTATGTGGCATGGAGATAGGGGCGCCTTCTCAACCTCGTGGGTTTCCTCCGGGCACTCCGGTTTCCTCCCACTGTTAAAGACCCCTACACGCAAGCGAATTATTGAAATAAAATTGAAACCATATGTTAGTGTCAAAATGATCTAGTTTGTGTCGAGTGGACGTTAAACCCCATTTCTCCCTCATTTCATCATATTTAATACATGATTGTGAATCAACTAAATATTGTCAAATAACATAATACTGTAAGTTAGTAAAATAAACAACATACCTTGATCAACAAACGCGTTGACTATGCCATTTTCCCCTAAAATATTCAAAACATACACTGTATATAAAGATAGGTTGCCAGGCAACGAAACATACGCCCACAGCAGCTAAATCGTCCGGGCAGTCAACAAGGGTTGTCGCATATTTTTACTTTTTTTGGTAATGAAACATTTGTAATACACTAAAATCTGATTAAGAGTAACAACTCATTATGTAATTATCTGAAAATCATTAGAATTTGTTTGCTTTTTATAAAGTTTTGCCCCATGCCAAAAATTAGTATACGGAAACATTTAACATCATGGATTTAGCTGTTCAGTTATTAAAATTCATTGAAAATCAAAATACTTGTTCGTTTCAACACCTTAAACTCTGTGTATCAATCTGAAGTCAATCGGATGATAAGTTTGGCATCTATAGCGTCACAAGGGTTTTTGAAGGGGTCAAGGGAGATAACTCTGGGCGTCATTATTTGAAATCGCGGAAAATCAGCAGGCTTCTTCGTCTCATGACCTTAAACAGTGTGTGTAAATCTAAAGTTAATCGAATATTAACTTTGGCATCTAGGGCCTCCACAGGATTTTTTGATGTGATCAAGGGCCATAACTCTGGCAATAATTATCAGAGATTGCTGAAAATCAATAGGCTTCTTTGTCCCATGACCTTAAACACTGTGTATAAATTTAAAGTCAATCAGATATTAACTTTGGCCTCTAGAGCATACACAAGATTTTTTGAAGTGATCAAGGGCCACCATACTCTGGCACTAATTATCAGAAATCGCTGGAAATCAATAGACTTCTTCGTCTCATGACCTTAAACACTGTGTATAAATTTGAAGATAATCGGATTTCAACTTTGGCCTCTAGAGCATCCACAAGATTTTTTGAAGTGATCAAGGGCCATAACTCTGGCACTAATTATCGGAAATCGCTGAAAATCAATCGGCGTTTTCGTCTTATGACCTTAAACACTGTGTATGAATTGAAAGTTAATCGTATATTAACTTTGGCCTCGAGAGCGTTCAAAAGATTTTTTTGAAGTGATCAAGGGCCATAACTCTAGCACTAATTATCGGAAATCAATAAGCTTTTTCGTCTTATGACCTTAAACACTGTGTATAAATTTCAAGTCAATCGGATATTAACTTTGGCTTTTAGAGCGTCCACAAGATTATTTGAAGTGATCAAGGGCCATAACTCTGGCACTAATTACCGGAAATCGCTGAAAATCAATAGGCTTCTTCGTCATATGACCTTAAACAGTGTGTATAAATTTAAAGTCAATCGGATATTAACTTTGGCTTATAGAGCATCCACAAGATTTTTTGAAGTGATCAAGGGCCATAACTCTGGCACTAATTATCGGAAATCGCTGAAAATCAATAGGCATCTTCGTCTTATGACCTTAAACACTGTGTATAAATTTAAAGTCAATCGGATATTAACTTTGGCCTCTAGAGCGTCCACAAGATTTTTTGAGGTGATCAAGGGCCATAGTTATTATCGGAAATCGCTGAAAAACAATAGGCTTCTTCAACTCGTGACCTTAAACACTGTGTATAAATTTAAAGTCAATCGGATATTAACTTTAGCCTCTAGAGCGCCCACAAGCAATTGTGGACGCCGGACCGGCGGACGGACGGACGGGGGCGACGACAATATACGACCACATTTCAATGTGGGCGTATAAAAAGAGTTTATAAATAGAACGCCATATTAACGTATTCTGACATGTCGGTTAACCATTTGTGGGTGCTGACTGTGTTACAGCAGTTCATGGATTGTGTTGAAACGGATCTGATCAATATATACTATTCAAAAAAGTAGGGGATATTTGATTTTTAAGTGTTATTAAAGTCACCTAATGAAACTGACGAAGAAACAAATGACAAAATGAAATGAAGTTCACATTCATCGATTTATTCCAAATGATCGTTAGACTAAGTAAGGCACAGACTGACCATTATAAGGGTAAAATGATAGCCGGGGTCAAACAGCAAAGTTACCACAGCATCACAACAAAGTCAGTAACGGGTAAATCCTCCTCTGTTTGCCAAACAAGCATTGATCCGACGTGGTATACTCCTAATGAGACGTCTAAGGTCATTTTGGTCCAGATTGTCCCATTCCTGTTGCAACGCAGCAGCAAGTTCTTGGACATTGGCAGGACGTTGTTGACGTAACCTCTGCCCAAGCATGTCCCAAACATGCTCGATGGGGGACAGGTCGGGACTCAGTGCTTGCCAAGGTAATGTGGTGATGTTCTGTTGTTGGAGGTAACCTGTAACGATCCTGGCCCTGTTACATCTTGCGTTGTCATCCTGGAAGATGAAATGGCGGCCATGACGTCGTGCGAACGGCACAACATGGACTGCCAAGTTGTTGTCCCGGTAGTACTGGTCTGTAACAAGCCGTTCTTCCAGCAACAGAACCACCCCCAAATCGATCATGTCTGATGACGTTAACGTCTTGGAAGCGCTCGTTTCGACGACGCCACACCCTCCTACGTCTGTCCAAAAAATCAACAGTGAACCTTGACTCATCTGAAAACATCACATTGCTCCAGCGTCGATTATCCCAGTGTTGACGATCCCTACACCAACGACGTCTTGCCTGAATGTGATGATCTCTCAAACAAGGGATCACGCGAGGACGTCGGGCGCGAAGGTGACCCCTATGCAGTCGATTCCGAATCGTCTGGCCACTCACTCTCTGATTTGCTGTGATGACACGATTGCTCAAGGCCAAGGTACGGATAAATCGATCCTGGGCTTGAGTTGTCGCCCTTGGTCGACCTGAGCGTGGTCTGTCCTGTGCATATTGTGTATCACGGTATCTGGACCATAGCCTGCTTATGACAGACTGAGAAACATTCATCGTCCGCGCCACAACCGCCTGTGTTGTGCCGATCTGTAGCATGCCAAGGGCACGTAACCTTTCATTTTGGGTAACCCGACGCATATCAAAATTTGTTTTCTGGTCACTAAAACAATTAAACTGATGTTTCCACCCTGGAATTCAATGCCACAATGACTGTAACATTCAAAGTCAGAGTCGTGCAAATCTTGGGTTGGACCCCCATGATGATCCCAAGCATCACCTGCATTCCATGCGGTAGCTATTGGTGCGTTTGGGCGTCACATGTAACTGGAAATGTTTCTTCTGTTAGGTTCTATAGTGACTTTTTTCGTAGTCATTTGCATATTTTAGTATTATGCCCCCAAAATCAAACATCCCCTACTTTTTTTGAATAGTATATTAAAGATAGGTACCCCTGTTTTCAAACTGTTTCCCGAAATTGTTAAACAACTTTGTGAACCGCAGAAGCCTTACAGTTGGATAGTTTTTACCACAATTAAGACTTTTATTTAAGCTGAACTCCGATTACAAAACTACAGAAATACTAGTTCAGCTTTAAGTCCTGAAAACATTTTGACAATAATGATATTTTGAAATAACCATTCTAACGGGTTTGATAACAGTTTTACCGAGACGATTTCAATAATTTTATTAGAATATGTGATCGTCTGACCAGAAATTTTAACTGTTTATAAAGTAGCTTGTAATGGTCTAATGACATATAATTTTTTGTGTTTTATAAAGAATAAAAGAATGAAATGTTGTTTTATGAGAGCCCAACATATGATGAAATATACGAGACAAGCTAAATGATATCACAACATTTTACATATGCATCAATAAAAACAATATCACAGTATTTCAATTTTAAAAATAAAAATCAATCTTTTTTGCATATACAAATTTAAAATACTAAAACACTAGTCATATCTTGATCTTGTATGTTTGGGATGCTTGCAATCGATCAAATAATGTGTTTAACATTCAGAGGAACAGTGTTCACGTTCTGGTGGAGGCTCTCGCTTCTGGATGAAAATGTGAGTTAAAATGTATGACGTATGCGAGAGCGACATAAAACAACTTCACCTCTCCTATTAGTTCGATAGGTGCTTGGTCAGTCTCCTAAGAGAGGCTTGAGATGATGAAGTTTGTTTGTGCCTCCAAGATCGTTGCCAGCGGCCATACATGAAATCATCAATAATTGATTTAAAATCTGTATATGGTATTAAAAATTCGGATATGGGAGGCTTGATCATTCCCTTTGATATCCGTATGACTGGGGAGCCAGCAAAGGACAATGTCCTTGCTGATAAATTTGTATGATAGTAGCAGACGACAAATATCTGCTACTAATGGGTGATCAAGCTGTTTGTTACTAATTGCTTCTAACGAGGACAAAGAATCAGAAAAAATAATATGAGGACTGAATAAACTCCAAGGCCTGGAGAATAGCCTGGAGCTCAGCTGTAAAAATAGAAGCAGCAGGTTGTAGGCTAACAGAAATGGTCTCGAATGGCGTCACAGTAGCCGAAGCTACCCTATCACCATCTTTCGATCCATCGGTGTAAATAGGAGCATAATCACCATACTAAGACCTTAACTCTCTAAAGAGAGACTGAAACACCATCGAGCTAGTATATCTCTTTTTATGCTGAGAAAGATCAAAATCTTTCTTTGGCGGTTATATATCCCACGATGGAGTCTTAAAGATAGGGGTATTCGCAATACTGTCAAGGCTTATACCAGCCTAGGACAAAAGGGGTTGAATGCGAATACCAAATGATGGAACGACGTTAGTCTTCCGCAGATATAAATGCTCATGAAGAGGTCTAAATATGGTGTTAAATGAAATATGATTGGTAAGTGATGCAATTTTCGTAGTATACTGCAGGGCCAGTTTATCACGTCTGTTATGCAGTGAGGGCCCATGCGCCTCAGCGTATAAACTGTCCACTGACGATGTACGAAATGCTCATAAACAGATTATAAGTCCTTGGTTGTGTATGGTGTCGAGCTCTTTAAGGTAAGACTCGCGAACACACCCATACACTATACACCCATAATCGAGTTTTGATCATATTAACGCTCGATATAATCTGTGCAAGACTGTACGGTCTGCTCCCCAGTCAGTAATTGATAAGACTCTCAATATGTTGAGTGCTTTCAGACATTTCTTTTTCAGGTTTTCAATATGGGGGATAAATGATAATTTCTTATCAAATATCAGCCCCAGAAATTTGGTTTCATCCACAACTTTAAGCCGGTTGCCATCCAAGAAAAGCTCTGGATCAGGATGTAAAGCTCGTTTCGGACAGAATGCATGCAGACAGTCTTGGATTCAAAAAACGAAATCCCTTTTTGGTTTGCCCATTGTTGGAGTGAATTCAACAGAGCTGCAACTTACATTTGATTATCCGCATGTCTGTAGAACCATAGCACATCTGAAAGACATCAACACAGAGAGGCCATTTGTACCTGGTTTAAGGCACGCTGGGATTGTATTAATTTTTTATCGCAAAACGTGTAGGAGATAATATGCTTCCCCGAGGAACTCCCATCTCCTGAGGAAATGGGTCACAGAATATTGATCCCAGTCGTACCTTAAATGACCTATCTTCTAGGAAATGTTTAATGAAGATAGGTAAGCGACCGCGTAGGCCGAGGTTATGGTGGTCTCACATGATACCCTGTTTCCATGTAGTATCATAATTTTTCTCCAGATCGAAGTATATTGCAACTAAATGTTGCCTCTGGAAAAAAGCGTTGCTGACAAATCGAACGAGATGATGAAGAGTGCTCTGTGGGACCGACATCCTAATGGAGGTCTGTAATGAGGTTGTTGGACTCAGATACCAAACAAGCCTTCGATTGATCAATCTCTCCATGGTTTTGCAAATACAGCTAGTTAAAGCGATCGGACGATAGTTGGTAGGATTCGTATGATCTTTACCCGGTTTAGGGATGGGAATTATTAATGGAGATAGGTAAGCGATCGCGTAGGCCGAGGTTATGCAGGTCTCGCATGATACCATGTTTCCATGTAGTATCATAAGCTTTCTCCAGATCGAAGAATATTGCAACTAAATGCTGCCTTTGGAAAAAAGCGTCCCTGACGAACGTTTCAAATCGAACGAGATGATCAAGAGTGCTCTGTGGGACCGAAATCCACATTGGAGGTCTGTAATGAGGTTGTTGGACTCACGATATCAAACAATCTCTCCATGGTTTTGCAAATACAGCGATCGGACGATAGTTGGTAGGATTCGTATGATCTTTACCCGGTTTAGGGATGGGAATTATTAACCCAAATCCGGTTAAAAAGATCCAGTAAAATTAGAAGTGTTCGATAAGGCAGATGTTTTAAAATTTGATAGTGTATCTCATCTGAACCAGTTTAAGAAATGGTCTCGAATGGCGTCACAGTAGCGGAAGCTACCCTATCACCATCTTTCGATCCATCGGTGTAAATAGGAGCATAATCACCATACTAAGACCTTAACTCGCTAAAGAGAGACTGGAACACCATCGAGCTAGTATCATTTTTCTTTTTATGCTGAGAAAGATCAAAATCTATCTTTGGCGGTTATGTAGCCCACGTAGGATTCGTATGATCTTTACCCGTTTCAGGGATGGAAATTATTAATGGAGATAGGTAAGCGACCGCGTAGGCCGAGATTATGGAGGTCTCGCATGATACCATGTTTTCATGTAGTATCATAAGCCTTCTCAAACAAGCCTTCGATTGATCAATCTCTCCATGGTTTTGCAAATACGGCTAGTTAAAGCGATCGGACGATAGTTGGTAGGATTCGTATGATCTTTACCCGGTTTAGGCATGGGAATTATTAACCCAAATCCGGTTAAAAAGATCCAGTAAAATTAGAAGTGTTGGATAAGGCAGATGTTTTAAAATTGTATCTCATCTGACCAGTTGCAGTGTCCCGAGCTCGCTTTAACGAATCACGGAGCTCTGCAATGGAAAGACGATCATAGTAGCATTCATCATTACGGGACTTGAAATTAAGTCGCCTTTTCTCCTGTTGTTGTTTAATGCCTCGAAAGGCATCAGAGGAGAAATTGGATGATGATTTAAATGAAAATGTACTGGCCAGAGAATTCGCAATATCAGGAAATGTTGTTAAGGTGGTATTATCAACATTTAGATGGTTAACTGATAATGCACTACTTTTACCTTTAATCCTACGAATCCGGTCCCATACCGACTTAGATGTGGTACGAGAATTGATCCCGGAGACATACCTTGCCACGACGATTTCTTTGCTTGACGTATGGTTCTACGGGCTTTCGTTCAGTCGTGGTTTTTGGAATCGCCTGCTCAGCTACATCTTGCAGAATTGAAGTGAATAAGGCCATGGGCTCATCTGCCTCGTCTAACTCCTTTGTATTAAAAGAGACACAACGATTTAGGGCGACTTGACTCTGAGGGACATCCTCATGAGCTCTACCATCACCAACTGTATGATGATGGTAACTAACAAAATGTCTAAAGGACAAAGTGTCAGAATTCCTCAAAAAGGTTTCCTGTAACCAAATAACTTAACGGATTATATTTTTGAATTAAAAGTTGGACTTCATTAAAATTTGGTTTTAAACCACGACAATTCCATTGAATAATTGAATTAACTATTGTCAGGGATAATTTATTTTTGACGGTTTACCGCCGACGGGGTCATTATTGGCCCCCTCTACGGTAATACCGTCCATCGGATCAACCCCATATTTCGTGAAATGGACAATAGGGTTAATTTCCTTTGTCTTGCTGAAATATAAACTTTTTCCTGTGAGGGTGGAGGACAGGGGATCATGAGTGGCAGTTTTGGATGTGTTTCCTTGCCATTCTGGGAGGAAGTATTAGGAATAGTCCCAATAACGTCAGTTTGGGGCAAGGAAGATGTACCCTCATCAGGCAAAGGCAAAATTGTTTGAATCGAGCTCTGGCGTGATTGAGAAGAGCTCGATACCCCTTTTACATGGTCCGATGTAGGCCAAGTCCTCACGTTTTGCTTACCAGGCCAGTTAACTACACTCGAAAAAGATTTCCCTTGTGGTGCAATGGGAAATGACTGAAGTTAGTTCTACATGCTTCTTAGCATCAAAATATGGTATCTTTCGTTCAGACATTACCTTTCTGCCATATTGGACATTCGCGAGAGTAAGCGAAGGCTTACCCTTGCAATTAACGCAGCAAAACTCAGCCTGGCAGGAAACGCTCCACCGTGACCACAACGAGCACGGGTATCTTTGCCTCTGCAGACGGTCTTGCTGTGTCCAAATTTCTGACATTTATAGCAGCGAACCCGCCTTGGTTGATTTCGGTATGTCGGGACGATTAAAAGTGAGGATATAGGTGCTTGTGGGAATCACCTTATCTCCTCGGCGAACACTAATACGTTTAGGTTGTTGGACGCCTTGAGAAGAAAGGTATTCAATGATCTGTGTGGAGACACCTTGATAGGAATGTCTGCCAACGTTGTTGATTTGAAAAGCATAGTAGCATGCTGCTCCTTGACACAGTGTGTCAAGAGTGTTCCATTTTTCAATTTTTTAATAGCTTTTGGTTCACCGGCCAGGCCGGCAATACCCTTAGCTATCAAAAAAGGTGAGATTTTAGTTAAGTCAGTAGAGGGGCTCTCAATCAAGAGAAACCTCGGCCATGACTTTGCCATTTTATTTTTAAATATGTATGAAACGTCCTCTGAATTAAATTTTTTCTGTTTTTGTCGTTCATTTGGTGTGGGGGGGGGGGGAGGGAATCCATGAACGTAATTTTTTTTTATTAACCCCTCGTCGTCCCCCAGGTTACTTCCGAGCCTACTAAGGGGAGGACTAGCACGGATAACCTGCGCATGTCCTTAGGGCTCAACGAGGGGTATACTCAAGCCAGAAAGTACAAAATACATATCCAACCTGATTGACCCAAGCCGTCGCTTTGCAGAATGTACTAAGGACACAAAGGTAAACATGTCGAGTATAAAACAACAAAGCATTAAATTGGGATAGGGTATATTCTACAGAACTATAACGACCGAAGCTGATTGATCAGAGTAGGCAACTCTGACCTCCCGTCTAGGTGAACAAAGTAATGTGTTGCAGAGAAAGGGCTCGCAAGCCAAATCCCCACTCGATTACCAAGATTCCACTCTCCACCGACACGGGTCGCAACGCAGGGCAAACACGTTGCCCCATTACAGGAATCCTTTTAGTCGCCTTTTACGACACGCAGGACATACGAAGGGTATATTCTTATCACCCCCTACACCCCAGGAGGGATTTTTTATTTTATACATTAATAAAAGTAACATGTTAAAGGCGATTTTTCGTACGACCAGGGGCCATAATTCAGGAAGTTACAATCCAATATGCGCAAATATGGAAGGGAACCTAGATCTTTAGGTTATAAACATGTATTTCAAATCGAATTAAAATTGTGACCTCTATAGGGTCCACAACATATTTTCACACTATTCGCGTACAAACGGCGTCCATTTTGTCCGTCAGTTGTGGTCCGATTTTCACGAAATTCGTACTTAACCTTCATTACCTTGTAACGGTGATAGCAACAAACGGTTTTTTAATTCGGATAATACTTTTGACCTCCAGAGGAACCACAAGCTAAAAAGGGCGGTTTTTCGGACAATCAGGGGCCATAATTCAGGAAGTTAAAATCCGATGGGCGCAAATATCGTAAGGAACCACGATCGTGGGGTTATAAACATCCATGTCAAGTTTCATCAAAATCGGTTCAAAATAGGGTCTGTAACGGTAGTCGTGCGATAGACGAAGTGTTCCGATTGCTAACTTTGTCTACTGGCTGTTTGTCGGCTAATTTCCTATTAGAGGGAGAATTAATTGATGTTGTTTGTTGTTTCTCTTTAATTTTGCCTTTACGTCTTAAGCTTGTATAATCTCATAGTTTATATATTATTAGTTTGAGTATTAAATATGTAGATATTTATTCAGGGAATCAAATTATGATTATAGGCATTTAGTTAACTTTATTATGTTTATCTAATAAGCTTCCCTCAAAATACGTGGTCTTTTCGTAGATCATCATGGCAGCCAAATGCATGAAATCGGGAAAGGGGTGAAGTCAAAAAGGTTATTACGTTTTGTAAACCCATAATTTATATATTTATAGTGTGCTAATATGTTTATTGTATGTTTAAGTACATGTCAGTGTTATTGTGTGCTTTGCCAAGCAATGTTTTAGTCATATTAAGTCAGGTTTATAATTCGTGGAGACAGCGCTGTCGTCCGCCAGTGTCATCGTCCTTGGCCTTTGAACAGGGCTACGTATTGTTTACGTTGTGCTCATTGTCGTCATTAATGTTAGTCAATCAGTACTGTATGGTAATCCGATGTATTTTTCTTATTTCAGTTTTCACGTAATGTTTAGTGAAATCTTCAGAATGTACATGTAATATTCAGTGAAAGCTTCAGAATATAATATTCAGCATGTAATCAAGTATTATTCAGCATCGTCAGTAATGAGTAATATTCAGCCATGGTGTCTTCAGTATAATATGTAGCACGTTGATTATAATCAGAATTAAAAGAGGAATTCATCCGTATTCGAATTCTCTCATTAGGCTATGTAGGCCCATGCGTATGCGACCTGATTTGTGTAAGCTGATGTGTGAACTGTTTATATTTGTAGCTGTTATTTAATATATAAAGTTTATTACATTGAAGAACTACACTTCGTTGTTTATATTTCGCTAAATGTTTCAGTGTAGAAAGCATTGACTTCAGAGTATTCGTCCGCAGAGCATCATTCCTCTGTCAGTATTATTTGGCTGCTTCAGCGATAGAGGCATGCTGTTACAGTGAAAACTTTATTCACATTCGTTTATAAGTAGGCGAACTTTTAATTCATTTGCGTTATATGAGTAGACACTTTATATCGCATACTGAGAAGAGACTGGTGTTATGTATTCAGCAACTTTACCATTGACAATATTTCTAATAAGCAGTATATTATCGGTGATTTCGATTTCGGATAAATTATATACAAGTACAATGGCATCCGGTGGTAATGATACCTACAAGATAAAATCATCTCATCATTCTTCGTCAAAGAGATCTCTTCAAACACGAAGTGCTGCATCGCGGTCGCACTCTGTAAAAGCTGACATAGCTATTGAAGCTGCTGCACTTAAAGTAAAACTCAAATATCTAGAGGAAGAAACCAGGAAACAGTCAGAACTTACACGTATTCAGATGATACGAGATTTGGATATGGCGGAAGCTAAACTTCAAGCCTTAGATCAAGTTGAAAGAGAAGACAGTTGTTTTTTGACTGACAGTAGTGAATCTGAAAAATGCCGTCATAATACATGTAGTCAGAATGCTCCTGAAATTAATGCGCGTCAAGATCGTCAACGTAATTTTTTACATGTACCTCTACCTACTGCTAATCAAGATGTAAATCAATATGTTCAAAGTTACATTAATAAGATTCCTGACTCAAGATATTCGCCAACTGAAGTTTCAGTGGAAAATTGTGGTGGTAACATTAGTAACAATGAAACCTTATCATCAATTGCTAAAATGTTTGCAGAACAAGTTAATTTAAGTAAATTACCAGCTCCTGAACCTATAATATTTTCTGGCGATCCATTGAGGTATCCAACATGGAAATCTGGGTTTCGTTCTTTGATAGAACACAAGAATATTCAACCGGTCGAAAAAATGTTTTATCTTAAAAAATATTTAAGTGGTGTTGCACGTGAATCCGTTGAGAGTTACTTTTTATTACAAACTGATAACGCATTTGAAGATGCAAAGTCCTTATTAGAAGAAAGATTCGGTAATCCCTTTATTATTTCGCAAGCTTTTCGTGACAAGCTAGAAAGTTGGCCGAAGATATATCCTCGCGATGGTTTGGCACTTCGAAAATTTGCAGACTTTCTCAGACAGTGTGAATCTGGTATGAACTCTATTGATAGTCTTAAAGTTCTCGATGATCCACGAGAAAATAAGAAACTTTTGATTAAGTTACCAGATTATTTAGTCAATTGTTGGGCTCGTATCGTGCATGACTATAAGCAGAAATATCAGCAGTTTCCTCCCTTTAGGGAATTTGTAAAATATTTATCAAGAGAGGCAGATATCGCTTGCGATCCAGTTACGTCCTGTAGTTATAAGTCAAACTCAAATCGAAGTAATCCATATGAACCTAGGAGGGCTGCAACAGCTCATGCTTTGGAAACTCGCGAAAATCGTCAGTTTAATCGCTCCGAACGAAAACCGTGTACTGTTTGTAAAGGTCAGCATCACTTGGACACATGTTCTGAATTTTTAAAGAAGAATTTGAAAGATAGAAAGGAGTACATTGCAAATAATCGCCTGTGTTTTGGCTGTTTAAACTCGGGTCACATGTCAGTATTTTGTCGAAGCAGATTGTGGTGTAATATCTGTCATAAAAGGCACCCAACTTCTCTTCATGTTGATGTTCCGGAAAGAAACGATCCAGTTGCAAGGTCTTCCGTTGCGCATAGTATTAAAGTTGACTGGTACGACGTTGGTAATAAAAGCGCAATGATTGTACCCGTGTGGATATCCTTTGAAGACAGAGAACGTTTAGTTTATGCATTGCTTGATACTCAGTCGGACAATACTTTTGTTTTAGACACTTTGTTAGATTCTCTTGGTGTTGATGGACAACAAATCCAGCTTTCACTTTCAACAATGACTGCTGAAAATCAGATAATAAATAGCCGTAAAGTTCCGGGTTTGTGTGTTCGAGGATATGACAGTAATATAATCATCAATCTACCTCCAGTTTATTCAAGAAGAATAATGCCGGCGAATAGAAGTCATATTCCTAATTCCGACATGGCTAGACGTTGGCCTCATTTACACTGTATAGCAGATCAACTTCCTCCTATTCTGAATTGCGAGATTGCCCTTTTAATAGGTTATAATTGTCCTAAAGCTCTTACACCTAGAGAAGTAATACCTCATTCGGGAAATGGTCCTTACGCCCAGAGAACTGACTTAGGATGGGGTGTAGTTGGCATTATAGATCAATGTGCGTCAGAAAATTTAGATTCAATAGGCTGTAGTAGTCAGACCTTTCAAGTTCGAACATCATGTAATAATAAATCAGAACAATCACTAACTTCAAGTGATATTGTTGTTTCCTTTAAAACACACATCCGAGAAATTATTAATCCTGTTGACATACTGAAAATGATGGAGATAGACTTCAGTGATCGTAATAATAATGACTCTGGTTGTTCTCATGAAGATAACCAATTTGTACTTAAGATGAACTCATCGATTCGCTTAAATGAAAACAGTCATTATGAAATGCCTTTACCTTTCAGTGGATCTAAACCAACGCTTCCGAATAATCGCATTGTGGCAGAAAATCGTTTGACACCTTTGGTAAATCGTTTCACAAAAGACATAAATTTTAAGCAAGATTACAGTAAATTCATGAATGAGATTATCGAAAAGAATTACGCCGAACCGATTCCTGCGCATGAACTTTGTAATATTGGACAGATTTGGTATATACCACATCATGCAGTTTATCATGCAAAAAAACCTGGTAAAATTCGAGTCGTTTTCGACTGTAATTCGAAATTTAAGGATGTTTCGCTTAATGATCATTTGTTAAAGGGGCTCGATCTAACCAATAGTTTGTTCGGTGTATTATGTCGATTTAGAATGGAGAATGTAGCCATTATGTGTGATATTGAGCAAATGTTCTACCAGTTTAATGTGGAAAAACAAGATCATGATTTTCTCAGATTTTTATGGTGGAATAAGGGAGATGATAAGCCTGCCGATTTCAGAATGACTGTGCATTTATTTGGTGCTACCTCGTCACCAGGTTGTGCGAACTTTGGCCTAAAGCAAGCTGCGAATGATTTTGAAATGGAATTTGGATCAGAAGCTGCTAATTTCGTGCGAAATAATTTCTATGTTGATGATGGTTTGCTGTCAGTCAAAACTGACGAAGAAGCAATTTCGCTGATTGAAAATACGAAGAAACTGTTAGCCAAGTGCGGATTGAGACTTCATAAATTTTTGTCAAATTCTAACACAGTGATCGAATCAGTTCCGGTTGTGGATCGTGCAAAGGTTCTTCAGAATCATGACCTTTTCTTCGAAGATTCACCTATTGAAAGATGTCTTGGTTTACAGTGGTGCATTGAATCCGACACTTTTCAGTTTCGTATATGTCTCAAAGATCAGCCACTCACCAGACGTGGAATTTTGTCAACTGTTTCCTCGATCTATGATCCGTTAGGACTTATTTCGCCAGTTATTTTAGTTGGTAAACAAATCTTGCAGGAACTCTGTAGAGCTCATAACGATTGGGACAGCGACATTCCGGATATATTGAGATTCCGATGGGAAAAATGGAGATCTAGCTTATCTCAACTTGCAGACGTGAAAATAGAACGTTGTTATAAACCCAAAGACTTTGGTGATATTGTGGTAAATGAATTACATCATTTTTCAGACGCGTCAACGTTCGGTTACGGACAATGTTCGTATTTGAGATTGATTGACAATAATAGCAATGTATCTTGTTCATTAGTAATGAGTAAATCTCGAGTGACACCTCTTAAACCAATAACAATTCCCCGTTTAGAATTAGCTGCAGCTTTAGTGTCGGTAAGAGTTAGTTTGCAGTTAAGACGTGAATTGAACTATAGGAATTTAACTGAAGTATTTTGGTCAGATAGTAAAGTAGTGTTAGGTTATATTAACAATGATGCAAGAAGATTTCAAATGTTCGTTGCGAATCGTATACAGCAGATACGAGAGTCAAGTAATCCTACTCAGTGGAGGTACATTAAATCGAAAGATAATTTAGCAGATCTAGCATCAAGGGGCGTTACTGCAGAAGAGCTCAATGCGACTAAATGGTTCATCGGACCAGACTTTTTATGGAAATCACAATTACCTAGTACATCTGACAATCCTGAAGAAATGCATGTAAATATCTCTTCTGATGATCCTGAACTTAAGAAGGTACAGAGTTTAGCTACAAATGCAAAACCATGTTTTGAACTTTCTCGTTTGAATCACATTTCAGACTGGTTTAAAGCCAAACGAGTGATAGCCTTATGTTTAAGATTTAGAGCAATATTGCTCAGTAAAGTTAAAGATTTTCCTGATCAACCTCTGACTCATTCGCCCTTAACAGTTGAAGAATTAAAATGTTCAGAATTACAAATCATTAAGTTGGTACAAGCAGAAGCCTTCGCGGAAGAGTTAAAAATTCTTAAGGCTGTGAAATTATCTGCAAATAAAGAGGACATTATTCGCTTAAAAAAGTCGTCGTCACTTTATAAACTTGATCCTTTTCTGAATTCTGATAATGTTATTTGCGTGGGTGGACGACTCAAACGAGCTACCTGTGATCAGTTAGATAAATACGCAGTTATTTTGCCAAAGAAACATTACATTACAAACATGATTGTGCGCTATTTTCATAGTATCGTTGAGCATCAGGGTCGTGGAATAACCACTAATAAAATAAGAGCCAGCGGTTACTGGATAATAGGTTGTACATCAGTTGTGTCTAGTCATATTTTACGGTGTGTTTTATGTCGTAAGTTACGCGGTCGGTCACAGGAACAAAAAATGAGTGATTTACCAGAAGATCGTTTGGAAACTGCGCCTCCTTTTAGTTATTGCGGAATGGATTGTTTCGGCCCATGGTATGTAAAAGAGGGCAGAAAGGAAATTAAGAGATATGGGTTATTATTTGTATGTATGGCTAGCCGTGCTATACTTATAGAAACTTTAAATGATCTAAGTACAGACGCGTTTATAAACGGTTTACGACGTTTCCAGTGTATTCGTGGACCTATCCGACAGTTAAGATGTGATAACGGAACAAACTTTATTGGAGCAAAACGCGAGTTGCATCAAGCCTTTCACGAGATGGACAGTGGTCGAATTCAGAAATATCTTGTAGAAAATGGGTGTGACTATTTTCAGTTTAAAACTAATGTTCCAAATGCTAGCCATATGGGTGGGGTGTGGGAGCGCCACATTCGTTCTATTCGAAATGTTCTATCGTCACTTTTGTTACAGAATGGTTCTCAGTTGGATGACGATTCCTTGCGCACCTTTATGTATGAAGCTATGTCAATTATTAATAGTAGGCCACGTACAGTAGATAACTTGAACGACGTCAATTCGCTAACACCCTTAACTCCTAATAACATTTTAACTATGAAGTCTAAGATAATATTGCCTCCCCCTGGTGAATTCCTGAAACCTGATCTTTATTCACGAAAACGTTGGCGTCGCGTTCAGTATATATCAAACGAATTTTGGAGTAGATGGAAGCAAGAGTATCTGCAGAATCAACAAGTACGTCAAAAATGGAATCGTGAAACTCGTGATATGCATTGTGGTGATATAGTGCTCGTGGTTGATGATAAATCTGCTCGCAATCAATGGTCTTTGGGACGAATTATAGAAACTTACAAAGATAAAGATAATCATGTGCGAACTGTCAAACTTTTAGTTGGTGACAAGAAGCTTAATGCGAAAGGGAAACGTGTCTATCCAAGAAGTGTTCTTGAACGTCCTATTCAGAAACTGATATTAATTTTGGAACATGAGTAAACCAGGATTCCCCATCGAGGAGCCACAGACTTTCAGTAAAACTATCAAACTGTTATGCTTAACCGTTTAGTTATTTGGTTTACTTTTATATCTCTGCTTTTCCTTTGTTCGTAGATTAATTGAAAATTAGTTCCTAATTTTGGGGAGCCATGTAACGGTAGTCGTGCGATAGACGAAGTGTTCCGATTGCTAACTTTGTCTACTGGCTGTTTGTCGGCTAATTTCCTATTAGAGGGAGAATTAATTGATGTTGTTTGTTGTTTCTCTTTAATTTTGCCTTTACGTCTTAAGCTTGTATAATCTCATAGTTTATATATTATTAGTTTGAGTATTAAATATGTAGATATTTATTCAGGGAATCAAATTATGATTATAGGCATTTAGTTAACTTTATTATGTTTACCTAATAAGCTTCCCTCAAAATACGTGGTCTTTCGTAGATCATCATGGCAGCCAAATGCATGAAATCGGGAAAGGGGTGAAGTCAAAAAGGTTATTACGTTTTGTAAACCCATAATTTATATATTTATAGTATGCTAATATGTTTATTGTATGTTTAAGTACATGTCAGTGTTATTGTGTGCTTTGCCAAGCAATGTTTTAGTCATATTAAGTCAGGTTTATAATTCGTGGAGACAGCGCTGTCGTCCGCTGTCGTCTGTCAGTGTCATCGTCCTTGGCCTTTGAACAGGGCTACGTATTGTTTACGTTGTGCTCATTGTCGTCATTAATGTTAGTCAATCAGTACTGTATGGTAATCCGATGTATTTTTCTTATTTCAGTTTTCACGTAATGTTTAGTGAAATCTTCAGAATGTACATGTAATATTCAGTGAAAGCTTCAGAATATAATATTCAGCATGTAATCAAGTATTATTCAGCATCGTCAGTAATGAGTAATATTCAGCCATGGTGTCTTCAGTATAATATGTAGCACGTTGATTATAATCAGAATTAAAAGAGGAATTCATCCGTATTCGAATTCTCTCATTAGGCTATGTAGGCCCATGCGTATGCAACCTGATTTGTGTAAGGTGATGTGTGAACTGTTTATATTTGTAGCTGTTATTTAATATATAAAGTTTATTACATTGAAGAACTACACTTCGTTGTTTATATTTCGCTAAATGTTTCAGTGTAGAAAGCATTGACTTCAGAGTATTCGTCCGCAGAGCATCATTCCTCTGTCAGTATTATTTGGCTGCTTCAGCGATAGAGGCATGCTGTTACAGGGTCCACAGGCTAAAAACAGGATTTTTCGTACAATCAGGGGCCATAATCCACGAAGTTTCGATCCGATACATGCCATTATCGGCAGCAGCTGAAATCTTTTGGGAATAAACCTATATTTCAAGTTTCGTCAAAATCGGATAAGAATTGTGACCTGTAGAGAGTCCACAAACAAATTGCGGACGGACAGGGGCGACGGCATAATACGTCCACATGAAAATGTGGGCGTTTAAAAAAGTTAGGTCTAGTGTAATAATACGGCTTGATAAACGTAATGCGTATATCCTCAAATGGCGGGCAAATTAAGACGTAGTGGAATTCATCTCTCACTTCCTCAGGTTGACTTAATGTACATAATCGTTGATCATGTGGCACTTTAGTTTATTGACCAGTTTCTATATATAATTTATGGGCTAATAAGCGTAGACGAGTTAAATGGTTTGATAATAATATGGGCTTTAAAAGATAGGGTTGAAGTGTAAAACTGATTACAACACGTTGATAATAGATTCCTTTAGGAGACTGCAGTAGATATTGCTATGAGAAGACTGTTTAAAGATATCAAATATTCGTTGTTTAAAAATGAACACTGAATGTTTGTCAACGGTTTGCCACATACCCCAATCCTAAACAATCCAATTAAGGTTACAAATCCAGTTATCATTATTATTAAACAGGCCAGTTAAACAACATCTAAGTAAGTCATTTTCAGTAGAAACAAGTTTAATATAATATGTAAAACAAATATTTTCTGTAGAGGATATCTACCCGATTCAAATAAGAGCATGTCATGATTCGTGGATCGTTTAACACCCAAAATTAATTTTAGGTAATAAAAATGTAGTTTGTCAATTTCAGGTGCTTTATGAAACCCCCAGATTTCAGCACCATAATTTAGTATACTACCAACATAAGTATCAAAGGCATACAGTGTAGTTTTGACATTAGAATAATTCTCCCTGCAAGTTTAAACAACCGAGAACATTGCCTTTCTTCCTTGTAATGCTAAATTTCTTCAGTGTAGTCAAGAATTTACCATTAACATTAAGTAAGATGCCTGGATAATTAAATTCATTCACTACCTCTAATTCAGTACCGTTAAAATTCCATTTTTCTTAACCCGTTATTTTGCCACAACTACTTTAGTTTTACTGGTATTTACCGTTAAATCCTATTTATTGGTATATACAGCAAGTGAATCTAACAACTCCTGTAATCCCTTTGGTGTTTCAGAAAATAGAACTTTACCATCGGCATACATTATTCAAAATAGATTGAGGTAGGATAAGGAAAGTGGTTGACAATTACTAGCTTTAAGATGGGATTCAACATCACTAATATAATAAAAGTGCCACAGGTTAAAGCTTTCAATTAATCTGTCCTTAACATTGTCCAAAGATGGGATAGAGAGTAAAATATAAAATTAAACTATCAGTATTAATTCAAATCTCGAATGATATATTATTACACCGAACCATCATTTATTTATTTTTTGCAAAAAAAAGTAATTAATTACGTGACACCATTCTCAGTCTTGATCTTCATATTTACAACAGCAGCTAAATTTTAACCCTTCAAAGTGCCCCGAAAAGGTAAAAAATGCGCGTTGCTCTCAAACAGAGCTAACATGTCTCCGAAAACAAAATTCGGAATCGTTGTAGCCGACATATTTATTCTAATATAAACAAGGGCTAACCTTTTACACCAATTTACTTATTTCGGAGAGTTCGCTTGGTTCTGAAATGTGCTGACTTTTCAAAATAGCTTTAATCTTTAAGTCACTCCAAATTATGCAATGGAACTTTTTGTGCGAAATCAGCACGGTGGAAACAGAAAAAAACATATCAATCTGAACAAAAAAAAAACAATATTGTTCACATAAGCTTCAAAGTGCGAAGCCCTAACAAGTATTATTGTCAACTTCACTAGGCAATTCTAACCGGATGCAATAAATTTGAACAGTACCTGTCTACCCTAATGCGATATGCAAGTGTCCCAATTAGCGCACGCGTCGTGGTAATGTTTACTGCAAAAGTGACAATGTTGAAATATATGAAATTTACAAGAGAATACTGGATTTTATCGGGCTTCAAGTCATTTATTCTAAGTGAGGAAATCGAAGGGGTGACAATTCCAGGAATGCCACAAAGTTTTTGCCATTTTAATTTAAAAATGAAGGCATGACAAGCATATTCTGAGTCGGCGTGTCACCTGGAAGAGACGATAGTTGCCATACATATCACCGAAGCCAACCTGATAAGCTCGTTATCCTTCAACCTCAAAATCATGAATATGTACCAGAACCTAGCATAAGATGTTGAAGTCAAACCCTCCTCACCCATTGTAGACCAAAAAATCAACAAAAATAGGCGTGCAAAAGGACAGAAAAGATACACAGAGAGAATTGCTATATTAATATTTTTATATAGAACTCATAATGTCCTATTACATTTCATTTGTAATGACCTACCTATTGATGTCCAAATTGATAAATGGTTTTGTAAAATTTATTGTATCCGTTTTAAACAGTAAAAACAAATGCACACAAATTTGTGGACTTCTTGCACTAAATGGTAGCCAATCAAATGCAAGTGATAATATTAATTTTATTTGCGAAAAATATGAAATGTATTAGAGTGTCTACTCAATAGCAAAAACTGAAATTATAATTATAATAATAATAATAATAATGACTTTATTTTCTGATGGAACATATTTAGTACATGAGTTCTAATTTTCAACATGTCCCTCCTACTCTAAAACTAGAATCTACATGGTAATGATATTTACAAAGTACATATTATATAAGCTTATAATAATTAAAGAAAAAAAAAGAAAAAAATCAAACAAACAATAAGGAGAGAAAAGAAAAGCAAATAAACATACATTCAGAGGGCAGAAGTAATTAACAAGAGTTCAAAGATTTAACGTGTTTTACTAACTCTTTTTTAAAGATAAAACTTGAAGACGCGTGTTTCACAGTTTGAGGTAGTGAATTCCAGAATACAGAGGCGGTATATTGGAATGTTCTTGTCATTGCCTTTTTCTTACTTTTTGGAATTGCTAATTTATTTTGACTTTCTGATCTCAATGTCATGATAGTTTCGGTCAATTTCGAATTTTCACAGAATGTGTTATATAAATATGATGGTAATTTGTCTCTTAGAATTTTGAAGGTGAGCATTCCTTGATTGTATTGAATGCGTTGGTAGATTGTAAGCCAATTTAGAGTTTCAAACAAAGGTGCCGAATGTGAATCAGGTTTTTCATCCAAAATGCTCCTTGCCGCATGCTTTTTGAGTTTATACAGGACCTCTAGTTTACCTTTATTGGCACTGCCCCAAACTGTGGAACAGTAATCTAAATATGGTAAAATATAGCCGTTGAAAAATAAAATTCTAAGATGGTGTGGTAAAAAAGGTTTTAACTTTGTCAGGAGGTAGATTTTGGAGGATATGATCTTGGAAACTTTGTTAATTTGGAGATTCCAATCTAAATTTTGGTCAACAGTAAGTCCTAATAACACTGCTTCAGATACATTTTCTAATGATTCTCCATTAATTTTTAGTGATAAGCTGTTTGTGTTTGTTTGGTGTTTTGAAGCTATTAGCATGGCTTTTGTCTTGTTAGCATTAATTACCATACCATTATCATTACACCAATTAAATACATTTAGTAAATCCTCTTGAAGGGCAATCTCTATATTGGCTATATTGTTGCTAGAGAAATGAAGGGTACTGTCATCAGCAAATAGATCAGTATGGCATTTACTGACATGAAGTGGGAGATCGTTTATAAAAATCAAGAAAAGTAACGGACCAATATTTGATCCCTGTGGGACCCCACATTTCACATCAGTAATATTTGAATGGCATGCCCCTAAGACTACTTGTTGCTTTCGAAATTCAAGATAAGATGAGATTAGTTTAAGAGATTTCAAGTCAAATTTGTATAATTTTAATTTTTGGAGGATTAATCTGTGGTCTATAAGATCAAAAGCTTTACTAAGATCAAGATAAACGACTCCGGTCATATTACTTGAGTCTATTTCTCTCAGCCAGATATCTGTAATTCGCAATAAGGCTGTTGAACATGAATGATTTTTTCTAAAACCAGATTGGAATTCATAAAATAGTTTGTTCTTTTCAAAATATTCTGTAATTTGAGAACTAATATGTTTTTCAAATATTTTTGATATTGTGGGTAAGACAGAAATCGGCCTATAATTATTTGGTAGATCCTTGTCTTCCTTCTTGTGGATTGGAATAAGTTTAGCAAATTTTAATTGTTCAGGGAAAATATCTTTTGAGATGCATAAATTTATTATATAAGTTAATGATTCAAAAATATAGTCTGTCGACATCCTTAGAATTTTTGGTCCTATTGAGTCAATACCAGTAGCCTTACTTGGATCGAGCATATTTAGATATTTGTGTACATCTGCACAGGAGATATAATTTATAGTAAATTCGTTGTCGGGAGGAATTGTTTTTATAACAAATTTATCAATTTTTTCACAATATTTATTGGAAAGGGGGTTATATACAGGCTTAATATCATCGGTAACATTGGTAAAATAATTATTCATAATATTAGCAATATCAGATAGATCATCATATTCTTTATTATCTGATTTGATAGTCACCGGATAGGGACAATTCTTTTTATTTCCCATAGCATTGTTAAAAAATTTCCAAATATGTTTTGAGTCTTTGTTCTCTTGAATGGCAGTTTTGATATATTTAGACTTAGAACTTGTTATTAAATTTTTCGTTTTGTTTCGCCAAAGTCTGTAGTTGATATGATCATTTTTTCTCTTGTAAAAATCTCTTGGTTTTCGAGCTTTATTAATTTCTGAATTAAACCATTCTGGTTGTTTATAATTTTTTATTCGTTTTCGTTTTTTTGGTGCATGCAGATGAAGAATAGCATGAAATAATTTATGCCATATCTCCAATGCCATATTTGGATTATCTATAGTTTCAATATCTGAAAAACTTTGAAGAGAAAGGTCATTTAGAAAAGCATATTCATTGAAATGCTTGAAATTTCTGTATTCGATTTCAAGATGACAATGCCGCCTGACGTTTTTATCATTTCCTATGATAAAAATAACTGGATAATGGTCACTAAGGCCATAAACTGGAACATTTAATTCTATAACCGTATCGGGAGCGTTCGTATATAGATGATCTATTGTTGTCTCGCTATTCTGGGTACACCTTGTTGGAGAATCAACAAGTTGGTGTAAATTGTTTATCGTTAAAATTTCAGACCATTGTTTAGGAACGTTCACGTTAAAAACTATATTAATGTCACCCATAATATATAATGGTATATTTGAACTATTAATAATATTTAGCTGGCTTTCAAAAATGTTATACCAGTTTAGATGGTAAATGGCACCAAATACCAGGTTAATGACCTACAAACTGCTGCAGCTATACATGACATGTTATTTATGTAGTCTGTGATAAAGAACAAATAAACGAGATTATAGAGTATTTATGTACAAAATAACTTAATTTAATTTAACTAAACATGTGTATTTATGAAACTGTAAATAATTAGCATTACTACCATTATCATATCTATACTTCTGCATCTATACCTTTGTGTATGAAAAAAATATATTATGAAATACAATGCCAAGATAATGAATGAAAGAGTGGAGATTTATTAGCGTTATCTCCCTTTAAATAACCTGCAGAGTGAAATTGTAACTATACTGTAGAAACGACTAATTCTAAATAAAATTGTAAAATTTAGTGCAGTTCTTCATGGATTGTGTATCTTTTTGTTGGCGGAGAAGGGATTGGTCAATCACTAAAGCTACGTTCACCAAAACCAAACAGAAGTTATACTTTTAAAATATTTTCGTCGGTTATACCTTTAGAACGAAAAGGTATTGCCAAACCCTTTTCCAACTCTTGTGTAAGATGACAGACCTTTTTAAAGTCATATGAATTCTTTGTGTGACGTCACGCCCAATTTTTGTGTTTGTGGTTTACAGGCCGCAATTCTGAATGAATCAGCTTGGTACTTGGCATATGTATTCCTTATAGCCTAAGGGCCTCCACTATTGATTTTGGTGAATGTCCCGACCCCCAGGGGCAGAGTCACGCCCATTTTATGACTTTAGCGTCTGAAAATCACAATTCTGAATGGATTACCTTGGTGTACTTATTCCTTATACTCTAAGGACAGCTACTACTGATGTTGAGGCACGACCCTCAACGCTAAGCAAACCAAACGCCTAGCCTTCTTGACAAAGTACCATACCAATCAAAGCAGGAATGTGGACGTATATTGTAGCGTTAGCGTTATATTTTTTTTATTATTTCTGCCTCCCCCCCACCAACTACACACCCTCTGAAGATAGTAGGGGTTAAACTTAGGGATATAATTTAGATTTAAATGAGGTATAATTGTATCTAATGAAGATACGCGATATGTTACCACTTTTTATCATATCGATGTACGCTGTAAATATTCCTTCCATCGTGAGGTGCTAACAAGTCTTTGAAATTATCTTAAATTGTTTGGTATTTACATATTTGATGAAAAAATAAATAAATTGATGTCGATGCTTAATGGAGCATTACAATGCTATCTGACATGAAACAAACAATCACGTCATTGGTGGGTTTATAATGCAACCAGAAAAGGTTTTTACTTTGATCAGATCACCATAGACTCTGTTTACTATTGATCAGGGTTTATTTAATATTCAACTTCAAAATATATAAATAGAAATCATAACAGGGATGTTAATAATAATTTGTACATATCAAAGGACACAATATAGAACAAAAAAGAAAAAATAAATAACTATAAATATACTTCAAGGATACCAAATTAAGGAATATATGTAACATTCTTTAAAAAGTAAAGTTTTTAGGGATGTGTCTATTGTGCGGATGCCAGGTGACAGATCGCTCCAGAGAGTGGGTGCGCCGATGTTACCCAGTATTCCATTTGAATATTCTGGGAACCATAGACATTAGGTAACTTCAGAACAAACAGATTGTGTTAAAGTTTGTGTTAATAAAAAAGTTCACCAGAGACCCTTAATCTATTCTGGGTAGAGGGGTCGGGGTTCGAGTCAACAGTAAGTGTCTCCGGGTTCCCCGGTTTCCGCCCACTGCAAGCGAATGGAAAAAAACAAACCCGTCTCTCGCTCTCTCTTCATACGGTTTTCAACTAGATAACACTTATAAATCTCTACCACTGCTTGTTACAAACTCTAACTGCATCGATCAGATTGTACCATTGTAAAGACGTAATGGATAGCCTAGATACCACAAAAGCATCGCGAAATTAATACGCTAATTTAAAAAAAAACTCCAAAGAAATCTGTCTTCCGCTCTTATCTGTCAACTTTTTAAGCTATCATTAGATCATAATGTACCAACAATTGGGAAATTTGCAAACGTGCTCGCTATATTCAAAAAAGGCTCTCCAAACGATTGTAGTAATTATAGACATAGTCACAAGGTTTAAGAAATCATTCACAAACATGTTTGTAACTTCCTTAAAGATGGGGGGGGGTTGGGATAGCCTAGTGGTCTAGAGTGCCGCGCTTCGACCTCTAGCTGGCCGGTCACCTCTGGCTTGCGGCTGTGGTTTCGAGCCCTGGTGTGAGCGTATGTGGCATGGAGATAGGGGCGCCTTCTCAACCTCGTGGGTTTCCTCCGGGCACTCCGGTTTCCTCCCACGGCTAAAGACCCCTACGCGCAAGCGAATTATTGAAATGAAATTGAAACCATATGTTAGTCCCGAAATGACCTAATTGTGTTGAGTGGACGTTAAACCCCATTTCTCTCTCTCTCTCTCTCTCCTTAAAGATGACTCTATACTAACACCTGTCCAGAGTGGCTTTTTTCCTGATAATTCCACCATATTTCAACTAATAGACTTAACACACCTTTTCTGTGAGCCATTGACCAACATCAGTACACTAGAATAGTCTTCTGTGATATCTCTAAAATGGCAATTAAATAGACAATCTTAAAACATATTATGCTCTTCTTTTATCCTTCAACACATGGGTGCAGCGATTACTAAGCTAACAAACTAGAATCCCTTCAATTAGATGCACTACGCACTATCTGTGGGGCAGATAGAGGTACTAGTCATGCCTAACTCTACAAGGTGACTGGATTTGTTTCACAGCCGGAAAGACGCCGTCGTCATAAATTGAAATTAATGCATAGAATTATTAACAACCTCGCGCCATCGTATCGCTCTGACTTATTAGAACTTTCCTCTAATCCTGATAATTATTCTCTTAGGAACAAAGATAAACTAAAGGAAATCAGATGTAGAACCGACATTTTCTCCAAGTCATTCACCTTTTCAAGTATACGAGAATGGAACAAACTCAACCTTGAAATTAGAAACTCTTGATCCCTAGCTATCTTTGGAAATTCACTTAACATATGTGATACGACCGTGCCACCATATTACTATCTTGGGAAAAGAATATCACAAAAAATCCACTGTAAACCTAGATTATGTTGCTCAAATGTGCAAGGCCATATATTTCTCAGACACGTCGATCATAGCCTTACTTTCCCCTGTGGCCACAACTTCGACGATCCCGAACACTATTTACTCGTATGCCCATTACATTCAGACGCAAGAAAACAGACAATCGATAACGTCCAACACAACCATAAAACAATCAGTTGTGTGGGTCAACAAAATACGCTTAAGTTACTTCCAGCCCTCCACATGGTACCCTCGTCTAATATCCTCGCCTCTCTGAACTGGTTTGTGAGATTTGGAGATATTGGACCATTGTACGTTGTACAGGCCTTACCATACCCAACAATACCAAGCAGTGCTTTTAAATAGGTTTTCACCAATATTTCCACTAAAATATTTATTATTATACAAAATAAAAAAAACAACTTAAAAGAGTCTCTATATCATCCATTATGTATTTTATATGTTCTATATTTATGTAATTATGTATGTATATATTTTTATATTGTGTACATGTATCTAAATCAGAGAGAGGGGTTACACATAAGCATGGCATGTTCTCCAATCCAAATTCAGATTTAATGAATGAAAATATTGTTTACCCAGTGCTAAACCTACCGAGTCTCTTGAAATATATTTTAATATGTCTTGTCGGCAGGTGTCTAGTATTTGTTTTTGTGTATGGTTAGAGCGACCCTCTTGCACTCATTATGGCGTAACATAATCTAACCAATCAATCAATCTATATTAAAATATCAGTGAATATATTTGTACTATTAGTGGGTGACATATAATTTGTTCATGTAGACTGTTCAAACAATTATCAACAGGAAGTACATACAATAAGAAAACACACGAAAGATAATCATATCGATGCTGGTCTAGCGCCAATACAATCGATATTTGATGTGTTCACGAAAACCATCACAGATAATGTCGTATTTTAGTCCTCGGAGTTTACGCAACAAGACTCGCTTCCTCCTGTTGAATAAATAGGATTTCTTTAAATATATTAGCTTGACAAGTATTGTTTGATCAAATTTTTAAACAAAAACAATTAGAATGATCAGCTATTTGGTGAAACTTCTGGGATGGACGTCGGCTCTTCTTATTTACGACAGGGAATCTGGTATGTATGTATTTATATAAAAACAAATTTGTTAGCGCGGTGTCCTCTTGTCCGTGGGGCAGGACGATGGGCCCGAAAATACAAAGCGTTTAGTCGTACAGGCGCAATGCAACTCCGAGGCCCTGTGTACACCCTGGCTATAGATAATGTATAGTCGTTGGGATGGGACGAAAAACCGGGGCCCAGTCTACACCTTGGCAAGAGACAATGTGTAGTCGTTCGCATGGGACGAAAAACCGAGGCCTAGAGCACACCTCGGATGGGACGAACAACCTAGGCCCAGTGAACACCTTGAAATTCAACACGTGTAGTGCACCAAATCCACCCACAGCTTGCCTGAAGTGAGGTGATGCACCACGAACATGTGTTTCTAGATTGTAGAGTTAAATTGAACAATCGGGTCTGAAAACCTCATCACAGCTGGGAAGGCATTTGAAAACACATGCTGTCCTAAGTTACGTGAGATACGGTGGCGCTGTACTGAGGCTGACAGACCAACAGACCAACGATACGATCTTGAATTTGATCCGAGCAATTAGTGTTATCATATGTAGATATTTAAGAACGGTTGTAGACGTTATGGTCTTCTTACGACGTAATTAGTAATTGTTGAGATAGTCCAGACAGGGCAACGCCATTATTTAAAAGGTTATAAACAGCTAGATGGGCATTTTGAGTGTTTGAATGAATCAAGTAGCGTGGTTTCATTCACACATTTGTACGAGGCAAGGTTAAGAGTCGCCGGCCTTACCTCGTAGGTTTTCTCCGTGTCCTTCGTTTCCTCTCCGACTGGGCTAATGGGTATTATGGTATGGTATTGTACGTTTAACGTCCGCTTCCACTAATGTGATATCGCAGACGGGCTAATGGGGGTTACGGCCTACTTTTATATCCGATTCCACCTGCCAAGGGATCTGTTACGTGCGCACTAATGTGTACGCGGGACCTCGGGTTTTCGTACCATTCCAAGCGACTTAATAGGTCCAGACTAGCTAGTCAATGTCTTAAATACTTGGCCACCGTAGCTTCCCGACGTTTAAGGCTATAATAGATGGTGGTCCCATGTTGGCCGAGGGAGTTTATTGGGACTTTCTGGTCTTCCATGTAGTGCAGGACGAATGACCTCGTCTGGTCGTTCAGAGGTCTCTTTGACATGTTGGCATGCAGGAAAAAGAACCCTCATTGGCCTGAACGAGTCAGAGAATTTGTACATCAACAAACCCCATTCCATTTCATTTTAATAGATGACAGATCTATATTGTGGAAATGGAGGTTGCGAACACAATATAAATTGAATGTTCAACCTCTTTTGCCATAATTAATACTTCCAGGTGTCCAATCCACTAACAAAGCGGTCAATGAGACCATACCGATAAAGATTCCCGTTTTAGCGTCTTGCATTTAGCATCGATTGTTTTTAATGAACCTGTGGCAGAAAGGGGGTATATTTACTAAGTAATCACTCTGAACAGTAAAATCTATTCGTCATACGTGACTTGATCTTACACAACTCCTCCATCAATATTTCTAATGGCGTGTTTATTTTTATATCTCAAAGACAATGTCAATTTATATCACATGTTTCTATTTATATTCCCCATGTTTACACTTCAAATTGGCAAGTTTGTCTAGGGTGGGGGTTGTCTAGGTGTAACCACTTGGCATACTGCCTTGTTCAATTATGAGGACGTTTTTTCCACTTTAAGACATGCATTTAAACAAACTTGACAAAGACAGCATAAAACGTTTTCAAACAAACTTGGTATAGGGTAGGCACGAATTATCTTCAAACAAACTTTAAGGGTAGGCATGAATCGTCTTCAAACAACCTATTGTATGAGTCGTAGTAAATAATAAACGGATTTCTACGATTATGAACAAACTACTCTACTTTGGTTATTATAAACTTACCTGCGTGTTTGAAACGACCTCCCGTTAAATAAAATCCATTATACAACTAAATATACCAACGGAAAAAAGGGGTTCTCTCTTGTAAAATTGAACTTCTCACAAATAAAAAATGGAAGCTTATTACGTCACTTATCGGAATAGATCATTTCGTATATAAGGGGGTCAAAGCTATTTTACGACAATCCAAATTTTGTGTTGGTGCGTTCGATTACTGACTGGCGCCGCGCTTACTCTAGCCACCACGGACGCGTTCGGATTACCGATGATGTCATTCGAACGGCTTACTCGCAACAGGCCGAAGTAACCTTCCCAAGGAGATGGTTACTTGTGGAAGTATCCAATTATTCAATATGGATGCAATTATTTGATCGAAGTTATATTTGCAGATTAGGTTTAGGAGACGGAAGAATTATTGTTGACATTTTTTCTCGGATTTAAAATAACATATTTACGTTCCACAGTAGTGTTTTAGTGATTCTACATCTTGGTGTAACGATTCCAAGAATTAAAAAAGGCCACCCAGTGTCCTTTCAATTGCCCAATTCGTCCACTAAGCAGATTGTTTTACCTCTACTAAACTCACTGGGACGTAACTGTGAATCCATAGTGTGCGATGATAACCTTGCCCTCCTAACTGCAATTATGGTAAGCCGTTGAGCTTGTTAACAAAGTTAACAAACGTTACATTGGTTGAACGAAAATGTGATTTAAAGTATGTTCTGCATAATATGGGCTTTATTTCGCTTCTCTGGATTTAATAGTTCCAATGAGATACCAATGAAAAGGTCTAAAGTTTGTTGACGGATTATTGTCTGTGCGTTATTTATTAGAACATCGAGCATAATTAATTGTTTGGTGGCGTTTATCTTCCATTTTGATACCCTAAGAAAGCGCCGCGCCATTCCATTACCCATTTCCACTGCGCCTGTCGAAACGTACTCGAGGATCCTGGTCGAGTAAGCACGGGGCAAGTAATCGAACGCGACATTTATGAATAAGCTATTTCTCTGAGACCCAGTAATGAGTTTGGGCGTTTACAAACATAAATACGCCCATAGTCCAATATTTTGTTTCCGGCTTGTATTAATGTTTTGGTTAGGTAGTTCGATGGGATTTTTCTTTTTTCTTTTGAATTATATTTGATTCACTGGCCTTGAATCTCATCCTTGAATATTTATTCCTGAAGAAGAACTTAAGCAGTCCTGTTAATTAACCTCGGCAATCTGCTGTAGCCGAGGTAGGCCTAAATTCCGATGTATTTTACATTTGCCTCGGCAAAATTAAAAGCCGAGGCCATTGAATCATTGAATAGGTATATAACGTTTTTATATATATATAAATACCAATAATTATTATCAACAAATCATACCGCGCATCGGTTTAATTATCGGTAGAAAGTTCCATGTCTTTCTATTTCTCTTTGAATATTATTTCTGGTGTGTTCAGAATTTTATAATCGTGAAATTCACAAGGCAGTTTATCCATATGATTGTACTCTCAGTTGTTACTTATTTTCAAATCCACGGAGAGTGGAATTTTCCGATGGCATTTCGTAGATCGCGATCATGCCCCAGCTAATCAACGCTTTGAGTTCTATTGCCTTAAAAGGTACCATGTCATATGAGTTATTGTATGCTGCACAGATGGTTAAATTTAGTGCCGCGAAACTTGCACGAATTTCCCCCACGGTCTGCATAATTAACACACAAAACCCAATAATACACGCAATCTGCGATGCCCTTCTGACGTGTGATTTTTTTTGTTTTAAATACATTTTTATGAAGACGATAAACGATGTTTAGACATCCCGAACTGTTCTTATCAAGAATGTTTCGATTTCGATGAACAAAACATTAATTTAATCAGGAACATTAATGGTATGAACAGTCGGAACGTGAATAAAATATGGAAATAATTAAGAAGCGGTGGTCATTTTTCATACGAAATATGATCAATTAAAATTATGAAATAAGTGTGTTTATTTATATATGTTAGCCACAAAGTTGACTATTATTGACTGGGCTGTAATGTGTTTTATAAAAATATATATAATATACACGGGTGAAATTATGAGATGAAAAGCAATATTATACATGTATTCGTATAATCGGTAAATAAAATTTAGTAGACTGACCATCAATTGGTTCAAAATTAATGTCATTGTCTCCAGTTGCTATTTTCTTGCCCAAACTCAAACGCTCTAAAAGGCCGTGTGCTGTTTTGATTAGCCTGCAACACACGTGGTTATCAATAATTACCCCCTTTAACATAATTACGATGGTTTAGCCCATAACGTCACGTGTATAATGTTGTGATGGACACAGACGAAAATACAAGCAAAAGCATTGACTTTTCAAGAGAGAACCCCTTTTTTCCGTTGGTATATTTAGTTGTATAATGGATTTTATTTAACGGGAGGTCGTTTCAAACACACAGTTAAGTTTATAATAACCAAAGTAGAGTAGTTTGTTCATAATCGTAGAAATCCGTTTAATTATTTACTACGACTCAGACAATAGGTATAGACAACACGAATTATCTTGAAGCAAACTTGGTACAGACACGAATAAACTTGAAACAAACTTGGTATAGACACGAATCATCTTGAAACAGACTTGGTATAGACGCGAATCATCCTCAAACAAACTTGATATAGAAATGAAATGGTGTTTAACGTCCTACTCTTCTGCACCTAACCTGGGCTAATCGAAGACAGGCATACGCCAACAGTGTGCTATGAGGGAAATTTTGCCCGGGCAGCCTACTCTTATATCGAATTCCAACTGCCAAGGGATCTTTTAGGTGCACGCCAATGTGTACACGGGACCTCGGTTTTTCGTCCCATCCGAATTAGACAGCTGTCAGGCCCTCCGTTCTGATTCACTTACAAGAGAAAACAACACCGGAAAATCGAGATGAACTTTCTTGGCCTATGCCGTGATCGAACACCCGACCTCCTGGCTAGCGAGCCAGCGCCTTACCCACTTAGCCACGTGATCCCCAACTTGATATAGACTACACGAATCGTCTTGAAACAAACTTGGTATGGACACGAATCATCTTAAAAAAAAAACACGGTATCGACTACACGAGTCATTTAATATACAACACGAAACCGCTTCAGACTTGATATAGTGTTTAGAGCAACACAAAACCGCCTTAAAACAAAAGTCGAAATAAACAATACGAATAAGATACACTGTGCAATATTTAGATGAAGTGCTGGACGATCTTGCTATCTTAGTTCAAAAATAGATATATAGAGAAATATTGATAATGTTACGTGTTACTGAATAGTTCCAATTGTCAAGTAATTTGCTACGATAATAAACAAAGTCACGAGTATCAATTGTCGTGAAATTATTACATCCAGTCAATATCTACGTCATCTCGTGGGTAGAGAGATGTGATAATGGACTTTTCATGTGAACTAACCAATTTTAGTCCTTGGCATCGACATCGTCTTAATGAATATCTACTTGTATGTGTACTGTATGTTCTTTCCAAAGGATTTTACCTTAACCCCCTGTAAAATATCTAAATCAAACACATCCAGTCGTCTACCTTCACAACGATCATTGTTTATGGGAGCGATTTTACATAAGCAGCAATGCTTGTTATTGTATCCATATATTTTATGTTAAATATATCTGTGACTCATTAAGAAACAAAATATTGTTTAAACCAGAGAGGTGATAATGGACTTTTCATGTGAATAAATGTCTAATAAATAATTTATATATTATCTACACGATTCATCCTCAAACATACTTGATGTCATCCTTTACTGGCAGTTAATCAGTAGAATCATGACTATACTAAAACCATTCTATGAAACAACAATCACTGGTTTATTATTCATTAGGCACAACGTTGCGATTGTTCTCTTATCGTTTTCAAGCATAAATAAGTTAATGTACATCAGACCACACGAATTCGAGAGCTGTGTTTGTGAATTGTATTTCTATATTCAACCATACATTTCTCAAGAGCTAAATCTGCCTGTTAGTGGTCTTTCTTTAGGCCTGAAATGTTATCTAAATTATTAATTAGACATTAATCAACTTATCCGTACCATATTCAACTCTCGATGTTTATTGGATTAGGCTCAGATGCGCCATTCGACTTCCATTCATACTTTAAAGATACATTATGGGAAATTAGATAACGAAATGGCAGTTCTCACTACAATATTTAAAAACTAGCTAATGTAAAGGCAATTTGTTGAAAATTTCAGTCAAATTGATCAACTATTAACTTAGAACTAAGAGAATGAAATTTCCGCTTATTCTTGGTCATCATTACTAAAGTCGGTAAGACAAAACCAGTAGTCTCGGTTATGCATTTTTATTGGTAAATCACGAAGGAAAATATTTCAGCGAATCGAACTACAATCCAACAAATGCTAGCCTCGACATCGAGAGTTGGTTATGGTCTGAATAGGTTAATTATTGTCTAATTTAATAGTTTTTATAACATTTCAGGCCTAAAGAAAGACCTTTAATAGGCAGATTTTGCTCTTGCATAATGCATGTTTAATCATGAAATATATAATTGAGACTATGTTTTTATCGTGCCGACTTTAGTAATGATGACCGGGGCTAAGCCTAAAATTCAATCAATAAAATCGCGGTTCATAGTGGATCAATTTGACTGACATTTTCAGCAAATTGCCTTTGCATACTCTAGTTTTTAACTATTATAGTGAGAACTGCCAACTCTTTTTCTAATCGTCCATAATGCATCTTTAATCTGTATATAATTACCTGTAATTGCTCCGTTAGAGATTTTGTGAGTTATGGGTTGGATCGATCTCGTGGAGGTCCTGTGTTCGATATCCAGATGTTGAGCAAGAAAGTTCATCGGGATTTTCGGCGTGGATCCCCAGTTTGAATACGCTAAATGGGACGTAAAACCCCATTTCACTTTATTTCCAAACCATCAAACGAGAATTTCGTATTGCAATGGGCATTTCCTTGAGATCATTGAACCTTTTTTTTCCGAATTTTTTGTGGACAACAACTGTAAAGTCAGACTGTGAGGTAATGTAGGTCTCTGATGATATCACGAGGGATTTGTTACACTTGAACAATATGCCAACACGTTTACTTCTGTCATTAGCATCGCGTAAGTCTTCGTGTTCTCAGACGAAGATACAATTATTGAGCATTAGGACATGTCCCGAGATTCGTCCCTGGCTACAAATAAAGTTACCATCCAAAAATACATTCTTCAGTAGATATCGCTTGTGTGACAAATTCCATATTATACTGCTCGATAACTACAGTGAAGATATCGCTTTGCATGAATTTGATTTATACCAAGGGGGGTTGGGATGGCCTAGTGGTCTAGAGTGCCGCGCTTCGACCTCTGGCTGGCCGGTCACCTCTGGCTTGCGGCTGTGGTTTCGACCCCTGGCGTGAGCGTATGTGGCATGGAGATAGGGGCGCCTTCTCAACCTCGTGGGTTTCCTACGGGCACTCCGGTTTCCTCCCACTGCTAAAGACCCCTACGCGCATGCGAATTATTGAAATAAAATTGAAACCATATGTTAGTCCCAAAATGACCTAGTTTGTGTCGAGTGGACGTTAAATCCCATTTCTCTCCCCCGATTTATACCATGAAAATTATATTTATTTATTTGTGCTCATCTGTTTTGATATAAAAAAAAATATCAATACTCGTCGATAAAGTAAAAAAGCAACTCGGCAAGGCGTCATTCGTTTTACGTTACCGACTGGTGTTTATATTTTTTTATATCAAAAAAGACTCATAGGATACTTTCTATTTCTCCGGTAAAGCAGGTATGGGTGTTCTGCAGAGCAAGCATTCATCTGAGGTAGCCACCATTCTGGGTGACGGTGATAATTGATATTTTTAAGAACAAACCCACAAATTTAAATTAATTGCCCCCGCCTCCAATAAAATCGGGAAGTTTTCCTTCGTGTGGACACGATCAATTACCTTTGTTTGACCTAAAAAGTTTTATTTCAACCGATATTTGCAATATTGACAAACGATAATTTGTTCATCATGATTTTGTATTATTAATTTTGAAGGGATGTTAAATCAACATTTATGCGTAAATCACGAACAAAAGCAAAACGAAACTCAATTATTTGACAAATGTTGAATTTGATTATTTCGTCTGGCTAACAGATATTGTCTGTTTATTGCCCTATGTCTGGTATCTATAGCTACCGTATATATAGGGAATGCGGGGGAGAGAAATGGGGTTTAACGTCCACTCGACACAAACTAGGCCATTTCAATAATTCGTTGCGCGTAGGGGGCTTTAGCATAGGAAGGAAACCGGAGGACCCGGAGTAAACCCACGAGGTTGGACAGGCAACCCTACTCCTTGTTACGTATAACGGGGGATTCGAAGCCACACCAGCTGACTCAATGACAGGCTGTATGAATAGGTGGTGGGGGGGGTGTTACTCACCTAGAAATACCGATGTTGGCCAACTTTGCGCTTTGGAATTTTACGGGCTTTACCACCTTGCCAGTGATGCTGGACGGACAACAACGGTCCCGTGTACACGTTGGCGTGTGCGAAAAATGACCCTTGACAGTTGGGATGGCCTTCAGGCAAAATGTCGCTCACTGCACACAAGGCATGACCTACATGTCGGTCTTGAGTAGACAGGATGGAGTAAACAAGTAGGACGTTAAACACCGTTTCATTGCAGCTTATGTAGCTATACAAAAAGGGTGAAGTGGTGCGAGTGCACATTGATCGACTATCATCCCCAATCGTATTTAAGACATCTATAGATATGTCTTATCGTTAGCTAGTCAAACAACAGAATTTGAAAATTGACCAAATAACCAACCCTGTAAAATTGATATAGTTGACTTAGCAACAAATAACATTTATAAATGAAAATATATGACAGTAACATATCAAATATGCGTAATATTTATTAGTGGGATTAAAATTGTTAGTAATCGGACAGTAGTCATTATATAGATGTTTGTTACTGAGGTGTTAAAGCCGTGACCATTGAATAATATACACCATTATTGATCAGGTTTGTGTATTCAATAGTGATGGGTGTAAATTAGTCACGCTTTTACACCAGTAGTGACATCTTTTACAGCTAATTACACGCCTACTAATTAAGGACATCTGTATAATTTCTAACCACTTTCTACACATACAAACAAAAAAAAAAAAAAAAAAAAAAAAAAAACCTTGGAGACAATGGTTAACATCCGACTTCAGTTCTACCTGGAGAGTAACCGACTGATCGACGAAAATCAAAGCGGGTTCAGGAAGGGACGATCAACAATGGACCACTTGGTGCGACTACAACAAGTCATGTCTCAGGCACTCCTCTCGGGGCACCTATGTACCGTGTTTGTAGATTTAACCAAGGCTTTCGATTTAGTTTGGTTGGACGGGCTGATTTTCAAGCTGGGACGTATCGGAATAACGGGCACAATGTTTCGGTGGATCAAAAGCTTTCTGAGCGATAGAAGGATGCAGGTGAATGTTGGCAGATTCTTGAGTGCCGAGCAAACATTAGAAAATGGCACGCCTCAGGGGTCTGTCATCAGTCCCACTCTCTTCAATATCATGATCAACGACATACAGAAATCTTCATATCTCGACGCCAGAACTGAGCTAGCAAAATTTGCTGACGACAGCACAATATGGAGGAAAGGGACGAGGTTCTGTGAACTTCAAAAGAATATGCAAAAGGCCTTAGACAAATTCATGACATGGGCAAACGACTGGGGATTTAAGGTCTCAGAGAAGAAAACAGTCGGCATGCTTGTGTGCAGGGATAGAGGGATAAGCAGAATGACTGTGTATGAACGGGAAAACCATCGAGTTTAAAGACCAAACCAAGTTCCTTGGCGTAATCTTTGATCGAAGGCTGACCTGGAAACCGCACATCGACTGGACTGTAGATAGATGCTCCAAAGTCCTAAACTTAATGAGAAAAATAACGGGTAGCACCTGGGGAGCCAATAGAGTTACACTTATAATGGTGTATCGTGCTCTAATACGCTCTGTATTAGACTACGGATCTTTGGTCTTCATGAACTGCGCGCCAACACTCTTAAGTAAGCTTGACACCATCCAATACAAAGCTCTGTGTATTGCGACTGGCGTAGGGCTTGGGACCAGGAGAGAGGCATTAATACAGGAAGCCGGGGAGTTGGCCCTATCCCTAAGAAGAAAAGAACTAGCAACAAGGTATTGGGCTAAGATCTCGCAATTGGGCGAGAGATCCCCGGCCTTTGTCAGCCAAAAGAAGACAAGATATGTAAGAGATCCTAGAAAGAAAAGCTTCGGCCAGGGTATCAGGGAAACAGTCAAGGAACTACGACTGGAGGAGCTCGTGATAAACGAACACGACCCACCATCGATCGCTCCTTGGACACTCCCAATACCACCGGTCAATCTAGATCTGCTACAGAAAACCGACAAGAAAAACAACCCCACTGCAGCACGGGCTCTCTCTCTGGAACACCTGGAAGACAACTGGCCGTCGGATGACTGGGAACATGTCTATACGGATGGCTCACGCAATCCTGAAAGGGGCACCAGCTCGTTTGGTATATACCTGCCAAACGGGGAACAGGGAATAAGCAGGAAACTGCCCAATAACTGTTCGGTGTACACTGCAGAGATTGTGGCCATCCGTGATGCTATATCATGGATCTCTTATCAAAAGACTAGTAAGTTCGTCATCCCAAGCGACTCTCTGAGCAGTCTGATTTCAATCCAAAATGACAACTCGGAATCAAGACCAGAAGTCATTTTGGAAATCAGGCAGCTGTACCAGCGGGTCCTAGAGAAGGGAAGCTCGTGTGGATTCCATCACATGTGAACATTAGAGGAAACGAGGAAGCAGATCGACTCGCAAATGAAGGTCTCGGGGACACAGCACCACTCCGCACCATAGAATACAGCACCACGGAAATCTACAGTATGGTAAAAAGACAGGTCAATTCACTCTGGGAATTAAAACTAGTGGAGATGATGGAGACCAAAAACATACCGCTCAACACTAAGAACCTACTCTTTCCAAGACCCGATCTGAAGCTGCAAATCTTCGAACTAATTCACGATTTAATGAACACCGTTGGATTAAGTAGAATAGTGAAGTAAGAGGGGGCTACGATAAGACGAGCTCGGCATCTAAACACTAAACTACATAGGGGATATACACCAAAGTAGCGGGCTAGTGGAGTAAGGGAGGGTCACGGTTAGACGGGCCCGGCATCTAAACACTAATCCACTACAAAGACACCAAACCTGCAAAGTGGAGTAAGGGGAGGCCACGATAAGACGGGCCTGGCACCTAAACACTAAACCCCAAAAGATGACTTCTACCAATCCAGAGACGAGACGCATATATGTCTGCATAAATGCTGTCTCTACAGATCAACTACCAAACAATATGTGTTTTATTTTTATTAAATAAAGGGAAGAACTTCTCACTAAACCTACTCCATGGCTCGAGGCCGCAAATGGAAAGATTGCAAAATCATATTCTAAAAACAGGAATCAGCCTCGGCTCTCCTATGTCTTGTCTGCGATATCACTTCTGTGGAAGCGGACGTTAAAACACCAGGTAGTAGTAGTAGTACACATACAAAACATTAGTTTATAACAATGACCACTGAAGGATTCTATGGCATAACTAAAAGGTCGATGTTCTTATCAACCTTCCTGTGCAACCATTTTAATGTAACGTTTTCACATTATTTTATTTTCAGCCAATATGTTTGCAAATGTATCATCAAGTTTCCCTTCAAGCATGATGGTGGTTGTGGTGGAGTTCGATAATCAAACAGATATCCCAACAACACTTAAAAACATGGATACAACTCAGAACCATATTAATTTTAACATTATGCTGATGTGTTCCGCCGAATGTGTAGCGTCCATCCTCAAACAGGTAAATAAAATGGGGTTTAACGTCCTGCTGTTCTGCCCCCACCGGGATAATGAAGACGGATAAATAAAGAGAGAGAGAGAGAGAAATGGGGTTTAACGTCCACTCGACACAAACTAGGTCATTTCGGGACTAACATATGGTTTACTTTTATTTCAATAATTCGCTTGCGCGTAGGGGTCTTTAGCAGTGGGAGGAAACCGGAGTGCCCGGAGGAAACCCACGAGGTTGAGAACGCGCCCCTATCTCCATGTCACATACGCTCACACCAGGGATTGAAACCACAGCCGCAAGCCAGGGGTGACCGGTCAGCTAGAGGTCGAAGCGCGGCACTCTAGACCACTAGGCCACCCCCCCCCCCCCCGGATGAATAAAAGAACTATACAGGAAATGAAATGAGGTTTAACGTCCTACTGTTCTGATCCAACTGGGGAAATGAAGACAGTGTGCTATGAGGGAAACTTTACCCGGACAATGCCAAGGGATCTTTTACGGGCACATAACTGTATACACGGCACCGTAATTTTTCGTCCCACCCGAACGACTAGACATCTGTCCTTGTCAATTCCCACCATCCTGCACCACTGACAGGGGGAAACCACGCCGTGAATTCTCTCATCACATGCATTATGTTCTGAAATTCAATGTCAAGATAAGCTTGAAATAACGATGTGTAATTGGGAAAATATCTAATATCTCTCACGGCTTAATCCACGCCAATATACAAATGTGACGTCATCCATTGGCGGGCAACGTGCGAATTAAACATTAATTTTATTCTATATTGGGCTGTATTGAAATGCACGTGTGAGATAGTGTCTGTATTTGAAGACGTGTAATGGTCTTGAGTAAGGCAGTATGTAATACATTGGAACAATGGGTTATTTAATGTCTCGTTCTCGACCATTAACCAATACATATTGAATAAGATTTAGGAGTAGAACAGTAGGACTTTAACCCTCATTTCATTTCATTATTTAATAAGAGTAATTTAACATAGAATATTACATAACGAGCGGATAGCCTTCGCTATAATAGCTAAAAGTAGATAATGTAATGGGAATATACTGAAAATACGATAATAAACAAAGTTTCGGTTAATCATCAACCGCTGTTGAACCGCAGATCGGATTCAAATCTGTTGAAAATTGTAGCCATCAAGGGCACCGGGAGTTGACTGTGATTTTGTCATGTTAATGAATGTCTAATTAATAGTTTGTATAACATTTATGCATTACTTCGCCGAGAATAAAGGAATTTTAATGAAATTTTATAAATATCTATTATAACGCTAAGGGTTAGCGTCGTTTCGAATCGTCAGTTGTACGTGACAGTAGGTTCGCCTGTCCAACCTTGTTCGGTTTCTCCGGGTCCTCCAGTTACCTCCCAAAGCTAAAAAGCCTTACACACTAGCGAATTAAAATTTAAAAAAAACATATATTAGCCCCGAAATGACTTAGTTTGTGTCGAGTGGACATTACACCCCACCCCCTCTCCCCCTTTCTCTCTCCCTCTCCCTCTCTCGCTTTCTGATTACAGGGTTATAATAATAAATGTCTAAAGAATAGTGTATATAACATTTCAAGACCACATAAATACATACGATAGGGGGATTTAGCTCTTGCAAAATAGGTTTTGAAGTATGTCATTCTCGCGCCATAATATAAAATATGTGCTTTAGAATATTATGAAAGTCGGAAATTATCAGATAAAGTCTATAACTGAGCTTCCGGTAGCTGCACAACAGTAGCATAGAATAATAGTCATTGACTGGTATATATACCTGAAACGCCGCCATGTTTAGTAAAGAGAAGCGCTTTTACAAACTAATTATAATTGTATCATCGAGCTACATAAAATATTTACATTGACTCACGTTAAAGTATATATATATTTCCACCTTGAGTTCGTGTAACGCGATATGCAACCTCCTTCTTCAACTTTTATGGAGGAGGCAAATTAGAAAACGCCGTAAACGGAAATATAGCTATTATTAAATCGACGACTCTTTTATGTTCGATTCATGAACCAATCAATTAAATATAATATTTATGCATTTTGCCGGCAACGTGCAATATACGCCTGTACTGTATCCAAAAATTATTATTTCAAGTTTGTTTTTTTAATGTAACAGGTTGAGCGCCTGGGAATTCATGTACATTGATTTACATTAAGGCAGAGCATTAACTAAACAAGGCATCAATTAAATACAATATTGTCGATCCCAACGTGCAATCAAACCTGAAGTCATTAAATACAAAAAGGAAACTAGTGTAATAATAGATAACTTCATGAGGGAAAATATGAATATATAACGTCATGAGTAAAACATATGAAAGTAACTGCCGTTGCCATAGCAAAGTAATGTTAGATATATTTTGAAAGATGTTACACACAGCCAAGTAATAAAATATAGATCAAATAATAACTATCACTGTTAACCTGATACCATTGATATTAATGAACCTCGACCATTTACCCATACAATCATTTGCCATTAAATCATGTATAGAAAGTGGTTAGAAATTATATTGTAGTCTGACAGAACTGTGTCAGGACTGAATTCCGCGTCACTCGAATGCAATTATGTCAATTCGGGACGATCTGGACTGTGAATCGAGCACCCCCCCCCTTGTGTTACAGTGTATTTAATATTTAGACAGCCACGCACATAATGTTATATACTGTGATTTATAGCCGATCAGTATTAAAGACTCCCTTTTAAGAATTTAGATCTGTAATTGAGTCTCACGTGGTTGTGGTCTGTAACTTAGTTCCACATTGTTACGTTTTGGTACTGGGTCTCACATGGTTAAAGCCTGCAATTAAGTTCCGCATGATTAAGTTCTGTAACTGAGTCTCCCGTGGTTACGCTCTGTAACTGAGTCCCACATAGTTGTGGTCTGTAACTGAGTCCCACATAGTTGTGGTCTGTAACTGAGTCCCACATGGTTAAAGCCTGCAAGTAAGTTCCACATGGTTAAGTTCTGTAACTGAATCCCACATAGTTATGTTATGTAACGGAGTCCCACATGGTAAAGTTCTGTAACTGAGTCCCGCATAGTGGTCTGTAACTGAGTTCATGTGGTTATGTTTTGTTATGATTTCCAAGTGTGCAGTCCGAGGGGTCGGGCATGGGACAAACCGCGTCCTGATTACACATTGGCGTGCGCATAAAAGAATTCGATTTGAGAGTAGGCCATAGTGTTGCTTTGGTGGCGCAATTTCCTTCTTAGTACACTGAAGGACGTTTTAAGGCTTCATTAGCCCAGTTGGCGCAGAAACCCATTTCATTTCACTGTAACCACGTCTGCTTTAAGGGTTACACGTAAATTCCTCCAATCATACTATTTATATTTACAGTCGGGTGAATACGAAAAGGAATTTGATAGCTTTACATCATTCAAACACAGATCAAGATGGCTGATAGTTTTGGAGGAGTGGACAGATACTGATTTTTATAATTCTACATTGGATCATATCACAATCATCAATCACAGACATATAGAGAATTTAACCGAAGACAGGGATCCAACTGAGGTAATGTATGTTCAAGAAACTTCATGTACCTACATCTATTAACACAGTATTATCCTTAAAGTAGCTAAGTCTCTAACTCAATATCATCCAAAATTTTCGACAATGAAAACACAAATTATTTATCAATTTAATTCAACCATGATGTTGTGATCTTACCGGGAAAAGACGGGCTTCTGATATCCAATATTTAAGACAAAATAAAAAAAAAATATTAGTGGTACACGAATGGTGTACCATACTCAGTTTCAGGCCCACTTTTAATAAGGGACTTGGAGAACGGGGCTAGACGGTGGTGCATAGAGCGCATACGCAATAATGTTGACTGAAATAACCAGACGCTAGAGATCGCACGCTATTGAGACTGCAGGCGTATTTCGCCGAGCATAAGTAAATTGAAATTAGAGTAAAGACGGAAATTAATGAATGTAAATCAGTTTATATACATTCATATAAAATTATTTTATGCGTTGCGACCCATTTTGGTAAATTTCTAGGCCCCAACTATTAGCGAATTAGCCCCTTTAATCTCTTCGGCGTAAAAACAACATGAATTAGAATTTAATATTTGTTCATATTAAACATACATTATGCAAGAGCTAAATCTACCTATTGCAGGTCTTTCTTTGGGCCTAAAATGTTATCTGAATTATTAATTAGACATTAATTAACTTACCCAGATCATAATCATCTATCGATGTCAACGCTAGCCAGCGATAGTTACTGGATTAGGATCCGATTTACTATTCAACTTTCATTCATGATTTAATCATGAAATGGATAATCAAGACTATGCAAATTTCAATCGCTTGATTTTCGGTTCATAGTGGATCAATTCGGCTGAAATTTTCAGCAAATTGCCTTTACATTATCTAGTCTTTAACTATTATAGTGAGAACTGCCAGCCCTTTATCTAATCTCCCATAATGTAGCTTTAATTTATGTACATAATAATTCTTGGATGTTTATAATGTATCTTTATTGGGGGGGGGGGGGATGGCCTAGTGGTCTAGAGTGCCGCGCTTCGACCTCTAGCTGGCCGGTCACCTCTGGCTTACGGCTGTGGTTTCGATCCCTGGTGTGAGCGTATGTGGCATGGAGATAGGGGCGCCTTCTCAACCTCGTGGGTTTCCTCCGGGCACTCCGGTTTCCTCCCACTGCTAAAGACCCCTACGCGCAAGCGAATTATTGAAATAAAATTGAAACCATATGTTAGTCCCAAAATGACCTAGTTTGTGTCGAGTGGACGTTAAACCCCATTTCTCGCTCTCTCTCTCATGTATCTTTATTGAATATTGATTTTACTGTGACAATACGGGTTCCTGATATTCAATATTTCAGATACAATGAACATTTTAAAATCAATCGGCAACGACAATGATTTTTCTAAGTCCCTGGGAGCCAATTGTATTGATGCGCTTTAATGAACGGGGATCAAAACATCAGCGCGAAAATGAGATATCAAACCGCACTCCTGACAACGAATGCAATTAAATTTAATTTATACCATTTTAAGTTAATTCAAATAAGGCTTTAATATATCGAAAATTGCCAGACCTTTGATCGACAGTCATACATTTTCGAATAGATATGTCAGGCATAGTATAATCCATTCAATATCTAAGTTATTCGATGTTCCTGAGAGTTCAGTATGGGATTTACATGTGCATACATGTCTAAATATTACTTTATTATGTCTATATAACATTTGAAGCCAGGACAATTCCAGGAAATAGGCAGATGTGACTCTGACAAGATGTTACTTGTCTTTAATTATTGATGTTCGAATTTGTAGATAGACATCGACGTCCATCAGCTAATGTGGCGCCCAGGACGGCAACGAGAGTTCAGTAAATTGGTTCTTGGTTGTTTACCTTTGAACGAGGATGTTGTTTTTCCGAACCTGAAATATGCCTTAAATGGAAAACACTTCAGAGTCGGGACCAAGGAGGTATGTACATACTTTCATTGCATCGAGCTATATGAGTTTGTGTGTCGAGTAGTGCAGCTATTCTCCAAACAATCATATCTTCGCGCAGAATGGAGTAATTGATCTGAAATGTTCAATATAATCATTTTTCATTATCTATTTTTAAACTGTCAGCTCGTTATCTAATCTTACATAATGCATTTTTTAAGTGATGGGTGGGGCCTTATGCACGAGTACTTAAAGCGGGAATTTCATATTTTCCAAAAATGTCAAAACATATTTATTTCTATGTCTTTTGCTCAATAGGTTGTCAACTCGCTATTATACAATCATAGGCATTATTTTCCACACTGAAACATCTTTCACATCGGAAATAATAACACAATTACCTCCTTGTTTTCCTATCCCCCCCATGCAATAGCTATCTTCAAACGTTTGAATTTAATGTTGAAAGTGATATTTTTGCCAATTTCTCAACTGGCAATAGTGAATTATAGGATTATTCTTTAACAAGGTTGGACTGTTTATAGATACCATCTATTTTAAGGCTTTATTTTAACATATTTTAAACATATAACTTAAAAATATGAAATTGCCGCTTTAAACTAATATACTTTAATAATGATATTGGCTCATTGGCTGAGCACTGTAATCACAACACAAATTTGAGCTCTTGGTCTAAGATAGTGAGCCACGGTGGCTAAGTGGGTAAGACGCTGGCTTGCTAGCCTGGATGTCGACTTTTCACTCCTGTGTTGACGGAAAACTTTCATCTGTTTTTTTCGGCGTGGTTTCTCCTTGTCTGTAGTGAAGGCGTTCAGGCTGGATGAAAAATAGGTTCCGTGTACATATTGGCGTGAACGTAAATAATCCCTTGGAAGCTGGAACTCGATGTAGGAGTTCTCCGTGGCGCCGCTGTCTAGGCAAACTTCCCTTCCTAGCACACTGTATGGCGTATGCCCGTCTTCATTAGTCCAGTCGGAACAGAATAACAGGACGTTAAACCCCCATTTTTCATCCTTATCGGTGATTGTATAGCGGCCAAGCGAAAATTCACTGCTGATTATTTTACATTACAGTGGGCACCGTTTGTTCACATATCAACATCAACAACTGGTGACGTATATACAGGTTTATGTATAGATATGTTAATCCTTCTCTCAGCTCAGCTTAATTTTACGTAAGTTATTATCAAAAATGTCACCATTATTACACTGGATGAAATGTGTGGATTTATGTATACCTCAGTAGATAATGCTATAGATGGACTAGTGTAATTTTTCATAGAGAATCTCCTATAAGTCTTTTTTATATCAAAACATTTTTATATCAAACATATCAACACAAGTCGATAAGCTACGAGTCTTTTTTGATATCAAAACGTATCAACGCATTAATAAAAGTACCGGTATTAATAACACGAGCTTTTTCCGCGGTTTTTGCTACTTTATCGATGAGTGTTGATATTTTTTTATATCAACAAAGAGATTTTATTTATCACCCAATCATTTCTTATATGCACAAATAGAAAAATATATTTCTTTACAATAGATTTCATTATTACTGAACATTTTTTGACAGCAATTCAACCATTGCAAAGTCTTTTATATTGATTTAGTATTTCCATCTAGGTAAATTACATAAACAACATTCCTTTTTAATAACAAAAAAAGATACTTGTAATAAAAAATGAATTGTTCCTTGAATATAAAAAAGAAAGTTCCTTTTTAATTGGTCAATCAAATTCAGGTAAAGCGATATCCCCCCTGTAATTTAAGGAATTTATCACACAAGTGACATTTACTGTAGAATGTTTTATTGGTTAATAAATGATTTTATCTCTATTATTAAAAAAAGTGTATAATAATGGGGTAGGGTGATGAATGGTGTTTATTTTCGATTATTAACTATCGCATATGAAGTAAAGTTGAGAATTTTTTAATGGACGTAAATAAAGCTGCTCTCAGTATATAATATTTAAAAAAAACACAATTTTTAACGATTAACGTTTCATAAAAACTGATAAATTTAACACATTCCGCCGAGTATATATATATTAAAATAGTTACTTTTAAACTCACAAGATAATTATATATAAAAAAAGCATAACTGGCGATTTAGGCGTTCATCGTGCTCCTCAGTGTGTATACAATGTATATATATACCCCACCTGGAAATGAATAGGCTAGGGTGATAGTGAATAGGCTAGGGCCACGTTTCTCAACCTTTTCTCACCGCTCACCCCTAAATGAATTCTCAACCAACCCATTTACCCCCAGAGTTTTGAGGAGGTTACAGATCGCGGAGCCGTGGCCGGCGAAGCTGGTCACCGCCAGCGCCGTAGGCGCGAAGCCCGTCGAGGGGGGTCAAGGGGCTCCCCCCCCCTACTAGGAAATTTTTAAGAAATTGGAGCCCGAAAATGTGATTTCTAGCCATTTCAGACACTCTTCAGGTGTTTCATACAAAATTGAAAATGGCCTTTTTCTATAGAAGCCATCCGACATGAATCGCGGATCCTTGCACGGGCCTGCACCCCATGACCACATTGACATTGAATATGGAATGCTCCTGGTTATTGTCACAAACGATTTTTTTTTATTCTCGGGACAGTGTTTGAGAGTGCTAATCTCAACTGCACAACATTTATATGATCATTTTTGAAGTTACTGGGAGTGTGGTCATTCACCCCCTGGACGCGAGCCATTCCCCCCTTGGGGGTGAATTCACCCCAGGTTGAGAAACGCGGGGCTAGGGTGACATGATGATATTTGTATTATCAGATATAATTATAGTATATACATATATACCCCAGTTGATAATGGATGGGATAGAGTAATTAATGATTTTATTTATATTATTTAGATATACTTTATATACACCACATGATACTACATAGTATATATACCCCATACTACATGGAGTACGGTGGTGAATGGTGTTATTTATATTGTGAGATATACTTTATAAATCCAACCTAATAATGAATGATGTACATGTAGAGCAGTGGTTCTCAACCTTTTTTTGCGAACGGCACACCGTGGGACACATGAAAAAATAGCGGCACATCTTGCTAAATATAAAGGAAAAAAATTTAAATTTTCCAAAATAAAAACATAGCAAGTCATAGACGGCATACAATCGTAGACACAGACTAGTCATAGAGACATCGACTGACTCAAAACTAGATGAAGGACAACACAGCTATGAACTATGACACCAGTGAATACTCAGTTAGGATCTTCAGGTTTTTCGCATTTTCTTAGTGTGCGGTTCAAATTTGCGCGGCACACTGGTTGAGAACCACTGATGAAGAGTAATAAATGATGTTATTTTTAGTATTAGATATCATTTATTTGTCCCAGTTTATAACGAATATGCTGGGGTGGTAAATAATGTTATTTTTATTATTAGATATACTTTATACACCCAAACTCATAGTGATTGGGCTAGGGTGGTAAATAATGTTATTTTTATTATTAGATATACTTTATACACCCAAATTCATAGTGATTGGGCTAGGATGGTAAATAATGTTATTTTTATTATTAGATATACTTTATACACCCAAATTCATAGTGATTGGGCTAGGGTGGTAAATAATGTTATTTTTATTATTAGATATACTTTATATATCCCACCTGATAATGAATGGGGTAGGGTGCTAGATGATGGTGAATGGACTGGTTTAATCCGAATGCTGGAGAAAAAGGTCAGTTTTTAAATATGATTTAAACAATCTGTTGCATATACTCTCAATTGTTTCATTTTATTTATAAATATATTATGCAAGAGCTAAATCCCCCTATTGCAGGTCTTTCTTTGGGGGTGAATTGTTATCTAAATTATTAATTAGACATTAATTAACCTATCCAGGCCATAATCAACTCCGATATTAAATAGATTAGATCAGTTCAGCCACTTTTTGTATTTGAGCTAAACATGGAGGACCGAGACTTAGCTTCGAACAACCAGTACGGTGGTTGAAATTATTGCACACGTCCTGTCAACCCTTCAAAGGCTAATATCTTCGCTCGCAATAGAGTAATTTGAATGACATTTTCAAATTATTCATTTTACAGTATCTTTTTATCTTACATAATGTATCTTTAAGGAAGCGGAAATGATAGTAGCTGCCATTGGTATATCCGAAGAACGGGAACAAGTCATGGATTTTACATTTCCTTACCTATTTAATCGTGGAATCGCCTTGTTTCGACTGTGGGATTCACAGGATGAGAAATGGCTAACATTGATTAAACCATTTACCTGGAAGGTGTTGCTATGTATTGGTGTCTCTTTATTTGGAGCAGCTTTTATATTTCATGTTATTGAGATCATTAATCCCTTCTATATGACTTCACCTAAAGATTCGTTCTGGAGAAGGTTGGAGTATCTGTACGGAGCTATGCTAGCACACGGTAAGTGGAGTTCAATAATAGGGTTCCACCTAATAAATCAAATGAATTACATGTGTTTTAAAGACTACTTTTTATGTATTGACTGCACTGTGTTAATAGTTGCTTTCTTTGGTTTCCAAAATCAATATTAGCGATAATGATCTCTCTTGGAAACAAAAGAAAGCAACTTTATCGCTAAATATAACCCAATTTTGAATGCTAAGTGGTGATTATTTTAATTACGTTTGAGGTTTAATTAATGTTATTTCGTTTTAGTTTTTATATTGTACAGTCATTTTCCCCTGTTATGACGTAACGTTATTGTAATGTAACAGTATAGTAACACATTAAAATGGCCTGACGATTCGTTTGATAACGATAAAAGTACTAGCCAAAAATTTAATTTTTAGTGTTTTTTCTCTAATATTTGAATTTTATTTATATGTTTAACTGAGAGTTAGATCGATTTATATATATTTTTTTCTTATAATATATATATTTAGAGAGAGAGAGAGAGAGAGAGAGAGAGAGAGAGAGAGAGAGAGAGAGAGAGAGAGAGAGTGGTAACCTAATAAGGTTATGGTATCTCTAGAATATGAAAGATGATCCAAGCTGATGAGATTATGGTGATGAGAGAGAGAGAGAGAGAGAGAGAGAGAGAGAGAGAGAGGTTCCCTTGGCAAACACACAATATCAGATTATATAGTAATCAAAATTTATCAATATAACTTTAGTATAGAAACCAGCTCTTGGGCACATATGCATTGATTTGAATTTATAACTTTTATTGGGAAAATATTCAATTCTTAATATTTATTTTTAGGTAGCTGTAATGAACCCGAGGCAATGGCAGGTCGAATATTTCTTGGGTGTTGGTGGATATTTTGTATAATTCTGGCAGCTTCCTATAGTGGAACGCTTATAGCAACTCTGACGGTGACTAAAGAGAAGCTACCATTTAATACATTGTCAGAACTGGTTAATCAAGACGAATATACGTGGGGAACAGTTTCACAAACTCTCTTTATCCCGCTGTTTAGTGTAAGTATAGTATGTGTACATATTATCACGCCCTTCGCGTAACACCCTGACTATGTCGTCACCAATTCCTCCGTAGAAAATATCATCGCAAACACAGAGTCTCGCGCTTTCCAGTTAAAGTGTTAACCTGTGATAACCGAGTTGCAAAATTGAAGGTTTGTTCAATGTCAAGGTTTACGTAAAGGTCGCCATGTTTTATTTGAGTGTGCCTATGTCACGACGTCTGAATGGACAACGCTATTGTTCACATGTCTGTGGTAAGGCAGATAAAGTACCTAAACGTACAAGTCGCGGTCGTTGCTTTATGAACATGGTGTACAAATTGTTTTTACTGACAGTGAACACAGGGAGGGTTTGTCAATATAAATATAAAGCATGTCGCCGTTTAGTCATTTGTATTTGTTCAGTGCAGTTTTGTTTATTTTTTCGAAATCTCGAAAGCATCTACGTTTTAGATATTTAAAGTGTCAGATAAATCAGTATAAACATAGGATCTTAACGAAGAACGACAATGTCGATTACCACCGGTACTATCTGTGGCCTGTTTTCTTTGCGGTTTTAATTGACACTGGTCAACAGACGCTCCAGGGAATGTTCCAATGTTTTGGCAAGACAAAATGTGACAGAAAAAAAAGGATTCATTAACTAATTTCTTATCTTTGATCTGCTATCACAACCAATAGGCCGCGCTTCAAACATAACAATAAACGGTGTCAATGATACATATCTCGTGCTTGCTCGATCAATTAATACCACTTGCTGTAACCCATTTTCTCATCCATTCGACCATATTTTATTTTATCATAACAGAAATAAATAATTATCTTTTATTTGGGTTTCATCGATATTTCTTATCAACACAAAGAATCTCGGCGTTAGTCAAATATACACAGGACACCATTAATTCCTACAAATGCCCGGGGCGGCCAATGGTTAACATGTGCGTGCTGTATCATAAGGTCTGTCATTGAGTCAACTGGCGTGGCTTCGATTTAATGGTTGTTTGTCACAAGGAGTATTATCGCATGTCCAACCTCTTGTGTTTCCTCCGGGTCCCCTGGTTTCCTCCTTCTGCTCAAGACACCTACGCGCAAACGAATGATTGAAATAAAATTGAACCACAGCAGATGGAGGTCGATATAAGAGTAGGCCATAGAATTATCCCAGTCGGAGTAGAACAGTAGGACGTTAAACCCCATTTCATTTCATTTGTTTTCAGAAAACAACGGATCCTATTTTCCAAAAGATATGGAGGGGTATTCTACACGAAAATAAAACGACTCCGCGTATACTGAGCCCAGAGCCGGAGGTCCATCGTGATCTGCTGTTAACCTCAAACTACGTATTTCTGACAGAATCAAGTTTTTACGATAGATGGGCGTCTCAAGACTGTAAAATTAAAAAGATTAAAGAAACTTATTTCTCCTTGGATTTTGCAATTGGATTACAAAATAATTCTGCTTATACACGACAGATATCTCACATGTAAGCATGGCATTGTTTTCGTCCTTTTATATATAAAAAGAGCTCTATGGTTTTTCGGTGTTGCGGTGGTTCAGTGACTCGGTATACTGGATGTCAGGTGCTCGATGTCGTTGTTGACCGAGAAAGTTCCGTAATGCGGGACGGAAGAAATGGCGTAAACCCGTTTTCATTAGCCCAGCCATTGGTGCGGGTCGGAAGAAATGCGAGCCGACATAACACACAGTATGGCGTAAACCCGTCTTCATTAGCCCAGCCGGTACTGAGAAGTAGCATATTAAACCCCATTTCTTTTATGTGTTACGCGGGTAAAACGTGTCTTTAAACTGAATTCACTGACATTCGAAGCACCCAAACCTGTTTGTTGTAATTTTGTATTAAAATGCAGATTATACGATTTGAAGGAGCTAAATCGCTAATATTTGGAACCTGGAAATTGACACGATAAATAAGCTGATTTACATTCAACTGTTTCGGTTTTGACTCAAATTTCAACCAGTTATGTTCATCTTAAAACGTCATAGGTCTCAATCGAATGGGACTCTACAGCGTCTGGTTATTCCAGTCTATTGCACATGCTCAAGATAAGAATTGCGTCATCGTTTGACATTACATGTGGAATATGTCTAGTCTGGTCCTTTCCTGTCTGAAACGCGCCACGGAACACGATTCGTGTACCAATGGTAAAATGTTTATCTTGTCTTAAATATTGGATATCAGAAGCTCATCCTTTCCCGGTAAGATCACAACATCAGTGTGGATTTAAATTGAGAAATAATTCCTGTTTTCAATTTGTAAAACTTTGAATCATATTGAGACAGAGACTTAGCTACTTTAAGTGAAGGCCGTAGCGCCGCTGTCAAGGCAAAATGTCCCTCATAGCACTGCCGGGGCAGAACAATAACACGTTAAACCATATTTCATTTTATTTCACGTTCATGTTTATATTCTTATTTTATAGGACGTTACTCGTGCTGGAGAGCAATTTGATGGATATTTGGAAGAAAAAATGGTGGCCTTCGGGAAAATGTAAGTCTATGACGCAGACTGTGTCTAAAGTTATTGACATTGCCTCATTACAAAGCGTGTTTTATTTTCTACTTGTGGGTTTATTCCTAGCTGCCGTAACTTTGGGCGTTGAGATTGTATCTGCTTCATCTAAGAAAAGCACAACAGCAATGGACGTAGATTGACGATCACGCAAAGAGGGTAACAGATTAAGACCCGCATTCCATGTGCGCGTTGTCACGTAAATGGCATCATAAGTATACATTTCCATTTGCAGCTCAGAGCCGCCTTCTTAAAAATAACACCATGTCCAAAAAAAAAACCAAAACAAAAAAAAAGTTGACATTTGCCAACTCATTTGCAGCATCAAGAGAAACCGTGTTTGTACGACGCAATGATAAACACCCGGTTGGCACGCCAAAGCACACTTCACGCACGCCAGAAAAAAAAAATGCCACGAAAAAGCAGTACAGGCATTGAAACGGCATCTGTACATGGAAAACGGGCCTAATGGAAATGTGGTGGTAATGATTTGTCTAGTACGATCGATCTGGAATCACTCCCATTAGTACATCATATATTTTTATTATTGCACAAATTATTGTACATATTTTTTATTTAGAAATATTGCTTATTATTGTAAATACTGTTGTTCAGAAATATTTCTTATTATTGAGGACGCTGGTGCAATTAGGTGGACAAGTGTCATTTCTCACAATCTGCCAAAAATAGTATGATTGCACATCACTTAACATAAACTGTGATAAAAATGATGAATGATACAATTATAAAAATGAACATGTTGTTAAGAAAATCTTCTAAAAATAGATTTATTTGAAAAATTTAAATGATCTTATTTAAAAACAATTAACGGCATTTGACAGCCTTATTGCACTAGCATCCTCAATTGTATATTTGTATTTTGAAATACTGTTTATTCCTAGAGATATTGCTATTTAGAAATATTATTAATTAGAAATATTGTTATTTAGAAATATTATATTGTTATTTAGAAATATTATATTGTTATTTAGAACTGTTATATTGTTAGTTAAAATTAATGCCATCCAGTAGACATGGTACAAGGGTTAATCAGCGAAATGGATGTATGAGATGTGTTGTTGACGTTTGGGAAAGTAGACGAGGGAGTGTAGGGAGTGATGGTTAGATGTATTATGAATGGTTAGAGTTGCTGTGGTGTTACGGTGAAATACTATGCCGCCACCGTAACACCACAGCTTTATGATTTGTTAGACAGGAGTGATGTAATAAGTGCGACAATAATAAATAACATATTTCTGATTTTATTGTCGTCTTTTCCCACTTGCACTGGTTGTACGCCATTTTGAAACTAGCTGACGAAGACAGCTCGGGCGGCGATTGCTCGACTCCGGGCTGCTCTGTCAGTATCTAACAAACGCATTTAGTTCGCGTACAACTTTTAACGAGAGTTGCCAGGCAACGAAACATACGCCCACAGCAGCTAAATCGTCCGGGCAGTAAACAAGGGTTGTCGCATATTTTACTTTTTTCGGTATTGAAACATTTATAATACACTAAAATATGATTATTAAAGTCAATCGGTTATTAACTTTAGCCTCTAGAGGGTCCACAAGATTTTTTGAAGTGATCAAGGGCCATAACTCTGACAGTAATTATCGGAAATTGCTGAAAATCAATGGGCTTCTTCCTCACATGACCTAAACTCTGTGTATAAATTTAAAGTCAATCGGATATTAACTTTGGCCTCTAGAGCATTCACAGGAATTTACGAAGTGATCAAGGGTCATAACTCTGACAGTAATTATCGGAAATTGCTAAAATTCAATGACCTTAAACACTGTGTATAAATTTAAAGTGAATGGGATATTAACTTTGGCCTCTAGAACATCCACAAGATTTTTTGAAGTGATCAAGGGCCATAACTCTGACAGTAATTATCGGAAATCACTGAAAATCAATAGGCTTATTCGTCTCATGACCCTAAACACTGTGTATAAATTTAAAGTCAATCGGATATTAACTTTGGCCTCTAGAGCATCCACAAGAATTTTTGAAGTGATCAAGGGCCATAACTCAAACAGCAATTCTCGGAAATCGCTGAAAATCAATAGGCTTCTTCGTCTCATGACCTTAAACACCGTGTATAAATTTAAAGTTAATCGGTTATTAACTTTAGCCTCTAGAGCGTCCACAAGATTTTTTGAAGTGATCAAGGGCCATAACTCTGACAGTAATTATCGGAAATTGCTAAAAATCAATAGGCTTCTTTGTTTCATGACCTTAAACACCGTGTATAAATTTAATGTCAATTGGATATTAACTTTAGCCTCTGGATCGTCCACAAGCAATTGTGGACGCCGGACCGACGGACGGACGGACAGCACTTACTACACTCGTCACTAGGCTTCCTATACATATTATAATATTCAATTTACACCCTTTTTAATTAACACACCTTGTCTAGAGTTATAATCCGAATGTTATTTTTTTTTATCGACATTCGTAGGTATTTACCTTGTTTGCTAGATTTTTATACGGCAAACGTATAAAACCTTGACCTATTACTCAGTGATAAGCTTCCGCTGCAAAAAGAGTTCTCGCCTTTTATTATGAGTATCGTGTGCGGCAGGTTAGTTTGCTTCTAAAATCGCTGTTCTCCGTTCCAAAAAATACAAAGGTAATTTTCTACCAGACAACCATGGTTCTATTCACCGAGACTAGATAATTTCTCTCGGTGTAAGGATATTATCGCTATGAATAAGTTCATACACTGTTGAGAAAATAATACCGTTGGTTTGCTTTGCAACAAATGGAGCGCGCATCAACTCTGTACTGAAAATTTTTTGCGTAATAAATATGAACGGTCTTCAGACATTCGGTTTATAATGAGCGATACACAGGTACAGTGGCAAGTGTTATGCTTCACAGAATAATAACTCAAAAGTACCTACGCGCGAAATCCCAGATTTTGGTACATGTAAAACAAAAAAAATAGTGCCCGTGCGCGTGCCAGTAATAGAAAAACTAAGAGTTCGCGCATAAAAAATGCACGAACGTACCAGGCGCGATGTCATCTAGAAAAAAATGCTCGACAACTATAAAAAAGTCATTTTGAAATAGTACGGTACTTTAATATGGTAATCGTGGGGTGTACTGACAGTTATTTAATGCAAGAAAATGTCCATCTCTATAAAAGGAAATTAGTATATGAATAAGTCGGCCTCGGCGTAGTAGGTTCGAATCAATGCATATGTCTGACATAATTTAAACAATCAAATAATTTATTAATGGCTATCCCCGAACTATGAGTACAAAAGAGACCCTTGACGTCGACTCCCTTAAGCCGCTCTTGGAAGAACAAACTTAGTTACAGAAAGCTAATTTATTTTGTGTTTCATCTGGACGTATGTGTATGGTTCTATTAACCCATAGTTGTTGTAGTTGTATACTTCCAATTTGAAATGTATTTTAGAAGACGCTTTGTGACCGAGACAAAGAATTTAGGAAGGGACAATGTTATACCCCGGATATTGATTCTCACGTCTCTTAGATGACTTCACAAAACGCGTCAACACTTATACAGTCCAAGTTATCAAAACGACCAGCTGCCGTTGTTCATCTGTTCAACGATAGCCCGAGCATCATACAGATGCCAATATAGATTTTTGTATTCCATGTATGTATGGTTACTTGTTTAAATAGCTGGATTGATTTATAACTTAACCCTGCGTGAAAACTACCGCTACGACTCGCCCAATACAAATAGGACCACGGATCACATGCTTCTACACTGAAGTAGGTTTTCTTTCTAAACTGTTATTTATGAAGTTGTTACGGTAACTAACCGAAAGCTTTTATAAACTGAAAGCTTTTATAAACGGGAAGCTTTTATTATGTATAATTTCTGGTAAATTAAAGATTCGTTTGTGTTAAGCGGAGTATGCGGAATTATGTCACGGAGGGGATAGATTCAGGACCGCCCAAACATCAATACAATACCCCGGGCAAAGCAGTGCACTGACGGCTCTTACCTACACTACTATGACGGGCGGATGCGGTCACAATGGGCCATTTATATGACTTACTAATTCCATTTATATGACTTACTAATTCCATTTATAAAGCTTTATAATTAATTTCTTACTAGGCACGTGTGGACGCTGAAACCCATCGAAATGGGTGACTGAATTGAATATTATTTTCATAGTTTGATAAATAATTATGAAACTACGTAATTATTTATAAAGTCTTATAAATCCATTTATATAACTTAGAAAATAATCGGCAATCTCCGTACTCCTTCGTTGAGTCGGCCAATTGGCCAATGAAATCCCTCGTTACATATAGCCGTGTTTTACCTTTCATGGCGGCTATTGTAAACATAAGGCCACAGATCACTAATTATTGCCCCATTGACTTTAATGTTAATTCTCGTCTCTTAGACCGGTTGTAACTTTTTCCCAAATATTCGTTGGGTAAAACGCTTTCTGCCACAGATGGAGCAACATGTGGCAATGAATGAAATGTTGTTTAATGGCACGTCAGCGCCAACCGGGCCATATTGCGCCAAAAACATGTGGCAAACTCTTGCCCAAAAGCATGTATGAGGTTCTTCATGAAAAACTTGAGATAGACAAGCTGCAAGTAGAGACAGCTAACCTTGCAATTTTCGGCCCTCCCTTTCAACGTAACCAACCTCACAACTCTTGTATCCTTCCGCCTCAAAATCATGAATATTCACCAAAACCTGGCAGAAAATGTATTTTCAAACCCTTTTCTTCGATTCTACACCAAAAATTCAACAAAAATCGCCATGCAAAAGGGGGAAAAAGGGAAAGGGAGAGAAGGACTAAAAATAACTTTCGTCCTTGTTTCGTGGGTGACGGCCCATGAATATTTGGTGATCTGTGTCCTATATAGGGGTGAAACTTCGGATATCACCAAAAGGCCTTTAGTATTTGCTTCCCATGTGTTCTGGCAACATGCTGGTGAAAGGAAATCAAAATCAAAGAATAACTGCAAAAATGATGGCCCTTTAAGTACACATGCTGCGTTAAGTACAGTGGTGCATCTCAGGTCCCTGGGCCTTTTGTGCTAAAATTTAAAAAATCTTTTTAATAGAGGCAGTATTTGAGCTCTGTGAAAAAATTAGACAAGTTGCAAACAAACTACACAGAAAACCCTCATAATTTGACATTTTTAACAAAAATATATTTTTTTACTGCCAAGTCATGAAAAATGTACAAAATTTACATGTAGCATCTTTCAAAAAACCAATAATTTTCCACTTTTTTAGATAGCCAGACTGGCAAGTAATATATTTTTGGAAACCCTGGACAATATGCAAACAGAAAAATCACAAATCAATTGCATTCATTGTAATTATAGAGGTCTGTACTGAAACATGTAACCCCACCCCCTAAAAATGTCAATGACTGAATCAATCTTATCTTTGGTTGTAGAGCTAACATTACCAAAGGAATCTGTCTAACAGATATGTTTTACCATCCCTGGCTAATATATGTACATAGAAGCTAAAATAGGTGCAATAAATATGAATTATGGTTAAAATAGGCCTTGCTGAAAGAATAAAAAAGGTATATTCGGCCTATGTCCACCCCTCTCTAACAAAAGGGTCACAGAATATACAATTTTCACAAATTTGGAAATAGTTTAATGTTTTCAACATCTCAAACCTCAGAGGCATCATACAAATCTTAATTGCAATTATTGTACTGAAGCAAGATGTTTGGGCCTTTACATCAATTGCCTTAAAAAATGAAGTAAAAAAGGTAGTTATGACATAGTTGACAACATAAAAGAGGCCTGAAAATGAGCAAAATTAACATTTTACTGCTCTATAAGTGACATAAATGCAACAAACACCACAAATCCTAGATTTTGATTACAAAACATTGACCATTAAGCTGACATTTACACATCTACACCAGTTCTGTATCAGGGTGTGGTCTTACTGGCCTGACATGTCTCAAGGTTCTAAGTTTGACTATGAACAAAAAAGGTCAGAAATCCTTGAAATGTACAAAATGACCATTTATTGGTGAAAAATAACATTCCCATCTGTAATTCAACAACAAATTCCAATTATTATCATTTAATTGTCAACACAGGTGCAATTAAATCTCTCAAAACACATTAATAAAAACGGGTGGGGTGGGGCATTTATAGCCCCTCTAAACAGACAGATGGGGTGAAAAATGTCTATAAATACTGGGATATTGCTTCCTTCATGAAGAAAATGCAAGAATTTAATGCTTCAAAGAAGAAAAAAATGCTTGTTCTGGGTAAAATAGTGGCCAAATTGAGCCTACCCCTGTTTTGAACATTTTGTACAAACCCATCTGCTGTATATTATTAACTCAGTGTTGCCAATTTTCCATTTTCCGTAGGAAAGCTGGAGCTATTTCTAAACTTGACAAACTTATAGATCCCATCTAAGTTAAATTAGCAGGGAAAATAAGGGCATTTTTAGAAATTTTGAGTCATTTGAGTAGGTATGAAAGCATTAATTTTTACGTCGAAATGGGAGAATCTAGAGATTTTATGTGAATATTTCTGATTTTTAGACAAAATTAGGTGAAATTACAATGTTGTTCACTTTATCTGTGCCTTCTGAGGCTGAATACACCAAAATTGGACATTGAAATATTTTTATTACTGTTAGAAATTAAATAAAAACTGAAAATTGGAAAATTTGCAGTAAAATCACAATTTTTCCCAAAACTTTGATCAATTTTTTTCTAAATTTATTTTTTTTTAGTTTTTCTGTAGTCAAGTTATTTTATACATATTTTCTGACAAATTAGTCATCATATTTTCAAAACTAAGGCATATCAGTCACAGCCTTGTCATACACAGACAGGCCACAGATCACTAATTATTGCCCCATTGACTTTAATGTTAATTCTCATCTCTTAGACCGGTTGTAACTTTTTCCCAAATATTCGTTGGGTAAAACGCTTTCTGCCACAGATGGAGCAACATGTGGCAAACTCTTGCCCAAAAGCATGTATGAGGTTCTTCATGAAAAACTTGAGATAGACAAGCTGCAAGTAGAGACAGCTAACCTTGCAATTTTCGGCCCTCCCTTTCAACGTAACCAACCTCACAACTCTTGTATCCTTCCGCCTCAAAATCATGAATATTCACCAAAACCTGGCAGAAAATGTATTTTCAAACCCTTTTCTTCGATTCTACACCAAAAATTCAACAAAAATCGCCATGCAAAAGGGGGAAAAAGGGAAAGGGAGAGAAGGACTAAAAATAACTTTCGCCCTTGTTTCGTGGGTGACGGCCCATGAATATTTGGTGATCTGTGTCCATAAAATGACGAGAATAAGTTTTATGCATGTTTTAGTTATCCTAGCGTCAATTTACTTTGCTAAGGTCACCGCTCCCCCTCCACCCACCGACCGGGGTAGTTCTTTTCACAATTTCTTGCGAGTTTGCCGAAATATCGTGTCGGATTTTGTGAGGAGTCTTGATTCTTCAGCATAGGCTACAGGAGGGACTTGCCATTCAGTAAGACGACCTGTGATTGGCTGGCCGAAGCATCCTCGTGAATTTCCGGGCAGATGTACGAACTTTCCCGAATATTTAGTTCGTTAGATAATTAATTTATAAGACTTAGAAAATAGATTTATTATTTACAAGACTTTATAAATCATTTATCAAACTATGAAACTAATATTCAATTCAGTCACACGCTTCGAGGGGTTTCAGCGTTCGCACGTGCCTAAGTAAGTAATTAATTATAAAGCTTTATAAATGGAATTAGTAAGTCATTTAAATGGAATTAGTAAGTCACATAAATGGCCCATTGTGTTCGCATCCGACCGTCATACACAACCACTCACAGGAATATAAATTGTAAATGGTGGATAAAATTTAACATATTTATTGCTTAAACCTCAAAGAATAAAGAGTCACAACACATAGGTAAGTATGAGGCCCAATTAACGGTTCATAACCGCGGAACAAAAATAGCGATCGCGATTGAATTCCAAATATAGTCTACGCAAGACAAATTTAGAAAAGGGGTCGTCCAAAATTGTGGTCTGTATGGAGATCACGTATGACGGGCGGATGCGGTCACAATGGGCCATTTATATGACTTACTAATTCCATTTATATGACTTACTAATTCCATTTATAAAGCTTTATAATTAATTTCTTACTTAGGAACGTGCGAACGCTGAAATCCCTCGAAGCGTGTGACTGAATTGAATATTATTTTCATAGCTTGATAAATGATTTATAAAGTCTTGTAAATAATATGGTAGCTATATAAATCTATTTTCTAAGTCTTATAAATGAATTATCTAACGAACTAAATATTCGGGAAAGTTCGTACATCTGCCCGGAAATTCCCGAGGATGCTTCGGCCAGCCAATCACAGGTCGTCTTACTGAATGGCAAGCCCCTCCCGATCCCGTCCGCGGTTTTCACGATATTTCGGCAAACTCGCAAGAAATTGTAAAAAGAACTACCCCGGTCGGTGGGTGGAGGGGGAGCGGTGACCTTAGCAAAGTAAATTGACGCTAGGATAACTAAAACATGCATAAAACTTATTCTCGTCATTTTATGTTTACAATAGCCGCCATGAAAGGTAAAACACCGCTATATGTAACGAGGGATTTCATTGGCCAATTGGCCGACTCAACGAAGGAGTACGAAGATTGCCGATTATTTTTTAAGTTATATAAATGGATTTATAAGACTTGATAAATAATTACGTAGTTTCATAATTATTTATCAAACTATGAAAATAATATTCAATTCAGTCACCCATTTCGATGGGTTTCAGCCTCCACACGTGCCTAAGTAAGAAATTAATTATAAAGCTTTATAAATGGAATTAGTAAGTCATATAAATGGAATTAGTAAGTCATATAAATGGCCCATTGTGACCGCATCCGCCCGTCATAATCACGTAAAAAGCATGGGCCCAATTAACGGGTCATAACCACGGAACAAAAATAGCGATCTCGATTGAATTCCAAATGTAGTCTACTCGAGAGAAAAGGGGTCGTCCAAAATCGATCGTGGTCTGTGTGGAGATCACGTAAAAACATATCACACTAATGAAAGGGAAACAACTCCAAATTATGTCTACTCCGAGGAATCATCATCTTCAGGGCAGAAAAGTACAATTACGCCAATCAAAGTTCCATAACTAAACAAATTATGTATTATCCTTAGAAGCATTATCCTAAGGTTTGAAAAATAGTGTCAAAAATGTGATCTCTTCAGAGTAGACAATTACCTAAATTAAAGGGCAACAGCTCCGGAACAAAACAGCGACTGCGCTCAAATTCAATCCCAATTGTCGTCCGCTTATCAGAATCAGTATTCTAGGGCTTTGGAAAACTGTAAAAATATAAATAGAAGACAACCATATTGTTTAAATTCATATTCCTGATCTTTCAATGTTTCGTTTGATGTATATTAAAGATACATTATGGGAGATTTAGATAACGAGTTGGCAGTTCTCACAACAATAGTTACAAACTAGTTAATGTAAAGACAATTTGCTGAAAATTTCAGTCAAATTAATTCACTATTAACTTACAACTAAGCGATTGAAAATTCCGCTTAGCCTCGGTCATCATTACTTAAGTCGGTAAGACAAAACCAATAGTCTCGGTTATCCATTTTTATTGGTAAATCACGGAGGAAAATATTTCAGCGAATCGAACTACAATCCAACAAAAATCTCATGCTAGCCTCGACATCGAGAGTTAATTATGGTCTGAATAAGTTAATTAATGTCTAATTAATAGTTTTAATAACATTTCAGGCCTAAATAAAGACCCACAATAGGCAGATTTTGATCTTGCATAATGCATGTTTAAAGATAGGCTGGCACTGCCAGGCAGGATACGCCCACATTTTCGAGAGATGGATAGAGAACAAGCAATACCGAAAGTGATTTTTCCTACATCATTAAGTCCTGTATTTCATACTGTATTGCGAGCAGCCATTTTGTTGGTCAGTTCCAGTCTGATATTCATGAAATTCGAAGCTGACAATGATTATGGTGTGACGGTACACAACCTAGAAATGTGTGCAAACGGCGGCCATTTTGTCTGGCAATTATGGTCCGATTTTCTCGAAATTCGAACTCAACCTTCCGTAGGGTGTAACGGTGATAGAGTCAAACGTTTTTTTTAAATCGGATAATAACTGTGACCTCCAGAGGGACCATAGGCGATTTTTCGGACGATCAGGGGCCATAATTCAGGAAGTTACGATCCGATATGCGCAAATAACGAAAGGAACCAAGATCGTTGGGTTATAACCATGCATTTCAAGTTTCATCAAAATCGAATTAAAATTGTGACCTATACAGGGTCCACAACCATGATATACCATTTTTTAACAGTATTCGTGTCCAAACGGCGGCCATTTTGGTCCGATTTTCCCGAAATTCGAACTCAACCTTCCTTACGGTGTAACGGTAATATAATCAAAAGTTTTTTTTAAATCGGATAATAATTGTGACCTCCAGAGGTATCACAAGCTAAAAAGATAGGCTGGCACTGCCAGGCAGGATACGCCCACATTTTCGAGAGATGGATAGAGAACAAGCAATACCGAAAGTGATTTTTCCTACATCATTAAGTTAGAATTTGATATGTGCAAATATCGAAATGAATTAAGATCTTTGGGTTATAAAGATGCATTTCAGTAGGCTTCAAATTCGACTGGGGATCATGTTGCTAAGTGGGTAAGATGCTGGCCTCTATAGGGTCCACAACCTGGATATAACATATTTTCACACTCATCGAGTACAAACGGCGGCCATTTTGTCTGTCAATTTTGGACCGATTTTCACAAAATTTGAGCTCAATCTTCATTACCATGTAACGGTGATATAATCAAACGTTGTTTTAAATCGGATAATAATTTTGACCTCCCGTGGGACCACAAGCTAAAAAGGGTGATTTTTCGTACAATCAGGGGCCATAATTCAGGAAGTTACAAATCAATGGGCACAAATATCGAAAGGAACCAAGATCTTCAGGTTATAAACATGCATGTCAAGTTTCATCAACATCGGTTCAAAATTGTGACCTCTATAGGGTCCACAACCTTGATATAACATATTTTCACACTAATCGCGTACAAACGGCGGCCATTTTGTCTGTCCATTTGGGTCCGATTTTCACAAAATTTGAACTCAACCTTCATTACCATGTAACGGTGATATAGTCAAACGTTTTTTTAAATCGGATGATAATTTTGACCTCCAGAGGGACCACAAGCTAAAAAGGGCGATTTTTCGGACAATCAGGGGCCATAATTCAAGAAGTTAGGATCTGATGGCCGCAAATATCAAAAGGAACCAAGATCTTTGGCTTATAAACATACATGTCAAGTTTCATCACAATCGATTCAAAATTATGACCTCTATAGGGTCCACAACCTTGAAAGAACATATTTTCACACTATTCGCGTATAAACGGCGGCCATTTTGTATGTCAATTTTGGTCCGATTTTCAGGAAATTCGATCTCAACCTTCATTACCATGTAACGGTGATATAATCAAACGGTTTTTTAAATCGGATAATAATTTTGACCTCCAGAGGGACCACAAGCTAAAAAGGGTGATTTTTCGGACAATCAGGGGCCATAATTCAGGAAGTTACGATCCGATGGGCGCAAATATCGAAAGGGACCAAGATCTTGGGGTTATAAACATGCATGTCAAGTTTCATCACAATCGGTTCAAAATTGTGACCTCTATAGGGTCCACAACCTTGAAATAACATATTTTCACCCTATTAGCTTACAAACGGCGGCCATTTTGTATGTCAATTTTGGTCCGATTTTCACGAAATTCAAACTCAACCTTCATTACCATGTAACGGTGATATAATCAAACGTTTTTTTAAATCGGATAATAATTTTGACCTCCAAACGGACCACAAGCTAAAAAGGGCGATTTTTCGGAAAATCAGGGGCCATAATTCAGGAAGTTACGATCCGATGGGCGCAAATATCGAAAGGAACCAAGATCTGGGGGTTATAAACATGCATGTCAAGTTTAATCACAATCGGTTCAAAATTGTGACCTCTATAGGGTCCACAACCTTGAAATAACATATTTTCACCCTATTAGCTTACAAACGGCGGCCATTTTGTATGTCAATTTTGGTCCGATTTTCACGAAATTCAACCTCAACCTTCATTACCATGTAACGGTGATATAATCAAACGTTTTTTTAAATCGGATAATAATTTTGACCTCCAAACGGACCACAAGCTAAAAAGGGCGATTTTTCGGAAAATCAGGGGCCATAATTCAGGAAGTTACGATCCGATGGGCGCAAATATCGAAAGGAACCAAGATCTTGGGGTTATAAACATGCATGTCAAGTTTAATCACAATCGGTTCAAAATTGTGACCTCTATAGGGTCCACAACCTTGAAATAACATATTTTCACACTATTCGCGTACAAACGGCGGCCATTTTGTATGTCAATTTTGGTCCGATTTTCACGAAATTCGACCTCAACCTTCATTACCATGTAACGATGATATAATTAAACGGTTTTTTAAATCGGATAATAATTTTGACCTCCAGACGGACCACAAGCTAAAAAGGGCGATTTTTCGGACAATCAGGGGCCATAATTCAGGAAGTTACGATCCGATGGGCGCAAATATCGAAAGGAACCAAGATCTTGGGGTTATAAACATGCATGTCAAGTTTAATCACAATCGGTTCAAAATTGTGACCTCTATAGGGTCCACAACCATGAAATAACATATTTTCACACTATTCGCGTACAAATGGCGGCCATTTTGTATGTCAATTTTGGTCCGATTTTCACGAAATTCGAACTCAACCTTCATTACCATGTAACGATGATATAATTAAACGGTTTTTTAAATCGGATAATAATTTTGACCTCCAGACGGACCACAAGCTAAAAAGGGCGATTTTTCGGACAATCAGGGGCCATAATTCAGGAAGTTACGATCCGATGGGCGCAAATATCGAAAGGAACCAAGATCTTGGGGTTATAAACATGCATGTCAAGTTTCATCACAATCGGTTCAAAATTGTGACCTCTATAGGGTCCACAAGCTAAAAACATGATATTTCGTACAATCAGGGGCCATAATCCATGAAGTTTCCATCCGATACATGCCAATATCGAAAGCAGCCGAGATCTTATGGGGATAAACCTATATTTCAAGTTTCGTCAAAATCGGATAAGAATTGTGACCTGTAGAGAGTCCACAAACAAATTGTGGACTGACGGACGGACGGACGGACAGGGGCGACGACATAATACGTCCACATGAAAATGTGGGCGTATAAAAAGGCGATTTTGCGTATAATCAGGGGCCATAATTCAAGAAGTTAAGATCCGATATGCGCAAATATCGAAAGGAACCAAGATCTTTGGGTTATAACCATGAATTTCAAGTTTCATCAAAATCGAATTAAAATTGTGACCTCTACTGGGTCCACAACACTGATATACCATTTTTTAACAGTATTCGCGTACAAACGGCGGCCATTTTGTATGGCAATTTTGGTCCGATTTTTCCGAAATTCGAACTCAACCTTCCTTAGGGTGTAACGGTGATATAATCGAACGGTTTGTTAAATCGGATAATAATTGTGACCTCCAGAGGTACCACAAGCTAAATAAAGGTGATTTTTCGGACAATCAGGGGCCATAATTCAGGAAATTACGTTCCGATAGGCGCAAATATCGAAAGGAACCAAGATCTTTGGGTTATAAACATGCATGTCAAGTTTCATCAAAATTGTGACATCTATAGGGCCCACAAGCTAGAAACGTGATTTTTCGTACAATCAGGGGCCATAATCCATGAAGTTTTGATCCGATACATGCCAATATCGAAAGCAGCCGAGATCTTTTGGGGATAAACATATATTTCAAGTTTCGTCAAAATCGGGTAAGAATTGTGACCTGTAGAGAGTCCACAAACAATTGTGGACGGACGGACGTCCGGACGGACAGGGGCGACGACATAATACGTCCACATGAAAATGTGGGCGTATAAAAACCCATACCCTGCCTGATTCCTTTGAAAATCGAGTTACCTCCTATGCCTAGCATTGTTAATGATAGACTCTTCAAATAGTAAGTGCAGGAGGACCGCACTACACGAAAAACAAAAACCTATAAGATTAACCTGCGGAAAATATCAAATCAAGTGAATGGATCCGGGGGCCAGCCGTAAGCGTCCACTGCGCTGTACAGTCCCGGGCCTATTATGGAACAGGCTTCACTAACAGAAATAATGCGACCGATCTTGACAATGGTCGTCTCTTCAATGGCGATAGTCTGCCAGTTGACGTCAGATCTTAGAACGTCAAACAATTTCAACAATAAGGGCGATAATCCGGATAGAATCTCGGAAAACGCTAAAATAATAAGTGTAGTGAGCAAACAGGAGCAAAACCCGACAACGAGAACATTCTGCAGTACGAAGGGCTAAAACTCTACTCTAATAGTATGTTCTCTAGAGAACTGGTAAGGGAGTAAGACGCTGGCTCACTAGCCTAGAGTACGCGGGTTCGCTCTTGGTGTTTGCCGAGAAAATTCATCTGGATTTTCCAGAGTGGTTTCTCCTCGTCATTGGTGCATCATGAAGGGGAAACCACGCCGGAAGCAAGCCAACATCTTACTCGCTGGCATATAACTACGCTATGATTGAGATCAGCCCAAAATGGGGACGCTATCTTGTAAGGTAAGCAATACAGGTCTTAAAACGCCGACAGTGCTATTGCATGGTACTTCGGATATTTTGGCGTAGCCCTGAAAAAACTACGAAATACACCAGATGCCTAGCCATTCCCTCACGGCTAGTTCGAACAGTAGCGATCGCAAGATCACTATGTTCATGCCGTCCTTGTCTTGCCCCCGCCCTCAAATAAGCCTGCCGTCCTTGTTTTGCCCCCGCCCTCAAATAAGACATCCAAGTTAAGTACGAGGGAATTTACATTGTATTTAAGGGCGTTGTAGACATCAATTATTTACAAGTAGACAAGACTGGCGTGCATTGGTACACCCCGCGTTTGTTTTATTCTGTTGTAGACATTAGAACCGCCGGAAAATTCAGAACGAAACGAAGAAATGCCATTTGCTGATAATACGAGAAGGCGGACAATAGAGGAATTCTGATCATCAAGTCGCACTATCCAGTTTTTTGACGTTCACGGCCACCGTGAAATGAGACTTATTAATCCTACTTTGCTAAATCCACCCTTTAAAATAATGTAAAAGCAGCAAACTCTTCACCTGGTAATCACGTAATGTATTACTTATGAACGAGTTGATTACCTAAATTGTTTTGTAACAACCAAAGAAACTGCAATAGCCCTTGATCAAAGGCAAATCGAGATATACGTGTTGTTAAACCTTTTTCCCGAGGTTGTCATTCTGCCAAGTTAACCTTGATTACAAAATAAATGATGCGCATTTTTAAACCTTGATACATATGAAGAGACCAGGGCCCGATTCCTAGAAAATTCTTAAGCACGTTCTTGTGTTTAGATTTCAAGTTGACTTTGCATTTAAGTAAACTTATTGCATTTTGTGTTCCCAGAAAATTCTTAAGAACGTCATTGTGCTTAGATTTTAAGTAGACTTCAGTGTAAGCACATGCAAGTACTTTATTATGTGTTCCTAGAAAAAACTTAAGCGTAAGGGCTTGCTTGCCAACCTTAAGTCTGTTTCTGACTCCAACAAGATGGCTGACAGTGAGTTATTTCACTGCATTTCCTACATAAGAGACAATTTAAAGGCAGAGAAAATCCTTTAGTAACATATTCTCGAGAAGTATGCTATAGAAAATGTTGCTTCTGTGCCAAAACCATTTTATTTATTTACCATTAGTAAACAACACAAACACAAGGGCTACTTTAAGATCAGGCACTCCCGCTGATTTTCAGAGTGCTGGCGTTTTTTTTTAGCTAGTGCCACATTTCATGTGTGTACAGGGGACATATCAAATGCATCTAAATCGACCATTTGCCGGGAAGCAGACGACCAATTTATGACGTAATTTGCATAACAAAACTATTTTTATGACGTTTGAGAGCACCATAGTCACATTTTACCAGTCACAATGTGCTAGACTTATACTTGACTTGTACTTACGTAAGAACGGTTTTTAGAATTTTCTAGAGACGGTATTTTATTAAGATTCTTACGTAAGAGAAAGTGAAGCATAACTTTGTGCGTGCTTACTTTAAGAATTTTCTAGGAACCGGGCCCAGGGGAAGAACGATTCTAGTCACATTTTTGACTTCTCGCATGAAAGGCAAAACAAACTTTTGGGCGAGAATGCTTGATGCGAAAAGTACAAGTAGGTTGAATTACAACTTCAAAATGATGTTTTATACGAATCATAATACCAGTACAACTGACTTCCACTTTTCCGTCAAATTAAGGTCAAATAAAGTGTAACATAATCAATACAGCACACAGGAACATAACATTACTGTCTGTTCCAGGCGACACTACAACTCGAAAAATGCTTACTATTTCTTCAATTTTTAATTAAAATGGTTAAAACTTAACGACCTACCTGGAATTGTCACCCCGTAACTTTCTTCGTCGAACCTTAACGCCTATTAGTTCGATAACATCCTTTATTCTCTTGTAAATTTCACATTTTTAGACACTGGCCAATTTCTCAGAATATAAACATTAGTGCTGCGTCTGCGTAGGTTGGGTCACTCGTATATCATGTAAGGGTATCAGGTTATTACACAAATCGGGTGCATTCGGTTAATAATGCTTTGTGTGAGAGGATTCGCCCGTTTGTTTTACGGCAGTGCGTATGTTTGTTTGTGCGTGCGTGGGTGCGTGCGCGTGGGTTTATTTGGTTATCGGCCATTTTAATATTCCTTAGAGATATGCATTGTATTGCATGTCTCCTAAAATATTCCTCACATAACTCTTATTTTCAGCATAAGATGGCATGGTAGGTAACCTTTCTGATACACTTTAAATATTATACGATATCTTTTAATTTTATGGACTTAAATAGTATCGATTACCGGTATCCAATTTTATTTATATTCGCTGTCCACGGGCATACAAGATATGTTTCAGATATTGTCGTAGAATAGATAATAAAAAAACGAATCGTAGAAAAATATAATCCCTTGAATAATTGATTGTCCTATCATCACACACATTTGCAAGTGCACGGTGGTGTGTGTATACAACACGTGAATATAAAAAGGTGTGCGTAAATTGTATAATAGAAATAGATAGCCCTTAATCTATCAGTAGTTGATCTTGTGTGGCTACTTCCCCGTTCCGTTTTCTGTCAAAGTATCACTTGCCTAGGGACATTTCACACAAAAGAAAACTAAATCAAACAAGAAATAGACTAGACTATCTGTAAAATATCTTAGGAACGCTCCCTTTTCAACGGGGATAAAACTTTTAAAAAAGAAAAAAATAACAATAAAACTCTATCATTATATTGTCAGTTATGGTGGTCCACGAAGGTAGATATCTTTCTTAAAAGTTCCACAAGACCATTATTTGGCGTCTGAATTAAAGAGTATTAAAAGTCATACAAAACCAAATAAAATCGACAGTTATAAATCTATTATCCGAAAGCTACATAGACAATTCGCTTGAATTGTCATTTAGCGTACTTCCAAATTATCATGACGTGTCACTACAATATTAGGTCACACTTTGTATGTAGTTTTTATCAATTTCCAAAAGGCAGTGGGGCAAACAAATGTGGTCTGAAACCTAAGACCAAATTTATATTACCTCCCGTAAATAGCTCTTTAAAACAAGTTATATTCTACTGGGTCGGAACAACTATTTAAACATGCAAGTATGACGAAACGACCCCAAACATTATCCACACCCCTGTTCGATTTGGTTTATTCCAAATATTTAGGTCACGCATGGCTGTCATCAAAACCGCAAAGTAAAGAAATTACGATTTTTCAAGAGAGAAGGGTTATATAGCTTGATCTGAAATAGTTAACGTGTGGTGGTAAGTTAAGGGGTGACAATTCCAGGTAGGTCGTTAAGTTTTAACCATATAAATTAAAAATTAAAGAAATAGCAAGCAATTTTCGAGTCATAGTGTCGTCTGGAACAGACAGTAGTTTGTCGTCATAATGACCAGCGTCCAAATTCACGTCTGATTCCATTGTCACATGCCCTCGTTCTGTCTTGTAGAGTAGTCTCCGGTCTGTGGCCTCTCGATAAGATTGTCTTCCATCGTCTCTGTTAAGCTTCTAACTTGAGATCATTTATAAGGCCAGGGTGTTATCCACAAGCTTATTAGTATTTAACAGCCATTCACAAGTTATAATACATATATATTAGAAGCCGTCATTAAATGGACAATCATATAATATTATCTAATAATACGAGAAGATAGGGACTAATTAACTAACTTAAATAATGCACGTGTAACACATATATATACTAATTGTACGACAGCTATAAACCACAGCTGCTTAATGTTGTGTTACAAAGGGTACGATGGACGTATTTGTACGGGAGGTCATTTCAGAAGGGCCTTGGTTCGATCATATTCCTGAAGCAATGGCCCGAGAAATCTCTCTCTGGCCATTGCTGGATTGACTTCTGATTCTTGTACTTTTGCGGGAGTGTGTCTATTCTCCCCGTTCAATGAAAGCTATCACTTAAGTACAGCAACATGACAGTCCTTCGTTTAATCTGAGTCTTCCCTAAAACTTTGGACAGTGATTTAAGGTATTAAAACAGTGAAAGTATGTTCGTTTCCAAACAGTATTGTTTACATTTCATTCGACTTGATAGCCTCGTTTGTCACACAATTAGTTTTACTGCAGTATTCTCCTATGCACTGGTTAATTAGGCATAATAAAAGCGTGAGCCATGAAAACATATTTGGTCCAATACTGGCACTCGTTTTAAATGTAAAGCGTTTGTATGGTAGGTAGTGATTGGTTGGTAGTCGGACTACTGACCAATCAAAATTTAACACAACAATATCCACTCATAATAGCAGTGTGTAGTGAGATTACCTATAATCAAACGAAACGCTGCGCGGAGTATGTGGTTCGATGTGACTCCGATCGTTGTTCCACAGAAAGCTTATACAATGTGCTACCAGATGGCGCCATTAACTCATGGGGTTCGTTGAAAAAGTGACTTAGATCGTTTTCCCCTGTGCTCTTCATATATATTTGAGTCATGTGTTATTCTCATCTAGTTACTAGATGCCACTTAAACCGGAAATTTCATATTTTCTAAGAAAGCCAAAACATAATTATTTCTATGTCTTTTGCTCAAAAGGTTGTCAACTCACTATTATACGATCATGGGCAATATTTCACATGCATAGAAATCCCTGACACAGAAAATAATAACACAATTACTTCCCTTGTTTTCCCATTCCCCTCCATGCAATGGCGATCTTCAAACGTTTGAATTTGAAAATGATATTTTTGCCAATTTCTGAACTAGCAATAGTGAATTATAGGATTATTTTAATATATTTTAAAAATATAACTAAAAAATATGAAATTGCCGTTTTAAACAAACCATAACAATGTAACTTTGTACTACCGGTGTAGGTGGTTGGGACACTTGTACAGGGATCGGGAGATATGCCGGGGAATGTTTTTAAAATAATCAAAGTAATACTTGATCGTAACATAGAAGAACATCGATTACTTTGCTGAATATGGGTACCAAGTGACATGGCCATTAGAATGCTACATATGGGTACCAAGTGGCATGGCTATAGAATCGGAGTCTGTCAGTACAGTCAAGGTTATTCGGAAATTATTTCTAACCTACTGCATGGATTTCATGGCAATTTGGCAGGTGTTTGGATATGGTTATTATGAGTTTAGGTGCAAAAAATCAATGACTAGGTATATTAGGTAGCCTGGCGCAGACTACGCGACAACTGAAGCGACGAGTTTGGCGACAAATATCGCCGTAATTTAAGTGGAGTGAGCACACTACACGACGACTTCGGCGATCCCGCAAAATACAACAGATCACGTGATTCATCATGTGACACGTCAGAATGGCAGTATTTACGTCGTCAGCACGTCAATTAATGTTGTTTTTGTACATGATGATGTGTACGAAGAGATTTCATGCGCCTTTGTATTTCAAAAACTGGAAATTAGTTAGAATTCTATCTATATTAAACATTTAATTTTGACACAGAAAAGGTCTATCTTCAAATGTAAATACCATTTTGTGACAGAAATACAGGACAGCTTGGCGTTTACTCTATACAATTAACGAAGGTAGTACTAGTAGGTACACTAGTCACCCGCGAATGATATTACAATTCAAACTAGCCTACTTGACTACATTTTGGTCGGAGTGGGATAATAGAGTAAACTATAACTTCATTCGGAGTAAACTCCGGACAGCTAACCTTCGTGATATACAATCTAGGCCTAGCCCATACTCGATCAATTAACCGCAGATTATCTGAAGCCTAGACTATGATAATTTAGACTATGATACCTTGTAGATAAGCCTACCGGGTTGATTGGGGGCAGAGTGAATGTGGTCAATAAAATAAAACCAAGTACGAATAATCCAAACCATTAGTCAAAATTCTATAAGTCCTATAAAATGGACTGTTCACCGTGTACCAAATACAGGACAAACAGTGGTAACAGGTGTCCGGAAGAGTGATATCCTCATTTAGGGGTTGGGGTGGGATCGGTAATAAGTATGAATGGAGTTATGAACATTGGAAGGTAGGCCTACAGCGATCGATATTTACCACAAATCAGTCAGCAGGCTCTCTTTTTCATCTGTTCAAACTGTCTCGTTAAAGTTTTGCAAAGCCATATTGTGTGTTTATGTCACATGAGATGTCACATGAGACAAATAACTCAAAATGATTGGTTATATAGGTGATTTTGTTTCCTTGTCTGTCGCCCAACCCGTCGCCGAGGTGAGCACACTTTACGATTGATCGCCGACGAAGCGACCACTTTAGCGATCATATCAAACAAGTCTGATATCGGCGACCATCGCCGCGATGGTCGCTGGCGACGGAAAATCGCTTGCGATTGAGTGCGCACAGTAGGCGATTTCTTGATTTTTCATCGTCGGCGACCGAAATCGCCTATATCGTCGTGTAGTGTGCGCCAGGCTTAAGTTGTGAACATTTTATTAGGAAAACGGTTAAAATTATATATTTTATAGGGAAAGTAGTTTTCACGGGAAATATATATACCATAAAACAAAAGTCCAAATGAACAGGATTATCTATATAAAGTAAATGGTGACCTTCATTTTAGAAAGTGAATGTTAGTTAACATACATGAATGATATATCATGCCAAATTTCATTGTTTTAGGTATAATAGGTTTTTAAAATGGCTTCACCTGTCTGTCACACTTTTTAGGGCACAATAACATTACTCTCTTTCTAACGGAGCTACAATGTTCAAACTTGGTGTAGGTCAATGTCTTGGTGGAGTTCGAAGATGAGCATTTGCTACTTGGGTTGAGGTCCTACTCACTGTTCTGCTCCTAAACTGGGCTAATGAAGACGGACATACACCATACAGTGTGCGATGAGGGAAATTTTGCAGACAGCGGCACTACGGCCTCTTAAATCAAATTTCAACTGCCAAGGGATCTTTGGCGTGCACACGGGTCTTCGGCTTCCATCCACACTAGCCAGCTGTCCTTGCCAGAACCTCCGTCTAATTAAGTGAGATTGATCAAACTTGATGTATGGTTTCATTACATCAATACCGTGACTAAGTTCGATAATAAGCAGAGCGATAAGCAGTTAGATTGGCCGAGTCTTTGGAACACAACAACCCTCCTAATTCAGTTAAAATGTTCAAACTTAGAGTATGTGTTAAGTATGTCAATGCCTTGACGGACTTTGAAAATAAGCATTTTCTGCTGAGGGTAAGCAGAGATAAATTTGATAGGTTGATGCTTTGGGACACGATAACTTTACTTCTAAGTGAGGGTGATGAAACGGAGTGAATAGTTTCATTACATCATTCAATCTCGTTCCCAGAGGCAGCCTCGGAGCCGAAGGCGCATTAGACCGCCCATTCTGACCTCTGATTGGTCAATCTTTTTGGGTCGATTCCTCAAAAACTAGTGGTCGGATCGTCGTTTCGTTTGTTGTAAAATGATCTTTGAATCAAAGTCAACTCGCTGACATAAAAAATTGGATCCTAAACGAACAAATTCAACTTTTTGTAAAGATCTATTTTTCTACGCGTGGGTATATTTGTAAGTGATTCGGTCATCCAGGCACGTAAAATCAGGGGCGTACGACGCAAATAAACGAGAAATTTCGCGCGTAGGAAATTACATATCACCTTCCGGGAAAATGGCTACTCTGATTCACCAGAAAAATTTCTTCAAATTTTTCTGATTTCGAGATTGTACATCATTACCACTACAGAGTTCGATAATTAACATTTTCTGCTCAAGGTATGCAGAGCGATAAGCAATTTTATTTGCCGAGACTGGAACACAATAACATTCCTTCTCAATGAGATAGAATGTTCAAACTTGATGTAGGCGTTCATTAGGTGCACGCCTTAATGGAGTTCTATGGTGTACAGAAAGCAGAGATAAGCAATCTGATTGTTTGATGCTTTGGGGCACGGTAACTTTGGTTATAATTAAACTCAGAATACAGATTCATTGGTTATAATGAAACTCAGAATACAGAATACAGATTCATTGGTTATAATGAAACTCAGAATACAGATTCATTGTATCATTACCTTGATCAAGTTCGATAGTGAGAATTATCTGCTAAAGCTAAGAAGCGAAAAGAAGTTTGATTGGTCAATACTTTGGAACATAACAACTCGGCTTTGAAATGAGGTAGAATCTTAAACTTGATGTAGATGTTCGTTAGGTGAATGTCTTGACCGAGTTCAATTTTTAACATTTCGAGCTGAAACTAAGCAGAGCTATCTTGATTCTATTTGATCGAGAATGATCAAACTTAGTGGGGGAATCGGTGTCACGGTTGGCTTGTTTTTAACATAATAAGGCTATCATAAATTGCAAAATATGCGTTTTAAGAAAATGCCGAATTTGATGCAATCGGTTGAGAATAGGCCAAGATAATTTTAAATACTTAAAGGATATGGGTCATTCCAGTGAATTTGGGGCCACGGACCATCACATACGTGAATATAAAAAATTCTCTCATTTTCAAATATTTCGTATCAAACGGGTCAAATACATATCAGTCTTCTAGAAACAACACTCATTTGAACCACCAACAACGAGGTTTTTCCGTAATAGGGGCTTGAAAAGTATTGTAGAAGTGCGTTTTTTGGTATTTTCTGGAATCTCGTTGTAGATTAAATGAAGACAGGACTCTTGTTGGTTGTTAATAATTCGATATATTCTTTAGTAAACAATACTTAATAGCAGATAATTAATATAACAATTATTAGAACAATTATTGGCTAAATGCTTAACAGTACATAAGCTCCAATATGGATATGGGAAATGACATAAACTTATGTCTCCAAATATAGGTCTGTTCTTAGGCATGCGATCTAAGCTGATCTCCCAAGACACGTTGTAGCAAGGTCTCTCCTAATTCTGTCAATTGGGTCTATATATATACATGCATTGCCTAGGGCATTAATCCCATAAATCTATTGTCTACAAACAGTACACGGTGGCAACTAAAATGCTATAGCCCGTAGACGTTAATTACAATTAATAAGATAGATTTAAAGTGTAAAACAAAGAATACTAGAGACATGTGATTAATGAGATATATAAGACAATATAAATGTATATAAATGGGAGTAATTAAGGTGGATTAAGATCCATTAAAATATGGCCTTCAAAATTAAGTAATACTGTGCGGATTAGCATTTACTATTGGGCCGTAATTCACCCTACTATAATACTCTCAGATTTTAAAAAATTATTTGTCCCGAATATTAATCGGTAACATATAAAAACAATCATAAAATATCAATATTAATATATATATATATAAGTACAAATATAAAAACTAATCAATTCTGTGTAGCAGATGGGAATCAACATATAGTAGATATGGATGCCCTCCCCCTTTTAATAAAAATCATAAAACAACAATATAAAAAGTCATAATAAAATACACACTAAATATATGGAATACAAAATATAAATTGGAATAGGTATGTGGTTTATCAAGGTAATTGTATTGTCAGTTTTCATCACGTAATTAAATAAAATAATTAAAATCGCTTGTTAAAAGATTTGTTCCTAAATTTCTTTTTATGTACTGGTCCACTGTTATTTGGCCTATTATTTGGTGGGCCATTATTAAAAAAAGTTTCCTCTATTATTGTATGGACACATATTGGATGGACCCCCATAACAATCATCTCCATTATCATACTTCCAAGTATTGGGAGGTCCATCATTAAAATCGTTACCACCATTATTATACGGACCTGTATTGGGTGGGCCATCATAAAATTCGTTTTCATCATAATCGTAACATTCGTTCAAATCGTGTTTTAAATGTTCATTTTCTTCTTGAAGGTCTTCGATTTGTTTCTGATGTTCAATAAGCTCGCATATTACGTCACTCTTGCTAGATTCTAAAAAGTTTTCTCTCGCGCCCAATCTCTGAATTTCGATTTTCGCGTCTTCAAGGTTCTTTTCTAAGTGGTCCTTTGCACGTAATAATTCATCAAGATCATGATGTATTTCTTGTTTATATTTATGCACGCTTTCAAGTTCCGAGGTTAATTCAGAGATTTTCATGTTTAATTTGTTAGCTTCCATCTTACATTTATCATGGCTTAGATTTTGAACAGGCGTGTTCCTAATTGTATGTGTAACGTCTAATTTTTTCATCACTGCTTTTAATTGTTGCTTTATCACGCCATTTAAATTTTGAATTTCATGAAACGCTCGTATGCCAATTTGTAAAAATGGAAGTTGTCTCATAAAGTATTTTCGCGTTTCATACTCATGTTTTCTTTTAGTGTCGCGCTCAGTTTTAGCCAATGTTTTATTTTCATTTCTTTGAACATTTAAGGAAACAGATCGCTTGACTTTATACTCATGTTTAGGAGCAAGAGCACGAGGACTATGATGTTGATAATTAAACTGACAATAACTGAATGGCACTTGGCGATTACCCTGATAAAAAGACCACATACCTTTTTGTCTTCTGTTATTTAAAGCCCCACTTGATGACGTCGGATTGAATATTCTTCGGTCTTGACTGTACGAATTTCCACCAAGGTCTGGGTATCTTGCATTGCATGACTGGAACATTTCTGCTTTCTTCCCGCTTTTGCTTTTCTCGGTAGGTGTAGCTGTGATTCTTTCTCAGGGCTATTGGTATCCAATTCCAATTGTTGAATATTAACTCTTTGGAAGGTGTTCTGGCTCGTTCTAAACTTCTCGCTTGGCTGTTTGAGGTACGACGAAATCTTACCACTCAAAGCAATCTCCCCATTTGTAGAAGTGCGTTTTTTGGTATTTGGTAATCTCGTTGTAGATTAAATGAAGACAGGACTCTTGTTGGTTGTTAATAATTCGATATATTCTTTAGTAAACAATACTTAATAGCAGATAATTAATATAACAATTATTAGAACAATTATTGGCTAAATGCTTAACAGTACATAAGCTCCAATATGGATATGGGAAATGACATAAACTTATGTCTCCAAATATAGGTCTGTTCTTAGGCATGCGATCTAAGCTGATCTCCCAAGACACGTTGTAGCAAGGTCTCTCCTAATTCTGTCAATTGGGTCTATATATATACATGCATTGCCTAGGGCATTAATCCCATAAATCTATTGTCTACAAACAGTACACGGTGGCAACTAAAATGCTATAGCCCGTAGACGTTAATTACAATTAATAAGATAGATTTAAAGTGTAAAACAAAGAATACTAGAGACATGTGATTAATGAGATATATAAGACAATATAAATGTATATAAATGGGAGTAATTAAGGTGGATTAAGATCCATTAAAATATGGCCTTCAAAATTAAGTAATACTGTGCGGATTAGCATTTACTATTGGGCCGTAATTCACCCTACTATAGTATCATATCATGTCAAAATTTGGCCGGTTTATTACGTTATCAAGTTGAACTAGGCTATCTTGTAACTGCTCTACAATAACGAAGCTGACTAACGATAACCGAGTGGATAATATATTCGTCACTAACAACGTGCAGGCTTTGTATAAATACAAGAAAGAAAATGATGTGACCCGGCATAAGGCTAATTGCCGCTCTCTTCTGTAGCTATGATTTTTAGGCCAATGCAATTTCACTGGGTCCTTAAAATGTGACAACTTTCATTATTTTTCATTGTTAATTGTTTGGTTCGGGGGAGGGTAAAATACCGATGTCACGATACCAAGAATATCAATGACAAGGCAGATGCCAGTTCCACTTGGATTAACCCCGATATGAAGTCGTCTGAGACGTATTAAACATGATAAGTGCAAGGATAACGTAATAAACTAATATGGCAGGTGTGTGGATAAACGACAGACAAAACAACGGTTATACGTTATGGAACACGTTATGGTTGTCTTTATTGAACTTTCTTAACATTTTTATAGTCACAATTGATAAGCCGTACCCTTTGTCTTACGATAATTTATCTATCTTGTCTAATGCTCATTAATCAGAGAAAACGAAACTAGTTTCCGAACAAACAACAAACACATCGAGCACGTTCAATGGTGAACATGACCTTGTTAGTTTTAAAGTAGTGCAGCGTATTAAATAGTGTAGTAATATAACCACAACATATCGCATAACAATATTTGTCGCCGTTATCTCATAACTTCTGACCGGATAACGTAACAAACATGTCACATAAATTAGCTAGTTGAAGGGGCACTTCGGTTTAAGTCGAAAGTAGACTAAAATAACAACAAGTTTAGGTACACTATAACGTCATGAAATAGAACTTTTATACCACATGGCTACAGACATGGTTATATGATAACGTATTAAACATGAGATGTTAACTACATGTTTAATAACTACATTTTAACGTTTGACAGCTATATTTCTGATCTAAACGCGCAGACCATGATGAAATCTGCGGTTGGCCTTAACATTTAGATCTGACCTTTTGATGTAGTGTTCTTGATTATCGCTTAGTTAATAAATAGATCCATCTCATTTTCGGGTAACTTGAAAAGTCTGGCACATCGCCCTGTTGGGATAGGAGTACTTAACCCTAAAATGATGTCACGTTCTGGTACCCACAGTTCATCGAGATCAGCTGGCCATCGGAAGGAATTGATTTTTTGCTCCATGAATGTAATTCTGTACTCTTTATCCTCGGGATCATAATCTAAAATTTTACCAAGGTAATTCTTGCAACCATATTAGGCGGCAACGTACTGATTAGTGATATACGAAATTGGATTTTCCACAGTTTCATAAGTCGGGAAAGTGTCATGGTCAACCTCTGCCGCATCAATAGCATTTGTTACATTAACAACATTTAGCATATCAACAACATTTGGCGCATCAACAATATTTGGCATATCAACAATATTGGGATAACAACATTTGGAACATTAACAACATTTCGCATATCAAGATTTGGCGCATCAACAACCTTTGGTATGTCGACATTTTGAGTCTCAACAATTTTTTGAGCCCGCATTCCTGACCATCCCTCACACAGACCCTTAAACTCATTATTTTCCCAACAACATGGCTTAAAGCAACTGGTTTCTCGCATGTAGAGGTGCTCCTCAACTGCAACCACGCTATGAACTTTCATTGTCCCGTGTACCTGTTTTGCACCCATTGACTTGATTTCCTCATCGGCAATTCTTACTTCAGCTTTTTCAACGATAACAAAACTTAGTGTCGAGGATCCTGCAGCTTCATTTGACGTACCCCATTCGTGAAATTCTTTAGCAGTTTGTATTACCGTTCCACTTTTTACAGCTAGGTCGGCGGACCTCTTTACAGAACCTCCAACTCCATCACATGGTCCTTTACCGTGGCCACTTTCAAAATACTGCCACGTGGCATTAATGTCAAACATCTCCTTATGCCTTGAGAGAATGGCAAATACTGAACAATTTCGGTACTGGCTGGTTGGGGAGTCGCTAATATAATGTATACACTCGATGTTGTTGAGATTGGATTTAATCCAATACACTATCTGCTTCAAAAAGCGAAGACTGTAGGAGCTGTGTGTGATATTTCGTCTGAAATAATGACTAAAGATTTGTTTTCTAAAGACGATTCGTCCGTAACTCTATAATGGACAACAGCGGGGTGGATGGTTATTTGCTGTTTTGAATAATAGCACTGCTAACCTCCTCTCCATAATTACAAACATAGTTTTCAGCGAAGTCAAGCTGAACAGTAACTTCTGAACGGGGCAGCTGTGCTTTTAATACTCGAATATTTTCGTATTGGGTCGTTACCTTGCGTGCATGATCTTTGAAACTGTCCATCGATTTCAAGAAGGAAATGATAAATTCATCGCGTTCCTCCTCAACCACCATCAACATTGTTTTTTTATAGTAGTTTCTTTGTGTGGTCTTTCCTGCATTTTCCACACTCTGTAGGATATCATATCACGATCAATAGCTGCCAATTTCTCGGAAACTTCTTCTCTGGTGTGGGTGTTGATAAATACATCGGGTTCCTGCGTGAAACCTTCGGCCTTTAGTGCACGAAGCAGTAGTGCAAAATTCTGGTGTTTCTGGCACAGACATACTTTTCTATTCGCGTAACTAACCGGGATGATGTATTTGGGTCTGGCATTGAAAAACTGTGTACGGGACACTTTTTGTGATGGGTTTTCTTGCAGGAACTTTTTATACAGGTTTTTAAGCCTGTCATTCAGAATATGCTTCTGAAATTTTACTTTCTTGATGGTTATGGTGTCCTTTTTACCCGGGAGACACGTGGAGTTATCTTCGCGCATCAGGAACGCTGTGATCTTTTTTTTACGTAAGATGCTTTGTATTGCCCTCGTTCTCAAACCTTTTTTATTGTGTATTTTGCGAGTCATTTTCAATGATCTAGCGAGAAATCTACTACTTTGCGATCTTTTTACTGGTACTGAATTGATGGCCGTTTTACATGCTTTTTTCCCGCTATCTTCTAGATGTTTGACCATTGAATGATGGAGAATCAATGTTTTTCGAATTCCACCAACTTTTCTAGGTGAAAACCCATTGGCACGTAGCAATTCGTCTGATTTTTTAATTGGAGTGATGACATCGGACTCATTTGGAGATGCAGTACTAGTCGAAGCAACAGGTTCAGCAGCTGGTGTAATTTTAGATGGGGTTTTCTCTTTCCTTTGAAGACGTTTCTCGAGTTTGTAGACTTTGCGCTGTAGTTTTGATCATGGACTTTATTCAACTCTCGTCTATATTTTGAGACAGCAGTACTTGTCCGTTTCCGCACTTTTTGACGGTTTTGGTGCCAAGGAAACTTCACATGGAATGGAATAGAATCTTGATAAGTGGTCATTTCATGGCTACTCACATTTGAGTTATCGATTTGAGCTTCTAGTCCACGTAGACGTTTTGATCATCATTGTTTTGACATAATTGACTGGTTCCCGGTACAGCTTTATTTACATGGTTATTTATATCTGGATCCCTATTTTTACTATTATCAGATATACACTGTTTACTTTTGAGTCGAAATTTTGCCATTGATAGGCGCGCCCGATCGCGACGCTTTTTAGCCTCGGCGGGAGAGACGAGGGGGGTAGGTTTGTAATACTTTTTGACTATCTCATTTTCAAGGGCTAAATATGTAGGATCTGTCTTCTTTTTCCGCTCCCTGTACCTTCGCTGGTTTTCAGCGCTGTGTCGTACCATTCCCTGACATAGAATTACATATATTTAGTCACCCAGAACTTCCATAACTATAATCGTTATATTCCTTGTATAACAATATAAAATGAAATATGATTTAACACCCTACCGTCCGGCTGGGCTAATGAAGACGGGCATACACTGTATACAGTGAGCTATGAGAGACATTTTGTTATATAGGCCTATTAATATCGAATTTCAACTGTAAAATCATCTTTAACGATCCACGCCTATGTGTACACGGGACGTGGGGTTTTCGTTCCATCCGAATTACTAAACACCTGCCACCCCTCCTACACGACTGACAAGAGGAAAACACCGGTGAATCCCGATGTAGCAATATAAGTGATTAAATGTTTATTACGTTACCGTGATGGAGTTGATATTGGCAATGACTTATCCATTTGTAAGGTATTAGTATAGTTTTCTTTAGTACTTATTTCGTTGAGGTACAAAGGCAAGCAAGAAATTAGTATAGTTTGATGTTTTTGCAATCATGAGAAGATTTTTACAGCTGAATGTTTATTACGTTATCGCAAAAATCACATAAACGTTCCTTGTAAGCACAGGCCAATATATTGATAGTGTGTGTCAATAATGCACACAGTGAATGTGTTTTCATATCGAAAACGATCATTGTCTTAAAAAGCAAACTAATAGCATGAAATGAGATTCACCGTATTCGTATACGAAGTGAATTACGTTATCCAATGGAACTCTAAGGCCTTGAAATCATATTCGAAGTAACGTGGAGGCTTTTTCAAATCAATTAGGTCAAATCAAATTGGATATCCCATCCGAAGCAATTATTATATGATATGTCGACTTAATTAGCCTGTAAATGCTTAAAAGATCAAATACTCACTGTATTATAGCCTGGATCTTGCTAGTTCGTCGTCGTACACAACTAATTTGTTGACATTGTTAAGTGGTCTGCACCGCTATCTGTCACGTGATACCATCTTTCCCGCCACTAGCGACCACCGACGTCAGGTGGTCGATAGAGGAACTGTATATATATATACGATAACGTAATAAACTTGATAACGTATTAAACTGACATTTGTATTTTGGTCAAAAGTTAAGACCGTGTGTCCATGAAGATTATACTGACATTATCTGGATGTATGTGTTGACACGTGGATATAATGAAATTACTCGTAGAATTTACAGTTTCGAAGAGAAATGGGTAACGTAATAAACATGCTTAAACGTGTCGGGGCGAATTGGTGACAAATATATGACCCCGCACCATAACGTTCACGTATTGCCCAAACCACGTGTTCTAAGATGCACTCTCACATGTTCACGATTGTAAAACCGTCTAAGTACCGCTAACATATGTTTTCGCCAGTTCGGTTCATCTAGTAGAAGTTCGATAACGTAATAAACGCTAATTTTACGGACATCTCATTATCACCGACAGTTTCTATGCACAGCAATTTACGATCCGAAAAATGTAGAAATTATATTATTGCACGCCTCCGCGACTTATATCCCTTCATTTAGGGGGTTGTGATGAAATAGATAAATGTAGTGAAATGATAAAATACATTATTACCCAAACGGACATGTATTTTTCGCCTATTTTTGTAGTTTGGATCCAAAATTAGGGATGAAACAAGCCTCACAGACCATTAAAAGTATAGTGTCCTGAGTTCGTCTCAATTAGATCTTTTTTAAAAAAATAAAATATCCTCCCATATTCAAGCTGGTCGATTTTACGATGGAAAGACACCGTTTAACCCCACTGGTCCCATATTGGCTGGAATGACCCATATAGTAAGGTATTACTAATAATTGCGGGCTTTGTTTTGATATTATAGGATTGATCTTGTATCTTTCTCTGCCCCATACATTGGCCCATCCACTCCAACAACACAGTCATCCTCATCAGCGATCTTTGAAATGGACTTGGTCTTTCTGGCTTGATACAAATTTCTGAGGTATTTTTACAGCGTAATTGTTCTCACTTTTTTCAGTTTTGCAACGATTGGTTATTTGGCTGGATACCCGCCATAGTTATCGTTTCGCAAACCGAAACCCGCCCTTGGGTTCCAGTTTACAACGGCCATTATAACACCAGTCTGGATAGTTTTGAAACAAACACAGGTTTACTAATGTACTTCAAAACAAGGGAATGCAGCCCTTCATTAGCATTTTGCGCTATTTTATTTTTTGACATCTTTTTAATAGTTCTTCGTTTGTGAAATGTTTGAATAAGTGGGCAAACTCCTCTGGATCAATACCCTGTTCTGTAGCTTGTTGTTGGACATAGCACCAAGCTTTGGAACGTCTATCGTGATGTTTGTTATTGTTGTCAAGACATACTATGAAAATATATAGCCCAGCTTGCACTTTTCCAGTCACAAACCGATTCCGAATTTAAAATTATAACCTTTCGATAGTAAGATGACCAGCTCTTCATTCGAGCTTTCGTTATATTACCTTGACCACTGACAGGGTCTGCAGTCTTTCCTTCAGCCCTGGCTGCTAGGGTTTCTTGTCTACCCTTCCGCCCTGACTGCTGCCATCGCATTTTTACTGATCAGCCCAAGGCCTTTGTGCATCCGTTTCAATAATGGTGTTACACCACTCTTTAATAATAAGGGTACTCTCTCCGTAAGGGCACTATTCGTTGTGTATCTGAATCCTAAATCTCGTGAACGTGGCACAATATTTTTGCGATGGAAGTTTCCACGGAGCAGATGATCCATCAAAATAATTTTCACGTTTTTAATCTGTCAGTCATTCTGCCTTTTCTTGATCCGAAAGTTTACTGCCATGCACTTCGCACGCATGGCAATAATTGCTCAAAATGGTAAGTCCAGTGTCGACATGTATGACAAAACCTATGCCATGAAATGAAGCATGCCCACGGGTGTGCCAACAACCGTCGTAACTGACAAGTATGTCTTTAGAGTTAACAGTATCATAATGGAAGTGACTTGCACATTTGTTAATTATCTCACATGAATCTCTTAAAATACGGTTGTTGGACAGTCTATCATGTAAGGTTGTTGAAATTTTAATATGTCTAATGATGCAATGCATCTCAAATACCACCATCGGATGTGAATTTATTCAGTACGGTAAACCAATACCTTTATCTTTTATCGTGTACTGGCTTTTCTGTCAATTTTTGACTAGATCATAAGTTATATGGGGAAATTGGGCACTGCCAGAAGCAAAAAATCTCAGGGCTACCAAGAGTTGAAGTAAATCCGGCAGGGGCGACGGCCGCTGGGTTGGTCTAAGCTTAAATTAATATACAAAATCCGGACCAAGCAGAGGATGGTTTCAGGAAAAAACCGATAGCGGGAAGATTTAGTCATTCTAATGGGTTTGTTCGTTCTCTTTTAATTCATTCAGGCCTAGCGGGGTTTGTTCGTTCTGTTTTAATTCATTCAGGCCTAGCAAACAACTGACGTTTGATGAAGTTGGCAGCCATTTTGTTGTGATTTTATAAGTTAGGACGGAGTATTAGCTGACCTAACTTAAAATCGATTGTAGCTGTAAATCTTTGCAAAATGAGTTTGGTGAATATGACTTATCTTATGTTAAGGTAAGAAAAAGTTACAATTGATGAGAGCTATTTTACTTTGTTGGTATTTTTTAAAACGTTGTTGATGGGGGGAAATAGAGCTCTTAAAATCAAAATGAAAAAAAGGTTGAATTGGAAATAAACTTTATCTGACTGTATGATTTCACAACTTACCTGCAATGTTGAAAACACCGAGAAAGGTCTGCTTCTTCTCGATCCGATGGGAATAGTATTACCGGGTTGCAAATTTCTTTAAAGGCATTTGCCACCGTGCGGACGGTTCTTTAAGGGCATATGACACCGCGCGGACGGTCCGGCCCACAGTGGGTTGTGATATATGCCGTGTGTCCGAAATAACAAGCTGAGAGTAGCAAAAAAAAAAAACCAAAAACGTCAGGGCTACCAAAAATTGTAGTAAAACCGACAGGGGCAACGACAGCTTTTGTTGTGATTTGAAGTTAAGATCTTTGCAAAATGAGTTTGGTGAAACGTTTCTTTAGTGAAGGTCAACAGATTTTAACAGATTTAAGTTTTCGTGAATAAGGGCCCTGGTGTTATAGTAAGGCTTTCTTGAAAGATAATTTAATTGCAATATGCTGGATATTTAAAACAAAGTTGACACTTTTTGGTTCAGAAATGCTCGTTTTCTATTATAAAACAATACCAAATTAAACCTTAAAATCGTAACTTTTTATAATTTTCATGTGGACGTATATTGTCGTCGCCCCTGGACGTCCGTCCATAATTGTTTGTGGACACTTTACAAGTCACATTTGTAGTTTGTAAATGACATATGGGATTAATTAAACGTATAATTAGATCAGTGCCAGTGAATATACTGAGTTGACAAATCGATATCATCTATCATCAAAACATATTTAGGAGCAGAACAGTAGGACGTTAAACTCAATCCTATATCAAAACCAGCTAGGGACAATAAGTATCCATATTAGGGATGTTCCCACCCAATTACCCTTCCCCATAATTGAGGAATCCACTCCACCAACACGTTGCCTCATTACAGGGATTATTTAACTTGCTTTTCCAATACAAAGGAAATTCCAACCAGAGAGCACTTACATATCTATCACTTAAAAATGAATAGTAGGAAAAAGATTGAAAACGTTCATCATTAGGGCATGGGTATACATGTATACCCTAGAAAAGGGCAGGGTACCATTTATATGTCCTGGTTTCCGGGTTCCAGTTAATAATTCTTTTCAATTGCTGCGGTACCATTTCTTGAAAAGCTTTCATAATGTCGTGATTTGTCAACTTGTAAAAATGATATAAAAGTATTTGGCAATAAATAGAAAAGGCCACATTTCCTTAAAAGTAAGAATAGAATTGAACTCTCCAATATCTTCTCGTTGGTCTGGGTATGTTTATGGCATCAAGTCAGATATTTCCCTTTTAACTTTATTTTGGATGTCCTTTGAAAACCGGAGATTTCCAAATACCTTGCCCACTTTCTTCTTCGTGTGGCGTTAGTGTTACAATCGCTGGGACGGATTCTCTATGGTAGACTGGGGGTTGGATGGCTGAATGGTTAGCACGTGCGTATTGTACCTTAAAGCCTGTCATTAAGTCAATGGGCGTGGTTTCGAATCCCGGTTGTACGTGACAAGGGGTAGGGTCGCCTTCCAATCTCGTGGGTTTCCTCCCACTGCTAAAGACCCCTACGTGCAAGCGAATTCTCTCTCTATCTCATGTAAGGCTACATCTGTTGGAATTATCCGGTTTATATTCCAGGGATATGATAACTTTTTTACATGCCATCTGTTCCTTCATCCCCCTCAATGTGCCATTCGAATAATTTTGGATGGCATTTTACAATTTGACTGGAAATTTCAAGCATTAATTTGCGACAATATTTTTCTCTTTGGTCTGGATTACATACCAAATGACACAGATCAAGATTGACCGGCCTTTTTTTTTTGAAAAAGGAATTCCTCATCATTCAATAATTCCATAATGGTGTGGTGGCATTTTCTGCCACGGGGTAGTTGATTCAATTTCTTCTTGTTACGGATAGTTTTGGGAACACACTAGTTGTTACAGGAACAGTGACGTTATCGGGAGTCCAGTCAAATATAGCTAAATCTGAAAAAAGATTTTTAAAAAGGTTTTGAAGCCAATGATTAATACTGGTAAAAGACATAAACTAACCAACTGTCAATATGGGAGAGCAACCACGTACCAGAATATTCTTCAAAATTATTCTTATTATATTATTACATAATTAATATAGCGCAGATTCCACTATAAAGTGTTCGAATGCGCTTAACAATAATAGTATAAAATCATGCAAAATGAAATAAAATCATATAAATAAAGAACTATAATGGACAAAATTATTCCAAAATAAGTTGGTTATAACAAATATGGAACCTCTATAAAATTATATAACATAGCTATAGATTATGTGAAAGCTTGTACAAATAAGGGATTTTTAAGAAGTGATTTTAAAGTTTGTAAGGGTTGATACCTGCGTATATTAATTGGAAGTCCATTCTAGCGCAATGGGGCTTGGTACGAGAATTTTATTACATTCAGTATCAATTTTAGAAAGTAAATTATCAGATCGAAGAATGATATATTCAGTGGCAACCTAAGGCCGACGCCCGAATATTGCCAGTAAGAATAACACCATGGAAAGAGCCAATGATTAGGTTGGTGACCTAACAAGTCAAAATATTTGCCCTAAACGAAGTTTATCTCTTTCAAATTCAACAAAAAAACCACACCAAAATGTTGTTTCTCAAGCATTTTTTTTTATTTTCAAAAAGGAGGGGTGGGGGGATTTCGTTATCGCTAATATTGAATTGACACATATTTCAAATAATCGTGCCGGCAACTTGCGAATCGTACTTTATTTAAACTCGTGAAACATTGGTCTCGTGTGAAGTATTTCACTGTAAAAGCACGTGCGGAGTGTGTATTTTAAGTTGTTTAATGGTTTCGAGCTTAAGACATTGCGTAATATATTGTAAAAACACTCGGGCCTACGCCGCTCTTGTTGTTTCAATATATTACTTGATGTCTCGCTTAACGTTTCTGTTTTCATTGTAATTTCTTATCATTTATGTTCGAGTCTACACCGATAATACGTATTAAGCATGCACTCCAGATAAGAATATGAGGTCACCGTTTGACACGGCTTATGGAATATGCTTAGCTTCATTCTGCGAGTCCCCTGTACAAGTGGTGCTAAAAAGCATCATGGTACATGATTCTTGTACCAATGGTAAAATGTTATTTTGTCTTTAATATTGGATATCAGAAGGTCATCTTTTCCCGGTACGATTATAACACCAATGTTGATTTGCCAAATAATTTGTGTTTTCAATGTCGAAAACTTGGAATGGTAATGAGTAAGAGACTTAGCTTTTAGGTTAGGGTTCATTAGTCCACTGATATCTATTATTAGGGTAAGGGTAGGTTTATTGGTACCCATATTTATATTATTTCTAACTGCGAGTAGTGTGTGACGGATCGGCGATATTTATTATTAGAGTTAGGGTTCATCAGTCCACCGATATCTATTTTTAGGGTAAGGGTAGGGTTATTGATACCCATATTTATATTATTTCTTATAGCGGCGGAGTAGTTAACCCTTCTCTTTTAAAAAGGCAGCAACAAATAGGGGGTGGGGGTGAATAGAAGGGCTGCCCGACTGTAAACACGTTTACTCGCTGTCTTGTGCACAGACGGAATCTGTCGATTATGGTGTTGGTTATTAAGAATAATAAATTTAATCAAACTTTTTAAATGCACCAAGCTCTTTAATTTGTTTGGTAAAAGTATATACTTAACAGCTAATCAATTGGTCAAATACAAATTTTAATAAACAATAACTCGCAACGGATACTAATTCATTAAATTTGGAGTTTCTAAAAGTTAAATAACGTATGTGTTTAATGGTTGAATAAGTAGATCCAACAAAATCCCCATCTATATGTATCTTGCCAATCGGCTTTGTTTTATAACAGGCGTCGAAAGTTCTGTTTCGGTATCGGGTGGACTATTTTGTTGGGAGTTTTTGCAACAATTGCCGAAGATAGTCATAGACAACATACGATTTCGTCTCGGGTAAAAACATAACGCTAACGCTACAATATACGTCCACATTCCTGCTTTGATTGATATGGTACTTTGTCAAGAAGGCTAGGCGTTTGGTTTGTTTAGCGTTGAGGGTCGAGCCTCAACATCAATAGTTGCCGTCCTTAGAGTATAAGGAATAAGTATACCAAGATAATCCATTCAGAATTGTGCCTTCCTAACGCTAAAGGCAAAAAGTGGGCGTGGCCCTGCCCCTGGGGGTCGGGATATTCATCAAAATCAATAGTGGACGCCCTCAGGCTATAAGGAATACATAAGCCAAGAACCAAGCTGCTTCATTCAGAATTGCGGCCTGTAAACGACAAACACAAAAATTGGGCGTGTCTTGACTGTGGGAGTCGGGACATGCAGTTAACGTCCTTAGGCTATAAGGAATACATATCCCAAGTTTAAAGACGATCCATTAAGAATCGTGGCCTGTAGACAACACACACAGACACGAAGTAAAAATGGGCATGGCTCTGCCCCTGGGGGTTAGGGTATAAGGAATAGGTATGTAAAGTTTTAAAAGGATCTGTTAAGAATTGCATCCTGTAGGCGAACACACGACACAAAAGCATTGGGCGTGGCTCTGTCCCAGGGGGTCCGGCATGCACCAAAAATAATAGTGGTCAGCCTTAGGGTATAAGGAATAAGTATAAAAAAAAGTTTTCAAGACGATCGATTAAGAATTGTGGCCTGTAGGTGACACACAGACAGACAAAAAGAAAATGGGCGTGGCACTGTCCCTGGGGGTCGGGCATGCACAAAAAACAATAGGGATCTTCCTTAAGGTACCAAGAATAAGCATTCAAAGTTTCAAGATGATACATTAAGAAATGCAGCCTGTAGACGACAAACAAATACAAGAAATGGGTGTTGCTGTCCCACGGGGGTCGGGCATGCACCCAAAACAAAAGGGATCATCCTTAGGGTATAAGGAATAAGTATTTTAAGTTTCAAGATGACCAATTAAGAATTGCGCCCTGTAGGCGACACACAAAAAGAAAATGGGCGTGGTTCTGCCCCTGGGGGTTGAGCATGCACCCCAAATGATAGGAATGTTCCTTAGGGTACAAAGAATAAGCATTCAAAGTTTCAAGATGATACGTTAACAAATGTGGCTTGTAGACGACAAACAAATAAATACAAGGAATGGGCGTGGCTCTGCCATTGGGGGTCGGGCATGCACCAAAAAACAATAGGGATCATTCTTAGGGTGTAAAGAGTAAGTATACAAAGTTTTAAGAAAATCCAGTTAGAATTGCGGCCTGTAGGCGACACACAGACACACAAAAAGAAAATGGGCGTGGCTCTGCCCCTGGGGGTTGGGCATGCACGCCAAACGATAGGGATCATCCTTAGAGTATAAAGAGTAAGTATACCAAGTTTGAAGAAAATCCAGTAAGAATTGCGCCCTGTAGGCGACACAAAGACACACGAAAATAAAATGGGCGTGGCTCTGCCCCTGGGGGTTGGGCATGCACCCCAAACGATAGGGATGTTCCTTAGGGTACAAAGAATGTGTATGCAAAGTTTCAAGATTATAAGTTAAGAAATGTGGCCTGTAGACGACAAACAAAAAAATACTAGAAATGGGCGTGGCTATGCCCCTGGGGGTCGGGCATGCACCAAAAACAACAGGGATCTTCCTTGGGGTATAAGGAATAGGTATACCAAGTATAAGGAATAAGTATACCAAGTATGAAGAAAATCCAGTAAGAATTGCGCCCTGTAGGCGACACAAAGACACAAGAAAAGAAAATGGGCGTGGCTCTGCCCCTTGGGGTTGGGCATGCACCCCAAACGATAGGGATGTTCCTTAGGGTACAAAGAATGTGTATGCAAAGTTTCAAGATTATAAGTTAAGAAATGTGGCCTGTAGACGACAAACAAAAAAATACTAGAAATGGGCGTGGCTATGCCCCTGGGGGTCGGGCATGCACCAAAAACAATAGGGATCTTCCTTGGGGTATAAGGAATAAGTATACCAAGTATAAAGAATAAGTATACCAAGTTTGAAGAAAATCCAGTAAGAATTGCGCAATGTAGGCGACACAAAGACACAAGAAAAGAAAATGGGCCTGGCTCTGCCCCTGGGGGTTGGGCATGCACCCCAAACGATAGGGATGTTTCTTAGGGTACAAAGAATGTGTATGCAAAGTTTCAAGATTATAAGTTAAGAAATGTGGCCTGTAGACGACAAACAAACAAATACTAGAAATGGGCGTGGCTCGGCCCCTGGGGGTCGGGCATGCCCTAAAACAATAGGGATCTTCCTTGGGGTATAAGGAATAAGTATACCAAGTATAAAGAATAAGTATACCAAGTTTGAAGAAAATCCAGTAAGAATTGCGCCCTGTAGGCGACACAAAGACACAAGAAAAGAAAATGGGCGTGGCTCTGCCCCTGGGGGTTGGGCATGCACCCCAAACGATAGGGATGTTTCTTAGGGTACAAAGAATGTGTATACAAAGTTTCAAGATTATAAGTTAAGAAATGTGGCCTGTAGACGACAAACAAACAAATACTAGAAATGGGCGTGGCTCGGCCCCTGGGGGTCGGGCATGCCCCCAAAACAATAGGGATCTTCCTTGGGGTATAAGGAATAAGTATACCAAGTTTGAAGAAAATCCATGAAGAATTGCGCCCTGTAGGCGAACCACAGACACAGACACACACACACACATACATACATACATACATACATACACACACACACACAGACAGGGGCGACGGCATAATACGTTCACATTATGAATGTGGACGTATAAAAAACGTCAAGAATTATACTTAGGGTCAAGGGCCGTAGCGATTATCCAAGGATAGTTTAAACTAACGCCATTCGGCAAACCATTTAATTCAATTGGGCGACGCTTGACCAAACCGTTGATTATTGTTTGCTTCAGCTGGCAGACCACAGTAGAATCTTCATCACATAGATTTAAATTGTGTGAAAATTAAAATAATATTCAGCTTGAGGAAGGGGAGATTTCTACAGCTCTCGGTTGTAAAACCGGGACGACTTCCTCTATAATTTTCCAAAAGCTGTCCAGGATATCAAGTTATCTTTCGCCACTTTTGGCAACGCTTTTATCAAATTACAGTGTACACACTTAACCGCGGCTCCAATAATCTTTGGGGCATCAACAAGGAAAAATTCCAACGGGTAGCTACGTCGTGGATAAGTTTTTTAGGGTCGGACCCATGAGCTTTAAATAATATTTCTGTCGCATCCACAGGATGATTGAAGTGGCCCACTAGTTCCCGTGCTGCGGCCAGCTCCCAATATTAAGCTTTAATTCCAGGCCACCGTTCGCAGCTAGTTGCAGCGTGGGTGCAAAACAGGTTTTGTCCGTGCGGTCGCCTGTAATTCATTTTCCATAGCATCATTCACATGGCGAAGAGCCACACACATACTTGCCGCCGTGAATAACTTCATGATTAATCGTCGTGGCGATCGTCATTTGGTCATAAACTGGTTGTATGCTTTCAACACCACGGAACCGGGACACTTCTATGTTTTGCATCATACCAGCACAGAAGTAAACAGGGCATCCACATACACAGAAGACACAAAATAAACAAGCCTTTTGTCCATGCACACCAAAGCAGACACATTACCATTATAAACAATCTCGCAGTCACCTCTGTGCATTTCTTTAATTGTTCTTTTTAGAAATTTAGAAAATTCCTTTCTGTTTGTCATCGCATTTACACACATACCAATACCTTTGTTCAGTAAATAATCAACCAACACAGAGTTAAAACCTGTCCATGAACAAAAGTAGCACACTATTGTTTTCAATTTATTGATAAGGAATCGATAAATAAGATGGCATATTATTTCATTAATTAATATCTTTGGTTCACATATATGTAGGTGTGTACTAAAATCAACTTAGTCAATGATTGACATGGCTACATTAAAAGAGCTACAGAACCATAACAAATTCAATCCAACATTAGGCAACCGAAAATGGATTTCGTTTTTAGAAATCAAAGACTGTCTGCATGCATTTCTGTCAGAAACGAGCTTTACATCCTGATCCAAAGATTTTCTCCGATGGCAACCGCCTTACAGTTGTGGATGAAACCAAATTTCTGGGGCTGATATTTGATAAGAAATTATCATTTATCCCCCATATTGAAAACCTAAAAAAGAAATGTCTGAAAGCACTCAACATATTAAGAGTTTTATCAAATACTGACTGGGGAGCAGACCGTAAGGTCTTGCTCAGATTATATCGAGCGTTAATATGATCAAAACTCGATTATGGGTGTGTAGTACATGGGTCTGCCCGCGAGTCTTATCTCAAAGAGCTCGTGACCATACACAACCAAGGACTTAGAATCAGTTTAGGAGCATTTCGTACATCTCCGGTGGACAGGCCCTCACTGCACAACAGACGTGAAAAACTGGCCCTGCAGTATGCTACGGAAATTGCATCACTTCCCAATCATATTTCATTTAACACCATATTTAGACCTCTTCATGAGCATGTATATCTGCGGAAGACTAACGTCGTTCCATCATTTGGTATTCGCATTCAACCCCTATTGTCTTGGGCTGGTATAAGCCTTGACAGTATTGCGAATACCCCTGTCTTTAAGACTCCATCGTGGGCTATATAACCGCCAAAGATAGATTTCGATCTTTATCCGCATAAGAAGAGAGATACTAGCTCGATGGTGTTCCAATCTCTCTTTTGAGAGTTAAGGTCTTAGTATGGTGATTATGCTCCCATTTACACCGATGGATCGAAAGATGTTGATAGGGTAGCTGCGGCTACTGTGACGCCATCCGAGACCATTTCTGTTCGCCTACCACCTGCTGCTATATTAACAGCTGAGCTCCAGGCTATTCTTCGGTCCTCATATTATCTTTTCTGATTCTTTGTCCTCGTTAGAAGCAATTAGTAACAAACAGCTCTGCTACTATCATAGGAATTTATCAGCAAGGACATTGTCCTTTGCTGGCCCCCCAGTCATACGGATATCAAAGGGAATGATCAAGCCTCCCATATCCGAATTTTTAACACCATATAAAGATTTTAAATCAATTATTAATGATTTCATTTATGGCCGCTGGCAACGGTCTTGGGATCTTGCAGGAACAAACAAACTAAATCATCTCAAGCCTCTCTTAGGAGACTGGCGAAACTCCTATCGAACTAATAGGAGAGATGAAGTTGTGTTGTGTCACTCTCGCATAGGTCGTACATTTTTTTACGCCCACATTTTCATGTGGACGTATTATGCCGTCGCCCCTGTTCGTCCGTCCAAAATTTGTTTGTGGACTCTCTACAGGTCACAATTCTTATCCGATTTTGACGAAACTTGAAATATAGGTTTATCCCCATAAGATCTCGGCTACTTTCGATATTGGCATGTATCGGATCGAAATATCATATTTTTAGCTTGTGGACCCTATAGAGGTCACAATTTTGAACTGATTGTGATGAAACTTGACATGCATGTTTATAACCCCCAAATCTTGGTTCCTTACCCATCGGATCGTAACTTATTGAATTATGGCCCCTGATTGTCCGAAAAATCGCCCTTTTTAGCTTGTGGTCCCTCTGGTGGTCAAAATTATTATCTGATTTAAAAAAAACCGTTTGATTATATCACCGTTACATGGTAATGAAGGTTCAGTTCGAATTTCGTGAAAATCGGACCAAAATTGACAAACAAAATGGCCGCCGCTTGTACGCGAATAGTGTGAAAATATGTTATATCAAGGTTGTGGACCCTATAGAGGTCACAATTTTTGAACCGATTTTAATGAAACTTGACATGCATGGTTATAACCCCAAGATCTTGGTTCCTTTCGATATTTTTGCCCATCGGATCGTAACTTCCTGAATTTTGGCCCCTGATTATCCGCAAAATCGTCCTTTTTACCTCGTGGTCCCTCTGGAGGTCAAAATTATTATCCGATTTAAGAAAACGTTTGATTGTATCACCATTACATGGTAATGAAGGTCGAGTTCGAATTTCGTGAAAATCGGACAAAAATTGACAGACAAAATGGCCGCCGTTTGTATGCGAATAGTGTGAAAGTATGTTATATCAAGGTTGTGGACTCTCTACAGGTCACAATTCTTATCCGATTTTGACAAAACTTGAAATATAGGTTAATCTCCATAAGATCTCGACTGCTTTCGATATTGGAATGTATCGGATCGAAACTTCACGGATTATGGCCCTTGATTGTACGAAAAATCATGTTTTTAGGTAGCTTGTGGACCCTATAGAGGTCACAATTTTGAACCGATTTTGATGAAACTTGACATGTATGTTAATAATCCAAAGATCTTGGTTCCTCTGGATATTTGCATCCATCGGATTGTAACTTCCTGAATTATGGCCCCTGATTGTCCGAAAAATCACCCTTTTTAGCTTGTGGTCCCTCTGGAGGTCAAAATTATTATCCGATTTAAAAAAAACGTTTGATTATATCACCGTTACATGGTAATTTAGCATGGGGCAGAACTTAATAAAAACCAAACAAATTCTAATGATTTTCTGATAACTTAATATGCGACGACTCTTGTTTACTGCCCGGACGATTTAGCTGCTGTGTGGGCGTACGTTTCGTTGCCTGGCAACCCACTTTTAACTCACATTTTCACCCAGAAGCGAGAGCCTCCACCAGAATGTGAACACTGTTCCTCTGAGTGTTAAACACATTTTGATCGAGTGCAAGCATCTCAAACATACAAGATCAAGATATTACCGTTGCTAGTCACTACATCATTTGTTTGCCCAAACTGGGTTATATACTAGTGTTTTAGTATTTTAAATTTGTATATCCATAAAAGATTGTTTTTTATTTTTAAATTTGATATACTGTGATAATGTTTTTATTTATGCATATGTAAAATTTTGTGATATCATTTAGCTTGTCTCGTATATTTGTCCCCCGCCTTTCGAAGAAAGTTGGGGGACTATTAAAATGGGTTCGTCTGTCTGTCCTTCTGTCTGTCCGTCTGTCTGTCCGTCACACTTTTTGGGACACAATAACTCTCTTCCTAATTGAGCTAGAATGTTCAAACTTGGTGTATGTGTTTATTAGGCCAATGCCTTGATGGAGTTCGAAGATGAGCATTTTCCATTAGGGTAAGCAGAGATAAGCAATTTGATTGGTTGATGCTTTGGGACACGATAACTTTAGTTCTAATTAAGTGAGAGTGATGAAACTTGGTGTATAGTTTCATTACAGTAATACCTTGACTAAGTTCGATAATGAGCATTTTCTGCTCAGGGTAAGCAGAGCGATACGCAATTTGATTGGTCGAGGCTTTGGAACACAATAACTCTCCTTCTAATTGAGTTAAAATGTTCAAACTTGGTGTATATGCTTATTAGGTCACATACTCCGCGCAGCGTTTCGTTTAATTATAGGTAATCTCACTACACACTGCTATTATGAGTGGATATTGTTGTGTTAAATTTTGATTGGTCAGTAGTCCGACTACCAACCAATCACTACCTACCATACAAACGCTTTACATTTAAAACGAGTGCCAGTATTGGACCAAATATGTTTACATAACGTTACGTCATGGCTCACGCTTTTATTATGCCTAATTAACCCGTGCACAGGAGAATACTGCAGTAAAACTAATTGTGTGACAAACGAGGCTATCAAGTCGAATGAAATGTAAACAATACTGTTTGGAAACGAACATACTTTCACCGTTTTAATACCTTAAATCACTGTCCAAAGTTTTAGGGAAGACTCAGATTAAACGAAGGACTGTCATGATGCTGTACTTAAGTGATAGCTTTCATTGAACGGGGAGAATAGACACACTCCCGCAAAAGTTCAAGAATCAGAAGTCAATCCAGCAATGGCCAGAGAGAGATTTCTCGGGCCATTGCTTCAGGAATATGATTAGGTCAATGCCTTGATGGAGTTTGAAGATGAGCATTTTCTTCTTAGGGTAGGCAGAGATAAGCAATTTGATTGGTTGATACTTTGGGACAAGATAACTTAGGTTCATCTTGATTGATGATTTTTATGCCAATACAATGACTGCATTCTCATTCAGTAATGGATTCAACTGTAACAGTGTATAGAAACGATTGACTCGGACACGAGGGCCCTTTCCCTTGGCCAGAGGGACCCTTTTGTCAAGCGTGGGGGCCCTTTTGTCTGCCTTTAGGGTCACCCTAACTAGGGTACATTTTCATTTTTCTCGTCGGTTTTAGCATTTTTCTTTATAAAACACTTTTGGATGACACTTCGTGTACAGTTTGATTGCTCGATACGTTTGAAAAAAATAAATGTGCGATTAATTAATATGTGTCATCTATTTATTTTGGGATTTCGGCGGGGGACATCAGCCTCACTGTTGGCTTGTTCATCATATGTTTGGCGCAATATAGCCCGGTTGGAGCAGATGTGCCATAAAACAACATTTCATTCTTTATAAAATACAAAAAGTTATATGTCATTAGACCATTACAAGCTACTTTATAAACAGTTAAAATTTCTGGTCACACGATCACACAACTGTAAACCCGTTAGAATGGTTATTTCAAAATATCATTATTGTCAAAATATTTTTAGGACTTAATAAAAGTCTTAATTGTGGTAAAAACTATGCAACTGTAAGACTTCTGGGGTTCACAAAGTTTAAAAACAACGACTTCATTGGTTGCATAACAATTTCGGGAAACAGTTTGAAAACAGGGGGTGCACATCTTTAATATATTGATCACATCCGTTTCAACACAATCCATGAACTCCTGTAAGACACAGTCAGCACCCACAAATTGTTAACCGACATGTCAGAGTACGTTTATATGGCGTTCTATTTATAAACTCTTTTTAGATACAGTGTATGTGTTTAATATTTCGGGGGGTTGGGATGGCCTAGTGGTCTAGAGTGCCGCGCTTCGACCTCTAGCTGGCCGGTCACCTCTGGCTTGCGGCTGTGGTTTCGAGCCCTGGTGTGAGCGTATGTGGCATGGAGATAGGGGCGCCCTCTGAACCTCGTGGGTTTTCTCTGGGCGCTACGGTTTCCTCCCACTGCTAAAGACCCTACGCGCAAGCGAATTATTGAAATAAAATTAAACCATATGTTAGCCCCGAAATGACCTAGTTGTGTCCAGTGGACGTTAAACCCATTTCTCTCTCTCTCCCTGTTTAATATTTCAGGGGAAAATTGTGTCATCATAGACGCAAAGTAAATGCGTGTATTAATCAATGCATGTTTATTTTACTAACTTACAATATTATGTAATTTGACAATTTTTAGTTGAACCACAATCATATATTAAAATAGCATTATGCAAGAGCAAAATCTGCTTATTACAGGTCTTTCTTTAGGCCTGAAATGTTATCTAAATAATCAATTAGACATTAATTAACATATCCAGACCTTAATAAACTCTTGATGTCAAGACTAGCCTTCGATGTTGGCGGATTAAAATCCTATATGCCGCTTAATGGCCGTTGATAATTAAATCAATCAAGTGGATAATCGAGACTATGCTGTTTATATTAATGATTTGAGTAATGATGACCGAGGCTGTGTGAATATTTCAAACGCTTTTTTCTCCGCTAATAGTGGATCAATTTGACTGAAATTTTCAGCAAATTACCTTTACACTATCTAGTTTTTAACTATTATAGTGAGAACTGCCATCTCTCTATCTTATCTCCCATAATGTAACTTTAATTGAACTGGTTATATGTATAAATATGATGAAATGAATAATAATATACATTGATTATTTAAAGATACATTATGGGAGATTAGACAACGAGTTGACAGTTCTCACGATAATAGTTTAAAAGTAGCTAATGTAAAAGCAATTTGCTGAAAATTGCAGTCAAATTGATCCACTATGAACCGATAACTAAGCGAATGAAAGTTCTGCTTATCCTCAGACATCATTACGAGTCGGGGGGTTGGGATGGCCTAGTGGTCTAGAGTGCCGCGCGTCGACCTCTAGCTGGGCGGTCACCTCTGGCTTGTGGCTGTGGTTTCGAGCGTATGTGAGCGTATGTGGCATGGAGATAGGGGCGCCTTCTCAACCTCGTGGGTTTCCTCCGGGCACCCCGGTTTCCTCCCACTGCTAAAGACCCCTACGCGCAAGCGAACTATTGAAATAAAATTAAAACCGTATGTTAGTCCCGAAATGACCTGGTTGTGTTGAGTGGACGTTAAACCCCATTTCTCTCTCTCTCTCATTACTAGTCGGTAAGACAAAACTAGTAGTCTCTATTTTCCATTTAATTGGTTTATCACGAAGGAAAATTTCGCGGCTAGTGTTGACATTGAGAGTTGATTATAGTCTGGATAAGTTAATTAATGTCTAATTAATAGCTTTTATAACATTTCAGGCCTACTTTACTCTTGCATAAAGTATGGTTAATGTATCTAGCAACCCACAACTATATTCATGTTTTGGCCTAGGTGAGTGAAACTATAAATAAATTAGACACCTATTGTAATAGCGCCCAACAATCTAAAAGTTTAAATGTTTCAGGTGAAAAATATGGGGAAGGATTCTGTACTGTGACTGGTAAATGTGTAAACGACAATTGATATAATATTATTCATAACGTCTATTTCTCTCATTAATGGTGTTCTACTTAGTCATTTGTCTCAACTGAACAGGTTAATGCCTTAAAAGAGGAACATCTTGTAGCACTGTCATATGTTGGATTTGTCAGATTTTGTTTTTTTGTCAACCTTAAAATATTATTCTTTTATCTTATGCAATTTAAACACAATTTTATATTGGAAATTATATTTATTATAGTTCCGTCTGACTGTATTGTGGATAATCATGGAACCTCTTGCAGTGTATTTGGTATTGGTGGCACTTGTTCAGATGATGTTTGTCTCGGTAGATATGCTTTATATTATAGCTGACGCGGTTTCAAATATCCGGTTGTACGTGGCAGTGAATAGGGTCGTGTGAGCGTATGTGGCATGGAGATAGGGGACGCCTTCTCAACATCGTGGGTTTTCTCCGGGTACTCCGGTTTCCCCCCACTGCTAAAGACCCCTACGTGCAAGCAAATTATTGAAATAAAATTAAATACCATGTGTTAGTCCCGAAATGACCTAGTTTGTGTCGAGTGGACGTTAAACCCCATTTCACTCTCTCTCTTTATATCATAGACAGTCATTTATACAAGCCCGATGTAAATATCATTTATATTCTAGTCAGTTAGAGGGGATCGGGTGGCCGAGTGGGCTAAGGCGCATGCTACCACTTCTACACCTGGGCTTCACCTATGTTGGTAGATATAGTTATTAATAATATAGTACTTATTTTTTTAGTAACATGTAGTGAAGACAGTAGTTGTCGTGGTTCTCCATGTATTGGTGGATTCTGTACAAGTAAATATTCACTATTCTATTTACAATCACCTATCAATATGACCCGATTTGTATATAAACATGTTTAACCTCTTCACGTCAATAAGGTACTAAAAGATACAACCACCCCTCGTCATGACGTTGAGTATATTTACCTAAAAATGTGTTTAAGTGTCTACTACGGTGTACCATGACTTTACATTGTCTTTTTACAAAAAAAACATTACTTGGTGCAAATCGTGGAAGGGGTGGGTATGGTGGCTGATTGGTATCATGTCGTATTGTCGTGATGTCGCCTTTCATAACGCGACAACCCGACATCACGACATTTCTACCCGACATCACGACATTTCTACCCGACATCACGACATTTTTACCCGACATTACGACACTAAAAATGTCGTGATGTCGGGTAAAAATGTCGTGATGTCGGGTAAAAATGTCGTATTGTCGGGTTGCCGTGATGTCGGGTTGTCGTGATGTCGGGTTGTCGGGTTGTCGCGTTATGGAACAAAAAACTGGCAATAAAGAAAATGGTTGATCAAGTGGAAGTAGATTCACACTCACATTGCAGTTTGGGTTGCATTCGTATCCATTTGTATACGTCCACATTCATAATGTGAACCGTCTTCATTAGCTCAGTCGGATCAGAACAGTAGGACGTCAAACCCCATTTCAGTTCATAATGTGAACATATTATGCCGCCGCCCATTTTATTTCATAATGTGAACATATTATGCCGCCGCCCTTGTCTGTGTGTCTGTCATTGAGTCAAGTGGTGTGGTTTCCAGCCCAAGCTTGTCCATGACAAAGAGTAGGATCGTCTGTCTAACCTCGTGGGTTTTCTCCGGGTGCATGCCCTACCCCGCGGGGTGGTGCCAATCCCGCTTTTTGTTATTATTTTGTCTGTAAATATTCTACAGGTTGCAATTATTAACAGATTTTGTTCAAATTCGGCATGATCAATCATTTCAATAACAAGATGGTACCTATATTAATATTTAGTCTGTAAACACTCTACAGACCGCGATTCTTAATGGATTTTCTTCAAATTTGGCATGAGCATTATTTTTAAAGAGACAATGGCACCTACTGATGTAAATGCATGCCCGACCCATAATGGCGTTGTCACGCCCACTTTTCGTGAATATTTTGTCTGTAAACACCTTTCAAAATGTAATTGTTATGAGATTTTAATCAGATTTGGCATGATCAAGACAGGATGGTAAACACCCTACAGGCTGCAAATTTTATACGCCCACATTGAAATATATCAAGGGCCATAACTCTGGTAGCAGCGCTCACGCTGTCGATCGCCATTTCCGCCAATTGCGATAAAAATATAATTTTGGCGTTAAAATATTCAATCTGGCGAAACTTTTGGCGATTCTTTTTTAACCATGGCTAAAAAAAATTCTTGCCACAAAGTTTTGATTTCCACGCCGTGCACACACGTTACAATCTATCACGCTTGGCTGAGTCATTTATCAATCAATCAAGTACTAATCCTTTGTCTCTTGATCAATCTCGGATTAGCGTTGATTAGTATATATACAGTAAGAGTAGTAATAAAGTTTAAACTAATCAAGAGACAGACGATTTAATTGTTTGTCTCCAAATACGAATCGGTGGCTTTTTTTGACGGTTTCTATATATTCAAAATGGCGGACACCGTGAATCAATCTGTTTCATAGAGAATTACTTACGAATTATCTCTGTAACAGATAAGTGTCCATAGCACGTGCGCTGACTGCTCACCGCGCCAGTCATTGGCTCAACTGCTCGTGCAATGTTTACTTAACACCTAACTGCTTCGGGCAAAATGATGCATTTTACTCATTTTAATACCCATTTACACTAAATAGGAAATATTTTTTAACTTCAAATACTTCAAACGTCTTTATTTATTTTTCTTTTACCTCAAAAAAATGTTTGAGAATTTAATTTGTCGGAGTAAAAAAGTTAATATGCCGTACTTATTAAGCCTCGTCGATGTCATGCTTATCAGTGATTGTAGCGGCCAAGCAAATATTCACTGCGGGATCAGTTTGACCGTGAATAATACTCGTTCGATTTGTGTGAGATTATTGGACTATGACGTCTGTTTTATCCTGTTCCTACTCCTGTTGCGCGTATCGTTAATAAATGAAGCCAGGTTTATTGTTAAAGTTTATATGGAAGTCGATATTAAACGCCAGAAACGAACGAACGAAAGTCAGTTATTTTCTAATCACATGCCATTAATAATAATGGGCCGCAAGCGAAAACTTGAACAGCCTTCGTCAACGTCCGATAGAAGAATTTCAAACTTATTTCTTTCGTATTTCACTACCAAAATACTCCCGAACTGACTATATAATAATAGTTAAGAAATAGATAACGTAAATGGAATAGGCTGAAAATTTGAGTCAATTTGTTTCCTTTGAACTGAGATTATTAGCTTAAGCTTTTGATATAAGGCCCAGCCTCGATCATCATCACTAAAGAAAGATTCAGCTCTTAGTCCTTACATAATGTATGTTTGTGCATTTGAAAAATGTAGATCTCTTAAGGATGAATGAACATTTTCAAATCCTTGATATATCAGTAAGTGCTTGGTCACAATTTCTGTTATAAAGAAAAATATTCATTAAAAACAAATACACTGTGTGGTTACCCCAGATGTTGAAAAAGCTCTAAAAAAATGGGCTTCTGCAAAGCAATGAAGAATTTTGTAAATTGTAATATTATATGTAAATAAAAATTACTGAAAAAATATAATAGAATAGATATTCGTTCTTTTTTTTTTGGCGGAAAAAATATATGGCTTAAATTAAAATGAAAAATTGCGGAAGAAAAATTGAACCCAGAGTGAGCACTGTCTGGTAGTAATTATTGGACATCGCTGAAAATCATTAGGCGTCTTCGTCGCATGAACTTACACACTGTGCATCAATTTCAAGCGGATCGGATGACAACGTTAACCTCTAGAGCGTCCACAAGATTTTAAAAAGTGAAACGTGATCATGGGCCATAACTTTGAAAATAATGCTCATGCCAGTCCTTGTGACTAAAGTTATTATCCGATTGATTTGAAATTTATACCAAGTGTTTATGTTCATGAAACTCTGGCAGTAATTATCTGGCAGTGAAAATCAATGGGCGTCTACGTCTCATGGCCATAAACATTGTATATAAATTTAAAATCAATCCGATGATAACTTTAGGCCCCAGAGAGTCCACAATCTGACCGACGGGCGGGCTGACGGACAAACGGAGGCGACGACGATTTATTTAAATGTGGACGTATGAAATGTGCAACCTGTAGGGTGTTTACCATTCTGTCTTGATCAAGCTAAAACTGAACAAAATCTCATAAGAATTACAGCCTGAAAGGTGTTTTCAGACAAAATATTCACGAAAAGTGGGCGTGACAACGCCCCTATGGGTCGGGCATGCATTTACATCAGTAGGTGCCATTGTCTCTTTAAAAATAATGCTCATGCCAAATTTGAAGAAAATCCATTAAGAATCGCGGTTAATAATTGCAACCTGTAGAATATTTACAGACAAAATAATAACAAAAAAGCGGGATTGGCACCACCCCGCGGGGTAGGGCATGCACCCGGAGAAAACCCACGAGGTTAGACAGACGATCCTACTCTTTGTCATGGACAAGCTTGGGCTGGAAACCACACCACTTGACTCAATGACAGACACACAGACAAGGGCGGCGGCATAATATGTTCACATTATGAAATAAAATGGGCGGCGGCATAATATGTTCACATTATGAACTGAAATGGGGTTTAACGTCCTACTGTTCTGATCCGACAGAGCTAATGAAGACGGTTCACATTATGAATGTGGACGTATATACAAATGGATACGAATGCAACCCAAACTGCAATGTGAGTGTGAATCTACTTCCACTTGATCAACCATTTTCTTTTTTGCCAGTTTTTTGTTCCATAACGCGACAACCCGACAACCCGACAACCCGACATCACGACAACCCGACAATACGACATTTTTACCCGACATTTTTACCCGACATCACGACATTTTTAGTGTCGTAATGTCGGGTAAAAATGTCGTGATGTCGGGTAGAAATGTCGGGTTGTCGTGTTGTCGGGTAAAAATGTCGTGATGTCGGGTTGTCGCGTTATGAAAGGCGACATCACGACAATACGACATGATACCAATCAGCCACCATAGGTGGGGGCATGATGGGTTTAACAAACATTTGGATAGGATTCAGAATGGCAGAGATAATTACAAAAATGTTGGAAATATGAAGACAGCATCTTGTTATAAGACAACGCAGAATCTTATCTGTTTTTACATCTAGTAACCTTAAACCAGAGGGACTTAAGTTCGGAAAAATGGCGTAATAACATGTCACGTGGCATGTGATTAAACTCATTAATAAGTTCTCTGGTCAACGGAGGAATTGTTCGGCCACCTTACCAAGATAGCGTCGTCAATCACCCATTTCAATACGTTAAAATAATTAATTTACTTGTTTAACTTTATTTTGTAAAACTAACATATTGTTTTTTCCAACCAAAGGTCATTTTCTGACTTGTTTATTAATAATATATAAACATGTTGTGTATTTCCAGACAATGTGGGGAACAATATACATGTTGTGAGTTGTAACCAAACTAGTTTATGTTAGCAACTAACTATACTGAGCGCCATAGAAAACACATCGCTTAGTTTTTCGTATAACAAAATGATCCTGTAAACATATCCTATTTATTTTGCTTCTTATTGTGAACAATATTCAAATGGGAACACATCAATAACAACACATTTGTACACTTATGGATGTTTAATCTGTAATCAAAGGTACAAAGTCAGAGGGGTCAAAACCAAAAGTACGACACGCTGCACAGCGTGCGTAAGAGCCAGTGGAGGACACGCACGCTACTGACATCTATTGATGTGTTCCCATTTGAATATTGTTCACAATAAGAAGCAAAATAAATAAGATATGTTTACAGGATCATTATGTTATTCGAAAAACTAAGTGATGCGTTTTCTATGGCGCTCAGTATATAATAAACTATATTTTAATATTTAAGTACTTCTTTAAAATAAATGAATGTCATTTAGTTCTTTCTTTACAAATTATAATTCTAAGCCAACAATATATTCACCTGAACCAAACCTGTATTTCATGATAAAAACTAGATAAACCAAGATTTTAAACTGTAACACAGATTGAAAAATAAACATTTTGCCCGTTCTTTGTTGTTTATTGTGTGTGTTGCTGTGTTTGCCAGTCATCCATGTTATCCTCCGTATTTTGTTAACTTTAATTCGGCGATGAGCAGACTTAAACGCTTTATACCGATTCATGCAGAACAGTTTAAAACTCCACTTCATGTTAAAGTGACACCATTTGCCATAATTCACGCAACCCTATCCTTCAAGACACATGAGGGGTGATGGATGGCCGAATGGTCAGCTGTATGATCATAAAGCCTGTCATGGTTCCGAATCAACGGTTGTACGTGACAAGGAGTAGGGTCCAACCTCGTGGGTTTGCTATGGGTGCTCCAGTTTCCTTCCACGGCTAAAGACTTCTACGCGCAAGCGAATTATTGAAATAAAATTAAACCATATGTTAGTCCCGAAATGACCTAGTTTGTGTCGAGTGGCCGTTAAACCCCATCTCTCTCTCTCCCAAGATGGGAATCACGTGGGTAAGTGATAAAGACGCTGGCTCGATTTTCCGGGGTGGTTTCCCCTTGTCAGTGATGCAGAACGGAGGGCATGACAACGACAGCTGTGTAGTCGTTCGGATGGGTCGAAAAACTGAGGTCCCGTGTACACATTGGCGTGAACGTAAAAGATCCCTTGGCAGTTGGAATTCGATATAAGAATAGGCTGTAGCACCGCTGCCCGAGTAAAATTTTCCTCATAGCACGCTGTATGGCGTATGCACGTCTTCCATTAGCCCAGGTTAGGTGCAGAAGAGTATGACGTTGAACCCAAATTCATTTCATTTTCTCGCTCAAGGCACATGAATGGTGGGGAAAGGACAATATTTCTTGGATTTCCTTCTTCTCTAATATGGTATATTGGTAGTTTTTGTTGTATTTTTAGAGGGGTAACAGCCCAATTGTCTGCACTCTTAGAATAAACATGCCTATATCAGTATTTATAGAATAATCTTTAAGGACTCATTTCCATGGATATATTTATTTGGCAGTCATTTCCAATAAAATTATGACAAATTTGGTACTGTATGTGGAACATAGAGACATCTAATCTTAATGGAAAAATACTGGAGGACTACAAACACGCATGTCACGAGAATGTCAGACCGTTATGCCCTATATATTTAAAGAATCTTGATAGTACGAACCTCATTGGTTTGCACAATTAAAATTAATTGTAAGACCGTTATGCACTACCTTTAAAGATTAAATAGATATCTGAATAACATTCTTGTTGGATGATCATGTCAATTATAATACATATAAAGATTATGAGTGGATTTGTATACGTATTTGTTACATAAACGATAAATAGATTCATTATTTTTACATTTGGAGCATGACGCGAATTTTAATATTTCTAATAACCCGAAGCCCACTTAGTATGGGTGTTTCACGTTTCGCAGGTGCGCAATTAAAGTTCGAAAATGAAAATTAATCTAAAAAAAACCGTATCTGTTACATAAACGATATAAATTCATTATTTTTACATTTGGAGGATGAGGCGAATTTTAATATTTTTTTTAATAACCCGACGCCCACTTAGGATGGGCTTTTCACGTTTCACAGGTGCTCGATGAAAGTTCGAAAATTAATCTAAAAAAAAAACCCAGACGGGATAGATGTGTTTGTCACACTCTTTCCCCTTTGTCCCTGTCAATCCTTTAATTGATCTTAAAACTATACTCTGTTTTAAAGTAGTCACTCAAGAACTGTTCACTAGTGTTTAACGTTAGTGAGTTCTTTTTAATAAAATTTTTAATGACAGCATGCCATCCTAATATTTACAAATTAGTTAATTTAATAAAACAAGACCAACCTTATGTCAAAATCACCATTTCACAGATATTATATGGTGGTACCAAAAGGCATCTAGTAAAGAAATATCGACAACTTGATACAAGGATTGACCATTTAAGAACACTTAATATATGGCACTTTACTAGCATGGAACAAATATTTCCTATTTAGTGGGGCTGTAAAATAATTTTTATGTTGTAAGGCATTTATTTATAAATTATATAATGTTATTTAATAAAAGTTAAATGTGTAATGTAACAGAGATGCGTTTGTGTGTGGGGACACATAAATTTATAATAGGTCGTCTCTTACTTCTCCCAGGTTTTCTCTGTGTTGACTGATCGTCCATGATATTTGATACGAACTTCACGTTGATTTAGTATAACTAACACAGTATATCTTCTATGTGACTTTTAATGTAAAAATTTATGAATAGTCCCAAGACGGACGAAAATTACTTTAATATGTTATTAAACCTGTGTTGAAATCAGTTTGTGTCGGCATACCTTTTATCTCTTCGTCGTTTACCGTGAAACAAATATATATATATATGAAAAGTTGAAGATAACTACTCTTAGGTATTGAATATACAAAAATATAAAAGTTTTTGAAAAAAGAACTACATTATTTGTCGATTACTAGTACTTTCGCTTATTTTATTAAGCTCTTCAGATAATCAACATTTAGTTAATACAACAATGTCTATGACGTCATAACGTCATAGTAACACAGTAGTACAAAAATGGGACATAAATAGAATATCAAATCAGACAACAATAACTAGGCCTATATGTAATGAAACTACTACAATTTTGCATTTAAAGCTGGCCGATATTTGTCAATAAAATATGCCTCTTTGGCTTCTAACAAATCATTATTGTTGTTATTTAGCTTGTACATCAACTATGAGACCTAGTGGATATTCTTGTTTCAATAAGAATGTTTTTAATTCCTCTAGTCGCTTAATTTTGACAACCGGGTTAGAAACAATGGTACACACTCTCCTAGCTAAATTATATGGAACTTTTATATTTTTGTATATATATATATATATATATATATATATATATATATATATATATATATATATCATTATAGTCCTTCACGATGCAATCACTTGCTCAACACTGCACAAGTTAGCTGTTTGTAGTATAGATCATAGACATTCCTTTATAGAGAGAGACACGACCGCTGACGACAACACGACCGCTGAAGACGAACCGACGGATACTACATCTAATCCTACATCACTTACACCCCTGATGTTAAAACGTCTCTTTCCTGAACCCGCTGCAGATCCTTCACGTAGGTGATGTAGGTGTAGGTGATGTAGGGTTAGATGTAGTATCTGTCGGTTCGTCTTCAGCAGTCGTGTTGTCGTCAGCGGTCGTGTCTCTCTCTATAAAGGAATGTCTATGATCTATACGAAAATATTTTCACAGATTTATGTTTATAACAACATAATATAACTATAATAAAGATACACAATACCATGGCGAGAGATACACTCCGTGGTAAATGGTCAATCAATTTGGGAGTATCATATAATGTACTTAATTGATTTTTGAGGTTATATAAGTCACTAAATAAAGAATATAAATGAGAATCGTGAACAACGAATGGCGATAGAGTCGACAATAATGTATTATTTGTCATACGATCGTTGTAAACTTATATTAATATATAGTTTTGAATGTGGAAAGATACTTAGAAAGATCGAAAGCATCTAAGGGTGTGTTTCGTACCGTAAAAGTTGAGTTGCTTTCCATTGTAAAGGGTAAATTAAAATAAGGAGAATGAGCAAAACATTTAGCCCGTAACTGTATTGTGTTTACGCCCCGTTGCAATGCAATTGCAGGGTGCGGTGTATTACTTGAAAGGCATACCAAGTCTAAACTAATTGGCCGAGACAAATAGATTAACCAAAGGCCCGGACTTAGTAATCGGATGATCGGTCTAGTAAGCATGGTTGTTAATACATGTTTACATTCCCTAGATGATCATTTGAACATCTTGAAAAAATAAGGTAGATATATACATGACGGACTAGACTGAACCGCGAAGACGGGTTTTTAAAATTTACAACAATTTATCATGGGATGTTTACATAAAATGCCACCCGAAGCATTTAACATCATGTACATATTTCGATCTTGTGAAACAGCTAAATATTCAGATTCTAACGGAACATTTTCAGTAGCATTGTTACGAGGTAACAGTGAGGGTACAGATACAATCTTATAAATTTCAAACATTCCTGACTTTTGTAATAAAGGTAAAGCTACGATAATTTGTAAAGCGTTAAAATCGGGGATAATAGAAACTTTTATAATACAATTGCAACGTATTTGTTGACAAAGGATAGGGCATTTGCAAGGTACGTGGCAACTGTTCATAAACGGCTGGAATAGTTGAACGAAATAAATGCAAAATGAAGTTTAATTGTTGAACTGCAGCCATATGAGCAATGGCTGGTTGTAAACCTTCAGTCATTTGTTGATACAGTTTAGTAATCTTAAGAGTAACATCATTGGCATGGATACAATTAATGCATTTATGTCTTTGTGATTTAACACCACTTGCTCATTAGTGGCATGTAAAACTGATATACTATTTTCTAAAACATGAACTATGGCCTTCTGGGATGTCTTAAGCGCTGCAATTTGGCTTTTTACTTGATCGACATTTGCCTGATCTGCGGTGCCGAACAGATCGGACAGGAAACCACCAATAGGTATGAGACTGCGTTTTTGTCGAGACTTCCGCGTGATCCGATTGGAAATGAGAAGAGCCAAATTTCTATACGAAAGGCGTAATTTCGTAAGTCCCGTTTGTTATTGATAATATTCGATAGTCAGAAGAGATAAAAGGTTTTAATGGCTTCGAGAAATTTCAGGATCACCCGAAGGATACGGAGCTAGAGATCGAATATTAGCATGAAAGGTTTTAAGAACACTATCCAAATTTGTAATTTGCTTCTTAATAGGACTTAAATCAAAATTAAAGGTTAGTAGCCAGATACTATAAGGATGCATAACTATCCGTTTTTCATGAACAAATTTAATATTTTCGTTAGCCGTAGAATATTTAAAAACAAGAATAAAGATGAACGAGAGACCGCGACCGACTTGCATGATATCCTGTAAGAAATAAAAAAATTTTGACCGCAAGCCGAAAGGAAAAAAAATAAATAAAACGTATAAAATATAACAAGCTATGGACAAAATTCACGCAAGTCTGTGCCACCGCGAATGGGAACTAAATAACGTATAATTAGCTCAAACGCAACTTAGTTCGACAATAACCTCTTACGAACGAGTTCGCAACGCACGTATAATAAGTGATTACATGTCAGCTACTGTGCTGGTCGTGGTCGGTTGAGAAACTTCAGTCTCAATAACCATGTCGTTATCATCGTCGGATGATACGACTACATCGTTTAAACGAACGCGTTTTCGAGTCAACTCGGGACTAAGCGAAGAACTGCACGAACGTTCAGCGTGACGGGATAAACTGTGATCAGCAGTTTTATCTTCCCGCAATCTTGATCTTAGGTCCGCCAGAGGAATGTCTTCACTGTTTGAATCGTCTTAGGATCCTGCAGGGAGTCATCATGAACCTCCTCCACTGTCTGGTCATTGTCTTCGGTGTCATAGTCAGGGGTAGTAATGTCATAACTGGTCAACCTAGTTCCTACGTCCTCAGCACCGGTTATGCTGGGCTTACAAGTCATAGACCGGTTGTCATTTAAACTTGTGGGGTTGGCTACTCTGCAGGTACGCATAGGTTGGGTACGCGCAGAGGGGATAGCCTCGTTTTTACAAGATTTGTCATACTTGCTTAAAATACTTTCAAATATGTCGCGGCCTGCATCTCAAGTATTTTCAGGGTGTGCCAGCCGTAATTATATTCCACTATATGCCCTTCGGGCATTCTCGGATTTATACTGCATGTTTCCGTAAAACCATGCCAAGTCGCTCAAACTATTTAAAGACAAAAAACCAAACGTGTAATGCACGTGCCTGCTGTCATAGCATTGACACTATACTATATAAAGGCAACTGTCACCTTACACAATCGTCTTTTGTTCGTTTGAGTAAAGACCATGTTATAGTCGTTTCGTTGTACTTGACTCTTGTAGAATTCGTCGAATTCTTACTTTCTTTATTTTACGATCACTCGCTTTTGAGACTTCGATTTATTTGATCTATAGTAGTCCCGCTGGTTCTACTTTGGTTTGGTTTTGTTGTAGTCTCTAGTGTCAAGCCGCTGGCTCGCACAATGGATAACATTGATCCCTTTGAAGGGAGTGATCTTGATCTGCCGTTTGAAGATGATGAAATTATGAATACAGATTCTAATTTACGGGTAATTGACGGAAGCCCTTTTTATACGCCCACATTTTCATGTGGACGTATATTGTCGTCGCCCCTGTCCGTCCACAATGCGTTTATGGACTCTCTACAGGTCACAATTCTTATCCGATTTTTACGAAACTTGAAATATAGGTTTATCCCCATAAGATCTCGGCTGCTTTCGATATTGGAATGTATCGGATTGAAACTTTGTGGATTATTCTAATGTTGGCTCAAACAATATTAATAATAATAGTACTTCCGATAATCTTAATAATGATGATCAGAATTTGAGTAGAAAACGAAAATCAAATCTCTGTAAATCCAAGAAACCTGGCAAATGCAGAAAGGTAACCTTTTCCAAAGGTGTAGACTCCGATATGCCCGATTTAGAACCCATAGGTCTGCTAAAATGTCCTGGGAAAATATCTAATGTAAATAAGGCCAGCTTAAAAAGTGACACTTCTGGCAATGAGCTGTCTTCAAATAGTAGCAATAAGCCTCCAACTGCAAGGAAAACAAATTCTAAGGTCGCTTCGTCCAGGGCCCCTGCTTCCTTTTTTGATATTATACCGGCATGCAATCAAAATGTTGAAGATCCATCATTTAAACGAGCCTCTGTTCCGTCTTCTACTTTCATTTTATAAAGTCGGATCAATTAAATCCTAAGCCTAATATTGCCAATAATCCCCAAGTAGAACAGCATACATATAGTAAAGGATCACTTAACATGGATGAATCGGTCACCCCGTTTGATAATGAAGATAATTTTGATAACGAGCCAGTCTTGGATATCATGGACCCCCAAGAAATGTACGATGAATTTAGGGACGGAAACGATAATTCCTCGGAATATGATTTTGACATTCCCAACATTTTCCATGGGGATGATGTCTCTGGAAATCCAGTTTCTGATAACATAGTAAACTTAGTCAATGTTTCTACTTTGAAAAAAAGTTGAAATCGATAAACTGGTGTCAAAATACCCCATTCCAGAGAACTGCCAGAGGTTAAATGCACCTATAACTGATCCTAATATTTGGCATATTTTACCGAGGCAGGCGCAGGACCATTCTCTCCAGGAAATTCAAAAGCTTGTCGGCTTGGGCATCTCACCCCTACTAGGTTTGTTGTCTAAATCTCTGGAAGGGGATGTTAAGAATACTATTATTGATTCTATAGCGACATTAGGTAACGTCATACTTGAGATTTCGTTAAAAAGGAGGCTATATATGAAACGGTTTATGGCAAAAGAAATTCCATCCTCTATGCTCATGGAACAGACCTGTTGGGGAAACTTTATTTGGGCCAGACGTTTCCAGTCGTATACGTGAGATCGAGCAATCACACCGTTTACACGCTCATCGTTTCACTAACATGAGAAATAATCGGCGGTCTTTTTTAGGATCCGGTCAGTTAGGCCGGCCACCTGCAGATCAACGTCGAGGGGGTCCGAGGAATCGAAGCGCCTGGAGAGGCAGGAATCGGGGTCGATATCCTCGCTAACCTGGTTATTACCAGCAGCAGACATTAGGCCTACCAGCCACAGTGACTGTAAATACGTCAAATAAGGTAATTAGTTCTTTCACGGCTGGTCAAATATCAAATTATTCTAATAACTGGACTAAAATTACAAACGATCGATGGGTTTTAGAAGTGGTCCAAGGTTATGTAATTGATTTTATATCTGAACCTGTTCAACACTATCTTCCTAGCAGTCCCCCCTTTAATGATAGTGAAATGTCCAAAATAGACGAGGAAGTTGAAATCCTTTTAAACAAGCAAGCCATTTTGCGTAATACCGGAATATAATTATTCTCAGGACCAATTTATTTCAAATATTTTTCTAGTTCAAAAGAAAAATAGTAAGTTCAGGCCAGTTATTAATTTAAAAAATTTAAATCATTTCGTAGTCTATGAACACTTTAAACAAGAAACTCTTCCTATAGCTTTGAAGAATATAAATCGGAATGATTTCCTCACATCCATTGATTTGTGTGATGCTTATTTTTCGATTTCTTTATGTCATCGTCAAAGGAAATATTTAAGGTTTTTCTGGCGTGGGAATTTATTCGAATTTACGTGTCTTCCTTTCGGATTATCGTCTGCACTCAGAATTTTTACCAAGACCTTAAAACCAATTTTTGCTAACCTTCGAAAACGGGGAATAGTTTGTTCATATTTTATCGACGATTCCCTTTTCTCGGCTAGAACAGAAGAGGAAAGCTTTCTGAATACCTTCAAAGCTATAGAATTATTTGAAACTTTAGGTTTTTGTGTGAATAAAGAAAAATCTAACTTAAGACCTTCACATGAAATAATATTTTGGGGGTTTGTAATCAATACTGTCTCCTTTTCTGTATTTTTGACACCAGGAAAGGTAACCAAATTGAGGAATTTGGCTCTTGCTATGTTAGATAACTCTAAGGTTATTTCTGTCAGGGATGTTGCAGCCTTCATTGGTCTCTGTTCTTTCAGCAGAACGGCGATTCTTCTTGCTCCTTTATTCATCCATTACTTGGATAAAACGAAAAATATTACATTAAATACAGTTAATAATGACTATGATTCAGAGATTATTTTGACACCTTATGCCTTGGCAGGAGTTTCTTGGTGGATTAATAATGTAGACAGTTTAAATGGACTTCATATACGACCTCCTGAAGTAAATTTTATACTGACCACCGACGCTTCACTTCTAGGTTGGGGCGCACACTCGGAAACAAATAAAATTAATGGTTTATGGAGTTCACAGGAAGTATACTAATTACTTAGAGCTACGAGCTGTTTATAATGGTTTAATGTCTCTTTGTTCTGATGTACGCAACAAACATATCTGTATTCAGTGTGACAATACTACAGCCATTTCATACATTAATAGTTTGGGTGGTTCTGTGGACGCTTTATTTGAATTGACCAAAACCATATGGTCATAGTGTAGCGATCGAGGTATTTTTCTGTCCGCAAAAGTAATATCTTGGCTGACCAATTATCACGTGACTTTTCAGATTCAACAGAATGGAAATTAAATGAATTTGTCTTCCAGAAACTTTGTAAGTAGGTTTTTCACGCCAGATATTGATTTATTTGCGTCTAAATATAATGCTCAATTACCATTTTATGCCTCGTGGAACCCAGATTCCTGTAGTTTTACTACTAATGCTTTTACTATAAGCTGGTCAAATTTTCACCCGTATCTTTTTCCACCTTTCAGTTTAATTCCAAATGTTTTGTCGAAGGTTTCCGGAAATCAAGTGGAAAAGGCAATTATAATAGTTCCAGCTTGGGAAACACAGGTATGGTATCCTGTTCTTCTGACCATGTTAATATCTCACCCTGTACGTCTTCCGGCACGGAAAGATCTTTTGAGATTACGTTGCACCCTCTAGCGGGGAAGAGGTTAAATTTAACCGCTTGCCTTATATCCGGCAATCCCTCTCCACAAACTTATGTTTATAACAAAAAATATAACTATAATAAAGATACACAATACCATGGCGAGAGATACACTCCATAGTAAATGGTCAATCAATTTGGGAGTATCATATATACACAATTACGTTTTAAAAGAAATTTCGAAACTTTCATTTCTTCAAAATACCAAGTTTGACATTTCTTGCAAGTATATTACCTATCACATTTTGTGCAATGATAGAATAGAATAATACCTACAGGTTCCGTAATTTCAATTGAGCGGTTTCCTAATTCTATCTGGATTATTGCCCTTAATAATATAGGCTTTTTTCAAATATATTTCTATTTTCTATAGTTCCATTTCTTCAACATACACAGTTTGCGTTTATTATAGGTATGTGACATATTATATTTTGTGTAATGAAACAGTTGATTGAATAATGTCTAAAATTATTCCCTTATTGTACGTTTGTTTCTCATTTTGAGTGGAGTCTGTACAGCGCCGTGGACATTTACGGCAAGCTCGCGGAATATGTGCGTTTGATGTTTTTCATGTCTGTATATTGTGTCCTGCCCGTATATTTGTCTTGTGGAATTGTTTGTGTGTGATGCAGCCCCCCCCCCTATACTTACTATTGTAGCAGCACATGACAAAAAGTGGCCTACACTTGACTAATGAATGCAATCTGTGCTGTACTTATAAGATCGCCTTACTCGGCTGTATAAAATTCTTTGGTGGCATTTAGCGATTGGAGACATAACAGAACTGACACAGTTAAATGGGAAAACAATCACTGATTTATTATAAACAAGCACGACGTTTCGATATCGTTGTGCTTGGTAACGATAGGAGGATACTTATCGAAACGTCGTGCTTGTTTTATAATAAATCAATGATTGTTTTCCCACATAACTGTGTCAGTTCTGTTACTCTGCTGTACTTTCTTACAAGTTGAACTTACGATACAGCACGTAGGAACCGTTCAAGTTTGACCTTATAATTTGCCGGTTCACTCCCAAAATCTTGACCGCCTAAATAATCAGCATTGAACTGTTCCACACATTAAGAGACGTAATTAATCTAATGATGTGTGTCAAAATAACCTGTTGATTATATATTATAGCATGTTTTCTTTAATATCAAAGCAAAAATATCAACGCAGAGTACATTTTTGGTCTTTGAAAATATTTGTAATATTTGGAGAATACATTGAAATTAATACTTTCTTAAACATGAATTATGCAAAAGCTAAATCAACATATTGAAAGTCTTTATTTAGGCTTCAAATGTTATAGAAATGATTAATTAGACCTTTATTTAGACAACAGGCACAAAATAACTCTGTAGACCCACGGATGGTTTGGATACAGTCGTCCTTCTATATAATTAAATCAGAAATGGCTGATCAAGATAACGTTTACTGTTACTCGGTGGCGTTCGCTACCGAAAACTGGCGACGAAAGGCCTGTCAAGCGAGAGTACTATTACAATTAAACACGTTACTGGATAATGAAGAATATGTGGGTGGAGTTATCGTCTGTCAATCAAACGATCGACAATTGTCGTTAAAGGTGTCACCGCAATTTGTACCCATTTCTTGTCCAAACTTCCAACACTGATAAATCCGTTCAGAATAAAATAATTTGACTGCAATTTTCAATATTTTCTTTTTTTATCATCTGTTTTTGAATTATTATAGCAAGAATGGCCAACCCTTTATTAAACGCTTAATAAATGTATCTGTAACTAAATAAGATAAATTGTTTTAAATTTTTATACTTGTCACGATATCACCCTTGGTGGAAGTGGACGTAAAACTCCAGGAATGAACGAATTTTTGTACATTTTCATGTACTCTTCAAGTTCACTATCATTCATTCAAAATTTGTTTATCTTATTAGTTTTCCTTTATAACAAATATTGTGTTTATTTTATAATTCGGGAATTTAAAAGAAATGAAATGAAATGGGGTTTAACGTCCTACTCTTATGCACCTAACCTGGGCTAATGGAAGACGGGAATTTAAAAGAAGAAATATTTTTATAATTATTTATTAACAATAACAAGAATTTGTAGTTTCTCAGCGGGGTAAGCCGCAAGTCTTGCAACTAGGATGTGTACAGAAAAGGTAGTGAGCGCGGTGAATGTACTCATTGGAAGTGGGATGCACCAATTACCTCGCTTAACATAAAAATATGTTATATGGGACATTCGATGCATACGTTAGATATATTAAAGTGTAGGGGCAATCCGATTTCATAAACACTTAATCAGTGATGATTGAAGGTTTGATTATCAAGGGACTGAGTTAATAAAACGAACAGATATAAGTATATTTCTTCAATAGTCTGTAATCGGTTGATAAACTTATTAACTAAATATGTCTGTGAGTCTTAGAATATGTCTGTGGATTTCAATTGTATCAACTGGGTATGTTTCAGCACAAAGTGATCCAGAAGATCTTATTTTATTTGCATGCCGTTTCTTCCCTGGCATGTTTAACTACTGCAAAATCGGAGGTATGTTGGTTAAATTACGCGATTCTCTTTGTGTGTAATTTTCATGAATGTTATATATTAAGGAATATATCGCTAATACACTCGGAAAGTTAGATCGAGTCTTGTTTTCATACATTGGAGGGTTAGATGGCCGAATGGTTAGCACGTGCATGCTGTATCATAAAGCCTGTCTTTGAGTCAACTGGCGTGGTTTCGAATCCCCGGTTGTTCGTGACAAGTGGTAAGGTTGCCTGTCAAACCTCGTTGGTTTTCTACGGTTTCCTCCCACTGCTAAAGACCCCTACGCGCAAGCGAATTATTGAAATAAAATTAAAAACGACCTAGTTTGTGTCATTGTGGATGTTACACCCAATTTCTCTCTCCCTCTTTCTTTTAATATATTACACAATGTCTTAAGCCCGGGACCATTACCCGACGCCAAAATCAAAGGATAACGTCATATCTGTATTTCAATGATTATAATATTACTCATTGTTAAAAGACATGTCCGAGGCTTAAAAATTATCTAAAGATATTAACTTTCATTTCTTGGGGTGACGTTAAACATTAAAAGTTATGTTTAGGTCAAGACTTTTGAAATCAGCTAGGCATTGTTGTAATCTTAAATAATTCACAGCCCGTTTCGAAACGGGGCTTTAACAGTAACAATGATTTGCATTTTTAGAGGAAAAAAATTCCACAGCTTAATCCATGCCGATGTGCAGTCAGATTAATTATTTAACATTTCTTTTAACAAAACATAACCAGAACACCCAACGCTAGATAGTTCCCGGTTTGGATTCAATTGGATTCAGTTGTACGGAAATAGGGTAAAAGTATGTTATACCAAGGTTGTGAACCCTCTAGATGACACAATTTTTATCCGATTTTGATGAAACCTAAAATATATGTTTATGTCCATGAGATCGCGGTTCTTATCGATATTCCCGCATATCGGACCGTAACTTCCTGCATTGCGGCCACTGAATATACGAAAAATAGCATATTTAGATTGTGGACCTTCTAGTGGTCGCAATTTTTATCCGATTTTAAAACCGTGAACAGATATCACCGTTACACAACCATGTGGTTTGTGTTGTAATTTCGGGTCAATCGGACCTACATTATCTGACAAAATGGCCGCTTCTTATTCTGTAGTTTGCTCAAGCGAATGACGGCTGATCTGACAACCCTGAGCTCGACTGTCGGTGAACGCCGACGCGGAGACCCACTCCTCTTGGTTCACCTTATTTATTTTTTCGGGTTGATTGTATCGCTGTCAGATAGGCGCGCGCCGTTTCGTGATGGTTGCCAGCGCGGGAGTGGATAAAATCGGGACAGGGCGTCTGTGGCGAACATTTTATAGCATTTTAGGGAGTTTGTTTCTGGCCTTGCAGTATGCTACGAAAAAAGCATCAGATGAATGAATGAGAAATTGTTTAATGGCACCTCAGCTCCAACCGGGATAATATATGGTGAATTTAAGGAGACCAATTAAAACAATACCACACAGATGCACTTATATAAATAAAAACAAATATCACAGAAAATATAATTAGAAATAAAAATATCAAATCCTTGACATATATGTATGGTTTAATGGTCGATAGCGAGGCATTGAGTAATATATTGATACTGCAGGAGGCGATAGCAGAGTGTTGTTTCAATATATTACGAAATGTCTTTTGCTCGAGACCATTAAATAAATTAAAATACAGACACTATCTCGCTCGTGCTTTGAATGATATACGATTGGCAAGTTGCCCGTACGTCATTGGAAATAATGGTACGCCCACATCAAATAATGACGTCAAATCTGTATTTTATATGATTTTAAAAACTCAATACGTAGTATATCATAATATATCCATTTCAAATTTTGAATAAAAGTTTATCTCTTTTAAAAAAATCTAGCGCTTTACAATATAGTCCCGGTTGGGCAAACAACTGGTGTGATGACTGGCAAGGGTAATATCAAGTTAATTCTAAGACCTCGCCTAGTCTCTCCTTCTGATGTTGTTCCCATCCCGTCTTATAAGAAAAAGAATCTTATTTGACATTTAGCTACTGCATCATATCAGATTTAACATTCAGTACAGTTTGCTTATAACACAAAAGATATCAAAGAGATAATGTAATAACTAATGGCTTCCACGTGGCCGTTGATCGTGTCAGACCTGTGCGAAATTGTCATAACCTGATAAGGTTAATTGATCTCATGTACGAAAGGTGTTAATTGACATTTTTGTACATAATCGGCAGTTATGTAACACCTGGAGTTGGCCGATATTGTATTTTATCACCCAATAACACATTTGACAGATATTGCTTGTGTGATAAATTACATAATCTACTGTGATGTCTCCTTAGGAGATATCGCTTTAGATGAATTTGATTGGTCAACCAAAAAGGAACTACTTTCTTTTATTTTAAAGAAACCATTTATTTTAAATAAAAAGTAACTTCTTTTTTGTTAAAAAGAAACTGTTTTTATTTAATTGACCTTAAAGGAAATACTGGTTTAATATATAGGACTTTGCAATAGGATAAACTGCTGTCAGAAAACGGTCAGTGCCCTCATTTTGCGGCGCCCTCCTTTTCAAAATTCCTAGATCCGCCCCTGGGATTATATAATTCTAATGGTGCGTCATGTTACGATCGAGCACCTGCCTTTTTTACGGGCTTCAAATGTCATATAAATTATTATTTAGATATTTATTAACATGGCAAGCAGATATACACCCTCTATATCATCGGTTGGCTTGGATATTGTATTGATTACACCGCTCGGTTAACATTAAAAGGGAAGAGCATTATGTTATAAATAGTTATATATGTCAAGGATTTCATATATTTATTTTTAATGATATATTTTCTGTGATATTTGTTTTTATTTACATATATTTAAGTACATTTGTGATATTGTTTTAATTTGTGATATTGTTTTAAATTCACCATATGTTTGGCGCAATATAGCACGTTGGCGTGCAGGTAAAAGAACCATTAACATTTATAATTTGAATTAAGAGCAGACCGTAACGTCGCTGTCTAGTTGTTTGCCCGACTTCATTAATCCGGACGTTAATCCACATTTCATTTTATTTCCTATTATTAATTAACACCGATTGCAATGAGAACATTCTCCAATTGAACTTATTGTGCTATATGTATTGGTATCTTTATGATCTTTAGATGACTGTCCAAATGGTTTCTATGGTACCAACTGTGTCATACGATGTCCCACAACCTGTCTGAACAACACATGTGATAAGATAGACGGATCATGTTCTCATGGTTGTCACGGTGATCTCTATGATGAAAGATGCAGCTCTAACTGTAGTAGCCATTGTAAGGATGGTAAATGTGATGTCAGAACCGGGCGATGTATTGGATGTGAAGATGGTTACTATGGCGATATGTGCGAAGAATCATGTTCTACTTGCAATGGTCCATGTCGACAATTAGATGGCGTTTGTTTGACTGGTTGTAAAGATGGTTATTGGGGATCCAATGGTTTGTGTCTACAGACATGTTCCCACTGTAATGCAGGAGGCTGTAGAATAGAAGATGGCGTGTGTTATAACGGATGTAAAGATGGTTTTTGGGGATCTAATGGGTTGTGTCTACAGACATGTTCCTACTGTAAACCAGGAGGCTGTAGAATAGAAAATGGCGTCTGTTATAATGGTTGTCATGGTGATCTTTATGGTGAAAGATGCCAGACTAATTGTAGTAACCATTGTAAGGATGGTAAATGTAATGACAGAACAGGACGATGTTTTGGATGTGAAGATGGTTACTATGGTGATATGTGCGAAGAATCATGTTCTACTTGCAATGGTCCTTGTCGACAATTAGATGGCGTTTGTTTGACTGGTTGTAAAGATGGATACTGGGGATGCAATGGCTTGTGTCTACAGACATGTTCCTACTGTAATGCAGGAGACTGTAGAATAGAAGATGGCATGTGTTATAACGGATGTAAAGATGGTGTGAACAACACTAAATGTCGTAAGTTCTTTTTATATATTTCCAGCAAATCAGATGTCTCCTTAGGATATATCGCTTTACATGAATTTGATTGGTCAACCAAAAAGGAACTACTTTCTTTTATTTTAAAGAAACCATTTATTTTAAATAAAAAGTAACTTCTTTTTTTGTTAAAAAGAAACTGTTTTTATTTAATTGACCTTGAAGGAAATATTGGTTCAATATATAGGACTTTGCAATAGGATAAACTGCTGTCAAAATGATGTATCACTACGCTGTAGTGTATACAGATTCAGTAAAAGTGAAATCTATACCAAAAAATTATATTTATTTATTTGTGCATGTGAGGAAGGATTGGGTAATAAATAAAATCTCCGAGCCTCGTTTTTTTTTACTTTATCAACTTGATATCAAAAAACACATTCTCTATATATTAACAACAATAACCATACACTGATACAAGACAAGCCGGTGATCAGTATTCAGTTTTATCATTATAGTTTATACGCACTACGTAGACCTTTCTTTAACTGCTATATGGATAGATAGGCTACGGTGAGTATGAATAATTAAATAAATACGATCCATGGTTTTATAAACAGTAATTCGACACCCCTCAGTATCGATATCTTACTCCACACAAATATTATTACATTAATTGCGAACTAACCGTATTTCATTCATAAATCCGTTTCAATAACAACAATATAACACATGCCATTAGCAACAATACAACGCATGCCTATAACAACAATATAACACATATTAATAGCAACAATATAACGCATGCCTATAACAATAATATAACACATGCCAATAGCAACAATATAACATATGTCAATAGCAACAATATAACATGCCAATAACAACAATATTATACATGTCAATAACAACAACATAACACATGTCAATAACAACAATATAACACAATAGGGTGTTTCACTTTTCACTTTTATTGGAATTTCTAAGGTTTCTGCCGACGATCATTTTTTCCAAAATTGCTACTTTTTTCGGGATTTTCGGACGTTTTGAGCTTGACAGATCTCTTAGAAAGGTCAGGTATGGCCTGCAATGTGTCTATTTTAGGCTTTTCAGGTATGCATAGTCCATTCCCACTATCTTAAATGAGATTATCAGAATCCAAGATGGCGGAAATCCAAGATGACGACCCAAATCATCTATTTTAGTGACATGGAAAAGCATTTTTCAAAGACTAAGTCATTCTGAACATCATTTTGCACTCATAAAACTCATTATCAGGGCCAAAATGATGTTCAGAATGACACTGCTGATCTACCTTTAGTTGAAAATGGGGGAAGGTAATTGACTGATGGGGGCGTTCCGATGGAGTTTATTCATCACACTATTAGTCTGGCAGAACTATGGTTGAACATGGGAATTATATACAAAGTTTTTTGTTATGATTGATATTAGTAGTCTAGGGTGACCTCTTTCAGAATATACCGGGTGAACCTTGGTCATCCTTGAGCTTTTTGAGAAAATCAAGATGGCGTCATTTTCAAATAATCCCCTATAACTCACATAGTATTTAGTCTAGGATGACACGTTTGGTGTCTAACCATATATTTGTGGGATCAAGGAATACACTGAGATCGTTCATTATGTTGTGGTAAAAGTATCATAGTAAAATCCAAAATGCCAGACAATATGACCCTTTAACTCGTTAAAGACGTTTGAGGCGATTTTTTTCACCAAGCCAAACTATATCTAGAGACATATTATATATTTCGGGATAACACTACATACATGCCTATCGGGAGCACCAGGGCCACACCGATCGGCCCTGGAAAGGGAGGCACACGCTGTTTTTTAATATTTAAAAAAAACCAATCCATCCGCAAAACACGAAAATAACTAGGTAGTACTCAGTTTAATCCTCTAGTCATGTTTCTATCTAATCACCCCACAACATGAACGATTTTAGTGTATTTAGTTAAATACCGGCCCTCTTGGATGTCATCTTGAATTTCCCAAAACCCTCAAGGGTTACCGTGGTTCACCTGGCACATTCTGAAAAAAGAAGGACACCTTAGGCTACAAAAATCAATCATAAAAAAAAAAATTGTAAACAATTTCCAGGTTCAGCCATAGTTCTGCCAGACTAATCGTGTGGTGAATATACTCCATCGGGGCTTCACCTTCACTCATTACCTTCCGCCATTTTCAATCAAAGGTAGATTAGTGTCACTCTGAACATCATTATGGGTTAAAAATTCATTATCGGGGCCAAAATGATGTTCAGAATGACATAGTCTTTGAAAAATGTTTTTTCGTGTCATGAAAATAGACGATTTTGGGTGCCATCTTGGATTTCCGCCATCTTTGATTCTGACAATCTCATTTTAGATAGTTGGAATGGACTCTACATACCTGAAAAGCATAAAACAGACACATTACAAGCCATACCAGACCTTTCTAAGTGATCTGCCAAGCTCAAAACGTCCGAAAATCCCGAAAATAGTCGCAATTTTGGAAAAAATGGCCGTCAGCAGCCATTTTCGGCAAGAAAATTCTGAAAATATTACGGTGTGAGTTTGACCCCAAGTGGACTTCGGTGGCGGGTAGAAACCTTAGAAATTCCAAAAAAAGTGAAAAGTGAAACACCCTAATAACACATTGTTTATAGTTACCATCAATTTTAAGGCTTTATTTTAATATATTTTCACAATATAACTTAAAAATATGAAATTACCGCTATAACAACCATGCTTTAATAATTGTAACACCTAATGTTACAAGCGTTATCCAGGTTTATAACCGTAGGTCGTAGCGCCGCTGTCAGGGCAAAACAGTCACGCATAGCACATTCTAATGGTGCGTCATGTTACGATCGAGCACCTGTCTTTTTTACTGGCTTCAAATGTCATATAAATTATTATTTAGATATTTATTAACATGGCAAGCAGATATACACCCTCTTTATCATCGGTTGGCTTGGATATTGTATTGATTACACCGCTCGGTTAATATTAAAAAGGATATGTCAAGGATTTCATATATTTATTTTTAATGATATATTTTCTGTGATATTTGTTTTTATTTACATCTATTTAAGTACAATTGTGATATTATTTTAATGTGTGATATTGTTTTAAATTCACCATATGTTTGGCTCAGTATAGCACGACTGAAGCTGACGTGCCATTAAACAACATTTTATTCATCCACTCATTCATTCCTCAGTGAAATGAAATGAAATGGGGTTTAACGTCCTACTCTTTTGCACCTAACATACAGTAAGCTATGAGGGAAATTTTGCCCGGACAGCGGCGCTACGGCCTACTCTTATATCGGATTCCAACTGCCAAGGGATCTTTTACGTGCACTCCAATTTGTACACGGGACCTCGGTTTTTCGTCCCATCCGAACGACTAGGCAGCTGTCCTTGTCAGGCCCTCCTTCTGCATCACTGACAAGGGGAAATCACGCCGGAAAATCGAGATGAACTTTCTCGGCCAATGCAGGGATCGAACACCCGACCTCCAGGCTAGCGAACCAGCGCCTTATCCACTTAGCCACCTTGAACCCCCAATTCCTCAGTGACCAGGACTACACATTGCGTGCAGGTAAAAGAATCCTTGACAGTCATAATTCAAAATAAGAGTAGACCGTTGCGTCGCTGTCTGGTTGTTCGACCGACTTCATTAATCCGGACGTTAATCCACATTTCATTTTATTTCCTATTATTGATTAACACCGATTGCAATAAGAACATTCTCCAATTGAACTTATTGTGCTATGTATTGTTATCTTTATGATCTTTAGATGACTGTCCAAATGGTTTCTATGGTACCAACTGTAACATACTATGTCCCACAACCTGTCTGAACAACACATGTGATAAGATAGACGGATCATGTTCTCATGGTTGTCATGGTGATCTCTATGGTGAAAGATGCAACTCTAACTGTAGTAGCCATTGTAAGGATGGTAAATGTGATGTCAGAACCGGACGATGTATTGGATGTGAAGATGGTTACTATGGTGATATGTGCGAAGAATCATGTTCTACTTGCAATGGTCCATGTCGACAATTAGATGGTGTTTGCTTGACTGACTGTAAAGATGGTTTTTGGGGATCTAATGGGTTGTGTCTACAGACATGTTCCTACTGTAAACCAGGAGGCTGTAGAATAGAAAATGGCGTCTGTTATAATGGTTGTCATGGTGATCTCTATGGTGAAAGGTGCCAGACTAACTGTAGTAGCCATTGTAAGGATGGTAAATGTGATGTCAGAACAGGACGATGTTTTGGATGTGAAGATGGTTACTATGGTGATATGTGCGAAGAATCATGTTCTACTTGCAATGGTCCTTGTCGACAATTAGATGGCGTTTGTTTGACTGGTTGTAAAGATGGTTATTGGGGATCCAATGGTTTGTGTCTGCAGAATTGTTCTTACTGTGAATCAGGGGGCTGTAGAATAGAAGATGGCGTGTGTTATAACGGATGTAAAGATGGTGTGAACAACACTAAATGTCGTAAGTTATTTTTAAGTATTTCCAGCAAATCAGATTTCTCAGAATCTCACAATATGATCTCGCCGAAACATTGACGTACCCTCCCAAGAATGAGTGTTGAGCTTAGCTTTAACGTTTTACGACTCCGAAATCAATGAACGTTCCCGGCCCCCAAAAATGAGCTACAAAGCTGTTACTTTGTTAGATAACAACCCTCATCTCTCAACCCTCCGTGTTTCGAGATAAGAGATGGTCCTATTTAGTACCACGTAGCAATGCCGAACGCAAACCACAATCGCAAAAAGTAAATAAAATTGACAACATATTTCATCAAAACAACGATTGACTATTGTTATTTATAACATTTCTCCCACATTCAACTACAATGAATCAGATAATCCTACCAGACACGAGTACAAACCCCCTCTTTTTAAATCAAAGCTATTGTAGATTGTTTTTTTCGGACATTTTATATTTACATCGTAAACACATAAAAACAACGTTTGATTTACTTTAATGTCAATATTTGCTGATAAATGAGTGTTGTTTCAGTAGATTGGGCTGGGTTTGTGTAATAAGTACTAATAATATAAAATTAACTTATTTTAAAGATGGTACATGCATTAATAAATAAATTGAGTTTGCCTCTTTGAACTAAAGGCATCCAATCGTAGCTATTACTTTGTCACTATATTGACCTAGTTTACTAATTCTTGTTTTCTTTGAGACCCCAAAACATTTACTTTAAATCTTCTATCTCACCTTTAAGAGAAATAAAAATTAAATTTTTAAAAAGATCAAAATAAATGTAGGTCACTTTTCTTGAAATATGTTATCTGAACTAGCCAGGGCACTGCTGATGCGTACGCATTATATGAAGTTTGTCGACCTACCCGGAAGTGTCACTATCGTGCAATGTGAAAAAACTCTATGGCTTTTACTTTTATACCTGCTGATATGGGGGGTACATTTAAAGTAAGTCAATATCATTCAAACTTTTCAACATTACAGTATTATATGCGTTGCGACCCTGTTATGTCAATTTCTAGGTGCCAAATGTTAGTGATTTAGCTCCTTAAGTGTAGCGAGCAGAATGTTGGCGTCGTTCTACTGATGGTCACTATTTTGAATTGAATATGAAAACTAGTGAAAAATCCACATTTAAAGATACGTTATGGGGGATTTTTATAAGGAATTAGCTATTCTTGCTATAACAGTTCAAAAACAGATGATGAAAGAAGAATATGTTGAAAATTTCATTCAAATTACTTTATTCTGAACATAGTTATCACCACTGTTATTTTTGACTAGAAATGGTTTGATTGACAGGCGTTAACTCCACCTACATAATCTCGATTATCAAGTAATGTTTTCCATGACCGTGGTAGGCCTACATTTAGCCTATTTGGTTTGAGACGGGGCTGCAATTCAACTCGTATTACATTTATTTTCTACTACAAATTAGAATTAAGACTTTTAATATATAGATAAGAAGAGAAAGTCGGCCACAGAAGTTAAAGTTTGAAAGGAATGGACCAAATCAATGGGGCAGTATTGTAAATAATTGTACTATAGCCGACTTCTTCCGTGGCCTGCATGCATTCTTATACTTTAGGTAGGCCTATGTAACTCCCGAAGCAGGCGAATAGAAAAGAGTGATCCGATGGGGCTACAATGCAGCTGGTTGATGTTAGCTGCGATGTTTATCAATTTACATAATTTTACTGTAAACGCAAGTAACAAAAGAGCGACAGCGTGTTGACCTAATTACCTCGCTCAACAGCGGCCTTGCTTCATACACTCTATCATTAATAGCCTCGATCTAGGAGTATGACGTCAACATAACTGTAAATCTCCTCTCACGACGCCATTTATAATTAAATCGATCAATGAAATCATGTTCAAATCCAAGCTCAATCCAAGCCATCCGTGGGTCTACAGGGTTGATTTTATGCTTGTTGTTTAAATAAAGATCTAATTTATCATTTCTATGACATCTGAAGCCTGAATAAAGACTTGCAATAATCAGATATAGCTCTTGCATAATGTATTTTTAAAGATTAATTTCATGGTATTTGACCTTTTTAATGCCGACAAAGTTGTTTACGAGAGAAAAAAAACCCATTGACCCAAGCGAATTATTGAAAGAAAACTGAACCATGTTAGTCCCGAAATGATCTACTTTGTGTCGTGTGGACGTTAACCCACATTTCGCTCTTTCTCTAAGATTGTGGACCCTCTGGAGGACACAATTATCCGTCCGTCTGTCTGTCTGTCGTCACACTTTAAGGGACGCAATAATTTTCCTTCTAATTGAACTAGAATGTTCAAAACCTGGCGTAGATGAATGCCTTGCTGGATTTCAAAGTTGAACAATTTTTGCTGAGGTTGATTGGTTAATGCTTTGGGAGACCTTAACTAATTAATTCAAAGTGATGAAGCGTGGTGTATAGTTTCGTTACAACAGTACCTTTACTAAGTTTGATAATGGTCATTTTCTGCTCAGGTTAAGGAGAGGGATAATCAAAATTGATTGGCCGAGACCTTAGAACACAAAACCGTCCTTTTATTTGAGGTAGAATGTTCGAACATTATGTAAGCGTTCATAAGGTGAATGTTTTGATGGAGTTCGAAAATAGACACTTTTTGCTTAGGGTAAGCAGAGCTAAGCAATTTGATTGTTTGATGCTTTGGGACACGATAACTAAGTGAGCGTGATGAAAATTTGTATATAGTTATACAGTTCGATAATGAGTTGTTTCGGCTGAGGGTCATCCTCGGTTACCCAGTGTACTCATTCCGTTCTACTCCATTATACCCTGGGTTAATCCATAGGGTTTCCACGATTTCAAATTATCTGCCCTGGCGGATTGTGATATTTTTATCGTCCAATCCCATAAAGCGTTACTTGGAAAGGTAATAGGCGAAGGGAAATAACTCTCAACAAAGAATTCCCCACACATGCTGACCTCAGTCCGTTCTTGCACACTTTGCAAATATGTCATTGGGAAAAATACCTACCGTGTAGTGGAAAAATCAGTGTCATTTAAGAATTTCATGACAGAACTTTCCCTGTCATCTTTATGTGTGCATGTCAATTCTTTTATATTAAATCTTTTTCAAACTTTCTCATAATCGATCAAACAAGCCGCCATATTGTTTGTAAACAATGTAGTTCTATGACGTAAAAAATGACGCTAAAGAGTCTACGTAGGACTGGGTTGTAAACTGTTTTTGATTGGTTCGTACACTCAAACTACAATCAGATAGTTTTGAAATCGTGGAAACACTATGGATTAACCCAGGGTATAGTGGAGTAGAACGGAATGAGTACACTGGGTAACCGAGAATGGCTCAGGATAAGCAGAGCGATAAACAATTTGACTGGCGCTCGATAAGCGTGATTACAGTTGATTGATGCTAAGCATTGTCTGATTACACTGCGATCTGACTTGTCGAGACTTTAGAACACAATAACTCTCTTTCTCATTGGGGTAGAATGTTCAAACTTTGTGTAGGTGTCTATTCGTCAAGCACGCGCATTTTCCACAAAGGAGATAAGCAGTTTGTTTGGTTGAGAATTTGGAACACGATAACGTTGGTTCTAATTGGGGGGAGAGAGTTTAACGTCCGCTCGACACAAACTATTAGGCGAGAGCTATGAAACTCCGGGTATAGATCATACTCCTCGCAGTGTTCCGTTTGATTAGAGCTAATCCCACTACTCACTGCTGGAAAGAGGGAAAATTCTTGTTCTAAAATTATGATTGGTCAATAGTCCGATTAACTGCCAATCGCTAACTGCGTTACAAAGGCACTACCCTTAAAACAGAGCGTCAAATTGGACCAAATATGTTTACATAGCTTTACGTCATGACTCACGATTTTATTATGCCCAATTAACCAGTGCATAGCAGAAAATTGCAGTAAAACTAATTGCGTGACAAATACTGTATGGAGACTAAAACACTTTCACCATTTTAATACCTTAATTCAGTGTCCAAAGTTTTAGGGAAGACAGCAAATTAAATGAAGGGCTTGATGTTGCTGTACTTAAGTGATAGATTTGATTGAACGGGAAGAATAGACACGCTCCCTCAAAAGTTCAAGTATCAGAAGCCAATCCAGCGATGGCTAGAGAGGGATATCTCGGGCTATGGCTTCAGGAAAATGGGTATAGATTTATCCCATCAATACCTTGAGAATTCTCTGCTTAGGCTAAGTAGCGATACGCAGTTTGATTGGTCAACTCTGATTCTATTTGATGGAGAGTGATGAGACTTAGTGTACAGTTTCACTACCAGGTACTTCAAGTTCGATCATGAAAATCTTAGGCTTAGATTAAGTATACAGGTATCAGTTTGATTTCTCGATACTTTTTAAAATAGATAAATATGCAATAAGTATGTGTCATCTATTTATTTTGGAATTGGGTGTTTGGGATGGCCTAGTTGTCTAGAGTGCTGCCTTTCGACCTCTAGCTGGCCGGTCACCTCTGGCTTGCGGCTGTGGTTTCGATCCATAGTGTGAGCGTATGTGGCATGGCGATAGGGGCACCTTCTCAACCTCGTGGGTTTCCTCCGGTTTCCTCACACCGCTAAAGAGCCCTACGCACAAGAGAATTATTGAAATAAAATTGAAACCATATGTTAGTCCCAAAATGACCTAGTTTGTGTCGAGTGGACCTTAAACCCATTTTTTTTCGTCTCTCTCTCTATGTTTTCTGTCACTAAGTTGCGCCACTTTGTTGCAGATGATGGATGCGGATCTCTACCTCCCAGACTAAATGCATTAGCAGAAAGCGTGCAAAACATATATACTATTGGTGCTTACGTAAACTACAAATGTATTGAGGGTGCTTATCTACAGGGATCTTCACGGGCTCGTTGTCGCCCACCTGGCGAATGGGATATTCCATCATTTACATGTACAATTGGTAAGTCACCACTATGCACACCTTCGTCAAAATATATTATGGCGACAATTATTAGCTTTCAACCTTGTTATTAACGTTGTGGTGGTTCAATTGCATTTCGATAAACCACCCCTTGGCAGTTGGGATTAGATATAAGAATAGACCGTGGCACTGCTACTCGGGCAACATTTGCCTTATAGCACACTACATGACGTATGTCAGTCTCAATGCGCACCGTCGGAGGATATCAGTGGAACGCTGAACCCCATTTTATTTCATTCATTATTATTATTGCTGTTGTTACTATTATAGCCAGGACATGTCACGAGGCTCACCAACTGGGAGCATCAGTTACACCTACGGTAGTTATTAAACCGGATATCGAACTGTCAGCTTTAACTGTGTCTTGTGAGGTTACAGACAATGGTGTTTATACAGTTATAGGTAATTCTTGTTAAAATTCATCACCCTACAAACCGTACTCGGTATTCCTTGAGGCCATTCCGTCCTACTCCACCAACACCAGGGTCCATCCATGGACTAAGACTAGTAATCAATGGGCAAATAATTACTAGTCTGGATCCACATGGGAGGGACACGTATTCCAATTATCTGCCCTTGATGATTATGCTATTTTTATCGACTAATCGAAGAAATTGTTAAATATATTAAAAAATACTGATTTAAAAATATCTTTCCCTTCAAAAACGATCTTTTAGGATACATTTTTATGTGCATGTCTCATAAATTAAATAGGTGAATACCCCATGGATGAAACCAGGGTATAATGCAGTAGAACGGAATGAGAACACTGCAGGTATCGAGGATGTCTACAAACATGAAATAAACATGATGCAGTTATAAGAACGTGTTATCACATAGTTCGCAGAAAGTGTGTAGCTTGCCATGCGTTATGACGTAGTTCGCAGAACGTGTGTAGCTTGCCATGTGTTATGATGCAGTTCTCAGAAAGTGTGTAGCTCGCTGTGCGTTATGATGTTAAATCTTTTACGGGTTGTCTGTTATGTTAAAGACTATGATGTCGCCAATAAAACACATGTTGTGTGTCATGGTGTTGCCAATGGACATGTGTCACTCTATAGGTGTAGATAATAGAACATATGTAAAATGCTATGTGATATATACTGAGCGCCATAGAAAACGCATCACTTAGTTTATCGTATAACAAAATGATCCTGTAACCATATCGTATTTATTTTGCTTCTTATTGTGAACAATATTCAAATGGGAACACATCAATAACAACACATTTGTACACTTATGGATGTTTAATCTGTAATCAACGGTACAAAGTCAGAGGGGTCAAAACCAAAAGTACGAAAGATGGTTAATTCTATGAGACGTCGCTGCACAACGTGCGTAAGAGCCCGTTGAGAACACACGCACTACTGACATCTGTGTCGTACTTTTGGTTTTGACCCCTCTGACTTTGTAACATGCTATGTCATATATCATAGGTCATTATGGAGCTGAAAGGACATATGTAACATGCTATGTGATATATTATAGGTAATTATGGAGCTGAAAGAACATATGTACACGGCTATGAAGCACATAGAGAGTTTAATGCTACTATTAACTACAACCTTGATCTTAATCAAATTATAAACATAGCAAATGCCTCGGCAGAGTGTGAACAATTCATTAAATTTGAATGTTACCATGTTCAAGTATTCCCTTATGTTGGTTTAACAACACGAACTGGCGAACTAGCTACTTATTTAATGGGAGGTGTCAAGGGTCAGATGGACTGCACATGTCATATCAATGATACATGTGTTGATAATTTGAACTGCAACTGTGAGAAGAATGATTTCGTATTGCGAGTTGACGAAGGATTTATTCGATATAAGGAAGATTTGCCAATAACAGCCATATTAATAGGCGATACGGGTAGGTATATCTTTATTTGCTAATACATAGTAAAATGAGAGGAATTTTGCCCGGACAGCGCCGCTACGGCCTACTTTTATTTGGAATTCCAGCCGCCAAGTAATTAAGTACATACACACCAATAAAATGAAATGATGTTTTATGGCAAGTCAGCACCGACCGGTAAAAAATTGTATCACAGATAATTTATATAATTTAAAATATATATATATATATATAACACATTTCATGTTAAATAGTTTAAATGAAAAAGCAAAAACAAGTTACATATATATAATTGAAATTTATTTTTTTAAAATTTTGTCTCTTTTGAAAAGTCTAGTATGTTACAAAATAGTCCCGGTTGTAAATAGTCCCGGTTGTGCAAATAATTGATGAAGTAGTGTTCGCGCAAAACTTCATCGACCAACAATGGAACGAACTGGAGACCTTCTGGTTTGCGACTCACCATCTTACTCACTTAGCCATCGCGGATCGATCTCATTCTGTTGAAGGAGATTGCCATGAGCTGCGTCGCGATTAACGACCGGCTTGGAGTACTTCGTCTCGGCTGGAGTCAGGCGAGGGGCGCGTCTCTCGGGGCGTGGCACCTGTCTTCGGACTGTCTGCTCCGGTCGGCTCTAGGCCGAGTGTAGCTCCGGGCAGAGCGTACGCCTTTAGCTACTACACCTATGTGCTAATGCAGGATTCTCCCCCCTCTCTCTCTCTCCCTCTCTCTGTCAAATGTACATATTTTGTTTATACTTTGCCAGGGGACAGGCGTGAGTACGCATTATATACCGTGGGTAATCTGAGATGCAAGGGTTAGGTAGGTGTGATTATGTATGTTTACTTTTATTGAATCACGTGTGATGGATAGCGCTGACTAATACAATTATTACGACAGTACAACATCAATTCGCATCTCTTTTGACAGGCTTGAACGTTTCCCCAAATTTAATTTCCGTAGATGACAACGTTTTGTTAAAAAGCATATATTATGTGGTTTTCTATGGCAATGTTGAGATACACAAGCTGGAAGTAGCATACCAGTAAACATGCAACTGTTCGCCACACAGTCTTTACGGTTCAAAATGATGAATATTCACCCAAAACTATATGAAACCACCAACACAAATTGCTATTAATAACTTTGCACTACATTCGTGGATGACCAAAATGAAAGGAAATGGGGTTTAACCACATGCCATTTTCTGTTAGACCGATACGCATTTAAAATTCAATCATCATAAGTTATGAGTGATGGAAGATGTAGCGTAGGTTGTTTATTATCGTAGCAACGGACCTGGACAAACGAGACTGTCTAGATTATCCATTGTATCGTTAAGTTAGAATGTTCTGTAATCCGATGATCTAGAGAGTGGATTATGGGCTATTCATGATTATAACTGTATAAGTAATAGTTTATATATAACATTTGAAGCCAAAATAAAGACCTGCCATCGTTCAATACAAATCAAACGTCATTACCAGTATAGTGACGAAAGCAAACGTCATTACAGGTATTTTGACAAAAACGAATGTCAGATATAAGATGATATTTCTTTCACCTTTTCCTTTGTCCACTTCGGTTTAAAACTATTTTATCCTTCCTTATTGCTAGGCGGATACAAATCAATATTAGATATTTCCATTTTGTTTTATTGTAGGTAAGCAATTAAAGATGTAAAGACGCTGTAATCTGAAGATTTCCTAATCAATTGTAATCAAGTCGGTGAAATGAAATATATATAAACTCTAATTAATTGTAATTCAATCGAATAAATGAAATATACATAAACTCTAATTAATTGTAAATGAAATATATATGAACTCTAATTAATTGTAAATGAAATATATATGAACTCTAATTAATTGTAAATGAAATATATATAAACTCTAATTAATTGTAATTCTATCAGTTAAAATGAATGTACATAAACTATGTAATCATTCTACCTATACATGATAAACAGCAACAAAAAATAAATGTGTTTATAATGAAATTAATTAATGATAGCATATCTCAGATCCTAGGTCTGACTTTCTATCCCTACTCACTGAACCTCCCCCGAGATATATTGCAGATTTCACCGAATTCTTCCCTAAAAACTGCTTCAATTATACATGTATTTACATTGAAATCATCTTTTACGTCTTGCAGATTTAAGATAATTGTGCCTTAAAAACTGCTTCACCTCGCCTTGAACAGCTTCCCGAGCAACTAAATATTATTTACCATTTTCTGGACAACAAAATAATGATATAATTAACTCAAGAGTACATAAAGGGTTTGTTGGGGAAGGGGGAGGAATTATGAGTGAGCAAAAATTCGCCCGCGTATCTGTTATCACTCATCACTTCAGCCCGTTATATAGAAGGATAATTCGTGCATTCCCTTCGCGTTCGTCACTTCCGGTTCTTGATAGCGTCTTAACGTATCTATCGTAGCTATGACCTCTGTGTTAAAATTATATTTGTAACGTGACACCAATATTTCGTTTTATTCGTTAATCGCTATAATCTGTTATATTTAGGGGATAAACACTCCCTGTTTTGCATTTAGAGGGATGTTATTTTGATGTTCGTTCTGCAGAATTGAAAAGAACCAGAGAGATGACAGAAAAAGCTATGTTGCAGAAATAAAGCAACTGGTTTTAAAAGAAAAGAATTAGCTATAACTGGTTATAAAAGAAATGTGCCCTTCATTAGAGTTAGTGCTAAGATGAAATCTTCCAGAAGCCGCATGAATGAATTCACGTATGAAGAAATGGTATAGTTTAATATGTTTACTTAATTCGTGGTTTACTATGATTGATATTTTACCAGGATAGGGTATATTGTCCAATAGTATACTATTTAGTAAGAGTGATAGTTTACCAAGATATGGTATATTTTCCAATAGTATACTATAATTGGGAATTTATTTTATTGCAAGAAATTCACACATATATTGAAATAAAATACAATACAGTATAATGAAATATATATTCAATGATACATGAATATAATATGATATAATATGACATAAAAAAAATATAATATAATATAATATACATTCATAAGGGTATCCATCCCCTCCATTGATTCAAGATCGTACCAAATTAAAGAGAGAGAGAGAAGAGGGAGAGAGAGAGAGAGAGAATGGGTTTTAACGTCCACTCGACACAAACTAGGTCATTTTGGGACTAACATATGGTTTCAATTTTATTTCAGTAATTCGCTTGTGCGTAGGGGTCTTTAGCAGTGGGAGGAAACCGGAGTGCCCGGAGGAAACCCACGAGGTTAAGAAGGGGCCCCTATCTCCATGCCATATACGCTCACACCGGGGATCGAAACCACAGCCGCAAGCCAGAGGTGACCGGTACCAAATTAGGAGATTACTTCAACAAGCAGGAATCGAGGTCTGCTTCTCTAGTGGGGAAACTATTCAAAACATCCTGTAAGAAAATGGTAAAAACGAAAAGACCAACCCACCACCACTTAAGGGCTGTATTTACAAAATAGCCTGCTACTTCAACAAAAAGTACACAGGAGAGACGGGCCCGTAGCCAGCTCTAAAAATTTGGGGGGCTACTGAATTTTTTGGAGGGGCTGATGATGTGGCCGGCTAAGAACACTCCTAAGAAATCATTATTATTGGCGAAATATTTGGGGGGGGCTAATTCGATTTTTGGGGGGGGGGGCTACGGGCCCGAAGAGAGACTAAACTTACATTGGATAAGAGAATTAAAGAACATCAATACAACTAATTGGCAGTAGCAGAACATCAAAGCAATAATAGACGACATCGTGTAAACTGGGACTCGACACAGACGTTAGCCGTGAACCAGCACCAGAAAACAACCAGGAAAATTCTTGAAGCGATTCACATCAGAGTAACCAGCCAGAAGTAAACCGGGATTCTGGAATATACCTACCACACGCGTATGACTTGTTGATTTTAGGAACTATTAACTAATTTATTTTTAATACAAATTGATGTTATGGTTTTACTGTGATTATAGGCCTTCTTCGGCGATAGGACGAGTTCAAGTTTCATAGTGTTTATTGACACGGAATAACTCTTGATGGAACGTCGCATTAAATATGGGATCAAGGGTTCTATATGGTTTTTGTGCTTAGTGGTGTGTAACATGCTAACTGTTTTTAATCCTCACATAACATTTTCTTTGTCGCCCGAATTTTCAGAATGAATCCACCAGTAAGCAAATCGAGTTTTCCACATATATTATTGCATGAGGTCTTACGTATTATATGGTATTCAAACCGTAAAGCGCAGGCTATTTCTTTTTACAATTATATTTCTATGATATATGGTCTCATTCTCTGCTAATGTTTGTGTCCGATAACAGGGCGGTTTACCTAATCCCCCACTCCTACGCCTTTGAAAATGACCATTTTAGCATCGAAACCTTGATATAACACCAACATACGCATCACCACATACGTCCGTTGATAATGATCATTCATTTTGATTACAGGAAACATTGCTGAACCCGTTGACAATACCGGTAAAGGACCAGATTTAAAGAGTTTTCCTACATCAAAGTCTGACCTAGAAAGGTGAGAGAAATGAGACTCACCCGTCACAAACTAGGCCATTCTCCGACTACTAACTGGTTACTCTAAAACTCTTATTTTGTCAGAAAATTGTAACTTTTTTTTAGCAAGACGTCGGTATATCATAGTTATATGGTACACTAACTTAAGCAGTATCTTCGGTAAGGTTTTTGACTGGATATTATTAGATCGTCATAAAGATGTGTTTCTTAATTCCGACCTAGAATATGGTTTTAAAAGTACTCATTCAACTACACACTGTTAATTTATCATTGATGAGACAATTCAGTATTACAATCGGACTTATTCTGATGTCCAGGTTTACCTAATTGATGCCAGTACCGGTAAGGCATTCCTTCAGATAAACTTTATTAAGCGCTTTAAAATATAAAATCAGAGGGTTATGTCCCCTTACGGCCAGATTTTTACTGAACATGAGAGAGAAAGAGAGAGAAATGGGGTTTAATGTCCACTCAACACAACCAGGTCATTTCGGGACTAACATATTGTTTCAATTTTATTTCAATTATTCGCTTGCGCGAAGGGGTCTTTAGCCGTGGGAGGAAACAGGAGTGCCTGGAGGAAACCCACGAGGTTGAGAAGGCGGTCCTATCTCCATGCCACATACGCTCACACCAGGGCTCGAAACCACAGCCGCAAGCCAGGGGTGACCGGCCAGCTAGAGGTCGAAGCGCGGCACTCTAGACCACTAGGCCATCTCAACCCCCCCTTACTGAACATGAACATTAATCAGAAAATTAGTATATCATGGGGAAATTATACCACAACAACATTCAGTGTGTTGAATGGCGTAAAACAGGGAAGGGGGGTGTGTTTATCTCCAATATTGTTTACTATTTATCTTGATGAATTGCTGATACGATGCCGAAGCTATAGCCTATGTCGATTATGTAACTTTTGTAATCACAGTAGGGATTCTCTGGTTAAGCTAATATATATTGCAAAAGACTACGCAGAAGAGTATAAAGTAAAATTCAGTTCTGATAAGACAAAACTTCTTGTTTTTGGAGCAAATCAAAATCATACTGTAGATGTAAAAGACATCGTCAAATCAGAACTTCATTTGGGCAATACACTAGCTTGTAAAACTAAAGATGAGTTAATTGAAATGTGAATACATGCTATTTATTCAAAGGTTAATATCAATCTTAAAAGTTTTAAATTTGTATACACATGGATAAGATGTAACCTGTTCCAAAGGTTTTGCATGTCATTATATGTATATCAGCTATGGGATTTTTCTCATAACTCAGCTGAAAGAAAAAGAAGATTGTTAAATGTATCACAACAGACACATTATAGTTTATAACATTATATACTATTCAAAAAAAGTAGGGGATATTTGATTTTGGGGGCATAATACTAAAATATGCAAATGACTACGAAAAAAGTCACTATAGAACCTAACAGAAGAAACATTTCCAGTTACATGTGACGCCCAAACGCACCAATAGCTACCGCGTGGAATGCAGGTGATGCTTGGGATCATCATGGGGGTCCAACCCAAGATTTGCACGACTCTGACTTTGAATGTTACAGTCATTGTGGCATTGAATTCCAGGGTGGAAACATCAGTTTAATTGTTTTAGTGACAAGAAAACAAATTTTGATATGCGTCGGCTTACCCAAAATGAAACGTTACGTGCCCTTGGCATGCTACAGATCGGCACAACAGAGGCGGTTGTGGCGCGGACGATGAATGTTTCTCAGTCTGTCATAAGCAGGCTATGGTCCAGATACCGTGATACACAATCTGTACAGGACAGACCACGCTCAGGTCGACCAAGGGCGACAACTCAAGCCCAGGATCGATTTATCCGTACCTTGGCCTTGAGAAATCGTGTCATCACAGCAAATCAGATCAGCGCTCGTCTTCAAACAGACACTGGTGTGAGAGTGAGTGGCCAGACGATTCGGAATCGACTGCATAGGGGTCACCTTCGCGCCCGACGTCCTCGCGTGATCCCTTGTTTGAGAGATCATCACATTCAGGCAAGACGTCGTTGGTGTAGGGATCGTCAACACTGGGATAATCGACGCTGGAGCAATGTGATGTTTTCAGATGAGTCAAGGTTCACTGTTGATTTTTTGGACAGACGTAGGAGGGTGTGGCGTCGTCGAAACGAGCGCTTCCAAGACGTTAACGTCATCAGACATGATCGATTTGGGGGTGGTTCTGTTATGGTGTGGGGAGGCATCACTGTTGCTGGAAGAACGGCTTTACATGTTGTTGCAGGGCGTGTTACAGGCCAGTACTACCGGGACAACATCTTGGCAGTCCATGTTGTGCCCTTCGCACGACGTCATGGCCGCCGTTTCATCTTCCAGGATGACAACGCAAGATGTCACAGGGCCAGGATCGTTACAGGTTACCTCCAACAACAGAACATCACCACATTACCTTGGCCAGCACTGAGTCCCGACCTCTCCCCCATCGAGCATGCCTGGGACATGCTTGGACAGAGGTTACGTCAACGTCAACAACGTCCTGCCAATGTCCAAGAACTTGCTGCTGCGTTGCAACAGGAATGGGACAATCTGGACCAAAATGACCTTAGACGTCTCATTAGGAGTATGCCACGTCGGATCAATGCTTGTTTGGCAAACAGAGGAGGATTTACCCGTTACTGACTTTGTTGTGATGCTGTGGTAACTTTGCTGTTTGACCCCGGGTATCATTGTACCCTTATAATGGTCAGTCTGTGCCTTACTTAGTCTAACGATCATTTGGAATAAATCGATGAATGTGAACTTCATTTCATTTTGTCATTTGTTTCTTCGTCAGTTTCATTAGGTGACTTTAATAACACTTAAAAATCAAATATCCCCTACTTTTTTTGAATAGTATATTTGTAATGATATCTCAATAGATGTACAACTTCATAAATGGTTTATTAAATTTACCTGCAGTAATCTAAAATGTGATAATGAAGGCACCCGTATATGCGCCTTGCAGACTCTACACCCAAGTCAGTTGAAAATATGTAATAACATCAATTCCATTTTCTATAAGTATTATCTGAATAAATATGTACATTTTAGTATAATCAAATTATCAGAATTATTAAATATTGTTAATACAAAAGATACTAATTTGAATAGTGATGATGGTAAGATAAAAGCTGGTTGTATTTGAGATTTTATATTGATGCGCGATCACAAAATCCAAGATGTAAATAAACTTAATGAAATTATAAACTTTCTGTGTACAGAAAAGTTATTGTATGATTACAGTTCACTGTATATATTACTTGTATATTTTTCTTTAAATCTTTGTAAGTGTACTTACTTACGTCCCCCAAAAATGAATTATTAATTATTATTTATCAGGTTTACAAAGTAATCGTGTGCCAAATTGTCATAAGACTAGCCATCTTGAATTAAGAGTTTGAATGGGACAAAAAAAAAAACCCCGAGGTCTCGTGTACACATTGGTGTGCACGTATAAGATCACTTGAAAGTGATGTCAGAGTAGGTGTAGCGCCGATGTCCGAGCACAATTACCCTCATAGTACACTGTATGAAATATGCCCGTCTTCATGAGCCCAGCCGGCGCAAAACAGTAACACGTTAAACCACATTTCATTTCATCAGATGTTTAGTATATTTTCACCTTGGCGGGTTGGGATGGCCTAGTGGTCTAGAGTGCCGCACTTCGACCTCTAGCTGGACGGTCACCTCCGGCTTGCGGCTGTGGTTTCGAACCCTGGTGTGATCGTATGTGGCATGGAGATCGCCTTCTCAACCCCGTGGGTTTCCCCCGGGCACTCCGGTTTCCTCCCACTGCTAAAGACCCCTACGCGCAAGCAAATTATTGAAATTAACTTAAAACCATGTTAGTCCCAAAATGACCTAGTTTGTGTCGAGTGGACGTTAAACCCCATTTCTCTCTCTCTCTTTTCACCTTGGATGTGCACTTTGGCGGATTACCTATGACACATGTGGTGGCACGTCTGCTTCTGGGACTCAAAGTTTAGAAATTTGGGCCGGTGAATGTTACCGCAGTCATTTGAAACGAAATAATCTACCTTCCATTACCACATATTGTTGAGTATTGAGAATGATTGATCGTCATTGATTATTTTAGTACAACAAACCAAAATAATAAACTAATTCGAATGAAGTTTAACGAATAACAATTTAATATTTGATACACATTTGTCGCCATTTAACATTTAGTCAATTGAGATATAACGTTTAATATATATTGTGTATGTAGATACAAAAAGTGAAAGTGTGTTGGGACAAAGCCAACGTTGACTCAAATGTGACAGGACCATCATAAAGTGTCTTAAAGGAGCTAAATCGTTAATATTTGGTACCTAGAAATTGACACAAATGAGTTGCAAAGCATATAATGATGTAATATGAATGTATATAAACTGATTTTCCATGCAATCGTTTCTGTTTTTACAGTAATCTCTAATCTGTTATGTTCGGCGAAATACACCAGAAGTCTCAATCCAATGGCAATCTCTAACGTCTGGTTATTACAGTTTACACCGAACTATTTATTTTAGATGACATGTGGAATAAATCTAGCCTCGTTCTTCGAGTCCCTTATTACAAATGGTGCCGAAAAGCATTATGGTACACGATTTGTGTACTAATGGTAAAGATGTTTATTTTGTCTTAGTTGTTGGACATCAGAAGCCCATCTGTTCCCGGTATGACCACAACATCAATGTTGATTTAAATTTACAAATAATTCGTGTTTTCATTGTCGAAGGCTTTGGATGATGTTGAGTTTGAGACGTCGCTTCTTAAAATCTGCAGTACAGTTAAAAGGGCATTATGGGAGATTAGACAAAGAGTTGGCAGTTTAAAAATGGATGACGTAAACTGAATATGCTGATTATTTCAGTCCAATTGCTCCAATCTGAACCGCGATATTAGCTATTAAATGTCCTGCATCACTGGTAAGGGGAAACCACTCCAATAACTCTGGAAGAACTTTCTCTGCCAATGCAGGGATCGAACACCTGACCTCCAGGATAGCGAGCCAGCGTCTTACCCACGTGAGCCCCATAGAGGAATCGTATTATAGTAAAAGCCATTATGATTAGGCAAGTAATAAACCATTTCATGATAATAGCCATGTTAATTTACGATTCTCTTCAATTAACTTTTCACACGTGTTTCATACCAACAACAAATAACAAAGTTTGTACAATAGTGAGTAGTGTATTTAATAGTATTGATTCATTGTACATGTATATGTCGTCCAGTGTCAAATATCAATAAGAACCCTCTGTCCTCCAGATTACGGGTGGTTGACCTGTGCAGGGCTACGGATATTAACTGACGGGTGTGGGTGATGTTGGTGGTGGAGTTGGTGGTTCACAGTCTGCTGATCTAGGAGAATACATATATAAATGATAGTCTAGAGAACGGTACGCTGCTGTTTCGGTTAAAGGAGGACAAGTGCAGGTTCCACCACCAAATGGCACTGTACCATTGTCAGGAATAACATGTCTGACTCCATTTACAACAACCTGACAGTTTGGACCTGTTAAAATGCAAAAACATTATTTTATTCATGACATGACGTTTTGCTTCCGCGACATTTCAGAATCACAATAATTCGGACTCACATTTCAGGCTCAAACAAATATATACACGACGTTTTGGACAGTTGGGACTCGACAATCAGTTGATCGCAAATGTCAAATCAGTTCATAATAACTCAAAAACAATGTTAAAAAATAACATGTATAATATTATATGAAATGGTTGCAATGACTATAGCATGACAAGAGGCAAAGCAGACTAGGCGTTGGGTTTGTTTTGCCAAATTTACAGACTAAATATTAACAAAATGTGAGCGTGACACCTTCTCAGGGGGTAGGGGCATGCATCAGAATAAATATATATGCTGTCTTTGCAGTATGAAGAATATATATGCAAAGGGGAATCATTCCGACGATTAACACAAAAATTGGGCGTGGCTCTGCCCTTGGGGATTTGATATGGAACAATATTAAATAGGTACCACTCTGTTACTGAAATGATTGATATGCTGAATATATACACAATTTGTTAATAATTGCAACCTGTAGAGTCTTTACAGACAAAAAATTAACAAAAATGCGAGTGAAGTACTACACCACTGGGTGTCAGGACATGCACCAAAATAAATAGTTGCTATCCTAGGAAGAAAAATGTCAAGCTTCAAGATAGATCCAAATAATAGTTGCCAGCTGTAAGTTATTTACAGACACAATATCAACAATGGGGGGGGGGGGTTAGGGTGTGATCATGCACCAAAATCAATAGTTGTCGTTCAGAGGGTATTAAAAATATTCCAATCCGAATTTTGGCCATTAAACGCTATACACAAAAAATGCTGAACACCAATGTCCAATTAGTTAAACGGACAATGACACTCTTCCTGGCTTGGCAGCTCCAGAAAATAAATAATAGCCTTATTCTAAGTACTAGATGTTTAAGTGTCCTACCTGTTGTGTAAATAATAGTTGCCAGCTGTAAGTTATTTACAGACACAATATCAACAATGGGGGGGGAGGGGGGGGATCATGCACCAAAATCAATAGTTGTCGTTCAGAGGGTATTAAAAATATTCCAATCCGAATTTTGGCCATTAAACGCTATACACAAAAAATGCTGAACACCAATGTCCAATTAGTTAAACGGACAATGACACTCTTCCTGGCTTGGCAGCTCCAGAAAATAAATAATAGCCTTATTCTAAGTACTAGATGTTTAAGTGTCCTACCTGTTGTGTAAATTATCCATTACATCCTTTTTTACTTGTCTAGAGGGTTCGTAAATATTTTAAAATCCAAGTCACATTTGAAAAGGTTTACGTTAGGCTTTTCAAATCATTTAGTTGAATTTTTCCAATTTTTTTAATTAGGTGTGTTAAGATGAAATTAATATCATCCATCAGTTAATTGAAATATTGTAAAATAATACAATTTGTTGACCAGAGTAAAGATTGGGACGTATTATTCCGTTACAAGAGTGGTATTGAGTCTTTAATGATTACCCAAATAAATTTTTTTACAAAAATAAAACTAAGGTAGAAGGTGCAGTCTGCCATCAACTAGACACGGTCCTTGTCAGACCCCGATCCTGTACTCACCCACATATGGAAATCACGCTGGAAAATTCTTAATTATTTCATGACAGGCACCGGTAATCTTGATTGAAGTTTTATCAATAGCTTACCATTAGGACAAGAAGGGCAGCAAATACCATCATCCGGTGTATTATCAAAATCAACGCATTTGATGGGCGGACAACTGGGAGGGAACCTGGCCGCACCATACTCTACAGAACAATAACACATAAAACAGTCAGATTCTCGATGAGCATCTCCAGGATATATCCTCTTTCCATCTCCACAGATACATGACATCGGGGGTGGCGCCGTTGGAGATATCGACATGGCTAGTGACGACGCTGATAATAGCCATATGACTACAACTGGTACAATCATCTTGATGGTAAATAATATCAAGTGATAACAAGGGAACAGTTCTCAGCTTTTAACGTGCATAAAACAATCACCAAACCATTTTTTTAAACAAACTGTCAACCTCTTTTCAAACTCTACCGAATGGTTGTGAATATGTTCACAAAGAACAGCACAGCTAGACGTAACAATGCTTGTCGATATTTTGAAATTGAAGTTAACTTGGCAGGATGACAGTTCGGGCATATGTTTAAAGGAATGTATATAAACTGATTTGCATTCAAACTTTTATGTTTTTACTGTAATTTGCAATCGTAATACGCCAGAAGTCTCAATCAAATGGCAATCGCTAGCGTCTGGTTATTCCAGTCTACACCAATATTGTATTTATTGTGCATGCTTCTCATATTTGAAATATGAGTTCACCGATTGGCATGACTTGTGGAATATATCTAGCCTCGTTTGTTACAAATGGTGCTGAAACGCATTCGGGTACCAATGCTAAAATGTTTATTTTGTTTTAAATATTAGATAGTGGACGCCCGTCTTTTCCCAGTAAGATCACAACATCAATGTTAATTTAAATTGACAAATTATTCATGTTTGAATGATATCGAGTTAGAGACTTAGCTACTTTAATAAAACGGATGGATCGATTTGCGTTGGATCAAGGGTTTAGTGTAGTCACCTCGTCTCTTAAATGACATAAAGCCATTGAACAAGTTGGTGATCTGCGATTGGTACTAACTATGATCGGATCTAATATTGAGAAACAACTGCAGCTGCACTTAAATCTTTGTGGGGCTTCGTTAAATTAATTTTCAAATATGGTATAACGACCCCGGGGTAGGGGGAAATGAGGTTTTAAACCACTGCTTTACAGCTTTTGCACTCGGCTATCAGAACAATTAATTTCTATATATAAATCAGTATGCAGTGTTAACGTTCCCCTTACTGACAGATGCCAGTCGCGTTACTATATTTGGACATGCCATATTTGGGAGTATTGACAGCTCAGTACATATACGATGGTATAGTGTCGCGCCTGACAATTTTGGGAAAGCCGCTGTCAAGTAAAAACGAGCGTTTCTGTCTGTATTATGTCTTGGGTGTTGTATAAGTTGTCAATATGACCAGATGTTTATGACGTGCATGCATAAGATCGACTTAACCGGTCCACGTGTAAAAAATGCAAGTGTCAAAATGGCCTTTATGTTTGAGTGCGTAAAAGCTGATCAATACCATTGTTCTTCCGTATTGAATTAATCCATGTGGATCTGTAAGAAAAGAACCGTCTGTTGCTTTAGTGGTTCCCCTTTTGTCTTTTTTAGATTCCCAACTGAACACAAGGGGTTAAGTGTACAGTCAAAGTAAACTTGACGGAAGTGAATTTCAGATCCTCGAGGGTCTTTGGCAGTGGGAAGTAACCGGTGGACAAGCGGGAAATCGAGAGTTGGTTATGGGCTTGTCATGTTAAATGTCTTAATTAATTATTGATAGATTTAAGACCGACAATAGTCAAATGTAGCTCTTGAATAATTTCAACTCAGTAATTGTTCATCCATGCACCTGGGGTTATATGAAGGCAAACTACAAATGGGTGCATCATTACAGATTTAAGTTAAAGGAGCTAAATCGCTAATATTTGCAACCTAGAAATTGACACAAGTGGGTCACAACGCATATCATGCTGTAATATGAATGTATATAAACTGATTTACCTTCACCGGTTTCTGTTTTTACTCTTAATTTCAAACCAGTTACAAGCCAGCGGTCTCAATCGAATGCAAATTTCTAGCGGCTGGTTACTCCAGTCTACATATGCCGTTTGATTTGGTGCAATGTTTCTAGCCTGAATCGCATTATGGTACATGATTCGTGTATGGTAAAATGTTCCCTTTGTCTTAAGTATTGGATTTCAGAAGCCCATCTGTTCACGGTAAGATCACAGCATCAATGTTGATTTAAATTGACAAATAATTCGTGATTTCAATGTTGAAGAATTTGGATGATATTGAGTTAGAGACTTAGTAAAATTATCGCCAGTCTTTAGATAGCCAGCAGCAGTCAAACCCTGGATTATGTTTGTTACACATATTCGGTAATATAGTGATACTGAGTTGCTGCGTAGTCTCCATTTAGAAGTGTCATGCAGGATTAGGGTCGATAGTAGGGCCAGCCCTGGATTAACCATTTAGCAAATACAGCAAACCCTTTTGGACAGAGATGTTAATGAGAGGTGATATACGGCCTTGGGTGGCACCACAGCGTTCCTTTCTGTAGCGGCCTAACCATAGCGGAAACCCTTTTGGACAGAAGTGTAAATGAGGGGAGTTATACGTATTTGGGTGGCACCACAGCGTTCCTTCCTATAGCGGCATAAACATGGCGGAAACAACATGCATAGATAAGGCCCAAGGAACACTAGGGGTAGCAATACATTTCTTAAAAGATGGTTGTGATATTGTATGGTAGTATCCATCCGTTTAATACAAATGCACCGTTGTTGTCCAAACCCTCTTCGATAATATTGTTGGGCATTTTTATGTACAACTAACCCCAATTGTACTTTTTCAGTCTAATCGGATCGAAAAAACGCTTGTGTATATGCCGCCTTACTCAAGCAACTTTCAATAGCACCAAACCGCATCCCAGTGTGAGGGCGACATAAGACTCCCCTCTCTGTCTCTATCCGTTGCTCTGCCACCCAACCTCATTTTAAGCCTCACTTAATAGTCATGGGCTTATAGATTTATATTATTTACAAGTAGGACATTAACATGCATTACAACTAACGACTGGATTTTAAAATTGATAGAATGGTGTTGTACAGTTAAATGGTTATTTACATGGATTGTAGAATTGGAATAATGGCGCTGTTGTTATAAATTGTTTTTATACGCCCACATTTTCATGTGGACGTAATATGTCGTCGCCCCTGTCCGTCCGGACGTCCACAATTTGTTTGTGGACTCTCTACAGGTCACAATTCTTATCCGATTTTGACGAAACTTGAAATATAGGTTTATCCTCATAAGATCTCGGCTGCTTTCGATATTGGCATGTATCGGATGGAAACTTCATGGATTATGGCCCCTGATTGTACGAAATATCATGTTTTTAGCTTGTGGACCCTATAGAGGTCACAATTTTGAACCGATTGTGATGAAACTTGACATGCATGTTTATAACCCCAAGATCTTGGTTCCTTTCGATATTTGCGCCCATCGGATCGTAACTTCCTGAATTATGGCCCCTGATTGTCCGAAAAATCGCCCTTTTTAGCTTGTGGTCCGTCTGGAGGGCAAAATTATTATCCGATTTAAAAAAACGTTTGATTATATCACCGTTACATGGTAATGAAGGTTGAGTTCGAATTTTGTCAAAATCGGACCAAAATTGACGTACAAAATGGCCGCCGTTTGTACGCGAATAGTGTGAAAATATGTTATTTCAAGGTTGTGGACCCTATAGAGGTCACAATTTTGAACCGATTGTGATGAAACTTGACATGCATGTTTATAACCCCAAGATCTTGGTCCCTTTCGATATTTGCGCCCATCGGATCGTAACTTCCTGAATTATGGCCCCTGATTGTCCGAAAAATCGCCCTTTTTAGCTTGTGGTGCCTCTGGAGGTCAAAATTATTATCTGATTTAAAAAAACGTTTGATTATATCACCGTTATATGGTAATGAAGGTTGAGATCAAATTTCCTGAAAATCGGACCAAAATTGACAGACAAAATGGCCGCCGTTTGTACGCGATTAGTGTGAAAATATGTTATATCAATGTTGTGGACCCTATAGAGGCCAGCATCTTACCCACTTAGCAACATGATCCCCAGTCGAATTTGAAGCCTACTGAAATGCACCTTTATAACCCAAAGATCTTAATTCATTTCGATATTTGCACATATCAAATTCTAACTTAATGATGTAGGAAAAATCACTTTCGGTATTGCTTGTTCTCTATCCATCTCTCGAAAATGTGGGCGTATCCTGCCTGGCAGTGCCAGCCTATCTTTATTTTTACATGTAATCAAAGAACGATATGCATGATTACAATTAACGGGAGACTGTCATATTTCTATACAGAATGACCGATATCAATTTTAATTTGAAAAAAAGAGATTGGCAGCATGTAAAATGTAGCTTGATGACACGAAGAGTGTTAAAACCCACTTGTCTGCACCAGCTGAGCTATATGTGACTTCATTATTCTCTTGAGTAATATAACAACAGCAAATTCTTCACCGGATGAACACTTGCGTTACTTACGAACAAGATGATTTCTCAAATTGTATTGATATCGCTTTTATCAGCCTCTTCGCTAGCCATGCCTTCATCATTAGCGCCTCCTTGTATCTATCTGTTGTGATGGAACGGGGATATATCCGGGACAAACTCATAATGTTACAGACTGTGATATTTGTAGATGTAACGAACAAGACGAGGTGTCCACTGAGCATATCAACTGTACTCTACCTGGGTGTGTTAAACCGTATTCTGTAGAAGGAGATGGGGTATGCTGTCCATCCTGTCCCAAAGGTAGCTATACTTATTTTGTGGAACTTCAACTTCGGCATTTAAACCACTAGAATGTGTAATGTACTAAACAGCAAAAAAAAAGCGTCAGTACGATTTCAAATTCAGAGAGACAATTTATACTAAATGGGGCAAAGCCTTTTATTTGTGAACAGCATGTTGATACATTTATGATTAATTAATCACAATTTCAAGACATTACAAGAAGGTTTAGAATCTGTACACAGTCTACACATCAGTATCTCGTGTGTTCACCGCACGTGTCTGTGCATGGAGTGGACCAGGCGATTGCTGAACGCCATTGGCACCTGCAACCACACTCAGAAAACACCTGGCGCATTCCATCGTCTTGAATTTCATCTCAAAGATATTCAATCGGGTTGAAGGCCGGGCTAAAGGCTGGCCAGTGCATAACGTTGACGAAAGTCCCGAGTAACTCTGGCGGTGTAGGTAGGGGCGTCGTCATGTTGGAAAACGTTATTACGATGACGTGCGAAATGTGGTATGTCTGAGAGCCTGATAGATGTAGGGCACTGCTGTGATGCCGCCTCCTCTCCTTGGACCAAGATTTTGGAATACCACAGGACCCACCCTCTGATTCAGCCCGATTCAACCCTAAACCATTATGCTTGGACCTGTCCATGAATGTTGTCCCATGACACATTGGTTTCTTTTTTTCTGCTTAGTAAATAAAGGATGGGATGACTGCCATTATTGATGATTGTTTCGTCTTTGGTGTAGTGTCTTTCCCCCAAAACGGGGAACGCCCACAATTAGGGATAATTCGACTCGATAAGCAGTATTCCTATAGACCCGCTTGTCTACCAAGAGCAAATCAATGGCGTATGCTGAACAGTTTTAAAATGTGTCGGTCTACGACTCGCCAAGAAACAACGAGTGTGGCGTTTGTTTCGCTCTCCATGTTTGAATTCACTTCAACAATGGGCAAACGAAAATGGATTTTATTTTTCGAAATCCATGACCCCCTGTATGCATTGCTGTCAGCAACGAAGTTTGCATCCTGATCCAGAACTGTTTTTCGATGGCAATCGCCCTCCAATTGCGGATGAAACCAAATTCTGGGGCTGATTTTTGATAAGAAAGTATCATTTTTCCCTCGCATTCAAAACCTAAAAAAGAAAATCTCTGAAAGCCCTCAACTTAGTCTTATCAAATACCATAAAGTCTTGCTCAGAGAGCTCGACACCTTACCCAACCAGGGACTCAGAATCGTACATCTCCAGTGCACAGTTCATACGTCGAGGCACATGTGCATTCGCTGTACAACAGACGTGATCAACTGGCCCTGCAGTATGCTGCAAAACAGCATCTTTACCACACCGTCTTTTACTGACGGGGTTGGGTGGCCGAATTGTCAGCACGTGCGTGCCACATAATAAGGTCTGGCATTGAGTCAACTGGCGTGGTTTAGATTTCCCGGTTGTGCGTGACTAGGAGTAGTGTCGCCTGTCCAACCTGGTGGGTTTTCTCCAGTTTACTGAAATAAAATTGAACCATATGTTAGTCGCGAAATGACCTAGTTTGTGTCGAGTGGGCGTTAAACCCCATCTTGTTAAATGGCAAAGGTATAAAGCAGAATGATCAGGCCGATTTTGCTGCCAAAGCTGCTTTAGATCTCCCTCTATCGCCGTTTTTAATACCACATCAATAAATCGTCTCAGCTGTGGCAACAATCATGGAATCTTGCTGGCAGAAACATCAAGCCTCTCCTTGGTGATTGGCCCAACTCATAATACCAACCGGAGGGGTGAAGTTATCTTGTGTCGCTCTTGCATTGGTCAAACATTTAACACTTTTGTCATCTTGCCTAAACCGGAATGTGAACATTTTATTTCTATATGTGTAACCCGTTTTCTTTCATTTTAATTGTTTATATTGATAATGCATTTGATATTTATTTTTAATTTTATATTTTATCTGTGATATTGATAATGCATTTAATATTTATTTCTAATTTTATATAACATCTTCGATATTTGTTTAAACTTATGGATATAAATATATTTCTATGATTTCTTTCATTTTGTCTCAATAATTTCACCATGCTTGGCGCAATATATTCCGCTTGGGGCTAAAACTTTATTTCAGTTCATTTTTTTGTGCATTTTAAGTCCCGATTGCGAAGCTATTGGTGGACCAGGAGAATTCAACAGAGGCATAATTCCGGCAGATAAAGGAGTACATTATCTTACGGAGTATGCCTGTTCTTGCAATGGTCCTAGTCCAGCCAATGCAAGTTGTTTCCCACACACAGGCCCAAAATGTCTTTGCAGTAACGGACAATTTACAATTCCAGGGCGTCCGATCTATATAACCGATTGTGATGTATGCGCATGTGGAGAAACTTACGGCAAATATCAGTTTTATCCTTGTCTTCCCAATCCCTGTGTGGATCCATTCAGTGTAGAGGGTGATGGTATTTGTTGCCCATATTGTCCTAATGGTAAGATACGGACAACACTAAACGTTATCTACTTCTAGGTTATTTTTGTATTCGCTGCCCTAACAGAGGCCCGTGCAAGGACCAACGTATAGTGTGGTTCAGACGCAAGTAAAACCGCTTGTTCGTGTACATATTACCGTGCATGTAACAAATCCCTTGTCAGCTGGAATTCGATGTAAGAGTAGGCCGTAGTGCGGCTGTCCGGGCAATTATTCAATTAGCCGGAAAAGTCATGTCCGAGGAACAATTCTCCCTCCTGAAGCTGCACATGATATATACATAAAATCGATTTATAGACTAGAAAACATAATAGCCGATGAAAGAATCAACGAAATGAAATGGGATTTAACGTCCAACTATTTTGCGCCGACTTGGCTAATGAAGACAGTGTGCTATGTGAGACATTTTGCCCGGACGGGTGGGGGGGGGGTAGATGGCCGAATGGTTAGCACGTGTATGCTGTAGCATCAAGCCTGTCATGAGGTCATTGAGACAACTGACGTAGTTTCAAATCCCCGGTTGTACGTGGCAAGGAGTAGGTTCGCTTGTCCAACCTCGTGGGTTTTCTCCGGGTACTCTGGTTTCCTCCCACTGCTAACAGACCCCTACGCGCAAGCCATATGTTACTGCCGAAATGACATAGTTTGTGTCGAGTGGACGTTATCCCCCCCCCCTGTTTCTCTCTCTTTCGTTTTTATATCAAATATACTACAGACATAAAAAAAACATCATATATATAAATTGTATGCAATAACCACTGGACAGTACATGGTCTGGGTGATCCCTAGCTGACAAATGGTAAATTTTACCTGCGATGTCTTTTGTTTTTTTTTTGTGAGTGAAATGAAACGAAATGGGCTGTAGGTACCTGTAATTGTACTCCTCATTACAATAGTGGATATATGCCAAGAACAGCACACTGTGAACCCCCACCACAACCCGTTAACCCGTTTATTAGATGATTGGTACGTTTGTACTACAAACCCATGACCAACATTCATCTGTAACACACTGCTAATTGTACTATTAAAGCGAGAATTTCAAATGTATTAAAATAAAGCCTTAAAATAGAGGGTATCTTCCGGTTTCCGGAATTCGCAATGAATGCGCATACAGTGTGAACGTAGCTTTATAGTATACGTGTCAGTTAAATATATCTGGAATAATAGTCGAGAGACACGTTATATGACGGCCATAAAACTTTTTAAAGGTTTTTATAAGTTTAGCGCGCACGTATCCTTGTAGTTGAAGCTTAGATGACAACTGCCTCGATCTGCTTAAAAAATCAGAATAAGAGGAACATGCTCTCGCGTCACGAATTAGCTGAGACACAAACACTCCATAAGCTGGTGATATTGGAATGTTACTACTAATAAATGGAAAGTTAACAATCGGAAAGTCAAAGTCATCACGTTTATTGTACAATTTAACACTCAGTTTATGGCTATTGCCAAAATCGAGACGCAGATCCAAGTAGGAAGCGCAATTGTCACTGTCAGTGGTGTATGGTGGACTATGGCTGCCATAGCAAATACATATTATTTTCATGAAATTTTATTTTTTTTTATCTATCTTTTATTTTTTCTTTCATTTAAAACAATTTAAATTTATATTTATTTTAATTTTCTTTTTAAAAGTATTTTTTAGAACAAATTTTTTAGAATTTTTTTTTTTAATTTTTTTTTTCATAAATTATCTTTTTTTTTTTAATTTTGTTTTATAAATTATATTTTTTAATACTTTTTTTTTATTCGTTTTATTTTGTTATTTAAATATCTTTTATTTTTTTTAATTTTTTATCTTTATTACCTTTTTTTTATATCATGAACATTTGTTTTTCTGAAAACGATTTATTTTTATTTTCTAAAAATAAAAAAAAGTGTAATCATGATCAATTTTTTTTTTGGGAGGGGGGGGGGGTCTGAAAATTTTTTTATCTTCTCAAAAGATTGGTTTTTTTTAATTTCTAAAAAAATAAATAAATATTTTTTTTTCATGTTCCGTGCTTTGCCATAGTCCATTTTTTGCCACAATCCGTGATTGTGGGTTAGGGTAAGGTTTAGGCTTGGCCAAGGGTTAGGGTAAGGGCTAGCCCCGTTTCTCGAGACGAAATCTACAGGTGCTAGCCCTTACCCTAACACTAAGTCCCATAATCTATACATGACGCCATATGTGCTAAAATGAGTACATGTTTCTCGAGACGAAATCTACAGGTGCTAGCCCTTACCCTAACTCCCACAATCTATACATGACGCCATATGTGCTAAAATGAGTACATGTATATGTACATGTCTTCGATCTTGCGTTCTCTTGCTTTGCCATAGTGCCGCGGTTATCCAGCGCGAAAGTTATTCTTGTAGTCTCGTATAATCAGTAGACTCTACCTGCTGCTAAAACCAATGTTCATGTTCCACAGTGTTTCGCTTTTGTGTGTTTTATCAACATAAATCCCTTGACGAAAGCACAGGGTGTTAGTTTTAAAAGTAAGTATGAAATCTGTCAGAAAAAGGAAAACCAAATCTTGACCAAGACGAGTCGATCTAGACTATAAGTACATATTCTATGACTGTCAAGGGTTCTTTGACGTGCATGCCAATGCGTACACGGGACCTTGATTTTCCGTACCATCAGAATGACCATATAATGTCCTCTTGACTGGCCCTCTGTCCTGCACCACTGACAAGGTGGAACCACGTCGCAAATCTCGTCCAAGACCAGGATCGAAAACAGGACAGGGACTTAGTGTCATATCTTTAAGGGTGATGAATGTGTGCGCGTGCATCATGAGGTCGTGTTTTCGATTCCTCAATTGTACGTGAGAATTGTGTTTTTAATGTCGAAGACTTTGACGATACTGAGTTAGAGACTTAGGAATTTTAACTTCCCAACCGTTTTTGTCCTAGTACTACAATTAAAGACGGTACCGGTTATTTTTATATTTGTGTGTTGGTCCGTTCAGTTCAGCGGCAAAATAAACACCACCACGCTCTCATGACTCTGGAACCCTGCCAAGTTATTCTTCATACAACACAATGCAATTTGTTAGAAATTATTTGAAATCTTATTTTAGAGTTTAGAGCATAATCAAATTATTTATTGTGACTGCATGCGGGCCCGTAGCCAGCTCATAAAATTGGGGGGGCGGGCTAAAGAATTTTTTGGAGGGACCTACTTAGTACAAGTTATAGTCTATGATTGTCACAGGATGGGCGAAGCGTGACCGTTTTGGGGAATAAAAAAAACTAAGATACAAAAAGAAGAAGTTTATACAGTACAATATGAATAATATACAAAATAACAATTCTTTCACACGTGCGCGCACTAAATGAATTATGACTTTACAAAATGTCCACCCATCGGCAAGACCATACTTCGACGATACCATTTATCGGCGACCAGTCATCGACGATACCATTCCAGGAACACTGTCGACGATACCATTTATCGGCGACTATTTAGAAGATACCATTCCAAGAATAAACTGTCCACCCATCGGCGAGACCCTAATACGACGATACCATTTATCGGCGACCATTCAACGACGATACCATTTATCGGCGACTATTGTTAGACGATACCATTCTACCATTCCAAGAAGAAACTATCCACCCATCGGCAAGACCATAATACGACGATACCATTTATCGGCGACTATTCAACGACGATACCATTCTACAATTCTCTATAATTTTCATTTTTTTTTACAATTCGCACTGACAACAGACGTGTACAACAGAGATTAGTTTATTTAATACTATTAGTTCATCAAGTATATGCATGGGTTTCAAATATCAACTAGATTCCTCTGTCCTTTAGGGTTTATAAGTACAGTTAGCAGTATATATTATTACTACAGGGTATTATTCATTATAGTGCGCCTTTTCACATCAGATGACAATATAACCATAAAACCAAATTATGGCAGATTTGTATATACAGTCAGTCAGTTTAAATAAAAAGGTTGTAAATTGTTTATATTTTAATGAATATAGAGATGTACAACACTTTATAAACTAAATAGTAGAATATTCCGTGTCAATATTTAGTTGTTAATTACAAATCCATATATTTCACTGTGATTCCAAAAACAAATTCACCGCCATCAAGATAATTCAGATGTTGGATTTTTTAATTGATAACATCTTTGTTGAATATATCAGCAATTGGTAGGTATCCCCATGGGCACCAACTGTGCACCTTTGCTTGCTGATTTGTTTCTTTATTCGTACGAAGCCGATTATATACAGGCGCTCGTAAAAACAAATAAACGATTAGTCAGACATTTTAATTTCACTTATCGATATATCGATGACGTTTTATCACTTAATAATCCTAAATTTAGTGATTATGTCGAATTCATATATCCTGATGAGCTCGAAATTAAAAACACCAGACTAAACACCATAAAAACCAAGCTGATTCTGACCATCGCTGATTCGGACCATAAATCAAAGCTGACTAAAGCTGCGTTTACACTAGGGGTTTAATCTGAATTGAATTCAGAATAAAGTCTTATTCCGGACTTTGACGTCACACTCAATTCGATAAAAATCGAACTCAATCTGAATTAACGAATCCGTATTTTTTTCCGAATTCAACCCGAAACAATTATTCCGAACGGGTTATTCGCAGTCAAGATTTGAGTGCAACACGCTTGATTCAGATCAGACAGTTGACCGTTCAAGTCCAAATTTCTGTCCGTGTCTTGTAACTGTTTCCAGTTTCCAAAGTGTTACAGACAGTCGCTCGTGGTGAGGCACTGACCGCCGGAGTCTTGTATCTTGTTTTGCAATTGCTATTCTCAACAAATTGTAAATTATCTCAAACGTAACCCTTGACATGGGAATGTCCTCGCGCCAATCGCTTTCACCCCAAAAGTTCGCCATGATAAATTTCGTGCCAATAATTCCGAAGACGATATTTCACCGAAAGGAGACGGGGATTACGGCCTAGGCCAATATTCTGCAAATAAATTGATGTTATAAACAGAAATCAGTTGGGGTGTAGCCTACATACCCCTAGCCCCTCGTCACTGAAACAAATACTGTGGTAACATAATCAGGTAAAAGATAGGTTGTCAGGCAACGAAACCTACGCCCTCAACAGCTAAGTCCTCCGAACAGTCAAGGGCTGTGGCATACTTTTCCTTTTGTCAGTAATGCAAACATTTACAACACACTAAATTCTGCCCTCTACTAACATTTAATTATCGTAAATCGTTTAAAATCAATTAGATTATTCATCCATCATCTTATTCACCAAATGTATTGCTTAGTGCTGAAAGGATTTGAATTATGAAATGGGAGCTACGATGGTTCAATGCGTAAGAAGCTGACTCCCTAGTCTGGTTGTCGAGGGTTCACTCCGGTGTTGACTGGAAACGTTCATCGTGATTTTCCGACGTGGTTTCCCCATGCCAGTGTTGCACATTGACGTGGACGTAAAAAATCCCATGATAGTTGGAATTCATTAAAAGCGTAGGCCGTAGCGCCACTGTCCAGGGAAGGTGGTCTATGCCCGTCTTTATAAGGGTTGGGTTAGGGTATGGACCAGAACAGTATGAAGTTTAACCACATTTCATTACATTTTAGTTATGATCAGACATTTGATTTTGGTGCTAACGAAATCGTGCACGGCGCTGCATGGCACGGTTTCAAAGATGACACGGCATCGCTGATGTAGCGTTGCTTGTCTCAGGAAATTAAACATAAGCAACATAAGACCACCAATACGAATGTCTGGCGCAGCCATCTTGGATATGAATGACCTTCACTGCGCATTCAGTGTGGCGCTTTTCATTCTGAATTCAACCCGAATAAACTGTAATGTGACACACCGCTTTTAATCCGGGAAAAAACGATCGGAATTCGCAATGGATGCGCACGTAGTGTGAACGTAGCTTAGGACCACATTCCAGGCTTATTCAGACCACTATGAGACTGATTCGGACCACACGATCAAAAAACCAAAATTCTAGAAACTGAGATTTTGATATTGAATTAAGTTTAATAGTCAGGTCAAAATACAGTTTAACCCCCAAATATTTGTAACAAAAGGTTTCTCAACTGATTCGGGCAGGGTTTAGTGTACTTTAAAATATACTAAAAGTTTACAAAATAAGGACCCCCAGAAAAGGTTTTGTTTTTCAAGATGGCGTCAAAAATGGCCACCGGAAAGTCTTAAAATGATCATAACTATCTAACTAGCGAATCACATTTGATGATCTTAGTGTCTTATTTCCTAGGTTTTTTGGGCCAAAGAACACACAAAGATCATTAAAAATGATGTTGGCATATTATGTCAAAAATGGCCGCCAACACCACCAAATGACCTCAAGTCCATGTTTATTTCATCGCCAAATTCTACTGGTATTGAAATATTGTTTTAATTAAAAATAAAGAATCACCGTGAAAAATAGAAGGCAAGGGTTCTAAAACAGCCCGGGAACAGCGGTGGTGTAGGGCGGTATTGTACCGTATTTTCATATTGCAGCTACATGGGGCCTGACAGAAACTGTCATCAGTGGACATCGTCCACTCAGAGACGGTTTCTAAAGGAACTACATGTGTATTTTGTGTATACAGTGGACTCTCACAGTCGAACTCTTATCACTCCGGCACTCTGTGATATCCGACATGATTTTCTTGTCCCGATTTATTTCCTTATTACTTCAGCCATAAAATCTCTGGTAATTCTTGACTCTCTTGTATGTTCCGGATTACGATATCAATCAGTCACATGATTTCCATTGAATCGAACGCGTATAATCCGGCCTTCAATCGATAGGTGTGCTACCCTCTCCCGTCCCGCCCGCGATAAATGTAGACAAACAACAAATACAAGAAATTCTTTCAGATTACATTTTATATTACAGAATTAAAAGATTACAAATAAAAAAAAGAAACTTTTTATTTTTCTACATACACGACCAAAATCATCTGTATAAAATATAATTCTATGAAATGGCCTCTCTCGTTATTTGAATATGTGATGTCGAAGTTACTGCTGATATATAGACGTTACAGCTGTATATAGTGTGCTTTGCTTTTTACACTTAAAATATATTTATGAAATAGTTGGAAACTTTGATCTAGCTGTGGTTTTTAAAACATATATTGGCATAGACTAAACCTTTGGTAGTTTTTATCCCAAGTTTGGTGTTCAAAAGTTGCATTTCCACTTCGTCTTGGAAACAAAATTGCATAATCAACTAACCTTAACTGTATTTACAGGTTCCGCCTTTACAGTAAAGGCTAGTTTATATTTTTACTTTCCAGAAATATGTGTGTAACGTTTGGAGTTAGCCCTTTACAAAAGCATAAATAAATGAGATACATTTTCGTTTTTCTTTTTTAAATTGTATATCTTCTCTTGGAATATTATCTAATTGTGTTATGTTCTTGAATAATTTGTTTTGTTCTCTGCTTGCTGCAGAATAGTATGACATTAAACGCCATTTCATTTCCACTAGTAGCCACATACAAGGATAAAAACGCAAGGCCCAAAATTTTGAAACAGACTAGCCGCAAATACAAAAATTAAATGCAAATATTTTTCTCTGAGTATAACTCTAACTATTTGAAGGTTAGAGGCCACGAACCTTTTGTTTTCAACTTATGAGTTTTTGTCACCTGCCTACCGACAACACACTTTTGATATAATATATGGAATACATTTGTTAAGATTAGGTTGATATATCAAAAAGAAAATATTGATACTACATTCAATTACTTTCATGGGTTGTGGCAACAAGCGATTGAAATTGTCACCATGTATAATAATTGTGGACACGTATTGGGTATTTTATGTGTTATATTCATGTAGGCCTATCGCTTTGACAGTAAAACACATCTTGATCGCGTCCAATCATCTCAAGTGTATTAGATTTAAATACTACCGTTACCAGTCAGTTCGTCAGCTACTTGCTCAACCGGAGCAATATGATAAATTGCTAACATTTTTGAAAGAGACGGGGGGGGGGGGGGTGGCCGAATGGTTAGCGTGCGCTCGCTGTATCATACGGCCTGCCATTGAGTCAACTGGCGTGGTTTCAAATCCTCGTGTAATCTTTAATAGTATGGCGAAACAGACTTATATTCCATGAAATATAACGTCCATTACAGTACAGACAGTAATGTATACATTTCTACGTATCACTGATTCTAATGAAGACCCCTCCCCTACAATTACTGTAGAAAAGGTGAAGTAGGGACGAGTATGTCTAATCTTACATGTCTTATTCTTCCATGGTTACACGGCTTGTTGTTGGACCTGTCAGACTCTTTAAGGCTGTGAAGCGTTTCATTAGACCAAAGGGTGCGCATTCAGGTAGTGGAACCAATTTTAATAATGATAATCTGTGTTGATGTCCATAGGATTATAACATTTCCAACGGGATATTTTAAATCTCCAACACTTCAACATGTATTTGTACATCATCATTTCCCCGAGACTGGCGTTGATAACCCACCCATCCTGAGAGGGAGAGAGAGTGATTGGGTTTAACGCCGACTCGACACAAACTAGGTAATTTCGGGACAAACATGGTTTTTGAATTTTATTTCAATAATTCGCTTGAAAACCCACGAGTTTGGACAGGCTACTCCTGAGGAAATATACAACATTACTCAGAGCAGGGACAGGCACTTGTTTCACCATAGATCCCACAATCAAATAACTATTAAGAGATTACGGGACGAATCCCACTGCCAGCAGGGTGTAAACAAAACCCATTTGTTCCCGTGTTAACCAATATATAGGGAAAACCCCAAAACTTTAATCATTAGAATTCAGAAACAACTGGTCTGCAATCACTGAATACCTGGGCAGCAACAAGAGACACACGATGGGGTTGTCTGAAATAGAAGTACCCTGAATGGTCAGCACGTGCCGCTGTAGCATAAGGTCTGTCATTGAGTCAACTGGCGTGGTGTTGATTTCCCGACTGTAGGTCATAAATGACCTACTTTGTGTCGAGTCTCTCTCTCCCTCCCCCTCTCTTTTATACGCAGGTCACAATACTATGACTTACAATTACTGCTTATTACTGAGCGACGTTTCGACTAGAGAAGCTTGCTTGATAATATATATATGATTATAACAAGACAATATTATATCAATGTAAACAATACTTGGTAATTGCTGACCCACTAGGGACACTCTTCCAATTACCTTAATGGAAACCTAACTTAATTAAAGTAATGTATAGGTTCAACAACGAGCCTTGTAACCAGAGGAAACCGGAAGATTGGCCAACAGATTAGACATAGTATCTGGGTGGAGGGCGCTTTAGAATCACTAATACGTATAATTGTACACAATACTCTCGTATTTTAATGGACGGTTTATGTGTACACGGGACCTCGGTTTTTCGTCCCATCCGAACGACTAGGCAGCTGTCCTTGTCAGGCCCTCCTTCTGCATCACTGAGAAGGGGAAATCACGCCGGAAAATCGAGATGAACTTTCTCGGCCAACGCAGGGATCGAACACCCGACCTCCAGGCTAGCGAACCAGCGCCTTATCCACTTAGCCACCGTGACCCCCGCCTTGGCAAAGGGGCAAAATGGTTGATTTAATTTAGTTATATGCGTTCCTGTTGTAGTCTAGTTCCCGATGTAGTTTAGTTCATGTTGTATATCTGTGTAACTGGTTGATATTCTGTTACGATGTAAATAAATCATATTTACCAAACTGATCTTCGTTATCACTAAGATAGTGTTACATACGTCTATATCATTATCTCGCGCTTTGAATGTCCATCTCATTACACCATCTAACGATAAATGATAGGACGAACGACCCTGACACTTTTCTCATAAAAATATAATTTTACATATTTTTTATGTAGCTAAGCAGGGGGGGGGGGCAACGTTAAACTCCATTTCATTTCATAAATTTACAGGTGTATCATATAACTCGTAACAGTTCAGTGTAATAAATTTAAAGTACCCCAAAGGAAAATTCATTCTTTAATATTTACGTGTATACTTGCAATTTACGTGTAGTTTCCAGAAACGGATTTGATTTATGAATGCTATGGCTTCTGATACATCAAACGTGGGCGTAAAATGGATGAAAGTTAATAGTTCTTCAAATGTGTAGTTCGGCACAACGACAAATTAGTTTCATTTGTTTTCTATACCAGTATGAAATGATTTTATTGAGCGCATATTTTCACCTTTGAACATAAATTGGAGATATGCCAGAAACCAGGCACAACAAAACTTAATTCGCGTCAGGAGTTTCACAATTACATATCAAGAAGTCGTATATTATAACATTAAAAGCCGCGAAGTCGAACAAAGGGTACCGTGCCCTTTTAAATCTTGAAGTTTTAGTAGCATATCCATCAATGTCTTGTCTTTGCTTCATCATAAATCCTAAACTCATTAACCCAACTTGAGTATTTCAGTACCATATTTCTTGTCTCAGATGGCTGGGAATGGCGTGTCCGAGCTTCTAGTTAGTTTTCAACACATTTTCGGGAGAGGGCCAAATCCGCTATCGTGGTCTCATGCCCACGCCTCTGCAGAATGTACGAGGTTTCAGAGCAAAACATATTACACGTATTTCTGAAATGTCTTGCAAAATGATCAAGCAAAGTTGGTCACCCTAACGATGTCTGATTATACCTTAGCAAGGTGACAACAGCCACACACATCTTGTACATGATGTTCTATCCCGGTCTCTAAGCCGAAGCGCATAATGGTATGTTTCTCTAGGAAGCCCAAATGATGTATGATGTTTGAAGAAACGTAAATCCAGTCTGCGCTTTCTTATATAGAAATTATAGATGCGTCAGATAATAGGGTGAGATAATTACCATTTTTGGGTAAGTGATTCGCATGATCACCGTTTTCCGTCAACACTTCTCTATTCAATTGGACCTATCTGTGCATGCGATGACTGGACGATAGTACCTTACTTTCGGCAATTGATGGTGGAAGGAACTGTCTAAGCTAGTCTAAAGGATGTTGAATTTTGCAATATACCTACTTAAGCTGCATTACCGGACGCCGCATAGAGAACCGTATCCGCACATAAGGAAACACTCTTACTAATATTCTATGAAAGTGTTTTTTCCCGTATCCGCAACTGGACCGGAGCCGGACCGGATCCGTACTAAAGGAAATGCAGCTTAGTCTGTTTCTTCTCGTCGTCACCCATTTGTTTAACAACTTCAGGGGGTTGGTTGGCCGAATGGTTAACGTGCACGCGCTTTATGATACGGCCTGCCATTGAGTCAACTGGTGTGGTTTCGAATCCCCGGTACGAGGCAAGGAGTAGGGTCGCCTGTCCAACCCCGTGGGTTTTCTCTGGGTACTCCGTTTCCTCCCACTACTAAAGACCCCTACGCGCAAGCGAATTATGGAAATGAAATTAAACCATATGTTAGTCCCAAAATGACCTAGTTTGTGTCGAGTGGACGTTAAGACCCATTTCTCTCTATTAACAACTTCAATATGTTAAACAGACCACCTTACATAGAACCAAAATAACCCCTATACATGTAGTATAACAATTTAACACTTTCAACGAATGCTACTGCCTTAGTTGTTACAAGCACAAATGAAGCCGGAACACATCATTCTGCTCCTAAAATATCCGCACTTGCTCTCAATGCAAAATATGACTTTCAATCTTCAAGGCGTTACATTAACTTACATTAGCAATTAACCACATAATGTATCAAAGATTAAAAATTAATCTTGAAATGACAAAAAGGCCTTTCGCATTCCCTTCTCTCTCTTATGGAATTCATTGCTTCATATTCTTTTCTGTTTAATTACTATCGCTATACACAGAAAAGTATCTTTGAACTACTGCCATAGAAAGTTATAAACAATTACGCTGAAAAAAGAGAAATAAACGCATGTTTTTGGACTATCATTTGTAATTGTCTTGAAATAAACACATTTGTTTGGCTAACGATTTTAGTTCTCTTGAAGCACTCCGGATCACGTTAATATAATAATATTATATAATGTTTGTCCCGAGTTTTCAGTTATAGTAAAGATTGTTTCATCCAAATATTAGTATTTTTGGTATAGAAACCTGCGAGTTGTTTCTAAATTATGTAATTATATATATATTGTATTAGCATTACAATATCAAGTTCAACATTAAGCCATGTAATAACCTTAATCTGAATTGTCAATTTCCGGGTTGCTACTTGAAATAACAATTATAGGGGCTGAGTCCACGGATTTATTTTAAACAAAAGTCGTTCAAATAAATGAAATGGAGTTTAATGCCCTCTTGTTTTGAACGTCAAATTTAACGCATATTATACTTCAATATCGACCCCTTTTAAATTTACACACGTTTGACACTGGGATTATACCAATGGTTCCGATGAGTGAGTCTTCATGTGTGTTATTGTAGGTAATGGCCCCGAATACATAGCTACTGGATGCATCGTTGAGTTTCATTTAATTCAAAGTGTGCCGAGGTTCGATTGGAACCACCTGTTGTGGATGGCTAAAGACCTTACATCGTGGGTCTTCCCGCACGGTAACTGCATTTACAAACCATGTCACGCATAATACATCTGTACTGGATTGAACTCCCAATTAAAATGTAGAAATTCTGAGCAAAGTTTATCAAATAAATTATGTTGCAGATTGCCCAAACAGTATCAACGGTGTGCCTGTGAAAGGAGAACTCATATTCCTCTCCTCGGTTGAGTATATTACCCATTTCATACACACCAGTTATGGACACGGGAAGCAACGTGACAAACGCCAGCACTGATACTAATATGAGCGGGAGGGTTGTGCTTATTGCCGTTCTTGTAATGTCGCTGTCTTCTGCGCTAAAAGATCTTCTAAATTTCAGACTTCGAATAATTTGGATAGCTACCATAATGTTTAAAATGAGCAGGAATACACACGGCAGTGTTGACTGTAGAAACAGGTTGAAATATGTTCCTGCTTTGAATGCTACGTCACTGACATGTATTTCTCCACAGCTTCCGCCGCTGACTCCTTCGTCTGTAAGAGCTCCTGAGAGCACTGCCACAGTTCCCACAAATGCCACACATCCAATGATCAAACATGTCACCCACACTGCCTTCTTGGAGCAATATCGACTCCTATGTAACGGTTTCCAAGTCGCAATACATCGATCGAATGATAGGGCTACAACAAACCAGGGTGAAGTAGTCCGGAACCAGGAGTAACACACCAGCCATACTTTACAGAAATTAAAAGACATGAGATGAAAAGATGTTAGAAGGTCTAGATAATCTAGGATATCTTCAGTTGCTGTTTGTAGTAACACAATGGTATCCGAGATGGCTGTAATTCGGAGATAAATAGCGTAGGAATGTTGAGATATATTCTTATGAAAGGTCATGGAAAATAGCAGGATATTGCCAATAAAGCCAATGCTTGCTACGGTACCAACAAATGTGGCGAATGGGAATCGTTCTGTATCGCTCTCTTCGATGTCATCATAAAACCCCCAAAATGTCTCATTGTCATCATAAAACCCCCAAAATGTCTCATTGTCCTGGAGGAGCGAATTGTTGGAGTTTGTCATGGCTTCAGTGAACGAATCTGGAATAGACCAACAAATGAAATAAAAGAACTATGACTGCAATTGGAGGAATAGTAGACGGTAAACGTCGTTATCCCCGTAAAGTCCCTCGCTTGGCCATGTGGTTGGGTAGCCAAATGGTTTAACGCGTGCGCGCTGGATCCTACGGTCAAGTAGTGTTGTTCTGATCCCCGTCTGGTAGGAGTCGGATCGTCTGGCCAGTCTTGTGGTTGAATGTCCTCCGTTTCCACCCACAGCGAATTATCGAAGTAAAATTAAACCATATGTTAGGTTCGGAATGACCACGTGTTCCTTCTCCTCGTCATTTCTATTCCCCATATAACCAAAGTCAGGGAAAAAACAACAGTGAGGCTGATGTCCCCGGCCGAAATCCCAAAATAAATAGATGACACATAGCAATTCATCGCACGTTTATTTTTTTCAAACGTATGGAGCAATCAAACTATACACTAAGTTTCGTCACTCTCTATCAGCTAGAATCAAGATTGTCTTGTAACAAAGCATCGACCAATGAAATTGATTAGCTCTGCTTAGCTTCAGCTCGAAATGTTAATCATTGAACTCAGTCAAGACATTCACCTAATGAACATCTGCATCAAGTTTAAACATTCTACCTTAATTAATAGAAGAGTTGTTATGTTCCAAAGTCTTGATCAATCAAATTGCTCATCGCTCTCACTTCATTATAACACAAGTTAACGTGCCCCAAAGCATCACCCAATCAGATTGCTTATCTCTGCTTACACTATGCCGAAAATGCTCATTTTCGAATTCCATCAAGGCATTGACCTAATAAACACATACACCCAGTTTGGACATGTTAACCCAATTAGAAAGAGAACTATTATGTTCCAAAGTTTCGGCAAATCAAATTGCTTAACGCTCTATTTACCCTGAGCAGCAAATGCTCATTATCGAACTTAGTCGAAGTGTTGATGTAATGAAACTATACACCAAGTTTCGTCACACTCACTTAATTAGACTTAAAGTTATCTTGTCCCAAAGCATCAACCAATCAAATTGCTTATCCTAAGCAGACAATCAAGGTATCGACCTGATAGACACCTACAACAAGTTTGAACATTCTAGCTCAATTAGAAAGAGAGTTATTGTGTCCCAATGACGAACCAATTTTTAAAAGTCCCCCACTTTCTTCGAAAGACAGGGGACAAAAATAAATACAACCGTATAAAAGTACTGAAAGCCATGATAAATCCATTTATCTTTAATTCAATTGAAATAATTTTCACTTAATTGTTGAAATACGTAAAGCAACAAGTTAAATATTCTGTATAATTTGCTTAAGGATACTATAGTGAATCAAAGAAAATTAAGTCAAGTTTTTGTTAGGTTAATTCCTTGGTGCAATATAGCCCTGTTTGTGTTAACAATATTAACATGCTTAATTATCAAACACAATTTCATTATATACACGCAATTCGATGAATACAGCTTGTACATTGTTTCTACTATATAATTAAAGAGGCAAAACGGTGGATAAACACGACTAGATCGATTTCTTAACGCCAACTAAAGATTTCGTCAAGGTCGCCGAGATGTAGATAAGGCGAAGGCGCGTGATTGTTGGCGAGATTGTAGGTTAAGGTTAACGCTAGGTCCAGGATTAGGGCTAGCGCTATTGACATCTCGTGGCCTTTGACAAATCTTGAAGTTGGCCTTATCAAATAGATCTGATCAGATAAACCCCAACAATAATCGAATATCTTAAAAGGAAAATATCTTCGTTCACCTTTAAAAGCGCTCACAGATTAAGTCAATTTTGGAGGACCAAAGGTTAATTCAAGATAATCAGCATTTATATTCCATTTCCCTACCCGTGAAACCGGATTGTACTATAGGTCCTGCCTCCGCTTGCTAGGACCAAAGTTTAATTCAAGATGATCAGCAGGTTGTGTCCCCGCTTGCAGGACGTTAACACCCCATTCCATTTAGACTGAGATATAATGTACTTACCTGTAAAAGGTATTGATTCAGATCTGACGCGTCGCTGTCACCTTTTATACGTCGACATCAAAGTATGTTGGATGGCAAATATACGCTATACAAACATTCATTAACTAATAATGTTTTTATGTAGAAAATCGTGGACATGAATCGATTATTTTTTTCGTAGTATAAGTGCAGTGGCGAATCTTAAATGTGGGTCCTTGGGGCAAGGGCCTCCCCTGAATGACAGTACAAATCCGTAACACTGACAACCGGATATATCAAAGCACAATCCTTTAACCATATATCAGATTTTCGCCATGGTATTAATATTTGTTTTTGTATCTTTTTTCTGTACTCGCATTCTCATCATTACTAGGGGGATCACGTGGCTATGTGGGTAAGACGCTCTCTCGCTAGCCTGGAGGTCGGGAGTTCGATCCCTGCATTTACCGTAGCGCCGCTGCCTGGGCAATAGTTTCCTCTGGGTACACTGTATAGCGAACGCTATGTTTCCTCTGGGACGAATAGACACACTTCTTCAAAAGCTAAGGTATCAGAAGTAAATCCAGCAATGACCACAGAGGGACTTCTCGGGCCATTGATTCAGTCGGTTCATGGATTAGTTGGGGATAAAAGGTTATACATTAAAGAGAGGTGAAACATTTCATTTGATTTATGCCACGGTATTAATATTTGTTTTTGTATCTTTTTGTCTGTACTCGCATCCTCATCATTCCCCAAGTATTGTTTAGTTAATTGAACATTATATTTGTCATTTGACACATGATCTTTGCTTAATGGACATCGCTGAATAATAGACAGCAATGGTATTGTTCTGAATGCGTTACACACAGAGTAGTGTACCCAAACAATGCTAAACACATTCAAGCGCTAATTCTATCTATTGCAGGCCTTGTTTTCTATTGTATATATAAATTATTATTTAGATATTTCTTCACATGATAAATCGATAATACATTCTCTAGATAATAAGATGGCCGAGTTATTAACTCATTGACCCATACACCTAGTTAACTACTCCTTTATCTTCCTGGAAGCCAATTTAACAGCATATCTCTTTGGACCTAATTAACAGATTGTCTGCACATAACAAAAACTATTTTTCCAGTCAAAAATGGTTCATATATTTTCAAATGAAGATACCTGATTGGGCATTATGGTTCGCGTGGCGTAAGGCCGAGTGTTTTTTTAATCAACACCCGCGCAGTGTTTCGTTTGATTAAAGCTAATCCCACTAAACACTGATTTAATGGAAGAAAATTTCTGTTCCAAATTATGACTGGTCAGAAGTTCGATTAACAACAAATAATTAACTGCGTAACACTGTCATTACGCTTTTAACAGAGCGGGGGGTTGGGATGGCCTAGTGGTCTAGAGTGCCGCGCTTCGACCTCTAGGTGGCCGGTCACCTCTGGCTTGCGGCTGTGGTTTCGAGCCCTGGTGTGAGCGTATGTGGCATGGAGATAGGGGCGCCTTCTCAACCTCGTGGGTTTCCTCCGGGCACTCCGGTTTCCTCCCACCGCTAAAGACCCCTACGCGCAAGCGGATTATTGAAATAAAATTAAACCATATGTTAGTCCCGAAATGACCTAGTTGTGTCGAGTGGACGTTAAACCCCATTTCTTTCTCTCTTTTAACAGAGCTCAAAGTTGGACCAAGTATGTTTACATAACGTTACGCCATGACTCACGATTGATACAAAATTGTAGAAATACTAATTGTGTGACAAACGAGGCTATCAGCACGGATAGAATGTAAAAAATACTGTGTGGAGGCGATCAAGATTTTCACCGGTTTTAAAGGACAATATTGGTGCCAGTCATTATCACATATATGATAGAGCTGGTTAAACACATTCCAAATATACTTTTAACAGAGAGATCAATGCTACGATAGCTGAGTAATACAGGTTTCCCAAATATGTGATAATGACTGGCACCAATATTGTCCTTTAACACCCTAAATCATTGTCCAAAGTTTTAAGGGGGACCCCAGATTAAACGAAGGGCTGTCATGTTGCTGTATTTGATTGAATGGGACGAATAGACACACTTCTTCAAAAGCTCAGGTATCAGAAGTAAATCCAGCTATGACCACAGAGGGACTTCTCGGGCCATTGATTCAGTCGTTTCATGGATTAGTTGGGGATAAAAGGTTATATATTAAAGATAGTGAGAGAAATGGGGTTTAACGTCCAATCGACACCAACTAGGTAATTTCGGTACTAACACATGGTTCAAGTTTACTTCAATATTCCCTTGCGCATATAGGGTTTTAGCAGTAGGGGGAAAACCCACGAGGTTGGACGGGATATTTAGCTCACTCATAATGTATGTTTAATAAGCGTCAGTTTAATTGAGTGAACGAATGTAGCCTTAATCTTTGAACAGAATTCTTAGTGAATAAAATTCATACGAAAACTATTTAAAATCAAGCATAACCCAGCCGATACCCTGCCAAAGCCATCGTGTCTTTATTAATGAAACGAGATAGTATAGGTCTTGCAATCAATCGCACGTCTTCATCCCAAGCTAACCTAAGTCTACCTTGTGGCTTTTCTGGTAAGTTTCTAAGGAAACATTTGTCTGCGATAGCACAAAACGTGGACACGAACGTTAACACCGAACGAACTAACGAGCGTTATTCGGGTAGCCATCACAGCGGTATCAAATACCTATGGGGTTCCAGGATTTCACCCTAACTCCGAAATCGCATATGCCAGCTCCCGCGACTCAGCCCTCGTCTGATGATTTTTTCAGAAGAGATAGGGTCCATAACCCATTATTCCTGGAGTACGCCCGGACTGGTGTGGTTCCTAGGCTTTCGGGTAGCCATCACAATCGCCCTGGAGTAGTCAGGGGGATTCAGGAGAGGAATCAGACCTGTCCCGTGATTGGATGTGGTTATAGGGATCGAAAGATTAAGTTTCATTGTCTCTGGAAACCATCTTCCTGGATGTTTCTCAGAGGAGAATTCAACCAGCAATACCGTGGTGGGAAACAAATCAGAAAGTATTGCTGCATTATGTAGGGTCTTGGGGTGACGCCCCATCAAATGGTAGACCGATTCAATAGGTGGAAGCTTTTGCCGACAGAGAGTCAGATCCGGGAAAAAGAATATCCCGGTCTCAGCATTGTGGGCTCCCCAACCACTGGCCCTGGGTCGCCAGATTCTCCCCGAGGCCATTAAATTCTCCAGCCTGTCTGGTCTACTGGCGGCGTATGATCATTATGTTGAACCCACAGATCAAGGAGAATTTGTACATTTTTAAAGAACCTCCAGGTTACCTATATTTAACACAACTCCCGTTGAAATCTGGGATATAGAGGCGGTTATATTTAATACTAAGGGCCAGTGAATGTTTTCTGAGTGAATGGCGAGAGGCTGTTTCTGGTTTACTTGTATACCGTTGTTGAGTGACAGTGGGAGTACATGACTGGCTAGTCTTGAAAAAAAAAAAAAAAAAGTGTATATAGAAGGGAAAACAGAAAAAAAAGTGTGTATATATTTAAGAGAAAAATTAACTGGTTTTTAGACTTGACTCAGCAGCCAAGTTGACTGGAAAATTCTACCTTATTAATAAACATTCATAACTTCGGGGATGCTCGATTCACAGTCCAGAACGTCCCGAATCGACAGAATTACAATCGAGTGACGCGGAATTCAGTCCTGTCACAGTTCTGCCAGTCCCGACAACTGAGGTGGAGTGAGTAGAATCGTGACGTATTCCTAGGCAAAAAATATGTTTCAGCTGTCGTGATTGGTTGAGATATTTAATATACTGTTGACACATGCGTTGTACTCCGAAATTCTCCTTTTCACTCGATTGACACAGTTCAATTCCGGAACTGTGAATCGAGCACCCCCTTCTTGTATATTCCTAATGGAGGCAACTCTTACTTGACATGACCAAACACATTGGATTATCAACCACATAAAAAAACCTGGTGTTACGCATTGGCAATGGAACTTTTTGTCAAATACTGACAACGGTCCCAGACCCCCCACTCCCACCCCGTTTGCTGAGGTTCTGGGTGACTGACTGAAAGAAGGGTTCAACTTTCCGATTCTAAATGTAAATAGACCTACTCTTGGCTACCGGTAGTAAAAGTTGTAATTTGTATATAAACTAATTTTTGGAATCGCCGGAAAGTGATTAGACTGCATAATTTGGTTTATTTCTAAATCGAACATTTTATTTGTACTTGGTTTTTTTGCGGTACATCATGTATAATCATGTAACTATACAAATTATGTGCGTCCCAATCGAACGCGCCGCGCCCATCAAGGGAGTTAACTCTATTGTGTTTACTTTTACAGTCAGAAAAAAACCGCTACTGGCGGTCTCGTAGAATTTTCATGTAATATTATTTGTATTGTGTAGTTCTTACCAACAATAAACTTTAGAACACAGCGTGAATCATTTATTTCGGATCTTGTGTAACTTCAGCAGAGTAACTACAACCTTCATGACAGAAAACACTTAATCCCAACAACAATTACGACGAATATTTAGAAAACACTATGAACGGCGCGGAATCCTCAATAAATCACCCGCCAACATACCCCACCCCTTGGTCATCCAATCCCGTCCCTGACGAGGCTTTTACAAGCACACCAAATGCAGTTACCCTGAAAATATCAAGCGCCCTTGTGAAATAGCGGGTCCAGAATACGTCAACCTATAATCACACTCATTCAGAGAGAACAGATTGATACCTAAGAAAGGAAACAAACGATTTAAAATATGAGATTTCGTCTGCCACACTGCAGCTAAATGGCATGTTAAATGAATGATGTAACGATTTAGAACAATATGGTCGGCGAAACTGCATCCGGATACCTGGCTTTTTCGATTTTGGTCAGTGTGTACGGAGGAAAGTACAGACTCCTGGGACACCAGAATGAATACCATGGAAACCAAAAGACCCACAGATTCGCTAGAAAAAGTATGGGGTTCCATTACCAGATCTACGTTGACCTATACATGTCGATTACCTATTAAATTAATTTATAAATTTACTTTTTATACTATGGCAAAGGTCTAAAGTTTAAGAACACCAATGTGTACAGGGGACCTCGGTTTTTCGTACCATCCGAACGATTAGACAGCTGTCCTTGTCAGGCCTTCACTACTGCATCACTGAGAAGAGGTACCTACGCCGGGAAATCTGGATAAACTTTTTAGGCTAATGCAGGGATCGAACACCCGACCTCCAGGCTAGCGAGCCAGCGTCTTACCCACCGTGACCCCCCCCCCCATTTTCTAACGGATTTGGAGGAAATCTCACAAGACGATTAATAACGCTTAACATTTATTGGACAGACAAATTCAATATAGCCAAAACGTGAAATCCATGTACACAAATCTCTGTACAGGAAATCATGATCGTGCTTTGATACGTTGCCTGAGATAATTAATTGCGAATTGCACCAGAATATTAGTTTACCTAATTATTGTCGATCTCCAATGTATAAAATAATGTTTAAATGTTATATTGCAGTAAATATAGGACGGTCTGAACTACACCACAACATATTTATGTACACACATAAAAATAAATATCACAGTAAAAGCAATTTTGAAAAACATTATCACAATTCCATCGAGCAAACATATATATCTAATTCAAATTTAAAACGTCGAACCATATTATACAATTACTTCTTGATTTGTTAAAATTGTGGATTGGACGGGACATGCCGTAAAACAAAGAGTGCAAGCAACGTGCCCTACATGCAAACAGCCAACATCTAGGCTGTACCCCCTCCCCTCCCCGAATTCCGATAATAAATAAATGACACATATTAAATAATTGCACATATATCTGAAAAGTAGAAAGTGTTCACTCTCTAACTCCGTCAAGGTTTTGAATTAGTGTAACTATATACTGAGTAAATTAGATAGAATTATTAAAGCTATATTGTTCCAAAGCATCGACCAATAAAATTGCTTAACATCGAACTACTCCAGCAATTTAAATATGTACTCCCAAGTTCCATCACTCTCACCCAATTAGAACCAAAGTTATCGTGTTTCAAAGTATCAAAATAATCAAATTTCATATTTCTGTTTATGTACCGGATAATGCGTATGTTCTTAGGTATTCACCTCACAAACCCTAAGCAGAAAATGTTGATTTATTGATGTAATATAACTATTATATGTTTCATTACTCTCACCTAATTAGAACCAATATTATCGTGTCCAAAATCACCAGGCGAACTCCATAAAGGCATTCACGTAAAAAAAACACCTACATCAAATTTGAACATTCTACTTCAATTCTAAGAGAGCAGACAGAATGGCTCATTATCTAACTTAGGCAAGTCAAGGTATTGATGTAATGGAACTACACACTAAGTTTCATCACTCTCACTAAATTAGAATCAAAGTTATCATGTCCCTAAGCACCAACAATGAAATTGCTTATCTCCGAACTCGGTGAAGGTAATCACCCAATAAACAACTACAACAAGTTGATCATCCTAGTTCAATTAGGCGAGGTATTGTGTTCAAAAATGTGTGACGGACCGACAAACGCATATAAATATCCCCCCGCTTCCTTCAGAAGGCGGGATTCAATTCAGTTTGTCATTTCATATTATACATAGTTCTCTTGCACGTCAGACACTCAATAGCAGTCTGGTGACCCGTATAAAAACCCACGAGGCTGGACAAGTGACCATAATTCTTCTCGCGTACAACTATGGGTTGAAAGCCTGACACTAAGACTCATTATTCCTACTGTTTCAAAGCGTGGACGTTAGCTCATTCGAGCGCCCAATCCGCCATGCTGTGGTTGCAGTGTAACGGATTGGATTGCTAATGACGTCTTTTCCGTTTATAAAATGGGTGAATTGGGTGTGGTAAAATGTATCCCATGCCAATTTATTTGAATTGTGAAAAACGTAGCATGTGCCAATTTAATCTAAATGTGACTTAATTCAGTTGTTACTATAGTTGGAGTATCGCCTGGGATCTTTGGTCTTGCGACACGGAACCGGAAATTACAAACTATGTCGCACAAGATACGCCTATAATGGTTTGAACTGCCAATCAATATAAAGAAATTTTGAGCAAAGTTGATCAAAGAAATGACGTTGCAAATTGACCACACGGTGTTTATTATTCTCTGTTTGGCGGAGTCGTCATAATCCTCTCCTTGGGACACCGTATGGATTGTTTCATACACTTCAGTTATAGCTATAGGTAACAGTGTCATCAACGCCAGAACTGAAACCAATATCAACGGAAGCGTGGTACGCATTGTGATTGTGTTATGGCTACTTTCAGTCGTGCTAAAGGATCGTCTAAAGCTAAGACTTTGCTTGATCTTAATAACTACCATAATGTTGAGTATCAACAGAATAACACAGGGCAGTGTTGACCGTAGAAGCAGATTGAAGTATGTCAGTGGTCCCGCGTCAACTTGGTCACTGCAGATTGTCATGTTAACTTGTTCTCCTCTAAGAATTATGGAGTTCACTGCCATGCTCCCCACAAATGCTACACAGAAAACAACCAAACACGTCACCCAAGCAGCCTTCCTGGTGCAACATCGACTTTTATGCAACGGTTTCCAAATCGCAATGCACCGATCTAAGGATAGGGCTACAACAAGACACGGTGAAGTAGTTCGGAACAAGGAGTAACACACATGCCATACTTTACAGAAATTAAAAGACATCAGATGAAAAGATGTTAGATGGTCCAAATGATCTAGGATATCTTCAGTTGCTGTTTGTAGTAACACCATGGTATCTGAGATGGCTGTAATTCGGAGATAAATAGCGTAGGAATGTTGGGATATGTTCTTATGAAAGGTCATGAAAACTATCAGAATATTTCCAATCAAGCCGAGGCTAGCTACGGTACCAACAACTGGGGCGAACGGAAATCGTTCTGTATCGGTCTCTTCCGTGTCATCATTAGATACTTGAAACGTTTGATTTTCAGGGAGAAGCGTGTAGTTGGAGTTTTCCATCTTTTCCGTGAAATAAAACTGTAAAAGATCAGATAATTCTGTCATTTTGAAAGTAAAATACGAATTGTTTGTTGCGTGGAAAGTCAACTAACTACAAAATTCATCTTCAATGCAGGGTGGATGCAGGGATAAACTGAGATGTAGACTCAGGGCCCCAACAGAAGATCGCGTAGTTTTGGGGATCTTGTCAATTCTTGAATTTACGTCGTTTAGAGAAATTGTTGGATAAGCTAGAAACATCACGATATACTCTAACAATCACCGTTTACAGCAAGTCATTCAGAACAGGTATCGCGCGTTTCTCTTTGGCCAGGCTTAGGGGTGGCGGAGTCTCTGGCCCTATCCACCCTGACCTGATTGTCTTGTTTTCTATTATAAAAAAGGAAATGTCGAATTATGTAATTAAACCATGTCCATGGAGGTGTATATATTGACAAGAGTGTATGGTGGTCACGTGATCGCGTGCCGACTATGGCGGTTGGCAGCCATTTTACAACCGGGAAGATTTAGCCTGCGTTGGCATATACCAATATGTCTGATATTTGTTATTGTTTTGGTAAATTCAATGTCAGGCGAAAAGGGAGTGAATTATCATGTCATAACTAGGTATGATAAGTTATAAGTGAAATAGTGAATTAATAGATATAATACAAGCCAACAGTGAGGCTGATGTCCCCCGCCGAAATCCCAAAATAAATAGACGACACATATTAATTAATCGCACATTTATTTTTTTCAAACGTATCGAGTTATCGTGTCTCAAAGCATCAACCAATCAAATTGCTTATCTCTGCTTACCCAAAGCGGAAAATGCTCATCTTCGAACTCCATCAAGGCATTGACCTAATAAGCATATACACCAAGTTTGAACATTTTAACTCAATTAGAAGGAGAGTTATTGTGTTCCAAAGTCTCGACCACTCAAATTGCGTATCGCTCTGCTTACCCTGAGCAGAAAATGCTCATTATCGAACATAGTCGAGGTATTACTGTAATGAATAAGCATATACACCAAGTTTGAACATGTGTTCCAAAGTCTCAACCAATCAAATTGCTTATCGCTATGCTTACCAGGAGCAGAAAATGCTCATTATCGAGCTTTGTCAAGGTAATTAGAACTAAACCTATCGTGTCCCAAAGCATCAACCAATCTAAATTGCTTATCTCTGCTTACCCTAAGCGGAAAATGCTCATCTTCTAACTCCATCAAGGCATTGACGTAATAAGCATATACACCAAGTTTGAACATTTTAACTCAATTAGAAGGAGAGTTATTGTGTTCCAAAGTCTCGACCAATCAAATTGCGTATCGCTCTGCTTACCCTGAGCAGAAAATGCTCATTATCGAACTTAGTCGAGGTATTAATGTAATGAAACTATACACCAAGTTTCATCACTCTCACTTAATTAGAAGTAAAGTTATCGTGTCCCAAAGCATCAACCAATCAAATTGCTTATCTCTGCTTACGCTAAGCGGAAAATGCTCATCTTCGAACTCCATCAAGGCATTGACCTAATAAACACATACACCAAGTTTGAAGATTCTAGCTCAATTAGGAAGAGAGTTATTGTGTCCCAAAAAGTGTGACGGACAGACAGACAGACGGACGGACGAACCCATTTTAATAGTCCCCCAACTTTCTTCGAAAGGCGGGGGACAATAATCATGATAATTGTGTAAAATAATTTAATAAATACGGCAAGAAGACGTCGAACACTCCAAGCTTGATGCCGAAAACCCGGCGGGTCCATTCACTTAATTTATTAGTACTGATACATTTATTATGTAATAATTACAATGTCCGTCTGTTTAGCGAACTTCCAAATTAATGTTTTATTTAATTATTATGGAAATTGCGCAAATTATATATAGACACATATGTGGCTTTGTACGAAAAATATCGCGGGGAGTAAGTCTGCTTATTGGAGTGGAGTGTTTAGTCACAGACATGCACTCACCAGTAGTTGCTTTGTTATGTGTTAGTTTCACTCCCTTGGATTTAATTAATTAGGACGACATTGTGTTCAGAGATGTACGCTACAGAATAAAGCGAAGGTTTCTTGCAATATCCGTTATGTTTCTTTTTTTTTTCTTCAGAAAACCCGCTTAAAGCCCCCGAACTAGTTAAAAACAAGCCAACAGTGAGGCTGATGTCCCCCGCCGAAATCCCAAAATAAATAGATGATACATATTAATTAATCGCACATTTATTTTTTTCAAACGTATCGAGCAATCAAACTGTACACGAAGTGTAAAAAAATCCCATCGGCATCGGATATTATTAAAATCTATTTTATTTCTTTATTTATCACCTGTATGACGCTATACAGTCAGTTATCTGTCAACCAAGCAGAACTTTCATTAAAGATCATCCAACAAATCATTTAGATCTATCCAAAATAAAGTTTTATGTGAGCTACGAGGAGCAATGTTCAAAATTTTGCCGAACACTCTTTAGATCTGGACATTCGAGGACTTTCACTTAGCTCAATTAATAAAATAAGCATGATTTCGTAGTTCTGCGCACAATTTTCACATTGCCATATGTACGGTATTCATGATGATGATGATTATGATAAGAGTTACTCTTAAAGCCCCCCAAAATGTGCCAGTTGACCAAAACTATTGTTTTTAGGACTGTAAGGCAAGATCTTTCAATCATCATTTTTTTGGTTGATATTGTTGAATTAGAACTGCTTTTTAATGGATTTATCCACCCTTCGTCATTCTATATCCCTTTGTTTACATTACGTTCATCCGGGTATTTCTGTCATTCTTTCCCGGTTGAAACATGGCGTTAACGTTGCATCAATGGGGATCACGTGACCACAATACACTCTAGTCAATATATACACCTCTATGACCATCGTTAAATCAAAAGAGACTAGTTGACCGAGAGGTGCTGCGTATTTGAAACCAATCTGGCATTAAAAACTAAATGAGCGATTCTTGGTGACGGCATAAGGTCCAATTAAAGTATATGTACGGCTTCTGAGTTTTGGGTAAATTTCAGATTTTCCAGTCTAAACCACGCTTAAATGTACTTATAGTATTAATTTAGCATTTTCTTTAACGGATTCAGTCTGGTTAAAAGCGGCCAATCAAAAGATTTTAGGAAGGATATAGATGGAGCTGGCTTTTGACCATATCTCCTTTTTATATCTCCAACAGGACGTGGCAGGTTGACAATGTGTCAGCTGATCATATCTTTGAATGTAATGAACCTGCATTGAATACCCTATCGAAAATTGGACTAGGTGGGTCCCGCCACATCCAGGTCCTCCCACAACATATGTTTATTCCGTGCACCGGACAATCGGTTGTCTGGTCGTGCAACCCCGTGTAGATTGTTGTTCTTACGGATATAAGAATTTTTTTAAAATTCCATCTCAAAGATTTAGTTTTCAATTAGGGTCGAGTTCAATCCGATGAGAAGTAAGATTAGTTTTCGTAATCCTATGCAAAGTTATTACAAACAAGCGGCACAACAATTCTGAGGTTAATATAATGAAATGGGGTTTAACGTCCTGGGCTAATGGAAGACGGGCATACGCCATACAGTGTGCTATGAGGGAAATTTTTGCCCGGGCAGCGGCACTACGGCCTACTCTTATATCGAATTCCAACTGCCAATGGATCTTTTACGTGCACTCCAATGTGTACACGGGACCTCGGTTTTTTGTCCCATCCGAACGACTAGGCAGCTGTCTTTGTCAGGCCCTCCTTCTGCATCACTGACAAGGTGCAATAGTGAAAACTTTCTAATACTAAATCACCAAAACTCGCAATTCTAAACTATAAATGACTTACCTGCAGTTGTCCGAAGCAGTTCACAAGAACAAAATCTGCCGATTTAATTTTAATTACATGGGCAACACAACTACTGTGATGAGCAATTTATGAATATAAATCGATTCTATTTCCACGTTGTGTTTGCATTTAACTAGATTGTGATGGTAGTTGCCAGGTCACTTCATTAAGTTTCTGAGTGGGAAATAAACATAGAGGGATTTGATTTGAGAGAGGAGAATGCTATTCCATTTTAAATGAAATGGAATGGGGTTTAACGTCCTGTTATTCTGCTCCTAACCTGGGCTAATGAAGACAGGCATACTGCATGCAGTGTGTGCTATGAGGAAAATTTTGTCCGGGCAGCGGCGCTACAGACTACTGTCAATGGATCTTATTACGTGCACGCAAATGTGTACACGGAAAATCTGGATGACGTTTCTTGGCCAATGCAGGGAACAAACACCCGACCTCCAGTCTAGCGAGCCAGCTTCTTACCTATTTAGCCACGTGATACCCCGCTATTCCATTTTAACTTCTGACGTCGCATTTAGAACTAACAGGACTCTATAATGGACGATAGGCTGGCACAGCCAGGCAGGATACGCCCACATTTTCGAGAGATGGATAGAGAACAAGCAATACCGAAAGTGATTTTTCCTACATCATTAAGTCCTGTATTTCATACTGTATTGGGAGCAGCCATTTTGTTGGTCAGTTCCAGTCTGATTTTCATGAAATTCGAAGCTGACAATGATTATGGTGTGACGGTACACAACCTAGAAATGTGTACAAACGGCGGCCATTTTGTCTGGCAATTATGGTCCGATTTTCTCGAAATTCGAACTCAACCTTCCGTAGGGTGTAACGGTAATAGAGTCAAACGCTTTTTTAAATCGGATAATAACTGTGACCTCCAGAGGGACCATAGGATATTTTTCAGACAATCAGGGGCCATAATTCAGGAAGTTACGATCCGATATGCGCAAATAACGAAAGGAACCAAGATCTTTGGGTTATAACCATGCATTTCAAGTTTCATCAAAATCGAATTAAAATTGTGACCTATACAGGGTCCACAACCATGATATACCATTTTTTAACAGTATTCGTGTACAAACGGCGGCCATTTTGTATGGCAATTTTGGTCCGATTTTCCCGAAATTCGAACTCAACCTTCCTTACGGTGTAACGGTGATATAATCGAACGGTTTTTTTAAATCGGATAATAATTGTGACCTCCAGAGGTACCACATTCTAAAAAAGGTGATTTTTCGGACAATCAGGGGCCATAATTCAGGAAATTACGTTCCGATAGGCGCAAATATCGACAGGAACCAAGCTCTTTGGGTTATAAACATGCATGTTAAGTTTCATCAAAATCGGTTCAAAATTGTGACCTCTATAGGGTCCACAAGCTAGAAACGTGATTTTTCGTACAATCAGGGGCCATAATCCATGAAGTTTTGATCCGATACATGCCAATATCGAAAGTAGCCGAGATCTGTTGGGGATAAACATATATTTCAAGTTTCGTCAAAATCGGGTAAGAATTGTGACCTGTAGAGAGTCAACAAACAATTGTGGACGGACGGACGGACAGGGGCGACGACATAAAACGTCCACATGAAAATGTGGGCGTATAAAAACTAAAAAGAAAGGGGGTTAACGTCCACTCGACACAAACTAGGTCATTTTGGGACTAACATATGGTTTTAATTTTATTTCAATAATTCGCTTGCGCGCAGGGGTCTTTAGCAGTGGGAGGAAACCCACGTGGTTGAGAAGGCGCCCCAGTCTCCATGCCACATACGCTCACACCAGGACTCGAAACCACAGCCGCAAGACAGAGGTGACCGGCCAGCTAGAGGTCGAAGCGCGGCACTCTAGACCATCCCAACCCCCCTCTATAATGGAACAACTAAAAAGGTATAATGTCTTTCATCTAATAACAATCCAAGCCATTAGGCAAAATTCCTCAACAAAAATAACAGTATTGGTAAAATAGTGTATTACACGAGACACAGTGGTAAGAAATGCCCGGAAGAGTGTACGTACCCTGTCTGGCGCCACACCCGCCATAGCTGCATCAAAACCATTACACGAAATCTCGGTAAAATATGACGGCCTTAAAACTTGTTAAAGGTTTTATAAGTTTAGTGCGCAAGTATCCCTGTAGTTGAAGCTTCGATGACAACCTCGATCTACTTAAAAAATCAGAATAAAAGGAACATGCTCTCGCGTAACGACCTAGCTAAGACACAAACAGTCCACAAACTAGTGATATTGTAATGTTACTACTACTAAAATGGAAAATCAAAGTCATCATGTTTATCGTACAATTTAACACGCAGTTAGTGGGAATCGTCAAAATCGAGACGCAGATCCAAGTATAAAGCGTAATTGTCACTGTCAGTACTGGTTTTAATTTCGAGCTTATCAGGATATATGAATTCTACATAATCACTAAATTTAGGATAATTCACTGATAGAAAGTAAATGAAATGAAATTTAACGTCCTACTCTTCTGAACTGAAGCTGGGCTAATGAAAGACGGGCATACGCCATACAGTGTGCTATGAGGAAAATTTTGCCGAATTTTATATCGAATCAAAGTTTTTATTGTTTCATATAAACACAGTTTATTGAATCAGACATTTCTTATATGCAAATGTAATTTAAATGCGAGCTACATCAATTTGTTGTTCGAAGAGATAAATGGTTAACATCCACTCGACACAAACTAGGTCATTTCAATAATGATCTTTAGCAGCTGGAGGACACGCAGAAAACTCACGGAGTTGGACGTGTGTCAACCTTGACCGACCTTATGGTCCGAAGCGCATGCTATTTGGTGACCCAATCTCCTATGTTGTGATTCTGGTGTAACGGCGATTAAATTACTAAATCAGGTATTTTCGGTTTATATTTCGTGTGCAGCGGCTGTGTATTCACCTTGTTAATTTATTGTAGTAAGTAGGTCGACATGATCTAGGATATCTTCAGTTGCTGTCTGAAGTAACACCATGGTATCCGAGATGGCTGTAATTCGGAGATAAATAGCATAGAAATGTTGAGATATATTCTTATGGAAGGTCATGAAAGTTGCTATTTGAAGTATCCGAGATAGCTGTAATTCGGAGATAAATAGCATAGGAATGTTGGGATATATTCTTATGGAAGGTCATGAAAACTATCAGAATATTACCAATCACGCCGATGCTAGCTACGGTGCTAACAATTGGGGCAAACGGGAACCGTTCTGCATCAGCCTCTTCGGTGTCATTATATACCAGAAACGTATGATTGTCCCGAAGACGAGTGTTGTTGAAGTTATCCATAGGTTCCGTTGAATAAAACTGTAAAAGATGAAATGATTCTTTTATTTTGAAAGTAAAATACGAATCTTGTGTTCCTTTGCGAAGGCATTCAACCTTCGATACAAATGAAAGGGAATCTGTGTGATAACTGGTACAAGGACAATAACATAATGATTAACGATACATTAGAAGAGAATGAGATAAAGAACTAACAGTTATCACTATCATAGTTAAAAACTAGATACTGTAAAGGCAATTTGTTGAAAAAGTCAGTCAAATTGATCCGAGATTTTAGCGATTGAATTTTGAGTCTAGCCTCGATCATCACTACGGTGAAAACCATAGTCTTGATTATACATTTTTTATTTAATTTTAATGGAGGTTAGGCTACCGAAGCCATCGACAGATGATTATGGTCTGGATAAGTTAATGTCAAATTAAAATTCAGATATCATTTCAGGATCACAGAAAGACGTGCAATAGGTTGATTTAGCTCCTGCATAATGTATGTTTGTAATCCAGTAAATATCGAAGGCTAGTGATGACATCGAGAGTTGATAATGGCCTGGATAAGTTAATAAATGCCAAATTAATAGTTTATATAAGTTAATTAATGGTTAATTAATAGTTTGTATAACATTTCAGGATTAAATAAAGAAGTGCAATTGGTAGATTTATCTCTTGCATAATGTATGTTTAAAGGTATAATTACATTGGTTAATATGCCAGATTAGCAGAAGTAAATAGAGTAAGACGTTAAACCCCATTTCATTTCATTTGCCACAAACTGTATCCTTAACGCAAATGGTACAAAATAATTCCATTTTGTCAAATGACTTACCACAGTTCTCTGCAACAGTTCATAATAAACGAGACTGTCTTCTCGTAAGGATCCCTCACCTATTGTTGAACGAAAACTACCGGTTAAATGTTTATTGCATTGACGATACAAATACATCGTTAAATGAAAATCAATTCGTTTTTCCGCTTGTTGTTTGCATTTAACGAGACTGTTAAGACACTTCATTAAGCTTCTAAGTGATAAACAACATAGAGGGCTTTAGATTAGGATAGGACAATGCTGCTCTAAAATGTTCGGTTACATTATTTCTTCTGATAACAGGATTTTAATGATTTTGGCTTACGGTGCAATTACAATTCATTGCTTCGTGAATGGCGGTGGTTCGCTTAACCGTTCCATAAAGTCCCTCGGCATTTTCAAATCGGTCAAGGGGTTAGTTCCTTTAAGAACTGTCTCTGAGCGGACGGCCTTATGTAGCTGTAATATGAAAATACCGCTCTTCCCCACTTCTGTTCCAAGGCTATTTTGGAATCCTAACCTATTTTTTTCACCTTGATTCTACTTTATTCGTCAACGGCACCTTTTCTTGCCACAACTGGCATATATTTATAATGATTCAACACTATTTTCAAGTAGAATTCTGCGATTAAAAACATACATAAAATACATTTGAACTGATGAGCAAAGCGATAGTTATTTCATCCCTAAATTTTACTTGAAAAAAGTGTTGAATTATTAAAAATTTGTGTCAAATATAGTGATAAATGATTCCTTTTGGTGGAAAATAAAGAATAATGGTGAAAAATAGAAGGTATGGGTTCTGAAACAGAACCAAGGGCGGGATTTTACCGTATTTTCATATTGCAGCTATGTAAGCCCCGAAAGGAACTGTCAGTGGACATCGTCCGCTCAGAGACAGTTTCTACAGTAATTATCAAAGAGAAAGGGTATACTGATTTGTAATCTATGTTCTTACTAGCTAGCGATGCCAAAATAGACTGTATCTAAAGGGGGTCCTACCTTGTTAAAGATTAATCCGATAATTCATAATTGTCAGTTGAGAAATTGGCAAACATATCATTTTCAACTTCAAATTCAAACGTTTGAAGATGGCCATTCCATGGATGGGAATAGGAAAACAAGGGAGGTAATTGTGATATTATTTAACCGTGACAGCCTGTGTCAGTGATTTTAATCGCTGTGAAATAATGCCCATATAATAGTGAGTTGACAACCTTTTGAGCAAAAGATATGGAAATAATTATGCTCTAACTTTCTTAGAAAATATGAAATTCCCGCCTTAAACAATATTCTATTCAATATAATTACATATAGCCATATAATTGTACAGCATGCTTATGATTATCGCTTCCTGGATTGCGAAGATAGACAGAGAATTCCGTATTTTATTGTTAAAACATTTTAACTGTTGTCCGAGTTCCACTACCCATTCCTAGTCCCAAAATGACCTAGTTTGTGTCGAGTGGACGTTAAATCCCATTTCGCTCTCTCTCCATTACCCATTCCGAAATCTGACCCACCCTTGTTTCAATTATTGTTCTGAATACCTACAAGCTCAACGACAAGACTATCTGACAGTCACATTGTGTAGCTTTAAAACTAAAGTAGGTAAAAACAACGCCATGTCTCTTAAATCCAGCTTCCAAAAGGCGGGAGAATATCCATAGAAATCACGTGTTCTAGAAGTAATTAATCACGTTATTTAAACTGTTATCTCCGCTAACAGGACAGGATGTTTAGCCAATTAGTTAGCCAGTAATTACTATTTCGATTGTTGATAACATACTAGGTAAATGATATATATGCAAACATTGCTGTGTTAATTGTTTCCAATTAGATACTACTCGGTGTAAACCGCTTATTACTAACTTTTTGTGTTGCTGACAATTTATCAAAACCTACGTTATCAAGTACAACAAACAATAGTTATAATAAATGAATTAAACTTTATTAACATTTCTTATGCCATACAATTTATCATGTCAATGACGGAACATGAAACAGACTTACTCCATATCATATACTACCAAGTCCATATATCGTTTCGTATTATATAAAACACGAAACGAAGAATAATATGAAACGAAATATTATGTAGGTACTTGTAACTACAGATAATAAACAAGGTTCGGCTATCAACATACAGCGTCTTTGAACACCAAAAACTGCTTGGTTTCCATGGAGCCCGAAACACGATTAAATTCTATAACGTTTTAATTAGTCCAGCTAGTATAATAGGTGTCATAAAATATCTTGAAATGTCCTGAACAATGTAAAAGACATGTCATTGGAACGAAACTGCCCGTCAACCCCCTGCGTTGGACGGGAGATAATTCAAACCGTAACAATATAAAAATGTAAGTTTAATCAAAGAATGTATATGTGAATATGTTTGCTAAATTTAGGCATGGTGTTAAAATTTTAAATTCTACAGATTAAATAATTTACACATGTGCCCACCTTGACCCAATGACAGTCCTTATGGTCAGAAGCACATGCGTTAGCCCATTCGTCCACCCGATCCCCCTTGCTGTGATTGGAGCGAGCATTGCTGATCAGTTCTTTTCTGTTTATGTCACGTTTGTAGCGGGTGTATATTAACTGTGTTAATAAGGAGTATCACCAGCCATTTTGTTTCAAATGTGACTTATTTCAGTTTGTACTGTGGTAGGAGAACAGCCTGTAATATTTGGTCTTGTGGCACGGAACCGGAAATTACAAACTATGTCGCACAAGATGCGCCTATACTGTTTTGAACTTCCAATCAAAATAAAACAGTTTTGAGCAAAGTTAACCAGATAAAAGATGTTGCAAATTGACCACACGGTATCGACTGTCTCTTTTTTGACAGATTCCGCATATTCCTCACCTTGGGACACTATATGGAGTGTTTCATACACTTCAGTTATGGCTATAGGTAACAATGTCATCAACGCCAGAGCTGAAACCAATATCAGCGGAAGTGTTGTACGTATTGTGGTTGTGTTATTGCTTCTATCAGTCGTGCTAAAGGATCGCCTAAAATTTAAGCTTTGCTTGATCTTAATTATTACCATAATGTTGAGTATCAACAACATTATACACGGCAGTGCTGATTGTAAAAGCAAGGTGAAGTAAGTGATAATGTTTAATGTTTCATCGTCTATTCGTTCTCCACAGAATGACATGTTATCTTGTTCTTCTGTAAGAACCTCTGACAGCATTGTTACGTTTCCCACTAATGCTAAACAGAAAACAACCAAACACGCCACCCAAGCAGCCTTCTTGGCGCAGTATCGACTTTTATGTAACGGTTTCCAAATTGCAATACATCGATCGAATGATAGGGCTACAACAAACCACGGTGAAGTAGATCGGAACAAGGAGTAACACACCATCCATACTTTACAGAAGTTATAAGAGATCTGATGAAAAGACGTTAGGAGGTCCAGATGATCTAGCATATCTTCAGTTGCTGTTTGAAGTAACACCATGGTATCTGAAATGGCTGTAATTCGGAGATAAATAGCATAGGAATGTTGAGATATATTCGTATGAAAGGTCATGAAGACTATCAGAATATTACCAATCACGCCGATGCTAGCTACGGTGCCAACAATTGGGCCGAACGGGAATTGTTCTGTATAGGTCTCTTCCGTGTCATCATTAGGTAACAGAAATGTTTGATTGTCCCGAAGAAACGTGTCGTTGAAGTGTGCCATCGCTTCCGGGGAATAAACCTAAAAAAAAAAATTATTTAATTTTTGTGAAGATTACCCAATATTAATATTACAGCATATTTATAGTTCGCCCTTTCGTATAACTTTCAAATAATAATGTTCAGGGGCACTTTACAAAGTGACAATGTAATCATAAATAAACAACAAGATTATGGATTGTATACAGAGGCAGTTTAAAGCCTGATTAAATCACAGGTGCTTGATAATTAAATTAGCTCTGACCATAAGAGACTAGTTGAACAGTTAGGTTTTAAAACTAGTTTATCTGATGTACGTAATGTTCGACCAGTTGTATAAAGTTGTCAAAGATCTGAGAGGCAAACAGGAGCTAGCTTATTTAAACATAACAAAGGTAAGTAATAAAATCTTAAAATCAATTTGATATTTAACAGGTACCAGTGTAAATTTTATAAAACAGGAGTTATGTGGTCACATTTCTTAGTTAAAGTAACAAGTCTAGCAGCAATATTCTGAACTTTTTGTAATTTATCTATAAGATTTAAAGGTAAACCAATTAAAGTTATCTAACCGAGAAGTGACAAGAGAATTAACAAGTGACTTAGTGGCGTCTATAGTTGCAAATTTACGTATTTTACCTGTATTTCTCATATTAAAATAGTACAATTTACAATTATTGTGTACTTGACCTTCAAGAGCATGAAACTATTAAATAGTGCGCCAATATTACGAGCAGAATAAAATATATCACAATTACAACAGGGGGAATATCATGTGCAAATTTACTTAAATTGATGCCTTGAGCCTAATAACAAATATCCAGTTTTATCATTAAAGTTCTTTGACATCCATTTTCTAATTTCACTAATACAGTTCTTAAATTGCAATTTTGATAAATTGAAAATTGAAAGAGGATGGACAATTAGGTGTAAATGAACTATATAATTGAGTGTCATCGGCATACAAATGAAAGAGGCCATATTTTCTGACAATAATATCTAATTGTGACGTATAGAGGGTAAATAAAATCGGACCAAGAACAGAACCCTAAGGAACCCCAGATGGCAAAACAGATTCAGACGACGATTTACAATTAACTAAAATACACTGTTTTCTACCCACAAGATAGCTTTCTAAAAGATTTAATGCAGAGCCCAAATACTGAATTTAAATTGATGTCTACAAAGAAGAATAGAAGGGTCTACCGCATCGAAAAGCAACAGATAAATATAATAAAATTAAAAATGAACATTTTCTATTATCAATTTCCAATTAAATAGTATTTTAAACCCGGTTTAAAGTTGTTTCGGTACAGTGAAATTGTTTATAAGCACTTTGCAATTGTTCATACAAACAGTTATCATCCAGATTGGCCTTTATCTGAGAAGCAATATTTTAGAAAAAGACATAAGTTAGAAATGAAATAGGGTTTAACGCCCTACTGTTCTGCTCCTAACGTGGGCTAATAAAGATATACTCCACAGCATTATGAGCGATCTGCTTAGTGTCTTTAGCAGACTATATAATGCTATAAATGAAATGAAATGGGGGTTAACGTCCTACTGTTCTGCACCTAACCTGGGCTAATGGAAGACGGGCATACGCCATACAGTGTGCTATGAAGGAAATTTTGCCCGGGCTACGGCCTACTGGTATATCGAATTCCAACTACCAAGGGATCTTTTACGTGCACGCGAGACTGGTTTTTCGTCCCATCCGAACGACTAGACAGCTTTCCTTGTCAGGCCCTCCGTCAAGCATCACTGACAAGGAGAAACCACGCCGGAAAATCTGGATGAACTTTCGCGGCCAATTAAGGACCCGAACATCTTATCTCCAGGCTAGCGTGCCAGCGTCTTACGAACGCGATCCCCAACTTACGTTAGAGGCATGTCTGTAATTTTTAAAAATGTGAGGATCCAGGGTAGACTGTTTAATTAAAAGGGTCACATATAAGCTTGTTTAAAAAGGTTGGGAGTAGTAGAGATGATATACAAGAATTAATAATAATGGTAAAATCTGGAATAACTTCGCCTATAGCTAGACAGTCCTTAAGTACAGGATCTAATGAACAAGACTTGAGGAGCACACGATTACATTAGCCATAAAACAAACGATTCACTCACTAACCAAGTTAAAATTTTCTAAATAAAGAGAATCGTGAGCTTTTAAGTCAAAATTTTTATTTAAATCAAGTTCAGTTCGTTTTTTTTGTATTTTCATTGGACAGAAATCAGAGAATAAATTCGCAGGTTCAGTGTCATTATCATTATCCGGGCGAATAGTCCGCTCAGCATTATGATCCCAAAGGGAATTCCCAACTTTACACAGGTCATTTGGTAGGTTTTCGCCATTGTCTATTTTATCAGAGAAAAATTCATTTTTAGCGTCTTCAATTAAATTATTCACATTGGGTTTTCTTAAGATTTATAAATCTGTTTATGGACATCTAGATTTGTTTCTGCCACAGAGGTTCAGTCTCATTACGGTCCCTTTTGGCTTCTAAATTAGAATCATTGAACCACTGCGTTGTCGGACGAATGGTAAACGTTCTTTGAAGAGCCACAAATGAGTCCCAAATTTCAGAAAGCATAGAGTGATATTGGGTTACCTTCTCTTGTATATCTTGAATACGTTGAATGGTGTTGTGGTTTCTGGATCTTAAGATTAATACTTAGCGGGAAATGCTCAGATATTAATTTGTTCGAGACAGAGAGATTATCCAGTTAACTATCACATGGATTAGTTATCACCAAATCGAGAATATGTCCACCGTTATGAGTCGAAGAAGAAACATGTTGTGTAAGTGATCTATTATTCAACATTTCACAAAAGTCAACCGCGGTGGAATCGTTGGAATCCTCCATATGAAAATTAAAATCCCCCAAATAATAGTGCAACACTTAGTCACAATCAACTGGTCCAGAAATAAACCAAATTCTTCCATAAACTTTGACACAATTTGCTATCTGTAAATTGTAATAATCCCAGTTTCCTTGAAAGAAAACTGTAGAGAACAATCCAAAATGTGAAAAGAATCAAAATGTTCATGACGAATTTTCATACACTTATTAGATGACTTAAACATAAGTGCTACAGCTCCTCCACGTGAACCTCTAAGGCAATCTTTGAAAGAATATCCATCAGGTACTAAAGCTGCGATTGTCGATGAATTAGAACAGTCATTATTCAAGCACGTGTCGGTTATTCCACAAATATCAATTGAATTTTCAACAATATTATCAGATAAAATTGTTGTTATATTCCTTACAGATCTGGCATTAATTGTTCAAACGAAGTTGTTAAAACTGATGCATTGTTTTCGACCGCCTTTCTAATTTGTATCAGATTGTTGTTTATCTTCTGCTTTGTTTCTGATCTGTTTGTGATTTTTGATAGAGTTGGGGTTGAGCTGGATGAGATTGCTATGAATAATGTTAATATTCAATATATGGTTACATTGGTCATTTTGTCAGATTGCCAGACAATAAGACCAAATGAAGTAAATAGATATCTCTGGGATTGGACTAACTTCAAGATGATTTTATTATGTCAAATGACTTACCTCCTGCCAACAGTTCCCTGGAACACTTCATAGGAAACGAAACTGTCTTCTCTAAAGGTTTCCTCACCTATTGTCGTTTTTTTTTTAATTGCATTGACGAGCCAAATACGTGTACTAAGTCGCTAAAATAAAATGGAATCTTTTTGTTCCGCTTGGTGTTTGCGTTTAACTAGACGCCCAGGCCACTTCATTAAGTTTCTGAGTGAGAAACAAACAGAGAGTGGGAGATTTGGATTGGGAGAGGACAATGCTGCTCTAAAATATTCAGTTAGATTATTTCTTCTCATAACAGGATTTTAACGATTTTGGCTCATGGTGCTAATACAATTCACTGCTTCGCGAAAGGCGTTTGTTCACCTAACCTTCCGAGAAAGTTACTCCGCATCCTCTAATCAGTCATAGGGTATACTGATTTGTAATCTATATTCGCACCAGCTGGCGATGCTGGAGAGCTCACGCTGGTGTAATTAATTCCAGTTGGAGTCGATTTTAGACTTGCGAAGATAGACAGGGAATTCCGTAATTTATTGTTAAAACACTTAAACACTACCCGGATGATATTCAATTCCGCGAAATCTGACCCACTGGTCCTTCCCGTCGACTTTACAAATCTATTGCCCCGAACAGGACCAACAAGCGCAATGGTAAACATACCACTAGGCAGTCACATCGTGTAGTTTTAAAACTAAAGTACGTAATAAACGTCATGTCCCTTATTTTCAGCATCCACAAGGCGGGGGAATATCAATAGAAATCCTAAGTTCTAGAAGTTATTAATTACGTTGTTTAAACTGTTTTAAAGTAACCAATTAGTTAGCCAGTAATTACACTTTCGATTGTCGGTAAAATGCTAGGTAAATGGTATATATGTAAACACTGCTGCGTTGATCGCTTAATACTAACTGTATGTGGTATTGACAAATAGTAAAGTTCGGCTATCAACGTCTTTGAATACCAAAAACTGTTTGGTTTCCATGGAGCCAGAAACACGATTAAAATCTATAAGGTTTTAATTAGTCCAGCAAGTAAAATAGGTATCATAAAATATCTTAAAATGTTCTGAACGATGTAAAAGACATGTCATTGGAACGAACCTGCCTGCCCATCCCTTGCGTTTGACGCGAGATAATTCAAACCGGAACAATATATAGATGTAAGTTTAATCCAAGAATGTAAATGTGAATATGTTTGCTAAATTTAGGCATGGTGTTAAAATTTTAAATTATACATATTCAAAAAAAGTAGGGGATATTTGATTTTTAAGTGTTATTAAAGTCACCTAATGAAACTGACGAAGAAACAAATGACAAAATGAAATGAAGTTAACATTCATCGATTTATTCCAAATGATCATTAGACTAAGTAAGGCACAGACTGACCATTATAAGGGTAAAATGATACCCGGGGTCAAACAGCAAAGTTACCACAGCATCACAACAAAGTCAGTAACGGGTAAATCCTCCTCTGTTTGCCAAACAAGCATTGATCCGACGTGGCATACTCCTAATGAGACGTCTAGGGTCATTTTGGTCCAGATTGTCCCATTCCTGTTGCAACGCAGCAGCAAGTTCTTGGACATTGGCAGGACGTTGTTGACGTTGATGTAACCTCTGTCCAAGCATGTCCCAGACATGCTCGATGGGGGAGAGGTCGGGACTCAGTGCTGGCCAAGGTAATGTGGTGATGTTCTGTTGTTGGAGGTAGCCTGTAACGATCCTGGCCCTGTGACATCTTGCGTTGTCATCCTGGAAGATGAAACGGCGGCCATGACGTCGTGCGAACGGCACAACATGGACTGCCAAGATGTTGTCCCGGTAGTACTGGCCTGTAACACGCCCTGCAACAACATGTAAAGCCGTTCTTCCAGCAACAGTGATGCCTCCCCACACCATAACAGAACCCCCCCCCCCCCCCCAAATCGATCATGTCTGATGACGTTAACGTCTTGGAAGCGCTCGTTTCGACGACACCACACCCTCCTACGTCTGTCCAAAAAATCAACAGTGAACCTTGACTCATCTGAAAACATCACACTGCTCCAGCGTCGATTATCCCAGTGTTGACGATCCCTACACCAACGACGTCTTGCCTGAATGTGATGATCTTTCAAACAAGGGATCACGCGAGGACGTCGGGCGCGAAGGTGACCCCTAAGCAGTCGATTCCGAATCGTCTGGCCACTCACACTCACACCAGTGTCTGTTTAAAGACGAGCGCTGATCTGATTTGCTGTGATGACACGATTTCTCAAGGCCACGGATAAATCGATCCTGGGCTTGAGTTGTCGACCTGAGCGTGGTGTGTCCTGTACAGATTGTGTATCACGGTATCTGGACCATAGCCTGCTTATGAACGACTGAGAAACATTCATCGTCCGCGCCACAACCGCCTGTGTTGTGCCGATCTGTAGCATGTCAAGGGCACGTAACCTTTCATTTTGGGTAAGCCGACGCATATCAAAATTTGTTTTCTGGTCATTAAAACAATTAAACTGATGTTTCCACCCTGGAATTCAATGCCACAATGACTGTAACATTCAAAGTCAGAGTCGTGCAAATCTTGGGTTGGACCCCCATGATGATCCCAAGCATCACCTGCATTCCATGCGGTAGCTATTGGTGCGTTTGGGCGTCACATGTAACTGGAAATGTTTCTTCTGTTAGGTTCTATAGTGACTTTTTTCGTAGTCATTTGCATATTTTAGTATTATGCCCCCAAAATCAAATATCCCCTACTTTTTTTGAATAGTATATATAGTTTACGCATGTGACCACCTTGACCCAATGACAGTCCTAATGCTCAGAACCGCATGCGTTAGCCCATTCGACCACCCAATCCCCCATGCTGTGATTGGGGCGTGTATTGCTAATTAGTTCCTTTCTGTTTATGTCACGTTTGTAGTGAGTGTATATTAACTGTGTTAATAAAGAATATACATTTTGTTTCAAATGTGACTTAATTCAGTTTGTACTGTGGTAGGAGTACAGGTTGTAATATTTGGTTATATGGCACGGAACCGGAAATTACAAACTATGCCGCACAAGATGCGCCTATACTGTTTTGAACTTCAAATCAAAATAAAACAGTTTTGGGCAAAGTTAACCAGATAAAAGATGTTGCAAATTGACCACACGGTATCGACCGTCTTTTTTTGGCAGATTCCACATATTCCTCACCTTGGGACACTATATGGAGTGTTTCATACACTTGTGTTATGGCTATAGGTAACAATGTCATCAACGCCAGAGCTGAAACCAATATCAGCGGAAGTGTTGTACGCATTGTGATTGTACCATTGCTTCTTTCAGTCGTGCTAAAGGATCGTCTAAAGTTTAAGCTTTGCTTAATCTTAATCACTACCATGATGTTGAGTATCAACAACATTACACACGGCAGTGCTGATTGTAAAAGCAAGGTGAAGTAAGTGATAGTGTTTCATGGTCCATTTGTCCGCAGAAATCAACAACATTACACGAAGAAGTGCTGATTGTAAAAATTTAAGCTTTGCTTGATCTTAATCATTACCATAATGTTGAGTATCAACAACATTACACACGGCAGTGCTGATTGTAAAAAGGTGAAGTAAGTGATAGTGTGTAATGTTTCATCGTCTATTCCTTCTCCGCAGAATGACATGTTACCTTGTTCTTCTGTAAGAACCTCGGAGAGCATTGTTATGTTTCCCACTAATGCTAAACAGAAAACAATCAAGCACCCCACCCAAGCAGCCTTCTTGGCGCAGTATCGACTTTTATGTAACGGTTTCCACATCGCAGTACATCGATCTAAGGATAGGGCTACAAACCAGGGTGAAGTGGTTCGGAACAAGGAGTAATACAGCATCCATACTTTACAGAAATTAAAAAACAAATGACGAAAAGACTTTAGGAGGTCGACATGATCTAGGATATCTTCAGTTGCTGTTTGAAGTAACACCATGGTATCCCAGATGGCTGTAATGCGGAGATAAATAGCATAGGAATGTTGAGATATATTCTTATGGAAGGTCATGAAAACTATCAGAATATTACCAATCACGCTGATGCTATAGCTACGGTACCAACAAATGGGGCAAACGGGAATTGTTCTGCATCAGTCTCTTCGGTGTCATTAGATATCAGAAACGTTTGATTGTCCCGAAGACGAGTGTTGTTGAAGTTATCCATAGGTTCCGTTGAATAAAACTGTGAAAGATGAATTTGATTCTTTTATTTTGAAAGTAAAATACGAATCTTGTGTTCCTTGGGAAGGCATTTAATGCAACCATCGATACAAATGAAAGGGAATCTGTGTGATAACTGGAACAAGCAAAATAACATAATGATTAACGATACATTATGGGAGATTAGATTAAGAGCTAACAGTTATCACTATCATAGTTAAAAACTAGATACTGTAAAGGCAATTTGTTGAAAATGTCAGTCAAATTGATCCGAGATTTTAGCGATTGAATTTTGAGTATAGTCTCGATCATCATTACTGAAGTCGGTACGGTGAAAACCATAGTCTTGATTATCCATTTATTATTTAATTTTAATGGAGGTTAGGCAGCAGATAGGATTGTAATCCAGTAAATATTGCGAGCTACCGAAGCCATCGAGAGATGATTATGGTCTAGATGAGTTAATGTCAAATTAAAATTCAGATATCATTTTAGGATCACAGAAAGACGTGCAATAGGCTGATTTAGCTCCTGCATAATGTATGTTTGTAATCCAGTATATATCGAAGGCTGCTGATGACATCGAGAGTTTATAATGGCTTGGATAAGTTAATTAATGCCAAATTAATATTTTATATAAGTTAATTAATGGTTAATTAATAGTTTGTATAACATTTCAAGATTAAACAAAGATGTGCAATTGGTAGATTTATCTCTTGCATAATGTATGTTAAATGTATAATTACATTGGTTAATATGCCAGATTAGCAGAAGTAAATAGAGAGATAATCTCTGGGATTCGACTTGCCACAAGATGTATCCTTAAGGCAAATAGTACAAAATAATTCCATTTTGTCAAATGACTAACCACAGTTCTCTGCAACAGTTCATAATAAACGAGACTGTCTTCTCGTAAGGATCCCTCACCTATTGTTAAACGAAAACTACCGGTTTAATGTTTATTGCATTGACGATACAAACACTTTATCGTTAAATGAAAATCAATTCGTTTTTCCGTTTGTTGTTTGCATTTAACTAGACTGTGTTAAGTCACTTCATTATGCTTCTAAGTGATAAACAACATGGAGGGGGGTTAGATTAGGAGAGGACAATGCTGCTCTAAAATGTTCGGTTACATTATTTCTTCTGATAACAGGATTTTAATGATTTTGGCTCACGGCGGTGCAATTACAATTCACTGCTTCGTGAATGGCGGTGGTTCAGTTAACCGTTCGAGAAAGTCCCTCGGCGTCTTCAAATCGGTCAAAGGGTTAGTTCCTTTAAGAACTGTCTCTGAGCGGACGGCCTTATGTAGCTGCAATATGAAAATACCGCTCTTCGCCACTTCTGTTCCAAGGCTATTTTAGAATCCTTACCTTATTTTGTTCACCTTGATTCTACTTTATTCTTCAAAGGCATCTTTTCTTGCCACAGCTGGCATATATTTATAATGATTCAACACTATTTTCAAGTAGAATTCTGCGATTAAAAACATACATAAAATACATTTGAACTGATGAGCAAAGCGATAGTTTATTTCATCCCTAAATTTTACTTGACAAGAGTGTTGAATTATCACAAATTTGTGTCAAATATAGTGATAAATGATTCCTTTCGGTGGAAAATAAAGAATACTGGTGAATAATAGAAGGTAAGGGTTCTGAAACATGCCAAAATAGACTGTATCTATAAAAAGTCCTACCTTGTTAAAGTTTAATCCTATAATTCACAATTGCCAGTTGAGAAATTGGCAAACATATCATTTTCAACTTCAAATTCAAACGTTTGAAGATGGCCATTCCATGGAAGGGAATGGGAAAACAAGGGAGGTAATTGTGTTATTATTCCCTGTGACAGCCTGTGTCAGTGATTTTAATTCCCTGTGAAATAATGCCCATGATCGTATAATAGTGAGTTGACTACCTTTGGAGCAAAAGGCATGGAAATAATTATGTTCTAACTTAGAAAATATGAAATTCCCGCCTTAAACAATATTCTATTCAATATCATTACATATAGCCATAATTGTACAGTCTAAAGGATACGAAAACAAGCAGCATGCTTATGATTATCGCTTCCTGGATTGCGAAGATAGACAGAGAATTCCGTATTTTATTGTTAAAACATTTTAACTGTTGGCTGAGTTCCATTACCCATCCCAAAATGACCTAGTTTGTGTCGAGTTGTGAAATCCCATTTCTCTCTCTCTCCATTACCCATTCCGACATCTGACCCACCCTTCTTTCAATTATTGTCCTGCATACCTACAATCTCAACGACAAGAATATCTGACAGTCACATTGCGTAGCTTTAAAATTAATGTAGGTAAAAACAACGCCATGTCTCGTAAATCCAGCTTCCAAAAGGCGGGAGAATATCCATAGAAATCACGCGTTCTAGAAGTAATTATTTACGTTATTAAAACTGTTATCTCCGCTAACAGGACAGGATGTTTAGCCAATTAGTTAGCCAGTAATTGCTATTTCGATTGTCGATAACATACTAGGTAAATGGTATACATGTATATGCAAACATTGCTGTGTTAATTGTTTCCAATTAGATACTACTCGGTGTAAACCGCTTATTACTAACTGTTTGTGTTGTTGACAATTTATCAAAACCTACGTTATCAAGTACAACAAACAATAGTTATTATAAATGAATTAAACTTTATTAACATTTCTTATGCCATACAATTTATCATGCCAATGACGGAACATGTAACAGACTTACTCATATCATATACTACCAAGTCCATATATCGTTTCGTATTATATAAAACACGAAACGAAGAATAATATGAAACGAAATATTATATAGGTACTTGTAACTACAGATAATGAACAAGGTTCGGCTATCAACATACAGCGTCTTTGAACACCAAAAACTGCTTGGTTTCCATAAAGCCCGAAACAAGATTAAATTCTATAACGTTTTAATTAGTCCAGCTAGTATAATAGGTGTCATAAAACTATCTTAATATGTCCTGAACGATGTAAAAGACATGTCATTGGAACGAAACTGTCTGTCCCCCCTCTGCGTTTGACGGGAGATAATCCAAACCGGAACAATATAAAGATGTAAGTTTAATCCAAGAATGTAAATGTGAATATGTTTGCTAAATTTAGGCGTTGTGTTAAAATTTTAAATTCTACAGATTAAAAAATTTACACATGTGCCCACCTTGACCCATTGACAGTCCTTATGGCCAGGAGCGCATGCGTTAGCCCATTCGTCCACCCAATCCCCCTTGCTGTGATTGCAGCGTGCATTGCTAATCAGTTCTTTTCTGTTTATGTCACGTTTGTAGCAGGTGTATATTAACTGTGTTAATAAGGAGTATCACCAGCCATTTTGTTTCAAATTCAGTATGTACTGTGGTAGGAGTACAGCTTGTAATATTTGGTCTTGTGGCACGGAACCGGAAATTACAAACTATGTCGCACAAGATGCGCCTATACTGTTTTGAACTTCCAATCAAAATAAAACAGTTTTGAGCAAATTGACCACATGGTATCGACTGTCTCTTTTTGGACAGATTCCGCATCTTGGGACACTATATGGAGTGTTTCATACACTTCAGTTATGGCTATAGGTAAACAATATCATCAGCGCCAGAGCTGAAACCAATATCAGCGGAAGTGTTGTACGTATTGTGATTGTACCATTGCTTCTTTCAGTCGTGCTAAAGGATCGTCTAAAGTTTAAGCTTTGCTTAATCTTAATCACTACCATGATGTTGAGTATCAACAACATTACACACGGCAGTGCTGATTGTAAAAGCAAGGTGAAGTAAGTGATAGTGTTTAATGTTTCATGGTCCATTTGTCCGCAGAAATCAACAACATTACACGAAGAAAAGCTGATTGTAAAAGCAAGGCGAAAGAGTGATAGTGTGAAATGTTTCATCGTCTATTCGTTCTCCGCAGAATGACATGTTACCTTGTTCTTCTGTAAGAACCTCGGAGAGCATTGTTATGTTTCCCACTAATGCTAAACAGAAAACAATCAAGCACCCCACCCAAGCAGCCTTCTTGGCGCAGTATCGACTTTTATGTAACGGTTTCCACATCGCAGTACATCGATCTAAGGATAGGGCTACAAACCAGGGTGAAGTGGTTCGGAACAAGGAGTAATACAGCATCCATACTTTACAGAAGTTAAAAAAAAACAAATGATGAAAAGACTTTAGGATGTCGACATGATCTAGGATATCTTCAGTTGCTGTTTGAAGTAACACCATGGTATCCGAGATGGCTGTAATGCGGAGATAAATAGCATAGGAATGTTGAGATATATTCTTATGGAAGGTCATGAAAACTATCAGAATATTACCAATCATGCTGATGCTATAGCTACGGTACCAACAAATGGGGCAAACGGGAATTGTTCTGCATCAGTCTCTTCGGTGTCATTAGATACCAGAAACGTTTGATTGTCCCGAAGACGAGTGTTGTTGAAGTTATCCATAGGTTCCGTTGAATGAAACTGTAAAAGATGAATTTGATTCTTTTATTTTGAAAGTAAAATACGAATCTTGTGTTCTTGGGAAGACATTTAATGCAACCATCGATACAAATGAAAGGGAATCTGTGTGATAACTGGTACAAGGAAAATAACATAATGCTTAACGATACATTATGGGAGATTAGATTAAGAGCTAACAGTTATCACTATCATAGTTAAAAACTAGATACTGTAAAGGCAATTTGTTGAAAACGTCAGTCAAATTGATCCGAGATTTTAGCGATTGAATTTTGAGTCTAGCCTCGATCATCACTACGGTGAAAACCATAGTCTTGATTATACATTTATTTAATTTTAATGGAGGTTAGGCTACCGAAGCCATCGACAGATGATTATGGTCTGGATAAGTTAATGTTAAATTAAAATTCAGATATCATTTCAGGATCACAGAAAGACGTGCAATAGGTTGATTTAGCTCCTGCATAATGTATGTTTGTAATCCAGTATATATCGAAGGCTGCTGATGACATCGAGAGTTTATAATGGCCTGGATAAGTTAATTAATGCCAAATTAATATTTTATATGTTAATTAATGGTTAATTAATAGTTTGTATAACATTCCAGGATTAAATAAAGATGTGCAATTGGTAGATTTATCTCTTGCATAATGTATGTTAAATGTATAATTACATTGGTTAATAGAGAGATAATCTCTGGGATTCGACTTGCCACAAGATGTATCCTTAAGGCAAATACTACAAAATAATTCCATTTTGTCAAATGACTAACCACAGTTCTCTGCAACAGTTCATAATAAACGAGACTGTCTTCTCGTAAGGATCCCTCACCTATTGTTAAACGAAAACTACCGGTTTAATGTTTATGGCATTGACGATACAAATACTACATCGTTAAATGAAAATCAATTCGTTTTTCCGCTTGGTGTTTGCATTTTACTAGACTGTGTTAAGTCACTTCATTACGCTTCTAAGTGGGAAACAAATATAGATGAGTTTAGATTGGGATAGGACAATACTGCTCTAAAATGTTCGGTTATATTATGTCTTCTGATAACAGAATTTTAACGATTTTGGCTCATGCTGCAAATACAATTCACTGCTTCGTGAAAAGCGGTGGTTCACTTAACCGTTCGAGAAAGTTCCTCAGCATTCGCTAAAGTGATATATTCCGCATTTTCAAATCAGTCGAAGGGTTGGTTCCTTTAGGAACTGTCTCTAAGCGGATGATGTCCACTGACAGTTCCTGTCTGGCTTTATAAATCCGCAATATACCGCTCTTCCCCACTTCTGTTCTAAGGCCATATAATCGTACAGTCTAAAGGATACGAAAACAAACAGCATGCTTATGAATATCGCTTCCTGAATTGCGAAGATAGACAGAGAATTCCGTATTTTATTGTTAAAACATGTTAACTGTTGGTTGAGTTCCACTACCCGGATGATATCCCATTCCGAAATCTGACCCACCCATCCTTCAGTCTAGTGTCCTGACGAAGACCAAGAAGCTCAACGATAAGAATATCTAACGGTCACATCGTGTAGCTTTAAAACTAAAGTAGATAGAAAACAACGCCATGTCTCTTAAATCCAGCATTCACATGGCGGGAGAATATCCATAGAAATCATGTGTTGAAGTGATTAATTACGTTATTTAAACTGTTATCTCTGCCAACATGACAGTGTGTTTAGTCAATTAGTTAGCCAGTAATTACACTTTCGATTGTCGATAAAATACTAGGTAATTGGTATATATGCAAAGACTGCTGCGCTAATCGTTCCCAATGAGATACTACCTGGTGTAAACCGTTTATTACTAACCGTTTGTGTTGTTGACAAATAATAAGGTTCGGCTATCAACATACAACGTCTTTGAATACCAAAAACTGTTTGGTTTCAATGGAGCCAGAATCATGATTAAATTCTATAACGTTTTAATTAGTCCAGCAATTTCAGTAATTCGCTTGGGCGTGGGTGTCTTTAGCAGTGGGAGGAAACCCACGAGGTTGGGAAGGCGCCCCCATCTCCATGCCACATATCCTCACACCAGGGATCGAAACCACAGCTGCAAACCAGAGGTGACCAGCCAGCTAGAGGTCGAACCGCGGCACTCTAAACCACTAGGCCATCCCAACCCCCCAATCCAGCAAGTGAAATATTATAGATATCATAAAATATCTTAAAATGTCCTGAACGCTGTCAAAGACATGTCATTTAACCCTAACTGCCTGACCACACGCGTCGTTAGACGCGAGATAATTCAAGCCGGAAGAATATAAAGATGTAAGTTTAATCCAAGGATGTAAATTTAAATATGATTGCTAAATTTAGGCATGGTGTTAAAATTTTAAATTATACAGATTAAATAATTTACACATGTGCCCACCATGACCCAATGACAGTCCTGATGGCCAGACGCGCATGCGTTAGCCCTTTCGGCCACCCAATCCGCTATGTTGTGATTGGAGCGTGTACTGCTAATCAGTTCTTTTCTGTTTATGTCACGTTTGTAGCGGGTGTATATTAATTGTGTTAATAAAGAATATCAACAGCCATTTTGTTTCAAATGTGACTTAATTCAGTTTGTACTGTGGTAGGAATACAGCTTGTAATATTTGGTCTTGCGGCATGAAACCGGAAATTACAAACTATGTCGCACAAGATACGCCTGTACTCTTTTGAACTTCCAATCAAAATAAAACAGTTTTGAGCAAAGTTAACCAGATAAAAGATATTGCAAATTGACCACACGGTATCGACTGTCTCTCTTTTGGCAGATTCCACATATTCCTCCCCTTGGGACACTATATGGATCGTTTCATACACTTGAGTTATGGCTAAAGGTAACAATGTCATCAACGCCAGAGCTGAAACCAATATCAGCGGAAGTGTTGTGCGTATTGTGATTGCGCCATTGCTTCTTTCAGAGGTGCTAATGGATCGTCTAAAGTTTAAGCTTTGCCTAATCTTAATCACTACCCTGATGTTGAGTGTCAACAACATTACACACGGCAGTGCTGATTGTAAAAGCAAGGTGAAGTAAGTGATAGTGTTTAATGTTTCATCGTCCATTTGTCCGCAGAAAGTCACGTTGTCTTGCTCTTCTGTAAGAACCACAGAGTACACAGCTATGTTTCCAATTAATGCTAAACAGAAAACAATCAAGCACGCTACCCAAGCAGCTTTATTGGTGCAGTATCGACGTTTGTGTAACGGTTTCCAAATCGCAATACATCGATCGAATGATAGGGCTACAACAAACCAGGGTGAAGTAGTCCGGAACAAGGAGTAACACACCATCCATACTTTACAGAAGTTAAAAGACATGAGATAAAAACATGTTAGAAGGTCCAGATGATCTAGGATATCTTCAGTTGCTGTTTGAAGTAACACCATGGTATCTGAGATGGCTGTAATTCGGAGATAAATAGCGTAGGAATGTTGAGATATATTCTTATGAAAGGTCATTGAAAATATCAGAATATTACCAATCAAGCCGATGCTAGCTACGGTGCCAACAATTGGGCCGAACGGGAATTGTTCTCGGAGAAGCGTGTTGTTGGAGTGTTCCATCGCTGCTGTTGAATAAACCTGTAAAGGATCAAATGATATTGTCAGTTTGACGGTAACATATGAATTGGTTGTTCTGAAGAAAGATCATGTATATATAATGAACTTTCGACGAAAGTGGTCTTGAAATGAAATCTGTGTGCGTAATGGCAAACGCAGTTTTTTTTTGTTCTGATTCTCCCCATAATTCAGGCTATACTGGAAAGAGTCAGGCATTTTGGAGAAATGCAGCACTTACTTTGAGCATGTAGACGTATAATGCCGTCACCCCCGTGTGTGTGTGTGTGTCTCTCTCTCTCTCCTACAGGCCGCAATTCGTGTGCAGTCCGTCAGAAGAGTATTGTGGTTCTAATTTAGAATTTGTTTCATTGGGTACGGTCGTTCTGTTTTCTCACGGCAGTGTTTTCAATAATTGGGAAAGTCGTTTTTACGGAATACGACTTTGAGTGAAGATATCTTAAATACTTTTAGTCGGATTGATGTGAATTTGCCTTAAACTGGATAAAATAACCATGGTGGTCTATAAATATAGAAAAAATTTTAGGGCCATTTTATGTGCACTTTAACATACTTGATTCAAATTCAGCATAGCAATCATTTTAATAACAGGATGGTACCTATGTATATTGCTCTCTATCCAATCCCCTGGGGAAGAACAACTGTGACAGTATTTGTTCTTTAACCAAGCTCTGGAGGCAACACTGGTGTGACTTCAAATATAATACTTTTATTCTGCTTCTTACATATTAGGTACAAACATCGTAATGCAAACGACGGTAGAACTATCTATATGGAAGGAGTCATGACTTAATTAGCTTGGCTTAGCCCGAGTGTGCTAACTCCAGAAGATCTCGTCTCGTGCCAAGGTCCCCATGGCCTTCGCTCAGTCCTGGCCGGACCTAACTCCTAGCCCTGACTGGACCTCACTGTCGATTCGTTTCTGTTAGTGGGTTTATAAAACCCGTCTAGACGAAGGAGCTTATTAGACACCTGTCTAATGTATCATATCAGGTTTATCATTCACAAAAGTTAGTTTATCAAAGACATTTAAATAAAACATAATGACATAAGGAATTCTACCAAGAACACCAGGGGTGTCGATATCACCTGTCAAGATGACATGTCGCGTCTCTAGCATCTGTCATTCTGTAACATATATATTGCTAATTGATTTCATGAGGATATTCAATGATATATCATCAATTGTGTAACACAACGCCCAAGTATTGTATTTATTGTCTACAGACTGCAATTCTGAATTGATCATCTTGGAACTTTGCATATTTCTTATACCATAAAGTTAGGAACTATTTATTTTAGTGCATGCCCCGACCCCCAATTGTTTGTTAAAACGTGTCTGTAAATTTGGCAAAAAAACCTAACGCCTAGCATTTTAGCATCCTTGTCCATTTACAGCCATTTCATATTTCAATCTCTTCATTTCAATAACTACCATATCGATCAAAGCAGGAATGTGGACGTATATGCTCTTGTTCCATATAACAGGACAATAAGACTAAACGACAGGCAAACTTGACAAAATATGTAACTATTTCGCCATAAGTGTAGTGAAGAGACACACACACAGGGGGAATAACATCCTCCTCGCAGTGTTCCGTTTGATTAGAGATAATCCTACTACTCACTGCTGTAATTAGTAGATATTGTTATTTTAAATTTTGATTGGTCAGTAGTCCGACTAACAACCAATGACTAGCTGCAGTACAAAAGCTTTAAATTTAAAACGAGTGCCAATATTGGACCAAATATGTTTACATAACGTTTCGTCATGGCACACGATTTTATTATGCCCAATTAACCCGTGCATAGCAGAATACTGCAGTAAATCTAATTGCGTGACAAACGAGGCAATCAAAAGTAAACAATACTGTTTGAAAACGAACATACTTTCACCGTTTTTTAATGCCTTAAATCACTGTTCAAAGTTTTAGGTAAGATCCAGATTAACCGTAGGACTGTCATTTTGACTGAACGGGAAGAATAGAAACAGTCCCTCAAAAGTTCAAATATCAGAAGTCAATCCAGCAATGGGCAGAGAGGGATTTCTCTGGCCATTGCTTCATGAATATGGGGGAATAACAACCCACAAAACAAGCGCCCCCTTAATATTAGCCAAAATACCGTAGGCTCTCTGTGGGTTGTACAGATTAAGCTCATCAGAAAAATTAATGTTACATGCAAAAATATTGAAGTGAAAATATTGTTTTATGTCAAAATATGGAAGAAAATAAAATGTTATAGACCAAAACACCGAAGTCAAAAAAGAATTATAGGCCAAAATATTGAACTTAAAGAATTATAGGCCAAAATATTGAACTTAACAGGAGGTACTTAAATGCTGCCATTTTGCCACATGATGCATGGATGGGCTGAGAAGGAACCTAAGGGTATGTTCTTGGAAGCTCTTTTAATGTTAAATTGGTAAGATTGTCATTCGCTAATTTAGTAAATAAGCTAGGAACATATGGGTACACTCTCGAAAACACCATTTACAGCCATGCAGTTATTCAAAACAACTATCTCAACCTGGGTGTTGACTCCTCATAGGGCCAGACTGGGGGACTCTGACTAGTTGGATTCGTTTACTATAATACATATGGAGAATGTCGAATTGTCTATTTTTTAGGTTTTAGATAAAAAGACACTAGTTGACCGAGAGGTTTTGTCTGTTACCAATCGACCATTCCTGTTGACAACCTATTAAACAAATACGTAAAGAGGTCATTGCTGGTGACGACTTGGGTCTAATATAAGTCTTGTTGTGGCATTATTTGAGTTTTTTCGGTAAATTTCAAATTACAACGCTAAAATGTACAGGTAATAATTATTTAACATATACTTTAATGAATCAGTCTGATTAAAACGCGACACGTGTAAAGATTTTAGCAAGGATATAGATGGCGCTGGCTTTTGTTTATATATTTCTATGTTTGTTTGGCCATATCTTGCGCATATATCGTTTGCAGAGGACAATGTGTGAACTGAACATATTTATATATATATATATATATATATATATATATATATATATATATATACAGAGCTTGATTGAATGGATGAACTGTTGTTTAATGGTACTTCAAAACAAGATCGACTGCTGTCCTGCCGGATATAAGAATTTCTTACAATCCCGTACATGTTTTTTGTCCCCCGCCTTTCGAATAAAAGCAGGGGACTATTTTAATGGGTTCGTCCGTCTGTCTTGACTAAGTTCGATTATGAGAATTGTCTGCTTGGGCTAAGGAGCGATAATAAGCAAATTGATTGATCAAGCCTTTGGAACATTTCAAACTGGTCGATGCTTTGGGACAAGATAACTTTGATTCTATCTGGTGTGATGAAACTTAGTGTATAGTTGATAATCAGTTTGACTGCTTATACTTTTGAAATTAATATTTGTCATCTATTTATTTTGGGATTTCGGCAGGGGACATCAGCTATAGGGAGGGTCTAGTTTAATCCGTAAATACCCTAAGGCACCTTGCATGTTAATGTGGCTTTGAATTCCTATTTCCTGAAATGAAGCACATAGATAAGATCTATGATTAAGTTTCGTAATTCATTCAAAGCAGTAGACATTGCAGACAACGTCTTTAAGCGGGGCCAGCAATTCTGATAACAATCGTCGAAATCTTAAATATTGAACAATTAAAAACTATTTAGCTTATTACATATGGAATATATATAGATACCCACGAATTCTTCAAGAACAAAAAAACACAAACTTTACTTTGTAACTTGCAATGTATAACGATAAAAGACTTACCTGCCACACGTCACTGTCTTTTCTTTACTATTGAAATAAAACGAAGTTTTTGTCAACTATTGTTAAACAAAAATTGTCGATTACATGTTAATTGCATTAACGACACAAATTGAAAACTTTATAAATATAAATCGATTCTACATTCCTCTTGGTTTGTGTATTTAATCAGTCGGTGCCAGGCCTCATCATTAAGCTTCTGGGTGAGAAATAAAAAGAGAGGGACTTGGATTGGAAGGCTCAAGGTGATAGTTCACTGACGGTTCCTCGGTATTTGTCAACGTGGTGTCCACTAGTCAGTTGTTCATGATACGTTTGGCGTCTTCAATGCAACGTGGTCGGTTCTTCGCATCATAGTTTAATAGTTGTAGTTCAAGGGACTATCCCGATTTGAACAGAGTCTCAAAAATAAAGGTCTGAGTACGTCTGAAATTTACGCGCCAAAATATGAAGTCAAAATTGCGTATCCGGACACGTAACCATTTTAAGATTTCGGGTCAATTTATTCGTTGGGTTACTTGATAAACGAATCCCGTCCCTATAGAGGTATATACAGTGCATGACCCACGTGCTGTACTTGATAACGAAAGGTAAATTTCAAATACACATTATTTATATAAAATAAAAGTCTGGTTTTATCAAATCACCGCATAATACAGCTTGGGACACCGCTCTCCATTTCCAGACGAAGACTGACAGGTTTAAAGCGGGAATTTCATATTTTCCAAGAAAGTCAAAACATATTTATTTCTATGTCTTTTGCTCAGTAGTTTGTCAACTCATTATTATACAATCATTGGCATTATTTTCCACACTGAAACATTTTTCACATCGGAAATAATAACACAATTAGCTCCTTGTTTTCCCATTCCCCCCATGCAATAGCTATCTTCAAACGTTTGAATTTAATGTTGAAAGTGATATTTTTGCCAATTTCTCAACTGGCAATAGTTAATTATAGGATTATTCTTTAACAAGGTTGGACTGTTTATAGATACCATCTATTTTAAGGCTTTATTTTAATATATTTTAAAAATATAACTTAAAAGAATGAAATTGCCGCTTTAAGTTGTTTAAAAACGTATCATTTATATTGTTAGTTGCTCAGTCCTAAGGTAGAGGATTTAACACAAAATTAAGCACTATTATTCTCCAAAATATTATCGGAATTGGCCCTTTAACCGATGTCGACAAAAATTTATAACTTGAAAATGTTGAAACAGTCGATTCCAATTAGACTTTCGATTAACAGCACGTTTTGGTTTTTTTTTGTCTCGATAATTTCGCCACCTTTCGTAGAAGACAACAAAATAATAATTAGGAAAACAGATATTTTTATAAATCGTGCCGGAATGAAAGAAGAACTATAACTCGAAGAAATCTAAAATACATAATACATCTTCCTATGTTTTTTAGTTCTATAACACACCGCCCCTGTTGTTGTTGTTGGAGGGAGGTTGGTGTTAGTGTGTCGTGGTAATTGATGTTTACTGTGTGTCATTTTACCGTGTGATACATTTTTAAGTTTTTACAAGTATTTCAATTAAATGGGGGGGGGGCCTACTCTTCAAGATTAAAAAGTAAGTTATAAGGTATACTGATTTGTAGTCTATGTTCTCAGTAGTATATCCACTCCAGCGATGTCGGTCACACAGGACAACTGAAAACAGTTCAAGGCATCACCAGAAGTTGTATCGTTCATCCGAATCAAGTCAAATCATTTAGTACTAACAAATCCCTAAAATGGACAAACTGATAAACAATCCACCGATATGCCTGAAAGGCTCAATGCTTCCCAAATACGACTATTATCTGTAGGCATTTAATTCACCGAATCCATCTTTTTCCGTGCATTAAAGAGAAGGTCTAGGGCGTGTTGTGTGGGTTATTCCTCTTGGGGACATTTCCAGTCTATTTTAAACTTCGTCTGTAAATTTACAAAGATGGAAATGAAATTAAATGTTTTTTAAAGTCCCGCTGTTATGCTCCGATCTGGGCTAATGGAGCGGAATTTCCCCCATAATTCTAACTCCTAATATGCTTACTTTTATGCATGTAACTTCTTACTTACAAATGTTAAATTGGCTATTTACACATGTAAAAATGCTAATTCATATGACTTATTTTTTAAATATTGCAGTTAAAATTTGTATTTTGTTCTAATTCGATAATTATTCTTAATTTATTGTAATCAGTTTAGCTTCGTTAACATTTTACAAATGTATCGCGGTAAAGACCCCATAATTCTAAAGCGCATTTTGGTAACAGACGGCGCTGTTTACAATTGCATGGAGGCTCATTGGGAACATGTAAAATCGCGCCCTTTCCACAACCCGACAGACATGGCGACATTTTTCTGATAAATAATTAGGCTATTTTATCCTGCATTTTCACAAAACATGCACGATCGATTGTTTTTGCCTATTTGTTTTCTAAAAGAATAACATAGAGCAAATATATTTTAAAAAATAGAGACTCCATAGAGTTTACACGATTTTCCGCAAAGGGGGGTTGCAGAACGCTAAACATCGATATGATTTTTGGCTAAGGGGACATGATCAAATTCAAAAAAATCTAATAAAAACTATAGCCTATATCGCATTCACGAAGGGAAATAACTCCTGGACGAAAGGTTCGATGCACACCGAAATCAAACAAATCCAAGATCTTTCGATCCTTAACCCATATTTTAAGTTTTACCTCACATTGGGTGAACAAACTACGTACACGTTTTACGCAAAAGACGTGAGTCATAGCCCAAGATGCCGTGGGCCTATGTCAGATATATGCGTATTCAAGATCTTTCGACCATTAACGAGGGGATCACGGTGGCTAAGTGGATAAGGCGCTGGTTCGCTAGCCTGGAGGTCGGGTGTTCGATCCCTGCATTGGCCGAGAAAGTTCATCTCGATTTTCCGGCGTGATTTCCCCTTGTCAGTTATGCAGAAGGAGGGCCTGACAAGGACAGCTGCCTAGTCGTTCGGATGGGACGAAAAACCGAGGCCCCGTGTACACATTGGAGTGCACGTAAAAGATCCCTTGGCAGTTGGAATTCGATATAAGAGTAGGCCGTAGCGCAGCTGCCCGGGCAAAATTTCCATCATAGCACACTGTATGGCGTATGCCCGTATTCCATTATCCCAGGTTAGGTGCAAAAGAGTAGGACGTTAAACCCCATTTCATTTCATTTCGACCATTAACGCATATTTTTGTGTCATCTAAATCGGACAAACATTGGTATATGTATTACATGCTTTGCCAGCATATTATGAGACTTTTAGAGGATATCCACAGTGCAAGGTTGCATACCAATTTCAATATCGTTTAGCCTTTATCCAATTAATAAGGTATGACACCAATATAAGCGGCGAATCCTTCGCCCAATGCCCAAACGAGACAAAACCGATGATTTTTTTTAAATTAAACATCTTCCTATTGCAGGTCTTTCGTTAGGCCTGAAATGCTATCTAAATTATTAATTAGACATTAATTAACTTATCCAGATCATAATCAACTCTCGATGGCATCGCTAGCCTGCGATATTTTCTGGATTACGATCTTATTTGCTGCTCAACGCCTATTCATGATTGAATCAAAAATGGATAATTGAGACTATGTTTTTTTTTATCGTACCGACTTTAATAATGATGATCGGAGTTATGCTCAAAATTCAATCGCTTAATTCTCGGTTTAGAGTGTATCAATTTGACTGAAATTTTCAGCAATTTGCCTTTACATTATCTAGTTTTTAACTATCATAATGAGAAATGTCAGTTCTTTATCTAATCTCCCTTAATGTATCTTTTAAAAAAATGAAATTGAGTTTAACGTCCCGTCGCCCGTCGTTCAGCACCAAAAAACTGTGCTAATCAAGACGGGAATACGCCATGAAGTGTGCAGTGTCAGGAACCTCGTCTTTCACCACTGATAAGGGGAAATCACGCCGGAAAACCCACGGGACTTTCTCTTCCAACACCGGGAGCGAAACCAAGACCGATTCAATGACTTGTAAGCTTGGCCCGATAGAAGGCTAAAATAATATCAAAAATACTTTACTTGTGTGCGTAAAACATTTCATAATTTTAAGGGGAAAAGATAAGCTAACCTAATCATTACCTACATGTATTTATAATTATTTATTTACTCTCATGCATGACGTAATGAGTTCTTACCATATATTGTATTGTTCTTTTAGGAACAAAATAGGCCAAATGAATCGATATAGCAGAATTGGGGGATTGGGCCGGTCGGACGATCTTCCGAAGGGCTGGTCGGACGATCTACCGAAGGACCGGTCGAACAAAAAATGAAAAAAAATAATTTGTCGAATTCTTCTAAAAAACAACCTTTTCTGCTGAACATTATATGGAGGAGGGGGGGGGGGTAATGGACTGGCCATGGAGCCATGGGGATCATGCTGTATGTGACCGGGGGCTTTAACGTACCTCCACGCCATCACTGGAATCTGGAATAGGCTGGTATAATAGACATTCTGGGCCATGTGTGGTGGGTGTGGGCCGGAATTCGGAATCATTGGGATTCCGAATTTCATCCAAAATTTCATCGTTCAAATGGTCAAATTTTTCTCAACTAGTCCCTTTTTTTACCCAGTTAAATTCTCTTGACTCTTAACGATACAATGATAATACGTTAATTAATAATAATATGACGATATGATAATTTCACCGGTTAATGGTTGTAAATTACTTGCCGGTCGGGATATATTATTTGACAGAGATTATAATCAGATATGCCACAAAATCGCATATTTGGGGGTTCATTTTTCAAAAATTTCCAGGGACTGCGCGGTCAGTAATAGGGGCCGCTCCGACACGGGAGCCCGGGTCGGTTCCCGGCCCCAATCCGCCTCTGCACGACAATGAAGCCTATTTATTTATTTTGAATAATTTGCTTTTATTAAAAAGCGAGATTTTACATGTCCTCAATAGGCCACCATACAATTGTAAACAGCGCCATCCGTTACCAAAATGAGCTTATAATTATGACGCCTTTATCACGAAAGAAATATAACAAAATACAAATTCTAACTGCAATATTAGCATTTTTACATGTGTAAATAGCCAATTTAACATAATTTGTAATAAAGAAGTTACATGCATCGAAGTAAGCATATTGGCATACGCATTACTAGGTTAGAAGTTAGAATAATGGGGGATATTCTGCTCCATAGATAACAAGTAGGGTGTATGTTTATTAAAGACAAAATTCTAACCAAATACGTAATACTGTTTCCTGGACTGATCACTCATGATCAGGAGTCTTGTCACAATGCAGGAAGTAGATATAGCCTCGCTGTTAACGCTAACAACATTTTCGGGCATGCGCAATTGCCCAGGAGCAAACACACCGAGAGTCAATTCAATCTGTCACACCGGTGTTTCCAATCTAGCCCATTGATAGAATTCGTCATCGTCACGTCTACTGCAAGGGAGATAACTCTTAATTATTACCCTTCAAAATTAAAAGGTGCAACCTAGCATAAAATAATCTTACATTGTTTATAGGCCGCATTCTCGGGTCGAAAAACCTGTCACCTTTGCTCCCGCTGAACCGGTCTACAACACAGCCACAGAGGTGACCAGAGGTCGAAGCGCGGCACTCTAGACCACTAGGCCATCCCAAACCCCCCGTCTTAATAATGATCATGTATAGTATATAGCTAAGATTAAGAATGAAAAAACATGTTTTTCGAAATAATGGATAAGAACTGTTAAAAAGTTGCAGAAATATTAAGAATAAATGCTGAAATAATTTGAACAAGCTCTGAATTGTCAGGGAATAGCCCAGATGGAAGAAATAAAATTTGGCATCTACAATATATAAGCTAACAATAGTTACATGAATTCAAATAACGCTTGACTGTAATTAAAAGAAATCAAATTCCATTCTTAATGCAGAAAATGGGTTTTGTCTGCAATTGCGAAAGGACCCATCACCCTCAAAGTATATACGGCTTTGATCACCCTTAAATATGACATAGTGTACACGTAATCATTGATAAAAGTGCCAAACACACTTTCAATGTTCTAATCTTGCTTCTGATTAATAAATTGCAGTAACATAAATATTCCAATTTCTTGAAACAATTATAACAGGTACAGTACTGTAGTTGATCAAATCCAACACTAATTACCTCCCTGGATAAATATTGGCTCCAGCAGACTGCAAAAGTCTCAATAAAGTTAGGCTTTTCTAGATGTGACTTTGATTTGAAAAATATATTTGATCACCAAGGATAAATAAAATAGAATTTAATGAAGTATTTACACTAAAAGTAACACTCTTTGTAGTTAGAATAAGGCTAGTTGTTTCACTGGACTTGGGGAATCACGGTGGCTAAGTGAGCAAGGCGCTGGCTCGCTTCATCTTGATTTTCCGGCGTGGTTTCCCCTTGTCAGTGATGCAGAAGGAGGGACTGACAAGGACAGCTGCCTAGTCGTTCGCATGGGACGAAAAACCGAGGCCCCGTGTACACATTGGCATGCACGTAAAAGATCCGATGTAATTTGATGTAAGAGTAGGCCGTAGCGCCGCTGCCCGGGCAAAATTTCCCTCATAGCACCCTGTATGGTGTATGTCTTCCATTAGCCCAGGTCAGGTGCAGAAGAGTAGGACGTTAAACCCCACTTCATTTCATTTCATTTCACTGGACTTGGACTTGGACTTTGTCTTGTAAATTATACCAAAATATGTTAAAACTGACTGCTTTAACTCTGATGTGATTTCTTTGGTGAGATCAATGAAGGAGTAGGTGGTGAATGAAACACACTTTTACTTTAGCGGTAGGGGTCATGGACATAAAGGCCCTAAACCCAAAAGGCTTAAGTATTTGGTCATAACGGTCAAACACTTTGGTTCCTAAGTATATAATGGCCAAAACAATTTGGTCATAATGGCCAAAACAATTTGGTCATAATGGCCAAAAACAACATCAGTGATATTATGTATCAATGATAGCATAATATAAATACAAACATTTCGAAATACAATACCTAATGCGCTGCATAGTATACTTAATTTACAAAGACACCTATTAAATACGAGGGGGGGGGGGCTGGATGGTTTAACAAGTCATAAGGTCTGACATTGAGTCAAATGACGTAATTTTGATTCTGTGGTTGTACGTGAACGGAGAAGGGTCACTTGTTTAACCTTGTGGGATTCCTCTGAGTCCTCCAGTTACATACCTCTGCTAAAGACCCTTAGGCGCAAGCGAAATATTTAGATAAAAAGGAACAATATGTTGAACGCCAAAATGACCTACTTTGTGTCGAATGGACATTAATGTTCAACTCATGTTACCTAATCAGAGTAGAAGCAGGCGCAGATACAGAGGGGGGCGCACCCGGCGCACGCCCCCTCTATTTTTTTGCGGTGGCGAACACTTTTTAGCTCCATATATTTTCGCGGGAAAGGAGAATAAAAACAGTGTAGGTTGGAAATCGTAATTTACAGTACTAGTATGAAATTAGTCAAAAATCATGGGTCGGGCTTCGCACTCCCAACTTGGTGCGGCACGCCCCCCCCCCTTCTAAAAATCCTGGATCCGCCTCTGAGAAGCATGATGTACCTTTATTACTAGTTGGAATAGAAATGTTCATATCTTGTTGATTACAGAAATTGTGTAGTTTTAGATGGACTGGATGCAGATGTTACCTTCTCACTCTCTAGTTTTGCTTTCTTTCTCGCATCTTTTAACTGATTTTAAGAGGCCCATTTTGTCCATAAAGCATCTATAACACGCTGGGTGAATTCCAACACCACTACCGACTGTATCTTCAGTGTAGTATAATATCCTTCGTGATCGATCCATTTGTGTCGACAAATGCTGCAATGGACTGGTCATTTCCACCCAATTGAAACCAGTCTATAGCTATTCCATGACACTTGTCCCACGTTGTCTTTGTAAAGGATTCTGCACCTTCCTTCTCAACACTCTAAGTGAACAATACAAGTTAATTGGGCCTTTGTCGCCATTTCGTGTAGACTCTATTACTGGAATGTGTTCCTCGTTGAGCACGCCATTTTCTGTTTACCAACAACATACGCGAACGTAGACAATAAAGTGATTGGTCGATTGTGGAAAAAGCGATCACGTGACGCAGCGAATAACTTTGAATTCTATCCAGTGACCTTGCGCACTATGAATTTTACTATAAATAAATAATCAGGATTTCAAAGAAGAATATCATCGAAGAACTATTAAATGTTTTGTGGAACATTTCAACAAATGATAATCACTATATCAACTACTAAACACTGATAAAATTTCTTCTACACCGGATTTGCGGGAACGAAAATGATTTTGCAACGAGAATTTGTGCCCATGGAATGCGGCCTATTATCAGCGAATTCTGTTTTAAGCATATATCTATCATTAACACCGCCCAATCTCTGCTTAACCAGAACTGCAATATGATTATTTGTGCAGAAAGAAAAAGCACACTTTTTAATAGTTACTTCAGTAACTTTTTTGGGAACCATAGAATAAGCGACGGAGTTTGTAGCACTTCGTATTTTTTGAATCATTACATTTATCAGCGTCGGGTTCGGTTTAAGATATTGGCATGTTTGTTTATACATGTAAGTCTTATTAAGATCTTGGCATATTTGTTTATAAGTCTTATTTAAAACTACAATTTCATATTTTCTAAGAAAGTCAAAACATAATTATTTTTATGCCTTACGATCATAGGTATTATTTCCCACACTTGAATATCATTCATGCCAGAAATAATGAAACATTTACCTCCCTTGTTTTTCTATTTCTCCCATGGGGAGAGAATTGGGGTTTAACGTCAACTCGACACAAATTAGATCGTTTAGTGACTAAGGTATGTTTTTTTAAATTTTATTTGAATAATTCACTTGCGCGTAGGGGTCTTAAGCAGTGGGAGGAAACCGGAGGAACCGGAGAAACCCCACTAAGTTGGACAGGCGACCCTACACCTTGTCACCTAAACCGGGGAATCGAAATCACGCCAGTTGCCTCAATGACAACCTTATGATACAGCGCGCACGCACTAACCACCCGCCCCCGCCCCCGCCCCAACAAACAAATATGTCAATACATGAATTAAACCAATTCTTGGTGACTACAACTTGACGCATAGTCGTTCGGATACGAAGAAAAAAACGAGGACTTGTGTATACATTGGAGAGAGAGAGAGAGAGAGAGAGAGAGAGAGAGAGAAATGGGGAAGAAACCCACGAGGTTGAGAAGGCGCCCCTATCTCCATGCCACATACGCTCACACCAGGGCTCGAAACCATAGCCGCAAGCCAGAGGTGACCAGCCAGCTAGAGGTCGAAGCGCGGCACTCTAGACCACTAGGCCATCCCCCCCCCCCCGTGTATACATTGGTATGCACGCAAAGGTGCTTTTGACAGTTGGAATTTGATATAAGAGTACAGTAGGACGTTAAACAGCCATTCCATCCAAACGACTAAATGTTATCCGTTGGTAGGTCAACTGCCGGGTAGGGGGGTGGGGGTGTTAATTCGCCGAAAAATCCAGATGAACACGGCACACAGGTTAGCGAGCTAAGGTCTTACTCGCTGAGTCACCCTGGAATCTGCAATCTAACAACTGCTTTGGTACACAAAAACATGGGGGCGAGGCGAGGTTGCCCCCAAAAAAGTAAAAAATAAAATAAAATAAATGATTATAACTTGTCATGCGGCATGGCATAACAGACAAACATTACAATAAGATGTCAATTTCATTGATTATATATCATATTATTTCATTTATTATATATCATATTATTTCAAGATAGTATTGTAAAGTAAAATTTGAATCCAGTTTGACTTCAGAATTGGGTGTTGGTCGTAAAGATTGGTATTCTGATGTATTTTATTCAGTCACTCTGAAAGAGAATGAAATGGTTGTTAAACGTATTGCCTATATTTTATTCAGGAAATTTTGGACTACAGAGGGTTAGAGTTACCCCTGTAATGTTAGAAACTGCCAAGGGAGTCAAATAAGAACAAAATAAAACGCCACCCTAAAAGAATTTATCGAAGGTAGTCTTACAGATAAATCGCCATGTGTTTTTGTTTCTTTCATAAGTATAAGCATGCATAAAAGTGTTAGAGAATATATTTTACGATTAATTAACAAAACAACTCACGCGGGTCTCTCTCTTCCTCTCTCTCCACCACTTTTTTCATATCAATCAAAACAATTTACTTACCATACTTTAATTACATGATAAATCTCCACCAAAATCTGCTGTGCATTCGTCGAGAGCAGAACAGACCACGCCGTTACATGTACATTTTCCATTGTCACACACTTCAAGTGAAGTACAAGGTTTGTCTTTACAATCTAAAATATAAAAGAAGATTTAAAATTTAACTGAGTGAACTTCCACCATTATAAACACATTATAAAAGAAGATTTAAAATTTAATTGAACTGGATGAACTTCCACCATTATAAACACATTTTCAAAAAAAAAAATGCTGCATACACACTTTGTGACTTTGTACTCTCAAGTGACAAGTGTGATTTATCTAGGTTCTCTAGTCCCCCCTCACAGCTAAAGACCTTCTACGCCAAAGCGAAGTATTGAAATAAAATTAAACCATATGTTAGTTCCGAAATGATCTAGCTTGTGTCGTGTGGACATTACTCTCCCCCCCCCCTCTCTAAAACAAAATACTTACCGTATATACAACTGACAACGCCATCATTGTCAGTGCAAGTATGATCATCGTCACAGACGTTGGCGTTACATTTACACACTCCCTTGTGACACGTCAGAGGCGCAGTACAATCTTCTTTACAATCTAAAATATAAAAACAGATTTAAAATTTAATTAAACTGGATAAACTTACACCATTATAAACACATTTACAAAGTGACAAGTATGATTTATCTAGGTCCTCTAGTTCACCCTCACAGCTAACGACCTCTACGCCCAATAAAATTAAACCATATGATGTTCGTTCCGAAATGACCTAGCTTGTGTCGAGTGGACATTAATCTCTCTCCCTCTCTCTCTGTCCCCCTCTCTCTCTCTCTCTCTCTCTCTCTCTCCCAAACAAAGTACTTACTGTCTGTACAACTTGCAGTTTCACCAGTTCCAGTGCAGGTTTGATCATCACCACAGTCGATTCCATTACATTTACACATTCCCATATGACACGTTAGGGGCTCACGACACTCCTTGCTGCTACACGGATCTAAAATATAAAAAGAAAACATTAAAATAGCTGGATGAATTTACATCATGATAGCTACTTAGTATATGTTTTACCATGACTTTCTACCGTGATACACAACAAATTGGGATACTCGATTGAACGTTCAAGAATTGATTTTGCTCCATCCCCAAAAACACGACAATGGGGCGAAAAGGGTTAATTCAGGCAATAACCTAGCTTGTGTCGAGTGGACATTAATCTCTCTCCCTCTCTCTCTGTCCCCCCCTTTCTCTCTCTCCCAAACAAAGTACTTACTGTCTGTACAACTTGCAGTTTCACCAGTTCCAGTGCAGGTTTGATCATCACCACAGTCGATTCCATTACATTTACACATTCCCATATGACACGTTAGGGGCTCACGACACTCGATGCTGCTACACGGATCTAAAATATAAAAAGAAAACATTAAAATAGCTGGATGAATTTACATCATGATAGCTACTTAGTATATGTTTTACCATGACTTTCTACCGTGATACACAACAAATTGGGATACTCGATTGAACGTTTAAGAATTGATTTTGCTCCATCCCCAAAAACACGACAATGGGGCGAAAAGGGTTAATTCCGGCAATAACGCACGCTTCGACTGCATAAAAAATATGGCAACCAACCATGACAGTTGAAAGATATTCGGTGTGTTTACCACCGCAATTGTCCGTCCTGACAGAAATCTGACATTACTCAATTTTACGTTACTCGATTGCAACTCCATTCTCCACTGACTCTGTACTGTCAAGTGACAAGTCTCTTGAAAACAAAAGCAACCTGGGGATACAGATTACAGAATGTTGACTAATAGTATGTGCAGGAGGGCTGCACCACACACAATTCTACACAAAAACAAATATAGACAAGACATCATACTCAGAGACCACAAACATAAACAAATCAAAAAGAGTGAATGGATCCGGGGGCTAGCCGTAAGCGTCCATTGCGCTATACAGTCCCGGGCCTGTGGTGACACAGACTTCACTCATATTTGAAAACAATTGGGAATGCAACCCAAAGAAATAATTATATAATGTCAGCATGAGTCATGATCTATTATATGTTGCACGAATTACACAAATCAAAATTAATTTCCCGATTGAGTTCTTCCAACCTTTCTCCAAATGTTCGTTTGGCTGAACTTCGCTGAACGCATTCTACCACAGATTGGGCAATTTGTGTCAACCTCGAGCTAAAAGGCATGTATGAGGTTCAGCATGGAACATTTCAACATAACCATCCTCTAAACTATGTTATTTGCCTGTATCAAAATTATGAATATTCACCAAAACCCGACAGAAAATGTATATATATATTCAAACCTGTTTCTTCGATTCTACCTCAAGAAGTTAACATATATCGTCATGAGATAGGGACATGGCAGGAAGGACTACCTTTTCACTAGATTAGTGGCTGTCATGGGTAGGAATTAATGGGGGGATATGTCCATATAAAGCCCAGACATTTATCTACCACAACAAGATGTTTTTTTATCAACGTTATAGCCCGGAAACCTTTAGCGCCTCCGGTGTGGCTGCACGTAAGGTATGATGTCTACATTTATTCAAGTATGTCAGTGTTTTATGAAGTATTGAATACTTATGTCTGATGATATGTGAACATATAGAGATAACGTTTATAACAATGATTTTTGTGGTAATTATTCATCAATATTACTTTTTCTACGCTTATACATACAGAAGAACAGAACCTTCCTAACTCAAACCTGGTTTTAAAGCCTCGAGTTTATTGATCATATCTATAAATCGAATACAAACATTGAGTGTAGAGAGAGAGAGAAATGGGATTTAACGTCCACTCGACACAAACTAGGTCATTTTGGGACTAACATATGGTTTCAATTTTATTTCAATAATTCGCATGCGCGTAGGGGTCTTTAGCACTGGGAGGAACCGGAGTGCCCGGAGGAAACCCACGGGGTTGAGAAGGCGCCCCTATCTCCATGCCACATACGCTCACCCCAGGGATCGAAACCACAGCCGCAAACCAGAGGTGACTGGCCAGCCAGAGGTCGAAGCGCGGCACTCTAGACCACTGGGCCATCCCAACTCCCCACATTGGGTATAAAAGGGCGCTTATATAGGGGAACATTCTAGTGATCTAGGACTGCGAGTTAGAAAGCAATACAGGGAATTCGCATTGAACTATATAGTACGTTCCTTACCATCATGACCATAACCATCACAGTAATAAAATGAAATGAAATGGGGTTTAACGTCCTACTCTTCTGTACCTAACCTGGGCTAATGGAAGACGGGCATACGCAATACAGTGTGCTATGAAGGAAATTTTGCCCGGGCAGCGGCGCTACAGCCTACTGTTATATCAAATTCCATCTGCCAAGGAATCTTTTACGTGCACGCCAATTTGTACACGGGACCTCGGTTGTTCGTCCCATCCGAACGACTAGGTAGCTTTCCTTGTCAGGCCCTCATGCATCACTGACAAGGGGAAACCACGCCGGAAAATCGAGGTGAACTTTCTCGGCCAATGCAGGGATCGAACACCCGACCTCCAGGCTAGCGAGCCAGCGCCTTACCCACTTAGCCATGTGATCTCCAACCATCACAGTAGATTTGGTTTAGTTAAATAGCAAACATAAAACAATTGGGTTATGGTTTCAAAAACTTTGAGAGAAAAGATCGCACCGTATTAATAAACAATCATGCCCGAATCAGATCTATTATACTTCATCGAGAAGTACATTGGTTTGATGTTAAAGCAATGGAACTTAAACTATCAACTCGAAACGCTGCTGGGTCGAGCACAGAACTGTGACACCGGTTCAGTCATGGCATGTCAGAAACCATGCCATGCTTAAAATACCCCGTACAGTCTGGAACCAAGGCAAACCGGTTGAGGTATTAAACAGCCCTGTCTGTCAATGCGCTAAGTTAGCCCAGAAACCAAGATAAATTGGCTGAGGAGACAAACTGCGACACCGATACAGTCATAACTAATCAGAAACCATGGAGACCTATGTTTAGAATAGTACGAATCATTTGACCAGCTCCAGAATGTGGTAAGACAACTTTAACATTTCAGGACCCACGTGGTTTTAGTAATAAGGATAAAAAAGGGGCTTACCACAGCATCTCTCACAAACACCCGAATTCTTTACATCTTGACAGCTGAATCTTCCCAAGACCGGTTGACTACTGAACCTAGCCGCATCAGCAACAACAATAACTTCATTTGTCATCACCTGTCTTCGATCATCTCGTATGGACTTAGTCGCATCAGCAACAACCATAACTACAGCAACCAGGAGAACAGCGATCAGCAAAAAACGCATGTTGGTAAATTTTTAGAGTCACGACTACACAGAGTAGAGAAGTCAGAAAGGTAAATGATTAATTCAGAGATATCTGTGTCGTTTATACCCATTTACAGGTAGACAGCTGCTGACTAATTTTAAAGATATATATAGTTTTTTACAAGTTTCTAGAATGTAGACACTTTGTTTGACAATTTCTATTAAAACCAGCCACGTCATTCATCGATTTTGTTTCGATTGTTTGAGCTATAGACCGTGGAGACACGATGCATCCAGACCATACACTAAACACTTTGCTGAATGCTGAAATATATGTACATATTACGACAATATCACCTGGCTGTCAACGATATCGCCTGGTTTGACGGGTCTACGTGACAGTCTCTTATTATCACAATGTTTTATTAGATTTCTAGAAACAAATTATCGGAACCAAGAATGACATCTTTAATTTTTATTCTCCTTTAATGTAACGAATGATTAGTGGTTGGGTAACATCGAATAATGATGATAATGATAATAATAATAATAATTTATAAGGAACAGAAAAAGCTGCTCCAAAGCGCAAATACAATAACAAAAAGTACAAAGTACATGCAAAATGAAAAAAAGACAAAAAGAAGTATGAATGAAAAAAAGTGAGAGGTACTAACGATAATAAGATTAGAAGAATTAGACGAAGAACTTGCCGTTCTTGCTATAAAAGTTCAATATTAGTCGGGGAGGGATAACGTTAAGTTCCGATAAGATTGTCACACATCAAATGTGTGCGTATACACCAGGACAAACTACAGAAAACATAAATTTACAGTCGGTTTTTCAAAAGAAATTTCAAGCCGGGGAGGTGAGAAACACACGGGACCCCCATACATTAGGAACCCTTCGGCCCCGGGTCCGTATCTGGTATAATCTACACCGATAGTAAACACAGGTTCATTTCTGTATGTTATTCGTTTCACAAGTTCGTGCAATTGCCACGTTAATACTTTTTTTTTTGACCAGCAATGGACACTATGCAATAGATACATTATGATACCAGAAACGGGTTGATCTTTGCCCTGTGAGCGGAATGGCGGGGTTCTCTCCAACCAGGCTCGTATTTTTTTTTTGATAAACCGACTGCTGTATATCCTGTTGTTTTTAGTTGAGGCATATAGCTTAAAATTCATCAAAAAACGACGTAAATTCATTACCTACACAAGGACATTAACCACTCTAGGGAACCCTGAATCTTATACAATACCAATTTGCAGTCCATCCCAGAAAAGGTAGGGGAAAGATGGACGTTAAAACATGTTGCAATTTCCAGCATTGCTTTATTACTTTAATTGTCAGTAAACATATATACACCGTATAAAATGATAATTCATATATTATTTTTAATTTTCTCGTTTGAGCCAATGAACAATTTATTGTCACGTCGGGTTGCAAATTTCCGTATTACATGGTAGACCTGAACTAATTTTTTTATCTTACAGGTATAAAATAATGTTTTCGTCAATTGTTCATTCGCGTAGAAAGATATGCTATTAAAGGTCTTACAAATTAACTATTTGTATATTATTCAAACATTGAAGTTTACGTTTAATTGAAATTTTCAATGAACAATTTATTTTTATATTGAAAGGAAAGTGCTACAGGTTAGTAGGCCATAATTAAATGTTGTTTAAAGGAGCAAAGTCTTCAACTCAGTACCGTCCACAGTTGTAACATAACCCATACTCTTTTTTATTAAAAAGATGTTTTATTACTGCATAATATATATACATATGGTGGTTGGATCAGGAGATATCTAACTAATGATGTTTTCCCTAGGTCACAGAAAACCCAACTGCTCCGGGGTTCCGGGGGCAGACCCCCGTGGTCTGGGAGCCGACCGACTTCTCCCTAGGTCTCCCTAAGACCTGACTCTGGTCTCTCGTCCCTGGTGTCCTCCCTAACTCTAAACTAGACTTTATATATACTATCCAACAATGCCTGTCAAATCCTAAGGCACGCCATAGTTAATAGTATTAGAGATCAGAACAATGAAAACTAATTAAATATATTCACACGTCTCAGCTCTAGAACAACAAGCGTTAAACTTAAATCTTATATCAAATAGACAATTCGATGATACAAGTTTGTACAACCCCATACATCTTACATAATACTATATCAGATAAACTAACACCTGCAACATATTAAACCTTGCCATTAATCTGTCACTTAATATGTACAGAATGCGTTATAATTGAAATTACAATATAAACTATGAATTAAAATTACAATATTACATTTTAGATCAAAAATGATATTGTGTAACACAGTCTTTGACATTACAAACACGACTCATTAGTTAGTTTAAATCAACATTGATGTCGTTATATTACCGAGTAAAGATGGAGTTCCGATAACCAATATTTAAGACAAAATTCGCGTGCCAGAATAATTTTGAGCGCCATTTGTATGAAGCGACTCGATAAACGAGACTATAATTTTTCCCATGTAGGAGAATACTATCAATGTAGACTGGAAAATAACAAGACGCCAAAGTCTGCCATTCAAAATCTTACATGGGTTAAAAGGAGGCGAATGCTATTATTTATAAAAAGATCAGTGTATTAACCAGGCCTGTAGCTAGCGGGGGGGGGGGGGGCAAAGGGGGCGACTGCCCCCCTGGAAAATTTCGGCGCCCTTTGTCCATTGGGGAAAAATCGTCTCACTCAATGGGCGCCAAAGGACGCAATACGAGGCCAACCAACAACGTCTCCATATTAGTATGGGCGCCACATCAAGCCGAGTGACATTGGTTGGGCGCCCAAATGGTGAGGCGCCTCATAATGACCCACACGATTAACACCACAACTTATGATGCCTTATCCCGGAGAAGCGTTCATAATGACCTGATTGGTGGGGCGTCTTATAATGTTGGGCCGCACATAATGCATAATGCCGAACCAGATTGATCAATGGAGTTCCAAAAACGGCATGATTTGTGAAGTGCCTCATCCCGGAGGGGGGCACTTAATGCCGAGATCATGGGCACCCTTATTATAACGCTAGTAATAATTTTCTAAATTCAAACGGCGATCTGTGGGTTGCCTCATGGACCCATAATATAATGCTATTGAGATTGGTTAGGCGCCCACGAATGAATTGGGCGCCCAAAACGCATATATAGTGCATATTGCCGAATCAGATTGGTTGGGCGCGCCCGACTTGATCAATGGGGCGCCCACAACCGGGTCCTAGGAACTTTGCAGTGGTATAACTCGATAACTCAACATAGAAAGCTTATGAAATTTGGCATGTCATACCTTACGCATCTGTAGATTTGGGAAATAAAGATATTGGAGCCACCAAAGCTAGTTTAGAAGTTATTTCGTACAGAGTGTGCCTACCCTAAACAATTCCCCAATATTAATGGACTACCCCTTTTTCTGAGTGCTCAGTCAGCCTAGTGTAGGATATTTTAGTATGTGTTCAGTTATAGTTTTGGGTTTGTTTCTTTCGTTTTTTTTTCGTTTTTTTTTTTGGGGGGGGGGGTCTATTACATATCTCTGCGTGATTATATCTTAAAATGTTATTTCCCAGTATAAAGGAATATGTGTGCTATATCATTTCAAATACGGGTGCTGGAATAAGGGTGGAAGATTCCACTCGAACCAGATATTTCATGTTAGTGAACCCATTTGTTTCGAGGACACCTTGGTTTCACACAATATCTTATTTTCTATCCGTAAAATAATTTATCTGCATACAAAGTTTATAAAAATACACATTTAAACAACATTTAATATGGTCTACCACCTGTAGGACTCTTCTTTTAACAGAAAAGTAAATTATTTACTGTAATTTTCGATTAAACGTTAACCACCTTGTAGCTGTTAAATACTTGACTGTTATACCAATTGTTAATTTGCAACCCGTTTAACATATATCATATCTTTCCATGCGAATTATACCTGTAAAAATGATATACCAAATAAATTTACATGTATATGATAAGTTAAGTCTACCATGGAATATAAAAATTTGCAGAACGTTTAAGGCTATGTATTTCTACACGAACTAACAATAAATTATTCACTGGATAACACGGGAACATTTTGATACCTAGCTGTAAAATGCTATACAAATTAATGTACATGATAATCTAATTTTTACAATGAAATAGAGAAATTTGCAATACGTTTTAACACTATATCTTTCTACACGGCAAAACAATAAATTGTTCATTGTATGAAACGGAAACTGTTTTTATTTATTAGGCCGTGATGTGAAATTTCTAGCAAGCTTGCTTATGTTTCTCCGTCCCGACCATTTTCAGGTGGAAAACAAACTACATCATCTTCTAGTATTACTTTGTAATTCCACACAACTTTTCTTTTATCAATTTTTTGACGTTTGACAGAAAACGTAAAATAAATATGGGCTTACTTATCAATGTGAGATGATATTTGAATTTGCGATGATTTGGTTTTAATAGATCACGTGACAGCTCGCCAATCAGACACACACGACGAAAGGTCAACGGGTCATGTAGAGTGAAAGGTCACCGGTTTGTTTACGTTTCGATAGTAAAAAAGCGTAAGAATAACTATAGCTGTAGATTTTATTTAAAAACACCGATCTAAAACCGTTTACTGCGAGAAACTGGGACAAAAATTAGGGTATTTGCTAACCAGTGGATCAAGTTAGATGGAAACGGCAGGCTTGTACCGGAGACGAAATGCTATATTGATTTGCTGGACAAAGAATTAGACTAGGAATGTGCAGACAAAACTCTCATTGGGGTATACTAACAATACAGACTTCTCACATTCCACGTACGTTACCAACAACTGTGTATAAATAAAGTTATCTTTAGAGCAGCTAATATTTTATCGGCGAAATAAGAAAAAGAATAATGGGTCTGGTTAATTTGTTAAGGGGATCATATCTTAACATTTTCCCATTTTATTGCAAATGCAAGTTGATGAAGATATTATCATATTCCTAAATGCATGACAACTCAGACAAAGGACTACTCAGACCAAAACAGAAGACCACTATGGTAAGGACTGTGTCACCATAGAGGATATTTTCGGTTGATGTACCATGTCCGCAAATAGCCGCTTCTGAGGCCATTGCAGATATCCTCAAAACCCGCAATAATAAAGATAAAACGATTAACACCTGGGGTAGAGAGCTGACACAACTGTGTCAGGCATCAGACATCTGTATCCTAAATGGTAGGTCACTTGGTGAGCTTACTGGCGTAAATTACAATGGGTGTAGTACTGTGGACTATATCTTGACCGGTCTCTCTTTGTTTCCCCACGTTGCCTCTTTTCAAGTTGCCCCATTAAGTTACCTTTCTGATCACAAGCTTTAAGTGTGTAAAATTCGAACTAATCTCCAAGTCTTCGTACAAGCAACAACACATGTTAGGACACTTAGTGCAAAAACTGGTGATAATGGTAATTATAATAATATAAATGATAGCACTAATAAAAATATAAATGTTAGCACTAATAATAATAATGATAATATAAAATATATCACAAGTAATTGTAATAATAATATAAACATGGCTCCTTCCCGACGAAAATCACCATTGAAATTTATATGGCAAACGGAATCTGACCATGCGCTCCAGTTAGAACTACATAAGCCATGCGCTAAACTAGCTATTAATAATTTCTTGATGAAAGACTTTGATCCAAACCCCAACGGAACCCAGGAGGCTACAAATGAACTAACAAAAAAGCATATCAATGCCTCAAAACAATGTGTAAATCTTGTGAACATCAAAAAGTATAATAAAAAGATTAAATGGTTTGACAGAGACTGCAATAAGTTGAAAAGAGATATGCTTATGGCACTAGACCAATAAAATAATAATCCAAACAATTCCCAACTGCGGTCAATATATTATAAGAGAGAGAGAGAGAGAGAGAGAGAGAGAGAGAGAGAGAGAGAAATGGGGTTTAACGTCCACTCGACACAAAATAGGTCATTTTGGGACTAACATATGGTTTCAATTTTATTTCAATAATTCGCATGCGCGTAGGGGTCTTTAGCACTGGGAGGAATCGGAGTGCCCGGAGGAAACCCACGGGGTTGAGAAGGCGCCCCTATCTCCATGCCACATACGCTCACACCAGGGCTCGAAACCACAGCCGCAAGCCAGAGGTGACCGGCCAGCTAGAGGTCGAAGCGCGGCACTCTAGACCACTAGGCCATCCAGACCCCCCTATATTATAAGAGAAAGACGGATTATAAGAAAACAACTAAATACAAAAACCGGCAGGCTAAAAATGCAATATTAGAAAAACTTGATGATTTCGATAGCAATAACCCACGTGAATACTGAAGACTTGTCAATTTCCTTCTTAAAGACAAAACAGAGGGGGCGATGGCATAACCATCAACGCATGGGAAAATCGTTTTAAAACACTTTTTTGAAAAAAACATGATCAGGCCAAATTCTCTGAATTATCTAAATGAGCCTATGTCTGCAAGCGAACTTGGAAAAGCTGTCAAAAACATCAAAAGGAAGAAGTCGAATGGGCCTGATTTGATTCTTAATGAAATGTTAATATCTTCCTCTAACGACGGGTTTCTATCCAACGTCCTGGATAGAATCATATATTGTTCCAATACACAAAAAGGGCAGTAAGGATGATCCAAATAACTATAGTAGCATTTCCCTGTCCAGTTGTTTCAGCAAATGTTTTCTGTCCATTATCAATAATCGAATAACAAATTACCTTGAAGACAACAATTGAAGACCCGAGTGCTAAAAGGTGGTTAAGTCACATTTGTTGGAAATTGAGAAAAACACAAAAAAGTGAAATTTTATAAATCTTTTTACCAAAGCGTGAATTTTCAAAATGTGGGCAGATATGCATTCAAACAATGATTTGAGCAAATTTTGTGAATATTGTGTCCATATTAATCAGTATTTTGGCGAATTAAGTAAATTGTCAAAAAAAATTCATGGAAAAACCAGGTCAGGTCCATAAGGACTTAACCAGACTTTAACATAACAATGTCAACTTCAGCTATTAAAGTCTGTTTAAAAGGTCATTTTATCAAGAAAATATGGCAATTGACCTACATATCAGCCAGTTACAAAGGAGATTCTGTAAGAATAGTATGGACATGACCTGTTTTTTGCATTAAACTATCAAATGTGCAAAAAAGTAGTTGAAATACATTAATTGAAGTTTTTTTTAACTCTGATAGTTTACACAATCAATAATCATAGTCATCTCCATAACTGTCAATTTGATCAATAATCATAGTCATCCCCATCACTGTTAATTTGATCATCATCAGCAACTGTGACTGCAACTGCTGGGCCGGCTAGATGTTCCAAATTTATGTAATAGGAGACATATCTTTGTGGGAGAATTCCCTTGTTCACTATTTTTTCTACAATGTCCTTGTACTTCTCATATTTTATTTTAACAGGATTGAGATATTTATTTTCCACTGTTGTTGATAGTTCAGCTTTGCGTTTCAGAACGCTGAATTTCATCCAGGTTTCCATTTCGTTGTAAGTATATTTTCCCCATATTTCTTCTGGATGCTTCTTGATTACCATATCACCTACCACAGGGTCAAATTCTTCAGTTTCTCCATATGAAAACCACATTACTTTTCTCATTAATACCTTCTCTCCACCCTGCCCATCTGTAAATGTGGTAGATTTCATGACAGAACGGGAATAATTCTTGAAGTCGAGCATGTTATGTTTCTTAAGTTGAACTACTTCGAATGGATTTGATGTTCTTGCCGATTTTATAATGTCTATGTAGTCATCTGGGATGTACGCTATTTTCCCACGTTTATATTTTTCGATTACTCCGAAGTCACGATCATTCGGTAGAAATGTGTGACCTTTCGTAAGAAATAAATGATCTATTCTACTGAACTTTTCTTCCTTAATCAATCGCAATAAGTAGGCAAAAACTATTTTATTTTTATTCTGTCCGCCACAGCTGTCCGAAAATAGAACAAGGTGACGTGACGCAGGAGGATGTGTCCTCAGATAATGATCTAATGCTGTGCACACCTCAGATGACCCACGTTTTCCATCTCTCTCTGACCATATATGCATCTGAGCACTATTGTCACGGCAGTTATGGATACCAATGTTATATGTCCAAAGCTGTCGCGCATAAAACATGTCACTATTGTGAAGAGTGGGTACCGGTAGGTTCTGTTGAAAGTCAAATGTTAACATTTCACATTCATCATTTTTAGATTTGGAAACAAATGTTTTCAATGTCTGATAACCCCTTTCCGCCTTTCTGTGGTGGAATTCTTGTTGTTGCAAAATTTCTCTAACAAGATCATTGTTTCCCTTATCACGGGCAGCTTGGAGTTCGTTCGCCAACTTGTCACAGTGCGTACATGTATCAGAGCGTGGTTGTCCAAAAGACAGATTAAATTCATGGTCGAAGATATCTTTGTACAGCCAATACTTAACGATGGGGCTTGCCTTTTCTTTACGTCTAATTTTTTTCAGTTCTTCGGGTTCGTTTTCAGACATGTACATCAACCACATTCGCCTCAAATTCAAATCACCATTAAGGTACCTTCTGTTTTCATTTTTATTTCGACTGTAGTGTGAACTGCGTCTTGGAAACGATGAAATATGCTCCCGAACTTTCTGTCGTATATCTTCTGAAATCTTTGGATGATTGCCATGCTGTCCTCGTTTATCAGTTGGGGCAACTGCCTGAGTACCTGCAGCCTTCTGAATTCTTTCAAATCTACTTTTCTTAATTCCAAATACTGACATAAATGCCATTTTACATAGTTTAACAGTATCTCCACTACTTTTCTTAATAATATAGTGAAAGGTGTTTTGTCGTGGGCGGTTTTCTTCAGAACGCCTGCCATTCCTTGGACGTTTTCGTTTTATTTGCTGACGCTGCATGCAGGAAAATAAATGACTGTCTTGTAAGTTTTTGTCTGCGATTTGCCAGAAGCTGTGGAAAATATTGTTGACCTCTTCGCCTAGTGCTTCAAAACATTTATTTCGACATGAGCATGGTTCTCCAATTACTGCTGCTGGAGTTTGTTTTCCTTTTCCAGTTGTGTACTCATGTCCTTTATTCCGCTTAAATTTTCTAATATTTCTTTTCCACCCAGTTGGATTTCGTCTTCGCTTTCTTGGCTTCAGCGGTTTAAGTGCATCTGCTCTAAGCAAATCTTCATCATTTCGCAGGACATTACGATTAGGCATGGGTAGAGGCTCTACATTTTCCTGGTTTTCATTGATGTTTTCTACAGTGTTGTTCACATCAGATTCAGTTTCTGATTTTTTAGTTTCTTCATCAGAAGGATTAAACTCTGAGTCGGAACCACTACTTCTGCTACTGCTATCGCTTTCTAGTTTTTCGGACTGTCTTATTTCATCGATGATATCTTGAATGTTAATTATTTTTGGGACCGTCATCTCTGCCTCTGGTTCTCCAATAGATGTATGAATGGCAACATCACTTATCTCCTCAGTGTTGACATCGTACAAATCTAAATTTTCAGCATCTTCATTCATGATGAGGTCAGATACCTCATTGGCTGACAGGAAGCGTTTGGCCATCTGGAAGAACAAACACAACAAATAATAAATGTGATGAAACAGATTTTGTGACAGGTCAAGCAAATTCGAATATCCAGGTCAACGTTCACTGCAGGTCTAAGTGTACGACACGTCTTGATCTGGTTGCAGCACTTTGTACATTGATCAGACACTGTTCGGCGAACACAAGGTATTATCGATAAATCCATCTGACAGACATATGATTGATTAACTATGACATAAATCAGTTTTGGTACCTTTAATTCTGTTCATAAAGTATTCTGTTACTGTTTACATTCAATCACTGTTTATCTCGGTGAATTCCAAGGGAAACTGAACAATATTATAAGATTAACATGTAGCCATTTGAATTTTGATGGATTTTTTGTGGTCAAGGTCAATTGAACACCAAAATATAACTTTAGTACTAAAGAGTTCTGATAATTAAAACAAAAGTAGAGAAATGGGAGATAATTATTAATGAAAATACGGAGTGAGCATAACGCAATGTCTTTTAAGGCATGAACAGACACGTAGGTAAAAAAGTAGTAGAAGGCTTCAGTAAGTATGGATCTTAAAGGCAGGTTATTTTGAAGCGTAAAATACTAGGCCATGCAGCTTCAGCATACCATAACCAGTTGCAACTGAATTCATAACACCACGCAATGATAAACGCTTGTTATTATGTTAGAACTTAACCTCATTTTACCTAATTTTAGTCTAAATCAGTTGGTTTTCTCACTATATTTCCATACTATTTCAACTGAAATATATTTATGATAAAACAAGGTTATGTCCACACAACAGTTTTTTACATGATTTGAAGTCAGAATCGCATCCCATGAAAGCATATGATATTCTGAAAGATCTCCGTAAAAATATAATTTGAAGAATGTCTACATACCTTGCTTAAGGGTTTAATTTCAGCGAAAAAGTTAAAGAAGTTCACCATATATTTCCATGCCACATGGAGGCCGCCATCTTGCTTTTTAAAACTATGCCATTCAATAACCAGGTCAAGTCCACATTGGACATAACCTGCTTTTTGAATGCAGTAATGAAAATGGACTTAACCTAATGGGCTAATCTTTATGGCATATTCCATCTTTAATAGGGGGGTAAGCAATAACACCTTATATGTCATCTAGAAGGTGCTGCCCTCTGCTATACAAAAACATCACTAGCATGTATTTTGCAAAAATGTGACTTAACTACCTTTTAGCACTCAGGTCTTCAATTTACTTGACGAAGCACAGGGCGGGTTCCGTAAAACTCATCGGACAGTTGATAATATTTTCATACTCAAAACGATTATCAATAAATATAAGTGTGAGAAACAATATTGTGGACTTCAAAAAGGCTTTTGACTCTGTATGCAGAACAGGCCTCTTTTATAAATTACTAAAAAATAGTATCAACGGACCAATTTTTGATTTAATTACATCCATGTATTCAAATACTTCATATACTGTGAAAACTCCCAAGGGAATATCCAACACAATAAACTCTTACATGGGTGTGAAACAGGGATGTGTGTTAAGCCCTGTACTATTCAATATTTATATTAATGATTTACAGTTTTATATTAATAATGCGAACACAAAAATAGCTCAACAATTACACCACAATATTTATATATATAACATATCTTAAATCTATTTCACACATTTATAGTCACTAAATAAACGGTCATGTTGTACTTAATAAGCTATGACCATTTAACCATCATAAATAATACACTGAAAAATGGTTCGGAGCGTCGTCCATAACATCCACACACTTTCGAGTAAAAAATAGGTTACGTGCCCTTGTTTTGAAATTAGTCTCACTTCACCAGCCTACCGACCATTCTCCGTCTGATTGACAGGCCGGGATAATCCAGACTACTTTTTTACGAAACATGACAGAAAGCTGGAACTAGAAATCGAATTTAGAAATAACACACGGTGGGCGACTCAACAATTGTTTTACGAACCTTGTAAAAGTAAAATGAAACTACTGCTGGTCTCATGTTCCTGTCCAACCCAAGTTATTCAGAGATATCATTTGTACTATAGCAAAATATCTCGCTTCTAACGGTCATGTGAAGGATAAAGCAATTTAAAAAATAATACGAGCGTAATTTCTAAAGATGTCGTAGTAACCAAAACGCTAAATATTACTGCTATTCAGAATCGTCAACAATAGATTTTTTACGACTTTAATAGTTGATAGTATGTTTAGAATTTCCACGGATTTCCATGGGCTGTGGCTATCTATAAAGACTCAACTTGAACGAGTGTGCGAGACTGTCAGAAAATTAGTAGTAGTGAACAAACTAAAGCGTGCACATCAACGTGTCCAGTACAACTTTTCAGTAGGCACGTGGGGCACCCTAAAATGGGACAAATTTCTCATAATAAACTAACCATTAAGATCTGCAAGTCAATACTGGCACAACCATCAAAAACATCAAACATTGGCAGACTAACAGAACTGGGTATTTTCCCGGCGAACCTTGACATATTTCAAAGAATGATTTCCTATTATAAACGCCTTGCGAATTCTAGTATAGACAGTTTTCCTAAAAGTGCTCTTTCACATTCTGCCTTCGTTACTAATAGCAACCTCATTGAAAACCATGACATTAAATATTCTTGGACAGCATCCATAGCAAAAATATATGAATATTATGATCTCCCAAATAACCCCTCTTCCTCAGCAACTAAACTAAAACTTCAAACTAAATTCAACCATCATATTACAGAACAAACTAAATCAGGAACCAAATTAAGAACGTATGGACTATATAAATCTTAATAAACCACCCCGCTCGTTACCTTCTGCAGGTTAGAAATAAAAACTTTAAATCATCCTTTTCGTCGCTTCGACTCAGCTCCCGCAACTTGGAAATAGGGAGAGGCCAATAAATGAATATTCCAGCTGACCAAAGGTTATGCACGCAATGTTCTCTTTCTACCGTTGAAGACGAATTCCATTTTCTCTTACAGTGTCCCCGATATGAAAACCTGCGTTTAAGATATATCTACCCTAGTTTAATACCATCTTGCCAACTAACTTTCGAAATTATTTTTAATCCGCAGATTTCCTTTCTAAGGCAGTAGCCATGTACACATACCATGCTTTTAAGGAAATGGGTGTACCTGTCGGGTCTAATTCTCATAATATCAGCTGAATGCTCTTTCTCCATATTTGATCATCATACAATTATGTACAACGGAAAACTTTTACTCCATATCTTTATTTCATTGTCATACTTCATTGTTGTTTATCATTTGTATCATCCCAATGGTGCATGTACATAGATATATCCCATTATAATCTCATTATATTTTCATATAGTATTCCATATCAATTGTATCTTTTGCACGCGTGTATGTAAATGGTGATGTACATGTATCTGTATGTTTTGTATACTGTCACTAATGGACGTAATATGCAAATAAAACAGTTGAAGTTGAAAGTATTCTGGCGCATCCCCCTCTGATTGCCTTACTGTGGCTGCGGAAATTTATGCCTTTCTTGTTAACCTCTACTGTAACAAATGACAGGGTTAGGTTAACTATAGAGATCAAGAACCAAACGATATTTTCACTGTGGATGCAAATCAGGCTGCATTAGGCTACAGATAGTTGTATTTGTTACAAGTGAAAGCTCAAACTGTTCCCGCAGTGAATATTCGCTTGGCCGCTACAATCACTGATAAGCATGACATCGACGAGATTAATGAGTTAGGCATATTAACTTTTTTACTCAGACAAATTAAATTCTCAAACATTATTTTTGAAGTATAAGAAAAATAAATAAAGACGTTTGATGTATTGTGACCTGTAGACACAAAGAGTCTTCCTTCCTCCTAACACAAAACCGGTGATTTGGAAATGAAATAAAGTTTAACGTCCTGATGCACTTATGAAGACGGGCATACGCCATGAAGTGTGCAATGTCGGGGGATTTTTTCACGGACAGGGACGCTATGGCCTACTCTTGGTGCACAATTGGGTTTTCGTCCCATGTGGAGATGGAGATTATTCCTTGTCAAACACGGACAAGACAGTACGCCGGAAAACCAGAGGAACTTGAATTACTGTGAATTACTCACCGATACACCACGGCTCCCTATGATTTGGAAGCCTGGCCTAATATAGATTACTTCAATGATATCAAAAGTACATTACTTGTGTGTGAAAATATTTCATAATTTTAAGGGAAAGAGATAAGCATGACGTGGGGAGTTTTTGCTCTATGTTATTCTTTTACAATCGATAGTGCATGTTTTGTGAAAATGCACGATAAAATAGCCTATTTATTTATCAGAAAAATGTCGCCATGTTTGTCGGGTTGTGGAAAGGGCGCGATTTTACATGTTCCCAATGAGCCTCCGTACAATTGTAAACAGCACCGTCTGTTACCAAAGTGAGCTTTTGAATTATGAGACCTTTACCGCGATACATTTGTAAAATGTTAACGAAGCTAAACTGGTTACAATAAATTAAGAATAATAATGGAAATAGAACAAAATACAAATTTTAACTGCAATATTTTAAAAAATAAGTCATATGAATTAGCATTTTTACATGTGTAAATAGCCAATTTAACATTTGTAAATAAGACGTTACATGCATAGAAGTAAGCATATTAGCATACGCATTGCAAGGTTAAACGATATGTTACTCCCAGTCTGCTCCACCTGGGCTGTACCGACGAGTCCAATGATAAGTATACCCTGGTGGTCACAACATGTAGCTTTGATGCCAAAATTGCGACAATCAACACCGATTGCCAAATTCTAGAATTAGAGAGAGAGAGAGAGAGAGAGAGAGAGAGAGAGAGATGGGGTTTTACCTCCACTCGACACAAACTATGTCATTTCGGGACTAACAAATGGTTTATTAATTTTATTCCAATAATTCGCTTGCTCGAAGGGGTCTTTAGCAGTGGGAGGACGCGGATAAAACCCACGAGATTAGACAGGCGACCCTACTCCTTGTCACGTACACCGATTGTCAATGTCAGAATGTCTCTTCAATCCAGCAATCAAAATGTAAAGCGAGAGACTAATATTGTGGACTTCAAAAAGGCTTTTGACTCTGTATGCAGAACAGGCCTCTTTTATAAATTACTAAAAAATAGTATCAACGGACCAATTTTTGATTTAATTACATCCATGTATTCAAATACTTCATATACTGTGAAAACTCCCAAGGGAATATCCAACACAATAAACTCTTACATGGGTGTGAAACAGGGATGTGTGTTAAGCCCTGTACTATTCAATATTTATATTAATGATTTACAGTTTTATATTAATAATGCGAACACAAAAATAGCTCAACAATTACACCACAATATTTATATATATAACATATCTTAAATCTATTTCACACATTTATAGTCACTAAATAAACGGTCATGTTGTACTTAATAAGCTATGACCATTTAACCATCATAAATAATACACTGAAAAATGGTTCGGAGCGTCGTCCATAACATCCACACACTTTCGAGTAAAAAATAGGTTACGTGCCCTTGTTTTGAAATTAGTCTCACTTCACCAGCCTACCGACCATTCTCCGTCTGATTGACAGGCCGGGATAATCCAGACTACTTTTTTACGAAACATGACAGAAAGCTGGAACTAGAAATCGAATTTAGAAATAACACACGGTGGGCGACTCAACAATTGTTTTACGAACCTTGTAAAAGTAAAATGAAACTACTGCTGGTCTCATGTTCCTGTCCAACCCAAGTTATTCAGAGATATCATTTGTACTATAGCAAAATATCTCGCTTCTAACGGTCATGTGAAGGATAAAGCAATTTAAAAAATAATACGAGCGTAATTTCTAAAGATGTCGTAGTAACCAAAACGCTAAATATTACTGCTATTCAGAATCGTCAACAATAGATTTTTTACGACTTTAATAGTTGATAGTATGTTTAGAATTTCCACGGATTTCCATGGGCTGTGGCTATCTATAAAGACTCAACTTGAACGAGTGTGCGAGACTGTCAGAAAATTAGTAGTAGTGAACAAACTAAAGCGTGCACATCAACGTGTCCAGTACAACTTTTCAGTAGGCACGTGGGGCACCCTAAAATGGGAAAAATTTCTCATAATAAACTAACCATTAAGATCTGCAAGTCAATACTGGCACAACCATCAAAAACATCAAACATTGGCAGACTAACAGAACTGGGTATTTTCCCGGCGAACCTTGACATATTTCAAAGAATGATTTCCTATTATAAACGCCTTGCGAATTCTAGTATAGACAGTTTTCCTAAAAGTGCTCTTTCACATTCTGCCTTCGTTACTAATAGCAACCTCATTGAAAACCATGACATTAAATATTCTTGGACAGCATCCATAGCAAAAATATATGAATATTATGATCTCCCAAATAACCCCTCTTCCTCAGCTACTAAACTAAAACTTCAAACTAAATTCAACCATCATATTACAGAACAAACTAAATCAGGAACCAAATTAAGAACGTATGGACTATATAAATCTTAATAAACCACCCCGCTCGTTACCTTCTGCAGGTTAGAAATAAAAACTTTAAATCATCCTTTTCGTCGCTTCGACTCAGCTCCCGCAACTTGGAAATAGGGAGAGGCCAATAAATGAATATTCCAGCTGACCAAAGGTTATGCACGCAATGTTCTCTTTCTACCGTTGAAGACGAATTCCATTTTCTCTTACAGTGTCCCCGATATGAAAACCTGCGTTTGAGATATATCTACCCTAGTTTAATACCATCTTGCCAACTAACTTTCGAAATTATTTTTAATCCGCAGATTTCCTTTCTAAGGCAGTAGCCATGTACACATACCATGCTTTTAAGGAAATGGGTGTACCTGTCGGGTCTAATTCTCATAATATCAGGTGAATGCTCTTTCTCCATATTTGATCATCATACAATTATGTACAACGGTAAACTTTTACTCCATATCTTTATTTCATTGTCATACTTCATTGTTGTTTATCATTTGTATCATCCCAATGGTGCATGTACATAGATATATCCCATTATAATCTCATTATATTTTCATATAGTATTCCATATCAATTGTATCTTTTGCACGCGTGTATGTAAATGGTGATGTACATGTATCTGTATGTTTTGTATACTGTCACTAATGGACGTAATATGCAAATAAAACAGTTGAAGTTGAAAGTATTCTGGCGCATCCCCCTCTGGTTGCCTTACTGTGGCTGCGGAAATTTATGCCTTTCTTGTTAACCTCTACTGTAACAAATGACCGGGTTAGGTTAACTATAGAGATCAAGAACCAAACGATATTTTCACTGTGGATGCAAATCAGGCTGCATTAGGCTACAGATAGTTGTATTTGTTACAAGTGAAAGCTCAAACTGTTCCCGCAGTGAATATTCGCTTGGCCGCTACAATCACTGATAAGCATGACATCGACGAGATTAATGAGTTACGCATATTAACTTTTTTACTCAGACAAATTAAATTCTCAAACATTATTTTTGAAGTATAAGAAAAATAAATAAAGACGTTTGAAGTATTGTGACCTGTAGACACAAAGAGTCTTCCTTCCTCCTAACACAAAACCGGTGATTTGGAAATGAAATAAAGTTTAACGTCCTGATGCACTTATGAAGACGGGCATACGCCATGAAGTGTGCAATGTCGGGGATTTTTTCACGGACAGGGACGCTATGGCCTACTCTTGGTGCACAATTGGGTTTTCGTCCCATGTGGAGATGGAGATTATTCCTTGTCAAACACGGACAGATGGAAAGTACGCCGGAAAACCCAAGGAACTTTCTCTTCCAACTCCGGGACCGCCTGGTTATCGAGCCTGTGAATTACTCACCGATACACCGCGGCTCCCTATGATTTGGAAGCCTGGCCTAATATAGATTACTTCAATGATATCAAAAGTACATTACTTGTGTGTGAAAATATTTCATAATTTTAAGGGAAAGAGATAAGCATGACGTGGGGAGTTTTTGCTCTATGTTATTCTTTTACAATCGATAGTGCATGTTTTGTGAAAATGCACGATAAAATAGCCTATTTATTTATCAGAAAAATGTCGCCATGTCTGTCGGGTTGTGGAAAGGGCGCGATTTTACATGTTCCCAATGAGCCTCCGTACAATTGTAAACAGCACCGTCTGTTACCAAAGTGAGCTTTTGAATTATGAGACCTTTACCGCGATACATTTGTAAAATGTTAACGAAGCTAAACTGGTTACAATAAATTAAGAATAATAATGGAAATAGAACAAAATACAAATTTTAACTGCAATATTTTAAAAATTAGCATTTTTACATGTGTAAATAGCCAATTTAACATTTGTAAGTAAGACGTTACATGCATAGAAGTAAGCATATTAGCATACGCATTGCAAGGTTAAACGATATGTTACTCCCAGTCTGCTCCACCTGGGCTGTACCGACGAGTCCAATGATAAGTATACCCTGTTGGTCACAACATGTAGCTTTGATGCCAAAAATTGCGACAATCAACACCGATTGCCAAATTCTAGAATTAGAGAGAGAAAGAGAAAGAGAGAGATGGGGTTTTACCTCCACTCGACACAAACTAGGTCATTTCGGGATTAACAAATGGTTTATTAATTTTATTCCAATAATTCGCTTGCTCGAAGGGGTCTTTAGCAGTGGGAGGACGCGGATAAAACCCACGAGATTAGACAGGCGACCCTACTCCTTGTCACGTACACCGATTGTCAATGTCAGAATGTCTCTTCAATCCAGCAATCAAAATGTAAAGCGAGAGACTAACTGTACCAATCCCGTTTTATACTAGTGATTAATCACACGTTTTTAAACAATGTTATCTCCGCTAACAGGACAGGACGTTTAACCTATTCGTGGGCCAACAGTAATAATACTTTTCGATTGTTGATAAATACTCGATGAATAACACATATTCAAACACTGTGCTGCGAAAATCGTTTTCAATTAGATACCACTGGGTGTAAACCGTCAATATTAACTGTATGTGTGTTGTAGTAATAAATAAATAGAGCGCGAGAAATGGAGTTTAAAGTCCACTCGACACAAACTATGTCATTTCGGGACTAACATGGTTTAATTTTATTTCAATAATTCGCTTGCATGTAAGGATCTTTTGCAGTAGGAGGAAACCGGAGTACCCAGAGAAAACCCACGAGTTTCGATAGGCGACCCTATTCATTGTCACGTACAACCGGGGATTCGAAAACGCTAGTTGACTCAATGACAGGCTTTATGTTATAACCATTCGGCCATCCTACCAACCAATAAATAAGAAGGCTCGGCTATCATGAACATGCTACTCTTGTGAATACCCCAAATTGGATTGCATGGAATCGTAATTGATTAAATTCGATAAATTTGTAATTGGCCCAACATAGGTTGATGTGTTTAAAGTTTCATAATACGTCCCTGAAACCATCACCCCATATTGGCGCGAGTTAATTCAGACCGTAACAAAAATATCTTGAACGGTGTATAAAACGTCCCTGAAACCTTCACCCCATTAACCCCATTGGCACGAGATAATTTACACTGTAACAAAAATAAAGATGGAATGTTAATCAAAGAATTTGATTTTGAATAAGTAGTCCTGGATGCTATTAAATTTACATATGTACAGATTAGTTAATTCACACAACCCCGTGTTAATGGAATCGTGCCTTTTAAAAGTGGGGAAAAACATGAAAGATTGGAATAGAACGACTAGGATACCGTCAATGTCTTCCTCGCAGACCTGAGCCTGGGGTGGGTAAAAGTCTAGAATGGGAAATTCCAGAAGTTGTTCCCTGCCCCAACTGAAACCAACACAAACAAAACGGACATAAGTGTTGAGTCATCATATTTGTATGTAAATGTAAATACATTTAATTGTAAATACATTTAATTTGTATCCGCTAGCTCCAAATAGTTAATTTAATCATAGAACTAGAAACAATCGACCTTGATTATTGGTTTTCATTGTTTGTGTAATTATTTAAATAAGTCTTTCAGAGTTTTATTTGTATCACTGACAAACGGGGAACCACGCCGGAAGTGACGTTATCAAGAGATAAATAAGGGAATGTTGGAGGCGGGTTTTGAACTGTTTTATTATTGAACTAATAGGTGTAATTGACAGTATGATTAAAGGAAGTCAGTATCAATATCATCCAGTCATCGACATTGTAAACATTGTAAACACGACTTATTGATCAATTTAAATCAACACCGATGTTGTTATCTTACCATGGAAAGATGAGTTGCTCATATCCAATCATTAAGACAAAATAAACATTTTAAAGTTGACACGCGAATCGCTTGTCCGGATGCTTTCGAGTGCCGTTTGAAAGGAATCGATTCTATACACGAGACTAAGCATATCTGAAAGGGTTAAATATAATCAGTGTAGACCCGTATTTGTCGCCGAACATAACTTATTAGAAATTACAGTAAACCAGAAACGATTATTATATTATAGTTGTGTCAATTTCTAGTTACCTAAGAATAGAGATATAGCCCCTTTAAAGCCTGATTAGAATATGATATCGTATTCAAGGGACGATAAACAAAGGATATTATTTGAAACTGATGGGCTCCCTAAATAAATTAGTATACATATGTAGCAAGTAGTAAATACGGCTAATTAATGACAGCAAATTATTTTAAACAAGAGCATTAATCTTTGCTCTTGTTTTCCTTGGGACAGCCGCATATGTTCAGCCACAAAATCCAATCATTGGTTTGACCAGTGTTTGTATATATGGATTATTTTAGCACCTGATTGTCGTCTATTCATTAAGAGTTAATTATTTATTATAGTCAATTGTGTGATGTAATTGTTTATTATAGTCCATTGTATGCTGTAATTGATTAGTATAGTATGGTGTAATTATCACAGCATACTGCAATACCACTGATAAAATGGGGACAGATGTTGTTATATTTCGATAATCATGATACACTCTCAAAATATAATACGAGTATAATCATAACCCGGTATTAACGAATAACGATAACCTCGTAAATACTAGTAACCATTGGTGCAAAATCGCTGTCGATTTACACTTGGGTATTCACCAAGAGGGTAGACAGCAGAAGCACAAAGAGAGAGATATTTTCCCAAAGTAAGCTAGCTATCACTTTCCAAAAAAGTACCTATCATTGTGGGATCAACGACGACTGGCGAGAAAAGGTATAAAGATTGTGAAGTTAGCTGACTGTCCCCATAAACAGATTCACCGAAATTGTTAACAACCCAGGCGGAAGGAAGTTTGTATGGTACCTAATCATTTCACAGGAATAACTACTACCCACAGTTCCTTTTAAAATCCGAAAGATTGAGCTCGGGAGAAAAGGAGTAAGGATTTACGTCTGTGCCAAATAAATCTAGCTGTCTTCCATCATAAACAGAACCACCATAATTGTTTACAACGCAAGGGAGGATAAAGGATTCCAAACATCAGTTGTTTAAAACCTATTAACCAATATCACAAGATAAGAAATTCGAGAAACTGAAGGACGAAAAGCCCAACTAGGTAGCTGGACAAGAAGACAAAGAGCAGGTTGGTATAATTTCTGTTATAAATTTGTATCAAGAAATAAAGGTAATGACAAATTTCACATGATGCACAGTTTATTTAGATAACATAAAATTATATTTCGGATTTGGTTAACTTTATCATAGCCCAAATAAGTCAATTCATCGATATCTTGAATATTAGATAATATTAAGACCACAAATCAAATGATGATTATTGTTTAAAAAAAAAAAGTATGTAGTATTTTACGTACGCGGGCAGCATCACTTCCAACGAGGTATATGCATGTAATTAAATCCAAATACTAGCATATTTTTCGATTTTGTTTTTTTTTTGAAAAATGACTATGCCCTAACTTTGTAGTTGATATGCATTCGTAGATGAACTTTATAACTTTCTCGCTCGAGTGTACTTATTCTTGTAACCACGTTAGAATAATCCACTGTTTTGGAAAACGCTCCGTTTTCCATGCTTTGGATTCGTTGTTGTTTCCCTTGCAGAGTTTGGTTTTAATATCTGTAAAGTGTGTATCCTCACAGACCCGGAGCTGTGCAGCATGGTGGCGCTAACCACCCACTCCCCGACTCCATTCATTAAATTTTAATTTATTAATATTATACTTCTAATACATTTAATCTCAATATGTGATGTGTTGTGTCCGCGGGTTTGTCTTCTTGGTTTCTGTTTATGTGTGCAGGTGCGGTTATTCGGCACTTACTTTTAAAGCAGCATGTTTTACACAAAGGCCCATTGCACTCTATAAAAACCACTATTGAATATTCAGTTACGTGTTGCAGCTTTGTATACAATCTAAAATTAGATATCTCTTGAGTAATTGGCCCGAATTCCTCTTCAACTGAGTATGAAATGTCCTGATTTTGTTAACCAAATGGGCATATCAAGTTGGGTATAAGCCATGCAGAATGATAAAACAACTAGAGTATGCCTCCTGGTTAGTGAGCCAACAACTTACCCACCTTGGCCACCTTTATCAATTTAAAACATAAACCAAACCCTGCTGTATATATAATGGCCGGGCGTGTGTGGTGGATTATCGGACCAAAGATTACGGGAACTGTTTTTATATTTTATTAAATGAGTAACCTTTTCTTGGTAAAAGTCATACTAGTCGCATCTCTGTCTATTGTAGGTCTTTCTTTAATCCTTAATTGTTACACAAATTATTAATATATTTATTTACTCGCCAAAACCATAATCAACCCCCTATACCAGCGTATGTTCAGGATTTTCAACTGATTTGAATAGGATTTGAGGTTAATGATTTATTTAAAAACTGGATAATCTAGACTTTGTTTATTATCTTTACATTGGTGGCACTGACAACTGTAATTACGGTGTTCTGCAATGGACGATATCTCCGCTCAGAATGAAGTCATTTTACTGAAATCTTCAATATATTCCTTTTCATTATCCTTTTTTTAAGCTATTATAGCGAAAACTGTGAACTCTTTATCTAAACATTATATAACGCATTTTAAATAACTTGGTGATGTGTTACACTATAGACCCTATATACTGTAGATGTTATAAAGTTCTGTAAGGGTCTGTTTAATATATTGGAGGTATTAGCTAGTACTAGTGACAGCAAGAACTAGGCTATTAAGAATATGTCTGGTGGTTAAAATCGGGCAATGACATCATTGTCTGATAATCCAAAAAAAGTAACCCCATGAGATAAAAACGTGGTTAGTCGCTCTCCTGTGTGCCCATATAAGTACACCGTCTTGAAATCCAGGGTAGCATCTGTGCATTTTACCAATCCGATAAAGGAAGCACCTGGTCAATTTCCCGGGGCTCAATTCTGACTCATGCACGTAACCTCTTTATAAGAACATTCGCAGTTTAAGTTTCTTTAGATATCATTCGAGAGATCCAAGGGGAAGTTCATACCATGAGCTACCCTGGCTCACAGGCCGGCGGTAGGAAATAGATACCGTTGGGAGAACTCCACAGCCTTCCCGGCTGAGAGGCGAGGAAATGCCACCTCAGAACACAAGCCAAGGATATTGAACTTATATTCAATAATATTGTAGTTACCTGTATTATGGATGTTAGATAGATATAAAAACATATTTAACGTAAAAAGTGTTCCATTGTCAGTTAATTGAAGATCGAAATAATTGATCATTATTTTAAACAACGTGAAGTCCGAAGAAAACCATAGGAGAAAACCCTAGAAGAAAAACCCTAGACGATCATTGTCACCTCTGTTGCCTCATGGTGTCACAGCTGCTTTTTGGTGCCGTGATAGTGTCACAGGTCTCCTTTTGGAGTCCGTGACCAGGATAGTAGTCGCGACATTATCTTTCCTGTAGTGTTACAGATGCGCTTCAAAAAAACCCCAAGGCTCAGTCAATTCCAGGGGGGTTGGATGGCCGAATGGTTAGCGTGCGCGCGCTGTATCATACGACCTGTCATTGAGTCAAGTGGCGTGCTTTCGAATCCCCGGTTGTACGTGGCAAGTGGTTGGGTCGCCTGTCCAGCCGCCGGGTACTCTGGTTTCCTCCCACTGCTAAAGACCCCTACGCGCAAGCGAATTATTGAAATAAAATTAAACAATGTTAGTCCCGAAATGACCTAGTTTGTGTCGAGTGGACGTTGAACCCCATTTCTCTCTCTCTCTCTCTCTCTCTCTCTCTCTCTCTCTCTGTCAATTCCAATACGATCGACGCAGAACTTCTCCAGTTTGTTCTTTGGACGATTACGTATCTAATCCAAGTTGCTGCCATAACTGATTTTTTTTGGTTTCTTTTTAAGATCCTTCGCGGAGCTGTTTTGGGGTTCGAAATGAATTCTCAAATGCAACCCAAAAATGCCGAGAAGAACAGAAGAATGGCGAAAGTCGACGCGGAACCAGTCTTCTATCCCGAACCGAACCAGGAAGGCAACAGAGATTACTTGATTAACTGTCTCCGCGGTAAAACTATCACTGTTCACAGGAGTCTTCAGAAACGAACACAGTGTTACACCGTACCACCACCGAATTTCTATAACATTGACATTAGTAAAATTAAACCTTCTAGGGGGACAACATTCGGTAAATCGAAACGTTTTCAATAAAAAGAAATACCAGTTATGACATGGTGAAAGTCGTATGCACGTACAGGGCACATCAGATAAACGAAGAGGAGGTCATTTGTATATAGAGACACGGATCATCATAACGGATTCTATTTGTTGTGATAAATCCTAATTATAAATATATGAAGATAGGCGAGCATGGGTGTTGCCCACGTATTCCTTATTTGTGTCCTAATAAATCATTACTCGGGTATATTTTTGATGGAAAGTACTATTTCCGATGCTGACGTCCATAATAACACACTTTATGGATGGATCTACTAATTCCGTGTTTATTACGTGCAATGTTTCAATACGATTAAATGTGTGAAAGAAATTATAATGTGAATAGCATAAAGAGAGAGAGAGAGAAATGGGGTTTAACGTCCACTCGACACAACTAGGTCATTTCGGGACTAACATATGTTTTTTTTAAAATTTTATTTCAATAATTCGCTTGCGCGTAGGGGTCTTTAGCAGTGGGAGGAAACCGGAGTGCCCGGAGGAAACCCACGAGGTTGAGAAGGCGCCCCTATCTCCATGCCACATACCCTCACACCAGGGCTCGAAACCACAGCCGCAAGCCAGAGGTGACCGGCCAGCTAGAAGTCGAAGCGCGGCACTCTAGACCACTAGGCCACCCCAACCCCCCGAATAGCATAAAGAATACAAAACCGATTGTATTAAATTTGGAGTTTGCTTATTCTTTATTATGGTGTGTTTTTTTTTATAAAATTCTTTATTGATGTCCAAGTTTTGAAGAAAGGTGTATATTAATTAAATCCGTGCAAATAAAGAAACCAATTACTTCAAGTTTTCTATATCAAAGTGTTCTTGCTTTACATTTTAAATAAGAAAGAAATGTTTAAGTCGGGCAATCGAGGCAAACAACTCACTAGATACCCCTAAACAACACAATTATAAACTGAAGGTTGGTGATTTGGAATTCTTATTTTGTTTTCAGAGCGAATGTAACAAACCACTATTATCCCGTAGTTCCAGGAAGTCAAAGATGCAGGTCATGATTAGTCTTTCTAGAACAACTGATGACATTCCTCATTTACAATTTCAGTCTCCAATAATCTGCCCCCAAACAGTCGTGATGTCTTTGATATGACGTGTATGGCAACCCAAGGGATGCGACCTTCACATCGTGTGAGATAAGCGGCTCTTTGTTGTTTCTCGTCTGCATCGTTTCCAAAATGGCGTGTAATGATATTTTCTGTCGTCTGCTGCAGACTGTAAACACAATTCCTTATCCCGCCCATTTACGGTGATAAAAGTGTTCGAAAGCTTTCTGCCTGTCAATGATTTCAGAATATCGACTAGATTGATGGTTACTCCTTTACAATATAATTCAAATCAGACATCACTGTAAATCATAAAATGGAATTAATGCAAGGGAGCTTACTCCGTTCGATAATTTAAATTGTTAACCCTTCACAATAATTCAAATAAGACATCATTGCAAATCAGGGACAGAATTAACGTAACTGAGGTTCGAATTATACCAAATCTAGAATTTGAGTCTAGCGCTCCAATTGATTTGGGGTCGTGAGGGAGGAGGGGTTTGCTTACCCCTATCTAGAAAACCTGGTGCCACTAAATGCTGACCTTGGGCATTTCACACAGCAAATTGTATTATGTATTCCGAAAAATAAATTCTGCAATATCGTATCCTTTATAAGAAATAATACCAGTAACTTTTTAATTTTTACCACCAAACGCAATTAAAATGTTCTTTTCAAACGAACAACATAGGTATACAGTATGACTGTTAAATTCACCTGGAGCATTTCACGCAGCTAATATTTTCCTTTATACCTTTATATTATTTAATCTGGAAAAAGATTTCTGCATCCTTGGTAAGAAATAATCTTTTCAATCGAACAACGTTTTCTTTTTTTAACTGTGGTAGTATTTTATTTAATGGCTTAAATGTTCACTAGTGATAATCGCCTCTGATGAATTTCGCAACGACTGTAAATTCTAGAGCACCTTGCGCTTACGCTGGGCCTCACGCAGCTATTAATTACTTCACGCCTTATTTGGTATAATATAATCCGGAAGAGAAATTTCCATTAATAATGAGAAATAATAACCCTAACCTTTTATCACAAAAACGCATTTGAAAAAACATCTACTTTAAACTATGGGTGAATTTTTATTTTCACGGGGCAAAAATCCACAAGTCGTTGCCTTGAAAATTTCCCGCACCTATTATTCCCCTGTGTACTTTTGCGTTATATAATCCGAAATCCTTGAAAAGAAATACTTTCCGTAACTGTTTTTTTTTTTACTTCAAAATGCAATCTATTCGTAGGAACAACTATCTCGACTTTTTCATTTTAACGGCGTAAAAGTGGTAGCCTCTATTGAATTTCGTAATATGAACGTATTTAGGTGGGTAAAAACTTACATAGACGCTGACTTGAACCACATATTAATTATCATGAATATTTGATTTTTGTACACTTTTTAAGCAGTTTCTCGTGGGAAGAAGCCATCAATTATACTGTGTATGTTGTAAGTGTTTACCGAACTATATCTCCAGTTTGAAGATTGGGAGAACTTGTGTTTTTTTTTTAGTTTGAAGATGGGGAAGACATTATTTTTGTGTCAATAATAAACTATGACACATACTAAATGGATTTGAGATGAGGTTTACCGTCTTTATTGTCTGCACCGACTTGGCTAATATTAAGGGGCTTACGTCATGCAGCGTGCTATGGGGGACCCCAGCACTACGGTCTACACTTGTTTTGATTTCCAACTGTCAAAAGTCCGTTTATGTGTAAGCTATCCGAACGATTATATACTGTTCCTGGGCAACCCCTCCGTCCAGAACCGCCGACAGTGGATAGAAGAGTACCCGGGGGCTATCAGCGAGATGAACCTGGCAAGGAAACCGCCTAGTCGTTGGGATGGAACATAAAACGGGGTTTTGTGTACAATGGTGTGCCAGTGAACGAACCCATGACAGTTGTAATTTGATGAACGTCGCTGTCTGGGCCAAAATGTATCCATTGCATATACATGTACTTCTTCATTATCGTCTTCGTTGCAGAAAAGCAGGACATTAACCCAGTTTCATTTCATTTCAAATCTATAATTAAATCACGTATATCGATATATAGACCAAGTAAATGGGGTCGATACAAAAAGCATTAGTAGGTAGTTTATGGGGCTATTATCCAAAAAACACATTATTATTATTCTAAGGGCAATGTATCGAGTCAGTATGTTGACTTTCGCTATTATATGGGAATAACAGCTAAGCTTTGTAATGCAAGGGCATATAGTGAGTACTTACAAATAAAAACACTATGCTAATATTTGTATCTATTCAAATACGATTTGTAATAGTGTGAATATCACACGGAGATCGTAACGGCATTAACTAGGAGGCGTTAACAAGGAATAATTGTAATGATTTTTTGTATGGAATAAGGTTTCAATATTGGTTGCAAATGGTTTGTTGTTAGAGCATGGATGTTATATTTTATATTCTGGTCATAGCAGGATGTTTGATAACCTTCAGTATCGGTAAGCTAGTTTAAAACATTCTCGTCTGATTATTTTTGGGGAGTCACTGTGACTCAGTGAGTAAGGCGATGGCTCACTAACCAAGAAGTCTGGGGTTCGACCCTGGTGTTCATTATGTAACCTCTTCACTACTGTTCACCATGAGCACTAACTTAGAGTGGTTCGATGCCGGTGTTGGACGAAACAATTCTCCCACATTTTCCAGCAAAGTTTCCCTTGTCAATGTCTGAATGAAAAACCAAGGTCTTATATACATACTGATAAAAGAATCTATCACAATTGATGCCCAGTCACAATTTCCCCTTGTATCACTGAATCAATGCTGGACATTCACGTCACTATAAAATGCAGAGGGTGTTAAAATTCGCTGTCGTGAGAGAAGGAGAGCGAGTCATCTTCATCCTTTGTCATAATAAAATCAACGACTTTTTGATTAAAAATGAATACAGATTATATTCCAAACGTTTATTTCTTTTTAATTTTCTTTTAGGGCAATCCTGTGTTGGTAATTTTGTAGGTGAGTGAACGAAATAAAACATCTCAATAACCATTTATATCTTGGCTAAGTGGGTAAGACGCAGGCTCCCTAGTCGGGAGCTCATGTGTTCGAGTCATGCATTGACCGAGAAAGTTCATCGGCATTTTTATGGGTGGTTTCCCCTTGTCAGTGATGCAAGACAGGGGCCTGACCTGAACCGCTGTCTAGTCAAACGAATGTGACGAAAAACCGAGATCCCTATATAAGCATTGGCGTGTAAGTAAAGATCCATTGACAGTTGGAATTCGATATAAGAGTAAGCCATTGTGCCGCTCTCCGGGCAAGATTACCCTGTTAGCAGACTGTATCATTAGCCCACTTGGGGCTGAACATTACGACGCTAAACCCCATTTTCAATTCCACGTTTATTTACAGCTGTTATTCCCCTTTTAATGTGTATTTGTATTTGTTAATAACATCAATATATTTACCTCAAAATGTGTTTTGATTGCAATATGCATTCCTGTTTATCATTGTGTTTTATTCAGCTCCTCCATGCACTAGTCAAAAGAATCCAAGTCGACAATTCTTCATACCTGTGAATACCACTTTAATAAATGACGTTAACTGTCAGTGTGAAGTTCGGTTAATTAAAACACCAACAGAGTCAAACCAGTCCAGTTTGTTTCCGGTTACATTTCGCATCATTGAAGACGTTAATTGTGACTATGATGTCAATGTGGTGTACGGAACATCTTCGTCTTCTGTTGTCTGTAAAGAAGCACCAACTTTCACCCAACAAATCGTACGAGATGATTCGCTGCTATTGGCTTTCTTAAAAAGGAAAACTTCTTCCTTGACGTCATCTGGTTTTTGTTTACAAGTTATAGCAGATGTCAGAGGTAATTGCATAAATTGAATTAATCGACTCCCGTCTTTTACGTTTAGATGCAAACATGTATGGCATACTGTCCATTGTCAGGTTAAAGCGATTGTTGATTTGCGATTGTCTACTATTAATAGTAGCCTACATCAACTTTTCGTTTGCTGAATATTTTAAAGATGCGTTATGTAATAACTAAATCTGACGTGCCTATAATCAACTCTCTAGATCACCGCATGGCCGATATATAAACGTATTTAAACATTCGTAAGATTTAAATACAATATTTTGCGATAAGATGAGCTAAGTCTCAGTTGTCAAGTAACGGTGATACGATATGCTATATTTCTCAAAGGTTATAACTTTGCTCAGAATAAAGTAATGTGAATGAAATTTCAGTTAATTCATTTTTCATCATCTAGTTTTCAACTGTATAGCAAGAACACCCGACTCTTTATTTAAATCTTACATAATAACGGGAGTGTCTAGTCTGTAACACCAAACCAATGGGTATAGGAAGGATGTAATCCTTTCTTTTCAGTTTTATTTTAGATTGCAAGTTAGAAACTCAGAGATAATGTCCACTCCATTATCAAATAAATATTTATTTGTTTTACAGATACATTTATAACCATCAACTGTGATGAAAATGTTAGTAACTCAAATCAACCGGACACATCGACATATACAACGTCAACTACCGAAATCCTTCCGACATCATCGCTGGGTTTCTCACAAACAGAATCAGCGTCGTCATCATGGTTATCACAACCAACAACACAGGCATTAGTATCACCCTCATCTCAACCAACACCACCAAGCCAATCATCATCATCATCATCATCATCACCACCGTCCTCGTCACCATCGCCATCATACCAGTCAACAGCATACCACTCCCCATCATCTGAAGAAACAACGTTTACAACAGCATCTCCAATCACCCTTTTAAGCCCAATCCTGACATCATCCTTGACATCAGCATCATCGACACCGCCACCATCATCATCATACCATTCACCATCATCTGGAGAAATTTTATTCACAACAGCATCATTAGTCACCGTTTTGTACCCAAGCCAGACTCCACTGCAATCATCAACACCACCATCGTCACCTGGAGCACCCGCTACTACCCAATTAAACACTGTCCTTGAAACAGATACTACTACAACAATCTTGTCAGAGACAACGAATTCGGAACTTATTCCTGGTAACATATTTATTGATGTAATTCAGAATATCTGCTGTTCATCATAATGGGGTGGGGGGGGCATTAGTTAAGTTGGTTAGACGCTGGCTCGCTAGCATGGTGGTAGCGTGTTCGCTCCCTCCATCGGCTGAGAAAGTTCATCCAGATTTTCCCCTCACTTCGATAGACCCCATACCATACACACGCGATGTATTGAAATATATTAGACCCTTGGGTAGTTTTAATTTTCAGCAGATTTAAATACCATTGACAGATACTGATTTAATTTTATAACTGGATAATCGAGACTTTGTTTATTACCGTAACAACGGTAGCAATGACACTCGAGACTACTTTGAAGTAATTTTATTGAAAGCGTTAACATATTCCCATTTCATTATCTATTTTTAACTATTATAACGAGAATTGTCAGCGCTTTATAAAAATCTTACATAAAGCATCTTTAACGGAGGTAATATAACTATTATTACTAATTTCAGTTATTGCTGCTGGGGTTGTTGCTGGAGTCATTATAATCATTATATTCACTATTCTCATAATATGGTAAGAATAATGTTAAATATATACTATTGAAATTAAATCAAATGGAGTTTAACGTCTTACTGTTCTGCTCCGACCTGGGCTAATTAAGACGGGCATACGCCATACAGTGTGCTATAAGGAAAATTTTGCCCGGACAGCGGCACTACGGTCTACACTTATATCGAATTCCAATTGTCAAAGGTTCTTTTACGTGCACGTCAATGTGTACAACTGTCCTTGTCAGACTATACAGCTGTCCTTGTCAGTCCTTCCGTCTGCATCACTGACAAACATTGTCCCTCGAACTGACATACCATCGTGGTACACGAGGTAGCGTTATCACTTTCAGGTGTTTCACATGGTACCCTGTTTTACTCTCTTCCATGTCGAAGGACTTGCGTAAAAATGAATCAGTTTCACACTCCTTTTTTATATGGAAAAATGGGGTTTAACGTCCACTCGACACAAACTAGGTCATTTCGGGACTAACTTATGGTTTTAATTATATTTCAATAATTCGCTTGCGCGTAGGGGTCTTTAGCAGTGGGAGGAAACCGGAGTACCCGGAGGAAACCCACGAGGTTGAGAAGGCGCCCCTATCTCCATGCCACACAAAATGGTGGTAACTTTCCTTACAAATTGATGGGAGCGGGTCAGTAGATCCACGCATGTACGTTAGATCATTAGGTCTGTCACTGAGCCAATGATTGAGCCAATGATTGAAGCCGCATGGTGTCAGTGCACGTGTTCAAGACAGTCATCGAAATATGAAATGAATTGAGCCATTAGTCCAGTAATGACCTTTTTGGCGTCGCGTCGACGTTAACCCATATTTCTCTCTTTTCCTTAATTTTTGATATGCGAATTAATATAATGGTGTCTTTGTTCTCAGTTGCTGTTTTAGAAAGAAGAGAGATGCCGACGAAGCCTCTGTGTGTGGTGAAACTAGAAATGAAAACCTGTTCCTTGTAGAAAACGATTTATATTATTCTAATGTAAACAATGTGGCCGAATTTGGTGGTGCTCCATATTCGACTTACCCCCATAAATCAAACACGACAAAACGGCCTAATGGCACAATACGTTCTGTGGAGGGAGAACCTTGTGGGGAATTCGAAAGGACTTCGCCACGCCCCAATCAATTCTGTGAGCGATCAACGCGATTAAAAAGGGGTCTTGGGGAAGATGCTGATACTTCTTTCCAACGTAAGCAGCGCTCGCCATATTCAGACTCCAAATATGGTGAATCCAATCTTTCCAATAAAAGATCCGTGGAACGTAGAGATTCCGGCAAAATCGACGGAAACTGGAACCGGTCTACATCTGAAAACTCGCCCTATTCCACTCATTCGGACTACACCCCTTATAGAACAATGCGGTCAAATACACCAACGAATTTGTCTGAGAAGTCGTATTTCAGTAATAGAAAGAAACGAGCGCGTCGAGTGTACTTTGACCTTCCATCTGAAACAGAGAGTGATGTCAGTGATATTGAAGAAAATAAACAGACAGACGAAGCATCTCAGGAACTGCGTCTTAAACAAATCAGAGAGAAAAATAAACGTTGGCAGGTTTTATATTAAAATTGTCCAAACATGAACTCACTAATTTATAAGTTGTTCACACAATCAGATTAAAACAGGCAGAAGAATTACAGTTATTGACATCTTGAATAAGTCTCTATTATCAAATTTTTCTTTAAACTTTTAAATCTGGCTGGTGTCCAAATCCCTTAAATCTCGGCCATCCGATACCCAAAACATTTTCAACTGAAAACTAATCTTAAGACTGACAATATGAATGAAATAATACGACGAAACTTTGAGATAATTTGCATCTTGCACCTAAGTTCAATCGTGAGTCTTTTCTGGTAATGTTCGCACCGTGGCGAACAATTACATCGGTCGAGAGCACGATAACTTTCATTCTAGTTGAATGGGCGCATTAAAACCTTAGTGTTTAGGTAATATGAAAGTTCTGTTTAGGTTTAAATTTGAGTGCACGAGACTTAAGAACACAACAACTCTCGTCCTAGCTGAGGAAGGTCGCGATTGCTTTAGGCGTTTGTTAGTAGAAGACCTTGACTGAGTTCAATGTTAAGTGATGAGCGTTGAAAATTTGGGGTACACAAACGGTGATTCTCAGTGGATGAAATTGATCAAATGAAATGAAATGGGGTTTAACGTCCTACTCTTCTGCACCTAACCTGGGCTAATGGAAGACGGGCATACGCCATGCAGTGTGCTATGAGGGAAATTTTGCCAGGGCAGCGGCAACTGCCAAGGGATTTTTTACGTGCAAACGCCGACAATAGTTTCATTACATCAACACGTTGGCTAATTGTAGTGAAGTAGTAATTAATTTGAAACTGTGAATTCATTCGATATTTCCCGTGTGCCTGTAAAATAATAAAGTGTTATTTATTTTTTAAAAAATAAAATGTCTTTACCATACAGTGATTACAAAAGTGGCCAATGTACTTAAGAGGAGGATAATGCTGGTGTGCACTCAATGACCCCTAATTAGAAATTTAATTAACATGAAATGTGCGACATTGGAACAAGGTGTAAAATGTAAGGAGTGATCATAAGATTCACAACCACTAGCTTAAGAATGAATATTTTGGTGGTAAATGAACTTAAGAACATCAGATGTGACCAATGCCCAAAACAATTCAGTGACAAGCAGTAAAATATGGCCGGAATGCTAATTTTCCCTTTTATCTGATACTAATAGTGATTTATTAATTTCTGCCCACTGCCTTCATACTAATAGTCATTTAAAACATAGATCTATGTCATGTTATTGCAGACATCAATCACGACCCAATCAACCAAAAACTAGCATAAGAGAGGCAACTGTCTTCATCGGAGAAAGCAATGTCGTAGTTTATCATTAGAGGTATCCTGATCAGATTCCCCTATGTCTACGTCAACCAATGACTCCCGGAGTTCAGGACCATTAATGTGATTTCATACCGACCTTCCCTCAACTCCCAGTATCTTTTAGCAATGGGTGCTGTTTAATTCATGATTTGTCAGCTCTTCGCCACATCTTTGCGACAAAAGTGCTCCTTTGTTCTGTAGTGACACTTCTAATTTGCAGGGAGGAATTATGCTACCGTCGACACCCTTCAATTTCTCCAGAAGATTTTTACATCTTGCCTTAGACCCATTACGTCTTAGCGATGCCTGTTGAGTGGGGATACTGCTTGTCTCTTAGTCCTATACATCTGCTAGCTTTCCTCCGGTCGCAGTGTCTTTTACAAGGTGTGCATATGGCAGAACCTGTGAAAAGCTAATATTGATGACATCCAAACATCCATCCAGTTGTGATCATCCAATTGTATTCATTGGTGGATGAAAATTCACACATCTCGAGGGATTTTTGAATATCATCAAAACATGTAAGTGAAAGTAATCGAAAGTGCCACTTCGTCAATATTGTTCGTACCCTCCGCATGTATTACTATACATTATAACACGTTATCATCTCAGTATTACTATCTCTATTATCTCAATTCGTGGTGGGAGTTGGGATGGCCTAGTGGTCTAGAATGCCGCGTTTCGACCTCTAGCTGGCTGGTCACCTCTGGCTTGCGGCTGTGATTTCGATCCCTGGTGTGAGCGTATGTGGCATGGAGATAGGGGCGCCTTCTCAACCTCGTGGGTTTCCTCTGGGCACCCCGGTTTCCTCCCACTGCTAAAGCGAATTATTGAAATAAAATTAAACCATATGTTTGTCCCGAAATGACCTAGTTTGTGTCGAGTGGACGTCAAACCCCATTTCTCTCTCTCTCAATTCGTGGTTTATATGGCCACAGATCACTAATTATTCCCCCATAGACTTTAATGTTAATTCTTAGACCGGCTCTAACTTTTTCCCAAATTTTCGTTTGGTAAAACGCTTTCTGCTACAGATGGAGCAACATGTGGCCAACTCTTGCCCAAAAGCATGTATGAGGTTCGCCATGAAAAACTTGAGATACACAAGCTGGAATTAGAGAAAGGTAAACTAGCAATTTTCGGCTCTACATTTCAACGTAACCAACCTCACAACTCTTGTATCCTCCCGCCTCAAAATCATGAATATTTACCAAATCCTGGCAGAAAATGTATTTTCAAATCCTTCTTTTCGATTCTACACCAAAAAGTAAACAAACATCACCAGGGAGGAAAAGGAAAGTGGAAGAAAGGCTAAAAACAACTAGCGACAGTCGAGCTTTATTTACAATTTCTTACCAATCATTTATAGTATAACAAACTTTATCTTGCCAATATAATAATATAAAAGATTTGTTAATTAATTAAAAAAAGACTTAGTTAATTACTAATAAGACAATAAATGATATGTATAAAGGCTCGGTTAATTAATAATAACACAATAAATATGTTTCTTACACAGATAATAAATAGAACAGCTTTGGTCTTTAATAATGCAATAAAGATGACGAATAAAAAACTTTTTTTATGTCTTTATAATGCAATACAGATGATAAAACGAACAGTTTAGGTCTTCATAAGGCAATAAAGATGATACATATAACAGCTTAGGTCTTCATAAGGCAATAAAGATGATACATATAACAGCTTAGGTCTTCATAAGGCAATAAAGATGATGCATATAACAACTTAAACCCTTTATAAAGATGGCAAATAGAACAGCTTTTTAGTTCTTTATAATGCAATTAAGATGATGCACAGAACAGCTTTAAGTCATTAATAAAGATACATAGGACATCTTAGTTATTTAAAATGCAATAAACAGGCTACATCTAACAGTTTAGTTAACATATTTAGATAGTTGATAAAACTCGCACACTAATAAAAAAGTATAATTAAATTAAACTTGATAGAATGCATTTAAATTGCGATCGCTACTCGGAATATCGATTAGGAGAATGGTCAATAATAGAGTTATAAAATTGACAAAAGCAAAATACGGACCATATTATAATCGCATCTTATCTTCCAATAGTTGAACCTTTTCGTCTGACTGAATAGATGAACACCGACAACAATCTAAAGGTGTTCGGCCCGATGTGTTTTTACTGCTCATAACATCTAAACCCTCTACTTGCAGTAAGTAGTCGACAGTTTCAAGACTACCATACTTACAAGCCAGGTGCAGTATATTATTGTTTTCTGTATCTGTATCATTTCTATTGCCACCTCTATCTAGTATCATTTTAATCTTAGAAACAGGCTCAATTTGCGACTCGCTGCTGCATAATATTGGTGTTTTATCATTAAACCCCCCGCTGTTAACAAATAAACCCAAATTTAACAAGTATTCCACTGTGGCAAGATGACTATAGCCACAGGCTAGGTGTAACGCATTGTTATTGTCTGCATCTCTGTCTGCTAAATTGCCACCTTTATCTAGTATCATTTTAATTTTAGAAACGGGTTCAATTTCGGACTGACTGCAAAACAATAAGGGTGTCATGCCGCCACGGAACCGTTTATATACGTCGTGTCCTGAGTCAAGTAAACGCCTTATATTATATAAATCCCCCCTCAGACACGCGTCGTCTAAATGAGACAAATGCGTCCTTTTCTTAGATCTGGTATGTTGTTCTTCGCCAGCACCTGTAAATAGACCATATTTTCAAATGAATAAAATATTATTTTGTAAAATAAAATATTATAAATATTATTTTGTAAAATAAAATATTATAAATATTATTTTGTAAAATAAAATATTATAAATATGTATTTTGTAAAATAAAATATTATAAATATGTATTTTATTTTGTAAAATAAAATATTATAAATATTATTTTGTAAAATAAAATATTATAAATATTATTTTGTAAAATAAAATATTATTTTGTGAAATAATATTTAATTTTTTAATTTAATTTTGTAAATTAATATTTAATTTTGTAAATAAATATTTAATTTTGTAAATAAATATCTGATTTTGTAGATAAATATTTAATTTTTGTAAATAAATATTCAATTTTTGTAAATAAATATTTGATTTTTTAAATTAATATTTGATTTTTCAAATTAATATTTAATTTTGTAAATTAAAATATTTTGTAAATTAATATTTAATTTTGTAAATTAATATTTAATTTTGTAAATCAATATTTAATTTTGTAAATTAATATTTAATTTTGTAAATTAATATTTAATTTTGTAAATTAATATCTAATTTTGTAAATTAATATCTAATTTTGTAAATTAATATCTAATTTTGTAAATAAAAATTTAATTTTGTTAAATGAATATTTAATTTTGTAAATTAATATTTAATTTTGTAAATTAATATTTAATTTTGTAAATTAATATTTAATTTTGTAAATTAATATTTAACTTTGTAAAAAAAAAAGTTAAATTAATTTTTAAATTTATTTTAAAAAATACATTATGCAAAAGCTAATGGGGCCTATTGTAGGCCTTTCTTTGGGTCTGAAATTTTATCTAAATTATCAATCAGACATTAATTACCTTATCCATATCATAATCAACCCTCGATGCCATCACTAGTAGGCGATGTTTAATGGATTTGAATACATTTAGTGATAGATGATTTAACGCCAAAATGGATAATCGAGGCCTAAAAATACCTCGGTTCAGAGAGCAGACATTTAACTGACATTTTCAACATATTCTTTTATCGTATATCTCCCATCATGCCACTTTAAATTATATTTTTTGAATTTGTAAATTGTTTTATTTTTTTGCAAGAGCGGACTGTCTTACCGTCTTCTGATTGTTCACGGATTGTTGCTGTTTTTAAGTGCTCAATAAGGGACTCCAAATTCTTTAAATCATTTCGGATTTTGCTGTGTTTATCGTCTATTTCTTCGTGGTGTTTTAGAAGTGCCTCTTCCTTTTCTTTTAGAAGACTAATTTCTTTTATCCTTTCCTCTTTATCCCCCTGTTTGTCATTCTCCAGCTTGGCCATCTCATCTCTGAGTTCCTCCAGCTCCACATTAATACGTTCATTTTCTCCCTTCAATTTTCGGATATCAGACTCCCTTTCTTTTACTACTTCTCGAAGACTTTCTCCTTTTTCTTGTACTCTTTCAACTTTTAATCGTAGTTCCTCACTTTCTTGCTTGTCCGATTCCCCTGAAACAGATAATGATTTGATAAAAGAGTATGTTTTATTTGTTCAATAAAAAAACGTCTGTGTAGCGAAACCATACAGGGCTTACCGCGACATGTCCCACAAACCAAAGAAGCCTACCCAGGACACTGCCTTACGAACACAATGCCTCCGTCCCTGTCCTCTACCACTGCAACTAGAATCAGGTGTCGTGTGAAATTAGTGACCATTGTGATTACTAAGAAAAATGTACCATGAACAATTAACTTACGATGTCTGCTTTGTTCAAGCTCATTGGCCACTTGATCTAAACCCACTTCTCTAAGACACTCTACAAATCGCTGGTAAGCATTCTCGCCGCAGTACATTACAATGAAAAGGAGGTTTTGGGTTGCATCTCGAGTTGAAATGTTATAGCATCTCTTTATTTTTTCCACATCATTCCGATCAAAAACCCCACATGCAAACAGTGATAAACTCAGACGTATGGGGTCTTGTATATTGTCTATTAAGTACATCATGTTCTCTTGAATATTCTGGTAGTCAGACTTCCGCATCATGCCAATCTGTTTATCTGCAAGAAAAAAACGAAGAAGAGACTGCTTGGGTCTAGTCACACTTACCATAAAAATATATTTGGAATTTATGTTGTTTCTATTTAGAGGGTTAATTCTGGTCAAATCTGTAAAGTAGAGTATTGAGGAGATTGTACCCTGGATTATTAAGTTGATAGCTGTGGGGTTTAGTCTTACTACATTATGGGAATTAGGTTCCGGAAGAAATAACTGATTTGCCAGCGCGCGGGGAACCATGGCTTTAATGATCGAGTGATAAACACATTTACCTTGAAATTTCCTTGGTGCAGCTGAAGATTCTTTATGTTCTCCTGGACTACCATGTGCCTCAAGTGTCTTAATTCTTGCGTTGATACTGTTGATGTGATCTTCAAGTATCTTGATTGTACCGGTAGAATCCAACCCTCTCTCTTTCTCGCTTTCTAATTTTGATATTTCTCTGTCCCTTTTATCTTTGAAATGTTGGATCATGAGTTGTTGTTCGTCGTGCCATCGTTTCTCTGTTTCAGACGAAATACCTGGGAAGATAATCCAACAATATTATTGGTCTTAATATTCAGTGAATGTTGGGTAGTGGATTCAGTCTCCAGTATCCTAGTCATACTTCTAAATATAATATATTATCACCCAATAACACATTTGACAGTAGATATCGCTTGTATGATAAATTACATAATCTACTGCGATATCTCCTTGATATCGCTTAAACAGTGACTTTTTTTTTGTTAAAAAGAAACTGTTTATATTTAATCGACCTTGAAGGAAAGCCTGGGTCAATATATAGGACTTTGCAATAGCTAAACTGCTGTCAAAAAAAATGATGTATCACTACGCTGTAATATAAATTGATTCAGTAAAAGTGAAATCTATACCAAAGAATTATATTTATTTATTTGTGCGTGTAAGAAAGGATTGGATGATAAATAAAATCTCCAACTCGTGTTTTTTGATATCAAAAAATATAAACACTCGTTGATAAAGTAAAAAAAAAAAATCGGCAGAGCCTCGTTTTTTTCACTTTATCAACTTGTGTTGATATTTTTTGATATCAAAAAACACTCGTAGGAGATTCTCTATTTATCAATGGCAACCTGATGAAATTATATTGAAACATGTGGAAGCAAATCGGTGTTATACTACAATAAATAATATTACTGATATTTTTTTAATATGTGCACATAATAAGTTTGGTATTCAAAAAATCTAGCTAGTGAAGCCAGTATCCAGTATCCTCGTTACACTGCTAATTATTAGTGGATGGCATTAAGGTAACTGCCGGATTTATTTGAGAAGAAAATAGCAACATTGTTTCGTACCGGATAGGCAATTAAATGACCTCCAATGGTATCATGAGTGTCATGACTTTTTTTATATTACAGAGACTTTAAACTAAGCACAAAATGAAAATGTGTTAATTATCACAAACAAAAAATATATTTTCTTTTACCTTTGTCGCCTTTTTCTACAGCCGGGAAATCCTGACTGGTTGTCTCATCCATAGACTTGATTATGGAACCTTGTTCTTCAAGAATATCATATGATAAGTCATCGTCAGTCATAGTAATACTTGTAGTTTTATTAGTAAATTGATTTTCACTTTGAAGCCGAGAACAATCATCTGTAAATATATTATTACGTCCCATAATCAGTCAGAAATTATACCAGTACCTTGATAAAGAACAGTTTAATCCAGTGCCTTGCAACTAATTCCCTTTTACATTGGGGGAAACAATTTTAGTTTCAGGACCCTTTACATATGGTTGAAGTAACCATGAAACTCCATTATTTCATATATTTTACATTTGATGCTGTAGCATGACTTTAAGGACGGCAGTCGATGTTGCCCTCTGCCAATGGTTTGGACGTGCCGAATTACAGAAAACTTGGAAGTCTCCCCCACCCCCGGTTACTCTGCTATTTAATAACTACAAAAACAAACAAAACCCCTTACCATATATAAAACCACAGCATTTATGGACTACTACTGGACATCACCTATGTGGGAAATTTTTAAAACAACATCTTACCGTCAGCTGCCGTCGCTGAGTTTTTCAGTACCGTGCAAAGATTTGTAATATCAGACTTTAGCTGGGGCAATTCATTGTCTCCACTTATTTTGGCGGATTTTAAACCTTCCAAATGTGACTCCAGATTCTGTATCTCGTTTGGGATTCTTAGTTGTTTTTCACTAACTTTTTTCTGGATGTTTAGAAGTTCATCTTTCTTTTCTCTAAGAAGACCAATTTCTTGCTCCCGCTCATCTTCATCACCCTGTTGCCCCGTCTCCATCTTTGTTATCGCGTTTCTGAGTTCAGCTAGCTCCATATTAATACGTTTATTTTCTATCTGCAATTCCTCAACATCATGCTTCTTTTCTTTCACTGTTTCCTGAAGCTTTTCTTCCTTTTCCTGCACCCATTCTAAAAGTCCACGCCTTTCTGCTATTAATCTTAGTTCCTCGGTTTGTTGGTTGCTTGGGTCTCCTGAAACAATTAAAGACCGCGTTAAATGTAGAAATATAACTCAAGCAGAAGGTATTATCAAGAGATCGCAGCGCAAGCCTGAAATTCACTGTATTGTGAAATGAATCACCTGTTGGATGATACTACCCCTACCGGCTTAGATTATATTGCTCATTAGCATTGATGATGGCATACAAAACTACACAAAGTACACTAAATCTGCCTTCCATAGCCTACGTTTTTAAAAGAAAAGGAGGATGTTAAAGCCCATTTTATTTCATGTAGATCTTTGGGAAATTAAGTATTCCACATGATGAAATATATTGCGTGTATGCATAGACGACCTTTGTGTTCACTCTACACAGTGCATGATAAATTGCCTTACCATTTCTACTTTGCTCAAGTTCATTGATCACTTGATTCAGTCCAACGTCTCTAAGGCACTCTAAAAACCGCTGGTAAGCATCTTCACCACAATACATTAAAATGGATAGCAGTTGTTCAGTTGCTTCCCGAGTTCCATCGTCGTAACACCGGAATATTTTCTCCACATCATTCCGATCAAAAACTCCATGTGAAAACAATGATACACACAGACGTTTGGGGTCTCGTATATTATCTAGTAAGTACACCATGTGTGTCTGTATATTGCAGTAGTCAGGGTCTCGCATTTTGCCACTCCTCCTTCCTGTGAGACAAAAAGAAATAAAAAGACATGAAATGGGTTTTAACGCCCTACTATTCTGCTCTGAAGGAAAAAAGAAGGCAGTCGGTGGTCTTTACTATCAACATACATGTACTTCTGGAATCTTATTTGTTTATCATTTGTGGGGTAGTGTATTAAGGAGATTATATGTTTATAATATCAATACTGATTTCACAAAACAGAAGAATTTTTAAAGAAATGTTATCTAAATGGACTGCCTGGGTAGAGCGGGCGTTAAAAGTGGGAGGAAACCAGAGTATGAGGAGGCCACCGACACGTTTACGCACATGCTTGGTAAACATCCTACAAGACTTGCAATCTATTGCTGCGTCATCATACCACCCCGCCCCAAATCACAGAAATAAAAGATATTGCAGTTTATACATTGATAAATATCAAACAGTTGATATCCACTGTTTCGTTACTGAACGAAGTTTCTACTGAGCTTCTCTAGTCATTATCAAGCAATGATAAAATTTAATTAGCAGCAATTGTATTCCATGGAATTGTGACCTGTATATTCAAATTCAGTTACTAAATGCCATTTTAACAATTCATTTTACCCTGTAGTTTCCTTGGTGCCGATGAAGGGTCTTTATGTTCTCCTGGAGCCTTAAGCGTCTTAATTTGCTCGCTGATATCTTCAATGTGATCTTTGAGTTCACTAATTGTGTCCGCAAATTCATCCTCTCTATCTTTAAACGATCCTTTCTCACTTTCTATTAGCTTTTGCAAATTTGATATTTCGCAATCCCGTTGATCTTTGAATTGTTGGATCATAAGTTGCTCTACTCGCTGCCATCGTTCCTCTTGTTCAGAAGAAATGTCTTTATCTGGGAAAATAAATACATTAATTAATATAAAACTCAATGACTAAAACGCGAGAAATTTAACACGTAGTAATAACAAGCGGTTGTCATGCAATATACGCCAACATGGAAAATCAATAAGATTCGTCCTCGCATTCGCTAATTCCAAATTTAAGACTAATCCGTTAAAAAGAAATTCGGCAAAGGTGGGTAACTCTAGAATGGCAGGTTTTGTACCGCTGAGCATCTATAGAATTTGTTCTCTTGCGCCAGTCACCAAATTTGAGAAATATTCACAACTTTTTCCGGTGTATGGGCATGCTTCAACCCAAATTAGAAAAACATATGGTGCACAATATAGCTATTATAGCACTCACCAAGTTTGCGGAAAATTGGATATAACGGAAGGCTCTATTCACCAAAATCCAACTGTAGCCTCTACGGGTTGATAGGCGCCAATATCGACAGGAATCGCGATCATTGGGTTACAAACATACATGCGATATTTTGTAAACCCAGAGGCAATGTGTACGTATCAAAACGCCATTTGTCGTACAATAAGGGGAAATAATCCATGAAATTACGATATGATACCTGACCAAACCGAACTGTCTCGAGATCTGTGGGATATAAACATATATTTCAAACATATATTTAAGTTTCGTCAAAATCTGATACGAATGGTGACCTGTAGTGTGTCCACAAACCAATACGACCGCTCAGACAGACGTGTAACGGCGACGACATAATACATCTACATGAACATGTGAGCGTAAAAAATGTAAATATGTTATCAACAATTTCTATCGATTTGATTGATATAAAAATTGAAACTTGTGTAATAATATATGCTATTTCATATAAATATAAATACTGTCAGTATTATCTGTTAAAATTGATTTAAATACGGCACATATTTATACCTTATGATTTTGTTTTTAAAAAATACAACTAAATAAATATTAGTAGTCTCTGTCTTTCAGACAAACACTCTACGGTCAACGGGCTTATTGTGCTATCATTTACACGAAATCTTCTTTTTTCAGCCAGAAGGGTAATGGCATACGACACACCTGTGCTTGCCTACTCCATGATCAAACACGATAGCAGATGGCTTCCATCTTGTTTACTGACGGTACTACTTATTTTAAGACAGACTCGGCTTTCCAATTTATAATATCTACGTCATTGGGGATTTCCAATTTATACTCACTGGTTGCTATGACCCGCTATGGCGTTGTCTAGAAACGCGCGTGCTCGCGTTAGTTTAAAATTTTTGCTATACGTTTAACATGGACTATTTGATGTAATTTGCCTGATTTGATTTGGCCCCATTTCCATAAATTTAGGTTGTTTTTTAGAAATTTTTAGCAAATGTTAATCTTAGGTGTTTTTTAATTCTAGCCGAAGTAAATTTTTTTACAATTTATAGCGAGTTAAGTTATCGTCTCTAAGAGGCGGGCGTAGTATTTTAAATGGCGGCCATTTGCCATCATGTGTATTCTTGAAGTAGGTACACATGATGTAATCGTATGGGGTAATGGGGGAGGACAATATTGCTCCCAAATTTAGGAACTGTCATTTCACAAAAATTTATGTTTTTTATGAACTCGAATTCGTCGCCACGATTTATATTTCTATAATAATGCATGGGAGTTATGGATTTGGTTTATTGAAGGGGCTCAACTCTTTCTTGACTTTAGGCTCAAAAGTGCATTTGCTTACGTGTAACCAAGAGCTTTTTTATGTGGTAGATTATCCATGGACAACCCTCGTAGTTGAGAATATGAGGTTGTGGTTGTCCAATGTCCGATACTAATACATTATCGGCTTCCTTTCTGGCAAGATATCATGTGAAACGCAAGAGGAATTTAATTATCAGATTACAGCAAACGTGGAAGTCTCCCACACACAGTAAGTGTAGTATATAACACCCCAGCATTTATGGACTACTACTGGACATCGCCTATGTAGGAAATTTATAAAACAACATCTTACCGTCAGCTGCCGTCAAACAGTTTTGAAGTAAAGCGCAAAGATTTGTAATATCAGATTCGACCTTAGGCAATTCCTTATCTCCACTTATGGTTGCTGCTTTTAAATCTTCCACGTGTGACTCCAGAATTTGTATCTCGTTTGGGATTCTTTGTTGTTTTTCTCTTATTTCGTTCTGGACGTTGAGAAGTTCATCTTCTCTTTCTCTTAGATGACCAATTTCTTGCACCCTCTCGTCTTTGTCGCCCTGATTTTCATTCTCCATCTTCGTCATCTGATTTCTGAGTTTTTCCAGCTCCATATTAATACGTTGATTGTCTTCCTGCAATTTCTGAAAATTATGTTCTTTTTCTGTTACTGCTTCCCGAAGTTTCTCTTCCTTTTCCTTCACTCTTTCTAGAAGTCCACGCCTTTCTGCTAGTAACCTCTCTTCCTCGCTTTGTTGGCGGTTCGATTTCCCTGAAACAAATACAGATTGAGTTAAAAGTAGTGATATAAATCAGACAGAAGAAAACTTACCAAATATTACAGCGCAAGTCTCAAATTTATCATTAGTTAGACAATAACACCCTTTTTTTTGGGGGGGGGGGCACTTTACGGCGAATTAACATTGTTTTTTTTAGCATAAATGAGAGCATACTGTTACAGCATTGGTTCTTTGAATCGTGTTCATGTGATTATTTTATTGATCTTCAAACAAATCGAGTACAAAATTTCATTATATTTACAGACTCTGTAATTAGCTTGTGTTGAGGGAGTCGTGGTCCTAGCTTGGCTTGGTATCCTCGGGTGCCAGCTCCTAACTAACTTACGTGGCCACTCTCCCATTTTAATTGTACATGCCTTTCTATCACTTCAGATATCTGTTTGTAATCTCTTTCTAGACAACGGACGATCGAAGAGATTATGATTATGCAGATGGCTATATTGCATCATACAAGATGCAGCGATCAGTACAGACTGCTTACAAGACAAAGGACATTACCGCGGTCGTGTCAAGTCAGTGCCAATGTCGACCATCTATGGTTCATAATATGATTTTATGAATGACGGGTGTTAATTGACATTTTTCTAAATACTCGCCAATTGTGTAACTATGCAAACTATAAACTTCAAATATTTTACTCAAGGAAAACTTTCTGAAATAAAATAAAACCAAGTACGAACAATCCAAACCATTAGACAAAATTCAAAGTCCTAAAATACCGGTTTAGGCAAAATAGTGTAATAAGTCAAAATAGTGAAATCAGCATATGGCCTGTTCACCGTGTACAAAATACAGTGGTAACAGATGTCCGGAAGAGTAAGGTTACCCTGTCTGGCGCCATACCCGCCATGGCAGCATCCAAATATCAGACGAAATCTTGGTAAAATAGCGTGATCGGCCAATGGACTATCAATTTCAGCCTACACCGGTAGTATTCCCCAAAACAACGGTATAGGCAAAATAGTATAATCAGCATATGGACTGTTCCATGCTCATGTAAACCACATCCCATTTGATGAAACATATAGTCAGTTTTAGAGTGTGAAATGGTGACCATTGTCCACCCTGGATAGAACAATCATGAACAATTTACTCACCATATCTGCTATGTTCAAGCTCATTGATCACTTGGTCCAACCCAACTTCACTAAGACACTCTAAAAAGCGCCCGTAAGCGTTTTCACCACAATACATTAAAATGAATAGCAGTTGTTCAGTTGCTTCCCGAGTTCCAGTGGCATGGCATCTCTTTATTTTTTCCACATCATCCCAATCAAAAACCCCATGTGAAAACAGCGATAAACACAGATATATAGGATCTTGTATATTGTCTAGTAAGTACACCATGTGTGTCTGTATATTGTGGAAGTCAGGGTCTCGCATTTTGCCACTCTGCTTATCTGTAAGAAAAAGAATACAATTTGCTTGGGTTTAGTCTCACTATCCATAAGAATATATTATAGATTTTAGTTAGATTCGCGCATTATGCCACACTACTTTCCTGTAAAAGCAGGTCTTTGTAATTCAGTCCAATCATTCTCATTTATACTTCATTATGGATTTCATATCGATTATTTTGTATGGTAAAAGTGAGATTATATGTGCGGGCACATGACCCAATGTTTCGTCTATACCATGCTTGGAGAACAGACCTTATGTTCTACCCCTGGACGCCAAACTAAAGAACACCCCTCACTAACGGTAGCAGGCACAGGTAAATTATAAACATACGATATCTATTATGCAGTGCTGTATTGGTTGATAAACGCATTACCTTGTACTTTGTTTGATGCAGCTGAAGAGTCTTTGTGTTTTCCTGGCTGACTAGCTGCCTCCAACGTCTTAATTCGTTCGTTAATATCTTTAATATTGTCTTCAATTTTCTTGATTGTGTCCGTAGATTCACACTCTCGCTCTTTATATGAGCCTCTCTCGATTTCTAATATCTTTTGCATTTTCGATTGTTGGATGGTAAGTTGACGTTCTAGGTGCCATCGTTCATCTTGTTCAGAAGAAATATCTTTATCTGGGTAGATAAACCAGAACAATATACTATCAGTGTATAAAATATATGCAGATAATAATATTATAATTGGTATTCGATGAACTTAATCACTAGAATTTAGCAGAGGTGGGAACATGTCCGACTCCAAATTCTTCACAAAGTCGAGAGTTCATAGCGAATAAGTTAGAGTTATGCCCACTCTTTCAAGTCGCGAGTCGTCAGCTCGTTTTTGAAGCGGGAATTTCATATTTTCTAAGAAAGTAAAAACATAATTATTTCTATGTCTTTTGCTTAAATTGTTGTCAACTCACTGTTATATATACGATCATGGGCATTAAATAGCACAATTACCTCCCTTGTTTTTCCATTCACCCCCATGAATTTGAAAATGACATTTTTGACAATTTCTCAACTGTTGCTACTGTGGAATGTAGTATTCACCACCTTATTTATACGTCATCATTTCAATTCGAGATATAATTATCAGTGGATTCAATATGTCTCTCAAGGGCGGTAACTTTGACTTGATTGGTCGACTGAGATGTCCACAGAATATTTAAAAAGATTATTGTATTGGGTGCCAAACGGGTGGAATCTTTAATTAGTGACAGATTAAGTTTTTTAACACCCCCGGTTTACCGTCCACACGATACATGGGGGTTGTGATGGCCTAGTGCTCTAAAGGGCCGCGCTTCGACCTCTATCTGGCCGGTCACCTCTGGCTTGCGGCTGTGGTTTCGAGCCCTGGTGTGAGCGTATGTGGCATGGAGATAGGGGCGCCTTCTCAACCTCGTGGGTTTCCTCCGGGAACTCCGGTTTCCTCCCACTGCTAAAGACCCCTACGCGCAAGCGAACTATTGAAATAAAATTAAAAACCGTATGTTAGTCCCGAAATGACCTGTATGTTAGTCCCGAAATGACCTGGTTGTGTATAGTGGACGTTAAACCCCATTTCTCTCTCTCTCTCTCTCTCTCTCTCTCTCTCTCTCTCTACACGATACAAACAAGGTAATTTCAGGACTAACATGGTTTAATTAGATTTCAATACTTCGAATGCGCGTAGGGGTCTTTAGCCATCAGAGGACCCGGAGAAAACCCACGAAGTTGGAACGTTAAATAAATTAAAAGAAAATGTTAAGCATTAAGTCATTAATGCATAACCATAAACCACCTATTTTATCAGAAAATGGTTTATAATTTGTTTCCACATATGCTCTACTAAGATTAGTTGCGGAATTATGAACCCAAACCATTGCCATATAAATTGTTAATATTATCCATAAATGTATGCTGAATTATACATCATATGTTTAGACTTTTCAAAACTACTTTTATATTTTTTCCAACACATCTCAGATGGGCTAATTTTAATATATGCCATGTTTCTACACTTACCGTTTATTACGTCGATTCTTTTATCTCTCAAATTATTCACTTTGCTACCATGACTATCTGTCGGGTTTTCTGATTCTGATTCACTCTGAAGACAGTTTTTGTTTCTTGTGCATGGATATAAATTCCATACTATCAAAACAAATATCAGATACATAAGGAGTACAGGATCAACAGCTTCCACCATACAGTACATAATACACAAATACATTTTGGCTCTATCTGTCCTATTGTTAGTACCATGCAATCTCGACTTGGATCTGACAAATAAAATTATGCATTATTTTATTATATTAATCGTTTAAATCGAAAGGAAATTTTAATGAGAGGAAACATGGTTAAGTGTTTTCGTCTTGGGCAACTTGTACTCCTTGGTGTGGTGCAAACTAACGAATGCTGAAGTTTGTAGTATATTGACAAGGAAGCAATGTGGCTTAGTAAAGAAAACAGAAACGAAGAAGAGTTGAAGACATTAGAGACTTTTGGCAAGTGGCATTTCCCTATCCGTATCACGTATCCGTATCATATACGTGACACGTTGCGTCAGAGTAGTTTTAGAGTTTTGGCAGATTCTTGCGTCACGTACGTATGCGTCACTGAGCTGAGCTTAGTTCTGTACAGCATGATGGTAGTAATCTACCAAGATCACCATCAATACTAGTCTAGTACCTAGCCTACAATTTCTCGGAGTGAGTGAAGTCGCTCGACAGTCGCTGAGCTATAATAAAAAAAAAAATGTCGCCTCTTTTTACACCCCTTTACCATAGAATCACATTTACAGCTTTGCAAGGTCCCATATCTACCTAAATCTAGCAGATAGATCAACCAGCGTGTAGACAGACAGACGGGAAAAGTATGAAAATTCCGAGAAAAACCTGTCATAAATAATGATTAAATTCCAGTCTTTATTATGGTTAAATTCACATCAAATATACAGCTCCGTGTTCTATTATACACATAGATTCATAAAAACGCTATGATACAACATTTCAGCGTCTAAAAGGACGACATTGTAACATGCTTCTGGGTAAACCCTGCATTTTGATTGGTCAATTAGACACTGTCTATTGGACAATAACACCCTTCTGTTTTAGTAATGTCTTTTAAAATCCTAAAAAAGCATGTTACAATGTCGATAAACACTTCCTGTTTCGCATTTAGAGGGGTGTTATTGTCCAATAGACATGTCCTGAGATTTTATATTAGAACCCTCGACGCTACGCGTCTCGGGTCCTAATGATCTCAGGACATGTCTATTGGACAATAACACCCCTCTAAATGCGAAACAGGAAGTGTTTATCTCCTAAATGTTATACGGATCTTCTTCGTATGAATGCTGTTCGATACGGGCTGCCGTATCCGTGTGCTGTATCACGTATGAGCAATACACACACATTGATGACGTCACCCACAAAATCCATACGGATACGTGATACGTACTAAGAATTTACGCTTGCCAAAAGTCTCTAGTGTATTCAGTTCTCACGTGGAGATTCCATCCGGTTCTACAATTTAGAGTTATTCCCCATAATCACCCGAATAGTTCACATTTCACGTAACATGAATATATCACATTTTCCCCCTCTTTAGAGTCTAATCAGTCCACAATGTAGGTTATTAAATTTGAAATCAAACATAAACAATATAAAGAAAACATGCACAGAATGTCACATAACATAGTCTCTATGCCAAAAAGGAACACGTCTTGTTCTGGTCCTTGGTTGCAATGGGTCAGGATCTCTCCTATCTGCAGCTTGAAAATGATCAAAGAATGTATTATCCAAGTTTGTCTTCTTTGACTTGACCTGACATGATTCTGGATAAAGTGTTAAATGTATAGCATTCCACGTTTTGTTGTCACTTGTAAGGTAAGTTGAATCGCTTAATTTCTTAAGTATTGTGACTGGTTCACCAAAACGTTGTGATCCCTTTAATACATGTCCAGGTAAACGAATTCTCACTCTGTCCCCCTCTTTAAACTTTGGTTGAGCTGCACTTCTTGTTCTGTCAGCATAAGCTTTCATAAAGCTTTGTTTATTTGCAACTGTGTTTCGAACCTTTTCTCGAACAGATGCATCTAAAAGATTAGGTTTCGTTACACCAACTATGTCAAGCTTAGTGCGAAGTTGTCTACCATGAAGGAGAAGAGATGGTGAAACACCAGTAGTTGAATGTGCTGTAGCGCGAAAGACATGCAAGTATTCACGAACTGGATCTTTAAGAACTTTACCATCGTGAAGGGCAATTAACTGTGATGTTAAAGACGTAGGTATCACAACACTATCTCCTCTAAGAAGAATGCCATCAGAAACATACAGTTCATCTTTGACATGAAAAAATGGTTTGAGATCTGGAGAAACGTCCTTTTTATCTGGCCACTCTGTCCGCAAAAAGGAAATAACAGTCGATAGGTGAATATCAGTAGTCGTCGCATCATGTAATTGAATAGGTGTAATACTTGAAAAATGACAAGCTGTATTAATGTTAAGTTGACAGACAACTTCATCATCTGTATCAGCATCACTTGTGGTGGAAAGAGGTAAGCGTGAAAAAGCATCTGCAACTTGATTTTCAGATCCTGGACGATATTCAACAGTGTAGTTGTATTGCAGTAGCCTGGCATTCCAACGTGCTATGCGCATTGGCTGTCGTCCTGTACCAAATGTAGATAACAGAGTCACCAGAGCTTGATGATCTGTGGTAAGAATGAAAGGTCGTCCCCATAAGTAAACATGCCACTTTTCACATGCCCAGACACAGGCTATGGCTTCTTTTTCTCCTACAGAATATTTGCGTTCATGTAAGGTAAGTGTTCTTGAGGCACAAGAAACAGTTTGTTCGATATCATCTTTTACTTGAGTAAGAATAGCACCCAGTCCATAGCCGGAGGCATCTGTTGTAACTCGGGTAGGTAACATAGGATCAAACATTGAAAGTATTCCACTATGATGAATAACAGACTTGAGGTGCCGGAAACTTTGTTCAATTTCCGAAGACCACTGAAAAGGTACGTCTTTCCGAAGCAATGTTCTCATTGGTTCCACAATAGTAGCAAAATCTGGAACAAATCTAGAATAATACTGGGCAAGGCCTAAAAACGAACGAAGAGTATGGGCATCATGTGGTGATGGAGCATCTGCAATGGCTTGTAGGTGTTTGGAATCTGGTTCTATTCCTTGATATGAAACCTTGTGACCTAGGACTTCTAAATGAGAAACATTGAAATGACACTTATCATTAAGTTTCAGATTGTAGTCTTGAAATCGTTGTAATAAAGCTTGTAGGTTCCGATCATGTTCATCTGGTGAATGGCCATGAACGAAAACATCATCCAAGTAATTAAGTGCACCGTTGAGACCTTTAAGGACAATCGTCATCATCTTCTGAAAAGCAGCGGGCGCTGAAGCAAGACCAAAGCAAACTCTTGTGAAACGAAATAAACCCTGGTGAGTAATAAAAGCAGTGAGGTCACGACTTTCTTCTGCTAACTCTAACTGATGGTAGGCTGATTTTAAATCCAAAGAGGAGTAATGACTAGATGCAGCAAGTTGATCAAGAATTTCATCAATACTTGGTAATGGAAATTGGTCAACGATGATGGCTTTGTTGGGTTGTCGTAGATCAACACATAATCGGATGTCTCCCGATTTCTTCCAAACTACAACAATAGGTGAAACCCATGGCGAAGCATCTATGCTCTCGATGATACCAGCAGCTTGCAAACGGTCTAATTCTGTCGAAACTTTATCGCGAATTGACATTGGTAAACGTCGAAGTTTCTGCTGAACTGGAGCAACATTTGGATTGATCTTGACTTGATGCTTAAATCCTTTGGCAAGACCAAGGGAAGTTGTAAATAATGATGGAAAGTCTGCTTGAAGAGACGAAGGTAAGTGATTACCAGTACATGTAGCAGTAGTTTGATTGCAGGTAATATCTGTGCCAGTAATCTTTAAAGCCAGTGAACGAAGAATATCTAAACCAATTAAGGAAATGCCGTTTTCTACAACGTAAAGGGTCACTGAAGCTGTGTTAGTATTGTAGGTTGCAGTTGTAGTAAAACATCCAAGAACAGGTATTTGATCCTTGGTGTAAGATGTGAGTAATATCGTTGACGGTTGTAGTGGAATTGTAGAAAAATGTTGCATATATAGGTCATTGGTAAGAATCGAAACATTTGAACCAGTGTCAACCAGAAAGGTAAGTATAATACCACTAACATCTATCGAAGCATATATACCACTAGAAGTACCGTCATTTACTTTCAAAATGGTGAAGGAAGTTGAATCGTCAGCGGGGGAATCCATAAGAAATCGAACAGGTTTTGGGTGTTTGTGTAATCGTGATTGACATACCGGAGCAAAATGACCTTTAATATTGCAGTATGAACAGGTAGCAGCAACAGCTTTGCAGGTAGGTTCATTAGCTAGATGTTGGTTAGAGCCACACCGGAAACAAATTCTTTTCACTGTTGTTGAATTCCTTAAAGGAGCTTGTGAATTTATGGGTGAACGTTGAGTAGTAGGCCTTCTGTGAGGTTTCTTGGAAAAACTAGCCTGATGATGAGACGAAGTAGGATGAATAGCTCGGACTGAAGTTGACGGAGCATCAGACAAAACCTTCGCTTCCTGAATGGCCTGCTCAATTTGCTTTGCAAGTTGAATGGACTTTTGTAAATCTGCAGTCTCGATTAGTAATCGCTCACGAATCCTAAGAATATTTGTCTTCTCTATGAATTGATCTCGTATCATTTCATCAGTCATTTGGCCAAAACTGCATGTAGAAGCAAGTTCACGTAATGCACCGATGTAAGCATCAACTGACTCATCAGGAAATTGACATCGTTGTCGAAACTTGTACCGCTCAGCAACAACATTAGTAGAAGGTAAGAAGTAAGAGTCTAAGACTCTGAGAGCTTTATCATACTCTGAAAGGTTGTTGTCACCGGCTACGGATGCTTGAAATCCAGGCAAGGTATAGTATATGCGCTGTCCCTCAGTCCCCAATGAATGTAGTAGTAAGGCTGTTCTACGGGCATCAGATATGCGTTCGCCATCAATCCCACTAGCCAGCATGTAATTAACAAACATTTTCTTCCACTGGATCCATGGTATACATGGTTTGCCGGGAAATTGTAGAAATGGTTGGGGTGGGGCAACACCGGTAAAATGAAGTTCTGGGTTAGCCGCAGACTGGCGATCCCCTGGCATGATGAATTACTGCTGCAAAATCCCTTTTCTCGTCGCCATTATGTAGTATATTGACAAGGAAGCAATGTGGCTTAGTAAAGAAAACAGAAACGAAGAAGAGTTGAAGACATTGTATTCAGTTCTCACGTGGAGATTCCATCCGGTTCTACAATTTAGAGTTATTCCCCATAATCACCCGAATAGTTCACATTTCACGTAACATGAATATATCACAAAGTTGACGTTTTCAAACAACGAATTACCTGCCCCGAGTCGCACCATATAAATGCCCATAGTTTCCGAAAACCCAAGTTGCTTCTCAATGATATGTTAGGTTTATGTTTATTTAGGATTGTTTCTTTTCACCTGAACATCAGTCTGGTTCCTCAACATATACACAGTAAAATTCGACATGTCTGTTGTAATAAAAGGGGTGGGGTGGGGGTGTATAAAATAAGCAGGGTGCTTCAGGTCCCGCTCCCGTTTCCTTCGACGTTCACAGGGTACCATCAATCAAAATTGATTAAATTAATTGACATGTTCTGTAGCGCGCACGGTCCAGAAAAGTAAGTCTATCAACTTCATTTCATTTAATTGAAATTGTATACCTAAATATATACAAACCGATCAGCATTTATTACTCGTGTTGTTAGTGGAGTTTTGATTACCAATAGGTTTCAAACATTACTACGTTGATTTTCGATTCAAATTGGACAATTTCATTCGAAAAGGTTATGGCAGGGTCTCAAAAGAATGTTCTCTCCGATTCCAGTTCAAATTTAGCAAAACAAGATTTCCCTTACCTGCCGTATCTATAATTCGCATGCCGAGTGACCAATTAATATAAGATTATATATATACAATTAAAGCCATAGGCGACGATCACTTACTTGCTATGCGTATTGTTGTTCGTGACAATATGCACGCTATATGCTGCACACCGTCAATAGTTCAAAATTTGATCTGGCGACCATGTTTTTTTGTGTGAATTACCTGCTATATTTAAAACGCCATTCATGTGATAATGTACTAATCGAAATAGTATATTCCTTGGGAATGAACGTAGAACATGTATTGCTTAAACATACATTATGCAAGGGTTCAATCTGCCTATTTCAAGTCTTTATTCAGGATTCTAATGTCATATAAATGATTAATTAGACCTTTTTTTACATATCAAGCTCAAATGCAACGCTGTCGAGCTTCGGGTGGCATGGATTTAAACAGTCGTCCATTTAAAATTAAATTAATGAAAGGCCCACCAAGCTAACGCTTGTCGTGAGTCACTGGAGACTTCCGATGAAAGGCCTACACAGCGACCGTACCATAGCCATTGATTATGTTACTTGAAAATCGAGAATATGTGGGTGGATTTATATTCGGTCAATCAAACAATCGGCAATTCTCGTAGACGGTGCAGGCACAGTACTGTTAATGCCTATTACTGGTCGAAACTTCCAACAGTGACAACTCCGTTCAGAATAAATTTTGAATATTTTCTTTTTTTTATCATCTATTTTTCAATTATTATTGCAAAAATGGCCAACTTCTTTTTATTAAACATTTAACTAATATATCTGTAAGTAACTTATTTAATACGTTATAGAAAGCGGGTGGTGGTACATGATGATACGTGACAATCGTAGAGTAGCCTATTATAAAGATTCGTCTCGGGGCTCCGCTTTCCTTAAACAAGTTAGACCAAAAGGCCTGTTGTCTATGGAAATCATGGGTTCGATCTAGGGTTTGCACGTGGCGTCATATGGTCAAAAGCCACTCGCTTGACCCCTGACCTTAACTCATATCGTCATGCAGTGAAGGTCATCATAAGTATAAAAGCGAAATAAATATCTGTAATTTAAATCAGATTGACAAAAGTTTAAGTAGAAAAAAAAATATCAAATTTGTTCGTTAACGTTCAGATTGGCTCGTCTTCTAGTATTTAGCCCAGTCTATACAGAAAGGTGTGACGTTAAGACCCATTCCATTTCAATTCCTTAATGCATCTTAAAGGTATTCTTGTAAAAGCAGCAGCTTCAGATGTTTTATTGAATAAAATGGATATTCTGCGCGCGGGGTAATCTTATTGATTGCAACATGTTTACGGGTGAATCTTGCGTTTGGATTGGTCAATTAGACACTGTCTATCGGACAATAACATCCCTCTAAATGCGAAACAGGAAGTGTTTATCTCCTAAATAACATGGTTATTCTGTCTGCTGTGTAACTTTACTGAATGAAGTGGTTATTCGGCGTGAAAGATCCTAGAAGCCTTTATGCTTGTGGTGTTCAAATCTGAATTGGATAATGGAACGATAGATTAAGCTCACCTTAAAAGAGCTAAATCGCTATAATATTTGAGACCTAGGAGTTTACCCAAATGGGTCGCAACGCATAAAATAATTTTATATGAATGTACATAAACTGATTTACATTTATTCATTCCCGTCTTTACTCTAATTTCAAATCATTTATGTTCGGCGAAAAACGCCCGAAGCCTCGATAGCATGTCAATCTCTAGTGTCTGGTCATTCAAGTCTACATTACTGCGTATGCTCTCCATGCGTTACCGTCCAGCCCTGTTCTCCATGACCTTGTTAAAAATGGGCCTGAAACGGATTATGATACACGATTCGTGTACCAATGATAAATTTTTTATTTTGTCTTAAATATTGGATACCAGAAGCCCATCTTTCCAGGTAAATCACAACATCAATGTTGAATTAAATTGACAAATAATTTGTGTTTTCATTGTCGAAGATTTTGGATGATATTGAGTTAGATACTTAGCTACTTTAAATGTTGACAAATAGGTTAGACAATATGAACATAACAAATGATATATGATTCAACTGAAAGATAATATATACCCTACTTGTAAAAATATCCATTTTTATGCGGCCTAATTCCGTAGTTTAACACTTTTTTTCTGTTAATCGATGGCTTTTTTGGAGAAATTGTGTTAAAAGTGTGATTTATTTCTTCAAGTTACGTGTTTTATGTATTTCTATGGAATATTCAGTATTAAACCGGAAACGTCCGTGAAATTTAGGCATACAATGTTTTATTCCCTTTTATAATGGACTTAATTCTGTTATTTTGCGGAATAAACGGTGGAATGACCAGGAATTTAGGCATTATTTTAAGAATTTACGCATTATGTAATCATTCCGAATACTTATCATGTTATAGTAGTCGTTTCAATTGATTAACCATAATATGAAGAATCACATTTTATGCAGTTTGGAATATTACATGTCATGTATATCTAATTTCCATTATTTATAAGATCTATAAAGAGTATTGTTATTCATCATACGGTAATCAGATTATAAGTACATGTATTTTCAGAAATATAAACATGTGTTTTAACGATTCGTGTGCATAGGTTATGTTTTCTGGTAATCAAGCACGCTTAAATCCGGATAGTATAACCGATAGGTCAGTGTAAGTCGATGGTCTGAATGACAGAGTTAACATGCCTGCAAATTGATAGTACTGGAAGCTTACACCTGAAAGCCTCTAACCGTTCCAGTCACTGGCGAGTACCTTCAATCAGAATAATACGTATTCCTATATTAGCAGAAAGAGATTGCATATAAAGATTGTCTGTGATATCACTTCGGTGGAAGCGGACATTAAATAAAGCTATTTCACACACGCGTATAAAGTCAGGGGTTAGTTCGATGCTCAGGAAACAAAAATTACCCACTCGGCAAACCTCGTAAGATTTCGGACAATCTAAACTCGGCTGTATGACGAATTCCGCCATATTGGAACTACTTTAAAGGTCCCGGATGAAACATGGCTGCGCCCATTCCAAACACAAGTTGGCGACCTATTAAGCTATCGACCTATTCGACCGATCCAGCTGTAAGATAATGACGAAATTACACTTCTATTCTGAGCTGAAGGAATGGATAAAAAATAATATATTCTACTTTCATTTGATAGACATAACGTTGGATTTTATTGGTTGATAAATAGAGACTGTTGTCTTCACTCTAAATAGGTTTCCAACGAACATGTTGCAGCTCGATCGGTCGAATAGGTCGCTAGCCGAATAGGTTCCCAATTTGTGTAATAGCGTCAAGTTTTCCTGTTAAAGTAAACCGGTAGCCGCATCGCAAATGTATGGGCGTAGGTACATATCACTTACTGTTCACTGTGAGTGAATTTACGCGACGGCTTTGTGTACTAAACGTTAAAAAAAAACATAAATTCGTGTTTATAATATCCTAACAAACAGTCCATTTCATAAGATTTTTGGCCCAAGGACGGGACGTGAATATAATACATCAGTAAACGTATGCCAAATCTGTATGCTTTCTATAGAGCCCAATGAGCGTGTTGAACCAACTATGTCACTTCCGGTTTTAATAAAAATTAATTTCTCGTTTACAAAAACTTTTTTACGTTTTTTACAGAGGGGATTCTTTCTGAATATATATTTCAGATTTATGGAAACCTTGTCGAAAATCGTTGGTCTTCCCCTTTAAGATATCGTACGATTTGTATTCATTTGATGGTCGACCTCCTATTTACAAAACTATGGTTTATGCAAACTACAGTATAAACATGGGGGAGAAACTCTCTCTGAACTACAGGGTACATCATGGTTTAGAGTCGAACTACAGGGTACATCTTGGTTTAGAGACTCTATCCGAACTACAAGGTACATGATTGTTTAGAGAGACTCTATCCGAACTACAGTTTACATCATGGTTTAGGGACTCTATAAGAACTACAGGATACATCATAGTTTAGAAACTCAATACGGACTACAGGATACATCATGGTTTAGAGACAATATACGAACTACAGGGCACACCATTGTTTAGAATCGCTATCCGAACTACAGGGTACATCGTGGTTTAAAGACCCTCGACTCCCAGTCCGACCCTGGTAACATCAAAACCGATAGTTATGGAGGGTTCATTTATGTCTGTTATTCATTTCGCTATATGCACTTGTGATTACCCCAGTAGTACAGCTTTTCACAAGCTCGGGGCCGAGGATCTCTGAACTTTGCCTCGCGACGGGTTCCTACTCTATTGGAGGCCCGGTGAGGTTCTCCCCTTGCTTTTATAAAACTTTCCATGAAAAATGTTTTCTGTAATTTGACCTGACCCCGAGTTCACAAAGCATTCTCAGACTTAAGTCAAGAATTTTACTCAAAATTGTTCGAATTTTGTAACTAAAATATAGCCCTTTATAAAACCCTTGTTGTTTCAATGTATCAAATACTCTAATAAGAAACTATGTGCAAAGTTTTGTGTTTCTGGATCGAAAATATTTCTTTTCAACAGTGATTGAAAGTTGAGAAAATTCCCAATTTAAGTCTGAGAAAGCTTTGTGAACTTGAGACCTGATGTTTCTTGCCTAAACAAATTTGGTGTGTGACAATCCTATTTGAAGTTTTAAACCAAATATTGAATTCAATAACCAAACGCATATATAAGACATATAACAAGCCATATTCAACGGGAAAAAAAGACGGTTAATTAAAATTTCACTAATTTAGATTTCATTTTGCCGGCCATTTTGAATTTCTACCATCAGGAATTCTCGAAATTTATTTTTGAACCCAATTCATATACAAGATACATAACCAAATTCCGCAATTTTGAATTTCTGCCATCATGGATTCAGCTTTGAGATCAGTATTGAAACCGGTGACATCGAGAACCGTATAAATGACATGTTACAAGTAATATCCAACAGGGAATATCCCACAGGAAAAAATGACGATTAAATTAACATCTGGCGATTTGTGTTGCTACCATTTTACGAAATTTATCTTTAACTTCGGACATCGAAAACCATATAAAAGACATAGCAAACGTCATATCTTACGAGATTATCGCTGCTCGGGACCATATGAAAAATATATTTTTTAAATTGATATTGGTCAAATTCGATTTTTCGGCCGATTTTGAGTATGATTTTGTCTGACATATTTATCATTGAACCAAACTGCATTGGTGCAATTTGTTTAAGGTAAAACGTTATCTCTTTCCACCTATATAATACTGCATGAAGTAAATAGAGAGAGAGAGAGAGAAATGAGGTTTAACGTCCACTCGACACAAACTAGGTCATTTTGGGACTAACATATGGTTTCAATTTTATGTCAATAATTCGCTTGCGCGTAGGGGTCTTTAGCAGTGGGAGGAAACCCACGAGGTTGAGAAGGCGCCCCTATCTCCATACCACATACGCTCACACATGAAGTAAATAACACGTTTTGTAATGTTAAGTAAAGCCGACGACGCAATGGTTTTGGTGGCGTCATAGTTGGGACCAATCTGTTTCACAGAGAATTACTTACGAATTATCTCTGTAACAGATAAGTGTCCATAGCACGTGCGTTGACTGCTCACCGCGCCAGTCATTGGCTCAACTGCTCGTGCAATGTTTACTTAACACCTAACTGCTTCGGGCAAAATGATGCATTTTACTCATTTTAATACCCATTTACACTAAATAGGAAATATTTTTTAACTTCAAATACTTCAAACGTCTTTATTTATTTTTCTTTTACCTCAAAAAAATGTTTGAGAATTTAATTTGTCGGAGTAAAAAAGTTAATATGCCGTACTTATTAAGCCTCGTCGATGTCATGCTTATCAGTGATTGTAGCGGCCAAGCGAATATTCACTGCGGGATCAGTTTGAGTTGGGACCCATAATATGGCGCCTGGAAATAAGTTGTCGTAACTGTCCTTATATAGGGCTTTGAACTCGCGAGTATCGATTTCCTATAGGTCAAATCGTCAATGTGACACTGTCGTGTGTCTCGGTAGGACATTACCTTGCGCTGTGTTTAAAACTTCAAAATCCTTTTTAGATTCAGAGTCCGCCATCATTAGCCCAGTTCGGAGCAGAACAGTAGGACGTTAAACCCCATTTCGTTTCATAAATTCAGAGTATCTGTATAGGTTATAAGGATATGTTTTACAATAACAATACAGCAACGGTCTTACAGATATTTAAACGTAACACACGATATAAAACCCATGATGTCACCCAACCGTACCTCTAGGAACACTGCATGTGGGTACGTCCTTCTAACAACTCCGCATGGTGTTTGTATTCCGACCTTGACCTTGTATGATGTCTGAATACACCCTCAGAGTCTTAAAGGTGGCAAGAGCCACACGCGTCTTGGTAAATCTACATGATGTTTCTATACCAGCCTCGAATGATGTCTAAAAACCCTCAGTCGAACTCTTACTTATAAATAGGATAATTGCATGGGTCATAAACTGACCCCCGGGAAGATTCCTCCTTTATTTGATTGGGTCTGAAGCTCAGAAACTGCCCTGGATTTAAACACAGTGTTCTAATTTGGGGGCCCGAGGAGTAATGGGTGATTAAAGGGTGTCCATTTTTCTAAAGCATGGGATACCATATTTGGATTACCAAAGTATGACGCCATTGTTTCCTCGTTTCGCTTTATTTTTTAAATGTCGTACAATGTAGTGTAAATTCAAAAAACAAAACCCGACACTAAACTAAGATCTAATTTTAAATATATTGACTGTCACAATCTTTGATTGTCTGCGATGGCTTTGGAAATACGTACGCCATTGTTTCCTCGTTTCGCTTTATTTTTTAAATGTCGTACAATGTAGTGTAAATTCAAAAAACAAAACCCGACACTAAACTAAGATCTAATTTTAAATATATTGACTGTCACAATCTTTGATTGTCTGCGATGGCTTTGGAAATACGTACGGCAGATTTTACCCCCAAAGAAAATGCTCACCTTACAAAAGTGTTGTCTGTAGCATTTATAGTCTAGTTCGGCCCGCCTCTCGGATTCCAATTCTCGTGTAGCAAGAAACGTATCTGCTTGTCGTCTTAGTCTGCAGTTCTCTGTTTAAGTAGCGCTACACACAAGTATATGAAAAATAGCTAATTGTTTTGATTAAATGGGGTAGAAAATTTCTTGGAAAATGATTACGTAACTTTACGGAAAAGGAAACTAAAAGTAGGACTCGTGTAATATATACATGCCTGGGCAAGTTTATTTGCAAACAAAAAAATGCCTGTATACGCATGAGTTGTTAAAATAGTCTCGAGCATCCAGACTGTACGCGTATATTTGTCAACAAAAAAATGCCTGTACGCATGAGTTGTTAAACTAGTCCCGAGCATCCACCATATATTATATAATTTTTTGATTTCAACTGTATTACTTGTTAGTAAAAGAGTCAATAATGCCATTGTTGTATTGTAACATCCTTGGGTAGCTCGAGGGTCCAAGAGTCAGAAAAGGTGGAAGTAGGTTCAGATAACCCGAAGCAGTCCACACATATAATGTTACGATTCCCCAATTCCTGTGACGGGCTCACTCCAGTCTGGTGCAAACTCAAAGGATTATGGCAAAACAAAGTTAGTTTAAAGGGGCTAAACCTATAACTCAGTATTTTCCACACTATTACAATTTACAAAGACAAATTAGAAATCAATCTCAGTCCATTTCAACCAATATTGATTGTATCTTGTCCTGAAAACATGGGATCCTGATATCCAATATTTAAGACATAATGAACATTTAATAATCAGTACACGAGACGTGTATTCTAATGTTTCGGGGGCCATTTGCAATGAACATATTATGAAAACTATTCTACAAGACAATGCGGACGAAATTAGGAATTACAATATATATTTTTTAATATTGAATATAAATCACTTTATATACTTTCATATTGCATTAATATGTGCTTTTAGACCCATTTTTGTGATTTTAGGGCTCCATAGAATAGAACCATAAATTTTAACATGCATAAAATTCTACAAGACAATGCGGAAGAAAGTAGTAATTACAATATATATTTTTTAATATTAAATATAAATCACTTTATATACTTTCATATTGCATTAATATGTGCTTTTAGACCCATTTTGGGGATTTTAGGGTTCCACAGAATAACATGCACAAAATTAAATAAAACTGCAAAGAAATATAACATGTAACAATTTAATCTCAAAATGCGCAGATTATTGATTACCAATTATTTGTCAGTAAATATTAACTTCGCGCAGTAGAGAAACCTTGTTATAAAAATCGATTATTAATATCTATGCTTTATATATTATGAGCAAATGGGTTTCTACCCAAAATCACTCAAATTGTAGTAGTATTATTTAGCAAGTAATTTTATAAAGCGAGGATTTTACCCACCAATTGGCAAAGTTGGGGATTTACTCAAAAGCAGAGATCTACACACCATACGACAAAAGTGTGGATTTTACGCACCAAATGACAAAATCGGGGATTTACCAATTAATGATAAAGACGGGGATTTGCCAATTAATGATAAAAACGGGAATTTTACCGACCAAATGACAAAAGCGGGGATTTACGAACCAAATGATAAGAGTGGGAATTTTACCGACCAAATGACAAAAACGGGAATTTAGCCAATAAACACTATAAACCTCAGAATGCCTCGTTCGGCATTTCTGTCCAAACGAGGTAAAAAAAATGCCTCGTTGTCTGCAGTTCCAGAACGAGGTTTTTTAAATTGCCCTTTTTTTGGAACGAGGTATTTTGTTCAGAACGAGGCTTGGTAAAATGCCTCGTTTACTAAACGTGGTTTTTTCAAGATAGTTATTAGCGTTATATCGGTCAATTTGTAAAAATTAAAATTTATGTTATTTAATGCGAAAATAAAACCAGTTCAAACTATATTATTATCAGAGAAATTGACAAGACAAGAATACACACAATCGATGGAGGTGTAAAACTATTGCAGACACATAGCTACCTTGATTGATTTATTGCCCCAATCAGGTATAGGTGTTAAGAAACAACTGTGGTGTTGTGACATTTTATTGGGGGCAATCAATTAATCAAGGTATAGCTGTGTGTCTGCAATTGTAATTTTCCCAAAATCTAATATTTAAGTTTCAGTCTAAGATTATTTCTCCTAAGTAGGCTCAATAAGGAACATTCCTGTATTATTAATAACATTATGATGCCCCAAAGCTCTACAGGTCCAATGGAGTACATTGTATTTTTTCTGGTAATTGTATCCAATTTAATACATGGCTAAGACTTGTGACAGTATTACATTAGTTCTTTAATCGGGTTCTTGGATGACAACACTGGTATATACTTCTAATAATACTTTTATTCTGCTTCTTACAATAGGTACAAACATCGTGATGTAAACGACCGTAGAACTAACTATATGGAAGGAGTCATGACTTAATTAGCTTGGCTTAGCACGAGTGTGCTAACTCCAGAAGCTCTCGTCTCGTCTCGTCTCGTGCCAAGGCACCCATGGCCCGCCTAGCATGGCCTCCTGGACCTGACTAAAGATTCGTTTCTGTTCCGAGTTTATAAACGTATTCCAGACAAAGGAGCTCATTAGACATCTGTCTAATGTATCAAGCATCATATGAAGGTTTAACATTCAATATAGTTTATCAGATAAAGAAAGCTAGATAAGACATGCCAACAACAAATTATAGTTACGCAATGACATAAGGAATACTACCAAGATCTCCAGCCGGGTATTGATAGCGACAGGTTTATGTTACAATCACTAACACGTATTTTAATATGGCAGGACGCCTCTATGACATATGTCATTATGTTATAGACTATATAATTGGCAACCAATATTTTGTGAATTTAATATGATAAATCTGATACAAAATCTTCTCCCAACTGAAATAGGCATCGAAAAACATGGTTGAGCAAGAAATCCTTATCATGGCCGAGGTTAATCCTGATATACAATGTATGTTTAATAATGTAACTGGGGAAATAAGCGGTTTGTCTTCAACGATTAAACATCGTGGAGTTACTCAGTTTATTCCAACATTTCCTGGAAATCCCGAATTAATTACTAGTTGGGTCAAATATATTGAGAAATATGCCCTTTTAGGGTATGTCCCTGCCGAAAAAATTAAATACGTTCGATACCAGGCTAGCAGTGGAACAGTCGGTGACTATTTGTCCAGTAATATCCTTCTAAATCCTGAGGCCCTCTGGAATGACGTTAAACAGGAATTAGCTACCGGTTATGACGTTGTAAATGACGCTCGATTCACTTTAAGTGTTTTACAATCGGCTAGTCAATTAGGTGTTGAAAATGTGCAAATCTTCGCTGAATGAAAGCTCTATTTGGTCACGAAAACGTTCTCCACAGCACGATCATATTTAGAATGTGTATTATAACTGGGAACTTATGCTATATAGATAATGTTATGTGAATATGATAACAGTCTTTATTTAAAACCCAATTAATTTGCTGTCCAAATTATGAGAATAACAGGATGTTAGGCAGACAATTTGTGACTTATTTCGAGTCAAGGCGGAATTAGAATGATAAACCATATCCGTTGACAAATCCATATTTAGCTAATCCCTTTACATCATCTGGCAAACCAATGGACTAATAACACGAGAAAATATGAAAGACCGGGATTATTCTTGCGAAATCAGACGACCATTTGATTTCTAAGGAGAAACATGATAATGATATAGGGTTTTCAGCAGTTGCTGCTCTTAAGAGCAAGTGAGCGGGCGTGAGAGAGTGATAGATATTTCATATTTGAGTTTTATTTAGACTCATGGTTGTGTACGTTGTATCCTGGTTGAGTTCCTGATACATATAAAATTTGGTTGCCATTTTAGTATGTGAAGTGATATTGACATCATCTTCAAAATCCGTGCTAAAGTCAATAACGTGAAGTCCACGATTTGAGAGCCGAGACATTTTATTGGAAGTCACTCCGAGATGCTTATTGGCGGAAACAGTTTATGCTTAGAAGCTTGTGGTTTTGCTTCCATATTCGACCGGTTAACGCGACGAAAGGGGACATTTGTAGTATATGGAATATGAAAGCAAAACCACATACTTGACAATTATGTTCTTGTACAAGTGGCAAGCAACCAGTCACCCTGCTGAATGCACGATGACTTGAACGCATCATATTGCATGTTGGAAAATATTTAACGTCTGTTTCTGGTCCTTTTACAGCCAGGCCTCACACAGTGCAAAGATTACACATTCGGATTACACACAAATATGGTCCAATTTGCTCACCAGACCTTAGTAACAATAACTGAAAGTCCATTTAGTATTAACATAGAAACTACTTCGAAGAGAACTCAAACAAAAGATTTAGATGACGTATTTCATATTTGAAACACCAACTTTTGAATGACTTAGATATAAATCTTAAATTCATTATTGAAACTAATAACGAATTTTCATTTTATCGATGTTCTCGCTAAGAGACTTAATAATCAAATTGTTACATATGTACTCTTTAAAAAAAGAAATGCACAGCCCATTTTTCATCATTTTTTGGGGGAGAACGAGGTCGTTGTTTCAATAAATCTTATTTGTTTTTAATGCCCTTATGTAAGGATAAAAGAAATTCATTATTGGTTTTAAAGGTATAAAGGGTCACACCAAGACATAAGAGTTTAACAACTTCGCGACCTATTCGCATGGAACCTAAATCTAAGGTCTTTAAATTCCAAATCAGTTGCGCATGTAAACACTCAACGAACCAAGTGATGTCACATCTGAACGAAGACCAACGCAACAACGCTATTGGTCGGTTACAAGCAGGTGAATCCCAGACAGATGTAGCCAGGCTGCTGAATGTTTCCCCGGGTACCATTTCGCCCAACCCCAGGACAAACAAGAGTGACCCCACCTGTCCTTAATTACTTCCGGTTACGTCATTTGCGGAAACGGTTCTGAAAAGCGATCTCTATTGCAGCAGCAATTGCTCGACGCGTAGAATCTCAGACCAGACTGTCCGTAAACGCCTACGTGAAACCAGATTACGAACCAGACGTTCCGTTAGAACTGATGTTTTGAAATACCCCGATACCGTCAAATCCGACTTCATTGGGTTCAGACCTGAGCGTATGGCCACAGCAACACCTGTGTTTTTAAGTTCTATACAGAGGCATGGAGTTTTTGCAGCAATTAATGTTTGTCAACCTATCTTTCACATTGTTGTTGGATTGTTGGATTATGTGTACATTTGTAATAAATTAAGGGGTTTGGGTGGCTGGGTGTGCATCTAATCGTATGGCGTGTGAATCAGTAGGTGGACGGTTTCAACCCCACTCTTGTATGCGACAGGGGTGGGATCGCCTGCCTAACCCCGTGGGTTTTCATCGGGCCCCCGGTTCTGCTCATGGCGACGATCCCCTATGTGTGGGTAGTTAAGTGAAGTGGAGTGTCCCCATTTATGTCGAGTGGGAGTTGGCCCCCAATTTTCTCTTTATATAACACTGATAAACGTTGGTTTTATTTGTATTTTCAGCTTTGTTACACCCCCCCCACACACACACTCTTTTTATGTTTACTAATTTTGTGCTTCATGTAAATGATAATCTTAAAGAACATTTTCATAGCATTGAATTTATCAATAGTAAAAGTCAACCATCCAGTCTTGATATTACTTGATCTTGATACCACGCTGGCCAACATTACGTTGAAGACCAAATGGTCAGCGCGCGCGGGTCGTATCATAAGGTCTGTCATTGAGTCAACTGGCGTTACCGACTATAATGACCAAAGCCATTATACGAGTCGTTTAACAATAAATACACAACCTTCTACACTGTCGCTACCGATACTTTATTCTAATTGTTACGTTTACAGTGTCAGTTGAACTTTTACGATAATACTTTTTATACGATTCATAACGTTAAACATGCATTATGCAAGAGTTAAATCTGCCTATTGCGGGTCTTTCTTTAGGCCTGAAATGTTTTCTAAAGTATTAATTAGACATTAATTAACTGATCCAGGCCTTAATCATCTCTCGGTGGCATTAGATTTCTCCGATATTAAACAAATTAGAATGGTTCAGCGATCCTTTGATACCGTGGTTGAAATTATTGCACACGACTGTCAAATCTTCAAAGGTAGGGTGCCCCACGTGCCTTCTGAAAAGTTGTTCCTGACACGTTGATTGTGCACGCTTTACTTGAATCACTAACTACTGATTTCTGACAGTCTCGCACACTCGTTAAGGCTATAAATAGCAATAGCATGCGGGAATGTTCAACTACTACAGTCGTAAAAAATCTATTGTTGACGATTCTGAATAGCAATAATATTTAACTTTTTGGTTATTACGGCATCTTTAGAAATTACGCTCGTTTTATTGTTTAAATTGCCTTATAATTAACTGTACCGTTAGAAGCTGCATATTTTGGTTTAGTACAAATAATATCTCTGAATGACGTTCGTAAAGCTAGGCCTAAAATTCAATGCCAATACCTCGGTTCAGATAACTCGGTTCCTGGATTTGTTGCTTGACCGATTCTCCTGAAAGAGATAAAGATTGGGTTAAATGTTCTGATCAGGCAATGACATTCGATTTGATTTGATAAAAGAGCATATTTTATTTTTACAAAAAGCATACAGGGCTTACCGCGAACCTAAACCCACAAAGACTATGCAGGACGCTGCTGTAATGACCCCCCCCCCCATCACTGCACCTATAATAAGTTTTCGTGTAAGTGTGAAAAAATTGGTGTGACCATTGTGATTACTATGTAATACTATAGGTCGAATATACTGTAGATGTTATAAAGTTCTGTAAGGGTCTGTTTAATATATTGAAGGTATTAGCTAGTACCAGTGACAACAAGAACTAGGCTAACAAGAATATGTCTAGTAGTTAAAATCGGGCAATGACATCATTGTCTGATAATCCAAAAAAGGTAATCCCATGAGTTAGAAACGTGGTTAGTCGCTCTCATATGTGCCCATATAAGTACATTGTCTTGAAATCCAGGGTAGTGTCTGTGCAGCTGACTAATCCGATAAAGGAAGAACCTGGTCAATTTCCCGGGGCTCAATAATGACTCATGCGCGCAACCTCTTTATACACAAGTGTAAGATTTAAGATTTTTTAGATATCATAAGGAGACGATAGGAAATAGATACCATTGGGAGTCTGGGAACATCACAGCCTTCTCAGCTGAGAGGCGAGGAAATACCGCCTCAGAGAACACAAGCTAGGGAAAGAGAACTTATATTTAACATAATGTGTGTAGTTTCCTGTATTATGGATGTTAGAAAAATATAAAAACATATTTAACGTAAAAAGTGTTCTCTAGTCAGTTTACTTGATGATTGAACTAATTGATATATCACAACGTGAAGTCCGAAGAAAACTCTAGACGACAGTCACATGAGACACAGGATAGTGTCACAACTACACACCACTTCTGGGTAGAAAAATATACCATGAACAATTAACTTACGATGTCTGCTTTGTTCAAGTTCTTTGATCACTTGTTCTAAACCCTCTTCTCTAAGACATTCTACAAATCCATGGTAAGCATTCTCACCACAGTACATTACAATGAAAAGAAGGTTTTGGGTTGCATCTCGAGTTGAAATGTTATAGCATCTCTTTATTTTTTCCACATCATTCCGATCAAAAACCCCACACGCAAACAGTGATAAACTCAGACGTATGGGGTCTTGTATATTGTCTATTAAGTACATCATGTTCTCTTGAATATTCTGGTAGTCAGACTTCCGCATTATGCCAATTTGTTTATCTGCAAGAAAAAAAACGAAAAGGAGACTGCTTGGGTTTAGTCACACTTACCATAAACATATATTGAATTTATGTTGTTTCTATTTAGAGGGTTAATTCTGTGAAGTAGAGTATTAAGGAGATCGTGCACTGGATTAGTAAGTTAATATACATATATCTGATAGCTGTGGGGTTTAGTCTTACTACAATATGGATAATAGGGTTTGGAAGAAATAAATGATTTGTCAGTACGAAGTGATCCTTGGCTTTGATATTTACCTTGAAGTCTCCTTGGTGCAGCCAAAGATTCTTTATTTCCCCCTGGACTACTAGGTGCCTCAAGCGTCTTAATTCTTGTGCTGATATTTTCAATGTGTTCTTCGAGTTTCTTGATTGTATCCGTAGAATCACACCCTCTCTCTTTCTCGCTCTCTAATTTTGATATTTCGCTATCCCTTTTATCTTTGAAATGTTGGATCATAAGTTGTTGTTCATCGTGCCATCGTTTATATGTTTCAGACGAAATATCGTTATCTGGGAAGATAATCCGAAAATATTAGTAATATTGATTTAATATGTGCACATAATGAGTTTGGCATTCAATAAATCTAACTAGTGAATTCAATATCATAGTTATACTTGTAATTATTAGTTTACTGCTGGGTTTATTTGAGAAGAAAGTAGCAACATTGTTTGGTGCCGTTTTTAAATAGGCAATTACATGGCCTCCTGTGGTACCATGTGTGTCATGACTTTTTTTTATATTACAGAGACTTTGCATATTATTACGTCACATAATCAGTCCGATATTCTACCAGTAGCTTGATGAAGAACACTTTAATCCAGTGCCTTGCAACTAATTCCCAGTGCCTTGCCACTAATTCCCTTCTAGATTGTGGGAAAACAATTATATTTTAAGGATCCTTTATATATGACAGGCGGAATATTTGACATTTTTTTTAAAAAAAAATTGTTAAATAAAATAGCGCATGGGGCGCTGCGAGAAATAAAAGTACAAATCTTCATCCTAGTAACATGTACCATTATTTCAAATCTTTCACAATTGATGCTATAGCGCGATGTCAAGGGCGATAGTCGATGTTATCCTCTATTCCTGCCAATTCTTACAGGTTTGGGCAGCAAACGTGGAAGTCTACCACGCATCCCCCATTTACACTGCTTAAATGACCCATCATTTATTGACTAGTGTAGAAATGAAATGAAATGGGGTTTAACGTCCTACTCTTCTGCACCTGACTAGTGTAGAGAAAACGGACACCACCCATGACCTACAAACACATAAAACAACCGCTTACCATCATCGGCCTCCAGATTGTGTATCTCGTTTGGGATTGTTTGTTGTTTTTCTATTAGTTCTTTCTGGTTTTTTAGAAGTTCATCTTCCCTTTCTCTTAGAACAACAATTTCTTGCCCTCTCTCGTCTTCATTACCCTGTTGTTCCGTCTCCATCTTTGTTATCACGTTTCTGAGTTCAGCTAGCTCCATATTAATACGTTTGTTTTCTATCTGCAATTCCTCAACATCATGCTTCTTTTCTTTCACTGTTTCCTGAAGCTTTTCTTCCTTTTCCTGCACCCATTCTAGAAGTCCACGCCTTTCTGCTATTAATCTTTGTTCCTCGGTTTGTTGGTTGCTTGACTCTCCTGAAACAATTAAAGACCGCGTTAAATGTAGAAATATAAACCAAGTAGAAGGTATGTTTCAAGAGATCGCAGCGCAAATTTGAAATTTCCTGTATTTTGAAATGTTTCACCTGTTGGATAATACAACCGTCTCTAATTAATATAACTCCTCAGCATCGATGGTGAAATAACAAACCACACAAATTTTAATTCGTTTTCATCAAATCTACCTTCTTCACAAGCATAGCTTTTGTGGAAAAGTAGGACGTTAAACCCCATTTTATTTCATTTCATCTGTGGGAAGTCCACGGTTTCGTACATGAATTGGCGACCATTGCAACCACTCTACACAGTGCATGAATAATTGTCTTACCATATCTGTTTTGCTCAAGTTCATTGATCACTTGATTCAGCCCAACGTCTCTAAGACACTCTAAAAACCGCTGGTAGGCATCTTCACCACAATGCATTACAATGAATAGAAGTTTTTCAGTTGCTTCTCGAGTTCCATCGTCGTAACAATTGAATATTAGTTCCGCATCATTCTGGTCCAAAACTCCACGTGAAAACAGTGAAAGACACAGACGTTTGGGATCTCGAATATTATTTAGTAAGTACACCATGTGTGTCTGTATATTGTGGTAGTCAGGGTCTCGCATTTGCCCACGCTGCCTTCCTGAAAGAAAAAAGAAATAAAACGAAATGCAAAGAAATAGGGTTTTCGTCCTACTATTCTGTTCCCGAGAGAAAAAAGAAAGCATACTTTATGAATTTTATTGGTTTATTATTTGTAGGATAAGTCTATTAAACTCGATAGTATTACAATATATAATACTATTGTCATAAAACAGAAGATTGCTAGTGTGCACAGTGGTCGTAAAAAGTGGGAGGAAATAGGAGCATGAGGACAGCGATAGATGATATTCCAAAATACATTTGACCATATACAAGTCACAATTCTATAGAATACAATAGCTGCTTATTACTGAACGAAGTTTCTACTAGGTTTCTCTAGTCATTGGCAAGCAATGATAAAATATAATGCTCAGTAATAAGCAGTAATTGTATTCCATAGAATTGTGACCTGTATATTCCAATTCAACTACTAAATGCCATATTAACAATTCATTGTACCTGGTAGTTTCCTTGGTGCCGATAAAGGATCTTTATGTTCTCCAGGTGTCCTAAGCGTCTTAATTTGCTCGCTGATATCTTCAATGTGATGTTTGAGGTCATTGATTGTATCCGCAAATCCACACTCTCTCTCCTTATATGAGCCTTTTGCCTTTTGCAAATTTGATATTTCGCTTTCCCGTTGATCTTTGAATTGTTGGATCATAACTTGACCTACTCGCTGCCATCTTTCCTCTTGTTCAGAAGAAATGTCTTTATCTAGGAAAATAAATACATTAATTAATATACAACTCACCGACTAAAACGCAACAAATGTTACACGTAGTAATAACAAGCGGTTGTCATGCAATAAACGCCAACGTTTTGTTAAAGATGTATCAAGAACATGGAAAATCAATAGGATTCGTCCCCGCATTCGCTGATTCCAAATTTAAGACAAGTCCGTTAAAAAGAATTAAGGCAAAGGTGGGTAACTCTAGAATGGCAGGTTTTGTACCGCTGAACATCTATAGAGTATGTTCTCTTGAGCCAGACACCAAATTTGAGAAGGATTCACAACGTTTTCCGATGTATGGGGCATAGTTTCAATGTGGGCGTATAAAAACAGTATTCATGAAAGCATGAAATAATAAATGACATTTGAACATCTGGTTTTACGAAGCCTTAATTCAACTTCAGAGCATTTCGTTTAATTTAAATCTTAACGCTTTAATATTCGTGTTTAATGGCATTACTAACTAACGTGAATTTATCTCGTTGATCTGTTCACCATCTTGTGCCGGTGATCGCCGCGGCCGAACTTTTGTCGACTTCCTGTTAAATCAAGTCACCTCGCCGGGGAAACTGCCAAACTGTGATCAGCAGGTTTGCGCCGGTATGGACAAATCCAGCACGGCCACACATTTCAAACATATATTTAAAGGAGTTAAATCGCTAATATTTGGGACCCATTCAATGGTTTCCGTAATTACTCTAATTTCAAATCAGTTATGTTCGGCGAAATTAAACAACAGTCTCAATCGAATGCAAATTTCTAGTGTCTTGTTATTCCAGTCTACATACGCCGTTTGATTTGGTGCACTGTGTGTAGTCTCGTCCCTCGTATCTGAAACGCATTATGGTACACAATTCGTGTACCAATGGTAAAATGTTTATTTTGTCTTAAATATTGGATATCAGAAGCCCACCCTTTTCTGGTGAGATCACAGCATCAATGCTACTTTAAGTTTTGCCAAAATCTGACAAGAAGTGTGACATGTAGAGTGTCCACAAACAATTACCTGTACACGAAAATGTAAATATGTTATCAACAATTTCTATCGATTTGATTAATATAATAGTTGAAATTCGTGTAATAATCCATGATGTTTCATATAAATATACCATTGTACATAAAATTGATTTAAATACGGCACATTAATTTAGAGGCTGTCATTTCACAAATATATATGGTTATTTTATAAATTCTAATTTGTCGGAACAATTCATATTCCTATAATAATGCATGTGAGTTATGGGCTTTATCTCTTGAAGGGGCGCAACTCTTTCTTGATGTTAAGCGCAAAAAAGCAATTGCTTACGCGTAAGATTATGAGGTTTTGTTTTCCGATACTAATACATTATCAGCTTTCTTTCTGGCAAGATATCCTGCGATATGCACGAGGTATTTAATTATCGGATTACAGCAAACGTGGAGGTCTCCTAAACACTGTTAGTGCAGTATATAACATCACAACATTTATAGACTACTACTGTGCAGCTCATATGAGGGAAACTTATAAAATTCTAATCTTACCGTCAACTACCCTCACACATTCTTGAAGTAGCGTGCAAAGATTTTTAATATCAGATTCAACCTTGGGCAATTCCTTATCTCCACTTATGGTTGCTGCTTTTAAATCTTCCACGTGTGACTCCAGAATTTGTATCTCGTTTGGTATTCTTTGTTGTTTTTCTCTTATTTCGTTCTGGACGTTGAGAAGTTCATCTTTTCTTTCTCTTAGATGACCAATTTCTTGCACCCTCTCGTCTTTGTCGCCCTGATTTTCATTCTCCATCTTCGTCATCTGATTTCTGAGTTTTTCCAGCTCCATATTAATACGTTGATTGTCTTCTTGCAATTTCTGAAAATTATGTTCCTTTTCTGTTACTGCTTCCCGAAGTTTCTCTTCCTTTTCCTTCACTCTTTCTAGAAGTCCACGCCTTTCTGCTAGTAATCTTTCTTCCTCGCTTTGTTGGCGGTTCGACTCCCCTGAAACAAATACAGATTGAGTTAAAAGTAGTGATATAAATCAGGAGAAGAAATGTTACCAAATATTACAGCGCAAGTCTCAAATTTATCATTAGTTAGACAATAACACCCATTTATTTTGGGGCCACTTTACGGCGAATTAACATTGTTTTTTTTTAGCATAGATGAGAGCATACTGTTACAGCATTGGTCCTTTGATCGGTTCATATGATTATTTTATTGTTCTTCAAACAAATCGAGTACAAAACTTCCTTATAGTTAAAGACTCTGTAATTAGCTTGTGTTGAGGGAGTCGTGGTCTTAGCTTGGCTTGGCATCCTCGGGTGCCAACTCCTAAATAACTTACGTGGCCACTCTCCCATTTTAATTGTACATGCCTTTCTATCACTTCAGATATCTGTTTGTAATCTCTTTCTAGACAACGGACGATGGAAGAGATTATGATTATGCAGCTGACTGTATTGCATCATACAAGATGCAGCGATCAGCACAGACTGCTTACAAGACAAAGGACATTACCGCGGTCGTGTCAAGTCAGTGCCAATGTCGCCCATCTATGGTTCATAATATGATTTTATGTATGACGGGTGTTAATTGACATTTTTCTAAATACTCGTCAATTATGTAACTATGCAAACTATGCAAACTATTTTACTCAAGGAAAACTTTTTGAAATAAAATAAAACCTAGTACGAATAATGTAAACCATCAGACAAAATTCAAAGTCCTAAACTACCGGTTTAGGCAAAATACGGTAATAAGTCAAAATAGTGTAATCAGCATATGGATTGTTCACCGTGTACAAAATACAGTGGTACAGGTGTCCGGAAGAATAAGCTTACCCTGCCTGGCACCACACCCGCCATAGCAGCATAAAATATTTGACGAAATCGTGGTAAAGTAGCGTGATTGGCCAGTGGACTATCAATGAGAGCCTACACCGGTAGTATTCCCAAAAACAACGGTATAGGCAAAATAGTGTAACCAGGGAAAATAGTGTAATGAGCATATGGACTGTTCCATGCTCACGTAAACCATATCCCATTTGGTGAAACATATAGCCAGTTTTAGTGTGTGAATTGGTGACCATTGTCCACCATGGATAGAACAATCATGAACAATTTACTCACCATATCTGCTATGTTCAAGCTCATTAAACACTTGGTCCAGCCCAACCTCTCTAAGGCACTCTAAAAAGCGCCCGTAAGCATTTTCACCACAATACATTAAAATGAAGAGCAGTTGTTCAGTTGCTTCCCGAGTTCCGGTGGCATGGCATCTCTTTATTGTTTCCACATCATCCCAATCAAAAACTCCATGTGAAAACAGCGATAAACACAGATATATAGGATCTTGTATGTTCTCTGATAAGTATACCATGTGCGTCTGTATATTGAGATAGTCGGAGTCTCGCATTTTGCCACTCTGCTTATCTGTAAGGAAAAGAATGCAATTTGCTTGGGTTTAATTTCTCGCTATCCATAAGAATATATTATGCCACACTACAATCCTGTAAAAGCAGGTCTTTGTAATTCAGTCCAATCATTCCCACCTATACTTCATTATGGATTTCATATGGATTATTTTGTAGGGTAAAATGAGCTTCTGGTCGGGAGTTGTACTATATCAACCAGAGCTGATATAGCTGAATAGATAAAAGAATATTAACACCTACACGAACCTGCACGCGAGCAAATGACCCTATATTTCGTGATAACCATGCTCAGACAACAGACCTTATGTTCTATTATGGGACCTCGTGGGTTCGCAAAACTAAAAGACACACCCCTACGTATAGGAGGAAAAATGCAGCAGCCATTGGTAAATTACAAACACACTATATCTATTACGCAGTGCTGTATTGGTGATAAACGCATCACCTTGTACTTTAGTTGATGCAGCTGAAGAGTCTTTGTGTTTTGCTGGCTGACTAGCTGTCTCCATCGTCTTAATTCGTTCGTTAATAATTTCAATGCTGTCTTCGATTTTCTTGATTGTGCCCGTAGATTCACACTCTCTATCTTTATAGGAGCCTCTCTCGGTTTCTATTAACTTTTGCATTTTCGACTGTTGGATTGTAAGTTGACGCTCTAGGTGCCATCTTTCATCTTGGTCATAAGAAATGTCTATATCTAGGTACATAAACCAGTACAATATAAATAATTTACTTTTAGTGTATAAAATACATGCACATAATAATATTATCATTACTAGCAGTGGTTGGAACAGTCGCGGAACCTCGAGTCCAAGGTCGCCATAAAGCCCGAGTCCGCGTCAAGTCGCTAGTTCATGGCGAATAAGTTAGAGTTATGCCCGCTCGCCGCGACTCGAGTCCTTAGCTAAATATTTCATATCGAGTCATTGATGTGATTCTGGAATGTAGTATCCAGCATCTTATTTATACGTCATAATAGCAATTCGAGACATAATTATCAGTGGATTCAATCTGTTCCCCAAGGGCTGTAACTTTAACTTGCTTGGATCAAAGGGGATGTCAAGTTATACGAATATCTTTTTAGTAGCCAACAGAATATCTAACCAGATTATTGCATTGGGTACTGAACGTGGACTCTTTAATTAGTGACAGATTAAGGTTGTTTTACGCCCTGAGAAGTTATGAAGAAAAGATTGTTATATAAAGTTAAAAGAATTATTCCCATGGGTTATAATCAAAAGCCGGCTTAGGCATGGGCCTGGGGGGCCCAGGCCCCGCGGTTTAGGGGGCCCCGCGGTTCATGGCAAAAAGAGAAAACAATCACATCCCAGATGAAAGTTTCACGGTAATCTATCTAGCGGCGTCAGGGCGGAGACAGGACTATCCCTCAGCCATCTCATTGAAGTTCCACTTCATCCGTTGATTTCACTTGTTATAATAGTTCCCCACGGTTATATGTCATTTCCGCGCATTGTATGCCATTCGGAATTGAATATATTTCGCACGTTATTAGATATTATATATAATTATTCTTGTATTACAATTACAGATCGCTTAATTGTGTGTTAAATACGCGTCATTCAATATGATATGAAATAATCTTTTCGTCGCGTTAGGGCCCCGCGATTCTATTCAGGCCCTGGGCCCCGCTCCGGTTAAGCAGGGCTTTGGTTATAATTCTACGTACCGGTAATACAAACTTGGAAAATATGTCATAGTAAGCCTACTTGTGTTTTAAAATAGAAAAAAACTCGACTAAGTACGCTCACGTATCACGATCATCCTTGATTTTGTTGACAAGTTAAAACTTTACTAGTACTACTATGTGTTTTATCTCAGCAGATTGATGAAGTATGATGGTGTGGAAATATTCAAGTTTTTATCACAGAGAGGATGGGCGAAAAACGGTCGTAGCACACGTGGAAGGTGTTCTGATTCAAGAAGTAGGTAATTTGTCAAATAAGGTATATGGACAATATTAAAAATTTAATTTTACTCGGACCTACATTCAGTATAATTTAGTACCTTTTTGCATTTTATGGTTTTACTTGACAGACCTTTCTCACAGCATTTCTGAAGATTTGTAAAAATAAAAAAATACTAGGCCTCATGAAGATATTTTGCATTTTATGAAGATTTGTAAAGTTTAAATATTAGGCCAAATGATGTAGGCCTACGGTAAATATTTTTAAAAAAAATGATCAGCTCTCTCAAAAAAGTCCCGATAGGCAGGCTACATATCCCCCTGCACTTTGTGAGTATTTGTAAAGTTAAAATAATATTGACCTACTAGGACTCATGAAATAGGTCTACTTAATTCTTAAACCATGATCAGCTGTCAAAAAAGGTCACAATATGCAGGCAGAATTTTCACAACATTTGTAAACTAAATTTTAAATAATACTAGGCCTTGTGATATAAGCCTATATATTTCTATTAAAAAAAAGATGATCAGCTCTCAAAAAAAAGTCACAGTATGCAGGCAGGATATCTCACAACTGTTTGTGAAGATTTGTAAATAAAATTTAAAATAATACTAGGCCTTGTGATAGGCCTATAAATTTCTAAAGGAAAAGGTAATCAGTTCTCAAAAAGGTCACTATATGCAGGTAGGATATCTCACAGCAGTTTGTGAAGATTTGTAAAATTAAGACAATACTTGTCATCATGATGTAGGCCAACCTATTTCTAAAAAAACAGTGATCAACTATCAAAAAATAAATAAATAAATAAAGACGCGTATTTGTATGGAGTATTTAAATTGTTGGGCGCAAGGCAGAGTACGCTTACTCTTCCGGACACCTGTTACCACTGTTTGTCGTGTATTTTGTACACGGTGAACAGTCCATTTGCTGATTACACTATTTTGCCTATAACGTGTTTTTAGGACTTCGAACTGTGTCTAATGGTTTGGATTGTTCGTACTTGGTTTTATTTTATTTATTACATTTTTTTCCTCAGGTGAATGAAAAGGGAAAAACCATTTATATAATTGTGACAGGTTATAACATAATATTAATTAAATAGAACTTGGTGTTCTGTTAGGCATATTATACGGTTCTAATTGTGACAGAATTCTAACACAAGTTAGCCATACTTAGCAACATCCACTTACCTTAGCAGTAATTACATGATGGCACTGTTATATAGGGGAAGGAATACTTCTAACATGATTCCTTTTTCCTGTACAACAGTGCTATTATGTAGTTATCTAACATGATTGGGGGACCACTGTGGCTAAGTGAGTAAGACGCTGTTCTGCTTGTCCTGAGGTCACCGGTTCGACAGCTGCCTAGTTTCTCGGATGGGACGATAAACCGAGGTCCTGGGTACACATTGGCATGGCATACGCCATACAGTGTACTATGAGGGAAATTTTGCCCAGACACCGGCACTATAACCTACTCCTATATCGAATTCCAACTGCAAAGGGATCTTTACGTGAACGCCAATGTATACATGAGTCCTCGGTTTTTCATCATATCCGAATGACTAGACAGCTGTGCACCAGTAACAAGGAGATCGAACACATGACCTCCAGACTAGCGAACCAACGTCTAACCTTCGTAGCCACCGTGACTCCCCATCCATTTACCTCCAATTGGACAAAATGAAAAATGCTTAGTTGACACTTTACATGGCCCAATATATCCTGATTCCATAATTTGTTCCAGGATCGGTTGTAAATTTTTATTGTTAGTCTTCGAGTAGTTAGTAAAGACAACGGTTACTATTGTGCAGCCTTGCCTAAAAAACAAAGAGGAAAAAATCGGTAATTGTTACACACTATGAATGGATTTATGTGTTAAAAGTATTGCCTTTTAAAATATGTATCCATACACTCTTTGGCTCAACGAGTAGAACGATAGATACGATTTAGGAGGTCAGATGCCTTCTCATAATAACACAACATACCTTTCATCTACTACAGTCACCTCAGTTTCATGCAAACCATGGAGTCTTAACAGCTCTTTAACCCTAGTTTCCAGATCGTTCGCTAAATATCTGAACCTGTGGCTATTACGATCATTGTAATCTGGATCATAGTTAATCTCTGGGAAATTTATATTTACAACCCAATGTCCTGAAAATTGAAATAATAATAGGGGAGACATATTATAGATATCAGCAGCATTTTCGAATGGAAAACTTAGATGTTGACCAAACAATAATCTGTCAAACACTGTAGCCTGTATCCCGTTCTCACAAGCCTTTCAGTAAAGGGGAACATAACTCTGCATATTAATAGGATTCTTGCGCCCATGACTCAAATTGTGGACATACAATTCAAAAAGAATCCGTTAAAAACTGCAGCTTCCCTCGCGTACATAAGGTTTTCGACAAAGGGGGCGGAAGTAACCCCGGAACGGAAAGTGACGGGACACACAGAAAATCGATAGGGTACGTGACCCTAAAGGTTCCTACCAAATCTGAAAAAAATTCATTTAAAAACCACACACTCTGTCGTGCTCAGCAGGATTTCGAAAAAAACTGTCATAACTCGGGTACGAATGTCTCGGAAGGATGAAAACGACACGGGTCGTCCACTTAAAAGCTCAATGCTTTTAACCAATTTTTAAAAAAATCCCCTCGAACTGTAGGCTAGGCCTACATTATGTTGACGAAGTTTTCGCCAAACATCCACTCAAGACCACAATGCTTTTCTCCATATTTGAAAAAAATCCGCCAAATACTGACGTAATACTGCAAATCGATAGGGTTCAACATCCCATGACCTCGAAGCTTCCCACCAAATTTGAAAAAATAGGTTGGCAGGCAACGAAACATACGCCCACGGCAGCTAAATCGTCCGGGCAGTCAACAAGTAATAATCAGAAAATCATTAGAATTTGTTTGGTTTTTATAAAGTTCTGCTCCATGCTAACGTTTAGTATACGAAACATTTAATATTATGGATTTAGCTGTTCAATTATCGATTTTCAAGAAATTCAAACTCAACCATCATTAATGTGTAACGGGGATATAGTCAAACGTTTTTTTTAATTCGGAATAAAATTGTGACCTCCATAGGGTTTCCGGCGTGATTTCCCCTTGTCAGTGATGCAGAAGGAGGGCCTAACAAGGACAGCTGCCTTGTCGTTCGGATGGGACGAAAAACCGAGGTCCCGTGTACACATTGGAGTGCACGTAAAAAGATCCCTTGGCAGTTGGAATTCGATATAAGAGTAGGCCGTAGCGCCGCTGCCCGGGCAAAATTTCCCTCATAGCACACTGTATGGTGTATGCCCGTCTTCCATTAGCCCAGGTTAGGTGCAAAAGAGTGGGACGTTAAACCCCATTTCATTTCATTTCATTTGTCCACAAGGTACAAAACATGATTTTTCGTAAAATCAGGGGCCATAATTCAGGCAGTTATGGTCCAATGTGCCCGAATATCGAAAGGAACCGTGATCTTTGTGTTATAAACTTACTTTTCAAATTTCATCAAAATCAGATTTAAATTGTGACCTCTACAGGGTCCACAACCTTGATATATCATATTTTTTTACACTACTCGCGTCTGTATATTGTGGAAGTCGGGGTCTCGCATTTTGCCAGTCTATTTATCTGTTAGAAAAAAGAATATAGTCTGCTTGAAAAAGCAGGTTTTGGGGATTTAGTCCAATGATTCCCACTTAGCCTTCCTTACGGATTTTATATGGATTTTTTGTAGGTTATATCAATCAGTGCTGATATAGATGATGTCAAAATATATGAGTATGCGATTTAATTGATCACAAGTATGCTTTTAAAAGAAAATTATTTAGATAATTTGCCAGACCAAACTTTCGGTAGACATGGGGAAACCGGAGAACCCATTGAACACCCACAAGATTATGCACGCGGACGGACACATGACTCAATGTTTCGTCACAACCATGCTTGCACAACAGAGTTTATGCTCTACCCCCGGACATCGCGGGTTCGTAAAAACTAAAGGACACTCTCCTCCAACGCTACAATATGAAAGGAGGAAGGACTGCAGCAGACATTAGGTAAATTATAAACATACGATATCTATTACGGAGTGCTGTATTGGGTGATAAACGCATTACCTTGTACTTGTGTTGATGCAGCTGAAGAGTCTTTGCGTTTTGTTGGCTGACTACCTGTCTCCAACGTCTTAATTCGCTCGTTAATAACTTCAATGCTGTCTTCGATTTTCTTGATTGTGCCCGTATATTCACACTCTCTCTCTTTATAGGAGCCTCTCTCGGTTTCTATTAACTTTTGCATTTTCGACTGTTGGATTGTACGTAGACGCTCTAGGTGCCATCTTTCATCTTGGTCATAAGAAATGTCTATATCTAGGTACACAAACCAGTAGAATATAAATAATTTACTATTATTGTATAAAATATATGCACTTAATAATATTATCATTACTAGCAGTGGTGGGAACAGTCGCGTAACCTCAAGTCCATGTCGAGTCCAAGGTCTCCACAAAGTGAATAAGCTAATTTAGAGTTATGCCCGCTCGCCGCGACTCGAGTCCTTAGCTAAATATTTCATATCGATTCATTGATGCGATTCTGGAATGTAGTATCCAGCATCTTATTTATACGTCATAATAGCAATTCGAGACATAATTATCAGTGGATTCAATCTGTTCCCCAAGGGCTGTAACTTTAACTTGCTTGGATCAAAGGGGATGTCAAGTTATACGAATATCTTTTTAGTAGCCAACAGAATGTCTAACCAGATTATTGCATTGGGTGCTGAACGTGGACTCTTTAATTAGAGACAGATTAAGGTTGTTTTACGCCCTGAGGAGTTATGAAGAAAAAGATTGTTATATAAAGTTAAAAGAATTATTCCCATGGGTTATAATTCTACGTATCGGTAATGCAAACTTGGAAAATATGTTATAGTAAGCCTACTTGTGTTTTAAAATAGATAAAAAAAACTTGAGTACGTACGCTCACGTATCACGATCATCCTTGAATTTTTTGACAAGTTAAAACTTTACTAGTACTATTCAAAAAAAAAAGTAGGGGATATTTGATTTTGGGGGCATAATACTAAAATATGCAAATGACTACGAAAAAAGTCACTATAGAACCTAACAGAAGAAACATTTTCAGTTACATGTGACGCCCAAACGCACCAATAGCTACCGCATGGAATGCAGGTGATGCTATGGGTCATCATGGGGGTCCAACCCAAGATTTGCACGACTCTGACTTTGAATGTTACAGTCATTGTGGCATTGAATTCCAGTGTGGAAACATCAGTTTAATTGTTTTAGTGACCAGAAAACAAATTTTGATATGCGTCGGCTTACCCAAAATGAAAGGTTACGTGCCCTTGGCATGCTACAGATCGGCACAACACAGGCGGTTGTGGCGCGGACGATGAATGTTTCTCAGTCTGTCAAAAGCAGGCTATGGTCCAGATACCGTGATACACAATCTGTACAGGACAGACCACGCTCAGGTCGACCAAGGGCGACAACTCAAGCCCAGGATCGATTTATCCGTACCTTGGCCTTGAGAAATCGTGTCATCACAGCAAATCAGATCAGCGCTCGTCTTCAAACAGACACTGGTGTGAGAGTGAGTGGCCAGACGATTCGGAATCGACTGCATAGGGGTCACCTTCGCGCCCGACGTCCTCGCGTGATCCCTTGTTTGAGAGATCATCACATTCAGGCAAGACGTCGTTGGTGTAGGGATCGTCAACACTGGGATAATCGACGCTGGAGCAATGTGATGTTTTCAGATGAGTCATGGTTCACTGTTGATTTTTTGGACAGACGTAGGAGGGTGTGGCGTCGTCGAAACGAGCGCTTCCAAGACGTTAACGTCATCAGACATGATCGATTTGGGGGTGGTTCTGTTATGGTGTGGGCAGGCATCACTGTTGCTGGAAGAACGGCTTTACATGTTGTTGCAGGGCGGGTTACAGGCCAGTACTACCGGGACAACATCTTGGCAGTCCATGTTGTGCCGTTCGCCGTCATGGCCGCCGTTTCATCTCCCAGGATGACAACGCAAGATGTCACAGGGCCAGGATCGTTACAGGTTACCTCCAACATAACATCACCACATTACCTTGGCCAGCACTGAGTCCCGACCTCTCCCCCATCGAGCATGTCTGGGACATGCTTGGACAGAGGTTACGTCAACGTCAACAACGTCCTGTCAATGTCCAAGAACTTGCTGCTGCGTTGCAACAGGAATGGGACAATCTGGATCAAAATGACCTTAGACGTCTCATTAGGAGTATGCCACGTCGGATCAATGCTTGTTTGGCAAACAGAGGAGGATTTACCCGTTACTGACTTTGTTGTGATGCTGTGGTAACTTTGCTGTTTGACCCCGGGTATCCTTTTACCCTTATAATGCTCAGTCTGTGCCTTACTTAGTCTAACGATCATTTGGAATAAATCGATGAATGTGAACTTCATTTCATTTTGTCATTAGGAGTATGCCACGTCGGATCAATGCTTGTTTGGCAAACAGAGGAGGATTTACCCGTTACTGACTTTGTTGTGATGCTGTGGTAACTTTGCTGTTTGACCTCGGGTATCATTTTACCCTTATAATGGTCAGTCTGTGCCTTACTTAGTCTAACGATCATTTGGAATAAATCGATGAATGTGAACTTCATTTCATTTGTTTCTTCGTCAGTTTCATTAGGTGACTTTAATAACACTTAAAAATCAAATATCCCCTACTTTTTTTGAATAGTATATATACTATGTGTTTAATCTCAGCAGATTGATGGATTATGAAGGTGTGGAAATATTCAAGTTTTTAGCACAGAGAGGATGGGCGAAAAACGGTCGTAGCACACGTGGAAGGTGTTCTGATTCAAGAAATAGGTAATTTGTCAAATAACGAATATGGACGAATATTAAAAATTTAATTTTACTTAGACCTATATTCAGTATAATTTAGTACCTTGTTGCATTTTATGCTTTTACTTGACAGACCTTTCTCACAGCATTTCTGAAGATTTGTAAAAATAAAATAATACTAGGCCTCATGAAGATATTTTGCATTTTTTGAAGATTTGTAAAGTTTAAATATTATGCCAAATGATGTAGGCCTACGGTAAATATTTATAAAAAAATAGGTTGCAAGGCAACCAAAACATACGCCCACACAGCAGCTAAATCGTCCGGGCAGTCAACAAGAGTAATCACCAGAAAAACATAATTCAAACTCACCCATAACTACGGTGTAACTGATATAATAAAACGTTTTTTTAAATTGTGACCTCCAGAGGGACCACAAGCTAAAAATGGTGATTTTTTGTACAATCAGGGGCCATAATTAAAGAAGTTACGATATGTGCAAATATGCAATGGAACGAAGATCTTTAAGTTATAAACATGTATTTCAAGTTTCCTCAAAATCAGTTCAAAATTGTGACGTCTATAGGGTCCACAACAACCCTGATATAACATATTTTCACACTATTCGCGTACAAACGGCAGCCATTTTATCCGTCAATTATGGTCCAATTTTCACGAAATTCAAATTCTCCCTTCATAACCATGTAACGGTGATATAATCAAACGGTTTTTTAAATCGGATAACAAGTTTGACCTCCAGAGGGACCACAAGCTAAAAAAGGCGATTTTTCGGACAATCAAGGGCCATAATTCAGGAAGTTACAATCCGATAGGCGCAAATATTGAAAGGAACCAAGATCTGTGGGTTATAAACATGCATTTCAAGTTTTATCCAAATCGGTTCAAAATTGTGACCTCTATAGGGTCCAATATAACATATTTTCACACTATTCGCGTACAAACGGCGGCCATTTTGTCCGTCAATTTTGGTCCGATTTTCACGAAATTTGAACTCAACCTCCATAACCATGTAACGATGATATAATCAAACGTTTTTTTTTTAAATCGGATAACAATTTTGACCTCCAGAGGGACCACAAGCTAAAAAGGGTGATTTTTTGGACAATCAGGGGCCATAATTCAGGAAGTTACGATCCGATAGGTGCAAATATTGAAAGGAACCAAGATCTTTGGGTTATAAACATGCATTTCAAGTTTTATCCAAATCGGTTAAAAATTCTGACCTCTATAGGGTCCACAACTTTGATATAACATATTTTCACACTATTCGCGTACAAACGACGGCCATTTTGTCCGTCAATTTTGGTCCGATTTTCACGAAATTTGAACTCAACCTCCATAACCATGTAACGGTGATATAATCAAACGGTTCTTTAAATCGGATAACAATTTTGACCTCCAGAGGGACCACAAGCTAAAAAGGGCGATTTTTCGGACAATCAGGGGCCATAATTCAGGAAGTTACGATCCGATAGCCGCAAATATTGAAAGGAACCAAGATCTTTGGGTTATAAACATGCATTTCAAGTTTTATCCAAATCGGTTCAAAATTCTGACCTCTATAGGGTCCACAACTTTGATATAACATATTTTCACACTATTCGCGTACAAACGGCGGCCATTTTGTCCGTCAATTTTGGTTCGATTTTCACGAAATTTGAACTCAACCTCCATAACCATGTAACGGTGATATAATCAAACGGTTTTTTAAATCGGATAACAATTTTGACCTCCAGAGGGACCACAAGCTAAAAAGGGCGATTTTTCGGACAATCAGGGGCCATAATTCAGGAAGTTACGATCCGATAGCCGCAAATATCGAAAGGAACCAAGATCTTTGGGTTATAAACATGCATTTCAAGTTGTATCCAAATCAGTTCAAAATTGTGACCTCTACCCTGTTCACAAGCTAAAGAACGTGATTTTTCGTACAATCAGGGGCCATAACCCATGAAGTTACAGTCCGATACATGCCAATATCGAAAGGAATCGAGATCTTAGGGTGATAAATCTATATTTTAAGTTTCATTGAAATCGGATAACAATTGTGACCTGTAGACTGTTCACAAACAAATTGTGGACGGACGGACGGACGGACAGGGGCGACGACAATATACGTCCACATGAAAATGTGGGCGTATAAAAATGATCAGCTCTCTCACAAAAGTCCCGATAGGCAGGCTACATATCCCCCTGCATTTTGTGAGTATTTGTAAAGTTAAAATAATATTGACCTACTAGGACTCATGAAATAGGTCTACCTAATTCTAAAAACCGTGATCAGCTGTCAAAAAAAGGTCACAATATGCAGGCAGAATTTTCACAACATTTGTAAACTAAATTTTAAATAATACTAGGCCTTGTGATATAAGCCTATATATTTCTATAAAAAAAGGTGATCAGCTCTCAAAAAAAGTCACAGTATGCAGGCAGGATATCTCACAACTGTTTGTGAAGATTTGTAAATAAAATTTAAAATAATACTAGGCCTTGTGATAGGCCTATAAATTTCAAAAGGAAAAGGTGATCAGTTCTCAAAAAGGCCACTATATGCAGGTAGGATATCTCACAGCAGTTTGTGAAGATTTGTAAAATTAAGACAATACTTGTCATCATGATGTAGGCCAACCTATTTCTAAAAAAAAACAGTGATCAACTATCAAAAAAAAAATAAATAAATAAGGACGCGTATTTGTATGGAGTATTTAAATTGTTGGGCGCAAGGCAGAGTACGCTTACTCTTCCGGACACCTGTTACCACTGTTTGTCGTGTATTTTGTACACGGTGAACAGTCCATTTGCTGATTACACTATTTTGCCTATAACGTTTTTTTAGGACTTCGAATTGTGTCTCATGGTTTGGATTGTTCGTACTTGGTTTTATTTTATTTATTACATTTTTTTCCTCAGGTGAATGAAAAGGGAAAAACCATTTATATAATTGTGACAGGTTATACCATAATATTAATTAAATAGAACTTGGCAGGGGCGGATCCAGGATTTTCAGAAAGGGGGGGGGGCGTGCTGCACCAAGTTGGGAGTGCGAAGCTCGGCCTGTGATTTTTGAGTGGACAAAAATGCCCACAAGGACTAATTTCATACCAGTACTGTAAATTACGATTTCCAACCTAAACTGTCTTTGTTCTCCTTTCCTGCGAGAATATATGGAGCTAAAAATTGTTCGCCACCGCAAAAAAATAGAGGGGGCGTGCGCCGGGTGCGCCTCCCTCTGTATCCGCGCCTGCTTGGTGTTCTGTTAGGCATATTATACGGTTCTAATTGTGACAGAATTCTGACACAAGTTAGCCATACTTAGCAACATCCACTTACCTTAGCAGTAATTACATGATGGCACTGTTATATAGGTGAAGGAATACTTCTAACATGATTCCCTTTTCCTGTATAACAGTGCTATTATGTAATTATCTAACATGATTGGGGAACCACTGTGGCTAAGTGATTAAGACGCTGTTCTGCTTGCCCTGAGGTCACAGGTTCGATCCCGGTGTTGGCCTATAAAGTTCAACATTTTCCGGTGTGGTTTCCCCTTGTCAGTGATGCAGAACGGAGGGCCTATCAAGGACAGCTGCCTTGTTTCTCGGATGGGACGATAAACCGAGGTCCTGGGTACACATTGGCATGGTATACGCCATACAGTGTGCTATGAGGGAAATTTTGCCCAGACACCGGCACTATAACCTACTCCTATATCGAATTCCAACTGCAAAGGGATCTTTACGTGAACGCCAATGTATACATGAGTCCTCGGTTTTTCGTCATATCCGAATGACTAGACAGCTGTGCACCAGTAACAAGGAGATCGAACACATGACCTCCAGACTAGCGAACCAACGTCTAACCTTCGTAGCCACCGTGACTCCCCATCCATTTACCTCCAATTGGACAAAATGAAAAATGCTTAGTTGACACTTTACATGGCCCAATATATCCTGATTCCATAATTTGTTCCAGGATTGGTTGTAAATTTTTATTGTTAGTCTTCGAGTAGTTAGTAAAGACAACGGTTACTATTGTGCAGCCTTGCCTAAAAAACAAAGAGGAAAAAATCGGTAATTGTTACACACTATGAATGGATTTATGTGTTAAAAGTATTGCCTTTTAAAATATGTATCCATACACTCTTTGGCTCAACGAGTAGAACGATAGATACGATTTAGGAGGTCAGATGCCTTCTCATAATAACACAACATACCTTGCATCTACTACAGTCACCTCAGTTTCATGCAAACCATGGAGTCTTAACAGCTCTTTAACCCTAGTTTCCAGATCGTTCGCTAAATATCTGAACCTGTGGCTATTACGATCATTGTAATCTGGATCATAGTTAATCTCTGGGAAATTTATATTTACAACCCAATGTCCTGAAAATTGAAATAATAATAGGGGAGACATATTATAGATATCAGCAGCATTTTCGAATGGAAAACTTAGATGTTGACCAAACAATAATCTGTCAAACACTGTAGCCTGTATCCCGTTCTCACAAGCCTTTCAGTAAAGGGGAACATAACTCTGCATATTAATAGGATTCTTGCGCCCATGACTCAAATTGTGGACATACAATTCAAAAAGAATCCGTTAAAAACTGCAGCTTCCCTCGCGTACATAAGGTTTTCGACAAAGGGGGCGGAAGTAACCCCGGAACGGAAAGTGGCGGGACACACAGAAAATCGATAGGGTACGTGACCCTAAAGGTTCCTACCAAATCTGAAAAAAATTCATTTAAAAACCACACCCTCTGTCGGGCTCAGCAGGATTTCGAAAAAAACTGTCATAACTCGGGTACGAATGTCTCGGAAGATGAAAACGACACGGGTCGTCCACTCAAAAGCGCAATGCTTTTAACCAATTTTTTAAAAAATCCCCTCGAACTGTAGGTGTTACACAACATCATTTTTGATCTAAAATGTAATATTGTAATTTTACTTCATATTTTATATTGTTAATTTCAATTGTAACGCATTCTGTACATATTAAGTGACAGATTAATGGCAAGGTTTAATCTGTTGCAGGTGTTAGTTTATCTGATATAGTATTATGTAAGATTTATAGGGTTGTACAAACTTGTATCATCGAAGTGTCTATTTGATATAAGATTTAAGTTTAACACTTGTTGTTCTAGAGCTGAGACGTGTGAATATATTTAATTAGTTTTCATTGTTCTGATCTCTAATACTATTAACTATGGCGTGCCTTAGGATTTGATAGGCATTGTTGGATAGTATATATAAAGCCTAGTTTAGAGTTAGGGAGGAAAGGACACCAGGGACCAGAGTCAGGTCTAAGGGAGACCCAGGGAGAAGTCGGTTCGTCCTGGACTATGGGGGTCTGCCCTCAGACCCCCCGGAGAGTTGGGTTTTCTGTGACCTAGGGAGAACATCTTTAGTTAGACGTCTCCAGATTGTTTTATTACATTCTCGTAAGTGGTGCCGTTGTCCGACGAACCTGTGGTTATCATACATCCAGATTGATTCAGCGACAAATTCTTTAAGTGGACCAGACCAACGTTTCCGAAAGCCTGACCACTAGAAGATCAACGAGGAGGTAAGTCTGTTTCTCACCCAAATCATGGCCACGGTTAATGATTAATGTTATGCTTAATAATTTAACTGGCGAAATAAGCTGTTTGTCTTCCACGCTTAAGAATTATGTAGTAACTCAATTAGCTCAACCATTTTCTAGAAATCCCTTGAATATTTTACGAAATATTCAACAACTAAATATATTGCGGTTGTCCTAATAATTTCGGATATATATATATATATATATTGCCCCGGGATTTACGGGAAGCCCGATATGGTACGGGGAAATTTTATTTGTGTTAACCCCAATAATATGAGGTTGGGATGCCCGATATATGGGAACAATGTGAAATTCCTATAAGGTGGGATTAATTTAACCCCGGGATTTACGGGAGAAATTTTATTTGTGTTAACCCCAATAATATGAGGTTTGGATGCCCGATATATGGGAACTGTTTTATGTGAAATTCCTATAAGGTGGAATTAATTTTGCCCCGGTTTTTACGGGTTGCCTCGATATGTCACGGGAAAAGTATTACGCTCGGAATTACGAGAGAGTGTGATGTTTGTGTTTTGTTTAAAAAAAATTATAGAGATAAAACCTGTTAATTTCGATAGGTTCTTTCCAAAATATCTTATTTAAGATTAGTGAGATGTGTTCAGATCAAAGCAATACGACCCCTACTTTCAATTTGGTTTATGTCAATTCTACTGCAAATATTTTAAAATAGATCGTTATCTAAAGTTCCATTTATTAATTTGACTAAAAGTTAATTGAGTACAGTCCATGAAATAATAAGCATATGACAAACTTGGGCACGAATGGCAGTTAAAATATACTTCATGACACGATCATATCATTCAAAACCGTTGACCATGTATGGAAAGGAATAGACTAACCGACAAGAAAAATAACAGCCAGTGTAACGATGTTTGCGGCTAAAGCCACAAGCAGCAGTTAGCTTGAAAATGGAGAAATTCCCATTCACCTCGACAAAGAATATATGCATACATAATGGAGAATATATGCATACATGGTGGGAAAAATATGCTGACATGGTGGAAAATATATGCTGACATGATCATACATGGTAGATACTATGTGCATAATTGGTGGAAGATATCCAATGATCCATCTATTAATACTTCATGGAGATATTTCCAACAAATATTATTATAGACTATCCGTTCCAGATAATGCTAAGAGTTCTCACTTTCGGATTCCCAAATTTTGATCGCGTGCAATAGTGATTATGTTTGTGTTGCATTTAACATTTATACGGCGTTCATTTGTTCAATTATCGATTTTCAAGAAATTCAAACTCAACCATCATTAATGTGTAACGGGGCGATATAGTCAAACGTTTTTTTTTAATTCGGAATAAAATTGGGACCTCAATAGGGTCCACAAGGAATAAAACATTATTTTTCGTACAATCAGGGGCCATAATTCAGGCATTATGGTCCAATTTGCCCGAATATCGAAAGGAACCGTGATCTTTGGGTTATAAACTTACATTTCAAATTTCATCAAAACCAGATTTAAATTGTGACCTCTACAGGGTCCACAACCTTGATATATCATATTTTTTTTCCACTATTCGCGTATTAGCGGCAGCCATTTTGTCAGTCAGAGTTGGTCCCATTTTTACGAAATGCGACCCCAACCTTCATTACAGTGTAACGGTGATATAATCACACGGTTTTTAAAATCGGATAATAATTGAGACCTCTAGAGTGACCACAAGCTAAAAAAGTCGATTTTGCGTACAATCAGGGGCCATAATTCAGGAAGTTACAATCCGATATGCGCAAATATCGAAAGGAACCAAGATCTTTAGGTTATAAACATGCATTTCAAGTTTCATCAAAATCGAATTAAAATTGTGACCTCTATAGGGTCCACAGCCTTGATATACCATATTTTTACACTATTCGCGTAAACCGACGGCCATTTTGTCTGGCAATTTTGGTCCTATTTTTGTGAAATTCGAACACAATCTTGAATACAGTGTAACGGTGATATAATTAGACGGTTTTATAAATCGAATAATAATTATGACCTCGAGAGAGACCACAAGCTAAAAAAATAGGTTGCCAGGCAACAAAACATACGCCCACCAGCAGCTAAATCGTCCGGGCAGTCGCCTATTAAGTAATTATCAAAAATCATTAGGAATTGTTTGGTTTTTTATAAAGTTCTGCCCCATGCTAATGTTTAGTATGCGAAACATTTAATTTTATGGATTTAGCTGTACAATTATCAAAATTCATTGAAAATCAATATACTTGTTGGTCTCAAGACCTTTAAATCTGTTTCAAGTTTCATTAAAATCAAATTAAAATTGTGACTTCTACAGGTCCACAACCTTGGTATACAATATTGTTACACTATTCGTGTACAAGCGGCGGCCATTTTGGCCGGGAATTTCGGTCCGATTTTCACGAAATTCAAACTCAACCTTCATTACGGTGTAACAGTGATATACTCAAATGGTTTTTTAAATCGGATAATAATTGCGACCTCCAGGGGGACCACAAGCAATAAAAGGCGCTTTTCCGGACAATCAGGGGCCATAATTCAGGAAGTTACAATCCGATATGCGCAAATATGAAAAGGAACCAAGATTTTTAGGTTATAAACATGTATTTTAAGTTTTATCAAAATCGAATTAAAATTGTGACCTCTATAGGGTCCACAACTTTGATATAACATATTTTTACACTTTTCGCGTACAAACGGCGGCCATTTTGTCCGTCAATTTTGGTCCGATTTTCACGAAATTCGAACTCAACCTTCATTACCAAGCAACAGTGATATAATCAAACGTTTTTATTTAAATCTGATAATAATTTTGACCTTCAGAAGGACCACAATCTAAATAGGGTGAATTTTCGGACAAACAGGGGCCATAATTCAGAACGTTACGATCCAATGGGCGCAAATATCGAAAGGAACTAAGATCTTTGGGTTATAAACATACATGTCAAGTTTCATCAAAATCGGTTCAAAATTGTGACCTCTATAATGTCCACAAGCTAAAAGCGTGATTTTTCGTACAATCAGGGGCCATAATTCAGGATGTTACCATCCGATATGCGCAAATATCGACAGGAACGAAGATCTTTGAGTTATGGACATGCATTTCAAGTTTCATCAAATTCGGTTCAAAATTGTTACCTCTACAGTGTTCACAACCTTGGCATACCATATTTTTACACTTTTCGTTTACAAGCGGTGGCCATTTTGTCCTCAATTTTGGTCTGATTTTCACGAAATTCGAACACAACCTTCTTTACGGTGTAACGGTGATATAATCAGACGTTTTTTTTTTAAATCAGATAATAATTTTGGCCTCAAGAGGGCCCAGAAGCTAAAAAAGGCGATTTTTCGTACAATCAGGCGTCATAATTCATGAAGTTACGATCCGATATGTGCAAATATCGAAAGGAACCACGATCTTTGAGTTATAAAGATGCATTTCAAGTTTCATCAAAATCGGTTTAATATTGTGACCTCTACAGTGTTAACAAACTAAAACGTGATTTTTCGTACAATCAGGGAACATAATCCATGAAGTTAAGGTCCGAAACATGCCAATATCGAAAGGAACCGAGATCTTGGGGTGATAAACCTATATTTCAAGTTTCATTGAAATCGGATAAAAATTGTGACCTGTAGACTGTTCACAAACAATTATGGACGGACGGACATGGGCGACGACAATATACGTCCACATGAAAATGTGGGCGTATAAAAAGGCGATTTTTCGTACGATCACGGGCCATAATTCGGGAAGTTACAATCCGATATGCGCAAATATGGAACTGAACCAAGATATAATCAGACGGTTTTTTTAAATCGGATAATAATTTTGACCTCCAGAGGGACCACAAGCTAAAAAGGGCAAGTTTTCATCGAATCAGGGGCCATAAGTTACGATCCGATATGCGCAAATATCGAACGGAACCAAGGTCTTTGAGGTATAAACATGCATTTCAAGTTTTATGAAAATCGGTTCAAATTTGTGACCTCTACAGTGTTCACAAGCCAAAAACCGTGATTTTTCGTACAACCAGGGGCCATAATCCATGAAGTTACAGTCCGATACATGCCAATATCGAACGGAATCGAGATCTTAGGGTGATAAACCTATATTACAAGTTCCATTGAAACACAAACAATTGTGGACGGACGGACGGACGGCCAGGTCGACGACAATATACGTCCACATGAAAATGTCGGCGTATAAAAACTACAGCCTCTATCGCGCTCAGGGGTTTTCGGACATGGGTAGTCGTCTTATGACACCAGAGCTTCACACCAAACTTGACCCAAAAAGCTAATAGTTGAAGGTCGCAACGACGGACAGGGTGGCGACATAACATGCCTTCAGTGGGCGTATAAATTTCCATTCAAGTGCCATTTCCAACACATGGAGACTCTTGATCACCCACGTCATTTCATTCATACCACCCCGCCTCCCCCCCCCCCGCCCTCGGGGATGGATGGCCAAATGGCTTAAATCTGGGAATTAGATCACAAGGTCTGTCATTGAATCAGGTGGTGTGGTTTCGACTATGCTTGCTTGTCCAACCTCGTGGGTTTTCTCCTGGTCCTCTGGATTGTCTCGCACAACTGAACCTACCTACATGCAAGCGAATTATTTAGATAAATTGAACCATGTGTTAGTCCCGAAATGACCTGGTTTGTGTCGAGTGGACGTTAAAACTCAGTTCTCTATCTCCCACGTCACCCTAAAACAGGATCTGGTTTTCGTATACTAATTCGTGCTACAGAACATGGGTTATAATTATATTACAGATGAAATATACTTACTTGGATCTCCTCGGTCGTCTTCGGGTATATCTGTAATAATACGTGTTGAATGGAGTGAATAAAATCAATAGAAAATGAAATGAAGTTTAATGTCGTACGTTTCTGATCCATCTCAGTTAACGAAGATGGGCTATAAACGAAAGTTTTCCCAGACAGCGCAGCTACCTTTATTTATAATTCCAACATGCAAGAGTACTTTTAGGTACACGCCAACGTTTACGCGGGTCCTTGTATTTTGTGACTTACGCTTTTACTTTGAAAATGTTTCAGCGATTTTCTCCTCTAAAATTGTCATTGACTCATTGCGTGAAGACTCCTTCGCATATTTGTACAACGGTTGCCTGCCACATGAAATAGACGTAATTCTGGAGACGCTCTATTCTAAGTCTGACTTACTTCGCAGTAAACTCCGCGTTATATAACGTCCAAAAAGAGGGAAAATGGATAAGAGTCACAATATATGGTATTGTTTATTTATCAGATTATGGTATCTATAATTGCACTGCGTATTCCGTTGAAGTCATTATCAGATCAGAACGTCATTTTATACATCCTTTACCACAGAAATAAACCGACAAAAGTTAATTTCATGATCAAGTCAACTCACCTATTTCTAATACATCCCTCGCATGTTGATGACCTGTAGCAAAAAGTGCATTTAAGAATTTTGGAAACACGTTGAAGCCACGCCGGAACAGTGTCATCAAAAGTATGAAACATTGATTTGCTCGACCTTCTCTTGCCTCTATATCTTCTTTATCGTAGATGTTGAATACATCTTTACTAAATAATTCTATACATAAGTCCCGTGGATTCAATTCTTTTAGAAGAAAGCTAAATTTTCTCTGTATTTTTTTATAATCCTGAGGTCGCATACGCCCACATTGCCATATCCAATAACCTGTAAATAATTTTGTTTGAAGTATGTAAATTAGAAGTACCCCCAACCCAAATGACAACCAAACAGATTGCAGTGCGTTAATATGCACAGATGATATCAATGTTATGGCAGCACCTGTTACTAGGCATACAAGTCCATGATAAGTAAGTAGTTTTGCTGTAGAAGTAAAGTTATTACAATTCTAAGAATTGTCCAAAGGAATTCAAGTACACTGGGTAAATATATGTACCCTGAGCAACGCAATGGGCAACCATGGCGAATGTCTGTGTCGAATTCTCAGCGAATATATCGCCTGAAACGTACTTCACGCATGCACCCACACACTTTTGGTCACAGGCGCCTGTAACGCGGAAAATCTCTTAATATTAAACAGCGACTAAATGAGCTAGTGTGTTAAATAAATGGTATGAATTCGAGCCAGGGGCACATAACTCGTCCTAAAACGATTCTTTATTAGTACCAAAGATTCTGTCAACCAGTCGGAATACTCACTAATATAGTCGAGTCTACGATCACGGCTAAAATCACCATAACAATATGCCTAGTGCGTCCTGTGCGTAATATACTATTCAAAAAAAGTAGGGGATATTTGATTTTTAAGTTTTATTAAAGTCACCTAATGAAACTGACGAAGAAACAAATGACAAAATGAAATGAAGTTCACATTCATCGATTTATTCCAAATGATCGTTAGACTAAGTAAGGCACAGACTGAGCATTATAAGGGTAAAAGGATACCCGGGGTCAAACAGCAAAGTTACCACAGCATCACAACAAAGTCAGTAACGGGTAAATCCTCCTCTGTTTGCCAAACAAGCATTGATCCGACGTGGCATACTCCTAATGAGACGTCTAAGGTCATTTTGATCCAGATTGTCCCATTCCTGTTTCAACGCAGCAGCAAGTTCTTGGACATTGGCAGGACGTAGTTGACGTTGACGTAACCTCTGTCCAAGCATGTCCCAGACATGCGCGATGGGGGAGAGGTCGGGACTCAGTGCTGACCAAGGTAATGTGGTGATGTTCTGTTGTTGGAGGTAACCTGTAACGATCCTGGCCCTGTGACATCTTGCGTTGTCATCCTGGAAGATGAAACGGCGGCCATGACGTCGTGCGAACGGCACAACATGGACTGCCAAGATGTTGTCCCGGTAGTACTGGCCTGTAACACGCCCTGCAACAACATGTAAAGCCGTTCTTCCAGCAACAGTGATGCCTCCCCACACCATAACAGAACCACCCCCAAATCGATCTTGTCTGATGACGTTAACGTCTTGGAAGCGCTCGTTTCGACGACGCCACACCCTCCTACGTCTGTCCAAAAAATCAACAGTGAACCGTGACTCATCTGAAAACATCACATTGCTCCAGCGTCGATTATCCCAGTGTTGACGATCCCTACACCAACGACGTCTTGCCTGAATGTGATGATCTCTCAAACAAGGGATCACGCGAGGACGTCGGGCGCGAAGGTGACGCCTATGCAGTCGATTCCGAATCGTCTGGCCACTCACTCTCACACCAGTGTCTGTTTGAAGACGAGCGCTGATCTGATTTGCTGTGATGACACGATTTCTCAAGGCCAAGGTAGGGATAAATCGATCCTGGGCTTGAGTTGTCGCCCTTGGTCGACCTGAGCGTGGTCTGTCCTGTACAGATTGTGTATCACGGTATCTGGACCATAGCCTGCTTATGACAGACCGAGAAACATTCATCGTCCGCGCCACAACCGCCTGTGTTGTGCCGATCTGTAGCATGACAAGGGCACGTAACCTTTCATTTTGGGTATCAAAATTTGTTTTCTGGTCACCAAAACAATTAAACTGATGTTTCCACCCTGGAATTCAATGCCACAATGACTGTAACATTCAAAGTCAGAGTCGTGCAAATCTTGGGTTGGACCCTCATGATGATCCCAAGCATCACCTGCATTCCATGCGGTAGCTATTGGTGCGTTGTGGCGTCACATGTAACTGGAAATGTTTCTTCTGTTAGGTTCTATAGTGACTTTTTTCGTAGTCATTTGCATATTTTAGTATTATGCCCCCAAAATCAAATATCCCCTACTTTTTTTGAATAGTATATTATGACAATAGCTGACACATCACTCCCTTGACACAATCAGTACCGTTAATCCCTACTGATTTAGTAACACTTGTTTACATCTTTAAAAGGGCCAATCGGTTGGTTATTCATCAATTAGCCTATTCACATTTTGGCTTACATGATCATTTTGTACCATTTTTATCTCCTTAAAATATAATATACTTGATTCCTCTTATAATAGGTTGCTTTATAAGATTATAATAGGTTAATTTTGAGCTATTATCTATTCGTATTTTGAAATTTTGTTTCATATTGCTATTTATTTATTGTGTTAATTCGTATGTATGTACATTCCCATATATATGTTATATTTTGCTGTGCACCTGAGACACCCTCCAGATACTACCCATACTAATAAATCCCTAATAGGAACATAACCACACATTTCTCCTTCTTTGATCAAAGTATCAGGGAACATCCTAGACAAGAAGATCTGAAAACTATCTTTATTGAGAGGATGTGTGGGGTTCATATTTAGGTCAACGATATGATTTCATGCTGACTAACAATCTGAAAACAAGCCAACAGTGAGGCTGATGTCCCCCGCTAAAATCCAAAAATAAATCGATGACACATTATTTCATCGCACATTTATTTTTTTCAAAAGTATGGAACAATCAAACTATATACACTAAGTTTCATCACTCTCTAACACATAGAATCAAGATTATCTTGTCTGAAGGCATCGAAAACAGAAATTGATTAGCTCTGCTTAGCTTCAGCTCGAAATGTTAATCATTGAACTTAGTCAAGACATACACCTAATGAACATCTACATCAAGTTTAAACATTCTACCTCAATTAAAAGTAGAATTGTTATGTACAAAAGTCTTGACAAATAAAATTGCTTATCGCTCCTTATCCTAAGCAGAAAGTTCTCACTATCAAACTTAGTCCAAGGTAATGATATATTGAATCTATATTCTGAGTTTTATCACTCTCACTTTATTATAACCAAAGTTACCGTGCCCCAAAGTATCAATCAATCAGATTGCTTATCTCTGCTTATTGTTAGCAGAAAATGTTCATCACCGAACTCAAGGCATTCACCTAATGAACGCCTACGCCAAGTTTCAACATTCTAGCTCAGAAGGAGAGTTATTGTGTTCCAAAGTTTCGGCCAATCAAATTACTTATCGCTCTGCTTAACCTAAGCAGAAAATGTTCATTATCGAACTTGGTCGAGGTGTTGATGTAATGGAACTATACACCAAGTTTCATCACCCTCACTTAACTAGAACTAAAGTTATCGTGTCCCAAAGCATCAACCAATCAAATTGCTTATCTCCGCTTACCCTAAGTAGAAAATGCTCATCTTCGAACTCCACCAAGACATGGACCTAATAAACACATACACCAAGTTGGAACATTCTAGCTTAGTTCGAAGTGAAAGGAAATGAAATGTTATTAATGGCACATCAGCTCCAACCGGGCTATATTGCGCCAAACATGTGGTAATGTTTCTCGAGAAAAACTAGAAACAAATAATCATAATATAATCATATATACACATAAATAAAATCAAATATCGCAGTAACTATCAAGTAAAAATAAATATAAACTTTATGTATATATATATTTAAAACATGAAAGAAAAAGAAAATCAGATGTATGCAATTAAAATTTCCGATAAAAATTTGTGTCTTTTAAAAAGTTTAGCGCTTTACAATATAGACCCGGTTGGGCAAATAACCGATGTAATGATTGGCAACGGTAATACCGTAATCTTGTATCTTTGAGATGCTTGCAATCAATCAGAATGTGCTGGACGTTAAAACTCATTTCTCTATCTCCCACGTCACCCTAAAACAGGATCTGGTTTTCGTATACTAATTCGTGCTACAGAACATGGGTTATAATTATATTACAGATGAAATATACTTACTTGGATCTCTTCGGTCGTCTTCGAGTATATCTGTAATAATACGGGTTGAATGGAGTGAATAAAATCAATAGAAAATGAAATGAAGTTTAATGTCGTACGTTTCTGATCCATCTCAGTTAACGAAGATGGGCTATAAACGAAAGTTTTCCCAGACAGCGCAGCTACCTTTATTTATAATTCCAACATGCAAGAGTACTTTTAGGTACACGCCAACGTTTACGCGGGTCCTTGTGTTTTGTGACTTACGCTTTTACTTTGAAAATGTTTTAGCGATTTTCTCCTCTAAAATTGTCATTGACTCATTGCGTGAAGACTCCTTCGCATATTTGTACAACGGTTGCCTGCCACATGAAATAGACGTAATTCTGGAGACGCTCTATTCTAAGTCTGACTTACTTCGCAGTAAACTCCGCGTTATATAACGTCCAAAAAGAGGGAAAATGGATAAGAGTCACAATATATGGTATTGTTTATTTATCAGATTATGGTATCTATAATTGCACTGCGTATTCCGTTGAAGTCATTATCAGATCAGAACGTCATTTTATACATCCTTTACCACAGAAATAAACCGACAAAAGTTAATTTCATGATCAAGTCAACTCACCTATTTCTAATACATCCCTCGCATGTTGATGACCTGTAGCAGAAAGTGCATTTAAGAATTTTGGAAACACGTTGAAGCCACGCCGGAACAGTGTCATCAAAAGTATGTTACATTGATTTGCTCGACCTTCTCTTGCCTCTATATCTTCTTTATCGTCGATGTTGAATACATCTTTACTAAATAATTCTATACATAAGTCCCGTGGATTCAATTCTTTTAGAAGAAAGTTAAATTTACTCTGTATTTTTTTATAATCCTGAGGTCGCATACGCCCACATTGCCATATCCAATAACCTGTAAATAATTTTGTTTGAAGTATGTAAATTAGAAGTACCCCCAACCCAAATGACAACCAAACAGATTGCAGTGCGTTAATATGCACAGATGATATCAATGTTATGGCAGCACCTGTTACTAGGCATACAAGTCCATGATAAGTAAGTAGTTTTGCTGTAGAAGTAAAGTTATTACAATTCTAAGAATTGTCCAAAGGAATTCAAGTACACTGGGTAAATATATGTACCCTGAGCAACGCAATGGGCAACCATGGCGAATGTCTGTGTCGAATTCTCAGCGAATATATCGCCTGAAACGTACTTCACGCATGCACCCACACACTTTTGGTCACAGGCGCCTGTAACGCGGAAAATCTCTTAATATTAAACAGCGACTAAATGAGCTAGTGTGTTAAATAAATGGTATGAATTCGAGCCAGGGGCACATAACTCGTCCTAAAACGATTCTTTATTAGTACCAAAGATTCTGTCAACCAGTCGGAATACTCACTAATATAGTCGAGTCTACGATCACGGCTAAAATCACCATAACAATATGCCTAGTGCGTCCTGTGCGTAATATACTATTCAAAAAAAGTAGGGGATATTTGATTTTTAAGTTTTATTAAAGTCACCTAATGAAACTGACGAAGAAACAAATGACAAAATGAAATGAAGTTCACATTCATCGATTTATTCCAAATGATCGTTAGACTAAGTAAGGCACAGACTGAGCATTATAAGGGTAAAAGGATACCCGGGGTCAAACAGCAAAGTTACCACAGCATCACAACAAAGTCAGTAACGGGTAAATCCTCCTCTGTTTGCCAAACAAGCATTGATCCAACGTGGCATACTCCTAATGAGACGTCTAAGGTCATTTTGATCCAGATTGTCCCATTCCTGTTTCAACGCAGCAGCAAGTTCTTGGACATTGGCAGGACGTAGTTGACGTTGACGTAACCTCTGTCCAAGCATGTCCCAGACATGCTCGATGGGGGAGAGGTCGGGACTCAGTGCTGGCCAAGGTAATGTGGTGATGTTCTGTTGTTGGAGGTAACCTGTAACGATCCTGGCCCTGTGACATCTTGCGTTGTCATCCTGGAAGATGAAACGGCGGCCATGACGTCGTGCGAACGGCACAACATGGACTGCCAAGATGTTGTCCCGGTAGTACTGGCCTGTAACACGCCCTGCAACAACATGTAAAGCCGTTCTTCCAGCAACAGTGATGCCTCCCCACACCATAACAGAACCACCCCCAAATCGATCATGTCCGATGACGTTAACGTCTTGGAAGCGCTCGTTTCGACGACGCCACACCCTCCTACGTCTGTCCAAAAAATCAACAGTGAACCGTGACTCATCTGAAAACATCACATTGCTCCAGCGTCGATTATCCCAGTGTTGACGATCCCTACACCAACGACGTCTTGCCTGAATGTGATGATCTCTCAAACAAGGGATCACGCGAGGACGTCGGGCGCGAAGGTGACGCCTATGCAGTCGATTCCGAATCGTCTGGCCACTCACTCTCACACCAGTGTCTGTTTGAAGACGAGCGCTGATCTGATTTGCTGTGATGACACGATTTCTCAAGGCCAAGGTAGGGATAAATCGATCCTGGGCTTGAGTTGTCGCCCTTGGTCGACCTGAGCGTGGTCTGTCCTGTACAGATTGTGTATCACGGTATCTGGACCATAGCCTGCTTATGACAGACTGAGAAAACATTCATCGTCCGCGCCACAACCGCCTGTGTTGTGCCGATCTGTAGCATGACAAGGGCACGTAACCTTTCATTTTGGGTAAGCCGACGCATATCAAAATTTGTTTTCTGGTCACCAAAACAATTAAACTGATGTTTCCACCCTGGAATTCAATGCCACAATGACTGTAACATTCAAAGTCAGAGTCGTGCAAATCTTGGGTTGGACCCCCATTCCATGCGGAGCTATTGGTGCGTTGTGGCGTCACATGTAACTGGAAATGTTTCTTCTGTTAGGTTCTATAGTGACTTTTTTCGTAGTCATTTGCATATTTTAGTATTATGCCCCCAAAATCAAATATCCCCTACTTTTTTTGAATAGTATATTATGACAATAGCTGACACATCACTCCCTTGACACAATCAGTACCGTTAATCCCTACTGATTTAATAACACTTGTTTACATCTTTAAAAGGGCCAATCGGTTGGTTATTCATCAATTAGCCTATTCACATTTTGGCTTACATGATCATTTTGTACCATTTTTATCTCCTTAAAATATAATATACTTGATTCCTCTTATAATAGGTTGCTTTATAAGATTATAATAGGTTAATTTTGAGCTATTATCTATTCGTATTTTGAAATTTTGTTTCATATTGCTATTTATTTATTGTGTTAATTCGTATGTATGTACATTCCCATATATATGTTATATTTTGCTGTGCACTGAGACACCCTCCAGATACTACCCATACTAATAAATCCCTAATAGGAACATAACCACACATTTCTCCTTCTTTGATCAAAGTATCAGGGAACATCCTAGACAAGAAGATCTAAAAACTATCTTTATTGAGAGGATGTGTGGGGTTCATATTTAGGTCAACGATATGATTTCATGCTGATTAACAATCTGAAAACAAGCCAACAGTGAGGCTGATGTCCCCCGCTAAAATCCAAAAATAAATCGATGACACATTATTTCATCGCACATTTATTTTTTTCAAAAGTATGGAACAATCAAACTATACACTAAGTTTCACCACTCTCTAACACATAGAATCAAGATTATCTTGTCTGAAGGCATCGAAAACAGAAATTGATTAGCTCTGCTTAGCTTCAGCTCGAAATGTTAATCATTGAACTCAGTCAAGACATACACCTAATGAACATCTACATCAAGTTTAAGCATTCTACCTCAATTAAAAGTAGAATTGTTATGTACAAAAGTCTTGACAAATAAAATTGCTTATCGCTCCTTATCCTAAGCAGAAAGTTCTCACTATCAAACTTAGTCCAAGGTAATGATATATTGAATCTATATTCTGAGTTTTATCACTCTCACTTTATTATAACCAAAGTTACCGTGCCCCAAAGTATCAATCAATCAGATTACTTATCTCTGCTTATTGTTAGCAGAAAATGTTCATCACCGAACTCAAGGCATTCACCTAATGAACGCCTACGCCAAGTTTCAACATTCTAGCTCAGAAGGAGAGTTATTGTGTTCCAAAGTTTCGGCCAATCAAATTACTTATCGCTCTGCTTAACCTAAGCAGAAAATGTTCATTATCGAACTTGGTCGAGGTATTGATGTAATGGAACTATACACCAAGTTTCATCACCCTCACTTAACTAGAACTAAAGTTATCGTGTCCCAAAGCATCAACCAATCAAATTGCTTATCTCCGCTTACCCTAAGTAGAAAATGCTCATCTTCGAACTCCACCAAGACATGGACCTAATAAACACATACACCATGTTTGAACATTCTAGCTTAGTTCGAAGTGAAAGGAAATGAAATGTTGTTTAATGGCACATCAGCTCCAACCGGGCTATATTGCGCCAAACATGTGGTAATGTTTCTCGAGAAAAACTAGAAACAAATAATCATAATATTATCATATATATACATAAATAAAAACAAATATCGCAGTAACTATCAAGTAAAAATAAATATAAACTTTATGTATATATATATTTAAAACATGAAAGAAAAAGAAAATCAGATGTATGCAATTAAAATTTCCGATAAAAATTTGTGTCTTTTAAAAAGTTTAGCGCTTTACAATATAGACCCGGTTGGGCAAACAACCGATGTAATGATTGGCAACGGTAATACCGTAATCTTGTATCTTTGAGATGCTTGCAATCAATCAGAATGTGCTTAACTGTCAAAGGAACATGACAGTGTTCACATTCTGGTTGAGCCTCTCGCTTTAAAAAGAAAATGTGAGTTAAAAAAGTATGACCTATACCAGAGCGACATAAAACAACTTCATCTCTCCCGTTGGTCCTGTAGAAGTTTGACCAATCTCCTAAGAGAGGCTTAATGTGATGAAGTTTGTTAGTGCCTGCAAGATGCAACAACCGTTGCCAACGGCCATAAATGAAATGATTTATTGAAGATTTAAAATCTTTATATGGAATTAAAAAAGGGTGATTGGAGCAGTTTTGGCAGGAAAAATCTGCTTGACCATTCCCCCTTATATCAACGTGACTGGGAGCAGCAAAAGACGGCGTCTTTGCTGTTGAGCTCATACGATAGTAGCAGACGATAAACATCTGCTACTGATGGGTGTTCAAGCTCTTTATTGTTAATCGCTTGAAGCGAGGACAGAGAATCAGTAAAGATGATATGCTTTAAAAATGAAGAGCATTGAATGAACTCCAAGGCTTGAAGAATGGCCTGGAGCTCAGCTGAAAATATTGAAGTAGCAGGTGGGAGACACACAGGTCTCAGATGGTGACTCGGTAGCCGAAGCTACCCGTTCACCATCTTTAGACCCATCTGTGTAAATAGGAGCATAATCACATATTTAGACCTTAGCTCCCTAAAGAAAGACTGGAACACCGTGGAGATAGTATCTTTCTTTTTGTGTTGTGTAAGATCAAAATCGATCTTTAGGTGGAGATATAGCCCACGGCGGTGTTCTAAAGAACGGAGTATTCGCAATACTGCCAAGGCGGATATCGGCTTCTTACAAAAGGGGTTGTATGCGAATACCGAAAAATGGAATAACGTTCGTTTTGAGCAGATATAGATGCTCATGGTAGGGTCTAAATATGGTGTTGTATAAAACAAGATTCGGCAAAGATGCTATTTCCGTAGCGTACTGCAGGGCCAGTTTATCACGTCGTTTGTGCAATGAGGGCTCGTGCGCCTCGACGTATAAACTGTCCACTGGAGATGTAAATGGCTTAGCTCCAAAATACTTATCCGACCTTATGCAAATACATGTTCCCTCACGTAACCTCCGATCAAACAGAATTCTTCAGTTGTGTTGCCCAAGATGGAAGCTAAAATCATTTGGATACAGATCGTTCTTAGTTAATGCACCTAAACTGTGGAACAACCTACCAGAAATCATTAAATCATCTCCAACTGTTTCTTGTTTTAAATCACGACTTAAAACTTATCTTTTTGAGAAATGTTATCATGATTAATCAAATTTATTACACGTAGCGCTATATAAATGTACATATTATTATTATTATATGTGAAGCCAGTGTACCACCTGTGGGGATTGTGATAGTTTGTTATTTACTTTAGTATATAACACGTAGTTAATAAAGGAATGTGACAAAGTACTCTATAACTTTCATCAAACTTAATGACTTAAGCTGCTTTTTATGGAAGCCTATTGCGGCCATTTCAGAATCTCGTGTTCTCGCCGCGAGAAGTCGAGGGCGAGAACACGAGAAGACGAGAAGTCGAGGGCGAGAAGACGAGAGGACGAGAACACGAGAAGTCGAGGGCGAGAGTGCGAGGGAGCGAGAACGCGGGGAAACAGGGCGAGAATACGAGGATCTCGCCCCGAGAACACGAGATTACTTTCACCTCGACTTCTCGTCTTCTCGTCCCTCGACTTCTCGTCTTCTCGTGTTCTCGCCTTTGAAAAACCTCGTGTTCTCGCACTCCCGCCCTCGACTTCTCGTCTTCTCGTGTTCTCGCCCTCGACTTCTCGCTCTCTCGTGTTCTCGCCTTTGAAAAACCTCGACTTCTCGCTCCCTCGCCTTTGGGTCAATCTCGTCCTCTCGTCTTCTCGTGTTCTCGCCCTCGACTGTTCTCGCCTCGGAAGTGCAGTTTATACGCAAGTCCATATTGACTACCGTATCGGCATTTGTATTTAGAAATAGATTATGATAAACGGAAATGTTCTAGAATGTTTAATAGTCCTAAACAATTTTAATCTCTTCTTGTACAGATAGTATTGTATTCTGTAATCGATTTTAAGTCTTCAGTCGAATCTTTCTTTGCTCTCTAACTTAATCAGCCGTCATCGGGTGTTTTCACTTGATGCGTGGTTTTGTCAGAACAGTGTCAATCAATCAATCAAATGTTTATTCAGTATTTAAGGCCTCTGGCCCATAGTACATAGTAGTGCATTATAATAAATATAGTATAAGGTATAGTCGTTCGAATGGTATTTTTTAAAAAAAAACAGGTCCCTTGCACGGAATCGACATGAAGTTGATTCTACGGTGACTCAGTGGGTAGGACGTTTGCTCTCTAACTTCTTCAAAGTTGGTCGTGATTTTTCTGGCGATGTTTCCTCTTGTCAGTGGTGTAGGACGGACAGCTTAGCAAGAGACAAAGTATAATCGTGCGGACAGTGGCGGCGCCAAGGGGGGGCAAGGGGGGGCATTTGCCCCCCAAAAAAATCTTTCCTGCCCTCTGTTTGCCCCCCAATAATTTTCGGGAAAAAAATGTCTGAAATGCTACCTGGCTGCATTCTATTTTACAAAATATAGTGGCGAAAATATTCATTCACTTTGAGTCACTCTTACTCTGCCCGCTCGACACTTTCTTCGCTGATCGGATAAACTAGCGATTTGGCGACAGGCGATATCTGTTAAGCTCTATTTATCTCGACGATCAATGCCTGAAATACTGCCAGACCGCATTTCGGGTCGTCTACTTTTCAAATTAATGGGGACTTCATTGAGTTTCATGTGACACTTTCCTTTCTAGGGTCGGGAAGACTAGTGATCAGGCCAGAGGTGACATCCGATCAGCTCTTTTATCTCTACGATCGGTGCCTGAATACTGTCAGGCAGCATTTCCAACAGTCTATTTTTCAAAATTTTCTTGGGGAGGTCCCCAAAACCACCACAAGGACTCGCTACTTTAGCGCACACAAAGGTACTTCGTTGATGTTCGCAAGTCCGTTCGTTTGCCATTTTGGTCTCTGATCGTATAAACTAGTGATCAGGCTACGGACAGCATGTGGTCAGATTTATTTATCTCGACAATCGGTGCCTGACCGAATACGCTGTCAGAGAGCATTTCCGAGAGTCTATTTTTCAAAATTTTCTGGGGGAGGTCCATACCCTCCATCAATACTCCCGACATTGGCGCTCGAGAGTGGGATTCGTCGAGTCCGTTCGTTTGACACTTTACCTCAACGGTCATTGCCTTAAATACCGCCAGGCTGCATTTCTGGCAGCCTGTTTTTCAAAATTTTCTGGGGGAAATATTCATTCACTTTGAGTCACTCACTCCGCCCGTTTGTCACTTTCTTCTCTGGTCGGATAAACTATCTTTATCTCGACGATCAATGCCTGAAATACTGCCAGACTGCATTTCGGGCAGCCTATTTTTCAAATTATTGGGGACTTCATTGAGTTTCATGTGACACTTTCCTTTCTAGGGTCGGGAAGACTAGTGATCAGGCCAGAGGTGACATCCGATCAGCTCTTTTATCTCTACGATCGGTGCCTGAATACTGTCAGGCAGCATTTCCAACAGTCTATTTTTCAAAATTTTCTTGGAGAGGTCCCCAAAACCACCACAAGGACTCGCTACTTTAGCGCACACAAAGGTACTTCGTTGAGGTTCGCAAGTCCGTTCGTTTGCCATTTTGGTCTCTGATCGTATAAACTAGTGATCAGGCTACGGACAGCATGTGGTCAGATTTATTTATCTCGACAATCGGTGCCTGACCGAATACGCTGTCAGAGAGCATTTCCGAGAGTCTATTTTTCAAAATTTTCTGGGGGAGGTCCATACCCTCCATCAATACTCCCGACATTGGCGCTCGAGAGTGGGATTCGTCGAGTCCGTTCGTTTGACACTTTACCTCAACGGTCATTGCCTTAAATACTGCCAGGCTGCATTTCTGGCAGCCTGTTTTTCAAAATTTTCTGGGGGAGACCCCCCCCCCTTAGTTGATACTCGTGCCTTTGCCCCCTTAACCTTGGACTTTGCCCCAGCTTTGCCCCTCCAACCACCGACGTCTGGCGCCGCCACTGCGTGCGGATGGAATAAAAATAACCGAGGCCCCGTGTCCGGAATCTAATTGAAATAGGAGCTACGGTAGGTCAGTGATTGGGACGTTTGCTCTCTTACTTCTGTGGTGTAGGAGGAAGACCTGACAGGGGACCACGTATGTTCGGATGGCATAGAAAAACGATGTCCCGTGTTCGGAATCGAAATGAAGTGGGAGCTAGGGTGGCTCAATGAGTAGGACGTTAATGTTTGGAGCCACGGCGGCTAAGTGGGTAAGATGCTGGCTCACTAAACTGAAGGTCATGTGTTCGATCTCTGCATTGGACTAGAAAGTTTATCGGGTTTTCCGACGTGGTTATATCATTGGTGCAGGACGTAGAGTTTGGCAAGACAGTTTATTTGTTCGAATGGGACGCAAAAAACCGGGTTATAAATTGCATGCACGTAAAAGATCCCACGGCAGTCTGAATTCGAAATTATGAGGAGACCTAGGTGCCGCTTCCCTGGCACAATTTCTTTTATAGCACAGTCGGAGCAGAACAGTGGGACGTTAAACCCTATTTTATTTAATTTAATCCAAGTTCATCGGAAATTTTCTGGCAGGGTTTACCCATGCCAGTGGAGAAGGAAGGATGGGGTAAAAAAGAGCGAGTTCCTGTGTCCGGATTCGAAATGAAGTTTGAGCTGCGGTGGCTCAGTGGGTAGTCTAGACTTTTCTGGCGAGGTACCGTCTTATCAGAGTAGGATGGAAGGCCTAGGGACAGCCGGTCGTTGGGATGACATGGAAAACGGAGGTCTCGTATACACATTGGCGGGGTGGTGGGGATGGTGTGTGTGTGTGGGGGGGGGGGCTCGGTTTCAATCCCCGTTTATATGTGACGGGAGTAGGGCGGGATTAGGGTCGGGAACCGGCCCGGGCTCCCGTGTCGGAGTGGCCCCTTTCACTGACCCCGCCTCCACCCGTCTGGGCTCTCCCCAGGAAATTTTTGAAATATGAATCTCAAATATGCGATTTGGTGGCATATCTGATTATTATCTCTGTCAAATAATATATTTCATAAATCGATTAACTTAATTCAACTGATGTGGATTCGAATCCTCAGTGGTACGTGACGAGAAGTAGGGTCGTCTGTCATGGGTTTACTTTGGGTCCTCCGTTTTCCGCTAAACCATATGTAAGTCCCGAATTGATCTAGTTTGTGTTGAGTGGACGTTAAATCCCATTTCTCTCCCAACCTCGTCGGTTTTTTCTGGGGGTCCTAAGATGTCCTCCCACTGCTAAAGACGACTACGTACAAAAAATTATTGAAATAAAATTGAACCATATGTTAGTCCCGAAATCATCTAGGATATGTCGAGTGGAGGTTAAATCCCAATTTCTCTCTCTCTATTCTCTCTTATAATTAGTCTATTGTTTTCTTTTCTTAAAAAAATGGTATAATTGATGAAGGTGACTTATTGTTAATTGTATGGTTAAGGTCACACGGTATTATTATTTTTGTTTTTTCTTAACATTATATATAATTATAGTACCAAACCAGTATTTCAATCATGCCAAAATCGTTTTCATATGTATTTAGTATATATTTCTCTTGGATATTGTTTCACTGAAATAGTTTTGAAAAATTACTTGTTTCCAGTAAATAACATATTTTTTCAATCATTGGTGCTATTTCTCTACTACTGGCCATATTTATTCCACAGATCAGGGATTAGTCGTTTTCATCGTATCAATACAACATTTAATATGTGGTATTATACAGTAATCCCCGCATATCTGCAGAAAAATTCTCTCTGACAAATGTAAACAAATCAGCGTGTTCCCGCCCGTAAAGTCATCCCATGGTCTATTTATGGCTATTGACCCGTGACCCATGACGTTGATTGCTTTTATGGTTTCTGATTGGCTTAGAATTTGATTTCACCCCATTATGGCTAAACTTGACAAATGACAGACCCCACCTTCCCAACGTCCATGCTAATGTGTAGGCTACACGGACCCCCGTTTTTTTTGTCCCATCCGAACGACTACACGTTATCCGTTGCCAGGCCGTCCGTCCCCCATCTTACACAACTGACAAGGGAGGACATCTCCAGAAATAGCCCGACGCACTTCGATGAAGGTAGAGAGCAAACGTCCTACACACTGAGCCACTGTAGCCACCGACCGAAAAATTCCGGAAAACTTTAATAAAGTATAAGAGCAAACATCGATCCTACTGACTGAGCCATCGTAGCTCCAGTTATATTCCAGCAACGGGATCTCGGTTTATTGTATTCCATCCGAACAAATATACATCGTCCCTTCTCAGGCCCTCCGGCCTACACCAGTGACACCACTGGGTTTTCGATCCTTGCGGTGACTGAGAAAGTTCATCCAAATTTCTTGGCGCGGCTTCTCCTTGTCAGTGATGCAGGACGTAGGGCTTGCACATAAAAGATCCGTCGGCAGTTTAAATTCGATACAAGAGTAGGCCGTAGCGCCGCTGCCCAGGCAAAATTTCCTTTATAACACACTGTATATCGTATGCACGTCTTCATTAGCCCAACTTAGGAACAGACAGTAGGACGTTAAACCCCATTTTATTTCATTTCATTTCATTTAGATTTCGGACACGTCACCTCGGTTATTTTTATTTCATCCGAACGATTATGTGGTGTCTCTTGCCAGGCTCTCCGTCCTACACCACTGACAACGGTGGACATAGCCGGAAAATCACGACGAACTTTGAAGAAGTTAGAGAGCAAACGCCCTACCCACTGAGCCACCGTGGAACAAGCTTCATGTCGATTCCGGGCACGGGACCTGTTTCTTTTTTTTTAAATACCATTCGAACGACTATACAGGCTCTCCATCCCACAGCATGCACTGACAAAACCACGCATCAAGTGAAAACACTCGATGACGGCTGATTAAGTTAGAGAGCAAAGAAAGATTCGACTGAAGACTTAAAATCGATTACAGAATACAATACTATCTGTACAAGAAGAGATTAAAATTGTTTAGGACTATTAAATATTCTAGAACATTTCCGTTTATTATAATCTATTTCTAAATACAAATGCCGATACGGTAGTCAATATGGACTTGCGTATAAACTGCACTTCCGAGGCGAGAACACGAGAAGACGAGAAGTCGAGGGCGAGAAGACGAGAGGACGAGATTGACTCAAAGGCGAGGGAGCAAGAAGTCGAGGTTTTTCAAAGGCGAGAACACGAGAGAGCGAGAGTGCGAGAACACGAGGTTTTTCAAAGGCGAGAAGACGAGAAGTCGAGGGACGAGAAGACGAGAAGTCGAGGTGAAAGTAATCTCGTGTTCTCGGGGCGAGATCCTCGTATTCTCGCTCTGTTTCCTCGCGTTCTCGCTCCCTCGCACTCACGCCCTCGACTTCTCGTCCTCTCGTCTTCTCGTGTTCTCGCCCTCGACTTCTCGCGGCGAGAACACGAGATTCTGAAATGGCCGCAATAGGCTTCCATAGCTTTTGATAATATATTATAATGACTTTTCAACTCTGAGTATACTTATGTTAAGGTACGAACTGGCTATGATCTAATTAAATATGCAGTTAATCCCATGTCCTTTACAAACTACTATGATCTGTGTACAAGCTCTTCATGACTTCAAAGGAATTCACACTGGTCAGTAAGCATACCATGACGTGATAAAGAAACAACAGCATGAACGATCATGAGTCTTATCTATTGTCGGGCGCTGTATAAGCAGGAATAAACAGAGACGACAAGAGCGACGGCCACAGACGAGCAGGGAGGAGAAGTAAGGTTTGGACGAGTACATGGACTCACCCGAGTTCAGCCGCTGCCTTGGCAGAGGGGCGGAATTAATATAAATATGTACCGCCTTGATGAGTTCCTGTATAGTTTAAGTCCTTGTGCTGTTTTGTACGTAGATGTGTTATATACTATTCAAAAAAGTAGGGGATATTTGATTTTGGGGGCATAATACTAAAATATGCAAATGACTACGAAAAAAGTCACTATAGAACCTAACAGAAGAAACATTTCCAGTTACATGCGACGCCCAAACGCACCCATAGCTACCGCATGGAATGCATGTGATGCTTGGGATCATCATGGGGGTCCAACCCAAGATTTGCACGACTCTGACTTTGAATGTTACAGTCATTGTGGCATTGAATTCCAGGGTGGAAACATCAGTTTAATTGTTTTAGTGACCAGAAAACAAATTTTGATATGCGTCGGCTTACTCAAAATGAAAGGTTACGTGCCCTTGGCATGCTACAGATCGGCACAACACAGGCGGTTGTGGCGCGGACGATGAATTTTTCTCAGTCTGTCATAAGCAGGCTATGGTCCAGATACCGTGATACACAATCTGTACAGGACAGACCACGCTCAGCTCGACCAAGGGCGACAACTCAAGCCCAGGATCGATTTATCCGTACCTTGGCCTTGAGAAATCGTGTCATCACAGCAAATCAGATCAGCGCTCGTCTTCAAACAGACACTGGTGTGAGAGTGAGTGGCCAGACGATTCGGAATCGACTGCATAGGCGTCACCTACCCGCCCGACGTCCTCGCGTGATCCCTTGTTTGAGAGATCATCACATTCAGGCAAGAAGTCGTTGGTGAAGGGATCGTCAACCCTGGGATAATCGACGCTGGAGCAATGTGATGTTTTCAGATGAGTCAAGGTTCACTGTTGATTTTTTGGACAGACGTAGGAGGGTGTGGCGTCGTCGAAACGACCGCTTCCAAGACGTTAACGTCATCAGACATGATCGATTTGGGGGTGGTTCTGTTATGGTGTGGGGAGGCATCACTGTTGCTGGAAGAACGGCTTTACATGTTGTTGGACATTGGCAGGGCGTGTTACAGGCCAGTACTACCGGGACAACATCTTGGCAGTCCATGTTGTGCCGTTCGCACGACGTCATGGCCGCCGTTTCATCTTCCAGGATGACAACGCAAGATGTCACAGGGCCAGGATCGTTACAGGTTACCTCCAACAACAGAACATCACCACATTACCTTGGCCATCACTGAGTCCCGACCTCTCCCCCATCGAGCATGTCTGGGACATGCTTGGACAGAGGTTACGTCAACGTCAACAACGTCCTGCCAATGTCCAAGAACTTGCTGCTGCGTTGCAAAAGGAATGGGACAATCTGGATCAAAATGACCTTAGACGTCCCATTAGGAGTATGCCACGTCGGATCAATGCTTTGTTGTGATGCTGTGGTAACTTTGCTGTTTGACCCCGGGTATCATTTTACCCTTATAATGGTCAGTCTGTGCCTTACTTAGTCTAACGATCATTTGGAATAAATCGATGAATGTGAACTTCATTTCATTTTGTCATTTGTTTCTTCATCAGTTTCATAAGGTGACTTTAATAACACTTAAAAATCAAATATCCCCTACTTTTTTTGAATACTTGTTCCGATGTAAATAAACCCTATGTGTACTAAACTGATCTACAGATATGACCAATAGTGTTACACCTTTCGTAGTCTGCTAGCTTGTATAGAGAAACTTCGCGTTCAAAACATGGGTTAAAATAAGTGCATATGTCTAGAACATCTTCTTTGATTGGCATTTAGTTATTGAACATATAACATTGTCTAGGACACTTCTATGGTTTGATGTGCTCTTATCAATATCTAGAAACCGACGCTAAATAAAGCAAAAGAAAATGTTAGACATTATATGTTATCAATGCATATCCATAGACCATCTATTTGACTGTCAGGGTATCAGAAAGTGGTTCTTAATTTGTTTGATATTATCCACATAATGCTCTCTACTCGGATTGGTCGGGGAATTATGAACCTAAACCATTTCCACATAAATTGTTAATATTATCCATACATGCGGAATTAAACATCATATGTTAATTGGACATTTATTAATACATGCTGGATGTAGTATTACATAATGTTAACCGGATATTTCGACTCTTCATAACTGACATAATGTATTTTACCAACACATCTCGGACCGACGAATTTTAATATGTTCGGATAATATTTTGGAAATTTATTTTGAATAATTTAAAGTTTCTATGCCATGTTTCTGTACTTACCGTCTGTCTCGGCATTGATATATAAATTCCATATTACAATCAAAACAAATCCCAGATTCATAAGGAATATTGGATCAGCAGCTTCCACCATACAGTACATAATTACCCAAAGCATGGTGGCTCTTTGATGACCGTCAAGGATCGGGTTACCTCCCCTATTGTTAGAACCATGCAATCTTAACTTGAATCTGACAAATAAAATTATGCTTTAGTTTATTATATTAATCGTTTACGGAAAGCCCGGTAACACTTGTCAAGTAGGACAAGTTTTCTTGGGCAATTTGTACTCCTTGGTGTGGTGTACACGAACGAATTCTGAAGAACAAAATAGCAATGTGCCAAGAGTGCATTATTTGTACTAGTTGCAATATTTGACCCGCGTGACGTATTTCATTGAAATACAGGGGGTGTATAGTGTCTGTATTTTAAGATGTTTAATGGTCTCGTGCAAGATAATAAAACTATACTATTCAAAAAAAGTAGGGGATATTTGATTTTTAAGTGTTATTAAAGTCACCTAATGAAACTGACGAAGAAACAAATGACAAAATGAAATGAAGTTCACATTCATCGATTTATTCCAAATGATCCTTAGACTAAGTAAGGCACAGACTGACCATTATAAGGGTAAAATGATACCCGGGGTCAAACAGCAAAGTTACCACAGCATCACAACAAAGTCAGTAACGGGTAAATCCTCCTCTGTTTGCCAAACAAGCATTGATCCGACGTGACATACTCCTAATGAGACGTCTAAGGTCATTTTAGTCCAGATTGTCCCATTCCTGTTGCAACGCAGCAGCAAGTTCTTGGACATTGGCAGGACGTTGTTGACGTTGACGTAACCTCTGTCCAAGCATGTCCCAGACATGCTCGATGGGGGAGAGGTCGGGACTCAGTGCTGGCCAAGGTAATGTGGTGATGTTCTGTTGTTTGAGGTAACCTGTAACGATCCTGGCCCTGTGACATCTTGCGTTGTCATCCTGGAAGATGAAACGGCGGCCATGACGTCGTGCGAACGGCACAACATGGACTGCCAAGATGTTGTCCCGGTAGTACTGGCCTGTAACACGCCCTGCAACAACATGTAAAGCCGTTCTTCCAGCAACAGTGATGCCTCCCCACACCATAACAGAACCACCCCAAATCGATCATGTCTGATGACGTTAACGTCTTGGAAGCGCTCGTTTCGATGACGCCACACCCTCCTACGTCTGTCCAAAAAATCAACAGTGAACCTTGACTCATCTGAAAACATCACATTGCTCCAGCGTCGATTATCCCAGTGTTGACGATCCCTACACCAACGACGTCTTGCCTGAATGTGATGATCTCTCAAACAAGGGATCACGCGAGGACGTCGGGCGCGAAGGTGACCCCTATGCAGTCGATTCCGAATCGTCTGGCCACTCACTCTCACACCAGTGTCTGTTTGAAGACGAGCGCTGATCTGATTTGCTGTGATGACACGATTTCTCAAGGCCAAGGTAGGGATAAATCGATCCTGGGCTTGAGTTGTCGCCCTTGGTCGACCTGAGCGTGGTCTGTCCTGTACAGATTGTGTATCACGGTATCTGGACCATAGCCTGCTTATGACAGACTGAGAAACATTCATCGTCCGCGCCACAACCGCCTGTGTTGTGCCGATCTGTAGCATGCCAAGGGCACGTAACCTTTCATTTTGGGTAAGCCGACGCATATCAAAATTTGTTTTCTGGTCACTAAAACAATTAAACTGATGTTTCCACCCTGGAATTCAATGCCACAATGACTGTAACATTCAAAGTCAGAGTCGTGCAAATCTTGGGTTGGATCCCCATGATGATCCCAAGCATCACCTGCATTCCATGCGGTAGCTATTGGTGCGTTTGGGCGTCACATGTAACTGGAAATGTTTCTTCTGTTAGGTTCTATAGTGACTTTTTTCGTAGTCATTTGCATATTTTAGTATTATGCCCCCAAAATCAAATATCCCCTACTTTTTTTGAATAGTATATATTATTACTTAATGTCTTGCACTCGACCATTAAACATCACATATAGAAATACCGGCGATAACTTGTTATTCATACAATTGTACGTGACAATATGCACGCTATGTTGCACACCGTCTATAGTCCCCAGATTTAATTCTATTAAAACTGCTCAATTCAAACTGTGACCTGGCGACCATGTTATTGTGAATAACCTGCTATATTTAAAACGCTATTCATGTGATAATGTACTAATGGAAATAATATATTCCCTGGGAATGAACGTAGAACATGTATGGTTAGGGTTAGGGTTTATACATTATGCAAGAGCTAAATATGTCTATTGCAAATCTTTATTTAGGCTTCGGATCTTATAGGAGTTATTAATTAGACCTTTCTTTACATGACAAACTCAACTCTGTAGACCCTCGGATGGCTTGGATACAGCTTAAAAAGTCGTCCATTTAAATTTAAATCAATAAATGACCGACCAAGTTAACGTTTACAATATAGCCATTGGGAATGTTACTTGATAATCAAGGCTATCGTCAGTAAATCAAACGATCTGAAATTTTCTTTTTTTTTATCATCTTTATTTCAATTATTATAGCAAGAATGGCCCACTGGTTATTAAACTCTTAGCTAATGTATCTTTATGTAACCTATTTAAGACGTATAGAAGGAGGGCGGGGGTACACGATCATACGTGACAATCGTCGAGTAGCCTATAGCGAATGTGCTTGATATTCTCTGGATTCTTTAATCTCCTCTTTTTTCAACTAAAGGTCTGTTATCTATGGAAATCATGGGTTCGATCTAGGGTTTGCACTTGGCAATTAAAATGCAAATTAGCCCCCCCCCCCTCACCCCCACCAATAAAATACAATCGATCAGGGGAACTAAGGATGTTTACGGTAGTCTGGAATTGAGCAAGTTATTTAATCTGGACAAAGTAGAAAGTGGCATGAAATGTCATTAAATATACTCTTACATAAAAGAAACGCACAACTCATTTTTCATCATTTTTTATTTATTTAAACGAAGTCGTTCTTTCCATAAATCTTACTTGTTTTAATGTTATTATGTTCGGATAAAAGAAATTCATTATTGATTTTTGCCGAAATTTGTTATCGCCTGATTCACCTAAATCTAAGGCCTTTAAGGTCCCGGGGTTCTCGGTTTCCAAATCAGTTGCACATATAAACACTCAACGAACCAAGTGATGTCACATCTGAATGAAGACCAACGCAACAACGCTATTGGTCGATTACAAGCACGTCAATCCAAGACAGATGTAGCCAGGCTGATGAATGTTCCCCTTAGTTCCATTTCTCGCCTTTGGGATAGATACCGACAGCGAAGTTCAACACGTGACCGCTCAAGCTCAGGCCAAACAAGAGTGACCCCACCTGTCCTGGGTCGTCACTTCCGGTCACGTCATTAGCGTAAATGGTTTACAACAGCGACCTCTACTGCAGCAGCAATTCCCGGGAGGCGGAGAATCTCGTACCAGACTGTCCGTAAACGCCTACTTGAAACCAAATAACGAGGCAGACGTCCAAATGTTGTTGATGGAGGTTCATTCTTAATCTAAGCATATTTATGGTCTTTCCCATATATCTACCCTTACAGCCCGGACAAATAATAACATATATAATACAAGCCAACGGTGAGGCTGATGTCCCCCGCCGAAATCCCAAAATAAATAGATGACACATATTAATTAATCGCACATTTATTTTTTTTCAAACGTATCGAGCAATCAAACTGTACACGAAGTGTCATCGAAAAGTGTTTTATAAAGAAAAATGCTAAAACCGACGAGAAAAATGAAAATGTACCCTAGTTAGGGGGACCCTAAAGGCAGACAAAAGGGCCCCCACGCTGGACAAAAGGGCCCCTCTGGCCAAGGGAAAAGGCCCTCGTGCCAAGAGAAAGGGCCCTCGTGTCCTAGTCAATCGTTTCTATTCACTGTTACTGTCGAATCCATTACTGAATGAGAATGCAGTCATTGTATTGGCATAAAAATCATCAATCAAGATGAACCTAAGTTATCTTGTCCCAAAGTATCAACCAATCAAATTGCTTATCTCTGCCTACCCTAAGAAGAAAATGCTCATCTTCGAACTCCATCAAGGCATTGACCTAATAAGCATACACACCAATTTTGAACATTTTAACTCAATTCGAAGGAGAGTTATTGTGTTCCAAAGTCTCGGCAAATCAAATTGCTTATCGCTCTGCTTACCCTGAGCAGAAAATGCTCATTATCGATCTTAGTCAAGGTATTACTGTAATGAAACTATACACCAGTTTCATCACTCTCACTTAATTAGAACTAAAGTTATCGTGTCCCAAAGTATCAACCAATCAAATTGCTTATCTCTGCTTACCCTAAGCGGAAAATGCTCATCTTCGAACTCCATCAAGGCATTGACCTAATAAGCATATACACCAAAATTGAACATTTTAACTCAGTTAGAAGGAGAGTTATTGTGTTCCAAAGTGTTGTGAAGGATAAATAGTTAACTTCACTGGTCTTACTCCTGATTGGGAGGCCAGAGTTACTTGCTCTTGTTTTTTAACCAGCCAGCCATGACGACCGTTTTGTACCGCTATGTTTTCAGTTTATAGTTATTAGTATGTATAATCAGAACAAAAATATAGTCAGAAACTTTATTCAATGTTTTATTTATTAATCCGAGACAGCTTCAGAACAAATTGGTAGCAGAGCGTGGTTTCTTACAGTCAGAATTGATGTTCACTCTTAAAGAATAGTCCTATCCTTTTGACGTTTTGTTTACATTTTCTACTTTCGATATACTAAAAATGGCAGACGGCAAACAGCAGTTGCAAAATGATAATAATCACACAGAAACCGACCGAGAGCAAGGCAACAGCAGTCACAATGAAACACAGAATAGAATAGATTCATTAAAACAGACGAAAGTAAAAGTAAAAACCGCTTTTACAAAAGTTAGGAATAATTTGTTATAGCTGATAGAAGTCGCCCTAGATTCAGACGAAAATGAAAATACACCGAGTAAACGAGACATTCGACAGGAGAGTTTTATACTTAATTCTGCATTAGACGAAGCTGTGGAAATCATGGTTTTGTTGGCAGATGAGTATGCGAAGAAAAATGATACAGACAACATGAAGAAAATTAGTAGAGAAATGGAAGAATTAGAAGAGAAATTTAGCGCAGCACATGAAGAAGTAAAAGATTATTGAATATCATGTAAAGATATTATGTCTACTAGCGGAAAGTCACGCAGTAAAGAAGATGTTGATCGCTTTGTACAGTTCACTATAGATCAGTCACCAGACCCGATACACCCGGACAATGACAATACACATAGCCCACCAGAAAGTAATGGTGCACCACCCCTGCAGCAACCTGTAGCGTCGTCGTCGTCTCTGAACCAGTTTACCAAGCCTATTCATCCAGAAAATAATGATGTGCTACCCTTCCAGAAACCTTTAGCATTGTTGTCTCCAAACCAATCTACAGAAAAACAGTCATCTATTGCTATGTGTCCAATAGTGCCCACTGACGCAGGACCTGGGTTTCAATGTCTTTGGGCCATGACATGTGGAAACAACTGAAAAGAGTATCTATACCAATGTTTTCTGGTGATAAGAAGACATATGAAAGTTGGAAAGCTGCGTTCCATGCTTGTGTCGATTCTGCTCCTGCAACGTCTGAATATAAACTTTTACAATTAAGGCAATATTTATCAGGAGAGGCCTTAACGTGTGTTGATAATTTGGGACATTCAGCCACATCATATGAAGCAGCAAAACAGCGCCTAGACAGAAAATATGGTGGACAACAACGACAGATAAACATCTTCTTAGAAGAAATAGATTCATTCAAACCAATTAGACAGGGAGTTGCTAAAGATTTAGATCTTTTTGTCGATATACTCGACATAGCAGTAGTAAAAATAAAAGACATGGGCAGAGCTGAAGAATTGGGAAATGGTTCGCTTTACACTAAGCTTCAGAGGAAGATGCCTGAGTCACTTTTAGCACAGTATCAGAGATGGGTTTTCGAAAATGGAAAAATCGAAAACGTTGAAACTTTACATAGGTTTATAATACAGGAAGCGGAATTCCAGACTGTATATATATAGCATCTGAAACTATTCGAGGTGTCATTGGCGCATTAGAAAATAAATACAAGGGGAACAACTCTAGCCATAGGACTCATGCCACTTATTCTGACCAGTCACTAACTAGACGAGAATATCCGGATTCAAGTATCAGTAATCAGAGACAGGTGAAATGTGTTATTTGCCTTAAACCACATGAAGTGTACAGGTGTGATCAGTTTAAAAGCATGAATAATGACCAGCGTTGGATGGCAGCAAAAGAACATAGACTTTGTTTCCGGTGCTTACGTAGAAATCATTGAGGTTCCACATGTGGTAAATTACAGATTTGTGGTTTGAATGGTTGTCACTTGACCCATAATAGACTATTACACTTTGATCGTCATCAGTCATTAAACAGACAGCCTTCAGAAACATTCAGTCAAAACAGTCAGACATCGTCCCCACAGTTCGCTGCGGGAGGGGAGCAACACAGATCGCATACATGTAGTTCATCTATGGATTGGAATTCGGAATTAGAATTTATTGCATTAAGAACTATTACCGTTAGGCTCTCACACAATGGACAAAGCAGAATCGCGAACGCTTTGTTGGACGATGGAAGTATGAGAACATATCTTAATTCAGATATAGCGGCTGAGTTAGGATTACAGGGACAGATCAGAAAGATAAACGTTAATGTTCTAAATGGTAAAATAGAAACTTTTGAAACTATGCCTGTAGAATTTGAGCTTCATAGTATGAATCCCGGTACAAACTTATCTTGGAGGATAACAGCTTTCACCACAGAACGAGTAACTGGAAATATGCCAGTCGTCAACTGGAACATTCGGGAAAGTCAATTTGAACACCTTAAAGGCATTCGCTTTCTTCCACCTGCTAATAGTTCATGTGTAGACATTATAATTGGTCTTGATTATGCCGAACTCCATTATTCACTTCGAGATATTCGTGGTAAGCCTGGAGAACCAATAGCACGATTGACACCGTTAGGTTGGACGTGTACAGGAGTCACAAGTCGCCCTCAGGATGGCAGTGTTTCAAAGTTCATCGCTACGTACTTCATGAGAGATAGCTTAGTACCTTTTCAACAGAATCTGGACACAACATTGCGTAAATTCTGGGAAGTCGAAGAAATAACAGCGACAACACCCTATATGAAAACAGAAGACAGAATTGCTTTGAAGAAAGTTGAGAAATCAGTAAAGAACAACGAAAATATTTATCAAGTAGCTATTCCATGGAGAGATGATATCTCATGTCATGACTTACCTTATAATTATAAAATGGCACTTCGTCGTTTGTTAAGTACTGAAAAGCGTCTTCTTCGAGATCCGAACGTTGCCAACTTGTATTCAGATGTTATCCGACATTACTTAGATAGTGGTTATATCAGACAGGTTCCAAGAGAAGAAGATAATACTGATGCCTGGTTTTTACCACACTTTGCAGTAGTTCGGCCGGATAAAGCTACGACTAAGGTGGGCATTGTTTTTGATGCCCCCGCTAAACAGGATGGAATATCTTTAAATGACACAATTTATCAGGGTCCGAAACTTCAAAATGAGCTGTTTGATGTTTTACTGAGGTTTAGTCGCCATCCAGTCGCCTTGGTTTGTGACATAGCGGAGATGTACTTACGAATAGAAATAGCACCTGAACACAGGGAGTATCATCGCTTCTTATGGAGATTTATGGATCAAAACAAAGAACCCTCACAGTATGAGTTCAACAGAATAGTTTTTGGTGTTAACTCTTCACCTTTTTTAGCGCAATACGTTACGCAGAAAAACGCAGAGAAACTGGCAGACGCTTACCCTATGGCTGCAGAAACAATTTTAAAATCAACCTATATGGATGACAGCATGGATTCTGTTCCAGATAGTACCAGTGGTATACGATTATACATAGAACCTTCAAAAGTATGGGAAGCCGCAGGTATGCATGCCAGAAAATGGTTATCGAACTCTAAAGAAGTATTGCAGGAAATTCCAATAGAAGATCGCTCTGAGAGTGTAGACCTTGATGAGGGTTATCTTCCGTCTATAAAAACTTTGGGAATTTTATGGATCCCAGATGAAGATACTTTCAGCTTTAAGTCCTGTCCACCTCCTGATGATTTTGAAATTACGAAAAGAAACTTTCTTAGTAAAATAGCAACTCTTTTTGATCCGACAGGTTTCCTGGCACCCTTTGTTATTCGTGCAAAAATCATGCTACAAGAAACATGGACAGCAGGTTTAGATTGGGATGATCAACTTCCAGAACATCTGAGCATTAAAGCCAAAAAGTGGTTTCTTGAATTAAAGGACATCTCTATCATCAAAGTCTCAAGATGTCTACGTCTTGGTCAAGAAGAATCAGTAGTTTGTGTTAATGTTTATGGCAGCGGACTTGTTTCTTGTCGGATAATTGCTGCTAAGTCAAGAGTCGTCCCTTTAATTACGATCAGTATACCTAGATTAGAACTAATGGCAGCTCTATTAGGATTAAGATTAGCCATATCAGTAGCTTCGGTATTAGACATATCAGTTCATCTTATTGTATTTTGGTCAGATAGCCTTAACGTCTTATGGTGGATAAGAGGACGCGGTAGAATATTTAAGCCATTCATTGGTAACAGAATAGGAGAAATTCAGACATATACGAACCCAGACCAATGGCGTTATGTTCCCACCAAGGAAAATCCTGCCGACTTAGTATCTAGAGGACAATCCGTCACAGACCTGAGAAATAGTCATCTTTGGTGGCATGGGCCTACTTACTTGGATAAGTCAGAAACAGAGTGGCCAGAAAACAGAGTTGAAAGAAGTTTGTCTGCTGAATTCGAAGTACGTAAATCTGCTCTTGGAGCATTATCTGAGACTATAGTTACATACTCAATGTTTGCAGAAAATATCGACCCAAGTCAACAGAATAGTATTTGGTGTTAACTCTTCACCTTCTTTAGCGCAATACGTTACGCAGAAAAACGCAGAGAAACTGGCAGACGCTTACCCTATGGCTGCAGAATCAATTTTAAAATCAACCTATATGGATGACAGCATGGATTCTGTTCCAGATAGTACCAGTGGTATACAATTATACAGAGAACCTTCAAAAGTATGGGAAGCCGCAGGTATGCATGCCAGAAAATGGTTATCGAACTCTAAAGAAGTATTGGAGGAAATTCCAATAGAAGATCGCTCCGAGAGTGTAGACCTTGATGAGGGTTATCTTCCGTCTATAAAAACTTTGGGAATTTTATGGATCCCAGATGAAGATACTTTCAGCTTTAAGTCCTGTCCACCTCCTGATGATCAGACCGGTTTTCTAGTTGGACCAGGCTGAAGCGTGTTTACGCTTGGGTATGCAGATTCATAGATAACTGTCGGTTACCTTCAAGTAAAAGAAATTCTGGAGAGTTATTGCCCGAAGAGATTAGCGATGTAGAAGTTAAATTGATTCAGAAAGCTCAGAGGGATACATTTCCAGATGAATACAGAGCTCTAAGCAACAGTAAAGAGTTACCGAAGCACAGTAAACTACTGGCATTGAAGCCTAGAATTGATACAGAGAGAGAGAGAGAGAAATGGGGTTTAACGTCCACTCGACACAACTAGGTCATTTCGGGACTAACACATGGTTTTTAATTTTATTTCAATAATTCGCTTGCGCGTAGGGGTCTTTAGCAGTGGGAGGAAACCAGAGTGCCCGGAGGAAACCCACGAGGTTGAGAAGGCGCCCCTATCTCCATGCCACATACGCTCACACCAGGGCTCGAAACCACAGCCGCAAGCCAGAGGTGACCGGCCAGCTAGAGGTCCAGATGGTTTAATGAGATTAGATGGACGCCTACAAAATGCAGAATATCTGTCGTGCAATATCAGATATCCCATCATTTTACCCAGGAAGAATTGGATCACAAAGCTTATTGTAAGATATTACCACGAACAGGGAAATCATTCCATAGGTTCAAATCAAACGCTGTCGGCCCTTTCAACGCGCTTTTGGCTTATTGCAGGTCGAGAAGAAATTAGAGCCTGGGAATCAGAGTGCGCAGGGTGTCGACGTAGAAAAGCTAAAGCTGCCACACAGATTATGGCGCCACTACCTAAGATTCGTCTACAGATGCCGATTCGTGCCTTTGCTAAAATAGGTGTAGACTATGCCGGACCATTTATCACTATTCAGGGTAAAGGTAGACGCAGACAGAAACGGTATCTAGCCTTATTCACATGTCTCGATACTAGAGCTGTGCATTTAGAACTAGCTTACAGTTTAGATACAGACTTCTTCTTAAACGCATTTTATAGAATGGTCAACAGGAGAGGTTTACCTAAGGAGGTTATTTCCGACAACGGATCGAATTTCGTAGGAGCGGAACGAGAACTGCGTGAGCTAGTCCAGCAACTAAACATTGATACAATGATAGCATCTACAGCTAACCAGGGAGTTAAATGGACCTTTAATCCCCCAATCTCTCCTCATTTTGGTGGAGCTTTCGAGTCAGTGATAAAGTCAGCAAAGAAAGCGATATATGCTATTTTAGGAAACTCAGATGTCACAAATGAAGAACTATTATCAGCCATGACAGGGGCCGAGTCTCTCATTAACTCTAGACCCCTTACTTATCAGTCTTCAAATCCACAAGATGATGTCCCATTAACGCCAAACCACTTCCTCACAGGTCAGCTAGGAGGAGAATTCGCTCCAGAATCCGTGATAGTACAGATTTTAATCCACGTAAAAGATGGCGGAGGGTCCAAGAATTGGTACGTCATTTGTGGCATCGTTGGTTCAAGGAATGGTTGCTTCAACTTAATCCAAGGAAAAAGTGGTTCAATACTCGGCAGACACTCCTCGTGTACAGTGGCCGCTAGGAAGAATTGTTGAAGTTTTTCCAGGACCAGACGGCCATGTGAGAGTTGCTAAAGTTCAAGTTGGACAAAAAGTATTCACACGGTCAATTTCGAAATTGTGTCCTTTAGAGTATAAAGATAAGGCAATCACCGATTAATGAACAGTAACCAGTGAGCAGAACAGTAAATTAGTCATTACATTTTACAGTGATCGGCCTTATTTTCAAAGTTTAATTGTATTACTCCATTTAATTCTGTGTATTTCATTAGTATACAAAAAGTGATATGACATTTTATCATATCAGGAAGGGGAGAATGTTGTGAAGGATAAATAGTAAACTTCACTGGTCTTACTCCTGATTGGGAGGTCAGAGTTACTTGCTCTTGTTTTTTAACCAGTCAGTCATGACGACCGTTTTGTACCGCTATGTTTTCAGTTTATAGTTATTAGTATGTATAATCAGAACAAAAATATAGTCAGAAACTTTATTCAATGTTTTATTTATTAATCCGAGACAGATTCAGAACACAAAGTCTTGACCAATCAAATTGCGTATCGCACTGCTTACCCTGAGCAGAAAATGCTTATTATCGAACTTAGTCAAGGTATTACTGTAATGAAACTATACACCAAGTTTCATCACTCTCACTTAATTAGAACTAAAGTTATCGTGTCCCAAAGCATCAACCAATCAAATTGCTTATCTCTGCTTACCCTAAGCGGAAAATGCTCATCTTCGAATTCCATCAAGGCATTGACCTAATAAGCATATACACCAAGTTTGAACATTTTAACTCAATTGGAAGGAGAGTTATTGTGTTCCAAAGTCTCGACCAATCAAATTGCGTATTGCTCTGCTTACCCTGAGCAGAAAATGCTCATTATCGAACTTAGTCAAGGTATTACTGTAATGAAACTATACACCAAGTTTCATCACTCTCACTTAATTAGAACTAAAGTTATCGTGTCCCAAAGCATCAACCAATCAAATTGCTTATCTCTGCTTACCCTAAGCAGAAAATGCTCATCTTCGAACTCCATCAAGGCATTGACCTACTAAACACATACACCAAGTTTGAACATTCTAGCTCAATTAGGAAGAGAGTTATTGTGTCCCAAAAAGTGTGACGGACAGACAGACAGACAGACGGACGAACCCATTTTAATAGTCCCCCAACTTTCTTCGAAAGGCGGGGGACAATAATCGGATTTACAAGTCATTGTTTGTTTTACATGAAATGTAAAATTGTCCGTGATATTAATGGATGAGCCTTCAATTATGATTGAACACGTTTTACATTTTGATTCATTACACTTTTTAACTGTGGGTATGATTTTAGTTGATTCGAATTTTGATGAGATTAGTAATTTAGCCAGGCTTTGAGGTTGCTTTAAACTATTTATTATTTTTGTCTTATTTAATATATCATCCATAATCGGGCTATTTTTAAGAATATGGAGATTATTATTAATTATAGTTTTACCATCTTCTTGTGATGGGTTGAAAGTAGTTACTAAAGCAACTTCCTCGTGTCTCTTTGTTTCACAAATCGTTTTTGGACACCTTAATTTGCTCTGATCTAAACATAAGGCTTTTCAAATGGCATCATCTACTAGTTTTGCCGGGTAGAGTTGCTTTATAAGAAAACCTTTAAGCTCAGTAAGGCGTATTTGTTTGGTATCCGATTGTGAAACTATTGTGCACACACGTCTAGCTAAATTATACGGAATATTACGTTTGATATGAGAAGGATGGCATGAATTAAAATTGAGATACTGATGTGTGTCTGTCGGTTTATAGTACATATCATTTTCAATTTTACCATTCGGTAAAAGATTCACCGTGCCATCGAGAAAGTTTAGTTTAACTTTACTAGATTCAACAGTGAATTTAATGTCGACATTTAGGCTATTCAAGAAATCTTGGAGTTTGGTGATAGCTGTGTCTTCTATATTAAGGACGCACTAACAATCATCCAGAAATCGTTTCCACGATTGCTTAATCATGTCGCTAAAAGTTTTATCGAACGTTGTGGCTATTTTCTCATACCAATAACGCTCTTATAGAACTAAAGGAAACGAAAACTAGAAAAACCAACAATAAACAACAGGAACTGACAGAAGTTGTCAATGATTTAACGGGAAAGGTAGGGAAGCTTGAAGTCAAAATAGATCAACAATAATACACCCTTATTCAAGAACTGCTAAACATTGTTACTAAGTGTCTTCACAGTACTGATGAAGAACGAAACATACCGATACTTCTGAAGAAAATATCTGAGTTCGTGGACAATTTAAACCCACAAGACAGGAGCCATAGGGAACCTGATAGCAAGGAAACTAGAGCCGCAAAAATTAAACGCTCTATGATAAAAGAATGGACCATCCATCTATCTAATCACAAGAAATGGTTCACGAGATATCATAACAACAGTACAAGAGCAGCAATTTACAAGGAGTGGTGCAGCCGCGACAAACCTTTGCTCCCTATCAGATTCCGCTTGAAATCTGTTCCAGGACACCAATATGGCACAAAGTCCCACCTAGAAGACAAAATCGGAAGTTGAATCAGCAACTGTAAACAAACATATCCGAACAAACGAAGAAAATGTTTTTTAGGCAGGGGCCAGTCCAGAAATCGAGGCCGATGGAAAAAGAACACAAAACAATAGATCCAATAGTAATAAATACCAGTGGCATTCAACTCTGTAGGAATGATATTCTATTATTTGATAAGGGACTAAAATTCACCCCAACACCTTCCAAGGTAGCAAAAAGTCTAAATTATACCTTCCGTTACATTGATGACATAACACCAATCAATGATAATGGTAATTTCAATATATATAAAGATGAAATATATCCTCCTGAACTCATATTAAATAAAGAAAATTCGGGCACTATAAATGCATGTCCTTGACTTGGACATCAATATAATTAACGACAAATTTAATGTCGGTATATTCGATAAAACGGACAAATTTGGTTTTGAAGTAGTAAAATACCCGTCAGCTCATAGTAACATACCAGATACTACACTATACAATGTTTTCTATTCACATGCATTACGATTTTTAAAAATATGCAACAATAAAGAACTATTTCTTTCCCGAATAAAAACTCTTAATTTTAAGTGCACGGCCAAAGGCGGTACGCAATTACGCATTTTGAAAGAAATTTCAAAACTTCCATTTCTTCAACATAATAAGTTTGACATTTCTTATAACGATATTACTGACTACATATTGGATAATTATCCTATATAATTTTACTTAAATTTCTTCTAGATGTCTAGTCCTGTCTGGATTATCGCCCTTATTTTTATGTCTTTATGAATACACTAATAACTTACGATTTCTTTAGCATTCCTGTTTTGCATTTCTTACGTGGGACATTATATAATAATTATACTATGGTTTGTACAATTGCTTGGTCTTAAAAGCTAATGGTTTTTTTTATATTTTAACGTTATTTATCTGGATTATCGCCCTTTTATCGGGAAATTGCACCTTCTAAACCACGACGTCATAACACCTATTACGGCAGATTCACGTCACGCCACTCAGTCAGCAGACGGCTGTCTCCCTAGATAGTATATATTCCTTTGCTTCTTTGTATTCAGTTTTGTTTTGTTTCTGTGACGGTTGTAATGTGTGTCCTAAATGCATTCAATATACTTCAATCCTCTTTATTGATTTAGTGTTTTTGAACTAGGCCTACTTCTCTTATACATTTAACGATGTGGTTGCTTGTGTAGCGGAATTTATACTACAATATGCTTGCATTCGTAATTCTTGCAACATATAATAGATCATGACTCATGCTGACATTATGTAATTATTTCTTTGGGTTGCATTCCCAATTGTTTTCAAATTTGAGTGAAGTCTGTGTCACCACAGGCCCGGGACTGTACAGCGCAGTGGACGCTTACGGCTAGCCCCCGGATCCATTCACTCTTTTTGATTTGTTTATATTTGTGGTCTTTGAGTATGATGTCTTGTCCATATATTTGTTTTTGTGTAGAATTGTGTGTGGTGCAGCCCTCCTGCACTTACTATTCAAATGATAGCTGCTTACTCCAGTCTGAACTAACACAATTTTGTAGAAACTGCGCCTCAGACATCATTTCTACAGAGAGGATGATCCTCGACACCCAGAACCCGAAAGCCTGGCGCGAAACAAATCTACTTTTACAGCACAATCAGGAAAAGATGTACAATTAGATAAATTTATCACAACTATAGCATCTCATAAAATTCATTCAAAACCTATCAATAAAAATCTAAAGAAAGGTAAATTAAAAGCTCTCAACAATCTGAGAAATAATGAAAACATAATTATCAAACGAGCAGATAAAGGAGGAGCCATAGTCATTCTATCAAGAAAATATATTTAAAATGCAACAAAACACGGAATATTATGCGCCGCCAACCATCAAAAAAGACAACAACGTCATAGTAAATGTGAGAACATTTGTGTCTGGCTACACCGGCATGCTGTTAAAGGAGGAACACGAATATCTTGTGAACTTCGATCCAAGCATTGCATACTTTTATGGATTGCCGAAAGTACACAAAAGTAGGATAATTCAAGATGCTGTAAGACGAACTAATCATGAAGTTGTAAATATTAAAAGTTCAGGTGACCTAGCGTTCAGGCCAATAGTCGGCGGACCAAATAGTAGTACCCAAAGACTAAGCAACTTCATTGATATTCTGAAACCACTATGTTCTAAAGTCAAAAGTTTTCTCCGCGATGATATAGATTTCCTTCATCATTTGCCTAAGCAAGTAAAACCTGGTAGTACATTAATAAGCTTTGATGTAGTAAATCTATATAATAACATCAGTAAAGATCTTGGGTTTAAAGCTATCGAATATTGGATAGAAACATACCCCGATAGTATCCCAGAACGTTTTTCTAAACAATTTATAATTGGCGCTCTAAATTTAGTAATTTCAAAAAACATATTTTTCTTCGATACCCATTATTTCTCACAAATTAAAGGAGTTGCTATGGGTAAAAAAGTTGGTCCGACATACGCAACATTAACGATAGGTTACCTCGAAGAAATTTGGTATGAGAAAATAGCCACAACGTTCGATAAAACTTTTAGCGACATGATTAAGCACTCGTGGAAACGATTTCTGGATGATTGTTGGTGCGTCCTTAATATAGAAGACACAACGATCACCAAACTCCACGATTTCTTGAATAGCCTAAATGTCGACATTAAATTCACTGTTGAATCTAGTAAAGTTAAACTAAACTTTCTCGATGTCACGGTGAATCTTTTACCGAACGGCAAAATTAAAACTGATATGTACTATAAACCGACAGATACACATCAGTATCTCAATTTTAATTCATGCCATCCTTCTCATATCAAACGTAATATTCCGTATAATTTAGCTAGACGTGTGTGCACAATAGTTTCACAATCGGATACCAAACAAATACGCCTTACTGAGCTTAAAGGATTTCTTAAAAAGCAACTCTACCCGGCAAAACTAGTAGATGATGCCATTCGAAAAGCCATAAGTTTAGATCAGAGCAAATTAAGGTGTCCAAAAACGATTTGTGAAACAAAGAGTCACGAGGAAGTTGCTTTAGTAACTACTTTCAACCCATCACAAGAAGATGGTAAATCTATAATTAATAATAATCTCCATATTCTTAAAAATAGCCCGATTATGGATGATATATTAAATAAGACAAAAATAATAAATAGTTTAAAGCAACCTCGAAGCCTGGCTAAATTACTAATCTCGTCAAAAATTCGAATCAACTAAAATCATACCCACAGTTAAAAAGTGTAATGAATCAAAATGTAAAACGTGTTCAATCATAATTGAAGGTTCATCCATTAATATCACGGACAATTTTACATTTCATGTAAAACAACCAATGACTTGTAAATTCGATTAAACAGCAAAAACAACGATCTATTAGAAGCAAAGGAATCATATTTTATTGAAAAAATCAAACCATTGCTTAATTCAAGGTGTTGATGTTGTTATATTAACATTATAGTTGTGTAAATTATAAATGTTTAATTAATAATTTTGTTAATGATACATAATGGTATGCATTTTATTTTATCGTACATATTATAGCCATTATCGTTCATTGTTGTAACCATGACGTTATTACGTCACATCAATTGTTGGAATTGGTAACATTTGTCTGATGAAGCTTAATAAAGCGGAAAGTACTCACAAAAAACAAGTTTTCTTTCCTAAGACATCTTTATTTCGAATATCTACCACCTAAGAGTAGCTTTAAATATAACCTTTTACTATATATGTATATATATATATAAATAAATAAGATGTTTGAAAAGAAAACAGACTACATATTTAAAGTTAGCGCTTTCAGTTCCGTCGGAACCTCTTCAGACTTTTTAATATGATAGCGTAACTATATAAACAAAAATGTTAACAATAGAAAGACGTCACATCCGACGTTTACAATATGTTGAGTTACTACTGTTAATAACAATTTACGTTGAAATTTAGTTAAATATACAATGAAATATACATATTTATGTAATGAAATATATTTATAAAATACATGAGTTAAACTTTAACATTAAGTTCGGGATTGTATTTCCGTATAAACGCACTTTCTTTTATTTCTAATAGCGCTTGATTTGATACATTTAATTTGTACATAGGGAAAACCGTGTATTTACCTCCGCCACAGAGATCTAGATGTTCGCTTAAAGGAATAGTTCTATTTTCTGCGTTTTTAATTTGAGAACGATGGAGGTTCATTCGTCTACTTAATTGTAATTCTGTTTTCCCTATGTATCTACCCTTACAACCTGTACATATCATCAAATAAATTACATTATTTGATTTACAATTCATATTTTGTTTGACTGTAAATATTTGATGATTTGTGACAGTGATAGACGACCCTTCGATAATATCATTACATGTTAAACATCGATTATCATTACATTTAGAAACTGTGGGTGTAGGAAATATGGAATCAAATTTTGAAGATGTCAACATTGTTCGTAAACTATGTGGTTGTTTCAGACTGTTAATTATTGTGGTTTGATTAATAATTTGGCTCATTTTTTCGCTATTTTGAAGAATATGACAGTGTTTGTCATATATTAATTTGCCCCTCTCTTGTGATGGGTTGAAAGTTGTAACTAACGCTATTTCCTTATTTGTTGAAACAGTTTCGTAAATTTTCGGTTGTCTTAATTTTGTCTGATCAAGGGAGAGGGCTTTTTTGTTTGCATCCAAAATGAGTTTAATAGGATAATTCTGTCGGAGTAGATAACCTTTCAATTGGTTTAGTCACGAGTTTAGTTTCATGGTTCGAAACGATTGTGCACACTCTTCTAGCTAGACTAAACGGGATGTTTCGTTTTGTATGGGGTGGATGACACGATTTGAAATTTAGGTACTGGTGTGTATCTGTACTTTTAAAGAATAAATCTGTTTCTATTGTACCCCCTGCTGATAATTTGACTGTTACATCCAGGAAGTTTAAAGATATATTACTTTGTTCGATTGTAAACTTTATACTTCGGTCTAACGAGTTTAGTAAATCTAGCAGTTTTGTTATAGTTTGTTCGTTTTGTTTTAATATAAAAAAACAATCATCCAGAAATCTTTTCCAGTGGAGTTTTGCATAGTTACAAAAGGTGGCGCCAAAGGTTATATCTAGTTTAGTGTACCAAATTTCCTCTAGATATCCCAAGGATAGACTAGCGTTCGTAGGCCCTACTTTCGTTCCCATGGCAACACCTTTTATTTGCCTATAGTATAGGCTATCGAAATAAAATATATTATTGGATATGACCAGATCAAGGGCGTTTAGTATAAAAGATTTTGTGAAACGACCTGGTATCTCTTCTGGAAAATTATTTATCCAGTACTCAATAGCTCTAAGTCCTAACGTTCGATCAATATTATTATATAAGTTTACTACATCAAAACTAATAAGTGTACTACCTGGTTCTACGCATTTGGGTAATTGATGTAGAAAATCAATGTCGTCACGTATATAACTTTTAACGTGCGTACATAATGGTTTGAGAATAATATCAATAAAATTGCTGAGCCTTTGTGTACCACTGTTCGGTCCTCCAACTATAGGTCTAAACTTGAGGTCTGATGGATTTTCAATGCAAATAACTGTACTTTTGTTAGTCTTAATTTGTTCTTGGATGAGTTTACTTTTATGTATTTTTGGTAATCCATAGAAATTTGCGGTATGTGACTCGAATTCAGTTAAATATAGATATTCTTTATCAGTAAATTGGCAAATGAAATCTTTTAGAAAATGTCGTATTTTACGTCTAATATTACTATTGACATTTTCACTAGACGGATAATAGTATTGTTTATCTTGGAGCATTTGTAATATATTAGAACGATAAAAGTACTTATTTAGAATTACAATAGCCCCACCTTTATCAGCCTGTTTAATAATTATGTCTCTATTGTTTCGTAAATTAATCAGGCCTATCTTCTCTTGTGCATTTAGATTCTTGTTTACTTTAATATAATTGACTTTGTGAGCTAAAGTTTCGTTTATGAATTGATCCAAATATGTATCTCTTCCTACCTGTGGCGTGAAGTCCGATTTATTTCTTACTAGACTTTCTGAATCTGAGATAGAAGGTTCATTTTCATTTGAATTCCGTGTTGTGTTAACATCTTCATGATATTCGGCTAATCTTAGTTTTCTACAAAAATTTGACAATTCGGATTGTAAAAGTTCCCCATTATAATTAGGTGTGGGTGTGAATTTTAAACCTTTGTTCAATAAATTTATCTCACCTATTTCTAATTGATATGAACTTAAATTAAATATTACTGGTTCATAATTTACCTCCACCGGTCTCGATATCGGTTTTGGCGTTTGTCTAAAAAATAGTTATTTCTATTTGAATTTTGATCTCGAAAAGGAGATCTGTTATAGTCTCTAAAATCTCTGCTGTTCTTTCTGCGGTCTCGAGATCTTCCAGGACTCACATAGTGTCTTCGACTGTAGATCGGAGCTTGTTGATGATGATATCTTGGAATAAATTGTTCATTTCTTTCACCTGTATTTGTAGGTTTATATTGGATTCGGCGGGTTGGCGACGTACGTTGATTCTGCGAGATTTCCCTGGTGGTACTGGGTTCCCGTCCTTGCGGGCGTTTTAAATATTTAATGTTTCTTTCGTTTATGAATTGTGCAGAATTCTCCAACTGTTTCCGGTTCTTCATAATATCAGTACCATTTTTCTCGGCATACTCTGTCAGCCATTGTTTCCGACTTTCCCAGGAAGATTTAGCCTTTAGTTCGTCTGCTAAACATTCTGTCTTCCACATTTCAAATACTTTTTCTTGAATGCCGTCATTTGTTTTTTCCGTGATGAGTTTGCCAAAATCAGAGTCGACTTTCTTGTAATTGATTTAAAATTTGTCGGCATTAATTTTCATCAACTCTATTTGTGCTTTAAATTTTTGGATGGCTAAACGAATGCGAATACGCTGGGCATCTTCAGACTCGTTTGGGATTGGTTTTATCCTGTATTTAACAGGTATTAGTGGCTGATCCAGGCTCACCCACTCTTCGTATGTATTAGCCTGGGTACTGACATTGAAATATTTCAAAAACCATTTGTTTCGTTCTCCTTTATAACGATTCCAATCTTGAATGATGCCTTGTTTAAATTGTTGGACTTCATTATCGTAATTAGTTTGTTGTTGCACCAACACCATTATTCGTAGATTGTTGTACGTTTGGTAATCTATCTAATATATTGGTGAGAACATCTGACAAATTTTTCGTTTGGTCCGATGCTGTTAGACACTTCTTTGTAAAATCGAAAAGTTCTCGAATTAGAGTATTTGTTGTGTCTAATTGAACCGTGAGTATGCTTACTTTACCTTGTAAGTCATTGACAATTTTTGTAAGTTCTTCTACTTGTTTCTTTCCAGCCATGAGAGCGCAAATATACACAAAAAGTTCTGGAAACAACTCTCAGGTGATATATAAATAAATAAGATGTTTGAAAAGAAAACAGACTACATATTTAAAGTTAGCGCTTTAAGTTCCGTCGGAACCTCTTCAGACTTTTTAATATGATAGCGTAACTATATAAACAAAAATGTTAACAATAGAAAGACGTCACATCCGACGTTTACAATATGTTGAGTTACTACTGTTAATAACAATTTACGTTGAAATTTAGTTAAATATACAATGAAATATACATATTTATGTAATGAAATATATTTATAAAATACATGAGTTAAACTTTAACATTAAGTTCGGGATTGTATTTCCGTATAAACGCGCTTTCTTTTATTTCTAATAGCGCTTGATTTGATACATTTAATTTGTACATAGGGAAAACCGTGTATTTACCTCCGCCACAGAGATCTAGATGTTCGCTTAAAGGAATAGTTCTATTTTCTGCGTTTTTAATTTGAGAACGATGGAGGTTCATTCGTCTACTTAATTGTAATTCTGTTTTCCCTATGTATCTACCCTTACAACCTGTACATATCATCAAATAAATTACATTATTTGATTTACAATTCATATTTTGTTTGACTGTAAATATTTGATGATTTGTGACAGTGATAGACGACCCTTCGATAATATCATTACATGTTAAACATCGATTATCATTACATTTAGAAACTGTGGGTGTAGGAAATAAGGAATCAAATTTTGAAGATGTCAACATTGTTCGTAAACTATGTGGTTGTTTCAGACTGTTAATTATTGTGGTTTGATTAATAATTTGGCTCATTTTTTCGCTATTTTGAAGAATATGACAGTGTTTGTCATATATTAATTTGCCCCTCTCTTGTGATGGGTTGAAAGTTGTAACTAACGCTATTTCCTTATTTGTTGAAACAGTTTCGTAAATTTTCGGTTGTCTTAATTTTGTCTGATCAAGGGAGAGGGCTTTTTTGTTTGCATCCAAAATGAGTTTAATAGGATAATTCTGTCGGAGTAGATAACCTTTCAATTGGTTTAGTCTGACGAGTTTAGTTTCATGGTTCGAAACGATTGTGCACACTCTTCTAGCTAGACTAAACGGGATGTTTCGTTTTGTATGGGGTGGATGACACGATTTGAAATTTAGGTACTGGTGTGTATCTGTACTTTTAAAGAATAAATCTGTTTCTATTGTACCCCCTGCTGATAATTTGACTGTTACATCCAGGAAGTTTAAAGATATATTACTTTGTTCGATTGTAAACTTTATACTTCGGTCTAACGAGTTTAGTAAATCTAGCAGTTTTGTTATAGTTTGTTCGTTTTGTTTTAATATAAAAAAACAATCATCCAGAAATCTTTTCCAGTGGAGTTTTGCATAGTTACAAAAGGTGGCGCCAAAAGTTATATCTAGTTTAGTGTACCAAATTTCCTCTAGATATCCCAAGGATAGACTAGCGTACGTAGGCCCTACTTTCGTTCCCATAGCAACACCTTTTATTTGCCTATAGTATAGGCTATCGAAATAAAATATATTATTGGATATGACCAGATCAAGGGCGTTTAGTATAAAAGATTTTGTGAAACGACCTGGTATCTCTTCTGGAAAATTATTTATCCAGTACTCAATAGCTCTAAGTCCTAACGTTCGATCAATATTATTATATAAGTTTACTACATCAAAACTAAGAAAGCCCGTTTATACGGAAATACAATCCCGAACTTAATGTTAAAGTTTAACTCATGTATTTTATAAATATATTTCATTACATAAATATGTATATTTCATTGTATATTTAACTAAATTTCAACGTAAATTGTTATTAACAGTAGTAACTCAACATATTGTAAACGTCGGATGTGACGTCTTTCTATTGTTAACATTTTTGTTTATATAGTTACGCTATCATATTAAAAAGTCTGAAGAGGTTCCGACGGAACTGAAAGCGCTAACTTTAAATATGTAGTCTGTTTTCTTTTCAAACATCTTATTTATTTATATATCACCTGAGAGTTGTTTCCAGAACTTTTTGTGTATATTTGCGCTCTCATGGCTGGAAAGAAACAAGTAGAAGAACTTACAAAAATTGTCAATGACTTACAAGGTAAAGTACACTGAAAAAAAACTTGTGTTGGATCTCAACACAAGTACTTGTGTTAAAACTAATCTACACAAGTTTGTGTTGTTTTGCATTGCATTAACACAAACTTGTGTAGATTTGTAAAAATCTTGTGTGTTTCCTATCAGTAACACAAGTATTGTGTAGGCCTATCGTCAACCAACGGTTTTTTCTTTTTTTTTTCTTCTTTTTTTTTTGTTTACAAAGTCAGAATTCGGGAGTTCACAAGTTTAAGAAAAGTAATAAAATAAAAGGCTTAATTCAAATCCCGAAAATTACATGCTGTTCTTCACTAGAAGAGTGTGAGCACTACAGTAATTAATCAGACAATTGCCAGGCAGACATGAATGTTAATTGGTGTTAAGTTGTCTGTAAAGATGAAATGTCTGGTTGTATTTTTTTTATTGATCCAATAAACTGATATATCAAAGGAATATATAGTGTACATGTGATTTTCAGCACCCTTGTGTTTGTCAAAATTGATTCAATGTGCATTGGAAAACAATGAGTAAAACTCTTAGTAGGCCTAATGTAATTGGTTGATGTAATCGAAATTGGACAGTATATTGAAACTAAACAGTAACCAATCAAATTTAATTAATCTTCCAGATTGTCTCATAATTGATTTATTGATACAATGGTTCTCTAAGTTATATATACTCTATTTGATATTTTACCAGCGACATTCAGTTAGACATTTAACTGTAGGACGCCATGTTTCGTAGTAGTGTCAACCGAGAGTGATATTTTTAAAAATATAATTGTCACACAGAATACAATACCGCAGGTTTGTCAAATTTAAAAAAAAAAAAAAAAATAAAACCGAATATTTAATTTAGCATCGATTTATTGTTTCTATGTATATTACTAATAATTTAAAACAAACAAGTCAGACCAAGACTTGTTCTAGAACCTCGTAATCTTCAACGTACGTTATTCGTAGGATATTTTTTCTGGATGTTAGAGACTAACTCAGAACAATTAAACCGGAAGTGTGTGTTTGAAAATGGCGGACAACGATTCAGCAGTCTAACGAATTTGTCTTAGTTTTTTCTGAAAACGTGCTCTATTAATATTATTCGGCGCTACACCATTGTTCAAATACTTGTTGTAATTGCAAAAAACAACCCCAACTGGGACCAGCAGGTAAGAATCTCTCTTCATTTTATACTCGCATCAATATATACACCTCCATGCTCGCTCGCCCCGGCAGCCATCTTTGTTTCGTGTATATCAGGCATGGACTATAAGCTAGATACTAACTTTTGTACTAGTTTAATTGAAATGTAATCTTATCTGTGTAAAAGAAAAAAAAACAACAAACAAATCAGCCATTTATTTTTATATTAATCAATGTGTAATATATTAGACGTACTGATTCAGAAACTATACACCTGACCTGTCGTCTGAAGTTTTTCTATAATTTCGTTTGTTTGTTTTCAGTCATTGATGTTAGCATATAGGCCTACTCCACAAAGAAAAACTGGTAACAATTTCATTTTCTTTTAATATATTTTTTTAATAATATCACTATCAGTAGAGAGTAATATCCAGTCAAGAGAGAGAGAAAATCGGGTTTTAAGTTCACTTAACAGAACTGTGCGATATACATGTCCTTGTATTAAATTGGTCGAATCAAGTTGGCCCATGCATGATATATATCCTAGAATCAAGTAGGACAGGTCTTCCATTTCCGCCAGTTTCCTGAGCACTGATCATTGTGTATGTTGTGTTTATATTAATTCGGCATAAACTTTGGAGTTGTTGTTAGTGTTTGTTGCATTAATCCTTTAAACTTACTGGCGCCAGGTAATTTTGAGACTAAAATATGGTTCAATTTTAGTTGAAAGATTTGCTTGCACGTAGGGGTATTCAGCAAAGGGAGGAAACCAGCATTTCTGGAGAAAACACACAAGGCTGGTCAGGCAACCTTATTCCTATGAATCACATAACAGAATGGTCTATTTCAAATATGATATTTGCATAAGTATAAACGTAAATCGGCAGCGCTGGACACACTAGCAGAAGGATTCTGCTGAATCAATCAGCTCTAAAATTCACATAGTGTGTACACTGACATTCGCCCAAATCAAACAGGTTTGATATATTTGGCTGAACTATATTTGATTGGTGTGTCCGCTTTGTTGAAGCATTCGTCTGGTTTTTGAATTCCTTAGCCAATAAGCACACATTCATATCAAGAAGTCACATGAATTTTTTGAAGACAAATGTTAAATCATGTGACGTAAAGGTAATGTAAATGAGTGGTGAATCTGACGAGAGAGAGAGAAATGGGGTTTAATAACTACTCAACACAAACTAGGTCATTTCGGGACTAACTTATGGTTTAATTTTATTTCAATAATTCGCTCGCGCGTAGGGGCCTTTAGCAGTGGGAGGAAACCGGAGTGCCCGGAGGAAACCCACAAGGTTGAGAAGGCGCCCCTATCTCCATGCCAGATGCGCTCACACCAGGGCTTGAAACCACAGGTCGAAGCGCGGCACTCTAGACCACTAGGCCTGGAGTATCCACTCAATCGGCTGCAATTATGCGCCAATTGAATTGGGCAAATAATTTGAACACATCATTTTGGTGTGTCCACAGCTTTATTAGAAAAGTCTGTATTTTCTAAAAACCAACAATGAGGCATACCCAGAACAAAAATATAAGGCCATACCATGCTATAGGGTTACATGCACGCCAATGGGACTGCAGGTTTTTTGTTCCATCGAACAATCCAAATGCACTTTCTCAGGAAAAACTGAGAGCAAACCCGCCACCTCCAGAATAGCAACCCGCACCTTACTCACTCAGCCACATGGCTATCGTCTAATTACTGTGACAGTCCAGTCAAATGACAAACAAGGGTTATTAAAATAGATTTTCACGGCTTATGTAAAATCTTCAGGATTCAAATGGTTTTGGATACCGTAGATATTTTAGTTTCAATTTCATATCACACAGTTTGTATATGGTAAGATATCTTAAACAATTAATTACATGTCACATATTCATATTTTTCAGTTTCCATATTAGATGCCATAGCAAATAAAACATCATACAATGAAATAAGAAAAAAAAAACAAATATGGGAGAAGAAAGAGCTGAAAAAATGAGGTATTTGGAGGGTGAGTGTTCAATTCTAATAGAAAAGATTGCTGTTATGGTAATTTGAAATCTCACCATTAAATGTGTTTGACACAATATAGCCCGGTTGGAGCGGAGGTGACATTAGCCTCCATTTCAGGTTATTATTTTGAAATATAAAATTCAATTTAGTATAGTAAAAGTATACACATACATGTATGTGCACATATGACTGTCTCATTTGTGGAGAGTCGAGGTGGGTAAGACACTGGCCCGCATATTTTAAGGCTGCAGGTTTGCTCCCAATGTTGACATAGAAAATTCAGGATGGAGGGCCTGACAAGGACATTCGTCTAGTTGTTCAGATTGAACAACAAAACATGGTCCTGTGTACACATTGGCATGCATGTAAAAGATCCTCTGGCAATTGGAATTTGATACAAGAGTATGCCTTAGGGTCGCGGTACCGTGCAAAATTTCAGTCCAAAATCTCAAGGCCTTTTTGTGACTTCTAAGGGGGTGGGGGTGAATTGCTGGTTGGATGGCCGGATGGTTAGGACATGCGTGCTGTATCATAAAGCTGCGGGTCCTCCGGTTGCTCTCACTCCTAATGACCCCTCAGCGCAAGCGAATTATTGAAATAAAATTAAACCGTATGTTGGTCCCGAAATGACCTAGTTTGTGTCAAGTGGATGTTAAACCCCATTTCTCTCTTTCTCTGACTCTAACCCATTTCATTTGAGCATTATATTTTGTCTGGGCCTGTAACTGGACAAGACATAAGGAGTGTTACGCAAAGTTGAAACAAAATAGAAACTTAAGTCTCGATGTGGCAAAATGAATGAATTTATTTAAACATTATGAACCATATAGAAAGTATTCTTATTTCCCACTTTTTATTTTTTAGGCTGAAGCACCCTCAGAGGAGAATTTAATGAATGATAAAAACAAGAAAAACCAAGCATCAATTTATTTTTTAATTCTGGAAAATAATGCATTTGACCCAATTTTTAAATATTTATTTTTTGTTTTTAATGTTAAGTATTCTTCGAAAACACAATTAGATTTTAATTCCCTTATTAATTTCTATAATATAGAAAGTAGAGTGACATATAAAGCACTTAAAATTTGGTCGGAAATCATAAAAGTATTTAATAGACATTATCTAGAAACCAAATGTAGATCAGATATACCCAGAATTGCAAAAAACCTTGATCTACATTAAGGTGACTTTTCCTTGCTTATGAAATGAAATAAGGTTTAATATCCCACTTTTCTGTGTTATTAGGGTGATTCTGCCTTACAGTCTACTCTTATATCAAATATTTCAACTGCCAAGGGTTCATTGAAGGGAACTCAGGGGGTCAAATGGTTAACTGGCACACATTGGATCAGGAGGTCTGGCATTGAGTCAAATATGTCAATTGTCAAGGGTACTTTAAAGTGAACACAGTCGAAGTGGCTTTGATCCGGGCTTGTACCCATTTGACCCAGTTTGTGTCAAGTGGACGCTTAACCTCATGTCTGGGGGTCACGGTGGCCAAGTGGATAAAGGCGCTGGTTCGCTAGCCTGGAGGTCGGGTGTTCGATCTCTGCATTGGCCAAGAAAGTTCATTTCGATTTTCCGGCGTGATTTTCCCTTGTCAGTGAGGCAGAAGGAGGGCCTGACAAGGATAGCTGCCTAGTCATTCGGATGGGATGAAAAACTGAAGTCCCGTGTACGCATTGGAGTGCATGTAAAAGATCCCTTGGCAGTTGGAATTTCGATATTAGAGTAGGCCGGGCAAAATTTCCCTCATTGACACTGTATGGCGTATGCCGTCTTCCATTAGCCCAGGGTAGGTGCAAAAGAGTAGGACGTTAAACCCCATTTCATTTCATTTCTTAACCTCATTTCTATCTCTTTAAAATGCACGGCAATGTGTACATTAGATTGAGGTTTTTTGTTCTATTCAAACAACTATATATTGTCCCTTCCCACGTCCTACACTACTGACATGGAGGAACTATGCTTGGAACTCCAGTTGAAATTTCTCGGCCAACGCCTTATTCTCACCGTGGCTTCCCATTGCTTATGATTTGTAATTGTATATAAATATTTTGTACATATTATTCAATATTTGCCATTGTCTCTGATATTTTTATATTTCAATCCTGCAATCTTGATGCTTTGCTCCTTATATGTACAAAATATTCATTTTGTTTGGGGTTTGTTTTCCTAATGAGGAAAGAGTTCTACACCATTTTATTACTCCTGTAAAATAGGTCATTTTTCTTTTGTTATTTTTCTGTGTATGCTAGTTATTTCTAGATTACTCACTAATCACTTGTAATTCGACTTACAACACTTTTCACTTTTTGAAAGTAATTCAAATTAGTGAATAATTTATCTTATTAGTGTTTGGTATATATCTTATTAAATTTAAATATATTTGAATTATATATTTTGGGGTATGGGGTTGGGACACTGTCTTTATATGCTTAGTACTTGTTGATGGGTAAAGAAAAATTTAAATAGCTATTTTATAGTTTGTGATTGGGGGGAGGGGGGGGGTCATTATTTAACACAATTTTATTAATATTATTTTTCTGTTAACATTCCAAATATCATTTTATGAATAAATAATAGTTTAACAAAAAAAAAATGATTGTTACCTCATTTATCAAACTTTGCAGATTAAACAGAGCAAAAGGAGGGATGCTGCATGGGAAAGGTTGCTATTTTGGATATAAATTGGGGGAAAAACAACACAAGGTTTTGTTAATGGTTATACACAAGTTTGTATATGAAACCACACAAGTTTCAGAAATTTCAACACAAGTTTCAGCAATTTCAACACAAGTTTCAGAAATTTCAACACAAGTTTCGGAACTTTCAACACAAGTATTGTGTAGATTTTCACACAAGTTTCAACACAAACTTGTGTTGTTTGACAAATTTTAACACAAGTCTTGTGTTGTATCAGCATTTAACACAAGTTTGTGTTGTTTCAACACAAGTTTGTGTTGTTAAATAGTAACACCCAACTTGTGTTGAAAACAACACAAGTTTGTGTTGTTTCAACACAAGTTTTTTTTCAGTGTAAGCATACTCACGGTTCAATTAGACACAACAAATACTCTAATTCGAGAACTTTTCGATTTTACAAAGAAGTGTCTAACAACATCGGACCAAACGAAAAATTTGTCAGATGTTCTCACCAATATATTAGATAGATTACCAAACGTACAACAATCTACGAATAATGGTGTTGGTGCCCAACAAAAGCAACAACAAACTAATTACGATAATGAAGTCCAACAATTTAAACAAGGCATCATTCAAGATTGGAATCGTTATAAAGGAGAACGAAACAAATGGTTTTTGAAATATTTCAATGTCAGTACCCAGGCTAATACATACGAAGAGTGGGTGAGCCTGGATCAGCCACTAATACCTGTTAAATACAGGATAAAACCAATCCCAAACGAGTCTGAAGATGCCCAGCGTATTCGCATTCGTTTAGCCATCCAAAAATTTAAAGCACAAATAGAGTTGATGAAAATTAATGCCGACAAATTTTAAATCAATTACAAGAAAGTCGACTCTGATTTTGGCAAACTCATCACGGAAAAAACAAATGACGGCATTCAAGAAAAAGTATTTGAAATGTGGAAGACAGAATGTTTAGCAGACGAACTAAAGGCTAAATCTTCCTGGGAAAGTCGGAAACAATGGCTGACAGAGTATGCCGAGAAAAATGGTACTGATATTATGAAGAACCGGAAACAGTTGGAGAATTCTGCACAATTCATAAACGAAAGAAACATTAAATATTTAAAACGCCCGCAAGGACGGGAACCCAGTACCACCAGGGAAATCTCGCAGAATCAACGTACGTCGCCAACCCGCCGAATCCAATATAAACCTACAAATACAGGTGAAAGAAATGAACAATTTATTCCAAGATATCATCATCAACAAGCTCCGATCTACAGTCGAAGACACTATGTGAGTCCTGGAAGATCTCGAGACCGCAGAAAGAACAGCAGAGATTTTAGAGACTATAACAGATCTCCTTTTCGAGATCAAAATTCAAATAGAAATAACTATTTTTAGACAAACGCCAAAACCGATATCGAGACCGGTGGAGGTAAATTATGAACCAGTAATATTTAATTTAAGTTCATATCAATTAGAAACACTGAAAAAAAACTTGTGTTGAAACAACACAAACTTGTGTTGTTTTCAACACAAGTTGGGTGTTACTATTTAACAACACAAACTTGTGTTGAAACAACACAAACTTGTGTTAAATGTCGAAACAACACAAGACTTGTGTTAAAATTGATCAAACAACACAAACTTGTGTTGGAACTTGTGTGAAAATCTACACAATACTTGTGTTAAAATTTCTAAAACTTGTGTTGGAATTTCTGAAACTTGTGTTGAAATTTTTGAAACTTGTGTTGAAATTTCTGAAACTTGTGTTGAAATTTCTGAAACTTGTGTATAACCACCAACAGACCCTCCTTTTATTCTGTTTTAAATGTAATGTTTGATAAATGACATGACACCAATTTAGTTCATAGAATTTATATTTATTCATAAAATTATTATTTATTTATAAAATTACACCAATTTTATTCATAAAATTACACTAATTTTATTCATAAAATTACACCAATTATTATTTATTCATAAAATTACACCAATTATTATTTATTCGTAAAATTACACCAATTATTATTTATTCATAAAATTACACCAATTATTATTTATTCATAAAATTACACCAATTATTATTTATTCATAAAATTACACCAATTATTATTTATTCATAAAATTACTATTTATTCATAAAATTACTATTTATTCATAAAATTATCAAAATTATCATTTTTATGAATTATCATTTATTCATAAAATTATATGAACAATTAAATTAATGCCAAATCAAAACTAATAATGGATAATAAAAACAAAGAAAATCCAATACTAATACAATTGTGGTATATAATGCCCCCCCCCCCACTCCACAGAAAATAAAAAAATAAACAAATAAAAATAAAAAATAAGGAAACCATAAAATAAGCATAGTTATTTAAATTGAACAAAAAAAAAACTCAAAACAAGCACGGAGACATTTGGTATACAAATAAACAAAGTTAATTCCAATGCTAATAAAATTGTGTTATATAATAACAATTTATTCCCCCCATCCCCACCAAATTTTTTTTTAAAGTTACCTTCTTAAAAAAGAAATAATAATTTAAACGCTATGTACACAATATTCCTACTCCATGCCCCCCAAAATAGGATTTACATCAATTGTATATCTAAATTACATACCAGTCAAAACAAGCATTAAAGACATACTAGTAAATTATGCACAAAAACTGAGAAACTACTTACAAATGAAATATAAGAGGCAATGTACAAAATATTTCTATTTAAGTCATAAGCAAGGGGGAGCCATGTTGGCCTACATAACAAAGAAAAGTAGGGAGAGAGAGAGAAATGGTGTTAAACGACCACTTGACACAAACTAGGTCATTTCGGGACTAACATATGGTTTAATTTTATTTCAATAATTCGCTTGTGCGTAGGGGTCTTTAGCAGTGGGAGGAAGTGGGGTACCCGGAGAAAACCCACGAGGTTGGACAGGCTACCCTACTCCTTGCCACGTACAACCGGGAATTTGAAACCACGCCAGAATGGCAGGCCGTATGATACAGCGCGAACACTAACCATTCGGCCATTCCCCCCCCCCCCAAAGAAAAGTAGGATGTTAAAAACCCCTTTTCAGCTTTTAAAGAGAGAGAGAGAAAAAATGGGGTATAATGTCCACTAGACACCTAATTATTTCAGGACTAACATATGGTTCAATTATATTTCAATAATTAGCTTGCAAGTAGGGGTCTTTAGCGGTGAGTAGTGAGAGGAAACCGGACGACCTGGAGAAATCATGAACACAGGGGGAATCGAAACCACGTTAGTTGACTTAATGACGGACCTTATGATACAGCATGCACGTCCTATCCCCCCTTTCATTTAATAAGCAAGGGAAAGTAACCTTAATGTACCTGAGTGCCCTATATAATAGGGGGGTTGGGATGGGGGGTTGGGATGGGGTAGTGGTCTAGGGTGCCGCGCTTCGACCTCTAGCTGGCCGGTCACCTCTGGCTTGCGGCTGTGGTTTCGAGCCCTGGTGTGAGCGTATGTGGCATGGAGATAGGGGCAACTTCTCAACCTCGTGGGTTTCCTCCGGGCACTCCGGTTTCCTCCCACGGCTAAAGACCCCTACGCGCAAGCGAATTATTGAAATAAAATTGAAACCATATGTTAGTCCCGAAATGACCTGGTTGTGTTGAGTGGACGTTAACCCATTTCTCTCTCTCTCCCCTATATAATACTTCATGATTGACAACCAAATCTGAGTGATTTAAAAGTCACTTTACATTCTATATTTTACACAAATTTCTGGAGAGAATTACAACATAATTGTTTTTTCCAAAGGATATTTAACATTAAAAACAAAAATAAAATCAGATCAAATGCAACCGATGACCTATTAGCTTTTATAATCACTACATTCTTTTTCAAAATTATAAAACAATTTGATGGCTTAATATTCAAAAGGTATATGGTTGAGTTCTCTTGTTGCTGGAATCATACATCAAATGCTCTCCAGTCTGAAAAAAATATTATACATTATTATAGTAAATATACTTTCTATGGTTCAGAATGTTTAAATAAACAACTCATTTTACCACATGTGGGGTCTCTATTTTGTTTCAACTTTGCATAATACTTATTGTGCCTTTTTTAGTTACAGACCTAGGCAGATGATTAAGCCTCAATGGGTAAGAAACCAGAACAAAACTCTTGAAAAAATGACAATATAAATGGGTTTATTGTCTTACTGTTTTGCTCCTAAACTCGGCTTATGAAGACGGGCATACGCCATACAGTGTGCTATGAGGGAAATTTTGCTGTGCATGCCAATGTGTACAGGGGACCTCGGTTTTTTGTCCCATCGAACGTCTCGACAGCTGTCCTTGTCAGACCCTCCGTCCTGAATCACTGACGAGGGTAAAACCACACCGGAAAATCTGGATGAATTTTCTCGGCCAATGCAGGAATCGAACACCTGATCTGCAGGCTAGAGAGTCAGAGTCTTACCCACCTAGCCACATGATCCCCTGCTCCACTAAGACAAGTGTGAATACAGTATTGTATACAGTAATATAATATGATATTATTTATATTTTACAAATTCGTGCATTTGAAGGCTTTATAATACACTAGAATTGAATAGTTACCCACCAAGAACAAGCTGCTCTATAATCATTTATTCAGTCATTTCTTCTTCCATTTTTTTTCTTTTTTAATTTCTTTTATTGTATAATCTTTTTCTGGGTGATTTTCATATGCATCCCTTATTGAAACTGAAAAAATAAATAGATGACATGTACTTAACTATTAAAGATACTTTACCATATACAGACTATGTGTGGGATCATGTGGCTAAGATGCTGGCTCGCTAGCCTGGAGGTCAGGTGTTTGATCCCTGCATTGGCCGAGAGAGTTCATCCACTGATGCAGGACGGAAGGCCTGACAAGGACAGTTGTCTAGCCGTTTAGATGGGAAGGAAAACTGAGGCCTTGTGTACACGTAAAAGACCCTTTGGCAGTTGGAATTCAATATAAGAGTAGGCCTTAGAGTCGCTTCCCGGGCAAAATTTCCCTCACAGCACATTGTATGGCATATGCCCGTCTTCATTAGCCCAGGTTAGGAGCAGAACAGTAGGACGTTGTACCCGGTTTTGTTTCATTTCACAAACTCTGTGATATGAAATTGAAACTAATGTATCCATACGTATCAAAAGTTGTAATCTCAAGGAACTACCTAAGTCGTAAAAAGCTATTTTAATAATCTTTGTTTGTCACATGAGTTAACTGTCGCAGTAATTAGAAGATGGCCATGGTGACTGAGTGAGTTAACTGCTTGCACACTAGTCTGGAGACCGCAGGTTACCTCCTGGTGTTGAACGAGAAAGCTCATCCGTATTTTGTAGCATGGTTTCCTCGGACGTCCAATCTACACATTGGCGTACAAATAAAAGTTCCATTGGCAGTTGGAATTTAATATGAGAGTAGGCCATAGTGCCATTGTATAATGTCCAGGCAAAATGTTTACTTAGCACACTGAATTGAACCAATCGTGGCTGAACTGTAGGACTAACACCCCTTTCCTTACAGGTAATCCAGTATTTTTTTCCTAGTAAGACTAGCAAATATCTTTATCAGCCATGTTTTTTTTCGATATAGGGTGTGGTGAATGGTCTACTAGTGGTTTAATACATGAACATGGCATGGTTTCGATGCCAAGGAGTCGTGTCGTCTGTCCAATTACATGTGATTATTTCGGACTACAGCCTCAATGTTTCGGACTCCGGTAGGTGACATTTCGGACTTGGGTGGGTTACATTTCGGACTCGGGAATAAGTTGAAAGGAAAGATTGAACACGACTGTCAAATCAATTTATAGTAAGCCAAAAACGATTTTTTATAAAAAATGCAGGTAAAATTTACCGCTCACCATCAATATACAGCACCCTGATCACGCACGTGCATTTTGAATGTTTACGAAAAGAATGTTTTCTTTATTTTTATATATTATGTACTATGTATATAAAAAAAGTTGCTGATGAATTTATCAGAAACAGAGCAATTCAAAATTTGGCAAGTAAATCCGAAAAAGGCGTCATACCGAGTCCAACAAATCGGTTGTGTTTAGTCCGAAATGACGTTGGACCAAAATGTTGTGCTATCGGCTGTCTAACTTCTTGAATTTTCTGTGGGTTCTACGGTTTCCTCTTTTTGCTAAACACCCAAACGCGCCAGCGAGTTATTCATATTCAATCTAACCATACCTTAGTCCCAAAACGACCTAGAGCCAGTAGCAAGTAGATAAGGACCCGTCTACAACAATTCTGGGTTTATGCAGAATTAATATTGCACATTAACCCAATTTTGAATACATGTAGTTGAATGAGGCAATAAAACGGAAGTCGGCTAATCGTTGTAGTTGCTTACCGGCAGCCTATGCATGTAGGAACTCGAGTAGGACATAGGATAACTTGGACTACTTGATTCGGCAAAAACAAGTACATATAGGCCTTGTTTATGTCAATCCCCCCCCCCTCTCTGTTGCATATAAGTGCCATATAAAATACTTAATGTGGGATTGTGTCTTCACATACACTTTATAATTGTAGGACATTGGTAAACAAAAAAAAAAGAAGAAGAAAATATAAATTATAAAGATTAAATGAAATTCAAATTGTTACCAGTTTTTCTTTTTGGAGTACTTGGTAAATTCTCAATTATGGCTTAAAAGCTGGTAGGTGGAAAGAGTCACATAGCAGCATTGACTGAAAAATAAAATGAAACTAAAGAGAAACTTCCAAAGACTCATTCTATCATTTTTATTGACTGAATCAGTGAAATAATTACACAGGTGTTTTATGGATTGTGTGTGCAAAATATTTGATTAGAGAGGATCTTTTTTTTTTTTTTTAACATAAATTAGATTACATTTCAAAAAACACAACAGTGTAAAAAGTTATTTTCTAGTCCGTGCCCGGGTTTATGTCTACTCTTGCCAAAATGTTTTTTATAAAAAAAAAAAAACAACAAAAAAACATGAAACAAGAATCAAGTTATCAAGCAAGATGGCCGTCAATCCAAATACCAATCCAACCGCCCAAGGTATTATTTTATAACAGATTCTTACCTACTGGCTCAACTCGAGTTGTTTCTGGTTTAATGTGGTTCTGTAACGTATCGTGGCACCGAAAAACTAATGTTCATTAAGCAAGATATCCGAAAAATGAGACAAATTCAACAATATTATCATGCCAAAATAGTTTTTTCACGGTCCGCCATTGTAAATGACAAATTATCACCACGCATGCGCGAATCTCAGTCCTAATTTCCGATGAGTAATCTGCGCGCGCGAAGTGAATTACTGCGATGATAATCCGCTTAATCTTAATCGGTATTCACCATGGATCACTGTCTTAGTATTATAAGCCATTTTAATGAATTTTGCGACGGCCAGTTTTTTGCTACAAGTGCGAGCAAGGCGATACGGAAAGAAAAGTATGACCGTATATAATTCCGGGGATGGTTGGATTTTTTTAAAGGAAACGAAATACTAATATATCAAAGAAACAATATCGATGCTAAAGAAATAAATACATGGTATTTTTTTTATAAATATTTACAAACCTGCGGTCTTGTATTCTCTGTGGTGACCAATATATCACTGCTCAAAAATCATTTACAGCACGCTGTTAATGGTAAATGTTTGTGTGTGAAATCGGTTTATTTAACGTCCGCTTCCACCGAGGAAAATGTAGCTTAGATTACGTTGATTTTATTAACAAATTACATTACAAAAGAGTTTTACCCATTTTCTTGTCAACGCGTTTGGAGTCAATTGTTAAAACCACACCGGAATGCTCACCAGGTGTATTAGGTATTCCTTTAATCTACCAGTTTATTGGGCCAATAAAAAAATCAACAACTTTATTTTAACTACAGACATCTAAACACCAATTAACATTCAAGTCTGTCTGGCTATATTGTCTGTGTAATAAAAATACCCTTTTTATAACTTGTGGACCCCACAATTAAGACTTTCTACGGAGTTTAATTTTTAAAATTAAAAACACAAAATATTTATTGACGATAGTATACACATTACTTGTGTTAATTTTATGACAAAAACACAAGATTTTATAAATCAACACAAGTTTGTGTTAAACTTAAGAAGAACACAAGTTTGTGTTGATGCAATGCAAAACAACACAAGTTTGTGTTGAATAATTTTAACACAAGTACTTGTGTTGTGACCCAACACAAGTTTTTTTTCAGTGAATAGGTGAGATAAATTTATTGAACAAAGGTTTAAAATTCACACCCACACCTAATTATAATGGGGAACTTTTACAATCCGAATTGTCAAATTTTTGTAGAAAACTAAGATTAGCCGAATATCATGAAGATGTTAACACAACACGGAATTCAAATGAAAATGAACCTTCTATCTCAGATTCAGAAAGTCTAGTAAGAAATAAATCGGACTTCACGCCACAGGTAGGAAGAGATACATATTTGGATCAATTCATAAACGAAACTTTAGCTCACAAAGTCAATTATATTAAAGTAAACAAGAATCTAAATGCACAAGAGAAGATAGGCCTGATTAATTTACGAAACAATAGAGACATAATTATTAAACAGGCTGATAAAGGTGGGGCTATTGTAATTCTAAATAAGTACTTTTATCGTTCTAATATATTACAAATGCTCCAAGATAAACAATACTATTATCCGTCTAGTGAAAATGTCAATAGTAATATTAGACGTAAAATACGACATTTTCTAAAAGATTTCATTTGCCAATTTACTGATAAAGAATATCTATATTTAACTGAATTCGAGCCACATACCGCAAATTTCTATGGATTACCAAAAATACATAAAAGTAAACTCATCCAAGAACAAATTAAGACTAACAAAAGTACAGTTATTTGCATTGAAAATCCATCAGACCTCAAGTTTAGACCTATAGTTGGAGGACCGAACAGTGGTACACAAAGGCTCAGCAATTTTATTGATATTATTCTCAAACCATTATGTACGCACGTTAAAAGTTATATACGTGACGACATTGATTTTCTACATCAATTACCCAAATGCGTAGAACCAGGTAGTACACTTATTAGTTTTGATGTAGTAAACTTATATAATAATATTGATCGAACGTTAGGACTTAGAGCTATTGAGTACTGGATAAATAATTTTCCAGAAGAGATAGCAGGTCGTTTCACAAAATCTTTTATACTAAACGCCCTTGATCTGGTCATATCCAATAATATATTTTATTTCGATAGCCTATACTATAGGCAAATAAAAGGTGTTGCCATGGGAACGAAAGTAGGGCCTACGTACGCTAGTCTATCCTTGGGATATCTAGAGGAAATTTGGTACACTAAACTAGATATAACCTTTGGCGCCACCTTTTGTAACTATGCAAAACTCCACTGGAAAAGATTTCTGGATGATTGTTTTTTTATATTAAAACAAAACGAACAAACTATAACAAAACTGCTAGATTTACTAAACTCGTTAGACCGAAGTATAAAGTTTACAATCGAACAAAGTAATATATCTTTAAACTTCCTGGATGTAACAGTCAAATTATCAGCAGGGGGTACAATAGAAACAGATTTATTCTTTAAAAGTACAGATACACACCAGTACCTAAATTTCAAATCGTGTCATCCACCCCATACAAAACGAAACATCCCGTTTAGTCTAGCTAGAAGAGTGTGCACAATCGTATCGAACCATGAAACTAAACTCGTCAGACTAAACCAATTGAAAGGTTATCTACTCCGACAGAATTATCCTATTAAACTCATTTTGGATGCAAACAAAAAAGCCCTCTCCCTTGATCAGACAAAATTAAGACAACCGAAAATTTACGAAACTGTTTCAACAAATAAGGAAATAGCGTTAGTTACAACTTTCAACCCATCACAAGAGAGGGGCAAATTAATATATGACAAACACTGTCATATTCTTCAAAATAGCGAAAAAATGAGCCAAATTATTAATCAAACCACAATAATTAACAGTCTGAAACAACCACATAGTTTACGAACAATGTTGACATCTTCAAAATTTGATTCCATATTTCCTACACCCACAGTTTCTAAATGTAATGATAATCGATGTTTAACATGTAATGATATTATCGAAGGGTCGTCTATCACTGTCACAAATCATCAAATATTTACAGTCAAACAAAATATGAATTGTAAATCAAATTATGTAATTTATTTGATGATATGTACAGGTTGTAAGGGTAGATACATAGGGAAAACAGAATTACAATTAAGTAGACGAATGAACCTCCATCGTTCTCAAATTAAAAACGCAGAAAATAGAACTATTCCTTTAAGCGAACATCTAGATCTCTGTGGCGGAGGTAAATACACGGTTTTCCCTATGTACAAATTAAATGTATCAAATCAAGCGCTATTAGAAATAAAAGAAAGCGCGTTTATACGGAAATACAATCCCGAACTTAATGTTAAAGTTTAACTCATGTATTTTATAAATATATTTCATTACATAAATATGTATATTTCATTGTATATTTAACTAAATTTCAACGTAAATTGTTATTAACAGTAGTAACTCAACATATTGTAAACGTCGGATGTGACGTCTTTCTATTGTTAACATTTTTGTTTATATAGTTACGCTATCATATTAAAAAGTCTGAAGAGGTTCCGACGGAACTGAAAGCGCTAACTTTAAATATGTAGTCTGTTTTCTTTTCAAACATCTTATTTATTTATATATCACCTGAGAGTTGTTTCCAGAACTTTTTGTATATATATATATATATATATATATATATATATATATATACAAAAAAAGTTTCTTTGAACTACTCCCAGAGAAATATATGAAAAATTATTTTGAAAAAATTTAAGGAGGGCATATATTTTTTTAAAAAATTCATTTCTTTACATTCTAATAAATGACTATTTTTAGAATTTTCCTTGTAAAGTGGGAAACCTTGAATACGCCTCGTCCGCATTTATCCAAATGTGTACTGACTTGAATTGTTCTGTTTTCTGGGTGCCTAATTTGCGAACGATGGAGATTCATTCTAATATTTAGTTGATCATCAGTTTTCCTAATATATTTTTCCGAACATCCATTGCATATTATTAGATATATCACATACTTTGATTTGCAATTCATACTGGACTTCACATAAATTTTTGTATCTGTTGTGATCTGGATTGAATCGCCCTAAATTAAATATGTGCATAAATGGCATCGTGAGTCCCCACACTTGGATACTGTAGGTGTTAAAATATCCGAATCGAATCTGGATTTCGTAAGAATCCTACGTAAATTTGGAGACTGTTTCCGACTATCTATCAGTGTACTATTTTTGAGAATGTATCTCATTTTCGAACTTTTATTTAGTTCACCCTGATTTGAAAGGAACACATCCATTCCATTTTCTTGCGAAGGGTTGAAAGTAGTGACTAGTATTAACTCCGATTTATTATTTTCTTTCTTTTGGCTTTTATTTCTTAATTCGTTATTGTCCCTTTTTAAAGCTTTATTGAATCCGTTAGTTTTGTCTTATTAAGAAGTTTTCTAATTCATGAAGTCTGGAGTATTTAACTTTATTATTAGACACAATAGTACATACTCTTTAAGCCATATTGTAGGGAATATTACGTTTTATATGTAATGTGTGACATGAGAAAAAATTGAGATATTGATGTGTATCGGTTTTCTTATAGTATAGATTGGTTTCAATTTTGCCATCTGTCGAAATTGTTACTTTTACATCAAGGAAACTTAGACTAGATTTGCTCTTCTCGATTGTAAATTGAATACTATCGTTTAGTGAATTGAGTAAACAATGTAAGTCGGTTAAAACAGAATCATTTTGATTAAATATGATTAAACAATCATCTAAGAATCTCTTCCAATTTATTTCGATGTAAAGTTTTAGTTCATTGCTAAATTTCTCTCCTATTCTTTCATACCATAATTCTTCAAGGTATCCTAACGCCAAAGTAGAATATGTCGGGCCAACCTTTGTACCCATAGCCACACCTTTGATTTGTTTGAAGTATTGGCAATCAAAATAAAATATATTATTTTGAATTACTAATTCTAATGCCCGTAATAGAAATTTCTTTGTAAAACGTTTTTTCTATTATATCGGGGTGTTTATCAATCCAATATTCAACGGCCGATAATCCCAAATTTATTTCTATATTGCTGTAAAGATTAACCACATCAAAACTAATAAGAGTGCTTTCGTTTGGGACATGTGACGGTAATTTACACAAAAAGTCAATATCATCGCGCAAAAAACTTTTGACACAATTACAAAGTGGTTTTAAAATAATATCAATAAAATTGCTTAGTCTTTGTCTTCCATTGTTAGGACCTCCCACAACTGGTCTAAATTGAAGATCTTCGGGATCAGGAACTGATATTATTTCGGTTTCCTGTTCCATTACCGCGTTTTGAATAATTTTACTCTTATGAACCTTCGGTAATCCATAAAAGTTTGCCCCTTCCGGTTCAAAATTAGTGAGATAATGTACTTAAATGATCTGATATTCTTTCCTGTTTCGTAACTACGCTCTGACGTAACGTCATTGTCTTATATTACATTAAATTATATTATATCAAAATGGTCTGAAGAGGTTCAAGAGAACTGAAAACCATAAACATAAACATACGTTTATTTCTTTTTTCAAAATAATTTTTTCATATATATATATATATATATATATATATATCACAGGTTTATTATACACAAGCACGGCTTTTCTATAGATACGTTGTGCTTGATAACGATAAAAGAACATTTATCGAAACGCCGTGCTTGTGTATAATTTATAATAAACCATTGATTGTTGTCCCATGTAATGTTTTCAGTCGCTAAATGCCATTTAGGGGTTAAATATAGAAAATCTATTGTATTTATTGACAGTGTAATTAATAAAATGTCTCAGAGTTTTTGAATATACTATTCAAAAAAAGTAGGGGATATTTGATTTTGGGGGCATAATACTAAAATATGCAAATGACTACGAACAAAGTCACTATAGAACCTAACAGGAGAAACATTTCCAGTTACATGTGACGCCCAAACGCACCAATAGCTACCGCATGGAATGCAGGTGATGCTTGGGGTCATCATGGGGGTCCAACCCAAGATTTGCACGACTCTGACTTTGAATGTTACAGTCATTGTGGCATTAAATTCCAGGGTGGAAACATCAGTTTAATTGTTTTAGTGACCAGAAAACAAATTTTGATATGCGTCGGCTTACCCAAAATGAAAGGTTACGTGCCCTTGGCATGCTACAGATCGGCACAACACAGGCGGTTGTGGCGCGGACGGTGAATGTTTCTCAGTCTGTCATAAGCAGGCTATGGTCCAGATACCGTGATACACAATCTGTACAGGACAGACCACGCTCAGGTCGATCAAGGGCGGAACTCAAGCCAGGGATCGATTTATCCGTACCTTGGCCTTGAGAAATCGTGTCATCACAGCAAATCAGATCAGCGCTCGTCTTCAAACAGACACTGGTGTGAGAGTGAGTGGCCAGACGATTCGGAATCGACTGCATAGGGGTCACCTTCGCGCCCGACGTCCTCGCGTGATCCCTTGTTTGAGAGATCATCACATTCAGGCAAGACGTCGTTGGTGTAGGGATCGTCAACACTGGGAAAATCGACGCTGGAGCAATGTGATGTTTTCAGATGAGTCAAAGTTCACTGTTGATTTTTTGGACAGACGTAGGAGGGTGTGGTGTCGTCGAAACGAGCGCTTCCAAGACGTTAACGTCATCAGACATGATCGATTTGGGGGTGGTTCTGTTATGGTGTGGGGAGGCGTCACTGTTGCTGGAAGAACGGCTTTACATGTTGTTGCAGGGCGTGTTACAGGCCAGTACTACCGGGACAACATCTTGGCAGTCCATGTTGTGCCGTTCGCACGACGTCATGGCCGCCGTTTCATCTTCCAGGATGACAACGCAAGATGTCACAGGGCCAGGATCGTTACAGGTTACCTCCAGCAACAGAACATCACCACATTACCTTGGCCAGCACTGAGTCCCGACCTCTCCCCCATCGAGTATGTTTGGGACATGTTTGGACAGAGGTTACGTCAACGTCAACAACGTCCTGCCAATGTCCAAGAACTTGCTGCTGCGTTGCAACAGGAATGGGACAATCTGGACCAAAATGACCTTAGACATCTCATTAGGAGTATGCCACGTCGGATCAATGCTTGTTTGGCAAACAAAGGAGGATGTACCCGTTACTGACTTTGTTGTGATGCTGTGGTAACTTTGCTGTTTGACCCCGGGTATCATTTTACCCTTAGAATGGTCAGTCTGTGCCTTACTTAGTCTAACGATCATTTGGAATAAATCGATGAATGTGAACTTCATTTCATTTTGTCATTTGTTTCTTCGTCAGTTTCATTAGGTGACTTTAATAACACTTAAAAATCAAATATCCCCTACTTTTTTTGAATAGTATATATTAAAGTTAAATACAATTTCGTTTGTAGTTGTGTTTATGTGTTTAGATTTCGAACATTTTATTCAGTTGAACAATGAATAAACTGGGTGTTTAACCAACCTTATACAGGTCGTTGAAATGTATATATGGGTATTAACACAAAAAATGTTTGAAACTATTCTAATTTTTAAAGGAGCTAAGTCTTTAACTCGATATCATCCAAAATCTTCAACATTGAAAACACGAATTATTTGTCAATTTAAATCAAAATTGATGATGTGATCTTTTCGGAAAAAGATGGGCTTCTGATATCCAATATTTAAGACAAAATAAATATTTTACCATTGGTACACGAATCGTGTACCATAATGCGTTTCAGACCCAGTTCTAGCAAGAGACTCGGGGAACGAGACTAGAAACATTGTACCAAATCAAACGGCGCATGTAGACTGGAATAACTAGACGCTAAAAAAAATGCCTTCGGTTGACACTGCTGGTTTATTTCGCCGAACATAACTGATTTGAAATTAGATTAAAAACGGAAACCATTGAATGCAAATCAGTTTATATACTTTCATATTACAGTATTACATGAGTCAATTTCTATGTACACTTGAGTCAATTTCTAGGTCCCAAATGTTAGCGATTTAGCTCCTTTAAATCGACGTTATGTGGCTGTATTCATGAATAAAACCATCAAAAATGATTTAAAATAAGCTGAACACAACCCTTACCTTTAGTAATGTTTGGCGATTTCCGTAAGAATGTGGATATTTTCTATTTGCTATCAACCTAGATATCCTATCGAGATTTTCTTAACTGTAAATAGAAATGATACAAATGTAAATACGCCCCAAAAGTTCAATCTGATTAAAATATAGATCTTATTTAGTTTTGTGTTTATAGTTCAAAATTTCGTTTCACTTGTCTTTACTGAAATAAAATGGGGTTTAACGTCCTACTCTTATGCACCTAACCTGGGCTAATGGAAGACGGGCATACGCCATACAGTGTGCTATGAGGGAAATTTTGCCCGAGCAGCGGCACTACGGCCTACTCTTATATCGAATTCCAACTGCCAAGGGATCTTTTACGTGCACTCCAATGTGTACACGGGACCTCGGTTTTTCGTCCCATCCGAACGACTAGGCAGCTATCCTTGTCAGGCCCTCCGTTCTGCATCACTGACAAGGGGAAACCACGCTGGAAAATCGAGATGAACTTTCTCGGCCAATGCACCTCCAGGCTAGCGAGCTAGCGCCTTACCCACTTAGCCACGTGATCCCCGCTTTACTACACGAGGGTGTGAAAGGGTTAATATATATAACAGGCGTTCTCATTGATATGAGAAATTAGCCAATGAAACGGTCTGTTACGGCGACGTCTTGGCGTTCTCTGCGCGGATCTGTTGGTACACCCCTAGAAACGCTGATAAATTAATCAAGGTCTACGTCATGGGTCAAAAGCCGCTCGTTTGACCCCTGACGTGAACACCCAGTATAACTTGCCAGATCTTCATGTAGTGAAGGCCATTGTAAGTATAAAAAAACGAAACATTCGGGTTGGGTTGTCTTGTAGTATTTAACCCAGAAAAGTAGGACGTTAAACCCCATTCCATTTGATTTCCTTTATACATCTTAAAAGTCTTGTTAAAGGAGCTGCTAAAGATATCTTATTGAATAAAATCGATATTCTGTGTGCGGGGGATCTTGTTGTAATAAAATGGATATTATGTGTCCTGCGTAATTTTATTGAATGAAATTGTTAATCGGTGTGAAAGATCCTAGAAACCTTTCTGCTAGTGATGTACAACTATCTGAAACTACGGAAATACAAACGTGATTTCGTCGTCGGGGGGTGAGGGGAAGAGGCATCAAGTCTTCCAATGCCGGGATATATAAGTTGCCTCGATTGTCTGTCTATTGACCTATATAGCTAATTTAATAAAACCAAGTACGAACAATCCAAGCTGTTAGACAAAGTTCGAGCTCCTAAAAAAACGATATGGGCGAAATAGTATAATCAGCAAATGGACCGTTCACCATGTACAAAATAAGTGAATGTTGTTGTTGTAAAGTCACCCATCCTTGATCAATATCCTAGTCATCTTTGCTACACCACTTCCTGGATACCCGGCGGATTTGCTTGCCCGTGAACCAGTGTGTTTACATCGTCTTAAGAGTAGAAAGAAAGCAATTGCTTTTTGATGAATTTCTTTAGTTTTGTCAGCCTTTTCTTGTGCAGATGATTTCTTGTGCAGATGGTGCACAATATATAAATATTCCTAGCTTAACCCAAAACACAAGGTATATTATTATATGGATATAATTACCGAACGGCATTAACAATTTATGGAGACTTTCATTGATAAAGATCTTTTAGAAAGCTTATTGAATATTTATACTACAAATCCCGGATGAGTTCGATTTTAGCCCATATGGAATCGTAATTTCCTGGATTGTTTGAAACATTGGGACAATGAGAGAATGGGCCTTTTCGATGTTGTGACAAAGTCATCTCTAAATTAAATTGAAATATACATAATTATACAGATATTATACAGATAGAACTTTTGATCATTAATGATATTCGACACAACTTCTTCTAGGCACGGACTTATTAAAACATCTAATGTGTTCAATATGTTATTTGCGGGCAACACACGAATGACCTCTGCTCGTTTTGACAAAAGGCACGATCTCATTAAATATCTTATTTATTCATATGTTATTTATAACCTACACATGATCTATGTGTTTAACACTCGGCAGAACTTCGCGACTTTAAAGGAACGATGCAGTGCAGTTATAGAAACTATACTCTCAATTCCAAATAAGTTAATCTGTCATGTTTCATTATTCTTAATGGCCGTATGCTTTATAAAGCCAGAATTAACTGACAGTAAGTCAGACTTGAATAGAGCTCCTTCCGATCTATGTCTATTCCATGTTCTCAATAAAAGATCTACCAACTATACTGATGGTCCGTTATCTGTAGTGTTACAATGTTCGTTGTTTAATTGCAACAGAAATCATTTCTTTGGGAACTGTTCAGATGTAGTTTTTAGTACTTCCATAACAAAAGCGGTCAGTATCCGTCTTGGGGAAAATTGGCTCAATTTAACATAAATCAAAGATGGCCGCCAGTGGACCAGAAAATCACCGAAATCTCCGAATCGGTTGACTTTAATGTATTAACGACCTATGGGAAATCGATACTCGTAAGCTCAAAAGTGCCAACATTTTTTACCATTATCAAATTGTATTGTAACTGCGCTCGGACTGTACAATTTCTATAAAAGAACACCTTCACCTAAACTGAAACTGTACATCATGGAAGACACGGTGGTTCAGTGAATAAGACGATAGCTTGCTTACCTGGAGGTTCAGTGTTTGATCCATGCGTTGGCCGAGAAAGTTTATCGGGATTTTACTGCGTGGTATCCCTTGTCAGTGGTGCAGGATAGAAGACCTGGCAAGGGACAACGTATAGTCTTTGGGATATGACGATAAGCCGAAATCCCGTGTACACATTGGCGTGCACGTTAAGGTTCCCTTGATAGTTTAAAGAGATATAAGAGTAGGCCGTAGTGCCAATGTGTAGCCGGCAAAATAAAGTACTCGAAATTCCATGACTTTTGGTCTGGAGCCATTCCGGAGATTGTGTGGCAGTTTTCGGTCATCGATCATTAATTGTATTTCTTTAAATTGAGTAATGGATAAAACATTTAAAATCGGTGTAATTTAAATTAAAAAAAAAGTGTGTATGGCCTCGCTGCTCTAAGCGCACCATGGGTTTCGGGCATATTTGTTTCCTCGGTGATATTTCTGGTGACATATGAATGTCACGACTTCTACACTCGACGGTGACCTTTAATTAAAAGACATAGTAAAAGTCAAATCTTACAAAATTATCTCCGGTCTTATCGGGAAAATGCCATTTTAGTACGATGTCCATCTGAACAAATCCGAATAGGCTTATGGAACAATAGAACAAGCTGACCTTAAATGTCGTCAAATAAGTACGCCAATATGAAAATAACAAATGATATATGATTCAACTGAATGATGATATATATACACTGTAACAAAAAATATCCATTTTTTATGTGGCTAAATTTAGTTTAACACCTTTTTTCTGTTAATCGATGGCTTTTTTGGAGAAATTGTGTTAAAAGTGTGAATGATGTCTTCAAGTTACGTGTTTTATGTATTTCTATGGAATATTCAGTATTAAACCGGAAATTTCCGTAAAATGTAGGGATAAAAAATTTTATTCCCTTTTATAATGGACTTAATTATGTTATTTTATGGAATAAATGGTGAAATGACCAGGAATTTCCGTGAAATGTAGGGATAAAATGTTTTATTCCATTCTTAAATGGACGTAATTCTGTTATTTTACAGGATAAACGCTGGAATGACCAGGAATTTACACATTATTTCCGTTTTCAAAGTAATCGTATAGTATTCGTTTCAATTCATTAACCATAATACGAAGAATCATATTTTGTGCAGTTTGGTATATTACATGTCCTGTATATCTAATTTCCATTATTTATAAGATCTATAAAGTGTATTGTCATTCATCATACGGTAATCAGATTATAAGTATTTTCAGAAATATAAAGACATGTTTTAACGCTTCGTGTGCATAGGTTTTCTGGCAATCAAGCACGCTTAAATCCGGATAGTATAACCGATAGGTCAGTGTAAGCCGATTAGTCTGAATGACATAGAGTTAACATGCCTGCAAATTGATGGTACCGGAAGCTTACACCTGAAAGCCTCTAACCGTTCCAATCACTGGCGAGTACCTTCAATCAGAATAATACGTATTCTTATATTAGCAGAAAGAGATTGCATATAAAGATTGTCTGTGATATCACTTCGGTGGAAGCGGACGTTAAATAAAGCTATTTCACACACGCGTATAAAGTCAGGGGTTTGTTCGATGCTCAGGAAACAAAAATTACCAGGATTTTTATTCTGTATTTACAAATGGAATGTATGTTAATTGGAGGATCTTCTCTAAATTACAGGAAAAACAAATAGAATTAAATTTTCCTGGTTAATTTTGTTTCCGGAATTTTTGACGTTTTTTCACGGATATTTGTGTTACAGTGTATGCAACATAGATGATTAATATCTACATTCAAGTTAAACCAAATGTATCTATTCATTTTGAATCTTACGTCAAGCTGAATAAAGTATATCATCTATTGTCATTAAAACATCTATGGGTGATTAACTGTTTCTTTAAAGACAATAACTGGATCTTTGTCGAAACAATCATATTAATAAATTTAAGGTGTCATACGGTTGCACACACGTCTAAAGTAGATTTAAACTAAGATATCATTACATTCTTTTATTACAATTCTCAATAGGGGGAGGGGGTCAATATTTTAATGAATTTTCTATACCAAATCTTTTGCATCCAGATTTTTAAAGCGTGTTAACAATATATTCATTTTAGAGAAACTATGTCATTTTGGGATTAACATATCGTACAATTCGTATTCATTTGATGGTCGACCTCCTATTTACAACACTATGGTTTATGCGAACTACAGTATAAACATGGGGGAGAAACTCTAACTACGGGGTACATCATGGTAAAGAGACTATATGGACTACAGGGTACATCGAACTACAGGGTACATGATTGTTTAGGGAGACTCTATCCGAACTACAGTTTACATCATGGTTTAGAGACTCTATAAGAACTACAGGGTACATCATAGATTAGAAACTCAATACGGACTACAGGATACATCATGGTTTAGAGACAATATACGAACTACAGGGCACACCATTGTTTCGAATCGCTATCCGAACTAAAGGGTACATCGTGGTTTAGAGACCCTCGACTCCCAGTCCGACCCTGGTAACATCAAAACCGATAGTTACGGAGGGTTCATGTATGTCTGTTATTCATTTCGCGATATGCACTTGTTTTTACCCCAGTAGTACAGCTTTTCACAAGCTCGGGGCCGAGAATCCCTGAACTTGGCCTCGCGAGGGGTTTCTACTCTATTAGATGTCCGGTGAGGTTCTCCCCTTGTTTTTATAAAACTTTCCATGAAAAAAGTTTTCTGTAATTTGACCTGACCCCGAGTTCACAAAGCATTCTCAGACTTAAGTCAAGAATTTTACTCAAAATTGTTCGAATTTTGTAACTAAAATATAGCCCTTTATAAAACCCTTGTTGTTTCAATGTATCAAATACTCTAATACTTCCGAATCATGAATACTTTATTACTCCTCTATGGTAGCGATGATCTCTGTGGTAATATTATATTTGGAAACTGTTTAATCAGTTCTATCACATATGTGATAATGACTGGCACCAATATTGTCCTTTAAGGTAAAACGTTATCTCTTTCCACCTATATAATACTGCATGAAGTAAATAGAGAGAGAGAGAGAGAGAGAGAGAGAGAGAGAGAGAGAGAGAGAGAGAGAGAGAGAGAGAGAGAGAAAAATGGGGTTTAACGTCCACTCGACACAAACTAGGTCATTTGGGGACTAACATATGGTTTCAATTTTATGTCAATAATTCGCTTGCGCGTAGGGGTCTTTAGCAGTGGGAGGAAACCCACGAGGTTGAGAAGGCGCCCCTATCTCCATGCCACATACGCTCACACATGAAGTAAATAACACGTTTTGTAATGTTAAGTAAAGCTGTACGACGCAATGGTTTTTGTGGCGTCATAGTTGGGACCCATAATATGGCGCCTGGAAATAAGTTGTCGTAACTTTCCTTATATAGGGCTTTGAACTCGCGAGTATCGATTTCCTATAGGTCAAGTCGTCAATGTGACACTGTCGTGTGTCTCGGTAGGACATTACCTTGCGCTGTGTTTAAAACTTCAAAATCCTTTTTAGATTCAGAGTCCGTCATCATTAGCCCAGTTCGGAGCAGAACAGTAGGACGTTAAACCCCATTTCGTTTCATAAATTCAGAGTATCTGTATAGGTTATAAGGATAATGTTTTACAATAACAATACAGCAACGGTCTTATAGATATTTAAACGTAACACACGATATAAAACCCATGATGTCACCCAACCGTACCTCTAGGAATACTGCATGTGGGTACGTCCTTCTAACAACTCCGCATTGTTGTTTGTATTCCGACCATGACCTTGTATGATGTCTGAATACACCTTCAGAGTCTTAAAGGTGGCAAGAGCCACACGCGTCTTGGTAAATCTACATGATGTTTCTATACTAGCCTCGAATGATGTCTAAAAACCCTCAGTCGAACTCTTACTTATAAATAGTATACTTGCATGGGTCATAAACTGACCCCCGGGACGATTCCTCCTTTATTTGATTGGGTCTGCAGCTCAGAAGCTGTCCTGGATTTAAACACAGTGTTTTAATATGGGGGCCCGAGGAGTAATGGGTGGTTAAAGGGTGTCCACTTTTCTAAAGCATGGGATACTATATTTGGATTACCAAAGTATGATGCCATTGTTTTCTCGTTTCGCTTTATATTTTTAAATGTCGTACAATGTAGTGTAAATTCAAAAAACAAAACCCGAAACTAAACTAAGATCTATTTTTAATATATTGACTGTCACCTGAATCGGTATTAATTCATAAATTATTTATCTTTGATTGTCTGCGATGGCTTTGGAAATACGTAAGGCAGATTTTACCTTCAAAGAAAATGCTCACCTTACAAAAGTGTTGTCTGTAGCATTTATAATCTAGTTCGGCCCGCCTCTCGGATTCCAATTCTCGTGTAGCAAGAAACGTATCTGCTTGTCGTCTTAGTCGGCAGTTCTCTGTAGAGCTACTCACAAGTATATGGAAAATAGCTAATTGTTTTGATTAAATGCAGTAGAAAATTTCGTGGAAAATGATTACGTAACTGTACGGAAAAGGAAACTAAAAGTAGGACTCGTGTAATAAATACATGCCTGGGCATGTTTATTTGCCAACAAAACAAATGCCTGTACGCACGAGTTGTTAAAATAATCTCGAGCATCCAGACTGTACGCGTTTATTTGTCAACAAAAGAATGCCTGTACGCATGAGTTGTTAAACTAGTCCCGAGCACCCAGACTATATTTTATAATTTTTTGATTTCAACTGTTAGTAAAACAGTCAACAAAGACAAATTAGAAATCAATCTCAGTCCATTTCAACCAGTGTTGATTGTATCTTGACCTGTAAACGTGGAATCCTGATACCCAATATTTAAGACACAATGAACATTTCGAGGGCCATTTGCAATGAACATATGAAAACAATTCTACAAGACAATGCGGAAGAAAGTAGTAATTACAATATATATTTTTAAATATTGAATATAAATCACTTTATATACTTTCATATTGCATTAATATGTGCTTTTAGACCCATTTTGGGGATTTTAGGGTTCCACAGAATAGAACCATAAACAATAACATGCACAAAATTAAAGAAAACTGCAAAGAAATATAACATGTAACAACTTAATCTCGAAATGCGCAGATTATTGATTACCGATTATTTGTCAGTAATTATTAACTTCGCGCAGTAGAGAAACCTTGTTATAAAAATCGATTATTAATATCTATGCTTTATATAATATGAGCAAATGGGTTTCTACCCAAATTCACTCAAATTGTAGTAGTATTATTTAGCAAGTAATTTTATAAAGCGAGGATTTTACCCACCAATTGGCAAAGTTGGGGATTTACTCAAAAGCAGGAATATACACACCATACGACAAAAGCGTGGATTTTACGCACCAAATGACAAAATCGGGAATTTACCAATTAATGATAAAAACGGGGATTTACCAATTAATGATAAAAACGGGAATTTTACCGACCAAATGACAAAAGCGGGGATTTACCAACCAAATGATATGAGTGGGAATTTTACCGACCAAATGACAAAAACGATGATTTACGCACTAAATAATAAGAAAGGGTGATAAAAGTTGTGATTTTCCCCAAATCTAATAATTCAGTTTCACTCCAAGTTCTTTTTCTCCTGAGTAGGTTCAGTCGGGACAATTAGTATATTGTAATAATATTATGATGCTGCAAAGCTGGCTACAGATGTATTGGGGTACATTATCTTTTTTGGTAATTGTATCCAAGATCAAATAACGCTAAGACTATCAAAATGGCAACCAATTCACCTGTTCGTGAAATTAATATGATAAATCTGTAACAAAATCTTCTCCCAACTGAAATAGGCATCGACAAAACATGGCTGAACAAGAAATCCCGAAGGAAATGGCATTATACCATCAATGCTAGCTTAATCTTTTTTGGGCATAACCGTATGACGTAAAACTTCATTGTCCCAGTATTAATTAGTCCTTGTCTAATTATTTCCTTAAACATGCATTATGCAAGAGCAAAACCTGCCTTTTGTAGGTCTTTCTTTTGTACTGAAAACTATTAATGAGACATTAATTAACCTATTCAGGCCATAATCAACTCTCGATGTAGAGGCTAGCGTGAGATTTTTGTTGGATTGTAGTTCGATTCGCTGGAATATTTTCCTTCGTGATTTACCAATAAAAATAAAAATGGATAACCGAGACTACTGGTTTTGTCTTACCGACTTTAGTAATGATGACCGAGGCTGAGTGGAAATTTCATTCGCTTGGTTCTAAGTTAATAGTGAATCAATTTGACTGAAATTTTCAGCAAAGTGCCTTTACATTAGCTAGTTTTTCACTATTGTGGTGATAACTGCCAACTCGTTATCTAATCTCCCATAATGTATCTTTAAGAGAAGTGTTCATTAGACAGTAATGTCCCCATCCCCTTGCTGGAGAAGGCCGTTTATCTGGTCAAGATGATACGTTTTAGGATGATGGTGACCAAAGGGCTCGTGACTTTATGGAAATTCACCCAATCCGACCGACTGAAACATTCACATCGTGAATCTCGGCAAATCATTGCGTTTAGAATATGAACGCGAGATTACGTCAGTGGTGGATATAAGCAAACACAGGGGAAACATTGACGATAGTATGGTATTTCCAAGCAAATACATGTACATGTAAATATGGATTTGATTCCAATGAGAATTGTATTACATTTATGATGGTACAATCCAAGCAGCGTTTAGGTACGACACGCAAGTAATGTGTCAGTTTATAAACGGCTTTTCATTTAACATGATGTGGGATCAAGATCATTAAATAAAAAGACAGTTTTCATATCTTTTTATTCATTTTCTTTCAGATTGTTCAATTTTCACTAATTTTTCAATAATACACGTGCCCTCTTTAAAAGCAGATGGTTGACTAGTCTCGTTCTCTAAATTGTTTCTATTTTTGGTAACAGTGTAATGTTAAAGGCCACGTCTTGCAATTAAGTTTTGTACAAACTACTGTCTTTTTCCCCGTGATGCTTTACATTATAGAAATATTGTATATAAAGATTACATTTGGTTTTTTGTAATATTAGGCTTTTTAAAACTTAATTGTGCAAGTGCAAACAACCAGTCAGCATGCTGAATGCACGATGACACGAACTTTTCGTGAATATTGCATGTTGGAAAATGTTTAACGTCTGTTTCTGATCCTATTACAGCCAGGCCACACACAGTGCAAAGATTACACATTCGGATTACACACAAATATGGATCACCTTTGTAAAAATCACTGAAAACCAATTTAATATTGACTAAAGACATCGAAGATTTATTTCTTATTTGAAACACAAACTTTTGAATAACTTAGACATAAATCGAAGGCTGTTTGTTGATAAGGGTGTTATTTCATTTACTATTTATGCTTAATTTTAATGTTAAGAATTGCTATGAAATTCACGCGTGTCATGGTTAAGGGTGGGGGCTGTTCTATTACCCCTGTTTTATCATTAGCGATTTGTCTGGAGACTTTCATTTATTATTTATGCTTAATTTTAATGTTAAGAATTGCTATGAAATTCACGCGTGTCATGGTTAAGGGTGGGGGCTGTTCTATTACCCCTGTTTTCTCATTAGCGATTTGTCTGGAGACTTTCATTTATTGTTTATGCTTAATTTTAATGTTAAGAATTGCTATGAAATTCACGCGTGTCATGGTTAAGGGGTGGGGGTGCTGTTCTATTACCCCTGTGTCATCATTAGCGATTGTCTGGAGACTTTAATTTATTGTTTATGCTTAATTTTATTGTTAAGAATTGCTATGAAATTCACGCGTGTCATGGTTAAGGGGGGCTGTTCTATTACCCTGTTTTATCATTAGCGATTTGTCTGGAGACTTTCATTTATTGTTTATGCTTAATTTTAATGTTAAGAATTGCTATGAAATTCACGCGTGTCATGGTTAAGGGGGGGCTGTTCTATTACCCCTGTGTCATCATTAGCGATTTGTCTGGAGACTTGTAGCAACATTGGGGAGAGGGGAGAGGGGTGTACATGGCCAAAAGGTTAGCAAGTGTGGTCTGTCATTCAGTCAACTGGCGTGGTTTCGATTCCCCGGTTGTACGTGACAAGGAGTGTGGTCTCTTGTCCAGTCTGCCGTTTTCCTCCCACCGCTAATGATCTCTACGCGAAAGCAAATACTTAAAATAAAATTGAACCATATGTTAGTGCCGAAGTTACCTAGTTTGGGTCGAGTGGACGTTAAACCCCCTTTCTCTCTCTCTTGTGACATGATTTTCAAGCACTATAATTAATGTTTGTCGACCCATCCTTCACAATGTCCGATTATGTGAAAATTTGTTACCAGATGAAAGAGAAATCGGACGCGCGATCTATGGATTTTAATGTCTGTCAATCAGTATGGTGGCATTTTTTCGATCCCACATGGTTACAATCATATTACATAATTAATCTATTAACATTTATTTCGTCTGCTGGTGGTTATAGCTAGTCTCTACAATTTCAAGATATAGTTATACTTTAAATGCGCCTCTTTCTATTCCATTGTCAGTGATGCATGCCAGAGGGCCTGACAGGACAGCTATCTAGTCGTTCGGATGAGAGGAAAAACCGAGGTCCCGTGTACACATTGGCGTGCACTTAAAAGGTCCCTTGACAGTTGGAATTCGATATAAGAGTAGGTCGTAGCGCCTCTGCGCGGCAAAATTTCCTTCACAGCTAAATGTATAGCGCATGCCCGTCTTCATTAGCCCAGCTTAGGAGCAACACAGTAGGACGTTAAAACCCATTTCATTTCATTTCTTTTCCATTGTGTAACCCGATACAATATATTTACGGGGAATAAATACTGACTTGAATAATAAATATTTCACTCGTGTATATCTAATGTATTACGCTATACTGTAGATTCCCGGGGAATACATGTATAACGTTTATTAAAAGTTTTTTGACACTATCGTAGTCTTAACCATTGGTGGGAGGGGCCTCATAAGTAGAATAGCCTTTCGTGCACACAATATCGTAGTCTTAACCATTGGTGGGAGGGGCCTCGTAAGTAGAATAGCCTTGGGCAACTTTTCATCTAAACCCGCCACTTTGTAACGGCATTACTTTTATTTCATATTAGTTTAATAACGGATTCTTATGGGCTTTGACCTCTATCCCTTACTGCCTCATCCTATGCACAACTAATGTCAAAATAAGGCTCCCACCCCCACCACACCACCACCACCCTCGATTCTAAGGCTATCTTGTAAACGTGAGTTTCAAAGTGGCGGATCATTTCAAACGAATTCCAAGTACAATAATTGAATGAATTATAGACGAACTGCACCTGTAGTGTTATTATTGTCTTCGTACCAGACCATCATCTGAACCGTTCCAAGTACCTCCAACTGAAAGGACTAACCCAACAAAGATAAATGCCAATACGGTCTCCACTTTACGGATGATGCCCCTTGCGATGACATTGTAAAGAAGTGGGCTGTGGAATTTAAGCATTGACGAGAGAGCACCTAGAGGATGACCTGTGTCTTGGAAGGCCGTCCACAGCAAACAATTCAAGAAAACATTACCCGGGTGCATGACATGGTGATGGCTGATCGACTGTTGCAAACGTGACACGTTGCCAGTATTGCAGGCATCTCTCATACGAGAGTTGAGCACATTATCGACAACGAGTTGGGAATGACAAAAGTTTCTACTAAATGGGTGCCTTAAGCTCTTGACTGCGTATCCGAAATCTTTCAGATTCTTAATGTCCCGTGGTTATCTGCCTACACACAAGCGAATTATTGACAAAATTAAACCGTACGTTAACCCGAAATGATATGAGCAAGAGAAAAAATACCGTTCTTATCACCCGAGATAGACTTTTGGGGAATTTAGTCGGTGGACACTACAGCTCATTAGCCTCGCGTACATGACAAGTAACAGTAATAACTATACCCTGAATATAACACAAATAAAAAACAAATAAACCAAACAGTTAGATCAGATCCACATTCAGAAAAAACAGCTGTTGATGTTTTATTGTATATTGTTCTGAGGTCTCACCTTAGTAATACAAATATTGAAACCGGTGACATTGGTAATTTAAACAGTAATATACGTGACTATTTTAAATCCACGGGCTAATCACCGTGGAATACAACGCAATATTGAAAATATCCTATGCCGTGACCTATAAGAAATAAAAAAAATGCGCTGGAATTGGTGGTATAAATACGTTTAAAAAACTGTCATAACTGTTTAAAGGCAATTTGGACTGGCCCAGGTAAGCCGTACACAATACTATTGATATACATGCGTTGGTTTAGACTAAAGCTTGGCGCAGACGGTCAACTTTTCGTCGCTTGTTGCTGCAATAGGCAACTACTGGCAACTCCGAGCAATTGGCAACTCGAGGTCTCCCGTGTGCGCTGACTGACAACGAGAAGCAATTTTTTCCCGGATGTATTCGGAATGCCGATATCACGTGATCATTCAAAATGGCACCGTACATACAACCATAGAACTCCGCCATCTTGAAGTACCACATGACAGTTAACCAGTTGCTTGTTGCCTGTTGTCGCCTACCGCCGCAGACGAGCAATTTTGAAGCAACAGATGAACAATTTCTCGGCGACGAGCGATTTTCTGTTGCCCAATATCAAACATGTTTGATATTTGGCAACGAGAAGCAACTCGGAGCAACAGCAGGCAACTATTGTTGCCCGTTGGCGCAGACGAGCAATTTTTTCTTTCAACGACCAGCGATTTCACTGTTGCCTGAAAGTTGCTCGAAAAAGTTGCCCGTCTGCGCCTGGCTTAAGACAGGTCCTTGGATTTCTGTTCTTTCCGCTGGACGCTTTTCTTACCGAGACCACCCGTGCAGCACTACGGTATATCCCTGTTAGCGTGCCAGCTTTTTACTCATCAAACCAACGTGGATCCATCAAACAGTTGGGAGCTTGTTTCATGAGAAGATACACTCGGCAAATCAAACATGAACAGGTTATAATTACACGAAACAATTTTAACCAATAACTAAGTTTAATTATTCAAATTTTGAATGCCAGTATGACTACTTACCTGTAATGCCAGTATGATTACTTACATATTATCAAAGCGAAATAAACCCTGAATATGTATGTTTTGACTCAACTACTTTACCTAACTATCTCCCATAATACCCCGTCATACCGGGGTGGCGTGCATACTGCGCTGCTACGGCGACGGAAAATGAAAAGCGTGGTAAATGCGCGATGGAAACACTAAATATCATGCTGTGGTCTCACCTGGAAAGCTGTGAGAACTCGAGCGTTTTAAGTTTAATTCTTTAGGACGCTTACCCGCGTTGTGTTCGCGTTGTGTTCGCGTTTGCCGGCGACCTTGTGCATTTACTGGTAGCCGTACGGTCGCAGCAGCGCAGTAAGGGAGCAATCTCGGTCTGACGGGGCAAAATAGTACAGGTCCCATTTAAAGGGACAATAACATTCTTGCTGGCTTGGAAGCTCCAGAAAATAAATAATACCCTTATTCTAAGTACATGTACTAGATGTTTAAGTGTCCTACCTGTTGTGTAAATTATCCATTACATCATATTTTATTTGTCCAGAGGGTTCGAAAATATTTTAAAATCCAAGTCACATTTGAAAAGGTTTACGTTAGACTTTTCAAATCAATTGGTTGAATTTTTCCAATTTCTTAAAATAGGTGTGTTAAGATGAAATTTGTATCATCAATTAATTGGAATATTGTAAATTAATACGATTTGTCGACCAGAATGAAGATCGGGACATATTATTCAGTTACAACAAGAGTGTTATTGGGGCTTTAAGAATTTTTCTATATCTAGGATGTTTACAAAGGTTTAATAGAAGATAATTCTCTGGCAATGTTTTATCCCTAAAATAAAGGAGAGTCAGCACTTGTCTATATCTTTGTGTATTAGTAGGAATGAATGAATTTTTCGCATCATGGGGGCTTCGAATCTCGTGCGTTTTCTCCTGGTCAATGCAATATTGAAAATATCCTATGCCGTGACCCGTAAGAAAACAAAAAATGCGTTGTCATAGCTGGTATAAATACATTTAAGAAACCGTCACAATTCCTTTAAAGGCAATGTGGACTGGTCCAGGTAAACCGTACACAATACTATTCATAAACATGCATTGGTTTAGACTTAGAAAGGACCTTGGATTTTCGTCCGGCCCGGCTAGATGCCTGTCTTTGCGAGACCACCCGTCCTGCACTACTGAAAAGGGCAGGGGTGGGATGGGACTTTTGCAACCAACACCTGGATCTTACCCGGTATATCCTTGTTAGTGTGCCAGCCTTTTACTCACCCAGCCAACGTGGATCCATCAAAAAGTTGCTACTGTTCTGCTCCGAACAGTGTGCTATGGGGGACATTTTGCTCGGACAGAGACTCTATGGCCTACTCTTATATCGAATTCCAACTATCCACACGCCAATGTGCACACGGGCCTCGGTAATTCGTCCCACCCGAACTACTAGACTGTTTCTCGCGCCAGGCCCTCCGTCCCGCATCACTGCAAAACGTCGAAGGCTTGTTTCTTGAGAAGATACACTCCGCAAATCAAACTTGAACAGGTTGTTACACGAAATAGATTTAACCAATAACCATGTTTAATTATTCGAATTGTTAAGGGTTTGATTTGTGATGATGATTTTGAATGCCAGTTTGGTTACAGGGCCGTATGTAGGATTTTAAAAGTGGGCGCGCAGCAGTGGTGAGGCGCCATAGCCTCCACGTAAGTGATATAAGAAAATTTGGACCAGGGCAAAAAACCCATTGGCATGTGGGCGCCTTAAAACCGACCGACTGATCACTGAGTGATCATAATCTACTGTATTATTTTATAATTGAAAGATTGTCAAATTATTTTTTGGGGATCGGGGTGAGGGGGCGGGGGTATTTATCTGTAAATGCAATGTACCCCCTTGCAACCCCGCTAGATAGCGCCCTGTCCTAAATATGTACGCTTTGATTTATTACAGACTCAACTATTTTAGCTAAATTTCTGCCGTAAGAGTGAAGTTGCCATTTAAGTAACTTTTATATATCTAGGATGTTTACAAAGGTTTGAGAGAAGTTAATTCTGGCAATGTTTTATCCCAAAAATAAAGGAGAGTTCGCACTTGTCTACATGTTCATGGGGGCTTCGAATCCCCCTAAGGTGCGCGAGTGTCCGAGGGGCGTCTGGGGGGTGGTTCTCCTCCCCGGTAAAATTTTGAAAATTAACAAACGCAAACCCATTTTCCAAGCATTTCAGACCAAAGCAGAAGAAGGCAAAATTTTGATTTCTTGATACAATTAGATAACAGAACGACTTAGTTTTTTGCGTTGTTTGTCAGTCAATATTTTTTCCCTATCTTTTCTTTCTCCCTTCTTTCTTTTCTTTCCTCACCCTCTCCTTTCTTTCTTTGTTTCTTTTTTCTTTTTTTCTTTTTCGGTTTCCTTTTGTCTTTGGGCTATAAGCTTAGGCCCACTTTCTTTTAATGAGCTTAGGCCCACCTGTCACGGACGGGTGGGCCCAGTTCGGCACTAACAAGGAGTAGGGTCGGCTGCCAACTATTGAAGTATATGCTAGTCCCGAAAAGACCTAGTTTGTGTCGAGTGGACGTTAAATCTCTCTCTCTCTCTCTCTCTCTCTCTCTCTCTCTCGGTCCTTCCCTTTCTCTTTCCTCCCATTACCAGACATCTCTATTGAAATAAAATTGAACCATCTACTGGTATTGATCAACTATTGAAATATTCGTACAACAGTTCGACAGAGGTGGTTTGGTTGTATATTTATGAAAGGAGCCCTGAAGTAGTTCAACTGCACTGTTGACAGGTTACACCCAAAGTCGAGTATTTCACAGACGGGCATAGACATTTTTAGCCAACCACCGATCTTTGCTTAAATTAGACTTCATTTATGCAGAGAAAGGGAGAGAGAGAAATGGAGTTTAACGTCCACTCGAGATAACCTATGATGCATTTTTGTTTTCAATAATTCACTTGCGCTTAGGGACCTTTAGCAGTATGAGGAAACCAGAAGACCCAAAAGACCCTATGTCTTGTCACGTACAATCAGGGATTCGAAACCACGATACTTGACTCAATGATCAAACTCGCACCCCCAAAACACATCAGTTGACTCAATGACATATCTTATAACACAGCGCGCACATGCTTAAAATTGCCCCACCCCACCCCCACTGTCAATGATCTTTGGGGTGTAATCAAATCTGTTTCCTTTCTATTTCAGTTGTCACTTACAATGAGGAGTTTAATTCTGATAGCCTTGATAGGCTTTGTTGCCGTTTCATGTGCTCCGACTACTGCTGAGGAGCCTGTTGCGGTGGTTGCCCTACAGGAGAGCTTACAACAACTAATTGATAATGTCAAAACCGCGGTTCCGACTGCTCCAGAATCAACCAAGGAAGTAGTAAAGGCTGATACAGGAAACAGCCTCACAGATATGTTCGCCAAGTTTGAAGCTGAACCAGCGACGCAAGGAAGCCTGACGACCGACGGAACAGAATCAAATAGTCTTAAAGATTTGTTTTCAAAGTTCTCCGGTTATGTGCCATCTGTACCCGCAACTAGCTTGGCAAATACGTCACTTATTATAAGGAACGCAACATCGGGAGGCAATGCTACAAATTCAAAGAGATTGTATCCCTACCCCCCTTATCCTTATTCGCCATATGGAGCAAACCAGTACCCACAGCCTTACCAGCAATTCCCATCCCCTCCCCAGCAATTCCCATCCCCTACCCAACAATTCCCATTCCCTACCCAACAATTTCCAGCACCTACCCAACAATTTCCTACCCAACAATTTCCTACCCAACAATTCCCACTACCTACCCAACAATTTCCAGCACCTACCCAACAATTTCCTACCCAACAGTTCCCGCTACCTACCCAACAATTTCCACAAACTTTCCAGCAATTTCCACAGGCTCCCCAGCAATTTCAACAGATTTTCCAACAATTTCCACCATCTCCCCAGCAATTTCAACAGATTCCCCAGCCATTTCCACAGATTCCCCAGCAATTTCCACAGCCTTACCAACAATATCCACAAACCCCCGCTCCTAGTCCGTATGCCCCAGTTCAACAGCCTCAAGCACCAGTCTACTACGAAGATCCCAGCAACAAACGATACGATGTCAGACCGGCAGATGGTGCTCTTGTTGATCCAACCACTGGAGCCGTCTTCGTTAGAGATGCTGCTGGTAACCGAATTATCCCAAACACTAGCGGATACGGTGGTCTTTACACTGTGGATGCTAATGGTAATACATACGTTACCCTACCCGATGGTAAAAAATACACCGTAACTAAAGTTAATGGAACTCCGTATTATACTGACAGTGAGGGTAACAAACATTACATGGATCAGAATGGTAATAGGGTTAACGTTAATCCTGACGGTAGTACTACCACTAATGGTATCACTTACTACACGAATCCAGATGGTTCCAAATATTATACGAGTAACGGTATTACTTACTACACGCAGCCAGATGGTACCCAATATTATGTTAATCCCAGTGACGGCATCACTTACTATACCAGTCCAACAGGACAGCAATACACTTTGGGACCAAACGGACAAAAAATCTATTCCAATGGAGACGGAACATCATATGTCTTGGACAATAATGGACAACGAACAAACGTAGTCGTCCAGAACGGAGTCACTTATTATCGTAACCCAAATACTGGCACATACTACGTTAATCCATCGGACGGAAGAACGTACAACACTGACCAAAACGGGAGGGTGTATACCCAGGGTGCAAACGGACAAGCAATTTACCCTAACGGAGATGGCACGTTTTACTACACCAATGCTAACGGAGATAGAGTAAACGTGGCCGCTGACAACACAGAGAGCTTCGTCCAGAACGGAATCACTTACTATCGTAACCCAAATACTGGCACATACTACGTTAATCCATCGGACGGAAGAACGTACAACACTGACCAAAACGGGCGGGTGTATACGCAGGGTAGAAACGGACAAACAATGTATCCAAATGGAGATGGAACGTTTTACTATACCAATGCTAACGGACAAAGAGTAAACGTAGCCGCTGACAACACAGAGAGCTTCGTCCAGAACGGAATCACTTACTATACCAGTCCAACAGGACAGCAATACACTTTGGGACCAAACGGACAAAAAATTTATTCCGATGTAGACGGAACATCATACGTCTTGGACAATAATGGACAACGAACAAACGTAGTCGTCCAGAATGGAGTCACGTATTATCGTAACCCAAATACTGGCACATACTACGTTAATCCATCGGACGGAAGAACGTACAACACTGACCAAAACGGGCGGGTGTATACGCAGGGTAAAAACGGACAAACAATGTATCCAAATGGAGATGGAACGTTTTACTATACCAATGCTAACGGACAAAGAGTAAACGTAGCCGCTGACAACACAGAGAGCTTCGTCCAGAATGGAATCACTTACTATACCAGTCCAACAGGACAGCAATACACTTTGGGACAAAACGGACAAAAAATCTATTCCGATGTAGACGGAACATCATACGTCTTGGACAATAATGGACAACGAACAAACGTAGTCGTCCAGAACGGAGTCACGTATTATCGTAACCCAAATACTGGCACATACTATGTTAATCCATCGGACGGAAGAACTTACAACACTGACCAAAACGGGCGGGTGTATACGCAGGGTACAAACGGACAAACAATGTATCCAAATGGAGATGGAACGTTTTACTATACCAATGCTAACGGACAAAGAATAAACGTGGCCGCTGACAACACAGAGAGTTACATCCAAAATGGTGTTACATACTATCAGAATCCTAACGATCTTAGTCAGTATACAATGGATAGTGCTGGTAACATCTATGGACAAAATACCGACGGAACGCAGTATTTAATTGATACGAATGGCTGTCGATATAGTGTAGACACTAACGGTAACGCCGTTCTTTCCACCAACACTAATGTTAACTGCCCGGCTAACTTTACTGGTTAATTAGGTGAGTTTATTCATATACAGTACGGCTACGCTTGAAGTGAGACACCAAAACTCCTGGAGACCCGTCCCTCGCACATAAGGTGTAATTCCCTCAAATTGTAATGCATGCGGCGGGTTTTTTGTCTTCGTGGAGTCGGTGGGTTGATATGGGCGGTGTGTGTATTGGAATGATGGTGGGTGGGGGCGTAAGGTGTGTGTTTGGGGTGTGTGTGGGGTGGAAAGTAGATGAACTATTACTTGGCAAATTACGAAAAAACATACACTGCGAATACTATAAATCTTCCTCTTAAATGGTTTTATTCACGTGGTTAGCACAACACGAATATGAAATGAAATGAAATGGAGTTTAATGTCCTACTGTTCTGCTCCGAACTGGACAAATGAAGACGCGCATACGCCTTACAGTGCAGGCGCGGATCCAGAGGGGGGGGGGGGGGCAGGGGGTCCGGCCCCCCCCCCCCCCTGCTCAGGCTTGAAAAATTTTTATGCGATTTTATTGGCGATTTTTAGACCTGTAATTTTGGAATTTACCTTCCGGAAATACGTCAGAATGTACCAAATTGAATCTAATTTACCAAATTTTTCTCGGGGAGGCCCCCCAAACCTCCCGCAATTATCAAACCTAGACCCCCCCCCCCCCTGCAAAAAATCCTGGATCCGCGCCTGCAGTGTGCTATGAGAGAAAGTTTGCCCGGACAGCGGTGCTACAACCTACTCTTATATCGAGTTCCTACTCACTAGACAGCTGACCTTGTCAGGCCAGGGGGGTTGGGATGGCCTAGTGGTCTAGAGTGCCACGCTTCGACCTCTAGCTGGCCGGTCACCTCTGGCTTGCCGCTGTGGTTTCGATCCCTGGTGTGAGCGTATGTGGCGTGGGTTTACTCTGGGCACTCCGGTTTCCTCCCACTGCTAAAGACCCCTACCTTCAAGCGAATTATTGAAATAAAATCAAACCATATGTTAGTCCCGAAATGACCTAGTTTGTGTGGACGTTGAACCCCATTTCTCTCTCTGTCTCTTGTCAGTGAGTAGTGGGACTAGCTCTAATCAAACGGAACACTGCGGATAGTATGCAACCACCCCAACCCTCCCGCCCTGTCTGTATATTTTTATTGTATAAATATCTGAACTTTTAAATTCAACAAACTTTTCTTTTTCAGTAATATTATTCCCGATGTAAACTAACAGATGTAATAAACATTAAACTAAATTAAATAACGAGTTTTATTCTTGTCGTTCGAAAAACCGGGGTACACGTAAAAGATCCCTTGGCAGTTAGAATTCAATACAAGAATAGGCCCAGACTACTGTTTAAAGTAGTGAGCTAATCGCGAGCGAGTCATACGTTAAAGATGTCAATCAATTTGGAAAATTCTATCGATTAATTGATTTCCGTATACTTGGTCACGTCTATGATAAACAAAACAAACACCACCAAATCAGTACCGTTTAATGAGGCCAGCCTGGGTAAATAGTGACTTCGGTGTGTGTTCGTCTCAAACGACTAGATGTGTGTCCAGGCCATGGCTAGGAGACCAGACAGGTCACTGGAAAGTCCGGAGACACCAGGCGCGTTGTTAAATGGCTAAGCGTCATACCCACCAAGCTGCACTGGCGCCAATACGTTCATAAGTAAAAACTCAAATCTAACCGAAACCCTGCTGTTGTTATGAAACACTCTATTTGAATATATATTTTTTGTAAATCTTTGAACCACTTAGATTCTAGCATTTGTATATATATAAGATCGGGGTCGCCGAGTCTTAATAAATACACCCACTAATTTGGAGAGAGAGAGAGATAGAGGGGGAGGGTGGTAACGTCCACTCGACATAATCTATGTCTTTTTTTCAATAATAGGGGTCTTTAGCAGTGGAAGGAAATCGGAGGATACCCACGAGACCCATTTCATGAGTAGTATAGAGGGCACCCAAGGGTGCTTAGGGCACCCTGAGGTATTTGGCTAGGGCACCATGAGGTATTTCAGCTCGGGGCACCCTGAGGTATTCGGCTGCGGCACCCTGGGATATTTGGCTGCGGCACTTTGATCACTGCGGTAGTTCAGGCAATTTACAAATGATCATGTGACAACTACGTGTTTTGAATGGTTGATTGAGGTCATCGGTTGTACTTGTTCAAAAGAATATGAGTTTGAATTGTTTTATCTGTACCGCACATGGTACCCGTGTCGCCACGCCCCGCGGCTTTGTCGTCGCCATCCCGCCCCAAAGACCAACACATGTCCTGTAATCCGAGTCAGTTGTATTTGCTCATTTTTTTGCTCATTTATAATTAATTATTTATAATCTACTCAAGTATTCATGATTTAATTACTCTTTTTTTCCATGAATTATTCATAATTCAATTATATTTTATTAATGATTTTTTTTTTCGTTTTTTAATAAATTCTTTTTAAATACTTTTTCTTTTATTAATTTTTTCAATAATTATTTTTTTCTAAATAATTTATTTTCATCAATTTTTTTTTTCATCAATTTTTTTTTTCATTAATTAATTTTGTTAATTAATTTCATTCTTCAATTATTATTTTTTTCCATTAATTTGTTTTTCAATAATTAAATAATTATTTTTTTAACATAATTTATTTGTTTTCATTATTTTTTTTTTCATTAATTTCTTTTTTCATTATTTTTTTCCAATATTTTTTTTTATTTGTACTTTTAAAATTTATTTTGATTTATTTAAATTTGGTCAAATTATTTACTAATCTCGCGACAGTAATATTTTTAAAGTGTGCAGAACGCTGTCGTGTGCTGGCTTACTGTGTGCCAGGTTGATCTTCGCCACGTTTCCGTATACGTTAAGTGATATCTACATTTGCATATCATATAGTTAATACTCCGCGTAAGATTATATTTAGAAAGCGTGACGGACAAATGAGATGCTGCAGAACACAAATGTATAATGGAATGAGGGAAATGTAAAATGTGGGTACGCTCTAACCCCCCCCCCCCACCCCAGCCTTTTCCAATAAAAAAATGGTCATTTAACATATTACATTTGACGTTTTACATTTAAGTTTGGTCTTAGATGTATTTTGACTTCCTCATTGCCAGTTTTAGTACTCTGTACATTGTACTTTTTACATATAAGTAATCGAAAAGACATTTTAGCGGAGCAATTAATATTGGCAGCGATACCCTTCCATAGTAATCAGCCCGACGCTGTATCCCAATAATGGTTAAATTTTGAGATCGGTTCTTCTGGTTGTGAAGTAGTCTGGAGGAGTCCATAAAATCACCGCGAGATGAATTCGATCTGCTGACCACCACCTTCCCACCTTCTGCATGGTTTTCTCGTGGAATGGCTCGTAATTTCGCGATTGAATTTTTAGCCTAGCCTCGATTATCATTACTAAAGTCGGTGCGATAAAACACATAGCCTCGATTATCCATTTCATGATTAAATCATGAATGAAAGTTGGGCAGTAAATCCTATCCTAATCCAGTAAATATCGCAGGCTAGCGAGGCTATCGGAGAGAGAGAGAGAGAGAAATGGGGTTTAACGTCCACTCGACACAACTAGGTCATTTCGGGAGGCTACCGGGAGGTGATTATGATCTGGATAAGTTAATTAATGTCTAATTAATAATTTAGATAAAAAAAATTCAGGCCTAAAGAGGGGTCTGCAAAAGGCAGATTTAGCTGTTGCATAATGTATGATAAAAATGAAACATTGTGCAAGACAGATTTTTTACAACCCTAGTTATATATCATTCATTTACAAACATTGCTTCTCTTTTTTTTACTTAAATCGCATTAAGAACTAATGCGCTGTACAAATCACGATATTTTTTATTATTATTACAAATATCATGGCTAATGTCACTTTGTTGCAAGTAAGCATTCTGGGCATCTATTCATAAGGGCTAAATCTGTATTTCGCCTGAACATGTTGTGTTGTCGTCCATTAAATTCATTCGATCTGGGCATGCGCAACTATATGGCGGAGTAGATTGTATCAAAGTCGGTAGACAGAAATGGGAACATCCACCATTATTATCGCCACAGAGACTTTGGCCTAAATTAAATTAAAAAAAATAGACCTTAACCAACAAAATGGAATGTTTTATTATCTCCGCCAGTAAAAAAGGACAAAAAAGTCAGTTTTTATACAGGTTTTATACATACATATTAATAGATCACAATTAAATTTCTCTAGGGACGTCAATGTCTTTGCACAAATAATAAACCCAATTTGAAATTGGGTTGATAAAGGTAGATTAGCATGGCTTGTTGTATAATCCAGTCAGTAGAGTACCAGAATGATTTGTCGTGTATAGTCTACCATAGAATGGCGTCAAACATGGTGCATAGTCAGTAGTCTACCATCGAATGGCGTCAAGCATGACGTGTAGTCAGTAGCCAAAATAGAATGACGTCAAGCATGGTTTGTCGTAAAGTCAGTAAGCTACTACAAAATGGGTCAAACATTGTCGTGTAGCCAGTAGTCTACCACACAATGGCGTCAACCATGATGTGTCATCAGTAGGCTTCCATAGAATGACGCCAACCATGGTTTGTCGTGTAGTCAGTAAGCTACAGAATGGCGTCAAGCATGGAGTGTTGTGTAGTCTAACACACAATAGCGTCATTCATGGTGTGTAATCAGTAGGCTACCACAGAATGACGCCAACAATGCACATCGTGCATTCAATACTACAGTTAAAATATATTCTTACTTTCTGCCTGTTTTCTTGGATCGATGGCAAGAATACCCATAAAGATATTTTTCTGAATATCCCATCGACCATACTTTTCTAAGTTTCCGTATCTGGTAATCTCTCCAGAATTATTTTTTTCACGTCCAAAAACTCTGAATGTCACAGCTTGGGTCCAGTAGAAATAATCCTGGAAAATATATATTTTTTACATTATACATACCCGGCAGATGGTCATGTATCAAGTGGGGTGCCATGATGGAACCCATGACTTTGCCTAGAAGCAAAATTAACCTTGTGTGCTTCTGTGCAGATGGTTGGTACCGAACACAAACGTCGGTAAAATCAATCTAATTGTGTACAGCTTAACGCGAGAATTTCACTTTTTCTGAGAAAGTCAAAACATAGTTATTTCAATGTCTTTTGTTCAAAAGGTTGTAAACTCACTATTATACGATTATAGGCATTATTTCCCAGACTTGAAAATCTTTCACATCGGAAATACTAGCACAATTACCTCCCTTGTTTTTCTATCCCCCCCCCCATGGAACAGCTTTCTTCAAACGTTTAAATTTGAAGTTGAAAATGATATTTTTGCCAATATCTGGTAATAGAGAATTATAGCACTGTTTATAGATACCATCTATTTTAAGGCTTTATTTTAATACATTTTAAAAATATAACTTAAAGATGTGAAATTATATATCAAAACCCTAGATGATCAAATGGATTTTAACGTCCTACTGTTCTACATCGATTGGGCTAATGAAGACGGGCATATACGCCATACAGTGTGCCATGAGAGAGATGTTTCCGGGACAGGGGCGCTACGGCCTGTTCTTAAATCGACTTCTATCAAGAGGTATTTTACGTGTACGCCAATGTGTACATCGGACCCAGTTTTTACAACCGTCCGAACGACTTGCCAGGCCCTCCGTCCTGCACCATGACAAGCGGAAACCGCGCCGGGAAATCCTGATAAACTTTCTCGGTCACCACCTTTATCGAACCCGCAACCAACAGGCTAGCGATGCAGCGTCTTACTCACTTAGCCACTATGGCTCCCAGCATAGATGGCGTCACACGTCAAAAATGGTAAGCTGTGGTGGTTTTTCTGTCCGTATTCGACCGGCGGGTAGTGCTAAATCCGGATTCTGAATCAACACATATTGAAGATATATAATCCATTAAAAACATTAGGTGGACTATATTTCAAGGTTTGTCGACCTACTGCCGGGCTAATTGGTGATAACCGAAAGCCTGTTGAATAGATTTTCCGAGACCTGAGTTGACAATATTTGGAAGTGTACAATTTACAAACAGTAACAGAGTTGGATACCCCGTTCACCTCACAAACTTTTAGCCTAAACGATTTCTACCAGATATCAGTTGTCCCCAAACGCTGATGTCTGAACGATTTATTCCAGTACTTAACCCTACAAGAGTTCAAGACTGAAATTGCCGAAAATGTACTAAAATAATTGAAGGCAATTATGTTATAGTTGAACAGACAGACGAATAGGGTCTACCGTCCACTCGACACAAAGTAGGCTATTTCGGGACTAACACATGGTTTAATTTCATTTCAATAATTCGCTTGCTCGTGGGGGAACTTTAGCTGTGGAAAACCGACGAGGAAGGGCAGGCTACCCAACCAGCGGGCAACCGGAACCACTCCACTTAACTCAGTGTTCGATCTTATGACCCCATCGCCCCTATATTCTTGTTAAAAGTGATAATACATTTTTTAAGTAACCTACCCTTGATACTGTTATGTACTTTGGTGAAAAATGATAATCACGGACTGGTCGATGAACTATCGTCAGATCTTCTCCATTAACACGAATACTTTTAATCAGGTTAACACTATATACTTCAGTCCAATATAATCTCTGTTCATCATAATCTATAAATATATATAATACATCAGATACCAGAATCTGTCTACACGTGTAGAACTAGAGACAGAGTATACTAATATTATTACATTAGATGCCAGAATCTGTCTACCACCCACCAGAATCTGTCTACCACTCACCAGAATCTGTCTACCACTCACATTATGTGTATTACATGTGTAGAGACAGGGTAATACTAATAATACATCAGATACGAGAATCTGTCTACGACCCACACTATATGTATTACACGTGTAGAGCTAGAGACAGCTTGTACTAATAAAAATTCCGTGGTCTAGACTATTAAATTATAATATCAATTATAAGTACCATCTTGATCTCGATGTTAATAGATATATTATTCTGTGGATTGCTGGCGTTCTAAGAGAGAAACGATGACCGCAATAAATCGGGTCAAAAAATGGATTGTTTTTAAAAGTTGATGTCACATGCTGCAGACATAATAATTTGGGCGACCAACTTGAAAAAGAAAGATGGCGGCCATTGCTCGAATAACGCTGGGATGTAATTTATTAGACCTGGCATCCCCGAAAACCAATTGAAAAGCATATTGAAACACATTTCTACAGCATGCGACAACAAAATTAAAAAAAAAAATCAATTTTTTGCCAATATAACCCCCCGGTGGCCGCCTTTTTGAAGTCCATATTGGATCTAAGATGGCCGTCGTTGCTTGAAATACGTTGTGGTATAATTTGTTGAACTCGATATATTCGAAAACATATTAAAAGACATACTTGACCACATATCTACCGAATGCGACAACAAAATTGCCAAAAAAAAACCCATTTTGGGCTAAAATGGAGGCCAAATTGAATTCAAGAAGGCCGCCATTGCCCGAAACACACTGTGGTATAATTTTGGGAACTTGGCATACTCGAAAACATATTAAAAGACATATTGGAACACATATCTGGTCCATTCGTGGACAAAACTCTCGAAAAAGACATTTTGGTCGCCTTTTTTGCCGCCATTTTGAAAGATAGGCTGGCACTGCCAGGCAGGATACGCCCACATTTTCGAGAGATGGATAGAGAACAAGCAATACCGAAAGTGATTTTTCCTATGTGCAAATATCGAAATGAATTAAGATCTTTGGGTTATAAAGGTTCATTTCAGTAGGCTTCAAATTCGACTGGGGATCATGTTGCTAAGTGGGTAAATGGGATAATAATTCTGACCCCAGAGGGGCCAAAAGCTACAAAAAAGGTCATTTTTCGTACAATCAGGGGCCATAAATCAGGAAGTTACAATCCGATATGCACAAATATCGAAAGGAACCAAGATCTTTGGGTTATAAACATGCATGTCAAGTTTCATCAAAATCGGTTCAAAATTGTGACCTGTATAGGGTCCACAACCTTAATATAACGTATTTTCACACTAATCGCGTACAAACGGCGGCCATTTTGTCTGTCAATTTTGGTCCGATTTTCACAAAATTTTACCTCAATCTTTATTACCATGTAACGGTGATATAATCAAACGTTTTTTTAAATCGGATAATAATTTTGACTCCAGTGGGACCACAAGCTAAAAAGGGTGATTTTTCGTACAATCAGGGGCCATAATTCAGGAAGTTACGAATCAATGAGCGCAAATATTGAAAGGAACCAAGATCGTCGGGTTATAAACATGCATGTCAAGTTTCATCAAAATCAGTTCAAAATTGTGACCTCTATAGGGTCCACAACCTTGATCTAACATATTTTCACACTATTCGCGTACAAACGGCGGCCATTTTGTCCGTCAATTTTGGTTTGATTTTCACGAAATTCGAACAGAGCCTTCATTACCATGTAACGGTGATATAATCAAACGTTTTTTTAAATCGGATAATAATTTTGACCTCCAGAGGGACCACAAGCTAAAAAGGGCGATTTTTCGGACAATCAGGGGCCATAATTCAGGAAGTTACGATCCGATGGCCGCAAATATCGAAAGGAACCAAGATTTTGGGGTTATAAACATGCATGTCAAGTTTCATCACAATCGGTTCAAAATTGTGACCTCTATAGGGTCCACAAGCTAAAAACATGATATTTCGTACAATCAGGGGCCATAATCCATGAAGTTCAGATCCGATACATGCCAATATCGAAAGGAACCGAGATCTTATGGGGATAAACCTATATTTCAAGTTTCGTCAAAATCAGATAAGAATTGTGACCTGTAGAGAGTCCACAAACAAATTGTGGACGTCCGGACGGACGGACGTCCGGACGGACAGGGGCGACGACATAATACGTCCACATGAAAATGTGGGCGTATAAAAATGGCAATTACCCGACCGATAAAAGCGAGATACAACAAATATTTTACCAAGATCGTTCTTTTCAATCAATTTCGCCTAAGAAACACCCCTTCAGAATGTTCAGTTGGTACACATGGTTCCATTCCTATTTATAGCCAAAGGTTGTATTTGGGTTTCAGAATATATAGCAGCTCTAACTGAAAGAACTTTGTAATGTTGAGTTCAGAATTAGAAATTACTTTGATATCAGTAACTTAAATATCAGACGTTGAATCTCACCTAAAGATAAACTCATTGGTCTTTCTATGTCAGAAGATATGACAACTTGATTCTGTCCATCTAATGTTGACTTCATTAACAGAGCTGTATCGTCCCAACCAGATATCCGATATAACCAACTAGGAAAATAAAACAATTAAATCGATTAAACCCAGTTTAACTTTTCATTCGTCAAGGCGCCTCGTTACAAATTCCGCTCGAGAGCACAGAGTATACATCGGCTTGTATTAGTCACTTTATCTGAAATACTAGGTATCAAGAGACCCTTATCTTCATGGTAAATTAACAACATCACTATTGTTTTGAATGGACGAGGGCGGAGAACTCTGAGAAAACCCACAAGGTTGGACAGGCGACGCTACTCCTTGTCACGTATAACCGGGGAATCGAAACCACACCAGTTGACCCATTGACATACCTTATGATGCAACGCGTACGCGCTAACCATTCGGTTATCTAGATAATATTAGGTTAGTGCCATTAAATAAAATAAAGTTGTTACCCAGTTCTGGGATCCACTTCTATATCCCGAACACGATGCACATCAGTTAATAAAGTTTTCCTGGCTCCAGTTTCTGGGTTGATTACAAAGATTTTATGTAGTTCCCAGTCACTGACGTATAAATTGTTATGTATCCAATCATATGCCAGACCTTCCGGGGAACCCAAACCACCTTCCATTATAACCTTCTGTTCTTGATCCCTACCACCAGCCTTTAAACTTCAAGAAAAATGAAAACATTATTTCCAAAGGAGTTCGCCATTTAAATTGCCAATAGTCATAATTCAGTGGCTCTAAGCGATCACATGCCATACCCAATATGACTGCCGCCAGCAGATTTCGAAGCGAGCCACTCTGAAGTACCATCCGTAGGAAATTCAAGAAACCAGAAAGTATTGGCTGTCGATTTCATTGTTCCGTTGCTAATTACACAGGGAAATATGACTCAGAACAAGGTCGGTCTACAAGGTTGGAAATAGGCTTAGAAGAAATTAGAAATTCAATTTCTGGTGGAAAGGGCATTAACATGGCGCTCGACATATGGCCTTTTTGAAGCAGGTATGATGTGACTTCTCGGTCCGGCAAAGGGTAAGTTGGCATTATCTTTTAAAACCCGTACTTGGTTAACGCTGTTTGAGCTGAAGACCTACATTTTGGAGCGAAGTTGCCAAACAGCCATATTGTACGGCATTCATGATATAGGTGAGAGAGGTAAATAGAGTTTAACGTCCACTCAACACCAACTAGGTCATTTCCATTTTATTTCATTAATTGTTTGCGCGTAGGGGTCCGTTTCGGGTGGGAGGAAATATGAGGACGCGTCTAAAACCCACGAGATTGAACAGGCCACCTTACTCCTCATGATAAAGATATAATGCTTTTGAAATCATTTTATTTTTAATGGTCTACTCGTTTTATTCTGGGTAACCCGAAATATATTATCGTACAAAAGGGAAGAATTGTAACACACTAATCATTACGTACCTATAGACGTCCCTTGTAAATAAATCAGTCCAATAAATCACATTCCCTCTGTAATTAAAATCTATACCAGTAGACCCACCGCCTCGTCCACCCATCAAATTTATCGCTTCAATAACAGTAGCATTCCCTCCCTCTGATGGGTCAAATATATCCATTCTTGTTGCTTTAAAATCCAGCACGGCGATCAGAGGACCTTCATCTGAAATATTTATATTTTGAATTATTTGAAAAGCTACCCCAACAAGCAAAAGCAAAGTATAACAAACATGAAATTCTCAGAAAATTAACAACGGAAACATTTATAATACATATCGCATAAGACTAACATACTTGTTAATATTTTCCTATGCTAGCTGCTGGTGTCTTTAATAACCGTGGATGAGGTGGGGTTGGTGGGGTGGATGGCTGAAGCACGTGCTTGCTGTATCATAAAGACCGTCATTAAGTCATCTTGCGTGGTTTCGAGGAGTAAAGTCGCCTGTCCAATCTCGTGGGTATCTCCGGGTCCTCCGGTTTTCTCCCACTGCTAAAGACAAACGCGCAAGCGAGTTATTGAAATGAATTTGAACCATATGTTAGTCCCGAAATGACTTAGTTTGTGTCGAGTGGGCGTTAAACACCATTTCTCTCTCTCTAAGACAACTTATCCGCCTCATTGACAAATATACAAAGTGTACGATTGAATCTATGATACTAGAATACCGTATAGAATGGTATGATAATTATAATAAATGGTTTACCTTGTCCAGGGAATATTAGAGATTCTGTATAGAATGGTAGAATCACCAACATTAAACTATGTAGAGTCGACATGTCTGTTCTTAAGTCCAGTTTCAACTGAATAGGATATAGTAATGTATCACCATAGTTATTATACTGAATAACTTATCAAAGTAGTGAAATATAGCAAATAATTTTATATCGTAATGCTATGACATTTACCATGATATTTAAGTGTTTGTTCTGCCGTCATGTGCTGTGGCGGATCCAGAGTGGAGATGGATGGCGGGAAGGGGGGGGGCATGCAATATCCATTTATTATCCTGTTTCTATGGAACTTTAATATGAGATTTTGTTTGGTTCGTGCATTTTTTGTATGTTTGGCTTGTGTAGCTTTTTGTTGGTTTGGCTGGTGTAGCTTTTTGTTGGTTGGGCTGGTGTAGCTTTTTGTTGGTTGGGCTGGTGTAGCTTTTTGTTGGTTGGGCTGGTGTAGCTTTTTGGTGGTTGGGCTGGTGCAGCTTTTTATTGGTTAGGCTGGTGTAGTTTATTTTTGGTTAGACGGTTAAGCTGGTGTAGCTTTTTAAATAGTTGGGCTGGTTTAGCTTCTTGTTGGTTATGCTGGTGTAGCTTTTTGTTGGTTGGGCTGGTGTAGTTTTTTGTTGGTTGGGCTGGTGTAGCGTTTGTTGGTTTGACTCATGCTGCTTTTGAAATTGAGTGTTCGGGCCCAGATATGCGCCACAAATCGTCATGGCACCTCGATTCTTCAAAATTGTTTCGTAGTTGGACACAAGCCTCTTACCCCCCCCCCCCAACAAATACCCTGTGTTTGTCAGTGTTAACCGTCTAACATAGATATTGCTCAATTGATACCATTTAAAATATCGACCTTTATAAAAAATAATTATTTTGAATGTCAAGCAAGACTATTATAAAACAATTGGAATTCCGTTAAAGTCGCCGCTATAGCTCGATAACTTCGCGTTCGCTCATCCGGCTTTTTAGTGATGCGGGGCAGAGGACCCGACAATGAAGAAGATTGTCTGTTCGTTTTGGTTGCACGATCAACGAGGGTCGCATGTACTTGTACTTGATAACGATAAGAGAATACTTGTCGAAACGTCGTGCTTTATGTGTATAAAGCTGTGATTGTTTTCTATATAAATTGTGTTGTGTTTTTTTCACTAAATGCCACTCACGGATTTTATCCAGTATCTAAATAACCTCGAATTAGAAATTCAGTCACCCAGTATCTAAATGAGTTAGATGACATTTCAAATTAAGCGGTGCATATCCTAAGGAGTGTATAGGTTGCCCTTTCGACAACAATATAGCCTTGCGGGTTAAGGTCAATCCCTAAAATTGACGAAAAATGTGATAATTTTGATATTCCCGATGATTATTTTATTGATTCGTAAAGCATAAAATTTCTAGAAATGTACAGCTACGATTATGTGTATATATATTGCCACTTGGACATCTGCTTGTATTTTAGGCGACAAGAATTTCAATTGTACTGTAATTGACATGTCTGACATTCAAAATAATTATTTTGGTAACGTTGTTATTTTAAATGGCGTGAATCACCAGTGTACTTCATTGTTAGAAGGATTTGTACATGTCGAGGGTCTTTAGTAGTGGGATGAAACCGGAGGACCCGGAGAAAACCCACGGGGCTGGAAAGGCGACCTATTTCTTATCACGAACAACCGAGGATTCAAAACCCCGCCAGTTGACTCAATGACAAAAAGAGGGAGAGAGAGCGATTAACACAAACTAGGCCATACCGGAAGTAACATATGGCTCAATTTTACTTCCATATATGGGGTCGTTAGCAGTGAAGAAAACTCGCAGGACCAGAAGGAAACACACAAGGTTGAACAGGCGACCTTACTCCTTGTCGCGTACTAAAAGACAGACCTTATTATCTAAAGCGCACGCCTTGGACCATTCGGCAATCCGCGCCGAGAATCTTTATTGGAAGGCACAGTCCAATTACCAAACAAGTTGTAATATAGTACACACCGGATAGGCCTACAATAAAATATCAGTTATAATTAATGCAAAAGTATAGCGACATAATTATTGTTGTTTATATGAAGTACAATGCTCCTGTCAAAAGGCAACACTTAGGAACTCACTTTTTTTGATTTTATCAAAATTGAGTTCGGACCAATTTTGTTGTTATGAGGGTGTGTGCTTCCTGTTGTTGTACTAGGTATTCAAAACCTTTGATTTTGTAAGCAGTCACAACCATGACACAACATAGCAACTTCGTTCATTTGTCTAGTATGTCATGGAAAAACCTAACAAATCAATAGTAAAATCAATTGATAAGCTAGGGTTTAATATTCATTCATTACGTTTTCCTTTGTTTTCTCAAAATAGGAAAAAAGTGAGTTACTAGGTGTTGCCTTTGGGCGGAAGAATGTGTGTTTGAAATAGCTTTGCTTGATGTCTGTTTCCGCTTCCGCCGAAGTCGTATTGCAAGACAATACGATGATAACTGTAACCTGGTAAGTTATATTATACTGGATTTCAAACATGTCGACTATGTTTATTATTCTCTGGGCGATTCTATACGAAGTGTAGAATAGAACCTGGACAAGGTAAACCATTTAGTATTAACATACCATTATATACGGACTGTATAGTATTCCCTAGACACGATAAAGCATTTATTATTATTATTACATCACTGTATAGCAACCTTTGAAGAATGGGGTCAAGGGAAATCGAAACACACGGGGTCATACGAGCGGCGTTTGGCCCTATGACGTCAGACATTTGATTAACCAATCAGCATTGACGTTACTAATGGATTACCCACAGTTTCGGACAAAACACGCCTAAAGCTCGCCGTAACAGACTGTTTCATTGGCTAATACCTCACATCATTAAGAACACCACGTCAATGGCATCTGTCCGGCAGACAGTGATGACAACATACACTTCTAAAAGGGTAGACAGACAAAACATAGTTTTTTTTATCATTTTATTTATAACAAAAACAAATGTAAACCTTCATACATAAAGAAAACTCAGACAATAGAAGTCTATTTTTATAAAAGGTCTAATCACTTTAAATTTATACATAAAACATTCTATCAGTATCGACTTAAAGTATTAAATATTACAGAGTACATTGGTATACATATATATATTTGGAGGTACATAGGTATATATGTATTCATACAATATAAACTATATAAACAAATTGACATATTAATATATAATATTTAGAAGTATAAGAGTATTACACATCGTGCTCTATAAAATGACATATTAAAATAATATACAATAAGAGTATTATATACTGTGCTCCTTATCTCTAAAGCATTAATATGATAACAATACCATACTGATTAATATCTAAATATAGCTCCCCTACTGATCTACCATAGATTTTGATACTGTAATACCTAAATACAGTTCCCCTCATGATCTACCATATATTTTAATACTGGTAATATCTGAATGTAGTTACCCTAATGGTCTACCATATATTTTAATACTGGTAATATCTGAACATTGTTACCTTAATGATCTACCATATATTTTAATACTACTGGTAATATCTGAATATAGTTACATTAATGATCTCTAATTTTAAGGGACCAACCACAAGGCGTTTAACAACATGGGTAAATAAATATGACCTATTACAAGACGTTTAATAAAATGTTTAAATAAATACATGTATGACCACTTGCAAGGCATTTAACAAATGGGTAAAGAAATATGGCCAATTACAAGACGTTAAATGAAATGTTTAAAGAAATACATGTATGACCATTTGCAAGGCGTTTAACAAATGGGTAACAAAATATGACCAATTACAAGCCATTTAACAAAATGGGTAAAGAAAGATGACTAATTACAAGGCATTTAACAAAATGGGTAAAGAAATATGACCAATTATAAGGCGTTTAATGAAATGGACAGAAAACGAGGCGCCTGACCAACTGTACATAAAACAGACTATTTATTAAAGCAATGTTTTATAGGATCGGATATGACGTATATAGTTCATAGACAGCATTAGCATACATGAAATGGAGTTTAACATCCATACTTCCCTGCACCAAACGGGCAAATGAAGACAGGTTTACACCATGAAGTTTGCATTGCCGGAAATTTTGCCCCGTCAGCGACAGTTCCACATACCCAAACTGCCAAGGGTTCTCTTACGTGCACGTCAACAAGGAACCTCGGGTTTTTCGTTTTATACGAACGACTAGACACCATACACGGTTGGCCCTACCTCCTCCACCACTGACAAACGTAACGCCGGAGGAACTTTTGCGGCCAACACCGGGATCAAACCCGGGACCGAACCCGAGACTCGGTGGTTAGTGAGTCAGCCTCTTACTCATCGACCTACCTGGCTCCCGACAACAAGGGAGAACGCTAGATCGGAGACGGTCCTACGCATTTTATGACGTCACATGCGGATTGTGGGTTAGGGTAAGGGTTAGGGCTGGCCCTGTTTACATCTCGAGACTTTGACGAAATCTACAGGTCTTAGCTCTTACCCTAACCCACAATTTATATATGACGTCACATGTGCTAAAATGCGTAGCTTCGATCTAGCGTTCTCCGACAACAAGTTCATGATTAACTGTATTGTTTAAAAAAATCGTCGGTTTGACTCGTTCTGTAACGAGATCGACGCTCAATTCCGATGACGTGTAGAACGGCACCAATAAAATAGCATCTAACAAATTAACTTGAATCAAGCATATTTATTACAAGTAATGCAATTGGTCTTATTCAACACGCACAAATAATCATTCTCGGGTGATCGATGAGGCTTCGTTATATTGTTTGAAATAAATCGCTAGGTTTCTATGTTTATGAAAACTTCAATGGCTAGACAAAACTGGAACCAATAACAAGGCTTCTAACAAACTTGAATACAAGCCTATGTATTAGAAAGAATGTGATTGGCTTATTTCAACTAATCTACTTTGTTCTGGGGTAAGGTGATATCAGAGAACGAAAAACAAGGGTTGGTCGCAAACACGGAAAATAACACCATTCAAAGCCCATAAAAATACATGACGAGCAACACACGTATTTTATCATCCAACGATATAAAAACGCTTTGTAATCCATGGACAATCAATGCCTTGGAGTTAAATGGTCTCGTGAAACTACCGCCGTAAGCCATCTTCCCCCGGACCCGAGAAATGTTTGAAAAAAAAATAATATAAAAGGCGCTTTCGCAATCGCACCACTTTACCGCAAACGACCTTATTTCAAGATTGGATAGAGTAAACCACTGACCCCCATATCACAGATTGAATAAAGTAACCCCCCCCCCCCCGCCCGCCCCTATATCACAGATTGAATAAAGTAAACCACAGACACCCCCCCCCCTATCACAGATTGAATAAAGTAAACCACGGACACCCCCCCTCCCCATATATCACAGATTGAATAGTGTAAACTACAGACACCCCAACAGATTTTGAAGATTTTGAATTACCAGCCAGTCCCACCACTAATAATATCACAGATTGAAATAGATTAAATAATGTAGCATAATAATGATATATTCATATAATCAAGTCAAGGATGAACCTATTCTCAAACTTACTACTCTTTGATATATCGTGTCCGGAAACAGAAATGACTGGATGTAAGGATTCTAGAATAAAATAAAACCATTGGCTGTGAACTGGCCAATAACAGAGCTTCTTACAAACATTGAACTTGGGCAGGAATTGTTTAATAAAAAGTTGTATATTGGTCTATGTTTCAAACCAGTCGCTATGACCTGTTCTGTACCGTTAATAACCGATTAAAAGTTTGAAATACCATCGTCAACTTGATTCTATGAAGATTCCATTAACATATTTTTGTTTTTATCATAAATAATTAAAGATACATTATGGGAGATTTTTACAAGGAGTTAGTCATTCTTGCTATAACAGTTCAAAAATAGATGCTCAAACAAGAATATATTGAAAATTTCAGTCAAATTACTTTATCCTGAACAAAGTTGTTACCACTATAATTTTTTACTAGAAATAGTAGTTAAATTTCATCGACACCGTTTTCCCATTATGGCCGATTGTTGATTGACAGGCGTTAACTCCACCTATATAGTCTCGATTATCAAGTAATGTTTACACTGACTAGTACCGATAGCGTATTCGGTTTGAGACAGGACTGCAATTCAATTCGTATACATTTATTTTTTACTATAAATTAGAATTAAGACTTTTAATATATAGATAAGAAGAGAAAGTCTGCGATAGGATATTAAAGTTTGAAAGGAATGGGCCAAATCAACGAGGCAGTATTGTAAATAAATTATAATAAATAGCCGACTTCTTGCGTTGCCTGCGTGTACTATTTTGTACTTCAGGTAGGCCTAAGCGACTCCCTAAGCAGACGAATAGAAAACAGTCCGGAAGTATGATGACGTCAACGTCACGGAGAAGCCCCTCCCACGACGCCATAGTGATTAAATCAGTCGACGAAATCCTGTTTTAATCCGAGCCCAATCCAAGCCATCCGTAGGTCTACAGAGTTAATTTTGGGCTTGTTATTTAAATAAAGATCTAATTTATAATTTCTATGACTTCTGAGGCCCAAAGGAAGACCGACAAAAGTCAGTTTTTGCTCTCCCATAATGTATGTTTAAGCATTAAACCAAGAATATATCTCAATAATATGTAACAGTGGTAGAATGATGGCTTCCTCGGTGCCATAAACAACTGGCCCAAGTTCAAAAACCATTCTTAAGACTTAAGTTAAGAATTTACTCAACGTTCAATCATTTTTTATTAGAAATATCTTTGATCTAGATGCAGAAAACTTTGCACATAGTTTCTTATTGATGTATTCGATACATTCAAACAACAAACATTTTGTAAGGGGCTATATTTTTGTTAAAATAAGGCGAACAATTTTGAGTAAATTCCTAACTTTAATCTGATAATGTTTTGTGAACTTGGGGCCTGATTTCAACTACATTATCGTTGCGCCCAGGGCCGGATTTACCAAAAGGCATTGTCAGGCAATGGGACCCTCGGCGGACTCGGGTATCTGGGGACTGGGGGCCTAGCGAAACTTATTTAACGCGTAGCGCACATTCAGGTCTGGACCAGTTTAAAGGGTACACAGGGTAGATATTCAAAACACCAATGGGATATATTTACGGACCAACTGAAGGGTTCGGGCTAGGATTGATAAGTAGGTAATCCGGTCCAGTATAAACTATATACAACAAGATGTACATTATTATGTACATTATGTGTGTTCTGTGTTGCATGCTTGAGATTGATAAATTTGTGTTATAACATAATTGACCAGTTCCCCATTATATAAAATATGTTACGTATTGAATATATATCAAAATTAGGCCATACAAATTTGAATTTCTGTTTTTCGGTAAAATTCTTCACACAATTTCCCCAAGAAAATGTGATAAAAATTTTCCGGGAAAATTTACCAGAGAAAGACAAGACGTGCAAAAAGTACGTAGTAGCTACCATAAAAAAGTTTTAAGTTTCAAATAATTTAATTTTGAAATTCTAATAAAACATCGAACCCAAGAATTAACTTGGTTATTTATAGGCCAAGAACACGAAGAACTGAAAGTTAAGTTGGTTTGACCTTACCGGATCTTACACGTATCTACTACCCATCATTGTTTGTCTCGACACACACCCCTTTCATAAACCTGCCTTGGTGTGTTTGGTCAACTTCTGGCTTTCCATTATTTAATCAACTCTGACCATCGGCTTGTGATGAATGTCTACTCTTTCCGGAGTAAGGTCGAGAACGGCGACTTCTTGGTGCAGTTGGTGGTAGAGGTTTGAATTCATTTAGTCCTTGGGGTTGTTCATTAGAAGGTTGTCCGGGGATCTTGAAAGGGTTGACTAATTTAGGCAACGAAAAGCCACCCAATTTAGCAGGATTGGCTCGATTTAAGGGTGTCCCTGGCCGCATGATCTTTGGAAGATGGCCATTGTTTCCGTCAAAGACTGCAGAAAAAAGCGGTGTGGACTGGGTACTCTTAACACCCGGTCGATCCAACTGCGGAAACACAGTTCTGTTAGGTAGTGGTGGTAGAGGCACAAAGGTACTATTATTTAAAGCTGACCCAGAATTAACATTTGAGTACATGTACTTGAATGGTGCTTTTGGCCTTGGAAGTTCTTCGTTGTATCCATCGCACACGCGTTTTTGTAGGGTAGCGGGTTTTAGCTGCTCGTGGTTCAGCTTTGGTACTTTCTGCTTGGCTTCTCTGACACCATTTCTTTTCTGTTGCACCAGAGGTAATTCAGAAGCGACATTTTCCTTCAGAAGAAGTTTAACGACAGGAACTCTCGAACCCGTGTTTGTCATCTGAGTCTTTTCAGCAACGGCTGTACCAGAATCATTATTTCTCTTGCTAGCACTCCTGCAGTCTTCTTTTACGGAATTACAGACTTTGACCATTGGTGTTTCTAATTCGGGTCCTGGTTGCAGACTTGGGTCCATTAAAACCGCCTTGGGTTTAAAACCCTCATCTTCTGCTAGACTGTTCGATTCCGAATCCTTGCACGTCTTGTCTTTCTCGATTAAATTTTCTCGGGAGAGTTCAATCATATTTTCCCTTAAATCTTCAATCTCTCTTTTATAAAAATCGTTATCAATATCAAGCATTTTAGCTCTGACTCGCCAGAGTTTCATCTCGTCTGCCGTGGATGTTAGATCAGCCTTGAGTCTACAGCATTCTTCAGTTTTGTTTTGCAATTCTTCAAAGCATCTGAATTAACAATACATGATAAAAATGAACTTTTATAAGATTTAGATGCGTATATGGTCTAATCCATTCAATATCACGACCGTCCGATGTTCTAGAGAGTTTATTGTTGACTCTTTTGGCTACGATACGTGAGTGTCGTTCTGTTAAAGCAAAGGGACTATATGAAGTGGTGAGAGCGAGAAGGGAACGGCGTTCTGTTCAGGGGTTAAGTGAAGGGGGTGCAATGCAGAGCTTTGTTTCATGGGGGCATGCTCTTCCACACGTTTTTGAGCCGCCTCTATAGTTGTAGAGAAGGACATTCATGTTCAGACCCTGAATGTCTTTCCTCATAATCACAATACTGTCCAATATATACCATTCTTCATTATCATATTGTTCAACCAGGGTCAAACATATACCATGACTCAGATAAGCAACAAATCCCCCTTGGTATCCCCAACGGGTGAGACACACAGTCAAATTATCCGCCCTTATCGACCAATAAAGAAGGGAAGTAACTCGCATCTAATTACAACTAAGATCGCTGAATCGTCGTCTCAAACTGTGTCAAAATATTTAGGACATCGATTAATACTTCTTTGATATCAAATTTTTGCAAAACTTCTCATAAGTTCCGTTTGAATGTTCTCGGTAAACGTGTTACTTCCTGAGCCAGCATGGCTATCAATAGCAAGCTATACATACCTTAATACAGCCTCTGATTCGGGGTTGGAACTATGTACGTATCTTTCTTCTCGACACTCTAACTCGTGTATCTTCTTTCTTAAATTTACCGTCATATCTAAACTGTCTTCATACTTCATCTGAAGATCACCAATGAATCTACAACAAACATAGTTAACGATGCATTAGGTAAAAGCTAAATCTGTCGACCAGCTTTTTTATATTAATCTCACTGCATCTTTAGTGTTAAGTAGGAAGTGGTTAATGGCACATATAAATGGCTAATCGAGGCCAGGATCCATTCACTTATGTTGTTCCTTTAATAGGCCTCATGGTCAATACACTATCTAGCTGTCTCCCTCTAATCCAGGGGCCTATTTCACGAAATTTTAACTAAGATAAGATCCCAATTTTAGTAATTTGATTGGATAATATTAGATTGATTTTAGTGCTTAGCCAATCAAATTTGAAGTATCTACTAAAATTGGATTTTATCTTAAGTTAAAATTTCGTGAAACAGGGCCCAGCTCTTTATAAATAACCTCATTGCATCTTTAGTATTTTAATAAAGTTGTTAATAACGCATATAATTATACCGGAATTAGGTCTCATGGCTGAGACTAGGCTGCATTCATTTGAGATTTTTTCCCTCTAGCTGGCCTTGGGAGCTATTCACTAGGGTACCCCTCTAGTTGACCTCGTAATCCAATCACGTGATTTATTATACGGTTGTTGTTTATTGCTTACAATATCTGTGTAATTGAGTGGGTCATATTGTCGAGAGTCCTATCCCTGTAGCTGTAACAATTTATCCATATTGCCTTACCCCCTCCTCCACCCAGAATAACTAAAATACCCTGCCACATGCATGACACACCTATCTATTATACCAACCTACGACAAAGACTACTGATATCCCTGAGTCATTGCTCTCCTGGCGACATGGACTAGACTTTTGTATCGGACACCCAGACCCTCCTTGATTTCAACGTACATGTAGAATATATGTCTGAATGATAGAGACTGCATGGACTAGTCTACCGATGTATAAACTCACCTTAATTGAAACACAATTTGTTGATTAATCCGCCTGTTGGTGATGGCTAGATCTGATTTATCATTTTTAAGTTTTTGGATGTGAAGTTGAATTTCTTCACTTAAATCATCTAAGCATGGCTCTATAAAATAGTAATAAACACATAGAGAGAGAGAGATAATATGTTGAACAGTGTGAGGAGACCGGATGTCAAAGCGACCCTACTCCTTGTCACGTACAACCAATGCATAATAATACTTACCAGCAGTATCGCCAGTTACATCGATGCCAGAATCATCCAAATTTTCGTCGAGGCTTGATTTTATGTACTCAGCCACTGAAAAATAATGATAACTGACTGAGATTTTGTCCATGGCCATATTGCTCAATGGAAGGGACTAAAACAAAGATGGCCAACTGACATACTCCAACTGCCGTTCGGGTCCAAGGTTGCTAAGTAGGTAAGCCACTGGCTCGCTAGCCTGGAAGTCGCGCATTCGCTCCCGGTGTTGGTAGACAAAGTTCCTGGAGATTTTCCGGCGTGGTGCAAGTCGGACGGCCTGAGCTGTCTAGTCTTTTAGATGGGACAAAAAAAATTGGAGTGCACGTTAAAAATACCGTGGAAATTTGAATTCGATATAAGAATGAGTCGAAGCACCACTGTCCGGGGAAAATTTGCCTTATAACACACTGTATGGCGTATGCCCGTATTTATTAGCCGAGTCGGAGTGCTCAGAAAAGTAGTACGTTAAACTCCATTTCATTTCTTTTTTAATATAGAGGCTTAGCACGAAGTTTGTACTTTCTTATACTTTGCTTTACTCTAATAATAAGAACATAATTACCTGAGGGCATATTTGGAGTAGACTGAGGCATATTTGGATCTCTGCACTCAGATTCTGCCACTGAAATATAATATTTATAATTAACAGATTGGGTTTTCGGCTTCGCACAGAGTCTTTCAGGCACCTGGAGGGATTAAAACTAAGATGCCTTACTATGATATGATATTGTAATATTAGATATAGTGGTCACCCGCCATTTTATGTAATGGCCATATAAGTTATATTCGATCACTAAGTCTCTGGCTATGGCTTATAACTATAGAATATCCCCACCCCACCCTCCGTATTTTATTTCAATAATTACTTTTTTTTTTATTGAAATTTTTAAAAAATGAGAGGGCGTAATGGCAACACTGCCTTAAAAGGTAAAAGAGTAGAAGAGGCTTAACCGGCTGGTAGATCTGTGTAGCTGTTGGATCAAACGATTATGTCGGCGGAGCGGGTATTCTATTAGAGACTGAAGCAGAGGCTGGGAAGATCGATGTAACTGCTGTAACAAACTATGATACCAACGGAGATAGCAGACATTAACAGATGTTACACAGGGTTGTGCGGGGATTTTTAAATATCTATTGACAAGTTTACTTAGGCACCTGTAATTCAACTTTTCCCTTAATTCGATAATTCTTACACTTAGCTCTAGACTCTAATAATAATAAGTAATTACCTGGAACTGGTGTAGAATCGGGCATTGGTGAATTTTCTGGGAGTTCAGGCAACTTGCGGAAATCGTCTGTCCACAGCGGGTCTTGGTGTAGGTGAGAATTGTATTTGCTTTTCATACTGAATAAAAGAACGTATTAGTATTATTATCATTCATGTATTTATTCATTAAACTTGTCAGTGGTGTTTAGTGTTAGTCCCGAGTTAAACGACCTCACCTCGCTCTGGTCTGTCTCTGGTGTTCAGAATGGTGCCCCTAGTCGTGGTTATTCTCGAACGAAAGTTCCGAGATAGATGCCAATGTTAGCGTAGAAGGTTCCTCGGGTTGTCAATGGTCCACGATGAAGGGCCTGGCAACGGACAGCGTATGGTCGATAAGAACCCTTGCCAGCCAGAATTTAACGAAGGATAAACAGAACCGCCCCTGTTCGAGCAAAATATCCACCATTCAATGGAACACTGCATTCATTTGTGGATTACCTATATGTGAGACCTTAGGACTGACTACCCCCCCCCCCCCATCTCCGCCTCTCATTGCTGTCTTTGAAGAGGGATTGAATTGAAAAATGCAGAATGACTTACCGAGAGTGCCAGTCCTCTGACCACTCCTGTCATTAGATTATAAAAATAACACCCAGCCCCCTTAGCTGTTCTGTAAGGTACTACACATGTATAATAAGGCTACGTTGATCCTCAAAGGAATTTGACCACCACCAAGAGTCACAGTGTAATCCGAAAGTAACTAGCTTAAGGGCTGCACCCCTCCCCCCTTGGGTCGGTTCATTTATTTTCAAGATAAAGCATTACCATGGCATGTCGCAAAGAGCAACTGTGGGAACCGATAGCCTAAATGTTATATTACTCTACCTACTCGGCCTACCGTTGTTAGTGGAACAGGAAGCAAATCTGACACATAAAACGTCGTACGGGAGGTCCTAGGCTACCATTGATAGTAGGCCTACGTAAACGTTAAGAGATCCGCCAGCTGTTGGAAATTGAAGGTTGGAGGACGTAGGACTGTCCCGAAAAAATATCCCCCAATCATCATCTCACAAAGCATTAAATATGTCCGTCTTTATTAGGCCTATTGGCGTCTGGTTTGTGCCACGTTAGGCCTGTTACATAATGCTAGACCTAGATTTAAACGTAGTCTGAGAATATATGATTATATAATAATTAATATATCAATCTGAATCGCTTATTTTTGTTGCGAGTGCAAGGCATGATGATGATGATTGTCAATATATCATTATATCTAGTGAAATAGGCCTAGCTAAGTGTGAATCACGTGATTTTATGTTTTTAATGAATCTTTAGTTTACTTAGGCCTATTACTACTATGAATAGAGGTTTACCTAGATCTACATCACATTATTATTATATTATAAGTTATATCTATGTCTATGATCACATGCGGCAGTTCATTATCATTACATTACCGTCCCTAAATCACTACGCCAAAAATAAACCAAAAATCAAATCTTGACAAATAAAAAATCATGTCACAACTTCTAGTTCTAGAGGTTTATCACTAGACGACAGTTTATTTGGAATATTATTAGCATAATAAATCGCCATTGGTCCACTCGTTTCTATTTCTAGCATCCCAGCATCCCTTTTATTAATGTGGGACTCCGGACTGTGGTGGTGAGTAAAAAAGCGAGGTCACCTAGCAACAACAAAAGCAGCCATAACCACGGAACTTGGTTTCAAACTGCCTAAAGTAAAAAAAAACTACTTAAACTAGAAGTTTGTTTTATCCCCAACTTTCTAAAATAAATATTTGATAGTCTATGCAAACAATATCGTATATTTTAGGGATTACATTGGGTCAAGACACAAGCACGTAGGCGTCTTTACGCTTACGCAGTTACGGGCAATCAAAATATACTCGAGGCCTACATCGCCTTTTCCAACTTTTTGTTACATTATTTGCGTTTCTGAGTCGTAGTGTTAACTTGTTCTGTTTTCAGTAATCTTAAGTTAGTAAATTCACACAACTTACCTTCACAAATTAAATGATTTTCTGTAAAGAATCTGCTAAATTTGATAAGTAAATGAGAAGCACATCCACCACATTGAAATGCAGGCATAACAATGGCACGACGTCATAGCATAGTTAAAAGGGAGATAACTACGCTTGTCTGTAATGGGCCCAGACTAGCAATGCTAAATGGCACTTTGCTCAACATTCCGTTGGTCCCAATCTTTATAGGCAGATAGGGGACCGCATTTGACACTCTCCTCATAATAATTTTGTTGGGTTGATCGTTTAGATTTGTTCATAGGAGGAATTACTCTGGATTGGGCTCAAAATAATAATAATAAAAACGATTGGTCTGCGCGTAAACACTTTACACCCCTAACCCCCGTTTTTATATTATTAGTATTACCCCAAAATGCTACGAAATTGAAATTCTAGACCAAAAAGTCAGCTACAAAAGGGGAGAAAAAAATACAGGAAAAACTGGCAATTTATAAATCAGAAAATAAATGGAAATTGTTACTATTCTTAGTCCTTATTAATATTAGTCTAACTGGAACCATAGAAAGATGTAGAACTACTAGACCTAGTCATTCCGTATGGGACGAAAACCATTGGCGTGCAGGTAAAAGATCCTTCGGTAGTTAGAAATCGATATAAGAGTAGGCAATAGTACCACTGTCCGGGCAAAATTTCCCCTACAGTACACTGTACGGCGTATGTCAATGTTCATCAGCCCCGACAGAGCAAACACTGAAACAGTAGGACGTTTAACCCCATTTCATTTCATTCATTCACGAACCGCGTGATTGTTTTGTTTTAGGTCTGTCGTCCAATTTGTCAGATATTGCTTTGTTGATATTTATTTGTCAGACTCACGACGATTATATTTGCCCCGATCTTTACGATGTTGGGCCTATACAATAGTGTAGGCCTACATCCAAAACTAAATTTCGCGTTAATAGGTGTAAAGTTGCCCATGGTTATCATAGAGAATGTGTAAAGAAAAATAACCCCCCCCCCCGCCCCACAAAAAAAAATAAAAATTGTAAAAAAACAATATAAAAATAAAATTAGCCAAAAAATAAAATAAAAACTTAAATAAAATAAAAACTAAATTAAATAAAATAAAAACTAAATTAATTAAAATCAAAAACTAAATAAAAAAATAAATCAAAAACTAAATAAAAAATAAATCAAAAACTAAATTAAATGAACTAACAATTTAATAAACTAACAATTAAATAAAATAACAATTAAATAAAATAGAAAACTGAATTAAATTAAATGAAAATCGTTTTTGATAAAAGAAAGTAAAATAAAATAAATGTAAATCAAAAAATGAAATAAAAGAAAATTAAAAAAAAAAAAAATGAAACCTTAAATGAAATACACAATCATGTCTCGACGTGGCCCATTGTTATCATTAGCTCATCGTTATCATTCAAACGGAAATGTAATCGAACGCGCCTATTACTTGTTGTGGGTGTATATGGAGCCACGATGGCTCACTGAGAGAGACGTTCTCGCTAACCCGGAGATCCCTGGTTCGACTCCTACATTGACCAAAGAAGTTTATCGGGACTCCTACGTTGGCCGCGAAAGTGCATCGGGATTTTCCGGCGTGGTTCCTCCTTGTCAGTGGTGCAGGACAAAAGACCCCTTGGCAGTTGGAATTCGATACCGTAGCGTCGCTGTCCGGGCAAAATTCCCCCCATAGCACACAGATGGCGTGTACCCGTTTTCATTAGTCTAGTCCGGGCATAACAGCATATATGTGACGTTAAACCCCATTTCATTTCGTATCTAATACCAGGCTTATCTGTAGCATTGAGGGAGACAATTGTGATGATAAAAAACAACCCTCTTAGATATGGATATTTTGGTACCCCGTTTATGATAACGATTAAGGTTTTTATGTTCGACCTGGCTTGCAATAAGTTACACTATGTGAAAATCCTCCGTTGCAGTCATCTCACCATGCTGCTCACAGAACTCAAGCATATGTATTGCGCTCGCCTAGTACATCCATCATCGTATGGGCAGGTGATTACCTTGAAGTTGATATTCCGCCATATATTGACTCAGATATTACTATTGCGATTTTGTCTGCGATATCACCTCGGTGGTAGCTGACGATAAATATAGCTATTTCACACACTATTTTGATAGAAGGTCGATGGGATTCTCCACACTCTCGAAGAGTAAACCATTATAGACATAGCCTCAACCCACAACTCAGTAAAGTTCGCATTCTTAACACATCTATTGAACCACAGCCAATTTCAAGACATTCACATTTCTGTTAAGTCAGATTGGTAATGGACTATACACCAGATGATACCTCAAACTAAACAGCCACTAGGTCATAACTCAGCAGCCATAAGGCTAGATCCCGATAATAGTTAGTCTTCAGACGACTTTAGTAAGTTCCATAATCTATAACACACGTTTTTTAATGTCTTCAGTACGAACATATCGTGCTATAATGGTGTTGCTGGTAATTTCAGGCTGTAGTAAATATCGGTCCTGCCCAGCCTCCACAAAGCAAGGGCAGAGTTCCGCAGTATGCTAGAGATAAACTTACTGCATTACGAGAACAATTTGATGAACTCGAAGCAGCTGGCGTGTTTCGTCGTCCTGAAGATGTGGGTATGTCAGTAGAGTACCCCAACACTTCCGTTTTAATACAGTAATCTAACGGTAGTTGCCGTCTTGCCTCAACCTTCATTACTGCCAAACGTCGAGTCTATCATTAGGACAATTGCTTCCTGGCAGTATATTATTGTAACAGACTTAACAAATACATAGACTCCCCTTGGTATAATGCTTTGATGTCGCTATCCCAAATAAAGGAGTTCGTGTGTACATCAGGTCGCTGCTGTGGGTATGCCTGGATCCGTGAGAGCACTTGGTTCTTGATCACCTCCTACATAGGGAATTTATTGCAAACCTAGCAGATAATTTGTATATAGGCGGCAATACCATAGAGCACTTGTTATCTAATTTGCCAAACACACTATACACGTAACCTTGGTACCAATTTTGTGCGTCCCAAAATACCACAGAAGAAACAGGGTCTAATTAAGCTATTGTTAATGTGGCGTCTTTCCTTGATAATGTCTACATATGTTTCATAATGGTGTAGTAGTGCAGGTGAATATTATCTTCCCAAATATGTCTTAAGTCAAATTTTATTGAATCAAACACTTGAATTAGGCTTAATGCCTTTTGAACACAAAACTCACGAAGGACATTGTTACAAAATTGAATGTTGTGATCGAGATTTTGTCCTGCCCTGTCATGTCATGGTGTAGCCTCACCGATGAAAATATGTCAGCTGGCCTTTTCTTTCTAATAGTCTCCACTGTTCTTTTCAGCGGTGGATCCAATTTCTTTTTAACTTATAGACATTGCTATCTATGTAAATAATTAGTTGTCGCTATCTCTTACTTTTTATCACTTCAATTTTAACTAGACCTGCAAGCAGCACTGAACCGGCTTTCAGGAATCATACAGGAAGTTTATTATACCATAGCCGATCCATTGAGCTACCGAACTATACTTTAGTTGTTCTGCTTCAGTGACACCCTCTATCATATGTATAAGTAATATTTGCTGGCGAAAAGACCGGCCAAAATTGTAAATTATGGCAAAATTATGTCACTTCCGGTGCCGAAAGAATTTTTTATAGGTGAAAAATAAGTCGAAAATTCGCAACATACAAAATACAAACTTTGTTTTATACATATCGGGCAATAAATAATTAACCTATAACCCATAAACTGAAATTAAGAAGGTAAAAAACTTAAAAGTGACCCTGGGAAAATTGGTTATTATTCCACAAGGGAACATGCTAGAAGCCTTTTCTTGATATCAATATGATGGTATTGATTCAATCTTACTGCCCATTAGAGTCAGACGTTATAAAGTTAAACGAATAAAGAATATAAATCACTTCAAAAAAATGTTTGTTTTGAAGGCTAAAAATACGTTTTTTGCAAAAATTACATTACTTCCGGTGATATTGAAAATGTTAACTTGATTCATAGAAGTCATAAATGGCATAAGGCATCAAATGGTAAAACAATTATAAAAATCGAATAATAATTGACACTTTTATAGACCAAAAACCTTGAAAAGTGACTTATAGAAGATCGCCTATTTCTCTGTAACCGTACAAGTTAGAAACCATTTTGTGGTATCTGTATGGTCGTATGGCTTCATTCTATTCGTTGATGGGAATCAAATGTCATAATTTTTAAAATATTATAAGGCAGACTCATTTGAATAAAATATTGTTTTTTTAGGTTAAAAATACAGTTTTTGCCCAAATGACGTCATTTCCGGTCACAGTGAAAATGTAAAATTGGCTTGACCTAGTCCAAATTGGCATTAGGCATCAAATGGAAAAAAAATATTGCAAATCGAATAATAATTGACTCTTTTATAGGCAAAATAACGTGAAAAGTGATGCATGCAAAATTGCATATTTCTCGGCAACTGCTCATATTACAAACTAATTTTCGCATACATTCTCTTCGTCTGGATTATTGCTACGAGTTTATGAAAATTACAAATAAATATTTCAAAATATGAAGACGCTGAATGATTTGTAAATAACTGAATTTTACACTTTATTTTACATTTTATTCGAAATTGCCCGAAAATGAAATTGAAATTAAAAAATATGAGCTAAGGATTTTGTGCACCTTTGCAGGGTGCATCCTTTTAGTTATATCAGTTTTGAAAAAAAATAATATTTGCTTTCAAAAAGTGGTACCGAACTGTCAAAATTGTAGTTTTTGTTAATATTACGTCACTTCCGTTGCCGACAGAAAAACTTCACCGTAACATAAAAAATTACAATTGGGGCCACGGTGCATATGAACTTTGTTTTATACAAATCGAACAATAAATAATTTTTCTGGGTACGAAAAACTAAATTAGCCGATGGCGGCTAACGCAAATTACCGAGACAATTTTTTTTCTCATTTCTGCTCAAGTACGATGATATTTTAACCCTGTGTGAAAGATCATCAAAAAATATTCATAAATAAAAAAGGTTTTCGTAAAAAAAATAATTTTTTTCAAAATATCGGACATTTTTTCGACTACTTCCGATTTTACGATCGTTGTTGTGATAGCTTTACGAAGTTCTTTGGATACTTAACTTTCTGTACCAGAAGTGTCAGAAACATCCATTGAGTAGTTTTGGAAAAAAAGATAAATTAAAGAGCGTTTCCAAAAATTTAACGATTTTTCAATTTTTTTCAAAGTTTGAGGCCATTTTTCGACCACTTATATTATTTCAATGCTTTTCATTTTGGATTCCCTATATAGACAACCGATAGGACTTTGAGTAAGAAAAGTTTAAGAAAAATCGTAGGCGTCGTTTTCGAGAAAAAGGCGTCTCAGAATGTTAAAAAATTGGAAAATACTAGATTTTTGGCATACAATAGTTTATTTCCTTACCATCGAAATCGTATTATTTAGATACCATATGATGGTCCATTAATAGGGCTATCCAGCGACACTTTAGTTCTTTTGGTCCGCTATTACCTAAGAGAGAAATCAAGTTTTTCGCAAGTGCGACAATGTTTTTACTCTTTTTTTTCATTTTTTGAATACTTCCGGTATGGTTATTATTGTCGGTATAGTTTTAATGGCCGGTTTGGGCACTAAAATAGCCACAGGGCTCTGTAATGATATATTACATTATCTGATCAGATAAAATGCCCCTGAGAAATCCTATGTTCAAAAGTGCCAAAAATACAAAAAATTTAAAATATCGAAAATTAAATTGTAATAATTACATACATATTATACATCGTTAGAATCGTAATTAGGTCAGCTATCTGAATATACAACTTCTTTTTAAAAATCTCTTAAAATAAAAAAATAGTAGAGCATTTTCCAAAATTTCACGATTTTTCGACTTTTTTCGATTTTCAGTCCCTTTTTTATCCTATTCCAGACATTTCAAAGTCTTATTGGATGGCTTTATGCAAAATACCTCCAAAAGGACTCTCGATAGAAAAAATTAAAAAAAAATTGCAGGTTAAGTTTTCGAGATACAGGCGTCCAAAAACGCTCCAAATCAGAAAATACTTGATTTTCAGCGTGCCATATTTTGCTGTCTGTTCATAGTATCCATATGAATGGGGTATCATATGATAGTCCAGCAATCGTGCCATCAAACGATACCTTCATTCGTTTAATCCATTGATATCGGACGGAGAAATAGCGTTTTCCCCAAAAATATCCATTTTTTGCATTTTTTTCAAAATATTGCACATTATTTCGACCACTTCCGGTTTAAGGATTCTTGTCAAAATTGCTTTATAAGTTGGTATTGGACTATAACTTCATGTTCCAGAAGTTTCAGAAACGTCAATTCTGCCATAAAACGAAACCCGAGCTCACAAAATGGGACGAAAATTCGAAAAAAATCGAAAAATAAAGGGCGATAACTCTGAATGAAACTTATATTACTGGAATCGGATGGACTTCAGGTATCCAAAAATGTAGGTCAAATTTGAAAATTTTGAAAAATAACAAAAATTGTCTCGTAAACAACATGTTTTCAATTTTCGAACGATAAAAATCACAGACGAATGTTCCAAATTGAAAAATGTGAGATAGCCATTGTCTCAGAAAAGATTCAGGGATTCCAAAAATGTAATTTGTTTGAAAATGGATAAAGAATTGACGAAACTATGGCCGATTTTCAATTTTTAGGGAAAGTACAAAGTTCGGTCACTTCCGGTATGCGCAGAAATTTCAAAAATATTTTATCAAGTAGCCACCACATGGTTTTCCGATAGAAAAGCTAATTTCAGATCGATATCTGTTTTCGGTCATGGAGATCTAGGCCCTCGCGGTAAATAATAATAATAATAATAATAATAACTAGATCTGCTACTGTCCCATGCAGATATGAAAGCTTTCATATTCATCGTCACGTGTCATTGATTGTATCAAGTATCCTAAATAAAAGGATAATAAGAAAAAATTATCAAAATTGGTCAAAAACTCGCGAAGTTACAAGTCTAAATATAGTATGAAACATTGCACCCAGGCATAACAATAATCTGAAAACTAAAGGGAAATAACTGAAACTTGTATTACTGTAATGAGACGGATGAGAAAATGAAATGAAAATGGCGGGACAAAAAATTAAAAATGGCAGGTTGGACAGGCGACCTTACTCCTTGTCACGTACAACCGGGCATTCGAAAACACGCTAGTTAACTCAATGACAGGCGCGCGTGCTAACCATTCAGCCACCCCCCCCCCCCTTTGAAATCAGACACGTGCAATATGTCATATAGGAAGAATAAGAAATCGCTCACAACAAAATGGTAAATTAATGAGTTTAGTAGTAGTTGAGCTACTGTTTTAGAGTACTTAATAGTTTTAAAGAGACACGTTAAGGGTTGTTCATAGTTAAATGAAAGTTTAATTTTAAATAAGACCAATAAAATTACGATTTAATAATGTCAGACTTATATTTCCAATATGTTTGGTTATAAGTACGAAATCGTGACGACTTCTTAAGCATGTTTTAAACAAAGGATCATAGACTGAATTGTACAAGAATGGCACTCTGCAATAAAAAAACTGGCCACAGCAAGATTTCTATGCAGAAATTAAATAATTGTTAGAACCAGAAAAATATTTATCCACTATAATAAATAAGCAACATAGAGAAAATGAAATGAAATTGAATGGGGTTTAACGTCCTACTGTTCTGCTCCTAAAATGGGCTAATGAAGACGGGCATATGCCATAAAGTGTGCAATGAGGGAAATTTTACCCGGGCAGCGGCGTTACGGCCTACGAGGTTGGACAGGTGACCATACTCCTTGTCACGTACAACCAAGAAACCGAAACAACGCTAGTTGACTCAATGACAGACTTTATGATACAGAGCGCACGTGCTAACCATTCAGCCACGCAACCTCCCTAAAATCGGCAAATTGCTGACCTACAGCGAGAAACATTTCAACCGGGCCAAATTTTCTATTTTAACAGTTTAATTTGCACGGTACCTTTAGTTATCAACCGAATATTACAAAACTTTTAAAAATAAGCGCCCCCTGACCAGCTTAATCGTTCGCAATAAACGTTTGCCCCTTAAAATCGGCAAATTGCTGACTTTAAAGTGAGAAACATTACAACCGGGCGAAATTTTCTGTTTTATCACTTTTACAGTACCTTTGATTACCAACCGATTATTACAAAACTTTAAAAATAAAAGAGAAAGAGAGAAATGCGGCCTGATGTCCATTCGACACAAACTAGGTCATTTCGTGACTAACATATGTTTTTTAATTTTATTTAAAAACTCCTCTTGCGCTTACTGGTCTTTAGCCGTTGGGAGGAAACCGAAGGACACGGAGAAAACCCACGAGGTTGGACATCATACTACATGTCACGTGCAACCTGGGCCCGATTCCTAGAAAATTCTTAAGCACGTTCTTGTGCTTAGATTTTAAGTAGACTTTGCAAATAAGTAAACTTACCTTATTTTGTATTCCCAGAAAATTCTTAAGAACGTTCTTGTGCTTAGATTTTAAGTAGACTTCAGTGTAAGCACAAGCACTTTATTATGTGTTCCAAGAAAAAACTTAAGCACAACTTCGTTCTTACAATTGCCAATCTAAGCAAAAGTCCCGAGCAAGGTATAGGGACGGCTTGCTTACCAACCTTAAGCCTGTTTCTGCTTCAAACAATATGGCTGACCGTATAGTTAGTTATTCGACGGCATTTACTACATCTTTTGATACCTAAGAGACATTTGGAAGACGGAAAATCCTTAAGAAATATATTCTCGACAAGAATGCTATAGAATATTTCCGCTTCTACACTAAAAACATTTTATTTATTTACAAATTGGTAAACAACACAAACGCAGGCAACTTGAAAGGAGCTAAATCGCTAACATTTGGGACCAAGAAATTGACACAAGTGTGTCGCAACGCATATAATACTCTAATATGAATGTATATAAACCGATTTACATTCAATGGTTTCCGTTTTTACTCCAATTTCAAATCAGTTATGTGCGGCGAAATTTGCCAACAGTGTCAATCGAATGCAAATTTCTAGCGTCTAGTTATTCCAGTCTACATGCGCCGTTTGATTTGGTGCAATGTTTCTAGCCTTGTTCCACCGAGTCTCTCGCTAGAACTGGGCTGAAACGCATTATGGTACACGATTCGTGTACCAATGGCAAAATATTTATCTTGTCTTAAATATTGGATATCAGAAGCCCATCTTTTTCCGATAAGATCACATCATCAATTTTGATTTAAACTGACAAATAATTCGTGTTTTCAATGTCGAAGATGCTGGATGACATTGAGTTAGAGACTTAGCTACTTTAAAATCAGGGGCTGTCTCAGTCATTCCGTCTGTTTGTATGTGCTTGCGTTTTGGGGTATTTTTTAGCTTATAGACCTATAGGGGCCATGTCAAAAGGATCACGTGGTTAAGTGGGTAAGACGCTAGCCAGGGCCAATTCCTAGAAAATTCTTAACAGCAAGCACAAAGTTATGCTTCACTTTTGCTTACGTAAGAAACTTTATAAAATACCGTCTCTAGAAAATTCTCAAGACCGTTCTTACGTAAGCACAAGTTAAGTACGAGTCTAAGCACATTGCGACTGGTAAATTGAGAGTACGATGCTCTCTAACGTCAAAAAAACATTTTTGGTATGCAAATTACACCGTAATTGTAAATTCGTCTGCATCGCAGAGTTTCCATATATAGCTCTATGGTCTGCATGGAGTTATAAATAGACCAATGACATTAACCCCCCCCCCCCCGAAAATAGTCGATTTAGATGTATTTTATTATTTAACAAATTAAATGAAATGAAATTTAACGTCCTACTATTTTGTTCCTAATCTGGGGTAATGAAGACGTAGATACGTCATACAGTGTGCTATGAGGGAAATTTCGCCCTGGCAGCGGCACTACTCTATCGAATTCCAACTGCCACGGAATCTTTTACGTGTACGCCAGTTTGTACACGGGACCTCGTTTTTTTCGTCCCATCCGAATGACAAGACAGCTGTCCTCCGTCCTGCATCACTGACAAGGAGAAACAACGTCGGAAAATTTGGATGAACCTTCTCGGCCAATGCAGGGATCGAACACCCGACCTCCAGGCTAGTGAACCAGCGTCTTACCCACTTAGGCAAGTGATCCTCTGATACCGTTGACGTGTCCCCTATAGGCCTACACATATAAAATATACCACAGACTAAACAAAAGAAAACAACCCAAAACGCAAGTACATGCAAAACAAACCGAATAATAATTGTGAGAGCGACTGATCTTTAAGTAGCCCGCGTGTGTGTTGTTTACCAATTTGGAAATAAATGAATTGTGTTTAGGGTAGAAGCGAAATTTCCTATAGCATTCTTCTCGAGAATATGTTTCTAAGGGATTTTCTGTCTTTCAATTGACTCTTAGGTATCAAAAGATGTAGCAAATATCGTCGAATAAATCCACGGTCAGCCATATCGTTTGAAGCAGAAACAGGCTTAAAGGTTGGTAAGCAAGCCCTATACCTTGCTTGGGATTTGTGCTTAGATTGACAATTTTAAGAACTAAGTTGTGCTTAAGTTTTTTCTTGGAACACATGATAACGTGCTTGTGCTTACACTGAAGTCTACTTAAAATCTAAGCACAAGAACGTTCTTAAGAATTTTCTGTTAACACAAAATAAGATAAGTTTACTTATTTGCAAAGTCTACTTAAAATCTACATGTAGGCCTAAGCGCAAGAACGTGTTAAAGAATTGTTTATGAATCGGGCCGAGGTAGGGTGTTCGATCCCTGCATTGGCCGAGAAGGTTCATCCCCTTGTCAGCGATGCAGACGAAAAAATAAGGTCCCATGTAAAAATTGGCGTGCACGTCAAAGATCCCCTGGCCGTTGTAATTCGATATAAGAGTAAGCCGTAGCGCCGCTGCCCGGGCAAACTTTCCCTCATAGCATACTTTATGGCGTATGCCCGTCTTCATAAGCCCAGCTTAGGAGCAAAACAGTAGGAAGTTAAAACCTATTTCATTTCATGTCATTTGTGTAGATTTTAGTCACCACACTGCATGTTTCGCTTAACAATGAAAGGGTGCTGTTTTCAATTTTCGATCCTTTTGTTCTTCTACTCCTGATATGTTGGACTGTTGATCGATGGTTTCATATAAAAGACTACCAATAAGACTCTTTGTAGAAAAAGTTCCCAAAAAATATTATCTTGACTTTACGAGAAAGACCTCTAAACATGCTCCAAATTGTAAAAATACGACTTTTTGGATTTTCAATCTCTTTTTTTCGGCTATCCCTGATATTTAAAAAAAATGATACAATCATTTCAAACAACAGGCTAGCTTTTAGACTCTCTATTGACAAAAGTTTCATCGCCCTCCCTTCATTATAACCGAAGTTATCGTGCCCTAAAGAATCAACAAATCAGCATGCTTATCTCTGCGTACCTTTGACAGAAAATGCTCATCTTTGCACTAAATCATGACATTGCCCTAGTCAACGTCTACACCAAGTTTGAACATTCTAGATTAATTAGAAGGAGAGTTATTGTGTTCCAAAATCTCGGCCCTTCAAATTGCTACTACTTTTCATATTCACTTCAAAATGGCAACCATCAGTTGACCTAAATCAAAATTCTGCTCCCTACGATTTTCGGGCCATCCTTCAAGGATTCAGAAAATATAACTCCCGTGTCTGTAAGTAAGATAGCAAAAAAGCCTTAAGGATTTTTCATGTTTCAAGATGGTGGCATTTCCGGTTTGATCGACAAACTCTATATTTTGTGTACGAATCAGTAATTCCTTGTCTAGTATCGAAAAAAAAAACTAGGTCATTCTGACCTATATTTCGACGATTTTTTTGAAAATTTTGATCCTTAATTTCACCAAGGGGAGATAAGTTAGAAAATTTCTAAAGTCATTTTTCAAGTCGCATCATTAAGGTCTACTTACATATTAAATTTCATGAAAATCGTACAACTACTAAAGAAGTTGTCGAGTTTGTGTAAACTTCCGGTTCGAAATCACAGCGACGAATTTTCGAAATTCGAAAATCCGAAATTGCAGATTTGAAGTAAATGTCTTAGGATACTCAAAGAAAAAAGAATTAGTAAAATAGATCAAATAGTCACAAAGTTACAGCATTGTAGGTCAAATGCATTCGTTCGTAAAATTCGGTGATTTCGGATTCGTAAAACGTTTTGAAAATACATTTAATCAAGGTTCGCACCCCATTTTTGGGGGGGTAGGTCAAAATTTCAGAAAGATCCTATGGATAGATTCTGAGAAATCCGATTTGCAGAAAACACACAAAAAAAAAAAATAATAATAATAACTTTAACAGAAACAATAAGCTTTCATATGTAATACATATGAAAGCTTAACTAGATCTGCTACTGTCCCATGCAGATATGAAAGCTTTCATATTCATCGTCACGTGTCATTGATTGTATTAAGTATCCTAAATAAAAGGATAAGAAGAAAAAATTATCAAAATTGGTCAAAAACTCTCGAAGTTACAAGTCTAAATATAGTATGAAACATTGCACCCAGGCATAACAATAATCTGAAAACTAAAGGGAAATAACTGAAACTTGTATTACTGTAATGAGACGGATGAGAAAATGAAATGAAAATGGCGGGAAAAACAAATTAAAAATGGCAGGTTGGACAGGCGACCTTACTCCTTGTCACGTACAACCGGGCATTTGAAAATACGCTAGTTAACTCAATGACAGGCGCGCGTGCTAACCATTCAGCCACCCAACCCCCCTTTGAAATCAGACACGTGCAATATGTCATATAGGAAGAATAAGAAGTCGCTCACAAGAAAATGGTAAATTAATGAGTTTAGGTCAAAAGGTTGAGCTACTGTTTTAGAGTATTTAATAGTTTTAAAGAGACACGTTAAGGGTTGTTCATAGTTAAATGAAAGTTTAATTTTAAATAAGACCAATAAAATTAGGATTTAATAATGCCAGACTAATATTTCCAATATGTTTGGTTATAAGTAGGAAATCGTGACGACTTCTTAAGCATGTTTTAAACAAAGGATCATAGACTGAATTATACAAGAATGGCACTCTGCAATAAAAAAACTGGTCAAAGCAAGATTTCTATGCAGAAATTAAATAATTGCTAGAACCAGAAAAATATTTATCCACTATAATAAATAAGCAACATAGACAAAATGAAATGAAATTGAATGGGGTTTAACGTCCTACTGTTCTGCTCCTAAAATGGGCTAATGAAGACGGGCATATGCCATAAAGTGTGCAATGAGGGAAAGTTTACCCGGGCAGCGGCGTTACGGCCTACGAAGTTGGACAGGCGAACATACTCCTTGTCACGTACAACCAAGAAATCGAAACAACGCCAGTTGACTCAAAGACAGACGTTATTCAGCCACGCAACCTCCCTAAAATCGGCAAATTGCTGACCTGCAGCGAGAAACAGTTCAACCGGGCCAAATTTTCTATTTTAACAGTTTAATTTGCACGGTACCTTTAGTTATCAACCGATTATTACTAAACTTTTGAAAATATGCTCCAACTGACCAGCTTAATCGTATGCAATAAACGTTTGGCCTGAATTGAAAGTTCTGCACGGAAAAAGTTCATCTTGATTTCCCGGCGTAGTTCCCCGATGTCATTGAGGCAGAACGGAGGGCCTGACAAGAACAGCTGTCTAGTCGTTCGGATGGGACGAAAAGAAAATATCCCTAAGCAGTTGGAATTCGATACTGTTGAATAAGCTGCATACGATGACTAAATGTGTAGATTGTAGTCACCCACACTGCATGTTTCGCTTAACAATGAAAGGATGCCGTTTTCAATGTTCGATCCTTTTGTTCTTCTACTCCTGATATGTTGGATTGTTGATCGATGGTTTTATATAAAAGACTACCAATAAGACCCTTTGTAGAAGAAGTTCCCAAAAAATATTAAGTTGACTTTACGAGAAAGACCTCTAAACATGCTCCAAATTGTAAAAATACGACTTTTTGGATTTTCAATCTCTTTTTTTCGCCTATCCCTGATATTTAAAATAAATGATACAATGATTTCACACAACAGGCTAGCTATTGGACTCTCTATTGACAAAAGTTTCACAGCCCTCCCTTCATTATAACCGAAGTTATCGTGCCCTAAAGAATCAACAAATCAGCATGCCTATCTCTGCTTACCCTAGGCAGAAAATGCTCATCTTTGAACTCAATCATGACATTGACCTAGTGAACGTCTACACCAAGTTTGAACATTCTAGCTCAATTAGAAGGAGAGTTATTGTGTTTCAAAGTCTCGGCCCTTCAAATTGCTACTACTTTTCATTTTCAATTCAAAATGGTGACCATCACGTGACCGAAATCAAAATTCTGCTCCCTACGATTTTTGGGCCATCCTTCAAGGATTCAGAAAATATAACTCCCGTGTCTGTAAGTAAAATAGCAAAAAAGCCTTAGGGATTTTTCATGTTTCAAGATGGTGGTACTTCCGGTTCGATCGACAAACTCCATATTTTGTGTAGGAATCAGTAATTACTTGTCGAGTATCGGAAAAATTTTTTAGGTCATTCTGACCTATATTTCGACGATTTTTTTGGAAACTTTGATCCTTAATTTCACCAAGGGGAGATAATTTAGAAAATTTATAATTATATTTTTGAAGTCACATCGGTAAGATCTGCTTGTATACTAAATTTCATGAAAATCGTACAACTATTAAAGAAGTTGTCAAATTGATCTAAACTTCCGGTTCGAAATCACAGCGACGAATTTTCGAAATTCGAAAATGTGAAACTGCAGATGAAAACGATTTTTTTCAAGGTATTCAAAGAAAAAAGAATTAGTAAAATCGGTCAAAAAATAACAAAGTTACGACTATGCATTGTCAGTTTTTTCGTTCGTAAAATTCGGTGATTTCGGATTCGTAAAACGTTTTGAAAATATATTTAAACAACGTTCGCACCCCATTTCTGGGGGGGTAGGTCAAAGTTTCAGAAAGATCCCATGGTTAGATTCTGAGAAATCCGATTTGCAGAAAATACACAAAAAAAAAAAATAACTAGATCTGCTACTGTCCCATGCAGATATGAAAGCTTTCATATTCATCGTCACGTGTCATTGATTGTATCAAGTATCCTAAATAAAAGGATAAGAAGAAAAAATTATCAAAATTGGTCAAAAACTCGCGAAGTTACAAATCTAAATATAGTATGAAACATTGCACCCAGTCATAACAATAATCTGAAATCAGCCGTGGGAGGAAACCGAAGGACACGGAGAAAACCCACGAGGTTGGACACCATACTCCATGTCACGTGCAACCTGGAAATCGAAACGATGCCGGTTGACTCAATGACAGACGTTACGATACAGCGCGCACATGCTAACCATACAGCCATTCAGGCTCCCTAAAATCGATAAATTGCTGACTTATAGCAAGAAACATTTCAACCGGGCATTTCAATCGAAACAACGCCAGTTGACTCAATGACAGACGTTACGATACAGTGCGCAGGTGCTAACCATTTAGCCACGCAACCTCCCTAAATTTGGCAAATTGCTGACCTAAAAGGAGAAACATTTCAACCGGGCGAAATTTTCTATTTTAACAGTTTAATTTGCACGGTACCTTTAATTATCAACCGAATATTACAAAACTTTTAAAAATAAGCTCCCCCTGACCAGCTTAATCGTTCACAATAAACGTTTGCCCCCTAAAATGAGCAAATTGGTGACTTTAAAGTGAGAAACATTACTACCGGGCGAAATTTTCTGTTTTATAACTTTTACAGTACAGTACAGTACAACCGATTATTACAAAACTTTAAAAATAAAAGAGAAAGAGATAAATGCGGCTTAACGTCCATTCGACACAAACTAACATATAGATGGGACGAAAAACCAAGGTCCGGTGTACACATTGGAGTGCACGTAAAATATCCCTAAGCCGTTGGAATTCGATACTGTTGAATAATCTCTATACGATGACTATGCAAACCATTATTAATCGATGAAGGTGTTAAAATGTACACAATATAAACAGTATTAATCTAAATCAATAACATAAATGATTACAAATATTTTTTTTAGATAGTATTAAAATAGAAAACAAATAATTATATCAAATCAAACCTATTCAATTTCAATTAATATGAGGACTGGCTGCAAAGTTCTAAGCCTATGTGTGCAAGACCTATATATTGTTGATGTTTCCTTTTATTTTTCTATATAGTTTCCATCAAAGCTCAATTTTTTCATCAGTTATTTACGGTGATTTTGGATTCGCAAAACGTTTTGAAAATATATTGATTCCAAGGCCACCACCCATTTTTGAAAGGAGGCTAACCAGAAAAGTAAAATAGATCACAAAATCACGAAGTAACACAGCTGTCAAGGTCAATTTTTTCATCAGTTGTTTTCGGTGATTTTGGATTCGCAAAACGTTTTGAAAATATATTGATTCCAAGGCCACCACCCATTTTTGAAAGGAGGCTAACCAGAAATGTATTGATTTCCCAGATTTGAGACGAAATCGCGAAACTGCGATCCATTTGATTATTTTCAAGCTGTTAATCGGAGTTATTCACGCGAAAACAACTTTGTCGGCAAGGAAAACATCAAAGGCGAAATTTGAAATTTTGAAATTTGCAAATACCAGAAATTCGACAATGAGCCAGGCTATCCCCAAATGTATTAATTTCAAAGATAAGAAACGAATTCAACAAACTACGGTCTGTTCTGATAATTTACATGCCCGTTAATGTCCATTTTTCACTATTTCTGATATTCAATTCAATATGGTGACTATCCATTGACTTAAATCAAAATTCTACTGCCAACATTTTATAGCCATCCCTTCAAGGATTCAGAAAATATAACCCCCGTGTCTGTATGTAAAATAGCAAAATGGCGTTTGAGGTTTAAACATTTCAAGATGGTGGCACTTCCGGATTGAGCTACAAACTCCATTTTTTGTGTACGGATCAGTGGTCTCGTAACTAGTACCTAAAAAAAAATTCAAGATGATTTGACCTATATTTCGTCGATTTTTTTGAAAATTTCGATCCTCAATTTCTCCAAGGGGAGATAATTTAGAAAATTTCTAAAGTATTTTTTCAAGTCGCATGATTAAGGTTTACTTACATATTAAATTTCATGAAAATCGTACAACTACTAAAGAAGTTGTCGAGTTGGTCTAAACTTCCGGTTCGAAATCACAGCGACGAATTTTCGAAATTCGAAAATCCGAAATTGCAGATTTGAAGTAAATGTCTCAAGGTACTCATAGAAAAAAGAATTAATTAAATAGGTCAAATAGTCACAAAGTTACAGCATTGTAGGTCAAAAGCATTCGTTCGTAAAATTCGGTGATTTCGGATTCGAAAAACGTTTTGAAAATATATTTAATCAAGGTTCGCACCCCATTTTTGGAGGGGTAGGTCAAAGTTTCAGAAAGATCCTATGGTTAGATTCTGAGAAATCCGATTTGCAGAAAATACACAAAAAAAAAAAATAATAATAATAATAATAACTTTAACAGAAACAATAAGCTTTCATATGTAATATGAAAGCTTAATAATAATCTTAACAGAAACAATAAGCTTTCATATGTAATATGAAAGCTTAATAATAATAATAACTAGATCTGCTACTGTCCCATGCAGATATGAAAGCTTTCATATTCATCGCCACGTGTCATTGATTGTATCAACTATCCTAAATAAAAGGATAAGAAGAAAAAATTATCAAAATTCGTCAAAAACTCGCAAAATTATAAGTCTAAATATAGTATGAAACATTGCACCCAGGCATAACAATAATCTGAAAACTAAAGGGAAATAACCGAAACTTGTATTACTGTAATGAGACGGATGAGAAAATGAAATGAAAATTGCCGGAAAAAAATTAAAAATGACAGGTTGGACAGGCGACCTTACTCCTTGTCACGTACAACCGAGCATTCGAAAACACGCTAGTTAACTCAATGACAGGCGCGCGTGCTAACCATTCAGCCGCCCAACCCCCCTTTGAAATCAGACACGTACAAGCCACTCACAACAAAATGGTAAATTAATGAGTTTAGGGCAAAAATGCGTCTACAACACCCGGTGTTCCCAGGCGGTCACCCATCCTAGTACTAACCGGGCCCGACGTTGCTTAACTTGAGTGATCGGACGAGAACTGGTGTTTTCAACATGGTATGACCGTAGACGAGAGAAGGTGGACAGAACCCGTAGTTATACATACTTGAATTGACCCGCTTATAGATTTTTTTGGGGGGTTTTGTCGGTTTTAAAAAGCACAGCACAGCACCCGATGTTCCCAGGCGGTCACCCATCCAAGTACAGACCGGGCCCGACGTTGCTTAACTTCAGTGATCGGACGAGAACTGGTGTTTTCAACGTGGTGTGGCCGTAGACGAGAGAAGGTGGACAGAACCCGTAGTTATACTTACCTGAATTGACCCGCTTATTGATTTTTTTTTGTTTTTTGTCGGTTTTAAAAAGGCGCCTACAGCACCCGATGTTCCCAGGCGGTCACCCGTCCAAGTACTGACCGGGCCCAACGTTGCTTAACTTCAGTGATCGGACGAGAACTGGTGTTTTCAACGTGGTATGGCCGTAGACGAGAGGGGGTGGACAGAACTCGTAGTTATACTTACCGGAATTGACCCCCTTATTGATTTTTGGGGCGGTTTTTGTCGGTTTTGAAAAGGCGTCTATAGCACCCGATGTTCCCAGGCGGTCACCCATCCAAGTACTAACCGGGCCCGACGTTGCTTAACTTCAGTGATCGGACAAGAACTGGTGTTTTCAACGTGATGTGGCCGTAGACGAGAGAAGGTGCAGGCAGAACCCGTAGTTATACTTACCTGAATTGACCCGCTTATTGATTTTTTTTTGTGTGTCGGTTTTAAAAAGGCGTCTACAGCACCCGATGTTCCCAGGCGGTCAATCATCCAAGTACTGACCGGGCCCGACGTTGCTTAACTTCAGTGATCGGACGAGAACTGGTGTTTTCAACGTGGTGTGGCCGTAGACGAGAGAACGTGGACAGAACCCGTAGTTATACTTACCTGAATTGACCCGCTTATTGATTTTTTTTTTGGGGGGGGGGGCGGTTTTAAAAAGGCGTTTACAGCACCCGGTGTTCCCAGGCGGTCACCCATCCAAGTACTGACCGGGCCCGACGTTGCTTAACTTCAGTGATCGGACGAGAACTGGTGTTTTCAACGTGGTGTGGCCGTAGACGAGAGAAGGTGGACAGAACCCATACTTGTGCTTACTCAAATTCTTTTTGTGTCTTATTCCCTGGGGAGACGGGCCGAGCGCAGAGCTGGAGTCGTGCAAAAGAGTGCGCGCTGTGGTCTGATTGGCGGAAAATTGATTTTTTCACGAAGAATCAGGGCAAAAAGGCGTCTACAGCACCCGGTGTTCCCAGGCGGTCACCCATCCAAGTACTAACCGGGCCCGACGTTGCTTAACTTCAGTGATCGGACGAGAACTGGTGTTTTCAACGTGGTATGGCCGTAGACGAGAGAAGCTGGACAGAACCCGTAGTTATACTCTCCTGAATTGACCCGCTTATTGATTTTTTGTTTTGTTTTTTGTTTTAGAGTATTTAATTGTTTTAAAGAGACACGTTAAGGGTTGTTCATAGTTAAATTAAAGTTTAATTTTAAATAAGACCAATAAAATTAGGATTTAATAATGCCAGACTAATATTAAATAAAGTTTTAAATTAAGAATAATTAATTATTGGTCTAATGCAATGAAATGCTTTGATTTGACGGATGAAATGTACGATGGGTGTTCACATTATGTGGCTAAGGCGTTGGCCTGCTAGCCAGGAGGTCGGGTGTTCGATCCCTGCATTGGCCGAGAAAGTTCATCTCGATATTCTGGCGTGTACCCCCATCCGCCGTGTACACATTGGAGTGCACGTAAAAGATCCCTTAGCAGTTGGAATTCTATATTGTTGAATAAGCTCTATACGATGACTAAATGTGCAGATTGTAGCCACCCACACTGCATGTTTTGCTTAACAATGAAAGGGTGCGGTTTTCAATTTTCGATCCTTTTATTCTACTACGCCTGATATTTTGGACTGTTGATCTATGGTTTCATATAAAAGACTACCGATAAGACTCTTTGTAGAAGAAGTTCCCCCAAAATATTATGTTGACTTTAAGAGAAAAGTACCTTTAAAAATGCTCCAAATCGTAAAAATACGACTTTTTGGATTTTCGATCTCCTTTTTTTGCTACCCCTGATATTTAAAAAAAAATGATACAATGATTTCACACAACGGGCTAGCTATTAGACTCTCGATTGACAAGAGTTTCATCACCCTCCCTTCATTATAACCGAAGTTATTATGCCCTAAAGAATCAACAAATCAGCATGCTTATCTCTGCTTACCCTAGGCAGAAAATGTTCATCTTTGCACTCAATCGTGACATTGACCTAGTGAACGTCTACACCAAGATTGAACATTCTAGCTTAATTAGAAGGAGAGTTATTGTGTTTCAAAATCTCGGCCCTTCAAATTGCTACTACTTTTCATATTCACTTCAAAATGGCAACCATCAGTTGACCTAAATCAAAATTCTGCTCCCAACGATTTTCGGGCCGTCCTTCAAGGATTCAGAAAATATAACTCCCGTGTCTGTAAGTAAGATAGCAAAAAAGCCTTAGGGATTTTTCATGTTTCAAGATGGTGGCATTTCCGGTTTGATCGACAAACTCCATATTTTGTGTAGGAATCAGTAATTACCTGTCGAGTATCGAAAAAATTTTTCAGGTCATTCTGACCTATATTTCGACGATTTTTTTTAAAACTTTGATCCTTAATTTCACCAAGGGGAGATAATTTAGAAAATTTCTCATTATAATTTTGAAGTCACATTGGTAAGATCTACTTAAATACTAAATTTCATGAAAATCGTACAACTATTAAAGAAGTTGTCAAATTGGTCTAAACTTCCGGTTCGAAATCACAGCGACGAATTTTCGAAATTCGAAAATGTGAAACTGCAGATGAAAATGATTTTTCTCAAGGTATTCAAAGAAAAAAGAATTAATAAAATCGGTCAAAAAATAGCAAAGTTACGACTATGCATTGTCAGTTTTTTCGTTCGTAAAATTCGGTGATTTCGAATTCGCAAAACGTTTTGAAAATATATTTAATCAACAGCCACTACCCATTTTTGGGGGGGTAGGTCAAAGTTTCAGAAACATCCTATGGATAGATTCTGTGAAATCCGATTTGCAGGAGAAACACAAAAAAAAAATAATAACTAGATCTGCTACTGTCCCATGCAGATATGAAAGCTTTCATATTCATCGTCACGTGTCATTGATTATGTCAAGTATCTCAAATAAAAGGATAAGAATAACAAACTATTAAAATTGGTCAAACACTCGCGAAGTTACAAGTCTAAATATAGTATGAAACATTGAGTAATCTGAAAACTAAAGGGAAATAACTGATACTTGTGTTGCTGTAATCGGGATGACTTCCCACTTCAAAACTTTCAGAAAAATGAAATGAAAATGGTAAGAAAACATCGACAAATCAAATGAGATAACTTCGAACAAAACTAAAAGAGGTTGAACTCAACTGTTCGAATATGTACGTTAAATATGTAGATTTGGAAAATTATAAAGACATAATATCAAAATCGGTCAAAAACTCACAAAGTTACAAATTTAAATGAGAAACATTGCACCCGGGCAAAAAAATAATCTTTAAACTAAAGGGAAATAACTGAAACTTGTATAGCTGTAATCGGGCTTCCAAGATATGTTATATCATAGGATATAACAAAGGATCATAAACTGCAATATACAAGAATGGCACTCTGCAATAAAAAAAACTGGCCAAAGCAAGATTTCTATGCAGAAATTAAATAATTGCTAGAACCAGAAAAATATTTATCCACTATAATAAAAAAGCAACATAGAGAAAATGAAATGAAATTGAATGGGGTTTAACGTCCTACTGTTCTGCTCCTACAATGGACTAATGAAGACGGGCATACGCCATAAAGTGTGCAATGAGGTAAATTTTACCCGGGCAGCGGCGTTACGGCCTACGAGGTTGGACAGGCGACCATACTCCTTGTCACGTACAACCAAGAAATCGAAACAACGCCAGTTGACTCAATGACAGACGTTATGATACAGAGCGCACGTGCTAACCATTCAGCCACGCAACCTCCCTAAAATCGGCAAATTGCTGACCTACAGCAAGAAACATTTCAACCGGGCCAAATTTTCTATTTTAACAGTTTAATTTGCACGGTACCTTTAGTTATCAACCGAATATTACAAAACTTTTAAAAATAAGCTCCCCCTGACCAGCTTAATCGTTCGCTATAAATGTTTGCCCCTTAAAATCGACAAATTGCTGACTTTAAAGTGAGAAACATTACAACCGGGCCAAATTTTCTGTATCATCACTTTTACAGTACCTTTGATTACCAACCGATTATTACAAAACTTTAAAAATAAAAGAGAAAGAGATAAATGCGGCCTTACGTCCATTCGACACAAACTAGGTCATTTCGGGACTAACATATGTTTTTTAATTTTATTTAAAAACTCCCCTTGCGCGTACTGGTTTTTAGCCGTTGGGAGGAAACCGAAGGACACGGAGAAAACCCACGAGGTTGGACACCATACTCCATGTCACGTGCAACTTGGAAATCGAAACGACGCCGGTTGACTCAATGACAGACGTTACGATACAGCGCGCGTATGCTAACCATTCAGCCTCCCTAAAATCTGGAAATTGCTGACTTATAGCAAGAAACATTTTAACCGGGCGAAATTTTCTGTTTTAACAGTTTAATTCACACGGTATTTTAATTACCAACCGATTATTACAAAACTTTTGAAAATAAGCCCCAACTGACCAGCTTAATCGTATGCAATAAACGTTTGGCCTGAATTGAAAGTTCTGCAACGAGAAAGTTCATCGCGATTTTCCGGCGTGGTTCCCCCTTGTCAGTGAGCAGAACGGAGGGCCTGACAAGGACAGCTGTCTAGTCGTTCGGATGGGACGAAAAACCAAGGTCGCGTGTACACATTGGAGTGCACGTAAAATATCCCTAAGCAGTTGGAATTCGATACTGTTGAATAAGCTCTATACGATGACTAAATGTGCAGATTGTAGCCACCCACGCTGCATGTTTTGCTTAACAATGAAAGGGTGCCGTTTTCAATTATCGATCCTTTTATTCTTCTACTCCTGATATTTTGGACTGTTGATCGAAGTTTTCATATAAAAGACTACCGGTAAGACTCTTTGTAGAAGAAGTTCTCAAAAAGTATTATGTTGACTTTAAGAGAAAAGAACCTTTAAAGATGCTCCAAATCGTAAACATACGACTTTTTGGATTTTCGATCTCTTTTTTTCTGCTATCCCTGATATTTAGAAAAAAAGATACAACGATTTCACACAACAGGCCAGCTATTACACTCTCGATTAACAAGAGTTTCACCGCCCTCCCTTCATTATAACCGAAGTTATCTTGCCCTAAAGAATCAACAAATCAGCATGCTTATCTCTGCTTACCCTAGGCAGAAAATGCTCATCTTTGAACTCAATCATGACATTGACATAGTGAACGTCTACACCATGATTGAACATTCTAGCTCAATTAGAAGGAGAGTTATTGTGTTTCAAAGTTTCGGCCCTTCAAATTGCTACTACTTTTCATATTCACTTCAAAATGGCAACCATCAATTGACCTAAATCAAAATTCTGCTCTGAACAATTTTTAGGCCATCTTTCAAGGATTCAGAAAATATAACTCCCGTGTCTGTAAGTAAAATAGCAAAAAAGCCTTAGGGATTTTTCACGTTTCAAGATGGTGGCACTTCCGGTTCGATCAACAAACTTCATATTTTGTGTACAAATCAGTTATTACTTATCTAGTATCCAAAAAAAAAATCAGGTCATTCTGACTTATATTTCCATGATTTTTTTGAAAATTTTGATCCTTAATTTCGTCAAGGGGAGATGATTTAGAAAATTTCTAATTATATTTTTGAAGTCACATCGGTAAGGTCTACATATATACTAAATTTCATGAAAATCGTACAACTATTAAAGAAGTTGTCAAATTGGTCTAAACTTCCGGTTCGAAATCACAGCGACGAATTTTCGAAATTCGAAAATGTGAAACTGCAGATGAAAATGATTTTTTTCAAGGTATTCAAAGAAAAAAGAATTAGTAAAATCGGTCAAAAAATAACAAAGTTACGACTATGCATTGTCCATTTTGTCGTTCGTAAATTTCGGTGATTTCGGATTCGTAAAACGTTTTGAAAATATATTTAATCAAGGTTCGCACCCCATTTATGGGGGGGTAGGTCAAAATTTCAGAAAGATCCTACGGATAGATTCTGAGAAATCCGATTTGCAGAAAACACACAAAAAAAAAAAATAATAATAATAATCTTAACAGAAACAATAAGCTTTCATATGTAATATGAAAGCTTAATAATAATTTTAACAAAAACAATGGTGTTTCACACAAGCTACGCAGTGTGAAACCCTAATAACAAACTATCAAAATTGGTCAAAAACTCGCGAAGTTACAAGTCTAAATATAGTATGAAACATTGAGTAATCTGAAAACTAAAGGGAAATAACTGATACTTGTGTTGCTGTAATCGGGATGACTTCCGATTTCAAAACTTTCAGAAAAATGAAATGAAAATGGTAAGAAAACATCGAAAAATTAAATGAGATAACTTTGAACAAAACTAAAACTTTTTGGATCAGGTTTAACTCAACTGTTTGAATATGTACGTTAAATATGTAGATTTGGAAAATTATAAAGACATAATATCAAAATCGGTCAAAAACTCACAAAGTTACAAATTTAAATGTAGTGAGAAACATTGCACCCGGGCAAAAAAATAATCTTTAAACTAAAGGGAAATAACTGAAACTTGTATACCTGTAATCGGGCTTCCAAGATATGTTATATAATTATGGTTTCCAATATGTTTGGTTATAAGTAGGAAATCGTGACGACTTCTTAAGCATGTTTTAAACAAAGGGTCATAGACTGCAATATACAAGAATGGCACTCTGCAATAAAAAAAAACTGGCCAGAGATTTCTATGCAGAAATTAAATAATTGCTAGAACCAGAAAAATATTTATCCACTATAATAAATAAGCAACATAGAGAAAATGAAATGAAATTGAATGGGGTTTAACGTCCTACTGTTCTGCTCCTACAATGGGCTAATGAAGACGGGCATACGCCATAAAGTGTGCAATGAGGGAAATTTTACCCGGGCAGCGGCGTTACGGCCTACGAGGTTGGTAAGGCGACCATACTCCTTTTCACGTACAACCAAGAAATCGAAACAAGGCCAGTTGACTCAATGACAGACGTTATGATACAGAGCGCACGTGCTAACCATTCAGCCACGCAACCTCCCTAAAATCGGCAAATTGCTGACCTACAGCGAGAAACATTTCAACCGGGCCAAATTTTCTATTTTAACAGTTTAATTTGCACGGTACCTTTAGTTATCAACCGAATATTACAAAACTTTTAAAAATAAGCTCCCCCTGACCAGCTTAATCGTTCGCAATAAACGTTTGCCCCTTAAAATCGACAAATTGCTGACTTTAAAGTGAGAAACATTACAACCGGGCCAAATTTTCTGTTTTATCACTTTAACAGTACCTTTGATTACCAACCGATTATTACAAAACTTTAAAAAGAGAAAGAGAGAAATGCGGCCTAACGTCCATTCGACACAAACTAGGTCATTTCGGGACTAACATATGTTTTTTAATTTTATTTAAAAACTCCCCTTGCACGTACTGGTCTTTAGCCGTTGGGAGGAAACCGAAGAACACGGAGAAAACCCACGAGGTTGGACATCATACACCATGTCACGTGCAACCGGGAGATCGAAACGACGCCCGTTGACTCAATGACAAACGTTACGATACAGCGAGCACATGCTAACCATTCAGCCATCCAGCCTCCCTGAATTCGGAAAATTGCTGACTTATAGCAAGAAACATTTCAACCGGGAGAAATTTTCTGTTTTAACAGTTTAATGTGCACGGTACTTTAATTACCAACCGATTATTACAAAACTTTTGAAAATAAGCTCCAACTGACCAGCTTAATCGTATGCAATAAACGTTTTGCCTGAATTGAAAGTTCTGCACGGAAAAAGTTCATCTCGATTTCCCGGCGTGGTTCCCCTTGTCAGTGAGGCAGAACGGAGGGCCTGACAAGCACAGCTGTCTAGTCCTTCGGATGGGACGAAAAACCAAGGTCCCGTGTACACATTGGAATGCACGTAAAATATCCCTAAGCAGTTGGAATTCGATACTGTTGAATAAACTCTATACGATGACTAAATGCGTAGATTGTAGTCACCCACACTGCATGTTTCGCTTAACAATGAAAGGGTGCCGTTTTCAATGTTCGATCCTTTTGTTCTTCTACTCCTGATATGTTCATATAAAAGACTACCAATAAGACTCTTTGTAGAAGAAGTTCCCCAAAAATAGTATGTTGACTTTACGAGAAAGACCTCTAAACATGCTCCAAATTGTAAAAATACGACTTTTTGGATTTTCAATCTCTTTTTTTCGGCTATCCCTGATATTTAAAAAAAATGATACAATGATTTCACACAACAGGCTAGCTATTAGACTCTCTATTGACAAAAGTTTCACCGCCCTCCCTTCATTATAACCGAAGTTATCGTGCCCTAAAGAATCAACAAATCAGCATGCTTATCTCTGCTTACCCTAAGCAGAAAATGCTCATCTTTTACCTCAATCATAACATTGACCTAGTGAAAGTCTACAACAAGTTTGAACATTCTAGCTTAATTAGAATGAGAGTTATTGTGCTCCAAAGTCTCGGCCCTTCAAATTGCTTCTATTTTTCATTTTCAATTCAAAATGGTGACTCCCGGTTGACCTAAATCAGAATTCTATTCGCGACATTTTTTAGGCCTTCCTGCAAGGATTCAGAAAATATAACTCCCGAGTCTGTAAGTAAAATAGCAAAAAAGCCTTATTGATTTTTCACGTTTAAAGATGGTGGCACTTCCGGTTCGATCGACAAACTCCATATTTTGTGTACGAATCAGTAATTCCTTGTCTAGTATCGAATAAAAAAACTAGGTCATTCTGACCTATATTTCGACGATTTTTTTGAAAACTTTGATCCTTAATTTCACCAAGGGGAGATAAGTTAGAAAATTTCTAAAGTCATTTTTCAAGTCGCATCATTAAGGTCTACTTACATATTAAATTTCATGAAAATCGTACAACTACTAAAGAAGTCGTCGAGTTGGTGTAAACTTCCGGTTCGAAATCACAGCGACGAATTTTCGAAATTCGAAAATCCGAAATTGCAGATTTGAAGTAAATGTCTTAGGATACTCAAAGAAAAAAGAATTAGTAAAATAGATCAAATAGTCACAAAGTTACAGCATTGTAGGTCAAATGCATTCGTTCGTAAAATTCGGTGATTTCGGATTCGTAAAACGTTTTGAAAATACATTTAATCAAGGTTCGCACCCCATTTTTGGGGGGGTAGGTCAAAATTTCAGAAAGATCCTATGGATAGATTCTGAGAAATCCGATTTGCAGAAAACACACAAAAAAAAAAAATAATAATAATAACTTTAACAGAAACAATAAGCTTTCATATGTAATACATATGAAAGCTTAATAATCTTAACAGAAACAATAAGCTTTCATATGAAATATGAAAGCTTAATAATTTTAGTAATCTCAATAGGCTTTCAGACGAAAGTCTGAAAGCCTAATTATATGACTTTATATAAAGCTTGTAAAAGTTTGCACCAAGCTCAGTTTTAAGTTATAGCTTGATTAGTATATGATGTGTCTATCAACATAAGTTACAGATCATAGTATAATGTGTTATAAAATGACAACTACAGATTCAGTGTTGATTTTTCTTGTTCTGTCAAGTCAAGTTTACTCTATATTCGGTAAGTTCAAAATGAAATGACATTTAACGTCCTGCTGTTCTGCTCCTAAACTGGGCTAATGAAGACGGGTATACGTCATGCAGTGTGCTACCGGGGGAATTTTTGCCCGGGCAGCGGCGCTACGACCTACTCTAATATCGAAATCCAACTGTCAGTGAGTACACGGGACCTCGGTTTTTCGTCCCATCCTGCATCACTGACAAGGGAAACCACGTCGGAAAATCTGGATGAACTTCCTCGGCCAATGCCACCGTCCTACCCACTTAGCAACCGTGATCCCCGGTAAGTTGAGAACATCTTCTTGGTTCTGTCAAGTCAAGTTAACCTCTATTTTTAACAAGTTGAAAACACATTTGTCTTGTTCTGTTAATAGTTTGTAATATCAAAAGATATTTGTATGATTCTATCCAGTTTCTCCTTTATCTCCTTTCATTCCTACTTATAAACCCTTTCCGGACAAAGGATCACGGAAGAGATTATTCAGCTGGCTATATTGCATCATATACCAATTTAAACGTTCAGTACATATTGCTTTATAAGACATAGGACTCGCCTGTCCATCCTCGTGGATTTTCTCATACGCGCAAGCGAATTATTGAAATAATTTATCACTGGTTCTTGTTTCCAGGTGCCATCAATGTTGCTTTTAATAAACCAACACGACAGAGTACAATTAATCTTGGTAAAAATACTTCAAGTTGGGCTGGATCATAGAGTTATATATAGAAACTAGAGTCCGCACTGATCACGTGACAGCGTGCCGACATGGAGCCTTGTCCGCCATGTTAGTTCCGGGGAGTATGAACGTAAATACCCGGATGTTCACTATGTTATTGCATCAATCAATCGGTGTCGAACTGTTTTTAAACGTGCACAAATATTACATTTTTAAATTTTCTCACCCAAATATTTATTGTTTAATAAAAAATAATAATAAAGATTAATGGACCGACTTATCTCCGGGCCCCTCTTTCCACGTAAAGGTTATAGAATAATTTATTTTGACAATGACATGTCCGCGATCTCAACAACAACAGTGTCTCTGTGTCTACATACTTACTTTACCTTTTTTACTAATAAAGTAATAATAATACTCTATGACATAGGCCTCAAAAATTTAAGCAAACTTTATGACAGTAAGGTAAGATTTCAATTTATAAATTTATTAGTCACATTTACTATATAATACATATTCGGGACATAATTTAAACTTAAAGTATCAAATATTAAACTGGAAATTAAAGTGAAAGTAGAGTAGGCCTACGGGATCGCTGACACTGACGTGTCACTTTTCATTACATAATTAACAAATAAATAATTAATAATACAACATTTTCTGCAGGCTGTTTTTAGTTTCTCTCCCCTTTTCAGTTCCATATATTTCTAAAAATAATTAACAAATATTGAAATAAATCATTACCGGGCGGTAAATAGAAATAGGCCTACAACATTATACATAGGCTATTAATTTTTCTTCACTTTGCATTCACAAATTTCCTGAAATAAAATAATTAACAAATAAATAAAAATACCAGTACGTATTTACTATAGAATACACATTCGGGACATATTTTAAAGTATCAAATATTATACTGGAAATTAAATTGAAAGTGAAAGTAGAGTACGGGATCGCTGACAATGACATGTCACTTTTCATTCCATAATTTTCTAAAACAAATGAACAAATAAATAAATAAATAAAAATACATTTTCTGCTGTCTGTTTTTAGTTTCTCTTCCCTTTTCAGTTCCATATATTTCTAAAAATAATTAACAAATAAATAAATAACGGGCGGTAAATAGAAATACAACATTTTACGTAGACTAGGCCTATTAATTTTTCTTCACTTTCCATTCCCAAATTTCCTGAAATAAAATAATTAACAAATAAATAAAAATACCAGTGCATAGGCCTATAATTCTGCGGGCTATTGTTTTCTGTTAACTTTTAGTGCTTAAATTAAAAAAAGCCCCAAAACATTCATTTCTCTACACTCTTTATTAATTAGTTCCATAAATTTTTAAAAACAAATTTACTGTGTAAGAATTCATGTTGTGGAGATTGCACTAATTCAAAAGATGAATGTTTTAATAAAAATTAAAACAGAAATCGAAGGTAAAGTAAATAGGCCTAGTAGCGTATACGGTATAGTCAGACAGAGACACTACGGTCGAGATCGCTGATATGTCAAAATAAATTATTCTATAACCTTTACGTGAAAAGAGGGGCCCGGAGATAAGTCGGTCCATGGATCTTTATTATTATTTTTATCAAACAATAAATATTTGGGTGAGAAAATTTAAAAATGTAATATTTGTTCACGATTTAAAACAGTTCGACACGGATTGATTGATGCGATAACATGGTGAACATCCGGGTATTTACGTTCATACTCCCCGGAACTAACATGGCGGCCGTCGCTTCATTCCGGCACAAACCTTTAACGTTGTAGTCATGGGAGTCACGTGATCAGTGCGGACTCTAGTTTCTATATATAACTCTATGGGCTGGATTAACAGCGTGGTGGTGTGTAGATTTAAGGCAGAAGTTTCAAATCAACACAGTTAAAATATCAAAACCAAACCACGATGGTATGTAAACTAAAGATATAATTGTAGGTATCCCGAATGTGTCGCAATGCAGGAGATAATGACCATCAAGACCTGTTGGTCGTTCTTGTAAATCATGTTTGTTTCATATTGTGTGATGCCTCCCAGGATATATGCATTTGCAGAAAGCGTGCAAGACATATATCCTGTTGGTGCTTACGTAAACTACAAATGTATTAAAGGGGCTTAATATTTGGTAATATCAAAACATATTTGTATGATTCTATCAAGTCTCTCCACTATCTCCTTTTCATTCCTGCTTATAAACCCTTTCTAGGGATCACAGAAGAAATTATACAGCTGGCTATATTGCATCATAGTGAATGGGATATTCAGTTATTTACATGTAATAGTGGCAAGTTACCATTATGCACCCGTCAATGGTTCATGGATATCTTGCATGCTATAATTTTGCTCGTTGGAAATTTTTAGTAAATCATATGCCCGTCTTCATTTGCCCAGTTTAGGAGAAGAACAAACGGCCGGAAAACCCCATTTCGTTTCATTTCATTTACGTTTGTTGAAATAGGTCAAAATAAACTGCTAGATGGATTTGAGATGAGAATAAGTTCTAGTGGTCAGTGTGATAAAGCAGAATTTACAGCAGCTACACCATGTTATAAAGATAGTTCATCAACAACAGATTCCATATACACCATAGAGAGATGTAATCATCCAGCAATACCATCATTATCCGCTAGATATATTTTTATATCTGTTAAACGCACTGATGCAAGATTAGACATCTGTGAGGTTCAGGTATTCACGGGTATGTACACAGCATGGTTTGTCCTTTTGTTAATTGTAATTTTATTATATCTAAATAACAGTTGAATTCGTTTCTACGGTTTTAGGGATCCCAATTTTACTGCAAGGCCATTTAAAATATCAGTGAGGAATGCACGGGCTCGCTGCTGCTAGTTTCCCACTATCACGATTCGCGCTACTATCACGATTCGCGCTACTATTATGATTCGCCCCAATCGTGGTTTTAATAGTGTTGATCATGTCGAAAAGAACCCGATGCTATCTGCACTAACCATATCGTGGTCTCAATGGGGACACCCCCTGTTGTGAAGCATCGCACGACAGCTGGAGATCGCGGCTTTGATCTCGGTGTTGACCGAGAACGTTCCGCAGTGGAGAAAGACGAGGGGGTTGGGGTCGGGGCTGGTCAGGAATGGTGTCTAATAGTCCGCATAACACGAAAAACCAAAGTCCCGTGTACCCTTTGGCATCCAGTAGACATGGTACAAGGGTTAATCAGCGAAATGGATGTATGAGATGTGTTGTTGACGTTTGGGAAAGTAGACGAGGGAGTGTAGGGAGTGATGGTTAGATGTATTATGAATGGTTAGAGTGGCTGTGGTGTTACGGTGAAATACTATGCCGCCACCGTAACACCACAGCTTTATGATTTGTTAGACAGGAGTGATGTAATAAGTGCGACAATAATAAATAACATATTTCTGATTTTATTGTCGTCTTTTCCCACTTGCACTGGTTGTACGCCATTTTGAAACTAGCTGACGAAGACAGCTCGGGCGGCGATTGCTCGACTCCGGGCTGCTCTGTCAGTATCTAACAAACGCATTTAGTTCGCGTACAACTTTTAACGAGAGTTGCCAGGCAACGAAACATACGCCCACAGCAGCTAAATCGTCCGGGCAGCAAACAAGGGTTGTCGCATATTTTACTTTTTTCGGTATTGAAACATTTATAATACACTAAAATATGATTATTAAAGTCAATCGGTTATTAACTTTAGTCTCTAGAGGGTCCACAAGATTTTTTGAAGTGATCAGAGGAGAGGGGTGATATAGCCTTTGCCTGTTCCCTGATCCCATTTCATGTATTTCTGAAATAAAATATTGTTTACAAAAACAAAAAAAAATCAAGGGCCATAACTCTGACAGTAATTATCGGAAATTGCTGAAAATCAATGGGCTTCTTCGTCACATGACCTAAACTCTGTGTATAAATTTAAAGTCAATCGGATATTAACTATGGCCTCTAGAGCATTCACAAGAATTTACGAAGTGATCAAGGGCCATAAATCTGACAGAAATTATCGGAAATTGCTAAAAATCAATAGGATTCTTCGCTTCATGACCTTAAACACTGTGTATAAATTTAAAGTGAATCGGATATTAACTTTGGCCTCTAGAACATCCACAAGATTTTTTGAAGTGATCAAGGGCCATAACTGTGACAGTAATTATCGGAAATCACTGAAAATCAATAGGCTTATTCGTCTCATGACCTTAAACACTGTGTATAAATTTAAAGTCAATCGGATATTAACTTTGGCCTCTAGAGCATCCACACGAATTTTCGAAGTGATCAAGGGCCATAACTCAAACAGCAATTATCGGAAATCGCTGAAAATCAATAGGCTTCTTCGTCTCATGACCTTAAACACCGTGTATAAATTTAAAGTTAATCGGTTATTAACTTTAGCCTCTAGAGCGTCCACAAGATTTTTTGAAGTGATCAAGGGCCATAACTCTGACAGTAATTATCGGAAATTGCTAAAAATCAATAGGCTTCTTTGTCTCATGACCTTAAACACCGTGTATAAATTTAAAGTCAATTGGATATTAACTTTAGCCTCTGAATCGTCCACAAGCAATTGTGGACGCCGGACCGACGGACGGACGGACAGCACTTACTACACTCGTCACTAGGCTTCCTATACATATTATAATATTCAATTTACACCCTTTTTAATTAACACACCTTGTCTAGAGTTATAATCCGAATGTTATTTTTTTTTATCGACATTCGTAGGTATTTACCTTGTTTGCTAGATTTTTATGCGGCAAACGTATAAAACCTTGACCTATTACTCAGTGATAAGCTTCCGCTGCAAAAAGAGTTCTCGCCTTTTATTATGAGTATCATGTGCGGCAGGTTAGTTTGCTTCTAAAATCGCTGTTCTCCGTTCCAAAAAATACAAAAGTAATTTTCTACCAGACAACCATGGTTCTATTCACCGAGACTAGATAATTTCTCTCGGTGTAAGGATATTATCGGTTATGAAAAAGTTCATACACTGTTCAGAAAATAGTCCGATTGGTTTTCTTACCTGCAAATACAGCGAGAATAAACTCTGTACTGAAAAATTTTCGCGTGATCTATATAAACTGTCTTCACACACTCGATGTATAATTAGCGATATACAGGTACAGTGGCAAGTGTTATGCTTCTCAGGCTAATACCTCAAAAGTACCTCCGCGCAAAACCGTCGATTTTGGTACATGGAAAACAAAAAAAAATAGTGCCCGTGCGCGTGCCAGTAATAGAAAAACTAAGAGTTCGCGCATAAAAAATGCACGAACGTACCAGGCGCGATGTCATCCAGGTACAAGAACCCTTACAGTAGGCCCTAGCCCGACTTCATTATCCCGGGCGTTAAACTGCATTTCATTTGATGTTCCATTATTAATCAACAGCGCTTTTAATATTGGATTGGTCTACGTAATACTGATAATGTTATTCTTAACTCCTGTTATGAAGATATGATTTTAAATAATGACAGTTGGATTAAATTTGTTAAAACTGAATTAGATAGAATCGGTCTTGGATATATATTGCTTTTAAAAGAAGTTAACAATGGTACGTTCCAAATTATAAAAAATGGGTTATATATGATATCTTTGCCCAAGAAAACATGGAAAAAATAAAATCGTCCGCCAAAGGTATAATTTATCAACATTTAACCGTTAACTTTACGCTGCAGAGCTATTTAAAAAAAGCGTTAAATCTATTTTCCTTAAAACTATAAGCAAATTCCGAATTTCCGCGCATAATTTAAATATAGAAGAAGGCCGATACAATAAAATAGAACGTAGTGAAAGAAAGTGCACACTTTGTAACCTAAATGACATAGAAGACGAATTTCATTTTATTATAAGCTGCCCTTGCTATAATCAATTGCGTCACCAATTTATCAAAACATACTTTTTACGAAATCCTAATATGTTTAAACTAATTCAATTATTAAGTACAACTTCTACATCCGAAATACGGAACCTTGGCAAATTTCTCATTTCTGCAGATAAGAAAAGAACCACTCTATTAAATAATAATTAAACTGACCTAAAATGTACCACCCTCCCCCGCTCCCCTTTGATTTGACTATCTATTTATTTTATCTTTTGTTGTTTTTTTTGGTTTTTTTTTGTGGTAATAATCTAGCTTATTTCCCCCCTTTAAAGTCATTTTAGAAGTTCGGAAGATTTTACGAAGCTTATAATATTTACTGCATTTTCCAGTCATGTTAAATTTAGGCTAGCAATTTAATATAATTTATTTACACCCAATCCCCATACTTGTTGTCTGTTTGTATTTAATGGACCTGCGTATATTGTCTTTGTGTGTATGTAATTATAATGTTTGTATTTACTTGCCGTGTATATATTGTGTTTGTGTATATATGTTATCTGATGAGTCCGTAGACTTAAAGAAAATAAAGAATTGACCATGCGAATATTGTTTACTTGAACTGTTGTGCTATATATCAGTGTTTCTGTGACTGTCCAAATGGTTTCTATGGCACCAACTATAACATACGATGTCCCACAACCTGTCTGAACAACACATGTGATAAGTTTGGCGGGTCATGTTCTCATGGTTGTCACAGTGATCACTACGGTAATAGATGCCAGTCAACTTGTAGTAGCCATTGTAAGGATGGCCAATGTGATGACAGGACAGGACGATGTTTTGGGTGTGAAGATGGTTACTATGGTGATCTCCATGGTAAAGAATGCCAGTCTACTTGTAGTAGCCATTGTGAGGATGGTAAATGTGATGACAGGACAGGGCGGTGTTTTGGGTGTGAGGATAGTTTCTATGGTGATGTGTGTGAAAAATTGTGTTCTACCTGCAATGGTCCATGTCGACAATTAGATGGTGTTTGTTTGACTGGTTGTAAAGATGGATACTGGGGATGCAATGGTTTGTGTTTGCAGAAGTGTTCCTACTGTAATACGGGAGGCTGTAGAATAGAAGATGGCGTGTGTTATAACGGATGTAAAGATGGTCCCAGCAACGCTAAATGTAACACAGGTAAGTTATTCATAACACACGAGGTTGGACAGGCGATCCTACTTCTTGTAACGAGCTCCCGGTTGTACGTGACAAGGATTAGGGTCGACTTTCAACCTAGAGGTTTTTTCTCTAATTCCTTCTGTTTTAACCCCACTGCTAAAGACCCCTACATGACCTAGTTTGTGTTGAGTGGACGTCAGATGACTTACATATGGTCGACATTGCCACGGGATTGACACGACAAACAGCCACACAGAAGTCGTTAGTGAAGTCATTAATCATCACAGTTACATAAAGTCCTTTGTCTGGTAAAGCAATCTGTACCGAAAGCTTAATATGACATAATAACTAGCTGCAACATCCGGCCACAATATGGTCTGAAATGTAAATACTTGTCCGTAGCTGATTGGTCAAAAACTATCCGTCAGATCGGGGCATTATCCCATCCCAGACTGACCAATCAGAGCGTGGATGGGGTATCTGGAATTCATGGCTGGACATTGGTCTTGCCCAGTACTATGTAAGACCAGATCAAAAGATTGTAAGCTTGTTTGCGATATTACTTCGGTGGAGGCGGGCGTTAATTAAAGCTATTTCACACACACGCGATTCTAGGCATTGTCTACGATATAACCCTTGAAGAAAGTGGACTTTAAACTCTAGAGACAAACGAACGATCGATTGGAGTCAATCCAGACCAGAGAGCCGAGCTGGAAACAAGACTGCCAGCAGACAGAGAACCTGTTAACTAAGTATTATATAAGACTAAAAAAAATATACATGTATGCATTTTTAACCAACATTGTCATCTAGAACCTAACATAAAGACCTAATATTGTAACATTTAAAGCCCAAAGCTCTTACATAATGTATGTAATACTATCTTAGTTATAACAGACATTATTTTTGTGAATATATGGTTTATTTACATCAGAACAGAACACCAAACAGCTTCAGTTACATACATACAACAATACGGAAAGTTAAACTATACAGGAACTTAAACTAATATACAGGAACTAGACTATGACAAGAACACATATAACTATGTTACATCGACCATTCTGCCCAAGGCAGCGGTTGAATTCGAGTTAGGCAATACGCTGATCTGTGAATCTTCCCTCTCTCCAGTCGTCTCTAGACGTCTGCATAAGTGTTGGCAATGCTTTGAAGTCATTAACAAGTCATGGGGTGATGCAGTGACCAGCAGTACATTCCCTTTTAATGATACATTGAATTAATTACATGCTTAAAGAAAAAGAGAGAGAGAGAGATGGGATTTAATGTCCACTCGACACAACCTAGGTCATTTCGGGACTAACATGGTTTTTAATTTTATTTCAATAATTCGCTTGCGCGTAGTGGGGGAAACCGGAGTACCCGGAGAAAACCCACGGGGTTGTACAGTCGACTCTACTCCTTGTCACCTACAACCGGGTTTAATCTGAACACAAATTGGCACCTATTCGACTAGCGACCTATTCAACTGATCCAGCTGAAAACCTGTTCGTCGGCTACCTACTCAGAACAAAGACAACAGTAGCCCAAACTCATCTATTTTTATCAACTAATAAAATCCAACGAAATCCAATGAAAGTAGAATATTTATTTTTTATCAATTCCTTTGTTCTGAATAGGTTGCCTGCTGGATCGGTCGAATAGGTCACTAGCCGAATAGGTGCTAATTTGTGTTCAGTGTTTTGTGTGACGTCGGCGCATGGAGTTGAGGACAAAATGGAAATGGACGAAAATAATGTAAATATTGGAAACAAGTGGCTAAGATGATATCGTTTAGTGGGAGTATTTATGCAAATCAAAACAACTGGATTGATGAAAAAACATATCTGAGTGAATCGACAGAGGTTTTATTGTCTGGCATTACGAATTGTTGAAAAAAAAAAGAGCCAAAGCGAGAGCAGGTAAAATCGAGTCTTCAAAAGGCATTGCATTCCTGTTCTTTTTTTATTATATATTGTCTGATACGACATGGTGTATGCATATATTCGGATAAAAGGTCAGATTCCTGTGCTCAGAGAGACTGAAATTTTCAATTAATTTTGCACTATTATAGCGGGTAATAATCAGGGAACGTATCGAACTTTGCGCATTCGGTTTGTGGAAGAGTTACCACCTCTTGTCACATTTTTTTCTTTTACGGATTTTGTCCAAGTTTGCTAAAATTGTTCTGCCAGGCATTGGTGGGGGGGGGGGGTGTCACACATATTTGTGGCAGGTGTATGACTCATTTCATCGAAATCTCGTAGACACGACATATCATTCCACAAATGTCTAGGCTAGTCCTAGTTTTGCATCTTTTCGTTTCGTACCGAGGAGAGAGAGCGAAATGAGGTTTAACGTCCATTCGACATAATCTATGGTTCAATTGTATTTGATTAATGGGCCAGGGGTCTTTAGCTGTGGGGGAGGAGATCTCGGAGAAAAGCCACGAAGTTGGGTTGGCGAGCCTACTCCTTGTCACGTAGACGTGGCGACTCGAAACGAAGCCATTTGACTCAACCCAACCCTATTGGGGTTTTTTTTGTGTGTTTAGTTGCTTCTCCGTTGTATTACAAAGCAGGGCGGATCTAGGAATTTTTGAAAAGGAGGGTGTTGCATAATAAGGGAACTGACCGTGGAGACGGGGCACGCCGCTGAGAGGGGGTTGGGGGTCCCCCCAAGAAAATTATCCGTCATTTCGTTGCATCTGTAGCCATTCCAAGAGCTATTTGGCTGATATTTTCGTCTAAGTAAACGTTCGGAACGGACATATTTGGTACAGTAGTAAAAAAGGGCACTGTCGAGAATTAGAGCCCCCCCCCCCATTGAATCCGCCCCTGCAAAGTAACCACTGTGCTATTCTTGCTTGTATTTGTTTATGTCAACAAGTATGTCCGGCTTTTCTGTTTTAGACGCAGTATGCGGATCACTACCTCCCAGACTATATGCATTTGCAGATCGCGTGCAAGAACTATATCCTGCTGGTACTATAGTTTACTACAAATGTATTGAGGGTGCTTATCTAGAGGGATCACCACAGGCTCGTTGCCTTACATCGGGTGAATGGGATATTCAACCATTTACATGTACAATTGGTATGTCAACATTATGCACACAAAACACTGAACACAAATTGGCACCTATTCGACTAGCGACCTATTCAACTGATCCAGCTGAAAACCTGTTCGTCGGCTACCTACTCAGAACAAAGACAACAGTAGCCCAAACTCATCTATTTTTATCAACTAATAAAATCCAACGAAATCCAATGAAAGTAGAATATTTATTTTTTATCAATTCCTTTGTTCTGAATAGGTTGCCTGCTGGATCGGTCGAATAGGTCACTAGCCGAATAGGTGCTAATTTGTGTTCAGTGTTTTGTGTGACGTCGGCGCATGGAGTTGAGGACAAAATGGAAATGGACGAAAATAATGTAAATATTGGAAACAAGTGGCTAAGATGATATCGTTTAGTGGGAGTATTTATGCAAATCAAAACAACTGGATTGATGAAAAAACATATCTGAGTGAATCGACAGAGGTTTTATTGTCTGGCATTACGAATTGTTGAAAAAAAAAAGAGCCAAAGCGAGAGCAGGTAAAATCGAGTCTTCAAAAGGCATTGCATTCCTGTTCTTTTTTTATTATATATTGTCTGATACGACATGGTGTATGCATATATTCGGATAAAAGGTCAGATTCCTGTGCTCAGAGAGACTGAAATTTTCAATTAATTTTGCACTATTATAGCGGGTAATAATCAGGGAACGTATCGAACTTTGCGCATTCGGTTTGTGGAAGAGTTACCACCTCTTGTCACATTTTTTTCTTTTACGGATTTTGTCCAAGTTTGCTAAAATTGTTCTGCCAGGCATTGGTGGGGGGGGGGGGGGGTGTCACACATATTTGTGGCAGGTGTATGACTCATTTCATCGAAATCTCGTAGACACGACATATCATTCCACAAATGTCTAGGCTAGTCCTAGTTTTGCATCTTTTCGTTTCGTACCGAGGAGAGAGAGCGAAATGAGGTTTAACGTCCATTCGACATAATCTATGGTTCAATTGTATTTGATTAATGGGCCAGGGGTCTTTAGCTGTGGGGGAGGAGATCTCGGAGAAAAGCCACGAAGTTGGGTTGGCGAGCCTACTCCTTGTCACGTAGACGTGGCGACTCGAAACGAAGCCATTTGACTCAACCCAACCCTATTGGGGTTTTTTTTGTGTGTTTAGTTGCTTCTCCGTTGTATTACAAAGCAGGGCGGATCTAGGAATTTTTGAAAAGGAGGGTGTTGCATAATAAGGGAACTGACCGTGGAGACGGGGCACGCCGCTGAGAGGGGGTTGGGGGTCCCCCCAAGAAAATTATCCGTCATTTCGTTGCATCTGTAGCCATTCCAAGAGCTATTTGGCTGATATTTTCGTCTAAGTAAACGTTCGGAACGGACATATTTGGTACAGTAGTAAAAAAGGGCACTGTCGAGAATTAGAGCCCCCCCCCCCCATTGAATCCGCCCCTGCAAAGTAACCACTGTGCTATTCTTGCTTGTATTTGTTTATGTCAACAAGTATGTCCGGCTTTTCTGTTTTAGACGCAGTATGCGGATCACTACCTCCCAGACTATATGCATTTGCAGATCGCGTGCAAGAACTATATCCTGCTGGTACTATAGTTTACTACAAATGTATTGAGGGTGCTTATCTAGAGGGATCACCAGAGGCTCGTTGCCTTACATCGGGTGAATGGGATATTCAACCATTTACATGTACAATTGGTATGTCAACATTATGCACACTTTAGTCAAAATATAATATGGTGACAAATTGACAATCATTATTATTATTTAACATTTAATTAAAAAAACAAAATCAAAACACCAACGCTAAATAATTTTCCGGCCCATCAGGGCTCTCGGCTACCGGTAAATGACGACTGTATCGTTTTACGCCCGAGCAGAACAGACAACCATCCACTCTGAAAAAAAAACAATCAACTTAAAACCTAAATCAAACCGGTATATAGTCATTCGATCTCATAAATAATAGTAGTGTGTATTTTATGATTATAAAGATTATTCTTATTATTATTGCCTGTGAATGAAAATGAATTAAATATTTTATATATTTGGAGAATAAATAAATCTACAAAAAAAAAGACGTTGCCGGGCTAACTTGGAGGTCCCGTGTTCGATCTCTGTTTTGACAGTGGGCCTGGCCAGGGAGGCATATAGACGTTCGGATGGGACAAGCAAACAGGGATTGTTTACACATTTGTGTGAGTATCGTTGGAGCAGAATAGTAAGACTTTTAGCACATTTTATTGCATTATTATTTTTACTATAGCCAGGACTTGTGATGATGTTTACCAGCTGAGTGTACCAGTTACACCTACGCTAGTTGTTAGACCGGATATCAATCAATCGGCTGTAACTGTGTCTTGTGAGGTTACAGACAATGGTGTTTATACAATTATAGGTAATTCTTGTTAAAACCTATAGATATCACTCTACAAACGATACTCGGTGTCATTCCGTTCCACTCGACTAACCCCAGGGTTTATCCATGGGAAGACACGTATTGAAATTATCTGCCCTTGATCGTAGCTTGATACCAGAAAACAATCAAAAGAGGGTTTACAAACCATTCTTAATCTTAGCTCCATTGTTCACATTCACAACAATATGGCGGCTTTTCGTGAGAAAATTTGCAAAACCTTAATACCAAAAAGATGTTTTAAAACATCTTTTTGATGGGAAAGACGTTTTTATGTCAGTTTTTTTTTTATATATTTAACGATTTATTCGACTGGTCAATAAAAATAGCACAATCGTCAAGGGAGTAATTTGAATACGTATTCCCCCCGCCGGGGATGAACCAGGCGCGGATCGTGGGGTGGGGGGTGGGGGCAGGGGGACTGCATCACTATTCAGACCAGCATGGGGCACTCTGATGCCAATGTATGCTCCAATGTATGCCCCCACCCTCGACAAATTCCTGGATCCGGGCCTGTGAACCCTGACGTTTGTGCAGTAGAACGGAATGAGACCAATGGGGAACCTTTTTAACGGGTTATGTGTTATATTGCATGTTCTCAGAACACGTACAGCTTGTTTTTGTTATGATGTTACTATTAGAACACTTGTTATGGGCTGTGTGTGTAACAGGAGTTACAGTCACGATGGAGCTAATAAAACATGTAACATGCTATGTGATATATTATAGATCATTATGTCACTAATAGAACATAATATGTATCATGTTAGTTATTTGTTATAGCATATGTAATGGGGGAGCTCATAAAACACATGTAACAGATTGTATGCAGGGCCTTATGTATGATTTTAAAAGTTCGGGTGCAGCAGAGTGGTGGGGCGCCATAGCCTGCACGTAAGTGATATAAGAAAGGTTGGATCGGGGCGCCCTTAAAACTGATCAGTACCTTAAGAGCATTTATAACTGTTAGTTGTTTTGGGGGGGCCATTTCTCGGGGCGCCTTATTTTTCTGGGGGTGCAGTGTACCTCCTGAACCCCCACTAGATACGGCCCTGATCGTATGCCACAATGTCTGTAATAGAAAACGTGTAACATGATATGTGTTATGTTACAAGTCATGATGGAGCTAGTAGAACATATGTAACATGTTATGTGATCTATTACAGGTCATGATGGAGCTGAAAACATGTAACATGTAACATGTTATGTTTTATGCAATTAGTCATGATGAGCTATTAGAACATGTACAGCGTGTTATGTGATATATTACAGGTCATGATGGAGCTAATAGAACATATGTAACATGTTATGTGTTATATTACAGGTCATAATGGAGACGAAAGAACATATGTACATGGCTATGAAGCAGTTAGAAGTTATAATGGCACCATTAACTACAACATTGATCTTCAACAAGTTATAAACATAGTTGATGCATCTGCTGAATGTGAACAATTCATCAAATTTGAATGTTACCATGTTCAGATAATCGATAATGTTGGCTTAACCACACGAACTGGCGAACTAGCTACCTATTTTATGGGAGGTGTCAAGGGTCAGATGGACTGCGCATGTCATATTAATAATATGTGTGCTTATGCTTTGAAGTGCAACTGTCAGAATAATGATGATCATTTACGAATTGACGAAGGATATATTCGATATAAGGAAGATTTGCCGATAACCGCCATTTTAGTAGGCGATACGGGTAGGTATATCTACAGTGTACTATGACAGGAATTTTGGCCTAACAGCGCCACTATGGCCTACTCTTATTTTGAATTCCAACCGCCAAGGAATCTAGTACATACGCACCAATGTGAAAAACATAAAATGAAACGATGTTTATTGGCAGGTCAGCACCTACGGGCTATTATTGCGCCAATCATACAGTGAATTTAAACATTATCACATTAATATAATTTAATAATTTAAATATATATATATATATATAACAGATTTCGAGTATATAAATAGTTAAAGCGAGAATGACATATTTTCTATGAAAGCCAAAACATAATTATTTCTGTCTTTTGCTCAATAGGTTGTCAACTTACTATTATACGATTATAGGCATAATTTTCCACACTTAAAAATCAATCACACGGGAAATAATAACACAATTACCTCCCTTGTTTTTCTATTGCCCCCATGCAATAGCTATCTTCAAACGTTTGAATTTGAAGTTGAAATGATATGTTTGCCAATTTCTCAACTGACAATAGTGAATTATAGGATTAATAGAATTATTCTTTAACAAGGTAGAACTGTTTATAGATACCATCTATTTTAAGGCTTTATTTTAATACATTTTAAAAATATTACTTAAAAATGTGCAATTCTCGCTTTAAACGAAAAAGCAAAAGCAAGTTACATTTATATAATTAAAATTTATTATAAAATTTGGCCTCTTTTAAAAAGTCCAGTATTTTACAAAACAGTTTTGGTTGTGCAAATAATTGATGTAGTTAATGGCAACGGTAAAATGTGATCTCACAGCCTATCACTCTCTCTCTCTCTCCTTCTCTCTCTCTATCTTTCTCTCTGTTTTTATTTTGTTTATATTTTGCCAGGGCACGATAAAGAGTACGCATATTATACCGTGAGAAATATGAGGTGCAAGGGTTAGGTGGGTATGATTATATGTTTACTTTTATCAAATCATGGAAAACGCGGAGTATTACGCAGGTCCGTATGTAGGATTTTAAAAGTGTGGGTGCAGCAGAGTGGTGGGGTGCCATGGCCTCCATGTAAGTGGTGATATTAGAGAGTTTGGATCATGGCGAACGAACCCATTGACGTGTGGCCGCCCTTAAAGCGACCGACTGATCAATGACCTAAGCGCATTACTGTGTGATCATTTTATAATTGAAAGATTGTCAAATGTTTTTGAGGATGGAGGGGGGGGGCATTTCTTGGGTCGCCTTATTTTATGGGGGTGCAATGTACCCCCTGCACCTCTGCTTGATACGGCCCTGATCTGTCGCCAACAAATAGCGTAAATAAAATGCCATCTGGATTCAGACTAGTTGTCGAATCATTGTCAGTTGTTGTTAACATAGTCAATATTTGGACAATCCTTTACATTGTTGGGAATATTCAACCAATTAATTAATTAAATACCTTATTGTCCATGGAATAAAATAAATATGAAAGACACCTCGAATAAACTTAGAGAGCAAACGTCATTATCGGTATTTTGACGAATGCAAACATCATTATCGGTATTTTGACGAATGCAAACGTCATTACCGGTATTTTGACGAATGCAAACGTCATTATCGGTATTTTGACGAATGCAAACGTCATTACCGGTATTTTGACGAACGCAAACTTCATTACCGGTACTGTAACAAAAGCAAACGTCATTACCGGTTTTGTGACAAAGCGAATGCCAGACAGATATCAGAGGATCTTAGGTTTAAAACTATTTTATCGTTTCTTATTGCTATGTTGATGCAAATCAATATTAGATACTTCCATTTTATTTTATTGTAGATAAGCAAAGATGAAGACCCGTGTTTATTCGTTAGACGCCGTAATCTGAAAATTTTCTAATTAATTGTAATTCAATCGATTAAAAGAAATGTATAGAAACTCTAATTAACTATAATTCAACCGATTAAATGAAATGTATATAAACTCTGTAATCATTCTACCTGTAAATGGTGAACAACAACAAAAAACAAATTTGTGTTTAATAAATTAATGAATGAGAGTATATCTCAGATCCTATGTCTGCCTTTCTAACCCCGTGGAGTTACTGCCGCTATAACCTTACAAACTGAACCACCGCCTCCTCCGAGATATATTGCAGGTTTCAGCGAATTCTTCCCTAAAAACTGCTCCAATTCTATTTCCCATTGAAAACTCGTGTTATGCGCCTTCATTATGTGAATAAAATGCTGATAAATTTAACCAAGAGGATGTAAAAAGTTTGCAAATATTTCAAATACGTTATCCTTTGACGTTGGCGCACCGTTATTTCAAACAGCGAGACAATCGTACATTATACTCGTGTGACAAATTCATTGAAATGCACGTGCGGAATAATGTCTGTATTTTAAGTTATTTAATGGTTTCGTGCAATATCAATATATTGATTAAAAATACATTATGAGAAATTAGATAAAGAATTACGGTTCTTAAAAACAGGCATAGAAGGGGAATCTTTAACCACAGAAGGTAACCTATTACATAGTTTAAAAGCAGCAAAACTAAAAGATCTTTCACCAAATGTGGATTTTGTATGATAGGGCATTAGTAAGTTTTTGTTTTGTGACCTAAGTGTGGGTGCAGGAATATATGGAGCGATGAACTGTTTGGGGTAGTCAGGCGAGTATTCAGTATTAATGATAGAGTATGTTAGAGAGAGTATTTTAAATTCAATTCTGTTAGTAATTGGTAACCAATGCAGTTGATGTAAAATTGGGGTTATACGTCCACAAAGTTTGGTTCTAGTTATGATTCGAGCGTCTTTGTTTTGACTTTTTTGAAGTCTATTTAGCTGAAGTGAAGGCAAATTAAACAATAAAGAATTACAATAATCAAGTCGAGAGGTTACAAATGAGTTGAAAAGCATTTTAGAAGTATCGGTATCGATAATGTTTCTTATGCGACCTATATTATATAGTTGAAAATTAGCGGATTTACAGATATTCGACACATGTACTTTCATATCGTGATGTTTAAATCAAATTTAACAACGAGGTTCCGTGCACTATTACTTAGATGCATGATAGCACCACCCACTTCAATACAATTTGTAATAATTTTCGAGAGTTTATGATTAGTTGCTATTTTTAATAGATCAATTTTATCACCATTTAGTTTTAAAAATTTCATTTTCATCCAGTTTTTTACATTATCAATACACTTCTCCCAATTAATAATTTGTTTACTTTAATTGTCGCACGTTCAACCACGTAAGCCGTAAATAATAACGGGTCGAGTACTGATCCTTGTGGGACTCTATATTTTAAATATACTGCTTATTTATGACAACGGGCCATTTTCGCGAAGTGAGATACGATTCAAACCATTTCAGGGTATAACCAGCAATTCCAAAACAATCTTGTAAAGGTAAGCAGCAATTGGATCTAGAGGAACAAGAAATACCACATTTTTACTATGCAGATTAATTCAGATATCGTTGAGCACTCTGAGTATAGCTGTTTCTGTACTATAGAGTGCTTTGTATGCTGATTAAAAGGGTTCCTCTAAATGCTGAAATTTTAAGTGATCTTTAAATCTAACAATCACTGCTTTTTTCACAAGTTTAGGTAAAAATGATAGATTAGATACTGGCCGATAATTTTTAAAGATATTACTGTCTAAAGTACTTTTTTGAATAAGGGGATAAAATAGAGCTTCTTTGGGAACATCAGGGAAGGTAGCAGTTGACAATGATGATTGTATTCACAGTATGGGTAAGAACAGGACACAGTTCGTCGATGCACAGGCACAGTTTCAGAGGAGGTGATGGAAGCGGATCTAACTAGCATGTCGAAGATGATGATTTGGCTACAAGCTGCTTAATTTCGTTGTCTGATGCCGGGGAAAATTCTGACATAATTTGAGAAGGTGGTGATATAATAGATACGCATGTTGTCTCAGAGTTATAGTCCTAATATCATCAATCTTGTCAGTAAAATATTTAGAAAACTCTTCACCAAGATCAACACGATCTGGTAGTATTTGTTGATTCAGGATACTACTGACTATGTTTCGAACTACCTTTGGGCTGTCCTTATTGAAACTCATTTGTTCTAAAGTATAGTCTTTTTTCCTCTACCAATCAAATTATTCGTTGAGTTCCGCGCTTGAGTATATAACTGTCTATTAATTTCAAGATTACAATTTCGCCAAATAAAAGCCTTTCCATGATCTCTATGGATTTTACTCTGTCGAATTTCATCAGTAAACAGTTTCCGATTTGGTCGAATAATAAATTTGACTTTTTTTTAACTGGGAGCATCAGAATATTGAGTGCCATTATAAAGAGTAATTTGTTGATAAATATTTGCTCTGTCAAGTTTCTCAAATAAGCAAGCAATTCTCGGGATTTGTCATGGATCGAGAATTTAGACGCCACCTGAAGCGTGGATCAAAGAAAAGACGATGACAGAAATCAGAGAGAGGGAGAAAAATGGGTTTAACATCGACACAGACTAGGTCATTTCAGAACTAGCATATGATTTAATTTAATTTCAATAATTCACTGGCGCGTAGGGGTCTTTAGCAGTGGGAGGAAACCGGAGGACCCGGAGAAACCCCACGAGGCTGAACAGGCAACCCTACTCATTGTCACGTAAAGCCGGGGATTCGACCCCCCCCACCCTCTCCCTCTCTTTAATGCATTGTCACAATAATGTACGGATTGACCAGAAAGGGGCGATATGAAATATAACTTTAATCCATAATAATACAAGCATTGTGCATTGTAGCTTGCATATCCTAACCAACAGATATATATATATGACTATTATGGTTGAAAGGTAATATCACTCTGACTGATCTGATAATATTTAACTGTTATTTGATCAGAGGATTACAGAAAATGTACACAAGTTGGTCGACTATACACGATTAATTTTACTTCTTTCTTACTGATCAGGGCGGTCAGAATCCAACTTATTGGAAAGGTAAGCATATCTATTCATTTAATAAATTCGGATGAAAGTGGACCTTTTTCTTGCTCCATTGGAAATGGAATCGGACAGACAATATTTCGTAAAAGTAGAGAATCCAACATATACAGAAGGTGAAATCGGTCATTTTGATTTTGAAACTTTTGTGGCAATTCAAGTCTTTTAGTATACCATGAATTGGTGCATATTGATTTGAGCAAGTCTGATTACTTCTGAATGGCGGACATTATAAAATGGATGGGAGAGTTGATGAAAGCTCGACAAAGCTTTTTTATTGATTGTGTTTAGAGATATTTAGCTGATCAGAGCCACATATAAAGACCATGTTAACATTGATATGGAATAATTATTAATAATGATAAAGAAATTGATTAGAGATCATGACAATTTTTTATAGATTTGCCTATTCCTTTGCCACTTTCTTTGATCGGGGTATGGCAAACAATAACTATGGATATAATGTGGCAATATGTTCAAATCTATTGGTAATGTCAATTACACTGGGAAAATATCCTAAATTCATGCATATTTAGGTCTACAATTAATTTAAACAATTTTGATTGATGACCGGCTCAAATGGCGGACATTCTAAAACGGGGAAGAAGGAGTGGGAGTACGTTCAGGATTTTAAATAAGTTACGACAGATGTGGTTTCAGTTTTGCCACTTCCTAATTTGGCCTTGGCACATGATCAAATAGTTATTGAGGTAAATTACAATCTAACTTTTAACTAAATAACTGACAACCCATTATTATGAACGATCCCCAGTGCGTGTGTTAAAATAAAAAGGAACAAGATTATGAAATTGTGTATACGAGTGTGTGGGGGTGGGGGTTATTACTGGGCTTTTCGAAATTAGTCGAAAATTGCAAAGGAAACTGGCAAAGGGAAGTAACTGCCATCGGTTAATGTACGCGAAACACAAAGGTCCCCTTCAAGAGACAAGGTTAGGAATTAACTAGAAGGTAGCTTAACTGAGAGAAGTTAAAATTATACTAAATGCGTATTTATTTACAACAAATTACAATTATTATATAATATATTATTGAAGAACCGGACAGGTGTATATATGTAGGTTCAATAATTTTTATTGAGAATCAAATTGCCAAGCATAAGTTCAATAATAATAAACATAACAGAGAGAGAGAAATGGGGTTTAACGTCCACTCGACACAAACTAGGTCATTTTGGGACTAACATATGGTTTCATTTTATTTCAATAATTCGCTTGCGGGTAGGGGTTTTTAGCGGTGGGAGGAAAACGAAGTGCCGGTAGGAAACCCACGAGGTTGAGAAGGCGCCCCTATCTCCACGCCACATACACTCACACCAGGGATCGAAGCCACAGCCGCAAGCTAGAGGTGACCGGCCAGCTAGAGATCGAAGCTCGGCACTCTAGACCACTAGGCCATCCCAACCCCCCTAAACATAACAGATAGTTTATACATATTTGAAATCAGCGAAACATACTTCAGATTTTGATAATACAATTAAATATAAATGAATCAGAAATATACATTTTTTACATAAATCATTCAGTAAATGGACATGAATATGGTTATAAAAACGAAGGCTGCTTCATTAAGAATGAAGGACAGGGCAGATAATTTGAAATCGTGGAAACCCTGTGGAGTAACCTAGCAGAGTAATGTGGAGTAGAACAGAATCTGACAACTGGGGATACCGAGGATATTACCGAAAAAACCCTTAATACTGAAAAAATAGGGGCATCATGTATATGATAATGTATTAAGTGACATGTTCCTGAATAATGTCAATTGTGTAACAAAACATAATACATTTTAAACGCACATAAACCTCACCATAAACAAGCTACTTGTTGAATTTAGATAAAACGAGTGAGTGTTCATTTTCGAATCCAGGATTTCATCGTCGTAGTGCAAGTATCAGAAGCCAATCCAGCAATGGCCAGAGAGGGATCTCTCAGGCCATTGCTTCAGAAATATGCTTTACCCCAGAATAGTAGCGCAGATTAGTAGACGCCAATTACTTCAAGATCGACTTTAGCCTGGTACAATAACGCAGGTTATTAGACGACCGACCAATATCGCTACAAATTTCTACAATATTGCTTTTCATTTTGCTTGAAAATTCACTTGCTTAGCTTTAATCCTTAATACTGACAAATTAACTCCAGCAATCTCAAATTTATTTTATTTCGTTATATTCCAAGGACAATTAATATCAAATGTATTTTGCTTATATTCAATGCCTGACTGGGGCCATCTGTCCACCTGTCCGTGACAGGACAGGACTAAGCTCATTAAAAAAAGTGGACCTATAACTATAAAGAAAAAAGAGAAAGATAAAAGAAAAGAGAAAGAAAAGAAAGAAGGAAGGAGAGGACAGGAGAGGAGAAAGAAAAGATTGGGAAAAAAATGACTGAGAAACAAAAAAAAAGAAGTGTACTACAAGAAAGAACTTTATGAGCTTGACTTCATTATATACCGAGAACCGTGTAATTCATCTTTTAACCTCTACTTTTTGAATCTTTGTATTCATATCTATATAACCTTACCTGTTGTTATGATAACTTTTTCACGATAACCAATATAGTTTCTTCCTAGACTGCACCTAACCACATTGTTTCGATTCCCCAGTTGCACGTGACAAGGAGTAGGGTCGCCTGTTCAACCTCGTTGGCTTTCTCCGGGTCCTACGGTTTCCTCCCACTACTAGACTCCTATGTGCAAGCTAATTATTAAAATAAAATTGAACCCTATGTTAGTCAAAGAAATGACGTAGTTTGTGTCGAGTGGACGTTAAACTCATTTCATCTCTCTTTCTAGTGAACACAAATTAATTGCGCTTCAAATGAACACATACCTAAAGTTATATTCATATTGCACCAATCTATGACTATGTTACACGTACCATGAAACTCCACTTCATTTATTTAATTATTTCTGTAGTTTTGTAAAGAGACAATTTTTGCATGTGTGATCAAGGGTATTATCTATTGTCGGAGTGTAAATAAGCAGAGAGACTGGAAAAGAGGAGCGGAGATCGACGTATGGACTCACCTGGGTTCGGCAGGGGGGGCGGAATGGCAGAGGGACGGAATGGCAGATTTAATTTAGTTATGTACCATCCTGGTGCGTTCATGTATAGTTTAAGTTCCTGTATTGTTTTGTATGTAGATGTGTTATATTCTTTTCCGATGTAAATAAACCCTAGTGTGACCCGTGCACTCTACAGAAAGTTGGACTCGACACGGCTAATGTGCGCGCTTGAGTGGCTGGGTCTCAGGACTATGAATAGCCAGCCGTTGAGTCTATAAATAGCCATGGCGCGTGCAATTCTCTACAAATGTATCAACTATAACAGCCGTAAAAATCTATTTTTGACGATTTTGAATAGCAGTAAAATTTAGTTTCTTGGTTATTACAGCAGATTTAGAAATTACGTTAGTTTCATTTTTAAAATTGTTTTATCATTAACTGTACCGTTAGGAGCGACATCTTTTGGTTTAGTACAAATAATAACTCTGGAAAACTTTCATTAGCAAGAGCATGATACTAGCATGGTTTCATTTTACTTTTACAAGGTTCTTAAAACAATTATTGTGTTACCTAACGTGCGTATTTCTAAATTCAATTTCTTGTTTCAGCTTTCTGTTATGTTTCGTAAAAAAGCAGTCTTGATTATCCCGACCTGTCAATCAGACGTAGAATGGTCGGTATAGACAGGTTAAGTGAGACTAATTTCAAAACAAGGACACGTAACCTATCTTTTACTCCATAGTGTCTGGATGTTATGGACGACACTTGCAGCCAGTTTTCACTCTATTACTTATACATGGTTTAAATGGTCATAGCTTGTTAAGTACAACATGACCGTTTATTACGTGACTGTAAATGAGCGAAACTGATTTAAGGCTTGGTATATTTATAAATATTGTGGCGTAATTGTCGAGATATTTGGAGATATTTATGTATGGTGGGTCACCCTATATATGTACAAAACTGATCTCTGTTATCACTAGTATAGTGTCACAGAAGTCGGACAGTCGACCATGCAAAAGGAGAATCGAAACCACGCCGCTTGACTGAATGACAAACAATTTGAGGCATATTGAGAGCAAACCGATCTTGTCTGTTCTTGTGGATGATTGGTAGGATTCACAGAACAATTAGTGTGCTTCTGCAAAACAAACGAGTATCAAATAATTATACAGACATTGTGCATCCTAGCGTGCATATTGAAAGGTACTTTATCTATAAAGCATTATATTCAACTGTAATCTGATCAGGGGTTTGCGGACGACAAAGTATATTATGCACCGTAGCGTGCATATTAAAAGGTAATATTTTACAAATATTACTGTATAAAGTCTTACGTACAACCGTTATTCGACCAGAGGATTGAAGCCACGGTACACAAGTTGGTCGGTTATACATGTTTGATCGTGTTGTAAAAGTCAGACTTGAACTTATTGGAAAGGTAAGAATTTCTGCTCACATTGGAACTGGAATCGGACAAACTGGTCTCGTTAGAGACTCTAGCAAATTGAGAATGTGAAATCGGCCATTTTTCATATAGAAATAATGTTTTTAAAGGATATTAGTATAATGTTAATTTCGCCAATTGTACAGGAAATCAATCCTTACATGATCCATATTTAGGTCTTCATTGATTCTTTAAATTGATAAGCAATTCTAAATGTCGGATCAAATTTGAAATGCGTATTGCTGTTGTTCAAGGTTAAATACATTGAGTGCGTGTGAAGATTCACCGTTAGACCCTGTTTACACTTTTCCCCAAAAACCCAGGTTTAAAGATAATTTTATCTCAGGGCTTTCTTTGTGTTTCATTATTGATATGATTCAACGTAAACAATTGGGGCTTGCTATTGGGGACATATCCTGCCCATTTATGACTAACGACCATTGAAATAGATATGAATTCTGCTTTCAATAAGGACATAAAAACCTTATTTCTATGCAACTATAGAAGGGCGACTTCCATTTGTGATAATTTGCACATAAATAGACGACGAAAGCACACGGAACACATGACTAATCTTTATACATTTCAATAAAGTAGTAAATACAATAAAACCAAGTACGAAGATTGCAAACCATTAGTCACAATTCAAAGTCCTAAAAAAACGGCCAAAATAGTGTAATCAGGTTTTTACGACAAACAGTGGTAACAGGTGTCCGGAAGAGTAAGCTTACCCTGCCTGGCGCCACACCTGCATTAGCTGCATCAAAACCATGATACATTTCAATAGAGTAAAACATCCGTCACCTAAAACTCGTAAATGACATATTTATGGAAAACTAGGTCAACCCTTAATGTTCAAAAGGGCCACAACACAAATAAACGAGTAATGTTTCTAGAGAATCCCCAACATATATATGTCGAGTTTATCGTACACAATGCAGGGTATACATACTCTTTCATTAATACCTGATACCACTTCTCATTTAATGAGTTGGCAAGGTTAATACAAATTTGTTGTGCTTTTTTTTTCAGTTACATTTGTAGTTTCTTTTTGCGCTTTAACAATGGCTTAATAATTTGTTAACAATGGCTTAATAATTTGTTATTACACGAAAATGGGGTTTCACATTTCACTTGGAAAATATAATTCAAACAATCTAAAACAATACATAATACAACGTCTCTGTCATTATGATTAAAATGAATAGGTGTTTAGCGTCCTATTAATAAGGTCGTTTCCATTATTGACATTTTTCCAGACAAAGTACGCATTTCGAGTCATATTTATGGAACAATTCAGGCAAAATTCTTTTAAACCATTTTGATTTATACTTTTTAAACTTTAACTTTTTTGTTTTGCTATGGACTTTTATATGGTCTCGCTTTTCAGTTGTCTGTCATGTCATTTGTAGCTTTAACAGCCACGGATTTCCGCGATATGTTGTATAACCACACGACCACCACGGTTTGCCATGATGCTGCCAGGGTGTAATATAACCCACACGACAACCACAGCTTTAACGATCGTTTTCTCAGCGGTGCCACGACAGTTTACACGTTAACCACACGACCACCACGGTTGATTTATAAGATGTTATGTAAGGAATATTTTTATTTCAGACGTAGATTTATGTTGATGATAATGACACGATGTATTTATTATTGTCGCCGTGGAAGAGAGGTATTCCCGGGGGATTTATTTTCAGTTTACCTTGAATTTCTTGTTTTCTTTTCAAGACAGACTTTTAGTAATACTACAAAATTTATTATTTGCTCCATGAAAATATCTTTGCATTGCGATGTCTCCAACGAAACAAAACCGTATTAAGTTGACAGCAGGAAAAAACTTTTGCAGCGTCTTTTTATTTCTGAAATATCAAATATTATTTCGAGGTCTAAGTGTCTCTTGTGCTGTTGTTTTTTTTTAAATTTAGTATCTAATTGACTAGTTTTTACATATTTGATATATTCGTTCGATTTCTGCCTTTTGAAAGCCTTTCGATAATTATGCTAAATATCATTTGTTACTTTGATGAATATATTCCTGACCAAACTAATTTGTAATTAGATGATATGACAACATAGTGATCCCCAACCATTTGTTAGAGCCATAATTCAGGAAGCTATGATCAGATTTGCGCGAATATCGACAGGACCAAAGGCTTTGGGTTATAAGGATATAATATGTCAAGTTTCATCAAAATCGGATCGAAATTGAGACTTCTAGAGTGTCCACAATCTCCATATACCATATTTTTACACTATTTGCATACAAGCGGTGGCAATTTTGGTCCGATTTTCACGAAATTCGAACTCAACCTTCATTACAGTGTAACTGTTTTTTTTAAATCGGATAACAATTGTGACCTCCAGAGGAACCATAAGCTAAATTGTGATCTCTACAATGTTTACAAGCTAAAACCTGATTTTTTCGTGCAATCAGGTGCCATAATCTATGAAGTTACAGTCCGATACATGCCAATATCGAACGAATCCGAGATTTTAGGGTGATAAACCTATATTGCAAGTTTCATTCTAATCGGATAAAACAAATGTCACCTGTAGAGTGTCCACAAACAAATTGTGGACGGGCGGGCGGACGTCCGGACAGCGGCGATGAGAATGATATCTGTTGATGCAGGATGTTTTCGTGGTGACCAATTTGAAAAGAATAAAATCTAGGGTATATAGACGCTGTGCATCGAAGCGTGCATATTCAATATTCACTATTAACTGGCCTATGAAATATGTGAAATCATAATCGAGTATCCGACCAGCCAAGGAAAATCTTACATTCAGCCGCGTTCCGACTAGATGGTTGTAGACAAGGAAAGTAAGTAAAATCTTGTTTTGCTAAATGGGAACTGGAATCGGAGGGAAAGGTGTGACGACACTGTAAAAGTTACAGAGGGCAACATGTTGGTGTTAGGGAGGATCTTCTTTTAAGATTGTCCCAACATAATTATTTCGAGTTAAAGTGTCCATTTTTAATTGGAAAGGAATGTAGCAATTTTTGAAGCATATTGATAATCAAAATTTCACCAACTATTTCAGTAATATGTGCTGAATTGATTATATATATTTAGGCGTACAGGATTTATTGTCTTTCGTGTTTGAAGATGATAATTAATTTGATCAATTTTGATTGGAGGGTGGTTCTAAATGGCGAATTCATAAAAAAATTTGAGAGGAAATGGGGTCTGGAGCACCCCTGGGGTTTTAGACCTAAGACAACTGTCCTTGTACACAAAATCATGTCGAATTTTAAATGCTTGTTGCTTGGGCTTATGGTAAAATGTAGAGTACGAAACTTGATAATAGTGTTCAGGACAAAAAGGAAAAAGGTAAGCAATTCTATATATGTGCAACGTCTTTTAATAAACCGCTTCAAGGATTTATTTCATAAATTCTATGTAAAAACATATCCCAAACTGATCACACTACTGGCAACAAATTCGCTGTTGGAAAACTCAACTTAAGCATTCGTTATGTCACACAACAAGAAGGAGTGTAAGTTGCCCAAGAAGAAAACGGGTTATTGTGTGTCTTCCAAATAGAGTAATATCCTATTTGATAAGAGTTACCGGGCTTATCGAAATAGGTAAGCATTCTCTCCCTCGTGTACTACACCAATCGGTAATAATTACGTTTCACTAGAAAAGGGAAAACGAGCAAAATTTAAACAGCCCGTACAGTACCTTGTTTTTATTCATTCTATACTTAATAAAGAAAATGGTTATTCACGGACTTTTCTATTTTTCTCGTTTTGCAATTACTTTTTTGAATTATCAGATATCTTCTCACAGCCTCACATAACTTTTGGTTTTCGAAGGAATTATTAGTGAGCAGAAATTCGGTCCTGTATATGTTATCACTCGTCATTTCAGTCAGTTATATAGAAGGATAACTCGTATTTTCATTTTGAGTTCGTCACTTCCCTTTCTTGAAATCTCCATAATGCAGCTATCGTAACAGTGATCTCTGTGTTAAAATTATATTTGGAACATGTTTAGCATGTTCCATCACATATGTGATAATGACTGACACCAATATTGTCCTTAAGTAATGGGGGATGGCCTAGTGGTCTAGAGTGCCGCGCTTAGACCTCTAGCTGGCCGGTCACCTCTGGCTTGCGGCTGTGGTTTCGATCCCTGGTGTGAGCGTGTGTGGCATGGAGATAGAGGCGCCTTCTCAACCTCGTGGGTTTCCTCCGGACACTCCGGTTTCCTCTCATTGCTAAAGATCCCTACGCGCAAGCGAATTATTGAAATAAAATTAAAACCATCTGTTAGTTCCAAAATGACCTAGTTTGTGTCGAGTGGACGTTAAACCCCATTTCTCTCATAATAATCAAGCATAATTAATTTGATTGGGGTAGAATGTTTAAACGTGGTGTAGGCGTTCAATACGGTAAGCACATGTAAACAATTTGGTTGAACGGTGCTTTGGGACACGATAACTTTAGGTTTAATTGAGTAAGAGTGATGAAACTTGGCGTATATCTTTGTCACATCAAGACCTTGACTATGTTCGATAATGAGCAATTTCGGTTTGGGTAAGCCGAGCGATAAGCACTGTGAGTTGTCGAGACTTTGCAGCTCGACAACTATGAATTGAAAGTGGTGAAAAGTCGTGTATATTTTCATTACCTCAGTGGTCCTCAGGCCGTTTTTGGCAACGACACACCCTGGAACACATGAACAAATAGCGACACACCTGGCTATATACATATGAAATGAAAATATTTTGCAAAATAAAAAGTAACAACTCTGTGCATTAATCTAAAGTCAATCGAAGGGATTATATATAGGCGTAAACACGGTTTATAAATATAAAATCAATCAGATGATAACTGTCCGAAAACAATGACCGCTCCCGATATGCAAATAATGTTAAAGTATGGAATACCAAAGTTGTGAACCTCTATAGGTCACAATTTTTATCTGATTTTAATGAAAGATCTTGGTTCCGTTAGCTATTCGCTCATATCAGACCGTAACGTACAGGATTGTGGTCCCTGATGGTACGAAAAATCATGTCCTTATCTCGTGTATCCTCTTGAAGTCACAGTTTTTATCCGATTAAAAAACGTTCACATATATCAATATTACATCCTAGTTGTGGAGACTCTAGAGGTCACAATTTTCATCTATAAATATTTAAGTTCCTCACTGAAATAGGCAGAAGTTAAATAACACTGTAAGGGAGTGGCAATTAAGAAGAGAAATAAAATCAAATGGCGTTTAAAGCCTGTTCGGTATCAACCGTGATAATGAAGATGTACATACACTATACCATAGGGGGAATATGGCCCATATAGCAACGTTACTGTCTACTCTTTATTTCGCTGTAACGCGCTCTTTTGCGTGCACGCCAACGAATGCACGGGACATCAGTTTTATATACCATTCGAATAACTAGATGCTTATGGTGTTCTATGTCTCGGCCGCGATATGATGGACACAATTATGCTGGACACAAGGAATTTCTGTAATACCCAGATTAAAGGAATTTCTATAATACCCAGATTATGTGTTATATTTTTTTGTCCCCCGCCATTCGAAGAAAGCAGGGGACTATTAAAGTAGGTTCGTCCGTCTGTCTGTCCGTCCGTAACGCTTTTGGGGACACAATAACTAACTTTCTAATTGAGCTAGGATGTTCAAACGTAGTATAGGCGTTTATTAGGCCAATGCCTTGATGGAGTTCGAAGATGGGCATTTTCCGCTAAGGGTAAGCAGAGATAAGCAATTTGATTGGTTGATGCTTTGGGACGCGATAACTTTAGTTCTAGTAAGCGAGAGTGATGAAACTTGGTGTTCGATAATGAGCATTATCTGCTCAGGTTAAGCAGAGCGATAAGCAATTTGATTTGCCGAGACTTTGGAACACAATAGCTCTCCTTCTAATTGAGTTCAAACTTGGTGTATGTGTTTATTAGGTCAATGACTTGATGGGGTTCGAAGATGGGCATTTTCTGCTCAGGGTAAGCAGAGATAAACAATTTGATTGGTTGATGCTTTGGGACATGATAATTTAAGTTCTAATTAAGCGAGGGTGATGAAACTTGGTGTATAGTTTCATTACATCAATCCCTTGACTAAGTTCGATAATGAACATTTTCTGCTCATGGTAAGCAGAGCGATAAGCAATTTGATTGGCTGAGACTTTGGAACACAATAACTCTCCTTCTAATTCAGCTAGAATGTTCAAACGTGATGTAGGTGTTCATTGGGTGAACGCCTTGATGGAGTTCAATGATGAACATGTTACGCGTACAGTAAACAGAGATAAGCAATCTGATTGGTTGGTGTTCAATGATGAACATGTTACGCGTACAGTAAACAGAGATAAGCAATCTGATTGGTTGGTGCTTTGGGGCACAATAACTTTGGTCATAATGAAGTGACAGTAATGAAACTCAGAATATAGATTCATTATATCATTACCTTGACTAAGTTCGACAGTGAGAATTTTCTACTCAGGCTACTCTGCTTTTAATTGCGGTAGAATGTTTAAACTATGTTCATCAGGTGAATGTCGTGACTGAGTTAAATGGTCGATGCCTTGGGGCAAGATAATCTTGATTATATCTGGCAGAGAGTGATGAAGCTTAGTGTATAGTTTGATTGCTCCATTAATGTGCGTTTAATTAATATGTCATCTATTTATTTTGGGATTCCGGCGGGGGACATCAGCCTTACTGCTGGCTTGCAAATCTCTGTTCTAAACTTAAAATCGCAAACTCTACTGTGAAAGAATAACCTGCTCTCTGCAGATTCAGTAATACACTATAGTAATACACTTTATTTGGTAGACACGGCCTTTCGGAAATGTAGGCTTTGTGAGCTTTGACTTTCCATTAGCATTTACTAACTCTTTAGTTGATGCGTCTTAGTGGAATTTGGTTTCTATGTCTGTTTTAAATAACCTTCGCAATTGATGGAAGATGTTGTCGCGGAATATGTATATTGTATGTACTTATGGAATAGAAATACTGAACAAATGTAATAGTATAAAACACGACGCCCGACAAGATTTCAGTGGTTGCTATCAAGCTAACAAATTCTAAATTCTAAAAAATAGTGTTGAATTATTATAAAATAGCCTTAGAACAGAGGTGGGGTAGAGCGGTATTTTCATATTGCAGTTTAATAGGTTCGAATAGGAACGATGAGAGGACATAGTCCGATCAATCTGATTTTTAAAAACAGTTCCCATTTCGTTTCGTTTTGTATAGTCTTTACTACCCTGGGATGTTATACAACCCACTGTCTGGTTAATGTGAGAGATTAACCAATGAAACGACCTGTTACCGCGTGTTCTTGTCGTGCCGTTGGGTATTCCAACAGAAACATCAATGCTGATTGGTTCATCAAATGTATGACCCCTGACACGATCTCCCAGAAAAGCCGGTCATATCTTCATGTAGTGAAGGCCATCGAAAGTATAAAAAACCCAAAACGATTGTATTCCGATCAGACACCGTTCCTAAAGGCACTAACAAATAGGCAGCTATAGTGGAAGAATTAGTTAAACATTGTTAACGTCTTAATTCCTCGGCAGCTAATGACAGATTTAACACTACCCGGTGTCACTGGTTTCCTTCTATAGGGCCTTTGATATTTGTCTTTACTCTAGATGTAAATACATCAGGCGCGGCTACAGAGGGGGGCGCGGGAAAGGAGAATAAAAACAGTTTAGGTTGGAAATCGTAATTTACAGTATACTAGTATGAAATTAGTCCTTGTGGGCATTTTTGTCCACTCAAAAATCATGGGTCGGGCTTCGCACTCCCAACTTGGTGCAGCACGCCCTCCTTTCTCGAAATCCTGGATCCGCCCCTGTACATGTATACTTGTTCGGACAGAAGCCTCTGTGCATTTATATTTTGGGTGGGGGACTGTCTCAACTGGTACACGATTGTATGTTAATTAACTGCTACATTCATCTATGTCTTTGTAGGAGATCTGTTCGTATGTCCACAGATTCACATGTCCGACTCCCCACTCTTGGACGTTCGGCTTCACCCAAGACGCTTAAATTGTTCAGTCAAAATCGTGCGCATCTGAGTATTATTACATCAGTATGACTAAAACGTAGTAAATGTGTTTGGTATGTCATGCTTTTAAAAAATCTCAGTTTCCGTGTTTAGCAACGTGTCATCCATGTGTTTCAAAACAATCTCAGTTTCCGTGTTTAGCAACGTGTCATCCACTTACCCCAGATACCCACCAAGATGATATCGCTAGAGACTATGTATCTTTTAACAATGTTTAAGTCAGGGCCGAGATGCTTGTCCCAGGGCCCGGAGGACTCTATCGCGGGCCTTGATTTAAAGTACACTTACAAACAATTTGAGCGTATTTTTGGTTTTTACTTTCAATACCAGGTACACATGAAAAGAGCATGATTTAACACCAGATATCATGTATGCCTACATGTGAATGCAAGTGCAAGGGAAAATATTTTAGTCAGGCAGCATTGTTGCCTACTCCTGTTACAAATTCAAATTGTTATGAAATCATTTACATACATCAGCAATTGGGTCACTGAACCGAATGACCACTTTGATGTCAGTCGCAAAAGTATTTTATGAGCCTAGATCCACACCAAGCAATAATCCAAAGCTATGCACATTTGTTTCTGCTGATTACACCCCACTTCTCTGTAAGGAAAATAACTTAGGGCATATATTATGTGATCTGTACGGTCTTTACACAGTAAAATAATTGCGAACCATATGGGGCAAGTTGATAACCTATTAAATTTAATAATGCATACTTAAAAAGTCTCATCTACACTTCTTCTATGATATATATATTATTATTGCTTCTGCTCCAGACATTCTGCGGGGTTGGGTGGCCGAATTGTAAGTTGGCGCACGCTGTATAATAAGGTCTGTCCTTGGGTCATCTGACGTGGTTTCATATCCACGGTTGTACGTGACAAGGAGTTGGGTCGCCTCTCCAATCTTGTGGGTTTTCTCCGGCTCTTCCAGTTTCCTCCCACTGTTAAAGACCCCTAGTCTGTGTCGCGTGGACATTAAACCCCATTTCCCTTCCTCTCCAGACATTCTGGACATGCCCATAGTTGTCTGTGGGACCGGAAATCAGTTACCGCTCCTGGTGATCGACTGATTGTGGCTAGTGCCCAATTATCTCTGATTTCGGTTTGCAACCTTTTATAATCACAATTCAGCATTTACCCCCCCCCCCCCCACACACACACACACCCCGTATTAAAATTGTCAGGGGTGTGCTAGGTACCCCTGTCTCTTCGAACCAATTGTCTTCGATGGCCCTCCATCGCGATGAAGAATAAATGACACTACGAGACTACTTAAAATAATTTTGATAGAGTGCATTGGTCTGTGCTGTTTTTCATCACAAAAGTTCCACAAGAAAGTATTGCTCAGACTCCCCTATATACCTTGTGCAGCCAACGTCTTACTCACTGAGCCATCGTGTCTCCCAGTTGTAGATGAACGGTGATGTAGGGTTTCAATTTAGGTGAAGATGTGTTCTTTTATAGGAATTGTACAGTGGTTCATGGTTTCCAACTTTTTTCCGAGCGCAGTTACAATTTGATAATGGCGTCACAATGCGAAAGACGTAATTCCCTCAAAATAACGTTACGACGTCATAATAATATCGTAGTTAAAAAATGTCGACATTTTTGAACTCGCGAGAATTGGTTTCCTTTAAGTCATTAATACATTTATTTGCACTAAAGTCAACCGATTCGGAGATTTCTGCGATTTTCTGGTCCACTGGCGGTCATCTTGGATTTATGTTAATTATGCAAATTTCCCCAAGACTGATATGTTATGGAAGTACTAAGGACCACGCCTGAACAGCTCCCAAAGAAATAAATTCTGTTGTAGTTTGTTCTAGGTGCATTGTTATCTATACCCGCCTACAGTTTTTAAGCCATAATTGAAAACAGAACAGCAAATTTGTATTAACCTTGCCAACTCATCAAATGGGAGGTGGTATCACGTATCCATGAAAGAGTATATATACCCTGCATTGTGTACGATAAACTTTACGTATTGGGGTTTCTCTGGAAATATCACTGGTTTAATTGTGTTTTGCGTCGTTTGAACATAAAAGGTTGAGCCAGCTTTCTATAAATGTGTTATTTATGAGTATTAGGTGGTGAATGTCTTCGTTGAGAATAAGGTACTCTAATGAAATGTATAAAGAGTAGTCATGTGTCGTTTCAGTATTCATAAATGGAGGACGTCATTCTCTCGCCGCATATGCATAGAAATAAATTTTTCTATGTCCTTGAAATCAGAATTCATATCTTTTTCAATGGACGTTAGTCATAAATTGTTCACGTTGAATCATGTCAACACTGAAACACAAAGAAAGCCCTTAGATAAAATTATCCTTAAACTTAGATTTTGGGGGAATGAAGTCTTAACAGATTAAACGGGAAATCTTTATAACACACTCATGGGATTCACCATTATCCTTCAATAATTCCTCCCGCCCGTCCTTGGTGCTTGTGTCTTTCAAACTATCTGTGGTTGTTCAGCTAGTCTCGGTGAAAAAAACTATTGAATTTCATAGCTATACAGACCATGTCCCCTGAAACCCGAAAACTCTAGGCAGGTCAGAGTTCTTTTTTCAATGTGTGTGTGGTCCTGTTGAAATTGAGACAAGCCAAGCAACTGTATCCGTAGTTTTTGCAAAGCCACCTTCCACAAAGTCGTTTATCATATGGACCATTACATTTAGTCTACGGAAAACCCCGTCTCATCCACGCATGATTACGCTTGTGCTCCCTCCGCGACCTGACAAGTCTGAAAGCGTGAGTGAGTGGGGCAAAGTGAAGCTTGGTCTCTAACAACGATATATTGACGCAGTGGAAACTGCCAGGCCACGACCTTGATCTTGAACTACCTTGACAGACATTGCAACTGTACTGCGTTATTACACCATTATTGTCAGAGCGCCGACACATTGTGCTGCCGGATTTGGTGGTAGGGGTTACCTAGTTTGTGGTGATAGTGTTTCGTCCTTGTCGGTTTCCACGGCCTCACCAAGTCGGTCCCAGAGACGATATTACATTTTATCTAATGGTTTCACAGATTTTAGAACGAAGTGTGACAGGCTTTTTAGTAGACCGAGGATCTATTTTGTATGTACAGGTCGCCATTGCAATAGAGAGAGAAATGGGGTTTAACGTCCACTCGACACAACTAGGTCATTTCGGGACTAACATATGGTTTTTAATTTTTATTTGAATATTTCGCTTGCGCGTAGGGGTCTTTAGCAGTGGGAGGAAACCGGAGTGCCCGGCGGAAACCCACGGGGTTGAGAAGGCGCCCCTATCTCCATGCCACATACGCTCACACCAGGGCTCGAAACCACAGCCGCAAGCCAGAGGTGACCGGCCAGCTAGAGGTCGAAGCGCGGCACTCTAGACCACTAGGCCATCCCAACCCCCCAATTGCGACAATAGTCAAAACAAAATAATGAAGAATGAATATATGGAACATTTCAGTCGAAAGTTTCGATTATTCATTTTTAATGTTAAAGCTGCAATTTCATATTTTTAAGTTATATTTTTAAAATATATTAAAATAAAGCCTTAAAATAGATGGTATCTATAAACAGTCTTACCTTGTTAAACAATAATCCTATTAATCGTATAATTCACTATCGCCAGTTGAGATATTGGCAAAAATATCATTTTCAACTCCAAATTCAACGTTTGAAGTAGGCTAATGCATGGGGGAAATTGAAAAACAAGGGAGGTAATTGTGTTATTATTTCCGATGTGAAAGATGTTTAAGAGAAAAAAATAATGTCTATGATTGTATAATAGTGAGTTGACAACCTATTTAGTAAAAGACATAGAAATAAATATTTTTTGGACTTTCTTAGAAAATATGAAATTCCCGCTTCAAATTATTAAATCACGCGAGTGCTCGAATCCGGTGAGGGTTACTTCCCATTGCAATTTTCCAATAACGATGTATGAGAGAGAGAGAGAGAGAGAGAGAGAGATGGGTTTAACGTCTACTAGACACACACTAGGTCATTTCGGGACTAACATATGGTTTAATTTTATTTCAATAATTCGCTTGGGTGTAGGGGTCTTTAGCAGTGGGAGGAAACCGGAGGACCCGGAGAAACCCCATGAGGTTCGACAGGCGACCTTACTCCTTGCCACGTACAACCGGGGGTTCGAAACTACGCCTTTTGACTCAATGACAGGCTTTATGATACAGCGCGCACGTGCTAACCATTCGGCCATCCCACCCATGAGTTATGGGATTGGTCGATAAAAATAACACAGTGTTACATAATGACAGGTTAGAGACACTTCGTGCCATCTTGACACGTGAAATAAACCCGTCTGCTATCGACACCCCTGGTGTTCTTGGTAGCATTCCTTATGTCATTATGTTACCTTAACTTGTTTTATTTAACTGTCTGATAAGCAATCTCTACAAATGTTAAAACTGATATTTTTCATTAGCCAAGTGTCTAATACGATCCTTTGACTTGAAAGGTTTATAACCCCAGAAGGGAAACGACATTGACAGTCGAGGCTAGGCGGACGCATCGAAGGTACCCTGGGTACTAGGCAGGGCTCGAAGTGATCAGACGCGGCGAGGGCGTCTGGAGTTAGCACACTCGTGCTAAGTTAAGCTCCCTCCATACAAGTTTTATCTTTCTTTGTGTTTTATTATTGATATGATTCAACGTGAACAATTTATGACTAACGACCATTGAAAAGATATGAATTTTGATTTCATAGAAAAGTATATAGAAAAACTGATTTCTATGCTGCTAAAGAAAGACGACTTCCATTTATGAATACATGAAACGACGCATGACTAATCTTTATACATTTCAATAGAGTATCACAATCTAAACGAAATATATTCAGAACCTAAAACTCGTAAATAACTTATTTATGGAAAGTTGGTTCAATCTTTTATTTCCAAACAACCCAAAATACAATTAAACGAGTAATATTTTTAGAGAATGTCCAATAAGTTAATTATACTAAACAGCAAAACAAGCGTCAGTACGATTTCAAAATCACAGAGGCACTTTATTTCATTCAATAAAACGACTTAGTAAATGCATCATTGACACATTAGTGATTAATTTACCACAATTATAAGACAGTACCAGAGGGGTTAGAGTTTGTACCTAGTCTATACATCAGTATCTGGTGTGTCTACCGCGAAGGTCAATAACAGCAGCACGGCGTCTGTACATAGAGTGGACCAGACGATTGATGAAAGCTATTGGCTCCTGGAATTACTCTCTCGGAAAAGCCTTGTGCAATCCATTGCCTGTGTTTGGTCTCGGTACGACGTTATTAAGTCTCCTCTGAATATTATCCCAAAGATGTTCAACCAGGTTGAAGCCTGAACTAAGAGCTGGCCAGTGCATAACGTTGACACCGTTGTGCTGCAGAAAGTCCCGAGTAATTCTGGTGGCGTGGGCATGGGTGATGTCATGCTGAAAAACGTTGTTGCGATGGCGTGTGAAATGTGGTATGACGTGGGTCTGATGATGCCGCCTCCTCTCCCTGAACACCACAGTACCCACTCTCTGGTTCAGACCAATTCCACCCAAACCATTATGCTGGCCACGTCGAAGCCGTATTTTGGTCCTGTCATCTAATTGATATGCAATATTAATAATAACTAGACCTGCATGCAGGAATGACGGGTTTCACTGGTGCCATGTTACCTTTGAACTTGAACTTGTGTCACTTTCGGTGCCACGTTACCCTTGAACATATGTCACTTCCGGTACCAATGCAACCAATATACAGGTTCCACATAAGCATTGCACACATCAAATGAAATGGAAACAGAATCAAACAAATCCAGCAATATCATTTCATTTTATACATTTGTTACATGTAATTGATCCTGACAAAATTACAGTACTTCCGGTGATAATGTAAATGTTCCATTAGTTTTATGAAATCAGAAATGGCATAAGGCATCACATGGTGAATATTTTATGTAAATCGAATAATAATTGCCACTTTTATAAACCAAAAACCTTGAAAAGTGACGTGTAGAAAATCGTCTATTTCTCGGCAACCGTACAAGTTAGAAACTATTTTTTGGTATTTATATGACCGTATGGGTTTAATCTATTTGTTGATTGGAATCAAATATCATAATTTTATAAACATTACAAATCAGACTCATTTGAATAAAATATCTGTTTTAAAGACTTAAAATACAGTTTTTGCCAAAATGACGTTACTTCCGGTGATAATGAAAACGTTAAATTAGTTTTATAACATCGTCTATGACATCATGTCTATGACATTAGGCTATAAAGGGAGAAAATTTTATGAAAATCGACCATGTTACCTTTGAACTTGAACTTGTGTCACTTTCGGTGCCACGTTACCCTTGAACATATGTCACTTCCGGTACCAATGAAACCAATATAAAGGTTTTCACATAAGCATTGCACACATCAAATGAAATGGAAACAGAATCAAACAAATCCAGCAATATCATTTCATTTTATACATTTGTTACATGTAATTGATCCTGACAAAATTACAGTACTTCCGGTGATAATGTAAATGTTCCATTAGTTTTATGAAATCAGAAATGGCATAAGGCATCACATGGTGAAAATTTTATGTAAATCGAATAATAATTGCCACTTTTATAAACCAAAAACCTTGAAAGGTGACGTGTAGAAAATCGTCTATTTCTCGGCAACCGTACAAGTTAGAAACCATTTTTTGGTATTTATATGACCGTATGGGTTTAATCTATTTGTTGATTGGAATCAAATATCATAACTGTATAAACATTACAAATCAGACTCATTTGAATAAAATATCTGTTTTGAAGGCTTAAAATACAGTTTTTGCTAATGACGTTACTTCCGGTGATAATGAAAACGTTAAATTAGTTTTGTAACATCGTCTAAGACATCAGGCTTCAAAGGGTGAAAATTTTATGAAAATCGAATAATAATTGACACTTTTATGGGCCAAAAAACTTCAAAAGTGACTTTTAGAAAATCGCCTATATCTCGGCAACCGAACAAGTTAGAAACAATTTTATATCTATTTGATCGTATGAGTTTTGTTAATATGTAAATTTAAACCAAAAGTTAATTTGATTATTACATGTGACATAATTCTTGGTGGAAAAAAAAATAGATATTAAAAGTTAAAAATTGAGTTTTTGACTAAATGACGTCACTTCCGGTGTCAATTTTAAATAGTAATCAACATGATATGACGTACACTTGCTTTTTGAATCAAATGATGTCACTTTTGTGAATATCCATTAATAATTGACTATTGTACAGGCAAATTGACGAAAACAGTGACTTATGCAAAACTGCCCATTTCTCGGCAACTGCTTATATTAGAAACTAATTTTAACATACATTCTCTTCGTATGGATTATAGTTACAGGTTTATAAAAGTTAAGTAAATATATTTTAAAATCTGAAAGAATGAATGGGTTGTAAATAGGTCATTTTTACGCCTTTTTACACCTCTTAATCCAATTTGCTAGAAAATTCACTATAAACCTCAGAATGCCTCGTTCGGCATTTCTGTCCAAACGAGGTAAAAAAAATGCCTCGTTGTCTGCAGTTCCAAAACGAGGTTTTTTAAATTGCCCTTCTTTTGGAACGAGGTATTTTGTTCAGAACGAGGCTTGGTAAAATGCCTCGTTTACTAAACGTGTTTTTTTTCAAGATAGTTATTAGCGGTATATCGGCCAATTTGTAAAAATTAAAATTTATGTTATTTAATACGAAAATAAAACCAGTTTAAACTATATTATTATCAGAGAAGTTGACAAGATAAGAATACACGCCATCGGTGGAGGTGTAAAACTATTGCAGACACATAACTACCTTGATTGATTTATTGCCCCAATCAGTATAGGTGTTAAGAAACAACTGTCGTGTTGTGACATTTTATTGGGGGCAATCAATTAATCAAGGTATAGCTGTGTGTCTGCAATTGTTTTACACCTCCACTGATGGCGTGTATTCTTGTCTTGCCAATTTCTCTGATAATAATATAGTTTGAACTGGTTTTATTTTCGTATTAAATAACATAAATTTTAATTTTTACAAATTGGCCGATATACCGCTAATAACTATCTTGAAAAAACCACGTTTAGTAAACGAGGCATTTTACCAAGCCTCGTTCTGAAAAAAATACCTCGTTCCCAAAAAAAGGGCAATTTAAAAAACCTCGTTTCGGAACTGCAGACGAGGCATTTTCTTTACCTCGTTTGGACAGAAATGCCGAACGAGGCATTCTGAGGTTTATAGTGAAATGAAATAGAAATTAAAAAAACTGCTTCCGACATTTTTTGCGCCTTTAAAGGACACACTCTTCTAGTTATATAAGTTTTAAAAAAAAATAATATTTTCTTTTGAAAAATGGTACCTAACTGTCAAAATTGTATTTTTTTGTAGTTTTTGGTAAATTTACGCCACTGCCGTTGCCGACAGATAATATTATTGGTAACAAAAAAATATGACATTTGAGACAACGGAGCATATGAACTTTGTTTTATACAAATCGAACAATAAATAATTATTCTAGGGCTGAAAAACTGAATTAGCCAATGACTCTTTAATTCTGTGTAAAACACGACTAAACAATTTTCATAAATAAAACAAGTTTTTTGTAAAAATTTAAATTCTCGAAATTTGGCGCCTAATATCTTCGAAGATTCGCCGAAAATCAAAAATCAAAAGTAGCGTTGCTATGTCCCCTGTCTCCGGCTACGCCAAAATGTATCGAAAGATAAAATCCCATGATTATTGTAAAAATTATTGCAATATTTTTAAAAACGCTAACTTCGGTGATTTCGGACATTTCGCATTGTCGCAGAGCGTTCAAAATAGCTTTATCCTCTAAGTCACAACCACTTTCCCAGTCAAACCGAAGAAATCGTAACGATGCGACAATTAGTTGCTGAGATCTATTCAAATTGGAATCTGAATAATAATAAGAATAATAATTTTAACAAAAACAATAGTGTTTCACACAAGCTACGCAGTGTGAAACCCTAATAATTTTAACAAAAACAATAGTGTTTCACACAAGCTACGCAGTGTGAAACCCTAATAATATATTCATTCGTACTCAAAGTACAATATAATACAATACATTTACAAAAATAAATATTTGTCTATAAACTTAATTTGTACACAGGTATTCTAATATACAGTTTAGATGATAGTTATTTTCATTACGTCTATCAAGATAAATCATATCAGAAATAGCACCAGCGGTCATAGTAACATCAATGTTTGCATTATTTTCATCACATCGAACAACTTTGAACAGAATGCAATTAATGTTTGTTACAGGAATATCATATTTACAGAGGTTGTATTTAAAACAGATTAAATTTACATTATTACAAGTGCTAGAACAACTTCCGTTGAGAGCTAGTAGGCCACTTATTTTGGTATATTCATTAACACTTTTGGAGATATTTTTAAACAGTTTAAGAAATCTTTTGAAGAGTTGAACATCGACGTTAGAGTCATTACATATAAAATGGAGTAGGTTGCTGTGTGTACGGGGGTGCAGTTTGTATAGACGCCGTATTGATTTTCTCCACACAGTTGACAACCGTACAGAGGCATACAAAAAGTTTTAAACAACTTATAACGAATATCAGAATGAACATGTTTGAAACTAGAAAACATTATGTTGAACCTGGTTAAAAACTTACTGATACATTCATTAATTTGATCATTTTTGTTAAGAACATGAATATACATGTAGTTACCTAAATGTATATAATTCTGAACGTGATATTTATATAACTTGATCATTAAACAGTATACTCTTTGTTATTTGAGCTGAATATTATAAGTTTATTTTTTTCGGGGTTAAAATCAACACAGTATTCTTTAGAGAATTCATTTACTATAAGAAGCATATACGTCAGGGCATTACGGCTTGGCGAAATTAGAGTTATGTCATCAGCATATGCAACAGCACCGACAAATACGTGTCCAATATGGCAACCCAACTTGCTCTTTTTTGGCCTGGTCAGTAGCTCATCTATATAGATACAGAATAATATCGGAGAGAGAACTCCACCTTGTTTAACACCATTAGTGGTTTAAAATGTGGGACTTATGCAATCCGCCCATTTTACTCTCACTTTGTGATTTATATATGAATTTAGTAGAAATCGAGTTTCTAGCGGACATAAGCCCTTTGATAATAGCAATCTAAACAGTTTTACATATCTGACCCTGTCAAAAGCCGAAGACGCATCTAAGTACGTGACGTAAACATCAGATTGTTTGGAATTATAATAATTGATGGTTTCATCCAACATAAATGAACAATGTAATGTCGAGTGATTACTTTTAAAACCATATTATAGGTCAGATGACTTCAACACAGAACAGTTACGTTTAAGCAATATTTTATCAAATAGTTTGCCCACAAGACTACTGAGGGCGATACCTCCGTAATTTTTAGAACTATTAAGGGATTTTTTCTTGTTCTTTGGTATTGGAATGATTTTTGAGAGTACAAAATTATGTGGAGTAAACCCATGTCTAAGCATGGCGGTCAAAACAAAAGCCAAGTGGATCAAATAAATATGGGGGCGTTGCGTAAGTGCTCGGTTGATTGCCCATGATTTCCATCTTTTTTTTTTATCAAACTTAAGCTTTTTTACACCCTCAGCAATCTCATTAGCAGATACAGTATGGCAATAGGTACATGTATTGTTTTGACAGTATTCTATCTTGTTAGTAATATCACCAATTAACTCTTGCATTTCGTGACTTTGAAATGATACACAATTAAATAAATCTTTATATTTGTTAAAAAATACAGAACTTATTTCTTTAGGACCAATTTTACCATCAATGTTATTACTGATACAAGATTTTCTGCCTTTAATCTTTTTAATTTCAGTCCAAAACTCCCTATTTTTGTTATTGAGAATAGACTCGGCCATTTTATTAGCACTTATTGTGTCTTTTTGTGCCATGGTCGATCTTAGAGTATAATGGTACTTTGCCCTTGTTCGGTTTCTGATACATGCTAACTGCCCATCACATCTATGTGGTATAGTGGACTCAGCACTATCGATACTAAGAAAAAATAATTTATCAAATAATTTTCAATGTCGTCATCATGATATGTACAGAAATAATTATTACAATACAAAGCTTCGCATGGTACTTTAAGCCTTTAGTTTTTGACTTAATTTGCTTTGTAATCAGATATATTCTTAATTATCGGAAGCTTCTGACCATTTTAAGATATTTTGTTTGATAGATGATACAGGTGGTTGGTAATGATTTACAGATATACTTAATTGAAGAACAATGGGGATATGATCGGAAAGATTGTCACCCTGATGTAGAGATTTGTGTTTAGTTATGTTGCAGAACAGATTCTCAGTCATCAGGAAGTGATCAATTAACGATCTTTCGCCATTGATCTTGCTTTCATATGAATAAAAACACTCATTATGTTTAAAATCTATACCATATTTGAGATTATTCAAATCTACAAAACGCTTAATATGCTGCAGATTGACAGAGTTTACTCTATGTTTAGGTTACCACCAACTAAAATGAAATCAGCTTTTTCTGCACAGAAAAGGTAGTTAAGGTCAGATAGAGTGTCTTGATATACGTAGCTGTGAGTACCATCACATGGCATGTAGACACTACAAGGCATAACACCCAGAATGTCCCATTTTAAGGAAACCGCACATATACGTTTCGAAGATAATTGCACTGGAGATACTTCACAGATGGGGGAAGTTTTCCATAAAATGGCGCATCCGCCGCACGGCCGTCCGGAGAGTAGACATCCGTCTGGCATTCCAGACACCCCATGGGCATTAACATTTAATTTTGACTCAAACAATGATATCTCATCCTGGAATAACCAATGTTCTTGTATACAGACAAAGTCAAATGTTTGACACAGAGAACTAATATATTCTAGACGACCTACTCCGTGACCATTGGAGTTGTAGGTTACACATGAAAACTTAACCATGCTTTAATGAACAGCTGAGCGAACCTCTTCCTTAGGAGGGACATATTTTCGAACACACACACCACTAAGCCAGACTTTGTCATCAAACAGGCCTCGGAATTCATAGGCAGGAACACTGAGTTTGAAAGACCTAAACCTGGAATTCGGGTTGGATATACAGCTCACATCTACAGAGGAGTCGCGACTAAACATGGGCGATTTCTCCGCTGAAGTACATGTAATTTCAGGCCCCAGGTTCATAAAGCATTCTCAGACTTAAGTTGAGAATTTGCTCAACTTTCAATCACTGTGTAAGAGAAATATCTTTAATCCAGAAACACAAAACTTTACACATAGTTTCTTATTGATGTATTTAATACATTAAAACAACAAATGATTTTTAAAGGGTCATATATTAGTTAAAATAAGGCGAACGATTTTGAATAAATTCTCAACATTAGTCTGAGAATGCTTTGTGAACTCGGGGCCAGGTCTGCTAGGGGGCGGTTTCACTGTCTGCCCATCTGTATCCTGGTTTGGGGATCGTTTGAAAACTGTTTGGGCATATGAATCTTGAGACTGAGACCTACAGACTGAGACCTTATCAAGTCTGTCTTTTATAGACATATTGTCACATACCGTATGATCAAGAACTTCTTGGAATAATTTGAGCTTAGATTCTAATGTGTTCATCCGCTCTGCAAGTGAGATGGCATTGATCTCCTCCGGATATGACTTTGGTATCTTCCCTATATCAAGGGCATTTATGAGAACAGTTGGCATATTGTCAGTTTTGTCTAACTTGTCGATGGCAAAGGGAATATCACTAATATGAGCCTCCTTTTCCGATCGAACACTAGAATCCTTTCGACGACGTTTCTCTCATATTATCTGAATATCACATTTGTCCCACAGCAGAGTTTTACTTTGGACTATTTGATCAATGTGAAGGAAACCAATAACAGCGTGTTTAATATTATCCACTGTGCTATTTTGTGGGGCATGTACGATATAAGCTAACAGAGGGTCAATGAGTGTGACGTTATTGTCTGAGCTTTTCACAGTTGATGAGTTGATATCATTGCTATCCCTGTTGTTTGAATTAATACTAGTGACATCTTCTAAAGAACCTCTGACATCATGTTTTCTACTATTAGTTGGCCTTCTATTTGTTACACCAAATCTCTGATCTGAGCACTGTTTACATAGAAACATATCACCCTGTGAAAATGTGACATCTTTCCCAGTACGGTTGAGTGGACATGGCCCATTTGGTAGCCTTTCACACTTCATTGAGCCTCATCAGATTGATGAAAAATATTTTGGTCTATCCAATTATCACAAAAACATACACAAAAAACAGTTTTGATAAATGCAATAAGTTCCCCAATCCTTCTTAGATATGAGGTCCATAATTAATCCATTTTGTCCAAGGAAGTACAAGAAGATATCAAAAAAAGGTTCAAGAGAACATTTCCTGAACTACACGCCATCTTGCCTTTAACGACTCTCATATGTGAACAGAACAGTTCTCCATGTGCTGTCTCAGAAGCCTATGTGAAGGGATTCTGCACATGCTGTCGCACAACATGTCGCCTTCTCTGGTGACCCTTGGTCTACCAGTTCGGGGACGATCGTCCGTGGTGCCGGTGGTCTGAAGCCTGCAGATGGTCCGAATATCGACCTGGCTAAATTCACTTTTTCTAATACTAATTACACGTTTAGAATTAATCATTTGCAATAAGTGTCTCAAAATCTATATTGGAGAATGCAGCACTGAATTACGCGCACGTATCCGAGTTCATAGGCAACAAAGTTTACAAACTAATCCTGTTTTGAAAGTCAATATTGACAAAACTATTAAGAGAAGGAATAGGGAAGCATATTTTATTGACCAGTTCAAACCGGATTTAAATGCTTAATTTTTTGCCCCTGTCCCATCTTGTTAATATTCTAATATTTTTTAAATTAAATCTTAATAAATGTTTTCTTTACACTTTTACTTCGACACTATTTAAGGGGATTTTAAACCCTGTATGCTTTATTTCTTTATTATCGGTTTATTAGAGAATAAGGCAGATATAAATGAGTTTACAGTCAAATTACATAATTGATCTATTGACATTTAATTAATCTTTTCATTTCTGTATGGTTCTATTATACAAGGGAGACTTTGTAAATTTATGAAAGGTTAAGTTTTATTATAGCCAGATTACCTAATTGGTCCATGAACGTCTTTTCATCTCATTATTCTTGAATTGACCATTGTCAAGCTATACCAGGAAGACTATGTAGATTAATAGATATATACATGTACATGTTATCGCATTTGCTATATTTTGTGTACATTATTAATATCTGAAGACGCCCATAGAAGGCAGATGTGTAGCTTATAATTAATGTATGTCAGAATGAAGTAAAGTGGAGAATTTTTTACCTGGACGTATTTTTTATTTATTTATGCATTTATCTACCGTAAGCAAATAAGTACTTGTACTTTATCTACTTTATTATATATTATACTGTTTACGAAGATGCGTCCAAGTAAAGGAGCTACGCCGCTGAACTTCGATCCATATATGCAAATGCTGAACAAATTAGCCAAACAATTGAAGATAATAGCGGACAATCAAACCTTAATTTTAAAGAAAATTGATGAGGGGTTTGTTAACAACACGTCCACTCTTCAAGATAACGTGAAGTCAATCACCGAGGACTTATCTAAAATTTCCAGTGTCGTGAATAACTCTGATGAACAAGCCTAATTCTAGAAGGAAGTTCATAAATTCAAATCGGATAACCGGCAAACATGGAACAAACTGAAATCGGTAAGAAAAATCTCTTTCTACAAAATGTTGAAACGTAAAGAAAAGGCTGATCAACTATATCAAGTTTTCCTGAATATGGTCAACCCATGTGTGCCCCGGAAACTTCGTAAATATACAAAAAACTGCGAGACGGAAAGCCAAATAAAAAGAAGGAATGAACTCAGTATACAGATGATGGAGAATGAAATAGATTTCTTGTTTGAAATATCTGCAAAGGAGTCAGAGGCCCTTTTCAAAGCGGAAAGCGATATTTCTGAACTTATCGAAACCCGTCCAAAGGAAGAGGTGAAAACTTCACTCAAATCTGTTTGGTCCAAGGAGATTAAAATGGAGGAAAAAAAATCTAATAGAATATGGAATAAAAAGAAAGAATTCCTTTCGAGTCTACCTAGAAAAGAACTCGAATTAAATAATCGACTTAACCAGGATGTCTCAATAGAGATAAACGATGAGGATAACAACCCTCGTCCATCTAGTGATGATCAGCGGAAGGAGGTTTCTCGAAAAAAGACCTCAAAATACCACAAAGGTTATAACCAGTACTACCAACCGGAATGTAGGCCTTTTTTAGATCAGGGTCACAGCAAACCACGACGACTCCCGAACAAGCGACAGGGGGATTATCAACAGAGCAGGAGACGGACACCCAACGGATTTCATCAAGGGGAATTCCACGAGAGGAAATGCGGACAGAAGAAATACCAACAGGGGGAGGATCAACAACGGGACAGATATCAAGACAGGGAATACCAAGAAAGAGAAAACAAACACAAGAGAAATCAGCAACGAGGGAACCAACAGGGGATCTATCAGAGGAAAGAATCTCAACAGAGGAACGATCAACGGAATCCATCGAAAAGGAGAAACTAAATCCTAAAATTATTAATATTTCTTCCCATAGTTTTACGGAAATTGAAATTCTACTTTTACAAAGGGGGTTGAAATTCACACCTACGCCTAAAACCAATATGTGTGAACTCAAATGTGATGTTTTTAAACATTTTTGTCGAAAACTGCGATTACGGGAAGAATTCGGAGACTTAAATTTGTCTAGAGAGGATTTAGTGCGCAACAAAAGTTGTTATAATCAGCGTCGCGGGAAAGATAAAACTATTGACAAATATATCGATTTTCTTAATGATTCACCCCTAACCGAGAAGCAAAATGTGTGAGGGAGAGAGAAATGGGGTTTAACGTCCACTCGACACAAACTAGTTCATTTCGGGACTAACATGTGGTTTAATTTTATTTCAATAATTCGCTTGCGCGTAAGGGTCTTTAGCAGTGGGAGGAAACCGGGGTGCCCGGAGGAAACCCACGAGGTTGAGAAGGCGCCTTATCCCCATGCCACATACGCTCACACCAGGGATCGAAACCACTGCCGCAAGCCAGAGGTGACCGGCCAGCTAGAGGTCAAAGCGCGGCACTCTAGACCACTAGGCCATCCCAACCCCCCGAAAATGTAAGAAATAATATCAACAACGACGAATATCAAGCAATTAATAGCTTACAATCTAATGATTCTATTATCATCAAAGAATCGGACAAAGGCGGGGCCATAGTTATAATGGATGCGGACTTTTATGAATCTAAGATCCTCAATATTTTAGAAGATAGAAGTACTTATCTTGAAATAGATTCAAATAGGGACAAAGGGACTTTAACATTAATAAATATTTTACTTGAAAAGGAACAGAAAATGAAAAAAGTTCTTAACCAAATTTGATTGTAAAGCTAGTAAATTCTATGGTCTTCCGAAAATACACAAATTGGATTTAATTATAAACAGCGTCTTGAACAAAATAGCGAATGTGTGATGATCAATAGACCGTGTGATCTTAGCTTTAGGCCAATTATATCTGGCACGTCGTGTTCCACCAACAAATTATCTTATTAAATTGATATTCTTTTAAAACCCTTTGTCCCTAGAATTAAATCATATATAAAGGATGACATTGACTTCCTTAATAAACTACCTCAGGAAATGAAAGATGGGGAAATATTTGTAACATTAGATGTTTGTAGTCTCTATAGCAATATCTCACATAATTTGTGTCTTGAGGCAGTCAGTTATTGGATAGATAGATTACCTGAACTTCGAAATCCCCGATTTTCAAAAACCTTTATTTTAAAAGCTATCGATATTATTCTTAGGAATAATACTTTCGAATTTGGAAAACGTAACTTTATACAAATTAAAGGCTGTGCTATGGGCTCAGTGTGTTAACCTTATCTTAGCAACCTCGTTAGGGATTCTTAGAAGAAAAATTATATACAATAACTGAAAACAAATTTGGTATTAACTGTAGAAACTACATTGAAGACAAATTTAAAAGATATTTAGACGACGTTTTCCTCATTTGGAAAACTAATCTTGGCCACATAGCAGATTTGCACCAAATTTTAAATGACTTAGATATTAATATTAAATTCACTATTGAAACTAGTTGTAAAGAAATTGCTTTTTTTAGATGTTCTCGTTAAGAGATTTAATAATCGAATTTTGCTAGAAAACCTCAGAATACGACGGCCCAATGAATTGAGATCCAATTTATTGACAAAGGATTACCCACTTGGAGTTATTAATATTGGTATTGAAAAAGCTAGGGGTCTAACTACTGAAGCATTAAGAACGCCAAAAGAAAAGAATATCTCTACTTGCAGAACCTTTATCTCGACATATAATCCTCGACATAATAATTTTTTTCAACATATATATGATACTGAGAATGTTCTCCTTTCTAATGATAATCTTGAAAATCAATTTCAAGGCATTGAATTTATTAATAGTAAACGTCAGCCCCCTAGCCTTAACAATTTACATACTAAAGCTAAGTTTCAAGCTTCCAGTAATATAACTTATTCTACTTCTAAATGTAATAGTCCACTTTGTAAATGTTGCCAACATATGATTACTGATACTAAATTCATTTTTCTAATACTAATCATACGTTTAGAATTAATCATAACATGGATTGCAATACTAAAAATTTAATTTATATTCTTATTTGCAATAAGTGTCTCATAAATTTATATTGGAGATTGCAGCACTGAATTACGCGCACGTATCCGAGTTCATAGGCAGCAAAGTTTACATACTAATCCTGTTTTGAAAGTCTCTAAACATTTAAATACTTGTGCTAAGAATTTAAATATTAAATTTAGTATTTTTCCTTTTTATAAAGTCAATATTGACAATACTATTAAGAGAAGGAATATGGAAGCATATTTTATTGATTTAAATGCTTAATTTTTTGCCCCTCTCCCATCGTGTTAATATTCTAATATTTTTTTAATTAAATCTTAATAAATGTTTTCTTTACACTTTTACTTCGACACTATTTAAGGGGATTTTAAACCCTGTATATCTTTATTTCTCTATTATCGGTTTATTAGAGAATAAGGCAGATATAAATGAGTTTACAGTTAAATTACATAATTGATCTATTGACATTTAATAAATATTTTCACTTCTGTATGGTTCTATTGTCTAATTATACAAGGGAGACTTTTTAAATTTATGAATGGTTAAGTTTTATTATAGCCAGATTACCTAATTGGTCCATGAACGTCTTTTCATCTCATTAATCTTGAATTGACCATTGTCCAGCCATACCAGGAAGACTATGTAGATTAATGTCATGTTATGTATTATATACCTTAAACCCTTTGTTGTATGTTATCCAATATTATTTATAATCCATGTCATGGCTATGTACAAAGCCCTGAAGACGCCGTAGGGACGAAAGATCTTGGCAAATGTAAACATAATTAAGATATAGATTTCTCCATCCAAATCTTAGTATTTTTGGTATATAAACCTGAGAGTTGAATTTAGAATCTTTTAGATATATATATAATAATAAAAATATATGAAACGATCTAACTCTCAGTTAAACATATAAATAAAATTCAAATATTAGAGAAAAAACACTAAAAGTTAAATTTTTGGCTAGTACTTTCATCGTTATCTAACTCTCAGTTAAACATATAAATAAAATTCAAATATTAGAGAAAAAACACTAAAAATTAAATTTTTGGCTAGTACTTTCATCGTTATACATTACAATAACGTTACGTCATAACAGAGGAAAATGACTATGTACAATATACAAACTAAAATGAAATAACATTAATTAAACCTCAAACGTAATTAGAATAATCACCACTTAGCATTCAAAATTGGATTATATTTAGCGATAAAATTGCTTTCTTTTGTTTCCAAAAGATCATTATCGTTAATATTGAGCTTGTAGGGCCTACATTGGGAAAATCTTAAATTGACCTTTACCACAAATATCCAAATGTTCGCTCACCGGCAAGACTCTATTTCCATTTTAGATCCAGCTGATTTAAAATTTAGACCCGTAGTAGGGGGCCTAATAGTAGTACACAAAGATTGAGCAACTTTGTAGATATTATCCTCAAACCTTTTTGTACATATGTAAAAAGCTTCTTACGAGATGACATAGACTTTTTGTGTAAACTACCAGAATCTGTAGACACTAATAGCATTTTAGTTAGTTTTGATGTTGAAAATTTATGCAGTAACATCGAACAAGATCTTGGATTACAGGCTATAGATTACTGGATAGATAAGCTGGATACCGAATGCCCAATAAGATTTCCAAAGTCATTTGTTGTAGAAGCACTTAAAATTGTACTGTCAAATAATATTTTTTATTTTGCTGGTCAATTTTATGATCAAATTAAAGGGGTAGCTATGGGCACCAAAGTTGGTCCAACATATGCAACGCTTACTCTTGGTTATTTGGAAGAACTATGGTATTCTGAAATTGAGCAGAATTTTGGTCGGTTAACACAGTTATTCATTGAAGCAGCATGGAGGAGATTTCTGGATGATTGTTTCATAATATTACCTAATAATCCCAAACTCCTTATTCAACTCCATTCTCTGCTTAATTCGATGAACAAAAGTTTAAATTTCACGATCGAAAAAAGCACAACTAGTCTCAACTTTCTAGATGTGTCGGTAAGGCTTTTATCCACTGGAGAAATAAGAACCGACTTATTTTACAAAACCACGGACACACATCAATATTTAGACTTTCGTTCATGTCACCCAGCGCATACCAAAAGGAATATTCCTTGTAATCTTGCAAGACGGATTTGTACAATAGTATCTTCGGAAGAAGATAAATCTAAACGTCTGAAAGAGCTAAGGAAATTCCTTATATATATCCGAAATTATTAGGACAACCGCAAAGTTGCACTACTTTGTTTCACGGTAAATGATAAAAAGGTAAAAGGTATGCCGACACAAACTGATTTCAACACTGGTTTAATAACATTTTAAAGTACTTTTCGTCCGTCTTGGGACTATTCATAAATAATGTCATTGCATAAAGATGGACATTATAGTATATTTATACATATTTACATAGTAACACTGTGGTTTTAATTAGCTATAGTTACCATTGTCCATGGTTACATATCGTTAACTAATACAAAACATGTACACACGTGTGTTAATCTGTAGTATATGGGTTCAATTCGAGAACAATGAATCGAAGATTATCATGAGATAGATTAAAGAAAATTAATAAATAAATGAGGCTAATTGCCAATTGTTACTTATTGACTATTAAGTCGAGGGGTGTATTTTTTAATAAAATGATTTTCCATTAATTTCCTTTTCGTGGTGTCATCGACATTCATTTTATAAAAAGGGAAAATTTGAAATTTTATTTGTAGATGTTGCGCACATTTAAAGATATGTCTATTTACAAATAAGGGCCCATTTTCAATATTGCAATCCCGTCGATGGTTGCGTACTCTATCCCGTAGATGAGTACTTGTCTCACCTATGTAGAAAAAATCACAGCCCAGACACGTCAAGACATATATGAGATTTTTTGTGTCACAATTCATATTGTCGTTGACGCTAAACGTAATGTTACGAAATTTATATTGGTTATTTGGTATTATATGGTCACAACATTTGCATCGAAGATCCAGGCATTTAGATACATAAAAACCGGTTCTTGTGATAGATGAATTGAATTTTGCTCTGGTTAGGAGGCGTTTCAGATTAGGTGGCTGTCTTTGTGATTTAATGAATTGAACATTATCAAATTTCGCTTTGAGGTTGTCGTTTGATGCCAGGAGTGACCTGCTCTCGTACATTGTTTTAAAGAAGTTGGGATGTTGGGGGTTATGAGTAGCGACGAAGGTAATGGATCCATTTCTAAGGCTTTGCGATTAGCTTCCTGAATGAGTTTTATGGGGTAATTTTGTTTAACTAAAAATTGTTTCAGTTACACTATTGTATCTAATCCACAAACCAAATTAGTTAGATTAAACGAACTGAAACAATTTTTAGTTAAACAAAATTACCCCTTAAAACTCATTCAGGAAGCTAATCGCAAAGCCTTAGAAATGGATCCAAAAGAGTTAAGAATCCCTAAGGATAGACATACGATTACAAACATAGAAGAAAATGTCTTAACATTAGTTTCAACTTATAATCCAACTCAAGAAAAAGCCAGGGATGTAATAAATAAACATACATATTTATTAAGAAAAAGCAAAAAAATGTCCGAAATATGGGATACCACAAAAATTATCAATTCTTACAAACAACCCCCAAATTTACGACGAATACTTACGTCTTCAAAATTTGATTCTAAAGTCACAGAATCGAGTGTCACAAAGTGTGGTGACAATAGATGTAAAACATGTGACAACATTATTGAAGGTAAAGCAGTAAAAATTAATGGAAATGTACATTTTAAAGTAAAACAATCTATGAACTGTAAAAGTAATAATGTTATATATTTGATAATATGTCCAGGTTGTAATGAAGAATATATCGGCAAAACTGAATCACAACTAAACATAAGGATGAACCTACACAGATCCCACATTGCTAATCCCAAAAATAGAATAATCCCTTTAAGTGAACACTTAGATACATGTGGAAAGGGAAAATTTAGGGTATTCCCCTTATATAGACTCAACTGGTCGGATAATAATTTGCTAGAAAATAAAGAACGGCATTTTATTAACAAGTATCACCCTAAATTAAATGCTTCATAATTTTATATGATATCTTGATATTGTAAAATATTCATAATTTATATTATTATTGTCATGTACATTATGTATTTATAACGCCATGACGTCATATAATTGTATACTATCTCATTATTAAAAGCCTGACGATCCCCGTAGTGGGTGAAAGCGCTAGCTAAGATGAAATTATTAGTTTTTTCTTTCTAGAAACTTCATATTTCTATATATAGATGTATGAATAGATGTATGAAGTTGAAACCGTAGTAGTTTTAATAATAAAGGTTAAAAATGCCTTTAAAAAGTACTATTGTTTAATTGTCTACATGTTTCGCCTGTACCATACAACTTGGCCAGGCGTATCTGTACCATTGTGTCTAATACAACAACTAAACTTCATTGAGACAATTTCTGTTAGCCCGCAAATATCCCTCCACATTAATTAATGACGGAATTCAAAGGGCTAGTAGAATACCGATAACGGAATTAAGGCAGGTAAAGACAAAAGATACAAATCATAATATAATCGCATTTGTCACCACCTTTAACCCTCATAATCCTAATTTTTCCTGCGTAATCAAAACGCATTTTCACTACTTAAACAAGATAAAAAATGAAAAAACTTATTAGTACACTAACGTTTATCCCTTCAAACAGACAACCAAAAAGCCTTAAATCACTATTAACTAGGGCTAAATTTGAATCCCTCGGTCCAATTAAGGAAGTTGTAAAATGTGAACGGGATAATTGCGGCACGTGTAGATATTTAATTGAAGGTAAATCATTTATATTTGATAGTGGAAAAGAATTTTTTGTCAATGAAAGTATGAACTGTAAAGTAACCTATGTATTGTATGTCCTAAAATGTAATGGCTGTGCCGAACTGTACATCGGTTGCACTAACAAGTTACAAAACAGAGTAACGGTTCATAGACAACATATCAGGGAACCAAATTTAAGGAAAATGCCTTTTAAGTGAGCACCTTGATATATGCGGTAAAGGCGAATTCAAAATATACCCCTTTTTTAAGATGCCGTATTCAGACCCCATGAAAATGAGATTGAAAGAACAATATTTCATTGACAAATTTAAACCCAAATTAAACATTTCAAAATAATTACAATATTATACTAATCTACTTCATTATGATTATATTACTGTATATTTATTCTTCCATGACGTCACGTCATTGTTATTGTATGTCTTGATAAGCTCAGGCGAAACATGTAGACAATTAAACAATAGTACTTTTTAAAGGCATTTTTAACCTTTATTTCTATATATATATATAGAAATATGAAGTTTCTAGAAAGAAAAAACTAATTTCATCTTAGCTAGCTCTTTCACCCACTACGGGGGTCGTCAGGCATTAAAAGCCTGACCCCCGTAGTGGATGAAAGAGCTAGCTAAGATGAAATTAGTTTTTTCTTTCTAGAAACTTCATATTTCTATATACTTTTACCTGAGGGTAGAATCTTTTATTTATTCTATTTTATATATATATATATATATATATCTACTCTCAGGTAAAATCTATTTATTCTATTTTATGTATATATATACATAAATAAAAGATTCTACTCTCAGGTAAAAGTATATAGAAATATGAAGTTTCTAGAAAGAAAAAACTAATTTCATCTTAGCTAGCTCTTTCACCCACTACGGGGATCGTCAGGCTTTTAATAATGAGATAGTATACAATTACATGACGTCATGGCGTTATAAATACATTATGTACATGACAATAATAATATAAACTATGAATATTTTACAATATCAAAATACCATATAAAATTATGAAGCATTTAATTTAGGGTGATACTTGTTAATAAATGCCGTTCTTTATTTTCTAGCAAACTGACATCTAAAAAGTTTAAAGATATGTTACTATTTTCAATGGTGAAGTATGAAGTTTCTAGAAAGAAAAAAACTAGCGCTTTCACCCACTACGGGGATCGTCAGGCTTTTAATAATGAGATAGTATACAATTACATGACATCATGGCATTATAAATACATTATGTACATGACAATAATAATATAAACTATGAATATTTTACAATATCAAAATACCATATAGAATTATGAAACATTTAATTTAGGGTGATACTTGTTAATAAAATGCCGTTCTTTATTTTCTAGCAAATTATTATCCGACCAGTTTAGTTTATATAAGGGGAATACCCTAAATTTTCCCTTTCCACATGTATCTAAGTGTTCACTTAAAGGAATCATTCTATTTTTGGGATTAGCAATGTGGGATCTGTGTAGGTTCATCCTTATGTTTAGTTGTGATTCAGTTTTGCCGATATATTCTTCATTACAACCTGGCCATATTATCAAATATATAACATTATTACTTTTACATTTCATAGATTGTTTGGACATTATAGTATATTTATACATATTTACATAGTAACACTGTGGATTTGATGGGCTATAGTTACCATTGTCTATGGTTACATGGTATATTGTTAACTAATAGAAAACATGTACACACGTGTGTTAATCTGTAGTATATGGGTTTATTACGGCTACGATTCTGTGTTAAGTGAACAAAAATCTACTTAATATCGACGTGCAACTCTCGTGTGAATTTATTTTCAGTTCAACTGTATCCTATATAACCTCGATTTTCTTTCTGATGACAGACTGGGCAATACTACAATTGATCTTAGAAAATCTTTGGTACAGGACGAACAATCCTCGAATCGGTAAAATCCGATGTAACTTGGATTACAACAGACAGAGGATTTCTCAAAAAAGCACAATGCAAGACAGACAGATATTTTTTCCCATAACAGCACAATAAGTGCAACAACATGAAGTGGTGATAAATCGAGAATACAGACTACGTGGGTCAAACAGAAACTAAAGACAAACGTTTAGTTCTGTTACAAGTACAGAGATTCTTCTTCCCTTAGACTGGTCAGATCCGGCTTATATAGTTATAGGAATGTTTAGAACTTTCTGGAACATTCTCAAATTTTCCGCACCTTTCCAATTTTTATCTAAACACTGTTTCAAGAACTGTTCATTGTTTCTAGAAGTTTCTAAATGGTAATGAACGACATATTTCGATGAATTATCATCACAGGGGATCAAATTCGAGGGCATATAACATTCACGGGGTCATGCTGGTTAATTTGGTACCAGTGGATAGAGCGCCGCGACGAAGCGTAATGGCCGACCACACACACATACACACACACCCCCACACCCACACAAACACCTACACACACACGTACATGCATGCTTTGATTTTTGATTTTATTTATATAGTTAAAAGTTGAAACATTTGACTGGACTGGTTAACACACGGCGTCGTAATTAGTTAAATAAATGATTGGAAGGACATGACTAGATTAAATAGCACCGTCTATTGCCAACGTTTTGTACAAAACAAACATTAATTGTATCGTTATCTATTAAATGTGTTTTCACGTGTCGAATGATGCGGGGGGAGGGGGGCATGTGCAATAATGTCTCTTGGTACATTTAGATAATACGGTGAGTTTCATATTGGTTAAACCACAAGATATTAGCTTTTTATTGCGCGTACTAAATTAACTCTAGCGTAATCTTTTATATGAGCCGGTTCTGCGTACAATTCCCATTTAATGTAACATCGTAGAGATGTTCACGCACATCTATTTATTCGCACGAATACAAATTAATAACATCCCTCTGTTGGCGATAATAAATTTACTATTTTCACCACCACTTTCACTTGGGATTAGCGATCAAACTTGATCTTGGCGTTTGGAAATGTTGCGTGAGTGTCCTGTATTAGTTCAGTATAATCATTTCTGCAGTGTACAAGTCGCATATTATATATATTTATTCGTGGCCAAGCATAATCCAGTACCCACCCAGAGTGTCGATCATTTTCATGCGTGACCTAAAGTTCCCCACAATTTCTATACGTGGCCTAAACATTTTTATGTGTGGCCTAGGCTATTTTGGGGTAATCCGTGTTGTTTTTCGGATTAGTATCAAAAAAGTTTTTATCGGATTTTTTCAGTATTTTTTCAGAATTTTTCAGTATTTTTTTCAGAATTTTTTCGGTCGTTTTCGAAATATTTCCGGTATGTAGTACAGTCGGACAAGAACGTATTTGTTTTCTGTTAATGGGGTCCAAAGTATTGCTAAAAGTCACGGATACGGAAAGATATGTTACAGATATGGATATTCTATACATATTGTATTCAAATTTTGAAGGACGTATACCTCTGTTTCTTGGCACTTTAAACTAAACGAAAATAGGTCTGAAAGCACACATTAAAGATACATTATGTAGGATTTAGATAAAGAGCTGACCATTCGTGCTATAATAGCTCAAAAAAAGTATGTAAAATGAAAATAATGAAAATTTCATTCAAATTATTTCATTCTGAGCCACGCTATCACTGTTTGTAGTTTTGACAAGATTTGTACATTGTGGTAACCAGGGCACTGGTATATTCTCTTTTCCTTTTTTAAATTAAATTTTTAAACGCGGAACCGTTCTAGTTACAATTTTGAGTATCCAATGTCTAGGGAGGATCTAGGAATTTTGAAAGGGGGGGGGCCGCAAAATGAGGACACTTACTGTGGAGACGGGGCACGCCGCTGTGAGTGGGTTGAGGGGGGGGGGGGGTCCCCCAAGACAATTATCCGTCATTTCCGTGCATCTGTAGACATTCCAAGAGCTATTTGGCTGATATTTTCGTCTAAGTAAACGTTCAGAGAAGACATATTTGGGTCTGAAAAAAGGCACTTTCAGCAGTAAAAAAGGACACTGTCAAAAATTAGGGGGGGGGGGGAGCGCCCCTCGCGCCCTCCACTGGATCCGCCTCTGAATGTCATCGAGAGTTCATTATGGTCTTCTTTCTTAATAAATGTCTAATTAATGGTTTATATAACAGTCCAGGGGCCGGTTGCTCATAACTAAGTTATTTTAACGATCCGTTAAACTGTAACGGGTCGTTATCTTGGTAACGTGTCGTTTGTTAACGGTCCGTTAAATTTCTGTTGCTGGAAAGTCAATTTCATTATCCGTTAGCTAACGGATTCATTAAGGTTAATCCAAGGGCAGACGGTAAACTCTACCCACAATTCATTTCTACATCCTGCTCACATTAAACATATTTTTGCAAAATGGCCGACAACATAATGTATATTTAATGTAACATAAATGTGTTTGAGTAATTTGTAATTTCTTAACAAATACGCTCTGTTCAATTTGAACGGCAGACATTTTGGCCATACTTAGTAATTTCTTCACTTTTTTTTGTTGATGAATCATCAATTTTCAATTATTTTTTTTTACATTGAAATAGACCAATATTGCATTCTATTTCATGGATTATATTGAGTTAGAGGTTTAGTCAAGTTCAAATTTAAAAGATTTCATAAATGATTGCAATTGAGGGATATTGTGAACAAACCTTTCTTGTCCGTTCTTGTCGGCAGAACAGTAGTACGTTGAACTCATTTCATTTCCGTTCTTGTCGATAATAAGTAGGACCCACAGAGCGCGCGCACTTCTGTACAACATACGAGTTAACAATTATTTAAAGTAGAGATTTATAGCCTACACAGTTTAGTAGCCAGATTCTTTAACGACTAAAATATGTTAATTTCCATTTGAATAATTCACGTTATTTCAGGAATATACATGTAGTTTGTGTACACAATATAACTGTAATCCATAATTTTTGAATTGAACAGTTTGTGAAGAAAAAATTGAAAGGTCTATTTATGTTTATACAGACATTTTACATTGTTGCTGGCATATTTTAACAAACACATTTTCTATAGTACATGGACCGTACACAGATTTTTGTCATAAAACTGACACAAGTGATACAACTTTTTAAACCTAAATATAATACAAATCTTAACGTAACACATAATTCGGTCAAAATTGGAGATGCCAGTATTCCTTTGTCAACGTCTGTACGAAATCTTGGTGTAAATTTCGACTCTGCACTGGACATGAAATCCCATATCTCATCTATTTGTAAATCATGCAATTGTCGGCATTTTGCGTCCTTTTATTCCAGAGTAACCCGCTACCTTCTGTTCCAACGTTATCCCCATGTGTCAAAAGCCTTCTGCAGCTTTCAACAGAAGATGTGCTCTATTGGTAGGAGCGAAAAATAGTTTCAGTGGATTAGATTCCATATAAACCTTTTATCAGTTCACCTTTCTCTACACAGCATGCACGACTCACCATTACTAACTCACTGCTTCACAGAAATTAGAAAAAAAAAACACATTAAAAGGTGTAGCCTTTATCGCGTTGACAAACTTTTCGGGGAAAGGTGGGTAGGGCGGGGTATGCTGAGTAACTCTGAAACCAAAGGTCACTGAAAACAAACTGTTCCTCTAGTAACCCAAACTGTTAAAAAAGTGTAGCCTATGTAGGGTTAACATGATTTCGGAAAGGAGGAGTAACACAGAACGGGAGGTCCCGGAAAGCTGACTATTGATAGGGGCACTCTCGTGACCCCTCGTGACCCCAATGCTTCACGCAAAATTTGAAAACAATTGTAGATGCCGTCGCGTTACAATGATTTTCGGAAAGGGATTGAGGTAATCCAGGAACGGAATATGAATGTGATTGAAGAAAAATGGGGAACCTAGAAAAATTTCACCCAATACCACTAGATCATTTAATATGGTAATCAACGGCGTTAATTACTGATTATCATGTACACATCTTCCACGACCCTCCCTCTACACCTTCTTGTTAACAAGTTATTGAAGTCCTACATGCGAGTTCTACATGTTACGTTCTGCCCCTTTAATTTTAGTACTACATATTAGCTCTACATTCATTCCCCGAAAATATATTATTTGGCTTAATACAAAACTAAGTGGTCGTCAGGTGACATTTTGAATTGAAGCGTTTGAAAAGACTTAATGTGCATGGAAGAGTTCATAATTTCCCTATGACTAATACGTGCTTGCGGCTATCCAACCAGCTAATTGTAGACAAGGCAGGTAAGTGAATTCTTGTTTTCGTATATGGGAAGTAGAATCATAGAGACCGATGTTACCACATTGTAAGAATTACAGATGGTAACACATTGGTGCAGGTGAACACCTCAGCTGGAAGATAGCAAAAGAGTGGTCCATACTGTTCGTTCCTAGCAAAAGATTGGGACCCGCTTTCCATGTATAGTTACACAGAAACAACTAAACACATTTTTGTCTTAATGGCGTCTCAAATGTATAGCTCTATTCCTTAGAAACTTAAACTTAACGAAAATGGGTCTAAAATACACATTTTGTATTAAAATATAATGCGAAATCATATAAAGAGATTTACGTGGATCATCCAATTCTTAATTTTTTAAACTGTAATTGGCCATAAGAGTTTCACAAGATAAAACACAACACGTTTCACCATTATGCCCACCTACGTAATTGAACTTCCTTTAGTTCTATTTATAATTCTAGTATGGAATAGGTTCAGTTGCTTGGTACCAAAGATTGCGTCTTTGTACACTTGGCGTCATTTTCATGACGTCATATGGATTTTCTAGCTTCAAAGTCGTAACCTTATCTATATACGGTTTTGATACGGACCCGGAATTTACGCTTGCGACAATTACGTCATGCGTTTTTCATCTAGCTGGTGGTTGTAATCGGTTGCCCCTTTCGGGCCCAAGTGGTTAAGTTTTAAAATAATTTCTTGTTTTATGGTATTTTATAGATGATTTGGGTTTGGTTAGAGTATCCAAAAAATTATTTTTAAGATTTACAAATTTTCCTGACGTGGGTGGGGCTTGGGACTTGAACGTCCCGACGGGCGTTAAGGAGTAAATTATTTTCAATACAAAATTTTTTTAATTATTCTTAAAATCAGTATTTTCACCATAACTTTAATCAGCAACACTAAACAGAAAATTCAAACAAAGAAAACTATATTCTCTTAACAATTTGAAGCAATAATCCATAGTTAAATTCAATCAGCTAAAGGCGTAAACAGTTTTAACTTGAAATACAAATGTATAACTTATTTCCAACCGCGCCATCAAAATCTGCAATACAATTTCTTAATTAATTACAGCATAAGAGTACATTACATGTAACGGATTTACTTTAAGGGCGAGATTCGACGTTTTTCTTAGAATAAACCTCACATCGACCACAATTTTCTGAAAACCTATATCATTTTACAGACCAGTTGTTATTTAAAATCTCTTTGGCATCTATATAAGGGATAAATTCAGACATATTAATCAATTTGCAAAGGAAAAGTCATATAAATTTGGAAAAAACGCATTGGTACTTCAGAGTCCCAGGATGCAGAACAGGCCCGACGGGACTGATACGTCCCACCGAAAAAAAATATGACAGTAATTGCAAATATTACCGTTTTTTTATATAAACTTTATGAAAGGGTTTTGCTATGGATAGAGTTTCATGAAAAAAATTCACAATCATTTTACTTACTTTAAACTTTCTCTGTGCATTCAAACTTGCACAAAGATTTTTCTTACAAAAACATCAACGTGATTTTGTGTTTGACATTGAATTGCCACTCTACAATTTTTTTGCCCTAAGACTGCACTACTTCAACCCAACCGTCGACCTACCTAAGACTGACTTATAATGAAATACTGACCATAATCCACATATGCATTGTATTCCCTATATGATGGGACATGAGAGTCCCGTCGGGCCAAACCCGGGTATATTATGAATAGTAAATGCGTTGTGGTCATTTATATGTAATGGTGGCAACCATATTGAATGATACGTCACACTTCCGAAATATATTAGAAGGTGTAGCCTCTATATCGTGTTAACAAGGTTCTCGAAAACGTGACATGACTCCGAAACCAAAGTTTGTGCAGAAAGCTAAATAACCATTCCTCTTACATAACCACAATTCTCCAAACAAAATTGAGCAAATGAACTGTTACAAGTTCTGGCTATATAGTGTTAACATGGTTTCAGAAGGGATGAGCAATTCTTGAACGTCCTCTAAAAATCTGAAAATAAACAATATCAACTGTAGACGCCATCGAGTTAACAAGGATTTCAGAAAGGGGTGGGGGTAACCCAGGAACTGAATATGAAAGTTGTTGAAAAATCGGAAACGAGATATGAAAGTTGTTGAAGAAAAATTGATAACCAAGAACAAATTCACCCATTACCACTATGTCATTTATAAGCTGTTGATATCTACATGTAAGACCTACACCCTCTTTTAATCGCATAATCTAAGTAGAACATGTAAGTTCTACATTTATTCACCGAAAATACATTAGTTCGCTTAATACATTGTCATACGAATGGCGTGTATAAAAGAAAACTATACAGGTAATTCATAAAGACATGGTCGTCAGTTCGAAAATAATAAAATCTAGGGACTACAGACGCTGTGCAGCGAAGCGTGCATATTTTTACCAACAACTGTGAGCAACAACTACACGGGTGAAAGAGAGAAATGGGGTTTACCGTTCACTCGACACAAACTAGGTCATTTCGGGACAAACGGTTGGTTCAAATTTATTTCAATAATTCGTTTGCACGTAGTGGTCTTTAGCAGTAGGGGAAACCGGGGGAACCGGAGAAAACCCACGAGGTTGGACAGGTGACCCTTACTCCTTGTCATGTACACCAAAAGAATCGAAACCACGCTAGTTGACTCAATGACGGACTTTATGATATAACGCACAAGCGCTAACCATTCGGCCAGCCAACCCCCATTTTTGAATTACCTTAGTACCATCACAGACACTAAAAGATTGATGTTCAGACGAAAAGGAGGAAGATAAACAATTCGTTATCATATGCGATTTTTTTTTAAAAAAACGCTTCAGGGATTTTTTTCACATATTTCATATCTCAAAGGATAACAACTTGGATTTTCGTAAATTATCGACATCTGTTGGGCGCGACTCGTGGCAACCCCGGGTGAGCACACTGCGTTTGTCAAAAAGGCTCATGGGGATTTTCCAGTGCCCCCCCCCCTTTGTCTGTGGTGTAAGATGCAGAGAGCCTGGCAAGTGACAACGTACAGTCTCGCGTACACATTTACGTGCACGTAAAAGAACCCTTGACAGTTGGAATTCGATAGAAGTGTAGAGTGTAGCACACAGCATGTCACATACATGTACCTGTCTTCATTTCCCTGTAGGAGCAGAGCTGTAGGGCGTTAAACCCCATTTCATTTCGGCATTCGTTACTACAACAAGGGGTGCAAGTTTTCCAAGAATAAAATGAGTTATTGCGTGTCTTTCAAATAGGTAAATATCCTATTTGACAAAGTTTTGCCGGTCTTTTAGAAATGGGTAAGCATACTCTTCCTGGTGTACTGCATAAGCCAGTAATAATTACATTTCAGTATTAACGAATAATATATTAAATATATGAAATCATAATTTTTATTTGTCAGATCAAAGTTGAAACTGCATTGTATTAAACATAGGACAGAGAACTCGATCCTTAACAGTCATCTCAGAGCTGTTATGTCTTTATGCAGTATGGACTGGATATTCAGATATCTTGATCATATTTTCCCTTTGTTGGTGATCTTGTTTCTTACATGGTTTTTGAGTCTTTGGGCAAGAAACGCATCCCGTCTTCGGGAGGGATCAGAATCAGAAAACCAGACAATAGATGACGAGGCAGACTCTAGTCAACCTGAATTTGAATCCGAATACCAGACTATAGATCGTCAATCTGAACTTGAATCCGAATACCAGACTGTAGATGCAGAGACACATAGTATCCATGTGAATAGACCGAGATATGAAGGACTTGAAATAATAAACAGTAAGTACATCGAGTCAGGTCAGAATTTACTGACTTGGTCGAGAGAGAGAGAGAGAGAGAGAGAGAGAGAAAGAGGGAGTGTGGGGGAGAGGAGGTGGGAGAGAGAGAAAGAGAGAGAGTTTAAAGGAGCTAAATCGCTAACATTTAGGACCTAGAAATTGACACAAGTGCGTCACAACGCATATAATACTGTAATATGAATGTATATAAACTGATTTACATTCAATGGGTTCCGTTTTTACTCTAATTTTCAAATAAGTTATGTTCGGCGAAATAAGCCAGTAGTCTTAATCGAATGCAAATTTCTAGCGTCTGGTTATTCCAGTCTACATACGCCGTTTGATTTGGTGCAATGTTTCAAGCCTCGTTCCTCACGTCTCTTGCTAGAACTGAGACTGAAACGCATTATGGCACACGATTCGTGTACCAATTCGAAAATATTTATTTTGTTTAAATATTGGATATCAGAAGCCCATCCTTTTTCGATAAGATCACAGCATCAATGTTGATTTAAATTGACAAAAAATTCGTGTTTTCAATGTTGAAGATTTTGGATGATATTGAGTAAGAGACTTAGCTACTTTAACTTCCACTCGACACAAATTAGGTAATTTCGGGACTTACATGTGGTTCGATTTTATTTCAATAATTCGCTTGTTCGTAGTTTCCTTTTGCAGTAGGGGGTAAACGGAGGACCCGGATAAAAACCACGCCAATTGACTCAACGACAGACCTTATGATACAACCCGCACGCGGTAACCATTCGGCCATCTAGACCCCCCCCCCCCCCGCCCGCCCGCCATTGATTTTTATGGTTTTGAATATATCATTGATAGGAAATGACCAGTGTACACTTGAAACAGCGTTATACAATGACACTTTCAGTTGGTCCTCAGGTACCCTTGGACCCGACTGGCCTGCTGTAACTATTAGTAATTCCTGAACTGTGGGTAGTATAGAAACACCACTATATGTTCATTTGGTTTCTCTCCTGAATATCAGGGTTTTTTTTAGCTTGTGGTCACTCTGGAGATCACAATTTTTATCCGATTTACCAAAACCTTTTGATTATATCACCGTTACACCGTAATGAAGGATGAGTTCGGATTTCGAGAAAATCGGACCAAAACTGCCGGACAAAATAAATTTTGATGAAACTTGAAATGCATGTTTATAACCTTTCAATACATTGGATCGTAACTTCCTGGTTCGCAAAATCGCATTTTTAGCTTGTGGATTCTCTGGGGATCAAAATATTTTTTTATTTTTTAAAAAACGTTTAGAATATCACCATTCCACCATAATGAAGGTTGGATTGGAATTTCGACAAAAGGCCCGCTCTTTGTATGCAAATTTGTAATTCAAAAGGTATGGACCCAGTGTAACACCACAGATAACAGACGATCAGCATAGTTGGTAGATCTTTATTGAGAACATGGAATAGACATAGATCGGAAGGAGCTCTATTCAAGTCTGACTTACTGTCAGTAAATTCTGGCTTATAAAGCGTGACCATTACGATAAATGATACATGATAGATTAACTCATTTGGTATTGCGATTATAGTCTCTACTGCACTGCATATTTCCTTTGAAGTCGCGAAGTTCTGCCGAGCGTTAAACACATAGATCATGTGTAGGTTATAAAGAACATATGAATAAATAAGATATTTAATGAGATCGTGCCTTTTGTCAAAACGAGCAGAGGTCCTTCGTGTGTTCCAGTAAATAACATATTGAACACATTAGATGTTTTAATAAGTCCGTGTCTAGCAGAAGTTGTATATAGTTGAAAACGTCAAATATAATATAATGTCAAATCTAGCAAAGTTCTATTAGACTGCCGGATTTAGATTATTTCCTGGAAAAAAGTCCCATCAAAGCAAACTTGGTCTCAAATGAAAGGTGGGGTTAGTAGGTACTCCAGAAAAAATGATCCATCATGATCGCTTGGGGAAAATTTTTGGGGCGGGGTCAAAGGTCAAAGTTGACCAATCAAAAAACAGCAGCCAATATCTCAAAAACTATCAATGTTAGACCTTATACATTTACTATTAACATCGTGTACACAATTTCTACTATGTTAGATGAGTGGACAGCGATATCCGATACTTGGAACCTTGATTCTTACGTTGCGGGCCTCCTTCTCATTGGGGACAGGGGGGGGGGGCTGACAAAATGTCGAAATTTCATGTTTTACTCGACTTTTGCGCGCAGCAATCAACTTTTGTGCATAAGTCAACCAACCTCATTTAGGCAATTATTTTTCAGACTCTGTTCAAATCGAGATAGTCCCTTTAAGTGTGTGAATTCCCCTTCTATCCCTGATAAGGACGAGAAAGCGGGGGCCAGGGTGAAATGGCAAAAACTGACAATTCTTATTTGTAAATTTGTTGGCTTGATAGCAACCACTGAAATCTTGTCGGGCGTCGTGTTTTATATTATTATAACAGATTTCTCATGTTATACCAACGGACTTAAATGCGAGTGTCTGGGCAAAGTTCCACCGTTGGACACATGAACATGCTCCTTAATTCGGTGGTCTAGGGGTCGTTTGAATTCGTCAATGTGATATTCTCCACATCTACACTTTATTTGGTAGACACGGCCTTTCGGTGTCAGATACAAAACTCGGAAATCTCGGAAAACTCGGAAAATATTTTCTGACTTTTCTCCTCTCCAAGTTTTATGATTTGACTCGATTGAAAATACAAAACTCGGAAAACTCGGAAAAAATTGTCCGACTTTTTTGTTTGAATAGAAAACTCGGAAAATATTTTCCGACTTTTCAGTTTGAAACAAAAAGTCGCACAATTTTTTCCGAGTTTTGTGTTTTCAATCGAGTCAAATCATAAAACTCGGAAAAAGAAAAAGTTGGAAAACTATCAAAAATATTATTTTTTTTAAATTGGCGAAAGTAGTTGTAGTAATACATCTATTTAATAAGTTGGACATAATCTGTAACTTTTCAGTTATATTTTAACCAAAATAATGCAATATGGCAGTTATAATCGAATATCCGAGTTTTCCGAGTTTTGTATTTTGGCCTATACGAAAATATAAAACTCGGAAAACTCGGAAAGTGGCAAAAAGATATCAAAATAAACTAGTTTTCATTGGATAATTATAATTATGACAGTAACACATCTATTTAATAAGTTGGACATGATCTATAACCTTTTCTGTTAGATTTTAACCAAAATAATGCAATATAGCAGTTATAATTAAATTTCCGACTTTTCCGAGTTTTGTATTTTGGCCTATACGAAAATATAAAACTCGGAAAACTCGGAAAGTGGCAAAAAGATATCAAAATAAACTATTTTGCTTTGGATAATTATGATTATGACAGTAACACATCTATTTAATAAGTTGGACATGATCTATAACGAAGTTTCGAAGAAATTCGACCATTTTTTAAGAAAAATTCTTCTTTAGGCCTTTTGAGCTTGATTTTTCTTCGCGCATGCGTAGCGCCGGAACCAGCAACTTGTCTCCCTGGTACCCAGGTACCCTGTAAATTTCAAGGCTCTACCTGCATTCCTTCTAGGCGTTTGTTCTTGGCACCCCACTTTTTCGCCGAAAATATTTTTTCTGACTCCATAAGGGGAAAAAAGTCGTTTATGCCCGCGAAAGCGGCCCAAATTGTCCGAGGAACCTGAAATTTAGACACAACACGTACATTTACACTAGCCACACCTGGGTACCACTCCGATTTCGATCCGGTGAAAATATGGCAGTTATAATTAAATTTCCGAGTTTTCCGAGTTTTGTATTTTCGCCTATACGAAAATATAAAACTCGGAATACTCGGAAAGTGGCAAAAAGATATCAAAATAAACTATTTTGCATTGGATAATTATAATTATGACAGTAACACATCTATTTAATAAGTTGGACATGATCTATAATCTTTTCAGTTAGATTTTAACCAAAATAATGCAATATAGCAGTTAAAATTAAATTTCCGAGTTTTGTATTTTCGCCTATACGAAAATACAAAACTCGGAAAACTCGGAAAGTGGCAAAAAGATATCAAAATAAACTATTTTGCATTGGATAATTATGATTATGACAGTAACACATCTATTTAATAAGTTGGACATGATCTATAACGAAGTTTCGAAGAAATTCGACCATTTTTTAAAAAAAATTCTTCTTTAGGCCTTTTTAGCTGGATTTTCCTTCGCGCATGCGTAGCGCCGAAACCAAAGGCACGATGCCTACCAAATTTCGGCCAGCAATTTTTCTCCCTGGTACCCAGGTACCCTGAAAATTTCAAGGCTCTAGGCGTTTGTTCTTGGCACCCCACTTTTTCGCCGAAAATATTCAGTTTTTTAAGCACTCCATAAGGGGAAAAAAGTCGTTTATGCCCGCGAAAGCGGCCCAAATTGTCCGAGGAACGCAGTAATAACTTTTTTTGCCCCGTGTCATTTTGACCCCCGGGGGGTGTTTCGAAAAAAAAAATTTGGTGGGGGAGCATGCCCCCCATTTTTTTTTTTTTCGAAAAAATTTAAACGTAGATTTTTTCCTTCTTAACCGCCCCCCACCCCCAAAAAATCTAATTTAATACCGTGGAGCGGGTTGCCCAGGCTATCGATCCCGTCCTAAACCCGACCCTCACCCTAACCCTGGCCCGAGGTATAGGGCCGCAAACATGGCCCCTCGTGTCGTTAAAACGGCAAAATTTTCGGCCCCAAAACACCCAATCCTGTTCGGTAAACACCCTGATGCACCCACAGGGGGGGGGGGGGGTCTGCGGTTGGTTTTTCTTGCACTAAAGTTGACCCGAGAAGTCGCTGGGAGCTCAGATTTCACTTCCGGTGACCGGAAGTGGGTGAAATTGCAATTTTTTTCAAAAAAGGCCTATAATTCTCCCTGGGCGTGACCGGAAGTGAATTCTGAGGGCATTTCCTGATTCGCCGTGTCCGATTACGTCTTCGGGGGCAAACTCCCGGTGCCCCGGGGGCTTTCCGGAAATTTGACCTGGAAAAAGCAGCTTTTGGGTTATTTTGGCTCTCATTTCCCAACCGGAAGGCGGAGAGTTCTGAAATTTGAGGGTGTGGCATAGACTGATGCCTCACGCCTGGATCCAGTGTCATAATCCGGAATTTCCGGTTTCTTGGGGCTCCCCCGCCCCAAATGTGCATTTTCCAGTCATATTTTTTTTTAACCATTGTCAACTCTTCCGAAGAACTAGTTCTCGCGGCTCCCCGCCTAAAAAATCATTGCGCGTCGCGTGGTGACCTTGAAATGTTTCTCCGGCGACCGGATGTGGCTCCAACAGAACTTTTTTTCTCGATTTGACCTTGACCATGACCTCTGAAGGTCAAATGAAAATTACAGTCCCTTTTGATGTTTGCGCATTTCAGACCATAACTTTCTGGATTATGTCCCCTGATTGTACAAATATCGCTTTTGTTTTCAGCTTGTTCTCTATCCATCTCTTGCAGATTGTGGGCGTATCCTGCTTGAGAGCCGCTGTTTCTTAAATCCACTAGTAGAGTTTTTATCACAGGCAATGATATCATTATTAGTTGTTTCATATACGATACAATCTTTGATACTGGTTAATTAACTCCAGCAATCAAATATTAATTTTAATTCATTATATTCCCAGAACAATTAATATCAAATATAGTTTGTTTATATTCCATTACTTTGGTTTTCTAGAAGTAATCTATTGTAACAAAGATGAAAGATGGAACCAAGAAATTAAACGCATGATTCAACAATTCAAAAATGAAAGGGACAGCCAGATATCGGTATTGAAAAGACTGCAAGAAAGCAAGAACAACTGTGAATCTACGGATAAAATCCAGGACAACCAAGGCAACATTGAAGATATGGAAAAGCGAATAATGAAGTTGGAGACATGTAATTCAGATTCAACGTCTGTCACAATACAAGGTAAGACAAGTTAACAGATCGGAATCGTTTGTTTGAGTGATGTTTATGGCATCCTTTTCTTCACGTCGCATAACCTCTCAGAGTTTTGAGCGGCGTGAAGCTAGCTTGTTGTTCGTTGTTCGTTGTTCGGTATTCGCGAATACCGAACAACGAGCCAGTTCGTTGTTCGGTATTCGCGAATACCGAACAACGAGCTGGTTTGTTGTTCGGTATTCACCAGATATGGAATTAGTAATCTAATAAAGTAACTTTTGTTCGTTATTCGCCAATGTGAAACTGCTCTTTCTTCGGATAGAAAGAGAAATTGTTAGAATCTATTTCCCAGAAGTTTGAAGTTTTATTGTCTATTTAAGTTCCGCGTGTTCCCTACAAAAGTACCTTTATTATATTACTAATTCCATGTACGGTGAATACCGAACAACAAACCAGCTCGTTGTTCGGTATTCGCCAATACCGAACAACAAACCAGCTCGTTGTTCGTTATTCGCCAATACCGAACAACAAACTGGCTCGTTGTTCGTTATTCGCCAATATGTAACAGCTCTTTCTTCGGATAGAAAGAGAAGTTGTTAGAATCTATTTCCCAGAAGTTTGAAGTTTAATTGTCTATTTAAGCTCATAAAAACTCGCCTGTGGCCTGTCCCCTACAAAAGTACCTTTATTATATTACTAATTCCATATACGGTGAATACCGAACAACAAACCAGCTCGTTGTTCGTTATTCGCCAATACCGAACAACAAACTGGCTCGTTGTTCGTTATTCGCCAATATGTAACAGCTCTTTCTTTGGATAGAAAGAGAAGTTGTTAGAATCTATTTCCCAGAAGTTTGAAGTTTTATTGTCTATTTAAGCTCATAAAAACTCGCCTGTGGCCTGTCCCCTACAAAAGTACCTTTATTATATTACTAATTCCATATACGGTGAATACCGAACAACAAACCAGCTCGTTGTTCGTTATTCGCCAATACCGAACAACAAACTGGCTCGTTGTTCGTTATTCGCCAATATGTAACAGCTCTTTCTTCGGGTAGAAAGATAAGTTGTTAGAATCTATTTCCCAGAAGTTTGAAGTTTTATTGTCTATTTAAGCTCATAAAAACTCGCCTGTGGCCTGTCCCCTACAAAAGTACCTTTATTATATCACTAATTCCATATACGGTGAATACCGAACAACAAACCAGCTCGTTGTTCGTTATTCGCCAATACCGAACAACAACCTGGCTCGTTGTTCGTTATTCGCCAATATGTAACAGCTCTTTCTTCGGATAGAAAGAGAAATTGTTAGAATCTATTTCCCAGAAGTTTGAAGTTTTATTGTCTATTTAAGCTCATAAAAACCCGCCTGTGACGGGTTTCCTACAAAAGTACTTTTATTATATTACTAATTCCATATACGATGAATACCGAACAACAAACCAGCTCGTTGTTCGTTATTCGCCAATACCGAACAACAAACTGGCTCGTTGTTCGTTATTCGCCAATGTGTAACAGCTCTTTCTTCGGATAGAAAGAGAAGTTGTTAGAATCTATTTCCCAGAAGTTTGAAGTTTTATCGTCTATTTAAGCTCATGAAAACCCGCCTGTGGCGTGTTCCTTACAAAAGTACCTTTATTATATTAATAATTCCATATACGGTGAATACCGAACAACAAACCAGCTCGTTGTTCGGTATTCGTGAATACCGAACAACAAACCAGCTCGTTGTTCGTTATTCGCGAATACCGAACAACAAACTGGCTCGTTGTTCGTTATTCGCCAATATGTAACAGATCTTTCTTCGGATAGAAAGAGAAGTTGTTAAAATGTATTTCCCAGAAGTTTTAAGTTTTATTGTCTATTTAAGCTCATTAAAACCCGCTTGTGGCGTGTTCCCTACAAAAGTACCTTTATTATATTACTTATTCCATATACGGTGAATACCGAACAACAAACCAGCTCGTTGTTTGGTATTCGCGAATACCGAACAACAAACCAGCTCGTTGTTCGTTATTCGCCAATACCGAACAACAAACTGGCTCGTTGTTCGTTATTCGCCAATATGTAACAGCTCTTTCTTCGGATAGAAAGAGAAGTTGATAAAATCGATTTCCCAGAAGCCTGAAGTTTTATTGTCTATTTAAGCTCATTAAAACCCGCCTGTGGCGCGTTCCCTACAAAAGTACCTTTATTATATTACTTATTCCATATACGGTGAATACCGAACAACAAACCAGCTCGTTGTTCGGTATTCGCGAATACCGAACAACAAACCAGCTCGTTGTTCGTTATTCGCGAATACCGAACAACAAACTGGCTCGTTGTTCGTTATTCGCCAATATGTAACAACTCTTTCTTCGGATAGAAAGAGAAGTTGTTAGAATCTATTTCCCAGAAGTTTGAAGTTTTATTGTCTATTTAAGCTCATAAAAACCCGCCTGTGGCGTGTTCCCTACAAAAGTACTTTTATTATATTACTAATTCAATATACGATGAATACCGAACAAAAAACCAGCTCGTTGTTCGTTATTCGCCAAACAGCTCTTTCTTCGGATAGAAAGAGAAGTTGTTAGAATCTATTTCCCAGAAGTTTGAAGTTTTATCGTCTATTTAAGCTCATGAAAACCCGCCTGTGGCGTGTTCCTTACAAAAGTACCTTTATTATATTAATAATTCCATACACGGTGAATACCGAACAACAAACCAGCTCGTTGTTCGGTATTCGTGAATACCGAACAACAAACCAGCTCGTTGTTCGTTATTCGCGAATACCGAACAACAAACTGGCTCGTTGTTCGTTATTCGCCAATATGTAACAGATCTTTCTTCGGATAGAAAGAGAAGTTGTTAAAATATATTTCCCAGAAGTTTTAAGTTTTATTGTCTATTTAAGCTCATTAAAACGCGCTTGTGGCGTGTTCCCTACAAAAGTACCTTTATTATATTACTTATTCCATATACGGTGAATACCGAACAACAAACCAGCTCGTTGTTTGGTATTCGCGAATACCGAACAACAAACCAGCTCGTTGTTCGTTATTCGCCAATACCGAACAACAAACTGGCTCGTTGTTCGTTATTCGCCAATATGTAACAGCTCTTTCTTCGGATAGAAAGAGAAGTTGATAAAATCGATTTCCCAGAAGCCTGAAGTTTTATTGTCTATTTAAGCTCATTAAAACCCGCCTGTGGCGCGTTCCCTACAAAAGTACCTTTATTATATTACTTATTCCATATACGGTGAATACCGAACAACAAACCAGTTCGTTGTTCGGTATTCGCGAATACCGAACAACAAACCAGCTCGTTGTTCGTTATTCGCGAATACCGAACAACAAACTGGCTCGTTGTTCGTTATTCGCCAATATGTAACAACTCTTTCTTCGGATAGAAAGAGAAGTTGTTAGAATCTATTTCCCAGAAGTTTGAAGTTTTATTGTCTATTTAAGCTCATAAAAACCCGCCTATGGCGTGTTCCCTACAAAAGTACTTTTATTATATTACTAATTCAATATACGATGAATACCGAACAACAAACCAGCTCGTTGTTCGTTATTCGCCAATACCGAACAACAAACTGATTCGTTGTTCGTTATTCGCCAATGTGTAACAGCTCTTTCTTCGGATAGAAAGAGAAGTTGTTAGAATCTATTTCCCAGAAGTTTGAAGTTTTATCGTCTATTTAAGCTCATGAAAACCCGCCTGTGGCGTGTTCCTTACAAAAGTACCTTTATTATATTAATAATTCCATACACGGTGAATACCGAACAACAAACCAGCTCGTTGTTCGGTATTCGTGAATACCGAACAACAAACCAGCTCGTTGTTCGTTATTCGCGAATACCGAACAACAAACTGGCTCGTTGTTCGTTATTCGCCAATATGTAACAGATCTTTCTTCGGATAGAAAGAGAAGTTGTTAAAATATATTTCCCAGAGGTTTTAAGTTTTATTGTCTATTTAAGCTCATTAAAACCCGCTTGTGGCGTGTTCCCTACAAAAGTACCTTTATTATATTACTTATTCCATATACGGTGAATACTGAACAACAAACCAGCTCGTTGTTCGGTATTCGCGAATACCCAACAACAAACCAGCTCGTTGTTCGTTATTCGCCAATACCCAACAACAAACTGGCTCGTTGTTCGTTATTCGCCAATATGTAACAGCTCTTTCTTCGGATAGAAAGAGAAGTTGTTAAAATCTATTTCCCAGAAGCCTGAAGTTTTATTGTCTATTTAAGCTCATTAAAACCCGCCTGTGGCGTGTTCCCTACAAAAGTACCTTTATTATATTACTTATTCCATATACGGTGAATACCGAACAACAAACCAGCTCGTTGTTCGTTATTCGCCAATATCGAACAACAAACTGGCTCGTTGTTCGTTATTCGCCAATGTGTAACAGCTCTTTAATCGGATAGAAAGAGAAGTTGTTAGAATCTATTTCCCAGAAGTTTGAATTTTTATCGTCTATGTAAGCTCATGAAAACCCGCCTGTGGCGTGTTCCCTACAAAAGTACTTATTCCATATACGGTGAATACCGAACAACAAACCAGCTCGTTGTTCGGTATTCGCGAATAACGAACAACAAACCAGCTCGTTGTTCGTTATTCGCCAATACCGAACAACAAACTGGCTCGTTGTTCGTTATTCGCCAATATGTAACAGCTCTTTCTTCGGATAGAAAGAGAAGTTGTTAGAATCTATTTCGCAGAAGTTTGAAGTTTTATTGTCTATTTAAGCTCATAAAAACCCGCCTGTGGCGTGTTCCCTACAAAAGTACTTTTATTATATTACTAATTCCATATACGATGAATACCGAACAACAAACCAGCTCGTTGTTCGTTATTCGCCAATACCGAACAACAAACTGGCTCGTTGTTCGTTATTCGCCAATGTGTAACAGCTCTTTCTTCGGATAGAAAGAGAAGTTGTTAGAATCTATTTCCCAGAAGTTTGAAGTTTTATCGTCTATTTAAGCTCATGAAAACCCGCCTGTGGCGTGTTCCTTACAAAAGTACCTTTATTATATTAATAATTCCATATACGGTGAATACCGAACAACAAACCAGCTCGTTGTTCGTTATTCGCGAATACCGAACAACAAACTGGCTCGTTGTTCGTTATTCGCCAATATGTAACAGATCTTTCTTCGGATAGAAAGAGAAGTTGTTAAAATGTATTTCCCAGAAGTTTTAAGTTTTATTGTCTATTTAAGCTCATTAAAACCCGCTTGTGGCGTGTTCCCTACAAAAGTACCTTTATTATATTACTTATTCCATATACGGTGAATACCGATCAACAAACCAGCTCGTTGTTCGGTATTCGCGAATACCGAACAACAAACCAGCTCGTTGTTCGTTATTCGCCAATACCGAACAACAAACTGGCTCGTTGTTCGTTATTCGCCAATATGTAACAGATCTTTCTTCGGATAGAAAGAGAAGTTGTTAAAATGTATTTCCCAGAAGTTTTAAGTTTTATTGTCTATTTAAGCTCATTAAAACCCGCCTGTGACGTGTTCCCTACAAAAGTACCTTTATTATATTACTTATTCCATATACGGTGAATACCGAACAACAAACCAGCTCGTTGTTCGGTATTCGCCAATATGTAACAGCTCTTTCTTCGGATAGAAAGAGAAGTTGTTAAAATCTATTTCCCAGAAGCCTGAAGTTTTATTGTCTATTTAAGCTCATTAAAACCCGCTTGTGGCGTGTTCCCTACAAAAGTACCTTTATTATATTACTTATTCCATATACGGTGAATACCGAACAACAAACCAGCTCGTTGTTCGGTATTCGCGAATACCGAACAACAAACCAGCTCGTTGTTCGTTATTCGCCAATACCGAACAACAAACTGGCTCGTTGTTCGTTATTCGCCAATATGTAACAGATCTTTCTTCGGATAGAAAGAGAAGTTGTTAAAATGTATTTCCCAGAAGTTTTAAGTTTTATTGTCTATTTAAGCTCATTAAAACCCGCCTGTGACGTGTTCCCTACAAAAGTACCTTTATTATATTACTTATTCCATATACGGTGAATACCGAACAAAAAACCAGCTCGTTGTTCGGTATTCGCGAATACCGAACAACAAACTGGCTCGTTGTTCGGTATTCGCCAATATGTAACAGCTCTTTCTTCGGATAGAAAGAGAAGTTGTTAAAATCTATTTCCCAGAAGCCTGAAGTTTTATTGTCTATTTAAGCTCATTAAAACCCGCCTGTGGCGTGTTCCCTACAAAAGTACCATTATTATATTACTTATTCCATATACGGTGAATACCGAACAACAAACCAGCTCGTTGTTCGTTATTCGCCAATACCGAACAACAAACTGGCTCGTTGTTCGTTATTCGCCAATATGTAACAGCTCTTTCTTCGGATAGAAAGAGAAGTTGTTAAAATGTATTTCCCAGAAGTTTGAAGTTTTATTGTCTATTTAAGCTCATTAAAACCCGCTTGTGGCGTGTTCCCTACAAAAGTACCTTTATTATATTACTTATTCCATATACGGTGAATACCGAACAACAAACCAGCTCGTTGTTCGGTATTCGCGAATACCGAACAACAAACCAGCTCGTTGTTCGTTATTCGCCAATACCGAACAACAAACTGGCTCGTTGTTCGTTATTCGCCAATATGTAACAGATCTTTCTTCGGATAGAAAGAGAAGTTGTTAAAATGTATTTCCCAGAAGTTTTAAGTTTTATTGTCTATTTAAGCTCATTAAAACCCGCCTGTGACGTGTTCCCTACTTATTCCATATACGGTGAATACCGAACAACAAACCAGCTCGTTGTTCGGTATTCGCGAATACCGAACAACAAACTGGCTCGTTGTTCGGTATTCGCCAATATGTAACAGCTCTTTCTTCGGATAGAAAGAGAAGTTGTTAAAATCTATTTCCCAGAAGCCTGAAGTTTTATTGTCTATTTAAGCTCATTAAAACCCGCCTGTGGCGTGTTCCCTACAAAAGTACCATTATTATATTACTTATTCCATATACGGTGAATACCGAACAACAAACCAGCTCGTTGTTCGTTATTCGCCAATACCGAACAACAAACTGGCTCGTTGTTCGTTATTCGCCAATATGTAACAGCTCTTTCTTCGGATAGAAAGAGAAGTTGTTAGAATCTATTTCCCAGAAGTTTGAAGTTTTATTGTCTATTTAAGCTCATAAAACCCCGCCTGTGGCGTGTTCCCTACAAAAGTACTTTTATTATATTACTAATTCCATATACGATGAATACCGAACAATAAACCAGCTCGTTGTTCGTTATTCGCCAATACCGAACAACAAACTGGCTCGTTGTTCGTTATTCGCCAATGTGTAACAGCTCTTTCTTCGGATAGAAAGAGAAGTTGTTAGAATCTATTTCCCAGAAGTTTGAAGTTTTATCGTCTATTTAAGCTCATGAAAACCCGCCTGTGGCGTGTTCCTTACAAAAGTACCTTTATTATATTAATAATTCCATATACGGTGAATACCGAACAACAAACCAGCTCTTTGTTCGGTATTTGTGAATACCGAACAACAAACCAGCTCGTTGTTCGTTATTCGCCAATACCGAACAACAAACTGGCTCGTTGTTCGTTATTCGCCAATATGTAACAGATCTTTCTTCGGATAGAAAGAGAAGTTGTTAAAATGTATTTCCCAGAAGTTTTAAGTTTTATTGTCTATTTAAGCTCATTAAAACCCGCCTGTGGCGTGTTCCCTACAAAAGTACCTTTATTATATTACTTATTCCATATACGGTGAATACCGAACAACAAACCAGCTCGTTGTTCGGTATTCGCCAATATGTTACAGCTGTTTCTTCGGATAGAAAGAGAAGTTTTTGAAATCTATTTCCCAGAAGCCTGAAGTTTTATTGTCTATTTAAGCTCATTAAAACCCGCCTGTGGTGTGTTCCCTACAAAAGTACCTTTATTATATTACTTATTCCATATACGGTGAATACCGAACAACAAACCAGCTCGTTGTTCGGTATTCGCGAATACCGAACAACAAACCAGCTCGTTGTTCGTTATTCGCCAATACCGAACAACAAACTGGCTCGTTGTTCGTTATTCGCCAATATGTAACAGCTCTTTCTTCGGATAGAAAGAGAAGTTGTTAGAATCTATTTCCCAGAAGTTTGAAGTTTTATTGTCTATTTAAGCTCATAAAACCCCGCCTGTGGCGTGTTCCCTACAAAAGTACTTTTATTATATTACTAATTCCATATACGATGAATAACGAACAACAAACCAGCTCGTTGTTCGTTATTCGCCAATACCGAACAACAAACTGGCTCGTTGTTCGTTATTCGCCAATGTGTAACAGCTCTTTCTTCGGATAGAAAGAGAAGTTGTTAGAATCTATTTCCCAGAAGTCTGAAGTTTTATCGTCTATTTAAGCTCATGAAAACCCGCCTGTGGCGTGTTCCTTACAAAAGTACCTTTATTATATTAATAATTCCATATACGGTGAATACCGAACAACAAACCAGCTCGTTGTTCGTTATTCGTGAATACCGAACAACAAACTGGCTCGTTGTTCGTTATTCGCCAGTATGTAACAGATCTTTCTTCGGATAGAAAGAGAAGTAGTTAAAATGTATTTCCCAGAAGTTTTAAGTTTTATTGTCTATTTAAGCTCATTAAAACCCGCCTGTGGCGTGTTCCCTACAAAAGCACCTTTATTATATTACTTATTCCATATGCGGTGAATACCGAACAACAAACCAGCTCGTTGTTCGGTATTCGCGAATACCGAACAACAAACTGGCTCGTTGTTCGGTATTCGCCAATATGTAACAGCTCTTTCTTCGGATAGAAAGAGAAGTTGTTAAAATATATTTCCCGGAAGCCTGAAGTTTTATTGTCTATTTAAGCTCATTAAAACCCGCCTGTGGCGTGTACCCTACAAAAGTACCTTTATTATATTACTTATTCCATATACGGTGAATACCGAACAACAAACCAGCTCGTTGTTCGGTATTCGGGAATCTATTTCCCAGAAGTTTGAAGTTTTATTGTCTATTTAAGCTCATAAAAACCCGCCTGTGGCGTGTTCCCTACAAAAGTACCTTTATTATATTACTTATTCCATATACGGTGAATACCGAACAACAAACCAGCTCGTTGTTCGGTATTCGCCAATACCGAACAACAAACCAGCTCGTTGTTCGTTATTCGCCAATACCGAACAACAAACTGGCTCGTTGTTCGTTATTCGCCAATATGAAACTGCTCTTTCTTCGGATAGAAAGAGAAGTTGATAAAATCTATTTCCCGGAAGCCTGAAGTTTTATTGTCTATTTAAGCTCATTAAAACCCGCCTGTGGCGTGTTCCCTACAAAAGTACCTTTATTATATTACTTATTCCATATACGGTGAATACCGAACAACAAACCAGCTCGTTGTTCGGTATTCGGGAATCTATTTCCCAGAAGTTTGAAGTTTTATTGTCTATTTAAGCTCATAAAAACCCGCCTGTGGCGTGTTCCCTACAAAAGTACCTTTATAATTCCATATACGGTGAATACCGAACAACAAACCAGCTCGTTGTTCGTTATTCGCCAATACCGAACAACAAACTGGCTCGTTGTTCGTTATTCGCCAATATGTAACAGCTCTTTCTTGGGATAGAAAGAGAAGTTGTTAGAATCTATTTCCCAGAAGTCAGAAGAAAGAGAAGTTGTGAGAATCTATTTCCCAGAATTTTGAAGCTTTATAATCCAGTTAGGCTTATAAAAACCCGCCCGCGGCGTGTTCCCTGCAAAAAATCTTTTATTACATTACTAATTCCAAATCTAGTGAATACCGAACAACAAACCAGCTCGTTGTTCGTTATTCGCGAATACCGAACAACAAACCAGCTCGTTGTTCGTTATTCGCGAATACCGAACAACAAACTGGCTCGTTGTTCGTTATTCGCGAATACCGAACAACGAACAACGAACAACGGGCTAACTTCACGTCGCCAGAGTTTTGTCGGTTAGTCCCTTAAAGATACGGCTCACGGTTTGGAACACAAGAGACTTCTGGCAAGTGGTATTTTCCCCAACCGTATCACGTATGCGTATCGTCATGTGATACCTTGTGCCAACGTTGTGTTATAGTTTTTCAGATTTTCGTGCGGCGTACTTATGAGTAGCAATTATCTACCAAGATCACTATCAGGATCCGACCGCTGTTGCAATAAAATCCGAGTTCCTTCCCTCCGCCCACTCGATTGTTCGATAAAAAAAGCAGAAGTATCAAGAGCGGATAATTTGACTATGTTTCTCACCTGTGGCTTGACCCAGATGTTAGTGGAGAAGAACTCGACGACACAGCTGGGTTGAGAATGCCACCCTCTGTAGTCGGTCTAGCTGTATATAGCAACACCGTTCGGAATCTAGTTATATATGGCAACAGCGTTGGGTCCCTCTCCCTATAGATTCATTATAGCTGTATTTAACAGCAGAGACCCCCCCTCCTCCCTCGGATCCTTCGCACATTGGAGTAAATCTTGCAGTATGTAGTAACAACACTTGGTCCGTCGCCGCCCTTTGGAATTGTTCTACCGGAATATAGAAACAACGCTTGGTTCCACCAAACTCTAAAGTTAGTCTGCCTGCTTGTGGCAACATGGCGCGGATCTGGGCTAATGTTGAAAGAGAATTACCGAAAGGTACAGACGAATTTGATGTACTTAATGGAAAATATACAAAATCCTACATATCTATGTCTATCGCTGTTTTCACGTGGGGTTTTCGATAGAAATGATGTAGGAAAAATAAATAGAAGTCTACAAAATGGAACCCCACAAGATGCAATAGAAATGCTTCTGTTTACTTTGCTTGAATGTGTCGAGAATTCATACCAAACATAGAAATATAAATAGACTAGAATGGCCGTCACGTGACCCGCGACATGTAAATAGGTCCGCCATGTTTGTGCATTGATTATTGACGTCGCGTGCGGTGAACTCAATGAATCCAGCTTCGTTTCACGTTACGCTTGAAAGAAAGAAAGGTCGAAAAACAACCCATTGCCATACATATTCACGGGTTTTGCAGTACCAGTTTGTAAAATTTAATATCGTCATTCTCTAATTTATTGGAATGACTCGCGAGGCAGTACATAACATAGCATACTAGGCTAGGCCTACATAGATTATATTATAGATGCCATGTCAAAATGAACCTATTTTCATCTACAAATTAAAGACACTGGATGGATGGGCTATGAATTGTGGTATTTTTTTTTTTGTTTTTTTTTTGTTTGAAATTAAGGAATCTCGATGATCGACAAGCAATAATAATAAGGCCGCTAAGTCTCGCGACGATTTCTTTGGTGGTAATCTACTCTAGGGGTGACATGCAGTATGCACCCAGCAATTGAGCAATGGCGAAAAATACGATGCCTTGCAAGGCATTGAATGTGAATCGATGACGAGTTCGCGGTACCAATTACTTTTGTTTTGCAAAAGAAAAATAACAGATATTTTGGTTTGTTTATCAAGGTATGTAAATCAATTATTTAAACATATCCTAATAAAATATTTCACATTAATCTCGAAATAGTAGGCTGTAACTAAGCCTTGGTTTCACAGTAGTTTTTTTGCGATAGGTAGCGGTCTAAGTTAGATTTGTTTACAAACAAACCCCATTACCAGTACATTATTCCTCCGCCTGTACATTTAGTGCTTCGAGAAATTTAAATTTTAATGTCTTGGTTGTTATATAAAGCTAAAACAATTATTCCCACGGGTTATAATTCTAAGTACCGCTAAAATGCAAAAATTTATAGTAAGCCTACATGTGTTTTAAAATAAAATAAAAAAAAAATCTAAAAAAACTATCGCGTTCTCCCTTGAATTTTTCGACAAGTTACTACATGTATGTGTTTTATTTCAGCAGACTGATGAATTACAATATGATGGTGATGAGTTTCAAGTTTTTAGCGCAGAGAGGATGGGCTAAAAATGTCCGTAACGTGGAAGGTGTTCTGATTCAAGTAGTACTACTAGTGTAGGTAATTTGTCAAATAACGAATATATGGGCGAATATTAACATCTTTAATTTTATTTAGGCCTATATTCAGTATAATTTTTTTGATAGTTTGCATAGTGTACCTGTTTGCATTTTATGGTTTTACTTGACAGACCTATCTCACGGCATTTTCCGAAGATTTATAAAAATAAAATATTACTAGGCCCCATGAAGATTTTGCATTTTGTGAAGATTTGTAAAGTTTAAATATAGGCCTACCATAAATATTTTTTAAAAATGACCATCTCTCTCAAAAGTCTCGATAAGCAGGCTAAATATCCCCCTGCATTTTGTGAGGATTTGTAAAGTTAAAATAATATAGGCCCACTAGGCCTCATGAAATAGGCCCATACCTATTTCTGAAAACCGTGAGTAGCTGCCAAAAACAAAAAAGCCACTATATGCAGGCAGAATACTCACGGTATTTTATGAAGATTTGAAAACTAAATATAAAAAAATTCTAGGCCTTGTGATATAAAGGAAAAGGTGAGCATTTCACAATGTGCAGGCAGGATATCTCACAGCAGTTTGTGAAATTAATACAATACTACTCATCATGATATAGGCCAACCTATTTCTAAAAAAAACCAGTGATAAACTATCAAAAAAAATTAAATAAGGACACACGATATGTGGAGTATTTAAATTGTTTGGCAGCACATTTGTCTGATATTTATTACATTTTCTTCCTGGGGTGAATGAAAAGGGAAAAACCATTGTGACAGGTTATACCATAATGTTAATTAAATAGAACTTGGTTTTCTGTTAAAGATTGATACGGTTCTATTTGTGTCAGAATTCTAACACAAGTTAGCCATACTTTGCAAAACCCACTTGACCACTTACCTTAGCAGTAATTACATTATGACACTGTTATATACCTCTAACTAACATGATTCCTTTCCCTGTATTTATTTTACAGTGCTATCATGTAATTATCTAACATGATTGGGGAACCACTGTGGCTAAGTGAGTAAGATGCTGTCTTGCTAGCTGATAGGTCACAGGTTAGATCTTGTTGGCCAAGAAAGTTCGCCATTTTCTGTTGTGGTTTCCCCTTGTCAGTGGTGCAGGACGGAGGGCCTGACTAGGATAGCCCTCTCTGTCTAGTCGTTTGGATGGGACGAAAAACCAACGTCCAGTGTAAGTATTGGCGTTTACGTAAAAGATTGATTTGGCAGTTAGAATTTTATATTAGAGTAGGCTATAGCAAAATTTCCCTCATAGCACAGTGTTTGGCATAAGCTGGTAGTCTTCACTAACAGGGGTCACACGGTGGCTAAGTGGGTAAGACGCTGGGTCGCTAGCCTGGAGGTTGGGTATTCGATCCCTTCATTGGCTGAGAATTGGTTGATTCAGATTTTCCGGCATGTTTCCCCTTGTCAGTGATGCAGGACGGAGGGCCTGACAAGGACAGCTGTCTAGTCACCCGGATGGGACGATAAACCGAGGTCCTGTAAACACATTGGCGTGCACGTAAAAGATCCCTTGACAGATGGAATTTGATATAAGAGTAGGCCGTAGTGCTGCTGCCCGGGCAAAATGTCCCTCATAGCACACTTCATTAGCCAAATTTGGATGTAAAACTATTTCATTTCGCTTACTAACAAGGAAATTTTGAGTTTGAATCCGGTGTTCATCGAGAAAATTTCCTGGCTTCATCTTTTGTCAGTGGTGCAGGACGGTGCATCCAGAAAGGAACAATGTCTAGTCATTCTGATGGGATGAAATATCAAGGGTCTGTTGGCATGCACGTAAATGAACCAATGACATTTGGCATTCGAAATAAGGGTAGGCTGTGGAGCTGCTGTTCAGTTAAATATTCTTAATTTTATTTCATTTCAATTTTTCTACATTTCAGATAGCATTGTAAATATTATGCAAGCTGTAAGCATACCAATGTTTGACAAAAAGCATATTTTAAAATAGAGAGTGAATTAGATATTAAGACAAAGTTTGGATTGGCATTAAGGTCATCTCTCGTAGACTACCAAGAACATTTGTTGGTCTGCGAATCAGAACGAAATAATTAATTCTGTTTTTTAATGGAAATAATAAATCTGAAATATGAATAGTTGTGGATTATAAAGCTTATATGTGTATTTACATTGCAATATAATAGAGGCCCACAAAATCTAAAGACTGTACTATGCTGATTTATCCCTATACATTATAGGCAAGGAGTAGGGTCGCCTGTCCAACCTCGTATGATGTTTCGCCAGGTACTCTGGTTTCCCCCCACTGCTAAAGACCCCTACAAGAGAGCAATTAATTGAAATAAAATTAAACCATATGTTAGTCCCAAAATGAACTAGTTTGTGTCAAGTGGACATTAAACCCCATTTCTCTCTCTCCCCTATACATTATAGTTGAAACTGTGAAGTTTTTGTGGCCTTGAAAATTTGCTCAAGAAATATACCATAGTTGCATTCACACATTGCAAGAAATGTTTAACACTTTTGGTAATTTACATGAGAAACTTTACCAGATACATGGCAAAAGTAAAGTATGACATTTTCATTCACTGTGTACATGTTTCGTTTTCATTGCCAATGGTTGGATAAATTTAACTTATCAATGCATTTATGTAGCCCAGTATGGTAGTAATATACATTTGTTGGTGTATGTTTAAAATTAAAAGGCACATAAAGCTACATACATATACATATAAATTCAATAGAGTTTCATTGTAAAATGTTCGATTTACATGTACGCACATGCAAGTTTTACATACATTTAAAGGCAAACAGAAATGTTATTTCAATTAAAGGAAAATTCTGATAGACAAATTAAAGAAATACCCCACATAACTTGTCGGAGAATTTCAGCTCAATATATTTTGCCATTTGAAAGGGGCTATGTAACCTATTTATGAAATTCGAATTTAATATTTCATGGTAAATGTGGCCAAATGTGAAAATACCTTATATGAATAAAACTCTAGTGTCCCAAAAATATTTTGAAAATTGTGATCTGTGTATAAAAGTTAAAATAAATGGTTTTATGCCGTCATAAAGGGGGGTGCAAGTCAAATTCAATTCAAACGTGAAAATTTTTGCAATTTACTGAATACATGTACACATGAGAGCTATATATGTGTAGTAGAAATTGACTTTTACACAAATATCAGGTTCATTTCATTGAGTGAGGAAAATTTATAATTTCATGAGTAGATAAATAGTCTCTATACCAAGTACATTCTCCCAATATTCAGTCAGATTTCATTTAATATATTTATTGATTTTTTTTTTTCAAAACAAAGAAATATGTAATTAATTTAAATTTACAGTTGAGATTTAAATGTATTCAAATTCTTTACAAGAAATATGCATTTCAAAGTCATTCAGGCACTCACATAAAAAGCCTGCTTATCGTTCAATGAAAACGATTTATGAATGAATTAATTGTGCAGTGACGATGGTTATTTAAGCATTATTCACATTGTCCTTCCATCATGTTAGAAATTTATCGGTTTAAAAATTCCTGTGGTCATCAAATGAAAATTCTTCATAGAAGTAGAAGTCAATACAGTGGCTGCTATATTGGTGGGCTGAAAAAAAAATACATATTAATTTATTATTAGTATGTTTGAACATTTAAAATTTAAGGAAGTCTGGAATAAATTTACAAAGTAGGTTCGTTGACAACAGCCAATCAATCAGTCATCACTCCCTCAGTCTCAGTGAAATTACAAACAAAGGAAGCTTCGTCGTCAGTCCAGGAAAGCCTATCTTATCGTGAATTTGAACTAGGCCTAGTAGATCTACGGGTGCCAGTGGACTTTAGTATATACTACACGTACGGTCCATGGTAGTGTATTTTACTAGTACTAAAGACTAGGCCTAGTGAGTAGTTAGTGTAGGCCTATCTAATAAATAAATACTTTTATAAAAGTATAACTCTCAGGTTGTTTAACGTCTAAAAATAATAATAGGCTACGAATAGTAAGCGGTGGGCTTGGTCAACATGAATGAGTGCTAGTCATGCAGTGTGAGTGTTACATAATAATAGGCCGGCAACTAAAGATAAACACAGTGTACAACACTGCTTGTCGTCTGTCACGGGACTGCAAAAAGTGCAAGTCCACGCTGTCGCTGAACGCTTGAATGAACATTTTGTCTTTTAAAAATATAATCACTATTGAATTTCTTACCTGTGGAAGGTTATTCCATTTAATTTTGATGTGGGGTTTTGATAATTTGAGCAGTTTATGGCAAAACACTGCGTCCCTTTGGTTGATACGGAAAACGTGAAAGTTCTGTTATCCTTCGCACACTCCGAAGACGCCATTTTGTTGCGCAGGATAAATGTACAAAGATGGCCGACCTCTGCGCATGTCGTGAAAGCGGCTTTTGATTGGCCGTGGCCATTCTAGTCTATATATACTATTCAAAAAAAGTAGGGGATATTTGATTTTTAAGTGTTATTAAAGTCACCTAATGAAACTGACGAAGAAACAAATGACAAAATGAAATGAAGTTCACATTCATCGATTTATTCCAAATGATCGTTAGACTAAGTAAGGCACAGACTGACCATTATAAGGGTAAAATGATACCCGGGGTCAAACAGCAAAGTTACCACAGCATCACAACAAAGTCAGTAACGGGTAAATCCTCCTCTGTTTGCCAAACAAGCATTGATCCGACGTGGCATACTCCTAATGAGACGTCTAAGGTCATTTTGGTCCAGATTGTCCCATTCCTGTTGCAACGCAGCAGCAAGTTCTTGGACATTGGCAGGACGTTGTTGACGTTGACGTAACCTCTGTCCAAGCATGTCCCAGACATGCTCGATTTGGGAGAGGTCGGGACTCAGTGCTGGCCAAGGTAATGTGGTGATGTTCTGTTGTTGGAGGTAACCTGTAATGATCCTGGCCCTGTGACATCTTGCGTTGTCATCCTGGAAGATGAAACGGCGGCCATGATGTCGTGCGAACGGCACAACATGGACTGCCAAGATGTTGTCCCGGTAGTACTGGCCTGTAACACGCCCTGCAACAACATGTAAAGCCGTTCTTCCAGCAACAGTGATGCCTTCCCACACCATAACAGAACCACCCCCAAATCGATCATGTCTGATGACGTTAACGTCTTGGAAGCGCTCGTTTCGACGACGCCACACCCTCCTACGTCTGTCCAAAAAATCAACAGTGAACCTTGACTCATCTGAAAACATCACATTGCTCCAGCGTCGATTATCCCAGTGTTGACGATCCCTACACCAACGACGTCTTGCCTGAATGTGATGATCTCTCAAACAAGGGATCACGCGAGGACGTCGGGCGCGAAGGTGACCCCTATGCAGTCGATTCCGAATCGCCTGGCCACTCACTCTCACACCAGTGTCTGTTTGAAGACGAGCGCTGATCTGATTTGCTGTGATGACACGATTTCTCAAGGCCAAGGTACGGATAAATCGATCCTGGGCTTGAGTTGTCGCCCTTGGTCGACCTGAGCGTGGTCTGTCCTGTACAGATTGTGTATCACGGTATCTGGACCATAGCCTGCTTATGACAGACTGAGAAACATTCATCGTCCGCGCCACAACCGCCTGTGTTGTGCCGATCTGTAGCATGCCAAGGGCACGTAACCTTTCATTTTGGGTAAGCCGACGCATATCAAAATTTGTTTTCTGGTCACTAAAACAATTAAACTGATGTTTCCACCCTGGAATTCAATGCCACGATGACTGTAACATTCAAAGTCAGAGTCGTGCAAATCTTGGGTTGGACCCCCATGATGATCCCAAGCATCACCTGCATTCCATGCGGTAGCTATTGGTGCGTTTGGGCGTCACATGTAACTGGAAATGTTTCTTCTGTTAGGTTCTATAGTGACTTTTTTCGTAGTCATTTGCATATTTTAGTATTATGCCGCCCAAAATCAAATATCCCCTACTTTTTTTGAATAGTATATATATTTCTATGATACCAAACATTTTTAGAGTGTTTAAAAGCATTGGGTTATAATCAAGTTATTGAAAGGCTGGAACACGGTCAAGGTAGGCTAACTGTATCATCATGGTGTTTTTAACAGGGTTGGCGTTGGGTGACATTGGTATACCAGTTTGTGTAAGCCATTTGTTATTACAAGGCCGCATTTGTTCATACGTGCAGCCCCTGGGCCAAACTCTGGTCACCCGATTCATTTTGGACAGCTTCCGATTCATTTTGCAAATAGTTGATCCAATCCGGCTGCCGAAATCAAAAATGGCGACAAAAGTTGGCTCGAAAAGTATTCTTTCAATAACAATAACATACGATATGTCGTCTCAGGGATTGTTGGGGACGAGAAATGCAAGCTGATAGGACTAATGTGAAATGAGAAAACAATCAAAAATTATCATATATTTTATACCCTTCGAACAGACTATGAATTCGGTCAATAATATTTGAAAAACACCACGAGATCGTGATAGTTTAAGATCAATAGAGCTAACTATCAATTCTACATTATGCCGCATTACAAACTCCGGAATCCACACTATCCTCGTGGGCATGACTTGAAAGTATATGATACACACCCGATGCTCTGTCTTAGTGTTTAAAACAACTTCTCAGTCGATATTTCCCAAAATAACAATTACTGCTCATTCTGAGTGTGCAAATCCCATAAATAAATCCAAATACACAGACTCATTGCACATGTTTTCTGAGATTTGGGAATAATACTGCAGAATACAGTATAATATATCGCATTATCATGTATACTATTCAAAAAAGGTAGGGGATATTTGATTTTTAAGTGTTATTAAAGTCACCTAATGAAACTGACGAAGAAACAAATGACAAAATGAAATGAAGTTCACATTCATCGATTTATTCCAAATGATCGTTAGACTAAGTAAGGCACAGACTGACCATTATAAGGGTAAAATGATACCCGGGGTCAAACAGCAAAGTTACCGCAGCATCACAACAAAGTCAGTAACGGGTAAATCCTCCTCTGTTTGCCAAAAAAGCATTGATCCGACGTGGCATACTCCTAATGGGACGTCTAAGGTCATTTTGGTCCAGATTGTCCCATTCCTGTTGCAACGCAGCAGCAAGTTCTTGGACATTGGCAGGACGTTGTTGACGTTGACGTAACCTCTGTCCAAGCATGTCCCAGACATGCTCGATGGGGGAGAGGTCGGGACTCAGTGCTGGCCAAGGTAATGTGGTGATGTTCTGTTGTTGGAGGTAACCTGTAACGAGCCTGGCCCTGTGACATCTTGCGCTGTCATCCTGGAAGATGAAACGGCGGCCATGACGTCGTGCGAACGGCACAACATGGACTGCCAAGATGTTGTCCCGGTAGTACTGGCCTGTAACACGCCCTGCAACAACATGTAAAGCCGTTCTTCCAGCAACAGTGATGCCTCCCCACACAATAACAGAACCACCCCCAAATCAATCATGTCTGATGACGTAAACGTCTTGAAAGCGCTCGTTTCGACGACGCCACACCCTCCTACGTCTATCCAAAAAATCAACAGTGAACCTTGACTCATCTTGAAAACATCACATTGCTCCACATCATCACAACAAAGTCAGTAACGGGTAAATCCTCCTCTGTTTGCCAAACAAGCATTGATCCGACGTGGCATACTCCTAATGGGACGTCTAAGGTCATTTTGGTCCAGATTGTCCCATTCCTGTTGCAACGCAGCAGCAAGTTCTTGGACATTGGCAGGACGTTGTTGACGTTGACGTAACCTCTGTCCAAGCATGTCCCAGACATGCTCGATGGGGGAGAGGTCGGGACTCAGTGCTGGCCAAGGTAATGTGGTGATGTTCTGTTGTTAGAGGTAACCTGTAACGATCCTGGCCCTGTGACATCTTGCGTTGTCATCCTGGAAGATGAAACGGCGGCCATGACGTCGTGCGAACGGCACAACATGGACTGCCAAGATGTTGTCACGGTAGTACTGGCCTGTAACACGCCCTGCAACAACATGTAAAGTCATTCTTCCAGCAACAGTGATGCCTCCCCACACCATAACAGAACCACCCCCAAATCGATCATGTTTTATGACGTTAACGTCTTGGAAGCGCTCGTTTCGACGACGCCACACCCTCCTACGTCTGTCCAAAAAATCCACAGTGAACCTTGACTCATCTGAAAACATCACATTGCTCCAGCGTCGATTATCCCAGTGTTGACGATCCCTACACCAACGACGTCTTGCCTGAATGTGATGATCTCTCAAACAAGGGATCACGCGAGGACGTCGGGCGCGAAGGTGACCCCTATGCAGTCGATTCCGAATCGTCTGGCCACTTACTCTCACACCAGTGTCTGTTTGAAGACGAGCGCTGATCTGATTTGCTGTGATGACACGATTTCTCAAGGCCAAGGTACGGATAAATCGATCCTGGGCTTGAGTTGTCGCCCTTGGTCGACCTGAGCGTGGTCTGTCCTGTACATATTGTGTATCACGGTATCTGGACCATAGCCTGCTTATGACAGACTGAGAAACATTCATCGTCCGCGCCACAACCGCCTGTGTTGTGCCGATCTGTAGCATGCCAAGGGCACGTAACCTTTCATTTTGGGTAAGCCGACGCATATCAAAATTTGTTTTCTGGTCACTAAAACAATTAAACTGATGTTTCCACCCTGGAATTCAATGCCACAATGACTGTAACATTCAAAGTCAGAGTCGTGCAAATCTTGGGTTGGACCCCCATGATGATCCCAAGCATCACCTGCATTCCATGCGGTATCTATTGGTGCGTTTGGGCGTCACATGTAACTGGAAATGTTTCTTCTGTTAGGTTCTATAGTGACTTTTTTCGTAGTCATTGCATATTTTAGTATTATGCCCCCAAAATCAAATATCCCCTACTTTTTTTGAATAGTATATTTTGAAAAAATAAAATTATCAAGAAAAGGCAAAAACGGCGCTCGTCACTGAAAATAAACATATTTTCTCATAGAATGACCCCTATATCAATTAAAGGAAATCAATTATATAGCCCAAATTTGAAAATTACAATAAATAGTTAAATGGTTGGAAGGGTATTTCCTGAAAATTTCATGCCTATGTCTTCAAAGGTTGCTGAGAAATTATCTTCGGTCATCTTTTTGGCTAATTTTTTTAAAAAAAGTGTATACGGACTTTGGGCCTTAAAAGTGCAATAACTTTGTTATTTCTTTATTGATTTTCAAAATTTTTTGGGTTTCTTGAATGTGAGAGGAATTGGAAAACTAGTAAATATTCAATTTTAGTCAGATTCAAAAATTTAAAAAAAGCTTTTGCATTAATTGCTACATCTTGTTGAAAACATTGAGACGGTAAATTTAATATTCAAATAAGCTTCAAGTTAAGAACATTTATTGCTGAATGTTATTATAACGTACACAGCATATATGCACGGGACTTCAGTATTTCGTCAGATCTGAACGCCCGGGCGGTTCTGCACCACCAGCCATGAAAATCACTAAAACTTTGCTCGGCCAACACATACCTATGTGAACGTAACTAAAATTGTTGAGATATACTGATGTGTTTGCTTCTAGCTATGACTGGATTTTTAAAATTAGCTTCACCTAACAAACCATTCTGCACAGGGAGATCCATCTACTTCCTTCCTAGAGAATATCTCTGCCCTAAATGGCCGCCATACTCCGTTTTACATCTGTCATACACACATTTTCAGTTTTATTAAATGGAAGCAGAATAAATACTCAACAAATAAAATGAAATGAAATGTTGTTTTATTGCAAGTCAGCTCCAACCAGGCTATATTGCGCCAAACAGGTGAATTTAACGAGACAACAAATACTCAACAAAGTTTTAGACTAAAACCGTCGATTTAGGACTTAAAACGTCCGTCAACTAGCTTAGTGTCTATTCTCAAGCGGGACTGACTAATGAAATGAAGTAGGGTTTAACGTCCTACTGTTCTGCTCCTAAACTGGACTAATGAAGACAGACATACGCCATACAGTGTGCTATGAGGGACATTTTGCCCAGGCAACAGGGCTACGGCCTACTCTTATATCAAATTCCAACTACCAAGGGATCTTTTACGTGAACGTCAATTGTTCACAGGACCTCGGTTTTTCATACCATCCAAACGACTACACAGCATCACTGACATGGGGGAACCATGCCAGAAAATCAGTGGGTAAGAGGTTGCACGCCAATTTTTCATGGGACTTCATCCGAACAACTAGACAGCTGTCCATGTCAGGCCCTCCATTCTGCATCACTGACAAGGGGGAACCACGTTCGAAAATCAGTGGGTAAAACATTGGCTCACTAAACTTGAGGTTGGGTGTTCAATCCCTGCATTGGCGGAGATCGTTCATCAGTGATGCTGGACAGAGGGCCTGAAAAGTGACGACGTTTAGTTGTTCGGAATGGATGAAAAACCAAGGTCCTGTGTACAGTTTGCCATGCACGTAGGCCGTAGTGCAGCAAGCCGGGCAGTTTTTCCATCATAGCACACTGTATGGTGTACATCCTTCTTTAATTAGCCCAGTCAGAGCAGAACAGTAGGACATTTAACTCCCATTTCATTTCATTTCTTATATCGAATTCCAACTGTCACAGATCTTTTACATGCACATAAATTGTTCACAGGACCTCGATTTTTTGTACCAACTAAATGACTAGACAGATGTCTTTGTCAGGCCCTCCATCCTGCATCACTGACAAGGGGGAACCACGACACAAAAATCAGTGGATAAGACATTGCCTCGCTAACCTTGGTTATATCAGTTTAAAAAATAGCTTGCCAGGCAACGAAACATACGCCCACACAGCAGCCAAATCGTCCGGGCAGTCAACAATAGTTGTTGCATTTTAAGTAATCATCAGAAAATCATAATTCAAACTCACCCATAACTACGGTGTAACTGTGATATAATCAAACGTTTTTTTAAAATCAGATAATAATTGTGACCTCCAGAGGGACCACAAGCTAAAAAGGGTGATTTTTCGTACAATCAGGGGCCATGATTCAGGAAGTTACGATCCGATATGGGCAAATATGCAATGGAACCAAGATCATTAGGTTATAAACATGTATTTCAAGTTTCATCAAAATCAGTTCAAAATTGCGACCTCTATAGGGTCCACAACCTTGATATAACATATTCTTACACAATTCGTGTACAGGCGGCGGCCATTTTATCCGTCAACTCTGGTCCGATTTTCACAAAATTAAAATTCTCTCTTCATTACCATGAAACCGTGATATAATCTAACGGTTTTTTAAATCGGATAATAATTTTGACCTCCAGAGGGACCACAAGCTAACAAAAGCAATTTTTCGGACAATCAGGGGACATAATTCAGGAAGTTATGATTCGATGGGCGCAAATATCGAAAGGAACCAAGATCTTTGGGTTATAAACATGCATGTCACGTTTCATCAAAATCGGCTCAAAATTGTGACCTCTATAAGGTCCAAAACCTTGATATAACATATTTTCACACCATTCGCGTACAAACGGCGGCCATTTTGTCCGTCAATTTTGGTCCGATTTTCACGAACTTCGACATCAACCTTCATAACCATGGAACGGTGATATAATCAAACGTTTTTTTAAATTGGATAAAAATTTTGACCTCCAGAGGAACCACAAGCTAAAAAGGGCGATTTTTCGGACAATCAGGGGCCATAATTCAGGAAGTTACGATCCGATGGGCGCAAATATCGAAAGGAACCAAGATCTTTGGGTTATAAACATACATGTCAATTTTAATCAAAATCGGTTCAAAATTGTGACCTCTATAAGGTCCACAACCTTGATATAACATATTTTCACACAATTCGCGTACAAACGGCGGCCATTTTGTCCGTCAATTTTGGTCCGATTTTCACAAAATTCGAACTCAGCCTTCATAACCATGAAATGGTGATATAATCAAACGGTTTTTTTAAATCGGATAACAATTTTGACCTCCAGAGGGACCACAAGCTAAAAAGGGCGATTTTTCGGACAATCAGGGGCCATAATTCAGGAAGTTACGATCCGATGGGCGCAAATATCGAAAGGAACCAAGATCTTTGAGTTATAAACATACATGTCAAGTTTCATCAAAATCAGTTCAAAATTGTGACCTCTATAAGGTCCACAACCTTGATATAACATATTTTCACACCATTCGCGTACAAACGGCGGCCATTTTGTCTTTCAATTTTGGTCCGATTTTCACGAAATTCGAACTCAACCTTCATAACCATCGAACGGTGATATAATCAAACGTTTTTTTAAATCGGATAACAATTTTGACCTCAGAGGGACAACAAGCTAAAAAGGGCAATTTTTCGGACAATCAGGGGCCATAATTCAGGAAGTTACGATCCGATGCGCGCAAATATCAAAAGGAACCAAGATCTTTGGGTTATAAACATACATATCAAGTTTCATCAAAATCGGTTCAAAATTGTGACCTCAATAAGGTCCACAACCTTGATATACCATATTTTCACACTATTTGCGTACAAACGGCGGCCATTTTGTCTGTCAATTTTGGTCCGATTTTCACGAAATTCGAACTCAACCTTCATAACCATGGGACGGTGATATAATCAAACGTTTTTTTTAAATCGGATAACAATTTTGACCTCCAGAGGGACCACAAGCTAAAAAGGGCGATTTTTCGGAGAATCAGGGGCCATAATTAAGGAAGTTACGATCCGATTGGCGCAAATATCGAAAGGAACCAAGATCTTTGGGTTATAAACATGCATTTCAAGTTTCATCCAAATCGGTTCAAAATTGTGACCTCTACACTGTTCACAAGCTAAAAAACGTGATTTTTCGTACAATCAGGGGCCATAACCCATGAAGTTACGGTCCGATACATGCCAGTATCGAAAGGAACCGAGATCTTAGGGTGATAAATAGGGGTGACTATTGTTGGTAATTTTCACTATTGCGATAGTATTGCTATTGGGTAAACAGCTATTGCAATACTATTACTATTGGGGATTAAATATTGCGATACTATTGGACTATTGCGATAGTTTGACCTGATTATTAGTTTAGGTTTAAAACACAGTGTCAGGTATACATTTATTATAACATTTAATAAAACTAACAATTTTGAAACACTAGAAAGTTCCAGGTAATGTTAGATAATATAATACAAGTAGACTCCGAACGGACAATCGCTTATACGGACACAACAGTTTGGTCCCGATTTTTGTAATAAAAAATTTTTGTTTTCAAATTCTTTTTATAACGGAAACTCTTTAACGGACAATCGTTTATAACAGACAATTTTCATTGGTCCCTTATCGCCAAATCAATGTAAGAGTCCATTTATATAACGGACTATCGAATGAGCAGAACAAAATAATGATATTACAACTACAACTCGCCAAAAATCGTATCGGTTGGGCTGCGTACGACATTCCCGCATTCTGACTTACCCCTACACTGTTTATCAAAAATCCAGTACTGGCAATAGATTACAATTCACTAGTTCAACATCTCCTGTACATCAGTATGTAATATTTTAACACGGATATCGGTAATCATATCGACAAAAAAAAACCGACAGAAGCGACACAAGACGGTACAGATAAAAACCAAAAACAACATGTGTCTTCTAAAGGTGCGGCAAAAGGGTGGGGGCGAATAGAAGAGCCTCCTAGCTGGTATCTCAGGTACACGGTAAAGTCGATTTCTGATTGTGAATTTAAATAATAAAGTACATTGTTTTTTTTCTTTATATTACATAAAATGGCATATTATTAATATTACATTGGTAGTTTAGTAACTTGTAAAAAAGGCATAGCCAACTTTCCTGTCATATGCGGCATGCTTTCAACAAGTCTGTTATTGGCGTACGTGACCATTTTCAGTCTTTTCGCGCCAAACTCAACCATTTTACACATTCCTTAGTAAGCCATGCCTAATATGGTAGACGAAGATTTCCATGTGACATTGAGATCGTGTAACGCTATTTTAGTGATAACAGAGGTCTTAGTTAAAAATCCAGAGTAATTATTTGACAAATACGAGTGAATTTGACCCATTTTACTTTCGCTATTAAAAACCATCGAAACTATCGATAGTTTGCTTGACTATCGCAATTTTTATCCATAGTTTCGTTTTACTATCGATACATACTATCGACAGTCGAACTATCGCGATGCATCGATTGTTCGATGTATCGTTACACCCCTAGTGATAAACCTATATTTTAAGTTTCATTGAAATCGGATAAAAATTGTGACCTGTAGACTGTTCACAAACAATTGTGGACGGGCGGACGGACGTCCGGACGGACGGACGAACAGGGGCGACGACAATATACGTCCACATGAAAATGTGGGCGTATAAAAAAAAATGGTACCTAACTGTCAAAATTGTAGTTTTTGGTAAAATTTTGCCATTTCCGGTTCCGACAGAAAATACTATGGGTAACAACAAAAATGACAATTGAGACTACGGATATGAACTTTGTTTCATACAAATCAAACAATAAATAATTAGGGTTTCACACTGCGTAGCTTGTGTGAAACACTATTGTTTTTGTTCGGATTATTATTAAGCTTTCATATTACATATGAAAGCTTATTGTTTCTGTTAAGATTATTAAGCTTTCATATTACATATGAAAGCTTATTGTTTCTGTTAAGCTTTCATATTACATATGAAAGCTTATTGTTTCTGTTAAGATTATTAAGCTTTCATATTACATACGAAAGCTTATTGTTTCTGTTAAGATTATTATTATTTTTTTTTTGTGTATTTTCTGCAAATCGGATTTCTCAGAATCTAACCATGGGATCTTTCTAAAACTTTGACCTACCCCCCCAAAAATGGGGTGCGAACGTTGTTTAAATATATTTTCAAAACGTTTTACGAATCCGAAATCACCGAATTTTACGAACGAAAAAACTGACAATGCATAGTCGTAACTTTGTTATTTTTTGACCGATTTTACTAATTCTTTTTTCTTTGAATACCTTGAAAAAAATCATTTTCATCTGCAGTTTCACATTTTCGAATTTCGAAAATTCGTCGCTGTGATTTCGAACCGGAAGTTTAGACCAATTTGACAACTTCTTTAATAGTTGTACGATTTTCATGAAATTTAGTATACTAGTAGATCTTACCGATGTGACTTCAAAAATATAATTAGAAATTTTCTAAATTATCTCCCCTTGGTGAAATTAAGGATCAAAGTTTTCAAAAAAATCGTCGAAATATAGGTCAGAATGACCTAATTTTTTTTTCGATACTAGACAAGGAATTACTGATTTGTACACAAAATATGGAGTTTGTCGATCGAACCGGAAGTGCCACCATCTTTAAACGTGAAAAATCAAAAAGGCTTTTTTGCTATTTTACTTACAGACTCGGGAGTTATATTTTCGGAATCCTTGAAGGAATGCCTAAAAATCTATCGGATCAGAATTTTGATTTCGGTCATGTGATGGTCACAATTTTGACTTGAAAATGAAAAATAGAAGCAATTTGAAAGGCCCGGACTTCGGAACACAATAACTCTACTTCTAATTAAGCTAGAATGTTCAAACTCGGTGTAGACGTTCACTAGGTCAATGTTATGATTGAGTTCAAAGATGAGCATTTTCTGCCTAGGGTAAGCAGAGATAAGCATGCTGATTTGTTGATTCTTTAGGGCACGATAACTTCGGTTATAATGAAGGGAGGGCGGTGAAACTTTTGTCAATAGAGAGTCTAATAGGTAGCCTGTTGTGTGAAATGATTGTATCATTTTTTTTAAATATCAGGGATAGCCGAAAAAAAGAGATTGAAAATCCAAAAAGTCGTATTTTTACAATTTGGAGAATGTTTAGAGGTCTTTCTCGTAAAGTCAACATACTATTTTTTGGGAACTTCTTCTACAAAGAGTCTTATTGGTAGTCTTTTATATGAAACCATCGATCAACAGTCCAACATATCAGGAGTAGAAGAACAAAAGGATCGAACATTGAAAACGGCACCCTTTCATTGTTGAGCGAAACATGAAGTGTGGGTGACTACAATCTACGCATTTAGTCATCGTATAGAGCTTATTCAACAGTATCGAATTCCAACTGCTTAGGGATATTTTACGTGCACTCCAATGTGTACACGGGACCTTGGTTTTTCGTCCCATCCGAATGACTAGACAGCTGTGCTTGTCAGGCCCTCCGTTCTGCCTCACTGACAAGGGGAACCACGCCGGGAAATCGAGATGAACTTTCTCCGTGCAGAACTTTCAATTCAGGCGAAAACGTTTATTGCATACGATTAAGCTGGTCAGTTGGAGCTTATTTTCAAAAGTTTTGTAATAATCGGTTGGTAATTAAAGTACCGTGCACATTAAACTGTTAAAACAGAAAATTTCGCCCGGTTGAAATGTTTCTTGCTATAAGTCAGCAATTTTCCGAATTCAGGGAGGCTGGATGGCTGAATGGTTAGCATGTGCTCGCTGTATCGTAACCTTTGTCATTGAGTCAACGGGCGTCGTTTCGATCTCCAGGTTGCACGTGACATGGTGTATGGTGTCTAACCTCGTGGGTTTTCTCCGTGTCCTTCGGTTTCCTCCCAACAGCTAAAGACCAGTCCGTGCAAGGGGAGTTTTTAAATAGAATTAAAAAACATATGTTAGTCCCGAAATGACCTAGTTTGTGTCGAATGGACGTTAGGCCGCATTTCTCTCTTTCTCTTTTATTTTTAAAGTTTTGTAATAATCGGTTGGTAATCAATGGTACTGTAAAAGTGATAAAACAGAAAATTTGGCCCGGTTGTAATGTTTCTCACTTTAAATTCAGCAATTTGTCGATTTTAAGGGGCAAACGTTTATTGCGAACGATTAAGCTGGTCAGGGGGAGCTTATTTTTAAAAGTTTTGTAATATTCGAAAATGCGTCGCTGTGATTTCGAACCGGAAGTTGAGACCAACTTGACAACTTCTTTAATAGTTGTACGATTTTCATGACATTTAGCAGTAAGTAGATCTTACCGATGCGACTTCAAAAATATGATTAGAAATTTTCTAAATTATCTCCCCTTGACCAAATTAAGGATCAAAATTTTCAAAAATATCAACGAAATATACGTCAGAATGACCTAAGTTATTTTTGTTCAATACTAGATAAGTAATTACTGATTTGTACACAAAATATGAAGTTTGTCTATCGTACCGGATGTGCCAACATCTTGAAACGTGAAAAGTCCATAAGGCTTTTTTGCTATTTTACTTACAGACTTGGGAGTTATATTTTCTGAATCCTTGAAGGAAGGCCTAAAAAACGTTTAGAGTAGAATTTTGATTTAGGTCAACTGGTAGTCACCATTTTGAAGTGAATATGAAACATAGTGAAAAATCGACATTTACGAACTTGTAAACAAACACAATAGGGCATAGTATGTTCAATGCGTCTCCTATGTTTGAAGAAATTAATACATTTCAGGATAGCCGGGATACGGGTCAAATTTTTGGTATTTGAATATTTCAAAATTCGATTTTTGCCTTTGATGTTTTTCGTGCCGACAAAGTTCTTTACGAGTGAAAAATCACATTAACTTCACTAGATTGTGACCGATTTTAATGGGGTTTTTTTTGTTCGGATTATTTTTATGACCCATGACATGTGACAGAAAGTGACTGAATATGAAAGCTTTCATATCTGCATGGGACAGTAGCAGATCTAGTAATTGTTATTTTTCTTTTGTGTTTTATCCACAAATCGGATTTCTCAGAATCTAACCACAGTATCTTTATGAAACTTTTACCTACCCCCCCAAAAATGGGTGGTAGCTGTTGATTAAATATATTTTCAAAACGTTTTACGAATCCGAAATCACCGAAATTTACGAACGACAAAATGGACATTGCATAGTCGTAACTTTATTGTTTTTTGACCGATTTTACTAAATCTTTTTTCTTTGAATACCTTGAAAAAAATCATTTTCATCAGCAGTTTCACATTTTCGAATTTCGAAAATTCGTCGCTGTGATTTCGAACCGGAAGTTTAGACCAATTTGACAACTTCTTTAATAGTTGTGCGATTTTCATTCAATTTAGTATATAAGTACATCCTACCAATGTGACTTCAAAAATATAATTAGAAATTTTCTAAATTATCTCCCCTTGGTGAAATTAAGGATCAAAATTTTCAAAAAAATCGGCGAAATATAGGTCAGAATGACCTAATTTTTTTTTTTTGATACTAGACAAGGAATTACTGATTCGTACACAAAATATGGAGTTTGTCGATCGAACCGGAAGTGCCACCATCTTTAAACGTGAAAAATCACTAAGGCTTTTTTGCTATTTCACTTACAGACTCGGGAGTTATATTTTCTGAATCCTTGTAGGAAGGCCTAAAAAATGTCGCGAATAGAATTTTGATTTAGGTCAACCGGGAGTCACCATTTTGAATTGAAAATGAAAAATAGAAGCAATTTGAAGGGCCAAGACTTTGGAGCACAATAACTCTCATTCTAATTAAGCTAGAATGTTCAAACTTGGTGTAAACGTTCACTAGGTCAATGTTATGATGGAGTTCAAAGATGAGCATTTTCTGCTTAGGGTAAGCAGAGATAAGCATGTTGATTTGTTGATTCTTTAGGGCACGATAACTTCGGTTATAATGAAGGGAGGGCGGTGAAACTTTTGTCAATAGAGAATCTAATAGCTAGCCTGTTGTGTGAAATCATTGTATTATTTTTTTTTAAATATCAGGGATAGCCGAAAAAAAGAGATTGAAAATCCAAAAAGTCGTATTTTTACAATTTGGAGCATGTTTAGAGGTCTTTCTCGTAAAGTCAACATAATATTGGTTGGGAACTTCTTCTACAAAGAGTCTTATTGGTAGTCTTTTATATGAAACCATCGATCAACAGTCCAACATATCAGGAGTAGAAAAACAAAAGGATCGAACATTGAAAACGGCACCCTTTCATTGTTAAGCGAAACATGCAGTGTGGGTGACTACAATCTACACATTTAGTCATCGTATAGAGCTTATTCAACAGTATCGAATTCCAACTGCTTAGGGATATTTTACGTGCACTCCAATGTGTACACGGGACCGTGCTTTTCGTCCCATCCGAACTAGACAGCTGTGCTTGTCAGGCCCTCCGTTCTGCTACACTGACAAGGGGGAACCACGCCGGGAAATCGAGATGAACTTCCTACGTGCAGAACTTTCAATTCAAGCCAAACTTTTATTGCATACGATTAAGCTGGTCAGTTGGAGCTTATTTTCAAAAGTTTTGTAATAATCGGTTGGTAATTAAAGTACCGTGCACATTAAACTGTTAAAACAGAAAATTTCGCCCGGTTGAAATGTTTCTTGCTATAAGTCAGCAATTTTCCGAATTCAGGGAGGCTGAAATAACTCTCCTTCTAATTCAATCTTGGTGTAGACGTTCACTATGTCAATGTCAGGATTGAGTTTAAAGGTGAGCATTTTCTGCCTAGGGTAAGCAGAGATAAGCATGCTGATTTGTTGATTCTTTAGGACAAGATAACTTCGGTTATAATGAAGGGAGGGCGGTGAAACTCTTGTTAATCGAGAGTGTAATAGCTGGCCTGTTGTGTGGAATCGTTGTATCTTTTTTTTTAAATATCAGGGATAGCAGAAAAAAAGTGATCGAAAATCCAAAAAGTCGTATGTTTACGATTTGGAGCATCTTTAAAGGTTCTTTTCTCTTAAAGTCAACATAATATTTTTTGGGAACTTCTTCTACGAAGAGTCTTATCGGTAGTCTTTTATATGAAAACTTCGATCAACAGTCCAAAATATCTGGAGTAGAAGAATAAAAGGATCAAACATTGAAAACGGCACCCTTTCATTGTTAAGCGAAACATGCAGTGTGGGTGACTACAATCTGCACATTTAGTCATCGTATAGAGCTTATTCAACAGTATCGAATTCCAACTGCTTAGGGATATTTTACGTGCACTCCAATGTGTACACGCGACCTTGGTTTTTCGTCCCATCCGAACGACTAGACAGCTGTCCTTGTCAGGCCCTCTGCTCTGCCTCACTGACAAGGGGGAACCACGCCGGAAAATCGAGATGAACTTTCTCGTTGCAGAACTTTCAATTCAGGCCAAACGTTTATTGCATACGATTAAGCTGGTCAGTTGGAGCTTATTTTCAAAAGTTTTGTAATGATCGGTTGGTAATTAAAATACCGTGTGAATTAAACTGTTAAAACAGAAAATTTCGCCCGGTTGAAATGTTTCTTGCTATAAGTCAGCAATTTCCCGATTTTAGGGAGGCTGAATGGTTAGCACACGCGCGCTGTATCGTAACGTCTGTCATTGAGTCAACCGGCGTCGTTTCGATTTCCAAGTTGCACGTGACATGGAGTATGGTGTCCAACCTCGTGGGTTTTCTCCGTGTCCTTCGGTTTCCTCCCATGGCTAAAGACCCGTACGCGCAAGAGAAGTTTATAAATAAAATTAAAAAACATATGTTAGTCCCGAAATGACCTAGTTTGTGTCGAATGGACGTTGAGCCGCATTTCTCTCTTTCTCTTTTATTTTTAAAGTTTTGTAATAATCGGTTGGTAATCAAAGGTACTGTAAAAGTGATAAAACATAAAATTTCGCCCGGTTGTAATGTTTCTCACTTTAAAGTCAGCAATTTGCCGATTTTAGAGGGCAAACGTTTATTGCGAACAATTAAGCTGGTCAGGGGGAGCTTATTTTTAAGGGAGGCTGAATGGCTGAATGGTTAGCATGTGCGCGCTGTATCGTAACGTCTGTCATTGAGTCAACGGGCGTCGTTTCGATTTCGAGATTGCACGTGACATGGAGTATGGTGTCCAACCTCGTGTGTTTTCTCCGTGTCCTTCGGTTTCCTCCCAACAGCTAAAGACCAGTACGCGCAAGGGGAGTTTTTAAATAAAATTAAAAAACAATTGTTAGTCCCGAAATGACCTAGTTTGTGTCGAATGGACGTTAAGCCGCATTTCTTTCTTTCTTTTTTATTTTTAAAGTTTTGTAATAATCGGTTGTTAATCAAAGATACTGTAAAAGTGATAAAACAGAAAATTTCGCCCGGTTGTAATGTTTCTCACATTGCCGATTTTAAGGGGAAAACGTTTATTGCGAACGATTTAGCTGGTCAGGGGAGCTTATTTTTAAAACTTTTGTAATATTCGGTTGATAACTAAAGGTACCGTGCAAATTAAACTAATAAAATAGAAGATTTCGCCCGGTTGAAATGTTTCTATCTGTAGGTCAGCAATTTGCCGATTTTAGGGAGGTTGCGTGACTGAATGGTTAGCACGTGCGCTCTGTATCATAACGTCTGTCATTGAGTCAACTGGCGTTGTTTCGATTTCTTGGTTGTACGTGACAAGGAGTATGGTCGCCTGTCCAACCTCGTAGGCCGTAACGCCGCTGCCCGGGTAAAATTTCCCTCATTGCACACTTTATGGCGTATGCCCGTCTTCATTAGCCCATTTTAGGAGAAGAACAGTAGGACGTTAAACCCCATTCAATTTCATTTCATTTTCTCTATGTTGCTTATTTATTATAGTGGATAAATGTTTTTCTGGTTCTATTAATTATTTCAACACAAGTATCAGTTATTTCCCTTTAGTTTTCAGATTATGCAATGTTTCATACTATATTTAGACTTGTAACTTCGCAAGTTTTTGACCAATTTTGATAGTTTGTTATTCTTATCCTTTTATTTGAGATACTTGATATAATCGATGACACGTGACGATGAATATGAAAGCTTTCATATCTGCATGGGACAGTAGCAGATCTAGTTAAGCTTTCATATGTATTACATATGAAAGCTTATTGTTTCTGTTAAGATTAATATTATTATTAAGCTTTCATATTACATATGAAAGCTTATTGTTTCTGTTAAGATTATTAAGCTTTCATATGTATTACATATGAAAGCTTATTGTTTCTGTTAAAGTTATTAAGCTTTCATATTACATATGAAAGCTTATTGTTTCTGTTAAGATTATTATTGTTATTTTTTTTTTGTGTTTTGTCCACAAATCGGATTTCTCAGAATCTAACCATAGGATCGTTTTGAAACTTTTACCTATCCCCCCAAAAATGGGTGGTGGCTGTTGATTAAATATATTTTCAAAACGTTTTACGAATCCGAAATCACCGAATTTTACGAACGAAAAAACTGACAATGCATAGTCGTAACTTTGTTATTTTTTGACCGATTTTACTAATTCTTTTTTCTTTGAATACCTTGAAAAAAATCATTTTCATCTGCAGTTTCGCATTTTCCAATTTCGAAAATTCGTCGCTGTGATTTCGAACCGGAAGTTTAGACCAATTTGAGAACTTCTTTAATAGTTGTACGATTTTCATGAAATTTAGTGTATAAGTAGATGTTACCGATGTGACTTCAAAAATATAATTATAAATTTTCTAAATTATCTCCCCTTGACGAAATTAAGGATCAAAGTTTTCAAAAAAATCGTCGAAATATATGTCAGAATGACCTAATTTTTTTCTTTGATACTAGACAAGTAATTACTGATTCGTACACAAAATATGGAGTTTGTCGATCGAACCGGAAGTGCCACCATCTTTAAACGAGAAAAATCAAAAAGGCTTTTTTGCTATTTTACTTACAGACTCGGGAGTTATATTTTCAGAATCCTTGAAGGAATGCCTAAAAATCTGTCGGATCCGAATTTTGATTTCGGTCACGTGATGGTCACCATTTTGAATTGAAAATGAAAAATATAAGCAATTTGAAGGGCCGGGACTTTGGAATACAATAACTCTCCTTCTAATTAAGCTAGAATGTTCAAACTTCTTGTAGACTTTCACTAGGTCAATGTCATGATTGAGTTCAAAGATGAGCATTTTCTGCTTAGGGTAAGCAGAGATAAGCATGCTGATTTGTTGATTCTTTAGGGCACGATAACTTCGGTTATAATGAAGGGAGGGCGGAGAAACTTTTGTCAATAGAGAGTCTAATAGCTAGCCTGTTGTTTGAAATCATTGTATCATTTTTTTTAAATATCAGGGATAGCCGAAAAAAAGAGATTGAAAATCCAAAAAGTCGTATTTTTACAATTTGGAGCATGTTTAGAGGTCTTTCTCGTAAAGTCAACATAATATTTTTTGGGAACTTCTTCTACAAAGAGTCTTATTGGTAGTCTTTTATATGAAACCATCGATCAACAGTCCAACATATCAGGAGTAGAAGAACAAAAGGATCGAAAATTGAAAACGGCACCCTTTCATTGTTAAGCGAAACATGCAGTGTGGGTGACTACAATCTACACATTTAGTCATCGTATAGAGCTTATTCAACAGTATCGAATTCCAGCTGCTTAGGGATATTTTACGTGCACTCCAATGTGTACACGGGACCTTGGTTTTTCGTCCCATCCGAACGACTAGACAGCTGTGCTTGTCAGGCCCTCCGTTCTGCCTCACTGACAACGGGGAACCACGCCGGGAAATCAAGATGAACTTTCTCCGTGCAGAACTTTCAATTCAGGCCAAACGTTTATTGCATACGATTAAGCTGGTCAGTTGGAGCTTATTTTCAAAAGTTTTGTAATAATCGGTTGGTAATTAAAGTACCGTGCACATTAAACTGTTAAAACAGAAAATTTCGCCCGGTTGAAATGTTTCTTGCTATAAGTCAGCAATTTTCCGAATTCAGGGAGGCTGAATGGTTAGCATGTGCGCGCTCTATCGTAACGTCTGTCATTGAGTCAATGGGCGTCGTTTCGATCTCCAGGTTGCACGTGACATGAAGTATGATGTCCAACCTCGTGGGTTTTCTCCGTGTTCTTCGGTTTCCTCCCAACGGCTAAAGACCAGTAAGCGCAAGGGGAGTTTTTAAATAAAATTAAAAAACATATGTTAGTCACGAAATGACCTAGTTTGTGTCGAATGGGCATTAGGCCGCATTTCTCTCTTTCTCTTTTATTTTTAAAGTTTTGTAATAATCGGTTGGTAATCAAAGGTACTGTAAAAGTGATAAAACAGAAAATTTCGCCCGGTTGTAATGTTTCTCACTTTAAAGTCAGCAATTTGCCGATTTTAAGGGGCAAACGTTTATTGCGAACGCTTAAGCTAATCAGGGGGAGCTTATATTTAAAAGTTTTGTAATATTCGGTTGATAACTAAAGGTACCGTGCAAATTAAACTGTTAAAATAGAAAATTTGGCCCGGTTGAAATGTTTCTCACTGTAGGTCAGCAATTTGCCGATTTTAGGGAGGTTGCGTGGCTGAATGGTTAGCACGTGCGCTCTGTATCATAACGTCTGTCATTGAGTCAACTGGCGTTGTTTCGATTTCTTGGTTGTACGTGACAAGGAGTATGGTCGCCTGTCCAACCTCGTAGGCCGCAACGCCGCTGCCCGGGTAAAATTTCCCTCATTGCACACTTTATGGCATATGCCCGTCTTCATTAGCCCATTTTAGGAGCAGAACAGTAGGACGTTAAACCCCATTGAATTTCATTTCATTTTGTCTATGTTGCTTATTTATTATAGTGGATAAATATTTTTCTGGTTCTAGCAATTATTTAATTTCTGCATAGAAATCTTGCTTTGGCCAGTTTTTTTATTGCAGAGTGCCATTCTTGTAAAATTCAGTCTATGATCTTTTGTATAAAACATGCTTAAGAAGTCGTCACGATTTCCTACTTAAAACCAAACATATTGGAAATATTAGTCTGGCATTATTAAATCCTAATTTTATTGGTCTTATTTAAAATTAAACTTTCATTTAACTATGAACAACCCATAACGTGTCTCTTTAAAACAAATAAATACTCTAAAACAGTAGCTCAACCCTTTGACCTAAACTCATTAATTTACGATTTTGTTGTGAGCGACTTGTTATTCTCTCTATATGACATATTGCACGTGTCTGATTTCAAAGGGGTGGGGTGGCTGAATGGTTAGCACGCGCGCCTGTCATTGAGTTAACTAGCGTGTTTTCGAATGCCCGGTTGTACGTGACAAGGAGAAAGGTCGCCTGTCCAACCTGCCATTTTTAATTTTTTTTCCCGCCATTTTCATTTCATTTTCTCATCCGTCTCATTACAGTAATACAAGTTTCAGTTATTTCCCTTTAGTTTTTAGATTATTGTTATGCCTGGGTGCAATGTTTCATACTATATTTAGACTTGTAACTTCGCGAGTTTTTGACCAATTTTGATAATTTTTTCTTCTTATCCTTTTATTTAGGATACTTGATACAATCAATGACACGTGACGATGAATATGAAAGCTTTCATATCTGCATGGGACAGTAGCAGATCTAGTTAAGCTTTCATATTACATATGAAAGCTTATTGTTTCTGTTAAGATTATTATTGTTATTTTTTTTTTGTGTTTTGTCCACAAATCGGATTTCTCAGAATCTAACCATAGGATCGTTCTGAAACTTTTACCTATCCCCCCAAAAATGGGTGGTGGCTGTTGATTAAATATATTTTCAAAACGTTTTACGAATCCGAAATCACCGAATTTTACGAACGAAAAAACTGACAATGCATAGTCGTAACTTTGTTATTTTTTGACCGATTTTACTAATTCTTTTTTCTTTGAATACCTTGAAAAAAATCATTTTCATCTGCAGTTTCGCATTTTCCGATTTCGAAAATTCGTCGCTGTGATTTCGAACCGGAAGTTTAGACCAATTTGAGAACTTCTTTAATAGTTGTACGATTTTCATGAAATTTAGTGTATAAGTAGATGTTACCGATGTGACTTCAAAAATATAATTATAAATTTTCTAAATTATCTCCCCTTGACGAAATTAAGGATCAAAGTTTTCAAAAAAATCGTCGAAATATATGTCAGAATGACCTAATTTTTTTCTTTGATACTAGACAAGTAATTACTGATTCGTACACAAAATATGGAGTTTGTCGATCGAACCGGAAGTGCCACCATCTTTAAACGAGAAAAATCAAAAAGGCTTTTTTGCTATTTTACTTACAGACTCGGGAGTTATATTTTCAGAATCCTTGAAGGAATGCCTAAAAATCTGTCGGATCCGAATTTTGATTTCGGTCACGTGATGGTCACCATTTTGAATTGAAAATGAAAAATATAAGCAATTTGAAGGGCCGGGACTTTGGAATACAATAACTCTCCTTCTAATTAAGCTAGAATGTTCAAACTTCTTGTAGACTTTCACTAGGTCAATGTCATGATTGAGTTCAAAGATGAGCATTTTCTGCTTAGGGTAAGCAGAGATAAGCATGCTGATTTGTTGATTCTTTAGGGCACGATAACTTCGGTTATAATGAAGGGAGGGCGGAGAAACTTTTGTCAATAGAGAGTCTAATAGCTAGCCTGTTGTTTGAAATCATTGTATCATTTTTTTTAAATATCAGGGATAGCCGAAAAAAAGAGATTGAAAATCCAAAAAGTCGTATTTTTACAATTTGGAGCATGTTTAGAGGTCTTTCTCGTAAAGTCAACATAATATTTTTTGGGAACTTCTTCTACAAAGAGTCTTATTGGTAGTCTTTTATATGAAACCATCGATCAACAGTCCAACATATCAGGAGTAGAAGAACAAAAGGATCGAAAATTGAAAACGGCACCCTTTCATTGTTAAGCGAAACATGCAGTGTGGGTGACTACAATCTACACATTTAGTCATCGTATAGAGCTTATTCAACAGTATCGAATTCCAGCTGCTTAGGGATATTTTACGTGCACTCCAATGTGTACACGGGACCTTGGTTTTTCGTCCCATCCGAACGACTAGACAGCTGTGCTTGTCAGGCCCTCCGTTCTGCCTCACTGACAACGGGGAACCACGCCGGGAAATCAAGATGAACTTTCTCCGTGCAGAACTTTCAATTCAGGCCAAACGTTTATTGCATACGATTAAGCTGGTCAGTTGGAGCTTATTTTCAAAAGTTTTGTAATAATCGGTTGGTAATTAAAGTACCGTGCACATTAAACTGTTAAAACAGAAAATTTCGCCCGGTTGAAATGTTTCTTGCTATAAGTCAGCAATTTTCCGAATTCAGGGAGGCTGAATGGTTAGCATGTGCGCGCTCTATCGTAACGTCTGTCATTGAGTCAATGGGCGTCGTTTCGATCTCCAGGTTGCACGTGACATGAAGTATGATGTCCAACCTCGTGGGTTTTCTCCGTGTTCTTCGGTTTCCTCCCAACGGCTAAAGACCAGTAAGCGCAAGGGGAGTTTTTAAATAAAATTAAAAAACATATGTTAGTCACGAAATGACCTAGTTTGTGTCGAATGGGCATTAGGCCGCATTTCTCTCTTTCTCTTTTATTTTTAAAGTTTTGTAATAATCGGTTGGTAATCAAAGGTACTGTAAAAGTGATAAAACAGAAAATTTCGCCCGGTTGTAATGTTTCTCACTTTAAAGTCAGCAATTTGCCGATTTTAAGGGGCAAACGTTTATTGCGAACGCTTAAGCTAATCAGGGGGAGCTTATATTTAAAAGTTTTGTAATATTCGGTTGATAACTAAAGGTACCGTGCAAATTAAACTGTTAAAATAGAAAATTTGGCCCGGTTGAAATGTTTCTCACTGTAGGTCAGCAATTTGCCGATTTTAGGGAGGTTGCGTGGCTGAATGGTTAGCACGTGCGCTCTGTATCATAACGTCTGTCATTGAGTCAACTGGCGTTGTTTCGATTTCTTGGTTGTACGTGACAAGGAGTATGGTCGCCTGTCCAACCTCGTAGGCCGCAACGCCGCTGCCCGGGTAAAATTTCCCTCATTGCACACTTTATGGCATATGCCCGTCTTCATTAGCCCATTTTAGGAGCAGAACAGTAGGACGTTAAACCCCATTGAATTTCATTTCATTTTGTCTATGTTGCTTATTTATTATAGTGGATAAATATTTTTCTGGTTCTAGCAATTATTTAATTTCTGCATAGAAATCTTGCTTTGGCCAGTTTTTTTATTGCAGAGTGCCATTCTTGTAAAATTCAGTCTATGATCTTTTGTATAAAACATGCTTAAGAAGTCGTCACGATTTCCTACTTAAAACCAAACATATTGGAAATATTAGTCTGGCATTATTAAATCCTAATTTTATTGGTCTTATTTAAAATTAAACTTTCATTTAACTATGAACAACCCATAACGTGTCTCTTTAAAACAAATAAATACTCTAAAACAGTAGCTCAACCCTTTGACCTAAACTCATTAATTTACGATTTTGTTGTGAGCGACTTGTTATTCTCTCTATATGACATATTGCACGTGTCTGATTTCAAAGGGGTGGGGTGGCTGAATGGTTAGCACGCGCGCCTGTCATTGAGTTAACTAGCGTGTTTTCGAATGCCCGGTTGTACGTGACAAGGAGAAAGGTCGCCTGTCCAACCTGCCATTTTTAATTTTTTTTCCCGCCATTTTCATTTCATTTTCTCATCCGTCTCATTACAGTAATACAAGTTTCAGTTATTTCCCTTTAGTTTTTAGATTATTGTTATGCCTGGGTGCAATGTTTCATACTATATTTAGACTTGTAACTTCGCGAGTTTTTGACCAATTTTGATAATTTTTTCTTCTTATCCTTTTATTTAGGATACTTGATACAATCAATGACACGTGACGATGAATATGAAAGCTTTCATATCTGCATGGGACAGTAGCAGATCTAGTTATTATTATTTTTTTTTTTTTGTGTGTTTTCTGCAAATCGGATTTCTCAGAATCTATCCACAGGATCTTTCCGAAATTTTGACCTACCCCCCCAAAAATGGGGTGCGAACCTTGATTAAATATATTTTCAAAACGTTTTACGAATCCGAAATCACCGAATTTTACGAACGAAAAAACTGACAATGCATAGTCGTAACTTTGTTATTTTTTGACCGATTTTACTAATTTTTTTTTCTTTGAGTATCTTGAAACATTTACTTCAAAACTGCAATTTCGGATTTTCGAATTTCGAAAATTCGTCGCTGTCATTTCGAACCGGAAGTTATTACCAATTTGACAACTTCTTTAATAGTTGTGCGATTTTCGTGAAATTTGGAATGTTAGTAGATCTTGCCAATGCGACTTCAATGATGTCCTTGGAAATTTTCTAAATTATCTCCCCTTTGTGAAATTAAGGATCAAAGTTTTCAAAAAAATCGTCGAAATATAGGTCAGAATGACCTAATTTTTTTTTTGAATACTAGAGAAGTAATTACTAATTCGTACACAAAATATGGAGTTTGTCGATGGAACCGGAAGTGCCACCATCTTTAAACGTGAAAAATCAAAAAGGCTTTTTTGCTATTTTACTTACAGACTCGGGAGTTATATTTTCAGAATCCTTGAAGGAATGCCTAAAGATCTGTCGGATCCGAATTTTGATTTCGGTCACGTGATGGTCACCATTTTGAATTGAAAATGAAAAATAGAAGCAATTTGAAGGACCGGGACTTTGGAATACAATAACTCTCCTTCTAATTAAGCTAGAATGTTCAAACTTGGTGTAGACGTTCACTAGGTCAATGTCATGATTAAGTTCATAGATGAGCATTTTCTGCTTAGGGTAAGCAGAGATAAGCATGCTGATTTGTTGATTCTTTAGGGCACGATAACTTCGGTTATAATGACGGGAGGGCGGTGAAACTTTTGTCAATAGAGAGTGTAATAGCTAGCCTGTTGTTTGAAATCATTGTATCATTTTTTTTAAATATCAGGGATAGCCGAAAAAAAGAGATTGAAAATCCAAAAAGTCGTATTTTTACAATTTGGAGCATGTTTAGAGGTCTTTCTCGTAAAGTCAACATACTATTTTTTGGGAACTTCTTCTACAAAGAGTCTTATTGGTAGTCTTTTATATGAAACCATCGATCAACAGTCCAACATATCAGGAGTAGAAGAACAAAAGGATCGAACATTGAATACGACACCCTTTCATTGTTAAGCGAAACATGCAGTGTGGGTGACTACAATCTACGCATTTAATCATCGTATAGAGCTTATTCAACAGTATCGAATTCCAACTGCTTAGGGATATTTTACGTGCACTCCAATGTGTACACGGGACCTTGGTTTTTCGTCCCATCCGAACGACTAGACAGCTGTGCTTGTCAGGACCTCCGTTCTGCCTCACTGACAAGGGGAACCACGCCGGGAAATCGAGATGAACTTTCTCCGTGCAGAACTTTCAATTTAGGCAAAACGTTTATTGCATACGATTAAGCTGGTCAGTTGGAGCTTATTTTCAAAAGTTTTGTAATAATCGTTTGGTAATTAAAGTACCGTGCACATTAAACTGTTAAAACAGAAAATTTCGCCCGGTTGAAATGTTTCTTGCTATAAGTCAGCAATTTTCCGTATTCAGGGAGGCTGAATGGTTAGCATGTGCTCGCTGTATCGTAACGTTTGTCATTGAGTCAACGGGCGTCGTTTCGATCTCCAGGTTGCACGTGACATGGTGTATGATGTCCAACCTCGTGGGTTTTCTCCGTGTTCTTCGGTTTCCTCCCAACGGCTAAAGACCAGTACGTGCAAGGGGAGTTTTTAAATAAAATTAAAAAACATATGTTAGTCCCGAAATGACCTAGTTTGTGTCGAATGGACGTTAGGCTGCATTTCTCTCTTTCTCTTTTTAAAGTTTTGTAATAATCGGTTGGTAATCAAAGGTACTGTTAAGGTGATAAAACAGAAAATTTGGCCCGGTTGTAATGTTTCTCACTTTAAAGTCAGCAATTTGTCGATTTTAAGGGGCAAACGTTTATTGCGAACGATTAAGCTGGTAAGGGGGGGGGGGCTTATTTTTAAAAGTTTTGTAATATTCGGTTCATAACTGAAGGTACCGTGCAAATTAAACTGCTAAAATAGAAAATTTGGCCCGGTTGAAATGTTTCTCGCTGTAGGTCAGCAATTTGCCGATTTTAGGGAGGTTGCGTGGCTGAATGGTTAGCACGTGCGCTCTGTATCATAACGTCTGTCATTGAGTCAAGTGGCCTTGTTTCGATTTCTTGGTTGTACGTGACAAGGAGTATGGTCGCCTTACCAGTCTCGTAGGCCGTAGGCGTATGCCCGTCTTCATTAGCCCATTGTAGGAGCAGAACAGTAGGACGTTAAACCCCATTCAATTTCATTTCATTTTCTCTATGTTGCTTATTTATTATAGTGGATAAATATTTTTCTGGTTCTAGCAATTATTTAATTTCTGCATAGAAATCTCTGGCCAGTTTTTTTATTGCAGAGTGCCATTCTTGTATATTGCAGTCTATGACCCTTTGTTTAAAACATGCTTAAGAAGTCGTCACGATTTCCTACTTATAACCAAACATATTGGAAACCATAATTATATAACATATCTAGGAAACAGGATTACAGCTATACAAGTTTCAGTTATTTCCCTTTAGTTTAAAGATTATTTTTTTGCCCGGGTGCAATGTTTCTCACTACATTTAAATTTGTAACTTTGTGAGTTTTTGACCGATTTTGATATCATGTCTTTATAATTTTCCAAATCTACATATTTAACGTACATATTCAAACAGTTGAGTTCAACCTGATTCAAAAAGTTTTAGTTTTGTTCAAAGTTATCTCATTCATCCCGATTACAGCAACACAAGTATCAGTTATTTCCCTTTAGTTTTCAGATTACTCAATGTTTCATACTATATTTAGACTTGTAACTTCGCGAGTTTTTGACCAATTTTGATAGTTTGTTATTCTTATCCTTTTATTTGAGATACTTGATATAATCGATGACACGTGACGATGAATATGAAAGCTTTCATATCTGCATGGGACAGTAGCAGATCTAGTTATTGTTATTTTTTTTTGTGTTTTATCCACAAATCGGATTTCTCAGAATCTAACCACAGTATCTTTATGAAACTTTTACCTACCCCCCAAAAATGGGTGGTAGCTGTTGATTAAATATATTTTCAAAACGTTTTACGAATCCGAAATCACCGAAATTTACGAACGACAAAATGGACATTGCATAGTCGTAACTTTATTGTTTTTTGACCGATTTTACTAAATCATTTTTCTTTGAATACCTTGAAAAAAATCATTTTCATCAGCAGTTTCACATTTTCGAATTTCGAAAATTCGTCGCTGTGATTTCGAACCGGAAGTTTAGACCAATTTGACAACTTCTTTAATAGTTGTGCGATTTTCATTCAATTTAGTATATAAGTAGATCTTACCGATGTGACTTCAAAAATATAATTAGAAATTTTCTAAATTATCTCCCCTTGGTGAAATTAAGGATCAAAGTTTTCAAAAAAATCGTCGAAATATAGGTCAGAATGACCTAATTTTTTTTTTTGATACTAGACAAGGAATTACTGATTCGTACACAAAATATGGAGTTTGTCGATGGAACCGGAAGTGCCACCATCTTTAAACGTGAAAAATCACTAAGGCTTTTTTGCTATTTTACTTACAGACTCGGGAGTTATATTTTCTGAATCCTTGTAGGAAGGCCTAAAAAATGTCGCGAATAGAATTTTGATTTAGGTCAACCGGGAGTCACCATTTTGAATTAAAAATGAAAAATAGAAGCAATTTGAAGGGCCGAGACTTTGGAGCACAATAACTCTCATTCTAATTAAGCTAGAATGTTCAAACTTGGTGTAGACGTTCACTAGGTCAATGTTATGATGGAGTTCAAAGATGAGCATTTTCTGCTTAGGGTTGATTTGTTGATTCTTTAGGGCACGATAACTTCGGTTATAATGAAGGGAGGGCGGTGAAACTTTTGTCAATAGAGAGTCTAATAGCTAGCCTGTTGTGTGAAATCATTGTATCATTTTTTTTTAAATATCAGGAACTTCTTCTACAACTTGGTGTAAACGTTCACTAGGTCAATGTCATGATTGAGTTCAAAGATGAGCATTTTCTGCTTAGGGTAAGCAGAGATAAGCATGTTGATTTGTTGATTCTTTAGGGCACGATATCTTCGGTTATAATGAAGGGAGGGCGGTGAAACTTTTGTCAATAGAGAGTCTAATAGCTAGCCTGTTGTTTGAAATCATTGTATCATTTTTTTAAATATCAGGGATAGCCGAAAAAAAGAGATTGAAAATCCAAAAAGTCGTATTTTTACAATTTGGAGCATGTTTAGAGGTCTTTCTCGTAAAGTCAACATAATATTGGTTGGGAACTTCTTCTACAAAGAGTCTTATTGGTAGTCTTTTATATGAAACCATCGATCAACAGTCCAACATATCAGGAGTAGAAGAACAAAAGGATCGAACATTGAAAACGGCACCCTTTCATTGTTAAGCGAAACATGCAGTGTGGGTGACTACAATCTACACATTTAGTCATCGTATAGAGCTTATTCAACAGTATCGAATTCCAACTGCTTAGGGATATTTTACGTGCACTCCAATGTGTACACGGGACCGTGGTTTTTGTCCCATCCGAACTAGACAGCTGTGCTTGTCAGGCCCTCCGTTCTGCCACACTGACAAGGGGAACCACGCCGGGAAATCGAGATGAACTTCCTACGTGCAGAACTTTCAATTCAAGCCAAGCTTTTATTGCATACGATTAAGCTGGTCAGTTGGAGCTTATTTTCAAAAGTTTTGTAATAATCGGTTGGTAATTAAAGTACCGTGCACATTAAACTGTTAAAACAGAAAATTTCGCCCGGTTGAAATGTTTCTTGCTATAAGTCAGCAATTTTCCCAATTCAGGGAGGCTGAATGGCTGAATGGTTAGCATGTGCGCGCTGTATCGTAACGTCTGTCATTGAGTCAATGGGCGTCGTTTCGATCTCCAGGTTGCACGTGACATGGAATATGATGTCCAACCCCGTTTATTGCGAACGATTAAGCTGTTCAGGGGGAGCTTATTTTTAAAAGTTTTGTTATATTCGGTTGATAACTAAAGGTACCGTGCAAATTAAACTGTTAAAATAGAAAATTTGGCCCGGTTGAAATGTTTCTCGCTGTAGGTCAGCTAGAATGTTCAAACTTGGCGTAGACGTTCACTAGGTCATTGTCTTGATCGAGTTCACAGCAGAAATAACAGTGAAACGATCAACGAACTCATAGCAGAAATAACAGTGCAAAACTTAACGAGTTCATAGCATAAATAGCAGAAATGAAATGGGGTTTTACGTCCTACTCTTCTGCACTTGACCTGGGCTAATGGAAGACGGGCATACGCCAAACAGTGTGCTATGAGGGAATTTTTGCCCGGGCAGCGGCGCTACGGCCTACTCTTATATCGAATTCCAACTGCCAATGTGTACACGGGACCTCGGTTTTTCGTCCCATCCGAACGACTAGGCAGCTGTCCTTATCAGGTCATCCTTCTGCATCACTGACAAGAGGAAACCACGCCGGAAAATCGAGATGAACTTTCTCGGCCAATGCAAGGATCGAATACCCGACCTCCAGGCTAACGAGCCAGCGCCTTGCCCACTTAGCCACCGTGATTCCCATAAATAGCAATGAAACGATCAACGAATTTATAGCAGTAATAACACTTCAACAATTAACGAATTCGTAGCAGAAATAACAATGAAACGTTCAACGAAATCATAGCCGAAATAAGAGTGAAACAATCAACGAATTAATAGTAGACGAGTTCATAGTAGAAAAAACAGTGAAACAATGAACGAATCATAGCAGAAACCAGAAGGCTATCAATACACCGTGAAATTTGAAACCTAAATGGCCCGGCTAGGAACAATATCTACATGCCCGTAAAAGACTACTTAACAGTTGGAATTCGAAAGAATTCAGTCGGCGCAGAAAGATAGGTCGTTAAAACCATTTCTGTTCAGTTCATTCCATTTCCTTAAATCTATGAAAGTTGCGTGAATTGGGAATCGCGTATTGCTGAACAGTTTCAGGGGAGATAAGCCGTCTTTGAGATTGGAAATCAATTTTTGATATCGACTGTGTATGATTGCTACTAGATCGATTGTGATTCAGGTTCTAATCAGTTTGGATTGAAGAATCGGGGTGGTATATGCTGACAATCAAACCACGTGATGTAAATAATTAGCCATGCGGTGTGAATTGGTCCACAGCGGACTGTTCAGTGTGAGTGAATTTACGCGACGGCTTTGTGTACTAAACGTTAAAAAAACATAAATTCGTGTTTATAATATCCTAACAAACAGTCCATTTCATAAGATTTTTGGCCCAAGGACGGGACGTGAATACAATACATCAGTAAACTTATGCCAAATCTGTATGCTTTCTATAGAGCCCAGTGAGCGTGTTGAACCAACTATGTCACTTCCGGTTTTAATAAAAATTAATTTCTCGTTCACAAAAACTTTTTTACTTTTTTTACTGTGGGGATTCTTTCTGAATATATATTTCAGATTTATGGAAACCTTGTTGAAAATCGTTGGTCTTCCCCTTTAACAGTGGGAGGAAACCGCAGGTCCCGGGGTAAACCCAGGAGATAGGACAGGCGAGATTGTAGGTTAGGGTTAGGGTAAGCGCTAAGGTTAGGTCTTGGGTTAGGATTAGGATTAGCGATATCCCTATTTACATCTCGTGACCTTTGACCAAACGTAATGAAGACAGGATGTGACGTATATATGCACATTGAGGTTATCAAGCTATAGACCGGACTAGTAGTAAGCTATGAAACGGATAAATAACAAGAGTTTATATGTATATTATTTTATTAAATTTATATATATCTTAACTCCCTGATTTACGTATATACATTATGCATGAACAGTAGAAACTATATACTAGTATTTATAAGTATTAAAGCTATGGTAATATTATGCTATCAAATAGCCGTATTGTCTTAATATTTGTTGTAACCGCAACCTTGATAGTTATTGTAAGAAGGATAACGGTTGTAGTTGTTGTATCCGTTACCGTATCCGTTGTTATTGTAGTTGTTATATCCCTTCCCATATTCGTTGTTATTGTGGCCATTGTTGTAACCGTTGTTGTAATTGTAGGGGCCGTTGTAACTATTGTATCCTTTATTACTGTATTGGTTGTACTTGTATGGTCCGTTGTTGTATCGGTTGTATGGCCCGTTGTAGTTGTATGATTGTTTGTAAGCTCCAATCTTTCCATGTCCAACAAGTCCGTTTCCAATTATACCGTGTCCGATACCGTAACCAACGATGTCATGCCCAATGCCGTTACCAATCTTTCCATGTCTAATAAGTCCGTGTCCGATTCCGTTTCCAATGATACCATGTCCGATACCGTTACCAACGATACCATGACCAATTCCGTTTCCAACAATACCGTGTCCGATACCGTTACCAACGATGCCATGCCCAAAGCCGTTACCAATCTGTCCATGTCCAATAAGTCCGTGTCCGATTCCGTTTCCAATGATACCATGTCCGATACCGTTACCAACGATACCATGACCAATTCCGTTTCCAACAATACCGTTTCCGATACCGTTACCAACAACACCATGACCAATTCCGTTACCAATAACACCGACTTTGCGAGGGTTTATTTATAACCAAAAACTTGACAATCAAGAAATTTTACTGTGCCGCCATTATTTAGTACATGATCGAGTTTTGGCGTTACCAGGCAAATCACGAATAGTTTTCAACTCTGGGTAATAATTTACACTTTTTATAATTTACCGTTCTGGCCCTATGAATATAAAACTGCCTTTAATACAATGTCAAGGGCGATAAGCAATAATACAACGGTGACGATGCAATACCATGTTCAACCCTCGGTAATTTCTACCAGTTTTAAATTTAAAGATGGACCTATGGGTATGAATGCCAAGTGCGATAAGCAATCATATAAAAATTTAGTATGTAATGAAACTTATTAGTGCTATACCAAATTAGATATCAGGTTTCTTGTCTAGAAAGTTCAAGTATATCCCATCTGGGTCACGATCCTTGTCACTAAATACCGCTAATTGGAAGTATTGAAGATTATTTAGTCAACAAGTTAAATTTACTCTCTGTAGATTGTTACAATGTTTTATTGTATTAGCCCAGTCTGTACAGAACAGAAGGGCGAAAAAGCAAGTCCCATTTAAGATTTCAGGGACCGGGTATACTTATCTTAAAACTTCAAAGATTTGAAATCTTATACGGAGTAGGGCAAAAGTCCTACTTTATACACCGACTGGACCAATGAAGACAAACAGATAGATTTTGCCCGGACATCTACATTACGATATACTCTATCAAGGAATCTTTTACGTGCACGCCAATGTGTACACTGAACATTGCTTTTCGTACCATCCTGACAATTAGACACTATTCCCTGTCAGGCCGGGCAGACCTACTGTCCTGTACAGCTAACAAGGGTAGTCAAGCCTGTACAATTGACTTTCTGGTGAAACCCCGGGAGTGAGAGAGAGAGAGAGAGAGAGAGAGAGAGAGAGAGAGAGAGAGAGAGAGAGAAAGAAAGAAAGAGAAATGGGGTTTAACGTCCACTCAACACAACCAGGTCATTTCGGGACTAACATATGGTTTCAATTTTATTTCAATAATTCGCATGCGCGTAGGGGTCTTTAGAGGTGGGAGGAAACCGGAGTGCCCGGAGGAAACCCACGAGGTTGAGAAGACGCCCCTATCTCCATGCCACATACGCTCACACCGGGGCTCGAAACCACAGCCGCAAGCCAGAGGTGACCGGCCAGCTAGAGGTCGAAGCACGGCACTCTAGACCACTAGCCCCCCCCCCCCCGCGGAGAGAGCCCAAGACCTACTGGTTAGTTAATCAGTGTCTCATATCACTGAGCCACCATCATGATCCCCATACATTAAAAACATGGAGTTCGAAGATGAGCATTTTATGCTTAGGGTAAGCAGAGATAAGCAATTAGATTGGTTGATGATTTCGGACACTTTCACTTCAGTCAGATTGATGAAACTTAGTGTATAGTTTCATTACATCAATACCTTGAATACGTTCGACAATGAGCATTGTCTGCCCTGGATAAGCAGAGCGATGAGCAATTTGATTGGTCGAGAATTTGAAACAAAATAACTCTCCTTCTAATTGGGGCAGAATGTTCAATCTTCGTGAAGGCGTTCATTAGGTCAGTGCCATGAAGGAGTGCGAAGATGAGCATTGTCTGCTTACAGTAAGCAGAGATAAGCAATCTGATTGGTTGATTCTTTGGGGCACGATAACGTTGGTTATAATGAAGTGAGAGTGACAAAATTCCAAATATAGATTCATTATGTCATTACCTTGACTAAGTTTGATGTTGAGAATTTCTGCGTAGATTTAGGAGCAATAAGCAATTTGACTGATCACATTGGAACATAACACCTCTAATGTGAACCGGTGGAATTGTTTCTCGATATAACTCGGTGAGTTTTTGGCGGATTTCATTAATTCTTTTTCCTTTTTAAGATTCTTTATATAACTCATGAGATGCGACAGAAACTGACCGTGAATATGAAAGCTTTAATATCTGCTTAGCAGATCTAGTTATTAAGCTTTCATATGTATTACATATGAAAGCTTATTGTTTCTGTTAAAGTTATTAAGCTTTCATATTACATATGAAAGCTTATTGTTTTTGTTAAGATTATTAAGCTTTCATATTACATATGAAAGCTTATTGTTTCTGTTAAGATTATTATTATTTTTTTTTGTGTATTTTCTGCAAATCGGATTTCTCAGAATCTAACCATGGGATCTTTCTAAAACTTTGACCTACCCCCCCAAAAAATGGGGTGCGAACGTTGTTTAAATATATTTTCAAAACGTTTTACGAATCCGAAATCACCGAATTTTACGAACGAAAAAACTGACAATGCATAGTCGTAACTTTGTTATTTTTTGACCGATTTTACTAATTCTTTTTTCTTTGAATACCTTGAAAAAAATCATTTTCATCTGCAGTTTCACATTTTCGAATTTCGAAAATTCGTCGCTGTGATTTCGAACCGGAAGTTTAGACCAATTTGACAACTTCTTTAATAGTTGTACGATTTTCATGAAATTTAGTATACAAGTAGATCTTATCAATGTGACTTCAAAAATATAATTAGAAATTTTCTAAATTATCTCCCCTTGGTGAAATTAAGGATCAAAGTTTTCAAAAAAATCGTCGAAATATAGGTCAGAATGACCTAATTTTTTTTTCGATACTAGACAAGGAATTACTGATTCGTACACAAAATATGGAGTTTGTCGATCGAACCGGAAGTGCCACCATCTTTAAACGTGAAAACTCAAAAAGGCTTTTTTGCTATTTTACTTACAGACTCGGGAGTTATATTTTCAGAATCCTTGAAGGAATGCCTAAATATCTGTCAGATCCGAATTTTGATTTCGGTCACGTGATGGTCACCATTTTGAATTGAAAATGAAAAATAGAAGCAATTTGAAGGACCGGGACTTTGGAATACAATAACTCTCCTTCTAATTAAGCTAGAATGTTCAAACTTGGTGTAGACGTTTACTAGGTCAATGTCATGATTGAGTTCAAAGATGAGCATTTTCTGCTTAGGGTAAGCAGAGATAAACATGTTGATTTGTTGATTCTTTAGGGCACGATAACTTCGGTTATAATGAAGGGAGGGCGGTGAAACTTTTGTCAATAGAGAGTGTAATAGCTAGCATGTTGTTTGAAATCATTGTATCATTTTTTTTAAATATCAGGGATAGCCGAAAAAAAGAGATTGAAAATCCAAAAAGTCGTATTTTTACAATTTGGAGCATGTTTAGAGGTCTTTCTCGTAAAGTCAACATACTATTTTGGGGGAACTTCTTCCACAAAGAGTCTTATTGGTAGTCTTTTATATGAAACCATCGATCAACAGTCCAACATATCAGGAGTAGAAGAACAAAAGGATCGAACATTGAATACGGCACCCTTTCATTGTTAAGCGAAACATGCAGTGTGGGTGACTACAATCTACGCATTTAGTCATCGTATAGCGCTTATTCAACAGTATCGAATTCCAACTGCTTAGGGATATTTTACGTGCATTCCAATGTGTACACGGGACCTTGGCTTTTCGTCCCATCCGAACGACTATACAGCTGTGCTTGTCAGGCCCTCCGTTCTGCCTCACTGACAAGGGGAACCACGCCGGGAAATCGAGATGAACTTTCTCCGTGCAGAACTTTCAATTCAGGCAAAACGTTTATTGCATACGATTAAGCTGGTCAGTTGGAGCTTATTTTCAAACGTTTTGTAATAATCGGTTGGTAATTAAAGTACCGTGCACATTAAACTGTTAAAACAGAAAATTTCGCCCGGTTGAAATGTTTCTTGCTATAAGTCAGCAATTTTCCGAATTCAGGGAGGCTGAATGGTTAGCATGTGCGCGCTGTATCGTAACGTCTGTCATTGAGTCAACGGGCGTCGTTTCGATCTCCAGGTTGCACGTGACATGGTGTATGATGTCCAACCTCGTGGGTTTTCTCCGTGTTCTTCGATTTCCTCCCAACGGCTAAAGACCAGTACGCGCAAGGGGAGTTTTTAAATAAAGTTAAAAAAACATATGTTAGTCCCGAAATGACCTAGTTTGTGTCGAATGGACGTTAGGCCGCATTTCTCTCTTTCTCTTTTATTTTTAAAGTTTTGTAATAATCGGTTGGTAATCAAAGGTACTGTAAAAGTGATAAAACAGAAAATTTGGCCCGGTTGTAATGTTTCTCACTTTAAAGTCAGCAATTTGTCGATTTTAAGGGGCAAACGTTTATTGTGAACGATTAAGGTGGTCAGGGGGAGCTTATTTTTAAAAGTTTTGTAATAATCGGTTGATAACTAAAGGTACCGTGCAAATTAAACTGTTAAAATAGAAAATTTGGCCCGGTTGAAATGTTTCTCGCTGTAGGTCAGCAATTTGCCGATTTTAGGGAGGTTGCGTGGCTGAATGGTTAGCACGTGCGCTCTGTATCATAACGTCTGTCATTGAGTCAACTGGCGTTGTTTCGATTTCTTGGTTGTGCGTGACAAGGAGTATGGTCGCCTGTCCAACCTCGTAGGCCGTAACGCCGCTGCCCGGGTAAAATTTCCCTCATTGCACACTTCATTAGCCCATTGTAGGAGCAGAACAGTAGGACGTTAAACCCCATTCAATTTCATTTCATTTTCTCTATGTTGCTTATTTATTATAGTGGATAAATATTTTTTGGGTTCTAGCAATTATTTAATTTCTGCATAGAAATCTTGCTTTGGCCATTTTTTTTATTGCAGAGTGCCATTCTTGTATATTGCAGTCTATGACCCTTTGTTTAAAATATGCTTAAAGTTGGGTTCCCGGATACAAACTGGGTGATTTGATGATATATTAGAATTAAAAACATATTCAAACTAATTATCTTATCATAATTTTGCTTCAAATCGTTCTCATAACATTTTTATTGACGAGAATAGCCTGCTATAAAAATCTATCGAAAGAGACCATGTTTGCGTCAGGCGATTACCTCTCGCCGTAACCAATGGCAACGGTGGCAGACGACAGGGGAGAATGCATTGCATACACAAGACGATGTTGTCTGTAAGCGCTGACTATTTACTACAAATATAGAATCCTAATTAAATTCTCGGATTATCCACTGCATGCGTCTTTTTCCGTGATTTTTACCCCAGAAATTGTTGTATGTCTAACTCTTCATAAAGTTTTTCAAAATGTACACAAATCACTCAAGTTCGCGTGCAGCCTTCAACGCCAAGCGTGCAGGTACCCTTATTCGTCGGGTTGACTATTAAGGGAACCCCTTACATTTTTGTCCTGTTTACGCTCCATGAGTGTTTTTCAGGGAATCCAGTATTTTTCTAGTAAGATTGGATATCTTTTCTTTCCATATATACCAAAATTGCCATACTTTTATAGCCAATGACCACCCGATAAATACTTATCTGGGAACCCAACTTTAAGAAGTCGTCACGATTTCCTACTTATAACCGAACATATTGGAAACCATAATTATATAACATATCTTGGAAGCCCGATTACAGCTATACAAGTTTCAGTTATTTCCCTTTAGTTTAAAGATTATTTTTTTGCCCGGGTGCAATGTTTCTCACTACATTTAAATTTGTAACTTTGTGAGTTTTTGACCGATTTTGATATTATGTCTTTATGATTTCCCAAATCTGCATATTTAACGTACATATTCAAACAGTTGAGTTCAACCTGATTCAAAAAGTTTTAGTTTTGTTCAAAGTTATCTCATTTAATTTTTCGATGTTTTCTTACCATTTTCATTTCATTTTTCTGAAAGTTTTGAAGTCGGGAGTCATCCCGATTACAGCAACACAAGTATCAGTTATTTCCCTTTAGTTTTCAGATTACTCAATGTTTCATACTATATTTAGACTTGTAACTTCTCGAGTTTTTGACCAATTTTGATAGTTTGTTATTCTTATCCTTTTATTTGAGATACTTGATATAATCGATGACACGTGACGATGAATATGAAAGCTTTCATATCTGCATGGGACAGTAGCAGATCTAGTTATTATTATTTTTTTTTTTTGTGTGTTTTCTGCAAATCGGATTTCTCAGAATCTATCCATAGGATCTTTCTGAAATTTTGACCTACCCCCCCAAAAATGGGGTGCGAACCTTGATTAAATGTATTTTCAAAACGTTTTACGAATCCGAAATCACCGAATTTTACGAACGAATGCATTTGACCTACAATGCTGTAACTTTGTGACTATTTGATCTATTTTACTAATTCTTTTTTCTTTGAGTATCCTAAGACATTTACTTCAAATCTGCAATTTCGGATTTTCGAATTTCGAAAATTCGTCGCTGTGATTTCGAACCGGAAGTTTACACAAACTCGACAACTTCTTTAGTAGTTGTACGATTTTCATGAAATTTAATATGTAAGTAGACCTTAATGATGCGACTTGAAAAATGACTTTAGAAATTTTCTAACTTATCTCCCCTTGGTGAAATTAAGGATCAAAATTTTCAAAAAAATCGTCGAAATATAGGTCAGAATGACCTAGTTTTTTTTTTCGATACTAGACAAGGAATTACTGATTCGTACACAAAATATAGAGTTTGTCGATCAAACCGGAAATGCCACCATCTTGAAACATGAAAAATCCTTAAGGCTTTTTTGCTATCTTACTTACAGACACGGGAGTTATATTTTCTGAATCCTTGAAGGATGGCCCGAAAATCGTAGGGAGCAGAATTTTGATTTAGGTCAACTGATGGTTGCCATTTTGAAGTGAATATGAAAAGTAGTAGCAATTTGAAGGGCCGAGATTTTGGAACACAATAACTCTCCTTCTAATTAATCTAGAATGTTCAAACTTGGTGTAGACGTTGACTAGGGCAATGTCATGATTGAGTGCAAAGATGAGCATTTTCTGTCAAAGGTAAGCAGAGATAAGCATGCTGATTTGTTGATTCTTTAGGGCACGATAACTTCGGTTATAATGAAGGGAGGGCGATGAAACTTTTGTCAATAGAGAGTCTAAAAGCTAGCCTGTTGTTTGAAATGGTTGTATCATTTTTTTTAAATATCAGGGATAGCCGAAAAAAAGAGATTGAAAATCCAAAAAGTCGTATTTTTACAATTTGGAGCATGTTTAGAGGTCTTTCTCGTAAAGTCAAGATAATATTTTTTGGGAACTTTTTCTACAAAGAGTCTTATTGGTAGTCTTTTATATGAAACCATCGATCAACAGTCCAACATATCAGGAGTAGAAGAACAAAAGGATCGAAAATTGAAAACAGCACCCTTTCATTGTTAAGCGAAACATGCAGTGTGGTGACTAAAATCTACACATTTAGTCGTCGCATAGAGCTTATTCAACAGTATCGAATTCCAGCTGCTTAGGGATATTTTACGTGCACTCCAATGTGTACACGGGACCTTGGTTTTTCGTCCCATCCGAACGACTAGACAGCTGTGCTTGTCAGGCCCTCCGTTCTGCCTCACTGACAACGGGGAACCACGCCGGGAAATCAAGATGAATTTTCTCCGTGCAGACCTTTCAATTCAGGCCAAACGTTTATTGCATACGATTAAGCTGGTCAGTTGGAGCTTATTTTCAAACGTTTTGTAATAATCGGTTGGTAATTAAAGTACCGTGCACATTAAACTGTTAAAACAGAAAATTTCGCCCGGTTGAAATGTTTCTTGCTATAAGTCAGCAATTTTCCGAATTCAGGGAGGCTGAATGGCTGAATGGTTAGCATGTGCGCGCTGTATCGTAACGTCTGTCATTGAGTCAACGGGCGTCGTTTCGATCTCCAGGGCCCGGTTCCTAGAAAATTCTTAAAAGTAAGCACAAAGTTATGCTTCACTTTTGCTTACGTAAGAAACTTTATGAAATACCGTCTCTATAGAAACTTCTCAAGACCGTTCTTACGTAAGATCAAGCCAAGTACGAGTCTAAGCACAGTGTGACTGGTAAATTGAGACTGAGATGCTCTTTAGCGTCATAAAAACAAATTTGGTATGCAAATTACACCGTAAATTCGTCTGCATATAGAGTTATAAATAGATCAATGACATTAACTTCAAATAGTCGATTTAGAAGTATTTGACAAATGACATGAAATGAAATAGGTTTTAACTTCCTACTGTTTTGCTCCTAAGCTGGGCTTATGAAGACGGGCATACGCCATAAAGTATGCTATGAGGGAAAGTTTGCCCGGGCAGCGGCGCTACGGCTTACTCTTATATCGAATTACAACGGCCAGGGGATCTTTGACGTGCACGCCAATTTTTACATGGGACCTTATTTTTTCGTCTGCATCGCTGACAAGGGGATGAACCTTCTCGGCCAATGCAGGGATCGAACACCCTACCTCGGCCCGATTCATAAACAATTCTTTAACACGTTCTTGCGCTTAGGCCTACGTGTAGATTTTAAGTAGACTTTGCAAATAAGTAAACTTATCTTATTTTGTGTTAACAGAAAATTCTTAAGAACGTTCTTGTGCTTAGATTTTAAGTAGACTTCAGTGTAAGCACAAGCACGTTATCATGTGTTCCAAGAAAAAACTTAAGCACAACTTAGTTCTTAAAATTGTCAATCTAAGCACAAATCCCAAGCAAGGTATAGGGCTTGCTTACCAACCTTTAAGCCTGTTTCTGCTTCAAACGATATGGCTGACCGTGGATTTATTCGACGATATTTGCTACATCTTTTGATACCTAAGAGTCAATTGAAAGACAGAAAATCCCTTAGAAACATATTCTCGAGAAGAATGCTATAGGAAATTTCGCTTCTACCCTAAACACAATTCATTTATTTCCAAATTGGTAAACAACACACACGCGGGCTACTTAAAGATCAGTCGCTCTCACAATTATTATTCGGTTTGTTTTGCATGTACTTGCGTTTTGGGTTGTTTTCTTTTGTTTAGTCTGTGGTATATTTTATATGTGTAGGCCTATAGGGGACACGTCAACGGTATCAGAGGATCACTTGCCTAAGTGGGTAAGACGCTGGTTCACTAGCCTGGGGGTCGGGTGTTCGATCCCTGCATTGGCCGAGAAGGTTCATCCAAATTTTCCGACGTTGTTTCTCCTTGTCAGTGATGCAGGACGGAGGACAGCTGTCTTGTCATTCGGATGGGACGAAAAAAACGAGGTCCCGTGTACAAACTGGCGTACACGTAAAAGATTCCGTGGCAGTTGGAATTCGATAGAGTAGTGCCGCTGCCAGGGCGAAATTTCCCTCATAGCACACTGTATGACGTATCTACGTCTTCATTACCCCAGATTAGGAACAAAATAGTAGGACGTTAAATTTCATTTCATTTAATTTGTTAAATAATAAAATACATCTAAATCGACTATTTTCGGGGGGGGGGGGGGGGGGGTTAATGTCATTGGTCTATTTATAACTCCATGCAGACCATAGAGCTATATATAGAAACTCTGCGATGCAGACGAATTTACAATTACGGTGTAATTTGCATACCAAAAATGTTTTTTTGACGTTAGAGAGCATCGTACTCTCAATTTACCAGTCGCAATGTGCTTAGACTCGTACTTAACTTGTGCTTACGTAAGAACGGTCTTGAGAATTTTCTAGAGACGGTATTTTATAAAGTTTCTTACGTAAGCAAAAGTGAAGCATAACTTTGTGCTTGCTGTTAAGAATTTTCTAGGAATTGGCCCTGGCTAGCGTCTTACCCACTTAACCACGTGATCCTTTTGACATGGCCCCTATAGGTCTATAAGCTAAAAAATACCCCAAAACGCAAGCACATACAAACAGACGGAATGACTGAGACAGCCCCTGATTTTAAAGTAGCTAAGTCTCTAACTCAATGTCATCCAGCATCTTCGACATTGAAAACACGAATTATTTGTCAGTTTAAATCAAAATTGATGATGTGATCTTATCGGAAAAAGATGGGCTTCTGATATCCAATATTTAAGACAAGATAAATATTTTGCCATTGGTACACGAATCGTGTACCATAATGCGTTTCAGCCCAGTTCTAGCGAGAGACTCGGTGGAACAAGGCTAGAAACATTGCACCAAATCAAACGGCGCATGTAGACTGGAATAACTAGACGCTAGAAATTTGCATTCGATTGACACTGTTGGCAAATTTCGCCGCACATAACTGATTTGAAATTGGAGTAAAAACGGAAACCATTGAATGTAAATCGGTTTATATACATTCATATTAGAGTATTATATGCGTTGCGACACACTTGTGTCAATTTCTTGGTCCCAAATGTTAGCGATTTAGCTCCTTTCAAGTTGCCTGCGTTTGTGTTGTTTACCAATTTGTAAATAAATAAAATGTTTTTAGTGTAGAAGCGGAAATATTCTATAGCATTCTTGTCGAGAATATATTTCTTAAGGATTTTCCGTCTTCCAAATGTCTCTTAGGTATCAAAAGATGTAGTAAATGCCGTCGAATAACTAACTATACGGTCAGCCATATTGTTTGAAGCAGAAACAGGCTTAAGGTTGGTAAGCAAGCCGTCCCTATACCTTGCTCGGGACTTTTGCTTAGATTGGCAATTGTAAGAACGAAGTTGTGCTTAAGTTTTTTCTTGGAACACATAATAAAGTGCTTGTGCTTACACTGAAGTCTACTTAAAATCTAAGCACAAGAACGTTCTTAAGAATTTTCTGGGAATACAAAATAAGGTAAGTTTACTTATTTGCAAAGTCTACTTAAAATCTAAGCACAAGAACGTGCTTAAGAATTTTCTAGGAATCGGGCCCAGGTTGCACGTGACATGTAGTATGATGTCCAACCTCGTGGGTTTTCTCCGTGTCCTTCGGTTTCCTCCCAACGGCTAAAGACCAGTAAGCGCAAGAGGAGTTTTTAAATAAAATTAAAAAACATATGTTAGTCACGAAATGACCTAGTTTGTGTCGAATGGACATCAGGCCGCATTTCTCTCTTTCTCTTTTATTTTTAAAGTTTTGTAATAATCGGTTGGTAATCAAAGGTACTGTAAAAGTGATAAAACAGAAAATTTCGCCCGGTTGTAATGTTTCTCACTTTAAAGTCAGCAATTTGCCGATTTTAAGGGGCAAACGTTTATTGCGAACGATTAAGCTGGTCAGGGGGCGCTTATTTTTAAAAGTTTTGTAATATTCGGTTGATAACTAAAGGTACCGTGCAAATTAAACTGTTAAAATAGAAAATTTGGCCCGGTTGAAATGTTTCTCGCTGTAGGTCAGCAATTTGCCGATTTTAGGGAGGTTGCGTGGCTGAATGGTTAGCACGTGCGCTCTGTATCATAAAGTCTGTCATTGAGTCAACTAGCGTTGTTTCGGTTTCTTGGTTGTACGTGACAAGGAGTATGGTCACCTGTCCAACCTCGTAGGCCGTAACGCCGCTGCCCGGGTAAAATTTCCCTCATTGCACACTTTATGGCATATGCCCGTCTTCATTAGCCCATTTTAGGAGCAGAACAGTAGGACGTTAAACCCCATTCAATTTCATTTCATTTTCTCTATGTTGCTTATTTATTATAGTGGATAAATATTTTTCTGGTTCTAACAATTATTTAATTTCTGCATAGAAATCTTGCTGTGGCCAGTTTTTTTATTGCAGAGTGCCATTCTTGTACAATTCAGTCTATGATCCTTTGTTTAAAACATGCTTAAGAAGTCGTCACGATTTCGTACTTATAACGAAACATATTGGAAATATAAGTCTGACATTATTAAATCGTAATTTTATTGGTCTTATTTAAAATTAAACTTTCATTTAACTATGAACAACCCTTAACGTGTCTCTTTAAAACTATTAAGTACTCTAAAACAGTAGCTCAACTACTACTAAACTCATTAATTTACCATTTTGTTGTGAGCGATTTCTTATTCTTCCTATATGACATATTGCACGTGTCTGATTTCAAAGGGGGGGGGGGAGTGGGTGGCTGAATGGTTAGCACGCGCGCCTGTCATTGAGTTAACTAGCGTGTTTTCGAATGCCCGGTTGTACGTGACAAGGAGTAAGGTCGCCTGTCCAACCTGCCATTTTTAATTTTTTGTCCCGCCATTTTCATTTCATTTTCTCATCCGTCTCATTACAGTAATACAAGTTTCAGTTATTTCCCTTTAGTTTTCAGATTATTGTTATGCCTGGGTGCAATGTTTCATACTATATTTAGACTTGTAACTTCGCGAGTTTTTGACCAATTTTGATAATTTTTTCTTATTATCCTTTTATTTAGGATACTTGATACAATCAATGACACGTGACGATGAATATGAAAGCTTTCATATCTGCATGGGACAGTAGCAGATCTAGTTATTGTTATTTTTTTTTTTGTGTTTTGTCCACAAATCGGATTTCTCAGAATCTAACCATAGGATCGTTCTGAAACTTTTACCTATCCCCCCAAAAATGGGTGGTGGCTGTTGATTAAATATATTTTCAAAACGTTTTACGAATCCGAAATCACCGAATTTTACGAACGAAAAAATGGACAATGCATAGTCGTAACTTTGTTATTTTTTGACCGATTTTACTAATTCTTTTTTCTTTGAATACTTTGAAAAAAATCATTTTCATCTGCAGTTTCGCATTTTCCAATTTCGAAAATTCGTCGCTGTGATTTCGAACCGGAAGTTTAGACCAATTTGAGAACTTCTTTAATAGTTGTACGATTTTCATGAAATTTAGTGTATAAGTAGATGTTACCGATGTGACTTCAAAAATATAATTATAAATTTTCTAAATTATCTCCCCTTGACGAAATTAAGGATCAAAGTTTTCAAAAAAATCGTCGAAATATAGGTCAGAATGACCTAGTTTTTTTTTTCGATACTAGACAAGGAATTACTGATTCGTACACAAAATATGGAGTTTGTCGATCGAACCGGAAGTGCCACCATCTTTAAACGTGAAAAATCAATAAGGCTTTTTTGCTATTTTACTTACAGACTCGGGAGTTATATTTTCTGAATCCTTGTAGGAAGGCCTAAAAAATGTCGCGAATAGAATTCTGATTTAGGTCAACCGGGAGTCACCATTTTGAATTGAAAATGAAAAATAGAAGCAATTTGAAGGGCCGAGACTTTGGAGCACAATAACTTTCATTCTAATTAAGCTAGAATGTTCAAACTTGTTGTAGACGTTCACTAGGTCAATGTTATGATTGAGTCCAAAGATGAGCATTTTCTGCTTAGGGTAAGCAGAGATAAGCATGCCGATTTGTTGATTCTTTAGGGCACGATAACTTCGGTTATAATGAAGGGAGGGCGGTGAAACTTTTGTCAATAGAGAGTCTAATAGCTAGCCTGTTGTGTGAAATCATTGTATCATTTGTTTTAAATATCAGGGATAGCCGAAAAAAAGAGATTGAAAATCCAAAAAGTCGTATTTTTACAATTTGGAGCATGTTTAGAGGTCTTTCTCGTAAAGTCAACATACTATTTTTTGGGAACTTCTTCTACAAAGAGTCTTATTGGTAGTCTTTTATATGAAACCATCGATCAACAGTCCAACATATCAGGAGTAGAAGAACAAAAGGATCGAACAATGAAAACGGCACCCTTTCATTGTTAAGCGAAACATGCAGTGTGGGCGACTACAATCTACGCATTTAGTCATCGTATAGAGTTTATTCAACAGTATCGAATACCAACTGCTTAGGGATATTTTACGTGCACTCCAATGTGTACACGGGACCTTGGTTTTTCGTCCCATCCGAAGGACTAGACAGCTGTGCTTGTCAGGCCCTCCGTTCTGCCTCACTGACAAGGGGAACCACGCCGGGAAATCGAGATGAACTTTTTCCGTGCAGAACTTTCAATTCAGGCAAAACGTTTATTGCATACGATTAAGCTGGTCATTTGGAGCTTATTTTCAAAAGTTTTGTAATAATCGGTTGGTAATTAAAGTACCGTGCACATTAAACTGTTAAAACAGAAAATTTCGCCCGGTTGAAATGTTTCTTGCTATAAGTCAGCAATTTTCCGAATTCAGGGAGGCTGGATGGCTGAATGGTTAGCATGTGCTCGCTGTATCGTAACGTTTGTCATTGAGTCAACGGGCGTCGTTTCGATCTCCAGGTTGCACGTGACATGGTGTATGATGTCCAACCTCGTGGGTTTTCTCCGTGTTCTTCGGTTTCCTCCCAACGGCTAAAGACCAGTACGTGCAAGGGGAGTTTTTAAATAAAATTTAAAAACATATGTTAGTCCCGAAATGACCTAGTTTGTGTCGAATGGACGTTAGGCCGCATTTCTCTCTTTCTCTTTTTAAAGTTTTGTAATAATCGGTTGGTAATCAAAGGTACTGTTAAAGTGATAAAACAGAAAATTTGGCCCGGTTGTAATGTTTCTCACTTTAAAGTCAGCAATTTGTCGATTTTAAGGGGCAAACGTTTATTGCGAACGATTAAGCTGGTCATCGGGGGGGGGGGGCTTATTTTTAAAAGTTTTGTAATATTCGGTTGATAACAAAAGGTACCGTGCAAATTAAACTGTTAAAATAGAAAATTTGGCCCGGTTGAAATGTTTCTCGCTGTAGGTCAGCAATTTGCCGATTTTAGGGAGGTTGCGTGGCTGAATGGTTAGCACGTGCGCTCTGTATCATAACGTCTGTCATTGAGTCAACTGGCCTTGTTTCGATTTCTTGGTTGTACATGACAAGGAGTATGGTCGCCTTACCAACCTCGTAGGCTGTAACGCCGCTGCCCGGGTAAAATTTCCCTCATTGCACACTTTATGGCGTATGCCCGTCTTCATTAGCCCATTGTAGGAGCAGAACAGTAGGACGTTAAACCCCATTCAATTTCATTTCATTTTCTCTATGTTGCTTATTTATTATAGTGGATAAATATTTTTCTGGTTCTAGCAATTATTTAATTTCTGCATAGAAATCTCTGGCCAGTTTTTTTATTGCAGAGTGCCATTCTTGTATATTGCAGTCTATGACCCTTTGTTTAAAACATGCTTAAGAAGTCGTCACGATTTCCTACTTATAACCAAACATATTGGAAACCATAATTATATAACATATCTTGGAAGCCCGATTACAGCTATACAAGTTTCAGTTATTTCCCTTTAGTTTTAAGATTATTTTTTGCCCGGATGCAATGTTTCTCACTACATTTAAATTTGTAACTTTGTGAGTTTTTGACCGATTTTGATATTATGTCTTTATAATTTTCCAAATCTACATATTTAACGTACATATTCAAACAGTTGAGTTCAACCTGATTCAAAAAGTTTTAGTTTTGTTCAAAGTTATCTCATTTAATTTTTCGATGTTTTCTTACCATTTTCATTTCATTTTTCTGAAAGTTTTGAAATCGGAAGTCATCCCGATTACAGCAACACAAGTATCAGTTATTTCCCTTTAGTTTTCAGATTACTCAATGTTTCATACTATATTTAGACTTGTAACTTCACGAGTTTTTGACCAATTTTGATAGTTTGTTATTCTTATCCTTTTATTTGAGATACTTGATATAATCGATGACACGTGACGATGAATATGAAAGCTTTCATATCTGCATGGGACAGTAGCAGATCTAGTTATTTTTTTTTTTTGTGTTTTATTCACAAATCGGATTTCTCAGAATCTAACCATAGGATCGTTCTGAAACTTTTACCTATCCCCCCAAAAATGGGTGGTGGCTGTTGATTAAATATATTTTCAAAACGTTTTACGTATCCGAAATCACCGAATTTTACGAACGAATGCATTTGACCTACAATGCTGTAACTTTGTGACTATTTGACCTATTTTACTAAATCTTTTTTCTTTGAGTACCTTGAGACAATTACTATAAATCTGCAGTTTCAGATTTTCGAATTTCGAAAATTCGTCGCTGTGATTTCGAACCGGAAGTTTAGACCAATTTGACAACTTCTTTAATAGTTGTACGATTTTCATGAAATTTAGTATCTAAGTAGATCTTACCGATGTGACTTCAAAAATATAATTAGAAATTTTCTAAATTATCTCCCCTTGACGAAATTAAGGATCAAAATTTTCAAAAAAAATCGTCGAAATATAGGTCAGAATGACCTGATTTTTTTTTTGGATACTAGATAAGTAATTACTGATTTGTACACAAAATATGGAGTTTGTCGATTGAACCGGAAGTGCCGCCATATTTAAAAGTGAAAAATCAATAAGGCTTTTTTGCTTTTTTACTTACAGACTCGGGAGTTATATTTTCTGAATCCTTGATGGAAGGCCTAAAAAATGTCGCGAATAGAATTTTGATTTCGGTCACGTGATGGTCACCATTTTGAATTGAAAATGAAAAATAGAAGCAATTTGAAGGGTCGGGACTTTGGAACACAATTACTCTCCTTCTAATTAAGCTAGAATGTTCAAACTTGGTGTAGACGTTCACTAGGTCAATGTTATGATTGAGTTTAAAGATGAGCATTTTCTGCTTAGGGTAAGCAGAGATAAGCATGCTAATTTGTTGATTCTTTAGGGCACGATAACTTCGGTTATAATGAAGGGAGGGCGGTGAAACTTTTGTCAATAGAGAGTCTAATAGCTAGCCTGTTGTGTGAAATCATTGTATTATTTTTTCTAAATATCAGGGATAGCCGAAAAAAAGAGATTGAAAATCCAAAAAGTCGTATTTTTACAATTTGGTGCATGTTTAGAGGTCTTTCTCGTAAAGTCAACATAATATTTTTTGGGAACTTCTTCTACAAAGAGTCTTATTGGTAGTCTTTTATATGAAACCATCGATCAACAGTCCAACATATCAGGAGTAGAAGAACAAAAGGATCGAACATTGAAAACGGCACCCTTTCATTGTTAAGCGAAACATGCAGTGTGGGTGACTACAATCTATACATTTAGTCATCGTATAGAGCTTATTCAACAGTATCGAATTCCAGCTGCTTAGGGATATTTTACGTGCACTCCAATGTGTCCACGAGACCTTGGTTTTTCGTCCCATCCGAATGACTAGACAGCTGTGCTTGTCAGGCCCTCCGTTCTGCCTCACTGACAAGGGGAACCACGCCGGGAAATCGAGATGAACTTTCTCCGTGCAGAACTTTCAATTCAGGCGAAAACGTTTATTGCATACGATTAAGCTGGTCAGTTGGAGCTTATTTTCAAAAGTTTTGTAATAATCGGTTGGTAATTAAAGTACCGTGCACATTAAACTGTTAAAACAGAAAATTTCGCCCGGTTGAAATGTTTCTTGCTATAAGTCAGCAATTTTCTGAATTCAGGGAGGCTGAATGGCTGAATGGTTAGCATGTGCGCACTGTATCGTAACGTCTGTCATTGAGTCAACGGGCGTCGTTTCGATCTCCAGGTTGCACGTGACATGAAGTATGATGTCCAACCTCGTGGGTTTTCTCCGTGTCCTTCGGTTTCCTCCCAACGGCTAAAGACCTGTAAGCGCAAGGGGAGTTTTTAAATAAAATTAAAAACATATGTTAGTCCCGAAATGACCTAGTTTGTGTCGAATGGACATTAGGCCGCATTTCTCTCTTTCTCTTTTATTTTTAAAGTTTTGTAATAATCGGTTGGTAATCAAAGGTACTGTAAAAGTGATAAAACAGAAAATTTCGCCCGGTTGTAATGTTTCTCACTTTAAAGTCAGCAATTTGCCGATTTTAAGGGGCAAACGTTTATTGCGAACGCTTAAGCTGGTCAGGGGGAGCTTATTTTTAAAAGTTTTGTAATATTCGGTTGATAACTAAAGGTACCGTGCAAATTAAACTGTTACAATAGAAAATTTGGCCCGGTTGAAATGTTTCTCGCTGTAGGTCAGCAATTTGCCGATTTTAGGGAGGTTGTGTGGCTGAATGGTTAGCACGTGCGCTCTGTATCATAACGTCTGTCATTGAGTCAACTGGCGTTGTTTCGATTTCTTGGTTGTACGTGACAAGGAGTATGGTCGCCTGTCCAACCTCGTAGGCCGTAACCGCCGCTGCCCGGGTAAAATTTCCCTCATTGCACACTTTATGGCATATGCCCGTCTTCATTAGCCCATTTTAGGAGCAGAACAGTCGGACGTTAAACCCCATTCAATTTCATTTCATTTTCTCTATGTTGCTTATTTATTATAGTGGATAAATATTTTTCTGGTTCTAGCAATTATTTAATTTCTGCATAGAAATCTTGCTTTGGCCAGTTTTTTTATTGCAGAGTGCCATTCTTGTTTAAACAAACATGATCCTTTGTTTAAAACATGCTTAAGAAGTCGTCACGATTTCCTACTTATAACCAAACATATTGGAAATATTAGTCTGGCATTATTAAATCCTAATTTTATTGGTCTTATTTAAAATTAAACTTTCATTTAACTATGAACAACCCTTAACGTGTCTCTTTAAAACTATTAAGTACTCTAAAACAGTAGCTCAACCTTTTGACCGAAACTCATTAATTTACCATTTTGTTGTGAGCGACTTCTTATTCTTCCTATATGACATATTGCACGTGTCTGATTTCAAAGGGGGTTGGGTGGCTGAATGGTTAGCACGCGCGCCTGTCATTGAGTTAACTAGCGTGTTTTCGAATGCCCGGTTGTACGTGACAAGGAGTAAGGTCGCCTGTCCAACCTGCCATTTTTATTTTTTTTTCCCGCCATTTTCATTTCATTTTCTCATCCGTCTCATTACAGTAATACAAGTTTCAGTTATTTCCCTTTAGTTTTCAGATTATTGTTATGCCTGGGTGCAATGTTTCATACTATATTTAGACTTGTAACTTCGCGAGTTTTTGACCAATTTTAATAATTTTTTCTTCTTATCCTTTTATTTAGGATACTTGATACAATCAATGACACGTGACGATGAATATGAAAGCTTTCATATCTGCATGGGACAGTAGCAGATCTAGTTATTAAGCTTTCATATGTATTACATATGAAAGCTTATTGTTTCTGTTAAAGTTATTAAGCTTTCATATTACATATGAAAGCTTATTGTTTCTGTTAAGATTATTATTGTTATTTTTTTTTTGTGTTTTGTCCACAAATCGGATTTCTCAGAATCTAACCATAGGATCGTTCTGAAACTTTTACCTATCCCCCCAAAAATGGGTGGTGGCTGTTGATTAAATATATTTTCAAAACGTTTTACGAATCCGAAATCACCGAATTTTACGAACGAAAAAACTGACAATGCATAGTCGTAACTTTGTTATTTTTTGACCGATTTTACTAATTCTTTTTTCTTTGAATACCTTGAAAAAAATCATTTTCATCTGCAGTTTCGCATTTTCCAATTTCGAAAATTCGTCGCTGTGATTTCGAACCGGAAGTTTAGACCAATTTGAGAACTTCTTTAATAGTTGTACGATTTTCATGAAATTTAGTGTATAAGTAGATGTTACCGATGTGACTTCAAAAATATAATTATAAATTTTCTAAATTATCTCCCCTTGACGAAATTAAGGATCAAAGTTTTCAAAAAAATCGTCGAAATATATGTCAGAATGACCTAATTTTTTTCTTTGATACTAGACAAGTAATTACTGATTCGTACACAAAATATGGAGTTTGTCGATCGAACCGGAAGTGCCACCATCTTTAAACGAGAAAAATCAAAAAGGCTTTTTTGCTATTTTACTTACAGACTCGGGAGTTATATTTTCAGAATCCTTGAAGGAATGCCTAAAAATCTGTCGGATCCGAATTTTGATTTCGGTCACGTGATGGTCACCATTTTGAATTGAAAATGAAAAATATAAGCAATTTGAAGGGCCGGGACTTTGGAATACAATAACTCTCCTTCTAATTAAGCTAGAATGTTCAAACTTCTTGTAGACTTTCACTAGGTCAATGTCATGATTGAGTTCAAAGATGAGCATTTTCTGCTTAGGGTAAGCAGAGATAAGCATGCTGATTTGTTGATTCTTTAGGGCACGATAACTTCGGTTATAATGAAGGGAGGGCGGAGAAACTTTTGTCAATAGAGAGTCTAATAGCTAGCCTGTTGTTTGAAATCATTGTATCATTTTTTTTAAATATCAGGGATAGCCGAAAAAAAGAGATTGAAAATCCAAAAAGTCGTATTTTTACAATTTGGAGCATGTTTAGAGGTCTTTCTCGTAAAGTCAACATAATATTTTTTGGGAACTTCTTCTACAAAGAGTCTTATTGGTAGTCTTTTATATGAAACCATCGATCAACAGTCCAACATATCAGGAGTAGAAGAACAAAAGGATCGAAAATTGAAAACGGCACCCTTTCATTGTTAAGCGAAACATGCAGTGTGGGTGACTACAATCTACACATTTAGTCATCGTATAGAGCTTATTCAACAGTATCGAATTCCAGCTGCTTAGGGATATTTTACGTGCACTCCAATGTGTACACGGGACCTTGGTTTTTCGTCCCATCCGAACGACTAGACAGCTGTGCTTGTCAGGCCCTCCGTTCTGCCTCACTGACAACGGGGAACCACGCCGGGAAATCAAGATGAACTTTCTCCGTGCAGAACTTTCAATTCAGGCCAAACGTTTATTGCATACGATTAAGCTGGTCAGTTGGAGCTTATTTTCAAAAGTTTTGTAATAATCGGTTGGTAATTAAAGTACCGTGCACATTAAACTGTTAAAACAGAAAATTTCGCCCGGTTGAAATGTTTCTTGCTATAAGTCAGCAATTTTCCGAATTCAGGGAGGCTGAATGGTTAGCATGTGCGCGCTCTATCGTAACGTCTGTCATTGAGTCAATGGGCGTCGTTTCGATCTCCAGGTTGCACGTGACATGAAGTATGATGTCCAACCTCGTGGGTTTTCTCCGTGTTCTTCGGTTTCCTCCCAACGGCTAAAGACCAGTAAGCGCAAGGGGAGTTTTTAAATAAAATTAAAAAACATATGTTAGTCACGAAATGACCTAGTTTGTGTCGAATGGGCATTAGGCCGCATTTCTCTCTTTCTCTTTTATTTTTAAAGTTTTGTAATAATCGGTTGGTAATCAAAGGTACTGTAAAAGTGATAAAACAGAAAATTTCGCCCGGTTGTAATGTTTCTCACTTTAAAGTCAGCAATTTGCCGATTTTAAGGGGCAAACGTTTATTGCGAACGCTTAAGCTAATCAGGGGGAGCTTATATTTAAAAGTTTTGTAATATTCGGTTGATAACTAAAGGTACCGTGCAAATTAAACTGTTAAAATAGAAAATTTGGCCCGGTTGAAATGTTTCTCACTGTAGGTCAGCAATTTGCCGATTTTAGGGAGGTTGCGTGGCTGAATGGTTAGCACGTGCGCTCTGTATCATAACGTCTGTCATTGAGTCAACTGGCGTTGTTTCGATTTCTTGGTTGTACGTGACAAGGAGTATGGTCGCCTGTCCAACCTCGTAGGCCGCAACGCCGCTGCCCGGGTAAAATTTCCCTCATTGCACACTTTATGGCATATGCCCGTCTTCATTAGCCCATTTTAGGAGCAGAACAGTAGGACGTTAAACCCCATTGAATTTCATTTCATTTTGTCTATGTTGCTTATTTATTATAGTGGATAAATATTTTTCTGGTTCTAGCAATTATTTAATTTCTGCATAGAAATCTTGCTTTGGCCAGTTTTTTTATTGCAGAGTGCCATTCTTGTAAAATTCAGTCTATGATCTTTTGTATAAAACATGCTTAAGAAGTCGTCACGATTTCCTACTTAAAACCAAACATATTGGAAATATTAGTCTGGCATTATTAAATCCTAATTTTATTGGTCTTATTTAAAATTAAACTTTCATTTAACTATGAACAACCCATAACGTGTCTCTTTAAAACAAATAAATACTCTAAAACAGTAGCTCAACCCTTTGACCTAAACTCATTAATTTACGATTTTGTTGTGAGCGACTTGTTATTCTCTCTATATGACATATTGCACGTGTCTGATTTCAAAGGGGTGGGGTGGCTGAATGGTTAGCACGCGCGCCTGTCATTGAGTTAACTAGCGTGTTTTCGAATGCCCGGTTGTACGTGACAAGGAGAAAGGTCGCCTGTCCAACCTGCCATTTTTAATTTTTTTTCCCGCCATTTTCATTTCATTTTCTCATCCGTCTCATTACAGTAATACAAGTTTCAGTTATTTCCCTTTAGTTTTTAGATTATTGTTATGCCTGGGTGCAATGTTTCATACTATATTTAGACTTGTAACTTCGCGAGTTTTTGACCAATTTTGATAATTTTTTCTTCTTATCCTTTTATTTAGGATACTTGATACAATCAATGACACGTGACGATGAATATGAAAGTTATTATTATTTTTTTTTTTGTGTGTTTTCTGCAAATCGGATTTCTCAGAATCTATCCATAGGATCTTTCCGAAATTTTGACCTACCCCCCCAAAAATGGGGTGCGAACCTTGATTAAATATATTTTCAAAACGTTTTACGAATCCGAAATCACCGAAATTTACGAACGAAAAAACTGACAATGCATAGTCGTAACTTTGTTATTTTTTGACCGATTTTACTAATTCTTATTTCTTTGAGTATCTTGAAAAATTTACTTCAAATCTGCAATTTCGGATTTTCGAATTTCGAAAATTCGTCGCTGTCATTTCGAACCGGAAGTTATTACCAATTTGACAACTTCTTTAATAGTTGTGCGATTTTCGTGAAATTTAGAATGTTAGTAGATCTTGCCAATGCGACTTCAATGATGTCCTTAGAAATTTTCTAAATTATCTCCCCTTTGTGAAATTAAGGATCAAAGTTTTCAAAAAAATCGTCGAAATATAGGTCAGAATGACCTAATTTTGTTTTTGAATACTAGAGAAGTAATTACTGATTCGTACACAAAATATGGAGTTTGTCGATCGAACCGGAAGTGCCACCATCTTTAAACGTGAAAAATCAAAAAGGCTTTTTTGCTATTTTACTTACAGACTCGGGAGTTATATTTTCAGAATCCTTGAAGGAATGCCTAAAAATCTGTCGGATCCGAATTTTGATTTCAGTCACGTGATGGTCACCATTTTGAATTGAAAATGAAAAATAGAAGCAATTTGAAGGGCCGGGACTTTGGAATACAATAACTTTCCTTCTAATTAAGCTAGAATGTTCAAACTTGGTGTAGACGTTCACTAGTTCAATGTCATGATTGAGTTCAAAGATGAGCATTTTCTGCTTAGGGTAAGCAGAGATAAGCATGCTGATTTGTTGATTCTTTAGGGCACGATAACTTCGGTTATAATGAAGGGTGGGCGGTGAAACTTTTGTCAATAGAGAGTCTAATAGCTAGCCTGTTGTGTGAAATCATTGTATCATTTTTTTTAAATATCAGGGATAGCCGAAAAAAAGAGATTGAAAATCCAAAAAGTCGTATTTTTACAATTTGGAGCATGTTTAGAGGTCTTTCTCGTAAAGTCAACATACTATTTTTTGGGAACTTCTTCTACAAAGAGTCTTATTGGTAGTCTTTTATATGAAACCATCGATCAACAGTCCAACATATCAGGAGTAGAAGAACAAAAGGATCGAACATTGAATACGGCACCCTTTCATTGTTAAGCGAAACATGCAGTGTGGGTGACTACAATCTACGCATTTAGTCATCGCATAGAGCTTATTCAACAGTATCGAATTCCAACTGCTTAGGGATATTTTACGTGCACTCCAATGTGTACACGGGACCTTGGTTTTTCGTCCCATCCGAACGACTAGACAGCTGTGCTTGTCAGGCCCTCCGTTCTGCCTCAGTGACAAGGGGAACCACGCCGGGAAATCGAGATGAACTTTCTCCGTGCAGAACTTTCAATTCAGGCAAAACGTTTATTGCATACGATTAAGCTGGTCAGTTGGAGCTCATTTTCAAACGTTTTGTAATAATCGGTTGGTAATTAAAGTACCGTGCACATTAAACTGTTAAAACAGAAAATTTCGCCCGGTTGAAATGTTTCTTGCTATAAGTCAGCAATTTTCCGAATTCAGGGAGGCTGAATGGTTAGCATGTGCGCACTGTATCGTAACGTCTGTCATTGAGTCAACGGGCGTCGTGGGTTTTCTCCGTGTTCTTCGATTTCCTCCCAACGGCTAAAGACCAGTACGCGCAAGGGGAGTTTTTAAATAAAGTTAAAAAAACATATGTTAGTCCCGAAATGACCTAGTTTGTGTCGAATGGACGTTAGGCCGCATTTCTCTCTTTCTCTTTTATTTTTAAAGTTTTGTAATAATCGGTTGGTAATCAAAGGTACTGTAAAAGTGATAAAACAGAAAATTTGGCCCGGTTGTAATGTTTCTCACTTTAAAGTCAGCAATTTGTCGATTTTAAGGGGCAAACGTTTATTGCGAACGATTAAGGTGGTTAGGGGGAGCTTATTTTTAAAAGTTTTGTAATAATCGGTTGATAACTAAAGGTACCGTGCAAATTAAACTGTTAAAATAGAAAATTTCGCCCGGTTGAAATGTTTCTCGCTGTAGGTCAGCAATTTGGCGATTTTAGGGAGGTTGCGTGGCTGAATGGTTAGCACGTGCGCTGTGTATCATAACGTCTGGCGTTGTTTCGATTTCTTGGTTGTGCGTGACAAGGAGTATGGTCGCCTGTCCAACCTCGTAGGCCGTAACGCCGATGCCCGGGTATGGCGTATGCCCGCCTTCATTAGCCCATTGTAGGAGCAGAACAGTAGGACGTTAAACCCCATTCAATTTCATTTCATTTTCTCTATGTTGCTTATTTATTATAGTGGATAAATATTTTTTGGGTTCTAGCAATTATTTAATTTCTGCATAGAAATCTTGCTTTGGCCATTTTTTTTATTGCAGAGTGCCATTCTTGTATATTGATCATTTGTTTAAAATATGCTTAAAGTTGGGTTCCCGGATACAAACTGGGTGATTTGATGATATATTAGAATTAAAAACATATTCAAACTAATTATCTTATCATAATTTTGCTTCAAATCGTTCTCATAACATTGTAATTGACGAGAATAGCCTGCTATAAAAATCTATCGAAAGAGACCATGTTTGCGTCAGGCGATTACCCCTCGCCGTAACCAATGGCAACGGTGGCAGACGACAGGGAAGAATGCATTGCATACACAAGACGATGTTGTCAGTAAGCGCTGACTATTTACTACAAATATAGAATCCTAATTAAATTCTCGGATTATCCACTCCATGCGTCCTTTTCCGTGATTTTTACCCCAGAAATTGTTGTATGTCTAACTCTTTATAAAGTTTTTCAAAATGTACACAAATCACTCAAGTGCGCGTGCAGCCTTCAACGCCAAGCGTGCAGGTACCCTTATTCGTCGGGTTGACTATTAAGGGAACCCCTTACATTTTTGTCCTGTTTACGCTCCATGAGTGTTTTTCAGGGAATCCTGTATTTTTCTAGTAAGATTGGATATCTCTTCTTTCCATATATACCAAAATTGCCATACTTTTATAGGCAATGACCACCCGATAAATACTTATCTGGGAACCCAACTTTAAGAAGTCGTCACGATTTCCTACTTATAACCGAACATATTGGAGACCATAATTATATAACATATCTTGGAAGCCCGATTACAGCTATACAAGTTTCAGTTATTTCCCTTTAGTTTAAAGATTATTTTTTTGCCCGGGTGCAATGTTTCTCACTACATTTAAATTTGTAACTTTGTGAGTTTTTGACCGATTTTGATATTATGTCTTTATAATTTTCCAAATCTACATATTTAACGTACATATTCAAACAGTTGAGTTCAACCTGATTCAAAAAGTTTTAGTTTTGTTCAAAGTTATCTCATTTAATTTTTCGATGTTTTCTGAAAGTTTTAAAGTCGGGAGTCATCCCGATTACAGCAACACAAGTATCAGTTATTTCCCTTTAGTTTTCAGATTACTGAATGTTTCATACTATATTTAGACTTGTAACTTCGCGAGATTTTGACCAATTTTGATAGTTTGTTATTCTTATCCTTTTATTTGAGATACTTGATAAAATCGATGACACGTGACGATGAATATGAAAGCTTTCATATCTGCATGGGACAGTAGCAGATCTAGTTATTATTATTTTTTTTTTTGTGTGTTTTCTGCAAATCGGATTTCTCAGAATCTATCCATAGGATCTTTCCAAAATTTTGACCTACCCCCCCAAAAATGGGGTGCGAACCTTGATTAAATATATTTTCAAAACGTTTTACGAATCCGAAATCACCGAATTTTACGAACGAAAAAACTGACAATGCATAGTCGTAACTTTGTTATTTTTTGACCGATTTTACTAATTCTTTTTTCTTTGAGTATCTTGAAACATTTACTTCAAATCTGCAATTTCGGATTTTCGAATTTCGAAAATTCGTCGCTGTCATTTTGAACCGGAAGTTATTACCAATTTGACAACTTCTTTAATAGTTGTGCGATTTTCGTGAAATTTAGAATGTTAGTAGATCTTGCCAATGCGACTTCAATGATGTCCTTGGAAATTTTCTAAATTATCTCCCCTTTGTGAAATTAAGGATCAAAGTTTTCAAAAAAATCGTCGAAATATAAGTCAGAATGACCTAATTTTTTTTTTGAATACTAGAGAAGTAATTACTGATTCGTACACAAAATATGGAGTTTGTCGATCGAACCGGAAGTGCCACCATCTTTAAACGTGAAAAATCAAAAAGGCTTTTTTGCTATTTTACTTACAGACTCGGGAGTTATATTTTCAGAATCCTTGAAGGAATGCCTAAAAATCTGTCGGATCCGAATTTTGATTTCGGTCACGTGATGGTCACCATTTTGAATTGAAAATGAAAAATAGAAGCAATTTGAAGGGCCGGGACTTTGGAATACAATAACTCTCCTTCTAATTAAGCTAGAATGTTCAAACTTGGTGTAGACGTTCACTAGGTCAATGTCATGATTGAGTTCAAAGATGAGCATTTTCTGCTTAGGGTAAGCAGAGATAAGCATGCTGATTTGTTGATTCTTTAGGGCACGATAACTTCGGTTATAATGAAGGGAGGGCGGTGAAACTTTTGTCAATAGAGAGTGTAATAGCTAGCCTGTTGTTTGAAATCATTGTATCATTTTTTTTAAATATCAGGGATAGCCGAAAGAAAGAGATTGAAAATCCAAAAAGTCGTATTTTTACAATTTGGAGCATGTTTAGAGGTCTTTCTCGTATAGTCAACATACTATTTTTTGGGAACTTCTTCTACAAAGAGTCTTATTGGTAGTCTTTTATATGAAACCATCGATCAACAGTCCAACATATCAGGAGTAGAAGAACAAAAGGATCGAACATTGAAAACGGCACCCTTTCAATGTTAAGCGAAACATGCAGTGTGGGTGACTACAATCTACACATTTAGTCATCGTATAGAGCTTATTCAACAGTATCGAATTCCAGCGGCTTAGGGATATTTTACGTGCACTCCAATGTGTACACGGGACCTTGGTTTTTCGTCCCATCCGAAGGACTAGACAGCTGTGTTTGTCAGGCCCTCCGTTCTGCCTTACTGACAAGGGGAACCACGCCGGGAAATCGAGATGAACTTTTTCCGTGCAGAACTTTCAATTCAGGCAAAACGTTTATTGCATACGATTAAGCTGGTCAGTTGGAGCTTATTTTCGAAAGTTTTGTAATAATCGGTTGGTAATTAAAGTACCGTGCACATTAAACTGTTAAAACAGAAAATTTCGCCCGGTTGAAATGTTTCTTGCTATAAGTCAGCAATTTTCCGAATTCAGGGAGGCTGGATGGCTGAATGGTTAGCATGTGCTCGCTGTATCGTAACGTTTGTCATTGAGTCAACGGGCGTCGTTTCGATCTCCAGGTTGCACGTGACATGGTGTATGATGTCCAACCTCGTGGGTTTTCTCCGTGTTCTTCGGTTTCCTCCCAACGGCTAAAGACCAGTGCGTACAAGGGGAGTTTTTAAATAAAATTAAAAAACATATGTTAGTCCCGAAATGACCTAGTTTGTGTCGAATGGGCGTTAGGCCGCATTTCTCTCTTTCTCTTTTTAAAGTTTTGTAATAATCGGTTGGTAATCAAAGGTACTGTTAAAGTGATAAAACAGAAAATTTGGCCCGGTTGTAATGTTTCTCACTTTAAAGTCAGCAATTTGTCGATTTTAAGGGGCAAACGTTTATTGCGAACGATTAAGCTGGTCAGGGGGGCTTATTTTTAAAAGTTTTGTAATATTCGGTTGATAACTAAAGGTACCGTGCAAATTAAACTGTTAAAATAGAAAATTTGGCCCGGTTGAAATGTTTCTCGCTGTAGGTCAGCAATTTGCCGATTTTAGATAGGTTGCGTGGCTGAATGGTTAGCACGTGCGCTCTGTATCATAACGTCTGTCATTGAGTCAACTGGCCTTGTTTCGATTTCTTGGTTGTACGTGACAAGGAGTATGGTCGCCTTACCAACCTCGTAGGCCGTAACGCCACTGCCCGGGTAAAATTTCCCCCATTGCACACTTTATGGCGTATGCCCGTCTTCATTAGCCCATTGTAGGAGCAGAACAGTAGGACGTTAAACCCCATTCAATTTCATTTCATTTTCACTATGTTGCTTATTTATTATAGTGGATAAATATTTTTCTGGTTCTAGCAATTATTTAATTTCTGCATAGAAATCTCTGGCCAGTTTTTTTTATTGCAGAGTGCCATTCTTGTATATTGCAGTCTATGACCCTTTGTTTAAAACATGCTTAAGAAGTCGTCACGATTTCCTACTTATAACCAAACATATTGGAAACCATAATTATATAACATATCTTGGAAGCCCGATTACAGCTATACAAGTTTTAGTTATTTCCCTTTAGTTTAAAGATTATTTTTTTGCCCGGGTGCAATGTTTCTCACTACATTTAAATTTGTAACTTTGAGAGTTTTTGACCGATTTTGATATTATGTCTTTATAATTTTCCAAATTTACATATTTAACGTACATATTCAAACAGTTGAGTTCAACCTGATTCAAAAAGTTTTAGTTTTGTTCAAAGTTATCTCATTTAATTTTTCGATGTTTTCTTACCATTTTCATTTCATTTTTCTGAAAGTTTTGAAATCGGAAGTCATCCCGATTACAGCAACACAAGTATCAGTTATTTTCGTTTAGTTTTCAGATTACTCAATGTTTCATACTATATTTAGACTTGTAACTTCGCGAGTTTTTGACCAATTTTGATAGTTTGTTATTCTTATCCTTTTATTTGAGATACTTGATATAATCGATGACACGTGACGATGAATATGAAAGCTTTCATATCTGCATGGGACAGTAGCAGATCTAGTTGTTATTTTTTTTTTGTGTTTTATCCACAAATCGGATTTCTCAGAATCTAACCACAGTATCTTTATGAAACTTTTACCTACCCCCCCAAAAATGGGTGGTAGCTGTTGATTAAATATATTTTCAAAACGTTTTACGAATCCGAAATCACCGAAATTTACGAACGACAAAATGGACATTGCATAGTCGTAACTTTATTGTTTTTTGACCGATTTTACTAAATCTTTTTTCTTTGAATACCTTGAAAAAAATCATTTTCATCAGCAGTTTCACATTTTCGAATTTCGAAATTTCGTCGCTGTGATTTCGAACCGGAAGTTTAGACCAATTTGACAACTTCTTTAATAGTTGTGCGATTTTCATTCAATTTAGTATATAAGTAGATCCTACCGATGTGACTTCAAAAATATAATTAGAAATTTTCTAAATTATCTCCCCTTGGTGAAATTAAGGATCAAAATTTTCAAAAAAATCGCCGAAATATAGGTCAGAATGACCTAATTTTTTTTTTTGATACTAGACAAGGAATTACTGATTCGTACACAAAATATGGAGTTTGTCGATCGAACCGGAAGTGCCACCATCTTTAAACGTGAAAAATCACTAAGGCTTTTTTGCTATTTTACTTACAGACTCGGGAGTTATATTTTCTGAATCCTTGTAGGAAGGCCTAAAAAATGTCGCGAATAGAATTTTGATTTAGGTCAACCGGGAGTCACCATTTTGAATTGAAAATGAAAAATAGAAGCAATTTGAAGGGCCGAGACTTTGGAGCACAATAACTCTCATTCTAATTAAGCTAGAATGTTCAAACTTGGTGTAAACGTTCACTAGGTCAATGTTATGATGGAGTTCAAAGATGAGCATTTTCTGCTTAGGGTAAGCAGAGATAAGCATGTTGATTTGTTGATTCTTTAGGGCACGATAACTTCGGTTATAATGAAGGGAGGGCGGTGAAACTTTGTCAATAGAGAGTCTAATAGCTAGCCTGTTGTGTGAAATCATTGTATCATTTTTTTTTAAATATCAGGGATAGCCGAAAAAAAGAGATTGAAAATCCAAAAAGTCGTATTTTTACAATTTGGAGCATGTTTAGAGGTCTTTCTCGTAAAGTCAACATAATATTGGTTGGGAACTTCTTCTACAAAGAGTCTTATTGGTAGTCTTTTATATGAAACCATCGATCAACAGTCCAACATATCAGGAGTAGAAGAACAAAAGGATCGAACATTGAAAACGGCACCCTTTCATTGTTAAGCGAAACATGCAGTGTGGGTGACTACAATCTACACATTTAGTCATCGTATAGAGCTTATTCAACAGTATCGAATTCAAACTGCTTAGGGATATTTTACGTGCACTCCAATGTGTACACGGGACCGTGCTTTTCGTCCCATCCGAACTAGACAGCTGTGCTTGTCAGGCCCTCCGTTCTGCCACACTGACAAGGGGGAACCACGCCGGGAAATCGAGATGAACTTCCTACGTGCAGAACTTTCAATTCAAGCCAAACTTTTATTGCATACGATTAAGCTGGTCAGTTGGAGCTTATTTTCAAAAGTTTTGTAATAATCGGTTGGTAATTAAAGTACCGTGCACATTAAACTGTTAAAACAGAAAATTTCGCCCGGTTGAAATGTTTCTTGCTATAAGTCAGCAATTTTCCGAATTCAGGGAGGCTGAAATAACTCTCCTTCTAATTGAGCTAGAATGTTCAATCTTGGTGTAGACGTTCACTATGTCAATGTCAGGATTGAGTTTAAAGATGAGCATTTTCTGCCTAGGGTAAGCAGAGATAAGCATGCTGATTTGTTGATTCTTTAGGACAAGATAACTTCGGTTATAATGAAGGTTGGGCGGTGAAACTCTTGTTAATCGAGAGTGTAATAGCTGGCCTGTTGTGTGGAATCGTTGTATCTTTTTTTTTAAATATCAGGGATAGCAGAAAAAAAGAGATCGAAAATCCAAAAAGTCGTATGTTTACGATTTGGAGCATCTTTAAAGGTTCTTTTCTCTTAAAGTCAACATAATATTTTTTGGGAACTTCTTCTACGAAGAGTCTTATCGGTAGTCTTTTATATGAAAACTTCGATCAACAGTCCAAAATATCTGGAGTAGAAGAATAAAAGGATCAAACATTGAAAACGGCACCCTTTCATTGTTAAGCGAAACATGCAGTGTGGGTGACTACAATCTGCACATTTAGTCATCGTATAGAGCTTATTCAACAGTATCGAATTCCAACTGCTTAGGGATATTTTACGTGCACTCCAATGTGTACACGCGACCTTGGTTTTTCGTCCCATCCGAACGACTAGACAGCTGTCCTTGTCAGGCCCTCTGCTCTGCCTCACTGACAAGGGGGAACCACGCCGGAAAATCGAGATGAACTTTCTCGTTGCAGAACTTTCAATTCAGGCCAAACGTTTATTGCATACGATTAAGCTGGTCAGTTGGAGCTTATTTTCAAAAGTTTTGTAATGATCGGTTGGTAATTAAAATACCGTGTGAATTAAACTGTTAAAACAGAAAATTTCGCCCGGTTGAAATGTTTCTTGCTATAAGTCAGCAATTTCCCGATTTTAGGGAGGCTGAATGGTTAGCATACGCGCGCTGTATCGTAACGTCTGTCATTTAGTCAACCTGCGTCGTTTCGATTTCCAAGTTGCACGTGACATGGAGTATGGTTTCCAACCTCGTGGGTTTTCTCCGTGTCCTTCGGTTTCCTCCCATGGCTAAAGACCCGTACGCGCAAGGTAAGTTTATAAATAAAATTAAAAAACATATGTTAGTCCCGAAATGACCTAGTTTGTGTCGAATGGACGTTGAGCCGCATTTCTCTCTTTCTCTTTTATTTTTAAAGTTTTGTAATAATCGGTTGGTAATCAAAGGTACTGTAAAAGTGATAAAAAATAAAACTTCGCCCGGTTGTAATGTTTCTCACTTTAAAGTCAGCAATTTGCCGATTTTAGAGGGCAAACGTTTATTGCGAACAATTAAGCTGGTCAGGGGGAGCTTATTTTTAAGGGAGGCTGAATAGCTGAATGGTTAGCATGTGCGCTGTATCGTAACGTCTGTCATTGAGTCAACGGGCGTCGTTTCGATTTCGAGATTGCACGTGACATGGAGTATGGTGTCCAACCTCGTGTGTTTTCTCCGTGTCCTTCGGTTTCCTCCCAACAGCTAAAGACCAGTACGCGCAAGGGGAGTTTTTAAATAAAATTAAAAAACATATGTTAGTCCCGAAATGACCTAGTTTGTGTCGAATGGACGTTAACCCGCATTTCTTTCTTTCTTTTTTATTTTTAAAGTTTTGTAATAATCGGTTGTTAATCAAAGATACTGTAAAAGTGATAAAACAGAAAATTTCGCCCGGTTGTAATGTTTCCCACATTGCAAATTTTAAGGGGAAAACGTCTATTGCGAACGATTTAGCTGGTCAGGGGGAGTTAATTTTAAAACTTTTGTAATATTCGGTTGATAACTAAAGGTACCGTGCAAATTAAACTAATAAAATAGAAGATTTCGCCCGGTTGAAATGTTTCTATCTGTAGGTCAGCAATTTGCCGATTTTAGGGAGGCTGCGTGACTGAATGGTTAGCACGTGCGCTCTGTATCATAACGTCTGTCATTGAGTCAACTGGCGTTGTTTCGATTTCTTGGTTGTACGTGACAAGGAGTATGGTCGCCTGTCCAACCTCGTAGGCCGTAACGCCCGGGTAAAATTTCCCTCATTGCACACTTTATGGCGTATGCCCGTCTTCATTAGCCCATTTTAGGAGCAGAACAGTAGGACGTTAAACCCCATTCAATTTCATTTCATTTTCTCTATGTTGCTTATTTATTATAGTGGATAAATATTTTTCTGGTTCTAGCAATTATTTAATTTCTGCATAGAAATCTCTGGCCAGTTTTTTTTATTGCAGAGTGCCATTCTTGTATATTGCAGTCTATGACCCTTTGTTTAAAACATGCTTAAGAAGTCGTCACGATTTCCTACTTATAACCAAACATATTGGAAACCATAATTATATAACATATCTTGGAAGCCCGATTACAGCTATACAAGTTTCAGTTATTTCCCTTTAGTTTAAAGATTATTTTTTTGCCCGGGTGCAATGTTTCTCACTACATTTAGATTTGTATCTTTGTGAGTTTTTGACCGATTTTGATATTATGTCTTTATAATTTTCCAAATCTACATATTTAACGTACATATTCAAACAGTTGAGTTCAACCTGATTCAAAAAGTTTTAGTTTTGTTCAAAGTTATCTCATTCATCCCGATTACAGCAACACAAGTATCAGTTATTTCCCTTTAGTTTTCAGATTACTCAATGTTTCATACTATATTTAGACTTGTAACTTCGCGAGTTTTTGACCAATTTTGATAGTTTGTTATTCTTATCCTTTTATTTGAGATACTTGATATAATCGATGACACGTGACGATGAATATGAAAGCTTTCATATCTGCATGGGACAGTAGCAGATCTAGTTATTATTATTTTTTTTTTTTGTGTGTTTTCTGCAAATCGGATTTCTCAGAATCTATCCGTAGGATCTTTCTGAAATTTTGACCTACGTTTTACGAATCCGAAATCACCGAAATTTACGAACGACAAAATGGACAATGCATAGTCGTAACTTTGTTATTTTTTGACCGATTTTACTAATTCTTTTTTCTTTGAATACCTTGAAAAAAATCATTTTCATCTGCAGTTTCACATTTTCGAATTTCGAAAATTCGTCGCTGTGATTTCGAACCGGAAGTTTAGACCAATTTGACAACTTCTTTAATAGTTGTACGATTTTCATGAAATTTAGTATATATGTAGACCTTACCGATGTGACTTCAAAAATATAATTAGAAATTTTCTAAATTATCTCCCCTTGACGAAATTAAGGATCAAAATTTTCAAAAAAATCATCGAAATATAGGTCAGAATGACCTGATATTTTTTTTGGATACTAGATAAGTAATAACTGATTTGTACACAAAATATGAAGTTTGTTGATCGAACCGGAAGTGCCACCATCTTGAAACGTGAAAAATCCCTAAGGCTTTTTTGCTATTTTACTTACAGACACGGGAGTTATATTTTCTGAATCCTTGAAAGATGGCCTAAAAATTGTTCAGAGCAGAATTTTGATTTAGGTCAATTGATGGTTGCCATTTTGAAGTGAATATGAAAAGTAGTAGCAATTTGAAGGGCCGAAACTTTGAAACACAATAACTCTCATTCTAATTGAGCTAGAATGTTCAATCTTGGTGTAGACGTTCACTATGTCAATGTCATGATTGAGTTCAAAGATGAGCATTTTCTGCCTAGGGTAAGCAGAGATAAGCATGCTGATTTGTTGATTCTTTAGGGCAAGATAACTTCGGTTATAATGAAGGGAGGGCGGTGAAACTCTTGTTAATCGAGAGTGTAATAGCTGGCCTGTTGTGTGAAATCATTGTATCTTATTTTTAAATATCAGGGATAGCAGAAAAAAAGAGATCGAAAATCCAAAAAGTCGTATGTTTACGATTTGGAGCATCTTTAAAGGTTCTTTTCTCTTAAAGTCAACATAATACTTTTTGAGAACTTCTTCTACAAAGAGTCTTATCGGTAGTCTTTTATATGAAAACTTCGATCAACAGTCCAAAATATCTGGAGTAGAAGAATAAAAGGATCGAACATTGAAAACGGCACCCTTTCATTGTTAAGCGAAACATGCAGTGTGGGTGACTACAATCTGCACATTTAGTCATCGTATACAGCTTATTCAACAGTATCGAATTCCAACTACTTAGGGATATTTTACGTGCACTCCAATGTGTACGCGCGACCTTGGTTTTTCGTCCCATCCGAACGACTAGACAGCTGTCCTTGTCAGGCCCTCCGTTCTGCTCACTGACAAGGGAGAACCACGCCGGAAAATCGAGATGAACTTTCTCGTTGCAGAACTTTCAATTCAGGCCAAACGTTTATTGCATACGATTAAGCTGGTCAGTTGGGGCTTATTTTCAAAAGTTTTGTAATAATCGGTTGGTAATTAAAATACCGTGCGAATTAAACTGTTAAAACAGAAAATTTCTCCCGGTTAAAATGTTTCTTGCTATAAGTCAGCAATTTCCAGATTTTAGGGAGGCTGAATGGTTAGCATACGCGCGCTGTATCGTAACGTCTGTCATTGAGTCAACCGGCGTCGTTTCGATTTCCAAGTTGCACGTGACATGGAGTATGGTGTCCAACCTCGTGGGTTTTCTCCGTGTCCTTCGGTTTCCTCCCACGGCTAAAGACCGGTACGCGCAAGGGAAGTTTATAAATAAAATTAAAAAACATATGTTAGTCCCGAAATTACCTAGTTTGTGTCGAATGGACGTTGAGCCGCATTTCTCTCTTTCTCTTTTATTTTTAAAGTTTTGTAATAATCGGTTGGTAATCAAAGGTACTGTAAAAGTGATAAAACATAAAATTTCGCCCGGTTGTAATGTTTCTCACTTTAAAGTCAGCAATTTGCCGATTTTAGAGGGCAAATGTTTATTGCGAACAATGAAGCTGGTCAGGGGGAGCTTATTTTTAAGGGAGGCTGAATGGCTGAATGGTTAGCATGTGCGCGCTGTATCGTAACGTCTGTCATTGAGTCAACGGGCGTCGTTTCGATTTCGAGATTGCACGTGACATGGAGTATGGTGTCCAACCTCGTGGGTTTTCTCCGTGTCCTTCGGTTTCCTCCCAACAGCTAAAGACCAGTACGCGCAAGGGGAGTTTTTAAATAAAATTAAAAAACATATGTTAGTCCCGAAATGACCTAGTTTGTGTCGAATGGACGTTTAGCCGCATTTCTCTCTTTCTTTTTTTTATTTTTAAAGTTTTGTAATAATCGGTTGGTAATCAAAGATACTGTAAAAGTGATAAAACAGAAAATTTCGCCCGGTTGTAATATTTCTCACTTTAAAGTCAGCAATTTGCCGATTTTAAGGGGAAAACGTTTATTGCGAACGATTTAGCTGGTCAGGGGGAACTTATTTTTAAAAGTTTTGTAATATTCGGTTGATAACTAAAGGTATCGTGCAAATTAAACTAATAAAATAGAAGATTTCGCCCGGTTGAAATGTTTCTATCTGTAGGTCAGCAATTTGCCGATTTTAGGGAGGTTGCGTGACTGAATGGTTAGCACGTGCGCTGTGTATCATAACGTATGTCATTGAGTCAACTGGCGTTGTTTCGATTTCTTGGTTGTACGTGACAAGGAGTATGGTCGCCTGTCCAACCTCGTAGGCCGTAACGCCGCTGCCCGGGTAAAATTTCCCTCATTGCACACTTTATGGCGTATGCCCGTCTTCATTAGCCCATTTTAGGAGTAGGACGTTAAACCCCATTCAATTTGATTTCATTTTCTCTATGTTGCTTATTTATTATAGTGGATAAATGTTTTTCTGGTTCTATTAATTATTTCATTTCTGCATAGAAATCTTGCTTTGACCAGTTTTTTTTTTATTGCAAAGTGCCATTCTTGTATATTGCAGTCTATGACCCTTTGTTTAAAACATGCTTAAGAAGTTGTCACGATTTCCTACTTATAACCAAACATATTGGAAACCATAATTATATAACATATCTCTAATTTTGGAAGCCCGATTACAGCTATACAAGTTTAGGTTATTTCCCTTTAGTTTAAAGATTATTTTTTTGCCCGGGTGCAATGTTTCTCACTACATTTAAATTTGTAACTTTGTGAGTTTTGACCGATTTTGATAATTATGTCTTTATAATTTTCCAAATTTACATATTTAACGTAAATATTCAAACAATTGGGATCAACCTGATTCAATTTTTTTTAGTTTTGTTCAAAGTTATCTCATTTAATTTTCGATGTTTTCTTACCATTTTCATTTCATTTTTCTGAAAGTTTTGAAGTGGGAAGTCATCCCGATTACAGCAACACAAGTATCAGTTATTTCCGTTTAGTTTTCAGATTATGCAATGTTTCATACTATATTTAGACTTGTAACTTCGCGAATTTTTGACCAATTTTGATAGTTTGTTATTCTTATCCTTTCATTTGAGATACTTGATATAATCGATGACACGTGACGATGAATATGAAAGCTTTCATATCTGCATGGGACAGTAGCAGATCTAGTTATTATTTTTTTTTTTTGTGTATTTTCTGCAAATCGGATTTCTCAGAATCTAACCATGGGATCTTTCTGAAACTTTGACCTACCCCCCCAAAAATGGGGTGCGAACGTTGATTAAATATATTTTCAAAACGTTTTACGAATCCGAAATCACCGAATTTTACGAACGAAAAAACTGACAATGCATAGTCGTAACTTTGTTATTTTTTGACCGATTTTACTAATTCTTTTTTCTTTGAATACCTTGAAAAAAATCGTTTTCATCTGCAGTTTCACATTTTCGAATTTCGAAAATTCGTCGCTGTGATTTCGAACCGGAAGTTTAGACCAATTTGACAACTTCTTTAATAGTTGTACGATTTTCATGAAATTTAGTATACAAGTAGATCTTACCGATGTGACTTCAAAAATATAATTAGAAATTTTCTAAATTATCTCCCCTTGGTGAAATTAAGGATCAAAATTTTCAAAAAAATCGTCGAAATATAGGTCAGAATGACCTAAAAATTTTTTTCGATACTCGACAAGTAATTACTGATTCCTACACAAAATATGGAGTTTGTCGATCGAACCGGAAGTGCCACCATCTTGAAACATGAAAAATCCCTAAGGCTTTTTTGCTATTTTACTTACAGACACAGGAGTTATATTTTCTGAATCCTTGAAGGATGGCCCAAAAATTGTAGGGAGCAGAATTTTGATTTCGGTCACGTGATGGTCACCATTTTGAATTGAAAATGAAAAGTAGTAGCAATTTGAAGGGCCGAGACTTTGAAACACAATAACTCTCCTTCTAATTGAGCTAGAATGTTCAAACTTGGTGTAGACGTTCACTAGGTCAATGTCATGATTGAGTTCAAAGATGAGCATTTTCTGCTTAGGGTAAGCAGAGATAGGCATGCTGATTTGTTGATTCTTTAGGGCACGATAACTTCGGTTATAATGAAGGGAGGGCTGTGAAACTTTTGTCAATAGAGAGTCCAATAGCTAGCCTGTTGTGTGAAATCATTGTATCATTTATTTTAAATATCAGGGATAGGCGAAAAAAAGAGATTGAAAATCCAAAAAGTCGTATTTTTACAATTTGGAGCATGTTTAGAGGTCTTTCTCGTAAAGTCAACTTAATATTTTTTGGGAACTTCTTCTACAAAGAGTCTTATTGGTAGTCTTTTATATAAAACCATCGATCAACAATCCAACATATCAGGAGTAGAAGAACAAAAGGATCGAACATTGAAAACGGCATCCTTTCATTGTTAAGCGAAACATGCAGTGTGGGTGACTACAATCTACACATTTAGTCATCGTATACAGCTTATGCAACAGTATCGAATTCCAACTGCTTAGGGATATTTTTTTCGTCCCATCCGAACGACTAGACAGCTGTGCTTGTCAGGCCCTCCGTTCTGCCTCACTGACAACGGGGAACCACGCCGGGAAATCAAGATGAACTTTTTCCGTGCAGAACTTTCAATTCAGGCCAAACGTTTATTGCATACGATTAAACTGGTCAGTTGGAGCATATTTTCAAAAGTTTAGTAATAATCGGTTGGTAATTAAAGTACCGTGCACATTAAACTGTTAAAACAGAAAATTTCGCCCGGTTGAAATGTTTCTTGCTATAAGTCAGCAATTTTCCGAATTCAGGGAGGCTGAATGGCTGAATGGTTAGCATGTGCGCGCTATATCGTAACGTCTGTCATTGAGTCAACGGGCGTCGTTTCGATCTCCAGGTTGCACGTGACATGGAGTATGATGTCCAACCTCGTGGGTTTTCTCCGTGTCCTTCGGTTTCCTCCCAACGGCTAAAGACCAGTAAGCGCAAGGGGAGTTTTTAAATAAAATTAAAAAACATATGTTAGTCACGAAATGACCTAGTTTGTGTCTAATGGACATTAGGCCGCATTTCTCTCTTTCTCTTTTATTTTTAAAGTTTTGTAATAAACGGTTGGTAATCAAAGGTACTGTAAAAGTGATAAAACAGAAAATTTCGCCTGGTTGTAATGTTTCTCACTTTAAAGTCAGCAATTTGCCAATTTTAAGGGGCAAACGTTTATTGCGAACGATTAAGCTGGTCAAGGGCAGCTTATTTTTAAAAGTTTTGTAATATTCGGTTGATAACTAAAGGTACCGTGCAAATTAAACTGTTAAAATAGAAAATTTGGCCCGGTTGAACTGTTTCTCGCTGCAGGTCAGCAATTTGCCGATTTTAGGGAGGTTGCGTGGCTGAATAACGTCTGTCTTTGAGTCAACTGGCGTTGTTTCGATTTCTTGGTTGTACGTGACAAGGAGTATGTTCGCCTGTCCAACTTCGTAGGCCGTAACGCCGCTGCCCGGGTAAAATTTCCCTCATTGCACACTTTATGGCATATGCCCGTCTTCATTAGCCCATTTTAGGAGCAGAACAGTAGGACGTTAAACCCCATTCAATTTCATTTCATTTTCTCTATGTTGCTTATTTATTATAGTGGATAAATATTTTTCTGGCTCTAGCAATTATTTAATTTCTGCATAGAAATCTTGCTTTGGCCAGTTTTTTTTATTGCAGAGTGCCATTCTTGTATAATTCAGTCTATGATCCTTTGTTTAAAACATGCTTAAGAAGTCGTCACGATTTCCTACTTATAACCAAACATATTGGAAACCATCATTATATAACATATCTTGGAAGCCCGATTACAGCTATACAAGTTTCAGTTATTTCCCTTTAGTTTAAAGATTATTTTTTTGCCCGGGTGCAATGTTTTTCACTACATTTAAATTTGTAACTTTGTGAGTTTTTGACCGATTTTGATATTATGTCTTTATAATTTTCCAAATCTACATATTTAACGTACATATTCAAACAGTTGAGTTCAACCTGATTCAAAAAGTTTTAGTTTTGTTCAAAGTTATCTCATTCATCCCGATTACAGCAACACAAGTATCAGTTATTTCCCTTTAGTTTTCAGATTACTCAATGTTTCATACTATATATTTAGACTTGTAACTTCGCGAGTTTTTGACCAATTTTGATAGTTTGTTATTCTTATCCTTTTATTTGAGATACTTGATATAATCGATGACACGTGACGATGAATATGAAAGCTTTCATATCTGCATGGGACAGTAGCAGATCTAGTTCTTATTATTATTATTTTTTTTTTCCATTTTGATCATATCTCAGAAACTACTTGTCGGATTGATCCAATTTTTTCGGTTTTACTGGGAAAGTGGGTGTGACTTAGAGATTAAAGCTATTTCAAACGTTCTGCGACAATGCGAAATGTCCGAAATCACCGAAGTTGTCGTTTTTTTAAATAATGCCCTAATATTAACAACAATTGTTGGATTGTAACGTTTGATAGATTTTGGCATAGCCAGAGACAAGGCACATGGCAACGGTTCTTTAGAATTTTGAATTTCGACGAATCGTCGGAAATATTAGGCGCCAAAGTTTGGAAATTTAAATTTTGACAAAAAACTTTTTTATTAATGAATATTTTTTGATGGCCTTTTACCCACGGTTAAAGTGTCGTCTGATTTGAGCAAAAATGTTAACATTTTTTGTCCCGATAATTTTCCGTGGCCGCTATTGGCTAATTCAGTTGATCGGTTATAGATAAATTATTTATTACCCGATTTGTATAAAACAAAGTGCATATGCTTCGTGGCCCCAAGTTACATTTTTTTTGTTACCGATGAAGTTTCCTGTCGGCACCGGAAGTGACTTTAATTTAGCAAAAACTACAATTTTGACAGTTCGGTACAACTTTTTGAAAGCAAATATTATTTTTTTCAAATCTTATATGACTGAAAAGATGTGCCATGTAAAGGCGCACAAAACATCGGGCTCAGTTTTTTTAATTTCGATTTCGTTTTCAGGCAATTTGGATTAAAGGATGAAAAAAGGTGTCAAAATAAGCTATTTACAACCCATCCAGCGTCATCATATTAAAAAATATATCTTCGTAACATTCATAATCTCGTAGTAATAACCCATACGAAGAGAATGTATGTGAAAATTAATTTGTAATATGCGCAGTTGCCGAGAAATGGGCAATTTTGCATGAGTCACTTTTCACGTAATTTTGGCTGTAAAAGAATCAATAATTATTCGATTTTCAATTTTCTTTCGCCATTGGATGCCTAATGCCATAGTGGACTATGTCAAACCATTTTACCTCTTACGCTTCCACCGGAAATGACGTCATTTGCTCAAAACATAAATTTTAGCCCTCAAAAACAATATTTTATTCAAATGAGTCGTACTTGTTATTTGTTTCAAATTATGATATTTGATTCTATTGATCAAATAGAATGAACCCATATGATCATACAGATACCACAAAATGGTTTCTAACTTGTACGGTTGCAGAGAAATGGGCGATTTTCCTTAAGTCACTTTTCAAGGTTTTTGGTCTATAAAAGTGTCAGTTATTATTCGAATTTCATACAATTTTCACCATATGATATCTTATATCATTCATGATTTCATAGAACTAATTTAACATTTTCAGTATCACCGGAAGTAATGTCATTTTGGCAAAAACTGTATTTTTAGCCTCCAAAACAGACATTTTTTTCAAATGAGTCTGATTTGTAATATATTTAAAATTATGATATTTGATTCCAATCAACAAATAGATTGAACCCATACGATCATATAGATACCAAAAAATAGTTTTTATCATGTGCGGTTGCCGAGAAATAGACGATGTGCTACAAGTCACTTTTAAAGGTTTTTGGTCTATAAAAGTGGCAATTCTTATTCGATTTACATACAATCTTCGCCATATGATGCCTTATGCCATTTCTGATTTCATAAAACTAATTGAACATTTTCATTATTCATTGAAATTTTGCCAGGATCACTTACAAGTAACATATATATAAAATGAATTGATATTGCTGGATTTGGTTGATTCTTCGTCCATTTTATTTGATGTTTACAATGCTTATGTGGAAACCTGTTTAATGGTTTCATTGGTATCGGAAGTGACATATGTTCAAGGGCAACATGGCACCGAAAGTAACGTGGCACCAGTGAAACCCGTCATTCCTGCATGCAGGTCTAGTTAATCTAGTTTTGTTTCGAGCAGATATCCTGTCACAGTTCTTTGGCTTAAATTGAGTTTTATCTGTGAGTTGAAAATCATCTGTGTTCCTGTTATTGCTCTCCCTTACAAATAGTTCAAATTTTTATGATAGATGAACCATAGCAAAGTTCTGTGATTAACTTGGATTTGTAATGTAATATTGGTGTTGTTAGACCCTTTTCTCAAAGAACTGTTTTCTAAATTGTCACCAAATTTGTGCTGTGGATAAATTCTTTGGCTTAAATTGAGTTTTATCTGTGAGTTGAAAATCATCTGTGTTCCTGTTATTGCTCTCCCTTACAAATAGTTCAAATTTTTATGATAGATGAACCATAGCAAAGTTCTGTGATTAACTTGGATTTGTAATGTAATATTGATGTTGTTAGACCCTTTTCTCAAAGAACTGTTTTCTAAATTGTCACCAAATTTGTGCTGTGGATAAATTGTTTCAATTTAAATGTCTGCTCTTATTCTATTACATCATACTATATTTATCTTTAAAATAAAAATACTTGTAGTACATTTTGTTGCAATTTTGGGGGGAATCACATGGCTAAGTGGGTAAGATGCTGGCTCGCTAGCCTGGAGGTCGGGTGTTCGATCCCTGCATTGGCCGAGACAGTTCATCCAGATTTCCCAGAGTGGTTCCCCCTTGTCAGTGAGGCAGGAGGGAGGGCCTGAAAAGTACAGTTGTCTAGTAGTTCCAATGGGACAGGAAACCAAGGTCCCATGTACACATTGGTGTGCACGTAAAAGATCCTTTGGCAGTTGGAATTCGATATAAAAGTGGGCCGTAGCACAGCTGCCCGGGCAAAATTTCCCTCATAGCATACTGTATGGCGTATGCCCTTCTTCATTAGTCCAATTTAAGAGCAGAACAATAGGATGTTAAACCACATTTCATTTCATTTGTTGTAATTATGTAAATTGTGCTGTTTTGACATTTGATTGCAATTACATTTTGAATTCTGAATGGTTATTGGTAAGTCGAGAGAAAAATGGGGTGCACATAAAAGATCCTTTGGCAGTTGGAATTTGATATAAGAGTAGGCTTTAGCGTCCCTCCCCTGGCCAAATGTCCCTCATAGCACACTATATTATGATGTAGACCCGTCTTCATTAGCCCAAGTTTATGAGCAGAACGTTAAACCTCATTTAATTTCAGTTCACGTTTTTGTTAATATTTTGTCTATAACTAGAAATTAAAAGGGGGTTAACACCCTACTCTTCTGCCCCTAACCTGGGCTAATGGAAGACAGGCATGTGCCATACAGTGTGCTATGACGGAAATTTTGTCCGGGCAGCGGCGCTACAACCAATTCTTAGATCGAATTCCAACTGACAAGGGATCTTTCACGTGCAGCCCAATGTGTACACAGGACTTCGGTTTTTCGTAACAATCCGAACGACTAGACAACCGCCCTTGTCAGGCCCTCTGTTCTGCATCACTGACAAGGGGAATCCAGACCGGAAAATCCAAATGAACTTTCTCGACCAATGCAGGGATCAAACACCTAATCTCCAGGCTAGCGTGCCAGCGCCTTACCCACTTAGCCATGTGATCCCCCGTCTATAATTAGTCTCATGTTGCAGTTAGGAACAGTTTTTGTTCCTTTTCGGTATGATCCACCTTAGGGTTGTAGCTGTTTATTTTATGTGGGGTTTTTGTCAACGGGCTGCAATTCTGAATGGATCATTTTGGAACTTGGTATATTTATTCCTTATACCGTAAGGATATTAACAACTATCAATTTTGTTGCATGGCTTGACCTCCGGGGCTGGTGCCACACTCACTTTTTTTAGTTGATATTATACAGGTTACAATTTTAAACCGATTTTGTTCAATTTGCCCAAAAGAATGTTTAAAATTTAGAATTTGGTATTTTAATTGTTAGTATCCTGACATTTTAAAACTGATATTTGTTTTACGTTAGACAACAAATATTAGGTTTATTTTAGATTCACTTTAGAAAACTAATGTTACATTAACGTTAGACAACTAACGTTACATTAGCGTTAGAAAATTAACGTTATATTAACGTTAGAAAATTAACGTTAGAAAATTAACGTTACATTTACGTCAGAAAATTAACGTTACATTTACGTCAGAAAACTAACGATAAACTAACGGTTAGAAACCTGACGTAAAATTTATGTTAGATTAACGTTAGAATTATCACCAATAACACATATATAATTATTTTTTCTGAATTTCGACTATTAATCAATTGTTAGAATGTGCACACACTGGTATGGTTATTTAATCAAGAAGAACTCTTACGAAAAAAAATGGTAAGAAAACCGTCATAAAATTTACGTTAGATTTACGTCATTTTCTGACGTAAAAGTAACCATAACCATTATGACGTAAAAGTAACGTCAATTTAACCGTAAAATTTTACCATTATTGGACGCCAACCAAAATCTAACCATAATGACGTAAAAGTAACGTAAATCTAACCATCCATGTTTAGTGGGATATAGCAGCGAATAGGTTGGAAATATAAGAATCATATAAGGTATATTTAAATAAACTGCCTTGATTGACTTCGGTATGTCGGTATGATTAAAAGTGAGGATATAGGTGCTGGTAGGAATCACCTTACCTCCTCGGCGTACACTAATTGGTTAAACTTGTTGGACGCCATTTCATCCGCACTGCTGCTTTCGAGGTCCTCGATTGACTTTGGTAGATCGGTACGATTAAAAGTGAGAATATGGGTGCTTGTAGGAATCACCTTATCTCCTCGGCGTACATTAATTGGTTAAACTTGTTGGACGCCCTGAGAAGAAAGTATTAAACCATTTCATCCGCACTGCTGCCTTCAAGGTCCTGACATCGAATAACAACTCTTCTAGAATGATCTGTGTGGAGACACCTTGATAGGAATGTCTTCAAAAGTTATTAATTTCAGAAGCGTGGTAGCATGCTGCTCCGTGACACATTCTATCAAGGGTGTTCCATTCTTCAATTTTTTAATAGCTATGGGTTAACCGGCATTTGCCCTTAGCTATCAAAAAAGGTGAGACTTTAGATAAGTAAGTAGAGGGGCTCTCAATCAAGAGAAACCCCGGACATGACTTTGCCATTTTATTTTTAAATATATTAGAAACGTCCTTCATTTGTTGGTGTGTGTGTGTTACGACACGCAGGAAATACGAGGGGTGGGGGGCTACACCCCAGGGGGAAGGGAACATCTAAAGGCATGCCTAACAAAATTGCACATTTAAGGGGTGACTGGTCTGTAATTGGCATATAAGTCCGACAAACTATCCCCTATAATCCCTTGCAGGTCCTATCGTTATTAAAAACCTAAAGGTAAACTTGTTTAACTATCCAATCCTACGTCGCAGTCATGTGAGTCTAGTACTACCAGCCCAGAAATGGCAAGTTAACACTGTGGCAACATTATTAATAATCAATTTTCGGGCAATTAATTCACTTTAGAACATTGGGGATAGTGTCTTAATAAATTGATATAAATTATCCAAATGTATTATAGCTTAAATACATATTTATTTTATCATAACGAATAAACATCGTCTTGATAATCCAGGAATAAGTGATGGCGGTCAGGTGGAATCGTGTCTACCGACTAAAGGGAAATCATATCTACTACAAACGAAGCACGAGGACGGGGAAACGGCTGAAAAGCTTGACGAATCTCTACAATTGGCTGTATTTGATGGAAATGAACTCGGGGGTGCTCTTGGACCAAATCCTTTGGCAGAAAAAATTGAAAAACTGAAACAAGAAAACGAAAAGCTAAAACAAGACTACGAAAAGCTAAAACAAGAAAACGATAGGTTGAAACAAGTAAAGGGTATAACAAACGCAGTCAAATCAGATATGCCACCCGGTAAGATTTTATTGATAATCATTAAGTGCTGAGACTTAAAAATACCGTTGTGTGTGCAGAAGTATTATACTTTCTTCAAAATAGATGGAAAGTAAAGTTTCAGTGAATATCAGTGCAACCTGAGATTGGACGCTATAGTCATGGATAGGGGTGTAACGATACATCGAACAATCGATGCATCGCGATAGTTCGACTGTCGATAGTATGTATCGATAGTAAAACGAAACTATGGATAAAAATTGCGATAGTCAAGCAAACTATCGATAGTTTCGATGGTTTTTAATAGCGAAAGTAAAATGGGTCAAATTCACTCGTATTTGTCAAATAATTACTCTGGATTTTTAACTAAGACCTCTGTTATCACTAAAATAGCGTTACACGATCTCAATGTCACATGGAAATCTTCGTCTACCATATTAGGCATGGCTTACTAAGGAATGTGTAAAATGGTTGAGTTTGGCGCGAAAAGACTGAAAATGGTCACGTACGCCAATAACAGACTTGTTGAAAGCATGCCGCATATGACAGGAAAGTTGGCTATGCCTTTTTTACAAGTTACTAAACTACCAATGTAATATTAATAATATGCCATTTTATGTAATATAAAGAAAAAAAACAATGTACTTTATTATTTAAATTCACAATCAGAAATCGACTTTACCGTGTACCTGAGATACCAGCTAGGAGGCTCTTCTATTCGCCCCCACCCTTTTGCCGCACCTTTAGAAGACACATGTTGTTTTTGGTTTTTATCTGTACCGTCTTGTGTCGCTTCTGTCGGTTTTTTTTTGTCGATATGATTACCGATATCCGTGTTAAAATATTACATACTGATGTACAGGAGATGTTGAACTAGTGAATTGTAATCTATTGCCAGTACTGGATTTTTGATAAACAGTGTAGGGGTAAGTCAGAATGCGGGAATGTCGTACGCAGCCCAACCGATACGATTTTTGGCGAGTTGTAGTTGTAATATCATTATTTTGTTCTGCTCATTCGATAGTCCGTTATATAAATGGACTCTTACATTGATTTGGCGATAAGGGACCAATGAAAATTGTCTGTTATAAACGATTGTCCGTTAAAGAGTTTCCGTTATAAAAAGAATTTGAAAACAAAATTTTTTTATTACAAAAATCGGGACCAAACTGTTGTGTCCGTATAAGCGATTGTCCGTTCGGAGTCTACTTGTATTATATTATCTAACATTACCTGGAACTTTCTAGTGTTTCAAAATTGTTAGTTTTATTAAATGTTATAATAAATGTATACCTGACACTGTGTTTTAAACCTAAACTAATAATCAGGTCAAACTATCGCAATAGTCCAATAGTATCGCAATATTTAATCCCCAATAGTAATAGTATTGCAATAGCTGTTTACCCAATAGCAATACTATCGCAATAGTGAAAATTACCAACAATAGTCACCCCTAGTCATGGAGTCAAGGGTTGTTTGCATGCATAAAAGCGATCCTAACATTCTAACCTGATTCCGTTCCAGGATCACCTGGGACACCATTTTATCGAATATACAGGTCACAATTCTATGGAATACAATTACTGAGCGACGTTTCGACTAGGCTTCTCTAGTCGTTATCAAGCAATGATAAAATCTAAAAAATAAGACAAGTCAATATATACATATATACAACTGGGTGTAGTTTTTTTCTTTGATGTCCATAGCAGTTATATCTCATAACAACCTCTCATGACGTCATCATAGGTTGATATATTCGGTTCATATCAACCGCTGATGACGTCATGACAGGTTGATATTTCATATCAACCGCTGATGACGTCATCCCAGGTCGATATATTCGGCTCATATCAACCACTGATGACGTTGATGAAATAATACAAAAACACAGAAATCAATTTTTATTCTTTTGACAATTACAATTAATATTTATGGTACAGTTGGAAGAATTTACTATCGAAACAGACGGCTTAGTTAACGGCATTTCTTGATCGGTCTCTAATTTGGGTTTTTTTGCCTCGGATTCATAGCTGGTACTTGGCCCACTTTCCTGTAACAAATCACTTACGTGACGTTTTTGTTCATCAGTTGTTCTTTTGTACACTCTAACACCTGAAACATGTACACAATAATTGTAGGTTAAATTTCTTTTATCAAAACTATCACGAAAAAATTAATTTACCACCAACACTTCGATAACTACAAAAACTATAGGATAAGCTTACAAAAATATCTGACGAAAACTTTCAACTTACCCCCAATACTTCTATGACCAGTTCTTTCCATTATTAACTGTTCTGGGACATCTTTGGAAAATAATTTAGTAGTAGTTGTTACTCTCAGGCTATGATTAGTCTTGTGACCACTAATTCCTGCTCTTTTACACAAATCGGGCACAACTTTCTGGATGGTGTTATGGCCCATTGGCTGTTTACTAAACCAGAGGCTGTCTGTTGTTTGTTTAAGGGGTGTCAGATAAAATGCATCGTCCCTTCCCACTGAAGGACACACTGCCATATATTTTTTGTAGATCGCAATGACATTTATTTTTGTCAGAATTGGGATGATGATCCACAGTTTTAGGAGCCACTTTACGATGCTTTAAACCTCCTTGATATATTTTTGATACATCTTCTTTATATCTAAGAAATGATGTACCATCTATACTAGTTAATAAACATATTTGACTGTTCTTAAAGCGTAACTTGCGATGTTCTTGTCCGCTTCTTAGACTAAAATGTAACCCATTTAAATATATCAACGTGTTCACCAACAATCTTGGATTATGGGACCCTAAAACTCCACATTTCCACATTTGTTCTTCTTCATTATCTGTGATTGGTTCTGCCTGCTTTCGTAAGTTTCCCAATCCCATATTTGAAAGTTTTTTCATTTGTCCGTCTAACACTTGTTTGAATTCCTCAAACTCTGAATTTGATAAAATATCAATGTTTACCTTACGCTCTACTTTCATGTAGGATGCCAGGCCCATAACCATACTTAAAATGCTGTTCGGTGGGTAATATGATCCATCCACTTTTCTATCTTCTAAAACAAAACGAGATAGCCAATAATAAAGTTCCGAGTTACTCATGTCTAATATGTCTTTTAGAATTTTATTTTCATCCACGTTTTGGTTGTTTCTCCAAACACTCCAAGACTTGAAAGTGTTACAGGCCCATGAGTTTCTGCGTAAAGTATTTTTTGGGACAGCCCCCTTCACACACTCGGTTAGATCCTTCTCTGAACAAATTAAAAATCTTTTAGATTGACTGTCAGAAATATCGTTTGCCTTGTACAAATTTTCTTCGGCCTGTTGACTCACAAGTATAAGATCTTCATCGGAATTTGTATTTGCATTGGATTCGCCTTCCATCTCTTGGCTAAAGAGTAACAACTCTTCATCCGATAAGGTTTGATTGGTATCCATTTTATATAAGATTTCAATTCAAATGAACCTGTTGTGACTACAAAAATGGCGATAAGGTTGCTTGATAGAAACATGCACGGGCATACGCGTGAATGCTTTCGGTAATTTTCGCTGTTTGGCGGAAACTGTCGAGCAATTATCCAATCACTGTTGCCTTTTTTTTTAGAAAAGTCCATTAAATTTAAGGGTGAACGTTGTATATGTTAGATATAAACCTACTCTCCCTCGGATTGATATGATAGAGAACCCTTGGGCTGCGCCCGCGGGTTCTCTATCATATCAACCTCTGGTAGGTTAATATCCTATACGTACATAACTATAACAATACATTCTCAATGCCGACAACACAGGGATCTACCTTAATTTGCATTGAGAATGTATTGTTATGTACATGTATATATTGACTTATTTTTTAGATTGTCTTTAGCAGTGGGAGGAAACAGTGGGGTCCGGGGAAAACCCACGAAGCTGGACAGGCGACCCTATTCCTTGTCATGCACAGTCGACCCTATTCCTTGTCACGCATAACCGGGGAATCGAAACCACACCAGTTTACTCGACAGACCTTATGATACAGCGCGCACGCTAACCATTCGGCCATCCATGCTTTAAATCTGATCACTTAAAATATAAATTGGTTTATTCTGAATGAGGGGGCAATGAAATACTTACTGAAATTCTAAATATACCACAAAACCTAAACGGTTTATGCAGTCCAAAGTATATTTTATATCAATTATATAATAAACACCCAAAGGTCTTAATAAAATATTTAAACCTCACAACACATAATTTATACAATGAATAACTGGGCACAAATTCGGAGGGGGTGCCCACATGGTTCAGATTTGTCAGATTTAAAGCAAGGTTCATATTGCCGGGTTTCAGAAGGTGACCCACGTGGTCCTCAATCAGAATCAATTGATAAACTTAGGGGCGCTTTTATGCATGGACTACTAGTAATGTACTAAGATTTGAGAAACATGTGAACAGAAATAATTATTGAAATATTTAAAGTTTTTTAAAATGTAAAACAATTTACATTTTTTTTAAAAAGAAAAAACCCCAAAAAGATTCTGAATATTAACGAACTCATTGTCCAAATTTTCAAAATTCTATATTTTACTGCGATATTTGGGAAATTCACCAAATGCATAGGTGTAGAATGATGTATAGATTTAGTTTGCAGGGAAGTGTTACTTCCAACAAATTTTCCAGTATTAGCAAATATATCATGAATTAAATGTATAAATGTAAACACCCGAGTACATTGTTAGCGAGGATTAAGCCGTGACACAATGAGACTTCGAGTTTTTGTTCCATTTTCTCAGCCATATTGTTCGGTAGGCGTATTTTGAAATCGCTCAATTGGTGTTTGTTACAGTTGCAATACTTTTAAGAAAACGAAAGGGTTGTATGCTAAAAGAAGATCAACCAAAAATTATTAGCAAAATGCCGTTCCTAGCTGAACAATTGCATCCGAAAGATCTAATTACCATAATGTTTTCGAAGTTTCTCATTAACGAAGATGAAGCTGTACGACTTAGGATAATACTTGAGAATGAGGGCAGGACAATATGTACCGAGAAAATGTTATTGATGTTATTGAGATGTGGCAAATATGCGTACAGAATTTTCCTGAAGTGTTTAGAACTAACAGGCTATATGGATGTTATAAAGGAACTAGAACCCAACTGTGGTAGGTAGCATTCATTTGCCTATACGACTTCCTTGTAATACACATAAACAAAAACGCAACAGGCGCATCAACAGAACCAAATTGTATTACTTTAGGCTATAACTAAAATACAAATGGATGTCCTGTAGTGATTGAATGTATGTAAAAAAGATCGGGCAATTCGTGAGGGCTTCTTAAGCTCCGGCAGCAACGAATTGAGCGCTGGCAAAAACTTTGACATACCAAACAATTGCCGAAAGACCTTGCGAAGGTTCATTTTCGTTTTGAATTCGTGTGTTCGTTTTGCCATTTTTAATACCACCGTGGGGGCATTGGGGGCTTCACGTATTACCTTCCGAGACAATCGGCCAGATTGTAAGGAGAACAAGCGGTTGCCATGCAATAAGAGAATGGCAGAGAACAAGCTAAAAAGCGATTTTACGAACAAGGGCCGTAATCCAAGGAGTTACTATACGATATGCGCAATTGTTGGGTTATAAACATTCGTTTCAAGTTTCATCAAAACCGGATAGACAATTTTGGTATTATATACTTTTACACGGGCCATTTTGTCCCGCAGTTTCGGTCCGATTTTCATAAAATTCGGACTCAACTGTCAATATGGCGTAACGGTTACATGATGGCTTAAAAGGCCTCACGAATGGTCCGATGTTTTTACGATCAGAGTTGAATTTACTTGATCGTGTAACCATCTTGTGTCAATTTCGTGAGATTGTGAAGCCCGATAAAACACCTTTCAGTTCGTCAGTTCGAGCACCTCTACAAAGCCATCTTTAGGCCTCGTGTGTCCTGTCGGTATAAAGTACTATCCACAATCACATGATCGTATCACCTTCGTGTGTGGTTCGGGTGCTATCGTGAGACCTTCTGTGGGAAACAACGCACTTGCTTCGGATGTTGATTGACTGTTTACCAAGTTCGGGACCATCTTCGCGTGAAATTAAAAATCCCATTTGTATGGCCGTCTGGTACCAATTTCGGAACATAATGATTAATGAATGCCACCAGGGGTGTCGATAGCAGACAGGTTGATATTAAAATCCGGCCCCGGTTTCACAAAGCATTGTCAGACTTAAGTTAAGAATTTACTCAAAATTGTTGGCCTTTTTTGAAAATAAAATATACCCTTTTATAAAACCTTTGTTGTTTTAATGTATCAAATACATCAATAAGAAACTACGTGCAAAGATGTTTCTCATAAACAGTGATTGAAAGTTGAGTAAATTCTTAACTTAAGTCTGAGAATGCTTTGTGAACTCGGGGCCATTTCAACTTTCACGTGTCAAGATGGCGCGAAGCGTCCATAACATGTCACTATGTAACAATAGTCAAATGTAACAAGACATGGATATAAGAACAAAGATGTTACAATGAACATTTATAATTTTATTTAATAAACATAATTAAGATATACTATTCAAAAAAAGTAGGGGATATTTGATTTTGGGGGCGTAATACTAAAATATGCAAATGACTACGAAAAAAGTCACTATAGAACCTAACAGAAGAAGCATTTCCAGTTACATGTGACGCCCAAACGCACCAATAGCTACCGCATGGAATGCAGGTGATGCTTGGGATCATCATGGGGGTCCAACCCAAGATTTGCACGACTCTGACTTTGAATGTTACAGTCATTGTGGCATTGAATTCCAGGGTGGAAACATCAGTTTAATTGTTTCAGTGACCAGAAAACAAATTTTGATATGCGTCGGCTTACCCAAAATGAAAGGTTACGTGCCCTTGGCATGCTACAGATCGGCACAACACAGGTGGTTGTGGCGCGGACGATGAATGTTTCTCAGTCTGTCATAAGCAGGCTATGGTCCAGATACCGTGATACACAATATGTACAGGACAGACCACGCTCAGGTCGACCAAGGGCGACAACTCAAGCCCAGGATCGATTTATCCGTACCTTGGCCCTGAGAAATCGTGTCATCACAGCAAATCAGATTAACGCTCGTCTTCAAACAGACACTGGTGTGAGAGTGGGTGGCCAGATGATTCGGAATCGACTGCATAGGGGTCACCTTCGCGCCCGACGTCCTCGCGTGATCCCTTGTTTGAGAGATCATCACATTCAGGCAAGACGTCGTTGGTGTAGGGATCGTCAACACTGGAATAATCGACGCTGGAGCAATGTGATGTTTTCAGATGAGTCAAGGTTCACTGTTGATTTTTTGGACAGACGTAGGAGGGTGTGGCGTCGTCGAAACGAGCGCTTCCAAGACGTTAACGTCATCAGACATGATCGATTTGGGGGTGGTTCTATTATGGTGTGGGGAGGCATCACTGTTGCTGGAAGAACGGCTTTACATGTTGTTGCAGGGCGTGTTACAGGCCAGTACTACCGGGACAACATCTTGGCAGTCCATGTTGTGCCGTTCGCACGACGTCATGGCCGCCGTTTCATCTTCCAGGATGACAACGCAAGATGTCACAGGGCCAGGATCGTTACAGGTTACCTCCAACAACAGAACATCACCACATTACCTTGGCCAGCACTGAGTCCCGACCTCTCCCCCATCGAGCATGGACAGAGGTTACATCAACGTCAACAACGTCCTGCCAATGTCCAAGAACTTGCTGCTGCGTTGCAACAGGAATGGGACAATCTGGACCAAAATGACCTTAGACGTCTCATTAGGAGTATGCCACGTCGGATCAATGCTTGTTTGGCAAACAGAGGAGGATTTACCCGTTACTGACTTTGTTGTGATGCTGTGGTAACTTTGCTGTTTGACCCCGGGTATCATTTTACCCTTATAATCGTCAGTCTGTTCCTTACTTAGTCTAACGATCATTTGGAATAAATCGATGAATGTGAACTTCATTTCATTTTGTCATTTGTTTCTTCGTCAGTTTCATTAGGTGACTTTAATAACACTTAAAAATCAAATATCCCCTACTTTTTTTGAATAGTATATATTGTATGTATTATAAAATACCGTCTTCATTAGCCCAGTTGGGTTATAGACGATACTAATGGTCCACGGAAAAGAAACATAGATCACGTGACTTAAGTTAAGGAGCAGAGAAGCCGTCCATTTCATTTATGATCATATCAGGTCATAATGTACAAACTTACACCTACGCCTGTTACCTCTATTCTTTAGAAATGTTTGAGGGCAACATCAAATATCCTGGACACCAGTATGCTGAATTGATTGACAACAAACATCCAAAACGTGAAGAGTTCATCAAAGAGGTAGAAGGGGAATTAGAAGAAACGTACAATTCAACGGAAATTTTTGTCATTACAACATTAACGTAAGTAATTATTTTCTATTTCCGGAAAACCAGATTACTGGTTTCAGCTTTATTTACTTTGACGCCTTACTCTGACTATATGCTGGCGTCTGAATCAACGAAATTGCATTCGATTGAGACGTAATAAAGTCGGGCCGAAGTCACATTTTCGCAGGCCACGATATTATATTTGTTATCGGCAGAATCGTGACCAAATCCACACCTCCGACCCGTCTAAGTAAGCAACGACAATAACTTTTTTTTGGTCGGTAAGGCCTAGAGTATTCGAGAAAGGGTGACGACAAGAACATATATGTTATAGATATGCACATTCTACATATTATATCCAAATTTTAAATTATGGATACTTGAAATTGATGGTCCCTGTGGTGATTGGAATGCAAAGTCATTTTGACAAAATTTCAAAAGTTGTACGCTATGCATTCGATCTCGTTATACTATCATTCAACATACGGTACTTCCATATTAATGTGTTAAAATACTCTGTTACAGTAAGGGGTGTGTTCAAGTCTCGTTCCATCTAATATCGCTGGGTTCAAAGAGTGAAGGCGAACTTCGTGAAGTTTTAGAATCCAAGGTGAAATCTGGATATATTGGTGATAACAAAGTATCTACAGAGGGATTTAAATTTAAGAAAATTGAAGGAGGTATTCATTGATTACTGACCTCTTTATTTCATATATTTGCAAATCACCCAAATTGTTTTATATTCATATTAATTTTAAGGTTATTACATTATAGCGCTCATTACTGCAATACACGCATTCAATGGCACTGCAAAATTAAAATGAATAATTTAGTATGTAGTACATGAATATAAGTATGGTATATTAATAATTAATTAAATCGTGAGGGTCCTTAGGGAAAGGTACGTTTTAAGTGATATCTTAAAACCATCCTAAGAGTTATGAGTTTTTTAAGCTGTCGGGTAGATCATTCCCTAGCCGCGGACCGGCAACAATGAAGACCTGTCCGCATATTTTTTCTTTTTGTAGCTAGGACATATTTTAAGCTGTCGGGTAGATCATTCCATAGCCGTGGACCGGCAACACTGAAGACCTTTCCGTAAATGTTTTTCTTTTTGTAGACTGGCTGTGTGAAAATCGTGTCGAAAATCGGTTGGGATTTTTTTTTTAAACTGTAAATCTATCAACTAGTGTGGAGCAAGGTTATTTAAGCACTTATATACTATGAGGAATAGTTTATATTCTGCACGAACATGTTTATTCAAAAAGTGAAGTCCTTTCAGAGCATCTGTTGAACTTGAATATTTTGACTGTCCGAGGATCATTTTTGCTGTGAGATTTTGTATTCTTTGAAGCGGTAACACGGTATTTTTTGTCAGATTGACATAGAGGCTATTGCAGTAGTCCATATGTGAAAAAACCACAGCATTAGCAAGTTTTAAACGAGAATTTCTATCAAGGTAGTTGTATACTTTGATGTAATTTGTTGTTTATATTTATAGCATGATCTACAGAAACTACATGCTTATGCTTCATATTGTAATTTCATCTCTCTTTACAACAAAGGCTATAGCGAGGAAATGGTCACTGACAGAAAAGGGGTTCAAGATTCACACATCGTAACAGAGGAAACTTTTAATGATCAAAAACAAAAGATTGGTGAATTGCAAGAGCTTAATTTCAGATTGCTACAACATATTGCTGAATTAGAAACAGAACTGGAAGAGGGTGGGTTATGACAGAACAAAGTATTAGTTATAAATGAACCAACTTTGATTTTCGAAAACCTGTTGTGAATCATTATCAATTGAAACACAGTGGATTATTCGATTATTACAAAAGCAATATTGTTATTAGTTTCTAACAAATGACATCTACATCTTTCCACAAAGTTCAAACATGCTATATTAGAGTCATTTGAAAACCCATTGAATTTTACGAACCCCCATATTTCTCAAGTATTCTAATTGTTAAGTTGGTAGGCTACCAAATAAGGTTAGTTTACTTTGGTACTATAGAAGCGACAGGCCGGGGAGTCTGGAGGTGACATGTCGAGGGGCGAGAAGGCAAGGAGCACGAAGTTAGGCTACAACAGATTTTCATTGTTTACAGTAAGCGGCATTATAGACATATAAACCAAAGACAAAGGAGGTTCAAGTACCACATCATATACTGTTAAAATATCTAAATTACTATGCATATTCAACATTTAATATGACAAAAAGCTGATTGATTGATGACGACACATTATTTTGACATGCATTGACTGTTTGTGTGTCCTTAGTAAGATTGTTCATGTATGGAAGCTCGCCTTCAATATAGTCCGGCAGCAGGTCGACGAACCTGGAAATATAGTCCACCTAATTTTTTTTGATGGATTATATATCTTCAGTATGTGTAGATTAAGAATCCGGATGATGCCACCCTGGCACCTTTGGGGAGATTTAAATATTCAAGATCGCCGCCATGAGGCATTTTCTGGTTATTTAGTGAGGTAAAATATGTGACAGATTCTCTCGGACCTCGGTTTGAACATGGGTTTTATAATAATTCGACCCACTGAATCCAATGAGCATGGATATTCCCCCTAAAAATGACGGCTAATTCCGCTATTAGGCCAAATTCAAAATGGTGGCTTATTTTGGCTGGAAACTTACAAAGATCCCTAAATCAGTGTGTAATATATTAAAATATAGGTTTTGGGTATATTATATATCTTCAATATGTGTAGTTTCAGAATCCGGATGATGCGACCTTGGCATCTTTGGGGTAATTAATATATTCAAGATGACCGCCATGAGGCATTTTCTGGTTAATTAATGGGGTATAATTCAGGAAAAATTCTCTCGGACTTCGGTATGAAGGTGGCTTCTGTAAGTGTTCCAATCCGATGATATTCTTCCCCTAATATTCTTACAAGGGCACAAAGTATACACGGTCAAAAACAATCAACTATCTGACCATCGTGAGTTGAAAGCAAATTTGTCACCTATTTGTCACATATTTGTCTTGTGCAACCTCGGGAATTTGTCTAACTCACCCTCTCTTGAAGAACATTCTGAACCTTCCCATTTCATTCATGTTATGCAACGGGGATGACATTTGTCTTGCAAGTTATTTTGTCATTTATACGCGGCGGTAAAGTTGGGGTTTGTATCACACTGAGAAACATTTTTCAACCCTCACTTTACTCTGTTTTCTAGTAGAGGTGACACGGACTGGTGTCATAGTGGGATCATAATTTATGCTTGACAATTCGCTCTCCGTAGCTTCTGTTCATATGGCTCTGTAATTTGTGCTCTTAGTCAAGTGATACATAAGGTTTTACGTTAACGTAGTTATTTTGTTGAACTTGGGAACCATATTGGTTTTTCGTTCGGTCAAGGCATATTTCACCAATCAGATAGGAATTTGGCGAACCCGAAAACCTATAGATTAATACATTATGAATATTATTACGTCTTGCCAAATATGGCCACCATTTTGAATTTAAGTTCAATCTGGAATACTTTTTGATCAGAACATGTTTTTATATTTATATCTGAAGTAAATGACACCGAAAACCTATTGTTTAATATATTTAATATATTTATGAGTTTCCCCTCAAAATTAGCCTCCATTTTGAATTTGGCCCCCTAGTGGAATTGGACAGCTCTTTAAGGAAGAATACCAAAGTTCTTTGGATTCAGAGGGTCCAATTCTGACAGAAATCACCTTTATATCGAAATCCGAGAGAATCTGTCCCGACTTTTACCCATCTAAATTAAAGTAAATAACCAGAAAATGCCTCATGACGGCCATTTTGAATTTTTTAATTTCCACAAGGATGCCTGGGGGGCATCATCCGGATTCTGAAACTGCACAGATTGAAGATATATAATACACCAAAAACCTATATTTCAATAAATTACACACCGTTTCCGGGAACTTAATACTTTTCCAGCCCAAATAAGCCACCATTTTGAATTTGGCCTCCTAGCGGAATTAGCCGTCACTTTAAGGGGGAATATCCATGCTCATTGGATTCAGGGGGTCAAATTCTTGTAAAACCCATCTTCAACTCGTAGTCCGAGAGAATCTGTCACATATTTTACCCCACTAAATAACCAGAAAAGGTCTCATGGCAGCCATCTTGAATATTTAAATTTCCCCAAGGTTACCAGGGTGGCATCATCCGGATTCGTAATCTACACATACTGAAGATATAAAACCCATCAAAAAACATTAGGTGGACTATATTTCCACGTTAAGGCTTAAAATGGGGTTTGGTTGCCGGACTATTAGCCCAGCCGGAGTAGGACGTTAAACCCCATTTCAATTCATTTCATATATGGAAGATACTTTGAGAGACTATTTATATATCGATGTTACGCAGATACATTATTGATATATTTATACACAGTTAACCATTCCTGAGTACACGCTTTAAAAAGCATAATTATATTAAACCATGTTTTTGAACTTGCATTTTTAAGATGAGGAAAGCTCTAACGAAAAAATAGTCCACCTTGAGAATGAAAACCAAGCCTTGAAGTTGCAAATAAACGCCTCATCTGCAAAGCTCCAAGAGAAAGAACGGATTATTTGTAGCTTACAAGAACAACTACTTGATAAGCAGAGCACAATTGACGAAAAAGAAGCCGGTATGTTACTAAGATACGCACTAACTTTTCAAAATCAATCTTATTAAGACTTTGCACACTTGTTCCGTGTGTAAAATAGCCCAGAGAACACATAACAGTGTAATAATGGAGAAACAAGCGGAAAGAGAACATCTATTCATAGCAAACGAGAAGGTTTCCCGGACCTAGATCAGTTCCTGAATAAATTATGACGTCGTATGCACCTTTCACGTCACCCGCTGTGAACAATCATGGCCGTGTCCAGCAGCAGTTTCACACTGGATCATTCACGCCTATCTAGATATGACGTCAAAAGGAATTCCCTCTACTTTCTATCGGGATTGGAACGTGGCCGAATTTCATTATTTGAATGTAGTGCACTGAAGGTGGCCGAATTTCATTATTTGAATGTAGTGCACTGAAGTAGATATTTACTTATTACGTCCGAATTGATGTATTGTAAAACTCGTTGTGGACGTATTCAAAGAATTAACCAAAAATCACAAAATCTCGTTTGAAAGTAAATGATGAACATGAACAACGATTTTAAAATACTTTGAGTTGATATTTTTTAACATTTTTGGTTTCAAATAGTAGCTTATAACCTCTACTATCCATCTACTGGTGCCATTATCGATATCTCTTTTTAGCGTGTACTAATAGAATTTCCAAGAATGGATACCAGACAAACAACAGCCTATAGCCAAAAATTGACCGATATCTTTTTCGGACTTGGAATTAGCATCGTTCATGCCAAATTTAAAGAAAATCCATGCATAATTGAGAAAATTTGACTTTTGTAGTCATCAGCAACCTTCATTATCGGCAACGTGAAGTTGGCACGGTACTCGGGATTCGCGATTCCCGAATAACGAGCTGGCTCGTTATTCGTTATTTGAATCCCGAATAACGTGCATATTTCACGTTGCCGATAATGGCTGGCTCGTTAATCGGGATTCGCCAATAACGAATAACGAGCCAGCACGTTTTTCTGGATTCGGGATTCGCCACTAAAAAGAGCGGTCTACCTTCCAAGCGACCAATTCCTCGATACCTCCGAACCTAGGGGTAAGTGAACGTCGGGTGGCCGACTAGCACGGAGACAGCAGCATCTCCAGCGAGTAGGGTGCTGACTGGTTTGTTGGAGTGCACGGGGCAGTAAGTGAACGTTGGGTGACCGACTATCAAGGAGACGACCGTTTTTTTATGCGAACAGGGCACGTTATTCGGGATTCGCCACTAAAACTGAACGTTCTATCTTAAGAGCCAGCACGTTATTCAGGATTCGTCACAAAACAGACCGTGAAGCAAGCACATTATTCGGGATTCAGGATTCGCCATCAAAACAGAACCATCTATCTTGCATCCGACCATTTCCTCGTTGGGTGACCGACCAGAACGGAGACGACTATTTGTCAAGCAAATAGGGTGCTGATTTTTTATTTAGAGTGCACGGGGCAGTCATCTCGAGCAATCACCTGTTTTATTGCCAAGTCCCGAATCCCTAATAACGTGCTCGCTCATTATTCGGGATTCGCCAATAACGAATAACGAGCCAGCACGTTATTCGTGATTCGCCACTAAAACAGACCAACTTACGGGGCATCCGATCATTTCCTCGCTACCCCCGATCGTAGTTGGGTGAGCGACTAACAACTAGACGACCATTTGTCCAGCGAATAGCGTGTTGCCTGGTTTGTCGGGGTGCACTGGGCAGTCCTGTCCTGCTCCCACCTTTTGTATTGTCAAATCCCGAATAACGTGCTTGCTCGTTATTCGGGTTCGCCAATAACGAATAACGAGCATGCACGTTATTCGGGATTGGGTATTCGCCATCAAAAAAGAACCGTATATCTTGTATCCGACCATTTCCTCGTTGGGTGACCGACCAGCACACGATCGAAGCTAAAATTCAGGGATAGAATTGACTGTAAAAGGACGGGTTTGTAATTGAGAGACTCGATGTGCGCCTTTCAAGCCTAGTTGTCAGACTAATTACTGACTGGGAGTGCACAATATGAGTCTAAAGCCCGATTTCTTCTCTTTCGAATGGTGTAGTCCCATTTTTCTTCGGGAGAAAATGCGAAGCAATAAACACATATTTGGGTTGATTTGTGTCCGGGGCGAATAAGTGCTCTCTACGACGTCCGCGTTCGCCTTCTATATGTTTTTTCACTAACCATCGCGGCTCATTCCCTAGTTGACAGCGAAAGAAGTACGACATTTTTGTATCCTACGCAAACACAGACCTTTTTTTTCAGTGAAAATGGCAGATGTAGCAGCTCCAGCACCCGCGACAAAATCACTAGGCGTTGTCAGATCTAATCTCCGAATCCGTATGTTCGGCCCAATCTCGAAACCAGAAAAATTTTTAAAGAAATTTCTCTGGTGAATCGGGGTAACCATTTTCCCGGAAGGTGACATGTAATTCATACGCGCGAAATTTCTCGTTTTTTGCGTCGTACGCCCCTGATTTTACGTGCCTGGATGACCGAATCACTTAAAAATGGAAAATGCTAAATCTTATAAAGCGAGTAAGATATAGAGCGAGGAACATGTCAGTCAATTTGATTGACAGTTCGATGTACGGCCTTGACATTATGTATAGTAGAAGCTAAAATCAGATGTTGGATCTACGTTCTTGTAAATATTTGTTCGGCCTCGCTGTAATTGCGTCTGTTTAGATTAAAAGATTTTGGAATATTTTTTCAAGTAATTTCCATAAATAAAATCACGAAATTTGAGTGATTTTTTCTAAATTAAGAATATTATCGTATATGTCCTAGAAATAGAGAAAATCATCGCATTATATTTATACGACACATATAATTAGAACCCATCGGTTTCGCTTTATATATTGAGTCTTTTTCTTATATTTGAAAGAAATTTGGAGTATTTCTTTCTATTAATTTCCATAAAATAAAGATATTAGAGTGATTTTATTATATAGTCATAGATTAAGAATATTATCCTGTATAGGCTATGTCTCTCTTTATAGTGAGGCTTTTTCTTATGTTTAAACGATTTTGATATGTCTTTCAATTAATGTCCATAAAATAATTATATTAGAGTAATTCTTTTTATTATAAATTAATAATATTATCCTAGAAATAGAGAGAGAGGGAGAGAGAGAAATGGGGTTTAACGTCCACTCAACACAAACTAGGTCATTTCGGGACTACCACATGGTTCAATTTTATTTCAATAATTCGCTTGCTCGTAGTGCCCGGAGGAAACCCGCGAGGTTGAGAAGGCGCCCCTATCTCCATGCCACATACGCTCACACCTGGGCTCGAAACCACAACCGCAAGCCAGAGGTAACCGGCCAGCTAGAGGTCGAAGCGCGACACTTTAGACCACTAGGCACCCCCCCCCCTTTTTAGAAATAGAGAAAATCACCACACTATTACATCGGATCCAATCGAACTCGATTCTTACTGATATTTGAAAGATTTTGGGGAATTTATTTTTCAATTAACTTCCATAAAATAATGGCATTAGCGTGATTTTATTATATAAATTAAGAATATTATCCTGCATATCTTAGAAACAGAGAAAATCATTGATTAACAGTTCATTAGAGGCTAAATCAGATATTGCATCTTCCTGTAAATTTCTTCGGCCCCGCTGTATAGTGTGTCTGTTTAAAGGATTTTAGAGTAATTTCCATAAAAAAAACGATGTTACTCTGATTTGATTTTATATAAATTAAGAATATCATCCTATATATCGTAGATATAGGGAAAATCGTTGCCTTATACCACACATTGAACCCAATCGTGCTCGCTTTATAGTGAGTCTTTTTCTGGTGTTTAAAAGATGTTGCAGCATTTTTTTTTTCGATTAATTTCCATAAAAATGATATTAGGGTGATTTTATTATATAAATTAAGAATATTATCCCATATATCCTAGATAAAGAGGAAATCGTTGCCTCATAAGACTCATTGAACCCAATCGTCCTCGCTTTATAGTGAGTCTTTTTCTTATGTTTAAAAGATGTTGGAGTATTTTTTTCAATTAATATCCACTCAAAAAACGATATTAGGGTGATTTTATTATATAAATGAGGAATATTGCCCTATAAATCCTCGAAATAGAGAAAATCGTTGCCTTATACCATACATTGAACCCAATCGTCCTCGCTTTATAGCGAATTTTATCTTATGTATAAAGGATCGTGGAGTATTTTTTCAATTAATTTCCCCCCCCAAAAAACCCGATATTAGGGCGATATGAGTATATAAATTAAGAATATTATCCTATGTATCCTAGATATAGAGAAAATGGTTGCCATTTACCACATAATATAGAACCCAATCGGCCTCGCTTTATAGTGAGTGTTTTTCTAATGTTTTTCAATTAATTTCCTTTAGAAAAAACGATATTGCGGTGGTTTTATAACATAAATACCATCCTATATATCCCAGATGTTGGAATATTTTTTTCAATTAATACCCATTCAAAAAACGATACTAGGGTGATTTTATTATATAAATGAAGAATATTACCCTATAAATCCTCGTAATAGAGAAAATCGTTGCCTTATACCATACATTGAACCCAATCGTCCTCGCTTTATAGCGAGTTTTTATCTTATGTATAAAGGATCGTGGAGTATTTTTTCAATTAATTTCCATAAAAACCAGATATTAGGGCGATATGAGTATATAAATTAAGAATATTATCCTATGTATCCTAGATATAGAGAAAATGGTTGCCTTTTACCACATAATATAGAACCCAATCGGCCTCGCTTTATAGTGAGTCTTTTTCTAATGTTTTTCAATTAATTTCCATTTAAAAAAAACGATATTACGATGGTCTTATAACATAAATTAAGAATATCATCCTATATCCCAGATATAAAGAAAATTGTTGCCTTATACCTTACATTGAACCCAGTCGGCCTCGCCCTTATAGTGAGGTTTTTTATGTTTAAAGGATCGTGGAGTATTTTTTTATCAATTAATTTTCATAAAAAAAACCTGATATTAGGGCGATTTTATTATATGAATTAAGGATATCATCCTATATATCCTAGATATAGAGAAGATGATTGCCTTATACCGCATATTACGGTGATGTTTATCCTATATATCCTAAATATAGAGAAAATCGTTGCCTTATATCACCCATTGAACCCAATCGTCCTCGCTTTATAGTGGGTCTTTTTTCTTATGTTTAAAAGATGTTGCAGTATTTTTGTCAATTAATTTCCATTAAAAAGCGATATTACGATGATTTTATAACATAAATTAAGAATATCAACCTATATATTCTAGATATAGAGAAAATCGTTGCCTTATACCACACACTGAACCCAATCGTCCTCGCTTTACTGTGAGTCTTTTTGCATTTTTTTTTCAATTAATTTCCATTTAAAAACGATATTATGGTGATTTGATTATATAAATTAAGAATTTTATCCTATATATCCTAGATATAGACAAAATGGTTGCCTTTTACCATATATAGAACCCAATCGTCCTCGCTTTATATCCCAGATATAAAGAAAATTGTTGCCTTATACCTTACATTGAACCCAGTCGGCCTCGCCCTTATAGTGAGGTTTTTTATGTTTAAAGGATCGTGGAGTATTTTTTTTTCAATTAATTTTCATAAAAAAAACCCCTGATATTAGGGCGATTTTATTATATGAATTAAGGATATCATCCTATATATCCTAGATATAGAGAAGATGATTGCCTTATACCGCATATTACGGTGATGTTTATGAATTAAGAGTATTATCCTATACATCCTAGAGAAAGTCGTTGCCTTATATCACACATTGAACCCAATCGTCCTCGCTTTACTGTGAGTCTTTTTGCATTTTTTTTTCAATTAATTTCCATTTAAAAACGATATTATGGTGATTTGATTATATAAATTAAGAATTTTATCCTATATATCCTAGATATAGCCAAAATGGTTGCCTTTTACCATATATAGAACCCAATCGTCCTAGCTTTATAGTGAGTCTTTTCTTGATGTTTAAAAGATGTTGGAGCATTTTTTTTCAATTAATTTCCATTCAAAAAACGATATTACGATGATTTGAATATATAAATTAAGAATATTATCCTTTATATCCTAGATATAGAGAAAATGGTTGTCTTTTACCACATATAGAACCCAATCGTCCTCGCTTTATAGTGAGTCTTTTTCAGATGTTCAAAAGATGTTGGAGTATTTTTTTCAATTAATTTCCATTAAAAAAAAAAACCATATTACGGTGATGTTATAACATATATTAAGAATATCACAATATATATCCTACGTATAGAGAAAATCGTTGCCTTATACCACTCATTGATCCCAATCGTCCTAGCTTTATAGTGAGTCTTTCTCTGATGTTTAAATAATGTTGGAGCATTTGAGACCTTTTCTGATGTTTAAAAGATGTTGGAGCATAGATATTTTCAATTAACTTCCATCAAAAAAAACAACAAACGATATTAGGGTGATATTATTATATAAATCAAGAATATTATCCTATATATCCTAGATATAGAGAAAAAAGGGTTGCCTTTTACCACATAAAACCCAACCGGTCTGACTTTATAGTGAGTCTTTTTCTTATGTTTTTTTTGGACCTAATTTCCATAAAAAATATATTTGAATGATTTCATTATATAAACTAAGAATATTATGCTAGAAATATGGGAATTATCATCCTATAGGCTATACCACATATCTAACCGGTGTTGTATGGAATGTTGCTAGTCTTTTTAAAAACATTTTTATTATAAATTTTAATTGTATATAATGTAACTTGTATTTTTCATTTTAACTATTTATATATTTATGTGATTTTTGTTTTTATTTATGTATGTTAAATGTAGTAGTAGTATTGTGATTATATTAAGTTTGCCGTCACCATATGTTGACGTCATCATATGTTTCGCGCAATATATCCCGGTTGGTGCTGACGTGCCATTAAACACCACGTCATTTCATTTATACCACATTATTAGGTTAAATGCTCGTTTCCAATTTAATAAAAAAATTCTCATAATAAAATTCTTAAGTCAATCTGTTTTAAACGAAAGAGGGGGTACAAAAGGGTACCAAAGTACAAAAATAGAAGTGCCAAAAGTGAAATTTTAACTAAAGCTTGACAATTTACATTTAAATATTCTACGTGAGTATCGGAACGGGGTTGATTATTTAATTGAAACTGACAAGAACGTAACTGACAACATTCCGTTAAACCATTGGCGTGTTCATTTTTGTAAAATGATTGACCAATAGTTTAAAAAAAACCTTTTTAATTTGATTCTCGAATCTGCATTTATTCCAGAGTCTTTGTCACAGTCTTTCCTTGTCGAAATTCACGATAAAAGCTGAAATCAAGATCCAAATAACTACAGGGGTACTGTTCTGGCCAACTGTTTGTCCAAATTAATGCTTTTTGTCCATTCTTAATAAGAGAAGTTAAACTTTAGAAGTCAGTGGCATTATTGATCATGCCTAATGTGCAGGCGCGGATCCAGAGGGGGGGTCCAGGGGGTCCGGACCCCCCCCCCCCCCCTTCTCAGACTTGAAAATTTTTTATGCGATTTTATTGGCGACTTTTAGACCTGTAATTTTGGAATTTACCTTTCGGAAATACGTCAGAATGCACCAAATTGTATCTAATTTATCAAATTTTCCTGGGGGAGGGCCCCCCCCCCCTTAATTGGTTCAGTGCCCTTTATCAAACCTAGACCCCCCCCCCCCTGCAAAAAATCCTGGATCCGCGCCTGATGTGGATATAGATCAAAGCATAGAACCACGGATAACATTTTTATTTTAAAAACAATCATTAAGGAATATTAAATATAAAAAAAAACAGCCTTTGTACATTTTTTTCATAGATTTTACCAAACCATTTGATACTCTCTGGAGAAGGGGGGTGATTTTCAAACTACTAAAACATAATTTTAATGGAATTATTCTTAATTTAATTTTTATATAAGACAGCAACCTATAAATTTAAAACAAATTCCGGTGTAAGTGATACCATAAGGTCCATGGTGATACTAGCATACAACCATAACCTTCAAAAGTGTGGGAAGGGCCTAAACAACAAAAGGGCAGGGCTTAAATCATACTCGCTCTATAGAATTTAGCAAAATCTGCCCGGCTTCATACTATTTAGCACTTACCCTTAAAAATATACCCACGCGTAGGAAAAAAGATCTTTATAAAAACTTGAATTTGTTCGTTTAGGATCCAATTTTACAACAAACGAAACGATGATCCGACCTCTAGTTTTCGAGAAATCGACCCCAAAAGATTGACCAATCAGAGGTCAGAATGGACGGGGCTTAGGATTGGAAAAAAATTGGAAAAAATGGACGGTCTAATGCGCCAGAGGCCTTCGGCTCCGTGGCTGCCTCTGGGAACGAGATTGAGTTTGGCCCTGTCGCTTCAACGCGTAGACGACAACCATGGCTGTGACGGTCTTTCGCTTGGCATGCCCGGTGTATGTGACAGCATCACGAATGACGTTTTACAAAAATACTTTAAGGACACAACGGGTTTCTTCGTAGATCAAACCAGAAATACGATCTACACCACCTCTTCGGGCCAAACGTCTGGTGGCTGGTTTAGTGATACCCTGGGCCGCCTTCGGCTCGTTCAAATGTTCGACCATAGTTCAACCAGGTCTCGACCATGTACACCCGAACTTGAAATGGTTAGACTATAGTTGCGATCATGCTTAATCAATCTTTCTAGGTCGGTTGAGGCTGGTCAAGTCAGATTAAAAATGGCGACTCGGCACAAAAGATGTGTTTTGTTGGAATCGTTATTTGAAGATAGAACGTATACTATCAATGTTGCTCCGGAACCTGAAAGTTATTTAAATTCATATAACATTATTTAAAGATACATGGGAGATCAGATAAAGAGTTGGCAGTTCTCACTATAATAGTTAAAAACTTTATAGTGTGAATGTAATTTGCTGAAAATTTCAGTCAAATTGGTCCACTATAGGCCGAGAACTTAGTGCGTGAAATTTCTGAATAGCCTCGGTCATCATTACTAAAATCATTAATAAAAACAGAGTATTCTCGATTATCCAACGTTGTGATTTAATTACAATAGCTGTTCAGCGGCATATTTGAATCTAATCCTGCTTACATCGAAGGCTAGCCTTGACAAAAAGAGTTTATTATGGTCTGGATAAGTTAATTAATGTCTAATTAATAATTTAGATAACATGTCAGGCCTAAAGAAAGACACGCAATAGGCAGATTTTGCTCTTGCATAATGCAAGTTTAAGTAGTTTCCATATGATATAACATGGATAATCATTTTTTGTCAATCAATTCGACCAAGGCTGATGTCAGACTGAAATTGTGAAAGTACTGAAAGTGACAGTATTAATAGTAAAAATATTTCATCCTTTTATATATTTTTTTTTGGTAAAATAGTAACACAAACGATTCTGTTCATTGAATACATCCGTTTGATATACATTGTAAATATAAATTATGTAACTGTAAATAAACTCTGGATATTTGATTGATTTGTTCATTTTATTGTCTGGGAATAACTCGGTCACCGACTCAACTGTGAGTAGATTTCTTGAAATCGTCGTTATCATATTCTACAGCTTTTTCAGCATAGTCAGAAACTTTTGGTAAACGTTCCGGGAATTTGCCTCCGAAGAATGATGTATTCATATCAAAGTTTTCATTAAGCAAACTTGCGTTTTCGTTAAGTGAAAGGTTTTGTAGCAGTTCATTAAAGATAACGGCGTCCATTTTGACGACTATGGTCAAACTAGCTTTCGTGTGTTCAAAGAAAACAGCAAGTATGATAACCCTACACTGAATTTCGATGGTTATATGAGTTAAGCGCGGACCTGTGACAGAGACTGTGCTTTTTCTGTTCTTTCCAGCGTTAGTTTTCTGCGTTCTACTACACATCACATATTTCCTGTAATGTCAGCCTTTCTTTCCTACTTTTTCATTTATTTTTATTCATTATCTATTTATTCATTCATTCATTCAATTTTGTTTCATTCATTCGTTCATTCATTCATTTTCAGGGAGTGAATGATGGACGTTAGGTAGGTAGGTAGGAAGAATGAAGGAAGGAAGGAATGAATGAACGTAAACATGGATGGATGAATAAATGAAAGGATGAATGAATGGAGGAGGGAAGGAATGAATGAATATGTAATTGTTTGTATGTTATTGCGTGACTTCATCTTATATTATCTTATGGTTTCATTTGACGGGATTGGGTTTAGATAAGTAATGTGTTATATTTTATGTGACCGACTAACAACTAGGCCACCATTTGTCCAGCGAATAGCGTGTTGACTGGTTTGTCGGCGTGCACTGGGCAGTCCTGTCCTGCTCTCACCTGTTTTATTGTCGAATCCCGGATTCGCCAATAAGGAATAACGAATAACGAGCCAGCACGTTATGCGGGATTCGCCATCAAAACAGAACCATCTATCTTGCATCCGACAATTTCATTATTCGGGATTCGCCAATAACGAATAACGGGATGGAGATGATAGGGTGCTGATTGGTTATTTAGCGTCCACGGGGAAGTCATCTCGAGTAATCACCTGTTTTATTGCCAAGTCCCGAATCACGTGCTGGCTCGTTATTCGGAATTCGCCAAAAACGAATAACGAGCCAGCACGTTATTCGTGATTCGCCACTAAAACAGACCGACTTACGTGCATTCGATCATTTTTTCGCTACCCCCGATCGTAGCAGGGTGACCGACTAACAACTAGACGACAATTTATCCAGTGAACAGTTATTCATGATTCGGGATTCGCCACTAAAACAGACCGACTTACGGGGCATCCGATCATTTCCGCGCTACCCCCCACCGTAGTTGGGTGACCGACTAACAAATAGCAACATTTGTCCAGCGAATAGCGTGGCGAGAATTCATACCAACCGTTTTTAGAGTGTTTAGAAACATTGGGTTATAATCAAGTTATTGAAAGGCTGGAACACAGTCAAGGTAGGCTAACAGTATCATCCTAGTGTTTTTAACAGGGTTGGCTGGCAGTGTGAAGTTAGCTCGATTTTCGTTTTTCGTTTTTCAATATTGGTGAATATCGAAAAACGAGCAACTCGTTTTTCGATATTGGCGAATAACGAAAAACAACTAGCTCGTTATTCGACATTGGTGAATGTTGAAAAACGAGCTACTTGTTTTTCGACATTCAAACTTGAATCTCAAAAAAGTAGATTTGATGGATGTGTACCTAAAAAAAGTCTTCAAAACACATCTGATTAAATCGGTGATCTAAAATGAAATAGATATCAAAAATGTGGATGTCTGAGCAGTAGATACACATAACAAATGCCCTTTCTCCTTGTTTTTTGATATTGGCGAATCTTGAAAAACGAGCTACTCGTTTTTCGATATTCAAACTTAATCTCAAAAAAGCAGACTTGATGGATGTATTACTACAGAATGTCTCCAAAACACATTTTATTATTAAATACGTTTTCTAAAACGAACTAAATATGTCATTAATGAGGGTGCCTGAGCAGTGGATTCACATAAAAACTGTTCTTTCTCCTTGTTTTTTGATATTGGCGAATCTCGTTTTTCGACATTCAAACTTGAATCTCAAAAAATCAGATTTGTTGGATTTATATCCACAGAATGTCTCCAAGACACATTTGATTAAATCATTGATCTAAAACGAACTAAAAATATCATAACTGAGGATGCCTGAGCAGTGGATTCACATAAAAACTGTTCTTTCTCGTTGTTTTTTTTATATTGGCGAATGTCGAAAAATGCTCGGGCATCCTCAATTATGATATCTTTAGTTCGTCTTAGATCACTCATTTAATCAAATGTGTCATGGAGACATTCTGTAGATAAACATCCTTCAGATCTGCTTTTTTGATATTCATGTTTGAATATCGAAAAACGAGTGGCTCGTTTTTCGAGATTCGCCAATATCAAAAAAAAACGAGAAAGAAAAGTTTTTATGTGAATCCACTGCTCAGGCATCCTCAATTATGATATTTTTAGTTCGTTTTAGATCATTGATTTAATAAAATGTGTTTTGGAGAAATTCTGTAGATATACATCCTTCAAATCTGCTTTTTTAATATTAGAAAACGTATTTAATAAAATGTGTTTTGAAGACATTCTGAAGATATACATCCATCAAATCTGCTTTTTTGATATTCAAGTTACAGAATTTCTCCAAAACACATTTTATTAAATCAATGATCTAAAACGAACTAAAAATATCATAATTGAGGATGCCTGAGCAGTGGATTCACATAAAAACTTTTCTTTCTCGTTGTTTTTTGATATTGGCGAATCTCGAAAAACGAGCTACTCGTTTTTCGAGATTCGCCAATATCAAAAAACAAGGAGAAAGAGCAGTTTTTATATGAATCCACTGCTCAGGCATCCTGATTTATATCTTTAGTTCGTTTTAGATCACTCATTTAATCAAATGTGTCATGGAGACATTCTGTAGATAAACATCCTTCAGATCTGCTTTTTTGATATTCATGTTTGAATATCGAAAAACGAGTGGCTCGTTTTTCGAGATTTGCCAATATCAAAAAAAAACGAGAAAGAAAAGTTTTTATGTGAATCCACTGCTCAGGCATCCTCAATTATGATATTTTTAGTTCGTTTTAGATCATTGATTTAATAAAATGTGTTTTGGAGAAATTCTGTAGATATACATCCTTCAAATCTGCTTTTTTAATATTCAATCTTGAATATCGGAAAACGAGTAGCTCGTTTTTCGAGATTCGCCAATATCAAAAAACAAGGAGAAAGAGCAGTTTTTATATGAATCCACTGCTCAGACATCCTCAATTATGATATCTTTAGTTCATTTTAGATCACTCATTTAATCAAATGTGTCATGGAGACATTCTGTAGATATACATCCTTCAAATCTGCTTTTTCAATATTCAAGTTTGAATATCGAAAAACGAGTGGCTCGTTTTTCGAGATTCGCCAATATCAAAAAAAAAAAACGAGAAAGAAAAGTTTTTATGTGAATCCACTGCTCAGGCATTCTCAATTATGATATCTTTGGTTCGTTTTAGAAAACGTATTTAATAAAATGTGTTTTGAAGACATTCTGAAGATATACATCCATCAAATCTGCTTTTTTGATATTCAAGTTTGAATATCGAAAAACGAATAGCTCGTTTTTCGAGATTCGCCAATATCAAAAGACAAGGAGAAAGAGCACTTTTTATGTGAATCCACTGCTCGGGCATCCCCAATTATGATGTCTTTAGTTCGTTTTAGATCACTCATTTAATCAAATGTGTCATGGAGACATTTTGTATATAAACATCCATCAAATCTGCTTTTTTGATATTCAAGTTTGAATATCGAAAAACGAGTGGCTCGTTTTTCGAGATTCGCCAATATCAAAAAACAAGGAGAAAAAGCAGTTTTTATATGAATCCACTGCTCAGGCATCCTGAATTATGATATCTTTAGTTCGTTTTAGATCACTCATTTAATCAAATTTGTCATGGAGACATTCTGTAGATAAACATCCATCAAATCTGCTTTTTTGGTATTCAAGTTCGAATATCGAAAAACGAGTAGCTCGTTTAACGAGATTCGCCAATATCAAAAATCAAGGTGAAAGAGCAGTTTTTATATGAATCCACTGCTCAGGCATCCTGATTTATGATATCTTTAGTTCGTTTTAGATCGCTCATTTAATCAAATGTGTCATGGAGACATTCTGTAGATAAACATCCTTCAAATCTGCTTTTTTGATATTCAAGTTTGAATATCGAAAAACGAGTGGCTCGTTTTTCGAGAATCGCCAATATCAAAAATAACGAGAAAGAAAAGTTTTTATGTGAATCCACTGCTCAAGCATCCTCAATTATGATATTTTTAGTTCGTTTTAGATCATTGATTTAATAAAATGTGTTTTAGAGAAATTCTGTATCGGGCATCCCCAATTATGATGTATTTAGTTCGTTTTAGATCACTCATTTAATAAAATGTGTCATGGAGACATTCTGTATATAAACATCCATCAAATCTGCTTTTTTGATATTCAAGTTTGAATATCGAAAAACGAGTAGCTCGTTTTTCGAGATTCGCCAATATCAAAAAACAAGGAGAAACGGGCATCCCCTATTATGATGTTTTTAGTTCGTTTTAGATCACTCATTTAATCAAATGTGTCATGGAGACATTCTGTAGATATACATCCTTCAAATCTGCTTTTTTAATATTCAAGTTTGAATATCGAAAAACGAGTAGCTCGTTTTTCGAGATTCGCCAATATCAAAAAACAAGGAGAAAGAGCAGTTTTTATATGAATCCACTGCTCAGGCATCCTGAATTATGATATCTTTAGTTCATTTTAGAAAACGTATTTAATAAAATGTGTTTTGGAGACATTCTACAGATATACCTCCGTCAAATCTTCTTTTTTGAGATTCAAGTTTTAATGTCGAAAAACAAGTAGCTCGTTTTTCGACATTCGCCAATATCGAAAAACGAGCTAGTTGTTTTTCGTTATTCGCCAATATCGAAAAACGAGTAGCTCGTTTTTCGATATTCACCAATATTGAAAAACGAAAATCGAGCTAACTTAACACTGCCGGTTGGCTTTGGGTGACACTGGTATACCAGTTTGTGTAAGCCATTTGTTATTACAAGGCCGCATTTGTCCATACGTGTAGCCCCTGGGCCAAACTCTCGTCACCCGATTCATTTTGGACAGCTTCCGATTCATTTTGCAAATAGTTGATCCAATGCGGCTGCCGAAATCCAAAATGTCTATTCGATAGTCGTTGCAGCCACCTCCACTGGATTCTGCTACGCTACTGTTATTCGAGATTCTGAATTTGGGACTCGCCAAACACAAATAACTAACCAGCACTCGCGATTCCACACCAGGCCAATCAAACGAACATTTGAAGTAGAAAACATTGAAACTAAAGTCTTGTTTTTTGATATCTATTGAATCATACTATGATGGTCTAAGTAATGAAAATAAAGATTACCAAAATCGGAGTGCAGGAGGAAATGGTCAGATGTAAGATAGATGGTTCTGTTTTGATTGCAATAATACAGGTGAGATCAGGACAGGACTGCCCAGTTCACGCCAACAAACCAGTCAACACGCTGTTCATTGGATAAATAGTCGTCTAGTTGTTAGTCGGTCACCCAGCTACGGTAGGGGGTAGCGAGGAAATGATCGGATGCCCTGTAAGTCGGTCAGCACGTTATTCGGGATTCGGGACTTGGCAATAAATAAGGTGATAGCTCGAGATGACTGCCCCGTGCACTCTAAATAACCAATCAGCACCCTATTCGCTTGACAAATAGTCATCTCCGTTCTGGTCGGTCACCCAACGAGGAAATGGTCTGATGCAGGATAGATGGTTCTGTTTTGATGGCGAAACCCGAATAACGTGCTGGCTCGTTATTCTTATTCGTTATTGGCGAATTCCGAATAATGAGCCAGCATGTTATTCGTGATTAGTGATTCGACAATAAAACAGGTAAGTGCAGGACAGGACTCCCCAGAGATGACTGCCCAGTGCACGCCGACAAACCAGTCAACACGCTATTCCCTCGACGAATAGTCGTCTAGTTGTTAGTCGGTCACCCAACTACGGTTGGGGTAGCCAGGAAATGATCGGATACCTCGTAAGTCGGTCTGTTTTAGTGGCGAATCCCGAATAACGTGCTGGCTCGTTATTCGTTATTGGCGAATCCCGAATAACGAGCCAGCACGTTATTCGGGATTTGGCAATAAAATTGATGATTGCTGGAGATGACTGCCCCGTTCACTCTAAATAACCAGTCAGCACCCTATTCGCTTGACAAATAGTCGTCTACATGTTGGTCGGTAACCCAACGAGGAAATGGTCGGATTCAAGATAGAAGGTTCTTTTTTGATGTTCACTTACCTCTAGGTTCGGAGGTATCGAGGAAATGATCGCATGGAAGGTAGACCGCTCTTTTTAGTGGCGAATCCCGGATCCCAATCTAGTTGTTTTTCGTTATTCGCCAATATCGAAAAACGAGTAGGTCGTTTTTCGATATTTACCAATATCGAAAAAGAAAATCGAGTTAACTTCATACTGCCGATCATAAATACTGTAGGTTATAAAGAGCATATGAATAAATAAGATGTTTAATGAGATCGTGCCTTTTGTTAAAACGAGCAGAGGTCATTCGTGTGTTGCCCGTAAATAACATATTGAATACATTAGATGTTTTAATAAGTCCGTGCCTAGCAGACGTTGTATATAGTTGAAAACGTCAAATATAATATAATGTCAAATCTAGCAGAGTTCTATGTATAAATTACTTTTCACATCCTGTAGAGGCAAACTTTATATTCCTAAAATTACAGTCCCTTTTGATGTTTGCGCATTTCAGACCATAACTTTCTGGATTATGTCCCCTGATTGTACAAATATCGCTTTTGTTTTCAGCTTGTTCTCTATCCATCTCTTGCAAATTGTGGGCGTATCCTGCTTGAGAGCCGCTGTTTTTTAAATCCACAAGTAGAGTTTTTATCACAGGCAATGATATCATTATTAGTTGTTTTATATACGATACAATCTTTGATACTGGTTAATTAACTCGAGCCATCAAATATTAATTTTAATTCATTATATTCCCACAACAATTAATATCAAATATAGTTTGTTTATATTCCATTACTTTGGTTTTCTAGAAATGGTCGATTCATCTAACATCCAAGGCAACATTGAAGATATGGAAAAGCGAATAATGAAGTTGGAGACATGTAATTCAGATTCAACGTCTGTCACAATCCAAGGCAACATTGAAGATGTGGAAAAGCGAATAATGAAGTTGGAGACAAGTAATTCAGATTCAACGTCTGTCAGAATACAAAGTAAGACAAGTTAACAGATCGGAATTGTTTGTTTGAGCGATGTTTATGACATCCTTTTCTTCATGTCGCATAACCACGTCGCATAACCTCTCAGAGTTTTGTCGATTAGTCCCTTAAAGATACGGTTCACGGTTTCGAACACAAGAGACTTCTGGCAAGTGGTATTTTCCCCAACCGTATCTCGTATGCGTATCGTCACGTGATACCTTGCGCCAACGTTGTTTTAGAGTTTTTCAGATTTTCGTGCGGCGTACTTATGAGTAGCAGTTATCTACCAAGATCACTATCAGGATCCGACCGCTGTTGCAATAAAATCCGAGTTCTTCCCTCCGCCCACTCGATTGTTCGATAAAAATAGCAGAAGTATCAAGAGTGGATAATTTGACTATGTGTCTCACCCGTGGCTGGACCCAGATGTTAGTGGAGAAGAACTCGACGACACAGTTGGGTTGAGAATGCCACCCTCTGCAGTCGGTCTAGCTGTATATAGCAACACCGTTCGGAATCTAGTTGTATATAGCAACAGCGTTGGGTCCCTCCCCCTATAGATTCATTATAGCTGTATTTAACAGCAGAGACACCCACCCCCTCGGATCCTTCGCACATTGGAGTAAATCTTGCAGTATGTAGTAACAACACTTGGTCCGTCGCCGCCCTTTGGAATTGTTCTACCTGAATATAGAAACAACGCTTGTTCCACCAAATTCTAAAGTTAGTCTGCCTGCTTGTGGCAACATGGCGCGGATCCACGCCCTCGGGAGTTATTCTAGCTGTGTAACAACAGTACTCTAATTACCCTATGGAGTTATTCTATAAGTTATCACCATTGACCATTTAATAACATGGTCGTATTTACAACTTTGTGGGGTTTTTTGGTAATGTTTTTATATCCTCATTACAACAACTGACCTGAACTTTTAATTACATGGACGTATCCAATACTTCATCTCTGTCAACTCGAAAACGGTCAGAACATCCAGAACGACACAGAGCAAATCAAGTTTTAAGACTAAATGGTGTTTATTCTTTTCTTATCAGAAAAACGATATGGGCTAATGTTGTATGAGAATTACCGAAAGGTAGAGATGAACTTGGTGTACTTAATTGAAAATATACAAGACCCTACACGTCTGTGTCTATCGCTGTTTTCATGTGGTGTTTTTGGGAGCGATGATGTTAGAAAAATAAAGAGAAGTCTACAAAATGGAACCCCACGTGATGCAATAGAAGTGCTTCTGTTTATTTTGCTGGACTCTGGTGAGAACGCATACCAACCGTTTTTAGAGTGTTTAGAAACATTGGGTTATAATCAAGTTATTGAAAGGCTGGAACACGGTCAAGGTAGGCTAACAGTATCATCATAGTGTTTTTAACAGGGTTGGCTTTTGGTGACATTGGTATACCAGTTTGTGTAAGCCATTTGTTATTACAAGGCCGCATTTGTTCATACGTGTAGCCCCTGGGCCAAACTCTGGTCACCCGATTCATTTTGGACAGCTTCCGATTCATTTTGCAAATAGTTGATCCAATGCGGCTGCCGAAATCTAAAATAGAGACAAAAGTTGGCTCGAAAAGTATTCTTTCAATAACAATAACATACGATATGTCGTCTCAGGGATTGTTGGGGGCGAGAAATGCAAATATACCATTTCCAAGCTGATAGAACTATTGTGAAATGAGAAAACAATAAAAAATTATCATATATTTTCCAGCCATGGTGCGTATTGAGTGCCTAAATATATACCCTTCGAAAAGACTATAAATTCGGTCAATAATATTTGAAAAAAAACACCACGAGATCGTGATAGTTTAAGATCAATAGAGGTAACTATCAATTCTACATTATGCTGCATTACAGACTCTGGAATCCACACTATCCTCGTGGGCATGACTTGAAAGTATATGATACACACCCGATGCTCTGTCTTAGTGTTTAAAACAACTTCTCAGTCGATATTTCCCAAAATAACAATTACTGCTCATTCTGAGTGCGCAAATCCGATACATAAATCCAAATACACAGACTCATTGTGCACATGTTTTCTGAGATTTGGGAATCATACTGCGGAATACAGTATAATATATCGCATTATCATGCATTATGATAGCTGAAATATATGCAGGATAAGATTCGTGGATGTCTGGAACAATTTGTGGTTGTTATTATTAGACGTGTAGATCTGCAGTCGTGAAAATGCATGTTAACTTCTGATATATTAGTTCCGTCAGCTTAGAAATTGTATATTTGCATTTCTCGTCCCCAACAACCCTTGAGACGACATATCGCATGTGTATGTTGCTATTGTTATTGAAAGAATACTTTTCGAGCCCACGTTTGTCGCCATTCTGGATTTTGGCGGCCATATTGGATCAACTATTTGCGAAATGAATCGGAAGCTGTCCGAAATGAATCGGGTGACCAACAAAAGCTATAAAATGATATATCACATGGGTCATTTCGCCAACAATGTTTGTCAAGGTCAATTTGTTATCGCCATCTTGGATTTTCGGCTCTCCTGGAGTTAGCCCATGTGGTCCTTTCTATCCGAAACCATCGTCAAACCTTGTTTCCCGAGAAATGGTCACAGATCTGCAGGCGCGGATCCAGAGGGGGAGGTTGGGGGGGTGGTCTAGCTACATGAAAATAAAATAATGCCTTGCATCAATGAAATTACATCACAAAGTGATCCTATGTCAGTATAAAAATGATTTCTCTGTTTAAAAAGCTCAATTTGTATGTATGCCTATGCAATTTAGAGGCGATGATGGCAGATTTCCGTAAGAGAAACCTGGCCAACCCCCTCCTGCAAAAATTCCTGGATCCGTCCCTGATCTGGGAGTTATGACCCGACAATAATGAGATTGATTAGGGTCCTAATGCGTCATTTTAGCGCTATAGAGTCACCACAATAATGTAATGGGCGAATCCCATATCAGTTCAAAATGGTTCAATTCCATTCAGTATTGACAAAAATATGTGGATTAAAACATTCATCAAACTATGCTGCCAGTCAGCATCCCACCGCCAATTTATTCGCTAGGTCTTCTTAAATCCGATTGAATCCAAGTCAATAGATTATCAAGCGTTGGAATTTTGATTTTCTTTGTTTTCTTAATCAAACGTTAAAGATACATTATGTAAGATTTAGCTCAAGTGCTGGACGTTCTTGCTATTATAGTTCAAAAATGTCCAAGTTATCACAGTTTGTAGTTTTGACAAGATGTGTGCATTATGGTATCCAGGGCACTGGCATATTCGAGACTTAGCCTTGCTTTACCATTTTTAAATTAAATTTTTAAATGGCAAACCGCTCTAGTCTAGTTAACATCTCGAGTATCCGATGCAGCCGAGGCTTGATTATGGTCTGGATAAGTTAATAAATGTTTTATTTATAGTTTATACAATATTCAGGCCTAAGAAAGTCCTGCAATAGACTTATTTAGCTCTTGCATAATGTATGTTTAAATAATCAGTCTGATAACTGGATTGTTGAGAAAATTGATATTTTGGCGAAAAATGCATATGGCGCATCGGGACTGTGAACAAAATATAGGTTTATGTACATGTAGAATATTTTAATGGACACACATGTATCAGATTTAATCAATTATTGACGACATCTACATTTTATGTACGTGTTTCAGGGGGGTCAAGCAATCAAAAAAGCGAGGAACAAATATTGATAGCAGAAAGGGAGGCACTAAAGAAACGGTTAGGCGAAAGGGAAAAAAGGTTTCTGGAGGTACTCAAAGAAAAGGAGTGCGATTTTCAGAAGTTACAAAGAGAAAATGAACGCATTTGTAAGGAGCAAAACGAACTAAGAAATAAGATGACGCAGATGGAGAATGAAAAACAGAACGAGAAAGATAAGAGGATACAAGAAATGCGTCGGAGTCTGACAAAAAAAGAAAATGAACTATCAAAATATCAGGAACAAGTAAAAGAAACCCAACAAAGAATCCGAAACCAGATGAAGGAATTGGAGTCATGTGTAGAAGATTTCAAAGCAACAACAATCAGTGGAGACGATGGATTGCCTCAGGTAGAGGCTGGTATTATAAACCTTTTCGCGTTACTGAAAAAATCAACCACGGCAGAAGACTGTGAGTTTATTTTAATAAATCTATTCCTGTCAAAAATTACAGCCATGTGTAATGGGGTTGTGTTATACTACCACTGGAATCATTTAATAACATCAGTTTGAAAAGGTGTCGTTTGGAAGCTTGCATGAGTCTATTTTTCTCTGATTCCGCAAATCACGAGACCGATATTATTCACGCGCAGCGCTTTTTGGGGCAGATTTGTTGCATGCTCAATTTTGGATACTGCTCAATGTCTAGTGCTTTGTAATTCCCCGGAAGCTAATATGCGCTGAAATATCAGAAATGAGTTTTAAAAAATAATATTAAATTCGTTTCATTTTATTTCAAAATATCTGATAGGTAGCACCAACCTTGAACACAGTAAAGATCTGGTCCGATCTGGACAAAGATGAAAACATTGAAACGTTGGGTGAGTTGAATATCACAAACTTTCAGAAGCTAACTGCCTATTATAAAACTACGGATTGTAAATAAGATTTTAATGTATAGTCAAGGAGACTGGTGTTGCCTTTCCAGTCGGCACATAAGATAAGATAAGATTTTATTGTATCATTGCCTCCACCAAGGACAGCATACACATCGTAAACAAAAGCAAAGGTTGATCATGCAATTATAACATAACATCTGGGGTGATCCTTTATGAATGTACAATCTGATATAATAAGTCTATAGGCATCAAAATATGGTCGATATACTGAAGATCCGTATACAGCTAAAACGAAAATTATCTAAACTAGTCTTGAGTAAACCAATTTATTCTATCTTAAGTATTAGTATAATAAACATATTATATTGAGCAGGGGTGTTGCTTAACAGATAACTCTGGTGCTCTTTCTTGGATAAGAAATGGTATTCGTCTTCTATTTGATTATTATTGCATTGCTTACATAAACGTGCACGTGGCGGAATATTTTTGTAACGACCACGCTCTATCTCGAGATGGTGTGTGCTAAGCCTAATCGAGGGTTAAAGCAATTTTATGAGCTTTAGATTTGACGGAGTGCAGATAGAACGGTATAGCATAAAAATCTGACTTAATTTTTCCATAAGTCCGAAGTTTATGGATCGATTGCGAATTTTGTTGTTGATCAGTAACTATTAGCAAAAGTACTACAAATTTCTTTTCGGTGGCAGATTTTATGTCACAATTTTTTAGGTAATTTTGTTGAAGTTCAAAATATTTGGTTAAAATCCTTATGCTATGACAAAATGATTTTCTTGAACCAGCACTTTTACAAGAAAGTTCATAATCCGCTACAAATGACTTGTCAAGAAGTTTGCTTTTATTATCCTATAATAATCTTTTGAAGTAAAGAAGCATACGCTGATATATGTCCAGAGATAGTGGATGGATGCCACATTCAGCTAGACATCCCATGTTACTGGCACGCTTAGGCATATTCAAAATAGATTTATGTCCAGAGATAGTGGATGGATGCCACATTCAGCTAGACATCAGGACATTATTCTACTAAATGAGGAGGGTTGGGGGGGGGGGGTAATTAATTACATATCCTGCATTCCCAGGATATGACCACTAGCAATGGGATCTTGCAGACACAAATACATTTCATCACATCAAAACTCTCTTGGGAGACTGCGATAAACTGCCGTTGCGGGAACAATTTTATTTTGCAAAAAACGTTTTTTGCAGAAATCTAGCGTATTTGGGGCGTGGAATTTTGGGGCGTGTGTGTGAGTGGTAACCGCACAAACTGTCTAACAGTGGTCATTCATGATTCCTGTAGTGGTACTGAACAACTCCAAAGCTATTTTAGGTGGTACAGATTTCAGCCCATCTCTTGTCAGGGATATTCATCCACTACAAATGTTGGCAATTTCGACCTCATGTGGCCTACTTGGAGGCATTGCACTTTGGGCGTGCTATACCACACCCATCATCAGTCTAAACCCACCTTCCCCCAAATTTTCGGGGGGGGGGACTGAATTTCCCCCCCCCCAATTTACATTGTAAAATCTATATGTGTCTTACATTGTGAAATCTATATATACCTTACAAGGTTTGTGATAAACAATGTACAAATTAAAACACAAACACTTCTGTTTACTTTTTGAAATCCAAAATGTACAAAATACTTTAAATATCTATACAAATTGCTTGTAAATGTCAATGTGTATAGTATTCTAGTTACCAAGGTGATTGTCAAATATGCATCCCCATAAACTAAAGTTATGTGGTCAAGTTTTGTTTCATTTGGATCCTCCTCATACAAATTCTCCTACTAAACTCTATTTGTCGTGTTGTTCATAACTTAAGCGCAAGATTCAATATGTAAAAGTCATGAAAACAATAAGAATACGGCACCCCCTGACTTAAGCATGATAAATATTTTATTGGTGTGATGTTTTAGTTTAACCCTGTAAAATATGCCAAAACAGTGTTGACAGAAGACTGAAACTTTAAAAATATTTATGGGGTCCCCCCACACTCTCCCTATCGCGTTACATCTCTGCTATACAGACAGCATTGTGCCTCCGGCGTCACAGATGTCAACATTTAATATAATTTCATTTGCGCCCCCCCCCCAATATATATTTCACGGCTACGCCTCTGGCACATAGTATGACATATGCTCGTCTTCATTATCCCAGTCGGTGCAGAAAAAGTAGGTTGTTAAACTAAATTTCTGGTAGGCTCACAGCACACCCTGGACAACTGGAATTTGATATTACAGTAGGTCACATTGTCGCTCTCCGGCAAATTGTCCCTTCATAGCACAAGGTAAGGCGTTAAACCCCATTTCATGTCATTTCATTTCAAATATGTTTTATTTATGTTTAAAAATTTTATTTATGTTTAAAATTATTATTTATGTTTAATTCTAGGTTGTACTGTTAACAAAAGACAAGATACGGTATCCAAGAATACTACGTACTTTCTATCATTAGACGATGCGTGCTTAAAGGGGGGATTTGAATAGTGTAAAGTATTTAAAGGGACAATAACACTCTTGCTGGTTTGGCAGCTCTAGAAAATAAATAATAGTCTTATTCTAAGTACCAGATGTTAATGTGTCCTACCTGTTGTGTAAATTATCCATTACATCATATTTTACTTGTCCAGAAGGTTCGAAAATATTTTAAAATCCAAGTCACATTTGAAAAGGTTTACGTTAACCTTTTCAAATCATGTAGTTGAATTTTTCCAATTTTTTAAATTAGGTGTGTTACGATGAAATTTGTATAATCAATTTATTTGAATATTGTAAAATAATACAATTTGTTGACCAGAGTAAAGATTGGGACATATTATTCAATTACAACAAGAGTGTTATTGGGGCTTTAATTCACGCTGGTCATGATATAAATGAGAGGTATGAAGGTGGCATGACACCATTATTATATAGCGGTCAATCGCAATTTAAGCCTGTTTCTAAAATTAAAGTGTTACTAGATAATGGTGGAAATATAGAAGATAGGGATATATTACATAACAATAATATATTACACCTGGCTTGTAGGGATGGTCGTCTTGAAACTGTAGACGACTTAATAGGACTTGGCCTAGACGTTCATAGTAGGAATAACTATGACCAAACACCAATATTATACAGCAGTCAATCAGAAATTGAACCTGTTTCTAAAATTGAAATGTTACTAGGTAAAGATGGTAATATACATTACAGAGATGGAGACAATAGCAACATATTGCACCTTGCCTGTAGGTATGGTTGTATCGACACTGTACACTATTTACTTGAAGCAGGTTTAAACGTTCAGAGTAGGGGGTTTTATGATCAAACTCCAGTATTATATAGCAGTAAATCACATCTTGAGCCTGTTTCTAAAATTAAAATCTTATTAGGTAACGGTGGTAATATATATGATAGAGATTATAACGATGACAATATGTTACACCTAGCGTGTGAGGATGGTCTTCTTGAAACAGTCGACTACTTAATAGGACTTGGTTTAGATGCAATGAGTGTAAATAAACATGGTAAAACGCCCAAAGACTATTGTTTCCATTCACATGTAAAAAGTAATGAAAAGACTAACTTATTACACTTGAAAGTCATGTGATATTATTTACAGTTTATTCGTGTCAGTTAGATGTATAATCATCTAGTCTTCGTGACTCCGTATTTAAAACAAAACTTTGTTAGAGTAACATAAGTTTAAATGGATGTAGGGCCTGTTTATGGTCACGCAAAATTTTGATGTATAGTATCTATCTTAAAATCAATATCTTTAGTATTAAGCTTATTTATTACGGTAATTGTAATATAAGACAAAATATTGTTATATAATATTATTTTTATTGAATATACTCCGTAAACCGAATAATTATTATTAGAAAAAATACCATCCGTTTGTTTATTTTTTGTTGAGTAAGCGGGTGTGGGTGTGTCTGCATGTGCACCTTGCCTTTGATAATATGTTATTATCTTGCCTTTGGTCTTTTTGTTGTCATGTATGGTTTCTGAATTGTTGTTATTGTTTGTCTATATATAATTGTCATACCCATTTGATACTGTACTTGCTTGAAAACGTTGAGAGAATACTCTACGAAACGTTGCCTAAATAAATCAGTAATTCTTCTTCTATAAGTATGTGTTATAGTTTATTGATCTTTCCAATTACTAAATGCCTCTACAAGAGTATCTTTATATAGTTCTTTCTGGTAGATGCAGATCTGAATCGCGTCTGAAGTTAAAAAGTACAACTGTCAATTGTTTCTAAACAAAAACAATTGATTATTGTTATTTATTACATAGCTGCCACACCCAACTACATTTAAGCATATAATCCTACCTGGCACGGGTACAAATCGGTTTTTTGAAGTGGAAGCATATAGGCAGCGACATGTTAAAACTGCAGAAAGGCTAAGAACAACACTGCTTTATTAACTTGACTGACATTATATACAGTAAAGTTCAAAGCCGTGTATCTACATTGGGCCGGATATGTTCAGTTAGTTCTGATATGAGACACTATAGTGGATACATCTAGGACGTTAAGCACTATTCTATTTCTAACTGTGAAATTTTAATGTCATTATATTATCACGTGATCCACGAACGTTTATTGTTCTCCAATACATTCAAACCAACTACACAAAATGTACCATAAATTCATCAAATATCATTTTTCAAAATACTAAAATAAAACAAGCTGAAGAGATGGACGGAAAACAGGGACAATCGAAATGGCACATCCTCTTATTTTCCCAATGCTTCACACAATCCAGGGACTTACGATTCGATATTTGCTAAAATCGAACTCATCCGAGATTTGTGGGATATAAATGTTCAGTTACCTTTCTAAACAATCTTTTATCAAAGAAAGTTTTTCATAAATTGTTTAATTCCGCTCAGTATTCACAAGGATATGATGAATTAAAAATCTCGCAACATTCGGCATCTTCTGTAGCATATATTAACAAGCCATTGTAAGGGGAAAAACATTGACAAAACAAAACCAAGAAATGTATATACATGTCTGCTTTATTTCTACTCTAGGGACGATTTCAAATAAAAAGAAATTGGTTTTAACGTCTTACTGTTCTGCACCGACTGAGCTAACAAAACATGCATATTCCATAAAGTGTTTTATGAAGGACATTACAGCGGCACTACTACGGTCTAACCTAATCTCGAATTCCAAGTGTCAACGGTTCTTTGATGTTGTACCTTGCCAGGCCTTCATCATGTGTCACTGACGAGGGGGAACCATGCCGGAAACATTGGTGAACTTTCTCAGTCAACAAAAGAACCCACAGGTTAACGAGCAAGCGTATTATTCACTGAGCCACCGTGGCTACCCCTAAATGATTTAAACAGATCCGCCAGATATCCAGGAAGTGACGTTGTAAAGATAACCGGGATATTGATCAAGGGCAAGTTACTTGACAATGTCTGAGATATCACTCTTGTGGACGAAGACATTAAACAACCAGGGTAGTAGTAGTACACAAGGTTATCCAAGTATATAGTTTGGAATTTGGGACTTTTGCCACTCCTTTCATTCAATTCAGGTTTGTATTTCTTTACAAAATATCAGAGACTAGTCCTTTAACAAGACCTTTACATCCGAGACGGCTCCTTTAACAATACCGTAAAAATACAGGAAACAAATTAAATATCTAAGTTTCGCAACAGTCAGATTAGTGAGCCAAAGACCAACTCACACTATGGGTCTCTGGTATGAAGGCAACCTTCCATGGACAGAGGCACATAGGGCTTTCTCTTATTTAGATTTGCAACGGTTTACACAGAACTTTTTTTTTTTTTTTTTTTTTTAAACTTTATTAATAATAACCATTCATGTCCAGTACAGTTCAGTGGGAATATATACTAAAAATATACAAGTATATTAGTAAATCAATACTTCACATGCTGAAGTTTTAATTTATATATTTCATACATTAATAAACAATAACTAATGCTATTAATACTTATTTTGGAGACAATTTTATAAGTGTTGTAGTATCCTATTAATAAAACTATTTTCCTTTTTAAAGACGATTGTTCTGAGTTTTAATTCTTCAGTAAGGATTTTTAAGATATTAATTTTTTTAGTTTTTTGATCAGATATGTAATAAATTTTGTAAATTGTAAATGAAACAATAGTTAACAGGTAATTTAATTCAAAGTAGTTTTTATCGTAGTATTTGTACCCTAACACAAGGTCTTTTAATGTTATTTGTTTGTCGATGCGTAATGTTGATAGTAAATGATGGACTTTTTCCCACAATAATTTAAGATATTTACAGTTGACAAAATAATGATCATAGTTTTCTTCTACTGAACAGAACTTGCAAAGGTTACTATTGCTAATCTTCCATTTGCATAATAAATTTTGATTTGGATTAATACATTGAAGGAGTTTCCATCTAAATATTTTTAAGTCAATGTCTGCTAAAAACTTGAATATGAAAGTATATATATAGGATAGGTAAAGACTATTTTCGTTTTTGAAGTATCGCAACCAATAATTTATTCAATATAGTTTTATAAATTTGTGATCGACCAGTGAATTGTATAATTTTCTTGAAGTTAATTCCGTGTGTTCTACTTCTTTTCCTTTCCAGGTTAAACAAGTTTTATTTATATATATTTTACATTTATAAGCCTTTTCTATGGAAATAATTTTTAGCCATTTTTGGGGTATACATGTTTTGATCGTTTTGAATTCTGATATCCAGTTGGATTTGTTCTGAAGCTTGTTCATAATAATTGGTAATGAAATTTGATTTTTATCATCAAGAATATCATTTAGATGAATTATTTTACTATTAATCCAATTTTCGTAAATTAGACTTTTGTTGTTAATTTTAAAATGTTTATTTCCCCATAGTATCTGCTTTCTAATCTGGATATGAGTTTCCGGATTTTGGAATTTGTCTAGTTTTCACCCAGAATTATGGTATAGAATTAATATTTGGGATAGATTTTATACTGTCTATATTCATGTGAAAAATTAAAAGTTTATTTCCAAGTTTATTATAAAATTTTAATGGAATAATCTTCCAATTAGCGAAATTTTGATCTAATAATCTTTTGACCCATATTGCTTTTAACGAAATAAAGTAGCTTTCAATATCAATCATATTTAAGCCACCATTTTCATATTTACCAATTAACGTAGCTCTCTTAATTTTCTCATTTTTACCATTCCACAAAAAGTCGAAACAAGTTGTTTCTATTTCCTTTAAATAATTTTTGGGTACGACACAGGCGCTTGCCACAAAGGTGAATATTGGCACTATAATAGTTTTGATAATTAAAATTCTCGCTATCATAGTTAATTTTCGTTTCTGCCAATCGTTAATTATTTTTTTCATTTGTTTTATTTTGTTTTCCCAATTTAGCTTCTGGCATTCAAGTTGGTCTTGTTCAAAATATAACCCCAACACCTTGGTTTGTGTATCGGTCCAGTTTATGCCTCTAATTTTATCTTTACAGTTTTTTAGTTTACCTATCCATTTGCCTTCTGTTTTATTTCGATTTAGTTTTAATCCTGAATATGATCCAAATATTTCTATTTCATTCATTGCTAAGGATATCTCTTCCTTTGACCCCAGGAAGAGAGTTGTATCATCAGCCATTTGTGTAATTTTTATACTATGTGTTTCTTTATCTAGTTTTATTTGTATCCCTTTAATATTTTTATTTCCTCTTAATTTTATGGCCATTATTTCAGCCGAGATGACGAATAGGAGAGCTGACAAGGGGCATCCTTTCCTGATACCTCTTGAAATTTTAAACCTTTCAGAGATCCAGCCATTATTTAATACGCTTGTTTCTATATTATTATACAATGTTTCTACCCATGTAATAAATGATTGGTTAAAACCAAAATATTTGAGAGTTTCTAACATAAATGACCATTCAAGGACATCAATTGCTTTCACAAAATCAATAAAATTTATACATCCTTCAATGTTGTATTGATCCGCATAATCAATTATATCTTGAATTTGTCTTAAATTAAAACCAATAAATCTATCTTTGATATACCCTGTTTGGTCGTCGTGTATTATTTGTGGTAGTACCACTTTAAGACGTTGGGCTACTACACGTGATAGTATCTTTAAATCTACGTTCAATAAAGATATAGGTCTATAATTTTCTATTAACAGCGGATCACCTTTTTTAAATATTATTACACTAGTTCTCTTTGACTGAGTAAGTAGGTTTCCATGGTAGCATTTATTCAATATAAAAACTATCATCTCTTTAATTTTGTCCCAAAATGTTCTATAAAATTCTACTGAAAGTCCATCTAAACCTGGTGATTTATTTAGGTTCATATTGTGTATAGCGTCAGTACACTCTTCTGTTGTTATTTCGCCATCGCATCCTAAATAATCTTCGGGTTTTGCTTTTCGTTTTAATTTCGTTTCGTTTACATAATGTTTTGTTAATGTTTCATCAGGTTCTTGAGAAGTATACAATACTTTGTAATAGTTTCTGATTTTATTCTGTATCTTACTTTGATCTTTAAGAATTTCACCTTTATTGTTTGATAACCTATTAATTGATTTCCTTATTTGTCTTTGTTTTTCAAGTCCAAGTTCCAGCCATTTTTCTCTGGCTCTAATTTTTGCTCCTTTTATTCTTTGTTCATATAATTTTTGAATCTTTAATTCGATTTTAAGTATATCAGAGTTAAGGTGTTGATTGTCGGTTAAATTTATATCCCTGTCTTTATATTTTGTTTCTAATTTGTTTTCGAGATTTTTTAATTCATTTTTAGATTTCTTATTTTTAGTTTTACAATATTTTATTATTTTTTCTCTTATTTCTATTTTCATGTAGTCCCAGATTAGACTGTAATCTATTTGTCTATTTTCTAATTTGGATTTATATTCTTTTAGTATACAATTTATAAGTGGTTTATATTCGTCATCTTCCAAAATTGAGTTATTTATTTTCCAATACCTGCTACCTTTTCATTAGGGTTTATTTGAAATTCCATGTAAACACATTGATGATCTGTATATTTAATAACTGTAGGTTTTATTTTACATGCAAGTATCTCTGGATACAAATCCTTTGAAACCAGTAATAAATCAATCCTACTATATTGTGACTGGTCATTTCTTCGCCATGTAAATTGTTGTTTTTCTTTATTTAAAGTTCTCCAAATATCAATTAATTTATTATCTTTTAATATATCTTTTAAACTTTTGGAAAGTTTAGATATTACCCCCGAATGTATATTTTTCCTATCCTGTGTAGCTAAAGTATCATTAAAATCACCACCCACAATTAAAATTCCTTTTGAATTTTGTTTTACTATCTTATTTATTTTTTTGAAAAACATATTTCTTGTTTTCTTTTGATTTGGTGCATAAACACATATTAATGTGAATATAAGATCTTCAAATTTAATATTTAATAATATGAACGTCCCTTCATTATCTGTATATTTATCTATAAGTTCAAAATTGACTGAATTCTTGATTATTATTGCAACACCTCTACTGGCATTAGAACCGTGGCTATAGAAACCCACAAAACCAGTATTCCTTTCTAGATTACAACTTAAAACATTGTCTAGATGTGTTTCTTGTAGAAAAGCAATTAAACATTTGAGGTGTCTTAACCATTCTATAACTCTTTCACATTTATCTAGTTTTCTAATATCATTAACATTAATGGTACACAAGCTTAATTTATTCATCATGTATCTGAATATATAAATGGGTTATTTTTTTATTTTGGATTTTAAGATGACAATGTTTTATGTTTTTTTCCAGATAGTATATTGATGAATCACAATTCATTAAGTGATGAAATAAGTTTGATGTTCGGAAGCCATACAGCTGCATTGCATCTTTAACAACATTATCATGATGTACATTCAGATATAGAATTGCTTGAAGTTCATGTTTAGAGCTTATTTTGTATACTTTCTGTTTACATGTATTATATTTTGAAATGAGATGTTTCATGTTAATGGCCGAATTGCTTATTATATTGAAATATTCATCATTTACGACAAAAGTTATTTTTTGAAGCTGACCGAATATACAACCGACAGCTTCTACTGTCTTCAAAAATAATTCTATTACAAGCTTATTTGTAAAGTTCATTTCTTATATTGTTTCTTATCTTCTTTAATTGGGGGTGCTGGGGGTGTATGTCTTGGTTTAGACTTCTCATACTTCTGGTTTGGTGTATTAATATAATCAGTTATATCACTTTGTTGAGAAATTGTCACTTTTTTTCTACTCTTGTTTCCCTTTTTTGATGACTGTGTTTTATCTGTTCTTTTATTACCTCTTATTGTTGAATTCTCGGAGGTCTCATTCTTTGGTTCTTCTGTTCTTGCTTCTTCTGCTTTTGTTTCTTCTGCTCTTGTTTCTTCTGCTATCGTTTCTTCACTCTCAGAATATTATTGTCGCTCTCTTCATTATCTGTACTATCATTTTGTCTGCCAATACATTCATTCTGCTTATGTCCTATTACATTGCATTTCTTACATCTCCAATCATTTTTACAGTCAGAGAAAATATGCCCAGGTTCTAGACATTTATTACATACATGTGATGGTTTATTTTCTGGAACAGGTTGCCCTTGGTGAATTACTTTGGCTATATATCTACCAATGAGTGCATATCTTGGTAAGGGAGTGTTGAATTCCTTACAAATTACACCCCCCCCCCCAGCTGGATCCGCCCCTGGATCCGTCGATTTGAAATTAGAATATTTTCACAAATACAACTGAAATTAAATGGGGTTTAACGCTTACTTTTCTGCATCGACTATGGTAGTGACGACGGGGTTCACGAATATGATTTTAAGCATGTGTTACCGAAATAATTTTCAACGATCTATATACAGTTTGTCAGATACAAAATTTATCCATTGTTCAATTGAGAGAGAGAGAGAGAGAGAGAGAGAGAGAGAGAGAGAGAGAGAGAGAGGGAGAAAAATGGGGTTTAACGTCCACTCGACACAACTAGGTAATTTCGGGACTAACATATGGTTTAATTTTATTTCAATAATCCGCTTGCGCGTAGGGGTCTTTAGCAGTGGGAGGAAACCGGAGTGCCCGGAGGAAACCCACGAGGTTGAGAAGGCGCCCCTATCTCCATGCCACATACGCTCACACCAGGGCTCGAAACCAACCTGTCTCCAGTTTCACAGGCTGTCAACTTTCCATCTACCCTCAATAATTCTCTGGATAAGTGGATTGTATCAATTCCTTCTTTTTGTAGATATCTTTCTATCTGTCCATCATCAGCTGATAAAGGTACATTCTTCACTCTTACTCTTACTGTATCATCTCTAATTCTAGCGGGATTTCTTGGGTTTTCTGTGAGAAGAATAATATGCCTACTTCTTTGTGTGATGCCTGATGTGAGCAATTGTAGTCTTATCAGTTTCATTGTCCATATAAATTCTCCACATCTGTCTGATTCTTTGTATTCCTTTGATACATTCTGCTTTCACTACAACACCTATGGCTTTGTAAACCTCTACATTTGATAACCACATATTCTTTGTAACAGTCACAGATCCAAATACATCTTGATCTTTCAAGAATATTGGTTTATCATCTAATGATTTGTCTGCTAATGGTGTGGTATTGAAGTTGTTTTCAACTAATTCGGCGAAGGAGGGGGTCGCCATATTTGTTGTTGTTTTTGTTTGATTACTTTTGTCTTCAGAATTATTGGGTTTACCTTTATGTGTCGTTCTATAAATCTGGAAATTATCGTCTCTTGTATTACCTGTACTGCTTGTATCTATACCAGCCATTTCTATGCCACGGTATTTGCTTGAGTTTCAATTAAATATAAATTATACCAGAGTGTCTCAATTATGGCCATGGCTCAATAAGGGACATAACTCATTTTTACACAGAACTTTGCTTCCGAACAACAGATTGTGTAAACGTCTTGGCATCTGTGGTCAGGCTAACGATTGTGTCAATTCCTTTCTTCGAGGAAGAACACTAAGAGTGTCAGTTAGATCGGTGGTGTCGGAGGACCATCCCTAGAATTTGGTGTTCTCCAGGGCTCGGTCCTAGGACCGGTTCTCTTTGCATTATACATGACTCCAATCGAGGACATCTTCACCCGCCATGGTCTAAATGCTGATGACACGCAGCTCTACATCACTTGTGACTCCTGAACGGACTCGATTTCTTCCGGTCGTATTGAGGCCTGTATAGATGAGATTCGTCTCCGGATGCGTGCAAACTCACTTGCCCTCAATGACGATAACACTGAAATTGTCCGTTTCTCATCGTGCAGGAAATATGCAAGTCTGCAGGTTGTCGCGGGTGATGTACGGGTTGGTGTGGTGCTTGTGTCGCCATCAGCTTCCGTTCGTGACTTTGGGGTGATGATGGACTCGACTGGGCTGATGAATGATCAGATAAAGAGTGTGTGTGGCAGGAGAATCCGGCATTTGTTAGATCAGGCCAGCACTGGTGCATGGCTTTGTGACATCAAAGCTGGATTACTGCAACGGTCTGTTTTATGGTCTCCCGAAATACAAGTTACAACATGTTCAGAATTCCGCTGCTCGACTGGTGATCCGAAGGAAGCTGGAGTGTCATACAGAGATGACGCCCATACTTCGAGAGCTACACTGGCTTCCAGCGGATTCATTTCAAACTGTCATGTGTAATTTTCAAGTTAATAGTGAGTCAGCGCCTTGCTACCTCACTGATATCATTAGTATCCAAATCCCGTCTTATCGGCCTAGACGCAGTGATGAGGTGAAGTTGCGACCCTTTTCCCACAAAACTCATGGAAAACAAACCAGTGAGTTGTATGGCGATCGCGCCTTCAGTCGTGACGCGCCTACTCTCTGGAATGAGCTGTTATTAAAACTTAGATCACTCACCAAATTCAGCCTGTTTAAATCCAACCTCAAAACATTTTTATTCAGTTAGTTAATAATACTGCTAGTCAAACTAATAATTTTATAGGCATACATTTGTATATCTTCAATTGCGATTTGTGTGTAACGGTCTATAAACAATATATATTATTATTATCATTATTATTATTGGATAATCCAGAGGCAATCTCTAAGCCAACAAGGGGTAGAGGAGATTGAGTGGCACGTGCGCACTGTATCATGAGGTCTGCCATTGAGTCAAATGGCGTGATTTCGATTTCCCGGTTGTACGTGACAAGGAGTAGGGTCGCCTACTTAAACTCTAGGGCCTTCGGTTTCCTCCCACTGCTAACGACCCATTTCGCACATACGTTAGTCCCGAAATGTCCTAAATTGTATCGAGTGGACAATAAACCATCTCTCCCTCTCCCTTTCTCTCTCTCTCCCCCACCCCCTCTCTCTCTCTCTTCACAAATTCAGAAATTCAGTAACTATTGACAACAAATCAACTATTTCTTTATGTTTCTTTTCAAACAATGTAAAAGCTCAGAAATCTTCTACAACACATCTGTTCAGTGTTACGAAGCATCTCTGGGTTTTCCACTCGACACAAAACTAGATCATATAGAGACTAATATGCACCCACGTAGCCAGTGGCGGATCCAGGTTTTAGTTTGATGGGGTGACAACCCCATGTTTTGTCTCAACGACCGCGGAGGCATCCGAGTTCCGTAGGCGCGAGCAGTAGAGTGGGTTATGGTGGGGTTCTCCCTCCAGAAAATTTTGAAAAATTATCATCGATTTCCTCGCATCTGAGCCATAACGAACAATGATTTCTGTTCGTCGATAATGTTTCATTTCGTTTACGATTTTCAAAATTTGAAGAATAAATTTCGAAATTTATAATGTGTTGATTATTGTGAAATTGCGATGATTTTGAGAGTTATAGCGTTTGGAATTGTATGGTTTAGTACTCACGGATGCACGTATATATATCCTTTCGGTTGGTGTAAATTTCGTCCAATGTATGAATTTAGTCCATGAAATTAAAAACGAATTCCGAACTACGCGGTTCCGAAACTTTGTGGCGATTTTTCAAATCAATTCCGGTCGTAATTTCCTGTAATCGGTCTCAAATTACATTTTTATACAATTATAAGGTAGTTCTAGCTGATAACTATAGCTGTAGGACATTTAGAATTTAATAAGCTAAAACCGTTCAAGATCTGGCGACGTGAAGTTAGCTTGTTGTTCGTTGTTCGGTATTCGCGAATAACGAACAACGAGCTGGTTTGTTGTTCGGTGTTCACCAGATATGGAATTAGTAATGTAATGAAAGATCCTTGTAGGGAAAACGCCGCAGGTGGGTTTTTATGTGCCTAACTGGATTATAAAACTTCAAACTTCTGGGAAATAGATTCTAACGACTTCTCTTTCTATCCGAAGAAAGAGCTGTTACATATTGGCGAATAGCGAACAACGAGCCAGTTTGTTGTTCGGTATTGGCGAATAACGAACAACGAGCTGGTTTGTTGTTCGGTATTCACCGTATATGGAATTAGTAATATAATAAAAGAACTTTTGTAGGGAATACGCTGCAGGTGGGTTTGTATGAGCCTAACTGGATTATAAAACTTCAAACTTCTAGGAAATAGATTCTAACAACTTCTCTTTCTATCCGAAGAAAGAGCTGTTACATGTTGGAGAATAACGAACAGCGAGCCAGTTTGTTGTTCGGTTGGCGAATAACGAACAACGAGCTGGTTTGTTGTTCGGTATTCACCGTATATGAAATTAGTAATATAATAAAGAAACATTTGTAAGGAATACGCCGGGAGTGGGGTTTTTAAGCCCAATTGTGTTTTAAAACTTCAAAGTGTTTGGAAAAAATAATTTAACTAACTCTCTTTCTATCCGAAGAAAGAGCTGTTACATATTGGCGAATAACGAACAACGTGCTAGTTTGTTGTTCGGTATTCGCGAATAACGAACAACGATCTGGTTTGTTGTTCGTTATTCACCAGATATGGAATTAGTAATATAATAAAGGTACTTTTGTGGAGAATACGCCGCAGATGGGTTTTTAGGTGCCTCAATAGATTATAACACTTCAAACTATTCGGAAATAGATTCTAACAACTTCTCTTTCTATCCGAAGAAAGAGCTGTTACATATTGGCGAATAACGAACAACGAGCCAGTAGGGAATACGCCACAGGTGGCTTTTTATGAGCCCAATTGGATTATAAAACTTTAAAGTCTTGGAGAAAAGTTTCAAACAACTTCTCTTCCTATCCAAAAAAAGAGCTGTTTCACATTGTCGAATAACGAGCAACGAGCTGGTTTGTTGTTCGGTATTCACCGTATATGAAATTAGTAATATAATAAAGAAACAATTGTAGGGAATACGCCGGGGGTGGGGTTTTAAGCCAAATTGTGTTTTAAAACTTCAAAGTCTTTGGAAAAAGAATTTAGCTAACTCTCCTTCTATCCGAAGAAAGAGCTGTTTCACATTGGCGAATAACGAACAACGAGCCAGTTTGTTGTTCGGTATTGGCGAATAACGAACAACGAGCTGGTTTGTTGTTCGGTATTCACCAGATATGGAATTAGTAATCTAATAAAATAACTTTTGTGGGGAACACGCCGCAGGCGGGTTTTTATGAGCCTAACTGGATAATAAAACTTCAAACTTCTGGGAAATAGATTCTAAAAACTTCTCTTTCTATCCGAAGAAAGAGCTGTTACATATTGGCGAATAACGAACAACGAGCCAGTTTGTTGTTCCTCATTGGCGATTAACGAATAACGAGCTGGTTTGTTGTTCGTTATTCGCCAGATATGGAATTAGTCTTGGGGAAAAGTTTCTAACAGCTTCTCTTTCTATTTGAAGAAAGAGCTCTTACATATTAGCGAATAAGGAACAACGAGCCAGTTTGTTGTTCGGTATTCGCGAATAACGAACAACGAGCTGGTTTGTTGTTCGTTATTCACCAGATATGGAATTAGTAATATAATAAATAAACATTTATAAGGAATACGCCGGGAGTGGGTTTTTAAGCCCAATTGGGTTTTAAAACTTCAATGTCTTTGGAAAAAGAATTTAACTAACTCTTTTTCTATCCGAAGAAAGAGCTGTTTCATATTGGCGAAAGTGCTGTTTCATATAGGGGACAAGAATTTCAATTGTACTGTAATTGACATGTTTGACATTCAAAATAATTATTTTGGTAACGTTGTTATTTTAAATGGTGTGATTCACCAGGGTACTGCATTGTTAGAGGGATTTGTACATGTCGAGGGTCTTTAACAGTGGGAGGAAACGGGAGGACCCGGGGAAAACCCTACTTCTTATCACGTACAACCGAGGATTTGAAACCACGCCAGTTGACCCAATGAGGGAGAGAGAGAGGTTAACACAAACTAGGCCATACCGGAAATAACATTATGGATCAATTTTACTTCCATATGTATGGAAGACCAAACAGCTCTTTATTCAGTGTTCTTAGTTCATAGTCCTTAATTCTTACTTCTTCATTTGTTGTCGTATTTCCACATTTGTAAACTAAAATTAACATTTGTATCTTAAAATCAATATTTGTTTCACAAATCAGACATTTGTCATATTAGATTTGTAAAATGTATTTTAATATAAGATAATTCTTTTTTAGAAAATCAAAAAATTAATCGATATTTACATTTCATCAGAGAAATACAACAAAAAACAAATCGAAAATGGGGTCAAGGGAAATCGAAACACACGAGGTCATACGAGCGGCTTTTGACCCTATGACGTCAGATATTTGATTAACCAATCAGCATTGATGCTACTAATGGATTACCCACATTTCCGGGCAAAACACGCATAAAGCTCGCCGTAACAGACTGTTATATTGGCTAATACCTCACATCATTAAGAACACGTCAATGGCAGTGATGACAACATACACTTTTAAAAGGGTAGACCGACAAAAAGATTCGTTTTTATTATTTTATTTATAACAATAACAAATGTAAACCTTCATACATAAAAAAAACCCAGACAAAAGAAGTCTATTTTTATAAAAAGGCCTTATCACTTTAAATTTATACATAAAACATGCTATCAGTATCGACTTAAAATATTAAATATTACAGAGTATGTAGGTATACATATATATATATATATATATATTATATTATATCAAAATGGTCTGAAGAGGTTCAAGAGAACTGAAAACGTTAACCATAAACATGTGTTTATTTCTTTTTTCAAAATAATTTTTCATATATATACATATATATATATGGAGGTACATAGGTATATATACATTCAGACAATATAAACTATATAAACAAAAAGACATATTAATATATAATATGTAGAAGTATAAGAGTATTACACATCGTGCTCTATAAAATGACATATTAAAACTAGACCTGCATGCAGGAATGACGGGTTTCACTGGTGCCATGTTACCTTTGAACTTGAACTTGTGTCAATTTCGGTGCCACGTTACTCTTGAACATATGTCACTTCCGGTACCAATGAAACCAATATACAGGTTTCCACATAAGAATTGCACACATCAAATAAAATGGAAACAGAATCAAACAAATCCAGCAATATCATTTCATTTTATACATTTGTTACATGTAATTGATCCTGACAAAATTACAGTACTTCCGGTGATAATGTAAATGTTCCATTAGTTTTATGAAATCAGAAATGGCATAGGGCATCACATGGTGAAAATTTTATGTAAATCGAATAATAATTGCCACTTTTATAGACCAAAAACCTTGAAAAGTGACGTGTAGAAAATCGTCTATTTCTCGGCAACCGTACAAGTTAGAAACCATTTTTTGGTATTTATATGACCGTATGGGTTTAATGTATTTGTTGATTGGAATCAAATATCATAATTGTATAAACATTACAAATCAGACTCATTTGAATAAAATATCGGCTTTGAAGGCTTAAAATACAGTTTTTGCCAAAATGACGTTCCTTCCGGTGATAATGAAAACTTTAAATTAGTTTTTTAACATCGTCTATGACATTAGGCTTCAAAGGGTGAAAATTTTATGAAAATCGAATAATAATTGACACTTTTATGGGCCAAAAACCTTCAAAAGTGACTTTTAGAAAATCGCCTATATCTCGGCAACCGAACAAGTTAGAAACAATTTTATGATATCTTTTTGACCGTGTGAGTTTTGTTAATATGTGAATTTAAACCAAAAATTAATTTTATTATTATATGTGACATAATTCTTGGTTGAAAAAAATATCGATTTTAAAAGTTAAAAATTGAGTTTTTTACTAAATGACGTCACTTCCGGTGTCAATTTTAAATAGTAATCAACATGATATGACGCAGACTTGCTTTTTGAATCAAATGATGTCACTTTTGTGAATATCCATTAATAATTGACTATTTTACAGGCAAAATTACGAAAACAGTGACTTATGCAAAACTGCCCATTTCTCGGCAACTGCTTATTTTAGAAACTAATTTTAACATACATTCTCTTCGTATGGATTATAGTTACAGGTTTATAAAAGTTAAGTAAAAATATTTTAAAATCTGAAAAGCCTGAATGGGTTGTAAATAGGTCAATGGACGCAGAATCAACAAAATCCAGCAATATCAATTCATTTTATACATTTGTTACTTGTAAATGATCTTGACAAAATTAAATTACTCCCGGTGTTAATGCAAATGTTCAATTAGTCTTATGAAATCAGAAATGGCATACGATATCATATAGTGAAAATTTTATGTAAATCGAATAATAATTGCCACTTTTAAAGACCAAAAAACTTGAAAAGTGACTTGTAGAAAATCGGCTATTTCTCGGCAACCGTACAAGTTAGAAACCATTTTGTGGTATCTGTATGATCGTATGGGTTCATTCTATTTGTTGATTGGCATCAAATACCATAATTTGAAAAAGATTTCAAAACAGACTCATTTGAATAAAATATCTGTTTTGGAGGCTAAAAATACAGTTTTTGCCAAAATGACGTTACTTCCGGTGATAATGAAAATCTTAAATTACTTGTATGAAATCCCAAATGGCATTAGGTATAACATGGTGTGACGTTTATGAAAATCGAATAATAATTGACCCTTTTATGGCCCCGAAACCTTCAAAAGTGACCTGTAGAAAACCGTCTATTTCTCGGCAACCGAACAAGTTAGAAACCATTTTATGATATCTATATGACCATATGAGTTTTGTTTATATGTGAATTTAAACCAAAAGTTAAAATTATTAATACATATTAAGTTATTCTTGGTTGAATAAAACATTGATTTAAAAAAGTTTAAAATGCATTTTTTGACCAAATGATGTCACTTCCGGTGTCAATTTTAAATTGTAATCAACTTGATATGACGCTACGTGCTTTTTGAATCAAATGATGTCACTTTTATAAAAATCCAATCATAATTGACTATTTTACAGGCAAAATAACGAAAACAGTGACTTGTACAGAACTGCCCATTTCTTGGTAACTGCTTATATTACAAACGAATTTTAACATACATTTTCTTCGTATGGATTATAGCTACAAGTTTATAAAAGTTACGAAGAAATATTTTAAAATCTGAAAAGCCTGAATAGGTTGTAAATAGGCCAATTTTACACCATTTTTAGCCTCTTAATCGAATTTGCTCGAAAATGAAATCGAAATTAAAAAAACTGCTTCCTACATTTTTTGCGCCTTGAAAGGGCACACCCTTTGAGTCAAATAATTTTTCGAAAAAATAATATTTGTTTTCGAAGAAGGAAAATAACTGTCAAAATTGTAGTTTTTGGTAAAATTATGCCACTTCCGGTGCCGACAGATAACACTTTTGGTAATAAAAAAAATGACAATTGATACAACGAAGCATATGAACTTTGTTTTATACAAATCGAACAATAAAAAATTAATCTAGGACTGAAAAACTGAATTAGCCAATGGCGGCCAAGGTAAATTACTGAGACAAAATTTTTTAACATTTTTGCACTAGTCAGATGACTCTTTAATTCTGTGCACAATACGACTAAAAAATATTCATAAATAAAAAAGTTTTTTGTAAAATTTTAAATTTTCGAAATTTGGCGCCTAATATCTTCGAAGATTTGCCGAAAATCAAAAATCGAAAGTAGCGTAGCTATGTGCCCTGTCTCAGGCTATGCCAAAATGTATCGAAAGTTAAAATCCAATGATTATTGTTAAAATTACTGCAATATTTTCAAAAACGATAACTTCGGTGATTTCGGACATTTCGCATTGTCGCAGAACGTTCAAAATAGCTTTATCCTCTAAGTCACACCCACTTTCCCAGTAAAACCGAAGAAATCGTAACGATGCGACACGTAGTTGCTGAGATCTATTCAAATTGGAATCTGAATAATAATAATAATAACTAGACCTGCATGCAGGAATGACGGGTTTCACTGGTGGCACGTTACCCTTTAACATGTCACTTCCGGTGCCACGTTACCCTTAAACATGTCACTTCCGGTACCAATGAAACCATTAAACAGGTTTCCCCATAAGCATTGCACACATCAAATAAATTGGACGCAGAATCAACCAAATCCAGCAAATATCAATTCATTTATACATTTGTTACTAGTAAGTGATCCTGACAAAATTACATTACTTCCGGTGATAATGAAAATGTTCAATTAATTTTATGAAATCAGAAATTGCTTTAGGCATCACATGGTGAAATTTTTATGCAAATCGAATAATATATGCCACTTTTATAGACTCAAAACCTTGAAAAGTGACTTGTAGAAAATCGGCTATTTCTCGGCAACCGTACAAGTTAGAAACGATTTTGTGGCATCTGTATGATCGTATGGGTCCATTCTATTTGTTGATTGGCATCAAATATCATAATTGTAAAAACATTACAAATCAGACTCATTTGAATAAAATACCTGTTTTGAAGGCTAAAAATACAGTTTTTGCTAAAATTACATTACTTCCGGTGATAATAAAAACGTTAAATTAGTTTTATAACATCGTCCATGACATTAGACCTCAAAGGGTGAAAATTTGATGAAAATCGAATAATAATTGACACTTTTATGGGCCAAAAACCTTCAATAGTGACATTTAGAAAACCGCCTATATCTCGGCAACCGAACAAGTTAGAAACCATTTTATGATATCTAAATGACCGTATGAGTTTTGTTAATATGTGAATTTAAACCAAAAGTTAATTTTAATATTACATATTAAATAATTCTTGGTTGAAAAAAATATCGATTTTAAAAGTTAAAAATGCAGTTTTTGACCAAATGGCGTCACTTCCGTTGTCAATTTTAAATTATAATCAATTTGATATGACGCATACTTGCTTTTTGAATCAAATGATGTCACTATTGTGAATATCCTTTAATAATTGACTATTTTACAGGCAAAATTAAGAAAACAGTGACTTATGCAAAACTGCCCATTTCTCGGCAACTGCTTATATTACAAACTAATTTTCACATACATTCTCTTCGTATGGATTATAGTTAAAAGTTTATAAAAGTTACATAGAAATATTTTAAAATCTGAAAAGCCTGAATGGGTTGTAAATAGGCCAATTTTACGCCCTTTTTCACCTCTTAATCCAATTTGCTAGAAAATGAAATAGAAATTAAAAAAACTGCTTCCGCCATTTTTTGCGCCTTGAAAGGACACACTCTTTGAGTCATATAATTTTTCAAAAAAATAATATTTGTCTTCGAAGAAAGAAAATAACTGTAAAAATTGTAGTTTTTGGTAAAATTATACCACTTCCGGTGCCGACAGATAACACTTTTGGTAATAAAAAAAATGACAATTGAGACAACGAAGCATATAAACTTTGTTTTATACAAATCGAACAATAAAAAATTAATCTAGGACTGAAAAACTGAATTAGCCAATGGCGGCCAAGGAAAATTACTGAGACAAAATTTTTTAACATTTTTGCGCTAGTCAGATGACTCTTTAATTCTGTGCACAACACGACTAAAAAATATTCATAAATAAAAAAGTTTTTTGTAAAATTGTAAATTTTCGAAATTTGGCGCCTAATATCTTCGAAGATTTGCCAAAAATCAAAAATCGAAAGTAGCGTAGCTATGTGCCATGTCTCCGGCTATGCCAAAATGTATCGAAAGTTAAAATCCCATGATTATTGTTAAAATTACTGCAATATTTTAAAAAACGATAACTTCGGTGATTTCGGACATTTCGCATTGTCGCAGAACGTTCAAAATAGCTTTATCCTCTAAGTCACACCCACTTTCCCAGTAAAACTGAAGAAATCGTAACGATGCGACAAGCAGTTGCTGAGATCTACTCAAAACAAAAGAAGAATAATAATAATAAGAATAATAATTTTAACAAAAACAATAGTGTTTCACACAAGCTTCGCAGTGTGAAACCCTAATAAGAATAATAATTTTAACAAAAACAATAGTGTTTCACACAAGCTACGCAGTGTGAAACCCTAATAATATATAAGAGTATTATATACTGTGCTCCTTATCTCTAAAGCATTAATATGATAACAATACCATACTGATTAAAAAAACCCACAAAAGTTATATGGATAACAATTACTATATTTCTATTAAAGCTACGTTTCAACAATGATTCTCTTGTCGTTATCAAGCACAATAATAGAAATATAGTAATTGTTATCCATATAACTTTTGTGTTTATTACTAAATGCCATTCAAACAGTATACCATACTGATTAATATCTAAATATAGCTCCCCTACTGATCTACCATATATTTTGATACTGTAATATTTAAATACAGTTTCCCCCGTGATCTACCATACTAGTAATGTCTTAATTTATTTTATGATCAGTAGTGGAATACCGCGTTTTATCAGTGAAATAAAAGTGTTATTCCACTGGCTAGATGTTGTTTTACATAAAATGATTGTAAAATCATAAAATATTTGCCGTTTTGTCGTGAATAACATATTTTATTTCATCTCTAAGCAAGAAAACGTTTATATTTTCACTCATGCTACGCATTCGTGAAAATATAAGTTTTCTTGCTTCCCGATGAAATAAAATATGTTATTCACTATAAAACGACAAATATCCTCTATATAGTTACCTTAATAATCTACCATATATTTTAATACTACTGGTAATATCTGAATATAGTTACATCTACGCATTCGTGAAAATATAAGTTTTCTTGCTTCCCGATGAAATAAAATATGTTATTCACTCTAAAACGACAAATATCCTCTATATAGTTACCTTAATAATCTACCATATATTTTAATACTACTGGTAATATCTGAATATAGTTACATTAATGATCTCTAATTTTAAGGGACCAACTACAAGACGTTTAACAAAATGGGTAAATAAATATGGCCAATTACAAGACGTTTAATAAAATGTTTAAAGAAATACATGTATGACCACTTGCAAGGCATTTAACAAATGGGTAAAGAAATATGGCCAATTACAAGGCGTTAAATGAAATGTTTAAGGAAATGTGACCATTTACAAGCCATTTAACAAAATGGGTAAAGAAAGATGACTAATTACAAGGCATTTAACAAAATGGGTAAAGAAAGATGACTAATTACAAGGCATTTAACAAAATGGGTAAAGAAATATGACCAATTATAAGGCGTTTATTGAAACGGACAGAAAACGAGGCGCCTGACCAACTGTACATAAAACAGCCTTTTTATGAAAGCAATGTTTTATAGGCTCGGATATGACGTATATAGTTCATAGACAGCATTAGCATACATGAAATGGAGTTTAACATCCAAACTGCCCTGCACCAAACGGGCAAATGAAGACCATGAGTTTGCATTGCCGTAAATTTTGCCCCGTCAGCGGCAGTGCCACCTACCCAAACTGACAAGGGTTCTTTTACGTGCACGTCAACATGGAACCTCGGGTTTTCGTTTTATACGAACGACTAGACGCCATACGCTGGTTGGCCCTCCCTCCTCCACCACTGACAAACGTAACGCCGGAGGAACTTTTGCGACCCGGGACTTGGTGGTTAGTGAGTCAGCCTCTTACTCACCGAGCTACCTGGCTCCCGACAACAAGTTAATGATTAACTGTATTGTTTAAAAAAAAATCGTCGTTTGGACTCGTTTTGTGACGAGATTGACGCTCAATTCCGATGACGTGTAGAACGGCACCAATAAAATAGCATCTAACAAATTAACTTGAATCAAGCATATTTAATACAAGTAATGCAATTGGTCTTATTCAACACGCACAAATAATCATTCTCGGGTGATCGATGAGGCTTCGTTATATTGTTTGAAATAAATCGCTAGGTTTCTATGTTTATGAAAACTTCAATGGCTGGACAAAACTGGAACCAATAACAAGGCTTCTACTAAACATGAATACAAGCCTATGTATTAGAAAGAATGTGATTGGCTTAATTCAACTAATCTACTTTGTTCTGGGGCAAGATGATATCAGAGAACGAAAAACAAGAGTTGGTCGCAAACACGGAAAATAACCATTCATAGCCACGTATTTTATCATCCAACGATATAAAAACGCTTTATAATCCATGGACAATTAATGCCTTGGAGGTGGAGTCGAAGGGTCTCGTGAAACTACCGCCGTAAGCCATCTTCCCCCGGACCCGAGAAATGTTTGAAAACAAAATAATATAAGGCGCTTTCGCAATCGCACCACTTTACCGCAAACGACGTTATTTCAAGATTGGTTAGAGTAAATCACTGACCCCCATATCACAGATTATTAAATAAAGTAAACCACAGACCCCCCCCCCCCCCCATATCACAGATTGAATAAAGTAAACCACAGACACCCCCCCCATATGACAGATTGAATAAAGTAAACCACGGACACCCCCCCCCCCTATATATCACAGATTGAATAAAGTAAACCACAGACACCCCCCCCCCCATATGACAGATTGAATAAAGTAAACCACGGACACCCCCCCCCCCTATATATCACAGATTGAATATAGTAAACCACAGACACCCCAACAGATTGTGAATAAAGTAAACCCCAGATATTACCAGCCAGTCCCACCACTAATAATATCACAGATTGAAATAGATTAAATAATGTAGCATAATAATGATATATTCATATAATCAAGTCAAGGATGAACCTATTCTCAAAGTAACTACTCTTTGATATATCGTGTCCGGGAACAGAAATGACTGGATGTAAGGATTCCAGAATAAAATAAAACCATTGGCTGTGAACTGGCCAATAACAGAGCTTCTTACAAACATTGAACTTGGGCAGGAATTGTTTAATAAGAAGTTGTGTATTGGTCTATGTTTCAAACCAGCCGCTATGATCTGTTTTGTACCGTTAATAACCGATTAAAAGTTTGAAATACCATCGTCAACTTGATACTATGAAGATCCCATTAACATATTTTAGATTTTATCATAAATAATTGAGCATTAAACCAAGAATATATCTCAATAATATGTAACAATGGTAAAATGATGGCTTCCTCAGAGCCATAAACAACTGGCCCAAGTTCACAAAGCATTCTTAGACTTAAGTTAAGAATTTACTCAACTTTACAACATTTTTTATTAATAGAAATATCTTTGATCTAGTTACAGAAAAAGTTGCGTATAGTTTCTTATTGATGTATTCGATACATTAAAACAACAAAAGTTTTGTAAGGGGCTATATTTTTGTTAAAATAAGGTGAACAATTTTGATTAAATTCTTAACTTTAATCTGAGGATGGTTTGTGAACTTTCGCCGGATTTCAGCTACATTATCATGGCGCCCAGGGCCAGATTTACCAATAGGCATAGTCAGGCAATGGGGTCCACGGGTATCTTGGGGCCTAGCGAAACTTACTTATCGCGTAGCGTGCCGGTGTGGACCAGTGTAAAGTGTACACATGGTAGATATTCAAAACACCTATGGTCAACTGATGATTTTGGGCTAGGACTGATAAGTAGGTAATCCGGTCCTGTTAAACTATGTATAATATGTAATCCGGTCCTGTATAAACTATATACAATATTAACAATATGCACACTATTATCAAAACGTGCAACAAATGTGTGTTCTATGTTGCATGCTAGGGATTGATAAGTTCCCCATTATGTAAAATATGTTACATATTGAATATATCAAAATTAGGCCATACAAATTTGCATTTCTGTTTTTCGGGAAAATTCTTCACACAATTTCTTCAAGAAAATGTGATAGAACTTTGCCGGGAAAATTTACTAGAGAAAGACAAGACGTGCAAAAAGTACGTAGTAGCTACCATAAAAAGTTTTAAGTTCCAAATAATTTAGTTTTGAAATTTTAATAAAACATTGAACCCAAGAATTAACTTGGTTATTTATAGACCAAGAACATGGAGAACTGAAAGTTAAGTTGGTTTGACCTTACCGGATCTTACACGCATCTACCACCCATCATTGTTTGTCTCGACACATACCCCTTTCATAAACCTGCCTTGGTGTGTTCGGTCAACTTCTGGCTTTCCATTATTTAATCAACTCCGGATTTTCTCTGACCATCGGCTTGTGATGAATGTCTACTCTTTCCGGAGTAAGGTCGAGAACGGCGACTTCTTGGTGCAGTTGGTGGTAGAGGTTTGAATTTATTTAGTCCTTGGGGTTGTTCATTAGAAGGTTGTCCGGGGATCTTGAAAGGGTTGACTAATTTAGGCAACGAAAAGCCACCCAATTTAGCAGGATTGGCTCGATCTAAGGGTGTCCCTGGCCGCATGATCTTTGGAAGATGGCCATTGTTTCCATCAAAGACTGCAGAAAAAAGCGGTGTGGATTGGGTACTCTTAACACCCGGTCGATCCAACTGCGGAAACACAGTTCTTTTAGTTAGAGGTGGTAGAGGCACAAAGGTACTATTATTTAAAGCTAATCCAGAATTAACATTTGAGTACATGTACTTGAATGGTGCTTTTGGCCTTGGAAGTTCTTCGTTGTATCCATCGCACACGCTTTTTGGTAGGGTAGCGGGTTTTAGCGGCTCGTGGTTCAGCTTTGGTACTTTCTGCTTGGCTTCTCTGACACCATTTCTTTTCCGTTGCCCCAGAGGTAATTCAGAAGCGACATTTTCCTTCAGAAGAAGTTTAACAACAGGAACTCTCGAACCCGTGTTTGTCATCTGAGTCTCTTCAGCAACGGCTGTAACAGAATCATTATTTCTCTTGCTAGCACTCCTGCAGTCTTCTGTTACGGAACAGACTTTGACCATTGGTGTTTCTAATTTGGGTCCTGGTTGCAGACTTGGTTCCATTAAAACCGCCTTGGGTTTAAAACCCTCATCTTCTGCTAGACTGTTCGATTCCGAATTCTTGCACGTCTTGTCTTTCTCGATTAAATTTTCGCGGGAAAGTTCAATCATATTTTCCCTTAAATCTTCAATCTCTCTTTTATAAAAATCGTTATCAATATCAAGCATTTTAGCTCTGACTCGCCAGAGTTTCATCTCGTCTGCCGTGGATGTTAGATCAGCCTTGAGTCTACAGCATTCTTCAGTTTTGTTTTGCAATTCTTCAAAGCATCTGAATTAACAATACATGATCAAAATGAACTTTTATAAGATTTAGATGCGTATATGGTCTAATCCATTCAATATCACGACCGTCCGATGTTCTAGAGAGTTTATTGTTGACTCTTTTGGCTACGATACGCGAGTGTCGTTCTGTTAAAGCAAAGGGACTTGGTGAGAGCGAGAAGGGAACGGCGTTCTGTTCAGGGGATAAGTGAAGGGGATGCAATGCAGAGCTTTGTTTCATGGGGGCATGCTCTTCCACACGTTTTTGAGCCGCCTCTATAGTTGTAGAGAAGGACATTCATGTTCAGACCCTGAATGTCTTTCCTCATAATCACAATACTGTCCAATATATACCATTCTTCATTATCATATTGTTCAACCAGGGTCAAACATATACCATGACTCAGATAAGCAACAAATCCCCCTTGGTATCCCCAACGGGTCAGACACACAGTCAAATTATCCGCCCTTATCGACCAATAAAGAAGGGAAGTAACTCGCATCTAATTACAACTAAGATCGCTGAATCGTCGTCTCAAACTGTGTCAAAATATTTAGGACATCGATTAATACTTCTTTGATATCAAATTTTTGCAAAACTTCTCATAAGTTCCGTTTGAATGTTCTCGGTAAACGTGTTACTCCCTGAACCTGCTTGGCTATCAATAGCAAGCGATACATACCTTAATACAGCCTCTGATTCGGGGTTGGAACTATGTACGTATCTTTCTTCTCGACACTCTAACTCGTGTATCTTCTTTCTTAAATTTACCGTCATATCTAAACTGTCTTCATACTTCATCTGAAGATCACCAATGAATCTACAACAAACATAGTTAACGATGCATTAGGTAAAAGCTAAATCTGTCGACCAACTTTTTTATATTAATCTCACTGCATCTTTAGTGTTAAGTAGGAAGTGGTTAATGACACATATAAATGGCTAATCGAGACCAGGATCCATTCACTTATGTTGTTCCTTTAATAGGCCTCGTGGTCAATACACTAGAGCTGTCTCCCTCTAACCCAGCTCTTTATAAATAACCTCATTGCATCTTTAGTATTTTATTAATAAAGTTGTTAATAACGCATATAATTATACCGGAATTAGGTCTCATGGCTGAGACTAGGCTGCATTCACTTGAGATTTTTTCCCTCTAGCTGGCCTTGGGAGCTATTCACTAGAGTTACCCCCCTCTAGCTGACCTCGTAATCCAATCACGTGATTTATTATACGGTTGTTGTTTATTGCTTACAATATCAGTGTAATTGAGTGGGTCATATTGTCGAGAGTCCTATCCCTGTAGCTGTAACAATTTAACCATATTGCCTTACCCCCTCCTCCACCCAGAATAACTAAAATACCCTGCCACATGCATGACACACCTATCTATTATACCAACCTACGACAAAGACTACTGATATCCCTGAGTCATTGCTCTCCTGGCGACATGGACTAGACTATAGTATCGGACACCCAGACCCTCCTTGATTCCAACGTACATGTAGAATATATGTCTGAATGATAGAGACTGCATGGACTACCGATGTATAAACTCACCTTAATTGAAACACAATTTGTTGATTAATCCGCCTGTTGGTGATGGCTAGATCTGATTCATCATTTTTAAGTTTTTGGATGTGAAGTTGAATTTCTTCACTTAAATCATCTAAACATGGCTCTATAAAATAGTAATAAACACATAGAGAGAGAGAGATAATATGCTGAACAGTGTGAGGAGACCGGATGTCAAAGCGACCCTATTCCTTGTTGCGTACAACCAATGCATAATAATACTTACCAGCAGTATCGCCAGTTACATCGATGCCAGAATCATCCATATTTTCGTCGAGGCTTGATTTTATGTACTCTGCCACTGAAAAAAAATGATAACTGACTGAGATTTTGTCCATGGCCATATTGATCAATGGAAGGGACTAAAACAAAGAAGGCCTACTGACATACTCCAACTGCCATTTGGGTCCAAGGTTGCTAAGTAGGTAAGCCACTGGCTCGCTAGCCTGGAAGTCGCGCATTCGCTCCCGGTGTTGGTAGACAAAGTTCCTGGAGATTTTTCGGCGTGGTGCAAGGCGGACGGCCTGAGCTGTCTAGTTTTTTTAGATGGGATAAAAACGTTAAAAATACCGTGGCAATTTGAATTCGATATAAGAATGAGTCGAAGCACCGCTGTCCGGGGAAAATTTGCCTTATAACACACTGTATGGCGTATGCCCGTATTTATTAGACGAGTCGGAGTGCTCAGAAAAGTAGTACGTTAAACTCCATTTCATTTCTTTTTTAATATGGAGGCTTAGCACGAAGTTTGTACTTTCTTATACTTTGCTTTACTCTAATAATAAGAACATAATTACCTGAGGGCATATTTGGAGTAGACTGAGGCATATTTGGATCTCTGCACTCAGATTCTGCCACTGAAATATGATATTCATAATTAACAGATTGGGTTTTCGGCTTTGCATAGAGTCTTTCAGGCACCTGGAGGGATTAAAACTAAGATGCCTTACTATGATATGATATTGTAATATTAGATATAGTGGTCACCCGCCATTTTATGTAATGGCCATATAAGTTATATTCGATCACTGAGTCCCTGGCTATGGCTTATAACTATAGAATATCCCCACCTCACCCCCCGTATTTTATTTCAATAATTACTCTTTTTTTTTTTATTGACATTTTTAAAAAATGAGAGGGCGTAATGGCAACACTCCGTTAAAAGGTAAAAGAGTAGAAGAGGCTTAACCGGCTGGTAGATCCGTGTAGCTGTTGGATCAAACGATTATGTCGGCGGAGCGGGTATTCTATTAGAGACTGAAGCAGAGGCTGGGAAGATCGATGTAACTGCTGTAACAAACTATGATACCGACGGATATAGGAGGCATTAACAGATGTTACACAGGGTTGTGCGGGGATTTTTAAATATCTATTGACAAGTTTACTTAGGCACCTGTAATTCAACTTTCCCTGAATTCGATAATTCTTACACTCTTACGCTCTGAACTCTAATAATAATAAGTAATTACCTGGAACTGGAGTAGAATCGGGCATTGGTGATTTTCTGGGAGTTCAGGCAACTTGCGGAAATCGTCTGTCCACAGCGGGTCTTGGTGTAGGTGATTGTTGTATTTGCTTTTCATACTGAATAAAAGAACGTATTAGTATTATTATCATGTAGGCTGTTTATTCATTAAACTTGTCAGTGGTGTCCCGAGTTAAACGACCTCGCCTCGCTCTGGTCTGTCTCTGGTGTTCAGAATGGTGCGCCTAGTCGTGGTTATTCTCGAACCAAAGTTCCGAGATAGATGCCAATTCTAGCGTAGAAGGTTCCTCAGGTTGTCAATGGTCCAAGATGAAGGGCCTGGCAACGGACAGCTTATGGTCGATAAGAACCCTTGCCAGCCAGAATTTAACGAAGGATAAACAGAACCGCCCCTGTTTGAGCAAAATATCCACCATTCAATGGAACACTGCATTCATTTGTGGATTACCTATGTGAGACCTTAGGACTGACTACCCCACCCCCATCTCCGCCTCTCATTGCTGTCTTTGAAGAGGGATTGAATTGGAAAATGCAGAATGACTTACCGAGAGTGCCAGTCCTCTGACCACTCCTGTCATTAGATTATAAAAATAACACCCAGCCCCCTTAGCTGTTCTGTAAGGTACTACACATGTATAATAAGGCTACGTTGATCCTCAAAGGAATTTGACCACCACCAAGAGTCACAGTGTAATCCGAAAGTAACTAGCTTAAGGGCTGCACCCCTCCCCCCTTGGGTCGGTTCATTTATTTTCAAGATAAAGCATTACCATGGCATGTCGCAAAGCCCAACTGTGGGAACCAATAGCCTAAATATATTACTCTACCTACTCGGCCTACCGTTGTTAGTGGAACAGGAAGCAAATCTGACACATAAAACGTCGTACGGGAGGTCGTAGGCTACCATTGATAGTAGGCCTACGTAAACGTTAAGAGATCCGCCGGCTGTTGGAAATTGGAGGTTGGAGGACGTAGGACTGTCCCGGAAAAATATCCCCCAATCATCATCTCATAAAGCATTAAATATGCCCGTCTTTATTATTGGCGTACGGTTTGTGCCACTGTTAGGCCTGTTACATAATGCTAGACCTAGATTTAAACGTAGTCTGAGAATATATATAATTATATAATAATTAATATATCAATCTGAATCGCTTATTTTTGTTGCGAGTGCGAGGCATGATGGTGATGATTGTTAAATATAATATATCATTATATCTAGTGAAATAGGCCTAGCTAAGTGTGAATCACGTGATTTTATGTTTTTAATGAATCTTTAGTTTACTTAGGCCTATTACTAGTATGCCTAGAGGTTTACCTAGATCTACATCACATTATTATTATCTATGTCTATGATCACATGCGGCAGTTCATTATCATTACATTACACATAAACCACCCTGTCCCTAAATCACTACGCCAAAAATAAACCAAAAATCAAATCTTGACAAATAAAAACATGTCACAACTTCTAGTTCTAAAGGTTTATCACTAGACGACAGTTTATTTGGCATATTATTAGCATAATAAATCGCCATTGGTCCACTCGTTTCTGTTTCTAGCATCCCAGCATCCCTTTTATTAATGTGAGACTCCGGACTGTGGTGGTGAGTAAAAAAGCGAGGTCACCTAGCAACAACAAAAGCAGCCATGACCACGGAACTTGGTTTCAAACTGCCTAAAGTTAAAAAAAAACTACTTAAACTAGAAGTTTGTTTTATCCCCAACTTTCTAAAATAAATATTTGATAGTCTATGCAAACAATATCGTATATTTTAGGGATTACATTGGGTCAAGACACAAGCACGTCTGCGTCTTTACGCTTACGCAGTTACGGGCAATCAAAATATACTCGATCGAGAGTCGAGGCCTACATCGCCTTTTCCAACTTTTTGTTACATTATTTGCGTTTCTGAGTCGTAGTGTTAACTTGTTCTGTTTTCAGTAATCTTAAGTTAGTAAATTCACACAACTTACCTTCACAAATTAAATGATTTTCTGTAAAGAATCTGCTAAATTTGATAAGTAAATGAGAAGCACATCCACCACATTGAAATGCAGGCATAACAATGGCACGACGTCATAGCATAGTTAAAAGGGAGATAACTACGCCTGTCTGTAATGGGCCCAGACTAGCAATGCTAAATGGCTCTTTGCTCAACATTCCGTTGGTCCCAATCTTTATAGGCAGATAGGGGACCGCATTTGACACTCTCCTCATAATAATTTTGTTGGGGTTGATCGTTTAGATTTGTTCATAGGAGGAATTATTCTGGATTGGGCTCAAAATAATAATAATAAAAACGATTGGTCTGCGCGTAAACACTTTACACCCCTAACCCCCGTTTTTATATTATTAGTATTACCCCAAAATGCTACGAAATTGAAAATTCTAGACCAAAAAGTGAGCTACAAAAGGGGAGAAAAAAATACAGGAAAAACTGGCAATTTATAAATCAGAAAATAAATGGAAATTGTTACTATTCTTAGTCCTTATTAATATTTTGCAATATTTACTATTTAATGGGATATTTATAGAGGGGTCATCGCTCTCAAAAAGACAGTAAATGTAATAAATTGAATGGAATGGAATATAAAAAAAATAAATGTAAACTTCTCTAATTGATACAAATAAAGTGTTGGTCTACTAAAGCGTAGAAGATTTTGTACGAGCTTTAGTCAAACGAGTCTAACTGCAACCATAGAAAGATGTAGAACTACTAGACCTAGTCATTTCGGATGGGAAGAAAACCATTGGCGTGCAGGTAAAAGATCCTTCGGTAGTTAGAAATCGATATAAGAGTAGGCCATAGTGCCGCTGTCCGGGCAAAATTTCCCCTATAGCACACTGTACGGCGTATGTCAATGTTCATCAGCCCCGGCAGAGCAAACACTGAAACAGTAGGACGTTTAACCCCATTTCATTTCATTCATTCATGAAACCGCGTGATTGTTTTGTTTTAGGTCTGTCGTCCAATTTGTCAGATATTTCTTTGTTGATATTTATTTGTCAGACTCACGACGATTATATTTCCCCCGATCTATACGATGTTGGGCCTATACAATAGTGTACATCCAAAACTAAATTTCGCGTTAACAGGTGTATAGTTACCCATGGTTATCATAGAGAATGTGTAAAGCAAAATCCCCCCCCCCCCCAAAAAAAAATAAAAATTGTAAAAAAACAATATAAAAATAAAATTAGCCAAAAAATAAAATAAAAACTTAAATAAAATAAAAACTAAAATAAATAAAATAAAAACTAAATTAATTAAAATCAAAAACTAAGTAAAAAATAAATCAAAAACTAAATTAAATGAACTAACAATTTAATAAACTAACAATTAAATAAAATAACAATTAAATAAAATACAAAACTGAATTAAATTAAATGAAAATCGTTTTTGATAAAAGAAAGTAAAATAAAATAAATGTAAATCAAAAAAAAATGAAATGAAAGAAAATTAAAAAAAAAATGAAACCTTAAATGAAGAAAAAAAATAAAGAGTAAATTTTTTTTTAATCGAAAACTAAATCGAAAAGTGAAATGAAAACTGAAGTACACAATCATGTCTCGACGTGGCCCATTGTTATCATTAGCTCATCGTTATCGTTCAAACGGAAATGTAATCGAACGCGCCTATTACTTGTTGTGGGCGAATATTTCTAATCATAAGGTGATATTTTACATCCAACGAATCACATAATACCATGTATATGGAACCACGATGGCTCACTGAGAGAGACGTTCTCGCTAACCCGGAGATCCCTGGTTCGACTCCTACGTTGACCAAAGAAGTTTATCGGGCCTCCTACGTTGGCCGCGAAAGTGCATCGGGATTTTCCGGCGTGGTTCCTCCTTGTCAGTGGTGCAGGACAAAAGGCCCCTTGGCAGTTGGAATTCGATACCGTAGCGTCGCTGTCCGGGCAAAATTCCCCCATAGCACACAGATGGCGTGTACCCGTCTTCATTAGCCTAGTCCGGGCATAACAGCATATATATGACGTTAAACCCCATTTCATTTCGTATCTAAGACCAGGCTTATCTGTAGCTTTGGGGGAGACAATTGTGATGATAAAAAACAACCCTCTTAGATATGGATATTTTGGTACCCCGTTTATGATAACGAATAAGGTTTTTATGTTCGACCTGGCTTGCAATAAGTTACACTATGTGAAAATCCTCCGTTGCAGTCATCTCGCCATGCTGCTCACAGAACTCAAGCATATGTATTGCGCTCGCCTACTACATCCATCATCGTATGGGTAGGTGATTACCTTGAAGTTGATATTCCGCCATATATTGACTCAGATTGTACTATTGCGATTTTGTCTGCGATATCACCTCGGTGGTAGCAGACGTTAAATATAGCTATTTCACACAATATTGCGATAGAAGGTCGATGGGATTCTCCACACTCTCGAAGAGTAAACCATTATTGAACCACAGCCAATTTCAACACATTCACATTTATGTTAAGTCAGATTGGTAATGGACTATACACCAGATGATACCTCAAACTAAACAACCACTAGGTCATAACTCAGCAGCCATAAGGCTAGATCCCGATAATAGTTAGTCTTCAGACGACTTTAGTAAGTTCCATAATCTATAACACACGTTTTTTAATGTCTTCAGTACGAACATATCGTGCTATAATGGTGTTGCTGGTAATTTCAAGCTGTAGTAAATATCGGTCATGTCTGGCCTCCACACAGCAAGGGCAGAGTTCCGCAGTATGCTAGAGATAAACTTACCGCATTAAGGGAACAATTTGATGAACTCGAAGCAGCTGGTGTGTTTTGTGGTCCTGAAGATGTGGGTATGTCAGTAGAGTACCCCAACACTTCCGTTTTAATACAGTAGTCTAACGGTAGTTGCCGTCTTGCCTCAACCTTCATTAATGCCAAACGTCGAGTCTATCATTAGGACAATTGCTTCCTGGCAGTATATTATTGTAACAGACTTAACAAATACATCAGATTCCCCTTGCTATAATGCTTTGATGTCGCTATCCCAAATAAAGGAGTTGGTGTTTACATCAGGTCTGCTATGGGTATGCCTGGATGCGTGAGAGCACTTGTTTCTTGGTGACTTCCTACATAGGGAATTTATTGCAAACCTAGCAGATAATTTGTATATAGGCGGCAATACCATAGAGCACTTGTTATCTAATTTGCTAAAGACACTATACACGTAACATTGGTACCAATTTTGTGTGACCCGAAATACCACAGAAGAAACAGGGTCTAATTAAGCTATTGTTAATGTGGCGTCTTTCCTTGATAATGTCTACATATTTTTCATAATGGTGTAGTAGTGCAGGTGAATATTATCTTCCCAAATATGTCTTAAGTCAAATTTTATTGAATCAAACACTTGAATTAGGGTTAATGCCTTTTGAACACAAAACTCACGAAGGACATTGTTACAAAATTGAATGTTGTGATCGAGATTTTGTCCTGCCCTGTCATGTCTTGGTGTAGCCTCACCGATGAAAATATGTCAGCTGGCCTTTTCTAACTAATAGTCTCCACTGTTCTTTTCAGGTCTTATGTAATATCAGGGGGGTTGGGGTGGCCTAATGGTCTAGAGAGCCGAGCTTCGACCTCTAGCTGGCCGGTCACCTCTGGCATGCGGCTGTGGTTTCGATCCCTGGTGTGAGCGTATGTGGCATGGAGATAGGGGCGCCTTCTCAACCTCGTGGGTATCCTCCGGGCACTCCGGTTTCCTCCCACTGCTAAAGACCCCTACGTTCAAGCGAATTATTGAAATAAAATCAAACCATATGTTAGTCCCGAAATGACCTAGTTTGTGTCGAGTGGACGTTAAACCACATTTCTCTCTCTCTCTTGTCAGTGAGTTGTGGGACTAGCTCTAATCAAACGGAACACTGCGGATAGTATGCAACCACCCCAACCATCCCGCCCTGTCTGTATATTTTTATTGTATAAATATCTGAACATTTAAATTCAACAAACTTTTCTTTTTCAGTGATATTATTCCCGATGTAAACTAACAGATGTAATAAACATTAAACTAAATTAAATAACGAGTTTTATTCTTGTTCGAATGGGACGAAAAACCGGGGTACACGTAAAAGATCCCTTGGCAGTTAGAATTCAATACAAGAATAGGCCCAGGCTACTGTTTAAAGTAGTGAGCTAATCGCGAGCGAGTCATACGTTAAAGATGTCAATCAATTTGGAAAATTCTATCGATTAATTGATTTCCGTATACTTGGTCAAGTCTATGATAAAAAAAACACACACCATCAAATCAGTACCGTTTAATGAGGCCAGCCTGGGTACATAGTGACTTCGGTGTGTGTTCGTCTCAAACGACTAGATGTGTGTCCAGGCCATGGCTAGGAGACCAGACAGGTCACTGAAAAGTCCGGAGACACCAGGCGCGTTGTTAAATGGCTAAGCGTCATACCCACCAAGCTGTACTGGCGCCAATACGTTCATAAATAAAAACTCAAATCTAACCGAAACCCTACTGTTGTTATGAAACACTCTATTTGAATATATATTTTTTGTAAATCTTTGAACCACTTAGATTCTAGCATTTGTATATATAAGATCGGGGTCGCCGAGTCTTAATAAATACACCCACTAATTTGGAGAGAGAGGGAGAGGGGGGTGGGGTGTTAACGTCCACTCGACATAATCTAGGTCTTTTTTTCAGTAATACGCTTGCGCGTAGGGGTCTTTAGCAGTGGAAGGAAATCGGAGGATACCCACGAGACCTATGTCATGAGTAGTATAGAGGGCACCCAAGGGTGCTTAGGGCTACCCTGAGGTATTTGGCTAGGGCACCATGAGGTATTTCAGCTCGGGGCACCCTGAGGAACTTTGATCACTGCGGTAGTTCAGGCAATTTACAAATGATCATGTGACAACTGCGTTTTTTTGAATGGTTGATTGAGGTCATCGGTTGTACTTGTTCAAAAGAATATGAGTTTGAATTGTTTTATCTGTACCGCGCATGGTCGCCACGCCCCGCGTCTTTGTCGTCACCATCCCGCCCCAAAGACCAACACATGCCCTGTAATCCGAGTCAGTTGTATTGTATTTGCTCATTTATTTGCTCATTTACAATTAATTATCTATAATCTACTCAAGTATTCATGATTTAATTACTCTTTTTTTTCAATTATATTTTATTAATGATTTTTTCTTTTTTTAATTAATTCTTTTTAAATACTTTTTTTTATTAATTTTTTCTATAATTATTTTTTTTCAATAATTATTTTTTTTTTTAAATTATTTATTTTCATTAATTTTTTTTTTCATTAATTAATTTTGTTTTCAATTATTATTTTTTTCCATTAATTCGTTTTTCAATAATTCAATTTTTTTTTTCAATAATTAAATAATTATTTTTTTTCAATAATTAAATAATTATTTTTTTTAACATAATTTATTTGTTTTCATTAATTTGTTTTTCATTAATTTCTTTTTTCATTATTTTTTTTCCAATATTGTTTTTTATTTGTACTTTTAAAATTTATTTTGATTTATTTAAATTTGGTCAAATTATTTACTGGTGATAAATAATTTTTTTAAAGTGTGCAGAACGCTGTCGTGTGCTGCTGGCTTACTGTGTGCCAGGTTGATCTCCGCCTCGTTTCCGTATACGTTAATAAGTCATGTGATATCTTCATTTGCATATCATAGTTAATACTCAGCTTAAGATTATATTTAGAAAGCGTGACGGACAAATGAGATGCTGCAGAACACAAATGTATAATGGAATGATGCATGTTTTAAAATATCATGGCTAATGTCACTTTGTTGCAAGTAAGCAATCTGGGCATCTATTCATAAGGGCTAAATCTGTATTTCATTTGAACATGTTGTGTTGTCGTCCATTAAATTCATTCCATCTGGGCATGTGCAACTATATGGCGGAGTAGATTGTATCAAAGTCGGCAGACAGAAATGGGAACATCCACCATTATTATCTCCACAGAGACTTTGACCTAAATTAAATTTAAAAAAAATAGACCTTAACCAACAGAATGGAATGTTTTATTATCCCCCCCCCCCCGGTGAAAAAGGACAATAAAGTCTGATTTTTTACAGGTTTTATACGTACATATTAATAGATCACAATTAAATTTCTCTAGGGACGTCAATGTCTTTGCACAAATAAGAAACCAAATTTGAAATTGGGTTGATAAAGGTTGATTACCATGGCTTGTTGTATAGTCCAGTCAGTAGAGTACCGGAATGATTTGTCGTGTAGTCTACCATAGAATGGCGTCAACCATGGTGCATAGTCAGTAGTCTACTATCGAATGGCGTCAACCATGGCGTGTAGTCAGTAGCCAAAATAGAATGACGTCAAGCATGGTTTGTCGTAAAGTCAGTAAGCTACTACGAAATGGGTCAAGCATTGTTTGTCGTGTAGCCAGTAGTCTACCACACAATAGCGTCAACCATGATGTGTCATCAGTAGGCTTCCATAGAATGACGCCAACCATGGTTTGTCGTGTAGTCAGTAAGCTACAGAATGGCGTCAAGCATGGAGTGTTGTGTAGTCTAACACACAATAGCGTCATTCATGGTGTGTAATCAGTAGGCTACCACAGAATGACGCCAACAATGCACATCGTGCATTCAATACTACAGTTAAAATATATTCTTACTTTCAGCTTGTTTTCTTGGATCGATGGCAAGAATACCCATAAAGATATTTTTCTGAATATCCCACCGACCATACTTTTCTAAGTTTCTGTATCTGGTAATTTCTCTAGAATGATTTTTTTCACGTCCTAAAACTCTGAATGTCAAAGCTTGGGTCCAGTAGAAATAATCCTGGAAAATATATATTTTTTACATTATACATAGCAGGCAGATGGTCATGTATCAAGTGGGGTGCCATGATGGAACCGATGACTTTGCCTAGAAGCTAAATTAACCTTGTATGCTTCTGTGTAGATGGTTGGTACCGAACACAAACGTCGGTAAAATCAGTCTAATTGTGTACAGATTAAAGCGAGAATTTCACATTTTCTGAGAAAGTCAAAACATAGTTATTTCAATGTCTTTTGTTCAAAACGTTGTAAACTCACTATTATACGATTATAGGCATTATTTCCCATTCTTGAAAATCATTCACATCGGAAATACTAACACAATTACCTCCCTTGTTTTTCTATCCCCCCCCCCATGGAACAGCTTTCTTCAAACGTTTGAATTTGAAGTTGAAAATGATATTTTTGCCAATATCTCAACTGGTAATAAAGAAGCATAGGATTATTCTTTAACAAGGTAGGACTGTTTATAGATACCATCTATTTTAAGGCTTTATTTTAATACATTTTAAAAATATAACTTAAAGATGTTAAATTATATATCAAAACCCTAGATGATCAAATGGATTTTAACGTCCTACTGTTCTACTCCGATTGCAGGGGCGGCTCCTGGATTTTCAGAAAGGGGGGGGGGGCGTGCTGCACCAAGTTGGGAGTGCGAAGCCCGACCTATGATTTTTGAGTGGACAAAAATGCCCACAAGGACTAATTTCTTACTAGTACTGTAAATCACGATTTCCAACCTAAACTGTTTTTGTTCTCCTTTCCCGCGAGAATATATGGAGCTAAAAATTGTATCCGCGCCTGGATTGGGATAATGAAGACGGGCATACACCATACAGTGTGCCATGAGAGAGATGTTTCCGGGACAGGTGCGCTACGGCCTATTCTCATATCGACTTCTATCAAGAGGTATTTTCCGTGTACGCCAATGTCTACATCGGACCCAGTTTTTACAACCATCCGAACGACTTGCCAGGCCCTCCGCCCTGCACCATGACAAGGGGAAACCGCGCCGGGAAATCCTGATAAACTTTCTCGGTCACCACCTTTATCGAACCCGCAACCCACAGGCTAGCGATGTAGCGTCTTACTCACTTAGCCACTATGGCTCCCAGCATAGATGGCGTCACACGTCAAATATGGTAAGCTGTGGTGGTTTTTCTGTCCGTATTCGACTGACGGGTAGTGCTAAGTCCGGATTCTGAATCAACACATATTGAAGATATATAATCCATTAAAAACATTGGGTGGACTATATTTCAAGGTTTGTCGACCTACTGCCGGGCTAATTGGTGATAACCGAAAGCCTGTTGAATAGATTTTCCGAGACCTGAGTTGACAATATTTGGAAGTGTACAATTTACAAACAGTAACAGAGGTGGATACCCCGTTCACCTCACAAACTTTTAGCCTGAACGATTTCTACCAGATATCAGTTGTCCCCAAACGCTGATGTCTGAACGATTTATTCCAGTACTTAACCCTACAAGAGTTTGAGACTGAAATTGCCGAAAATGTACTAAAATAATTGAAGGCAATTATGTTATAGTTGAACAGACAGAGCAATAGGGTCTACAGTCCATTCGACACAAAGTAGGCCATTTCGGGACTAACACATGGTTCAATTTCATTTCAATAATTCGCTTGCTCGTGGGGGAACTTTAGCTGTGGAAGAAAACCGACGAGGAAGGGCAGGCTACCCAACCAGCGGAACCACTCCACTTAACTCAGTGTTCGATCTTATGACCCCACCTCTTGTTAAAAGTGATAATACACTTTTTAAGTAACCTACCCTTGATACTGTTATGTACTTTGGTGAAAAATCATAATGACGGCCTGGTCGATGAATTATCGTCAGATCTTCTCCATTAACACGAATACTTTTAATCAGGTTAACAGTATATGTTTCAGTCCAATATAATTTCTGTTCATCATAATCTATAAATATATATAATACATCAGATACCAGAATCTGTCTACACGTGTAGAACTAGAGACAGAGTATACTAATATCATTACATTAGATGCCAGACTCTGTCTACCACTCACCAGAATCTGTTTACCACTCACCAGAATCTGTCTACCACTCACATTATGTGTATTACATGTGTAGAGCTAGAGGCAAGTTAATACTAATATTATTACATTAGATGCCAGAATCTGTCTACGACCCACACTATATGTATTACACGTGTAGAGCTAGGGACAGCTTGTACTAATAAAAATTCCGTGGTCTAGACTATTACAAATTATAATATCTAGTACCATCTTGATCTCGATGTTAATAGATATATTATTCTGTGGATTGCTGGCGTTCTAAGATAGAAACGATGACCGCAATAAATCGGGCCAAAAAATGGATTGCTTTTAAAATTTGATTTCGCATATGCTGCAGACATACTAATCTGGGCGACCAACTTGAATACAAGATGGCGGCCATTGCTCCAATAACCCTGGGATGTAATTTATTAGACCTGGCATCCCCGAAAACCAATTGAAAAACATATTGAAACTCATGTCTACAGCATGCGACAACAAAATTTTTAAAAAAATTCAATTTTTGGCCAATATAACCCCCAGTGGCCGCCTTTTTGAAGTCCATATTGGATGTAAGATGGCCGTCGTTGCTTGAAATACGTTGTGGTATAATTTGTTGAACTCGATATATTCGAAAACATATTAAAAGACATACTTGACCACATATCTACCGCATGCGACAACAAAATTGCCACAAAAACCATTTTGGGCTAAAATGGCGGCCATATTGAATCCAAGAAGGCCGCCATTGCCCGAAACACAGTGTGGCATAATTTTTTGAACTTGGCATACTCGAAAACATATTAAATGACTTATTGGAACACATATCCGGTCCATTCGTGGACAAAACTCTCGAAAAAGACATTTTAGTCGCCATTTTTGCCGCCATTTTGAAAAATGGCAATTACCCGACCGATAAAAGCGACATACAACATATATTTTGCCAAGATCGTTCTTTTCAATCAATTTCGCCAAAGAAACACCGCTGCAGAATATCCAGTTGGTACACATGGTTCCATCCCTATTTATAGCAATAGGTTGTATTTGGGTTTCAGATTCTATAGCTGCTCTAACTGAAAGAACTTTGTAACGTTGAGTTCAGAATTAGAAACTACTTTGATATCAGTAACTTAAATATCAGACGTTGGATCTCACCTAAAGATAAACTCATTGGTCTTTCTATGTCAGAAGATATAACAACTTGGTTCTGTCCATCTAATGTTGACTTCATTAACAGAGCTGTATCTTCCCAACCAGATATCCAATATAACCAACTAGGAAAATAAAACAGTTAAACCGATTAAACACCTTATACGGTAGTGCAGTTTAACTTTTCATTTGTCAAGGCGCCTCGTTACAAATTCCGCTCGAGAGCACAGAGTATACACCGGCTTGTATTATTCACTTTATCTGAAATACTAGGTATCAGGAGACTATTATCTTCATGGTAAATTAACAACATCACTATTGTTTTGAATGGACGGGGGCGGAGAACTCTGAGAAAACCCACAAGGTTGGACAGGCGACGCTACTCCTAATCACGTATAACCGGGGAATCGAAACCACACCAGTTGACCCATTGACATACCTTATGATGCAACGCGTACGCGCTAACCATTCGGTTATCTAGATAATATTAGGTTAGTGCCATTAAATAAAATAAAGTTGTTACCCAGTTCTGGGATCCACTTCTATACCCCGAACACGATGCACATCAGTTAATAAAGTTTTCCTGGCTCCAGTTTCTGGGTTGATTACAAAGATTTTATGTAGTTCCCAGTCACTGACGTATAAATTGTTATGTATCCAATCATATGCCAGACCTTCCGGGGAACCCAAACCACCTTCCATTATAACCTTCTGTTCTTGATCCCTACCACCAGCCTTTAAACTTCAAGAAAAATGAAAACATTATTTCCAATTAGTTCGCCATTTAAATTGCCAATAGTCATAATTCAGTGGCTCTAAGCGATCACATGCCATACCCAATATGACTGCCGCCAGCAGATTTCGATGCGAGCCAATCTGAAATACCATCCGTAGGAAATTCAAGAAACCAGAAAGTATTGGCTGTCGATTTCATTGTGCCATTGCTAATTACACAGGGAAATATGACTCAGAACAAGGTCGGTCTACAAGGTTGGAAATAGGCTTAGAAGAAATTAGAGATTCGATTTTTGGTGGAAAGGGCATTAACATGGCCCTTTTGAAGCAGGTATGATGTGACTTCTCGGTCCGGCAAAGGGTAAGTTGGCAATAGAGACTTTTGGCAAGCGTAAATTTCTGGTCCGTATCGCGTATCCGTATCGATTTTGTGTGTGACGTCAACAATGTTTGTGTACTTCTCATACGTGATACTGCACACGAATACGGCAGCACGTGTAGAACAGCTTTCATACGGAAAAGGTCCGTATAACATCGTCGTCTTTTTACCGTACTTTTCGCTACTTTTAGACGTTGAAATGTTGTGTCATAGTGTTTTTAGGAATCTATGTGTACCCTAGAACGCGAAGGTGTATATTTGATCAGATTTTAACCATGATAAAGACAACAATTTAATGATTACTTTTGTTGAGATTTTCACTGAATTTTCATATTTTCCTGTCTGTCAATCTGCATGCTGGTTGATCTACATGCTAAATTTAGGGAGGTGGTGCCTTGCAAATCTGCATTTAAAAGCGGTATACTGTACTTTCTGAAATGATACATTAGTGAAACCCAAAAAAGATTCGACACTAAATTTCTTTTTAAATTTTAGATAGCTCATCCACTGTCGAGCGACTTTATTCCACTCAGGAATTTGTGGGCTAGGTACTTGACTAGTACTGGTGTTTGTTTTGGTAGATAACTGCCACCATGCTGTATTAGAACTAAGCTCAGCTCAGCTACCCATATGTACACGGCGCGAAAGACTGCCAAAACTCTAAAACTACCTTGACGCAACGTATCACGTGGCGATACGGATACGTGATACGGATGCAGAAAATTCCACTTGCCAAAAGTCTCTATTATCTTTTAAAACCCGTGCTTGGTTAACGCTATTTGAGCTGGAGACCTACATTTTGGAGTGAAGTTGCCAAACAGCCATATTGTACGGCATTAATGATATAGGTGAGAGAGGTAGATAGAGTTTAACGTCCACTCAACACAAACTAAGTCATTTCCAGTTTATTTCAATATTTGTTCGCGCGTAGGGGTCCGTTTAGGGTGGGAGGAAATCGGAGGACGCGGCGAAATCCCACGAGATTGAACAGGCAACCCTACTCCTCATGATATAGATATACTAGTAATGCTTTTGAAATCATTTTATTTTTAATAGTCTACTGGTTTTATTCTGGGTAACCCGATATATATTATCGTACAAAAGGGAAGAATTGTAACACGTACCTATAGACGTCCCTTGTAAATAAATCAGTCCAATAAATCACATTCCCTCTGTAATTAAAATCTATACCAGTAGACCCACCGCCTCGTCCACCCATCAAATTTATCGCTTCAATAACAGTAGCATTCCCTCCCTCTGATGGGTCAAATATATCCATTCTTGTTGCTTTAAAATCCAGCACGGCGATCAGAGGACCTTCATCTGAAATATTTATATTTTGAATTATTTGAAAAGTTACCCCAACAAGCAAAAGCAAAGTATAACAAACATGAAATTCTCAGAATATTAACAACGGAAACATTTATAATACATGTCGCATAAGACTAACATACTTGTTAATATTTTCCTGTGCTAGCTGCTGGTGTCTTTAATAACCGTGGATGAGGTGGGGTTGGTGGGGTGGATGGCTGAAGCACGTGCTTGCTGTATCATAAAGACCGTCATTAAGTCAACTTGCGTGGTTTCGAGGAGTAAAGTCGCCTGTCCAATCTCGTGGGTGTTCCCGGGTCCTCCGGTTTCCCCCCACTGCTAAAGACAAACGCGCAAGCGAATTATTGAAATGAACCATTTAGTCCCGAAATGACCTAGTTTGTGTCGAGTGGGCGTTAAACTCCATTCCTCTCTCTCTAAGACAACTGATCCGCCACATTGACATATACAGTGTACGATTGAATCTGGGATACTAGAATACTGTATAGAATGGTATGATAATTATAATAAATGATTTTACCTTGTCCAGGGAATATTAGAGATTCTGTATAGAATGGTAGAATCACCAACAGTAAACTATGTAGAGTCGACATGTCTGTTCTTAAGTCCAGTTTCAACTGAATAGGATATAGTAATGTATCACCATAGTTATTATACTGAATAACTTATCAAAGTAGTGAAATATAGCAAATAATTTTATATCGTAATGCTATGACATTTACCATGATATTTAAGTGTTTGTTCTGCCGTCATGTGCTGTGGCGGATCCAGAGTGGAGGTGGATGGCGGGAAGGGGGGGTGGCCCCCCCCCCTCAATCAACAGTATGCGCCCCCCCCCCCCCTCAATCAACAGTATGCAATATTTCATTATCCTGTTTCTATGGAACTTTAATATGAGATTTTGTTTGGTTCGTGCATTTTTTGTATGTTTGGCTTGTGTAGCTTTTTGTTGGTTTGGCTGGTGTAGCTTTTTGTTGGTTGGGCTGGTGTAGCTTTTTGTTGGTTGGGCTGGTGTAGCTTTTTGTTGGTTGGGCTGGTGTAGCTTTTTGGTGGTTGGGCTGGTGCAGCTTTTTATTGGTTAGGCTGGTGTAGTTTATTTTTGGTTAGACGGTTAAGCTGGTGTAGCTTTTTAAATAGTTGGGCTGGTTTAGCTTTTTGTTGGTTATGCTGGTGTAGCTTTTTGTTGGTTGGGCTGGTGTAGTTTTTTGTTGGTTGGGCTGGTGTAGCGTTTGTTGGTTTGACTCATGCTGCTTTTGAAATTGAGTGTTCGGGCCCAGATATGCGCCACAAATCGTCATGGCACCTCGATTCTTCAAAATTGTTTCGTAGTTGGACACAAGCCTCTTACCCCCCCCCCCCCCCCCCCAACAAATACCCTGTGTTTGTCAGTGTTAACCGTCTAACATAGATATTGCTCAATTGATACCATTTAAAATACCGACGTTTATAAAAATAATTATTTTGAATGTCGAGCAAGACTATTATAAAACAATTGGAATTCCGTTAAAGTCGCCGCTATAGCTCGATAACTTCGCGTTCGCTCATCCGGCTTTTTAGTGATGCGGGGCAGAGGACACGACAATGAAGAAGATTGTCTGTTCGTTTTGGTTGCACGATCAACGAGGGTCGCATGTACTTGTACTTGATAACGATAAGAGAATACTTGTCGAAACGTCGTGCTATATGTGTATAAAGCTGTGATTGTTTTCTATATAAATTGTGTTGTGTTTTTTAATTTGCTCAATCACTAAATGCCACTCAAGGATTTTATCCAGTATCTAAATAACCTCGAATTAGAAATTCAGTCACCCAGTATCTAAATGAGTTAGATGACATTTCAAATTAAGCGGTGCATATCCCAAGGAGTGTATAGGTTGCCCTTTCGACAACAATATAGCCTTGCGGGTTAAGGTCAATTCCTAAAATTGACGAGAAATGTGATAATTTTGATATACCCGATGATTATGTTATTGATTCGTAAAGCATACAATTTGTAGAAATGTACAGCTACGATTATGTGTATATATATTGCCACTTGGACATCTGCTTGTATTTTAGGGGACAAGAATTTCAATTGTACTGTAATTGACATGTTTGACATTCAAAATAATTATTTTGGTAACGTTGTTATTTTAAATGGTGTGAATCACCAGGGTACTGCATTGTTAGAGGGATTTGTACATGTCGAGGGTCTTTAGCAGTGGGAGGAAACGGGAGGACCCGGGGAAAACCCTACTTCTTATCACGTACAACCGAGGATTTGAAACCACGCCAGTTGACCGAATGAGGGAGAGAGAGAGGTTAACACAAACTAGGCCATACCGGAAATAACATTATGGATCAATTTTACTTCCATATGTATGGAAGACCAAACAGCTCTTTATTCAGTGTTCTTAGTTCTTAATTCATAGTCCTTAATTCTTACTTCTTCATTTGTTGTCGTATTTCCACATTTGTAAACTAAAATTAACATTTGTATCTTAAAATCAATATTTGTTTCACAAATCAGACATTTGTCATATTAGATTTGTAAAATGTATTTTAATATAAGATAATTCTTTTTTAGAAAATCAAAAAATTAATCGATATTTACATTTCATCAGAGAAATACAACGAATAACAAATCGAAAATGGGGTCAAGGGAAATCGAAACACACGAGGTCATACGAGCGGCTTTTGACCCTATGACGTCAGATATTTGATTAACCAATCAGCATTGATGCTACTAATGGATTACCCACAGTTCCGGGCAAAACACGCCTAAAGCTCGCCGTAACAGACTGTTATATTGGCTAATACCTCACATCATTAAGAACACGTCAATGACAGTGATGACAACATACACTTCTAAAAGGGTAGACCGACAAAAAGATTCGTTTTTATTATTTTATTTATAACAATAACAAATGTAAACCTTCATACATAAAAAAAAACCCAGACAAAAGAAGTCTATTTTTATAAAAAGGCCTTATCACTTTAAATTTATACATAAAACATTCTATCAGTATCGACTTAAAATATTAAATATTACAGAGTATATAGGTATACATATATATATATTATATTATATCAAAATGGTCTGAAGAGGTTCAAGAGAACTGAAAACGTGAACCATAAACATGTGTTTATTTCTTTTTTCAAAATAATTTTTCATATATATTATATACATATATATATATATATGGAGGTACATAGGTATATATATACATTCAGACAATATAAACTATATAAACAAAATGACATATTAATATATAATATGTAGAAGTATAAGAGTATTACACATCGTGCTCTATAAAATGACATATTAAAATAATATATAAGAGTATTATATACTGTGCTCCTTATCTCTAAAGCAATAATATGATAACAATACCATATTGATTAAAAATAAACACAAAAGTTATATGGATAACAATTACTATATTTCTATTAAAGCTACGTTTCAACAATGATTCTCTTGTCGTTATCAAGCACAATAATAGAAATATAGTAATTGTTATCCATTTAACTTTTGTGTTTATTACTAAATGCCATTCAAACAGTATACCATACTGATTAATATCTAAATATAGCTCCCCTACTGATCTACCATATATTTTGATACTGTAAAATTTAAATACAGTTTCCCTCGTGATCTACCATACTAGTAATGTCTTAATTTATTTTATGATCAGTAGTGGAATACCGCGTTTTATCAGTGAAATAAAGGTGTTATTCCACTGGCTAGATGTTGTTTTACATAAAATGATTGTAAAATCATAAAATATTTGTCGTTTTGTCGTGAATAACATATTTTATTTCATCTCTAAGCAAGAAAACGTTTATATTTTCACTCATGCTACGCATTCGTGAAAATATAAGTTTTCTTGCTTCCCGATGAAATAAAATATGTTATTCACTCTAAAACGACAAATATCCTCTATATAGTTACCTTAATAATCTACCATATATTTTAATACTACTGGTAATATCTGAATATAGTTACATTAATGATCTCTAATTTTAAGGGACCAACTACAAGACGTTTAACAAAATGGGTAATCAAATATGACCAATTACAAGACGTTTAATAAAATGTTTAAAGAAATACATGTATGACCATTTGCAAGGCATGGGTAAAGAAATATGGCCAATTACAAGACATTAAATGAAATGTTTAAAGAAATGTGACCATTTATAAGGCGTTTAACAAATGGGTAAAGAAATATGGCCAATTACAAGCCATTTAACAAAATGGGTGAAGAAAGATGACTAATTACAAGGCATTTAACAAAATGGGTAAAGAAATATGACCAATTATAAGGCGTTTAATGAAATGGACAGAAAACGAGGCGCCTGACCAACTGTACATGAAACAGCCTATTTATTAAAGCAATGTTTTATAGGCTCGGATATGACGTATATAGTTCATAGACAGCATTAGCATACATGAAATGGAGTTTAACATCCAAACTGCCCTGCACCAAACGGGCAAATGAAGACAGGTTTACACCATGAAGTTTGCATTGCCGGAAATTTTGCCCCGTCAGCGGCAGTTCCAAATACCCAAACTGCCAAGGGTTCTTTTACGTGCACGCCAACATGGAACCTCGGGTTTTTTCGTTTTATACGAACGACTAGACACCATACTCTGGTTAGGCCTCCCTCCTGCACAACTGACAAACGCAACGCCGGAGGAACTTTTGCGGCCAACACCGGGATCAAACCCGGGACCGAACCCGGGACTTGGTGGTTAGCGAGCCAGCCTCTTACTCACCGAGCTACCTGGCTCCCGACAACAAGGGAGAACGCTAGATCGGAGACGGTCCTACGCATTTTATGACGTCACATGTGGATTGTGGGTTAGGGTAAGGGTTAGGGCTGGCCCTGTTTACATCTCGAGACTTTGACGAAATCTACAGGTCCTAGCTCTTACTCTAACCCTAACCCACAATCTATATATGACGTCATATGTGCTAAAATGCGTAGCTTCGATCTAGCGTTCTCCGACTAAAGTTCATGATTAACTGTATTGTTTAAAAAATCGTCGTTTTGACTCGTTCTGTGACGAGATCGACGCTCAATTCCGATGACGTGTAGAACGGTACCAATAAAATAGCATCTCTAACAAATTAACTTTTAATCAAGCATATGTATTACAAGTAATGTAATTGGTCTTTTTCAACACGTACAAATAATCATTCCCGGGTGATCGATGAGGCTTCGTTATATTGTTTGAAATAAATCGCTAAGTTTCTATGTTTATGAAAACTTCGATGGCTGGACAAAACTGGAACCAATAACAAGGCTTCTAACAAACATGAATACAAGCCTATTTATTAGAATGAACGTGATTGGCTTATTTCAACTCATCTACTTTGTTCTGGGGCAAGATGATATCAGAAAATGAAAAACGAGAGTTGGTCGCAAACACGGAAAATAACACCATTCATAGCCCATAAAAATACATGACGAGCTACACACTTGTAAAAAAATTCTCCACGTATTTTATCATCCAACGATATAAAAAAGCTTTATAATCCATGAACAATCAATGCCTTGGAGGTGGGGTCGACTGTTCTCGTGAAACTACCGCCGTAAGCCCTCTTCCACCGGACCGAGAAATGTTTTGAAAAAAAATAATATAAAAGGCGCTTTCGCAATCGCACCACTTTACCGGAAACGACGTTATTTCAAGATTGAATAGAGTAAACCACAGCCCCCCCCCCCCCTCTATATCACAGATTGAATAAAGTAAACCACAGACCCCCCCCCCCCCCCCGCCATATCACAGATTGAATAAAGTAAACCACAGACACCCCCCCCCCTATATATCACAGATTGAATAGAGCAAACCACAGATACCCCAACAGATTTTGAATAAAGTAAACCACAGATATTACCAGCCAGTCCCACCACTAATAATATCACAGATTGAAATAGATAAAATAACGTAGCATAATAATGATATATTCATATAATCAAGTCAAGGATGACTGGATGTAAGGATTCCAGAATAAAATAAGACCATTGGCTGTGAACTGGCCAATAACAGAGCTTCTTACAAACATTGAACTTGGGCAGGAATTGTTTAATAAGAAGTTGTGTATTATGGTTTATGTTTCAAACCAGCCGCTATGACCTGTTTTGTACCGTTAATAACCGATTAAAAGTTTGAAATACCATCGTCAACTTGATTCTATGAAGATCCCATTAACATATTTTAGATTTTATCATAAATAATTGAGCATTAAACCAAGGATATATCTCAATAATATGTAACAATGGTAAAATGATGGCTTCCTCAGAGCCATAAACAACTGGCCCAAGTTCACAAAGCATTCTTAGACTTAAGTTAAGAATTTACTCAACTTTCAATCATTTTTTATTAGAAATAAATTTGATCTAGATGCAGAAACCTTTGCACATAGTTTCTTATTGGTGTATTTGATACATTAAAACAACAAAAGTTTTGTAAGGGGCTATATTTTTGTTAAGATAAGGCGAACAATTTTGAGTAAATTCTTAACTTTAATCTGAGAATGTTTTGTGAACTTGGGGCCTGATTTCCACTACATTATCATAGCGCCCAGAGCCGGATTTACCAAAAGACATAGTCAGGCAGTGGGGTCCACGGTTATCTTGGGGCCTAGCGAAACTTACTTAACGCGTAGCGTGCCAGTCAGGTGTGGACCAGTACACAGGGTAGATATTGAAAACACCAATGGGATATATTTACGGACCAACTGATGAATTCGGGCTAGGATTGATAAGTAGGTAATCCGGTCCTGTATAAACTATATACAACAAGATGTACATTATTATCAAATCGTATTAAACATGCAAAAAATGTGTGTTCTGTGTTGCATGCATGAGATTGATAAATTTGTGTTATAACATAATTGACCAGTTCCCAATTATGTAAAATGTGTCACGTATTGAATATATCAAAATAAGGCCATACAAATTTGAATTTCTGTTTTTCGGTAAAATTCTTCACACAATTTCCCCAAGAAAATGTGATAAAAATTTTCCGGGAAAATTTACCAGAGAAAGACAAGACGTGCAAAAAGTACGTAGTAGCTACCATAAAAAAGTTTTAAGTTTCAAATAATTTAATTTTGAAATTCTCATAAAACATCAAACCCAAGAATTAACTTGGTTATTTATAGATAAAGAAAACGAAGAACTGAAAGTTAAGTTGGTTTGACCTTACCGGATCTTACACGCATCTACTACTCATCATTGTTTGTCTCGACACACACCCCTTTCATAAACCTGCCTTGGTGTGTTCGGTCAACTTCTGGCTTTCCATTATTTAATCAACTCCGGATTTTCTCTGACCATCGGCTTGTGATGAATGTCTACTCTTTCCGGAGTAAGGTCGAGAACGGCGACTTCTTGGTGCAGTTGGTGGTAGAGGTTTGAATTCATTTAGTCCTTGGGGTTGTTCATTAGAAGGTTGTCCGGGGATCTTGAAAGGGTTGACTAATTTAGGCAACGAAAAGCCACCCAATTTAGCAGGATTGGCTCGATCTAAGGGTGTCCCTGGCCGCATGATCTTTGGAAGATGGCCATTGTTTCCGTCAAAGACTGCAGAAAAAAGCGGTGTGGACTGGGTACTCTTAACACCCGGTCGATCCAACTGCGGAAACACAGTTCTGTTAGGTAGAGGTGGTAGAGGCACAAAGGTACTATTATTTAAAGCTGACCCAGAATTAACATTTGAGTACATGTACTTGAATGGTGCTTTTGGCCTTGGAAGTTCTTCGTTGTATCCATCGCACACGCTTTTTGGTAGGGTAGCGGGTTTTAGCTGCTCGTGGTTCAGCTTTGGTACTTTCTGCTTGGCTTCTCTGACACCATTTCTTTTCTGTTGCACCAGAGGTAATTCAGAAGCGACATTTTCCTTCAGAAGAAGTTTAACAACAGGAACTCTCGAACCCGTGTTTGTCATCTGAGTCTTTTCAGCAACGGCTGTACCAGAATCATTATTTCTCTTGCTAGCACTCATGCAGTCTTCTTTTACGGAACAGACTTTGACCATTGGTGTTTCTAATTCGGGTCCTGGTTGCAGACTTGGTTCCATTAAAACCGCCTTGGGTTTAAAACCCTTATCGTCTGCTAGGCTGTTCGATTCCGAATCCTTGCACGTCTTGTCTTTCTCGATTAAATTTTCCCGGGAAAGTTCAATCATATTTTCCCTTAAATCTTCAATCTCTCTTTTATAAAAATCGTTATCAATATCAAGCATTTTAGCTCTGACTCGCCAGAGTTTCATCTCGTCTGCCGTGGATGTTAGATCAGCCTTGAGTCTACAGCATTCTTCAGTTTTGTTTTGCAATTCTTCAAAGCATCTGAATAAACAATACATGATAAAAATGAACTTTTATAAGATTTAGATGCGTATATGGTCTAATCCATTCAATATCACGACCGTCCGATGTTCTAGAGAGTTTATTGTTGACTTTTTTGGCTACGATACGTGAGTGTCGTTCTGTTAAAGCAAAGGGACTATATTAAGTGGTGAGAGCGAGAAGGGAAAGCGTTCTGTTCAGGGGTAAAGTGAAGGGGATGCAATGCAGAGCTTTGTTTCATGGGGGCATGCTCTTCCACACGTTTTTGAGCCGCCTCTATAGTTGTAGAGAAGGACATTCATGTTCAGACCCTGAATGTCTTTCCTCATAATCACAATACTGTCCAATATATACCATTCTTCATTATCATATTGTTCAACCAGGGTCAAACATATACCATGACTCAGATAAGCAACAAATCCCCCTTGGTATCCCCAACGGGTGAGACACACAGTCAAATTATCCGCCCTTATCGACCAATAAAGAAGGGAAGTAACTCGCATCTAATTACAACTAAGATCGCTGAATCGTCGTCTCAAACTGTGTCAAAATATTTAGGACATCGATTAATACTTCTTTGATATCAAATTTTTGCAAAACTTCTCATAAGTTCCGTTTGAATGTTCTCGGTAAACGTGTTACTCCCTGAGGCAGCGTGGCTATCAATAGCAAGCGATACATACCTTAATACAGCCTCTGATTCGGGGTTGGAACTATGTACGTATCTTTCTTCTCGAGACTCTAACTCGTGTATCTTCTTTCTTAAATTTACCGTCATATCTAAACTGTCTTCATACTTCATCTGAAGATCACCAATGAATCTACAACAAACATAGTTGATGCATTAGGTAAAAGCTAAATCTGTCGACCAGCTTTTTTATATTAATCTCACTGCATCTTTAGTGTTAAGTAGGAAGTGGTTAATGACACATATAAATGGCTAATCGAGACCAGGATCCATTCACTTATGTTGTTCCTTTAATAGGCCTCATGGTCAATACACTAGAGCTGTCTCCCTCTAATCCAGCTCTTTATAAATAACCTCATTGCATCTTTAGTATTTTAATAAAGTTGTTAATAACGCATATAATTATACCGGAATTAGGTCTCATGGCTGAGACTAGGCTGCATTCACTTGAGATTTTTTCCCTCTAGCTGGCCTTGGGAGCTATTCACTAGAGTTACCCCCCTCTAGCTGACTTCGTAATCCAATCACGTGATTTATTATACGGTTGTTGTTTATTGATTACAATATCTGTGTAATTGAGTGGGCCATGTTGCCGAGAGTCCTATCCCTGTAGCTGTAACAATTTAACCATATTGCCTTACCCCCTCCCCCACCCAGAATAACTAAAATACCCTGCCACATGCATGACACACCTATCTATTATACCAACCTACGACAAAGACTACTGATATCCCTGAGTCATTGCTCTCCTGGCGACATGGACTAGACTATAGTATCGGACACCCAGACCCTCCTTGATTTCAACGTACATGTAGAATATATGTCTGAATGATAGAGACTGCATGGACTACCGATGTATAAACTCACCTTAATTGAAACACAATTTGTTGATTAATCCGCCTGTTGGTGATGGCTAGATCTGATTTATCATTTTTAAGTTTTTGGATGTGAAGTTGAATTTCTTCACTTAAATCATCTAAGCATGGCTCTATAAAATAGTAATAAACACATAGAGAGAGAGAGATAATATGTTGAACATTGTGAGGAGACCGGATGTCAAAGCGACCCTACTCCTTGTCACGTACAACCAATGCATAATAATACTTACCAGCAGTATCGCCAGTTACATCGATGCCAGAATCATCCAAATTTTCGTCGAGGCTTGGTTTTATGTACTCTGCCACTGAAAAATAATGATAACTGACTGAGATTTTGTCCATGGCCATATTGCTCAATGGAAGGGACTAAAACAAAGATGGCCTACTGACATACTCCAACTGCCATTCGGGTCCAAGGTTGCTAAGTAGGTAAGCCACTGGCTCGCTAGCCTGGAAGTCGCGCATTCGCTCCCGGTGTTGGTAGACAAAGTTCCTGGAGATTTTCCGGCGTGGTGCAAGGCGGACGGCCTGAGCTGTCTAGTCTTTTAGATGGGACAAAAAAAATTGGAGTGCACGTTAAAAATACCGTGGAAATTTGAATTCGATATAAGAATGAGTCGAAGCACCGCTGTCCGGGGAAAATTTGCCTTATAACACACTGTATGGCGTATGCCCGTATTTATTAGCCTAGTCGGAGTGCTCAGAAAAGTAGTACGTTAAACTCCATTTCATTTCTTTTTTAATATGGAGGCTTAGCACGAAGTTTGTACTTTCTTATACTTTGCTTTACTCTAATAATAAGAACATAATTACCTGAGGGCATATTTGGAGTAGACTGAGGCATATTTGGATCTCTGCACTCAGATTCTGCCACTGAAATATAATATTCATAATTAATAGATTGGGTTTTCGGCTTCGCATAGAGTCTTTCAGGCACCTGGAGGGATTAAAACTAAGATGCCTTACTATGATATGATATTGTAATATTAGATATAGTGGTCACCCGCCATTTTATGTAACGGCCATATAAGTTATATTCGATCACTAAGTCCCTGGCTATGGCTTATAACTATAGAATATCCCCACCCCACCCTCCGTATTTTATTTCAATAATTACTCTCTTTTTTTATTGACATTTTTAAAAAATGAGAGGGCGTAATGGCAACACTCCATTAAAAGGTAAAAGAGTAGAAGAGGCTTAACCGGCTGGTAGATCGGTGTAGCTGTTGGATCAAACGATTATGTCGGCGGAGCGGTTATTCTATTAGAGACTGAAGCAGAGGCTGGGAAGATCGATGTAACTGCTGTAACAAACTATGATACCGACAGAGATAGCAGACATTAACAGATGTTACACAGGGTTGTGCGGGGATTTTTAAATATCTATTGACAAGTTTACTTAGGCACCTGTAATTCAACTTTTCCCTGAATTCGATAATTCTTACACTTAGCTCTGAACTCTAATAATAATAAGTAATTACCTGGAACTGGAGTAGAATCGGGCATTGGTGAATTTTCTGGGAGTTCAGGCAACTTGCGGAAATCGTCTGTCCACAGCGGGTCTTGGTGTAGGTGATTGTTGTATTTGCTTTTCATACTGAAAAAAGAACGTATTAGTATTATTATCATTCATGTAGGCTATTTATTCATTAAACTTGTCAGTGGTGTTTGGTGTTAGTCCCGCGTTAAACGACCTCACCTCGCTCTGGTCTGTCTCTGGTGTTCAGAATGGTGCGCCTAGTCGTGGTTATTCTCGAACGAAAGTTCAGAGATAGATGCCAATGTTTGCGTAGAAGGTTCCTCAGGTTGTCAATTCAATGGTCCACGATGGACGGCCTGGCAACGGACAGCGTATGGTCGATAAGAACCCTTGCCATCCAGAATTTAACGAAGGATAAACAGAACCGCCCCTGTTCGAGCAAAATATCCATCATTCAATGGAACACTGCATTCATTTGTGGATTACCTATGTGAGCCCTTAGGACTGACTACCCCCCCCCCTCCATCTCCGCCTCTCATTGCTGTCTTTGAAGAGGGGTTGAATTGGAAAATGCAGAATGACTTACCGAGAGTGCCTTTCGGTCTCTGGGCGGAAGCAGTCCTCTGACCACTCCTGTCATTAGATTATAAAAATATCACCAGCCCCCTTAGCTGTTCTGTAAGGTACTACTACATGTATAATAAGGAATTTGACCACCAAGAGTGTAATCCGAAAGTAACTAGCTTAAGGGCTGCACCCCTCACCCCCTTAGGTCGGTTCATTTATTTTCAAGATAAAGCATTACCATGGCATGTCGCAAAGCCCAACTGTGGGAACCAATAGCCTAAATGTTATATTACTCTACCTACTCGGCCTACCGTTGTTAGTGGAACAGGAAGCAAATCTGACACATAAAACGTCGTACGGGAGGTCGTAGGCTACCATTGATAGTAGGCCTACGTAAACGTTAAGAGATCCGCCGGCTGTTGGAAATTGAAGGTTGGAGGACGTAGAACTGTCCCGGAAAAATATCCCCCAATCATCATCTCACAAAGCATTAAATGTGTCCGCCTTTATTATTGGCGTACGGTTTGTGCCACTGTTAGGCCTGTAATACATAATGCTAGACCTAGATTTAAACGTAGTCTGAGAATATATAATTATATAATAATTAATATATCAATCTGAATCGCTTATTTTTGTTGCGAGTACAAGGCATGATGATGATGATTGTTAAATATAAGTTAATACTTGTGAAAATATAGACATATTAAATGAACTTGGTTGCTTTTTGCACAAGAACTTGCCATAGAACTATTTTCTTTATCTTGGATAAGCACCATACAGTGAATAATAGACTTAAGTAATTGCGGACTTAATTTTGTCCTGTAACATAATATATGGTTAAGTGGATTTATCTCCCTTTCATTAATAATGTAACATGCCAATTGTTTTTTTTATTTGGCATGGATCCTTGATGCATACATGTACTTATATTTTATATCTCCCCCCTTGGGAGCCATGCTATGTTGTATCATGTTATATTTTATTATTTGTCTGTCATTTGGGTTTTCTCTCTTTGTTGATCTGTAACATGTCCCCTGTGGACCCTTGATTGGAAATAAAGTTATTATTATTATTATTATTATATCATTATATCTAGTGAAATAGGCCTAGCTAAGTGTGAATCACGTGATTTTATGTTTTTAATGAATCTTTAGTTTACTTAGGCCTATTTGAGTATTACTAGTATGCCTAGAGGTTTACCTAGATCTACATCACATTATTATTATCTATGTCTATGATCACATGCGGCAGTTCATTATCATTACATTACATAAACCACCCTGTCCCTAAATCACTACGCCAAAAATAAACCAAAAATCAAATCTTGACAGATAAAATCATGTCACAACTTCTAGTTCTAGAGGTTTATCACTAGACGACAGTTTATTTGGAATATTATTAGCATAATAAATCGCCATTGATCCACTCGTTTCTGTTTCTAGCATCATTTTTATTAATGTGGGACTCCGGACTGTGGTGGTGTGGTGAGTAAAAAAGCGAGGTCACCTAGCAACAACAAAAGCAGCCATGACCACGGAGGGACGGAACTTGGTTTCAAACTGCCTAAAGTAAAAAAAATAATACTTAAACTAGAAGTTTGTTTTATCCCCAACTTTCTAAAATAAATATCTGATAGTCTATGCAAACAATATCGTATATTTTAGGGATTACATTGGGTCAAGACACAAGCACGTCTGCGTCTTTACGCTTACGCAGTTACGGCCACGGGCAATCAAAATAGGGCCTATACTCGAGGCCTACATCGCCTATTCCAACTTTTTGTTACATTATTTGCGTTTCTGAGTCGTAGTGTTAAGTTGTTCTGTTTTCAGTAATCGTAAGTTAGTAAATTCACACAACTTACCTTCACAAATTAAATGATTTTCTGTAAAGAATCTGCTTAATTTGATAAGTAAATGAGAAGCACATCCACCACATTGAAATGCAGGCATAACAATGGCACGACGTCATAGCATAGTTAAAAGGGAGATAACTACGCCTGTCTGTAATGGGCCCAGACTAGCAATGCTAAATGGCTCTTTGCTCAACATTCCGTTGGTCCCAATCTTTATAGGCAGATAGGGGACTGCATTTAACACTCTCCTCATAATAATTTTGTTGGGGTTGATCGTTTAGAGTTGTTCATAGGAGGAATTATTCTGGACTGGGGTCAAAATAATAATAATAAAAACGATTGGTCTGCGCGTAAACACTTTACACCCCTAACCCCCGTTTTTATATTATTAGTATTACCCCAAAATACTACGAAATTGAAAATTCTAGACCAAAAAGTCAGCTACAAAAGGGGAGAAAAATATATAGGAAAAACTGGCAATTTATAAATCAGAAAATAAATGGAAATTGTTACTATTCTTAGTCCTTATTAATATTTTGCAATATTTACTATTTAATGGGATATTTATAGAGGGGTCATCGCTCTCAAAAAGACAGTAAATGTAATAAATTGAATGGAATGGAATATAAAAAAAAATAAGTGTAAACTTCTCTAATTGATACAAATAAAGTGTTGGTCCACTAAAGCGTAGAAAATTTTCTACGAGCTTTAAGCAAACGAGTCTAACTGCAACCATAGAAAGATGTAGAACTACTAGACCTAGTAATTTCGCAGGTAAAAGATCCTTCGGTAGTTAGAAATCGATATAAGAGTAGGCTATAGTGCCGCTGTCCGGGCAAAATTTCCCCTATAGCACACTGTACGGCGTATGCCAATGCTCATCAGCCCCGACAGAGCAAACACTGAAACAGTAGGACGTTTAACGCCATTTCATTTCATTCATTCACGAACCGCGTGATTGTTTTGTTTTAGGTCTGTCGTGCAATTTGTCAGATATTGCTTTGTTGATATTTATTTGTCAGACTCACGACGATTATATTTCCCCCGATCTATACGATGTTGGGCCTATACAATAGTGTACAGCCAAAACTAAATTTCGCGTTAACAGGTGTATAGTTACCCATGGTTATCATAGAGAATGTGTAAAGAAAAATCCCCCCCCCCCCAAAAAAAAAGAAAAAATTCTAAAAAAAACAATATAAAAATAAAATTAGCCAAAAAATAAAATAAAAACTTAAATAAAATAAAAACTAAATTAAATAAAATAAAAACTAAATTAATTAAAATCAAAAACTAAATTAAATAAATCAAAAACTAAATTAAATGAACTAACAATTTAATAAACTAACAATTAAATAAAATAACAATTAAATAAAATAGAAAACTGAATTAAATTAAATGAAAATCGTTTTTGATAAAAGAAACTAAAATAAAATAAATGTAAATAAAAAAATGAAATGAAAGAAAATTAAAAAAAAAAATGAAACCTTAAATGAAGAAAAAAAATAAAGAGTAAATTTTTTTTTAATCGAAAACTAAATCGAAAAGTGAAATGAAAACTGAAATACACAATCATGTCTCGACGTGGCCCATTGTTATCATTAGCTCATCGTTATCATTCAAACAGAACTGTAATCGAACGCGCCTATTACTTGTTGTGGGCGAATATTTCTAATCATAAGGTGATATTTTACATCCAACGAATCACATAATACCATGTATATGGAGCCACGATGGCTCACTGAGAGAGACGTTCTCGCTAACCCGGAGATCCCTGGTTCGACTCCTACATTGACCAAAGAAGTTTATCGGGACTCCTACGTTGGCCGCGAAAGTGCATCGGTATTTTCCGGCGTGGTTCCTCCTTGTCAGTGGTGCAGTTGGAATTCGATACCGTAGCGTCGCTGTCCGGGCAAAATTCCCCCCATAGCACACAGATGGCGTGTACCCGTCTTCATTAGCCTAGTCCGGGCATAACAGTTATATGACGTTAAACTCCATTTCATTTCGTATCTAATACCAGGCTTATCTGTAGCTTTGAAGGAGACAATTGTGGTGATAAAAAAAACAACCCTCTTAGATATGGATATTTTGGTACCCCGTTTATGATAACGAATAAGGTTTTTATGTTCGACCTGGCTTGCAATAAGTTACACTATGTGAAAATCCTCCGTTGCAGTCATCTCACCATGCTGCTCACAGAACTCAAGCATATGTATTGCGCTCGCCTACTACATCCATCATCGTATGGGTAGGTGATTACCTTGAAGTTGATATTCCGCCATATATTGACTCAGATAGTACTATTGCGATTTTGTCTGCGATATCACCTCGGTGGTAGCAGACGTTAAATATAGCTATTTCACACAATATTGCGATAGAAAGTCGATCTGATTCTCCACACTCTCGAAGAGTAAACCATTATAGACATAGCCCCAACCAAAAACTCAGTAAACTTCGCATTATTAACACATCTATTGAACCACAGCCAATTTCAAGACATTCACATTTCTGTTAAGTCAGATTGGTAATGGACTATACACCAGATGATACCTCAAACTAAACAGCCACTAGGTCATAACTCAGCAGACATAAGGCTAGATCCCGATAATAGTTAGTCTTCAGACGACTTTAGTAAGTTCCATAATCTATAACACACGTTTTTTAATGTCTTCAGTACGAACATATCGTGCTATAATGGTGTTGCTGGTAATTTCAGGCTCTAGTAAATATTGGTCCTGTCCAGCCTCCACAAAGCAAGGGCAGGGTTCCGCAGTATGCTAGAGATAAACTTACCGCATTAAGGGAAAAATTTTATGAACTCGAAGCGGCTGGTGTGTTTCGTGGTCCTGAAGATGTGGGTATGTCAGTAGAGTACCCCAACACTTCCGTTTTAATACAGTAGTCTAACGGTAGTTGCCGTCTTGCCTCAACCTTAATTAATGCCAAACGTCGAGTCTATCATTAGGACAATTGCTTCCTGGCAGTATATTATTGTAACAGACTTAACAAATACATCAGATTCCCCTTGGTATAATGCTTTGATGTCGCTATCCCGAATAAAGGAGTTCGTGTTTACATCAGGTCTGCTATGGATATGTCTGGATGCGTGAGAGCACTTGGTTCTTGGTGACCTCCTACATAGGGAATTTATTGCAAACCTATCAGATAATTTGTATATAGGCAGCAATACCATAGAGCACTTATTATCTAATTTGCCCAAAACACTATACAAGTAACCTTGGTACCAATTTTGTGCGACCCGAAATACCACAGAAGAAACAGGGTCTAATTAAGCTATTGTTAATGTGGCGTCTTTCCTTGATAATGTCTACATATGTTTCATAATGGTGTAGTAGTGCAGGTGAATATTATCTTCCCAAATATGTCTTAAGTCAAATTTTATTGAATCAAACACTTGAATTAGGGTTAATGCCTTTTGAACACAAAACTCACGAAGGACATTGTTACAAAATTGAATGTTGTGATCGAGATTTTGTCCTGCCCTGTCATGTCTTGGTGTAGCCTCACCGATGAAAATATGTCAGCTGGCCTTTTCTTTCTAATAGTCCCCACTGTTCTTTTCAGGTCTTATGTAATATCAGATAATATTAACTGTTGTGGATCCAATGACATTGCTATCTATGTAAATAATTAGTTGTCGCTATCTGTTACTTTTTATCACTTCAATTTTAATTACATGACTTTATAAAGCTTGTAAAAGTTTGCACCAAGCTCAGTTTTAAGTTACAGCTTGATTAGTATATGATGTGTCTATCAACATAAGTTACAGATCATAGCTCAGTATATAATGTGTTATAAAATGATAACTACAGATTCATTGTTGATTTTTCTTGTTCTGTCAAGTCAAGTTTACTCTATATTCGGTAAGTTCAAAATGAAATGATGTTTAACGTCCTACTGTTCTGCTCCTAAACTGGGCCAATGAAGACGGGTATACGCCATGCAGTGTGCTACCGGGGGAATTTTTGCCCGGGCAGCGGCGCTACGACCTACTCTAATATCGAATTCCAACTGTCAGTGTGTACACGGGACCTCAGTTTTTCGTCCCATCCTGCATCACTGACAAGGGAAACCACGCCGGAAAATCTGGATGAACTTTCTCGGCCAATGCCAGCGTCCTACCCACTTAGCAACCGTGATCCCCGGTAAGTTGAGAACATCTTCTTGGTTCTGTCAAGTCAAGTTATTCTATATTTAACAAGTTGAAAACACATTTGTCTTGTTCTGTTAATATTTTGTAATATCAAAAGATATTTGTATGATTCTATCCAGTTTCTCCTTTATCTCCTTTCATTCCTACTTATACACCCTTTCTGGGCAAAGGATCGCGGAAGAGATTATTCATTTGGTTATATTGCATCATATACCAATTTAAACGTTCAGTACATATTGCTTTATAAGACATAGGACTCGCCTGTTCATCCTCGTGGGTTTTCTCATACGCGCAAGCGAATTATTGAAATAATTTATCATTGGTTCTTGTTTCCAGGTGCCATCAATGTTGCTGTTAATAAACCAACACGACAGAGTACAATTAATCTTGGTGAAAATATTTCAAGTTGGGCTGGATTAACAGCGTGGTGGTGTGTAGATTTAATGCAAGAGTTTCAAATCAACACGGTTAAAATATCAAAACCAAACCACGATGGTATGTAAACTAAAAATATAATTGTGGGTATCCCGAATGTGTCGCAATGCAGGAGATAATGACCACCAAGACCTGTTGGTCTTTCTTGTAAATCATATTTGTTTCATATTGTGTGATGCCTCCCAAGATATATACATGTACATTTGCAGAAAGCGTGCAAGACATATATCCTATTGGTGCTTACGTAATCTACAAATGTATTAAATGGGCTTAATATTTGGTAATATCAAAACATATTTGTATGATTCTATCAAGTGCAAGACATATATCCTGTTGGTGCTTACGTAATCTATAAATGTATTAAAGGGGCTTAATATTTGGTAATATCAAAACATATTTGTATGATTCTATCAAGTCTCTCCACTATCTCTTTTTCATTCCTGCTTATAAACCCTTTCAAGGGATCACGGACGAGATTATACAGCTGGCTATATTGCATCATGGTGAATAGGATATTCAGTTATTGACATGCAATATTGGCAAGTCACCATTATGCACCCGTCAATGGTTCATGGATATCTTGTATGCTATAATTTTGCTCGTTGACAATTTTTAGTAAAAATGATTTACTAAAAATTTCCAATGAGCAAAATTATAGCATTTTTTTTTATTTGTGTGTGATGCCTGTATATCAGTTACAGGCCCGTGGCTGTACAGCGCTGGGCCACGGTGGTTAAGTGGGTAAGACGCTTGCTCACTGCGTTGGCCGAGAAAACTCATCGAAATTTTCCGACTTGGTACTCACCTTTTCAGTGGTGCAGAACGGAAGTCCTGAGCAAGACGGGTGTCTAAGCGTTTGGATGGGACGGAAAACCGAGGTCCGGCGTACACATTGGCGTGCACGTAAAAGATCTCTTGGTAGATGGAATTCGATATAAGAGTAGGCCATAGTGCCGCCACGCGGCCAAAATTTCTCTCAAAGCACATTATATGGAGTATGCCCGTTTTCATTAGCACAGTATAGGAGCAGAAAAGTAGGGCGTCTAACCCCATTTCATTCCCTTCCGTTTCTGTATAGCGTCATAGGTCCATTTATTGTTTATTTCTTGCAATGTGTATGTAGTTTGTATCTTGTTCGCAGGTATGTTTTGTTGGTTTTGTGTTGTGTGTAGTGTGGTCCTCCAGCATTCGCTATCATAGTAATCGCCATTATTTTAGCATAATTTTAGTGTGACACTATACACACCGCCGTGTCAGAATGCCTTCACCTTTCTTAGACAATCTCATGGTTTCTGCTACCAGGTATTTCGGGAAGAGGGCTATTGTTGTGTCACGGTTCCTAAAAATGATATCCTAGTACATTGACGTTGACGTAATGGTGTGCTCTACTGAAACACTTGCCCAAATATGGTCATGGATCCACCGTTATAGTAGACGGGAAACGGTTGGGCGAAATAACCAGTGTAGACATCATAGATTTTAATCGTCGTTAACGTTTAAATACCTAAATAACAAAAAATGTGTCGATGTTGTAGAATATATTATTATCTCCAGAATACAGAAAAGAGTTTGAGGTCTTATTTTTCAAAACGCGAAGGCCTACTTAGACACACGAGAGTGTGACACAGAAGATGTTGCGGCCCGGATACACGGTACGTTTCCCCAGAGTGTCACATGACCGGCGTGGTTGCTCCTTGTCATGGGCCCAGGACAGATGGCCGGCCAGAGGACAACGAACAAGCGATGTGTCATTTTAGATATTGGCGTGCACGTAAAATAGGCCTTGGTAGTTGTAATTCGATATAAGAGTAGGCCGTAGCTCAAAGTGCCCCTGATTAGCCTAGTCGGGGCAGAAGAGTAGGTCGTTAAACCTCATTTCTATTCGATACAGTAAACTATCTCGTCGGTTGAACAGAGGTCATGACAAAGACAGCTGTCTAGTCGTTCGGATGGCACGAAAAGCAGGGGTTCCGTGTACACATTGACGTGCACGTAACAGATTCCTTGATAGTTGGAATTTTATATAAGAGTGGGTCGTAGTGGTGCTGCCCGGGCACAATTCCCCTCATAGCACACTGTATGGCATATGTCGGTCTTCATTTGCCCAGTTTAGGAGAAGAACGAGCGGCCGTTAAACCTCATTTCATTTCATTTACGTCTGTTGAAATAGGTCAAAATAAACTGCTAGATGGATTTGAGATGAGAATAAGTTCTAGTGGTCAGTGTGATAAAGCAGGATTTACAGCAGCGACACCATGTTATAAAGATAGTTCATCAACAACAGATTCCATATACACCATAGAGAGATGTAATCATCCAGCAATACCATCATTATCCGCTAGATATATTTTTATATCTGTTAAACGCACTGATGCAAGATTGGACATCTGTGAGATTCAGGTATTCACGGGTACGTACACAGCATGGGTTGTCCTTTTGTTAATTGTAATTTTATTATATACTATTCAAAAAAAGTAGGGGATATTTGATTTTTAAGTGTTATTAAAGTCACCTAATGAAACTGACGAAGAAACAAATGACAAAATGAAATGAAGTTCACATTCATCGATTTATTCCAAATGATCGTTAGACTAAGTAAGGCACAGACTGACCATTATAAGGGTAAAATGATACCCGGGGTCAAACAGCAAAGTTACCACAGCATCACAACAAAGTCAGTAACGGGTAAATCCTCCTCTGTTTGCCAAACAAGCATTGATCCGACGTGGCATACTCCTAATGAGACGTCTAAGGTCATTTTGGTCCAGATTGTCCCATTCCTGTTACAACGCAGCAGCAAGTTCTTGGACATTTGCAGGACGTTGTTGACGTTGACGTAACCTCTGTCCAAGCATGTCCCAGACATGCTCGATGGGGGAGAGGTTGGGACTCAGTGCTGGCCAAGGTAATGTGGTGATGTTCTGTTGTTGGAGGTAACCTGTAACTATCCTGGCCCTGTGACATCTTGCGTTGTCATCCTGGAAGATGAAACGGCGGCCATGACGTCGTGCGAACGGCACAACATGGACTGCCAAGATGTTGTCCCGGTAATACTGGCCTGTAACACGCCCTGCAACAATATGTGAAGCCGTTCTCCCAGCAACAGTGATGCCTCCCCACACCATAACAGAACCACCCCCAAATCGATCATGTCTGATGACGTTAACGTCTTGGAAGCGCTCGTTTCGACGACGCCACACCCTCCTACGTCTGTCCAAAAAATCAACAGTGAACTTTGACTCATCTGAAAACATCACATTGCTCCAGCGTCGATTATCCCAGTGTTGACGATCCCTACACCAACGACGTCTTGCCTGAATGTGATGATCTCTCAAACAAGGGATCACGCGAGGACGTCGGGCGCGAAGGTGACCCCTATGCAGTCGATTCCGAATCGTCTGGCCACTCACTCTCACACCAGTGTGTGTTTGAAGACGAGCACTGATCTGATTTGCTTTGATGACACGATTTCTCAAGGCCAAGGTACGGATAAATCGATCCTGGGCTTGAGTTGTCGCCCTTGGTCGACCTGAGCGTGGTCTGTCCTGTACAGATTGTGTATCACGGTATCTGGACCATAGCCTGCTTATGACAGACTGAGAAACATTCATCGTCCGCGCCACAACCGCCTGTGTTGTGCCGATCTGTAGCATGCCAAGGGCACGTAACCTTTCATTTTGGGTAAGCCGACGCATATCAAAATTTGTTTTCTGGTCACTAAAACAATTAAACTGATGTTTCCACCCTGGAATGCAATGCCACAATGACATTAACATTCAAAGTCAGAGTCGTGCAAATCTTGGGTTGGACCCCCATGATGATCCCAAGCATCACCTGCATTCCATGCGGTAGCTATTGGTGCGTTTGGGCGTCACATGTAACTGGAAATGTTACTTCTGTTAGATTCTATAGTGACTTTGTTCGTAGTCATTTGCATATTTTAGTATTATGCCCCCAAAATCAAATATCCCCTACTTTTTTGAATAGTATATCTAAATAACAGTTGAATTCGTTTCTACGGTTTTAGGGATCCCAATTTTACTGCAAGGCCATTTAAAATATCAGTGAGGAATCATGGCGATCCTGTCAGGTTTTATCATATATTGAGGTCAATCATAACTGTCGTGTTGATCATATCCAAAAGAACCCGATGCTATCTGCACTACCCATATCGTGGTCTCAATAGGGACATCCCTGTTGTGAAGCATCGCGACGACAGTGAAAACGGAGCATAAGCTGGAGATCGCGGCTTTGATCTCGGTGTTGACCGAGAGAGTTCCGCAGTGGTGAAAGACGAGGGTGGGGGCGGGGCTGGTCAGGAATGGTGTCTAATAGTCCGCATAACACGAAAAACCAAAGTCACGTGTACCCTTTGGCATCCAGGTACAAGAACACTTACAGTAGGCCCTAGCCCGACTTCATTATCCCGGGCGTTAAACTGCATTTCATTTTAATTTCCATTATTAACCAACAGCGCTTTCCATGAGAATATTGTTTAATTGAACTGTTGTGCTATATATCGGTGTTTCTGTGACCTTTAGATGACTGTCCAAATGGTTTCTATGGCACCAACTGTAACATACGATGTCCCACAACCTGTCTGAACAATACATGTGATAAGATAGACGGATCATGTTCTCGTGGTTGTCACGGTGATCACTACGGTAAAAGATGCCAGTCAACTTGTAGTAGCCATTGTAAGGATGGCCATTGTGATGACAGGACAGGACGATGTTTTGGGTGTGAAGATGGTTACTATGGTGATCTCCATGGTAAAGAATGCCAGTCTACTTGTGGTAGCCATTGTAAGGATGGCCAATGTGATGACAGGACAGGACGATGTTTTGGGTGTGAAGATGGTTACTATGGTGATCTCCATGGTAAAGAATGTCAGTCTACTTGTAGTAGCCATTGTAAGGATGGTAAATGTGATGACAGGACAGGGCGGTGTTTTGGGTGTGAGGATGGTTTCTATGGTGATGTGTGTGAAAAATCGTGTTCTACCTGTAATGGTCTATGTCGACAATTAGATGGTGTTTGTTTGACTGGTTGTAAAGATGGATACTGGGGGTGCAATGGTTTGTGTTTGCAGAAGTGTTCCTACTGTAATACAGGAGGCTGTAGAATAGAAGATGGCGTGTGTTATAACGGATGTAAAGATGATCCCAGCAACGCTAAATGTAACACAGGTACGTTATTCATAACACACGAGGTTGGACAGGCGATCCTACTTCTTGTAACGAGCCCCCGGTTGTACGTGACAAGGAGTAGGGTCAACTGTCAACCTAGGGGGTTTTCTCTAAGTCCTTCTGTTTTCTCCCACTGCTAAAGACCCCTACATGACCTAGTTTGTGTTGAGTGGACGTCAAACCCCATTTCTCTCTCTCCTTATCAGATGACTTACAGATGGTCGACACTGCCACTGGATTGACACGACAAACAGCCACACAGAAGTCGTTAGTGAAGTCATTAATCATCACAGTTACATAAAGTCCTTCGTCTGGTAAAGCAATCTGTACCGAAAGCTTAATATGACATAATAACTAGCTGCAACATCCGGCCACAATATGGTCTGAAATGTAACACTTGTCCGTAGCTGATTGGTCAAAAACTATCCGTCAGATCGGGGGATTATCCCATCCCAGACTGAATACTGACCAATCAGAGCGTAGGTGGGGTATCTGGAATTCATGGCTGGACATCGGTCTTGCCCAGTACTATGTAAGACCAGATCAAAAGATTGTAGGCTTGTTTGCGATATTACTTCGATGGAGGCGGGAGTTAATTAAAGCTATTTCACACACACGATTGTAGGCATTGTCTACGATATAACCCTTGACGAAAGTGGACTTTAAACTCTAGAGACAAACGAACGATCGATTGGAGTCAATCCAGACCAGAGAGCCGAGCTGGAAACAAAACTGCCAGCAGACAGAGAACCTGTTAACTAAGTATTATATAAGACTAAAAGAAATATACATGTATGGATTTTTAACCAACATTGTCATCTTGAACCTAACATAAAGACCTAATATTGTAATATTTAAAGCCCAAAGCTCTTACATAGTGTATGTAATACTATCTTAGTTATAACAGGAATTATTTTCATGAGTATATGGTTTATTTACATCAGAACAGAACATCAAACAGCTTCAGTTACATACATACAACAATACGGGAGCTTAAACTATACAGGAACTTAAACTAATATACAGGAACTAGACTATGATAGGAACACATATAACTATGTTACATCGACCATTCTGCCCAAGGCAGCGGTTGAATTCGAGTTAGGCAATACGCTGATCTGTGAATCTTCCCTCCTCTCCAGTCGTCTCTAGACGTCTGCATAAGTGTCGGCAATGCTTTGAAGTCATTAACAGGTCATGGGGTGATGCAGTGACCAGCAGTACATTCCCTTTTAATGATACATTGAATTAATTACATGTTTAAAGAAAAAGAGAGAGAGAGAGGTGGGATTTAATGTCCACTCGACACAAACTAGGTCGTTTCGGGACTAACATGGTTTTTAATTTTATTTCAATAATTCGCTTGCGCGTAGTGGGGGAAACCGGAGTACCCGGAGAAAACCCACGGGGTTGTACAGTCGACTGTACTCCTTGTCACGTACAACCGGGTTTAATCTGAACACAAATTGGCACATATTCGACTAGCGACCTATTCAACCGATCCAGCTGAAAACCTGTTCGTCGGCTACCTACTCAGAACAAAGACAACAGTAGCCCAAACTCATCTATTTTTATCAACTAATAAAATCCAACGAAATCCAATGAAAGTAGAATATTTATTTTTTATCCATTCCTTTGTTCTGAATAGGTTGCCTGCTGGATCGGTCGAATAGGTCGCTAGCCGAATAGGTGCTAATTTGTGTTCAGTGTTTTGTGTGACGTCGGCGCATGGAGTTGAGGACAAAATGGAAATGGACGAAAATAATGTAAATATTGGAAACAAGTGGCTATGATGATATCGTTTTGTGGGAGTATTTATGCAAATCAAAACGACTGGATAGATGAAAAAACATATCTGAGTGAATCGACAGAGGTTTTATTGTCTGGCATTACGAATTGTTGCAAAAAAAGAGCCAAAGCGAGAGCAGGTAAAATCGAGTCTTCAAAAGGCATTGCATTCCTGTTCTTTTTTTATTATATATTGTCTGATACGACATGGTGTATGCATATATTCGGATAGAAGGTCAGATTCCTGTGCTCAGAGAGACTGAAATTTTCAATTAATTTTGCACTATTATAGTGGGTAATAATCAGGTAACGTATCGAACTTTGCGCATTCGGTTTGTGGAAGAATTACCACCTCTTGTCACATTTTTCTTTTACGGATTTTGTCCAAGTTTGCTAAAATTGTTCTGCCAGGCATTGGTGCGGGGGGGGGGGTGTCACACATATTTGTGGCAGGTGTATGACTCATTTCATCGAAATCTCGTAGACACGACATATCATTCCACAAATGTCTAGGCTAGTCCTAGTTTTACATCTTTTCGTTTCGTACCGAAGAGAGAGAGCGAAATGAGGTTTAACGCCCATTCGACATAATCTATGGTTCAATTGTATTTGATTAATGGGCCAGGGGTCTTTAGCTGTGGGGGAGGAGATCTCGGAGAAAAGCCACGAAGTTGGGTTGGCGAGCCTACTCCTTGTCACGTAGACGTGGCGACTCGAAACGATGCCATTTGACTCAACCCAACCCTATTGGGTTTTTTTTGTGTGTTTAGTTGCTTCTCCGTTGTATTACAAAGCAGGGCGGATCTAGGAATTTTTGAAAAGGGAGGCGTCGCATAATAAGGGAACTGACCGTGGAGACGGGGCACGCCGCTGAGAGGGGGTTGGGGGTCCCCCCAAGAAAATTATCCGTCATTTCCTTGCATCTGTAGCCATTCCAAGAGCTATTTGGCTGATATTTTCGTCTAAGTAAACGTTCGGAACGGACATATTTGGTACAGTAGTAAAAAAGGACACTGTCGAAAATTAGAGTCCCGCCCCCCCCCCCCCATTGAATCCGCCCCTGCAAAGTAACCACTGTGCTATTCTTGCTTGTATTTGTTTATGTCAACAAGTATGTCCGGCTTTTCTGTTTTAGACGCAGTATGCGGATCACTACCTCCCAGACTATATGCATTTGCAGATCGCGTGCAAGAACTATATCCTGCTGGTACTATAGTTTACTACAAATGTATTGAGGGTGCTTATCTAGAGGGATCACCACAGGCTCGTTGCCTTACATCGGGTGAATGGGATATTCAACCATTTACATGTACAATTGGTATGTCAACATTATGCACACTTTAGTCAAAATATAATATGGTGACAAATTGACAATCATCATTATTATTTAACATTTAATTAAAAAAACAAAATCAAAACACCAACGCTAAATAATTTTCCGGCCCATCAGGGCTCTCGGCTACCGGTAAATGACGACTGTATCGTTTTACGCCCGAGCAGAACAGACAACCATCCACTCTGAAAAAAAAACCAGTCAACTTAAAACCTAAATCAAACCGGTATATAGTCATTCGATCTCATAAATAATAGTAGTGTGTATTTTATGATTATAAAGATTATTCTTATTATTATTAAGTAAGTCTTTGCCTGTGAATGAAAATGAATTAAATATTTTATATATTTGGAGAATAAATAAATCTACAAAAAAAAGACGTTGCCGGGCTAACTTGGAGGTCCCGTGTTCGATCTCTGTTTTGACAGTGGGCCTGGCCAGGGAGGCATATAGACGTTCGGATGGGACAAGCAAACAGGGATTGTTTACACATTTGTGTGAGTATCGTTGGAGCAGAATAGTAAGACTTTTAGCACATTTTATTGCATTATTATTTTTACTATAGCCAGGACTTGTGATGATGTTTACCAGCTGAGTGTACCAGTTACACCTACGCTAGTTGTTAGACCGGATATCAATCAATCGGCTGTAACTGTGTCTTGTGAGGTTACAGACAATGGTGTTTATACAATTATAGGTAATTCTTGTTAAAACCTATAGATATCACTCTACAAACGATACTCGGTGTCATTCCGTTCCACTCGACTAACCCCAGGGTTTATCCATGGGAAGAGCCCTTGATCGTAGCTTGATACCAGAAAACAATCAAAAGAGGGTTTACAAACCATTCTTAATCTTAGCTCCATTGTTCACATTCACAACAATATGGCGGCTTTTCGTGAGAAAATTTGCAAAACCTTAATACCAAAAAGATGTTTTAAAACATCTTTTTGATGGGAAAGATGTTTTTATGTCAGTTTTTTTTATATATTTAACGATTTATTCGACTGGTCAATAAAAATAGCACAATCGTCAAGGGGGTAATTTGAATACGTATTCCCCCCGCCGAGGATGAACCAGGCGCGGATCGTGGGGTGGGGGGTGGGGGGCAGGGGGACTGCATCACTATTCAGACCAGCATGGGGCACTCTGATGCCAATGTATGCTCCAATGTATGCCCCCACCCTTGACAAATTCCTGGATCCGGGCCTGTGAACCCTGACGTTTGTGCAGTAGAACGGAATGAGACCAATGGGGAACCTTTTTAACGGGTTATGTGTTATATTGCATGTTCTCAGAACACGTACAGCTTGTTTTTGTTATGATGTTACTATTAGAACACTTGTTATGGGCTGTGTGTGTAACAGGGGTTACAATCACGATGGAGCTAATAAAACATGTAACATGCTATGTGATATATTATAGATCATTATGTCACTAATAGAACATAATATGTATCATGTTAGTTATTTGTTATAGCATATGTAATGGGGGAGCTCATAAAACACATGTAACAGATTGTATGCAGGGCCTTATGTATGATTTTAAAAGTTCGGGTGCAGCAGAGTGGTGGGGCGCCATAGCCTCCACGTAAGTGATATAAGAAAGGTTGGATCGGGGCGCCCTTAAAACTGATCAGTACCTTAAGAGCATTTATAACTGAAAGATTGTCTTAATATTAGTTGTTTTGGAGGGGGGTGGGCGCCATTTCTCGGGGCGCCTTATTTTTCTGGGGGTGCAATGTACCCCCTGAACCCCCGCTAGATACGGCCCTGATCGTATGCCACAATGTCTGTAATAGAAAACGTGTAACATGATATGTGTTATGTTACAAGTCATGATGGAGCTAGTAGAACATATGTAACATCTTATGTGATCTATTACAGGTCATGATGGAGCTGAAAACATGTAACATGTTATGTGTTATGCAATTAGTCATGATGAGCTATTAGAACATGTATAGCGTGTTATGTGATATATTACAGGTCATGATGGAGCTAATAGAACACATGTAACGTGATATGTGGTATATTACAGGTCATTATGGAGCTAATAGAACATATGTACATGGCTTTGAAGCACCTAGAAGTTATAATGGCACCATTAACTACAACATTGATCTTCAACAAGTTATAAACATAGTTGATGCATCTGCTGAATGTTAACAATTCATCAAATTTGAATGTCACTATGTTCAGATCGATGATGTTGGCTTAACCACACGAACTGGCGAACTAGCTACCTATTTTATGGGAGGTGTCAAGGGTCAGATGGACTGCGCATGTCATATCAATAATATGTGTGCTTATGCTTTGAAGTGCAACTGTCAGAATAATGATGGTCATTTACGAATTGACGAAGGATATATTCGATATAAGGAAGATTTGCCGATAACCGCCATTTTAGTAGGCGATACGGGTAGGTATATCTACAGTGTACTATGACAGGAATTTTGGCCTAACAGCGCCGCTATGGCATACTCTTATTTTGGATTCCAACCGCCAAGGAATCTAGTACATACGCACCAATGTAAAAAACATAAAATGAAACGATGTTTATTGGCAGGTCAGCACCTACGGGCTATATTGCGCCAATCATACAGTGAATTTAAACATTATCACATTAATATAATTTAATAATATATATAATTTTAACAGATTTCGAGTATATAAATAGTTAAAGCGAGAATGACATATTTTCTAAGAAAGCCAAAACATAATTATTTCTGTCTTTTGCTCAACTAGTTGTCAACTCACTATTATACGATTATAGGCATAATTTTCCACACTTAAAAATCAATCACACGGGAAATAATAACACAATTACCTCCCTTGTTTTTCTATCCCCTCCCCCATGCAATATATATCTTCAAACGTTTGAATTTGAAATGATATTTTTGCCAATTTCTCAACTGACAATAGTGAATTATAGGATTAATAGAATTATTCTTTAACAAGGTAGAACTGTCTATAGATACCATCTATTTTAAGGCTTTATTTTAATACATTTTAAAAATATTACTTAAAAATATGCAATTCTCGCTTTAAACGAAAAAGCAAAAGCAAGTTACATTTATATAATTAAAATTTATTATAAAATTTGGCCTCTTTTAAAAAGTCCAGTATTTTACAAAACAGTTTTGGTTGTGCAAATAATTGATGTAGTTAATGGCAACGGTAAAATGTGATCTCACAGCCTATCACTCTCTCTCTCTCTCCTTCTCTCTCTCTATCTTTCTCTCTGTTTTTATTTTGTTTATATTTTGCCAGGGCACGATAAAGAGTACGCATATTATACCGTGGGAAATCTGAGGTGCAAGGGTTAGGTGGGTATGATTATATGTTTACTTTTATCAAATCATGGAAAACGCGGAGTATTACGCAGGGCCGTATATAGGATTTTAAAAGTGTGGGTGCAGCAGAGTGGTGGGGTGCCATGGCCTCCATGTAAGTGATGATATTAGAGAGTTTTGATCATGGCGAACGAACCCATTGACGTGTGGCCGCCCTTAAAGCGACCGACTGATCAGTGACCTAAGCGCATTACTGTGTGATCATAGTCAAGTGTATTATTTTATAATTGAAAGATTGTCAAATGTTTTTGAGGATGGAGGGGGGCATTTCTTGGGTCGCCTTATTTTATGGGGGTGCAATGCACCCCCTGCACCTCCGCTTGATACGGCCCTGATCTGTCACCAATAAATAGCGTAAATAAAATGCCATCTGGATTCAGATCGGTTGTCGAATCATTGTCAGTTGTTGTTAACATAGTCAATATTTGGACAATCCTTTACATTGTTAGGAATATTCAACCAATTAATTAATTAAATACCTTATTGTCCATGGAATAAAATAAATATGAAAGACCAGGCCCCGAGTTCACAAAGCATTCTCAGACTTAAGTCAAGAATTTACTCAAAATTGTTTGCCAAAATTGTAACAAAAATATAGCCTGTTATAAAACTTTTGTTGTTTTAATGTATCAAATACCCTAATAAGAAACTATATGCAAAATTTTGTGTTCCTGGATAAAAGATATATATTTTTGGTAAACAGTGATTGAAAGTTGAGTAAATTCTCAACTTAAGTCTGAGAATGTTTTGTGAACTCGGGGCCTGACCTCGAATAAACTTAGAGAGCAAACGTCATTACCGGTATTTTGACGAATGCAAACGTCATTACCGGTATTTTGACGAACGCAAACGTCATTACCGGTACTGTAACAAAAGCAAACGTCATTACCGGTTTTGTGACAAAGCGAATGCCAGACAGATATCAGAGGGTCTTAGGTTTAAAACTATTTTATCGTTTCTTATTGCTATGTTGATGCAAATCAATATTAGATACTTCCTTTTTGTTTTATTGTAGATAAGCAAAGATGAAGACCCGTGTTTATTCATTAGACGCTGTAATCTGAAGATTTTCTAATTAATTGTAATTCAATCGATTAAAAGAAATGTATAGAAACTCTAATTAACTATAATTCAACCGATTAAATGAAATGTACATAAACTCTGTAATCATTCTACCTGTAAATGGTGAACAACAACAAAAAACAAATTTGTGTTTAATAAATTAATGAATGAGAGTATATCTCAGATCCTATGTCTGCCTTTCTAACTCCGTGGAGTTACTGCCGCTATAACCTTACAAACTGAACCACCGCCTCCTCCGAGATATATTGCATGTTTCAGCGAATTCTTCCCTAAAAACTGCTTCAATTCTATTTCCCATTGAAAACTCGTGTTATGCGCCTTCATTATGGGAATAAAATGCTGATAAATTTAACCAAGAGGATGTAAAAAGTTTGCAAATATTTTAAATTAAAATACATATGTAACGTTATCCTTTGACGTTAGCGTACCGTTATTTCAAACAGCGAGACAATCGTACATTATACTCGTGTGACAAATTCATTGAAATGCACGTGCGAGATAATGTCTGTATTTTAAGTTATTTAATGGTTTCGTGCAATATCAATATATTGATTAAAAATACATTATGGTTAACCTATTCCATAGTTTAAAAGCAGCAAAACTAAAAGATCTTGCATGATAGGGAATTAGTAAGTTTTTGTTTTGTGACCTAAGAGTGGGTGCAGGAATATATGGAGCGACGAACTGTTTGGGGTAGTCAGGCGAGTATTCAGTATTAATGATAGAGTATGTTAGAGAGAGTATTTTAAATTCAATTCTGTTAGTAATTGGTAACCAATGCAGTTGATGTAAAATAGGGGTTATACGTCCACAAAGTTTGGTTCTAGTTATGATTCGAGCGTCTTTGTTTTGACTTTTTTGAAGTCTATTTAGCTGAAGTGAAGGCAAATTAAACAATAAAGAATTACAATAATCAAGTCGAGAGGTTACAAATGAGTTGAAAAGCATTTTGGAAGTATCGGTATCGATAATGTTTCTTATGCGACCTATATTATATAGTTGAAAATTAGCGGATTTACAGATATTCGACACATGTACTTTCATGTCGTGATTTTTAAATCAAATTTAACAACGAGGTTCCGTGCACTATTACTTAGATGCATGATAGCACTACCCACTTCAATACAATTTGTAATAATTTTCGAGAGTTTATGATTAGTTGCTATTTTTAATAGATCAATTTTATAACCATTTAGTTTTAAAAATTTCATTTTCATCCAGTTTTTTACATTATCAATACACTTCTCCCAATTAATAATTTGTTTACTTTAATTGTCGCACATTCAACCACGTAAGCCGTAAATAATAACGGGCCGAGTACTGATCCTTGTGGGACTCTATATTTTAGGTATACTGCTTATTTATGACAACGGGCCATTTTCGCGAAGTGAGATACGATTCAAACCATTTCAGGGTATAACCAGCAATTCCAAAACAATCTTGTAAAGGTAAGCAGCAATTGGATCTAGAGGAACAAGAAATACCACATTTTTACTATGCAGATTAATTCAGATATCGTTGAGCACTCTGAGTATAGCTGTTTCTGTACTATTGAGTGCTTTGTATGCTGATTGAAAGGGTTCCTCTAAATGCTGAAATTTTAAGTGATCTTTAAATCTAACAATCACTGCTTTTTTCACAAGTTTAGGTAAAAATGATAGATTAGATACTGGCCGATAATTTTTAAAGATATTACTGTCTAAAGTACTTTTTTGAATAAGGGGATAAAATAGAGCTTCTTTGGGAACATCAGGGAAGGTAGCAGTTGACAATGATGATTGTATTCACAGTATGGGTAAGAACAGGACACAGTTCGTCGATGCACAGGCACAGTTTCAGAGGAGGTGATGGAAGCGGATCTAACTAGCATGTCGAAGATGATGATTTGGCTACAAGCTGCTTAATTTCTTTGTCTGATGTCGGGGAAAATTCTGACATAATTTGAGAAGGTGGTGATATAATAGATACGCATGTTGTCTCAAAGTTATAGTCCTAATATCATCAATCTTGTCAGTAAAATATTTAGAAAACTCTTCAGCAAGATCAACACGATCTGGTAGTATTTGTTGATTCAGGATACTACTGACTATGTTTCGAACTACGTTTGGGCTGTCCTTAATGAAACTCATTTGTTCTAAAGTATAGTCTTTTTTCCTCTACCAATCAAATTATTCGTTGAGTTCCGCGCTTGAGTATATAACTGTCTATTAATCTCAAGATTACAATTTCGCCAAATAAAAGCCTTTCCATGGATCTCTATGGATTTTACTTTGTCGAATTTCATCAGTAAACAGTTTCCGATTTGGTCGAATAATAAATTTGACTTTTTTTTAACTGGGAGCATCAGAATATTGAGTGCCATTATAAAGAGTAATTTGTTGATAAATATTTGCTCTGTCAAGTTTCTCAAATAAGCAAGCAATTCTCAGGATTTGTCATGGATCGAGAATTTAGACGCCACCTGAAGCGTGGATCGAAGAAAAGACGATGACAGAAATCAGAGAGAGGGAGAAAAATGGGTTTAACATCGACACAGACAAGGTCATTTCAGAACTAGCATATGATTTAATTTAATTTCAGTAATTCACTGGCGTGTAGAGGTCTTTAGCAGTGGGAGGAAACCGGAGAAACCCCATTAGGCTGAACAGGCAACCCTACTCATTGTCACGTAAAGCCGGGGATTCGACCCCCACCCACCCTCTCTCTCTCTCTCTTCAATGCATTGTCACAATAATGTACGGATTGACAAGAACGGGGCGATATGAAATATAACTTTAATCCATAATTATATAAGCATTGTGCATTGTAGCTTGTATATCCTAACCAACAGATATATATATATGACTATTATGGTTGAAAGGTAATATCACTTGACTGATCTGATAATATTTAACTGTTATTTGATCAGAGGATTACAGAAAATGTACACAAGTTGGTCGACTATACACGATTAATTTTACTTCTTTCTTACTGATCAGGTCGGTCAGAATCCAACTTATTGGAAAGGTTAGCATATGTATTCATTTAATAAATTCGGATGAAAGTGGACCTTTTTCTTGCTCCGTTGGAAATGGAATCGGACAGACAATATTTCGTAAAAGTAGAGAATCCAACATATACAGAAGGTGAAATCGGTCATTTTGATTTTGAAACTTTTGTGGCAATTCAAGTCTTTTAGTATACCATGAATTGGTGCATATTGATTTGAGCAAGTCTGATTACTTCTGAATGGCGGACATTATAAAACGGATGGGAGAGTTGGTGAAAGCTCGACAAAGCTTTTTTATTGATTGTGTTTAGAGATATTTAGCTGATCAGAGCCACATATAAAGACCATGTTAACATTGATATGGAATAATTATTAATAATGATAAAGAAATTGATGAGAGATCATGACAATTTTTTATAGATTTGCCTATTCCTTTGCCACTTTCTTTGATCGGGGTATGGCAAACAATAATTATGGATATAATGTGGCAATATGTTCAAATCTATTGGTAATGTCAATTACACTGGGAAAATATCCTAAATTCATGCATATTTAGGTCTACAATTAATTTAAACAATTTTGATTGATGACCGGCTCAAATGGCGGACATTCTAAAACGGGGACGAAGGAATGGGAGTACGTTCAGGATTTTAAATAAGTTACGACAGATGTGGTTTCAGTTTTGCCACTTCCTAATTTGCTCTTTGGTCTTGGCACATGATCAAATAGTTATTGAAGTAAATTACAATCTAACTTTTAACTAAATAACTGACAACCCATTATAAGGAACGATTCCCAGTGCGTGTGTTAAAATAAAAAGGAACAAGATTATGAAATTGTGTATACGAGTGTGTGGGGGTGGGGTTTATTACTGGGCTTTTCGAAATTAGTCGAAAATTGCAAAGGAAACTGGCAAAGGGAAGTATCTGCCATCAGTTAATGTACGCAAAACACAAAGGTCCCCTTCAAGAGACAAGGTTAGGAATTAGCTAGAAGGTAGCTTAAATGAGAGAAGTTAAAATTATACTAAATGCGTATTTATTTACAACAAATTACAATTATTATATAATATATTATTGAAGAACCGGACAGGTGTATATGTAGGTTCAATAATTTTTATTGAGAATCAAATTGCCAAGCATAAGTTCAATAATAATAAACATAACAGAGAGAGAGAAATGGGGTTTAACGTCCACTCGATACAAACTAGGTCATTTTGGGACTAACATATGGTTTCATTTTATTTCAATAATTCGCTTGCGGGTAGGGGTTTTTAGCGGTGGGAGGAAAACGAAGTGCCGGTAGGAAACCCACGAGGTTGAGAAGGCGCCCCTATCTCCACGCCACATACACTCACACCAGGGATCGAAGCCACAGCCGCAAGCTAGAGGTGACCGGCCAGCTAGAGGTCGAAGCTCGGCACTCTAGACCACTAGGCCATCCCAACCCCCCTAAACATAACAGATAGTTTATACATATTTGAAATCAGCGAAACATACTTCAGATTTTGATAATGGGTCATTCCATGTCAAGTGGGTCAATTTTCAGAAATTTGGGAAATTGACCCCCTTGAAAAAATCTGGAAACAATATATGTTATTGTACATCTAAAATCTAGAAACTGTCCAAAATATGTGGTCTGTAGCATGAAAATTGACTGAGATACGGGCATTTAAGTTTCATGAGTTACCAATAAGTTTTCGAAACAAAATATATATCACTAATTTACTTGAGTTCCAGATATCTTGATTTTACCTTTATAGTGAAGATATACCGCTCAAATTTGGTAGTCTTGGAGATCTTTTTGTGTAGATTATGAATCTGCAATCAGATTACCGGTGAGTTGTAGGGTTCGCATGCTACTTGGCCACGAAAATGACAAAAATTTGGGGCAGTTGTATATTGTCTGGATTTTGAAGTGCTCCAGGTTCTACAAAGTAATAGATATAGACCCAAATATTGGTATATCCAGAGATTGCCAGTAGTACTACATACAAAACGAATGAAAACGCACCAGTCTTGAATAGATTCTCAGAAAATTGACCGCGAAAATGGTTTCAGACACAAATTTTCGAAAATTGTCTCATATTTTTGAGCCGATATAACCCGGTAGATGAGCACCTAAAAATCTGATTATAGTTTGTAAATATAGTTTGTGCTTATGTTTTCAACATATGTAAAAGCCATTCTTGTCCCGGGCCATTTTGATATTTTTTCAATTTTTTGAAAATCCGTGATTTGGGTCATTCCATGTCAATTATCACCCAACGAGGTAAACAGTACCCGATTCGATTTTGCCGAATTTTATTTTATATGTCTTTTAGGGCTGAAAAAGCTTATATTCCTAATTTTAACTTTGTCCGACTAACAGTTCCTAAGATACTGTCCACCAAATTTTGGAGATTTTCAGCTAAAATGGGTTTCATCGACATTATTCAAATGACCATAACCCAGTAACCAAAATGTTAAAATTGCTGGAATAAGTGTTTTTGGAATGGGAAAGATAATGACGTGCTGTTTGAATCATAGATATATCCTTCTTTAGGAAAGTCTGCTGAAGGTTACTATGTATCCTCAGAGCTTATCCATGATGACAATCCTGCTTTAAGTGTGAAGACACTGATTTTAAGTCTCACGTGTGAATATTTAACTTGATTTTACATGCTTATAAAAGATATTATACCTCCAGTTGTTTAACGGTGTGTAGAAAACATGTTGAGCTAAACTTTTCATGCAAGTTCATCCCAAGGTCACATGGTCTATAAGGTCAATTCAAATTGAAAAGGTCTTCACTCTTTTAAAACACACCCGGATGTCAAAAATAAGTGTAGATTTAGAATTCTTGTGGAATTCCCATCCCTGGAAGACATATTCCAGCAATTTTGACCAATCAGTTACTGGGTATGGTCATTTGAATAATGGCAGCCACGCCCACTTTTGCCGAAAGCCCCCAAATTTGGTGGACCGTATCTCAGGAATTGTTGGTCGGATCAAGCTAAAATTGGGAATATTAGCTTTTTCAGCAAAATCGAAGGTGATTCGGTTTAAGTAATTGTGTGATAATTGACAATGGAATGGCCCATAACACAGATTTTGAAAAAATCTTAAAAATATTGAGATGACATGAGACAAGAACGGTTTTAACATGTGTTAGAGACATTAGTACAATCTATAATTCCACCAAGTTTCAGATTTTTAGGTGCTCATCAAACAGGGTTCAATCGGCTCCAAAATACGATTGTTGACATAGATTAACACAAAACACAGATTTTCAAAAAATTGAAAAAATATCAAAATGGCCCGGGACAAGAATGGCTTTTACATATGTTGAAAACATAAGCACAAACTATATTTACAAACTATAATCAGATTTTTAGGTGCTCATCTACCGGGTTATATCGGCTCGAAAATATGAGACAATTTTCGAAAATTTGTGTCTGAAACCATATTCGCTATCAATTTTTGGGGAATCAATTCAAGACTGATGCGTTTCAATGCGTTTCCTATGTATTACTACTGGCAATCTCTGGATATACCAATATTTGGGTCTATATCTATTACTTTGTAGCACCTGGAGCTCTACAAAATCCAGACAATGTACAATTGCACCAAATTTTTGTCAGTTTTCATGGCTAAGTAGCATGCGAACCCTAAAACTCACCGGTAATCTGATTGCAGATTCATAATCTACACACAAAGTTCTCCAAGACTACCAAATTTGAGCGGTATATCTTCACTGTAAAGGAAAAATCAAGATATCTGAAACTTGGGTAAATTAGTAATACATATTTTGTTTCGAAAACTTATTAGTCACTCATGAAACTTAAATGCCCGTATCTCAGTCAATTTTCATGCTACACATCACATATTTTGCACAGTTTCTAGAGTGTAGATGTACAATAACATATATTTTTTCCAGATTTTTTCGAGGGGGTCAATTTCCCACCACTGGCCCACTTGACATGGAATGACCCTAATACAATTAAATATAAATGAATCAGAAATATACATTTTTTACATAAATCATTCAGTAAATGGACATGAATATGGTTATAAAAACGAAGGCTGCTTCATTAAGAATGAAGGACAGGGCAGATAATTTGAAATCGTGGAAACCCTGTGGAGTAACCTAGCAGAGTAATGTGGAGTAGAACAGAATCTGACAACTGGGGATACCGAGGATATTACCGAAAAAAACCTTAATACTGAAAAAATAGGGGCATAATGTATATGATAATGTATTAAGTGACATGTTCCTGAATAATGTCAATTGTGTAACAAAACATAATACATTTTAAACGCACATAAACCTCACCATAAACAAGCTACTTGTTGAATTTAGATAAAACGAGTGAGTGTTCATTTTCGAATCCAGGATTTCATCGTCGTAGTGCAAGTATCAGAAGCCAATCCAGCAATGGCCAGAGAGGGATCTCTCAGGCCATTGCTTCAGAAATATGCTTTACCCCAGAATAGTAGTGCAGATTAGTAGACGCCAATTACTTCAAGATCGACTTTAGCCTGGTACAATAACGCAGGTTATTAGACGACCGACCAATATCGCTACAAATTTCTACAATATTGCTTTTCATTTTGTTTGAAAATTCACTTGCTTAGCTTTAATCCTTAATACTGACAAATTAACTCCAGCAATCTCAAATTTATTTTATTTCGTTATATTCCAAGGACAATTAATATCAAATGTATTTTGCTTATATTCAATGCCTGACTGGGGCCATCTGTCCACCTGTCCGTGACAGGACAGGACTAAGCTCATTAAAAAAAGTGGACCTATAACTATAAAGAAAAAAGAGAAAGAAAAGAGAAAGAAAAGAAAGAAGGAAGGAGAGGACAGGAGAGGAGAAAGAAAAGATTGGGAAAAAAATGACTGACAAACAAAAAAAAAGAAGTGTACTACAAGAAAGAACTTTATGAGCTTGACCTCATTATACCGAGAACCGTGTAATTCATCTTTTAACCTCTACTTTTTGAATCTTTGTATTCATATCTATATAACCTTACCTGTTGTTATGATAACTTTTTCACGATAACCAATATAGTTTCTTCCTAGACTGCACCTAACCACATTGTTTCGATTCCACAGTTGCACATGACAAGGAGTAGAGTCGCCTGTCCAACCTCGTGGGCTTTCTCCGGGTCCTACGATTTCCTCCCACTACTAGACTCCTAAGTGCAAGCTAATTATTAAAATAAAATTGAACCCTATGTTAGTCAAAGAAATGACGTAGTTTGTGTCGAGTGGACGTTAAACCCATTTCATCTCTCTTTCTAGTGAACACAAATTAATTGCGCTTCAAATGAACACATACCTAAAGTTATATTCATATTGCACCAATCTATGACTATGTTACACGTACCATGAAACTCCACTTCATTTCATGTCCCGGGAGAATAATTGTTGTTTTTCCATGTTGGTTTTTGTTCGACTATATATCGACTCGACTACCAGAGACTACTCCTTTACGAAGACCGTAAAGAGAGGTTTTAAAGCTGTACCTGATCACGCATAATAATTGTGTATCAATAATATTTTCATCAATCGGATAGTGAAAACACGTCCCAAAGTCAGGAGGTATTTGGTAGTTGAAATATTGCTAGCCGAAAGTGGGCAGTGGGAAAGACAATATACACACTGGGTGTGGGCGTGGCCTGCCACTGTTTTCGTACACCGTACATTCGCCATGCTTCTTCTACAAAATGAAATCAAGTATGGCGATTTTGTAGGCCGGTATTTTTTTTTTATTTAATTATTTCTGTAGTTTTGTAACCGGGGTTCAGCTTTAACGTCAACTCGACACAAACTACGGCTCTTAATTAGCTATGCGAGGAAACCGAGGGACCTGGAGGAAACCCACGAAGTGTGACAAATGACTCCATACACACTGGTCCGTAAGCATACCATGGCGTGATAAAGAGACAATTGGCATTGCATGTGTGATCAAGGGTCTTATCTATTGTCGGAGTGTACATAAGCAGAGCCGACTGGAAAAGATGAGCGGAGACCAATGTATGGACTCACCCGAGTTCAGCCGCTGCCTTGGCAGAGGGGTGGAATGGCAGAAGGACGGAATGGCAGATTTAATTTAGTTATGTTCCATCATGTATAGTTTAAGTTCCTGTATTGTTTTGTATGTAGATGTGTTATATTCTGTTCCGACGTAAATAAACGCTAGTGTGACCCGTGCACTCTACAGAAAGTTGGACTCGACACGGCTAATGTGCACGCTTGAGTGACTGGGTATCGAGACTATGAATAGCCAGCCGTGTAGTCTATGAGACTATAAATAGCCATGGCACGTGCAATTCTCTACAAATGTATTAACTATAACAGCCATAAAAAAATCTATTGTTGACGATTTGGAATAGCAGTAAAATTTAGTTTCTTGGTTATTACAAAAGATTTAGAAATTACGTTAGTTTCATTTTTTAAATTGCGTACCGTTAGGAGCGACATCTTTTGATTTAGTACAAATAATATCTCTGGAAAACTTTCATTAGCAAGAGCATGATACTAGCAGTAGTTTCATTCTACTTTTACAAGGCTCTTAAAACAAATGTCGAGTCTCCCACCGTGTGTTATTTCTAAATTCAATTTCTTCTTCCAGCTTTCTGTCATGTTTCGTAAAAAAAAAGTAGTCTTGATTATCCTGGCCTGTCAATCAGAAGGGGAATGGTCGATAGACAGGTTAAGTGAGACTAATTTCAAAACAAGGACACGTAACCTATCTTTTATGGACGACAGCCAGTTTTCAGTCTATCATTTATAGATGGTTAAATGGTCATAGCTTATTAGGTACAACATGACCGTTTATAAAGTGACTATAAATGTGCGAAACTGATTTAAGGCTTGGTATATATATATATAAATATTGTGGCGTAATTGTCGAGATATTTGGAGATATTTATTTATGGTGGGTCACCCTATATATGTACAAAACTGATCACTTGTATAGTGTCACAGAAGTGGGACAGTCGATCATGCAAGAGGAGAATCGAAACCACGCCGCTTGACTGAATGACAGAATTTTTGATCTAACGCGCACGCCGTAAACTATTTGAGGCATATTGAGAGCAAACCGATCTTGCCTGTTCTTGTGGGTGATTGGTAGGATTCACAGAACAATTAGTGTGCTTCTGAAAAACAAACGAGAATCAAATAATTCTACAGACATTGTGCATCCTAGCGTGCATATTGAAAGGTAATACTTTATCTATAAAGCATTATATTCAACTGTTATTTGATCAGGGGTTTGCGGACGACAAAGTATATTATGCACCGTAGCGTGCATATTGAAAGGTAATATTTTACAAATATTACTGTATAAAGTCTTACGTACAACCGTTATTCGACCAGAGGATTGAAGCCACGGTACACAAGTTGGTCGGTTATACATGTTTGATCGTGTTGTAAAAGTCAGACTTGAACTTATTGGAAAGGTAAGAATTTCTGCTCACATTGGAACTGGAATCGGACAAACTGGTCTCGTTAGAGACTCTAGCAAATTGAGAATGTGAAATCGGCCATATTGAATATAGAAATAATGTTTTTAAAGGATATTAGTATAATGTTAATTTCGCCAATTGTACAGGAAATCAATCCTTACATGATCCATATTTAGGTCTTCATTGATTTTTAAATTGATAAGCAATTCTAAATGTCGGATCAAATTTCAAATGCGTATTGCTCTTGTTCAAGGTTAAATACATTGAAAGCGTGTGAAGATTCACCGTAAGACCCTGTTTACACTTTTTCCCCAAAAACCCAGGTTTAAAGATAATTTTATCTCAGGGCTTTCTTTGTGTTTCATTATTGATATGATTCAACGTAAACAATTGGGGCTTGCTATTGGGGACATATCCTGCCCATTTATGACTAACGACCATTGAAATAGATATGAATTCTGCTTTCAATAAGGACATAAAAACCTTATTTCTATGCCACTATAGAAGGGCGACTTCCATTTGGGATAATTTGCACATAAATAGACGAAACCACACAGAACACATGACTAATCTTTATACATTTCAATAAAGTAGTAAATACAATAAAACCAAGTACGAAGAATGCAAACCATTAGTCACAATTCAAAGTCCTAAAAAAACGGCCAAAATAGTGTAATCAGGTTTTTACGACAAACAGTGGTAACAGGTGTCCGGAAGAGTAAGCTTACCCTGCCTGGCGCCACACCTGCATTAGCTGCATCAAAACCATGATACATTTCAATAGAGTAAAACATCCGCCACCTAAAACTCGTAAATTACATATTTATGGAAAACTAGGTCAACCCTTAATGTTCAAAAGGGCCACAACACAATTAAACGAGTAATATTTCTGGAGAATCCCCAATATATATATATATATATATATAGTTTATCGTACACAATGCAGGGTATACATACTCTTTCATTAATACCTGATACCACTTCTCATTTAATGAGTTGGCAAGGTTAACCTTGCTGTGCTTTTTTTTTCAATTACGACATTTATAGTTTCTTTTTGCGCTTTAGCAATGGCTTAATAATTTGTTATTACACGAAAATGAGGTTTCACATTTCACTTGGAAAATATAATTCAAACAATCTAAAACAATACATAATACAACGTCTCTGTCATTATGATTAAAATGAATAGGTGTTTAGCGTCCTACTAATAGGTCGTTTCCATTATTGACATTTTTCCAGACAAAGTACGAATTTCGAGTCATATTTATGAAAAATTTCAGGCAAAATTCTTTTAAACCATTTTGATTTATACTTCTTTTTAAACTTTAACTTTTTTGTTTTGCTATGGACTTTTATATGGTCTCGCTTTTCAGTTCTGTCTGTCATGTTAGTTGTAGCTTTAACAGCCACGGATTTCCGCGATATGTTGTATAACCACACGACCAACACAGTTTGCCATGATGCTGCCAGGGTGTAATATAACCCACACGACAACCACGGCTTTAACGATCGTTTTCTCAGCGCTGTCACGACAGTTTACACGTTAACCACACGACCACCACGGTTGATATAAGATGTTATATAAGGAATATTTATATTTCAGACGTGTAGATTTATGTTGATGATCATGACACGATGTATTTATTATTGTCGCCGTGCAAGAGAGGTATTCCCGGGGGATTTATTTTCAGTTTACCTTGAATTTCTTGTTTTCTTTTCAAGACAGACTTTTAGTAATACTACAAAATTTATTATTTGCTCTATCAAATTATATTTGCATGGCGATGCCTCCAACGAAACAAAACCGTAGTAAGTTGACAGCAGGAAAAAACTTTTGCAGCGTCTTTTTATTTTTGAAATATCAAATATAATTTCGAGGTCTAAGTGTCTCTTGTGCTGTTGTTTTTTTTTTAAATTTAGTATCTAATTGACTAGCTTTTACATATTTAATATATTCGTTCGATTTCTGCATTTTGAAAGCCTTTCGGTAATTATACTAAATATCATTTGTTACTTTGATGAATATATTCCTGACCAAACTAATTTGTAATTAGATGATATGACAACATAGTGATCCCCAACCATTTGTTAGACAAAAAGCGATTTCGCAAACAATCAAGGGCCATAATTCAGGAAGCTATGATCAGATTTGCGCGAATATCGACAGGACCAAAGGCTTTGGGTTATAAAGATATAATATTTCAAGTTTCATCAAAATCGGATCATAATTGAGACTTCTAGAGTGTCCACAATCTCCATATACCATATATTTACACTATTTGCATACAAGCGGCGGCAATTTTGGTCCGATTTTCACGAAATTCGAACTCAACCTTCATTACAGTGTAACTGGTTTTTTTAAATCGGATAACAATTGTGATCCAGAGGAACCATAAGCTAAATTGTGATCTCTACAATGTTTACAAGCTAAAACGTGATTTTTTCGTGCAATCAGGTGCCATAATCTATGAAGTTACAGTCCGATACATGCCAATATCGAAAGAATCCGAGATCTTAGGATGATAAACCTATATTTCAAGTTTCATTCCAATCGGATAAAACAAATGTCACCTGTGTAGAGTGTCCACAAACAAATTCTGCACGGGCGGGCGGACATGCGGACAGGGGCGATGAGAATGATATCTGTTAACTGATGCAGGATGTTTTCGTGGTGGCCAATTTAAAAAGAATAAAATCTAGGGTATATAGACGCTGTGCATTGAAGCGTGCATATTCACTAGTAACTGGCCTGAAATCATAATCGAGTATCCGACCAGCCAAGGAAAATCTTACATTCAGCCGCGTTCCGACTAGATGGTTGTAGACAAGGAAAATCTCGTTGTGGTCATTTATATGTAATGGTGGCAACCATATTGAATGATACGTCAAACTTCCGAAATATATTAGAAGGTGTAGCCTCTATATCGTGTTAACAAGGTTCTCGAAAACGTGGGATGACTCCGAAACCAAAGTTTGTGGAAAGTTAAATAACCATTCCTCTTATATAACAACAATTCTCCAAACAAAATTGAGCAAATGAAGTTCTGGCTATATAGCGTTAACATGGTTTCAGAAGGGATGAGCAATTCTTGTTGAACGTCCTCTAAAAATCTGAAAATAACTAGACCTACACCCTCTTTTAATCACATAATCTAAGTAGAACATGTAAGTTCTACATTTATTCCCCGAAAATACATTAGTTCGCTTAATACATTATCATACGAATGGCGTGTATAAAAGAAAACTCTACAGGTAATTCATAAAGACATGGTCGTCAGTTCGAAAATAGTAAAATCTAGGGACTACACACGCTGTGCAGCGAAGTGTGCATATTTTTACGAACAACTGTGAGCAACAACTACACGGGTGAAAGAGAGAAATGGGGTTTACCGTTCACTCGACACAAACTAGGTCATTTCGGGACAAACGGTTGGTTCAAATTTATTTTAATAATTCGTTTGCACGTAGTGGTCTTTAGCAGTAGGGGAAACCGGAGGAACCGGAGAAAACCCACGAGGTTGGACAGGTGACCCTTACTCCTTGTCACGTACACCCAAAGAATCGAAACCACGCCACTTGACTCAATGACGGACTTTATGATACAACGCACACGCGCTAACCATTCGGCCAGCCAACCCCCATTTTTGAATTACCTTAGTACCATCACAGACACTAAAAGATTGATGTTCAGACGAAAAGGAGGAAGATAAACAATTCGTTATCGTGTGCGATTTCTTTTAAAAGAAACGTTTCAGGGATTTATTTCACATATTTCATATCTCAAAGGATAACAACTTGGGTTTTCGTAAATTATCGACACCTGTTGGGCGCGACTCGTGGCAACCACGGGTGGGCACACTGCGTTTGTCAAAAAGGCTCATGGAGATTTTCCAGCGCCCCTCCCCCCCCAACGCCGGATTAACCATGGGGCACCATGGGGCACAGGCCCCAGGGCCCACCACATTAGGGGGCCCCCCACAAAAATCTCAGTTGCGCGCCTCGAGCATGGTCGGACCGAGGACTCCAACGTCCGGTGACCTAGTGACGGGGCCCCTCCGATGCTTCGAGGGCCCTCCATCGGATGTCCCTGGGGCCCCCTCAATCCATGGTGTGTTGCGATCGACATCCGAGAATTCGGTGTAATCCGGTGATGGGTGTAACACATGTTTTTTTTATTGTCGTGAGATCTTCTATCGCACCGACCATCCTCTAACTCGAATTATAGACCTGTAGTTGTTGTTGTTGTTGATATTTGTTGTGGGTATAAGCTGAATTTGATGAGATGCACACCATGATCACACGAAATATTCATATTTCGTGATTAAATCTCGTATTACCATTTTGTTTGTCCGGCTTGGTCGTAACGTTACGGCCTCCATTCATCAAATCATCGTGGGGGTATAATACGATTACGAATCAAGTAACCCCGTTATTTATCACTGAGCGACTTCAAAATTAGGTTTGATGTCGCTCTGCCCACTTACAGTCCCCTCCTCTAGAAATGTCATAATTTCATAGCACTGGCATGGATTGGTCCACTGAAATAACGCCAGAATGCGCTAATTTGGTGGCAGAATTTTATTTTTTTCTGTGGAAGTACTTCTAAATGGCTCCAACACAAGTGCCTGAAATGCCAGGAAATCACGTTTCTGGCCTCCAATTTCTGAAAATTTCTTTTTTTTTGGGGGGGGGGGGGAACCCGCAGACCCCCTTATGCGGGGCTTCGCACCTTCGGCGCTCGCGGTCAGTGATCACGGGCCCCCCACATGTTCCAGACCCCAAGGCCCCCATCATGGTTAATCCGGCGTTGCTCCCCCCATTTTGTCTGTGGTGTAAGACAGAGGGCCTGGCAAGTGACAACGTACAGTCTCGTGTACGCATTGACGTGCACGTAAAAGAACCCTTGACAGTTGGAATTCGATAGAAGAGTAGAGCGCAGCACACAGCATGTCACATACATGTACCTGTCATCATTTCCCTGTAGGAGCAGAGCAGTAGGCCATTAAACCCCATTTCATTTCGGCATTCGTTACTACAACAAGGGGTGCAGGTTTTCCAAGAATAAAATGAGTAATTGCATGTCTTTCAAATAGGTAAATATCCTATTTGACAAAGTTTTGCCGGTCTTTTAGTAATGTGTAAGCATTTTCTTCCTGGTGTACTGCATAAGTCAGTAATAATTACATTTCAGTATTAACGAATAATATATTAAATATATGAAATTATAATTTTTATTTGTCAGATCAAAGTTGAAACTGCATTGTATTAAACATAGGACAGAGAACTCGATCCTTAACAGTCATTTCAGAGCTGTTATGTCTTTATGCAGTATGGACTGGATATTCAGATATCTTGATCATATTTTCCTTTTGTTGGTGATCTTGTTTCTTACATGGTTTTTGAGTCTTTGGGCAAGAAACGCATCCCGTCTTCGGGAGGGATCAGAATCAGAAAACCAGACAATAGATGACGAGACAGACTCTAGTCAACCTGAATTTGAATCCGAATACCAGACTGTAGATGCAGAGACACATAGTATCCATGTGAATAGCCCGAGATATGAAGGACTTGAAATAATAAACAGTAAGTACATCGAGTCAGGTCAGAATTTACTGACTTGGCCGAGAGAGAGAGAGAGAGAGAGAGAGAGAGAGATAGAAAGAGAGAGAGAGAGAGAGTTTAAAGGGGCTAAATCGCTAACATTTAGGACCTAGAAATTGACACAAGTGCGTCACAACGCATATAATACTGTAATATGAATGTATATAAACTGATTTACATTCAATGGTTTCCATTTTTACTCTAATTTTCAAATAAGTTATGTTCGGCGAAATAAGCCAGAAGTCTTAATCGAATGCAAATTTCTAGCGTCTGGTTATTCCGGTCTACATACGCCGTTGGATTTGGTGCAATGTTTCAAGCCTCGTTCCTCACGTCTCTTGCTAGAACTGAGGCTGAAACGCATTATGCTACACGATTCGTGTACCAATTCGAAAATATTTATTTTGTTTAAATATTGGATATCAGAAGCCCATCCTTTTCCGATAAGATCACAGCATCAATGTTGATTTAAATTGACAAAAAATTCGTGTTTTCAATGTTGAAGATTTTGGATGATACTGAGTAAGAGACTTAGCTACTTTAACTTCCACTCGACACAAATTAGGTAATTTCGGGACTTACATGTGGTTCGATTTTATTTCAATAATTCGCTTGTTCGTAGGTTCCTTTTGCAGTAGGGGGTAAACGGAGGACCCGGATAAAAACCACGCCAGTTGACTCAACGACAGACCTTATGATACAACCCGCACGCGGTAACCATTCGGCCATCTAGACCGCCCGCCCCCCGCCCGCCATTGATTTTTATGGTTTTCAATATATCATTGATATGAAATGACCAGTGTACACTTGAAACAGCGTTATACACTGACACTTTCAGTTGGTCCTCGGGTACCCTTGGACCCGACTGGCCTGCTGTAACTATTAGTAAATCCTGAACTGTGGGTAGTATAGAAACACCACTATATGTTCATTTGGTTTCTCTCCTGAATATCAGTTTTTTTTAGCTTGTGGTCACTCTGGAGATCACAATTATTATCCGATTTACCAAAACCTTTTTGATTATATCACCGTTACACCGTAATGAAGGATGAGTTCGGATTTCGAGAAAATCGGACCAAAACTGCCGGACAAAATAAATTTTGATGAAACTTGAAATGCATGTTTATAACCTTTCAATACATTGGATCGTAACTTCCTGGTTCGCAAAATTCCATTTGTAGCTTGTGGATCCTCTGGGGATCAAAATATTTTTTTAGTTTTTAAAAACCGTTTAGAATATCACCATTCCACCATAATAAAGGTTGGATTGGAATTTCGACAAAAGGGCCGCTCTTTGTATGCAAATTTGTAATTCAAAGGGTATGGACCCATTGTAACACCACAGATAACAGACGATCAGCATAGTTGGTAGATCTTTATTGAGAACATGGAATAGACATAGATCGGAAGGAGCTCTATTCAAGTCTGACTTACTGTCAGTAAATTCTGGCTTATAAAGCGTGACCATTACGATAAATGATACATGATAGATTAACTCATTTGGTATTGCGATTATAGTCTCTACTGCACTGCATATTTCCTTTGAAGTCGCGAAGTTCTGCCGAGTGTTAAACACATAGATCATGTGTAGGTTATAAAGAACATATGAATAAATAAGATATTTAATGAGATCGTGCGTTTTGTCAAAACGAGCAAGGTCCTTCGTGTGTTCCCCGTAAATAACATATTGAACACATTAGATGTTTTAATAAGTCCGTGCCTAGCAGAAGTTGTATATAGTTGAAAACGTCAAATATAATATAATGTCAAATCTAGCAAAGTTCTATGCACATGTATATGCTCGGTTCAGTAGAGGCAAACTTTATAGTCCCTTTTGATGTTTGCGCATTTCAGACCATAACTTTCTGGATTATGTCCCCTGATTGTACAAATATCGCTTTTGTTTTTAGCTTGTTCTCTAGCCATCTCTTGCAAATTGTGGGCGTATCCTGCTTGAGAGCCGCTGTTTTTTTAAATCCACTAGTAGAGTTTTTATCACAGGCAATGATATCATTATTAGTTGTTTTATATACGATTCAATCTTTGATACTGGTTAATTAACTCCAGCCATCAAATATTAATTTTAATTCATTATATTCCCAGAACAATTAATATCAAATATAGTTTGTTTATATTGCATTACTTTGGTTTTCTAGAAATGATCGATTCTAACAAAGATGAAACATGGAACGACGAAATTAAACGCATGATTCAACAATTCAAAAATGAAAGGGACAGCGAAATATCGGAATTGAAAAGACTGCAAGAAAGCAAGAACAACTGTGAATCTACGGATAAAATCCAGAACATCCAAGGCAACATTGAAGATATGGAAAAGCGAATAATGAAGTTGGAGACAAGTAATTCAGATTCAACGTCTGTCACAATACAAGGTAAGACAAGTTAACAGATCGGAATCGTTTGTTTGAGCGATGTTTATGGCATCCTGTTCTTCACGTCGCATAACCACGTCGCATAACCTCTAAGAGTTTTGTCGGTTAGTCCCTTAAAGATACGGCTCACGGTTAGTCCCTATAGATTCATTATAGCTGTATTTAACAGCAGAGACCCCCCTCCCTCGGATCCTTCGCAGATTGGAGTAAATCTTGCAGTATGAAGTAACAACACTTGGTCCGTCGCCGCCCTTTGGAATTGTTCTACCGGAATATAGAAACAACGCTTGGTTCCGCCAAACTCTGAAGTTAGTCTGCCTGCTTGTGGCAACATGGCGCGGATCCACGCCCTCGGGAGTTATTCTAGCTGTGTAACACCAGTACTCTGATTATCCTATGGAGTTATTCTATAAGTTATCACCATTGACCATTTAATAACATGGTCGTATTTACAACTTTGTGGGGTTGTTTGGTAATGTTTTTATATCCTCATTACAACAACTGACCTGAACTTTTAATTACAAGGACGTATCCAAAACTTCGTCTCTGTCAACTCGAAAACGGTCAGAACGTCCAGAATGACGCAGAGCAAATCTAGTTTTAAGACTAAATGGTGTTTATTCTTTTCGTATCAGAAAAACGATCTGGGCTAATGTTGACAGAGAATTACCGAAAGGTACAGACGAATTTGATGTACTTAATGGAAAATATACAAAATCCTACATATCTATGTCTATCGCTGTTTTCACGTGGGGTTTTCGATAGAAATGATGTCGGAAAAATAAAGAGAAGTCTACAAAATGGAACCCCACAAGATGCAATAGAAGTGCTTCTGTTTACTTTGCTTGAATGTGGCGAGAATTCATACCAACCGTTTTTAGAGTGTTTAAAAGCATTGGGTTATAATCAAGTTATTGAAAGGCTGGAACACGGTCAAGGTAGGCTAACAGTATCATCATAGTGTTTTTAACAGGGTTGGCGTTGGTTGACATTGGTATACCAGTTTGTGTAAGCCATTTGTTATTACAAGGCCGCATTTGTTCATACGTGCAGCCCCTGGGCCAAACTCTGGTCACCCGATTCATTTTGGACAGCTTCCGATTCATTTTGCAAATAGTTGATCCAATGCGGCTGCCGAAATCCAAAATGGCGACAAAAGTTGGCTCGAAAAGTATTCTTTCAATAACAATAACATACGATATGTCGTCTCAGGGATTGTTGGGGGCGAGAAATGCAAGCTGATAGGACTAATGTGAAATGAGAAAACAATCAAACATTATCATATATTTTCCAGCCATGCTGCGTATTGAGTGCCTAAATATATACCCTTCGAAAAGACTATAAATTCGGTCAATAATATTTGAAAAAAACACCACGAGATCGTGATAGTTTAAGATCAATAGAGCTAACTATCAATTCTACATTATGCCGCATTACAAACTCCGGCATCCACACTATCCTCGTGGGCATGACTTGAAAGTATATGATACACACCCGATGCTCTGTCTTAGTGTTTAAAACAACTTCTCAGTCGATATTTCCCAAAATAACAATTACTGCTCATTCTGAGTGCGCAAATCCGATAAATAAATCCAAATACACAAACTCATTGCACATGTTTTCTGAGATTTGGGAATCATACTGCGGAATACAGTATAATATATCGCATTATCATGTATTATGATAGCTGAAATATATGCAAGATAAGATTCATGGATGTCTGGAACAAGTTATGGTTGTTATTATTAGACGTGTAGATCTGCATAATTTTTGACTGTTATATTCTGATATATTAGTTCCGTCAGCTTGGAAATTGTATATTTGCATTTCTCGCCCCCAACAACCCTTTAGACGACATATCGCATGTGTATGTTGCTATTGTTATTGAAAGAATACTTTTCGAGCCAACTTTTGTCGCCATTTCTATACGCCCACATTTTTATGTGGACGTATATTGTCGTCGCCCCTGTCCGTCCGGACGTCCGTCCGTCCGTCCACAATTTGTTTGTGGACTCTCAACAGGTCACAATTCTTATCTGATTTTGACGAAACTTGAAATATAGGTTTATCCCCAAAAGATCTCGGCTGCTTTCGATATTGGCATGTATCGGATCAAAACTTCATGGATTATGGCCCCTGATTGTACGAAAAATCACGTTTTTAGCTTGTGGACGCTATAGAGGTCACAATTGGCCGCCGTTTGTACGCAAATACTGTTTTAAAAAAAGGTATATCAAGGTTGTGGACCCTGTAGAGGTCACAATTTTAATTCGATTTTGATGAAACTTGAAATTCATGGTTATAACCCAAAGATCTTGGTTCCTTTCGATATTTGCGCATATCGGATCGTAACTTCCTGAATTATGGCCCCTGATTATACGCAAAATCGCCTTTTTTTTTAGCTAGTGGCCCCTCTGGAGGTCACAATTATTATCCGATGGAAAAAAAACGGTTGATTATATTACCGTTACACCGTAAGGTAGGTTGAGTTCGAATTTCGGGAAAATCGGACCAAAATTGCCATACAAAATGGCCGCCGTCTGTACGCGAATACTGTTAAAAAATTGTATATCATGGTTGTGGACCCTGTAGATGTTACAATTTTAATTCGATTTTGATGAAACTTGAAATGCATGGTTATAACCCAAAGATCTTGGTTCCTTTCGTTATTTGCGCATATCGGGTCGTATTTTCCTGAATTATGGCCCCTGATTGTCCGAAAAATCGCCTATGGTCCCTCTGGAGGTCACAATTATTATCCGATTTAAAACCTACGGAAGGTTGAGTTCGAATTTCGAGAAAATCGGACCATAATTGCCAGAAAAAAATGGCCGCCGTTTGTACGCGAACAGTGTAAAAATATGGTATATCAAAGTTGTAGACCCTGTAGAGGTCACAATTTTAATTCGATTTTGATGAAACCTGAAATGCTTGTTTATAACCTAAAGATCTTTATTCTTTTCGATATTTGCGCATATCAAATTGTAACTTAATGAATTATGGCCTTTGATTGTAGGAAAAATCACTTTCGGTATTGCTTGTTCTCTGTCTATCTCTCGAACAGCTATTATCTGATTTAAAAAAAAACTCTGATTATATTACTGTTGCACCGTAAGGAAGGTTGAGTTCGAAGTTCGTCAAAATCGTACCAAAATTGCCGGACGAAATGGTCGCCGTTTGTACGCGAATAGTGTAAAAATATGGTATATCATGGTTGTGGACTCTCTACAGGTCACAATTCTTATCCGATTTTGACGAAAAGTAACATTTCTAGGTTGTGTAACGTCACACCATAATCATTGTTGGCTTCGAATTTCATGAATATCAGACTGGAACTGACCAACAAAATGGCTGCTCCCAATACAGTATGAAATACAGGACTTAATGATGTAGGAAAAATCACTTTCGGTATTGCTTGTTCTCTATCCATCTCTCAAAAATGTGGGCGTATCCTGCCTGGCAGTGCCAGCCTATATTTGATTTTGGCGGCCATGTATTGGATCAACTATTTGCGAAATGAATCGGAAGCTTTCCGAAATGAATCGGGTGACCAACAAAAGCTATAAAATGATATATTACATGGGTCATTTCGCCAACAATGTTTGTCAAGGTCAATTTGTGGTCGCCATCTTGGATTTTCGGCTCTCCTGGAGTTAGCCCATGGGGTCCTTTCTATCAGAAACCATCGTCAAACCTTGTTTTCCGAGAAATGGTCACAGATCTGCAGGGGCGAATCCAGAGGGGAAGGTTGGGGGGGGGGGGTCTAGCTACATAAAATAATGCCTTGCATCAATGAAATTACATCACAAAGTGATCCTATATCAGTATAAAAAGGATTTCTCTGTTTAAAAAAGCTCAATTTGTATGTATGCCTATGCAATTTAGAGGCGATGATGGCAGACTTCCGTAACAGAAACCTGGCCAACCCCCTCCTGCAAAAATTCCTGGATCCGTCCCTTATCTGGGGGGTTATGACCCGACAATAATGAGATTGATTAAGCTCCTAATGCGTCATTTTAGCGCTTTAGAGTCACCACAATAATGTGATGGGCGAATCCCTAATAGAAATATCAGTTCACAACACTGGATTGCTGAGAATATTGATATTTTGGCGAAAAATGCATATGGCGCATCGGAACTGTGAACAAAATATAGGTTTATGTAGAATATTTCAATGCACACAAATGTATCAGGTTTAATCAATTATTGACGACATTTACATTCTATGTATGTGTTGCAGGGGGGTCAAGCAATCAAAAAAGCGAGGAACAAAGATTGATAACAGAAAGGGAGGCACTAAAGAAACTGTTGGACGAAAGGGAAAAAAGGTTTCTGGAGACACTCAAAGAAAAGGAGCGTGATCTTCAGACGTTACAGGGAGACTATGAACGCATTTGTAAGGAGCTAGACGAACTAAGAAATAAGATGACCCAGATGGAGAATGAAAAACAGAACAAGAAAGATGAGAGGATACAAGAAATGCGTCGTAATCTGACAAAAACAGAAAATGAACTTTCAAAATATCAGGGACAAGTAAAAGAAACCCAACAAAGAATCCGAAACCAGATGAAGAATTTGGAGTCATGTGTAGAAGATTTCAAAGCAGCAACAATCAGTGGAGACGATGGATTGCCTCAGCTAGAGGCTGATATTACAAGTCTTTGCGCGTTACTGAAAAAATCAACCACGGCAAAAGACGGTAAGTTTATTTTAATAAATCTTTCCTGTCCAAAATTACATCCATGTGTAATGGGGTTGTGTTATACTGCCACTGGGATCATTTAATAACATCAGTTTGGAATAGGTGTCGTTTGGAAGCTTGCGTGAGTCTAGTTTTTTCTGATTCCGCAAATCACGAGACCTATATCATTCACGCGCAGCTGCTTATTGGGGCAGATTCGTTGCATGCTCAATTTTAGATACTGCTCAATGTCTAGTGCTTTGTAATTCCCCGGAAGCTAATATGCACTGACATCTCAGCAATGAGTTTAAATAAATAATATCAAATTCGTTTCATTTTATTTCAAAATATCTGATAGGTAGCACCAACCTTGAACACAGTAAAGATCTGAACAAAGATAAAAACATTAAAACGTTGGGTGGGATGAATATCACAAACTTTCAGATGCTAACTGCCTATTATAAAACTACGGATTGTGAATAAGGTAGTAGTAAGGGCGCTTGTACAGCCACGCACGTGCGCGCGTGCGTGCATGTGCGTGCATGCGCGTGCACGTGACCTTGCACTGGATGACCTTTAGCACGTGTGTGACCTAAATGACCCCCTGCACGTGTGTGACCTTTAGCACGTGCGTGACCCCTGGCACGTGCGTGACCCCCTGCACGTGCATGACCCCCTGCACGTGGATGACCTTGCACGTGTGATTGCACGTACTGAGAGAAAGAGGGCGCGCGCGGGAAAAGAGAGGGAGAGAGAGAGAGAGAGAGAGAGAGAGAGAGAGAGAGAAAAGAAGAAGAAGAAGAAGAAGAAGAAGAAGAAGAAGAGGGAAGGGGAAACAACTCTTTTACATTGATTAAGTTGGCCCTGAAAAGGGCCGTTGTCCTCACTCGAATGCGAGCACTAGAATGTGAGGGTACGACGCACTTTATGTCGGTTGCGTCTAATGGCCTCCACTAATTCGGGAGGAGGTCTTTTCCTGGGAGGTGTTTTTAATACCTCGTCAGGTAAGACGAAGATATCGTCAGGGGTAATCACGGCAAGCGTGTGACCCCTGAGATACATGAGACTATCCGTGCTGCGGTTGTCTTCGATGCGTAACACCGGAGCATCCATTCTGATACTGATAGAGAGACGTGTGTTGTGTCGTTTTAAAACCGTAAGGGCGAATCCATTTGAGTCGTATGACGTCACAGACGAGTCCATTCATTGAGTGACGTCACAGTACTGAGCATAACGTTATGCATCGTAGGTTGAACGTTGGGGGGGCTAAATATAGACGTGATGCAACGTTATGCGTACGTTGGAGGCTACATATAGACGCGATGTAACGTTATACAGCGCATGTGTGTACGTTTGTTGCTAAAAATAGACGTATGGAAAATCCAATATTACACAACCGCATGTAACATTTCTTCTGACGTTAAGTATTGCACAATCTATGTGTAATGGCATGGATATGACGTCACGGACGAGTCCATTTGAAGGATATGACGTCATGGACGAGTCCATTCATGGGTGACGGGAATAAAAGGCCGAGAGGCGACAGCTTCGAACATTGATATGCGATCAGCGAGCGAAGCAAGATGAGTTATTCTTTACGACCCGTGGATAGACGCTACAGTCGATTGTTTAGAACCGAATCACTGTGTGTGGAGATAGATTTTCTGGAAGATTGGTCCCGCGTTCCAGCCCACGATGTACCACAACAACTACACGACACTTTTGAGGCCATCATCGAGGAAATTCGCCGAACCTTGGACGCCAGAGAAAGTGACTACGTTAGAATCGCCATTAGCCACCCAGGACTCAAAACACCAATCTGGTTACCGTTCCGTGAACATCGTTTGTTAAAGGCTGAAGACGTGTTACAGAAAGTGGCTGCCGTATTACAGAGTAACGAAGAATTTAGACTAGATCAACGCATGTCCATGAGTATATGTCACGTGCCCCCTCCCGATGGCAGAGGTAGCGGTGGAACAAACACGAAGAAGAGACACAGTGCTAATTTCGAAGAATATTTAAAGAAAAAGCGATGTCTGGTCACCATAAAGAATGCCGACGACTTATGTTTTCAGCGAGCTATTGTCGTCGCCCGTCATTATACCAAAAAGCAAGACACGCCTGAATGGGAAAGAGAACGGAAGAGATTAATCAACAATACAGGACCCCATTCGTGGCAGACGAAGAAAACCGAAGCCCTCATCGATGCTGTCGGTGGAGCCAGGCAAGCATGCACGGGGACGGAAACCTGGGAATTGTACGCCAAGTATTTGGGAGAGCAAGGTTATCAGCTCAACGTTTTCTCTCGGGCCATCTTTGGGAAGGCGATCTATCGGGGAACAAAACACGTCACAGGCACACCAAAACATCTCAACCTGTATTTACACGACAGACATTATGCCGTCATTACCTCCATGCCCGCCTTTGTGGAGAACTCGTATTTTTGTGAGATCTGCCAAGTGGGATACGATCATGCAGAGAAACATTCATGTCACGTCATGTGTCAAGGATGTAAGACAGTGGGTCCACCCTGTCCATCTGATCCCAATACAAAGACGTGTTACCGATGTCATCGTGTGTTTGTGAGCCGCCAGTGTTTCGACAACCATCTCGCCACCCGTTCCAGAGCCAAGTGCAGTGTGTGTTATCGATGGAAGAAATGCGAGAAATGTCAAAAAGAGTGGGACGTCATCAAGGCCAAGCGAAATTTAGAACAACATCGATGCGGTGAATACGAATGTTCCATCTGCCGAGAGTGGCACACGGCCGAGAAACAGTTTTGCTACATTCAACCACTGAAATCACCCATCGACATGAACAAAGACCGAAAGACCCAAATCGACAAACAACAGAAATCAACGTTGACCCGCTTCGTTTTCTTCGACTTTGAATGCCAGCAAGATACCGGTGAGCACATTCCCAACCTATGTGTCCTGCAAACCTGCTGTCACTTTTGCATCGATAACCAAGATCTCTGTGAGCACTGCGACATGTACTGGAATCACCAACGAGAAATGGTGTTTAAAGGCCAAGACACGCTGGACGATGTGGGAAAATGGTTTCTACAACTTGCTGCTCACGGTACGGTGGTAAATGGTCGAAAACATGACAGTCACGAATCGAGTCCCGTGATTGCCGTGGCTCACAACTTTAAAGGTTACGACGGACTGCTGATTTTACAGCGGCTGCACAAACATTCCGTGGCGCAACCCGAAGTGATTATGAATGGTAGTTTAGCGATGACGATCACAGTCGGTACGGTAAAATTCATCGATTCCCTCAACTTTCTACCGATGGCTTTACGGGACATGCCCAAGACCTTTGGCCTGCAAGAACTCAAGAAAGGTTATTTCCCTCACCACTTCAACAGACCGGAGAATGAAGATTATGTGGGCGCCTATCCTCCCGACACCTGCAGTCGCGTGTTACGCACGCACTACCTCACAAAAGACACCCTCGTCGTCATTCCTCGAGCCTTGATGCAAGAGCCGAAACCTGATAAGGACTGGCATCGCTTCCAGCCTCGACAACAGTCCAACAAAGCCCTTCGATGGTTGGAATGGGAACAACATCGACAGACCATGGCTGCATTCCGAAACCAGACCCCACTACCCAACATTCGACACGCCCGTAACGGTAGTGAATGCCGAGTTGGCCCTTACAGTTTAGATAGTATGGACACGACCACAGGTACGGTGTACGAGTTCCACGGGTGTGCCTTTCACGGTTGTCCCAAATGTTACCCGGGCCCCGTCCAAGACCTTCAGCATAAACATCCCTACGATCCATCTCGCAGTATGAGGGACTTGTACCAGAAGACCCAAGAACGTCACCGTCGACTCCAGGAACAGTACGGTATGCAGACCATCCGCGTCATGTGGGAGTGTGAGCTGGAGGAAGAACGACGCCACGATCCCGAGATGAACGAATTTTTACAAGGCTTGGAAGATCAGCAATGGCCCGCTCCCGAACCTCTGATGCCCCGCAACGCTTTCTTCGGCGGAAGAACCAATGCCATCCAACTGTTGGTGAACGAGTCGGTGGAAGACATGCGCTACATCGACGTGGTGTCCTTGTACCCCTACATCTGCAAGTACGGTACCTTTCCCATCAAGGAACCCACGATCGTCACACAGCCCGATCAAGACCAGTGGCAGCAGTACGAAGGATTGATCCAGTGTTCCGTCTTGCCGCTCGTGGCCTGTTCCACCCGGTGCTCCCGTTTCGGCGGAAACAGAAATTGGTGTTTGCCCTGTGTCGAAGCTGCGTCGACGAACACATGCAGCAAGGGGAGATTGCCGAATACCAAACGTGTGAGCACACCGACGAACAGCGAGCCTGGGTGGGTACGTTTGTCACCCTGGAACTGAAGAAAGCGGTGGCCCTAGGATACAAAGTACTGAAAGTTTACGAAGTCTGGCACTGGAAAGAATTCAGCACCTACGATCCCGAGGCGAAAACGGGTGGTCTTTTCACGGGGTACATTAATCACTACCTCAAGAAGAGGATAGAAAGCAGCGGTTATCCCGACACCTGTCACACCGAAGAAGACAAGGCCCGCTTCGTCAACGACGTGTACGACACGGAAGGTATTCGTCTGGATCCCGCGTCGATAAAACCCAACAAAGGGCTGCGGGCGTTTAGCAAGTTACAACTCAACACAGCATGGGGTAAATTCGGACAGAGAGACAACTTTCCCAAAACAGAATACATCACGGAGCCCAGCGTCTATTTTGAAAAAATGTTGGACGTGACCCAGACCGTACGAGATGTGCAGTTAGTCAACGACAACATGGTCTTGATGGAAACTCTGAAAAAAGAAGAACACGTGGCACCCTGTCCCATCACCAACGTGGTTATCGCTGCCTTTGTCACGGCTCAGGCCCGTTTAAAACCCTATTCCGTCTTGGAAAAGTTGGGAGAGCGTGTATGCTATTTTGACACCGATAGCGTCATCTACCAATACCACCCCACGTCATGGAATCCCCCGGAAGGTTCTAGTTTGGGTCAGTGGAAGAACGAGTTGCCCGAAGATGTCACCATTCGAGAATTTGTTAGCGGAGGGCCAAAGAATTACGCGTACCGCCAGAGCGATGGTAAAACTGTATGTAAAGTCCGGGGATTCACCTTGAATTATCGTGCCTCCCAGCAGCTGAATTACGCCATCATGAAGGAGAATGTATGGCACGTCAATCAAAACGAACCTCTGGTCATAGCCAATCCGTTCAAGATTACCAGATCACGTGACCGCCGTATTTGGACACGCCCCGAGAACAAATGGTATAAAATCGTGTATGACAAGCGGTTTGTTCAATTCAATGACGATGGCCAACCGAGCAACACTTACCCCTATGGATACTGACTTTCGGGTCTCAGGACGATGGCGAACAAACAAAGAAGATGACGAACCGGCAGAAAATACGGAGATGATCGAGAAACTTAGACGACGATGGCTCAACTTTCGAGAGTTGAAATGTTTCCTACCCATTATAGAAGAAAGGCAACACGAAGAGTGTATCGGCTGCAAGTACGAACATCCCAGTCAGAGATACCACTCGTGTCTGGGACTAGGCGTTTCTTCCATAACGGGTCAACCCTCACACCCCGTGGACGATTACAATCACTACCTCTGGGTGGACGAGCCGAAACTGCAAGACATCGATAGCGTGCTAGGCAGTATGATGGACGATCCACGAGATCAAGTCAAGACGTGGGAGGACGAACAACGATGGCGAGAAGACGTCGAGAAAGCCTTGAAAAAGTTCTGGACGGTGGTACCGGGCTTTAAGACCGCGTTAATCAAACGCAAAGACGAGTTCGTCGAACAGAAAGAAGACCCCATACGCCAGTGGATGGACGACTTGCCGAAGAAAAAGAAACGATGGTCTCTGGATCAAATGGATATCAATGTCATGTCCGGTAAACTGGGAGAAGGCTGGGAATGTATTGGCAGACAACTGGGAATCAGAGAAGCGCGAATCAGTCAAGCCAAGATGAGTCATTCTAACAGCGCGCGCATGCAAATCTTCACCGTGTTCAACCATTGGCGACAAAAACACGGTAATCGAGCCGACCTGATGACGTTTTTGGAAGCCTGTCACGTAAGTGAAGCCTTGGTCGATTGGGACGAAGTGAAAAAGTACGTGGAAAGCCTGGAAATCATAGACTAAACAACGAACCAATCAAAACGAAGGAAAAAAAAAGAACCAATCAAAAGCGAGTGACGTCACGACCAGGACTATAAGAAGCGAAGTGTCACACTGCAATTTCATTCTGCTCTCGATGGCTAGTCAAGCTTGTTTCTCCTGTAACAATGTCGGACACTGGTATAGAGACTGCCCTGCTCGTTCTCAACAACAACAGCAACGAAAACCAAGACAAAACAGACCAGCCTATGGTTCCTATGGAAATTGTTACCTCTGTGGAGAATCAGGACACTGGGCACCCCAGTGTGGAAAACGAACCGGAGCCCAAAAAGCGAAGAGTGATGAAGAAAGAAAAGAAACTGTCAAAAGAAAGTGTTACGGAATCAAGAGACCCACCGACGAAAATCACAAGTGCCTCAACTGTGGACAGCTCGGACACGGCCTGCTCGAGTGCCAAGAAGAAATCCAAACAGAAAATAACTTTGAAGCCGTTGCCGGTCGCATGCTCGACAACAGCATCGACATGCCCAGAGACAACACCCGCAGTCAGCGATACTGGTACTGGTGCGGAGAAGCGTTCGAACTCTACAGACGATACAAAGAGAAAAAGAAAACAGCCGACGAAGCTTTCCATCCCATCTCCTATTCTCCCAACTACCAGTGAAAATGGTGAAACCCCGGCTGTCCTCTTGTTGGCAGAGAAGGAAGCAGAAAGTTTTTCCCGAGCACTCATCCAATATGCGGGTCCGAGAGATATGACCGAAGTCTTGTCGTATCCCCCTTGTTTCGATATGAGTGAATGGATACCCGTCGTCGTCACGTTTGCTGAAGTGGAAGACTGGCACCCACACGACACAATGCAGAAGCTTTTGGGACATGTGTATTGGATTCCCCGCGTCCTGAGAAATGTACCCTGGGTGAGACAAGAGATCCTGAAGAGAGAACGCGATAACTAACTGTTTTTTTCTTTTCCTTTGTATGATATGTTTTTTGAATTGTTGTATTGAATGTTCTTTTTGTATTTTTTGTAAAATAAATTGTGTTCTAATTTCATTCCATGTCTGTTGTTCTGGCGCGAAGGTATAAAAGGCAGGGGAAAAGGGAATGGGGGGAAACAGTGCAAGATGGATGTGACGTTCAAACATCCCTTTACCATGTTAGTCAGTGGTCCAACGGGTGTTGGAAAGACGGTCTTTGTGCAGAAATTTCTTCAAGCGTCCCTGTTCGACGTCCCTCCCCAACGTATCGTGTGGGCTTATGGCGAATGGCAAGAGAGTTACGATCGCTTTCCCTACACTTATGTCAAAGGCTTGACGGATATTGACGACGTGATGGGTCAAGTCAAAGGTCCACAAGTCTTAGTCGTGGATGATTTGATGGGAGAAGACACGGAGATATTGCAAAAGTGGTTCACGAAAAAGAGTCATCACCACGACACGAGTGTCATTTACATTGTGCAAAACTTGTTTGACAAGCAACAGCGTACCATCAGTCTGAATGCCAATTACTTGGTCTTGTTCAAAAATCCCCGAGACGCCTCGCAAATTGGTGTGTTGGCCCGTCAGATGTACCCTTCCCGCTCCAAGTATATGCAAGAAGCTTATGAAGATGCGACGAGTAACCCTCGCAGTTACTTACTCGTTGATTTGAAGCTCGACACGCCCGAAACATTGCGACTGAGATCCAACATTTTACCCCAAGAGGAACCACCCATCGTCTACGTCCAAAAAGTATAAAAGGGGGGCCTGTACCTCGAAATGACTCTTGTTTGTCACGATGGCTCGCACGAAGAATACGCAGAGGAAACACCCACCTCCCACCCTCCCCAGGGCGACGTTCCCGACCCTGGCACCGGACCTTCGTGATCCCACGGTATGAAGTCAGACTCGCCCGAGAATGAGGGCCCCCAGAACACAATGGTTACCCCCGTCGTTGACACCACCCATGAGTCCCATGTCTCCCTCACCGGCCACACCACCACGCCGTACCTTACCGGTTACACCTCCACGCCTCACCTTACCGGTCACACCTCCACGCCCCACGTCACCACCCTCCCCTTCTCGGTCTCCCTCTCCGATCTTTCGCAGACCACGAAGAGAAAAGAAGAATTATATGAAAGGACTCAAGTCCTTCATTCGCAAATTACAACATCTGACTCCCGATATGGCTTATGGACAGTTGGTCAAGAATACGGGCCGGGCACGTATTGGATTGTTGCAGTGGTTCAAGTTGGCGGCCAACCATTTGCTGAAGGGTAACATTCAACCACTACATGCCCAGCACAAGAAATGGGTGGAACGAAATCGACAAGTGTTGACCCAACTGACGGAGAGAAACATGCCGACGACCGAAAAACTCTCCCTGATCATGAAACCCGGGGGACGTGGGTTTTTTGGGGGTGTGCTGATTCGTATCTTGCTGCGATGGAAGGAAAGACTGCAAGAGGAAAGAAACAAGAAACGAAATCAATTCGTTCGACGGGCCGCCCAGCGCGGAAGGGGTCTGAGTACCGAAGAATTGAACCAGCATCGAGCGTTGCTTCGCAAACTGAGTAATCCACGAACATCCCCCGACGTCAAAAGACGACTTGTCGATCAAAAGGGTGGTGCCATCGGGGCATTGCTGGCCATGGCCCTCCCGGCTTTGGCCCCCTTGGTATCTAATCTATTGGGTGGACAAAAGGGTGGTAAACATCCCTTCCTTAGAAGGCGCGATAGAGCGAACGCTATGGCTGCCGAGCTATCTAAACTATTTGGTGGATAACCCCGTGGACAGAAAGGTATAAAAAGGGAACCGGAGAACGGCCCCGAGCTCAGTCATGGAGACACTGCGGTATCTATTGAACACTGCACCGAAAGACCGTCCTCTTTTACTCGAGACCCAACCCATCGTCGACGGTGTGTGTGAGTGTATTGGAAACCTGATTCGCGGCAACGTTCCTGTGACCGACAAAGAAGTCAAGCGCTTGAAAAAGGACGCCCCCTTGTTACGACGTTTGGGCACGTCTAAAACACCTTGGAAGACCCGTCGGCGACTTCTGAAGCAACAGAAAGGGGGATTCTACACCCGATTGTTTAGGTCCTTTCCCAAAGATGAAATTCGCCAAGAAAATGAAACTGGTACCCTTCGACGGACCCATCGACGTCAAACCCGTCGAAGTCATGCAAGTCGAATCCGTGTACGATCGAGATCCACTGCAGCAGGCCGTCGAGAATGTCCACCAAGACATGCAACACGTGTTAAACGATCCCACCCTGACCGACGAAAATAAAATGCAGCGTTACGGACAGTTGTTACATCGTTATCAAACGATGCAAAAGAAAAGAAAACAGGTCATTCCCTTGTTGGACGAAAACATACCCGAGCCAAAAGAAGAAACTTCGGAAGCACCCATCCTGGAGTCGGTCCCCCGACCCTATCAACATCGAGCTCGCCTTTTGTTGAAACACATGAAAGAAAAGACACCTTGGTCGTGGAACGAGAACTTGGAATTGGTTCGGAATGGCTTACGCGTACCCAACACCAATGCCATTGATATTGTGAACGATTTGGTTCGTCGGCGAAAGAATACCCAGGCTCCCGTGGGATGGTTTGGCGTGATGCAAAGTTTGAAGGCCACGAACGTACCGCGCGAAGCCATTGGTAATCAAGAACGATGGAACGTGTTGTCCACGCCACCGACACGGACTCCGCCGCGACGCCCGAGAAAGAAGAAAATCTCCAGCACGGATACCCCTAGTACATCTACCAGAAGATGGCTCTCCTTGCAAAAACTATAAATAGCCTGTTCATAGGGACACCTGCTGAAACATGGAACGAAAGCTGAAGAAAGTGTATTACGACCCGAATCACCCGGCCGCTTTCGGTGGAGCCCTGGGCCTTCACAAAGTTACCGGTGTGTCCTTGGACAAAGTCAAGGCATGGTTGAAACAACAAAGGGCGTACACCTTGCACAAACCATTGAAAAAGAAATTCTCGCGGTCTCATCAGTGGCAAGTCGGCATGGCGCCCAAAGATGTTCGCCCCGAACACGAATGGATGTTGACAACACCGCCTCCACGTCCCCGGAAAAAGAAAAAATCAATGGACATTGGTACGACCGTACGTTTGGCTTTACCGAAACATGGTGCCTTCGACAAAGGTTACTGGCCCACCTGGACTCTGGAAACGTTCAACGTCGCACCCAACGTCGGTCCCGGTTACAAACTGTTGGACGAAAGAGGTGAACCCATACAGGGCACCTTCTATCCCGAAGAATTGCAAGCGGTCCAAGTCAACGACGATGAGATCTTTCCCATCGAAAGAGTACTCGAAAGAAAAAAAGACAAAGTATTGGTGAAATGGTTGGGCTATCCGGCGAGTTTTAATTCGTGGATCGACAGGACCAGTCTCCAAAACGTATAAATAGGAGCGAGAGACGCCAACATCAGTCAACATGCAAGACGAAACCACGTCTACGTCCGCGAGTGCCCACAATTGGTCGCTCTTGGGAAAACGTGTGCCACAAGCGGAAATTGTCTTTTTCTGTCAAGTGATTTTAGTGTACGTCGTGGCGGGAGTTTCTTTGTCCCAACTGGCTTTCAAACCCGACGGATCGCAGACCACGTTGTGGACGGCCTTGCTCTCCAGTAGCTTGGGTTACCTGTTACCTTCTCCAACTTTGAAAACCAAACATAATGAACAACGACCGGCCCTTTTACCTCACGCTCCCTAGTGACAGTTCCATGTCGTGGTATCCCGACAACAAAGTCTCCACGTATCATACACATCTGGAACCGCCACTTCTCGTCGATCATCGGCAATGGGAAGTGGGTCTGTCCATGATCACGTTACCCGACCAGTGGCAAAACATCGATCAACGAGACAACACGCTCGGCTTACGCATTCATCCTTGGTCGCCGCCCTCGAGCGACGAACCCGGAGTAAAGATATGCCGGGACCGCCACAGGATCGACCCGTCGAATTGTTTCAAAGGTGTAAAGGGTGGTGAGATCAAGGGATCGATCGAAATGGAAACGCACATCAAGAGTGGCGACTACGAGTCGCTGAGACACATCCTGGATGTCCTGAACACTAGACTGGATGATTTGTGGAACCTGACTCCCATCTACAATAATTTGGCCCATCAACCCGTCCGCTTGGATCCCAATAACAAGGAAATGACCGACCACGAGAAGAAAGAGCAGAACGAGTACGAAACTCGAGAGGTGATGCGCCAAGGGGCCGTATCAAGAGGTTCCTTCGTGTCTTTCAAGAGAGACAACCCCAAAGATAGAGTGTATCTGAAGATCAATAACGTGCAGGCGCTTTTCTGGTTTGACGTGTTGCCGAAAATCGAACTTCGTCTGTGTGGACCCATCGTGTCCATGTTGGGATGGCCTGGAAACGAACTGTTGGTTGCCCTGCAGTCAATCGATATGACCGGCGAAGATGGCCAAAGTCTACGGTATTTCTACGCCCACCACACCCCAAATCTTCAAATCCAGTACGATCTGTTTTACATCTACACGGACATTATCGAACCCCAGATCGTGGGCGACGTGAAGGCTACTTTGCTGGACGTGATTCCCAGTCGACGATTGTATCACCGTCCCGCCAGGATTCACTACTTACCTCTGAAGTACAGTCGACTAAACTCCATTGGTCTCTATATAAGGAACGGAATGGGGAAAGCCGTGCCATTTCTCGACGGTAAGGTGGTGGTCCAACTTCATTTTCGCCGCCGATGATGATTCGAGTGTACAAAGGTGGAGTGCTCAGACAGCGAGGGGCTGGCAATGGTCTGGTGGTGTACAAGGGGGGAATTCTGAGACAACAGGGTGGCGGTCGATGGTCGGGGTTATTGAATGCCGTCAAATCGGTCGGGAAGACCTTGTGGTCGGCGGGTAAAGCGGCCGTGAAAAAGAATGTGGCCCAAGTGTTACCCAAAGTGGGGCAAAGCGTGCTCGACGCCGTCAGTGGTCGTGAAAAATGGAACTGGAAGAAAGTCGCCCAGGACACGCTTCGCCCCGCGTTGTCAAACACGATGTCCGACACACTCAAGAACGTGGTCGCCCACCTGGAACCTATAAAAGACCCCTCACGAACCCCGTCCACTTCACATCGTCCGAAGAGGAAGAAGAAGACACAGGTCACCTCTCACAAACGACGTAAACTAGATATCTTCGACCATGGCTACGCAGGTAATGCGCAATGATTCCTGTCCCTGCGCGCGAGACGAATTGCAGGATTTGTTCAGTGTACCCGACACGCAGACGGCCATAAACAAGGTGACCAAAATCAGAAAGTATCCACTGACGCCCGACTTGAACCACGACGGACCCATCGAATTTTATATTTCCAATGCCACCACCGATTTCATCGATCTGGCCAACATGACACTACACGTGGCCCCGAAGGTGACCAAGAACGACGGGGATGACCTGGATGCGGATAGTCAAGTCGCATCCATTAACAACTTGTTTCATTCGTTGTTTAAAGACGTCAAATTACGCCTGGGAAAGGATGCCGAAACTTTGGTCACCAACTCTCTGCCCACCTATCCCTACCGGGCTTACTTGGAGAATTTGTTGAGTTTCGGTAAGGGAGCCAAGAACGACCACCTGTCGAAACAAGTCCTGTGGGAAAAAGATACCGCCGGACAGTTCAATTCCACGAAATCCGTCGCCACCGCCGGGGATGGTGGACGACAGGCTCCGAATAACAAAGGATTGGAACAACGCCAGAAAACCATTGCTGCCAGTCGCACCTTTGAATTGCAGTCGCGTCTACACTTGGACATGTGTTTACAACATCGGTATCTGCTGGACGGTGTGGACCTGCGGTTGAAATTGGAAAAGCAATCCCCGAAATTTTTTCTGATGTACGGTGAAGGCAACGATGCAGAAGACTACAAAGTCGAGTTCACCAAAGTCTACCTGGATATCCCGTTCGTCACTCTGGCTCCCAGCACCTACACACGGGTGGCTGCGCAACTTCAATCGTCCAACGCCAAGTATCCCCTGAAGCGCGTGGTGGTGCGCGACATGGTCATTCCCGACAATCGCACCGGTCACGTCCTAGACAATCTGTTTGTCAACGAAAGCCTACCCAATAGATTAATCGTGGGTATGGTACGTAATACGGCCTACGATGGAAGAAAAAACAGAAATCCCTTCGAATTCCAACACAATCAATTGGAAAACATCAAATTGACCAAGAACGGGGAGATTGTGGACGAATACGATGTCGACTTTCCCCAGCGACAAGCCATCGCACCTTACCTAGATTTGATGAAAAGGGTGGCCGTCTTAAACACCCGAGAAGACCTGGACCTCCCTTTCCACGACTATATCAATGGGTACACTTTGTATTGTTTCGATTTGACCAATGACCACGGAGCCGACGGTAAAACTACTTTCATCCCAAAGCGGCGGGTAACCTGTCTTTGGAACTCAAGTTCGGTGCGGCCCCGACCAATCACCTCAGTCTTGTTCTGTTTGCCGAATACGACAATGTCTTGGAAATCGATGCCAACCGACAAGTCATCACAGATTGGTGAGGCTCTCTCCAACCGACAACTGACACGGGCTTTAGCAAAACATCTCCCCGCTAACGTATTCGGGGGTGTGTGGGCTCGTAATCATCTGGATATACTGCGCCCGATCTCGTATCCCAAAGCCTATGTCATCAACACGGACGACGAAGGCCAACCCGGTAGACACTGGACCGTGTTTGTGTGCGAAGGACCAGATCACATTACCTTCTTCGATTCCTACGGGTGTCCCCCTGATGTCTACGGAGAAGCCTTTCGACGTTTCGTGCAAGATCTACAACTCCACTACCAACCCCGATGGATTCAGGGACTCGAGAGTGTCGTCTGCGGACATTATTGTTTGTATTATTTGTGTCATCGTTTTCACGTTCCCTCCCCGCACGCCCTTTCTGTGTTCGGGCACGTGTATCGTGTGAACGATATACTCGTCGAACAATGGGCTAGGGATCATTTTCCCGACTTGCAAAAAGACCAGAAGAAGGGACAACGATGTCGATGCTTTTTTGCTCTGTAAATATGTTTTTTGTGTTCAATGCCTTTGTGTTCAAGTTCAATTTTGTGTTGAATAATATGCTTTGTGTTCAAGTTCAATAAAATGCTTTGTAAGCAACATATTACGTGTCTGTTTTTTGTGACGTCATATGACGTCATGCTATTCTGATTGGTTGGAAAATGGTATCGTCCCAACATATTAGACTCGTCCCGACTCCAGCCATAAATAGGAGTGTCGAAGCCAAAAGAAGTCACAAACACCATGGATCGTAAAGATTTCATATATTACGCCACTTGTGGAGGGTATCACCCCATGTTTAGGGGTAATCGGCCCGATGCCGATTACTTGATTTGTTTTTGGTGCGGGACAGAGATTGGGAACACCTGTCATAGGAGGTCGAAACACTTGGTCAAATGCACCAAAAAACCCAATCGGTGGACGCAGCCGAAGTGTTCTTGTTAGAAGAACGGCCCTTTTCAGGGCCAACCAACGGCCCTTTTCAGGGCCAACTTAATCAATGCAAAAGTGTTGTTTCCCCTTCCCTCTTCTTCTCTCTCTCTCTCTCTCTCTCTCTCTATCTCTTTTCCCGCGTGCGCCCTCTTTCTCTCCGTACGTGCAACCACACGTGCAAGGTCATCCACGTGCATGGGGTCATGCACGTGCAGGGGGTCACGCACGTGCCAGGGGTCACGCAGTGCTAAAGGTCACACACGTGCAGGGGGTCATTTAGGTCACACACGTGCTAAAGGTCATCCAGTGCAAGGTCACGTGCATGCGCATGCACGCGCATGCACGCGCGCGTATGCGCGCACGTGCGTGGCTGTACAAGCGCCCTTACTACTAAGGTTTTAATGTTTAGTCAAGGGGACTGGTGTTGGCTTTCCGACCGGCGCATATTTCAGGACATTAATCTACTAAATGAGGGGGTGGGGGGTAATTAATTACATATCCTGCATTCCCAATTTATGACCACTAGCAATGGGATCTTGCAGACACAAATACATTTCATCACATCAAAACTCTCTTGGGAGACTGCAAAACCAACAGAGGCGATAAACTGCCGTTGCGGGAACAATTTTATTTTTCAAAAAACGTTTTTTGCAGAAATCTAGCCTAGTTGGGGCGTGGAATTTTGGGGCGTGTGTGTGAGTGGTAACCGCACAAACTGTCTAACAGTGGTCATTCATGATTCCTGTAGTGGTACTGAACAACTCCAAAGCTATTTTAGGTGGTACAGATTTCAGCCCATCTCTTGTCAGGGATATTCATCCACTACAAATGTTGGCAATTTCGACCTCATGTGGCCTAGTTGGGGGCATTGCACTTTGGGCGTGGTATACCACACCCATCAACAGTCTAAACCCACCTTCCCCCAAATTTTTCGGGGGAGGGGGCTGAATTTCCCCCCCCCTCCCAATTTACATTGTAAAATCTATATATGTCTTACATTGTGAAATCTATATACACCTCACAAGGTTTGTGTTAAACAATGTACAAATTAAAATACAAACACTTCTGTTTACTTTTTGAAATCCAAAATACTTTAAATATCTATACAAATTGCTTGTAAATGTCAATGTGTATATGTGTATAGTATTCTAGTTAACAAGGTGATTGTCAAATATGCATCCCCATAAACTAATGTTATGTGGTCAAGTTTTGTTTCATTTGGATCCTCCTCATAAAATTCTCCTACTAAACTCTATTTGTCGTGTTGTTCATAACTTAAGCGCAAGATTCAATATGTAAGTCATGAAAACAATAAGAATACGGCACCCCCTGGCTTAAACAGGATTAGCATTGTATTGGTGTGATGTTTTAGTTAAACCCTGTAAAATATGCCAAAACAGTGTTGACAGAAGACTGAAACTTTAAAAATATTTATGGGGTCCCCCCACACTCTCCCTATCGCGTTACATCTCTGCTATACAGACAACATTGTGCCTCCGGCGTCACAGATGTCAACATTTAATATCATTTCATTTGCGCCCCCCCCCCCCCAATATATATTTCACGGCTACGCCTCTGGCACATAGTATGACATATTATTATGCTCGTCTTCATTATCCCAGTCGGTGCAGAAAAAGTAGGTTGTTAAACTAAATTTCTGGTAGGCTCACAGCACACCCTGGACAACTGGAATTTGATATTACAGTAGGTCACATTGTCGCTCTCCGGCAAATTGTCCCTTCATAGCACAAGGTAAGGCGTTAAACCCCATTTCATTTCATTTCAAATATGTTTTATTTATGTTTAAAATTTTTATTTATGTTTAAAATTATTATTTATGTTTAATTCTAGGTTGTACTGTTAACAAAAGACAAGATACGGTATCCAAGAATACTACGTACTTTCTATCATTAGACGATGCGTGCTTAAAGGGGGATTTGAATAGTGTAAAGTATTTAATTCACGCTGGTCATGATATAAATGAGAGGTATGAAGGTGGCATGACACCATTATTATATAGCGGTCAATCGCAATTTAAGCCTGTTTCTAAAATTAAAGTGTTACTAGATAATGGTGGAAATATAGAAGATAGGGATACATTACATAACAATAATATATTACACCTGGCTTGTAGGGATGGTCGTCTTGAAACTGTACACTACTTAATAGGACTTGGCCTAGACGTTCATAGCAGGAATAACTATGACCAAACACCAATATTATACAGCAGTCAATCAGAAATTGAACCTGTTTCTAAAATTGAAATGTTACTAGGTAAAGATGGTAATATACATGACAGAGATCGAAACAATAGCAACATATTGCACCTTGCTTGTAGGTATGGTTGTATCAACACTGTACGCTATTTACTTGAAGCAGGTTTAAACATTCAGAGTAGGGGGATTTATGATCAAACTCCAATATTATATAGCAGTAAATCATATCTTGAGCCGGTTTCTAAAATTAAAACCTTATTAGGTAACGGTGGTAATATATTTGACAGAGATAGAAACGATGACAATATGTTACACCTAGCTTGTAAATATGGTCGTCTTGAAACAGTCGACTACTTAATAGGACTTGGTTTAGATGCAATGAGTAAAAATGGATATGGTAAAACCCCTGTTGATTGTTGTTGTTCTTCATCTATTCAGTCAGACGAAAAGATAAAATTATTAGAAGAAAAGTTAAGATTGTGAGTCGTGCATATCACTCGGCTAATCTCGACAGATTCCGTAAACTACATCTAGTCTCGGATGTATGACAGTCAGTGATATGTATCTACGCCCATACATTTGCGATGCGGCTACCGGTTTACTTTAACAGGAAAACTTGACGCTATCACACAAATTGGGAACCTATTCGGCTAGCGACCTATTCGACCGATCGAGCTGCAACCTGTTCGTTGGAAACCTATTTAGAGTAAAGACAACAGTCTCTATTTATCAACCAATAAAATCCAACGTTATGTCTATCAAATGAAAGTAGAATATATTATTTTTTATCCATTCCTTCAGCTCAGAATAGAAGTGTAATTTCGTCATTATCTTACAGCTGGATCGGTCGAATAGGTCGCTAGCCAAATAGGTCGCCAACTTGTGTTTGGAATGGGCGCAGCCATGTTTCATCCGGGACCTTTAAGGTAGTTCCAATATGGCGGAATTCATCATACAGCCGAGTTTAGATTCCGAAATCTTGCGAGGTTTGCCGAGTGTCGTGCATATTTACCGTTTATTATCATTGTATACATCTGCATGTTTTATTATATAATCATCATTACATTATTTTTGTTGCTTTTGTTTTGGAGGAAGGGTGAAGGGGAAGGCGGCGCTGAGCAGTAGATTGTGTATAACATAGCTGCATATTTTATTTCATAATGATTGTTACTTTATTTTTGTTGTTTTTACTTCGGGGGGAGGTGGGGTGGGGGGTCTCAATTTGTTTTGTATATATATATATATATATATATTGTAGAGTAGGAGAAACCCCCTGAAAATTAGTACACTTGTGCTAAGGGGACTATCCTCATTAAATAAAGTTATTATTCTCCATCTTGACCAGTTATGGTGGTTATCTCCCTTTCAATTAATATCTCAAATCGATTTTCAGAGTAATGATCAAAACTTTTAATATATCTGTACGTTTCTAAAAATGCTTTTACATTCAAATCAAAGTTATGGCCACAAATTTTGATATAGATAATACGTTTCTATAAATGTACATCTGCATTGTCCAATTGTTCCTTTAAATGTTGATATTGTCAAACTCTGTTAATAAAGTCAAACTTTAGTATAAATTAATGTTAAAATATTCAATATTTGTATGAATTTTAATACTTGACAGTCAAACATTTCGAATAAAAACCACTACACACTGTTGCCTGCCAGGCCCTCAGTACAGCACCACCCACAATCATGCCAGGCCCTCCGTACAGCATCACCAATAATGGAAAGAACCCGAGACCTCCTAGTTAGCGAGCCTGGAAACGGCATCATAGTTCTTTAATTTCAAACAGCATGAGTAAATGCTGTTAATGGTGGTCATGGTTTCAGTTATCTGGATTTCGATGCTGAGAACCCCTTACCTCAAAGCAGAGAAAATTCGAGCAACATTGAAATCTGCTACTTTATAAATATGGCTTCCAACTTTCTTCAACATTCAGTATCCAGACAGGTGGCACCGAATAATCCCAGTACACCAATTAATTTAGGACCCGTCCTTATAATTAAGTTAAAACTGTAAACTACGACTGATCGTCGGATTACAAACATAGCTGGATTAATTTGTCCAGAAATGAAATGGGGTTTAACGTCCTACTCTTCTGCACCTAACCTGGGCTAATGGAAGAGGGGCATACGCCATACAGTGTGCTATGAGGAAAATTTTGCCCAGTTAGCGGCGTAACGGCCTACTCTTATATCGAATTCCAACTGCCAAGGGATCTTTTACGTGCATGCCAATGTGTACACAGGACCTCAGTTTTTCGTTCCATCCGAATGACTAGACAGCTGTCCTTGACAATGTAAATATGATTATATAAAAGCATACATGTATACGCAAATAAACAAAAGAATACAAAGGAATAGCCAGGTTTAGTGGAGCAGAACCGACGAGTGGAGTAGAACGTAAAGATACCACTGGGGATACCACTGATGGAGTTAATGAAGACAGATCCATAAAGGACAGTCGTATCACACAGAAAAGCTAGAACTTCATGATACATCAAATATGTTTGAAGATTGCTGGATTCCTCATCATGCCAATCGTTATCAAGAATGTTTTATTTCAGTCTATAAACATCATCTTTACTTGTTGCCTACAGTATTATCAAGAATGTTTGAGTTCAGTCTATAAACGTCATATTAACATCTGTTCCTTATAACAGTGCCACCTTTCCCACCACACTACTCATGATGTCGGTTGATCAGCCATTTTAGTAGCAAATTCTGTGAGAACATCGTGTATTTCTGTGGCACAGTTTATCTGAGTTCTAACAGTTAATAAATATTGGGGATAATGAAAACCTTCTTGTTGCGTATCCATCTTGAATGATGAAACCACAGGAAATGGACTGTATCTCATACTGTCCAAGAAATGGGAATGCATCTCAAGAGCTAATTTCTGAAATGTAAAAAATACAGAAAGATGTTTTACAGAGAGAGAGAGAAACAGGGTTTAATGTCTACGTGACATAAACTAGGTCATTTCTGGACTAACATAGTACAATTTTATTTCAATAATTCGCTCGCGTGTAGGGGTTTTTAGTGTTGGGAGGAAACTGGAGTAACCGGAGAAAACCCACAGGCTGGACAGACACGACCCTACTCCTTGCCACGTACAATTCAAACCTCGGAAAGATGTTTTAGATTCACATATAAATCGTTGTGTGGCAATAAAATTGAATGTTTATCATACTTATTTTCTACAACAAAAGGGCTTAAATAAAATGTTCATACACGTGCAGGCTTTACTAATTTCACACCAACCAAGCCAATAAAGGCAGGCATATTTCATACAATCTGCTATGATGGGAATTTGGCCCCTACAGTGGAATTTAAGCCTATTGTTTGTCAGATTTATGTCTATTCCTTGTCTGATTCCAACAACCAATGGATATTTTTTAATAGCACGCCAACCTCTACATATACATGGGACATCATTTTTCGGGGTTTTATCAGACATCAGGAAACTAATTCTGAAGAACTTTTTCAACCATCACGAAACTAACCAGATAAAATAGACCTACTTTCAGGGCCGGATAAAAAGGCACAGCAGGCCATGGGATCTGGGGGCCCAGTGAAACCAATTTGTTTTAAGTGTACATCAGCATCAGATACAAGGCCACTGATGAACTTGATTTAGGGTCTTAAGGAAGGTAAATCCAGTCCTGCTCACATTTCCAGTTATACTGAGTCTAATTAAATTTGGAAAAATGAAATGAAATTAAATGGGGCTCAACGTCCTACTGTTCTGCTCCAACTGCGCTAATGAGGACAGGGCATTTTGCCCGGGGAGCGGCATAATGGCCTACTCTTATATCAAATTCCAACTTTCATGGGATCTTTTACGTGCATGCCAATGTGGACACGGGACATGGTCCTGGTACATGTAAATATTTATCTGCACTAACCAAATTAATCTCTACTTGATCACACAGGGCATAAAATTCTTCTAAACTTTTTTCAAATTTCTGTTGAGGACTATCACCAGGTCGTCTGTAATTGACAAAATAAAAAAATGAAAACATATAGCCTAAGAAAAATACAAGATATAGAAATTTCTCTACATTATCAATTCATTCACGGGATAAACTTTTATTCTTAAGGGGAGAGAAAGACAGCCATTTTGGGGACTAACATGATTCAATTTTATTTCAATAATTTGCCCACAGATAGCCATTTTTTTGGCTGTAGAGGGAAACCGGAAAACAGATGACCCTAGCTCTCTGTCACTTACAGGCTGTGAATCAAACCAAATACCTTAAAACTTTTAACAATAGAAAATCGTCATGCCTACAATTTATGTAACTTTATTTTCAAAATTCTATCTAAGCAATGTCCTATGTATCTATTCAATATTTTGTCTTACTATGAAACTCCCTACACCAACATTAATAACAAATTAATCACTCTGCGGCCAAATCTTAATATTGTAAAAAAACAGCATGCGTCATAAAGGCTCAAACCTTTGGAATTCTTTACCATCTTATTTAAAACTGACCACTAACTTAAATTCTTTCAAGAAACAACTTTTTAAATATCTCACTGTCAATGAATAATACTGGTTCACTCTATGTCCATATATCAATTAATGTATAGGTAATATTTTCTTATTTCACATTTTTTTATGCCTTTTGACATAGTTAAGTATACTTTTACTATCTGTTATTGTATTGGTGTTGTCATCTTTTGTATTATAATTTCATTCTGATTATTGTATACTCCTATTCATCCATCTCTTTTATTTGTTTTGCTATCATCTTTTGTATGATATTTTGTTTTCACGAAGGGCAGGATGGTAGAAAGGCTTCTACAGCCTAATCCTTTACCCTTCTTAAATAAAGTTATTATTATTATTATTATACCCATGCGACATGTACTTGAATCAATGATAGACCTTATGATCTAAAGTACATGTACTTGACTCAGTGATAGACCTTTCGACCACCCACCAAAATAGCATGAGGAAGAAATTAACTTACGTTCCACTGTCTTGTGTTGCATGGTAACGAAATACTTCTCCAGCTGACTTGAATAAAATCTAATAATAAATAAAATAAGAATAACATGCGCCACAACTTGGGTATCATCGGAGAAAAATTACAACCAGTAGTGGGTCCACAAACAAATGAAGAGTCTAGGGGAAGAACGATCTAAGTCACTTTTTCAACAAATCCCAGTTACGGGCGCCATCTGGTAGGATATTGTGATTACACGTCATTTGGGACTCACGTCATTTGGGACTCAAAAAATATGACCGCGACATTTGGGATTTGGGTATACGACGTTTGGGACTTTGATATACGACGTTCAGGACTTTGGTATACGACAGACATACGTCGTTTGGCATTATGCCAATAAACCAGTTCTAAATTGATTTTTTATTTTATACAGGCAATCTGAACGACAGACTCACCCTACCTGCTACCATTTAATTTTCATACGTTAGTTACGTACGTATTGACAGGGTGTTAATTTTTAACAAATATTGAAGGCGACATCATCATAGTCGTACAGAACTTTATTTTATAGCCATTTCAGTTATGGTTGTCACGTGATCATTGTGTCGTTTGTCTATCATCGACAGATGAATAAAAACATTTGCAAGTTACATGACTGTTAGTTATTTTCATAACTGTCTTTTTGGGAGCGCTTCGCCTGCTCCCACACAGTTATTGATCCCTTCTAAAGGCAACTAGTATGAAACTAACGCTTTTTCACATCTCGGTTCTAAGGCTATTTTAGAATCCTTACCGTCTATTTGTCACGGAGATTCATCTTTGATCACCAAAAGTAATCATTTCCTGTCACATCTGACACAAATTTATAATAATCCAACACTATTTTCATGTAGAATTGTGCTCTAGAAAAAAGTACACAACTTTCATTCAAACCCGTGCGCCATTTTTAACTGACGTCTGCGCAGACCGGTTCATAGCCGCTCTCAGCCAGTATTCCAAATTTAGGAATGGAATTTTTACCGTAAACGAAAATTCGTGCTGTAAACCAATTAACAACGGACTAAACTTGCTATCTGATACCACTAAAGTTTTTTTTATTCAACATACATGTACAATAATTACATAAAATCTATAAAATTGAACAAACATATTATATAATTATCAGATAGTTAAATGATGTCAAGTAAAATACAAAATGTACCCCAACCATTCAACACAGATGAAGAATTATTACATAAAACCTAGCTTTTTAATTTATTTTTTAATTTATTATATAATATGTTTGTTCAATTTTATAGATTTTATGTAATTATTGTACATGTATGTTGAATAAAAAAAACTTTAGTGGTATCAGATAGCAAGTTTAGTCCGTTGTTAATTGGTTTACAGCACGAATTTTCGTTTACGGTAAAAATTCCATTCCTAAATTTGGAATACTGGCTGAGAGCGGCTATGAACCGGTCTGCGCAGACGTCAGTTAAAAATGGCGCACGGGTTTGAATGAAAGTTGTGTACTTTTTTCTAAAGCACAATTCTACATGAAAATAGTGTTGGATTATTATAAATTTGTGTCAGATGTGACAGGAAATGATTACTTTTGGTGATCAAAGATGAATCTCCGTGAAAAATAGACGGTAAGGATTCTAAAATAGCCTTAGAACCGAGATGTGAAAAAGCGTTAGTTTCATACTAGTTGCCTTTAGAAGGGATCAATAACTGTGTGGGAGCAGGCGAAGCAGGCGAAGCGCTCCCAAAAAGACAGTTATGAAAATAACTACATGACTGTTAGTGTTACGTGATGGGCAAAGGACTACAAATTGTGTTATAAAGAAATACCACGGCATTTTCTGATTTTGACTTCGGCATTTTCTGATACTGACAATAAACACTAATCAAACAATCAAAATTGCTATAACCATAACGCCAATTAACAAACAATACGATAATACTTCATTAAAAAAAAACATCTGTGAACAACAAAACAATGATCATACCATCATACCAACAATACGATTAACATTAATTTTATTATAAAAACATCGGTGATTCGATCTGAAATCAAATAACAAAATAGTCAACGAGTACTAGCTATTTCTTCCATATGATTAAATTGTGTACGAGTCTTATAAATACATTTATTTATTTTAACAATACATTCAATTATATTCAACTAAGATTTAAATTTCACTAACAACTGGTCAGCAAAACCATTAAATGTATGTATGATCTAATTATTATTTTAATATCTACCGGTAGGCCTACCTGGAATTCATACGGAGCGTCAAAGAAGCGCGACAGATCAGTCGGCCCCGGGCCAAGGGACCGACGTTTGTGTCGAACACTGGTCCCAAATATCGTTTATATTGGGTCCCAAATGTCATTTATATTGAGTCCCAAATGTCGTTTGTGTTGAGTCCCAAATGACGCCAATGAAGTCCCAAACGTCGTCAACTGGGTCCCAAATGTCGTTTGTGTTGAGTCCCACCCAAATGACGTGAGTCCCAAATGACGTGATACCGATATTGTATAGATAAGCTTTCTGTGGAACAATAAATTTCAGGTAAAAATCAATGCCCTTCTGAAATGCCCTCCCCAACAAATACAAGTCCTTCGTACCCTTTATTTAACCTTTATTTGTCTGAAAGTTGAAGTCAGTTGTACCTGTCTTGCGTTAGAAACCTCCAACAGCACAGAGAAGTAGTAGGTACGCCAAAATCCGCCCGCGGCGCCACTTCCGATGACGTTATCAATATTTACGCTTCGCCCGTGTGCACGCCAAAATGGTTGAACGATCTGCGGGTCGGTTAACAAAATGCTCGTTAAAAGCAATATAATTGGTTTAGAATCAACGCGGGGTTGAAATTGAGCCAATCAGAGGCCGTCTTTCATAGACTACGCGCATTCTTTCTGTCATCGCATATTATTCGTGAATTTTGAACGTCGTCAAAAATTTCTTCGATTTCAAGGATAAAATACACCCCTACCAAGGTAGATAAATAAATTATTATTACTTCTAACCTAAATAGTAACTTCTAACGAACATTTTGATGTATATATCATTGTAATCCATTCCCCCGAACGTAGAAAATATCGCCCCGATACATGACATGGTGCCGTAATGCATATAGGCCTTTTTATGTAAGCAAATCGTATCAACTCGCGTTACACGACTGAGTATCATCACGTGGTACAAATCAACTCGCCTTAAATAAACGCCTGGATCGCTGTAGCGATTACCGTAGCGATGGCGGACTCGGCTGAACTTCTTGATGCTCGCAAAAAAAACATAAATTTAATTTCTGTCTCAATAGACGAACAGCTGACCACATGTTTAATTTTGGATTTGAAAACAATTTATTCTGTCAATCAATCTAATTAAAATATAGATCTATATTTCGTTTCGTTTTTTTATACTTTCGATGGCCTACACTCATGTAGATCTAACTAGTTATAGTGGAAGCTCACGTTCTATGACGTCAGGTATCAAGCACGGGACATTTGACCCGATAACGTCAGTCATTCGATTAACCAATCAGCGACCGCCATGCTTTTCAAAATCTACGTTTGTTTTGTTATGATTTCTATCCGCTGGTGTTTATAGTATAGACGTCGTTGGCTGGTAATATCTACCCACAGTTCCACGCATGAAAAGGTCAAACGGTCGATTCGACAGACCATTTGATTGGCTGACCCCTCATTTCAGCCAGAACACGGATTAAATAACAAGTCCTCCAGATCCAAGAGTAGTAAAGACAAGTAAAAATGAAATTTTGAACTATAAAAAACGAAACGAAATTGGATCTGTGTTTTAATCAGATTGTTCTGTCAATAGAATCCATCCCTCTTTTCTCTGTTGTTAGACAACTTCTAAATCCGGTAACAATGATATTTTTGTCTTTATTCACATCATTTTAGAACAATTTCTCGAAATGTTCTTACCCGCTACTACTGTCGCCCGCCATCTTGAAACCAAATCGAATCGTACCAAAGTGCTGTGCGCGACGAGTTGGTCGAGTTGGGTACGCGCGTTGACAAATCGATAAAATGAATGTGCATTGTAGACAAATCGTTGTTGGCGCTTCGCTTATATAAATGCACGCTTTGATCGGTGTTGATGCGAGTTGCTTAAATAAAAAGGCCTTATGACGAAGTGGATGGTCGCCATCTTGGAAAGCAGTCGAAACGTCGGTTGTGTTCTGGGAATAGGCCCATCATATAGGGCTCAGAAAGACAAATCCACTGGCTTTTTGAATTTTCATTCTAGCATTTATAGTTCTCAAGATATTGACATTTTCCGTTACGGTAGCCTTAATTGACACAGTTTTCTTAATAACAATGACAAGACAAAAAACGCGATATTTAACGACTGAAAAAATGTAATATCTCAAAAAGTACTCTTGCTATTGCAATAATTCAAAAAACACCGGATTTGTCTCAATGAGATCATCAAATGAGCCCATTTCCAGCTAAAAAGAAGCAAGTTGAAATTTTTATAATCTGCCTAGAAGTAGGCTACCGGTACTGTAACTGTGTTGTACCTTAATTTATATAAGTGAGTCTGGCCTATTGCCGTAGCATAAAAATACACAAAATGAGATTGAATGGGATAAAAACAACTTGATCAGCTTTTGTTTTAAAAAAAAGTTTTACAAAGAAAAATAATGGCATTTTATTTTCTGATTTTGGAAAATAAGATAGAATTTTAATTTTCGATGACAGTTTCACTTACTCCCAAGCTCTCCTTTAATCTCGGTAGCAGGTTTTTAAATTTGGCGACTGGATCAATTTCTGCATGTTGAAGTTGAGCAGCTTGCGCAGGATTTGGTGCTTGTTGCGGAGGAACTTGTTGATTTTGAACTTGCATGGGGGTGGCCATTTTTGATTCTTACTCTGATGTGCCATGTGACTTTTATACTGTGCTAAAAAAACAATATTACATTTTTTGAAAAGCCATTTGACTAAGAAAAAGAAAGGCATTACGAAAAGTGTTTACTTTGCTTTTTGTCATAATTTTCTATATTTTTGTTTCAATAAGAAATGAATAATAATTCATATTATTTTATATTGTGCATCATGATAGGGAAGATAACTCTATTGTGCGAAGGTCAAGGTTGAATCGAAAAGGATGCGGTACTGAAAATAAGCCAATATTCATTTGTTTGCGAACTTTGGTTAGAATTTATCATGCCGCCAACAATACAGACTGGGTCTAGGGAAGACAGAGATAAAAGGGTTAGACCTGGCGAAAAAAGGTGAGATATATGGAGCATGTTTTTTTTTCCCATATTGCTCTCAAAATAAACAATGAAATTATAATATCTGCCTGTGGCTGTAAGACTAAAAATGACAATAATGATTATTGTCACAATGAATGTTTTGATTCAAGTTTGCCAGAGACACATGTAATACATGGAGCCCTACTTGTTTGTGTATTAAGTTGAACAATCTTATACAGGTCGAAACCAGGACAGGTAATATTTAATAAATTGAGTAAACATCCTTTATATAATAAATAATGTAGTATTAGTAATAAGTAGTAATATGTAACAGGCCTTGCCTGAGTAGAGCGAAGCTGATTTCTTTTCATTGGCGTCAAAAATATGTGACGTCACTGATTAGACGCGGCATAGAAATCTTTCTATGAGACGCTTAATCTTGCTTGGTCGAGATTTGGTAAGTTGGCATGATGCGCTGACAGGTGCATTGCCAATTTTGCCAAATTCCGGTCTGAATTTTTTCTTAATCAACAGTCTGTGGGTGACATTTTTACTTACGTTCCTGTGTTACCGGAAAAAAGCTTTGCTCAAGTACCGCGCTTTGCACGATGCTTTAGAGCTAGAAAATGACTATTAATACAAGGGTAAACTGCCATATGTAGCTTATGAATGGATTAAAGGAGTGAAAGTTGTTGATTTTTATCTATTTATGTTACATCTATACTGTGATTTATATGAACTTTTCTTCTGTGTTGCAGGTCAGATTTATTGTGCCGTGTAAAGTTCAACAATACTCTGCCTGATATTCCGTTTGATCCAAAATTTATAACATACCCGTTTGAAAGTAACAGGTTAGTCCCCTGTTATTTAGTTGAGGAAGGTTTTACTAAATGGTCTAATTAAATGTATGCAATTAAGAAGAGGGTTCTTGTCCAACTGTGTGGGTTTTCGTGCGGTTCTACAGTTTTCTTCTTCTGCTAAAGAACCAAGTACATGTATGCCAAAATGAATCTATATAAATAAATCAAATATATCAGTGTATATGTTTGTTCACCCATCACGCTTCATTGACACGATCCACACTCACATATATGTGGTATCAAATGAAGCTGCGTGACCATGTCAATGTTTTAGGCCATGATTCAGTTGAATTTGTACCCCAGCTAGTTATTTGGATAAAATTGAACCATACATATATGGCAGTCCTGGTTTTCTTTGAGAGGACATTAACCCATATATTTCTCTCTCTTTTAGTCGAAGCATGTAGCTTTTCCATTACATGATTCAATACCGTTATATGCAGCTCACAGTTAAATTCATGTCAGATTGATTATATAGGGTGACCCCACACGTACCCCCAAGGAAAAAAATCCCCCCCCAGAACTATGAAAATTTTATTAAATCCATCAAAGGTTCAGCAATTTCAAGAAATTTGCTGTACAAAAACTTCGGTCTGTGTACAATCATTCCTCAAAGTTTCAGTTATCTTGGCCGCTTTGCATAAAAGTCATGTTCTTTCCAAAATATGCTCCAAATGGCCTACACGGCATTCCAGACAAACTTGCATATGTCGTTCAAAATTGTGAATTACTCGAATACATTCCTCTTTGGGGATTTCCCTGATAGAGGGATTCCTATTACTAGTATTAATGCTAAATATCGCTTTGAACCTTAAATATATTTTTCATTACAGATTTATACAGTATAAACCAACATCTTTAGAAAGATCGTACAAGTATGATTTGTTAACAGAGCATGATCTAGGTGTTACTATAGACTTGATCAATCCAGAAACTTACCGATTTGATCATAATGGTGAGTTGTAGGACGTTATAACTGTAAATAGATATATTGAAATCCAGGTTAGAAATTGAATTGGTGTAATATTAACGAGAATTAGTGTATCTGTTCTTGGATCATTCCAATATTACTTGCATGAATATTTGTTTTATGTATGTTACAAAGTTACAACATTTGAATCAAATCTTGTTTTATGAAATAAAATCTGTTTTTCACATAAGAATTACAAAATTTCTTTCTAACATTCAACTGAGTATTTGTAGAAAGAAAGGTTAAAAGGTTAAGTACACCTGTAGCATGTAATTCAAGAAATGTACAATCTGGTTTTTTTTCGAATATTCGGAAAGTTTAGAATGTTTTTACAGCTACACAATAATTTGATGATTTTGTTATTTTCTATGTAGTTTATCCAGAACCAGAAGATGAGAGATTATTGGAAGATGAACTCAATACACCAGCCGATGCTAAAAGGTCAGATTTTTATAAAAACGTATTATGCTTGATTTCATGTGGACATGTATTACCGCCGTTCGTTCACATTATGTTTGTGGCCACACTACAGGCCACAATTTTTATCTGAATAAACTAAACATGAAATTGTGGTTTATATTCCAAATTATTTGATATTGGCACATAGCGGACCATAATTTCATGGATTATTGCCCCTGATTGTATGAAAATGAGTGAACATCTCGCTTTAGAATTTTGCACCAATTCATGAGACACAAAATCTATTGATTTTCGGCACTTTTGGAAAATAATGATGGCACATAGTTATGTGTGGCACTGTTAGTATGTGGAGAAGATTGTTGTATTGATTTGGTTTTCAGGTTTTCATGTAGAATAAATAAAGAATTATATTATACATAATAACATAAGATACTTCATAATAAAGAGCTGGCAGTTCTTGCTATAATATTTCCAAACTAGATGATGCAAAACAAATAGATTAAAAATTTCATTCAAATTACTTTATTCTGAGCAAAGTTATCAATGTTTGTAGTTTTGACAAGATGTGTGCATTCATTGTTTATTATTGCAAACACTGTACTGGTTAATTGAGGCTTAAATCAAACTGTTCTTATCTACTTAAAATCGGAGCCATCCAATGGCATCGAGAGTTCATTATGGTCTTGCTGTATTGCTAAATATCTCTTTGATAGTTTATATAACATTTAAGACCTAAAGAAAAAATTTCAGTAGACAGATTTAGCTTTTGAATAATGCCTCTATAATCATGATATAGGTTGATAAAATGTTTATCTATATTTTCAGGTCTCGGCACAATAATACAAACGTCTCCTGGTTGAGGAAAACAGAATATATCTCCACAGAATATAACAGATTTATACAAAAAACTGATAAATCAGAAATCAGGTACTCGTTATTAGACATTATATTTTTACGTGGAGATAAGGCATGTTCCAGACACTATCAGGCACAAATTTAGGAACCTACCACAGGCATTGTCAGGCACAATTTCTATTCCACTAGCAAGTGGTTGTCAAATGCCCAAGAACGGTAAATGCAGAACAAAATAGTCTGGGTTTATCTTGAGTAAAGATTAAAGCTGGATCAAAGCAACAAATGGCATCAGAATTAAAATTAGAAATACTATGATCCAGATTTTATTGTGATAGTATTTATACATGTCTGTTTTTATCACCTGGATGAAGATTGAGATACCTTGCTCTATGTTGTAAATAGGCTATGTTTTTCTTGAGTGAAAATTAAGAGCGACAACCATTAGAATTAAAATTAGAAACACAATGATTCCGATTTTATTGAATTAAGTATTTATAAATGTATGTTTTTATCACCCGATGAAGATTGAGATACATCACTGGAAACCTTACTAAATTTTATATATCCTGAAGGAAATGGAACCCTTTTTTGTACCAATATTGGTTCTAGAGATTCAACTGTCGAAATATTGTAGATTGCTAGGGATTCAACAACTTTCAAATAACGATCAGAGACTTTAACAATTATGATTATAATTTATTTAGATCTTCTTTGATTGGCATTTAGTAATTGAACATATTAACACAAGGTACAATTTTATGGATACACAATTACAATAAAATTGTTCCTTGTGTTAATTTATTTAGAGTTGATTTTAAAATCAAAAAGAAGATTAATTAGTCTGAATATGTTTTTATTCCTAATATATATCAGTTTTTATGCGAGGAGGTATCTTTAACAATTATGATTATGAATTTATTTAGAGTTGGTTTTAAAATCAAACAGAAGATGAAGGAAGATGATATGTATAAAGACAGAGACAGTCAAATAGAAGCCATAGAAAAAACATTTGAAAAAGCTAAAGCAGAGGTATGTTTACTTGTCTGAAATGAGTTCCACAACAGGGGTTGGGGTGAGAGAGGAGCCACTGTGACTAAGTGAGTTAGACACAGGCTCGCTTGTCTGGAGGTTGCAGGTTTGCTCCAGGTGTTGTCTGGGAAAGTTCATCGTGATTTTTCCGACGTGGTTTCTCCTTACCATGCATGTAAAAGATTCTTTGGCAGTTGAAATTCAACATAAAAGTGTCCGTGCAAAATATCCCTTTTAGCACACTGTATGGAGTATGCTCGTCTTTCATTAGCGCAGGTTAGGTGCAAAAGAGTAGGACGTTAAACCCCATTTCATTTCATTTCATTTCCATTATCCCAGTCAGCACAGAACAGCAGGACGTTAAACCCCATTTCATTACTTGTAAGAAATAATTAGAAGGGTTTTATTTAGTTTAAATTTTGATTTGAGTTCTACAACAGTGGGGAATGGACCCTGGGGGTGCAGTAAAGAAAACATTTCAATAACTAAGGGAGGGTTATGTTTACTTGTCTGGAATATTTTGTATAATAACATATATGGATCTGTTTATTGTATAATACTATGTATAAATGTATATTGTGTAATATTGTATATTATATAATACTATATACAAATGTATATTGTGTAATAATGTATATTGTATTATATATATAAATGTATATTGTATAATATATATAAATGTGTATACTATACATAAATATATTTTGTATAATACATATAAATGTGTATATTGTAGATTACACAGCATTACAGTAAACCTAATGTAAAACCAGTAGAAGTTTTACCAATATTCCCCGATTTCAAGGTTAGTATAAACAATCTGTATCAATATTCTCTGATTTCAAGGTAAATGGAATACATTGCATTAAAGTTCCAATTTCATATTTTCTAAGAAAGTCACAACATAATTATTTCTATGTATTTTGCTCAAAGGGCTGTCAACTCACTATTATACGATCATTTGGGCATTAGAAAGGCTGCCACAGGCTGATTGAGGAAATAGGTACTCAATTACCTCCCTTGTTTTCCCATTCCTCTCCATGGACGGCCATCTTCAAACGTTTGAATTTGAAGTTGAAAATGATATTTTTGCCAATTTCTCAACTGGCAATAGTGAATTACAGGATTAAAAGGATTATTCTTTAACAAGGTGGGACTGCTTATAGGTTCAATTTATTTTAGGGCTTTATTTTAATACATTTTAAAAATATAACTTAAAAAAATGCTATTGCAACTTTAACATCCGTGAGTGAGGTGGGGGAGGGGTGTAACATCCATGGGAGAGGAAAGAGAAGGGTGGGGTTAACAATCTGGAGAAGAGAGAGAAAAGTCTGGGGTTAACCTTGAGAAAGTGCATGGGTTAACATAGGTTGAACTTAAATGATATACATGTACCAATATTCCCAGATTTTAAAAGAATTGTAACACAGATTCTCATACTTCACATTGGATACTTTAACATCAGAAAATTAATCCAGATCATCTACAAGCCTCATCCATATAAACTAGACAAAATAAAAAGATAACAGTAGATAATTTCACAGCTTGGATTCAATCAAATTAAAAGTGGCACCCATGTCTTGTCATTATAGTTTGCCGAGTGTTTTTTTCATCAGATCTTTCCAACCTCGTGGGTTTTCTCTTGGTACTCCGGTTTCCTCCCACTGCTAACGACCCCTATGTGCAAGTGAATTATTGAAATAAAATTAAACCATATGCTAGTCTCGAAATGACCTAGTTTGTGTCAAGTGGACGTTAAAAGCCATTTCTCTCTCTCTCTCTATCATATCTTTGTAAATACAGAACAGAATCCAACAATTATTCCTTTTAGATATTCAACTTTGTAATTATTATATTTTGCAAGTGAAAGAAAATCATTTGAATAATAATCTGTTGTTTTAAATGTTTTCATTTTTTTTTTTGTAGTTATGGCAACATCCGTTTGCTCAAGTTTTGTTTGATTCTGACCCTGCACCGAAAGGTCAGTCTTTACCTGCACAGATGGAAGAAATGTCTCAAGCCATGATCAGGTATGTAAATACTACCAGTTGCCTAAAACAAATATCAGAAAGTGGGTTGTATGTGGGATGGTCAACAGTTTAGATCATAGGGTCTGTCATTGAGTCAAGTGGCATGATTTTGACCCCACACTTGTAGGGTTGCTTGCCCATAGTGGGGAGGGGGTGTTCAGTTAGGCAAACAATTGATATAAAGGGAAAAATATGAAAATTATTCCACCAAAAGGAAGTTCCTGAAATCCTGGGTGGGCTGATGGTATTCGCAACTGGAGTTCAGAGTTTCAGAAAGTCACACAATTCTGATTTTGTATCAGTGTCCAGTTCTGAAACTCAAGATGCAGTTCCAGAAAATTTGCTCCGCTAGGTGCTACTTTTAAATTTATGCAGGTTCAATTTTCGGGTAAAAATAATACAGCACCTTCCCAAGGAAAATTGACCTGGATGCGCTTGTCCAGTCCGTGGGGGTTTATCCCTGGTTTGTGATGAGTGGATGTTAAACCCCATTTTTCTCTCTCTCCCTCACGATTTTTCATATCGATACAGAACTATTTACAAATTTGCAAAAGTTAAATATGTTCATGTTATCCTGTATTTGCCCAAAAACTGAAACATTTAAATTAAATACAGTGAAATCCCTCTATTAAGACCACGTGTGGGACTGTCTAGATGTGGTCTTAATAGTGAGTTGGTCTCATTACTGAGTGAGCATGCTTGAGACAATTTCAAAGAAAAACAGATAGTGTTAGGTAAATTATATACAGTAAAGAGTACTTTATTACTAATAACAGATGTAATGTTAAAACACATCATGAAAACATAGTAATAATTATGCATGTTATAAAGTCTTAGATCAAGTTATAATTTTTAATTCATAATGCTTCCTTTATTTATCTTCATTTTTCGATTAAAATCCTACAACCACCCTTTAAACAAAAATTATGTCATCCATGATTTTTTATTATTGGATCTCCACGTAACCGGCAGACGAGAAATGTTCAAATAATAAACATGTCATCCATGCTTATTTATTATTGGATCTCCACGTAACCGGCAGACGAGAAATGTTAAGTCACGAACGGAGAGCGTTTTATCAGGGAGGCCACGATAATTCACTCCTCTCTCATCCATGTTGTAGATATCCCGAGCGTCGAAACTAATGACAATATCAAGTACGCCATCAGTCCATTCTTTCACAACGTCGTCATTTACGATACCGCTTTCAACGCACATCTTGAAAAATTAAATGTTGTCTTTCTCTAAATCTGCTTTTCCACGAAGCGTAGGACCGGAGATCGACACACGCTGAAACCAAGCCCACCTCCTTCCATCGGCGAGCGAACACAGAGACGTTTCCTGTCGCTGTCTCTATTTTCTTCGTATCCATCAAGAATTTCTGCCTTTCTTTTCAAAATCGTCTGTAATGGGTCTTACCAATTCCAAATTCTTCGGCCAATTGCTTTTGGCTTCTACCCTCACTTTTTTGATAAGTTCTACTTTTGCTTTCAGGCTTTATTCTACACGAGTACGCTTATTACTACGGGTTTTTTCCATTACACGGGTGAAGGTCGAATAAGAAATGATACCCTTTTGACAAAATTTAATAATACAAACAGACGAAGGCCGAATAAGAATTGATAATCTTGACAAAATTTACTCGTATAAATAGTAAGAGGTTAAATCACTTACTCTGTTTAAATTAAACAAACAATGAGAAATTCCATTGTTTAAAAAATGAAATCAACAAAGAAAGATTAGCGGCTCGTTAAATTGTTGCGATAATTCAGTCAACCACGGCTGTTTGATGTTGGTCGTTTGATTGACTAATCCCAGTCAGTGGTCGTTATCGCTTTGATCTCGGTCGTGAGCTGATTAATCCCAATCAGTGGTCGTTATCGCGAGTCACAAAAACAATGAAATTGACTGATTGGGACTGGCTTCGGTGGTCGTAATCCGTAATAGTGAGTTGCCCGTAATACTGAGTTCAGTTTATAAGGAATATAGAAGAAAAAAATTGGTTCTTTTAATATGTGGTCGTATACGTGAGTTGCCCGTAATTTTGAGTTGGTCGTTAAGCGGGATTTCACTGTATGTTGATTTTGTTCCTTTTCGTGGTAATATAGTTTATTTCGCGGAGTCATTGAAAGAATGTATTACATGACATTTGGATATGGATGCTTTAATGTCACAGTCCTGGAAAACTGCATGGTGTGTTCCTTGATAGCACACAGCTTGATTTATTACCCCATAGCACACTGCATTGTGTATTCCCGCATAGCGCACTGCATGGTTTATTCCCTTGTAGCACACTGAGTGGTGTATTCCCTCATAGCCCCTTACATAGTGTATTCCATTGTAGCACACTGCATTGTGTATTCTCTAATAGCACACTGCATGGTTTATTCCCTTGTAGCACACTGAGTGGTGTATTCCCTCGTAGCCCCTTACATAGTGTATTCCCTTGTAGCACACTGCATTGTGTATTCCCTAATAGCACACTGCATGGTTTATTCCCTTGTAGCACACTGAGTGGTGTATTCCCTCATAGCCCCTTGCATGGTTTATTCCCTTGTAGCACACTGCATTGTGTACTCCCTCATAGCACACTGCATGGTTTATAGCTGTCTTTAAAAGCCCAGTCAGTGCAGTAGATCATTAAACCCTGTTCACTTTAATCCTTTTCACCCAATAATTTCGATACATTTTATATAAATTTACAGAGGAGCTGTAGATGAAAGTGGAGAACAGTTTGTAGCCTATTTCTTACCAACAGATGAAACATTAACGAAACGTAAACGTGATGCTGAGGAGGAGAAAGATTATGTTGAAGATGAAGTGTGAGTACTGGGTTTTGGAGTTCAGTGATAAAGGGAATTGTAGTGACTAAGTGGGTCTAGGTTCCATAGTCTCAACACTGCAAACACGCCTTATAGGTCAATATAAATCTACATTGATTTAAATTGACAAACTATTCGTGATTTCAATGAGGAAGACTTTGGATAATACTGATTTAATGTCATAGCTACATTAAACGTTGTACTATTAAAGTTGCTAGTGATTTTTATCCATAAAGTTGTGTTTGTGTTATTTCAATGTTTTCTATCACTAAATGCCTTATAAACATTAGATCAATGTTTTCTAAACAGGTATGACTACATGTTAGCCAGAGAATATAACTGGAATGTGAAGAATAAATTATCTAAAGGTTACGAAGAAACCTATTTCTTTGTAATGAGAGAAGATGGTGTTTACTATGATGAACTTGAAACAAGGTAAATACACAAATATTTTATACAGACAACATTTTTATTAGTATTATTAAGAACATTTATATAGCGCACAATTTACATAGTGCTCAAATGCACTTTACAAAGTATGTAGTAAAAACAATATAAAACAGCCAAAATACAATAAAATAATTCAGAAATAAACTAACATAAAATGGGCAGTAAAACACTTGATCAAAGACAGAGACAAACAGACGTGACCACAGTACAACCCATAAAAACACTCAAACAGAAGTGACAGCAAACCAACCAGTTGTTGACACAAAATTCAATTTAATAAGATCTACGTCATTGTTTTTGAAATTTACTTAAATTAACAATGTATGATTTGCATTTTTCCGAAAATATCAAATTCCTCATTTCTTAATGTATGCAAATATGTAATCAGAATGGTTATTTAATATTTAATGAAGAAGAGAAAAATGCAATACCACTGTATCTCCCGGCTCGGATTTAATTGTATTTAAACATGTGAAATGAAGCTTGTGCCCGTCTTCTACATCTTTTACATAGCGAGTAGCATAGTTTGATGAAATTTTCAATTCCTCTTTTCCGTAGTGGTTTCCCCTTGTCAGTGGTGCATAACGGAGGGTAAGACAAGAACAGCTGTCGAGGCATTCAGATGAGACAAAAAAAACCAAGGTCCCGTTTACACATTGGCGTGCACGTAAAAGATCCCTTTTCAGTTGGAATTCGATATAAGAGTAGACCACAGTGAAACTGCCTGGGTGAAATTTCCCTCATAGCAAACTGTATGCAGTATGCCCTTTTTCATTAGCCCAGTATATCGGAAATTAAACCCCATTTCATTTCAATTCCTCATATCTTTATAAACACAAGATTATGGATTAACAAGTGAAAAGTGTTATGAGGTGTTCTAGAAGGTAAGCATGTCCTACCCTCTTTACAAAACTTGTATTATTTTTCCAGGGTACGATTAAGTAAGAGACGTAAGACGGGTGGAACTCAGGCAGCTAAATCACGACTTTTAGTAAAACATCGACCTTTTAACGAGAAAGAAGAAAACGCACAGGTAAGTAACTGGGGTAATAAACAGAATGAAAGAAAACTACTCAACTAAACACAGATAGAACAGACCATACACATTTTGATACTTAGAGTGTCTTTGAAAGCAAAACAAATCAAAATCCCACCAAATTAATTGAATTTCACAAAACTAATAGAAATTGAACAAAATACAGTTAATGAAATATGGTAATAATTAATTGAAAGATTGATTATTAAGTAGCTTGTTAGAATAATTATTCACTAGATTGTTGTAAATTTAGAAAAGGCCAAGCATTGAGAGTACATCTCTCCTGTAATCTAGAAAAACCTAGCAAGTCAAATTTTGGTGAAAATTGAGTTAGACCTAATAATAGTTTTTTTTCTCCTTCACCGAAAGGGATTCTAATTATCTTCATCTAAAAAGACAAAATAAAATTGGTTTGATATTCAGTAGATTAACAAAACATTTTTCCTTTGTTTACTCAAAACTACATTCAACAGTGTTATTAGGTTTTTCCAGATCACGGGAGATCTTTGTCTAACACATGCTTTTAGACCGGGAGCCCAGAGGGTCGAACCTAGACGAACGAGGTACCAATATCTGACCATATAGGCATCTACATACTAACCTGGGATGCACAGAAGTGGGCGTCTGCCGGGGCCCAGTCCATGTGTGTGACCCTGGTGACCCCTATAATGACCCCAAAAATGGGTTAAACTCATACATTCGAGGTACCGGTTAAAACCAATTTTAAATGAAAGAATACACTCTACTGAGTACGAAAATGCCCATAACAGACGATTTTGGCCCTGGGATGGCCCAAACTGACACCCCAAATATAGATCCCAGAGGGCTTGAAAAAAAAATTATATTCATACATTCGAGGTACCAGTTGAAACCAATTACAAATGAAAGAGTATATCCCACTGAGTACGAAATTACCCATAACAGACGATTGGACCCCTGGGGTGGCCCAGACTGACACCCCAAAGCCGAAGGGGTGGGGTGGGGCAAAAATAGGGTTTGCTCATACATTCGAGCTACCGGTCAAAACCAATTTAAAATGAAAGAGTACATCTCACTGAATACACAATTGCTCATAACAGAAGATTTCGGCACTGGGACTTCCCAAAGTGGCACCCCATCCCAGGGGCTTAAAAAAGGGTCATATTCATACATTCGAGTTACCAGTTGAAACAAATTTCAAATGGAAGAGTATGCCCCACTGAGTACAAAATTACCCATAACAGACGATTGGACCCTTGGGATGGCCCAGACCAACACACCAAACCCGAAAAGGGGTGGTTGGGGGGGGGGGGGCAAATAGGGTATACTCATAGAATCTGTGGTACCGCTCAAAACCAATTCTCTTGCTCATAACAGAAGATTTCAGCCCTGGGACTGCCCAAACTGACACCCAAAACATGACCCCCTGAGTTTAAAAAAGGGTTATACTCATACATTCACGGTACCAGTTCAAACTAATTCTAAATGAAAGAATATATCCCGCTGAGTACGGAATTGTCCGTAACAGAAGATTGCATGTGACTGAGTACGGAATTGTCCATAACAGACGCTTGTGACCCTGAAACGGTCCAAACTGACGCCATGGTTATGACCCTTGGGGCTTAAAAATGGCTATATTCATACAATCGAGGTACCAGTTGAAACTAATTTGAAATGAAAGTATAGACCCCACTGAGTACAAAATGGCTCATAACAGATTTACACCCCCACATTGTTTTTAAATTATCTGTTATATATGGTCCAGGTTAATTGGTTTCCCTTTAATAGTTTTAAATACATTGATCTTGATAAATCAATAGGTTGCCAGCCCACTGCCTTTTAATGCCTGAAAGAGTTTCCGCTGTGATGGTTCAGTTATAAATGGCCCCCTAATCGAAGGTCTTGCGTTTTTATTGTATTTCATTGTTGTGTTTGTGTTGCATGTTCTTTGTATATTTGTGTACTATTTATTTATTTGCATTGTCTGTGTTATCACCCTAGGTAGGAGTGGAGGTAAAACCCCAGGAACGAGCGAACATATCTGTATCATTTGCTTGATAACGTCGAGAGTATCCTTGTGGAAACATCGTTTAGTAGCTTGTACATGTATATAGACGATTTTGGTCTAAACTGACACTCTATATAAAGATTTACATCCTTAGGCTTGAAAAAAGTTATTCTAACAAATCTTCACCCCCCCCCCCCCTGGATGCCGGCCAGGAAGAATTTTTTTTATTTTTTATATAGCTGAAATGGTTAGTCTTTTCAGTGGCAGGTATTTGATAGCTGCCCTATAGCCAGTTTTTTCCATTTCTGGTGATTCCTGATGGGTTCACAAGATGGTCTGGTATGAAAACAATATTAACACTACAGGTGCAATTCTTATGTCCATGATTGTACTTGTTGGTGACAAAAGTCTGTTTCAATCTGGCCTCACAATACCATTTTATGCATTTTGTCAGTTTGAACCATCATCTTTTATGGGTCATTTCGTTAACAGCGAGATGCACACTTTCATTTAAAATTAAATTGAACTGATACCTCGAATGTGTGAATATAAATTTTTCTTGAGCCTCGAGGTCGATATTATGGTGTCAGCTTGGCCCCCAGGGCCGAAACCAACTGTTATGGACAATTTCGAACTCAGTGAGATGTACTCTTCCGTTTAAAATTGGTTTGACTGGTACTTCGAATATATGAGTATAACCTATTTTTGACCCTTCGGCTCTGCGGTCCATATTTAGGGTGTCAATTTGGGCCGTCCAAGGGCCACAAGCGTCTGTTAGGGGCAACTTCGTACCTAGTGAGATGTACTCTTTCATTTAGAGTTGGTTTTGACCGGTACCGCGAATTTATGGCCCCATCGTCTTTGGGCGTCAATTTGGACCATTCCATGGGCCCAATCGTCTGTTATGGACAATTCCGTAATCAGCGGCATATACTCTTTCATTTAACTACTAATAACTCGAATGTATGAATAAAACCGTTTTTTTTAAGCCGCCCTGGGAGGATGGGGGGTCATATTTAGAGTGTCAGTTTGGGCAGTCCCAACGCCAAAATCGTCTGTTATGAGCAATTTCGCACTCAGTGAGATGTACCCTTCCATTTAAAATTGGTCTTGACTGGTACCTCGAATGTATGAGCAAACTCTATTTTTGCCCCACCTCACTCCCTTCGGCTTTGGTGTGTCAGTCTGGGCCACCCCAGGGGTCTAATCGTCTGTTATGGGTAATTTCGTACTCAGTGGGATATACTCTTTCATTTGTAATTGGTTTCAACTGGTACCTCGAATGTATGAATATAATTTTTTTTTCAAGCCCTCTGGGGTTCATATTTGGGTTGTCAGTTTGGGCCATCCCAGGGCCAAAATCGTCTGTTATGGGCAATTTCGTACTCAGTAGAGTGTATTCTTTCATTTAAAATTGATTTTGACCGGTACCTCGAATGTGTGAGTTTAACCCATTTTTGGGGTCATTATAGGGGTCACTAGGGTCACACCCATGGACTGGGCCCCGGCAGACGCCCACTTCTGTGCATCCCAGGTTAGTATGTAGATGCCTATATGGTCAGATATTGGTACCTCGTTCGTCTAGGTTCGACCCTCTGGGCTCCTGGTCTATTTGGATCATATGGTTTGCCATGCAACTGCTTTAGATCATATGGTCTGCCATGCAAGTGGTTTAGATCTTCTCCATTGTTTGTTTTTAATCCCAGACTTGTTTATAACAAGAAGTAGGATCACATCTCCAGCATGTATTGAAACAAATAATTACCATATGTTAGTCTTTCTTACTCTTCGTATATGTACTTGACCATACTCTTCATTCATTTTTGGTAGCTCAGTGATTAAGACGTTGGCTCGCTTACCTGGAGGTCCCATATTTGATGCCTGCTTATCAGGATTTTCCCCGCTTGGTACTCCCTTTTCAGCGGTGCATGCCTGAGGACTATAAAACATAACTTTGTTTGCATAAGTGCAATGAGCTTGACACCATTTATACAGTTTAGCTCGTTAAATCCTGTATAAATAGACTTATTATTATTTTGCTCAATAATTATATTATATTTGTATTTTGTAGAAATCGCGACAGACCATGTTAGAACCTCCAGCAGAAGAAGAAGAGGAAGAAGAAGATACCCAGTTACCAGATATTACAACTAAATCAGGTATATTATTTAATATACAAAACAAGTTAAATTTTTGAATCAATAATCAAAACTTGTCATCTCATTGTGTTAATACGGAACACAAGTTAAATCTTTGTAAATGAAATGAAATGGGATTTATTGTCATACTGTTCTGCTGGGAACTGGGCTATTGAAGACGAGTCCACGTCATACAGTGTACTATGAGGGAAATTTTGAAATGTGGTCGTATATTGTCGTCGCCCCCGGCCGGCGTCCACAATATCCAATTGACTTTAGATTTATACACAGTGTTTATGGTCATGAGACAAAGAAGCCAATTGATTTTCAGCGATTTCCGACAATTAGTGCCAGAGTTATGGCCCTTGATCACCTCAAAAAATCTTGTGGACGCTCTAGAGGCCAAAGTTAATATCCGATTGACTTTAAATTTATACACAGTGTTTAAGGTCATTAGACGAAGAAGCCTATTGATTTTCAGCGATTTCCAATAATTAGTGCCAGGGTTATGGCCCTTGATCACCTCAAAAAATCTTGTGGACGCTCTAGAGGCCAAAGTTAATATCCCATTGACTTTAAATTTTTGCACAGTGTTTAAGGTCATGAGACGAAGAAGCCTATTATTTTCAGCGATTTCCAATAATTACTGCCAGAGTTATGGCTCTTTATCACTTCAAAAAATCTCGTGGATGCTCTAGAGGCCAAAGTTAATATCCGATTGACTTTAGATTTATACACAGTGGTTAAGGTCATGAGACGAAGAAGCCTATTAATTTTCAGCGATTTCCGAAAATTAGTGCCAGAGTTATGGCCCTTGATCACCTCAAAAAATCTTGTGGACGCTCTAGAGGCCAAAGTTAATATCCGATTGACTTTAAATTTACACACAGTGTTTAAGGTCATGATACGAAGAAGCCTATTGATTTTCAGCGATTTCAAATAATTACTGCCGGAGTTATCTCCCTTGATAACTTCAAAAAATCTTGTTTGTGGCGCTATAGAGGTCAGACTTATGATCCGATTGACTTCAGATTGATACACAGAGTTTAAGGTGTTGAAACGAACAAGTATTTTGATTTTCAACGAATTTAGATAACTGAACAGCTAAATCCATGATATTAAATGTTTCATGTATATACTAATTGTTAGCGTGGGGTAAAACTTTATAAAAAGCAATCAAATTCTAATGATTTTCTGATAATTACATAATGAGTTGTCGCTCTTAATCAGTTTTTGGTGTATTACAAATGTTTCATTACCGAAAAAAGTAAAAATATGCGACAACCCTTGTTGACTGCCCGGACGATTTAGCTGCTGTGGGCGTATGTTTCGTTGCCTGGCTACCTATCTTTGTCACATCCGAACGACTAGACAGCTGTCCATGTCAGGCCTTCTGTCATGCATCACTGACAAGGGGGAACCACGCCGAAAAAACAGGATGAACTTTCTTGGTCAATGCAGGGATCAAACACCCAAACTCCAGACTAGCGAGCCAGTGTCTTACCCACTTAGCCACAATGACCCCTATATCTTTGTATTAATACACAACACATATTTGCATTAACATACTTGTTATAAGGGAGGTTGGATGGCCAAATGGTTAGCATATGCACGCTGTATGATATGGTCTGGGATTGAGTCAACTGGCTTGGTTTTCGATTCCACGGTTGTACGCGACAAGGAGTAGGGTCGCCTGTCCAAACTCTTGGTTTTCTCTGGGTCTTCCTGTTTCCTCCCACTGCTAAAGACCCGTACGCGTAAGCAAATTATTGAAATTGAACCATGCCTTAGTCCCGCAATGACCTAGTTTGTGATGTTAAGGGGATGTTAAACTCCATTTCAATTCATTTCTGTCAATAGAAATATGTAAATGGTCCTAGTTCAATATATGATATATTGAAATTATTTTATCTTTCAGATGAAGAAGGAGATAAATCACCGAGATCTGGTGACGAAGAAAATAATAAAAGTGAAGACGAGGAAGATAAGCGTAGCGTCCAATCAGGTGGAAGCAGACGAAGCCGAAGTAGGAGTAAAACCCGTAGTAGAAGTCGTAGTAGAAGCGGAAGTCGGAGTCGTAGCCGCAGTCGTAGCGGGAGTAGAAGTGGGAGTGGCAGTAGAAGTAGTAGTGGCAGTGAGAGCGGAAGTGACGCAGGAAGTAAAAGTAGTGATAGCGAAAGTGAGGCCGAGGATAAGAAAGGAAAGAAAGATGAGGAAGAAATCTTTGGTAGTGCTAGTAGTAGTTCGTCTGACAGTGATTAATAACATTCATAAACAGTGCTTTATATCATGTTCAGTTACACTTCATTATAAACTCTTCCCACATCAGAAATATCCTTATATGGATGTATAATGTCCGTCATCTTCATTACAAATTCCTCTCACATCGGACATTATCCTTATATAGATGTATGTCTTCGGAAAAAATCTTCATTACAATTCTACCCACATCGGAAATAATCCTTATATGGATGTAGGGTAGGCCTATGATGTCTTCATTATAAACCCCTCCCACATCAGAAATATTTCTTATATGGATGTATAATGGCTGCCATCTTCATTACAAACTCCTCCCACAATCGGAAACAATCCTTATAGGGACAGTATAATGTATGTCATCCTCATCACAACTCAACCCACATCGGAAATAATCCATATATGAATGTATAATGTCTACCGTCTTCATTACAAACTCCTCCCATAATCGGAAATATCCTTATTTGGATGTATAATGTCTGTTATTCTTTATTCAGAATTTTTTTAGATGTTGAAACTACTTTTATGAAAATTTAACAGTTCACCATGATTTATATATTATATCGAGAATAATAAATTGATGAAGAATTTAATAGTGGTGTGGCATTTAGAAATACAACAAACATTTATATGGTATACTTGTAGCTCATATCTTTGTTTTTAGCCTGATCGTCTAGGCGCTGGTTGGCTCTGGGTTGCTACTGTTGTATCTCTTCTTAAGGACTTCACTGAGCCTTTTCTTGCCATACCGAAATCAAATATGTAACAGGAACAATGATAATTTTTTTTGCTATAATGTATGTCACAAAAGTTGCACAATAGTCTACATTACAATATATAAGATTAAAATCTCTTTCTCTCAATCCCACTCCTGTAAAAGTCTAACCAGAGTGGTTAGACTCAGGAAACCACTACATCATGAAATTGTTATCTAAAGAACCCAATGCGTGTCTGACTATTCTAGGCTCCACTCACTCTTTTATAGGTGCATATTCTTTTGCCTGCGGTGTTTACTTGAATGACTGATAACAGCTAAATTCCAAATATGGAATGGACATGCACCCCACCCTGGATATGGACAGGGATTGTTACCTAATTTGGCCAAACAAATATATCTGTTTTATTACAAAGAAACATGTAAATGACCAACATGTTCATTAATCTATAGCTCAGTTAAGGTATCAAAATATATAATTTTTGTTTTGGAGTTAGAATCAATAATATGAAAGATAACAATATTGTTTCAGCCATCATATTTCTCCATTCTTTGTCCTTAGACCCAATGTCCTATTATTGTCACAATTTGCGTTTCAAAATAAACCTATACCATAGTTAATATTTTGACAATGGAGAATAATTAATCAAGACCATAGTTTTTAGTACTTTTGTGTTTAGCAGTGTCAGTGGATCGGGTCAACACAGCCAAATGGTCTCCAAGTATCCCTTAGCAATATGTGGAAATTTAGCTCAGGTCTGAGGAGAAAGCAGGCGGTGGACACGAATAATGTCATTTATCAAAAGAATGGGGCAACAATCCGTGCCTCCCCCCCCCGACTTTTCCCCTACAGATTGTTTCCTTTTGGAGCTATTTGAAATGGAGAGTCTACAACAATCTGTAAACAACATAGGCTCTGGAGGCAAACAATCGTCAGAAAATTCGGAGGATTTTACTTGTTATCTTTGACGGCTTTATTGCATGAAGCAATTGTAATTCCGAGAAGGGTTATGTGGATTGAATATCTCATTAATTATTGAACTGTTTTCAGAAATAGTGACTAAATAGGAGACCATTAAAATCCAATTAAAACTTCATACTTCTGTGGTATTTTTCTGAATTTGTTTTTTATTTATGTATTCATATTTAAAAAGTAGTGTACAGTCAGAATAGGTACCATTTTTTTGGGCCCTACCTGTTTCTCCTCTTCCAATCAAAATCATGCCCTGTAAGTGTCATCACCCCGTCCGTCCGTCATCAATTGGCTAGTGAATATGATAGAGACTGCAGTTTTTGACAGATTCTTTTCAATCAAAATTGATGTGAAGCATTGTGGTCATGAGCAGAAGAACCCTTCTGCAACCGAGCGAGACTGTTGTTATTAACAGACATAGTTTAACTTTGGTGTGGAGAATTGGGGTCACGAAAGGAAGGACTCTACTCCAAGAGTTATCCCCTTTTTTCAGAAATATCCAATTTGGTCAACATTGCAAATTATTCCTTTGGGCAAGCTGCTATCGAGACAATTGTGCTGTGACCGCATTTCCACACTCTGCATGGCTATCTTTGTAAAACAAATAGTAAATTTACTGGTATCCAAACTCTTCTCTATTAAAAATTATTAAATTAAAATATTTGTCTCCAGTTTCGATGGTTCTAAAATATATACAAAATTTACTGGAGGTGCAGCAGTTTTTTGTGTGAAAATTAGGATTCAAACTAGTCTTGTCCTGCAAATTGAAATGTTCAAATGAAATGGAGTTTTAACAAATCTTGTCCTGCAAGAAACAGCATTTGATCACATGAAGGGTCAGTAAACCACGCCAAAAGCATAATAAAAATGTACATTTATTGAGCACCAAATTCAAAGGAAAATGGACATTCTAATTCTCATAGCATTCCTGAAATAAATGTGTCTTCAGCTTTGATTTTAAAGCGGTCAAAGTTGCAGTGTCTCAAATTCTCAGAGGTAAATTGGTTGGTAGGTAGACAAAGTGAAGTATCTTCATACAGTAACTAACTGATGATAAATCACTTCGTCTACCTACCAACGAATTATTCGACAATATTAGAGCAACTACACTGAAATCACCAAAATATTTCAAATTTGACTGTAGAAGGACGTGAATGTTCTCGGGTCAGTTGGATTGGATGTGACTGAAGATGTTATTTTGGTTTTGGATTTTCTGTAGTTTGTAAAAAGCAGTCTAATTAATCCCAGAGAGCAAACTTAACTTAAAGGGACAATAACACTCTTGGGGGCTTGGCAGCTCCAGAAAATAAATAACAGCCACTAGATGTTTAAGTGTCCTACCTGTTGTGTAAATTATCCATTACATCCTATTTTCTAAATTAGGTGTGTTAATATGAAAATTGTATCATCAATTAATTGGAATATCGTAAAATAATACAATTTGTTGACCAGAATAAAGATTGGGACATATCATTCAGTTACAACAAGATGGGTATTGAGCCTTTAAATCTGAGAATGCTTTGCGAACTAGGTCTTAATATTCATGTAGGAAAATGTCTGCACATCATGCCCAGTCTAACATTGAAAGCATCTGTGTCATTGACATGTTTTGGACAGTATGTCATGTCAAGACTCAATCCATGCTAAGAATTACTCAGATCGTTTATTTTAACATTTAAATAAAAATACATAATCTAAGATTTGGATAACGAGCTGGTCGTTCTGGCTATAATAGTTCAAAAATAGATTATGCAAAATGAATATATTGAAAATTTCATTCAAATTACTTTATTCTGAGTGCAAATATTAATCTTTGAAGGTTTGACAAGATTTACATGTATGCACTGGTTGCAACCACTGTACTTGTTCATGGCTAAGCTTCGCTTCATCCTTATTATGGTAAATCATAAAATGGCTGAATCGTTTAACCTGTTTAAATAGTTTATATAACATTTAAGGCCTAAAGAGAGACTTAGCTCTTGCATAATGCATGAATTAAAAATCAATGGTAGATAACATCACAGCATGGATTCAATAGGTTTATATAGTATCAATGAAAGTCCTGGCACTGATGAATCCAAACCTCAGTCAGCTGGACCTCCTGTTTTAACTTGTTTTCATTATGACAAAGGAAGAAGAGGACCCTCCCTCTCCTCTTACGACAGTGTGTTTTATGGTGACTTTTTGATATACAGAGAGAGAGAGAGAAATGGGGTTTGACGTCCACTCGACACGAACTAGGTCATTTTGGGACTAACATATGGTTTCATTTTATTTCAATAATTCGCTTGTGCGTTGGGGTCTTTAGCAGTGGGGGGAAACCGGAGTGCCCGGAGGAAACCCACGAGGTTGAGAAGCGCCCCTATCTCCATGCCACATACGTTCACACCAGGGCTCGAAACCACAGCCGCAAGCCAGACGTGACCGGCCAGCTAGAGGTCGAAGCGCGGCACTCTAGACCACTTGGCCATCCCAACCCCCCTTTGAATATACAAGGACCTTTTCACTTTGTGTTTTTACCAATTTTCAACCCTTTTAAGTGTAAATAATTTAATTGAATCAACCTGTCTATAATATCATACTAAATGTTGAAAATTTTGCAATCCATCATACTGTACATCTTTAAATACCGAACAAAATTGAACCATTTTTGAACCAAAACTCCTTTTACAGATTAAACCTACCCAAGGCAATCTGATTTAAACACAAATTCTATTTCATTCTGTTTTTTAATTGTCTTTACTACACTAGGATCTGGAAGAGTTGTTTTATAACTCCCGCATTCTGATTGACGTGAGTGATTAGTCAATGAAACGATCTGTTAATATGAGTTCTTGGCATGCGGTGCATGGAACTGGATATCCCACAAGAAACATCAATGCCGATTGGTTAATCAAATGTCGGACTTCATTGGGTCAAAAAAACGCTCATATGACCATGACACCCGACACAACCTCCCACAACAACTGGTCAGATCTTCATGATTGGTTAATCAAATGTCGGACTTCATGGGGTCAAAAAAACGCTCATATGACCATGACACCCGACACAACCTCCCACAACAACTGGTCAGATCTTCATGTCATCCGAAGTATAAAAAATCGTAACAAAATATAGATCTGTATTTTAATCAGACAGTTTGCAAGGGAACCAAAATCACACAAATGACGATCAAAGACTTTAAACAATTGTAATTCATAATTTATTTTAACTTTTGTTTTAAAAAGAAAATCAGCTTGAGTAATTCTGTGGATCTGTTACCAGTAAAATGTCAACGTTGAAACATTATTTTTTTTATTGTAATATTTATTAAACTGTTTTGTTTACACGAAGCACAATTCACTGAGAATAACGGCAATTCCAAGTCCAAGCTTTTCTACAGCTCTTCTGCCAATAATAATAATAATAATTACAACAAAAGGCCTTGCCACTTGACCCCTTTTAAAGTTCACAGTTGTGGCAGTAGTTTTATATATTTTACACTATATGTACACAGTTGTCCATCAATTAGATAATTACACATGACGTCACTTTTCAAGTTTTATCTACATGTAGATTTCCTGAAAATAAAAAAAAGAAAAAGAACATCAGACAAACAGGTTAAAAATATAAACATTGGTCTATGACATAGAGAGAGAATGGTCTAAAGTGTGCACTTTATGTCATAAGGTCCGTCATGTCCTTGTGTCAAGCCTGTGGTTTTCATTTGTGGAAAGAAGTAGGGCTGTCTGTTCAACCTTTTGGGCTTTCTTCGGGTCCTCCGATTTTCTCCCACAGCTTAAGACCCCTACCATGCAAGCGAATTATTGAAATAAATTGAACCCTGTTAGTCTCAAAATAAATAGTTTGTGTCAACTCGCCATTAAATCCTATTTATTTCTTGATAATTTGTTTTATACATCAGAACAAAGACTTCAAATATAAAACTTCTCACTAAGAAGGTATACAACCTACCTTTAATTAGCCCCAACCAGGTGATTCTGGAGGTAAAGTGACATAAGTTAAACCTTGTGTTACTCTGTAAAATAAACAAGTTTTATATTTAGTTACAAGTTAGTTGTCGGTATAGTTTATAGTCCTTGACTAGTCATATGTGTATATTGTATATATATATATTAGTCATTGACTAGTTATATAATAATCACGCATTGACTTGTAACATTTCTGTACACTTTATATAACCAGTCATTGATGTGTAACATTTCTGAACAGTTTATATACTAGTCATTGACTTGTAACATTATCTGTACAATTTATGTCCTAGTCTCCTTTGTTTTGTTATTTGAGGGGGGGGGGGGGAAGCTAGGTAGTACAACACAAAAGTCAATATAAACCAATTTTGTGTTCAACTGTTGACACTGGAACTGAAATTAATAATCAGGCTAAACTTGTCTTTGTAATTACAGATAGATGCTTTGTCTTTAGACTTTTTTTCTTATTAAGTTATTTTGAAATGAAAATAATATTGACTTACTGAGCACCTGGTATCTGGTATGTCGGCTGATTTCTAAAATTCATAAAATATAAAAAATCATTATAATTAATGATCATTTTTGAACAAAATCTAATTATTTAACTATACTATGTAATTCAGACAATTCTTGAAAAAACATGACCAGTTAAAACTGTACATGTATGAATTTATGGTTCACACCAACAAGTTAAATATGCTGCTTTAAAGATAAAGCCCTATGTAAATAATAATTGGGTCAGTTGTTGGACTCACACAATTTGTTCTGATCTGAAAGGGTGACATCAATTTGTAGATTGTCAAAAACTATTTCTTAAAACTGTTCTTGGTAGTAAGTATATTTTCACCGATACTTTTACATTTTCTTCCAATTGTCAGATGGATCTATTATGTGCACGACAATGTATACATGAGACCTTGTTTTTTTTTTATCCCATCCAAATGACTAGATAGCTGTCCTTGTCAGACCCTCAGTCCTACATCACTGACAATGAACTTTCGCTGCCATTGCAAGGATTGAACATGTGACCTCCAGGCTAGCGAGCCAGTGTCTCACCCACCATTCTGCCAAAACTTTCTCCACCGAAGGATTGAACACCCGGGCTCCCGGCTAGTGAGCAAGTGTCTTACCCATTCTCCTTATTGATAAATAAAATTAAAAATAGAATTAAGAACTTACTTTGCCTTGGCATGTGTTAGTATATGGGACTTGAGATTTGTTGACTGTGCAAATTTTTTATTACATCCATCAAAAGGACAAACATAAGGCCGATCTCCTGTGTGTATTCTGACGTGTGTCCGTAAATTAAAATCCAGTGAAAACCTCTTCCCACATCCTTCGAACGTACACTGTAATAAATAACACAATACATGAATAATTGTTGTAATTGTCACTTCAACTGAACAGACTTTCAACAGAATTAGATAAATGGAGTTATCTCCCATAGCCTAACCCTCAGACAATGAATAAGAGATTACAATGGGGATACTCGACATAACAATCCTGAATTGAATTCCAAAAATAGCGACAATTGAGTGACAGCTGATACATAATCATTTTGTTTTATTACGTCACTCAATGGCAATTTTGTCAATTAGGGACATTCTAGGGTGACAATCATAACACCAGCCATATATTAGTCAAAATAGAGTATACGACGAGGTATTGCGATCTGGGAAACACAATTATCAACTTGTATCCCCTGAAAAAGACAGTTTATGTGGTGATCTGCCATTGCCGATAGATCTAACCGAGACATATGATTATATGTATAGATATAATAATAATAATAATAATGTCCTAAAATCCAACCGAAGCTGCTCTGGTAACATTATGATTGTCAGTTAAAAGAAAACACTAGTTAAAAGGGGTGTGCGATCAACAATTAAAAGAAAACGTTTCTAAAAAGATGGGTTTTAAGATTTTTTTAAAACTGTCAATTGATGCACAGTACTTGAGTTATATGGGAAAATCATTTGAATTCCACAGTTCTGCTGCCGCAAAAGCAAAGGAGCGTCTACCGAAAGAAGAATTTGCTGTTACTGATTTAATAAGGTACTTAGTTTCAGAACGAAGATTTCTGGTAGGGTGGTAGGGTTGAATTAATTCTTTAATATATAGAGGAGAGTCATCACATGACAAAGCACAGAAAGTCAGCATGAGAATTTTAAAATCGATTCTGGTCTTAATCGGTAGCCAGTGGAGTTCTTTCAAAATGGGGGTAATATTGGTGTATAATTTAGTTCTTGTAACAATTCTTGCAGCTTTGTTTTGAATCTTCTGTAGTCTGATTAAATGTTTTGTAGAGTCAATGTCGAGGAAATTGCGGATCCGTCCAATTTTGTGAAGTTGAAAGTTTGAAGCTTTACAGATTGAGGAGATGTGAGCATTCATGTTCATATTCTTATCCAAAATTACACCAAGATTTCGAACGCTATTAACTGGGTTAACAACAAAATTACCGATAGAGATATTACTAACAGATATTTTGGATAAAAGATGATTAGAACCGATTTGCACGAACTCTGTTTTTTCATCATTGAGCTTTAAGAAGTTCTTTTTCATCCAGCACTTAATAGCATCGATGCACGATTCAAGTTTAGACACTTGCAGAGATTCATTTTCGGGTTTAATTGAAATGTAGAGTTGAGTATCATCAGTATAGATATGATAATTCAGATTGAATGATTTCAAAATACCCCCTAGAGGAGTGGTATAAGCGGTAAAGAGCAACGGTCCGAGTACCGATCCCTGTGGCACGCCGAATTTAAGTTCTACAGATGCAGACTTAACATTATTAATGACAACAGATTGGTGACGGGATGTGAGATATGACCGGAACCAATTCAGCACACTACCCTCAAGTCCGAAAACGCCATGAAGCCGTTCTAACAGTAGAGACTTGAAAGATCTGGACTAGCCAAATTATAGTTGTACTAACTTGAAAGATCTAAACCAGACATTATAATTGTACTAACTTGAAGGTCTACATGAAAGCCAGACATATCAAAATAGTACTAACTTGAAAAGGTTTTTCTCCTGTATGGACCAGCTGATGTCGTTTTAACTTTGAACTTTCAACGAAAGCCTTCCCACACTCTGCACACACATGAACTCGAGGACCGTGAGTATGTAAATGTTTTCTCATCGCAGAGTTATCTCTGAACATTTTATTACAACCCTGAAATAAAATAAAAAGATCAAATAAATACCATAAAAACTATTTATATTCACTACAATCCGGACTTACATATGGTTTAATTTTATTTCAATAATTCGCTTTTGCATAGGGGTCTTCAGCAGTGGGAGGAAAAATCCACACTGTTAGACAGGCGACTCCATTCCTTGTCAAGTACAACTAGGGAATTGAAAAAACACTAGTTGGTTTAATGACAGACCTTATGATACAGCCCCCACGAGCTAGCCATTCAGCCATCCAAACCCCCACGATAAGAGTAAACTTGTCGAAGCAGTGTGCTATGTGTATAAACCAGTGATTTGTTTCCCATATATTTTGTGTTGTGTGTCAATGTTTAATATATACCTTATGTGGACAAGGAACTGTTCTAGGTACATCATCTGTAGCCTTCTTAGGTTTAATACTGAAATAACATCAAGAAATACAAATCATTCAAAATATAATCTCGTCTACACGAACTTCATGCCTGACAACTTGGTAACAAATTTAAGTCGTTGTTGTTCGTATTTTAGGAGAGTCGAAAAAAGCTCCCCTTGATCAACAAATTGGAAAAATATCGCTCCCCTAAAAAGCTTTCTCAACTTTGATAAGAAGAGTGATTTAGAAATTAAGGAGATTGATCTGATATTAAAGAGAATAATTAGTTGTGTGTATGAGAAATGGCTTTAAGATCAATAACTGCATGTTAGGGGTTCATTCCTGGTTTCATAAATGCTAATAAAACCTAATGGATTTATAAAGGAGAGTGATTTTCAATTTTAAGCGGGGGGGGGGGGGGAGGAAAACCTCTCCTCAATCAACATTCAAGTAAGTGACAGGTGCTCGAGAGCGATCGCTCGCCTTAGTATACAATGACTGAATTTTATGACTATCCTATTGCCTTTCTTCCACGTAATGTAGAAAATGTCCTCATTTAATTAGCTCAATTACCTAACTTGATAACAAAAGGGATGTCATGGCCAGTAGGCTCTCTCCATATTTATATGCAATATCTGCCTATTTTAAAATCATGTGAATATAAGTATGGATTGTATAATATACACATCAACAAGGTGTGAAGCCGTTCATGGTGGGACAACTTTCACACTCTCATTAATTACAGCTTGTTTTATTGGACAAAAGAAAAAAAAACACAAGCTCCCATGTATTTAATTCTATAGTAAATGTTTATGTGAAGTTCCATAGTAACTAAATCTCATTAACTAAATATTTAACGTCTAAGGGACTAAATCATTATTTAAGCTGTTCATTAATTAAATCTTTTGATTTAAATATTTCATAAATTAAATCCCATTATTTTAGCTGCTTAGTAGGCTACTTAGTAGTATACATTCATTACTTACATATTTAGTTGCTTAGCAACAAAATATAATTATCTAAGTATTTTAACTGCTTAGTAAATAAATCTTATTATTTTAGTTGTTCATAACCTAAATCCTACAATTTGAATTCAAGCGGCTTAGTAATTAAATCTCATAATTTTAGTTCATTTGCAACTGTTCTATATATATCTCATTAGTTATGTTTCTTAATAGTAACTAATTCCTTTGCGTAACTTCTGTTTTAACCCTGTGACTGAAGGTGTCAGCATGGAATTCCATTATTTATTGGTTGGGATTAAAAACAATAGAAATATTTTCCTTCTTTACAATTTCAAATCACGCTACATGTAGTCCAAAATAAGTTATAAAGTAACTGGACAACAAAACAACTTTTTTTTAGTTATATATAACATAAAAAGACTAGAAAATCCAACCTGGTTAAGTGACAATCGCCCCCCCCCCCTCTTACCCTTTAGTTTAGAAAAAAGATAAATAAAATACCTGAGATGATGACAAGCAGCAGATGAAAAGATGATATCATAAAAGTCATACAGGTTTTATTTACATGCAATAAACAAGTCTGGGGTTGTTAGGAGGGGGAGAAGGTACTTTACATAATTTGTTACTGTTAGCACCCCTATCTTTAGGCCACAGTCCCTACTTTGTCATATATCTTGAAATGAAATATATAAGAATATCCTAAACCAATTGGTCTAATGAAGACAGATGTATTCTTTACATGATTTTGAAATTAGCCCCTACTTTTGGTCATATCTTGAAATGAAATAATACAAGACTTCACCATCCTAATTGTCTGCACCAACCAGGATAATGAAGATTAGTGCATGTATGCCATGATGTGTGCTATGAGAGAATTTTGCCAAGACAGCAGCATTTATGCCTACCAATCAGCAAATTCTATTATCAAGGGTTCTTTTAAGAATATTCCATTCATAGGAAATAAAATGGGGTCTAACGGCCTGCTGTTCTGCTCCGACCAGGCTAATGAAGACGCACATGTCGTACAGTGTGCTATGGGGGAACTTTTCCCCGCGAGACAATGGCACTACTGCCTACTCTTATATCGAATTCCAATTGCCAAGGGATCTTTAACACGCACGTCAATTTGCAATCCGAACGACTATACATGTCCCTAGCAAGGCCCTCTGTTCTGCAACAATGACATTTGGTTAGTCACAAAATAAAATCCTGATGAACTTTTTCGGCCAACATAGGAATCGAACACGGGACCTCCAGATTAGCAAGCCTGTCTTAGTCACTGAGCTGCTGTGACTCCTTCCATCCAAAGGACTAGACACCTCTTACTTGCCAGGCCTGTTCCTATCTTCAACACACGTTCCTGTTTAGTGATCAATTAAAAACTCTATGACTTTTATTTTGGTTTTAAAAATGAGATGACAGAAAAGTAAATTACTCATACGATTCTCGGGTCAACTGAAATTCTTGCCCAACTTGGTCAGTTACATACGACGTTAGGTAACTTCCACCTGGAGACCTGAAAATAAAATCAATAGTTAGTAAAAGAAAACAGCCATTTCAATTTAATTGTCTTTTAATTCATAAAATGGTTAACTGGAAATCAACGCTGCTTTTAAATCAATGTCAACTCAGTAAGGTACGTTTCACAATCACATCCATGTTAATATGTACCCTGGTGAAACTATATTGCTCTTCCAATCTGAATGGCTAGACACACTGTTAAGGGTCTAAATCAAAGTCAAACCAAAGTGTCTTTTTTGCAATAGGCCTCCCAGTAATTGAAAATTTGGTATTGGACATTGTAGAACATAATATTGTTAGTAACTCCTTTGCCAGCAGACCATGGGAAGAGTGATGAATGGAAAATAATGCCCATAAATACAGAGAACAAATTCAATATAATGATCATTTACCGTGCAAATTCTGCAAGTGTTTTAGGATCACTTAAATCAAGACCAGGAATACCACCAGGCGGTAATTTTTTGCCTGTCATATATTCGGTAAAATCGGCATCTGTATCAGTTGATGACACTGTCTCTTCATCCAACTTGTGATCATCTGAAAATATTTTTAAATAAAATAATTCAACATTCAAACTTTTAATATATGATAGCTACCGTTATATCTAATAGGTCTACCTGCCAATTTCTGGGGAATTTTATAGTATACATAGGCCTACAATGTATGATAGCTATCGTACATCTAATACCTGAAGGTTCCAGGGAAATTTTGGGGGGGGGACTTCCAACCAACGCCGGATTAACCATGGGGCACCATGGGGCACAGGCCCCAGGGCCCACCACATTAGGGGGCCCCCCACAAAAATCTCAGTTGCGCGCCTCGAGCATGGTCGGACCGAGGACTCCAACGTCCGGTGACCTAGTGACGGGGCCCCTCCGATGCTTCGAGGGCCCTCCATCGGATGTCCCTGGGGCCCCCTCAATCCATGGTGTGTTGCGATCGACATCCGAGAATTAACGCCGGATTAACCATGGGGCACCATGGGGCACAGGCCCCAGGGCCCACCACATTAGGGGGCCCCCCACAAAAATCTCAGTTGCGCGCCTCGAGCATGGTCGGACCGAGGACTCCAACGTCCGGTGACCTAGTGACGGGGCCCCTCCGATGCTTCGAGGGCCCTCCATCGGATGTCCCTGGGGCCCCCTCAATCCATGGTGTGTTGCGATCGACATCCGAGAATTCGGTGTAATCCGGTGATGGGTGTAACACATGTTTTTTTTATTGTCGTGAGATCTTCTATCGCACCGACCATCCTCTAACTCGAATTATAGACCTGTAGTTGTTGTTGATATTTGTTGTGGGTATAAGCTGAATTTGATGAGATGCACACCATGATCACACGAAATATTCATATTTCGTGATTAAATCTCGTATTACCATTTTGTTTGTCAAACATCGAGTCCGGCTTGGTCGTAACGTTACGGCCTCCATTCATCAAATCATCGTGGGGGTATAATACGATTACGAATCAAGTAACCCCGTTATTTATCACTGAGCGACTTCAAAATTAGGTTTGATGTCGCTCTGCCCACTTACAGTCCCCTCCTCTAGAAATGTCATAATTTCATAGCACTGGCATGGATTGGTCCACTGAAATAACGCCAGAATGCGCTAATTTGGTGGCAGAATTTTATTTTTTTCTGTGGAAGTACTTCTAAATGGCTCCAACACAAGTGCCTGAAATGCCAGGAAATCACGTTTCTGGCCTCCAATTTCTGAAAATTTCTTTTTTTTTGGGGGGGGGGGGGGAAACCCGCAGACCCCCTTATGCGGGGCTTCGCACCTTCGGCGCTCGCGGTCAGTGATCACGAGCCCCCCACATGTTCCAGGCCCCAAGGCCCCCATCATGGTTAATCCGGCGTTGCTTCCAACTAGTCCAACTTAAGACCGAAAACCTATTGTCATCTTACAAAACGTATCAATACACAAAAGGCAACCAAAATCAAATGACAAATTGACAATTTTCTTTTTGAGCTAAGCCAGAGGGAGAGAGCATTGTTTTTAATTTTTATACAAGAGGAAAATTGTAAAATTTTTGATATTTCTTTTGCAAATAATTCAACTAATATCTTAAATTCCAAATAGGAAAATAAACTATATTTATTTCATGTCACTGATTTGATAAATTAAAGGCTAAAGCTAAACATATACTCATACTTTAATGAAAAAAAAAAAATAGATTGGAAGCAAGATGAATTTTCTTTAAAATTCTAAAATTAAGCTTATGTAGACAGTCTAATCCCATTATGTTAACTGGCAAACAAAGTGAATTTCAACATTATATTAGCCTGTGTATGATTGTATTCATTACAGATTTGCACCTTACCCGCTCGTTACGACAAGCTTCTGATTTTGAACTTGGATTACTTGACGTTTTAGGTTAGGGACGAAATTTGAATGTTCGGTAAAAACCAGAAGTAAACCCATTCCTAGTCCGAGAAATGCAGTGCAATAACAAATATATACGTCCCATGGAAAAGGCCACGGCAAAACTTGGCTCAGATACAACAAGGCACGCCATTCATCAATACGATCTACGTCACTCGCTGGTCGTTTTCCTGCTGAACAAAAGGCGTCTTTTCAGCTAATGACCAAGGTGAACTCAAGGTCGTTTGTAAAAATATAAATTATAAGAAAATACACATTTATCGAGTTCGCCGCGATGGCCTGAAAGTTAGAGATTAACATACTATTTATTTTAAACGTAAATTCTGCACACAGGGAGCTCTCAAACATCAAAGAATAAATTTCGAGTTTCAGAGCTCCTGCTGCCCATCTAACCAAAGATGGCGGCTGGTCGCCATTGCTAACCCACCGCCATTTTCCAACATAATATGGCGGCGCCCATGAAATCATGATGGCGGACAGAAATATCAAAACAAAGTGAGAAAAGTGTATTATTTCGCATCTTAGAATCAATAAAAGTTAATTTACATCGAGTATGTGGTAAAATATGTCGAAAGCTATGCCCGCCAATCGTTGGCTTACGTCACACTTTCTTCTTGACCCTTTTCTACCTACTTTTCCAAATTTGACCGATTTTTCGCCGTTTTCACTAAATATTTCGATAAAAACATCACGGACTGACATAAATCACATGTCACACAATAAAACAAACCGTATTCTACACAATTCGTCTTACCCGAAGCCCACATTGTCACAGAAAATTCTCCTTCTAATGTTTTTATCTGCACCTGTTTTTGTTCCCATTTTTTAGTCGATGACGGATCCCCTAATGTCAAGTCGTTATGGCCCAACCCTGACAAAGTTGCATTAATTAGTCCTCTAGATTTAGCTCCTTTCTTTTTACCACCCTTTCCTTTTCGTGGAAGAATAGAATCCTCGGTGCTTATTTCAATTTCTGGCGCAGGAACCTGGATACTGTCATACACGAGGTTCGGATCGCCGACAACTTCTTCTCGAGTTTGTAAAATTATTTCTTCGTGTGCGGATTCAGGCAACGGTTGTAAAGCTATCATGGGTTGAACTGAAACTGTGTCGTCTGATGTCTCCACTGTCTCTATTGGCATTTCTACCGGAATGGCTTCAACTTCTATTTCTTGAATTTCAACTTCTGAACCGATGACTGACGCCATCTTTGTTTCTTCCGACAATGAATGGCGGGTATAGCTAGCATACGACAACTGGATCACGTGATACCATAGGGTTGAGCAAAATGGCGATCGTCTGAATAATGAGCTCATGAATATTGATCTAGGTCATGGCATACTGTCTGGTTTTAAAGTCAACTAACAAGTTGCTTACTAGTCACACGCGGTATTTTAGCTCATGACAGACGGATATCGTCGGACCGGGTAGAGGCTAGAGTTTCACTTTACCTTTTCTGACAGAACGTGTGGTGCTTGTCGCTGCTAGTGCTAGTTCAGAGTACAGTTTTACTACTGTTTTTACGAAAGGTTCTTTGCTAGTAATTTTCGGCGAGATTCTTTTTCGTTCAGCAGGATGGGAGCGACTGTCTCAAGAACAGATTTCGAATGGTCCTATACTGATGAGCCTCATGCGACAAGAAGGAAAGAAATATTGGGTAAGTTTCGGTATTAAAATGTAGTCGACTTCTTAATTTTCGCTTTCATAAATCACCTCTAGCCTATCGACATAATTTTCTCGAAAATAAAATAAAAAATCAAGACGTCGTAAGACGATAACACGCATTATACATCGCCATGAGAGTGATTCATTGCCATTGGCGAAAAAAAAAATCGAACAAGATCGGGTCAGGATGAATTGCTTTATATACTTTTGCCTAGATCTAGGACAAAATAATACTAAGAATATTTTCTTCACTAGGCTATTCAATTCACCCAGTCGTATTTAACTGTGTTGTTTGTATTCTTGACACAGGCAGCCTACTGTACTGAAACATTTGTCTTAGTTCAGAAAAGTACAATCCATGCATGACACTGATAGGACTAAGTAAAAAATTTCTTTACATTTCATTTACAGAGTGGTACGTAATTAATTACCTAAAATAACACACAGCCTTTACATTAATATAGTCCTTTTTTATGCTATTGGAATCATGTAACAGAATATATTCTGAATGAATGACACCCTTGAAAAATGACTTGTATTTGAGTTGACTTGACATTGAATTGAAATTATATAAATGGTGATGACCTTGCATAACAGCTATACTACCAGTGACCTGAGTGACCATAGGCTGATACAGGGTACACCACGTACCAAGTACCAGTGTTTATCCTGTGAAATGAATATCAGTATCTTCATAAACTAAAACTGGATGTATAATGTCCCTCCCCATTCAAAATTAATAATAATATTTATACCGTACAAGTTTTGGACCTAATATATTTTTTTTTACTGTTACTCAAGTGCCTATTTTTTTTTAGAAAAAAGGCTAAAATAAACCCATGGTGTTACATGGGAGTGGGCAATTTATGGATTGTTGCTATACACTACATGTATGTAATTTGAAAGTTGCGAGCGTACTATTGCCAATAATTTTTGTAAAAGGGTTTCTAATTAATGGTTTGTATTTTTACTGGAGGGGGCAAAAGTGTTATGTAATACATAGTAGCCTAAGTACAGGAGGGCTGCACCACACAGTTCCCAATGACATACATGTGAGTCATATGGGCAGATCTATACTAACATCATACCTGGAACATCAAATCAAGTGAATGGATCCGTGGGCATGCCTAGGCATAACCTTGCAATACACCGCACTGTACAGGCCTTGGCTTATAAGAGTCATGTAAGCCAGGTCTAATATAAATAAAATATATTATTAGATACAAATCTACCTCATAAGGCATATATACATGTACATGTACATATAAATTTGCAGAGTTTAAGTAGAAGTTCAGTAACCGGAAATTATTTCCAGGGTGCGTCGGTGCGAAGTCTTATATTACTTATTACATGATTGATCATATACTATTACTTAGTAGTTCGCTTACAACAGAATAATAGATATATATTTTTAATTAAACTGGTTTTTTATTATTTTATTAGACTGTCATTATTGGCCAAATTTACATTCTTACACAGTATTAAAATAAAAGACTAAACCTTCATGTCAACCTTTTTTATTTGTTCTCTATTGGATTGGAGACATCTCAGTTAAACAGACTTAATCTGCCTATTGCAGGTCTTTCTTTAGGCCTAAAATGTTATCTAAATTATTACTTAGTAGACATTAATTAACTTAGACAGACCACAACAAATTTAACAATACCATAACATTGAATTAATTTTGCAATATACAATAACACTTAATTACACTTTGACACTAAGACTTTTCAAGGTATCTACAGTGATTCGAAATTCATGGACTTTCTAGTAGGCTGATATCAATACCCTTGAAACGACAACAGGGTATGTGCTCTAGGTAGTGTTCTCACAATCACATCTATTAGTATGCCCACCATCAAATCATGCAGTGTATTTTATAATATTGAGTAAAGTAATGCAAAGAATGATACATGTTATTTGTGCTGTAAATGGAATATATGTTTCTTTGCACAATACTGGGAGAGATTGATAAGGTTATTTTTTTCTTTGTCAGGATTTATCATAAATCTATACATTGATATCTGATACTGTAGTTAGAAATAGATAAATTTAACCCACATATAAAATAAATATGTCAGACTTTAAAGTATATTATATTTCACTTCAGAACATTACACTATCAGTTAATAATTTATATACGGGTACATATTTGAAATAGATATATACTACATCCTAGCAACTTGTCAAAACAAATTTATTTATCCAAGCAACATGGGAATTTTGAATATTAATTATAAGAATTTTTTTTGTAGAGCCATTTTGATATTTTCCACAAATTGTTTTCAAAATCACTTAAAGATAAATAAAAGATAAAAATATACCTGTACTGTCCTGTACATATGAAAAAAAAATATATATTATGCATTATGTTGAGTTTAACATGCCTGTTGCTGATATTTCTCTTGTCTGCAGGAGCACGATGACTAATAAGTAAAAACACTGACTTCCTAGTCTGGAATTTCAGTGGTGCAGAAAAGAATCCCTGACAAGGACAGTTGGGTGGGACAAAAAATTGAGTTCCTGTGTATACATTGGCAAGCCTGTAAAATATCCCTTCGCAGTTAGAATTTGATATAAGAGTAGACCATAGAGCCACTGCCGGGGCAAAATTTCCCTCATAGCACACTATATCATGGCGTTTATCAATCTTCATTGGGGCAGTAGTGTAGGATGTTATTAATATTGTTAAACCCCATTTTTTATTTCTTTTGCTTCAAATGTTATTTGAATTATTGAACAATTCAGACACAGAGAGTTTTACCTCCGCTTGTCAAAACTAGGTCATTTTGGGACTAATATGCTTCAATTTTATTTCAATAATTCGCCTTTGGCTTTAGATAAAAGACCTGGATCTTTTTGCTATAAGCTTAAGCTGTTCGAAATTCTAAATTAATTTGGATGTTTAACATTTAGCGTGATTAAAATTAATCACTGATTAATGACAGGGAATTAGTCTTGACTTGTTAAGAGTTACATCTATTGCTGCTTTAATTGTAAGTGCAGCTTTGTTGCTGTTTGACTTTGTGTATTATTAATGACCTTGTAAGAGATACAACCAGTGTTTAACAGATCTCTGTGTGTTGTGTACATATGTAGCTATTGGATATAAACTGTTGTGTATTATTAATGGGATTAAAGATTAAATAAATCAATGCTTGACTAATTACCTGTTAGTTGGGTATAATAAACATACTACATGTAGTTCACATGACTATTGTACTATAAACAGATTAATTATAATCTTTTGCCTATTTTATAATTGGCTTAACATGATACTTATCACTAGAGTTGCATGTGAACAGACATGAAATATTTTGATTATTAACTATAGTCAACATCAAATTTACTGGCAATGCTATAATCATGTACAGGTACATATTTGTAATTGGTTTTACATAATACTCGGGCTGTACATCAAATCAATATCAAATTAGTGGCCACATTAAACGCTGATATTTCCAATTTTGAATGCTTTTTTAAGTTATTACACAAATACTATTCAAATATTTAATTCAGTTCTGATGAGAAAATTTGGAAATATTGATGTGTCAAAGGTGATTTGTGATGCATGTCTGGAGTATGGACCTAATTTTAACATTCAATTTCATCAGCTATACCGTACATCACATCACGGGGGGTCGTATGGCCGAATGGTTAGCATGTGCACGCTCTATCACAAAGCCTGTCATTGAGTCAACTAGCATGTTTTCGAATCCCTGGTTGTACATGTACGTGACAAGGAGTAGGGTTGTCTGTCCAACCTCGTGGGTTTTCTCTGGGTCCTCCTGTTTCGTCCCACTGCTAAAGACCCCTACACGCGCAAGCAAATTATTGAAATAAAATTAAACCATGTTAGTCCCAAAATGACCTAGTTTGTGTTGAGTGGACCTCAACAAAGATAGCTCAAATTTACACATTTAATAGAACATAAATCGATTTATAAGTGAATTTATTTACCGTTATATTTGAAGAGGGGGGGGATGCCACTGAGCGCTATTAAAGTTGTGAACGTGCAAGTGAATTATAGATTTTTGAACCTTATAAGTGTGTGCATTGTATCATAAGGTCTGTCATTGAGTTATCTGCTGTGGGTTTGATTGCTTGGTTGAATGTGACAAGGAGTAGAGTCCTATTTTCCTCCCACTGCTAAAAAGACGTCAATGCACTACCAAATTATTGAAACAAAATTGAACCATATGTTAGTCCTGAAATGACCAAGTGGATGCTTGCTCTCTCTCTCTCTCTCTCCCTCTCTCTCTCTCTTTCGACATTATAGAATTTGCATATTTTGTTAGCACTACCCGTTCAAATGCAAGAATGTTTAATATAGCAAAAATAAAGAATGATATTTAATATCATTGTTTATTTTTGCTATATCAAACATTCTTATAATTATAAAGTTTATAATGAGATAACATATCACGTTTGCATATTTATCAGATGAAATACATTTTATAAACTTATTCATGCTGTGCATATTTATCAGATGAAATACATTTTATAAATTTATTCATGCTACAGCTGGGTTTAGAATAATAGCAGTTTTGACTTACATTTTTTTTTACTTTCCTTTTTATTAAACATATACATGTATGTCATTATGCAAGGTCTTAATCTGTGGGGGTGGTCTGTCGGTGGGGAGGGGGATTAATGTGTATGCGCTGTTTTCATAAGGTCTGTCATTGAGTCAACTGGCATGGTTTCGATTCCCCGGTTGTAGGTGACGACGAGTAGTAAGGCCTGTCCAAACTCGTGGGTTTTCTCCAGCCGGCGCAAGCGAATTATTGAAATAAAATTAATAATAATAATAATGACATGGTTTGTGTCAAGTGGATGTTAAACTCTCTCTCTCTATCTCTCTTTTCTCTTTCTCTTCCTGTATCTCTCTCTTGTGTTATGCAAAGGCTAAATCTATTTAGACATTTATTAACATAACACAAAACCATTTATCAACTCTTGATGCCATCTGATGCTTCCGATTTTCATTAGATTTGAATCCAATCTGCCATTCAACATTGATTAAACGCAAGAATGGATAATCAAGACTGGATAATCAAGACTCTTTTTTTTTTTAATTGGGTCACAACGGCAACAATGTATTAAAAATATCATTAAATCAGACAAAATGACAGGCACCAGAGGTTTTGTGCTTGACAAAGCCTGAATCTGTGTCAGACATCGTCAGTCTTATTTCCAGGCTTGATTATAGCAAGAACTCTTTATCTAATCTTCGAATATTATTTTACAGGTAAATATCCGGAAATGAAGAAATTGATGGGAAGTGATCCAAACTTGAAGTATTCCGTTTTGTTTCTGGTCATCGTTCAGTTTATATCAATTTATCTTGTTAAAGATGCATCATGGACAAGTTTGTTGATCCTAGCCTACTGTTTCGGTGGAACTATTAATCACTCCTTAAATTTAGCGATTCACGAGATAGCACATAATCTGGCATACGGCCATTCGAAACCTTTAGCCAATCGCGCTCTAGGTATGTTTGCTAATTTACCAATTGGCTTTCCTGTGTCTATAACATTTAAAAAGTATCACTTAGAGCATCATCGTTACCAAGGTGATGATGAAATGGATGTGGATATTCCATGTCGACTCGAGGCCAAGATTTTTGTTAATTCTTTCCTGAAGATTGTGTGGGTGATTTTGCAGCCATTTTTTTATGGAATTCGACCTTTATTTATTCGACCAAAGTCTTTGACGGTGTTGGAAATGGTGAATATACTGGTTCAAGTTGTATTCAATGGACTAGTCTATTATTTTCTGGGTGGAAAATCACTGGTGTATATGGTTGCAGGATCGATAATGGCAACCGGAATGCACCCATTGGCTGGACATTTTATTTCTGAACATTATATGTTTGTTAAGGGTTATGAAACCTATTCGTATTATGGACCTTTAAATTATCTCACTTTTAACGTGGGTTATCACAACGAACATCACGATTTCCCCAGCATTCCTGGATCACGACTACCAGAGGTGAGGCCATTTTCGTTTATTTTGTTTCACTAATAATTTTGTAATATTATAATCAAAGGGAAGGATCATTGGGGATACCTAATCTAGGGAGGAGTGCCCCACATGTTAAAAGGTTATGGAGATTAAGAGCGAAATAGGGTGTGTAGGGTGGAGTGGGGATGATGAAATGGGATAGCATTCTACTGGTTTGCTCCGACTGAACTATAGGATAGGTACATGTAATATGAATTATCCATGTAGTTTTCTTTCAAATTCCAACTGTCAAGGGAATTTTTATGTGCATACCTATGTACATGTGGGACCCCTAGTTTTTTGTCCCATCTGTATGACTATGACCAATATTGTGACTTTGTCCCTTGCCATTTTCAGCAATTTTCAGGCACACTACAGATTAGTAAAAATATTCAGAACTAGCTAAAAGGAAGTGGTAGCCATGAACCATCAGAGACCCACGCACACATTTTCGTACATGGACCAATTATAACGTACCCAGTGCAATAAAAACCGAACAAATTCACTACCGAGTACTGACTCTTTTTTGTTGAGCACCTGTGTTATTTTTTTGGCCTCAATAACACCTGACCAGTCAAACAATTACTAACTACAGTATAAATAATCAGCCGATAACGATCCCAGTCACTCAGTCATAAACAGTAATTATATTGATTCCATTGAATTGTGTTTTGCTTATCATAAAGACCAGAATATTGTCGTCCAAATAGTGGAATTGTGTCTTATATAAAGGTATATAGGCCTATTATAAAGATATTCATGAAAGAGCTGTAAAGGATATAATACACAAAAGAAAGATTAATATCTTCATGCTACACAGATATCTTTATACAATGTTAATCCTATAATGATTTAATAAGTTACAAACCCTTTCAATTTAGTTCAGTCTTGAATAATAGAATATGACCTGAATAATAAATCACTTCTACACTGTATGTTGTATGTCACGTTTAATATTATCGCATTGTAAAGGACTGTTTGCACTACCTACCACTTATTTCAGAAGTACAAAATATCAATAGTAGATAATATTCTGGCTTAATAAACTTACAGTCACTTCGATTAAAAAAGAGAGGCTTTAAAAAGATGAATTTTTATCATTAGTGACAAAGCTCAATTCATCATACATGTATGAACGGAGTTGAACCATTTTTGTATTGATATTCATTTTAGAGATTCAACTTTCATAATATTGTAGTTTCTAAGTGATTTCTTAGTCCCTCAAATGACTTTATAGGGGAATTTCTGTAAAAGGGAAAGAAGTTATGGACAGATTCATTTTTATAGTGATTTTGTAATTTTAACTTTCACAGTTTGCAAAAATGATTCCTTAAGCCATTGAATGACGATCGGAGACTTTAAGAAATATGCCATATAAAGAATCATGGCCTTTATTAAAAAAAAGAAAAGATCCCATCTAAATATTAAAGCCCCCTTCAGATTTCATCAAGGTCAAGAAATTAAGCTAATGTATCTTAAAACAGAATATTACACAATACAATTCAATACGTATCTCATATCGAAACTTGAGATTTTTAATATTAAATTTGAAATTGACGAGAAAAAGTTTTAACCAAAATTCCTTGACATCAAATTTTGGATCATCTTTAAATTTTTGTCAGCAGACAAAATGTACTATGCATACCAGTAAGGTCATGTCCTTTCAAGGACAAATTAAGGTGTGTGATGTGTTTCATGTACCTTTATAAAGTACATGTACATGTAGTATCTTGTGTCATGATAACAATCAGACTAAAGGCTAGTTGTAGTGGTAAGCTTATACATGTATTATAAATACAACATACCGAAGCAGGTGCAATGACCTTTTAAGTACCAATGTACACTGTACATAAATACTCTAAGTGGGAGATTTGTCAGGATACAATAACCTTGAAAGGAATGCATTTAAAGGGTCTTCTAATTTTTTAGGGTACAATTATTATAGTCCCTTATTTTATGATCTATATAATAAAACCGGGATCAAGTGACCCAATTTCTATTCCCCGACAATTGCCACTGAGTAGCCTGTCAAACCTTTCACTGTAAAGGACGCCTACGCAAAACCAATTAAAATAAAGTTGAACCATAATGACACGGTGGCTAAGTGGGTAACATGATGGGTAGCTAGACTGGATTTTCCGGCGTGGTTCCCCGTCAGTGATGCAGCATGGAGGACCTGACAAGGTCAGCTGTCTAGTCGTTCGGATGGATCCAGGATTTTCAGAAAGGTGGGGGGGGGGGCGTGCCGCACCAAGTTGGGGGTGCGAAGCCCAACCCATGATTTTTGAGTGGACAAAAATGCCCACAAATAGATTTCATACTAGTACTGTAAATTACGATTTCCAACCTACACTGTTTTTATTCTCCTTTCCCGCGAGAATATATGGAGCTAAAAATTGTTCCCCACCGCAAAAAAATAGAGGGGGCGTGCACCGGGTGCGCCCCCCTCTGTATCCGCACCTGGATGTTGCATCCCATATCATTTGGTTGATGGAAATTGAGACAAAATAAATATATTGTTAGAACCTGCTTAAACAAAATACATTTTCAACTGTATGTTTTGTGAACAAATATTATTAATACATGCAGTGGCAGAAGATAAAATAGTTAAGTCTAAGTCGTGTAAGCATACTTGCAGTTTTTAACAAAATACCAAGTCATGATCAAATTTAATGCTCTATTGCCCATTGGAGAGTGACAATTATAAGTAGAATATGAAATAGGTGAACCGTAGGCCATATGTAGGTCAAGTCCTTTTAATTCTTAACAGAAATAAAATAGAATTTACAGTCCCCACTTTTCTGCATTGACGAGGCTAAGCAAGATGACTTATGCCATGCTGGGGGGTTGGGATGGCCTAGTGGTCTAGAGTGCCGCGCTTCGGCCTCTAGCTGGCTGGTCACCTCTGGCTTGCGGCTGTGGTTTCGATCCCTGGTGTGAGCGTATGTGGCATGGAGATAGGGGCGCCTTCTCAACCTCGTTGGTTTCCTCCGGGCACTCCGGTTTCCTCCCACTGCTAAAGACCCCTACGCGCAAGCGAATTATTGAAATAAAATTGAAACCATGTTAGTCCCGAAATGACCTAGTTTGTGTCGAGTGGACGTTATACCCCATTTCTCTCTCTCTTTTATGCCATGCTGGGAGTTGGGTGGCCGATTGGTTAAGATGTGCACGTGAAATCACAAGGTCTGTCATTGAGTCAAGTAGCAAGGTTTCAATTCCTAGCTTGTACGGGACAAAGAGTTAGATTGCCTGTCTAACCTTGTGGGTTAAAGATCCCTGTGCGCAAGCTAATTATTAAAATAAAATTTCACCATGCGTGTTAGCACTGAAATGACCCTAGTTTTGTGTACTATAGACGTTAAACCCAATTTCTCTCTCTTTTGCCATACAGTTTGCTACATCATATATATGACGGAAACTTTGCCCAGATTGTGACACTGTAACCTGCTACATGTACCGTATCTTCTTATTTTAAATTTTAACTGTGACGGGATCTTTGTCAGCCACACTAATGTGTTTATCCTTGTAATTCTTAATAAAATGAATCATACATGCAGAATTGCCAGGCAGTATAGCATTTTGAAGGATGGCTTTTAAGTTTTTAATCAATGTCATGGTCATTAACTACCACGGCAGGTAATTCTGAATTTGACGAGTTCCTTATGACTAGCTGAATTATCCCTGAAAGTACGAACAAAGATATGTATCTCTGAACAGTAGGACATTATTGACAAGAATAGTTGGACAGACAGGGGTGTCATCGGTCCATTATACTCCCAAATAGTTGTTGGTTTATAAAAACTCAAAACACCTACATGTAAAGAGGGAGGTAATAACTCAGGCGCAGATTCAGAGGGGGGGCGCACCCGGCACACGCCCCCTCTTTTTTTTGAGGTGGCAAACAATTTTTAGCTCCATATATTCTAGTGGGAAAGGAGAACAAAAATAGTTTAGGTTGGAAATCGTAATTTACAGTACTAGTATGAAATTAGTCCTTGCGGGCATTTTTTCCACTCAAAAATCATGGGTCGGACTTCGCACTCCCAAGTGGGTGCAGCACGCCCCCCCCCCCTTCTGAAAATCTTGGATCCGCCCCTGTAACTGACAGGAACCAGTCTCATTGGAGGCAGGAGCCAGTCATAGACAGTCTAGGGGTACGAACACAGATTTGTCCGAGAAAGTTTATTGGATTTATCTTTAAAAGACTTAGGTTTCCCCTTAAATATGGTGCAGTATGCAAGATGGATGGCCTAGCAATGAACAGCGTCGAGTCACATCGATTATGTAAATGTTGGTGACGGTGTCCTGGGAAAATTTCCCTCAAAGCACACTTTGGCGTACATTAATCTTGTTGGTATTAAACTCAATTTCATTTTAGTAATTAGCATGTATTTTCATAAATTTATTTTTTAATATTTTTTCAGGTACGAAAGATTGCTCCAGAATATTACGATAATTTACCGTGTCACACATCATGGATCAAGGTCATCTGGGACTTTATTGTAGATCCAGAGATTGGTCCCTACTCGAGAATTCGACGAAAACAACGAAGCGTAAATGGAGTGTCTGAAGTCAACAAATCTGATTAATAAATGCCTAATTATATTGGGGATGCTCGATTCACAGTCCAGAACGTCCCGAATCGACGGAATTACAATCGAGTGACGCGGAATTCAGTCCTGTCACAGTTCTGCCAGTCCCGACAGCTGAGGTAGAGTTAGTAGAATCGTGACGTATTCCTAGGTAAAAAATATGTTTAAGCTGTCATGATTGGTTGAGATATTTATTATACAGTCGACACATGCGTTGTACTCCGAAATTCTTCTTTTCACTCGATTGACACCAGTTTTGGAATTCAATTCCGGAACTGTGAATCGAGTACGCCCATTGACAATATTTAACTTCTAGACAATTTATTTATTTACATTATACAGAATCTGATTAAAATACAGATCAATATTTCGTTCTTTTATTTTAAACTTTCAATGGCCTTCACTACATGAAGATCTGACCAGTTGTATTGGGAGGTTGCTTCATGATTCATAAGTGTGGCTTTTGACCCTGTTAAGCCAGTCATTTATTTAACCAATCAGCATCAGTGTTTTAAGTGGGTATTCAGAAATACAACTTTTCCTCTGATTTGTTTTCCATCTCTGCCAGTGTTGATGCACAGTTCGTGCGCTCCGCACACTAAGAACTTCATTCGATAGAACATCAACCAGAATGCAATTACTGCTTATTACTGAGCGACGTTTCAACTGGGCTTCTCTAGTAATTATCAAGCAATGATAAAATTTGACAATATGACAAGTCTATATATATACATGTACACTCTGTGACCTGTATACTCTAGTTCAATTACTAAATGCCATTGAAACAGTTTAGCAAAGTGCAGGCTATTGAAGTGAAGACAATTTTAAGTACAACGAAATTTTGAATTTGAAAAAATAAAATGGAATAAGATCTATGTTTTAATCAGTATATTAGTCACAAATCCACAGATGTAAATAGTATTCATTCCTGATTATACGCTTTTCATTTCTATACAAACCTGCTTTGAATTGTGGCCATAATTTATATTTCACCCACATTGAAGTGTCATTGCCTGGTAGCCACATTAAAGTGTGAACCCACACTGAAGTGTGGTAGTCTTTGGTACCCACTTTGAAGTTTGTTTGTCTATGGTACCCACATTAAAGTGTGAACCCCCATTGAAGTGTAGTTGCCTATGGTATCCACAATAAAGCGTGGTTGCCATTGATACTCACATTGAAATATGGTTGCCTGTGGTAACTGGTAATCCACATAAAAATGCATTTGTCTATTCTACCCGAGTTAAAATGTGGTACCCACATTGATGTGTGTTTGCATACGGTACCCACATTTAAGTGTGGTTGCATACGGTACCCACATTGAAGTTTGGTTGTCACCCATGTTCATCTGTTGTTTTTAATTCTTGTAAAGATTCTTAATAAGTTAATGTCACAATGTCAGAGTGGGTGAGCAGAATTGATATGCCAATAACTTTAAGAATTAATATAATCGGGCCTGGAACTAATGGTTTTAACTTAGTGCCGGACATGTGTTAATAATATCAATAAAAAAGACAAATCAGTGCCAAACAAAAATGACAGGCACCAGAGGTTTTGTGCCTGAGTGCCTTATTTCCAGGCTTGAATATAATCAAATATAATCAATACTCAATCGAAAGTTATCTACATCCTACTAGGACTCCATGTTACTTAATGATACACCCTTTATGTATGTTTATGGGCCTATGTTATCTACTAGTATGCCCATTATTAGAGCCGAACAACAGGATGTTAAACCCTATTTTATTTCATTTCCTTTGTAGTTGTTTTAGGGATCTACATGTATGTTATCTACCAGGACACCCTATGGATGTTTAAGGGATCTATGTTTATCTACCAGGACACCTTATATGGATGTCTTGAGGGCCTATGTGATCTACCACCACACCCATTATATATGTTTTAGAATTCTAAAAAAATTAAAGAGATTCTTTTATAGTTTGTGGTTTTAGTCTGTGATACAGCCCACGACTTCATCTTGGGTATTGCTTTTTTTTCTTCAGTAATTTAGTGATCAAGTAGCTCTAATGTTATGCACTCTTGATTAAGGTCATGTTCGTGAACACTGCTTACAATTGCACTTTTGACAGTGGTATGGCTTTTATCGAAAAGGGGTAAAATGTTTTAGGCTGGAATTTTCTTTTCCCCCATTTCACAATTGAATTCTAAATATTGTAGATGCAATGCTAATCCATCAGTTACCTACTACTGCCCCCCTCCCCAAATTTATCAAACCACTCATACAATTCAATGAAATTCCACATACCACAAAAGCAATATCATTTCCGAAAGATTCACAATTTCAGGCATGGTGATATATATATATATATATGATATAATTAATATATGTTTGCATGACTGTTCCGTCTTCCATTAGCCCAGGTTAGGTGCAAAAGAGTAGGACGTTAAACCCCATTTCATTTGCATGACTGTTAAATCTGGATAATCTCCCCTTAAATATGACTGTTGAATCTGGATAATCTCCCCTTAAATCAGTGTCCAGGATTATTGACTTTGATGTTGCTAATATTTGTAAATATATTGTTGTGAATTTGTATAAAGATTCATAAAAATGTTTTTTTGTTGTTTTTTTTTTTTAATTTACATATTTATAAGTGATCATTCTTCTGAGTTAAATTTGCTTAAACTTGCATTTTGTTATAGTCTCCGCAGGCTAGTATTTCTTGGTGGGGACTACGGCATCTTGCAGATTAAAGGTGCATTATATAAGACTTGGGTGATTGAAAATAGATTTTTGGGCAGAGTTATGACTTCTTGAAGTTTTGACATAATTGAAGTCTTGATAATCAATGTTATCGTTAAATGTTTTAATCCATTACATATTACAATCTCTTGATGGTCTTGAGAGTATATTATTGGCTTGATGTGGTAATAAATGCCTAATTAATCATTTTGATAAAGCAAAAAAAAGGCACAGGACAGAGGGCCTGGCAGGGACAGGTGTTTAGTGTATACATTGGCATGCAAGTAAAAGATCCCTTGGCAGTTGGAAATTTCTCTCATATTGTGAATGCCCATCTTCATCAGCCCAGTCCCAGGAAAACAGTATTTCATTTCATTTTATAAAGCAAAGCAAAAAAAAAAAACATGCACTATGCCTAGCGCTTACATAATGCATCTTTATATTATTTGTGTAAATTATTTGTTAATTTTTGTTTGTTTGTATTTGTTGACCCAGATTCATAATGATTTTAAGAAGGCGTGCAATGACCCTTGTCTTGAGCACAAATTCTCAGTCCAGCGACAATTACTGTTCATGTTATTTTTTCTTCATTTTTGTACAAAAAAATAAAAAAAATTACATTAATTTTGATCTGTGTGTTATGCGTAAGCTTTGATTCTAAATTGCAGTAAATTTGAAAGGGTTTCTTTTTTGTGAAATGAGGCCCAAAGATTATTGGTTAGATCTGCAGGGTGGCCTGTGGGTTTTCTCAGGATCATCCGGTTTCCTCCCATTCTAAAGTCTCCTACGCGCATACGAATTATTGAAATAAAATTAAAAACCATGTTAGTCCCGAAATGACCTAGTTTGTGTTGAGTGGACATTAAACCCCATCTCTCTCTCTCCTGAGATCTGTCATTGTTGCAAGTTATGTGTAACAAACATCTGTGTACAAGCGAATGTGAAAATAAACAATTCATGTGTTACATTAGTCCTGGAATGTACTAGTTTGTATTGACAGTACATTCATCGGCTTAAATTGATTCTTTAGCATTAAGGTGTTATTCATTAAGGTCTATTGCAGATCTTTCTTTAGGCCTTAAGTGTTATCTAAATTACTAAAGTTAATCAGGCGCGGATCCAGGATTCTTTGCGGGGGGAGGGGGTCTAGGTTTGATAACGGCCAGCGGCGAAGGCGCTCAACCAATTAAGGGGGGTGGGGGTCCTCCCCCAGAAAAATTTGTTAAATTAGATTCAATTAAGTGCATTCTGACGTATTTCCGGAAGGTAAGTACCAAAATTACAGGTCTAAAAATCGCCAATAAAATCTGAGCAGGGGGGGGGGGTCCGGACCCCCTGGACCCCCCCTCTGGATCCGCGCCTGTTAATTAACATGAAAATATCATAATCAACTCTTGATGCCATCGAATGACGTGTTCTGGATGAAGTAAGGGATTAGCCAATGAAACGGTCTGTTACGGTGAGTTCTATTGACACGGATTGATTAATCAATGTCTCGCGTCATAGGGTTAAAAGTCGCTCTTAATATAATACCTCTGATGCGACCTATCGCTACAACTTGTCAGTGTAGGCCATTGAAAGTATAAAAAAACGAAACGAAATATAGATCTGTCTTTTAATCAGATAGATAATGCCCCTTTAACTGGAAATGCAATTCTGCCTCCACGATGGTGATATTGTTGACAAGATCTTGGTGAGCCAGAGTTGGCTGCTATGTATTGTTTAATGGTCAAGATAGAGACATTAAGTAACATACATGTATATTGTAACAACAAGAGAGCCGTGAGTCCCAAGTGGTTTTACAGTACATGTATATTACGCAATGTCTTGAGCTCTAGACCATTAAACAACTTAAAATACTTAAAAACCCATTTCTCTCTCGCTCTAATTTTAAAGAAATAAAAAATTCTTATATCCAGGTACATTTGGTTTTAAAATAAGGCTTTTTCCCAAAGAAATAAGATTTTTTTTTATGTGCTTCCAAAGAATATCAGATCAAATTGTTGTAGCCTTATGTTAATCTATGTTCAACAATGCTATTTTTTTTATCTTAATAATTCTATTGTTATCATTGTTCTGTCTTTCTTCAGACAAATAAAGGTATTGATTTTCTTGAAGCTACACTGATGTTACATGTTTTTACTACCAGTCATTGATTCTATTAACTGTTACACTTGGTTAACCAGGATCAATTAATATATTATAAAATGAAGTGAAATGGGGTTTAACATCCTACTGTTCAGCTCCGAACTGGGCTAATGGAGACATGCATCCACCATACAGTGTTCTAGGAGGGAAATGTTGCCCGGACAGCAGCACTACGACCTACTCTTATATCAATTTCCAACTGTCAAGGGATCTTTTAACATTGGTGTGCACTGGGCCTTGGTTTTATGTACCATCACTGACAAATAAATATATATATTCAGGGTCACTGTAGTCAAGCGATAAGAGTACTGTACTCCTCAACTATTCAGGCATGTGACAGACAAGTGTTGCACTTGTTTCACCAGGTTCAAGTAGATAAAGTAATTTCACCTAAGAAATGTGCGGGTTGAAGGGGCAGGGATGTAGGAAGAACAGTAGGCATATTGAGGGGGAAAAAGGTTAACTCCTGAGTTGTCATCACTTTATAAAAAAAAATTAAAAATTTCACCTAAGACAAGTGCAGGTTGCAGGGGCGGGGATGTAGGAAGAACAGAAGGCATATTGAGGAGAAAAAAAAAGGGTTAACTTCTGATTAGTAGAACAGAATGCCAGTCAAGTCGTCCACAAGCAAAGTCGTCCACACCCGTTGGTGTGGAGTCGTCCACACACGATGGTGGGGTCGTCCACAAGACTTAGTTTAATTTGAAGATATAGTAATACGTTGGTGGAGTCGTCCACAAGACTTAGTTTAATTTGAAGATATAGCAATACGTTGGTAAAGTCATCCACGCGACATAGTTTACTTTCGTGATATGGATATTCCCACGGGGGTCGGGCATGCGCCCAAAACAAAAGGGATCATCCTTGGGATATAAGGAATAAGTATTTTAAGTTTCAAGATGACCGATTAAGAATTGTGGCCTGTAGGCGACACACAAAAAGAAAATGGGCGTGGCTCTGCCCCTGGGGGTTGGGCATGCACCCCAAATGATAGGAATGTTCCTTAGGGTACAAAGAATAAGCATTCAAAGTTTCAAGATGATACGTTAAGAAATGTGGCTTGTAGACGACAAACAAATAAATACAAGGAATGGGCGTGGCTCTGTCCCTGTGGGTCGGGCATGCACCAAAAAACAATACGGATCATCTTTAGGATGTAAAGAGTAAGTATACAAAGTTTTAAGAAAATCCAGTTAGAATTGCGCCCTGTAGGCGACACACAGGAACACAAATAATTAACCAGTAAATAATTACGCCCCCCTCCCCCTTTGACCACACATGGGACAAAATATAATATAACTGTTTAAAATTGATGTATGGCACAATATCGCGATAAAACAGTCATTTATTAATGTGATCAACAGAGGACGCACATTATGTTTTAATACCGACAAATGGGGACTTTTTGTATGGTGAACACCAACAACCGAGTACACACACACTCACACCCGAGGACGTTATAACTGTATATTGATAATATAAATTGGCTGGGTTCAACATTCTATATCCGACTTCAGACCCCCTCCCCCCTTTGACCACAGGAGAATCCACTTAAATTTTTACATACTATACTGCATTGTTGTATTCTATTTTTATTAACAGTCTTTATACACAGGTGTGATAAGTAACAGAACCTGCATTGTCTTATATTTATCGGATATATTGAAATAAAAACTAGTTCAAACTAGACCTGCGTAGCAGCAATGACGGGTTTCACTGGTACCACGTTACCTTTGAACTTATGTCACTTTCGGTGCCACGTTATCCTTGAACTCATATCACTTCCAGTACAAATGGAACCGATAAACAGATTTCCACATAAACTTTGCACACATCAAATAAAATGGAAGTAGAATCAACCAAATCCAGCAATATCAATTCATTTTATGCACGTGATCCTGACAAAATTACAGCACTTCCGGTGATAATGAAAATGTTCAATTAGTTTTATGCAAAGCGAATAATAATTGCCACTTTTATAGACCAAAAATCTTGAAAAATGACTTGTGGAAAATTATCTATTTCTCGGCAACCGCACAAGTAAAAAACTATTTTTTGGTATCTATATGACCGTAATGTTTCAATCGATTTGTTGATTGGAATGAAATATCATAATTTGAACGACACGACAAATCAGACTCATTTGAAAAAAATATCTGTTTTGGAGGCTAAAAATACAGTTTTTGAAAAATGACGTTACTTCCGGTGATAATGAAAATCGTAAATTACTTGTATGAAATCGTAATTGGTATAAGGTATCACACAGTGAAAATTTTAAGAAAATCGAATAATAATTGACAGTTTTATGGACCAAAAACCTTGAAAAGTGATCTGTTCAAAATCGTCTATTTCTCCGCAACTGAACAAGTTAGAAACCATTTTGTGATATCTACATGATCTTATGGGTTCATTATATTAGTTGTTTGGAATCAAATATCGAAATTTTAAACAAATAACAAATACGACTCATTTTAATAAATTATTCGTTTCGAAGGCTATAAATATAGTTTTTGCCCAAATTACGTCATTTTCGGTGACATTGAACATGTTAAATTGGATTGACCTAGTTATAATTGACATTACGCATCAAATCGTGTCACTTTTATTAAAATCCAAAAATAATTGACTCTTTTACAGGCTAACTAGCGTAAAAAAAGACTTCTGCAAAATTGCCCATTTCTCAGTAACTGCTCATATTACATAGTAATTTTCTCGTATATTCTCTTCATATTCATATGCTACGAATTTATGAAAGTTGCAAATAAATATTTTAAAGTATGATAAGCCTGAATGGGTTTTGAATAGACCATTTTTACACCCTTTTTTTTACCTTAAAATCGAAATGACCCGAAATCGAAATCGAAATTAAAAAAACTGAGCGCGATGATTTCTGTACCTTTTTAAGACACACCCTTTCAGTCATACCATTTTTTTAAAAAAAATAATACTTGCTTTCAAAAAGTGGTACCGAACTGTTAAAATTGTAGTTTTTGCTAAATTTACGTTACTTCCGTTGTGGAAAAGCAACTTTACCGGGAACAAAAAAAAATGACATTTTAGACCACGGAGCAAAAAACTGAATTAGCCAAAGGAAAAAAAATACGCTGACAAAAAATGTTGCCATTTTTGGTCAAATCAGATAACTCTTTAACCCTTGGTAAAATACCACATAAAAATATTCATTAATAAAAATTTTTTTGGTAAATTCAAGCGCCTAATATCTCTGAAGATTCGTCGAAAATAAAAAATCTAAAGAACTGTAGCTACGTGCCTTGTCTTAGGCTATGTCAAAATATATCAAATATTACAATCCGACAATTATTGATAATGTTACAGAAAAATTTCGAAAAACGACAACTTCCCTGATTTCGGACATTTCACATTGTCGCAGAACGCCAGAAATAGTTTCGAAATTTAAGTTAAACCCACTTTCCCAGTAAAACCGAAGACATCGAATCAATCCTCAAGTAGTTTCTGAGATATGCCCCGATGTAAAAAAAATAATAATAAGAAGAAGTATAATAATCCGAACAAAAACAATAGTGTTTCACACAAGCTACGCAGTGTGAAACCCTAATAAACCAAGACCACAACTTGGAATATTATATTAATCAAGCAAGTCCTACATTTATAAAGGCCCATGTTTTCGAACAGTGTCTAAATCTATGTTTTGATCTAATCAATAACATTGAGTTTGAGAACGGTGTTTCTCAAATTGGGGTTCACAGGGACCAGTGAGGGAGAAAAAAGACATCCAAGTAAATTAGAGTACGAAGTTTTGGGTATTGTAGAATTTTTTAGTATTGGGACGGTGAATTTCAGTAGTTATCCGTCACATTTCCCAGAAGCGACCTAGTTGAGTTCACAATGGTAAGGTGAGGGGATGTAACTGTCTTCACTGCAATAGCAAATTCTCTCGGTTTAACATCCGAATTTATCATTATTTGCATAAACTTGCAATATTTCTATTTAAAGGGAACATCCCAGATTTGAACAGACTTAGAAACAAAAGTGTACGTATGAAATTTGAGCTCAAAAATATTGAAAAAAGATGTTTTTAATTTCTCTAAAAATTTCAGTTTAAAAACGTTTATCCGGATACATAACCCTTTTAAGAGTTCGATTTAATATTTTTCGTTGGGTGACCTGATAATCTACTGCTGTTCCTATAGAAATCTATACAGTGATTGACCCACGTGCTGTACTTGCTAACGAAAGGTACATTTCACCCACACGTTTCCAGATAAAGACTGACGGGTTTAAGTTGTTTGAAAACGTATCACGTATATTGAGTTAGTTGCTCGGGCCAACGATAGAGGATTCTAAGGACTTTTCACAAAATAAAGCAGTTTAATTCTCCAAAATATAATTGAGATTGGCCCTTTAAATAAGACTCTTGACGTAAGTCGGAAACCTGGAAGATGAAAATGTAATTATCATCTTTAAAAAAGTTGGTCGCAGCGCCTCCTTGGCATGTCATTATATATAATATATAAGCATGAATTGTGTCTGTTTGATGTTTCTATGGAATTTAATTAGCCGTTTAGATACTTTTTTGTCACGTTTATACATACAACTAAGTTCCAACAATGTCGTGAGATATATTGAATATAATGTCGTTTATTATATAAAAACATGAACAGTATATTTGTAATTATGAAGCATCAAAGGCCTAAAAAACAATTATTCAGTTCGCCCCGCTTTGAACTTCATTGTTTTTCATTTGCTGCATTTATTTGTTGGCAATATTGTGTGAACATATGAAACTGCAACAAGGAATGTAACAAACTCTTTTAATGCAATGAATATTATTTCTAGTCGACTTTGCCTTGTGTTTTTCTCCTACATAATCGCTTGAAAGTGTCACCAAATATAGGAGAATGTGGTTCGGCCGAACCTCATCCCTTTTGAAAAATCATGTATCCATCGCTGTGAACAGCCTCGTCCTGGACAAAATTCCTCGTTCCAAGAACATGGCAATTTAAAAAATTACCTACGTTTTGGAACTCCAGACAAACGTGGCAAAATTGTGCCAACAATTTTAACACGTTTTTGCCACGTTTGGACAAAAACGCCGAACGAGGCATTTTGAGGGTTTTTTTGTGATGCCTCCCCGGCCCGTTTTTTACTGACAATGCAACCATTGAAACTTTTCGTAGTTCTCCCGTGGCCTCCCGATGCCACAGGAGCTCCCTTGGGACATCGGGAAACCTCTTCCCGACAACTCCTGTGACTCAATTTCTATCTTAGTACATCCGCTAGGCAAATTGCCTTGTGGTACCCACGCATTATATTATACAATTGTAACTGGCTTAATACGCCTTAACAAGTGTCACTACTTGAAATTATTTTTTTATTCTTTTAAATTGCACAACTTAACAATATATCAATTTTAGATTAATTATTATTTTATCCTTATTATTTCGGCAATAATCTTTTATGTTACACCAGGTAAAAATTTCGAAATTTCTGTCAAAAGTACGATGACTAGATGGCTTGATTTTTAATATCATACGAGATGAAAACGCTTATTAAGTTTATAGATATGGCAGAAAAAATAACTTATTTCTCCCAAGTGACCATGTATAATGTGTGTGGTAGAAATCGGTTAACTGAGGACTTGATACATTCGCTGTCTGTCCAATAAACACTAACCGTGGACTTGATACACACAATCATATTTTTCCCTTTTCAAATCATACACACGACAGACACACCTTAATTGTAGAATACCGCCTCATGTGGAACACCTCATATTGACCTTAAAATCAAATGGGATATCAAATCCGGGCTTCTGATGTCGTTACAGTCCTGGATTTAGTTCAAAAAGTCCTCGGTTGAACTCTTTTAATGCAATGAATATTATTTCTAGTCGACTTTGCCTTGTGTTTTTCTCCTACATAATCGCTTGAAAGTGTCACCAAATATAGGAGAATGTGGTTCGGCCGAACCTCATCCCTTTTGAAAAATCATGTATCCATCGCTGTGAACAGCCTCGTCCTGGACAAAATTCCTCGTTCCAAGAACATGGCAATTTAAAAAATTACCTACGTTTTGGAACTCCAGACAAACGTGGCAAAATTGTGCCAACAATTTTAACACGTTTTTGCCACGTTTGGACAAAAACGCCGAACGAGGCATTTTGAGGGTTTTTTTGTGATGACTCCCCGGCCCGTTTTTTACTGACAATGCAACCATTGAAACTTTTCGTAGTTCTCCCGTGGCCTCCCGATGCCACAGGAGCTCCCTTGGGACATCGGGAAACCTCTTCCCGACAACTCCCGTGACTCAATTTCTATCTTAGTACATCCGCTAGGCAAATTGCCTTGTGGTACCCACGCATTATATTATACAATTGTAACTGGCTTAATACGCCTTAACAAGTGTCACTACTTGAAATTATTTTTTTATTCTTTTAAATTGCACAACTTAACAATATATCAATTTTAGATTAATTATTATTTTATCCTTATTATTTCGGCAATAATCTTTTATGTTACACCAGGTAAAAATTTCGAAATTTCTGTCAAAAGTACGATGACTAGATGGCTTGATTTTTAATATCATACGAGATGAAAACGCTTATTAAGTTTATAGATATGGCAGAAAAAATAACTTATTTCTCCCAAGTGACCATGTATAATGTGTGTGGTAGAAATCGGTTAACTGAGGACTTGATACATTCGCTGTCTGTCCAATAAACACTAACCGTGGACTTGATACACACAATCATATTTTTCCCTTTTCAAATCATACACACGACAGACACACCTTAATTGTAGAATACCGCCTCATGTGGAACACCTCATATTGACCTTAAAATCAAATGGGATATCAAATCCGGGCTTCTGATGTCGTTACAGTCCTGGATTTAGTTCAAAAAGTCCTCGGTTGAACCGAGGACGTCCTCGGTTGAAACAGGTCCGCGATTAGAAGGTGTGTATTCAGATGTGTGTCCCCGATATACACCATATACAAACGCACACACACACACACCCACACCCACACACACACACAGACAGGGGCGACGGCATAATACGTTCACATTATGAATGTGGACGTATAAAAATTGTTGTTTGATCACGTACACCCTTCAATCGAGGATTCGAGCTTCTCGTGCGATTTTCTATAATTTAACTATAAGTGTGTGTTTTAATGGTTTCCGAATCAAAAAGAATTTACATAAATAGAAATAAATATGACACTACCGTTAAAGAAATGTGCAGAATTCGGATTCTAATATATCGGTATAAAATTGAATATCAAACACGACGTCGCACTAGTCCGGCAGCAGGTCGACGAACCTGGAAATATAGTCCACCTAATTTTTTTTGATGGATTATATATCTTCAGTATGTGTAGATTAAGAATCCGGATGATGCCACCCTGGCACCTTTGGGGAAATTTAAATATTCAAGGTGGCCGCCATGAGGCATTTTCCGGTGATTTAGTGAGGTAAAATATGTGACAGATTCTTTCGGACCTCGGTTTGAAGATGGGTTTTATAATAATTCGACCCACCGAATCCAATGAGCATGGATATTCCCCCTAAAAGTGACGGCTAATTCCGCTAGGAGAAAAAATTCAAAATGGTGGCTTTTTTAGGCTGGAAACTTGCAAAGATCCCCAAACCAGCGGGTAATATATTAAAATATGGGTTGGGGTATATATATATCGTCAATATGTGTAGGTTCAGAATCCGGATGATGCCACCTTGGCATCCTTGGGGTAATTAAAATATTCAAGATGGCCGCCATGAGACATTGTCTGGTTATTTACTTTAATTTAATGGGGTATAATTCGGGAAAAATTCTCTTGGACCTCGGTATGAAGATGGTTTCTGTAAGAATTTGATCCGCTGAATCTAATGAGCATGATTATTCATCCACCAAAAAACATTAGGTGGACTATATTTCCACGTTAAGGCTTAAAATGGGGTTCGACTGCCGGACTACACCTGTACTTGACACTGTTCTAATCACGCGCAAAGGACAGCCGATCACGCCCCCCCCCCGGATTTCTTTCGACTAATTTACGCTAACTTTATTACAAAAACATCGTCAATACTAATCAAACAATCAACAATAATCATACGATCATACAAACAATACGATTAACTTTAGCACAAAAACTATTTTTGTCCTGGTATTACGCAGGGCTTTAGTGTATGTTTAGTTATTAGGGCATTGCACACTGATCAGCAGTGAATATTCGCTTGTCCGCTACAATCACTGATGAGGATGACATCGACGCGACTTAATGAGTCCCCAGTATTAACTTTTTTCCTCCGACAAAATAAATTTTAAAACATTTTTTTGAAGTACTGTATAAGAAAAATAAATAAAGATGTTTGAAGTAATCGTAGTTCCTATTTAGTGTAAATGGGTAATAAAATGAGTAAAAGTCATCGTTTTGCCCAATCTAATTAAAATATAGATCTATATTTCGTTTCGTTTTTTATACTTTCGATGGCCTACACTCATGTAGATCTAACAAGTTATAGTGGGAGCTCACGTTCTATGACGTCAGGTATCACGTACGGGACATTTGACCCGATAACGTCAGTCATTCGATTAACCAATTAGCGACCGCCATGCTTTTTAAAATCTACTTTTGTTTTGTTTTGATTTCTATCCGCTGGTGTTAGTATATAGACGTCATTGACTGGTAATATCTACCCACAGTTCCACGCATGAAAAGGTCAAACGGTCGATTCGACAGACCATTTGATTGGCTGATCCGTCATTTCAGGCAGAACACGAGTTAAATAACAAGTCATTCAGATCCAAGAGTAGTAAAGACAAGTAAAAACGAAATTTTGAACTATAAAAAACGAAACGAAATTGGATCTGTGTTTTAATCAGATTGCGTTTTGCCCAAAGCAGAGTTACATGTTATGTAAACAACGCATGTGCCATTGAGCCAATGACAGAGATGTTATAAGTAATTATCTGTGAAACACATTGAAGGCATTGACGAATGTACTCTCGGAAGTCAAATTCATCAACTATTCATGGCCAAGCTAGTCAGGTGTTAAACGGTACCGGCGGTACTTGAATATTGCACAGGGTTACTAGTTTCTATTATATATTCCCAGGGTCCTGGTGAACCAGGATTCTGCATGAGGTTCAAGATCCAGTACAGCCGGGCAATATTGGGCGGTGTGGAACATGCTAGAATCGATTTGCATCATATCCGACCCACAGGCACAGTCTGTTTGACACTGCTGTGACTGGGTACCGGTAATTAATAAAGCATTATGAATGTGAAAGAAAGTGTCACCCTGACAAAATTGTACCCCCCACCACTGCACCTATAATTTGTTTGTGCATTTAACATATCCGGACCTGAGTGCGTCATTCATTTATAAATACATTTTTAAAATGTAGGCCCTACAGTTTCCCTTTAAAAAAAAAAAATTCACTCCGCATAAAGTTATCTCACTTAAAGGGACAATAACACTCTTGCTGGCTTGGCAGCTCTAGAAAATAAATAATAGTCTTATTCTAAGTACCAGATGTTTATGTGTCCTACCTGTTGTGTAAATTATCCATTACATCATATTTTACTTGTCCAGAGGGTTCGAAAATATTTTAAAATCCAAGTCACATTTGAAAAGGTTTACGTTAACCTTTCCAAATCATGTAGTTGAATTTTTCCAATTTTTTAAATTAGGTGTGTTACGATGAAATTTGTATCATCAATTTATTTGAATATTGTAAAATAATACAATTTGTTGACCAGAATAAAGATTGGGACATATTATTCCATTCCAACAAGAGTTTTATTGGGGCTTTAAGGCATTGGTTAACAACCTCTTAATCTCTTGTTGGCGATATCACCCTATGTGGAGAAGTGGACGTTAAAGTGATGTGAATAGCCCATCAGACACGATATTGTTGGTCTTTCAAGAACATTTTATAACACTTCTCGTGTGATGAGGTCATTATCAAGAAGCGTTAATCATTATTATAGTATTCATATATAAAGGGAGATAACTCCATTGAAACTTCTTTGGACTAATTCTGTCTCCACGTACGGAAAAGTATGTTTTCACTTCCGGTTGTGTTCAGTTTTTGGAAGAAAATTTCGACTTATGTTTGTTGTTTGATAGCTACATTGAAATCGTTCTCATATTTATCAATCTATGAGCGTAGAGAAAGAACAGTTCATACGATGGAATAATTATCTTCGGTGTTTAGCTGTTTCTTTGTGGATGGATGGAACTGACTAAGATGTGAGTATTGTGAGGAACAAGAATGTTTATGTTTTATGTCGACCCGATGAGGACACAGCTGAGCTAAGCATTAGTCTAATGGCCCCAATCTGTGTATGTGTAACCCTATTTGTTAGCGCAGACTTTGGAAGAAATAAATGAAATTAAGTTGTGTATTTCTTTCAGTTGATACATGGACATTCTTCTGTAACCAAAGAAGATACAGACTCTCAGTCAATGAACTCCCAATGTAGCCAAACTCGACAAATGTCATCATACATACATGTACTTACCATAACACTAGAATCATACAAAACTGTGAAAGATGTCCAGTGGTAATGATGACAATAACAGAACTATTCCTTCACTGGTGAATGGAGCCATCCATCATAAAAAGAAAAATTACAGGGAATTTGAAAAGTATTCAAAAACAGAATCTGGTAGTCATAGAGACGATAAGCCATCTCAATCTCATCATAATGTGGACTCCAGATATTTTCCCAGGAAAAACGAGTCATATAGTGGGAGATATTCATCCCACAGAGAAAGCAATAACAGCAAATACGTGAGCAGTAAATCCGGTTGTGATACGCGTGTGGTCATTCGTCCTTCTTCACAATCAGAGACGTCTTCGTCAAAATATGTGTCCTCGTGGTCCAATTCATATAACAAAGACAAAATTAACAGCTCTCAAAGAACTTCATATGACCGTGATATTCAGTCGTATGCCAAGATTCAAAGAAGTCGTTCAAAAAGTAGTGAAAAAGGTCAACCAGATTTAATGGACTTAGCGATTTCATCAACAAGTTCGAGAGATAAATCTTTGTTTACGCGAATATCCCAGGATAAAGAAAAGCCAACAAACTTCAAAAGTAACAGTGAATCTAGTATGGAGGAAAGTGTAGATCGAGAAATAGATAAAGCCAAAATGCAAAAGGCTAAAAGGAACGAGTTGCGTAGGGCCAGAAGAAGGTGGAGGAAAATGAATTGTGAATCATCGAAACAATCAAGTTCCGAATTAGACAATTCTGGACAAGAAAAACATAGTGACTCAGAAAGAGATGAAAAATCGGGTTCCGAACCAGCTCAAAAATTAAAAAAGTCGGAAAATCTTGATGAACGCAAATGTGACAAGGACTACAGTCGAACAAGTACCGAAAAAACAGACATAAAGTCGGAAAGAATAGTTATAAATACATCGCAAACTTCTTCTGAACTACATAGCAAACGACAAAGCCGCAGTCCAGCAAGAAGTACACGTCACAGCCCACAAAAAAGTTTCCATCGTAGCCCAAGCAAAAGTGATAGTACAAGTAGCAGCCCACTAAAGATCGATCATCGTAGTCCACGAAGGAGTGATAGTAGTTCTAGTAGCCCACAAAAAAGTGTCCGACACAGCCCATACAAAAGTAATCGTCGAAGCCCATACAAAAGTGATACCCATCAAACAGATAAAAATATACACTCTACACCAAAAAGTGATCAGTCCTCAAAAAAAGTTACTTCTTTTTTGGAGGATAAAAATGATACAACTATTGAAGAAGGGGAACTTAAATCCTCTGAATCGTGTCTAAGTGATGATTGTCAGTCTCAAAGTGTGAGCAATCGCGTGAAGGAATCTATTGGAGCCGAATCGGACAAAGTCAAAGACTTACAAAAAGAAAATTCAGAATTAAAGACGACAATTAGCGAATTGACATTTGAATTAGAAACAAAAGGAAAAGCGTTGGAAAGATTTTCTCAAGATTATGATTTTAAGATAGAAAATTTACAAGAGACATACAGTGAAGAAATCGAGTCATTGAAAGAGGAGATTTCATACTTAAAACGTGACAGTGACAGAGAGCGGGAGATAACTGATAAAGCTAAAGCCAAAGAAAAAGATTTACAGAATAAAGTAGGCAGATTGGAAGATGGCTTACTTCATTCTGGAAAAGAAAACCTTGAGTTACATGAAAAAATCAAAAAACTTGAAGAAGAAAATAGTACTTTACGTTCATATAATAATTACCCTAATCTGTATACCCCTCAAACACGAACTGATTATGGCTATCCACAAGTCTGGAAATAAAGTACCTGTCCCAAACATTGTCAGGCAAAACTTCTGGCATTGTCAGACGCAATTCTTCAGTAATAATATCTGTCAACGGTTTTTATTTTTTCTGTGTTTTATCGATAGTATTAACTCAAGTCTGACACAATGTTCAAAATGCCAGGCCTGACGGACAATAAACCCAATTTCATTTATGTACATCATTTGTAAGACTCCCCGAGAAAAAAAGAGTAGATACTAGCTGTAAATTATGGAATACAATTACTGCTTATTACTTCAGTATGAAGCCTTGTCGGAACGTCGCTTAGTAATAAGAAGTTGTTGTGTTCTATACGATTGTGACCTGTATACTCCAGTTTAATTACTAAATGCCATTGAAACAGTTTACTCTGTAATTTGCGTTTCACTGGATTAATAGAATAATTGTTAAATATATTTAATCCTTTGACAGTTGATCTAGGGTCCAACAATACAGGGAGCTGTTCGCAATGGGCAGTTTGAGGCAGTCTAGGGAGTGGTACATGTAGTCTCAAGCTATCTCAGGATACAATGTATACCAGTTTGAAATATATATCAGCTGTCTCTAATTTTTGATAAGAAACCAGGCCAGTTACATACATGTACATGTAGTTGTAGCAAGTGTTAAATTCCATGCTAAAATTTTCTGAAATATATTTTATTTTCCGTGACAAATGTATTTTGGTTTGAGAAAAGCATACAATTAAATCTCCACAATGTACCTGTAGATTGCCTTATTTAATGTTTAGTCAATGAGTTTTATCAACAAATTTATCAGTATATTGTTCACGTTTTTTTTTTTCGTGTTTTATGTTGTTGTTAGTGATTTACAATGGTGATGATTTCTTAATTTTCTTTTCTTTTTCTAATTGACAGAAAATATACCTAAGTGAAGGTAGAGGTACACAGCCACAATATGCATGTATACAAACATGTACAGTCCAAGCAATTTAGTCTAATATTTGTTTGGAGTAATTTCTCCCACATTGGCCTGAAGTTTTCCCAATTTTAGTTTATTTTAATTACTCTGTATGATTTATTTATACTCAGTAGTAGTGCCTATATATTTCAATACAGGGTGTCGTCACACTAAGTTCAAGTTGGAAAATGTGATTTGGAGCGTCCTGAATCAATCAGTTTGGTGTTTGATATGGAACAGTCAAAAGAAGTAATTGAAAAACGTGATTCAGAGTATCCCCTGGATCGATCCGTCAAAGACAGTGCCATTATTTATTTTTTGGATTAAGACTACAAATTGCATGATTTAACTTTTCAACTTTCGTAAGATAGTTTGATTGGGTGGGGCCAGACATTTTATTGATATCAATCCTTATTGACATCGTTGTTATAAAACATACATTATGCAAGAGCTAAATCTGCCTATCGCAGGTCTTTCTTTAGGCCTAAATGTTATTTAAATTATTAATTTGACATTAATTAACTTCTTGGATTTGAATCCTATCTGCTACTTAACGTCCATTAATAATTAATTAAAAAAAACGGATAATCGGGGCTAGGCTCAAAATTCAATCGCTAAAATCTTAGATCAATTTGACTGCAAATTTTTAGCAAATTCCCTTTACATTATCTACTTTTTAACTATTATAGGGAGAACTGCCATTTCTTTATCTAATCTGACATAATGTATCTTTAACTTATATACATGTATAACTTGATTTGTGATAACTGTCTTTGGAAAGGGAGGCTTAAGGACTGTATTATACATTTCATTATCACGAGTGAAGTTATCACTGTTCGAAGACAACATAGATTGTTTCTTATTATGGTGCATGACCATCAATAGTAAGTCTAGATTATTCATTTTGAAATTAAATTATTAAATGACAATCATATATAAATTCATGTAACTCTTGGCTACTCTAGAGAGTTGATTATAGATTTCTCATGGAAATAAATGTCAAAATAATAGTTTATATATAACATTTGAATCCAGAATAAAGACCGAATTAGCTCTTGCATAATCTTTAAGTTGATGAATGAATTAATGAATTAGAAACATGCATATTTCCATTATTATACTTAGATACATAAGGTTTGATAGAGTAATTCTACTTAATTTTTGTAATTGAATAATTTTATCTTTGTTCCATTTCATTTCTCATTGAAAAATAAAAATCATAAAATAAAGTACGAGGTTGGTCGGTTGGTTGATTTGTAAGGCTTAACGTTAGATTCCCGCTTGTCAAACCGCATGGGTTTTTTCCTGGTCTTCTAGTTTGAACCTACCAGTAAAGCCCCCTAAAGTCAGGCACGCCCCCTCTATTTTTTGTTGTGGTTAACAATTTTTAGCTCCAGATATTCTCAGAGGAAAGGAGAGCAAAAATAGTTTAGGTTGGAAATACAGTACTAGTATGAAATTAGTCCTTGTGGGCATTTTTTCCACTCAAAAATCACGGGCTGGGCTTCGCACTCCCAAGTGGGCGCAGCAAGCGCCCCCTTTCTGAAAATCCTGGATCCGCCCCTGAAAGTCACATTTTTTTATAAGTCCAAGTTTTCATGTGGACGTACATGTATATTGTTGTCGCCCTTGTCCACTCGGACGTTCGTTAGTTCCTTTTGGAACTGTCCTTGAGCGAACGATATATTAAGTTCGCTAAAAGACAGTTCTGAAAAAAACTAGGACGTTCGTATGTCCGTTCGTCCATAATTTTCATCCGAAAAGTTCTCGGTTCCTTTCGATATTGGCATGTATCGGACCGTAACTTCATGGATAAGGGCCCGTGATTGTACGAAAATTCACCTTTTTAGTTTGTGGACAATCTAGAGGTCATAATTTTCATTCGATTTTGATGAAACTGAAACTTGAAATGCATGTTTATAACCCAAAGGTCTTAGTTCCTTTCGATATTTGTGCATTTCGCTTTTAAGCTTTTTGTTTCTCTAGAGGTCACATTTATTACCCGATTTAAAAAAAATGTTCGAATATATCACCATTACCCCATAATGTCGGTTGAGTTTAAAATTCGTAAAAATCAGACCAAAGCTGCCGTACAAAATGGCCGCCCCTCGTACGCAAATAATATACAAATATGGTAAGTCAAGGCTATGGACAGTCTAGAGGTCATAATTTTCATCCGACTTTGATGAAACTTGAAATACATGTTTATAACCTACAGGTCTTGTCTTGGTTTAGTTCCTTTCGATATTCGCGCATATCGGATCGTAACATCCTGAATTATGACCTTTGATTGTACGAAAAATCACGTTTTTGGCTTGTAGTCACTCAATTGATTGCAATATTTATGCGGTATTAAAAAAGGTTTGAATTATCTCACCGTTCCACCCTCACGATGGTTAAGTCCAAATTTCGTAAAAAAAAAAACGGACCAAACCTGCTGGACAAAATGGCTGTCCCTCGTACGTGAAAATCGGATCGAAACTTTCTGACAAAATAGCCGGTCCTTGTACGCAAATAGTGTAAAAGTATGTAATACGATGATTGTGGACCCTCTAGAAGTCATAATTTTTATGCTATTTTGATGAGACTTACAATATATCTTTATATCCCAAATATCTCATTCCATTTAAGACCACAACTTCCTGGATTATGGCCTCTGCTTATACAAAAAATCGCCCTTTTTACCCTGTTCGCTATCCATATCTTGCAAAATATGGGCGTATCTTCCTGATTAGTTTATGTATCTCAAAATGTAGGGAGCAAAAATAAGACCACTTGTTGCTCTGTCTGTAGTGAAAAGCATTAAGCCCAACGAAAATTCGACAAAGAGTTAACAGCGCCGCTCTGTTACATAGATGAATGGCGCATCTTTACTATAAAGAACCAATCTCGATTATATTTTGGAGAATAAAACAGCCTAATTGTGTGTGAAAAACTCTTTCGTGTTAAAAGTCCTTGGGGCAGAACAGCTAACTCAAGGTACATAATAGATTTAAACCCGTCAATTTTCATCTGGAAATGGAGATTTGTTTCCAAAGCTTTATTATACGGTGTCGGGAAAATGTGCAATGTAGTTGAAATTTACCTTTCGATATCAAGTACAACACGTACATGTAAGTCATGCACTGTTAATAGACTTCTAAGGGAATGACAATAGAATATCAGGACACCCAATACAAAAATTGACCCGAAATCTTAAAAGGGTTACGTGTCCGGATAATCGGTTTTGTTTGATCAACTATTTGATATTTTGAGCTGAAATTTTTCTCGACACGGCAAATTCACCTTTCTTCTATGTTTTGGCGCTTGAATTGCATACATACACAGACGTTTATTTATGAGAATGTTCAAATCGGGATGATCCTTTAAACCCCATTTAGGGCCTGACAAGGATAGCTGCCTAGTCGTTCGGATGGGACGAAAAACCGAGGTCCCGTGTACACATAGGAGTGCACGTAAAAGATCCTTTGGCAGTTGGAATTCGATATAAGAGTAGGCCGTAGTGCCGCTGCCCGGGCAAAATTTCCCTCATAGCACACTTTATGGCGTATGCCCGTCTTCCATTAGCCCAGGTTAGGTGCATAAGAGTAGGACGTTAAACCCCATTTCATTTCATTTCAAACCCCATTTAACTCTTTCCTCCTGATACCACAAAATGCTGTAAATTGTACCGTAAGCTGTTTTAAAGCTGCAATTTCATATTTTTAAGTTATATTTTTAAAATATATTAAAATAAAGCCTTAAAATAGATGATATCTATAAACAGTCCTACCTTGTTAAAGAATAATCCTATAATTCCCTATTGCCAGTTGAGAAATTGGCAAAAATATCATTTTCAACTGTAAATTCAAACGTTTGAAGATAGCTATTGCATGGGGGTAATGGAAAAACAAGGGGGGCAATTGCAGTGTTATTATTGCCGATGTGAAGGATTTGTAAGTGTGGAATATAATGCCTATGATTGTATAATAGTGAGTTGACAACCTACAAGCAAAAGACATAGAAATAAATATGTTTTGACTTTCTTGGAAAATATGATATTCCCGCTTTAAGGTTCACGACCAAAATGAATCAATATTTTGACCTAAAATTTTTGAGACGAGGTAAATACACCATTCCTCTAAATTTTGGTGTTTAAATTTCATACATACACGGATTTTTATTTCTGAGAATTTGTTAAAATCTGGATGGTTCCTTTAAAGAAGATTTGAAACTAGGAAGCGCTGTCCCGAAACTAAGAATAAAATATCAACTCATATTATCCAGATTTAAAGCGAAAATTACATATCTTCTAATAAAGTCAAAACATAATTATTTCTAAGTCTTTTGTTCAGTTGGTTGTCAACACACAATTATACGATCATATTTATCATTATCACACTTAAAAATCATTCACATAGAAAATAATAACACAATTACCTCTCTTGTTTTTCTATTCCCCCCCCCCCCCCCATGGAAAAGCTTTCTTCAAACGTTTGAATTTAAAGTTGAAAATGATATTTTTGCCAATTTCTCAACTGGCAATAGTGAATAATAAGATAAATAGGACTATTCTTTAACAAGGTAAGACTGTTTATAGATACCATCTATTTTATGGGTTTATTTTAATACTTTTTAAAAATATAACTAAAAAATATGAAATTATTCTCGCGTTAAACGTTTTGCCACCAAAGGTGGTTTGAATACTTTTTGATACAAAATACACTGCCCTTTTCTGTGAGGTCAGTTAGCCTGGTGTGCGATATTTTTGTTTGTTTCCGATTATATAGTGGGTTTCTTTTCTCTTTTTTATTCTTTTTGATGTGTCTATAATATATTTGTCATTAATATGTCTTAAAACATTATTTTCAAGTGTAAAGGTAACAATTATAATCGTGATAAAGTTTTTTTTATTGACGCTGTAGGAATATTTGTGTTTGCTAACTTTATTTCGAATCCGGGTGCTGGAAATGAAATGAGGTTTAACGTCCTACTGTTCTGGGGGATCACGTGGCTAAGTGGGCAAGACGCTGGCTCACTAGCCTGGAGTTCGATCCCTGCATTGGCCGAGAAAGTTCATACAGTTTTTCCTTGTCAGTGATGCAGGACGGTGGGCCTGACAAGGACAGCTGTCTAGTCGTTCGAATGGGACGAAAAACTGAGGTCAAGTGTACACATTGGCGTGCACCTAAAAGATCCCCTGGCAGTTGGAATTCGATATAAGAATAGGCCATAGCGTTGCTGCCCGGGCAAAATTTCCCTCATAGCACACTGAATGGTGTATGCCTGTCTTCATTAGCCCAGTTTAGGAGCATCACTGACAAGGTGAAACCGCCCGGTGCTGGAATACCTATGAGAGGAATGTATGACAACTCATCGCAAAGATCAATCAGCCCAATTTAGCAATATCCATACTATATAAAATACTATTTCAATGTTAAATTAAAACTCAGATATATTTAAAAGTATTTAACATAACATATATATATATATACCATTAAGAAAATAAGAGAGAGAGAATGGGGTTTAACGTCCACTCGAACCAAACATATGGTTTACTTTATTTATTTGAATAATTCGCTTGCGCGTAGGGGTCTTTAGCAGTGGGAGGAAACCAGAGTACCCGGAGAAAACCCACGAGGTTGGACAGGCAACCCTACTCCTACAGGATAGCGATGACATCAGGGTTGATTATGTTTTTGATGGATTAATTAATGTCTAATCAATAATTTAGATAACATTTCAGGCCTAAAGAAAGACATGCAATAGGGGGATTTAGCTCTTGTATAATGTATGTTTAAGAAATATTCTTATACTAAGAATTTAAAAAAAAACCCAACTAAACTCACATTTTAATCTTAATCTTAAATCTTTGGTTATACTTAACAAAATAAAGAATGAATGTTGTTTATTTACGTTATAGATATTAAACTGTTGTTGTGCTCAATGACGTCAACAGAACAATAAAAACGTATTAGAAAGGGCAATTCAAGCGGAAGCGCAAACCAAGTACGAAATAAATTTAGGATGTTGTACCATTTCGCTGATTTCAGCATCTTTTGACCCAGTGTTTTTCTTGTTGATGTTTTTTTTTTGTATCCTGGCAATACCAATTTGTCTATCCACAGAAATATGGCGCATGAAATAAACATATTTGTACTGTCCACAAGACAGTGACTCGTTACAGCTTCCCCCATTAGCTCTCTACATACATTTTAGCGGTTCAACATCCGTTTAGACAGCACAGAATGATACCTCGTTAGTAATACGTTTGACGTAATACTAACGGTAATAACGAAGTCGGTCGGAATGATAAATCCGTTAAATAAATAAATCTATCGCGAGAAACCAGGTCAATGTCCGGGTTGGTAAAGCTCTACCCTGCGAAATTATCTTTCCCAGGATAACAAACAGGATGTCTATGGAACAATATATATATAAACTAGCCAGTTGGACTCGTTCAATCATTCACTTCTGTTGGTGGTAATATAACCGTTGTTTAACTAATCCAGTCATAAACCAAGATGAAATCTGCTACAATTATTTTAGCCTTTGCTGTTGCCCTGTGTGTCATGTTTCAAGTATCAGACGCTGGTAAGTTGATCATATTTCATTTATTTTTACCATTCTTCAGTTTTTACGTCTATTAAAGTCTATGTGCGTGTTTTGCATTTTTAGGAAAACATTATAGATTTACCGAGACTTCAAGATGCATTATGTAAGAGCTAATTTGCCGATTGTGTAGATCTATTTTCTTCCTTCAAAATACTGTAAACATTTGTGAAGATTGCAAGTACATAGGCCCCTATTCAACTTTCTGGACCCCGATATTAAGTATATTAGATCACCGCGCCCATTAAAAAGTTTCAGGAAAAAATAGTTTAAACAGTCGACGCTACAATTTGGCAACTTTTCAAACAGTCAAACTCTCAGAATTTCATAGAGAATAAAATAACGAACATTTTAAAGCCCTACTGTTCTGCCCTAAAAGGGCTAACGAAGACGAGTATTCGCAATACAGTGGGCTATAACCCACTTTCATTGCTAATAGATCCTGGATATTTTTTGTTGTGTTTTATGATTTTGTCTGCGTGCTTAAATACATGTATAGACACATCATCAAAAAAGAAAGAGACAGAAAGGTGGCCCTTAATTTAACACACACTCGACTAAACAAATTAGATTATTTCGGGACTAAAAAATGACGCCATTTTAGTTAAATAAGTCATCTCGGATGGGAGGAAGCTGGAGGACCCGGAGATAATCCGTGAAGCTAGACAGGCGATAGTACTTCTTGTCGCGTGCACTCTTGAGATCGAAAACACGTCACTGTACTGACTCAATGAGAGACATTCTGATCCAACGCGCTCCCTGCCCACCCCAAACCCCAACAAAACACGTTAGCTTTTGTCTAAACGTTTTCAATTGTATTTTCATTTTTCTTACAGCCATTGCAAGATGTCATTGTGGAGGAAGATGTGGAACATTTACATGTAGTAATCCAGATACTGTTACAGGCTGTAACTGTGCTAGTTGTACATGTACTCGTGGAAATATAGGTAAGCAGACAAGTGCAATGGGTCCTAATTGTCTGCCAAGGCACCGTGCAGTCTACAGGCGCGGATCCAGAGGGGGGGTCCAGGGGGTCCGGACCCCTCCCCCCCCCCCTGCTCAGGCTTGAAAATTTGAAACTTAAATCTATGCGATTTTATTGGCGATTTTTAGACCTGTAATTTTGTAATTTACCTTCCGGGATTACGTCAGAATGCACCAAATTGAATCTAATTTACCAAATTAAGTGGTTGAGCGCAATTACTTAAGAAATTATCAAACCTAGAACCCCCCCCCCCCCCCCTGCAAAAAATCCTGGATCCGCGCCTGGTCTACAAAGACTACTGGGGTGTTTTTTGTATTCCAACTGTCACGGGTTGTTAAGCGGGAGAGGGGTTTATATAGGCTTTGCCCACAGGCACTTGAAGGGATTAAAATAAATTAAAATAAAACTTCTTACTACTGCTTGACTATAAGAAGTTTTATTTTAATTTATTTTAATCCCTTCAAGTGCCCGTGGCTTTGCCTGTTCCCCCTATCCACTCAGTTTCTGAATAAATATTGTTTATAAAAAAAAGGGTTGTTAAATGTGCACCATGCACCGCCTCTTTGTCCAATTCGAACGACTCTGTCACTCATCCACTCGATCGAGCTGTCCTTATAAATTAGCTATACCCTAAATTGCGGACCGGGAGCACCACTAGGCCCCCCAAAACCCAAACAGACGGACAACAGTCACAGCAACTACATAAATTCTATAATCAGTTTGGAAATCTATCAAAACACTAAACAAAATTTACATCCCTGGTATAACATATTAAAAACCATAAGGGCGCCTGTAACAAAACGTGTATGGCCCGGAGTATATTAACATTTCTATAAATTTGGGGACCCACCCCCGAAGTTGACCCAGGGCTCAAAAGAATTTGACGGAGTTATTAAGGGTACACAACTTTCTACCTAATGAAGTACTAATTGTTCGTCTGTTATATATTTTTTTCAGGATTCCGTAAATGTTGTGCCGATGATTGTGGTTTCTGGAACGCGAAATATTGTTTCCGATGCAAACCTTATCAAAGCTGTAGCTGTAGTGGATGCCAATAAAATCTAACAAAGACCTCAAAAACTTCTTTTCCGTTTTTAATTATTTATATAATTTATAAAATAATGTGCCAACACATGTGTTTTTTAAATATATTTATATTTGAAACAAACGCTGTACATATTTTATTGGTGTAAAAAGTTTTAAATTGTTGTACCAATCATTGTCATTGGGGGAGGGGGGAGGGGGGAGAAAGAAATGTTAGCTATGCAAACTTTTATCGAAGCTGTAACACCCCAATATATTTTCTTATATTATTAATATCAATTTTAACTTGGTGTTCCAATAAACTTTTTATATTTTGATGTTTTTATATTGTATACATGTATATTATTTATAAATTGGTGTGTCAATCATTGTGTTTTTGGAAGACTTAGAAATGTTTTCTATGGTAACCTTATCATACCCAAGCTGTAGCTGTAATGGATGCAAATAATGCGACAGAAAACTTCTGTATTATTATTTGATATATTTTTTATATTTGAATAAAGTTTTCTACAAGTGTTATTGGGTGTTTATGTTTTATGTTTTGGTGAAGACATGTTGGAAATGAAATGAAGACGTGGATATGTGATGTAATGTTCTTTGAGTGAAATTCTTTCCGGGCAGCGGCACTACGGCCTGCTCGTATTTCGAAATTTCCATTGTCAGGGTTTCTTTCACGTGCACGTCTACGTCGAGTGACTTGATGAAGTTCCCCTTCAATAGGAACCACCGTGTCATGCAGGGATACCATTGCATCACCCGTATCCTTCGGAAGCGACATGCGCTTTTGCTCATAGAAAAGTCTAGTCAAGGATAAGGTCCATTTTCCATGTGCGTGTTTCGCTATGTTGGACCCAAATTTCGTTCAAATAACCCTAAACCCTGGCAAGACTCTCTGTTGTCTACCACTGACCAGAGAAAGAAACCTCGCTCAAAAAATCGGGCGTTTTCACGGAGTAAAACGTTATCGCCATTTTATTATTTAAAATGGATAATCGAGACTTTGTTTCTATCCGTTTACGTGTTGCTGCGCCAATCTGTTTTACAGGGGTAAAAACACTGGTCTTACTTACATCCGTATAAGTTATATGGGGGTCACGGATCCCTGCATTGACCGAGATATTTCCAGGGAGCGTGGTCCTCCCTTTGTCAGTGATGCAGGATGGCGGTTCTGACTAGAACAGCTGCTCATTAGTTCGGATTGGACGAAAAACCGAGGTCCCATGAACATATTGGCTTGCACATAAAAGATCCTTTGACAGATGGAATTCGATATAAGAATAGGCCACAGTGCCGCTGCCCGGCCCAAATTTCCTTCATAGGTCACCTCTGGCTTGCGGCTGTGGTTTCGATCCCTGGTTTGAGCGCATGTGGCATGGAGATAGGGGCGCCTTCTCAACCTCGTGGGTTTCCTCCGGGCACTCCGGTTTCCTCCCACTGCTAAAGCGAATTATTGAAATAAAATGAAAAACCATGTGTTAGTCCCGAAATGACCTAGTTTGTATCGAGTGGACGTTCAACCCCATTTCTCTCTCTCTCTCTCTCTCTCTCTCTCTCTCTCTCTCTCTCCCTATGTAAACCCCATTTCATTTCTACACTACTACCATATTCTTAACCCCACAAGAGAAGAAAACAAAGAACGGATGACATGCAAGGCCATTCATTAATGCCTAGGAATATTTATATAGAGCAATATAGATTATCTTAAAACAATATTGCCATAAACAACTGAGAATAAAATGTATTCCTCATATCGTATAACTCGTATTCCAGTCTGAAAACTTTGCAATATACAAACATATTTAACATAATTATTGCTATTAAAGGTAATTATGGGAGATTAGATAAGAGCTGGTAGTTCTCACTATAATAGTTACAAAGTAGATAATGTAAAGGACATTCACTGTAAATTACAGTCAAACTGATCCACTCTAAACCAAAAATTCAGAGATTGAATTTTTGGCCTAACCTCGATCATCATTACTAAAGTCGATACGATGAAATATAGTCTCGATTATCCATTTTATGATTAAATCACATGGACGTTGAGAAGCATATCGGATCCAGTAAATATCTCAGGCTAGCGATAGCATCGAGATTTGATTATGGTCTGGATAAGTTAATTAATGTCTAATCAATAATTTAGATAACATTTCAGGCCTAAAGAAAGACCTACAATAGGCAGATTTAGCTCTTGTATAATTTATGTTTAAGAAATATTCTTATACTAAGAATAAAAAATATAAAAAAATAAACTCATATGTCAATCTTTATCTTAAAACTTTGGTTAGAATTAATAAAATAATGAACGAATGTTGTGTATTTACGTTGATATTAAACTGTTGTTGTTGTGCATATTGACGTCAACAGAACAAGCAAAACGTATTAGAACGGGCAATTGAAGTGGAAGTGCAAACCAAGTACGAAATAAATTTAGGATGTCGTGTCATTTCGCTGATTTCAGCCACTTTTGACCCAGTGTTTTTCTTGTTGATATTTTTTTTTGCGTCATCGCAATACCATTTGGTCTATCCACAATATGGCGCATGAAATAAACACATTTTTAATGTCCGCAGAAACAGTGACTCATTACAACTTCCTCCATTGGCTCTTTACATATAATTATGTTACTTTTTCAGCATCCGTTTAGACCATCAAAGAACGATACCCCGGTCCTAACACTGACGAGTAAAAATAAAGTCCGTTAAATGATAAATACGTTAAAGAATCACGAGGAATCAGGTCAGTGTCCGGGTTTGTGAAGGGCTAATCTGCGAATTATCTTTTCCCAGAATAACGAACAGGATGTTTGTCTGTGGTAGAGTATGTATATAAGCTAGTCAGTTGGACTCGTTCAATCATATTCACTTCTGTTGGTGCTACTATAACTGTTGTTCAACTGTTCCAGTCATAAACTAAGATGAAATCTGCTACAATTATTTTAGCCTTTGCTGTTGCCCTGTGTGTCATGTTTCAAGTATCAGACGCTGGTAAGTCAACTACTTTTAATTTATTTTACCGTTTACCATTCTTCAGTTTTTACGGCTGTTAAAAAGTGTATGTACGTTATTTGCATTTTAGGAAAATATTAAATTTACCACGATTTAAAGATGTATTTTGTAAGAGCTAATCTTCATATACCTGCAATCCATGTCTATTTTCTGACTTCAAATGTTATATAAATTATTATTTTAACATTTGTGAAGGTAGCAAGTCCATAATCAACTCCCTCTGCATTTTGTTCATATCTGGTCTATGTCGTCATAGAGGATGCCGAATGTTGACAATTTTCAATTCATCATACAATTGTGGGCCTTTCTTTCACTGAATTGATTGTAGGCCTTTTTTTCACTGAATTGATTGTAGGCCCTTTTTTCACTGAATTGATTGTAGGCCTTTCTTTCACTGAATTGATTTAAACCATTATTGAACTGATATTCCCCTCCTGTGGTATTTCCTACAATATTGTAGCTTTCAAGCGATTGATCAAATCTTCTAATAGCATCCAGAATCATTAATATTTATTGTATAACGAGAGAGAGAGAGAGAGAGAGAGAGAGAGAGAGAGAGAGAGAGAGAGGGAGAGAGAGAGGGTTTAACGTCCACTCGACACAAACTAGGTAATCTCGGGACTAACATGGTTTAATTTTATTTCAATAATTCGCTTGCGCAGTGGGAAGAAACCGGAGGACCCGGAGAAAAACCCACGAAGTTGGATAGGTGACGCTACTTCTTGTCACGTACAACTGGGTATTCGAAATCGCGCCAGTTATGACAGACCCTATGATACACCGCGCACCTGCTAACAATTCTGCCATCCAACTCCCCTTATTGTATAAACGAATATTTAGACATTTCCCGACGTGGTCTCTCCTTATCAGTGGTGTAAGACGGGGGCCCCGGTAAGGATAGTGTCTTGTCGTGCGGATGGGACGAAAGAATTGAAAGAAATTGAATAAAGTGGGGGTTAACAGAGCTATTTATTAAAGACCAACATTCGCCATTGTTAATGGATAGTGTATATGTTTTGTTGTTTTTTATAATTTTATCAGTAACTTTAAAAATTGCCTAAATAGTGATGTTATTTTTAGTGTTCAATTAAGCGAAGTAGACGCAGAGAAATGCCCACTCGACACAAATTAGATGATTTCGGGACTAATACATGGTGTCATTTAAATTAAAATAATTCGCTTGTAAGTTGGGACCTTTGGCAATTGGATGAAACTTGAGAACCCAGAGAAACCCACGAGGATAAGCAGGCGACCCCACTCCTTGTCGTGTGCACGTTTGAGATCGAAAACGAGCCATTTCACTCATTGACAGACCTTATGATCTAAAGCGCATGAGCTAGACAACTGCCCACCCCCCTCCCCTTCACTCTCCCCACTTTCACCCAACAGAAAAAAAAACAGTTCTTGTCTAAACGTTTTCAATTGTAATTTTTTTTTCTTACAGCCTTTGCACGATGTCAATGTGGCGGAAGGTGTGGAACATTTTCATGTAGAGATCCTAGTACTGTTAGAGGCTGTAATTGTGTTTCTTGTACATGTAGGCGTGGAAGTATAGGTGAGCAAAAATGAAATGAAAAGGGGATTTTAAAACCACTTTCTTGTTTGCAAATACTGTGTTAATGCAGACGGACATACACCAGTGAAAACTGTCTACCCACACAGCGGCACTACGACGGTCTACTTTTATTTTCGAATCCCAACTTTTAAGGGATCTTTTTATGTCACGCAGCGTGTCAGCATAATTTAATCTTGTTTCAAGTGTACGTGGGGTATTTCATTTTCTGTATTAATATCGTTTGTTTGTCTGTCTGTTGGCTGGCGGCTACGAAAGGGTTCAATATTGGGGTAGCTGGGACGGGGGGGGGGGGGGTAACATGAGTCGAGTCAATCTGTTTCACAGAGATTATGCGACGGACGTCTTTTATCTCTGCCCAAGATGACTGACCTTGTATATAGTAAAAGCAGGTCAGACCGCTATAGTTCTACGTGTGACGTCACATCATAATTGATGGTACTATTTTCTGTACCTATTTATGTTCAATATGGAATATTTTTTATCCAGACATATTTCAAATATCTTTATTTATTTTTCTTATACTCCAAAAAAAAAAAAGAAAAAAAAAAGTGTTTTAGAATTTAATTTGTCGAGTAAAAAAGTTAATATGCCTGACTCATTAAGTCTCGTCGATGTCATGCACATCAGTGATTGTAGCGGCCAAGCGAATATTCACTGCGGATCAGTCTGGAGTCAAGTGGCGTTGGACTACCGCTTCCGGTGTCGGAATTATACTCTCCCTTCAACCCGTCCAGCACCGGCTCATCCCCTACAATAAATATGTTAGAGGCCCCTATACAAAATTTGGGGACCCACTCAAGAGTTTGACTCGGGACCCATAAATATGTGACTGGGTTATTACTTAATACCTGATACAGTACTAATTTCTGGTTTGTTATATATTTTTTCAGGATATCGTAGATGCTGTGCCAACGATTGTGGTTTCTGGAACTCGAAGAAATGTTTCACATGCAAACCTTATCAAAGCTGTAGCTGCAGTGGATGCCGATAAAACCTAACAAAAACCCAAACAATACCTCAAAACGTTTTTACCGTTTTTAAATTATTTATATAATTTATAAAATATTGTGCCAACAAATGTGTTTTGTGTAAGACTAAGAAATGTTTCCTATTCTGTAACTGTAAAGGATGCGAGAGAGAAATGTGGTTTATCGTCCACTCGACACAAACTAGGTCATTTCGGGACTAACATATGGTTCAATTTGTTTGTTTTTTTGGAAGGGGGGAGGGGACAAATATTTTATATTTGAATAAAGCGTTGTATAGATGTTATTAAAATATAATTTTTTTAAATTGTTGTACCAATCATTGGGTTATTTTTTAACTAAGAGACGTTTCCTATGCAAAGCTGTAACCACCCACCCCCACCCTTCAATATGCCCCCCACGAAAACAAATTTGTCGACCATAGTTCTAAAATACCTACTGTTTGTAACAAACAGCAGGCAATGATAATCATGTGGAGTAATGGTTTGGGGACTTGGCACCTTGCACCCAGTATAATATTATTTGTTATTTACTGACATTTATCTGCCATATATTTCGCTCTGACATCTATCTACAATGTATTTTGTACTAACTTGCCCAACTATATTCATGTTCAGAGATTGCTAACGAACGATTTTCTGAGCTAGAAAACGCGTTTGCGGTCGTTCAATTTTCAAAATTTTCTGGGGGAGGAGCAGTGACGGATTATTGCGAGGGAAACAGAGGCCAATGTCTTGTGCACGACTATTTGGTGACCAAATAATGAAGACCTCTTTTCCCCCAAATCATGAAACATAGTGGCCTTGTTTTGATGAATTTTGAAATTTGAAATCATTAGGTATGGGGTATTGATCAGAAGAAAAAAAAAATGATATCAACCAGAGGCGGATTTAAGGGGCGGGGGGGGGGGTGCAAGGGCCCCCCTCCCCTAATTTTCGACAGTGCCCGTTTTACTGCTGAAAGTGCCTGTTCTCAGACCCAAATATGTCCGTTCCTTGGCAACCCGTTGCAGGTATCCCAAATGACTCAAACCATCGACTCAAACACACCACTTTTAACAATAACTCGCTCGCCTAGACAATTTGCAAGTCGCATGTTCAACTGATTTTTGTTCGATTTTAAGGCTCTCTTTCAACGATTTCCGAACGTTTATTTAGACGAAAATATCAGCCAAATAGCATTTGGAATGGCTACAGATGCAAGGAAAAACCCCTCTTTCAGCGGTGTGCCCCGTCTCCTCGGTCAGTGCCCTCATGTTGCGCCCCCCCCCCCTTTTCAAATTTTTCAACGATTTCACTTGGGGGGGGGGGGGGGGGGGCAGCGGGAGAAGGACCCATCTCGCCTGTACGTCACATTTGAGCGACTTGAAGTTGTTGACCTGCACCAGGGACTAGAGACGTGTGATGGAGATAAATTGACGATTTATTCATTATGTTTATTACTATTAGGATGTGGAGGTTGGGTGTCCGAATGGTTAGTGCGTATGCGTTGTATCTTAAGGTATTGCGCGTAGAGGTGTTGAGCAGTGGGAGGAAACCGGTGAAATCCCATGAGGTTGGCCAGGCCACTGACACGCACGTCCCCCCGCCCAACACAGGATATACTCGCATTGTTCTTAAAAGGACACAGATCACCAAATATTCCTGGGCAGTCACCCACGAAACAAGGGCGAAAGTTATTTTTAGTCCTTCTCTCCCTTTCCCTTTTTCCCCCTTTTGCATGGCGATTTTTGTTGAATTTTTGGTGTAGAATCGAAGAAAAGGGTTTGAAAATACATTTTCTGCCAGGTTTTGGTGAATATTCATGATTTTGAGGCGGAAGGATACAAGAGTTGTGAGGTTGGTTACGTTGAAAGGGAGGGCCGAGAATTGCAAGGTTAGCTGTCTCTACTTCCAGCTTGTCTATCTCAAGTTTTTCATGAAGAACCTCATACATGCTTTTGGGCAAGAGTCTGCCACATGTTGCTCCATCTGTGGCAGAAAGCGTTTTGCCCAACGAATATTTGGGAAAAAGTTACAACCGGTCTAAGAGACGAGAATTAACATTAAAGTCAATGGGGCAATAATTAGTGATCTGTGGCCTGTCTGCGTATGACAAGGCTGTGACTGATATGCCTTAGTTTTGAAAATATGATGACTAATTTGTCAGAAAATATGTAAAAAATACCTTGACTACAGAAAAACTATAAAAAAATAAATTTAAAAAAAAAATTTTCAAAGTTTCGGGAAAAATTGTGATTTTACTGCAAATTTTCCAATTTTCAGTTTTTATTTTTAATTTCTAACAGTAAGAAAAATATTTCAATGTCCAATTTTGGTGTATTCAGCCTCAGAAAGCACAGATAAAGTGAACAACATTGTAATTTCACCTAATTTTGTCTAAAAATCAGGAATATTCACAGAAAATCTCCAGATTCTCCCATTTCGATGTAAAAATTAATGCTTTCATACCTACTCAAATGACTCAAAATTTCTTAAAATGCCCTTATTTTCATTGCTAATGTAACTTAGATGGGATCTATAAGTTTGTCAAGTTTCGAAATAGCTCCAGCTTTCGTACAGAAAATGGAAAATTGGCAACACTGAGTTAATAATATACAGCAGATGGGTTTGTACAAAATGTTCAAAACAGGGGTAGGCTCAATTTGGCCACTATTTTACCCAGAACAAGCATTTTTTTCTTCTTTGAAGCATTAAATTCTTGCATTTTCTTCATGTAGGAAGCAATATCCCAGTCTTTATGGACATTTTTCACCCCTTCTTTCTGTTTAGAGGGGCTATAAATGCCCCACCCCACCCGTTTTTATTAATGTGTTTTGAGAGATTTAATTGCACCAGTGTTGACAATTAAATGATAACAATTGGAATTTGTTGTTGAATTACAGATGGGAATGTTATTTTTTGCCAATAAATGGTCATTTTGTACATTTCAAGGATTTCTGACCTTTTTTGTTCATAGTCAAACTTAGAACCTTGAGACATGTCAGGCCAGTAAGACCACACCCTGATACAGAACTGGTGTAGATGTGTAAATGTCAGCTTAATGTTCAATATTTTCTTATAAAAATCTAGGATTTGTGGTGTTTGTTGCATTTATGTCACTTATAGAACAGTAAAATGTTAATTTTGCTCCTTTTCAGGCCTCTTTTATGTTGTCAACTATGTCATAACTACCTTTTTGACTTCATTTTTTAAGGCAATTGATGTAAAGGTCCAGACATCTTGCTTCAGTACAATAATTGCAATAAAGATTTGTATGATGCCTCTGAGGTTTGAGATGTTGAAAACATTAAACTATTTCCAAATTTGTGAAAATTGTGTATTCTGTGACCCTTTTGTTAGAGCGGGGTGGACATAGGCCAATTATGGCATTTTTTTCTTTCAGCAAGGCCTATTTTAACCATAATTCACATTTATTGCACCTATTTTAGTTTTTATGTTCATATATTAGCCAGGGATGGTAAATCATATCTGTTAGACAGATTCCTTTGGTAAAGTTGGCTCTGCAACCAAAGATAAGATTGATTCAGTCATTGACATTTTTAGGGGGTGGGGTTACATGTTTCAGTACAGACCTTTATAATTTCAATCAATGCAACAGTTTTGTGATTTTTCTGTTTGCATAATGTCCAGGGTTTCTAAAAATATATTACTTGCCAGTCTGGCTATCTAATAAAGTGGAAAATTATTGGTTTTTTGAAAGATGCTACATGTAAATTTTGTACATTTTTCATGACATGGCAGTAAAAAAATATATTTTTGATAAAAATTCCAAATTATGAGTGTTTTCTATGTAGTTTGTTTGCAACTCGTCTAATTTTTTCACAGAGCTCAAATACTGCCTCTATTAAAAAAGATTTTTTAAATTTTAGCACAAAAGGCCCAGGGACCTGAGATGCACCACTGTACTTAAAGCAGCATGTATACTTAAAGGGCCATCATTTTTGCAATTATTCTTTGATTTTGATTTCCTTTCACCAGCATGTTGCCAGAACATATGGGAAGCAAATACAAAAGGCCTTTTGGTGATATCCGAAGTTTCACCCCTATATAGGACACAGATCACCAAATATTCCTGGGCAGTCACCCACGAAACAAGGGCGAAAGTTATTTTTAGTCCTTCTCTCCCTTTCCCTTTTTCCCCCTTTTGCATGGCGATTTTTGTTGAATTTTTGGTGTAGAATCGAAGAAAAGGGTTTGAAAATACATTTTCTGCCAGGTTTTGGTGAATATTCATGATTTTGAGGCGGAAGGATACAAGAGTTGTGAGGTTGGTTACGTTGAAAGGGAGGGCCGAGAATTGCAAGGTTAGCTGTCTCTACTTCCAGCTTGTCTATCTCAAGTTTTTCATGAAGAACCTCATACATGCTTTTGGGCAAGAGTCTGCCACATGTTGCTCCATCTGTGGCAGAAAGCGTTTTGCCCAACGAATATTTGGGAAAAAGTTACAACCGGTCTAAGAGACGAGAATTAACATTAAAGTCAATGGGGCAATAATTAGTGATCTGTGGCCAAAAGTATCTCGGTGGTTCTTGTTTAATGGGAGGTAACTCCATTTTACTCTTGCACTGACAAGTTGATACCATCGACTTCTAAGAACCAGGGGCCTATTTTACGAAATTTTAACTAAGATAAGATCCCAATTTTAGTAATTTGATTGGATAATATTAGATTGATTTTAGTGCTTAGCCAATCAAAATTGAAGTATCTACTAAAATTGGATTTTATCTTAAGTTAAAATTTCGTGAAACAGGGCCCTGGGCGCTTTACTAATGACAACTGCTGTCATTAAATCATGTAAGTGCTATTTTTTCTAAAATAAAGTTTATTATGTATAGAAAATGTTTAAGAATAACCCAGTAGTAATAAGCAGGTTTATAACAATGGTATAAATGTGACGACTGGTGTAAAAGTGTGCCTTCAAACTGATCCCGCAGTGAATATTCGCTTGGCCGCTACAAGGGTTACTAACCCTAACCCAATTCGTAAGTAATTCTCTGTGAAACAGATTGGTGTGCCTTATGATACTGAGTGCACCTTAGCTTAAAGTAGCTAAGTCTCTAACTCAATATCATCCAAAATTTTCTACATTGAAAACACAACTTATTTGTCAATTTAAATCAACATTGATGCTGTGATCTTACCGGGAAAAGATGGGCTTCTGATATCCGATATTCAAGACAAAATAAAACAATTATCATTGGTACACGAATCGTGTACCATATTGCGTTTCAGCGTCATTTGTAACAAGTGACCAGAAAGAACGAGGCTAGACATATTCCACAAATCATGGAATAACCAGACACTAGAAATTTCTGTTCGGCTGAGCACAATGCCGTATTTTACCGTACATAACTGAGTCAAAACGGAAACCTTTGAATGTAATTCAAAAAACACAACACAGTTTATATGGAAATGCAATCACTGGTTTATAGGCAAAGCACGACGTTTCAACAAGTATTCTCTTATCGTTATCGATCACAAATTATGATAGTTAGTTAAACTAAAAGGTAATATTTATATGATACAAACACGAAGCCATAGATATATAAGCGATTTAGTTCCTTTAATATTACCTACCTCCACTTCTAATGTGATGCCCGAGCTTGAATAATCAAATTTGTGTGACCAATAGGTTATAGAACTTTAAACCATATAAAGGACACGAGTAGACATTAAAAGACTTGTTATGTAGCGTTTAATGCCGTTAATTTCTATTACCGCTTTTAGTGTCGGATACGGAAGCCCATAAGGGTCAATCAAATGAAAAAAAAATATTCTGACTATCTTGTTGTTACAAGATAGCTATCTTGTAGTTACAAGATAGCCTATCTTGTAATTACAAGATAGCCTATCTTGTAATAACAAGATAGGCAAAGCCCATAAGGGTCAATCAAATGAAAAAAAAAATATTCTGACTATCTTGTAATTACAAGATAGCTATCTTGTAGTTACAAGATAGCCTATCTTGTAATTACAAGATAGCCTATCTTGTAATTACAAGATAGCAAAATTAGTTTTCTTGTATTACAAGATACGGAGAAGCCCGTTAGGGTCAATCAGATGAAAAAAAAACTAATTTATTTCAAGGTCGTCCCACAGTGATTATCGGATAGTTATAGGCCTAAGAAGTGTGTGAGGGAGAGGGAGAGAGAGAGAGAGAGAGAGAGAGAGAGAGAGAGAGAGAGAGAGAGAGAGAGAGAGAGAGGGGGGGGAGAGGGGGAATGGGATTTAACTACTCGACACAAACTAGGTCATTTCGGGACTAACATATGGTTTAATTTAATTTCAATAATTCGTTTCCGCGTAGGGGTCTTTAGTAGTGGGGTGGGGGTTGGATGGCGAATGGTTAGCACGCGCGCGCTGTACCATAAAGCCTGTCATTGAGTCAACTGGCGTGGTTTCGAATCCCCCGTTGTACGTGACAAGGAGTAGGGTCGCCTGTCCAACATCGTGGGTTCTCTCCGGGTCCTCCTCTTTCCTCCCACTGCTTCACCAGGTTGTGCCCTCATTAAATACTATTCATACTCTCATTAACCTCATTCCCTCATTAATATCATTTATGATACATTGATTTCATGTTCTCCTTAAAGATACCTTCCCCGCGTACAAACTGTGTGATTTGATGATATATTTGGGCTAAAAATATATTCAAACCAATTAATCTATCAAACGTTTGCTTCAAATCCCTCTCAAAACATTGTATTCGTCAGGCGATACCGCAAGCTATAAATAAACTGCTTTTAGACGCTATGTCAGTCAGCTCATTTCATTGAGGGAGGGTCCATTTTTCAGAATATCCTTTTCCTTACTTACTTTCCAAAAATCAAAATTTAACCCTTGTCGGTGCACGTGGGGTCTCCGTGGACCCCATGCTCTTGTTTTATAGTGTTTTGTAATAATTACTGGGTACTGCTTTCTGAAATTTAGTGACTTTGTCTCCAATATATTTTTAAACATGGCGAATAGATCGGTATTCATCTGCTTCCCACATGAAGAATTATGTTACATGCCAAACAGGCCCAACGCTTGAAGGGAACAAGGGGTCCAATCGGACCCCAAACTTACAACTCGCAGTAGGAATTTTGCTAATGTGTTTGCTGCCTGATACCATATTGCGTATGCCAGACTATTCTTTCTTTAAACATCTGCATGTTACAAATACCAAAAATTAAATGATGAATTCCAAAAATTCTATGGTTTTTGCATCAAGCGTGAATCGCCATTTAACCTCGTTATAACATAGTACACAAAGTAGGAATTTTGTGAGTATTATTAAATCTGTTCAAAATGTCACTAAAATGTTTTTGTATAATAATTTAGTTGTTTTTCAGTTGTCAAATATAAATGCAAATAAAAACTTAACCGCTGCTTTTAGATTCAAATACATCTGTACGTAAAAACTTTGAATTACAACTGGGGTCCATACGGACCCCTTGTTACCTGCTATGTGATTCTCACCACGTGCACCCACAAGGGTTAAAGAAGTTTTCCAAAAAAGAGAAATAGCGTTCTGTGGCTCCAAAGCGCGCATTAAAATTGATGAGTCATGATATAAATATGTAGTTGGTGGGTGTATGAAGTCAATGGTATTTATGGGCGCATGAAATCGGTGTATGGTGACCTTTAAATTGTCACTCATGGGCATCTCGGTATCTTGTAATTACAAGATAGCTATCTTGTAATAACAAGATAGTCTATCTTGTTATTACAAGATAGGTTATCTTAGGCTATCTTGTTATTACAAGATAGGTTATCTTAGGCTATCTTGTCTTTACTTATTTTCCTAATACATACAAAAAATGTTTTAGAATTTAATTTGTCGAAAGAAAAAAGTTAATATGGGGGACTAATTAAGTTGCGTCGATGTCATCCTTATCAGTAATTGAAGCGGCGTAGCGAATATTCACTGCTGATCAGTGTGTCAAATTTTGTGTGTGACAGCCACATGGAGATAAGTGCCAGAGGGTTGGCCGCCTTCAGATAGACCTGTGCACCGTTGTAAATACCAGTTATATTAGAGGCGTTATCAAACCTTGACCTCCATAGTATCCAAAAGGAATCTGCTTTTCCTTCAAAAAATCCAGTACAAGCTTACTAATCGCTACACCAATTTTACTCGTATTTTCGATGTACGTGAGACATACCACATACCTTGCACTCTGGTAGGGACTTATTACTAAATTTGATCAAAAGACACATCCCATGAAGAAGGCACATGCGTCTATAATATTAACCTTTAGTTCAGTTCGTGCATTTTAATATCCCGGATTTATGTTGTTTCGTGTGTTGTTTTGCTTGACTATGAATCTGTAAACAATTATTGGTCAAGGCCATAATATTAGTACAGAATTGAATAGACAACACACGTTATAATGGAGAGAGAGAGAGGGTGAGAAAGAGAAAGTTTAACGCCCACTCGACACAAACTAGGTCATTTCGGGACCAATAATTCGCTTGTGCGTAGGGGTCTTTAACAGTGGGTGGGGGTTAATTGAATGACCCGCAGAAAACCCACGAGGTTGAACAGGCAACCCTACCCCTTGTCACGTACAACCATGATGATTTGATCAAACTATATACATTATTGTGAAAATTCAATATCTACAAGGAATATCAGCCCAAAAGTGGTTTGAATCAATTCAGTCATAAAAGGCCTACGATGATATGACGAATTGAAAATTGTCAACATTCGGTTAATTAGCTCGCCATATTATCTTTTTAGAGAGCGAGAGAAATGGGGTTTACCGTCCACTCGACATAAACTAGGTTATTTTTAGACTAACATTTGTTCAATTTTATTTCAATAATTCGCTTGTGCGTAGGGGTTATAGGCATTGGAAAGAAACTGAAGGACCCGTAGAAAAGTCACGGGGCTTGACAGGCATCCCTTCTGCTTGTCATGTATAACGGGGAATCGAAACCACAACAATTGACTCAATGACAGAACGTGTGCTAACCATTCAAAACCCCTACGATTTAACGGAGGTGCCAACCAACTACAACATAAATTTGAAATGTCGTATCATTTCGTTCAATTTCAGGATCTTTCGACACATTTTTTTTTCATATTTATTTTATGTTAGTACATCACCGCAATATTGATTTTTTTATCAACGGAAAAATGGCGCATGAAATAAACAAGTCTACTGTCAGCAGTCAGCAAATCTAGTGGCTGCTGGCTGCATTCTCTCCCACTGGCATTCTAAATGTCTTTTCCTGGTTTAGCATCCATTTTAATATGCCATAAAGATGCCAATAACTTAATAGATTTGACATAATACTGACCGATGTGATAAAAAACAATGTCAATTACATTATCCGTTAAATAAACAAATTTATCGCCCTGTACCTGGTCAGGTTCCGGGTTTTTAAAACGCTAATTTGCGAACAAACAGGATGTTTTTCTATGGAACAAGATGTATATATACTAGTCAGTTGGACTCGTTCAATCATATTCACTTCTGTTGGTGCTAATATAACCGTTGTTTAACTAATCCAGTCATAAACCAAGATGAAATCTGCTACAATTATTTTAGCCTTTGCTGTTGCCCTGTGTGTCATGTTTCAAGTATCTGACGCTAGTAAGTCAACTACATAATTTGATTATTTATTTTTTTTTAATTTAAAGCTTACCGTTCTTCAATGTCTGTGCACGATTTGCATTTGAGGGATCAAAACATTAAATTTATCACCACCTAAAGCTGCATTATGTAAGAGAGAGAGAGAGAGAGAGAGAGAGAGAGAGAGAAATGGGGTTTAACGTCCACTCGACACAAACCAGGTCATTTTGGGACTAACCTATGGTTTCAATTTTATTTCAATAATTCGCTTGCGCGTAGGGGTCTTTAGCTGTGGGAGGAGACCGGAGGAAACCCACGAGGTTGAGAAGGCGCCCCTATCTCCATGCCACATACGCTCATTATGTAAGGGCTAAGTCTGCCTAGTCTAGGTCTGTTTCGTCTTCAAATGTTATGTGTGCGACGGAGGGCCTGGCAAGGGACATAGTATAGTCGTTCGGATGGGACGAAAACCCAAAACCCCCGTTAAACCCTACTTCAGTTCATTTCAGATGTTTTATGAATTAGTATTTAAACATTTGTCAAGGTTGCAAGTGTATAATCATCTCTCTCGACTCCGATATTGTGTACATTATAACACCATTATAATTTATTTTTTATTTTCACTAAAGACATTTTACTGAAATTTTTAATACATTATCCACATGTGAAGATTATCTATAATTTTGAACATTTCTCATTATCTCAAAGGTCATTTTTTTGTCCAATTCTTGCAGATGGGGCGTATGATTGATTTTGATCATGCCCCATTTGTGCTGTCATACAGGATTCAGAAATTTGAAAGTTTTTTAGGGTTTGAATTGATTTAAACCATTTTTGGGCTGATATTCCTTGTAGAGAATAAATTGTCACAATATTGTAGTTTGATCAAATCTTCTAATAACGTTCAGAAACAAAATTAATATTTATTGTATAAAAGAACGTTTTGTCATTATGCTGTTATACTATGTTCAAATCTTGCGCGGTCCCCCTTGTCAATAATAGAACAGGCCGGAGGAACCGGCAAGGACAGTGTCTTGTCGTGCGAATGGGGCGAAAAACCAAGCTCCTGTCAACACATTGGTATGCATCTGCAAGTGAAAGAAATGTGAAATGGGGTTTAAAGCCCTACTGTTCTGCCCCTAACCCTAACCCTAACCCTAACCCCTAACCAACCCTACCCTAACCCGATATGGCTAATGAAGACCGATATTCGCCATACAAGGGGCTATTAACTTACATTCGATGCTAATAAATGCTGGATATTCTTTTGTTGTATTTTACAATTCTATCGGTGACTTTACACAGTTAAGAGTTTCCGAAATAGTGGTGTTATTTTAAGGGTGTTCCATAAAAACGAAGTTGGTGTCAATTCAACGTCCACTTGACACAAATTAGATAATTTCGGGACTAATACATTGTACAGTTTTATGAAAATAATTCGCCTTAAGCAATTGGAGGAAACTGAGGGACCCGGAGAAACCCCACGAGGTTAGGCATGCGACACACCCCTTGCCGCATGCACGGTTGAGATCGAAAACACGCCATTTGACTCAGTGACAGACCTTATGATCTGAAGCGCACGAGTTATACGACTGGACCCCACCCTCACCAGGAAAAAATAAGTTTACTTTGGTCTAAACGTTTTCAAACGTATTTTGGTTTTTTTTCTTACAGCCATTGCAAAATGTCGGTGTGGACGAAGATGTGGAACATTTACATGCAGTAATCCACATACTGTTACAGGCTGTAACTGTGTTAGTTGTACATGTAATCGTGGTAATATAGGTAAGCAGACAAGCGAAATGAAGTTTATCGCCCTATTTGTCTGCCAAGGCGGTGCTAGTGCAGACGATATGAAATGAATGAAATGAAAGGGAGTTTAACGTCCTACTGTTCTGCCCCGAACTTGGCTATTGAAGACGGGCATACAACATAAGTGCGCTATGAGTGAAATTGTGCCCGGAGAGCGGCGCATGCCTGTCTGTCCGTCTGTTGGTGGCTATGCTATAAGAGCTGTCCCGAAGCTCAAATTTTGTGTTTAGGTGGCGCTGGACTACCTCTTCCACTTTCGGAGTTCTACTGCCTGCTTTCAACCCGTCCAGAGCCGGGTCACCCGCTGATATAAAATGTTCAAAATAGGTCGATAGGTATGTCAGTATTTCCATGAATTTGGGGACCCACCCAAGAGTTTGACCCACGGCCCACAACAAGTTGAAAGAGTTATTAAAGGGACACAACTTTCTACCTAATGAAGTAGGCCTACTAATTGTTGTCAGTTGTATATTTATTTCAGGTTTCCGTAAATGTTGTGCCAGTGAATGTGGTTTTTGGAACTCGGAAAAATGTTTCCGATGCAAACCTTATCAAAGCTGTAACTGTAGTGGATGCCGATAAAACCAGAAACCAAAACTACCTACTCAAAACTTCTATACCGAATTGAAATTATTTATATAATCTATAAAATATTATGCCAACAAATGTGTTCCTATTCTGTAACAGTAATAGATGCAGATAGAGCCATAAGAACCTTCTTTATTTTAAAAATATATTTAAAGCGTTATACACAGGTTATTAATATAATGTTGTGCCAATCATTCTATGCAAACTATCAAGCTGTAATTGTAATGGATGCCGATTATAATTCATAGTTGAATAAAGCTTTCTACAAATGTTATTGCGTGTTTATGGTTAATGGATCTTGTTATTTCATTTCGGTTTGAAATGAACTGGAGTTTAACGTTCTACTGCAAACTGATCCCGCAGTGAATATTCGCTTGGCCGCTACAATCACTGATCAGCATGACATCGACGAGACTTAATGAGTTCGGCATATTAACTTTTTTACTCCGACAACTTAAATTCTCAAACATTTTTTTGAAGTATAAGAAAAATAAATAAAGACGTTTGAAGTATTTGTAGTTAAAAAATATTTCCTATTTAGTGTAAATGTGTATTAAAATGAGTAAAATGCATCATTTTGCCCGAAGCAGTTAGGTGTTATGTAAACAATGCACGAGCCGTTGAGCCAATGACTGACGCCACGTGAAGTCAATGCACGTGTTGTGAACAGTTATCTGTTACAGAGATAATTCGTAAGTAATTCTCTGTGAAACAGATTGGTTCTACTGGTCTGATCCACCAGGGTTAATTATTCTTCCCGGGCAGCAGCGCTATGGCTAACTCTTATTTCGAATTTCAACTGTAACTAGTTTATTCACGTGCACGGCAACGTGTACCCGGACCTCGCGAGTACCAAGGACAAGAGCGGTTTAATGGAAATAGGCATACGGTAAGATATTCCCAAGGGTGAGTGGGGTATTGGGTGTGAGGGGGGAGTTCTTCGTGTAGGCACTCTGAACGCTGTTCCCTAGGGTGGGGGTGGGGGGGCCTCTTGTACCATTTTTGTCCAGCAACGCCCGAAAAATCAACCTACATAACTTTACCACAAAATAACTGTATAAGTGAAATCTCGAACATCCGGGCACTTCATTTTGCGGTAGCGATCTGTAGTAGAAAACTCAATATTAACCGAGTTCCAAGACTCTAAAGCAGTGATTCTCTAACAATGTGCCACGGCACACAGGTGTGCCACGGGGTTTGCAAAAGTGTGCCGCGAAAATATGAACGGCACACTAAGAAAATGCGAAAAACCATGTGTTTCCAAATGAGTATTCACTGGTGTCTACTGATGAGTTCATAGCTGTGTTTTTCTTTGAGTCCTTCGATGTGTCTAAGATTGTATGCCGTTTGACTTACAATGTTTTATTTTACAAAATTCAAATATTTTTCATATATCTTTAGCCAGGTGTTCCGCTATTTTGTCATATGTTCCAAGGTGTGCCGTTGGCAAAAACGGGTTGAGAACCACTGCTCTAAAGGTACATTTGGTGGCTTTTTTGAATTTATTCAAATTAGATCCTTTTCCCGGACCGAAAAACAGAGATCTTTGAATATGTTGTAGTGGATGATCCCACAAACACAACGGTATCAAGAAAACCTTTGTTGCCATTTGCTCTAGGTTGCCCTAAAGTTGAACATACATTATACAAGAGCTAAATCTGCACATTGCAGGTCTGTCTTTGCGCCGGAAATGTTATCGAAATTATTAATTAGACATTAATTAATTTATCCGCACCATAATCAACTCTCGGTGTCATCACAAGCCTGTGACATTCACTGGGTTAATAAGTGACGATTTTGTCTAAATTCGTTAAAACATTCTATAATCCAGAGAGTTGATTATGTGCTTGTCTTGTGAATAAATGTCCAATTAATATTTTAGATAACATTTAAAGCCAAATGAAAGAGAGAGGGAGAGAGAGAGAGAGAGAGAGAGAAATGGGGTTTAACGTCCACTCAACACAACCAGGTCATTTCGGGACTAACATACGGTTTCAATTTTATTTCAATAATTCGCTTGCGCTTAGGGGTCTTTAGCCGTGGGAGGAAACCGGAGTGCCCGGAGGAAACCCACGAGGTTGAGAAGGCGCCCCCTACCCGGGCTCGAAACCACAGCCGCAAGCCAGAGGTGACCGGCCAGCTAGAGGTCGAAGCGCGGCACTCTAGACCACTAGGCCATCCCAACCCTCCCTTGCAATAGGAATATTTAGCTGTAACATAATGAGGTGAACTGATTGTTAGACTTAATCGTAGCATCCTGACCAATGGAATCAAAGTATTACTTTATTGTTGAAGACATTCGGGTCAGCAGGAAAACAAAGTCCTGTGCACACCTTGGGCGTGCATGTCAAAGAACCCTGACAATTGGAATTCGAGATAAGAGTAGACTATAGCAGATTGTGTGGCGTATGTCCGTCTTCATTAGCCCAGTCGGAGCCGAATAGTAGGATGTTAAACTCATTATTTTTTTTTTCATAAAATAGTTGTATAATTATATTGACAACATTGTATTCACAACAGTTCTGGGCCAGTTCTTCCTAGTTTGTAGTCTTCGTTTATATAATGATACGATGTCGGCATTTATCAAATTTGTCACGGATTTATCCACGCTAATATGTAATCAGTTTCATCAAGAATTTAACATTTAATTAAAAAACCAAAATCTCCCGACGTGGATAAAGTCGGATTCAAAAAGGATCAATCATTAAATTTTCATGTACACTTAAATGGCGACGGGTTCATTAACCCTTGTGCGGCAGACCAGTCGGGAGCTTAACCCCATTTCCAACATGTCTACACCGGAAATAACAAGATCCATTAAACATAAACACCAAATAATACTTGTAGAAAGCTTTATTCATATAATATAACAAATATAGAAGTTTTCTGTGGCTTTAATGACATTCATTACAGCTACAGATTCTGTATGACACGGTTGCCATAGGAAACATTTTTTAGCCTTCCAAAAACACTATGATTGATTCACCAATTTATAAATAATATACATGTAGCATAAAAACACAATGATTGACACACCAATATGTAAATGATACACGTGTAATATAAAAACATCAAAAAATAACAAGTTTTTGGGAACACCAAGTTATAAATGATATTAATAATTTAAGGAAATATATATTGGGTGTTACAGCTTCGACCCCCCCCCCCCCCATAACATATGTACAGCGTTTGTTTCAAATATAAATATATTTTAAAAAAAACACATTTGTTGACACAATATTTCATAATTTAAATAAATGATTTAAAAGCGTTATAGAAGTTTTGAGGCTATTGTTAGCTTTTATCGGCATCCACTACAGCTACAGCTTTGATAAGGTTTGCATCGGAAACATTTTTTTGAGTTCCATAAACCACAATCATTGGCACAACATTTACGGAATCCTGAAAAAAAATATATAAAGGGTGAAAAATTAGTACTGCATTTGGTAGAAAATATTGTGCCCCCTTAATAACTCCGTCAACGTCTTGTGGACCCTGGGTCAAACTCTTCAGTGGATCCCCAAAATTATAAAAAAGTTAACATACTCCAGGCTATATACCTTCTGTTACAGGCGCCTTTATGGTTTTTAATATGACAGACATGGCGACGTGCTAATTAATGACAGACAATCGGTACGTTAAACTTCATTTCGCTTGTCTGCTTACCTATATTTCCACGAGTACATGTACAAGAAGCACAGTTACAGCCTCTAACAGTATCTGGATTACTGCATGTAAATGTTCCACATCTTCCTCCACACCGACATCTTGCAATGGCTGTAAGAAAAAACAAAATACGATTGAAAACGTTTAGACCAAAGCGAGTGGGTTTTGTTTCTGGCGTGGGGCGGGGGAGAATGGTTAATGAGTGCGCGTTGGATACGGTCTCTCATTGAGTCAGTACATCGGTGTGCTTTGAGTCTCAACCATGCACGCGACAAAGAGTACGATCGCCTGCTTAACTTCAAGGGTTCCTCCGGGTCCTCCGGTTTCCTCCCATTGCCAAAGGCCCCAAACTCGGAGTGGAATTTTTTTAACTAAAAAGCGTCATTTTTTAGTCCCGAAATAATCTAATTGAGTGTAGGTTAAATTAAGGTCCAATTCTTTGTCTCTTTTTTTGATGATACGTCTACTTTGCTTTTATTGAACACACCAAAATAACATCACTAGGCAACTTTAAATTGTGTAAAGTCACCAATTAAATTATAAACTATAAACAAAATATATTCAGTATCCATTAGCAATACATGTGGGTTACAGCACACAATAGCGAGAGAGGGAGAGAGTGGGGTTTAACGTCCACTCGACACAAACCAGGTCTTTTCAGGACTAACATGTGGTTCAAATTTATTTCACTAATTCGCTTGCAATTCGCTTGCGCGTAGGTGTCTTTAGCAGTGAGAAAACCCACGTGGTTGAAGAGGCGACCCTACTCCTTGTCATTTACAACCAGGGAGATTTGATCAAACTATATGCAATATTGTGGAAATTTGATATCTACAAATAATATCAGCCCTAAATTGTTTAAATTAATTCAATCAAAAAAAGGCCTACAATGATATCACTAACTGAAAATTGTCAGCATTCGGTATGCCGACATAAACCCATATTCCTGAAGCAATGGCCAGAGAAATCCCTTTCTGCCAATTGCTGGATTGACTTCTGATTCTTGAACTTTTGAGGGAGTGTTTCTATTCTTCCCGTTCAATCAACATGACAGTCCCTACGTTTAATCTGGGTCTTCCCTAAAACTTTGGACAGCGATTTAAGGTATTAAAAACGGTGAAAGTATGTTCGTTTCCAAACAGCATTGTTTACATTTCATTCGACTTGATAGCCTCGTTTGTCACGCAATTAGTTTTACTGGAGTGCAGGTCTATGCATATTAGCACTTACAAAATGCATCTTTGAATCATGGTAAATTTAATATTTTCCTAAAATGCAAATAACGCACATGCACTTTAACAGTCGTAAAAACTGAGGAATGGTAAACGGTAAAATAAATTAAGAGTAATTAACTTACCAGCGTCTGATACTTGAAACATGACACACAGGGCAACAGCAAAGGCTAAAATAATTGTAGCAGATTTCATCTTCGTTTATGACTGGGTTAGTTGAACAACGGTTATAGTAGCACCAACAGAAGTGTATATGATTGAACGAGTCCAACTGACTAGCTTATATACATACTCTACCATAGACAAACATCCTGTTCGGTATTCTAGGGAAAGATAATTTCGCAGATTAGCCCTTTACAACCCCGGACACTGACCTGGTTTCTCGTGATAGATTTATTTATTTACCGTATTTATCATTTAATGGACCTTGTTTTTACCTGTCAGTACCTAACAGTCAAAAGGCCCTGGGAAATTGTCTCTGATGTCTAAACGGATGCTGGAACCAGAAACATATATAGCCAATGGGAGAAGCTGTAGCGAGTCTCTGTTTCTGCTGACAATACATGTGTTGTTTTCATTAGCCATTTTAAAGCGGATAAACGAATTTGGTATTGCGATGACACACAAAAAAACATCAACAAGAAAACATCTAGGTCAAAAAATCGACATCCTAAATTTATTTCGTACATGGTTTCCACTTCAGCTTTAACTGCCATTTCTAATACGTTTTAAACCATTCTATTGACGTCATTGAGCACCTCAGTTGCATATCAGCGTAGATATATATACCAGTCACATGGGATGTATTTGGCCATTTTTTGTTGAACCCAACTAATATGTTACAACTGAAATATGAGTTTAGTTATTATTTTTTGAGTCTTAGTATAAGAATATAATCTTAATATAAAAATGTTATGTTAAATACGTTTCTACATTGCAAAAGAACCCGTTTTTCCGTCTCATCCGAACAACTATGTACACTCTGTCTTGCAATACTTGAAAGAGGGAACACTCTGGGAAATTCTTTTATTGAATTCAACTGTAAGGGGTTTTATTTCCTTATGGCGTATGCCCATCTTCATTAGCCCAGGTTAAGAGCAGAACAGTAGGACGTTAAACCCAATTTCAATTACTTTTCCTACTTGTCTGCACCTGTCAAACTATTGAAGATATGTATACGCTATGCAGAGTAGTGCGAGAGAGAGAGAGAGAAATGGAGTTTAACGTCCACTTGACACAAACTAGGTCATTTTGGGACTAACAAATGGTTTTAATTTTATTTCAATAATTCGCTTGCGCGTAGGTGTCTTTAGCAGTGGGAGGAAACCGGAGTGCCCGGAAGAAACCCACGAGGTTGAGATGGCGCCCCTATCTCCATGCCACATACGCTCACACCAGGGATGGAAACCACAGCCGCAAGCCAGAGGTGACCGGCCAGCTAGAAGTCGAAGCGCGGCACTATAGACCACTAGGCCATCCCAACCCCCCGCAGAGTAGTGCAGTGACGGTGGCGATTGGAGGGGCAAAATTAAAGAAGCAATGGCGCGAGATTCAACTTGGGGTAGGGAAGTATCCCAGGCACTGATCGTCGAGATAAATAGATCTGGCCAAAAACCACCTGTTGCCCGACTACTAGTTTATCTAACTAGATTAGAAAATGACAAACGTACGGACTTGCGCACCTCGACGAAGTCCCTCCATGAGCGCCAAAGTAGCAAGTCCTTACCGGCGGTATGGGGGACCTTTCGCAGGAAATTTTTGAAAATATTTTATTTCGGTAATTCGCTTGCGCGTAAGGGTCTTTAACAGTTAAAAGAAGCCGGAGGACCCGGCGAAAACCCACAAGGTTGGACAGACGGCCCTTCTCCTTGTCACGTTCAACCAGCGAATCGAAACCACGCCAGTTGACCCAATGACAGACCTTATGATATGTGCGCGTGCTAACTATTCAACCACCTCTACGTTTTGGTTTAAACAATATTTTATTTCTATTCATTCGTGATTTATTACAATACTGATATTGTTGATCTGAAAACAAGCCATACCTTATATAAATTCATCTCCACGTAAACTGAAAATTTCAATAACTTTGCTAAAATATACCTTATCTATTACCTTATCTATTCAAACCTCTACGTTTTAAAGGAAGTGTCAACAAAGTACAAGTTTCGGTTTGTTTTCTAATCCATTACAACAGTGTTGTAAATAACCTTTTTGTAATTGAATAAAAATATTGTTTACACCGACCACGTTCAACCTAAATTCAAAATGTCGTAATAGTTCGCTCAATTTCAGGATCTTTTGACTTGTTTTTTGTGTTCTTATTTTTTTAAGTGTGAGTATCATTGCAATACTCCTTTTTGTATCAACAGAAAAATGGCGCATGAAATAAACAAGTCTCTTGTCAGCAGTCAGTAAATCCAGTGGCTGATGGCTACATTCTCTTCCACTGGCATTTTAAATTGCCTCTTACTGGTTTAGCATCCATTTTGACATGCCATAAAGATGCCAATAACTTAATAGATTTGCCATAATACTGGCCGTTAGAAGCCATGGACCTTATGATAAAAACAATGTCAATTAAATAATCCGTTAAATAAACAAATTTATCGCACAGTACCTGACCGGTGTCCGGGTTTTTAAAACGCTAATTCGCAAACAAACAGGATGTTTGTCTATGGAACAATATGTATATAAACTAGTCAGCTAGACTCGTTCAATCATATTCACTTCTGTTGGTGCTAATATAAACGTTGTTCAACCAATCTAGTCATAAACCAAGATGAAATCTGCTACAATTATTTTAGCCTTTGCTGTTGCCCTGTGTGTCATGTTTCAAGTATCTGACGCTAGTAAGTTAATTACATCTAATTTATTTTAATTTTTGGGGGGGGGGGGGCATTTACTATTCTTCAATGTCTATGTGCGATTTGCATTTTTGGGAAATAATTAAATTAACCACGACTTGAAGATGCATCATGTGAGAGCTAAATCTGTCTATTCAAGGTCTTGCTTTCTGACTTCAAATATTTGATGGACCAGGCAAGGGACAAAGTATTGTCGTTCAAATGAGACAGAAAACCGAGGTCCCGTTAAATCGCATTTCAATTCATTTCGAATGTGATATAGATTAGTATTTAAACATTTGTAAAGGATGTAAGCCCATAATCAACTTTCTGGACTCGGATATTGTGTAGATAAAAACTCCGAAGCCATTTTGAGATATAAAAGTCGACGCTACATTTTGGCAAATCTTCAAATCATCCGATTTTCACACAGACTAAGGCTAAAGTAATTTGACTGAAATTTTCAATTATGTTGCCATACACGATGCAAAATTTTGACTGAAGCCTTTTTTGACTGAGTTGATTTAAATTATTTGTGGGCTGATATTCCATGGGGAGAATAATTTTTTTCACAATATTGTAGTTTGATCAAACGAACATTTAGGCCATATGTTGTTATACTATGTAATGATACGGAATTGTTCCACGTGGTTTCCCCATGTCTGTGGTACAAGACGGAGGAACTGACAAGGGTAGTGTCTTGTCGTGCGGATGGGACGAAAAATTGTCAACACATTGGTATGTTCGACTTCACTGCGGACGACTTTGCTTGTGGGCGACTTGACTGGCACCCAAATGTAATTTGGTTTAAATTCCTACTGTTCTGTCCCGACAGGGCTAATGAAGACGGGTATTCGCCATTGTGTGCGATAACCTACATTCGGTGCTAATAGATACTGGATATTTTTTTGTTGTATTTTATATTTTTATCGGTGACTTAACACAACTATAAGTGATGTAATTTTTAGGGCGTTCCATAAAAGAGAATTAGCCGCCTTAATTCAACGTCCACTTGACACAAATTAGATCATTTCGGATCTAATACATGGTGCAGTTTTATTAAAATAATTCGCCTTAAGCTATTGGGTGAATCCGGAGGACCCGGAGAAAACCCACGAGGTTAGGCATGCGACTTCACCTCTTGCCACATGCACGCTTGAGATCAAAAACACGTCATTTGACCCAGTGACAGATGCAATGATCTAATGCGCACGAGTTACACGGCCAGACCCCCACCCTCATCAGAAAAAATAAGTTTGCTTTGATCTAAACGTTTTCAATCGTATTTTTTTTTTCTTACAGCCATTGCAAAATGTCGGTGTGGAGGAAGATGTGGAACATTTACATGTAGTAATCCACATACTGTTGTAGGCTGTAACTGTGGTTCTTGTACATGTACTCGTGGAAATATAGGTAAGCAGACAGGTGAAATGGGGTTTAACGTCCTAATTGTCTGCCAAGACTTTGCTAATGCAGACGATATGAAATGAAATTGCGTTTGACGTCCAACTGTTCAGCTCCGAACTGGGAATGAAGATGGGCATACGCCATGGATTGTGCTATGAGTGGAAATTTGCCCGGAGAGCGGCGGCACTGCGACCTATTCTTATATTGAATTCCAACTGTTAAAGCTTCTTTTACGTGCTCCCAAATGTGTACATGGCACCTCGGTTTTTTCGTCCAACTCGATCTAACGGCGGCCATGCACATATAAGTGACAATTTTTTTACCTGGATATCGGCACTATGGCCTACTTTCACTCCGAATTCCAACTGTCATGGGATCTTAAACGTGCACGGGGCATTGTCCTTTTTGTCGCGCAGCGTATCAGTATAATTTAATCTTGTTTCAATTATTTCATTATCTGTTCTGATATTTGTAACTGTTTGTTTGTCTGTTTGTGTCTGTTGGCGCCTACTCCCTAATGGCTTTCCCGAGGCTCAAATTTTGTGTTTCGGTGACGTAGGACTACCGCTTCCGCTTTCGGAGTTCTACTACTTTCAACCCGTCCATTGCCGGGTGATCCGGTAGATAGGAATGTCAGTATTTCAATAAATTTGGGGACCCACCCAAGAGTTTGACCCACGGCCCACAACAAGTTGAAAGAGTTATTAAAGGGACACAACTTTCTACCTAATGAAGTGGGCCTACTAATTGTTGTCTGTTGTATATTTATTTCAGGATTCCGTAAATGTTGTGCCGATGATTGTGGTTTCTGGAACTCAAAAAAATGTTTCCGATGCAAACCTTATCAAAGCTGTAACTGCAGTGGATGCCGATAAAACCAGACCCCCCCCCCCCCAAAAAAAAAAACCCTATATACCCAAAACTACTATAGCGTTTTGAAATTATTTATATAATTTATCAAATATTGTGCCAACAAATGTGTTCCTATTCTGTAACAGTAATGGATGCAGTTAAAGTCTAAAAAATATTTCTTTATTTTCAAAATATATTTAAAGCTTTATACAGATGTTATTAATATATAAATGTTTTAAAATGTTTTGCAAATCATTCTATGCAAGATATCAAACTGTAATTGTAATGGGTGCCGATAAAACACTCCATTATAGTTGAATAAAGCTTTCTACAAATGTTATTGCGTGTTTTTGTTTAATGGATCTTGTTATTTTCCGTTTGAAATGAAATGGAGTTTAGCGTTCTATACTGGTTTGTCCCACCAGGGCCAATGAAGACGTGGATACATGATGCGATGTTTTTTTGGGCGAAATTTCAGTTCATACACGTGCACGGCGACGTGCTTACCCGGACCTTACGTGTACCAAGGACCAAAGCCCTGTATAGGGAAAGTTACGACAACTCATTTACAGGCGCCATTTTGGGTCCCAACTATGACGCCATAAAAACTATGACGTCATGCGTCATATAGCCTTACTTAACAAAACGTTTTATTTTTTTCTTGGTATATCGTTTTTCGGGATACAATTTATCCTAAACAAATTGCTAAAGAATAGTTCGGATAGAGTCTCTAAACCATGATGTATCCTGCGGTTCGGGTAGAGTCCCCCTAAACAATCATGTACCCTGTAGTTCGGATAGACTCTCTAAACCATGATGTACTCTTTAGTTAGATGTATCCTGTAGTTCTGATAGTAGCCTATCCAATCCATAATCCACCTTGTAGTATCTAAAACATGATGTACCCTGTAGTTCAGGGTCCGTATTCAAAGGATATCTTAAATCTAAGACAGTCACTTAACTACTAGGTTTCACTTGAATATACGTAACTTCCTGTAAGTTAAGGGCAAGTCAGGGGCGTGGTGAGAATGAGTTCATGAGTAGCCATACTCATGCGCCAAAAAGTTTTTGCGCCAAAATCACAATCAAATTACTCAAAAAATGAAAAACATTTGTAAGTGGAAAAATTGTTTCATCTGACCCAATTAAAAAAATTTTGAAAGAGTCAAGTTTGAAAATTTAATCATATTTTATTACCGTATTTCTTGTCTCGGATTGCTGGAGATTGCGTTTCTGGGCTTCTAATTTTCGAAATTTTCACGGGGGAGGGCCCCCCGGACCCCCCGCCGCGGGCTCGCGCATTCGGCGCTCGCGGTGGTCGGCTTCGCCGGCCACAGCTCCACGGTCAGTAAAAGGGTTTTTGTGCCAAAATCTTTTTTGTTACTCATAATTTCTTCTCAATAATTGCCCTCACCACGCCCCTGGGGCAAGTGGTATTCAAAGGCACTGTTAAGTATCAAATTTCCCCTTAAGCTGTCTTAACTTTTAAGTGTTAGTCTGTAAGTGGTATTCAAAGGCCAGTTTAAGTGAGAAATATCCACTTAACTTTAAGTGACCTATGGGAGGTACCTTAAAGTTAAGTGAGATTATAATGACTTCTTTTAATGTTGTAGAAGCAGTCCCGTAATGGTGATTTTAAAAGATAGGGGATTCAGATTAAAACAAAGACAATGTCGCCGAGCGTAGCTGACCTTTTTTCGTCGTCAATTTTGATGTTGTAGTGCCATAATGGAGTATGAGGTTATTACCACCGAGATATGTTAAGGATATCTTTCCCCGATCATTTATCATTTAATGTTTGTATGTTTCCATGACTGTCATGTAATAAATTTAAATTCATTTGTGATGACATGGCTTTATAGATTTCAGAAATTATTTATACTACCACTAGAAGCAAGGTATGATCTATTTTTTACAACCCATTGCCATATATACATAATCGGTATTTATTTCGGTAAAATATAATGCAACATGAATATTTCGCACACATAATGTAACGTCAATGTCAGGCCTGTCAAATGTAGGTAGTCACACAATGTCTATGAATTCCTCAAACGACAGATTTATATACAACACTGTATAATTTGTCCAGTCTAACTGAGGGAGCAAGGGTCATTGTGTATTGCTAATAATATGTTGTTTTCTAGTCGAGTTATATTGTTAAAAAATTAAAGTTTACAATATCCATCATTATGCTACCACTATTTATTGTAATCTATTTAAAAAAAGTTTATGAAAACAGCTGTTCCGACAAAGGATGCACACTATCATAATAATAATAATTTATCGTAAATTATAATCATACTATTTTAATGGGTTACAATATAATATTTCGACAAACATTTTCCTGGTGATGTACACTAGGAATTTAATAGAGTAGAGTAATGCTCTTAAGGGGCATAACATGCTTGCAATGTCAGAAATTCGTGATTTTTGGCAGTGGAGGGTATTCCATAAATTGAAAATTCATGCTTTTCGGCGAATGTGAGTATTCCATAATATAAGTGTGCAGTTAAGTTTTCACATAGCCAAGTATATGTAAAATACAACCTTTGAATACCGATTTAAGGTAATACGGTCAGTGGAAAAATTGAGTATATTTAAATTACACTGATTTTTAAGTTATACTAATTTCAAATGTTGTATCCATCCGTCAATTTAAAGAAATTTCGATTTTCGAAAAATTGATGATACAATTAATGATCGATGATCGAAAACTGACGCACAATCCGGAATGGCTCCAAACCAAAAAATCGAGCGCATATTTTCCCGGCTAGAAGGAAAAATGGTTTATCTCCAAAATTATTATATATATTTTGATTTTTCACTTTAACCGTCTGCACAAAAAAATCTGATTTTTAAAAGCTTATGCAAGTTAAATATATTTAATAGCGCTTTTATCTGGGAAATCTTTTACTTCATGCTCTTATGAATTCGGCTATGTAACAATGTACTCTTTGGGTTGTATAATAATTAATAATGATAGTGTGTTCAGCGAAACTTTTCCTTTTTAAAAATGTATGTTTTATCGCCTATAGACTCTTTTTCGTGGAATTCTATAGCATATCTATCAACATTCCATATCCCTGTTTGGGCAGACAACTTCGACACAGCAATATAATTGGGCATAAAATAGATAGTGAGTGGACAATGACTTGGGACCCAAAATGGCGTCTTTTTACATTTGACGTCATATTTTCATGACGTCATATGAAATTTCTGGCTTCACAGTTGTCGCAACTTTATCTATATACGGCTTTGCCAAGGACTAGAGAGATGTTATGAAATAGGCATACGGTACGATGTTCCCTAGGGTGGTTGCGGGTATTGGGGGGGGGGGGGGCAATGCCTGAAAAATAAACCTACACAACTTTACCACATAATAACCGAAGAGGTAAAATCTACACAATGTACGTCTCTGATTTCATGCGCTTCATTTTGCGGAATGAAATAATTGGAATATTTTTTCTTTTACATCCCTTATTTATTTTTTTTATCCCATATATCCCTTCAAAAGAACATAAGGAGTTGATTTTTTAAGAAGAGTAATCGGAACTGCTGCTGCCGGGACTAAATTTCCTTATCGCACATTGCATTGTGCATGCTAGTTTTCTTAGTCTTGTTGATGCAGACACGTGGGTAATTAAACCCCATTTAGATGTAACGTAACGTAGATAAAAATATATATTTGGCTTTCAAATCTTTGTTACGGTTTTGGATTTTTTTTTTCTTTTTAGTGGCTGCATATGGTCTTGATTACTGTTACTCAAGTGGGAAGGGGAATTATAGGGAAAAAAAATCATCGCCCTACGTGGGGCTCGAACCCACGACCCCGAGATTAAGAGTCTCGTGCTCTACCGACTGAGCTAGCCGGGCGCTCGCCTCGCACGAAGTATTGAACTATTTAAACATAGGTATATTATTTATCGCCCGCCATTTTGTCACAATTTATTTTCCGACAACTTCATATGCCTATTTACTTATTATCCCGCACAATACTATAATAGAACAGGATAATAATATTGATATCATTGTTTAGTAATATGGCATATTTTGGCAGGTATGGCTGTCCATACAACTACATGTATAGTAATCCAGACCCAGTTGGCAACAACGTATAATATGAACCGACTCACATACGTACACACATACAGTCGCTTTGAATTTAAAAGATTGAAACACAGCGACAGATGGACATGCCAAACAATATCGTAATATCTTTTTGTAATGTTCTAAAATTACTCCAAGAAGCTATATAATTTAATTTTCTTTTATTTCCTTGGAAGAATTTTTCATAAATAAGTTTGAGATTTTTTTTTCGGGATTCCATCTGGCCCCTTAGCTCAGTCGGTTAGAGCGCCGTGCTAATAACGCGGATGTCGTGGGTTCGACCCCCACAGGAGCCAATTCACTTTTCATTTTTAAAAATAGCCCCAAAAAACAACAACAGATTAGGCCTACTTAAGCACGAATCCTATTTCGTTTCGTTTTTATAGTTCAAAATTTCGTTTTAATTGTCTTTACTACAACTTGGCAAATCCAAGAAACTTTAATGGGTAAATCCAAGGAGAATGAAGCCGTGGGCGGAGCTTATCCGCCATATTGGTTGACCCAAAACATTAGCTTGTAGCCTATAGGCATAGTGTAGCAACTAATACCACACACTTGCAAAAGCTGGCTTTATCATTTATTAATCCATTTTCCAATCTTTTTATCTTTTAAACATGTCGGGAGATACTAAACACATCATAATTTGCGAAAACTATCTTTCTTTTAGACGAATATTGACTGATTGATATGGAATGGTAATAACGACCACACTCTAAACATAGCTGAACACATGACGCGTCATGTATGTTCTAATATTGAACACATAGGTCTAAAAAGAACACACCGTTTTCTATGTGAGATCTCAGTGGTTCTCAACGAGATCACTAGTGTTCTAGCGATGTGTTCTGATCATGATGGATATGCTATATAATATCAAATCGTGTTTTATTCGTGTAAAAATGAATGAAAATTGTTTAATGTTACGTTTTGAATATCACAAATTAGAAAAGTAACATACAATACACACTACACCGCATCTCATTTTCTCATCGACTACACTCATAAAATATGTGTAGCCTTCACATTAAATGAAAGTATATTTACTGTTAGTTGCTGTAGTTAACTTACACAATGTTATTTTTATATAAACAATTTGTTTTTTTTTATCTATCAATAAAAACAGTTATCAAAAAATAAACTGTTTTCTTGTCGGATTAAAATAGCACACTAGTGTTCATCTGGTGTTCTTTGGGAGAACTGTGTTCTGGTTTTTATGTATTTAGAGTTACCTACCCTTTAGAGCATGCGCATTGAATCCCGCGCTTTGTTTCAAGTTTGCCTTCAGACATTGTACCGTTTGAGTATATTATTTTGTGTTTAGGTAAAATTATCAGGTAACTTTACCCCAATATGTAACGTATAGCGTAACGTTTATCGTGTATATGCTAGAGATAAGAAATGGAATAATTATTTTTTCAAAAATATATGCTCACGGCAAGGGTTAACATTTTTTGGGTAGGCGCTGGGGTTGAGAAAATTTGATGAGCGGTAGACATGACAGGAAGTCACGTGACGCGGCGAAGTGTCAAAGAACACTAAGTGTTCTAACTCAGAATGCATTGTGTTAGTATACACATAAACTAAGAAAAGTTATCATGGTTATGTTTCAGTGAACAAATAGCGGATATACACTGACATATGTAATTTTTCTGCTATAAAAACATTTTACATTGTATTTTCTATTCGATACATTACAATATACATGACATACATGCAAGTCGTAAGCCTACCGACTTGTTAGTTGTTACTTCTCTTCAATACGAGACTTTCTACTAAAATAATGGCAACATTTTCGAACTTTGTTTGTAATTTATGTGTATTTTCAACCAAAACATTTTCAGCTTCTGACGGCTCTGTTTTGTTGTTTCAGATTCTTAAAGAATTGTCACTTGCAGTTGGCAAAACCCGCATAAGAAGGATTTCACACAATTTCAAGTCACTAATGATGAGTGTTGAGGAATTAGGAAATATCAAAAGTAAACATGAAGTAAGCTATAAGTTTAAGTAATAAATTATACAGTTCGTGTACTTGAAATAAACCAAAGTCCCGTGAGTAGATCAGCAGTGTACGTTGAAGATTTCGAGGCAGTTAGAATTCGAAGATGAGTAAGCAAAAATGTCCCATATTGCACTCAATAATCACAAAACCTTGACTTGTTTGTCTCAATATAAACCTGCCAGGCGTTGAATTGGCCATGAGCAGTAACCCATTTCATTTCCATTGTAATTATCATACACCACACGTAAACATTGTATCATTACTGTGTCTATTTCCTAGGATCCAATGAGAATGATGGAAGCGGTTAAATACATAGAGAAACACAAACAATGGCATCAAGGCTCTAAAACCAAAGTAAATTCCATAATAACCGTAAATAATGTAAGTATTGAATTGTAGTTTTGGACAATGTCTACTTTGAATAAAATATTACCTGACCTGAGCTTTGTAAGCTTGAAATATTTTAAGTGTCTATCAGTTATTTAGTTTTGGTGGCTTCAAACATGTTTTCAAAATCGGTCAATTAATTTTAGTGCTAAATGAGAATTAACACAAAAAAATGCAAATCCAATATGTATCGTTAGAGTTACGGTACCGGTATACAGCTAAAGATATGCTACAACACAAATGCTTGTCGGAAAAATTCCTGTTCATTGGTCATCACTTCATCATGCAGGAAATAAAACTCAAGTCTTCATAATTTTCCGGAACAACCCGCCGCTATGCAAAATTGTCGGGAAGAAGTAATTTGTCGGGAAAAATGTTACCCCCCCCCCCCGTCACAGAAATCAATGGACTGTGCACAGCTATTTGTCTACGAATATGGACTATTTTTGTAATATATTTCTATTCTCATACCCATCGGTTTTCTATCCTAAGGATATATGAAACCGATGGTTACGAGAATTTATATGTTGATGTTTGAGGTTAAATCTTAATATTGTAATAGGCTTATTAATCGAGTTTACAATATAAGAAAATATAATTCTCACTTTAAAATAGGAAATGTGTAAAATAGGAAATGTGAAGTACCTATGTGTCCTTTATGAATTTAAAGTTGTATTATTTGTGTATTATTTCAGGATGTATTGGAGAGTGATATAGCCGCAGTATTAAATACAAAGGAACTGGAAGCACCACGTATACACATTTTTTCAACTGAAAGTGAACTTCAAGGAATATTTATTGCTTTTGATTCCGTGTTTTCGTCAATAGCAAAAGCGGGAGGTGTAATGGCTGCGGTATTAAAATTATTGGCAACATATTATATGTTTGATTTAGAGTATCCAAAACCCTTTTCGATGGTACTGGGGATAATGCAAACCTTTGTAATGGAGGAGCCGTACAAAAAGGAAACCAGTAAAAAATATAAAACATTTATAAAATCACTGAGAAGTATATATAACAAATACCCAAATTATCAAGAGTAACATGTATACATGTATATGTATTATTTATACATTTATCTATATTTCTAATTGTTTTTATTTAAATTTAGCCAAGAAGACCGTTTCTTTGATTTCAGAACAGGTCGTGTTCACAATATCCACCAGAACACTATTGTGGTGTTCTAAATCTGTTACATCCGTCCAATGTGTCCAAAGTGTTCTCAGTGGGGGTCTTTAGAACACACGCAAGGCGTTCTGAGAGTAGAACAGTAATGTTTTCTACTAGAACACATACCGTTTACAATACAGAACACTATGTTCTCTGGCAGATCACAGGTGTTCTGCAAGCCTTGAGAACACATATGACGTGTTCATTATCTGTTACATTTGTGTGTTCTGAAAGGCCATTTTATGTGTTCATTTTTGGAACACTATGTTTAGAGTGCACCTCCCGTTACTGCGTTGGTCTTGCGTAATTACGACTAATACGACGTATCCAATTTCTAGTTAGTGTAGGCCTACTAGTAGTTCTACCATGTAGTAGGCTACTGTTATCCCACTTCTACTGATTCACACACCGTGGAAGGGTATTTGTTTTTTAATTTTAACCTAAAGCTTAAAGTCCACAACCACAGGCGTTAGATCACGGACAGAATTGTTTTGTTGAAAGAACTGTAACCAAGTTATTAAAAACCTAATACATCATGATGAAAAAAGTGCCTATTCCTGGCTTTGAGGGATAGTCTGATAGGCCTAGATATACCACTACCAGAAAAAAAATTAGGGGCATCATAATGTTAATTAATATTAATGACCAACCACAGAGATGAAAATTACGAGGAAGGCAAAAAATATGCGATTAAAGTAACAAGGCTATTTTTTAAATTTAATTATTTTTTTTGTTGATTAATTCAAATTACTGCTTATATGTTCACATATATTTACAGTGTAGATTTAGAGATAAAACTATGTTCATAACAGGTAAAAAGCAAAATAGCCTAACACAAAAACGATGGCTATAAGATCCGTGCTGAATAAAAAAAAAACATATTCACATTTATTTCACATTCTCATTTATTTTAAGATCATAGACTGATACAGAATTAAAAACAATTATCATTATATATATATATACATAAACAACAAGAGAATAATATGAAGCCTATGAAGGCATCATTTCATTGATTTTTACGTAAAATGTTTACCTGAGATATTTAATTTATATTATGTGATATCGTTTTAATCATCACTTGATTTTACTTGTCATTCGATTTACAGAATTTTACATATCATTTCATTGATTTTTATGTAAAATGTCCAGATTCCGATGCCTGCATGCCATAAAACAACTTTCTTTTATTTTGTAGTTTAGCATAAAATTCTATATTTTACAAATATCACAAACTTGCTGAGGACTTTTTGACTCTTAGTAGGGTAGGGTAAATACACCTTTTTCTTCGCTACGAGTGTTTCTAGAGGCGAAATTCGACGCTGAATCCGAATCCGTTAAAATTTTCGACCCAATTTAAGTCTTTAGGTCAGTACAGCCACCATGTTTGAAAATGGCGACCAAAATATGACTTTTTGGCCGTTAAACTCCTAAATTTATGTGAGATATGGCCTATAATATGTCTTTTCGATGATTTTCTGGGTTGCTGAGTACGATGTCATGTTCAAAAATACAATTAAAAGCGTCATAGTGGAAATATAATCAGGTATCGGTGTAAAAATCTGATATTTGTCTTGCATTTACGGCCACTGAAGCACAAAAGAAGCGGAGAAGTCTTGGCGAAAATCTGGGATAGAAGTTCATCACCAAATCTTTAAGGAAAAACAAAACCAGTATAATAATGCTATCGCCTATGCCAAAACCCAATTTTTAAAAGAGTAGATTAACAATGCTGCCGGTAGTAAACTATTATTCAATATCAGCAAAAGTCTCACTAAGAATTCGTTTTCAGACGCTATGCCCTCATGCTATAAAGCAAACCAACTACCCGCTATCTTTGCCAGATACTTTACAAAGAAGATTGAGAAAATAAGACAGAGCTTTCAAATTGAAAACGATTTTTTTACTGACCATAATGACCAGAAGGATGATTACATTCCACCGCTTGGGGTAAAAGAGATATCCACAGACTACCTCACGAAGTTAATCCAGAAAGCCCCAACAAAATCATGTGAATTGGATGTATTACCTACATGGCTTTTTAAGAAAATTTCCTGTGCGAATACAACATATCTCCTTGGCCTTATCAATGGTACAATAAACAGCTCAGAATTTCCCGAACTATTTAAGACAGCTTATAAACCACTGAAAAAACCGAACCTTGACCAAGATATACTGAAAAATTACAGACCAGTTTCAAATCTATCTTTCATTTTTAAAGTTATTGAAAAATCATTGCGGATCAACTAAAAGACCGCATGAATCAACATAATCTACTAGAAACATACCAGTCCGCTTACAGAAATCTGCATAGTACAGAGACGGCCTTAACAAGGGTTCACAATGATATTCTCCGTGCGATGGACAAAAAACATGTTTTTCTATTCGTATTATTGGACTCATCAGTCGCATTCGACATCATAGATCGCCAACGTCTCCTGCAGCGCTTAAAGCAAAGAATAAAGCTATCTGATTCGTCATTGGGGCTTATCCTATTCAACATGCAGATCGCAATTAGTGTGTGTTGGGGGTGCAAAATCACAACCAACAGTACTACAGTACGGGGTTCCCCAAGGATCAGTCCTCGGCCAAATTCTTTTCACAATTTACACGCTGCCTCTTGGCGATGTTATCAGGGAATGTGATGCAAATTTTCACCTCTTTGCTGATGATACCCAGTTGTATCTCAGAGGCCCACCTTGCAACGTCCCAGAGAAAAAACACCAACTGGAAAACTGCATTGAAAAAATCAGTGTGTGGATGCATGAAAATTACTTGAAACTTGTTCATATAAAACATAATTTCTTTCGATCTATAGACCGAGCATACAAACCTCCACAGAAGATTCCAACAACAGTCAAATATCTATTGGAGAATGTGTAATTCCTGTGGTCGAATCAGCCAGAAATCTTGGTGTTTTCTTCAATTCATCCATGAACTTTAATAAACATATTTCCTCTATAATCAAATCCTGTTTCCTTCAGCTGCACCAAATAAGTAAAATTCGAAAATATCTTGATGTGGATTCGACCAAAACTCTTGTCAATGCCTCAATAACTTCTCGCCTGGACTATTGTAACTTCCTACTTTACGGTCTCCTAATAACTTCATTAAATCGTCTACAGAAGATTCAAAACACAGCCAAACCTAACTAAAACCAGACTTCATGATCATATTTCACCAATCCTTACGGAACTTCATTGGCTACCCGTGGGGAAACGTGTAGAATTTAAGATTTTACTGTTGACATGCAAGTGTCTTCATGCCACAGCCCCAAACTATCTCCAGGGCCTAATTCAAATAAAATCCCATCCGATAACAACCAGGTCGTCAAATATACAACAACTTGATATTCCAAGAACAAATCTCGTATCGTGTGGTGATAAGGCCTTCTCTTGAGCAGCACCAGTCCCGTGGAACAAGTTACCCCAACATGTGAAAGAAGAAGGAACTATTGCAAAATTCAAAAAGAAACTAAAGACTCATCTCTTTATTTCAATATAACATTTCTTTTGACAGACAACTCCGCGCCATTGAGCAGTCTACTGGATAATAGGCGTTATATAAATACATTACTATTATTATTTTTATAATAACATATATCCAATTATATGACTTGGAGCTTACATTTGGAACGGAATTCTTCCCCTTCATTGTAGCTAACACATTTACGTTCATGAACTATAGCATCGCTACGAGTTGTTTTCGCTTTGGTAGTTGATGCCATCATATCATATTATCTCCGGAAGTAAGCTTACACAAATAACAAAAAACTTAAATCTCTGATAAGCTACAGCACATAAAAAATTACAACCTGGAAGAGAACAATCACAAATCATCTCCGATACTCAAAAATAGCATTCATCGAACACTTCCATCACCGTAGATATGATGAAATAGCACAAAACAAACTAATTTTGGGCGTAAAGGTGGACTAAAATCATTACTGATCCATACAATCATATTTTTTAACACGGCATCATACTCAGCGACACAGCAAAACATAGAAAATATATATTACACACCATACTTCGCATCATTTTAGAGTATAACAGCAAAAAAGTCATATTTTAACCACCATTTTGACAAAATGCGATTGTACTGACCTAGGCACACATTTTAGGTCAAAAATCTCTTCAGATTTGGATTCAGTGTCGAATTTCGCCTTAAGAAACACTTGTAGTTTCAGTGTTTTGTAAAAAAAGTGTTGTATTTACCCTACCCTACTCTTAGAATATGAAACAAGAACGGATTTATTTGCAGCCTTTGCAAAATGTCAATGGTGCCACTGCTTGAAAAATCATATTTCTTTAAATCCGATATAACGTTTTTCAACTCTGCATTTTCCTTTATTTAGCGTCTTTTTGACCGTATGGAAGTTGTATTTTATTCCTGGAACAGACCACCCTTTTTCAGTTTCAAACATTTTCTTTTCAGTGTAGTTTTTTCAGGTGTATCAACAGACGGGGGAACTATACTTTTTGGGGATAGTGGTATTTCGGGTAGCGGTCTATGTCTATTTATTGGGGTTTTCTTCAATTGTTGTCTGTTTTGGCTTTTAGGTATGCAGCAAAAGCATCAAAACCACTTGGAACGACACTTCCTTTCAGACATACACAAGAAAGGGAGGTCCTGTCAATGTCCTGTGTAGTGAAATGGTGTGAACATAGGACAGCAGATTTTGATGTCTTGTTGCTGTACCCATTTCTCTCTCAAGCCATCATCCATCATCTGAAATACAAAAGGCATAAGCAAACAATTAATACTAAAATACACCAAGTGCGTCATTTATTATTATGAGTCAAAAATAAAGTATCAAAATATTGTCAATGCAAAATTAAGACAAGATATTATTAGGCCTAATAGTAATATCGTAATAAAATAATTTCAAATTGTTAGAAAATAAAACCAGGCAATCTAGCACATTAATTATTATAATACTAATAACTCTACTATAATGGGATAGGCCTTTATCCTGGTTTTTTTTTTGGGGGGGGGGAGGGTAATGAATTAGTCTTAATGTCAAATAAAGTATTATTAATATTTTTATCAATTGTTATAATTTTATACATATAGGCCTGTACTTACGCCACGTCTTCAGTTCAGCGGACCTAGGCTAGACAGTCAACTCAAGTCAAGGGGGTCAAGTGGGTGGCTTAGCCTTAGTTAATACTAAGGCCCTAGGCCTACTACTTTATTAACTTACGATAGGGGACAATTGTGAAAATGGCAAGTGAACAATTAAATTGGATAAGGTAGTGTAGACAGACTGCCTCAATGGTCGGTAGACAAGTAGGTCTAGTTCTAAGTACGATAGTTTACCAAGAATGGCAACAGCATTGACAACAATGAATGTCAATGCCAATCAATAGACAGGTGTACTGCAAGTGCAAGTGCAAGACCGACAACGACGAACGAGGATGGACAAAGCTCGTCTTCAAAATTGAACTTGTAATTTTAATATTATGGGAAAACCTACCTGTGAAAAGTAACAGAATGTTGTCGATCTTTATCGGAGTATTAATACTAATAGTCGCAGGCTTTCCTTTGTTTTGGGTCAACCAAGATGGCGGCCAGCTAACGTGACATGCTTCAAGATTCTGACGTCATGCCCCCTCCATTCTATTAATACTCCTTGGGTAAATCTCTCTGTAGGGTAGACCATCAAAAGTATATAAAAAAAAACGAAACGGAATATAATCTGTATTTTAATCGCATTGACTAGGCTACTTTTTATCCATATTCCTGAAGCAATGGCCCGAGAAATCCCTCTCTGGCCATTGCTGGATTGGCTTCTGATACTTGAACTTTTGAGCGAGTGTGTCTATTCTTCCCGTTCAATTAAATCCATCACTTGAGTACAGCAACATGACAGCCTGGGGTCTTTCCTAAAACGTTGGACAGTGATTTAAGGTATTAAAAACGGTGAAAGTCTGTTCGTCTTCATGCAGTATTGTTTACATTATGTCAATGTTGATAGCCTCGTTTGTCACGCAATTAGTTTTACGGCAATATTCTGCTATGCACTGGTTAATTGGGCATAATAAAATCGTGAGCCATGACGTAACATTATGTAAACATATTTGGTCAAATTTGACGCTTTGTTTTAAAGGTAGAACCTTTGTAACGCAGTAGCGATTGATAGTTAATCGGACTATTGACTAATCATAATTTAGAACATGAATTTTCACTCTTTCCAGCAGTGAGTAGTGGGATTGGCTCTAATCAAACGGAACACTGCGAGGAGTATACTTTAGACCACTAGGCCATCCCACCACCACCATCCCGACCATGTAAAGATATTGGTAAGTATCGCTAGTTTTATAGTTGACGAGCTAAGGGAAAGAATGATCTAAGTCACATTTTTTGTCTTTTCGCATAAAACGCAAAACAAACTCTTGACCGAGGATGTTTGACACGAACAGAACAACGAGTTGGTTTAATTACAACTCCAAAAAGATGTTTAACACGAACCATAATTACCAGTACAACTGACTTGAACTTTTCAGGCAAATTAAGGTTAAATAAAGGGTACTATAGACTTGTATTTGTCGGGGGGGGGGGCATTTCAGAAGGGCTTTGATTCGATATAGCTCCGATCGTTTTTACCTGAAACTGATTGTTCCACATAAAGCTTACTAGAATAGCACCATTAACTGGGGTTCGTGGAAAAAGTGACTTAGATCGTTGTTCCCCTGGACTCTTCAGTTGGTTAATAAAATAAAACCAAGTACGAACAATCCAAACCATTAGTCAAAACTCGAAGTCCTAAGAAAACCGTCGATGCAAAATAGTGTAATCAGCTCTGAACGTAGGTCTCGTTACACTCGCCCTCTACGTTAGGAACCGTCCTGTTGAAGCCAAGGCGAAAAATCTTTGCTTCCCAGTCAATGTTACTGGGCATCTTTTAAATGGCAAAACTACTCGTATCAGTATCTGTGAACGCATGTAAAATGTAAAGGAACATTTCAGTGAGAAAATAAGACTTTGCTTACCTCGCTATAGTGTCAGTATGTGAGACACAGCATGCTGTTGAAAATACATGGACTTCTGTTATTTTAACGGCATGGCAGACGCCATTCAAATCATAATACAGGGTGACGCACAAATTTATGTAACTCGGCTATATGAGACGAAACGAAATTTAGGTAAGCTGGTGGGGGGGGGGCGGATTAAACGGACTGTTGCTATAAATAGACAGCCTTTAGATGGTGGTCTGCCTCCATCCTTTTACCGCTTTTAAGAGTTATTTCCCATGTCAGAAATGATTACGCATACTATAATCGTTCACGTGGAGTGATTAATTTTAGACTTGAAGGCGTTAACTTCTGCAGATGGTGGTCTGCCTCCATCCTTTTACCGCTTTTAAGAGTTATTTCCCCTTATCAAAAATGACGCATACTATAATTTTCGTTCGTGTGAAGTGATTGATTTTAGACTTGAAGACGTTAACTTCAACAACTAAATAATAAACCGATTTTTCAGTTTTTATCCTGTTTCATTGTTATTGCCTTAAATCTCTTTTATACTAACTATCATTCAACCAACTACTTGTCACAAATGTCTGTAGGCTACTTATGTCACGAGACAGCTTTACAGCTTTGATTTAATTGCGTCATTGTGTTTCTGTCTCTAAGCCTGGGACTACACGGTACATGTAATATAATATTTATAATAGGTGCAACTTGGAGAATATCACAGAATCGTTGATGACGTCAAAGATAATCCACCGCATTATGGACAGCTGCGCACAAGAACCATAATCACGTGGTGGGCCAATATTTATTTCATTTCCACGCCCGATGGTTCCAGGCCCACTCCGCTGGTTCAATCGCATTTAGTATTTACAAAGATGAGTGAGATTGCATGAGAACGCCACAGGGTCTGACAAGAGCAGCTGTCTGGTCGTTCGGATGGGACAAAAACCGAGGTCCCGTGACCACATTGAAGTGCACGTAAAAGATCCCTTGGCAGTTGGAATTCGATATAAGAGTAGGCCGTAGCGCCGCTGCCCGGTCAAAATTTCGCTCATAGCACACTGTATGGCTTATGTCCGTCTTCATTTGCCCAGTTCGGGGCAGAACATTCGGACGTTAAACTCCATTTCATTTACTTAAGAACGCTAGAACGGAGACGGTCTAGCACATTCTAGCACATATGACGACCAGGGTTAGGACCTGCAGGTTTTATCAAAGCCTCGAGATGTAAATAAGGCTATCCCTAACCCTAACCCTGGTCCGAGCGTATCCTTTACCCTAATCCGAACGCACAATCCACATATGACGTTATGTGCTAGACTGTCTCCGATCTAGCGTTTCCATCGATCTATGCCGCCCTTATGTAAATGGTAGGCCTACAATTTATTTTTTTCTTGTGTTCCCGAAATCTAATTGATGGACCTGTTTTTAATTCAATTAATCCAAGCTGGGAGAATACTTAGCGTTGATATTTTTAATTTTTTTTTTTTTTCAAATCAAATGTCAGAAATTGAATCTGAGTACATATTAATGCCTTAGAAGTTTGATATTTTCCTTCAAATCGCTAAGTCGCGCGGCGCGACTTTAAAGTGATAATTTCATATTTTTAAAAAAAAGTCAAAACATAATTATTTCTGTCTTTTGCTCAATAGGTTGCCAACTCACTATTATACGATCATAGGCATTATTCCCCACACTAATAAATCATTGACACAGGAAATAATAACACAATTACCTCCCTTGTCCCCCCCCCCCTTCAAACGTTTGAATTTGAATTTGAAAATGATATATTTGCCAATTTCTCAACTGACAATAGTGAATTATTGGATTAATAGGATTATTGTTTAACAAGGTAGGATTGTTTATAGATACCATCTATTTTACGGCTTTATTTTAATACATTTTAAAAATATAACTTAAAAATATGAAATTGCAGCTTTAAGGAAGCGTGTGGAATTAAAGTTGGGTTCCCAGATAAGTATTTATCGGGTGGTTATTGCCTATAAAAGTATGACAATTTTGGTATATATTGAAAGTAGAGATATCCAATCTTACTAGAAAAATACTGGATTCCCTGAAAAACACTCACGGAGCGTATACAGGACAAAATTGTAAGGGGTTCCCTTAATAGTCAACCCGACGAATAAGGATACCTGCACGCCTGGCGTTGAAGGCTGCACGCAAACTTGAGCGATTTGTGTACATGTTGAAAAACTTTATGAAGAGTTAGACGTACAACAATTTCTGGGATAAAAATCACGGAAAAAGACGCGGGCAGTGGATAATCCGAGAATTTCATTAGGATTCGATATTTGTAGTAAATAGTCAGCGCTTACAGACAACATCGTCTCGTGTATGCAATGCATTCTCCCCTGTCCTCCGCCGCCGCTGCCATTGGTTACGGAGAGAGGTAATCGCCTGACGCAAACATGGTCTCTTTCGATAGATTTCTATAGCAGGCTATACTCGTCAATTACTATGTTTTGAGAACGATTTGAAGCAAAATTATGATAAAATAATTAGTTTGAATATGTTTTTAGTTGTAATATATCATCAAATAACCCAGTTTGTACCCGGGAATATAACTTTAAGATCACGCGTGTGATTCATCTTTTTATTTTATTTCCCTGTTACATGTAGGTTAATTATGTAAGTTGACATATTATTATGTCAAAGTTGATTGATCATGTTTGTGACAGTTTTAAGGTCATCCATAATATTATGTTCTAAAATCACAGTTGATTAATCATTAATCGTCATATCCGGTGGTACCATTCCAAATCTACAGCCATGTTCAGTGGTACCATAATATACCAAATCTACAGCCATGTCCAGTTGACCATACCAAATCTACCGCCATATCCAGTGGTACCATACCAAATCTACAGCCATGTCCATGATACCATACCAAACTTACCGCCATATCCAGTGTACCATACCAAATCTACCGCCATATCCAGTGGTACCATACCAAATCTACAGCCATGTCCATGTACCATATCAAACTTACCGTCATGTCCATGATACCATACCAAACTTACCGCCATATCCAGTGTACCATACCAAATCTACAGCCATGTCCAGTTGACCATACCAAATCTACCGCCATATCCAGTGGTACCATACCAAATCTACAGCCATGTCCATGATACCATACCAAACTTACCGCCATATCCAGTGTACCATACCAAATCTACCGCCATATCCAGTGGTACCATACCAAATCTACAGCCATGTCCATGTACCATATCAAACTTACCGTCATGTCCATGATACCATACCAAACTACCGCCATATCCAGTGTACCATACCAGATCTACAGCCATGTCCAGTTGACCATACCAAATCTACCGCCATATCCAGTGGTACCATACCAGATCTACAGCCATGTCCAGTGGTACCATACCAAATCTACAGCCATGTCCATGGTACCATACCAAATCTACCGCCATATCCAGTGTACCATACCAGATCTACAGCCATGTCCAGTGGTACCATACCAAATCTACAGCCATGTCCATGGTACCATACCAAATCTACCGCCATATCCAGTGTACCATACCAGATCTACAGCCATGCCCAGTGGTACCATACCAAATCTACCGCCATAGCCAGTGGTACCATACTAAATCTACAGCCATGCCATGTGATACCATACCAAATGTACAGCTATGTCCAAAACTACAGCCATGTCCAGTGTACCATACCAAATCTACAGCCATATCCGTGTGAGGTCATATTCTTATCTGGATGGCATGCACAATAAATAGTATCGGTGTAGACTGGAATAGCCAGACGCTAGAGACTTCTAGCGTATTTCTCCTGGCATAACTGATTAGTAATTATAGTAAAAACAGAAATGATTGAATGTAAATGAGTTTACATGTATAAACATTCATATTACATTATTATATTCGTTGCGACCAATTTGTCTCCATTTCTAGGTCCAAAATATTAACGATTTAGCCTAATTAAACTTACGGCAAAACAAGATTTGACATTCTTTTTTTTAAAAAAAAACTCGTTCAATGTTAACACTATTTGAGCGACGGACCCGCGATTTAGCACCCTTAAACATCCGGCAATACAAGATTTGGCATTCTTTTTTTAAAACTCGTGCTATGTTAACACTATTTGAGCGATGGACCTGCAATTTAAAGTGAAGTTGTCAGCCATCCATATTGTGCGACATGTGAAATATGAATGATATAGCTACAATGCTTTTTGAATTATTTAAACTACAATAGTTTACTCTTCTTTTTCTTAGCCACCTGATATAGTTTATTGCAAAGTGTTTTATAAATATCACAGCCAAACACGCGATATTTCACTATATCACCGTATATGTCATTTCAATCGGTTTGCTCGAGGGTAGACAGCCAAAATGAAACATTCATAACCCCAGTTCAGTTTTTATTATTGTCAAGCAGAAAATATTGTGAACGGGTTATATTCATGATATATCATGTCCCGATATACAATTTATTATGTTTTATCTTATTTTCTAATGTATATGTTCACAGGGGAGTTGGGATGGCCTAGTGGTCTAGAGTGCCGCGCTTCGACCTTTAGCTGGCCGGTCACCTCTGGCTTGCGGCTGTGGTTTCAATCCCTGGTGTGAGTGTATGTGGCATGGAGATAGGGGCGCCTTCTCAACCTCGTGGGTTTCCTCCGGGCACTCCGGTTTCCTCCCACTGCTAAGGACCCCTACGCGCATGGGAATTATTGAAATAAAATTGAAACCTACGTTAGTCCCAAAAGAACCTAGTTTGTGTCGAGTTGACGTTAAATCTCGTTTCTCTCTATATACATATATGTTTCATTATATTGATTACTACTTTCTGTTTCCCTGGTAAAGAACTTGTCTTTTTTTCAATCCATTTCAAATAAACAAAATATGGTTTAAAGTGAGCTGTGTCTCTAACTCAATATCATCGAAAGTCTTCAACATTGAAGACACGAATTATTTGTCAATTTTAAATCAACGTTGATGTCGTGATCTTACCGGAAAAAGACAGACTTTTGAATACCCAATATTGAATACAAAATAAACATTTTAACATTGGTATACGAATCGTGTACCATAATGCGTTTCAGTGTCATTTGTAACAAGGGACTCGTAGAACGAAGCTACGCATAATTCACAAGTCATGTCAAAAGGTGGCGCCATTTTTTTTTCTGGAGAGCATGAGCAATAAACAATATCGGTGTAGACTGGAATAAGCAGACGCTAGAGATTACCATTCGATTGCCACTTCTGGCGTATTCGCCGAACATAACTGACTAGAAATTACAGTAAAAACAGAAACAATTGAATATAAATCAGTTTCTATACAATCATAATACACTATTATATGCAATGATACACATTGGGGGCAATTTCTAGATCCCAAATATTGGGGAGTTAGACCTTTTAAGCTAAATAAAACCCCATTCGTTTCTACGGTTTCGCTGCGTTGTACGCATGCGAAAGATTCAAAGAAAGATACAACACCAATTACCGTTTGTTCGAAATCATAGCGAGAAAATTTCGAAATTCGAAAATCCGAAATGTCATATTTGAAGTAAATGTTTCAAGGTACTCAAATAAAGAAGAATTAGTAAAATAGTTTCATAAATACTTTTTTTCAAAAGAGTTGAACATAAGGCCGATGACCTTTCTTACATTTTGCCTTTTAAACAAAAAGAACACACATATACATTAATTCGATCGAAAAGAGTTTGAAATTTATGCATTAAAAATATAAAGGAACGCAATTTGAAAATACATGTATATACATTAATACAGGTCACAGTTCGCTGGAATACAATTACTGCTTATTACTGAGCGACATTTCGACTAGACTTCTCTACTTATTATCAAGCAGTGACTAGAGAAGCCTAACCGAAACGTCTCTTAGTAATTGTATTCCATAGAATTGTGACCTGCATATTCAAGTTCAATTACTAAATGCAATTTATATACATTACAGATGAACATACAACATGCATTAGAGCGTTGCTATAGTCAAGATATATCAGGAGTAAATTGAAGACATTGATAGTGTTGCTATTTCATATGTAAATTCAAGTTTTATCAGGAGTAAATTAAAGATATTCATAGTGTTTCTATTTCGTGTGTATATTCAAGTTATACCGGGCGTACATTGAAGATATTGATGGTGTTGGGGGTTTTTTTTTTCATGCGGGCCCGTAAAAGATCCTTTGACAGTTGGAATTCGATATAAGAGTAGGCTGTAACGCCGCTACCCAGGCAAAATTTCCGTCATAGCACACCGTATGACGTAGGCCCGTCTTCATTAGCCCAGTTTAGGAGCAGAATAGAAGGACGTTAAACCCCAATTCATTTTATTTCATTTGACTTGTTTTTTCATGGGTAAATTCAAGACATTCTGACGATTGATATCTCATATATAAATTCAACACTTTATGAGTGTTGATTTTCAGTCTTACGTTAGAGTGTTAGTGTTTCAAGCTTACATTTAATATATTTCGAATTGGAGTGTTCGTGTATCATTCGTAGAGTCAATATATTTCGAGTTGGAGTGTTCGTCTTTCAAGATATTTATGTCATGCATACATTCAAGTTATTTCGAATTGGAGTGTTATAATTTCCTGGGAACATTCAAGATATTTCGCATGATGATTTTTTTGTGCGTACATTCGAGATATCTCAAGTTACTGTTTAGTTACAGCGTTAGTATTTCATGCGTACATTGAAAATAATTCGAGAACTGACATTTCTAGCGTACACTCTATTGCTTGCGTAGATTCTATTGTATGCCAACATTCTATTGCATTGCATGCGAAGGGCGTCATGGCCTCCACGTAAGTGATATAAGAAAGTTTGGATCAGGGCAAACAAACCCATTGGCGTGTGGGCGCCCTCAAAACGGACCGACTGACCAGTGCCTTTAGAGAATCACTGTGTGATTATAATCAAGTGTATCATTTTATAACTGAAAGATTGTCAAATTTTTTATTGGGATGGGTGGGGGCGCCATTTTCCTGGGAATGCGATGCAGACACGACCCTGTTTCACGCGTACATTCTAGATATGTTAATATTGTTCACCCAATATTGTTCTGCGCGAATCATCGTTCGTACTGAAAGCGGTGATGCGTACGGACATTCGCAGGTGAGAGTGTTGCATTTAAGATTTGACCATGTCTGACTACACATACGTCACATGTATTACTTTTGAACTCGCACTCTGATTGGCTAGTGGAGCCATGGCTGCTCTTTAACGTGGAGGTCCCGTGTTGGCCTGGAAAGTTCATCGAGATGTTTCGGTGTGGTTCTTCCTTGTCGGTGGTGCTAGGACAACGTATAGTCGTTCGGATGAGACAAAACCGGTACACATTGACGTGCACGTTAAAGATCCCTTAACAGTTGGAACTCGATATAAGAGTAGGCCCTGTCCAAGCAAAATGTTCATAATAGCACACTGTATGGCGTATGTCCGTCTTCATTATCCCAGTCGGAGCAGAACAGTTGGACGTTAAACCCCATTTCATTGGCTAGTAAAAATTCACCGTGGGTGAATTCGGCTGTGTTCACGTTCGCTGTCAGTATAAACGGCCCTGAAGAGTTTCTTGCGTATATTCGTGATAGCTGTATACTTCCCATTCGTGATAGCTGTATACTTCCCAAAGAACAATTTTTAATGTCGTAATAAACTTTTAATCCATAACTTTCAGACAATTATACAAAAGGCGTTAACTTGGCAATGAATCCTTCTAAAACGAAAAAAATAATTGCTGTAAAAAAAATTAAGTTATATTGAGCGATCCGTAGTCTTGCACTGAGGTTACCGAACGAAATTAATCAGTTTTAAAAAATGCGAGAATTGATTTAAGATTTAAATTGCACGCTACCGTTTATATAACGTATATATAAATACCGAGATTGACAGATTTGATATTATTAAGTATGTAGATTGCATGCTGCCAGTTATATAACCTACAACAATATAAACCTCATGAAAGTCAGAATTTCTATGATTTACCGGTCGTAAATCATTCGTCCAAAAAATAAGAGAGATCTCAATCAGTTAAAATTCTCTTAAATAAAATAACAATCAATCACAAGCAGAATAATAAATGTTTTGTAGACAAGCGGCTCCTCCAGAAGACAAACAACAGTTGTTGTATAAAAGGAGAAATTTGAATTGTGATCGTCAATTCTTGTCGATTTCGGTTACTGAAAAGCTGGTACAGGGACTATAATATTTTGAGTTCGCTGCGTGGATAGCGTGCGTATCTTAGCAATAAGGTAAGCTATAACTAAAACTTTAAAAAAGGATTATTCTGCAGGTGTTACAGTGTATTCCAATTAAAATAGGGGGCCTCGGCTTTGCGTTTCCTCCACAACGAATAACGTCTAGTGGTTCAGATTGAACGAAACAACAAGACTCCGTGTACACGTTGCCGTGAACGTAAAGGGACCCTAGACATCCTAAAGCGGTATTATTATTCGATATACTTCAATACAATTAATACAACAGATCCAAAGAGTGGCTTCTCAAATGAAATGGAATGGTATTTAAAGGAGCTAAATCGCTAACATTCGGGACCTAGAAATTGACAGAAGTGCGTCGCAACGCATGTAATACTGTGATATGAATGTATATAAACTGATTTACATTCAATGGTTTCCGTTTTTACTCTAATTTCAAATCTGTTATGTTCCGCGAAATAAGCCAGCAGTCTCAATCGAATGCAAATTTCTAGCGTCTGTTTATTCCCCTCTACATACGCCGTTTGATTTGGTGCAATGTGACTAGCCTCGTTCCCCGAGTCTCTTGCTAGAACTGGGGCTGAAACGCATTATAGTACACGATTCGTGTACCAATGGTAAAATGTTTATTTTGTCTTTAATATTGTATATCAGAAGCCAATCTTTTCCCGGTAAGATCACAGCATCCATGTTGATTTAAATTGACAAATAATTCGTATTTTCAAAGGTGAAGATTTTGGATGATACTGAGCTAGAGACTTGGCTACTTTAACTTCCAACTTTTCTGCACCATCCTTGAGTGGCATTTAGCGATTGAGCACAATAAAAAAAACAACACAGTTACATGGAAAAGCAATCACTGGTTTATAGGCACAGCACGACGTTTCGACAAGTATTGCCTTGTCGTTATCAAGCACAAATTCGATAACGATAAGAGAATACTTGTCGAAACGTAGTGCTGTGCCTATAAACCTGTGATTGCTTTTCTATATAACTGTGTTGTGTTTTTTTCGCTAATGAAGACGGGATGTGCCTAGTGTGCTATGAAGTTCATTCTTCGCCTGCTCCTCGTCCAATTCCAACTGTTTAAAGAGAGAAAAAAATAGGACTTAACGTCCACTCGACAAAAACTAGGTCATTTCGGGACTAACATATGGTTATTTTTTTTATTTCAATAATTCGCTTGCGCGTAGGGATATATAGCAGTGGGAGGAAATCGGGGGACCAGGAGAAAACCCACGTACAGCCGGAGAATCGAAACCACGCCAGTTGACTCAATGACAACCGTAATGTTACAACGCGCACACCCCAACCTTTCGCCCACCCAAACCCCTGCAACTGTCAAAGATTATTTTACGTACAAACCAACGTGTACACGGGTTTTCGTTTTTTTCCAATCTGATCAAAATACAGATCTATATTTCGTTTCGTCTTTTAGACTTTCGATGGCCTACACTACATAAAGATCTGACAAGTTATAGTAGGAGTTCACGTCAGGGGTCAAACGGGCGGCTTCTGACTGTATGACGTCAGGCATTGATTAATCAATCAGCGTTGACGTTTTTAGTGGTTTACCCACAGTTCTGTGCATCAAAAGGCCAAGAACTTGTGTAACACAACGTCTCATTGGCTTATCTTTCACATCACCCAGAACACATCAATGATAACAACTCTTCCAGATTCAAATGTAGTAAAGACAAGTAAAACGAAATTTTGAACTATAAAAACGAAACGAAATAGGATCTGTGTTTTAATCAGACTGTGTTTTTTCTAGACGTTGTTCGTTCCTGTGCTACTGACAAAAGTAAACCGCGGTGAAATATAAGTAGGAACTATCTCGGTTAACACGGATCCAGCTCGAGATTTTGGTTAGATATAATTATTAAGGTCAACTACAGAATTCCTTAAACGCCACGAGAAATAAACATGGCTAGCGGCAACCCTACTCGAATCCACTATCTCATCATCAATCACGTGCCCTAACCCTAATTGCATCTCGCGACCGTTACGAAATCTGCAGTTGGCCTTAATTCTTAGACCTGACCCACAATTTTTGGCTCAATGAGTCAGGCTTACTTTACGAAAAACACACCGTTTATATTTGGTTTACCGTAACGCTTGATCTGCATGTACTTTCAGTCGGTTTTCGAACAGTTTTTGCCTATTGCTCAAAAGCCAAAGTGAAGGAAGTACTCCAACGAAAAGTATACCGCCTTTATATTTAAGTTGGTTTTACAGTAATGTTACAAATATATATGGTTGGCACAACTTGAAAAAAGAAATTATGCCTGTTATTTTGACGTCATCTAGTTTATCGTGTGTGTATATGTAGATATACGGGCGTATGCTGTTATTGATATTCTGTGTATTGACTACCAATAACAATTATATACCTAGCTGAACAGGCACATGTCATTATTCTTTGTGTACTTTCAGTATATACTACACTATATGAACATGCGCATGATGTCATTTATTGTTTGTACATAGACGATCAAGCGCATGTGTCATTTATCATTTTCGTTAATACTTATTATCTAGACGAATAGGCGCGTAACGTTGATTTTTATTTGTGTATTTTTATTTTAAGAAATTATATTTTACATGTAGAAGCAAATCGGTTTTATTTTATATACACCCACATTCTCATGTGGACGTATATATTGTCTTCGCCCCTGTCTGTCCGTACGTCCGTCCTCAAGTGTTTGTGAACACTCTACAGGTCACAATTTTTATCCGATTTTGACGAAACTTGCAATATAGTTTTATTACACAAAGATCTCGGTTCCTTGTGATATTGACATGTATCTGACTATAACTTCATGGATTATGGCTCCTGATTGTACTAGAAATCAAGTTTTTAGTTTGTGAACGCTGTAGAGGCCACAATTTTGAACCGATTTTGATGAAACTTGAAAGGGCGTGGTTCATTTTGATATTTGTGCATATCGGATCGCAGCTCGGGGTCCGTCTCGAGGTCACAATTATTATCCGATTTACAAAACCGTCTGAAGGTTGAGTTCGAATTTCATGAAAAGGGACCAAAATTGTCGGACCGCCGCCTGTACGCGAATAGTGTAAAAATATGGTATATCAAGGTTGTGAACCCTGTGGAGGTAACAATTTTAATCCGATTTTGATGAAACTTGAAATGTATGTTTATTACTCAAAGATTTTAGTTCCTTTCAATATTTGCGCATATCGGATTGTAATTTCCTGAATTTTAGCCCCTGGTTGCCCGCAAAATCGCCTTTTTAGGCTTGTGGTGCTTCTGGAGGTCACACTTATTATCCGATTTAAAAACTGTATGATTATTATCCGATTTAAAAACTGTATGATTATATCACTGTTACACGGTAATGAAGGTTGGGTTAAAATTTTGTGAAGATCTGACGAAAACTGCCGGACAAAGTGGTCGCCGCCCGTACTCGAATAGTGTAAAAAAATATGGTATATCAAGATTGTGGACCACGTGGAGGTCACAATTATAATCCGATTTTGATGAAACTAGCCATGCATGTTAATAATTCAAAGATCGTGCTTCCTTTTGATATTTACGCATATCGAATGTTAACTTCCTGAATTATGGCCCCTGATTGTTCGAAAAATCCCCCTTTTTAGCATGTGGTCACTCCGGAGGTCACAAGTATTATCCGATTAAAAATACCGTTTGCCTATATCACCGTTACACCGTAATGAAGGTTGAGTTGGAATTTCTTGAAAATCAGACAAAAACTGACAGACAAAATGGCCGCCGCTTGATTGCGAATAGTGTAAAAATACGGTATATCAAGGTTGTGGACCCTGCAGAGGTCACAATTTTAATCCAATTTTGATGAAACTTGAAAGGAATGTTTATAGCCCAAAGATCTTGGTTGCTTTCGATATTCATGCATATCGGAATGTAACGGCCAGAGTTATGGCCCCTGATTGTACGAAAAATCACGTTTTAGCTTGTGGTCCTTATAGAGGTCACAATCATTATTCGATTAAAAAAAATATTCGAATATATCACCGTTACACCGTATTTTTGGTTGAGTTCGAATTTTGTACACGGTGAACAGTCCATTTGCTGATTACACAATTTTGCCTATAACGCTTTTGGGGGACTTCGAATTTTGTCTAATGGTTTGGATTGTTCGTACTAGATTTTATTTTATTCGTGAAAATTGGACTAAAACTGCCGGAAAAAATGACAGCCCCTCGTATACAAATACATCTGGTATATCAAGGTTGTGGACACTCTAGAAGTCACAATTTTAATCCGATTTTGATGATACTTGAAATAAATCTTTATAACCTAAAGATCTTGGTCCTGTTGATATTCACGCATATCGGATCGTACTTTCCCGAATTATGGCCCTTGATTGTTCGCAAAATCGCTTTGTGGTGTATCCTGCTTGGCAGCCGCTGGTATATTTTATACTATAATAAATGATGCTGGTGTACATTAGAACAACCATCAATAGACCGGGAGCTCTGGGGCCCAACCTAGCTGAAAAGTGTACAAATTTGTTTCTATATGTTATCCATGCATGTATGTCTGGTATCATCAAAATGTAAGTCTGCCGGGTTTCTGGCGGTGTGTGTGGTATTCCACGCCCAAAGGGCCATACCCCTCAACTAGTCTAGATTAGCTCAAAATTGTACTGCATGAAAATCGCACAGGAAAACATTGGTACACTTTTCAGCTAGGTTAAGCTCCTGCTCTATTACTACTGCTTGTACGTTTCAATAACAACACTCGCATAATTTTATTTTGAAAAGCCAATTCATCTCTATTTGATTTTTGTTTTTTAGTATGGACATCTCTCGACGTGTCTTGCTCGGCCTACTGGTCTTATCAGTCGTTGCTTGTGTCGTATCAGGTATGTTGTTTCTATGGCATTTTGTAATTTAACTGCAATAAACAGGTGACATCACATGGAATGCAATTACTGTTTATATCTGTGAGCGACGTTTCGACAAGGCTTCTGTAGTCATTCTAGACAAGTCTAGTTGGACTAGAATGACGAGAGAAGCCTAGTTTAAACGTCGCTCACTAGTAATAAGTTGTAATTGTATTCCATACAATTGTGACCTATTTATTGTAGGTAAGATATGCACGCATTTTTTTACTCTGTGATCTATTGATAACGAAAACGATAATGCGACGTCCTTTTGCTACATTTAACCCAAGGCCATGGGGTTTAACAATCTCATTAAAGTCAAATCCATATTTCGTTTCGTTTTTATATTTTCGATGACCTTTGATTAACCAATCAGCGTTGATGTTTTAAGTAGGATATCCACAGTTCCGTGCATCGCGTGCCAAGAACTCGCTGTAACAGACCGTTTGATTAGCTAATCCCTCACATCAACCAGAATACGGTTGATATAACAACTCGTCCAGGTCCTACTGTAGCAAAGACGCGTAAAACAAAATTTTAAACTATAAAGAACGAAACGAAATAGGATCTGTGTTGTATTCAGGTTGGGGTTTAACGTCCAATGTAACTGCCACATCCGAGCTTATTAAGACGGGAATACTCTTTCGAATTACAAATGTCAAGATGTGTGTTTGTTTCTGGAACATTCGTGATGAAAATGTTTTCTTTGGAAGAGCATTGTATCTTGTAATAATGATTAAATTAGTTTGGTTGATTTCCGGAGTATATGTATGTATATTTTATACTAAAAGAATTACAGAACACTAGGAGGATACCCGGGGCCCAAATTCATCCGGGATTTGGTCCAGGGCCCCAATTGAACCGAATCATGGTCATGCTTGCTACTTTGATACCACATATTTCGGTTTGGATCGCGGCGGCAAAGCGTAATGGGCGAATAACCACACACCCTTCTACGGACACCTTTGAAATTATTTATATAGATAATACGATTTTCCGGCGTGGTTTGCCCTTGTTATTGATGCAGAGCAGAGCACCTGACAAGGACAGCTGTCTAGTCGTTCGGATGGGCAAACCTAGGTCCCGTGTACACTTTGGCGTCCACGTAAAAGATCCCTTGGCAGTTTGAGTAGGCCGTAGCGCCGCTGCCCGGGCAAAATTTCCCTCATAGCCCACTGTATGGCGTATGCACGTCTTCCATTAGCCCATGTTGGGTGCAGAAGACTAGGACGTTAAACCCCATTTCATTTCATTTATATAGATATTACTATTAGCCTATGAAGATAATACAGTGGACTTGAGTGGATCTTTTTACATTACACCGAATATAAACAAGATTAAACCGCTTATTTATTTGGTCACTTTCTTATTCGTCAGAGTGACAAATGTAATTGACAGGTATATAGATCCTTGTTGCGAACCCTTTTCTCGTTCACTGATCCCCCGTGGGCCCCTAATGCTTGACAATCTTAGAGGTATCGATATGTTTTGATCGGTATAATTTTACGAAGCCTGTTACTTTTGTTATTGTATTTTATTTGATATGGTGGGATTGGGTGACCTAAAGATCTAATGTATGCACTGCAGATCACAAGATCTGACATTGAGTCAAGCAGCTTGATTTCGGTTCCTACCTTGTACGTGACAAGTATTAGAGTCGCCGTCCGCCCTACTCCGTGGGATTTCTCCTGGTCTGGTCTCTCTTTTCTTTTAGAATTCGTTACGATAACTACATATATACGCATATACTTAAAGAGCAAATCAAATACATGTTTGTTTTTATTCTTTCAGCTTATCACTATAAACGTGACAAGGAGTATTGGGGTCGCCTGTCTAACATCGTGGGTTTTCTCCGCTCCCCTGGGGGGTTGGGATGGCCTAGTGGTCTAGAGTGCCGCGCTTCGACCTCTAGCTGGCCGGTCACCTCTGGCTTGCGACTGTGGTTTCGATCCCTGGTGTGAGCGTATGTGGCATGGAGATAGGGGTGCCTTCTCAACCTCGTGGGTTTCTTCCGGGCACTCCGGTTTCTTAGTCCCAAAATGACCTAGTTTGTGTCGAGTGGACGTTAAACCCCATTTCTCTCTCTCTCTCTCTCTCTCTCTCTCTCTCTCTCCGCCCCCACACTGCTTAAAACCCCTACGCGCAAGCGAATTATTGAAATAAAATTTGTGTCGAGTGGACGTTAAACCCATCTCTCTCTCCCTCTCTCTCTCTTATTACAATAATAATAAGCCATTAAACCCAACCCTAACCCTAACACTTGCTTTGTTTATCCTTTCAGCTTATTACTTTGATAGTGATTATTATGAAGATTATTACGAACGCCAACGAAAAATGCAAATGTACAATCACATGAGGAGACAGTATGCACAGCATGGAGGTTACCCTCCATACTTCTACCCATATTTCGACGATTAAATACAACCGAGCATCGGACCAATGATAGAATGTGCATATTGGCTAACCCATGTTTATGTTTGATATGTTTCTGAAGATATATAGTAATTCTGTAAACCCCCCCAATACTCACGAATTGATAAATCATTTTACATTCATAATCCACTGGCTTTGATATTGTTTATTTATGACTTTCACCCATTTACAATAAAGGCTATCATGTCCTAAACAATCATCGACGAGTCAAATTGTTTAACTTTGCTTAGCCTTAGTGCCAAAAGCTAATCATCCCCCTTCAGTCAAGACATTCAACTATTGAACATCTACACCAAGTTTGAACATTTCATCACAATCAAAGGCTCCACAACGAATTTCGTCAAGGTATTGATACACGCAACTATGCGCTTCGACCTCTAGCTGGCCGGTCACCCCTGGCCTGCGGCTGTGGTTTCGATCCCTGGTGTGAGCGTATGTGGCATGGAGATAGGGGCGCCTTCTCAACCGCGTGGGTTTCCTCCGGGCACTCCGGTTTCCTCCCACTGCTAAAGACCCCTACGCGCAAGCGAATTATTGAATAAAATTTAATCATATGGTTTGTGTCGAGTGGACGTTACCCTCCCACCTCTCTCTCCCACCTCTCTCTCTCTCCCACCTTCTCTCTCTCTCCCAGCCCCCTCTCTCCCACCCTCTCTCTCTCCCAACCCCTCTCTCTCCAACCTCTCTCTCTCTCTCCCACCCTCTCTCCCACTCTCTCTCCCACCCTCTCCCTCCCACCTTCTCTCTCTTCAACCCTCTCTCTCTCTCTCTCTCTCTCTCACACCCATCTCTCTCTCTCTCCCACCCTCTCTCTCTCTCGCTCTCTGTGGTAGATTAGCAAATTTTATGTGAAAGTTCTGGACAAAAGCGTCAAATTTTCCCCAGATGGTATCTATTGCTTCAGCTTTTTAATTTCAATTGAAACAATCCCTCACAATATATTATTCTAGGCGTCTTGCATCGTGGAGATTTTCGCTATATAGAAACTACAGTTGGAACGCAACCTGGTTAATGGGAGAGAATTTGCTCTGACGGCAGCGTTTCCCCGTCCATATTATATACCTCTATATTTATGAAGTGGACTTATAATGCTGTACCCCTAGTCTGTATGTTCGGAGGGTGGGGGGTGACGTGGGTAAGACGCTGCTCGCTAGCCTGGAGATCGGGTGATCGATCCCTGCATTGGCCGAGAAAGTTCATCCAGATTTTCCGGTGTGGTTTCCCCTTGTCATTGATGCAGCACGGAATGCCTGACAAAGTCAGCCGTCTGTCTAGTCGTTCGGATGGGACGAAAAAACGAGGTCCCGTGTACACCTTGACGTGCACGTAAAAGATCCCTGGAAGCTGGAATTCGATATAAGAGTAGGCCGTAGCACCGCTTCCCGGGTAAAATTTCGGCCATAGCATACTGTATGGCATATGCCCGTCTTCATTAGCCCAGTTTAGGAGCAGAACAGCAGGACGTTAAACCCCATTTCATTTCATTTCATCCTGTATGTGTGATAGCCTTGTAACATAGCACATAACTCTTTTTATTAAACAGATGTTTTATTACTGCATAACATATTCACATATGGTGGTTGGATCAGGAGATATCTAACTAAAGATGTTCTCCCTAGGTCACAGAAACCCAACTTCTCCGGGGTCTGAGGGCAGTCCAGGACGGACCGACTTCTCGCTAGGTCTCCTTGAGACCTGACTCTGGTCTCTGGTCCCTGGTGTCTCCTCCCTAACTCTAAACTAGGCTCTATATATACTATCCAGTAAGGCCTTTACAATCCTAAGGCACGCCATAGTTAATAGTATTAGAGATCAGAACAATGAAATCTAATTAAATATATTCACACATCTTAGCTCTAAAACAACAAGTGTTAAGCTTAAATCTTATATCAAATAGACGCTTGGATGATACAAGTTTGTACAACAAATACATCTTACATAATACTATGTCAGACAAACTCACACCTGCAACAGACTAAAGCTTGCCATTAATCTGTCACTTAACACTTAATATATGTCCAGAATGAGTTACAATAGAAAATATGAATTAAAATTACAATATTACATTTTAGATCCCAAATGATATTGTATTACCGCCCATGTGTCGCCTAAAGACCGCCATTCTTAACAGATAGTCTTGAAACTGTTCATACCAATTCATTATACCCTATTGTGAATATTCAGTATGTAAACACCTTTTAGACTGTAATTCTTATGAGAGATTGTGCAGATTTGGCACATGTATATATTTCGAACACAGATAGATATCTATTGTTTTTTTTTAGCATATCTTGTTCATATAGAGGCATGATTATTCATTTGAAATAGAGGATGTCATGCATCGGAAATAGCAGTTAATGGTTTAACGTCTGCTTCCAGAGTATTGATATCGCAGAGAATATGAAATGGGGTTACACTTTCCCGTTTTCTGCGCCAAACGTGCTCATGAAGACGGACATACGCCATGCAGTAATGTGCTATTAGGGAAATGTTGCCCGGACAATGGCGATTCCAATATTCCAGCTGTCATTGCAAATTTATGTGAAAGTCAACGCGTGTACAAAGCCTGTATGTTTCGTCCCATAAGAACGACAATGCGCGCTATTTAGATTGATTGAACTTGGTACCCTCTGTTTAGTGAACCACCTTGCCTTGACATCCTTTATTAACGGGGAATGTTATTTAGAATTCCATATCTAATAAAGATGCATTATGCAAGAGCTAAATCTACCTATTGCAGGACTTTCGTTAGACCCCAAATGTAATATAAACTATTAATTATGTTATATAAACTATTTATTAATTATACATCAATTACAAAGATCATAATACCATTTCGAAGCCATCGGATATTCGAGGTTTTCAGATTTAAATACGATCGACAGTTAATGATTTAATTTAAACATAACGCTAACGCTACAATATACGTCCACATTCCTGCTTTGATTGATATGGTACTTTGTCAAGAAGGCTAGGCATTTTGTTTGTTTAGCTTAGAGTATATGGAATAAGTATACCAAGATAATCCATTCAGAATTGTGGCTTTCAGACGCTAAAGGCACAAAGTGGGCGTGGCTCTGCCCCTGGGGTCGGGACATTCACCAAAATCAATAGTGGACGCTCTCCGGCTATAACGTATACATATGCCAAGTACCAAGCGGATTCATTCAGAATTGCGGCCTGTTAACAACAAACACAAAAATTGGGCGTGGCTTGCCTTTGGGAGTGGGGACATGCAGTTGTCGTCCTTCGGCTCTAAGGAATACATATCCCAAGTTTTAAGACGATCCATTAAGAATCAGGGCCTGTAGGCAACACACACAGACACAAAGTAAAAATGGGCATGGCTCTGCCCCTGGGGGTTAGGAAATCACCAAAAACAATAGGGTCATCCTTCGGGTATAAGGAATAGATATGCAAAGTTTTAAAAGGATCTGTTAAGAATTGCATTCTTAAATGCGAACACAAGACACAAAAACATTGGGCGTGGCTGTCCCAGGGGGGCCGGCATGCACCAAAAATAATAGTGGTTAGCCTTAGGGTATAAGGAATAAGTATAAAAAATTTCAAGATGATCGATTAAGAATTGTGGCCGGTAGGTGACACACAGACACACAAAAAGAAAATGGGCGTGGCACTGTCCCTGGGGGTCGGGCATGCACCACAAACAATAGGAATCTTCCTTAAGGTACCAAGAATAAGTTTGCAAAGTTTCAAGATGATACGTTAGTTAATAAATGCAGCCTGTAGACGACAGGCAAACAAATACAAGAAATGGGCATTGCTGTCCCAGGGGGTCGGGCATGCACCCAAAACAAAAAGCGATCATCCTTAGGGTATAAGGAATATGAATTTTAAGTTTCAAGATGATCGATTAAGAATTGTGGCCTGCAGGCGACACACAAAATGAAAAGGGCGTGGCTCTGTCCCTGGGGTTTGGGCATGGATACGGATCATCCTTAGGGTGTAAAGAGTAAGTATACAAAGCTTTAAGAAAATCCAGTAAGAATTGCGCCCTGTAGGCGACACACAGACACACAAAAAGAAAATGGGCGTGGATCTGCCCCTGGGGGTTGGGCATGCACCCCAAATGATAAGGATGATTCATAGGGTATAAAGATTAAGTATACAAAGTTTTAAGAAAATCCAGTAAGAATTGCGCCCTGTAGGCGACACAAAGACACACAAAAAGAAAATGGGCGTGCCTCTGCCCCAGGGGGGTGGGCATGCACCCCTAACAATAGGGTTGTTCCTTAGGGTACAAAGAATATGTATGCAAAGTTTTAAGATTATAAGTTAAGAATTGTGGCCTGTAGACGACAAACAAAGAAATACTAGAAATGGGCGCGTCTCTGCCCCTGGGGGTCGGGCATGCACCTCAAACAATAGGGATCTTCCTTAGGGTATAAGAAATAAGTATACAAAGTTTGAAGAAAATCCATGAAGAATTGCGCCCCGTAGGCGACCCACAGACACACATACATACACCCCCCCCCCACACACACAGACAGGGGCGACGGCATAATACGTCCACATTATGAATGTGGACGTATCAAAAATGGATAATTGAGACTTTGTTTATTATATTAACCAGGGAGCAATGACATTTGAGGCTACACGGTTATTCCCTTTGCGTGATGCGTGATTTATTTTTAACTATTATGGCGAGACCCGACATAAGCCCCATTAACCGATATATCAAATGTACAATTCCCAATACAGCCGACGTGTTGATAGTGTCCTGAATGGACGTGTTCATGCAATAACAATCTTATCGTATTGTCCAAGTCTGATGAAATAAATTGCACTTTGTCACACTATGAACACTCCTCAGTTAGTAAAACATGTTTAACATTCACAATGTTAACAACAAAAAAGCTCATTATTGGACCATCATTAATAAAAGAAACGTGTTGATGTGCTTATTTCATCTATTGATATTGTACTGCATCCATATAAAAAGGGATATCCTGTGTTCACGTACTGAATCTTCAGGATAGGTTCCATGGGATTGTTTTAATTTGCATAATGCTATAAACGCCATTACTAGAACGAATTCCTATGTAGTGTTGATTTACCTTATGTATTTGTTGACAAATAGGTCAATGGGAATGTCGAAATAAATCAGTTAACAACACTTGAGATAAAACCTCTTGACCCAGACCTTTGTATTACGAATACCAACAATGAGAGCTGTTGTCATCGACAATAATATGGGGGTGGGGGTGGGATGGCCTAGTGGTCTAGAGTGCCGCTCTTCGACCTCTAGCTTTCCGGTCACCTCTGGCTTGCGGCTGTGGTTTCGATCCAGCGTATGTGGCATGGAGATAGGGGCGCCTTCTCAACCTCGTGGGTTTCCTCCGGCCACTCCGGTTTCCTCCCACTGCTAAAGACCCCTTCGCGCATGCGAATTATTGAAATAAAATTGAAACCATACTCTCTCTCTCGACAATAATATAATATACTACGTTGATCAGGTGTTCCTTTCAGTACAGTTGCAGCAATATGACAACGACACCACTGTCGAATAAAATCCGAAATCTTGTCTGGGATTAGCAGCTGCTTGACTTAGGTAAATGCTGATCGAAAGGTAGCCGGATAGGAGTGACCACGGCTAAATCCCGTCCCAATTCACAAGAATTGTATACCAGTTGTAAATATGAGAGACGTGTTACGTTAATCCTAATACAGAATAAACCCAGTTGTGAAGACGCCAAGCTTCCGATGCAGGAACGAACCAATTATAATTTTTCTAGCTTTGGAAATCACCGATTCTATGGGTTGACCAACTTTCAACTTTTTTATTTGCATATTACGTCCATTAAGAACAGTATACAAAACATCAACACACATATGCATGCAAAAGATACATTTGTCATGGAATACTATATAAATAATGAAAATATAATGAAAATATAATGAAATTATAATGGGATATATCTATGTACATGCACGATTGGAATGATACCAATGAAAACAACAATGAAAGTATGACAATGAAATAAAAATAATCATAAAAATATGTAGTAAAAGTATATCGGTGTACATAAGAGTATGATGATCAAATGGGGAAAGAGCATAGCAGATAATAAGAGAATTAGACCCGTATGTCGCTAAAAATAGACGCGGATGTGTATTATTGGGAAATCCCATTCTATTTATAGTTATATTTTCTTGCTATTTATTTCAGTCATACATGTCATAACGCAGTATGTGTCGGACACGGTGTGAGACCTGTGTAAATGACAGATAATATGGTTCAAGGCTTGTTAATAATGAAACCGACATTTACGCGTCGTGTATATATATAGCTTCAACGCAACACCTAACGATTTTAGTACTTTTGTGATGCATTGTGAACGACATACATATTAATGGAGTTCGTGTCAAATAACTATTATGACATGGCAAGATATCACATTAGATCAACAGAAACTCGCACAGAGAATAAAATCATACAGCGACTGGACATCAGAGAAATCTTATATTGAATTAGCTGCTGCTGGATTCAGGTAATAGTCACAGTACATTATAATTCAGGCATTTAGTATAGCCAAAATTTATCCCCATAGTTTCTTAAGGATGGAATTTTACGTGCGGACGGCTGCGCTTGGTTATTTTATGGTTTTACTTCTGCCATTCATTGACCAGCAACTGAAATTTATATTAGGATTTAACTCTCAATGGCTGCATCTTACTATATGTTGTCACGTAATACGCGTTAATACACAATCTGATTAAAATAGGATAGCGTTAACACATCGACTGAAATCGGCTATGAAGACGGAGAGAGAGAGAGTGTGTGAGTGTGTGTGTGTGTGGAGGGGGGGGGGGGTAACGTCCACTCGACACAAACTAGGTCAATTCGGGGCTAACATAGGGTTTGATTTTATTTCAATAATTCGCTAGCGCGAAGGTGTCAGCAGTGGGAGGAAACCGACGGACCCGGAGAAAACTCACGCGGTTGGGCAGGCGACCCATCCGGGGATTCGAAGCCAGGCCAGTTGACTCAATTGCAGGGTTTATGATACAGCGCGCACGCGCTAACCATCAACCACCACCCCCTATGAAGACGAAACACACAGACTAATCTGCGTTATAATATGTAAACAAATAAAATGGTCATAATATTTTAATAGTTTTAATAGAGCTATAGTATAATCCACTATTAATGATGTTTCATAATACATGAAAGTCGCCCCGCCCCCTGTTAGTCACGTACATATAACAAGTCTTCACACCCCTAATAAGTTCTTAGTAACGTATAAACCAAGTATATGCACAAAAATTATAATATACGTGCACACCCACCAAGCCTTGTTAACTTGTAACTATGTACATAACATACACCACTGATACAAGTTGAAAAGATAGCACAACGTAGATTATTTTTTTCAATAATGTCATCGTCATGGGGCAATGGTGTTTTAGTCATGTGAATGTCACCCGGCTATCAGTCACACGTTTCATTTTACAATAACTTTGCTACTCATTGTGTTACAATGTGCAAACTTGGTATAGGTGTTTATCAGAGGAATTCCCCTATGGACAATTACTAAGATATGCAATTTGATTTGTAGATGCTTTGGGACACGATATCGTTGATACAAACTGATTATTAAAAATGGTGTGGGCTTGTTTTTGTTTCGTTACATCGAAGTATTACAGCCTATGGCTTGAAATGAAGCTTTGTCTGCTTACGCTAAGTTTGATAGATCGATAAATGTATCATAAATTACTATGTGTCATCTATAGGCTGCATATTTCATAATATCTGACATTGCACAACGTAGTTTGCAAGAAAACGCCTATCTTAATTAGAAATCATAAGAACTTGATCTGGATTTGAGATTTTGATCGTGACTGTGACAAAAATTACGAGTCGCCGTATAATATGAAGAAAACTGTTATTTTGTTTTTATGGGTGACGATGGTAGTCAACATCGTTCATATTCTGTAGTTTTTCTCCTTAATGACACTGTGACGACTCTGGCCTCGGTTGCCTAGCCGGTAGAGCATATTTCAAACATGTACACGACCCACCTTTATCGACCCCAGCTCTTCACCGATAACTGTAGCAGTTGCCAATTCAGCAGACCAAACGACTTGCTGTAGGGATGGACCAAAGGATAGAAACCTTCACCCGGATACACTATTGATTTATAGGATATTGATGACATTTTTTATCTGTATTTTTGGAGAACAGGCTAAAGCATCTGACCTGGTTTCGATTTAAACATTTCCTGTTTCGCAATGAGAGGGTTGTTATTGGGCAATGTCTTGAGATTATTAGGAGCCACGACGTGAATCGCCCTAAAATCAGAGGCTTGCTCCCGTCCAGTGGATGGTGGATTATAGCCAACCAGAATTAAGTAATATCATGAGATTTTAAGGAGCCACGGCATGAATCGCCCCATAATCAGAGGCTTGCTATCGTCCAGCATTACAGCCAATCAGAATCAAATAATTTCAGATATGTGCTATAATAAATATTAATAATTTGTGTAGGTACGACGCAATGGAATATCGTTGACCATGTCTGTAATACCGTGGATGGTCACGACTGGGCTTAAACTAGAATAAATGAACTGAAATAGGTGGTTAACGCCATACTGCGCCAATGAAGACGGGAATACGCCATGCAGTGTTCTATGAGGGACATTTTGCCCGGGCAGCTGCACTATGACCTATTCATATATCGAATTCCAATGGACACAGGATCTTTTACGTGCATGGGACCTCGGTTTTGCGACCAATCCGAATGGCTGAACAATTTCCATGGGGAAACCACGTCGGAAAAACTCGATGAACTCGCTCGGTCGATGCAGGGAACTAACACGCTACGCACAGGATAGCGAGCCAGCATCTTACCCACTTTGAAAGGGAATACGGAAAGTAGTAGACGAACAGCATGTATGAAACTATTGACTCTCCACTTCAGCTATTTTCAAATAAGGTCCAGATGAGGGGGTGGGGGTGATATGATGGCCAGCATTTCTAACCCTAACAAAAACATTACCTTGTGCATCGTATGGGAAAACTTAAAGACAAATATTCCAAAATACAACGATTGCATTGTACGACCAAACTAGGGGTACGAAGCCACAGTTGTCCCAGTTTTCTAGACGATACTGCCCCGAAATGTTTAATGACGTTTTCACGAAATCTAAAATCTATTTCAGTGACCAAGACTATCGTTCTAGTCATTAATGAAGGGAAATGGAATGGGCTCAACTCCCTACTTTTCTGCGCCAACGATAAAAGACGAGCATACGCTAAGCAGTGTGTTATGAGGAACGTTTTGTTTAATCTAACTTCCAATTCCAACAAGCAATGGATCTTTGCACCACAGACAAGATACAATTACCACGCTGATAAATCCCTGGAAAGTTTCTCGACCAACAGCGAACCCCGCATCTCATAGTTAGTTAGCGAGTGCTTTGATGAGTCCGTGTGGTTCCCCATTTAGTTATAACTCCTGATACCACTACTCAATCCATGAGACCACATAGTTTTATTTAATTTCTTCTATTTACAGATATACTGGTACGGCAGACAGAGTTAAGTGTGATTATTGTAATAAAAAGGTTATTCAATGGACTGTCAATGATGATGCGTTAGAAGTCCACAGCAGATACGGACCAGATTGTCCATATTTAAAGCATATTGGATACACCCGAGATTTAAATTTGCCGCGTTTCTCCAAGTTTTCTAAGTTTGTGGACAGATTAGAATCGGTTAGGACTGTACAAGGGGAATATCGACAAAATCTTCCCCCTTTTGAAGCTATTGCCGAAGCTGGGTTTTTCTATCTTGGGACACTTGATCGGATGAGTTGTTATCATTGTGGTTTAATTTTAAGAGATTGGGAAAGAGACACGGACCCTGTTGCCACTCACAAACGGTTTCGGCCTGGGTGTTATTTCATTATTTGTTGGAGTATCCAAACGTCTGGTAGAAACATAAATTCTCTTCTACACCCTTACACCGACAATCAATCAAGTCCCTTGCCGAACCTTGCCCAACAATCTCCTACAGCCAAAATAGGTGGAATACTTATTAATCTACGTGAAACCAGGACACCTAGAGATCAGAAGTCGCCTGGGACAGCAGCATCGACTCTCGATTCTTCAAAAGCCGATAGTGGAAGTACATCAGGCAAAGGGAAAAAGTCAAGATTACCACACCATCAGATCACATCCACATGCAAAGGACAATTCAACAGCAGCTTTGTACAGACCCATTCCTTGGATATTGATAGGGATGTTTCTGATGGGCCAGATAATGTTGATGGTGCCCCTCCAATACAATTGAATTCAAAAATTGCATCACCGAAGGCAAAGAACAGTCGCCATAAAAATAGACAGAATCGACAATCGTTAAATAGTGAAACTAGAAAAAATGAAATAAAAACGGAGAATACAAAGACAGACCAAACAGAAACAGGTGATGGGACCACGAACCAAAAACTGAAAGCATCCCAAGCGACCGGAACTAGCAATTCCCAAACTTCTTCTGAAAAGCAGTTTAAAAACTGGAGGAAGAAGAAAAAGGAAGGCACCCAGAAGACTATTCCAATTGCATTAACCGTATCAAATAAAAAAGGAAACAATGAACCTTTAAATCTTGGTAAAGGTACATTTGGTAGTAACTGTTCGCTTCCTAGGCATCGTAAGCCAACGTTTACATTGTCGAGCAATTCCCTGATTCCGGAAGGAGCTTCAGCAACTCCAAACTTTCATTCCGGAAAACCTTTAAGCCGCTCTCTTGACCAACAGTGGCATATACCGTCAACTGAAAATTCATCACCAGAGGGTCAAACGTATCCCCCACGCCAAGACAACATACCTGAAATTCATTCACCGGAGGTTGAAAGGCAACAGTCTTCACCGCAGGCAGACCTACACCAACTTCAAAGCTTACCCGTAAACAGCACCCATTTTCCAGAACTTGCAGTAACCACTGCGACAGAGAGTCATTTAACCCAATCTCTGCCACCAATGTTTAATCCAGAAGGTTTTAGCGAACTACCAATGATTCAGGCCGTGCTACAGATGGGAGAGGTCAGCTACGATTCCGTGGTTAATACCATCTGTACCAGATATAACACAAACGGTGATACCTTCCCTGATGCACAGTCTTTGTTATCCAGTATTTTAGACTCTGGCGTAGATTAAAGATGCAGTACATGTATTTTCGTTTCAAATGTTATATAAACTATTATTTCGACATTTAATTTATGCATATGACCAACCTATAATCAACTCGCTATACAATCGGGTAGCTGAGATTTAAATGGATTAAAACACCCGCGAGATTTACAATTACAATAATCGAGACATAGCCTACACCGTCCAGTACCCTTTCTTGCAACTACGTTATATTTTAAAACCGTTATTACTTCGCACAGAATAAAGTAATTTGAATGAAATTTTTAATATACTATAGCATGAACTGCCATCTCTTACAGAATGTGTTATTAATAGGTCTGCATGATCATCAAATCGGTTGGATTATGAAGTCACCGAGTTTGATAAGGGAAGGGAAAAGGCCAATTTTCAACTCAAAGTGAATAACATTTCCTCGCGGATTTCTTGCTGAAATAGAAATAGCCATATTAGGTGAATTTGATAATGCACGGGAAATTAAGTTATTGCACACCAGATTAACTACATTTAGAACCTAAAACTGTACAACCAGTCTCTTATGGTCGGCGCTCGAGGCCCTCTTTTACGACATAATCTACATTTTAGTATACGTATTTGTACATTGTAAGTTATACATTTTTAACAATACGTTATTTATAATATACAAAAGAGTTATACATTAATAACAATATGCTATGCAATATACAAGTTAATACATTAATAATGATACGTTATATACAAGAAAGTTATACAGTAATAATACCTTATATACCATATAAAATTAAGTTATACATTAATAACAATATATTATACAAAACAATATACAAGTAAGTAACGATACAATATACAAGTAAGTAACAATACGTTATACATATATAAAATACAAATAAGTAAGTTAGACATCAATAACAATACGCTATACATAATATATAAGTAAGTTAGATATCAATAACAATACGTTATACATAATATACACGTAAGTTAGACATCAAAATAATTTTAGAATAACAGGCCGTTTAGGTTAATTAAGTCTCTTTTTTCGTACACTATCGTATAGAGGACCGGGCAAGAAATAATAAAAAGAAAAAAAAATATTTTGATAGAGCGTGCTGGAAAGAAAGAGGAACTATAAATTGAAGATATGTAGAATACGTCTTTTTACTCTTTGGGGGGTTTTTCCCTCCTTCCTCTCTTGTTCTTTAATAAACCTCCCCTATTTTTGTTGGAGGGAGGCGGGTGTTAATGTTTAGTGTGAGTCTATTTATTGTGTAATACTATTATATTGTAATTATGTTTATTTAAATGTACAGTGTATTTTAATAGATTTATATATTATAACTGTTAGAATTTTGATTTTATGCTTGGGAACCAACTCAAAGATCTTTCCATTGTGTCAGAATGATACCTGAGGAACCGGACTCCTTTCCGCAGTTTTAAAGACTGACCCTCCAGGCACTTTTATATTACATCGGTTATTCATCAAAACTTTAATTTAGATTAAAAACACACTATTTATTTACATCCCGATTGCACGTTTGTCAAGTCTCGTGAATATTCTCCGGAATAGAACCTAGTTACGTGCATTCAATGGAGTCCACAGTATTTAATTTCTTTGTACAATTGACACGAAATATAATATTCCCTGTTACGTCTGGTAACGGAACTTTTCCTGTTTCAATTTTGAAACTTGAAGTCGTGATTAAAGTGAAATCATTTTGTATATAGTTTCTTTCATGGGGAATTCGTGCTGTCACTGGAAGCATCTGGTAGTCCGATCCAGATGGCCTACCACTGCCGATTTCGTTTAATGCTACTTCCGGTTCAAGCGATAGTATTAGACATTTATTAGCATGGCATGACAAACCTATAATCTACTCTCTAGGTCATCGACTGGTCGAGATTTCAATCGATTTTAACATTCGCGAGATTTGAAAATTTAGCTAGGAAATTGCTAAGATAATGATCGATCAACACAATATCTTCCAAAAGGCATAACTTCGCTCATCACGTAGTAATTTGAACGAAATTTTCAATATCTATTCTTGAACTATAAAGAGAAACATCCGGCTCTTACATAATGCATCTTTACGGCAATTAGTGAACAAGATATTGACATTTTATTATTTTCAAAATCAAAAATTAAAAATAATAATAGGAAATATAAAGTTACAAAATTAAAAATTATTCTACAAAATGAAAAATCAAAAATAGAAATCAGAATTATTGCACGTGTAACACTACCATAGTGATAACAGAAATCAGTTTCGTAAATATATGGTTTATTTACATCGGAACAGAATATAACACATCCACATACAAACAATACAGGAACTTAAACTAATCTACAGGGGATAGACTACATCGTGAACTAGACTACAACAGGAACAGATATAACAATATTGAATCCACCATTCTGCCCCTCTGCCAATGCAGTGGCTGAACTCGGACGAGTCCATACCCCAGTCTTTCCGTCTCTGTGTCATTGTCAGCAAAGTCAGATTGTTATATACCCTCGAACAATAGATAACTCATGATCATTCTTGCAATTGTCTCTTTTATCTCGTCATGGTATGCTTACTGACCAGTGTGTGTGCCTTTGAAGTCATTCAGAGCTTGTGCACAGATCATACGTAGTTTGTAAATGACATATAGGATTATTTACATGTTTAATTAGATCATAGCCAGTCGTGCCTTAACAGTGGTTTATACAGAGTTGAAAAGTCAGTATCATATATTATCAAAAATCCAGCTGACGTCATGAAGTTCTAATACGGTTTCCGCGATATTTGGATGCATGGTTAGCACGTGCACGCTGTATCATAAGATCTGTCATGAAGACAACTTGTGTGGTTTCAATTTTCCGGTTGTACGTGACAAGGAGAAGGGTCGCCTGTCCATCCAAGCGAATTATTATTTCAATTATACGCTTGTGCGTAGGGGTCTTTAGCAGTGTGAGGAATCCCACACCGGTTCGCAGTTCGGATTTGTCGTCTTCAATGCACGACCACTGAAGAGTGTTTATTCCCAAATCGTGTATAGCTGTCTACGGCATGGCTTTTAAATGGCATTAAATATTCGCGATTGTAATCAACATATCTATAGGTATTTGGCACCATAATCCATTGCCATTAATTTTAACCCTAACACCGATTTAACCAAGGGGAGTTGGGATGGCCTAGTGGTCTAGAGTGCCGCTCTTCGACCTCTAGCTGGCCGGTCATCTCTGGCTTGCGGCTGTGGTTTCGATCCCTGGTGTGAGCGTATGTGGCATGGAGATGGGGCGCCTTCTCAACCTCGTGGGTTTCCCCCGGGCACTCTGATTTCCTCCCACTGCTAAAGACCCCTACGCGCAAGCGAATTATTGAAATAAAATTAAACCATGTTAGTCCCGAAATGACCTAGTTTGTGACGAGTGGACGTTAAACCCCATCTCTCTCTCTCTCTCTCCGATTTAACCAATTAAAATACGATTAAATCTCATTGTTAAAATTAATGACAATGGATTATGAATAATATCCAGTATAAATAAAAAATACTGATTTTAATATTAACAGTTTAAACATATACACATTGTAAGCCACATAAAGGGTGCATAAATTAACAATTGCTATAATATGGTGCACATAGTTAATAACAAAATAAAGGGTTGCATGTAAACGTAGTTTGTTACGTGTATGCTTGCATCATTGAAATTGGTATTATAGGCAAAACAGTTCTACTGTAGTCGACTTGTAGACAACCCCTCCGCAACCCATGTGGAGACAGACCACCATTAATTTCCCCATTGACTTCAATGTTAATTCTGGACTCTTTGCCCACCTCCAACTTATCCCCAAATTTTCGTTGGGCGAAATGCTTTTCACTATAGACAGAGGAACAAATGGCCATGTCTTTGCACTAAAATTTTTATGAGGTTGACCACCAAAATTTTGAGATACACGAACTTGAGGAAGCATACTCGAAACATGTATCTAGTTGCCGTACATATCACCGTTGCCAACCTCATAACGCCGTTATCCTTCCGCCTCAAAATCATGAATATTTACCAAAACCTAGCAGAAAATATTAATTCAAAACCTCTTAGTCCATTCTAGGCCAAAAAATCAACAAAAATGGGCATGCAAAAGGGGAGAAAAGAGACAGAGAGAGAACTGCTATAAATAGACGAACTACAATTTGTGGGTACCGAGATGTAAAATTTAATGGTGTTCTGCCTCCTATATGTTTTTAAAAGTTCATATATCATCAAAATTCTTTTCTTTATAGCTTCACATTTATTTTTGCAAAATTATTATAATACAGAATCAAAAAAAATTAATTGCAGAAGAAATGGTGACCCTTTAAAGTTATGTACTGTTTTGTATGCTGGGTTGCAGATCAGGTCCATGGGCCTTTTGTTCTAGAATTGAAGAGTCTTCCTTAATTTTGTCAAAATGTGAGTTTTGCAAAAAGATTTAAAGAGTTTCAAACAAGTCTCATCAAAAATATTCAAAATATTGGGATATTTTTCAAAAATTGAGTTTATTTTACCTTTTTTTACAAAATGGCCCATTTTTTGACACTTTGTATGTCTCAAAATGCCAATAATTCCCTATTTCTTGGAAACTCTGAGGTGAAAGGCATTTATTTCTAGAAACCTTGGCCAGTATACAAGAAGACAAGCTGCAAATTGGTTGCATTGAGGGTAACTGTAAGGAACTATAATGAAACTTGTAAGCCCACCCCCTGAAAATGTTGCTGTGATAACAAATCCAACCTGTGTCCACATAAGTAATACTGTTGATGGAATATGGCTAAAAGCCACATTTTTCTATCCCTGGCTTGTATACATACATACAAACACAGGTACTTGTAAGAAATATGAATCATTTATTAAAATATGGATTGATAAATGTAAAATAAATGCTGTATTTAGTTGACAACCAGCCACTCCAACAAAAGGGTCACGAAGCACTATTTTTTTGTAAAAAATGGGAATATTTCAGTATTTAAAACACTTTAACAATCAGAGGTATCCTTGGAATTATATAGTGTTAATATTTTGTGGAAGCAAGTTGTTTTAATCTTTACATCAATTTCCTGACAAAATGAGGTGGAAAAAGGGAGTTATGACATAATTCATTGCATAAAAGGAGTATGAAAAGGCTATTAGTTAATATTTCATTGCTCTGTAAGTGCCACATTTTAAAAGATCACCACAAATAATAGATTTACATCAAAAATGTCAAACATTAAGCTGCAAAAGACACATCTACAACATATCCATTTTGGGGTGTGGACACATTTGGGGAAAATGTCATAGAATAACATGTTTGGCCATAAACAAAAAGTCTTAAAAATTCATGGAATCTTTTATGTAACTATTTGTTTGTGCAAAATAAAATGCTCGGTTACAATTCAAGCACAAAATCCAATTACTGTTAATTCGGAGTCAATATATTTTCAATTGAATATCCAAATATCATGTTCAAGAAAATGGGTGGGGTGGGAGGTTGAGCCAGTCTAAATGAAATGAAGACAGAGAAATTTCCCTGCAGATACACAGATTTTACTTTCTCGAGAAGGGAAATGCAACAATTGCAGGTTTTAAAAGATTAAAATTGTGTTAAGTCTGAGGAACACCCAAGCAAAATGCAGTTCACTCATGTTTTGAAAATTCTAACATGCCTCAGCAGTACATAATTAGACAAAATTTCTTAATTTTTAAATTTCTATTAAACACATAGATGCAGAAAAAGTCAAAATTACACATTAAAATATTTTTCACTAATTTTGAAAAGCAAATAAACACTGAAAATCACAAAATTTGGACTAAAATCAAATATTCCCCTCACAAATTTGTCAAATATTTTAGAAATTTTACCATTTCACTTTTTTTATTATCAAAATGTCATATATCACATTTTCTGACAAATTGGCGATCATAGCATCAAATTTAGGCCTCTCATACACCGTCAGTTTGTTTACATACAGGAGGCAGACCACCATTAATTTCCCTATTGACTTCAATGTTAATTCTGGACTCTTTGTCCACTCCAACTTATCCCCAAATTTCCGTTGGGCGAAATGCTTTTCACTATAGACAGAGGAACAAATGGCCATGTCTTTGCACTAAAATTTTTATGAGGTTGACCACCAAAATTTTGAGATACACGAACTTGAGGAAGCATACTCAAAACATGTATCTAGTTGCCGTACATATCACCGTTGCCAACCTCATAACGCCGTTATCCTTCCGCCTCAAAATCATGAATATTTACCAAAACCTAGCAGAAAATATTAATTCAAAACCTCTTAGTCCATTCTAGGCCAAAAAATCAACAAAAATGGGCATGCAAAAGGGGAGAAAAGAGACAGAGAGAGAACTGCTATAAATAGACAAACTACAATTTGTGGGTACCGAGATGTAAAAGTTAATGGTGGTCTGCCTCCATGTAACAGAAAACCACGGCAAACTACCGAACCCACTGCTAAACCCTCTGAAATAAAACACAACACTACAATCCGCCTAAAAAAACCTACGCAAAACAAATACCCAGAAAACTAGAACTAATCTCAAACAAAAAAAACCCCACTCATATCAGAAAAAGAAAAAGTATTGCTTGGAATGGCCGGTCTAAAGTCAATACTTTTTCGTCAGTCAAACATCAAATTTGGCGCCACTCCTAAAATCCAATACGGCTCTTGGTTGTAACATTAACTGAATACTGATGAAATGAAAAGAGTTTTAACGTCCTACTGGACGGATGAAGTCGATAAATGGATAATAACCGAGGGAATGATTTCACATAGAAATGAGTGTAACTTTCAAATAACCTTTGATTAAACATCATGCAAGAGCTAAATCAACCTATTGCAGGTTTTTGCTTAGGTCTCAATTTTTTCTAATTTATAAATTAGACATTAATAAACTTATCTAGGCCATAATCAACTCTTGGTGACATCAGATTTCTCCGATATTAAATAGATTAGAACAGTTCAGCCATATTTCGATTTAAGCTAAAAATGAGGGGGGGGGATACTTAGCTTAAAAAAAAACAGCACTCTCAAAAGAGTAATTTGAATGAAATTTTCAAATTATTCATTTTACATTATCTATTTTTGAACTATTTTAGCAAGAATGGTCAGCTCGTTATCGAAATCTTACATAATGTATGTTTAAGTGAGTATTGATCAACTGATTTATCTTGGTTGCTTAAGTTCTTTGTAAGTTTGTTTCCTCATTAACGAAATAAAGAATTTATTGATGCATAATTTAGTTTGATTAATATAATGGTTATATTTATTGATGCATAATATACTTTGATATTAATGTATAATTATTGTTAATGTATAGTTATTATTATTACAGCATATTTATAGTCCGCCTATTCTTTACACAAAGTGACAAAATAATCATAAATAAGACAATAAAATATAAAGACTAAAAAAATTATGGACATATACAACGTGGAAAGCTTGTTTAAATAAAAGTCCTTTGAGTTTTTTGTTTAAAGAATACAGAGATGTGTAAGGTTTGATATTAAAAGGTAAATTATTCCATAAAACTGGACTAGGAGTTGGGTGGTCGAATACTTAGCGCGTGCGTGCTGTATCATAATGTCTGTGATTGCGTCAACTGGCGTGGTTTCGATTCCCCGGTTGTACTTGACAAGGAGTAAGGTCGGCTGTCCAAATTCGTTGCGTGGGTTTTCTCCGGGTCCCACACAGCTTAAGACCCCTACTCGTAAACGGATTCTTGAAATAAAATTGAAGCTTATGTTAGTCCCGAAATGACTAGTCTCTCTAAATCAGGGCTTGAAAACTAAGAGAGTGCCGACAATAAGATAATATAAGTTATACAGTTTTGGGTTTAAACTGTAGTTAATCTAATATATATTCGACCAGGTGCATACCTATTTTTGGGTATTAAAATAGTACTGTAGTTCATCCGATGTATGTAATGTACGACCAGGGGTCTGTTTCACATTTTAACTAAGGTAAAATCCAAATTTTTAGTAATTTAATTGGATAATATTAGATTGATTTTAGTGCTTAGCCAATCAAAAGTAAAGTAATTACGGGTCTAAAACGTATTTTATTTATTAATAGAGACTTTTGGCAAGCGTAAATTTCTGGTCCGTATCGCGTAGCCGTATCGATTTTGTGTGTGACGTCAACAATGTTTGTGTACTTCTCATACGTGATACGGCAGCACGTGTAGAACAGCTTTCATACGGAAAAGGTCCGTATAACATCGTCGTCTTTTTACCGTACTTTTCGCTACTTTTAGACGTTGAAATGTTGTGTCATAGTGTTTTTATGAATCTATGTGTACCCTAGAACGCGAAGGTGTATATTTGATCAGATTTTAACCATGATAAAGACAGCAATTTAATGATTACTTTTGATGAGATTTTCACAGAATTTTCATATTTTCCCGTCTGACTGTCTGTCAATCTGCATGCTGGTTGATCTACATGCTAAATTTAGGGAGGTGGGGCCTTGCAAATCTGCATTTAAAAGCGGTATACTATACTTTCTGAAATGATACATTAGTGAAACCCAAAAAAGATTCGACACTAAATTTCTTTTTAAATTTTAAATAGCTCATCCACTGTCGAGCGACTTTATTCCACTCAGGAATTTGTGGGCTAGGCACTAGTACTGGTGTTTGTCTTGGTAGATAACTGCCACCATGCTGTATTAGAACTAAGCTCAGCTCAGCTACCCATATGTACACGGCGCGAAAGTCTGCCAACACTCTAAAACTACCTTGACGCAACGTATCACGTGGCGATACGGATACGTGATACGGATGCGGAAAATTCCACTTGCCAAAAGTCTCTAATGTTTAACTAAAGGATGTCTGTCGTGACAAGTCTCAACCTGTTAATACTTGTATTATTAATTCATAAAGTATTGTAATATTTATGTCAAAAGGGGCAGAAAATATTATTCAAATTCAAAACATGCAATCGGAACAGATGCACCCGTGCGATTTGACACGCGAATTATGTGATAAAGGCACGCGATCTAAGCAGATCCGGTGCAATAAATTAAAATTTCTGTGCATTAGCAAAGTTGACCGCTTTTCAAATTTATCTAATATGGCTATCAGCACGATATCCGCCAGGAAATGTTATTGAGTTATTCATTAAGAGTTGGAAATTTGGCGTATTCCTTCCCCAATCAAACTAGGTCGCTCCATACTATTAAGTCTTCACAAATGTTGATAATTATGTAGCAGACCCATTAATGAATTAATGATACATTAAGTAAGTGAACGACCAGATCGTCCTTTCTATAAAAGTTGAAAAAGATATAATTGAGAAAGAGAGGGAGAAATGGAGTTTAACGTCCACTCGACACAAACTAGTTCATTTCGGGACTAACATATGGTTTAATTTTATTCCAATAATTTGCTCGCGCGTAGGGATCTTTAGCAGTGGGGGGAAATCGGAGGACCTGGAGAAAACCCACGCGATTGGACAGGCGACCCTATTCCTTGTCACGTACAACCGAGTAATCGAAACCACGCCAGTTGACTAAATAACAGGCCTAAAGATGCAACGCGCGCACGCTAGCCATTCGCCCCCCCCCACCGAAAAATACATAATAAACAAACCCGATGTATTGAAAATATAACACATAAAGCCAAAATACAGACACCCAATTAGGATTTTACTCTTACATAATATATATCTTTAGTCTATGTCAGAGTCTAAAATACTGGATAACAAAGACTGTGCATCAGGGAAGGTATCACCGTGTGTGTTATATCTGGTACAGATGGTACGGAGCCCCTTAAGTGCACGATTCCACTCTTATATAATTTTTTCGTACATGATTCCACTCTTATATAAGTATTTCGTTTAAACGAAATATTAATTCGTTATAACGAAATATTAATTCGTTTAAACGAAATATTAATTCGTTTAAACGAAATATTAATTCGTTTAAACGAAATATTAATTCGTTATAACGAAATAATAATTCGTTTAAACGAAATATTATTTTGTTATAACAAAATGTTATTTCGTTATAACGAAATATTATTTCGTTATAACGAAATATTATTTCGTTTAAACGAATTAATCATTTCGTTTAAACGAATTAATTATTTCGTTATAACGAATTAATATTTCGTTTAAACGAATTAATATTTCGTTTAAACGAATTAATATTTCGTTATAACGAATTAATATTTCGTTTAAACGAATTATTATTTCGTTATAACGAATTAATTATTTCGTTTAAACGAATTAATTATTTCGTTTTAACGAATTAATTATTTCGTTTTAACGAATTAATTATTTCGTTTTAACGAATTAATTATTTCGTTATAACGAATTAATATTTCGTTTTAACGAATCAATTATTTCGTTTTAACGAATTAATTATTTCGTTTTAACGAATTAATTATTTCGTTATAACGAATTAATATTTCGTTAATTATTTCGTTTAAACGAATTAATCAATGTCGATTTAACACGTCGACTAACCCCAATGCTCCAAACATCGAAGTTGAAAAAAAAATTTAACAATCGTGATCTCTATCGTTATCGATATACGGGATATACACGTGGTTTATTTTTATCTCAATAATTCGTTTGCGCGTAAGGATATGTAGCAGTGGGCGCGGGGAGAACCCATGGGACTGGACAAGCGATCCCGCTGCTTGTCGCGTAGAGGCGGTTAATTGAAATAACGGCACTTGACCCAATAACAGACCTCATGTTTACACTGTTTTCGTACTGGGGATCATGTGATTGGTATGGACTCTGTGAAGCATTGGTGACATAAAGAGATGGCCCGGGTTCCTCCTCCCCCTATTCTGAGGATACACTTTAAATCAGTTTTTTCTCTTCATAGGTTTTCGTAATGGGGATCATGTGATGGATATTGAGTCTATGAAGCATTGGTGACATAAAGAGATGGCCCGGGTTCCTCCTCCCCCTATTGTGAGGATACACTTCAAATCAGTTTTGTTTTCTTCATATATTGGTGTGAAGCATTGGGGTTAATGAGAAAACGGATCCTATCGTTTCCGCTACCTACTTCTCCAGAGACCCAGTTCCCAAACATTATCCCCCTTACGAAAACCCTGTGAACCCTATAGCTTTTAACATATATTTTAGGGAATTAACCATTGGGTTCACAAGCTTTAGAGGTCGCTGGTACGTTCTCGGTGTTGGCGGGAAAAGTTGAACTGGTTTTTATCAGTGATGCAGGACGGAGAGCTTGACAAGGAGAGCTGTCAAGAAAGTTCATCTGGTTTTTGTCAGTGGTGCAGGACGGAGGGCCTGACAAGGAGAGCTGTCAAGTTCGGACTGGACGAACAAACGAAGTCCAGTGTACACCCAAATGCTCAAAACACCAAATTTGAAAATAAAAGATGTTACAAAAACCCCAAAAAACAAAAACTTTATCAATTTGCGGTGGGTTTGAGTCGGTAATCTTGGAACAGAAACACAAACTAGGTCATTTCGGGACTAACACATGTAATCCGCTTTCGCGTAGGGGTATTTAGCAATGGGATGAAACTGAAGACCCACAAGGATGTACAAGCAATCATACTTCTTGTCACGTACATGCAGTCAACCGAAACAACGCCGCTTGACCCAATGACAGACCTCATAGTTTCACACGCACCACTAGACCACCCAACTTCCATTTCGCTGGAACGGCAAGTCACGTAACACTAACAAATCGATAGGGTGTATACCCTTATGAAATGGACTTAAACGTCTTACTGTTCTGCTTTGAGTTTGACGGGGCTATTGAAGATGGGCATACGCCAAATATTGTGCTTTGGGGGATATTTTACCCAAACAAAATCACCACAGCCTACTCTTATATGAAATTGCAACTGCCAAGGGATCTTTGTTGCGCACACCAATCTGTATACGGGACCTCGAATTTTTTGTACCATCCAAAAGACTAGACAGTTGCCCTTGTCACACCCTCCTTCCTGCATCACTCACAACTGGAAACCACGAAGAACACCCCAGATGAACTTTCTCCGCCAACACTTGGGCAAATCAGCGACCTTCTGGCTAGCGCACTAGCGTCTTATCCACTTAGCCACCATGGCTCCTGCATACGCTTATAAACCAAACGGTTGATACCCTAAAACATATGTTAAAACATTTGCTGCTATCGGGTTAACAAGGTTTTCGTAATGGAGATCATGTTGGAGGACACGAGGCCTGACATTGAAAATAGTGGCATTGTTTCAATTGACCGCTTCTACGTGACATAGAGCAGGGTCACTTGTCTAACCTCAAGGGTTCTTTCCGGGTCTACCTGCGAAATAGCATTACGCACAAGCGAATTAATGATATAAAAATGAACCATGTGTATATCCCATATAGATAACGATAGAGATCACGATTGTTTTTTTTTTAACATTTCTTTTTTCAAATTCGGTGCTTGGAGCATTGGGGTTAGTCGATGTGTTAAATCGACATTGATTAATTCGATTAATCGAAATGATTAATTCGTTATAATGAAATAATTAATTCGTTTAAACGAAATACTAATTCGTTATAACGAAATAATTAATTCGTTTCGACAAAATAATTAATTCGTTATAACGAAATAATTAATTCGTTATAACGAAATATTAATTCGTTATAACGAAATAATTAATTCGTTAAAACGAAATAATTAATTCGTTAAAACGAAATAACTAATTCGTTAAAACGAAATAACTAATTCGTTAAAACGAAATAATTAATTCGTTATAACGAAATAATTAATTCGTTATAACGAAATAATTAATTCGTTAAAACGAAATATTAATTCGTTAAAACGAAATATTAATTCGTTTAAACGAAATAATATTTCGCTATAACGATATAATATTTCGTTATAACGAAATAATATTTCGTTTAAACGAATTAATATTTCGTTATAACGAATTAATATTTCGTTATAACGAATTAATTATTTCGTTTAAACGTTATAACGAATTAATTATTTCGTTATAACGAATTAATATTTCGTTTAAACGAATTAATATTTCGTTTAAACGAATTAATATTTCGTTTAAACGAATTAATATTTCGTTATAACGAATTAGTATTTCGTTTAAACGAAATAATTATATAAGACACTATAAACCGCAGAATGCCTCGTTCGGCATTTCTGTCCAAACGAGGTAAAACAAATGCCTCGTTGTCTTGAGTTCCAAAACGAGGTTTTTTAAATTACCCTGTTTTTGGAACGAGGTATTTTGTCCAGAACGAGGCTTGGTAAAAATGCCTCGTTTACTAAACGTGGTTTTTTCAAGATAGTTATTAGCAGTATTTCCTATCAGCGAATTTGTAAAAATTAAAATTTATGTTACTTAATACGAAAATAAAACCAGTCCAAACTATGATATAATCAGAGAAATAGACAAGACAAGAATACACGTCATAGATGTAAGTGTAAAGCAACATCAGCTACCTTGATTGATTTATTGGCCCAATCAGTTATAGGTGTTAAGAAACAACTGTGGTGTTGTGACAATTTATTGGGGCCAATAAATTAATCAAGGTAGCTATGTGTTGAAATTTTCTTGGTGTGATAGATACATTTGACCCTCGGGTGATGAACTATCTTGGTGACTTGCGGCAAGATTTAAAGTTTTGGGGGAGGTAAGGGTATTGGGTCATGTAAAATAATAAAAACAAAAATTGTTCATTGAGTGGATTAGACGGAGGGACGTCGGTGGGTGGGATGGGATGGTTGTGTTAGGGTTGATCAAAAAGGCTATTACCTTTTTCTACAATATTATAATTTCAATATAACAATTATTGATTTTATGCAAAAACTAAGATACCGATAATCTATTGACCATAAAATAGCTTTGAATAATAATACATTATCTCTGCATACATCGAAGTGATCTGGTCTTCAAACTATACCTTAATAGTTGTTGTTAGCCGATGTTGAAAACAATTTATAACTTGAAAATGTTTATATCGTTGGTTCAAATTATGAACTACGCTGTAGATTTTAGAATAACAGGCCGTTTAGGTTAATTAAGTCTCTTTTTTCGTACACTTTCGTATAGAGGACCGGGCAAGAAATAATAAAAAGAAAAAAAAATATTTTGATAGAGCGTGCTGGAAAGAAAGAGGAACTATAAATTGAAGATATGTAGAATACGTCTTTTTACTCTTTGGGGGGTTTTTCCCTCCTTCCTCTCTTGTTCTTTAATAAACCTCCCCTATTTTTGTTGGAGGGAGGCGGGTGTTAATGTTTAGTGTGAGTCTATTTATTGTGTAATACTATTATATTGTAATTATGTTTATTTAAATGTACAGTGTATTTTAATAGATTTATATATTATAACTGTTAGAATTTTGATTTTATGCTTGGGAACCAACTCAAAGATCTTTCCATTGTGTCAGAATGATACCTGAGGAACCGGACTCCTTTCCGCAGTTTTAAAGACTGACCCTCCAGGCACTTTTATATTACATCGGTTATTCATCAAAACTTTAATTTAGATTAAAAACACACTATTTATTTACATCCCGATTGCACGTTTGTCAAGTCTCGTGAATATTCGCCGGAATAAAACCGAGTCACGTTCATTCAATGGAGTCCACAGTATTTAATTTCTTTGTACAATTGACACAAATTATAGCGTTTCCTGTTACGTCTGGTAACGGAACTGTTCCTGTTTCAATTGAAACTTGAAGTCGTGATTAAAGTGAAATCCTTTTGTATATGTAGTTTGTTTCTTGGGGATTTTGTACTGCCACGGGAAGCATCTGGTATTCAGATCCGCCTGCCATGACAAAACTATAATCAACCCTCTAGAATGGCCGAGATTTCAGTGGATTTAAACATCCGCGAAAAAATTTAGCGAGGAAATGGACAATCTTCCAAAAGGCATAACTTCGCTCAGCATAACGTAATTTGAACGAAATTTTCAATATCTATTCTTGAGCTATAAAGAGGAACATCCAGTTCTTACACACTGCATCTTTACGGAAATTAGTGAACAAGATATAAACATCTATATTATTTTCAAAATCAAAAATTAAAAAAAATAATAGGAAATATAAAGTTACAAAATTGAAAATTATTCTACAAAATGAAAAATAAAAAATAGAAATCAGAAATTATTTCACGTGTAACACTACCATAGTGATAACAGAAATCAGTTTCGTAAATATATGGTTTATTTACATCGGAACAGAATATAACACATCTACATACAAACAATACAGGAACTTAAACTAATATACGGGGGATAGACTACATCGTGAACCAGACTACAACAGGAACAGATATAACAATATTGAATCCACCATTCTGCCCCTCTGCCAAAGCAGTGGCTGAACTCGGACGAGTCCATACGCCAGTCTTTCCGTCTCTGTCTGCTCTGTCTCATTGTCAGCAAAGTCAGATTGTTATATACCCTCGAACAATAGATAACTCATGATCATTCTTGCAATTGTCTCTTTTATCTCGTCATGGTATGCTTACTGACCAGTGTGTGTGCCTTTGAAGTCATTCAGAGCTTGTGCACAGATCATACGTAGTTTGTAAATGACATATAGGATTATTTACATGTTTAATTAGATCATAGTCAGTCGTGCCTTATACAGAGTTGAAAAGTCAGTATCATATACTATTCAAAAAAAGTAGGGGATATTTGATTTTTAAGTGTTATTAAAGTCACCTAATGAAACTGACGAAGAAACAAATGACAAAATGAAATGAAGTTCACATTCATCGATTTATTCCAAATGATCGTTAGACTAAGTAAGGCACAGACTGACCATTATAAGGGTAAAATGATACCCGGGGTCAAACAGCAAAGTTATCACAGCATCACAACAAAGTCAGTAACGGGTAAATCCTCCTCTGTTTGCCAAACAAGCATTGATCCGACGTGGCATACTCCTAATTAGACGTCTAAGAACATTTTGGTCCAGATTGTCCCATTCCTATTGCAACGCAGCAGCAAGTTCTTGGACGTTGGCAGGACGTTGTTGACGTTGACGTAACCTCTGCCCAAGCATGTCCCAGACATGCACGATGGGGGAGAGGTCGGGACTCAGTGCTGGCCAAGGTAATGTGGTGATGTTCTGTTGTTGGAGGTAACCTGTAACGATCCTGGCCCTGTGACATCTTGCGTTGTCATCCTGGAAGATGAAACGGCGGCCATGACGTCGTGCGAACGGCACAACATGGACTGCAAGATGTTGTCCCGGTAGTACTGGCCTGTAACACGCCCTGCAACAACATGTAAAGCCGTTCTTCCAGCAACAGTGATGCCTCCCCACACCATAACAGAACCACCCCCAAATCGATCATGTCTGATGACGTTAACGTCTTGGAAGCGCTCGTTTCGACGACGCCACACCCTCCTACGTCTGTCCAAAAAATCAACAGTGAACCTTGACTCATCTGAAAACATCACATTGCTCCAGCGTCTTGCCTGAATGTGATGATCTCTCAAACAAGGGATCACGCGAGGACGTCGGGCGCGATGGTGACCCCTATGCAGTCGATTCCGAATCGTGTGGCCACTCACTCTCACACCAGTGTCTGTTTGAAGACGAGCGCTGATCTGATTTGCTGTGATGACACGATTTCTCAAGGCCAAGGTACGGATAAATCGATCCTGGGCTTGAGTTGTCGCCTGAGCGTGGTCTGTCCTGTACAGATTGTGTATCACGGTATCTGGACCATAGCCTGCTTATGACAGACTGAGAAACATTCATCGTCCGCGCCACAACCGCCTGTGTTGTGCCGATCTGTAGCATGCCAAGAGCACGTAACCTTTCATTTTGGGTAAGCCGACGCATATCAAACTTTGTTTTCTGGTCACTAAAACAATTAGACTGACGTTTCCACACTGGAATTCAATGCCACAATGACTGTAACATTCAAAGTCAGAGTCGTGCAAATCTTGGGTTGGACCCCCATGATGATCCCAAGAGTCACCTGCATTCCATGCGGTAGCTATTGGTGCGTTTAGGCGTCACATGTAACTGGAAATGTTTCTTCTGTTAGGTTCTATAGTGACTTTTTTCGTAGTCATTTGCATATTTTAGTATTATGCCCCCAAAATCAAATATCCCCTACTTTTTTTGAATAGTATATATTATCAAAATCCAGCTGACGTCATTAAGTTCTAAGCACCTACATGGTCGTTTAACTTTCCCGTTTCAATTGAAACTCGTCATTAAAGTGACTTCATTTTCTATACAAATGTAGTTTCTGTTGTAGGGAATCGGTTTTCTCACTCGGAGCTTCTTGTAGTAAGATCCGGAGCTGGACAACCCAAGAATCAGAAGGTAAAGGATTATATTTTAAAATCCTGTATCTTATTTAGTTAAATGTAATTGTCATTGGATGCCTCATTCAGTTAAATAAGAACCTGGGAACCGCGAATTAGACGGTAATGGATTGGTTTTTATTTTAGTTAATTGCAACCTTTGTCTGTCATGTTATATGGAACACTTATTCTGATTTTTATGGAAGTTCAAATACCAACTATGATTTGTTTTTTCGATTTCCTATTTCTATTTTGAATGTTTTATTTTGAAAAATAATGTCGAATTTCTTATTTTAAATTTGAATGTTGTAGAATATTTTTTTTAATGTTGTTTATTATTTTATAACAATTATTTATTTATAATTTTGAACTTATAATTTTGTATTTGAATTTCCATTTTCTAAAATAATTTATAATTTTGTTTTTTGAAAAACAATTTCTATTTTTCTCGAGGACCATTCGACAAACCTTGGCTGATTCTATAATCTTCAACATGTCATGTAGCTCCGCTCGTACGGGGTGGCTTTATATGCGTCTCCGCTTTCCGTCTGACATTGTGTTACGGTCATAAGTTTAGCAAAACGTGTCGCTTAACAAAAAAAGGCGTTGTTAGGAGGTTTTACCTTGCATGGTTGCAAGTTTCTTTAAAGACATCGCTTTTGAAAGGTGTGCAGCCGGGGCCAAATGGAAGGATTAAAATAGCCGAGGTAGGCCGATTGCACAAGCGTCGGTTATCAACAAAATGGCAACAGGTGAATGAAATGAAATGATGGGGTTTGGCCTTCTACTGTTCTGCTGCGACTGGTCTAATTTTGTCCAGACAGCGACGTTACGGATAACTCTTGTGTCGCATTCTAAATGCCATGGGTATCAGGATTTCGGTCAATCCGACTGAAGTTAATCGGGCGCTCTATTGGTTCTTAATACAATTTTAGAAATTAGAAATTATTTAACCAAATTAGAAATTATTTTACCAAATTAGAAATTATTTTACCTAATTAGAAATTATTTTACCAAATTAGAAATTATTTTACAACATTAGAAATTATTTGGCAACATTAGAAATTATTTTACAAAATTAAAGAATAATAATAGAAATAGGGAATAGAAAGTTACAAAATTGAAAAATATTTTACAAAATTGAATATTAAAAATAAAAATAGATTTTTTTTTTTTGTAAAATTGAAAATTAAATATAGAAATTAGATACTATTAGTGAAAGTTGAAAACAAACATAATACTTGATGACCCCTTCGTAGATTAATGTCGACAGAAATGGACTGAATAGAATTTAATGTCGTATTTGTCGGCACCAACCGGACTAAGGTAGTTGGTGGCCGAATGGTTTAGCGCGCGCATTAGATGATAAGGTCTATCACTGGGTCAAGTTGCGTGGTATTAAAACCCTCGCTTGTACGTTTTATTCCGGGTCCAACTGTTTAAAACACTGACACGTAAACAAATTAATGAAACGCAAAATTATATGAGGTGGTCAATAGTTTGACCAGGAATGGATTGGTAACGTGTTGTCTGTAGTTTGATGGGGGTATTATCATTTGTCGGGCAGCCGTTTACAATTGTTCATTATATGTTTCAGATTAAGACAGACTAATCGTTAAAATGGGATCTAATTGTCGATGTTATCTTTTTTTCTTGTTAGTTTCATGTGGATGGTTGATAACGCTTCATGGAAACCTGGGTGTGAAGGGTACAATCCCAAAGGCGGATACACATGTTAATATGCTGAATGCAGACAACCTGGACCGACCAAACGAAAATACAATAAACCACGTGCTACCAGTACACCCTCTAACGATTATATTGACGCCATTTAGGACAGACATTTATTAATGTTGAGTAAAAAATGTGAAAGTAATTTATATTTTTATTAACACTGATATTGAGTGTTCTATATAACATGAATAAAAACCTTTACAATAGAAAAACAGGGGTGGCTCTCGCTGCGAAAACATTTTTAATTGACGCCATTCATGACAGAGGTATATTATGAAAGGAAATAGCTGTCTAGGTGTAGAATGTACTGTAATCACTCACTCCCTATACGATTCAAATGGAATGTCGTAAGTTTTATTTATAGAAACACCTTCATGCGTATAGTCTGGTATAAATCGACATTTAACGATTTCAGGTATATTTACTTACACTGGTTCAACCGTGATATTACATTATCTTGACTTTAAACGTACATTATGCAATAGATAAATTTGCCTATTGCTGGTCTTTCTTTAAGCCTGAAATGTTATCTAAATTATTAATCGGACACTAATAAACGTATTCAGACCAACTCTCGGTGATATCGTTAGCCTGTGATATTTACTGGATTTGAATACATTTTGAAGGAATTATTAGTGAGCAGAAATTCGTCCATGTATCTGTTATCAATCGTCACTTCAGTCAGTAATATAGAGGGATAACTCGTGTTTTCCCTTCGCATTCGTTACTTCCGATTATTGAAACCTTCATTACTCATCTATCGTAGCAATGATCTTTGTGTTAAAATTATATTTTGAAAGTGTGTAAAGTTACATTCCCTGGTACAAACGGAATGATTTAATGATATATAAGGACTAAAACATATTCAAACTAATTAATTTATCATAATTTTACTTCAAATTCTTCTCCAAACATTGTAATTGTCAAGTATACCCTGCTTTAAAAATCGATCTAAAGAGGCCATGTTTGCGTCAGGGGATTACCCCTCTCCGTACCTATAGCAACGGCATCGGACACAGGGGAGAATTCATTGCTTACACAAGAGAATGTTTTTTGTAATCGCTGACTATTCATTACAAATATCGAATCCTAATTAAATTCTCGGATTATCCACTGCCCGCGTCTTTTCCCGTGATTTTTATCCCAGAAAGTGTTGTACATATAACTCTTCATAACGTTTATCAGCATGTACACAAAGCGCCCAAGTTCGCGTGCAGCCTTCGACGTCACGCGTGCAGATAGTCCTAATCGTCAGGCTGTTGATTAAGGGAACCCCTACATTTTTGTCCTGAATACGCTCCATGAGTGTTTTTCAGGGAATCCAATATTTTTCTAGTACGATTGGATATCTCTACTTTCTATAAATACCAAAATTGTCATACTTTTATTGGCAATAACCACCCGATAAATACTTTTCTGGGAACCCATCTTTAACCAGTTCTATCACATATGTGATAATGACTGACACCAATATTGTCCTTTAAATGTAAAACCGGTTAATGGCATGGTAAATGTAGAGTTATTATGAGCATATAGATTCAATGGGCAAGGTTTGGATATCCATATATCGTAGGGATTGTTAATCAAATTAAAATAGGGTCTTGCGTACAGGTTATATACACAACCAATGAGTTTTTCACCTTGAAAGTTCCCCAGCATCTGGATAGGTTACCAGGCAACGAAACATACTTTCAGCAATCAACAAATATTGCTGCATAGTGAATTTTTAGGTAAAAAAAACCCCTCAAAATCTTTACCCTGTATAGTATCTTTGGTCGTGTTCACAAGAGTCTGTGACATAATCAAATACGCGAACTCTGATGTAAGTAGTTATCAGACAATTCACTTGTCTGAACAATGCAGTAAGAACTGTTGTTGATAAAAGGGATGCACAAAGCGAAAACGACCCCAAACTCTTGGGAGATGATCGGAGCGGATGTGAGTAGAATCGTGGCGTAATTAAACGGTTTCTGCTGTATGGTTGGTTGAGATATTTACTTATTTCGTCGATGCATGCGTTGTAGCCCGAAATCCACCCCACCCGCTCACACACACCTATTGTAGACATAGGACCACCTATATCTCGAAAACGCCCCCTCAAACGCCTGATCACCACCCAGATTCGGAATCTACACAAAAAACGGGTCTAAAAAAAACCTTTATAATCATACACACATTAACAGTTGCCATAAAAAACATGCTATAATAACAAATTATAATCAAAATCGACCTACAAGGATAAAAGACTATCATAGAGCTGCGTGTAAAAAAGTACTATTGTAGACGAGTTGTAGACAGCCCCCCCCCCTCTCCCACCTAATAGAAAACCACTTCAAAACACCAAAAAGCCCTTCTAAGCCCTCTAAAATAAGCCCTCGAAAAAAAACCTACCCGAAACAAATACCCAGAAAACCAGAACCGATCCCAAACAAAAAACACACAAAAGGGAAAGAAAAAGTACTGGTTGAAATGGTCGATCTAAAGTCAATACGTTAGGTCAGTCAAACATTGAATTTGGCGCTAGTCCTAAAATCCAAAATGGCTTTGGATTGTAAAATTAATTGAATACTGATGAAATGAAAAAAGTTTTAACGTCCTACAGGACGGATGAAGTCGGTAACTGGATAATAACTGAGGGAATAAATTAGTGTAAATTTCAAATAACCTGTAATTAAACAAGCACCATGCAAGAGCTAAATCATGTTCCTTAAGCAACGTTCGCGAGTTATACAACATCTCTCCATTGCTTGAATACTCAGCAATTCCCCGAACTTTGGGCTAGTTGTTTTTACAAGTGACTAATTAGCATTGTCCAATCAGAGTTCGTGGCACCAAACACACTATCAACAAGCAGGGTTTTTAAATTGAGAAACAGCAACCGTGACATTGATCGATCTTTGAACTTTGCAACTCGATTGTCACATGTAGGCATTTTAGCTATAAAGCACGAGACTTGGTATTCACGGCGACCGATGAATCTGATAGGTTCCCAAGCTGGGCTTGTGACAATCGAACTTAGTGGCGAAATATACAGGGTATTACGTGAAGGGCTTGATAAGATGTATGTAGTTAAGGCGAGATCAAGCATTCTATTGAAGATGGAGCTAAATCTGCCTGTTGCGGGTCTTTCTTTAGGCCTGAAATGTTTTCTAAATTATGAATTAGACATTAATTAACTTATCTAGGCCATAATCAACTCTCGATGGCATCTGATTTCTCCGATATTGAATAGATTAGAACAGTTCAGGCATATTTCGATTTAAGCTAAAATTATAGGGGGGGGGGGGGTGATACTTAGCTTCGAACAAACCAGTACTAGCAATAGTGTAATTTGAAAGAAATTTTCAAATTATTCACTTTACATTATCTATTATCAAGAATGACCTGCAGCTCGTTATCGAAATCTTATATAATGTATGTTGAAGTTCGGACATCAACTGATTAGCCTTAGTTGTTTATTTTCTTTGTAAGATTGTTTCCTCATTAACGAAATAAAAAAATTTATTGATGTATAATTTAGCCTGATTAATATATAATTTATACTTATTGACGAATAACATATTAATGTATACCACGTTTATAATTATTATTATTACAGCATATTTATAGTCCGCCTATTCATTACACAAAGTGACAAGATAATCATAAATTAGACAATAAAATATAAAGACAAAATAAAATTATGGACATATAAAAAGTTGTATATACTTGTTTGAATAAAAGTGCTTTATGTAATTTTTTTGTTTAAAGATTATAGGGATGTGCAAGACTTGATACTAAAAGGTAGATTATTCCGTAAAACAGGGCGTGAAAACTAATAGACTATAAGTTATCTGATGTATATAATATTCGATCAGGTGCATACTGATCTTTGGGTTTAAAAGTACTGAAGTTAATCTGATATATATATATATAATATTATCTGATATATATAATATTCGATCAGGTGCATACTGATCTTTGGGTTTAAAAGTACTGAAGTTAATCTGATATATGTAATGTTCGAGCAGGTCTATACGGGTCTAAAAGGTATTTTTGTAGTATTAATGTTTAATTTTAGGAAGGAGGTCTCAACCTGTTAATGCATATTGTAATATATATGTCAAAAAGAGCAGAAAATATTGTTCAAATTCAAAACATGCAATCGGAACAGATGCACCCGTGCGATAAAGGCACGCGATCTAAGCAGATCCGGTGCAATAAATTAAAATTTCTGTGCATTAGCAAAGTTGACCACTTTTCAAATTTATCTAATATGGCTATCAGCACGATATCCGCCAGGAAATGTTATTGAGTTATTCATTAAGAGTTGGAAATTTGGCCTATTCCTTCCCCAATCAAACTAGGTCGCTCCATACTATTAAGTCTTCACAAATGTTGATAATTATGTAGCAGACCCATTAATGAATTAATGATACATTAAGTAAGTGAACGACCAGATCGTCCTTTCTATAAAAGTTGAAAAAGAGATAATTGAGAAAGAGAGGGAGAAATGGAGTTTAACGTCCACTCGACACCAACTAGTTCATTTCGGGACTAACATATGGTTTAATTTTTTCCAATAATTCGCTCGCGCGTAGTGATCTTTAGCAGTGGGAGGAAATCGGAGGACCTGGAGAAAACCCACGCGTTTGGACAGGCGACCCTATTCCTTGTCACGTACAACCGAGTAATCGAAACCACGCCAGTTGACTAAATAACAGGCCTAAAGATGCAACGCGCGCACGCTAGCCATTCGCCCCCCCCCCCCCCGAAAAATACATAATAAACAAACCCGATGTATTGAAAATATAACACATAAAGCCAAAATACAGACACCCAATTAGGATTTTACTCTTACATAATATATATCTTTAGTCTATGCCAGAGTCTAAAATACTGGATAACAAAGACTGTGCATCAGGGAAGGTATCACCGTGTGTGTTATATCTGGTACAGATGGTATTAACCACGGAATCGTAGCTGACCTCTCCCACCTGTAACACGGCCTGAATCATCGGTAGTTCGCTAAAACCTTCTGGATTAAACATTGGTGGCAGAGATTGGGTTAAATGACTCTCTCCCCCCCTGGTTACTGCAAGTTCTGGAAAATGGGGGTTGTTTACGGGTAAGGTTTGATGTTGCGATAGGTGTGCTTGCAATGAAGCTTGTTGGCTTTCAACCTCTGGTGAATGAATTTCAGGTATGTTTTCTTGGTGTGATAGATACATTTGACCCTCGGGTGATGAACTATCAGTTGATGACGTATGCCGCTTTTGTTCTACGGATGCCAAATGAAAGTTTAAAGTTGATGAATCCCCTTCCGTAATCTGCGAATTAGTAGGAAGAGTAAGCGTTGACGACTTACGATGCCTTGTAAACGAACCGTTGCTACCAAATGTACCTTTACCAAGACTCAAAGGAACATTATTGTCATCGTTACTTGGAATAGTGTTCTGCGCCCCTGACGTTTTCTTCTTCCTCGAGTTTTTAAACTCCCTTTCAGGATGAGTCCGGAAATCACTAGCTCCGGTCGCTTGGGGTGCTTTCAGTTTTGAGTTGGTGTTTCCATTACACGTTTGGTCAATCTTGATATTGTCCCTTGTTATTCTATTCTTGTCTACACCATTTGACGACTGCTGCTTTTTATGGCGACTCTTCTTTGTCGTCTGTGATTCATATTTTGAATTTAATTGGCTGGACGGTTTACCGTCAACATTATCTGCCCCATCAGAAACATCCCTATCAATATTCATGGGATTGTTTTGTACCAAACCGTTATTGAATTGTCCTTTGCTTGTGGATGTGAGCTGATTGTGCAGTAATGTTGACCATTTTCCTCTACCTACTTTAGTATGATCATGTATTTCAGATGTGTTTCCATTGCCGGTTTTAGATGACTCGTTAGTCGATGCTGCTGCCCCAGTCATCTTCCGATCTCTGAGTGTCCTGGTTTCATTTAGATTAATAAATATTCTCCCTATTTTTGTTGTAAGAGATTGTTGGGCAAGGTTCGGCAAGGGACTTGATTGATTGTCGGTGTAAGGGTGTAGAAGAGAATTTATGTTTCTACCAGACGTTTGGATACTCCAACATATAATGAAATAACACCCAGGCCGAAACCGTTTGTGAGTGGCAACAGGGTCCGTGTCTCTTTCCCAATCTCTTAAAATTAAACCACAATGATAACAACTCATCCGATCAAGTGTCCCAAGATAGAAAAACCCAGCTTCGGCAATAGCTTCAAAAGGGGGAAGATTTTGTCGATATTCCCCTTGTACAGTCCTAACCGATTCTAATCTGTCCACAAACTTAGAAAACTTGGAGAAACGCGGCAAATTTAAATCTCGGGTGTATCCAAGATGCTTTAAATATGGACAATCTGGTCCGTATCTGCTGTGGACTTCTAAAGCATCATCATTGACAGTCCATTGAACAACCTTTTTATTACAGTAATCACACTTAACTCTGTCTGCTGTACCAGTATATCTGTAAATATAAAAGAACAAATTAAATAAAACTACGTGGTCTCGTGGATTGAGTAGTGGTATCAAGCGTTCTAGATTGTAATGATCCTATAGCATGCACGACACTGATGACTTATAACTAAATGGGGAAAACTATGTGATCTCATGGATTGAGTTGTGGTATCAGGCGTTCTAGAAAGAAATGGTTATGTCGCATGCACGACATTGATTGACTTATAACTTAATAGGGAAATACACTGATTCATCAAAGCACTAGCTAATTAACCAGGAAATGCTAGGTTGTGTTTGTCGACAAAGTTCCCCGGGAATTACCCCCATGGTTTCACCTTGTCCGTGGTGCAAAGACCCCTTGACTGTTGGAATTCTAAATAAGGGTAAACCACAGGGCTGCTCACCGAGCAAAACATGCCGTATGCTCGTCTTTTATTGTTGGTGCAGAAAAGTAGGACGTTAAACCCCGTTTCATGTTCCTTCATAACTGACTTGATCCACGGAGCGATAGTCTTATTCACTGACATGGATCTAGAATGTCGTGAAAACTTCATTTTACTAGACCCAGAATTTAATCGCTAAATTCTCGGTTCAGAGTGGATCAATTCACCTTACATTATCTAGTTTACAACTACTTTAGTGAGAACTTAGAGCCCCCATAATGTATCTTTAAGCTATAATTTCAGATTAATATAATTTCGCACCATCCTGAGATCATAACCCCACCCCCACCCACCCACCCGTCCCAATTTGGACCTGATTTAACATTGGCCGAAATGGGGATTTAATAGTTTCATACATGAGATTCATCTACTACAAAATCAGGTAACAATATCTTCTATCTATTCTAGACTTCTTGCAATATTAACACACTTTTTCGCTTTAAATGTGGGCACAGCTGTCAATGATATTGCAGACGTGGCCAATAAGGTTTGTGTATCTGAACGTTAAACCCCATTTCATTATCATTTCGCATTTCATTTTCATTCAACACCCTTTCTATATAAAACATTTCTACATACATCTGTAAAACGTTCGTATTCATTATAGCACAAATCTGAAATTACCTCGATTCTCAATGGCTGCACATCATCATCTATTGGAAAATAGTATCACGCCCAATATCACCCCTCTTAATCTGATACAGGACGTGTATATCTGCCTATTACAACTAGGATTAGAGGGTTTTTAACCTGTTCCCCCAAAATATTGATACGAATATCCTTTTCAATCCCAAAATGACCTTTATGACACAGATCATCAATATCTCGTCCATCAATCACGTATCCGACTGACCGTCCATCTCTCCGGCAAGTCGTTTGGTCTGCTGAATGGGAATTGGTGCTGGGGTCTGTGAAGGCTTCAAATGAAGGCTGTATCGGATTCAGATCAGAATACCCGAATGATGTGATCTAGCATTGTCACCCATAAACACAAAGCAACAATTTTCTTCATACAAGGCAGTTCCTCAATACAGGACCAACGAACGATTAGACAGCTGTCCTTGTCAGGCCCTCCTTTCTGCATCACTGACAAGGCGAAAACACGCCGGAAAATCGAGATGAACTTTCTAGGCCGATGCAGGGATCGCACATCCGACCTCCAGGCTAGCGAGCCAACGCCCTACCCACTTAGCCACGTGATCACGTGAGTGGAATTTAGTCCGACCAATGGCGATTCCATTTCCTAGAATTCAAATCATATAATATTCTTAGATTATTACCTGAATCCAGCAGCAGCTAATTCAATATAAGATTTCTCTGATGTCCAGTCACTGAATGATTTTATTCTCTGTGAGAGTTTGTGTTGATCTAATACGATAGCTTCCCATGTCATAATAGTTAGTCGACACGAACTCCATTAATAGGTATTCCGTTAACAGTTTGTCACAAAGTAACTGGCGATCGTATTGGTATTGAGCCGAATCTGTGTGCAAGTCACGACACGTCTCCGTTGAGCATAAATGGGTATTCTCTGTAATAAGATCGACTATTATCGTGCATTGACACGTCCCTGAATCATATTATCTTACACTTCTATTTTTAGAATCGGTTATTTCCACAATGTATTGAGCCGAATCTGTGTGCAAGTCACGACACGTCTCCGTTGAGCATAAATGGGTATTCCCTGCAATAAGATCGACTATTATCGTACATTGACACGTCCCTGAATCACATTATCTTACACTTCTATTTTTAGAATCGGTTATTTCCACAATGCAAAACTGAAGAACAGCTTTGAATCAACACAGCTATAAAAGATGTTTTATTTGCTTCGTTGTTCCTTCGGATCATGATAACCAAGTTTTAAACGACATGCCCTGGTTTGAATAGACGTACGTCTCTCAGCATATAAAATAAACCACATTTAACGTGCATTAGGAACAAATAAAGAAATGGAGAAGGAATTAGGATTTACGTTGAAACTAAAGTTAGAAAAAAAAGTAATTTAGTATTTACCTAAATCCAAGAGCTCCTATTAATTCCAAACAAAATTCGAATTTGATTCGGCTTTAAGGTTTCCGGTTTTGTCAGTTGTGCAGGATGCGTGACCTGGCAAGGAATATTGTGTACTCGTTCAGATGGTACGAAAAGAACACTTGACAGCTGAAATTGGGAGTAAGACTCGACCGTAGGGCTGATGTCCTGACAAAATTTATCTTATAGCCCATTCTTTGTGTCTGACCGTCCTATTTAACTCGACCAGTAGGACGTTAAACCCATTTGGCTTGATTTCATTTATATTTCCAAGAAATACTAGTTCACCGTCGTAACAGTATACGAATTGGGGAATCCCACAAACTAGTTTGACTCTAGCTAAAGTTAGTTTTAAAAATAAAATAAAACCAAGTACGAACAAACCAAACCATTATAGTCCGATGGCTGAAGGGGGTGGGGGGGGGTACGCTTTGAATTTATGAGACCAAGTTTTACTACACCCGTTTTTTGTGTAGATTCCGAATCTGGGTGGTGATCAGGCGTTTGAGGGAGCGTTTTCGCGATATATGTGGTCCAATGTCTACAATAGGTGTGTGTGTGTGTGTGTGTGAGCGGGTGGGGTAGATTTCGGGCTACAACGCATGCATCGACGAAATAAGTAAATATCTCAACCAACCATACAGCAGAAACCGTTTAATTACGCCACGATTCTACTCACACCCGCTCCTATCATCCCCCAAGAGTTTGGGGTCGTTTTCGCTTTGTGCATCCCTTTTATCGACAAGTTCTTACCTGCATTGTTCAGACAAGTGAATTGTCTGATAACTACTTATATCAGAGTTCGCGTATTTGATTATGTCACAGACTCTTGTGAACACGACCAAAGATACTATACAGGGTAAAGATTTTGAGGGGTTTTTTTTACCTAAAAATTCACTATGCAGCAATATTTGTTGATTGCTGCAAGTATGTTTCGTTGCCTGGTAACCTATCCAGATGCTGCGTTTGGCGCCTACTCCTGGGGAACTTTCAAAGTAAAAAACTCATTGGTTGTGTATATAACCTGTACGCAAGACCCTATTTTAATTTGATTAACAATCCGTACGATATATGGATATCCAAACTTTGCCCATTGAATCTATGTGCTCATAATAACTCTACATTTACCATGCCATTAACCGGTTTTAGATTTAAAGGACAATATTGGTGTCAGTCATTATCACATATGTTATAGAACTGGTTAAAGATGGGTTCCCAGCAAAGTATTTATCGGGTGGTTATTGCCAATAAAACTATGAAAATTTGGTACATATGAAAAGTAGAGATATCCAATCGTACTAGAAAAACATTTGATTCCCTGAAAAACACTCATGGAGCGTATACAGGACAAAAATGTAGGGGTTCCCTTAATCAACAGCCTGACAATTAGGACTATCTGCACGCGTGACGTCGAAGGCTGCACGCGAACTTGAGCGCTTTGTGTACATGCTGATAAACGTTATGAAGAGTTAGACGTACAACACTTTCTGGGATAAAAATCACGGAAAAAGACGTGGGCAGTGGATAATCCGAGAATTTAATTAGGATTCAATATTTGTAACAAATAGTCAGCGATTACAAACAACATTCTCTTGTGTAAGCAATGAATTCTCCCCTGTGTCCGACGCTGTTGCTATAGGTACGGAGAGGGGTAATCCCTTGACGCAAACATGGCCTCTTTAGATCGATTTTTCAAGCATGGTATACTTGACAATTACAATGTTTGGAGTAGGATTTGAAGTAAACTTATGATAAATTAATTAGTTTGAATATGTTTTAGTCCTTATATATCATTAAATCATTCCGTTTGTACCCGGGAATGTAACTTTACACAATTTCAAAATATAATTTTAACACAGAGATCATTGCTACGATAGATGAGTAATAAAGGTTTCAATAATCGGAAATGACGAATGCGAAGGGAAAACACGATTTATCCCTCTATATTACTGACTGAAGTGACGAGTGATAACAGATACATGGACGAATTTCTGCTCACTAATAATTCCTTCAAAATGTATTCAAATCCAGTAAATATCACAGGCTAACGATATCACCGAGAGTTGGTCTGAATACGTTTATTAGTGTCCGATTAATAATTTAGATAACATTTCAGGCTTAAAGAAAGACCAGCAATACGCAAATTTATCTATTGCATAATGTATGTTTAAAGTCAAGATAATGTATGTTTAAAGTCAAGATATCACGGTTGAACCAGTGTAAGTAAATATACTTGAACCCGTTAAATGTTAATTTATACCAGACTATACGCATGAAGGTGTTTCTATAAATAAAACTTACGACATTCCATTTGAATCGTGTAGGGAGTGAGTGATTACAGTACATTCTACACCCAGACAACTATTTCCTTTCATAAAAGACCTCGGTCATGAATGGCGTCAATTAAAAATGTTTTCGCAGCGAGAGCCACCCCAGTTTTACTATTGTAAAGGTTTTTATTCATGTTATATAGTACGCTCAATATCAATGTTGATAAACATATAGATTACTTTCACATTTTTTACTCAACATTAATAAATGTCTGCCCTAAATGACGTCAATATCAATGTTGATAAACATATAGATTACTTTCACATTTTTTACTCAACATTAATAAATGTCTGCCCTAAATGACGTCAATTCAAAAACGCTTATATAATCGTTAGAGGGCGTACTGATAGCACGTGGTTTATTGAATCACGCCCGTCTTCATTAGCCAAATGGAGCAGAACGGAAGGACGTTAAAACGCTTATATAATCGTTAAAGGGCGTACAGGTAGCACGTGGTTTATTGTATTTTCGTTTGGTCGGCCAAGGTTGTCTGCATTCAGCATATTAACATGTGTATCCGCTTTTGGGATTGTACCGGAAGTACCCTTCACACCCATGAGGTGTCCATGAAGCGTTACCAACCATCCACATGAAACTAACAAGAAAAAAAGATAACATCGACAAGTAGATCCCATTTTAACGACTAGTCTGTCTTAATCTGAAACATACAATGAACAATTGTAGACGGCTACCCGACAAATGATAATAATACCCTCATCAAACTACAGACAACATGTTACCAATTCATTCCTGGTCAAACTATTGACCACCTCATATAATTTTGCGTTTCATTAATTCGCTTACGTGTCAGTGTTTTAAACAGTTGGACCCGGAATAAAACGTACTATGATCTAATGCGCGCGCTAAACCATTCGGCCACCAAGTCCGGTTGGTGCCGACAAATACGACATTAAATTCTATTCAGTCTATTCCTGTCGACAGTAAAAGTGAGAAGAGACCCCCCCCCCCCTTGACATTACAGAATCTACAAAGGGGTCATCAAGTATTAAGTATTATGTTTGTTTTCAATTTTATAAAAAAAAATCTAATTTTTATTTTTAATATTCAATTTTGTAAAATATTTTTCAATTTTGTAACTTTCTATTCCCTATTTCTATTATTAATCTTTAATTTGGTAAAATAATTTCTAATGTTGTACAATAATTTCTAATTTGGTAAAATAATTTCTAATTTGGTAAAATAATTTCTAATTTGGTAAAATAATTTCTAATTTGGTTAAATAATTTCTAAAATTGTATTAAGAACCTACAATCGGCCTACCTCGACTATTTTAATTCTTCCATTTGGCCCCGGCTGCACACCTTTCAAAAGCGATGTCTTTAAAGAAACAAGGTAAAACCTCCTAACAACGCCTTTTTTGTTAAGGGACACGTTTTGCTAATCAGTAAACTTAAGACCGTAACACAATGTCAGACGGAAAGCGGAGACGCATATAAAGCCACCTCGTACGGGCGGAGCTACATGACATGTTGAAGATTACAGAATCAGCCAAGGTGTGCCGAATGGTCCTCGAGAAAAATAGAAATTGTTTTTCAAAAAACAAAATTACAAATTATTTTACAAAATGGAAATTCAAATACAAAATTATAAGTTCAAAATTATAAATAAATAATTGTTATAAAATAATAAACAACATTAAAAAAATTATTCTACAACTTCCAAATTTAAAATAAGAAATTCGAATTTATTTTTCAAAATAAAACATTCAAAATAGAAATAGGAAATCGAAAAAACAAAACATAGTTGGTATTTAAACTTCCATAAAAATCAGAATAAGTGTTCCATAACAGACAGACAAAAAGCTTGCAATTAACTAAAATAAAAACCAACCCATTACCGTCTAATTTTTTTTTTTATAAGCAGTATTTTATTCAGATTTGTATCTGAATAGGGATTGGGGAACAGGCATAGCCTATATTAAACCCCTCTCCCTGTCAGATATAGATACGTGTATTTACATTTTAGACATTAATTATCAATGAACATATGCATTTATGATTATAGTAAAAATATATGTACAATGTGTGGTTATAGTTGTCCCTGGAACCGTCTGGTGATTTCGAAGAACGAGTGGACAATTTTGAAAATATTGAGCGAGTTTTCCACGTCGTCAGTTCCATGCAATAAAACGGTAGTGTTTTGGTAAATAGTCGCTAAATTATTTATTGTATTTTTTCGGGCATCTGAATATAAGGAGCAATTCAATAAAAAGTGTTCAGTATCTTCAAAGTGATGACCACATTTACAGCATGGATTATCAGAAATGTGACGTAAAAATTTGTGCCCGTTTAGATTGCTGCAGGAGAGACGCAGTTTGGAATGAATGATTTGATTTGTGCGGGACCCAAACGAAAAAGATTTTGGTGGTATTGAATCATGAGCCGTAAGTTTAGAATTAAAAATATTTAGAGATAACGAATTTTTTGTGTCTGCACTTAATTTGTTCCATTCTCTAATTGACGATGGTATGAAAGAATTATAAAAAATATTTGTTTTACATTTATATTCAGGTAGACATGTGTTTCGGAGATTATAGTGGGAGCTTTTTGTCAAGATTAAATCATGAAGATAGCAAGGAGAAAGGCCGTTTATAATTTTATAAATGAATTTGAGTTTATGTCTTCTGCGTCTCTCCTTTAGCGTAATAAAACCAGTTTCTTTATATAACAATCTATGGCTGGTACCCCTTACAGCACCACATATGGACCTAAGTGCATCCAGTTGTATGTGCTCTAATTTGTTAGCTAGTTGGTCTGTGCAATTGTCCCAGATGACGTCACAATAGTCAAAGTGTGGTAGGATAAAGGAGGTGTAGATGGTTTGTAACGATTTACGGTTAAGTCTGTATTTTAGGGATCTTAAACAGTTGACAGATTTGCTGGTTTTTTCGATAATGTCATCAATATGCTTGTTCCATTTGCAATTTTGTTGAAAAGTCAGGCCTAAATGTTTGTGATGTGGGACCTCCTTGATAGGAACACTATTTAGAGTAAGGGTGGGTAAAATAGGATTTTGTTTGGTTGTTAGTGCTAGTGTTTCGGTCTTTAGTGGGTTGAAGGATACCAGCCATGTTTTAGCCCACGCGTTAATTTTATCCAGGTCATCGTTTAGAATATTTGCGCATTTGGTAGGTTCATCAATTTTCAGATAAAGGGAAGTGTCGTCAGCGAAGAGTCGAACATTTGAGGTGATATTATTTACAATATCATTTATATAAATGAGAAAAAGGAGAGGACCGAGAACAGAGCCCTGTGGCACTCCTGATGGAATGGTTTTGGGGGAAGAGGAGACACCCCCAGTGACAACAGACTGTTTTCTTCCATCTAAATAGTTGCGGAACCACTGTAGGATGTCTCCCCGTATCCCCGCAGCTTCAAGCTTGTGACAGAGTCCAGCATGCCATACCCTGTCGAAAGCTTTACTTATGTCACAGAACACTGCTCTCGTGTACAATCCCTGGTCGATGGCTTGACAAAAGTAATGTGCAATATCGGTAAGTTGGTAAACACTAGAATCCCCATGCAAAAAACCACTCTGGAGGTTGGTTAGAACAGAATTATCCCTTAGGAAGTTGAAGACATTTTTATAAATGCATTTTTCGAATATTTTAACTAAGATACTAAGTAGTGATATGGGCCTATAATTTCCGCAGTCTGATGGGTCACCCTTTTTTAATATGGCAGTTACATTGGCAAATTTCCAGATATTCGGTACTGTTTTCGATACGAGGGAAAGGTTAAATAATTTACATAAAGGTTCAGAGATTTCTTTGGATATGAGTTTTATTAGTTTTCCGCTTATTTCATCGGGTCCATTTGCTTTTGAGGAATCTATAGTAGTTATGATGTCTTCAACTTCCTTCTGGCTAAGGGTAATGTTAGTTATAGAGTTTGGTATTCTTTCGAGTGCAGGAAGTGGTGCGTTGTTACTATCTATGTTAGACTGACTTATAAAGAAATCGTTAAGGCAGTTACATTTATCGGATGGTGTTTGATATATAGTGCCATTTACTGATAGAGGTGGTAGTTCATTGCTAGTGCCAGCACGATTCTTTTTCATAAATGAGTTGACAAGGCTCCACCAGTTTTTACTTCCAAAATTATTGCAATTATTAATTTTATTATCGATTTTGTCAAAATATTCCTTTTTACAATTTCTGATCAGGTTTATATATTCATTTCTAATAATTCTAAATTGATGCCAATCTGATTCTAAATTTCTTCTAACCGCCTTTTGATGTATTTTATTTTTCTTTCTACTTAATTTACGGATCGCATTATTCATCCATGGTTGGTCTTTGGGTCTGATAATTACCGTTTTATTAGGAATGTGTTTTTTCGCTAGCCTTGTCAGCTCACTTGTGAAGTTTACACAAGCTGTATTAATTGATTCTATGTTAATTAAACTTTCCCAGTCCGCGTCAGTAATGTCCCGTCGCAATTCTTCGGTGTTAATGTTGTTATAGTGCCAAATAACTCGTCTGTAGCATGTCAATTTTGGGCTCTGAAATGAAAGTCGACAGTACACAGGACAATGATCACTACAGAAATTATCTAGACAGCCTGATTCTTTTATATAGTTTGGACAGTTAGTTAAAATTAAATCTAAAAGTGAGTTGTTACCGTAGTTTCCGAAACGCGTTGGAGTTTGGATTACTTGATGGAAATCGAAAAGTATCATTGCATTATGTAAAAATGATTGAGTTGAAGTCATAAAATCGATATTGAAATCACCAAATATAAAACAGTTGTCGACATTATCACATACTGACTTAGCAATCGAGTCAAAAATTTTGTTGTTTTGTTCGACAGTAGAACTTGGAGGTCTATAAAAGGTACCTATTAAGATATTTTTATTTGAAGAATTTAATTGTAACCATATGCATTCTGTACCGTCGACTTCCAGGTCAGGTCTTCTTTTCACAGAAAGTGTGTCCCGTATGTAGGTCACAATACCCCCACCCTGTCCGTACGTCCTGTCGTTTCTTATAGGTGCATGGAAAGAGCTTAGTAGTAGTGTACTAGTGTCTACTGATTTATCAAGCCATGACTCAGTTAAGAGAATAACGTCAAATTTTTCGGCGAATTCAGCTGCTAAAATATCAACTTTGTGACGTAGACTCCTTATATTCAGATGGACGATAGACAAGTTGCGGGGAGGGCCAGGATTGCTTTCGACATCACCAGAGACTAAAAGGATCATAAATATGATATTTGGGACATAATGAAAAAATAACAAACTCACAAAAATATAAACAACAGGGAAACACACATATACATAATTACTTAGTGATGTACATTGAAAATAATTTTGAGTATTTACATACTTTAGAAGATAATATAAATATTTGCAATAATACTGGTAAACACATCTATATACATATTTACAAATAAGAGATCGGTAATCACGGAACGGTATTGTTATAGCGCCGTGCGTGGATTTATACAAAGTAAAAAGAACCCGAAAAGAAAGCTAACCTAAAAAATAAGAATAAGAAGCGGCACAATATTACGACACACGCCCACCCAAGAGAACGATAATAAGAAGAAAAACACAGTGGTGCGAATGCACGGGTCACGTGATATCCCGTTGATTGGTATGCTGTGCACGACTAAGGGAGAGCGCGTGGTTTAGCAGCACAGGGTAAAAATACAGGTGGCAGTAGAAATAACGGCACATTTGGATGGTGAGTTAGCTCAGTGGAGTATTTGACCCCTTTGGTTTGAATAAAAGATATAAATAAATAACATACGAGTCCATATAACCGCTATTAATCAACAAGTCGAAGAGCTGTCATACGCGTGTAGTGATACACTGTCTACAACTACAATATTATCATTGTTTTACAATATTATCATGTTATTTATAGTCTGGTTTTTAATTTTACAAACTACAATATTATCATTGTTTTACAATATTATCATTATTATTTATATTCTGGTTTTTAATTTTACAGACATGGTTAATTCGACAGATTAACAGATATTATAAATGTTTAGTAATGAGGAGAGAAAAGGGGTATGTAGTCCACTCACTGACCCAACATAGGTCATTTTGATATTGCCATAGGCATCAGAATTATTTCTTTAATTCCTTTAGCATAGGAGGTAACCAGACAAAGTCTAATATGCATGGACAGTTCTACTTCGATTGTCAGTATTCATCATACGTGGGTATTGAGAATTGATTCTTTAGCTAAAAGCTTGCACAGTCTTTTGAAAACATTAACTATCGATGGGGTTGTGATTAAGTAAAAATTGTCGTTTTACAAGTTTTTACAGTTTCTATAATGATTTTTTTTTTTTTTTTCTAGGTAATCCGAGTAGGCTGCATAGCAAACAATTGATATGCACAAGCACAGACTAATATTAAGGGTAGGTATTTACATGTAAACTATATTCATATTTAATAACAGTTAATATCACTTACAATAACTGTACGTGTAAGTACTTAAGTACAACATCATATACCATCAACATTTAGATATATTTCTACAGTACAACTGGCAGTTTTTAACAATGTGTTATGACATTTACAGATTTACAATATAATGCACATTAATTGTATTTCATGTTTATGAAGATTCTGTGTAAGTACTTAAGTACAACATCATATACTATCAACATTTAGATATATTTCTACAATACAACTGGCAGTTTTAACAGTGTGTTATGACAATTACAGATTCACAATATAATGCACATTAATTGTATTTCATTGTTTGTGGAGATACATGAGATAGAGTTATACCATCAGTTCTGCTTCGATTGGCAGTATTCATCATAAAGGGTATTGAGAATTGATTCTTTAGCTAAAAAGCTTGCACAGTCCTTTTAAAACATTAACTATGGATGGGGTTGTGATAAAGTAAAAGTTGTTGTTTTACAAGTTTTTAGAGTTTCTATAATGAATTTTTTTTTTTTTTTTTCTCTAGGTGATCCGCTGCATAGCAGACAATTGATATGCACAAGCACAGGCTAATGAGGGTAAGTATTTACATGTAAACTATATTCATATTTAATATCACTTACAAAAACTGTACGTGTAAGTACTTAAGTACAACATCATATACTATCAACATTTAGATATATTTCTACAGTACAACTGGCAGTTTTTAACAGTGTGTTATGACAATTACAGATTTACAATATAATGCACATTAATTGTATTTCATGTTTATGGAGATACTGTGTAAGTACTTGAGTACAACATCATATACTATCAACATTTAGATTTATTTCTACAATACAACTGGCAGTTTTTAACAGTGTGTTATGACAATTACAGATTCACAATATAATGCACATTAATTGTATTTCATGTTTATGGAGATACATGAGATATAGTTATACCACCAGTTTATGTAGGCCTTTTAGTGATATTACTTATTACATACAACAGCACAGTGATATTGCCAGTTGACAAATTATTAATTTTTTTTTGTGGCTACCTCTACCATCATAAGTCAAAACCTAGTTGGTAGGACCAAATTTCTAGTTGGTGGGGTGTGTGCTTCCTGTTATACTAAGAATTCCAGTCTTTTGTTAGCAGTTATTGAACTGCACTGGCAGTGGTTTACCGCATGTAGAGAATTTATGTTTGTGAACTATTTTGCAGAGAATACAGAGAAAACTACAGGCCAGCTGTCTGCTGACAGGCTGATATACATGTAAAGATTTATCAAGGGTAAGGTCTACAAGCATGTGCAATTGATTATACAAACTTGTTATTAAAGCCTTCATTAGTTGAGTACTGTAGTAATAATACCTGGATACAACATGAACTTGTTTTTATTTTTTTGAATTAGCATTTATTCTAATCCTAATTAATTCTTAAGTATCACAGGTACAAATTGATATAGAGAGTGTATTAAAGAGAATTACTTCCCCTATCAGCGCAAGACTCAGAAATAGATACATTGGTAATGCCGCTTCTGCATCATTGTTAATTTTTACATGCTAATGTGAGAGGCAAAACATTTTATTAATATAAGTTCTCAAGGGTGTCACTTGGTCATTATGAGTTATTTTGTATTAATAAGGGGGGCATGTTTATTATTACAGGAAATACTAATAACAAAATTGAGATATACATGTATGATTATCTTACACTATATTTCAGTGGATGAAGAGTTTGTCTGTGTTTGGTTAGATCTGGTTAGATTGAAATTAATCAGATCCTCACTTGTCGGTTTATAACCGGGCACTTCAACCGGGCTTGTCAGTTTGCGGGTAGGCCCGTTCTTGCCTGGAACCGCACTATTTTCACGTATGAAGATTTTCCCGTCTCTGGTCCAACAAGCAGCAATAAATCCCTGTCTGTATGACCACCTTGTTATGCTCGCTACATACGCCCTGTATCTGGTAAGGTCTTCGTTTATGTACACACCTTTTATTGCTGAATGGGCCATTTTCCTATTTGTCATTATATGGACTTTTGTTTTATAACTTTTTAGTCGAACAATTATTTGACGATGCTTATTATCTTCTCTCCTTCCAAGACGGTGGCAGTTTTCAATGTTATTTGGACCGAGGGAGTTGTCAATAGTGGTAAGTACTCTCACAATTTTGCCCTCAACATTTTCATTAATTTCTTCTTTTATTCCACTAACAGGGATGCAATTTTTACGACTGTATTGTTCTAACTCATCACATTTATCTTGTATAGTTGCATTCAGATGGAGAGAAGTTGAAGCGAGCTGTAACTTAAGGGATTCAATTTCATTTTGTAGAGGAGCAACCTGTTTTTTAACCTCAGCTTGGACGATCTGTTCAATAAAAGGCTTTATAGCATCTTTAACTTGTCTGCTGTGGAATGATAGAGCAATTTGATGGGTAAGTGCATCCACAGTTTTGTCAAAAATTGAACTGTCCAGTTCAGAGTGAATATTTGTATTACTTTCATCCGTTGCAGAAGTGTATGTGATGGGCTCTTGAAGGTTAGTTTGTTCTTTGTCAACAGTGCCAAGGAAGTCAATAAATTCTGAGTTGGTTTGATCTGTTTCAGACAAGGTGTCATCCTGATATTCTTGTTCGACTGTGGGCCTATATGTTTTATCATTACCGTTTCCAGATTGTGTAAACATTGATTTTATATTAGATTGTTTTGTTTTTTTTAGGACAGAATCAGAAAAACTTGATGCAAGTAGTATCTCACGTTGCATATCTATTGGCGAGACAGTGTTTGTTCTTTTCCTGCTTGTTGTCGGTGTTGTTAGGGACGCCATTGAAAATGTAAACAAATCAGAGGCTAATAAATACAATCGAAAAACTCACTCTTCTTGTCGTTTTTTTGATTATTAGTTGATTCGTTTATTGTAAAGTTCATTCATATAACACTTTTGAAAAATCGATGTTTACTTTCTTGTAGATTCTATAACAGTTTCTTCATGTATCGTCAAAAATCCACGCAGCGAAATTTACCGTGTCCTTAGCGTGTCGCCATCTTAGCGTGTCGCCATCTTTGTCTAATTCTCGGTTTCCCAGGTTCTTATTTAACTGAATGGGGCATCCAATGACAATTACATTTAACTAAATAAGATACAGGATTTTAAAATATAATCCTTTACCTTCTGATTCTTGGGTTGTCCAGCTCCGGATCTTACTACCAGAAGCTCCGAATGAGAAAACCGATTCCCTACAAAAGAAACATGAAGTCACTTCAATCACGACTTTCAATTGAAATGGGAAAGTTGCTTTATCAGAGGTAACAGGAATTATTTTATTCTAAAAGGATGTTACAATTCATATCAATTTATTAACATGGCATGACAAACCTTTACTCGAGATGGCCGATATTTCAATGGATTTAATCAACCGCGGGATTTGAAAATGTATTGATAAAATGGACATCTCGAGAATAAGAGTCTCCGTTGTCAAGACCGCTGCTAAGATAATGAACATTAATACCCCGTATCTTTCAACAATCATAACTTCGCTCCCCATAAAGTAATTTGACTGAAATTTTCAATATATTCATTTTTCATTATCGCCCAGCTCTACATTGGTTAACAGATGACTCTTTGTGAGTTATAAAGTGTGCGTTGTATCACAAGGTCTGTCATAGAGTCAACTGGCATGGTTTCGATCCACCGTTTGTGCGTGACAAGGAGTATGGGCGCCTGCTGTCCAACCTCGAGGGTTTTCTCCGGGTCCTCCGGTTTCTTCCCACTGCTAATTACCCCTACGTGCAAGCGAATTATTGAAATAAAATTGAACCATATGTTAGTCCCCAAATGACTTAGTTTGTTTCGGGTGAACGTTACCCCCCCCCCCGTCTGTTTGTCCCGAAATCTCTCTCTCTCTCTCTCTCTCTCTCTCTCTCGCTCCCTCTAACATGAGTGGGTTTTCTATGGGTCCTGTGATTTCCTCCAACTGCTAAAGATTCCTACGCCTAAGCGAATTATTGAAATAAAATTGAACAGTATGTTATTACCGAAATGACCATAACTGTATCCAGTGGACGTTACCCCACCCCCATTCTCTCTCTCTCTCTCTCCCTCCCTTTCTCTCTTTCCTTTGTAAATAGTCGTGAATATTCACCAGCATATAATTGAGTCACATATACCCAATAAAGCGGGGGTTTAAAGATCAACACTATTTATTAACACATTTTGAGCACGTTTGTTAAGTGTCGGGAATATTAACCGGAATAGAACCGAGTCACATGCATTCAATTAATATCTCTGTATAATTGATACTATTATAAAAAATTATTTCCTGTTAGCTCTGATAACAAATTTTTTCCTGTTTATATTGAAACTTGAACTCGTGATTAAAGTAAAATCCTTTTCGATATAGTTTGTTTCTTAGGGAATTTTTTCATTATCACTGGAGCTGGGCAACCGCGCACCAGAAGATAAAGGATTATATTTTTACAATCCAGTATTTTATTTAGTTAAATGCAATTGTAATTAGAAGTCTCTATTAGTTAAATACGGAGCTGAGAAACCGACAATCAGAAGGTAAAGGTTGGTATTTTATTTTAGTTAAATGTAACCTTTGTTATGAATGTTATATGTTTCTATGATATACAAAGTTATGGAACACTTATTTTGTTACCGGTTACTACACTATACTCGTTCAAAATGGCGTGTTCTGAAATGGCGATATACATGTACTATACAGTTGTTATCATTTATTCGGAATGTTCATTTTATTATGTTTCAGATTGAAGCAGAATAATCGTTAAGATGGGATCTACTTATCGATGTTATCTTTTCTTCTTATTAGTTTCATGTGGATGGTTGATAACTGTTAACGATGCATGGAAACCTGGGTGTGAAGGGAACTTCCAGTACAATCCCAAAGATGGATACACGTGTAAATATGCTGAATGCAGACAACCTGGCCCGACGAAACGAAAATTCCATGTGGTCTGCGAGAAAAGGAATCAGCTACCCTATGAATGTGTCTATGAAGGCAATCCACATGATTGTCACTATTACAACTCACATCAAATCGAGTTTTATCGAGACCTGTCAGTCGCAGCTGGAAAAGATCAACCCACTGCCTGTTCACAATCTCAGCTAGTCTCAGCTGAAAGATGTAGAGATATCAAAATGACCAGAACGATCAATAGACGCAACAAAGCTGATCCATTTTGTACAGTTGAGTCGGATTTCATATTCTACGTTGTATAGACAACGGGAAATTAACCTTAAAGATACTTTAACGCTTTGAAAATATTAGCTATGCCGTGCACGTGTACGCTTAGCGTAGCAAGATCCGAGTGACGACGCGTATAGTTGTGTGCAGAATTGATGGAAGATTTGCTAATATCGCTGTAGATTGGCATTTATTCAATTGTCGTTACAGCATTGTAGAACCCCACGCAAAGCAGTGTGCTATGCCCCTTAACTACACAACCACTGACAGAAACTCGGTTTCAGACGAGTTATTTTGCCCTGGCATCAGACCAGTTATTTCATAATCTCGCTTACGAACAGGGGCGTAATAGACTTTAGACATATATTTAGTCATAGCTTAAGGTTATTTTGTAATTATTTTCTACAGTACAGGCGCCTCTGATTGGTTATTACTGCAATATGCGGATAGGTAACTTTTAATCAGGATACTGCGGTATAAGCTCAGTTTTTTGGAACCTTGAAATAGACAAAAATGACTCAAAAAGCATGTATTTATGAAATATGAATATAATGTAGGTAAAGTGATTTACGTTCATTTTTTTTTTAACAAAATGTTGTGATTTCTAATCAATTAATTATGTTGTGTGAAATACGTGAATAGTTCATATTGAACGGTAGTCGTCTACACGATTTTTAAATTATTATTTTGTCGTTTGTGAATCAGCCTTTACTAATTACATCCACATTGTGTTACAGGATATCTTTTTATTTTTATTTGTTCATTACAAAATGGCACCAGAAACCATATTGACTTAGTGATTTAGCTGCTTTAATTTCAATGTTATAATTTGTAAACAATTTTTGCAAAAATAAAAAAAGGACTCCCTATTCTTCATTGTATTTGATATTTTGACAAATCCTCGTTCTGGTATATACCGGCACGTTCACACCCACTCAACACAAATAGGATATTTTAAGACTAACATATGGTGCAAAATTATTACAATAATTCAAATGTCAGAGGGTGTCTTTAATAGTTAGAGAAATCTAACGAGTTTATGCAGGCGACTGTACTTCTTGTCTCTTTTCGATCCCTGCATTGGCCGAGAAAGTTCATCCTGATTTTCCGAGGTGGTTTCCCCTTTTCAGTGATGCAGAACGGAGGGCCTGACAAGGACAACTGTCTAGTCGTTCGGGTGGGACAGAAAAGAGGTCCCGTGTACACATTGGCGTGCACGTAAAAGATCCCTTGTCAGTTGGAGTAGGCAGTAGCGCCGCTGCCGGGGCAAAATTTCTCTCATAGCACACTGTTGGCGTATGCCCGTCTTCCATTAGCCCAGGTTAGGTGCAGAAGAGTAGGACGTTAAACCCCATTTCATTTACTTCTTGTACAGTTTAAGAATTGAAACAACGCCACCAGCTTATTTCGAAACTAACCTATCGTCAACGTTGAGAGTAGAGGTTGGAGAGCGGTCGTACGAAATATGTAAATCAGTCCATGGGCAGTTACCTTCCACTGTGGTCAATTTAATACAGTTGAAGAACACAAAAACGTATCCCAAACCATATTTGTATTCTTTCAATATCGGGCTATTATTTCTATCAAAAAAATATCGTTTGCATTGATTTAAAGATCTATCCCATTCGGTCAAAAGGGAGGTGGGGTGAAGTGTCGAGCAAAATATTTTCAACAGCGTTTGTCTATCTGTTGTAATTAATTACAAGGATCACACATGTCTTTTAATCAAAACAAAACAGAAAACATCATTTTTATGATTATTTAATCGTAAATTAATATTTAATCAATATAAATACAGACAAATCAATATTAAGATCAATCAATATTACAGACCAATCAATATTATAGATCAATAACAAAGATCAATTAATATTACAGGTCAATATCAAAGATCAATCAATATTACAAATCAATATCAAGGATCAATCAATATTACAGACAAATCGACCAATCAATATTGTAGATCAATAACAAAGATCAATCAATATTACGAGTTAATATCAAAGATCAATCAATATTACAAATAAATATTATAGATCAATCAATATTATAGATCAATCGTTACTACAGACCAATCAATACTGCAGACAAATCGACGTTACAAAATAATATCACGGATCAATATTACAGATGAGTATTTCAATATTACAGATCGATCGATATCAAATATCAATATTATACACGTGTACGCTGGACCTCGGTTTGTCGTGGCATCTGAACGACTATACAGCTGTTCTTGTCTGATCGTATCTCTGAGTCAACGGACTACGAAGATAACCGAAATACTTCAGTTAAATAGACAGAAGGCAATGCGGCATGTTTGATCATGATATGATTAATGAAGAAAAAACCCACGGAGTTTAAACAGGCGATCCTATTGGAAATCGAAACCAGGCCACTTGACTCTATGATAAATTTATGTCCTAAAGCGCAAGTGTTACAAGATTAAGTCACCTTATCGGTAAGGGCATGGGCGGATCCAGAGGTGGGGGGGGGGGACACCCAATCCTCTACAGCTATAAAAAAATCAATTGTAAAACAACATTTTATGAGAAAATAGTAAAGATCCCTCCGCGCACGCGAATTCTTGACATGCAATAGTCCCAAAATGACATAATTTGTGTTGAGTGGACATTAAAACCTCTCTCTCTCTCTCTCTCTCTCTCTCTCTCATATTTAAATATGTATTTCCTGTTAGCTCTGATAGACAAATATTTCCTGTTTCAATTGACACTTTAACTCGTGATTAAAGTAAACTCATTTTCCATATATATTATGTAGTTTCTTCCCCAGGAATTTGTATTATCACTGGAAGCTTCTGGTAGTCAGATACGTACCTGGACAACCGAGCATCAGAAGGTAATGGTTTATATTTTTACTATCATATATTTTATTTAGTTAAATCTAATTTCCACTGGAAGCCTCTTATATGGAAGATCAAACAGCTCTTTATTCAATGCTCTTAGTTCTTAGTTCTTGTTTCATAGTGCTTAATTCTTACTTCTTCATTGTTGTCGTATTTTTTCGACATTTGTACACGAAAATTAACATTTGTATCTTAAAATCTATATTTATTTTGTTAAATACGGGGCTGGTAAACCGACGATCTGAAGGTAAAGAATTGTATTTTATTTTAGTTAATTACGTTCTTTGTCAATCATGCTGTACAGTTAATAACATAGTATTGTATTGTCCACCAATTGGATTGGAGTGGTAAAGGGTTAGAGGTTATTTATTTCTTAATTCAACATGGCGTGTTTTGCTGTTGTCGATATATTTACACACAGTTATTAGAGTTCAACTGGATTGTTCATTTATTATGTTTCAGATTGAGACAGAATAATCGTTAAAATGGGATCTACTTGTCGATGTCAACTTTACTTACTGTTAGTTTTATTTGGATGGTTGATAACTGTTTACGCCGACTGGAAACCTGGGTGTGAAGGGTACTTCCGGTACAATCCTAATGATGGATACAGGTGTAAATATGCCGAATGCAGAAAACAGGGCCGGAAGACACGAAAATTCCACGTTGTCTGCGAGAAAAGTAATCAGCGACCTTATGAATGTGTCTATGAGGGCAATCCACATGGTTGTCACTATTACGACTCACATCAAATTCAGTTTTATAGAGGTCTGTCGGTCGCAGCTGGAAAAGATCAACCCACTGCATGTTCACAATCTCAGCTAGTCTTTGAAAGATGTAGGGATATCAAAATGACCAGAACGATCAATAGACGCAACAAAGCTGATCCATTTTGTACAGTTGAGTCGGATTTCATATTCTACGTCGTATAGACAACGGGAAATTAACCATAAAGATACTTTAACGCTTTGAAAATCTTAGCTATATACCGTGCACGGGTACGCTTAGCGTAGCAAGATCCGAGCAACGACGCGTATAGTTGTGTGCAGAATTGATGGAAGATTTGCTAATATATCGCTGTGGATTGGCATTTATGCAATTGTCGTTACAGCATTGTAGAACCCCACGCAAAGCAGTGTGCTATGCCCCTTAACTACACAACCACTGACAGAAGCTCGGTTTCAGACGAATTATTTGCCCTTAAGTTAAAAATCGGCATCAGACCAGTTATTTTATAATCTCGCTTACGAACAGGGGCGTAATAGACTTTAGACATATATGTAGTCATAGCTTAAGGTTATTTTTTAATGATTTTCTACAGTACAGGCGCCTCTGCTTGGTTATTACTGCAATATGCGGATAGGTTACTTTTAATCTGGATACTGTGTTATAAGCTCTGTTTTTTGGAACCTTGAAATAGACAAAAATGACCCAAAAAGCATGTATTTATGTAATATGAATGTAATGTACGCAAAATGATTTACGTTCAATTTATTTTAACAAAATGTTGTGATTTCTAATCAATTAATTATGTTCTGTGAAATATGTCAATAGTTCAAATTGAACGGCAGTCGTCTACACGATTTTTAAATTATTATTTTGTCATTTGTGAATCAGCCCTTACTAATTACATCCACGTTGTATTACAGGATATCTTTTTATTTTTATTTGTTCATTACAAAATGGCATCAGAAACCATATTGACTTAGTGATTTAGCTGCTTTAATTTCAATGTTATAATTTGTAAACAATTTTTGCAAAAATAAAAAAAGGGCTCCCTATTCTTCATTTTATTTGATATTTTGTCAAATCCTCGTTCTGGTATATACCGGCACGTTCACATCCACTCAACACAAATAGGATATTTTAAGACAAACATATGGTGCAAAATTATTGCAATAATTCGAATGTCAGAGGGTGTCTTTAACAGTTGAGCACGGAGAAATCTAACGAGTTTATGCAGGCGACTGTACTTCTTGTCTCTTTTCGATCCCTGCATTGGCCGAGAAAGTTCATCCTGATTTTCCGGGGTGGTTTCCCCTTTTCAGTGATGCAGAACGGAGGGCCTGACAAGGACAACTGTCTAGTCGTTCGGTGGGACAGAAAAGAGGTCCCGTGTACACATTGGCGTGCACGTAGAAGATCCCTTGTCAGTTGGAGTAGGCAGTAGCGCCGCTGCCGGGGTAAAATTTCTCTCATAGCACACTGTTGGCGTATGCCCGTCTTCCATTAGCCCAGGTTAGGTGCAGAAGAGTAGGACGTTAAACCCCATTTCATTTACTTCTTGTACAGGTGAAGAATTGAAACAACGCCACCAGCTTATTTCGAAACTAACCTATCGTCAACGTTGAGAGTAGAGGTTGGAGGGCGGTCGTACGAAATATGTAAATCAGTCCATGGGCAGTTACCTTCCACTGTAGTCAATTTAATACAGTTGAAGAACACAGAAACGTATCCCAAACCATATTTGTATTCTTTCAATATCGGGCTATTATTTCTATCAAAAAAATATCGTTTGCATTGATTTAAAGATCTATCCCATTCGGTCAAAAGGGAGGTGGGGTGAAGTGTCGAGCAAAATATTTTCAACAGCGTTTGTCTATCTGTTGTAATTAATTACAAGGATCACACATGTCTTTTTATCAAAACAAAACAGAAAACATCATTTTTATGATTATTTAATCGTAAATTAATATTTAATCAATATAAATATAGACAAATCAATATTAAGATCAATCAATATTACAGACCAATCAATATTATAGATCAATAACAAAGATCAATCAATATTACAGGTCAATATCAAAGATCAATCAATATTACAAATCAATATCATAGATCAATCAATATTACAGACAAATCGACCAATCAATATTGTAGATCAATAACAAAGATCAATCAATATTACGAGTTAATATCAAAGATCAATCAATATTACAAATAAATATTATAGATCAATCAATATTATAGATCAATCGTTACTACAGACCAATCAATACTGCAGACAAATCGACGTTACAAAATAATATCACGGATCAATATTACAGATCACTCAATATTACAGATGAGTATTTCAATATTACAGATCGATCGATATCAAATATCAATATTATACACGTGTACGCTGGACCTCGGTTTGTCGTGGCATCTGAACGACTAGACAGCTGTTCTTGTCTGATCGTATCTCTGAGTCAACGGACTACGAAGATAACCGAAATACTTCAGTTAAATAGACAGAAGGCAATGCGGCATGTTTGATCATGATATGATTAATGAAGAAAAAACCCACGGAGTTTAAACAGGCGATCCTATTGGAAATCGAAACCAGGCCACTTGACTCTATGATAAACTTTATGTCCTAAAGCGCACGTGTTACATGATTAAGTCACCTTATGGGTTAGGGTATGGGCAGATCCATAGGTGGGGGTGGGGGAGGGGTGACACCCAATCCTCTACAGCTATAAAAAAAAATCAATTGTAAAACAACATTTTATGAGAAAAGTGTAAAGATCCCTCCGCGCACGCGAATTATTGACATGCAATAGTCCCGAAATGACATAATTTGTGTTGAGTGGACATTAAAATCTTTCTCTCTCTCTCTCTCTCCCTCTCTCTCTCTCTCTCTCTCTCTCTCTCATATTTGAATATGTATTTCCTGTTAGCCCTGATAGACAAATATTTCCTGTTTCAATTGACACTTCAACTCGTGATTAAAGTAAACTCATTTTCCATGTATATTATGTAGTTTCTTCCCCAATAATTTGTATTATCACTGGAAGCTTCTGGTAGTCAGATACGTACCTGGACAACTGAGCATCAGAAGGTAATGGTTTATATTTTTACAATCATATATTTTATGTAGTTAAATCTAATTGTCACAGGAAGTATCTTATATGGAAGACCAAACAGCTCTTTATTCAATGCTCTTAGTTCTTAGTTTTTGTTTCATTAATTCTTACTTCTTTATTTGTTGTCGTATTTCGACATTTGTACACTAAAATTAACATTTGTATCTTAAAATCAATATTTAATTTTGTTAAATACGGAGCTGGTAAACCGACGATCTGAAGGTAAAGAATTGTATTTTATTTTAGTTAATTACATTCTTTGTCAATCATGCTGTACAGTTATTAACACAGTATTGTATTGTCCACCAATTAGATTGGAGTGGTAAAGAGTTAGAGTTTATTTAATTATTAATTCAACAAGGCGTGTTTTGTTGTTGTCGATATATTTACACACAGTTATTAGAGTTCAACTGGATTGTGCATTTATATGTTTCAGATTGAGACAGAATAATCGTTAAAATGGGATCTACTTGTCGATGTCAACTTTACTTACTGTTAGTTTCATTTGGATGGTTGATAACTGTTTACGCCGACTGGAAACCTGGGTGTGAAGGGTACTTCCGGTACAATCCTAATGATGGATACAGGTGTAAATATGCCGAATGTAGAAAACAGGGCCGGAAGACACGAAAATTCCACGTGGTCTGCGAGAAAAGTAATCAGCGACCTTATGAATGTGTCTATGAGGGCAATCCACATGGTTGTCACTATTACGACTCATATCAAATTCAGTTTTATAGAGGTCTGTCGGTCGCAGCTGGAAAAGATCAACCCACTGCATGTTCACAATCTCAGCTAGTCTTTGAAAGATGTAGGGATATCAAAATGACCAGAACGATCAATAGACGCAACAAAGCTGATCCATTTTGTACAGTTGAGTCGGATTTCATATTCTACGTCGTATAGACAACGGGAAATTAACCATAAAGATACTTTAACGCTTTGAAAATCTTAGCTATACCGTGCACGGGTACGCTTAGCGTAGCAAGATCCGAGCAACGACGCGTATAGTTGTGTGCAGAATTGATGGAAGATTTGCTAATATATCGCTGTGGATTGGCATTTATGCAATTGTAGTTACAGCATTGTAGAACCCCACGCAAAGCAGTGTGCTATGCCCTTTAACTACACAACCACTGACAGAAACTCGGTTTCAGACGAGTTATTTTGCCCTTAAGTTAAAAATCGGTATCAGACCAGTTATTTCATAATCTCGCTTACGAACAGGGGCGTAATAGACTTTAGACATATATTTAGTTATAGCTTAAGGTTATTTTGTAATTATTTTCTACAGTACAGGCGCTTCTGCTTGGTTATTACTGCAATATGCGGATAGGTAACTTTTAATCAGGATACTGTGGTATAAGCTCAGTGTTTTGGAACCTTGAAATAGACAAAAATGACTCAAAAAGCATGTATTTATGAAATATGAATATAATGTAGGTAAAGTGATTTACGTTCATTTTTTTTTTAACAAAATGTTGTGATTTCTAATCAATTAATTATATTCTGTGAAATACGTGAATAGTTCAAATTGAACGGTAGTCGTCTACACGATTTTTAAATTATTATTTTGTCATTTGTGAATCAGCCTTTACTAATGACTTTCACATTGTGTTACAGGATATCTTTTTATTTTTCGTTGTTCATTACAAAATGGCACCAGAAATCATATTGACTTAGTGATTTATCTGCTTTAATTTCAATGTTATAATTTGTAAATAATTTTAGCAAAAATAAAAAATGGCTCCCAATTCTTCATTTTATTATATAATTTGACAAATCCCCGTTCTGGTATATGCCGGCACGTTCACAACCACTCAACACAAATAAGATATTCTAAGACTAACATATGGTGCAATATTATTACAATAATTCGAATATCAGCAGGTGTCTTTGATAGTTGAGCCCGGAGACATCCCACGAGGTAATGCAGGCGACTGTACTACTTGTCTCATTGGCCGAGAAAGTTCATCTCAATTTACCGGCGTGGTTTCCTCTTGCCTGACATGGACAGCTGTCTAGTCGTTCGGTGGGACAAACAAAAGAGGTCCCGTGTACACATTGGCGTGCACGTAAAAGATCCCTTGGCAGTTGGAATTCGATATAAGAGTAGGCAGTAGCGCCGGCAAAATTTCTCTCATAGCACACTGTTGGCGTATGCCCGTCTTCCATTAGCCCAGGTTAGGTGCAGAAGAGTAGGATGTTAAACCCCATTTCATTTCATTTACTACTTGTACAGGTGAAGAATTGAAACAATGCCACCAGCTTATTTCGAAACTAACATATCGTCACTAATTCATTTTACACAGGAGTCGTTGAGAGTTAAGGCGGGGGGGGGGGGGGCGTACGAAATATGTGAATCAGTCCATGGGCAGTTACCTTTCACTGTAGTCAATTTAATACATCTGAAGAACACAAAAACGTATCCCAAACCATATTTTTATTCTTTCAATATCGGGCTATTATTTCTATCAAAAAAATATCGTTTGCATTGATTTAAAGATCTATCCCATTCGGTCAAAAGGGAGGTGGGGTGAAGTGTCGAGCAAAATATTTTCAACAGCCTTTATCTATCTCTTATAATTAATTACAAGGGTCACACATGTCTTTTAATCATAACAAAACAGAAAACATCATTTTTATGATTATTTAATCGTATATTAATATTTAATCAATATTACAGACCAATCAATATTAAGATCAATCAATATTACAGACCAATCAATATTATAGTTCAATAACAAAGATCAATCAATATTGCAGGTCAATATCAAAGATCAATCAATATTACAAATCAATATTATAGATCAATCAATATTATAGATCAATCAATATTATAGATCAATCGTTACTACAGACCAATCAGTGTTACAAAATAATATCACGGATCAATATTACAGACGACTCAATATTAGAGATCAATATCAAATGTCAATACTACAGATCATGAGATCAATATTACAGATCATGAGATCAATATTATAGATCATGATATCAATATTATAGATCATGAGATCAATATTATAGATCAGTTATATGGAGATATACATTTTACAATCACAATAGTTACATCTTGACCATTTCGCCACCCTATCTTCAAAATGATTACCAGATAAAGGTATTGCTAGGCCCAGCAATCTGATATGGATTAATAGATCGTTGGTTCCCTCCCCAACTTCCAGGATTAAAGAAATTATTTTGATCTGCCCATCTGTTCGGTCCAAATCTATTCATGCGTTGATTACCCAATCGGCTGGGGACTCTGTTAAAATGGTTCATCGGCCAAAATGGTTGCGCTGGTTGGAAAGGGTTGTTCAAGAAACCATTTCCAGGGAAAAGTCCACCATCAAAGGTTTGTCTCTCCGGATCTGATAAAACACAAACAAAAACATTTTTAAATATTGATAAACAAAATATGGGTATTTCTGGCGTTCCACGAGCTTGGGGTAATGAAACACCTGTTTTTTAAAAATGAATTCAAACCGGGTCAAGTCTATTTTCGTGTGAGAATCGCTAACCTGCACAAACACTATGAAAACATATAGCACTAATCGGGCATTTTAGATATTTTTGTTCAATTAACGTTGGATATTTGAAATTACAGAACTCACCTTCATTCGAATTACCAGCATTACATAACGACATAGTTACCATGACAACAATAAATGCTAAAATCATTTCTACTTTCATTTTTATCTGAAATGATTATAAACAAATACCATCTCTTGGTAGGGTTACAAATATAATTAGCATTGGATTTTATAATTATCATTGGATTATGGATTGATTTCATTAAACATTTTGGGACTGACATCCGGTAAATTTTACTAGTTCTGCTGCAAACAGACATTTTGATGATCGAGGCTGTGTCGAAATTCAATCGCTAAATTCTCGGTTCAGAGTGGATCAATATGACTGAAATATTCACCAAATGTCCTTTACATTATTTAGTTTTTAACTATTATAGTGAGAACTGCCGGCTCTTTATCTAATCTCCCATAATGTATCTTTAAAATAAAGTAAGCGCCTTACCTGATACTAGTCGAATACTGCTTGCCTGTAGGTTTGGTTGTTGTCTTCTGAATGCTAACTACAGATTCCTACCATCCATATATACATTTAACAACCAGTTATTTTACCCCTTGATTAAACCCTTTCTTTAACTTATTTGTATGTAACAATGTTTTTATTAAAGCTAGTATTATACATGTATCATACTATAGACAATATATATTTACTCATCCATCAACTTGTAAAAATTATACCGACGTTTTTCTCCCTTTTAAATCTCTTTCTTCCTTTGTGATGTGTGCCATTTCTTTTGGCGTCCACCTAATCAACAAATGTGTTTTTTTCTTTTGTGTTTTACCAATTGCTGTCTAAAATAGTGAAAAACTGGTGCAATGAATTAGTACTATATTGTGTATTATCATCGTCTAATACTTCAGATTTTGAGCATAGAATATGTTTTGTATCTCAAATGGTGAATAAACAATAAATGTTTGGTGGGAATTAGATCGTTTATTAATAATTCATATTTTCAACATTAATGCCTGGTATAATATTTATATCTAAAAGGTTGAATGAAGAATAAATGTTTTGTGGGAACTGCACAACAAGATGAAAACAAATCGTTAATTATATAGTATCGTTTAGTTGTATAGAGTTTCTACATCGAAGTCTGACATAATATAAATTTAATATCGACAATGAAACTGGTAAAATAAATTAGATCGTTCCTAGCATAATATTAAATACGGAAAATGAAACGAAACGAAAAAGACATAAAATGGGAAGACTTGGCGAAATAATAGAACAGGTACAAAAATTTAGATATTAGACCGTTCCTTGTTTAATATTAGATAGGAAAGATGAAACGAAACTAAAAAGACCTAAAATAGGTAGACTTGGCGAAATAATAGAACTGGTTCAATGAATTAGATTCTAGCATAAAATAAGATTGGGAAAATGAAACGAAACCAAATGGATAGACTTGGCGAAATAACATTTGATTTAAGGTCAATTGGAAAATCTTTCTGCCAAATTTACAAATTAATTGAACCAGATATAAACTAAATGTGCAAGGACCGGAAGCTTTTTGTATCTCACATGGTTTTTTGTTGTATGTAAATATTTTTCCATGTTTGACCATGGTAGACAACTATGATTTCTGTAATGGTCATCCATCATCTTATAAAAAAAACTTACCCGACTTCATCGTTTTCAATCTTTGCCTTTGTGACAAATGTAAATTGGACCATTTCTGAGGTTCTGCATTCAGGCCAGACACAATGTGTCTTTCTCAAGTTATGAATAAATGATTATGTAAAACTGAAGCTTCATCGTTTACTCGTTTCGATTAATTATTTTGATTTTCAACTGTGAGGCCTGGCGTAATAAAGATTCGGGGAAAACAGATATTGAATGTATAAACTTGCGAAATAACATCTCACGTTGAAATTAATTTGTAAGTCTTTCTACCAAAGTTACGAAACAAAAATTACAAATAGGAGTCCAATTTTAATTTTGGTAAACGAGACACAAATCCAGAAAATGGACAAAAAGCAAGAAAACTGTCGTAGAAATTTGAATAAATTTTGTTTTATCATAGTTTCATTGCGAAACACCCGTCCATTGTATTGAAGAGTGAATCTTTCTCATAGGAGGGGTGGGGTGGATGGCTGAATGGTTAGCGCGTGCGTGCCGTATCAAAGTCCGTCATTGAGTCAACTGGATGGCTTAGACTAATACATGGTACCCTATTAAGCTAATTGTGGGGTTGGATGGCTGAATGGTTAGCACGTGCACGCTGTATCATAATTCCGGTTGTACGTGACAAGGAGTAGGGTCGCCTGTCCATCCTCCTGGGTTTCCTCCCACTGCTAAAGACCCCTACGCGCAAGCGAATTATTGAAATAAAATTAAACCATATGTTTGTCCCGAAATGACCATGTTTGTGTCGAGTGGAAGTTAAACTATTTTACTGATCATAAAATTCAAGGGTGGTAGAAATTTTCACCTGCACGTGATTTAATGAAATACAACCCGTATCTACTTCCTCACTGGTGGTATCGTCTGTACGATATTAAATCCAATTTAAACAATATGATTCGTTTAAACGAAATATTAATTCGTTTAAACGAAATATTAATTCGTTTAAACGAAATATTAATTCGTTATTACGAAATAATTAATTCGTTATAACGAAATAATTAATTCGTTTAAACGAAATAATTAATTCGTTTTAACGAAATAATTAATTCGTTATAACGAAATAATAATTCGTTTAAACGAAATATTATTTCGTTATAACGAAATATTATATCGTTAAATCGACATTGATTAATTCGATTAATCGAAATAATTAATTCGATTAATCGAAATAATTAATTCGTTTTACCGAATTAATTATTTCGTTTTAACGAATTAATTATTTCGTTATAACGAATTAACATTTCGTTATAACGAATAATTATTTCGTTATAACGAATTAATTATTTCGTTATAACGAATTAATTATTTCGTTATAACGAATTAATTATTTCGTTATAACGAATTAATTATTTCGTTATAACGAATTAATATTTCGTTTTAACGAATTAATTATTTCGTTATAACGAATTAATATTTCGTTATAACGAATTAATATTTCGTTATAACGAATTAATATTTCGTTTAAACGAATTAATTATTTCGTTTAAACGAATTAATTATTTCGTTTAAACGAATTAATTATTTCGTTTAAACGAATTAATTATTTCGTTTAAACGAATTAATTATTTCGATTAATCAAATTAATCAATGTCGATTTAACACGTCGACTAACCCCAATGCTCCAAACAACGAAGTTGAAAAAAAAATTAAAAAAAAAAACAATCGTGATCTCTATCGTTATCGATATACGGGATATACACGTGGTTCATTTTTATCTCAATAATTCGTTTGCGCGTAAGGATATGTAGCAGTGGGCCTGGGGAGAATCCACGAGGTTGGACAAGCGATCCTGCTGCTTGTCGCGTAGAGGCGGTTAATTGAAATAACGGCACTTGACCCAATAACAGACCTCATGTTTACACTGTTTTCATACTGGGGATTATGTGATTGGTATGAACTCTATGAAGCATTGGTGACATAAAGATATGGCCCGGGTTCCTCCTCCCCATATTCTGAGGATACACTTTAAATCAGTTTTTTTCTCTTCATAGGTTTTCGTAATGGGGATCATGTGATGGATATTGAGTCTATGAAGCATTGGTGGTATAAAGAGATGGCCCGGGTTCCTCCTCCCCCTATTGTGAGGATACACTTCAAATCAGTTTTTTTTCTTCATATATTGCCGTGAAGCATTGGGGTTAATGAGAGAACGGATCCTATCGTTTCCGCTACCTACTTCTCCAGAGACCCAGTTCCCAAACATTATCCCCCTTACGAAAACCCTGTGAACCCTATAGTTTTTAACATATATTCTAGGGAATTAACCATTGGGTTCACAAGCTTTAGAGGTCGCTGGTACGTTCCCGGTGTTGGCGGAAAAAGTTCATCTGGTTTTTATCAGTGATGCAGGACGGAGGGCTTGACAAGGAGAGCTGTCAAGAAAGTTCATCTGGTTTTTGTCAGTGGTGCAGGTCGGAGGGCCTGAAAAGGAGAGCTGTCAAGTTCGGACTGGACGAACAAACGAAGTCCAGTGTACACCCAAATGCTCAAAACACCAAATTTGAAAATAAAAGATGTTAAAAAAAAACCAAAAACCAAAAACTTTATCAATTTGCGGTGGGGTTGAGTCGGTAATCTTGGAACAGAGACACAAACTAGGTCATTTCGGGACTAACACATGTAATCCGCTTTCGCGTAGGGGTATTTAGCAATGGGATGAAACTGAAGACCCACGAGGATGTACAAGCAGTCATACTTCTTGTCACGTACATGCAGTCAACCGATACAACGCCCCTTGACCCAATGGCGCACCACTAGACCACCCAACATTCATTTCGCTGGAACGGCAAGTCACGTAACACTAACAAATCGATAGGGCTGAAATGGGCTTAAACGTCCTACTGTTCTGCTTTGGGTTTGACTGGGCTATTGAAGATGGGCATACGCCAAATATTGTGCTTTGGGGGATGTTTTGCCCAAACAAAATCGCTACAGCCTACACTTATATGAAATTGCAGCTGCCAAAGTATTTTTGTTGCGCACGCCAATCTGTACACGGGACCTCGAATTTTTCGTACCATCCAAAAGACTAGACAGTTGCCCTTGTCAGACCCTCCTTCCTGCATCACTCACAACTGGAAACCACGAAGAACACCCCAGATGAACTTTCTCCGCCAACACTGGGGCGAATAAGCGACCTCCTGGCTAGCGCGCTATCGTCTTATCCACTTATCCACCGTGGCTCCTGCATACGCTTATAAACCAAACGGTTGATACCCCAAAACATATGTTAAAACATTTGCTGCTATCTGTTTAACAAGGTTTTCGTAATGGGGATCATGTTGGGGGACACGAGGCCTGACAGGGTCACCTGTCTAACCTCAAGGGTTCTTTCTGGGTCTACCTGCTAAATAGCATTACGCACAAGCGAATTAATGATATAAAAATGAACCATGTGTATATCCCGTATATCAATAACGATAGAGATCACGATTGTTTTTTTTTTAAGTTTTTTTTCAACTTCGTTGTTTGGAGCATTGGGGTTAGTCGACGTGTTCAATCGACATTGATTAATTCGATTAATCGAAAAGATTAATTCGTTTAAACGAAATAATTAATTCGTTTAAACGAAATAGTAATTCGTTTAAACGAAATAGTAATTCGTTTAAACGAAATATTAATTCGTTTAAACGAAATATTAATTCGTTTAAACGAAATATTAATTCGTTTAAACGAAATATTAATTCGTTTAAACGAAATATTAATTCGTTTAAACGAAATATTAATTCGTTATAACGAAATATTAATTCGTTATAACGAAATATTAATTCGTCATAACGAAGTAATTAATTCGTTAAAACGAAATAATTAATTCGTTATAACGAAATAATTAATTCGTTATAACGAAATAATTAATTCGTTAAAACGAAATAATTAATTCGTTAAAACGAAATAATTAATTCGTTATAACGAAATATTAATTCGTTATAACGAAATGTTAATTCGTTATAACGAAATAATTAATTCGTTAAAACGAAATAATTAATTCGTTAAAACGAAATAATTAATTCGTTAAAACGAAATAATTAATTCGTTATAACGAAATAATTAATTCGTTATAACGAAATATTAATTCGTTTAAACGAAATAATATTTCGTTATAACGATATAATATTTCGTTATAACGCTATAATATTTCGTTTAAACGAATTATTATTTCGTTATAACGAATTATTATTTCGTTATAACGAATTATTATTTCGTTATAACGAATTAGTTATTTCGTTATAACGAATTAATATTTCGTTTAAACGAATTAATATTTCGTTTAAACGAATTAATATTTCGTTTAAACGAATTAATATTTCGTTTAAACGAATTAATATTTCGTTTAAACGAATTAATATTTCGTTTAAACGAATTAATATTTCGTTTAAACGAAATAATTATATAAGAGTGGAATCATGTACGAAAAAATTATATAAGAGTGGAATCGAGCACTTAAGGGGCTCCGTACGATCCTAACCAGGACACTTGACTCTATGATAAACTTTATGTTCTAAACCGCACGTGTTATAACATCAAGTCACCTTATCCGTTTGGGCGATAAGTTAAGTCAGGGGCGGATCCAGAGTTGGGGGGGGGGGGGTGTCACACCACACCCTACACATCTATATAAAATAATTGTAAAACAGCACTTTATGAGTAAAGTGTAACTACCGTGTGCTTTATCCTTACTCGTCAGATGGTTGGGTGGAATTGGCAGTCAAAGCGCAAAATAATCATATAGATATGTGTGATATCACAATAAATGCTTTGTATCAATGAAATCGAATCGCAATGTAATCCTATTCACTCATCATAAACAATGACATCAAACGGGGTATTGGATTTCTCTCTTTAAAAAACTCAGTGTGTCTGTATATGCTATGCCTACATAATTTAGAACTGGTGATGATATTATGCATTGTCAACTGTCAATTTTTCTTAACAGGACAAATCCCCTCCCGGATTCGCCCTACAAATGCGATTAGACGCTTCCTGGTTGCTATCTTATCGTATTAAAACGGCGCCCTAGTCACGTTTCAATCTTGAGGAAATTGGCACGTGCAAATCAAAATTATCATTATTATCGAAAATGGCATTCCTATTGACATATATTAAACGATGTTCATTTTGAAGCATGTGTTTTAAACCGTGTTCTTATTGTTATACGTTTAGAAAAGAACTTTGTACTGAGGTGCAGAATTATCATCTATGCCATTTTGGATTTTTATGGCCATCTTGGATTTTTTGTAGTATTTTAATGACAATAAACAACCTAAGGAAGAAGTTTTGATGTTTTACGATCTGTCATTCCCGGAAATACATTGGTAAAATAAAAACCCCACACAATTCGTTTGTCTTCAATAGTGTTCAAATTGTGAACGACAACGTCTAATTCATAAGTTTATATTTATTAGATATGTCGGGGATTGGATGACCGGACGTTGTATCATAACGTCAGTCAGTGAGTCAATTGGCGTGGTATCGATTGCATGGTTGTGCGTGACAAGGGTCGCTTGTCCAACCTCGTTGATTTCCTCTTGGACCTCCGGTTTCCTACCACTACTAAAGACACTTCCTCACAGGGAATCGAAACCACACCACTGGACTCAATGTGAGGGTTTATGGCCACCCGACTTCCCAGCCCCCATGAGTCACTTTTAACAAGCGGTAAAGCGGAGCACACACGTGTGTATTCAATATTGAAGCTCGAAATAATTGATGTCAATATGATTGAAGAAATCAAAAGTCCGTAGATTTTTTGCAACAATTGGCCGTGTGTGGGCGTCATCAATAATATTGACGCAATATTTCGTTTTCACGATGCCCCGAAGTCGGTGGTGTGTGAGCCCATACTGGGTGTACCACCGTTTTGAAAACTTCCCACGCGTTTTCCTTTTCTGTCATAGTTTATGCTAAATATATAGTTCCGTACACGATCAATCAATCAATCAATCAACCAACACCGAATATGTATAGCGCAAACAATACTTCGATAAAGTTCCTAATGCGCTTAAAAGTTTATGTGAATTCTTTTAGTGTTTATTTTCCTCAAATAAATGTGTCTTCAAACGTGACTTGAAGATGTCTAGAGTTTTTGATTCTTTAATGTTTAAGGGTAGAGAATTCCAGAGAAAGGGTGCTGCAAAGTGAAAAGATCGTTTCGTCCGTTGAAGTTTGACAGCGGGAATAACTAATAATGACTTGTTCTGAGATCTTAAGGTTCTACTGGATTCATATGGAGTCAATAGATCTTTAATGTATTGTGGCGCTTGGTTGTTGAGTGCTTTAAAAGTTAGTAACAGTATTTTGAATTTGATTCGCTGATTTATGGGTAACCAATGGAGGGTTCTTAGTGATGGTTTAATGTGATCCCTTTTCCTGGTTCCTGTGATGAGATGGCTGCTTTCCTCAAATTGAATATTGAAACAATATAATTAAACGTAGGTGGGAATCCGAAATTTGCTTCAATAAAATTGACATCAATAATATTGACAATTATATTGAGCGTGTGTAGGCCAATTTAGAGTTATGGAAATCCCCTCGTATAAAATATTTGAGCGTGTAAACGAACGAAATCTGGACGAAATAAATAAATTAGTCCATGAACAGTTACCTTCCACTGTGATCAATGTAATACAGCTTGCGCATACAAAAATGTATCCAAAACCATCTTTTTATTTGGTCAATAATATCAGGCTATTTCTATCAAAAACTGTCGTTTGCATAGATTTCAAGATCTACCCCATTTGACCGAATGGGAGGAGGGGTGATCATGAGGTGTCTAGCAAAATGTTTTCAACGTCTTTTTTTCTATTTCTTATAATTACAAGAGACCACATATGAGTTTGAATCAAAACAAAACAGAAAACATCAATATTTTAATATGTTAGAGATATTACAAATCAATATTACAAATCAATATTACAGATTAATATTACAGATCAATATTACAGATCAATGTTACAGATCAACAATATTATAGACCAACCAGTATTACAGATCAATATTACAGATCAAGCAATATCCTAGATCTATCAATATTACAGATATATCAATATTACGGACCAGTCAATATTACAAACCAATCGACGTTACAAATCAATATCACAGACCAATCAAGTACATATTAATCAATTATTACAGATCAAAAGATCAATATTACTGATCATGGTATCAATATTACAGATTGTGAGATCAATATTTCTGATCATTAGATCAATATTAAAGATCAATCAATATTACAGATCAATATTACAGATCATGAGATCAATATTACAGATCAGTTGTATGGAGATATACATTTTACAGTCAAGACAGTAACATCTTGATTATGATATCAATATGAAAAATTTATATTACAGATCATGAAATCAGTATCAAAGATCAATATTACAGATCATGATATCAATATTATAGATCATGAGATCAATACTACAGATCATTAGATCTATATTACAGATCTTGATATCAATATTACAGATCATGATATCAATATTATAGATCATGAGATCAATACTACAGATGAGTTATATAAAATACATATGATATACATTTTACAATCAAAATAGTTACATTTTGATCAATTTCACCATCCCATCTTCCAAATGATTACCAGATATAGTTATTGCTAGGCCCAGCAATCTGATATGGGTTAACAGATCGCTGGTTTCCACCCCAACTTCCTGGATTAAAGAAATTATTTTGACCGGCCCATCTGTTCTGTCCAAATCTATTCAAGCGTTGATTACCCAATCGGCTGGGGAATCTGTTAAAATGGTTAATTGGCCAAAATGGTTGCGCTGGTTGGAATGGGTTGTTCAAGAAACCATTTCCAGGGAAAAGTCCACTACCAAATATTTTTCTATCCGGATCTAATAAAAAAAAAAATAGAATATTCATAAAAACAATAAGTGGATTTCTGGCGTTACGCGAGCGAGATGTGATTAATACGAGGTAATGTAACACTTGTTCTTTTATAATGAATTCAAACCCGGTCTTGTCTATATTCATTTTCAATCGATAAGTTCATTTATTTAACCTTGACCCTTTTATACATCAAATCGTGTGGGCGTTACCAACATGCACAACCGCTCTGAAAACATATGATGCTAATCGTGCACTTAACACACTTTTGTTCAATTATTATTGGATATTTGAAACGACAGAACTCACCTTCGTTCGAATTTGCAGCATCACTTAACGAAAAAGTTACCATGACAACAATAAACGCTAAAATCATTTCTACTTTCATTTTGATCTGAAATGATAATAAACCAATATCATAAACGCTTTTAAAGCGACACATTCTCTTTGATCGGGTTACAAATATAATATTCATTGGATTTTATATTCTGTCTTCATTGAAAATTTTCATCGTTCACGTAAACACTAATGTATATGATATTCCGTTCCTTCCGAACAACTTGGAATATTTCCCTTGGTTCTTCACAGATGTTGAATGTAAGTATTCGAATCTTTGACCCTGTGCACATTCACTCGACATTTTTATCGCGTCAAATGAGAATATTAGTTGAAATGAAATGAAATTAAATGGGGTTTAACGCCCTACTGTTCGGCTCCTAAGCTGGACTAATGATGACGGGCATACGACATATAGTGTGCTATGGGGAAAATTTTGACCGATCAGCGGCACTAAGGTCTACTCTTATGTCAAGAGGTCTTTTACATGCCAGTGTGTACACGGGACCTTGGTTGTTCGTCCCATCTGAACGACTAGACTGCTTTCCATGTCAGGCCCTCCGTCCTGTATCACTGACATGGGGGAACCACGTCGGAAAATTCTGGATGAACTTTTTCGGCCGATGAGTCTTATCCACTTAGCCACCATGACTCACAGAATATTAGCTGAGAATATAGCGTTTCAGTAATTAAATATAGTAAGAGCTTACCTGATTCAACTCGATTACTGCTTGCTTGTAGGTTTGGCTGTTGTCTTCTGAATACTAACTACAGATTCCTACCATCCTTATATACATTTAACAACCAGTTATTGTAACCCTTGATTAAACCCTTTCTTTAACTTATTTGTATGTAACATGGTTTTTATTAAAGCTAGTATCATTATTATAGACAATATATATATTTACTCATCGACGTTTTTCTCCCTTTTAAATCTCTTTCTTCCTTTGTGATGTGTGCCATTTCCATTTCTTTTGGCGTCCACTCAATCTATTTGCTTCCCTTTTTTTTTTTTTTTTTTTGTCAATTGCTTTCTAAAATAGTGAAAAACTGGTACAATGAATTAGTAATTTATTGTAAATTATTATCGTTTAATACTTCAGATTTGCAACATTGAAGCCCGACATAGATACGTTTTGTTCCTCAAATGCGAACTGGTACAAATCAATGACAGTACACCTCTATTAGAGTCTGACATAATATAAGTTTTATATCGCAAATAGCGAATCAATGGAAGTGGTACAATAAATAAGATCGTTCCTAGCATAATATTAAATACGGAAAATGAAACGAAACGAAATGTGTAGACTTGGCGAAATAACATTTTATTCAAGTCAATTTGTAAAATATTCCGAGAAAGTTTTATATCGCAAATGTCGAATCAATAGAACATGTACAATAAATTACAAATTAGAACCTTAATTCGTTTCGTTTAATACTACCTGGCATGACACAGAGAATACACAGAAAGATGTAACTACGAGAACGTAGCTAAAAACATTTAGATATACAAACATTTTGTTTTTAGCTACGATTGGATGTCTTTAATTCCCGCTTCATAATTAATACACGTAACATCTTAAAAATAAGATAGTTTGATACTATTATTACCAATTAAGACCAACTTAACTCACAGAGGTCAATGTAGTGGCAAAATTATCGCAATACTCCAAATATTCGCGTTTAAATTAATGAAGCGTTGTTTTATGGCGTTCTTAGTAACGACTTGACGCCTCGATTTTAAATACGATGATTTATACCCGTTTCATGTACGATTATATGCTTAATTGTAGTTGGTTGTGGCAGAAATATTATAAATAACAATAATAAATCGTTGTTTTGATGAAAAATATTGTCAGTTTTGCTTACTAGTAAACTGGTTACTGATGCGGTGCGCGTTCGGCTTTGCTACGTTGAACTATATAGGACCATCTCTTATCTCGAAACACGGATGTTTGTTATCTAAGAAAAATGCTGAATGAAATAAATGACAATTTTAAGTACATTCCCAAGATCATTAATTATTGTAATTATCGCCAATTTCCCCCACTGCTTAAGACCCATAAGCGCAAGCGAATTATTGAAATGAAATTGAACAATATGTTAATCCAGAAATGGCCTAGTGTGTGTCGAGTGGAGGTTAAACCTCATTATCTCTCTACCCTCTCTTTTTTCTTTTTAGTTGTTGTAATGCTTGAAAATCGCTCTCTCTCTCTCTCTCTCTCTCTCTCTCTCTCTCTCTCTCTCTCTCTCTCTCTCTCTCTTGTGTCTTGGTGTTCTGATCTTATCTCCCTTTCTCAACAAGCTATGAATATGACGGAAATACTTTAGTTGAACGGAAAGAAATAACAATGTGAAATGTCATGTTATTATAAAGATATAGTTGTATGGTTAAAGGGGATAACCCTATTTCTTGTAACATTCAAGATAAAATTGACAGAACGACAGTGCTTTTAACATTAAGGCATCCAATCAGTGAGGGCGTTAAGAAAGTACGATAAGAAGCTTACTCATTCCTATCTTACAAATTTAAAACGACATCCTGGTCACATTTCGCGCTTGATATTTATAGCTGGAATATTTGATGTGAAGATCCAAATTATTATTATGTTAAGTTCAGGAATTCGTATCGCTGTATTCGAGTATTTAACCTGTCTAAAACGTTATTTTTTTAAAATTTTTAAAACGATGTTCTTATTGCTATATATGTTTAGAAATAACTTTATTTTTAAACGGTAGCATTACCATTTATGCTCATAATCAAAATGAAAAGAATTATGCCACCTTGGAGGAGAACGCTAGATCGGAGACGGTCCTACGCATTTTAACACATATGACGTCATATATAGATTGTTGGTTAGGGTTAGGGTAAGGGCTAGGACCTGTAGATTTGGCCAAAGTCCCGAGATGTAAATAGGGCTAGCCCTAACCCTAACCCATTATCAAGCCTAACCCTTACCCTAACCCACAATTCACATATGACGTCACAATTGGCGTAGGACCGTCTCCGATCTAGCGTTCTCCCACCTTGGAGTTTCGTGGTAATCTTAAAGTTTTAAAAATTTTATGATCGCAATTAAACATGCATGATGCAAGAGCTAAATTTGATTATTGTAGGTCTTTCTTTAAGTCTGAAATGTTATAAAAACTATTAATTAGACATTAATTAACATATTCAGACCATAATCAACTCTCGATGTTGAGGCTAGCATGAGATTTTTATTTTTGGATTGTAGTTCGATTCGCTGAAATATCTTCCTTCCTTCGTGATTTACCACTAAAATTGGATAACCGAGACTACTGGTTTTGTCTTAACGACTTTAGCAATGATGGCCGAGGCTAAGCGGAAATCTCAAGTTAATAGTGGATCAATTTGACTGAAAATTTCAGCAAATTGCCTTTACATTAGCTAGTTTTTAACTATTGTAGTGAGAACTGCCAACTCGTTATCTAATCTCCCATTATGTATCTTTAACATCTATATTGAAATCTGTCATAAATAAAATGTGGTACTTTCATACTCGTAAATGAATTGGAAAAACCCAATAGATTCGATTTCATGGTTTTATACACCAGGGCCCTGATCCACGAAATCTTAACTAGGCCTAAAGATAAAATTCAAGTTTTAGTAGATACTTCAGTTTTGATTGGCTAAGCACTAAAATCAATCTAATATTATCCAATCAAATAACTAAATTTTGGATTTTTTCTTAGTTAAAATTTCGTGAATAAGACCCCAGCTCACAAAATAAACCCTAATAACGTGTGTTGAAATTGTGAAAAACAACACCTGCCTGATAAGCCTTGGTTTATTAAACATGTATTAAAAAACTTGGGCAAATTAAATTGTTTCAATGACATTTAGTAATTGAACTGGAATAATACAGGTCACAATTCTATGGAATGCAATTTTTTAGAATTGTAAACTGTATATTGGGTAATTTAACCTTGTCATCTTGTACTGGTTCCACACACTAGCGTTTTCGAATACATCACGGATCTTGAAAAAATCAGTACGTTCTAGAAATCTTCTGGCCCGGGATAATTTGTGAATTTGTCGAACCCTCGCAATGGGGTTTAACGTCCACTCGACACAAACTAGTCCATTTCGGGACTAACATATGGTTTAATTTTATTTCAATAATTCGCTTGCGCGTAGGGGTCTTTAACAGTGGGAGGAAACCGGAGTACCCGGACAGGCGACACTACTCCTTGTCACGTACAACCGGAGATTCGAAACCACGCCAGTTGACTCAATGGCAGGCCGTGTGATATCATTCGATAAGGATTAAGGTCGGCCCACTGAGGCTGCTGTTGAAACTTTAACTAGACAATTAAAACAGTGGGTGTCTGTCGTTATCTTTGATATTGATGTCCCAGGTGAGTTAAACACTTTGTACCTGTCACGGTAACATCAATCAGGATGATGGGTTGTGACAGACAGGTAATAGATGATATAGGTTTTATATAAGTGCTGTATGTTTACGTTTTATCGATTCATTATACGATGACACGTGGTATTTGTTTACATAAATATACATACAGATTTCTTTCAGTACATCTTTAGTCGAGAAAGTTCATCTCGATTTTCCGGCGTGTGTGATCCTTGTCAGAGATGCAGAACGGGGGCCTGACAGGGACAGCTGTCTAGTCGTTCGGGTTGTGCGAAAAACAGAGGCCCTGTGTACACATTGGCGTACACGTAAAAGATCCCTTGGAAGTTGGAATTCGATATTAGAGAAGGCTGTAGCGCCGCTGCCCGGGCAAAATGTCCTTCATAGCACACTGTATGGCGTATGCCCGTCTTCCATTAGCCTAGGTTAGGTACAGAAGAGTAGGGCGTTAAACCCCATTTCATTTCATTTCAGTACATCATTAGTAGTAGTTTTTAGCGTGCATAATACTTCGTGTTTAGGCGAACTCTAACTTGGGTCATGGACTGACTTGTAGCAGTTTTCCCGATCATTTTTAACGTTTATGTAAACGCTCACTGACGAATTACTTCATTGGTTAGCAGTGAATATTCGCTAGACCGCTACGATCACAGAGAGAGAAGTGTTCCGTGTCGGGCCAATGAAGACGGACATACGCCATACAGTGTGCTATGTGGGAATTTTGCCGGGACAGATGCGCTACCACCTACTCAACTCGCATATATCGAATTCCAACTGTCAAGGGACCTTTTACGTGCACGCCAATTTGAACACCGGGTCTCGTTTTTTCGCGAGGCTCACGATCCTGGATAAACTTTCTCGGCCAATGCAGGGATCGACCACCCGACCCAAGGCAAGGCGAGCCAGCGTCATTAGCCACCGTGACCACCCTCGCTGAGAACATGGGCGCAGGTTAATCAGCACTCCATATTGACTTTTTATAAGTATTTAAATAAATAAAGATGTATGAAATATCTGGATAAACATTTTTTCTATTTAGTGTCATTGGGTAAATGAGTAAAAGGCACCATTCTGCTCGAACCAGCTACTGCGTCTTATGTAAACAATCCACGCACCATCGAGCCACTTATCGACGCAGTATGATTTGACGTCACATGTAGAAGGCATACTTGAACGTTTATAGGTCTGTCATCTCATACCGAGGTATCAGAATTCTTTCGCATTTCCCCAGTTTCTGTGAAACATATTGACGTAACATGGTTTAAACCAGTGACTTACGCCATACATCTTCAAGAAAGGCCCGATTCTCCACAATTTCCAGCAAGCCCAGTCTTTGGAATATTACTGATTCATAATACGATTGTAATGTCTAGGTAAATCCCACGTCGTGACATTACCCTGCAAAGGTGGTGGCGCAAATACTAATCCCGGTTTAATTCTTCGTTAAAACAGTTTTAGAGAGAGAGAGAGAGAGAGAGAGAGAGAGAGAGGGAGAGAGAGAGAGAGAGAGAGAAATGGGGTTTAACGTCCAGTCGACTCAAACTAGGTCATTTCGGGACTAACACACGGTTTAATTTTATTTCAATAATTCGCTTGCGCGTAGTGGTCTTTAGCAGTGGGAGGAAACTGGAGAGCCCGGAGGAAATCCACGAGGTTGAGAAGGCGCCCCGATCTCCATGCCACAAAACATTTTTAGTTTCTGTGGTGAAAATGAATGATTATAGCTCATGATATCGCTTTAATCATTTTCTATATACACATTAGATCATGACATATTTATTTTCCTTCTTTGGGTTATACACAGCGTGTGATTCCCAGAAAATGTGAACTGTCAAATGTTGTAAATAATTATAGTGCAAGCAATATATCAAAATATTTTTAAATTATGTTTTTCAATGCCTGTAATAATAACGCTGATGTCAGGCTGATTTAATATCCGCTTTTTATCGGTAACACCGCGTGCATTAAACTTATAGTAATTCAGTATATTTGATCAATATGAACACACATTAAACATATAGACATTAATAAAATACCTTCAAAATACGATAAGCAATATATATATATATATATATATATATATAGAAATATGAAGTTTCTAGAAAGAAAAAACTAATAATTTCATCTTAGCTAGCGCTTTCACCCACTACGGGGATCGTCAGGCTTTTAATAATGAGATAGTATACAATTATATGACGTCATGGCGTTATAAATACATAATGTACATGACAATAATAATATAAATTATGAATATTTTACAATATCAAGATATCATATAAAATTATGAAGCATTTAATTTAGGGTGATGCTTGTTAATAAAATGCCGTTCTTTATTTTCTAGCAAATTATTATCCGACCAGTTGAGTCTATATAAGGGGAATACCCTAAATTTTCCCTTTCCACATGTATCTAAGTGTTCACTTAAAGGGATCATTCTATTTTTGGGATTAGCAATGTGGGATCTGTGTAGGTTCATCCTTATGTTTAGTTGTGATTCAGTTTTGCCGATATATTCTTCATTACAACCTGGACATATTATCAAATATATAACATTATTACTTTTACAGTTCATAGATTGTTTTACTTTAAAATGTACATTTCCATTAATTTTTACTGCTTTACCTTCAATAATGTTGTCACATGTTTTACATCTATTGTCACCACACTTTGTGACACTCGATTCTGTGACTTTAGAATCAAATTTTGAAGACGTAAGTATTCGTCGTAAATTTGGGGGTTGTTTGTAAGAATTGATAATTTTTGTGGTATCCCATATTTCGGACATTTTTTTGCTATTTCTTAATAAATATGTATGTTTATTTATTACATCCCTGGCTTTTTCTTGAGTTGGATTATAAGTTGAAACTAATGTTAAGACATTTTCTTCTATGTTTGTAATCGTATGTCTATTCTTAGGGATATATATATATCCGAAATTATTAGGACAACCGCAAAGTTGCACTACTTTGTTTCACGGTAAATGATAAAAAGGTAAAAGGTATGCCGACACAAACTGATTTCAACACTGGTTTAATAACATTTTAACATTTTAAAGTACTTTTCGTCCGTCTTGGGACTATTCATAAATAATGTCATTGTATAAAGATGGACATTATAGTATATTTATACATATTTACATAGTAACACTGTGGTTTTAATTAGCTATAGTTACCATCGTCCATGGTTACATATCGTTAACTAATACAAAACATGTACACACGTGTGTTAATCTGTAGTATATGGGTTCAATTCGAGAACAATGAATGGAAGATTATCATGAGATAGATTAAAGAAAATTAATAAATAAATGAGGCTAATTACCAATTGCTACTTATTGACTATTAAGTCGAGGAGTGTATTTTTTAATAAAATGATTTTCCATTAATTTCCTTTTCGTGGTGTCATCGACTTTCATTTTATAAAAAGGGAATATATATATATATATATAGGTATTTTAAATAATGAATAAAGTGAACTGATGTTAAATGTTTTATTTTCTGCATAAACAGGACTAATTGGTCCCATCTGAAGAACTGAACGCGTTTCCGCAACTTACTGCACCAATAAAAAGTGGGAAACAAGAACTCCAAAAGTCAACAGTGTAGGCCTACACTATGATTTGTGTTTTCGCCTAATCCAAACCACTGTTCGCCCGACCTGCACCGCTAACAAAGGGAACCGATTGAACCCCATCTTCAATAGAATACTTGATCTCGCCTTAACTCAATCTCTGCACGTAATACCATGCATAGTTCGGCACTCATTTCGATTGGGTATTGACCTGGTTGGAGAGTCGATCAGATTCCCCGATCGTCGCAAATACCAATATCTACGTGTGATAATCGAGTTGCAAAGTTCAGGGTTTAGGTTCCCGTGGAGGTCGCTTATATGCTTGATTTGAGTGTGGTTGTGTCTCAATCTCTGAGTGGACGCTACTGTTCACGTGTCTCGGATATAAATCCCACTAAGTCAACATTTAATATTTACTGTTTGAGAGATATATATTGTGATGCTGTTAAAATTGGGCCTGACTTCAGGAGGCCATTTCAATATTGAAGATTCAAATATAAGGAATTTTATCCGCCTTACCCCCAACCATACTGAATTAGACATCGCTTGTAGTATAGACGTCGTCATTTCTTCTCTATAATTTTATTGAGATATAACAACAGATGCCAGCCGATATTTGTACCCATATATAATACTACTTGTAGTAGTTTTAGTGGGTCGTTTACTAGCTCATCTTGCAGTACTTTTGCCGACCATGTTTTATCTAGCGTACATAATTATTGTTTAGGTAAACATTCACTGAGAAGCACTGAATATTCTCTACGTCTCAACAATCACTAAGAGGGGTCACCTCGGTGCGTGTTAAACATACCTTCTCAGTTTATCAGTGTAGATCAATTTGACTGAAATTGTCAGCAAATTCCCTTTACATTATCTTGTTTTTAAGTATATAAGCCAGCTCGTTATGTAATCTCCAATAATGTATCTTTAATTAGCTCGCCATATTAACCCTTTTCCATCTGTAAAATAAATTCTAGTTTGAATAAAATTATATCACTATTTAGTTTCGTACTCGTGGTTTTGATATGCTAAGGCAGATAAGTTCTAACATGAATGTCTCCAGTAGCAAGCGTACAACCCATTGACGTCATATATATATGACGTCAATGGTACAACCCATCACAATGCAATCTGATTAAATCACAAATCCTATTTCGATTTGCTTTTGTTGTTTTACTTGTCTTTACTACACTAGGACCTGGAAGAGTTGTTATCATTGACGTATTCTGGCTGATTTGAGGGACTAGCCAATGCAACAGTCTGTTACGGTGAGTTCCTGGAGTTTTGATGCACGGAACTGTGGGTAAACCACTAGAAACGTCAACGCTGATTGATTAATCCAGTGGTTCTCAACCAGAGTGCCGCGACACACAGGTGCGCCGCAAAAACTTTCCAAGGGTGCCGCGAACTTTTGAACGGCACACCAAGAAAATTCGAAAAACCACAGGATCCTAATTTTGAGTATTCACTGGAGTCTACTGATAAGTTCGTAGCTGTGTTTTTCTTTATTTAGTTTGAGTTAGTCGGTGTGTCTATTACTAGTCTGTGTCTACGATTGTATGCCGTCTATGGCTTGCCATTTTTCCTATATAATATTATTTAGCCAGGTGTGCCGCTATTTTTTCATGTGTCCCATGGTGTGCCGTTGGCAAAAAAAGGTTGAGACCCACTGGATTAATCAATGACTGACTTCAAAGGGTTAAAAGCCGCACGTACGATACATGACGTAAACACCAGCTATAACGTGCCAGATCTCCATGTAGATTTGGCCATCAAATGTATAAAAAAACAAAAACGAAATATAGATCTGTATTTTAATCAGACTGAGTGAACCAAGTAGACCAGAATTAACATTAATAGCGAATTTAATGATTGTCTGCTTCCTTATGAAACTCTTTTCAATCTGTCCAATATCTAAGGACTGTGGCCTTTCGGTTTAATGATTTCCTCTGTACATTGTTAGATCGTTATCTAATTATTTACTTTCTTTGGGTTATACCCAGCCTGTGATTTCCATTGGGCACAGTTGCATTCTTATGGTTATACCCAGTGTGTAATTCCCAGTAAATGTGAAATATCAAATGTTCTAGACCAATAACTACACTGCAACCAATACTTGTGTATAAAGAGAAGATAGAGAGAAATATAAATTGGTTTAACGTCCATTCGACACAAACTAGTTTATTTTGGGACTAACATATACCATATTTTTATTTTCAATAATTATCGTGCGCATCGGGGCCTTTATCAAAAGGAGCATTAAACGATTCGGTCACCCATGCTTCTAACTTCAGACAGAGATTGGTAGGGGAGTAGCTTAATGCTTATGGCTCTTCCTCACGAAACCAGTAGGACCCGCGTACTATCCTAGTGTTCGCAGCCGAGAAAGTACATTTCATTCCCCTTATAAGTGGATGGGCAGAAAGTCTGGTGTGTATAAGGGCTAAAGCAAACGGCTTCCTGTATGGATGATAAAACCTTTAACCTAAAAACTGAAACTTTACTAGATGAAACCTTGAAAATTGATGAAGGGACAAAAAGCTTTCTTACAAAACCCGACTGCATGGTATGATTGGTATGCCCTTCACCTGTAGGGTTCGGCAAGTATAAAAGCTATTTATATACATGTCGCAATCTGAAATACAATCAGGTGAATAGATTAACATGTGGGTTGAAATGTGTGTAATAACAGAGCTGATGTCATGTTGATGTAAGATAGGTTGATCAATGGGCTTACTAAATATACAAATATAGATAACACCACGTTTATTATGTACATTAAATTAAAACACATTCAAGGTACAGTAAGTAATATAAACAGGTACAGTGAGCACTACTTGGTATATTATAACAAAATGAAATAGGACATCGACCTAGTACACCAGACCTCCCAGTTAGAGGATGCTCGATTCACAGTCCAGAACCTCCCGAATTGACAGAATTGCAATCGAGTGACACGGAATTGAGTCCTGTTACAGTTCTGCCAGTCCCGACAGCTGAGGTGGTGTGAGTGGAATCGTGACGTATTTTAAGTAACAAATATGTTTCAGCTGCCATGATTGGCTGAGATATTTTTTATGCAGTCGGCACATGCGTTGTACTCCAAAATTCTCCTTTTCACTCGATTGACACTATTTTTGGAACTGAGAGAATTTAATTCCGGAACGTTCAATCGAGTACGCCCTTAGTGATTCAGCAATATATTACATTTGCAAGGTACACAAGTAACCGATATTATAACCATAGGGATGATACGGTGTTGTTATTGCGGTATTTCCAGTGGAAAATGATGATACATTGTTGCAATCTTGCTATGGAAGAAACAATTTCCAATTTATTTCTAGAGAACAAATCTGTGTTAACCAAACAGAGGGACCTCCACATCTATCCCAATTTGAATTGGATTTCTGTACCGATTTATAACAACCAGAACAAAATAAACACATACAAAATGCTCTCTTTTCTTATCTCAAAACCTTTTATTTAATAGAAATACAAAATAAAATTAAAATAGAGTTTCTTTGCACAATATCGATGGACATAATATGACCTTTTATAGAATAAAACACATTGGATTTTATAGAATGTCTGTCAAACAGATATGTTTTCAATTCTAATCCCACTATGTAAAGAATTAATGTTAAATGTTTTAAATATATATATTGTGGTGCTGTCAAAATTGAGGCCGATACAGAGGATTGCAATATAAGGAATTATGGGATAATGCGAGCGCGAGAGGATGTGGGAGTTTTAATGTATAACAGGTCACGTGGGATTTTCCGACTTCCCCATGCGCCCCAACGCGTCGAGATTAAACATTGCTTATAGCACATTGCATACGTATGGGTGTCTTTCCCTGTCCTGTTGGTGCAGAAACGTAGGAATTATTTTTTTTATCCAGATATAAATTAACAATAAGACAATTCACACTTAATTCCAATATGACAATTGATCACTTAATTCAAAGAGTTATCTCCTCTTTATGGTGTGTATTTAGAATTGAAAGTCGGTCGATTTGATCAGTGTGCGAAGAATTTATGCTTTATCTTGTAATGATGAACCCAGACTTGAGTTTAAACCCTTGCTCAGAATTATAATCAGCAGAGCCTATAAAAGGTATCACTTCAATCAAAAGGCAAACTAAATTTAACTAATACTAATAGTTCTTCTGTCTTCTTTTGCTCTTGGTTAGGGAATTCCCGTGTGGGAATTTCCGACCTCAACACGCCCTAAATTAAATATGTTCTCCAGGGAAATAACTATTTATTACTCTGCTTGATTGATTTTATTTATACAAAAAACCTATTTACAGTGTTTTACAATTGTATGTTGTAATGAGGAAAACATTATTAGTATCGTCATTTAAAAGAAGACAAATAAAATATAGTAGCCCCTACTACCGACCCTAAAGTACATTCACAATTTATAGGTCCAGGCCCCAAGTTCACAAAGCATTCTCAGGCTTAAGTTGAGAATTTACTCAACTTTCAATCACTGTTTATGAGAAATATCTTTGATCTAAAAACACAAAACATTGCACATAGTTTCTTATTGATGTATTTGATACAAGAAAACAACAAAAACTTTATAAAGGTTTATATTTTAGTCAAAATAAGGCGATCAATTTTGAGTAAATTCTCAACTTAAGTCTGAGAATGTTTTGTGAACTCGGGGCCAGAACTGACATAAGTTCATAACTGACAAAGTAGTGTAATAGCAATTAGGACTTTGTCAGCAAAATGTAACAAAAATAACCGGCGTCTCCATGGCAAAGTAGTATCCTATAATTCAAAAGGAGTAAGCCAATGAAGAGATTAGAAGTTCTGTCATGGAACTGTATTTAGCGTTTTCATTTAGAAAGTTCGCGGAGCTTGGAAAAATAACGACTTGGAGATGCAAACAAACCATCAAAAACTAGAACTAGATAATGAGCCAGATTATGCAAATGTTTCTAGCTCCCCGACCCTAATCTGTCGTTTTAAATCCACGTCATGGTGCACTCATTTTAGAAAAATTCTTCCTTCTCGTCACCATACCAAATATATCTATCCGTCCTTATATGACCTTCTTTCATTGTTGAATCATTCGGAATTGCCGTGGTTGTAAATCCTCCCCAATCTAATTCCACTTTTACATCCTTAACACATCGTTTAGACAGCACGTACGGTGGTATATCTAACAGTGATAAATCATCCGTAAATCGTCCAGTTACAGCTTTATAGGCCTGTGGGTGAAATAAAACACAAGGAAACGAGGTGTAAATTTGAATGTGTGAAAATAAATCAATGAAAATGTGAGTGACAAGTTACGTAAATTTTTGACATGACATCTATATCGACCTTGTCAATCACGTTTAGCACTTCCTTGAGCCACTAACAAATCATCGCTCCTGTCGATACTTGTCGATGATTAGTAGGATCGAAATATAATAATTGTTTCAATGGTATTTAGTTATTGAACTGGAGTAAACAGGTCACAATTCTATGGAATACAATTACTGCTTATTACCGAGGGAGAGTTAATGCTGACCAACTAGTGATAAAGGGGTCGTTGATTTGTTGTTGTTGTTGTACTTAGTGTTTAAAGTCCGCTTCCACCGAGGGTGATATCGCAGACAAGTTGTCTTCTTTTCATTTTAATTATCTTAGCCCTCGCGCAGGGGTCTTTGCTGTGGGAGGAAACCGGAGTACCTGGAGTAAACCAACCAAGCTGAGAAGGCGCCCCTATCTCCATGCGACACACCAGAGTTCGAAACTACAACCACATACCAGAGGTCGAAGCGTGACACCCTAGACCACTAGGCCATCCCAATCAAATTTCATCTTCTTTGCTCGTTTGTCATTAATCGGGTAATCAATTTGTTTATTTTCAGTTAAATTGGTCTTAGTGAATATTGTTATTAGCGTTAAACTTTATAATCCTTAATTAAATTAGATTCCCTTTAGGTACATGTAATCTAGGGATATCTCTGGTTTGTCGTGTACATGTATGCATTGCCTTGTAATATTTTCATATTTTATCATTGCTTGATAAAGACTAGAGAAGCCTAGTCGAAACATCGCTCAGTAATAAGCAGTTATTGTATTCCATAGAATTGTGACCTGGATACAAAATATGGTAATAATTAATAAATCTATTTTCTACCATTCTTACCTTTTCAGCTCTGAATGTATCAAGTAAGGCATTTGTAATAACCCATTCTTTTTCAAGTTTAAAATTCGACGTATTTACTTTGGATTTAGAAAACTGCAATAATCCCCACCTACAAGGACAAGATATGAATACATTAAGTTTTACATACATTGTTTGAATTTCTTTCAGCCTTAACAAATGGTTCATTTTTATTTCAATAATTCCCTTGCGTGCAAGGTTGTAGATAACCCGCGGTATTGGGCAGACGACCCCCCTCCTTGTCACGGACAAGCGGGGAATCGAAACCCCGTAACTTGACTGGATGGTAGACCCTCTGATCATCCTATGCGCACGCGATAACCCCCAGCCCCCTTCCTCCCCAATAGCAAAGAGGGAGAAATGGTAAAAACGATGAATTGCTATACATAGATGAGTAATTACTGGTCTTCACCCTCTTACGGTTTACAGAGTTGTGTCCCATGGCATTGAGATCTCAAACCAGTTTTGAAACATCCATTCCTCAAAGAATAGCAGAATGGAGGTTTCCTGTTGGGGGTGGGCGTGTTTAAAGCGTGTAATGTTCATTCCACACGTGCAGGCTATTTTGGGACCATTGCAGCAAATTATTATTACAGCTCTCTATATAGCAGCTGGGGAGTTACGAGGAGAACGACTGAATCACAACATTGACTTTATTGATGACAAATAAAAGTCTCCGAGAACCAGTCGCTTCTTCTCCTCCTCCACGCCATACCCCACACACCCCTGGTAACCAAAAAGACTGGATTCCATTGAGAGATTTTATGTCGATGCTTTGTGAGTAAGTACAATAAATGTATTACCTGTCTGGTAGGTGAATATTAGATACACCCGGTGAACTCCATACCCACCAACTAGCATCAACATCTAACCTCTAAAATAATAATAATAAAACAACATCTTTATAATAATATTAACACAACATCTTACATATATATGTTAGGCGCAATCTTCACCCCTCGCGCAGATTCAGACGGAGATTCACGCATGCGCAGGGGTAATCTGCGCAAGGAGGGCAATCTGCGCCTAACATATATAGCATCTACAATAACATCATTTAAACCATTATATTAACACAACATCTAACCTCTATAATAATATCGTTTGTTCTCACTTTCACAGCAGATTACCCCTACTAATTAAGCGGATTAGGGATTAGTTATAGATTAGTGAGTTATACTCTGTTTTAATTATTGCATGAACAGTTCAATTTAACCTCCCAGAAACATGGTTTGCAGAAACTGTATGGTAAGAACAATTCTGTGACTATTATGTACATGCTTTTATGTAAAGTGGTTAATATTGATATGAAAAAGACTATAGTTTTAACACCATTGTTACCCTAATTAGTGCTGGTCCAATTATTTTACCTGGAAAACAATAGCTGCGGGGAAAGTGAGAACACTCCGATAATATAAACAAAACATCTAACCTCCTAAATAATATATGTGACCGGTGACAGCCAAATGAGTCACTTGTGGTAAAAGAATAATATTTCATAAGTTCCCCGACAATCGCGCCATGACTTTATTTCAACTTTGTTTGTGCATAACTTTCAAAATTTTCATCCAATCTTAATATTTTATATATCATTGAAAAGCTTATAACATGTACTTTCTGAATATATTACATAACTCAAATATTATTTATTCCCAAGTGACTCATTTGGCTGTCACCGGTCACATATACATATAAACCCCTTTAATCGACATACATAATATATTGATTCCGGAAGAGTCGTTCCTGGAGTAATGAATCATGCATGGCGACGAATATTAATTAATGAACAATGTTTACCTTGTGGTATTTCCCTGATACTACTTCCGTTTCCCACTCTGGTCTGAAAAAAAATCCACAATTGTCAGAATAATGATATAAACTCTGATATGGCATTAAATCCACGCTTAAAGTGTGTTCTATGCTCTTTCGACATCCAATGTTTGAAATTAAAAATACTATTTAAATAGAAAGATCTGGATTTAAGACGCCCAATAGAGAAGGCACGTTTGATGAATTATTGACCCTGATATTTAATCCCTATCTAATAGTGAAAGATGCATAGTCTACATAGTATCTATCATACAGAAAAGTAATCTACAAATACGTTGAAGACTAGGAAGTTCTGGGTGACCGGGGCTAAGTTTACATAGTGTGGAAATTTACGCATTATAAATATTATAAACGTAATCAAGAACCTCTCACCTTACGAAATTAGCTCGCCATGTTTCCCCGTCTGATGGGAAATCATTTTGTCTGTATATCCCAGCAAACAAAGTTTTAAATGGTACTGACATTTCTACTGTCCAAAATTTATCTAGAAATATACATATGTTACACTGAAATTTGGAACACGACAAGTAATTCTGAGAATGGAAGGGATCAGTTAGCCATGTGGAGATTCTGAATATAGAAATTAAATGATGTAAGGTTTAACGTCCTACTGTTCTGCTAATGAAGATGCGCATACGACGTGCAGTGTGCTTTGAGGGAAATTTTGCCAAATGCCAAGATATATTTTACGTGCACCCCAATGTGTGCGCGGGAACTAGGTTTTTTGTCCCATTCGAACGACTAGACACCTGTGCTGGTCAGGCCCTCCGTTCGGAACCACTGACAAGGGAATATACTCTAACGATGATGTCTTTAAATTGACATGTTTTAAAAGAAACGAGAAATGGCTCTTACTTTCGGTACTGGGGTCGTTGATTGGTCCATCAACATAAACAGCTCTGCTGACGTCACTCTCCCAAAAACTTAGCGGTTCACCATCATTCATGTAAGGCTGAAATAATATGGAGCACTATATCTTCTGAAATACCCTGAACAACAAAAACTAAGCCGAGCAACTGTATTTAAACAAAAGAAAATGAAAATAAAATAGGGATCAGCGACGTACTGTTTTTTTACACCCGCCGGGTTTATGCAGAGGGTCATACCCTGAGGGGCGCTCTTCGTCGTCTTCACGTAACCGCGCAAACTGATCCCGCAGTGAATATTCGCTTGGTCGCTACAACCACTGATAAGCATGACATCGACGAGGCTTAATGAGTACGGCATATTAACTTTTTTACTCCGACAAATTAAATTCTCAAACATTTTTTTGAGGTAAAAGAAAAATAAATAAAGACGTTTGAAGTATTTGTAGTTAAAAAATATTTTTCTATTTAGTGTAAATGGGAATTAAAATGAGTAAAATGCATCATTTTGCCCGAAGCAGTTAGGTGTTATGTAAACGTTGCACGAGCCGTTGAGCCAATGACTGACGCCGCGCGCAGTCACCGCACTTGTTGTGGAGAGTCATCTGTTACAGAGTTAATTCGTAAGTAATTCTCTGTGCAACAGATTGGTAACCGCGATTTCTGAACGTTGTAACTTGCCAGGTTATCTCTGCTCCACTGACAAGAAAATCCCGAGGCAATTTATCAGGTCCACCCCAGGGTCGAACCTGTGCCATCTTAGTTAGTAAGCCAACGCCACATTAACTGACCCACTGTAACCACCACCATATGGTTGCAAACTACACAAATGCTCACACCAACCAAATCTCATCAAAAGTCATCCAGAAATTCCCGGGACTTACAAATGTGAAAATAGAAGCAGAATAAATACTCCTCAAAATTCTCGAAGTATACTAATACCAATGCTAGGTTCCAACTATCACATATTCCTGAAGCAATGGCCCGTTTGTATGGTAGGTAGTGATTGGTTGGTAGTCGGACTACTGACCAATCAAAATTTAACACAACAATATCCACTCATAATAGCAGTGTGTATGTGAGATTACCTATAATCAAACGAAACGCTGCGCGGAGTATGAACTATCACGACTCGCGTTATGATTGAAATCGGGGTTTTAAAAGAGGAATATAGGTGGTGATACAGGCGCGGATCCAGGGGGGGGGGGAGCAGGGGGTCATGGCCCCAACGTTAGCCCCAGTGACATAGTTGATTTTTATTTTCGTTTGCTTTGTTACTGTTGTAGTTCACATATCTGCTCTTTAATAGATGTTATAAACATGATTTACGCATTGTCTCCGCCCAAACAATCCAAGGTTGCAACATATTACCCTTTGCTCCAAAGGGGAAGTGTGCCCCCCCCCCCTCGACAAAATCCTGGATCCGGGCCTAGTGATACGTTCAGTCTTATCATATATTGAGGTCAGTCGTGGCAATCGTAGCAATCGTTTTGATCGTATCGAAACGAATCTGCACGAATCTGCACGTACCAGATGGTGGACAATTCTAGCGTAACGCACAGCACGACAATTGGAACATAGCATAACTTACAAAAACTTGGAATTGACATGTCTGATGAACAAAGGTTGGTCATTGACTGTGACTTAAAATCTGTGCTTTAGTTTAAGCTTTATTAATAAAATGCTTTAGCTTATAAGTTGTCGTGAATAAGGGCACAGGACATGGGCAACAAGGGTCAGAGGTTAACAGATAATCTATACTCACTCTGGTCAACATCATATCAGAAACTGTACCAAGTGCATTGATGGTAATTTCTTTATACCTGTAAAACATTGTAAACGTAGACTTTACACAACATAATAGAGACATTTATTCACGTGATCAAACTATAATCAACTCTCTAGGTCATCGAATGGCCGAGATTTAAATGGATATGAACACAAGTGCGATTTAAACATTTTACGATAATCAAGATTTATTATCGGTTCTCTCGATTGTCAGGTACCGTTACTACAATAGTAAGCAATTTACATCACGTCTTCAAACAGTCACAAATGAATGAGATTTTCAATATATTCCCTTTTCATTATCTATTTTCAAACTATTATAGCAATAACGGCCAACTGTTTATCTAAATCTTACATAATGTATCTGTAACTGGACAGTACATAATCTTTTACAAAATTACGGACACCAAACAATATTTTTAGTGTTTTTTCTCTAATATTTGAATTTTATTTATATGTTTAACTGTGAGTTAGATCGTTTTATATATTTTTTTCTTATATATATATGACTGAACTAATTAACAATATCTTTAACTGGAGAGTACATATTACTATATAATATGAAGATGACTGAAGTAATTAACAATATCTTTTCTTTAACTAGAGAGTACATATGTTTGTATATGTATGATTGAACTAATTAACAATAATATCTTACTTATGATTACTCTGTCTTGTATCAAGTAAAATCTGTATAGCATTATCTTGATAAACTAAAATAAAATAAAATCATCAATGTATTAATTCTCTTATACCGCTAACTAATGTGTTTAAACCGCTGTCCCGTGTTTAATATCTACCTACTTAGTGTCAATTCTCATATAATATATCTCATAAGACAGATAAATGGGGTTTAACGTCCACGCGACACAAACTAGATCATTTTCAAAAAGTCGCTTGGATGTAGCGGACTTTAGCAATGTGAAGAAACCGGAGGACCCGGAGAAAACCCATGAGGTTGGACAGGCGACCCTACTCCTTGTCACATAAAACTGGGGAATCGAAACCAAGCCATTACACTTAATGACAGACCCTATACTAAAGACCCCTACGAGCAAGCGATTTGAAATAAAATTGATACCATATGTTAGTCCCGAAATGACTTAGTTTGTGTCGAGTGGACGTTAAACCCCATTTCCCCCCTCTCTCTCTCTCCCCCTCTCTCTCTCAACTTGCATTGCACAATCCACGAGATACAAATAAACCGGATGTGTGTACACATGTAAAGCATATCACGATTTCCTGCTACATGATTGGCTGTATTAAATCAACATAACACGTTGTTGATGTTTTCACACAGCTAGAGTAACTTAATTTCATCATATAAAAAATCGTTCACCAGGTCTAAAACTTCACGTTTAAATCAACAAAAGCTTCATTAATGCAGCGCGCGCAGTATCATACGGTCTGGCATTGAGTCAACTGATGGGGTTTCGATTCCCCGGTTGTACGTGGCAAGGAGTAGGGTTGCCTGTCTAATCTCGTTGGTTTTCTCCGGGTAGTCCGGTTTCCCCCCACTGCAAAAGACCCCTACGCACAAGCGAATTATTGAAATAAAATTGAACCATTTGTTAGTACCGAAATGACCTAGTTTGTGTCGAGTGGACGTTAAACCCCTCTCTCTCTCTCTTTCATTGATGCAGCAAGTCATATATTGAGCCTACGTAACGCAAGACCCTGGCTAGCAAACTGATCTGCAGTGAATATTCGCTCGAATGGCTGATAGGGGTGACATCGACCCGACTTAATGAGCCCCAAATATTAACTTTTTTCCTCTGACAAATTAAATTCTAAAACATTATTTTTTGTATAAGGAAAATAAATAAAGGCGTTTAAAATATAAATATTGCCTATTTAAATGGGTACTAAAATGAGTAAAAGGAACCATTCTGGAGCAGTAAAGTAAGTCATTTAACCACGTTTTATTTCATTTAATTTTCCATGATGAATTCAAGAATCGATAGATCTGAACTCTGCAGTAAGATAACCGTAATGTAGCTATTTACATGAATACGGTATAATCCACCAGTTTTTACAAGAATGTGGTTTAATCCACCAGTTTTTACAAGATTGAAGTTTAATCCATCAGTTTTTATAATATATTTGATAAAGAAAATCAATAGTTACAAAAATAGAGGAGAAACAAGTATATAGATAATTCTGAACACCGGAAAATACAAACTTTGTTGGTTTTATCTGGGATTTTTTTTTCTGGTTTCGGGTTTAAACAAGTGTTTAATCAAGTTTCGTTATTTGTAAAAAATGCCTCACTAAGTAGGGGGTGGGGGTTCAATCTTGGTGTACGTCACAGCCGAGGCAGAATTTCCACTCGCATAGCACACTTATTCAGTGACATAAAAACTACTAAATGTTAGTCTCAAAGTTTTGAAGGGGATGATAAACCCCATTCCAATTTACCTGTTGTGTCGTGTAAGCTTCTGTTGGCCCAAACATCTGTCTCTTCCAGATAGGCAGCAAAATATAGATGGGTATGATCCCATCGCAGTTTTATCCTCGTCTCAAACTTGGGAGCGGGAAAATTGGGGCCTTTTATATCTGTAAATAATAAGCCAAAACATTAATAATCTTAGGTAAATGACTTGATTTTGCTTCTCTGCGAACAATGGGGATTCTGCCACATCTTCCGTGTGTCTAACTGTTATTGTGGCTTAAACATACGTTATTTAAGAGCTAAATCTGCCTATTGCAGGTCTTTCTTTGGACCTGAAATGTTATCTGAATTATTAATTCATAATCAACTCTCGATGTCGTCGCTAGCCTGTGATATCCGATTTGCTGCTCAACTTTCATTCATGATTAAATCATGATACGGATAATCGAGACTATATTTTTTTCATTGTACCGACTTTAGTAATGATGATCGAGGCTAGGTCGAAAATTTAATCGCTAAAATTCTATCCCCAAATATTCGGTTCATAGGTGATCAATTTGACTGAAATTTTCAGCAAATTCTCTTTGCATTATATATAGTTGTTAACTATTATAGTGAGAACTGCTATCCCTTTATCTAATCTCCCATAATGTATCTTTAAATGTTTAATCTTGTTCTGGTGTGTAAGGATATGTATTTCTAAACCCTGGTTAATTTCATGGGTACGGGAATATACATATATGTTTAAAAGTTGCAGACTGTGACATTCCATAGGTTTCCGGCCTGGGTGCTGCTGAAACTCAAATATTTATTATTGTTTAACAAACTCAGATAATAAATAAAAATCATCTTTTAGATATCAAATTATTTTACCGATAAATAAATCACTCCAATCGACATCTTTCCAAGCTTTTTCATTTAGTTTTCCATCGATTGTGATTTTATCATCCCCGTCTAGATGATAGACTTGGTAGGTATTGGGTATTGGTATATCACATGTGTAAGCTCGACATGCCTCCACGTCATGAACTGATAAATATCTGAATAAAATAAAACCACAATAATCTGTTAGCTCTGTGAACTCCCCAACTGAAAAATACGCCCGGCAATAAAAAAAAAACAAGTATTATATAAATGTGGGATATGTGAAAAGTGCGCCATGTAATGAAAACACGTATTATAAAAATATGGGGTATAAGAGAGAGACAGATAGACAGAGAGAGAGAGGGGGACAGAGAGAGGGAGAGTGGGGGTAACGTCTAACTAGGTCATTTCGGGACTAACATATGGTTCAATTTTATTTCAAAAATAAGCTAGCGCGTAGGAGCCTTTGGCAATGGGAGAAAAACCCAACCCTGTCACGTTGAAGCGAGGAATCGAAACCACGCCACATGACTCAATGACAGACCTTGTTATTTCACGCATACGCGTTAAATCACTAGATCATCCCGGGGAGTGTCATTGGTCTGCTTTCGGAGTTATGCTACTTCCGGTTCATTTCTCTACGCCACGCAATGCCGGTAAACCTCTTGTTTTTTAGACATTGGTCTGCTTTCGGAGTTATGCTACTTCCGGTTCATTTCTCTACGCCACGCAATGCCGGTAAACCTCTTGTTTTTTAGACATTGAATTAAATTACACAAACCAGAATGTAAAGTATATATGTTACTTCTGTCTATGTTGATTCAGCTATGGCTACATGTTTAAACACACTCGAATACAATTTCAGTTTTAAAACAAAATTATAGATTTAGTCCCGGAATTGTTATTTTGTAGACTATGCGAAATATTATATAATACACTTCATGACCAGTGTAAACGTTTTGATTTATGTGTGTATTTTTGTTTTTGTTTGTTTTTTGTCGTTTAAGCGAATCCGCAAGTAAAACTACAAACGATAGCCTACCCATTTAATGCACCTATTCGTTCTTGAAATATTCTGCCATCTTTAACCTTGGAAATATTTTTATTTCATTTTTTATTCAAATTTTAGAATGTGTCCGTGTCCACAGAATATTTGATCTACACAAACATATGGCGATGCTTACATTTTCTCAGTGACGAATAGAAGATTACTTAATTTTTTTAATTCATTGTAAATATTCGCTAGTGTTTGATAATCTTTTTCCTGGTTTAAAAGAAATAAACTTCGGCGAAGCACTCAAGTCCTCGGTGACAAGCTATCCAACATCTCGAGCCTAATAATTATTTTGAATATGTTAATTTGACCCGTTTCGTACGCAAATATTCAAATGCAAATTTTAAAGATATATGCGATATTTGAATGTCAGCTTGGTCCCATTCTTAAAGCTGAACTCCGATTACAAAACTACAGAAATAATTAAATAAAAAAAGGCAACGCCCAAAGCAACCGAAATACTTGTTTTCAATTTCTTGAACTAACATGGCGATTGCTTTGATAAACACACCGGCAGGCCTCGCCCACTTCCACTATATACATTGTCAAGCGAAGTGTGCACATCCGGCTAGGTGGTCAACAACCAATTACCTCCTGATTGATAGAAGTTTTTGTTTGTGTTTACACTAATCAACTCACAGAAAATATTATTGCTTCACAATTATTATGTCTGATCAGGTGAAATGACTCAACCCCAAAGTACATTTGCTCTAAAAATAACAGAAAACTGCCTCACCCCAAACAATAACCGATAAAGGATTAATTATTTCTGTAGTTTCATAATCGGAGTTCAGCTTTAAACAATATTGACTTAGGGTGGAATACAGGATTTCTCATTAATCTTGTATCGCTTTAGGAAGTTCAAAATGACCTTCTCGCCAGGCGCGGATCCAGAGGGGGGGGGGGTCCAGGGGGTCCGGACCCCCCCCCCCCTGCTCAGACTTGAAAAATTTTTATGCGATTTTATTGGCGATTTTTAGACCTGTAATTTTGGAATTTACCTTCCGGAAATACGTCAGAATGCACCAAATTGAATCTAATTTACCAAATTTTTCTGGGGGAGGCCCCCCAAACCTCCCGTTAATTGGTTGAGCGCCTTCGGCGCTGGCAATTATCAAACCTAGACCCCCCCCCTGCAAAAAATCCTGGATCCGCGCCTGCTCGCTCAATATAGTCCGAAATATTGTAATCGTCCGCGGAGATATTTGGAATTTGGAATTGTTCCAATATATCGGATCATCAGCAGATTATTTAACTCAAAATAGTTTCTTTCTCAGCTTCGAGCTGTCCTCCATTAAAAACGTTTCTTGGGAATTCTTATTTAATTCTACATAGTTTTTGCGCGATGGATATTGGGAATCCTGACACTTACAGTAGCCCAGCCTATTTTGTTTGGGTCACATTGAAAACATAGGTCTATGTATGAAGTTCATAAAACTCTGTCTACATACCGTCATAACTGGTTAATTTCAATTTTAAGATCGACTAACGCTGTAAGAAGTAGTCATCGATGGACCCAAGAGAGAGAGCTAGAGAAATGGGGTTTAACGTCCACTAGGTCATTTCGGGACTAACATATAGTTTAATTTTATTTCAATAATTTAGCAAATGGGGGGAAACCAGGGGACCAGGAGAAGACCCACGAGGTTGGACAGGCGATCCTACTCCTTGTCACGTACAACCGGGGATTCGAAACCACGTCAGTTGACTCAATGACAGGCTTTATGATACAGTGCGCATCCACCCACCCACTCTCGACGGATCCTATAAATAGTTCGTATAATATCATAAAACTCAGTACACATTGCAATGTTTCAGTTTCTACTCGTATTGCGATCAGGATATAAGTAAATAAGTGGCTGTCATCGGCAGATCTTAGATCTAACAGGACAGGTTCATAAAGTCAGTATAAATCGCAATATATTTAAGTTAATTTCAATAGATTCAGGATCAACTATCGCCATAGGCATAAGCGTAGGAGCCAGGATTTTAGGGTGGGGTGGGGTCAACATCTCCCACCTGACTCGGTGAACCGGCCATTTTTTCGGCAATGTATTTCCGTTTTTCGGGCTCAAACATCAGACAACGAGACATATATCATTGTGTAATTAATTCAAATAAACAACCACAGATTTGTGGACAATTAGTTTCAATTCATGATTGCTTCAATCTAAAAATAGCATATATCCTCAGCCCTTCCCTCAAACCCCGCACTTTCCCCAACGGAGATTGCCCCCTTACGTCAATATGACTACCGATTGACGCAAATTAATTAGAAATAAATTTTTACGATGGTGGATTGTTTGTTAAAGTTACTAGGTGGATTAAATTCAACTGTTGAACTTGTGACATAGAATGTAGGAATATTTGACGCACATTGATTCAAGTTAAAACTCTGGGTAAATATATTTGATTTACAGGGCTAATTAAACAGGGGAAATAACTTATACATTACACTTCCTAACAACATTATTAAGTCGATATTATTTATAGACGACAGCCGACTCTCGTATATTACCCAAACAGTGCCTTAAGGTGGTCTCACTGTAGGGGGTCCGCGTAGATCTCTGGGGGGGGATAAACTTTGGGACAAACTGACCGTTAAATGGTGCTTTTGGCAGTATATTTCTTATTTTACCCAAACAGTGTCTTAAGGTGGTCCCACTATAGGGGTCCCGGATGGGTTCTCTCTCTCGGGAACGCTAAAATTGTAGGAAAATGTATCGTTAACTGGCGCTTTCTAGAGTATATATCTTATATTACCCAAACAGTGCCCCGATGAGTCCCATTCTAGGGGTTCCGTGTGTTCTTTCCCCCCGTGGGTCCCGGCAATTACGGAAAAATTGACTGTTGAATAACGCTTTCTTGGAACAGTGCTTAAGACCCCGTTTAAAAATACCCTAAAAACTCAACCATGAAACATAATATATCAAAAAACAAAGCAATCTACCTAGTCATAAAAAATAACATAAATTGGGGACTAAAAAGCCCCCCCCCCCCAAAAAAAAAGAAAATTAAAATAGAATAAACATAAAGAAATAAATAAAAGTAACATTAACTCTTCAGGGAACCCCAGAGACAACCATACTCGCTGGCACCATTTCAATCCATCTTTGAGTTTAGGTCAAACTGAGGGCCAGTTACGTAAAAGTCCACTTCTGAGTCAAACCAGCAGGAAGAACCTGGGTCCTCATCGTAATAACCACTCTTTTCATTCCAAATCAGAGAGAAAGAGAGAGAGAAATGGGGTTTAACGTCCACTCAACACAACCAGGTCATTTCGGGACTAACATATGGTTTCAATTTTATTTCAATAATTCGCTTGCGCGTAGGGGTCTTTAGCCGTGGGAGGAAACCGGAGTGCCCGGAGGAAACCCACGAGGTTGAGAAGGCGCCCCTATCTCCATGCCACATACGCTCACACCAGGGCTCGAAACCACAGCCGCAAGCCAGAGGTGACCGGCCAGCTAGAGGTCGAAGCGCGGCACTCTAGACCACTAGGCCATCCCAACCCCCCATTCCAAATCAGATACAAAACGAAATGAGATAAAGTGGGGTTTAAGGTACTACTTTCGGCACCAACCAGACTAATGCACGCAGACATGTGATATACAGTGAAAAGTTTACCCCCTGTGACCTACCCTTATTTCGTTTTCAAGATGTTCCATCTTTTTGCTGCCATTGGTAACATGGTAACTATGATTTGGTTTCATCCGAAGGACAAGACGAATATTTTTTGACGGACCCTCCGACCTGGACCACTGACAAAAAAATCATATAAACTCTGTCGACCAACATCGCCTGGGATCGATCACGCTACCTCTTAGTTAAAACCGAACGGTCGGACCAGAAATATTCGAAATATAACGGTCCTACTTCTTACCCACAAGGACCGACGAGAGCGCGTTTTGGTCAGTATCGCCCAAACTATTACAAAAAGTGACCAACAAGGACAGAACGGTTTGTGAATATGCAAATTCTAAACAACATATTTAAATTTTAAAAGATTTCAGAAACATTGTTGACAAAATTGTGGGTAAGTGATTTATAGGGCCTGGATTATCATTGGTCTAGGAAGGAGGACTTGACAAGGATAGTGTCTAGTCGTTCAGGTGGATGAAACACCGAGGTTCTGTGTACACGTTGGTGTCCACGTAAAAGATCCCTTGACAGTTGGTCTAGATCATATGGTCTGTCATTAAGTTAAGAGGCGTGGTTTCGATTCCAAGCTAAAGACCCATATGCGAAAGCCAATTATTCCAATAAAATTGAACCATATGTTAGTCCCGAAATGTTCTAGTTTGTGTCGAGTGGACGTTAAACCCCATTTCTCTCTCTTTCTAATATGGCGGTTGCCATGTGCCTGATTTGTTTATTCTTAAATTGGAACATATATTTTTTAAAAGCACGAGTCTTACTTTTTAACTTCCGGTAATTCTCGAGCTGCATCGCCACAATTCTCTAGAAGATGAGAAAAAGTCTGGTTATTTGCGTCTACAAAGATTTCTGATGTTGAATTGTTTGTGATGGCTGGTCGCAATAAATATCCAATAATTAATCCAGCTCCCATCGCCAGCGCGGCAATAACTGCCGTTACGACGATAGCAGACGATGATGCACTCAGCGCCATCTTGGAACACTCACAAAAAGGTCTATTATTCTCTTCTACGTAGTGTTAATTGAAATAATTGTTGAACCATGTGAATGAAAATAAATAAACCAACACGCACTTTACTATGTGGGGAATCCCGTAGCGTGTTACACATTTACTATCTAAATATGTCGTACACCGCTTTAAATATCTGGTCTAATATGACGTCATAATTAGAAGTTGGTGTGAAGCGGTGGGACGTGTAATGTCGACTTCACGCGAGATTTCACAACAAACCAAGGATGGTAAGTGACTGCAACTTTATTAACTGGAGTCTAGATCACGTCAACCGTCGACGAGACGTAGTTTTAATTCCCATCGTTGCGAAATCTGCACACTTGAAGAGAATGTTTAGGAGTTAGATACGCCTGTTAAATCTGCAACGTTCTCCGAATCGCACACAAAACTTACAATAAAAAGGATTGTTCTTTGAGAAGATTTGTGTAATCGTATTGTTTCCATTGTTTAGTTTTATTGTTGTAAATGATACTTAAAGACAAAGGGAATATAATGCTAAGACTACTACCGTATTTACACAGTACTTCCTGCATTCTATCTAATTCCTACCATCATACTGACACATTCACCTCGGGTTATACAGGTTAAAAAACTTAATAAGAATTATCTTGTAGCGTTTAGGTTTAGCGTTACTGGTTTGTTTGGTGAGAGAGAGAGAGAGAGAGAGAGAGGGAGAGAGAGAGAGAGAGAGAGAGGGAGAGGAGGTATTAGGCTTTAACGTCAACTTGAAATCATACCAATTAATCAAAATCGACTAAATTTCAATACTAAAACAGGCCCCGAACTACCTGGGAACTTGCAAGCAGGGTCGGTTTTTGGCACATTTGACCAATTTCCCCAAAGTTCACCAATCCTGCTGCTCTAATCTATTCATATCCTGTCTTGGGCCAGACGGGCTTTCACCATGAGAGAAATGCGGCGTGTCAGTCTATTCGTTGTTGAGTTCCATCTCCCGAGAAATGCAATGAAAAGAAATGTGATTCAACCTTCTAGTGTACCACAACCACTGGGTTGTTCAAGACAACCATGCTGTGCTACGGGCGGAATTATTCCCAGACCACGGCGTTTCCGCCTTCTCTTCTTCTAATTCCAACTACCAATGGCTCTTTTACGTGCACGCTAATGTGAACAGTTGGCCTAGGCTTTTGGTCCAATCCGAACGACTAGGCGCATTTTTTCAGTCCCACACGATCCTTTCCCTGACAAGATCATGAAAAGTCAAAATGCGAGAAGGTACTTCTCGCCCCACGTCGGGATTCGAACCTGTGACATACTAATCGAGAGGTCAGACCCCTACCCTTGACTATTGGCTTTTGAATAGTATCTACTGAAAGATTGGTTCATCGGGATTTCCCGGAATTCCCCCCCCCCTTTGTAAGTAGTGCAGGACAGAGGGCCTGGTGAGTGACAACGTTATTATTATTTGTTTATTATACATACATTTCTATAGCGCTATTTCCACAACAGTGTCCATGACAACAGTCTTTCGGATGAGACGAAAAATTGACGTCACGTGTACACATTGGCGTGCACTTAAAAGAATACTTGGCAGTTGGAATTCGATATAGGAGTAGGCCATAGAGCCGCCGTCAGATGATTTCCCCCATAGCACACTGCATGGCGTATGCCCGTCTTCGTTAGCCCAGTCGAAGCGGAACATTAGGACGTTAAACCCCATTTTATTTCATTAGCCCAGCAGCGGAGCAGAACATTTTATTACCCGTAAAGTTTATATGTCCCTGTGTAAGTTATATTTGCTAGTATAGGAGTGCTGGTAAATAGAGGCTAGGTGTTGCCCTATACACGTTTGTTGACTGGTAAATCAAACTTTGTTGTTTGGTTCTGGGTGAGGAATGTGTTAATATGAACACACACGACCGTTACCTGTCCTAATTCAATTAATTAGATTAACACACAGGCGAGAACGATGGCTCTGTTTTAGTTTGTTATATCTGAGGTTTTGTCTGTTATGTGGTCAATTGGTAAACTTTAGTGACAGAATGTTGACCTATACTCAACATTCCCCCAAAACTAACGCATTATCACGCCCTGAAATAAAATGAAATAAAATGAAGTTCAACATCTTTTTGTTCTTACTAATTAGGCCCGGCATCTGATACCCCAACCGGACTAGTGAGGACGTGTATACATACTATGGCAGCACTGGAAACTAAGATACGAGAGATTTTAAAGACTACTCGACACAAACTAGGTCATTTCACGCTTTATCATAAGGTGTGTCATGGAGTCAACTGGTGTGGTTTCGATTCCCCGGTTGTACGTGACAAGGTGATGGGCCCTCCGGATTCCCCCCACGTTTCCTACGCGCAATCGAATTATTGAAATAAAACGGAACCATACGTTACTCCCGAAATGGACTAGTTTGTGTCGAGTGGATGTTAAACCCAACCCCTCTCTCCCTCTTTAAATATAAATTCTTTTGATAGTATATGTTCTGCGTTACAAAAAGGGTCCACTTTTATAAATGTACTTGTCATTGTGTCTGACAAACAAGCCACTTTAGATAAAAGTACCTTTGTTTGTAGGTCCTATGATGTTTTCAATATGTATGAAACTTTGGCGATTTTAAAAATTAAACTACTCTTACCCGTGTTACAAACTGACAATTTTTTAAAATTTCCGTCGCATCTACCACCCAGTGCAAATTTCAAACTATTCACACTAAAGTCATTTTCCTTTACAAAAGGTTGCCATTTAATTAGCCGTTAAGACTCTTCAAGAAAAACAGGTTTAATGGCTGACATTTTAAGTTTTAAAAAAAGATTTATGTTAGGTTTGCAAATCTGTTTGTTTGTCGTGTTATTAGCCTGTATTGTTTGGCATTTAACAAATATTTTGTTTTATCTTAAAATACTCATACATTGGTTGACTGGAAAACTTTAAATGCTTAAAATGTTATTTGAGGTCTTTTGTTATCTTTTATGTCGGTGTCTTTGGCATAGACTAGTGGGTCACTCTTCTCGGGTAGACTGACGTTCCACGTGGATCTAGGGTCAGGGTCATTTGGTATTTATGTTCCCATGATGGAGGTCATAAATTTACCAAACGGTAAAAACGAATTGTGGCCAAAGTTTTATCGCAAAAGTTAGTGTACTATTTATTTCACATCTTCCATTCACGCAACTATTTAGAGGGAAGAAAACAAGCGGGTTTTAACTGGATGGTGGGGGGCGCTCCTCTTCCCCCACAGGGCTCTGTTCTCGATCCCCTCCTTTTTCTCATTTATATAAATGACATTTTGAATGATATTATATCAAAGAGAGAGAAATGGGGTTTAACGTCCACTGACATTACATCAAATGGTCGACTCTTTGCTGACGACACTTCCCTTTGTCTGAAAATTGATGACCCTACCCAATGCGCAAATATTCCAAAGAATGACCTGGATAAAATTAACGCATGGGCTAAATCATGGCTGGTATCCGCCAACCCACTAAAGACCGAAACACTAGCACTGACAAACAAACAAAATCCTATTTTACCTACCCTGAGTCTAAATAATGTTCCCATCAAGGAGGTCTCCCCATCACAAACATTTAGGCTTGACATTTCAATAAAATTGCAAATGGAACCAACATATTAACGACATTATAGAAAAAAAAAGCAAATCTGTCAATGTTAAGGATCCCTTATAACACACTCAACATAACACTGTATTTACATGTATCTATATCTGACATGGAGAAGGGTTTAATATAGGCTATGCCTATTCCCCAATCCCTATTCAGATAGAGAAATCTGAATAAAACTATTGATAATAAAAAAAAAGTGTTCAGTGTCTTATTGTACATATTCTTTTGATCGATGGCGGGTGTGGCGCCAGACAGAGTAAGCTTACTCTTCCGGACACCTGTTATCACTGTTTGTCGTGTATTTTGTACACGGTGCACAGTCCATTTGTTAATTACACTATTTTGCCTCGACCGTTTTTATAGGACTTCGAATTTTGACTAATGGTTTGGATTGTTCGTACTTGGTTTTATTTTATTTATATTCCACACTGGTCTAAGTGATCATAGCTATGTAACTGTGATTTTGAATTTTGATGGATATGACAAGGGACCGGGGCCCGAGTTCACAAAGCATTCTCAGACTTAAGTTGAGAATTTACTCAAATTTTGTTCGACTTACATTAACTAAAAATATAGCTCTTTATAAAACTTTTGTTGTTTTAATGTATCAAATACATCAATAAGAAACTATGTGCAAAGTTCTGTGTATCTGGGTCAAATACATTTTTCATAAACAGTGATTAAAAGTTGAGTAAATTCTCAGCTTAAGTCTAGCTTAAGTCTGGGAATGCTTTGTGAACTTGAGGCCGGATCTTTGGGTTTTTAATAATCTTTACCTACAAAAATTGGCAGTGGAATACTACCAATTAATTAGAAAACAGTTACATATTGTCAGCAATGTCCTTTATTTAATACCGAAAAATTAGTTTGGTGGGAGAACCTCAAATACAAAATAAAAGAGGTCTGTATTTTGTATTCACAAAGGAGAAGGAAAAAACTTGTAATAACCCAACTTATGACCATGCACCGATATTTGAATTGCTAAGTAACTGGAATGCTATAAAAAAAAGAGTTAAGTGTCAAGGTGTAGTCCTTTGTGCTAAATCTGATATTTCCATGGAATCGTGTAACACTATTGGTTCTTGGAGTCGGGTTCTTGTTGACAACACTGGTGTAACTTGAAATATAATACTTTTATTCTGCTTCTTACGATAGGTACAAACATCGCAATGTAAACATAGTGCCAACTCGCAGACAGTCACTCTCGTTCCGTCGCGGCTCGTGCTAAGGCGCCCATGGTCTCCGCTCTGTCCTGGCCGGACCTCACTGACTATGCTGTTTCCATTCTGGGTTAATATCCCTCTAATGTATCATGCATCATTATATCAGGTTTAACATTTAGTACAGTTTATCAGACAAAGAAAGTTAGATAAGACATGCCAACAACAAGTTAAAGTTACACAATGACATAAGGAATGTTACAAAGATCCCCAGCCGGGTGTCGATAGCAACAGGTTGATGTTACAATCACTTTCGCGTATTATAATATGGCAGGACGCTTCTATGGCATCTGTCATTATGTAACAATTGGATAAGTGTTTTAAATTTCCTGAATTTGGAAAAGTTTCACCAGGAATCAAATGTAATTAAAAGTGTAAAATTGTATTCTTCAAGAAGCCATAGAGTTTTATAAGACATTTTACAATGACGAACCAATTGATCTTGTAGAGAACACATTATCCGTTGATCAAAATTCTTTTAGTGACTCGGATATAAGTTTAAAGAAGATGCAGCTTTCGTTAAAGGGAATGAAGAGATCCAAATCTCCAGGTCCTGATGGGCTAACAGTAGAGGTTTTCTTACATTTTTGGGATACAGTGGGTAATATTTATCATGATGTTATCAAGGAAGTACAAAAGCTTGGTGAACTTAGTCGATTAATGAAACGAGGCGTTGTATCATTATTCTACAAGAAACGTGGTGATCAATCAGAGCTTATGTCTGTTGAATGTTGACTACAAGATATATTCTTGAACTCTGGCATGACGTCTTAAAGCTGCTATGTCTTATATAACATCACCAGAGCAAACTTGTTGTATACCTGGTCATTATATAGCTTGCAATATCTTAAATATTCGAGATCTCATCGCATTTGTCGAGCTGGGGGATCTGGTGGACGCTGAAAAAGCCTCCGATAGGGTAAGCTATTAATATATGTTTGATTTGGGGAATAATATCAAGATTGTATATAATCAAATGAATAGCTCGATAAAGATAAGTGGACATATATCCCTGTCGTTCCCAGTCTTAAGATTTGTCAGACAAGGATTCCAATCTTTGCTCTTCTGTATGTGTTTACGACAGAACCGTTGAATAAAGTCAAATAAAAACATTAAGGGGGTCAGTATACCGGGATCTGATAACGATTTGCTTATTTTGCAACACGCAGATGATTCAACATTGACTGTTTCAACCGTTGACTCCATACAAGAAGCTCTCGATATTGTTACTATCTATTGCTCTGCGTCTGGTGCAAAAATTGCAGATGCACTTTTAAAAGCATCGCCGAATGAGTGGATTGATATCATCAATACAAATTCTCAAGATTAACATGATCTGAGTTACTCTGTTGATTTTGTTCTGAATGTTCATCAGCATAACGATTTTGTCGGACATATAATCTGGCTCAGCATATAAAATTCTTAGGAATGCATTTTTGGTTAACCCTACAAGTCTGGATTATTGGGCGGAATTAGGCTATGATGTTGATTGGCCGAATGTTTCGAAGTCGGCATTCTATCCATACAAATGTTCTGAATTTGTAGATACGGATTGCAAGATTGTTCACAATATTGTATGGATTAATTATAAGAAGTGTAAGGCTAAATTAGTTCCCGATCCCTTTTGTACCTTATGTGAAAATCAATGTGTTGAAACCTTGCGGCACATCTTACTAGACTGTTAATATGTCAAACCATTACACGAGCTCATATATGACATGATTCAGATGAATTTTCAGAGCAAAGGGTTTAGCAGAGATGATTATGTGGTTTGATTCGTGTTTGGATATCCGGTCAGAAATGAAGCTGATGATTTAGTTTTAGTATTCTTAGTCTCAGCTGCTAGATTGGCTGTTTTAAAAATAAGTTTGTATTTCGTTATGCAAAATCACAAGCTAGAAATGCTTGCCGTATTAAATTAAATTAAAATTTTCAACTATTATATCAATTAAATCCATATATAAAAATTGTTGATGATAAAATCCTTGTGAAATTTAATTAGTAGAATACCATAATCATATATTTATTTTTATTATTATCATATGTAATATTTTTATGCTTTTAGTCATCAAGTATTGTTTTATATTTTTACAGTGATAAAAGAAACCAAGCCAACAGTGAGGCCGATGTCACCATAGATGTCCCCCGCCCAAATCCGAAAATAAATAGATAACACACATTAATTAATCAGATTTATTTTTTTCAAAAGTATGAGCAATCAAAATATATACTAAGATTCACCACTCTCTATCAGATAGAATCAAGATTATCTTATCCTAAAGCATCGGCCAATGAAATTGATTAGCTCTGCTTAGCTTTAGCTCGAAATGTCAATCATTGAACTCAGTCAAGACATTCACCTAATGAACATCTACATCCAGTTTAACATTCAAATAACGAATACATCGTCTAAAGCAGAACAGCAGGACGTTAAACTCCATTTCATTTCATAACAGATCTGAGTGAAATATAGGGTTCTACTTGTACATTAATTGTACATTAATTTATGTACTCAATACGCCCGTGTATATTATATAACATAATTGGTCGAAGAAATCTATAATCTGTTACCCTGTAAAGAAATAACATGGGATTTAACTTCCTACTCTTCTACTCCGATTGGGCGATACGCCATACAGAGTGTTATGGGGAAATTGTGCCCGACCAGCGGCACTATGGCCTGCCCTTATATCGAATTCAGACTGCCAAGTGATCTTTTACGTGCATGCCAATGTTCTCATGGAACTACAGACCTAAAGAAGGTATTAGAGGCACCTTCAGAAAAGGAAATAAGCAGTTTTCGTTTAACCAATCGAGTAATTATAACCAATGATATGTTTAAATCTGATACCATTCATTTTAACAAGATAACAAATGCAAACTGATAATGTAATCCCCGTGATCAACAAAACGGATTAAAATAGATTCCGGTGACATGGGGAAGTTTTGAGAGGGATTCGAAGCAAACGTTCGATAGATAAAATAAAAACCAAGTACGAACAATTATTTACATATGTTTTAAGTCCAAACATATAGTCAACCACACAGTTTATACGTGCAAAGGAATCTCTAATGATTAAATATACTGTTTATAAGCACTTATACATATAGATATTTCATACCAAAAAAATGTTCATTGCCAGAGACTACTATTAGGTTTATACCAAATGGTATGCTCAATGTCAGAGACTACTACCAGGATTATACAAAATGAAGAGTCCAGGGAAAGAACGATCTAAGCCACTTTTTCTACGTACCCCAGTTAATGGCGCCATCTGGTAGCAAATTGTATAAGCTTTTCGTGGAACAATCAGTTTCAGGTAAAAACCATCTGAGTCGCATCGTACCAGGGGCCTTCTGAAATGCCCCCCCCGGTCAAATATAAGTCCATCGACCCATTATTTAACCTTAATGTCCCTGAAAAGTTGAAGTCAGTTGTACTGGTAATTATGGTTCGTGTTAAACATTATTTTGAAGTTGTAATTTAACCCACTCGTTGTTCTGTTCGCGTCAAACGTTCTCGTTCAGAAGTCTGTTTTGTGTTGTACGCGAAACGACAAAAATGCTACTCATTTGAATAGTACAGGTGAAATGTACTCTTCAAATGTTATGCTCAGTATCAGAGACTACAACCAGGTTTCGGTGTAGTACTATAAATGGCTGGTTATTCGTGATTAGAAACTCGACCCCCATCAAGCGATCGGTTTATATAATAAACGAGATGTATGATTTAATGGCAATGAAATGAAATGGAGTTTAACATCCTACCTTTCTGCTGTGTAGGAATGTTATTTAAATGCCTTACCCATTGTTTAAGACTAAATATATGTGTTTCAAACTTATCAAATATATGGCTGGTATCAGACATATTTTTCTTACATTAGTCCGTATGAGTTTAGTGAAACGTTTTATTGTTTTATGCCCGTCACTTCCACTTCACACATCATGAGATCTGCTGTTGGTTTTGTTATCCTAATAAACCTACCAACTATTCTTTGGTCACATTCAAATGTTCTCACGGTACATCCAAACCCTCCAGGTATGAATATACACAGTTTAGACGTTGCATTGAAGATAGATGGGTCTGGATCATACACCATTACACTCACATCAGAGAGGTAGTCAGTACAAACTAAAGAAATACCAAAAATAACTACAGATAATGGAGCTTCAATTTTAAAAGAATGTATTTTTATAAAACAATGGCTTTGTCTTATTTGTTAACTGTAGAATTACCCATATCGTTTATATATTATATGTCTATTTAAATTTCCTGTGCAGGCGTGGGGAGGCCTAGTGGTTTAGAGTGTATCCCGCTTATGGCCACTAGCTGGCCGGTCACCTCTGGCTTACGGTTGTGGTTCCGATCCCTGGTGTGGGCATTTGTGGCTTGAGTTTACCTCATGTACTTTGGTGTCCACCCACAGGACAGATCCTTGTCCGTGTACACGACAATAAAAATGACAATAACATACTTGGAAGCGAACGTTATTCACCAAGAATAACAACAAACCGTATGCGGCTCCTTATTAAAAATTAGGAAGGTTAAAACTCATTTATTTTCAAATTTATGTTCGTCAACACCGTTGTGACAATTTTATAGTGTTTACATTTAAAGGGCAATATTGGTGTCAGTAATTATAAACATATGTAATAGAACTGATTAAACACGATCCAAATATAATTGCTACGATGGATGTGTAATGAAGCTTTCGAAAAAAGGAAGTGACGAAAGCAAAAGGCCAACACGAGTTATGTAATACAGACAGACACCAATAATGTTCTGTAAATGTTAAACTGACAAAAGTAGATTATTCAATACACCCCCCCCCCATACACACACACGCACACACGCGAACTTACGTGTTCTGGCACCATAAGCGCTATATATAGTTACACTTGTGATGTCATACATCAATTGCAGATCTACTTGCCACCATGGAGTTTGGTCATTAATACTTGTTACTAGACAATTCTTCCAATACCAGTCGTTATCCCTGTTCCCGTCAACAGCATTATCAGACGAATATGCTGTTTTATCATTTGAGCTCGATTTGGTTGGTTTTCCTAAAGCAATATTCTCACCTACTGAAAAAAAATCATCAATATGTCTACTCGTGTAGCGTAAGGTAAAAATCAACATCAGACTGGTCTCTTCTCATCTCGAAACAGTTAAGGTTATCAAATGACAGACCGAGAAGGTGTATAGAGAGAGAGATGGATTTAACGTCCACCCGACACAAACTAGGTTATTCCGGGACTAACATGTGCTTTAATTTTATTTCAATAATTCGCTTGCGTGTAGGGGTCTTTAGCAGTGGGGGAAAACCGGATGTCCCGGGGGAAAACCAGGTGCCCCGGAGAAAACCCACGAGATTGGACAGGCTACCTTACTCCTTGTCATTTACAACCGGGGATTCGAAACCACGCCTGTTGACTCAATGACAGGCTTTATGATACAGCACGCACGTGCTAACAAATCGGCCATCCACACCCATCACCCTCTTATATGGAACACAATATATTTCTTCAAATAATGTGGTGGCCATATAAAAGTAAAATTAAAATATGATCGCCTAACCTGGTAATTTTTTACATTCATATCTGTGATTAGGGGTACCACTTGTGTCATTTACTGAAAAAAAAATAAGTAAGGACATTTACAAATAAATAACAAAGGACATTTAAAATTAAATTACATTGTTCATACATTTACTATCTGATTTAAACACAGGTCCTATTTCGTTTCGTTTTTTTATAGTTCACAATTTCGTTTTATTTGTCTGCACTATACTAGGACCTGGAAGAGTTGTTATATAACCTGCTTTCTGGATGGCGTAAGTTTTTAGCCAATGAAACTATCTGTTACGGCGACTTCTTGGTGTGCGATGCACGGAACTGTGGGTAAACCATTAGAAACGTCAACACTGATTGATTAATCAATGTCTGACGTCATAGGGTCAGAATCCGATCGTACAACCCCAGACCTGACCTTTTTACTACAACCGGTCACATCTTCATGTAGTGTAGGTCATCGAAAGTATTAAAGATAGGCTGGCAGTGCCAGGCAGGATACGCCCACATTTTCGAGAGATGGATAGAGAACAAGCAATACCGAAAGCGATTTTTCCTACATCATTAAGTCCTGTATTTCATACTGTATTGGGAGCAGCCATTTTGTTGGTCAGTTCGAGTCTGATAATCATGAAAATGTTGGCGTATAAAAACGAAACGAAAATATGACGCTGTTGAATTCCTTTTTCTTTGATATGAATTATGTTAAATATACATGTGTAATATCAATGATGGTGGTTGTCTTATTATTCCATTCATTTTATTATCCATGATCCATTTCATTCATTCATCGGAGATTGATACAGTTGTTAATACATGCATTGAAAGAGTTATAGTAAAGATAAAAACATCGCAGTATATGCTGCGATAAGTCACTGAGCCGAAATTCCAACAGAAAGAATACTTACTCGGAGTACCATATATTTCAACTTCACAAAGAGTTAATAAATTTGACTTTTCGATAGAAATCTTCACAAATCTTCCATCGACGCCATCGTTACACCTGATGATGTTTTTACCTGTATTGTAATCAACCACTGAAGCACAACAATTAGCTTCTGTAGAGTTGTTTATGGTTGGATCAGAATCGTAGACTTGATAATTAACGTCATGGAGGCGTTCGGCTGGAAAGAAAGAAGAACTTGTTGTTATACAGCAAATTATTCAATCATTAAAAAGTACCATAAACGTTCAATTGGAAAATGTAAACGTTGAACAACATTAGATCTTTTGTGCGTTAAAGATACATTATGGGAGATAGATAAAGAGTTTGTAGTTTTCACTATAATAGTTGAAAACTAGATAGTGTAAAGGTATTTGCTGAAAATTTCAGTCAAATTAATCCACTATGAGCCGAGAACGAAGCCGGTGAAATTTCCGCATAGCCTCGGTCATTATAACTAAAATTATTAATATAATCAGCATAGTCTCGATTATCCATTTTTTTTTAAATTTTAATTATCAGTGGCCGCTAAGCGGCATATAGAATCTGATCCAGCCAACATCGACGGCTAGTTAATTTAATTTATAATTTAGATAATATTTCAGGCCCAAAGAAAGACCTACAATAGGCAGATTTTGCTCTTGCATAATGTATGTTTAAGTCTCTAAACCACCAACAGCAGGTACCCACAACTCATTCTTAACCAAAACCTATACCGATACAGAACATATTTCATATCGCAACGCATTGCATGATAGTAGGATCACAGCATCACTCCGTTGTCTTTAAATAATGGATAGTAACCTGTTAACATTCTACAATATGTCAATACATACATTGTTTAAAATAAAAACACATAATATTTGTATATTAGAAACTATCATCATACAAGATCGCCCAATTGTAATTTACATATAACATAGACAAAATCGCTTCCAACAAGCAACAGAAACTGAAAGGAGCGCTATATAAATAAAGGTAATAATAATTAAATAAATAATAATTACCTGTGATATAACATATCATACACGCATAAAATATATATACTTACGATACTCAGCATCGTTGTAAACCAGTATAATATGAATTAGAAATCTGTCCATTAAATCCACAAGAAACCAGGGTTGGTAATCATTTACCCCTGTTTCAAAACAGGTACTTTGGTTGTCATCTAAAACTGATGTAGTTGTTTGTCCGTAACGAATAGAACTTGTTGATGCTGGCTTATGGGTAGCTATGTTACTCCCGTCTATAAGTATAACATAATAATAATAATATATATACTAATATAACTTGTTGCTGCTGGTTAATGTGTAGCTGAGTTACTCCCGTCTATGGGTAATAACAATATCAGTATAATAACTCATAGGTTGATAAGTATATGGATTACTGGGTCGGTCCCTCAAGGAGTTAATAATTATATGGATTGCGGGGTCGGTCCTTCATGGAGTTGATAATAAATATATGGATTGCTGGGTCGGCCCTTCAAGGAGTTAGTATTTATATTTAACCGTGTTGACGAAAACACAATTAATGGAGCTGGTGATTTAAGATTGACCACGGCACTCCCATCTGTAATAATGTCCTAAAATCCAACCGAAGCTGCTCTTTGGTAACATTATGATGGTCTGTTAAAAGAAAACACTAGTTAAAAGGGGTGTGCGATCAACAATTAAAAGAAGACGTTTCTAAAAAGATGGGTTTTAAGATTCCTTTTAAAACTGTCAATTGATGCACAGTAATTGAGTTCTATGGGAAAATCATTTGAATTCCACAGTTCTGCTGCCGCAAAAGCAAAGGAGCGTCTACCGAAAGAAGAATTTGCAGTTACTGATTTAATAAGGTACTTAGTTTCAGAACGAAGATTTCTGGTAGGGGGGTAAACAAGAACAAAATTTACCTGTAATCAACAAGAGAACAACATACAAACCATACAAGTAATAAACAAGATAACAACATACAAAATATACAGGAAACAACAAGGACAAAACTTACCTGTAATCAACAAGATAACAACATACAAAACTTACCAGTCACCAACCAAAATGGTATAAAGACTTACCAGTAATCACTAAATAAACCTTCATTCCAGGATCAGAAACACTTCCCAATTCTTTCACATTCCTTGTATACAGGTGACATTCTTTTCTGTGTTGATGGAAACCAAACGCCACACAATGGGATTCAAATTTGCAGGCAAAGATACACGCTATTTTTGATTCCTTCGACACCATTTTTAGTGCTGAATTGGGCATCACGTCATCTAAAACATGCGTAAATCCCAGCCAATGATCGTGATGACTACAACTTATTTTGATCACCAGGTAAAGAATGAGAAGTAAAAATGTCAATTGATAACGAAACTGTGGAAACATGTCGTAAATATGTGTATACGTCTCAACAACTGGATGAAGTACGTAGATACTCTCTTGTCGAAAACACCAATATAACTGTCAAATAGATATTGACGGTTCAGGAATATCTCTGGAAAAATATGAATATATGACATTGTCTGTTCAGAAATATGAGTACAATCCGAATGACCACAATTTTATTTTTCTTTCTATGTCAAACAATTAGATAAACACAATTTCAGATATTTTTTGATGGACGGGAGGAGGTATGTACCCTTGTGTTTGAGCTTAGTAAATGGAACCACCATATCTTGTTGTGAGCGTAATAATAACATTAATGTCAATCGGGCATGTTAGGGGGTGTACAGATAAAACGAGCAGACCATTATTTCTCTCGACCACGCCTACAGTATCAAAAAAATGAAATGTTACCACGTATTGTCCTGGCAGATCACTTGAATAAATAAAGCTACTGCAGCATTGTCTGGCACAGCATCCGTTCTGATTATATACTCTTGTAAAAGTCTATAGTTATATATATATATATATATATATATATATATATATATATATATATATATATATATATATATATATATATATATATATATATATATATATCCGAAATTATTAGGACAACCGCAAAGTTGCACTACTTTGTTTCACGGTAAATGATAAAAAGATAAAAGGTATGCCGACACAAACTGATTTCAACACTGGTTTAATAACATTTTAACATTTTAAAGTACTTTTCGTCCGTCTTGGGACTATTCATAAATAATGTCATTGTATAAAGATGGACATTATAGTATATTTATACATATTTACATAGTAACACTGTGGTTTTAATTAGCTATAGTTACCATTGTCCATGGTTACATGTCGTTAACTAATACAAAACATGTACACACGTGTGTTAATCTGTAGTATATGGGTTCAATTCGAGAACAATGAATGGAAGACTATCATGAGATAGATTAAAGAAAATTAATTAATAAATAAATGAGGCTAATTGCCAATTGTTACTTATTGACTATTAAGTCGAGGAGTGTATTTTTTAATAAAATGATTTTCCATTAATTTCCTTTTTGTGGTGTCATCGACTTTCATTTTATAAAAAGGGAAAATTTGAAATTTTATTTGTAGATGTTGCGCACATTTAAAGATATGTCTATTTACAAATAAGGGCCCATTTTCAATATTGCAATCCCGTCGGGGGTTTCGTACTCTATCCCGTAGATGAGTACTTGTCTCACCTATGTAGAAAAAACCACAGCCCAGACACGTCAAGACATATATGAGATTTTTTGTGTCACAATTCATATTGTCGTTGACGCTAAACGTAATGTTACGAAATTTATATTGGTTATTTGGTATTATATGATCACAACATTTGCATCGAAGATCCAGGCATTTAGATACATAAAATATATATATATATATATATACATCATACGAGTCATTTAGGAATATCTGCGAGTTCATCAATAAGCAGAAGGCGATATAAAAGTTCAGTTTATATTCCTGTTGAAAGGGAAGGCCCGTCCATACTAAACTTGGGCTGGATGTCCACAACCATCTAGCACCGCTTAAGAACAGACACTAAACTAGTTCACTATACTTTTGTCGTTTCCATTTAAAAAAATAGAAAAGTTTTTTAAACAATATTTTATATATTTAGATTTACAAAATTTATATAATAGATATAGGATACGATAACAAGCTTTATCGGGTTACATAAAATCGCTTCCTTAAACAGGATCTTTAACAGATTTGCAACTGACAGTCATAATATTAACACAGATATAAAGTATAAAACATATAATGTACAATTTACATGATAATTTTGGATTTCTTAAAGGGACATTCTCACGAGGGGAATACTAAAAATTATATTTTATTTAATGATTACATCTTCGATTGTTAACGTCGAGTTGTTTTGTTATCATATGTTGTGTTTTTTTTTATTTAAATGTTCTGTTTCAACATGTTCAATGTATTCTTTGATGGCTTTTGTTCAGTAAAATTATTTTTTTAGATCAGATACGTACGAATGTCCCTTTAAGGACACTCACAGTTAGAAAAAAAAAATAAAAAAAATAAAAAGAAGGGAGGGGGGCTATCGACACCACTCCGACAAATGTTTTATTTACTTGTTTGTCGTCTTCATTGAAAGTGAACCACATATACGTAAATCGTCGATTAGGCTTATGTCAGCGGAAAAAAAGGGTAACTATCCAGTAATTATGGCATATTTACGCCGTACCGATTACGAACAGAAACGTTTTGTAATATCCAAGTATTTATGAACAGTTTTGAATATTTTACCGTTTTCATCATGTGTATTACTTTTTTGGCAAAAAGTAAGGATTGACTGTTTTTTGTTTTTCGTCAGAAGTTATCAATTGTTTCTTTTCTAGCTTTTAGAAATCTAGGACAATGAAAGAAAACGTGTTCACAATCCTCTATAGCATTTCCACACTGGCATCATAAACATCATTTGGATTAAATACTTCGGATCTTGACGGAAAATAGTATAAAATGCATCACAATTTCCATGAAACTGTTTTTGTTTAAGCTATTTGGACAATATGCCAATATGGTGTGTTGCAAACAGTACTCAATAGAACAGAATATGCCCCTCAAAAACATTATCTGAGTAACACATTTTATATCAATCCCCCAAATGATTATTATTCTAACATAAATGAATAGTGACCTATCCAAAATTAGAAACAAGCCTTTTAGCTAACATTTACCAACACGGCCAAAATACCATGGCCCCTGTAACACTATTTTAGTAATAACAGAGATTAGTATAGTAATTACAGCATTTATTTACAACGGGAACAGAATATCAAACAGGTACACGGATGCAACAAGACAACACTACATCGGCAACTATAGATACAACAGGGATGTATGTAACAATATTAAATCCACCATTCTTCCCCTCTGCCAAGGCATTGGTTGAACTCGGGTGAGTCCATGCACCGGTCTCTGGTAGTCTTTAGATGTCTGCTAACTGACAGTAAACTCCTGCTCATATAGCGTCCAACAATAATGGAAGATGGACACGAGTCATCATCATATATGGTATTGTTTATTTTGAAAATTATAGTACCTGTAATTGCATAGCATATTTCCTTGGAAGTCATTATTAGGACATGGTATGATGCACTGACAACTTCCACATTTTCTTTGAAGTTCTGACAAGGGTTGTACACGGATCATGTGTAGCTTGTAAAGAACATATTGAACCAATGAGATGTTTAATAAGATCGCGCTTTAACAGAATTTTATACAAAGTTGAAACGTCAATATCATATATTATTAAAACCTGCAGAGGTCGTAAAGATATATGTATATGTAGCTAAATGATCGTTCAATTTGCTGAAAGGTATAGATCCCTTCGATTCACAGTTCCGGAATTGAACTGGTGTCAATCGAGTGAAAAGGAGAATTTCGGGGTACAACGCATGCGTCGACTGTATAAAAAATATCTCAACCAATCATGACAGCTGAAACATATTTTTTACCTAGGAATACGTCACGATTCTACTCACTCCACCTCAGCTGTCGGGACTGGCAGAACCGTGACAGGACTGAATTCCGCGACACTCGATTGTAATTCTGTCGATTCGGGACGTTCTGGACTGTGAATCGAGCATCCCCTTTGTCACACCCCAGCTAGGATAGATTAGCTTACCCTTAGAAGCGGATGGGAGAATTTGATACGAAAAAACGTGATGCGTTTTCCATGTCGCTCAGTATAGATTTTATTTAACGGGAGCTCATTTCAAACTCAGGGGTAACCAAAGTAGTTTTTTCATAATCAAAGACATCCGTTTAAAATCTACGACGATGGAGACAGTAAACGGGCTACATATAACATTGAATGCCTATTTCATATACTTTTATATATAATTTATGACATTTTGAAATCGAAGCAATACAAAATTGGTCTCTACTTAAAATCGAAATAAGTTGTTTTGTCTCAATTGGAGTATGGTGGTCGAGTGGTTAACCCCAGCGCGTTTGGTCACAATGTCTGTCATTGAGTCCAGTGGCGTGGTTTCGATTTTTGCTTGTAGGTGGCAAGGAGTACGATCACTTGTTAAGAAGCCCCGTGAGTTTTCTCCTGCCCCCCCCCCCGTTCTCCCACTGCTTAGGATATTTACGCACAACCAAATAATTGAACTGAAATTAAACCACATGTCAGTCTCGAGTGGACGTTACACCCCCCTTCCCTCCTCTCCCTCTCTCTCACTACTCAAAGTGTTAGAGTGCCCTATCGACAAATGCGAGTATACTCAAACTCACCTACTGTCTGTAAACTCCACCTTTTCTACATGATTCAGCGCCCCTCTGGTGTACAGCAGCTACCTTTATATTGGAACACTGTCACGGATGATATCCAATGACGTATTTTGAACGATGTAACGTGTGAAAGGGTAGTAACAATATGATTTCGGATCGATGTTTATGTCTGAAATAAAATTGATCTGTCGTAACAACATGTTTTTAATTGAACTAGCTTTTAATTGGGTATTTTTAATTAGCGTTCCAATGTACAAAAAACTTTCAGATTTGCAATAAATTTGAATAAGACCCTAACGATTTGAACTAATTATTTCAACATGATTTATTTGTAATTATTATTAAGGAAAGAAATTCTATAGCTTGGATGCTTGTACACTAAGCGATACTTGTAATAAGTTTGTTATGTTGCACATGACGTGGCAAGAGTCTTGTATTAGGAGAACAGCACTGATAAATTACTTAAAATAGATATTAGGTGCATTGATGCAAAATAAATTAAAACGATATTCGGTACAGACTTATTTTAATTATTGTTGAATAGGAGACTCTATTTATATAACAACAATACTTATAATTCCAATTATATTGACAGACCTATTATGTTTTTTAAATAATGAAAAGCCTAACCCTAATTGATCAGTGCATAAACGGCACAGCACCAGACTGCTTATGTAATAATAAAAAAAACCGAGAATCCAAACCATTAGACAAAATATACGCAAAATGGTTCAATCAGCAAATGGACTGTTCATCGTGTACAAAATACACGACAAACATTCGTAACAGGTGTCCGGAAGAGTAAGCTTATACTGCCTGGTGCCACACCCGCTATAGCTCCATCCAAACCATAGAAAAAATCTCGGTAAAACGGGGTAATTGGTCAATGGACTTAAACATTAGGCAAAAGCTAAATCTGCCTATTGTAAGTATCTATTTAGGTTTCAGATGTTATATAAATTATTAATCAGACTTTTATTTATATGACAAGCTCAAAATCAACTCTGTAAATCTTTGATGGCTTGGATACAGGACAATATTGGTGTCAGTCATTATCACATGATAAAACTGGTTAAACACTTAGCAAATATAATTTTGATAATTGCTACGATAGATGAGTAATAAAGGTTTCGTGAATCGGAAGTGACGAACACTAAAAGAAAACACGAGTTATCCCTCTATATGACTGACTGAAGTGACGGTTGGTAACTGATATACGGCCGAATTTCTGCTCACTAATAATTGAAGATATAAGATAGTTTGGTAGACGACATAGTATGTCAACAGTAATAATCATTCTGTTTTATACATTACGTAATTGTGGTCTGAAACCTCTAGCAGTGTTGCCATATAGCCGATTGTGTGTCCCACTTTCATATTTTGTCTGCGATATCACCTCGGTGGAAGCGGACGTTAAAAAAAGCTATTTCACACACCACTTTCATAAAAGTTCATCGGGATTTTCTAGTGTGGTTTCGCTTTGTCAGTGGAAATATAGTCCACCTAATGCTTTTTGGGGATGTTTTTTTGGTTTTTTTTGGGTTTTTTTGATGGATTATATATCTTCAACGGGTGTAAATTCAGAATCAGGAATATATCACCCTGGTATCCTTGGGCATTTTCTGGTAATTAGGTGAACTCTATTCCCATGTTTGTCGCCCTGTCGTCGGAGTAATATTTGTAACTGTCATCGTTCGGAGTTGGTGGCTAAACTACATGTAGGTCGACACAGAGACTGACATTTGGGTTTTAAGGACGGCTCGAGCTGAGGAGTCAAATGGCCTTGTTGCGTTGTCCTACCACTTATATTGGGAGATATAATACTTCCGGCTCGGGCCAACCACTAGTTCTCCAATCAAATACAGTAGCTCTACAATTCAGTGGATGTTCCAAGTCCAACACATTGCCCTATTGAAGGGTATTTCAATGGGATAAGGTATGCTTATATGACATTTTCAGATACTTAAAGGACAAAAACATTCAGAAGTATAAGACTGATTCATTCCATCAAGGATTTTTTCTACTTTTATTTTTATTACAATAATCACATATAATATCAGAGGATCCTAAAATAATGATAAATAAATAATTTAATCTTTTCTATTTACATATTTACAACGCAGGAGAAGCACATCAATTATTGTAAATGGTATTTCCTTGAAAGACGGCATCCAACTCATAGACACACAATATTGTTCAACTGACATAAAGAAGCCGTCCCCAGATATGTTATTGTAAAATAAAACTGGCTTCAAGGAATAGTCCAATCTGGGACTGCTTCTGTAAGAACTATTGAATTGCTAAATCAAATACAATCTGGGACACCTTTTTTAATTTGCTAATTTTAATTCAATCTGGGGCTGTTTCTTTAAGAATCATTAATTTGCTAATATAAATCAGATTTGGGAATGCTTCTTTAATACCAATTAATTTGCAAATTTAAATAAAATCTGGCCCCAAGTTCGAAAAGCATTATCACACTTAAGTTAAGAGTTTGCTCAAAATAGTTCGCCTTATTTTAACTAAAATATAGAACTTTATAACACTTTTGTTGTTTTAATGCATCAAATGCACCAATAAGAAACTATGTGCAAAGTTTGGTGTTTCTGGATCAAACACATTTTTCATCAACGGTGATTGAAAGTTAAGTAAATTCTTAACTTAAGTCTGAGTAAGCTATGTGAACTTGGTGCTTGGTTATCCCTGATCTATTTAATATACTTCATCCTTATCGTCACCATACCAAGTAAATCTATCTGTTCTTATGTGCCCTTGTTTTAATGTTCTGTCAACAGGTGTCACTGTGACTACAAATCCTGACCAATCCAATTTGATGTCTATTTTTTGAATGCATTGTTTTGACAATACGTATGGTGGGATATGTAATAGATCCAGTTTGTCTGTATAACGACCAGTTACTGCTTTATAAGCCTGAAAATAACAACACAAAATCTTTGTTATTTGGGACAATAATCCACACTAAAGGGAGAGAGGGAAATGGGGTTTAACATCCACTCTGCACAAATTACGTGATTTGGGGATGAACATATTGTTGAATAGGATAGAAACCATAAAAAGCTGAAAATCGAAACCAGACCACGTGACTCAATGTCAGACCTTATGATCTAAAGCCCACGCGTTTAACCATTCGTCTGTCGCCCTACTAATCTGCCCCTATTGGGCTAATAAAGACAGACATACACTACTACGAGAGAACGAAATTTTTCCCGGATAGCGGCCCTATGGCCTACTCTTATATCGAATTCCAACTGCTAGGTTTCTTGTACGTTCACGTCCACGGGTATATGCGTCCTCTGAACATGGTCCCATCTTAATTATACTTGGTCCTTGTCAGACTCCCATCATGCACCTCTGACAAGGAGAAATCACGCCGAATAATCCCGAGTCAACGCCTTACTTACTGAGTCAACGTAGAGTACATGTATTATTTCAAATCGTGTTTTCAACCAAATTACCACATACTATCCTAATAATGAGTCTTATAGTAGTAAAGTTGTTAATTTCAGTGCGGGCCCGTAGCCAGTTCATAAAATTTGCGGGGGGGGGGGCTACAGAATTTTTTGGAGGGGCTGGGGATTTTGCTGGCTAAGAACACTCCTAAGAAATCATTATTGTTGGCGAAATATTTTTTGTTTGGGGGGGGGGGGTCTAAATCGATTGGGGGGGGGGCGTTTCAGCGACGCAATATATAAAGAAGACATGTAAAAATCATTATTGTACCTATTTGTCACGATTTAACATACACACGTTAAAATCTAATATAATAAAAAAAATACATACGAATGATCAGTGAGTTGCGTATTTACAAAACTTACAATGTCTATAGTTGGTTTGATATTGAAAAGGGTACACGTTTTATTGTGACCCATGTTCGTTCAAATACAATATCTTATTTCTCGAAAAAAAGCAGACCTTTTCAAGTCGCACAATGCACCTACCCTTTCGGCTCTGAAGATTTCAGATAAGGCATTCGATACCACCCAATATTTGGATATCTGGAATTCAGTGCTGTTGGCTGGAAGCTTTCTGAACTGTATCAATCCCCATCTGCTCACGAAAACAAAAAGTAAGGTCTTATTAATATGAAAGTGCGATAAATATCAAATAGATCAAACAAATATTAACAAGGACATGAACGTCAACTTCGTTTCCATGAAAACGCCACAAATTAAATCGAAGAAATTTATATTTAGCATAAGGCAGTATAATATGCTTATGTGTTTTATAGAGATTTCTTGAAAGGTTTGATATTTATACATATCGTCAAAGAACCTGGCCAGACAGAGAGATGGGTTCTATTCCAATATCCATCGGAGTGGTATAATAAAGAAGCCCCCCCCCCTAGCGTTGTTCGGTGCAGTATAATAAAGAAAGCTCATCCCCAAGGTTCTTCGGCGCGGTATTATAAAGAACGATCCTCCCTAAGATTGTACGGGGTGGTATAATAAAGAAAGTCCCTCCGTAACGTTGTTCGGTGGAGGAAGTATAATAAAGAAGAAACGTTGTTCGGCGTGGTATAATAAGAAAGTCCAATAACATACATATCTGGTATATGGCTGTTGATAACACCATTAGCATACCATTGCCATAAATCTGTACTGCCACCTGCTTTCTGGTAAATATAGAATTACATTTATAAGATACGATTTAAATCAAAGAATTACTGTAATGCACAATACAAATGATCACCTGACGAATTTGCCTCCAACATGCCACAGAATCGGGTATTTCAAAAAATTTAACATAACAACACAATAAGTCTAGTAATATATTATTGAAAGACACAAGGGACGAAAATCCAATCCATAAAATCTCGGTTCAGAGTGGATCAATTTGAGTGAAATTTTCAGCAAATTCCCTTAGCATTATCTAGTTTTTACCTACTATAGTAAGAACTACCAGCTTATTATCTAATCTCCTTTAATGTATCTTTAATATATCATAGACATAGATTAAATCTTTGATTTTAGAACATGATTGACACACTCTTACCTTTTCGTATTTTCCCCTATTTGCGATAACTTCGTATTCAACCCTAGAAATAATATACACAATAATATATTACAAAATCTAATCTAGCGAAAAGTGTTTTTACTTTATTAACAATGTTTAAACCCTTTTCTTAATCGACTTCGGATTCGAGCCTGAAATACTCTGTTTCTGAGCATGCGTGTTAATCCAAGTCACTACCATGACAGACAATCTACAGCAGAATACTGTACATATATACACTCTGACTCACTTACCCCTCGTTCGATCTGTTATGGACAATGTTGGTCATGACAAGGTTCTTTGGGGGTTTTGCAGCATGGTTTTCTCTTTGAGTTTGGTGCAGAACAGACGGCCTGACAAGGAACAACGTCTGTTCGTTCGAGTGGGAAATTTTGCCCGAACCGTAGCGTTTCCGGCTGCTACTGCCTTGGGTTCTTTCGTGTGCAATGCAATATATACACGATTGGGCATCGAGAATATCATCCCTGACAAGTAGGGCCCTTGCTTGAAAAATCTCGCTGTCCACGCAGGAATTCGAACCTACAATATTCTGGTCGATAAATGTTGAATTGGATTGATCGGTGGTATAATGAGTTCTGCGGGATTGAATTCCTTTTTCAGAAAGATTGGCTAGAAATTTTTTCCACTAAATTTAGATTCATGTTTGGCTTAAAGTATCAACTTTTAGCTTTATTTACGGAGGTAAAAGTATAGACGAAGACAGATTGTCGTCTCACAAACAAATCAACACAAAGAAAGCAATTAAATCGATGATTTCTTTCCTTTTTTTACCAATTCAAGTGGTATGTTAAGTTTAAAGGCTAGATGTAGAGCCAAGAGACTCATGTTGGAAATCTGAAGGAAATAAAATAAAACGCGCTTAAACGTCCGACTACATTAGGACGGGCAAACGTCAGGCAGTGTGTAATGCGGGAAGCGTCGACAGGAGGGAATTCGACTCCAAAATCCCGGGACCTGTTTGTAAGTGGGCAGCGACATGCGCACTGAGCTAGTTCGAGTTACCTGCAAGTATATTTCCTGACAGCAGAGACTACATTATGATATTGGACATAGGGTGGACTAAAACAAGAATTGTAAAGATAGCTATATTACCTGACAAAGTTGGCTCGCCAAGTGTCCCGATCAGAAGGAACAGAGTGTTTGTGTTTTACACCAAAAAACAACGACTTGAACGGTATCGCCATTTCTACTGTCCAAAACGTACCTGATAATTGAAAAAAAAACTTGTTTTTATTTAAAAAGTATTGAAATATTATTTATGAACGCTACAGGTTTAAAGAAAAGCTTTCAGAAGAATAATCCCTAATTCCATTGTATATATCCATAGCCACCCCGACTTGCAGACCACAAGTTATTCTGGGCACAGAATACACCCAAAATATCATAGAGATTTACCGTTAGAGGTTTTTTAAGTAGCTAGAATGTAAAGATAATTTTTCGGTATTAAAAAAACACATGTTAAAACAATACTAAAGAGTTGATTTTCACCAATGAACATAAGAGACGAGAAATATTATTTTTGAATTACTTGGTTTGTTTGGGTCATTTATAGATCCATCTATATAGATCGACCTTTTGACATCACTCTCCCAGATAATCTGCTGTTCTCCATCATCAATATAAGGCTGAAAATATTACAATATCTGGGTTAGGGTTTAGCGATTGTTTCACTAATAATACAATATCTGGGTTAGGGTTTAGCGATTGTCTCACTAATAATACAATATCTGGGTTAGGGTATACAATATCTGGGTTAGGGTTTAACGACTGTCTCACACTTCTTCATGCTATATTATTAGACTTCATCAAACGTCTATAAGATTTATATTGGATTGAACTTTATAATAAAATTTAAACAAAACTATGTCGCAATATGACGTTTGTTAATACAATATCTAGGTTTAGAGATTGTCTCATGCTTCGGAATAGAATTTAAACTATACTTTATCGTTAATAAAATGTCTCTCTCGAAAGATTAAATGTCAAACATTCAATTCTTCATGCTATGTTGCTTTAACCAGAGCTAAAAATGCCTACTACTGAAAATATTCTATTACCTTTGTCATCATGATATCTGAGACGGTTCCCAAAGCATTCATAACTATTTCTTTATATCTGTGAGAGAGAAAAAACAACTGATACAGTAAAACCTTTATTCACACAACGACTCAAATTACGCCTACACCATGATATAATTAACCTGCAACGTCTTATTGTAGTATCTTGGAAGATGTCTTTTCCTCGAGGGGGTTCGGTGGCCGAGGAGTCTAATGTGCGTGTTTTAGATCGTAAGATTTTTGGGGTCTAATCTTTCTATTGAATTAAACCACACTGTAGTAATTATTGTGTCTCTAATCTTTACATTGACCCCCTAACGATATAAGCAGGCATTATACTTACTTGTGATTATTCTGTTTTGTGTCAATCAGAATCTGAAGAAAAAAAAACAAATAAACGACACCGTTATTTATAACCAGTGATTACGTAAAAAGGTTACTTCGTAAATACTGTATGTATGAATATAAATGGCATCGTATATAATGTATTTATGAATATTTAATAGGAAGTGCGGGGGGGGGGCACGCATAATTTACACAAAACAAATAAACGGACAAGACACAGTGTCGTTAGCAGCGGGAGGAAACCGGAGGACACGGGGAAAACCCACGAGGTTGGACAGACGACCCTTCTCCTTGCCACATGCAATCGGAGAAACGAAACCAAGCCAGTTGAGTAAATGGCAGACCATATTATACAGCGCGCACGTGCTAACCATGGAACCATCCACCGCTCAAAGAAGGAATTGTTATGTCTCTAAAACTTAAAATTTTCCTGTTATTAATACACACGTCTTACCTGTAAGCTGTTATCACCATAGACTACAAAACAAGAAAACAAAACAGATACTAGTTTTATACTGGATAAGATATAGTATATGTGGTAAACATAGGCTACTATCAGAAGTTGGATTGTCCTATCTGATTAAAGTACAGATCTATATTGTATTTGTTTATATTTTCGATGGCCTACACTACATGAAGATCTGACAAGTTATAGTAGGAGTTCATGCCAGGGTTCAAACATTGATTAATCAATTAGCGTTGACGTTTCTAGGGGTTTTACTCGCAGTAGATGGTCAAACATTAAATGAAATAAAAGAAAGTCATAATTCTAAGACCAGATGACGTTTTGTCGTGCATCATGACGTATATCCCCGACCTTGACCTACCTGGACCATCATGTTTCGTTATATTTGCCCACACATCCGGCTCCTCCATATAGAATGCTAAATATAAATTCACGTCATCATAACGTAATTTCATCTTAGTTTCATAACGAGGCGTAGGTGCTCCTTCACCCCTGATATCTGAAATATAGAGTGCGCCCAATTACCACTATATTAACTGCCCTCTTCAATACATTTCTTAGAGAAGGCATAACAATCTTTTAGAGGCATTTAGTAACTGGAAAGAGCATTAAACTATAACACATACTTATGGAAGAACAATTACTGTTTTATTTAGGTGACGTTTCGAAGAGTATTCTCTCAACGTTTTCAAGCAAGTGAGAGAATACTCTTCAAAACGTCGCAAACAGTAATTGTTCTTCCATAAGTATGTGTTATAGTTTAAGAATGCATAACCTTATTCCATAAGAAACGAATGAAGCTCTCGCTTCAATTTGCTTTTCAAAACATATCAGCCAGCGGTGGACAGCCGAGTAAAATACTGCGTAGTTTCTGGGTGCATGAGTCCATTAGTGTAAACTTATATAAGAATGCAGCGTTGTAGAGTTGGGGGGGGGGGGGCACGTAAAAGGGCACATTGACACGCATCGTATAATTTACAATTTATTATATTCTTATTTTTGTTTGGGTTTTTTTTTTAAGTGAAGCCACAAGACGGTTGAATGGATGAGTTAACGAGTCCAGAGAAAAGTGAAATACAGACATAAAATATTCTTGAAAAGACACAAATTTTCAAAAATGAACTCGGGGAGGGTCGCTTCCCCTTGCTACCCTCTTAGCTACATCACTAAACTTAAGCTATGAAACAATAACGTGGTGGTTAATAAAGAAGAGAATAAAATATTTGTCAATGTCGTGAAATATTAAACAACACAACACAATTTATATGGAAAACAATCACTGGTTTATACACATATAGCACAACGTTTCAACAAGTATTCTCTTATTGTTATCAAGTCATCATTTGTACTTGTTAACGATAAGAGAATACTTGACGAAACGTCGTGCTATATGTGTATAAACCAGTGATTGTTTTCCATATAAATTCTGTTGTGTTGTTTAATATACTCAATCATTACATGTCACTCAAGGATTAGGTGTGAAATATGTTTGAGTGTACGTGAGAATAGTATGTGTGTAAGGGGGTGGGGCGCTTCCCTTGCTACCCTCCTAGCTACACCGCTGAACGTAACCTAGGATTAGGTGTGATATATGTTTGAGTGTACGTGAGAATGGTATATATGTAAGTAGGTAAATAAAACTAACAATGGCAAACAATACTTTGTTTACATAAATTATACACTATTAACATTTTTAAACGTTTTTTGTCTCTTTTCGTAAAGGTTAAACATTTTTTACATAAACGAAATGAAATGAAATTGGGTTTAACGTGTATCCGATATGCAGTGTTTGTTCTGTGAGAAATTATGTCCGAACAATGGCGTTTCCGCCTACTCTTAGTTGAATACTACTTGTCAAGGTTTCTGTAACGCAAACGCCTCATTGCCCCATCCGAAAGACTAGACATTGTTGTTTGCAAGGCACTCCACCCCCTACCACTGATAAGGAGAAACCACGTTGAAAACTCTCCGGGACTTTCTAGACCACCACCGTAATCGAACACAGGAACTCATAGTGAGTGAGACAGCGTTTTACTGGGTCAGTTAAACAGCGCCTTACTCTGTTGGTCAGACAGCGTCTTACTCGGTTGTGAGACATCATCTTACTGGGTTAGAAAGCCAGCGTTTTATAGGGTCAGTGGGACAGCGCCTTAGTCGGTCAGCGAGACAGCATCTTAATTGGTTAGTGAGACAACGTCTTACTCAGTTAGTGAGACAGTTTCTTATTCGGTTGTGAGACAGCATCTTAATCAGTTAGTGAGACAGCGTCTTATTAGTTGTGAGACAGTGTCTTACCCGGGTAGTGAGCCAGTGTCTTACTGAGCGCCTTTCTCGGCTAATCAGCCAGTGCCTTACGGTGGGCCAATGTGGACTCTCAAATTTTACCAAATTTTTAGTAAGATACAAAGTGTTAACTACGTACCAACGAAAGGTGCTGACCATGGTACTTCCCTCCAGGCCTGTTCATCAAGTTTACCATCTATTACAATACTATGAGTATCCACATGATATACCACATAGTGGGATGGTTGGGGGATATAACAGGAACTAGCCTGACAGACATCTGATTGACAGTTAGCTAAATATCTAAAGAAACAAAAAGATTGGAATCAGATTAGAAAAAAGACAAAATATCTGGGTAGAATAAAGCTGGAGAAAGAAAGACTGAAGAAAATAAACCGATTAAAAGAACAAACCGAGGTCCGTCAAACGAATTTACAAAACACATTCGCTAGCCTGATTATATCTATCTTCCATCGGGGATGGCGAATTCGACATGTCTTTGTAAATTTGGCTCCAAACTAAATCATCACTGAGGAATTGTTACCACTTCCAGTTTATTGCGGAACGCCACTAAGCTAATGTAATGACTTTTGTTGCATGTTTGTGTGAGAAGAAAGAAATGGTGAGCTTAAAGTAAGACAAAATATAAACAAGAGAGCTGATCAACTTCCACCGGTAAATATCAAACACAGGTGTTTACAGGTGCAAAGTTTGTTCACGGTTTTAAATCTCCATTTAGGTACGAAAAAACATGTCTTCTGTACTCTTATAAAGAGAGAGAGAGAGAGAGAGAGAGAGAGAGAGAGAGAGAGAGAGGGAGGGCTTTAGCAGTGGTAGAACTCGTACAACAGTGGTGATGGCCACGACACTTTGCAGGGGTCTTTCAATAAAAGAAACGAAAGTAAAATGGGTCTTAGTGCTTTATTTGTCTGTACCATACGACAATACGCCAAGGACTGTTGGGTCGATTATCAACTATCAGGGGATCTCTAACGTACTGCTAACGGCATCCACAAGACCGCGATTTTTGGCCCCATCCGAAAAACTAGACGCTTTATCTTGCCACGTCCTATATTCGGGACCACTTGCAAACCAGACTTGGATGGACATTCTGGTTATTGAAGCAGCGCCAAACACACATCACAACCATGGCTACCGACAGAGATGAGATTATCAGGTATATATTAATGACTCGGGCAATCGTTGGTCTTTCGTCAAATTGGAAGCAAATAAAGACTTACCTATTCATATCGGGATCATCTTTAGTCGATTCTCCGCAAGACTCCATACTGGAGAAACTATAATTTCCACGAGAATCAACAATAGTCCCGGCATCATGGGGAAGATTCGTATCCGTGATATCGGAAGCTATATGAGGTCGAAGTAGATATCCCAGAACAAAACCCGCTCCAAGAGCAATAGCTGCTATAATAGCCGAGATGACATACACAGACGAACTCTTTCCCGCCGCCATTTTAACTTTGAGTAAGAAGTGTGGTTTCAATCACTAATGGATAGTTTTGACTGCAGTGTGAGAGAGGGAAAACCGAATAGTCACACTTTAAATCTCTGGGTGATTTACAACTTCCATTTAAAACACCCGTCTCTTCAGTAATGACCATTTGAGTTGGAAATTACTGGCGGTATAAACTGTATATGGATTGTGGTTTATTGACAAGCTGTGTGGATGAGAGAAACGACACGTTCCGGTGTGGCCAGTCTGTCAACTAAGACACTACAGCAGTTGAACCACACATTTACATACGATTAAACCAACACATAAAAGACGCGATAAATCCAAATACATTCATTTAACAAACACAATAGTTTAAAACAAAGTGATAAATACAACCAACTTAACTCTTTAACTTAAGACCTTGGCCCGAGATTTATTGCAACTGTCATCTCTTTGTTTCCAAATTATCTTTTTTTCCTGTTAATTTTAAAAGCGCCATTGTTTCTTTTGTCTAACAACTGTGGAGAGCTCATTTTAATTTTTCACACCTAATACTAAGATTTTGAGAGGAGTTCGTTTTAAATTTCCACCCGTAATACTACGATATTTAAGGAATAATTATTGTTTATGCCACCTTAAGATTTTAGTAGGATGGGGGGTGGTTATGAATAAGTAATTGCACAAGTAAAAGGGAAGCCAACAGAAAGGTGGGAATTATTTTTTATTCATTTTTTTTTTGAGGGGGGAGGGGTATGCAAATACTGAAATATGTTCGAAAAAAAGAGTGTTTCTTTTGAAGAGAGAGAGAGAGAAATGGGGTTTAACGTCCACTCGACACAAACTAGGTCATTTTGGGACTAACATATGTTATCAATTTTATTTCAATAATTCGCTTGAGGGTAGGGGTCTTTAACAGTGGGAGGAAACCGGAGTGCCCGGAGGAAACCCACGAGGTTGAGAAGGCGCCCCTATCTCCATGCCACATACGCTCACACCATGGATCGAAACCGCAGCCGCGAGCCAGAGGTGACCGGCCATCTGTAGACTACTAAGCCATCCCAATCCCCCTTCTTTTGAAGAAAGTAGGCACTATAATGAAATGGGATTTAACGGCCTACTTTTCTGTTCAAACAGTTCTGAAATCCACGTGCAAATCATCGTTCTAGTTGACTGCAAGTAGTGGCTAGTATCGTACACGAGACAGGGTGTGCTTACTCTCTCTAGAGAGCTAGATACCATGGCTTCTCATTTATTTGGGTTTGTATGGGTTTTTGGGGTTTTCTGTTGTTTTTTTGGGGGGAGGGGGTCTTTTTTCTAGATTTGCATTTTAAATTTGGTATCTATGCTTGTCAAACACTTATTAAAAAAATGAAGCATTTCACAAAGATTGCTACTACGTCCTGTTATACTACCAAGGATTGAGTGTAACTTCCTATTTTTCGGCACCCACGGGGACATGTAGGCGGACAAATGGCACCGGGTGTGCTATGGGGGAGGTTTGAACGGACATACAATTCCAATTGTTAAGATTATTTTTTCGCTTTTCCTGGTTACGCCCACCGTCATGCACCACAAACATAAGTAAAACACTCTGGAAAATGCAAAGAAACCGGTTGGAACCGAGAATTTCCTGGCTTGTGGCCAATTATTTTATGTATCCTTAAATATACATTATTATTCATTATGTTACATAATGTTCACCATTAAATGTGCTATGCTATATTGTTCATCATTAAATACACAATGTGTGTAATATTTTGTTCATCATTAAATATACAACGTATGTAATATATTGTTCATCATTCAATATACAACGTATGTAATATATTGTTCATTCTTAAATATACAACGTATGTAATATATTGTTCATCATTAAATATACAACGTATGTAATATATCGTTCATCATTAAATATAGAATGTGTACAATATTCTGTTCATTGTTAAATATACATGTACAATGTAATATATTGTTCATCATTAAATAAATAATGTATGAAATACATTGTTCATCATTAAATATACAATGTATGTAATATATTGTCCATCATTAAATATAGAATGTGTATAATATTTTGTTCATCATTAAATATACATGTAAAATGTAATATATTGTTCATCATTAAATAAATAATGTATGAAATACATTGTTCATCATTAAATATATAATGTATGTAATATATTGTCCATCATTAAATATACAATGTATGTAATATTTTGTTCATAATTAGATATACAATGTGTGTAATATATTGTTCATCAATAAAAAAAATATATTAATTAGGCATATACTGAAATCCAAGATGGGGTTTTTTGGGGGTTTTTTTACATTGTTAACACTTAGTAAGGGATGTTTATACTTCAAAGTCGGGTCTCCCAAGCTTCCGGGTACAAAAAATAGATTAACAACTGAAATGTATAGATTTAGGTAGAGAAGTTTGCTAGAAGTGTGAAAAACGTGAAAATAATTAGAAATCCAATAATCAATATGTGTATACTTGATGCAATCACGAAATTATATTTAATTTTGATATTAGTTTGTTACACAAGTTTCTTCCTATAGACAAGGTTATTTAATGAATCGTCCCATCAATATTGGTTCGTGAACTTTTAACGTGTGAGAGAGAGACGTGGATGAAGTTTGAAATCTACTGAACATACATTAGGTAATTCTTGGCTAACAATTATGATTCAGCTTTCGATCGTTCGTTTCTGGAGTTTAACGTCCACTTCCACCAAGGCCCAAGGGTGATATTATAGACAAAGATGAAGCTTGAAACATTTGGAACCTTTAGAAGGGGATGTGACCACGGGTTTTAAACATCTTTCCTTAATCACAGAAACTGTCATTTTTATACGAAATACTAACGTTGTTTTGTTTTCGGATCCAAAGTCCCCTGACAGCGGCCGGGTTAATAAATAATTTTGGACATAAATGGGGTTTAACGTTTATAGAACACAAACTAGGTAATATGAGATGTGTTTCATTAAAGATAAATTATGGGAGATAAAATAAAGAGTTGGCAGTTCCCAATATGATATTTAAAAACTACATAGTGTAAAGGTAATTTGCTGAAAATTTCAGTCAAATTGATCCACTTAGAGCTGAGAGCAAAGCGGGTGAAATTTTCACCTAGCCTCGGTCATCATTACTAAAATAATCAATACAAACAGCATAGTCTCGATTATCCACGCTTTAAATTTAATTATCAATGGCCGCTTAGCAGCATATAGGAATCTAAATCCAGCCAACATCGAGAGCTAGCTTAGACATCGAGAGTTAATTAATGTCTAATTGATAATTTAGATAACATTTCAGGCCTAGAGAAAGACTTGTAATTGGCAGATTTAGCTCTTGCATAATGCATATTTAATATTATACGCTTGCATTTGCGATCATTTAAAATGGGGAAGAGTGGGATGAAGAGCAACCCCTTCATGTCTCCTCCCTTAATCCTACATACTACCATTTACGTATTTAATTACACTTACGCGAACAGTATGCACGATAGCTCGCTGATTTTGTCAGATCTTCCGGAGGTTCGCCCAACACATGGATGGAACATGTGATTGGTTAATATACATCCAGAAAGTCCACGGTTGGTCAGTCTGGATGTATATTATCACGAAAACAAGTACCTGTCCGCAATCCTGTGTCCAAAATGGGTATAATTGGCCAACTTATAAAATGGCTACCGGTGTTGGCTTGTAAATTCCAATTCCCACCCAGTTATTATAACATTATAGTTGAGTTTGGTGTCAAACTATACGTTCTCGGGGTAGCTGAATTCACTTCCATACACATTTTATGTGATAAGTGTTACCGCTGGGTCAGTATTGGGGCCATTCACGATGGCGGTAAGTTTGATAGAGAAAACATGAGGATCAAGTTTGGTGTCAAAATCTACGTTTTCGGGTTAGCTGAATCCATGTTCATGCATATTTTCGTGAATAAGTGATTCCCCTGTGTCAATAAAGGAGAAACTTCAATTAGGGATTTAGATTTGCAATTAGGGGTTGAAGATTAATGATACTTCTACCTTAGACCTAAAACAATAATATTCATCCAGTATCAACTAAATTTCATTTGAAATGTCTCCCAGCTCACTACGGTAGCAGCGTAGACGAATGCTGACTAGGTGTATGTTGAGACACAGATGGATCAAAGACCAACTTAACCGGAGCGGGGCCTTGGGCCTGACTAGAATCGCCGGTCCCCTAACGCGACGAAAATATTATTTCTTACATATCCTTTTAAATGGTACGCATGCGTAACACATTTAAACAGGCCATAACACATACATAATATTTGATCACATACGAAATCTTTTCAACTCCGTTTGCCATACAAAAAGCCTAGACCAAATACCGAGCGGAACTTCACACAGAAGGTTGAGGGATAGCTCAGTCTCCGCCCTCGCGCCGCTAGATCGATTACCGTGAAACTTTCATCTGGAATTTGATTTTTTTTCTTCTTTTTGCCATAAAGCGGAAATTCATAATTTCTAAGAAAGTCAAAACATAATTATTTCTATGTCTTTTGCTCAAAAGGTTGTCAACTCACTATTATACGATCATGGGCAATATTTCACCGAAAATTACGTGAATTTCCTCCCTTGTTTTCCCATTCCCCTCCATGCAATGGCGATCTTCAAACGTTTGAATTTGAAGTTGATAATGATATTTTTGCCAATTACTCAACTGGCAATAGTGAATTATAGGATTAATAGGATTATTCTTTAACAAGGTAAGACTGTTTATAGATACAATCTATTTTAGGGCTTTATTTTAATATATTTTAAAAATATAATTAAAAAATATGAAATTGCCGTTTTAAGTCCGCGGTATAACTTGTCACCAAAATGTGCACGGAAATGGACATAGCTACCCCAATTTGACCAATTTGGACACGATCTTCCAATTGGGAATTCTTGTCTGTGTCACCACGGGCCCGGGACTGTACAGCGCAACGCTTACGACTAGCCCCCGGATCCATTCACTTTTTTTGAATTGTTTGTTTATGGTCTCTGAGTATGATGCCTTATCCATATACTTACCATTGAGTACAGACTACAGCCCAGCACCTTTATGTGACCAGACTTTTAGTTATGGAATCGCGTTGCTTAACCATGACGTCTCGGGTTCGCTCTCGCTGTTGGTCGAGAAAGTTCCTCGGGTGGGATTATAACCTGCGCTCCCGTATACACATAACGTTCGAGCAAATTAACCGTTGACAGTGTTGGAACTCAAACTAAGGGATGGCCGTGTCGCATCTAACTGGGCGATTTGTCTCCCATACCACACTATACAGCGTAAGTTACTCTTCGATAGGCAAGCATTTGAGGACGTAAAACCCGATTTCATTGCATTTACACAGTTAGATCAAAATATGTGCCTTTACCCTCAACTTAAATATCGACATCTAGTCTTTCCCTGAATCAATATGAATATCATTATCTTGTTGACAAACAGCGAGAGATTACCAAATAATAGTTTTTAATAAACACCAAATAAAAACATCGTTGGTTGAAAAATACACGAAATATTTCTGCCAATCAAACATAATGGCCGCTTTAAGCCGTCCACATCTACCTTGTAACAAGTAGCTTATTCATGGCGTATGAAACGGTCTGTGTCTATTTGACGCGAGACCGTTACGATCTAAAGTAAATTTAGTTATTATCGCTCTGAAACAGGTGAATGTTAACAAGACTCGGCCATCGTATAAACAAACAAATTCCAATCGGATGTCACCGATGTTTGTTCCTTCCGTCAAGGCGAAGCTTTCCCCCTTCGAATCATTCTAATGAAGTACGTCTTTTGGCGAGGTTGTGATCGAAGACCTACGTTGTTTACTGTTTCCATTGCTCAAACACGAGGGTTAAGAGAAACTTTTCAATCTGTGTCTGCCATTTAATCATCGACAAAAGATGTGCCTATGATTGAGAACTATTTCCTACGTTCGGCGATTTCCCAGGAACATTATTGGACCTTTGATATTTGTTGGATTCATATCGATTGAAGCTGTATGACTGTGTAAGTATAATTCATATTTAATTATTGAATAGCTTTAGTTAATATTTTCACGAAATCCCGAAAACATCATCCGGGGGGTTTTGTATCTTGAATAAGCAAAATGGGTATTAACGCCCTACTTTTCGGCACCAATCGTGATAGTGATAACGGACATACGCCATGTAATGTGCTATGGGTGACATTTTGCACAGGGAGCGACGCTGCACCAACCGTTCGCATCTAAACTGTCTGTCAAGGGGTATTTACTCTTTCAGTTTTCAAACTCCTGTTTTATGTCACATAATCTCCCATTTAGTTTAAAATGCTCTGCATCTCTATATTCTTTTTAAAAAATAAACATAAAACACATTTATTTAAATGAGCTTTAAACTGACTCTGTATACAATCGTTAACATGTCCATAATCTAGTTGAGGTGTTTTAGTGTTAGTGTAAAGTGCCCCTGAACATGTTATATGAAAGGGTGCACTATAAATATTCTGTAATAATAATAATAATCAAAAATAATATTGTCATGGGGCCGACGTTACTCCTTGCCCCCCCCCCACCACCACAACCCGTCATATAACACTGACAACAGCTGTGGTCCCCGTCACTGCTCCCCTTCAATGCCCAACTGCTAAGGTGTCTACTACGTGCATGCAGATGGAGTGCACTGTTGGACCTCGACAAAACACATAATAATTGAAGGTCCGCCGTTGGTCTTGAAAAACCTCAGACCAACACATCGATTCGAACCGGGAAGTTTAAATCAAATGTATATACCCAAATTATAAGTATTACATTTCCTCAATAATAATTGAATGTCCGCCGTTGGACTTGAAAAATTTCAGACCAACACATCGATTCGAACCGGGAAGTTTAAATCAAATGTATATACCCAAATTATAAGTATTACATTTCCTCAATAATAATTGAATGTCCGCCGTTGGACTTGAAAAATTTCAGACCAAAACGTGGATCCGAACCGGGAAGATTAAATCAAATGTATATACCCAAATTATTAGTATTACATTTCCTTGACGGGTAAAGGTGTGTGAATGAGAGGGAGGGGGGCATCTTGCTATATGGAGCGTATCTTCTATCTTCATTGAATTAGCTCAATTACGGATTGACATCGAGATGAAACAAATAATTATGACTGGTTGGACAAAAAAAAGGTATAACTAACAAAGTGATTGAGCATATGAAACGATCCTTGATATTAAAAAATATCATTCAAATTATCGTTGTACATGCAACAATGCGAAACATTAAAGATACTGTGACGGCTAAACCTTAAAATCTTATGAAATGCAAAAGATGTAAGGATTTTAATAACATGTAGAGCTACAATATCAAAACTTTTACCTGCGAATGTTACGTTTGTAATAACAGAACGTGAGTGCTGAAAAATGAGAAATTCGCTCAAAAAGTAAATTCGTTTTACGATGTAGGAGATAATGTTTCATTATGAACTAGTTTAATTGCACATGAAATGAAATAAATTAAATAAGATTTAACGTCCTATACCGCTCTCCTATACCGCTCTCTGAGTAAAATTTGTCATATAGCATGCTGCTTGGAGCATGCACGTCTTCATTGCCCTATTTGACGTTAAATCCCATTTCATTTCTGATATTAGGGTATTTCGGTAATTCCTTATTGCGTCATTGGCATTTTTCTCTAAAATATCAAATTTCTCATAGCATAATCCATGTTAATGTGTACTTAGACTGATTATTTAACGTTTAATTAAGAAAACAAAATCAAAATTCCAACGCTAGATAATGTTTCGGAAATCGGATTTTTTTTGGTGGGGGGGGGGGGGGTCTTACAAAAGCGGGGACTGGCCTATCAATAAGTGTTTATTGTGCACAAAATGGCGGCCGGATTATTGCATTGCGAGCAGCATAGCGATATGAATTTCCAGTTCCACATATCTGTGTAAATACTGAACGGATGTGAACCATTATTGGACTGGTATTCCTATTATACGTTCATCTTGTAGTTTATAGCGATTTTACCGCAATAAAATGACGCATCGGGACTTGTCTGGTATATTTGCCTGTTTTGGAGAAAAAGTATATCCTATATTAAACTATAAAGATAGGCTGGCACTGCCAGGCAGGATACGCCCACATTTTCGAGAGATGGATAGAGAACAAGCAATACAGAAAGTGATTTTTCCTACATCATTAAGTCCTGTATGTCATAATGTATTGGGAGCAGCCATTTTGTTGGTCAGTTCCAAACTGATATTCATGAAATTCGAAGCTGACAATGATTATGGTGTGACGGTACACAACCTAGAAATGTGTACAAACGGCGGCCATTTTGTCTGGCAATTATGGTCCGATTTTCTCGAAATTCGAACTCAACCTTTCGTAGGGTGTAACAGTGATAGAGTCAAACGTTTTTTTTAAATCGGATAATAACTGTGACCTCCAGAGGGACCATAGGCGATTTTTCGGACAATCAGGGGCCATAATTCAGGAAGTTACGATCCGATATGCGCAAATAACGAAAGGAACCAAGATCTTTGGGTTATAACCATGCATTTCAAGTTTCATCAAATTCGAATTAAAATTGTGACCTATACAGGGTCCACAACCATGATCTACCATTTTTTAACAGTATTCGTGTACAAACGGCGGCCATTTTGTATGGCAATTTCGGTCCGATTTTCCCGAAATTCAAACTCAACCTTCCTTACGGTGTAACGGTAATATAATCAAACGTTTTTATAAATCGGATAATAATTGTGACCTCCAGAGGTATCACAAGCTAAAAGAAAGGCGATTTTGCGTATAATATGGGGCCATAATTCAAGAAGTTACGATCCGATATGCGCAAATATCGAAAGGAACCAAGATCTTTGGGTTATAACCATGAATTTCAAGTTTCATCAAAATCGAATTTAAATTGTGACCTCTACAGGGTCCACAACACTGATATACCATTTCATTTTTTAACAGTATTCGAGTACAAACGGCGGCCATTTTGTATGGCATTTTTGGTCCGATTTTCCCAAAATTCGAACTCAACCTTCCTTAGGGTGTAACGGTGATATGATCGAACGGTTTTTTAAATCGGATAATAATTGTGACCTCCAGAGGTACCACAAGCTAAAAAAGGTGATTTTTCGGACAATCAGGGGCCATAATTCAGGAAATTACGTTCCGATAGGCGCAAATATCGAAAGGAACCAAGATCTTTGGGTTATAAACATGCATGTCAAGTTTCATCAAAATCGGTTCAAAATTGTGACCTCTATAGGGTCCAAAAGCTAGAAACGTGATTTTTCGTACAATCAGGGGCCATAATCCATGAAGTTTTGATCCGATACATGCCAATATCGAAAGCAGTCGAGATCTTATGGAGATAAACATATATTTCAAGTTTCGTCAAAATCGGGTAAGAATTGTGACCTGTAGAGAGTCCACAAACAATTGTGGACGGACGGACGGACGTCCGGACGGACAGGGGCGACGACATAATACGTCCACATGAAAATGTGGGCGTATAAAAATGAATGTATGTAGACTAAAGTAGTTATGTGATCATATTGGTTATTAAATTAGGTTGTTTTTACAATTTGCCTTTCTTTGAGAAAATATCCTACATCTAAATTACAAAAATGAACATTAAGGAAGTTATGTGGACATATTGTTTTATTTTTTTATTACTTAACCTTTTAAGGTAACAATTGTCAACCGGCCATATTGGATTATTAGCGCTTTGTTTGAGTTAATCTTTACAGTTAATGCTAATATTGAATTAAGTGGTGAAAAATGCAAAATGGCTGTCATTTTATCACGACCATATGAAAGTTTATTTAATATGTTGAAATAACTTTCAAATATTAGTCTTTACGATCTTCACATTAAAGATTATTTACTCTAGATGAGTTGTGTTCAAGCTGACTTGGTCATGGTAGCCATTTGTACGTTGTCCCTTAACTGGCCCTTCATCTCGCAAGGGGAATTCACTTATTTAAATCTCGATGAACTTTCTCTGTGATCGAACAAAGCCCCCCACCCATTTTTTAGCGAGCCAACGTCTTACTCATTGGCTTGATAACGTTGAGAGAATACTCTTCGAAACGTCGCCTAAATAAATTAAGTAGCTGTTATTCCATGAGTATGTGTTTTTGTTATTGCGAGAGAGACATTTAAACTTGGGAGGTAACCCTACTATTTTTGACGTACAAACCTAAAATCGAATACTTGATTTTCACGGATAACTAGACTTGTATTCTATCCTACCCTACATAGATTTATTAATAATATTGTTAACATATCCAATAACTATATCTTCATTTTATAGCACACCTACAGTATTATCAATATCCATTTACAGATAAGTTCATATAACTACGGTATTATCTATATCAGTTTACATATAACTTCTTATTACTTCGGTATTATCAATATCAATTTACAGATAGCTATGGTATTATCAATATCAATTTACAGATAACTTCCTATAACTACGGTATTATTAATATCAATTTACAGATTAAGTTCTTATAACTAGGGTATTATTAATATCAATTTACAGATTAAGTTCTTATGACAAGAGTATTATTAATATCAATTTACAGATTAAGTTCTTATGACAAGAGTATTATTTTTATCAATTTACAGATAACTTTCTATAACTATGGCATTATTAATATTAATTAACAAATAACTTCCTATAACTACGGTATCATTAATATCAATTTACAGATAGCTACGGTATAATCAATATCTATTTACAGATAACTTCCCATAACTACGGTATTATTAATATCATTTTACAGATAACTTCCTATTATAACTACGGGATTATTAATATCAATTTACAGATAACTTCCAATAACTATGGTATTATTAATATTAATTTACAGATAACTTCCTATAGTTACGGTATTATTAATATTAATTTGCAGATAACGTCTTATTACTAGGGTATTATTAATAAAATTTTACAGAAAACTTCCCATAACTACGGTATAATTAATATTAATTTACAGATAACTTCCTATAACTACGTTATTATTCGGCATGTCTTTTATGGAACAATCTGCATTTTGATATAAAGATGTGTAAAAATGTTGAAAATTTTAAGATGAAACTGAAAACTCGTTTACATGTATATTGAGCACTGAAGAAATCAAAATATTCAACTGATGACCTACTTTGTTTTCGTGTATATTTAACTTGCAACTGCATTTTATCTTATTTTGTGCAATTATGGTGTCCTTCCTATATTGTACGTGTGTATGTTTTGTAGTTTAAGAGTGACTACTTCCAATAGCCGTTTCCGATAATTGTGCCAGACACGAGAAATGAAAATGGTGGCGTCTGTAGGAGTTTTGATCGTTAAAACCGACACAACCAGTCTTTGTTTGAGAATTAATGTCAACAATAAGTCAATTAAACCCGGGCATTTCAATGGATATTGTTTTATTTCTGGTCTAGACTAGAAAATTCGAAAAAAATGTAGTTCTCTTTTCTTGATCGTATTATATTCATTTGTTATGCTCATTAACATTAACACGAGAGATTCGAAAATATTTGTTTGTTAATTGTTATTATTATGGGGGGGGGCGGGTCTTACACGTGTAGGGGTGGGGAAGTTGTATGACCGAATGTTAAGCATGTGCGCGGTGTATCATCAGGTCTGTAATTGAGTCAACTGGCGTGGTTTCGATTCTACGCGGTTGTACGTGACAATGAGTAAATTTCCTTCCTCCCACTGTTAAAGACCCCTACGCGCAAGCGAGTTATTGAAATAAAATTGAACCATGTGTTAGTCCCGAAAGACCTAGTTTGTGTCGTTTGGACGTTAAAGCATTAAAGCAAATCTCTCTCTCTGTCTCTGTCTCTCTGTCTCTCTCTCTCTCTCTCTCTCTCAAACACACACTCGCTCTCTCTCTCCCTCTTACTCTCTCTCTCTCTCCCTCCCGTGTGCTTTAGATGATAAGGTCTTCATAGAGTCAAGTTGAGTGTTTAAACGTAGCAAGGAGAGGTGTCACCGCCTGTGAAAATTGTTTGTACGTTAATCCCGGAATACTTCATACCTCTTTTGTGCAATGTATTAGTAAATGACTGGAAAATAATCAGACTCGCACTGCCCAATAGTGAGGGTGCATGGACGTGTCGGCCCGGAACAGTTGGTTAAACAATACCAGGAATACCAGGGTTTCTACACGGTGGTTAAGTCAATAAGTATTGGCTCATTAATAAGGACATCCGGGGTTCAATTCAGATGGAAGTTCCTCGGAATTGTGCAGTATGGTTGTCCTTTGTCAGTGGTGCACGACTGAGCTGGTTAGTCGTTTGCATGGAACTAAAAACCAAATTCCCGTGTTAGCATTAGCGTAAAAACTATTTGATATTTAGAATTGGAAATAAGAATTGGCACATTGTATGGTGTATGTCCGTCTTCACTAGCCCGGTTGGTGTTACAAACAGTAGGAGGTTAAACCCCTTGTCATTTCATTTCTACATTTCTGCCCGTATAAATACTGTAAAACTTCCTGATAGGTAGAGGCGTGGTACCCAGTCTCACGTCAAGGGGCGGGGGGAGAAATTGGGCTAAACGTCCATTCGGCGCAAACTACTTCATCTTCGGGCTTTCCCCATTGTATTTCAATAAATTGCTTGAGCTTAGGAGTATTTAGCGATGGGAGGAAACCGAAGAAAATCCAGGAGGATGGACAGGCGACCCTACTCCTTGTCAAGTACGAGCTGGAAATCGAAACCACGCCACGCTGGAATCGGTGATAGACCTTATAATCTAAAGTGCACTAGATAATCCATTCCGCTACCCCCATCCACCCACCGTTACGTCAAGGGTATCTACTATTTCATTATACCGTTACGTCTAAGGTATCTGAAATATTCATGTCCGCGAATGGCGCTGGCTCACTAGGCAGGACGTGTCAGGTTCGATCCTGATATTGGCGGGTATTTTCCAGCCTTGTTTCCCATTGCCAATATGGCAGGACGGAGGACGCCAAAACGAGTTACACCCGTGTACTCTTTCCTTAAGATGCACGTAAACGAACCCTTGAAAGTTGGAATTCGATCACTGGACAAAACTCCTCTAATAACACAGTCTGGTGAATACCGTTTTCGTTACCCCGGTGTAGCCCTGTCCCCCTTTGTGTGTATGTTTATGTTTGTTTTACGTTGCGAATCGTCTTAAGAAGGTAGTTTGGGTCAACTATTGATGAATGTTTTCTCTCGAGAACCAAAAACAACCTGTTTTAATCCCGGCATTTGTCGTACTTCCTGTATCAACATCAAAACAAGTAGAACCATTTCAAGGTTCAGTCAGTCGTAAGACGAAAGGCTTTCCACGAGTTTTTGTGAGCAATAGAAACACGGTAAGCTAGTCTGTCCCATAACTCCATTGGTCATTCTTGGGCTGGCGACGGTCCTGAGCACTGAAGGATAACCCGCTTTGATCTGGCCATCCTATGCAAAGAAGCCAAACGAGAAATAACTAAAGTTAGTTAAGTTCATAAGACGGCCATTTTTCTCTTGTTTTCTTGTATCTTGTCTATTCGTAATTAAAGCTTTGGCTATTTGCCTGCTGGATCCTGGAATTCATTCAAATTAACTGCGCAATATCGTATTTCTGGCCTCCATTACAGGGGACAAGTCGTTTCGTTGTCATTTTACTAAACGTCAACGCAAAGACCGTGTTATTTGATAATTTGTTAGGATTTCACCTGGTAATAAATCGCTTGAAATGCGTTAACCGGTAATGTCGACTTATTTCTAAGAAAGCATAAAGGTAAATATTCAATATACATTATGGGAGATTGGATGATGAGTCGGCAATTCTCAAAATAATAGTTAAAAAGTAGATAATGTAAAGGGAATTTGTTGAAAATATCATTCAAATTGATCCGCTCCGAGAATTTAGCAATTGAATTTTGGGTGTAGCCTCGATCATCATTACTATATATAAAGTCCGTACGATAAAAATGTAGTCTCGAATATCCATTTCATGATTTAATTAATAATTTAGATAACTTTTCAGGCCTGAAGCAAGATCTTCACTTGGCAGATTTAACTCTTGCATAATGTATGTGTAATTAAAGTATGTTAGTGTATTGTCTTGGCGTAGGCCATGGTGCCGCTGTCCGGGAACAATTCTCCCGTAATCTGGAAAAACCTAGCAATTCAAATTTTGGTGAAAATTGAGTTAGACCCATATTTGTATATAATAATAGTTTTTTTGCTCTTTCACCGAAAGGGCTTCTGATTATCTTCATCTAAAAAAACAAAATAAAATTGTTTTTATATTCAGTAGCTTAAAAAAACAGTTTTCCTTTGTTTACTCAAATCTACATTCAACAGTGTTACTAGGTTTTTCCAGATTACGGGAGAATTTTCCTCATAGCGCACGGTATGGCGTATGCCCGTCCTTATTAGCCGAGTCGTTGCAGAAAAGTAGGACGTTAAACCCCATTTCATTTGTACGATCTGCCATTGTCTGGTAAATTGTATACTTTCGGAGTTTATGTATTCTGTTTTAACTTGTATATCATGATAGTTCTGCAGTTGCACAATAGGACAACGGCTCACTATCAGAATTTACCGAGTTCGAATCCCGACGGTTATTCTATGTCCGCTTCGGGATTCGAACGACCAGATATTGCACAGAGTATCCCGGGTTCGAATGCCGAAGAGTGCATAGATTAACCGCCTGATCCGAATCGGGATACTCTGGTTGTGCTAAACCAAAGTCCCTACTATGATGGTTGTATCTTTTATATGCATAGTAACGACATGGGGTAGCTACAATGGCCCACCGCCAAAGTATCCCGGGTTCGAATCCTGAATAGGACATACGATGACCGCCATGATTCGAACTCGGAATACTCTGGTTGTAGGCTATTGTCCCAACCCCAGGTCGTTATTAAGATAGTAGTATCCATTTATTAGTAGTAACATTCCAATATCACCAGCTTATGGAGTGTTTGTGTCTCAGTTAATTCGTTACGCGAGAGCTTGTTCCTTTTATTCTGATTTTTTAATTAGATCGAGGCATTTGTCGTCTAAACTTCAACTACAAGGATACGTGCGCACTAAACTTATAAAAACCTTTAAAAAGTTTTATGGCCGTCACATTGATTTGATTAGTAAATATAATGTGTCTCTCTCAGCTATTATTCTAGATATATTTAATTGACACGTTTACTATTACTATCTCCCTAATTATGTCATCACGTGCATTTTGCATACCGATAGTTCATTGGCCAAACATGCTATTATATTGAGATTTCGTCCAATAGTTTGGATGCAGCTATGGCGGGTGTGGCGCCAGGCAGGGTAAGCTTACTCTTCCGGACACCTGTTACCACTGTTTGTCGTGTATTTTCTACACGGGGAGCAGTCCATTTGCTGATTACACTATTTTGCCTAATAACGTTTTTAGGACTTCGAATTCTGTCTAATAGTTTGGATTGTTCGTACTTGGTTTTATTTTATCACTGGTTTATACACATATAGCACGACGTTTCGACAAGTATTCTCTTGGCGTTATCAAATACAAATAATATTTGTACTTGATAACGATTAGAGAATACTTGTCTAAACGTCGTGCTATATGTATATAAACCAGTGACTGTTTTCCATATAAATTGCGTTGCGTTAGTTTTTTTTTTTTATTAGAATCTGGGGTTTTTTTTTATATCTGCTTGGGACGTCTTGATACGTAAATAGACAGTTAGCTTTTACCTTGAAAGACTAACACCCCACCCCCACCCTCCCCACGGCAGTATCTCGATCGGGGTTATATAAGGGTTATGTAAATATACTGTTTAAAGTGAAAATCCTCCGCGTTTATACATCAAAATTTCCAGAGAAAGCGAGTAGGTGAAAGTTCACAGATAAATCCTTGAGATAAATACAGCGAGAGGGATATATATTTCACTTGTTGACATGGTTACACAATCTAAATATTTTTTTGAATTATTTACCCCGGAGTCAAAAGGTCAACAATGGTGGTAAATATGTAACTCCCAAAAATCTCCATTGTTGTAATCGATTAATGGGATAAAGCGTTAATCTCGGGTAATCTCCATGGTTTCGTGTATGTGTGTTTACGGTTGCTATGTCAACAGTGATATGTGTATGATGAACGGTTGCTATGTCAACAGTGATATGTGTGTGATGAATGATGGATACTTATCGATGGATTTTTGGAGAGTATAGATGAAATTAAATGAAATGGAGTTTAACGTCCTAATGTTCTGCTCCTAAACTGGCTAATGAAGACGGGCATACGCCATACAGTGTACTATGGGTGAAATTATGCCCGGTAGAGGCGCTACGGCCTACTCTTATACCGAATTCCAGCTGCCAAGGGATCTTTTACGTGCATGCCAATGTGTACATAGGATCTCGGTTTTCCGTCCCATCTGAACGACTAGACAGCTGCCCTTGTCCGGCACTACCTCCTGCATCATTGACAAGGGAAAACAACGCCGGAAAATTTATACATGAAAGTATTCTCTCTGATTTGTTTTCGTTTTGGTTGGGTCTTTTTCTGGGCATAGATTGGTTTATTTTTTTTCAATTTTTATATTATTAATTTTATATATTTATAACCGAATCGAATTTTTGTAGAATAGAACGATTTGAGGGTATGGGTGGGACGGGGCATGGTATCTACATGTAGTTCTTGCGCATATTATCAATTTGATATTTGAAAAATTGCCAATTTGTTTTTTTGTTTGTCCATTTTCTACGCACATTATTAATTTAACACTTGATAAATTTAGTATTTGCATACTAGCATTGTGGCACGTAAAACATCCCTTGGTAGTTGGAAGTCCATATAAGAGTAGGCCGTAGCGTCGTTGTCCTGGCAATAGCACACTGTATGGCATATATGCCCGTCTTAATTTGCCCAGTCGGAGCAGAACAGTAGGACGTTAAACCACATTCATTTCAGTTCATTTAGTAGCATTTTCTGACATTATTCTCCAATTTATGGGCATATCATAAATTTGATATTTGACAGATGACCGAATTTGTACCTATGGTTCATCCGTCGAAATGATTTCTGGCCCCAGGGCACTGATCGTAGAAAGCTGGGCGAGACCTGGCGAGTAAATTAGCAGTCAGTCTGTTGACTGCGGTATTGAATATTCTGAAAGGTGTGACGTCGATTCTAGCGTTTGCATCGGATTTTTCAACAATGTCAGAATTTACAGTAGTAACACTTGTATAAAATAGTGTGACATTTGTTTTTATGTCGTAACTGCTGCGTTTAATTTAAGAAATGTGTTACTACTTAACCTACATTTATTTATCGAATATTTTCCAGGTGTCCAAATTTAGAAACACACATCGCCATCGGATATCATGTTTTCGCCATCGTTGTTGCTATTTGTGAATGTTTGTCCTGCGAGAGGTGACATTTCTTCGATAAAATATGAAGTAAAAAAATGGGTTGAACGTATAAGTTTTCTGCACAAACCAGACCCTATTGAAAACTGGCACAGGCCATGCAGTGTGCTATGATGGAAATGTTTTCCAATCAGCGCCCTTGTCGTTTAATCGCTTCTTCGTATTTCACGAGTCAATAGTACTCTTCCGTGCACTTCTCCTGCGTGATATCCCCGTGTCAGGGGTGTGGGACGGTGGAGAGTCTGATAAGGATAACTGTGCAGTCGTTGAGACGGGATGCAGAATTGAGGTGCCGTATATACGCATTGGCGTGCACATAAAAGATGCCTTGGCAGTTGGAATTCGATATAAGAGTAGGCCGTAGCGACACTGCCCGGACAAAAATTCTCTCACAGCATACAGCATTGTGTATGACCGTCTTCATTCGCCCAGTGGGAGTAGAACAGTAGGACATTTCATTTCTCAAGTGTACGCAAATCAATTCACGGGACCTCGGCTAGACGCTTTCTCTACGCCAGTGACAACGGGAAACCGAGCCAATTTCTTATCCAACACCACAGGCCTAACTGGTTCGGTAATACCCAGAGTGTTCTAGACTATTCTTAAAACTTGATGAAGTTAGGCGCATTTCGAAATACGCTTGGTATCAGAATTTCCCGAATGACTATAACATTTTGCAGGGTTCATTTGGCTAAAATCTCCCGTTAGTATTTCTGCATCCTCAACTGTTCCCGGGCCTTAAATCCTGAATCAACATAACGGTTAATTCTGGAGAGGGTGTTAGGGTGAGGTCAAAGACAGTCTACAAATAATTCAGAGATAAATGGGGTTTAACGTCCACTCGACACAAACTAGGTCATTTCGAGACTAACACGTGGTTTCATGTTATTTCAATAAATTGCTTGCGCGTAGGGGCCTTTATCAGTGGGGGGAAACCGGAGGACCCGGAGAAAACCCACGAGATTGGACAGCCTACACATAATTCCAATTTAAGTTTGAGAATGGAAATCGTGTGTCCACTTTACGTTTAATCTTGTCACTTAAAGTACTTTAAGGTAATCGTAGTCTCGACAAGAATGTTCCGAGTTAAACCCTGTCCAAATTTGTCAGGGTATAGACGATTCGACGTGGGCTAAGTAGAACCCCCGTGGTTATAAGGGGCAGCGTCTCTAAGGGATTGGATTCTCAAGTAGAATCTTTTGGATTCAAATTACAAGCCACTTATCAGGGGTAGAAAAGTGAGGCCTATTCGTCCGCATGGTGTGACAAACGGGAAGTCCAATTTCCGGATTTATTAAGAGATTATGTTATGGTCGTGTTCGGGGATACACGTTAATAATCACACAATAATAATATTTGTTACATGCATGCAACTGTAACCAAAACACGCCATCACACCCCTTTTAGTTTGCGGTTATATGGAAGGCGATCCATGAACTTTATAATCCACTGAATGTGTTTGTCGAAAAATACTTTACTACGATCAAAGTGGTGTCAGAGTTTGTATATATTCATGTTACTTACACAATTACCAAGAAGGGATCTCTTCTTACAAGAAAATATTCATTAAAATAACAACATGGAAATACAAGAAGATTATCTGCATAAAGATGGATGTTTGTTGGGTTTGATGAATTTAAAACAAGAGATGTCTCTTCTTACAAGAAACGATTCTTTAAAAAACCATGAAAATAAAGATTTAATCTGCATAATGTCTGTGCGGTTTGGTGATTTGTATAGGCATTTCGAGGCGCCTTTGAAAATACAATACATACAATCCGACATGAATATCTTTAACGACTATATCAATCCAGATCTAATCTATTGTCTGGTATATATAATATGTTAACTGTTTCTTTGTGATAAAATATTTAACGTTTGTTGTAAAAATATGTGCACAATAGAATTTACAGTGTTGGCACGGTGGACATTTTGATACGTATATCCACACGACTTAAAGAATATTTTCTACGTGTTTCGTCCAAACACGCCATCGCTAAATAAATGTCTGCTTATGTTCAAATATACGTAAAGAAGTAACAGTGTTAAACATGTGAATTGAATCCAAGCAGAATCTGCCACTCGGTGACTTCTAAAGTCGTATTGAAATATTTTTGAAAGTGATCCACTATTATAAATATTTACGCGCAATCTAAGATCTAAAAAATGTTTGGTTGCTAGAAAATATCCTTATACAGACGCGCTTCAGATGTTTTAAAAACCGGAAGCCAGAAAAATGACGTTGTTACGTGACCACATGAAATGTCGGCCATTTTGAGCATTCAAAGAAAGTTGATTTTAGAAGTGGAGAACGTCGGAGAGGAATTCCCTGTTTGACTTTTCTAGAAAACCAAAAGAGTTACTTTTTGTATTGTGCAAAACGTTACTGTTTGGGAAAAACGTGTGGTATATATGACTACTTTGCTTGAGAGGAAAATATTCGCGAGATGGGGCAGTTGCCCTTGTCCCTCCCCCCCCCCCTTGTTACGTATACACTTGGGTTGATCCCACGGCCTTGCAAATATGATGGCATGCCTTATTACAGGCGCGGATCCAGGATTTTTTGCAGAGGGGGGTCTAGGTTTGATAATTTCTTAACTAATTGCGCTCAACCAATCAACGGGGGGTTTGGGGGCCCTCCCCCAGAAAAACTTGGTAAATTAGATTCAATTTGGTGCATTCTGATTTAATAGATTTAAGTTTCAAATTTTCAAGCCTGAGCAGGGGGGGTCCGGACCCCCTGGACTCCCCTCTGGATCCGCGCCTGTATTATGATCAACAGCTCACATGTTGGAGAGAGAGAGAGATGGGTAGTCGCTAGTACGTATGGGGCTTTAGAAGTGATAGGACATCTGAGGATCCCGATAGATTCCACAAGTTTATGCAGGCGACTCAACTCCTTGTCACTTATAAGCTTGGAACTAGAACACTCGACCTTCAGCCCGTCCGGTTCAAACATTAAACGTTGATTCCACACAATGCACCTTGGAAATATATACTTTTCAACAAAAAAATACGAATATTTTACTTTCCTTGCCAGTCTCAGAGGCGCCATTCCTGACACGTGAAGACTGGGCTGGAAAAATTCCCGAAAATTTCTCCACGTCCTTGCCGGGATTCGCCCGCGAAACATTGTAGTCGCGAGTCCATTGTCGAGACTACCACGCCCCCTTCGCACCGCCCATCCACCAAAGAAATATTGTTCAATTGTTATCCATAATTTCTCACCCTTTTTATCCGTTTTATAAAACCTAATGTGTGTTCTTGTTTTTGTATTTTCCCTCTCTGTTGTTTTAATTTCTCGAGTTTGCCAATTTCCGTGTTCAAGCTGAAAATAAATATGTCGAATTCGTCAAACAAGAAAGTTGATCGTTCATGCTAGAATGTGTTTTAATTTGAAGCCTTTTATTCATTAAATACCGATTTTAGCCTGTCACTTTTTGATAAGAGAAATTGAAAAAAGCTGTTATTTCGTTCAGGTACGTCGATAACTCCGCAAGCATAAAATAGTTCTTTTTTACAGGTATTACAAGAAAGAACTATTTGAACAGTTTAACGTCACTGTTTACTTCCAGATTAAACTTAAATGATTAAGAGGGATTAAGAGAAGGTTTTCCTGATGTTTAACGTCCGCTTTCACGAAGAGTTATATCGGGCGAGGTTTCGAATCCCCGGTTGTACGTGCCAAGGAGTAGGGTCGCCTCGTGAGTTTTTTCCAGGTCCTCCGGTTTCCTCTCACTGCTAAAGACCCCTATGAGCAAGCGAATTATTGAAATAAAATTAAACCATATGTAAGTCCAAAAATGACATAATTGTGTCGAATGGACGTTAAACCCCATTTCTCTCTATATATCGCAGATATGATGTCATATTTTATTTTCATTTACATTAATATACCAATAGATCCATATAGAGTCTAGAGAGCTGTTGATAGCTCAGGGAGTAACGCATCGGTTCTTTAACCACGGGATCAGCGGTTCTAACACGATATTCATTGGGATTTGCGGGGTACACGTTGACATACACGTAAAAGAACCTTTGACAGGCTAACAGTTGAACTTTTATGAAGCGCAGGCGGAAACGCCACGGAACAAGCAGAAATTCAATCATAGGACACTACTTTATTGCCGCCTTCAATTATCCGGTCGGTAAAGATAATTAAGAGGGGAGAGAGAAACTAGGTCTTGTCGAAAGTTTTATAGTTATGGTTCAATTTTATTTTATTTATTTGCTTAAACATAGGGGCCTTGGCAGTTTGTGGGGGATGGGCGAATACCGGGAGATACCCAAAGCAGTTTGACAGACCACCTTAATTCTTGTCAGGTACAAGCAAATCGAAATCACACCGCTTGATCGGAAGCTCACGCCTGAAACCAACCAGGTCTTGTCGAAACTTTTATAGTTATGGTTCAATTTTATTTTATTTATTTGCTTAAACATAGGGGTCTTGGCAGTTTGTTTTTTTTTTGGGGGGGGGGGCGAATACCGGCCGGAGATACCCAAAGCAGTTGGACAGACCACCTTAATTCTTGTCATGTACAAGCATATCGAAACCACACCAATTGTTCGGAAGCTCACGCCTGAAACCAACCCCCAGTGTCTTTGTCGAACTTCGATAAAGCAGAAAGTAGCTGAGATTGCATAATAGTAATTCTGCATAACGGTTTTATAATGATTGTGTTAATAGCATTGCCGAAGTGCTGATTTCTGGGGGTTGTAGCTTATTCCAACGACGAAAACTCGGATAAATAGTTACAATTGTACTTTTAATAGACAAATGTTTAAAACTGGCTAACGGTCACAATAACGAGATAGATATTGCTAGGGCGAGCCGGTCACCAGACTAAAGTTACAGTAGAATATAGAGCATATATACAAGCTTAGGATTAAAATAATTATATAATGATATTTGATAAGATGTTAAATTGCACATAGGAAACAAATGTTTAAATACAGAAGAAGATATGGACATAGCAAGAACGCGTTAACTATAATTACGTAATATATATCGTTACATTAAGTATAAACTCAAACAGTTAAAAGACTTAAAAGATTAGTGAGATGTCAATTCGGGCATTGGTCAACTAAAATCATATGATAAAATGTATACAAAGATACACTATAACAGCATCATACAAGATGAAAGCAACACAGATACAAGTTCACAAAATGTTTAACCTGAGCATTATATTTAAATCAAGCCATTTTGTTTGTTTGTGCCGTGATGACACATTTGTTATGTTAATACGCGGCACAGACAAGTGTAAACACAATATAAATACACATATTAGACAAAGTAATATATAGTCCTAGAACGGGTTTAATTTTATTGTATGAAGTATTGGCAAATATTTAATACTGCCTGGTTTGTCAGTTGTGCATGACGGTGGACGTGTAGATTAGTAAAGAATTCCAGATGTGTTCCCAGAACTAGAAGTCGTCGTCGTTCTCGGGAGACGCCGCATTCTTGATAAAACACGATGGTCAGTTCACCGTGAATGAGGTTCGACGTCCTACTGCTCTGCTCCGACTGAGGTAATGATGACCGACATACGCCATATAGTGTGTTATGAGGGAAATTTTGCCCGGAAAGCGGCGCTACGGCCTACTCTTATATCGAATAGAGCACAAAGTGCACTGTTTAAAAGCGTCAATTCTTTCTATCGTTTTTCTTTTATTCGACCAGTGCCTAACCTAGGCTGGCATATCTGAAAGGGGTGTGTTTCGGTAGAAGTATGAAAAGAGTGTCGAAAATAAATTTAAACCCCCATGGAATTCGCTTACGACTTCAGAGGGTCAAAGACGTTTTCACGAGCGTGTTCATCTGCCGTCCTGGGGGAAGCCTTCGAGAACAGATGACGTAGCAGGTAACAATGGAATCTCCTCGTTCTCCCCGTTCTCTATTAAAGGGATCTAACCGATCTGGATATTCTGATGAGAATGTTTGACCATTACGAACGAATAGAAATTGTTCCTTGATAGACGACCGACCCTCCTGAACCACTGGCAAACCACTGAAAATCCAGGAATGGGACGTAAAAGATCCCTTGGCAGATGGAATTCGATATACGAGTAAGCCAGAGCGCCAATGCCCGGGAAAAATGTCTCTCATGGCACACTGTATGGCGTAAGCCCATCTTCATTAGCCCAGTTTAGGAGCAAAAGATGTTCAACCCCATTTAATCACATTTCATTTAGTTTAACACTGGATTTATCTAATCGATAACGATTGATTTTTCCCGTCGCCATTTTGACAAAAACTCACCGTCAAACGCCATGTGAAAAGTCAATTCAACGTCATTTTAGCACCTTACTGAACATTTCAAATATTAAAATGAAAAAAAAATGTCTGTTATTCGCGGATATTCAGTTTAAGATGTAATGATTTCTCCCTTTTGTAAATTTGGGAATTGGACCAGTAAGATTTGTAATATTGATTGTAATGGAATAATACAGCTAAAACAATACAGGTGGTTTTAAACATGTTGTGTGCAAGTGGGATTATTGCCCAACGACGAATCAACACGAAAATAGAATGAAATGGGGTTTCAAGTTGCTCTGAAACCAGGTGGATTCCTGAAATGTAATGGAGTTTAAAGTCCTACTGTTCTGCTCCAGCTGAAGACGGGCATATGCCATACAGTTTACTATGAAGGAAGATTTGCCCGGACAGCGGCGCTACGACTTACTCTTCTATCGAATTCCAACTGCCCACGTATACACGGGACTTAATTGGTTTTTCGCCCCGTTCGTATGACTAGACAGCTGTCCCTGTCAGGTCCTTCGTCCTGCAATACTGACAAGGAGAAACCACGTCTAAAAGTTTTTACGTTTTACTTTCTGCACCAACTGGTCTAATTAGGGCAAATCAGGGCCGGATTAACCAGTAAATGGTAAGAGAGTTGGGGTGAATTAAGAAAAAGGTAAAGGGTCCTGCGCGGCGCAAAGACTCCCAAGGTAGCTCGGTGAGTAAGGCGCTGGCTCACTAACTTGGTACATATCATAGAATTTTAATTCTTGATCCAGAAAAATGTCAACTAACCTTTAATTATCGCCCTCTGTCTGCAAGAATGTCACACAATCTAAAATTACCTTTGTTTGTTGAGATGTTAAACTGCAATGATTGTCTTATTGATTACGTCATTTCCTGTACAAACACGAGCGAAAGGTTTGCGTCATCGATGCCGTTAACCATATATATTTGGTACATTGTTTCTATGTTAAACTATCTGCTTCACATGGCCGTGCTTCAAATTCCCGACACACCATGGAATAAATACTCTGTAATTAATTTGAAACATTCCCTGTGAGATTTTTGGTGAGAAAGGTGCTGTTATTCAAACTTTTTAATGGTGTCTGGGGGGAACTTGTTTATTTGTACACTGTTCGAATTCTTTTGCAGCTTTGTTCGTTTAATTAATTTATCACATTTGACTGCAGGAAATTGATTTGGCGAGAACAGGCTGTGATATCGAAATAGTTCTCAAGGAAGAATTTCAGAAAACATTCAAATGTTTCATTCGGAGTATACACCAACAAATCAATCGGTACATATGTGTGATTTATCAAGAACGTGTGAAGTTTAGGTCATATTGAATTGCTCATTATTTAATCAATGGAATGTTTGTAACAGTGTCGTGGTTCGTGAGAATTTCGACAAATAAACGAATATCATTGACGAGAAAGAATACTGTTATCATTTTCTAGAATACCTAAGAGGTTCTGGCAGATCATCCTTATTTCTAGAGGAATTTGAATCTTTTGTGAAATACAAAACTGTTCAAGTCAAATCTCCAAAAGGCAATAACGGTCTAAAAGGGTTCCACTCCGTTCTTTAGTTTCAAACATATGATCATTTGGAAGTTTGGCAACATTCAGCATAAACTCAACCCGAAGCCCGCGCAACATATGATGTTCGCCTGTCTGTGACTCATTAGTCTATACCAGTCCCCCCCCCCCCAACTCGCAACCTTTCCTTGACAGATCGTCTATTCATTACGAAACGCGTTGTGTCCGAACGGCAGCGGGATTAGAGCGGATGATTTTACTATGCTTATAGAAACCGGGATAAGGTATTCCGCACGATGAGCTAGAAATCAAGCCATTATAGTTGCTGGTGTTACCATTGATATCATACTGATCAGTTTGACAACAATTTATGTTTGCATATTTTCAGAATTGATTTTGGAGAAACAGGATCTGAAGTCAACAACATTTATATCAGAGAACAAATGGGTGTTGAAAGGTATTTTATTTTACGTAAAGATTCCATTTACATCGAAACAGAAATTAGGAGGAGATCTTATAAGTTGCAAAACTCGTGTCTCATCCTATTGTCACTTAACCTGGTGCCTCACTCATGAAAACTTAACCCACAATCTCTAACAATTCGGCCCTTTCATTTGTCAAGTCCCGAAATGGCCTAGTTTGTGTGGACGATAAACCGCATTTCTCTCATTTAAAATTACATCGGAGACCATGTTCGACGATTGAAGACCGTTTAAAATGAGAACTTACACAAACAGAATCATGCACACATGTTGCAATAGACGAGAATTTATAAATCTATAGATGTTAAACCAATATTGATGGTGAGCTTTAATATTAAATATCATTGATATCCTCAATATCCTATATCCTCACACCTGGACAGATTATATGCAGGTGTTTAACAGCATTTCAAAGTTTAAAGCCACAGATCATCATTCAAGTCTTTTAACCCATTCTAACCTGTCCTTAAATTGGTTATTTTATGAAGAAAACCAACCCAGGTTTTCAATGATAGATGATCTCTCCTAGTATGGATTCAAGATTGTTTGCCCAAAGTTTATAGGTGTCGATCTAATCTGTGATTGATATTTTGTACCTGGTCATCGGTGATTCCGACTACATGTTGTTCAGTAGTACCGTGTCTCTTATAAGATCGGGCGTCAAGTTTACCAAGCATTCTCAGACTTAAATTAAGCATTTACTCAACTTTCAATCCCTGTTTATGAGAAATATCTTTGATCGAGAAACACAAAACTTTGCATATAGTTTCTTATTGGTGTCTTTGATACATTAAAAAACAATTTTTTTAGAAAGGGCTATATTTTAGTTAAAATAAGGCAAACATTTCTGATGAGTAAATTCTTAAGTTACGTTTAAAAATGCTTTCTTAACTCGGACCCTGGTTTACATAGCTAACGGTTACTTTTACGGAGGCCTTAGAGGCCATGGTGGTTAAGTGAGTAAGATGCTGGCTCGCATGTCTGGAGTTCGCGGATTCGATCCCGTTGTTGGCCGAGAAAGTTCATCAGGATTTCCCCGCATTCTTTTCCCGCATTCTTTGCCAGCTGTCTAGTCGTTAGGATGGAACGAAACATAATTATTGGCGTGCACTTAAAAGATTCCTTGGAAGTTGTAGGTTGTAGCACCGCTGTCAATCACACAGTCGGGGCAGAGCAGTAGGACGTCAAATCCGATTTCATTTCATTTTAAACTGATGTCCTGCATTCACCTTTGTGAATACTGACAGGTGGAAACGAAAGAAGAGTATCCCTTCCCACTGGCCGTGTAAAATGTCTCTCAAAGCTCACTGTATGGCATGTGTATGTCCTGATTAGCCCATTTGGTGCATAACAGAACACAATAAAATCAATTTCATTTGTTTTTGATGTAATAAATATAAAATTTATATCTTTTAATGTAGGAAATTGAACAGCAATGTGTAGTTGAAGTGGAAGTGCAAGTATTAAAGTTAACAGGTTGTCATAGCGACAGTAGTAACTATTATCCAGGTACTGTAATTAATTATCTATCTGATGGTAACAGGTTGGTGCTTGGATTGTCCAGGATTTTATTTATAAACTGTTATTGAATGGTGTTCTGGTGAATGTTTAAATTGTAGTAGCTATGAACTTTACAAGAAAACAAAAACACATCACTAGGATGTTTTTGTTTTTTTTATATAAATTCACAAATTCACAAAGTAGCGTTGTCCGTGGTTTAATAACGTCATGAGCTGAGACTATGATTTGTTTGGAGACATCTAGAGTTACTCCCTTCCGCTTGAAATAACTCCTGACATTTCGAATTCGACGTTGATAAGGTGAGAATAATATGAGAAACCCGATAGGCATGCCCCAGAAACCGTAGAATACCGACGCTACATTAGTGATACGGTACTGTCCTTTCAACCCTTTGGCAATATAGTAAAGACTTAACAGTCAGAATCCCTCGAGTACTTTGATGAATACAACTGTTGAAATACTCCTAACAGTCGCTTACTGTGATCTCTTCACCGTCGACCGCCTCGGCTCACTTAAGCGTCGATCGTGTTTGGTACTGCTGATCATCTAGCAATATAGTAATGACGACATGGTTAGGATCATTTGACAACATTGTAAGGACGACACTGTTAGGATCATCTGACAAAACATGTAAGGACGACGCCGTAAGGATCATCTGACAATATAGTAAGGACGACACTGTTAGGATAATCTGACAATATAATAAGGACGACGCGATTAGGATCATCTGGCATCTGACAACATAGTAAGGAGGGAGTCTGCTGGATTCCCTCTGACAATTTACAACAGCGGGGACTGAACTGTAGATTACTATAATCTTATGCGACACCCTCTGTGGTTCACTATTGCTTCTAGTGTATGTTGTTGTATGTTGATCACCTTAATGGCTTTGTATGTTTATCACCTTTATGGCTTTGGTTTTTAGATAATTTCAGAATGATATTTTGGGTGCACGTGAGTAAATGCATTATTGATGATGTTCTTTAGTGTTGTCTTATCGTATCGTTTCTGTAGCTGAAATTTCGCATTATACGAGTAAATTACATGCTGAAAAATTTAAATGATCAGAAGAACGTTGTTTGTTGCGTAATGGAGCAATCGAATCTAAACGGTTTTTTTTTTTAATTAAGCAAAACTCTTAGGATTTCCTGATACCTTATCAAGAGACGACGTTTATGTGTATTTATAACTTTTTAAACCCACATTTTCATATTAAACCGGGTTTATATCATAAAATGTTAGACTTTTTTTTAAAAGAGACGGGGTTTTATTTTAAATTCTAGTTGTTTATATCATTTTCATGTATCTAATTTAATATTTGTATGCTTAAAAGTTCATGATATTTATTTTTAAACCTAATAACTGTGATATTTTATTTTATATTTAACTATATAACGAGTAGTGTTGTGATATCTTATAGCCTGTCACGTATGGTTAACCATATGTTTGGCGCAATGTAACCCGATTGGTGTTGACGTGCCATAAAACCACATTTCATTTTGTCTTAGTCTGTTGTACTGCACAATTTAATGTCATTATTTGCTTGATAAAGGCAAGAGAACCCACGCGGAAATGTCGCCGGAAATAGGTTTCTAAGGTAACTGGTATTCCATATAATTGTGTTATTTCGGTTATTAAATGCTACTTGAACAACCCATCCATTTAGTTGATAATGCATTTTTGCCCCCTTTTTATTCCAGAAAATGAATTCCGTGTTAGTTTTGACCATTGTGGCACACCTGGTGGTTTTAAGTACAGGTCGTGAGCAGGGTTTCGTCTACTGTCCAGCGTATCCTTGTACTTGTGAACCTAAAAATGGACAACTTGTCATCAACTGTAGATTCCTGTATCTCACAGAGCTTCCTAAATTCCTGTCCTTCGATGGTCGCGTTCGAGAGTTATCTCTGAAGAAAAACAGCATCCGTTCATTGCCCGCGGGTGCTTTCATGGGACTCAAAGTGGAAGTGATCGACTTAACAGAAAATATTGTAACTGTGGTCCACGAGAAGGCGTTTATTGGTTTGGAGGATACTTTAGAGGAACTTCACATACAAGTGTATGCCATGCAATCCTTGCCCATTAAAGCCCTCGCAAACCTAAAGAAACTTCGGGTATTGAGAATCATTGGTTGTCGAGTGCCCACGCTAGAAAGCAGGACCTTCGCAGACTTAACGCACCTTGTAGAGTTACATCTGATTTCATGCCGCATCAATCATATTGAACCAGGGGGAATCGCGTCGTTAGTCAACCTCCAGATCCTGAACTTAGCCAACAACCATATTCGCTTTCAGCATCTCAGAGAGGTGGCCAAATTGAAAGAGTTGCGTAAACTCATACTTTCCCAAAATAAACTGCAGGTTCTTGGGAGTAATGTATTCAGTGAATTGCTCCACCTTCGACATATAGATCTTCAGAATAATCAAATCGCGAGTATCGATAGGAATGCATTCAAAAATCTGGAATATTCTTTAGAGTATCTCCAATTGTCCAAAAATAAAATACATGACAAAGCTCTCCATTCAATCAGGCCTTTGAAGAACCTTCGAGAGCTTATTCTATCTGATAACAGTTTGGTTGATTTACCCACAGATTGTTTCGAGAAGCTTGAGTTAATCGCGAGTCTTGATCTACAGAGAAATAAAATTGTGCGGCTGCGAAAACGGTCTTTGAAGGGGACCGAGAATTATTTACAAGTCTTCAAAATGAGCGGCAATCCATTGAGTAAAATTGAAAATGACACTTTCGTAGAACATGACTCGATTAAAGCGGTTTTTATGGACAACACAAATCTCGGAGGCAAGATCCACGCTTCTAATTTACACGGTTTAGAAAAGTCACTTGATATTCTGAGCATCAAAAACAGTAACCTTACAACCGGCGACCTTCTTGCACTCGGAAATCTACGGTCATTGAAAGTGCTCACGCTCTCTGAAAACCGAATCAAGCGTATTCCTAAGGATTCGTTCTTGAACATGAAGCGGATGCAAAAGATAGATTTATCTAATAACAAAATTTCTCTTATTTCCAATGAAGCTTTTCGTGGTATCGAGATCTCGCTCGAGTCCGTTGACCTCTCTGACAATAAAATCGCTGTTATATCTAAATGTACGTTTGAACGTTTTCCGCACCTCAGTGACATCCAACTTAGTAAAAATCCTTTGATTTGCGATTGTCAGATGGTCTGGTTGTATCATTGGCTGAAGCTTCACCATCCTGATTTTTCTCGCTCCCTCTTAGATTGGGTTTGCGCTGCGCCGAACAGAAATAAACAAACACCGTTTAGGTTGTTGAAACCGAAGGATTTCGAGTGTAGCACTACTTCCAAGAACGAAACATGTGAATGGAAAATCGATTCCGTTGCTAATCCACTTAGTCTCACGGCTCCGGGGGTTGTGCCTTCTCCCTTGCTTCCTGTTGATATGATGGGGACAAAAATAGAAGTAACTCTGCAGTCAGCTGTGGTTAACGTCATACTGGTCACGTGGAACAGCACCAGCACTCACGAGATCGGTGGTTACCGAGTGATCATGCGCCGAATAAACGATTCTGTGGAAGAACGTGACGTCACGGTGACATCCGAAATACATCGTCAGTTGTTTGCGAATGTTCCAAGCGATATTGAATTTGAAATATGTGTGATTGTTTTATCATCAAAAGTTGTGCCCATGGGAAGAGATTGTGAAAGCATCTCCATAGTCCCGCAAAATACAACCATCGTTGATCCAGCTAGAACATTCGAGAACTCCGGGTTCGTTACCCTGTTGTGGGCCTACACATTAGGCAGTCTGGCAGCGACCGGTGTATTTGTCATGGTGGCCATCTGTGTGCTGAAACGAAGACGGGAAATAAAAAAGGCTAAACCCTTTAGTCCAGGTTATCCAGCGTGGGCAGGGATGCTATACGGTCGTCCAGAACACCCAAGTCAGGGGCCGCCATCTTGTTATTTTTCCGCTAATTCAGCAGGGTTCGACGATTCTGATTTAAATCCTGACTGTTGCACGACTCATGGTCGGTGTAGCACCGTCAGCACATTCCGGCGCCACCTACCGGCAAATTATATAGTGACTTCTGCAGACTTAAATGACGATTTCTATTTCCATTTTTAGATAACAGCCTTGCAAAAGTGAAACATCGACGGTTTCCACGCGTCGTCATTGAACTACAAACAGTGATAGGACATTTTGTTACTTTAATAAAGATAGTTTAGAAGACAGATTAAGTACAGGTCAATCGTATGTCTAATATCTTGTGTTTGTGTACCGGAAGTCGGTACGCCCTTTTAAGGTATGTAGCCTACAATTTTTGCAATCGGTAATTATAGTCAGTCGAAGGCCGATAAATCTACGAGCCGCCATCTTGGAAGTTTCCACCATGATCGAAGGTAATGTTAAAAATATTATGATCGGTGTGCTTTATTTATTTTTTTTATTTTTTTGAAAAATTGATTTGAGGCTTCACGGCTGTTTGGTTTGATGAGAAAACTTTGGAATGGAGGCTTTGAAGATTTTTATAATTCAGTGTGGTTTGTTTACTAACTGCCATCTTACCAGATATTCCCCTTTATGTTGTTATATCTATATTGTATCTAGAGGGCCTATATACTAATTAGGCTTATATCATATCTAGGCCTATATTGTGTATATATTATCTAGGTCTATATTGTATCTATAAATGTAGGCCCCTATATTCTAGCTAGGCTTATACTGCATCTACAGTATCTAAACATATATTCGAGCTATGTCTCTATCATATCTAGGCCTATATTGTATATTTATTATCTAGGCCTATATCTAAGAAATAACTTAGAGTGTAAACTAGAAGAAAGTAATCTGAAGTGAGTACATTTAAATGAAATAATTTGATATGCTACTGCACTATTCCGGAAGTCGCCTTGCCATTTCGATTATGCCCAATCCGGAAGTACACTTCACGGTGTGCTACTGGCCATTCCCTTCTGCCAAGTAGCTAGAGCTTTGAAAATATTAAACCCACTAGCTGTAAGTAGTGACAGATGAAATGCATGAGGCAGGGTGTGCGCACTCTTTACAGAACACTTGGTTCCACTTCTCTGTTGAGGTCACATGTTTGCTATACTTTAGAATTCTTATAGCCTTTTTAGTACACGAATGTTCAACTTTTATTTTTGAAATAATTCAAATATTGGTAAGGTAAGCCAAAACAATGTTTTGAAACAATTAGTAAAAATGCCAACACCAAGTTGCTAACAGATTTGCCTTCACTTCAGATTACTTTATATTTTAAAGAAAATGGCCTCTTTTCAATACATTTTGAAGTTTAACACATTTTATCTTAGTTAACATTAAAGTTTACAAACTCGGTAGTTCATATGCAATAATAATTTTAAAATGTTAACAAAGAAACCTCTTTCACAGTTTTTAATACACTAAGCCTTTCTATCTATGTGGTATTTATCGTGAATACGAGTTTATAACTTGAAGAAAGGTCAAACTCGAAACCCGTGATTACCGTAAATAATCATTAGCCTTGTCTGTAAGAATAGTCTTTAAGTGCGTTCATCTCTGATCGCTTCCAATCAAATGTTTATTTGTTGTTGGCCAAACAGTTCTATGAATGCTGCCAAGAGGGACTATTTTGTGATACCTAGCAAATATAACAATGCTCTTTCCTCATGTCTGTGGACCCCTACCTTCCCTAACCATAGCTTCGTCCTCCTTTCCTTGACAGTGGTATTTCTATATTTCTAGATGTTGTGAAATAAGTCGGTTGTGTCCGTTTTTAGACAAACATTAGGTTAAAGGGTAACAGGCTGGAATCTAAGTGTGGAAAAGAAATATCAATTATCTGGGCCCTGTTACACAAAATCTTAAATCATCTTAAAATGGACTTCACCAATTTTAAACATTTTAGATAAAATTCATTAAAATAATATTGTAAGTTAAAATCTATTTTAGTGATGTTAGCTAAATTTTTTGTGAAACAGGGCCCAGAACGTTTGGATAATTGTGAAAACTAAACAGAAATTGAATGTTACGGTTAGTCAACTGAATGTTTGTCTAATATACTGAGTGTCAAGGTGTGTTCCAATCATGTCGTGCTTATCGTGATAAAAGGTTTTTCTGAAAGAAAATAGCGCTGGAATCACGCCGCAGGTGGTTCGTTTAACCTTTAATAATTTCAAAAAGAACATATGACTTACAATATATGACTTTTAACGTTAGAGTTTACAAGCAGGACATTTGACTTATAACGTTAGAGTTTAAAAGTAGAACATTTGACTTATAAAGTTAGAGTTTACAAGCAGAACATTTGAACATTTGACTTATAAAGTTAGATTTTATAAGCAGAAATTTGACTTATAACGTTAGAGTTTGCAAACAGAGAATTTGACTTATAACCTTAGAGTTTACGGGCAGAAGATTGGACTGATAACGTTAGAGTTTACAAGCAGACAATTTGAGTTATAAAGATAGAGTTTACAAACAGAAAATTTGACTTAAAAAAGTTAGAGTTTACAAGTAGAAAATTTAACTTATAACGTTTACAAGCAGAAAATTTGACATATAACGTTAGAATTTACAAGCAGAATACATGACGTATAACGTTAGCAGAACATTTGACGTTAAGAGTTTACAAGCAAAATACGTGACTTATAACGTTAGTGGAACATTTGACTTATAGCGTTACATTTACAAGTAGAACATTTGACTTATAACGCGATTCAGGCGTAATTTTCCTTTCAGAATCTCGTGAATACCACTAACATCACATGATCGAACCGTAGTATTAATTCAGGTTTTGGTAAGTTGTTTTTTTAAATATACATGTTTGTAAGTTCATGTATATTATATTTTACGTGTGAAACTAGGTTGAGTATTGTCAGTCAAATTATTCGAGGATAACATGGCATCGCTCTGGTTTTAGTCTCGCGTATGAAAGGTTAAATATCTCAAAACTCTGGTGTTTAGTGTCTCGTAGAAGGTGAATTGTCTCAAAGCACTGGTTTAGCCTCGCATACGGAAGACGGAAGGTAAATTGTCCCAAAGCTCGTTAAATAAATATTTTCAAAGATAATTAAAGACAAATATCTTATCAGGTAAGATAGTCTGAAATAATTTCTGCTTCATCTTTTCATCCTGGTCTATTCTTCATGGTCTGTTCGTTAGTAGAATCATATAGAACACATTTCTACTTCTTGAGAGTAGACTCGGTGCATGTAGATCCACATGGCAGTCCCATTGATGTCCTATTTTCGGAGGGAGACCAAAAGAGAGCCGAGTTTCGTTCAGGTTTTGGTAGGGTGTTTCTAATAATTGCAGATTTTCCTAATGATATAAAGTTCGCATAGAATGCTGGTCCTGTTTCTTGAAATCTTAACGAACTAAATTTTAGTAGATACTTTAATTTGGATTGGTTAATCACTAAAATCAATCTAATATTATCCAATCAAATTACTAAAACTTGAATTTTATCTTAGTTAAAATTTCGTGAAACAGACCCCTGATCAATAAGCGTTTGTACCATATTTGTATATCGGATATTATGTAAATGTATATTTTTGTATATGATGTATATTGTGATTGGTATTAATGTAGATATAGTTAGTATCGATATGTAATATGGATGAAATAAGCCACCATCATAATAACAGTTTGTACCTTTTTGCTATCAAATCTACTGTATAAATCATTGTATTTAGAAATTGTTGTATATGTGTGAGACTCCTTCCTTGTTTGATACCTGGTTTCCGGAAGACTACGGAAAGGCACGGATTTTCTGTGATTTGTCAGAATTACCTGAACTATTATCAAGCGATCTGGTGATCTTAACGCTAACCTTTGAACTTCGTTGGTTAATGTTCTTGACTAACGCTAACCTTTGGATACGTTGGCTTATGTTCTCATCTACCGTTAACCTTTGAACTTCATTGGTTGTCTTCCGCTAACCTTTGATCTACATTGGTAAACGCTAACCTTTAAACGAGAGAATATAAATTCAGGAGGGCGCTGGAGAACAACAGCACTTCTATGGCGATCCTCGATTGAACGTCCGGGATCTATTTCTGTAAAAAAACAAAAATAGTGCCAATCGAGTGAAAATGGGAACTGGGGGGGGGGGCTAGAAAGGTTGCCCCGACCGCATGAGAAAATATCTCAACTAACCATGACAGCTGAACATAATTCGTTTTGTTTAATTACGTCACGATTCTACTCACTCCACCTCCGTTATCTGGACTGAATTCCATGTTACTCGATTACAATTCTGCCCAATTAGGAACGTTCCGGACTGACAATCGAGGATCCCCTCTATGTAACCAAAATATAACACACACAAATATAGTACATTAAATTTTATCGTATGTTCTGAATTACAAGTGCTTAAATTATGCTGTAATTAAAATTGTATCTTATTTTTTGTTCATCAGGAAAGTAATACTTCTATTTTATGAATGCTAAAAATGCTAATGACACCTAAGCGCATTAATTTTATGTCATTTTGGTTTTGCAACATTTTTAGACACATATTTAACCACCTGCCATTTCAATAATTGGTACATTACATTATATTATACTATGGTTTTTTCGCAATTATTTTATATCGCAACCAATTCTTGATTTACAATATACATGTGTGTTGTAGTTAGCTGGGTATTTTAAAACTTAGATATAGGGAAACAGGTTTTTAATATTTTTTTATGTAAACATATGGAAACAGTTTATAAATATCATGTAGTGCCATGTGTTTTAAAGAAAACAAAGGTTATAAATATCTTGTTATGTAAATATTTAGCGCCGTGTGTTTTGAATATATGGAAAACAGCTTACAATTATGTTATGTAAACATATCGCGCTGTGTGTTTTAAATATATAGAAACAGTATACAAATATCATGTTATGTAAACACATATAGCACCATGTGTTTTATATATATGGAAAACAGTTATAAATATCATGCTATGTAAACATGTAGCGCCGTGTGTTTTAAATATATAGAAACAGTTTATAAATATCATGTTATGTTAACATATAGCGCCGTGTGTTTTAAAAATATGGAAAACAGTTTATAAATATCATGTTATGTAAACATGTAGCGCCGTGTGTTTTAAATATATAGAAACAGTTTATAAATATCATGTTATGTAAACATATAGCGCCGTGTGTTTTAAAAATATGGAAAACAGTTTATAAATATCATGTTATGTAAACATGTAGCACCACATGTTTTATATATAGAAAACGTTTATAAATATCATGTTATGTAAACATATAACGCCGTTTGTTTTGTATATTAAACAGTGTTTGGATATCATGTAATTTAAACATATGGCGCAGTGTGTTTTAAATATATGGAAAACAGTTTATAAATATCATGTTAAGTAAACATGTGGCGCCACGTGTTTTATATATATATATGGAAACCGTTTATAAATATCATTGTGTTTTAAATATATGGAAAACAGTTTATAAATATCATTGTTTTTTAAATATATTAAAAAAAAAGATAATATGTGTTTTAAACCGTCTTTAGTGAGTTATGTATATAATTTATTTGATTAATTATATGAATTAAATAGTCTTTGTATTTAGATAATAAACTTATTAATTATTCATCCAGTTGGTGTGTTATGATTTTGATGGGAACTTGATTTTTGCGATTAGCAGTTCTTTAAGTAAGCCCTGGCCCTGTTCGACTTTTTCACATCAGCGCATACCGGTTGACTACAGTTCTGAAGTAGCTGTAAGTCGACAAAAATTCGACTGCGGCATCGGGATAAAATTAATGTTATTTAGGAATGCTATATACTCTAATTTTAAAGCGTTAAAATGAAAGAAAGTGTTTTAAAGTTGAATTGGAGGTTCGTAAAACAAGATGATCGTATGTCATTTATTTTTTCTCAGATAAAAATTTTCTGCTTATTTTTTGGTCGCTTACTGATAGTCATACTTTCAAGACTACTGTTTTTGATTGGAGTTGGAATTTGGTTAAGAGTAAGCGAAAACGCCACTGTCCAGGCCAAATGTCATTCATATAACACTCTATGGCATAATGATTATCTGCATTATCCCGGTTGGGGCAAAAAAGGGAGAAGGTAAATCCCGTTTCGTTTCAAGTCATGGTGTATCTCTACGTCTAGATTATCATGGGTTCCAATCCAGATCTATGCAACCAAAACCTTACAAAGGTATAAGAAATTGAAGATACTTCAACCGCCGATATAACCAAACCAGCGCCACTTGTAAGTGATGGGAAAACTCTTTTGATAGGCGGAATTTCAGCAATGAAATTTAAGAACTTATAAGCATATTAGTATGTAGAGAGAAGAACGCGAATAATTGAATTATTCTTGTTGTTGACAGGGAAGTAACTCTTCTTGAGAATGACCGTACGTGCTACTATTCTTGTCATCGCTAACTAAGTCTGCCTACTCGTTGGCGATCTGAACGATTTTGCCAGGCCTTCCGCCCTGTACCAGCTCATTGAGTCCTGGCACGGTTGTGGGTTACACTTTTAAAACCATATTTAAGATCTCTAACCTTGTCCCAGAATAAAACATACAGCCATTTCATGCCAAGAAGAATTGTTGTCTGCTATTGGAAAAGGAAAAGCCCTTTCAAGGGAAGTAACTCCAACTTGAGACCACTGTTCCCAGGTAATATATTTGTCGAGGCGTCAAAGAGTAGACAAATTACGTATTAAGTTGTAAAGTCTCTGGTCATCACGGTGAAAACCGAATTTCTAAAATAAGGCGTGTAGGTGGGGGTGTCATCACGTAAACAAAAACAAAACCGAAAAGACTAATATGCGGACAAGGCACAAACAACACAGGAATTGCAAGCAATACTCATCAAATATTAAAGCGACCGTGAGCGTCCACAATGTCCATGAAATGTCAGTCCAGAAATAGTTAGATTCTGTTCAGTATTCACAATGATATGATGAATTCAAATAATAATCTGAGTATTGGTTAAATATTTTGATTGGCCTCTATTTAATCTAACGGGGGATGGCGGAATGGTAGCACGCGCTTTGTATCATAATGTCTGTCATTGAGTCAACTGGTGAGGTTTCGAGTCCTCGGTTATAGGATCGACTGCTCAAACTCGTGGGTTTCCTTCGACTTCTAAGTCAAAGCAAGTGTTGAACTCTCTCTCTCTGTACTGTTTATAATATCTGAATGAGAATTAGCCCATGTAAACCCCCCTCTAGATTATAAGCTCGTATGTGGCAAGGAGTGGGTTTTTATCCCCCCCCCCCCAACACACACACACACACCCCCACACCCTGCTGTTCGCCCTACATCACTGACATAGTGCAACCATACTGTGCGGATGTTAACATGTATGATATGATGTGGGTACTTCAACTTATTCAAATGTTTCTTACATGTTATGTGTGTACAATGGGCGTTATCTTATCTTATCTTTCAATAATCCCTGTTGTGCTGATAATAGAATATCTTCACCACCATGTTCTAAAATAAAACAACGTGTCAAGTATACATGTATATTATAATATATTACATCTTTATCTACTCAGTTTGCTCAAGGTGTCGCATCTAAATAGAATTTATGCATACCGGTATTTTAAAGCCCCAATAACACTGTTGTAATCGAATAATATGTGCCAATCTTTATTCTGGTCAACAAATTGTATTATTTTACAATATTCAAATAAATTGATGATACAAATTTCATCGTAACACACCTAATTTAAAAAATTGGAAAAATTCAACTACATGATTTGAAAAGGTTAACGTAAACCTTTTCAAATGTGACTTGGATTTTAAAATATTTTCGAACCCTCTGGACAAGTAAAATATGATGTAATGGATAATTTACACAACAGGTAGGACACAAACATCTGGTACTTAGAATAAGACTATTATTTATTTTCTAGAGCTGCCAAGCCAGCAAGAGTGTTATTGTCCCTTTAATAAAACACATTGTAAGCTTGTATTATAATAGATTACATGTAGTTCTAAATTACATTAAACTAGATTTAAAGAGTCGTTGCTCTGATGGTATTTTTATATTACACATTATACGCTTGTATTTAGATAGATTACACGAAGTTTTAAATCATATTAAACAAGTATTAAAGGATCGTTGCCCTAATTTAGAATTGTGGTTGGGTTTTATTGCAAATCAATGGGTGTTCAACATAATGTCCCAATTCTTTAAAACTGAACCATTTAGTCAACTAAATTTTAAAATTTATAAAAACTTGCATAACCTACACAACCCAAATCAGCAAGAAATAGGGCCACGGTGGTTCAGTGCTAAGGCGTTGGCTCACTAGAGAAAAGAGAAAGGCGTTGGCTTCCTAACCGGGGAGAGTGGAGGCATCTTCGTGTGTTGGAATGCATCGAAGGACTTCGGGTTTTGAAAGGACGTCACTATTCCTATATGACGTAATGGCGTAATTAAACGATTCCTGGTTCATAACAATGATCAACCGGGCCCCGAGTTCACAAAGCATTCTTACAATTAAGTTCAGAATTTACTCAAAAGTGTTCGCCCTATGTAACACTATAACGGGACTTAAGTACTAAGAGAGGTGGTCTGTTTAATATAGAAATTCTTTACCTACTGATGTATGACGAAAACTAGGGTAATGAAGTAGCTTGCATTATTCTACTACTATCTTAGACTAACTCACAGATAGATATGTCAGTATTCATTTTTGGAAAGTAGGGTACCATCGTCCAGTCCTCACGTGCACAGATTAGTACAATTAACTAGATAGTGCAGTTGACGTAAAACGGTGCCTTTACGAAACACCCAAAAATGGCAATCGTCCCGCCCTAATAGCTGACACATTTATTCTATATAGAAGAGAGTTTGTTTGATTTACGCCCAGACAACATTCGAGAGGTCCAAGGGGAGAACATACCGTGAGCTGGTCCTGGCTTGTAGGCCGGACGCAGCCGTCATGATGTGACCGTAGTTTAAGACATTATAGAGGGCCCGGGGGAGACGGTTCGAGACGGATCGAGACGATTGGGCGAAATAGCCAGGGTAGACAACATAGGTTTTAATCGTGGTTATAACGTTTAATTACCTAAAGAACAATTGTTGTGTCGGTGTTGTAGAATGTTATTGTAACCTATAAAGATATACCCAGAGTACTGAAACGAGTTCGAAGTCATATTTATCACAACGACAGTCACACCCGACACCGTAGTGTCACAGTCCTCTTTTTGGTCCCGTGACACAGGATAATGTCACATCTATTTTAACTAAAATATAGCCTTTTATAAAAAAAATGTTATTGTTTTAATGTACCAAATACATCAATAAGAAACTATGTGCAAAGTGTTGGGTTTCTGGACCAAAGATGTTTCTCATAAACAGTGATCGAAAGTTGCGTAAATGCTTTGTGAACTCGGGGTCAGATCTCGTTGCTGGTTACAGAGGCCCGCTACAACGAATCAAGCTTTGGGACCCTAAGAATGTAGATCCGCCATTGGTTACGTCATCAGGTAACGAGTGTATAAGCCGAGTAGTCGTGTTTCGATTGTGTCGAAAGTAAACACTTAACGACATTTTAAAGATAGTTTCCTTATAATCTGTGTTTAATCTCGTTAGTTCGTGACACGATCAGTAAACGGCTTTGTATTGGTCCTTTATCTTTAGTCAAACAACTTCGCCATTTTTCAAGCGATTGAGAAAACAAATTTCGACTAGCATGACCCAGGTCGACTAGATAGCAGAGAATGAGAGCGGGAGGGAGAAATGGGGTTTAACGTCCACTAAACACAAACTAGGCCATTTTTTTAGGCTAGATTAGGAAATTATAACAACGATATAAATAATACTCAGGACATTTAAATGACAGCTGTGAGTTATAATTAAAATGTATTGAAATGACTTTAAATAAATTGAAATTGGGGTTATCGACTTAGTTGTCTGTACCCACCGGGGTAATGAAAACGAGCGTATGTCTCGAGGGAAAGTTTGCCTGGACCGCGGCGTTCACGACTGCTCTTTGTCGAATTCCAACATTCGAAGGTTTCCGTGGGCATGCTAATGGGCCTATGGGAACTCATACTGTAAAATCTCGATAAACTTTCCTGACCAACGTTTGGATAGAAGCTGAAACCGATGAAAAAGATGGGGGCTTGCAGCAGGTTGACGAAATACGACATGAAATGAGCTTTGACCGATGTCCAATACGAGACAGGTATACTTTTCGTTCAAAAAGCTATCCTTCTGATTTATTTCTGTACATTTTCGTCGTGCTTATTGTGGATATATTTCCTAATCCCGTATTAAATTGTGTTAAAAGAGTGAATTATTTCTTCAAATTACGTGTTTTATGTAATTCTGTGGAATATCCAGTATTAAACAGGAAACTTCCGTGCAATTTGGGGATAGAATATTTTATTCCTTTCTATAACGGACTTAATTCTGTTATTTTACGGAATAAACGATGGAATGACTGGAAAGTTACGTGAAATTCAGGAATAAAATGTTTCATTCCATTATATAAAGGACTATATCTCTTTTTAAATGCAACGATAAGAAATCATATACATATATAATAATTCCTAATAAGTATGATTTTATAGTATTCATTTCAATTTATTAACCATAATATGAAGGATCATATTGTGTAGAGTTTGGTATATTAATAGTCATGTATATCTAATTTCCATTATTTATAAGATCTATAAAGTGTTTTCTCATTCATCATCCGGTAATCAGATTGTAAGTATTTTCATAAATGTGTAAATACAATTTCCAATGCTCAGCGAGAATAGGTTGTATTGTCTGGTAACAAAGCACGCTAAAATCTGGATAATTTAACTGATTGGCCAGTGTAAGCCGGTTTGGCTCTATGGCAGAGTTAACATATCTGCAAATTGATAATACCGCAAACTTACATCTGAAAGCCTCTAACCGGTCCAAACACTGACCATTATTAGTTGATAGATACGGCCTTTTCTCGATGAGGGTATTCTAATAAATATTAGCGGAGATAGGTTACGCTAGCACTTCGGCGGAAAAAGACGTTAAATAAAGCTATTTCGCACATTCTATGAAATATTGATATGAAAATGGAATTTACGTTAATTGAGGGAATTTCTGTAAATTACAGGAAAAACAAATACGGATAAAATTTTACGGGTAATTTTTGTTTCCGGAATTTCTTCCGTTTTTTCACGGATATTTTTGTTACAGTGTAGTTTTTGACTTTGTCGACCAATGGCCATCCCCTTACACTGTAAGTGATCTCTTGTTTTCGCCTGTCATTATTTTTTCTCATCGAGGTTTGACATTTTTACGGGGTGGCAATCACATCTAATTACTTGTAATAAAATATCTAATATCGAACTTGTGACAAACAAGGAACCGATTCATAGTTTAAACTAGCAATATTGTAAATAATTTATATAAATGAAAAACAACCACAGCCAGTTAAACCTACCTACGTCCAGTTAAACCAAACCATGTCGAGTTAAACCAACCTACGCCAAGTTAAACCAACCACGCCTAGTTAAACCTAACCAAACTAACCCAAGTCTTTTATAAAACCACCCACATCCAATTGTGTGTAAAAACAACCACACCCAGTCTTGTGTAAATCCAACAACACTCAGTCTTGTGTTAAATCCAACCACATTCAGTCGTGTGTCAAAACAACCACACCCAGTGCAAAACTAACCCCTTCATGTCTTTTTCAAAACAAATATAACCAGCCTTGTGTAAAACCAACCACATCGAGTATTGCCTTGTATGAAACTAACCATACGTCCAGTTTTGTTTAAAACAAATGCATCCCATATTGTGTAAAAAATAAATCTACGTCCAGTCTTTGTAAAAAAATAACCATGCACAGTCTTTTCCAAAACAACCAAATCCAGTTTTGTGTAAATCCAACTTCCACATCCATGTAAAAACAACCACAACCAGTCTGTGTAAAACAACCACAACCAGTCTTTGTAAAAACAACCACATCCAGTCTCTCTGAAAACAACCACATCCAGTCTCTCTGAAAACAACAACATCCAGTCTCTCCCCTCTGAAAACAACCACATCCAGTCTCTCTGAAAATAACAACATCCAGTCTCTCTGAAAATAACAACATCCAGTCTCTCTGAAAACAACCACATCCAGTCTCTCTGAAAACAACAACATCCAGTCTCTCTGAAAACAACCACATCCAGTCTCTCTGAAAATAACAACATCCGGTCTCTCTGAAAATAACAACATCCAGTCTCTCTGAAAACAACAACATCCGGTCTCTCTGAAAACAACAACATTCAGTCTCTATGAAAATAACCACATCCAGTCCTCTGTAAAACCAGCCATGTCTTGGATTTCCGTGCGTGGTGTATGGAAAAACGCCGTCTAGGCAAAATGGTCCTCATACCACTCGGTATGACGTATGTCCGTCTTCAATCGCCTGGTTGGTGCAAAAATTTCAAGGACATTTCATTTTAATTGCAGTTTTGAATGAATAATAATAGTATATTCATTATATAGACATTTCATTTTAATTGACCTTTAGAGTGAATAATAGTGTATTTCATTATACAGACATGTCATTTCATTTTGATTGACCTTTTGAATAAATAATAGTATATTTCAATATAAAGACGCTTCATTCCCTTTAAAGAAGATAAATGTCATTTTTTATTTTCAGTTTATTTCTCTCTGTTTGACATGTAAATGACGAATCAACATCTAACGCCAAACACCGCCGCCATTAAGTCAACTGGTGTGGTTTCAAACTCCTGGCCTTTCCCTGATAAAGACCCCAGAATTATAGAGATAAAATTAAACCATATGTTGGTCACGAAATGACCTAGTATGTGTCGAGTGGACATTAAACTCTTTTTCTCTCTTTCCCTCTCTCTCTCTCTCACTCTCACTCTCTCTATCTCGTACTAGAACTGCGAAAGCGGAAGCCATTTAGAATGTGTGTAAATGTATAAAATAAACTCACATTAAGTAAGAGAGTTTGTACAAAAGCGATGATTTCAAACCGATGTCCGTGCCCCCCCCCCACCAAGGGGATTGAGGCGTCCGAATGGTTAGCACGTGCGCTGTCATTGAATCAACTGGCGTGGTTTCGATCACCCGGTTGTACGTGACATGGAATAGGGTCGCCTGTCCAAGCTCGTGGGTTTTCTCCGGCAAGCGATTTATTGAATTTAAATTGAACCATATGTTAGTCCCGAAATGGCCTAGTTTGTGTCAGATTCAGTAAATTGGCTTTCATCCTGGCGCACTCTCACTCTCTCTCTCTCTGTCTCTCCCTCTTTCTCCAAGAAAGGTTCGGTAAATTGGCTTTCATCCTGGCGCTCTCTCTCTCTCTCACTCACTCTCCCCCCCTCTTTTTCTCGCTCGTGGCCTTCGCCTCCCTGTCCCCTCTCTGTGTACGCCACTGGCCACCATTGCTATAGTTGACATGTAGATGTGTACGTTGTGTGGATAATAATGGCGACTAACTTGTAAATAAATATAAGTATAATGAGTAGAAGTATGGAAGCCTATTGCGGCCATTTCAGAATCTCGTCTTCTCGCCGCGAGAAGTCGAGGGCGAGAACACGAGAACACGAGAAGTCGAGGGCGAGAACACGAGAAGACGAGAAGTCGAGGGAGCGAGAAGTCGAGGGCGAGGGAGCGAGAGAGCGAGAAGACGAGGAAACAGGGCGAGAATACGAGGATCTCGCCCCGAGAACACGAGATTACTTTCACCTCGACTTCTCGTGTTCTCGTCCCTCGACTTCTCGCTCCCTCGTGTTCTCGCCTTTGAAAAACCTCGTGTTCTCGCTCCCTCGCCCTCGACTTCTCGCTCCCTCGACTTCTCGCCCTCGACTTCTCGCCCTCGACTTCTCGTGTTCTCGTGTTCTCGCCTTTGAAAAACCTCGACTTCTCGCTCCCTCGCTCCCTCGCCTTTGAGTCAATCTCGTCTTCTCGTGTTCTCGCTCCCTCGCTTCGTCACAATCTCGTCTTCTCGTGTTCTCGCTCCCTCGCCTCGGAAGTGCAGTTATTACGCATGTCCACTGACTACCGTATCGGCATTTGTATTTTGACATGGATTATAATAAACGAAAATGTTTGAAGTTCTAGAAAATGTAATAGTCCTAAACAAGTTTAATCTCTTCTTGCACAGATAGTATTGTATTCTGTAATTGATTTTAAGTCTTCAGTCAAATCTTTCTTTGCTCTCTAAAAATATTCATCGGGAGTTTTCACTTGATGCGTGGTTTTGTCAGTGCTGCAGGATGGAGAGCCTGACAAGGGAAAATGTATAGTTGTTCGAATGGGATTTTTAAAAACCAGGTCCGGAATCGAAATGAAGTTGGTTCTACGGTGGCTCACTGCGTAGGAGGTTTTCTCTCTAAATTAATCGAAGTTCATCGCGATTTTTCTGCCTATGTCCACCCTTGTCACTGGTGTAGAACAGAGAGCCTAGCAAGAGACAAAGTATAATCGTTCGGATGAAATAAAAATAACCGAGGTGACGTGTCCGGAATCTAAATGAAATGAAATGAAATAAAATGGGGTCTAACGTCCTACTGTTCTGTTCCTAAATTGGGCTAATGACGACGGGCATACGATACAATAATACAGTGTGCTATCAAGGAAATTTTGCCCGGGCAGTGGCGCTAAGGCCTACTCTTATATCGAATTTAAACTTCCAAGTGATCTTTTTATGTGCACGCCAATAGGTGTCCTTGACAGGCCCTACGTTTTGCATCACTGACAAGGAGAAATCACGCCCGAAATAAAATCTGGATGAACTTTCTCTTCCAATGCAGGGATCGAATACCAAGTGGTGTAAGTGGTGTAGGACGGGGGCCTGAGAAGGGACAAAGAATAGTTGTTCGGATGGAATACAAATAACCGAGATCCCGTGACCGGAATACAAATGGAGCTACGATGGCTCAGTGAGTAGGATCGACGTTTGCTCTTTTACTTTATCAAAGTTTTTCAGGATTTTTCGGTCGGGTTCCTGCTTGTCAGTGGTATAGGATTGAAGACCTGGCAAGGGACAACGTATAGTCGTTTGAACGGTATTATATATAAAATACGAGGTTCTTTGTCCGAAATCGTAATGAAGTGGTGGCTACAATGGCTCAGTGTGTAGGACGTTTGCTCTCTCGCTTCATCGAAGCGCATCGGGCTAAATTTCTGGAGATGTCCTCCCATGTCAGTTGTGTAGGATGGAGGACGGAGGGCCTGGCAAGGGATAACGTGTAGTCGTTCGGTTTCGATTCGTCGTGTGGGGTTTTTCCGGTTTCTCCCACTGTCGCATACATTTCTTTTCCGATGCATTGCACAATACGTCAGCACTAGAATTACGCCTCGAACTACATTTGTCAAGTGTAACCATACTGGGGTGAAAAAATCAAATTCTAAGACAATATCAGAAACCAAAAATCAACGTCATAGGGTCACGGGTCAATAGCCATAATTAGACCATGGAATACCTTTTACGAGACGGAACACGTTGGTTTGTTTCCATTTGTCAGAGAGAATTTTTCTGAAAATATCACAGGTACATGGGGACAGGAACGCCCTTATTAGACTAAGGCACACCAGACCTATAATATAATAATACTAATAGAGTCTATGTGATTTTTCAAAGTTTTTGAGTTTCTGTTATTTTCTGAACATATTTTAAATTTTTGATCTTATTTTATCCATATTTGATGCTAAATAATATAATATTTACTATCAAACATGTAATTCATATTTAAAAAAAAATACCATCTGATGTATAGATCAGGTGTGCCATAGTCTAATAAGGGCGTTCCTGTCCCAATGTACCTGTGGAAAATATGCCGGGATTACTGTATAATACCACATATTAAATGTTGCAGTGACACGATGAAAACGACTAATCCCAGGTCTGTGGAATAAATATGGTCAACAGTAGAGAAATAGCACCAATGATTGAAAGAATCTGTTATTTACTGGAAACAAGTATTTTTTATAAAAAACTATTTCAGTAAAACAATATCCAAGAGAAATACATACTTAATACACATGAAAACGATTTTGGCAAAAATAAACAAACGCAATAATATAAATTTCCTCATACACAACAATACCATACACTACTAGTAAGAGAAATGAGGTTTAACGTCCACTCGACACAAATTTGGTCATTTCCGGACTAACATATGGTTTAATTTTATTTCAATAATTCGCTTGCGCGTATGGGTCTTTAGCAGTGGGAGGAAACTGGAGTGCCCGGAGGAAAACCCACAAGGTTGAGAAGGCAACCTATCTCCATGCCACATACGCTCACACAGGGATCGAAACCACAGCCGCAAGCCAGAGGTGACCGGCCAGCTAGAGGTTGAAGCGTGGCACTCTAAACCACTAGGCCATCCCAACCCCCCCACTACTAGTAAATGAAATGAAATGGGTATTAACGTCCTACTCTTCTGCACCTAACCTGGGTTAATGGAAGACAAGCATATGCTATACAGTGTGCTATGAGGAAATTTTGCCCGGGCAGCACCGCTACAGCCTACACTTATATTGAATTCCAACTGCCAAGGGATCTTTTACGTGCACGCCAATGTGTACACTGGACCACGGTTTCCCATACCATCTTAACGACTAGACAGCTGTCCTTGTCAGGCCCCTCAGTTCTGCATCATTGACAAGGGGAAACCACACCGGTAAATTGAGATGAACTTTCTTGGCCAATGCAGGGATCTAACACACCACAAGTATTGATGAAAAATGTATATAATAATTATAATAATATCATTGTTCTGGAGAACGGTTTCTAATCTGCTGTTCAGATTGTTATATTCACAGAATACACACAGATCAGGTCTTGTGCCCATTTACACTGTACAAGATATATACCAGTAAATAAAAATAGATATAAGAGAAAAACAAATAGTTATCTTAATGATTCCAGTAAAATGAATTAGAAATGAAATGAAGTTTAACGTCCTACTGTTTTGTTGTTATACATGTACTGGGCTAATGAAAACAGGCATACACCATACAGTGTGCTATGAGGGAAATTTGGCCGGGTATTGCACTATTCCCTACTCTTCTTTCGAATTCCAACTGCCAAGGGATCTTTTTATGTGCACACCAATGTAAACAAAGGACCTCGGTTTTTCATCACATCCGGACGACTAGACAGCTGTAATTGTACCTTTTTACATGCACACCAATGTATACAAGATACCGCAGTTTTTCGTCACATCCAAACGACTAGACAGCTGTCCTTGTACCTTGTTAGACCCTCCTTTTGCACCACTGACAAGGAGAAACCACGTCGGAAATGAAACAGAATAAAAAAATAAAATGGGGTTTAACGTCCTACTGCTCTGTTCCTAAGCTACACTAATGAAGATGGGCATATGCTATACAGTGTGCTATCGAATTCCAACTGCCAAGGGGTCTTTTTACGTGCACACCAATGTATACAAGGGACCTCGGTTTTTCGGTACATCCAATCAACAAGACGGCTGTCCTTGTACCTTTTTACAGGCACACCAATGAATACAAGGGACCTCAGTTTTACGTAACATCCGAACGACTAGGGGGGTTGGGATGGCCTAGTGGTCTAGAGTGTCGCGCTTCGGCCTCTAGCTGGCTGGTCACCTCTGGCTTGCGGCTGTGGTTTCGATCCCTGGTGTAAGCGTATGTGGCATGGAGATAGGGGCGCCTTCTCAACCTCGTGGGTTTCCTCCGGTTTCCTCCCACTGCTAAAGACCCCTAGGCGCAAGCGAATCATTGAAATAAAATTGAACCATGTTAGTCCCGAAATGACCTAGTTTGTGTCGAGTGGACGTTAAACCCCATTTCTCTCTCTCTCTCCGAACGACTAGACAGCTGTCCTTGTACCTTGTTAGACCCTCCTTTTGCACCACTGACAAGGAGAAACCACGTCAGAAATGAAACAGAATAAAAAAATAAAATGGGGTTTAACGTCCTACTGCTCTGTTCCTAAGCTAGACTAATGAAGATGGGCATATGCTATACAGTGTGCTATCGAATTCCAACTGCCAAGGGGTCTTTTTACGTGCACACCAATGTATACAAGGGACCTCGGTTTTTCGTCACATCCAAACAACTAGATGGCTGTCATCGTACCTTTTTACATGCACACCAATGAATACAAGGGATCTCGGTTTTACGTGACATCCGAACAACTAGACAGCTGTCCTTGTACCTTGTTAGACCCTCCTTTTGCACCACTGACAAGGAGAAACCACGTCGGAAATGAAACAGAATAAAAAAATAAAATGCTGTTTAACGTCCTCCTGCTGTGTTCCTAAGCTTGACTAATGAAGATGGGCATATGCTATACAGTGTGCTATCATGGAAATTTTACCAGGGCAGCGGCGCTACGGCCTACTCTCATCACATCAGAACGACTAGACAGCTGTCCTTGTACCTCGTCAGTCACCCCCTCCCCACGGCCTGCACCACTGACAAGATAAACCACCTCGGAAATGAAATAGAATAAAAATAAAACAAAACCATACAATATTAATCAGCATAGTGACAAAATATAACATGAAAATTTATTGCCATATACAGTACATTTAATTAAAACATTTTTTAAAATATGTATTAAATGTATTTAAAAACTGCTTAAAAAATACATGTACATAATTTCATAGATATCATCATCAGTATTAAAATCAATGTCACTGTCGAACAATTTACACAAATCCATACAAGAAAGTTTTCACTTGTAACAAGTACATCTATCTGTAATGCAGCCTGATTTGTATCCACAGTGAAAATTTTATTTGGTGCTTGATCTCTAGTTACCCTAACCCTGTCATTTTAAACAGTAGTGTTTAACAAAAGGGGGAAAAAATTTTGCAGCTACAGTAAGGCAACCCGGGGGGAATGCGCCAGAATAGGCCCCCGTTTTGATTGGTGGTGCAAGGGACAAAGCAACATTTTCATCCAGGGGACACATGCAAAGTCAATCTGGTGTGGAATTAATTCACACATATTTTTTTCATAAATAGGGCCTAACATGTGCTCTTGTACCAACTCATCTATTTTGGTTCTCTTCTTCTCCATAACATCTTGGGTATATTTCTTAAAGTACTGTGCATGGTGTTTCACCTCAATGGTGACAGTCTTCACCATATTAGTCCTTATTGGTCTGAGTGGTCTTGATTCGAGTAGTCCTTACTCCTCGGTGACTGCGCGTTGTCAATAGTTGTCATGCATTTAGGAATATAAGAATATCTATCTTTATCAATCAACTTATTAAATGATCCCCTTAACAAATTAACCAGACCAATTATTCTTTTTTTGTTGGTAAAATTTTAGCTGCTTGCTTCTAACATCACTTTCAAACTTTCGTCAACAAGTTTGGAATCGTGATAATGTTTCATACACAGTTGGTTTTTTTTTTAAGTTGAAATGTGAGAACTCTGTATTATTAGTATACCCCAATGATTGAGAACTTTGTCTGCACATTCCTGGAGTTCTTTGTCTTACAAATCAGCATTTGTCTCCGGCACAAACCTGCCATTTCCATCTAATTCGATCCAATGGTTAGCCAATACCTAAAATTGTTCCCAGCTTGTCGCATTGAACGGTTTTAGCTTAGTGTTTTTAACAAAATATTCACAAGTATTCAGTTTTCGCTATCCTTCCGCCATATTTACTATCAACACAGAACGGTAACCTTTGACTCTACTCGACCTTCCATTATGTGTGTCTGATTGGCGAGCTATGTCACGTGATTTGTTAAAACCAAATCACCGCGGAATTCAAATACCATCGCACATTAAGTAAGCCTGTATTTATTTTACGGCTTCTGTCAAACGTCAAAGAATGGATAACAGAAAAGTCGCGCGACAATGAAGTAATACTAGAAGAATTAGATGATGTACCTTTTTTTACCCGAAACTTGCTAGGACGGAAAACAGAAGCAGGCTAGCTAGAAATTTCTCACCACGGCATAGGGCCTATATATGTAGGCCTAAAGTGGAGAATTTTTTGCCTGGACGTATTTTTTCTATTTTTTTATACATTGTCTACCGTAAACAAAGAAGTACTTGTAGCCTACTTTATCTACTTTAATATATATATATTATAAATAAAATCTAAGTGTGTATGGGTGTGTTTATGTATGTTTGTATACTCCACCTACACATTATTATGTGTTATTAAATTAACCAGCATCACAACAGGAATGTTTTAGGTCAGTGAATTCGGGCCCAAGGCGAATTACGCTTCGTCGCCGCGATTAACCCCCACATATCTCGTATCAAATTGAAAAGAACGACCACGTACATGTATTTTAGGCCATCGAATCTGTCCTACAGGCAAATTTGGGCCACGAACGAATAAAACCTCGGGCGAATTTAGGTCCCGTGGGAATTTGAGCACTGGGCGAATATGGGCCCCTAGCAAATTTGGGCCATGGGCGAACTTGGACCCCGGGCGAATTTGGGCCCGTGTATAGGCGGGTAAACTACGAGTAGTTTATTTGATAATATTAGCATCATAGAAAGAAGCGGGTATCGAAACCGAGCCCCCCCCCCCCCACACACACACACACACGCACGCCAATGTGTAGCCTATACGAGACCTCGCTGTTCCATGTCATCCGAACGACATGCTGTCCTCAGGCCTTCCGTCCTACACTGATAAGAGGGTACCTCGCAAGAAAGGCTAGACTACGCATTGAGCCACCGCAGCTCCAACTTATTTCGAATCTGGACACATGACCTCGCTCTTTTAACCCAACCCTTCCTTCTCCACTGATATGGAAAAAACCCGCTAGAATATTTCCGATGAACTTTGATGAAATGAAATGAAATATGGTTTGACGTCCTACTGTTCTGCCCAGACTGTGCTATAAGGGAAATTGTGCTCGGAAAGCGGCACTTAGGTCTCCTCTTATATCGCATCCAGGCTGCCAAGGGATCTTTTACGTGTACGTCAATTTACAGATAAGGATTTTCATCCCATCCGAACAAATAGACAACTGTTCTTGCCAAACCCTCCGTCCTGCACCAATGCAATGACATGGGGAAACCACATCGGAAAACCCGATAAACTTTCTTGTCCAATGCAAGGATCGAACACGTGACCTTCAGTTTAGTGAGCCAGCGTCTTACCCACTTAGCTGCCGTGGCTCCAAACATTTACGTCCTACTCACTGAGCCACCGTAGCTCCCACTTCATTTTGATTCCGAACACGGGACATTGTTTTTCTATGCCACCCGAACGACTATACGTGGTCCCCTGTCAATTCTTTCCTCCTACACCACTGAAGTAAGAGAGCAAACGTCCCACTCACTGACCCACCGTAGTTCCCACTTCAATTAGATTCCGGACACGAGGCCTCGGTTATTTTTATTCATTCCGAATGATTATACTTTGTCTCTTGCTAAGCTCTCCGTTCTACAGGACTTCGGTTATTTTTATGCCATCCGAACTATTATACTTTGTCTATTGCTAAGTTCTCCGTCCTACACCACTGACAATAGTGAACATCGCCAAAAATCACGAGGAACTTTGAAGAAGTTACAGAGCAAACGTCCTACCCAGTGAGCCCCCGTAGAACCAACTTCCTTGCGATTCCAGACACAGGACATCGTTTTTTAAAATCCCATTCGAACAACTATACATTGTTCCTTGTCAGGCTCTACATCCTGCAGCACTGACAAAACCACGCATCAAGTGAAAACACCCGATGAATATTTTTAGAGAGCAAAGAAAGATTTGACTGAAGACTTAAAATCAATTACAGAATACAATACTATCTGTGCAAGAAGAGATTAAGCTTGTTTAGGACTATTACATTTTCTAGAACTTCAAACATTTTCGTTTATTATAATCCATGTCAAAATACAAATGCAAATACGGTAGTCAGTGGACATGCGTAATAACTGCACTTCCGAGGCGAGGGAGCGAGAACACGAGAAGACGAGATTGTGACGAAGCGAGGGAGCGAGAACACGAGAAGACGAGATTGACTCAAAGGCGAGGGAGCGAGGGAGCGAGAAGTCGAGGTTTTTCAAAGGCGAGAACACGAGAACACGAGAAGTCGAGGGCGAGAAGTCGAGGGCGAGAAGTCGAGGGAGCGAGAAGTCGAGGGCGAGGGAGCGAGAACACGAGGTTTTTCAAAGGCGAGAACACGAGGGAGCGAGAAGTCGAGGGACGAGAACACGAGAAGTCGAGGTGAAAGTAATCTCGTGTTCTCGGGGCGAGATCCTCGTATTCTCGCCCTGTTTCCTCGTCTTCTCGCTCTCTCGCTCCCTCGCCCTCGACTTCTCGCTCCCTCGACTTCTCGTGTTCTCGTGTTCTCGCCCTCGACTTCTCGTGTTCTCGTGTTCTCGCCCTCGACTTCTCGCGGCGAGGGGACGAGATTCTGAAATGGCCGCAATAGGCTTCCATAGTAGAAGAGAGCCCGGTTTATCTATTTTGTCCCACTTCTATTCGGGAATGTTTGTTTTAAAGGTTGCTTGACCCGGATTGATCCACTGTAACGAACATTTTAAGGTTTTTCGAGAACAGGTTTCTTGTTCAGATAGCGTGACGTATATAAATTTATTTGTGGTAATCGTTGCGTTACAAACGGGCGTTAGATAGGTTTGGTTTGAACAGTTATTTTCCTGCAAGTTTTTGTTCATATTTGAAGCGTTGTTTGTGGTTTCGATCACGTTACTTTGCAAAAAAGGCGTAGTTTAATCAGTACAAGGAAGTGGTGTTATATAATCGATTAAAAGATAACCGTGCTAAGATAATATAGTACGAATTGAATAATAATGCAGTATTCGAGTCGCTGTGTTATATTTGGCTGTATTTTAGCCAGTGCTATATGTTTTGGTATCGGCGTCGTTGTTGGATATTTTGCTCACACGGATTCACCGAGTGAAGTCGCACCTGTCGCGACGTGGCCAAAACAATCGTCACCATTACTACAAAGGTAAGTCAATAAATAACGTCTGGTTTAAGACATCTTTGTGTGTTTTGTCGTATTGCTGTACGTTTAATACGTTACTTCTACACCGGTGTTATGGTAGACTGCTCTCTATCTCTCACTCTCTCTTTCTCTATCCATAAATAAATAACATAAATAGCTCCAGTTTATACAACAACAAATCAACCACTGTTCTACACATCACATGATATGCTATCTGCCCATCGAAATGATATGCATATAAATGAATAATCAGTTATACATCAGCCATACAGTAGTATATGAGAAAGTTTGCCCAGACAGTGCGAGAGAGAAAGAGAGAGAGAGGGAGAGAAATGGGGTTTAACGTCCACTCGACACAAACTAGGTAATTTCGGGACTAACATATGGTTTTATTTTATTTCAATAATTCGTTTGCGCGTAGGGGTCTTTAGCAGTGGGATGAAATTGGGGGACCCGGATAAAACACGAGGTTGGACAGGCGATCCTACTCCTTGTCACGTACAGCCGTACAACCATGCCAGTTGACTCAATGACAACCTTTATGATACAACGCCCACGTGCTAACCATTCCGTCACCCACCCCCACCCTCACACACCCCTTGGAAAGTGGGATTTCCAACTGTCATAGGTTCGTTTATATATTAGCTCAGTAAGTGCAGAAAACTAAGACGTTAAACTCCATTTCATTGAATACCATTTCAATTCGTAGGCTTATTGGCTTATCTTACTTTATTACAGTTATCAAGATCAGCTTGTACAGCGAATAGTAGACGCTAAATCATGTAAGGTACCCCAGCCCCGAGGGTACGTAGCCTATCATTTAAATGGTAAGAACATAACGGTAGACGGTAAACTGGATGAGGAGGCGTGGCAAGAGGTCGATCACACTCAAGATTTTCTAGGTGAGTTAAAATTTCAGATCAGGCATATTCTTATCCATTGGTTTAAACTTGATATTTCCTCCACCTTGTATCCCCCTCCCTCCGCTGCTTAGTGTCGTGAACACGTTCTTGGCGTGTAAAAATCAACTTACTAGGTTTTATCTGAGAAAGTATCACTTTTGATTTTTATGGTAATTGGTGGCATGTTTCGGGATTTAAAGTAGCTACGTCTCTGACTCAATATATCATCCAAAGTCTTACTCGTTGAAAACACGAGTTATTTGTCAATTCAAATCAACATTGATGTTGTTATCTTACCTTGAAAAGATAGGCTTCTGATATCGAATATTTAAGACAAAATAAACATATTCCACCACTCAGTCAAACGGCGACGCCATATCTTATCTGGAGAGCATACGCAATAGACTGGAATAACCAGACACTAAAAATTTCTATTCGGTTGAGACTCATGCCGTATTTAGGTGGACATAACTGATTTGAAATTAGAGTCAAAACGGAAACAATTCAATGTAAATCAGTTCATGCCGTATTTAGGTAGACATAACTGATTTGAAATTAGAGTCAAAACGGAAACAATTTAATGTAAATCAGTTCATATACAATTAGATTACATTATTATATGCGTTGCGACCCACTTGGGTCAATTTCGAGGTCCTAAATATTAGCGATTAAACTCCTTAAAACATCATCGACTATAGATGAAATGGTATTTAACGTCCCAATTTTATACAGTAACCTGGCTAATGAAGATGCAGTATACTATATGGGGGAAACTCTGTCTGCCGTGTTTTTCCGCCATATCCAAAAATCAGTATACTATTTTGTAATGCGGTTCATCCCCGTTTCACGTTTGTCATAAACACAAAGAACATATAAAACTTTACAATTGTTTGGAATGAATGCAGAATAAATACTTCGCAAAATTCTCGAATTATGCGTGGTGTTTTCGACTAAAATCGTCGATTTAGTACCTAATATGTCTGTCATCTAACTTGGCGTTCTTGTTTATGTGTGGGATTAGTCAAGGAAACTGTCTGTTACAGCGTGTTCGTGGTGCATGGAACTATGGATTCCACTAGAAACATCGACGCTGATTGGTTAATTAAATGTCTGACGTCATGGTCAAAAGCCGCCTGTATGACCCCTGACCCTAGCTATCACTACAACCGGTCAGATCTTCATGTAGCGGAGGCCGCCGAAAGTATAAAAAAAAACGAAACGAAATATAAACCTGGCCCCGAGTTCACGAAGCATTACCAGACTTAAGTTAAGAAATTACTCGAATATGTTCACCATATTCTAACTAAAATATAGCTCTTTATAAAACTTTTGCTGTTTTAATGTATGAACTGCAAATGAGAAACTATGTGCAAAGTTTTGTGTTTCTGGATCAAAGACATTTCTCATACACAGTGATTGGAAGTTGAGTATATTCGTAACTTAAGTCTGAGAACGCTTTGTTAACTTGGGTCCTGGGCTCTGTTTCTCGAAATCTTAACTAAAGGCAAAATCCAAATTTTAATAGATACTTCAATTTTGATAGGTTAAGCACTAAAGTCAGTCTAATATTATCCAATCAAATTACTAAAATTTGGATTTCTTCTTGGTTAAAATTTCGTGAAACAGACCCATGTATTTTAATCAAATTGCCAGTGGCATGGGGTAGAAGCATTAATATGTTTTACAATTATGTAGATATTCGTGGTGCGAGATTTCCTGCACCTAAAGAAGAGACTCGGGTTAAGATAAGATGGGATGATACACATGTTTATGTTGGTGCCTGGTTGAAGGAGGATAAAGTCTGGGCAACATATGACCAAAAAGATAGCAGAAGTAAGTCACCGATATCAAATGAAAAAGTGTAAGGGACTCAGATCAGACCTCTCTGTCCTTCATTACGTTATTTACCGACTTATAGATGAGAAATGGTCCAGCTTTTACATATGTAACTTTTTCATATCTCACATGTAATTTTACATATCCCTGACAGACTCTGTTTCGATTTAAATTAAAACTCTGTTTCGTAGGCCTTATGTTGGCCACCCCAGTGACAGCTAGAACTATATTTGGACATTTTATGACCAAAACGACCTGCTGGTACCACTTACAAAGAGAGCTGGATTGGATAAAGCATTAAGCAAAATAAGCACGTGCTTAGGGCATCATGGGAAGCACAACAGAATCAATAATGACGTATTGTATAAAACCCCAGAAAAAAAAACTCTAACTGCGTGCTTGACAGTTGTTTATGATTTAGTATTGTTTATGTTTTGAGTTGTTCCTTGGACAATTGCGCATGGACTGTCGGACTTTTAATGGCGTGCCTATTTCATAAGACGGTGATACTTATTTGTAATAAAACATGTTCTGGTTTGATTTCAGTTTATGAAGAAAATGCCTTTGAGGTATGATTGTCTTTATCAATAATTGTCAGCACTGGTCCCCATGTCTTCTTCTAATGACTTTTTCAAATATAAGTTGTTATCCTGGCAATGAAAGTATGACTTTTTCATCGAAAAAAAACAGGACCCCGTAATGAACACCCGACAGTTCGTATTGGAAAAAGAGGAAGAGTTGCTGCCCGGGCAAAATTTCACCCCTCGGATTGTAGAGAGAGAGAGAAATGGAGTTTAATGTCCACTCGACCTATGACTCAATTTCATTTCAATAATTCCCTTGCGCGCAGGGGTCTTTAGCAGTGGGATGAAACCGGAGGACCCGGAGAAAACCCACGAGGTTGGACAGGTTGTCACATACAACCGGAGAATCGAAACCACGCCACTTGACTCAATGACAGACCTTATGATCCAACGCGCATGTGTTAACCACTCGCCCCCCCCCTCCCCAATACTAAGATCTGCTGTCCGGGCAAAATCTCACCCCTGGCATGACCATTTAATACTACAATGTCCGAAGTATTGTTTAAGATATTAATTAACCCCATTCCATTCCATTCTACCTGGACTTCATGAAAAACGGTCTCTTGTCACAAGATTTATAATGATTTAAATACTAGCATCATATTATAAACTCAAATAATGCATTATTTTTCAAATTTTTCTCATTGTAGGTATTTTTTGATGTGGATAAAAGTATGAGCATGTAGGTAAACATTCTATTTATAACACACTGCTAGTATATATCAATATAGGGATGTTAAAACCCTTATTACATACGGGCGTGGTTTAATTTATTACGAGTTTATTGACTGGTTTGTTTTCAAATTCGAATTACATACGGCGATGCCGGCCGTCTGCGGGTGCTAGAGGCGAAGGAGCGGGACTTACTGATACCCCCCACCCCTCCTCAAAGAAAATTTGGAAAATTTCCATGGCGCGAAATGTGATAGTGGGGACCTTAGCATTAAGACGGTTGTATTAACATCTTCTATTTTGGTTTAACTATCGTAACACCTCACTGGTTTCCACGAATAAAATGAATAGTCCGTCATTTTATGCTTGTTAACGCCGCCACACGTGTGAATATAAAATAGATATTTGAGTAACTCCCTTGTTGAATAAGTAATAATAATATATAATATAAAGAAGACGGTGTATGAAATTGTATACTGCGTATGTATAACATTAACGATAGATACGTGATTGGTGTAATTCATTATTTAGGCTATACGTTGGTAGTATGACGTAACTTTTAAGATGTTTTATAACCAGAAGCCTTTTATGAAGGCATACGGACTCGATGAATGCTTAGGGAGGGGGTACAGACAGCGGTGCAGGTGGTGTGAGAGGCGAGGGAGCAAGACGTACCGTATACCCCCCCCCACACACACACACACACACACAATGGAATGGAAATTTGGGAAACCTTGACGGCCGCCAACGCGGTTTCTTGCTATTATTATATTCCATCTAACTTCAAAGTGGACTGCTATTCTAGCCCGTGAATTAATCAACATCAAAGTTTCCGATCGGTTTGCACCGACTTGAATTCCAATCACCCAATCAGGCTGTTGCAGCTGCATTGACAAATAACAGTCAAAGCCCGAAAAATGTCACACGAAGTAGAATGTTTTAATCCATAGTCAATCCAGTACAAGTTCGTGGTATTCATTAAAAGGAAAGTAAAATTTGTCTTTTATTAGATTCCGGGCAGATGCACCCCCCCCCCCGACATTTGAGTAAATGGAAATTTCCAGTTTGGAAGAGTTATTTTTTAAATATTGGGAGTATCTATGAAGAATCATGCATTTAGTGGGAACATTTAAGCTGGTGCACACTCCTACAGCATTCCAATGGTGTACTTTGGGCATTTGATTTGACTGACCATGGGTTGGACATCATCCGTTTTCCCTTTTATACCTTTCAAAAAACCCTCTGTAGAGAGTAACATGTCCAGTTGTTCCATACAATATTTATGGAGAAGAAAGAAGGCACCAAGGGGTAAAATCAGGGGAAGTAATCAAACAAAAGCATAAATGTGGAAATCACCAGTTTTTCCCCTGTGGTATACCTTTGGAATTCAATTGCTTTACGAGCAAAATTGCCCTTATTGGACTCCGCATCGCGGATTTATGTTTGTCTTCCTTAAACTAGACCGCCTCTTTGTAGAATTTTTGTTCTCAAAGATAGCGTGGGATCCTTCATTCAATACCGTACTCCCCAACTCCTTCCCTTCACGTATGTCTGCCTTTTGGTACCTTAAACTAGACCGTCCTCTTTGTAGATTTTTTGTTTTCAAAGATAGCATGGGATCATTCATTCAATACCGTACTCCCCAACTTGTTATGTCTGCCTTTTGGTACCTGTTGGGTTTTTGTTGGAGTTATTATTTATGACTGGTCTTATATCATGTTTATTGTAGGTATAAAGAAATAGAAATCAACGCACTTGGTACAACGTGGGATCTTATGTTGTCACGGGTAAGATTTAATAGACTTCAATATTTCATTGTTTTTGACTCGCCAACAAAGGTTGCGCGGTCACACCCCGATCCCGATTAAGCTTGGTTCCTTCTGTATGGGACTTGAGTGATAAGCACCTGTTACACTCAGCAAACCTCAGCAGATTCCACTACCCTGCATAGCTTCGACTGTATGACGAAATCCGCCATTAGAACTACTTTCAAGTTCCCGGATTACCAACGGCGTTGCCCATGACGACGCCTTTGAAGAATGTTTTATCTTACAAAGTTTTCAAAGTTTGAAGCTGTTTTTCTTTCAAGTTTATCCGATTTTCTTTAGACAAGGACAAGTTTGTACTGAAAATTCTACACACCCTACGGCAAGTTTTCCTAATAAGTAAACCGGCGCCGCATCGCAATTGTGTAGGCGTAGGTACATATCACTTACTGTCATACAACCGAGGCTATAATAGGTGGCACCTGTTAGTAACTAATACCCTTTTTTATAAGCAACCTATTTTATTATGAAATAATATTGGCAACGTTATCCTTCCATATTTTATTACAACCCAGAATGGATTTATCATGTTGATTCACTTTTATTTTCACTGTCCTTACGAGGGGAGGAATTGGTGGCGGAATGGTTAGCACGTACACGCTGTATCATAAGGTCTGTAATTGAGTTAACGGCCGTGGTTTCGATTCCCCAAATGTACGTGATAAGGAGTGGGGTCTCCTGTTCAACCTTGTGTGTTTTCTATGGTTCCTCTGGCTTCTTCCCACTGCTAAAGACCTCCACACACAAGTGAATTAAATAAATAAATTTAACTATATGTTTGTCCCGAAATGACTATAGTTTGTGTCTAGTGGACGTTAAACCCCTGGTAGTGTTTACCTAGTAAGCTATGTTGTTTCGTTTTGTTTATAGGTATATGCTATATAGATGGATTAAGCGGGTATTGAATATTAAATGTTGTTTTGTTTTGTATATAGGCGTATATAGATGGTGGTGATTATGCAGATTGGGAAGGTATATCAGAGAAAGGTGTTTATACAGATGGTGTAGTTAATTATCCCAGTGATAATAGTAAGTATTTATCAATCCTGGTACTAGATTTACCTGGGTGCTTGACCGGATGAAGTACATGGTCTCCAGATCTAGAGGGTCTGCCACCAAGGTTTACAATTTGCTTGACCCTGTCATAGGGCAGAAGCCTTTGATATACGCACCGTAGTCTTAAATGCCCGCCATCATCCTCAGATTTTTTCGTTCGTGTTCCCGTGGTTGATAGGGTGGGGAATCGGGAACAGGTGGATGGAGACGCTAGTCAGTAGAATAGGCCTTTCTGGCAGAGGATATTTCCAAATATCATTTGAGCGTGAATTAAGCCTCGACAAGATAGAAATTGTCCGAATAATCTACGACCAGTGACTTTAACTTACAATTTCTGCTTACAGCTACCTATTGGTCTTTAGAAATGGCGTTTCCTTTCTCTGATCTCATTCAAAATACGTCACGACCAGACGGACCTGCTGCAGAGAACGAAGTATGGTTTATGATCATGGCACGGCAAGTACAGCTTTTTAAAAATCTACTCCTGAGTGAAAACGATTCTTTTTTAGATTTGAAACATTATTGTCTTTGAGCCACAGAAGTTAGATTCTGGTGTCGGTCGGGGAAGGTCGTCAGGTTTTTACCATCCGGTTTCGTCGTACCTTGCGTTACGGTAGGTTTGTCCCTATTGAATTGATTATCTGGTACGTGCAGATAGGTTCAGATACGTTTCGATACGATTCGATCGATACGATATGATTGCTACAACTGACAATATAATAAGACCTGGTAGGACCACCACGATTACTCAACGATTCGTAGCGCGAATCGTGATAGTGGAGAGACAGAGAAATGGGGTTTAACGTCCATTAGGTCATTTTGGGATTAACATATGGTTTCAATTTTATTTCAATAATTCGCTTGCGCGTAGGGGTCATCAGCAGTGGGAGGAAACCGGAGTGCCCGGAGGAAACCCACGAGGTTGAGAAGGCGCCCCTATCTCCATGGCACATAGGCTTACACCAGGGATCGAAACCATAGCCGCAAGCCAGAGGTGACCGAAACCACAGCCGCAAGCCAGAGGTGACCGGCCAGCTAGAGGTCGAAGCGCGGCACTCTAGACCACTAGGCCATCCCAACCCCGGTTCGTGATAGTGGGAACCCAGTATTATCAGTGATGTAGTACAGGGGATAGTGAACTTTTGGTTGTCTTTTGTAGGTGTATGTAGGGTGTTTAGTACTCATTCACCAGTGGGAAACCTTGGTGTTGTTGTTTCGAGTCTAAAACTCGTAATTGCGATAAACCAGACTTGCTTCTGACAAAGGATATCACACCATTTGTTTAGATCCCAAAATATTGAGCAATAAATCTTCATTTTTATTTTAGAACGGAGTATGAACTACAAGTCAACAGTACCAATGGTCGTTATGAACAGGTAAGTTTTGAGTATAAAGTTTTTAAAATTCCTAAACTACAATAGTCGATATGAACAGGTAATTGTTGAGTCAAACTACAATGGCCAATGACTAAAAGAATGATTTTAGATCTCGTGTGGTCCAGACAATACTTTAAAATGTTATGTGGTCCAGACAATAATGTTGAATGATGTGTGTTCTAGACATTAATTTTGGATGATGTGTGTTCCAGACATTAATTTTAGATGCCCAGACATTAATTTTAGATGTTGTGTGGTCCAGGCATTAATTTTAGATATTTTGTTGTCAAGACAAAACCCTTACCCATTTACCAGGATCATTGTTTTTGTGGGATATTAACCCTGACGCTGTTCTATTCATTCTTGTACCGTTAATGTTGTACCTGGTCAATTATTACCGTGAACTGTTGTTGTTACAGGTTCCAGGAACGGATGCTAGTTGGTATTCATGGCAACCAACAGGTGCTATAGCACTTCATCTTCCCAGCAGGTTTGTTGACTTTTGTTCGTTATATATTTATTAAACAATGACGTTTAATCCGTAGTACAAATATCATCTAATTAAGAACCCATTGGAGCTTAGTGATGGGGAAGCAATGATGCCCTTTTCGTCATGGATTTAGTATTTCTACGACCCCTTGGGTTTTTGCGCCCCCCCCCCCCCTCCCCAACTAAAAAAAATAGGACGAAAATCATGTGATATTCTATGTTACTGGCATATCGTATTCTTCATTACTTCCTAATTATGTTTCTTAAGAATATCAAACACATACCGAGCCATACTTGTCCCGGCCTTGAACATTTTTTAAGTAATAAATGGTCTCTATCGTCATATTTGCGTACACATTCACACTGAGCTTTTTAAAGCGAGAAACCTAACACCCCGTTTGCCGTTTGACGTTAATTTTTATTGTGAATTAATGCTATGACATTGTGATTCAGTATTAATTGTGATATCACACTTGCCTGTATCATTATCACGGGCTTTGAATGTCTGGTATCCCGGACCACCTGACGTAAAGGATAAAGCACACAACCGTTACAATTTTCTCATAAAAGGTGTTGTTTTACAATTTTGTTATTGTAGCTGAGCAGAGGGGACTCTGGATCCGCCCCTGTCTGTGAGTAGTTGCGTTGTAAGAACCAGAGAGAACTGCATTTCCCCGGCCGGGGTCTGTCATGTCGTGGGGGATGGATGGCCGAATGGTTAGCACGTGCGCGCTGTATCATAAAACCTGTCATTGGGTCAACTGTTACGTGACAAGGAGTCACCTGTCCAACCCCGTGGGTTTTCTTCGGTTCCTCTGGTTTCATCCTACTGCTAAACAACATGTTAGTCCAGAAATGAACTAGTGGACGTTAAACCCCATCCCTCTTTCTCTTTCATTCTCTCTCTCTCTCTCTCATTCGTGTCGTTAAGACAGTCTTGTATTAATTATTAAACCCCATTTTATTTGTTTGTTTCAGATGGGGTTTATTGCAGTTTAGAAAAGGAAGTCCTGTAAGAAACAGCATGGTTAACTTTGAGAGATGGATTTTATACAAGGCCTTATTTGATGTTTTTGATGCACAACAGGTAACTAGTCATAAATGTTCTGCGCGATTCCTACACATAGGCGTAGGAGCTCAAAGTAATTCAGGGGGGCATAAGAGAAAATTGCCCGAAATCAATATAATATAATTAATATAGTATATATATCGAAATCAATATGATCAATATATAGTATATTATATTGATTATATATAATCAATATAATATAATATAAATCAATATAATTCTAACAAATTAAACAATATTTTGATATTCAGAGATAATCGTCTCACCAAATTGATCGTACAAATCAGGACTCCGGAACAAAAGTAAAACATTTTAGAAATATGAGAGGCACGTCCATACGGCAGAATGTTCACAATTTCGTACAGTTTCTCAAGTAGTCCAATAGTCTCTTTAGAAAAAGTGAGAGGCACGGCCATGACGTCCAGCCAAAATGACGTCCAAAAACCCTGGCAACTGGCTGTTTCCTAGCAGTTTTCCATTTGGCTTGTTTCTTCTGCCGTTTTCCGGCCCGATGCCCGTTTTTCGGGCAATACCGTTTTTTCGGGCATACCTATCATAAGAGAGCTTCGGGGATATTTTCGGGCATGCAGTGGACAAGAAAAAGACGAGAAAATACTTTTCGGGCAGCGTGGATCTCATAGAAATAAGTTAGTTATATTTTTTCTCTAAACATTAATAGAAAAAAAAGGTCGTCGAATTTTTCATTGCCCGAAAATAAATTTTGGGGGGGTTGCAATTGCCCCCCCCCCCCGGCTCCTACGCCTATGTTCCTACACAGGTTTCAATCCGTCATTTCCTTTAATGAAGGGCTGGTTTTATAAAATGGTTTAAAAGTTTCGGCGCTGGAGAATTACCCTGATTAGAAACTCAGTTAACTCTTTAACTCAATAGATAGATATAAGTCATTGTATTTGGTTGACTTGGTACTTTAAAATGAAAATATAGATACTGACCTTATATAAACGACAAATTATTGCCTGCATTTATGGTTTGAAATGGACGGAAAGTATCACTCTTGTCATATTAACCTGGAAACTACTATATCTAATACTCTTGTGAAAAGAAAGAGAGGGGAAAATGGGGTTTAACGTCCACTCGACACAAAATAAGTCATTTCGGGAGTAACATTTAGTTCAATTTTATTTCAATAATTCGCTTGTGCGTAGGAGTCTTTAGCAGTGGCTAGAAACTGGGGGACCCGGAGAAAACCACTTGACCCGACCTTATGATTCATTTAACGCAAGGGTTAAACATTCTAGCAAATGTGGTCTGACTCCAGAAACACGTGTATTTGAAGTTATCTCCCTTTAGCACAATATTAATTTCCGGGGTAGGTTGAAGGAAGGAGACCTTGAAATTAATAATTTAATTTCTGAAACCAAATATGAATATATTGAAATTATTTTGCGATAGTTCATTGTAAAAATGTGAAATGAATGGGAAGAAGTGTTGAAAAAGGAATGGGTTCGACTATATTGAACGGGCTACTAACAGATGCCTATTCACAGGCGCGATCCCACTACTGCCGGACACGGGGACTTTTGCCTGCTGCATTTCTGCCCTGGGCCGATTCGTCCCTCCTTAGACAACCTGGATACTACGGGCTCCCCCGTGGAATCCATATTGATGCCTGGCTTAGTGCGGACACCTGATCGACATAGCACACCAAACTGATCCCGCAGTGAATATTCGCTTGGCCGCTACAATCACTGATAAGCATGACATTGACGAGGCTTAATTAGTACGGCATATTAACTTTTTTACTCCGACAAATTAAATTCCCAAACATTTTTTTGAGGTAAAAGAAAAATAAATAAAGACGTTTGAAGTATTTGTAGTTAAAAAATATTTCCTATTTAGTGTAAATGGGTATTAAGATGAGTAAAATGCATCATTTTGCCCGAAGCAGTTAGGTGTTAAGTAAACATTGCACGAGCCGTTGAGCCAATGACTACGAGGCGTGCAAGTCAACGCACGTGTTTTAGACAGCCATCCGTTACAGGGATATTTCGTTAGTAATTCTCTGTGAAACAGGTTGATAGCACACCTGAGAGCAGGAATCCCATTCTCAAACCGTCCTCCATTCCAGGCCTCTAAGTAGCTAGATTACAGGAGCCCGCCGCAACTCCCAGCCATACGATTGAAAATAATACATCATAATAAACCTCACTTCATGAATAGTTTTTGATACATTATAAATCTGCCTATATGCAGGTCTATGCTTTGGCATCAAATGTTATATACAAATTACATTTATTTGCTTGACATTGATAAGCATATTGAATTCTGCAGATCACCAGGCCTATCTATTAATGCTAAAAGGGACGGTGGCATGATTTACCCAGATTCAACCAAAAGTACCCAAATCCACGCAAATAAACCATTATTTCAACTCACGTCACAATAATTTACATCGACATTTGATAATATAGCATAGCGTTCTTCATGTAAACCGGTGAGTCGAAATCACGCCAGTTGATTCAATGGTAGACTTTATGATACAGCGCGCCCACGCTTTTTTTTTTTCTTGTAAATATATTTATTCAGATATTTAAATATATACAGATATGTCATACATGAATAAACAAAAATATACTAAACATGTTTATACAGATACATATGAAAGAGTTATTAAGTAAGGTTTAAAAACATATTTTTGAAGGTTTTCTAGCTTCACATAGTACAAATATTTACAGAGTATACATTAAAAGTAATTAAAGGGATAAATTACAAGGTAAAAGTCGAGGGTATATACAAACTCTTTCAAAAATCTAATTGTATATCTCCATTATCTTCGTAAACTATAAGAAATGATGGTTTGATGAATTTATCAATAAACGTATTTTTATTCTTAAAATATTTACTAATATGATATAGGTTATCTTTCAATATATGTTTAAATAACAAAATAATATTTAATCTAGAGTTTATATGATCTAACATAAACATTCGGCGTTTATAAATCGCTTGTCTTGCTGCAGATAAAACAACATCGCTCAGTTCTACTTGTCCGGCCACAATAGTAGACTGAATTCCTAACAGTAAACCGGACTTAAAATCATCATCATTAATTTTATACTTTAAAATATCGTTAATAATCTCCTTTAGTAAGGCAATTAAATTGTAAAGACAACTGCAGTCTATAAACATATGGACAATATCTTCTATATTTATTTTACATACAGGACATAAATTATTATCAACAATTTTCACTTTGTATAATTTTTCCTTAGTCCAAACAATATTGTGAGCAATTTTAAAATCTAACCCTCTATTGTGAAGTAACGCGTATCTATTGTGATTTTTGTCTTTCTATGTTTCAGAACTGGAAGAGTCTAATTGGTGCTTTTACAACTGATATATCGTCCTTAGACTTATCTCCTTACATCACCATTGGTTCTTGTTTAAAACTGACTATCGAAGGTACCAGTAGTACGACGTTTAACGCTACTGTTACCCATAATAACATCATGGGCCATATCAATGAAAATAGATATGTATCATTTACGCAATAAAACCCATCAATCCAGCATAATGCTACAACTTGTTCATTTTATGTGCTGTTGTTTTTGATGAAAACGCAAATTAATTGGTTAGCTCTCCAATTGCCACGGGTTATCTTACATGCTCCAGGCGCGGATACAGAGGGGGCGCACCCGGCGCACGCCCCCTCTATTTTTTTGCGGTGGCGAACAATTTTTAGCTCCATATATTCTCGCGGGAAAGGAGAACAAAAACAGTTTAGGTTGGAAATCGTAATTGACAGTGCTAGTATGAAAAGTCCTTGTGGGAATTTTAGTCCACTCAAAATTCACGGGCCGGGCTTCGCACTCCCAAGTGGGTGCAGCACGCCACCCCCCCCCCCCCTTTCTGAAAATCCTGGATCCGCCCCTGTGCTCACCAACTTGTACATGGTACATCGGTGTTTAATCGCAGCCCAACGGCTAGTCGTTGTACCGCGCCAAGTCCCCCCACCCACTTACCCCCCCCCACCCACGAGCGGCTTTTGGTCCTATAACGTCAAAAATTGATTCATCAATCATCGTTGACGCTACAGTTCCGTGCAGAACACGCCAAGAACTCACCGTATCAGACCGATTCATTGTGTCATTCCTCGCATCAACTAGAACGCCTGTTATTTAACAACCCTTCCTGATTCTAGTGTTTTAAAGAGTACAAAAACGTAATTTTAAAATATAAAAAATGAAACTAAATAGGATCTGTGTTTTAATGAAATTGGATGGGTCCTCGCACCTGTTCCATTAAGTGAAAAGCGCGCTGGATAATCCCGTGGAACTTTGTTAACCAACACAGGGATTAAGAGAAATGGAGAGAAATGAGGTTTAACGTTCACTCGAAACAAACTATGTTATTTCAATAACTAGCTTGGATAGGGGACCCTACTGTATGTGTTCTGACATAAAAAGTATGCCAAGTCCTTCGACTGACACTCAAACCTTGCGCCCATCCGTGTACTTATTGACGAACACGAGAGAGAGAGAGAGAGAGAGAGAGAGAGAGAGAGAGAAACAATAGTCTCGATTATCCACGTTTACGGTAACAGCATCCAACAAAAGACCCCGTAATATGACGCGAACACGTCAATCCACTAAATCCCCTGCTTCCACTATAACCCATGTACACAACTGCCCATACACACGCCCAGACTGGGTCGTCGGCATAATACGTCTAGAATCAACACGCCGACCTTTTTACAATATCATCCAAAATCTTTCAAAATTGAAAACACGAATTATTTGTCAATTTAAATAAACATTGATGCTGTGATCTTACCGGAAAAGATATCCAATATTTAAGACAAAATAAACATTTTACCATTGGTACACGAATCGTGTTCCATAATGCGTTTCAGCCCCAGTTGTAACAAGAGACTAGAGGAACAAGGCTAGAAAAATTGCATCAAATCAAACGGCGTATGTAGACTTGAATAACCAGACGCTAGAAAATTGCATTCGATTGAGACTGCTTGCTTATATAAGAGATTTGAAATTAGAGTAAAAACGGAAACCATTGAATGTACATTCATATTACAGTATTATATGCGTTGCGACCCATTTCTGTCAATTTCTAAATACCAAATGTTAGCGATTTAGGTACTTTAAGTTAAAAAAAAGATTTTTTTTATATATATTTCAATTTATTTATTCATGAATTACATAATACAGAATAAATAATAACAATGATAAAAATAATTTGTAATAATTTAAATATTTCTATTAATCAGATTTCCGTATCGTTTATTTATGCTTCTTCTTCACCTTCTTCTTCATCAAATTCTCCTTCTTCTTCAGCTGTAGCATCCTGGTATTGTTGATATTCAGATACCAGATCATTCATGTTAGATTCAGCTTCCGTAAATTCCATCTCATCCATACCTTCTCCAGTATACCAATGGAGGAAAGCCTTTCTTCTGAACATAGCTGTAAACTGTTCAGATATTCTCTTAAACAGTTCCTGAATAGCTGTACTGTTACCAATAAATGTTCCTGACATCTTCAGACCTCTTGGTGGAATATCACATACAGCTGTTTTTACGTTGTTGGGAATCCATTCAACAAAGTAGCTGCTGTTTTTATTCTGAACGTTCAGCATCTGTTCATCCACTTCTTTCATGGACATACGACCTCTGAACATGGTAGCTACTGTAAGGTAACGACCATGTCGAGGATCGCAAGCAGCCATCATGTTCTTGGCATCAAACATCTGCTGGGTGAGTTCGGGTACAGTGAGAGCTCGGTACTGCTGGGAACCACGAGAGGTGAGAGGAGCGAAACCTGGCATAAAGAAATGTAGACGTGGGAAAGGTACCATGTTGACAGCTAGTTTACGTAGATCAGCATTCAGTTGACCAGGGAATCGTAGACATGTGGTCACTCCAGACATGGTGGCTGACACCAGATGATTGAGGTCACCATAAGTAGGTGTGGTCAGTTTGAGGGTACGGAAACAGATATCATAGAGAGCCTCGTTATCAATACAGTAGGTCTCGTCTGTATTTTCTACCAGTTGATGAACTGAGAGTGTAGCGTTGTAAGGTTCAACAACTGTATCTGATACCTGAAATTATAAATTCAAATAAAAACAATCAATAAGATGGTTAAACAGAGAGCACATTTAAATCAAAATGAAATAAGTCTGAACGTCGTACTGTTATGATCAGATTAGGCTAATGAAGACGGGTATACGTGATACAGTGTGCTATGAGGAATATTTTGGACTCTAATGTCGAAATCCAACTGCCAAGGGATCTTTTACGTGCACCCAAATGTGCATGGGACCTCTCTGCTTTTTGTTCTATCCGAAGGAATAGACAGTGTCCTTGTCAAATCCTCCGCCCTACACCATTGACAAGAGGGACCATGCCGGAAAAATCTTGATGAACTTTCTCGGCAAACACCGGGCGCGAACTGTGACCTCCAGGCTAGCCAGCCGGCGTCTTACCCACTCAGGCTTCTCATACTAAAAGAGTCATGGGTAAAGCTGTGTAGGTTTTTAAACATGGCATCTTTGAACAGATATATGCACCATAAAAAAATATCATAAGATATGCTGAGCTGTTTAAGGGAATTAAGTTTGAAAATCGCCTTACCTTAGGGGAAGGGCAGACAGAGAAGGTGTTCATGATTCTATCTGGATATTCTTCACGGATTTTACTGATCAGGAGAGTTCCCATACCAGACCCAGTTCCACCACCCAGGGAATGGGTCAACTGGAATCCTTGTAGACAATCACAGCTTTCAGCTTCTTTACGGACCACATCTAGAACAGAATCAACCAATTCGGCACCTTCTGTATAATGACCTTTAGCCCAGTTATTACCAGCACCACTCTGACCAAACACAAAATTATCTGGACGGAAGATCTGACCAAAAGGTCCTGATCGTACAGAATCCATGGTACCAGGTTCCAAATCGACGAGAACAGCTCTGGGTACATATTTTCCTCCGGTAGCTTCATTATAATAAACGTTGATTCTTTCCAACTGAAGATCGGAATCACCGTGATAAGTTCCAGTTGGGTCGATACCATGTTCATCAGAGATTACTTCCCAGAACTGAAAGATAAAAAGCCATAGTATTAAAGTTTTGTTTTAAGTAAATACGTGTATCCGTGCCGATATATTGGCTTTTACAGTGGATATACAATAGTTATGCAAATCACGCCTTCTGTCAACATAAATAATTGCATCTTAACGTCGACCAGAAAGGAATAAACTGGATGTACATATATTTATTATGAACATTTTACTTTCAGAGACTGTCGCACATTAATCTTACCTTAGCTCCAATCTGGTTGCCACATTGGCCAGTTTGCATATGAACGATTTCTCTCATGTTGAAGGTTGAGTGGGTAAACAGGTGAAGACAACTGAGAAGACAGAAAGTGAATGTTAAAGATTGACCCAAAGTTGACTTATATACATATATACCATGTCACGTGTCACCAAGGACAACATTGGTGTTAGGTAAATAGAGTAGATACTCCAACAGTAGTGAAGGGATTAGCAAATTACCAAAATCTAATGGGATTAATCAAGCACTCGTTTATTATGAATGGTATTAATTACACGTGTGATTTACATTGAGAATCTTTGGGTCAATAATATAAAACTTATAATTTGGAATCTAAGATTTGATACCGGTATAACTATTCAACAAAATATAGAAAGGAATGTTCTTCGATTCTGCACCGACCGGGCTAATGAAGACGAGCATACACCATATACTGTGCTATAAGGGGATATTGCCTACTTCTATCTCGAAATCCAAAAGGTTATTTTACGTGTATAGGCCATTGCGGCTACCAAATATATAGATAACCAGTGCAAGAATGGAGCACATATATTAAACTGAATCAAGTTAAAAGAATTAAACCAATCATATATTTTAGAACGAACCAAATTCCGATGGAACAAGTCAAGATTCAACAAGATTTCACAAGTTATCAAGCATATGTATATATTCTTGATAATGACTTGTGAAATCTTGTTGAAATGCCGCAGTGAAATAAGCCATAGTAATTGTTATCCATAAATAGTGTGTTATTTGATTATGTTCCAATAGTATACAAGAAAATAAAATGAAATGTGGTTTAACGTCCTACTGTTCTGCTCCTTAACTGGACTAATGAGGGGTATTTTGCACGGACAGTGGCGCTACAGCCTACTCTTATATCGAATTCCAACTGCCAAGGGGTGTTTTACGTGCACGCCTATGTGTACACGGAACCTCGGTTTTTCGTCCCATCCGAAAGACTAGACAGCTGTCCTTTGCTAGCCCCCCCCCCTCCATCGTAAAGAAATAGACAATGGAAACGTCTAGTAACGAATTCTAGTAGTGCTATATGTTAGTATTGTAATTTGACTACCAGTGATTCGCAAATATTATATTTAGACCTCTGTTTGGACTACCGGTGCTTTGTAAATATTGTATTTGGGCTACAGATTCCTTTTTTTGTTACATATTTTATGCTATTTCTATATAAATTAATGTTTCATTATTTTTTCTGTTTGTTTTGATATAATCTGTTATACTCTGTAGCCTAAATGTTTTATAGAAGAATCTATTTTAGCTATAGAGATGGTATGAAAACGGTGCACGTAATTCAGAACTTATTATTCTAGATTATTCTTTTCTAAATATGCCATTTGCGCGATTTTATTATATAGCAATAATGTGTCCATTTATAGAGCGCTAAATTCACAAAATGTTTTCTTGGAACATACAAAAACTATACACAAAAATGGCGCACACACAAACTATGCTCTAGTGTCTTATAATACAATTCGAACAGATATTTTCAAATCAGCTTTGAACTGATTGAGTGGTGGACGTCTTTCTGGGCTGATTTCAGGATAAGAGTTAATGATGTAATTAAATCTGACATGTCGATAGATGAACAATGCATAAAGGGTTAAACAATATGATAATAAATCAACAAAAACAATAGATGGAATTAACGTCGTTACCCATTTACGGTTTGAAAAGTGATGACAAGTTAACGACTTTCTTGACAGTTGATCTTAAAGTGGTTAATTTAAGAAACATTAATTATACTGTTTGAATAACGTTTAGCAATTGAACACATTAAAATAAACACAAAAGTTCTATGAATAACAATTACTGCATTTCTATTAATCAGTAATTGTTATCCATAAACTGTTGTGTTTATTTTAAACATTAATCATATTAGCGATTGGCAGATTATCACACCATTATAATTCCCTCTGATTTAGAAAGAGAGAGGGAGAAATGGGATTCAACGTCCACTCGACACAAACTAGGTCATTTGGGGACTAACATATGGTTTCAATTTTATTTCAATAATTCGCATGCGCGTAGGGTTCTTTAGCAGTGGGAGGAAACCGGAATGCCCGAAGGAAACCCACGAGGTTGAGAAGGCGCCCCTATCTCCATGCCATATACGCTCACACCAGGGATTGAAATCACAGCCGCAAGCCAGTGGTGACCGGCCAACTAGATGTCGAAGTGCGGCACTCTAGACCATTAGGCCATCCCAACCCCCCTGATTTAGAAAAGACGCGCCCCTGCGTCTTAAGAATACGAAAGAAATGATATATATTATTCTTTTGAATGGTGAAAAAAAAATAATGATATTAAATATTGAATTGGTAATGTTTTTAGGGGGGAACAAAAATTAAGCAATCGAGCAGCCACGATTATCGCACCATTATAATATCACGAAACTGACAACTAACGGAATCACCTGTGGTCTGAATCCTTTTCTTAACTACATTTACCTCCCTTCATTTATAAACGAATCTACCTAAAACATTTTTAATAAAAACGGGGCGCCACGGCGATTCGATGCGTAGGACGCGGGTTCGCTAAACGGGCAATCCCGTGGTCTATTCCTGCATTGGCCGAGAAAGGGGTGGAGGGCCCGGGAAGGGATAGCCTATAGTCGTTCGGATGATAGGGAAAACGAAGGTCCGGTGTACATATTGAATTGAGATATGTTCAGAGACTAACATGTGGTTCAATTTTATTTCAATGGGCGTCTTTAGCAGTGCGAGAATACCGAGGGACCCGGATAAAACCCACGCCTTGCCACATCTAGAGGGGCTTTACATAGGCTAAGCCTGTTCCCCAATCCAATTCAGACAACCTAAACAGAAAATACAAATAAAAAATGACGATCTAACACGCACCCGTACGCCCCGACCTGCTTATACACACCCAATTACCGGTGACGGCATAATACGTCAACATTATACTGTAAACGAAATAGGCGGGTCAAACTACGGCTAAATGATGTCGTACGTAGAACAAATTGCAACAAAAGGTTTTTTGTTTTCTATTGACTCAGTATGATGTCCTAAGTAAGGAAAAGAAAGTTTACCAAAATCGGAGTCCAAATAAGGACAGGGGGCGTGGCCAAATCCAATATGGCGACTGTCGATCAAAACTCACGAATATCTCTAAAACTATTGGATTTAGGCACCATAAATGTATTGCGGACAGATAGGAAGTCGGTACCAGCAAGTCCAAAAATGGCGACGTTATGTCTCTATGACGTCATGACGTTACTGTGACGTCACAACGGCATATCAGACGTCGCATTTCTTCCAAAACCAGTCCATTTACGCGTGTTTACAGTACAAACGAAAGAGGATATTCCCATTATGGGTTCATAAAGAAGAACAATGTGTTACACTAACGGAGAAGGGGGCTAATAGTATATGAGTATGACTGCATTGTCGTAAATTGATACTATTGCAGTAGCCGTAGGAACACGCATTTGACAAAAATAGTCTACACCAATTTTAAGAAATGAAATGAAATAAGGTTATGCATGTACGACCTACTGTTCCTTTCCCCTCTAATCTCCATCAGTTCCCCTGTGAGGAGAATTTTGCCATGCAGTGGTGCAACGACACTCTTATATCCATTCCCACTGCTAAGGGTTCTTTTCCTGGACGAGACTGATTTTGACATTTGGCTCACTCAGAAGTAGTTTAATCCCCAAAAGGATTTATATTTTGACACAGGTGTCGTCGAGATTTGTTACAAAACCAATTTGGACCGAAATGCAAACAGCACCCCCTGGTAGTGTTTCTGAAAGCATAACTTAGAGAATTACGTTTCAGGAGCTACTTTGACAAGGACAGACAATACCAGCGTCAAAATTTAAAATATTTGTTTAGAACTGAAATAAATGAACTAACTATAAGTCAATCTCTAGGCTAAAAGCAATAACAGAATTGATTGTGTATATCTGAAATAGACACGACCGAAGCACAAAACAGTGCAAGATGGTGGCCGCCATGAACCGCCATTCGCTGAAGCTGTCATTGAAAACGACGTCAATTAAATGAGTTGTAGATGTTATTTTTTGTGAAAAATCATTGAAAGAATGGGGAACATGTTGTTGGGGCTGTACGGATTATGATATAGTCCTAAAGGTTGCAAAGGAAACAATGTAACGTGTTGTGGAATGTTGATGTTGACATTTTGTTTGTTGACCCCATGACCTGTGATGTGTAGATCACGTGATAGGGATATATTGGCTACTGAATGTGTCAGAGATAACTTGTCCACAGGTAGCGTGTATCAGATGTTCAGATTGTACCACAAATTTTAAAAGGGTGAAAATTGGTCTACCCGATCTTTACGTTTTGCCACTGGCTCTAGCTGAAATGATACTAGTCCGGTAGTCAAACACCAGGTGAAGTCTAGCTGAAATGATACTAGTCCGGTAGTCAAACACCAGGTGAAGTCTTGCGATGGAAATAAAGCAGAGCCCGTAAGAGGGGGACGGCAACTGGGACACTTGTCCAGGTGTCTAGAACTCAGAGGGTACCGACGGTATGCCTAGTAATGTTATCAACAACATTTGTTGGTATAAAGGAACAAATAAAGAAAACTTTTACTTGATCGTAAAGCAGAAGAAAACGGGTAACTTTTCTGAATGTGGGTACGTAGTTCCAGGGGTAAGATTAGAATTGGATTATGTTAGTTCACCTTTTTGGGAATAATTGGTAAATCAAGAAATGTAAGTCACCTCCCCACACCTTAGTGCCGTGGAGCCCCGACCCGTTCTCGTTCCGTTTGAGGTTATCATCATCGTCAGGGTGTCCCGGTCAAGCCCGGGCCTCAATGAACATATGATCGCTCTAGGCTTACAGGTATCCTATCAATAAAAGCGAAACTGGAAGCGGAACTTCTATCTTCGTCTTCGTTTCATTAGACGCTAAAAATCGCGATGTTTTTCGATATTTTTAGCTAATTGCGGACCTTTTTCCGATGTGCTTATGGTAAAGTGATTTCCAGTTACCCCAGACATAAAATATGCCTAGTGACGCTAGAGACTATGTGTTTTGCAAAACGTTTTGCCGAGTTGCCTGTCCCAGGGTCATGAAATAAAGACAATCTAATGTTTTTTGATGGATTATATATCTTTAATATGTGTCGATTCAGAATCCGGATGATGCCAATTTGAATACATATTAATATCCAATATGACGGCTTTATTGAAAATATGGCCAAATTTTGCGTGAAATTTCGATGTTAGCAATGTGATTGTATAATACGTCAAATCGTAGGTTTTCGAGGTAGACAAATTAATATCCCCATCGCAAAATGTACCATGACCGATTAAAACAACATTATGGGACTCAAATTCGACAAAATATCCATGTTCAGGAGACCATGGAAGAAAATAGTAAATTTAGCAGTTCAGATATGAATTCGGCTACCTGGAAAACCTCCAGTTTAAACGTAGTACACTATCTTATTAACATAACTACCGTGCTCATTATCCCAGTTTGGGCAGAGCTGTAGGACGTTAAACCCCGCCAATGCAAATATAGCGGTCAAATTGGAACATATTTTGTGTTGATATCTGAATTATGGGTACACTAAAACATACACAGGGAACTTTATGATTTTCTCTCAAAATTGGTTCCATTTTGATTTTGTTTTCCTAGCAGAATTCCCCGTCACTTTTAGGGGGGCGATTCCAAAGCTGTTTAGATTCAACGAGTCGTATTGGTGACAAATATTAGAACTGCTTCAAAGTGGAGTCTAAAATAACTATGTAAAGATGGTAGAATCAATTTTGAGGATGAGAGCGATGATGCCGTGGCCAAAAAAGATAAAAACAAGCGACATTAAGGAGCTCAGTGAGGCCATGTTTTGACACCCATTTGTGCTTGTACTGGGGAAGTGCATTGATTGTTGAATGAGCAGTGCCTATCGATTTTCGCCTTTTCGAACTCGTATCTGCCCAGATATGATCTGAACCCCCAAAACACCACTCTTAATTATTGCTTTTTGGGACATTACCGCCAAAAATGGTTTTGTAGCACATCTCGGGAACATCTAAGAAATTTGTGTCAAAATAAAAATCTTTCTGATAATTTTTAGGCCGAATGTCAAAGTTGATTAACCCCGCCCATTCAACCTTTCATGCAATTCTCCAGTAAAGGGCGTAGGCCGTTGCGGCATTGCAGGACACATTTTCCCTCATGGCACACCGGGAGTAGACCAATAGAATGCATAACCCCATTTCGTTTCATTTCTCCCAACAATTGAAATGAATCCGGGTTCCTACAGCTACACTAATAGTACCACCTACCGACAATGCAGCAATATTTTTTACTTTAAACCTCCTACATTATTGTTACATTTTTTTCTTCTCTGCATCAGCATTAGTTTCTGCTGTTAACATGCCTAAATGGACTGGTTTTGGAAAAAATGCGACGTCTGATATGCCGTTGTGACGTCACAGTAACGTCATGACGTCATAGAGACATAACGTCGCCATTTTTGGACTCGCTGGTACCGACTTCCTATCTGTCCGCAATACATTTATGGTGTCTAAATCCAATAGTTTTAGAGATATTCACGAGTTTTGATCGACAGCCGCCATCTTGGATTTGGCCACGCCCCCTGCCCTTATTTGGACTCCGATTTTGGTAAACTTTCTTTTCCTTACTTAGGACATCATAATGAGTCAATAGAAAACAAAAAACCTTTTGTTGCAATTTGTTCTACGTCAAATGCTAATTTGACTAGACTAAAACGAAATTGTAGTCTGAGAGTACCTTTGTTGTGAATATTCTCGAAACCATTGAAAGGTACAGGTGGGGGAGGGGTCGAATTGTTAACGCGCACGCGTTGGATCATAAGGTACGTCAATGAGTCAAGTGGTGTTGTTTTAATTCTCCGCTTGTACGTGGCAAGGAGTAGGGTCGCCTGTCTAACCGCATGGGTTTTCTCAGGGTTCCCTGGTTTCATCCGACTGCTAAAGACCCCTACAGACAAGCGAATTATTGGAATTATGTTGAACCATAGGTTGATCCCTAGTTGATGTCCAGTGGGTGTTAAACCCCATTTCTCACTCTCTCTTTCCTGGAAAGGTTCGCAAAATTGCCTCTCTCCTAGTCTTATCTTTCTAATTTTATCCCAGACGACAATATAAATCAAAACAGCTCTGCCAAGCATCAAACACGTCGAGTTGAAACCGCCCATCTTTATCCTCCACATTTATATTTCAATTTATTTATTCGTGATTTCCATAATACAGAATAAACATAACAATGAATAAAATAATTTGTAATAATTTAAATATTTCTATTAATAAGATTTCCGTATCGTCTATTTATGCTTCTTCTTCACCTTCTTCTTCGTCAAATTCTCCCTCTTCTTCAGCTGTAGCATCCTGGTATTGTTGATATTCAGATACCAGATCATTCATGTTAGATTCAGCTTCTGTAAATTCCATTTCATCCATACCTTCACCAGTATACCAATGGAGGAAGGCCTTTCGTCTGAACATAGCTGTAAACTGTTCAGATATTCTCTTAAACATTTCCTGGATAGCTGTACTGTTACCAATAAATGTTCCTGACATCTTCAGACCTCTTGGTGGAATATCACAGACAGCTGTTTTTACGTTGTTGGGAATCCATTCAACAAAGTAGCTGCTGTTTTTATTCTGAACGTTCAGCATCTGTTCATCCACCTCTTTCATGGACATACGACCGCGGAACATGGTGGCTACTGTAAGGTAACGACCATGTCGAGGATCGCAGGCAGCCATCATATTCTTAGCATCAAACATCTGTTGGGTGAGTTCGGGTACAGTGAGAGCTCGGTACTGCTGGGAACCACGAGAGGTGAGGGGAGCGAAACCTGGCATAAAGAAATGTAGACGTGGGAAAGGTACCATGTTGACAGCTAGTTTACGTAGATCAGCATTCAGTTGACCAGGGAATCGTAAACAGGTGGTCACACCAGACATGGTGGCTGACACTAGATGATTGAGGTCACCATAAGTAGGTGTGGTCAGTTTGAGGGTACGGAAACAGATATCATAGAGAGCCTCGTTATCAATACAGTAGGTTTCGTCTGTATTTTCTACCAGTTGATGAACTGAGAGTGTAGCGTTGTAAGGTTCAACAACTGTATCTGATACCTGAAATTAAAAATAAAAAAAGTCAATAAGATGGTTAAACAGAGAGCACATTTAATCAAGATAAAATCATTCATAACCTACGAGTCACGTATACCAAACTTTTAAATATATGGAGTGTCAGCGTTGCAGATGTTTAAAACGGCATCTTTGAACAGAAAAAAACCCATCAGGCCCCGAGTTCATAAAGCATTCTCAGACTTAAAAGAACTTGCTCCAAAAAGTTCGCCTAATATGGCCCTTAATAAAACTTTTGGTGTTTTAATGTATCAAATATATCAATTATAAACTATGTGCAAAGTTTTATGTTTCTGGAGCAAAGATATTTGTCATAAACAAAGATTGAAAGTTGAATAAATTCTTAACTTAAGTCTGGGCCTGAACAGATATGCCAAGCTGTTTAAGGGAATTAAATTTTCAAAACAAAAAGCCTTACCTTAGGTGAAGGACAGACAGAGAAGGTGTTCATGATTCTATCTGGATATTCTTCACGGATTTTACTGATGAGGAGAGTTCCCATACCAGAACCAGTACCACCACCCAGGGAATGGGTCAACTGGAATCCTTGTAGACAATCACAGCTTTCAGCTTCTTTACGGACCACATCTAGAACAGAATCAACCAATTCGGCACCTTCTGTATAATGACCTTTAGCCCAGTTATTACCAGCACCACTCTGACCAAACACAAAATTATCTGGACGGAAGATCTGACCAAAAGGTCCTGATCGTACAGAATCCATGGTACCAGGTTCCAAATCGACGAGAACAGCTCTGGGTACATATTTTCCTCCTGTAGCTTCATTATAATAAACGTTGATTCTCTCCAACTGAAGATCGGAATCACCGTGATAAGTTCCAGTTGGGTCGATACCATGTTCATCCGAGATTACTTCCCAGAACTGAAAGATAAAACGCCATAGTGTTATAATTTCACTGTTAGGTAAATATCAGTTCCGATATACGTTATTGGCTATTAAAGTTGATATATACAATAGCTATGCAAATCACACCGACTTCAGCGATTCGATCAATAGAAATAATTGCATCTTTGCGTCGACCAGAAAGGAATAAACTGGATATACATAATCAACAATTTACTTTTAAAGATGGCTGCATATGAAACTTACCTTTGCTCCGATCTGGTTGCCACATTGGCCAGTTTGCATATGAACGATTTCTCTCATGTTGAAGGTTGAGTGGGTAAACAGGTGAAGACAACTGAGAAGACAGAAAGTGAATGTTAAAGATTGACTCAAAGTTAACTTATATACATATATCCCATGTCACGTGTCACCAAGGACAACATTGGTGTTAGGTAAATAAAGTAGATAATCCAATAGTAGTGAAGGGATTAACAAATTACCAAAATCTAATTGGATTAATCAATCCGTTATCAATGGTATTGAGAATGTTCAGGTCGATAATAGCAAACTCATCATTATTAAAACTAAGGTTTGATATAGGAACCTAATAGGTGTCTTCCCATAACGCCGACTCACCAGAGTTTGGAAAGTCGACCGCGGCACTCTTTGATGGGTTAAGAACGGATTAAAGGCGTTAATGAGGTAGGGACCAGTCATTATCAATATGGTTCACTTAAATTCAACTCACTAACTATAGTTTTCTTAATCTATAGTTTACTTTACTTTAGATTATTAATATAGTTCACTCACACAATACACCGATTAATATCATATTCTACATCGTAATCTACATGTATAACCATAACAGTGGTATGACCTAAATGTGTTTCTTATTTTTTAGATGGACTTTGAGTTGGCCGCAAAGAATGCTAGTGAGACGGTTTTTCCCCGAGGTAGAATGGAAAGGGTGTTATTTTCACTATGGTCAATGTATTTGGAGAAAAGTCCAACAACTGGGTCTGCAAACGTCATACCGAGAAGAAGAAACATGCAAATTCGTTAGACGGTGTATCTGGATACCATTACTGTCCGTGACTGATGTAAGTATTCATTTTTGTAAATATAGCTATATTGTAAATATAAATAATGTATATGTATCTTTCTTTTATTTGCAGATTGATGACGCATGGATCCAAATAATGGCCGAGGTACCAGATAGACGGTCAATTTACTCAAGTACAATGGAACCACAACCAAACCACTCGAAGAACCAACAATTCTTTTGAGGGGTGGCACGGGCGTCTAAAAATATTAATTGGAAAAGCTCATCCGAATATTTTTGAAGTGATGGCATTTTTGAAAGAAGAGCAAAAGACGATCGAAATTCAGTTGTTGCAGTATTCGAGTGGCCAGCGACTACCACCTAAAGGGAAAAAATACACAGATATCAACAGAAAGATCGAAGATGCAAAACATAGATATGAAGAAGGAGGATTGAATTTGTTACAATTTTTGGACTATGTTGGACATTTTATGCGTACCAAAATGTAAAATTATTTGTAATGTTATGTGTTAAAGGTTGTTATAAATTTTTTAAAAAATAAATGCTCCCAAAATTATCGGCTTAATTAGTTTTAACCCCCAGCTTGGGTCTATTGTTCTTGGCCAGTCGACCCCTTAACACCGTGGACTGTGGATAGCTTTGGTGGCGAATATGCTGGCGAAAGGACGTACGACTATAATTCGTAGGTGTCCGCGATCGTTCGAGTGGTTTAGATCATTGAATTAAGTGTTAGGTTTTGGTCTCTAGCTTGTACGTGATAACGTTTAGGGTTGCCTGCTTAGCCTCGTGAAATCTTTTAAGGAGCCTTAAATGTCTACCTTATAACTGAGAGCAAATGGCAATATAACTTTCAACCTTGGGGGTCGGGTCATGCACCATAATCAATAGTGTTGCCGTCCTTATGGTACAAGGAATACATATACCAAGATACAAAATGATCCATTCAGAATTGCGGTCTGTAGGCGATAAACACAAACAATGAGCGTGACGACTCTGGCCCCATAGGGGTCGGGATTGGCACCAAAATCATTAGTTGTTGTTCTTAGGCTTAAGGAAACAATATGCCATGCTTCAATATGCTCCAAGACGATAAACACAAAAATTGGGCGTGGCTCTGTCCCTGGGGGTTGGACGGAGTTGGGCGGGCCAATACAAATAAGTGCAATCCTATTTAAAGAAAAATGGGTGTGGCTCTGCCACTGTCGTGGGTCGGGGTTAGGATGACCCAATGGTTAGCGAGACAGAGAGAGAGAGAGAGAGAGAGAGAGAGAGAGAAATGGGTTTTAACGTCCACTCGACACAAACTATGTCATTTCGGGACTAACATATGGTTTAATTTTATTTCAATAATTCGCTTGCGCGTAGGGGTCTTCACCAGTGGGAGGAAACCGGAGTGCCCGGAGGAAACCCACGAGGTTAAGAAGGCGCCCCTATCTCCGTGCCACATACGCTCACACCAGGGATGGAAACCACAGCCGCAAGCCCAAGGTGACCGGCCAGCTAGAGGTCGAAGCGCGGCACTCTAGACCACTAGGCCATTTTAAAACAAAATGGATTCAGACTTAAGAACTTTTGCATCGGACGGCTATACAATTTTATAAGATTTAGTCCCGAAGGGCCCAACATTCTTTAGTGTTATATTTAAGTAAAATCAGAAAATAGGATAAAAGTAAATGTTGCAATAAAAACTGACATGTCGATAGGTTAACAATGCATAAAAGATTTAACAATATAATAAATTAACAAAAACAATAGATGTAATTAACGTCGTTACACAATCACGTTTTGCAAAGTGGTGACAGGTTAACGACTTGCTAGCCAGCTGATCTTAAAGTGGTTAATTTAAGAAACATCAATTATATTAGCGATTGGCAGATTATCACACAATTATAATTATCTCTGTTTTTAGAAGAGAGAGAGAGAGAGAGAGAGAGAGAGAGAGTGCGAAATGGGATGTAACACCCACATCACACAAACTAGATCATTTTGGGACTTATCTATGGTTCAACATAATTTTTGGGGTCTTTAGCAATGGGATGATAACGGGGGGGGGGGGGGGGGGAGTCGGTGAAAAAACCACCCTACTCCTTGACACGTACAAGCGGGGAATCGAAACCACATCACTTGACTCAATGACAGACCTTATGATCCAACGCGCACGCGTCAACCATTCGACAACCCAACCCGAACCTTTCAATAGTTTCGAGAATAGCGGGGTTGGGATGGCCTAGTGGTCTAGAGTGCCGCGCTTCGACCTCTAGCTGGCCGGTCACCTTTGGCTTGCGGCAGTGGTTTTCGATCCCTGGTGTGAGCGTATGTGGCATGGAGATAGGGGCGCCTTCTCAACCTCGTGGGTTTCCTCCGGTTTCCTCCCACTGTTAAAGACCCCTACGCGCAAGCGAATTATTGAAATAAAATTGAAACCATATGTTAGTCCCAAAAGGCCTTAGTTTGTGTCGAGTGGACGTTAAACTCCATTTCTCTCTCTCAGTTTCGAGAATATTCACAACGATTGCATTGTCAGTCCCTGATCTAAATAAAATTAAACTGCGATTTCGTTTCGTTTATAGCATAAATGGGGACGTATTATGTTGTCACCCCTATCTGGGTGAGTATACGGGGGTGGGGTAGGGCGTCCGGGTGAGTGCTACGTCTTCCTTAAGTTTTTATTTGTTTTTTTTTCTGTTTAGAATATCTGAATGGGCTTGTGTGTGGTAAGGAGTGGGTATACATATCTGAATATGTACACTGGACCTTCGTGTTTCATACTCTCCGAACGACTATAGGTCTACATTGTCCTTTCCCGGGCCCCTCACCCTTTCTCAGTCAATGCAAGGATTCTTACCATAGCCTTATTTTCCTAGCTTTATCCCGCACAACAGCTACTACAATATAAATCAAACGAGCTATGGTAAGAATCAAACATGGCGAATTACATCTAACACAGTCCTGTCTTTTTCTTCCACTTAAAGTTGCAATTTCATATTTTTAAGTTATATTTTTAAAATGTATTTAAAAAACCCCTAAAATAGATTGTATCTATAAATAGTCCCACCACTTAAAGAATAATCCTATTAATCCCATAATTCACTATCGCCAAACATTTTCAAAAATATCATTTTCAACTTCAAATTCAAACGTTTGAAGATAGCCATTCCATGGGGGGGGGGGGGCAAAGAAGGTAATTGTGTTATTTTTTCCTGTGTCAATGATTTTTATGCCTGGGAAATAATGCCCATGATCGCATAATAGTGAGTTGACAACCTTTTGAGCAAAAGACATAGAAATAATTAAGTTTTGACTTTCTTAGAAAATATAAAATTCCCGCTTTAAGTCAAATAAAAAAAAATTATATTTTAATTTATTTATTCATGAATTAAATAATACAGAATAAATAATAACAATGATTAAAATAATTTGTAATAATTTAAATATTTCTGTTAATAAGAATTCAGTATCTCCTTTACGCTTCTTCTTCGGCTTCTTCTTCGTCAAATTCTCCTTCTTCTTCAGCTGTAGCATCTTGGTATTGTTGATATTCAGATACCAGATCATTCATGTTAGATTCAGCTTCCGTAAATTCCATCTCATCCATACCTTCACCAGTATACCAATGGAGGAAGGCCTTTCGTCTGAACATAGTTGTAAACTGTTCAGATATTCTCTTAAACAGTTCCTGAATAGCTGTACTGTTACCAATAAATGTTCCTGACATCTTCAGACCTCTTGGTGGAATATCACAGACAGCTGTTTTTACGTTGTTGGGAATCCATTCAACAAAGTAGCTACTGTTTTTATTCTGGACGTTCAACATCTGTTCATCCACCTCTTTCATGGACATACGACCTCGGAACATGGTGGCTACTGTAAGGTAACGACCATGTCGAGGATCGCAGGCAGCCATCATATTCTTAGCATCAAACATCTGTTGGGTGAGTTCGGGTACAGTGAGAGCTCGGTACTGCTGGGAACCACGAGAGGTGAGGGGAGCAAAACCTGGCATAAAGAAATGTAGACGTGGGAAAGGTACCATGTTGACAGCTAGTTTACGTAGATCAGCATTCAGTTGACCAGGGAATCGTAGACAGGTGGTCACCCCAGACATGGTGGCTGACACCAGATGATTGAGGTCACCATAAGTAGGCGTGGTCAGTTTGAGGGTACGGAAGCAGATATCATAGAGAGCCTCGTTATCAATACAGTAGGTCTCGTCTGTATTTTCTACCAGTTGATGAACTGAGAGTGTAGCGTTGTAAGGTTCAACAACTGTATCTGATACCTGAAATTAAAAATAAAAAAAAGTCAATAAGATGGTTAAACAGAGAGCACATTTAATCAAGATAAAATCATTCATAACCTAACAGTGACATGTCAGACTTAGGCGCCATGGCTCCTCGTGCCCAAAGAGTCACATATACCAAACTGTTAAATACACGGAGCGCCAGTTATAGGTAAAGCGTTGCAGATGTTTAAAACGGCATCTTTGAACAGAAAAAAAACATCAGGCCCCGAATTCATAAAGCATCATCAGACTTAAGTTAAGAATTTGCTCCAAAGTGCGCCTTATTTTAGTTAAAATATGGCCCTTTATAAAACTTTTGTTGTTTTAATGTATCAAATATATCAATAAGAAACTATGTGCAAAGTTTTATGTTTCTGGAGCAAAGATATTTGTCATAAACAAAGCTCGAAAGCTGAATAAATTCTTAACTTAAGTCTGGGTCTGAACAGATATATCAAGCTGTTTAAGGGAATTAAATTTTCAAAACAAAAAGCCTTACCTTAGGTGAAGGACAGACAGAGAAGGTGTTCATGATTCTATCTGGATATTCTTCACGGATTTTACTGATCAGGAGAGTTCCCATACCAGAACCAGTTCCACCACCAAGGGAATGGGTCAACTGGAATCCTTGTAGACAATCACAGCTTTCCGCTTCTTTACGGACCACATCTAGAACAGAATCAACCAACTCGGCACCTTCTGTATAATGACCTTTAGCCCAGTTATTACCAGCACCACTCTGACCAAAAACAAAATTATCCGGACGGAAGATCTGACCAAAAGGTCCTGATCGTACAGAATCCATGGTACCAGGTTCCAAATCGACGAGAACAGCTCTGGGTACATATTTTCCTCCGGTAGCTTCATTGTAATAAACGTTGATTCTCTCCAACTGAAGATCGGAATCACCGTGATAAGTTCCAGTTGGGTCGATACCATGTTCATCAGAGATTACTTCCCAGAACTGAAAGTTAAAACGCCATAGTGTTAGAATTTCACTGTTAGTTCCGATATACGTTATTGGTTATTAAAGTTGATATACAATATCTAAATCACACCCGACTTCAGCGATTCGGCCAATAGAAATGATTGCATCTTTCCGTCGACCAGAAAGGAATAAACTGAACCACATTATGAACAATTTACTTTTAAAGATGGCTGCATATGAAACTTACCTTTGCTCCAATCTGGTTGCCACATTGGCCAGTTTGCATATGAACGATTTCTCTCATGTTGAAGGTTGAATGGGTAAACAGGTGAAGACAACTGAGAAGACAGAAAGTAAATGTTAAAGATCGACTCAAAGTTAACTTATATACATATATTCCATGTCACGTGTCACCAAGGACAACATTGGTGTTAGGTAAATAAAGTAGAGAATCCAATAGTAGTCAGGGGATTAACAAATAACCAAAATCTAATGGGATTAATTAATCCGTTATGAATGGTATTGAGAATGTTCAGGTCGATAATAGCAAACTCATCAGTACAACTCTTTAATAAAATATAGAAAGAGGTGCCCCTTCTTTTCTGAAATCAGATTTGAAATGTTTCAGTGGTGAATGTCACTCTGGGCTGATTTCACCTCTAGAAAAGTTATAGTCACTGATGACTGTTGATAGCTTTGGTGACGAATATGCTGGCGAAAGGACGTACGACTATAATTCGTAGGTGTCCGCAAGCGTTCGAGTGGCTTAGATCATTGAATTAAGTGTTAGGTTTTGGTCTCTAGCTTGTACGTGACAAGGGGTAGGGTTGCCTGCTTAACCTCGTGGGTTTTCGCCGAGTCCTCGGGTATCACAGCACTGCTACAGACCCCTAGGCACAAGATTTGTTAAATTTGAATTGCGGTCTGTAGGCGATAAACACAAACAATGGGCGTGGCGACTCTGGCCCCATAGGGGTCGGGATATGCACCAAAATCATTAGTTGCTGTTCTTATAAGGCTATAAGGAAACAATATACCATGCTCCAATATGGTCCAAGACGATAAACACAAAAATTGGGCGTGGCTCTGTCCCTGGGGGTTGGACGGAGTTGGGCGGGCCAATACAAATAAGTGCATTCCTATTTAAAGAAAAATGGGTGTGACTCTGCCCCTGTCGTGGGTCGGGGTTAGGATGGCCCAATTGTTAGCGAGAGAGAGAGAGAGAGAGAAATGGGTGTGGCTCTGCCCCTGTCGTGGGTCGGGGTTAGGATGGCCCAATTGTTAGCGAGAGAGAGAGAGAAATGGGTCTTAACACCCACTCGACACAAACTAGGTCATGTCGGGACTAACATATATATGGTTTAATTTTATTTCAATAATTCGCTTGCGCGTCGTGGTCTTCAGCAGTGGGAGGAAACCGGAGTGCCCGGAGGAAACCCACGAGGTTGAGAAGGCGCCCCTATCTCCATGCCACATACGCTCACACCAGGGATCGAAACCACAGCCACAAACCATGGGTGACCGGCCAGCTAGATTTAGTCCCGAAGGGCCCCAACATTCTTTAGTGTTATATTTAAGTAAAATCAGATAATAGGATAAAAGTAAATGTTGCAATAAAAACTGACATATCGATAGGTTAACAATGCATAAAGGATTAAACAATATAATAAATCAACAAAAATGGGAGTGCGAAATGGGATGTATATGCCCACATCATACAAACTAGGTCATTTTGGGACCTATCCATGGTTCAACATAATTTTTAGGGATCTTTAGCAATGGGATGATACCGGGGGTAGGGGTTGTCGCGGTCGGTGAAAAACCACCCTACTCCTTGACACGTACAAGCGGGGAATTGAAACCACATCACTTGACTCATTGACAGACCTTATGATCCAACGCGCATGTGTCAACCATTCCACAAACCAACCCGAACCTTTCAATAATTTCGAGAATATTCACAACAATTGCACTAAATAAAATTAGACTGCGATTTCGTTTTGTTTATAGCATAATTTGGACGTATTATGCCGTCACCCCTATCTGGGTGAGTATAAGGGGGTGGGGTGGGCCGCTTATAAAATTGGGGAGGGGGGGGCTACGGAATTTTTTGGAGGGGCTGAGGATGTGGCCGGCTAAGAATACTCTTAATAAATCATTATTGTTGGCGAAATATTTGGGGGGCTAATTCGATATTTAGGGGGGTTAAGCCCCCCCTACCACCCGCCCCCCCCCCCCCCCGTGGCTACGTGCCAGGTGTTCGGGCGTACGGGTGCGTGCTACATCTTCCTTAACCTTAAGTTTTTATTTGTTTTCTCCGTTTAGAATATCTGAATGGGCTTGTGTGTGGCAAGGAGTGGGTATACATATCTCAATATGTACACTGGACCTTCGTGTTTCATATTATCCGAACGACTATACGTTGTCCTTTCCCGGGCCCCTCACCGTTTCTCAGTCAATGCAACGATAGAACGGGGGAGGATCCGGCTTCCTGCACACCGTAGCTCCCCGTTTTTATTGAACAAGTTTTAGACAGATTCGTTTATAAATGAAGGGAGGTAAATGTAGTTAAGAGAAGGTTTCAGACCACAGGTGACTTCGTTAGTTGTCAGTTCCGTGATATTATAATGTTGTGATAAGCTCTCTCTCTCTCTCTCTCTCTCTCTCTCTCTCTTTCACTCTCTCACTGACTCATTGAAAGGTTCGGACAATTGGCTTTTACCTAGCCTTATTTTCCTAGCTTTATCCCGCACAACAGCTACTACAATGTAAATCAGAAGAGACATGGTAAGAATCAAACATGCCGAATTACATCTAACACAGTCCTACTTTTTCTTCCACTTAAAGTTGCAATTTCATATTTTTAAGTTATATTTTTAAAATGTATTAAAATAAAGCCCTAAAATAGATTGTATCTATAAACAGTCCTACCACTTAAAGAATAATCCTATTAATCCTATAATTCACTATTGCCAAACATTTTCAAAAATATCATTTTCAACTTCAAATTCAAACGTTTGAAGATAGCCATTCCATGGGGGGGGTGGACAAAGGAGGTAATTGTGTTATTGTTTCCTGTGTCAATGATTTTTATGCCTGGGAAATAATGCCCATAATCGCATAATAGTGAGTTAACCACCTTTTGAGCAAAAGACATACAAATAATTAAGTTTTGACTTTCTCAGAAAATATGAAATTTCCGCTTTAAGTCAAATAAAAAAAAAATGTATATTTTAATTTATTTATTCATGAATTAAATAATACAGAATAAATAATAACAATGATTAAAATAATTTGTAATAATTTAAATATTTCTATTAATCAGATTTCCGTATCTTATTTACGCTTCTTCTTCACCTTCTTCTTCATCAAATTCTCCTTCTTCTTCAGCTGTAGCATCCTGGTATTGTTGATATTCAGATACCAGATCATTCATGTTAGATTCAGCTTCTGTAAATTCCATCTCGTCCATACCTTCACCAGTATACCAATGGAGGAAGGCCTTTCGTCTGAACATAGCTGTAAACTGTTCAGATATTCTCTTAAACAGTTCCTGGATAGCTGTACTGTTACCAATAAATGTTCCTGACATCTTCAGACCTCTTGGTGGAATATCACAGACAGCTGTTTTTACGTTGTTAGGTATCCATTCAACAAAGTAGCTACTGTTTTTATTCTGGACGTTCAACATCTGTTCATCCACCTCTTTCATGGACATACGACCTCTGAACATGGTAGCTACTGTAAGGTAACGACCATGTCGAGGATCACAGGCAGCCATCATGTTCTTGGCATCAAACATCTGCTGGGTGAGTTCGGGTACAGTGAGAGCTCGGTACTGCTGGGAACCACGAGAGGTGAGGGGAGCGAAACCTGGCATAAAGAAATGTAGACGTGGGAAAGGTACCATGTTGACAGCCAGTTTACGTAGATCAGCATTTAGTTGACCAGGGAATCGTAAACAGGTGGTCACCCCAGACATGGTGGCTGACACCAGATGATTGAGGTCACCGTAAGTAGGTGTGGTCAGTTTGAGGGTACGGAAACAGATATCATAGAGAGCCTCGTTATCAATACAGTATGTCTCGTCTGTATTTTCTACCAGTTGATGAACTGAGAGTGTAGCGTTGTATGGTTCAACAACTGTATCTGATACCTGAAATTTATAAATTCAAATAAAAACAGTCAATAATATGGTTAAACAGAGAGCCCATTTAATCAAGGTAAAATCATTCATACCCTTAAAAAAATGAAAATGAAATTGGTATCAACGTCCTACTGTTCTGCTCAGACACGGGTAATGAAGACTGTGCTATATCGAATTCCAACTGCCAAGGGATATTTTACATGAAATCGAATGTGTCCACGGGACTTCTTTTTGTATCTTCCGAGCGACTATAGAGCTGTCCTTGCATGACTGATTAAGGGGGGGGGGGGCCACGCTGGAAAATCTCGATGACCATTTTCGGTCAATACTAGACGCAAATCCGCGACCCCCAGGTCAGCGAGCCAGGGTTTTATCCACTTAGGCTCCTCGTGCCCAGAGAGTGACATATGTCAGACTTTTAAATACATAGAGCTTCAGTCATGGGTAAAGCGTTGAACAGATATGTGTATATCAACGATAACATCATAACAGATACGCCAAGCTGTTTAAGGGAATTAAATTTGAAATATTTTACCTTAGGTGAAGGACATACAGAGAAGGTGTTCATGATTCTATCTGGATATTCTTCACGGATTTTACTGATGAGGAGAGTTCCCATACCAGACCCAGTTCCACCACCCAGGGAATGGGTCAACTGGAATCCCTGTAGACAGTCACAGCTTTCAGCTTCTTTACGGACCACATCTAGAACAGAATCAACCAACTCGGCACCTTCTGTATAATGACCTTTAGCCCAGTTATTACCAGCACCACTCTGACCAAACACAAAATTATCTGGACGGAAGATTTGACCAAAAGGTCCTGACCGTACAGAATCCATGGTACCAGGTTCCAAATCGACGAGAACAGCTCTGGGTACATATTTCCCTCCGGTAGCTTCATTATAATAAACGTTGATTCTCTCCAACTGAAGATCGGAATCACCGTGGTAAGTTCCAGTTGGGTCGATACCATGTTCATCAGAGATTACTTCCCAGAACTGAAAAATAAAACGCCATAGTGTTAGAATTTCATTGTTAAGTAAATACTAATTATGACACACGTTGTTAGCTATTAAAGTACAGATGTGACGCCATCCTTTCATGTTTGATCTCGAGCTTAGGACATTGCGTAATGTATTTTTAAAACACTCAGGCCTCACGGCTGTCTTATTGTTACAATATATTACTTAATGTCTCGCACTCGACCATTAAACAATACTTAAAGTGGATGTACAATAGCTATTCAAACCACACCCGAGTTCAGCGACTCGGTCAACAGAAATAATTGCATCTTAGCGTCGACCAGTAAGGAATGTACATTCATTATTATGAACAATTTACTTTCAATGACTGCAGCATTAAACTTACCTTAGCTCCGATCTGGTTGCCACATTGGCCAGTTTGCATATGAACGATTTCTCTCATGTTGAAGGTTGAACGGGTAAACAGATGAAGACAACTGTAGAAGACAGAAAGTGAATGTTAATGATAGACTCAAAGTTAACTTATATACATATATTCCATATCACGTGTCACCAAGGACAACATCGGCGTGAGGTAAATAAAGTAGATAATCCAATAGTAGTGCGGGGATTAACAAATAAGCAAAATCTAATTGGATTAATCAAGTACTCCTTTGTGACTGAGAGAGCGAGAAAGAGAGCGAGAAATAGGGTTTAATGTCCACTCGACACAAACTGGGGCATTTCGGGACTAACATATGGTTTATTTTTATTTCACTAATTCGCTTAAGCGTGGGGGTCGTTAGCAGTTGGAGGAAACCGGACGACCCGGAGAAAACCCACGAAGTGGAGAAACCTGTTTATGAATGGTATCAATTGCAAGTGCGCTGTAAGGGAAATCTTGCCTGAATAGCAGCGATATGGTCCTCTTTTATCTCGAATTCAAAAAGGCTAGATTAACCAATACAAGTTAAACGAATAAAACAAATCATGTTTCAGAAAGCGGGGGCTGATGGCCGAATGGTTAGCCTGTGCGCTTTGTATCATAATGTTTGTCATTGAGTCCAGTGGCGTGGTTTCGATACCCCAGTTGTTAGTGACAAGGAGTACGGTCGCCTGTCCGACATCCTGGGTTTTCTATAACTGCTAAATGTCCCTAAGCACAAGAGCGTTATTCAAATCTCGCATACACGTGTACAGGGGCGGATCCAGGAATTTTTGAAGGAGGGGGTTTGCCAGGTTCCTGTTAAGGAAATCTGCAATCATCGTCTCATTATTACATATGCATACATAAAAATTGAAAATTGAACCCTTAAAGAGAGAAATCATTTTTTAAATGATGTAGGATCACACTGTGATTTAATTTCATTGATGCAAGGCATTAATTTTTTTATGTAGCTGAGCTGGGTGGGGTTTGGACCTCCACCCCCACCCCGCTCTGGATCCGCCCCTGGTGTAGTTTCAGTCAAGTGTACGTTAAGCCCATCCTCACTGCGTAGTCATCATAAAAAATAACAAAATGCAAACCCAAAAGCAATCAAACGATATCCTACAAAGATATCGCTTTGAGAATTATTGAAATCTTTTTAGTGGTGCTTAAATGTCTACCTTATGATTGAGAGCAAATGGCGTTTCGGCAATGGAAGCAACTAGCGTTTCTGCAACTGGGAGCATCTATCTAATAAAGGTAGACCTTAACCTCGCTTACAACTAGTTCCGGTTAGAGACGATATCTTAGTTGTTCTGGAGTGGCAACAAAGCATCTTTACCCTGCCTATATGAAACACATCACTTTAAGCCACCACAATCAACCATATATTATTATTATAATAGGCATTACGTGCTTTAAAAGAAGGGGAAGGGGCTGGTAGAACTCCAAACCTTGGGGTCGACTCCTGCACCAAAATCATTAGTTTTGCCGTGTTTATGGTATAAGGAATACATCTACCAATTACCAAGATAATCTATTAACAATAAGGTGTGGCTCTGCCATTAGGGTCGGGATATGCACCAAAATCAATAGTTACGGTCCATAGGCTATTAGGAAACAATATGCCAAGTTCCAATATGGTCCAAGACGATAAACACGAAAATTGGGCAAGGCTCTGTCCCTAGGGGTTGGACGGGGGTTGGACAGGCCAATATCAATAGGTACAATCCTGTTATTGTAATGATTGATTATACCGAATTGGAATAAAATTTGTTAATACTTGTAGAGAAATAACAAACAATATAGTAACCAAAAGTGGGCGTGGCACGGTCACTGGGAGTAGAGCATGGACCAATACCAATAGTTGCCGTCCAAATGTGTCAAGTTCCAATGCGATCCTTTCGGAATTGCGACCTTTGGGCAAACCTCGGACACACAAATAAAAATGGGTGTTGCGCGGTGGCCAAATGGTTAGCGCGTGCGCGTTGTATCATAAGCGTTGTCATTGGGTCATCTGTCGTGGTTTCGATTCATCAGTTGTACGTGACAAGGCCATGGGTCCAACCTATTGGGGTTGCTCCAAGTCCTCCGTTTTCCTCCCACTGCAAGCGAATTATTGAAATAAAAATGAACCATATGATATTGTTTGTGTCGAGTGGCCGTTAAACCACATCCGTTAAAGCTAATAGGGGTCATCCTGGAGATATAAAGAATATGTATGCAAAGTTTCACGGCGATCTGTTCAGCATTGTGGTCCGTAGGCGACACACAGAAACAAAAATAATAACGGTCATCCTTTGGGTATAAGACATAAGCATAAAATTGTAACTACGGTAGAAAGTTCCACTGACAACTTTAGAATTGTTCAACATATCTCGTAACTGACAACAAACGACGTCACCTGTGGTCTGAAACCTTCTCTTAACTACATTTACCTCCCTTCATTTATGAACGAATCTACCTGAAGCATGTCATGGTCAATATAAAGGTGGGGCGTTGTGGCTCGATGAGTAGGACACTGGTTCGCTAACCGGAAAACTCGCATTCTATCCCTGCATTGACCGAGAAAGGAGGGAGGACCCGGGAAGGGACAGAGTATAGTCGTTCGGATGGTATGGAAATCGAAGGTCCGGTGTATATGTATGAATTCAGATATGCTCTAAGACTAACATATGCTTCAATTTTATTTTAATAAAAGACGCTCGCCCTCTTCCACCACCCGACCACCTTTATACCCAGATAGGGGTGGCGGAATAATTATAATTTTGATTTGATCGGGGATTGACATTGCATTCGTGGTGAATATTACAGAATTCATTGTAGGTGTGTGGGTGGTCAAATGGCTAATGAGTGTGGGTTAGATCAGAAGGTCCCTCAATAAGTCAAGTGGTGTGATTTAAATGCCCCGCTTGTACGTGGCAAGGAGTAGGGTCGTCTGTCAAACCTCGTGGGTTTTCTCCGGGCCCCTCGGCTTCATTCCTCTGGTAATGTTAGTCCCGAAATGAAATTGTTTGTGTCGAATGGGCGTAAAATCCCATTTCTCTGTCTCTCTCTCTCTCTCTCTCTCTCTCTCTCTCTCTCTCTCTCTCTCTCTCTCTCTCTCTCTCCAAGAAAATTGGCTTTCATCCTGGCCTTATATTTCTAATTTTATCCCGGACAATTATTTTACGATATAAATCAAAACGAATATGCCAAGAATCAAACATGTCGAGTTGAAACCGCCCAGCTTTTACTCCACTAAGTCAAATAAAAACATTTTGTTTTATATTTTAATTTATTTATTCATGAATTACATAATACAGAATAAATAATAACAATGATTAAAATAATTTGTAATAATTTAAATATTTCTATTAATCAGATTTCCGTATCTTATTTACGCTTCTTCTTCACCTTCTTCTTCGTCAAATTCTCCTTCTTCTTCAGCTGTAGCATCCTGGTATTGTTGATATTCAGATACCAGATCATTCATGTTAGATTCAGCTTCTGTAAATTCCATCTCATCCATACCTTCACCAGTATACCAATGGAGGAAGGCCTTTCGTCTGAACATAGCTGTAAACTGTTCAGATATTCTCTTAAACAGTTCCTGAATAGCTGTACTGTTACCAATAAATGTTCCTGACATCTTCAGACCTCTTGGTGGAATATCACAGACAGCTGTTTTTACGTTGTTGGGAATCCATTCAACAAAGTAGCTACTGTTTTTATTCTGGACGTTCAACATCTGTTCATCCACCTCTTTCATGGACATACGACCTCTGAACATGGTAGCTACTGTAAGGTAACGACCATGTCGAGGATCGCAAGCAGCCATCATGTTCTTGGCATCAAACATCTGCTGGGTGAGCTCGGGTACAGTGAGAGCTCGGTACTGCTGAGAACCACGAGAGGTTAGGGGAGCGAAACCTGGCATAAAGAAATGTAGACGTGGGAAAGGTACCATGTTGACAGCCAGTTTACGTAGATCAGCATTCAGTTGACCAGGGAATCGTAAACAGGTGGTCACCCCAGACATGGTGGCTGACACCAGATGATTGAGGTCACCATAAGTAGGTGTGGTCAGTTTGAGGGTACGGAAACAGATATCATAGAGAGCCTCGTTATCAATACAGTAGGTCTCGTCTGTATTTTCTACCAGTTGATGAACTGAGAGTGTAGCGTTGTATGGTTCAACAACTGTATCTGATACCTGAAATTATAAATTCAAATAAAAACAGTCAATAAGATGGTTAAACAGATAGCCCATTTAATCAAGGTAAAATCATTCATACCCTAAAAGAAATGACTATGAAATTGGTATTAAAGCCCCAATAACACTCTTGTTGTAACTGAAAAATATGTCCCAATCTTCATTCTGGTCAACAAATCGTATTATTTTAGAATATTCGAATTAAATAATGATATAAATTTCATCTTAACACACCTAATTTAAAAATTGGAAAAATTCAACCAATTGATTTGAAAAGTCTAACGTAAACCTTTTCAAATGTGACTTGGATTTTAAAATATTTTCGAACCCTCTGGACAAATAAAATAGGTTGTAACGGATAATTTACACAACAGGAAGGACATTTAAACATCTAGTACTTAGAATAAGGGTATTATTTATTTTCTGGAGCTGCCAAGCCAGCAAGAATGTTATTGTCCCTTTAACGTCCTACTCTTCTGCTCAGAAAGGGATAATGAAGACTGTGCTATATCGAATTCAAACTGCCAAGGGATATTTTACATGCACTCGAATGTGTCCACGGGACCTTTTTTGTATCTTCCGAACGACTAGAGAGCTGTCCTTGCATGACTGACAAGGGGGAACCACGCTGGAAAATCTCGATGACCATTTTCGGTCAATACTAGACGCAAATCCGCGACCTCCAGGTCAGCGAGCCAGCGTTTTATCCACTTAGGCTCCTCGTGCCCAAAGAGTGACATATGTCAGACTTTCAAATACATAGAGCTTCAGTCATGGGTAAAACGTTGCAGGTTTTTGAAAACGGCATGTTTGAACAGATATGTGTATATCAAAGATAACATCATAACAGATATGCCAAGCTGTTTAAGGGAATTAAATTTGAAAATAGTTTACCTTAGGTGAAGGACATACAGAGAAGGTGTTCATGATTCTATCTGGATATTCTTCACGGATTTTACTGATGAGGAGAGTTCCCATACCAGACCCAGTTCCACCACCCAGGGAATGGGTCAACTGGAATCCTTGTAGACAGTCACAGCTTTCAGCTTCTTTACGGACCACATCTAGAACAGAATCAACCAACTCGGCACCTTCTGTATAATGACCTTTAGCCCAGTTATTACCAGCACCACTCTGACCAAACACAAAATTATCTGGACGGAAGATTTGACCAAAAGGTCCTGATCGTACAGAATCCATGGTACCAGGTTCCAAATCGACGAGAACAGCTCTGGGTACATATTTTCCTCCTGTAGCTTCATTATAATAAACGTTGATTCTCTCCAACTGAAGATCGGAATCACCGTGGTAAGTTCCAGTTGGGTCGATACCATGTTCATCAGAGATTACTTCCCAGAACTGAAAAATAAAACGCCATAGTGTTAGAATTTCATTGTTAAGTAAATACTAATTATGACACACGTTGTTAGCTATTAAAGTACAGATGTGACGCCATCCTTTCATGTTGTTTAATGATCTCGAGCTTAGAACATTGCGTAATTTATTTTTAAAACACTCACGGCTGTCTTATTGTTACAATACATTACTTAATGTCTCGCACTCGACCATTAAACAATACTTAAAGTGGATGTACAATAGCTATGCAAACCACACCCGAGTTCAGCGACTCGGTCAGCAGAAATAATTGCATCTTAGCGTCGACCAGTAAGGAATGTACATACATTTATTATGAACAATTTACTTTCAAAGACTGCAGCATTAATTACACTTACCTTAGCTCCGATCTGGTTGCCACATTGGCCAGTTTGCATATGAACAATTTCTCTCATGTTGAAAGTTGAACGGGTAAACAGATGAAGACAACTGTAGAAGACAGAAAGTGAATGTTAATGATAGACTCAAAGTTGACTTATATACATATATCTCATGTCACGTGTCACCAAGGACAACATTGGTGTGAGGTAAATAAAGTAGATAATCCAATAGTAGTCAGGGGATTAACAAATTACCAAAATCTAATTGGATTAATCAAGTACTCCTTTGTGACAGAGAGAGCGAGAAATAGGGTTTAATGTCCACTCGACACAAACTGGGGCATTTCGGGACTAACATATGGTTTATTTTTATTTCACTAATTCGCTTAAGCGTGGGGGTCGTTAGCAGTTGGAGGAAACCGGACGACCCGGAGAAAACCCACGAAGTGGGAAACCTGTTTATGAATGGTATCAATTGCAAGTGCACTTTACATTTAGAATATCTATGAATCTAAGATTTAATACGGGTATAACTGTTCAACAGAATGAAGAAATGGACTAAGAAGAAGGGCATACGCCATTAGTGTGCTGTGAGGGAAATCTTGCCTGAATAGCAGCGATATGGTCCTCTTTTATCTCGAATTCAAAAAGGCTAGATTAACCAATACAAGTTAAACGAATAAAACAAATCATGTTTCAGAAAGCGGGAGTTGATGGCCGAATGGTTAGCCTGTGCGCTTTGTATCATAAGGTTTGTCATTGAGTCCAGTGGCGTGGTTTCGATTCCCCAGTTGTACGTGACAAGGAGTACGGTCGCCTGTCCGACCTCGTGGGTTTTCCATAACTGCTAAAGGTCCCCAAGCACAAGAGAGTTATTCAATTCTCGTATACACGTGTACAGGGGCGGATCCAGGAATTTTTGCAGGAGGGGGTTTGCCAGGTTCCTGTTAAGGAAATCTGCCATCATCGTCTCTAAATTACATATGCATACATACAAATTGAACCTTTAAAGAGAGAAATCATTTTTTTAATGATGTAGGATCACAATGTGATTTAATTTCATTGATGCAAGGCTTTAATTTTTTTTATGTAGCTGAGCTGGGTGGGGTTTGGACCTCTACCCCACCCCCCTCTGGATCCGCCCCTGGTGTAGTTTCTGTCAAGTGTACGTTAAGCCCATCCTCACTGCGTAGTCATCATCCTTTTACAGTACGACAATTATTGTCCCAAACTTAATAACAAAATGCAAACCCAAAAGCAATCAAACGATATCCTACAAAGATATCGCTTTGAGAATTATTGAAATCTTTTTAGTGGTGCTTAAATCTCTACCTTATAATTGAGAGCAAATGGCGTTTCGGCAATGGAAGCAACTAGCGTTTCTGCAACTGGGGGCATCTATCTAATAAAGGTAGACCTTAACCTCGCTTACAACTAGTTCCGGTTCGAGACGATATCTTAGGTGTTCTGGCAACAAAGCATCTTTACTCTGCCTATTTGAAACACATCACTTTAAGCTACCACAATCAACCATATATTATTATTATAATAGGCATTACGTGCTTTAAAAGAAGATCGATGAGAAGAGGGTGGGGGAAGGGGAGGGGGCTGGTAGAACTCCCAACCTTGGGGTCGACTCCTGCACCAAAACCAATAGTTTTGTCGTGTTTATGGTATAAGGAATACATCTACCAATTACCAAGATAATCTATTAATAATAAGGCGTGGTTCTGCCATTAGGGTCGGGGTATGCACCAAAATCAAGAGTTACGGTCCATAGGCTATTAGGAAACAATATGCCAAGTTCCAATATGGTCCAAGACGATAAACACGAAAATTGGGCAAGGCTCTGTCCGTAGGGGTTGGACGGGGGTTGGACAGGCCAATATAAATAGGCACAATCCTGTTATTGTAATGATTGATTATGCCGAATTGGAATAAAATTTGTTAATACTTGCTACCTGTAGAGAAATAACAAACAATATAGTAACCAAAAGTGGGCGTGACACGGTCACTGAGAGTAGAGCGTGGACCAATACCAATAGTTGCCGTCCAAATGTGTCGAGTTCCAATGCGATCCATTCCGAATTGCGACCTTTGGGCAACCCTCGGACACACAAATAAAAATGGGTGTTGCTCGGTGGCCAAATGGTTAGCCCGTGTGCGTTGTATCATAAGGTTTGTCATTGGGTCAACTGTCGTGGTTTCGATTCATCAGTTGTACGTGACAAGGCCTTGGGTCCAACCTTTTGGGGTTTCTCCAAATCCTCCGTTTTCCTCCCACTGCAAGCGAATTATTGAAATAAAAATGAACCATATGATATTGTTTGTGTCGAGTGGCCGTTAAACCCCATCCGTTAAAGCTTATAGGGGTCATCCTGGAGATATAAAGAATATGTATGCAAAGTTCCACGGCGATCTGTTCAGTAAATAATAATAATAATAATATGTCCATTTATATAGCGCCAAATCCACAAAATCGTGCTCATAGCGCACACAGTAGGCGACACACAGAAACAAAAATAATAACGGTCATCCTTAGGGTATAAGGCATAAGCATAAAATTGTAACTACGGTAGAACGTTCCACTGACTACTGTAGAATTGTTCAACATATCTCGTAACTGACAACAAACGACGTCACCTGTGGTCTGAAACCTTCTCTTAACTTCATTTACCTCCCTTCATTTATAAACGAATCTACCTGAGGCATGTCATGGTCAATATAAAGGTGGGGGCGTGGTGGCTCGATGAGTAGGACACTGGTTCGCTAACCGGAAAACTATCCCTGCATTGACCGAGAAAGGAGGGAGGGCCCGGGAAGGGACAGAGTATAGTCGTCCGGATGGTATGGAAATCGAAGGTCCGGTGTATATGCATGAATTGAGATATGTTCTAAGACTAAAATATGCTTCAATTTTATTTTAATAAAAGACGCACGCCCTCTTCCACCACCCGACCACCTATATACCCAGATAGGGGTGGCGGAATAATTATAATTATAGACTAATTTTGATTTGATCGGGGATTGACATTGCATTCGTGGTGAATATTACCGAAATCATTGTAGGTGTGTGGGTGGTCAAATGGCTAACGAGTGCGGGTTGGATCAGAAGGTCCATCAATAAGTCAAGTGGTGTGATTTAAATACTACGCTTGCACGTGGCAAGGAGTAGGTCGCCTGTCAAACATCGTGGGTTTTCTCCGGGTCCCCCGGCTTCATTCCTCTGGTAATGTTAGTCCCGAAATGAACTTGTTTGTGTCGAGTGGGCGTAAAATCCCACTTCTCTCTCTCTCTCTCTCTCTCTCTCTCCGTCTCTCTCTCTCTCTCTCTCTCTCTTTCTCTCTTTCTCTCTTCAAGACAATTGGCTTTCATCCTGGCCTTATATTTCTAATTTTACCCCGGACAATTATTTTACGATATAAATCAAAACGAATATGCCGAGAATCAAACATGTCGAGTTGAAACCGCCCAGCTTTTACTCCACTTAAGTCAAATAAAAACATTTTGTTTTATATTTTAATTCATTTATTCATAAATTAATTAAAACAGAATAAATAATAACAATGATAAAAATAATTTGTAATAATTTAAATATTTCTATTAATCAGATTTCCGTATCTTATTTACGCTTCTTCTTCGCCTTCTTCTTCATCAAATTCTCCTTCTTCTTCAGCTGTAGCATCCTGGTATTGTTGATATTCAGATACCAGATCATTCATGTTAGATTCAGCTTCTGTAAATTCCATCTCATCCATACCTTCACCAGTATACCAATGGAGGAAGGCCTTTCGTCTGAACATAGCTGTAAACTGTTCAGATATTCTCTTAAACAGTTCCTGGATAGCTGTACTGTTACCAATAAATGTTCCTGACATCTTCAGACCTCTTGGTGGAATATCACAGACAGCTGTTTTTACGTTGTTAGGAATCCATTCAACAAAGTAGCTACTGTTTTTATTCTGGACGTTCAACATCTGTTCATCCACCTCTTTCATGGACATACGACCTCTGAACATGGTAGCTACTGTAAGGTAACGACCATGTCGAGGATCACAGGCAGCCATCATGTTCTTGGCATCAAACATCTGCTGGGTGAGTTCGGGTACAGTGAGAGCTCGGTACTGCTGGGAACCACGAGAGGTGAGGGGAGCGAAACCTGGCATAAAGAAATGTAGACGTGGGAAAGGTACCATGTTGACAGCCAGTTTACGTAGATCAGCATTTAGTTGACCAGGGAATCGTAAACAGGTGGTCACCCCAGACATGGTGGCTGACACCAGATGATTGAGGTCACCGTAAGTAGGTGTGGTCAGTTTGAGGGTACGGAAACAGATATCATAGAGAGCCTCGTTGTCAATACAGTAAGTCTCGTCTGTATTTTCTACCAGTTGATGAACTGAGAGTGTAGCGTTGTATGGTTCAACAACTGTATCTGATACCTGAAATTATAAATTCAAATAAAAACGGTCAATAAGATGGTTAAACAGAGAGTCCATTTAATCAAGGTAAAATCATTCATACCCTTAAAAAAATGAAAATGAAATTGGTATTAACGTCCTACTCTTCTGCTGAGACAGGGATAATGAAGACTGTGCTATATCGAATTCCAACTGCCAAGGGATATTTTACACGCACTCGAATGTGTCCACGGGATCTCTTTTTGTATCTTCCGAGCAACTATAGAGCTGTCCTTGCATGACTGACAAGGGGGAGCCAAGCTGGAAAATCTCGATGACCATTTTCAGTCAATACTAGACGCAAATCCGCGACCTCCAGGTCAGCGAGCCAGCGTTTTTTCCAATTAGGCTCCTCGTGCCCAAAGAGTGACATATGTCAGACTTTTAAATACATAGAGCTTCAGTCATGGGTAAAGCGTTGAACAGATATGTGTATATCAAAGATAACATCATAACAAATATGCCAAGCTGTTTAAGGGAATTAAATTTGAAAATATTTTACCTTAGGTGAAGGACATACAGAGAAGGTGTTCATGATTCTATCAGGATATTCTTCACGGATTTTACTGATGAGGAGAGTTCCCATACCAGACCCAGTTCCACCACCCAGGGAATGGGTCAACTGGAATCCTTGTAGACAGTCACAGCTTTCAGCTTCTTTACGGACCACATCTAGAACAGAATCAACCAACTCGGCACCTTCTGTATAATGACCTTTAGCCCAGTTATTACCAGCACCACTCTGACCAAACACAAAATTATCTGGACGGAAGATTTGACCAAAAGGTCCTGACCGTACAGAATCCATGGTACCAGGTTCCAAATCGACGAGAACAGCTCTGGGTACATATTTCCCTCCGGTAGCTTCATTATAATAAACGTTGATTCTCTCCAACTGAAGATCGGAATCACCGTGGTAAGTTCCAGTTGGGTCGATACCATGTTCATCAGAGATTACTTCCCAGAACTGAAAAATAAAACGCCATAGTGTTAGAATTTCATTGTTAAGTAAATACTAATTATGACACACGTTGTTAGCTATTAAAGTACAGATGTGACGCCATCCTTTCATGTTGTTTAATGATCTCGAGCTTAGAACATTGCGTAATTTATTTTTAAAACACTCACGGCTGTCTTATTGTTACAATACATTACTTAATGTCTCGCACTCGACCATTAAACAATACTTAAAGTGGATGTACAATAGCTATGCAAACCACACCCGAGTTCAGCGACTCGGTCAGCAGAAATAATTGCATCTTAGCGTCGACCAGTAAGGAATGTACATACATTTATTATGAACAATTTACTTTCAAAGACTGCAGCATTAATTACACTTACCTTAGCTCCGATCTGGTTGCCACATTGGCCAGTTTGCATATGAACAATTTCTCTCATGTTGAAAGTTGAACGGGTAAACAGATGAAGACAACTGTAGAAGACAGAAAGTTAATGTTAATGATAGACTCAAAGTTGACTTATATACATATATCTCATGTCACGTGTCACCAAGGACAACATTGGTGTGAGGTAAATAAAGTAGATAATCCAATAGTAGTCAGGGGATTAACAAATTACCAAAATCTAATTGGATTAATCAAGTACTCCTTTGTGACAGAGAGAGCGAGAAATAGGGTTTAATGTCCACTCGACACAAACTGGGGCATTTCGGGACTAACATATGGTTTATTTTTATTTCACTAATTCGCTTAAGCGTGGGGGTCGTTAGCAGTTGGAGGAAACCGGACGACCCGGAGAAAACCCACGAAGTGGGAAACCTGTTTATGAATGGTATCAATTGCAAGTGCACTTTACATTTAGAATATCTATGAATCTAAGATTTAATACGGGTATAACTGTTCAACAGAATGAAGAAATGGACTAAGAAGAAGGGCATACGCCATTAGTGTGCTGTGAGGGAAATCTTGCCTGAATAGCTGCGATATGGTCCTCTTTTATCTCGAATTCAAAAAGGCCAGATTAACCAATACAAGTTAAAACGAATAAAACAAATCATGTTTCAGAAAGCGGGGGTTGATGGCCGAATGGTTAGCGTGTGCGCTTTGTATCATAAGGTTTGTCATTGAGTCCAGTGGCGTGGTTTCGATTCCCCAGTTGTACGTGACAAGGAGTACGGTCGCCTGTCCGACCTCGTGGGTTTTCTATAACTGCTAAAGGTCCCTAAGCACAAGAGAGTTATTCAATTCTCGTATACACGTGTACAGGGGCGGATCCAGGAATTTTTGCAGGAGGGGGTTTGCCAGGTTCCTGTTAAGGAAATCTGCCATCATCGTCTCTAAATTACATATTATGCATACATACAAATTGAACCTTTAAAGAGAGAAATCATGTTTTTAATGATGTAGGATCACACTGTGATTTAATTTCATTGATGCAAGGCATTAATTTTTTTATGTAGCTGAGCTGGGTGGGGTTTGGACCTCCACCCCCACCCCACTCTGGATCCGCCCCTGGTGTAGTTTCTGTCAAGTGTACGTTAAGCCCATCCTCACTGCGTAGTCATCATAAAAAATAACAAAATGCAAACCCCAAAGCAATCAAACGATATCCTACAAAGATGTCGCTTTGAGAATTATTGAAATCTTTTTAGTGGTGCTTAAATGTCTACCTTATAATTGAGAGCAAATGGCGTTTCGGCAATGGAAGCAACTAGCGTTTCTTCAACTGGGAGCATCTATCTAATAAAGGTAGACCTGAACCTCGCTTACAAGGTTCGAGACGATATCTTAGTTGTTCTGGCAACAAAGCATCTTTACTCTGCCTATATGAAACACATCACTTTAAGCCACCACAATCAACCATATATTATTATTATAATAGACATTACGTGCTTTAAAAGAAGATCGATGAGAAGAGGGTGAGGGAAGGGAAGGGGGCTGGTAGAACTCCCAACCTTGGGGTCGACTCCTGCATCAAAATCAATAGTTTTGCCGTGTTTATGGTATAAGGAATACATCTACCAATTACCAAAATAATCTATTAACAATAAGGCGTGGCTCTGCCATTAGGGTCGGGATATGCACCAAAATCAATAGTTACGGTCCATAGTTTATTAGGAAACAATATGCCAAGTTCCAATATGGTCCAAGACGATAAACACGAAAATTGGGGTTGGACGGGGGTTGGACAGGCCAATATAAATAGGTACAATCCTGTTATTGTAATGATTGATTATGCCGAATTGGAATAAAATTTGTTAATACTTGCGACCAGTAGAGAAATAACAAACACTATAGTAACCAAAAGTGGGCGTTACACGGTCACTGGGAGTAGAGCATGGACCAATACCAATAGTTGCCGCCCAAATGTGTCAAGTTCCAATGCGATCCATTCCGAATTGCTGTCTGTAGGCAACACACAGGCACACAAATAAAAATGAGTGTGATTCTGCCCCTTGTGTCAGTGAAAAGACACGGTCACTGGTGGTAGGACATGCACCAATACCAATAGTTGCTGTCCAAATGTGTCAAGTTCCAATGCGATCCATTCCGAATTGCGACCTTTGGGCAACCCTCGGGCACACAAATAGAAATGGGTGTTGCTCGGTGGCCAAATGGTTAGCGCGTGCGCGTTGTATCATAAGGGTTGTTATTGGGTCATCTGTCGTGGTTTCGATTCATCAGTTGTACGTGACAAGGCCTTGGGTCCAACCTATTGGGGTTTCTCCAAGTCCTCCGTTTCCTCCCACTGCAAGCGAATTATTGAAATAATAATGAACCATATGATATTGTTTGTGTCGAGTGGCCGTTAAACCCCATACGTTAAAGCTTATAGGGGTCATCCTGGAGATATAAAGAATATGTATGCAAAGTTTCACGGCGATCTGTTCAGTAGGCGACACACAGAAACAAAAATAATAACGGTCATCCTTAGGGTATAGGACATAAGCATAAAATTGTAACTACGGTAGAAAGTTCCACTGACAACTGTAGAATTGTTCAACATATCTCGTAACTGACAACAAACGACGTCACCTGTGGTCTGAAACCTTCTCTTAACTACATTTACCTCCCTTCATTTATAAACGAATCTACCTGAAGCATGTCATGGTCACTATAAAGGTGGGGCGTTGTGGCTCGATGAGTAGGACACTGGTTCGCTAACCGGAAAACTCGCATTCTATCCCTGCATTGACCGAGAAAGGAGGGAGGGCCCGGGAAGGGACAGAGTATAGTCGTCCGGATGGTATGGAAAGCGAAGGTCCGGTGTATATGCATGAATTGAGATATGTTCTAAGACTAACAGATGCTTCAATTTTATTTTAATAAAAGACACACGCCCTCTTCCACCACCCGACCACCTTTATACCCAGATAGGGGTGGCGGCAAAATTATAATTATAGAATAATTTTGATTTGATCGGGGATTGACATTGCATTCGTGGTGAATATTACCGAAATCATTGTAGGTGTGTGGGTGGTCAAATGGCTAACGAGTGCGGGTTGGATCGGAAGGTCCTTCAATAAGTCAAGTGGTGTGATTTAAATGCCCCGCTTGTACGTGGCAAGGAGTAGGTTTTGCTCCGGGTCCCCCGGCTTCATTCCTCTGGTAATGTTAGTCCCGAAATGAACTTGTTTGTGTCGAGTAGGCGTAAAATCCCATTTCTCTCTCTCTCTCTCTCTCTCTCTCTCTCTCTCTCTCCCCTCTCTCTCTATCTCTCTCCAAGAATATTGGCTTTCATCCAGGCCTTATATTTCTAATTTTATCCCGGACAATTATTTTACGATATAAATCAAAACGAATATGCCAAGAATCAAACATGTCGAGTTGAAACCGCCCAGCTTTTACTCCACTTAAGTCAAATAAAAACATTTTTTATATATATTTTAATTTATTTATTCATGAATTAAATAATACAGAATAAATAATAACAATGATAAAAATAATTTGTGATATTTTAAATATTTCCGTATCTTATTTATGCTTCTTCTTCGCCTTCTTCTTCATCAAATTCTCCTTCTTCTTCAGCTGTAGCATCCTGGTATTGTTGATATTCAGATACCAGATCATTCATGTTAGATTCAGCTTCTGTAAATTCCATCTCATCCATACCTTCACCAGTATACCAATGGAGGAAGGCCTTTCTTCTGAACATAGCTGTAAACTGTTCAGATATTCTCTTAAACAGTTCCTGGATAGCTGTACTGTTACCAATAAATGTTCCTGACATCTTCAGACCTCTTGGTGGAATATCACATACAGCTGTTTTTACGTTGTTAGGAATCCATTCAACAAAGTAGCTACTGTTTTTATTCTGGACGTTCAACATCTGTTCATCCACCTCTTTCATGGACATACGACCTCTGAACATGGTAGCTACTGTAAGGTAACGACCATGTCGAGGATCGCAAGCAGCCATCATGTTCTTGGCATCAAACATCTGCTGGGTGAGCTCGGGTACAGTGAGAGCTCTGTACTGCTGGGAACCACGAGAGGTTAGGGGAGCGAAACCTGGCATAAAGAAATGTAGACGTGGGAAAGGTACCATGTTGACAGCCAGTTTACGTAGATCAGCATTCAGTTGACCAGGGAATCGTAAACAGGTGGTCACCCCAGACATGGTGGCTGACACCAGATGATTGAGGTCACCATAAGTAGGTGTGGTCAGTTTGAGGGTACGGAAACAGATATCATAGAGAGCCTCGTTATCAATACAGTAGGTCTCGTCTGTATTTTCTACCAGTTGATGAACTGAGAGTGTAGCGTTGTATGGTTCAACAACTGTATCTGATACCTGAAATTATAAATTCAAATAAAAACAGTCAATAAGATGGTTAAACAGATAGCCCATTTAATCAAGGTAAAATCATTCATATCCTAAAAGAAATGACAATGAATTTGGTATTAACGTCCTACTTTTCTGCTCAGACAGGGATAATGAAGACTGTGCTATATCGAATTTCAACTGCCAAGGGATATTTTACATGAACTCGAATGTGTCCACGGGACCTTTTTGGTATCTTCCGAACGACTAGAGAGCTGTCCTTGCATGACTGACAAGGGGGGGGGGGCACGCTGGAAAATCTCGATGACCATTTGCGGTCAATACTAGACGGAAATCCGCGACTTCCAGGTCAGCGAGCCAGCGTTTTATCCACTTAGGCTCCTCGTGCCCAAAGAGTGACATATGTCAGACTTTCAAATACATAGAGCTTCAGTCATGGGTAAAGCGTTGCAGGTTTTTAAAAACGGCATCTTTGAACAGATATGTGTATATCAAAGATAACATCATAACAGATATGCCAAGCTGTTTAAGGGAATTAAATTTGAAAATAGTTTACCTTAGGTGAAGGACATACAGAGAAGGTGTTCATGATTCTATCTGGATATTCTTCACGGATTTTACTGATGAGGAGAGTTCCCATACCAGACCCAGTTCCACCACCCAGGGAATGGGTCAACTGGAATCCTTGTAGACAATCACAGCTTTCAGCTTCTTTACGGACCACATCTAGAACAGAATCAACCAATTCGGCACCTTCTGTATAATGACCTTTAGCCCAGTTATTACCAGCACCACTCTGACCAAAGACAAAATTATCTGGACGGAAGATCTGACCAAAAGGTCCTGATCGTACAGAATCCATGGTACCAGGTTCCAAATCGACGAGAACAGCTCTGGGTACATATTTTCCTCCGGTAGCTTCATTATAATAAACGTTGATTCTCTCCAACTGAAGATCGGAATCACCGTGATAAGTTCCAGTTGGGTCGATACCATGTTCATCAGAGATTACTTCCCAGAACTGAAAGATAAAACGCCAATGGGTTAAAGTTTCATTTTTAAGTAAATGTATTATTGGCTATTACAGTAAATATACAATAGCTATGCAAATCACGCTCTCGATAAGGGACTCAGTCAACAGAAATAATTGCATCTTTGCGTCGACCAATAAGGAATAAACTGGATGTACATATATTTATTATGAACATTTTGCTTTCAAAGACTGTCGTATATTAATCTTACCTTAGCTCCAATCTGGTTGCCACATTGGCCTGTTTGCATGTGAACGATTTCTCTCATGTTGAAAATTTAAAGGGTTAACAGGTGAAGACAACTGCAGAAGACAGAAAGTGAATGTTAAGGATAGACTCAACGTTAACTTTTATACATATATTCCATGTCACGTGTCACCAAGGACAACATTGCTGTGGGGTAAATAAAGTAGATAATCCAATAGTAGTCAGGGGATTAACAAATTACCAAAATCTAATGGGATTAATTAATCACTCGTGTAATATGAATGGTATTTATTACACGTTTGATTTACATTGAGAATATCCGGGTCAATAATAGAACAGTCATCATTATTAAAACTGAGACTGATACGGGTGCTTAAATGCCTACCCCATAACTGAGAACAACAACTGGTATTTCGGCCACTGGCTTCAATTGAATGTGCCTGAAAGAAACTATATCACACATATCACTTTAAGCAGTCACAATCAACCATATTATAATTTATTATTCTAACGGGCATTAAGTGCTTTAAAAGAAGATCGATGAGAAGAGGGCGGGAAGGGGGGGGGGGGGTGATAGAACTCCGAACCTTGGGGTCGGGTCATGCACCCTAATCAATAGTGTTGTCGTCCTTATGGTGCATAAAAAATACATACACCAAGTACCAAGATAATCTATTAACATTTAGGAGTGGCTCTGTCCCTAGAGGTCGTAATATGCACTAAAATCAATAGTTAACGTCCTTGGGAAATAAGGAAACAATATGCCAAGTTCCAATATGGTGCAAGACAATAAATATAAAAATTGGGCGTGACCCTGTCCCTAGAGGTTGGACAGGCCAATATAAATACTATCCTGTTATTGTAATGATTGGTAATGCCGGATTTACATAAAAACCGTTAAAACTTGCGATATGTAGAGAATTAACAGACAATGAGTAGCAAGAAGTGGGCGTGGCACCGCTCCCGGGGGTTGGAATGGCACATGCACCAAAGCCAATAGATGCCGTCCTTGTATAAGGGATAAATGCGATGCATTAAGAATTGTGGTATGTAGGTGACAAACACGCAAAGAAAATGGGCATAGTTCTGGCACTGTTGGGCATGCACTAAAAAAAAATGGGGATCACCTTTATTTAGGGTATAAGGAATTGGAATGCAAATTTTCAAGACGATTTGTTAAGAATTTCGGCCTGAAGGTCCATGCACCAAAATTAAAAGCGGTCATCCTTAGGGTATAAGAAATAAATATAAACATAATATCCCGGAGCTGACAAAACTAACCTGTGTGGTCTGAAACCTTCTCTTAACTGAGTTTACCTCCCTTCATTTATAAACGAATCTACCCATTGACGTCAATGGTTCTACCTAAAACATGTTCAGGGCACTGGCTCGCTACCCAGGGGGTCTCGGGTTCTATACCTACGCTGTCCGCAAAAGGACTGCGGGCCTGGTAAGTGCTAACGTATAGTCGTTCGGATGGTACGAAAAACCAAGGCCCGGTATTATTGACGTGCACGTAAAAGAACCGATATCTCCATAATCTTATCTATAAGAGCTTGTTATTTAGATATATGCAGATTAACATGTGGTTCAACTCTATTTCAATAAAAGACGTAAGCGTGTTTGGCAGTTGGAGGTGGGGGTGGCGCCGTGGCGGATAAACACACTCCTTGTCACAGACGATCGAGGTCAATGTGGTCTGCATCCAGTTGTTAAAATTATTTCCCTTGATTTTGAAGACTTGATTAACCAGATGTTATTTGTACTCCGATTATCCAGCTTTTTGGGTGTTTTTATAGAAATAACAAAGTTCTTGACGAAATTGAAATTCGGCAAAAATCTGAATTTATTCTAGAAATTTCGTAGATCATGATTTGAGATTTTATCTAAATGTTATTTTTTTGACTGCGGAATTAATTTGCTGCACGGTGAACATTGCGGGAAAATGGCTTCCCTCAAACATGTCAAAAAGTAAAAGAAAGTAAATAGAACAAAAATGCACTTAAATTCATTTACAAAATCATTATTCAATGTGTGCTACTTACAGTGATATATTTTCATCATATAGGTATGCAAAGATCGCACTTCATCATTTAATTTCTTTCAAATATTGTCATGATGTTTCTGATGAATTTGACTCAACGAGAAATTGGATGGATTGGAATTGGAAAGTAAATAATGAAGCCATCCTTATATAGTTTTAATTTTCACTGCAGCCTACTCTTTTCGACTGCAGCACTGTTCGGACAGTGATTCTGAATGTATGACAGGTCGTAACCAGAGGGGTCATATATATACTCAGTTGGAGTCATAATTTAATGAGTGATTATCTCATGACATTACTGATTGAAGTGATTGAGAATAATCATAATATTAACTAGACCTGCATGCAGGAATGACGGGTTTCACTGGTGCCATGTTACCTTTGAACTTGAACTTGTGTCAATTTCGGTGCCACGTTACTCTTGAACATATGTCACTTCCGGTACCAATGAAACCAATATACAGGTTTCCACATAAGAATTGCACACATCAAATAAAATGGAAACAGAATCAAACAAATCCAGCAATATCATTTCATTTTATACATTTGTTACATGTAATTGATCCTGACAAAATTACAGTACTTCCGGTGATAATGTAAATGTTCCATTAGTTTTATGAAATCAGAAATGGCATAAGGCATCACATGGTGAAAATTGTATGTAAATCGAATAATAATTGCCACTTTTATAGACCAAAAACCTTGAAAAGTGACGCGTAGAAAATCGTCTATTTCTCGGCAACCGTACAAGTTAGAAACCATTTTTTGGTATTTATATGACCGTATGGGTTTAATCTATTTGTTGATTGGAATCAAATATCATAATTGTATAAACATTACAAATCAGACTCATTTGAATAAAATATCGGCTTTGAAGGCTTAAAATACAGTTTTTGCCAAAATGACGTTACTTCCGGTGATAATGAAAACTTTAAATTAGTTTTTTAACATCGTCTATGACATTAGGCTTCAAAGGGTGAAAATTTTATGAAAATCGAATGATAATTGACACTTTTATGGGCCAAAAACCTTCAAAAGTGACTTTTAGAAAATCGCCTATATCTCGGCAACCGAACAAGATAGAAACAATTTTATGATATCTTTTTGACCGTATGAGTTTTGTTAATATGTGAATTTAAACCAAAAATTAATTTTATTATTATATGTGACATAATTCTTGGTTGAAAAAAAATATCGATTTTAAAAGTTAAAAATTGAGTTTTTGACTAAATGACGTCACTTCCGGTGTCAATTTTAAATAGTAATCAACATGATATGACGCAGACTTGCTTTTTGAATCAAATGATGTCACTTTTGTGAATATCCATTAATAATTAACTATTTTACAGGCAAAATTACGAAAACAGTGACTTATGCAAAACTGCCCATTTCTCGGCAACTGCTTATTTCAGAAACTAATTTTAACATACATTCTCTTCGTATGGATTATAGTTACAGGTTTATAAAAGTTAAGTAAAAATATTTTAAAATCTGAAATACCTGAATGGGTTGTAAATAGGTCAATTTTACGCCTTTTTTCACCTCTTAATCCAATTTGCCAGAAAATGAAATAGAAATTAAAAAAACTGCTTCCGCCATTTTTTGCGCCTTGAAAGGACACACTCTTTGAGTCATATAATTTTTCCAAAAAATAATATTTGTTTAAGAAGAAGGAAACTAACCGTCAAAATTGTAGTTTTTGGTAAAATTATGCCACTTCCGGTACCGACAGATAACACTTTTGGTAATAAAAAAAATGACAATTGAGACAACGAAGCATATGAACTTTGTTTTATACAAATCGAACAATAAAAATTTAATCTAGGACTGAAAAAGTGAATTAGCCAATGGCGGCCAAGGAAAATTACTGCGACAAATTTTTTTAACATTTTTGCGCTAGTCAGACGACTCTTTAATTCTGTGCACAACACGACTAAAAAATATTCATAAATAAAAAAGTTTTTTGTAAAATTTTAAATTTTCGAAATTTGGCGCCTAATATCTTCAAAGATTTGCCGAAAATCAAAAATCGAAAGTAGCGTAGCTATGTGCCATGTCTCCGGCTATGCCAAAATGTATCGAAAGTTAAAATCCAATGATTATTGTTAAAATTACTGCAATATTTTCAAAAACAATAACTTCGGTGATTTCGGACATTTCGCATTGTCGCAGAATGTTCAAAATAGCTTTATCCTCTAAGTCACACCCACTTTCCCAGTAAAACCGAAGAAATCGTAACGATGCGACACGTAGTTGCTGAGATCTATTCAAATTGGAATCTGAATAATAATAATAATAATAAGAATAATAATAATAATAAGAATAATAATTTTAACAAAAACAATAGTGTTTCACACAAGCTACGCAGTGTGAAACCCTAATAATAATGAATAATGTCATAAACTATGATAAAGTGCCCCTGAACATGTTACATGTATTGTATATGAAAGGGTGCACTATAGATATGCTGTGAGAATAATGATAATACTGTTTGTCATGAACGCCAATGCTAACACAGTGTTGAAAATACGTAGTGGATATTTTACTGAATTCGGCAAAGTATCTACTTTCGCTGTTTTACCGTACATCGTTTCTGATTGGTTTAATATCCACTTCCGTTCGACATGCGCAGTTGTGCGATTCTTGATATATTCCACCATTTTGATTACTCTGTCTTTCAAGTTTGGCGCAAAGCACAATTTTACTGGAAAAACATAAACACCACTGACAGTCTTAGTACTTAAATTAAAAACCAAAATCTGCAGAAATGCGCCCTCGACCAAAATAGAGTAATATTCTAAATGTTTTTTCCTACAATTTACATTTATTATCTTATTTTCTTTTAAAAATAATTCTATCAAATTCTACCATAGAAATTCAAGTAGGCTATTTCGTCCCTTTATAAATTAGAAACGGAGAAAGAAGCAATACAGGACGAATAGAACTGTTGGGTTAGCTTGAGTGAGATTTAGATTTAGATTTTGGGTTAGGGTTAGGGTTTGTGTTATAGGTTAATGTTAGACGGCAAAATAGCCGGCATCATTGCCTTAGCAAAAACGGCTAAGTCCAGGAATCAGAGAACTACACATGTCAAACGGAAGGTATGGCAAAATAGTAAATTAGAGTAAAGTGCCGAATTCGGTAAAATATCCACTGCCTTTAAAATATCTGAATATAATATTTGTTACTGTCTGGTCACTTTTGGCAGCTACACTAGGGCTGTCCCGAGGCTGAAATTTGGTGTAGAGTGGAAGCTCTGACCAGGATTATTAACATAGGCTACATGTAAGTGGCATTGGTTTCTGAGTTGCAGGCACTATCCGAGTAGCGCTGGGTTAGCCGCTAGTAGAAAATAAATACTGTATCTGAAAATGAGTAGAATCATCTGCCCAACCCCTGATTTCTTCTGTGTCATTTGGCTTCCTACCTTCTGCTAGAGACCCCTTCGCGCAAGCGAATTATTGAAATAAAATTGTACCATTTGATAGTCCCAAAATGGCCTTGTTTGTGTCATGTAGAAAAATAAATCCCAGTTTTTGCGGAAGAAGGACTTGAAGACCATCAAACATCACCCAATACAGTTTGTTATAATGTTATTAGATATTGTTATATAAACTTGATTTATTGTTTTGTAGGTTCATCAATATCAGTCATCTTGTAACCAGTTGTATACCAATCAACCATCTGTCATCAACCATCTGTCATCGTGTATTTGAATCCCAACACTAGGACTCGAAAGTTTCTGTCATCCTGTGTAATAAAACTCAAAGTTCCAGTTACTGTGTATATTAGCCTATGGTTTAAAATCCAACATCATTACCTCCAATACAAGACATCTTACAATTTTAGGTCACCAATATTGAAAACCTGTATTATACATGTAGGACCATCGGTGCAAGACATCCTGTGTTATACTATAGGGCCATTGGTACGAGTCATCCTGTATTATAGGTCCATCAGTACCAGTCATCCTGGATCCAGATGACATGATAGCAGCGTGTGAAACCCAGGATTTCGTGCCATTTGGCCGAGAATACATACATCATCATCCTGGTCATTTTCAGCTGCAAGTTCAAAATAATAAACATGCTGATCATGGTCTTCGCCTTCTCAAATCATTTCGAGACTCACCTCATGAAGTTGGCAAGGTATGACTACAAACATGTTCTATTTATAAGTTTTCCTAGTATTCCTTTTTTTTCCTTTTTACAACAGTCATTGTTTTTTAAGGCGAGTGATCGCTCTCGAGCGCCTACAGCTCACCTGAATGTCGACCGAGGGGAGTTTTTTTTCCCTCCCCTTAAAATTGAAAATCACTCTCCTTATTTACAAAGTCATTGGGGGTTTATTAACATTTATCTACCAATCACTCTCCTTAATATCAGATCACTCTCTTTAATTTCTAAATCACTCTCCTTAAAAGTTAAATTTGTTTTCATGGAAACACAAAAATTATTTCTAATTAGCACTTATTATACTAGATTGTTCAGAGTCGCAGTGATTAAGGTACTGGCAAACTAATTTGGAGGTCTGCAGTTCAATACCAATATTGGCCAAGATAGTTCCCTGAGATTTTCCCGAAAGGTTTCTTCCCCTTGTCAGTAGTTCTGGACCTGGGGCCTGGCAAGGAACACCATTGAGTCGTTCAGATATTTAGAAAAACAGAGGTCCTGTTTAAACGTTGATGTGCACATAAAAGCTCCCTTGACATTTGGAATTCTGTTTCTTACATTGTACTTGCTGTTCAGGCAAAATTTTCCACATGGCACACTGCATGGCGTATGCTCATCTTTATTAGCTCCGTTGGTGCAGAACAATACATGTAGTTCACGTAGTTATGGCCGTTCATATTCAGAAAGAGCAGTGAATATTCTACAGTATTTCGAAGCGAGCAGATTTGGGTAGGTGGGTGGTCTAACATGTGTACTTTAGATCTTATGGTCTGTCATACCATCCATATGTTAGTCTCAAAATGACCTAGTGTATGCTAAACCCCATGTCTCTCTCTCTCTGCTTCAGAAAGAACAGTGGATATTTAGATCCCGTGAAGATGGGGAGGGAAATAAATGTGACGAGGAACTGTATGTCAGTGGTAGAACAGTTGTCTGGAGTCAAGGTGGTCAAAATGGAGTTCGTAACATCATTAAAACTTTTACTGTTGATTCACCCGTTGTACAGGTAAACACTTCACTTTATTTTTACTTTGGTGTTAAAGTTGTACTTGGGGGTCACAGTGGGTAAGACACTGTCCGGGCAAAATTTCCCTCATAGCACACTGAATGACGTATACCCGTCTTCATTAGCCCAATTTAGGAACAGAACAGCAGGACGTTGAACTTCATTTCATTTTTCGAAACAGTTAAACATTAAAGATACATTATATAAGCTTTAGATAAAGAGCTGACAGTTCTCACTATAGCAATTACAAAACAGATAATGAAAAGGGAATATGTTGAAAATTCCTCCATTCTGAACAAAGTTATCATTGTTTGCAGAACAATGTAGTCTCAATTGTCATTGCTACCATTGTAACAATTGTCCATTTCTGAATTAAATCATTACAGAGTTACTGCCAATCGTATTTTGATCTGTAAATAAATGTCTAATAAATGATTTATAAAACATTTGAGGCCAAACTAAAGATCTGTAATAAACAGATTTATATACGGTAATTCGCTCTTGAATAATACATCTTTAAACAGCATTTCATCTCCACAACAATATTTTGAATCATGTTTTGGCAAAATACTTTATCTAATATTTGTTTTATTTTAGGCTTTATGGGGTACATTTGTACTAAGTGGAACAGAGAAAAGAAACACAACTTCATCAAGTCTTGAACAAACAGGTCTGTTAAAATAAAGTTAGATTGTCGATTGAAATCTGCAAGTATACAAAATGAAATTCACCAAGAGTACACCCAGATTTTAAGGCAGAGTTTTAAATTTTGAATGTCGTGTTAATGGAGTGGCTGTCGCCGATCTTATTCTTTGTGACTAACTAGAGCCGAATTCAGAATACAAAAATTGGATCACAGCAGAATTTGTGCAGTCTATTTTCTAGACAAGGACTGCTGCCTTGTCGTTTAGATGTTACGAAAAACTGAGGTCCCTGGTGTACACCTTGGCATGCTGCCTTGTCGTTCGGATGGTATGAAAAACTGAGGTCCCTGGTGTACACCTTGGCATGCATGTAAAAGATTCCTTTCACAGTTGGAATAAGATATCAGAGAAGGTTGAGTGCTGCCGTCAGAGCAAAATATCCCTCATAGCAAACTGTATATTGTGTATGTCTGTGTTCATTAGCCCACTCGGAGCAGAACAGTAGAACTTTAAACCCCAGTTCATTTCTTATGTTTAAGGCTCTTACAATAGTTCTGTGGTTTGAATTCTCCGGTTGTAGAGTCACATGTCCAACCTCGTGGGTTTTCTCCGGTTTCCTCCCACTGCTAAAGACCCCTAGGCGCAAGCGAATTATTGATATAAAGTTGAACTACATGTACACATCAGTCCTGAAATGACCTAGTTTGTGTCAAGTGGATGTTAAACCCCATTTCTCTCTCTCTCTTACGATAGTTGTAATCAACAAATTAATATATGTTACCATGTGTCTCTATTACTGATTGATCACCACAAACTAGATGTTATCGGCAGCTTCAATCAACCGATTTCTTTTAACCAATTTCTTATATACTTCAGCCTTAAATTGTTTGGTTTTCTTCTTATTATTTTAGGCACAGTTCAGAAAGGTATTTGTGTTATAGAATCGAGTACATTAAGTTTCTTCCAAGAAAAAGGTGGTGATTATTTGACAGCATTACCTTTTCAGGTATTTTCACATTTTTATATTGGATTTTTGATTCCGTATTTTAAATAGGCATTGTACGAGAGATAAATTTGCATTTTTCTGGCCTTTTTAATTTATTATTTGCACTTTTATTCACATGACAGTGGCGTTTTGAAGAGGAATTATGTGAGAGCTCAATTTGTCTATTGCTGGCATATTTCTAGCTCCAAATGCAATCTGATTAAAAAACAGATTTATATTTTTTTTTATACTTTCGATGGTCTTCCACTAGAAATGTCAACACTGATTGATTAATCAATTTCTGACGTCATAAGATCAAAATCGCCTTTATGACCCCTGATGCGACCTCCCACAACTGGTCAGATCTTCATGTAGTGGAGGGGGTCGAAAATATTAAAATCCCCCAAAAATATAGATCATTATTTAAATCAGATTGTGATTTAAATCTATTAAATCTATTGTCTATCTGTGTGTTGTAGGTATCTCAAGCATGGACAATGAAGAATGGATTACTATTTGAAAGATGTCTAGCACAAGCAGAATATTCTGCTCCTAAAAAGTTGGTGTACTCAATTTGAAATATCTAATTTGAATTTTTGGTTGCCATATAGACTTTGGTATACTGATGTATATATATTCTGTCGGTCTGTCGGCTCGTCAGAAGCTGAAGTGATTTTGTTAATATGGCACTAGCTTATTAACTCAAGGGTTCTTGGGGTTCCAATCAATGTCCAAAAATATATGATTTACCAGATACTCTCATCTTCATCATCTATATTTTAATGTTCAATTTATTACTGAAATCAAGTATACTTGGTATATTTCAGAAATGCTCCTAATCAGACGATAGTATTCAGTATGTTACATCCGCTAGATGAAGTAGCCCCAGTTATAACTGTTACAACAGGTATATCCTCTATATATTCCAATTAAATACATAAAGGAAATAAATTAACAAACGAATTCAAATAATCATGTGTCAATCTGATTAAAACACAGATCCTATTTCGTTTCGTTTTTATAATTCAAAATTTCGTTTTACTAATCTTTTCTACATTAGGATCTGAAAGACTTATTATTTAACTTGTGTTCTGCTTGAAGTGAGAGGTCAGCCAATCAAATTGTCTGTCGAATCGAGGGTTTGACCTTTTTTGTGCAGAATTGTGGGAAGCAATTATCAGCGATAGAAATCAAAACAAAGCAACAACGATCCTGAATGGTTAATCGAATGACTGAGGTTATAGGGTCAAATGTCGCGTGCTTGACATCTGAACTGGCTGAACGTGACCTCCCGCTAAAACTTGTTAGATCTACATGTAGTGTGGGCCATCAAAATTATAAAAACCGAAACGAAATATAGATCTGAATTTCAATTATATTGAATCGTGTGTATTCTAAGCTTTCAAGTCTGCCAGACTCTTCAACAGAGACACAAAAATACAAATGTGGCTATTAACAAATTTACAAGCTTATATATGTTTCAAAGTACCATGAGTACTATGTCACACTGAATACTGAGTAGATAATACAAACAACAAATCAACAAGCAGGTGGCAAGTGAAGGTGTCAAAGGTCAAATAACAGACGTCTGATATATAGTATTAAGTGAGACTGAAATGGGGTTTAAATTCCACTCAAGTCAAACTTGGTCATTTTGGGACATATGGTACATTTTTATTTTAATAATTCCACCCATTTAATTTCATTGCCTTTAAGTTAAGACTGTCACCCTGGTTTTATATAACTAATCTTGAAATTTTGAATATATTCCAGGAGCTGGAGGATGTCCTAAAATAAGTTATTTTACAGATAACACGCAACATATTATATTTACAAACCTGGAACCATCACTGGCGTTTACATATGATACTATGTTAGGTTTACATTCAGCTTGGAAGATACGTAGAGCTAGACAAGAGGTTTAACTTTTATATTTTAATTGTCGATTTAGTGGATTTATCTCCTTATTTTATGTCTATTTTAATTGTCTGTCCCTTTATTTTCCTTGTATATTTAGGAGTTTATCTCTTAATTTTATGTCTATTTTATTGTGATTAAAACTGAAAACTATCTCTTTATTTTAATTGTTTATTTAGGGGAAATATCAGAATTTTCTGTTGTGGTTCCTCTTGCCACTGATGTTTACGAAGTTCCTGACAAGGACAGCTGTCTAGTTATTTGGGGGGGAAGAAACACCAACATCCTGTGTACATAAAAGATCCCTTGACACTTGGAATTCCATATAAGAGTAGGCCATCGCATCGCTGACCCATCTCCTCTTCTCATGTTATTATTATTATTATTTCTTTACAATTTTTTACAGGAATGTGGGACATTGTCAGCACTGGTAGAAAATGTTAGTTTTTGTCATTTAATGGCAGCGACTCCTGTGACTGGTTTAAACCAATCTACTAATAGTACAACGCACTCCCATTCACATTCACGATTTCGAGCCAGCCCCTTTGCTAATTCACCGAATGTTTCTCCATTACGTACGAAATCTGGTAAACTGACCTCCTCTTCAGCATCAAGGTCACCAAGTCTTCGTGCCATGGCAGCAGTCAGGTGAGGTGTCAATCTGATTAAAACACAGATCCTTTTTCATTTTGTTTTTTATAGTTCAAAATTTCATTTTACTTGTCTTCGCAACACTAGGATCTGGAAGCGTTGTTATATAAGGCCATACAAAATAAATGTCTGTTTCTCGGGCAATTGGCACCTGAAAATGAAGGGGGGAAGGGCGGCACATGCAGCATATATTTTTTTTACTTACGTATCGATGACTGGGCGGGCGTTATTTTTTTTTTTTTTTTCATCAAGCTAAATAAAAAGATTGCATGCGCTATCATTTTTTGGTGCGGGTGGTGCCCGAGAAACAACTTATTTTATTTGTGTTGCCTAACAGACGTTGTAGTCGATGTGAGGAATTAACCAATGAAACAATTTGTTACATCGAGCAATGGGTTAGCCCCTAGAAACATATAAGCACTGATTGATTAATCAATGTCTGACGTCATAGGTCAAAATCTGCTCATATGCCTCCTGACACAAGGGGGTTGGGATGGCCTAGTGGTCTAGAGTGCCGCGCTTCGACCTCTAGCTGGCCGGTCACCTCTGGCTTGCGGCTGTGGTTTCGAGCCCTGGTGTGAGCGTATGTGGCATGGAGATAGGGGCGCCTTCTCAACCTTGTGGGTTTCCTCCGGGCACTCCGGTTTCCTCCCATTGCTAAAGACCCCTACGCGCAAGCGAATTATTGAAATAGAATTAAAAACCATGTGTTAGTCCCGAAATGACCTAGTTGTGTCGAGTGGACGTTAAACCCCATTTCTCTCTCTCTCTCTCCCCTGACACAATCTCCCAGTACAACTGGTCAGATCTTCATGTAGTGTAGGCCATCGACGATATAAAAAATGTTAGGAAATATAAAGCTGTATTTTAATGTGATTGGACGACTGGTCAATAAATTTATATATTTTATTTAAATCAGAATGATTTCCTGTGTGTGAATAATGGATATTTACATAATGCATTAAGGGGGGTTGGATGGCCGAATGGTTAGTGCGGTGTATCGTAAGGTCTGTCATTGACATTTTGATTCCGCGGTTGTATGTGACAAGGAGTAGGGTCGCCTGTCCAACCTCGTATGTTTTCTCCCACTCCCCTACGTGCAAGCAAATTATTGAAATAAAATTGAACCACATGTTAATCCCAAAATAACCTAGTTTGTGTGGAGTGGACATTAAACCACATTTCTCATTCTCCCATTGTGCATTATGTAAGATTTAGATAAAAAGCTAGCCGTTCTTGCTATGATACTTAAAAAATAGGTAGTGAAATATGAACGCATTGAAAATAGCAGTCAATTTACTTTATTTATTCAAAGCAAAGTTATATATTTTTATCACTTAAGAAAAATTCATATGTTTACTATTTCCTCTCATTATTTAGTCGAAGTCAGTCACCAGGAATGGGTTCAAGTTCTGTTCGTAGATTTTTGTCACCAAATCCTGCTAATAAATCATCCAGTCTTTCCATGCGAACACCCAGCAAACGTCAGGTACCTCTAATAAGTATGAATAGTTTCTCAGAATGGTCGGAGCCGTTACAACCTGAGGTGTGTTTTGAACATTTGTGGACTGAGCCAACTCCCACTATCAGGTAGGTTTACGATATACAGGCCTGAAATAACAGTTTTAGATATACCTGACAAAATGCCAGGCACTAATGAAATAATACCTGACATTTTCAACATAGTGCCGGACATGTATTAAAATAGCATTATGCAAGAGCAAAATCTGCTTATTACAGGTCTTTGTTTAGGCCTGAAATGTTATCTAAATAATCAATTAGACATTAATTAACATATTCAGACCATAATAAACTCTTGATTTTAAGGCTAGCCTTCGATGTTGGCGGATTAGATTCCTATATGCCGCTTAATGGCTGTTGATAATTAAATCAATCAAGTGGATAATCGAGACTATGCTGCTTATATTAAGGCCAAAAAAAAAAAGAGTTCTGTTTCCTGTAACGGATGGAAAATAGGGTAGGGTCGGTAGGTAGGGATTTTTTTTTTTTTTTTTTTTTTTTTTTAATATTAGATCTTCTACCACCGGGGGGTTCAGGTCAAAGTTTCAAATGACAGAAACAATTTTTTTAAAAATATTTTTTGAAAACATACATAAAAAGCTACCCAATTTTTTTTATTTCATCAAAATATTCCAATTAGATCCAAAATCATGGAATTTTAAAATCCGAGATCAACTTCAAAAATGTAATCAAAACTGTCCGTATGTATGCCGTATGTCATAGTATGTACATGTATGTCGTATAATATTCTGTGCGAAAATCTTCAATTTTATGTTGGGTTGAGTCGGCGCCGTGAACATAAAGTACGAATAGATTTTGTGGTATTCTTGGATAATTGTTTAAAATGTATCAGACATTCGATTACGATTTAAATATTATCTTTGGTGGCAAAAGAACTTTTAATCGTTCAATGATGATAAAAACAATAGCATAGGGAGGCCATTTTGTTCAAGGGAAATAACTCGCGCTGAAAACTTAAATCGTACCGTTGCAAGAAATCGGTCCGTAATAAATTTATTTGTCTTCTTTTAAATACCAATCGAACAGATCCTATCCACCTGTTTGAAATATAGGTTCACTTGTTATTGCGAGCCGTTAATAATTAGAACAAACGTTGTGAGCTTCATAGCTTTTCGGAATGTGCATTATCTATACGAAACCTGTAGTCTCGTTTGTCACGTCAGTTAGCAATCTCATGTCAAAAGTATGGCAGATCATAATAAACGTTCGCTGTACCCGCTTATTCCGATCGGTAAATGCCGATTCAAAGAACGATGACATTAATATTCATTTATAGCAACAAATAATATATATATTTTCACGAATCCGGTAGGTTTGGAGTATTCTGAACGGTCGCTTGGTGAACAAAAAACTTTTTTATTTCTCTTGACACTAAAAAAAAAATTTGAGTCGGCAAGTTTTGTAATGGGTCGGTCGGGTTACCGGAAACATAACATTTTTTTTTTTTGGCCTAATGATTTGAGTAATGATGACCGATGCTATGTGAGAATATTTCAAACACTTTTTTCTCGGCTAATAGTGACTGAAATTTTCAGCAAATTACCTTTACATTATCTAGTTTTTAACTATTATAGTGAGAACTGCCATCTCCTTATCTTATCTCCCATAATGTAACTTTAATAGTATCAACAAAAAAGGCAAATCAATGCCGGACAAAATGACAGGGATCAGAGGTTTTGTATCTGACAAAGCCTGAATATGTGCCTGACATTGTCAGTGACAGGTGCCTTATTTCCAGGCTTGAGACGATACAGTATAGGTAAAATTCCCCAAGCAATGAACTTGATAACACTATTAGAAAAAGAACAGTTTATTCCAGTATCTTTAGTAATAGGTTAATTCTGAAGATTTGTTATTACCATATTTATATTGACCCAATATCAGATTAGAGTGCCGCGCTTCGACCTCTGGCTGGCCGGTTACCTCTGGCTTGCGGCTGTAGTTTCGATCCCTGGTGTAAGCGTATGTGGCATGGAGATAGGGGCGCCTTCTCAACCTCGTGGGTTTCCTCCGGGCACTCCGGTTTCCTCCCACTGCTAAAGACCCCTACGCGCAAGCAAATTATTGAAATAAAATTGGAACCATATGTTAGTCCCAAAATGGCCTGGTTTGTGTTATGTGGACGTTAAATACCATCTCTCTCTCTCTCTCTCCCTCATACCCCACAGCATGGTGTAGGACCATCATTATTAACCCAGTCAATGCAGAAAAGAAAGATATTTTCATTCCATTTCATTATTTATTTTCATCTAGAGATGGTAGTTTAGGTAAAGCCACCAAAGTTTTTTTAACCAAAGATATGTGTGGACAACAATTTCTCTGCTATCTTATTCCGTTTAAACAACATTTAAGGTAAAGTTAACAATTTTCTGCTATTTTATTCCTGGAGCTGGAACTAAATCGTTAATATTTGGGACCTACAAATTGACACAAATGGGTCGCAATGCATATAATGATATAATATGAATGTATATAAACTGATTTACATTCAATTGTTTTTGTTTTACTGTCAGATTTTCCATCATGGTTCCCCATTGTCAGTGTTCAGGACAAGGACACCGGACAAGGACACCTGTCTATTCGTTCGAATGGGACGAAAAATTCAGTAGGCTGTAATGCCGCTGCCCATCTTCATTAGACCAGTTCAAAACAGAACATTTCATTTCAGATTATTAAGTACTGATTTAAAACACCTAATATTTATATTTTTAGATTATTAAAATTTGAGGAGAGTAATGATTTAAAACAGCTGATATTTGGTAGTTTGACCATGTTACCAGCTAAAGATGCTACTCCAATACAGGTAACCACCGTTTCTATCATTAATATTTTATATACACCTAGTAAAGATGCTACTCCAATACAGGTAACCGCTGTTTCTATCATTAATATTATGCAAAACATTCAAATCTACTTAATATCGGATGGTCTGGATAAGTTAATAAGTGTATAATTAATAATTTAGATAACATTTCAGGCCTAAAGAAAGACCTGCAATAGGCAAATTTAGCCCTTGCATAATATATGTTTAATAAATTGAATTATATATATTATCTGTAAATTTTATTTTTCTATAGAGTTTGGATTTATTGGTGGTATTGGAATCTGGTGGTTTTTTATTTATATATAGTGGCACCACAAAGGTTTGATTATAATTTATTTTATGAAATAGAATAGTCAATATACTTTAGCTTCTATTTTATTTGAATTGGGGGACGGGGGTTACTGTATGGAGCGTTTCGGAATTGAATTCCCTCATTCAATCGGTAAACAGGCATGTGCCAACTAATAGGGATAATATCTCGACAGATCACAGAGCCTTACTTGGACAGCTGTCTAGTCCTTCGGAGTGGAAGAAAAACTGAGGCCCCAAGTATACATTGGTGTGCGCGTGCTAACCATTCGGACATCCCTCCTCCTCCCCCCTACTTAAAATGTCTGATTGTTTCATGGTCTTGCCAAAACTGAGGCCACAAGTATACATTGGTGTGCGCGTGCTAACCATTCGGACATCCCTCCTCCTCCCCCCCTACTTAAAATGTCTGATTGTTTCATGGTCTTGCCAAAACTGAGGCCACAAGTATACATTGGTGTGCGCATGCTAACCATTCGGACATCCCTCCTCCTCCCCCCCCCTACTTAAAATGTCTGATTACTTCCCTCATTTCACTTCATTTTATTTTATTTTATTAGTTACCTTGTTATTTTTCTCACACTATATCCTGTTTCCGGGACTGGCTGAACTGTGACTGGACTCTTTTTACATGTCACTTACATTTCAGATTAGTCAAATTCACATCCCGTTTCTACCCCTTGGTTCCGGATCTCTCAGTTTACTGCGACCTATGACCCCTCAAGGCAGTCCAATTCGTGGCATCTTTACGTCCAGTCGACCGGCAAGCGCCATGGATGCCAGATTTGATGAAGAGGTTAGTTAGTATGATTCAATACTTTTGTATTATTCCAAAAACCTATACATACTGAGATACACATTAAAGATCCCTTGGCAGTTGAATTTGATATAAGAGTAGGTTGTAGCGCTGCTTTCTAGACCAAGACTGTATGTATGGTGTATGTCAGTCTTCATTAGCCCAGTCGGAGCAGAACAATAGGATGTTAAGCCCCATTTTCATTATTGTTATTATTATTATTATTATTATTATTATTATTTTGGTGTATTTCTATAGCGCACCTTTCACAAAGTGCTCAGATGCGCTTTACAATTCAATAAAATTATAAGATGCATTTCTTTGTCATATTCATTTTTCTTTTGTTTTTTCATCATTATTATTATTTTTATTACTATTATTTATTTATTGATTTATTTATAGATCAGTCATATATCCCCAGTACAGTGTAATGCTGAAGATATTAGTCAAATGGAGAGTGACATCATACCACCGCAGTGTAATACATTTATACAGAATATGAGAGATAATATAGATAATAGATTTACTATTGTAAGTATATAACATCTATAATAATAATAATAATGAGTATATTTATAATGCACTATATCCATAAACCAAGTTTATGCTCAAAGCGCTACACAATTATTATCCCGGTCTCTAGGATACAAGTAAAGCCTGATTACCTCCCTTTACCCCTGAACTCTTAGGGGATGCTCGATTCACAGTCCAGAACTCCCGAATCGACTGAATTACAATCGAGTGACGCGGAATTCAGTCCTATCACAGTTCTGCCAGTCCCGACAGCTGAGGTGGAGTCAGTAGAATCGTGACGTATTTCTAGGTAAAAAATATGTTTCAGCTGTCATGATTGGTTGAGATATTTTTATACAGTCGACGCATGCGTTGTACTCCGAAATTCTCCTTTTCACTCGATTGACACCAGTTTTGGAATTTAATTCCTGAACTGTGAATCAAGCATCCCCATTGAAAGAGCCCCAACATATGCTGCTTCAAGGAGCGCAACAATTTTTGTGTAATACATACACCATCCTACCGGTACCCATTTACAGCTGGGTAGACTGGAATACAGGGATAAAGTGTCTTATTCAAGGACACAAGAACATCTAGTTTATTCAATTGTCATTCTGATTAAAATACTGATCTTTATTTCATTACGGCTGATTTGATGGCTGAAGGGGAGTTGGGATGGCCTAGTGGTCTAGAGTGTCGTGATTCGACCTCTAGCTGGCCGGTCACCTCTAGCTTGCGGCTGTGGTTTCCATCCCTGGTGTGGCATGGAGATAGGGGCACCTTCTCAACCTCGTGGGTTTTCTATGGGCACTCCGGTTTCCTCCCAGTGCTAAAGACCCCTACGCGCAAGCGAATTATTGAAATGAAATTAAAATCATTTGTTAGTCCCAAAATGACCTAGTTTGTGTTGAGTGGACATTAAACCCCATTTCTCTCTCTCTCTTGATGGCTGAATGTGATTAGCATGTGTGTGTTGTATCATAAGATCAGTCATTAAGTCAACTAGTGTGGTTTGGATTCCGGGTCTTCTGGTTTCCTCCCACTGCTTAAGACCTCTGTGGAAGCGAATTATTGAAATAAGATTGAACCATGGGTTTGTACGTGTCGAGTGGATGTTAAACACAATTTCATTCTCTCTCTCTCTCTCTCTCTCTCAGGCCTTCGCGTGAATAAATACCTGGAGAGTCAAAAAAAGCTCTCCTAAAGTTGCAAATAGGGTAAATCGCTCTCCTGAGAAAACTCTCCTGAATCTCTTGGGGAGAGCTTTTTTTCATTTTTGATTAGGGGCCTAAATATCTGGTCTATGGTGGATTCAGTGAAAAGATAAAAGTATTAATTGTCATCAAGAATGAGTATTTATTATCATGTGTTAAAATGAACCATAAATAAAAGTTAGGAACACGTGTCTTGTGTTATGAAGAGTAAAAGAGTCAGCTTTTTTTATCCAAACAGTTCCATACCAAAAACGTAACGAAACTTAGGTATAAAGTAGAAAGAATTAGAGACTTCATTCAGAATATTTGAGAGCATGCAACCATTCATATTTTTTTTACGAGAAAGGAAGTCAGAGTTGCCAAGACGACAGTCGTTAACTAGAAGGGTCATTCTGATTGGCTATTTTTGTCAAGTGACCCAATGAACTGTCTTGTTATAGTAAGCACAACCACAAAATAGACTAACTTAACCAGACGCATATTTCTATGGTATAACCGCTGGCTATTTCATCATAGATCGTATATTCTAGTACAGTTCTATGATTTCATATATCCGACGGTAAGACTAGTAAACAAAGACTAGTAAAGAATAAACAGCGATGGAGATCCGAGACCCAAGTCGACATTCGTTTTCATTGAGGAGAGTCAAATTAGCTACAGAGGCGAGCGATAAAAAGCGCACCTTGACCGATCGCGCTCCTTTTACGTGAAGGCCTGCTCTCTCTCTCTCTCTCTCTCACCGAATAAACTGGCCCCGAGTTCACAAAGCATTCTCAGACTTTGCACATAGTTTCTTATTCATGTATTTGATACATTAAAACAACAAAATTGTTATAAAGGGCTCTACTTTAGTTAAAATAGGGAGAACAAGTTTGAGCAAATTCTCAACTTAAGTCTGAGAATGCTTTGTGAACTCGGGGCCAGGTGTTTCTTATGTCATTATTTTAAAGATGCCCTGACCTCTTCTGTAGGGATTAAACAAAACTCCTTTACATTTGATTTTATTTAATCAGAGTTTGTGATTATAATTACAGGAATTATTAAATGGTAATTTGTGTAGAACAACTTTACCACCTTTAACTAATTCTCCTGGCAGTAAGTATTTATGTTGCTTTATATCTTACATAAACTTCATGTCACACTATTGAATAAATGGATTTTTGTTTAAGTAGATCTCAATAAGAATGGTTCATCCATTTCATGATTTAATTTAGAAATGGAGAAGCGAGTCTAAGACTTGAATTACCAGCAATGGGATTACGACAATAAACAATCAGTGCTCACATCTAAAATTGATCCGCTCTGAACAAAAAATTTAGCAATTGAATTTTCGGCCTTGCCTCGATCATCATTACTAAAGTAGGTTAGTGCTGGCAATCGATACCGATTTTACATATCGATATCGGCAATCGTTTGGGAGATATCAGTATCGATATATCGGAAAAAACGAAAATTGTATGCTAAAAATGTACCGGGTATTTAAATGTGTTATTGATCAAATAAAAGAAAAATTAAACAAACTATGATTCTTAGCTATTGTTTCATAATGTTCTTTTCATTTAAAGCTTAAACTTGATGCCGCAATGGTGTTAGTAATAAAATAGTTTCGCAGCTTCGAGCTCGCCATCAATCATCCACGAGTCATTGTTGACGATTTTCTTTAGTCGCTTATAGCAATAAACAAACTTATTAAAGTGGAGTTGTTCCCCCTGAACTTAATTACTTTTTGTCATTGTTGTAAGCGACATCGAAAATTGTCGAAGCGATGGTTGAACTGCAAGGTGTGCCTGTTTTTAGTTTTAGCGTGATTTAAATGATCTAACGCTGAATAGGGCCTATTTGATACCAAACATTCCATTAATCTTATTTTATTGAAGTCCATTTATATTTATACGTGTATCGATATCACGAAACTGAATATCGATATCGATATTTTCCATAAGTCGCCGACGATTATGGGCTATATCGATATTTTTTGCCAGCACTAAAGTAGGTGCGATAAAAACATAGTCTCTATTATCCACTACATGATTAAATCATGAGTGAAAGTTCAGCAGGAAATCAAAACCTAATCCTGTAAATATCGCAGACTAGCGATGGCATCAAGAGCTGATTATGGTACAGATACATTAATTTATTGTATGATTAATAATTTAGATAACATATCATGCCTAAAGAAAGACCCGTGATAGGCAAATTTAGCTCTTGCATAATTTATGTTTGATGATTAAATATTTTTAAGCAGAACAAATTTCTGTATGTTTTTATTTTGTTTTTGTTTTGCTATCTCTCTAGTTGACCTGTGTCTGAAAGCATTAAAACATCTGTTACCTAAAGATATAGCGCTACAAGTGTTGGGTAAATGGTACACATCGCGTAATTTACCAGGCGGACTCGGCAATATGTCAGAATGGTCGCTGTTTTATAAATGCTTACTAAGCATGATGGGATATGATATAGGTCGTCTGGCCTTAACTAGTAAGGTAAGAACGTAATACATTGAATATTTTGTTATGAATAGAGTACAAAAAACGTCTATTAGGCCTGAGAATGGACATAGATTTCATTGTTGTTCGTTGCTCTTCTTGCTAATTAGAAAAAACCCAATATTAATAAATAAAAGAGTCCATTATCAAAATAAAGCGTCAGAATAAGTATAAGATAATGGATATATTTGTCTTAGTTGGGGAGAGTTAGTCTGTGGTAGATATACACTCAGTACACTCTAGTAATTATGAATATTATATGTCTTAATGTCCGATTGGGCATATTCCTGGTTGGATAATTTAGGTCGTTTGGAAAATAGTGTTGAACATGTTCGGAATATCCAGGTAAAATCCTATCACTGGTGTTCAGTAATAATCAGGTATTGATAATGTCTATTGTTATTTCAGCATGATATGGATAGTTCTATGTCACCTGTCATGTCAGCCAAACGACCTCGACACACAGATCAGGGTTCAGAAGCGGTATGTTTATTTTTTATATCCCTGGCGGTTGGATGGCCGAATGGTATCATAAGGTCTGTCATTGTGTCAACTAGCGTGGTTTCGATTCCCAGGTTGAACGTGACAAGGAGTAGGGTCGTCTGTCCAACAATGTGGGTTCTTCCTGGGTTCTCTGGTTTCCTCCTGCTGCTAAATAAAATTGAATCATATTTTAGTACCGAAATGGCCTAGTTTGTGTTGAGTCGGACATTTAACCCCATTTCTCTCTATCTCTCTCTGACAGAGGTTGTCTAAGCAAATTTCCACATGTAGGACAAACCCTATTTCATTTTATTTCTTTGGGGGGTTGGGATGACCTAGTGGTCTAGAGTGCCTCGCTTTGACCTCTAGCTGGCCGGTCACCTCTGGCTTGCGGATGTGGTTTCGATCCCTGGTGTGAGCGTATGTGGCATGGAAATAGGGGCGCCTTCTCAACCTCGTGGGTCTCCGGGCACTCTGGTTTCCTCCCACAGCTAAAGACCCCGACGCGCAAGCGAATTATTGAAATAAAATTAAACCATATGTTAATCCCGAAATGACATATTTTTTGTCAAGTGGACGTTAAACCCCATTTCTCTCTCTCAAATATTTATTTTACTCTGCCACTATACTTGGAAAGTGTATGATAACTTGTTCTCTGGAAAACAAAGTCAACATCTGTACATGTCTTTATTAACCCAGGTTTTATTAAATGTTGAAAAATTTATATTTGGCTACAGTCAATTTCTCTCTTTAAATATGAATCATTTAATTGAAGGATTGGGACTACCTGGTGAATTCTAATCATCATAGATTAAGTGAAGAGCGATGTGAAGACTGTATGAACTTGACTACATGCTTGGTTATACCAGACGGATCTGTTTACTCTAAACCATGTAATATAAATACCAACGCAGTTTTGTTTCTACATTTTCCCGCTGTCATGTTATCATTACATTTGGTCTATGAGGTAAGTTGCTTTCACATATTTGGGAAGATTGGATAACTGAATGGTCTAACATGTATGCTTTAGAACATAAGGTCTGTCATTTAATCAAGTGGCACCATTTCGATTCGTCTCTTGTCCAACCTTATGAGTTTTGTCTGGGACCTATGCTTTCCTTCCACTGCTAAAGAGCCATATGCGGCAGCAAATTATTCAATAAAATTTTCCACGCATACACTCACAGCTGCCTGAATTGTCGTGAAACGTAAATATGTAAAGGTTCAAAAATAGGATGGCTATATCTGAGGAATGATTTATTATGTGATAAAACATCAGACTAAAGGAAGGAATATGACATGGACCCTGTTTCTCGAAATCTTAATTAAAGATAAAATCGAAATTTTAGTAGATACTTAAATTTTGATTGGCTAAGCACTAAAATCAATCTAATATTATCCAATCAAATTACTAAAATTCAGATTTTATCTTAGTTAAAATCAAGTGAAACAGGCCCCTATGGTTTCAATTGTTATTACAGCTAAGTTGGGTTATACACAGTACCTAATGAATGATGTAGTTGTTGTGGATGACATCAAACTATTTTTAATTGAAATGTATTGGGGGGTTTTCTAGGAAATAAAGCAGAATGTTTTGTTAGCAGAAGAATTAAAGGAGTTGGTTCCATTACTGTTTCAGATATCCAGGTAAACACTAATTCCATTCCTCTCTCTCTCAAATCATATGATAGATATTGGTGTCATGTCTCACTGTAACACGACTAAGATTTTGATCTTGTGTATTTACCACTAATTTCTATAACATTATACAAAACAATACAATACACTGTAACCAGGGTATTATTTAATTTTGTGAATTTAGTGTTAATTTCTTTCATTCAATATCATATCTTTGTTTAAAAATTCATAAAAATCACCAAAAATTATTTAAAAGCTCCAAAAATCATTTAAAACCACCAAAAATCGTCTAATTTCTACTTGAGTCCAATTTAAAGCTGACCATTCAATTTTGAGTGTTCAATTGAAACCATTTAATTATTCGACCACTTCTCAAAAATTAAATGATACCTGGGGTTACACTTACATTGTCTGTGTCATACCTCTGGTTTAAGTTCACTTGCCATAAAACTCCATTTCATTTATGGATTAATAATAATAATAATAGTGTATATTTATTATGCGCAAATTTCCATACAGGTATGCATGCTCAAAGATAATCATAATACAAAGTGCGGACCATGTAGTCTACTCATGACTAGCAATGTGTTGCAGGTTTGAATGCCGACATTGACAGAGAAGAATCGTATACCTCTCTTGTCATTTGCTTTATGGTGGGATGTGTGTGACCGAGTGGTTAGCATGTGCGCTGTGTCGTAAGGTCTGTCATTGAGTCAACTGGTGCGATTTTTATTCCCCAGTGACAATCGTAATAATCAACTGGTATAATTGAGTCAACGGGTGCGATTTTTATTCCCTAGTGACAATCGTAATAATCATCATATGCCTGGCGCAATATAGCCCAGTTGGAGCTGACATGCCACAAAACAACATTTCATTCATTCATTCATTTATTCATTTGCAAGTGACAAGGAGTAAGGTCAGCTGTCCAACCTTATAGGTTTCCTCAAGATCCTCTGCTTTCTTCCCACTGCTAAAGGGAATTATTGAAATAAAATTGAACCATGTTTTAGTCCCGAAATGACGTAGTTTGGGTTGAGTGATTGTTAAACCCCATTTGACTGTGATTTAAAGGAGCTAAATCGCTAACATTTGGGACCTAGAAATTGACAGAAGTGGGTCGCAACGCATATAATACTGTAATATGAATGTATATATGAACTGATTTACATTCAATGGTGTCCGTTTTTACTCCAATTTCAAATCAGTTTTGTTCGGCGAAATAAGCCAACAGTTTCAATCGGATGAAAATTTCTCGTGTCTGGTTAATCCAGTCTACATACGCTGTTTGATTTGGTGCAATGTTTCTAGCCTCGTTTCTCGAGTCTCTTGCTAGAACTGGGGCTGAAACGCATTATGGTACGCGATTCGGATACCAATGAGAAAATGTTTATTTTAAATATTGGATATCAGAAGCCCATCTTTTTCCGGTAAGAACACAACATCAATGTTGATTTAAATTGACCAATAATTCGTGTTTTGAATGTTGAAGATTTTGTATGATATGGAGTTAGAGACTTAGCTACTTTAATCAATACAAAATGTATGAATATTTCTAATTTCAGTGATTTAAAATGTTATTCGTACACAGATTATTATTGTCGAGATTTTCCTCACTTATTTCACAGTGTTGATGACATCAGTCAACTTACAGAAGGTAACAGACTTATTTTATACATTTAAAGGGGCGTTGGGATGGCCTAGTGGTCTAGAGTGCCGCGCTTCGATCTCTAGCTGGCCGGTCACCTCTGGGTTGCGGCTGTGGTTTCAATCCCTGGTGTGAGGGTATGTGGCATAGAGATAGGGGCCCCTTCTCAACCTCGTGGGTTTCGTCCGGTTTCCTCCCACTGCTAAAGACCCGTACGGGCAAGTAAATTATTGAAATAAAATTGAAACCATATGTTAGTCCAAAAATGACCTAGTTCGTGTCGAGTGGATGTTCAACCCCATTTCTCTTTCTCCTTCTCATAGTACATATAGTTCACATTACATTCACAGTGTATAACTCTCTCTCTCTCTCATTGTCTCTATCTCTCTCACTCATTATCTCAGTCTGTGCAAAAAAGTAGGAGTTCAATGATCTTGATTATATTGCGTTTAACACCACACTTCACATAGTTTTGCAGGTAGTCTTATTTATATTTCAGATCATCTAGGTAAGATGCAGTATCCTCAGATATTTCCGGCTACAGCCCCGAGTATAGAACAGTGGATATATCATCAACTACGTGGACAACCAGTAGATCCTCTACCTTATATACCTCTTGTTACAAATAATATCAAAAACGTCATCTCAGTAAGTAGTGAAATAAAGTAAAATGGGCTTTAACATCCTACTGTACCGCTCTGTCTGGGCTTAAACAAATTCATACGGCCTGCCATTGAGTCAACTGGCGTGGTTTCGAATCCCAGGTTGTATGTGGCAAGGAGTGGGGTCGCCTGTCCAACCTTGTGGGTTTTCTCCGGGTACTCCGGTTTCCTCCCACTGCTAAAGACCCCTATGCCCAAGCGAATTATTGAAATAAAATTAAAAATCATGTTAGTCCCCAAATGACCTAGTTTATGTCAAGGGGACTTTAAACCCCATTTCTCTCTCTCTCTCTCTTATACAAATGAAATGAAATTGGGTTTAATGTGCGTATACAAGTGAAATGAAATGAATTAGGGTTTAAAATCCTACTGTTCTGCTCTGACTGGGATATTGAGGACAGGCTTATATAAATAAAATGGGAGTTGAACATCTTACTGTTCTGCTCCGAACTGGGCTAATAAACACGGGCATACGCCTAATCTTATATTGAATTCCATCTATCAAGGGATCTTTTATTTGTATGCCAATGTATACATGCAACGTCAGTTTCCCTCATAGCACACTGTATGCCGTATGCTCCCTGTAATTATAATATTATAATGTTTTTATTTTAGTTGTACGCCATTTTACTGAATAAGGACATATCTACAGATCAGGCTATAGATAAATGTTTGAGAAAAATAGCTCCAGCAGGTTTGTTATATTCTTTTCTTTCATATTCCGAGGAGGCAGGGGCACCAAGGTTCGGCAGTGTAAACAGTTTTGATTAAATTCTACCCAATGTACACAGTTGGGAGGAAATCCTATCCAGTGTACACAGTTGGGAGTAAATTCTACCCAGAGTACACAGTTGGGAGGAAATTCTACACAGAGTACACAGTTGGGTATGAAATTCTATCCAATGTAAACAGTTGGGAGGAAATTCTATCCAGTATTCTGTTAAAGAAGGTAGGGGATGGCTAAATGTAAGGTCTGTCATTGAGTTGACTGGCAAAGTTCAGATTCCCTGGTTGTACGTGGCATAGAGAGGGTCGCTTGTCCAATCTCGTGGGTTTACTCCTGGTCCTCTGGTTTCCTCCCACTGGTAAAGACCCCTACACGCAAGGACATTATTGAAATAAAATTGAAACTTACATGAGTCCCAAAATGACCTAGTTTGTGTCTCTCTCTCTTGTCACCCTTTACACATGTGTCTTGTGTGCCTGGCATTAACATGGATGATACGAAAAATTATTTTTTCAGGTCACAGAGCACCAACAGCAGAAGTATCTTTGTCACAAAGTTTTCAATTTAGTCCAGTCGCAGTTCTAGCAGAGAGACTTGTACTTTCCATGACAGAATTAGGTAGGAGAAAAAAATCTCACTATTAAAGAAAATGTGGTTTACTGTAATTTGACAGGAAACAAAGATGAATAATTCTTATCACTGAATTATAATATAAGTTATTATTGGCTGTTTCTTATCACTGAATTATAATATGAGTTATAATATTTTAGGTATGACATCGAGAGATTTGGATTGTTTACCAGTGGGTGTTGCTCTACCATTTCGAGAAGCCATCATGAACTGTAGATGTAGTCCACCGTTTGATTGGCCGGAGAAAGCGTATGTTTTAATTGGTAAGGTGATGATGATATGAAACAGAGAAAAGGGTTTCTAGTTTCGTTACTGTAAGAAATTTAAAGGACAATATTGAAATAAGTCATTTTCCCCTATGTGAAAGGACCAGTTAAACACATTCCAAATATAATTTTAACACAGAGATCATTGCTGCAATAGATGCGTAATGAAGCTTTCAAGAAAGGGAAGTGATGAACACAAAAGGAAAACACAAGTTATTCTTTTATGTAACTAGCTGAAATGATGAGTGTGATAACAGATACACAGGTGAAAATTGAGTAAATTCTTAAAGACCACATCAAATGATTCAAAAAATTGTTACGTACGGGTACTCAATAGTTACAAAATCCATTTTACCGCAAGTTCAAACTAATCTGATTAAAATTAATTCAGATATTTACGTTTTAGTATCCGACTGCCAAAAACGGTTTTCAAATTTTCAATTACAACCTTAATCTGGTTGATTGGCTGGTGACGTCACAGGCACTACACATAGTATACACATCATCTGTACAATATATCACACAGCCAGTTGACACGTGTGTATTTGTCGGTCCAATAAACATTTGACTGGCGTAATCATTAACGCATAATTATTTACACGTAAGTTACATATCACTATATCAGTCAAAGCATTTTCAAAAGCCGACCTTTCTCGTCTTGGGTTGTATGTAATAGATTATATATTTGTGACTAGAATATTACCGAGTGTATTTCAAGATGCCATATTACCGTTGTGTTATTGAGAGTTGTGGAAATCCCAGCAAGGGAAAGGGGAATAATGTACCGGCGTTTCATAAATTTCCCAACAATGAAATCGTACGGAAAAATTGGAAAGGTTTGGAAACAATTCAAATCCTGATTGGCAACCTACAGTCACAACAGTGATATGCAGTGAACATTTTACGAACGATTGCTTAATTACCTATACACACCCGGCGTGTGTATTTATTAACGCCTGACTGATTCCTTAATCCCCCTAATTAAATAAAACAATTGACTACGGAATAATTTGTTTTGTAATACATTTTAATTCAAGATCCATTTTAAAATTTGTTTCATTATGTACGGCCGTTCTGTTTTCTCACGGCAGCGATTTTAATACAATCTACCATCGTGTGCAGTCCAAACGATTCGAGATACATTTTCGTCAGTATTGTGGTTCTAATTTAGAAGGGTAAATATCATTTTTTGTTACGCCGGCCACATCAATTTGTAATAATGAATATCGAATACACTTGATCAAATGTGGAGTTCCTGGTGCCGTTTGGTGAGTGATTAAACTGTCAATTTAATTGTAAAATACTTGTATTCTTTATAAAAAAGTTAAATGATGTTAGACATTACAACCTTATCTTATCACAAACGTATATCCATCGAAGGATTTATATTTAGACGTTGTTTAAACACCAATCAACAAATAATACGAGGCTACTTTATTACAAAAACATCGGTGAGCAAAGAAAAAGATAATTACCTAATCAACATTCTTAATTACTTTACTGTTAAAATTTAGTACATGTATTAACGACACTACACTTGCGATACACATAGATAGTTAGGTGATCCTTCTCAATCTGTTAATTCTAACGTATATTGAGATATTTCTTCGTATTTCATTTTTACGGTCTATTTCAGAGTAATAACGTCAAATTCGCAAGCAGAAATAAAGGCGCCGTACGTCGATAACGGATCGATCATTTACAAATCGCGTTTCAATCACGTTTGAAATTTATGATATATTTTGCGTGACCACATCTTTTTACTCCTATACTCTTTTACTCGGGGAAATTCGAACCACAATACTCTTCTGGCGAAAATATATCTCGAATAGATGGGACTGCACACATAGGAGAGTGTATGACATCGCTGCCGTGTGAAAATGAACGACCGTACATTATGAAACAAATTCTAAATTAGAACGACGACACCCTTCTGACGAAAATGTATCTCGAATCGTTTGGACTGCACACGATGTGGTACATTGTATTAAAATCGCTGCCGTGAGTTAACAGAACGACCGTACACAATGAAACAGATTCTAAATTCGAACAATAAACTTCTGACGAAAATGTATCTCGAATCGTTTAGACTGTACACGATGGTAGAGTGTATTAAAATCGCTGCCGTGAGAAAACAGAACGACCGTACATTATGAAGAAAATTCTAAATTGGATCTTGAATTAAATTGAATTATAAAACAAATTATTCGTAGTCAATTGTTTTATTTAATTAGGGGGATTAAGGAATCAGTCAGGCGTTAATGAATACACACGCCGGCTGTATATAGGTAATTAAGGAATAAACATTCCGAATATGCATTCGGTCACTGTGACGTCACTGGCGTCTGAGGGGATTAAGAGTGTTTTCAATAATTGGCAAAGTCGTTTTTACGGGAGGTCTATTTTTACGACTTTGAATGAAGATAGCTGATTTAATTTTAGTGGGATTGATGTGAATTTGCCGTAAAGTGGATAAAATAACCATGGACTGCTCACATAGAGAAGTCTTCAGGGCTATTTTATGTGCACTTTAACTGAAGTCTGTAGATGCTTTGTAAACTCTGGGCCTGGTTTTTAAAATCTCATGGATTTTAGGACTGGATCATGTGGCCCCCTGTTGAAACATGTTGTAAGTAGGTCTTTATTGTTGTTTTTATTTTGAAGGCCGTGAAGATTTAACGAATAGTTTAATAGTACAGAAGAAACATGTGAGCAGTACACCAACTTCTAGAGATGAAATTAAACTAAATAAAGATGATATAGATGGTATGGAATCTCTGGATATGGAGGTATACTTCTTCGTCTCCTCGTCCTACATCTTCTTCTTCTTGATATTCTTCTTAGGGAGTTTGGATGGCTGAATGGTTAGCATGTGCATGCTGTATCATAAGGCCTGTCATTGAGTCATATGGAATGGTCTTGATACTCCAGTTGTATGTGGCAAGGATTAAGATTACCTGTCCAATCTTGTAGGTTATCTCCGGGTCCTCAGGTTTCCTACCACCTAGGGTCCGGGTATCATTCAGATTTGATGAAAAAAGGAAAGAAACTGAGCTTACCATCTATAATCTAATACACTCATTCAGTTAATAAATTGCTGTCCAGAAAGTGTTAAATACCATCAAGATTCATCAAATAACGCGCAGTTTGTGCTACCGTTTAGTTTAAGAAACACTGTCTAGTTTTGACATCGGTCATCTAGTTTATGACCATTTAGTTTAGTTTTGATATTGGTTATCCAGTTTATGACCATTTAGTTTCCTAAACTAGACAACCGATGTCAAACTGAATGGTAGCACAAACTGGGCGTTATTTGATGAATCTTGATGGTATTTAACACTTTCTGCATGGCAATCTATTAACTGAATATGTGTATTAGATTATAGATGGTAAGCTCAGTTTCTTACCTTTTTTCATCAAATCTGAATGATACCCGGTCCCTAGTGACTGCTAAAGACCAACACAAGGATCAAACTGTGTTAGTGACCCACTAGTTCTTTATTAGTAACTGAGCCACTGCGGCTCCCAGGCTAGTATACACAAGAAGGCATTACATTAATTTTAATATCTATTTATATATTTGAACAGGTATTAAAGTTACGATTCAGTGAAGATCTACGGATACAGGAAGTGAGAAGATTGTTGCAGACGTCGCAACCAGTCAAAGTTTCACTTGTACAAAAACCAGAAGTCAGGTAAGATCACAATCAATCTAATTAAAATACAAATCGACATTTCGTTTGTTTTTTTTTATTCTTTTGAAGGCCTACACTACATGAAGATCGGACCGGTTGCAGCGATATGCCGTGTCAGAGGTCACACGCGCAGTTTTTGACCCTATGATGTCATAACAGATTGTTTCATTGGCTAATCACTCACATCATCCAGAACACATGAATGATAACAACTCTTCCAAATCCTAGTGTGGTAAAGACAAGTAAAACGAAATTTAGAACTTATAACTGCACCCATAACCTACAGAAGAACAAATATGCGACAATCTTTGTCAACTACTAGATGATCTAGCTGCTGTACACATATGTTTCGTTAACTGGGAATATATTCTTATCACTTAATGTTAAAATCACCGATCCTGTTGTGCACAAATATTCAAATTGACTATTTAAAAAGTTTTCAATATCTCTCAAATTCCCTATTATTGAATAACTAGGCTGCCTCAGTGAGGTCCCATATTTGATCCCTGCTTTGACCGAGAAAGTATTTCTGGATTTTCCTGCATGGTTAACCCATATCCAGGCAAAATTTCCCTTATAGCACACTATACTGTATGTCTGTCTGAGCAGAACAGTAGGACATTAAACCCCATGTCATTTCTTTATGTTATTTCAGTGATCATGAATTTATTGAAGAGAAAGAGAAACATCTTTATTGTATATGTACAAGAACCATGGCGCTGCCTGTTGGCAGGTAAGATATATGTTTTCTTTTAATTAAAAGAATCAGCTAGACCTGAAATAATAATAGTTTCTCGATTGAGGGACAAAACTCCCGTAATCTGGAAAAACCTAGTAACGCTGTTGAATGTAGTTTTGAGTAAACAAAGGAAAACTGTTTTGTTAAGCTACTGAATATATATAACCAATTTTATTTTGTCTTTTTAGATAAAGATAATTAGAAGCCCTTTCGGTGAAGGAGAAAAAAAACTATTATTATATATATACATGTGTACTAACTCTAAATATGGATCTAACTCAATTTTCACCAAAATGTGACTTGCTAGGTTTTTCCAGATTATGGGAGAAAATCACAAGCACTATTGAAATTTTACCAGACGTTTTAACTCAGTGTCTGTTAAAAAACAGAATATCATTGATCTGCATAAGAATAAAAATATGACAGCCTTTATTGACAGCTCAGACAACTTAGCAGCTGTGGATGTTTGTTCCAAAGTGTCGGGTCAACTGCCAAACCTCTGGTAAAGACCTCTATGTGCAAGAGAATTATTGAAATAAAATTGAACCGTATGTCAGTCCAAAAATTACCTAGTTTATGTTGAGTGAACATGAAACCCTATCACTCTTTTTTTTAAAACTATATCTGATTTTAATGTTTGTTGTGCTATATTTTCAGGGGTATGTTTACACTTTGTACATATCACCCATTACCTACCGAAGCATTACCAATACCTAAACTAAATCTGACTGGTCGAGCTCCGCCACGGTAAATATTTTTTCACTCTCGTTTTATTGGTCAAAATATGACATTGCATACTCATGCCTAAACTAAATCTGACTGGTTGTGTTCCTCCCCGGTAAATATATCACATTTCTACACTATCTTTTCCTTAGTCGAGTTCCTCCACGTGAATATATCACATTTCTGCACTCTCATTTCATTGGTCTAGCTCCTTCATTGTAAATATATCACATTACCTAAACTTAATCGTACTGGTCAAGCTCCTGAGATTTGTCCGCGGATTTTCATGTGTGCTTTTGACAGGCAACAACAACCCTTGAATGTTTGAGTTCAAAATAGTAGTATTGTCGCTGTACGATCCAAATGTCAATCACACCACACGTGCCCATTTTCATTAGCCTTGTAGGTGCAGAAGCCATAATTAATTTCAATTTATATCGTTTAATAATACTATAGCCATAGCCACCTCGAGCCGTTTGAAATGATGATCAAGGCTAGGCCCAAAATTCAATCGCTAAATTCTTGGTTCAGAATGTATCAATTTGACTGAAATTTTCGGCAAATTGCCATTACATTATGGAGTTTTGAATTGCCAGCTCTTTATATATCTAGTCTCCCTTAATGTATCTTTAATGTATTAATCTATGTATAGGAATACAACAGTTGAACTAACTCATATAGATACACCAGCAAAGATGGTAGTATGGCCACATTTTCACAATGGAGTAGCAGCCGGGTTGAGAATTGCTAATTCAACACAAGTAAGAGTTACCTCCCTTCATATATTTTGGTTCGGTCACTAAAGATGTACTTCTATTAAATAGTTTCAACCTGAAGTTGAAAAAAAGATACAAAGCCGTCCAGTCAGTTAAGTTATTTGCCTTGTTTTATTAAAATAGTTTCAGTCGTGTTCAATCCGAAAAACAAATATCTTTGTATTTAATTAAAATTTCCGCTTTACCCTGTAAAAAAAAATGTATTCATATTGAACAGGGTACGACAAATAGCTTTTATAACATGTACTCATGGCTATATTTATAAACAGTCAACTACAGTTTCCCTGGTAACATGACTTTCTTTATTAACTGTTACCAACGGTTACCGTACTATTATAACTTCACATAGTTATAAAGTACATGGCTTTGTTTGTAAACAGTGACTGACAGTTACCATAGTAATGTCACATAGTTATAAAAGCATATGAATTTGTTTGTAAACATTGGCCAACGGTTACCGTAGTTACGTCACATAGTTAGAAAAGCACATGACTTTATTTTTAACTGACTGAGAGTTATCTTAGTAACATCACATAGTTATGAAAGCACATTGTTTTGTTTATAAACAAGTGACCAACAGTTACCCTGGTAACAAGATTTGCTTTTCTTTTAAAATCAACTAAAGAAATGGACTTTTCACCGCATTTTTAATTGATTTAAGTGTTTGTTTTATTTGTAGATTGATTCAGCATGGATAACATATAACAGTCCCGTTGGTAACGATATGGTCAATGATTACGCTGGGTTTTTAATGGCACTTGGTCTCAATGGACATTTGATCAATCTAGAAACATTAAACATTCACGAATATTTGTCAATGGTAAGATTCTTCACTATCGCTAACCTGGTGGTCCCGTATTCGATGACTGCGGGAGTACATCACAATTTTCCATGGTTGTTCCCTCTTGTCAGTGATGTAGGACAGAAGGCCTGGCAAGGGCCAACGTACAGTCATCGGGATGGATTCTCCCATCCACCAGTACCTTGATTAAGAAGGACCTGACAGGGGACCATGTATATAGTTGTTTGGATTGGACAAAAAACTGAGTTTCTGTTTACACATTGGCATGCACGTTAAGGAACACTTAGCCGTTGGAATTCAATGTAGGAATAGGTTATATTTCCCTCATAGCATAGTGTATGGTGTAGTCTTTATTGGCCCAGTCAGAATAGGTTATATTTCCCTCATAACACACTGTATGGTAGTCTTTATTGGTCCAGTCAGTACAAAACGATAGGATGTTAAACCCTTTTTCAGTTCTTCACTATCAAGCAGATTCTCTATTTGCTTAAGGGGGGTTGGGATGGCCTAGTGGTCTAGTGTGCCGCGCTTCGACCTCTAGCTGGCCGGTCACCTCTGGCTTGCGGCTGTGGTTTCAATCCCTGGTGTGAGCGTATCTGGCATGGAGATAGGGGCGCCTTCTCAACCTCGTGGGTTTCCTCCGGGCACTCCGGTTTCCTTCCACTGCTTAAGACCCCTACGCGCGAGCGAATTATTGAAATAAAATTAAAAACCATATGTTAGTCCCAAAATGACCTGGTTTGTGTCAAGTGGACGTTAAACCCCATTTCTATCTCTCTCTCTGTTTGCTTATAGAGTATTATGTGATGTCCCATATCGATGAACCAAAGGAGTAGGGTCGCCTGTCCAACCTCATGGGTTTTCATCAGCTGCTCCGGTTTCCTCCCACTGCTAAAGATCCCTTCGCCCAAAATGACCTAGTTTGTGTCGAGAAATGTGGGATGTTAACACTATCATGGATCACGGATGGAGTTGTACTGTTTATTTAGTAGACATTGAAAACAGAAACAGAATATGTATTTTACAGTGTATATCAACCATGTATTATTACAGGGTCAGTACATGACAACTATCGGGGTGTTGCTGGGTTTATCAGCTGCAAAGTGAGTATATATCTTAAATATATTAAAGATATCTTCATCAATTTTCATTTTTAGTTCTTTGAGGTTTGGATAAATAGCCATTCCACTCTTGTAAATGATGTGGGGTTTGGATGACCGAATGGTTAGCATGTGCCCATCGGCATTAGCCCGGTTGGTGCAAAAAAAGACAGATGTTAAAGGAGCTAAATCGCTAATATTTGAGACCTAGAAATTTGTACGCTCATTCAAATTAGTTATGTTCTGCGAAGTACGCCAGAAGTTTCAATCAAGTGGCTATTTCGAGTGCCTGGTTATTCCTGTCTACATACGCCGTTTGATTTGGTGCAATGTTTCTAGCCTCGTTCCTCGAGTCTCTCGCTAGAACTGGGGCTGAAACGCATTATGGTACACGATTCGTGTGCCAATGGTAAAATATTTATTTTGTTTCAAATATTGGATATCAAAAGCCCATCTTTTCCTGGTAAAATGACAACATCGGTGTTGATTTAAATTGACAAATAATTTGTGTTTCGAATGCCGAAGATTTTGGACGATATTGAATAATGGAAACTTGTTATTTTATTTTTTTATTTTTTTCTGTGTACAGGAGAGGAACAATGGATTTAGGTGTAACTCGTATGTTGAGTATTCATCTAACAGCTTTATTACCACCTACCTCCACGGAGTTAAATATACCCCATGACGTACAAGTAGCAGGTATATTAGGGGTCGGTCTCGTCTATCAAGGAACGGGAAATCTTCATATTGCAGAAGTTCTACTGGCTGAAATAGGTAAAGTTCAACCATTTCATTTATCAGGGATTGGATGGCGGCATGGTTTAAAGGGACAATAACACTCTTATTCTTAGTACTAGATGTTTATTTGTCCTACCTGTTGTGTAAATTATCTATTACATCATATTTTACTTGATCAGTGGGTTCGAAAATATCTTAATATCCAAGTCACATTTGAAAAGGTTTACGTTAACCTTTTCAAATCATGTAGTTGAATTTTTCCAATTCTTTAAATTAGGTGTGTTAAGATGAAATTTGTATCATCAATTAATTTCAATATTATAAAATAATACAATTTGTTGGCCAGTATAAAGATTGGGACATATTATTCAATTACAACAAGAGTGTTATTGGGGCTTTAATGCATAGTACCTTAAATAATAAGATTGGTCATTGAGTGGGGGTTGGATGGGGGGATGGTTAGCATGTGTGTGCTGTATCATAAAGCCTGTCATTGAGTCAACAGGCGTGGTTTAGAATCCTGGTTGTAAGTGACAAGGAATAGGGTTGCCTGTCCAACCTCCCACTGCTAAAGACCCCTACGGCCTACGCGCAGCGAATTATTGAAATAAAATTAAACCATATGTTAGTCTCGAAATGACCAAGTTTGTGCCAAGTGGACGTTAAACCCCATTGAGTCTATCGATGTCACAAGGAGTTGGGTCTTCTGTCCAATCTCATGGGTTTTCTCAGGGTCTCTATGTGCAAGCGAATTATTGAAATAAAATTGTTAGTTGAAATGACATAGTTTGTGTTGAGTGGACATTAAACCCCATCTCTCTTTACATCCTACCTATCTACACGTGGGTATAATATGGATTAAAATAGGAAACCTCATTTATTTTCTTCTCTTTTTTTAATTACACCCTATTAGTCTTCCATTTTGTTCTGGATGTGGGAGTTAAATGGATTTTTTTGTTTTTATTGGCTTTGATGCGTTAGGTTACATAATCGTAAATATCGTTTAATTGCTTTGTGTTTTAAAAAACGTTAATGGATTTTTAATTTTGATTAGCTTTCATGTAGGGCTTCTGTCAGTCGGTCAATATTTGACATATTTTGTTCACTTAGATAATAGCAAGAGGTTTTTTTTTATCTTCAGCCTTTCAAAGAAAGGGTGAGTGGGGTTTTATATCCCCGGTGACAAAGAGTAGGGTAGCCTGTCCAGCCTCGTGGGTTTTCTGCATATCCTCCAGTTTCCTCCGACTGCTACAGACTCCAACGCACAATCGAATTATTGAAATAAAATTGAACCGTGTGTTAGTCCCGAAATGATCTTGTTGTGTCGAGGATGTTAATCCCCATCTCTCTTTCTCTCTCTCTCTCTCTCTCTCAAATCCAAACAAAACATTTTTAAAAAGATATTCGTGTTTATCTACACCCAACTACCTGATTATTAACCTATACCTATTTTCTTTTCACACAATTAATAATGATTAATAATAAAATTACTTTTTTTTGGTTAAAAAAAAAACAAAATAAAGTTGTGGTTAATTAAATTAATAATTTGAAAATGACTTTTGATGTTAAGTTGTAAATCTCCAATTACGACTGACAAACTAATTTAACAACTCTTTGATGAAAAAAAATCCCTCTACTTAAAGATAATTACAAATGAATTTAAAAGGAGGATATTGATTTAATTTTTTTACTTTCGTAAAATTAACATGTTGCGTCTTGTAGTAAAACGTGTGTTACTTTTTTTTTCTTGGCAAATTAATTGCAAAAATAGCTTGAACACAACTTTTGTTATTTCATATGTCAACGTTTACAACACAACAAGTAAATTATATCTTCCATAAAAAAATATAACATTTGCTAAAAAGGACTTCACCACAGAACTGTGAATTAATTGGTTTATTTGATCTGTTATTTAGAAACTAGATCTACTTTCATTTTAATTGATAGTGGTTTAAGTTTTTTTATTTCCTGTATGTTTGTGATTTAAATTTTTGTTAGAGGTTTACGTTTGTTTACTGCATGTATTTTTATCTGCCTGCGGACGTTATTAATAATAAAAGGGAGTTTGTACATGTTGACTTTATTTACATAAGACGGAATACATGTAGTTGGTTGAAAATTAAATGTGTTTTACTTCCTACCAGAATAAAACGAAGGGAGAGAGAGAAATGGGGTTAAACGTCCATTCGACACAAGCTAGGTCATTTCGGAACTAACATGTGGTTTAATTTTATTTCAATAATTCGCTTGCGCGTAGGGGTCTTTAGCAGTGGGAGGATACCATAGGACCCGAAGAAATCCCATGAGGTTGGAACGAAAGAGAGAGAGAGATATGGGTTATAACATCCACTCGACATAAACTAGGTCATTTTGGGACTAACGTAAATATGGTTCAATTTTCTTTCAATAATTTTCTTGCGCGTAGGGGTCTTTAGCGGCCAGTTAACTCAATGACAGGGCTTATGATACAACGCACACACCCTAACCATTAGGCCATCCTTCTGGTTGCACCAGCACCAATCTAATTAAAATTCAGATCTATATTTCGCTTCTGTTTTTATAATTTCGATGGCCTACACTACATGTACATGTAGATCTAACAAGTTATAGATGTTAAGCATGCGACATTTGACCCCATAACCTCAATCATTCGATTAACCAATCGAATCATTGTTGCTTTGTTTTGATTACTATCGCTGATAATACCTACCCACAATTCCGCGCAGAAAAGGTCAAACCCTCGATTCGACAGACAATTTGATTGGCTGACCCCTCATTTCAAGCAGAACACGAGTTGAATAACAGGTCTTTCAGATCCAAATGTAGTAAAGACAAGTAAAACGAAATTTTGAACTATAAAAACGAAACGAAATAGGATCTGTACTTTAATCAGATTGCGCCAGCACCTTTCTCACCGAGCCACCACGGCAACCCATATCGATTTGGTTTTATCATCAATTCCCTTAAATAATTCAGACCTTGTGGCTAAGTTTGTATGGTGCTGGCTCCCGAACACGGAGATAGATCTGCTCCCGGTGTTGGCCGAGGAAATACCCCAAATTTTCCAATCTGGTTTCAACTGGTTGGATTAGCAGAATGGAAAAGTGTCTAGTCCTTCGGATGATATTTAAAATGGCATTACATTTCACTGTATACAAGATGGACTAGTCAAAATATATTTTTTCTTAATTTAGGTCGACCACCTGGACCAGAAAATCAAAATTGTACTGATAGAGAATCTTATTCCCTGGCATCTGGATTAGCTCTAGGTTTAGTGATGTTTGGGGTGAGTATAGGACTTCACTAGATTATATTAGCACATATTTTTGTAAAACAGCTACTAATATATTCAGTAATAAACCATAACACATACTTATGGAAAACAGCCTCCAATATTCAGTAATAAACTATAATACAAAGCAGCTACTAATGTATTTAGTAATAAACTACAATACATACTTATGGAAAACAGCCTCTAATATTCAGTAATAAACTATTAAGGAGAACAGCTACTTATATATTCAGTAAACTATGACACATATTTATAGAAAACAGCTACTAATATTCAGTAATAAACTATTAAGGAGAACACCTACTTATATATTCATTAATAAACTTTAACACATACTTATGGAGAACAACTACTTATATATTCAGTAAACTATGACACATACTTATGGAAGAAAGCTACTGATATTCAGTAATAAACTATTAAGGACAACAGCTACTTAATTATATATTCAATAAACTTTAACACATACTTATGGAAAACAGCTACTAATATATTCAGTAAAGCTATAACACATATTTACAGAAAGCAGCTACTAATATTCAGTAATAAACTAAAACATATTTATGAAAACAGCTACTGGTATTTGGTAATAAACTATAACATATATTTATGAAAACAGCTACTGGTATTCAGTAATAAACTATTACTATTAAATAAAAACAGTTATGACTAATATTATACATTTTTAGTTCACGTATTTAGTATTTTATAGTTTATTATTAGATATATTAATCATAATTATTAAGTGGCATTTAGCGATTGGGAAACACATTAACAGAACACAATTTTTATGGGAAACGATCACTGGTTTTATTGTAAAAGCATGACGTTTCAACAAGTACCCTCTTATTGGGTTTGATAATGATAAATGGATATGTCTCGAAATGTCGTGCTTTTAGAATAAAAACAGTGATTGTTTCCCATAAAAATTGTGTTCTGTTGATGTGTTTCCCAATCGATAAATGCCTCTTAAAGATTACAACTAATATATTTAATAATAAACTATATAAGATGCTAAATATGGGCCCCATAAGTGTATATGGACAATCACAGCTACATTATCTCGCAATCCACAGAATTAATTTTTCTAGGTTAGGTACATGTATACTTCCGAACGTTTGATCTGCATTTGGCACGGAAGTTCATCGTTATTGTTAAAAAAAAGTAAATAAATGTCTACCTCTTTCTTTTTATAACATTAATAATTACCAGATATGAAACTGAGGAATAAATTTTTGTTCACTTAGTTCTAAGCAGACATTTAATGGCAACAAAGCAAAACATTTCTAGGTACATGTATACTACATAACGTTTGATCTAGATTTAGCACAGACATTCATCAATGTTGTTAAGCTAATTATTTAACACTGTAACCCATTTAATCTTGTGTATCTAGCACTCGTGTCTTTCACATTCATTCAATATCAAATTGTTGTTTAAAAATTTGTAAAAAAAAACGTTCAAAAACACCCCAAATCATGAAATTTGTACTTGTGTCCAGATTAAAGCTGACCATTCAATTTTGTTAATGAGTATCCAATTTACAACTGCTGTTTAATTTCTCGATCACTGTTAAAAGATAAACAACTCATGAAATTGATTATTGATGTATAATGATTAATTATTGAACACTAGTCAGGAAATTAAACATTTGTAAATTGGACATTAATTATCAAAATTAATCCATCATAACAGAACACAATTTTTATGGGAAACAATCACTGGTTTTATTCTAATATCACGACGTTTCGACAAGTATCCTCTTATCGTTATCGTGCTTGATAACGATAAGAGGATACTTGTCGAAACGTCGTGATATTAGAATAAAACCAGTGATTGTTTCCCATAAAAATTGTGTTCTGTTATTGTGTTCTCCAATCACTAAATGCCACTTAAAGATTATTAATCCATCAGTTTTAAATTAGACAAAAGTACTAATAAGATGATTTTGGGTGATATTAAATAATTTTTGCGAATTTTTAAAGAGAAGATTTGATATTAAACGAATGTGAAAGAAATAAGGGCTAGATACACAAGATTAAATGATACCCGGATTATAGTGTAATTGGCCGGCTTCCCCAACAAAGTAATTAACACTCGATATATACATGATGACTGGAACAACTGATGATTCCTGTCCCAAATTCATTTTTATACGCCCACATTTTCATGTGGACGTATTATGTCGTCGCCCCTGTCCGTCCGGACGTCCGTCCGTCCGGATGTCCGTCCGTCCGGATGTCCGTCCGTCCGTCCGTCCGGACGTCCGTCCGTCCGTCCACAATTTGTTTGTGGACTCTCTACAGGTCACAATTCTTATCTGATTTTGACGAAACTTGAAATATAGGTTTATACCCATAAGATCTCGGTTCCTTTCGATATTGGCATGTATCGGATCGGAACTTCATGGATTATGGCCCCTGATTGTACGAAATATCATGTTTTTAGCTTGTGGACCCTATAGAGGTCACAATTTTGAACCGATTGTGATGAAACTTGACATGCATGTTTATAACCCCAAAATCTTGGTTCCTTTCGATATTTGCGGCCATCGGATCGCAACTTCCTGAATTATGGCCCCTGATTGTCCGAAAAATCGCCCTTTTTAGCTTGTGGTCCCTCTGGAGGTCAAAATTATTATCCGATTTAAAAAAACGTTCGATTATATCACCGTTACATGGTAATGAAGGTTGAGTTCAAATTTCGTGAAAATCGGACCAAAATTGACAAACAAAATGGCCGCCGTTTGTACGCGAATAGTGTGAAAATATGTTATATCAAGGTTGTGGACCCTATAGAGGTCACAATTTTGAACCGATTTTAATGAAACTTGACATGCATGTTTATAACCCGAAGATCTTGATTCCTTTCGATATTTGCGCTCATTGATTCGTTACTTCCTGAATTATGGCCCCTGATTGTACGAAAAATCACCCTTTTTAGCTTGTGGTCCCACTGGAGGTCAAAATTATTATCCGATTTAAAAAAACCTTTGGTTATATCACCGTTACATGGTAATGAAGATTGAGGTAAAATTTTGTGAAAATCGGACCAAAATTGACAGACAAAATGGCCGCCGTTTGTACGCGATTAGTGTGAAAATACGTTATATTAAGGTTGTGGACCCTATAGAGGTCACAATTTTGAACCGATTTTGATGAAACTTGACTTGCATGTTTATAACCCAAAGATTTTGGTTCCTTTCGATATTTGTGCATATCGGATGGTAACTTCCTGAATTATGGCCCCTGATTGTACGAAAAATGACCTTTTTTTTAGCTTTTGGCTCCTCTGGGGTCAGAATTATTATCCCATTAAAAAAACGTTTGATTATATCACCGTTACATCGTAATGAAGGTTGAGGTCGAATTTCGTGAAAATCGGACCAAAATTGACAGCTGTTCTTGTCAGGCCATCCATCCTTCATCACTAACAAGGGGAAACCACGCCAGAAAATCTAGATGAACTTTGTCACCCAATGCAGGGATCAAACACCTAACCTCAAGGCTACCGAGCCAGCATCTTACCCACTTAGCAACATGATCCCCAGTCGAATTTGAAGCCTACTGAAATGAACCTTTATAACCCAAAGATCTTAATTCATTTCGATATTTGCACATAGGAAAAATCACTTTCGGTATTGCTTGTTCTCTATCCATCTCTCGAAAATGTGGGCGTATCCTGCCTGGCAGTGCCAGCCTATCTTTTTAGCTTGTGATCCCTCTGGAGGTCACAATTATCATCCGATTTAAAAAAACGTTTGATTATATTACCGTTACACTGTAAGGAAGGTTGAATTCGAATTTCGGGAAAATCGGACCAAAATTGCCATACAAAATGGCCGCCGTTTGTACGTGAATAGTGTAAAAATATGGTATATCAAAGTTGTGGACACTGTAGAGGTCACAATTTTAATTCAATTTTGATGAAACCTGAAATGCATGTTTATAACCTAAAGGTCTTTATTCTTTTCGATATTTGCGCATATCAAATTGTAACTTAATGAATTATGGCCTTTGACTGTAGCAAAAATCACTTTCGGTATTACTTGTTCTCTATCTATCTCTCGAACAATTATTATCCGATTTAAAAAAAACTCTGATTATATTACTGTTGCACCGTAAGGAAGGTTGAGTTCGAATTTCGTGAAAATGGTCGCCGTTTGTAGGCGAATAGTGTAAAAATATGGTATATCATGGTTGTGGACTCTCTACAAGTCACAATTCTTATCCGATTTTGACGAAAAGTCACATTTCTAGGTTGTGAACCGTCACACCATAATCATTGTTGGCTTCGAATTTCATGAATATCAGACTGGAACTGACCAACAAAATGGCTGCTCTCAATACAGTATGAAATACAGGAAAAATCACTTTTGGTATTGCTTGTTCTCTATCCATCTCTCGAAAATGTGGGCGTATCCTGCCTGGCAGTGCCAGCCTATCTTTTTCAGGGGGGGTGGGATGGCCTAGTGGTCTAGAGTATCGCGCTTCGACCTCTAGCTAGCCGGTCACATCTGGCTTGCGGCTGTGGTTTCGATCCCCAGTGTGAGCGTATGTGGCATGGACATAGGGGCGCCTTCTCAACCTCGTGGGTTTCCTCCGGGCACTCCGGTTTCCTCCAACTACTAAAGACCCCTATGTGCAAGCGAATTATTGAAATAAAATTAAACCATATGTTAGTCCCGAAATGACCTAGTTTGTGTCGAGTGGACGTTAAACCCAATTTCTCTCTCTGCCTCTCATTTTTTTCAGTACATGTATAGGGGGGTTGGGAGGTGTATGGTTAGCATGTGCATGCTGTATGATAAAGCCTATCATTGAGTCAATTGGCGTGGTTTGGAATTCCCAGTTGTACGTGACAGGGAGTAGGGTCACCTGTCCAACCTCGTGGGTTTTCTCCGGGCACTCCGGTTTCCTCCAACTGCTAATGACCCCTAAGCGCAAGCGAATTATTGAAATAAAATTAAACCACATGTTAGTCCCGAAATGACCTATTTTTGGTCAAGTGGATGTTAAACCCTATTTCTCTCTCTCTCTCTCTCTCTCTCTCAAATATTTATTTTACTCTGCCACTATACTTGGAAAGGGTATCATAACAAAGTCAACACCTGTCTTCATTCACCCGGGTTAGGTGCAGAAAAGTACGACGTTAAACCCCATTTCATTTCATTTTCCAGAGAACAAGTTATGATACACTTTCCAAGTACATGTATACTTTAGAACAGTTAACCTCGATTTAGCCAGGAAATTCATCAGTGGTATTACAAAACGCATTACTTAGCTTCCACCAGAAATTAATTAATGTTAGATATCTGGATTTAGCCCGGAAATTCGTCAGTGGTATTACGAAACACATTACTTAGCTTCCTCAAGAATTTAATTAACATTAGATATATATAAAACCGGATATGATTGTGGGGGTTTAATCAATTCTCTGGTGTTTTTATTCCTAATTACAGAAAGGAAAGCAAGGTATGGGATTATCCGATCAAAGCATGGCTAATATATTGTGTCATTTTATGGTTGGTGGACAAAAAAGACCTTTAGTAAGTGAATGATTTTTCAATCTAATTGAAATTCAGATCTATATTTCGTTTCGGTTTTTATAATTTCGATGGCCTACACTACATGTAGATCTAACAAGTTATAACGGGAGGTCACATTCAGCCAGTTCAGATGTCAAGCACGCAACATTTGACCCTATAACCTCAGTCATTCGATTAACCAATCAGAATCGTCGTTGCTTTGTTTTGATTTCTATCGCTGAAAATGCCTACCCACAATTCCGCGCAAAAAGGTCAGACCCTCGATTTGACAGACAATTTGATTGGCTGACCCCTCATTTCAAGCAGAACACGAGTTAAATAACAAGTCTTTCAGATCCTAATTATAATGTAGTAAAGACAAGTAAAACGAAATTTTGAACTATAAAAACGAAACGAAATAGGATCTGTGTTTTAATCAGATTGTTGATTTTTTTGCAAGGATAATATGAAATGAAGATATTTTAACTTATTTCTGAGACCAGGTAGTCATTAATAAAGATAAAGATGTCTTTTTATCTCTCTCTTCAAATGTTAGATATTTTTATATTTTCCTCATTTCACAGTGAATGGCAAATACCCCTCAGAAAAAAACAGAAAGTAGGCCTCAACGATGCTGTCTGGGCAAAATTCCATTCATAGCACACTCACCACACTGCATGGCTAATGTCTTGCAGTTGGTGCAGAAAATCTTGGATGTCCAATTCGGTTATGAAATATTAGAAAGGGTGGGTGAGCTGAAGCGTTTCATCAATTTATTTTCTCTTTTTCTTTATATATATTTCAGCCTGGTCCTTACAGAGAAAGATACAATTCACCGAGTTATCTAATCAAGGTCAGTCCACTTTATACAGGGATGTAGCCACGCTGGGCGGCGCCGGGCGCTTGCGCCCGGCACTATTTCTTGCCGCCCAGCACAAAGAAAAAATCGAGGAAACCCGCCCAGTCGTATTTAATAAACCCATTCATGATTCATCCTTCTTTCACTCTGCTGACTACACAAACTCATCGCTCGAAATTTACCGCGGCAAAGCCATAGTCATAGTAAAAGCCGACGCAAACCATGTCTGCCACGGCATAATTTAATTTTGTGTGCCGTAGTAAACCCTTCCATCCTAAATTAGTTTAAAAAAGGAGTATTCATCAATTTATAATTCTGATTCTATACGGTCTTTGAATTGTATATTTGCCGTAAATAGGCCACCCAGACCAATTTACGGCATTTCAATGTTAAAGTGTTGGATGTCGTAAATGGTGTCGTACGTTCGGTTTTACGACCAATTTTTAATGTACTCATTCTTGCGTTAATTCTACCGAATCAAAATTAAAACCGAGAGACAGTTGGGCTGCAGTCCATTTTATTTACATTTGCCACAAAATAAATCAATTAGGCGGCAAGGCGAGTGTACTGTTTTACTTATCATTCACTATTACGTTAGTCACTACATCATGTAATTACGACTACCACTACGAGAGGCTTTTGACTTCGAATCTTTGAAACTGAAATTTTTTTAAGTAAATTATTAATTAATTTGAAATGGTATATTTAATACCAATTACCATTTACATAAGTTTTTAGCTCCCTGCAAGAGTCTCTGTATCATTGAAACCATTGATGAAATTAAGTTAATTTGGTAAAAATTTGATGAATATGTAAAAAAATATAAAAGTTAAGGAAATTCGATTTGTACTGAAGCAAATACAACAAAAAGGCAGCAGATGCTCTGGAAATACACCAGGAAGGATTGAATTTTCATAAAAGACCACGCCCCCTCCCAAAAAATTTTTTTCCTCGCTTCGCTCGGAATTTATTTTTTCCACCACTCAGCAAATCCTGGCTACATCCCTGTTTATAATAATGTCATCCTTGACGGCTTAATCCATGCTTTAAATGTACTATAATTTAACACAGTTTCCTCTCACTGCTAAAAACCCCTACAATTTCAACCATATGTTAGTCCCTAAATGATATCGTTTGTGTTGAGTTGAATCTAAACCCCATTTCTCTCTTAATTTTATTATTTAACATTTAATTGATAGTTAGATAAAGCTGCCGTTTCTTGCTATAATACCTCTTGGTTTTTCTCCCAGTCCTCTGGTTTCCTCCTACTGCTAAAGATCCCTAAGCGTAAGCGAATTACTGAAATAAAATTGACCAGTGTGTTAGTCCCAAAATCACCTAGTTTGTGTTGAAATGACATTAAACTCCTTTTCCCTCCCTCCCTATTGCTTTAATATTTCAAGCATAGATAATGAATATTTTGAACACTTCAGTCAAAAGTACTTTTTCTGAGCGAAGTTATCAGGCTTCAAAGGTTTCACGGTATAGCCTTAATTGTCACGCACCATTGTTATGATAATGAACTAAATTGTGATTATCCATTTTCACACGAGACTATTTGCAGCAAACGATAATTCTGTCTAGGTCAAACTGACTAGACTAAAAGAGTTCCATCCTACGCCATTAAATGATCAATTCGATATTGATATACCTATTTTAGGAAGGTGATAGCGTGAATATTGATGTTACTGCTCCTGGTGCCACTCTAGCTTTAGGCATGTTCTTCTTCAATACAAATAACAGGTAAATATTTAAATATATTATGTTCATTCTTCCCTGGAGGGGGTAGATGGCCGAATTGTTAGTGTGTCCCCGCTGCATCATGAGGTCTGTCATTGAGTCAGTTGCCGTGGTGTCGATTCCCTGGCAGTACTTGGGTTTTCTCCGCGCCCTCCAGTTTCCTTCCACTGCTAAAGACACCTACGCGCAAGCGAGTTACCGTATTGAAATAAAATTGAACCGTATGTTAATCCCAAAATGACCTAGTTTGTGTCGAGTGGATGTTAAACCCCATTTCTCTCTCTCATTCCTTCTCAAACAAGAGCCACGATGGCTCAGTGAGTAAGTCTTTGGCTCTCTAACTTTGAGATCCCGTGTTCAACACCCGTGTTGACTGAGAAAATTCATCAAGATTTCCTGGCGTTGTTTCTCCTTGTCAGTGGTGTAGAACAGGAAGGACCCATGTTCCTGAAGCAACGACCTCAAGTTTTACAACATCTTGACGTTGCTAGATTGCTTTACAATTCCCGAACTTAAACAACGTTATCTACAGACGCAAATTAACAGTAGAATTCAATTAGGGGCTGTGACACAAACACCCTCAGATCAAACATGGCAACCTCTACAGAAACCTTGACATTGACAAGCCTTGAACTTTGCAACTCGATAATCACAGGTAGCCATTTTAGCGGGAAAGCGCAAGACTTGGTTTATGCGATGATCAATAACTGTGCCGAAATACTGGCGTACACATAAAAAATCACAGTTCATATAACTCTTGTCATTGTGGATTTACTCTGATTTCCATTTATAAGAAAACAGTATTAACCTACAGTTGTCTTTATTTTGACTTTCCTCCATTTTATAAAGGAATTGTGATCATTTTGAACCTTTTATAAATGAATATATTTGCCACAAACTCGTCAAAGTTCGCTGTTTATATACGTAATGTTTATTATTATCTTACTCATTTGTGTCTGTCTTAGTATGAAATTTATTTTACATCCTTTTGTATTTGTTAGCTTATTTTAATCTCTTTCTGCGGAATATTTTTACGTAATTTTATGGACAGATAAATAAAGTTAATGTACGTCAGACAAATATCAGATTTCAAGGAAATCTTGTAATTACCTGTCAAACCAGGAACATTATAACTTGTATAGTAAGAACTGTTGTGTAAGTGTAGAGAAAAACAGCTGATCAGGAGTTGGATGGCCGAATGGTTAGCATGTGTGCGCTGTATCATAAAGTCTGTCATTGAGTCAACTAGCGTGGTTTCGATTCCTCGGTTGTACGTGACAAGGAGTAGGGTCCCCTGGCCAATCTCATGGGTTTTTTTCCAGGTCCTCCGGTTTTCTCCAACTTCTAAAGTCCCCTATGCGCAAGCGAATGATTGAAATAAAATTAAACAGTATGTTAGTCCCAAAATGACCTAGTTTGTGTGTCTCTGTCATTATATTTGGAGCAGTGCTCATTTTGAAGGTATCCAAACTCGTGGGTTTTCTCTGAGTCCTCCAATTTCCACTCCCCACCCCACCTCAGTGTTACTCTTTTTGTATACGCCCATATTGAAATGTGGTCGTATATTGTCTTCGCCCCCCATCCGTCTGACGGTCCGGCATCCACAATTGCTTGTTGACGCTCTACAGGCTTAAGTTAATATCCTATTGGCCTTAAATTTATACACAGTGTTTAGGGTCATAAGACGAAGAATCCTATTGCTTTTCAGCGATTTCTGATAATTACTGCCAGAGTTATGGCCCTTGATCACTTCAAAAAATCTTGTGGACGCTCTAGAGGCCAAAGTTAATATCGGATTACCTTAATTTCATACACAGTGTTTAAGGTCATTAGATGAAGAAGCCTATTGATTTTCACCAATTACCTATAATTACTGCCAGAGTTATGGCCCTTGATCACTTCAAAAAATATTGTAGACGCTCTAGAGGCGAAAGTTAATGTCCAATTGACCTTTGATTTATACACAGTTTTAAGGTCATGAGACAAAGAAGCGTATTGATTTTCAGTGATTTCCAATGTTTACTGCCAGGGTTATGGCCCTTGACCACCTCAGAAAATCTTGTGGACGCTCTAGAGGCCAAAGTTAATATCCGATTGACTTGAAATTTATACACAGTGTTTATAAAGTCATGAGACAAAAAATCTTATTGATTTTCAGCGAATTCCGATAATTAATGCCAGAGTTATCTCCCTTAATCACTTTGAAAAATCTTTTGTAACGCTCTAAAGGCCAAACTTATCATCCAATTGACTTCAGATTGATACACAGACGAACAAGTATTGATTTTCAATGAATTTTGACAACTGAACAGCTAAATCCATGATTTTAAATGTTTCTTATACTAAGTGTTAGCTTGGGGTAGAACTTTATAAAAACCAAACAAATTCTAATGATTTTCTGATTATTACTTTATGTTGTTAAAGTTGGGTTCCCGGATACAAACTGGGTGATTTGATGATATATTAGAATTAAAAACATATTCAAACTAATTATTTTATCATAATTTTGCTTCAAATCGTTCTCAAAACATTGTAATTGACGAGAATAGCCTGCTATAAAAATCTATCGAAAGAGACCATGTTTGCGTCAGGCGATTACCCCTCGCCGTAACCAATGGCAACGGTGGCAGACGACAGGGGAGAATGCACTGCATACACAAGACGGTGTTGTCTGTAAGCGCTGACTATTTACTACAAATATCGAATCCTAATTAAATTCTCGGATTATCCACTGCCCGCGTCTTTTTCCGTGATTTTTACCCCAGAAATTGTTGTATGTCTAACTGTTCATAAAGTTTTTCAACATGTACACAAATCACTCAAGTTCGCGTGCAGCCTTCAACACCAAGCGTGCAGGTACCCTTATTCGTTGGGTTGACTATTAAGGGAACCCCTTACATTTTTGTCCTGTTTACGCTCCATGAGTGTTTTTCAGGGAATCCAGTATTTTTCTAGACTGGGTATCTTTTCTTTCCATATATACCAAAATTGTCATACTTTTATAGGCAATAACCACCCGATAAATACTTATCTGGGAACCCAACTTTAATCTTAATCAGATTTTAGAGTATTATAAATGTTTCATTACCGAAAAAAGTAAGAATATGCGACAACTCTTGTTGACTGCCCGTACGATTTAGCTGCTGTCGGCGTATGTTTCGTTGCCTGGCAACCTATCTTATAAATGATAGATAGATCTCTGACTTTGATCTATGGTTGACAGATGTGCACTACAATCCTGATGTAAAAAGATCTTGTGTAAAACATATAGAAGTAATTATTTTAAACAGGAAGAAGATGTAATTTACTGTGTAGACAGAATATATAGATGAGTAATCAAACTGCTGATAGGTCATTTTACATAACCAAGGTTTCTTTTACAAAAGGACAAGATTGTTTTTCTGCAATTACTTTGATATAAGCTGGCCCCCATCTTCATCAGCCTTGTAGGTCATTTTACATAACCAAGAATTCTTTTGCAAAAGGACAAGATTGTTTTTCACAATCACTCTGATATAAGCTGGCCCCTGTCTTCATCAGATTTGTAGGTCCAACACCCCCATTTTCTTCTTTAAGAACTAACACTATTGCTTTGTCTTTCACGGCTTACTGGGTAAGACATTAGCTCGGTAACCTGGATGTCTGGTGTTCGATCCCTGAATTAACAGAGAAAGTTCATCAGGATTTTCCAGCGGTGTTCCCCCCTTGTCAGTGGTGCAGGATAGAGGAGGACCTTGCAAGGGACAGTGTATAGTTTTTTGGATGGGACAGAAACGAGGTCATGTGTGTACGTAAAAGATCCCTTGGCAGTTGGAATTGGATTTAAGAGTTGGCGGTAGTGCCGCTGTCCGGTCAAAATTTCCCTCATAGCACAAGGGACAGTGTATAGTTGTTTTGGATGGGACAAAAACCAAGGTCATTTGCGTATGTAAAAGATCCCTTGGCAGTTGGAATTGGATTTAAGAGTAGGCGGTAGTGCTGCTGTCCGGTCAAAATTTCCCTCATAGCACAAGGGACAGTGTATAGTTGTTTGGATAGGACAGAAACAAGGTCATGTGTGTACGTAAAAGATCCCTTAGCAGTTGGAATTTGATTTAAGAGTAGGCAGTTGTGCCGCTGTCTGGTCTAAATTTCCCTCATAGCACACTGTATGGTGTTTGAGTGTCTTCATTAGCCCAGTCGGAGCAAACAGTAGGACGTTAAACCTCATTTCATTTCAATAACTGAACTGTTATCAATCTTCAGCTTGGATACCTTTCAAAATGATATTTCAAAGGAGATAAACCTCTAACTCAACATTAAAAACACAAATTAGAATTCAATATAGTCCATTTTAATCAATATGGATGTCATGTTGCAGTGAATATATGGGATCCGAATAACATGTAAAATTTCCGGCGCCATTTGTAATGAACAAAGATGATTGAATCAAAAAAAAGATAATAGAGACTATGTATTTTATTGTACCAGCTTAACTTATGAAGATCGATCCAAGGCCCAAATTCAATCGCTGAATTCTTGGTTCACGAATTTTCAGTACATTCCCTTTACATTATCTAGTTTTTAACTATTATAGTGAAAACTGCCTGCTCTTTATCTAATCTCCCATAATGTAACTTTAAGTCTTAGTTTAGATAACAAAGTTGACTTGGTTTAATATTCCCCTGCTTCACTTTAGTCCCTAAACCGTATTTTACACCTGAACTGAACTGTTAGTGTTAAGCTTAAATACCTTTGAGAATGATAATGACATTTCAATATGATGATATTAGAAGAACAGTCAACCAATTATCAACTCTGTTTTTATTCTACTGATCTGTAACTACATACTATACTCAGGCTGTCTCCATACAATTAGACATGAAGTCAATTGACTGACATTTTAATTCATAACTGAAACAAGCTTAGTCCAAAACACTAAGTATTCTTCAAGAATTTAGAGAAGTATTGATTCTGCTTTCATTTGCTAATATATAAAAAATATTTCATGAGTCTTTTTGTATATGAAAGATGTAAAGTGGATTAGAAAAAAAGGTGGGTGGACGGATGGTTAACGATTGCGGATTGCATCATAAGGTCTGGGGGGTTGGGATGGCCTAGTGGGCCGCGCTTCGACCTCTAGCTGGCCGGTCACCTCTGGCTTGCGGCTGTGGTTTCGATCCCTGGTGTGAGCGTATGTGGCATCGAGATAGGGGCGCCTTCTCAACCTCGTGGGTTTCCTCCGGGCACTCCGGTTTCCTCACACTCCTAAAGACCCCTACGCGAATGCGAATTATTGAGATAAAATTGAAAAACCATATGTTAGTCCAAAAATGACTTAGTTTGTGTCAAGTGGACGTTAAACCCCATTTCTCTCTCTCTCATAAGGTCAGTCATTGAGTCAAGTGACATGGTTTTCGTTCCCCACATGACAAGGTGTATAGTCATCTGTCCAACCTTATGGATTTTCTCCAGGTCCTCTTGTTTCCTTCCACGGCTAAAGAACCCAATGCGCAAGCTAATATTAGTGAAAAAAATTGTGACCATATGTTAGTCCTGAAATGACTTAGTCTCTCTCTCTCTCTCTCTCTCTCTCTCTCCATCCCATAAGAAAGGAAAATACTAATATTTGAATATGGTGCAGAGATCCATATTTTAAGTGGGTAGTACTCTGTGTGCAGATGTAACCTAATCTCATGGTAGAACTCGGCACTTTCTGGGTGGTATAACTTAAATCCCACTCCACCAATTACTGCTGAGTGGGTTATGGATGAACACAAAGTGTTTTGAAGAGGAGTATTTATATGATATAATTACTGATAAGGCCAAAGCTTTTAAAATTTTAGTTTTTCTCGGTCTCTACGCTTGTTGATTTTGAGTCCTTTGTTTTCCTCAAACTGCTAATTAAATCCCATAGTTTGTGTTGAGTGGACGTCAAACCCCATTTCTCTCTGGGGGTGGATGGCCGAATGGTTAGCTCGTGCGCATTGTATCATAATGCACGTCATTGAGTCAACTGTTTTTGTTTTGATTCCCCAGTTGTATGTGACAAGGAGTAGTGTTGCCTGTCCAACCTTGTGGGTTTTCTCCTGGTCCTCCCACTGCTAAAGACCTGTACGCACAAGTGAATTATTAAACTAAAATTGAACCATATTGACCTAGTTTGTATCTGTTGACCGAGAAAGTTCATTGTGATTTTCCGGCATGGTTCCCCCAGTCAGTGGTACAAGCCCTGAAACTGTACAATAGCTGTAGTCATTTGGATTGGACGAAAAACTGATTCCTCTTTTACACATTGGCATATGCATAAAAGAACCCTTGGCAGTTGCATTTCTGTATAATAGTAGGCCTAAGGCCTTTGTGCTACTGCCTGAGTAAAATTTCCTTCATAGTCATAGCACACTGTGCCCTCTTCATTATCCCAGTCAGAGCAGTTAGGTGCAGAAGCGTAGGACGTTAAACCCCATTTCATTCATTCATTCAGTCAGTCAGAGCAGAAACGGTAGGACCTTAAACCATGTTTAATTTGATTTGTTATTTTTCAGTGCTGTAGCAGAATGGTTAAAGGCACCAGATACCCAATTTATGTTAAATAATGTACAACCAGATTTCCTTTTGTTAAGGGTAAATATTGACATCATTCAATTATTTTATCATTCAATTATTTTAAATGTGGTGAAATGCCTCAAGGTAGTCGCTAATCACAGATTTTGAGCCAATGTCATTTTTAAACATTCATTCATTATGCAAGAGCTAAGTCTACCTATCGCAGGTCTTTATTTAAGCCTTAAATTTAAATGTTATCTAAATTCTTAATTAGACATGAATCAACTTATCCAGACCATAATCAACTCTCCATGTCATCGCTACTCTATCTGCGATATTTACTAGATTAGGATCTGATCTGCTGCTCAACGCTCATTCAAGAAATGGATAACCAAGACTATGATTTTTTCGTACCGACTTTAGTGATGATGAATGAGGCTAGACTTGTCATTGGGGTGTTTTCGATTCCTCACTTGTGAGTGACAAGGAGTGGGATCGCCTGCCCAACATCGTGGGTTTTCGCCAGATCCTCTGGTTTACTGCCACTGCTAAAGACCCCTACGCGCTTGCAAGCTAATAATTGATATAACAATGAACCATATCTTTGTCCCGAAATAAACTAGTTTGTGTCGAGTGGACGTTAAAGGGCCAATTCCGATAACTTTTTGGGGAATAAAACTGCTTAATTTTGTGTTACAATCCCTTGAAATCCATTACCTAAGGCTGACCAACTAACCCGATATTTGTGATACGCTTGTCAATAATTTAAACCTAACAGTCTTTGTCTGGAAATGGAGACCGTTGTATTATACAGTATCGGAATAAAATCAAACTTTTTCCTAAAAAAAGAATATGTAGGTGAAATTTACCTTTTTTGTTATCAAGTACAGTACATGGGTCATTCACTGTATAGACCTCTCAAGAAACAGGAATCGATTATCAGGTCACCCAATGGAAAAATTTATCCGAAACCTTAAAAGGGTTACGTGTCCGGATAAGCAGTGTTGACGTTCACGTCAAAACGACTCAATATTTTGAGCTGAAATTTTGAAACAAGGTAAATACACCATGCCTCTATATTTTGGTCCATAAATTTTATAAATACTCGGACTTTAATTTTTGAGACTCTGTTCTTATCGGGATAGTCCCTTTAAACTCAATTTTCTTTCTCTCTCTCTGGTTATAACTGAATGCTGAACTAAGTTTTATATTGCAAAATAAAAAATAATGCGGAAGCATTATCTTGTTTTCATGTACATGTACATTAATTCATGATTTTAAAACGTTTTTTTCTCTCGCAGAGAAAATTGATTTTTTCAAGATAATGAGATTTTATATGGACTTAAACAAGAACAGTAATTATATAATGATATACTGACTTCAACTTGGAGATTAGATTTTCATGAAAAGAAAATTTAATTCCTGGCCTCGTTTGATGTGAGCAGCCTGGAGAAGACAGCTTCAATATGCCAAAGACTGGAATGGCAATTAATTACTGACATTCTATTACACAAGATATTACAGTTTGACCGAACAAGCCTAGCAAGCAGCAGTTGGTCCATGATTATCTTGCCTGGTTTTCACCTTACTGGCTGCGATATTGACAGCCATGTCAAATGCACAGTGTGTTAATTTTGTATCGTGTATAAATATGTCTTGCACACAACTGACTTATATATTAATATTTCTATTAAAAGATGATCCGAATATTTATCATGAATATGTTTAAAGTGGCAGCCTCCATTAACAATTGGGAAATATTCCGCCTGTCCTGCAGGCCTGAAATTAACAGTTTTAGATGTACCTGACAAAATGTCAGGCACTAATGTAATAGTACCTGTCATTTTCAACTTACTGCCGGACATGTATTGATAATAACAATAAAAAAACCAAATCAGTGCCGGACAAAATGACAGGCACCAGAGGTTTAGTGCCTGACAAAGCTTGAATCTGTGTCTGACATTGTCAGTGACAGGTGCCTTATTTTCAGACTTGCCGCCCCTTCTTTTACTTGGATTGTTTTAATTCCTTAATTCTGGGTCTGTTCATTTAATTTGGTGCAATATTTACTATAAACTTGGGGGAGATGTTCCACTTTTATTTCTTGGATTCTCAAAATTACTGCCAGAGTTATGGCCCTTGATCACTTTGAAATATCTTACGGTCTGGAGGCTCAAGTTAATATCCAATTGATTTTCAACGTCTTCCAATAATTACTGTCAGAGTTATATATGGCCCTTGATCACTTTGACAAATCTTGTGGACACTTTAGATTCTGTGGGCGTATGATTCTGTCGTTTTCTTGGATTGATATATGCACTTGGTCTGAATTGTCTGGGTATGGTTTTCTTGTCCATGAGTTTATCTTGTGTGATGCTGTCCTGCTACACATAGTACAATTTTTGTGGTCAAATATGCCCACCATCTGAGTAAAATTCTCCTACCTAGCATTCCACTTATAACTACCAAAATAAAAGCTGCTATGCATTTGTCTAAAACGACATTCCATTCGTTTTTATCTGCACTTGAGAACTGAAATGTAAATGATAAAATGCAATGCATTTTCGGCTGGTGCCAAATATTTGGAGTAGATATTGCCATAAAAAATGTATTGTAATTTGTTTCAAGACCATCCCCATATATTAGTGGAGAAGTAGGACATTAAACTGGATTTTATTCATTTTTTGCATCAATCTTCTGTATCAAGACTGTCTTCGCATCTGGTGCAGAAAAGTAGGATAATTTTTTGTATCACAATAACAATTTTAGAAACAACGTCCAAAAAGTTTGTGAAATAAATAAAGAATACTACCAAATTTAAGGCCACGCTAGAAAAATATTCTTGTTCTAAGACAGGTAACCACAGTGGCTAAGTGGGTAAGACGCTGGCTCGCTACCCTAGAGGTTGCGTGATCGATCCCTGTATTGGCCGAGAAAGTTCATCATGATTTTGTGACGTTGTTTCCCCTTGTCAGTGGTGCAGGATGGAGGGCTTGACTAGGATAGCTGTATAGTCGTTCGGATGGAACGGAAAACTGTCCACAGACTAGGTCATTTCAGGACTAACATGGTTAAATTCTATTTAACAGTGGGTGGAAACCGGAGGACCCGGAAAAAACCCACCAAGTTGGACAGACTACCCTACTCCCAATCTGTTTCAAAGAGAATTACTTACGAAATATCTCTGTCACAGATGACTCTCCACAACAAGTGCGTTGACGGCACGTGGCGTCAGTTATTGGCTCAACGGCTCGTGCATTGTTTGCATAACACCTAACTGCTTCGGCAAAATGATGCATTTTACTCATTTTAATACCCATTTACACTAAATAAGAAATATTTTTTAACTACAAATACTTCAAACGTCTTTATTTATTTTTCTTATACTTCAAAAAAATGTTTGAGAATTTAATTTGTCGGAGTAAAAAAGTTAAAATGCTGAACTCTTTAAGTCTTGTCGACGTCATGCTTATCAGTGATTGTAGCGGCCAAGCGAATATTCACTGCTGGATCAGTTTGCCCTACTCCTTGTCACGAACTATCGGTGAATCGAAACCCCACCCATTGACTCAATGACAGACCTTCTGATACAGTGTGCATGTGCTAACCAGGGGGGTTGGAATGGCCTAGTGGTCTAGAGTGCCGCGCTTCGACCTCTAGCTGGCCGGTCACCTCTGGCTTTCGGCTGTGGTTTCGAGCCCTGGTGTGAGCGTATGTGGCATGGAGATAGGGGCGCCTTCTCAACCTCGTGGGTTTCCTCCGGGTACTCCGGTTTCCTCCCACTGCTAAAGACCCTTACGCGCAAGCGAATTATTGAAATAAAATTAAACCATATGTTACTACCGAAATGACCTAGTTGTGTCGAGTGGATGTTAAACCCCATTTCTCTCTCTCTCTCTGTGCTAACCATTCGGCCATTCAGCCTCCTGTTTTTAAGAAACACACAAAATTATTTTTAATTTAATACTTTATGTAACTCTTAAAGATACATTATGTAACTCTTAAAGATGCATTATGTAACTCTTAAAGATACATTATGTAACTCTTAAAGATACATTATGTAACTCTTAAAGATACATTATGTAACTCTTAAAGATACATTATGTAAGATTTAGATAAAGAGCTGGCCATTCTTGCAATCTAATTGAAATTCAGATCTATATATATTTCATTTCGGTTTTTATAATTTCGATGGCCTACACTACATGTAGATCTTACTAACAAGTTATAGCGGGAGGTCACGTTCAGCCGGTTCAGATGTCAAGCACGCGACATTTGACCCTATAACCTCATTCATTCGATTAACCAATCAGAATCGTTGTTGCTTTGTTTTGATTTCTATCGCTGATAATGCCTACCCACAATGCCCCTCAAAAAAGGTCAAACCCTCGATTCGACAGACAATTTGATTGGCTGACCCCTCATTTCAAGCAGAACACGAGTTAAATAGCAAGTCTTTCAGATCCTCATGTAGTAAAGACAAGTAAAACGAAATTTTGAACTATAAAAATGAAACGAAATCGGATCTGTATTTTAATCAGATTAGCCATTCTTGCTATAATGGCACAAAAATAGATAATGCAACATGAAAATATTCAAGACTTATCCTCGCTTTCCCATTTTTAAATGAAATTTTTAAATGGCAAACCATTCTAATCAAGTTAAAATCTCTAGTGTGTGATGCCATCAAGAATTGATTATGGTCTTGTTTTGTTAATAAAATTCTAATTAATAGTTTATATAACATTTCAGGTCTAAAGAAAGACCTGCAATAGGCAGATTTAGCTCTTGCATAATGTATGTTTAACAAAAAATACTATCTGAGAACCAAAATATTTTTTTTGTGTGGCCTTCTCTTAACAATCATTTTGATTAAGTGCAATGAAATGATGCAGGTAATTGTGTTTTTATTGCAGACATTGAGTCGCGGTTTGGTGCTATGGGAGTCGGTGATGCCAACACAAGAATGGGTATTGAGTAACATTCCGGAGGTAAACATATCTTACGTCTGCTTGTTTAGCTCATTAATTGTCGTCTGCTATTCGAATTAACCTTTCTACTGCCTCTCTTCGACAATAAAAACATCAGTATTCAATAACCATATGATTGACTAGGTGTGTATAATTGTGCATATAGAAGTTTAAAGATACATTTTGATCTGGTGTGCATAGTTGTGCATATAGAAGTTACAGATACATTATAACTGGGTGTGCATAATTATATAGAAGTTAACAATACATTATGATCAGGTGTGCATAACTAGGGATATAGAAGTTAAAGATACATTATATAACTAATGATATAGAAGTTAATGATACATTATGATTAGGTGTGCATTACTAGGGATATTATAAGACAAGAATTAGCCTAAATAGTCTGGATTGTCAAGTATCATTGGTATGATAATAAAATTGTCTTGATTATCCATTTTAAAATCAAATTATTAAATGGCACTGATGTTCTCATCCATTTAACATCTTAACCATCCAGTGGTTTACTCCAACCTTGCGTGTTGCTCTAAGTTCTCCGGTTTCTTTGCACAGCCAAAAGACCGCTATGCGCAAGCGAATGATTGAAATTATATTGAACCATGTTAGTCCCGAAATGGCCTGTTTGTGTCGTGGATGTCAAACCCCATTCCTCTCTCTCCAATGGTCTAGGGTGTTGATTATGGAATTGTCACATACATAAATGCCTAAATAATATGTTATGCTCGAAAAAAGACATGCAATAGAAGGGATTTGCTTGTGAATAATGCATCCTAGTTCCTCATGTTTCCTCCCACTGCTGAAGGCCCCTAGGCATAAGTGAATTATTGAAATAAAAATTTAACCATTTGTTAGTTCAGAAATGACCCAGTTTGTGTCGAGTGGATGTTAAACTCTCTCTCTCTGGGGCATTACGAATGGTCTGCCAGGGCCAATGTATAGTGGTATAGATGGGACGAAAAACCAAGGTCACATGTACACATTGGCTTGCAGATAAAACCATTTTTGACAGTTGGAATTCGAAATAAAAGAGTAGGTAGGCCTCAGTGCTGCTGTCTGGCATACGTCTTTCTTCATTAGCCCAGTGAGTGCAGAAAAGTTCAACCTCATCTCATTTACATTAAAACACAGATTCAGCTCTTATACTATGTATCTTTAAGTATTCTGTGGTATTTCAATTAACCGCTCTACCATCTCTCATTTCCTATTTTTATATCACCTTTTGGATTTTTGCGAGATGTACCATTATTTTTATAACACTTAACATATCTTGCCGTTTTTTGTTTTGTAAACAATATGGCTGTTGTCGGTTCTGTACTGATTTTACATTCAATTCAACCACGGCAGGCTTTTCTTTCATTTGTACTTGTTTGGATATTAGGGTAAGCATTATTTATAGTGCTAGCACGATATGTCGTTGATTCGATGTATCTTGATTCAGTTTCTTACGATTCGCATATTGAATTATGTCACTCTTAATTGTCCATGGCACACAAACACTCTTAAATTGTTTTGGTCTGGGGGGTTGGGATGGCCTAGTGGTCTAGAGTGCCGCGCTTCAACCTCTAGCTGGTTGGTCACCTCTGGCTTGCGGCTGTGGTTTCGACCCTTGATGTGAGCGTATGTGGCATTTAGATAGGGGCGCCCTCTCAACCTTGTGGGTTTCCTCCGGGCACTCTGGTTTCCTCCCACTGCTAAAGACCCCTACGCGCAAGCGAATTATTGAAATAAAATTGAAACCATATGTTAGTCCCAAAATGACCTAGTTTGTGTGGAGTGGACGTTAAACCCCATTTCTCCCTCTCATCTCCTTACGATTCGCATATGTCATTCTTAATTATCCATGGCACACAAACACTTGGTCCATATTTTGATCCAAGCCAATGTCGTGATATGAAACAGTTTTATTTCTTTGCCATCGGCAGGACTAAAAATATCAATTATTAATTATTCATGTTGTTTTCTTGATAAAGATTGACCTGTTGAATATCAATTATTCATTCATCCTGTTATTTTCTTGGTAAATATTTACCAGGTTATGAATAGTGATACAAATCGTATCGTAGCACTTGAATCGCCATACGTATCATATCGTGACTGCAGTGGTAATAGCCGGCACTAGTTATTTATTACCTGTTTTGATCGTTTGACTTTGTGTTGAATCTGGGTTTAAATTGGTGCCATTAAAATTGCTAAAATCGGCAGATAATGTTATTTGTTCCGCATTTCAATCGTTTGGCAATGTTCATCTTTAAGTTATTGATGTTTTACAGATTGTGAGTAAATATGCGTTTAAAGATGGTGATGATGTTAACGATGATGGTAGCATTGATTATGAAACTATGAGGTAATAATATACAATATAATTTGATAGGCTCACAATGCAAGCTGGATGAATTAGTGTCGAAATATACAGGATATTATGTGAAGGCCTTGATAAGATGTACTTAGTTAAAGCAAGGTCAATCCTGCTATTGAAGATCGTCGGTGGATGTGGTGCTAAGGATTTTTATTTTGGGGTTATTTTTAAAGGATTGCATCCTTTTCCTCCCATGCTGGCCTGTACTGTTCCATGGATTCTTCCAACCACTATTACTACTATAGTAAGAAGGGCCTGGCAAGGGATATCTTACCAATGATTGATTTCCAATGTTTCAGTGGCCTTTAGTAATTGAACTGGTAATACACCTGACACAACTCTATTAGATACAGTTTCTGTTTATTATGAAGGGTTGTTTTGACTAGGTTAATTGTAATAAACCGTAATTCTATTCCATCTTTTTCCATCAACACCTCTTGCTTGATTTGTTAGCTAACGCAGGTAACGTGAGCTATCTGACATTTCTCGGATTTCTCTGAAAGTATAATGCAATATGTTTTTACCTTTTGAGCACTCTCAATAAATTATTTAACCTTTTAGGTCCTAGTAGGGGTAATTATATTAACTATGCCTGGGCCTTATTCACTAAAACTTGATCTAAACTATTTTAAGGATGCAATCATTTCATTGGTTTCAAGTTAAAATCCTAGTACAAGTTTTAACTCTTCATCTGCAATGATTGGGCTGAATTGCTCAAACATTTTAGTTTTTAAGATTTTGTGATACCTCCCTGGACATTTGAAATTATTATTATTGTACATTTTACAGCAAACTAATTCCACAAATAAGTGCTCACATCTGCTTTACAAAATGTGGTACAGAAATTATTAAAGGGGTATAATGGGAGATTAGAAAGAGCTGACAGTTCGTGCTATAATAGTTTTTAAAAAAAGATAACATTAAGAGAATATGCTGAAAATTTCAATCAAATTGCGCCACTGTAAACAGAGATATTAGCGATTGAATTTTAGGCCTAGCTCGATCATCATTACTAAAGTCTGTATGATAGAAAACATAGTCTCAATATCCATTTTGAAGTTAAATCATCCATCACAAAATGTATTCAAATCCAATAAACATCGCAGGCTAGTGATGCCATTGGGAGTTGATTATTGTCTGGATAAGTTAATTAATGTCTAATTAATAATTTACACAAATTTCAGGCCTAAAGAAAGACATGCCATAGGCAGATTTAGCTCTTGCATAATTTATATTTAAATAAACAAATAACATAAATAAAATCAATTACAATTAAGACAAGTAAACATTGAATTCAACTATAAAATCTCATAAATTTCATGAATACATAAACTATCATTACTATACATTAATATTAAAATTATGTATTACTGAGAAAAAGCTTCGAAAAATTTGAAAACTAATTTGAAATTGCAAAAGAAATAGAACATAAAAAATCTGCAGCAGTCTTCTAAGAATTTGAAAACTAATTTGAAATTGCAAAAGAAATAGAACATAAAAAATCTACAGCAGTCTGCGTTATCCTTTTGAACTCACCAGAAAGGAATAAGTTTCTGATCTGTATTCTGTTCTGCTGGATTATTGAGTACCAAAAATAGACTTCTTCAAAAACTTTCTTATTTTCCTAATGTCTTTGTACCTAATGACTCCACTCCATGCGGACATTTTAGAATATTCAACATCAGAAAGAATTAGATTTCTTTTTGATATAACATAACCAATTCTTTAAATGACATCTAGCAGCACAGTTAACTATTCATAATAAAACACAACACAAGTTATATATGGGTATATAACTACTCCTTAACTTGAAAACGTGACCTGTATGTGTTACAAAATGTCGTTATTAAATTATAGAGAAGTAGTTATATCCATATATAACTTGTGTTGTGTTTTGTTATGAATTACATAACCTGTCTTCATTAGCCCAGTTCGGAGCAGAACATTAAGACGTTAAAGCGGCAATTTCATATTTTTAAGTTATGTTTTTAAAATATATTAAATTAAAGCCTTTAGATAGATGGTATCTATAAACAGTCCTACCTTGTTAAAGAATAATCCTATTAATTCTATTATTCACTATTGCCAGTTCAGAAATTGGCAAAAGTATCATTTTCAACTTCAAATTCAAACGTTTGAAAATAGCTATTGCATGGGGGGAATGGAAAAACAAGGGAGGTAATTGTGTTATTATTTACGATGTGTGGAAAATAATGCCTATGATTGTATAATAGTGAGTTGACAACCTATTGAGCAAACGACTCAGAAATGAATATGTTTTGACTTTCTTAGAAAATATGAAATTCCCGCTTTAAATTCCATTTCATTTCATTTCTTATTACTGAGCTACGTTTCCACTAAATAGGCAAATAGTATTTACGCGCGCAATTCTATGGAATTTCAAGTTCAATTACTAAATTACATGTCATATCATTTCATATAACATAATCATATCCAAAAGAACAGAAAAAATCCTCAACTGCTTACTGAGTTAGGTCGTTTGAAAAAATTCATCTAAAATTACGTTGATTTTCATTTATTACTTAGCCTTCATTTTGAGGGGTTTTGTGAAACCTTTCAGGATTTATGAAATTAATAATAGTATTGAGTCTGATCTATATCAAAATTATTATTGCACTTCTAGTCTTGGTTCTCCATTTTTAAATCAAATCATTAAATAATACTCCAAAATAACTTAGACAAAAAAGTACATTCAAATAGTTTCTAAAAACCCAAAGGGCAACAAGTACCAAAAAAACTTTGGACAAATAAGTCTTTAAATTACAGAATACCTTGAACAAACAAGTACATCCAAATACTAAAAAAAAACAAGGGCAACAAGTACCAAAAAACCTTGGACAAGTAAGTCTTCAAATTACAATGCTGTGTACTTATTGACCTACGTAAAGCGAGATTAATGAGTTGATGATATGCAAGCATGTGCAGGTGTTGATATAACCATATAATTATTAATTAATCACCTTCTTCTTTCATCTTTTTTTATTTCAAGTCAAGCTTACTGTAGTTTAGTAGCTGGTGCATATATGGTTATGGGGCTCAAGTTTGCTGGATCGGCCAATCAAATGGCTTTTGAACTTTTGGTATGGACATTTGACCTTTTTAAAACAAGTATACTTATAGTTTGGGCTGTACTAATATGAATCCGAAACGGATCATTATGGTTCTTCGTGTCATCTCATCTATATGACGTCATATCAGAAATTAGTCTCTGATGAATGTACAGTTGTCAAGAGAATGTGCATGTGGAGTTTCAAATCAATTGTCCTCAGATTTGTCTTTAGGATTTGTTTAAAGGACCATTGCGCGTGGAGTTCCAAGTCAATCATACTCAAATTTGTCAAAGTCTTAGGGTTTGTTTAAAGGGCCATTGTCCCATGAACAAATAGAAGACTGGAGCATTAAATCAAATTTTTTTTTATTTAAAAAAAAACTGAGATTTTCCATGTTCCAGTTGTACATGACAGATGTAGGGTCATTTGTCCAACCTCATGTGTTTTTCTCCGGGTAGGGGTTGGGATGGCCTAGTGGTCTAGAGTGCCGCGCTTCGACCTCTAGCTAGACGATCACCTCTGGCTTGCGGCTGTGGTTTTGATCCCTGGCACTATAAACCTCAGAATGCCTCGTAAGGCATTTCTGTCCAAACGAGGTAAAAATATTGCCTCGTCGTCTTCAGTTCCAAAACAAGGTTTTTTAAATTGCCCTGTTTTTGGAACGAGGTATTTTGTTCAGAACGAGGCTTGGTAAAAATGCCTTGTTTACTAAACGTGGGTTTTTTCAAGATAGTTGGTCCCTTGTGCACCATGGCATGTACCTCAAAGAACTCATTTCTGTCGGGGTAAAGCACCCCTCATAGCACACTGTAGACTATGTCCAGGAGCAGAACAGAAAGCAGTGTTGTGAAAACGGGCTCAAATTTCGTAAGAAATACACAAAATAGTCCAGATCGATCTTAATTATATCAGCTACACTCGATATACAGTCAAAATTTCACATTTCAACAAAGAGGCCTTTCGTCTTGTCAGTCTGAACGTATCTACTACACAAGCAACTGCTGCGCGTGCTGTTTACCATAGCAACACATTCGAACGTCCAGACACTTGTATCTTTCACTCTTCAACAAGCAGTTTGATAATTGAAATGAAATGGGGTTTTACATCCTACTGTTCTACTCCTATCTTGACCAATAAAGATGGACATACACCATACAGTTTGCTATGAGGGAAATTTGGAACAGGCACTCTTAGTGCCATCCAAACGACTAGAACACTGTCCTTGTCAGACGGGCTGTCCTGCATTACTGACAAGGGGGAAACACGCCTGAAAGTCTGGATAAACCTTCTAGGGAGCCAGCGTCTTACCCAATTAACCACTGTGGCCCCATTTCATTCATCCATTTTAATTTACTGAAATACGTCTGCTTATTATTTTAGATGAAACAGATGAAGTTATGTCTGCGTTTGATATCTTCTCCGTCACGAGTTGAGCTTGCTGGGAAATCTTTGGTAGAAAATTGTTTATGCACTCTGTTACTGGCGTTATCATTGGTAAGTAAAATTGTTGTACGTTAATAGAAAAACTTGTAGATTATACAATCAGATTAAAATACAGATCTATATTTTGTTTCATTATTTTATAATTTCGATGGCAAGCCAAGAACTTGCTGTAACAGACTTCACTTCAACCTAAACGCCGGTAATATAACAACTCTTACAGATCCAATGTAGTAGAGACAAGTAAAACGAAATTGTGAACTATAAAAAGACAAAACAAAACACTATAAACTCCACAATGCCTCGTTCGGCATTTCTGTCCAAACGAGGTAAAATAAATGCCTCGTTGTCTGCAGTTCCAAAACAAGGTTTTTTAAATTGCCCTGTTTTTGGAATGAGGTATTTTGTTCAGAACGAGGCTGGTTAAAATGCCTTGTTTACTAAATGTGCTTTTTTTCCAAGATAGTTATTAGCGGTATTTGCTATCAGCGAATTTGTAAAAATTAAAATTTATGTTATTTTCTCTGATTATAATATCATAGTTTGGACTGGTTTTATTTTCGTATTAAATAACATAAATTTTAATTTTTACAAATTCGCTGATAAATACCGCTAATAATCGTTTTGGAACTGTTTTTTACCTCGTTTAAACAGATATGCCAAACGAGGCATTCTGAGGTTTATAGTGAAATAGGATCGGTGTTTAAATCAGATAGTAGATTATTATTATTATTAAGAATTTTTATGCATAGCTTTTTCCATAATCAAACGTGCACATAAAAGAACCTTCGACAGTGAATAAGTGATTAATAGCAATCTATTTTTCAGGTCATGGCGGGAACAGGAAATTTAGAGGTACTAAGATTGTGTAGAATGTTAAGAAAACGAGTGGGACCACAGCATGTTCATGCTACGTATGGATCTCATATGGTGATCTCCATGGCTCTAGGGATGTTGTTTCTAGGAGGTGGAAAGTAAGTAACTTGGGTTTTTTAAAATAAACATTATTTTTATATGCTCACATTTTCATGTGGACATATTATGCCATCGCCCCTGTCTGCCCGGACGTCCACAATTTGTTTGTGGACACTCTACAGGTCACAATTTTTATCCAGTTTTGATGAAACTTGAAATACATGTCTATCTCCCAAAGACCTCGGTTCCTTTGGATATTGGCATGTATCAGACCATAACTTCATGGATTATGGCCCCTGATTGTACGAAAAATGTCATTTTTAGCTTGTGGACACTCGTGCAAAATGTGGGCATATCTTGCCTGGCAGCCGGTGGTATTTATTTCTGGGGAAACAGGCAAAGCCTATATAATCATCCAGGCTAACGAAAACAGGAAAAGATTGATGAATTCAAATTACATGTTGTGTATTTGTCTATCTGGGTTTTTCAGATATACGTTTAAAACAACACCAGATGCTATAGGAGTTATGTTGTGTGCTTTTTATCCTAAATTTCCTACACACAGTAATGACAACAGGTAGGTACATTAAGAATAATGGCAACAGGGAGGAATGTTAAAGTAGTGACAACAGGTAGGAACATTAATGACAGCAGGTAGCCAGAGGTACATTAAAGTTATATTCCCGGGTACAAACTGGGTGATTTGATGATATATTACAACTAAAACATATTCAAACTAATTATTTTACCATAATTTTGCTTCAAATCGTTCTCAAAACATTGTAATTGACGAGTATAGCCTGCTATAAAAATCTATCGAAAGAGACCATGTCAGGCGATTACCTCTCGCCGTAACCAATGGCAACGGCGGCCAAGGACAGGGGAGAATGCATTGCATACACGAGTCGATTTGTCTGTAAGCGCTGACAATTTACCACAAATATCGAATCCTAATTAAATTCTCAGATTATCCACTGCCCGACTCTTTTTCCATGATTTTGATCCCAGAAATTGTTGTACGTCTAACTCTTCATAAAGTTTTTCAACATGTACACAAACCGCTCAAGTTTGCGTGCAGCCCTCAACGCCAAGCGTACAGGTATCCTTATTCGTTAGGTTGACTATTAAGGGAACCCTTTACATTTTTGTCCTGTATACGCTCCATGAGTGTTTTTCAGGGAATCCAGTATTTTTCTAGTAAGATTGGATATCTCTTCTTTCCATATATACCAAAATTGTCATACTATTATAGGCAATAACCACCCGATAAATACTTATCTGGGAACCCAACTTTAAGGGTACTGACAACAGTAGGAACTTTAACAACTACATGGGGAGAAGAATATCAAGAGTAGTAGCAATGGATTTGCACATTATCGACAACAGATGGGCACATCAACAGGTGGGCACATAAACAAAGACAACAGGTGGGCACATTAACGACAACATGTGGGCACATAAACGACGACAGGTGGGCATATTAACGATAACAGGTTGGCACATTAACGACAACAAATAGGCACATTAACGACAATGGGTAGGCACATTAACAACAACAGGTAGGCACATTAACGACAGCAGGTGGGCACATTAACGACAGCAGGTAGGCACATTAACAACAGCAGGTGGGCACATTAACAACAACAGGTGGGCACATTAACAACAACAGGTGAACACATTAACGACAACAACAGGTCGGCATATTAAAAGTAGATTGTTCTCGGCACCAGCAAAATTAACAACTGTCAGTACACTTCCAAGCGTATTAACCAAAGGTCGAAGTATTAATTCTTTATTTGATGGATTGATGTGCGGCAGGTATAAAGCTAATAATTGGATAGTTTCAATAGATTTAAACTAAAAAAGTATGTTAAATCAAACTTTGATTCTTTCTTTTTGTTGTTTTTTTCAAATTTTGAACAGGTACCATTTACAGGCATTCCGTCACTTGTACGTACTGGCAGCTGAACCCAGGTTACTGTTGCCAAGAGACGTAGATCGAGGTTTAGCATCGTACGTTCCGATACAAATCAGATTTAAAGAATCATCACAATATTCGTCATCAGATTTGATATTTAAAACCTACGCTCCTTGTCTTCTACCTGAACTCAGTTTATTAGAAGAGGTGGGTCATTGATTTGATCGTAATTTTTCCAGTTTTGACTGATTTTGAAAATGAATTTGAGTTTAATAAGGCTAGTGAATCCATATAAGACATGTAGAAATAGATTTCACTATATGGATATACTGCTGCTGAATTTTATTATCATGCTACGTTTCAATACTCATACAGGTATCGGGGGGGTTGGGATGGCCTAGTGGTCTAGAGCGCCGCACTTCGACCTCTAGCTGGCCGGTCACTTCTGGCTTGCGGCTGTGGTTTCGATCCCTGGTGTTATCGTATGTGGCATGGAGATAGGGGCGCCTTCTCAGCCTCGTGGGTTTCCTCCGGGCACTCCGGTTTCCTCCCACTGCTAAAGACCCCTACGCGCAAGCGAATTATTGAAATTAAACCATATGTTAGTCCCAAAATGACCTAGTTTGTGTCGAGTGGACGCTAAACCCCATTTCTCTCTCTCTCCCATACAGGTATCGGTGCTTGATAAGCAAATTTGCTTGACAACGATACTTGTATGTGTATTGATAACGATACTTGTATGAGTATTGAAATGTAGCATCAGAAGTAGTACATCCATTTAGTTGTTCTAATTTTTAAGGCTAATGAAGTTGGGCCTTATGCTTGGAGAGAAATTTGGTCTGAACAACATTGATTTCTATTACTATTCTGTCAGGGATTCTTTTTTTTTTTTCATGCATTATAACAATCTGTAGTTCTTCGTTACATCACAACAACCAGACCTGAACCACTTTGTTAGTGCGTCAGTGCCTTACGCCCTGAGTCACCAGGGCACCTTACTGAGTGTTAGGGGGTGTTTTGGAGGTCTCTTGGTTTAACGAAGGTCTGTCATTGGGTCAAGTGGCATGGTTTAGATCCCCATTTGTACGTGACCAGGAGTAGGGTCACCTATCCAACCTTGTAGGTTTTTTCTGTGTCCTCCGGTTTCCTCCCACTGCTAAAAGACTCCTGCACGCAAGTCAATTGCTTAAATGATATTGAACCATATGTAGTCTCAAAATGTCCTAGTTTGTGTCGAATGGAGGTTAAACCATCTCTCTCTCTCTCTCTCTCTCTCTCTCTCGCTCTCTCTCTCTCTCTCTCTCTGTCTCTGGTTGGTAGCATAAAGCTTAGTATAGACTAGTTATCCATGACCAATGGTTAAATGACATTATAGACTCGATTGTGTACCTAGCAAAAATTGGTGAGTATTGCCACTGGTATTATATCTACTGAAAGAGCATCAGTTTCTGACAAGTTATTTTCTTTCCATATTTTAGATCACCATATTGGGTCCAAGATATTGGCCGATTGTATTCCATGTGGATAAAAACTGGAGTATTTTAAAGTAAGTAAGTTTTAATAACATCCACCTCGTCATTGAAGGGAGCTGGGCCCATGGATGGGGTTAGGGTTAGATTAAATGAAATGAAATGGGGTTTAACGTCCTACTCTTCTGCACCTGACCCGGGCTAATGGAAGATGAGCAAACGCCATACAGTGTGCTATGAGGGAAATTTTTGCCCGGGCAGCGGCGCTACGTCCCACTCTTATATCAAATTCCAACTGCCAAGGGATCTTTTACGTGCACTCCAATGTGTACATGGGACCTTGGTTTTTTATCCCATCTGAACAACTAGGCAGCTGTCCTTGTCAGGCCCTCCTTCTGTATCACTGACAAGGGGAAACCACGCTGGAAAATCGAGATGAACTTTCTCGGCCAATGCAGGGATCGAACACCCGACCTCCAGACTAACGAGCCAGCGCCTTAAACACTTAGCCACCGTGATAAAAGGATATAACTCTAGATGACTCAATATTATCAAAACTTTTTGAGGGATCATGGTGGTTAAGTGGGTAAGACTCTGGCTCACTAGCTCAGCGGTCGGGTGTTCTAACCCCGCATCGGCCGAGAAAGTCAGTGATGCAGGATGGAGGACCTGACAAGGACAGCTGTCCATTCGTTCAGATTCAGATGGTACGAAAAACGGAGGTCCTGTGTACACATTGGCTAACACGTAAAAAATCCCTTAGCAGTTGGAATTAGATGTAAGAATAGGCCGTAATGCTGCTGTTCGGGCAAAATTTCCTTCATAGCACACTGTATGGCGTATGCCCGTCTTCATTAGCCCAGTTAGGAGCAGAACAATAGGACTTAAACTCCATTTCATTCCCATAATTGAAAACATAAAATTTAAATTCCATTTTGCTTATGGGTTCTTGTTATCCAACGTTTTAAAATCTGTTCCCGGCCTCCAGTTCTCTACGATCTTGTACATTTGATCATTGTGTTAATTAAATTGATAACTATTTTTATCACAGACGTGATATCCTCATCACGATTACAATACCAAAGGCGAGCAGACGACATAAGATACATCAGTTGGCTTGCAGGCATTTTGTTTTGAGAGAAACCCCACAAAGAAAGGCAGGCAATCCCCCTCTTTGTTAAATACAATACACACATGACAATTACTGCTTATTACTCCTGCACACCTTGTTAAATAGAGGAGAGGGGTATCGTTGATTGGTTAGCACCTGCGCGTATTATCATAATGTCTTTTCATTGAGTCAACTGGCGTGGTTTCGATTCTCCGACTTTCTCATGTTTTCTCCCACTTCTATAGACCCCTACGTGCAATCGAATTATTGAAATAAATTTAAACCATATGTTAGTCCCAAAATGACTTAGTTTGTGTCGAGTGGACGTTAAACCCCATCTCATTGAGTCAACTAACGTGATTTTGATTACCCGGTTTTCTCCGGGTTTCTTTGGTTCCCTCCAACTGCTATAGACCCCTACACGCAAGCGAATTATCGAAATAAAATTGAACCATATGTTAGTCCCGAAATTAACTAGTTTGTGTCGGGTGGATGATAAACCCCATCTCTCTTGTGATGCACTATAAAAATCGTTCCTATTCACTTCATAATCTAGTTCGTACAGATATTGACAAAATGGACACTCTAGAAGTTATAATTTTTATCAGAATTTGATGAAACTTAAAATATATGTTTATGTCCCAAAGATATCGCTTCCTTTTGCTATATGTGCACATCAGACGATAAATTCCTAGATTGTGGGCCCTCTACTTCTAGAGGGCAGAGTTTTTATCTGATTGTAAATATATCACTGTTACACCATAATACTTTTTTACTCTCCCACTATACTTGGAAAGTTTGTCATAACTTGTTCTCTGGAAGACTAAGTCAACATAATGGCAGTCTGAATATCCATGATAGTTATCTCGATTTTAAAGGCCTTTGGTTACATAGATAAGGATGTTGGCCTCGTTGACCATGACGACGTGCACGCATCTAGTAATAAATAGCACTGCTTAACTGATAATTTCCGTTACTGATTCGTGTCTTAAAAGTACATTTTATTTATATATTTATGCCAAAGGGGATTGACATTTTGTATTTTCTGTGTTGATGTTTGGATGTGTTCAGCAGTTAGTGCATCAAGTCACACTATCATTGTCTGGTTGCTTCACTGTAATGTATTGTGTGGGTTGAGTGCACTTTTAGATCAGGATGTTTTTCAGGGTCAGAGGGGTTGGAAGATGGAATAGTTTGCAAGTGCGTGCTGTATCAGAAAGCCTGTCATTGAGTCACCTGGCATGATTTCAAATCCCAGGTTGTACATGAAAAGGAGTAGGGTCGCTTGCCCAACATCGTGGGTTTTCTCCGGGTCATCCGGTTTCCTCCTACTGCTAAAGACCCCTACACGCAAACGAATTATTGAAATAAAATTAAACCGTATGTTAGTCACGAAATGACCGAGTTTATGTTGAGTGGGCATTAAACCCCATTTCTCTTTCTCTTCCGGATCATGTACCATTTAGTTGTCCCAAGTCCAGTCAAAACAATCCAGATGATTTCGGAACTAACGTAGGGTTCAACTGTAAGACAATGGTATAGACAGGCGTAACACACATCTAATTACATACATTAGTCAATAAGACATCACTTCCAGTTATAGTATTGTTAGATATTATTATGTGATTGCCCGTTAAATGAAGGCGTATTATTACTTGTATGTGACAGGTTTTCTACCACAACTTAAATAAATGAAATCAAATCAAATCAAATCATATCAAATGGCGTTTAACGTCCTACTCTGAACTTGACTAATTATGAAGGGCATACGCCATACGGTGTGCTATGAGGAAATTTTTACCCAAACAGCGGTACTACAGCCTACTCTGATATAGAATTCCAACTGTTAAAGGATCTTTTACGTGCATGCCAATGTGTACACAAGACCTTGGTTTTCCTTCTCAGCAGAACGACTAGACAGCCGCCTTGTCAGGCCCTTCATCCAGCACCATTGACAAGAGATTACCACATCGGACTTCCAGGCTTGCGATCCAGGGTCTTATCACTTAGCCACTCTGACTCCACGCAATTAAGATAAGTTATGGAAATAAATGTGAGCATATGTTAGTCTCAAAATGACCAAGATGTGCGGGTGTGACAAGAATTATTGTCGTTTTCCTCCCACGATTAAAAATTATTGAAATAAGTGGAAGCATCTGTTACATGTACTTACAATCTGGCCTATTTTCTATTCAGGGCAGAAAAATAGGACGAAAGTTAAAGCCCATTTCATTTCATTTCAGAGCAAGATTGGTTTATATATTACGTCCATATTCATTATTGATTATAGATCAGGTTACATATCAGTTATAATTACCATCTTCATTATTTTCCTTCCCACAGATCTCTACTGGAGAAAGGCCAAGTGTTATCCGTCAAACAACGCGCAGGTCACCTGTCATACGCAGAAGATCCTCAGGTAATTATTTATAATTAATTCAAACCTCCGTCACATTTTTATATAATACAGATTAGATTTCATTAACCCAGTCGGAGCAGAACAGTAGGATGTTAAACTCGTTTCATATCCAGATTTAATTACTAATAATTATATTTTTCTTTTCTCGTAAATACAAATTAATGATAGTCATTCTGGCATTTTGGTTGTTATAGACGTTTTATGTGATATTTAACTCTAATTATCATCTTACTGTGCTATTAAACTTTCTCTAATTTTTTTATCCTTTATCGATAAGACATGAACTTTCTAATGAATTGCGGGTGATTGGATGACATTTTTTCATAATGTATGTCATTGAGTCAACTGGTGTGGTTTAAATTCCCTGGTTGTACATGACATGAAGTCGGGTCGCCTGTCCAACCGTGTGGGTTTTTCTCCTGGTCCTACACGCACAAACAAATTATTGAAATAAGATTAAACCATGTGTTAGTCCCAAAATGACCTAGTTTGTTTTGCATTGCAGTTAAACCCATTTCTCTCTCTCACTCTCTCTCTCACTCTCTCTCTCTTTTCTAATGAGTTGGTGGCTCAATTTATGCCATTGAGTCCAGTGGTATGGTTTCGAGTTTGTTTCTCCACTTCTATGTGGCAAAAAGGATTTGTGTACGTATTGGTGTGCACTTAAAAGATCCATGGCAGTTGGAATTCCATATAAGAGTAGGCTATAGTGCGTCTGTCTGGGCAAAATTTCCCCTAAAGAACACTGTATGGCATATGCCGTCTTTATTAGCCCTGTCAGAGCAGAGCAGTAGGACATTAAACACAATTTCCGTGTCTTTAGCCGTACCTGACAAGAAGTTGACGCAGATGACATCTTGAACTTTGTGCCAGACAGGTTTTAATAATAACACTGAAAACACAGAAAAAAAATAAATCAGCGTCGGACAAAATGACAGGCTGCAGAAGTAGGGTGCCTGTCAAAACTTTAATTTGTACCTGACAATGTCTGCGACAGGTGACTCATTACCTTTAGATCTGGGGGGTTGGATGGCCGGATGGTTAGCGTGTGCGTGCTGTATCATAAAGCCTGTCATTGAATCGACTGGCTTGGTTTTGAATAGGAGTAGGGTGCAACCTAGTGGGTTTTCTCAGAGTCCTCCGGTTTCCTCCCATTGCTACAGACCCCGACAGGCAAGCGAATTATTGAAATAAAAATGACAGTTGGATTTCGACATAAGAGGAAGCCAAAGCGCCACTGTCTGGACAAATTTTCCATCATTTGTCACAGTAGCTGGTCTTTATTAATCCAGTCGGAGCAGAACAGTCGTCCGTTTTGCTCCCACTGCTAAAGAAATAAAATTGAACCACATGTTAATCCCGAAATGACCTAGTTTGTGTCAAGTGGACGTTAAACCCCATTTCTCTCTTTCTCTGTCTCTCACGTTTAGATCATAATATCTCGCATTGAGTCAATTGGCATGGTTTCGATTAGCTGCTTATACATGACAAGATGTTGGGGCGGTCTGTCCAAACTTGTAGGTTTTCTCTTGACACTCTGGTTTCCTCACACTGATAAAGACGCCCACGCACAAACAAATTATTGAAATAAAATTGAATTAAATCATCTAGTTTGTGTTTTGTGGACATTAAACCCCATTTCCCTCCTTTATTTTTGGATACAGCCTGACTGTTTGCTTGTATTATAAAATTATAGGCTACCAGTAAGTTAAAGGGGTTGAATGGCTGAATGATTTAATGTGTGCGTGTTAGAACATGAGGTCTGTGATAAAGTCAAGTAGTGTTTCTATTCCCTCGCCCGTCCATCGGTTTTCTCCTGTTTCCTCCCACAGCTAATTACAAAGAAAGATCCCTGTGTGCAAGCAAATTATTGAAATAAGATTGAACCATAGTTAGTCACAAAATTCTCTCTCTTGTTTTATCCAAATTACTGTGCTAATTAGCCTACTCAGATTATGAACCGCTTGGCCGATTCTCCAAATGCTGCTGTAGCCTATAAATCCATAGCCGCCCCCAACTTTCAGGCTGTCGTTATCTAGACATTAAGTAATTCTCCAGACAGAATTAAATTGATCATCAGACTATGTAGAGCAAGATAGTTGGTGTTTAGACTTAACGAGGTTTTAATAGTGGGTTCTTGTTTTATTTACCTGGATGCTAGCTATGTTCTACTATATATAATGATAATTACTATTAACCATGTTATCAATAGATTAGCAGCACAGTAGTCTCTAGACAGAGAGGTTTGATATTTGTTTCAGGGGCGTGTACAGAAAAATCTTTGGGGAGGGGGTCCCGTCTCGGTGTGTTTGACTGCCACACAGCCTCAAGTTGTGTATGGGGTGTTAGGAGTCTCTAGACAGAGAGGTTTTATATCTGCTTAAGGGGGGTCTCTCCCAGAAAATTTAGAAAGTTTGAAGTCGATTTCCTTCTATCTGAATCCATTTCTGAAGGGAATTTACTCCTGTGTAGACTCCACATGAGCAGGGGAGGTCTGGACTCTGGACACACTCCCACTATGGACACACGCCTGTGTTTCCACAACTACTTTGAAAAGTTGTTTGGGTTTTTTTTATTTGGGGGATCACGTGGCTAAGTGGGTAAGGCGCTGGCTCGCTAGCCTGGAGGTCGGTTGTTCGATTCCTGCATTGGCCGAGAAAGTTCCATCTCGATTTTCCGGCGTGGTTTCCCCTTATCAGTGAAACAGAACGGAGGGCCTGACAAGGACAGCTGTCTAGTTGTCGGATGGAACAAAAAACCAAGGTCTCGTGTACACATTGGCGTGCACGTAAAAGATCCCTTGGCAGTTGGAATTCGATATAAGAGTAGGCCGTAGCGCCGCTGCCCTGGCAAAACATCCCCCATAGCATACTGTATGGCGTATGCCCGTCTTCCATTAGCCCAGGTCAGGTGCAGAAGAGTAGGACGTTAAGTTAAACCCCATTTCATTTCATTTCATTGTTTGTTTATTTACGGGGGGTTGGGATGGCCTAGTGGTCTAGAGTGCCGCGCTTCGACCTCTAGCTGGCCGGTCACCTCTGGCTTGCGGCTGTGGTTTCGAGCCTTGGTGTGAGCGTATGTGGCATGGAGATAGGGGCGCCTTCTCAACCTTCGTGGGTTTCCTCCGGGCACTCCGGTTTCCTCCCACTGCTAAAGACCCCTACGCGCAAGCGAATTATTGAAATAAAATTAAACCATATGTTAGTCCCGAAATGACCTAGTTGTGTCGAGTGGACGTTAAACCCCATTTCTCTCTCTCTCTCTCTCTTGTTTATTTACACAGTAATTAGTAGGATTAAAATTAAACTGATTTGTGACAACATTTTCTTCTGACTTGGGGTAGGGGTGGGTGGATTGCCGAATGGTTAGCATCTGCGTGCTGTATCATAAAGCCTGTCATTGAGTCAACTGGTGTGGTTTCGAATCACCGGTTGTTCGTGACAAGGAGTAGGGTCGTCTGTCCAATTTTTTTAAATGAAATTAAACCATATGTTAGTCCCGAAGTGACCTATTTTGTGTTGAGTGGACGTTAAACCCCATTTCTCTCTCTCTCTCTTCTAACTTGAATAGAAGTCATTGTCACTTTAAAGATCCTTTCCCACGTACACACTGAGTAATTTGATGATTATTTGGACGGAAAATATATATATTCAAACTAATCTTATAAAAAATTTTCTTCAAATCCCTTTCAAAACTTTGTTTTCATCTGGAGATACCAGAAGCTATAAATAAACTGTTATCAGTGGCCATGTCTGTCAGCCCAATTCATTGTGGGAGGTTCATTTTATAGAATGTATTTGTCATTACTTACTGTCCATTTATCATAAGGGGGGTTGGGATGGCCTAGTGGTCTAGAGTGCCGCGCTTCGACCTCTAGCTGGCCGGTCACCTCTGGCCTGCGGCTGTGGTTTCGAGCCCTGGTGTGAGCGTATGTGGCATGGAGATAGGGGCGCCTTCTCAACCTCGTGGGTTTCCTCCGGGCACTCCGGTTTCCTCCCACTGCTAAAGACCCCTACGCGCATGTGAATTATTGAAATAAAATTGAAACCATATGTTAGTCCCGAAATGACCTAGTTGTGTCGAGTGGACGTTAAACCCCATTTCTCTCTCTCTCTCTCTCTTGTTTATTTACACAGTAATTAGTAGGATTAAAATTAAACTGATTTGTGACAACATTTTCTTCTGACTTGGGGTAGGGGTGGGTGGATTGCCGAATGGTTAGCATCTGCGTGCTGTATCATAAAGCCTGTCATTGAGTCAACTGGTGTGGTTTCGAATCACCGGTTGTTCGTGACAAGGAGTAGGGTCGTCTGTCCAATTTTTTTAAATGAAATTAAACCATATGTTAGTCCCCAAGTGACCTATTTTGTGTTGAGTGGACGTTAAACCCCATTTCTCTCTCTCTCTCTTCTAACTTGAATAGAAGTCATTGTCACTTTAAAGATCCTTTCCCACGTACACACTGAGTAATTTGATGATTATTTGGACGGAAAATATATATATTCAAACTAATCTTATAAAAAATTTTCTTCAAATCCCTTTCAAAACTTTGTTTTCATCTGGAGATACCAGAAGCTATAAATAAACTGTTATCAGTGGCCATGTCTGTCAGCCCAATTCATTGTGGGAGGTTCATTTTATAGAATGTATTTGTCATTACTTACTGTCCATTTATCATAAGGGGGGTTGGGATGGCCTAGTGGTCTAGAGTGCCGCGCTTCGACCTCTAGCTGGCCGGTCACCTCTGGCTTGCGGCTGTGGTTTCGAGCCCCGGTGTGAGCGTATGTGGCATGGAGATAGGGGCGCCTTCTCAACCTCGTGGGTTTCCTCCGGGCACTCCGGTTTCCTCCCACTGCTAAAGACCCCTACGCGCATGTGAATTATTGAAATAAAATTGAAACCATATGTTAGTCCCGAAATGACCTGGTTGTGTTGAGTGGACGTTAAACCCCATTTCTCTCTCTCTCTCTCCATTTATCTTACTTATTGAGGCTTAGGTAAATTCTGAATTATTTTCAGTCATCTTCTTTTTCCGACGTTTAATTGCAGAGTCTTTTGTACGTTGACACTCCTCGATGTTCCAAAAAATTCCTAACAATTGGGTGTCTATATACTTTCCATATGCCGTATTTGCCATATGTGTATGGGAAATAACCACCCGATAAATACTTTCGGGACAATGTATCTTTAGATCCGTCTGTAGATAATAAGGTTTTAATTAGACTGAATCCAAATCCAGCCTGAATTACTTACGGCCTTGAAATGCTAACAGAAAGAAATTCTTTTTATGACTGCTATCGTGGACCTATAAAAGCAGTTGCTTAAGTAAAGGATAAAATTTGAAAAAGCAAAGTATTCTGTTATACAGAGAGAGAGAGAGAAATGGGGTTAAACGTCCAATCAACACAAACTAGGTCATTTTGGGACTAACATAATATGGTTTCAATTTTATTTCAATAATTCGCTTGCACGTAGGGGTCTTTAGCAGTGGGAGGAAACCGGAGTGCCCGGAGGAAACCCACAAAGTTGAGAAGGCACCCCTATCTCCATGCCACATACGCTCACACCAGGGATCGAAACCACAGCTGCAAGCCAGAGGTGACCTGCAAGCTAGAGGTCGAAGCGCGGCACCCTAGACTACTAGGCCATCCCAACCTCACTTTTGTTATACAACCAATGATATTACACTGTTATATAAAGATACATGATGGGATATTCGATAAAGACTTACCAGTATTCAGTTCTCACTGTAATAGTTATTTATATAATAGATATTGAAAAGGGTGTATTTTTGTCCAATTACTTCACTAGAGGCTGAGAAAACCTCATTTTAAAAACACTAGCCTCAATTGTCATTGTTACCACTGTGATTAATCATCAATTAGCGTTGAACGGTTGATCGCATTCAAATCCAATGAAAGTCGGATACATATGATAGCATTGAGAGCTGATTATGATCTTGTTTTGTTTAATCAATAGTTTATGTAACATTTCAGGCCTAATGAAAGACCTGCAAAAGGCAGAATTAGCTCTTGCATAAAGTATGTTTGATAAATGTTAAGGAGAGAAGAGAAATTGTATTTAATGTCGACTTGACAAAAACTAGGTCACATGGTTCCATTTTATGACGACCCAATGTTTTGTTTTTCATCCCAAGTAAAAAAACTGAAGGTCAAAAGGGTTAATTATCCGATAGAGAAACTAGTTATTCGGTAGACTGTATTGAAGCAGGATTTCTTTGATGGTCTAGGCACTAATTATATAACAATCCATCGGAGGATTAGAATATCTCAACTACAAACAAATTATTTTCCCATTTTATTTAATCTTTTGTACTTGTAGCTGTGTGTCATTCTGAATTATATTTGTCAGGATGATGAGCAAATGAGAATCACTTATTCCAAGGATTCATGTGTAGCAATTATATTTATATACTCCTAGAGTCGACGGTTCTATTTTTCCTGCTATAAAAAAATTACTGTATTAGGCCAAACCAAATTTTCATGGTTCCTCCTTGTCAGTGATGGAGAGCCTGACAAGGACAGCTGTCTAGTCATTTGGATGGAACAAAAAAAACAGGGTCCCCTAAACACATTGGCGTGCACATTTTCACAGTTGGAGTTCAATACAAGAGAAGGCCGTAGTGCCGCTGCCCGGGCAAAATTTCCCTCATAGCACACTGTATGGCGTGAGCCCGTCTTCATTAGCCCTATTTGATGCAGAACAGTAGGACGTTAAATTTCATTTCATTTCCAAACCAAATTTTGAATAATATTATTTAAGAGAGACATGGGGTTTATTGTCCATTTGACTTTGACGCAAACTAAGCCTTTAGTGATGGGAGGAAACCGGAGAAAACCCATGATGTTGGACAGGTGACCGTGATTCTTCAACACACATGTGTTACCCTTTCGACCCCCATCCCTGAATAATAATAAAAGAAAAACAGCTTGTTGTTCGATAAAATATTGAAATAAATTTGTTTCATATTTTCAGGGATATAGAAGTATCCTGGCGAAATCCCTGACATCAGATCATTCAAGTCATGGTGCCAGTAATGTAAGTTGATATATAATATTATAACCAGAGAAGCTATATATCAGGTGGCCCAGAAAAAATTTAATAATTTGACGGAAAGTGGATAATTTGTTTAATATCACAAAATGTTACATGAGAGTGGAGACTACTTAAACTTTAAAGGAGCTAAATCGCTAATATTTGGGATCTAGAAATTGACACAAGTGGGTCTCAGCGCATATAATACTCTTATGATATGAATGTATATAAACTGATTTACATTCAATTGTTTCCGTTTTTACTCTAATTTCAAATCAGTTATGTTCGGCGAAATAAGCCAGCAGTGTCAATTGAATGTTATTCCAGTCTACATGCGCCGTTTGATTTGGTGCAATGTTTCTAGCTTCATTCCTCGAGTCAGTGGTGCAGGACGGAGGGCCTGACAAGGATAGCTGTCTAGTCGTTCGGATGGTAAGAAAAAGCCAGGTTCCATGTACACATTGGCGTGCACATAAAAGATTGCTTTGCAGATGGAATTCGATATAAGAGTAGACCGTAGTACCGCTGTCAGGGCAAGATTTCCCTCATAGCAATCTGTATGTCATCATTAGCCCAGAGCAGAACAGTAGGATGTTAAACCCCATTTTATTTCATTTCTCTCTCACAAAACCAATATATATTAACAAGTGTCATTTTCAACGAATGGAATGATAGTTCTGCATTAGATATTGTGGGCCAGAGTGGGAATCGTGTAAGAATCAGTAATTGCATAGCACCAAGATTACCTTGTCAATACTAAAACAAAACAAATATAAACTAAAGAGTGTCAGTGAAAATGAACGTAATGATAATTCTAGGTTAAGATTTGGGTCAGTGACAGGAACTGTGTAAGAATCTGTAATTGCATAGCACCAAGATTACCCAGTCACAATGAAGACGAGATTTTCTCTCTATATACGGCTAGTCTGTTATTATCATTATAGATGATTTCAAATCATACTTATTGATGGCTAATGATTTTATAATCATCGGCTTTAACTTGGCTTTCTATATACAGTAATTACATCAGCTTTCCATTGTGACTTTTTTCTCTCCTAATCTAAATTTTTCTAATTGGCTTTTGGAGAAAATAGGAGACTATTGAAATGGAGTTATCTGTCTACATACTCAAATTAAAGGGGTGGGCTGACTAGTCTGCGGCCAGGTCCCCAAAATACCGAATATTAAAGCAGCCCCCAAATTAGTTATTTAAAAAAAATCAGTACCATAAATAAATTTATCATTTATTGTATGTTATATATTTTTGTGCCAGATAAATCCATCAATCCACCATACTGACATATAAATTGCATTGATGTGGGTGTGACGGACAATGACCAGAATATGTTCCCGTTTTGACTAAGCACCTGTCTGTCTGCCCATCACACCTTTTAGAACACAACTAGATCTGCCAGGCAGATATGAAAGCTTTCATATTCCCTGTCACTTCTTGTCACATGCCATGAGTTATATAAAGAGTCTCAACAAGGAAAAATGATTATTGAAATGGATCAAATTTGGTGGGGATGTTCATTATGTTAATGTCTGTACTGAATTCTATCATAAATTTTTCTGTCTGTCCGTCAAACATTTTTTAATACAATATCTCTGCTTCTGATTGTAGCAGCATGTTCAATCTAGGTGTATATGTTCATTAGGTGAATGTCTTGATTTGAGTGTCATGATGAGCATTATCTGTATTGGCTGAGCAGCTGTTCGCCACTCCATTTGGAAATAACTTTGTTTCTACTTGGTGTAGATGTTCAGCGGGTCATTGTCTTGACTGAGTTCCATGAAGTGCATTTTGAGATCGATCACTTCAAGTCCTTTACTGTGCGGTGATCAACCCCAGGCTCGTGTTTGTTTTCATCCATTCCATTTCAGGGTTTACAAAGTCCATATTCTGTCTTGTTTTGTAGTTGACTTTTGTTATTAGTTCTTAAACAATTATTTGAACATTCACCGACTGATGGAGTTTTAATTCTTTTTTAAAGATGCTCCACTCTTAACCGAGATATTTTAACATTTTTAGTTAATTTTTTAAAAAATTGTTCCAATCCACCAAATATTGGAGGCTATAATGGCACCGAGAGCTGGTTATGGTCTGGATAAGTTGAATAATGTCTTATAAATAGTTTATATAACTAACAAATTAGGTCTAAAGAAAGGTCTGAAATTGGCAGATTTAGCTCTTGCATAATGTATGGTTAAAGAATGCATCTTTAAGTAAATGTTTTGTAATCGGTTTTAGATGTCAATTATAACTAATGGATTTCAATTAATTGTTGTCTCTTATAATAAATATTTACTAATATAATTACAATCAAATCAACTGGATTCTTTTTTTAAATAATCACAAGTTGAAAGAAAAAGATATTGATTTATAATTATTCTATCAGCACTGGGGGGTTGGGATGGCCTAGTGGTCTAGAGTGCCGCGCTTCGACCTCTAGGTGGCCGGTCACCTCTGGCTTGCGGCTGTGGTTTCAAGCCCTGGTGTGAGCGTATGTGGCATGGACATAGGGGCGCCTTCTCAACCTTGTGGGTTTCCTCCGGGCACTCCGGTTTCCTCCCACTGCTAAAGACCCCTACGTGCAAGCGGATTATTGGAATAAAATTAAACCATATGTTAGTCCCGAAATGACCTAGTTGTGTCGAGTGGACGTTAAACCCCATTTCTCTCTCTCTCTCTCTCTCTCCATCAGCACTTTATACAATCCTTTGTCACTTGGTATATGTAAACATTGACTATTCAAAGTTTGATTTTATTTATTAATTTATTTACTGTGATGTTGTTTTTATTTGTGCATATAAATTGTTTTGTGATATAGTCTTGTCTTGAATAAAATCACTGTATGTTTGGCGCAGTATAGCCCGGTTGGTGCTGACTTGCTATAAAACCACATTTCATTCATTCATTGACTGCCCTGGTCCCAGTTTCACAAAATATTTTCAAACTTAACTTCAGAATTTACTCAAAGTTGTTCGCATTAATTAAACTAAATATAGCCCTTTATACATTTTTTGTTGTTTTAATGTATAAAATACATCAACAAGAAAGTCTGTGCAAAGTTTTGTGTTTCTTGATCAAAGATATATCTCATCAACAGTGATTGAAAGTTGAGTAAATTCTTTACTTAAGTCTGAGAATGCTTTGTGAAACAGTGTTCCTTGAAGACTTGGAGAAAATACCCCATACTGGTACATCACTGACAGCATGAAACTGCTGCTCCTTTGACCATGTCAATCGCGTGTCCAACCTCGTGGGTTTTCTCCAGGTCCTCAGGGTTTCATCCCACTGTTAAAGATCCGCAAGCGAATTATTGAAATAAAATTGAACCATAAGTTAGTACCGAAATGACCTAGTTTGTGTTGAGTGGACGTTAAACCCCCTTTCTGTCTTTCTCGCTCTCTCTCTCTCTCTTTCTAGGCCATGTCAAACACTCGAAGTAATGAGAACAGCTCCTTAATGTTTTAAAACTGTATACCAGTCCTTGGGTGGTTTAGCGATCTCTTAGGACAGGGCAGTTGTAGCGAGTTCGAGTTGGGAGCGGGGAGGATACTGATTGTACAAATGTGTGTTCATTTATTTATAAATTACTCCTGAGTTGCACGTCAGTTTGGATCTCTCCTCTGAAGTCCCCAATTATGCACATTGTTCCGACAGGTGTGAATGAGTTTCAGGTAGTCCAAGTGATGAACTGGAATGTTTAGATTTAAATAATAAATGTTTTTATTGCAGCCTGAAGTAATTAAATCCTTTACGTCTGACAAGAGAATAACAGCATTAGCAGAAGTTTTTCTCAAACCAACTTCTGCTCTGGTATGCAATTTTAAATTTTTATTTTTTTCCAAATTATAAATGATATTATTCCAAGTTATAAATGATATCATTCTAAGTTATAAATGATATCATTCCATGATATAAATGATATCAAGAGCCCTTGACAATTTGAAATAAGAGTAGGCAATAGCATCGCTGTTCAGATAAAATGTCGCCTTTGTACATTGTATTGCATATGCCCATCTTCAAAGGCCCAGTCGAGCAGAACAGTAGGACATTATACCCCTTTCCTTTTTTATACGCCCACATTATCATGTGGACGTATATTGTCCTCGCCCCTGTCCGTCTGTCCACAATTGTTTGTGAACACTCTATTGAAAACTCCGCTGTGTTACTTGTCATGCCATTAACACCATGGGCCCCTAACATGGAAATTATTTAAAAAATAACATTTTTGAAACATTTTCCATGTTACAGGTGTTTGTGACAAACACACGGAACCAGGCTGAGGGATCCCGACCTACGCGAGGATTGAACCCTTTATCTATGCCCGTCTAGTGTTGAAAATCGGAGCGAGATTTGTGATCCGAATACTTTCGTTTGCTATCCGAATACTATTCGGATAATTCAGAAATGTAAAAGTCTTCTACGGAGTTACCCCAATATTTCATATATTCGTATTTTTTGTGTATTTTTTTCAATATGTTTGTCATCCGCGTCCGGTGGGAAAATCATACTTTCGATTTGCACATTTTTTGATCCGCGAATAAAAAACGTGCTTACCTTTTGCCCATATTAGGACTATCTATTACATGTATATCCTAAAAATCCATGATGTGAAGAAATTTGTGTATCACTGCCCCTCTTATTCACCCCCACTCTTTTTATTTCGTTCAATCAACTCGAATAAAAGAAAAAGTAAATAAAAACACGTCCCATTTATTTCACAATGGCTACATGCTTTGTTCGGTGTCTAATGAAAATGCATGTGACCTAGGTCAGTATGAATACATTTCACTGCGAGAAGTTTAAACTCAGTCCCGTGTCCCGTAAACAAACGCAGGGTATGGATATTATTTTTTATTCTTTGCATTGCATTAACAATTTAATGTTGAACAAACGATAGTGATAATACCAAATTAAACACTTCAACGGCGAAATAATGTAGATGATTCCACTCAGCACTTACGTCATTCATAAAGGGTTCGTTTCAAAATAACCAAATATATTAAATTCAACAGAGAACGTGAAAAAAAATATTTAAATAATATTTGTTGATATTTATTATTCAGCACACTTATGGTATAAGTATATTGTACCGGGTGCATCCATTGAAATGGGATCGAGATTTAGTCGCTTAATTAGCAGTAACGGTGGTCACAGCCGTCGAAAAATACTCGTTCTAATGGAACAGATGTAGACGGGATTCTTAAAATATCCTTTGCTAGCTTAGACAACAAGGGGGTGCCTAAGTTCGTTAATTTTCGACCACTGTTGAGGACACGTGTCAGCAGAGCACACATCTTTCGATTTAAAACAATTAACCTGTCTTTCCGCATGACCAGGCATCGGTAGGGCTAAACTGGGATGAATTTTAAGTATGGCAATCAACTGCTCTTTTTCGGTGACATACATTTTATCAATATAATTTTTGATTGTGGTATGTCATGGGACTCGTTATCGAGGGTTTATCGTTTTGTTCATGTCAACAAAGCGTTGCGCCATTGTCAAAAAGTATGTCTGCGTACGGCGTACGTGATCAGTTGCATTAGGGAAAATTTCAAAGTAATCAAATGTAAAAAATGACTATATATAGAACATAACGGAGTTTCAGAAGATTGAAACGGATAATAAAATTATTCGGATATCCGTTATTTTGTATCCGTTAACGGATATCCGAATAATAGTTTCAACACTATGCCCGTCTTCATTAGACTAGTCTGTTCAGAAAATTGAGATGTACCTTAAAACTAATTTCATTTCTCACATTTCATTTGTTTCTCTCTTTGAATAATTGATCCAATCACACAATTTTCTAAGATTTCCTTTCGATGATTTGGGTTTGTTTTTTTTTCGCTGATAGTTTATTTAAAATTATAAGTCTCGGACATCTGCTAATGGGATTTTGTTTTTACTGATTATATTAAATACTAAATAGGTTTTTAAGTGGTATTACTTTGCACCCGTTTTACTTGTAATTGTTAGGTCACCGACATTGGTTAGGACAAAAATTGATTTTATTGCCGTCTGTTGGAAAGATAATAGCGACGACGACAGTTAAAAATCTGGGTTTATGAAAGCAGAATATATTTCATCAGAAACCATTTACAGATATATTCTTGTGGGAATTATGTTTGTAATTAGACTGTTTGTTTAATAGAAATGGAATTGGATCTTTTCCAAATCTTGTGTACACTTGTCAGGGTTGATAACTCTGAGGCCAACAAGGAAAATATGCCTTGTGTAAAATTATCCTCCTTCCAAATACATGCGTAAACCATAAAAATACAGATTAATAGAATGAAATCAAAGCTTTGGTTAGACTGTTGGTTGGATGATGGAAATGAAATCAGATCTTTTTAAGTGAACTTCCATGCCCTTCATATTACAAGACAAATTTTTATTGCGGGGGGGATGGGGGGGGGATCCTAGGCCCTGTTTCTCAAAATCTTAACTAAAGATAAAATCCAAATTTTACAATAAGATACTTCAATTTTGATTAGCTAAGCACTAAAATCAATTTTATATTATCCAATAAAATTACTAACATTTGGATATTATCTTAGGCCGGTCATTGAGTCATGTGGCCTGCATCCAACCTCGTGGGTTTTCTCCGGATCCTCCGGTTTCTCCCACTGCTCAAAACCCCTTCACACAAACGAACCATTGAAATGAAATTGAACCATGTGCTAGTCCCAAAATGACATAGTTTGTGTCAAGTGGATGTTAAACTCTGTCTTTCTCTCTCTCTCTCGCAAGTTCCAATCTGGTCAGTACTTGTCATGGATGATGTCTTGCTGAACATCCATATATGGAATGGATTGTTAAGCTATTTTAGCCCTTGGTCAATGAAAGCTGAATTGTTAAGCTATTTTAACTCTTGGCCAATGAAAGAGCTGAATTGTGAATAAGGCTCCTGGCAGCATGTTTAAGATCCACTGATAGTAAGCCATACAAAGAAGCACTTTGTGTTTTTAGTCCTGTACGATTTACAAGGCATATATCCGGTTGTCAACCCTGCAGGTGTCATTCCTGATCATTGCAATCCGAGTTTGTAAAAATTTGGGATTAATTTTGTCATGTTTCACAAAATACTTTAATTGAATTTCTCGTCCACATTTGTTTTGTCTCCAGAAACGAGAGACAATGTTCAGAATCTATCAATGAAACACTGTTTATTTACTGGATGAACCTCAGTGAAAACAGTTTTGAAAAAAATTGTGATTTATACAACACAATACTTCAATTTATCGCCACATTTACCTTGTCTGCATAAACCTTAGCCTGCTTTCAGAATGTATAAATGAAGGGGGGGGGGGTTTGGGGGGGGGGGGGGGGGGGGGTATGACGGATGTACACATGCGTGCACTTCAGGTTTTACCCCCATAAAATATTGAGCTTAATACAGGACTTTAATTGAATTTATCATCCACGTTCATTTCGTATGCAGAAATTCTGTGGTATATTTTATTTCCCATTAAAATGTCTTTAATATAAATTGATTCTGACAAGAGGAATAATATACAAAAAATGATTATGCCGTTAGCCGTTATTAACATAGAATCTATGTGTATTCTGTCAACATTGATTAAATAACTCATGTGATAAGTAAATTAAACACATTTTAAATCAACCAGTAAGTGGGGCTACTGTTACAGAGTGAGTAAGTTCAAGTTAGGCAATATGCTGATGATATATTTAATATCAATAATGTATGTATATGCATGCTTAATTAACTTTACACGACATCTAAGTTTAGTATAAATTAGCTGTGGTTGCTTAGACAAATGAGTGGAGCTTTGAAGCTCACCATGGAAGGGTCTTTCTGTCTTGAGAAGACGGAGAGCAGAGAGAGACGCACAGACAGTCATATGGACTCACCCATGGGGCGAAATGATGGATTTGATATATTTAGATGTTTTCCCGATGTAGTCTAGTCTTTGACGTAGTAAAAGTTCCAGTATAGTTTAGTTTATATAATAGTTTCTGTAATATTGGTGTAGGCCTATTTATGTATCTGTTTGATATTCTGTTCCAGCTGTAAATGAACCATATATTTACGAAACTGATTCTGTTATCACTTACAATAGTGTTACACTACAAATACATATGATAATAGAAATGAGGTGGGCTAATAAAGACGGGCTTACGCCATACAGTGTGCTATGACTTTATGAGGGAAATTTTGCCCGGGCAGCAGCACTATGACTTACTCTTATATCAAACTCCAACTGTCATGGGATCTTTTATATGCACGCCAAGGTGTACACGGGATCAGCTAGACTGCTGTCCCTGTCCAACCCTCTGTCCTGCATCACTGACAAGGGGAACCACACCGGAATATCTGAATGAACTTATTGGGCCAATGCAGGGATCAAACACCTGACGTCCAGACTAGCACGCCTGCGTCGTACCCATTTAGCCACAGTGGCCCCCATATGATAATAATCCTATGGCATAACAACAAAATTATCTCTAGATCTGTATTTTAATCAGATTTATTATAGCTGTTTGATATAAACAAGTTCTGGATGTTTTTATACAGATGTTTGATATAAACATGTTCTGGATGTTTTTATATAGATGTTTTATATAAACATATTCTGAATGTTTGTATATAGATGTTTGATATAAACATATTCTGGGTGTTTGTATATATAGATGTTTGATATAAACATATGCTGGGTGTTTGTATATAGATGTTTGATATAAACATATTCTGGGTGTTTGTATATAGATGTTTTATATAAACATATTCTGGATGTTTTTATATAGATGTTTGGTGTAAAACATGTTCCGGATGTTTGTATATAGATGTTTGATGTAAAACATGTTCTGGATGTTTTTATACAGATGTTTGATATAAACATGTTCTGGGTGTTTGTATATAGATGTTTGATATAAGCATGTTCTCGATGTTTTTATAAGGATGTTTGATATTAAAACATGATCTGGATGTTTGTATATAAATGTTTGATATAAAAAATTTTTATTGATCTTTCTTTCATTCTGTTTAGAATTATGAAGCAGTGCAGGAGTTATCAACAGTGCTGTTCGAATGTGTAACGCAAGAAAAGCCTGAAGCAATTTGTTCTCATTTTATTCTGGAACAGGTAATTATTGAGATATATTTAGGTCTATTTATTGTACCTTTGTCTGGGGGGGTGGGGGGTGGATGGCCGAATGGTTAGCATGTGCGCGCTGAATCATAAAACCTCTCATTGAGTCAACTGGAGGATCGATGGGGTGGGGGAAGTGTAATGGTCTTGGGAGGCTTCACATTTCATCCCCGGACCACCCTACACATTTGCAGGGGTCGCGTTAATGCTGTAGCCTACCGTGATGATGTCTTGCAACCAATTATTGCTCCGATGTTTTGATCGCACCCCAGTATGGACTACCTGGCTGCTAACAACATCAATGTCTTGGACTGGCCAGCCATGTCTCCAGACTCCGGACATGGCACCGATAGAACATGTCTGGGATGAGATTGGACGCCGTCTGTATCGGAGACCACAGATGCACACCATTGCTGCTTTAGAAGCTGCTCTTGTCCAAGAATGGAACGATTTGCCCCAGGCCTTCTTTCAAACATTGGTTAATTCCATGCGACGTCGCTGCATAGGTTGCGTAAGAGCCCGTGGAGGACACACGCTACTGACATCTGTGTCGTACTTTTGGTTTTGACCCCTCTGACTTTGTACTGTTGATTACAGATTAAACATCCTTAAGTGTACAAATGTGTTGTTATTGATGTGTTCCCATTATTGTTCACAATAAGAAGCAAAATAAATAAGATATGTTTACAGGATCATTTTGTTATACGAAAAACTGAGTGATGCGTTTTCCATGGCGCTAAGTATATTAGTGAGATGAGGTACCGGTAGTCTATTTAATTTCATCTGCAGTTATGACCCTTGTTCACTTTTTATCTGTATTACATTTATATGCATCATTCACATTATTGAAACGAAGACCCCTATTGAATGGTTAGCGCCTGTGATTTTACGGTAAGGTCTGTCATTGAATCAAATGGTGTGGCTTTGATTCCCCAGTTGTACATGACAAGAAGTAGGGTCACCTGTCCAACCTTGTGGGTTTTCTCCGGTTTCCTCCCACCGCTAAAGCCCTGGTGTGAACGTATGTGGCATGGAGATAGGGGCGCCTTCTCAACCTCGTGGGTTTCCTCCGGCACTCCGGTTTCCTCCCACTGCTAAAAACCCCTACGCGCAAGCAAATTATTGAAATGAAATTAAAAACCATCTGTTGGTCCCGAAATGACCTATTTGTGTCGAGTGGACGTTAAACACCATTTCTCTCTCTCTCTCGCTAAAGACCCATACGTGCAAGCATATTATTGAAATAACGTTAAACACCATTTCTCTCTCTCTCTCCCTAATGTGTCGAGTGTGAACTTTAAAACCCAATTTTCTCTCTCTCTTTCACTTTGTTGAACCTTGTAAAGGCTCAAACGATAAAAATTATAATGCAATCTGTATGAAATTTATGTGCATATTTAAAATGGTAAATGTGATGTGAATTTTGACAATTTCTGTTAATTACTTCCAGAGTTAAGGCCCACAAATGATGAAAATTATAATCTAATCTGTAAAAAATTGTCTTGTAAATGCCCCCATTAGATATGGACAACACTCGTCTCCCGCTTGATGAATTTAGCTGCGGTGGGCGTATGTTTTGTGATCCGGCAACCTATCTTTAATCAAATGCAAGATATTTTTAGCATTGTCACGATTTTTGAATAAATCTTACTCTATTTATGGCTGTTTCATGGCATTTTAAATTAACTGAAATGACAGACCTAACAATAATACATCGTTTACATAAGTTGAAGTCACCTCAAACAAATATTGGAACAGTTTCTATCAAGACTCTTTTGAACTGTGAGGGTTTTAGTCTAGTTGGTTGAATGGTAGTTATTTTTTCTATTTGTTTAATAAAAGTCAATTTTATCTAAAACTGATGGATTTGGATCGTGTTCTGTAATGTGCCTAGAGTAAAAGTCATCGACCAGTAACACGAAATCTGCTTCATTCTAGAAAGGTAATAACTATTTGATCTGAGACGTCCAAGATGTGTTTTGTAAGAGCTGAATCTGCCTTTTTTTATGGTTATATAAATTATTTTTTAGACATTTATTTATTCATTTGATACGGACCCATAAATTTCGATATGTTTATTCTCTAATTTTAAACTAAACTATAGCGAGACCATCCAGTTTTTAATCTTAATCGTACAAAATTAACAACGCATCTTAAAGCAATCTTTAGAATGGGAAATTAATTGAAATGCAATTATCCAGGCAAACTTTCCATCTCAGGAGGTGGGTTGGGATGGCCTAGTGGTCTAGGGTGCCGCGCTTTGACTTCTAGCTGGCCGGTCACCTCCGGCTTGCGGCTGTGGTTTCGATCCTTGGTGTGAGCATATGTGGCATGGAGATGAGGGCGCCTTCTCAACCTCGTGAGTTTCCTCCGGGCACTCCGGTTTCCTCCCACTGCTAAAGACCCCTACGCACAAGCGATTAATTGAAATAAAATTTAAACCATAAGTTAGTCCCAAAATGACCTAGTTTGTGTCGAGTGGACGTTAAACCCCATTTCTCTATCTCTCTCTTTCCATCTCAGAACATTACATGGCACATGTCCTTCTTCTTATTAGCCCAGTTGGTGTAGAAAAGCAAGACGTTAACCCACGGATCTTAATCAGCTGTTTTTTGTCGGCTTTAGCCGCTTGATCTTTAATCCTTTAATCTAGACGATTGTCAAAACAATGAATCGGCCACTATATATTATCATATATCAATCTACTTTCGGGCAATTTTCAAAGAGTTCATCACGCAGATTGATAAAACTAAAACAATCAACCGGCCACTATGATGTCATCAATCAATCTATTTTCAGCCGATTACTAAGAGGTAATTATTATTCGTCGATTGATTAACCCATCAAAGAGTCAATCATTGCAAAGAATACCTTCGTTGTCAATCCATATCGGCTCATTTCGTAAATAAACAACTTATTTTGAGTTAATTCATGCCAGGTAAAACAATAGCCGAAGATAGTGATGGTGGCATTGCCATTAAACTTCAAGCATGCACATCGTCATTGGATTTGGAAGTTCCAAAAGCTGGAGATCCTCCCACGTCCAATATAGGTCAACCAAAGTTGTGGTCCGGAAGATAATTTAGATCCAAATAGTTAACTATTTTCAAATCTCTTTCGTTTGACAAAGATTCACGGAAAATGTTTTGTCTGATTTAAGTAAAGCCTACTTTTTTACAGGTAACACTAAAAATAAACTAATCTGAATCACAATTGGCCAGGTGACCTTTCACACGTTGCCTACGCCATTTTTCCGAGTTCTGACTATATACAGAAAATAATTTGTGCTACTACTTGTATTATTGACATGTGCTTACAAATATTCTTTAAAGTTATTATTATATATTGCCATGTGTTTACGTAGAAAATAATTTAAAACTAACTTATTTGTATTTACTTGTAGTTTTTACTAAATTATAACTTCCGTTTCGTTGGATGAAAGCAAAAGTAGAAATATGCATTATGCAAGTTGCTGAAATTTGACTATAAATTTCGATATTATTATCGATATATGAATACAAGTATGGAATTACAACAAAGGTTTTGTTTATTCGAAGTTTCAGCTATTATTATTGGGAATACGTTATGCAATTATTGACGTGAATAAAGTATGTATAATAAACCAACATGTCTGTTGTTGAAAAGACGACTATCCGTTAGGCTTACCTGTGGCCGATTCATTTAAAAATGGATTAAGAACCCTGCGTTAACCCCTGTTGCTTTGTCAAAAAAGTTGAACATTAAACCCCTGTTTAATTTCATTATCAGAAAATTTAGCTGTTAATACTTCCAGTTAAATTAATTTCAAAAGTCGTATACCCATATTATGTTCAGTTTTATTTTACGGACGATTTTCTTAGTCTTAAAAATATTTCAATACAGGGCATATGCTTTGCTATCTGTGGGATCTATGGAAAAGCTTTGATTGGTAGTCTGAATTGTTCAGAAGATGTTATTTTGCTGTCATCTCAGGTCTAGTTTTGTAGTTCTGCAAAAATTTATTGACCTCTCGTAACTATGGCGCAATTTTAAAAACATGCACACACAGAAATGATTCTGTGTCATACATTTACATTGCATTACTGAGCGGCGTTTCGACTAGACTTCTGTAGTTTCTGTATAATAAGCAGGAATTGTTTCCTGTGAATTTCCCGTTCAATGTGTCAGTTCAATTTTATGACTTGTACCATTTTGAAATGAATTTCAGAAACCTGTCTAATAGAATAATACTTTAAAGATACCTTTTTGTGTAAAAAACGTGTAATTTGATGATATATTTCGATATACGTTTAATTGTAGAATATACTGGATGTGTAAAGTCGCATTATTGGAGATAAGATAAAGAGTTGACCATTCTTGCTAATAAATAAGTTGAAAAATAGATAACATAAATGGAATATGCTGCAAATTTCAGTCAGATTGCTCCACTCTGAACTGGGATATTAACTTTTGAGTTTTAGACCGATCATCATCACTTAAGACAGTACAATAAAAACGAAATCTCAATTATTCATTTGTATGATTAATTATTTTTTAAAAAATTGTTTTCCACTCCGCTAAATTCTGCAGGCTAGCGATGGCATCGAGAGTTGATTTTAGTTTTGATAAGAAAATTAATGTCCAGGTCAACACATACGTGGTATTTACGTGGTGACAGTCTTTGAATGATACCCTTGGCTGTTTGCCTTGTAGGCACTCCTTGGGAGATTTTCAGGGAATCCATTATTTTTTTTAGTAACAATTGAGACACTTTTATTGGAAATAAATACCCAATAACTGCCAGTTAATGACACCTTAACTTTTTCTTGTAAGATCGAGTGTCTCTCTGTCTTCCTTAAATATATCAAATGTGCCATATTGTTGATGAAAATATCCCTATTAATATTTTCGTGAGAATGCATCTTTAACACATATTTGCTAGTTGTATGAGAGAGAGAAATGGGGTGTAACGTCCACCCGACACAAACTAGGTTATTTCGGGACTAACACATGGTTTAATTTTATTTCAATAATTCACATGCATGTAGAAGTCTTTAGCAGTGGGAGGCAACCAGAGAAAGGGGTAGAGAGAAATGGGGTTTAACGTCCACTCGACACAAACTAGGTTATTTCGGGACTAACACATGGTTTAACCTTATTTCAGTTATTCACATGCATGTAGGGGTCTTTATTAGTGGGACGAACTAAGTGAACCCGTCGAAAACCCATGAGGTTGGACAGGTGACCCTACTCCTTGTCACGTACAACTGGGGATTCAAAACCACCCCGGTTGACTCAATGACAGGCTTTATGATACAGTACGCACATGCTAACCATTCAACCATCCAACCCCCAGCTAGTTATACAGAATAAAACGATGACCAAGCTGAATCAGTGAATATTTTCAAAATCTTTTTTTCCATTAATTGTAACCACATAAATCAAACACTCGCGGTTCATTTCTCGACAATGTCTAAAAACTAAACCCCTTTCAAATCTAAATGGTAGTGTTCATTTTTAAAAACATCCTGAGAAACTGGACGGTCGTAAAATAGACGATCGAGGTCAAAACTTAATTTTCTAAATCTACACGGTAGCATAAACTGAGCGGTTTTTGATGAATCTTGACGGCATTTAACACATTCTAAACGGCAATCTATTTACTGGATACGTGTATTAGATTCTAAACGGTAAACGTAGTTTCTTTCCTTTTTTCGTAAAATCTGGACGATACCCGGTCCCTAGTGTGAACAGTTTAGTTTCATAAACTAAACAGTGTATCTTAAACTACACGGTAGCACAGACTGGCCATTTTTTTGATGAATCTTGAAGGTATTAAACACTTTCTAGACAGCAGTCTATTAACTGGATATGTGTATTAGATTCTAGATGGTATGTGCAGTTTCTTTCCTTTTTTCATCAAATCTGAATGATACCCTAGTGATACACTCTTGAGGAAAATATTTAGATACATTCAGTCCGTGGCTTATGCATTTATACACATGAATTAGTCCAATTCTCATTACAATATGTTTACTGTGCGAGGAGATTGTTGATAACCTCATCAATATCAAGGTCATGGTCAGCACTAATGTCAGGCCACACACACAAAATAATCTGGTTATCAGACAATCCTTTATAAAAATCTGATGCGGGACTCGGTTTCGCATTTTTATATTGTCATGGTTCTGCATTATATTAAGGGGGTGGGAAATGGATGCATTCACTTTAGATCATAGGGTCTGTCTTTAAATCAAGTGGCATGGTTTTGATCCCAATCTTGTATTTGACGTAAATTTTTGATATGGGACTCCAGTTTTGCATTTTATTTTGTTGCAGAGTTCTTTCTTTTGGTTAAATGATTTTTCAAGGGTATGAACTTCAGATCATAGAGTCTGTCGTTGAATCGAGTGGCGGGGTTTTGATCCCACTGTTGTACATGACATGGATCAGAGTTAGCTGCCTCACCTCGTTGTTAAACAGGGGTGTTGGATGGCCGAATGGTTAGCGTGTGCATATTGTATCATGGGGGTTGGGATGGCCTAGTGGTCTAGAGTGCCGCGCTTCGACCTCTAGCTGGCCGGTCACCTCTGGCTTGCGGCTGTGGTTTCGATCCCTGGTGTGAGCGTATGTGGCATGGAGATAGGGGCACCTTCTCAACCTTGTGGGTTTCCTCCGGGCACTCTGGTTTCCTCCCACTGCTAAAGACCCCTACGCGCAAGCAAATTATTGAAATAAAATTAAACCATATGTTAGTCTCGAAATGACCTAGTTTGTGTCAAGTGGACGTTAAACGCATTTCTCTCTCTCTCTATGTTGTATCATAAGGTCTGTCATTGAGTCAACTGGCACGGTTTCGATTCCCTGGTTCTTCCGTTACAAGGATTAGTGAAACCTGTCGGACCTCGTGCTTTTCGCAGGGTCCCCTAATTGAACGATATGTTGGTCTCTCTCTCTATCTCTCTTCCTCTTTCAGACCAATGCAGAGATTTCATTTGTCCTTCTAATGTGACTGTTGCTCCATCCATCCCCTTGGAGAACAATTTCAGTTACATCCTTCTTATTATACCAGTTGTAGTTCCCAGGATAATTATCATCCACGAAACAATGGACTTAAATCAAAGACTAAGCAATCAAATTGATGGACTCCATTTCCTGCTAACATTAAATTAATTTACGATTGTCCACTGTCATTTGTGATTGTCAGTATAATTTATCAAGGTTGGAAATACGGACTTGATAATTAAGCTTAGTGGACACTTCGAAATTATACCCAAAAAGGCCTAATAGAGTTACCTTCCACAAATTAAATTGTGGGCATGTGGCGATATCTGAGAACCAGAAAATTTTTAATATTTGGTTTGTATCAAAATACGGTGTGGTTTCCCCTCGATCAGTGATGTAGGACAGAGGGCCTTACAAAAAAAAGCTCTCTTGTCATTGAGATGATACACAAAACCAAGGTCCTGTGTGTACACATTCGATATAAGGGTAGGCCGTAGCGCCTAGCACACTAGTGTGGTAGGGACAAGTGGAACGAAAGTTTGAACTTTAAAAAAACGAAACAAAATTAGATCTCTGTGTTTTAATCAGATTAGGTGACATTAAAATTAACTACGCTCTAGCATGGTGCAGAAGCAAAAAAACTATTCTTACATGCTTATTGTATCAGAATATACTCAAAATGTGATTAGAAATAAAAATTCTCTGGCATGGTGGAGAAGCACAAAACTCAAAATACATAATAACAAAATTCCATTTTGATTTTTCAGTTAATTCACAGGTGTCACAACAGTTCCCATACAACAGGCGTAAGCCAGTTAAAACTGGTTCTAGCCTATTATACCAGCCGACTCCGAATATCCAGCATGAACCACGATACACCAGAATCTCTGTTAGAAATGGAGTTTTTACTTTGTCTAAAGGCCCATCTAGAAGACATTCTTGACACTTGGCAAAAAGGTAAATTAACCTCACAGAGCTCATTTAAGATTTACAGACTACAACAAAGTTCTAATGCAGATATCGGATAATTCACACATCAATGCATTGGTTCTCTATTCAAGCAAAAAATGCAATGGGCAAAATCATTCAATGCATTATAAATGTAAGATTATATTGGGGTAACATCAAAGTGAAAACAGGCGATAATGGAGTGAGGGAATACAGAAGGTAATATCACAGTAAATGCAATGTGTAAAATGGAGTGAATGCAGTAGGTAATACCAGAGGGAATACAGTGGGTAATATTGGAGTGAATACAGTGGGTAATATCAGAGGGAATACAGTGGTAATATCAGAGGGAATGTAGTGGGTAATATCATGGGGAATAATGGGTAATATCAGAGTCAATACTGTGGGTAATATCAGAGAGAATACAGTGGGTAATATCAAAGTGAATACAGTGAGTAATATCAGAACGAATACAGTGGGTAATGTCAGAGTGAATGTAATGGGTAATATGGGGTGAATGTAGTAGGTAATACCAGAGTGAATGTAATGGGTAATATGGGGTGAATGCAGTAGGTAATACCAGAGGGAATGTAATTGGTAATATCAGAATGAATACAGAAGATAATATCAGAGTGAATACAGCGGGTAATATCAGAGGGAATACAGAAGGTAATAACAGAGTGAATACAGCGGGTAATATCAGAGTGATTACAGCGGGTAATATCAGAGTGAATACAGCGGGTAATATCAGAGTGAATACACTGGGTAATATCAGAATGAATACAGCGGGTAATATCAGAGTGAATGTGGTCTTCTCTTGGTTCGAATGGTCTTTGGTACAAGTTGTCTGGTTACCATTTAGACCTAGCCTGTTCCTGGATCCTTTTCTTACAATAAGTTATTATTTTTAGAGAAAAAAAAAGTTATATTTGTAGAATGCCCACTTCAAAACTTTTTAGTTCCAAACAATTCACCAAAAGTTATTGGTTCACAGGTGCCAGTACGGAATCAATATATATGGAACTACAGGCAATCTGATCAAATCTGTCTGTGCCATTGTTGAAGTAATACAAATTGAAATATAAGTCAAGGAGTCAGCTAAGAGTTCTATCACGCTCTGTATTATTTTCATTATCTTCTTGTTTATTAAATATAAACCACAAATTAGAGTACAAGAAACATTCAATGAACACCAGTGCAAATGTCATTCTTCTTCAACTCCGCTATTAAGAGAGACATACAAATTAATTAAATATATGCTCGACATAAACTAGTTCATTTCAGTACTAAATAACATGTTTTTTAGTAGTGGGAGGAAAGAAAACAACCAAGAAAGAGAGAGAGCGAAACCTTTGATCAACTCCAGACCAGTGCAAATGTCATTATACTTCAAGTCTTCTGTAAAAGAGAGAGAGATAGAAATTAATTTAATTTATACATGCCACAAACTAGGTCATTTCGATACTAATTAATTCACTAGCCCGTAAGAATTTTTAGATGTGGGACTAACAAGCCTGGAAATAAGGCGCCTGTCACTGACAATGTCAGGCACATATTCAGGCTTTGTCAGACACAAAACCTCTGGTGCCTGTCATTTTGTCCGACACTGATTTGTCTTTTTTTATGATATTATTAATACATGTCCGCCATTGTCCGGCACTAAGTTGAAAATGTCAGGTACTATTTCATTAGTGCCTCTTATTTCGTCAGGTACACCTAAAACCTTTATTTCCAGGCTTGGGGACTAAACCAAAAATGCTATAGTTTGTGTTGAGTTGACCTCTCTCTCTCATGCTGTCTCTCTCCCTCTCTTTCTCTCTCTCTGGTAGGTGACAAGGATTAGGGTCGCCTGCCCAACCTCAAGGGTTTTTTTCTCCAGTTTCCTTCCACTTCTAAAGACCCCAACATGCAAGCGAATTATTGGTATAAAATTGAACCTATTTGTAAGTTCAGAAATGACTTAGTTTGTATTGAGTGAACTTTAAACCCCATCTTTATCTTTTTTTCTTTCTCTCTCTCGTCCTAGTTTGAGTCACATTGTTGGAAAAGTTACAGGGGTATCAAATTATTATTATCACTGGCCATTGATGTCATTGCTTGTTCTAATCCTCATTTTACATTGATCAACAGCACAGGGCAAGAAGCCATTTAACAACCATACCATTTTAGCAAATAATTGAAACCAAAACAAATATGCTTTGATATTTCCTAGGGTTTTCTTCATAAAGAAGCTTTAGTCCTATCTGTTTATGTTGCGATAAGACCAACAGTGGTTTTAATTCTTCTTTACATTTTTATTAACTAATTCTAGTTTCTGTCATGCTTCCTCCTACTCGAGGCTGACTGATCAAAGATGGATTGTCATTGCACGAATTTTTATTTTTAAATCTCTGGATAATGTTATTATTTTATTGGGTATTTTAAAGACATGATCTGTTGTTTAGTAGAGAAATTGCAAGCAAATGAAAACTGATTTGTTAGAAGTCACATATCGATAATTTCCGGTTATTGCACCTCTGTTTGCTGTTAAAGTGGGTTAGATATCAGACAGAAGCAGAAGAGTCTCTTAACCCTTTGAACACTGACTATACATGGGGTGTTGCACGTCCCTCCCTGGATTTACAGGACGTCATATTAATTATGACGTCGACGTAATTGGAGCTTGACACGCCCCAAGCCGCAAAACCGACATTTCGGGTATATGCAATACAACGTCAAGCCGGTTTTGCGGCATTTCGGGTTCTAAGGGTTAATAGTAAGTGCAGGAAGACCACACTACACTCAAAACGAAAATCTACAAGATAAACCTGAGGACATGACCGAAAACAGACATTGCAAAAAATAAACAAACATCAAATGAAGTGAAAGGATGTGTGGGAGCCAGCCGAAAGCGTCCACTGCGCTGTACAGTCCCAGGCCTGTTATGGTACAGACTTCACTAAACTGATTTACAAAAAAGTCGTAACAGTAACAGAAATAATGTGACCATTCTTGTAGTTCTTGAATCTGTTTTCATTTTCTAGGGTTGTTCTTTAAAGCCCCAATAACACTCTTGTTGTAATTGAATAATATGTCCCAATCTTTATTCTGGTCAACAAATTGTATTATTTTACAATATTCAAATAAATTGATGATACAAATTTCATCGTAACACACCTAATTTAAAAAATCGGAAAAATTCAACTACATGATTTGAAAAGGTTAACGTAAACCTTTTCAAATGTGACTTGGATTTTAAAATATTTTCGAACCCTCCGGATAAGTAAAATATGATGTAATGGATAATTTACACAACAGGTAGGACACATAAACATCTGGTACTTAGAATAAGGCTATTATTTATTTTCTGGGGCTGCCAAGCCAGCAAGAGTGTTATTGTCCCTTTAAATCGTGAGACAAGTTGTATTGGTTTTGATTGCCCACATGTACATGACAATGTGTGGTGTTGCCTGTTGAACCTAATTTTTTTTCTGATCCCACATCTTAAAGGGACAATAACACTCTTACTGGCTTGGTAGCCCCAGAAAATAAATAATATTTTAAAATCCAAGTCACATTTGAAAAGGTTTACGTTAGACTTTTCAAATCAATTGGTTGAATTTTTCTTTATTAAAATAGGTGTGTTAAGATGAAATTTATATCATCATTTATTTGAATATTGTAAAATAATACAATTTGTAGACCAGAATGAAGATTGGGACATATTATTCAGTTACAACAAGGGTGTTATTGGGGCTTTAAAAGATCTCTGAGTGCAAGCAAATTGTTAAAATAAAATAGAAGCATATGTTAGACCTGAAATACGTAGTTTATGTCAAGTAAGGTAAACCTCTAGATCTTTTTTGGGTAATAACTATTTTCAGCTTCTGCTAAGTAAGTAATTTGACTGGTTAAAACTTGGGAATCATAACTCTACCTCTAATTGAAGCAGATTGATTCGAATTTGGTTTAGATGTTCGTTTGATGAATGTTAATCTTGTTAGATATTTTTTGATATTATATTTACGGACAATATGGTGAATTTATCATTTTTAAAACATAGTGAAAATATATTTGAATTGTATATTTGTAGGTAATATATGATGAATATTTGAATTGTTTATATTTATAGATAGTATGATGAACATATATTTGAATTGTTTATATTATAGATAATATATGGTGAACATATATTTGAATTATTTATAGATAATATGTATTTGAATTGTTTATATTTATAGATAAGATGTATTTGAATCGTTTATATTTATAGATAATATATATTTCAATTTTTTATATTTATAGGTAATATGGAACTAATAGTAAACTATATGCAGGGTAATATTATAAAAGGGGAAGATATTGGTAATCTCTCGTCATTTTTAACCTGGTTTGATTTTCCTACACCAAGTCAGTTTAAATCTTTATCCTGGAAAGGTAAGCATAATATATTATTGTTATTCTACACACAGAGAAATATATACTCTGCCCTGAATAATCCAATATATTTGCAATTGAATATTTGGACTAGCCTCAATCATCATTACTAAAGTTGGTAGGATGAAAAACAGTCTCGATTATCCATTTTTTGTTTTAATTATGAATGGAAGTAAAACAGCAAATCAGAATGTAATCCAATAAACATCGCAGACTAGCGATGACATCGAGAGTTTATTATGGTCTGGATAAGTTAATTAATGTTTAATTAATAATTTAGATAACATTTCAGGCCTAAAGAAATGTATGTTTAACTGATGTATGTTTAAATATATTTTGTAATTGTTTTATATTTACAGAACCAGTTACATTACCAGTTTTATGTCGAGATTTAAAAGGTTTAAGTGTTACCACGACGATGAGAATATTATCAGCGTTACAAGTGACAAGTTGATGAATAAATGTTGACTTTAATCAAATAAAACAATGACAAACAATGACAGTGCTACAGAAAATAAAATCTCACCACCATTAAGGTTCGAAATGCAAAATGCATAACTCAAAGTAAACAACCACCGGTGCAAGTGCTTCCCAAAGGACTGTGAAAAGGTGAAAGAGCCTGCAAATAAATAAAAGTAAGAAAACGATTTGACACTTTGACATTAAGAATTGTCAGGAATAAAGTGCTGAATCCGATTTTCAGGATATTGTTTGTTTTATTTTATTTTTGTACATTAAGGACTTGTAATACATCTCATTTATATTTGCCAATCTTGACTGGCTGACTCAATTTGACAGGTTGGCTGGCTGTTAATTTGGACTGGTTGGCTCTCAATTCGGCTGGCTGGCAGTCAATTTTGATGGTTGGTTGACCGTCAGTTTTGACTTGTTGGCTGTCAATTTGACTGGCTAGAGAATTTACCTTTTAGTCAATTGACACAGCCTTAAAACTAAAGTTAACAGTTAAATTTATGTTTTTTATGTGTAGAATAAGTGACCCTTTCTCTTTCATGTCATTAAAGATGCATTATGTAAGGTTTAGATAAAGAGCTGGACATATAATATTGAAAAGGTGTTGTTGTCGGACTGAATCCCTATTATCCTTTTAAAGTTGAATTTTTAAATCTGACTGGTGGTCAAATCTGTTTAAATCTCAGCCATCCAATGGTCTAGAGAGTTAATTAAAGACTAAATGTCTAAATAATAATTATGTAACACTTGAAACCAGAAAAAGACCTCAACTTGAGTTAGTCTTACATAATGTATCTTTAATACTACATGAAGATTAGAACAAAACCAATATAAGGAGTATCATTTGTACCAAAAGAAAGATTTGCATTGCAGATTTAGCTTTTACATAATGCATCTTTAATAGAAGAATCATACATTGATATCATGTTAGGCTATACAATCTTCGAATATATTATTAATATTTTGTTTTGTTCAAATTAGTTTTTACCGTTGTTATGTGGTTGTAACAATTCGGTACACTTGATTTGAATGAGTTGGTCACATGGTACGACATCAAGGGAGGAGCTTGTCGATCAGTCCTTAAACGCTCTCCACTCTTCACATAATAATTAGGTTTGGTTTCTTCATGTCTGATCCAGTCTATCCACAAAAAAATGACCAAGAAATACAAATATGATTAACAAACTGAAGGCCAGTTTATGGTTTACTTCATGTATCATGTATAATCATGTTTATTATTATCTGATGGCATGTGTATTAAATGTAAATATTATATTGTTATGCTTTACAGCAATAAAACTAACAATTCTATCAAACCTGTCTGAGCCTTTTTTAGAACCAGGAACTCTGGTTACTCAGTAAGACGTTGAAGATTGGGTGTTCAAAACTTGTCACCCGGGTATAGTACAGGGCCGTATGTAGGATTTTAAAAGTGGGCATGCAGAGTGGTGGGACTCCATAGCCTCCACGTAAGTGATATAAGAAAGTTTGGATCAGGGCAAACGACCCCATTGGCACACAAATAGAAAATGGGCGTGGTTCTGTTCCATGGGCTTGGGCATGCACCAAAATAATATGGATCATCCTTAGAGTAAACAGAATAAGTGTGCAAAGTTTCGAGACGATCCGCCAAGAAATGTGGCCTCTAGACGGCAAACAGACGCATACAAAATTTGGCGCGGTCCCGTACCTGGGGTGCAAGCATGCCCCCAAAACAATAGGGATCATCCTTTGGGTATAAGAAATAAGTATGCGTTGTTTCAACACATTCCATTGTAAGAATCGCACACACACATACACACAGCATTACACCCACAGGGACGATGGCATAATACGTCTACATTATGGGGCAAGACAGAATTTGTCCCATCCCCTTTCCAGAGTAGGGCATGGGGGATCGGATCGTGGAATACCGGCCTTGCTAACTGAAAATATATATATACACAAATATAAAAGTTTTTGAAAAAACGAACTACATTATTTGTCGATTACTAGCACTTTCGCTCTTCAAAACAACATTTAGACAATGCTGCTTTTTCCATTCATTTAAAGTTCCAATTTCATATTTTCTAAGAAAGTCAAAACATAATTATTTCTATGTCTTTTGCTCAAAAGGTTGTCAACTCACTATTATATGATCATGGGCAAAATTTCACAGGTGTTAAAATGGCTGACACAGGCTGATTGAGGAAATAGTAACTCAATTACCTCCCTTGTTTTCCCATTCCTCTCCATGGACGGCCATCTTCAAACGTTTGAATTTGAAGTTCAAAATGATATTTTTGCCAATTTCTCAACTGGCAATAGTGAATTAGAGGATTAATAGGATTATTCTTTAACAAGGTAGCACTGTTTATAGGTACAATCTATTTTAGGGCTTTATTTTAATACATTTTAAAAATATAACTTAAAAATATGCTATTGGAACTTTAATACTAGTACATTTATAGCTTTTTTTTATTTATTATTCTAAGAAACAGACACATTCATGAGACCAGGAAGAAAAATCAGGAATGATCTGCTTCTTTGGGATAACGCATGAAAAACATCAAAAATAACACAATGTACACACTCGTGTATTTCCAATGGGATCTTTTAATGGCAGATCACGTCGTGCCATTAACCTCTTAGATGACTGTAGATTTGTACTCGACTCTTTCTTAAGTATATTAAATATGGAATTATAAGCTCGCTGAACTATTTATACCGCCTTCAACACGAGTATATTAAATAAAGTACATGTATTTGAAAAATGGAATTTTAAACTCGATGAACTATCCGACTTTAGGCACGAGGAGAGTTTTATTTTATCACCCAATGATTAGTCCGATCTTTAATGTAAAATCCGTCGGCTTTTCTGGTAGAAATCGTGGAATAAGCTTTATTTTGTAGGTTTTGATGTTTAATGAAAAAAAACCAACGTTGACATTTTTTTGAGCAGGTCTTCAATAGTATGGAGAGACCATTTAATTATTTGAGGGTGGCCATTTTGTGATAATATTCCAACTTATTTTTTTATGTTCCCCTTATTTATAATGTTATCGTCATATCAACTGTGATTTGGCAATGTATTAATATTGGCAGGGTCCATGACTACATTTCGGATTGTTTTCAATCCTTTCATGATGATATTTCCAAGATGGCCTACCATTTTTGGTGGGAAAATCGGACTATGTGCTAATTTCGATTTAGTAGTAGTGTTTGGTGTCAATGTATATGTTTTCGGGGTCACCACAGATTCCAATCCTGACATTTACAACCTTGTAAAATGATCACATATTCATATATACTATTCAAAAAAAGTAGGGGATATTTGATTTTGGGGGCATAATACTAAAATATGCAAATGACTACGAAAAAAGTCACTATAGAACCTAACAGAAGAAACATTTCCAGTTACATGTGACGCCCAAACGCACCAATAGCTACCGCATGGAATGCAGGTGATGCTTGGGATCATCATGGGGGTCCAACCCAAGATTTGCACGACTCTGACTTTGAATGTTACAGTCATTGTGGCATTGAATTCCAGGGTGGAAACATCAGTTTAATTGTTTTAGTGACCAGAAAACAAATTTTGATATGCGTCGGCTTACCCAAAATGAAAGGTTACGTGCCCTTGGCATGCTACAGATCGGCACAACACAGGCGGTTGTGGCGCGGACGATGAATGTTTCTCAGTCTGTCATAAGCAGGCTATGGTCCAGATACCGTGATACACAATCTGTACAGGACAGACCACGCTCAGGTCGACCAAGGGCGACAACTCAAGCCCGGGATCGATTTATCCGTACCTTGGCCTTGAGAAATCGTGTCATCACAGCAAATCAGATCAGCGCTCGTCTTCAAACAGACACTGGTGTGAGAGTGAGTGGCCGGACGATTCGGAATCGACTGCATAGGGGACACCTTCGCGCCCGACGTCCTAGCGTGATCCCTTGTTTGAGAGATCATCACATTCAGGCAAGACGTCGTTGGTGTAAGGATCGTCAACACTGGGATAATCGACGCTGGAGCAATGTGGTGTTTTCAGATGAGTCAAGGTTCACTGTTGATTTTTTGGACAGACGTAGGAGGGTGTGGCGTCGTCGAAACGTGCGCTTCCAAGACGTTAACGTCATCAGACATGATCGATTTGGGGGTGGTTCTGTTATGGTGTGGGGAGGCATCACTGTTGCTGGAAGAACGGCTTTACATGTTGTTGCAGGGCGTGTTACGGGCCAGTACTACCGGGACAACATCTTGGCAGTCCATGTTGTGCCGTTCGCACGACGTCATGGCCACCGTTTCATCTTCCAGGATGACAACGCAAGATGTCACAGGGCCAGGATCGTTACAGGTTACCTCCAACAACAGAACATCACCACATTACCTTGGCCAGCACTGAGTCCCGACCTCTCCTCCATCGAGCATGTCTGGGACATGCTTGGACAGAGGTTACGTCAACGTCAACAACGTATACTGCCAATGTCCAAGAACTTGCTGCTGCGTTGCAACAGGAATGGGACAATCTGGACCAAAATGACCTTAGACGTCTCATTAGGAGTATGCCACGTCGGATCAAATCTTGTTTGGCAAACAGAGGAGGATTTACCCGTTACTGACTTTGTTGTGATGCTGTGGTAACTTTGCTGTTTGACCCCGGGTATCATTTTACCCTTATAATGGTCAGTCTGTGCCTTACTTAGTCTAACGATCATTTGGAATAAATCGATGAATGTGAACTTCATTTCATTTTGTCATTTGTTTCTTCGTCAGTTTCATTAGGTGACTTTAATATCATTTAAAAATCAAATATCCCCTACTTTTTTTGAATAGTATATTTAGCATTTTGGCCGGAAAATGAGAGGATGTGCAGAGTTTGATCAAGTGTTTGGTGTCAATATTATTTATATGTTATGGGGGGCGCAGATTCAATTAAATTCACACGGTTTTTTAAATCGGATAAAAATTGTAACATCTAAAGGAACCACAATCGCGATTTTTCGTACAATCAAGGGTCAGGAAGTTACTCTCCGATATGCACGAATATCGAATGAAGCGATAAACATGTATTTCAAGTTTCATCAAAATCAGATGAAAATTAACCTCTCTAGACAGACCTTTTGCAACAGCGCGCGCAAGTCGGTCACCCAACCCCCATTAAGCCGGGATTCCATGTGTACGTATTGCGTAATGCGGAATGCGTAGTACGTAATGCGTATTTAACACTTTGCACTAAAATGGTAGGAGTTGATTCCATGTACACGTAATGCGTAAAGCGTGATGCGCAGCGCGTAGTACGTGTTTCTCGGGACGCTCACAAGAGTGTCCGAATACGCAATACGCGTGTATACGGAGACATGGACATGCGCACTGCCACTGCAATAGGCATATCCGATGCAGTTTTGAGATGGCAATATTCGGTTCTCGTCCACATATAATACGCCACTCACGCACACATGGAAACTGACAATACGCGTTACGCATCACGTAACACGCATTCCGCACGCACTGCGTACACATGGAATCCCGGCCTTAACCTCACAAGTTCACGTTAAGTAATCAAGTTCAGAAAAATTAAATCTACACCAAAGAATAATATCTACTTATTTGTGCGCGTAAGAAAGAGTTGGGTCATAAATCAAATCTCCTACGGGACATTTTTATTATCAAAAAATACCAACACAAGTCTATAAGTAACAAAAGCGAGTAGGAGATTCAATATAATTACTCTTCAATTTAAATATAATATTATTGTTTACATACACTAGTGATAATTCACGATGAAAGGGAACCTGCTAGAATAACAGCCAGGGGGCATCCATGCAACCTGAACCCGACTCCTCGCTGTGAAACGTTACTTAATATGTCAAATATTATTGTTTGTTTTGTCGACATATAATAAAATTGCATAAATGATGATTGTCGTTAATGTAAATTGTAGCCATAGCTGTCGGTTTGTTTGTTATGATGACGGGCCCGTTATGCGAAAATTAATACTTTAATTGTTTCAAATCAAGCCACCGGGGATCCTACTAAGTTGACTTCAGTGCTACACGTGGCATTCATTGTAAAACATGTATTTTACAGCAGGAATCATCGGATAATAGTTGGCATCAGGGTCGTGTCTAGCGGGGATACAGGGAGTGCATTGCACCCCCAGAAAAATAAGGCGCCCAGAGAAATGCTCCTCTCCCCATCCAAAAAAAAGTATTTGACAATCTTACAATAATTATCAGTGCTCTTAAAGGGGAAGACCAACGATTTTCAACAAGGTTTCCGTAAATCTTAAATATATATTCAGAAATAATCCCCTCTGTAACACAAGTAAAAAAGTTTTTGTAAAAGAGAAATTAATTTTTATTAAAACCGGAAGTGACATAGTTGGTTCAACACGCTCACTGGGCTCTATAGAAAGCATACAGATTTGGTATAAGTTTACTGCTGTATTGTGTTCACGCCTCATCCTTGGGCCAAATATCTTATCGAATGGGCTGCTTGTTAGGATATTATAAACACGAATTTGTGGTGTTATAACGTTTAGTACACAAAGCCGTCGCGTAAAATCACTCGTACAAAACAGTTCGCTGTGGCCCAATTCACACCGCATGGCTAATTATTTACATCACGTGGTTTGATTGATAGCTTACACGTGAGATGTATGTCGTCTGCTTCGATGTTTTTGTGCGTGCTGAGTCTGCCGACAGTGTTTGTATTTATTTTAACGGACTTGTGACACATGTATATTCAAATAAATATATTGATTTCCAAAAGTTTGTCAACGTCTGGCACCAACGTATTGGAATATAAAATACCTCTCCTATGGGTCTACAGTAATGCCATATAAACATTCGAGCCCCCTCATTCTCAAGAGGAAATAGACGAAAAAAGGAAAAGCAGCTTATGTCGACATTGTGTGCCAAAATGTACTATATTTATATGTCTCACATGCCCATAATTATTTTGGTCTGTTTATGTTGATAAACGCTGTCAACAAACACAAAAACACCGAAGCAGACGATATATATGTCACTTGTAAGCTGACAATCAAACCACGTGATGTAAATAATTAGCCATGCGGTGTGAATTGGGCCACAGCGTACTGTTAAGTGTGAGTGAATTTACGCGACGGCTTTGTGTACTAAACGTTAAAAAAACATAAATTCGTGTTTATAATATCCTAACAAACAGTCCATTTCATAAGATTTTTGGCCCAAGGGCGGGACGTGAATACAATACATCAGTAAACTTATGCCAAATCTGTATGCTTTCTATAGAGCCCAGTGAGCGTGTTGAACCAACTATGTCACTTCCGGTTTTAATAAAAATTAATTTCTCGTTTACAAAAACTTTTTTACTTTTTTTACAGAAGGGATTCTTTCTGAATATATATTTCAGATTTCTGGAAACCTTGTTAAAAATCGTTGGTCTTCTCCTTTAAGGCACTGATCAGTCGGTCGGTTTTAAGGGCGCCCTCACGCCACTGAGTTCGTTTAATCTGATCCAAACTTTCTTACATCACTTACGTGGAGGCTGTGGCGCCCCACCACTGCTGCACCCCCACTATTAAAATCCCACATACGGCACTGGTTGGCATTTACAAACCAATCGACGTGCATAACATATCGCAGAAAAGACATAACTTGATCAAAGACAAAAAGATGCGTAGGAGTCTCTCTACAATATTATTTAATTAGATTAGCTTTATGTGGTTTTGTTATTTTATTCACAATTAAACTATTCTTTTCCCCTAGTTTCTGTTGTTTATGTCAAGAAAAAAAAACAAGACATGATTCAGATTGATGCACCGCCAACATAATCAAAAATTAATTTACACAGAGAAAAAAATATCAGTTTAGAAGACGTCATGGGCCTACGGAAACGTATTAGGGCCAAATATTAATAGGAGATTGTAAGTCCTAATTAGGAATTACGAAGTCCTAACTAGGAGTGGGTTACGAAGTCCTAGTCCTAATTAAGAATTACTATCTCCAAATTAGAAGAAGTCATGGGCCTACAGGGGCGTGTAAGGGCCAAATAAATAAATTGAAAAAAATTCCAGTAAGTGCCAATTATGCGATACTATAGTCAGGTAAAGATAAGCAGTATGGAGTGGATACCTAGAACAAATTGCAACATAATTTTTCTCGATGCAATCTGGTAGAGGGGTCATGGGCCTACAGGGGCGTGTAAGGGCCAAATAAATAAATTGAAAAAAACTCCAGTAAGTGCCAATTATGCGATATTATAGTCGGGTAAAAATAAGCAGTATGGAGTGGATACCTAGAACAAATTTCAACATAATTTTTCTCGATGGAATCTGGTAGAGGGGTCCCTGAAGGTCTCCCAAACAAAAATCGCCCAAAATAAAAAGATAGGTTTTCGAGTTATTAGTCATCTGTACCACTTTCTTATATACCCGTAATACATTCACACCCTCCAAACTCAACCATTCCCGAGATATTGGAGTTTTAAGGTGCCAATGGCAGCCATATTAGATCTATTCTAATTAGTGGCTCTCTCACTTATTGTGATCTAGGGGTAAATAAATGTGAAAATGAATTTTATTGAAGTTAAAGCAATATTTATAGAGTCAGCTGGCGAGGGGCTCAACGAAATTTCTTTCTATACGTTCTAATCTATCTGAGTACACGGCCTATTTGTGATTAGTATTAAAGGGGATAAACCCCTAACACGATATTAGAAATTATGAATATGAATCAGAATTCAATCTTAGTCCATTTTAAAGGAGCTAAATCGCTAATATTTGGGACCTAGAAATTGACACAAATGGGTCGGAACTCGTATAACAAAGTAATAGAATATATATAAACCGATTTATACTTTCAATCGTTTACGATTTTACTCTAATTTCAAATAAGTCTTCAATGTCGAAGACTTTGGATCATTTTGAATTAGAGACATAGCTACTTTAAAGTACAAGCAGTACATACACCGAGTGACCCACTTGGACAGTTGTCCGTGACGACCATGTACTAAAAACAAAGGGTTCTTCAGGAAAACAGAAACAGTTAACAAGATATGGTAATAGTACTGAAAACTGTCTAATGTCATCCATCCGTGACGAATTACTATTAAAGGGCGTATGTCTCTATTCTTTCAAATCTTGAAATAAACGAATATGGGTCAAGCCAACAGCACTAAAAGTGACTTATATTCTTGTTATTGTAATTTTTGATCAGTTGTGTTTATTGAACGACAGTCGTTTACGTCTGCTTAGTCCAGTCTACACGTTTTTTAAATTATTATTTTGTAATTTGTAAATCAGCTGTTACTAATTACTTCCGTTTTTGTCTTGTAAGATATGTTTGTTTATCTTCATTACAAATGGCGGCCGGAAACATAGTTGATCCGACTCCCTTTACTATTACAATTACTTTTACATTCCATCACTTTTACATTTTAGGATTGGGGTTAGGGTAAGGGTCAGGTATTTAAGATTAAAACGTATAAATTCAGGGTTAGAGGTTTAAGAATAAAACCAATAAGTAAGACAAAATCTTCAACAACAATGAAATGTTGGGACACAAAAATGGGAGTCACATCAAACATGAATGCCGCGTACGCCAACCCAATCTGTTTCACAGAGAATTACGTAAACGTAACTGCTTCGGTTAGAATGATGCCTTTTACTCATTTCAATACCCATTTACACTAAATAGGAAATACTTAAAACGTCTTTATTTATTATTTTTTTTTAATACATAAAAAAAAATGACGGAAGAAAAAAGTTAATATTTTTGGCTCATTAAGTCGCGTAGATGCCATCCTTACCAGTGACTGTAACGGCCTAGCGAATATTCACTGCTGATCAGTGTGATGCAACCCGTGTGTACTGATCCCATATTTTCACGGCAAGATAACACCATATTGGTTAAAGTAGCTGAGTCTCTTACACAATGTCACCCAAAGTCTTTGACATTGAAAACACGAATTATTTGTCACCGGGAAAATTTGTCAGCGTCATTTTTAACAAGATTGCGACAGTGATAACATGGCTCAAAATGAAGTATTTTGAATGAAATTTTCAAAACTCTCATTTTACAGTATCTATTTGGTTATTGTATGGTTGTTGCCGTGGTTAGGTTGCTTATGTGTTCCCTTACTTCAGGGGCGGATTCAGGGGGGGGGGGTGACTAGTGTTACTACTTACCCCCCTCTCCACCGGTGTATAGGAATCCCGGGCCCTACAGCTTTCCAAAGTGCGCATCTTATCAGACACACAATCAGCATCTATGTTACTAGAGACAGAAATTAGCTCCGTAAACCGCGGTCGGTGAGACAAAACATGGGGTTGTCACCCCCTCAAAAAAGTCCTTGATCCGCCACTGTACTACTTAGAGTAAGAAGTTTACATGAAATAATTATTGATATGTATGTAGATGAAGGATAAGTCGTGCATAGATAGTATCAAGTATATTCTGTGTATGGTTTTATAACATTTTTTTTTAAATACATTATGGAAGATTAGATAAAAGCTGACAGTTCTCCCTGTAATAGTTAAAAACTAAAAAAAATTAGCCAAATTGATCCATTTTGAACTGAGATTTTAGCGATTGAATTTTTGGCCTGGCTTCGATCATCATTACTATAGTCGGTACGAAAAAAAAACATAGCCTCGATTATCCATTTCACGATTAAATCATGAATTAAAGTTGAACAGCAGATCGGATCCTAATCCAGTAAATATCACAGGCTAGCGTTGATGTCGAGAGTTGATTATGGTGTGGATAAGTTAATTAATGTATAATTAATCAATTTAGATAACATTTCAGACTGAAAGAAACACCTGCAATAGACATGCACAATGTATGTTTAATTGATATAATGATATTTGTATTTTACAGATAACTGTGAGCTCCAGCTTGGCCACAAACAAATTGTAGACGGACGGACGGATATGGGCGACTACATTATACGTTCACAGGAAAATATGGGCGTATAAAAAGTTACTCGGTTGCATTGTTCAAAAGCTTAACCCTTTGAACACTGACTTTACATGGGGTGTTGCACGTCCCTCCCTGGATTTACAGGACGTCATATTAATTATGACGTCAACGTAATTGGAGCTTGAAAACGCCCCAAGCCGCAAAACCGACATTTCGGGTATATGCGATACAACGTCAAGCCGGTTTTGCGGCATTTCGGGTTCTAAGGGTTAAAAGCTTTGAAATTGTAAGCAAAACATCTTTCACTTGCTTTGATTCCCCGGAAAGCTGACTATTAAATTGGTTTGCTTTACGGGAATTATTGAAGGTTTTGAAGTAATTTGACACTGTTATGTCGAAAAAATTAAAGTAGCTCAGTCTTTAACTCAACACCATCCAAAGTATTGGACAGTAAAAAGACACGTATTTGTCAATATAAATCAACATTAATGTTACGATTTTACAGAGAAAGGGTGGGCTTCTGGCATCGGATATTTAAGACAAAATATACATTAGAGCTACGTCCAGGGATAGGGTTAGAAATGGCTTACATCTTGTGAACTTCCCTTAGCAAAAAGTCCTATAGAATGCCAGTGTAGTTTTCTGTAGGATAAAATTCTATAGTATTTTGACCAAACTTGAAGTTGGCCTTATCAATTAGATATAACCAAGATATACTTTCAGGCCATATTGACGTCATTGTAGTTTTGTACCTTTAGTAAGAATTCCATTTTGGAAAGATCTGAAGTGTCTGTTGACATTCGGTGAAATTGAAAACAGAATGGGATTTAACATCCTACAGGTTGACATTGAAGTGGATTAATTGATTTAATCTAAAATAACATATAAAAGTCGTAGAAAGGGGGAGGGAGGAAGCCTTCAAGGGAAATACCTTCAAGATATTTTTAAGTTGAATAATGATGAGTTGATTAATGGCGGATGGCAGAAACTATGATGTTCCTTAGAAGTACGTTGATGACGTCTGTTGCTATTATGATGAGAGGAGAAGCTAAGAGAACATATATAGCTACAAAAAGGTCTTGAGATACTGATGTCTTCGTTTTCAGCAACAATAATTAGTTGCTTTTATTTTCAACGTGCAAACTTGATTTCTTTAGTTAAGAGTTGGTCATTCTTGCTATAATAATTCAAAAATAGATCATAAAAAATAAAATGTTGAAAATTTCAGATCACTTCATTCTGAGCCAAATTCTCACTGTTTGTAATTTTAACAAGATGCGTGCATATTGGTAATCAGTGTACTGGTATATTCGAGACTTATCCTCGCTTTTCCCTTTCTTAAATTAAATTTTTAAATGGCGAACCGTTCTAATCTAGTTAAAATCTCGAGTATCCTAAGTCATCGAGGATTGATTATGGTCTTGCTTTGTTAATATATGTCAAATTAATAGTTTATATAACCTTTCGGGCTTAACGAAAAGCCTGCAATAGACAGATTTAGCTCTTGCATAATGTATGTTTAAAATCATAAAAAATAAGATCATTTTATACTACCAGGACTAATTAAACTTACCGGGGGTCCGGAGCTTAGAGGGGTTGGCTCAATCTGTTTCTCAGAGAATTACTTACGAATTATCTCTGTCACAGATGACTGTCCACAACACGTGCATTGATTGCACGTGGCTCAACGGCTCGTGCAGTGTTTACATAACACCTAACCGCTTTGGGCAAAATGATGCATTTTACTTATTTTAATATCCGTTTACACTAAATAGAAAATATTTTTTAACTACAAATACTTCAGAAGTCTTTATTTATTTTTCTTATACTTCAAAAAAGTGTTTGAGAATTTAATTTGTCGGAGTAAAAAAGTTAATATGCCGAACTCATTAAAGGGACAATCCCGATTTGAACATGGTTTCAAAAATAAAAGTCCGAGTAGGTATGAAATTTTAGCGTCAAAATATAGAGGAATGATGTATTTATCTTGTCTCAAAATTTCAACACAAAATATTGAGTCGTTTGGACGTGAACACCAAAACTGCTTATCCGGACACGTAGGCCTAACCCTTTTAAGATTTCGGGTCATTTTTTCATTGGGTGACCTAATAATCAAACCCCGTTCTTTTAGGGGTCTATAAAATGAATTTCACCTCCACATTAATGTTATAAAATAAAAGCTCGGTTCTATCCAGACACCTCATAATACAGCTTAGGACATCTTTTCCATAACATAATTTTTGAAATAAAATTGCAACCGGGCTTACGCTTTAGTCGTGTAATGAGTGTATAGAGTTGAGATATTAATCATGATGAAGATAAGATATGAACTATTATAATATATTCCCAGTTATTATTAGAACGAATTACTTATTGACGTATTTCCACATGACCTATTATATATAAAAACATGTCGGCGTAGAATTTCATTAAAAGCACAAATATTGATTTTTGGGGGACACTAAAGAACTATTATTAGGGTAGACCTGATATCGAGTACGCGGACAGGCATGTAGCTATGGGGGTCGCAGTGTTTGCTAAGCGTATTGTGCCACTTTCCAGAGGTGGGGTAGCCCCCCACCCCCCAACTTCCTGAAAACGTTTGGCCTTATTATTTACACTGGGTTGAAAATTGGTAAAGTCCGCGTATATCAAAAGTTACCTTTAAATGGGTAACAACACAAAATAAAAAGTCCTTGTACATCAAAAAGTCACTTTAAAGCACACTTATAAAATCGCTGTCGTGAGAAAAGAGGGCGGGTCAAATTTCTCCCGAGGCATTAGTAATTGAATTTTAGGCCGAGCTTTATTCGGTAACATATTCTCTATATATTATCTATTTTTTAAAACTATTATTGCGAGAACTGTCAGCTCTTTATCTCCCATGATGCCCCATTAATGCAATTTCCTTCTGTGATTGAATGGTCGCACCATCTGCCCCACCCCCTTACCTCTGCATCCTTCTGGATAAATGGGGATGTACCTTTATTCAGAGGCGGATGCAGGATTTTCAGAAAGGGGGGGGGCGTACTGCACTAAGTTGGGAGTGCGAAGCCCGACCCATGATTTTTGTGTGGACAAAAATGAACACAAGGATTAATTTCATACTAGTACTGTAAATTACGATTTCCAACCTAAACTGTTTTTGTTCTCCTTTCCCGCGAGAATATATTGTTCGCCACCGCAAATAGAGGGGGCGTGCGCTGGGTGCGCCCCCCTCTGTACCTTTATTATCTCCTCTGTCCCCATCCACCACCTCTGCATCCTACTGGATAAATGGGTATACACCTTTAAGTTTATTACGTACATGTATTACTCATACATTATCGATATCACCGTCACTGGAAGCGGACGTTAAACACCAACCAACAATAAACACATAAATATTAGTTTGATATTTTAATAAAACGTGTTCCCGATATGCTACGGTGCATTTACATAATATTTTTAATGTTATTCCATTCACGTAGTCTACATTATAATAGATAAATAATGCCCCTGGTCATAGAACTTGGTGAATTACTCAATCACCTCAACTCCCTTACTTAACTAGTGGGGGATGCAAGTGGTGGGTCACGGGGCCCCGGGCGCTCCCTAAATAAAAGTTTTAAAAAATCCACTTAAAATTCTTTAAATGAAATGGGGTTTAACAGCCAATTGTTCTGCTCCGAACTAGTCTAATACAGTGTGCTATGATGTTAATTTAGCCCGGTCAGCGGCGCTACGTCTTACTCTTGTATCGAATTCCACTGCCAAGGGATCTTTTACGTGCACGAGACCTCAGTTTTTTGTCCCATCTGAACGACTAGACAGCTGACAAGGGAAAACCACACAGGAAAATCTGGAACTATCTCGTCCAATGCATGGACCGAATACCCAAACTCCAGGCTAGCGAGCAAGCGTTTTACCCACTTAGCCACCGTGGCTAAATTTCAACATTTAGGCTACCTGGTTGGATTGATTCAGCTATTAAGGAAATAGAAAGTTATATTCGGGTCTAGATGTGCGCCAAAAATGAATATGCACACTTTTCCAGTGTGGTTTTCCCGTTGTCAGTGATGCAGAACGGAGGGCCTGACAAGAACAGATGTCTAGTCGTTCGGATGGGACGAAAAACCGAGGTCCCGTGTGCACATTGGCGTGTACGTAAAAGATCCATCGGCAGTTGGAATTCGATAGAAGAGTAGGCCGTAGCGCCGCTGCCCGGGCAAAATTTCTCTCATAGCACACTGCATGACGTATGCCCGTCTTCCATTAGCCCAGGTTAGGTGCAGAAGTTAAACCCCATTTCATTTCATTTTGATGTTCAACATTTTTCTGGCAAGAAGACCGCAGCACCCCCCCCCCCACACACACACACACACACCCACCCCCACACACCCACACCCACACACCCACACCCACACACACACACTAACCAAATATTCTGCTCGCGTCACTGTACATTGCATTAATTCCAATAGGCCAACTTTCAATATCATTCATGTAAACTTGTTCAATATTAAATATTGTAATGTATTAAATATTTTGATTGACAGTTGTTTTATATATGGTAATTGTAATTCTAAACGGGACTGAATATATTCTGGTCTTTATCCGACTCACTCCTACAAAATGCCATTTGTATTTCAGTGAACCCCGGTCAAGGTCAAATCTTGCCGAATGTTTTATAGGGTTTTTGATAAACAATATTTTTACTCAGGCTGTCTGAATGGGATTGGGGAACAGACTTAGCCTCAGGCTTGGCCTATTAAAACCGCTCTCTCGAATGGCTAGAGCGTGCACGCTGTATCATAAGGTTTATTATTGAGACAACAGGCGTGGTTTCGATTCCTCAGTTGTACGTAAGGGGTAGGGTCGCCGTCCAATGTCGCGGATTTTCTCCAGGTCCCCTGTTTCCTCCCACTGCTAAAGACCCCTACGCGCAAGAGAGTTATTAAAATAAAATTGAACCACGTTTTAGTCCCTAAATGACCTAGTTTGTTAGTGGACGTTAAACTCCTCTCTCTCTCTCTCTCTCTCTCTCTCTCTCTCTCTCTCTCTCTCTCTCTCTCTCTCGGAAAATAAGAATGTCACAAATTGTTTAAATATAACAAACTGCACCTTCTTTCGTTCACTTGTGGGTTTATTCTAGGAAAAAATCGTAAGAAAAAGGCAACCACCTCAATTGTACCCCATTTTCAAAATCCCTTTATTCGCCTGTGCTATTATAGCAAGAACAACTGCATGCTTATCTATATTTTACATAATACATCTTTAACAACTTACTAATATAACAAATTACCGTCCAGTCAATCACAAAGTGGTTAATTTAAGAGACATTATCTATATTAGCGACTGACGGATTTTCACAACATTACAACAGCTAACATGGCGGTTATCTGACGGTTTGCGTGATGAGGTGAGTGATCGGCTGTCATCGGATGCCAGATTTTCACGCAAAAAATATCAAGTGCTGTTTTCCGAGATGCTTAATCGATTGTATTGATAAAAAAACACAAATTGATTTTAGCATAACGGATTCTAATAAGACGACTTTCCGTTCTCGAATAAAAAAATAATTCTCGCCGATCTGATTCAAATAGACTAAAGTTGTTCGGCGTGAATAGCATTCGCCATCATCCATAAACTTGATTGATTTTAGTCTACATATCTTAGAATTGATTTTTGTCGAATAAAGGGACATTAAAAGTCTCCGAGTGACTAGAAAGGTCAGGACCGATTGTAGAAAATACGGGGCCCAATAATGGGAAGACTGACATTACAAGATTATAAAGATATGAATATATATTGCAGCAGCAGGATATAGACAGAAGGGTCACGTGGACAATTTTTAAAACGTCATCGTAGACTTGATTGTCTACCCAGCGAAAATTAGTGAGTATTGCCATTGGTTGACGGAATCTAGAGTAGTGAACTTTGGTCCCAATTATTTAATTCCAACCCGTTTCTCATCTTGGTATTATTATATATACTGAAAGAGAATCGGTTTGAGACGAGTTACTTTACCCCGAGTTAGAATTAGACAGTTATTTGATAATCTTACTTACGAACATGCAGATGTAACAGACAGAGAGAGAGAAATGGGGTTTAACGTCCACTCGACACAAACCAGGTCATTTCGGGACTAACATATGGTTTAATTTTATTTCAATAATTCGCTTGCGCGTAGGGGTCTTTAGCAGTGGGAGTAAACCGGAGTGCCCGGAGGAAACCCACGAGGTTGAGAAGGCACCCCTATCTCCATGACACATACGCTCACACCAGGGATCGAAACCACAGCCGCAAGCCAGAGGTGACCGGCCAGATGTAACAGACTTTAAACTTAATCATAGCTTCATGTTATTTTTGAACCATTTTTCTATTGCAGATGCACTGAAATGAAATGAAATGGGGTTTGTCACGTTGTCATTCTTCCTCTTTTCCTAATTCAGGTACGATCGACGTGAAATCTGGCATGTCCGCTCCTTCGACAAATGCGCGTCGATGGACGGACTTTTGATATGACGTCACACGTTCCTGATAATTTCGTTCCATTTCATTTCGTTTAATCACTGTGGAGAGTCTGGTAAGTGTTATTCATCTGGTTGTCCTCAGTTAGATCATGAAATCAAAGCTTCTTGAAGCTCTGGAGTTTAATAGTTTAGAAGTGGTATATAATCGATTGGCGAGTATAAGAACTGTTTGGTTTTGGAAAACAAAAATGAGGCAACAACACACGGGACTTCAGTTTTTCGTCGCACCCGAAGGCCCTTACGTTGTTCCTTGTCATATCCTCGGTCCTGCACCGCAAGGGAGAGAGAGAGAAATGGGTTTAACGTCCACTCGACACAAACTAGGTCATTTCAGGACTAACATATGGTTTAATTTTATTTAAATAATTTGCTTCCGCGTAGGGTTCTTTTAGCAGTGGGAGGAAACCGGAGGACCCGGAGAAAACCCGCGAGGTTGGACAGACTACTCTACTCCTTGTCACGTACAACCGGGGATTCGAAACCATGCACCGCAAGGAGGGACAAAGCCGAAAAATCCCGATGTACTTTCTCGGCCAACGCGATGATTGAACACCAGGCCTTCCTGGTTAGCGAGTCAAGGACTTACTCACTTAGCCACCTTGGCGCCCTAAATTTGAATAAGAATCAGGGTGTTTTGTGTTTAAATCATGTGTGAGTGTGACACAGACATCACCTTATAAATAACAAGCTCATGCGATCAATTATTCAGATAGTCAGACGAATTGCAGGATATAAAACGTGTTATTTTTCTGTCAAATGTTTCCCGGAAACAAAACACCTATATTATTTTCCAATAAAATATGGTGTAGTTATGGAATACAAGCTACTTGGGCGTTTATTTCTAGTGGTGTGTTGTTCTCTCATCTTTGTCAAGGTCGAAAATTATAATAATACTTATAATGAGCTGTTTATATGTTGTTGAAGGACTTTGTAAATCAAATGGGTTAATGTTACTGTGCTACGAGGAAAAGTTTGCTCGGGTGGCGGCACTATGGCCTACTCGTATTCTTATATCGAATTTCAACTGCCATGGATCTTTTACGTGCACCCCAATATATACACGGTACCTCATTTTTTCGTATCACCCGAATGACTAGACAATTATTGTCATTGGCATGCCCTATGTCCTGCACCACTGACAAGGGACAATCCCGTCGGCAAATCCCGATGAACTTCTCGGAGAATGCAGCGATCGGACACGCCAAGGCTAGCAAGCCAACATCTTATCCACTTAGCCACCTTGGATCCCCCAAGGACCTTATAGCAAGAGTTTTACATAAAGACGATTAAAAGATAAATCAATTCTCGTCTGGTCTGAAACTCCATCGGGGAACCCTATACAAGGGAACCGAACCAAAACGCTACCAAATGCCAGACATTATTCATTTTGTCGACTAGATTCAAATGAAGCCGTTTGAACACGAGTGGTGTCTGGTGCGTCTTCTGATAATTTGAAGATTACAATAGAAGGTGAGGAGGTGGACGAAAACATGGAGTAACCTAGGTCTAAGAAAGTAATCGAGACACCGGCTTTTATATGGTTTGGGTTTCAAGCAAACTGGGGTATCTCCGTTCAATGAGACTATATAGATTGTGCCAATGAATCATGTTACCTTTCTGGGAAATGTCTCTGTAAAATCAAATGAAATTTTGTGTTTAACGTCATACTCCTGGTTGGGTTAACGTCGACGGACAGAGAAATTTGCCCGGACAGCGGCAATAATATCGAATTCCAACTGTCAAGGGACCGTTTACCTTCACCCCAATGTGTACACGGGACCTCGGTTTCTCGTCCCCATACGTTGTCCTGCATCAATGACAAGGTAGCACCACACCGAAAATCCCGACGATCTGTATCGACCAAATTTTGAACGGCACACTAAAAAATGCGAAAAACCACGTGACCCCAATTGAGTATTCATTGGTGTTCATAGTTGGGGTCATTCTATGTGTCGATTTGGGTAAGTCGTGCTACCCGATGACTTGTCTGTGTCTACGGTTGTATGTCATCTATGACTTGTCTTGTTTTGGGGGGGGGGGGGTTGCAAAATTCAAATATTTTTCAAATATATTTACGCCGATGTGCCGCTATCTTTTCATGTTTTCCATCAATAAGTAACTATGTGCAAAGTTTTGTGTTTCTGGATCAAAGATATTTCTCATAAACAGTGATTGAAAGTTGAGTGAAACTGGGGCCGGATCAAGTAAGCAAGCGTCCAATGCGTTGTACAGTGTAGCACTATGCGTCGCTGGTTAGATGTAGAAAGTGCACTGTCAAAAACTCCCCACATTCAACTGGTGACGCATCCTCTCGTCTCTGCTAAACATTTTATTAGCCTCGTGATCGTCTAGATTTTGTCTCGGGTTATATTTCTAATTCTCTTCTTTTGACTGGGACCCCTTGTCACGTTGTGTACTTTCTCAGTAGTTAAAACATCTATCTACTAGGAACAACAATGCAACAATTTGTTTTAACATTTTATATCAAGCACTGAATACACAGGCTACAAACATTAATTACAATAAAGGTCATTTTCTACTCTCTCAACCCGACCAGTTCGCAGATGAAACGAATTAACGTTAATACTCTGTGATGTCATATAAGCATATTCGGCTGGATAATCATTGAAGGGTCTAATTCGTGCAAAATATCATCCTGACACCACATTGCCACTATCACTTTAAAGACGTATGTGGCACAATGCCACTTGACTCAATGGCACGCCATCCAATAGACCATTCACCACAAATACTATCACTCCCACTCCCCGCACCCTAGCTCTCTGATTGAATTGGTATGAACACATGAACATGGGCACCGAATGATTTTAATTCCCTTATCGTGTTTAATTTGGTGTTATAAATTAAACCATAACGACGATATAGCTGATTTTTAATCAGAATGGTGCCAGCGGCCACCAACTTATCACAGGAAACACCGCAGACTACGAGTTGATCGAAGATAGTAATGAGTCCAGAAATACCGTTCAAGGCAATACCATGTAAGAAATCAATCAATGATAAATTTAATGTCTACGATTACCGCACAAGGGAGAGAGAGAGAGAGAAATGTGGTTTAACGTCCACTCGACACAAACTAGGTCATTTCGGAACTAACACATGGTTTAATTCGTTTGCGCGTAGGGGACTTTAGCAGTGGGAGAAAACCGGAGTGTCCGGAGAAAATCGACGAGGTTGAGAAGGCGCCCCTATCGCCATGCCACATACGCTCACACCAGGGATCGAAACCACAGCCGCAAGCCAGAGGTGACCGGTCAGCTAGAGGTCGAAGCGCGGCACTCTAGACCACTAGGCCATCCCAACCCCCCATCCCCCACAAGGGAGAGAGAGAAATGGGGTTAAACGTCCACTCGAGACTAACATGGTTTGATTTTATGTCAATAATTCAATCAGCGCGTAGGGAACTCTAGCCGTGGACAACGTCAGTAATACAGGGTGGAGGGTCTGATAAGGAGTGATACAGGACAGAGGGCCTGTCTAGTCATTCGGATGGGACAAAAAACCGAGGTTCCGTGTACACATTGGCGTGCACGTAGAAGGTCCCCTGGCAGTTGGAATTCGATATAAGAGTAGGCCATTGTTCCGCTGTCCGTAATGATTAGCCCAGTGTTGTACCAGAACAGTAGGACGTTAATCCCCACTTTATTTAAGCCCGGGGGTTGGGATGGCCTAGTGGTCTAGAGTGCCGCGCTTCGACCTCTAGCTGGCCGGTCACCTCTGGCTTGCGGCTGTGGTTTCGATCCCTGGTGTGAGCGTATGTGGCATGGAGATAGGGGCGCCCTCTCAACCTCGTGGGTTTCCTCCGGGCACTCCGGTTTCCTCCCACTGCTAAAGACCCCTACGCGCAAGCGAATTATTGAAATAAAATTGAAACCATATGTTAGTCCCAAAATGACCTAGTTTGTGTCGAGTGGACGTTAAACCCCATTTCTCTCTCTCTCTCTCTCTTATTTAAGCCGTGAAAAACAGTAGATATCTACCAAAAACGGTAGCTACAACCCGCAGCTTGAATGTATTTCTTGAACGCGTTTGATTGACAGCTGTGTTAAATCATTTAAATGCTTTGAATTGATATTCGTCTAGCTCGTTATATAACAGAAGCTTTTAACTAACGTTGCTATATATGACTATTTATGTTCGGACTGATATGTTATACTTCCGGTTGAGTGATATTTTACCTTTTTCTACTAATAATGGCGCCGGTAGTTTAACCATCTGCGACATAAGCATCGTCTGAAAGTAATCTCGAGACTTTTAATAACGAGGCTATTATTCGCTTCTGTTCTTTTTATTGGTGGGTTTGTATTTTTGTTAGATTTCTTTTTTTAAATATTTCTAAGCAAAATACATCAAATAACGGAATATAACATTGTTGTTTTCTGTCATTGAGTCAACTGGTGTGGTTTCGATTCTTCGGTTGTTCGGGACAAAGATTGGGTTGGCCTGTCCAACCTCGTGGGTTATCTCCGGGTCCTCCGGTTTCCTCCCACTGTTAAAGACCTAAAGTTAACGAAATTTCATGGCAGCCTCCAATCTGATTAAAACACAGATTCATTTTTTATTTTTCAAAATTTCAAAATTTGGTTTTACTTGTCTTTACTACACTATGATCTAGAAGAGATGTTATCATTGACGTGGTCTGGATGATGAGGGCTTAGTTAATGAAACGGTCTGTCGTGTGGTGTACAGAACTGTGAGTAATCCACTAGAAAGATAATGCCGATTCGTTAATCAAATGAATAACGTCAGAGAGACAGAGAATGGGGTTTAACGGATGGTTTTAATTTTATTTCAATAATTCGCTTGCGCGTAGGGGTCTTTAGCAGTGGGAGGAAGAAACCGGAGTGCCCGGAGGAAACCCACGAGGTTGAGAAGGCGCCCCTATCTCCATGCCACATACGCTCACACCAGGGCTCGAAACCACAGCCGCAAGCCAGAGGTGACCGGTCAGCTAGAGGTCGAAGCGCGGCCTTAGCTCCTTAAAACAACAAGAACGAAGGATTGGTTGGATGGAAAACCATCAAGATGGTTCGTAATCTATAGTTAGTGTAGGTAGGCCAGTGTCTATAAGAGGACATGTTTCTACTATTATAAATCTTCGTGGTACTAATGATAATATATACATTTGTGGGTAATGGAGACAGGATCGATTTCCAGAACACAAATAGAAATGTCAAGAATCATGACGGACAAATCCATTTGTGATTGTTAAGCAGAGTGTATGTTAACCCCGCATCCATTATACAAGACGGAAGGCGAGCCTTCTAATATTTGTATTTATTAGCTAAATCGATCCGTCCCATGTTTATTGCCCCTTTAATTAAAATAATGGCTTACCATTAGAAATGTTAATCATTACTTTTCAGTAGTAATTACGGTTATATACGTAATTGATTGTTAGTTTTAGAGGAGATGTCTTTCAGTGACGTATTCAAGAAGGAGGCTGCCCAATCGGAATCAAATTCGTTTCGTTTCTTTATACTTTCGATGGCCTACATTACATGAAAATCTGACCGGTTGTGGCGATAGGTCGCGTCAGAGATCATACGAGGGACTTTGGACCCACTGACGTTAGACGGGGGTTGGGGTGGCCTAGTATGGTCTAGAGTGCCGCGCTTCGACCTCTAGCTGGTCGGTCACCTCTGGCTTGCGGCTATGGTTTCGATCCCTGGTGTGAGCGTATGTGGCATGGAGATAGGGGCGCCTTCTCAACCTCGTGGGTTTCCTCCGGGCACTCCGGTTTCCTCCCACTGCTAAAGATCCCTACGCACAAGCGAATTATTGAAATAAAATTAAACCATATGTTAGTCCCAAAATGGGTCACAACGGATATAATAATGTAATCTGATTGTATATAAAATGATTTACATTCAATTGATTACTTCAAATCAATTATGTCCAGCGAAATACAGCATGAGTCTCAACCGAATGGCAATTTCTAGCGTCTGGTTATTCCAGTCTATTGCGCATGCTCCTCAGATACGATATAGCGTCACCGTTTGATAGCAGTTGTGGAATATGTCTAGCCTCGTTATTTCTGGTCACTTGTTACAGATGACCCTTAAACACACTTTGGTGTTTATTCTGCCTTAGATATTGGATATCAGAAGCCTACCTTTTCCCGGTAAGATCACAACATCAATGTTGATTTGAAATGACAAATAATTCGTGTTTTCAACGTGTAAACTTTAGATGATATTGGGCTAGAGACATAGCTACTTTAAAATTGTAATAATATTTGTTATTAATCAATTAACGAACATCCACATGCAGTTAAAATCAGGGGCGGATCCAGCAATGTTTGCTCCTGTTAATGCATGACGCCACAATGGTCTCTAAATTACATAGGCTACGCATTGAACTCTTTAAAGAGAGAACTCTAAGAACCCGTCAATTTTTATAGTGAATTGATAGAATCACATTTTGATTTAATTTCATTAATGCAAAGCATTAACTGTGATATCAAATATGTCTATATCATTTATTTGGTGCTTTGAATGTGAATCCCATCACACCATTTGGCCATAGAGGATGCAACAAACGACCATTATAATTTCCTTATAATAATTTGAGTGGCGTTAGGCCGTGCTTTGGTCTGGCAGGGGTTTTATGAAATTTCCTTGAAATTGAAACTAATGAAACAAAGTGGGCAATATTTTTTAGTCTTCTGCGTCACATCTCCAAAACGGTTCCGTCTGCGCATGCCAGATATAATTTTTAGTGATGCAGGACAGAGGGCCTAGCAAGGACAGCTGTCTTGTCGTTCGGATGGTACGAAAATCTGCGGTTCCGTGTACACATTGGCGTGCACGTAAAAGATCCCTTGGCAGTTAGAATTCGATATAAGAGTAGGCCGTAGTGCCGCTGTCCGTGCAAAATTTCCCTCAAAGCACACTGTATGGCGTATGCCCGTCTTCGTTAGCCCTGTATAGGAGTAGTACAGTAGGACGTTAAACCTCATTTCATTTAGCTATTTATATACAAAAAAATATATAGTAAGTACAAAAATGTAATATGGAACACAAATACTAATTTTATTTAAAGCTACGCTTCGTTGGGGGTGTGAAAACGGTGAAAGAAATTTTAACGAAACGTCGCTTTAATTAAAATAATAATTGTGTTTCATTTTATGTTTTTGTGTTTATTACGTGTGTCAATTGCGAAATGACGATCAAAGAAGAATAAAAAAGGTTAGTTTTGTTTTGCTGGAAAGAGCATTACTCATCTATCTAACAAGTGTGATTGAGAGGTGGACCAGGGAATGACCATGCAAAAATCTAATTCATCAAATCGATGCAGAATTGTTCAAAGAACAAGCATGCCTGTTGTCATGTCGATCAAACTTGCATGAACGGAGCCTTGGGCTTTTTCGAAGAGCGTCACCCAAAGAACGAGAGAGAGAAATGGGGTTTAACGTCCACACAAACTAGGTCATTTCCGGAGGGAGGAAACCGTAGGACCCGAAGAAAACTCTCGAGGTTGGACAGGCGACCCTACTCCTTGTCACGGACAACCGGGGATTCGAAACCACACCTGTTGACTCAATGACAGGCTTTATGATACTGCGCACACGTGCTAACTATTCGGCCATCCAACCACTGCGTCAATCAACGACGAAGAAAAAGACAAAGAAGAATTAAATGAGTGGCGGTTAGAAACCAGTTCCTTGGGATATTTTTTGATATTTCAACACTTTCCAAAAGACAAAATTTCAAAAAGTGGTGTCAAATTTTATGTGCGTATTTATCGTTTGTTTTGCATATTGAATATATTATTGTTATCAACTTATAAATATTATGCTGTGATAATTTTTATAAGTACAAAATCTGTCCGCATTAGATATTTTATGTGTGTAGATAAAGCCAGTGTTGAGATATGATTGGTTTTCTGTCGAAAGTCGACAGTTTGTGGACAAACCTAATTTCGCTTAGATAAAGCCAGTTCGAGATGTGACTTTGTATAAAAATTGTATGAAATGGAGCAGTGGTTTTTAGAGACCCGGATCATAATCCTACTCTTTTGATTTTAGGTTTCTTCACCCCTCCCCATCCTTTTGACTTTTCATTTACATATTTAGTTTTCGAATTTTATACGGGTAGATTTAATGGATTAAACGAGTAGGGGATCTGTTGGAGCATTCATTGTATTCCGCATGAAATGAAAACTGGAGGATCAGCGGCCTGAAAGTTTTAACCGACGGAAAGGCTGTCGGTCGTGATCCGGGTAACATTTAATAAAGACTACACAATCTGATTAAATCGAGGCCCATAAAGAATTGAAAATCAACATTAATATCTAGCGCTGGCTTGTTTATGTTGTCTGTGCGCACGAGTTAATCGTTATTAGTCAACACTGTGATTACGAGATAATCTTTATTCATAAACACTGTGGTTACGAAGTAATCTCATTTGTAAACACTGTTGTTATGAGGTAATCTTTATTGGTAAACACCGTAGTCACGAGGAAATCTTTATTGGTATACACTTTAACTACAAGTTAGTCTTTATTGGTAAACACTGTTTTCACGGGGTAATCTTTGTTGGTAAAAACTGTGATCGTGAGGTAATCTTTGTTGATAAACCCTGTGATCAAGAGATTATCGTTATTGGTAAACACAGGTCACAATTGGTAAACACTGTGGTCACGAGTTAATCTTTATTGGTAAACAGTGTGCGCACAAGGCAATCTTTATTTGTAAACAGTGTGATTACGAGGTAACGACTGTAAAGATTGGTAAACAGTGTGCACACAAGGCAATCTTTATTGGTAAACAGTGTGATTACGAGGTAACGACTGTAATCACAAGGTAATTTTTTTTTCTGAATAATCTTTGTTCGTAAACACAGTGAAAATGAATAACACTGACTGCAAGCAATGTAACTGTCTCTGGATCCTTTCAGTAAAGCAATTTGTAATACCAGAGCCACTTATTGTTTAAGTCACTCACTGTTTTATTTATAATTAGATTTCTTTAATTTGAGATTAATATATTTTAGTTAGGAAGGGAATCAGTATGGTGCGATTGTTCGACCATTTCTAAGAGATGAATTCTGCTTCATTAGAGTCAATGAATGGTCGATAACGAAGGCTTTCGATTGACTGCACAATTATCGAAAACAGCAAGAAGACGTTGAACAGAACGCCATAAGAGATGATCAAGTATTGTTTTTCTTTACATCATACGAAGTAGCTAGCGGAAGAAATTAGAAAAAGGCTAACATTATTAACCAAGGACAAGCCAGGTCTTGATGTTAAATGTTCAAAACAAAAACATCACTTCCTTAACGAAAATGCCATAAAAAGTTCATAAAAGTTATGATGCCGTGATGGTCGATAACCTACAGAGAAAACCGGAAATCGGCGGATACAGTCAATTTGAAAATGGGAGGAGGGGGGTGTGGCATATATACAAAAAGATTATATTCCCCCACCTCTACCCAACTTTGTTGTATTGAGATAAAAAGTTCCTTCGATGGGTCGGAAGATTCTAATTTAGATTTGAAAATATATTGGCCATATTCCTTGCACACATTTGTGGAGTTTTACGAACACTTCCGCCAAGGTAGATATCGTAGACAGGCGATTTTATTGGCGATTTTTAGACCTGTAATTTTCGAATTTACCTTCCGGAAAAACATCAGAATGCACCAAATTGAATCTAATTTACCAAACCCCCTGTTTATTGGTTAAGCGCCTACGGCGCTGGCGGCGGTGGGCTACGCCCGCCGCAATTAACAAACCTAGACCCCCCTGCAAAAAATCCTGGATCCGCGCCTGTTTACGTGGAGGCCTTGATAAGATGTACGTAGTTAAAGCGAGATCACGCCCTCTGTTGAAGATGGTTTACAGCAGTATGGGTTCGTTCATAAATCACTTGGACTCTATACAACATACAAGTGACTGATTGGGAATGTGGGATTTAATCGTCGTAGAAGGTATATTGATAACTGATTACCGAAATATAGCACATATTTTTGGTTTTTTTAAATCATGTTGCAGGGGGCAGACCAGATTTATGGGAGGGCAAATCCCCACTGTTATACTTTTGCATGGAGGGCGTTTCCAATGGATGAAGAAAAGGACTCTCATTCATATTATGTGTGTAGACAACTTTATTGTGACACCATAGCAGTAACACATGACTGGAAGTGGCTGCACTCGATTCGTGAATGCAAGCTCTGTGTTGTACTTCATTAACAAGTTAAAATACAACACCCACCCACCCGGACATTGGCGCCGCCACTGAGTTCAGGCCCCGAGTTCACAAAGCATTCCCAGACGTACGTTCAGAATATACTAAAATATAGCCCTTTGTAAAACTTAAGTTGTTTTAATGTATCAATTAAATCTGGGAATGTTCTTTAAATTCGGGCACTGATGGTATGAAAAAAAGAACTAAACCTGAGTGCACAGTGGCGTTGACCTTTAGACGCCAGGGGCTTGTTTTACGAAATTTTAGCTAAGATAAAATCCATATTTTAGTTATTTGATTGGATAATATTAGACTGATTTTAGTGCTCAGCCAATTGAAACTGACGTATCTACTAAAATTTGGATTTTATCTTTTAGTTAAGATTTCGAGAAACTGGACCGAGGTCTAAATATTAAGATCACCTGCAGATTTCTTCAAGGTCATGAGGTGTAAACAGGGTTAAGACAGGTGATTATTGTCAAGGATTGTGGTTAGGGTGATTTTTAAAGGTTACAGCTAGGTCTGGGGTTAGGGTTAGCAAGAGACCTTAATATTTCGATCAAATCCTCCTAAAAGAAAGCTTGACAGTATGGGAATCGAATAGAAGAGAGAGAAAGAGAGAGAGAGAGAGAGAAATGGGGTTAAACGTCCACTTCAAATAGAAGAGTAGGGTACAATTATCGTAGGACGTGGCATTAAATAGCCTACGTTATTACCTACATGGCGATTACCATACAAATAACCGAATCATTACATTCCATATTTCGTTCTACAATTAGAAATTATAATTTTCCAGTCCCAAACAGCTTCCACAGCTTCCATTATGTGTCGTGGGAATTTTCAGTTACTCTCTAAATTTAAATTGTTTTATTAAAATAAAATGGGAAGCGTGATCCCCATGGAAACATCCGGTACATATTTTAAGTGCGCAGTCACCATTGGGACATTAAAATACGTTTATTTGAAATGAGTTAGTGACATACGTCCATAAATAACTCTGGGATCGTGCGTGGTAGCAAGCGATCGGTGCACTAAAGTTCCCATTGGCTCATGACGACGAGCTGCAGCTTATCCAAAATTATAAACCTATATTTAACGGTAAATCTCTTTGATCTTTGGGGTATATTCCATGCCCGGAATAACTTGTGGTCTGAAATTCAGGGGCGGCGTTGTATATAGAAGGTTTATATTGGGTTATTCTTCTAAAAGGTTTGCTTTAATCCTGCAATGGCTTATTCTTCCAGGGTATGTTTTTTCATAAGAAAACAATATTCCTGAAGCAATGGTCCGAGAAAGCCCTTTTTGACCATAGCTGGATTGGCTTCTGATACTTAAGTTTTTGAGGGAGTGTGTCTATTCTTCCCGTTCAGTCAAATCTATTCCAAGTACAGTAACATGACAGTCCTTAGTTTAATCCGAGGACAGTGATTTAAAGTATTAAAAACGGTGAAAGTAAGTTCGTCTCCATACAGTATTGTTTACACTGTATCCGTGTTGATAGCCACGTTTGTCACAAAATTAGTTTTTCTGCAATATTCGGCTATGCACTGGTATGTAAATAACCTGTTCGTAAGCTCCTGCCTTAGGGAATTATCAGGCCCAAAGATTTGGTAAAAAAATTTTTTTTAGACTTGTCGGATACGATTAAAAACGCACAGACAATGAATGTTAGGGGGGGGAGGGGTTAGGCCCAACGGGAATCAATATAGGCTCTGACCCGAAATTAATTAGGCCCACGCCTTTTTAAATAGGCCCTCCAGAAACTGCCGCCTCGGGCCTTGGTGGAGCTTAATACGCCACTGCTGCCTTATATACAATTATCATCTAATGACACGCAACAACAAAGTCCACTCGACACAAACTAGGTCATGGCTCAGTTTTATTTCAATGATTCGCCCGCGCGTAGGGGCCTTAAGCAACAGGAGGAAACCGAAGGACTCGCAGAAAGCCCACGAGGTTGAACAAGCGAGAACTATCTAATAAATTTGGAATTGAAAATAACAGGTTAATAAACTGTGTAGGCAAATCTTTACACTCTTGCCCATAAGTCCGAAAAAACAGATTTATAAAATCAACACAAGCCTAAATGCCCAAGTACTTATTATTCATTCTAGTGATTCAACCGAACAAGTCTTCTCGAAACTTTTCAGTCTAAAAGCGCCTAAACGACTATGTCCTTAAAGACATTCATAGTCTGAAATCCAAATCCAAAGCAAGCATCTGGAAAGCTAAATCCACATTTCCAAAAATCCATATGCCACATTTGCTCAGTGTAAAACCATTTCTATCACAAGATTATATACAATATAACTTTTTACAGCAAATATAAATCCCACCCCACTTGTCAGCAAATTCCCGTTACATTATCTAGTTTTTAACTATTATAGTCAGTTCTTTAACTAATCTCCCATAATATATATCATTAAATGAAAATTAACATTATTGAAGATCAGGACGTATCGGCCAGAGAATTTCCTGATCTGAACCCTACGTGTTAACAGGGCCGTACCTAGCGGGAGTGCAGGGCCCGAGAAATGGCGCCCCCACACCCCCTTCCACAAAAAATAATTGGACAGTCTTTCATTTATAAAGAAATACACTTGTGATAACACAATGATACTCTTAAGGCATTGATCAGTCGCTCGGTTTGAAGGGCGCCCACACACCAATGGATTCGTTTGCCCTGATCCAAACTTTGGCCCTGCTTGATTTATCCATACCGGCGCATACCGGCTGACCACAGTTCGGCAGTTTCCCCGGCGAGGTTACTTGATTTAACCGGAAGTCGACACAAGTTCGGCCGCGGCGTACGCCGAATGCGCCGCTTTGTCGACAGCGGCGATCACCGGCTCAAGGTGGTGAACATGTAATCTGTTTAATATTATCCGACGCCAAAATTTTTATCAGCCGGGTCACTTGATTTGCTCTGATACGGTAACCTGACCGGCGTACGCCTTGTACAAACCGGCTTGCCTATCGGCGGACAAATCAAGCAGCCCCTATTTCATATCACTTACGTGGAGGCTATGGCACACCACCACTCTGCTGCACCTCCACTTTTAAAATCCTACGTACGGCCCCGTACGTTACTACATACGTTTTGAACCAACCAGTTTCAGATTACGTTCATTAGGTACATCACAATAGGGTATTATACAAACGCTCACATTTACAAATATATACGTAGGGGCGGATCCAGGAATTTTTTCAGGAGGGTTTTTTTGACAGTATTGTGTCTTTAATCAGGTTCTGGGTGACAACACTGGTGTAACTTCAAATAATACTTTTATTCTCTGCTTCTTACATATCAGGGGGTTGGGATGGCCTAGTAGTCTAGAGTGCCGCGCTTCGACCTCTAGCTGGCCGGTCACCTCTGGCTTGCGGCTGTGGTTTCGATCCCTGGTGTGAGCGTATGTGGCATGGAGATAGGGGCGCCTTCTCAACCTCGTGGGTTTCCTGCGGGCACTCCGGTTTCCTCCCACTGCTAAAGACCCCTACGCCCCAGCGAATTATTGAAATAAAATTAAACCATATATGTTAGTCCCGAAATGACCTGGTTTGTGTCGAGTGGACGTTAAACCCAATTTCACTCTCTCTGTTCTTACATATCAAGTACAAACATATCGTAATGTTATAGACCCCATAACTAACTTGTACTGAGGAAGCTATGTCCTAACTTGGCACATTGTGCCAACTCCCAGACACGCTCTTTCTCTCTCGTTCCGCCTCGGCTCATGCCAAGGCGCCCAGGGCCTCCACTCTGTCCTGGCCGGGCCTGTCTGCCCTATGCCATTTCCATTCTGGGTTTATATACCCTTCCAAACAAAGGAATCTTATTAGACATCTGGCTAATGTGTCATGTATCATATCGGGTTTCATATTTTTTATGTAGTTGAGCAAGGTGGGTTTGGACCCCTCCCCACCCCCTGGATCCGCCCCTGATACGTTGCCTCGAACTCAAGAAAATCTATGAATAGCAAAAAACATAACCTGTTTACCGTGTAAAAACATAATGCTTGCTGCAATGTAGTCATTACCGAATTTGATTATAACACATAAGTTGCACTGCAAGTCACATATGCAATGATTAAAATTGTTACAGTTGCTGTATTATTATCTTATTAAGCGAATAACATGGCGCCATTAGCTCCATGTTATTACCAAAAGTCCGCAGGCTGCAGTTATTACCTATAATCAAGAAGAGATTACTCACAATCGGTTTAATCTCTTCTTGCTTTATTGTATTATGAAGGGATGGAGAGGGGGTAGCACGTGCGCGCTGTATCATAAGGTCTGTCATTCAGTCAATTCACGTGGTTTCGGCCAGGAGTATAGGATCGCCTGTCCAGCCTCATGGGTTTTCACCGGGTCCTCCGGTTTCCTCCCACAACTAAAGACCCCTACGCACAAGCGAATTATTGAAATAAAATTGAACCATATGATAGTCCCGAAATGACGTTACACCCCAATTCCCTCTCTCTTACCATGTAATCTACGGGAACCTTGGTGTCGATTACGAATTAAGAATCACACTCAATGCAGAGGCGGATCCAGTGGGGGCGCGAGGGGCGCCCCCCCCCCCCCTAATTTTCGACAGTGCCCTTTTTTACTGCTGAAAGTGCCTATTTTCAGACCCAAATTCTCTGAACGTTTACTTAGACGAAAATATCAGCCAAATAGGTCTTGGAATGTCTACAGATGCACGAAAATGACGGATAATTGTCTTGGGGACACCCCCCCCCCCCTCAACCTCCTCGCAGCAGCGTGTCCCGTCTCCGCAGTAAGTGCCCTCATTTTGCGGCGCCCCCCCCCTTTCAAAATTCCTAGATCCGCCCCTGCAATGTGTTTCACACTTGCCACTAGGTTGCACAATGTGGAACAAATGAACTACTCACTTTTCAGGACTTCCACAGCCTCTGGCAAAGTCACTATTGTAAACGGAACCTCCTAAATGGGAGGGGGGGGGTCGATAATGTTCCAAATAATTTGGGATATATACATTTCAAAACATGCCCGAACCGAACATTTTCCCTGTCACCCGAATTTTTAGTACGAACCACTCATTAACAAGCACAACAAGTTTTACACAAATGTTTAGGCGCGAGGTCCTAAGTATTTTTGTATTTAAGACATACACAACAAGCGATTTCATTTTACAATTATATTTCTATATCATACTGTATGTTCTCAATCTCGGACGTTTGTGTCCGAAAAAGGGAAATCGATTGCCAGAAAAAATGTAAGACATGGGATTAATTCAATCTGTTTCACAGAGAATTTACTTACGAATTATCTCTGTCACAGATGACTGTCCACAACACGCGCATTGACTTCACGTGGCGTCAGTCATTGGCTCAACGGCTCGTGCATTGTTTACATAACACCTAACTGCTTCGGGCAAAATGATGCATTTTACTCATTTTAATACCCATTTACACTAAATAAGAAAATTTTTTTAACTACAAATACTTCAAACGTCTTTATTTATTTTTCTTATACTTCAAAAAAATGTTTGAGAATTTAATATGTCGGAGTAAAAAAGTTAATATGCCGAACTCATTAAGTCTCGTCGATGTCATGCTTATCAGTGATCGTTGCGGCCAAGCGAATATTCACTGCGGGATCAGTTTGGGATTAATTCTGAAACTGGTTAAAAATGAAACTTCATATACTCCTTTCATTAAACTCAATCTTTTGTATTTTATGGCTTCTGTTTTTAATTGGCACTTAAAATATATGCGTTGATGGAGTTTTTATGACTACATGTATTATAAAAATTGTTGACTTTTCAAGTTGATTTTGAAATTTCGTCTAAATGGCCTATACTGCTCAAACGTGTTTAGCGTAACCTTTAGCGTAATCATTTTGGATGTACATCATACTGTACTAATTTTATTTTTCCTCTAAAAGGAGAATACATAATAAAATAGTTATTCCGCTTCACGAATTGATGAGACTAGATACCAGTCCCATGAGTGGGGCAGACAGGGCCCCTTAAGAGTAAACAAATACGACCTTTTACACCCCCCCACCCCCACCTCCTTTCCAACACGAGTTATATCTAGATGATTCACTCTGGCCCGTAGCCGGCTCTAAAAATTTTGGGGTGCTACTGAATTTTTTGGAGGGGCTGAGGATGTGGCCGGCTAAGAACACTCCTAAGAAATCATTATTGTTGGCGAAATATTTGGGGAGGCTAATATTGCTACGGGCCCGGATTCACTAGCAGACTGCACTAAAGTGAAAACTGTTGTACATACTTATATAAGCTTCAAAGGAAAAATAACAAACTCGTGCATAATAACCCATTTCTGTTTTAAACTTTGTTATTCATGGGCCCCATAGACTGTAAAGGTGCTGGTATTTTTACATATAGACCTCATTCATGCGGATTTTAATCTAAACCAGGACCTAGTACCTCTCGGCGACTTGCGTTCAATAATTCTTTTTAGGCTCAACACTTCTGGTCTACACGATCATTACATGCCAAATGACATTTGCCCTGAGAAGAGCGAGAAAAGGCTCGTTTAGTTTAGTATGTTTTTAAATAAAGTAGAATAAAAGGCACATTTTTATAAAGCTCAATAAAATGGTCGATAGGGTAATGATGTTTTTGTGAAAGTCGGCAATCGGGCGTATCATTCAAGACTAAAAACAAAACCATGGACGTCCAGGTGCGGAAACTAACAGTAAAGTATGGTCAATTTTATATTAAACTTTGGGTTTTTTTTAGTTTCTCTTCTCGTGGGGTGTTAGGGAAGAAATGACTTCACCATGAAATATCTTACCAACAGAGGATCTCATACCATGATTTTGATTGAAAAGTTTCCCCAACTTCCTTGCGGATGCATTCTTGACACTCAATATAACAGTCTCTAAACTTTTAAATACAGAAATGACGTAACTCCTGCACTAGTGTTCCCTGATCTCGAATAGCACAGTACCTCTATCCCCTAGTTTTATCTTGTACATCTGTTTTGTGAAATTAAATTCAATGGAATGGCGTTTAAATCCTGCTGTTTTGCCCCGAAATGCGCAAATAAAGACGGGCATACGCCATACAGTGCTATGAGCGAAATTTTGCCCGGACAGCGGCATTACGGCCTACCTTTATATCGAATTCCAACTTCCAAGGGATGTTTTACGCGCACGCCAATGTGTACACGGGACCTCGTTTTTTGTTCTATCCGAACGACTAGACAACTGTCCTTGTCAGGATCAGGGCCCTGTTTCACGAAATTTTAACTTAAGATAAAATCCAATTTTAGTAGATACTTCAATTTTGATTGGCTAAGCACTAAAATCAATCTAATATTATCCAATCAAATTACTAAAATTGGAATCTTATCTTAGTTAAAATTTCGTGAAATAGGCCCCTGTTTTGTACTTTCATCAATCAACAATTGTAAAACATTTAAAGTTATAATTATCTCCCCTTTTCCTCAACAAATGTGACAAAAGTTATGTGTCACATTACGTCAAAAATATTTATTCTAACGCGGCTTTTAAAACCACCCAGATCCTTATATAAGGCTGTGAAACCACCCAATGAGTGGCGCCATGGCCTACTCTTAGTTTGAATTCCAATCAGTGGTTCATTTATGTTTACGCCATGAACGGGTAGCCTACGCGGGGTCGTGGATTTTTGTTCCATCCGAAAGGCTAGACACTGTCAAGAGAAGACAGCAACACTGACAGCGCTGGAACATCCCTACGAATTTCCTTGGCCAACACGTGGAGCTTACTTGAGCCACAAAAAAACGGGGTTCCGGGGGCTTACCCAGGACAATTTTTTAGTTTATTATAGGCTAATTTTTATATTGATAAATGTACTGTCAATGCCGATTGATGCCTCGATATCTTGATTGCCAATCATTAAAAACGTTACCGGACATGTGACAGATTAAAGCACGTGCCGGAAATTGGGCGCCAAATTAACTTGACCGGAAATGGATAGAACTGGAAATGAGACATGAAAGAGAATGGGATTAGAATAGTGAGTAATTCCATGTAGAAACGAAGTAGGTTGTTATTGAGTGGAGACGATGATTAATTATTGATGAGGCCTTGTAATTGGTTATAATCTCTAAGCCAAGGTTGAATATAGCTGGTTCGCACGAAACAATGAAATAACACGAACTATTTAATTTACGTACGTCTTATTATCTTCGATTTATTGCGGGACTGCTTTTCAGTTCTTCCAATATGACTTCTTACAACTTGAAAATTCCTTATTTTTGCACACATGCTTTTTTTTACTTCTTTCCTTTTCTAGTTCTTGCACATTCCATGTGTCAACGACTTCAAAATGGATTAGGCAAACGTAAACGACTGCAGAAAACGTAAACGACTGCAGGGTGTTTACGCATAATGGATTAGAAATGATAATGATAATTTTAGAAATTCAGTTTATATCTTTTTGTATATTCATAAAACTTTAAAGGAGACAAGTCTTTAATTCCACCATCTGCAGTCTTTGACATAGTTCAGCTCTGAACGTTGGTCTCATTTACACTCCCCCTGAACGTTCAGGGGGTGCCCGATTCAATCAATGTCGAACGGAATTGAAGCCCAAGTCAATTTTACTGGGCAATTTTTCACTGCTAAACGATGGGGTGTCAATCCGTGTGAACGCCAGTACAATGTAAAGGAACATCTTAGTGAGAAAATAAGACCTTGCATACCTAGCTAGAGTCAGTATGATCGACACAACACGCTGTTAAAAATACGTCCCCTCCTATCAAGTTATCTTTTCGCTGCCATGACACTCTAAATATAGGTCAACGTCCATATTTAGGAATGTCGGTCATACAAGACGAAACCAAATTTAGGTAAATTATGGAATCTTTGAAAAAAAAAATTGGAATCTTCGGTCATTTATTCCCGTGCCCACGTTTTAATATTACAATAGAATAAAACAAACAATCCAGGTGTATAATGAAGGATAAAACCATTTACTTTCATATTCAGTATTTATTGAGGCTTGTTTCTTAAGTTTTATTTTTTTTCCCAAAAAACAAAATTTAAAAAATACATAAAGAACAAGGTTGTTTTTTCTTTAAAAGAAAAAGAGGAAAAACACATTAAACTCTTAAACAAAACTTGGAAACATTAAAAAAGTGTTAACAAGGGTATATGCAGGTGAGGCTCCATGTGGCAGCAGTTCTGAGGGAAAATTTGATAGAACCAAATCGGTTCTTAACATTGTTCAAACCTACATGTACCATAGGGACAAGTTATTTGTGAAGTCTACAGGTCGGAAATTACACGGAGTAGAACAATCAAAATATAGTTAAAATTTGACTTTGAAAAATATGAGATCCGGGTGAAAGCCCTCAATAAGAAACTTGATCGAAAAAGAGAAAATGCTGTGAAAGTACATTAAGCAATTTTAAAGAAATGAAATGAAATGAAATGGGGTTTAACGTCCTACTCTTATGCACCTAACCTGGGCTAATGGAAGACGAGCAAACACCATACAGTGTGCTATGAGGGTAATTTTGCCCGGGCAGCGGCGCTGCGGCCTACTCTTATATCGAATTCCAACTGCCAAGGGATCTTTTACGTGCACTCCAATGTATACACGACTAGGCAGCTGTCCTTGTCAGGCCCTCCTACTGTATCGCTGACAAGGGGAAATCACGCCGGAAAACAATTTTAAAGAAGAATTGTTAAATCAATGAATAAGCCAGTTTTAATTTGTTCATTCTTTACATTTATTTATATTAAAGAAAAAGAGTTATGTATATATATATATATATGTATGAGTATAGTTAAGAATAATTTAAATACTTGTATGTGTGATGTCGGTCGCCATTTCCGCCAATTGCGATAAAAATATAATTTTGGCGTTAAAATATTCAATCTGGCGAAATTTTTGGCGATTCTATTTTAACCATGGCTAAAAAAAATTCTTGCCACAAAGTTTTGATTTCCACGCCGTGCACACACGTTACAATCTATCACGCTTGGCTGAGTCATTTATCAATCAATCAAGTACTAATCCTTTGTCTCTTGATCAATCCCGGATTAGTGTTGATTAGTATATACGGTAAGAGTAGTAATAAACTAATCAAGAGATAAACGATTTAATTGTTTGTCTCCAAATACGAACCGGTGGCTTTTTTTGACGGTTTCTATATATTCAAAATGGCGGACACCGTGAATAATACTCGTTCGATTTGTGTGAGATTATTGGACTATGACGTCTGTTTTATCCTTTTCCTACTCCTGTTGCACGTATCGTTAATAAATAAAGCCAGGTTTGTTGTTAAAGTTTATATGGAAGTCGATATTAAACGCCAGAAACGAACGAACGAAAGTCAGTTATTTTCTAATCACATGCCATTAATAGGCCGTAAGCCTAAGGTCAACGTCCGATAGAAGAATTTCAAACTCATTTTTTTTTTTTTTTTTTTTTGTATTTCACCACCAAAATACTCCCGAACTGACTATAAAATAGTTAAGTCTCGATCATCATCACTAAAGAAAGATTCAGCTCTTAGTCCTTACATAATGTATGTTTGTGCATTTGAAAAATGTAGATCTCTTAAAGATGAATGAAAATTTTCAAATCCTTGATATAACAATAAGTGCTTGTCACAATTTCTGCTATAAAGAAAAATATTCATTAAAAACAAATACACTGTGTGGTTACCCCAGATGTTGAAAAAGCTCTAAAAAAATGGGCTTCTGCAAAGCAGTGAAGAATTTTGTAAATTGTAATATCATATGTATATTATATGTAAATAAAAATTACTGAAAAAATATAATAGAATGAATATTCGTTTGTTATATTTGGCGGAAAAAATATATGGCTAATAAATTAAAATGAAAAATTGGCGGAAAAAAAATTGAACCCAGAGTGAGCACTGCTTGTATGTGTGATGTTGAGAATAATTTAAATCCTTCTATTTATTCCTTGACATTTGCATTATATGTATATATGTCATTTTTATTTGAGAAAGTTTTGTTTGAGAGTTTAATATATGTTTTCCTCTTTTTCTTTTAAAGAAAAAACAACCTTGTTATTTATGCATTTTTTAAATTTTGTTTTTTTTGAAAAAAAAACAAAACTTAAGAAACAAGCCTCAATAAATACTGAATATGAAAGTAAATGGTTTTATCCTTCATTATACACCTGGATTGTTTGTTCTATTCTATTGTAATATTAAAACGTGGGCACGGGAATAAATGACTGAAGATTCTAATTTTTTTTTTCAAAGATTCCATAATGTACCTAAATTTCGTTTCATCTTGTATGACCGACATTCCTAAATATGGACGTTGACCTATATTTAGAGTGTCATGATAGGAGGGGACGTATCTTTAACAGCGTGTTGTGTCGGTCATACTGACTCTAGCCAGGTAAGCAAGGTCTTATTTTCTCACTAAGATGTTCCTTTACATTGTACTGGCGTTCACACGGATTGACACCCCATCGTTTAGCAGTGAAAAATGGCCCAGTAAAATTGACTGGGGCTTCAATTCCGTTCGACATTGATTGAATCGGGCACCCCCTGAACGTTCAGGGGGAGTGTAAATGAGACCAACGTTCAGAGCTGAACTATCTTCGACATTGCAATCAAGACTTATTGGTCAATTTAAATCAACATTGATGTTGTTATCTTATTGCGAAAAGATGGGCTGCTTATATTTAAGACAAATTGAACATTTTAAAATTAAACTGCTTCTGTGTGCCATTTGTAATAAAGCATCTTGATGAACGAGGCTAAACATACCCCACAAGAGAATAGGCCTACTACTAGTGTAGACTGGAACGACCAGATGCTAAAGACTGACATTTATCAATTTGAACTCTTCACATAATATTTCCCCAAACATAACTGATTAGAAATGACAGTATAAGCAGAAATAATTGAATGTAAATCAGTTTATATACATTCATATTACATTATTACATGTATATGCGTTACGACCCATTTGTGCCCTTTCTAGGTGCCAATGAATAGGGATTTAGCTCCTTTAATATGTGCTTTTAGACCTATTTTGTCTATTATGAGGTTCAAAAGAATAGAACATACGCCCTTCAAATCTAGAAAAACCATAAAGAGGAATAATATTTATTACAATGAGATTTGATTTTGTTTAATGTCAATAAGTTGTACTTAAATAATTATCATGGGATGAAATATGCCATTTGGAATGGATCAATGTCCTGTTTAGAAATGACCAATTTTATCACTTGGAATGGACCAAGGTGTCACTTTTGCCGTAGGTTGGCTGCCAAGTTTATATGTTGCATAGAAAATTTTGAACAAGAAGTCTAGCCAAATTGATTTTTCTTCTACTATTTTTAGGCCTATTCTGGCTTGTTGACATGTCTGATTGACAACACGAGGGGGTTGGGTGGTCATAAGATCTGTCATTGAGTCTAGTTGTTGAGATTTCCGACCCAAGTCTGTACCTGACAAGGAGTACCGAGGACTCGTAGAAAACCAACGAGGCTAAGTAGCCCATCCTACTCCTTGTCTGTACAGTTCATGAGACATATGCCAATCTGATTCAAACGCACAGATCCTATTTCGTTTCGTTTTTTATACTTAAAAGTTTTGTTTTACTTGTCTTCACAAAACTAGGATCTGGAAGATTTGTTATATAACACACGCGCTGGTGGAAGTGAGGGATTAGCGATTGAAACATCTGTTACGTCGAGTTTTTGGTGTGCTCTGAACGGAACTGTTGGTAAAACCCTTAGAAACGTCAATGCTGATTGATTAATGAATGTCTGATGTCAAATGGTCAAAAGAGAGAGAGAGAGAGAGATGGGGTTTAACGTCCACTCGGGACTAACATATGGTTTAATTTTATTTCAATAATTTGGTTGCGCGTAGGGGTCTTTAGCAGTGGGAGGAAACCGGAGTGCCCGGAGGAAACCCATGAGGTTGAGAAGGCGCCCCTATTTCCATGCCACATTCGCTCACACCAGGGCTCCAAACCACAGCCGCAAGCCAGCCAGAGGTGACCGGTCAGCTAGAGGTTGAAGCGCGGCACTCTAGACCACTAAGCCATCCCAACCCCCCCCAGGGACTTAGCTCATTTAAACAACAGGAAAGAAGGATTGGATGGATGGAAAATCATCACGATGATTCGTAATCTGTAGTTAGTGTAGGTAGGCCAGTGTCTATAAGAGGACATGTTTTTACTATTATAAATCTTCGTGGTCAGAACCACATGTAGTGTAGCCCATCGATAATGTAAAATAACCAAACGAAATATAGATCAGTATTTCAATCAGATCTAGAATTTGTTTCTTGTTTTTTATTCTTTTGATGACCTACACTAAATGAAGATCTGACTGGTTGTAATGGAAGGTTGCATCAGAGGTCATACGAGTGGTTTTTGGCCCTATGATGTCAGACATTTGATTAACCAATCAGCATTGATATTTCTAGTGGTTTACCCACAGTTCAGTGCCCCTCAACAGACTGTTTCTTTGGCAAATCCTTCACATCATCCTGAACGCATGTTACATAACAACTCTTCCAGATCCTAGTGTAGTGAAGACAAGTAAAACAAAATTTTGTACTATAAAAAACAAAAGAAAAGAATATCTGTGTTTTAATCATATTGTTCATCTGGGGGGTTGGGATGGCCTGGTGGTCTAGAGTGTCGCGCTTCGACCTCTAGCTGTCCGGTCACCTCTGGCTTGCGGCTGTGGTTTCGATCCCTGGTGTGAGCGTATGTGGCATGGAGATAGGGGCGCCTTCTCAACCTCGTGGGTTTCCTCCGGGCACACTGGTTTCCTCCCACTGCTAAAGACCCCTACGCGCAAGCGAATTATTAAAATAAATTTGAAACTATATGTTAGTCCCAAAATTACCTAGTTTGTGTCGAGTGGACGTTAAACCCCATTTCTCTCTCTCTCTCATATTGTAAAGATAATAGCCCTTCTAAAAGCAGAATTTGTAGACAGTCCTTCAATTGAAATTACCCAAATATACGTTAAGAAACAATTGCCCACCTTTTTGTTGATGCTAATTCAATAAACAAAAATTTGTAAGTATTTCCAGGCTCCGGTACTAATTTTTTGAAAACCACAAGCGGTTCGTAATGAGAGGTTGTAAATTGGCATAGACAATTTAAAGGTCTATAGAGAGCGTTGTCCATTTCAATTGATCTGGCTCTACTCCTAGACTGGGTTTATAATCTGTTTCTTTAATGAAAGACAATGTAGAACTTAACGAAGTAAAAGTTACGTTCATTATTGTGGACATTTTGACCTGGGAGGAAATTAAAGACATTATTTAGAAGTAGAAATCATTTAGATGAACGGTGGTAATACAGTCTTGATATTGAGTCAGAGTTTCAATGAACTACTGTATATTCTCACGGTGTGCTAGGATGATATTTGAATTGCATAGTGTGATCGGGGGGTTAAGATGGCCTAGTGGTCTAGAGTGCCGCGCTTCGACCTCCAGCTGGCCGGTCACCTCTGGCTTGCGGCTGTGGTTTCGAGCCCTGGTGTGAGCGTATGTGGCATGGAGATAGGGGCGCCTTCTCAACTTCGTGGGTTTCCTCCAGGCACTCCGGTTTCCTCCCACTGCTAAAGACCCCTACGCGCAAGCGAATTATTGAAATAAAATTAAAAACCATATGTTAGTCCCGAAATGACCTAGTTGTATCGAGTGGACGTTAAACCCCATTTCTCTCTCTCTCTCTCGCTTAGTGTGATCAAGTCGCAACCAAAACTCGTTCCAGTGTAAGTGTGAATTTTTGTCCACCTTTGTGAATCCACAAGTTATTGAAACTGATTCCAAATACTTGGGGTGGGGTGGGAATAAGTTAGTATGTGCTAAATCATAAGGTCTGTCATTGAGTCTAGTTGCTGTGGTTACGATTCCCCGGTTTCCCCCGGTTGTACATGACTAGAAGTTTAGGTCACCTGTCCATCCTCCCACTGAAAAATAGTGAAATTAAATTGAACCATGTTTTAGTCCCGAAATGACATAGTTTGTGTTAAGTGGCCGTTAAACCCCATTTCTCAGTCTCTCTCTCTCTCTGGTGCCTTTTTCCTACTTTGAAACACAGTGATTTTGTTAAACAGGCTGTATTAGAAAGAGAGAGTTTGATGTCCACTCGACACAAACTATGTCATTTCGGGACAAACAAATGGTTCTCTCTCTCCCTCAGTTTCTGTTTTAAATGATTGTCAGACTTTGCCACAGCTACCTTGCTTACTGGTTGTCAGACCTTGCCTTGACCACCTTGCTTACTGACCTGACATAATGTATCGGAGAGCCGGGATTAATTACCAATTCATATGCACATAGTGAGATAGTACAGGGAGGCTTGTAAAGTTAATAGGTGAACGCTGCTCTTGATCCACCCTCCAGCCTTTCTCAAATCTGTTATTAGCCAACGATAATTACACGCTGTGAGACTAGTTTTTTAAGTGGTTTTACTTGGTTTCGCGTGGTGTTTTTTGCTGCCATCAGACATGATAATTTATAATAGTCAGTAGTTTATTGAATTCATCTCCAATTGAGAATTCTACAAATTGTTTTTGCTTCCTCCTCCTCGCCCCGTACGACTAATTTCTGTATTACTGTCTTTTTATCTATCTTCTTGGTATATGTTATTGTCAATTTATCACCCAATAACACATTTGACAGTAGATATTACGTTATCTGATTGGTCAATCAAAATGGAACTACTTTCTTTTATTTTACAGAAACCTGTTATTTTAAATAAAAAGTAACTTGGATGTATCACTATGCTGAAATGTAATCAGATTCAGTAAAAGTGAAATCTATAGCAAAGAATTATATTGGGTGATAAATAAAATCTCCCACGATTCTTTTTTGATATCAGAAAGACTCTTTGGGGATTCTCTATACAAACAAAATGAAAATGGTATATATATATATAAACAAAACAAAAATGGTAAATATAAACAAAATGAAAATGGTATATAGTGTATGTTAGTATCAATATTATTAATAAACAATATGAATGTGGTAGATTTTAGCCACAATATTTACAAAATGAAAATGGTAGATGTTAGTATTAATATAAACAAAATGAAAATGGTAGATGTCAGTTTTGATATAAACAAAATGAAAATGGTAGATAAAAATGGTAGATGTTAGTGTTAATGTAAACAAAATAAAAATGGTAATGTTAGTTTTAATGTAAACAAAATAAAAATGGTAGATGTTAGTTTTAATATAAACAAAATAAAAATGGTAGATGTTAGTTTTTATATAAACAAAATGAAAATGGTAGATGTTAGTATTAATGAAAACAAAATGAAAATGATATATGTTAGTTTTAATATAAACAAAATAAAAATGGTAGATGTTAGTTTTGATATAAACAAAATGAAAATGGCAGATGTTAGTTTTAATGTAAACAAAATAAAAATGTTAGATGTTAGGGTCAATATTAGCAAAATAAAAATAGTAGATGTTAGTTTTAATGAAAACAAAATAAAAATGTTAGATGTTAGGGTCAATATTAACAAAATAAAAATAGTAGATGTTAGTTTTAATGAAAACAAATGAAAATGGTAGATGTTAGTTTTAATATAAACAAAATAAAAATGGTAGATGTTAGTTTTGATATAAACAAAATGAAAATGGTAGATGTTAGTGTCTATATAAACAAAATGAAAATGGTAGATGTTAGTGCCAATATAAACAATATGAATTTGGTATATGGTTAGTGAAAATGGTAGATGTTTGTGTAAATATAAAATGAAGTATTGTTATGACATGACACTAAACCCCTTTCAATTTCTTTCTTTGTAAGACAAAAACAAGTCACAAAAATATTTTTCAATATCCTGTTGAGTCAGATCCCCTGATGGTACTAAGAAATAAATCTCGACAATAATCAATGAACCAACTTTCTTTTCTTTCTGGAAATCTTCTCCTACTTGTGTAATGATTTCAAATAAAAATACATCAATACTTTTAAATTACACCGGATGGATCTATTGTAAAATATATATGGCCTGTGCTTCAATAAGGTTGAATAGATTCTATGATGGAAATCCTGTCGCTACCTAGCTATTTCCGTCTTATTGATGGAGCTGATTTTGATTATGACAAACTACATGAATAGTTTTAGCTAGAATTAGATAATAAGTGCCTAATACAGATTAATGATGTTTAATGTGACAAGGAAAATAATAACTTTCAAATAAACCCTGACAGGTAAATAGAGGTAGGGTTAACATCTGTGAGAGAGGTGAGGGATCACGTGGCTAAGTGGGTAAGGCGCTAGCGCGCTAGCCTGGAGGTCGAGTGCATTGGCCGAGAAAGTTCATCTCGATTTTCCAGCGTGGTTTCCCCTTGTCAGTGATGCAGAACGAAGGGCCTGACAAGGATAGCTGCCTAGTCGTTCGGATGGGCTGAAAAGCGAGGTCCCGTGTACACATTAGAGTGCACGTAAAAGATCCCTTGGCAGTTGGAATTCGGGCAAAATTTTCCTCATAGCACACTGTATGGCGCATGCCCGTCTTCCATTAGCCCAGGTTAGATGCATAAGAGTAGGACGTTAAACCCAATTTCTGTGAGAGAGGTGGGGGAGGGGGGTAACATCCATGGGAGAGGAGAGAGAAGGGTGGGATTAACAATCTTGAGAAGAGAGAGAAAAGTTTGGGGTTAACCTTGAGAAAGTGCTGGGGTTAACATAGGTTGAACCACGGAATAGGTCATTTTGGGACTAACATGGGTAGAAAAGCCAGAGAAATTAGAGTCGCCAAGAGGCCTATGTAATGTTACTCTGTTACTCCCCAGTCCTAGTCACCCCTATACACCAAATTTCAGCCTCAGGGCAGCCCTGAACAGACAGACAAACAAACAAATGTAGACAGGTTTGTCAAATAATTAAGTTAGTTAATCACTATCTCCTCATATTATTAAATAGACTAATATTATATGATTGTCCGTTAAATGAAAGCTACTTATGTATATGTATTATAACTTGTGAATGGCTGATAACACCTTGACCGCTATAAGTTATCTCATTTAGAAGCATAACTCAGACAGACAGGCTTACCAAGAGACAAGCTGATCGAGAAACCACAGGCCAGAAAAAAGTGGAAACAAACATGAATTAGGACGGTGGCCGTAAAAAGAGGGGGAGAGAAATGGTGTTAAACGTCCACTCGACACAAACTAATATATGGTTCAATTTTATACGAATAATTCACATGTGGATAGGGGTCTTTATCAGTGGATGAAATTCGGACGACCCGGAGAAAATCCACACGGTATGACGATGGCCATAAAGACTACAATTTGTTCTGATATGTAATAACTTTTAATGTATGTTCCTGCATTGTTTAAATAAAGAATTCAAATCGACAGACATTGTTAGTATTGCGTCTTTTGATCTTATATTACATAAAAGGAGAGTCACAATTACTAGTATAGATGGATAGGGACTAATGACAAAATTTATCTGCATGGCTTAATCCCATCGTCGTTCATTTCCTCTTGTCAGTGATGCAGGATGGAGGGCCTGACAAGGACAGCTGTCTAGTCTTTCGGATAGGGCAGAAAACCGAGGTCCTGTGTACACATTGGCGTGCATGTAAATAATCCCTTGGCAGATGGAATTTGATATAAGAGTAGGCCACAGTAGAGCTCCTACCTGAGCAAAATTTTCCTCATAGCACACTGCATGGTGTATGCATGTCTTCATTAACCCAGTTTAGGAGCGGAACATTAGGACATTAAACCCCATTTAATTTCATCATCATTCAGTGCAGAATACTAGGAACGTTCAACCACGCTTCATTTTTTTTCATTTCATTATATTGGTAATCAGGTTGAACTGAATGAACTGATGGAATTCCACTTCACTTGCTGAAAGAAGTCTTTAATGATGGTGGCTAGAAAACCAGTATGTGAAATAAAGATCATTAGGTGATTTATAACGATATAATGATAGTGTTAGGATGATGTATACGGGGTGTCTCGTTATATAAATAGACCCGTCTCGAGAGAAGTTGAGTAAATTGATCAACATGGCTTGCAGTAGTTTTTAAGTATTGATGACTATTAACCGTAGCTTTATCTCAATTATAAACTTTCCATATGGATGGGTGTCTCCATATTTAAAAAAAAACGGCATGAAAAAATTAAATTGATTTTAGCGCTAATCACAATCACATGGTGGCGTACTAAAAGTTAAAGATACATTATGGGAGATTTAGATAAAGAGCTGGCCATTCTTGCTATAACAGTTCGCAAGTAGATAATGTTAAATGAATAACATGAAGATTTCATTCAAATTACACTGTTGCGAGCGAAGAAATTACCCTTTGAAGGTTTGTCAAGACGTGTGAAATGAATTAAAACACCGTACTGGTTGATCGAAGCTAAGTCTTCAGTTTTAGTTTAAATCAAAATATGGCTGAACTATTTGAATCTATTTAATATCGGAGAAATGTGATGCCGTTGGGAGTTAATTATGGCTTGATAAGATAATTAATGTCTAATTTATAATTTAGAAAAACATTTCAGGCCTAAAGAAAGACCTGCATTAGGCAGATTTAGCTCTTGCATAATGTATGTTTAAATCTCACTAGCTGATAATCTGGAACGTGTTAACGAGTAACTGTGAATACCAAATGCGACAGTGCAACTCAGCGCCATCGAGTATAACAGTTCTAGATGAGAGGTGCTATTCAAATTCATTATTATTATCATTGATTATCTTGGATAAGTGGTTTTAGTTGATTGATAATTGTCAATTACAAATCATATAGCCAATCACTAGACATTATTTCACGCCATGAAATGAAATGTGGTTTAACATCCCATTCGTCTGCACCAACTGGGCTAATGAAAACAGGCATATCCCATACAGTGTGCTATGAGGGACATTTTGCCTGAACAGCTGTATACGGCCTACTATTATATCAAGAGAGAGAAATGGCGCTTAATGTCCACTCGACACAAACTAGGTCATTTTGGGACTAACATATTGTTCAAATTTATTTCAGTTATCCGCTTGATTTGAAATAAAATTAAAACCGTATGTTAGTCCCGAAATGACCTGGTTGTGTTAAGTGGACGTTAAACCCCATTTCTCTCTCTCTCTATCCGCTTGAGCGTTGGGGTCCTAACTCTTAAGGTTGGACAGGCAACCCTACTCCCAGTCAGGTACAACTGGGGAATCGAAACCTTGTCAGTGGACTCGGTGACAGACCTGACCTTCTAATACAGGGCGCAACTCCATCCACTCACACCTCCGGGTAATATTAGAATTAAAACTGTCATTGGGTCTTTTACGTGCATACACCCATGTATCCAAACAATAATGTAAGTTTACTGGATATCGGGGTTGGGATGGCCTAGTGGTCTAGAGTGCCCCGCTTCGACCTCTAGCTGGCCGGTCACCTCTGGCTTGCGGCTGTGGTTTCGAGCCCTGGTGTGAGCGTATGTGGCATGGAGATAGGGGCACCTTCTCAACCTCGTGGGTTTCCTCCGGGCACTCCGGTTTCCTACGCGCAAGCGAACTATTGAAATAAAATTAAAACCGTATGTTAGTCCCGAAATGACCTGGTTGTGTTAAGTGGACGTTAAACCCCATTTCTCTCTCTCTCTATCCGCTTGAGCGTTGGGGTCCTAACTCTTAAGGTTGGACAGGCAACCCTACTCCCAGTCAGGTACAACTGGGGAATCGAAACCTTGTCAGTGGACTCGGTGACAGACCTGACCTTCTAATACAGGGCGCAACTCCATCCACTCACACCTCCGGGTAATATTAGAATTAAAACTGTCATTGGGTCTTTTACGTGCATACACCCATGTATCCAAACAATAATGTAAGTTTACTGGATATCGGGGGGGGATTGGGATGGCCTAGTGGTCAAGAGTGCCGCGCTTCGACCTCTAGCTGGCCGGTCACCTCTGGCTTGCGGCTGCGGTTTCGATCCCTGGTGTGAGCGTATGTGGCATGGAGATAGGGGCGCCTTCTCAACCTAGTGGGTTTCATCCGGGCACTCTGGTTTCCTCCCACTGCTAAAGACCCCTACGCGCAAGTGAATTATTGAAATAAAATTAAACCATATGTTAGTCGTGAAATGACCTAGTTTGTGTCGAGTGGACGTTACACCCCATTTCTCTTTCTCTTTACTGGATATCCCCTGAAATAAAAGAGTCAGCCATTCAACTTTCACGAAATTGTTTACATACTACTCTGCTAAGAGGCTTCTCAAATTGTAATTTGTACCGAATATTCCGAGAATAACTAATCCTGCTTAATGTACCCTGCCACGCCAGATATGATCAGGAGCATGTTATTGTGCCATTGACCTTCACCACGATCAGGTTATCTGCTGTTTTTTACGATGAACAAGACGTTGTTCTCAGCACGTCCACTGCATTATATTTGTAAAATAAATACCTCTATAAATACCTTTATTTTTTTATTAAGATGAATTTAAGTTGAGCTGTATTTTGTTCTACAGAGATGAACAAGACATAATTCCCAGCAGGGGGAGGGAGCCACTGTGGCCAAGTGCGTGAGTTCTGGCTTACTATCCTGGAGAGTGCACTTTCAATCCCTGCATTGGCCAAGAAAGTTCATGTGTGGGACGGGGACGGCCTGACAAGGACAGCTGTCTGGATGTTAGGATGGGATGAAAACCAAGGTCCTGTGTATACATTGGTGTGAACGTAAAAGATCCCTTGACATTTGAAATTTCAATATAAGAATAGGCCATAGTGTTGCTGCCCAGGCGAAATCTCTTTCATAGCACACTGTATATCGTATGCCTGTCTCCATTATTCGCCCAGTCGGTAGGGCTGGACAATAGTTTTAAAAAATCAATGGCCGTTTATCAACGGCAAATTGACAATAATTATTTTACCATTAAAAATAGCGCAATAACCCAATAAATCGTTTTTATTGAAACAAAGTAAAAATCATAATGAAAATTTATAAATTTATACTTCATAAATCCATTCTTGACAGAGCTGTAATATATAGCATAAGTTTTTTGTTTAACTAGAGCTGCCAAGTCCTAACCCTAAAATTTAGTTTTTATGGACTAAAATTTATTAACAACTGATTCTCACAACTTAATCCACCCTAAATATGTACTCAGATTTATTAGCTATAACATTTAATTAAAGATACATGTTGGGAGATTAGATAAATAGCTGGCAGTTCTCACTACATACATAAAAACAAGATAACATAAAGGCAATTTGCTTAAAAACCCATCATTACTACAGTTGGTACAATAAAAACATCATCTTGAATATCAATTTTTTTGATTTAATCATCAAAGGCTAGCGTTGACATCGAGAGTCGATTATGGTCTTGATAGGTTAATTAATGTCTCATTAATAATTTAGATAACATTTTAGGCCTAAAGAAACACCTGCAATAGGCAGATTTAGCCCTTGTTTAAAAATTTAAAATCAACATACCCACGGTAGATAATTATCTCCCTGCATGGATGAAAGCAGATTACAAACAAACAGAATCATCAATTTGATTAACGGTCAATAAAGGATGGCGACAGGCATGTCACATAGGGAGCAGCATATAGATAAAAATAAATAGTATTTTATTCTACAAATATATTGTACCTGACAAGGAGTAGGGTCGCCTGTCCAACCTTGTGGGTTTTCTCCAGGTCCTCCCGTTCCCTCTCACTGCTAAAGACCCCTACGCGCAAGCGAATTATTGAAATAAAATTAAATGATGATAGTCCCAAAATGACATAGTTTGTGTCAGTGAAGGTTAAATGCCATCTCTCTCTCCCATCCGTGTATACATTTGTGTGCACATAAAAGAACACTTGGCAGTTTAAATTTGATGCAAAATTTCCCTGATAGCGTACGAACGTCATCCATAGCCCAGTCAGTGCATAAAAGTAGAATGTTAAACCCCATTTCATTTCAAACAATATTACAGTAATATAATAAGGCAATTACTCAAACATACTTGTCCGGACTAGAACAACATTTTGTGACCTTTGAAAATTATGGAGAGGTTTTTTTTTCACCTGGCCAGCTAAAAATAGGACTTTCTTCAGCTGTGTATCAATACGTAATAAAAACATCAATTTTTTTTATTTGATAAATTATGCTTATAATGGTTTTTATATTGACTGAAAAAATTATGGAACAAGACAACAAAAAAAGCATCAATAATAATTAGATCTATTGATCAGGGAAGGGTTTATATTGGAAAGAATCTTAAAAAGCATGTTTGATAATATATAATACAACAATGTACATGAATTGATACCTATTATAATGTCGCGAGTAACATCTGTCCGTTAGTTCACTCGTGATAATTTACAGATTACATACAGTGTAATGTTTCTAGGGCATTTGTCAGAGAATCTAGAATAAATTAATATTAACACATTAATAGAGATCATGTAATCTGTAATAGATAGGAATTAGTAATTTAATAGTCTGTTACCACTGTCACAGGAGGTAGAGGAATATATTAAACAGGGTTTTGGATCAATCATTCTGATTTCACAATTATGGCTACTACATACACCTGTAGGCCTATCTGTAGAAGGTCATTGTCTTTTATATGCCTACATTTTCATGTGAACATATTATGCCATTGCCCCCTGTCTGTTTGTGGACTCTCTACTGGTCACAATTCTTATCTGATTTTGCAGAAACTTGAAATATAGGTTCAACCCCATTAAATCTCGGCTGATTTCGATTTTGGCATGTATCAAATCGAAACTTCATGGATTATAACCCTTGATTGTACGAAAAATCATATTTTTAGAATGTGGACCCTATAGAGGTCACAATTTTGGACCGATTTAGAAGGTCACCATTTTCTAAGTTTGGCAGAAAAAAAGCTCTACTCAATATGCTGGAGGGTTGCTTTATGTAGTTTCAGGGGTGGATCCAGAGGGGACCCCCTCCCTGCTCAGCTTTAAATAAAATTTGTAAAACAGCACTTTATGAGGAAAGTGTCCCGGTTGTCTTCTTTATGCTTCATCATCAGATGGTGAGATGGGAGGTGTATTCGAAGTGCAAGGGGGGTTGGGATGGCCTAGTGGTCTAGAGTGCCACGCTTCGACCACTAGCTGGCCGGTCACCTCTGGCTTGCGGCTGTGGTTTCGATCCCTGGTGTGAGCGTATGTGGCATGGAGATAAGGGCGCCTTCTCAACCTCGTGGGTTTCCTCCGGGTACTCCGGTTTCCTCCCACTGCAAAAGACCCCTACGCGCAAGCAAATTATTGAAATAAAATTAAACCATATGTTAGTTCCGAAATGACCTAGTTTGTGTCGAGTGGACGTTAAACCCCATCTCTCTCTCTCTCTCTCTCGAAGTGCAAGATAATGATATTCATATATCATTTCTCTCTTACAAAAGCTCAGCATGTAGGCCAAAATGACGAGATACAAACCATGTATTTCTCAAAAAATATTCAAGGCCAGGCGTCCCCTCCCAAAACCATACATTTTCTCAGGTACCGGGTAAGCCCCCTCCTAAAAGAATTCCTGGGTCCACCCAGGGTTTAATTCCCAGCTCTTTGCAACAAATAGTAGGGTCACTTGCCAAATCTCGTGGGGTAGTTACACGTCTGCTGTTGGCTGGTGAGGTGAAAAAAGCTGTCCTCAATTTACAAAATACAAAAATCGCTCTCCTTAAAAAAGTCAGGGAACTTGTACCGACTCATAGATATTCATTAAGGATATCCTGAGGGTATTACGTTGCCGAAGGATCCAAGAGTGTGCTTTAGAGCATAAGGTCTGTCATCGAATAGCGTCCCCTTCCCATCCTCGTGGGTTTTGTCTAGAACTGTAAATGAATTATTGAAATGAAATTTTAACCATATATTAGGGCCAAAATGACCTTGTTTTTGTCAAGTGATACTTAATTTTTCTCTCTCTCTCCGGTTGTAGGTTGCAAATAGTAGGGTCGCCCGTCGAACCTCAAGGGTTTTCTCCGGGTACTCTGGTTTCCCCCCATTGCTAAAGACCCCTACGCACAAGCGAATTATTGAAATAAAATTTAAAAAAAAAACTCCATATATTAATCCCGAAATGACCTAGTTTGTGTTGAATGGAGTTAAAACCCCAATTCTCTCTCTCTCTCTCTCTCTCTCTCTCTCTGGTAAGAAAATGTATGCCTTGACCTGGCTAATGCTGCCAAAAAGTGAAGTATTTGAGAGGCTCTACAGCACAATTCTTTACACGTTAAACCAAATTTTATTTCATTTTTCTTTAAAACGGATTAGGGAGCCACGGTGGCTCAGTGTACACTGTGCTGGCTCACTAACCAGGGAGTCTGATCAGAGTTGACTGAGAAAGTTGCCCTGGTCTTAGAAGGATCAAGTCGGACACATGGTATGAAAACCAAGGTCCTGTGGTGTTCACGTTGGCGGGCTTGAAACAATTAGGAATTCAAAATGAAGTAGGCCATAATGCAGCTGTGCGTGCAAAATTTCACACATGGCACACTGTATGGTGTGTACCCTGTTGGCACAGAAAAATAGAACATTATATTTAATGATAAAAAAACCATTGACGAAGCTATACTTTAAAATATTGATTACAGGTGATTGGGTTATTAATTAGAAACTCCAGACATATAAATTATACCGAGAAATAGACAAAAGAAAAAGATAATACTCTAAAATGAAGTTATTAATTAAAACTAATTTATTGGCTCAGATAAAAATATCAGCTAAAGCCCTCTCTACACCACTAGTCTTTTAGAGATTCAAGTACCCTTGCCTTCTAACCTCATGGGTTTTTTCTGGGTCCTCCGGTTTCCTCCCATTGGTAAAGATTCCTACGCACAACCAAAGTATTAGATAAAATTTGAACCATATGTTTGTGCCGAAATGACCTGGGTTGCGAGAAGAGGATGGATAACAATCAATATATATACCCACCTGGTTCGACAAGATTTATAATACTGTAGGCAAGCCACTATCACTCAGTGAGACGTTGACTCACTAACTTGGACGTCCCTTGTTAGATCACTGCATTGCCTGAGACCGTTCACCTCAATTTTCTGGCATGGTTCCTCCTTACCAGTGGTGCAGGACCAAGGGCCTGGCAAGGGACAATGTATAATCCTTCCGATGATACGAAAACCGGAGAGACCTATATGTACACGTTGGCATACCTTTAAAAGATCCCTTGGCTGTTGGAATTTGATATAAATGTAGAGCAGAACAATAAGACTTTATATAAACCCATTTCAGTTAATTTCATTTTTATAATACTGTAATCTAAATATCTTTGTTTTCTGACAGATTTGGTAGAAAGCGGCTTCTCGTCGCAGAATAAAGACTTGCTGTCAAAGGAACTAGAGGTAATATTGACAGTAATTTATTAGTTCTTTAGTTGTCTCCTCCGTCCAAGTCTGGAAATAAAGTATATATCACAGACATTGTCAAGCACAGTCTCTTTGGTGTCCCATCATTTCTTGGACTCTCTGCCCTGGGGAAGACAACTCTAAAACAATATGATTGATGGGAAGCCTGGGTTCTGACAGTAATTAAAAAATAATTAGATTGCATTAAAGAAAAAAAAACTTCATGCATTTGAGGATGAAAAAATCATTCCAGCTAGACACAACTTGAAGTGTTTGTTAAAGGGAGAGAGAGAAATTGGGTTTAACGTCCACTCAACACAAACTAGGTCAATTTGGGACTAACATGGTTTTAATTTTATTTCATTAATTCACTTGCGCGTAGTGGTCTTTAGCAATGGGAAGAAACCAGAGGACCCGGAGAAACCCACCAGGTTGGACAGGTGACCCTACTCCTTGTCACGCACAACCAGAGATTTGAAACCACACCATTTGATTCAATGACTGGCATTATGATACAGCAAGCACATGCTAACCATTCGGCCACCCAAACCCTGGTTGTTAAAAGAGTCCAACTCAAAATCATCCAAAGTCTTCGACATTGCAAACATGACTTATTGGTCAATTTAAATCAAAATTGATGTTCTTATCTTGCCTTGAAAAGATGGGTATAATATCCAATATCTTAAAAGACAAAATGAACAGTTCAAATTCGCACATTATTCGCATGTAAGAATGCCTTTGAGTGCGATTTGTAATGAAGCAACTCCATGAATGGGGCTAAACATACCCAACAGAATACTTCCAATGTAGACTGGAATAAACAGAAAACAAAGACAGACTGCCATTTGAAATAGCATTATGCAAGAGCAAAATCTGCTTATTACAGGTCTTCCTTTAGGCCTGAAATGTTATCTAAATAATCAATTAGACATTAATTAACATATCCAGACCATAATAAACTCTTGATGTCAAGGCTAGTCTTCGATGTTGGCGGATTAAATTCCTATATGCCGCTTAATGGCCATTGATAATTAAATCAATCAAGTGGATAATCAAGACTATGCTGTTTATATTAATGATTTGAGTAATAATGACCGAGGCTATGTGAATATTTCAAACGCTTTGTTCTCGGCTAATAGTGGATCAATTTGACTGAAATTTTCAGTAAATTACCTTTACACTATCTAGTTTTTAACTATTATAGTGAGAACTGCCATCTCTCTATCTTATCTCCCATAATGTAACTTTAATTTGGTATTATCACATATTCCCCCAACCATAACTGATTAGAAATTACAGTAAAAGCAGAAACGATTGAATATAAATCAGTTTGTGTACATTCATAATACATTAAGTTTGTTCTCTTTGCGTATTCCCCTGAACATAACTAATAAAAAAATTACAGTAAAAACAGAAACGATTGAATGTAGATCAGTTTATATACATTCATAATACATTATTATGTGCATTGTATCCATTTCTAGGTGTCTTAGAATAGCGATAATACTCCTAAAAAACGTCAATCAAACTCAGAGTAGTGTTTGACAAATAATTTATGTTTTCAATGTTGAAGACTACGCATGATATTGAGGTAAAGATTTAGTTACTTTAAACATACATCATGCCAGAGCTAATTTTGCCTATTGCAGGTCTTTCTCCAGGCTTGAAATGTTACATAAACTATTAATTAGACATTAATTATTACTTATAAGACCATATAATCAACTCTTGATGTCATCGCTAACCTGCTATATAATTATGATCTGATTTGCTGCATAACTTTTCTTCACGATTTAATGATCAAATGGATAATCCTGACTATGATTTTTGTTGTACCGACTTAACTAATGATGAAAGAGGCTAGGGGATCTTTCATTCGCTTAATTCTCGGTTAATAGTGGATCAATTTGACTGAAATTTTCAGCAAATTGCCTTTACATTATTTAGTTTGTAACTATTATATTGAGAACTGCCAACTCTTTATTTAATCTCCCATCATGTATCTATAAAAAATGGCGTGTAAAAAAACCATATCAGCAATACTCGTGTACGTTTACATTGTCAAGTTCAGAGTGGTTGTTACACAATGTTTTTAAAAAACTTATCAATCACGAAGGCCATGTACTTTAACATTGGCAAGACATGATGTCTGAAATAACTTGTCAATGAAACACACAATTTCAGAAATGGTCCATAAAAAAACTCATCAGTCAAGCTCATGTACTTTTACATCGTCAATTTCCGAGTAGTCATTAAAGATACCTTCCCGCATGAAAACTGGGTGATTTGAAGATATGTCTGGACTAACAACCCTGTTATTTTGTCAACAATTTGTTCGAACTCCCTCTCAAAACCAATTAAACCCCCTCTTTTATTTAATTTGGGAAATCACGGTTGCTAAGAGGATAAGGCGCTGGCTCGCTTTACTGGAGGTTGGGTGTTTGATCCCTGCATTGACCGAGGAAGTACATCCAGATTTTCCAACGTTGTTTCCCTTGTCAGTGATACAGGATGGAGGGCCTGACAAGGACAACCGTCTAGTCATGCAAATGGGACAAAAAACTTGAGGTCCAGTGTACACATGGATGTGCAGGTAAAAGATCCCTTGAAGTTGAAATTCGATATAAGAGTAGGCCATAGTGCAAAATTTGCCTCATGGTGTATGCCCCTTTTCATGAGCACAGTTTCGGAGCAAAAGGACAATAAACCCCATTTCATTTCACTTTAAAACTACACGGTGAGGTAGGTTGAAGTAATTTTGTGTAGTAACTGCCTTCTCAAGAATCTCAAGATGCTTGGTGGATTAGTGAGTAATCTTGAACAAATAAGTAAACAATCCCCTAACCGGCCAAAAACAGAGTGTCAGAGGATGTGGGGGTCACGGTGGCTAAGTGGATAAGGCGCTGGTTCGCTAGCCTGGAGGTCGGGTGTTCGATCCCTGCATTGGCCGAGAAAGTTCATCTCGATTTTCCGATGTGATTTCCCCTTGTCAGTGATACAGAAGGAGGGCCTGACAAGGACAGCTGTCTAGTCGTTCGGATGGTACGAAAAACCGAGGTCCCGTGTACAAATTGGAGTGCACGTAAAAGATCCCTTGGCAGTTGGAATTCGATATAAGAGTAGGCCGTAGCGCCGCTGCCCGGGCAAAATTTCCCTCATAGCACACTGTATGGCGTATGCCCGTCTTCCATTAGCCCAGGTAAGGTACAGAAGAGTAGGACGTTAAACACCATTTCATTTCATTTCTATTAGTTAAGAATTAATGACAACGACCTTCTTTATGCTTTAGATGGAGATCTACTAAAAAAAAAAACGTTATCATTAAATCCTGTCTTATCAACACAGCCTGTGTTCGGGGAATCCTTTACTTTTCTTATTTGTAAAAAAAACGGATCAATCAAGCTGAAATTCTCCTCTAAATACAAACTGAATGAAAGGAGTCAGAGAGGTTTTTTTGTGCACTAGGAAATCTTTTATGTAAATTTATGTCTGATCTGTCCCAAAAAAGGTAGACAAAATTTGATGGGACTGAAACAGTTAAAGTGTCAGAGGTCAACTTTAAATGCTATAAAATATCACTAAATATCTTGTTTATCGGTTCATAAATCTGTCTTTGTCAAATAAATGGTTTAAGGCAACTCATCTGTGAAATTGTTTACGGAACCAGCTGATAAATGACATATGTTTTCAAATTTATCACGTTAGACTTCGAAATAGAAATACTGTAATCCAATGTGTAGTTATTGTTGAATTAGAATTAATTTGTGAATTTATTGAATAAAACCATTTTACCTACTAGCGAGATGGATTAGTGGTAATCTCTATTAGGCAATGAAATAAATTAAGGCATTTATCAAATGTGAAAACTTCAATAAAATCTTCTTTGTGTCTAGAAATAATTTCTGAATAGGATTTTCAACTTTTGTCTTTTTTTTAAGTGAATGAGAAAAAAGAATTGTGGGTTTTGACATGTTTCAATGCTTAAGGTAAAATGGAGTTATTGTTTAAGAGTTTTTGAAAGGAATCGGGTTTTAAACGATGTCTGTCTGTTGCTAGGATTTGTCCGTGAGTTATTGCAAGTTATTTTTTTATATATTTGTTTTTGGTATCATGTAAGGGCTTTCAATTCAAAATGTAGCCAGTCGGTCAAATTTTGACATGCCGGTAATTATTTTGTTCAATTCAGATATTTTTCCGCCAAAAAATGTGAGAATTTTTCGGAATGATAAATATGTTTTTTTCATGCTTTTGCATTTGCTATTAGGTAAGGTCTTCCAACTCAAGAACTTTCAAATTATCAAGATTTTGTGGGGAGGGGGGGCGCTTTTATGGATTAACTCAATCCATTTAGCAAGATATATTTTGGAATATTTGAAGACAGGTTTACATAAATCCAGAAATAAAACGAAATGAGGTTTAACTCTCTACATTGCTACACTAACCTACCTGATGTCTGGGAAAAATTTCCCTCATAGCATAATGTTCCACATGTGCTGGTCTCCACTAGCCCGGTGGGTGCAGAAAAGTAGGATGTTAAACCACTGTTGGCACAGAGAAGGAGGACGTTATGATTAAAACACCATTTGATTCCTTGACACCAGGTCCTGTTGTAATTATAAAATATTGAAATATTAAACAGGCATTATTCAAGAGCTAAATCTGCCTATTGTAGGGTTTTTTTAGGCCTAAAATGTTATATAAATAATTAATTTGACATTTATTAACATGACAAGACCATAATCAACTCTCAATACCATTGGATATTTTAGATTTTCGATGGATTTAAATACCATTTGCAGTTGATGATTTAACATACATTGTAACAATGGATAATCAAGATTTTGTGTATTTTCACAACAGTAGCGATGACAATTGAGGCTACACTGTAATTGTATTGGCAATAAATCGGCTCAAAGTGAAGTAATTCGACTGATGTTTTCAGCATATTTCCCTTTCATTATCTCTTTAAAAAATGTTATAGCAAGAATTCTCAGCTATTATCTTATCTTACATATTGCTGCTTTAATAAATATGAAAAAATGTTACACACTTTTTTAAAACTCGTCTTTCGCAATCCTGTTTAAAAAATGAGAGAAGAAAATCGTGTTGATTTTTAACCTATTTTTCTCACTCGGATCTGAAAAAAAAAATAAATAAATAAAAGTGTGAATAAAATAAAAAATTGTAAATCTATTCTCATCTGATAAATTACATTTGTTTTTATAAGCTTTGGAAATATGTCTGGTTTTAATTCAGATCAAGTGGGAACCTTGAAAAATATTTGCTCGTTCAAATGCAATTTACTAGCTGCCATGTTCCGTATATAGATGGATCTTTCAAGTAGAGTTTTCTGACGTCTTTTCGTAGGTGAAAGGCTGGCTTGGTTTTTGTATTTCAGAGGAGAGCCAAAAGAAGCTCCCCTCAATCAACAAATTGAAAAAAATGTCTCTCCTAAAAGGTTCTCCCAGTTTCGATAAGAGGAATGCTTTAGAAATTAAGGAAAGTGATTTAGAAATTAAGGAGAGTGATCTTATATTAAGGAGAGTGATTGGTAGATAAATGTTAATAAACCCCCAATGACTTTGTAAAGGAGAGCAAATTTCAATTTTAAGGGGAGGGAAAAAAAACTCCCCTCAGTCGACATTCAGGTGAGCTGTAGGTGCTCGAGAGCGATCACTCGCCTTAAAAAACAATGACTGCTTTGAAAGGTAAGTTCAATCTGATTAGAATACAGATCTATATTCCGTTTCATTTTTTATACTTTCGATGGCCTACAGCTACATGAAGATTTGACCAATTGTATTGGGAGGTCGCGTCAGAGGTCATTTTAGGTAAGTTGGGTTCTGATTGTTTTAGCGTTTGCAATTGAGAGAGAGAGAGAAATGGGGTTTTAACGTCCACTTGACAGAACTAGGTCATTTTGGGACTAACATATGGTTTAATTTTATTTCAATAATTCGCTTGAGCTTAGGGGTCTTTAGCAGTGGGAGGAAACCGGAGGAAACCCACGAGGTTGAGAAGGCGCCCCTATCTCCATGCCACACCAAGGATCGAAACCACAGCCGCAAGCCAGAGGTGACCGGACAGCTAGAGGTCGAAGCGCGGCAATCTAGACCACTAGGCCATCCCAACCCCCCCGTTTGCAATTGTGATTATAAGGTCTTAATTCAGTGGCGTTGTTGTACTGTGCGACAAGGAGAAACGTTTGTTGTCCAGTCTGATAGGTTTTCACTCGGTCCTCGGGTCTACAGCCACAATACGCCACCCAAAAAACATTTAAGAGAAAGTCGGTATGCTCTGCAACCCCAAAGAGCAAAATCCATCTTTCGAATATGAAATGGTGCAAGGAAGGAAACTCTTCAGGAGATGAATAAAAAAATGTAACAAAAGTAAAAAAAAAGAATGAACAGGCTAATTATTGTTAAAGGCAACAGACCAATACTGCGTCAACAACCTTGATAATCCATTTATAAAGTTCACTTCCTTTAGGTGTGATTAATAACCGCAGGGGATTGCAACTAGAGGAAATTATTTTTAGAATCACAAGTCTCTTCTCGGTACATCAAAATTAAACATACATTATGCAAGAGTTAAATCTGCCTATTTCTTTAGGCCTGAAATGTTATATAAACTATTTATTAAACATTTATTAACAAAACAAGACCACAATCAACTCTGATTGACAATGAACACTCAATATTTTAACGGTTCACTATTTAAAAATTTGATTTAAAAATGTAAAGCGAGGCTTATCTCGAATATACCAGTGCCCTTTTTACCACTATGCACACATCTTGTCAAAACTAGAAACAGTGGTAACTTGGCTAAGAATGAAGTAATTTGAATGAAATTTTCAAAATTTTAATTTTGCATTATCCATTTTTGAGTTATTATAGCAAGAATGGTCAGCTCTTTATCTAAATCTTACATATTTCAAGAGGTTCTTTTATTGAAGATCTGGGGGGTTGGGATGGCCTAGTGGTCTAGAGTGCCGCGCTTCAACCTCTAGCTGTGGCCGGTCACCTCTGGCTTGCGGCTGTGGTTTCGAGCCCTGGTGTGAGCGAGCGTATGTGGCATGGAGATAGGGGTGCCTTCTCAACCTCGTGGGTTTCCTCCGGGCAATCCGGTTTCCTCCCACTGCTAAAGACCCTTACGCGCAAGTGAATTATTGAAATAAAATTAAAACCATATGTTAGTCCCGAAATGACCTGGTTGTGTCGAGTGGACGTTAAACCCCATTTCTCTCTCTCTCTCTATTGAAGATCTCCTGTGAACACATTGACAGTCACGTGAAAGATCTCTTGGCTTGGCAGTTGAAATTCAAAATAAGAGTAGGCCGTAGCGCCACTGTCTGGACAAAATTTCTCTCATAGCGTATGTCCCCTTTAGTTATCTCTGTACCCCAATTTCGTTTTTTGTCAGCCATTACTAATTACTTCTGCATTGTCTCCTGGGATATGTTTAGTTTTTTTTCTTCATTACTAATGGCAACTGAATCCATGGATCTTAGGATCCTGTATTGTCATGACAACATATCGACTGAAATGCACCAATATTGAATTCTAATTCATGTTTTTAATTTTGAATATAATGAAACATATTGAGTTAGAGATTTTGGTCCTTTAAAATAAAGTCTACAATTGTTTGTCAAGCCTGGAAAACATTACACCTGTCACAGGCAGGTACAGGTTCAGTCTTTGTCAAACACATTCCCTCTGGTACATGTCATTTTATCCAGTATAGATTTCTTGTTTTCAATGTTTTTATTCATAACTTTAATACATTTCCGGCTCAAAGTTAAAAATATCAGGTACTAGTTCCGTTGTGCCTGACAGTTTGTCAGGTTCGGTTAAAATAATAATTGTTATTTTCTTTTAAAAAATAGTATATTGTAGAAAAGTTTTTAAGTGCCAATTGTGAAAAAAATATATATTTACTTAACTTCATTGTTTCTGTGATAAAAAAAATCATGAATTTATGACATTTATCTTTTTATAAAGCATAGAGCAATAATATTATTGAACTGGGGAATTGATGTAATAATGCATTTAAAGATCACTTATGTAAAAGGGAAATCTACGTATTACATGTCTTTATTTTCACTTCAAATGTCATATAAATTATTACTTAAACATTTATTCACATGGCCAGCCTATGATTACCGGTAGCTACATGCGCCCTGTATCATAAAGCCTGTCATTGAGTCAACTGATGTGGTTTCAAATCCCTGGTTGTACGTGACAAGGAGTAAAGTCGCCTGTCCGACCTTGTTGGTTTTCTCCGGGTCTACGCGCAACCGAATTATTGAAATATAATTAAAACAAATGTTAGTCCCAAAGTGACATATCTATATTTCGTTGTCGTTTTTATTACTTTCGATGGCCTACACTACATGAGGATCTGACAAGTTGTACTGGGAAGTTGTGTTAGGGGTTGTACAAGCGACTTTTGACCCTATGATGCCATGCATTGATTAAACAATCAACATCGACATTTCTTGTGGTTCACCGACTGTTCTTTCATGGCACGCCGAGAAGTCTCTGGCTAATCCCTCAAATCATTCAGAACAAGTCAATGATAACAACTGTTTCAGATTCTAGTATAGTAAACACAAGTAAAACAACATTTCAAACTATAAAAAAAAACGAAACGAAATAGGATCTGTGTTTCAATCAGATTGAAATTGACTTGACCGATGTCACCTCTTTCCGTGACCAGGAATATGATTTACAGAGAGATATAAACAAGACTCACTATCTTCTTAATTCTGAGCAACTGTCACATAGATACCTTAAGATATTTTTCGAGTTTCTTGAAATCAATATCAATAAATGATTGATTGGGTAATTGATTTGCCGAGTAATGATATAAAACATGCAATCATTTTTATTCTCACCAACAGCCTAGAGGTTATCTTCAACTTTCTTCACACTTCAGTAGACCAATGAATTATTGATTTATTAATCGTGAAATAAGGTTTTAAATTTAACAGCAGGGTTTGGATGGCTGAATGGCTACCATGTTGTGGTCTGTATCTTAAAGTCTCTCATGGAGTCATATGGCGTGGTTTTGATTCCCTGGTTGTATGTGACAAGGAGTAACAATCTCGTTCCCAGAGGCAGCCGCGGAGCCGAAGACCTCTGGCACATTAGACCGTCCATTTTTTCCAATTTTTTTCAAACCTAAGCCCTGCCCATTCTGACCTCTGATTGGTCAATCTTTTTGGGTCGATTTCTCGAAAACTAGAGGTCGGATCGTCGTTTCGTTTGTTGTAAAATGATCCTTGAGTCAAAGTCAACTCGCTGACATAAAAAATTGGATCCTAAACGAACAAATTCAAGTTTTTGTTAAGATCTATTTTTCTACGCGTGGGTATATTTTTAAGTGATTCGGTCATCCAGGCACGTAAAATCAGGGGCGTACGACGCAAATAAACGAGAAATTTCGCGCGTAGGAATTACATGTCATTTTCCGGGAAAATGGCTACCCCGATTCACCAGAGAAATTTCTTCGAAAATTTTTCTGGTTTCGAGATTGAAGGAGTAAGGCCGCTTGTCCGATCTCGTGGGTTTTCTTCAGTTTTCCCACCACTTCTGAAGACCCATGTGTGCAAACGAATTAATGAAATAAAATTGAACCATGTGGTAGTACCGAAATGACCTAGTTTGTGTTGAGTGGACCTTAAACCATTTCTCTCTCTCTCTCTCTCTCTCACTATCAATCAAATCTTTCACATTAAAGAAAGCATTTAGATATTAGCTTTGTAATCGAATGTGTTTTATGTAAACCTTTGACATGAACTTTGATAATAATAACAACCAGCAAAGTGATCTACAATACTGATAGCTGTTTGTTTAGACATTATCTCGCTTAGAAACATGTACTAACTGATCGAAAATTAAGCATTTGGATATTGTCAACTATTAGCTTGATAATCATACCTGTTTTGTTTTGACATTTTATGTAAACTTTGATAATAATAATAACTAAAAATAAATGAATTGAAAGGGATAACTTTTTTCCACTGATGGAGTTAATGAAGATTGGATAATGATAATAAACAGAAAAAGTCTATGATATTGTTATCTATTTTATTTAGACATTTTACCACTTTGAAGGGACAATAACACTCTTGCTGGCTTGCTGGCAGCTCCAGAAAATAAATAATAGCCTTATTAAGTACTAGATGTTTAAGTGTCTTACCTGTTGTGTAAATTATCCATCCTATTTTACTTGTCCAGAGGGTTCGAAAATATTTTAAAATCCAACATTTGAAAAGGTTTACGTTAGGCTTTTCAGATCATTTAGTTGAATTTTTCCCATTTTTAAAATAAGGTGTGCTAAGATGAAATTTTATCATTAATTAATTGGAGTATTGTAAAATGTGTCTACAGTTGTATGCCGTCTATGACTTACCATGTTTTTTTTTCCTAAATTCAAATATTTTTCATATATATTTAGCCGAGTGTGCCACTATTTTTTCATGTGTTCCAAGGTGTACCGTTGGCAAAAAAAGGTTGAGAACCAATGTATTAAAACATGCTATTCGCAGCCAAGACAGTTTTACTATATATAGCTATAATCTTGATCTTGTATATATTGAGCCTGTCCAACCTTGTGGGTTTTCTCCGGGTCCTCTGGTTTCCTTTCACTGCTAAAGACCCCTATGGGCAAGTGAATTATTGAAATAAAATTAAACCATATGTTATATGTTAGCCCAGAAGTGACCTGGTTTGTGTCAAGTGGACTTGAACCTCTCTCTCTCTCTTTCTCTCTCTCTCTCTCTTTCTCTCTCTCTCTCCAGTTTAGTTTATTCTCTTACTCCTGCCCTCTCTCTCTCTGTCCAGTTTAGTTTACTCTCTCTCTCTCTCTCTCTCTCTCTCTCTCTCTCCAGTTTAGTTGATAGACTGATCAATGTATTTTTTTCCAGGGCAAGTTAACAAATCATTTTAATTGACATAAGTCTAGACGAACATTGGGTTCTATTTAAATAGATATCCTATAGATGGTGTACAGTAGTATTTAAGATGATATATATATATATATAATATATATATATATATCCGAAATTATTAGGACAACCGCAAAGTTGCACTACTTTGTTTCACGGTAAATGATAAAAAGATAAAAGGTATGCCGACACAAACTGATTTCAACACTGGTTTAATAACATTTTAACATTTTAAAGTACTTTTCGTCCGTCTTGGGACTATTCATAAATAATGTCATTGTATAAAGATGGACATTATAGTATATTTATACATATTTACATAGTAACACTGTGGTTTTAATTAGCTATAGTTACCATTGTCTATGGTTACATATCGTTAACTAATACAAAACATGTACACACGTGTGTTAATCTGTAGTATATGGGTTCGATTTGGGAACAATGAATGGAAGATTATCATGAGATAGATTAAAGAAAATTAATAAATAAATGAGGCTAATTGCCAATTGTTACTTATTGACTATTAAGTCGAGGAATGTATTTTTTAATAAAATGATTTTCCATTAATTTCCTTTTCGTGGTGTCATCGACTTTCATTTTATAAAAAGGGAAAATTTGAAATTTTATTTGTAGATGTTGCGCACATTTAAAGATATGTCTATTTACAAATAAGGGCCCATTTTCAATATTGCAATCCCGTCGATGGTTGCGTACTCTATCCCGTAGATGAGTGGATGTCTTCGCCTATGTAGAAAAAATCACAACCCAGACACGTCAAGACATATATGAGATTTTTTGTGTCACAATTCATATTGTCGTTGACGCTAAACGTAATGTTACGAAATTTATATTGGTTATTTGGTATTATATGATCACAACATTTGCATCGAAGATCCAGGCATTTAGATACATGAAAACCGGTCCTTGTGATAGATGAATTGAATTTTGCTCTGGTTATGAGGCGTTTCAGATTAGGTGGCTGTCTTTGTGATTTAATGAATTGAACATTATCAAATTTCGCTTTGAGGTTGTCGTTTGATGCCAGGAGTGACCTGCTCTCGTACATTGTTTTAAAGAAGTTGGGATGTTGGGGGTTATGAGTAGCGACAAAGGTAATGATATTATCCGAATTGTCTTTTGCTTTAGTAGCCCTCAGTGTTTGGATATCAATTGCCAAAGCCTTTTTTATCCCAACTTCTATTACTTCGAGGGGGTAATACTGTTTCAATAAATTTCTTTTTAGCTCACCTAATCTGACAACCCGGAGGTCTTCATCTATCACAATTGTGCATATTTTTCTAGCTAAAGAGAAAGGTATATTATTTTTGTTATATATATATATACAACTAAATATTGAAAATAAACTCCTGTTTCAGTCTTAAAAACTTTTGTTGGAAATGAAATAAAAACTGTGATAGTGTTCTGCTCCGACTGGGATAATGAAGATGGGCATACACCATACAGTGTGCTATGAGGGAAATTTGCCTGGACAGTGGAACTACAGCCTACTCTTATTGAATTCCAACTGCTAAGGGATCTTTTATGTGCAAGCCAATGCGTACATGAGACCTTAGTTTTTCGTCCCATCTAAAAGACTAGACAGCTGTCCTTGTCAGACCCTCCCTTCTGCCCCACTGACAAGGGGAACCACCAAATTCTGATGAACTTTAAAAGTTTGGTTCAGCTTAACAAACTAATGAATGATATATTTGTTATTAAAGATGGCACATGGTCCACTTAACAGGAAATGGGGTTTTTAATTCTTGTGTTGGCTGAGAGAGTTTCCATGGATTTTTCAGTCAGATTTCCGTTTATTAGTGATGCAGGTTCAGAGGGCCTTGCAAGGAATGGTGTCTAGTACTTTGGATGAGACAAATAATTATATATATAGACTAAAGAGTCTTCTATGAATCGTCTCTCTGTAATTGTACTCCATTATGTTATTTGTGGGGGGTTGGGATGGCCTAGTGGTCTAGAGTGCCGAGCTTCGACCTCTAGCTGGCCGGTTACCTCTGGCTTGTGGCTGTGGTTTCGATCCCTGGTGTGAGCGTATGTGACATGGAGATAGGGGCGCCTTCTCAACCTCGTGGGTTTCCTCCGGGCACTCCGGTTTCCTCCCACTGCTAAAGACCCCTACGCGCAAGCAAATTATTGAATTAAAATTAAAACCATGTTAGTCCCAAAATGACCTAGTTAGTGTCGAGTGGACGTTAAACCCCATTTCTTTCTCTCTCTCTCTCTCTCTCTGTTATTTGTGTTTCACATGAAAAGGAGTAGGGTCGTCTGTCCAAGCTTGTGGTTTTTCTCCTGGTCCTCCGGTTTCCTCCCACTGCTAAAGACCCCTACACGCAAGCGAATTATTGAAAAAAAAATAAACAATATGTTAATCCCGAAATGACCTAGTTTGTGTCCAGTGAATGTTTAATCCCTTTTCTCTCTCTCTATCACGACCAGCCACATTAATTCTATTGTGCCTTTCTTGTAAATTATTGTTTCGAGTAAAGTCTATTATTACAGGTCCAGTAATGTGCAGCTCAGTGGACAATTACGACTTGCTCCCAATCATTTGCTGGAATTGATTTTTGTAGTTTATAGCTTACAATGTCAGTGCTGTTTGTGTCTAGTCCCCTGGCATCTCTTTGTGGTTTTGTTCGCGTGAGATGTGTGTCGTTTTCATTTATTATTACAATAAACATACAGAAATAGTACATTCTTAGAAAAATTTCAATAATTGCAAGGTGCTTGACATTGAGAAAAACTGAAAAAAAAGCAGTTTAAGTGGAAATTTGTTTATTTTTTCAATTCCATAGAGATTTTATAAGAAATTAATTATTCATAGAGTTTTGTTTTTTTTCGGCCAGGAGACCAGTGTGTACAATAAGAGTGATGGGGAATTTCTTTCATAGGTTAAAAGTTTATTATAATCTATTGATGTTTGTAAGTCTCTACAGTAAATTGATCTTCCTGGTCCGTTTATATTGCATTTCACTTGACTACACTCACACAATACTGATGGCGAGTGATTTCCAGGGGAATTAATAAAAGCCTGAGCTCGATAAATAATGGGTAGCGGTACCTGATTAGCGACTCGGAACAGCAGAAACAACTTGCCTGGTAATCAGTGGGTTTGTGTTATTGTATATGAAGTAGAGAGAGAGAGGTATAGTGTAAGTGTTTATAAGCCGTGAACTAGAGAGAGAGAGATGTGTTGTACATGTAGTTATTATTATCCATACTGTGATGCAGGCTATTCAATATTATTGTAGGCAGCATATATAAGTGAACAGTTTTATCAAGCACAAGACCTATGCAGCAGACAGCTGAACAAGTTACGATCAGGTGTATATTAAACGTCTTTTTACATACAAAGACTGTCAAACGGTACACACACACATAGAGAAGAACACATTCAACCAATCAAATGAATAGAAGATCTTTTGGATTGTTCTGATTAGTCGGGGACTAGTTTGTTTCTGTTTTGTGTGTGTGTGTTTTTTATGTTGTGGGATTAGTTTGTTCAAGTTCTAGTCTGATATGTGTGTTTTATTAGGACTACCTTAGCTAGCGTTCTTTCTGTTTACTATTAGAGTTTTTAAGTGGCAAGTGAACAGATATAGATAGCCTGTTGTAACTAATGTGTTCATGCAAAAAAAGAACTATAATTGATAAAAATGTAATTCAGGAAAATTAAAATGGAGATTTTTTTCAATTTCGATTTAAAGTAATACTGTTTTTGTGATTCTTAAGAAACAAAAAAACTTTTCAAACTGGAAACAAATTCTTAACTTTTGCTGTTCATACAAACACACAATTTAAAAAATTATAATTCAGGAAAATGGACAAGAGATTTGTTTTTTATTTAAGTGCAATTTAATTCTATTTTTGTGATTCTTAAGAAAAATAACTATACAAACTGGAAACAAACTCCTGAAATCCTTAATATTTGTGTGTTTTTAAACAACAATTATTTTTTGATGAATGTTTTGTATTATCAGCTAAACTGATGAAATCGTAATTCATGACACTGGAAACAGAAACTAAATTTTTGCGTGTTTTTACCCAAAAATTATTTCTGATTAATATTCTGTATTATTACACGACAGACTAAATGGACAGAATATTTTTTGGTTTTGGAAATTAACTAGATAAATAAGCTAACCCGAAAAAAAATAAGGCCTGCTATTTTAAGGAAACATGTTTCATCGCTTTTATTTTCATTTTGTGTTCAGATGCCAAAAAATTTAAGTGGTATAGGAAACAGAATTGCTTAAAAACCACCATACAGATAAAGTGAATAACCGTTATAATTTGCTTGTATCTCAAGAAAAACAACTAGTTTAGCGAGATTGAATTTACATGCCAATTACAGCGCATGTTTCATTTAGTGCTGTGTTTTGGTTTACAAGAATGCTGAGCATTTAACCTCATCATAGACATGATATAGAACCAGACGTTAGATTTTTATAGGAAGGATTATTAGACTGAAGTGTCAGAAGTGTTTTTATTACTGCGTTCCTTATCCACAAATCCGCCATGATGAAGTTTATTATTAAATGACGGTACTTTTAGGGTTTTTTACATGGTGCCAAGATGAAAATACCGATTTTATTATTCCAACTGATTTTGTTGATTTCTGCGTCTCCACCAGTTCTGTCAAGTCTAATTTCGTTTTGTGATTTTGAAGATAATTATTCCTGTCCATGGCAGACGACAGAAGAAAATGGATTTAGTACTAAAAAGGCAATAGATGTCAGTTCCAGAGGTTTTCCAGAAAAAGACGCATCAACAGGAACCGATCAAGGTAATTACTTTTCTTTTTTTAGTTGTTATAACTGTTTTTTCTTTTAATAATTCCTTCAAAAACAAGTGAAGATGCAAAAACAGGAACCGATCAATGTCACCTTTTTTTTCTTTTAACATGTCCCCGCAAAACAAGTAACGATACATCAATGTCAAGCGATAAAGATAACTAGTCCTACGTTTTCTGTGCTGTAACTTTTTTTTTCTTTTAAATGATGTTACTCAGAACAGCCAATTTATGTTGTATTTTCATATAAAGATTCATAAAGATATTGCAGGGAGGGAGCCGGACGGGGGAGTCTGCATCCAGGGGTTCCCAAAATTTTTTTTTAAAATTTGTATCATAAATCCATTTATCATTCATCATCAGTGAACAGGAAATCACCCGTGTATCTGTTATCGCTCGTTACTTCAGACAGTTATATAGAAGAATAAATCATGTTTTCCTTTTGCTTTCTTCAAATCTTCATTACACATCTATCGTAGTAATGATCTCTGTGTTGAAATTTTATTCGGGACGTGTTTAGCCAGTTCTATCACGTATATGATAATGACTGACACCAAGATTGTTCTTTAATCCAGCCCAGAGATTTAGTATAGATTAAGACTGGAAAATGGAGACGCTTTTTAAAACAATACAATTGTTATAAAGAATTGTGAAAATGGGAACTATAATTAGGAACGTGTAAAGTGCCTGAGAGTAGCTTGCTGGGTTGAGTAGTTGGAGCTATAAATATCAATTATTATTGTTTCCAAGAGACCAACAGCATTTAACTTTTTTAAACTTTGTACTATTGAGTTGTGGTGGGGAGGGGGTGCATATTATGGTCATCATGTATTGTGGACAAATAGCATTCCATTATATTGAAGTACCATGTATTACAATAATTTTTATTTTTACGACTTTGGTTTACGACTTTATTGTTTGCTGAAAAGCCTGTGATATACAGGCTGGTTATATAAATACACATTCAGTTTAATTGAATGGATTTTGATGCATAGGTTTATGGCCTTTTGACAGCCCTGTGTATGGAGAGGACAAATTATCTGACAGGGAATCTCAATTTAAAATGGGGTTGGGTAATTAATTGAAATTATAAACATTAGCAAATGAATATTCCTAATTAGAAACACCCAAAAAATAAAATTAGTTTAAAAAGAAAAAAAAACACCTCCCCAAAAAAACAGCCTCAGAAATAAAAAAAAAACATGAACAAATTGATAAGTTTGATTATTCCTGATATAAAAAAAAAAATATGCAAAAAAATAAACTTTAGTTTTCCCAATTTGACAAAAACCAAGAACAGACATACATTATGCTAGAGCTAAATCTGTCCATTACAGTTCTTTCTTTAGGCCTGAAATGTTATCTAAATTATTAATTAGACATTATTTAACTTATCCAGACTACAATCAATTCTCGATGCCATCGTATGTGTCAGATTTTCACTGGATTTGAATCTGATCTGTTGCTCAATGCTCATTAATGATTAAATCAAAAAATGCATGTTTTTTGTCGTACCAACTTTATTAATGATGATTGTGACTAGGATCTTGGTTCAGACTGGAGCAATTTAACTGAGATTTTCGGCAAATTCCATAAATTTACATGATATAACTCACATAATCGAATATATTGCCGTGGATATTTTTTTACCTCTTAACTGTTATAGTGAGTCTTCTTTGATTGGCATTTAGTAATTGAATATAACACAAGGTACAATTTTATGGATACACAATTACTGAGTTTGATACTAAGCGACGTTTCGACGAGGATACTCTCGTCTTTATCAAGCAAATGATACAAAAATGTGAATAGTAGGCAAATATATACAGAATATGCAACAAAGATAAGAATAAATACTATTAAAGCTTACCACCTTTGATTTATTTTTATCTTTGTTGCATATTGCTTGATAAAGACGAGAGTATCCTCGTCGAAACGTCGCTTAGTATCAAACTCAGTAATTGTGTATCCATAAAATTGTACCTTGTGTTATAGTGAGAACTGCCAACTCTTTATCTAATCTTCCATTAAATGCCCCTGTAAGTAAATGATTATTCCTAATTATGAAAAAAAAATAATTAGTAAATTATTATTTCAATTTTAATTAAAAATGTGTTTGATGAAGTGTGAGAGAGATCATCCCCACATAAACCTAGAACTGATACAATTAATTATAAACTTTGTTAGGGTCCATTTCATCTCCTTGGTGGGAAAAGGGGGCTAAAGTGCAGACATCCTCAGGTCTTTCACCTTACGTTATAAAACATTGATTGACACATGGTGACACCTTAAGTATTAGACACAGAAGAGTGCCAGCGTACTGAAACTGTCACAAACAGCGCCAGAGGCTAAAAACAATGAAATTAAACCTTATGTACTTAATATTGTTTATTCAAGAAATTTATGTAAATTGCCTGCCTTAAAGAGAGAGAGAGAGAGAAATGGGGTTTAACGTCCACTCAACACAACCAGGTCATTTCGGGACTAACATATGGTTTCAATTTTATTTCAATAATTCGCTTGTGCGTAGGGGTCTTTAGCCGTGGGAGGAAACCGGAGTGCCCGGAGGAAACCCACGAGGTTGAGAAGGCGCCCCTATCTCCATGCCACATACGCTCACACCAGGGCTCGAAACCACAGCCGCAAGCCAGAGGTGACTGGCCAGCTAGAGGTCGAAGCGCGGCACTCTAGACCACTAGGCCATCCCAACCCCCCGCCTGCCTTAAAGGTTCCATTTTTTTGTTGTTGTGGTTCATCAAGATACAAGTTGCTCAAGATAGCTACAAATTAGAAATCTTCACATGAAAATGAAATGAAATGGGTGTCTATGTTGTAATGTTTTTCACATGAGATGAAATGAAATGAAATAGGGTTTAACGTCCTACTGTTCTGCTCTGACTGTGCTAATGAAGACAGACATATTCCATGGAAATTTTGCCCTGACAGCAGCACTGGCCTACTCTTATATTGAATTCCAACTGCCACAGGATCTTTTACGTGCACAACAGTGTAAACACAGGTCCACAGTGTTTTTTTCGTCCCACCCGAACTACTAGACAGTTGTCCTGCACCACTGACAAGGAGAAAACCACGCCGTAAAATCCTGATGAACTTTTCAGCCATTGCACGGATCGAACGCGCAACCCCAAGGCTCATATGAGATGGGTTATAATTTTGTACTTTTCTGTTGTACCAATATTTTTATTTATCATAAAGACTGTTATTGAGTCATAGTCTCGATTGCCAACTTATACGGGAGAAGGAGTAGCGTCACCTGTCCAAACATCCTGGGTTTTTGTCTGTCTTCCTCCCACTGTTAAAAACCCCTAGGCAAAAGCGAATTATTGAAATGAAATATTTTAGTCCCAAAATGACCTAAATGTGTCAAGTGTATGTTCAATCTCCCTCCCTCCCAAGTGCAGTCACCCCAACTACCATACTGAGTGAACTAAATTCTGAAATCTGGCATAGAAATTGATGAGTGAACAAAATTCTGAAATCTGGCATAGAAATTGACAAGTGCACTTCTTGACTATTGATTGTTTTTTGTCTTCCTATCTACAACGATATAATTTCTGATGTCATGGAACCAAGATGGTGGCGATGACATAATGCTCGGTTAATGGATATGTGGAATCATCATCACGATGAAACGATATAAAGACATTATTCTACTTTGACTCCCATCGTCATTAGCCCATCAGTGCAGAACAGTAGGACGTTAAACCCTATTAGATTTCATTTCGACATTCACCGAAGTTATACCACTCAGTATTCAATATTTATCCAGCCCTTTTCAAGTTTTTATGGCATGTCTGGCTTTCTGAAAGGAAGTTACTATTGATTTTTTAAAACATTTTTATATGTTCAAAACCTAAATCAGTCCTTCATTCATATCACATGAATAATTTCTGTAAAGAAACCTTTTTCTGTGAAGTTTATACTCGAACGGTATCCACTCATGATCATATAGGCCTACATTACAGTAACATTTTTATTAAAGATACATTATGGGAGATAAGATAAAGAGTTTGCAGTTCTCACTATAATAGTTAAAAACTATATAATGTAAATGTTATTTGCTGAAAATTTCAGTCAAATTGATCCACTATACGTCGAGAACGGAGTGCATGAAATTTCTGAATAGCCTCAGTCATCATTACTAAAATCATTAATAAAAACAGAGTAGTCTCGATTATCCAATGTTGTGATTTAATTACAATGGCAGTTCAGTGGCATATTTGAATCTAATCCAGCTTACATCGAAGGCTAACCTTGACATCAAGAGTTTATTATGATCTAGATAAGTTAATTAATGTCTAATTAATAATTTAGATAACATTTCAGGCCTAAAGAAAGACACGTAATAGGCAGATTTTGCTCTTGAATAATGCAAGTTTAATGTATATTAAAAACAACATGAAATAAAATGTGGTTCAACATCCCAATTTTCTGCCCTGACTATCAGCTACTGTAAATTTTCCCGCATTTATACGGCTTTACCCAATGAAAAATTATCGTTGTGTTGTACACGCGTTGAGTAATACATCAGCCATTTTTATACAGAATATAACGATGACCAGCTGAATCTGTGAATATTTTCAAAATCTTTTTTTCCATTAATTGTTCATTTCTCGACAACGTCTAAAAACTAAACCCCTTTCAAATCTAAATGGTAGTGTTCATTTTTAAAAACATCCCCAGAAACTGGACGGTCGTAAAGTAGACGATCGAGGTCAAAACTCAGCGGTTTTTGATGAATCTTGACAGCAGTTAACACATTCTAAACGGCAGTCTATTTACTGGATACGTGTATTAGATTCTAAATGGTAAACGTAGTTTCTTTCCTTTTTTTTGTAAAATCTGGACGATACCTGGTCCCTAGTGTATGCTTATGAATATAATTCAGGCTACAACTGTACTATGAGGGAAAGTTTTCCCGAACAACGGCACTACAGCCTACTCTTATTTTAGATTCCAACTTTGTGTACACCGGCCGGCCGAATGCCTAGGAAGGGAGAATGCATTTTCATTTGGATGGGACAAAAATCAAGGTCCCAGGCAGTTGGAATTCAATATAAAGAACAGGCTGTAGCACCACTATCCAGGCAAAAATTTCGTCATAGTACAACGCATGGGATATGACCGGCTATATTAGCTCTGTCTGATCAGAACATTAGGGCTTTAACCCCTGTTTCATTCATTCATTCATTCATTTACGCCTTTCATTGAGAAAATCCCATGACTCCGCCAATTCAAGTAGATGGATCAGCAAAAAACCTGGCATGTTCGTTTCTTGAACGATTAAGCATCAATGGCATTGGATTTATAATCTGTCAGAATACCGAGTATGACTACGATGACAGTATACCAGGTTTCTGATCCATTATAATGCGCTAGCACTAATTAATTTTATAGTTGCTAGAAATCGGACTTTACTATATAATGTTTAAAGTCGTGGAAACTGACAATAGGTTAGACCAAAAAATAATTGAAATGGCCTTGGGGCTCAAATCGGCATGGTCCATGTTTTTGTTTGAAGTAAAATAAATCAGAAAAATTATCTGTTTATTTTACACTGAGTAATCAAATCGAATTTGTGTTGATGCAATGTGGTTTAGATACAAACGAGCACTTGACCGACATACAGGTAAATGCATTCCTGGAAATTTTTCTCAAGCAGTGAGCTACTGTAGGTGATCATCTATTTGTGATTTTAATTTAGGGAATTTCTGTATTTCTTATTTGTGGTGCTGTTTTTTTTTAAGTCAGACAGGCTTATCTGTGGTTTGTGAGTTGATTGTATGTTCTTTTCCTTCTTTTGTAGTGTTAAATGTCTAATTGTTTCTATTTAAATGACTTAAACATAAATGTACTAATTGGCAACAATTAATAGTTACCTGAACTTCAGTTCCTTAATAACATTTTGGCATTCAGACTAAAACCGACAGACTGTGTATCTATTAATTCTTATTAAATATATATTATGTAAGAGCTTAATAATTACAGGTCTCTAAATAGACATGACATGTTATCTATATCAATAATTAGACAATAATTAACTTATCTAGACCATAATCAACTCACGAAGGCCATCTCTAGCCTGCAATATTTACTGGATCTGAATACATTTTGTGATATATATTTTACTGTAAAAATGGATAACCAAGACTTTGTTTATTATCATACAAACTTTAGTAATGATGATCAACGATAGGCTAAATTTCAAACGCTAATATCTCGTTTCAGAGTTGAGTAATTTTCAACATATTTTGTTACTTAATCTATTTCTTATTATAATGGAATAGTCAACACTTTATTTATTCTTCCACAATGCCCCTTTAAACTCTTTAACAAATTTATATTTAAGACAGGGTGGTTTCCCCTTGTCAGTGATGCAAGACAGGGGGCTGACAAGGAAAGCTGTCTAGTTGTTTGGATGGGACTAGAAACAGAGGACCCATGTACAAATTTGCGTACATGTAAAAGAACCCTTGGAATTCGATAATATGAGTAGGCTGTAGCGCCGCCATCTGGGCAAAATTTCTCTCATTGCACACTGTATGATGCATACCCGTCTTCATTAGCCCAGTTTTGGAGCAGAACAGTAGGACGTTAACCCCATTTCAATTCATTTCTGTAGGTCAGGGTCGTTAATAGTTTAACATATCCAACTAGAATTAAGATGGTGTTAAATTCATTCAATTATGTGAAATAAATAAATTTTGTGGCGGACAAAAATATATTCAAATATACAAGACCTATGGGAATAGAAATGGCGTCATAAGTGTCTGTCAGGAACTAGGAAAAATTGTGTGTGACAGAAATACGTTGATAGAATGTGACTTAATGATTGGGAAAAACAAGTATTGATAAATGTTCGGCCACAGACAAAAATCGATGGCAAGGGAGAAGGCTTGGTGTTTTCAGCCAGACGTTAAACGTTGTAAGAAAAATTGGGCGACGAAAACGGGCATACGCCGTACAGGGTGCTGTGAGGTAATTTTGTTTGGACAGCAGTACAACGGCCTACTCTTATTTTGTATTTCAACTGTCAAGGATTCTTTTACTTGCGCGCGCTGTATCATACAGCCTGCCATTGAGTCAACTGGCGTTTTTTCGAATCCCCGGTTGTACGTTGCAAGGGGTAGGGTTGCCTTCCAACCTCGTGGGTTTTCTCCGGGTACTCCGGTTTCCTCCCACTGCTATAGACCCCAACCCGCAAGCGAATTAATGAAATAAAATTAAACCATATGTCTGTCCCGAAATGACCTAGTTTATGTCGAGTGGACGTTAAACCCCATTGCTCACTCTCTCTCTCTTTTACATGCAGGCCAATTTGTACACAGGATCATGTTATTTTGTCACATCCAAACAACTGTAAGTTGTCCCTTGCCAGGCTCTTCATCCTGAACCCCTTGGCCAACACCGAGATTGAAAACAGGACCTCCAGGTTAGCAAGCTACTGTCTTATTCACTGAGCTTCTGTGGCTCCTAGATAAATTTATTGATAGGAATCATCAGATGAAATAAACAAATATTGATAAATGTTTCAGTGTGAAATGTAAATGTTTGAACCAATTACCCACACATTGTTGTTAATTTCCCCAAGGATCATCAGAAAGACAAAACAACGTAAACGTGACACCAACAGATTATGGATAGAATTTAAAGAGAGCTTGATCTTTAGTTGAAAGAAAACAATTTTGTATTCAAATTTAGATCATAGAATACAGAATACTGTTATGCTCCTAACCTGGGCTAATGAAGACGGGCATACGCTCTCAGGGAAATTTTGCCCAGGCAGCTGCTCTACAACCTAATCTTATATCGAATTCCACGCCAGAAAATCTTCTCCCAATGATGTTGACAAGCCAGAGCTACCTATAGGGGTAAACTCTTTTGATGGGTCTCTTTTTAAACCAATTGAATCCACTGCCGTTGATGCTTTTTTAATCAGATCTTTTCAGTGATCCATTTGGGTTCATTTTAGCACAGATTTTTTATAAACAATATTTTATTCAAGATGTCTGAATGGGGTTGGGGAACAGGCTTAGCCTATGTAAAACCCCTCTCCTTAGTGTGGATGAAGGTAGGAAAATATATATGTTTTTAAGCAATACTATCAGTGACTGTGAAGTTTTTCTTATAAAAGTTACGTAGTTAAAGTTAAGGAATCTCTTGCAAACTACAATAGTATGAAAGACGAATCTCTACAAGGAATATCTGTCAAATAATGATTCAGTTCTGTTTGGTATTTACAAAGACATGTGGAAATGGAAATTCATATCGCTATGCTGCTCTCAATGCAATAAGCCGTTGCCATTTTGTTGTTCACAACAATGTTCTCAAATCCAGATGAATCAATAGGCAGAGATATCATCTGGCGTTGGTATTTGTTTTTGTTTTCCTAATTAAATATAAAATGATCAATCTGAGTACATATTAGCATGGATTAAAAAGTGAGAAATTTGATATTTTAGCGACAAATGCCAATGGCATATTGTTACTTTTAAGATACATTACAGGGGCGGATCAAGGTGGGGGGGGGGGTCCAAACCCCACCCTGCTCAGCTACATAAAAAAAAAAATGCCTTGCATCAATGAAATTACATCACAAAGTAACCCTACATCAGTATAAAAATGATTTCTCTGTTTGAAAAGCTCAATATGTATGTATGCCTATGTAATTTAGAGACGATGATGGCAGATTACCGTAACAGAAACCTGGCAAACCCCCTCCTGCAAAAAATGCTGGATCCGTCCCTGCATTATGTAAGATTGAGATAAAATGCTGACCATTCTTGCTATATTAACTCAAAATTAGATACTGTAAAATTAAAATATTGAAAATTCCATACAAATTACTTCTTTCTGAATCAAGTTATCACTGTTTGTAATTTTGACAAGATATGTGCATAGTGGTTAAAAGGACACTGGTATATTCCAGTCTTCGCCTCGCTTTCCCATTTTTAAATTTAATTTTTAAAAGGCGTACCGTTCTAATCTGGTTAAAATCTTAAGTATCCGATGCCATTGAGAGTTGACTATGGTCTTGTTTTGTAAATAAATGTCTAATTAGTAATTTATGTAATATTTAAAGGACAATATTGGTGCCAGTCATTATCACATATGTGATAGAGCTGGTTAAACACATTCCAAATATACTTTTAACAGAGAGATCCATGCTACGATAGCTGAGTTATGCATGTTTCCCGAATCGGAAGTGACGAACGCCAAAGGAAAACACGAGTCACCGGTCTATTTAACTGACTGAAGCGACGAGTGATAACAGATACACGGCCGAATTTCTACTCACTAATAACTCCTTCGAAGACCAAAAGTTGTTGTGTGAGACTGTGAGAGGATATCTGACAATTCATAAAAAGAATTGACTGTCACTAGATAAGAAAACACGAAAGAAAAACAGAAAAAGTCCGTGCATCACCATGTTTTTATATAAACAAGGGAATGTACGGACTATTTCTATTTTTCTCGTGTTTTTTTTATCTAATGACATTCAGTTACTTTATTGAATTGTCAGATATCCTCTTACAGTCCCATATAACAATTTTTGGTCTTCGAAGGAATTATTAGTGAGCAGATATTCGGCCGTGTATCTGTTATCACTCGTCGCTTTAGTCAGTTATATAAAGCGGTGACTCGTGTTTTCCTTTGGCGTTCGTCACTTCCGATTCGGGAAACATGTATTACTCAACTATCGTAGCATTGATCTCTCTGTTAAAAGTATATTTGGAATGTGTTTAACCAGCTCTATCACATATGTGATAATGACTGCCACAAATATTGTCCTTTAATCAATAGTTTATAAAATATATATACCAGCCTAAAGAAAGACCTGCAGTAGGCAGCTTTAAGTAACTTACATAATATATGTTTAAGTAAATATTGTTTTACTGGAGGGTTGGTAAAAACCAGCAGGTGTGCTTTTATTACATAAAAAACCTGCGCAGAAAACTCATTTATTTTTATTACTTTTTACAATCTCATTTTATATGTTTTTCATTCATCTTTTAGAATTATTTTTATTTTTTCGAAAAGTGTTATTATTCCGATATTTGTGCTCTCTGCCTTGTAGAACACAACCCCGAAGCAAATTAACAAACACAAAATGATTGGTGTAAAATGTTATTTATTAAATGACAACTGAAGGGTGTAATTAGATTACATTAAAGATAGGTGTTTATTAGATCTATGAAGCATTTACCTGTCAAACTCATCGGCAGTAAATATTTGCTTCGCCACTAGCGTCACTGAGCGGTATGACTGTGGGAAGAGTTAATTAACTCAAGAAATTAAATTCAAAAACAATTATTAAATAGACCATACCTGTTTGGTTCAGCATTTGGCCACACTTATTTGGTCTAGAGTTATATATTTGGTGCAGCGTTTTGCCACACCTACTTGGTCCAGAGTTAGGTCAACCATAATTGAATTTTGTTCTTCGGATCATCTATTAAAATATGTGTTATTTTTTCTTTGAGAACAATTTTTGTATAAAAACAAAGAAAACTTATGATAGCTTTTCTCAAAACTCTAGTTTCAAATATCTAAGGTACTGTGTTTGATCTCGAAGTTGACCAAGAAAGTTCATTGGGATTTTGTGACGTTGGTCTCCCTTGACAGCGGTTTACATCAGACATAGGGCTAGGTATTATTTTGGTCCGGTGTACACATTTTCATGTGCATAAAATAACCCTTGACAGTTGGATTTCCCTCAAGAGAGAGAGAGAGAAATGGGTTTTAACGTCCACTCGACACAAACGTAGGGGTCTTTAGCAGTGGGAGGAAACTGGAATGCCAGGAGGAAACCCACGAGGTTGAAAAGGTGCCCCTATCTCCATGCCACATATGTGCACACCGGGTTTCGAAACTACAGCTGCAAGCCAGAAGTGACTGGCCAGCTAGAGGTCGAAACGCGGCACTCTAAACCACTTGGCCATCCCAACCCCCGGATTTCCCTCAAAGTACACTGCATGACAATTTCTGTTTTCATTAACCCAAATGGAGTGGGCTATGTCGTTAAACCTCACTTCATTTCATGTCTAAGGTTTGAAGTTTTATATAATACAAAGTTTTATTTATCAAATTACTAGAGAATTGAAAATTAAATAAGTTTTGCTGCAGGTAAATGGTTTTGTAGTAACAGTAATAATAAGATACATAAAAATTTTGTGTGGATAAGATAAAATCTAGCTGTATTATTTAGTATTGTGAATATTTAATCCAATTTGTAGATACCCGGATTATTGTATACAATTTGTCTAGTCACCAGAAATCCAATTAGTAACCTGAATTTCATCATGGATGACTTCAGCGCTGCACTATCAGAGCAGAACTATTGAAAACTAATATTGAGAGAAAATGAAAAAGTTGGGTTTAAATAACTAAAAGGAATTTGATTTTTTTTTAAATGTGTAATTATCAGCGATACAGAGATTTTATTTGATGAATTACATGAATTAGATGTGACTTTAAAATGTCCTTCTTACTTTTTTGCAACGATTTGGCTAAGATAGGCATATGTGAAGGAGATTTAACCCGGCTTACTCTTATTTAGAATTCCATCTGGGATCTTTTAAGTACCGTCCATCTAGATCTGCACCTCGGACAATGGAAAACCAAACTAGAGAATCCAAAGGATCTTTAAAGGTGCTAGTACAGGGAGGGGAGATGGCTGATTGGTTATCATGTGTACGCTGTATCACAGGGTCTGTCGCTGTTTATGTGGGGGGGGTTTCCGGGTCCTCCGGTTTCCTCCCACTGCTAAAGACCGCCATGCGCAAGTGAATTATTGAAATATAATTGAACCATGTCCTTGGACATAGTAAAAAAAATTTTTTTTCCTTAAATGACTTAGTCCTGTCTTCCATTAGCCCAGGTTAGGTGCAGACGAGTAGGACGGTAAACCCCATTTCCATTTCATTAAATTTGTGTTGAGTGGACGTTAAACCCCATTTCTCTCTCTCTCTTTTTGTACTTCGTATTTTGGAAAGAATATTTTTGGGATGTGGGTCAGGAGGTGGGGGTAAATAGTTAATGCGTTGTATCGTAAGGTCTATCATAGAGTCAAGTGGGGGGCTTTGATCCTCCATCTGCTAAAGACCCCTACGCGCAAACAAATTAATGAAATAAAATTGAACCATATGTTAGTCCCAAAATCACTATGTTTATTTCAAGTGGACACACTCTCTCTCTGTCTCTTTATGATTGGGTGTGCATAGATTGGAATAATGTTAAGAAATGGTATCTAGTTACTCTATATCAGTGGTTCTCAAAATCTTTCTAAGGGTGCCGCGAAATTTTGAAAGGCACACTAAGAACATGTGAAAAAAACACATGCTGCTAATTGAGTATTCACTGTAAGTTCATAGCTGTGTTTTTCTTTATCTAGTTTGAGTCATTCGATGTGTCTATGACTAGTCTGTGTCTACGATTGTATGCCGTCTGTGACTTTCCATGTTTTTATTTTGCAAAATTCAAATATTTTTCCTATATATTTAGCCACGTGTGCCGCTATTTTTTCATGTGTTCCAAGGTGTGACGTTGGCAAAAAAAGGTTGAGAACCACTGCTCTATATCAACAAATTAATGGTCTGCCTAAAATGTTAAAAGTCATTATTATGAATCTATTTGTGAGAGACACACATAAAGGTGTGAATTCAATAGATACTAACTAGTAAGTTCCAAATGAATGTAATTGGTCAATTTGAATAATTTTGGTAGTTTGATAGACGAACCAGTACTATTGATTGTGTATGGTCTTAGATTGTATATTTAACCTTTAGCCTGGCTTGTTGAGACTTTAGATTACGGTACGTCTTGAATCAAAGTCTATTTGAATCCCATGATGGTACTCAATCACCCAGACATTTCAATCAGGGCTATTGTTTCTCTCATATTTACATGTAACGAGTGACTGACAGTAAAAATGTAAACCACATACACACCACTTTATGTCAAGATCTCAAGCAGTACCTTAAAATATAGTAACAGTGTTGAGATTCCCAGTTGTAGGTGACAAGGAGTAGGGTCCCTTGTCCAAAATTGTCGGTTTTTTATGGGTCCTCCGTTTCATTATGGGATTCAATCAGACTTTGATTCAAGTGAATTATTGAAAAAAATTTGAACCATGTGAGTCCCAAAATGACCTAGTTTGTGTCGAGTGGATGTTAAACCCCATTTCTCTCTCTCTCTCTCTCTCTCTCTCTTAACATGTCGCTTTAATTTCTGGTGTACATTTTGAAAATATCAAAAAATATTGGAATAATGATCTAGCTTGTGTCGAGTGGATGTTAAACCCCATTTCTCTCTCTCTTTGTCTCTGTTCGATCCCTGCATTGGCCGAGAAAGTTTATCTCGATTTTTCGGCGTGATTTCCCCTTGTCAGTGATGCAGAAGGAGGGCCTGACAAGGACAGCTGCCTAATCGTTCGGATGGGACGAAAAACCGAGGTCCCGTGTACACATTGGAGTGCACGTAAAATATCCCTTGGCAGTTGGAATTCAATATAAGAGTAGGCCATAGCGCCGCTGCCCGGGCAAAATTTCCCTCATAGCACACTGTATGACGTATGCCCGTCTTCCATTAGCCCAGGTTCGGTGCAAAAGAGTAGGACGTTAAACCCCATTTCATTTCATTTCATTTCGCTTTGTCTGTCAATTTAATTGGATGGACTCTGACATCAGCATTAATAAAAAGCAGGTATATTATATCCACGTTGTTAATACTGAATGTTAACAGCGGTTGTATCATACAGTCGTTGAATATATTGTAAACCTTATTACATAGTCTTTCGTAACAGGTGGGGGGTGATTTATCTAACATCGCTATTATCTCATTAGCATCTTTATGATGAATTCGTTTTTATTTAAAGTGGGAGTCACTGTTTTTTTTAATTGGATTTAACATGGGTTTATTGGATTTAATTATCTAAAAACTAAAAAAAAAAAATTTTGCTCAGAATTAAATAAGTAACACATGACTGACGCATTGGATCTGACAGTAATTGAAATTTAATTAAAGTTTATTTAATGATATGTTTTGTATGTACTTATGACAATGATCAAGCAATTTCACAAATAGTCCCTTTATAAACCTATCATTACTCTATATGTGCATAGGAACTGGGTGATCAAGTCTTGCTGAAAAGTGGCTCGCTTCGTAGGCTCTATCACGTGATAGAACTTACGAAGCGAGGCAGCTGTTGAGCGAGACTTGATCACCCAGTTCCTATGCACATATCGAGTAATGATAGGTTTATAAAGGGACTGGGTGATACAGACTTCTTTTGACCTTATTTCGGGTTACTTCCGGGCTCGCGAAGTTGAATATCGGTAAGTGATAGCTTTTTAAGTTTGATTTGTTATTAATAACGCTGTAAAAGGACCAATTTAATTACATCTGAATGTGAATAATGATCAAATAAAGTCTCGTTGGCAATAAAAATGACATGAAGTGTTAGAACTAGTGAGTATTGCGAGATGACAGCAGACAATATATCATAAAAAAGTCATAAAGATGTCGTCTGCAGTACCTTGTATTATATTGTATACTAATGATACTATACTATTATAGTCAAGCAGTAGTAAGAAGTTTAATTTTAATCCCTTCAAGTGCCTATGGTAATAATCTATACTAATATTTGTCACTGTCATTAGTTTGTCTGCCTGTGTGCCTGTTCAGACTAGGGATGTCCCAAGGCTGAAATTTGTTGTGTAGACGTAGCTCGGACCGGAAAGGAACATAAGCATGGTGGCAATGGCGAAGACTTTGGATAATATTGAGTTAAAACTTAGCTACTTTAAGACATATTTTGAGGTTGAACATTGATAGAAATAAATCCTGCTCCTTATCACATACCAAAACATGTGAAAACAGACACTGTCTTTGAAATTGATGGCGAGTCACCTCTGGCATGCGGCTGTGGTTTCGATCCCTGGTGTGAGCGTATGTGGCATGGCGATAGGGGCGCCCTCTCAACCTCGTGGGCTTCCTCCGGGCACTCTGGTTTCCTCCCACTGCTAAAGACCCCTACGAGCAAGCGAATTATTGAAATATAATTAAACCTTATGTAAGTCCCAAACTGACGTAGTTTGTGTCAAGTGGACGTTAAACCCCATTTCTCTGTCTCTCTCCCTTTGAAATTGATTTTTATTTGTCACAGAGATGAATAAAATTGGGGGAAATTTACAGATTTGCTGAAAAATTCCAAGGAAATAGATACTTCGAAATTTCTTATTCTTTAATAAGAAATATTGTTTGTTTTCGAGACACAATATATCCATGGTCATGTATCAAATTTGATATTTTTGTATCCGTCCCTTCTGTATTACTAAATAAACCATTCTGAGATAAATCGTGATCATTGTCTATTTATCATCTCTATTTTTAACGCTATTTGAATGATCTGGGGATCTGGGTGTAGGTGGAACATGAAAAATGTACATAATTTGCTGGACTGTTTTTTTTTTTTAAAATCTAAAATGGCTTTCGTCCATCTGGCACAGTGGTCCAGGTTGACAAAAACACAAATCAAATTCTTATTATTACGCATGTTCCCTGATGATCACGTCTGCGTTTTTATTCAATAATCGCAATCTAAAGAGAAAATAGCTTGTAATAAACTATTTTTGATAACAATCCCATTTCGCACAATGAAATGTGTAGGTTAAATAGATTATTGAGCAATGAGAAAAATTTGACGATATTGATCACAATTTTTTCTTGTAGCAGTAGGTATTATTTGAAGTTTCAAGAAAGCCTCAAGAAATTAGCAACATGTTACCACATCAATGTTATTAAAATATAATTTTATGTGTCTGGTTTTATTGGAACACGTGTTGTAATTGAATAAAAACATCGCGTGCCTCGTAAACATGTTAAATTATTTTGTACTTTAAGTATTAGGCGACATTTTATTATGTATTTTTTTTAATTGTATTCTTTCCATCCTTTGAGGTGTGATAATTTTATGTCGTATGTAGATTTAAGACAAAATGTAATAAAGAAACAAGGTATTTACCTTAAAGATACGTTATGGGGGGGGGGGGATTAGATAAAGAGCTGACAGTTCTCTCTATAATAGTAAAAAACTAAATAAAGTAAAGGGAATTTGCTGAAAATTTCAGTCAAATTGATCCACTCTGAACCAAGATTTTAGCGATTAAATTTTCTGCCTCGCCTCGATTATCAAGACACTAAAGTTGGTATGATAAAAAGCATAGTCTCGATTATCCATTTTATGATTGAATCATCAATGAAAGTTGAGTAGCAAATATCGCAGGCTAGTGTTGACATTGAGAGCTGATTATGGTCTGGATAAGTTAACTAATGTCTAATTTATAATTTAGATAACATTTCAGACCTAAAGAAAGACCTGCGACAAGCTGATTTAGCTCTTTTGCATAATGTATGTTTAAAGGGGCACTATGTGAAAGCTAAATTTGGTTATTGACAGGTGTGTTTTTAGGTCTTCAGATGTTATACATATATATATAGATTAGTATTTAGACATTTATTCACCGGACAAACCCCTAAACCACTAATGTCAACCATATCAGCCCAGGGATCTTTCACGTGCACACCATCTGTACACGGTAAGCCTACCTGTTTTTTGTACCATTGAATTTTCTCTTCCAGCATTGGAATCAAATACAGATACACCCGGGTTAGTAAGCCAACGTGTTACTCACTGATCCACAGTGGCTCTTGTTTCTATGTGAAGATAATATTCAGAAATTTCACAGTTATCTTTGTTTTCAAAAATATATTTGTCATCTGTAAAACAGGTAGAGAAATAATGACAATAGTTGTACCTGACACTTTAAACACTTTAAACTTTGTGTCAGGCCTATATAAATAAAAGTATTGAAAATAGACCGACCTGTGTCAGACATAATGAGAAGACAACAATACAACTGTGTCTGACATAGCCTAAATCTGTGCCCGACATTGTCAGTGATCAGTATTTTAAGCTTGGGTGGTTATTCAAACCATGAGAGAAAGAGAGAGATATCAAACTTGGTGGAGATGTTCATGAGGGTAATATCTTGACTTTGACCAATGAATAACATTTTCAGCTGGGTTAAGCAAAATAGAGCGTCTGTGTGTCATTGAAATGGCAAATTCTATTGATTTTTAAAATATTTTGAATATTGCGTCTTTTATTCCCCTTTGTTATAAAATCTTGGTAGAACTTTATAGTCTGGTTGCTGTAATTATTAACCTTTTTTATTGAAAAGTAAAATCCTATTCATATTCAATAAGATTTATATCCATCATCTTTTCCTCTCGTCTGTTGGGGGATTGGATGGCCGAATGGTTAGAGGTCTGTCTGGCGGATTTTAAATTCCTCGGTTGTACTTGACAAGAGTAAGGTCATCTGTTCAACCTTGTGGGTTTTATCTGGGACCTCCTCTTTCCTCTCCTTACTAAAGACCCCTACACACAAGCGAATTATTGAAATAAAATTGAGCCATATGTTAGTCCCAAAATGACCTGGATTGTGTCTCCCTTGCTCTCTCCCTCTCTATTTTCTAAACCTCTTCGACAGAATGACGGACAAAGAAAGAGCCTAGTTTTTGGGATGTTACGATAACAGAGGTCTAGTACATGTTGGCATGCATGTAAAAGAACCATTAAGGTATTGGATCATGCTGGATACCTATGTCCTTGGTTTTTAATGAGTTATTATTTGTGATTCCGTCTCCCTACAGTATGGTATCCAGCTAAGCTGCATCACCAATGAACTGCAAAATTGATGTACTTCATGAATTATCTTAGGTTTCTAATGAAACTTTTGGATGTGACGAACAGCTGAGGTCGCATGTATGTATTGGTGTGCACGTAAAAGATCCCTTGGTAGTTGGAATTCAATATAAGAGTAGGCCATAGTGCCGCTGCCTGGGCAATATTTCCCTCAGAACACACTGTATGGTGTATTCATTGGCCCAGTATAGAAGGACGTTAAGAAAACCCAATTTCATTTCATGTTTCATTCCGTCTTGCTGTCCTTACTCTAAGTGCACTTAAGTTCATTTATCTGTAACGAGCACACAAAATAAGTCTATTATTATGACCCCATTCTCCGATAATCTCCTTTATTAGACGTTATTGTTGACATCTGAGAACGCTGAGCAACATATGGTGACACAGATATTATGTATGTTTCGACAGATTAAAGGTCCTTGCCTCTTAAATCTTATTTTATTTGGACTTGCTTTGGAAAAATATTACCAGAAATAACACAAAGTCAGAAAAAAAGTGCTAAACAGAAGTTAACTTTTGCAGAAGTTTTCAATAATTAATTAATGATATATTAAAGTTACATTATGGGAGATAAGATAAAGAGATGGCAGTTCTCACTATAATAGTTAAAAACTAGATAAGGTAATTTGCTGAAAAGTTCAGTCAAATTGATCCACTATTAGCCGAGAATAAAGCGAGTGAAATATTCACTTAGCCTCGGTCATCATTACTCAAATCATTAATATAAACAGCATAGTCTCGATTATCCAATTGATTGATTTAATTATCAATGGCCATTAAGCAACATATAGGAATTTAATCCGCCAACATCGAAGGCTAGCTTTGACATCAAAAGTTTATTATGGTCTGGATGTGTTAATTAATGTCTAATTGATTATTTAGATAACATTTCCGGCCTAAAGAAACACCTGTAATAAGCAGATTTTGCTCTTGCATAATGTATGTCTTTTGCAGAAGTTTTCAAAAATTAATTAATGCTATTTTAATTTCATTTAGTGAGATTATGATTTCTTGAGAAGAATACATCATGTTTCTTGGATTAAAAATGTATTTACAAATGTGTTTAGAAATATTATTTGCCAAACTATTTCCAGATATCCAAATCAATATTTTTCAAACTGTTCACAGCTATATTAGACTTACAAAGGGTAAAATATAACCATGTGGCGAGGAGTTTTTTAATTATTGATTCAAACATGCATTATGCAATAGGTAAATCTATATATTACAGGTCTGAAATGTTACTGTATATATTATAAACTATTAAGGGCGTTGCCCTGTCACACTAACTATTTTTCGGTAATACTTTAGTACCTGTCTCCTTTTCTCCTAAAAACATAAATCGTCAACAGGAAGAAACGTTCACTTCGCCGGATAGGTCAGGATTGTCTATCAAAGGGAGGCAATCCCTGACCTTGGTTTATCTAAAACCAGTATCCTAATTTGTTTTAAATATTATGATAAGTATAGCAGCTCGCCTTTCTTGGTTTCTGCTTAGAAATATGCTTCTGTAAACTGGTTATGGTCAGTTCTGATAAACAGAAACTAGACTAGGGGGAATTCATTTGATCTCTTATAAGCCGTCTTTTTGACAGCTGCCAATAACGAAAAAATGCCTCCATAAATTTTCTTTATTGCATGAATATGCCACGATTCAACAGGACCTTTTTTGTGACCAACTGATTTTAACAAGCTTACATTCTGAGGAACATTTCTATGTGATTATATGAAACAGATTTTATTTCAGACCAGTTTTCATAACATCCTTTTGATTTTCTCAGTTATTAGCATTATAATTGGAAACATGAAAAAAACTCTCGTAATTTCATTAAACATCAGCTTAGCTATTTGCATGCCAAAAATTATTTAATTCGGATCAGGCAAGACTGAGAACCTTTTAGATCTTTTTTAAGCCGATTTCAAAATTTAATATCTTTAAAACAAGAAGAGATATTTGCCCAAATAAAGTATGACTTAAATCACAGCTTCAGATGTCTATTTAACAATCATACCATATTTATGTGGAACACAGTTTGAAAAATAAAAATATAAAAGATTAATTGCGAAGTTACGATAGGTTAGACATGGCAACGGCCTTAATTAGACATTAATTAACATAAAAAGACCATCTTATCTGTCGAATTTTCATTAGATTTGAATCTGTTATATAATTTTTTCAACTTCAGTTGATGATTAGGCTGACCTTAAAAATATCTTTGTTTCACCAAACCCGACCCACAATCGAGGAGAAGGGTCGGTAGGTCGTGTTTTTTTTTCAAATTTGTATTTTTTTTTAGTCAGAAAAGCCCATACAGAAAATGGGTAACTTACTTATAAGCTGTAAACAAATCAATATTGAATGACATCGGGATTTTAAATTCTAGTGATGCACGACTGGCACACGATTTGCTCCGAACTTGAAGTGTGAATTCCTTCAACACGTTTTAAACCATCGTTTATGCCTTCATTTTTCTCGAAAACGGATATTGAAAATATCGTCGTCATGTTTAAAACGACGCTTCACAGACAGAGGCAGAATCATTTCATAGGGATGGACATGCTTTCGTCTGCAACCATTTTGTTGAGAAGCAACACCTATGACGCTTTCGTCTCGTTTAACCAGTTTCAACAATGAATAGTAAAGGGAAATAACTCTCATGATATATTTCAGGTTGACACACAAAATAAAATAAAAAGATTGCGGAAAAGTGCAATAAAATAATTTCGGTCGGGGGTGGTTTTAGTTAGTTGGTCGGGTTAGCCTTAACTGCAAAAATGGATAATTCTACTCTCAGCTGAGCGCCCGAAGGGCGCGAAGGATGAGAGAAATTATATGAATATATAGCCCGAGGGCTTGAGGATTAATATTGCATATTCCCGGTTATCCAGCCAGAATATGCTTGAACACTCATGTTTAAAGAAAAACCAAAAAACTCATGAACCCTGACCTGTATCACGTGGCCGTAGTTGATGTCAGTCCGTGCAAACTCTGGTAAGTGTCTTTTTAAAGTCAAGCATGTTGTCAACCAAAAAATTATATGAACATATAACCTGGGAGGGACTTAGGGAGGGAAGATTAATCCTCAAGCCCTCGGGCTATATATTCATATAATTTCTCTCATCCTTCGCGCCCTTCGGGCGCTCGGCTGAGAGTAGAATTATATTCCATCTATGCCCTCTGGGCATTTCGGATTAATATTGCATAATTTAAAGAGGTTGACAACAACCACAAATGGAAAACGTGTTTACATTTTATTTAACACAATATCTGAAAAAGAAGGCAAAATATCTCTTTTATAATAAGCAGCAAAAGTCTTCTCCGACTTCCAGTCTGCTGTCTTCAATATTTCTGAAATAGAGAGTCCTGCTAAATTAGCGGCAGATGATGAAGCACCTCTTACAGAGTGTGGTTTAAATATATCTGTATTAATACCCGATGAAATCAAAGCTTCTTTAATCCATCCGGCTATTATAGTAGCAGCACAAACTGCTTTTTTGTGGAAAAAAGAAATAAATAAATTCTGTGATTTACGCTTACTCTGGGTAGCTGAAATATATGTGCGTAGTGTATAACAAGGGCAAATAGATAATTTCTTATAATTATTAATGTTGACAGTATATAGCGGTTGAGATGGGCGTGATGTCTTCAAGACACCCGATGCCGACAGACACATAGCTGTTCCAGAATCTTTCACAGAATCTAAAGAGAAAGATGCTAGCGTTTGACATCGTTGAGCAGTTGTCATAGACAATAGAGAAACTGCTTTAATCGTAAGCATACGTAAAGATAATGTATCCAACGGATACAATGAACTTAGATAATGCAACAAGATGGATACATCCCATGTTGCCAAATAACGAGGTTTAGGTGGTTTATGGACAAAAACACCTTTCATGAAGCGAGTAAGTAAAGGGTGGTCCCTCAAGTGAGAATTCCCAAGAGTAAGCAATGTCTGGACAATGCTAGAGCGAGTTGCATTTATGACACTATATGAAAAATTTGATTTGTGCAAAAACCCAAGAAAATTCAGCAAATTTTCTATAGATGGAAATAAGGGATTGACTTTCCCTTGCACACACCAAAGATTCCATCTATTCCAAGCCAATTGATATTGCTTGTTTGTTTTTGGTCGCCATGAATTAAGGATGAGTTCTGCAGACTCTTTTGAAATGCCTCGACTCTGAATGTTTGCCCTGATACAAGACAAACGGTCAACCTGAGGGAATTGCCTTTCAAGGGGTGCAACGCACCGCTGTGGACCAACCTCAACAGATCTCTCCGTTTGGGCAAAAGAAGTGGGTAATCCACTAAAAGACTTAACAGCAAAGGATACCATACCTGGGTTGACCATGCTGGAACAACCATTATAGCCATTGCTACCTTGTCCAAAACTAGCTTGTTGAGTATTCGAGGTATAAGACTGAAAGGAGCAAAAATATATGGATAATAATTATTCCAAGAAATAGTGAAAGCATCACAAGCTAAACAATATGGATCTGGGTACCAAGAAACATAAGATTCAATCTGATAATTTAATGAGGATGCAAATAAATCTATATCTCGTGTACCAAAATAATTACAAATCTTATTGAATGTATTCTCATGGAGCATCCACTCTGTGGAGTTTGAAAAATTTCTTGATAAGAAGTCAGCCTCTAAATTAAATTTACCCTGAATGTGCTTAGCAGATAAGTATATACTCTTCTTATAACACCATAACCAAATAGATTTAGACAATTCATGTAATGAATCAATTGCACCTCCCATATTGTTGATATAAGCAATAGCAACAGAATTGTCAGATTGAATACATATATGGATATCACGAAATTTTGAACAAAGATTTTTTAAAGCTTTGAAAACTGCTAATAGCTCTAAAAAATTTATATGATTTGCTTGTTCGCATGGGAGCCATACGGAATTTGTTTGGAAATTCCTTAAATGAGCTCCCCATCCCATTTCAGACGCATCAGTGGTTAAAATCTCATCCACTGGAGGGGGTTGAATATGATTACCATTGAACGAATAGGCTTCATGAATCCACCAATGAAGCTCATCGATCATCTTAAAATCTAGAACTGCAATAGCATCATAGTTAAGACCAGATTGTGAAAGCAGTCTTGTTTTACCTTTATCTAAATAATGGATATAAAGTGGAGCAGGCTGGATTGCAGTTCTACTAAATGAGCAAAGGCCTATGAATGAAGCTAAATCTTGTATAGTAAAAACAGAAGCTAATAAATTCCTAGCTAATAATACAATCTTATCTAATTTATCAGGAGTCATAAAAACATTATAATATTCTGTGTTGATAATAAAACCAAGAAAAACCAATTCTTTCGAAGGTTTTAAGTGTGATTTCTCCAGATTAACTACAAAACCAAGATTATGAAACAAATCAATAGCTTTATATGTGTTAGAATTTGACTCTTCAATGGTTGTAGATGAAAAAAGTGAATCATCTATAAAATAAAAGCATATAATTGACTGCTTCCTTAAAAATGAGAAAATAGGCTTAAGGACTTTTGTGAACACCCGAGGCGCTGACGAAATTCCAAACGGTAAGCATGTGAAATGATAAATGACATCATGCCAAACAAAGCATAAATATTTCCTATCACTAGGATTAATTCCAATAGAAAAATAAGCATCACAAAGGTCTATCGAGGTTAAAAAACTATTCTTTGTAATAGACTTCAGAGCAACAGCCAAAGTTTCCTGCTTAAAGTGTTCATAAGATACAAAATTGTTTAACTTTTTTAGATTTATTACGGGCCTTAATGACCCATTCTTTTTAGGTACTAAAAATAAATTAGAAATAAATTGATCCGGAAAAGGATTGGTTGGTTCAATTGCACCTTTGTCAAGAAGTTTTGCAACCTCCTGATCAATAATATCAACCTCCGTCACTGAAAGACAAGGCGAATTGGGCCAAGACCACTGGACAGGTAATGAATTAAACTCAATTGTATATCCATTACTAATTGTATCGATAATCCAACTATCAGTTGTGAGATACTGCCAATTATGAGAAAATTTAGATAATTGTCCCGCTCTAAACTTCTTGTTGCCCAAATTCTTACTTACACAATCTATTGGTTCTTTGTATAACGGCCTCTGGCTCTGCCTCGTGTGCTGTAATACCTGCCCCTGTACTGTGAATTCTGATAACCTCCCCTCCGATCTGGAGGTTGATACCTCCTCTGGCCTCCACCTAAAAAAGGCTTTTTATACCATGACCTGCCATATGAATAATTATTAGATCTTTTATTATTATAGTTCGAGTTCATTGGAGTATATTATTTGGCAGATTGGTCTATTTCTTTGATCCTGGTGGCAATGTCTGGACCAAATAGAGTACCTGAGATAGGTCGAGAAGAAGAACAAAGAGGATGGTATCTCTTACTGAGAAAAGGTTTCATAAGATGTCTACGTCTCAACGAAATCTCATTCAAAGAGTTTCCCAAAATCACGACTGAGTCGATCACTGCAATTTTACTATTTTGATCGATAGTTCGATCTTTGGACGCCAAGATTGTAAGAAGGGGGGCTATACCAATACTAATTAATTTTTGAACATCTTGAAGCGATAAATCCTGAGATTGAGCCGTCTTCGGCAAAATGTTCCAAATGTCTCCATCAACTAGTGGTGGAACCAAACATTTACAGTTCTCAGGAATTGAATATTTGGATGTCATTTTTCCAATCTCCACCTTCTTAGTGGTGGCAACAGAAACCAATTTAACAAGACTATCTGATACTGGATTACCAAAAGTATCATCCCCTTGAAATATCTTAGGGATATCAAAATCATCCTCAAGAACATCAGGTGTTTCCTCTTGAAACTCATCATACATTTCTTGAGGATCAATCAGATCGATTACCGGTTCATTGTAAAAATTTTCATATTCATGATTTTTATTGTTAGAATAAATATCGTTAGAACTAACATTTTGTTCTATATTTCTATAATCATTAGAACTAACATTTTGTTCTATATTTCTATAATCATTGACGTGATGGCCTAGATCAGCATTAGTAGGCTTGTGTAACTGTTTATTAACTATAGATGTCAATAAAGCTATTTGATTCTTTAAATCAACAAGTTCGTTTCTGTTTATTTCATCGTTCGATAATTTTACGTGACCACCGCTCGTGGTATCCTCGAAAGTGGCCCTATTACTATTAGTATTCGTTACAGCGGCCGAATGAGCAAAATCATCGGCAAATTCAGAACCATGGTTCAGTGCTGCAGAAGTGACCGTGCAAGTAGGTTTTGCACCCGTTCGAGCAAAGTTTAATTGTTTCTTACATGGAGCAGTAATTTTCTCCGAACTTTTCCTTTTTCGGCCATGTTTGTTTACCTGAGAAGTTTTAACTTGCGGTTTCGAATTTTTTGCTTTGTCGCAATAAAGATCAACGAATTTGGTTGTATCACCTTGATTGTTATTAATCAAAATATTTTCAGCAATACTTAAATCTTGGGCTGTAAAGCCAGTAAAATCCTGATCGGGAGATTCACTCATATTATTATTTCGTTGAACCAACGAAACGACAGTTTGTATTTTGTTTGTTGCTAAAAATAGCAATAAACCATGAGAGTCGAATCAGCGATACGACTCGGAATATAAATAGATAATATGAGCTACAATAAAATAGTAGATATGAATTATAAAACTTATAGTACTAACTGAGGATCACCTCAAGAAGTGGAAGAGAGTATTCAAGCTCTATCCTGGTCTAGATCATAACAGAAAAAGACACTTACCAGAGTTTGCACGGACTGACATCAACTACGGCCACGTGATACAGGTCAGGGTTCATGAGTTTTTTGGTTTTTCTTTAAACATGAGTGTTCAAGCATATTCTGGCTGGATAACCGGGAATATGCAATATTAATCCGAAATGCCCAGAGGGCATAGATGGAATATAATTGAGACTTAGTGATTTATTGAGACAGCCGTATTGATAACAATCAAGGCTATAGTGATTTTAAAATAAAGTATTTTTCCGCCTAGCATGACGCAATTTGACTGAAATTTTCAGCATATTTCCTTTACATCATCATCTAGTGCAAACTGTCAGCTCTTTATTTAATCTTCCATAAGGTGTCTTTAAAGGGACAATAACACCCTTGCTGGCTTGGCAGCTCTAGAAAATAAATAATAGTCTTATTTCTAAGTACCAGATGTTTATGTGTCCTACCTGTTGTGTAAATTATCCATTACATCATATTTTACTTGTCCAGAGGGTTCGAAAATATTTTAAAATCCAAGACACATTTGAAAAGGTTTACGTTAACCTTTTCAAATCATGTAGTTGAATTTTTCCAATTTTTTAAATTAGGTGTGTTACGATGAAATTTGTATAATCAATTTATTTGAATATTGTAAAATAATACAATTTGTTGACCAGAATAAAGATTGGGACATATTATTCAATTACAACAAGAGTGTTATTGGGGCTTTAAGGTGTGTTTGTAACTATAATAGCATACTCCGCGCAGCGTTTCGTTCGATTATAGGTAATCTCACTACACACTGCTATTATGAGTGGATATTGTTGTGTTAAATTTTGATTGGTCAGTAGTCCGACTACCAACCAATCACTACCTACCATACAAACGCTTTACATTTAAAACGAGTGCCAGTATTGGACCAAATATGTTTACATAACGTTACGTCATGGCTCACGCTTTTATTATGCCTAATTAACCCGTGCATAGGAGAATACTGCAGTAAAACTAATTGTGTGACAAACGAGGCTATCAAGTCGAATGAAATGTAAACAATACTGTTTGGAAACGAACATACTTATACCTTTTTTAATACCTTAAATCACTGTCCGAAGTTTTAGGGAAGACTCAGATTAAACGAAGGACTGTCATGTTGCTGTACTTAAGTGATAGCTTTCATTGAACGGGGAGAATAGACACACTCCCGCAAAAGTTCAAGAATCAGAAGTCGATCCAGCAATGGCCAGAGAGAGATTTCTCGGGCCATTGCTTCAGGAATATGCTATAATAGTGGGATCTGTCAACTCTTTATTTAATCTTCCATAAGGTGTCTTTAAGGTGTGTTTGTAATTATAATAGTGTGAACTGTCAACTCTTTATTTAATATTCCATAAGGTGTCTTTAAGGTGTGTTTGTAATTATAATAGTGTGAACTGTCAACTCTTTATTTAATCTTCCATAAGGTGTCTTTAAGGTGTGTTTGTAACTATAATAGTGCGATCTGTCAACTCTTTATTTAATCATCCATGAAGGTGTGTTTGTAACTATAATAGTGCGAGCTGTCAACTCTTTATTTAATCATCCATTAAGGTGTGTTTGTAACTATAATAGTGCGAGCTGTCAACTCTTTATTTAATATTCTATATGGTGTCTTTAAACTTGCTTATTGTACATGATTTACATCTTGCCCACAAGGAAGAAAATTAATATAAACCTACTTGGCTTTCTTTTGTATCCTATTCTTTATATGTCTTTAAAAATTGTTTAAACCCAAAATAGTATGTGGTTTATTCTACATGAGTATTCTCACATGCCTAACCTCGTGTGTTTTCTCCGGGTCCGCCGGTCTCCTCCCACAGCTAAAGACCCTTAAGCGCAAGCGAATTATTGAAATAAAATTGAACCAGGTGTTAGTCCAGAAATGACCTAGATTGTGTTAAGTGGATATTAAACCAACTTTCTCATTCTCTCTCTCTTTATTTTACGAACTTGTTTTGTTTGTTTGAAAAGATGGGGTTGGATGGCTGAATGGTTAGCACATGCTACTGTATCATAAAGTCTGTCATTGAGTCAACTGGTGTGCTTTCGAATCCCCTTGACAAGGAATAGGGTCGGCTGTCCAACCTCATGGGTTTTCTCCAGGCCCTCCGGTTTCCTCCCACTGCTAAAGACCCCTACGCTAGCGCATTATTAAAATAAAATTAAAACCATATGTTAGTCCCAAAATGACCTAGTTTGTGTCAAGTGGACTTAAACCCCCTCTCTCTCCCCTCTCTCTCTCTCTCTCTCTCTCTCTCTTTTTCACTTTTACGGACTTGTTTTGTTTGTTTGAAAAGTAATCACGTCTGTTATGACGAGTTCAACACCTGATTATCCGAATTTGTTAAGTAACGTGTGAATCAATATGAATAAAAACAAAACAGTTGTTTATCAGACAAAAATATTGATAAAGGATTAATCATGTCCTGCTGATGGACTCTTGATGTTCATCAAGCAATCAATTAAAGCTGGGTTTACCACGTAGAAAAATATTATTAAAACATAAGTAATGAAGGGTGAAGGGAGTTTGATATTTAGGAGGCTCAGGGGTCACAACGTTGATATTTGGGAGGCTCAGGGGCCACAATGTTGATATTTGGGAGGCTCGGGGGTCACAATGTTCACTCACTGGTGTTGTCCTTGGGAAGCAATTCACAGTAGTCAAGTACTTAATGGATTGGTTTATGCATAGAAAATTCTATACAAAAGAATAGAGATATTAGTGACGGAAAATGCTACAGTGTATCTGCCAGAACTTGTTTATTTTTGCGAGGCTCAGTGGGAATGTTGTTCACTGAATGACCAGGATGTCCTGGTGTTGACCTTGGGAAGTCCTCTGGATGCAGTCAAACAATCAATATATACGGATTAAGTTGTTGTTATCTTAATTTTTGTATAATTTGCAAGGCTCAGTGAGTAATGGCGTTTACACTCTAACCAGGTAATTTTAGGTATTGGCCAAAGAAGTTCCTCGAGGATTCCAAGTGGCTGAATCGAAAGATAGTCGAATAGGGCAAAAGGCATAGGTCCCATGTCAGCCAATGGCAGATCACCTGAGAATTGAAAATAAAAGCTAGAGTAGGCCGTAGTGCTACTGTTTTGACCAAATTTACCTCGTAGCATAGTGGATGCCCGTGTGTGTTGGCCATGTTAATGAGCAATTTTTGCATATTTTCCCAAGATAGTTGGACTTGGTAAACTGTTGATTGTCACTAAATATGTAGAAATAAATTGAACCGTAGCCATTGAGGACCCAAACAAAATAATTTCACTACATTAGATAACTATAAATGTACATTTTCAGATGGATCCACAAATAAAAACAAGTTCATTTCAGATGGATCCACAAATAAAAACAAAGCAAGTTCATTTCAGATAGATCCACAAATAAAAACAAAATAAGTTCATTTCTGATGGATTCCCAAATAAAACCCAAAAAGGTAATGTCAGATGGATCTACAAATAAAACCAAAAGAAGTTCATTTCTGATGAATACACAAAAAGCCCCAACAAGATGGGTCAAATGAGATTGATCCACAAAAAAAACCCCAAGAAGATGGGTCAATTTGGATCAATCTACAATAAAAAAAAATCAGGATTTCAGATTCTTAAAATGGCTGTATTAACACAGTGTATTTGTTTTGAAAAAATAAGCTTTTATATAAAGGTTTGTGGTTTAGAAAAACACAACAAAACAAAGATAAAACAATAATGGATGAATTGTTTCATGCACGTTTTTTATTGTCAAGGAAGGATGCAAAATTCTAAAAATGGATGTATCAGCAATTTGATCAACTCTAATTGTCGCTGAAAGTGCATGTTTTGTGGTTTCTAAAAAAAAAAGAGTACAAAACAAACCCAGTCCCACTTGACATTCAATAGGAGATTGATTATCCTTTGATTTCCATCCATCTTCACTCTCGGTCTGTTATTAAAAAATCAAGTATGGGTCCTCGTCTTTTAGATTTACGTCAATGATTGATGTAGGTGACCTCTCATGATCGGCACTAGGTCACTCCGTCAACTTGTTTACAGGGAACTACGAGATCAATAAAATTGGATCAGCAATAATAAAACAATATAATAATTGATTACTATCACATCAAGGGTATGTTTGGTTTTTATAATCTAATCAGTCATGTCTGGCAGTAGTAGGTCGTGCAGATACACAAACTTTCAGAATTATTGGAGCGTTACAGAAAGACATTCCTGTAGAATAATCTTTCAGGTATAAGTCATGTTTTTTTTCCAGGAAAGGGAAGCAAAAAGAAAGGTAATGCACCTACTGACCTAAAGTAGATGTGGCGTTTGTCATTCAATGTGTGCTGTGAGGAAACTTTGCCCAGATAATGGCCCTTTAACGTACTCTTATATTGAATCCCAACTGTCAAGGGTTCTTTCACAGGACCTTGGGGGGGATGGGATGGCCTTGTGGTCTAGAGTACCGCGCTTCGACCTCTAGCTGGCCGGTCACCTCTGGCTTGCGGCTGTGGTTTCAAGCCCTGGTGTGAGCGTATGTGGCATGTAGATAGGGGCGCCTTCTCAACCTCGTGGGTTTCCTCCGGGCACTTCGGTTTCCTCCCACTGCTAAAGACTCCTACGTGCAAGCGAATTATTGAAATAAAATGAAACCATATGTTAGTCCCGAAATGACCTAGTTTGTGTCGAGTGGACGTTAAACCCCATTTCTCTCTCTCTCTCACAGGACCTTGGTGTTTTGGGTCGTCTGCACGACTAGATGCAGCAACACTATCATTTTTGTTTTTCTCCAGGCCCTCTGGTTTCCTCCCACAGCCTTATATGGACCTCTATGCACAAGCAAAATATTGAATATTTCAGCTTAGTTCTTAATCTACTTATCAACAGAGACGTTATATGGCTCTTTATATGGTCAAATTTTGTTTGATGAGGACGCTGCCTCGATCACGATTTTGCACATAACCGTAGAAATAAAAAACTATAAAAGTATTGTTTTGACAAGATGTTAAATCACTCTCATTTGTGCCATTAGTCTTCCTGACAGTAGGATCTGAAAGGATTTTAAAATAAATTGGATATAAAAGATAAGCCAATTTATGAACAGGTCTTTTAAGATGAGCTCAAGAGAATGAATACAATAGACAAATCTGTGTTGAAAAAATTGATAAACATCAGAGAGATTGTGTCTGACAGTTTTGGTTGCACACTAATTTATTTGAGAACATATGTGACACTGATTGGACAAGATTGGAGATCTATATATTGATTATTGGAGGTCTTTGTATTTTAAAGTTTTGTGGAATTGCCTTTTCAAATATTTATTTGAGAACATGTTGGATATTTTTTGGAAACAAGCTATAAAATATGGTTGTAATATGTTATATTTGTACAATATTCAAAGATAGGACATGTTTTGAGTTTTATGCATTGATTGGACATGATTGAGTTCAATGGATTGATAGAATATTTTTTGAGCTCCACGGATCAATAAGACATGATTTGAGATTTATGCATTCATTGGATATGATTTGAGTTCCATGTATCAATAGAACATGATTTGAGTTCTGTGGATTGACAGAACATGATTTGAGTTTCATGGATTAATAGGACATGACGTGACAATGGATCATTTGGTAATGATTTGATTTCTATGAATCGTTTGGTCATGATTTGAGTTTCATGGCTAGAGAGGACATGACATGACTATGGATCATTTGGTCATGATTTCGTTCTAGGAATTGATTTGATCGAGTTTCATGGATTAATAGGACAAGGCATGACTGAAAATGGATCATTTGGCCATGGTTGAGTTCTATGAGTTGTTTGGTCATCAATTGAATTTCATGGATAGACAGTGCATGATATTATGACTATGGATCATTACAAACTGACAAAAAGAACGAGGAACCTCCCAATGGGGTATGCTGAATGCTAATAGATCAGCATGAATGCATTAAAACAATAAGTGTATCTATAAATACTCCTGCTCGTCATGTTAACATCTATCGATTATGTGATAAAACACATTAAATAAATATAATATAACGTAATACAGGTTAATAGTCAACAATTATTGATCGTTTAGTGACATGTCTACAAAGTAAGTGATGTGATATATGGATTTATTGTTGGTTAATGACACTAAATATTCACCAGATATTTATGTCAACATGCATTATGGAAGATTTGAAAATATTAATACCTGTTTTCTATAGCACCAAACATTAAGTATGTCTGACTGCTGATCTGTGGCGCTTTACAATGTAGATACCCATTTTCTACATTGCTGACAGGAGGGGTTTGGGGAAGATGGACAAGATGGATGTTGGTTATCGTATTGTGTCCAATGGAAAGGGTGCCAAAGAGGTAACCAGTTCTTTTCCCATTGGTTAAAGGCACCCATTGAGTGCCTGAATTGCTCCAGGGGAGGCAGCTGCCCCTCTTGATCCCCACCCCACCCCCTAGCTGAATAATCCTGATTAACTTTCTCAACTAACATCCAGTCCTAAATACCTTTACAAGCCAGCAAAAAATTGAAATAAAATCGTGCCACATGTTAGTCCCGAAATGACCAGGTGACGTTAAATCCTGTTCCGTCCTTCTCTCCTTTCCAAGAGAAGACGTCAATAATTTTTTGTTATATTCCAATCTAAATTGAACAAATGACCCGTGATTGACTTAAAAAATATGTGATATTCTATTAACTTTTTGTAATGAGCTTTCTGTTTATTGCGACGGACCTTGTGTAATTTACAGATCGCTTGTAATAGATAGCGATATTCATTGTTCTCATATATCAGTCGAGCTGAGTCGAGCTAACTGATTATAAAATAATATATTTCTCTCCATTCTCTCAAACGCACTGAGTGACAGATTATAATAACATCTCATGAATATCTCTTAGTAAATTCAATATATATATATATATATAGATCTCACAAGGTTATTTCGAACATGAATATCTGTTATTAAATTCAATATATATATATAGTATTATATAGTAATAACTCTATGTATATATCGATAGCATAAAAGCAGTGATTTCAACACTGTTTTAAAAACTTTTTAATGCTTTACGCTCATCTGAGAGCTCTTCAGAACTAATGTTATATGTAAATATATCTTGAGGTTATTTTAGACATGAATATATCTGCTAGTAAATTCAATACATCCGGTATACATCTACATAGTTGAAATCTGTAAAGAGGATTGTAAAATATAATACAAACTTTTTATTATATACATAAAAAAAATACACAACTCAGGTATCATTTAGTTTCTCAATCAACTCTGGCTTGCGGCTGTGGTTTCGATCTCAGGTGTGAGCGTAGGTGGCATGGAGATAGGGGCGCCTTCTCAACCTCGTGGGTTTCCTCCGGGCACTCCAGTTTCCTCCCACTGCTAAAGAGAATTATTGAAATAAAATTGAAACCATTTGTTAGTCCCAAAATGACCTAGTTTGTTTCGAGTGGAGGTTAAACCCCATTTCTCTCTCTCTCTCTCTCTCTCTCTCTCTCTCTTTCACTAATCAATTACTCCACACTGCTTGAGAAACTAAACAGTAACTTATTATAAACCCAATAATTTAATCTAGATAGATCGTTTTAAACTGAAAAACAGTAGAAACCCAATAATTTTCTAAGGTACTCAATGAATTTGAACAGTTTACCAATAAAGGTTTGAAACTAAACTTTCGATACAGAAACTCCTGCTAAAACAACACAACTACATAATACCGAAGTTGTTGTAATAACTTATATACATTATCACTTCTGGGGGGGTTCAGTGACCTAATGGATCAAAAGCTCTGTCATTGAGTCAAATAGGGAACGGCAAGGAAAGTGGTCGCCTGTCCGACCCTGTGGGTTTTCTATGCATCCTCCAGGTTCCTCCCACTTAAAAAGACCCCTACGCACTCACACGTTATTGAAAATAACAGATTTTCCTTTCAACAAAATAAGTTAATAATTACAGCAACCAGACTATAAAGTTTTAATAAGATTTTATAACAAAGGGGGATAAAAGACCCGATATTCAAAATATTTTAAAAATCAATAGAATTCACCATTTCAATGACACACAGACAGCCGACCAAGTTCAATTTGAAAAAAAAATGTATATGAAGATATTACCTTCATGAACATCTCCACCATGTTTAAACAGGTTTGGACCTTTCTCTGCCAACACTTTGATCCCTCTCTCTTTATCTCTCTCTCTCAGGGATAACGGTAGACAAGTGAATAAGACGCTGGCTCGCTAGCCTGGAGGTTGGGTGTTTGATCCCTGCATTGGCCGATAAAGTTTATCCAAATTTTTGGGCGTGGTTTCTCCTGGTCAGTGATACAGGACGAACGGCCTGACAAGGACAGCTGTCATGTTGTTCTGATGGTACAAAAAACCCAGGTCCTGTGTACCCATTGGCGTGCATGTAAAAGATCCCATGGCAATTTGAATTTGATTTATGTGTATGTATCAAATTTCCCTCAAAGCACATTGTATGGTTATGCTTGTCTTCTTTAGCCCTGTTTAGGAGCAGAACAGAAGGATGTTAAACTCCGTTTCACTTCATTTCTATCTCTGATGGTTTGAATAACCACCTATGTACACTCTCTCTCTCTCTCTCTCTTTCTCTAGGATGGTTTGAACAACCACCCACTTTGATCTCTCTCTTCTCTCTCCCTCTCTCTCTTTCTCTCTCTTTCCCTTGGACTGTTTGAATAACAACCCACTCTTTCTCTCTCTCTTTTTATAACATCTGAAGATGGCTGAACTAAAAGCAGAGAGCTAACTATTGATTTGATGTATATCAAACAGAAATGAAAGTGGTTGATTTGTTTAGGATATATTTTTAGTTTTATACATTTATGTACATATATATAAAAGTAGATAAAGTAAAAGTACTTCTGTGGTTAAAGTAGATAAATGCAAAAACATTTTTTAATATATGTCCCAGTAAGACTCTTTTACTTCTTATTTCTGATATGCATTAAATCTTATTATAGCGTCTGCTATTCATAGGTGTCTACTGATGTTATACACCATCTGTATTCTATGTATGGATGAATTTTAATTATTTATATACATTATTGACGTCTGAAGATGCCTATAGAGGGCAGACAGCTAGCTGATGATTCAATTGGTATTGCTGTTTGTTATAATAAATGTTTTTACACCTAAGCAATGACTGAGGTCGGCAGGCCCTTTGGCAGCATTGCCTGTCCAGAACGCTACCTGTCAACCAGAAATAATATTTCGGGTTATGGAAACATTTCCACTGTCAACCCACCCAACGTGGAATAGTCCTGTGTACTTGGCAGCAGGAATTAAAGATAAGAGTAGGTCATAGCATAGCTGTCGAGGTAAACTTTCCGGCATAGCAAACTAATGTGTTTATCCGTCTTTATAAGCTCAGTTGATGCAGAAAGTAAGATTTTAAAAATAGGGGTGCAGCAGAGTGGTTGGGGCGCCATAGCCTCCACGTAAATGATATAAGAAAATTGGGATCAGGACAAATGAACCCATTGGCGTGTGAGCGCCCTTAAAACCGAACAACTGATCAGTGCCTCAAGAGTATCACTGTCTGATCATAATCAAGTGTATTATGTCACAATTGAAAGATTGTCAAGTTATTTTGGGGGGGAGCCTTTTTTCTGGGGGTGCAATATACCCCCTACATCCCGCAAGGTACAGCCTTATGCTGATCCTGATTACATGGCATTTGGGATTGTTAAAATAACTTAAATATAGTTATCATTGATTTCTATTGTTGTCTAGTAGTAATACTTGCTCTGTTCGTAAACAGACCAGGTGTCACAGTGACTTCAGTTTATTGACATTTTGGTCTGTAAAATATTCATAACAGTCCTGACTCCTGATGTATTGTTCGTAGTATTTTCACACTGATCCTATTGTTTTGATTGGACTGTATCAGTTGTTATACTGCCCCAATTCTCGTTTTATGCCAGGGTTTGTTTTTTTCATCTATGAAAGCCGACAATCAATCAATCATCGTACTGCTCCTAACGTTTGGTTGTTTTTTTTGGTCTTTATGAATTGTGGTAATAATATAATAATATACTTTTTATGATTGCGCTCTCTCCACCCATCTTGACCCCAGGAGGTGATTGGGGCCTAGTCCAGGCCTGTAGAACGCCACATGAGGAATAGTACCAGCCAAGAAGACTAGTAGGTCGGGCAATTTTAAGCATCAAAAATGAGTTCGCTTCCAAATGTGCACGAAGAGTTCTGTTTGAATACAGTTCAACAGGATCTTGGGTATTGCAAAAAAACCAAATGGGACCTGTCTATTGTCGTGTTTTGTTTTATAAAAAGTTAATTATTTTATTAACATGTTAATTATTTTATTAACATGTTAATTATTTTATTAACATGTTAATTATTTTATTAACATTTTAATTATTTTATTAACATGTTAATTATTTTATTAACACGTTAATTAATATGTTAATTATTTTATTAACATGTTAATTAACATGTTAATTATTTTATTAACATGTTAATTATTTTGTTTATGAGTTAATTATTTCATTAACATGTTAATTATTTCATTAACATGTTAATTATTTTATTAACATGTTAATTATTTTATTAATAACTTAAAAAATTGATTTTTTTTTATTAGAAGCCCAAATTAATTGTCATACTGCCTTACTGGGTCGTTTGGTGTATGTAAAGTTTATTGTCATACTGCCCTCATTTCTCAGTTTTGTAAAAGGTTAATTAATTTATTACCTGTACAAAATCAATTAACATGTATATTCAAAGTGAGTTCAATCAAAATATAATCCACGCTAGATTGGTGGCCTGAAAATAGTTCCTTGTGTTACACGATTCTCCATTACATCAAAATTGTAGAAATCCTTTCATCTGTAAATTTACAGACATATCAGGATGTGACTTTGATATTATCCATCGATTATATGTCTGGCTTTATTCTATCAACAATGCAATATGTAAGATTTAGATAAAGAGCTGGCCGTTCAAAAATAGATATTGCAAAATGAATATATTGAAAATTTCAATCAAATTACTTTATTCTAAACGAAGTTATCATTGTTTGTAGTTTTAACATGTTAATTAATATGTTAATTATTTTATTAACATGTTAATTAATATGTTAATTATTTTATTAACATGTTAATTAACATGTTAATTATTTTATTAACATGTTAATTATTTTATTAACATGTTAATTATTTTATTAACATGTTAATTATTTTATTAACAATGTTAATTATTTTATTAACATGTTAATTATTTTATTAACATGTTAATTATTTTATTAACATGTTAATTATTTTATTAATTAGTTAATTATTTCATTAACATATTAATTATTTTATCACTGTTTGTAGTTTTGACAAGATGTGTACGTTGTCTATTATCGTAACCTGGTATATTTGAATCTTAGTCCCGCTTCTCTATTTATAAATTAAATCATTAAATGATTAAACCATTCTAAACTAGTTCAAATCTCAAGCATCCGATGGCATTGAAAGTAGATTATGGTCTTGCAGTCATGTTAATAATTTATAATTAATCATTTATATAAGGCTTAAAAAAATACCTGCAATAGACAAATTTAGCCTTTGAATAATGTGTCTACGTGTGACAATATATCATGGTGGAGCCACTGCTAAAGACCCTTGCACGCTAGCGAATTATTAAAATAGAATTGACCAATATGTAAATCCCGAAATGACCTAGTCTCTCTCTTAATATGTCAAACATGGTTGACATATTGAACTAGGTGCAGTTTCTATTACTATGATATTAGATATTGGAAAGGTGTAGGTGCATTACATAAACCAAAGGGTTATAACTGGTCACCAAGTTTATTATAGTTCTTCAACTTTCTGGCACTTTGTTTTACACAAGCTGGGTCCACACTCTGTTAATCTATCTAGCTGACGGTAATTAGTTGTTTTTGGAAAACTGGTTAGGCATTGATTAATCTGTTAGGACACAAGGTGGGGGAGGATGGGGGAATTGTTAGTGCATGAATTAGGTGTTTTGTCAATAACTCGTTAAAACTGTGACTATTGAATAATATACACCACAATTTTGATGGTTGTTACACCAGTAGTGACATCTTTTACAGCTAGTTACACACCTGCTAATTAACAACGACTAACCACTCTCTATACATACTAAACATTACTTTATAATACTGACCACTTAAATGATACAATAACACAAATTTTCATTACTAAACGGCCAAAGTTCACAAGTCAATGGTAGCAGCTTACTAGTGAGTTGGAATTTGACCAAGAAAAGGCAAAACGTTGCTTTTCAGGCAAAATTTCCTGCATAGCACAGAGTATGACATATACCCATCTACATTTAGTCCATTTGGTTCAAACATAAAGAACATTAAAAGCCATTTAATTTCATTTCTGCCGGGTAATAATATATTGATGAAAGTGATTGATATATTTAATTGAGCAGAAGTGAAATAAAATGTTATCAAAAGATCATGACATTTATCGTTTCAGTCAATAAATGCAGTCAATCAGTTATGTCTTTTTATCTCTCTTATCGTAAAAATAAATCAGAAATGAAGAATCATTTCATTTATAAATTGGTTGACATTATTGACTGTAAAAAAGGAGTAATTGATTTATGAAAAGAATTACTGTCACATTATTAAATGTCAATTGTGAGCTGCTTATTTTGAGGGAGTCATGTTGGCTAAGTGAGAAGGATGTTGGCCTGTGTTTAATCCTTGCATTAGCCGAGAAAATTGATCTGGATTTTTTGACGTTGTTCCCTCTTCTTGGCGTGGTAATGAACAACATATAGTTGTACACATTGGTGTGCATTTTAAAGAATTCCTGACAGTTGGAATCCAATAGGGAATTGGGGTTTAACATCCACTTGACACAAACTAGGTCATTTTGGGACTTATATATGGTTTCAATTTTTATTTCAATAATTCCTTGCGCGTAGGGGTCTTTAGCAGTGGGAGGGTCCGGAGGAAAGCCACAAGGTTGAGAAGGTGCCCCTATCTCCATGCCACATACCCTCATACCAGAGTTTGAAACCACAGTCGCAAGCTGGAGGTGACTGGCCAGCTAGAGGTCGAAGCGCGGCTCTCTAGACCACCAGGCCATCCCAACCCCCCCTGGAATTCAATGAGAGTAGGCTTCAGCGTCACTGTCCAGACAAAATTTTCCTTTGACACACTGCATGGCGTATGCCAGTCTTCGTTAACCCAGACGACCAGAGCAGATTAGTAGGACATTAAACCCCATTTGATATCATTTTACTTTTAGTGTTTGGCATGGATACAGAGAGGGAGCTATCATGAACGTTTTGGGGCTATTGTTTGTTTGATACATATGATGAGTTATGGGCTAAAAATATATTGTGTCGAATCATATCAAAGAAGTTAAATTAATATTTAAATTTCATTGGTTAAAAAAGTTTCATAATAAAATATAATTAATAGAATCAGTTAATAAGCTTTAAGTCATAAATAAAGTAAAAGCATTGACATTTGATTGGCACTGATCTGACTCTATTGTCATGTCTCTTAATAATCTTGTTGGCAAACAAATATTATAACCGTGCAGTTAAGACCATTTTGCTTAAAGCAATCACTTCATAGACTTCAAATCAAAATATTAACATATTAAAATCAATGACAGACAAGCTGATAATGTTTAAGTCCGCCATATTTTTTGTATATGTGAATATATAGACTTAAGAAATATATTGCGCATTCTTAAAATAAAATTTGAAAAAGAAATTAAAATTAGTATCACTATTCGGTAATAGAAGCATGAGAGTTGTCACTCTTAATGAGACTTTATTTTCTTGTAAATGCTTATTCTGAATTTATAGTTAAATAGTCCATTTGAATACATCTCTCTCTCTCTCTCTCTCTCTCTCTCTCTCTCTCCCTGAGAGTGGTTAACAATGTTTTTATACAATGCTAAAACAAATAACCTGTTTGACTTGAATGCAAATGCTTCTCCAAATGGTCTTGGAAATGATTCACAGAATGAGAAATGGTGCCAAATATGGATACACATTAAGTCTCTGGTATTTGTATTGCTTTTAAAAATGCATCAAGATGCTTCAGATAGTTGTAGGGTAATTAGTTAGAGAGTTCTCAGAAGTGTTTGAAACATGTTCAACTCGTTTTATTCACTGTATTTTCAACAAGCAAAGCAAATAAGATGAAACGGGCTTGATAACTAACATCTTACTTCTCTGCATCAGCTTGACTAATAACAAATGCCATATAGCGTGCGCCTTGAGAAAAATGAAATGCATTTCATTCAACTTTCTACTTGTCTACACCAACTGGCCTAATGTCAAAAGATTCAAAATGCAAACTTTGGTAGTTTTTTTTTATTTTTCTCCAGCTCTCGAGCTCAGTGTGCGTGTTTAAACCAAACAGAAACTTTTGATGTGTTCTTCGTCTAAAATTAGATGTTCTTTTATGTACACAGATAACATAGAATCAGCTGAATGATTGAATGGAACGTGAGTTTAATGTCTCATCAACATAGTTCCTGATTCATTGTATGGTAATATTAGTCGCTTGCTCAACCTTCTGGCTTTTCTCAGGGCCGCCAGTTTCCTCCTACTGTTGAAGACAGTAACGAATTAATGAAAGAAAATTTAACCTTATGTCAGTCCCAAAATGATCGATCTAGTTTCTGTGGAGTGGATGTTAAAACGCATTTCTCCCCCCCCCCCTCTCTCTGTTAATCTTCAATTCAATGGTTATATGTGTGAAGTGGAGAATTTTATAGAGACAGCATGTTTCATGGCCCACACATTTTTGAATAATCAGTGCCACCAGCTTCAAACATTCTGAAGGTTCTCTTGAATGTCGATGGCCCAGTTGTCTAACCACCCACTTGGCTTGTCTTTAGTTGTTGAGGTCATTTAACTCTTGTAGGATATTGGCTGTTGACCAAGGTAAACAATTAATAGAATTATGGGTAACGACCAGAATTAGAGGTAATGGTCACAACTTGTCAAAATATGTAAAAATGGCAGCAAGAACAATAATGATAATGAGATCTAGATAATTAAAGAATCTCAATTTTCTCCTGTTTACCTCAAGAATTTCAGAACCATCTGCTTTTCTTAATCTGGTGGAATTGTTAATGTTTATGTTAGTTGGCGGAAGAATGCTGGCATTTCTAAATGATATTTTTAATTGGGGATTTTTTTCGGTCTTCATTAACCCATTTGGAGCAGAAAAATAGGACATTAAACTCCATTTCATTTTATTTCGTTTCGGATTTTCCATTGATAGTGATATCGCAGGCAAATCTTTATTGAAATTATTTTAGTGCAGGGTGTTTTCCTGTTGGAGGAAACTGGAGTACTCAAAGTAAACCCACAAGGTTAAAAGGGCATTCATATCAGTAAGCCAGAGATGTTCGCACCAGAGATTGTAATCACGACCACAAGGTGAGGTGACACTCTAGTCCATCCCCCCACTTCCAATTTCTATACACCAGAGCTGGAGCCTCGATGGCTAAGCGAGTAAGATAGCAGTTCGCGAGTTCAAAGGTCGTAGGATTGCTCCTGATGTCTAGTCATTTAGATGAGATGAAAAACTGTGGTTCCATGTACACATTGATTTGTACGTAAAAAATCCCTTGGCAGTTGGAATTCAATATATGTGTAGGGTGTAGCAAAATTTCTGTCATAGCACACTGTTTGATGTATGCCCATCTTCATTGCTCACTCAGAGCAGAACAGTAGGCCATTAAACACCATTTCATTTCATTTCATTTATATACCAGAGCCAGTTGTACATATTGTACATTTATATACCAGAGCCAGTTGTACATATTGTACATTTATATACCAGAGCCACTTGTACATATTGGTGGCAAAAAAACAGTCTTTATCAGCCCGGTTGGTTCCCTATACTTGAGTATGGGGGCATGGAGAGAAATTGGGTTTAATGTCCACGCACAAACTATGTCATTTTGGTACTAAAATATGGTTAAATTTTATTTCAAGAATTACAGACTCTATGTCCACTTAACACAAATTATGTTATTATGGGACTAACATATGGTTTAATTTTATTTCAATAATGACAGACTTTATGATACAGCGCACACTTGCTAAGTATTAGGCCATCCAACTCTCAGGCATCACCAAACGCCTTTACAGAATAGTTTTAAAGTACATGTAAACAGAAATCTCCTTTCGTGGGATCGAGATGCCATTTACAGCTTTCAGAAGATTACAAGACGACTTATTAAAAAAAAGAAGAGGATAAAAAAGATCATTAGGGAATTTTTGGACAGTTATCAGGATTTATTTGCTATAGAGAACCTTTCTTCAGATTGTGTGGGGGTACATTTATGGATTGCTGACTGAAAATAGAATAAAGCAGACAGTTAATATGAATCATTTTAATTTACAAGTTTAGATCGTAGCTCTAAACACATGCAATTTATAAATTGTGTACTTTGATCCAATTACATGTTTTATTGTGATTACGTATCTTGAATGTAAGTTCAATGGCCGTTATCAAGTGCGGGGATGACAACAGGGATCATTAAATGATATCTTCCCACCCATGCCATTTATAAAATGCCTATTTTGAATATGGTTTGAGAGATTTATAACATCTAGTTATGCAAGTTGATAATTTATAAAATGCCTATTTTGAACATGATTTGAGAGATTGATAACATCTAGTTTTGCAAGTTGATTATTTTATGAGTTGTTTTTGTAAGAACACAAATGAAATAAAATGAAATGAGATGAAAAGTTGTTAAACATCCTATGTCTGTGCATGGAGCCACAGTGGCTAAGTGAGACACAAACTACGTCATTTTGGGATTAACATATGGTTCAGTTTTATTTCAATAATTTGCTTGCACGTTATGGTTATAAGCAGTGTCAGGAAACCAGAGGACCGGAAGAAAACCCACGCTGTTGGACAGGTGACCCTACTCCTTGTCACGTACAACTGGGAACTTGAAACCACACCAGTTGACTCAACGACAGACCTTATAATACAGCGTGCATGTGCTAACCATTTGGCCATCCACTACCCCTCAGTGGCTAAGTGGGTAGGAACTGGCTCACTAGCGCCTGGAGTTCGCATGTTCGGTCCCTGTATTGCCCGAGAAAGGTAATCAGGATTTTCTGACATGGTTGCCCCTTGTCAGTGGAGGGCTTAACAAGGACAGCTGTCTAGTTGTTTGTATTTGATGAAAAACTTAGGTTCCGTCATGCATTGGTGTGCACATTAAAGATCCCTTGGCAGTTGGATTTTCTGACATGGTTACCCCTTGTCAGTGGAGGGCTTAACAAGGACAGCTGTCTTGTTGTTTGTATTGGATGAAAAACTGAGGTTCCGTCATGCATTGGTGTGCACATTAAAGATCCCTTGGCAGTTGGAATTTGATATAATACTAGGGCATATTGCATCTCCTCAGTTTTTTTCCATCCAAATTATTTGAGGTCTGGGGTTCAATGCCTGTGTTGTTTGAGAACGTTCTGTAGGTATTTTCAGTCATGGTGGCTCAATAACCTGGCCATCTTGTGTGCTATTCCTGCATTGGCCAAGAAAATTCATCAGGATTTTCTGGCGTGATCCCTCCTTGTCAGTGGTGCAGGTCAGAGGGCCTGGTAAGGGACAACATATTATAGTCCTTAGGATGGGTAAAAAAAATGAGGTCCTGTGTAGGTAAAAGATCCCTTGATGGTTGGAATTTGATTATAAGAGATGGTCGTAGTGCCACTGTCCGGGCAAAAGTCTTGATTATTCATTTTTAGGTTTAATTACTTTTCAAAAAATGTATTCTAATCTGCTAAATATCATAGGCTAGCGATGGCATCGAGAATTGATTATGGTTTGGATAAGTTAATTAATGTCTAATTAATAATTTGCATGACATTTCAGACCTCAAGAAAGACCTGCAATAGGCAGAATTAGCTCTTGCATAATGTATTTTTATCGATAACCAGGCTGTCAATAATAAGAAATAAAAAAAGTTATTTTCCAAACTTTGATCAACAGCACTACAGAGTTTTTATTATTATCTGATTGTCTGGAAATGTTAACGCAGGAACTAATTGAATTATGTGATATTTAAATAGCTGATGGCTTATTTAATTATTTAAAAGATGTATATTTACACAAACCTGATCATGAAGACAAACTAGGACGGAAAAAAAACGAAGCCGAGTTAATAGTAAATTGTTACATCAATTGACATAAAATATTTAAAAATCAATAAAACTACGAGTTTAGTGTGGTTGTAATTGAATAGTTTTATGTTGCAGTATTTATGGAGGTTTATTGACAAAAGGATACGAGTACAATAGTAAATACAGAGAAGGCAACGACCTTGACTGGTCATCGACTTATGTGCTAATGTATTACATACGTAGTTCAGCTTCTGAGCTCAGGTTTTTCAAGTGGGGGTTGGGTCAGGGCCATATCTATCTAGCGGGGATGCAGGGGATACATTGCACCTCCAGAAAAATAAGGCTCCCCGAAAAATGGCATCCCCCATCCAAAAATAAAAAATAATAATAATTTGACAATCTTTGAATTATAAAATAATATGATCACACAGTGATGCTCTTAAGGCACTGATCAGTCAGTCGTTTTAAGGGCGCCCACACGCCAATGGGTTCATTTGCCCTGATCCAAACTTTCCTTTACCACTTACACGGGGGCTATGGCGCCCCACCACTCCGCTGCACCCCCACTTTTAAAATCCTACATAGGGTCGTGGGTTAGGTGTATGAATGAGTTTACTCTGTATACTTCAGATAATAAGATCTGTCATGGAGACAAGTTGCGTGGTGTGGTTTTAGTAACGAGGGTACTATGTAACAACCCTGAGCCATCCAGCTAGACACTAACGGATTCAGCTTCCAGTCTTAGCATTTCTTGTGTTCAAACACAATACTATTGGGGAAGTTGGATGACCTGGTTTGTGTCGAGTGGACGTTAAACCAATTTCTCTCTCTCTCACAAAACCTTGGTCATAATGAGACTAACACTATATGGAATGAAATTGTCTAACGCCCTACTGTTCTGCTCCCACTGCGGCTTTCTCTAACAAAGAATTCCAAACTTTCTCTGATAATGCAGGGATTGAAGACACGACCTACAGGCTACCATGACAGTTAACATATTCTTTTTTTATTGCAATGAATAAGATAAATTTTGCCAAGGGAGCACCTTTCTTGCCTGCACGCAAACAAATTATTAGAATAACAAAAAAACATGTTAGTCCCAAAATGACCTAGTTTGTGCTCTACTTTATTTAGATGTTGTAGATGAGTGAATACACATTAGGTTTAGTTTAAAAATACTAATACTATGAGCTTGCCGTATTGTCTGCTCTCGTAAAATCAATATCTCTACCTGCTTCCACTGAAAACGTTTCAAGTTTTTTGTTAAATCAAAATGAAATGGGGGTTTAACGTCCTACTGTTTACTCCGAAATAAGCTAATGAAAACAAACACATGTGCCATGCAGTGTGCTATGAGGGAAATTTTGCCAGGGCAGCGGCGCTACTGCCTACTTTTATATCTAATTCCACCTGCCAATGTGTACACGGGTTCAGTTTTTTGTCCCATCCGAACAACAATGGGAAACCATGCTGGAAAATCTGGATGAACTTTCTCGGCCAATGGATCTATGTATAAAGTTAAATTGTTTATGTACTTCTGACATAATCCGTCGGGGAGCCATGTTGGCTCAGTGAGTAAGGCATTGTCTTGCTAACCTAAAGGTCCTGTATTTCGGGGGTTTGGCATGGCCTCGTGGTCTAGAGTGCCGCGCTTCGACCTGTAGCTGGCCTGTCACCTCTGGCTTGCGGCTGTGGTTTCGATCCCTGGTGTGAACGTATGTGGCATGGAGATAGGGGTGCCTTCTCAACCTCGTGGGTTTCCTCTGGGCACTCTGGTTTCCTCCCACTGCCAAAGACCCCTACGCACATTTGAATTATTGAAATAAAATCAAACCATGTTAGTCCCGAAATGACCTAGTTTGTGTCGAGTGGACTTTAAACCCCATTTCTCTCTCTTTCTCTCTCTCTGTATTGGATCTCGAAGTTCATGAGGATTTTCCGGTGTGGTTACCCCTTGTTGGTGGTGTAGAACAGAGGTCCGGGCAAGGGACAATCTATAGTCATTTTGATGGGATAAAAAGAAACATGGTCCTTTGTGCACATTGGCGTGCACTTAAAAGACCCTTGTCGGTTGGAATTGATGTAAGAGTAGAACACTGTTATGGCACGAGACCGTCTGTATTTAACCCAGTTGGAGCAGGGGCCTTATTCACGAAATTTTAACTAATCTAAAATCCAAATTTTAGTTATTTGATTGGATAATATTAGATTGATTTTAGTGCTTAGCCAGCCAATCAAAACTGAAGTATCTACTAAAATTTGAATTTTATCTTAAGTTAAGATTTCGTGAATCAGGGCCCTGAACAGTAGGTTGTCAAACCCCTTTTCATTTCACCATTGGAATTACTCATCATGCTGGATGGAGGGCCTGGACAGTAACATTGTATAGTCGTCCTGATGGCATAAAAGAAACCCTTGGCAAAGAATAAGCAGAATTACCTCATAGTACACTGCATCATGTGCCCATTATCATTAACCCAGTTGGTGAAGAAAAATAGGATGTTAAACCCCATTTCATTTAATCTTTGATTCTTAAATTATACCTATAATGAAAGAAGTCATTAAAAGTCTGAGCGGTGGTGGCTCCAGAGAAAGATTAAAAGGTAATTTTCAGATCTGTACCTAATACCAGCACCACCACTGAGATGAGCTTTAATGATTTACTTGATACCATCTATATATATCATAGAATTAAAGAAATTCAGTATTATATATCAGCTTAAAGCTAGGGGGAGAGAGGGAGAGGAGGCAGTGAGAGAACGAGCAGAGAGAGAGCATTGCATAGTAGAGTAGAGAGTGAGAGAGTAGTAAGTGAGAGAAAGGGAAGAAAGCAGAAAGAGAGAGGGAGGGAGTTTAATTTTTATACTCCACATTCATAATGTGAACATATTATGCCGTCGCCCCTGTCTGTGTGTGTGTGTGTATGTAGGTGTGTGTGTGTGTGGGTGTGTGTGGGTGTGGGTGTGTGTGTGTGTGTGTCTGTGGTTCGCCTACAGGGCGCAATTCTTCATGGATTTTCTTCAAACTTGGTATACTTATTCCTTATACCCCAAGGAAGATCCCTATTGTTTTGGGGGCATGCCCGACCCCCAGGGGCCGAGCCACGCCCATTTCTAGTATTTATTTGTTTGTCGTCTACAGGCCACATTTCTTAACTTATAATCTTGAAACTTTGCATACACATTCTTTGTACCCTAAGAAACATCCCTATCGTTTGGGGTGCATGCCCAACCCCCAGGGGCAGAGCCACGCCCATTTTCTTTTCTTGTGTCTTGGTGTCGCCTACAGGGCGCAATTCTTACTGGATTTTCTTCAAACTTGGTATTCTTATTCCTTATACTTGGTATACTTATTCCTTATACCCCAAGGAAGATCCCTATTGTTTATGGTGCATGCCCGACCCCCAGGGGCATAGCCACGCCCATTTCTAGTATTTTTTTGTTTGTCGTCTACAGGCCACATTTCTTAACTTATAATCTTGAAACTTTGCATACACATTCTTTGTACCCTAAGGAACATCCCAATCGTTTGGGGTGCATGCCCAACCCCCAGGGGCAGAGCCACGCCCATTTTCTTTTCTTGTGTCTTTGTGTCGCCTACCGGGCGCAATTCTTACTGGATTTTCTTCAAACTTGGTATACTTATTCCTTATACCCCAAGGAAGATCCCTATTGTTCTTGGTGCATGCCCGACCCCCAGGGGCATAGCCACGCCCATTTCTAGTATTTTTTTGTTTGTCGTCTACAGGCCACATTTCTTAACTTATAATCTTGAAACTTTGCATACACATTCTTTGTACCCTAAGGAACATCCCTATCGTTTGGGGTGCATGCCCAACCCCCAGGGGCAGAGCCACGCCCATTTTCTTTTCGTGTGTCTTTGTGTCGCCTACAGGGCGCAATTCTTACTGGATTTTCTTCAAACTTGGTATACTTACTCTTTATACTCTAAGGATGATCCCTATCGTTTGGGGTGCATGCCCAACCCCCAGGGGCAGAGCCACGCCCATTTTCTTTTTGTGTGTCTGTGTGTCGCCTACAGGCCGCAATTCTAACTGGATTTTCTTAAAACTTTGTATACTTACTCTTTACACCCTAAGAATGACCCCTATTGATTTTTGGTGCATGCCCGACCCCCAATGGCAGAGCCACGCCCATTCCTTGTATTTATTTGTTTGTCGTCTACAAGCCACATTTGTTAACGTATCATCTTGAAACTTTGAATGCTTATTCTTTGTACCTTAAGGAACATTCCTATCATTTGGGGTGCATGCTCAACCCCCAGGGACAGAACCACGCCCATTTTCTTTTTGTGTGTCGCCTACAGGGCGCAATTCTTAATTGGTCATCTTGAAACTTAAAATACTTATACCCTAAGGGTGATCCCTTTTGTTTTGGGTGCATGCCCGACCCCCGTGAGACAGCAACACCCATTTCTTGTATTTGTTTGTCTGTCGTCTACAGGCTGCATTTCTTAATGTATCATCTTGAAACTTTGAATGCTTATTCTTGGTACCTTAAGGAAGATCCCTATTGTTTTTGGTGCATGCCCGACCCCCAGGGACAGTGCCACGCCCATTTTCTTTTTGTCTGTCTGTGTGTCACCTACAGGCCACAATTCTTAATCGATCGTCTTGAAAACTTTTTTTATACTTATTCCTTATACCCTAAGGCTGACCACTATTATTTTTGGTATATGCCGGACCCCCTGGGACAGAGCCACGCCCAATGCTTTTGTGTCGTGTGTTCGCCTACAGGATGCAATTCTTAACAGATCCTTTTAAAACTTTACATACCTATTCCTTATACCCTAAAGATGACCCGTATTGTTTTTGGTGATTTCCTAACCCCCAGGGGCAGAGCCATGCAAATTTTTACTTCGTGTCTGTGTGTGTTGTCTACAGGCCACGATTCTTAATGGATCGTCTTTAAACTTGGGATATGTATTCCTTATAGCCTAAGGACGTCAACTGCATGTCCCGACTCCCACAGGCAAGACACGCCCAATTTTTGTGTTTGTCGTTTACAGGCCGCAATTCTGAATGAAGCAGCTTGGTACATGTACTTGGCTTATGTATTCCTTATAGCCTGAGGGCGTCCACTATTGATTTTGATGAATGTCCCGACCCCCAGGGGCAGGGTCACGCCCACTTTTTGCCTTGAGCGTTAGGAAGGCACAATTCTGAATGGATTATCTTGGTATACTTATTCCTTATACTCTAAGGACAGCAACTATTGATTTTGAGGCACGACCCTCAACGCTAAACAAACCAAACGCCTAGCCTTCTTGACAAAGTACCATATCAATCAAAGCAGGAATGTGGACGTATATTGTAGCGTTAGCGTTATGTTTGGATTAACATATGGTTCAGTAAATCAAAAGTAGTAAGGAACCTTAGCAGTGGGGGGAAACGGGGAATGGAGGATTAGGGTCATCTGTCCAACTTCGTGGGATAACTCTGAGTTGTCCAGATTCCTCCGCTGTTAAAGACCTCTATACACAGGTCTTTAGTCCTGAAATTACCTAGTTTTTGTGGGGATTACTAACTGTGATCCAATCGTGCCTGTATTGTTCATGTTCATTGTATTGCACTCTTTAACAAGTATTGTGTTATATTGTACTCTTAGTAAGAAGGTAATTCATCGTGTCCTTGGTAGTCAATTTTCTCTTCATTACATATCAATAGATAAGGGTCGTATGTATGGAATTATCCAATAATTGCAGAGTATTGGCACTAATATACTGCCTTATATTGAAACCACTCATGACTTCCTTGCCGCAGGGTATCATTATAAACACATTATTACACTCTCGTTTGGATATATGAAGCAAACTTCTCGAGGTGAGAGTCCTTGAATTAAATTACCGGTTTTTATCTTTTCTGTATCTTCTCTGTAAAATGTTTCTAACGCTTCTGCAAATTCAAGGTATGTAAAATGATTGAAAAAAAAAGAATTCCGTGTATTCTTAGAAAGTGTGATTTTAATTATATATATCTGAAAACTACTGTAGGTTACCGAAATAAAGATATGAATGTGAACGAACTTTTACATAATTTTTTACCAATGATTAAAATGTTTTTATCAATGAAGTGATTTGAAATGTATATTTTAAAGAGGAATTTGAGGTAACTAAACTGGCAATACAATTTGGGTATCGTGTAATTCTACGATTTTAGCAGGACTTCCTGTATTTAATGTTTAGTTTCAAACCATTGTTGCTAAATTGTTATGATTTGTTGAGAATCAGGGAGGGGGTGTGTGTGTGTTAGATAGTGAAATGGTTAGCATGTGCGCCCTGTATCATAAAGCTTGTCATTGAGTCAACTGGTGTGGTTTCGAATCCCCGGTTGTATGTGAGAAGGCGTATATAGGGTCGCCTGTCCAACCTTGCTGGTTTTCTCCGGGACCTCGGGTTTCCTCCCACTGTTAAAATGACCCTTACACGCAAACCAATTATTGAAATAAAATTAAACCATATGTTAGTCCCGAAATGACCTAGTTGGTGTCGAGTGAATGTTAAACCCATTTCTCTCTTTCTGTCTCTGAGTGGTGGTGAGTACTTAGATTAGATAATGAGTGTTAACAACAGTTTACTTTCACCGAGTGGTGTTGAGTAATTAGATCAGTGTTTGGTTTACACCTGTTTCAGGGGCGTTTTAAGGTATACGATTTTGAGGGCCCACTTTCGTATGTTCCGGGGGGTGGGGTGGGTCTTGTTTGATAATTTTCATACCAGTGCAATGACTGCATTCTCATTCAGTAGTGGATTCGACAGTAACAGTGTAAAGAAAACGATTGGCTCGGACTCGGGGGCCCTTTCCCTTGGCCAGAGGGGCCCTTTTGTCGGATGAGGAGCCCCTTTGTCTGCCTTTAGGGCCCTCCCTAACTAGGGTACATTTCATTTCTCTCATCGGTTTTAGCATTTTTTCCTGTTTTATTTGTTCAACTTCTTTGATTTTTTTCGTGAGGAGGCTGGCGCTGGAGGCGCCTCAGCTATAAAACGCCTTTGACCTGTTTAATCTCCCAAAGTGGTGTTGAGTAATTGATTTGTGTTGAGTTTACAGCTGAGTGGTGTTGAGTAATTAATTTGTGTGTACAAAGTGGTATGCAAGTGAAAAAAATACCAGTTGTAACTCCGTAAAGAGTGGATGGTCCTGCGGCCAAGAAAGAAAGTATGGGTTGATGAGAAAAAATAGAACATTAAATCCTGATTTCATATCTCACATGAACCACCAAGTTAATGAAACCAATAAAATACATGCTTTTTTTACTTGATTAAATATGGGACCTTTGGTCATAAAGAGCCTAGTAATTTCATTTTATAGAAAGTGACGATAGTATTCAAATAGCCTTATTACGAAGAGCTCCTGAGGGCAGGAAATTAAGCTTAATATTGCTATTTTATTTGTCAGAACCATGACTATAAGTTATAAAATAGCAGAAAAGTAGGATATTAGTATTACAGACAATTTCATTACAGTAGCAAGACTGTCATTGAAAAGTAGGACTTTAAACCCAATTCATTACGTTAGCAAGACTGTCGTTGAAAAATTTGAGTTAAACCCTGTTTCATTACATTAATAATAATAATAATCTGGAAGTTTATATCACGCACAAACACCATAGTAACAAGGTTCCCTAGTGCGCTTGCAAAGTTTATGATAGTTCGTTTCCAAAGTGTAACTGGAACAGATATGTTTTTAGTCTACTTTTGAAAATGTCAGTTGATTTGGAGCAAGATTGTCGTACAAAAGTAGGGTGTTAAACCATGTTTCGTAACATCAGCAAGATTGTCGTAGAAAAATAGGACATTTAACTCTGTTTCATTACATTAGCAAGATTGTTGTTGCATTGATTAAGTTGGCCCTGAAAAGGGCCGTTGTCCTCACTAGAATGTTTAAAGCTAGGAATTGTGGTTTAAAGCTAGGATGTTAAACTTCATATGTTTGCATTAGCAATTGTCGTTTAAAGCTAGGATGTTAAACTTCATATGTTTGCATTAGCAATTGTGGTTTAAAACTAGGATGTTAAACTTCATATATTTACATCAGCAAGGTTGTTGTTGAAAACTAGGATGTTAAACTTCATATATTTACATCAGCAAGGTTGTTGTTGAAAACTAGGATGTTCAACCCCATACCTTTACATTAACAAGATTGTTGGAGAAGAGAATAACATTAAATCCATTTCATTACATTAGCAAGATTGTTGGAGAAGAGAATAACATTAAAACCATTTCATTACATTAGCAAGGTTATCGGAGAAAAGTCGGACATTAAATTATTGTAATATGAATTGAAACAAAGTTGGATTTGGGTAGTTTTGGGTGGGTTTGGGTAAATCGTGTTAACCTTAGTTAGTGCACCAGAACCTAAGTACTGTTGATATATATGATATCTTAAAAGATTATGTTCAGGTACGAACTTGGCATAAAAACGATGTAATCAGGTAATTTAATATACAAGTAATCCTATTTTTATATTTCCATTTACTTACCTGTCATAACTATATCTATCATATTAGATAATATCAGGTATATTTTTACTTTCCGGGAATTTTTGGTGGTTTTGAAATAGACATCATAAGGTCTGCCATTGAGTCAATTGGTGTGGTTTTGATACCCAAGTTGTGAATGATTATAAGAAGTAGGGGCGCCTTTCCAACCTCGTGAGTTTTCTCCGGGTCCTCTGGTTTCCTTCCACTGCTAAAGAACCGTACACGCAAGCTAATTATTGAAATAAAATTGAACCATGTGTTAGTCCCGAAATGACCTAGTTTGTGTCAAATGGACCACTTTAAACCAAATATCCCTCTCTCTTTAAGATAGAAATGAAATGAAAGGAAATAGGGCCTTAAAAACAGAGAATCTGTTTCACAGAGAATTACTTACGAATTAACTCTGTAACAGATGACTGTCCACAACACATGCGTTGACTGCAGGCGGCGTCAGTCATTGGCTCAACGGCTCGTGCAATGTTTACTTAACACCTAACTGCTTCGCCGCAAAATGATGCATTTTACTCATTTTAATACCCATTTACACTAAATAGGAAATACTTTTTAACTACAAATACTTCAAACGTCTCTTATTTATTTTTCTTTTACCTCAAAAAAATGTTTGAGAATTTAATTTGTCGGAGCAAAAAAGTTAATATGCCGTACTCATTAAGCCTCGTCGATGTCATGCTTATCAGTGATTGTAGCGGCCAAGCGAATATTTACTGCGGGATCAGTTTTAAAAACAGAAGCAACCAGAAATACACAATAATCCTTGATTTCCCCTCTTAGAATAAGGGGGTGGGAAATATTATTTGCCCTCCTTTTCAGAAAAGTGCCCTCTCTTCTCGAAAAGTGTCCTCGGTTCTTAAATTTTGAAATAGAGTTAACGGACATAACTAATACTATTATAATAGGCCAAATGTTTCATTATTTGACTAAAACTATTACATAGTAGGCTGCATGCATCATTATTTAACTAATACTATTATAGCAGGCTAAATGTCTCTTTATTTAACTATAGGCCACATGTGTCTTTATTTAATTATACTAATAGTAGGCTAAATGTCTCTTTATTTAACTATAGGCCACATGGGTCTTTATTTAATTATACTATTATAGTAGGCCCCATTTGTCTTTATTTAATTATACTATTATAGTAGGCCACATGTCTCTTTATTTGACTAATACTATTTTTATAGTAGGCCACATGTCTCTTTATTTAATTATACTATTATAGTAGGCCAGATGCCTGGTTATTTAAAGGATATAAAACTTGTGGTTGCTGTACAAGATGATACAGGTTGTCAGTTAATGATATAAACTTGCCAACAGCATTATATAATGAAGTTAATATCTTAGAAATAATGAGACAAATAGAAGGGTCGGTAAACCGAACAGATATTGATCGCAGTAATAAGATAAACTCATAATTACTGCTTTGCTTAGAGACATAAGAATAAATTTTTAAAAAAATGGATAATAATGTTAAACTAATTAAGGAATGTCTGTAATTGAGCACTGGATGTGCGCTGGCGTGGAAGAGTACATTTTTTTTTTGCCTCATACTTTTTTAGAATACCGTATGTTTTTGAATAATATTTTTATTCAGGTTATCTGACTGGAAATTGGGGCACAGGCTTAGCCTATGTGAAACCCATCTCCCTAAAACAGCGTTGATCAAACTGGCAGACTATTGCCACCAACCGTTGTATTTAAATTAATCAGGTTTAACATACTTTGGCCATTTCAAGTTTTCATTCTAAATTTCACTACACCATGTTTGCAGGGGCGGTTCCAGGAATTTTTCCAGGACAGGGTTTGCCAGTTTCCTGTTAAGGAAATGAAATGGAGTTTAACATCCTGCTGTTCTGTTCCGAACTGAGCTAATGAAGACGGTCCTGTTAAAGAAATATGACAGTTGAATATGCATGATGCCAGCATCGTCTCCAAATTATGTAGCTTTTAAAAGAGAGATATCCAACACCCGTTTGACAAAGCATTAATTGTGATATCATATGTCTATCCCATTCCACTACCTTTTCATAAAGGAGAAAGATGACCAGGAACGGGGGTGGGTCTTCTCCTGATTTGTATGTCTTAGATAAAAGAGTAATAATACTTTTGTTATTCTACCAACCTATTCACAATTAAGCTTTTTTTTAAATCCTCAGATGAGCTTGTATTATAACGAGATAAGTTTAATTTTTCTCTTGTTTATGTCGCGTGTTATGTATTTGATTAACCTCGATCGACTGTAATCAAGGTTATACAGTATATTGTTTATAACAAGAGAATTTAATTTGACGAAACCTTGACATGGATGTCCTGTTGAGAAGTAATTATGGAGGAAAATAGATCCGACTACTTATGTCAGAGAATTAGTTGTCATGAGAGATCATTCCACACGACATTCGTAGCGGGAAACAAAACTGTTTTTTAGAAGACAAGGAAGTCTAGTTGCAAAATACAACTAGTGGAATTCCACAAAGTGCCCCCTCACCCACCCACACAAGTATTGCACTTCTTCTGAAATGGAATACAAAGCATATGATTCTAATGTAGTTTTTCAATGCTCCACAAAATCCACAAGTTTGACTCGAAGCCTGATATAATATGTAGTATCTTCTCTAATTAGTATTTAGTAATTAAACATATTAATGCAAGGTACAATTTTATGGAGACATAATTACTGATAAAGATGAGAGTATCCTTGTCGAAACATCGCTTAGTATTGAAGTCAGTAATTGTGTATCCATGAAATTGTGTCAATATGTGGTAGATAATAAATAAGCGTGTAAATAGGTTTATATCTGGCTTACACATGAACACAATTATAAAGATTAGTACATTTAATTGATATCTGATTTACACATCAACACCATTAAAGATGCGTTCCCGCGTACAGACTGACCATTAAAGATACGTTTTGTTCCGTGTACAGACTGAACATTGAAGGTACGTTCTGGTGAACAAACTAGGTGATTTGATCATGTATTTGGACTTAAAACATATTCAAACTAATTAATTTGTCAAGATTTTGCCTCAAATCCTTCTCGAAACATTGTTTACGCGGGGGAATACCCCTTCTATATGTCACGTGACTTATAATTTCATCCAACCGACATATGAACTATACCACGTATACATATATACTAACAAGGTTTTGTTTGTCCCAAGAGTTCTTTAAAGTAATAATATTGTTATTGATTGATAAAAACCAACAGCGTTCAGTAACAATGTTGTCATTAATTTATTTTAACCAGTCTTTGTTAAATTGATAATATTGTAATTAATATATTTGAAGTAGCTAAGTCTCCAACTCAATATCAAAATCTTGCACATTTTCAAACACAAATTATTTATCAATTTGAATAAACATTGTTGTGATGTGACAAGAACAGCTGTTCATTTGGATAGTCACATATTTTTAGATCACTCTCAACAAACAAATAAGCTAATATCTTAGTGGAGTTAACCCGTTAAGAGTGATGTTTCAAAAACGTTAACTACCCCCTATTGTGTAATTAATTTGATGAAAAATGTCATTTTTGGACCTTTTTATTCCTGATTGGGGAATAGGTTGGGGAAAATACCTCCAAGGCGTTATGTTACGCCCTACACACAGTGAGTGGCAGTTGTCCAGGACGTTATATAATGACCTACGCACTTAATGAGATAATGTACTGTTTGTATTTTTCACGATTTGAAATATTGTTTAGTTACATCGCGTGGGCCATGTCTCACGGCTTGGTAACCACTGTGCCACATGTATTTCAGCTACGTCGCACGGTCTGGGAACAACTTACAAGATGAATTTCACTGTTCGGCATGGTTTGGGAAGCACTTGCTATTGCTAGATGTGTATCAATGTTCAGCCAATTGGCACAGTTTGGGTAAAAAAGTTAAATGAGGTGTGATAATTTTCAAAGACTGCCTTCTCTTATTTCAAATTCCAAATGTCCAAAATACTTTCACCTGTATGCCAATAGGGTCACAACCACACCTAGACTAACCGTAAGGTTAACGGTTATTTGGTAGGTTGGATGGCCGTATGGTTAGCACATGCATGCTATACATAAAGCCTGTCATTTATTCAGCTGGCGTGGTTTCAAATCCCTGGTTGTACGTGACCAGGGGTAGGGTTGCCTGTCCAACCTCGTGGGTTTTCTCCGGGTGCTCCAGTTTCCTCCTAAAAATTAAACCATATGTCAGTCCTGAAATGACCTAGTTTGTGTTGAGTGTCCTGAAATGACCTAGTTTGTGAAATGAAATTTGATGTAAGCAGGATTATTTATGATCGTAGTTAATGGTGATTAAATGATTTATGCATTAGTTAACATGTTTATGAGGATTACACGATCCATTTCAACCATTTTTATAGTCTACTGCATTGTACTCTTAAAAAGTACAAGTTATCCCAGTAAACGAACATACATATAAAAAACCCTTGACCACTGGAATTCAATTACTCTGCATGGCATGATCCCTGGTCTTGTTCATTAACAGGGTTGCGGAGAGAGCGATTTAATGTCCACTCAACACAAACTAGCTCATTTCGGGACTAACTTATGAGCAGAAAAGGAGAGAGAGGGAAATGGGGGTTTAACGTCCACTCAACAAAAGCACATTCATTTTAGGACTAACATTTGGTTTAATTTTATTTCAATAATTTGTTTGTTCGAAGGGGGTGTTTAGCAGTGGGAGAAAACCCACAAGTTTGGACTTGTGACGACCTCCTTTTCGCGTACAACGACCCTGCTCCTTGTCAAGTACAGCTAGGGAATTCGAAACCATGGCAGTTGACTCAACCTCGTGATACAACACACACACTATCCATTCCGCCATCAAACACACATTCTCACCCACCTGCTTACTATTGGGGGGGGTTGGGATGGCCTAGTGGTCTAGAGTGCCGCGCTTCGACCTCTAGCTGGCCGGTCACCTCTGGCTTGCGGCTGTGGTTTCGAGCCCTGGTGTGAGCGTATGTGGCATGGAGATAGGGGCGCCTTCTCAACCTCGTGGGTTTCCTCCGGGCACTCCGGTTTCCTCCCACGGCTAAAGACCCCTACGCGCAAGCGAATTATTGAAATAAAATTAAAACCATATGTTAGTCCCGAAATGACCTGGTTGTGTTGAGTGGACGTTAAACCCCATTTCTCTCTCTCTCTCTCTCTCTGCTAACTATTCGGCCATCCAAGCCGCCAAGTGGGTAAGAAGCTGGCTCACTAATCCTGAGGTGACAGGTTTGATCCCTGCATTGGCTGAGAAAGTTCATCAGGATTTTCTGACATGGTTTCCCTTTGTCAGTGGTGATGAACAAGGGCAGCCCAACAAGGACAGCTGTTCGGATGGGATGAAAAACTGAGGTTTTGTGTACACATTGGTGTACCGGTTAAAAATCCTTGGCAGTTTGAATTTAATATAAGAGTAAGCCATAGTGACACTGCCCGGGCGACCTTTCTCTCATAGCACACTATGTGGCAAATGCTGGTCTTTTTATCCCAGTCGGAGCAGAACCTTAGAACATTAATTTATCGGGATTTCCGACATGGTTACTTCTTGTCAGCTGTCTAGTTATTCGGATGGGAGGCCATAGTACCACTGTCCGGACAAGATTTCCTTCATAGTCTACTTTATGGCATATGCTAGTCTGCATTAGTCAGAGAATGTATAGCAGTAGGACATTAAATGCCATTTCATTTCATTCTTTCATTTTCCCATCTTCATTAGATTGGTTAAAACCCTCATTCATCTTGTTCCAATTTCTACTTAATGAAATGTGCTGCTTTACAACAAATAGATAGATGCCTGCAGTTATTAATTTTATGGTTCAAAAAATATCCAACTCACATTGTACGTGTACAGCTCATTTAATTATATTGCCGCAGACCAGAATTAAAATATTTTTATTGGGTATTTATGTTGAAATCTAATTCCCTCTTTTAATCATCTATACGGTTCTCAATGAAATTTTATTGAAATTAGAATTGGAAAATCGTTATTTATTACATGTACTCGTTAATATAAAATCATGAATTCTGTACTAAAAAAATGACAGGGGAAGAAATTATGTACTTTAATTAAAAGTATGAATTATGTACTATTAAGTAAGGTCATAGATTCTGTACTAAAGAATAAGTGCATGATTTCCCTACTATAAGGTATGGTCATAGTTTCTCTAATAAAAGGGGATCACGTGGCTAAGTGGGTTAGACGTTGACTCACTAGTCTGGAGGTCGGGTGTTCGATCCCTGCATTGGCCGAGAAAGTTTATCCTGATTTTCCGGCGTGTTTTCTCACTGTCAGTGATGCAAGATGGAGGGCCTGAGAAGGACAGCTGTCTAGTTGTTTGGATGAGACCAGAAACCGAGGTCCCATGTACACATTGGTGTGCACGTAATAGATCCCTTGGCAGTTGGAATTTGATATAAGAGTAGGCCGTAGTGCCGCTGTCTGGGCGAAATTTCCCGCAGAGCACACTGCATGGCATATGACCATCTTCATTAGGTCAGCTTTGAGCAGAACAGTAGGACGTTAAACCCCATTTCATTTCATTTCATTTCTCTACTATAAGGTAAGGTCATATATTCTGTAATAAAAAAATAAGATCATGGACTAAAGATACATTATGGGAGATTAGATAAAGAGATGTCAGTTCTCACTATGATAGTTAAAAACTAGATAATTTACAAGCAATTTGCTAAAAATTTCAGTAAAATTGATTCACTCTTAACAGAGAATTTTGCGTTTGATTTTGGACCTTACGATCCATCATCATTACTAAAGTCTGTGGGATAAAAACCTAGTCTCTATTATCCATATTTTGTTCAGGCCTCGAAATAAGACGGCACAGGGTGATCAATAAATCGATCCCCTGATTTTAGGTCCAGGTGATCGATTTTTTGATCAACTGAGGTATCAACCAGGTGAGCAATCGATCACCTAAAACTAGAGATTGCATGATATTGTTTGAATGTTTTTGCGTGGCCTTTTTGGCAACTCGACCAAAATCTTGTCAAATCCACACAACCACGTGTTGAGAAAATTGTGACAGCCAGGGCATCTTGCATAACAACAGGGACTCCCAGGTTAATTTGCATAGCTGTCAGTGAAAGAGCCGGTCTATTGGTCTTCATATAGCACATGTGATTTGTAATAAATCTCGGTAAATTAACGTCCTTTAAATTCCGGCTCGAAGATTTGTATACGCAAAGCACGAGAACGCCTCGACTGATTGACAAATTAATTGTTTTGCCTTATTAATTTACCTGGTCACTCTGTAAAGAATCTCACAACGAAACAAACCAGTTTGATTTGCTGATATAATATTGAAATAGACAGGATTAAAATTGTTTATATTATTACTCCAGTGCCATGCTGTGTGTCGATAGGGTCAAAGTTGACGACACACGGGTCACTGGAACCATTCGGCATAGCGTGTGTGTAATGAACACGTGTAGTAAATTCTTTGGAAATAACTGACATGTTAAATAATCAAAATTATCTTGTGTTTAAAAATACAAAGGTATGCTTTCAAATATTTATGTCAGAACTAATCTAAAGTTTTTAAATCAACCTGATTTCAACTCGTTTATATACGTGACCTGTCAAAGCGTGCAATGTGGAGAAATGAAATGTCAAGAATGAATGAATAAGAGTATAAGAATATGTAAAAAAATATCCATAAAGTTCTAATCTAAACTTTACTACAAAAAATATATTGTTATGACTGAGTTTTCCTTGGAATTTGAGAAATAAATGTGGGATGTTTAACACTCAGAACAGTTTATTTGTCCATATCGTCACATATAAGTGATGGCACCAACCCAGGACTAGTACGGCAAAATAGGTCACTATCCTGTAAGTTATTTTTGGTAGCCCCGGGCGTCGGGCCAGTGGATTTTTACGCACCTGGCCTGTCCCACGTCACCGCAGAATATGTAATTTACGAAATCACAAAGTCCAATCGTATGCTAGGAGATGTCACTTCGTGAAAGATCTTAAACAGACGTAGTCCCCGATTTCCTTATTTGGACATGAGCTTGTCAATTTGACCATTGTGTTCAACGTCACAAACTATGCAATTCCCCAGAAACCACCAACTCTGCGCATGACGCTTTGAAGAATTGGAATACACAGATTCAGACATCAGGACGTCTTTTATTTGGTTATAGAAACCATCAAACTAGTCAACACTATTCTCCGTGAGTTGGCCACAGTTTTGCTGAGCCAACTAAAACGTGGATTTAAATTGATGTTCCCCGTAAACTTTTTACCGATCACCCGACATAACCGGGGAGATCAAATTATTGTTCTCCTTAAATCTCGTCCAGGCGATCGGTGGGCGATCGACCGATCGATCGCCTACTATTTCGAGGCCTGTTGTTTAAATCATCATCAGCAGCAGCAGCAGACCGAGTTTTAATCTAGTGAATATCGCAGGCTAGCGATGCCATCAAGCATACCATAAGGTCTGTCACTGGGTCAACCGGCGTGGTTTCAATTGGACAGACAAGGAGTAGCCTTATCTGTCCAATCCCATGGGTTTTTTCTGGGTCCCCCGGTTTCCTCCCACTGTTAAAGACCTTTACACACAAGCAAATTATGAAATAAAACTTAACCATATGTTAGTCCCAAAGTGGCCGAGTTTGTGAGGAGTGGACATTAAACCTCATTTCTCTCTCTTTCTCTCTCTCTTTCTCTCAATAACTCAGTTTCTCAAGATAATTAAGTTGAGATCTGAAAAGAAAAAAATAGCCGATATCAGCAGCTATCATATGAATTTCTATGGGTTTTACAGAGTTATTAACTCAAGTTTTGGAAGTGAGCCCAGGTATTTTGTGTTAATTTTACTTCCAGATGGTAAACTAGCTTGATTAATTGTTGTTAGTTAACAGCATTTCGTGCTGAGTGATACACTTCTTACTGTGGTATTCTGTCATAGTTCGCGAAGCAAATTATCCTGCACAGTCTCTGCGTGCCAACAGGAAGATGATGACTCCATGAACCATTTCAGAGTGAAATTGAAATACAGTTTTGTGAAATGATCACTTTAACTGTGATATACCCTACTTTGATTTAAACAAACAGGTTTAAATAGTTTTTTTGGGGGGGGATGTTCGATTGGTTAGCTTGTGCATGCTGTATCATAAAGCCTGTCATTGAGTCAACTGTGAACAGCCGTAGACAAACAGTTGAGATAGTCAACCCCCTTGAATATTTTTGTGGTTATACAGGGGCATTATGCTCCCATAGATTAAGAGTTGACAGTTATCGCTATAATAGTTAAAAAACTAGATATTGTAAATATGCTGAAAATTTCAGTCAAATTGATCCACTCTGAAGCAAGATATTAGCTTTTGAATTTCAGACTAGCCTTGATCATCATTACTAAAATCCGTACAATTAAAAACAAAGTCTTGATTGTCCATTTTTACATTTAATTATTTTTTAAAAAATGTTCTCTGTATGAGTCCAATATAGCAGGCTAGCGATGACGTCGAGAGTTGATTTGGCTCTTGCATACATGGCCGTATGTAGGATTTTGAAACCGGGGGTGCAGTAGACTGGTGGGAGGGGGCGCCAATATAATGTCCGAGTTACTGAGTGTGGAGCGGCGACACCCAGACATCATCTCCCCCCCCCCCTCCCAAAAATTTTGAAAATTTGACTGCCAAATATTTTTTATGCGAGGCAGTTGCTCCTATTGCCCCTGCCCATATGATCCGCATCTGTGGTGGCGCCCCTGAGCCTCCAAATAGATGATATAAGAGTGTGGGCACCCTTAAAACCAGTCAATTGATCAGTGCCTTAAGAGCATCACCATGTGATTATAACCATGTGTATTATTTTATAATTGAGAGGTTCTCAATGTTTTTTTAGGGGGCGCAATTTCTCGGGGAGCCTTATTTTTCTGGGGGTGCAATGTACCCCTGCACCGCCGCTAAATACAGCCCTGCTTGCATAATGTATGTTTAATGTAACTGGAATATTCAGAAAAATTTGATAGTCCTATAAATCACATACATTTTATGTTGAAGTCATTGGGGAGACAATTACAAGATTCAAAGTCCCCCATATCAACTTCCGAGACTTTAAATCATAATTTAAAACTAATACTGTTGTCGTTATATTTCAGGTCACTACATACTAGCAGTTGGAGAAGCTGGTGAAGAACTACACCAGACTACCAGAACATTGTTCAGTCCCTGTTATCCAGTAGAAGAACAGGTGTGTTCAATCCATTTTAAAGCAGTTGTCAGTGGATCGAAGGAAAATGAGAAGTTATTGGTGTATGTGAATAACCACTGTGGTACAGATAGCGCGGAGCTACCTAAACGACCATTGATAGGACCAATAAACCCACCTGGACCACTGACTCATACAAACGGCAGGTAAAAAACATATCATTAAAGCCTGAATTTCATATTTTCTAAGAAAGTCAAAACTATTCATTTCTATGTCTTTCGCTCAATAGGTTGTCAACTCACTATTATACAATCATAGGCATTATTTTCCACACTTAATCATCTATCACATCGGAAATAATAACACAATTTCCTCCCTTGTTTTCCCATTCCCCCCATGCAATAACTATCTTCAAATGTTTGAGTTTGAAGTTGAAAATGATATTTTTGCCAATTTCTCAACTGGCAATAGTGAATTATAGGATTATTCTTTAACAAGGTAGAACTGTTTATAGATACCATCTATTTTAAGGCTTTATATTAATATATATTAAAAATATAACTTAAAAATATGAAATTGCAGCTTTAAAGATAATTTGTGTAATATTTATTAAGAGCTAAGTGAGTAAGCTTGAAGGTCTTGTGTTCAATCATGTGGTTGACCGAGCAAGTTCATCAGGATTTTTCGGCATGGTTTACTCTTGTCAGTGGTAAATGACCGAGGGCTTGACAAGGTCAGCTGTCTGTTCGTGTTCTGTCTTCATTAGCCCAGATCGGAGCAGAACAATAGAAAGTTACACGACATTTCATTTGTCTAGTCGTTTGGATGTTAAGGAAAGATCCCTTGGCAGTTAGAATTCAATATCACACTTGTGGTATATGCCCGTCTTCATTAGCCAAGGGGGGGTTGCGATGCCCTAGTGGTCTAGAGTGCTGCGCTTCTACCTCTAGCTGGCCGGGCACCTCTGGTTTGCGGCTGTGGTTTCGAGCCCTGGTGTGAGCGTATGTGGCATGGAGATAGGGGCGCCTTCTCAACCTCGTGGGTTTCCTTTGGGCACTCCGGTTTCCTCCTACTGCTAAAGACCCCTACGCTCAAGCAAATTATTGAAATAAAATTAAAAACCATACGTTAGTCCCGAAATGACCTAGTTGTGTCGAGTGGACGTTAAATCCCATTTCTCTCTCTCTCTCATTAGCGAAGTCGGAGCAGAAAAGTAGGACGTTAAACCCAATTTCATTTCATTTTATTTCTCTTGACCGTTAAATCACTCAAAGTAAGTGGGGGGGTTGGGATGGCCTAGTGGTCTAGAGTGCCGCGCTTCGACCTCTAGCTGGCCGGTCACCTCAGGCTTGCGGCTGTGGTTTTGATCCCTGGTGTGCTTGTATGTGGCATGGAGATAGGGGCGCCTTCTCAAATTCGTGGGTTTCCTCCGGGCACCCCGGTTTCCTCCCACTGCTAAAAACCCCTACACACAAGCGAATTATTGAAATAAAATTAAAACCACATGTTAGTCCCAAAATGACCTAGTTTATGTCGACTGGACATTAAACCCCATTTCTCTCTCTCTCTCTCTCAAAGTAAGTGTCACCTATTTATTTTGTGATTAAGGCATTGGACATTAGCCCGGCTTTTTTCAAAGTTTTTCAAAGATTTTTCAAGTCTACAATCTTATTTTCATTTGTGTCCATTGTTTTCCGTGAACTTCTCTTGTATATATGATTTGAGATTGAGAAGTTACAATCCATAATTCTTTTATTACAAAATTGGTTGATTTTGAAGTTGGTAAAAAAAAAGCATGTTAAAGTTATAAAGTCGTAATTTGTATTATTTAGCAATTAGCGTTTAAAACTTACCTGCAATTTACTACAATATGAAGGGGTATTTATGTAAAGAAAAACATTTATTATTTGAAGTCAAAATGAAGATCTGTAACAGGCAGATTTCCCTCTCACATAATTGATCTTTAAATGCATTATTACATCAATTCCTTGGAGCCAGTTCGATAATATTATTGCTTCTTGCTTTATAAATAGATAAATGTCATAAAGTCATGATTTTTTATCACATAAACAATGAAGTTCGTAAATTTATATATCTTTTCACACTTTGCACTTAAAACTTTTCTACGATTTACTATTTTTTAAAAGGAAAAAACATTATTTTAACCGAACCTGACAAACTGTCCGGCACAACGGAACTAGTACCTGATATTTTTAACTTAGAGTCGGAAATGTATTAAAGTTAAAAAATAAAAGCAATAAAAACAAGAAATCTATACTGGATAAAATGACAGACGCCACGGGGAGTGTGTTTGACAAAGACTGAACTTGTACCTGGCGTTGCCTGTAACAGATGCCCATTTTTCCAGGCTTGACAAACAATGATAAATTTTTTCTAAGAGCTAGACCTCTAACTCAATATTTTTCATAATATTCAAAATTAAAAACACGAATTAGAATTCAATTTGGTGCATTTCAGTTGTTATGTTGTCGTGGCAATAAGAAATCCTAATATCCAATTTTATAACTCGATCAAGATTAAATCAGTACACGAGTTTTGTATTCTGTACTTTTGGATGTCATTTGAAATAAAGAAAAGAAAAACCTGTCCTAAAAGACATTGCAGAAGTGATTGGAAATGACAAACCCCAAAATAATAATTTCTTTGATATAAATTACAACATATATTTAAAAAAACAAGTTATAAATCACTTTACAGTAGAATCTATATTAAAGATACATTATGTAAGATTTAGGTAAAATCTTGCTATAATAGTTCGAAAGTAGATAATGAAAAATGAATAATTTGAAAATTTCATTCAATTACTCTATTTCAAGTGAAGATATTAGCCTTTGGAGTTTTGACAGACGTTTGCAATAATTTCAACCACTGTACTGGTTGATCAAAGCTAAGTTTCGGTCCTCCATATTTGATTAAATCAAAGTATCACTGAACCGTTCTAATCTATTTAATATCGGAGAAATCTGATGCCATCATGAGTTGATTAAGGCCTGGGTCAGAAAATTAATGTCTAATAAGTTAGAAAACATTTCAGGCCTAAAGAAAGACATGCAATAGACAGATTTAGCTCTTGCATAATGCTTGTTTAAGAAGCCACTCACAGGAATTTTCATGACTGACTCCTAAACGGAAGTGGCCTCTTTATAAAATCTCAGTGTTTTGTAGTACTGACATCAAGTAACTTTTACGCTTGGATGCATTTTGAGCAAACATCAATACTTGCATTGGTAAATTGGGCCATCGATGGAACTCGCTTTAGATGAACATTTTTGGACGTAAATGTGTCATTTTGTACCTACATTGATACCATCGTGATGTATTTGATACTATTTATCTATTTTTGTAAAGAAAATCCTTAAAATTAATTTTATTTTCTCAAAAAAAACGTGTCCAAAAGAACATCGCTAAATCTGTCACCTATTTCAGGGGATGTAAATCTGTAATATAGGAGGCGCTAAAACTTCCTGTTTACTAACAAAGTGGCAATAGGCAATAGATTATAGATGATTGTGTCAAAACTTGGCTTTGTAGTTTGTCAGTACTTATTTGTTTCTCATTAAGATTGAAAACAATAATTAGGGTTTGTTAATTAATAAAACAAAAGATTAATTAACAGATAATCCCGGGTTTATTGTTATTTACACTATTCTTTTTACCTGATAAGTGAGGGTCCAGGTAATTAACTATTAAACACAGATTTACCGGAGGTGCTATGGAGTACGACATCGATGGTATCATTCAACAATGGCCGTTGAATGGGTAATGTTTTGATATACATGCATTATGCAAGAGCTAAATCTGCAAATTACAAGTCTTACAATGTTATCTAAATTATCAATTAGACATTAATTAACTTATCCACACCATAATAAACTCTTGATGTCGAGGCTAGCCTTGGATGTTGGCTGGATTAGTTACAAGGAGATGTCGCTGAATAAGAGATGCTGCTCGCACAGATTCAACTGTATATACATGTACATAAATATGAGGTTTTTGGCCCACTTTTGTCTTATTTAAATTTCCAAAGAAAAAAGCACTTTATCAAGAAGATGAAGATGACGCTTTTATGCATCCAATATTTACGTAGATATATTGTGCCATTGTCTTTGTCTGACTTTCCTGTCACATTTTTATGTGTTCAGTCTGCTAAAGATCACAATTTTTATCTGAAATAATCATTATATTGGCACTTAAATTCTTTGAATTATTACATCCGATATATAAAAGTCGTGGGTTTATTTTTCTAGAATGTTCTTTGATAGATTTACGTAAAAAAAAAACGAGATACATATTGGAAAACATCCTGGAAGTTTTCTAGAATAAAAGACTGCTCTTGAAAAATTAATTATGATGTACTAAGAGACTTGCGATTCTAAACTTAATTTCCTGCGATCCCCTGGGGTTATTAATGACGTGCAGGGAAAACGCACTTTATAAATGGATTATCAAGGTTGTTGCCGTTGTAGTCGTCTGTAGCCTTTAACAATGATTAGCTTGAAATATAACAACGTCTTTCCTCTTTCTTTTTTTTACATTTATTACATTTTCCAACTCTTTCGCCTCAAGCGATTCCTTCATTGCGCCATTTTATGTCTGATTTAAGGATTTTGCTCATTGGGATCCGGAGCAAACAGACTTTCTTTTAATGTTGTTTGGGTGGTGTATGGTGGTTGTCGTCTGCTGGCTATGAGGGAAATGAAAGGAAATGAAATAAAAGATGCGTTTAAGGAAGATTGGAATACAACGAACAGTGTACTATGAGGGACATTTTGTGCACGTCTACGTAATATTATAGTATTTGTATCAGTACACACATCAACCTCTCTAGCTGGCCGGTCACCTCTGGCTTGCGGCTGTGGTTTTGATCCCTGGTGTGAGCGTATGTGGCATGGAGATAGGGGCGCCTTCTTGACCTCGTTGGTTTCCTCCGGGCACTCCGGTTTCCTCCCACTGCTAAAGACCCCTACGCGCAAGCGAATTATTGAAATAAAATTGAAACCATATGTTAGTCCCAAAATGACCTGGTTTGTGTCGAGTGGACGTTAAACCCCATTTCTTTCTTTCTTTTTCACATCAACCTATTATAGTCCTTTGAGTCTTTTTGCTAATTAAAGATTTCTTGGGAGTTAATAAAAAAGCAAAAAAAATTCATTTATGTTTTGGTATACAAATGTTATTCTGGAGAAATTTCAGAAACCATTCAAAATATCTTTATAAAACTTTGTACATACATCAACTAGCCTATTGTGCCTTTTGCCAATTAGTGAGATTGGATAGCTGAAGGGTTAAAAACGTGTTAGATGGTAATGTCTGTTTCTAGTCAAGTGGTATAGTTTCAATTCAGTCGTCTGTCCTGTTTAATCTATTATAGAAGTTATGCCTTTTGCCAATTAGTGAGGTTTGATGACCGAATGGTTAAACACACGTTAGATTGTAAGGTGGGACATTGAGTCAATCAATGTGGTTTTGATTCGTTCGCCTGTCCTATTTTCTTGGGCTCTGATTTCACCCCGCTGCCAAAGGCTCCAACATGCATTTGTGTCATGTAGTCGTTAAACCCATCTCTCTCTCTCTCTCTCTCTCTCTCTCTCTCTCTCTCTCTCTCTCTCTCTCTCCTAATTCTTCAGTTATAAATCTTTTGTGTGGATACTTTGATTTTATTTTCTTAATTAAAACCAATTTGTGTCCAGTGGACTTGAAACTCCATTTCTCTTTCTCTTTTGTAAAAAAAAATTGAGTATATTAAAGGTGTGAATAATCCGATATTGTTCAATAAATGCAAATGACAAACGTCTGTTTTTTATCTCTATGTCACCCAATAACCGGAGTAAAAAAAACGTATTTCCTGATTAAAAGGTTATTGCTTTGTTATCGAGTGGAAACATATTGTCTCCACTTTTTTAACAGAATAATACGAATATTGGTTACAATTTTCTAATCTCGGCCCTGTTTTAATTAAAAAGTATATTTCTACTTAAATTAGATGATATAAAGTTCTCATTTGCATGGATATAAAGGCACTATATGATATTGTCTGGCATTGAACAAAGGACCATTAGTGCGAAAATCAGTACATTGTCGGTTTTGATTGATCGTAAAGAACAGATATTGAATTTTTATTTTTTTTCACATTGATCATATTTCTTTTTCTTCGCTTGCTATTGAATTGTTCAGTGTATAGTAAAAAGAAGAAAAGTCCTTTGTTTGAGATAGTCACAAGAACATATTTATTGCTCTTCCATAGCAGATTAGACAATAATATAATATGCTATTACTTGTCTTTTTCAGTTGGGTCGAACAGTCAATTTATTTGAATAAATCGCCTATGATGACTTCATATCAGATAATATTGGCCGCAGATGTCCCCCAGGAGGATTCATATATAGCCATTGACAGTATATCGCTGAAATCTTGCCACAAAGGTGAGGAATTTAATGAAGTGAGATGGGGTTTAACTTCCTACTGTACTGCACTGACTTGGGCTTATGGGAAATTTTGTCTGGACAGCAGCACTGCAGCCCACTCTTATATCAAATTCCTACTAAGTGGCTAAGTGGGTAAGGCGCTAGCTCGCTAGCCAGGAGGTCGAGTGTTCGATCCCCGCATTGGCCGAGAAAGTTCATCTCGATTTTCCAGCGTGGTTTCTCCTTGTCAGTGATGCAGAACGGAGGGCCTGACAAGGATAGCTGCCTAGTCGCTTGGATGGTATGAAAAACCGAGGTCCCGTGTACACATTGGAGTGCACGTAAAAAATCCCTTGGCAGTTGGAATTCTATATAAGAGTAGGCAGTAGCGCCGCAACCGGGGCAAAATTTCCCTCATAGCACACTGTATGGCGTATGCCCGTCTTCCATGAGCCCAGGTTAGGTGCAGAAGAGTAGGACGTTAAACCCCATTTTATTTCAATTCCTACTGTCAAGGGTTCTTTTACACTGGATCTCTGTGTTTCGTCCCGTCCGTCCTGCACCACTGACAACAGGACTATGTGTCATCCGTCTTGCAACACTGACAAGGGGGAACCACTCCCAGAAAAAAGTATGCATGTAAAAGTACCTTTTTTCAGTTGGAATTTGAAATATGAGTAGGCAATAGCGCCACTGTCAGGGCAAACCTTCCCTCATAGCACATTACATGGCGTCTGCCCTTCTTCATTAGACTTGTAGGTGCAGGGCCCTGTTTCACGAAATTTTAACTTAAGATAAAATCCGATTTTAGTAGATACTTCAATTTTGATTGGCTAAGCACTAAAATCAATCTAATATTATCCAATCAAATTACTAAAATTGGGATCTTATCTTAGTTAAAATTTCGTGAAATAGGCCCCAGAACAGTAGGATATTAAAGCCCCAATAACACTCTTGTTCTAATTGAATAATATGTCCCAGTCTTTGTTCTGGTCAACAAATTGTATTATTTTACAATATTCCAATTAATTGATGATACAAATTTCATCGTAACACACCTAATTTAAAAAATTGGAAAAATTCAACTACATGGTTTGAAAAGGTTAACGTAAACCTTTTCAAATGTGACTTGGATTTTAAAATATTTTCGAACCCTCTGGACAAGTAAAATATGATGTAATGGATAATTTACACAACAGGTAGGACACATAAACATCTGGTACTTAGAATAAGACTATTTATTTTCTGGAGCTACCAAGCCAGCAAGAGTGTTATTGTCCCTTTAAACCCTGCATTTTATTTTATAGATCAATAACATTATTGCCACTTTAACTCATTCTACTGTTCCGCACCAAATGGCACTGTGGAACTGATACTGTTGAATTATAAACCAAGGCCTTTTACTTATAGACATTTTTGCTGTTAAATCAAGTGTGCAATTAGCTGCAAAAGATGCGGCTACTGGTGTGAAAGCGTGACTAATTCTAATACCTATCACACTGTTATATAAAAAACAACCAATACTGGTGTATATCACTGAATAGAGAGAGAGAAGAAAAAAATGGGTTAAACCTCCACTCAATACAAACTAGGGCATTTTGGGACTAACACATGGTTCAATTTTATTTCAATGTATTTCTTTGCCTGTAGACAACCCAACCCTACTCTCTTATCACAGACAACCGTGGAATTGAAACCATGCCAGTTGATTCGATGACAGACCTTATGATACAGCGCAGGGGGGTTGAGATGGCCTAGTGGTCTAGAGTGCCGCGCTTCGACCTCTAGCTGGCCGGTCACCTCTCGCTTGTGGCTGTGGTTTCGATCCCAGGTGTGAGCGTATGTGGCATGGAGATGGGGGCGCCTTCTCAACCTCGTGGGTTTCCTCCGGGCACTCCGGTTTCCTCCCACTGCTAAAGACCCCTACGCGAATTATTGAAATAAAATTGAAACCATATGTTAGTCCCAAAATGACCTAGTTTGTGTCGAGTGGACAACCCCATTTCTCTCTCTCTCTCTTTTGATACAGCGCGTACAGGCTAACCATTCGGCCATCCAGCCCCCAATATATCACTAAACAGTCACCTTCTTTAACTCTTTCACACTTGATACTTGTAAAAATTGCTAACCCCCAATTCCTTGAAAAAATTAGAGAAAATTCGTATATTAATATCAATACATCCTGGAAAGACCGAAACAATACGAAACTACCGTTCCTATGTGGCCTCAAATCATTTAATATATGTGAATAGTTTTCCCACCTTATAGGACCAATGACTAGTTCGTATGAGTGCAACAGCTGTGGGGAAATCTAAGGAGACCTAGTTAACGCAGTCAGGGTCGGTGTAAGTACAACAGGGGTAACATCTGGGGGACACAAAATGCTGCCAGGTTAATTACTAACCATTTTTATACGCCCACATTTATTATCAAGGTTATGGACCCTCCACAGGTCGCAATTTTAATCTGATGTTGATGAAACTTAAAATATTATTATGTTTGTATCCCAAAGATCTCGATTCCTGTCGATATTCTTTGTGTACATCATTGACTTAAAGAAACTGAGTATAGTATATTATCTTAAAGTATATGAGAGAGACAGAGACAGACAGAGAGAAAGAGAGAGAGATTGCTTGTATGTTGGGATCTATAGTAGTCAAAAGAAACCAGAGGCCTCAGGAAAAACCCACGAGGTGGGACAGACAACCCTACTTCTTGTCGCTTAAAAATGTTTGATCAAAATCACACCACTTTACTCAGTGGTAGACCTTATGAACCAAAACACAGCCCAAAACACATGCTTAGGCCATTAGATTGACCACCCAACCCCCCTGTAACGTATATGAAGGTTGTGGATATAGCAGACTTTTATTCTCTTGTGTTTGTTTGTTCAAAACCACACCACGTTACTCAATGATAGACCTTATGAACCAAAACACACGCATTAGGCCACCCAACCACCCACCCAACTCCCTGTGATGAATGAAGGTTGCGAATATAGTAGACTTATATTCTGTAGCGGTTTGATCAATGGAAATTTAATAATAGAAGAGATTTCTATATACATACTCTCTACATACCTTTATTTAATTTAATAAAACTTCAAGCAACTGAAAAAGAAAGGAGTGAAAATTCTAATTTAGTTTCAAATCAATATTCAATTTATTTGCAAGACATATTGGTTAATGCAATGAATCAGCTTGCTCTTAAAGTATTTCTATCTTTATAGTCGTGTTATATCATGTTGTAGGGGAGATATCTGCTCAAGCAGAGCGTAATTTTTTTGTCCTATATTCAGCAAAATAATGAGGAACAAATAAACATGCAACTGCAAATATCATTGTCACATCTTTGACTGCGATCCACTGAGCAGAAGGAGAGATATGGGGTTTTAACGTCCACTTGACACAAACTAGGTAATTTTGGGACTAACATATGGTTCGAATTTATTTCAATTATTCGCTTGCACGTAAGGGTCTTTAGCTGTGGGAGGGACTCATAGAACACCCACAAGGTGACCCTACTCGTCATGTACAACCAGAGAATCAAAACTACACCAGTTGACTCAATGGCAGACCTTTGATGCAGCATGCACCCAAACCATTCGGCCATTCACCCAACCCCATGAGCAGATAAATATCGATAATATTTAGACGTAAATTTTGATGATTGATGTACCCGGTCGTTGTCAATCATGTATCAAAATTCAAAACTATGATTGGTTGATGGTAATTAAAATGTTTGCTGTTGCCACTGCAGTAAGGTTGAATTCACTACCAGTTGAAGTTCATTTTGTGATTTCTCTTCAAATCTCAATTAAAAGCTCATCTTTTAAAAACTCATTACAATAATTTTACAAAAAACTTAGAGCCAATCAGCTTTTGTTTATACTATATTTCGTTTCGTTTGTTTTTTTTATGCTTTCGATGGCCTACACTACATGGAGATATGACCGGTTGTCGTAAAAGGACGCATCAGAGATCATACAAGTGATTTTTGACCCTATGACATAAGACATTTGATAAACCAATCAGCATTGAATCGTTTGTTTCTAAAGGGTTACTGACAGTTCAGTTTACCTCACTTCAAAAACTTGGTGTAAAAGACGATATTTGATTGGCTAATCCCTCACATCATCCAGAACTCAGTTATAAAACAACTCTTCCAGATCCTTGTGTAGTAAAGACAAGTAAACAAAATTTTGGACTATAAAAAACGAAACGAAATAAGATCTGTGTTTGAATCGGATTATCCTTTATAGTTGTATGAGCAGTTGCATATTCCGGAAGCAGTGGCCCGAGAAATCCCTCTCCGGCCATTGCTGGATAAGCTTCTGATTCTTGAACTTTTGCGGGAGTATGTCTATTCTTCTCGTTCAATCAAAACTATCACTTAAGTACAGCAACATGACAGTCCTTCGTTTAATCTGGGTCTTCCCTAAAACTTTGGGCAGTGATTTAGGATATTAAAAACGGTGAATGTATGTTCGTTTCCAAACAATATTGTTTACATTTCATTCGACTTGATAGCCTCGTTTGACACGCAATTAGTTTTACTGCAGTATTCTGCTATGCTCGGGTTAATTGGGCATAATAAAATCGTGAGCCATGACGTAATGTTATGTAAACATTATTTGGTAAAATATTGGCATTCGTTTTAAATGTAAAGCTTTTGTAGAGCAGGTAGTCATTGATTGGTAGTGAGACTACTGACCAATCAAAATTTAAAACAACAATATCCACTCATTACAGCAGTGAGTAGTGGGATTACCTCTAATCAAACGAAACACTGCACGGAGTATGGAGCCGTTGTGGATTGTGGATTTCGCAAGGAGTAGGGTCATATGTCCAACCTTGCTCAAGGGAATAACCTGCCACTGCTCAAGTGAATTATTGAAATAAGATTGAACCATGTTACTTCCAAAATGACTTAGTTTATGTAAAGTAAATCTGATCCTCTCTCTCCGTCTCTCTCTCTCTCTCTCTCTCTCTCTTTCTCTCTCTCTCGCGCTACACTGGCTCGAAAATGTTGAAGTAGAAAGATTTTCTTGAGAGCCATGGATGAGTTTTGTCGTTAAGAAATGTTGCAATAGATTAGACAGACCTATATTAAAATTGATATAGCTAACGGTTCAATGCCTCATTTTTATATGTAATATGTCTGAAGACCATTTTAGATGCAATTATTTGTCATGCGATTGGTAATTGACATGACCTGATATCATCGTCATATGTCAGACAGTCCCTTTAGTCACGTGTAGCAAATGATATCGTTCGAACATGCTTATTACATTTTTAATATGTGTCGTCTGTTACGAACACAAATTATTTGTTTCAAATCGAAAGGTTTGTCATTGAGTCATGTGTCGTTTTTTCGATTCCCAGCTTGTAGGGTTGTCTGTCCAACCTCATGGAACTTTTACAGGTCCTCCGGTAAAAACCCACTGCTAAATATATATCACTACGCGCAAGCAAATTATGGTAATAGAATTGAACCATATGTTAGTCCAAAAGTGACCTAGTTTGTGTTGAGTGGACGTTAAACCTGATTTCTCTCTCCCTATGATAAATGCATACAAGGAGCCAAGGTGGGCACTACCTCACAAGCCTGATGGCCACAGGATTTAGCTACACCCTAATTTATCCATCCCCCAAATTAAACCCGTTTTATCATGCTTATTACACAAATGGAGGAGGGGGGGTGGATGGCCGAATGGTTAGCGTGCGTGGGCTGTATCATACGGCCTGCCATTGAGTCAACTGGCGTGTTTTCAAATCACCAGTTGCACGTGGGGTCGCCTGTCAAACCTCGTGGGTTTTCTCCGGATACACCGGTTTTCTCCCACTGCCAAAGACCCCTACGTGCTAGCGAATTATTTAAATAAAATTAAACCATAAGTTAGTCCCGAAATTACCTAGTTTGTGTCGAGTGGACGTTATACCCATTTCTCTCTCTCTCTTTATTACACAAATGGTTATTATGAATCGTCTGGAAAGGCCCAGTGACAAAGGAGCTTGCTTACTAACCAGAAGGTTGGGACTTTGATCCTGTTGTTGGCCCAGGCCTACTTGAGGACCATCCAGTGACGCTTCCCCTTGTCTCTCCCTACTCCTTACTATTCCCGCCCCCCAAAACACCCAGTGATTTAATTTTTTTGCAGGATCACATGAAAAAATAGTAGCAAACCAGCTGGTTAAATATATATGAAAAATATTGAAAAATATTTGAATTTTGCAAAATAAAAACATGGCAAATTGTTGACGGCATGCAACCATAGACACATATTAGTCATCATAGACACATAGAATGACTAAACTAAAGAAAAACACAGCTATGAACTTAATTTATGGCATTGTGTTTCAAATTTTTTCAATCAAATAGCTGGCTTCTTATGATAAATTTTTTCAGTGTGTCGTTCAAAATTTCACGGCACACCTAAGATGTGGTGTGGTGGCATATACTGGTTGGGAATGACCGGCAATACTATATACCGGAAAACACCAAAAAACACTGGAAAACAACCGGAAAACAATCGGAAAACACCATGTTATACTGAATACCGGAAAACACCGGTAAAACACTTAATACCGGAAAACACCCTAAATAGGTAGCACGGAGCCTGATCCACTGTGTGCGTGGGTTAGGGTTAGATTTTTCCGTTGTGGGTTAGGTTTAGTTTTTTGTGTGTTTTCCGGAGGACCAGACTCCGAGTTACCTATTTAGGGTCTTTTCTGGTATTTAGTGTATTCTCCTGTATTTAGTGTGTTTTCCTGTATTTAGTGTTTTTCCTGTGTTTTCCGGTATTTAGTATAACATGTTGTTTTCCGGTGTTTTCTGGATGTTTTCTGTTTTCCGGTTGTTTTTTGGTGTTTTCTGATATATAGTATAGCCCAAGAACGTCTGCTGTACGGTAAATGATTGTTGCTATAAGGGAATATAGGGCTGTATATATTATATATGATTTTGTTACTGTAAGGGAATAAGGGATTATAAGTGGGGTATGATTTATTTGATTACCAGTAATCATAGCGTCTGGGTCGAAATCAAATGATTAACATTGTAATAAACTCTTGTGGTTCAATAGAGACGTCTGGTCGTATTATTGGACTGTCACTGACCATCGTGTTGAATAGGCTACGATATTAACACAATATTCTCTATGTCAGTCAGTGAGTTATTGTCACTAACCGAATCTTTTCTTAATATCGTTGCCATACGATGACAAGACCTCCCTGTGTTTTCATATAATCAGTTTGTTCTATTGGATCGCTTCGACATATTGAATCCAAACACTTACATTTGGTGTAGAAAAGAATAGTTTGTGTTGAGTGGATATTAAACCCATTTCTCTCTCTCTCTCTTTTTCTCTCTCTCTCTCTCTTTGTTATGAAAAAGTCATATAAAAAAGTGTAGATTCCTGTACGGTTTTGTGGGATTCTATAAAAGAGGCCTACTATAGGAAAAAGAATTCATTCTGTAGATAATAGTTCACAAGTATATATTGCTGAAGAAAGTACATAAAATATGTGTGAAATAGCTTTATTTAACGTACATTTCCACCAAAGGGATATCACAGACAATTACATGTACAAGGTGATTATCGAAGGATTATTGGATATTAATTGAAATGCAGAGCAATTAACGATGGGACGATAAGAGTTATATAACAAGTATTGAATAAGAAATGCTAACAGTGACAAACATAGACAAATTAAAAAGACATGTCGTACAGTACAACATGAACATTTGACCAAGCAAACGTGAATACAGACCAACATTTAGACAAATAAACATAGAATTTACATATATATTTCTGTCGATCTGGTCGATTTGTCCAGTTGAATGGCAGGTCAGTGCAATACTCCCTTTGTGCTTCCTGAATTCTGGGGATCAGAAAGGGTTGGCATGTTATACATGGGTTTTAATAACCCTTCTTGGTGAACCTAATTCTTTTCATGATTTTTAACCCCCTTGAAATAAAAAGTTCAAACCTTTGAAAATAATTCGTCTTGTAATATCAGTTAAAGGGAAATCACTCTATATTCTCTCATTTGGTTTCAACTTTCAGTTGGTTTCAATTAAACAACAAAATTCATGATTATTTTCAATGAAAATGTCTTGGGTTTCCTTCAAGTCTGCGTAGTATATTTAAACCTATATTTGTATTTTCCTAGTAAATAAGTCATCTACAATATTGCCTTCGGTGCTTCTTCAGCACTCATATTGACCTTTGACATTATGATGCCATTTTTTTAATTGTCTCGCCTTAAGTCAAAAGACATTGATGGACAGATGATTAGGTCTAATTAATACAACTTGCCTGTAGTAGATATAGTAAAGTTTATGTTTACTGTCTCAACTAACTTCATCTGAGCAGTGGCGGCCTTAAGATATCAGGCTGGTGTCGGCCATAGGATATATCAGACCACTGCTGGTCATAGGATATTTGTATTGTATTTCAATGCTAGTCGTTATATTTTAATAGGTTGTTAGTTATAATAAGTATAATTTAACTATACTAGTACACCTGTAACGGACAAACAGACTTTATTGATATTTATTACTTTATTATTATTAAATATGGGGAGAGTGGATGGCCAAATAGTTAGCGTGTTAGCGCTGCATTGTTAGGTCTGTCATTGAGTCAACCAGCGTGGTTTCGATTCCCTGGTTGTATGTGACAAATTGTAGGTCCTCCGGTTTCCTCCCACGGCTAAAGACCCCTATGCGCAAGCGAATTATTGAAATAAAAGTGAACCACATGTTAGTCCAGAAATGACCTATTTTGTTTTGAGTGAATGTTAAACCCCATTTCTCTCTCTCTATTATCAAATATTTTCTATCCAAGCCATTAAGTATTTTCATCCTATACATATTAAAAATTTAGTTCTTCTTATTAAAACCATATGTTTGAAATCCGCTCTAGTTAAATAATTGTACAGTTACTATATATATTCCAACCAATATTGGAAATACAACGTATTGGATTGTATTTTCTACTAAGTTCAACATATGGCGTTCGTTAATGGATGAAAGTAATGAATATTGTTCTCAAATGTTGTAAATTCTACACTAAATCATTATGTTTTGGGAGAGTGTGTCGTTTGCATTCTAATTCTGATCTGCTACTATATTGTTTCTGTATCAGTCAACCTTTCTTCATGATAATCTTTGTCATTGGGTTTTCTTTGAGGCCTCCGGTATTTCACCCATCGCAAAAGACTCCTAAGCAAGCGAACAATTGAGATGAAATCATAGCATATGTAAGTCCCAATAACACCTAGTTTGTATCAAGTGGACATTCAATCCCATGTCTCTCTCTCCTCCCCCCACCCCCTATGTCTTTATTAGCATAGTTTATGTCAAGTGGACATTTAATCCCATTTCTCTCTCTGTCTTTTGATGTACCCATGAATGATCTGACTGGTTGTGTCTGGTTGTATTGGTATATTGGGTTTTTTAAATTTCAGATAAAATACCACCAAGGGCTGTGAATTCGTTTGATAAATGTGATTTAAGTATCGGATCATGTGGTTGGTTAAACAGTGCTGAAACTACGGCCAAATGGAGACTAAGTGACAGAGATAAATCGTGGATGTCAAACAACAGAAATGGTACGCTTACAAGTTCTTGTTATTTACATGTAGTGGAGGCACCACAAGGCCTGTTTTCCATATAGTTTCGCAACGTTCTAAATAAATGTTTTTTCGGGCAAAAAAGTCACAGTCTAATGTAATGCATACCTGGAAAACGAATCAAAGGGACCACTTACTCCATTGCAAAAAGGAAGGATGCATTTGTGTTTTCTTTGTTTTTCTGGGAAGGGATAGTAAAACTCAGACTAACCAAGGGGGTACAAATTCGAACTAGACCAAGTCTTCTTTGTTTCTCTTTTGGGTTTTCTCCACCATCTGTGTGGTGATTTATCAAAAAGATAATTTAAAGATTATCAATGATTGAGATCGGGTACCTTTAAGAAAATTGCATCTCGTATGTGAAGGGATTTGGGTGGCAAAATGATTAACATGCAAGTTGCATCACAAGGTCTGTAACTGCGGAGCCCAGTGGGTAAGACACTGGCTTGCTAGGCCAAGAAAGTTCAACAGAATTTTTTGACGTGGTTTGTCCTTGTCAATTCATATTGTACTAATTCCACATTGGCATGCACATAAAAGACCCCTTGGCATTTGTAAGTTGATATTGGGCCATAGTGCGGCTTCCGGGCAAAATTTCCCTTATAGCCCCCTGTATTGCGTAAGCTAGTCTTCATTAATATAGTCGGAGCGGAACAGTAGGACGTTAAACTCCATTTCATTTCCTTCTATTTCTCTCTCTTGCAGGTAATTATGTATATGTTAAGAAAGGCAGAAAAAAACAGGTGGCTGTGTTAAATAGTGTGGTCCATCCAAAAACTAGATATCGGTCAGATAATTGTACGGTAAGCTGTGTTAAATAATCAAGTGGTGTGAGTTCGACCCCAGGCAGGGGGTTGGGATGGCCTAGTGGTCTAGAGTGCTGCGCTTCGATCTCTAGCTGGCCGGTCACCTCTGGCTTGCGGCTGTGGTTTCGATCCCTGGTGTGAGCGTATGTGGCATAGAGATAGGGGCGCCTTCTCAACCTCGTGGGTTTCCTCCCACTGCTAAAGACTCCTTATGCGCAAGCGAATTATTGAAATAAAATTGAAACCATATGTTAGTCCCAAAATGACCTAGTTTGTGTTGAGTGGACGTTAAACCCCATTTCTCTCTTTCTCTCTCTCCCTTTTACTTTATTCTGGGGGGTTGGATGGCCGAATGGTTAGCATGTGCGTGCTGTATCATGAAGCCTGTCATTGAGTCAACTGGCGTGGTTTTGAATCCTCGGTTGTACGTGACAAGGAGTAGGTCGCCTGTCCAACCTCGTAGGTTTTCTCCGGGTCCTACGGTTTCCTCCCACTGCTGAAGACACCTACACACAAAAAACATTCTGACTGAAATACAGATGTATATTTTTTTTATACTTTCGATGAACTACACTACATTACGATCTGTACTGGAAGATCGTGTTAGGGGTCGTATGAGAGGATTTTGACGTAATGGACGTCAGACCTTGATTTATCAATCAGCGTTGATGTTTTTAGTGGTTTACCCACAGTTCCGTGCATGGCACGCCAAGAACTCACCATAACTGACCATTTCATTGGTTAATCCCTCACTTCAGCTGAAAATGCTGGTGATAAAACAACTCTCCCAGAGGAGGCGAGATCCTGTTCAAGTAAAGGGAAATTTAGAACTATAAAAAACAAAACAAAATAGGATCTTTGTTTTAATCGGATTGATGAAAAAATAGCCAAATAGACAATGTTTGTGATGAATCAATATATTCTACTCAAATATGTAGTTATTCCCAAGCAGTATTTTCTCACAACCTTAAATTGAGTTACCTCCCTTCCATCATTGTGCGCACTTTATGTTTGTTTGAAATTTATATTCTTATTTGTTTTTGTCTCGTAAGATTTGACATTTTAGGTTTACTCGGATGGCTGACGGTCAATTGAGTATGCGAATACAATTACACTATAAACCGCAGAATGCCTCGTTCGGCATTTCTGTCCAAACGAGGTAAAACAAATGCCTCGTTGTCTGGAGTTCCAAAACGAGGTTTTTTAAATTACCCTGTTTTTGGAACGAGGTATTTTGTCCAGAACGAGGCTTGGTAAAAATGCCTCGTTTACTAGACGTGTTTTTTTCAAGATAGTTATTAGCAGTATTTCCTATCAGCGAATTTGTAAAAATTAAAATTTATTTTATTTAATACGAAAATAAAACCAGTCCAAACTATGATATTATAATCAGAGAAATAGACAAGACAAGAATACACGCCATAGATGTAGGTGTAAAGCAACATCAGCTACCTTGATAGATTTATTGGCCCATTCAGTTATAGGTGTTAAGAAACAACTGTGGTGTTGTGACAATTTATTGGGGCCAATAAATTAATCAAGGTAGCTATGTGTCTGCAATAGTTTTACACCTAACTGATATCGCAGACAACAAATTAGTGTTTATCTGGTCTAAATACAACAAATAATCCATTCTTGTTAATCAAAAAAGCATATAATTTCATTTCTTATTTCCAATACGCCAGTTTATTATTTATATTTATTGTAAAAAAATTACTTGACTATAGGTGTTAAGAAACAACTGTGCTTTATTTCCCATTTAATTGACAATGGGTATAAGCCAACAAATTCATCGCTGCGCGTTTATGTAATTTTGCTCCAATAATATTTTGTGCAATGTTATGGGGTTTCAACAGAAACAGTCAATGCTATAGTCAAGTTATTTTTTTACAATAAATATAAATAATAAACTGGCGTATTGGAAATAAGAAATGAAATAACTTGACTATAGGTGTTAAGAAATAACTGTGCTTTATTTCCCATTTAATTGACAATTGGTATAAGCCAACAAATTCATCGCTGCGCGTTTATGTAATTTTGCTCCAATAATATTTTGTGCAATGTTATGGGGTTTCAACAGAAACAGTCAATGCTATAGTCAAGTTATTTTTTTACAATAAATATACATAATAAACTGGCGTATTGAAAATAAATAAAATTATATGCTTTTTTGATTAATAAGAATGGATTATTTGTTGTATTTAGACCAAACAAACACTAATTTGTTGTCTGCGATATCAGTTAGGTGTAAAACTATTGCAGACACCTAGCTACCTTGATTAATTTATTGGCCCCAATAAATTGTCACAACACCACAGTTGTTTCTTAACACCTATAACTGATTGGGACAATAAATCAATCAATGTAGCTGATGTTGCTTTACACCTACATCTATGGCGTGTATTCTTGTCTTGTCTATTTCTCTGATTATAAAATCATAGTTTGGACTGGTTTTATTTTCGTATTAAATAACATAAATTTTAATTTTTACAAATTCGCTGATAGGAAATACTGCCAATAACTATCTTGAAAAAACCACGTTTAGTAAACGAGGCATTTTTACCAAGCCTCGTTCTGAACAAAATACCTCGTTCCAAAAACAGGGTAATTTAAAAGACCTCGTTTTGGAACTCCAGACAACGAGGCATTTGTTTTACCTCGTTTGGACAGAAATGCCGAACGAGGCAATCTGCGGTTTATAGTGTTAGGTGGACGTGTGCCATTTCACACAATAAAAATTTGCATATTTCTCAAGTCATGAGTGATCACTGTTGGAAGTGAGCTTGTCTGTCACTGTACTTACCTAAACATGTCAAAGGCTGAAGGATGTTGGTGACCAAGTCTTCTTGTGTTTCTTAAATCAAAGTTTATTTTCATTTTAGGTAGGATTTTATTATTTGATGTCTGATAATATTGATTCGAAACTAAAGCTGGAATGGAGGAAACCTTGTTATGACACGTCAGCAAAGTTTTTATGGGAGACTACAGGAAGAGAACCATTAAAATGGTACCATGAAGTAGTAGAGCTTAATATAGACAGCAGGTAGGTTGTCATGGATATTTGTTCTTGATATGGGTATGGGTAGTTTTTGATTAGGAGTCGCCATGGTAGCCAAGTCTGGAAATAACAATTGTAGTTGTACATGACATTTTTAGGGGGTCAATTCTACCGGGGGGGGGGGGATTCCCCAATGGTTAGCATGTGCATGACATGTCATAAGGTCTGTCTGGAGAGAACACAACCCCGACACAAACAAACAAGATGATTAGTGTAACATGTTATTTATTAAATGAGGACTGAACCATGGGAGTAATTAAGATATAATTAGATTGCATTAAAGAAAGGTACATGCTTATTTAGAACTGTCAAGAATTTACCCAAACAATCTGTTGCTTCTAAACATCAAATCATTGTTTGGCTTAATCGAAACTCATCTATCTGACCAGACACAGCTCTGATCTGGCCTCATGCTGTTGGTCGCAAAAATCATAATTTGCAGAAAAAAAAATTGAAACTGCCAATTAAAATTTGATTATGACGATAACTGTGGTGGTAATGTTTTGAAATTTTTTTTAAGAATTTTTATCCCGTAATGCTACATTGAGTGTTACTGATGATAACATGGTGGCACGGGCCTATACATGATTTATCAACAAACTGATCTAATAGAGCTTGGTTTAAGCTGTCATGCCTGATTTAGTCGTACGATATAAAGGCCTGTTCTCACGGTGCGACTTGTAGTAACTACTTGTAGTATCTACGTGTTGTATCTACATGTAGATTACAAAATCGTATATAAATGAGTTGATACGACTTGGAATCTCGCGATAATCTCGTCTCGTCTTAGCATAATGGCGTCATCAAGCGACGAAGAGACACTGGCTATTATTGCCCTACATTTGATAAATAAGAACAAAAAGAAAAAGAGAAAACCCAAATCCGCCTGGGTTAGGTTGTGCGAGGTAAAAATTGACAAAATTCTCTGTCTCAGTTTTGCTGAGCGGCTCTTGATGGGTGCGCTTCGTGTCCATGGTTACAAACAACAAGGGGAGAGAACTCGTGTTTGTACTAATACTCGACGTCTCTGATTGGTCAATTTCATACGATCAGGTTGACTGAAATAGGGAAGTTTCTATTTCACCCAGCTCGCTTTCAACTGGTTGGGAGCTTGTAAGTTGGTACGACTAGGGTGTTCTCACTCTGCAACTCGGGTCGATACTACAAGTGGTTACTACAAGTCGCACCGTGAGAATGGGCCTTAACTAAATGCCAAGCAGACAATATGTCACCTGTTTAATACATTAATGGACAATAAAATTTTATTTTTATATATACATGTTACCACCCATCGTGTGACAATCAAATATAAAGATTGGTTGAATCTGATTTATAATGCCTGCATGTGTCAACTACCAGGGGATAATGACCTTTCAAGAAAGATTAATAGCTAACTCAATAGTAAGTGCAGGCGGGCTGCACTACACATAATAGCTAACTCAATATAGTAAGTGCATGTGGGGGACTGCTCCACACATAATTTCCACAAAAACAAATACAGGGACAATGCATCATACTCAGAAACCACAAATAAACAAACAATTCAGTATTAATTATCCACAATATTCAAATGAAAGGGTAAAGCTTAATATTATCCATAATATTCAAAATTAAAGGGACTAACTCAATATTATTCATGATATTCAAAATAAAAGGGGCTAACACAATATTATCCATGATGTTCAAAATGAAAGGGATGAACTCAATATTATTATCCATGATATTGAGATTGAAGGGGCTAACTCAATATTATTCATGATATTCAAAATAAAAGGGGCTAACTCAATATTATCCATAATGTTCAAAGTAAAAGAAGCTAACTTAATATTATTATCCATGATAGTAAGAATTAAAGGTGCTAAAGCTGAAACTGAGTATTAGCAATACTATTTAAAATTAAAGAGGCTAAATCAAACCACCACTGTTTGGTGTTTGGTGTTTAATTTTCAACAAATGTATATTTATGGTGATATAGCTGATAAAATTTAATGTTATATTCATGTTTTTATGGTCACTACAAAACACCATTCTCACCTTGCTTTACAAATTAATATTACACTTTTCGAACCCATAACCTAATAACTTTCAACCACAGCTGTATGGCATTTAATTTTCAACAAATTGTAAGATCATTGTGCTAGATGACGTGAATAGATATTGAACATTTAATAGGGATATAAAATCACACATGACCAGATGTTGACCACTTTTTTTTTTTATTAAGCTTTCATGTTTTCAGTCCTGATTTTACATCTTTTCTAGAAATCTAAAAAAATTTGAAAAACTAAACAAATTGCTTAATAGTCAGATCGTTCAACTAGTGAAATCGATAAGATTTGTGGTTATTGACATCTGTTGTTGTAATCTGTGGATTTTATCTGAATCAAATAAAATATACATTTTATATAAAGATTTTTAAGCAATAAATTTTAAAGCGAGAACTTCCTATTTTTATGTTAATATATTTTTAAAATGTATTCAAATAAAGCCTTAAAATAGATGGTATCTATAAATAGTCCTACCTTGGGAGAAGATTCATATGTATTTACAAATAAACCATATTATATAATATATTTATTTATTTATTTATTTATTTAAAAAAAAAAAAGCTATTGCATGGGGGAATAGAAAAACAAGGGAGGTAATTGTGTTATTATTTCTGGTATGAATGATTTTTAAGTGTGGGAAATAATGCCTATAATCATATTATAGTGAGTTGGGCAAAAGACATAGCAATAATTATGTTTTGACTTTCTTAGAAAATATGAAATTCTCGCTTTAAAGGGTTTAATTTCATTTTGAGCAGAACAGTAGGAGGTTTAACATCATTTTATTTCATTTGTGTAAAGGGTGGGGGGGGGAATGGGGTTTAATGATACTAAACTAACATATGGTTTAAAACGGCAATTTCATATTTTTTAGTTATATTTTTAAGATATATTAAAATAAAGCCCTAAAATAGATTGTATCTATAAACAGTCCTACCTTGTTAAAAAATAATCCTATTAATCCTATAATTCACTGTTGCCAGTTGAGAAATTTACAAAAATATCATTTTCAACTTCAAATTCAAACGTTTGATTGAAGATCGCCATTGTATGGAGGGGAATGGGGAAACAAGGGAGGTAATTCGAGTAATTGTGTTATTATTTTCGGTGTCAAGGATTTTTATGCCTGTGAAATATTGCCCACGATCGTATAACAGTGAGTTGACAACCTTTTGAGCAAAAGACATAGAAATAATTATGTTTTGACTTTCTTAGAAAATATGAAATTCCCGCTTTAACATATGGGACTAACATATGGTTCAACTTTATTTAAATAATTCGCTTGTACTTAGTGTCTTCTTTAGCAGTGGGAAGAAACCGGAAGATCTGAAGAAAACCCATGAGGTTGAACAGGCAACCCTTCTCCTTGTCACATACAACTGGGGAATCAATTAATATCATCTAGCTGGCAAACAGTTGGGCAGGGCCCTGATTCACGAAATCTTAGCTAAAGTTAAAATCCAAATTTTAGTAGATACTTCAGTTTTGATTGGCTAAGCACTAAAATCATTCTAATATTATCCAATCAAATAACTAAAATTTGGATTTTATCTTAGTTAAAATTTCGTGAATAAGGCCCCAGACAGCTAAGCCCCACTCTCCCACATCCCAATAATAAAAAGATGGTTTGGGCAAAATAAGACTTTATTGAAACAAGGCAAAGTTTTATGCTGAGCAATAAATGCATAAATGATGAAACGATTGTAACAATGAGAGAGAGAGAGAGAGAGAAATGGGGTTTAACGTCCACTCAACACAACCAGGTCATTTTGGGACTAACATATGGTTTCAATTTTATTTCAATAATTTGCTTGCGTGTAGGGGTCTTTAGCTGTGGGAGGAAACCGGAGTGCCCGGAGGAAACCCACGAGGTTGAGAAGGCGGCCCTACATCCATGCCACATACGCTCACACCAGGGCTCGAAACCACAGCCGCAAGCCAGAGGTGACCGGCCAGTTAGAGGTCGAAGCACCGCACTCTAGACCACTAGGCCATCCCCCCCCCTCCCTGTTTAAATGGAAGTTTAATACTCTACCAACTGCGCTAATGAACATGGAGCATACACGTACAATACAGTGTACTATGAGAGCAATTAGATCTAGAAATAAAATGGGGTTTGAAATCCTACTTTACTACTGCATCTAGGCTAAAAACAATGATGTAGGCTAATGGCAGTTATGTAGGCTAATGGCAGTTATGTAGGCTAATGGCAATTATCAAGGCTAATGACAAAGATCTAGGCTAATGACTACAGGAGTAATTTATGTAACCTGTTTTATAATTTCAGTTATATATTAGCTTTTACTGCTGATGTGGATGACAATGCTATGGAAGGTATAGGTGTGGCTTTAGATGACATTACATTTAGTCCCAGCTGTTATTCTGCATCACATAGAGGTACATCTTTTAACTTATAAATTTTTCTGTTAGGTCTAATGTAGACCGACCCTGCACTTTTTAGAATATGGTGATATCCAAGGTGCATGCAAATCAAACAACTGACCACAGCTATACATCCAGTTTGTGGAGCACTCAAATTAAGAGCGAGTTCCGGCTCTATTGACATGTGACATAGATAAGTAATATGGCGACTTTGTTCATTTTCAAGGTTCTTCTTTCTTTGTCAATTTTCACATTTATCACCCAAAGGACAAGAGATTTTATTTGAAGTGCATCACCCTAGGGCTGGACGATATTGACAATTTTAAATATTGCGATATTTGAAAAAATATTCACGATATATTGAAATATCGCGATATTTTTACGTGTGTAATGTTTTATTAAAAAATGTGTATAAATTAGGGCTGCAACGATTCATCGATGAATCGATGAACCGCGATTTTGTAAAAATCCACGACGCACGATACAATCAATGTCCGTATCGCGATTCATTATCCAAAAAATCCACAAAAAAAGACCAGCGTTCTGTCGTTTAAATATCCTAACGTGGAATGCGTAAATAATTCCACAAGCAAAATTACTTTTTTTACTGTAAGCGAGTACGTGTTATCACACTCTCGACAAGTTATTTCGCCAAGAATAAATAATATCAGTCTGGATAAGCCACTGATAGATCAGTGGGATAAGCAAGTCGAGCTTGAAATAAAGTAACTTGCAAATTACGCACTTGAATAATATACGGAAAAACATAGAGCATATTATTATAAATACGTCAGTAATATGCGAATTGTGCTAAGATTAATGCACGAGATTGGCGATTGGTGCATACATTGGTCAGCACAATTATCATTTCTATATTTCTAATGTATAATAATATTTTGACATTCAAAATTCCGTACTGTTATTTTCTTCGCCATTGCCACATCTGCGACTGACCTGACAACGAGAAAGCTTTTCATTGGCTGAACTTGTTGTGGCAATACGAGCCAGTCATATTGATTCTGCAGCTGAATTTTTATAATAATAATGCATTCGTCAACAAATTCAATGTGCCAAAGTCAAAGCCCAGCTAAGGCATGGGCCTGAGGGGCCCAGGGCCCCGCGGTTCATGGCAAAAAGAAAAATTTCAGATGACAGTTTCACAGTAATCGATCTAGCGGCGCGAAGTGTCGAGTCGGAGCTATCCACCAACCTTCAACTACCTTCTCTGTGTAGTTCCACTCGGTTATCGGCCTAGGCTGCTAGACTTTGTATGTCGTTCGGAATTGAATAGATTTCCTAATTTCGCACATAATTAGCAATATATCGTCAATAAATATCGCGGTATTTACGATAATCTGCAAAAAACGATATATTGCTATACCGCGATGTTTTTGGTGACCAAAGATCGTCGACGATGAAAAAATTTGACATCGCGATATATCGGGATATCGAGAATATCGTCCAGCCCTACATCACCCTAAGAATTAGGTTTTATTTGAAGCGCATCACTTCAAGAATTAGGTTTTATTTGAGGAGCATCACCTCAAGTGTTAAGTTTTATTTGTAGAGCATCACCTCAAGAATTAAGTTTTATTTGAAGCACATTTCCTCAAGAATTAAGTTTTTCATGTGGATGTTTATTGTTGTCGCTCCTGTCCGTCTGTTGTTGTGTCATCTGCAATTTGTTTGTTAACACTCTACAGGTTACACTTTTTTTCCAGTTCTGATGAAACTTAAAAAGTATAGGTTTATCTCTCAAAGATCCCGGTTCCTTTCAATATTGGCATGTATCTTGAAATGCATGTTTATAACCCAAATCTTGATTACTTTCGATATTTGACCATATCTTATTGTAACTTCGTGAATTTTGGCCCTTGATTGTATGAAAAATCGTGTTTTTAGCTTGTGGCTCTTCAAGAGGTCACAATTATCAGCCAATTTAAAAATGTCTTCGAATATATCACTATTACATCATGCTGGGCGAAATAGTCGCACCTCGTAGGCAATGAGATATGGTATATCAAGGTTGTGAACCCTCTAGAGGTCATAATTTTGTCCGATTTTGATGAAACAAGAAATACATGTTTATAACCCAAAGATATTGGTTCCTATTCATATCGAATTGTAACTTCCTGAATTATGGCCCTTGATTGTACAAAAAAACATGTTTTTAGATTGTGGTTCCTCTAGAGGTCACAATTTTTATCCGATTTTTATTACCGTTTGATGATAATGGTTAAGTTCAAATTTTGTGAAAATTGGACAAAAACTGCTTGTGAACGCTCTAGAGGCTAAAGTTAATATCCAATTTAAATACAGTGTTTAAGGTCATGAGACGAAGAAGCCTATTGATTTTCAGCGCTTTCCATTAATTACTGCCAGAGTTATGACCATTGATCACTTCAAAAAATCTTGTGGACGCTCAAGAGGCCAAAGTTGATATCCGATTGACTTTAAATTTATACAGTTTTTAAGGGTATGAGATGAAGAAGCCTAATAATTTTCAGCAATTTCCAATAATTACTGCCAATGTTATGGCCATTGATCACTTTGAAAAACCTTGTGGACGGTCTAGAGGCCAATGATTAAATTGATACATAGTGTTCAAGGTCATGAGATGAAGAAGCCCATTGATTTTCAGCAATTTCCGATAATTCCTACCAAAGTTATCTCTCTTGATCACTTTGAAAAATCTTGTGACGCTTTAGAGGCCAAACTTATGATCCGATTGACTTCAGATTTATACAGAGTTTAAGGGGTTGAGATGAACAAGTATGTTGATTTTTAATGAATTTTGATAACTGAACAGCTAAATCCATGATATTAAATGTTTTGTATGCTAAACATTAGCATGGGGCAGAACTTTATAAAAAACAAAGAAATTCTAATGATTTTCTGATAATTACTTAATAAGTTGTTTCTCTTAGTCAGATTTTGGTGTATTATAAATGTTTCATTACAGAAAAAAAATAAAAATATGCAATAACTCTTGTTGAAAGCCAGTATGATTTAGCTGTGGGAGCTTATGTTTTGTTGACTGGCAACCTATCTTTGATGAAACTTGAAATGTCACAATTTTTAACCAATTTTAAAAAGCGTTAAAATGTATCACCATAAAATACTTGGTCAAACCTGTAGATCTGTGTGGCTGCTCAACAATAGCACAAAAACAGACTTTAGGTTTGAATAATAAAAAGTAAAATGGGGTTTATAGTCCTATTCTGCTCCGACAGGTGGCAAAAAGAAGAATTGGTTCATTCGTCTTCATTGCGATTTGGATTAATAAATGCTTTGTCAAAGTCTGTTAATGTTCTGCTGTTGAGCATTATATGTTATGTTATATTAATTTTATTTGTTAATATATACCCTACGGATGTATAATTTTCTATCTATCACTTTCGTATTTACCGTTATATTGCCTGCAGGCCAAATATTTATTTTAGTTTTATGCTACATGTAATAAATTAAGCACTATAGATAAACCTGTCTGTGAAATTTTTAAAATGGATCTAATTATAATGTAAGCAATATCATATAATAATTATTATGTAGCTAATGTACCACACCTGCAGAGATAATTCCAAACAATACATACCACATGCTGTTATAATACATTCTACAAGAGCTATTGCAGGTCTTCCTTTAGACCTGAAAGTTATCTAAATTATTATTAATGGATGTCATCGCTAGCCTGCGATATTTAGCGGTTTGGAAAACATTTTTTGAAAAATAATTAATCAGGACTTTTTTATTGTACCAACTTTAGTTATGATGATCGAGGCTAGCCTAATATTCAAGAGCTAATATCTTGGTTCAGAGTGGAGCAAGTTGACTGAAATTTTCAGCATATTCTATTCACATTATCTAGTTTTTAAAATATTATTGCAAGAACTGTCAGCTCTTTATGTAATTTCCCATAATGTATCATTAACGAATTTGATAAACAAAACTTTGTTTTATATCAAATTTCAAACTTTAATAGATAGATATTTATTACATAAAACAAAGTTTTCTGGTGGAATGTCAATTATTACATCATGAAATTATATGATGGATAAAAAACGCCTAAAAAGTTGATGACAAATGTAAAATGTAACCGATTCTGGTAAAATGAGTCAGAGAGAGAGATATAGGGTTTAACATCCACTCCACACAAACCAGGTCATTTCGGTACCAACATATGGTTCAATTCTACTTAGATAATTCTCTGCGCGTAGGGGTCTTTAGCAGTGGGAGGACTCAAAATAAACCAATGATGTTGACAGGCAACCCTACTCCTTCTTGTCATGTACAACCGGGGAATCAAACCACGCCAGTTGACTAAATGACACTCCTTATGCGCTACAGAACTATTGAAAATATTGATTTTGATCGAAACTGATTCTATGAGGATACTATCTAATGACCCAAAAGATCAATATAGCAAAACATTTTTAAACAAGTTTATTTGGACCTTTTGTAAGAGTACTGTATTCATAAATCTTTCTTTTTTTGTAAAATGCATGCAGAAAAAACTAACTAATTTCTCAGCTTGCTCCGGGACGACTGGTCAATCGGATCCATCCCCTTTCATAATACTTGGCATCGTTATGAAGCGGTGTATCCTTAGTTTATAAATAAGAACAATTTAATATATAATACCGATGCTTTCATTTTTAACCAGTGCATGTAAACAAACTTCTTGGTGCTATCAAACTCAGCTTGTCAATGCAATGCATTCAGTGATTGGCCCAGACATACCGCGCGGCATACTATGAATTAATCAGCAGGCTGAAAATCTGTATCATGTCATGGAATAGAACTAATTAATTGTCATCGATTAATGATTCATTGATTGATAATTGTCGATTTTCCCGGAATAATTAATCGAAACAGTTATTATTTGATATTTTGTTTCATATTTTTTTAAATAAAATTCATATTACGTTAGTTGACATTTGTTTACTGTGGCTTTATACAGCATGTAAAATACAGAAGTATGCCTAAATGGTTCTAGTTGTTTGGATGGGATGAAAAACTGGCATTGACGTGCATGTAAAAGATCCCTTAACTGTTGCAAAACGATATGAGTATGCTGTAGTGCACACTGTATGTGTATGCCTGTCTTCATTAGGCAGAATTTTATTCATTTCCTTATTGATGGTGGTATTGTTTCAAACTTTATTATCACCATGGATCGGAAATGTGAGAATAACAAATGAGTCGAATTGCGACGATTTTCAAGCGAGAAAACAGGCCACCATTTGTTTCATTAACCGCCTTCAAAATGCACTAAGGTGAACAAAAGTATCTCTTATAATAAATGAAATGAAATTGAAACTGGTATCATTCTATCAGTGATTTAGATTCTGATACTGTTATGGTACCTGAAATAATAAAACTCCTATTGTACGTGACAAAGATAAAAGAACATACGAATAGCTGTGATGGCTATTTTGAAGATCAAAAAACTAAACTTGATTACTCAATAAATATTCTTACCATTTAGAGAAAATTTACGTCATATCACGCTGCATGATGTATGTCTATCTGCATTTGCCAAGTCATGCTGAAAAGTAGGGCATTACAACACCCATTCATTTATTTTTGTTTGGAGGTTGGATGGCCAAATAGTTAGCCCATGCTTGCCAGTCATTGAATCAAATGGTGTGGTTTTGAATCCCCGGTTGTGCATGACAAGGAGTAGGGTCGTCTGTCCAACCTCTTGGGTTTACTCTGGGTCCTCCAGTTTCCAACCACTGCTTAAAACCCTTCTGCACAAGCAATTTATTGAATTAGAATTAAACTATATGTTAGCTAGTTTGTGTCGAGTGGACATCAAACCCCATTTCTCTCTCTCTCTCTTTATTTTGAATCAACCCTGTATGTTTTGTTTTTGACAGGTTCAAGTGGAAAACATCATTTTGATTTTCAATATGAATATGAATATAGTTGTGGACCAGGTAAGTCTATTTTTACATACTCCCTTGTAGATTACTATATTGGGAAATCCCTTGTAAATTACAGTATTGGGGAATCCATTTTAAATTACAATATTATGGAATCTCTTGTAAATTACAATATTGGGAAATCCCTTTTGAATTACAATATTTGATAATCCCTTTTGAATTACAATATTTGATAATCCCTTGTAGATTACAATATTGGAGAAACCCTTGTAAATTACAATATTGGAGAATCCCTTTTAAATTACAATATTATGGAATCTCTTGTAAATTACAATATTGGGAAATCCCTTTTGAATTACAATATTGGAGAATCCCTTGTAGATTGCTATATTGGGAAATTCCTTGTAAATTACAGTATTGGATAATCCCCATATTCCTGAAGCAATGGCCAGAGAAATCCCTCTCTTGCTATTGCTGGAATAGCGTCTGTTTCTTGAACTTTTGCGGGAGTGTGTCTATTCTTCCCATGCAATCAAAGCTATAACTTGAGTATAGCCACATGACAGTCCTTCGTTTAATCTGGGTCTTTCATAAAACTTTGGACAGTGATTTAAGGTATTAAAAACGGTGAAAGTATGTTCGTTTCCAAACAGTATTGTTTACATTTTAATCAATTTGATAGCCTCGTTTGTCACGCAATTAGTTTTGCTGCAATATTGTTTTAAAGGTAAAGCCTTTGTAACGCTGTCAGCTACTAGTTGTTAATGGGACTACTGACCAATCATAATTTAGAACAAGAATGTTCACTCTTTACAGCAGTGAGTAGTGGGATTAGCTCTAACGAAACACTGCACGGAGTATGGAGAATCCATTGTAAATTACAATATTGGGTAATCCCTTTTAAATTACAATATTGGGGAATCCCTTTTAAATTACAATATTGGGGAATCCCTTGCAAATTACAATATTAGGAAAGTTGAATCTCTTAGAAGGAATAACAGTCCTTTAATGATCCCATTTGTCAAACATTCGGCATCCACTATCTATATTTAGTCAACAAAAACCATGGCCAACAATGATTTTCACTGAATTCAGTTGTAAATCCAAATGAATCAAGCTGATAGATTATGTAGCAGAGATATTTTGATTTTCTTCTCTTAATTAAATATGCATTATGCAAGAGCCACATCTGTCCATTGCAGGTCTTTCTTTAGGTCTGAAATGTAATATATAGATTAATTAACTTATCCAGACCATTATCAAGTCTCGATGCTATCGCTAACCTGTGATATTGAGTACTTTTAAAATGTTTTGTAGTAAATAGAGTTGTCAAAATCGTAACTGTAGTAGTAATGGTAATTAAGACTAGCTTATGATTGTATCCCTAATATCTAGGTTTAGAGTGAAGCAATTGGACTGGAATTTTCAGCATATTCTCTTTTCTGTATCTATTTTTTAATTATTACAGCGAGAAACAGTCCTTCATGTTTAAAGTGAGTTTTCACTCCTGCTCCTCTTGATGCATATCAGCTTTCTTCCCAGGAGTCATTAAAGACTCGAGCAAATTGGCTAAATCGCTCTCCTAAATATTGAGATTAATAAACTACTTTCAATTTTTGTTTGCTTTTAAACTGCATACATTCGAGATATCAGGAGCTTTTTATGGCTCTCGCACAATTTTATAAACATGAAGGACTGGAGAATTATCGACTCTTTATCTAATCGTACCTAATGCTACTTTGAATGTTGAATAATTTGAAAATATTTCAGCAGGGATTAAACTGTGTAAAGGTTATTGTCTCCGAAAGATTACATAAAGATTATATAAAATATTAATAACACTGTTACCCAGGTATCGTTTAATCTTCTGTATCGAGAGCTTATTACACTCCAGATCATCTAATTTATACTTGTATCCAGATTAATGCTGACTGATTCATTTTTGTGATGAGTTTTCAATTTACAAGTGTTTAATATCCTGACCACTGTTCAAAAATAATCAATATAATAAATCAATAATCAATTGTGTTGTTTATTAAAAATGAAATGAAATGAAATGAAATGGGGTTTAACGTCCTACTCTTATGCACCTAACCTGGGCTAATGGAAGACGGGCATACGCCATACAGTGTGCTATGAGGGTAATTTTGCCCGGGCAGCGGCGCTACGGCCTACTCTTATATCGAATTCCAACTGCCAAGGGATCTTTTACATGCACTCCAATGTGTACACGGGACCTCGGTTTTTCGTCCCATCCGAACGACTGGGCAGCTCTCCTTGTCAGGCCCTCCTTCTGCATCATTGACAAGGGGAAACCACGCCGGAAAATCGAGATGAACTTTCCCGGCCAATGCAGGGATCGAACACCCGACCTCCAGACTAGCGAACCAGTGCCTTATCCACTTAGCCACCGTGATTCCCTTGTTTATTAGAACTCTATTGCTAAGGTTGGGACGGGGGAGCTGAATGGTTAGTAAATGTGTGCCATATCGATCATATAAGTTCTGTCATTGAGTCAACTGGTGTGGTTTCGATTCCTAGGTTGTACATGACAAGGAGTAGGGTCGCCTGTCAAACCTCGTGGGTTTTCTCCGGGTCCTCCGGCTGTAGATCCCTGCATGCAAGCCGATTATTGAAATAAAATTGGACCATGTGTTAGTCCTTAAATGACCTGGTTTGTGAGAGTTGACATTATACCCATCTCTCTCTCTCTCTCTCTCTCTCTCTCTCTCTCTCTCTCTGATAATAATATAAGAATAAACACTCCAGTATCTGTAACAAGTGTTAGGTGAATACCAATGTTAAATATAGCTATGGATGTAAATGAATTAAAATAGTCGCCCACTGAAATAACAATTCTTTGTATTCTTTATCATGATGTATTTACTAATGGACTGTTTTAATAACTTACAGATGAAATATGATTGTCGTTGTTTGTGATATGTTCGAATATAAAAGACCGATATATTGATGTGCAGTGACAGATTAATATATTGATTATTCTCGTCTTCAACAATGTGATAGCATACCAATCAAATGTTGGTATTTATAGATGATCGAAGACAAAAGAAATATCATTATTGCTTTTAAAGGAAGTTTGTTCAAAAGTCTTTGTTAGATATCTTGAGGTTGATGAAAATAATTTATATCATTCTTTTTATACACCCACATTTTCATGCAGTTAAACACAAAAACATGGGTACGGTATCACAAAATCATCTTTTATGGCATCTACCATTTCATAAGTGTGATAACTTTCTTCCTCGGAGAACACAACAACAATTTTTCTCTTTTTATTTTTATTTGGATTCACCTTTTCATGTATCATAAAACCTGTCATTGAGTCAACAGGCTTGTTTTCGAATTCCTGGTTGTATGCGACAAGGAGTAGGGTCGCCTGCCCGACCTCGTGGGTTTTCTCCACATCCTCCGGTTTCCTTCCACTGCTAAAAACCTCTACGCAGAAGTGAATTATTGAAATGAAATTAAAACCCTAATTATGTTAGTCCCGAAATGACCTAGTTTGTGTCGAGTGGACGTTAAACCCCATTTCTCTCTCACACACCCTTTTTATGTAGATGTATATTATCGTACTTCTGTTCGTCTGTTTGTCACCATATTTATCAGATGTTGACGAAACTTGAAATGTAGGCTAATATCTCAAAGATCCCTTTAGATATTGGCGCATATCAGATCATCACCTCCTGGATAATGGCCCATGATTGTACGAAACATTACATTTTTAACTCATGGACCCTTAATTTAGAGGTCACAATATTCATTCGATTTTAAAAAACATTCATAATGGCTGAGTTAGAATTCCCTGAAAATCAGATTGAAACTTCCTGACAAAATTGTTACAATTTTTATCCGATTTTGATAAAGCTTGTCAGACCTTAACATCCTGGATTGTACGGAAATCAATTGCACTATAATGGTTGCGTTAGAATTCCCTGAAATCAGATTTAAACTTCCCGGCAAAATTGTCATAATTTTTATCTGATTTTGATGAAACTTAAGAATATGTTTAAATCAAAAAGATCTTGGCTCCTTTTGATTTTGATGCATTTCAGACCATAACATCCTGGATTGTATGGAAATCACTTGTTTTTTTTTTAGTTTGTTTTTTATCTCTTGCAAAGTGTAGGGATATCTTGCTCAGCAACCGTTTAGTTTTTCTTATCCTTTGACAGTGAACTAGCATCTTTCGAGGTTTAGCTTTTTTGTGTTACGATTCGAATGACCAGCCAGTCTCCCCCCCCCCCCCAACACACACACATCCTGCACCACTGAAACCAAAAATGTGGAGGAACTTTTTCGGTCGGCATCAGAAGGAATCCCAAGACTTCGTCGTTAGTGAGCAAGGGCCTGATTCAATTTAATTAAATAATTCACTTGGGGGTAGGGATCTTTAACAGTGGGAGGAAACCAGAGGTTAGACAGGCAAACTTGCTCCTTGTCACATGCCCCCGGGAATCAAAATCACTCCGTGACAGACGTGGGTAAGACGCTGACTCGCTAGCCTGGAGGTCGGGTGTTTGATCCCTGCATTGGCAGGTGTTTTCCCCTTGTCAGTGATGCACATTGGCGTGCATGTAAAATATCCCTTGGCAGTTGGAATTCGATATATTAGTAGGCTTTAGCACTGCTGCCCGGGCAAAATTTCCCTCATAGCACACTGTTTGGCATATGCCCGTCTTCCATTAGCCCAGGTTAGGTGTAGAAGAGTAGGACGTTACACCCTAATTAATGTTGATAAATGGATGTCATTTACTTGCACATTTGATGAAAGATAAAATGACACCTTCTCATTGATGAAGTTATTAGTATCAATAACGAGCTCATTGCATTTAAAAAAAACTAAACAAAAGTTACAGTGTCATTCTCAAAAAAAATAAAGAAATCGCTCTTTTAGCTTTTCTTGAATGAGATATCAGTTCAATCATGTTTACATGTTTTGAAGACAGGAGAAATTATCAATCATTCCAGAAAAATGCAATTTCAAAGAATTTAATTTTATAGCCCGTGCTGGAATTCCCTGTAGGGCCTTAATGTCTACAGGGACCTCAAGACAAAATGTATCGTATTTTTTTACAAGGAAAGTAAATCAATTGTGTACCCTGATCTTACTCTAGGATCACCGATCCAACATGGCGGGTTTTCTTTAGGTCCTTCAACTTCATCCCACTGCTAAAGAGAAAGAGAAATGGGGTTTTACGTCCACTCGACACAAACTAGGTCATTTTGGGACTAAAACATGGTTCAGTTTTATTTCAATAATTTGCTTGCATGTAGGGGTCTTTAGCAGTGGAAGGAAACCGGAGGACCCGGAGAAAACCAATGAGGTTGGACAGGTGACCCTGCTGCTTGGCCCGTACAACTGGGGAAAAGAAATCCTGCCAGTTGACACAATTACACACCTTTTGATACAGCGCGCATGTGCTAACCATTCCGCTTTAAACAGGACAAAAGTACAAATTAGATGATACTGGGTGACTTTAAATGATTTTTACGAACTTTTAAACAAGATTTGATATGAAACAAATGTGAAAAAAATTAGTGCTAAACATGCAATATTAAATGTTACATCCCACTTCTACCTCGTTGCCACTGGCAACCTTTGATAAAACTGTCCTGTTTATTTCCAATACAGGCATAGAAGTATCCGTGTATCAGAAATCAACGGTACGCCTTTCAGAAAGAGTACTGTTCATGTCTGATATACAGATAGTTTTATACAAGCATTGAAAATAAGCAGGATGAAAACAAACGCCTAGAAAAAGTCATACATTTTATTGCAAAAAAATTTCAACGGACGAACCAGGATTGACCCACGTTTTCCACTTTCCTTTACATTTCGTTAAATATAATCAACGGAGACAAGTTGTTTTGACAATGTGGCTGGCTGTTCACGTAATCAGTCTGTGGAGTGCAGTCTACATAAACACATTATTGTTTTATGCTCTGGTTAAGCATCAAGACGTACGTGTAAATACTGCTCAGGTCGTTTCTATACTGTGAAATCATTCTACCATGAAATGTAAGGTCACGCACAGAAAGGGATAAATCAAAGAGCAGAAATTATTTGTCACATTTTGGTTGACACGACTCGATAATAAATACTATTTTCACATTTCGCATCACAATTCTCTATAGAAATGTGATGTAAGTGACTTACTGGCACCTTTCCTTGGTGTATCGTTAAAGATCAGGACAGTTTTGGTCGAGGGGTCCAGCCGATGACATTGTCTTTACATTTTATTTTTTTGTACCCTGTGACATAAATTATCCACCATTAAACATACATCATACATTAGCTAAACCTGCCTATTGCATGTCTTTCTTTAGGCCTGAAACAGTCATTGTTTTTTAAGGAGAGCCATTTTTTTCAATTTGTTGATTGAGGGGAGCTTTTTTTGGCTCTCCTCTGAAATACAAAAATAACGACTGCTGAAAGGTTATCTAAGTTAATAATCAGACTTTGATTAACATATCCAGACCATAATCAACTCGCGATCACATCGTTAGCCTTCGATCTAAGGTGGATTTTGATCCGATTTACTGCATAACATTCCTTTTCGATTTAATTATCTGTAAGTTTATTGGGGGTTGGGATGGCCTAGTGGTCTAGAGTGCCGCACTTCGACCTCTGGCTTGCGGCTGTGGTTTAGAGCCCTGGTGTGAGCGTATGTGGCATGGAGATAGGGGCGCCTTCTCAACCTCGTGGGTTTCTTCCGGGCACTCCGGTTTCCTCCCACTGCTAAAGACCCATACGCGCAAGCGAATTATTGAAATAAAATTAAAAACCATATGTTAGTCCCAAAATGACCTAGTTTGTGTCAAGTGGACGTTAAATCCCATTTCTCTCGCGCTATAACAGTTCAGAAATAGATAATACAAAATGAATATGTTGAAAATTTCATTCAAATTACTTTATTCTGAGCTAAGATATTAGCCTTTGAAGGTTTGACAAAATGTGTGCACAGATTGTAACCATCGGGTTATGGTAATATGAATATAGAAAGGGATTTATATTCAAAATTTTAAAACAATTATCAGTTATGTTCGGTAAAATACATGAACTGTCCAAATTGAACGACATTTGTTTAGTCCATTCCACACGCTTTTTAATTACTATATAACTTTCTCATGAGTCATTGTAATGTAATATAAAATGTTTATTGTGTCCTAGATATTGGATATTAGGATCCCATATTTTCAGGGCATGATAGGAACATTAATATTAGATAATACCTGTGTATATATATCATACCCTGAAAGGGGTTTTACAGATGTCTGTGTTAAATGCAATATCCAACTGCTCGAAATGAAATGAAATGGAGTTTACTGTCCTACTGTTCTGCTCCGAACTGGGGTAATAAGGACAGGCATATGCCATACAGTTTGCTATGAGGAAAGTTTTGCCCAGACAGCGGCACTACGCCCTACTCTTATATTGAATTCCAACTGCCAAGGGATCTTTTACGTTCATACGCTAATGTGTACACTGGACCTCATTTTTTGCCGATCTAAACGACTCGGCAGCTATCCATGTTAGGTCCTCCTTCCTGCATTACTGACAAGGGGAAACCACGTCGAAAAATCTGGATGAACTTTCTCGGCCAATTCAGGGATCGAACACCCAACCTCCTGGCTAGCGAACCAGTGTTTTACCCACTTAGAAACTGTGGCCCTAACCAAAAGCTCGAAGATATTTTGTATAAAGAAATGATTCTATGATTAAATTACACCAAAACAACCATACACACAAGCAAATTATTGAAATAAATTTGAACCATATGTTAGTTCTGAAATGATCTAGTTAAAAGTTAAACCCCATTTTTCTCTCTCTCTCTTTAATAACTGCTTCCACCAAAATGATATCACAGACAGGCCTAGGATAGCCGAAGCTGCATATTTAGACTATGATTTTGCAGTCTATTAAATTGCAGCCTTTGGCCATGGAATAGTTTAGTGGGAAGTTTTTCCCTATTTTTAATAGAATACATTGCGCTTGGTAGTGGATAATTTAAGACCTACGTGTTCACAGGATTTTTCGGTCGGAAATTAAAATCTGTGATTTGTAATCCCCGAAGTATGCAGGCGTCTAAGTAATGGTTTGTAAGGTTTACGAAGCAGACAGTTCGAAGATACAGACAGTGTTTTATTATTTGATTTTGGGATGGAAATAGATGAAATCCCAAGGCACCCATTATCAAAGATCAGTGTTAATTGAGGGGAATATTCCTTGCCTGAGGGGGAAGATTTCGAAAGTCTGTCAAATCAATAAAAAATAACATTCTCGGAATTGCTTATGCCTACGCGTAAGATCATAGGGTCTGTCCTTGATTCCAGTTAGGTGGTTTCGATTTGCCGCTTGTACATTACAAGGGGGTTGGGATGGCCTAGTGGTCTAGAGTGCCGCACTTCGACCTCTAGCTGGCGGGTCACCTCTGGCTTGCGGCTGTGTTTTCAATCCCTGGTGTGAGCGTATGTGGCATGGAGATAGGGCGCCTTCTCAACCTCGTGGGTTTCCTCCGGGCACTCCGGTTTCCTCCCACTGCTAAAGACCCCTACGCGCAAGCGAATTATTGAAATAAAAAATTAAACCATATGTTAGTCCCGAAATGACCTAGTTGTATCGAGTGGACGTTAAACCCCATTTCTCTCTCTCTGTACGTTACAAGAGGTTCGCCAGTCCAACCTTGTGGGTTTTCTTTCCGGTTTCCTCCCACTGCTAAAGACCCCTACGCACAAGCAAATTGAACCATGTGTTAGTCCCGAAATGACCTGCATTATAAGGATGCATTATGTGAGAGCTAAGTCCACCTAGTTCATGTCTGCTTGTTTTGGCTTCAAATGTTATATAAATTATTATTTAGACATTTATTAACATGGCAAGTCTAATATCAACTCTCTAGAAAACCGGATGGCTGAGATTTAAAGAGAGCTTATTCTATTGCCGCCCCTCGTCTTTGGAACGCCACGCCTTCAAACATTCGAAATGCACCATCACTTGAATATTTTAAATCCCTACTAAAAACTCACCTGTTTAGCATAGCATACTATCAGTTTTAATTATTATATTTGAGTTATTTAAGAAATTTTAAATTTTTGTTTTCTGTTTTGTTCTTAGACTTTTTTCTGAATTATTTCTTTTGATTGGGAATCTTTTTTTTTAAACATAAATGTTCTTTATATACATTCATCTGTGATATTTTTTTAATTTTTTTATTGCTTTTAATTTTATGTTGTACCGCCTATTGAGATCTGTGTTGATGTAATTGGCATTAAATAATAAAAATTATTATTATTATTATTGTTTCACAATCTCCTTTAAAATCATCTCAAACTAAAATTTCATCCATACTTAACATAAATCAGTTTCACAAAATGATTTTAAGCGTTTTAGATAAGATCCACCAAAATAATATTTTAACTTAAAATAGTGGTGTTTCACAAAATTCTATTTTAGGAATAATGATAATTTTGCCAATGGTACGAGTCACATAATTTTAAATTTTACCATAACGGCCTAGATTATTCGTTTCAGACAATAAAATCATATGTTTGTGACAATTCTCTGTGATAGTTTCTAATTACCATAAAACTGTGAAATTCAAGTGATTTAGTTTAACGATGCACATTATTTCCATTGAAGCCTGCGAGTATATCAAATGCCAAGGTAAACCCACCGATGTATTTCGAAACGACTAATGTGGAATAATATGACTGTGCAACATTGCTACAAGGTATGACAGGGGTGGGGCTATCCTATATACCGGAAAACACCCCCAAAACACCGGAATAAAACAGAAAACAACTGGAAAACACCGGAAAAACATTAAATACAGGAAAACACACTAAATACCGGAAAAGTCCCTAAATAGGCAACTCGGAGCCTGGTCCTCCGGAAAACACACAAAAAAAACTAAACCAAACCCTTACCCACGCACACAGAGGATCAGACTCAAGGCTACCTATTTAGGGTGTTTTCCGGTATTAAATGTGTTTTGCGGTATTTAGTGTTTTTCCGGTGTTTTCCGGTATTTAGTATAACATGGTGTTTTCCAGTGTTTTCCAGTTTTTTTTTGTGTGTTTTCCGGTATATAGTATTGCTGACAGGGGCGGATCTAGGAGATTCGAAAAGGGGGGGCGCCGCAAAATGAGGGCACTGACTGCGGGGACGGGGCACGCTGCTGAGAGGGGGGGGGGATCCCCCAAGATTATTATCTGTCATTTCAAGAGCTATTTGGCTGATATTTTCGTTTGGAACAGACATATTTGGGTCTGAGAAGCGCTGCCCCTTGCGACCCCCCCCCCCTTGAATCCGCCTCTGTATGAAACTCTCCCCATTGACATTGTAACCTTTAGTTCAACCTGTCAACAGTTTTCAGTTTTGAAGTGTATTTGCTTACACCCTAAGTGACTGCACCAGAAATATGCACAGCGCATGTAATTTCAACTCAAATCTATTAAAAGTTACAATAAATCTTCGTGAAATGCTTGAAATTTACAAGTTCATTTAGTTAAAATCTATTTTGGTGGTTTTGGGTTTAGTTATTGTGAAACTGATCCCAGGTATATAATTTTCGAGGTGTTATATCGAGACTTGTAATAAGAGCCTGTCTAGCTGTATCTAGCTGGCTCTATGTGACAGCGAAGTTTTATATAATATATATTCGGTAAAATATTTTTTATTCACCCACTAATTGAAACAGAAAACTACAGGATGAATGGAATTATATCAGTCTTGAAAAAAGTCAAAATAATGCATTTGATATACAGTTGAGTTGGGGGATTCCATTAAAAATATAGAATGCAATGACATGAAAAAATAATATTTATCCAGGGATGAAGAAGTTTTTGCATATTGACTGTATATTGCTGGGGAGGCAGTGGCTTAGTGAGTAATATGCTGGTTCCGTAGCCTGGAGTTCATGTGCTTGATCCCTGCAATGGGGAGGGAGATGGAAAAGTGGGCTTTATTGTCCACGCGAACAAACTAGGTCATTATGCGACGAACATATGGTTTAATTTTATTTCAATAATTTGCTTGCACATAGGGGTCTTTAGCAGTGGGAGGAAACCGGAGGAAACCGGAGGACCCGGAATAAACCCACAAGTTGGGCAGGCAACCCTACTCCTTGTAACATACAACCAGGGATTCGAAACCACACCAGTTGACTTAATGAAAGGCTTTATGATACAGCGCATATGTGCTTACCATACGGTAAACCCCACGATATTGTAGGGGATTAGTGTCCATGTCTGACTCTCACTGTTACAAACTATAATATTTGGCTCTTAGAATTATTTCTGGATAAACACTAAAATAAAAATACGTCTGCCAAAATAAGCTTAGTTATATACCCCAATGCATAATTAAGCGCATTATTGAAATAAAATTGAACCAATATGTATTTTCATTTTTAGAAACACCATTAAACACAAAGCAATTTCTGTCATATATTTCATATTTCTTTTTATTAAAAGCAAATACATTCTCTGCCAATAACAAAAGATGGCATTTCTCTTTTAATGGAAATTTATGTCGCTTGTTTACTAAAAATGTACAAATGCCTGGTTCTCTTGAATAAATCTTAAAAAGTGATATCAGAAATCAATACTTCATTACCACCAACGATACATTTTATTGTGCTGTTTTTTTAATGGTATTGTAAATAAACTCTGAAAGATCAGAATCAAAAATTATTGCTATTACTAAAAGCTTTGAAATGAGATCTCTTAAGATGTACTTGCAATATTTGCATCATCTAATAACGAATTGAAGTGTAGTGAAATGGAGTACAACGTTCTACTGTTATACAGGGTTAATGAAGTCGGGCATATGCCATACAGTGTGCTATGAGGGGAATTTGCCTGGGTGACGGCATTATGGCATACTCTTATATCAAATTCTAACTGCCAAGGGATCTTTTACATGCACGCCAATGTATACATGAGACGACCTCTTTTTTTTGTCCCGACTGAAAGTTTTTCTTGTCAGGCCCTTGATCCTGCACCACTGACAAGGGAAACAAGAAAATCATGCTAATGCGGGGATCGAACACGCGACCTCCAGGCAAGCGAGCCAGTTTTTTACCCTCTTAGCCACTGTGGCTCCCTTTCTGATAACATCTGGGATGATTCACAAATACTTAAACTGAAACATTTTACAGGATAATATTGGTGTCAGTCATTATCACATATGTGATAGAACTGGTTAAACATAATTTCAACACAGTGATCATTGCTACTATAGATGAGTAATAAAGGTTTCATGAATCGGAAGTGACAAACGCAAAAGGAAAACACGGGTTATTCCTCTATATAACTGACTGAAGTGATAACAGATACATGGGCAAATTTCATTGGTTATCAACTAAAATGTTTTAAGAATGGAATCTTTTCATTGGTTATCAACTAAAATGTTTTAAGAATGGAATCTTTTCATTGGTTAAAAGTTAAAATGTTTTAGGAATGCAACCTTTTCATTGGCTATAAGCCAAAATATGTACAAGGATTTAAACTCTCAATAGGCAGAAACACTGTTTCCCCACATAACCCAGACACCACTGTTTGGGCTAAATTTCACTCCCATAACACAGCTGTCACTTCATTAGCCTGGTTGGTGCACAACAATAGAACGTTAAACCCCATTTCATTTTCAGATTTGTTTTTTTGAGAATAGGCAGAAAGCCGCTGTTTGGGCAAAATTCCCCTCGCATAACCCGCATTTAACCCTCATTTTCATTAGCGCAGTTGTTGCAAAAACAAAAGGATTTTAAATTTTTATTTTATTTGCAAACTTGGTACTTTGGTAATAGGCAGAAATGCCACTGTTCGGACAAAATGTCACTCATTTAACCTACAGCCAGTTTTTGTTAGCATGGTTGGTGTAGTTAATGTAGGATGTTAAACCCACTTTCATTTAATTTTATAAAAATATTGTGTGCACGTAGGGGATTGGGTGGCAAAATGATTAGTGCATGTACGCTTTATCATAAGCTATGTCATTAATTAAAAAGTCAACTGTCGTGGTTTCGATTCCCCGGTTGTATGTAACAAGGAATAGGTCACCTGTGCAACCTTAAGGGTTTTCTCCAGGCCCTCTGGTTTCCCCCCACTGCTATATTACCCGTATGCACAAGTGAATTATTGAAATAAATTGAGCCATATGTTAGTCTCGAAATGACCTAGTTTGTGTGGAGTCGATGTTAACCACCATCTTTCCCTCTCTCTCCCTCTGTTCAGTTGCACTGTGAAACACTACTGTACCAACAAAAGTACACTGATAGCTCAAATGCCTGTTCATGCGGAACAGTTTTGACATGAAAACACATTTTGTGCCCCTATATAGCGGGGGTTGGGATGGTCTAGTGGTTTAGAGTGCCGCGCTTCAACCTCTAGTTGGCCGGTCACCTCTGGCTTGCGGTTGTGGTTTCGATCCCTGGTGTGAGCGTATGTGGCATGGAGATAGGGGCGCCTTCTCAACCTCGTGGGTTTCCTCCGGGCACTCCGGTTTCCTCCCACTGCTGAATACCCCTACGCGCAAGTGAATTATTGAAATAAAATTGAAACCATATGTTAGTCCCAAAATGACCTAGTTTGTGTCAAGTGGACGTTAAACACCATTTCTCTCTCTCTCGCTCCTATGTAGCCACAGTAACCCCCCTACAATCTTGATAAATGAAAATCACAAGTGTTGGGAGTAAATATCGTTTATTATTATTATACAAAATGATCATATGATAACATAAAAAAAGAAGGCAATCTAAATTAAACTTACAATTTTCCCCAATATTTCCTGTATCTCATATTTTCTGAGTAAGTTGGGATGAAGGAAAATAATAAGTATACAAACGAAAATAAAAAGCCCAATACCAAATTACAAGTACAAATTGCAGGTGGACAATTAGAGAGGTGGTAGAATTAAATTTTTTGCTCTGTAGAAATTCTCTGTGAACCTTTGTGGCATCCGAAAGACAAAAGAAACCAAAGTGTCTGTAAATAATAGGTCGATCACAAAAGCTAATTGATGCAGAACAATAAGGACATAAAAAACTCATTTTGTTTCATTGTAATTACAGCCTTAAGTGACCTCATTAACTTGATCTTGTGGTATACGATTTTATTTGTCTATTACCATACATCATCATGCATCTCTTATTTGAGTGCCATGTTGACATTCAATGAATCTTTACGTCTGGTAGGCGAGACCAAAAAAAATCTATCAAACTGTTACACATTTGTAGTAGTTGTGTAAGTAGTGAAGTCAACATTTAGTTATAGATACGCTATCATAGCGACAACAGCTAGACCAGTTTATATTAACTTATAGTTCTAGTATGAAAACTCTGGATTAAGAAAATGAAAATGTTTGCTGTTAAAATGTGTGTAACAAAGAAAATTTGTGAATAGCGATAAGAACTATTCTGTGGCTAAAGTGTAAAGAATAGCAGATAAATTTAAACTTTTTGTTTGATTAATTTTATTGAACGAATGGAAATGATGAATAAAATAGAATATTTGTGAATAGGTTTCATAGTGACAAGAACTATATTGTGGTTTATATACAGCAGATTCATTTGAACACATTATTTATTGAAAAACAATTAGTGGTTTATTAACATTCAACGTTTAGACGATGTTACTTTCGTCTTTATCAAGCAAATGATAACATATATGTAAAACATCAAGTAATTATATACATTGAATTAAAAGAAGCCATAATATATAGAGATAGTATATAACAAGCACTAATTCATTTGAAATTTTTGTTTGATTTTTATTATTAATGAATAAACTTCAAAGCGACAAGTGTGTGCTGTGTCTTAAAGCCTGTCATTGAGTCAACTGGCGTAGTTTCCAATCCCCTGTTGTAACTGACAAGGAGTAAGGTCGCCTGTCCAGCCTCGTGGGTTTTCTCTGGGTCCTCCGCTTTCCTGTCACTGCTAATTATATAAAGACCCCTACGTTGTTGATTTGTAAAGAATATAAATTTCAATCAAAGTTTTGGTTTGAAAATTTTGTGTAAACTAGGAATTGAAAATATGGAGGCGTTGCTGGTGAAATGTCTAATGACATAGCATAGATATAAGTGATTATCCATCTCTTTCAATATGACGGACGGAGACAGCAGCAAATAAAAAAAAATTTCTTTTGTACCAGTTGTCCTTGTTATGGTGAAAGGCTGTGTGTTCAAAACAAATTATTATTGAATTGGATAGTGTGTTGAATTGAATTGAGTTGTGAATCGAGGTGGGAAAACATTTAATTAATAAGTTTATAATTTACTGACAAGGCAATAATGAAGTGGAACCATGTACTTTGGTTTAAATTTGTAGTGACTTGGATTATTTTAATTTTTAATTCGTCCCCAGCGGTGTGTGTTCAGTATGAATCCGGGAAAGGTAGGCTAATCATTAATTATGATAAGAAAAATTAAAGTTTACATCTTACGGGAGGGGCTGAATGGGTAATGGATCAGAAGGTCAGTCATTGAGTCAAGAGGTGTGGTTTGGATTGCCTGCTTGTACATGACAAGGAGTAGGGTCACCTGTCTCCGTGGGTTTTCTCAAATATTGAAATGAAATTCTGCCATATGTTAGTCCCAGAATGATCTAGTTTATTTTGTGTCAAGTGGATGTTAAACTATTCTTTAAAATCATAAAATACCTAAATGGGTCTTAAAGCAGATATTAAATGAGCATATAAAGTGATTGCAGCTTCAATTAAGTGGAATTCACTATCGTATATCTCTCAAATCTGCCTGTCACTTAAACAACATTTAAATCTTGTTCATACAGATAAACTTTAGCAGACACTTTGTTCTGGAGTTTAGCACAATATAAGAATCCTTATTTTTATGTATTATTTATTTATTTACATATTTCAAAAAATGTAAAATTTCTCTTGACTGAATCTATGCTAATTAAGAAAACACGCCCATGAATTTTGTTCACATCAAATAAAGCTTGTGGGTCTCTTTCTGATTCGACATATCTTTGTAAATACGAAATACTGAATGGACTTGAACCATTTTTCTACTGATATTCCTATTAGAGATTCAACTTTCACAATATTGTAGTTTCTAAGAGATTTTGTAGGGCTAAAAGCATATATATATAATCTTTATTATCCATCTTATTCAAGTTTCCAGGTGGAATGTTTTTTGCAGAATAAGGGGGCTGAAATTTAGCCCAACATTAGGGTGGTCCTTATTTTGCAAAATTTTGAAAAGTTAATGGTGGAATTGGTGAGAAAAAAAATAAAAAAAAGAATACAAAATTTTTTAGAGGGTGCTACCATTTATCAAAGTTTGAACAAAATGTGACTTTTTGGCATTTTTTAATTTTTTTTTTTATTTTGATAGAACTTTAGGAGCCCTGTGGTTCTAGTCAGGCCCAAGGTCCCACTCCTGTTAAGCTGGGCTTTGTTTCTAGTTATTTATTTGTATTTGTCAATAATGAATTATATTTCATACCTCATCAAGATGCGTTAGATTTAGTTATTTATGGTCTTTTTTTCTCCAGATTTTTTCTTCTCAACCTGTGGTGCTGTGGGTCAGAAGGGACCTAGTCAAAAATTGTGTAATGCAGAATATAAACAAAGCTCAAGGAATATTAGTGTCCAAGTTGAGGATGGAGTTCAAGTTTGGACTATCCCTGAAACTGGTATCTACAGGTAAGAGTGTTTATATTATAAATAATAATAATAATTGTCTTATAAAGCGCTAAATTATGTCCAATGGTCATTTCTAAGGCTGTTCAGCCACATTGTATATTATGTGGAAATTTAAGTAACTCTGCATAAATGTGAGAAAGAAGAAATATAACGAGCAAGAAATAAGTGTGAAAAAGAAATGAATGTGAGTTAGAAATTTAAGTGAGCAAGAAATTAAACATACATTATGCAAGAGCTAAATTTGCCAAATGCAGGTATTTCTTTAGGCCTGAAATGCTATCTACATTATCAATTAGACATTCATTAACATACCCAGACCATTATCAACTATCAATGTCATCGCTAGCCTGCGATATTTACTGAATTAGGATCCGATTTGCTGCTCAATTTTTATTAATGATTTAATAATGAAATGGATATTTGAGACTTTGATTTGATATGGTACTGACTTTAGTAATGATGAACGAAGCTAGGATGAAAATTCAATCGCTAAAATCTTGGTTCAGAGTGAATCAATTTGACTGAAATTTTCAGCAAATTACCTTTACATTATTTAGTTATTAAAATAGCATTATGCAAGAGCAAAATCTGCTTATTACAGGTCTTTCTTTAGGCCTGAAATGTTATCTAAATAATCAATTAGACATTAATTAACATATCCAGACCATAATAAACTCTTGATGTCAAGGCTAGCCTTCGATGTTGGCGGATTAAAATCCTATAGGCCGCTTAATGGCCGATGATAATTAAATCAATCAAGTGGATAATCGAGACTATCCTGTTTATATTAATGATTTGAGTAATGATGACCGAGGCTATGTGAATATTTCAAACGCTTTTTTCTCAGCTAATAGTGGATCAATTTGACTGAAATTTTCAGCAAATTACCTTTACACTATCAAGTTTTTAACTATTATATTGAGAACTGCCATCTCGTTATCTAATCTCCCATAATGTATCTTTAAGACATTGAATTGATATGAGCAAAAAACTATTGTGAGAAAGAAGATAATATATGTTTATATTAATTATGCATCATGCTTTTTAGACGCGGGTTTATGTAAGCTAATGGCGGGTTTAGGTGTATCCCATGAATTAAATATTGTTTCAATAAAAACCCCGAGAAACTTAGATTTAAATAAAGAGCGGATGATTCTCGCCATAATATTTCCAAAATAGATAATATACCTAATCAAAAATCAATATATGTGCAAAATCTAATTTATGACTAGAGACAATATAAGTGAAAATATTAAATTTGATCGAAGTTGAGATATAATATCTATTTACACAAAAAAATCAAAATAGCAATAACCTGAAAATAATAATAGACCTATCGTACACGCAAAATCTAATTTTAATTCACGTGTTAAATGAACTCGCGTACAGCTGTGATGGCTTCTTTGATGATTATCCAGTCAACAATCTTAATCTCCTGACTACTAATGTATAGATTGTTCTTCAATATAACACTATCATGTGAATATGCCGCATGTGTTGTGTATGTTTCGTTACAAAAGGAGTGTATTTACTAGGATTTTTGTCGTCAGCACCCTTTAAATCCCGAATAAAAATAAATATTAAACAACACAATAGCAAATGAATAGAGGAAATCTTCGGATTAAATTTTAACTCCGATTTTTGTCTTCAGCACCTCTGAAAACCTGTGGAAAGACATTTTCAACGAAAAAACAGCTACTAAATGGCCAGGTAGCTGTGGGACATTGTTTTGGAACATACCAAATCTTTGACTTGCTTTTTCTCAAAACTTACTTTTGTGAGTTGGGTAGCTTCAAATGGATACAGCTCAGTTAATTTTTGTCCAATTCAAGCAAACTATACATCAAATTGAAGGTAATGAGTTGGACAATGTGAACAATAACTATATTTTTAAAATTTCCTAATTGTGACTCGTAACCATCGTCTTAGCCTTAACAGATGTTTATGGTCTTGCCTTGTTAATAAATGTCTCATTAAGACTGAAAGAAACACCTGCAATTGACAAATTTAGCTCTTACATAAAGCCGGTTAAAGGAATTGAATTGATGTGAGAATGAAATTTGTTAGCAAAAAATTAATGTAATCTAGAAATTAATGTAAACAGGGGCAAGGAATTAATTGGAGTTAGAAATTAATGGGAGTAAATTAAAAATGCATTATGTATGTTCTTGTTATAACAGTTTAAAGGTTAAAGATAAATAACGTATATAACATTACACAGTTCTATGAATTCGTTTGTTCGTTTGTAGGGGCGGGGGATGGCCGAATGGTTAGCATGCAAGCACACAATCATGCGGCCTGCCATTGAGTCAACTGGCGTGGTTTCAAATCCCCGGTTGTACATGGCAAGGAGTAGGGTGGCCTTTCCAACCTCGTGGGTTTTCTTCGGGTACTCAGGTTTCCTCCCACTGCTAAAGACCCATACGTGCAAGCAAATTATTGAAATGAAATTAAACCATATGTTAGTCCCGAAATGACCTAGTTTGTGTCAAGTGGACGTTAAACCCCATTTCTCTCTCTCATTTGTTTCTGGAGTTTAACGTCCACTTCCACCAAGGCTGATATCGTCCTGCATCACTGACAAGGGAAAAATCCACGCCGAAAAATCTGGATGAACTTTCTTGGCCAATCAGGGATCGAACACCCGACCACCAGGCTAGCAAGCCAGCATTTTACCCACTTAGCCACCGTGATCCCCCCTGAGAATAAAGGGTTAAGAATACGACCGTCTCACTTTTTTCATAAAAGGTTGTTTTACTTTTTTTTTTATTTACCTGAGCAGGGTGCATGGGGTTTGAACCACCCCAAACCTCCCCTCTGGATCCAACTCTGAATATCATGGATAAAACCCATTAGATTGTCCGTAATAATGAAATATAAAATAATTGTTGAGGCTACCTGCCGTCTGTTGCCGAATTACAATAATCTCAAATTATAGAGACACAAAAGTAGATAAACTGAGAGTTCGCTATGTAAATTCTTAAATCGTTTACGTGCCTGGAGTCAAGTGCTTGATTGATTGCCTTCCACCAAGAGACAAGCCTAGGGCCCAGTCCTCATAACTTTGTGAAAAGAAGACATTTTGATGATTCAAAAACAGATGAAATAAACACTGCATTAGAATTAGATTATATTTTCATTGACTGGATGTCTGCCTGAATGGACTTCACGGTCTGTGACTCATTTCGTGAAACGCCAATAAACAATAAACACAAATTAGTCTGAGAAGCTTTTAGAAAAATAATATGAATATCAATAACTGTCACTAAGTAATACGCCTAGGAATATACAAGAAAATATTTACAGACATGATTATGAAATCAGAAATACTTTTTGAGGGAAGAATTGGGTTTATTTGTCGGCAATAAAAAATTCCTAGCCAAATTGGATTAGGAAATTTAATTACAGAGAGTTAAAAGGCATATGGCTCTTTTTTTTCCAACCATGAATGCAGAGGCGGATTAAGGGTCTGATGGGACCTAGGCGTCTCAACCAGCTGGGCCCTTTAATTGCAGAACTGGTTTCAGAAATCAGAAATGTTTGTGTTTTCATTGACTGAGCAGTGACCCTACATGTCCCTGGCCACCAAAAAAAATTGTGATTTGGGCCATAGTTTTAGCCGCTTTATTCAGCATTAGGGAAATAACATTGTCTATTTTAGTTTTTAATAATAAAGAATATGTATTTTTTTTTGCATATTTTTAAAGGAATACATTGTATAATAAATTCTCTTGTCTACGTGATATAAGAGGATTAAATAATGGCAAGGACGAAGTTATTAGATTCTTAATGTGATCAAACAGATTAAAATTAACTAAACTTCGCATAAGTCAGATCTAAGTGAACTGACCAATTTTTTCAAATTTAAGAGAAGATCTGAGACCGAAATTCCGTCTTTGCTCTATTAGAAATAAACTGCAAGAGCCAGATTATAATTTATTCAAAGGCACATTTCAAGTTCGTATGTGTATGTAGATAACTTCTATATTGGTGCAGTAGATAACTTTCGTTTTGTCGCCATCTTTGAAAAATGTCCTAAATTTTGTGGTAAATTGTCTTGTACAGCAGACAATGAGTTTCTAATTTTCCGAGAAAATTCTATTATTGCGTCGCGTCAAATAGCTGTAGGATGATATTAGTCAAAATGACAGGGGAAAGTATATTGAGGTTCTATGCATGGAATACTTAACCGCATTTTATGCCAACAGGATGAACAAACTGCCGATCTGACCTAGGCAAAGGAAAAAAACGGACAGAACAGTTTGATCCAAGTTGAGTGAAGATTCGAATTAGGAAATCAGACTTAGTCGCAGAAATTTAATAATAAAAACGGGCAGGATCAAAGAGTCCAAACGATTTTGTCCAAGTTGAGCAAAGATCCCATTTATACAAATTGGACTAGTGCAAAGGTTACTGTATTGAAAGGAAGGAATTGATGTGAGAGAAATAAATGAATTAATGTGAGCGAGGAATTAGTGTGAGCAAGAACTTTATGTAAGCAAGGAATTAGTGTGACCAAGAATTTAATGTGAGCGAGGAATTAGTATGTGGAAGAAATTATTGTAAGAAATGTGAGCGAGGAACTGATGTGAGTTAGGTATTAGTGTGAACAATAAATTCATGTGAGTGGATGTTATACCCCATTTTTCTCTCTAGTCACCATGCTGTAACGAGAAATTTACACTTAAGACATTTACATGCGTTTCCCAAAACTTTGTAGTGGTTTTTCTATACACATGGAAATACAAAAAATTGTGCACGGAAACACAGCATTTTTCCACTGGCGAAAACAAGTACATAGAAAGCACAACTTATGCTTGATTTAGTATTAAATATTTACTGGAAAATACCATTTTGTTTTTAAGCATAACGGCTGTGGGAGCTTCCGGTGGTTTAGGAACTGAAAGTGGTTCAGAGTTGTCTAGAGGTGGTTATGTTCACGGAAAATTCAACTTTACTTCAGGAACAAAACTTTATCTTTTAGTTGGACAAGAGGGTGAAAGCGCTTGTCTTAAGGTAAGGATTGAATAATTGCCATCTGATTAAAACACAGATCCTATTTCGTTTCATTTTTTATGGTTAAAATTTCGTTTTACTTGTTTTTACTACACTACGATCTGGAAGAAATGTTATCCTTGACATGTTCTGGATGATGTGAGGGATTAGCCAATGAAACAGTTTGCATGGAACTGAGGGTAATCCACTAGAAAAAACAATGCTGTAATTGGTTAATCAAATGTCTGATGTCATAGAGTCAAAAGCCTCTCATATGACCTCTGACATTACCTCCCAGTATAAGTGGTCAAATCTTCATGTAACATAGGCCATTGAAAGTATAAAAAAACGAAACAAAATATAGATCTGTATTTTAATCAGATTGGAATAATTGTAGCGTAAAGTTTGTTGAAAAGAGTTCACAGTTCTACACACAACCCAGGTTTTTACAAATTCAGTATGCTAAGGATCTCTAGTGTTAAAGGACGATATTGGTTTCAGTTGTTTAAAGGAGCTAAATCGCTAATATTTGGGACCTAGAAATTTACCCAAATGGGTAGCAACGCATAAACTAATCTTATACGAATGTATATAAACTGATTTACATTCATTCATTTCCGTCTTTACTCAGTTAAATTCGGCGAAATACACCTGAAGTCTCATTAGCATGCCGATCTCTAGCGTCTGGTTATTCCAGTCTACATTAATGTGTATGCTCTCCATGCGTCACCGTCTAGCCTCGTTATCCAAGTCTCTTGTTAAAAATGGGCTCGGAACGGATTATGGTACACGATTCGTGTACCAATGGTAAATTTTCTATTTTGTGTTAAATATTGGATATCAGAAGCCCATCACAGCATCAATGTTGAATTAAAATGATAAATAGTTTCTGTTTTCATTGTTGGAGATTTTGGATGATATTGAGTTAGAGACTTACTGTGTGAGTTCTGGTAAATAATAAACGGATTTCTTCGATTATGAACAAACTAGTTAACTTTGGTTATTATAAACTTACCTGTGTGTTTGAAATTAACTCCCGTTAAATAAAATCCATTGCACAATAAAATATCTCAACGAATAAAAACGGTTCTCTCTTGAAAGATTTGAATATTTACTTGTTATTTCGACAGAGTGGATAATAACATTGCTTTCGTCACATATTGGACGAATCCAACACACGGAAGCGAGGTTGTTTAAATTTGACGCATATTTTGTCAAGCACGTGCTATACTCAAAGCAACGCGCCAACATTACAATCGTTTGAGTTTGGGCGACGAAAATATCAATTGAAGACAATTACATAGGAGCTTTATCTTTATATTGAAACCATTGATCGCCAGTCTATCAAATTTTATTCACAATGGACAATGAAAGAATCACTGATTGCACGGATAGTCGTAAAAATAAAGTCATGTATAAAATATAGATTTTAATATCCTATCTTCTTTATGTAATAAATAGTTTAACACGGATCATGAAGCACATCTCCGAAGTGGCTGAGGACCCTGAGTGTATTATTAATTTGATCTTATTCTTTCGATCAAATAATAACCGCTTCATTGACATTTTTAAGCGTGTTGCGACAGCGTTCAAAGTGCCTAATGGCATTGGGTGGCGTAAGCAATGCCGACAAGTCCGTAACGCCCCGTAAGAAGCGGAACATTAATTGTAAATGGCCTGCATATATGTTAAATAATAATATTATCATACCATATTATAAAGATGGGTAATATTTGAGGCCCGTGAAAAGAATGTAGTTATTTTTATTCCTCATGTGTGTTAAAAAGAAAATTATCCCATCCTAGTCGGTAATCAAATAAAATTAAGACTAAAATTAAGACGGTAACAAATTTTAAAAAAATACTGGTTGTTATGTGTGCGAACGCTCAAACTCAATGCCTAGACGTGCTTAACTTAAAACAAACTTGAATTGACGTAAAAATGACACATTTCCAATGCTGTCACCCCTAATACAAAGTGATATCTCCCGAGGTGTGACGTAACCAGCGGCCATATTGATATTTTTCTTAACCGAAAGTTTGTGGGATTTCAATTTTTCAAGAGAGAACTGTTTTTATACGTTGGGACATTTAGTGGTGCGATGGATTTTATTTAACGGGAGTTCATTTTAAACACACGGGTAAGTTTATAATTACCAAAGTTAACTAGTTTGTTCATAATCGAAGAAATCTGTTTATTATTTACCAGAACTCACACAGTAGCTACTTTAACACAGTTCAAAAATAGAATTCACAGTCACTAGACAAGAAAAAAGGGGAAAAATAGAAAAAGTTTGTGCATTACCATGTTTTTATTAGGCCACCCATTTTTGATTATTAGGTTCACAGATTTTTAGGACATAGAATTGATGATGTCGGTCGAAATAAAAAAAAAAAAAAAGATGTCAGTGTCTTATTTTTTTTATTTTTTAAAGAGCAAAATTTTGATGTCGGGCTATAATAAAAAAATAATTTTTCGACTAATGATTAATTTTACCAGATCATATATATATACTTAGTTTAATACAGACTTGTTCTTTTCATTATACTATTAATCTTAATATATGTTTTTTTACACTTTAACTTTGATACTATTTAAGGGGATTTTAAAATCCTGTATATCTTTTTTTCTCTATAATCGGTTTATTAGAGAATAAGGCAGATATCAATGAGTTTAAAGTCAAATTACATAATTGATCTTTTTACTTCTGTATGGTTCTATATGGTCTAATTATACCAGGAAGACTTTGTAAATTTATGAACGGTTAAGTTTTATTATAGCCAGATAACCTAATTGGTCTATGAACGTCTTTCATCTCATTATTCTTGATTTGACCATTGTCAAGCGGTATCACGTCATTTGGGACTCACGTCATTTGGGACTCAACACAAACGACATTTTGGGACCCAGTTGACGACGTTTGGGACTTCATTGGCGTCATTTGGGACTTCATTGGCATCATTTGGGACTCAACACAAACGACATTTGGGACTCAATATAAAACGACATTTGGGACCCAATATAAACGATATTTGGGACCAGTGTACGACACAAACGTCGGTCCGTTGGCCCGATTTATCGGAGAGCCGCTGCTTGCCTATTTGTGCATTACGCTCGGGAATTGCGCTTCTTTGACGCTCCGTATGAATTCCAGGTACCGGTAGATATTAAGTTAATAATTAGATCATACATTTAATGGTTTTGCTGACCAGTTGTTAGTGAAATTTAAATCTTAGTTAAATAAAATCCTCTGATAGAACACCAAAATACGCCGAGAAACAGTCATTAATAATAATATATTTTTTCCGCCATTGCCAAATCCGCCGATGACACGTGACATTGATTGGAATTTCTAGGTCAATAAGCCGGCGATGCTACGTTAAATTTTAAGTATCATCTAGTTCTACCATTATAATTTTTTATATACACGTGCTGACAGAGGCTTAGTTTTAAACATATTGTCGTTATTATTATTGAAAGGTAGGACTATCTGGCATAGTCGTACTCGTACGGAATTTTATTTTAAAGCAATTTCAATTATGGTTGTCACATGACCACTGTGCTGTACGTGTGTCGATCATGGACGAATGAATAAAAACATTTGAAAGTTATGTGACAGACAAAAACTACAGATTGTGTTATGAAAAAATAAATGTATTGTTAAAATAAATAATTATAAGACTCGTACACAATTTAATCATATGGAAGAAATAGCTAGTACTCGTTGACTATTTTGTTATTTGATTTCAGATCGAATCACCGATGTTTTTATAATAAAGTTAATGTTAATCGTATTGTTTGTATGATTATGATAATTAACAGTTTAATATTTCGTTATATCTTGTCACTGTGAATACTTAAAGGAAATAATAAAACAAGATCTTCAGTCTATTACACGTAACATTCGGTATTGCAATCGGTAGGCCTAATTACTTTTCAGGAGGGATTTTATCGTACGATCGTTGGGATCGCATCAATACATCTAGTGCTGAAATAGTAGACGTAGATTTATCCGGGACAGTATTCTCTAATCTCATCTTCTTTTAATGTAACGACGAGATATATACAGCCGAAATCTCGAACCAAAACGACCGCGGGCATAGTTAGTGTCAGACCTGTCAACCCCTCAGAGCTGAAATGCAGTAGGGTTGTGTAAAAAAGGCAGTAGAAACCATGATTTGGCAGTAGATTTCCAAAAACGCGTAAATTCGCACTTCCATGGGTAATTAATTTGGAAATTTCAAATGATACATTGAATTGTAGGCCTAACAATACAAAAATTGCTTTAAATGGGTAATAAATAAAATACACACACATTCATTAGCAAAATGAACCATATCTAAAATTATTTATTAAACCAAAATTGAATATGTACCCTACAGAAAGAAATAATTAGTATTTATTAGTAAAGAAAAAATAATTAAAATTAGCAGTCCAGTACTGGCAGTAGATTCTACCATTTTTCTTTTGTTTTAACTTATTATGATTTTAAAAAAAATCCTCGTGTGACGTGTGTTTCCTATTCCGACAGTTTTTGTCAATTTTATTTAATGTAAGATAATTGTACTTATTATATAGATTCTACAGCAATTCTTGGTAAAAAATAAGTTTTGCATAGCGACTAAATAAGTAAATATTGGCATCGAACATGCTTTTCATGCCGTGACGTTTAGGCTATACTCTTACAATACACAGTGTACGGGATTTTTTCTCCCGGGATTCTGTAAATCTGCTTTTAAATTTATTCGAGGGAGCCTTCCATGTAAGTCGTATCGGCAAGACGTATTCTCATCTTGAAATTAGAGTTCCAGGTTGTGTTGCATTCGAAGTATTGTATTACATGCTGTACGTACGTACGCGCGCAAACGAAAATGTCAGCCATTGCTGCCGTAAATTGGCCGCTATTTGTTTAGTTTATCGCTACGCATTTTAAGAGTATTTGGAACACGTGGCAATAATATATCCGCTTTATTAACTCTAAAAAGGTTGAAATGAATTCGAGAACAAATCTCTTAGCTAAATTACACCTTACAACACCCCAAGTCGATGTTGATAACAGAAAGTCGCAATCTTTTTTGTTTACATGCAAAGAGTTGCTTCCCTTAGTTCCAAAGCTTTGGCGAGACAATTAAAAAAACCTCTTTGTTTAAGAATGCGGTAGAAATCTATTACCGCGCAGTAGAGCGGTACACGAGGCCATTTCGCGGCATTTTACCGCGTGATGCGGTAGAGTTGACAGGTCTGGTTAGTGTAGTATGGTCTGAGTCGGGTTTTGTGGAAGCTGTGATCTCCTTGATTTTATCTCCATTTATATCCTACCCAAAGCTGTGGCGACGAATTCGCCGATATTTTGTGAAGCCAATTGGTGAAAAGATTTCTTCTTCCCGCAAGTTATACTAACGTATCACTAATCGGAGGCGAAGACGACTCGGCAGCCATCTTCAATGTTATTATTGTTGATCCGATTGTTCGTGTCACCACGAGGTAATGGAAATCGGCATGCCCGTAAGTCGCAAATTGGTTAATTCCCGCCTGAGCCATGCTCGTATACTGTCGTAAAATATTACCAGAAAGTGACTGCCGTGATTATAATCTGCCAAAACTCCGGTATGGCGGTATTTTAAAACAAAAAGAAGCTTCGATGTATAAATTGTAAGCAATTTTTTTCAGAATCACGTTTCGTTATATGCTTCGGCGGTTTAAATAAAAATAAAAAAACACACCCATTTTTTATTTTCCCAGCGGCAGTTTTGAACTGTCGTCGGCGGATCCGTGAACCGAATAATCAAAAATGGGTGGCCTTAAGTATAGATTGAATAAAAACAAGGGAATATTTCTCTTTTTCTTGTTTTCCCTTATCTAGTGACATTCAATTACATTTTTTAATTATCAGATATCCTCCCACAAACTCAATTAACAACATCTTTTTGGTCTTCGAAGGAATTAACTTTGAGTAGAAATTCGCCTGTGTATCGGTTATCACTCATCACTTTAGTCAGTTATATAGAGGAATAACTTGTGTTTTGCTCTTGCGTTTGTCACTTTCTTGAATTCTTCATAACGTAGTACATCTTTGGTATCAATGTGTTAAAATTATATTTGGAATGTGTTTAACCAGTTCTATCACATATGTGATAACGACTGACACCAATATTGTCCTTTAATTGTTACCGGGCATCAACAGTCATTAATAATTACTGATTCTTATCATTTAACGACCATATTTAGAGCCTGTAGAATAAACCCAGGAGACTTGACAGCCGACTTTATTCCTTGTCGTGTTTTCACCAATCTGATTATGTTGACAGCCGTGGAAACCTAGAGATCTTTCTGACACCCAGTTGGAGTAAATAATTCAACATTGCGATAAAGGATTAAACAGGCTGATGAATTAATTACAGTTACTTGTTACAAATTTTTAATCACAATTTGTTGACCTTTAAGATAGACAATCAATCGACTCTTTATGTCTACTTGTTAAAGGTGTGACATTCAAGGTCACCTCAACAGCCTATTTTTTCGAAGGGTTGGATGGCCTAATGGTTGTGCACCTTGTATGTTAAGGCCTATTGAGTCAACTAGCGTGGTTGTGATTCTCTGGTTGTACATGACAAAGTCTTGGGTTTTCTCCGGGTTCTCTAGTTTCCTCCCACTGCTAAAGACTCCTCCGTGCACACAAATTATTGAAATAGAATTGAACCATATGTTAGTCCCAAAATGCCTTAGTTTGTGTCAAGTGGAAGTTTAAGCCCAGTTCTCTGTTCAAAGTCAAAGCAGTGCATTGGGGCACCCACAGGAATAAAGATGTAAATGGACATTCAAATTAAACATATTTATTGTAAATTGGTACTTCGAAACAAAGTCAGTGTTAGACATTAAAAAACATGCTATGCAGCAAACCACAGCATACATACCTAGGGCCCTTGGTAAAAACATGCTATATACAGCAAGTCACAACCATACATAGATTTATTGTTCATTTAACACTACAAATGTACCTGATTAATAATAATAAGAACATGACACATGGTAATGATTATTAGAACACGACACATGGTAGTATAATACAGTTTTCGACAAGTCAAAATCAAGTAAAATTTCTTGATTTTTGCTACAATAATATGTTATGTTTTTTTAATCACTACCGATACATTTCTGACATGAAATTTTGTGTTTTGTCATTATTAAAAACCAGTGACAGCAATATAATATAATACAGTTTTCGACCAGTCAAAATCAAGTAAAATTTCTTGATTTTTGCTACAATAATATGTTATGTTTTTTTAATCACGACCGATACATTTCCGACATGAAATATTGTGTTTTGTCATTATTAAAAACCAGTGACAGCAGGTTTAACTCTGTTAGTTACACTATAAACCTCAGAATGCCTCGTTCGGCATTTCTGTCCAAACGAGGTAAAAAAAATGCTTCATTTGTCTGGAGTTCCGAAACGAGGTTTTTTAAATTGGCCTGTTTTTGGAACGAGGTAGTTTGTTCAAAACGAGGCTTGGTAAAAATGCCTCGTTTACTAAACATGTTTTTTTCAAGTTAGTTATGAGCAGCATTTGCTATCAGCGAATTTGTAAAAAGTAGAATTTATGTTATTTAATACGATAAATAAAACTAGTCCAAACTATGATATTTTAATCATGATATGATAATATAATCATTATTAATATCCATATGTCTTCCTAATTAAAAGTTTTAATTAAATTTTTATATATAAAAAATAAACAGGCGTATTAGAAATATGAAATGAAATTTTATGCTTTTTTGATTAATAAGAATGGATTATTTATTTGTTGTACTTAGATTAGATAAACACTAATTTGTTGTCTGCGATATCAGTTAGGTGGAGGTGTAAAACAATTGCAGACACACAGCTATACCGTGATTAATTTATTGCCCCCAATCAAATGTCACCAACACCACAATTGTTTCTTAACACCTATACCTGATTAGGGCAATAAATCAATCAAGGTAGCTATGTGTCTGCAATAGTTTTACACCTTCACCGATGGCGTGTATTCTTGTCTTGTCTATTTCTCTGATAATAATATAGTTTGAACTGGTTTTATTTTCGTATTAAATAACACAAATTTTAATTTTTACAAATTCGCCGATAGCAAATACCGCTAATAACTATCTTGAAAAAAAACACGTTTAGTAAAGGAGCCATTTTTTACCAAGCCTCGTTCTGAACAAAATACCTTGTTCCAAAAAAGGGCAATTTTAAAAATCTCGTTTTGGAACTCCAGACAACGAGGCATTTTTTTACCTCGTTTGGACAGAAATGCCGAATGAGGCATTCTGAGGTTTATAGTGTTACAAGGCATATAATACTGTATATTAGATGGACCATGAGCAAGAGAGACAGAGAATTGGGTTTTGACAACCACTCGACACAAACTAGTTCATTTTTCGACTAACAGATGGTTCAATTTTATTTCAATAATTTGCTTGCGTGTAGGGCCTTTAACGGTGAGAGGAAACTAGAAGACCTGGCCCTGAGTTCACAAAACATTCTCAGACTTAAGTTTGTTTGTCTTATTTTAACAAACATATAGCCCCTTTATAAACCTTTTTGAGGGGTTTGGGATGGCCTAGTGGTCTAGAGTGCCGCGCTTCGACCTCTAGCTGGCCGGTCACCTCTGGCTTGCGGCTGTGGTTTCGATCCCTGCTGTGAGCGTATGTGGCATGGAGATAGGGGCGCCTTCTCAACCTCGTGGGTTTCCTCTGGGCACTCTGGTTTCCTCCCACTGCTAAAGACCCCTACGCGCAATCAAATTATTGAAATAAAATTAAAAACCATATGTTAGTCCCGAAATGACCTAGTTTGTGTCGAGTGGACGTTAAACCCCATTTTTCTCTCTCTCTATAAACCTTTTGTTGTTTTAATGTATGAAATACATCAATAAGAAACTGTGTGCAAAGTTTGGTGTTTCTGGATCAAAGGTATTTCTCACAACCAAAGAATCAAAACCATGCCAGTTAATTTTAGAGCTATGGCCCTTGTTGGACTTTGTGAACCTTATGAACGTTCAAATGACAGAAGTTATCATCCGATCTGTATAAAATTTATATGCATTGTTTAAATAAACAGGGTAAAACGAAAGGGCTTGTCAAATTTCCGCGATTTCTGTAAATTACTTCCATAGTTTAGGCCCTTGTTTCAGTTTGTTGAACCTTGGAATCCCCAAACTACAGATATTGTTATCTGATTTGTATGAAATTGTCTTGCAAATGCCCCCAATTGCCTACAAAAGATTAAATATGAATCAACCTTTGTCGACTGCTCTAACGATTTAGCTGCTGTTGGCGTATGTATTCGATGCCTGGTAACCTATCTTTTAATGAGTTATAATCGGTGAAATGTCCAATCAGTCCTAGGGGGGTTGGATGGCTGAATGGTTAGCACATGCATGCGTGTTGTATCATAAAGTCTGTCATTGAGTCAACTGGCGTGGATTTGAATCCCTGTGTACGTGACAAGCCGTAGAGTCGCCTGTCCAACCTCATGGGTTTTCTCTGGGTCCTCTGGTTTCCTCCCATCGCTTAAAGACCCCTACACGCATGCAAATTATTGACATAAAAATTAAAACCATATGTTAGTCCCGAAATGACCTAGTTAGTGGATGTTAAACACCATTTCTCTCTCTCTCCAATCAGTCCTAATTGAGCAACAGTGTTTATGCCTGCTTGGTACAATTTCCATCATAAAAATTGTTTTGATGTCTCTCTCTCTCTATCTCTCTCTCTCTCTCTATCTGAAGATAATAGTTACTGGAGAATAATATACAGATAAGATTTATGCCGATAAATAGTCGGGGGAGGGGGGGCTTATTCAAAATTCAGAAACAAGTGCAGGCATCGATATTTCCGCGCACATGCGCATGGCGTGCGCAGGCACATTTGTTTTAAAAAACTTTTTTGCGGGCAGGGGGTCCATAGGCTAAGCCTGTTCCCCAATCCAAAATTTTCTGAATAAAATATTGTTTAAAAAAAAAAAAAAAAACATTTTTAGATATTATTACTGTCACGTAAATCATGTAAAATAAAGAATACTATTTATTTTTATTGTTGTTTTTTTTTTTTTTGTTTACTTTGATTACCGTATAATAATTTACTAGAATAAGCTAGTCGATGATAAAAACATCAGCACGCGACGTTAGCGATTCCACCTGTGACTTATGACCTATCACCTGTGACCTCTACTTAATTTAGTGACAATTCTAGTAGAATGCCAGTTGATGATTAAAAGAATAGCACGGGACTTATGAACTATCACCTGTGACCTCGGTGACCCCTAGTCACCAGTACCGTGTGGTAACCACACTTACACCTGATAATTCTATAACGATGGCTTCCTATCGAGTATCAAGTTAGTATCCGGAAGTTAAGTTTAACGAATGACAACCTGGCTGCGCAAAGGGATTTAATGAACTTGTTTGAAGCCGGTAGGCATCTATTCTATGGTTATATCAACCCCAAACAACAACAATATGCACATCAAATATAATCTTTATTATTAAAGTAATCTATAATACATTTAATACAATTTAGAAACCATAATAAAAAAGATACTAAAAATTATTTATAATTCATTCTTCTGCCGAGTCCAACCCAAGAAGCTTTCGTAAGCCCCCTCCCCCACAATCAATCATACTATATACCTGGCAATTGAATACTCTCTTTTTGAGTATGACCCTGCAGGCACATTTTCAAACATGTGCGCAGGCACACTCAACTTTTATAGAGCCCTGAACAAGTGGGAGCTATTTAATAAAAGTTCAGATCTTTTTTAATAAAAGAGAAAGATTATTCGTGGAATGAACTCAAGTCTTATTTGACATAACTGTTGATCTGACAAAAACCTTAGTTGCCTGAATGGCTGTTAAAATGATAAATGTCACATGAATAAGATGTTGCTGAAGTATTAAAAGTAGTTTTGAAGTATTAAAAATAGTTTTGTATAGGACCAAGTCTAGAAATGTAGTTATATTAAACATTTATATGATGTTATATAATTTACAGCTTTTAATGTTCAATTATTGGTAATGATACATTTATTGTCAGGAACATTGCAACAGCCTTCATACTATATATTTTATAACCAATGCACAAGCGATTTATTGAAGTTAAAGTGAACCATATGTTAGTCCCGAAATAACCTGATATGAATAGGAGCCATAGTTGCTAAGTGAGTAAGATGCTGGCTCACTAGTCTGGAGGTCGCGGGTTTGATCCTAGAGCTGTTTAGTCATACGGATGGGACAAAAAATGAATTCCTGTATACACATTGGTGTGCACGTAAAAGAGCCTTTGGCAGTTGGAATTCAAGTAGGCGATAGCACCGCTGTCCGGGCAAAAATTTCCTTCGTAACACAATGCCCGTCTTCAATAGCCCAGTCAGAGCAGAACAGTAGGATGTAAAACCCTATTTCATGATATTGGATACGAGAAAGGGGACGGCAACACTCCCTTAGTAGGTAACTTAAGGGTATCTATACCCGAAACGTTGTCTGATTAAAAAATCTTATCTTCTACCAAGTCTATTGTGCTACGGTTGAGCAGGGATCCTTTAATTTTATATGAATATTGATATTATTAGTGTGAGATTCCTGTACTAAGTTTAGGGTTCTTTTACATGTACACAGGACTTGAATGTCTTTGACTGCCTTGCCCAAATTGATTTCAAAATTCTTCTTTTCAGGCTGGATTTGAATCATCGTCTTTTTGTTTGATAAATAGTCTTAAAAACAATAGTACAGGTCAGAGGTCACCACCTGCTGTCAGGGGTGGAGGTGGGGGTGGAGGAGGAACATTTATATATCAGGTGAGATCCTCATGGAAAAACACAAATATTCATTTTCATTTTAAAAAATAAAAAAAATTTAAAGAAAAAAAATGTTTTGGGTAGCCTCCTCCCGTAAAACAATGACATACCTTATGGCTCTGATAATCTTACATGCACAATTTACATCACTTGATCCCCCACTATTATTATAGGTTTGGTTAATTCCTTAAAACGTAATTTAATAACAACAAATACACCCCTTTTCGTTGTAGATAAAACCGAATGGTGAAATTTACCCGCTGATAGTAGCAGGAGGTGGGAGTGGTCTCCCTTATAATCAGACTGATGATGTTAAAATGTTAGCAGGGGGGATAACTATAGGTGGTTCAGGATTAACTGGTAAATCAACAGATCATATTTCAGGTAAATTACCTTTTGACAAGATCATAAATCTGACTTGCCGTTAGATAAGATCAACGATCCAATCAGACTTTCAGTTAGCTCTTAAGATAAGATCAGCAAGCCATTAATCTTTTTGTAAACTCTGCAATCCTGTCAGTCTTTTAGAAAGCTTTTCAATATAGTCTTTTAGTCAGCTCTGCAATCCAATAAGTCTTTTAGTAAACTCTACGGTGCTGTCAGTCTTTTAGTAAACTCTGCAATCATATCTTTTTGTAAGATCAGTAATCTATTCAACCCTCAGATAAGATCGGTAATCCAGTCAGTCTTTAGATAACTTCAGTACTCCAGTCAATCGTTTAGTAAGCTCTGCAATGCAGTCACTCTTTTAGTAAGCTCTGCAATCCAGGTATTTTAGTAAGCCCTACAATGCAGTCACTTCTTTAGTAAGCTCTGCAATGCAGTCACTCTTTTAGTAAACTCTGCAATCCATGTCTTTTAGTAAGCTCTGCAATTCAGTCACCCTTTTAGTAAGCTCTGTAATCCACCCAGTCTTTGATTAAAATAAATTCTCCAACCAGTCTTTAAAATACATATAAATTTTGATAGTATTTGATTTTGTTTCAGGTGCTGGAGGTGGGTTACATGGATCTAGTGTTAATACTATGACAGGTCAATCTCTAGCTAACGGAGCAGAGGGGGGGACAGGTTGTACGTTTACTTTTGTTGACAAGACGTGGTCCGCTAATGGTGGATTCGGTGGTGGGGGAGGAGGATGTAAATCTGGAGGAGGGGGAGGTGGTTATTCAGGTAGGATTTCTCAAAATCATTTTTTCTTTGGCAAAGGAATATACTTTTACAATCGGGATAAAACTCAAATGAATAAAAGGGATAACCATTCAAATAGGCTTCATCCTGGTTTTGTAATCACATGGGTGATAGAAGTTTATATTATTATACAATCTGATTTAAATAAAGATTTTTATTTCGTTTGCTCTCTTTATACTTTTGATGGCCTACACTAATTAAAGATCTGACAGGTTATAGTGGGAGTTCATGTCGGGGGTCAAACAAGTGGTTTTTGACCCTATGACATCAGACATTAATTAATCAATCAGTGTTGACGTTTCTAGTGATTTACGCACAGTTCCATGCATCAAAAATCCAAGAACTCAACGTAACAGACCGTTTCATTGGCTAATCCCTCACATCATCCAGAACATGTCAATGATAACAACTCTTCCTAATCTTAGTGTAGTAAAGACAATTAAAAACGAAATTTTAAACTATAAACACGAAACGAAATAGGATATGATTGTTTATTATATTAATTACAGGGGGAAATGTATCAAGTGTAGCAGGTAAATCAATTAAAGGTGGAGCATCACATATCAGTCATCAAGCTAATGATGTTTTACTCAGTGCAGGTAAATAGACTTTAAAATGTTCCTGATCACCTTTCCCCGAGATCACAAAACATTCTCAGACCTAAGTTTAAGAATTTACTCAACGTATATAGTCTTTTATAAAACTTTTGTTGTTTTAAAGTATCAAATATATCAATAAGAAACAATGCGCAAAGTTTTGTGTTACTAGATCCCAAGATATTTGTCATAAACGATGATTGAAAGTTGAGTAAAGCTCTGTCAATTTGGGGCCAGTTTATTTTGTGGGTAGTGTGCATGTGAAAGATCCCTTGGCAATTGGAATTTGATATAATAGCAGGTCGTTACACCACTGACCGGCAAGATTTTCCTCATAGCACACTGTAAACCCCAGAATGGTGCATTTGATATGTGAGAGAAAGAAATAGATTTGGATGTCCACTTGACACAGGATGTTTCGGGACTAACATAAGGTTCTATGTTGTTATTTGCTAGCGTGTAGGGAGTGGGAGGAAACCCGAGGACCCGAAGAAAACCCACAAGATTGGAAAGGTGACTCTACTCGGTGTCACGTACTAGCGTAGGACCAAAACCACACAACTTGACAGACCATAAGATGATCCAAGCGTTAGACGACCTGTCCACCCATTTAATTATATTTGTGGTTATTTTCAGGTATAAATTCGAAGGGAGCCGGTTTTATAGAAATAGTTCAGATATTGTATTGTCCGTGTGAGCTGATGTGTATCTGGTCAGATTTTACAACCAAGACTTTTCACTGTCTGTGTCCAGTGAATAAAACATTAAGCAGCGATGGTACAAGCTGTATTGGTAAGTCAAGTTCTTGTATGTATGTTGTCCATACTTCTGTCTGTATGTCTGTCTGTCCACACTTGCTGGTGAACACAAAAGATAAAGCAGCAATGGTATAGGGGTGTGATTTGCATTGGTAAGTTGAATTCTTGTCTGTATGGGCTTGCTAGCCTGAATTTTGCAGGTTCGCTGTACACATTGGCATGCACATAAAAAATCCATTGGCTGTTGGAATTCAATATGAAAAAAAGCCACAGTGCTTTTGTCCAGCCAAAATGGCCTAGCACACTGTATGTCTGTCCTCATTAGCCCTAGAGTTCAATCGACCTATTGCAGGTCTTTAGGCCTGAAATGTTATCTAAATTATTAATTAGACATTAATTAACATATCCAGACCATAATCAACTCTTGATGTCATCGCTAGACTGCTGTCTTACGCTCATTCTTGATTAAATCAAAGAATGGATAATCGAGACTATTTTTTTTTTTATCATACCGACTTTAGTAATGATGATCGATGCTAGGCCAAAAATTCAATCGCTTAATTCTCGGTTCAGAGTGAATCAACTTGACAGAAATCTTTTAGCAAATTGCCTTTACATTATGTAGTTGCGAACTATTAAAGTGCGAACTGCCAGCTCTTTATCTTTTCTCCCATAATGTATCTTTATACTATATTATTTACCCAATCTGTATATTGATTATTTCTTGTTTGAAATAAAATTGATGAAATATTGATTTCAAACAGATCTCAATTAAATTATGAATAGATTCGCTGGACTTTGAATATTTAAATAAATTCAAATATTAACATTCTGTATTTGTGGAAGAGATAACGTGCTAGCCCTGTCCTCATCTATTATGATTAAACATAGTTTTCATTCCTATCTATTTCTCTATTTTATCATTTTATTAAATTCAAATCTATTTACTATTTCTTTATTTTAAAATATTGTTTTATTTGGCATCGTGGTAACAGATGTTCGCTTGATTGAATGGAAAGAAACGATACTTAGCTTTACTGAATCAATGAACTGGAACTAGGGTTTTACATCTAAAACAAAAGGTCTGTTCCCCGCTATCCTATTCCGACATCCTGCATAAAAATATTGTTTAAAATAAAAAAAAAAAATATTCAGACCTCAAAGAGACAAAATCTATGATTTAGTTTCTATACCCTATTGTTCAACCCTTTTACTAGAATTTTAAAACAGAATTACTCTGCTCTTTTTTAAACAAAACACGTGTAGCAGAAATACTCGGCTCTTTCAACATAATGAATGTAGATATATTATGTATGTGAAGTGATAACAAGCTGTCTAGCTCCGGTGGGCTCCATTATCGTCTAAAGTAGTGCAAACAATGGTTTCAAATATTCAAAGAGAATAGATTGTATAACACTGTGTCAATTATGATTTTCTGATAAATGATGTCTATTGACTTCTTTGTATGCTTCACGAAAATGATCATGTCATTGTTTCATTATTAATACCAAAGAGAAAATCTGTTTATTTTTGTTTACCTTAAGATTCATATAGTTTTTGAAATTGAATCTTGTATATTTGATGTTAAATTGAGAACTAGTAACATATCTCTACTTATTTATCAATATTTTTTTTTATACCGTATATGTATTATACTAACTGGATTATGGGTATTTTAGCTTGTGGATCCTCCAGAAGTCAAAATTTTATTGAATTATCAAAACCGTTTGATTATATCACCGTCTTTACACAATGATGGTTGAGTTTGAATTTCGTGAAAATCCGCTCCTTGTACTTCCATGGGTTTTCTCCAGTTTCCACCCACTGCTAAAGACCTCTATGTGCAAGCTAATTTTTGAAATAAAATTAAACCACATGTTAGTCCCGAAATGACCGAGACTGTGTCAGTGGACATTAAACCGCCTTTCTCTATCCCTCTCTCTCTCTTTTGACATTTAATAAATTTTATTCTTTTTTATGCATTTGTATCAGTCGTAAACTACTTAGATGTATTGTTATATAGAGCTATCCTTGTAGATAGTTTGTGCCAATCACATAGTATGATAGCAGCGCAAGAGTGAGTGAGACACAGAAAGCTTAGAAGTTAGTTCATGATGTATACAGGCTCACTTACAGAATAAAGCAAAGGATTATTATGTCAGTGTTTTCTACACCAACCCCCACATAACAGTATTTCACATTGAATTAACAAATTGTCATTGCATTGTATATCATATAGCTACATGATATATATATATATACAAGCATATGTTCAATCGCCTAGAGGCTGTCTTTATGAAAATAAATGAAACAAAGCTTGGATTGACTGTTACAACTAAACATAAATATTAAGAGAGTATACTTTTATTGCCTTTTTTACCAGTATATATATATAATTAAATCAAATAATATTCAAACAGGTGGTAGTTTACCAACAGAACTGCACTTATTTCACAGGAATTTAATAAACAAAGCTGTTTTTGTTTATATATTGCAGTATTTTTATATTTACCGCCAGTTCATTATGGCAGGTGATGCTGATTTATTTATTTAAACTATATTTGCTATTTGGCTGAAAAGTTGTTATTAGAAATTTAGAGAAAAAGCATTGATTTATTTAGTTATTGGGGGGCTGGATGTCCGATTGGTTAGCACGTGCCCACTGTATCATAAAGAATGTCATTGAGTTAACTGGCGTGGTTTCGATTCTCTGGTTGTACGTGACAAGGAGTAGGGTCGTCTGTCCAACCTCGTGGGTTTTCTCCGGGTCCTGCTAAAGACCCCTACGCGCAAGTGAATTATTGAAATAAAATTAAAGCATATGTTAGTCCCCAAATGACTTAGTTTGTGTTGAGTGGACTTAAAGCCCCAATAACACTCTTGTTGTAACTAAATAATATGTCCCAATCTTCATTCTGGTCAACAAATTGTATTATTTTACAATATTCCAATTAATTGATTATATAAATTTCATCTTAACACACCTAATTTAAAAAATTAGAAAAATTCAACTAATTGATTTGAAAAGTCTAACATAAACCTTTTCAAATGTGACTTTGATTTAAAATATTTTCGAACCCTCTGGACAAGTAAATAGGTTGTAATGGATAATTTACACAACAGGTAGGACACTTAAACATCTAGTACTTAGAATAAGGCTATTATTTATTTTCTGGGGCTGCCAAGCCAGCAAGAGTGTTATTGTCCCTTTAAACCCCATCTCTCTCTCTCTCTCTCTCTCTCTCTCTCTCTCTCTCTCTCTCTCTCTCTCTCTCTTCTCTCTCTCTCTGACATTTCTTTCTGTTATTCATAAATGTATCTTGCTATTTCATTCCAGACAGCAGTCTAATTGGTCTAGTGATACCAACGTTCCTCGGCCTAAAACTCGAGATATTTTGATACAGTATTATTAACTGGTTCTACCATTTCACTCTTTTTTTTAGAACCCAAGGCATCGATTTTACAAACACTAGCAGTGGAAAAAATGCCGATAGGTTATATTGTCGTTATTGGTGTCTCCTGTGCTGTAATATTTTTCGTCATATTAGCAGTATTTGCTTTTATCAGTAAGTATACGGACATCTTTTATGTTTTTTCCCACCTTGGTACAGTTGCATTCTTCTAGTCATTTGTATCTTCTTGCGACTGGAAGTCTCTGTGTTAGCCAGGCCCTCTGTGGTACATCACTCACAAGGGAGATCCATGTTGGAAAATCTTGATGAACTTTCTTGGCCAATGCATGGATCGAATACGAGACCTCCAGGCTAGCGAGCCAACGTCCTACACAATGAGTCCCCATGGCTCCCCTCTTAGGTACAACTTCATTACCATGCCCACATATTTGTCAGTTGAAACAAGAATCATTATTTCTAGATCTCACTGACATTAATAGGCGTGCACGTAAAAGATCCTTCGGCTGGTGGAATTTGATATAAGAGCAAGATGTAGTGTCGCTGTCTAGGCAAAATTCCCCTCATAGCACACTAAATGGCATATGCCCCTCTTCATAATTAGCCCAGTCAGATTTTAAACCCCATGTCATTTCGTTTATTTCTAGTGACAGTAATATACCTTTGCTTTTATGCAAATATATGCATTTGATTTTTTTAGTATTATTCGTGTATGCAAATATGTGAATTTGCTTGTTTTTATGATTGGGTTATTTGATTTCTTTTAAAACTAATGGAATGAATGTGTGTTTGTTACATATGATATTAGTAAGTCAACAGATCTATGTCACTAATGTTTAGTTATGTCTGATGGACTGTTACACACCAATGAACAATCAATCTACACAGAATTAATACAGTGCAAACAGATAAAATTCTGTATACACTTTACAGTTTATGTAAGTGGATTCTCATCAATTTAATGTGACTTCAAACATGATTTGAAAATGTCTAAGAGTATTTGATTCTTTGATGTTTAAAGATAGAGAATTCCTGGGAGAAGGTTCTGTAGACTTATATTAAAACTAACAATAACAATAAAATAACAATAAGATCTCGATAAAAGGCAAATCGGTTCTGGAGAAAATGACTGATATCACAGGAACAATTAACCTTAAAAATAGAGGGGTGGGGAGTCGGGTGGCTGATTGATTTAACTTGTGCATGTTAGATCACAAGATCTGTCATTGGGTTAAGTGGCATAGGTTCAATTCTATGCTTGTTTATGACAAGAAAAACGGTCCCCTGTTCTCAAGGTCCTCCATCCAAAGCAAATGACCCCTGTGCGAAATAACCTAAATGTCTGAACAAAAGTTCCCTTATAGCACACTGTATGGTGTATGCCTATTTTAATTAGCCTGGTAGGAGAAGAATAATACTCAATTTCATCTCCCCCATCTCCCATCCTATTCCATCCCATATCCCATCCTAACTCCTCAATCTCCTATCCTATTCCATCCCATATCCCATCTTAACTCCCCTATCACCCATCCTATCCCATATCCTGTCATATCCCCTATCTCCTATCCTATCCCATCCCATATCCCATCCTAACTCCCCAATCTCCCATCCTATTCCATTCCATATCCCATCCTAACTCCCCAATCTCCCATCCTATTCCATCCCATATCCCATCCTAACTCCCTAATCTCCCATCCTATCCCATATCCTGTCATATCCCCTATCTCCCATCCTATTCCATCCCATATCCCATCCTAACTCCCCAATCTCCCATCCTATCCCATATCCTGTCATATCCCCTATCTCCCATCCTATTCCATCCCATATCCCATCCTAACTCCCCTATCTCCCATCCTATTCCATCCCATATCCCATCCTAACTCCCCAATCTCCAATCCTATCCCATATCCTGTCAAATCCCCTATCTCCCATCCTATTCCATCCCATATCCCATCCTAACTCCCCAATCTCCCATCCTATCCCATATCTTGTCATATCCCCAATCCTGACATATTCCCTATCCCTTTATCCCCAGTCCTGTTCTATTCTATTCATTTAATTCAATTCTTTCATTTTAACAGATTATCATAGACGAAAGAACGATAAAACAAAATTGTCCAAGTTACAGAGAGCGATGTCGCCTAGCAACGTGATAGGTGGGCGTGGCTTTCAACAAGCCATGCTGCCATCCATACTGATGTTAAACAACCCAAACTATAATATGGTACAGCCTGCCGTAACTCCGGATCCAGTTCTAACAGAAATATCACGTAAACATTTAACGCTCATCAGGTAATTTCAACATTTGTTCGTACGACAGCTGCTGGGAAATGATCAAATTATGTTAATTTAATTTATGATAGCTGGAATTTATTTGTTAGGTGAAACAAGTCATATTGCCTTTGTTATGACGTCTGTCATTAGCTAGAAGGTGGAGAATGTGGTCTCAGGGTTGACCAAATGACTGTTTTTATTAGCTTGGTTGGTGGAGAAAAGTAGGATGTTAAAGTCGATTTCATTTCCTTCTATCTGCAAAAGTCGCATAGTTTGTTTTCTTTTGCAACAAAATTATGTTATTATCCTGAGCATTCCCCCTGCCCCTTCCTATGCATTCCCACTGCCCTGCCACATCCATTCCCACTGCCCCACCTCCATCCATTCCCACTGCCCAATCCTTACATCCCCACTGTCGCACCCCATCCATTCCCACTGACCACCCCACCAATTCCCACTGACCAATCGTCCATCCCACTGAACCACCCCATCCATTCCCACTGACCACCCCACCCATTCCCACTGACCAATCCTTACATCCCCACTGTCGCACCCCATCCATTCCCACTGACCACCCCACCAATTCCCACCGACCAATCGTCCATCCCACTGAACCACCCCATCCATTCCCACTGACCACCCCTCCCATTCCCACTGACCAATTGTCCATCCCACTGAACCACCCCTATCCATTCCCACGGCACTCCACATTCATTCTTACTGTCCCACTCCATTCATTCCCACTGCCCCACTCCGTCCATTTCCACTGCCCCACTCCATCCACTCTTATTGTCCCCCCCCATTCAATCCCATTGCCCCACATAATCCAATCCCATTGCCCCACCTCATCCATTCCCACTGCTCCCTAGCAAACTTAAAATAGATTATTATTGAAATAAATGATTGTGTTTACAGTTTGATTGGTCAGGGTGCGTTTGGTGAAGTTTATGAAGGTATTCTGTCTGGTCCACCATATGATACAGATGTATCTATTGCTGTTAAGGTAAGTTCAAGTCACAGTGGCTCAGTGAGTAGGCCAATGGCTCACTGCAACCAAGACGCCATATGTTCGATCCTGATAAGATTCCTCACGATCTGCAAGCCTGGTTACCCATTGTATGTGTTGCAGAAGATAGAGTTTTGGCCCATAATTGGTTGAATATTTCCATTTATTCTTAATCTGCTTGGAACATATTATCATGGTTACCCCTCGTCAGTGGTGTAGGTAAGCAGGCCCGTAGCGACAGGGGGGAGGGGCTAGGGGGGGCTTAACCCCCCCAAAAATCGAATTAGCCCCCCCCCCCCCAATATTTCGCCAACTAAAATGATTTCTTATGAGTATTCTTAGCCGGCCACATACTCAGCCCCTCCAAAAATTTCTGTAGCCCCCCTCAATTTTATGAGCTGGCTACGGTCCCGTAGGTGTAGGTAATGGACAACAATGTATAGTTTTTTGAATGGAGTGGAAAATCCAGGCCATGTTTACACGTTGACGTGCACGTTAAAGAACCCTTGACAATTGGAATGGATATAAGAGTAGGTGGTAGTGTTTCTGTCCGGTACAATTTCCTTCATAGCATTTCGTATGATAATACAGTTTGACTGCTCTGTGGCAATTTACAAAGGATATAAAACAAAATTATCAAACATACACAAATTTGATGTATTTCATACACAAAGTAAAACATGAATTAAATTCTGATAATAAATTCGAAAAAATTCTGTTTTTAAACATTTCTTGAAAGTTGATATTTTGGGGCTACTATTCTGGACAGTTTTTGGAGTCTATTCTGGACCGTTTTTGGACTCTATTGGACCAGCAAATTGGACTCTATTGGAGACCCCTATGTTAGTACTGAAATGACCTAGTTTGTGTCGAGTGGACGTTAAACCCCATTTTTCTCTCTATGTAATGTATGCCGGTTTACTCCAACTGTTAGAGACCTGGGGTATATTTTAGTCCAGAAGTAACCCAGTTTGAGTCGAGTGAACGTTAAACCCCATTTTTCTCTCTCTCTTTGTGTAATCTATGCCGGTCTTCACAAGCTCAGTTTTTGTTTCCTTCCCAAGCCCAACATGCATGGTCTACCCGTTTTCAAATTGACTCCCACTGTTAAGAGACTTATATGTTAGTCCTGAAATGAACTAGTTTGTGTCAAGTTAACATTAAACCCAAGAAGCTTTAATGAACTGGAGACGGCATGACGTCATTTTATCATTATGACGATTGAAGCAAGTGACGCCATATTGGTTAACCCAGAACATTAAAATGTGGAGTAAAAAAAATCTTTTTTAAAAAAAATATTTTATTATTCCAGAGAACATTTGTTTTACGTGAAAGGAGACACATGTACAGATATAAATTATTAAGTGATAATAAACCACGTAGGTCCTTATTACCATAAAGTTATGGAATTAAATATAGCCTATCAACTAAAAAGAGTAGTCAATGTACAGCAGATTGTAGAATATTGCATTTATTTTACAAAAAGAAATGGGACTATATTTTCAAACAATATATAAAATAATTCGTTTTTAAGTTTAATCGGTAATAGTGGTATTCTCTTTTAAGGGTTCGATTCAATTTTTTTCGTTGGGTGACCTGATAATCTATTGTCGTTCCTTTGTGGATCTATACAGTACATGACCAACTTGCTGTACTTGATAACGAAAGGTACACTTCACATACACGTTATTGTTGTATAGAATAAAAGTCTGGTTTTATCCAGACACCGCATAATACTGCTTGGAACATGGTTCTCCGTTTGCAGATAAAGACTGACTGGTTTAAGTTGTTTTAAAACGTATATCATATATTGAGTTAATTTCTCGGCCCAAGGGTACAGGATTTTAAGGACTTTCAACACAAAATTAAGCAGTTTTATTCTCCAAAATATAGTCGAGATTGGCCCTTTAAATAAATAAGACTCTCGACGTGGAAGATGAACATGTAATTATCATTTTTAATAAAGTTGTTCGCGTCGAACCGATTGCCATGTCATTATATAAACATAAATTGTGTCTATTTCATCTTTTGATGGTATATAATTGACCGTTTAGATTCTACTTTTGCAATTCTTATGCATACAACTGAGTGTCAATTACATAAAATTTCATGAGATATATTAAATATGATATGTTTATTATATAAAAACATGAACAGTATGTGTAATTATAAAGCTTCAAAGACCTAAAATATAGTTATTGAGTTTGCCCCGCTGTTTTCATTTCTTACATCTCTTTGTTGGAAATATTTTATTGCGTGAACATATGAAACTGCAACAAAGAATGTCACAAACTCTTTTAGCGCAACAAATGCCATTTCTGGTACACTTTGCCTTGCGTTTTTCCTTACATAATCGCTTGAAAGTGTTACCAAATATGCGGTCTTCGACACACTTGTAGCGAGAATTGTTGGGGGAGGGGGGTCAGTCACAAAAAAGACCAGGCAGACCGCTTCCTTTTTTTCCGTAGGCTATATTATATCAAGGTCGTAAACTCCTGGTCACTGCTTCTGGAACATGCATCCTTTACGACACGAAAATTTCTTGCATATTGTTTTTTTTTATAATTTAAACATACATTATACAAGAGCTAAATCTTCCTATTGCAAGTCTTTCTTTAGGCCTGAAATGTTTTCTAAATTATTAGCCTAATTAGGCATTAATTAACTTATTCAGGCAAAATCAACTCTCGATGGCAATGGATTTCTCCAATATTCAATAGATTGGAACAGTTCAGCTGTATTTTGATTTAAGCTTAAAAAAAAAATGGAAGGGCGAGACTTAGCTTCGAACAACAAGTACTGTGGTTAAAATTATTGCACACGTCTTATCAAACTTTCAAAGGCTAATATCTTGCCTCGCAATAGAGTAGTTTGAGTGAAATTTTCAAATTATTTGTTTTACATTATCTTTTTTTGATCTATTATAGCAAGAATGGTTAGCTCTTTATCTAAATCTTACATAATGTATCTTTAACTAGTTTTACCCATTAGTCAATTTAAAGATATCAATTCGCGAAAAATTAATTATATGAATAGCACGAAAACAATCCCATAATGCAGATTCGGATTTCGGGCACTTTATTTTGTTGACTAGCAGGCAACAGGATTTTCTCCCCAATAATATTTCTTTCTTTTTTTCACTTTAGACGGGTACCCAGATCAGCCCGGCATATCGTCAACGCAATCAGAAAGACGCTGTTTTGGGTCAACCAATATGGCGTCAATGGCTTCACCAAAATGACGTCATGCCGCCTCCACATCATTAAAGCTTCTTGGTTAAACCCCATTTTTCTCTTCACATGCTCGGTTTTTGTTTCCTTGCCAAGCCCAACCTGCATGGTCTACCAGTTTTCAAATTGACTCCCACTGTTACGAGACTTATATGTGAGTCCTGAAATGAACTAGTTTGAGTCGAGTTAACGTTAAACCCCATTTTTCTCTTCCCAAGCCCAACCTGCATGGTCTACCAGTTTTCAAATTGACTTTAACATACAGTGTTGTGTCATGAAGTATGATTTATGTATATCTGCCTATTTTAACCAAGTCTGTGATTATTAACCATGTTATTTTTGTAGACATTACCAGCAATGTGTACCGAGCAGACGGAATTAGATTTCCTAATGGAAGCTGTTATTATCAGGTTAGGCTTTTGTTAATTATTAAAATATTTATATTGAATCCAAGCATAGATGTAATGTCATCCTTTGATGTTGGCATACCATTATTTTGAATAATGGTACTGGCAACATGCCAATCGTACATTATTTTGTGTCTGTATTTTGAGTAGTTACATGGTCTTGGGGAGGGTGGTGGTGGTGGCCAAATGGTTAGCATTGAGTCAACTGGTGTGGTTTTGAATCCCTGGTTGTACATGACAAGGAGTAGGGTCGCCTGTCCCACCTCAGAGGTTTTCTCCTGGTCCTCTGGTTTCCTACCACTGCTAAAGACCCCTACGCGCCAGCGAATTATTGAAATAAAATTAAACCATATGTTAGTCCTGAAATGACCTAGTTTGTGTCGAGTGAACGTTAAACCCAATTTCTCTCTCTCTTAATGGTCTCGATCTTAAGACATTCGGGCAGCATCACTGTATTAACTAGTGATACATGACATTATGTAAGAGATAAATCTGCCTATTGCAGTTCTTTCTGTGGGCCTTAGATGTTATATAAACTATTAATTAGACATTTACTAACAAGACAAAACTCTCTAGATGCCATCTGATGGGTCGGATTTTCAATAGATTTGAATCCAATCTGCAGTGGATAATCAAGACTTTGTTTATTATCGTAACAACAGTACCGGTAACAATGACAATCAAGGCTACAGTGTTATTAAAATGAGGATATCCCTCGCTTAAACTGAAGTAATTTCACTGAAATTTTCAGCATATTATCTATTTTATAACTATTATAGCAAGAACTGTCAGCTCTTTATCTAGGGGGGTTGGGATGGTTTAGTGGTCTAGAGTGCCGCGCGTCGACCTATAGCTGGCCGGTCACCTCTGACTTGCGGCTGTGGTTTCGAGCCCTGGTGTGAGTGTATGTCGCATGGAGATAGGGGCGCCTTCTCAACCTCGTGGGTTTCCTCTGGGCACTCCGGTTTCCTCCGGGCACTCCGGTTTCCTCCCACTGCTAAAGACCCCTACACGCAAGCGAATTATTGAAATAAAATTGAAACCATGTTAGTCCCAAAATGACCTAGTTTGTGTCGAGTGGACGTTAAACCCCATTTCTCTCTCTCTCTCTCAGCTCTTTATCTAATCTAACCTAATATCGCTTTAATGTCTCATTAAACCACACGTAATTCAACATAATGTTTCATGTCCATTAAAATCAACTAAGTAATGGGATCAATAACGACTAAGAGAAAATGAACATCGAACATTAGGTTGAATTAATTATTAATGTTAAAAATACATTGCGCAAGATTTGAGATAAATATTATAGCTGGCTGTTTTTGCTATAATATTTAGTTCAAAAACAGATAATGAAAAATTAATATTTTAAAAATTTCAGTCGAATTACTTTATTCTGAGCGAAGACGTAAGTGGACATTAAACCCCATCTCTCTATCTCTCCACAATAAGTATACTGATATAAAGTCGGAAACAAAGTTTCAGATCACGATTGATGGTGAAATATGTCATTTTATGTTCAACAAATTTTGTTTTATTCTAGTAAATTCAATCATCCTAATATTGTAAGTTTTATTGGCGTCTGCTTTGATAAAGAACCGAGGTTTATCATCTTAGAATTACTAGAAGGTGGAGATGTACGATCTTTTCTCAGAGAATCAAGACCTAAACCGGTAGGTTGTTGTTGTTAGTGTTTTAACATCTGCTTCCAGCCCATTTCTCTCTCTCTCCATTATTACAAAATAAACGGTCAAACTGTTATGTATTCTCTTGGTTATTTTACACATGGAACAAGTAAGCGAAGTATTTATTAGATTGATGTGAATAGTTAGTGCATATCTTAGTCTACTCAACGCCCTTAGAGATCAGTAGATGAATTATTAATTATACTGGTCTCACTTAATTGTATTTACAATAGTCTCACTTTCGTCTTATATTGGGATAAATATACTTTATAAATTATTCAAAAGTCGAGATCTAATTGTACTTCCTCGAGGTTGTCTAGTAAAACAAGAATTTAAAAGGATGAATTCTCTCACAGTTCATTTGGTGCAACCCGATACAGTTAGTAAGTTCATCTGGTGCAACGAAACACGGTTGATAACTTCAACTGGTGCAACCAGATACAGTTAATAAGTTCATCTGGTTCAACCCAACGCGGTTGATAAGTTCATCTGGTGCAACCCGACAAGGTTGATATGTACATCTGGTGCAACCCGAAACGGTTAACACGGTTTTACCAACAACTGGTTCCATAACATTCTTCTCGTTGACATTTGGGCGACTCTCTGCAAGAAAACACCTCGGGTATGAAACTTGTATGATCAACATGGCATACTTGTTCTTTAAATTATTGTGTATCATTGACAGACTTTGATTGTTGATCCCATTCCAAGATGCCTGTGATGATGTCATGGTCGGTTTCTTGTTTACATAGGAGGGTTGTGCATTTACAGACCAATCTTATCTAGCTTTTGTACATTTATGAGTTTTTGTACAATTATGAATTTTTATATGTTTATGAGTTGTATAATTATGAGTTTTTGAATATTTATAAGTTTTTTTTACACTTATGAGTTTTGGTATGTTTATGAGTTGTATATGTATGAGTTTTTATATATTTATGATTTTTTTTTTATATTTATGAGTTTTTGTACATTTATGAATTTTTGTACATTTATGAGTTTTTGTATATGTTTCCTTTTTAGAGTCGACCATCAGAACTGACAGTGTTAGATTTATTGAAACTAGCTTTAGACATTGCTAAGGGTTGTCAACATTTAGAAGAAAAACATTTCATTCACAGGTAACGTTGCTTTTTATTGTAATTTGGTGTGGGGGATGGATGTTTGTGTGGTTTAACCGCTGTGTATTCGATCATAAGGTCTGTCATTGAGTCAAATGGCATGGTATCGAAATGAAATGAAATGAAATGGGGTTTAACGTCTCACTCTTCTGCACCTGACTCGGGCTAATGGAAGACGGGCATACGCCATATAGTGTGCTATGAGGGAAATTTTGCCCGGGCAGCGGCGCTTTGGCCTACTCTTATATCGAAATTCCAACTGCCAAGGGATCTTTTATGTGCACTCCAATGTACACGGAACCTCGGTTTTTCGTCCCATCCGAACGACTAGGCAGCTGTCCTTGTCAGGCCCTCCTTCTGTATCACTGTCAAGGGGAAACCATGCCGGAAAATCGAGATGAACTTTCTCGGCCAATGCAGGGATCGAACACCCGACCTCCAGGCTAGTGAGCCAGCACCTTGCCCACTTAGCCACCGTGATTCCCCTGCATGGTATCGACGACACACTTGTACATGACAAGGAGTGGGGTCATCTATCCAACCTTGGGGGTTTTATCTGGACCCCCTTACGAACCCTCCTCCCCCCCCCCACCCCGATTTCCTCTCACAGCGAAAAAAATTTGTATGATTTGTTAATCATGAAATGACCTAGCTTTTGTCAATGGACATTAAACCCCTTTCCGGCGTGGTTTCCCCTTGTCAGTGATACAGCAGTATCGCCTGACAAGAACAGCTGTCTAGTCGTTCGGATGGGACAAAAAACCGAGGTCCCGTGTACAAATTGGCGTGCACGTAAAAGATCCCTTGGCAGTTGGAATTCGATATAAGAGTAGGCCGTAGCGCCGCTGCCCAGGCAAAAATTTCCCTCATAGCACACTGTATGGCGTATGCCTGTCTTCCATTAGCCCAGGTCAGGTGCAGAAGAGTAGGATGTTAAACCCCATTTCATTTCATTTCATTAAACCCCATGTCTCTCTCTGGTCATGGTTTCTGACAAAAAGTCCAGTAACTATTCTTGGCTGTTGCATGAAAGTCAATGATAGTTGTTTGTATTTTTCGTGCGAACTATACAAATATCCGTGACTGTCATTTGTTTCTCTGTCTGACTGTTTAGGGTTGGCGGCTACACTAGGGCTGTCCACAGACTGAAATTTGGTGTAAAGCGGGGTAGCTTGGACCGGGGAGTAATATAGACCTGGTGGTGATGGTCTGCCACTTCTGATATCGGAGTTATTCCGGTTCATGGTTATACCCCTGCTGACTAATTAAAATTGGATTAAGAGAAAAATATCCAATCTTCCGGCTTGGATTCCTTCTGATTACAGAGATTTCACCCAATAGATGGTGCCGACTTCTTTATATTGTTATCATTACTAAATAGTATGGTGTCATGTTGGAACTGATATTCCTTTTAGCGATTCAACTTATACAATATTTAAAATAGATTGACTTAATAAGTATTTTATTAAAACCTTATTTTGTATATTGCAGAGATATAGCTGCGAGAAATTGTCTGTTGTCTAAGAAAGGTCCAACAAGAATTGCTAAAATTGCAGATTTTGGTTTAGCAAGAGATATATACAGGTAAGAGATCACAGTAATGCTTCTGTCTGGGCAAAATTCTCCTTTGTAGCATTGCACATGTGTGTCTACAGAAGCAACTGTAACCATATGTTAGTCTCAAAGTAACAGAAGTATCATCTTAGGCGATAAACTCTGCAGAAGCAACTTTAACTTGTGAATAATGATATCCTTACCAGTCTCGACAATAAAAATGTAGTGTTACTTGTTCCTCTTGTTTTAAGTGCTGCCTTTAACACAATAGATAAGTCTCTTCTGTTAAAACGGCTTCAGGATGTTTTCAGAAGTAGGGTAGTGTGCGGAATTGGTTACAGTTATATTTAACATCTGATTTTGTTAGATGTTAGGTACGAGCCACAGTAGCTCGGTGATTAAGGCACTGGCACAATAAGCAGGAGTTCCCGAGATCACAATGTTAGCCTAGTAAGTGTGCTCTGATTTTCCAGCGTGGTTTACCCTTGTCAGAGCGTCTGATAAGGAACAGCATTGACGCACAAAAGCCTACGTTCTGTTTAAGTGTAGGGGGCGTACTTGTTAGCACATGGGCACTGTAACATTAGGCCGGTCACTAGTGTGGTCTCTATTCCCCAGTTGTACATGACAAGGAGTAGGGTCCTGTGTCCAACCTCGTGGGTTTTCTATGGGTCCACTGGTTTCCTCTCCCACTACTAAAGACCCCTACGCATACACCAACTATTGAAATAAAATCAAACCATATGTTAGTCTTGAAAACACCTAGTTTGTGTCGAGTGGACATTAAACCCCATTTCTTTCGCTCCTTGTGTTTGCATGTTTCTAATAGAATAATACATGGTGTATGCTGCTGTTGTTTAATAGGTTCGTACAGAACAGTAGTACGTTATACACCATTTCATTTCTTTTTCTATAGCGAATATAAAATTAAATATTTGTATATTTTTTTAGATCTGATTATTATAAGAAAGCTGGCAAGGCCATGTTACCTGTAAAATGGATGCCACCAGAAGCTTTCCTTGATGGAATGTTTACTTCTAAAACAGATGTCTGGTAAGTATATGTTAGTCTTTATAAACCGTGGCAGAGGCAAAATATTGCAAAAAGGAGGTTGGGGGGGTCTCTACTCACTAAAAAATGGTGTTAGATTGGGGTGTGAATGGGATTTGTGGCCCATTTCTGACCCTAAATATTCAATTTTATACACTACATCACCTCAACCCACAAATGGTCTTCATTTCACATCACAGTTGCTTTATTTTGGGTCTTCATTTTACATCACAGTCGCTTTATTTTGGGTCTTCATTTCACATCACGGGGGGTTAGGATGGCCTAGTGGTCTAGAGCGCCGCGCTTCGACCTCTAGCTGGTCGTTCACCTCTGGCTTGCGGCTGTGGTTTCGAGCCCTGGTGTGAGCGTATGTGGCATGGAGATAGGGGCGCCTTCTCGACCTTGTGGGTTTCCTCATAGCACTCCGGTTTCCTCCCACTGCTAAAGACCCCTACGCGCAAGCGAATTATTGAAATAAAATTGAAACCATATGTTAGTCCCAAAATGACCTAGTTTGTGTCGAGTGGACGTTAAACCCCATTTCTCTCTCTTTCTCTCATTTCACATCACAGTTGCTTTGATTTTAGGTCTTTTGGCCTTCATTTCACAACATGATTGATTGCTTTTGAGGTCTTCATTTCACATAATGGTTGTTTTATTTTTAGGTCTTATGATCTTCATTTCACATCACGATTGCTTTAAGTTAAGGTCTTTTGGCCATCATTTCACATCTCGGTTGCTTTAATTTTAGGTCTTTTGGCATATTATTGTGGGAGATTTTTGCTCTTGGACACGTGCCATATCCAGGATGTACGAACGAAGAAGTGATGCATTTTGTAACAGTAGGAGGCAGATTACAACCACCAGAAAGTTGTCCAGCTGCAGTGTAAGTTTTTAATAATCACATGTCAAATGTCATGTACGGATAATATTTTTCAGGTTTCTTCTTAGTTTTCTGATATGATATTGTCATTATAAGCCCAGTTGGTTCACATAGATCCATCAATTCCTTTCGTTGTCATTTCTGATGTGGCAAATGTGTTAAATCATTGAATTTGACGAAAAACTCAATCTTACGGACAGGCTGTTGCTCTGATTAGGGTACAACAACTTTCTTCACAGATGATACAAAAAACTAGAGTCATGTCTACAATACACATTGGCATAACAAGAACCATCGGCAATAGAAGTATGTGAATACACCACTGCTGTGGCACAATTCCCTCGTAGCACACAGCATGGGTTATGCCTGCCTTCATGCTGAAAAAAAGGAAAAAAATTAACAAAATAATTATCTTTTTCTCGTAGCACACAGCCCAATTTATGTAAAAAAAAAAAAAACTAAAACATTTTATTTCATATCATTCAAAAATACAGAATGACCAAAGTGTTGTGATATAAACGTATAGTAGGAGCAGAACATTAAAAAATACAAAATGATCAAAGTGTTGTGATGTTAAAATGTATTTTTGTTTCTGGCAGATTTGATGTGATGGCATCTTGTTGGAGTGGAATAGCAGAAGAAAGGCCATCGTTTAATCTTATTATAACAAGCTTGGAGAAAAGTATCCAGGTGAGTTATACAGATCTGTCAATCATTGCCACAGTGGCTCGCTGAGTGGCTCAGTTTCGATGCTGGTTTCGACCGAGAAATTTCATAAGGATTTTCAAATGTGGTTAACTCTTTGACATTTCTGCAGGATGGAGAGTCTGGCAAGAGATTACTTACAGTTGTTCGGGAGATGAATTTATATAGGCTGCATCTCGTTTTCAAATCTCATATATTGTATCTTTGTTATATGTCAATATTTATTGAATGAAATCATTCAGATGGGACAAATAACATGGGTCTTTTGTACACATCAGTGTGCACGTGAAAGAATCCTTTGACCATTGGAATTCAGAATAAGAGTAGGTTATAGAACTGCTGTCCAGGCATACTTTCGCTCATGGCACACTGCATGGCGTATGCCCGTCTACGTTAGCCCAGACGGAGTAAACAGTAGGATATTAAACTCCATTTCATTTCACTGTTGGGTGGGGGGGGGGGGGGTGTAACACTGCTAAAGAGAGTGAGAGAGAGAAATGGGGTTTAACGTCCACTTGACACAAACTAGGTCATTTTGGGACTAACATATGGTTTCAATTTTTATTTCAATAATTCGCTTGCGCGTAGGGGTCTTTAGCAGTGGGAGGAAACCGGAGTGCCCGGAGGAAACCCACAAGGTTGAGAAGGTGCCCCTATCTCCATGCCAAATACGCTCACACCAGGGCTCGAAACCACAGCCGCAAGCCAGAGGTGACCGGCCAGCTAGAGGTCGAAGCGCGGCACTCTAGACCACTAGGCCATCCCAACCCCCCCCCCACTGCTAAAGATCCCTTTGCACAATCTACTTGCTTATTTCATTCCTTTTGTTATTGATTCAAGTATTTAGTGGGGTTTTTTTTAAAATGAAAGTGTAATATACATTAATCCCGAAAAAAACTTGTATCTTATTCCATTTCTCTTCTCATTGATTCAAGCATTAAGTTTTTTTTAAAAATAAAAGTAGACCCTTTATTAGTCCCAAAAAGACTTCTATCTTATTTCATTTTTCGTATTTTGTTGGTTTTTTTTAGGATGTTGTGATGCTTTTAAAATAAAAGTATACCCTATATTAGTCCAGAAAAGACCTCTATCTCATTTAATTCTCTTATTTTGTGTATTTTTTAGGATGATGACATTGCTTTTAAAATAAAAGTACACCTCTATCTCATTTCACTTATCATATTTTATCTTGTTCACTTGTCACATTTTTTGTTTTTTTTAGGATGATGACGTAGCTTTACGTGGACTACCAGTGTTTTATTTACCACCTTTATTAACCAGCCACAGATCATATTTACCAATGAGTAATTATGTCACACCTTTTCAGACATCATTATGTGAGCCTTGTGATTATCTCGAGCCATTAATTCCTAACATTAATCATTCCAATGTTTCAACTATGCTAGAATTTCCAGATTCCAGCAATCAGATGAACGATACTCTCAAATTAGAATATCGCGATTCGGGCCATCCATGTAACGACACTATGCATTCTAGTGGTAATATTTCGCAAATGAACGAAATGGGAGCCGATTCAGTGTTTGAAGACAGTGCCGTGGATGTGAAACTTTTAGTAAACGATCAAGATTCCGATTTAAACGATTCTTTACACGTCATGTCTTTAAATCAACTTTCAACATCCTCTCCAGCAACTTTAGGATTCATGGCGTCCATGCAAGAGTTGGAAACCTCGCAATATAACGATATTATTCCGTTGAATACTCTACAGACACGAACCTCTAGCAGACGGAATAACGGGTCCTTACCCCTGGCAGATGTGTTGATACAAGTGACCAAATCCTAACGGTCGTATCGTATCGGTGTTTTTGTGGTTGTGAAATTTTATCAATGGAAGAATTGTGAAACCCGAGTGATTACATGTTTTATTAAATTTGTGTAATCTGTATGATTACATGTTTTGTTCTATTTGTGTAATCCTGTATGATTGCATATTGATTTGATCTATTTTTGTAATCCCAAGTTATATTGTTTCATTTTTGTTCTGTTTGTGTAATCACGAGTGATAACATATTTTTATGATTACATTCGTGTAATCCTGATTGATTACATATCATTATTGTTGTATAATCCAAGGCATTTACAGTTCAATGTAGTTTTATTTGTGTTACGTTGAGTGATTACATATTCTCAGTGTTCTATTTATGTAGCCCCGAGTGATTACATTTTATATTTATGTAATCTTTAATGATTACATACCATTATTGTCATAATTGTATAACCCCCTTGTGATTACATATTATTATATGTGTGTAATCTGTTATGATTGCATGTCATTGTTCTATTTGAATAACCCCGAGTGATTACATATTTTTATTGTTCTAGTTATGTAACTCTGGGTGATTACATATTGTTATTATTCTATTTATGTAACCCTTGGTGATTACATATTGTTATTGTTCTATTTGTGTAACACCAGGTTCTTTTTTCATAATGTATCCTCCATATCATATGACTATTACTCAGTATATATTTTATAAAAGCTAGCTGTGAGAATAAATAAAGGGAGAAATCATTTGTATACATACATGTGTACTTTGTCTATATTCTTTGAATGGCATTTAGTAATTGGAACATAAGCTAATAACACAATATTTATGAATAACAATTATGTGGTTTTATTTCCCTGCGACCTTTCAACAAGATTTCACAAGTTGTTACTAAGCATATTTGAAGAACAATACCAGGGATGATAAATAAGTAGTGTATACACAGTACACAGTTCCATCCTGTGTATACACATATGCAAAATCGAAACTTTGTTTTTTATCTTACCGATTTTAGTAATAATGATTGAGGCTAGCCTAAAATTCAAAAGCTAATATCTCAGTTTACAGTGGAGCAAATTGCCTGAAATTTTCAGCATGTACTATTTACGTTATCCATTTGGTGACTCTTATAGCAAGAACTATCAACCCTTTATCTAATCACCCATTATATCCCTTAATTTAAAATAAATATTTTTCAGCTTAAAACTAGAAAGAGATTTATATTATTTATGAATATTATAAACTTAGAGATAATGAATCATTTTAATTCATTTCTTCTAGTTTAAGATAAAAGTGTTTTGTCATAATTCATCCACTTCAACTGATGACAGATACAACCATAACATATACTGGCATTAATACTGTTATTATGTAAATCATGATGACCCTTTAATTGTATTTCCAGGAATTTTGTTCTGAGTATTTCATGGAACCAATTTTAATGCTATATTCTCCCTTTATTTATTATTATATTCTAGTTAGTATTCATTGTATTTAAGTATTTTAGAGTTAAATGTTATCATTGGTAATTTGATTGTTATTTCATTAATAATAATGTGATATTTTTCATATCAATTGTTGGGCGATGCAGGTATTTGTTTTACATGTAGATTGTTTTAAGGAATTGTCTAATTAGCTTGAAATCCACATGTATCGGTGTTTCCATGGAGACAAATTGTAAATAAACGCAATGGATGGGTGGGGCAGGGTCTTCAGTTCCACCCTTCCAAACATAATCATTGAAATACATGTAGCAGGATTCTGTTTTGAATCCTATTTTTTCATCACGACTAACTGGAGAGGGGGGCCCCAGTAACATATCATTGTATACATGTAGCTTATTTGGTGTCCTATTTTTTGTCTTCAGTAGCAAGAGCCAGGGGCTCCAGTGCCCCCCCCCCCCCCCAACATTATCATGTAGCTTATTTGGAGCCCTATTTTTTGTCCTTAATAACAAGGGATGGAGGGGCTCCAGTACCAGTCCCAAATGTAACCCTTGAACATTTGTAGCTCATTTTGAGTCATATTTTTCGTCTTTAAAGCGAGAATTTCAAATTTTCTAAGAAAGTCAAAACATAATTATTTCAATGTCTTTTGCTCAATAGGTTGTCAACTCACTATCATACAATCATAGATATCATTCTCACACTTAAAAATCATTCACACAGGAAATAATAACACAAATACCTCCATTGTTTTCATTTCCCCCATGGAATAGCTATCTTGAAACGTTTGAATTTGAAGTTGAAAATGATATTTTTGCCATTTTCTTAACTGGCAATAGTGAATTATAAGATTAATAGGATTATTCTTTAACAAGGTAGGACTGTTTATAGATACCATCTCTTTCAAGGCTTTATTTTAATACATTTTAAAAATATAACTTAAAAAATATGAAATTCTCGCTTTAACTAACCAGATAATTGCAACAAAATAATTTCATTAATTTCACCAATCAATTTTCTCGCTATCATGCCCATTTTGACAGCAGTTTGTTTTTCTGTGAATTGGATAAACATAAGACAACCTTTCTGTTTTCGACCGACAATATTTGATGTTTTATCTTGTGCTTGGCTAGAAAGTATCCCTTAGGGTTTTTATATCCCCTCCGTCATAGTATACAGGGGGGTTGGGATGGCCTAGTGGTCTAGAGTGCCGCGCTTCAACCTCTAGCTGGCCGGTCACCTCTGGCTTGCGGCTGTGGTTTCGATCCCTGGTGTGAGCGTATGTGACATGGAGATGGGGGCGCCTTCTCAACCTCTTGGGTTTCCTCCGGGCACTCCGGTTCCTCCCACTGCTAAAGACCCCTACGCGCAAGCGAATTATTGAAATAAAATTAAACCATGTTAGTACCGAAATGACCTAGTTTGTGTCAAGTGGACGTTAAACCCCATTTCTCTCTCTCTCATAGTATACAGGATGGCGTGTGACTGTCTTCATAACCTTGTTGGTGCAGAAAAGTAGGACGTTTAACTCCTTTCCATTTCATATCTTTTACTTACATCGTAATTTGGTTGTATATTGCTGTTTACCCTGTCAAACTAGATAAATTTTTGACAATCATGTCCTGGGTTATTTCCCTTGGTCAGTCAACTGGCGTCGTTTCGTTTCCACAGTTTTTTGTGATAAGGACTAGAGTAGTAGGTTTTTCTCCCACTGCTCTACAGACCCCTACGCGTAAAAAATTATTGAAATAAAATTGAACAATATGTTAGTCCCAAAATTACCTAGTTTGTGTCGTTTGGACGTTAAAACCCATTTCCCTCCCCTTTGACAGATAAATATAGACCATTATGTGAACTTTGGTCTTATGCGCAAAATATGAAAATGTTTTTAAAATGTAGTCTTTGTGTAGTCTGAGAGCTAAAATATTTTCAAAATGCAGCCTTTTGATTGGTCAAGAGCTAAAATTTCAGCTGGGATTTTAACCCAGAATCAATTAAAAGGCTACATTTGTAAAATACTTTAGTTCTCATGAATAAAGCTGGCATTTTTTTTTTTTTAAAAAAAAGGCTCTAGTGATAAAGCTGTTGGTGGACATATGTTTCATTTCCTGTCAAAATTGTAAATTGCTCAAAGTTTTGAATGTTATAAATTTATGTATAAGCTACTTTATTTGTATAAAATATTATGGGAATTTTACCCTGACCAATGAAGTCTTGCCTTAACATGTGAATATTGTTTACTATTTGTTGATTTACTTTGTAAATAATTTGTTTTCTAAATTAAAAAAAATGACTAAGATTCTGAAATTGTTCTTTTTTTTGATTGGGGGCTGGGGTAATTACAGCAAATTAAAGATGCAATATGTATGAAATAAAATGGGGTTTATTAACATCCTACTGTTCTTCTCCGACTGAACTAATAAAGACCGGCATACGCCATACAGTGGAGTAAGAGGGAAATTTTGCCCAAGCAGCGGCATGGCTTACTCTTATATCACATTCCAACTGCCAAGGGATCTTTTACATACATGCCAATGAGTACACAGGACCTCAGTTTTTTTTTATGTCCCATCCAAATGACTTAGACAGCTGTCCTTGTCGGGGCCTTCGTCAATGGGAAACCATGTTGGAAAATCCTGAATAACTTTCTCGGCCAATGCCAATATGCAAGATCTAATTTGAATATTCCAAAAAACTTAAATTATGGGGTTTAACATATGGTCCAGTTTTATTTAGCAGTGGTAGGAAACCTGAAGGACCTTGAGAAAACCCAAGAGAGAGAGAGAGAAATGGGGTTTAACGTCCACTCGACACAAACCAGGTCATTCCGGGACTAATATGGTTTCATTTCATTTCAATAATTCGCTTGCGCGTAGGGGTCTTTAGCAGTGGGAGGAAACCGGAGTGCCCGGAGGAAACCAACGAGGTTGAGAAGGCGCCCCTATCTCCATGTCACATACGCTCACACCAGGGCTCGAAAACCACAGCCGCAAGCCAGAGGTGACCGGCCAGCTAAAGGTCGAAGCGCGGCACTCTAGACCACTAGGCCATCCCAACCCCCCGAAAACCCAAGAGGATGGACATAGCGACCATACCTTATGAAACAGCAATCACATGCCAAGCTAACCATCCAATCCCTTCTTGCAAGGAAAAATTTTATATTAAAACATATTTCAAATTTTTACCATAGAAATTCAATTATTCATTGGGTAAATCAATAATTCCTATATTACATTTGATGAAAAGTTTTTATACAATTTACGGTTAGTTCCTGGGGAAATATATGACGTTAAAGGGATGTGAATTTGTTCAAAGATAAATATGAGATATCAGTTTAATGACATTGTGACATTTATCAAATCGTTGGAATGTTCACATAACTGGAGCGATTTGCAATTTTAAATTATCTCATGGTAATCGATCAAATTCTTTTTAAAAAAAAAAGCATAAATGAGATATAATAACACATAATAAAACACAATAGCCTATAATTAAACAGGTGTCTAGCTACATGAATAACACAGATTCTATAATATCAACCAATCTAGTATGGGAGAGAGAGTATAACGTTTAAATGTCCACTCAACACAAACTATGTCATTTTGGGATCAACACATGGTTTCAATTTTATTTCAATAATTCGCTTGCACAAGGGGGAGGACCCGGAGAAAACCCACAAGGTTGGATAGGTGACCCTACTTTCAATAATTCGCTTGCAGGTAGGGGTCTTTAGCTGTGGAGAGAGGGAGGGAGGGGGAGGGAGAGAGAAGAAGAGAGAGAGGGGGTTTAATATCCACTGTCCACTCCACAAAAACTAATTAGTCATTTCAGGACAAACATATGGATCAGTTTTTTTTTCTATTTATATAATTGTCTTTAGCAGTGATAGGAAACCAGAGGACCCCAGAGAAAACCCATGAGATGGATAGCCGAAACAATGGTGAATTGGGGTAGATTTGAGTAATTTGTGCCATCGCTAAAATCAAAACTATTATGACTTCGGATGGATAATAGATGATTTGTGTCTGCAAATAACTTATTCTATCAGGGTATAGAACATAATTCAAAATCTCCCATGCCTCATCTACTTTTTCACCTTTCCCTAAATTTATGGGACATCACATGTAAATTATCTCATCAAAAAATCAATCTTGAAAATGACCTGACCTAACCGTACTAATAAATATAATTCCTTTCTGGGGAAAATCCCAGACTCATTTAAATTACCATTGCAAATTTCTGAGTTGATTAAATTTGGCTGGAGAAATTACAGATTTAGATTCAAGAAATGTATAAAATTTTATCACAAAGAAAAATCAAAAAAAAAAAAGAATTTGGCTGGAAAATTCACATATCTACATGTATGCAAGAAATTTATAAAGTTAATTTAAAAAAGACAAAATACAAAAAATGTTAGAATATTTATTTACAATTTTATCACATTAAAATATCACATTTCCATAACAAGATTTCAAGTCGTCGAGCTATTGTAGATAATTGATATTTATTTATTAGCAAGTACTGAAATGGTTGCAACCAGTCCCCGAGTTCACAGTGCATTCTTAGACAATCTGAAGAAAATACAAATCTATATCTCGTTTCGTTTTTTATACTTTTGATGGCCTACACTACATGAAGATTTAACAAGTTGTACTCAAAGGTTGTGTCAAGAGTCTTACGAGCGGCTTTTGACCCTAAGACATTTATACATTGATTAATCAATCGGAGTTAATGTTTCAAGAAGTTGCCGTAACAGATCGTTTCATTGGCTAACCCCTCACATAATCCCAAACACCGGTAATATAACAACTCTTTCAGATCCTAGTGTAATAAAAACAAATAAAACGAAATTTTGAACAATAAAAACTGAAATGAATAGGATCTGTGTTTTAATGAGATTGATTCTCAAACTTAATTGAAGAATTTACTCAACTTTCAATATCTTTGACTCAGAAACACAAAACTTTGCACACCGTTTCTCATGATGCATTAAAACAACAAAAGTTTTGTAAAAGGCTATACTCTAGTTAACATATGCAAACAATTTTGAGTAAATTCTCAATTTAAGTCTGAGAATGCTTTGAGAACTCGGGCCTGATGTATTTATTATACCAGTAAATGCAGGAGAAACCATACAGAAATAAACAGAATCCTTTAAGACAGATCCTTGGAAGAAAGAGAGCGAGAGAGAGAGAGAGAGACGGTATATAACTTTACCCAACATTTTGAGACTCAAACTGTTTCAATTTTATTTCAATAATTCGCTTGCATGCAGGAGAAAACCCATGAGGATGTATACAAGCAATCCTCCATGGTTGGGACAATTTCAATAACAGAGAAATAACATATTAGGCCTTTCATTGTTTCGGGAACACCTATTAAAATACTGATTATCTTATTACATAACATCACGTCAAGTATCTTAATTTCTTTATCAAAGGGCTGAATGATTTGTACTTCAAGCTCTACATTTCTTATGTTGACTTAACAAATAAAATATTAAACTATAACAAATTGATGTTGATTCTTTCTGAAACATATAGTAAAACTTTGATGCTGATCTTATTTCTTAAGGGAAACAAATAATGAATTTAAATAAAAAAAACTGCTTTAAATAATTTTGATCAGAAAAATCGTTCACAGGACAAATTTATAAGAATTTGGCCTAAAGTATTTGAAGAGTCCAGGGGAAGAACGATCTTAGTCACATATTTGTCTTTTCGCATATTAGGCATAACAAACTTTTGGGTTTAATTACAACTTCAAAATGATGTTTAATAAGAATCATAATACAGTACAACAACTAACTTCCATTTTTCAGACAAATTAAGGTCAAATAAAGGGTACGATGGACATATTTGTCCGAGAAGTCATTTCAGAAGGGCCCTGGTTCGATGTGACTCCAATCGTTTTTACCTGAAATTAATTGTTCCACAGAAAGCTTATACAGTTTGCTACCAGATGGCGCCGAACTGGGGTTCGTTAAAAAAGTGACTTAGATTGTTCTTCCCCTGTGCTCTTCATTTGTAATGGCTCAACATTTGAAATTGTTTTCTGGATACAAGTTTATCAGAACTAAAGTTTAATTTGTTTTGGCCTAAAGAATCTGTTTCGTGATGCCAGACGTCCTTAAAAATCGTTTCCATGCTGACAAACTGTTAACGAGTTTCCTATTCATATTTAATCGTCAACGGATACTTCTGTTGTAACTTGAGATGCGGCTGTCATTTGTCTACCGTTATCTGAAAAATATTCAAATTAAATGAGAGCAGTTTTATAAAGGTTAGTATGTCTGTGTATTGTTAAAGATGCGAACTCTGGGTCATATTGGCTTTTGTGATTGTAATATCACGGATTTGTGGAAATGGTTTACATATATACATAGATTATACCAGAGATGCTATTTCAAAATTTTGTACGTAGGATATTTTTAGTTAGCAGAGAGAGAAAGAAATGGGGTTTAACATCCACTGGACACAAAATAGGTCATTTCGGGACTAACATATGGTTTTTTAATTTTTATTTCAATAATTTGCTTGCGGGGGTCATTAGCAGTGGGAGGAACCGGAGTGCCCGGAGAAAACCCACGAGGTTGAGAAGGCGCCCGTATCTCCATGCCACATACGCTCAAACCAGGGATCGAAACCACAGCCAGCTAGAGGTCGAAGAGAAAGAGAGTGAATATGATGCTCACTCTGTATAACCTTGACAAAAGCATGGATGCTTTAATCAGAGTTCAGACCAATAATCATTGTAGTCGAGGCAGAGAGAATTTAGATTGGAGAAAATGAGAGGCTATGTCTTTCTACTAGCTGTCTGTCTATGGTCCTTTGAAGTAAAATAATAAAGAATCCAATTTCTTTATGTAACAGATTAATTTCTATTTCTTTGGGAAAGTCAATATATCCTCGGCAGATATATGCTCTGTGATATATGAGTTATACAAAATGAAATATATACAATGAGTTACAATCAATCATATGATCCAACTCATAGATTGGACTTTTGAGGTCAGAATTTAAAGATGTCCTGTACAAACTGTATGATTTGTTAATATAATGTCCAATCAACACAAACTAGTTCATTTTGGCACTAACACATGATTCAATTTCATTTCAATAATTCACTTGCGCGTAGGGGTCTTTAGCAGTGTGAGGAAAACGGAGGACCTGTAGAAAACCCATGAAGTTGGACAGGCGACCCTACTCCTTGGCACGATCAACGGGGGAATCGAAACCACGCCAGCTGACTCAATGACAGACCTCGTGATACCACATGCACGTGTCAACCATTCGGACATCCACCCAAGCTGTCTGTTAGTGATGTCTTCACATTTTTGTCTTGTCTGGCTCACCATTGGTGTTTTTCAGGGAACCCAGTATTTTTCTGGTACGATTTGAGTGTCTTTGTTGCAAATAAGTACCATATAAATAATACTTTAAAGTAGCTAAGTCTCTAACTCAAAATCCTTCAAAGTCATCGACATTGAAAACACAAATTATTTGTCAATTTAAATCAACATTGATGCTGTGATCTTATCGTGAAAAGATAGGCTTCTGATATCCAATATTTCAGACAAAATAAACATTTTAGCATTGGTACAGGAATCGTGTTATATAATGCGTATCTGTGCCATTTGTAACAAGGGACTTGAAGAACAAGGCTGGACTTATTCCATGTCTGGAGAGCATACATAATAAATATTATTGGTGTAGACTGGAAACACCAGATGCTATAGATTGCCATACGATTGAGACCTTTCGCGTATTTTGCCAGTCATAACTAATTAGAAATTTCAGTAAAAAAGAAACGATTGAATGTAAATCAGTTTGTATATATTCATATTGCATTATTATATCCATTGTGAGACATTTTTGTGAATTTCTAGGGTCCAAATATTAGTGACTTAGCTCCTTTAAGAAATGAATAAAAATATTGTAAAATGTAACATACCAGAGGTAGGCTTATCTACAAGATCATCTCCGCTCCTAAAAAATATATGTTATATGAGAGAAATGGGATTTAATGTCAATGCGAGACAAACTAGGTTGTTTCGGATCTAGCATATGTTTAAATTTCATTTCAATAATTCGCTTGGGCTTCAAGGTCTTTAGCAATGCAAGGAAACTGGAGGACACTGGTCCTATCTAACTGTATGACAGATCCTACAATTTGTTATAAAGCACATAGGTTAAACCATTTGTCCCTTCCTGTTGAGTGAGTCAGTGCCTTTCTCATTAACCGCAGTGGCTTCCACCAACTTTCTTACTGAGCCTGTGGCTTTCAACAACTTTCTCACTGAGCCAGTGGCTTTAATCAACTTTCGCATTGAGCCACAGCGGCTTTCATCAACAACAACGGATTTCATCATATGTCATTCTAGCTAACAAGATAAAGAAATGGAAAGAAGGAGGAGAGAGAGGGAGAGAGAGAAATCGGTCATTTCGGGACTATCATATGTCCCCCCACCCCCAATTATAGGCACTACATACACTTTTCTTGTCAGCCCCATGGGTGGCAACCCTCAAAAGGGATTTGAACTCATGAAAATCTAGTCCCTCCAGAGTCCTACCACATAATCTCTACAGCCCCCAATAATATAAAGACAATGTCTTAACCATACAACGACTGCACAGCCGCCAACAAGATACAGATATTACAAATAATCTAGAATTTTACATTTTATCATTTCCTTCTCCGCCTTCATTTTCTTCATCTTCTGTTTCTGCTCCGACAGGTGTTAAAGTTATCGAGTTAAACTGACTGTACGGTTCTCCTAAAATACCAACAGATAAACTACCCATTCTGAAAATAGAGTTTAAAATACCAACAGATAATTAAATCACCCATTCGGAAAATAGAGTTTAAAATTTCCACAGATAATCAAATCATCCATTTGGAAAATAGAGTTTAAAATACCCATTCGGAAAATAAAGAAAAGCTTGAAATGTAGTTTAAAATCTCAACAAAACTGCCAAGTCAGAGAGAGAGATCTTCAAATTACTTTATTTTGAGCGAAATTATGAATGGTTGTAGTTTTGACAAGATGTGTGCATTGATCGTAATCACTGTTGCTTTTTTTTACTTTATCGACGAGCATTGATTTTTTTTGATAAAAAAAAATAGCTGAGTAGAAATTTATCACTCAAGCCTTCCTTACATGCTCAAATAAATAAATATTTCAAAATTAAATCATAGCTAAACTATTCTAATCCACTTAAAATCAGAGTCATCTGATGACATCGAGTTGATTACGGTCTTTTCATGTTCATAAATTTCTAATAATTTATATAACATTGAAGGCTTAAAGAGTTAGCTCTTGCTTAAAGATAACAAGAGATTTTAACACTTGAACATTCAATATTTTATTTACAATATGCAATACTTTTTATCTTATATAAATTTCATAATCTAAAATGAAAATGTAATACCCTACGATTAGACTCCAAGAAATGTATATATGTTTGTAACTCACTGTCTATATATACGTCCACTATAGTTTATTGTAAACATAAGATATATAACTGTTTAATATGTTTGGAGAGAACTTATATAGGTTGTGTTGTTGTTCTTAGCGTTTAACGTCCTCTTCCACCAAAAGTGACAGCGCAGACAAGTCTTATTTTTCACTTTTTATTATCTATGCGCATGCGCAGGGGTCTTTAGCAGTGGGAAGAAACCGGAGTGTCCGCAGGAAACCAACAAGGTTGAGAAGGCACCCCTATCTCCATGCCACATATGCGCACACCAGGGATCAAACCAAAGCAGCAAGCCAGAGGTGACCGGCCAACTAGAGGTCGAAGCGCAGCACTCTAGACCACTAGGCCATCCCAACCCTCCACTTATATAGGCCTTTGCCTGTCAGGTTATTGAATAAAATATTGTTTAATAGGCCTACCTGTATCTCTGAAGATTAATTATTAAATCATCTTCCAGGCTAAATTCATCACTACCATCTTCATTTACAGACCTAAAATATAAATATCAAAATTATTTGTTATCTTCCAACCGCGTGGGTTTTCTCGGGGTCCTCCGCTTTCCTGCAACTGCTAAATGCTTCGGAATTATTGAAATAAAATTGAACCATATGTTAGTCCCGAAATGACCTAGTTTGTGTTGATGGATGTTGAACCCCATTTTTTTCTCTCTCTTTATTTGCTAACTTTCATAATTTTGAAAACAAATCTGTCTCCACAGAAGGCGTGGCACACTGCACCTCTGAACATTTGTTTTCGTTCCAGAGACATAGTGGCTCAGTGAGCAATGGGGTTTAACGTCCACTCGACACAAACAAGATAATTTTGGGACTAACATGGTTAAATTTTATTTCAATAATTCGTTGCACGTAGGCGTCTTATGCAGTGGGAAGCAACCAGAGGATCGGGTGAAAACCACTCCCCATCAATGATCTAGAGTTCCTGTGTTGACCGATAATATTCATCAGGATTTTCTGCCATGGTTCCCCCTTGTCAGTGGTGTAGGACGGGGTGTTTTGCAAGGGACAATACAATGTATAGTCAGTCGAATGGGGTGAAAATCAAGGTTGGAATTTGATATAAGAGTAGGCTATGGCAAAATTTCCCTCATAGCACACTGTATGGCGTATGCCCGTCTTCATTAGCCCAGTTGGAGCAGAACAGTAGGACGTTAAACACAAATTTCATTTTTATTTATTACTTTTAACGAAATTATATTAATTTGTTACCTTGAAGGTGTTGCACGTTTAAATAACCAATGGGCTTCTTCTTTTGGTGATGGTAATAAGGATACAATGGCTGGAGATCTCTGACTGGAAACAAAATAATAATATAAAACAGTCAGATATTTTGTTAAAACAGTCAGATATTATGTTAAAACAGTCAGATATTTGTTAAAACAGTCAGATATTTGCTAAAAGTCAGATATTTAAAAAAATAACAACAAAAACAACAAAAAAAACCCCTATCTGACTGTTTTAAAATTTTTCAGCATATAGTGGTCAGGATATAGAAAGACTGACAAGGACACAGCGTCCTGTCGAAGTAGAGTATTTATTATAATCCCTCTTAAATAATATTTAAAAGCTTTAGTAGGCAAATTTTTAAACGAAATAATTTGGGGTTCCATTTTATCCCATTGAGCAATTTGATTCTGTTAGTTCCACGTCAATATAATGGGGTTAAATTGGGTCATTCCAATTCTAATGTCACTGTCAAGGTCGGTCTCTTTGGTTTTTCTTCTATATTCCTTTATTAAAATACTTTGTGAAGTTATTATCAATTGAATTTTTCTGATGTTGACATTGTTGTATTCTGGTGTTTTAGATTAATACAATAAACTTTGTTTCTTTAGATAGTATTATGTTCTGAGGATACATGAGATTCTCGTTTAAAAAATGATGAATTTCTAGCTTTGAACAATTTACTTACTTTACTATGGATTTAATGGCTGGCCTTTTTCTGTAAAAAAAAAAGTGTATTTCAAAATGATTGATAATTGTAACCATTTAAAGTAAATGAGTACATAAAATAGTATGCGAAGGCATAAAATGAGTAAAAGACAGTATGATGTTACGTCACATGTAGAACTATAATGCATGTGAACTTGCAGGTCAGTCATTTTCTACAGAGTTAAAAGAGAGAGAGTTTAACGTCCACTCAACATACGGAACTAACTTACGATTCAATTCTATTTCAATAATTCACTTGCGCGTACAGGTCTTCAGTAGTGGGATGAAACCAGAAGATCCTGTAGAAAACTCACGAGGCTAGACAGGTGACCCTACTCCTTGTCACATATAAGTGGAGGGTCGATACCATGCAAGTTGACTCAATGACAGAACTTATGATACAACACAAGCGCTAACCATTCCGCCCCCCACCCCACACCCCAGAGTTCGAAGAAAGGGTTTCTCATTACCGCTGTGAAATAGATTGGTATAATTTATCTAACTTACGGGTGAAGTCGTCTGTATTCAGCAGGGGATAATTTAATTTCTGAGTTTTCTTTCTTAATTTCTTCTACATCTTTTTTAGGAGCGGGTTGGGCTGCCTCTTTAGGTTCTAAATAAAATAAATAAATCAATCATCTAATACTGAAAAATCGATGTTTATTAACAATGCTTAAAGGTTTTTTGTAAAACACTGTAATTAAATCTTTTCTGCTTTTCTACCGGAGGACTTTTCTCTGTTAAAGCAAATAGGTGCTGTTTAACATTTACATTAGAAAAATTAATAAATCAATATAAAAATGAAATGGGGTTGCATGTCCTGTTCTGCCCCGAAGGGGTTAATGAAGACGGGCGTACACAACATAGTGTGCTATGAGGCACTCTGGCCTACTCTTATATCGAATTTCAACTGCGAAGGGTTCTTTTACGTGCACGCTAAAGTGTACACAGGACGTCAGTTTCCATCCCATCCTAACGACTATAAATTGTCCTGCATTACAGTGTAATTACACTTTAGGTTTTTACCTTCTTGTGCATATTTGACTCTTATAGCTGGATTAAATGTATCAGATCGTAACATTCTGTAAAGTAAAAAAAATTACAATTAGAAAATAATAACAATTCAAAATAATTACAATTTAATTTAACCACAATTTAAAATGACAATTTAAAATAATGACAATTTAAAATAATGACAATTTAAAATAATGACAATTTAAAATAATTACAATTTAAAATAATAACAATTTAAAATAATAACAATTTAAAATAATTACAATTTAAAATAATTACAATTTAAAATAATTACAATTTAAAATAATAATTTAAAATAAATACCTTCCAATTTCTTTTTTGACAATTTCAAAATCTCTTCTTCTAAATGTGATCCACACAACAAAAGTACAAAAATTATAAAAAGACTGAAAGAAAAGAACAAACGAATGAATGAATGACAGAATGAAGGAAGGAATGTATTTTGATTACTGAAACCTGTAGCTTAAATAACTTTTTGGAAAGCCACCTGTTTCAAGAGAATTTGTAATCTTAATTCTATAGATGAATATAATAGAGATTATTCTGAAACTTTGAGCCAGTGTTTTAATGGAAAGAGAGAGAAATGGGGGTTAAATGTCCACTGATACAAACTAGGTCATATCAGGATTAACATGAGGTTGGACAGGCAACCCTACTCCTTGTCATGTACAACAGAGGAATTGAAAAAACGCCCCAGTTGACACAATGACAGACCTTAAGATACAGCACGTACGCACTAACCATTCAGCCATCCACCCTCCCTGAAGGAAAAAAGTGTCTTGTCAATCGGATGGGATGTGCAGAATAATGTACTCACCTCAAACATAGATCTATCTTGATATGTTGAAGATACTCGAGATCTGACAATAAAAATAAATTACATAACAGGTGATGTGTACAACCATAGATATATTGATAACATCTCACTTTTCACGGAGTTGTCTCCCTTTAGTCTTCAAAATTGTAAATAATGTTAGTCAGGACCTAACCCTCAAATCTGTGACAATTTCTTGAGATTAAGGTTTGACAATAGATTATTATGAAAATATTGGAAGTTTGCTTCCTCTGATGAAAATAACTAAACTGATTACAGGATGAACAATTTGAAGACTAAAGGGAGACAACTCAGTATATTATTTGCAACTATTAAAGTTTCTATATAAACATATCATAGGGCAGCATATGGGTTAACATCCAGTCATGGTTATTTCAGCATGTAGGGAGGAAGCCAGAAGACCCAGAAGAAACGTATGAGACTGGACAGGCAACCCATCAACACCACATCACTTGACTCAATTACAGATTCCCCTAATGCTTTTAAAATAAAACCAGTGATTATTTCCAATAATTGGCATACTTACGAACCACATGACATGTGATGTTGCTTTTCTAATCCTAATCCTAATACAAGTATACAATAAGATCGACCTAATAATTTCTGGGCTACCGTTAATCGTTCACAGGCATCTGCAAGCGCTTTCCTCTCCGCAAGACTTGGTTCTCTGTAATATACATGAAATGATATCAAATTGGGTTCAATGTTCTTGGTAACATAGACATAAAAAAAAACATGTTTTAATATCTTGTCGACACAATTCTGCAGCCACTTTGCTAAAAACATATAGTAATTTTTATTTTCCATGGTTAAGTATGAAATGTGAGTGTAGTGATTTTTATCTAGACAGCTGGGCTTCTTTGTCCTCAATTTTCAGCTTCTGAGAGATCTTTCATGTGGATGCCATGGCACATTTACCATGTCAGCCCCAAAGACACAATCACCCTTGTATGCTTCTCGTTAGCACCAAAGGCACAAACCCCAGTGTAGGCCCTTCTTCACACAGATATAAATGACATTTATTTGAAAAGTGTTGTTGATTAAATAACAGAAAATAAAATGAAATGTAGTTTTACAGAGCGCTATGAGAGAAATTCTGCCTAGACAGCGACACTACGGCCTACTCTTATGTCGATCATGAGATCTTATACGTACACGACAATGTGTACACAGGACCTCAGTTTTTTGTGAAATCCGAACAACTAGACAGCTATCCTTGCCTGACCTTCCGTCCTGTATCACTGACAAGGGAAACCATGCCAGAAAACCTGGATGAACTTCTCGGCCAATCGAACACCTGACCTCCAGGCTAACAAGCCAGCGTCTTACCCACTTAGCTATCGTGACCCTCATCTTTTAAAGGGATGTTATTCTATTTAAGAATTGTAAAATACTCACATATACATCGGATTCTTCCTCTTATCTTGAGCCATTTTTTCAAAGAAGCAGTTGAAGTATGTGATTAAATTTAATAGAAAATGATCAAATTCATCTGTACTGAAAGAAAAGAAAAAAATTGTCTATATATCATTTACTTTACAATAAGAAATGAAATAAGGTTAAATGTTGTACTCTTCTTATGCACCTACAGGGCTAATTCAGTAGGTTACACTACAGTAAGAAGGGGTATAATTTATCATGAATACATTTCCAGAACACTTTGCATCAGGGAAAACCAGTTAAAGAAAACTTTCTACTCAAACTCCACATTTCGCGAGAAGTACTTCTGTACTTTAATTCCCCCTATTTTAATTCAGAAGTGTGCTTTTTGTATACCAAACATTTTCTTTTTCTTATTTGGAAATAAAATCGAATTTTTTTTATTATGACTGATGAAGAAGGAAAAGGAATAAATAAGTAAGCTGCATTAGGAATTTTTAGTTTTAATATTGTCTATGAATAAAGTAAAAGTAGGATATTTACCTATTTAACATGTTAAATGAATCTGGTATTATATCAACTTCTGACATCATACCATGGGCTACTCCTGAAATACAAACACAATAATTCCATTCATTTTAAGAACAGTATTTTGTCTTCGAAGGAATTATTAGTGAGCAGAAAATCGCCAATGTATCTGTTATCACTCATCACTTCAGTCAGTTATATAGAGGGATAACTTGTGTTTTCCTTTTGCGTTCGTCACTTCGGATTGTTGAAACCTTTATTACTCATTTATGGTAGCAATGATCTGTGTTAAAATCATATGTGATAATGACTGACACCAATATCGTCCTTTAATAAACACAAGCAAAAAGAAAATTGGTAATATTTTATGAGTCAAAGGCACGTTCACAGGTTGATTAAGGATCAGGGCAGATTATAAATGAGGCTAACAAGCCTGCAGCCACAAGTCAATCCGCCAATAAATCCAAGATTTGCATGTGTGTTATCACAAAGTGGCGTTTATACCTACTCATCTTTGTTTTCAACTACTAAATGTTGATTTATGTTCCCACCAATGTCTATACAAGACCATCGTTTTAGTACCATCCAATTGACTAAACACTCTCTGTTCCTTGCCAAGCCCTCAGTCCTGTGCCACTGATAAGGGGGAAGTTGAAAACAATGAACCAGGTACCTCCTGGGTGTGAGCCAGAGCCATATTCACCAGGCCACCATGATTGCAAGTAACAAGGAACTAATTTCCATTGTTGGATTATTTGTAAATAAAATTGAGAGAAGGTCTTACGTTTAATGTCTTCTAACATAACTTTATCATTTTCTACATCTCGTCTGTTGGCTTTGGGAGATTTTGTATTTGCTAACCTGGCTGGACCTCGAACTTTTCCACCTCCAAGATTTCTTGCCCCACTTGACACGGCCCTGAAAATGAACATTATCCAATAGAGTTTGATAATAATATGTATATTTATACCATAGTCTGGTCCATGCTAGTATGCATGCTCAAGATGCTACAAAGTCTAGGTAACATAAGCCATAAATGGATGAGAGAGAAATGGGGTTTGACATCCACTCAACACAAACTAGATCATTTCGGGACAAACATGTGGTTCAATATTATTCCACTAATTCGCTTGAGTCAATGAGTGTAAGTTGGACAGGGGACCCTACTCCTTGTCACATACAACTGGGGAATCAAAACCATGTCAGTTGACTCAATAACAGACCTTATGACACAACGCGCATGCGCTAACCATTCGGCCATCCACAACCCCCACCCCCCATTTTATTTCAGGACATACCTATCAAGTCTATTTTTATCATGATGACCTTTGTTCTTTCTTCTCTTGTCCTTATTATCTGGGTGCAGACTAAAAACAAATTCAGCAACATAATAAATATTAGAAATATAAAACTTGAAAGAGTTTATTTTTCTTTCTGATTTAAACCCTCATATAATAAATAATTATAAATTTAAACAATAATGTATTATTTTCTTTTTCATTGTAATTTCATTCTTTATTTTATTTATAATTTTAAACAATGTACTTAAATAATTTCTTAAGAGAGATTCTGTTCCACTACCACTGCCCCCTTTTCACTACATTCAGGACAAATTTTATACAAATAAGAGAATAAATTTCAACAGAAATACTTGACAACTCATTCCAAAAACAACTCCTTCCAAGACAACTCATCCCAAGTTAGAAGACAACTCATCCCAAGATATAAGACAACTCATCCCAACTTAGTTTTGTTTGGTTTAATACAAACAAGAGTCGAGATATAAGACCACATAAGACTAACCTGACAAACTCTAAAGTATTTGTTTCTTCTTTCCAGACCCATTTACCCAATGTTGGCTGTAAATTCTAAATAAACAACAAAATATAAAAGAAGCATTAACAGACACGATCGAGCAGCAGAACGCTTACTGTTGTAATATTCTCAGATTGTTCTCATTTTCAGAATGTCTGCAATAACAACACATAAATCACTCGCAGCCTGACATCAATTAATCAAATTTCGTTATGTTTTTAAAATTGACTCTTTTCACCACAAATATAAGGAGAATGGTACAATTTTATTTTAATAATTTGCTTGCACATTGGGGTCTTTAGAAACTGTGGACAACCGAGAGAAAACCTGTAGGTTTGGTGGGTAACTGTAGGCCTACTCATATAATTGATGATGAGTGATGTCTTTTTATGGTAAGCAAGCCTTGAAATAACTGCTAAGGTTCAGCCTGACATCATGTCAGGCTGAACTGATTTTCGGCCGGACATTTCAGATTTTCAGCCTGACAAATACCATTATTCTATGCAGTGGAAAATTCCATCATATAATTCATATTTTTAAAATACTTTATATAGAGTTCACAATTTAATGTAGTCACAAAACCACCGTCTTCTTCGTATGTTAACCACACGTCAGCATTGCATTTTGCTACGTCATGTTTGATCCACTTTTCTACGGTTCTTATTGTATGTAATTTTCGAACTAGTGACGGCGATGGCCCCCAATTAGAAATGTCATTTTGAGAGACATTAGACACAGTACCAGTTTTAAAATATTCTGGAACGGTCCCACTAGCCTGGATATCCCGTGTCCGCGGGTTGGGGAAAATAAGAAGTTATTTTATTCGACATGTTTTCAAAGCTCGTCTATTTACATTCACATCGATCATCGGAAGTGTCCAACAAAGTGAGATATTTTAATTTTCGTATAAAAAGTCTCTCCCTAATGACATCCATAGTCAACTTGAACATTTTCTTGTAACATTTTAAATATTATTACTTTTATTACTAATAATTTGTATAATTACATGTCATGTTAGGTTTGATTTAGAGCTAATCATATACGAAAGTAACGCAAAGCTAGCTACTACACGTAGGCTCGAATAACCAGCGTAAAAGAGCCGATTCTCAATATTATTCATTATTTTATCTTCACGCGGCCAAGATACATGTATGTAAATAGTGATCATTTTACTATGACTCGGGTCGTTGATATAACCAGCGAAAAAGAGCCTATTCTAATAATTATTGATTATTTTATCCGCACGCGGCCGAGATATAAATAGTAACATTTTCACTATGACTCGGGTCGTTGATATTTTTGGGCCTGGATTTTGAGCCGATTCTATAAAAAAATAGTAATATTTTTACTAGGACTCGGGTCGTTGATATAACCAGCGTAAAATAGCCCATTCTAAAGATTATTGATTATTTTATCTGCACGCTGCCGAGATATAAATAGTTACATTTTCACTATGACTCGGGTCGTTGATATTTTTGTGTCTGGATTTTCGAGTCTAGCAATAATTAGCGATCGACTCGAATTCGCGAATGAAATTACTATTTTTGGCTTACTGTTTTACTCAAAATCGGTCGGACATTTATGTCCGGACGAAAGGCAATTCGGCCTGTCAAAGGGGGTCAATTCGCCCGGACATTGTCCGTGTCCGGCCCCTTATTTCAGCGCTTGATGGTAAGTCTTAATAAAATATGTTAAAATATCAAGCCCTGAATATTGTTTGTCATATTCTTTTCTGGTCATGGAAAGCATGTCACATTGGGAATTAGATGATGGATGGAAGCCTAGTGCAGTGGGTGGGGGTAGTCTGAGTTGTTACCAGTATTCCATGACCATCTTAACGAGGAAAGATGAGGAATAGAAATCATCTTTTACAGAAATGGAACATGAATATTTCTGTAGAAGACACGGTCATGGGAATTATAATAATATTAATAACAGTGCCGGTACACAACAGAATTAGAATTGGACGAAATGTCCAGCCTAACCTAAACTAAGTAAACTACTAAACAATCAATCATAAACTTAAACCTATCAAATTCAAATATAAATGCAATTATCGAAATTAATTCGACAGATAATAAAAGAGACAATCACTCTTCACAAAATCTCATCAATAAAAACTTACTGTATCGGTTGTTGTTGCTACTTTAGACATTTTTTCAATAAAACGTTGTTAGAAAATATTATTTAGAATTTTTGTCAGCCATCTTAGCATTTACCATGGAAACACGGGGGAGGTAACTCAAAATTACATAATTAGAGTTATTTCCCTTGTATCACATAATTATTTCAGACAGGCTTCTCAAGACGAAAATATTGTTCTGAGACAAGAAAAGTACTTGATTTTTTCACGTTATTCAAAGTTAAAAGCCTTATTTAAACCCTTAGACAACTTCTGTGTCGGTATAGAAAATTGAATCCCGCTTGTATTCATGGAAGACCCATCAAAAGTGATTCCCCAACAGTCAACACTTGTAAGTGAAACTGGATCCTTTATATCTGCCAAATATTTTAATTCATCAGAATTTTTGTGACCGATATACATTTTAGAAATTCAGTTGGACGACAAAGTTCAAGTTCCTAAGGATTTTCCAATGTGATTCCCTCTTAAATTTTTTCAGTGGCATTTAGTAACTGAACTGGAATATACAGGTTACCATTCTATAGAATATATCTAGGCTGTCTGCTTATTACTGAGGGACTGTTCGACTAGTCTTCTGTAGCAACTAATCTACTCTCGGAACTGGATCCATACATGTCACTCGATCATCTCCTTGTTCTTGTGGCAAAGTTATTCCAAAAAAGATTAAGGCTTAATTAGCCTATTCTAGTATGACCTAAATAATGAGGCCAAGGACTGGCTTGTAAACCGTTTTTTTTTTTATTGATTTGTAGAAACGACCTACTGTGCCAATGAAATCGTCAAGGGTAGATAATTTGAATATGTGAATACCCCATTTATGGACCCAGGGGTTAGTGGAATACAATGAACGATACCAATATGGATACTAAGGATGGGTCGGTTCCTGATTCATAAAGTATGCCAGACTTGTTAAACTGACATTTCCACAAAAGAGAATTCACAACATAAAATATTTTTATAGTACATTTATTAAATTATTTAAACGTATGTATGGATGTAAGAAAGGAAGAAATAGTAATTTATAGAATTTAGAAACAGTTTATTTTAGAGATATAATATTTTACAATATTAATCAACAGGAGAGGAGTGAATCACAAACTTGGAACAAGCAGTGCAAGTAATAGATTACAGGAAAACAATGCATCAACGAGATTAACACTAATCTCGACATTTATACTAATCTCTGTTAACAAGCATGGGATATCAATTAGCATAGTTATAGCCGATAGGAGTTACGTACCCATATTGATGAATAATACAATATTAACTTTACGAGATATAAGTTGAACTACAAAACATTTATCATCAGTCTTCCAGCGAACATTTTTTTGTTTAATTAGCCCAAAATCGAATTGAATCTAGATATTTTTCTAACATTTCACTGAAGACAAACTCCATTATTTTGAGCAATATATAACTTGATAAACAGGACTTAGACAATGAGATTTTCTAAACATCAAATATATACGTTACTTTAACTACATTTATCGTTACCACATTCACGGCAAGACGTATATATTTATACATATTAGAAATCTAAATTTAAAAAAAAAATATTTAAATTAAATTAATCTCCTGTCATAAGCATGTCATATGATATACACACATTGAATCACATATGTGATGTCTATAATAGTCTATGTAAAAATTTCAATAGTTCTTACTTTAAAATACAAGTCAAATTTCTAAACATTTACAGGATAAATTATCTAATTATAAACTTTATTTATACAATTAATTAATATAGCTTCACTAATTAATGTACAATTTAGGAGGTCTGTTCGGAAATCTTTTTTTTAAAAATCCATTTTTATTTTTTCTTTCAAATGAGTGTAATTTCTACGCATTTTTTTTTCATCTTGGAAGAATTGTAAAAAAAATTGAATTAAACTAATTTTTTTTCACGAGAACTGAATCATTTAATATGATGATAAAAGCACTGAATATACAAAAAGGGAGTTAACTCTAGGAATAGTAATAATAATACATGGCGTTGAACTAAATATTGCATTGATATTACATAAAGCTAATATTAACTGAACTCAACTGAATAATATTATATCACAAATAGTCTCACCCCACACAGCCATAAATTTAAAAATAAGTAAATCAACTTCCTATGAAGTCTGTTCTGTTCCGTTCCTGTTTAACAGAAACTAACACATCTAAATCAAGTCCAAACTTTTATATCAATAAAAGAAATAAAGGACCACAAAAAAATTGAAGAATTTAGAGAAAAAAAAACAACCAATATGTAAGAGTATATTCTTCAGTCACGGAGATCAGAAACAAAAAATAATCCTCAACTACTATGGAAGTTCTAATTCAAGATTTTAATAACGAATAACTAAACTGCAACCGAAAATCTTTAAAACACACTGAATGAATAATGAGGATGCAGCAAAATGCAATACATATACATACGAATTACTGATGATGTTTAATACATAATACTCAATTTAATAATTAAAAAGCATCAAATCTTATAAGTTCAAATTAAATGTCCAGACATTTTATATCGTTTTATTTTTTCTCATATAAACTACTGGCCACACAACACTTAACTTTTTTCCAACAATTTCAAAGTTTTGTTTTTGCCTCTATCGTTAAATAATATTCAAAGCTTTCTTTCATATCCAGTCTCGTCAATACAACCATATTCAAGTTTCAGGTAGGTGGGAGATTTCGCTGATATACCAAACTATGCGATAAAATAGAAAAACTGTCCTTTTTTTTTTTTTACTTTTTTATCAAATAAAGATAGCAATAAGGCAAACAGCAAATTAATCCTATTCATAATATTTTTTGTTTTTTGTATAAAGTTTTATTGAAGACTGTTGTGCTGACGACACATGAAGCATTGTGTGACATCTCAAGTTTTTACGTTTCTATAATTTGTTTTCTACTTCTCACTGAGTCTTTGCTTTCTTCTTCAAAAACGGTACCTTAGCCTGAACTCTGAAATACAGAAATAATTACATGATTTAAATTTTCTCAGATAAAATGGCGTAGATTGTAAGGTATAATACTCTAATATTATGCAAATAAGTATATATATCTTGATCAACAATGCGGTTATTTGAATCATTTTAGGATAAGATATTACCTAATTGTATTTCAGTAATCCACTTGCACAGCAATCTGATTAAAACACAGATCATATTTTGTTTCGTTTTTAAAGCTCAAAATTTTGTTTTCTTGTCTTTACTACACTAAGATCTTGAAGAGTTGTTATATTACAAACGTTCTTGATGAAGTGAGGGATTAGCCAATGAAACGGTCTGTTACGGTGAGTTCTTGGCATGCGATGCAAGGAATTGTGGGTAACCCACTAGAAACCTCAACACTGATTGATTAATCAATGTCTGGATTCATAGGATCAAAAGCCACTTGCACGACTCCTGACACAACCTTCAAGAACAACTGGTCAGATCTTCATTTAATGTAGGCCATCGAAAGTATAAAAAACTAAACAAAATATAGATCTGTATTATAAACAGATTGCTCGCAAGTATGTGACTTTATTTCAATAATTCGTTTGCGCATAGGGGTTTTTAGCAGTGGGAGGAAACCTGAGGACCCTAAAAAAGACCATGAGGTTTGACGGACGACCCTACTCATGGTCATGCCATCATGGCTCTTATGGGGTTTAACGCCCACTCAACACAAACTAACAATAATTTGCTTGTACGTAGGGGTCTTTAGCAGAGGAAGGAATCTGGAAGCCACAAGGTTGGACAGGCAACCCTACTGTCCAACCCTTGTCATGTATAACCAGGGAATAGAAGCCACAAACTCCATTAAAGACCTTATGATCTGAAGTTCATATGTTAAACCACTCGACCACCCACCCCCACTATAATACAGAAGTGTACTTACTGTGACAAGACTTTATTAATCTGTGTGGTAGCCAAACCCACATAATTGTCAATCTGAACCTGCAAAAACACGGAGAAATAATTACTAAACTTAGGCTGTCTTTCTACAGTTAGCTCTGCTTGAGAACAGATACAAAGCTAGCTGACCGACATTTTAGTTGAAAACACTAAGTATACTTGTAGAATTTTGGTATTTATTCTGCTTCCATAAGTTTATTCAGTCTTTGTGTGTATGAAAAATGTCAAACGTGAGTAGAACTGCATTACAAAATAGAATACTATTTTTTGATATGGCAGCTAATTAGGGCAGAGATCTATTCTGGAAGAATGAAGGGGATGGATCCCTGTGTGTGCAGAATGTCTCTGTATGGGATAATAAATAAGGTTCAATATGAGAGAGAGAGAGAGAGAGAGAGAGAGAGAGAGAGAGAGATGGTCAATTCCACTCCACACAAACTATGTAATTTCGTGAATAACACAATTGTATTTCAATAATTTGCTTGCGCATAGGGATCTTTAGCAGTGGGAGGAAACCGGAGTACCCGGAGAAAACCAACGAGGTTGGGCAGGCAACCCTACTCCTGGTCACCTACAACCAGAGAATCGAAAACCACGCCAGCTGATTCAATTTTTTGTACCATTCAAACAACTGTACATTGTCCCTTGTTAGGCCCTCACCCTCCTTCCTGCATCATACAGGTAATCTTGAAGACTAAAGGGAGATAATCACCAGGAACACCCAACCCAAAAATTAGGCAGGTAATCTTGAAGACTAAAGGGAGATAATCACCAGGAACACCCAACCCAAAAATTAGGCAACTACAATTTGTTTCTCAATCAGCAAAATACACATTATGAGAGACTTTTAGCACAGAAAATAGGAGAGAGTATTTCCCATAAAGATTTAAGATTGGATAACTGTGTTTATTGACACCTACTTCCATTCTGAATTGAACAATCTATGAATAATAGGAATATGGTTTAACATCTCCTCTACACTATACATATGTCACAATTGAGATATTTAAGTCCCACGCACAATCCTATGGAGGAGACTTTCGTCCAAACAGTGCCTACTAGTCATCAAATTACAACTATCAAAGTTGCTTTTAAGTGCATGCCAATGTGCACACAGGGTCCAAAGAAATGGGCAGCCATTTTAAGTCAGCACTGCAAGTGTAACTCCTTATAAGTGGGAACCACACACCCCTGATACAGGGATCAACTAAAAAATTAGAACATTAATAAAAGTCTAATGCCTTTACAGAAGGGTTTATTAGTCCCCTAAAACAGTTGGCATGGGAGATAAAAATTCTTACCTTATATGTCTCGTAGACTTTAGGTAAAGTGAAAACTGCTACAACAGCTGAAAAATTAAACATAATTTGTACAAAATATGATTAAAAGTCTTACTCACATATCATAAAAGGTACTAAAGATGAGTTTCTGAAAGAGCCCTACTTCTGACAACTTAAAGGTCAATGGCGAGAGAAGTGAGGTTTAATGTCCACTTGACATATACTAGGTCATATTGGGACTAACACATGGTTCAATTTTACTTCAACAATTTGCTTGCGTGTAGGGGTCTTTAGCAGTGGGAGGAAACCCAAGAGGTTGGACAGGCGAACCTACTCCTTGTCACGTCCAACCGGGGAATAGGAACCACTCCAGTTGACTCAATGACAGACCTTATGATGCAGCGCACACATGCTAACCGTTCAACCATCCCCCTCCCCCCCACCCACTTGAAAATATCAGATTGGGTAATTGTTATGTTGATATTCTTACCTAGAATAATTAATGTCATGCCATTAAACCAGGATCCAATATAAGTCAACAACCACAGAAGTATTCCAAACTATAACACAAAAACAATCAATGATTAAAATAATACCTTACATATAATATCAACCTAAACTTGCTGAGGAGAGACAATAATAACCTTTTCTACTTTATTTGTGGTTTTGTAGCAACAGAAATACGTTATCAAACGAAATGAAATAGGGTTTAGCATCCTGCTATTCGGCGGCGATTAGAATAATGAATATGGTCATACACTTTACTTCCAGGATAGCAAGCAGTGTTATGGCCTACTTTTATTTTGTATTCCAACTGTCAAGTTTCTGTTACATGCACGCCAATATGGACAATGGACCTCACCTTTTTGTCCCATCCAAATGACTAGACACCTTCCTTGACAGGCCCTTGGTCCTTCATCACGGACACCGAGTTGGAAAATCACGGAGAAAAATTGAATCAGCATTATCTTGGTTTTTTTTTTTTAACCTACCTTGATGCTGTCGACTAAATCTTCAATAAGAAACAATCGTCTAACTTCCTTGGCTGTACAGTTCACGTGACGTAAGATATTTTCTACAGCAGGCTTCACCTTATCTTCTGGTAGTTCCAAATCTGCCTCTAGATATTGTCTGTAATATATAATTATTAATTTTAGTTAGTAATGCCATCCTTTTAATTAATCCGATAGATCTATTATATCTTATTTATAATCTCTTGTTGTTGGTGTCCTTATGTTTGTCTTAGTTTTGTAGATCTTTGTTTAGTTTTGGGGGGGGGGGGAGGATGACCGCTTGGTATTATAAGGTTTGTCATTGAGCCAAATGGTGTGGTTTTGATTCCCCAGGTGTATGTGACAAGGAGTAAGGACCTCTATGGGTTTTCTCTGGGTCCTACAGTTTCCTGCCACTACTAAAGACTCCAATATGCCAGCAAATTACTGAAATAAAAATGAACCATATGATAGTCCTTAAATGACCTAATGTGTGGAAAGAGTGGATGTTACATAGAGAATCTCCTACGAGTGTTTTTTGATATCAAAAAATATCAACACAAGTTGATAATGTAAAAAAAACGAGGCTCTGCCAAGTTTTTTTTACTTTTATCAACGAGTGTTGATATTTTTTGATATCAAAAAACACAAGTTAGAGATTTTATTTATCACCTAATCCTTTCTTACATGCAGAAATAAATAAATATAATTCTTTGATATAGATTTCACCTTTACTGGATCTAATTTCATTACTGCGTAGTGATACATCAGTTTTTTGACTGCAGTTTAGCTATTGCAAAGTCCTATATATTGACCCAGTATTTCCTTCAAAGTCAATTAAATAAAAACAGTTTCTTTTTAACAAAAAAAAAAAAAGTCACTTTTTATTCAAAATAAGTGGTTTCTTTAAAATAAAAGAAAGTAGTTCCTTTTTGATTGACCAATCAAATTCATGTTAAGCGATATCTCCTAAGGAGATATCGCAGTAGATTTTGTAATTTATCATACAAGCGATATCCACTGTCAAATAAGATATTGGGTGATAAATCCCATTTCTCTCTCTCTTCTTTCGTTTCATGTGCATGGTAACAAGTACCTTGGTTTTCTCTTTCATTCTTAATCCTAAACACCGTTCTTTATCAGGCCTTCTGTCCTGCTAGGACCTACAACAAAGGGGAGGGGAGAATCGAGCTTGAAAATCCTGGGGATCTTTCTCATCCAACCCGATCCCTTGTCCCCTTTAGGATGATCATTTGCCTTAGGCCAGGAATCCATGTGTACGCAGTGCGTGCGGAATGCGTGTTACGTGATGCGTGTTGCGTAACGCGTATTGTCAGTTTCCATGTGTGCGTGAGTGGCGTATTATATGTGGATGAGAACCGAATATTGCCATCCCCAAACTACATCGGATATGCCTATTGCAGTGGCAGTGCGCATGTCCATGTTGTTTCCGGTCTCCGTATACACGCGTATTGCGTATTCGGACACTCTTGTGAGCGTCCCGAGAAACACGTACTACGCGCTGCGCATCACGCTTCACGGATTACGTTTACATGGAATCAACTCCTACCATTTTAGTGCAAAGTGTTAAATACGCATTACGTACTACGCATTCCGCATTACGCAGTACGTACACATGGAATCCCGGCTTAATTCACTGAGCAAGATTCGATGACCGATGGTAATACTAATCGATGGCATAAGCTGTATCTCAGTCTCAGACATCTTTTTTAATTCATCTGTTTATCCAAACGGCTGACTTTATATACATTGTTATATATTGATGTTTATTTGTATAAATGTGAGTTTAGGTCAACCAGACATTCACCTTGCTCGTATATATTCATATCGTGGTGGGATGGTAAATATACAAGTGTGTGCGGTAAAAATCAATGGAATGTCTACCAGAATGATCTAAGAATCAGTCAGCTTGTTCTCTCTCTCTCCCTCACATCACATAACAGCACAAAACAAATCAATTAATGGCATAATAAAATATACGGTTGTGTTGTAGCGATCTAGACTACCTGCATGTAGATCTAGACTCTATCTGCAGGGCTGTGTAATAACAGTTAAATCAATAATATAAAGAGTTAATAGAGAAATAATGTGCAACGACCTGGTTATAATGGCAAGAATTATAGGAATCTCTATATTAATAAAATGAAAGATGTCTGTGTGTATGTTCATGCATCACCCTTCGTCAGCCCACTCCACCCCCACGTATGTGGTATCAAATTAACCAGTATGATCTTGTGAATATTTTAGACCATCAAATTTTGGCCCCAGGGATATTTGGGCCTAAGGTGAATCATGCTTTATCGCCAAGCTCAACCCCCACATGTGGTATCAAATGACCCTGTGAATGCTTCAGGCCATCAAATTTGGGCCCCAGGTAAATTTGGGTCCCAGGTTAAATGGGTTCCAGATGTGGGTCCCAGGCAAATTGCGGCCGGTGCAAAGCCAAGTATCCTGCTAGTAAAACTAGTATACAATATCTGCAAGTTAATATTTTGTTTCGGTAAAATTTCAACACAGGAAATGAAATTGAGCCCTAAGTTCTAACTCCATGCACTAACCAAGTCCCAACCGTAGGATATTTTGGGCTCGATATGATGAGTCAAATTGTTTTTAATGCGAAATGCTAGAAGAACTATGTATGTCCATTCGAACTGACACTGTTCTTTCAAAGGGATACTGACAAGGGGAGAAAGCTGATTGGAAAATCCTAAACTTCAGGGTCATTGGACCAGCGCCTCATTTAGCCAATGTGCCTTTCACAGATACATAATTCAATATGGTACTGAAGATGGTTAATGGAATCATGGGGTATGGTTTTGATTCAAATTGTACGTGACATGGATTTTCTTCAGTTCCTTTGGTATCCACCCACTGCTAATGATCTTTACACACAAGCGAATTACTATCATAACCTAGTTTGTGCCGATAGTTCCTTCAACCCATTTGTCTTAAAATATGAATCATTAAGGCTCTAGTAGTAAAGGAGACTACTTGATTCTTGAAAATGTCTCCACGATTACTGTATAATCCATCAGATTCTATAAATATCAATAATTGAACATTTGTTATTCCATGAGTATTAGATATCATACTCTTAGTAATTGTGTGTCTGTGAACCTATATTAGTTTATCGCATCACAGAAATTGAATTTGTAGTGTGCTAGAGCATTTCATTTTTGTGATTACATTAAAATACCGTATAATAGAGATTATTCTGATACCTGGAGCCATTGTTTTAATGGGAGGTTATTTCAGGACTAATAAATGGTTCCATTTCATTTTATTTCGCATAAGGGTATCTAGCAGTTGGAGGAAACCGGAAGAACCAGAGAAAACCTATCTCTTAAATCTCTGCCCTTAAATCAAATAATGGTCATAATGAAAGGACATTCACGTACTCATTAGATCCCCATCTCTGATTGCTGCACTTAAATTGAACACTGATCCACTCATGGGCAGATTTTAATAGGAAAGTCCATCTCTGATCTCTGCTCTTTAATCGAACACTGATCCAAGCGCAGACAGTTTTTAATGAGACTAGTTCTACAATCTACTTACTTAAAAGGATGGCCTTCACCGCTCTTTTGCACTGCTCCCATAATGTTTTTGTAGACTCGGAAACTGAGCGTGACTGTGAGAACTGCTAGTGACAGGTAGGCTACTACACTTAATACGGAGAAGAAGGCAAGAGAAAGTAGTAAGAACATCATACTACCAAATACCACACCAGTCTTACGAACATCTCGCCAATAGATCAGGTCCAAAACTGAAAATAAATTAAATATAACATTAAATATAATACCTTTACATGTAATATCAATTAACATTGGTTGTTATTTTTATTAATAAAATTATTAGACTTCAGTATTTTGTCCCGACAGTTCCATGGCTAATGTCTTACTTTTCTGTATCGACTGGGTTACTGAAGACGGACACATGCCAACGGCCAAACTGATCCCGCAGTGAATATTCGCTTGGCCGCTACAATCACTGATAAGCATTACATCGACGTGGCTTAATGAGTTCGGCATATTAACTTTTTTACTCCGACAAATTAAATTCTCAGACATTTTTTTGAGGTAAAAGAAAAATAAATAAAGACGTTTGAAGTATTTGTAGTTAAAAAATATTTCCTATTTAGTGTAAATGGGTATTAAAATGAGTAAAATGCATCATTTTGCCCGAAGCAGTTAGATGTTAAGTAAACATTGCACAAGCCGTTGAGCCAATGACCGACGCCGGGTGCAGTCAACGCACGTGTTGTGGACAGTCATCTGTTTCAGAGTTAATTCGTAAGTAATTCTCTGTGAAACAGATTGGCCAACGCCATGCAGTGAGCTAGCTGTAAGGGATCAAGACATTCAGGTGTCCTTGTCCGGCGCCACTGACAAGGGATCTATCATTCAACCTATCCTTATATTTGTCTGTTAGTCTGTTCAGGGTTAGTGGCTACAATAGGGCTGAAATTTGGTCTAAAGGGAAAGCTTGGAACAGGGAGTAGAATAGGCTATTGTTTCCAGAGTTACAGACACAACCAGGGGAGCACACGGTTTTCTGCTAGTTATGCTTATGCCTAAAAAAAAAAGGGAGCCTCGATTTCATATTGCTACCATACACTATTTAATAACTTGAACCTGAATTTTTACTTTCCAAATTGAATCAAGGCCTCCAAAAATGTGATGTTCCCGGGAAACTGCAGTTTGATCACGTAAAAAGCCAGCCCTGAGATGATATTTGTCTGTGATGTTGACAATGGATATCTCACAGTTATTACTTTCACTAATTTCGATGTAATGGAGTTTACTTAGGAAAATAAGTTGAACTGTAAACATACCATTAAACATATAATGATGGTCAAATAGATTTTCTATAAATATTTGAATTAGGATTAGTTCGTATCTGGCATGTTGGATAATTAATCATTAGAGGTGTGAAATGTCTGTAACCTGAATTATTTCAATGTATTTTGTAATTGAACTGGAATATGTCAGCAGTTCCCACATAACCAAGCGCTTGGTCATTTTTATAAAAATAGACCTGGCAGCATATTTAAATAGTCCACAGCCTAAGCTTTCCAAAAATGCAAATCTTTTTAAATGTAAATCTGGAGTTCACAGCAACGAGAAGGCATACAGTTTATGCTTTGGTGTCCGTAGTACAAAATGTGGGAGCGGGTCACATATACGGGTGTCAATTCTCTGGAATACAATTACTGCTTAAACTGAGAAACGTTTCGAATAGGCTTCTCTAGTCTTTAGTAAAATGTCGCTCAGTACTGAACAGTAATTGTATTCCATCTGAGTTTTCTGTAAGCTAATCGTGAAGTGGAGTATAAAAATATTCCACAAGATACACACATCATCCTATAACTATACTGTATTTATAGCTTTTTGTTAGACCGATATATTCACATTCCACCACTTGCATACTAATCCAAGAGTTATGTATTATTTATAGAATAACTAACAGCAATATTATGGCTCCATAATACTGTTGGGTTTAAATTAATTACAAGTTTTATTAGATATATATAAACCTGAATCCTTCTCGTATAAAATTGTTATACAAGATGTATTAAGTTATATATTGGAGAGAGAGAAATGGGGTTTAACGTACACTCGATACAAACTAGGTCATTTTGGGACTAACATATGGTTTCATTTTATTTCAATAATTTGCTTGCGCGTAGGGGTCTTTAGCAGTGGGAGGAAATCGGAGTGCCCGGAGGAAACCCGCGAGGTTGAGAAGGCGCCCCTATCTCCATGCCACATACGCTCACACCAGGGCTCAAAACCCCAGCCGCAAGCCAGAGGTGACCGGCCAGCTAGAGGTCGAAGCACGGCACTCTAGACCACTAGGCCATCCCAACCCCCCAAGATATACATTGGTATTGTCTATATAGAACATACTTATTAGAACGGTACTATTTATAGACTATCACAACCAGTGTTTAACTGATTAAAATACACATCTACATTTCGATTTGTTTTGTTTATACTTTCGATGGCCTTACACTATACCAAGATCTGAAGAGTTCTACTGGCAGGTCCTGTCAGGGGTCATACGAGCGGCTTTTGACCCTATGATGCCAGATACGGATTAATCAACATTTCTAGGGGTTTACCCACAGTTCCGTGCAGAGCATGACAAGAGCTCGCCGTAACAGACTGTGTTATTGGATTAGACGTTGCCCAACATATCTAAGTTAAACCTTAATATGGCAGCACTCACAGTGACTGGAGGATTGAAAATTGAGACTTGGTTTATTATTGTGGAAATGGTACTGGACAATCAAGAATAAAAGTCAATCAACGGACATAATTTATGCCACATGCATTTCTTCATATGGTTCAATTTTATTGCAATAATTCACGTTCGTCTTTAACAGTGGGCGGAAACCGGAGGAACGAGAGAAAACCCACGAGGTTGGACAGGCGACCCTACCCCTTGTCAAGTACAACAGCCCATAATGGTTCACGCACATACTGGAAATATTTCAATAAATAGCAAAATATTTATACTATAAAATATTCTTCAACTTAATCAAGGGCAATAACATTTATGAGTTCAAATTAAAGCAATCAGAATTAGAAAGATAAAAAAAAATTCACTAAAACTTCAAGAGACAAGATATTTATGGAGCAAAAGAATGCATAAACAACCATTAAAAATAATTATTACATGCACTGACACTTTCAATATATTGAGTAATGAGTACATAATACCTGTATTTTAAAATCAATAAACACTACCCTAGTCATTAAATGAAAGTATGAAAGCTTTTATTTCATGATGAAACATGTCATACATTGATCGTTTAATTGAATATGTGGGACACAAATATTTGCATGAATATGTGCAGAGATTTGACGTCATTGATAAATGATTATTAAAGATGCATTATGTAAGATTCAGATAAACAGCCCGACTGTTCTTGCTATGATGGTTCAAAGACATATTATGAAAAATGGATATGCGAGAATAAACCAAGATCTTTGGGTTATAAACATGCACTTCCAAGTTTCATAAAAAATCAGATGAAAATTATGACCTCTAGAGTGTCCACAAGCTAGAAACATGATTTCCGTACAATCAGGGTCCACAATCCATGAAGATATGGTCAGATACATGTACATGCCAATATTGAAAGGAACTGAGATCTTTGTCAAAAAGACCTAGATATTTGAAGTTTCAGTAAAATTGAATAAAAATTGTGATCTGTAGAGTGTCCACAAACAAATTGTGGATGGTCTAGGAGGGACACCATAATAAGTCCACATGAAAATGTGGGTGAATAAAAATATTTTATGTAACATTTGAAGTCAAAATTTATCTCTTACATAATGCATCATTAAAAACAGTATTTCCATTTTCTTGATGGCCTTAGTGGGTGTGATTTATGCTTTAGAATTGCTGACAGTATAGATGATCAGTCAGAATATGAGTCAACCACAGACAGAACAATATTATCATTATAACTCAATAACTGTGTTCAAATTTCTACAGGTGTTGTAGGACAGAGAGAGTTTAAATTCCACACCAGACAAACTAGGTCATTTCCTGACTAAAAATTTTTTGTTTCCATAATTCGCTTGCGCGTACGGGGTCTTTAGCAGTGGGAGGAAACGGTAGGACCCATAGAAAACCCATGAGTATAGCAGTGTTTCTATAGGTGGATAGTTTCTAGATAGTAACAGGGATCAAGTTAATGGCAAAATAGGTATACAAGTTCTGGTAATATAAGTACTATTTTATATACAAGAGCAAAACTACCATTACACAGTTCATGTTAATCATACATTATTCAAGTTTTAAATTTGTCTATTTGTAGGTCTTTCTATAGGCCTGAAATGTTATCTAAATTTTTAATTAGACGTTTATTGACACCATAATCAACTCTCAATACCATCGGATGATCAAGTTTTTAACTATTAGAATGGTTTGCCAATTAATGATTTAATTTAAGAACGGAGAAGCTAGGCTAAGCCTCGAATGCACCAGTACCGAGGTTACGATACTGCACACATCTAGTCAAAACTACAAACAGTGATAACTTGGCTTATAAATATTACAATAAAGTAATTTGAATAAAATTTTCAATATATTCAATTCTACATTATCTATCTATATTATAGCAAGAATAACAAACTCTTTATCTAAACCTTACATAATGCACCCTTAAGTTAAACACTATGTACTGACTATCCCAGTCCAGAGTTCAAATGTCATCTAATATTTGAAAACTTAGAAGCATGAAAAATTGATATGTACTTATAGATATGTGATAGTCCAACATACAGCAGTAATAATTCATATATAACTCATATACTTTAACCTTCGACCTCACAATAGAATATAAGCCATGTAATATCTGATATATCTAAGATAATAACTGACATTTCTACTAATAAATACCTGTCTACTAACCACTAGTATAGGATCTGATCAAAGTGTCTAATAAATACCTGTCTACTAACAACTAGTATAGGATATAAAACACCTGTATATATCAGACATACATATGGTATATATTAGAAATCTAGCATTCTCTTCCACATACAGGTGAACTTAGTCTACCCTCTTCATACCAGGATAACTACTATTACATTCATTTCATGTTGAATTGTGGGGGGGTGGGGGTGGTGACTGGTTAGCATATGGGCGCTGTATCATGATTCATAAGGTCTGTTATTAAGTTAACTGGTGTGGTTTCAAATCCACGGTTGTATGTGACAAGGAGTAGGGTCACTGTCCAATCTTGTGGGTTTCCTACGGGTCCTCCAGGTTCATCAAATTGCTAAAGACCCCTATGCGCAAGCGAATAATTGAACTAAAATTGAACCATATGTTAGTCCTGAAATAACCTAGTTTGTGTCAAGTGGAGATTAAATCCCATTTCTTTTTCTCCTCTTCATGTGAAATGGATTTATCATTCTAAAACACACAAAACTTTGCTGATTTATTTCAAATAATTAGGCAAAAATTGAATTCTGAATTTAAGGGGCAATTTTTTATTAAGTCACTAAGTGACAATAACTATATTTTATATTTTCTTCCTATTTCATATCTAGAAAATCAACAATCATTTCCGAATTTTTTGTCCGTCAAATCTGTTCCCTGTGGTTATTGGTTAATGAAGCTTTAAACCACCAGTGAGTTATCATTACCAGTGAGTTATTATTACCAGTGAGTTATGTAAGTATGATGATAGGTAATTATTTAAACTGATTATATATAATTATTTACATGATAGTAGATAATAGATATATATTAATAGAAGTGTTAAATTGTCTATATTGATTAATCAATGAACTATGTAATTATTAATACATGTAAACTATAAAAAATGGAAAAAAAGCTACTTCTATATATGGGCGTCGTTTTGAAGAGTATTCTCTCAACAATCAAGTTAATTGAGGGAATACTTTTCGAAACGTCCCCAAAATAGAGAAGAAGCTTTTTTTTTCATAAGTATGTGTTGTAATTTTATTGCTTTATCCAGTTACGTTTCCAAGAGTATTCTCTCATTGTCAAGCTTATTGAGGGAACACTCTTTGAAACGTCGCCCGAATAAATAAGTAGCTGTTTTTCCATGAGTATGTGCGATAGTTTACTACTCTATCCAGTTACTATATGCCTCTCAAAGATTATTATGTAATTACTCCTGGAAAGCAATCTCTGATAAGTGGTCCACTCATGTTGCTCTGAACTGAATCTAGACATAAACACGTCAGGAATCAATCTATATTCTAATCAATAAATCAATATTTTCAGGTTGAAATTCTTCCAATAAGCACAATTATTCTCTTGTTTTGAGAGCCTGTCTGTGTGACTGAGGTCTATTTTTAAATCGTTATTTTCCAGAATCGTGCACCAAGCTGACAAACCTTTCTATATTTTCTTGTATCTTATTAAATAAGGATAAAAGTCTGACCATGTTGGTAAAATAAATGGAATGGAAATTAACCTGCTGTTTATTACTACTAGGGTTATTCTGTAGAACAAGAAGGAGAATTTTCTTTGAACAGCAGCGTTCACTGTTAAAATAGCATTATGCAAGAGCAAAATCTGCTTATTACAGGTTTTTCTTTAGGTCTGAAATGTTATCTAAATAATCAATTAGACACTAATTAACATATCCAGACCATAATAAACTCTTGATGTCAAGGCTAGCCTTCGATGTTGACGGATTAAATTCCTATATGCCGCTTAATGGCCATTGATAATTAAATCAATCAATTGGATAATCGAGACTATGCTGTTTATATTAATGATTTGAGTAATGATGACCCAGGCTATGTGAATATTTCACTCGCTTTGTTCTCAGCTAATAGTGGATCAATTTGATTGAAATTTTCAGCAATTACCTTTACACTATCTAGTTTTTAACTATTATAGAGAGAACTGCCAACTCTTTATCTTATCTCCCATAATGTATCTTTAAGTGTTTTTTTTACATGCACTCCATGCACGACTACACAATCGCCTCTTGTCAGGCCCCTTGTCCTGCAACGCTGACAAGGACGACGACGTCGAAAATCATATGAACTTTCTCGCCAACACTGAGATCAATCATGGGACTTCAATGTTGTCTTACTCACTGAGCCACTGTGGCTTTCAGGCTGATGTTAATGGAGAGATTTATTCTAGTACATTCTAAACTGACTTAGCTATCTATTATATAGTATTTTAACCTAAGATAATCATGTGAATACTTTATGCATGAATATTAAAGAAAATTGTAAAGATTGCCAAGTTCTATCCTAATGAGAGAGAGAGAGATTTAACTAAATGTAAACTTGGTAATTTTGGGACCAACATATGGTCCAATTTTATTTCAATATTCAATAATTCACTTGAAGGGAGAGAGAGAGAAATGGGATTTAACATCCACACGACACAAACTAGGTCATTTTGGGACTAACATATGGTTTCATTTTATTTCAATTATTCGTTTGCACATAGGGTCTTTAGCAGTGGGAGGAAACCGGAGTGCCCGGAGGAAACCCACAAGGTTGAGAAGGCGCCCCCATCTCAATGCCACATACGCTCACACCAGGGATTGAAACCACAGCCGCAAGCCAGAGGTGACCGGCCAGCTAGAGGTCGAAGCGCGGCACTCTAGACCCACTAGGCCATCCCAACACCCTTCACTTGAAGGACCCGGAGAAAACCAACGAGGTTGGACCTTACTCCTTGTCACATACAAGCAGTAGATCAAAACGACGACACTTGACAAAATGACTGACCTTATGATGCAATCCATAGGCATTAACCATTTGGGCACCCAACTCCCCTCCATCCTAATGTTGAAATGCTGCGACAGCCATTTCTCAAATGAAATGAGGTTTAACGCTCTACTGTTCTGCTCCGACTTGTCTAATGAAGAAGGGCATACCACCAGCGTCTTGCTTTTATAGGAAAAGGAATAAAGATTTTTTGGGGGGTACCAACCCGGCTAATTAAGATGGATGTTACACACACTTATATTTTCACAGCTCATGTTAATGCTATGCACAGTTGCAACAACTGGTGAATAAATGACTTTCCACAAAAGACATGCATTTGCTGCATTTCACTGAATTTCAGCCGACATATTATTGATGTATTGGCAGTCAACAACCAGCCTGTGTCTCAGTAGAAAATGTCTTTATAATGCAATTATCAATGAAAACCAGAAGACGAATATTTGTTGGCCTATATTTATTAAATATGAGGGACTCAGTGGTCTAACAGCATTCAAATTTCAATTAAGATTAAGTTATACACTGTAACACAGGTACCATTGGGCATTTATTTCTTTTCCATTCATTCAATATCAAATCTTTTTTTGAAAATCCTTACAAACATCTAAATCACCAAAAATCCTCTAATTTGTACCTGTCTGTGTCCGGTTTAAAGCTGGCTATTTAATTTTGATAATGAGAATCTAATTTTGCGATCACTGTTCAAAAATAAACCAAAATGATTTTGACTAGGTTTCGCTGTGGTATTTTGATATATTCACCAGGTTTCCCTGTGATATCAAAATATCACATTTACTACTACTAGGTTCCCCTTGTGATATCAAAATATCATATTAACTAGGTTTCCCTGTATACATAAATATCATATTTACTAGGTTTCCCTTGTGATATCAAAATATCATATTTACTAGGTTTCCCTGTATACATAAATATCATATTAACTAGGTTTTCCTTGTGATATCAAAATATCATATTTACTAGGTTTCCCTGTATACATAAATATCATATTTACTAGGTTTCCCTGTATACATAAATATCATATTTACTAGGATCCCCTGTGGTATAAATATATCATATATACTACATGTAGGTTCCCCTGTGGTCTATTGTGTATTCACTAGGGTCCCTAGTGGTATATTGTCTCTAGTATAAATTGAATATACACTAACAACAGTAATAATATAAGCTTATCATTGTTTTATGCCCCTGAGTACAATAATGATAAATATAATGAATACATGAATATTACCCTGTAAATAATAATAGTGGATAAAGGCCAAATTCCATTACTGAAATTAATAACTCACATCTCCAGCACTGATATGATCTTAATTTAGGGTAGTAGGGCTGAATAGAAAAATGTCCCTGTGATAGAGATGTGGGTTATTAATTTTAGTTACTGCAATTTACACTCCTATTGAAATAATCTTAACTTGGTGTAGAGTAATGACAACTTTCCCCCCAGCACCCTTTATCAACTCCCAGCTTCCCTAGTGTTCAAACAGTTCATATATGTTTATCCGTACAGAACAGTAGGACGTTAAACCCCCACTTCATTTAATTTATGTTAAATACCCACCTCGGACAAAGTGAAAACATTCCCTTGGGCCACGCCCCTTAAAAACTCCTAACCTCCCTAATGTCTTCTAAAATAAAATAATAATTCATCTGAGTTTGGGTTTATACTTTAATCTCTTGATCTTAATTTGGGATGGAAAGAAAATTTTCCCTAGGGCTATGCCCCTTATAACCTCCTGACTTCCTTATAATGTGTACTATAAAATTAATATGCATGTTTTGTTTTTGGCCTACGTTTATAACCTATCACATTAAATAGTCATTAAATTTTAATAGCAATGAATTAAATTGACTATATATTAAACAGACAATATGGTTGTTTTTACAAAATTATGAACTGAAAGTTCAATGATATAAGCAGGTCAAGCGAAACGGGGCACTGCCATTTTTTTTTTGATTGTCTTATTGAGGAGAAATCTAACAGGCTTAGTTTTAATCCGATTGAATGCAAACCATATTATCATGTAGCGTTGGTTCAATCTATGTTCATTTGTTTTCTTTACTAAATCATAAATAATCATATTGGGCGGGTATTATGCCATGAGATACTTGAAATTTTACTGACAATGGAAATGATGCATCAAGCCTTTAAAGGTTTTAAATAGAGTAGAATATTGACCACATGTACACGGTAGAATACCATATGGTAGATTTCACTCTTCAATCAATCTAATACTTTACTAATAACAGATTTAATCTTACAAATATTTCATCAATTGTCTTAAAGTCATAAATACATGTTTTCACACTCGGTTTAAACTGCTAATTTATTCAATGTATACTCCATTTTAACTTCTAATTTCATTCACTAAAAAACAAGGTTTGATTTAAACTTGTAATTGATTTAATACAAAATGAGGTTCGATTTAAACTATGTGAAGTAATTGAATAAAGAATTCAATTTATTATATATACATTTATATACATTTATTGTCTCATTGGTAAAGTGTTTGTCTTTGGTGTTCTCGTTTGTGTTTGCTTGTTGTATATGGCATAGTCCTCCTAGAGAGAGAGAGGGAGAGAGAGAGAATTTCCAGTCCATACAAATTAGGTAATTTCAGGACTAACATGGCACAATCATTTCAATAATTCACTTGCACATAGGGGTGAGAGGACCCAGAACACAGTATAACTTATTATTAAATAGATTGTTGTGTAATTAATTTTGTTTGTATTACAGAATACAGTATATAGCTATAATAGTTTGGTATATTATAATTCATTTTATATATTACATTATTTACATGTACTAATCGAATTCATAAAAAAAAAACCCATGTATTTCAATTGGTAACCAGATATTTATGATTTTTTTCGCATTAAGACAACTATGACCTATGATTGATGGTATATATTAGAATACTGATGAGCAGTGTAGTAGTATCTGATGTTAATATGTGGTTTTTTATTTACTCTAGATTTACTACTTCACAACTCATGATGCAATCCTCTTTCATTTAGTTTATACCTACCAATTTTATCTCATTAATCTTCAAAACATACAATAAACTTACAATAAGAATGATCATAACACATACGCTGATGTAAATAACATAATTTCTGGATTTATAAATTTACTAAGTATTTTCAAAATTGGTCGACCACATGGTTTAATGATGCAATATGTTTTATTGATTTTCTACTTAATTTATGGATATTTTTCCAATATTTTTAATAGTTTGATCAATTTTTACATAAATATTATATTACCTACTTATTATAATTATCTACCAATATTATTAACACATAAAATTGCTACACATATGGTAAACGGTCTTATACATAGATGTCGACAGACGAGGATGTAAAAACTATCACCAGAATTTAAATATTTACCAAAAATCTATCATAACACCTACCACATTGGAATGGGCTAGGGGGACCCTCCGGTTCCTCTGGGGCAGCGGGGGTGGTGCTATCGGCCTTCTTCCTGTTGCCCATATCTTCATGTGTGTATCAGTTCAACAAGTGGTGTAAGAGAGATAAGGTGTGCTTCAGGTGAAACTGGGACAACCTGTGGTGACGTATACTATATATAGACTGTACAGGTAATTCTTGTTACTATAGTAATTGACGACAGGTAGAGTATTTACAGAACAGATGGATTTAAACGACGTTTTTCCCTCCACAATTCAAATACTCCCCACTTTATTTATACAATTAGGTCAGCCATATAAAAGTTTTTACTCTGCAGTTATTCATGAGTTATGTTATAGTATCTATTTTCAGCTTTATAGGACAGTAATTCCCTTTATATAAGTATCGAAGACAGATTTAAAATAAGTTTTCATGAAAATATATTTTAATAAGAAAGTAATCTACGCTTTTATGAATTATCTATAATAGGAACTATGCCTTTGATTAGTAAAGGCATTCTTCGACTCTTGATAAGAATGGGTTTGAGAAATATCATTTAAAGGCATGCGACTCGACAATGGATGGAAAAGCGGCTCTCCTGGCAAAATTCTTTCTCCTGCCTTTGTCTCAAAATGACCAAAGCATTATATTAAGACAAACTCCTTTTCTATCTTAACATATTTAATTTACAATGAATATTTCTCAGCTTAAAAACTAGAAAGAGATTTATATTATTTATTAAATACTATAAACTAAGATAATGAATCTTTTTCATTCAATTCTTTTATTTTTTATAATTTTTTAAGATAAAAGTGTTTTGTTATAATTCATCATCTACAACTGACAGCTAGAACCATAACATATACATGACATTAATACTGTTATTCTCTAAATCATGATGACCTAAACGTAGGCCAAACCACTTTAATTTTCATTTATTCATGATCTAATAAGGCTTTTACACAGCACAAACAAGTACTTTTGGATTTTCGATAAGAATTTTACTGGGGTTCCATGGCATAGATAACACTGAGAAATCGGTAAGGGTGGAAAACAAAATTTGCTTCATAAGAATCTATCTCAAAGTGTCAATAACGATGTAACTGGATAAAAACATAATATTCGGATTATAACTCCTCATTATGGCTTAAAATCTCTAGATACGGTGTGTTAATTAACAAGGGGGGAAAATGGACTGAAAGGCGTGTTAATTATCGGTAGGGTTTAACAACTCTCGGACGGTGCGTTTTCTGCACTGAGTGCGTTAATTAACCGACGGGTAAAAAACGAATGACACGGTGTGTATTGTTAAATTGGTGCGTTTTCTCGATAGTTGTTATAACTGCACCAAAAGGGTATTATCAAGGACCATGAGGCTTTATTTGATGCGTAATTGTTAAATCAAAACTTGGGAAGGAAAACTGTTTTTACCGTGCGATTTTTCATTCGTCGGTGTGTTTTGCGCAAATAGGTCTTTGTACAAGGATCTTTGTATGTCCAGTTGTACGGGGCTGTTTTTTCTATGCATATTTTGTATTTGTTGATGAACGGAAGACACAGTACGTGTTTTATAGTCACGCCATTTATAAAATTGAATAATGAAATATAAATATAGACATTCATCTGTCGTAAAAAGGCAAAAACAATGTCGTCATTTATACGTATCCAGCAGTCATACTCCAATTTGATTATATCCAGGTATATATCGATAAGCTTAATTTTCCGTATGTGTATATATTTTCTTTTGTTCTGACAATTTATTTTTGTGCGTGTTGACATGGGTACCACGTAAACAGTAACTCATTGTCAGTTTATTGTTTTGCGTGTTGAAATGTGTACCGCGCAACTCGTAACTCATAGCCATTTTATTGTTTTGCGTGTTGAAATTAGTACAACGTACGTAACACGTACTTGTTTCATTGCAACTTATTATAAAAAAAAACTCTATACAAAAAACAATAGAAATGTTAGCTGTTCAATAATAATAATTAGCGGGCTGCAGTTATTTATTTTTCTTGTCTTTTTGTGGATTTCATTTGTTAACATTATTGTGGTACCACTGAACTATAAATGCATGTGTCTTAAAATTGGTCGCATGCAATATCGCTATTTACCGATATCCCGATAAACCTCCATTTGATTATCCGATACATGTATTAGTCCGAAAATATTTTGCTGACTTTTTAATTTCGGCACAAAAGAGTGTGGATCGTTGCATACTGTCAGTCAGGGTTCAATAATGTGAATTGAAACGTGGCATCATAAGAAACTGATTGACAGAATATAGACGCCCCTTTATCAACACATTGTTGCCTTGTAAACTTTAATTGTAGATTGCCAGTAGTTATAATTACAGTAGGCCTACAAACAAATTTTTTACGCATTATATATTATTGAACAATCAAAACTGTTACGCTATCGCCAATGATTACTTAAACCCCTTTCCCATGCATTCGTAATTTTATGTCCGGTTAAAATTCATGTCTCACTTAGCAGTGTTACATTATGCTAAATATGAAAACGCTTTAAGTTTTAGTTACAACTCTATTTATGGAGTATCTTACCTTCATCGAAATAAAATCCATAAAATAGAATTTCCATGCATATGAATATTATCAATAACGTTGCGTTTATCTCCTCACAAAATTTATATTGCTAATGCAGAACACAAAGTAATTTGTATGTGATTGGCTTCAAAAGAACTAAGTTGTCAATCATCCTTTGAACTCTAAGTATTCCTGTGATCGAAACTAATACCAATGTAACAATAGCCAACTGCACGATTCTTTCAAGACAATGTTCTTTGATGCGTAGACATGTCGTCTCCCATGTTGAACCAATGCTGTTACAAACGACATTGTGGATTTGATTATGTATTAGTAATATCTGCTGCATCGTAGACATTTACCTGTGTTAAAAAAACAAAGACGGGTGACGTGTCATTAACCTATTTATATTTTGATTTGTGCGACCTGAGTATCATCTTTGTTGCAGGATCAATCGACGAAATTAAGGTATCACGTCATTTGGGACTCACGTCATTTGGGACTCAACACAAACGACATTTGGGACCCAGTTGACGACGTTTGGGACTTCATTGGCGTCATTTGGGACTCAACACAAACGACATTTGGGACTCAATATAAACGATATTTGGGACCAGTGTTCGACACAAACGTCGGTCCCTTGGCCCGAGGCCGACTGATTTATCGCGCTTCTTCGACGCTCCGTATGAATTCCAGGTACCGGTAGATATTAAAATAATAATTAGATCACACATTTAATGGTTTTGATGACCAGTTGTTCGTGAAATTTAAATCTTAGTTGAATATAATCCTCTGATAGAACACCAAAATACACCGAGAAACAGACATTAATAATAATATATTTTCTCCTCCATTGCCAAATCCGCCGATGACACGTGACATTGATTGGAATTTCTAGGTCAATAAGCCGGCGATGCTATGTTTAAATTCAAGTAGCATCTACCGTTATAATGTTTTATATACACATACTGACAGGGGCTTAGTTTTAAACATATTGTCGTTATTATTATTGAAAGGTATCTGGCATAGTCGTATGGAATTTTATTTAAAGCAATTTCAATTATGGTTGTCACATGATCACGGTGCCGTACGTGTGTCTATCATGGACGAATGAATAAAAACATTTGAAAGTTATGTGACAGACAAAAACTACAAATTGTGTTATGAAAAAATAAATGTACATGTATTGTTAAAATAAATAAATGTATTTATAAGACTCATACGCATTTTAATCATATGGAAGAAATAGCTAGTACTCGTTGACTATTTTGTTATTTGATTTTGGTTGGCATAATGCCAACCGATATGTCACTTTACCAACGTATTACTATATCTTGCTTGAGTCCCAAACGACGGATACCAAAGTCCCAAACGTCGTATACCAAAGTCCCAAACGTCGTATACCCGAGTCCCAAATGTCGCGGGCATATTTTTTGAAACCCAAATGACGTGAGTCCCAAATGACATGTAATCGGAAATTAATTGGTCGGAAACCTTATAATACCACCATTTTCTTAACATGGCTTCCCCGACTATGAACTTTTGATGTCAGACTGGGGGCGGAGAATTTTCCGCAAAGAAATGAGACTACAAACTTGTATTATGATATTACCATGCTCAATGAGTATAATTATAAGCATATATTACAAATAATATCAAAATTCAGTATAATTGTCAGCATATCTTACAAATAATGTCAAAATTTATGTCCTATCTGAGATTTCGATTCCTATACCTTCACGGTACCAGAAAACAACAAGAGGGGTTGTAAGATTAAACATATAGGATGAAATACTATGACATTATTATCATGTACTGAAAATTAGAGGACTAAGTTATTTTACTACAGTATATTTCAAAACAAAAAAAAACTTCGTATTGGAAATATGCGAAAATTTAATGCCATTGGTTGTTCTTCTTGAATTGGTTAAATTATTAAACATTTCAAAGTTCCATATTACTACACAAACTGACATCAAAGCAGGAAGTACGCTTCGCTGAACACTAACTTGGATCAACGCTGACCTAGATATTATATAACAGCTGCTAATTGTCAGACTTTATTGGGGGTAATTAAATGATCATCCATCGCCGCAGCTCAGCTATTTCAGTGAATGTGTATTTTAAACCTCTTTCAAGATTTTATCTTGATTTTAACAATATTTATGTCAAATAAGATAGATTTTATACACTGTCAAAAGTTAAGGATTCAAAAACAAGCCAAAGGCTTATATTAATTCGCCTCCTTATTAATACATATACTAAAATAAACGTATAATATATACACTTCACATACAAAATACATTTAACAGTACGGTATTTTGTATTCACTATTAATCGTGCATGCAAGTAATTTAATAGTTTGTGTCACAAAAGTGCCTCACCATTTCATAATACGTTTTCAGGACGTCAGATGTATATTAACCGAGAATTTAATTACCGGTAATTCAGCTAGTATTTTACGATGGTTATTAGAGTCTTTTAGATAAATGTATAAATTTGTGGACTCTATTAAAATGTGCATATTCATTTGCAAGGTATTATTACTATCACCGTTAGTTAGAGTTTGTAAATTAATAAAAATATTTGGTAATGTACGGCTGTCATTTGCGCCTGCTTAGTCCATTCTATGTTCTTTTAGATAATGTTTTCTGGTTTGTGAATAAGCCTTTACTAATTATGTTGTGGTGTAGGATATTTTATTTTGTTCATTTCAAAATGGCAGCCGTAACCATTGCAAAACACGTCTAGGGTACTGATTATTTAATGTTAATTCAAACTTAAATATTGAATATTAGGATCCTATATTCTCCTGGCAAAATATTGAACCCTGACTGACAGTATGCAACCATCCACACTCTTTTGTGCCGAAATTAAAAAGTCAGCAAAATATTTTCGGACTAATACATGTATCGGATAATCAAATGGAGGTTTATTGGGATATCGGTAAATAGCGATATTGCATGCGACCAATTTTAAGACACATGCATTTATAGTTCAGTGGTACCACAATAATGTTAACAAATGAAATCCACAAAAAGACAAGAAAAATAAATAACTGCAGCCCGCGAATAATTATTATTGAACTGCTAACATTTCTATTGTTTTTTGTATAGAGTTTTTTTTATAATAAGTTGCAATGAAACAAGTACGTGTTACGTACGTTGTACTAATTTCAACACGCAAAACAATAAAATGGCTATGAGTTACGGGTTGCGCGGTACTCATTTCAACACGCAAAACAATAAACTGACAATGAGTTACTGTTTACGTGGTACTCATGTCAACACGCACAACAATAAATTGTCAGAACAAAAGAAAATATATAGACATACGGAAAATTAAGCTTATCGATATATACCTGGATATAATCAAATTGGGGTCTGACTGCTGGATACGTATTTTAATGACGACATTGTTTTCGCCTTTTTACGACAGATGAATGTCTATATTTATATTTCATTATTCAATTTTATAAATGGCGTGACTATAAAACACGTACTGTGTCTTCCGTTCATCAACAAATACAAAATACGCATAGAAGAAACAGCCCCGTACAACTGGACATACAAAGATCCGTATACAAAAACCTATTTGCGTAAAACACACCGACGAATGAAAAATCGCACGGTAAAAACAGTTTTCCTTCCCAAGTTTTGATTTAACAATTACGCATCAAATAAAGCCTCATGGTCCTTGATTATACCCTTTTGGTGCAGTTATAACAACTATCGAGAAAACACACCAATTTAACAATACACACCGTGTCATTCGTTTTTTACCCGTCGGTTAATTAACGCACTCAGTACAGAAAACGCACCGTCCGAGAGTTGTTAAACCCTACCGATAATTAACTCGCCTTTCAGTCCATTTTCCCCCCTTGTTAATTAACACACCTTATCTAGAGATTTTAAGCCATAATGAGGAGTTATAATCCGAATATTATGTTTTTATCCAGTTACATCGTTATTGACACTTTGAGATAGATTCTTATGAAGCAAATTTTGTTTTCCACCCTTACCGATTTCTCAGTGTAAGAGAATCAAATTAGTGAGGCCTGAGAGAACGCCACTTACAGGTTTATCACGAACTATGTGAAAATGAAATGGGGGTTTAATGTCCTACTGTTCTGCTCCAACTGGGCTAAGGAAAACGGGGATAAGCTATACAGTGTGCTATGAGGGACATTTTGCCAGGACAGCGAAAATATGAATTCCAACTGTCAAGCATTCTTTTACATGCATGCCAATGTGTACACGGGACCTCCATTTTCTGGCCATCAGCATGACCATACAATAACCTCTAGCTTAACAAGTCAACACCTTACTGACTTAGTCACAGACGTTCCCTATTTACAAGGTTGGAAGGAAAGGAAATGGGAAGTACTACTGTTCTGCTCCAAACTGGGCTAAAGAGAGAGAGATAGAGAAATGGGGTTTAACGTCCACTCGACACAAACTAGGTCATTTTGGGACTAACATATTGTTACAATTTTATTTCAATAATTCGCTTGCGCATAGGGGTCCTTAGCAGTGAGAGGAAACCGGAGTGCCCGGAGGAAACCCACGAGGTTAAGAAGGCGCCCTTATCTCCATGCCACATACGCTCACACCAGGGATCGAAACCACAGCCGCAAGCCAGAGGTGACCGACCAGCTAGAGGTCGAAGCGCGACACTCTAGACCACTAGGCCATCCCCCCCCCCTGGGCTAATGACATGACAGGGAAAGGGATTCAACAGTTCCTCAATCAGTATTATATTAGGGATTTCAATAAATGGTTGAGTGTTGAGATCCTCATAGTTTTATTTACGACGTAGGAGGGAAAGAAATGAATTGAATTGAAAAGGGGGGGATATTTCCCGCCTTCGTTTATCACCATTATTTGTTTTTAGTGATATTAATTATTGACAAAATGTATAAAACTAAATTACGTTTCAATTGCAATCAAATTGAGACTCAACATTGTAGATTTGAAATTATCTCCCCTGTCTGCTCGTTGCGAATCTAGCGTGACCAGTACTCACAACACTGTCATCAACCATTGACAAAATGTTTTATCTGTTAATATATGTGATCAAACAGGTAAAAAGACAGGTAACAAGATGGTAAATGATGGTAACAAGATGGTACATGATGGTAACATGTGTTATAACACCACACTATTAACATCTGACACACAGAATCGCTACCTGTTAGTCTACTTCAATTAGTGTTATAACATACAGTATCACTAGGTGTTAGTGTTATTAAACAGATGATACAGAGAGAGAGAGAGAGAGAGAGAGAGAAAGAGAGAGAGAGAAAGTTTAATGTCCACTCAACAGAAATAGGTAACTTCGGGACTAACATATGGTTCAATTCTATTTCAATAATTCGTTAGCGCGTAGGGGTCTTTAGTGGTGGGAGGAAACCGGAGGAAACTGAAGAAAACCCAGGAGGTTGAGAGTAGGCTGTTGTGCTGCTGTCCAGGCAAATTTCCCTCACAGCACACTGTATGACAAATGCCCATCGTCATTAGCCCAGTTCTGAGCAGACCTGAAAAGCGTTAATCCCCATTTCATTTCATTTATTAGTATCATAACAAGCTGATTAATCACCACAAATTATTCTGGCTTAGATTCAGAAAACACAAAACACAACCAAATAAATAAACAATGCAATTGATTCATACAGCAAAACCAAATCATGCTATCAATTCACTTCATAAATTAGTAAACTGGAGATGCAAAGACAAAATATAAAAACAACGAAAGATAAACAAAAGGGTAAAGAAATTGAACTTAAGTAGAAAGAAAACTCTGTTTAAATTATCAACACTAAAATAGGTGTGGGGAGGGATGTTAATATTTACGAGGGACGAATCATATTAATAATAAATTAATTCTTTGTTTGTATCACATTGTCTGTTGTTAAGTTATTTTCTAAGATTAAAGAAAGAGTGTACAGTTGATATAGATCTTTAATTACGGCATTAGATGGCAGGTTAGAATGCTTGATGCATTGACCAAAAATGTTATAGAATTATAGAAATCATCTTCAAAATGCGTAAACATTTTCCGTAACTAAAATTATCATCAAACTATAAAATAAATCCGATCAAAAAAGCTGAAATGCAGCAACACAAGCTGAAATCCTATTAAAAATTTAGCGATCGCAAAACTTAATAATTATCATGCAATAGCGGTTAACTTACAAAACGAAAAATCAGCTGTCGAAATATCACCTAAAACATCTGTTAAAATTAAAATATTGTAGTAAAAAATTTATAAACACACATTTCTTATTAAATAAATACACTCATTATTTAAAATACACATATCTAAATTCACTGGGATTTGTTCCAAACAGAATAAATGTTTATTTCTGATAACTACATGGTTTTACCACGTAATTTGTTTCATTTTAGCAATTATCGTTGATTTTTACAATCAAAAATTAAATGAAATGGCTAACTGTTTTGCTTTGACTGGGCTTATGAAGATGGGTATAATCCATACAATGTGCTTTTTGGGAAATTTTCCCCAGACAGCATTTCCAACTAATACTCCAATGACCAAATGAGTTGTTTAACTGGTATACCGTTCACCGCTATTCAAGTGACTTCTGTAGTTAGAGGCTCTTAGAGACAGCAATAGTTGCGCGAATGGTCCATTCACTTAAAGGGTTAATTAACTAAAACTAATTTTCTGAATTCATTATTATCGTATTTGGAACAAATCCCAGAATAATTCAACAAAAGTTATTTAATAACAAATTAAAACTGAAAGAAAACATTGTTACAAAAGAAAGAAAGAATAAGATAGCCACAACAAAAGAATCTTGACAAATTGTCTTTACAGATAGTATTATCGCTTTGGTTTCTTTTCATACATGTGAAACATCTTTGTGCCTCTTGTGGCTGAGTGAAGAAGAAGCAATAACATTAACACCCCTTTAGAGTTTCGATTTCTTGCTCCCTCTCTCAAATGGTTCGGATCTGCTACAAAGTTTCATAAAGCTGTACCTTTCTCAGTACCTGATACAGACAAAAATACAAACACACCCTCCCAGGAGTCTCCTTAACGATATATTGAATTTTTCCGTCATAGTACATGTATCTTGTTCCTCATGCAAATATTAGGTCACAAGTCACCACATCCCTCAATATTGGATGGACGAACTTTGTTCCAAACAATCATGGAGTCCTGAGACTTGACACCAAATTGTAGACACTGACACATCAGGATCTATGTAATAATTTTGACCAGAAGTATTTTTTATGGGTGTATATGATGATTGTTATTTGTAGATTAATTATTGATTAATAGAATAGAGAGAGTTTCTGGTTGACAAACAGTGAACAAACTGTGTAACAGATGCTATAGTAATAAACAAGTTATCATATTGTGTTAGTTTGTTGTCAAATATTAACAGGATTTTACACCGACACAGGGACGTACATTGTATTCTTCTTATCTAATCCTTTATTTTAAACTTGGTCATCTATATTATCTATACGTCCATTACCCAGAAACTATTCAATTTCAGTAGCCAACCATTTGTAGGCCTGACAAGGACAGCTGTCTAGTCGATTGGAGGGTACGGAAAACCAAGGTCGTGCGTTTACATTGGCATGCACGTAAAAGAACCCTTTGCAGTTGGAATTTCCCTCATAGCACACTGTATGGCATATGTCTGTCTTCATTATTCGGAAGAGAAGAGTAGGAGGTTAAACCCCATTTCATTTCATTAGCAATGGGAGAAAAACTGGAGGACGTGGAAAAAAATCCACCAGATTGTGCAGGCAACCGTACTCCTTGTCAAGACCCTACTCCTTGTCAAGTACAAGTGGGGAATCGAAAACAAACAACTTGACTCAATGACAGACCTTATGATCTAAAGTGCATGCCACACATTAACCTATTCAGCCACTGATCTCCTCTCACTGGTTAATATAACATATTGGGAAATACTGTTGACAGACCTCATAATCTAAAGTGCACACTTTCAGCCACTTATAATCACCCCTCAGACACAGGTTAATAAAACCTAAAGGTAAATACTGTTGGCAGACCTGATGATCTAAAGTGCATAGATTAACCCATTCAGTCACTAATCTCCCCTCACTGGTAAATTTAACATTGATAAATACTGTTGGCAATAGAGGACATTACAACTACCAAGATACATTGTCTATGTAACTAGAAAGCCTGACACATGATCATCCAGTGTAAAACAATGTATTCTAACAGAATATAAGTAAAATAACATCTGGTTATATATCATGTAACTACTTCTACCTTGAAATGTAAAAATAGCACAATATCTTACATATAGTACAGCAACAACCTGTAAGCTTTCATAGATGTACACTGATACATGTCATCATATATGTTGTATGAAATAGGGAGAACTGTACTAACTGGGCTATAACTAGAACTATAAGAGAATTATGGTTTATGGTTTACTGTCCAACTTTTCTGTACATACGGACCAGGCTTATGGGAGGGAGAGAGAAATGGGGTTTAATGTCCACAAGCTAGGTCATTTTGGGACTAACATACAGTTTAATTTTATTTCAATAATTCGCTTGCGCATAGGGGTCTTTAGCAATGGGAGGAAACCGGAGGACTCGGAGAAAACCCATGAGGTTGTCATGTACAACCGGGGATTCGAAACCACACAAGTTGACTCAATGACAGGCTTTATGATACAACACGCATGTGCTAACCATTCAGCCATCCAACCCCCCATTATGAAAAGGGGCGAAATGCACTAACTGGGCTATACGAGAATTATGGTTTACAGTCCAACTTTTCTGTACCAACCAGGCTAATGGGAGAGAAAGAGAAATGGGGTTTAAAATCCACTCAACACAAACTAGGTCAATTTGGGACTAACATATATATTTCAATTTTTATTTAACTTAATCACTGGCTCAAATGGGTCTTTAGCAATAAGAGGAAACCTGAGTAGCTGGAGAAAAACCACGAGGTTGGACAGGCGAACCTACTCCTTGTCACGTACAACCGGAGAATCGAAAACACACCACTTGACACAATGACAGACCTTATGATAACTACTCAGCCATCTAACCCCCACCCGGCTAATAGAAACAGGCCTATGTTATGTGGGGGGTTGGGATGGCCGAGTGGTCTAGAGTGCTTCGACCTCTAGCTGGCCGGTCACCACTGGCTTGCGGCTGTGGGTTCTATCACTGGTGTGAGCGTATGTGGCATGGAGATAGGGGCGCCTTCTCAACCTTGTGGGTTTCCTCCAGGCACTCCGGTTTCCTCCCACTGCTAAAGACCCCTATGCGCAAGCGAATTATTGAAATAAAATTGAAACCATATGTTAGTCCCAAATGACCTAGTTTGTGTCGAGTGGACGTTAAACCCCATTTCTCTCTCCCTATGTCATGTAGTGTACTATGGAGGAAAATTTCGCCAAGACAGTGTAGAGCTATAGTATACTCTTATTATGTGTCTTCAGTTTTTTTTTTGTTAAGATACAATTGACTTAATGTTTTTCCTTGCCAGCCCCAAGTGCCCAGCCCTGGGCACCCTTTCCTGCATGACTGGCAACGAAGTCATACCAGGCTGGAAACCCAATAATCTTTCTCAACAGATAATAGCAATAATAAGATTAACCTGTTTCAACCCTAACCCATGTCACTGTACAAGACACATATGTAAAACAACTACAATCAATTCAATGAAAAACAAAGATAAGTTGGTGAGAGCCTATTACATACATGTACCATATTATATCATATAAGTATTTACAAGACATGTAAGTAAAAACAGTTATACCACACCCTAGAAACAGATCTTAGCTATAGAATGTACAGCAAGGGTACAAAGACATGTAAACTTCAAACAATCCGATACTTACATTATAATAATACTAAAATGGCTATTCATAATTTAACTATTTATATATGTAATATATGTTTATAAATAGTGTAAGTAAAAACAGATATAGTTTATACCACACCCAAGATAGAAACACGGACCTAACGTTTAAAAATACCTTCCAGAAAAGTATGTTTCGGGTAGTTATTTCCAATATAGTATGGCAATTAGGGAATATGGAAAGTAGAAATATCCAATCTTACTAGAAAAATACTTGATTCCCTGAAAAACACTCATGCAGCTTATACAGGACAAAAATGTAAGGGTTTCCCTAACCGGCAGCCTGACGATTAGGAATATCTTTAATACAACTAGAAAATCTACATAAATCATGTCGAAAAACATATACCCGGTAAACTGCAGGCAAACAATCATGTAGCCTATTTATCCACTAAGATACACCCATACATACATACAGTATGTAGAATGATAATACATGTAAACTGCAGACAAAAAAAAAAGAGAGAGAAATAGGGTTTAATGTCCACTCGACACAAACTCAGTAATTCGAATGTGCGTAATGTTCTTTAGCTGTGGGACGAAACCTGAGGACCAAGAGAAAACCCACAATGTTTGACAGGCGACTCTATTTCTTGTCACTTACAACCGGCAAATTAAATTGAAAACTATTTCAGTTGACTCAATGAAAGACCTTATTATACAGCCTGCATGTGCTAACCATTCGGCCATCCAACCCCTCCTTACTGCAAACAAACAATCATGTACCTGTCTGTGGCGATATTGAATAATGATACAAGAATAGTAATTCATCTTTCACTGTTGTACATCTTGTACAAGTGTATTGTAACAGATGATGTAACAGATAATGTAACAGATGATTGATAGTATAATCCCACTGGGAAAACAGGTGCTTGTAGCTTCCTGTTTTACCTTAACTGAGATTATTAACGTATGTCACAAATCAACCAAGGCAAATAAAGAGGGAAAATTTGAGATATGTGCTTTGACTCAAAGGTATAATCAAATGGCTTTTATTCTTTCATCAAAGAAAGAATTAACAAGGGCAAATCCTACAAACAAAACATACGAACAGAGCGTCGACCTAGGAAAGACTACATTTGTAGCTTGTTTCTTTCTTAGAAACCCACTGGTTCCTGTGCCATTCTCAAATGACAGAAAATGGCTTTACAGGCAAATTACACTCCCTAAAATCATGACGCTTGAAGCAAGCTTTCCCTCATGTCTCTAAAGCAACGACAGAAAGTTTTACAACATCTAGCCATAAAACTTTATAATAGTAAATTACCAATGCATCACTAGCAAGGGGAAACCACACTGGAAATTCCGATGAACTTTCTCTGCCAATGCAGGGATCGAACACACAACATCTAGGGTAGCGCGACGGTGTCTTACCCACTTAGCCACCGTGGCTGTTAAAGTATCAATGAAATTGTACCAATGAAAAGACAAGTAATAGTAAGCACGTTTTTGGACCAGATCATCACCACCATTTTGGAATTGTGTCAATTGTGACATATAAAAAATCGAGATCTGTTAATCGTTGTGCAGACAATGTTTTTCAAAGAGCATCACGAGACAGATAAAGAAAAACAAGAAGAAGCTGAGTAGTGCTTGGGGTCCATTTCTTTGTCAAAATATACAATAAAATTCATGTACAATAAATACAAATACATACACTACCACAAAACAACCATTAATAATTCAGAACTGGACATAAATCAGCCTTTGGTCATGTTCAGAGACATGTCTGTCTAGGAAGACTTAACAGATAAGTCACTAAGTGTAAGTTAGAATGTAGAACTAAAACAAGAAGACTCAGTCATCCAAATCCTCCAACATTCTTAACTCCAAAAAACTATGCCAAATTTATTTCCATGGAAACACAAAAATTATTAAGTCAGATAAATTTCTGGTTACCAAAAGGCAGCTACTATAATAAATATTGGTTATGTGTGTATAAAGTTAAGAGCCTCGATCCCCATCGCATCCCACCCCACTCGCTCTGAACTTCATTCAAAATCAAAGTTGGATTGGATAATTATTCATTTTATGGACCACAGTGAACTGACATCAGCAATGCAACCATATATATATTAGTATTAGTCACCAAAGTAGAATAATCAACTGAGTACATGTACACAAGAGAAACATCCCCCACCCCCCTCACTCACAGAGCAGGATAATCATTTTTATTTTGTGCACCACTGTGGACATTAATTCAACCAAATATCAAAAGAAAAACTGAGAAATTAGTATTAGTCATCAAAATAGACTAATCACCATAAAGTATGTACAACAGTACTGAAGCATGATATAATGAACTTATGACTGATTGACCTTACATTATAAAGCCATTAAGACTGGTTGTTAGAGAGTTTAGTGGTAGATTGTTTTCGATCTCCAGTCATAAGCCAACAACTTACACTAGTGTATTGTAGTCAGTCAGTCTATATGTGCTATTGGTTTATATGGAACCATACAACAAGCTCTCAGCTTACCTATACTGTTTATTCTTGAAAAAATCAATAACTGGGTCACACACTGGCAGTGGCTGACCTAAATCCTATGTTAGTGACAAAACAGATCTAGCGCTTGTTATCTGAGAACTGACTTGATAGCTTGTACTAAGCTCCACAAGCAATACACTATGCTATATCAGCTTATTCATTGACTAGTTGCAAACCTCAATATTCCTGCATATCTTCATTAAAGGGACAATAACACTCTTGCTGGCTTGGCAGCTCTAGAAAACAAATAATAGTCTTATTCTAAGTACCAGATGTTAATGTGTCCTTGCTGTTGTGTAAATTATCCATTACATCATATTTTACTTGTCCAGAGGGTTCGAAAATAGTTTAAAATCCAAGTCACATTTGAAAAGGTTTACGTTAAGGCCACACTTTTTTTTTTACTTGGTTTACGGATCCGCCGACCGTAATCTTTGTTAATTGGAAAAAAAAATAAAATTCAAATTTGCCCTTTTTTTAAAATACCGCCGACGAAATAAATTGACAATCATTAAAAAAAATTTAGAAGAATATTGGGATGTTACAACAAAATAAATCGTTCAACTGACCGTACATAATTCGTTTTTCAAACTATAAATCTGCCTCAAAGATACCATATCGCGAAGCACAGATGTTCAAAACCGGTGAATGCTGACTTTAGATACCAGGATATTTTTGAGTCTGTCAGACATAGATCTACATCGGTGAATGGCTATGTAAAAGTTAATCAATGTCATCCTAGATAATACCGTATGATTGTCGACTCATGAATTCTCGACGTTATGTTGGCTGCGAAAAGCGTGAAACGGCGAGAAAGGTGATTGATCACTTCCGGTTATCTGTTCACGCTGTTTGTTTACTATAGACCCTGTAGCGATATTTTCATTTAGCGAGAAGCCCAATTCTCAGTGCGTACGTGACATATTCGGCAGTTGACTATTTTCTCCATACACGAGGAAAAAGTAGTTCCGAATGATTAGCACACGTAAATAATTCAAAGTCATATACACATGTACAATAATTAACATAATTCTTAAAGATACATTATGGGAGATTTTGACAAGGAGTTAGCCATTCTTGCTATAAAAGTTCAAAAATAGATGTTGAAACAAGAATATATTGAAAATTTCAGTCAAATAACTTTATCCTGAACAAAGTTGTTACCACTATAATTTTTTACTAGATATGGGGGTTAAAATCATCGACACCCTTTTCCCACTATGGCCGATTGTTGATTGACAGGCGTTAACTCCACCTACATAGTCTCGATCATCAAGTAATGTTTAAACGGTATCTACTGAAGCTTGTGTATAGCCTCGGTCATCACTGTCTTTCATGAATAATTTCCGGAAGTATGATGACGTCAACGTCACGCAGAAACCCCACCCACAACGCCATAGTGATTAAATCGGTCGACGAAATCCTGTTTTAAATCGAGCCCAATCCAAGCCATCCGTGGGTCTACAGTGTTCATTTTGGGCTTGTTGTTTAAATAAAGATCTAATTTATAATTTCTATGACATCTGAAGCTCAAAGGAAGACCGACAAAAGTCAGTTTTTGCTCTCCCATAATGTATGTTTAAACTTATCAATTTATTAACTCGTATTGATATTTTGAGAGCTCAAATAATATCGTGCTAGTATTTTAACTCTATAACATGTAAAGATATTTGCACATATTTCAAAATGGCGGCGATCGTAAAAGCTCATTGTTTTAACCAAATGACGTCTATCGATTGTGATATAAAAGGATTAAATGGATTAAAAACACACCTGGGAATACATCGTTTTGTGTGGGAATATCATATCTTAACCACGGGAATATTTGTGACCATAATTAGAGAATTTACGGCTGACTTTGTTTTTCGGGGCGGAACTGTCATCCTCGTGGTTCGATGTTGAAGAGGGGGGATCGGATTCATTGACAGCAATATCATCATCTCGCTTTAATTCTTTTGTTATTCTGGGAGGTGAAATGATATATAACATTCTTGTATATATATATCATTTGCAAGATTGACATGATTAACTCTTGTGATCAAGTGAAGACATCAAAGAAAAGTTTTTAATTTGTTTGATGTTCAAACAGTGAATTGCCGCACGAATGATGAAAGTCGGTATATATGCTGTAACAACAAATCAACTTAAAGAATGATCACAGTATTACTAATTATAAAACAAAACACAACTAAGTGAATTGATTAAATGTTGAGCTTTTAATCTGTTTGATGTAGCCCCTTTGTTAATTGTGATTAGAGCAATATACACAAGGATAATTGATTGGCAGTGGTTTCCATTCGTGGGCTACTGAACACAGTTAATTTTATTATACCCGATAGTTTACATCACGCCACGCACGGAGTTTCGTCGTCTCCCGGATTTTATGATTTAGCACAAAATATGCTATTTTTCCGGCGTGCAAAATGACCTACGGATCTGATCCAGATTCGGTCATTTTCCAAAGCCGTAGGTCCCGACCGGCATATACGGCCGAAATGGAACCCATGCTTCATTCACTGGCAAAATATCACTCAAACGTTCAATTTCACTGACTTGGTCTGTCCAGTATTTTTTTTTTCTGCAGCCTACTTTGCTAGAAGCTAATTTGGAAAAAAAAAATCTGAAGAGGCTTTTTTTTTTTTTTTTTTTTTTTTTGAATATTGCAAAATAATACAATTTGTTGACCAGAATAAAGATTGGGACATATTATATTCAATTACAATAAGAGTGTTATTGGGGCTTTAATGAAATGAAATGGGTTTAACAGCCTACTTTTCCACACCAAGCGGGCTAATACTAATCTATGAATTTAATTACAGTGAACTACATGTACCTGTAAATTTAACTCTAGGTTTATATTTCTACGAGAGAATGGAAATCAAAAGTGATTTATAACATTATACTTTTCTGTATGAACTGTGCATACCCTACAAGCATGCAGTGTACTATGAATATTAGGATGAAATTTGACGTACTCTACCATCAAATGTAAACTGCCAAGGGTACTCTTACATGCACACTGACTCTTGATTTTACGTCTAATCCTGGTAACTTGACATTTCTCATTGCCAAACCCTCTGTCCAACTGTCAAGGGTTCTTCCACATGCACGCTAGCATGTACACAGGACCCCTGTTTTTTGGCCCATCCAAAAGACTATACACTATTCTTACCACCCCCTCCCCCATCCTACACCTATAAACAAGAGGAAACTATGCTTGAAAATCCCGGGGAACTTTCTCAACAACCATTGGGATTAAACCATGGACATCAATGTTAGCCAGTGCCTTAATAACTGAGCCACCGCAGTTCGCTTTCAGGTGAGAAAAAATCAAGAGAAATGAAATGAAATTTACTCCTACTGTTTTCCTTCGAACTGGGCTAATGAAGATGGCATACGCCATACAGTGTGCTATGAGGGAAATTTGGCACTAACAAATTCCAACTGTCAAGGGATCTTTTCAACTATGCCAATGTGTACACACGACCTCAGTTTTTTTTCAACCCATCCAAATAACTAGACAGCTGTCCTTGTCAGGCCCTCTGTCCTGCATCACTGACAAGTAAGAACCACGCCGGAAATTTGGATGATCTTTCTCAGTCAATGCAGGGACACCCGACCTCCCGGCAAGCGAGTTAGCTTCTTACCCACCTAGCCACCATGATTCCCCAAGTGAGAAATAAATCAGAGCCATCAGAAAATAAACCTTTTCTGATTATCTTTCACCATGACATATTATGTCTTCAAGCAACACATAACCATTTATAAATCAACGAATTATGCACTTCTATTGTAGGGTGCAATCAGTTGGACTCTATTGACATTATCTTCAATTTTAACAGCAACACCTGGAGAGACCTTGAGTCTATTATTACCTACAGAGTATGTGGTTTCTATTTATATCCAGCCAACCATACTATGTCATTGATAATGTCACACTCATAAAATCTAAACTTTTGGTCATCCTTAAAAACACACACCGATAACTATATGCCTTGATATTTCATTCATGAGTTAGTAAGAAAGATTTTTAAAAGCAAGGATATTCTTTGTTACTTTTATCAAAGCTTTTTGTACCATATAAATGTTTCAGTTGTAAGATTTAATTCCAAGATGCTAGCATGGCCTTTTATCATCGAGACCCAAAACACACCCAAAAATATATTAACATTGGTCTAAGAAGATTCTATGAGTTTCATTCAACATAATCAAAATCTAAAAATTAAACAAGTTTGACATAGATATATTTTGGTAGGAGTTACACAATTTGACAAATAATGGTAAATATCTAAACATTAAACAGTCTAAGTACAATTTGATAGGGAGTTACACAATTTGTTTGACCATATCATGTATATCTGAATGAAGTTACGTAACCTGTCAATCGTCCCAATGTCAGATATTTCTTGACCCTTCACCAACATCCCTGGCCCTGCCTTAATTTACTCAACTTTCAATCGCTATTTATGAGAAATATCTTTGATTCAGAAACACAAAACTTTGCATAAAAATTAATCAAAAAGTTTCTAATTGGTGTAATATAAGAAATTATTGGAATAATATATGTACTCCTGCAACGCCTTGGTGTCTGTTACACTACATGTATGTACATGTAATGTATCTTAATCCGCGGGACTGATACTGATAGAAGTGTTACTGGACAGAATTCCAGGTCACTCGATTGAAATTTGTCACATCAGAACATTCCAGCCCCGAACAATCCAGAATAGTGTCACACGATTGAAATTAAGTCAACAGGAAAGTTCCATATTACCAATTAAGCAACCCCCATAATGTAATGGTTTCGGCTTTAATGTACATGTATGCAATGAGAGATGTAGGAAATCTGACAGTGTATTAAAATAATGTATGTCATACTGACATCAAATGTTGTTTACGGCATACACTAACATAGGTCATGGCAAATAGGGTGTAAAATGCAACCCTCAAGCTTTCTCATTATTCACTGTACTCCAGCTATCATTTCATCTTGTGTATTTAGCACTCATTACTTCCACATTCATTCAATATCAAATCTATATATCACGTTCCGTAAATGCCTTTCAAAGATATCAAATCTTGATTTAAAACTTTGTAAAAATCATTTAAAATCACGATACATAATCTTATTTGTACTTAAAACTGACCATTCAATTTTGATAACGAGTGTCAGTTTTAAAAAATAAACAACCTATATGAATTTAATTACAGTGAACTACATGTACCTGTAAATTTAACTCTAGGTTTATATTTCTACGAGAGAATGGAAATCAAAAGTGATTTATAACATTATACTTTTCTGTATGAACTGTGCATACCCTACAAGCATGCAGTGTACTATGAATATTAGGATGAAATTTGACGTACTCTACCATCAAATGTAAACTGCCAAGGGTACTCTTACATGCACACTGACTCTTGATTTTACGTCTAATCCTGGTAACTTGACATTTCTCATTGCCAAACCCTCTGTCCAACTGTCAAGGGTTCTTCCACATGCACGCTAGCATGTACACAGGACCCCTGTTTTTTGGCCCATCCAAAAGACTATACACTATTCTTACCACCCCCTCCCCCATCCTACACCTATAAACAAGAGGAAACTATGCTTGAAAATCCCGGGGAACTTTCTCAACAACCATTGGGATTAAACCATGGACATCAATGTTAGCCAGTGCCTTAATAACTGAGCCACCGCAGTTCGCTTTCAGGTGAGAAAAAATCAAGAGAAATGAAATGAAATTTACTCCTACTGTTTTCCTTCGAACTGGGCTAATGAAGATGGCATACGCCATACAGTGTGCTATGAGGGAAATTTGGCACTAACAAATTCCAACTGTCAAGGGATCTTTTCAACTATGCCAATGTGTACACACGACCTCAGTTTTTTTTCAACCCATCCAAATAACTAGACAGCTGTCCTTGTCAGGCCCTCTGTCCTGCATCACTGACAAGTAAGAACCACGCCGGAAATTTGGATGATCTTTCTCAGTCAATGCAGGGACACCCGACCTCCCGGCAAGCGAGTTAGCTTCTTACCCACCTAGCCACCATGATTCCCCAAGTGAGAAATAAATCAGAGCCATCAGAAAATAAACCTTTTCTGATTATCTTTCACCATGACATATTATGTCTTCAAGCAACACATAACCATTTATAAATCAACGAATTATGCACTTCTATTGTAGGGTGCAATCAGTTGGACTCTATTGACATTATCTTCAATTTTAACAGCAACACCTGGAGAGACCTTGAGTCTATTATTACCTACAGAGTATGTGGTTTCTATTTATATCCAGCCAACCATACTATGTCATTGATAATGTCACACTCATAAAATCTAAACTTTTGGTCATCCTTAAAAACACACACCGATAACTATATGCCTTGATATTTCATTCATGAGTTAGTAAGAAAGATTTTTAAAAGCAAGGATATTCTTTGTTACTTTTATCAAAGCTTTTTGTACCATATAAATGTTTCAGTTGTAAGATTTAATTCCAAGATGCTAGCATGGCCTTTTATCATCGAGACCCAAAACACACCCAAAAATATATTAACATTGGTCTAAGAAGATTCTATGAGTTTCATTCAACATAATCAAAATCTAAAAATTAAACAAGTTTGACATAGATATATTTTGGTAGGAGTTACACAATTTGACAAATAATGGTAAATATCTAAACATTAAACAGTCTAAGTACAATTTGATAGGGAGTTACACAATTTGTTTGACCATATCATGTATATCTGAATGAAGTTACGTAACCTGTCAATCGTCCCAATGTCAGATATTTCTTGACCCTTCACCAACATCCCTGGCCCTGCCTTAATTTACTCAACTTTCAATCGCTATTTATGAGAAATATCTTTGATTCAGAAACACAAAACTTTGCATAAAAATTAATCAAAAAGTTTCTAATTGGTGTAATATAAGAAATTATTGGAATAATATATGTACTCCTGCAACGCCTTGGTGTCTGTTACACTACATGTATGTACATGTAATGTATCTTAATCCGCGGGACTGATACTGATAGAAGTGTTACTGGACAGAATTCCAGGTCACTCGATTGAAATTTGTCACATCAGAACATTCCAGCCCCGAACAATCCAGAATAGTGTCACACGATTGAAATTAAGTCAACAGGAAAGTTCCATATTACCAATTAAGCAACCCCCATAATGTAATGGTTTCGGCTTTAATGTACATGTATGCAATGAGAGATGTAGGAAATCTGACAGTGTATTAAAATAATGTATGTCATACTGACATCAAATGTTGTTTACGGCATACACTAACATAGGTCATGGCAAATAGGGTGTAAAATGCAACCCTCAAGCTTTCTCATTATTCACTGTACTCCAGCTATCATTTCATCTTGTGTATTTAGCACTCATTACTTCCACATTCATTCAATATCAAATCTATATATCACGTTCCGTAAATGCCTTTCAAAGATATCAAATCTTGATTTAAAACTTTGTAAAAATCATTTAAAATCACGATACATAATCTTATTTGTACTTAAAACTGACCATTCAATTTTGATAACGAGTGTCAGTTTTAAAAAATAAACAACCTAATTGAATATTGATGCATCATGATCACTTTTTGAACAGTGATTCAGTGATCCTCTTGTAAATTGGACACAATCAAAATCAATCAGCTTTAAACTGAACAGAAGTACATATTAGATGATTTGGGTGATTTTCAATGATTTTTGAGTATTTTAAACAAAGAATTAATTTAATATTATTGACTGAATGTGAAAGAAATTAGTGCTGGATATACAAGATAAAATAATACCCTGATTATAGTGTTAAAAGACTTGATAATCCTATCAATCACCAACGAATTAACATTATGTGTCCAGGGTTTCCGATTCCAATAATCAATCTATTAGGTTGTTTAGGGAGTTTATCTTGTTACGGAAGTAATATTCCTGAAGTGGATGAACATTATGATATTAATGCAAATCACATTCTACGTACCCAGTACAATAAAAGAGATTATATTGAAACTTATACAATTTAAAAGTTCACATTACCTCTTGGGTCAACATTCTTCATCCATGATCCTACAAAAAGAAAGAAAAGAAATTATAAAATTCCAGTCCTATGTTTCTCAACGCCTGTATCAAATTAATTTTTGAATCTTCTCTTTTTTGTTTGATTATTACAGTGCATATAGAAATGATCTTTACATACAAGCACATAATTTTATAAAGCTGAATGGATAAAAAAAAGCATTTGCTTAAGCCATGAATGAAAATATGAAATTGAAAAAGTGATTCTATGGCTAAAATCTGCCAGTAAAATATAAGCTTATGATGAAGAAGCAAAAGATAAAAATAAAGTAGAGGCTAGCCATATATCTGGGGCAGGGTTGAACCATAGATTTTTGGGGAGGGCCTTTCACTTGGTTGGTCTTCAGTAACACAGTTGGTGTGAGTGAAATAACATATATTTGAAATAATACTGAACATTTAGTGTAGTTTAGTGTACAACACTGGTTAATAGAAACTATCTTAACAATAGACCAGAACAACAAGTACATGTACCATATAACATAAACACCAAGAACAATGAACAATAAAATAACAAATGAATAATAAATGAATAGAAGATTTATGGATACACTTATAACATTCGGCAATAAATTTTGTAAATCTGAGGACATTACCCTCTAGTGCGGCTATCGCTATAGTAATACAATGTACTAGATCAGTTAACAGGCCCGGAAATAACGGTTTTAGATGTAACTAGCAAAACAGAACCAGACAATTTCAACAGTGCCGAACATGTATTAATAAAATCAGTGATGGACGAAATGAGAGCGAAAGAGAAATGGGGTTTAACATCCACTCGGCACAAACTAGGTCATTTCGGGACTACAGACAAAATGACAGGCACCAGAGGTTTAATGTTTGACAAAGCCTGATTCTGTGTTTGACATTGTCAATGACAGGTGCCTTATTTCCAGACATCATTGTTTCTACGGCATTTAGTAGTTGAATTGGAATATACAGGTGACAATTCTATGGAATACAATTACTGACAATTACTGCTTTAATATTACTGAACAACATCTCAACAAGGCTTCTCTAGTCATTGCTTGATAATGACTACTTCAAGCCCAGTCGAAACATCGCTCAGTAATAAAAATTGTGACCTGTATGGTATGTTGTAGACATCATGTTAAAACAAAATATGTTTCTTGTTCTGCTTACTGATCCCAGTATTTCCATGACATTCTTGCATCCATAAATTCATATCTTCTAGACATTTAAATATCCACAGAGACACAAAAATAAAAACATGTAACATACTTAAATTGTCTTATATTATTTAACTTTCACTTAAAAACCAATTGAAAAGGAATTTATTATTAGTAAATTAACAAATTAAACGTTTAAAAAAAAAAAAAATTTAAATTATTGTAACTGATGATTTAGTTTTCAGTTGTAGATTTATTTAGAAATTGTTTTGAATATAAAATGAATGGCCAATGTCTGCAGATTTCAAAGCTGTCTCAATGGAAGGTTCTTTAGAAACTTGATTAATCAAATTGTTAACAGGCAATTGCGTTTAAATTCGTTAAAAATAAAAGCTATCCAAAGAGGTGTAGAGATTTGATAATGGGAAAATTTATCTCTTCAAGTCCTGTGTCTTTAACCAGACATAAATATCTACTGGGTAAGTGAAGATATCTAGCAGGGTAAATATTATAATATACAATGATGAATGGGTTTGGCAGACAGTAAGATATTTGTACTGTTTGATAATAATTTTAAATCCAGTATTTTACAAACACAGGTGACTGGTGTATAATACATGTACATTTACTGTATTATTTTGTACTGCATTAGTGCACTGCAAGAATAAATTATGGGCTAAATAAAACTGATGTAAAGATATGCAAATCCTGGTAACATAACCAGGCAATCTTGATCTATGTCCATCTACATTTCAGCTCATTAAGAGAGGATGGTACAATAGGCTGCATAATAATAGCTCATCATAAAGCATTAAAGCATAGCTGGATATTTTGGTAATAAAATGGGTGTAAACTTTATATACAATATACATCATAAACTTTCAATTCATCAAATATTAGGTTCTGTTTGTATCTCTACATGTATGTGTACATGAAGTTTATTGTATTCTACACCCCTTATCTACTTCTAACATGTAGGTATAACATTAATCTGGATATTAAATACATAAATTAAAACATTAAATTCCATTCAAGTACTGGAAGAAAGTTCGATACTTATGCTAATCGGTTACCTACAAGCTTATAAATGATTTTTTACCCGATCACTCCAGTCATTCATAAATAATAATTAAATGGACCAGAATGAAATAACTTGTAAATGGTGTGACGAATCCCTAGAGATTTCCTGTATAAAATGAAATAGGAAATAAATGTCTGCAAATCAAATTCTAAAATTTAAAAAAAAAAACATGCAAAAATTGCTTTCAAATATCATGCAAGGAAAATGAATGCAAATGCAAATGCAGACGAAAAATCTATTCACCAATAGTTTGTGTCATCCATTCAGGCAAAGCTATAAAGCAAGAATGTTTGAGGATAAAAGATTATATCATATATCAGACATTGCAAATAATGAATGATTTATACGATACTACTGGTGCACAATTTAATCTTTCCACTTTTCCAGAGAATGAAGCAATAAACATAAAATCTTTTTTGAATTTGTATGGTAATGAATTTTTAGATCATTAACTGGTTCCCAAGTCCGAATCGTGTTCCTCAGGCCTGCAAATAACAGTTTTAGATGTACAAAATGTCAGGTACCGGTACTAATCAAATAGTACCTGACATTTTCAACTTAGTGCATGACATGTATTAATAATGCCATTAAAAAAGACAAATCAGTGCCGGACAAAATGACAGGCACCAGAGGTTTTGAGCCTGACAAAGTCTCAGTCTGTGCCTGACATTGTCAGTGACAGGTGCCTGATTTCCAGGCTTGGTGTTCCGGTTGATGTTTTTGGGGATGACAATCTTCGAAAAAGCCTAAGATTTCACCTATTAATAAAACTACGATCAACGCGTAATTTGGCATGGTTGTGTCCTGGACAATTGCATATCGATCGACAGACTTCAATTCCAAGATGGCCTGATGATGTCATAGTCTAGTCAGGTCCTTATCCATAGAACAGTTATAATACAACAACACTACTGTACAGGCCCAGCTATAAATAGTCACAGATATACATTATGTATTGCATAACTACATGTAAATGTAACAAAAAAAAATAAATAAATAACATAATAATTTTGTATTCAAAATTTTAAACTTAGAATAACACTCTAAAAAGTTTCTTTTTTAAAGAAACAATAACACTCTTGCTGGCGTGGCAGCTCAAGAAAATAAATAATGGCCTTATTCTAAGTACTAGATGTTTAAGTGTCCTACCTGTTGTGTAAATTATCCCTTACATCGAGGGTTCGAAAATATTTTAAAATCCAAGTCCCATTTGAAAAGGTTTACGTTAGGCTTTTCAAATCATTTAGTTGAATTTTTCCAATTTTTTAAATTAGGTTTGTTAAGATGAGATTTGTATCATCAATTAATTGGAATATTGTAAAGTAATACAATTTATTGACCAGAATAAAGACTGGGACATATTATTCAGTTACAACAAGAGTTGTATTGAGCCTTTAAAATAAAAACATAAACAGAAGAGTTCTATAAAATGGGGTTTAAAGTCCAACATGTATGGTACTAGGAGTTCTATGGAAAACAATTACTGTATTTTTAAGCTATGTTACTATAAATAGAAAGAGTCATGCTGTAAACATTCTATATCTACTGTCTACAAGTACCATACTGAATAAGTATGCGATATCACCTCAGTGGAAGAGGACGTTAAAAAAAGCTATTTCACACAGCATGATCTAAACTACAGCAATAACAAAGATAGTTTGCCAGGCAATGAAACAAATACCCTTAGTTAGTAGAAGCAAAGTCATTGAAGCCGTTTATCACATTTTTTTTTTTTAACTTTTGTAATGACCTGGGAGAACAGAGGAGTATTTCCACATATAGGCCTGTACATATTTAATAACTTAACAGATGAGATAAGTAGAAAAATCCATATTAATTAGATTTTAAGGTATTCATGGTGTTTTATCAAAAATATAATCAATACTATGTTTGGCATAATCAACAATATCCAAACTCTCACGAAAGTAGACTATCATTCTAGACTTTTGCTCAATATTAAAGAACATTTTGTAAAGTATTTTAATTTGTCCATTTTTTTTATGTAAAATTAGCCTTTAACAGAATTAATTGCAACATGCCTACATGTATACCGGTACATGTATTTAATGTTTCAAACTTTTATTATTTTCAAATAAATTAAAATTAAGAAAACAAACGAAAGTCAATACCACATCCAAGAGAAAGAGTCAAAAGCTAAATCAAAAGTAGAGTTATAATAGAACAAGGACACACTATGCATGTTTTAGAAGAGTGGACATATAATAGACCGTTAACTTAGGTGTAAATCAGTCAGTGACCTCCAGACTTGATTCAGTATCAGTAATCAGGGTATAACAAGTCATCAGTTTCAGTCATAAAATTCATAGAAAATAAATTCAAATTACCAGGCATAAAATTTGTAGAAAATAAATTTAAATTACCAGTGCTAAGTAATAGTTAAATAACATTAACAATCCGTGTTTACTACAGTTTAGATCTAATCAAAGAATTCAGACCTGTTGATGCGAAAATGTCAACAATAGAAAGGCATTATAATTTATATAATATAACTCTTAAGCTACATATTACTAATAAATAATGTAAAAGTTGAAGCTCAAAGCATTGGTAAAATGTATTGATTGATCTTAGGACTGAGTGAAAAGAAAAGAGTCTTAAAAATGTGTGACTCAGAACATGTACATGTATGCTACAGTTACCTACAGCTACACTGGAAATCACATGCAAATTTCTTAAGCAAGACTAACATAACAATACCGGTACAATGTATTGTATTTCAATTTATAGTTTGGAAGGTACCGATACAGTACACATGTAGCCTTCTAGTCTAAGTGCATGATGTAAACTATGAAGTAACTTAACGAGAACTAGGCCTCACAACTAAAGCAGATTGTTTTTTTTTTTAAGGTTATGGAAACAAGGCAAAATCTCTGGTACCGGTACCTAGGCTAGTGTCATGAAAATTGATTGTGTATAATTTAAACTTTAAAGCAAGCAGAAATGTAACAAATTTTGCATTCTTTAATATTCTATCATTCAATTCACGGTTCACTACTTCTTCCAATAGGAGGAATACTCTACTAAACAACCTCAATCAATTATCTATTGTAACTTGTAAGGATCATGATTGAACCTAATGAAATAAACCATTCAATTAAGCAATGTGTTTGGCAAACAAATTACCTTCTTTCTTGGTTTCTTCCTGTGTCACTGATACTGATTTCGGTCCTGTTTTCGTAAAATCTGATGGTTCTGGGGTAGAAGGTGGGGTGGGATCGCGAGTTGTGGCTGAGGGAGGGGATGAGGAGTCTACCCCAAAACTGGGTGGGTTAAAATTCATCAGTGGTTCCACGTTAGGAGGGGAGGGTTCAGATTGACGGGTGTAAGTGGGTTCATCACCAAAAGAAATTAAGGGATCGGGGGAGTTATCAACTGGCGTAGCCTCCGACGCACCGGTAGCATAAAGATCCTCTTCTGCTAAATTTTCATTTCCGAAAGATGTGGATGTTATTTCTTCATCTTGGTCAAATCCCAAATTTTCTGCTTCTGGACCAGCATCGGGTTTATCCAGTTGCTCAAAATCACTGAAATTATTACTTTCGGGTTGGCTACTCAAAAAGTCGTCTGTTCTAGGATCTGCCATGTTTATAAAAGTTGTTATTATTGTCTTCTTGGCTTTTATATATCACACACGTCAATCGACAGCACAGTTCAAACAAATGAGCTCAGGTACTTCAAACTTGTTTTACTACAGTGTCTTGCGAAAAGGCGGAAATTACACAAACATGGCGGCTAGATCTAACAGACGCATGCGCGCAATTAAGCCCTTAATCGAACGAATGCATCCATCACCCAGCTGAATATGAATCATACATCATGATACGCAACACACATTCTTATACAATGTTATAGAGTTTCTCAATATTATGAATGTTTATGATGAATTATGGACATATAAACTGTAATATTGTTGGAATATCGTGTTTGTTTTTGAGAATTGTACAAATTCATAATCCTCTTACATGGTTTATTCACCGTTACATCACTTAAATAATTAATTGATCAAAATAGAGCGATTTGAATTTTTCCCCCGTTTATTTCTGAAACGATAGTACTGATGTTCAAAAATTACAGCAATTCATGAAAAAGGGATATGAATTTTACATACTGCAAGAAAAACAAAAGCGTTCGAAGCTGTCAATTTATTAATAATTCTACTATCTTTTGTCTTAGTTGAATTTAATTTTTAAAAGGGAGGGTAAACAGATATGCGACTTTAATAATAAGATTATTTGGAAATAGTAAATTATATCGTCGTTATGATAATGCGAGTTTAGATGATTATTTCATTTCGCATTAAATTGCATATAGCGGCCGAACGGTAAAATTGTTTGGCTTCAATCATTATTAATACTGGGCTATATAACACTGTTTATCAAGCCCGTACGAGTTGTTTCCCTTATGATATTTGAATTTAAAATGCACACATTCTATATCTTTACTTTTTTTTTTATCTTAGTAAAATAAAATGAAATGGGGTTTAACGTCCTACTGTTCTAGTTCTACTCCGACTGGGCTAATCAAGACGTTTAGGTTAAACTATACTAAGATGAAGTTAGCCTATACTTGTGGAAAGATGCGTGTTTTTCCTTTTTCTTTATTCTCAGAGATCAAACAACATAGCCTACCGATTTTGCTTCGGATTTTGAGCAGCGATATTTAGGGAAGCGTTTAAATGTATTTTGAAATTTAATAAATCAATAAATGGATTAAAAATTTAAAGTTGAACTAAAGCTATGACTATTAATTATTGAGCTAATTTTAAACATTAATGACGATGGTTTATCAAGATCAATATACCTGCACAGGTAAGCCTAAAAATAAACAAAAATCGATATTGGCTTCAGTCATGCAGAGAAAGGAAGATATAAAGTGAAAGTAAGGATTGAAGACGGAAAGTCAAGCTGTCGCAAAGAATCAATTTCACGTCCACGTTTTCGCTTAATTTTAGTTCTTAATGACGTTGACACTACACGAAGGGGATTTCTTTTATTAATCACAGTTCCACGTCAATTCAATGAATTGCATCAGTTGTGTCTTTAATATTTAAAGGAATTTCTACTGTTAAAAGCCAGAAAACACTTTGAAGGCGAGAAAGGAACTTTTTAAGTGCGACAGAAATTGATTTTTTTAAAACTACTAAAACATACAGGCTTCAACAATGTCAAAATTACACGTTTTCGGTTTCACAATTTGCATTTTGTTTATATTTGTTCACAGGTAAGTTTTCTTTTTTCTATAACGAAAATAATTTTGAAAAATCCACCAAACGAGTGAATACAATCAAACATTTATCTTCATAAAAGTTTGAAAGACTGTAGAAATTTATCAATATATTAAAAGGAAATCGAGTGTTTGTAGGAAAGTTTCAGCTCTGGGCATTGCGTTCTTCTCGTGTGGGGAGGCGGGGGGGATCACGGTGGCTATGTGGGTAATACGCTGGCTCGCTAGCCTGGAGGTCGGGTGTTCGATCCCTGCAATGGCCGAGAAAGTTCATCCAGATTTTCCGGCATGGTTTCCCCATGTCAGTGATACAGGATGGAGGGCCTGACAAGGGCAGCTGTCTAGTCGTTCGGATGGGACGAAAAACCGAGGTCCCGTGAACACATTGGCGTGCACGTAAAAGATCCTTTGGCAGTTGGATTTCGATATAAGAGTAGGCGGTAGCGCCGCTGCCCGGGCACAAGTATTATTTCCCTCATAGCACACTATATGGTGTATGCCCGTCTTCATTAGCCCAGTTAAGGAGCAGAACAGTAGGAAGTTAAACCCATTTCATTTCATTTCATTTCATTTCTTCTCGCGTGCGAGTCATTTTAATTTTAACACCAGTGAATGAATGAATGAATGAATGAATGAATGAATGAATGAATGAACGAATGAATGAACGAATAAAATCTGATTTAATGTTTCATTTTTCTGCACTAGCCGGCCTAATGCATTCTAACCAACATGTCGATAAATGCTGATATTTAAAAAATTAAATGTCATAATTTTTCGGCCTCCGGTTGAAGGATCTCAACAGCTATAGATGTAAACGTTATAGAACGTGTTAACGCAGGATATGTTGTAAGGGGCGCATGTATCCTCCCCATGAAAAAATTATGAAAAATCGTTGTGTAAATTCATCACAGGCCCCTACCAACACCGAGCTGTTATTCCCACGTTTCATAAAATCCAATAAAAAGCGATTTTTTGTATCCCTGTTTTAAGGGGAGGATCGGAACCATGGGGTCCCCACCTTGATCCGTGTAACACAGATGTGGACCATTTCGGGACTAACACAGTAAATCTCTATCGCCAAATTAACACAAACCAGGTCATTTCTGGACCAACACTCAATAATGTATCATTAACGCCCACCTAACACAGAACTCATGGGTCATTCACACAGTAAATCCGTTTTCAATAATTTGTTTACAGGAATTTGAAATTTACAACGGAATCCATACTAATTTGATGTACGTTTAATTTCAGGTCGTCGGCAAAATTGTGTGACATCAAAAAATGGTACAAAGCAATAAAAGATGAAGGCGTTCTTCCCAAAACACCGAATAGAGAACAAGCAAAGTTGAAAGAATACGTAGATAAGAAGATCGCCAACCTGCAGCACTCTGGTTCCAGTAAGGTAGATTGCGATCTGCTAGACGATTATAAAGTTACATTTTCTAAAAGAAAACTTGGACGGGACTCGATATACGATGATGAAGAGGGGATGACTAAACAGGGGCGAGGTGGCCAGAAGGATGACAGAGAAAAGACGTCTTCTGAACCTTCTAAACGACCCAGGAGAAATGTTGACGAGGATGAGGATGACCACAAAAATCGGCGCAGAGAGAAAGAAGACGAAACTAAGAATAAAAGAAACAAACAAACAGATCGTGGTGTCGATGAAAAAACAATGGGTCGTCCATCAAGTAAAGAAGAGGTAAAAGCAAAAGAACCCGCGGCAAACAGCACCCCAGATGAAGACAGTGGGTTTGATCCAACAGAGAGCGAAATTGATGAAACTGAGCTTTTAAACGAGGAGGAAAGTGCCCCAGAAGATGCCAATCAAGATGCTGTTAACGAGGAAGCCAAAATAAATTACCGTAAAATATTCGAGGAGGAACTTAATAAACTAGACCAAAAGGTTAATCCAAAAGAGGTTCAAGAGGAAACTACGGAGGAGGAACTTCATAAAATAGACCAAAAGGTCAAACCAAAAGAAGTTGAAGAGGATGCAAGAGTTGGGATTAAAAATACCCTGGAAGGCCAATCTTCACATGATATATCTGAACATCTGGCATCTTATTGTGGACTGGAATCACAATGCTCATCTCTCTGTTATTACAGCTATCAGATGATGCAGTCTCTGGACCATTACCCAGAGATCCAGCACAATAAGTGGAAAGTAAATGAGGATGAAGCAGAAATTTACGAGAAACCAATTCCAAATCAAACTAAAAAGGACACTGACGAGGAAGACGGCGACAAGGACACGAACACCAAAGAACAAGGTAGCAAAAATGGAGATTCAAAGAAAGGGGAGTTTGAATCACAACAAGAGGGAACTGGGGATGAAGAAACCGATGGGAAGAAAGAACTGAAGGACGAAACTGAAGCCAAAGCAAATCGGAAATATAAAGATAGCAGTGCTCAGACTGTCCGTACCAAGAGGAGCAGTGGTGCAAGCGACGATTCGGACATCCATGATCACGAAAAAGGTAAAGACGAACCAGAGATTAAACCTTCTAAAACGCCAGTGAAAAGGTCATCTCCCGACGACGATACCAATGAACGTGATTCCAATAAATCAAAGCAAAGTTCAGAAGAATCTAAGAAATCGCATGTAGTAGAAAATGGACAAAACTTCGAGAATCAAGCAACACATTCGTATACAGGTTTAAACCAGGAACATTTTGACCTATTATTCCAACAAAGAGCATCCGAATACTCGTCCAAAATACAGCAACTGGAGATATTATTGATGAAATTAGAAAACCAGTTGCTGGGCCAGCAGCTTCACAAACAGAATGACACTAATAGTTATACCAAATTGGAATTCCAAATCCTCAAACTAGAGAATGAACTCCTGAAACTGAATCAAAGCTATTCCAAGCTTAGCGAAGACAACGAGCAGTTAAGGAAGCAGCAAGGGGAATTAGAAGATCAACAGACCAAACAACAAAATACAGCCAAGTATGCAGCTCTACCGGAAGCGAATAACACACAGCAAAAGGAAATGATAACCCAACAGCAGATCAAAATAACCCAGCTCACTGACTGGCTAAGTAACCAAACTTCTATTCTGAACAAGCTCCGAGACAAGTCCGACGCTCTGGCTGAACAGAACCAAATACTTTACCAGATTGTGATGAATCAAACGGCTCTCATATCAAATATCATGAAGAAGGTACATGATTTATCCGCCGATAATTTGTCTTATCGAAAAGAAACTCAAGACTTAAAATCCAAGATGGAAATCCAAGACGCTTCAAGCAAAATAATTGAACGATTAGACAGTCTGGCTTCTGATCGCAAGGTTAAGTCAAACGAAGAGCGCGTGGACTTCGCAAAGAAGCCGGAAGTACCAGTAAACCGAAAAAGATTCACATTTCTTCCAGAAACGCCCGATGTCCAGATAAACCGACACCTGTGGACGTGTGCTGGACTACAAAGTTCTCAGATCTGTTACATGTTTTCGCTTATTCTGTCTCCCTGTCCGCCATTTTCTACGGTATACTGGAGAAAATGTCCCAAATACATTTCGGAAAAGACTGCAGGTTACTTTATGGATTATTTAGAAAAGTTCCCTGATGGTGAACTCCTGAGGAAACCAAATATACCGGTTCAGCCAAGAATTGATGACAGTCTGATAGGTGATGGACAGAGTAGCAACAACACTCAAGAAACAGTTAAATCAAAAAGCGAGGAAGATAAAGACCTAAAAAGCGCTGAGAACAAGGAACTAAAGAACGTAGAAGATAGGGAACAAGAAGGCGAGGAGACTCAAAATCAAACGGACAAGCCAGAACAATCAAAGCTAAATGAACTGGGCGACACTAAAGACGTCGACGGAAAGGGTACGGAGAAAGCGGCGAAGGAGCAACAAAGTGAAAAGAAATTAGAAAAGACGATAAATGAAGAGGATGCGTCAACTAAACCTCTTGTCAAAGACGGCGAAGATGATGATGAGGAGGAGGAGAAAAACGAGGGTCGACCAATTAAATATAAATCAAACGGACTTAAAAAAGCGAAAGGTTAGTTCTGAAGATTTAAATTACAAATATCCTCCTTTATAGATCAATTTTAGGGATCTTGTTATGGACAGTGGTTTCACTACGTGTGACTTTGGATGCATCGTTAGGACATTGGTCTCAACACCAAAATTCCACTGGTTAGAATATCGGCGTGTGCTGATAAAAAACCTATAGACTCCTCTCCCGCCCCAAACTCACCATTTGTCAAGGGTGTCGTTTGCGGGGACAATGAGAGAGTATCTAGTCGTGTGAGTGAGACGAAAAACCGAGACCCCGCGTAGAAATTGCTAATGCTCGTGGCAGTTGGAAGTCGATAAAGACAGATTGTGTCCAGACAAAATTCTCGCGTTCAGATTATACACGTAGGCCTATGTATAGAAAAACAACGAAGTCTCAAATTGATGGAAGTATTTTGTGGCTGGAGCTTTAAACCCCTTTCCACTTCGGTGACCCTGTGCAGTACTTATCGCCATTTGAATTTTTTTAAATTTCAGATTGCTTTGAATTATACCAGAAAGGCGTCAAGAGGAATGCGGTTTATAAGATTTTCTTGCCTGGTTTAAAGTATTATGTCCAAGCCTTCTGTGATATGAAAAACGGGGGCTGGACTGTCCTACAGAAACGAGAAGGTGGCAGACTTGATTTCTTCCAGGATTGGGAGACCTATAAAGAAGGGTTCGGATGTAAGCAATATTAATATTATGTTTAGCGAAAGAGAATGTTTGCTGGCCTATTCATTTATCCCACATCGCCTAAGGTGGCTTCCCGGGTACGCATTATTGTAGCACAATACCAATCGCGCAATGCCGAACAAGCTTTACAATCCGTAGAATCATGACGAAAAAATTTAATCTTTGCGTATAATAAATTATGATCGAAAGGCATCTATGTGTCTTTCATTATTCTGTGTCCCATCAGACCTGCTGGTGTAAACAGTTAGCAAGGGGCCTCCAAGTTTTGAATAGCTCTTGGCCTCGCCTGCATTGCATTTATGCCCCCCCCCCCATCACACGGATACAAAAGTCTTCTTCTCCTATAAAATTTTTATAAATATCATTTTGTGCCCCATATTAAATATTTAATTTGTGTTCTTTTTTCCAGCCACTTTAGATGAATACTATCTCGGAAATGATTACATACATTTCCTCACCAATCAGGCTCATTATTCCCTGCTAGTGGAACTCACGGACTGGAAGAATGAAAAGAGAACAGCACTGTATAAAGACTTCTGGATTGATGACGAAGCTGAAGGTTATAGACTGCATATTGATGGTTATGATGGTGATGCTGGTGACGGACTTTCAAAACATAATGAAATGAAATTCAGTACCCATGATGTTGACAATGACAAAGTTGTGAAGCAATTCGGCGGAAGTTGTGCTAACCGTTTCCATGGTGCCGGGTGGTATTATAAGTGCTACGCCTCGAATTTAAATGGACGATTTTACAAAAATGGCGCCATCCCTCCAAAACAATTTGACGGCATAGCATGGAAACCGTGGACTGGTGCAAACTATTCTTTAAAAACTGTTCAATTGAAAATTCGACCTAAAGATGTCCTAGATATCTAAAGCGACCCTGGAACACCTTGTGCCTTTTTTACCGCGAAAACAACACAATATAAGTGACCTTTTGTATTATGAATGCAAATTAAAGAAACTAAGCATAGAACATCGCGTGCACCAAATCTCAAAAGATCACCGGTGTCAATGTGATCAGTGTCTGCAGTGTTCAGTTATATGGGACTCCTAAGAAACGGAGGATCCTATCATTTCATTTCATTCATGTTCACCATTTTGTTTTCATAATCATTCGTTCCAATGTATTTTATATAAATGAACAGGATCGCTGCATTACTCATATAAAAAACTATTGAACAATATTCCATTCAAAACTAATTTTAGTGTGCTTATGACGGCCACAGTCGACTTAACTCATATTGAACACCATTCCATTCAAAACTAATTTTAGTGTGCTTATGATGGCCACAGTCTACTTAACTCCTATTGAACACCATTCCATTCAAAGCTATGTTTAATGTACTTATGATGGCCATAGTCTACTTAACTCATGTTGAAGATTATTTCATAAAAAAACTATGTTTAATACACTTATGTCCTCTATATATTTATAGTTTGCTTAACTCATATTGAAGATTATTCCATATAAAACTATGTATGTTAAATTTACTTTTGATGGCCATAGTCTACTTAACTCATGTTGAAGATTATTCCATTCAAAGCTATGTTTAATGTATTTATGACAGCCATAGCCTACTTAACTCACATTGAAGATAATTGCATAACAAACCATGTTTTATTAACTTATGGCGGCCATATAGCTTACTTAACTCAAGTTGAAGACCATTCCAATGTTATGCTGGTCCTAAAATGCAGGCGGCATCCATTGGACCATTAATTTGAAACAAATTTATAGGTTCTCTTAATCTGGCTCAGGAAATGGCAAATATTTTCAGCGATTTGTGAAAACATGGTACTTGGCTTTTTATGAATATTTTTCAGCAGAGTTTCCAACTTGCACCTATTCATCAATAAAGATTTTATTTATTGCAAATATAAAATTGAAATCTACCATTTAAAGTCTGGGATATTCTAACATGTTAGAGAGAGATGGTCAGTTCTGAGAATAATATTGCAATTAATCTATGTACATAATATTGTAATTTATCTATTGATTAATTAAAATGTTTATATAAAACAAATGCAGACGTTGTTTTTTTTTCTCTTAATTTGGGTGGAACATATAATTCATTGGACCACTTTTCTTGAAGGTGCGTGGAATCGGAAAGTAGAGTTCTTTCAGAAGAGCTGTTCTGGTAAGATAATGTTACAAATGCTGTTCTCTGGGTGAAGGGGCTGGTGGGTCTATAGGTATGGGTCCTGTGGTTACAGTAGTTTAGGAAGGTAGGAACTGTAGTGAAGAAGAGAGTCCACTCGACACAACTAGGTCATTTCGGGACTAACATATGGTTTTTAATTTTATTTCAATAATTCGCTTGCGCGTACGTAGGGGTCTTAAGCAGTGGGAGGAAACCGGAGTGCCCGGAGGATACCCACGAGGTTGAGAAGGCGCCCCTATCTCCATGCCACATACGCTCACACCAGGACTCGAAACCACAGCCGAAAGCCAGAGGTGACCTGCCAGCTAGAGGTCAAAGCGCGGCACTCTAGACCACTAGGCCATCCCAACCCCCCAAGAAGAGAGGAAGAGAATCCGGTGGCAATTAGATACAGTGCTAGCAACTCTGGGTAACAAAAACACGTTATCATTTCAGGTTTTGTATATATGAAAACAATTACATAAATATTTACACACAATGTCAAAAAACAATCAAACATAATGATTAACAAAACTTGAATTAACTTTATATTTTTTTTTCAAATATTCAGGGTCCCGTTTCACAAGCGAAATACAACAATGGCACCACATAATGAATGTCAACAAAATACTGTCTAGAACACTGTCTGGGGGCTCCGGTTGAAGATATATCGTATTGCTTATATAATATGTACTTGATGTTCGCCGATCGTCATCTCGCCGAAAAGCAGTTCATGTCATATTACGATTTTTTTTGCAAACGTTATTCCCCATTTCGTTTCATTTTATTTTCTTGGGTGCTTACTTGATCTCACGAGAAAAATTTTGCCCGAAAAGCAGCCTTCGGGCTACTGTTATCCGAATTCCAGCTGCCACAGGTTCTTTTCTTTGCACGCCAATGTGTAAAAAAAAATCCAATGAAATGGACCCATAACACACTTATGTTAAAAAAGGTTGATAACTTGATATCTCCGTTTTTTACAGGTTAGTCTATAAATTTTAGACAATTTATTTATTTAAGCTTTTTTGCCGAAAAACAGCTTATTCTTTAAAACTTTAGGTACAATTCTGATAGTCAATGAAACACGTGTAGTTCTGGATCTGATATCACCGGTGTTCACATCCTGACAGTGTGATAAGTTGGCTATTTTATCTGTTATGCTATCTTCCTGTCTCTGGTCGATACCATGTAGGTACGATTCGTACATAGCATCCTTCACAACTATCAAGCTTCTGGGCTCCAGAAATATCGACGTTAAATGCCTATCTTCTAGACTGGAACTCTGAAAAATAGAACCAACCATAGGTTAGTCTAGTCCAGTGGTTTCCAAAGCATGTACTGGAAAACAGGAGGGTTTTACACCTCAGACATGACTGTGTGTATTAGAGGTCTCAGTACTCACATGATAAACACATCAGATATGATTATGTGTATTAGAGGTGTCAGTACACACCAGAGCAATGTGATTTACACCTCAGATATGACTGTGTGTATTACAGGTGTCAGTATACACCCAAGTAATGTGATTTACAGTGTATCATTAGAGTTGTTCTACATATCAATACACATTCTAAGTTCTAACTCATGTAATGTCTTTCATAGGGTAATAAACACATACTTATGGAAGGCAGGTACAGGGATATGTAGGGATGTTTCAAAGAGTATTCTCTCAACATTATCATGTTATCATTTATTGAAAATATAGACATTGTAATCACATCCAAACAAACTGACACAGAAGGTGATATAAACAATACGAACTAATATAAACTGTATGAGGAGACGAACCCCTCTAATAAAGAAATTATTAAAAAAAAAAACAATTTTTTTTTTTTTACTAGATCCAGTCATTAAATGCCACTTATAGATTATTCTTTGATAGACAATTTGTAATTGAACATATTAAAAGAATGTGGCCTGAGGAAGTTTCTCATGATTTGTCCAGCCGTGATTACGCTTTGTCACTGTTGCAGGACAGGGGGCCGGAAACAGTGTCTTGCTGTTCCGACGAGGTCCAATAAACAAGAACCCTTGGAAGATGAAATTTGAGGAAATGAAATGAAATGGGGTTTAACATCCGACTCTTCTGCACCTAACCTGGGCTAATGGAAGACGGGCAGCAGCGCTACGGCCTACTCTTATATCGAATTCCACCTGCCAAGGAATCTTTTGTGTGCACCTCGGTTTTTCCGTACCATCCGAACAACTAGACAGCTGTCCTTGTCAAGCCCTCCATACCGTATCACTGACAAAGGGAAACCACGTCGGAAAATCAAGATGAACTTTCTTGGCCAATGCAGGGATCCCACATGCGACCTCCAGGGTAGCAATCCAGAGCCTTATCCACTTATCCACGTGAACCCTGGAATTCGAGGAACAAAAGGTGGAAATGCTAATGTTCCAGCATATTCCGTCTTTATTAGCCACGCGATATAAATAGGGTTAGGGCACGCGATTGTGGATTAGGGTTAGCGTAAGGGTTAGAGCTTGGTCTTGGGTTAGAGTTAGCATTAGTGCTAGTTACATCTTGTGACCTTGGAACAAATCTGAACTTTACCTTAATATTTACACCTAACCTGGCCCCTACTATTAAACCCCATGGTAGCCGAATCGTTTACGTGTCAGGTCACAAGGTCTGTCATTGAGTCAAGTGGTGTGGTTTTGATTCCCCGTTTGTATGTGACAAGGTTTGACTAGTGTCCAACCTTGTGGGTTTCTCTGGATCCACTCGTTTCATCCTACTGCTAAAGACCGCTACGCACAACCAAAATTATTGAAATTAAATTGAACGATATGTTCGTTTCAAGATGATCAACGAGTGGATATTAAAACCCCATTGCTCTCTTTCTCCCATAAAGGATAAGTTGATTCTGTGTAAGAGATTGATATCCTACCTTTGTTTCTGATGAAGTTTGATCACACTGATTAAGATGATGATAAAAATCTAAAACTGTAGACGAACCCAAACTAATGGTTGTAACTGTTGGATAAAACAATGGTCCATCTTCATGGGGCTGGAAGAGAATATGAATAGTCTAAAATTATATCCTTATTCATTTTAAATTAAAGTTGCTGATCTTCATTCAGGGGCGGATCCAGGGGGGGAGGTGACTAGGGTGACTAGTTACCCCCCTCCCCACCGGTGTATAGGAATCCCGGATTCTTCAAGCTTCCACCGGGACATAATAATCAACATATATAAATTTCAAAATTTATTCTTCAAATTTTGAAAATTGTCAACGAAATGAAACATTGTCGACAAACAGAAATCATTGTTCGTTATGGCTCAGATGCGCGGAAATCAATGATAATTTTTCAAAATTTTTTTCACAAAGCTAACAGACAAATGACAGTCACAAATATTAGTATAGGTATCGTCTGCAGTAGACGGAAGAAATGTAGACAAATTTTCAATACCTCATATCTTTTGTAAATACTGAACAGAACTGAACCTTACCTGGACTGCTATTTAAAACCATAAATCTTGCAATGCACAATATGTTTCCTAAGAGCTTCATCTTTTTACAATATCATAATTTGCAAGGGATTGTTCAAACCCTCAAATAATGATAAAAATTAACTAACCATAATACCTTGACCTGCTAAATATTCGTTAACCAGAATATGGTTGGGTGTTCGACCTGCAAATATTCCTAATTCAGCTATTCTCTCCGTATAAATCTTCAACCACTGTGGAATATTTTCAGCAACCATTCCCTTGGGATGTGGAAGCCCACCTGTAAAAGAGACAGAGAGAGAAATGGGGTTTAACGCCCACTTCACACAAACCACATGGAGGAAACCAGAGGACCTTGAGAAAATCCAAAAGGGTGGACAAGCGATTGTACTTCTTGTCACGAACAAGCGGGGAATAAAAAAAAATTCATCACATGGCAGATCAGAGAATTTAGCTATGTAATAGCATCTTACTGATATTAACTCACCAGTGTTTAAAGACCTAAAGCTTGTGGTACCCAACCATAAAAATGAAATACGGTTTAACGTCCTAGTGTTTTGCTCAAATTGGGCTATGAGGGAAATTTTTCCCAGGCAACTTCATAAAAGGCCTACTCTTATTTCAAATTCCAAATAGTTTACATACGTGCAAGCCAATGTGTACACAATACCTCAGTTTTTCGTGACTATACAATGTCTCCTTCTGAAATCACTGACAAGGGGGAACCGTGCCGGAAAATCCTAATGAACTTTCTAGGCCAACGCAGGGATCAAACACAAGACCCTTCATTGTGAGCCAACCTCCTACCCACTGAGCCACCATGGCTCCCCAACTACAGACTTTAAGTCATTTGGTCATAGACCCTCTCTCATTACAAAACCTATGGAATTCATTACCCTAAACCATAAAGAATTCACAATCTTTTGGCTGTTTTAAGAAGCATTTAACTGTGTTTTTATCTTGTGATAAGAGGTGAGCATTAACTTTGACGGATTAGTGTGTAATACAAGATCTCACTATTATCAGGGGATCACGGTGGCTAAGTGAGTAAGACGCTGGCTCGCTAGCCTGGAGGTTGGGTGTTTGATCCCTGCATGTATTGGTCGGGAAAGTTCATCCAGATTTTCCAGCGTGGCTTCCCCTTGTCAGTGATGCAGGACGGAGGGCCTGCAAGGACAGTTGTCTAGTTGTTAGGATGGGATGAAAAGCCAAGGTCCTGTGTACACATTGGCGATCACGTAAAAGATCCCTTGGCAGTTGGAATTTGATATGAGTAGGCTGTAGCGCCGCTGCCTGGGCCAAAATTTCCTTTACAGCACTTATTGCACGTCTTCATTAGCCCATTTCATTCCACAATCATTATTATTTACCCCAGTTCTGTAATCGCCTGTTTGATAAATGTGTCCATTTTGGTTTTGGTGCTGAATAAACGTGGTCTAATAAATCTTTTTCTTCTTGTTCACTGATAAAATTAGGAATGTATAAGATGGTATCGGGAATCTGAAATTATTAAAATGACAAATCCTCTTTAATCTCAAATATTTCATTGGAATGGTCCAAAGTGAGAGAGAGAAACGTCCACTCGACACAAACTAGGTCATTTTGGGACTAACATATGGTTTCAATTTTATTTCAATAATTCGCTTGCACGTAGGGGTCTTTAGCAGTGGGCGGAAACCGGAGTGCCCGGAGGAAACCGACGTGGTTGAGAAGGCGCCCCTATCTCCATGCCACAGACGCTCACACCAGGGATCAAAACAACAGCCGCAAGCCAGAGGTGACCAGCCAGCTAGAGGTCGAAGCGCGGCACTCTAGACCACTAGGCCATCCCAACCCCCTTAAAGATTTCATTGGAATGGTCCAAAGGGAGAGAGAAACTTGACACAAACTAGGTTATTTCGGGACTAACATATGGAACAATTTTATTTCAATAATTTGCTTGCATTGCATGTAGGGGATCATTAGCATTGGGAGAAAACCAGCGGACCGGGAGAAAAGCTAAACTAGTGTCTTTTCTAAAGTGTTGGTCCCAAAATGATCTTGTTTGTTCAGAGTGACATTAAATCTCATTTCTCACTTTTACCTTGTCAGCGACATTTCAGTACCGGTTAACTGACGGTTCCTATCCGGCCTTATATAGCAGCAATATGAAAATACGGTAAAAAACCGCTATTCCCCACCTCTGTTCTCGGGCTGTTTTAGAACCCTTACCGTCTATTTGTCACCACAATTCTTTATTTTCCACCAAAAGGAATCATTTATCACTATATTTGACACAAATTTATAATAATTCAACTCAATTTTCAAGTAGAATATAGCGATGAAATAAACATGCGGTTTGCACATGTCCGGATCTCGTAATGGCTCTTCAGTTTAAAAGTATTTGGTGTATGTTTTTAATCGCAAAATTCTACTTGAAAGTAGTGTTGAATCTTTATAAATGTGTGTCAGCTGTGGCAAGAAATGATTCCTTTGGTGAATAAAGTAGAATCAGGGTGAAAAATAGTAGGTAAGGATTCCAAAATAGCCTTAGAACAGAGGTGGGGAAGAATGGTATTTTTATACTGCAGCTATAAGGCCGGATAGGAACTGTCAAAGACACTTCCTAAAGGAACTATGTACCGGTAAGCTCTTTTAGTCTCTATCTAATTCTTACATAATGCATCTTTAATACATTGTTTCTGCTATGAATGTTTATTACCGCTTGGACTATATATTTACCATTACTCTATTTTTTTTTTACAATTATATTTTATTTTTTAGTTTCTTTGCCAGACAGAATTACTACAGTTACATTTCTCTAAATTTCGGACATAAACCATTTGACATGATGTTATAATATATTTAGAGTCACCTCTAAAACTTTATACTTCAGTAAATTTTCCTCTTGGTCTTTATCATTCGTTTCTGACGCCATCACAATGATAAATATATGCGGAAACGTTATCCAAAATCGAAAGTTTACATAAATTGAAAGTAGAAAACTTCCTTCGTAGGCGGAAGTGCAGCAATATAGAAATAAAGGTTTTCATTGGATGTTATAAGGTAAGTATATGATTTTTAACGAATCAGAAGGGCAATAACGATTCTTATTCTAAACTCTTCACTTCCGGTCAATATTTTGGAACCTAATCAAAATGGAAAGAAATTGAAAATGAAGAAATAATAGTCGATTTAATGTGGTAATTATGTCAACGGCGCATGGGAAGGTTTGTTTTTACAATGTCAAATATGTTCTCTATTGGTTTCTAGACAAATGGCCTTGAAATTCGCAATGCATCTGTCATCTTTACGCACTCCGACGATCTTGTATTATTGTCCATGGAGGAATGAATGAATCGAAATCTGAGAAATGGGGTTTAAAGGGACAATAACACTCTTGCTGGCTTGGCAGCTCTAGAAAATAAATAATAGTCTTATTCTAAGTACTAGCTGTTTATTTGTCCTACCTGTTGTGTAAATTATCCATTACATCATATTTTACTTGTCCAGAGGGTTCGAAAATATTTTAAAATCCAAGTCACATTTGAAAAGGTTTACGTTAACCCTTTCAAATCATATAGTTGAATTTTTCCAATTTTTTAAATTAGGTGAGTAACGATGAAATTTGTATCATCAATTAATTTGAATATTGTAAAATAATACAATTTGTTGACCAGAATAAAGATTGGGACATATCATTCAATTTCAGAGAGAGAGAGAAATGGGGTTTAACGTCCACTCGACACAAACTAGGTCATTTTGGGACTAACATATGGTTTCAATTTTATTTCAATAATTCGCATGCGCGTAGGGGTCTTTAGCAGTGGGAGGAAACCGGAGTGCCCGGAGGAAACCCACGAGGTTGAGAAGGCGCCCCTATCTCCATGCCACATACGCTCACACCAGGGATCGAAACCACAGCCGCAAGCCAGAGGTGACCGGCCAGCTAGAGGTCGAAGCGCGGCACTCTAGACCACTAAGCCAACCCACCCCCCCGAGAGAGAGGGCGAGAGAAATAGGGTTTAACGTCCAATCAACACTAACTAGGTGATTTTGGGACTAAACATATGGTTCTATTTTATTTAATTAAAATTAAATAAAATTCACTTGCATGTAGGTGTCTTTAGCACTAGCAGTGGGTGGAAACCAGAGGACCAGGTGGAAACTGGAGGACCCTAGACCTACTCCTTCACACCCAGGGAATAAAACCCACACTAGATGACTCGGGATGTAGTCATAACGGTCCTATGTCATAAGGGTCAAAACCAGGTTTAGTCAAAAGGGCCCTATTTTAGTCATAACGGCCAAACAGTTTGGTCATAACGGCCAAAAAATTTGGTGATAACGGCCAAACACTTTAATTTAGTGAAAAACAACTGTCAGTGGACCTTGTCCGATCAGAGACAGTTCCTAAAGGAACTAATTCTACAGGTGTGTAATCGAAAAGTAAGATGTCGAACCTCACTCCATGTCATTGCTGATGTAAAGAAAGGCTTAGACTATTTACTGAGTCGAGGCAAGTGGAACAGACAGGATTGGATGGCTGAATGGTTAGCACGTGCATGCTGTATCAGGGGGTCTGTCATTAAGTTAACTGGCGTAGTTTCGATTCCCCGGTTGTACGTGACAAGGAAGGAGTAGGGTCGTCTGTCCAACTTGATAGGTTTTCTGTTTCCTTCCACTGCTTAAGATCCCTATGCACAAGCGAATTATTGAAATAAAATTGAACAATATGTTAGTCCAAAAATGACCTAGTTTGTGTTGCGTAGATGTTAAACCCGATTTGTACCTTATTAATCAGACAGAGTTTATTGTTTATTCTATTTTGATTTATGATTATAGATGGCCAGGATTGGTCCTGATTTGAACAAAAAGTTGCCAAGGCATTTAAGACATGATGATTTGCCTGTAAACAGATTTACACCAAGAACTTATCAGGTCAGTAATCATTAAAATTGACAATTCTTTTCTACAGTAGACAAAATATACATGTATGTACCATGTTGTTTATATGGCATTTAGTAATGGAACTGGAATAAACAGAGGTCACAATTCCATGGAATACAATTATTGCGTATTACTGAGCCACGTTTCCACTTGACATCTCTAGTCATTATAATTATGTTTCAACTAGGCTTCTCTTGTCATTATCAAAATAAAGTAATTTGAATGAAATTTTTGATATATTCATTTTGTATTACCTACTTTGGAAATATAGGGAGAACGGCTAGTTCTTTATCTAAATCGTACATAGTGCCCCTTTAAATAATCAATTTTGAGTAAATATTAGCCTGCATAAAGCCGTGGAAAATTAGATATTACATGTATTTTGAAATATGCAAATGATACACAGAGAAATTGTAGAATTAAATTAAATTATTTTATTTGGTGATAATTTTAGGTGGATTTGGTTGATGCAGCTTTAAAACGAAACACGATCATTTGTTTGAGCAGTTCGACTGAAAAATTATTTATAGCTTTAATGGTTATCAAAGAACTAGCTAGAGAAATACGAAAACCAATATCTGACGGTGGAAAACGAACTATTTATGTTGTCAATTCAGGTTAGTCTTTATGGAAGTTTTTATCGACCAATGATTGGCCAAGGGGATTTGCATTCAATCTTTAACGTCCATCCAATTCAAATTGGTTACCCTAACCAACGAATTTATCAACACCGATTCCCGAATAATTACCACAAATCACCCCTAGGTTCAAATTGATGATTTGATCAGGTGATCACATGTTTTTTTCAACACTGTCCAGCCACAAGAATTGTTTACAGTTAACTAGTGCATTTAACGAACACATCAAAGTACTTTGAAATCGACTATACTGTCACTTGCCATCTCCATTAAATACAAAAGTGACTTGGCAAGTCGATAAAAAACACCTCGTTGGAGGGGGGTGGGTCTAATGTGTGTATTTTGGATCATAAGTTCTGTCATTGGGCCAAGTCTATTCCTGCTTGTCTGTGACATGTCACCTGTCCAACCTCAAAGGTTAGTTTGGAAATGACCTAGTTTTGTGTTGAGTGGACATCAAACCCCATTTATCTCTTTGACATTAGACCTGCGGTGGCTCAGTAAAAAAGGCGCTGGTCTTGCTAATCTGAAGGTCCCAGGTTATGTCATTTTCCATTGTGGTTTCCCCTTGTCCATGGACCTGGCAAAGAAGATTGTTTAGTCAACTGTAACCGAGTTCCCTGTGTACACTTTGGAGTGGCCGTAAAGTACATGTAACTCTTAATATTTGGAATTTGATGTAACTAAGAGTAGCTGTAGCATTACTGTATGGGCCACATTTTCTCGTAGCACACTGCATTATGTATGCCCGTCTCCATGGGCCTGGATGGAGCAGAAAAGTAATTAAAACCCGGGTCTGGCAAGTTGTTGGGATGGAGAGTCTGGCATGTTGTTGGGATAGAGGGCCTAGCATATTGGGAAGGGTGAAGGGCCTGGCAAGTTGTGTGAGACATCCCGACAGAATTGGACAAAAAGTAGCCAGAGTCGGAATATTTTTTGCCAATTTCTTATATAACGCATGTCAGGTTTCGCCAGAAAGTAGGACAGTGTTAAACCCCCATTTCATTCATTTCTATTTTCAGATGAAACAGCAGAAGCTCAATGGCAGGTGTTGTCTCGACATACCAATTTACAGACGGGCTATTACACCATCGATATGGAAACAGAAACTTGGAGTCGAGAAAGATGGGAAGAAGAATTTTCTTCCAAACACGCCCTCGTCTTCACAGCAGAAGTTCTTCGTGATGCCTTTTCACAAAATTGTTTACCCATACCTCATATCAACATGCTCATTTTCGACGATTGTCACTTGGCCGTTGGTGACCATGCTTACATTAAATTAATGCAACACATTGAAAAGTATTCGCCATGTAAACCTCACATTTTAGGGATCACTGCTTCTATTCTCGGCAGTCGTATTCCAGAACCAAGCAAGCTCAAAGAAACCATTAGAAATCTTGAAACTACCTTAACATGTACCGCTGAAACCTCCATGCTTGTGATCTCGGAACGTTTCGATTCTCGGCCAAAAGAGTTAGTGGTGGAGTGTCTACCTCCTGAAGACTCAAATGATTTAGTCTACAAACTTGGTGAAATAATAGATTCCGCACTATTTTTTCTTTACGAATGTAATATAGCGCCTGAGGAAGGGGCCGATCCCTTCAAGAAAGATCCCAGACAACTCGGCATCAACGTTCTGTCGGAAATCAGAAATATTTTGCATCAGTTAGGAACATGGTGTACGTCACGCATAAGCGAAATTCTGATTCCGCAGATCGAGAAAACAGAAAAAAGTGAATCTTGTCCAATTAATAAAAAATTCATCCGATACACTCTGACCCAGCTTCGACTATTGGTGCGGGTTTTTGAAAAGAATTTCAATCCAGAATATGATGTGAACGAATTGTTAAAATACAGCACAGCCAAGGTTGTTGAGCTCGTGCACATGCTACAAAAATATAAACCTGATTTGGATTTTATGATTATTAGTAGTGGGGACATGGACTTTTCTGACGAAGACGACCAATCGGACATGTCGGACGATGATGATGATTCCATGAATTTAACAGACTCGGAAGACGACGATAAAAATTCTAGTTCACCAAAACTCATTCACATTGCCGTTAAAAGACAGAACTTCGAGACAGATGGAGAAATTGCCACTGAAGATTCTGACGCCAGACAACTCTGTGGATTAGTTTTCGTCGATCAGCAATACGTGGCACTAGCCTTGAACAAATTTATAGAAGAAGTTTGCTCCTGGGATGAAAATATGTGTTTCTTAAAAAGTAATCATATCGTCGGACAGGGCTACAGAAGTGCTCCAAATAAAACAACCATAGGGAAAGTTTACCGTAAGCAAGAGGAAGTTCTACGCAAGTTTCGAATGCAGGAATTGAACTTACTGATAGCTACGAAAGTTTTAGAACAAGGAGTTGATATACCTAAATGTAATTTAGTAGTAAGATTTGATCCACCACGAGATTACAAATCGTATACATTATCTAAGGTTAGTACATTTTACAAGTCCTATTACATGCCCCCTTGTCAAATTGTGACTCATCTTCAGTAGAAGGCTTGATCTCGCTTTAAAGGGACTATCCCGATTTGAACAGAGTCTCAAAAATAAAAGTATGAGTACATATGGAATTTAAGTTCCAAAATATGGAGGAATAGTGTATTTACCTTGTCTCAAAATTTCAGCTCTAAATATTGAGTCGGGTGGACATGAACGTCAAAAATGCGTATCCGGACACGTAGCCCTTTTAAGATTTCTGATGAATATTTTCGTTGGGTGACCTGATAATTGACCTCGTTCCTTTAGATGTCTATATAATGAATGACCCATGTGCTGTACTTGATAACAAAATGTACATTTCACCTATATATTAATTTTATAAAATAAAAGTCTGGTTTTATCCTGACACCGCATAATACAGCATGGAACACCAGTCTCCATTTCTAGTTGAAGACTGACGGGTTTAAGTTGTTTGAAAACGTATCACATATGTTGAGTTAGTTGCTCGGCCCAAAGATAGGGTATTTTCAGGGATTTTAACACAAAATTAAGCAGCTTATTTCTCCAAAATATTATCGAGATTGGCCCTTTAACTACGTACATCTTACATATGTTGGCACTAATTTTGATTGGGTACAAGTCCATGTTTCAAGATAAAATATCTACCTGTGATGATTGAGTTGCAAAGTTCAAGGTTGGTTCAATGTCAAGGTTTCTGTGGAGGTCGCGATGTCACCACCTCTGATTGGATGCTTCTGTTCATGTGTTTAGATAACGTAGCTATAAGTTCAGTAATGGTGAAGTAATCGAGCAACGTCCAGATGTTGTAAAACTTGCAGTCGTTGCTTCAGGAACATGACCGTGACTATGCAGCTTTTTGAAAACTGCCCCTGGGTTTTTACAAAAATTAATGTTTTAACAATACTGTTACCTTTTTGCCCCCTGTCTTTTGAATAATTCAGAGAACTGTTAAGAAGGGCTCATCTGCCCTACTGTCCATCCCTCTTGGAAGGTCGTGTCAGGGGTCATACAATCATTGTCGTTTCTACTGATTTACCCACAGTTCCATGTATGACATGCCGAGAAGACAAAGTAATAGAGAGTTTCATTGGTTAATCCCTAACATCAACCACGGAATTTTAATCTATAAAAAAGGAAACGAAATAGGTTGTTTTAATCAGATTGATCTATTTATTTCAGGGGAGAGCTCGAGCTCGCGATTCCGATTATGTTATTTTATTGGACGAAGAAAATAAAAAGATGTTCAGTGAAGATTTAAAACTATTTAAAGAAATTGAAGAGGTCAGTTCTATTATATTGAAATGTGCTAATAATCTTTTATAGACTTGAGTGAATTTTAATCCAAATGGAAGAATTTGGTGGTGGAATGGTCTAATACCCACACTTTATATCATAAGTTCTCTCATTGAGTCGGAGGGGGTAGGTGGCGTGGTGGCTAATTGGGTTGCTGAATGGTTAATGCATGAGGACTCCATAATGTCTATCTTGAGTCAGGTGGCGTGGTTTTGATTCCAAGTTTGTATGTGACAAGGAATAGGGTCTCCTGTCCAAGCATATGGGGGTGGGATGGCCTAGTGGTCTAGAGTGCCGCGCTTCGACCTCTAGCTGGCCGGTCACCTCTGGCTTGCAGCTGTGGTTTCGAACCCTGGTGTGAGCGTATGTGGCATAGAGATAAGGGCGCCTTCTCAACCTCGTGGGTTTCCTCCGGGCACTCCGGTTTTCTCCCACTGCTAAAGACCCCTACGCGCAAGCGAATTATTGAAATAAAAATTGAAACCATACGTTAGTCCCAAAATGACCTAGTTTGTGTCGAGTGGACGTTAAACCCCATTTCTCTCTCTCTCTCCCAAGCATATGGGTTTTCACTGAGCCCTCCAATTTCCTTCTACTGCTAACGACCCTAATGTGTAAGTGAATTATTGGCATAAAATGTACCATATGTTAGTCCAGAAATGATTTAGTTTGTGTCGAATGGATGTTAAACCCCATACATGTATCTCACATGATAAAATAACGATCATGCAAACACTAATAAATTGTTTTGGTCGTAGCTCCTGAATCACAATAATTATGGTATTTGCAGAGACAATCCCCAGCACTAGTTCATATTTGCATCAAGCTAAAAGATGTGGCAACTAGAATTTGAATATGACCAGGCGAAACATCCATGCAAATTTATCCCCTGCACATTTTACACGTAACTATAGACAAGTAATAGGGACCCTATTATTGTGTTGACCAGATGTTAAACCCTATTCTGGGGGGTCACGTTGGCTAAGTGGGTAAGGCAGACGCTGGCTCGCTAGCTTGGAGGTTCCTGCATTTACCAAGAAAGTTCATCCAAATTTTCCTGCATGGTTCCCCCTTGGGAGTGATGCAAGATGGAGGGTCTGACAAGGACAACTGTCTAGTTGTTTGGATGAGACAAAAAACCGAGGTCCCAGGTACACATTGGTGTGCACGTTAAAGATCCATTGACAGTTGGAATTCGATATAAGATATAAGAGTAGGCCGTATGCTGTTGTCCGGGCAAAATTACCTTCAGCTCTTTTTATGGTGTATGCCCGTCTTCATTATCCCAGTTCAGAGCAGAACAGTAGGACATTAAACCCTATTTTATCTCATTTCTCTCGGATTTCTATGGGGATGTTCGATTCGCAGTTCCGGAATTGAATTCCAAAACTGGTGTCAATCGAGTGAAAAGGAGAATTTCGGTGTACAACGCACGTGTCGACTGTATAAAAATATCTCAACCAATCATGACATCTGAAACATAGTTTTTACCTAGGAATACGTCACGATTCTACTCACTCCACCTCAGCTGTTGGGACTGGCAGAACTGACAGAACTGAATTCCGCGTCACTCGATTGTAATTCTGTCGATTCAGAACGTTCTGGACTGTGAATCGAGCAACCCCTTTATTATTAATTGATATTTATCGATTGACCCAATGAATTTCTGTTGAAAAGATTAGTTCCTGTGTTGTTTTCAGGTATTAATAGGTAAAGATAAAGATGATGATATAAAAGATGAAGATGTTAGTTGTTATGGCGACCTGCTACCACCCTATAACCCAACCAATAATCAGTTTACTGGGTCAAAGGTCACACTTTCTAATTCTATCGGCCTTGTTAACAGGTATGATACTTTATTTCTGACAAGTTTATTTTAGCGTGGATAAAAAGCCAACCAATGAATTTAAGCAAGTTAAGTTTTGTGTGAAGGGTGGGAACTATTTTGTATGAGGGTATGAATATTTTGTATGAGGGGTACAACTGTTTTGTGGGAAGATTAGGAATATTTTGTATGGGGGTCATTTGAACCATTAACTCTTTTGGACCTGATCTGAAGTATATCCCATTGTTGATTTAAATTATTTCTCTGCAAAGGGAGCCAGGAATTCTGGGGATGGGGGACAGGGTGGCCATGAAGCTTGCATCCTGGCCTTAACATGGCTCTCACAGATTGTGTGACCAAGATTGAAATGTAAAAGAAAATGGCAGTTTTTCTGTATGATTTTATTAATATTTTAGATACTGTGCAAAATTGCCAAGTGATGCCTTCACTCATTTAACTCCCCAGTGTAATGTAATGACAAGAGACACAGCAGACGGCATTCTATATGTCGGCCATCTTAGATTACCTATCAACTCACCAATCAAGGAAGAAATTACGGTAATTTGACGTTAATTTGATTATCATTTAAGGTCTTGATTGTCATTTGTACTTTTCCGATGATATTTAATTTTCACGTCTTAATCCACACTAAAAGGTACTTGAATTGATTGTTTTACATTCAAAAGATTTTAGTTAAAATGATATGTGCCGCTGATTGTTTTGGACCATCGTTTGTCATCAATGCAGAATGTTGAATGTTGACAACATTTCAATTCATCATATTTTCCGGCGTGGTTTCCCCCTTGTCAGTGATGCAGAAGGAGGGCCGGACAAGGGCAGCTGCCTAGTCATTTGGATGGGACAAAAAAACAAGGTCCCATGTACACATTGGCGTGCACGTAAAAGATCCCTTGGCAGTTGGAATTCGATATAAGAGTAGGCTGTAGCGCCGCTGCCCGGGCAAAATTTCCCTCATAGCACATTGTATGGCGTATGCCCGTCTTCCATTAGCCCAGGTCAGGTGCAGAAGAGTAGGACGTTAAACCCCATTTCATTTCATTTCATTTCAATTCATCATGTATGTTTATAACCCAATAATCTTGCTTCATTCCGAAAAATCACGATTTTAGCTTGTTCTTTGTTTATCTCTTTCAAAATATGTGCGTATCTTGCATAGCAACTGCTTGCTCTAGAACTAAAAGAACTAAAACTTAGATTGGTCTGGCCTAAGAGATGTTCGACATTTGATCCTTCTGACAGTTTTAGGGGGGGTCTTCTTTGTGACAAGCAGTGGGGTCACCTGTCCAATGTCTAACCTTGTGGATTCTCACTTGGTCCTGCAGTTTGCTCGCTCGACTAAAGACCCGTACATGCAAGCGCATAATTATTGAAATAAAAGTACATCTTATCTTAGTCCGGAAATGAACTAGATTGTGTCATTTCAATTGATTATCAGAGTAAAATATTTTCAATCTGATAAAACACAGATCCTATTTCGTTTCGTTTTATAGTTCAAAATTTCGTTTTACTTGTCTTTACTACACTAGGATCTGAAAGACTTGTTATTTAACTCGTGTTCTGCTTGAAATGAGGGGTCAGCCAATCAAATTGTCTGTCGAATCGAGGGTTTGACCTTTTTTGCACGGAATTGCGGGTAGGCATTATCAGCGATAGAAATCAAAACAAAGCAACAACGATTCTGATTGGTTAATCAAGTGACTTAGGTTATAGGGTCGAATGTAGCGTGCTTGACACCTGAACTGGCTGAACGTGACCTCCCGTTATAACTTGTTAGATCTACATGTAGTGTAGGCCATCGAAATTATAAAAACCGAAATGAAATATAGATCTGAATTTTAATTAGATTGAAAATATTTTTGAAATTGAAAATGAAGAAGACGGTGTTTATTGATTCTAATGATTTCAGGGAGAGCCAATGCCAACTAAAAAACTTGCCCAAATGGCTGTTGCTCAGAAAGCCTGTGAAATCCTACACAAAAGAGGTAAATTTTAATAAAACTTTGTTTTGCTATAAATTTTGTTTAGATAAAAAAGAAAAACTATTTATTCAGTGGCTAAGTAAATAAGAAGGTGGCTCACTAAACAGAGGGAGCCTAGTTTGATTCGGATGTTGGTTGAGCTTGCAAGTCGAGGAAAGAAATGTTGCCTAATTGAGTTAACAAAGCATTCTCAGACTTGAGTTAAGAATTTACTCAACTTTCAATTATTGTTTATGAGAAATATATTTGATCCAGAAACACAAAACATTACACACAGTTTCTTATTGATGTATTTGATACATTAAAACAACAAAAGTTTTATAAAGGACTATATTTTAGTTGAAATAAGACAAAAAAGTCTGAGAATGCTTTGTGGACTCGGGCCAAGATATGATAGTGCTGTATATTAATATTTGACGTAATATGTTTCGAAGGTGAATTAGACGAACAACTTCAACCTGTTGGTAAAGAAATGTTTCTACAAGAACAACAAGAGGACTGGGATGACGAAGATGTATCTAGTCAGGGACGACCAGGAACAACCAAACGTAAACAGTATTATTTCAAGAAGGTATGCGCACTGTAAAATCTTATAAAGTTTTCGTATAACTAAATTTTTGATGACATACTAACTTAAAAAAGTTCCACCATTCTATGGAAGGGGATCACGGTGGCTAAGTGGGTAAGACACTGGCTTGCTTGCCTGGAGATCACGTCCGTGATCGCTGCGTTGGCTAAGAAAGTTCATTCCACTTTTCTGGTGTGGTTCCTCCTTATCAGTGATGCAGAATGAAGGGCCTGACAAGGATAGCTGTCTAGTTGTTAGGATGGGATGAAAACCAAGGTCCTGTGTACACTTTGGCATACACGTAAAAGACCCCTAGACAGTTGGAATTCAATATAAGATTAGGCCGTAGCGCCGCTGTCTGTTCAAAATTTCCCTCATAACCATTTTTATTAGCCCAGTCGGAGCAGAACAGAAGGACGTTAAACTCCATTTTATTTCTATTTTAGATTGCTGATGCGTTTATGTGCAGTCATCCTGTAGAGAATACAGCATGTTATTTGTATATGATACATATGAGATTAACGGGACCAATCACAGACGAACAGAATACGAGAGGTAGAAGTATTTACGCCCCGGAAGAAACTTCACGTTGTCTGGGTATTATATCATCTAAATTCATTCCACAGGTAATATTATAAATAGGTATTTTATCATTGATATTATTTTAATGTTTAATTAGATCCCAGCAGTTGTTTAACAGGGGATCCAACCTTCTTGTCATGTTGAATGAGATTCCAGCAGTTGGATAACAGGGAATCCTATCGTGGAGTCATGAATGGCATCCCAGATGTGGTTAGCAAGAGATCCAGCCATCACGTCATGTTGAATGAGATCCCAGCAATTGGTTAGCAAGGGATCCAACCGTTAACATGGAATCCAACAGGGAATCCAACCATTGAGTCATGAGTGGCATCCAAGAAGTTGGTTAGCAGGGGTGGGATGCCAGAAACCTGTTACCAAGGGAACCAACTCAGATCGATTTAAATTTGTTAATATTTTACAGGTGCCTATGTTTCCGGTTTATACACGATCTGGTGAAGTAACAGTTTCCATAGATCTCTGTCGTTCAGATATCATCATCACACACGATCAACTAGATAAACTTCAAAAATTTCATCATTTCGTTTTTACGCAAGTTTTACATCTCGATAAAGATCCCATGGAGTGTAATCCAAAAATAGCAGATGTTGGATATTTGATAGTTCCTCTTGATCCAGGTATGTAACTTACGCTAAAGTCAGATGGATCCATCCACTGTCATTTCACTCGGTCGGTATTCTCACTAATAGGGAAGAAATAGTGCAAAATTTGTGCTACAGTCCCTCACATAGGAGGTGAGTGGGGCAGAGGGGGCATATGCCCGCGGGGCAACACTTCTTGGGGGACAGAAAATTATCTGCCTCCGCCTATGTGCAGCAATATTCCAAAGAGTCAAATCCCGAACCTTCGCTTCCCCTAAACGAGTTCATATTTCAGCAAACAGATTTGTCCAATATATATTTTAGGGTTTTTCGATCAAATGGAGGGTGGAAGGGGGAAAAAAACTTAAATTTTTACTTATAAGTCGATGTAATAAATATTTATTTAGTATTAAAAGTATACAAAATTTGCATTTTAAAATTTCTTTGATCGTAAGCAGTGAACACAACAGTGGGGGAGGGGTGGTGGGGTGAGGTCACTGAAACATTTGCAATTTGGCTAAACTTTTTCAGTATATTCTCTTTTCAGTATCTATCTTTGTAACTATTATAGCGAGAACTGTCAGCTCTTTATCTAAACTTACTTAATGCCCCTTCAAGATAAATAATATGCATTAATTAATATGTTTCCTCTATTAATTTTGGGGGGTTGAGATGGCCTAGTGATCTAGAGTGCCGCGCTTCGACCTCTAGCTGGCCGGTCACCTCTGGCTTGCGGCTGTGGTTTCGAACCCAGGTGTGAGCGTATGTGGCATGGAGATAGAGGCGCCTTCTCAACCTCGTGGGTTTCCTCCGGGCACTCCGGTTTCCTCCCACTGCTGAAGACCCCTACGCACAAGCGAATTATTGAAATAAAATTGAAACCATATGTTAGTCCTAAAATGACCTAGTTTGTGTCGAGTGGACGTTAAACCCCATTTCTCTCTCTCTCTCCATTAATTTTAGGATAGAGGCAGGGAATATCAGCCTCACTGTTGGCTTTTACTGCTTGATGGGTCCTCTGAATATTGATTGTCCCGTGACCTCAGTCAAGATATCCAGTTTTAAATCGGCCATTGTTTCTCTTTTTCCAATCTGATTACACAGATCCTATTCCATTTCATTTTTGTAGTTCAAAATTTCGTCTTTTTACTTGTTTTTACTACAAAAGGATCTGGAAGAGTTGTTATCATTGACGTGTGCTGAATGATGTGAGAGATTGGTCAATGAAACCATCTGTTACAGCGACTTCTTGGCCTTCTGGCGCACAGAACTATGGGTGAACCACTAGAAAGGTCAGCGCTGATTAATTAATCAATGTCTGATGTCATAGGGTCAAAAGCCGCTCATATGACCTCTGATAAAAGTATAAAAAACGAAATGAAATATAGACCTGTATTTTAATCAGGTTGCTCTTTTTCATTTCAGATCAGAGCAGTGTAGCAGACATAGAATGGAATTTTGTGGATTATGTCACTGGGGTAAATTCCGATCAAAAGAAAAATGTCTTTGATTCCAAACGAGATATTTTTGAATTCAGGAAAGAAGATTTTGAAGACGCTGTTGTTATGCCCTCCTATCGAAACATCGATCAACCACAGAATTTTTACGTTGCCGAAATCCGTTATGACCTCAGTCCACTTAGCTCATTCCCTTCACCTGAACTTTATAAAACTTTCGATAATTATTACACGACCAAATATGGTCTTGTTATAACCAACACTGATCAGCCATTGCTAGACGTTGATCACACGTCTGCCAGATTAAATCTTCTGACACCGAGATACATGAATCAAAAAGGTGTTGCCCTACCGACCAGCAGCGCGGAAACAAAACGCGCTAGACGTGAGAACTTACAACAGAAACAAATTTTAATTCCTGAATTGTGCGATATCCATGTTTTCCCTGCTTCTTTGTGGCGAAAAGCTGCTTGTCTGCCAGCCATTTTGTATCGAATGAATTACCTACTCTTAGCAGAAGAGATCCGAATACTTATCTCCATGGAAACTGGAATAGGTGTCACAGATTTGCCAGATGAATTTCGCTTTCCGCAATTGGATTTTGGTTTCGAAACTAGCCCTGATAAGATAAAACGTGAAAGTGCAGATAAAGCTGACGTTAAAGACGATAATTGTCAATTATCCAATGAAAATGAGAACGATCCTAATCAAACTTGTGTTCGCGTGCCTAAAACAGACAATGGCTCCTCAATGAATTCTGCTGGTTGTGATTTCACTCATTCTGAAACAAATTCATCCCTTAGCAGCGCCTCATCCTCATTTTGTAAATGTGACATACCTTCAACAAGTTGTGACATGTCGATTGACAAGTGTGACATTGTGTCAGCCAAATGTGATGTTGTGTCAAACAATTGTGATGTTGCGTCAGGTAAATGTGACATTGCGTCAGATAAATGTGACGTTACATCAGACAAATGTGATTCTTCATCGGACAGTGACTCAGGCATAGTTTCCAGTGCATCGGATGTGAGCATAAAGTCCGAGGATAAAATCTCCAGTTCAGAAACAGAATTTGATGCAGGAAACAAATCAAATCCTCAAGATTTTCAACAAAAGTCAAAAAGCTGCTGCTCCAAAGCACGGGAGGAAATTCGAGATTTGAATAAGTTGCATAATAAAATGGCTGCTATATCCATCGACAACCCAGTGAACGACAACATATCAAATCTAGAGCAACGCACAATCTCTGATTGCAATAAACATGATATGCAAATTTGCCAGAACCAAAGTAGTGATCTCACCAATCTTGTCAACAACATTCCAGATGAATCTCAGTCTCTTGCTAATCCAGTTAAACCTCTGTGCCAATCATCTAGTTGTATTACTGAATCTAGTCCAACCAAAACCTCTCGCCATAGCAACACTCCAGAAATAAATCCACCACCACCATCACAAGAAATTCCTTCATCCACTGACAATTTTAATTCTAATGTAGAAAAGGACGTAAAACCAAATCCTGAATCTTTTGAACACGAGCCGAGAATCAGTAACCATCATTCTTCTAACGTTTTCTCGGTTGGTGTTTGGAATAATTCGAAACCCAAACCAGCTGAAATTCCCGACGAGGGTAAAAATTACTCCTTACCTGAAATTTCTTTAGACACTGATCGTGATCTAGAGACGTTTGTAGGACCGAGTCCATGTCTTATTCTCCAAGCCTTAACCATGTCCAATGCAAACGACTTTTTTAGTTTGGAAAGATTGGAAACGATCGGGGATTCGTTTCTTAAATATGCCATAACCGTTTATTTATATTGTACATATCCCGGTATTCACGAAGGAAAACTAAGTTACCTGAGAAGTAAACAAGTGAGCAACTATAATTTATACCGCCTTGGCCAAAAACATGGAATTGCAGAATGCATGGTGTCCGCGAAATTTGAGCCGTATGAAAATTGGTTACCTCCCTGTTATATTATAAATGAAGATCGAAGACGAGGTCCTGTGCCTAAAGTTCTCATCGCCGGAACCAAAAATGATAAAATGGCTACTAATTTTGTATTAGATGAGTCAGAAACTACCAAAAAGGGGTTTCCCATCGGTACCTTTTCTGCCGAAACAGGAAACGACGACGTTAGTTCTGCCCAGGTGCACAATTTCAACCAAGAACTGAAGGAAGCTGAAGAAATATTTGAATATGAAAAGAGCGGGGAGTCCAGTCAACGCCTGATACCGTACAGTTTGCAGACGCAGCACGGAATACCTGATAAAAGTGTTGCAGATTGCGCTGAAGCTCTGATTGGTTGTTACTTGACAACATGTGGTAAAAAAGCTGCCCTCATGTTCATGTCATGGTTAGGACTCAAAGTTTTACCCAAGAAAGAAAAACCTGAAACGTTGCTTGTTAAAAAGGAAGGACAAGAGGTATGTCTGAAGGATTGATCGAGATCAATTAATTCTATATATGTCTCTAAACGGAATACTTGTGAACCGATGTCCTCAATGCCTATCGTGAATCATATTCCTGAAGCAATGGTCCGAGAAATCCCTCTCTGGCCATTGCTGGAATAGTGTCTGTTTCTTGAACTTATGCGGGAGTGTGTCTATTCCTTCCGTTCAATGAAAGCTATCACTTAAGTACAGCAACTTGACAGTCCTTCGTTTAATCTGGGTCTTCCCTAAAACTTTGGACAGTGATTTAAGGTATTAAAAACGGCGAAAGTATGTTCGTTTCCAAACAGTATTGTTTACATTTCATTCGACTTGATAGCCTCGTTTGTCACGCAATTAGTTTTACTGCAGTATTCTGCTATGCAGGAGTTAATTAGGCATAATAAAATCGTGAGCCATGACGTAACGTTATGTAAACATATTTGGTCCAGTATTGGCACTTGTTTTAAATGTAAAGCTTTTGTAAGGCAGCTAGTGATTGGTTGGTAGACAGACTACTGACCAATCAAAATTTAAAACAACAATATCCACTCATAATAGCAGTGTGAAGTTTGATTACCTCTAATCAAACGAAACGCTGCGCGGAGTATGATCGTGAATTGTCTCAAATGGTTAGCATGTGCACGCTCTCAACATCACCACCAATCTATGAATTGTATATTTTAGGTGAGTGAAGATGAATATGAAGATTTTAGTTGTCCCATTTCACCGTTAATTAAAACCGAAGAGAATGCTGACGACAAGTTGGAGACGTTGTTGGATGGATATGATGAATTAGAGAATAGTATACAGTATAAGTTTCGTGATCGATCCTATCTGCTTCAGGCTTTTACCCACGCCTCGTATCATTATAATACTGTTACAGATTGTTATCAAAGGTACGTTGACACAAAGACTAGAACTCTTTCATTTTGTTATCAACTAAACAATGTTTTAATAAAAAATGATTATAATAATGCTAATTCCACACTTAAAGATATATTATGGAAAATTAGATAAAGAGCTGGTAGTTCTCATTATGATAGTTTAAAACTAGATAATGTAAAGGCAATTTGCATAAAATTTCAGTCAAATTGTTCCACTCTGAACCGAGAATTTAGCGATTGATATTTCGACTAGCTTTGATCATTATTACTAAAAACATAGACTCAATTGTATCTTGGGTGATCACTAGCATAAAATAATATCTTATATTTATTTTTAGGTTAGAGTTTTTAGGGGATGCCATATTGGATTATGTCATTACTCGTCATTTGTACGAAGATTCGCAGAAACACTCACCTGGTATTTTGACGGACTTGCGATCGGCACTCGTCAATAACAATATCTTCGCTGCCCTTGCCGTCAAATGGGACTTCCACAAATACTTCAAGGCGATATCACCAGCTCTATTTCAGGTTATAGAGAAGTTCGTCAGTCGGCAGAAAGAACGGGAAGATGAGATAGATTTAGATGATGAGGTAAATGATATTTCCTTTCGAGAAGTGTCTTGACATCCCCCACATTTCTTGTGGGAATATTTGGTTGTCATCCAGGGCCCTGTTTCTCGAAATCATAACTAAAGATAAAATCTAAATTTTAGTAGATACTTCAATTTTGATTGACTAACCACTAAAATCAATCTGATATTATCCAATCAAATTACTAAAATTTGGATTTTATCTTAGTTTTTTTCTGAAATAAAATTGAACCATGTGTTAGTCCCGAAATTACATAGTTTGTGTCGAGTGGACGTTAAACACTATCTCTTTCTTTATCTTGTAGTTTAATGATAATGAAGAAGAAGATGAAGATGGTCTAGAAGAAGTAGAGATGGAGATACCGAAAGCTTTAGGTGATATATTTGAATCTGTGGCCGGTGCTATATATTTAGATAGTGGTATGTCCCTAGATACAGTATGGAATGTCTACTATGGTTTAATGAAACCTCAAATTGGTATGTATTTATACACAAGATACAATTCTATATGAATGCAAGACACAATTCTATATACAGGGTACACTTCTATACACAGTGTACAATTATATATCCACTGGACACAATGTTATATATCCACAGGATTCAATTCTATATAAACATATTGGCACAATTCTGTAATCCTTTGAACATAATTCTATGTAAACATTGACACAAGACATAGTGTTACAAACCAGACACAAAGCTATAAATACACAGGGCACAATTGTATATAAACATGGAACACAGTACTTATATAAACATGGAACAATGCTATAAATACATGGGACACAAGGCTATAATACACAGGACACAGTTTTATATAAACACAGGACACAATGCTATAAATATACATGACACAGTGTTACACACAGGACATAATACTATAAATACACAGGGTACAATGCTATATTCAGGACACAATTATATATACACAGGACACAGTGTTACACACCAGACACAGTGCTATGAATACACAGGACACAGATTCATATAAACACAGGACACAATGCTATAAATAAACAGGACACAGTGTTACACACAGGACATAATGCTATGAATACACAGGGCACAATGCTATGCACGGGACACAATTATATATACACAGGACACAGTGTTACACACCAGACACAGTGCTATAAATACACAGGACACAGATTCATATAAACACAGGACACAAGGCTATAATTACACATTACACAATACTCTATAAACACCTTACACATTTCTATTCATAGGGCACAATTCTGTACACAGGGTACAATTCTATGGCATATAATTGCTGGATACTGTTGATAATTGAGCTTGATTAAGACTAAACATTCTTATTGTCAAAACTTTTGTAAATATTCAACCATTTGTTTTTACTGTAAAACATATTCAGTAATGTAAAGTTATGATATAAGTGTTTAGCACGAAACCTGGTACAGTAATACGCTCTTTTCTAAACGTGCCCATATTAGTCTCATTACTAAAGGTGTCCAAATTTACCCTGAAATGCACTTTAAAGTTTTATTTGAAACTATAGCAACTGATAAAAGATTAAGACTCATTAATGAATTGTAATTTTCAGAAAAATATCTCAAGTGTATCCCGAAATCTCCAGTTAGAGAATTATTAGAAATGGAACCAGAAACTGCCAAATTTGAGTGAGTTATATCTTTTATTAACCAAGTCAAGGCCACAAGTTCACAAAGCATTCTCAGACTTTAAGTTAAGAATTTATTCAAAATTGTTTGTCTTATTTTTACTAAAATAGAGCCCTTTATGAAACTTTCGTTGTTTTAATGTATCAAATACATCAATAAGAAACTGTGTGTAACGTTTTGTGTTTCTCGATCAAAGATATTTCTCATAAACCGTGATTGAAAGTTGAGTAAAATCTTAAATTAAGTCTGAGACAGTTGTAATGATAGACACACTGGCTCTTGACATCATATATACATGTGAATGAAATACCGAGTCATATAGACAGAGATAGAGAGATAGACAAAGAGAGACAGACACAGACAAAGAGAAGGAAGGGGGGAGGGTCAGGGACGTCCATAGAGAGAGGTAAGGGAAAGAGAAGGGAACATTTCATGATATTCCTTTTTGAATTAAAACATATTTAGCAATATTGGTGTTCTGGTCTATTTCAGGAAACCTGAGAGAACCATGGATGGAAAAATACGAGTTACCGTAAATGTTGTAGGGAAAGGTGTCTTCAGTGGAATCGGTCGTAATTATCGCATTGCCAAAAGTGCTGCAGCCAAAAAGGCTTTAAGATATATGAAAACTATGCAACAACAAGGGCTGATATAAATGAAAAGTGTCATATAGAGAATCCCATATTATTAATATGTATAGATGTCTTCAATTTAGTTACATGTTAATTATAGTTACAAGTTCAATTTAGTAACATGTTAGATATAGTTACAAGTTCAATTTAGTAACGTGTTAAATACAGTTACATGTTAGATATAGTAAAATGTGAAATTTAGTAACATCTTCAGTATAGTTACATGTGAAATTTAGTAACATGTTAAATACAGTTACAAGTTCAATTTAGTAACATGTTGAGTACAGTTACAAGTTCAATTTAATAACATGTTAAATAGAGTGAAATGCAGTAACATGTTGAATACAGTTACATGTTCAATTTAGTAACATGTTAAATAAAGTAAGATTTTAAATATAGTAATATGAAATTTAGTAACATGTTAAATGCAGTTACATGTTAAATATAGTTACAAGTTGAATATAATTCACTTACATCTATTGTAACATGTTCATTGTAGTAACATGTAATGGGATATATTGTACCAGTTACATGCTAAATAGTGTTACATGTTAAATATGATATGTTAAATATAGTAATGTTAATTATAGTTACATGTGTTAAATATAGTTACATGTGTTAAATATAGTTATGTATGTGATAATTATAGTTACATGTGTTAGATATAGTTACATTTTCAGTATAGTAATATTTTGAAGTTTCACGCACTCTAAATTTTGTATAATGTGTTCAGAAACTTGTATCTATAAACCTCATGGTATTTAATTTCTTTTAAACAATAGCCATTTATGAACCGAGAGATTGTTTCACTGATATCAAATTCCTAGTCAAAATCAATCAATTCATCACTTTTGTAGCAGAATTCATCATCTAATCCATTGTTTTAATGGATCCATGGGTGGGTGGATGGCCGAATAGTTAACACGTACTCGCTGTATCATAAAGTCTGTCATTGACTTAACTGGCATGGTTTCGATTTCCCGGTTGTACGTGGCACGGAGTAGGGTCACCTGTCCAACCTGCTAAAGACCCCTACTCGCAAGCGAATTACTGAAATTAAATTAAACCATAGGTGTGTCATTGAGTCTACTGACGTGGTTTCAAAACCTGTCCAACCTCGTGGGTTTTCTTTGGATCCTCTGGTTTCCTCCCACTGCTAAAGACCCCTACGCACAAGCTAATTATTGAAATAAAATTGAACCATGTGTTAGTCCCGAAATGACCTAGTTTATGTTGAGTGGACTTTAATCCCCATTTCCCTCTCTATGTGAGGTGTTTTTTTACTATAATTACTACTACTGGTCGTAAAGTATTCAGATCTATTTATTATAGGGCCCTGTACTATTCCATGTATTCCACATTTATTGTATTATATGTTGTCATGGTTTTATGTTGTCATGGTTACATAGTAGTGCTGGTTTCTACTTTACAATTTTAGTGCCAATTCATCCTCGGCAATAGTTGCTATTTTATAAATTGGACATTCTAAAGTCCTAATAGTTGCTAAAGTTACAAATTGAGCAGTTAAACAGCTACAAATAGAAAAGGTCTAACAGTTGCTTTAGTTACACATAGAAAGATCTAACTGTTGCTTTGGTTACGAATAAAAAAGATCTAACAGTTGCTTTGGTTACAAATAAAAAATAATTAAAAGTTGCTATGGTTACAAATAGAAAAGATCTAACAGTTGCTATGGTTACAAATGAAAAAGTTCTAATAGTTTTACTATGGTTACAAATAGAAAATATCTAACAGTTGCTTTGGTTACAATTGAAAAAAGTTCTAATAATTGCTGTGGTCACAAATGCATAGAACAGTTTTAATAGTTACTAGGGACACAAACAGTTACTGTAGTTACAAATTGAACATTTATATCAGATTGGTCTATTTATTCGCTATCGTTAGTCACACTTACTTTCATATAGTAAAGTATTTATAACTTAAATGCATAAAACTTGATGGAACTTATTTTAAAAGATAAGTATAATAATATCAACCACAAAAGATACATAATCATTTCATTATGAAACTCCCTTTATGTTGTCATGGTAACAATAATTACAATATTTATTTTTGTTCATATTATTTTAATGTGATTTACGATGTGATACCTCATTTTACACCAAGCAAAACATCACATGCATTACATAATCACATTTAAGGTGCTAAGAATTACACATTATACACACTTTTTATCATCAAGCTAAAATTCACCCATAATTTTTATTTCAAAATTTTGTTTTTGATTTTGAACAGTGGTCAGTCAATTAAATACTTGTAGATCGGACACTCGTTATCAAAATTAAGCAGTCAGCTTTAAACTTGCACACAAGTACAAAATAGATGAATTTCAAACAAATGTCTAATGATATTGAATGAATGAATGTGAATGAAATTATTGCTAAATACACAACATTAAATGATATCCAGACTACAGTGAAAGAAGCCAGAAATGAATTCTTACTGTGTCCAAACTCCAACTACAAGCTGCTTGATAGTCCTAATACAATAACAAACATTATGCATAAAATAGTAAGTAAATGTTATTAATTATTATAAAACTCAGATCATTGGTTCTCAACCAGTATGCTGCGGCACACAGGTGTGTCACAAAAACTTCCCAAGTGTGCTGCGAAATTTTGAACGGCACACTAAGAAAATGCAAAAAACACATCACCCTAATTGAGTATTAACTGGTGTCTACTGGAACGTTCATAGCTGTGTTTTGTCTTTATTTAGTTTGAGTCAGTCGGTGTGTCTATCACTAGTCTGTGTCTACGATTGTACTGTCTATGACTTGCTATGTTTTTATTATTCAAAATTCAGCCAGGTGTGCCGCTTTTCTTTTTCATGTGTCCCAAGGTGTGCCGTTGGCAAAAAAAGGTTGAGAACCACTGACTTAGATTATTGGCGTAGCTAAGGTTTTTAAGTTTATGTTTGAAAATGTAAATTTCCTGTGCCAGGAGCACAATTTGTGGATGCCATGATATATAAATGGACATATTATTATTATTATAATTGAGATTAGTAACAGTTATAACTCAACATTTTCTTATTTTGACTCTAATTTGCCATAGTTACGATGTATTTGTGAGAATTTTTGACTCTGATTCACCATCGTTTCAATGTAGTTGTGAGAAATTTTGACTCTGATTCACCGTAGTTTTGATGTATTTGTGAGAAATTTTGACTCTGATTCACCATAGTTTTGATGTATTTGTGACAAATCTTGTGGTGAAATAGAATATAAAACCAGTGCTTGTATCTGATAATATTTTATGCATACTTTTTATATGTTGTGTTCGGTTAACGTATTTGTTGTGCATAAATTACAATATTGTGCATATTTGGGTTAATAATTTTGCAAATTTGTGTCTATTTTGCGATTATTAATTTTGTGACTGTGAGCCATATTTTAATGGCATCCTATAGGCCTAACCAATTTGATTCTTCCTTCTTCTGGATCTTGATAAATAATTAACCATTTTTGTTTAAAATTTCAAAACTTTCAAACAATTTTAAGAAAAGCAATCAAACTTTTTTTGTTTTTTTAATTAATTTTTTTTCCGCACACTCCAAGAAATAGGAAAAAAAATGTTAATAGGGGCTCTGGAAGAACATAAATTAATTCAAATTGCTGTGGCCTTAATTATAGCTATATATATATATATATATATATATGAATGACTGTTTTGGATTAAGTGAAATTTGTATCGACTTATTCCAATATGCTTTAATATCTTTTTAAGGGCTCCCAACTTCATGTTATACTTGTCATTCATATTTAACTATTTTTGCTTCCTTTATGCTTTATTATTATATATTAACATATTCTATTTATAGGGCTGGGTGATCAAATCTCCCACCACAATACTCGGCAGTAATTTTATGAGTATTCCAGTGTTTATTGCTGATGATAATAATATGATTAATTGACTGTACTGATGTATATAATTGTAGAGTTCTATTTTGTTCCTTGTGATGATGAATTGTTGTGGATAATCAGATTATATGTAAAGTGATTGAATGATTAATCAAATTATAAGTACAGTGATTAAATGATTAATTAAGTAAAGTGATTAAATGATTAATATATAAGTAAAGTGATTAAATGATTAATTAAGTAAAGTGATTAATTAAGTAAAGTGGTTAAATCATTAATTAATCAGATTATAAGTAAAGTGATTAAATGATTAAATATTCAGATTATAAGTTAAATGATTTAATGATTAACTAGATTATAAATATCCAGATAATAGATTGTTAGTATATTATTGAATGACTATTACTTAATATTGAATGAATTTCTATTACTTGTATGAACAAAGTTAGAGTTTTAACAGCAATACTAGAGGCTCAGTACGTTGGAGTGTCCATCAAATGAGTGCAAAACGGTGGATAGATGACCATTCGGCAATGTATTCTAGGCAGAATAGTACTGTAGGAAAGTTGAGTCTGATTCTGTGCCCATTTGATGGACACCCCCCCTGCACTGAGCCTCCGGTTTAATTGTTTACAGCTCTTATCGATACTCTTATGAAAACAAGACAGTTTACAGCTAAAAGAAACGCTCCTGTTAAGACCTTATGCCTATGAAAACAATATATATTTCAGTTAATGAAATACATTTTGTTAAGTATGATTTGTTATTTCATTCAGTTGGTGGCAGTGTGAATCTATTCAGAAACCGAACATGTCTGTATTAGGTATTTTAGATGCTGTCCCTCCTTAACATTATTTCTAGTGTGGGTCAGAATAAAATTAAGTATCTAATTTTGTAAATCAGAAAGGTGTTAGAATTGGGCATAACAGGGTTGCTCTTAGTGTGTTTCTGAGAATGTACAGTTTCGGTCTCAATTTCTGTGGGTAAACCGCCAATCTTGAATTGTTGATGGAGGCGAAGCGATGCCTTATTTTGCTTCATGTATGTAGGGTAGACTAGGAGTAATGCAGGTCAGATGATGACTTGTCTATTTATATATATTTAGAGTGATTTCAGTGATAAAAAACTAAAGTGATTAGTGAAAGTCTCTGGTTGCCATTTAATCCCTTGCAAACTACGATATCTAAATGAAATAGGAGTCCAAAAATGGGTCAGGTCTAAATGTTAAGGCCACTTGCAGATTTCGTCAAGGTCGCGGGCCTACATTTGAATGGCTAATATCTTGATTCAGAGTGAATCAATCTGATTGAAATTTTCTGTATATTCTGTTTTCATTATCTTTATTTTAACTATTATAACGAGAACTGTGAGGTCATTATCTTACCTTACCTTATGCCCCGTTAAATTCTGAATAATCAGTTAAGGTTCATTTTAGCGTGAATTAAGTCTCGAAAAAAAGAAGATATTGTCTGCGATGAGGCCCAGGGACTTTAGTGTATGATTAAGATATGTTGTTTATGATGGACTTGGGTATAGAGTATCATAGAGATGTCTATATATATATATATGTTAGTGTATTTGAAGTCTTAGTTAACCAGACTCACAATTATTCTCAGATTTCCCCCATGAATGTGTTAGAAAATGAAATGGGGCTTAACGTCTCCTCAACTTTGAGCATTTTTAGACTGTGCAATGCAATTAGAATTTTGCCTGGACAGTACTGTTTGTACGTGACCAGTAGTAGGGTCGCCTGTCCAACCTCGTGGGTTTTCTCTAAGTCTTCTTGATTCCACCCACTGCTAAAGACCACTACACGCAAGCGAATTATTAAAATAACATTGAACCATGTGTTAGTCCTAGTTTGTGTCGTTGTCCTGGTGGCATTACATCGGTTGTCCATGAGGCATGGTAGCAGTTGTCGTAGTGGCATGATGACAGTTATCCTAGTGGCATGGTGACAGTTGTCCTAGTGGCATTACATCAGTTGTCCATGAGGCATGGTGGAAGTTGTTCTAGCAACATGATAGCTGTTGTCCTAGTGGCATTATGCAGTTGAGGCATGGTGACAGTTATCTTAGTGGCTATTGTCGTAGTGGCATTACGTCAGTTGTCCATGCACCACAGTGAAAGTTGTCCTAGCAGCAATTTTCTTAGTGGCAGTTGTCCATGAGCCATGGAGGCAGTTGTCCTATCAGCAAGACGGCTGCTGTCTCTATGAATCTGATTGAAGAGTATATATGCTGATTTATATTATATTATATGTTAAATACAAGTTGTTAAGACACATCTCTTTCACAAAATAAACCAGAAGATAATATTTAATGATCATTATATAATAAATTAAAAGTATTGGTGCTGTGTATTATTATATATGTTAGTTATGTTGTATGTTGTATATATATTTCTATATTTTCATGCTCAAAGCATATTTTTGTGTTGATATACTGTGGTAAAAAGAGATTCCTTACATATTGTAACTGCTGTTAAAGCGAGAATTTCATATATTTTTTAAGTTATATTTTTAAAATGTATTAAAATAAGGCTTAAGATAGATGGTATCTATAAACAAACCTACCTTGTTAAAGAATAATCCTATTAATCATATGATTCACTATTGCCAGTTGAGAAATTGGCAAAAATATCACTTTCAACTTCAAATTCAAACGTTTGAAGAAAGCTTTTCCATGGGGGAAATAGAAAAAAAAGGGAGGTAATTGTATTATTACTTCTGGTATGAATGATTATTAAGTGTGACAATGATATTTATGATCGTATACTGAGCGCCATAGAAAACGCATCATTTAGTTTTTCGTATAACAAAATGATCCTGTAAACATATCTTATATCTTATTCGTACTTTTGGTTTTGACCCCTCAAACTTTGTACCGTTGATTACAGATTAAACATCCATAAGTGTACAAATGTGTTGTTATTGATGTGTTCCCATTTGAATATTGTTCACAATAAGAAGCAAAATAAATAAGATATGTTTACAGGATCATTTTGTTAAACGAAAAACTAAGTGATGCGTTTTCTGTTGCGCTCAGTATATAATGGTGAGTTGACAACCTATTGAGCAAAAAACATAGAAATAATTATGTTTTGACTTTCTTAGATAATATGAAATTCTCGCTTTAAGTAAAGTTAGCGAGAATTAACCATGATTTTGATTGGTGGTTTTACTATGGATCTCTTCTGTCCTGAATGGCTCCCATATTGTAAATTTGGTGTAGAACGTTGTTATGCCGTTCAACTTTCGTTTTACATCTTTCATACACACAAAGTCTAAATAAACATTTTCGATTTCATTACATATGAAATTGGAAGTGAAATAAATAATTCTAATAATCCTCAAAGTATACTGAGTGTTTTTATACGCCCACATTTTCATGTGGAGGTATATTGTTGTCGCCCGTGTCCGTCCAGACGTCTATAATTTGTTTCTGGACAGTCTACCTACAGGCCACAATTTTTGTCTGATTTTGTAGAAACTTTAAATATTGGTTTTGATATTGGCATGTATCGGATCAAAACTTCATGGATAATGTCCACTGATTGTAAGCTTGTGGTCTCCCTGGACGTTCAAATATATCACTGTTAAAATATAATGATCATTGAGTTCACATTTCGTGAAAATTGGACCGGAACTGACGACAGAATGGCCGTTCCTCATAAGCAAACAGTGTAAAAGTATAGTATGTCAAGGTTGTGGATCCGCTAGAGGTCACAATTTTGATCCAATTTGGATGAAACTTCATATTTATATCACTAAGATCTCGGATCCTTTCAATATTTGCACATATCGGTCTGTAACTGCCAGGATTATGGCCCCTGATTGTACGAAAAAATCACATTATTTGTCTTAGCTTGTTCTCAGTCCATCTCTTGCAAAATGTGGGCATATTTTGCATGGCAACCACTTGTTGACTAAATCATTGAAATGGGATTTAAAATGTCGGACAACTAGCTTCGTGAGAAGTAGAAATTTTGAAATAATTGAGTAAGTGGTCCTATATTACATGTATGTATGCATATCTTTTCGCTTTTTTTGTATTCTTTATATTTTAAAGTTTATTTCGATTTATCGAAACTGGTGTTTGCCTTTCTCTGTCATGCCCTCAGTTTGTTATGCAATTAGTTTGAGGAAAAATTTTCTGAGAGTATTTCCTTAATGTTTGCATTTTTTGCCTTTTCCTGGAGAATTATATGTATGCAAAATTTAAATTTATTGTCTTACAAAAATTGGCACATCACATTAAAGGTGGAATCAGTCATAATTTCTGGCCTGCATGTTAAAGAACCATAACTCATAGTACACTCCATGGCATAAGCCCATCTTCATTAGCCCAAAGGGGGGTTGGGATGGCCTAGTGGTCTAGAGTGCCGCGCTTCGACCTCTTGCTGGCCGGTCACCTCTGGCTAGCGGCTGTGGTTTCGATCCCTGGTGTGAGCGTATGTGGCAAGGAGATAGAGGTGCCTTCTCAACCTCGTGGGTTTCGTCCAGGCACTCCGGTTTCCTCCCACTGCTAAAGACCCCTACGCGCAAGCGAATTATTGAAATAAAATTAAACCATATGTTAGTCTCAAAATGACCTAGTTTGTGTCGAGTGGACGTTAAACCCCATTTCTCTCTCTCTCATTAGCCCAATCTTCTGGTGACTTTATATTTAACGTTTTCTGGCATGGGTTTCCCCTTGTCAGTTTTTCAGTGATGCAGGACAGTGGGCTTGGCAAGGACAAATTGGCGTGCAGGTAAAAGATCCCTTAGCAGTTGGAATTCAATATAAGAGTAGGCCATAGCGTGGCTGCCCGGGCAAAATTTCCCTCATAGCACAATGTATGGCGCAGGCCCGTCTTCATTATCCCAGTTTACGAGCAAAACAGTAGGGAGAGAGAGAGAGAAATGGGGTTTAACGTCCACTTGACACAAACTAGGTCATTTTGGGACTAACATATGGTTTCATATGAGGATGTTAAACCCCATTTCATTTCATTTTATATTTAACGCAAATGTTTAATTAAAGCGCTAAAGTTTAAATTGGTTCGGTCTGATTAAAATATTTTGTTTTGTTTCTTTATACATTCGATGGTATATGGTACAGGAAGATCTGACCAGTTGTACTGGAAGTTTGCGTCAGGATCGCACGACTGGCTTTTGACCCTATGACGTCAGACATTGATTAATTAATCAGCGTTGACGTTTGTAGTGGTTTACCCATAGTTCCGTGCATGGCAAGCCAAGAACTCGCCCTAACAGACCATTTCATTGGGTAATCCCTCGCTGCAACCACAACACCGGTAATATAGCAACTCTTCCAGATGCTAGTGTAGTAAAGACAAGTCAAATGAAATTTTGAACTATAAGATACGAAATGAAATAGGATCTGTGTTGTAATCAGATTGAAATTGGGTAGGGGGTGTTGGGATGGCCTAGTGGTCTAGAGTGCCGCGCTTCGACCTCTAGCTGGCCAGTCACCTCTGGCTTGTGGTTTCGATCCCTGGTGTTAGCAGGGAGATAGGGCGCCTTCTCAACCTCGTGGGTTTCCTTCGGGCACTCCGGTTTTCTCCCACTGCTAAAGACCCCTACGTGCAAGCGAATTATTGAAATAAAATTGAAACCATATGTTAGTCCCAAAATGACCTAGTTTGTGTCGAGTGGACGATAAACCCCATTTCTCTCTCTCTCTCTGAAATTGGGTAGCCCCTATTTAAAACATAATGTATATTCACAAAGTAAACTTTGTATTTCTTGTTTGGATAATGTTACAACCAGTGGTCCACTTCCATTCACGGTTTATAAAGATACAATAAATTTTAAATTTGACACCATTCGGCATAAGGTCTGTTACTGACTCTGTCTTTAGTAGGATGTTAAATTGCTAAACCTTATTTCATTTGCTGTTACTGATTAGGGCACTGGTTCTCGAAGTCTTAACTAAAGATAAAATCCGAATTTTAGTAGATACTTCACTTTTGATTGACTAAGCACTAAAATCAATCTAATATTATCCAGTGAAATTAATAAAATGTGGATTTTTATCTTGGTTAAAATTTCATGAAACAGGGCCCCTGATTTTGCCAAAACCTGGGCTGTGTGTTTAGGATTGTAGTAAGCATTACCCAAATCATGCTGATAATAGAATAAATAATATTGCTGCTATATATTATATTTGTCAATAATATGTTGAATATTTTTTTTTATTTTAATTCCATAAATATTTTTACACATAAAATAAAATGGTGTATCTCTACTCTGTTCTGTTCGGTTCTTTTGAACTGGTTTCAGAAAAATTAAAATCACCCCAAAAATTAGAGCAATAGTTGAAATAGGCGTATAGATCATGATATAGACCTATTTCATAATCACCTTATTTGGAATAACTGCAGACATAGGCCTCTGTATAACCCCCCAAAATACTGGTAAGTGCCAGCCAATGACAGACCTTATGATCAAACATGCCTTAGTCCACTCGACCAATTCCCCCAAATGTCATATACCCAACAGAGTAAGATATTGTGAGGACTTCTGGATCAGGGCACTGGATCAGGGCTGGTATATGTTTTAGGACACTGGATCAGGACAGGTGATATGCTGGTATATGTTTTAGGGCACTGGATTTGCTGGTATATGGTTTAGAGCACTGTATCAGGGCAGGTGATTTGTTGGTATGTGTTTAAGGGCACAGGATTAGGGCAGGTGATTTGCTGGTATATATATGTTTGTTGTACATTATATAGAAATATTATTCTTTATCCAAAAATAAATTATTTAAAGTATGAAATGTTGATAAAGTAAATGAATGAATTTAAATGAAATAGTTGTACTACTGCATTTATAGATTATGTGATCCACATCAATAAAATTGACGTAAAAACTGATTTCTAGTTTACAGTCTTCGGCAAAAACTGGACCCCAACTTCTACTCTTCTGCCATGTGTCTTTCTATCTGTCATGCCTTTCAGACAGAATGTTCAATTTGGTGTAGGAAGAGTTTCATCAGCTGAATGTTTTGACTGAGTCAGATGATGAACATTTGTGGACTAGAAATTGGGCCTCCAAGTGTTCCTCATCTTGTTCTTGCTATTTCGAACCCAGGACCTTCATGTTAGGGGTCCCCACGTCTTGGCCATCGCAGGGATTTCAAACCAATACTTTCTAGCTAAGGGTAGAGTTTCCCCCACCCCCTTTTTCTAGGCCATTGCTGGGACCTTCAAGTTAAGGGACCATATCCCCCCACCACCTACTTTTCGGATATCGCTTGTCTCAAACCCAATACTGTCTGGTTACAGGTCCACTTCCCCCTCCTCCTACTTCTTGGCAATCACCCTGAACCCACGACCTTATACAGTTTGGACACCTCCCCCCCCCCCCGACCCAACGCTCATTAAGTAAGGGGTCCTGTTTCCCATCACTCTGAACCCACAACCTTCAAATTGGCATCCCCCCCCGATATAACACTTCTTGTGCATCATCGCTGGAACACGATTCCAAAACATTCTAGTTTTAGGAGTCCAGTTCCTCTCTCCCTCCCGATCCAACACTCCTTGTGCTACGCTGGGATTTGAACCTAAGATTTTTATAGTTAGGGATCAAGTTCCCTCGACCCCTACTGAACAGTTAATAAAAGGAAGACAAACAGAGATAACTGTTTATATTTCAAATCTTAAAATACAAATATTTTTCTATGTATCTCCATTTTAAAATACATGTACAATAGAAAACATAATTTACAAAATGTAGAAATGATTATTTTATAGCAAATAGTAGTCTGACTGTAAATAAACATTCTGATTTAATGGAAATTGTCAAAATCCAGATGAACAAATTATTATGAAGTTAGGTCAACAGCACCAGGGGGAGGGGAGGGGGTTATTGTCATGCCCATGGCATTACCCAGTGTTTTACCGAGAGAGAGATTTAAGTCCACTCACACAAACTAGGTCATTTTAGGAGGAACATGGTACAATTTTTTTTCAATAATTCACTGGCACAAAAGTTTCTTTTACAGTGGAAGGACAACTGGAAGTTAATGAGGACATTTCGGGACTAACATATGGTTTAATTTTATTTCAATAATACGCTTGCGGGTAGGGGTCTTTAGAAGAGAGAGAGAGAGAGAAATGGGGTTTAACTTCCACTCGACACAAACAAGGTCATTTCGGGACTAACATATGGTTTCAATTTTATTTCAATAATTCGCTTGCGCGTAGGGGTCTTTAGCAGTGGGAGGAAACCGGAGGTTGAGAAAGCGCCCCTATCTCCATGCCACATACGCTCACACCAGGGATCGAAACCACAGCCGCAAACCAGAGGTGACCGGCTAGCTAGAGGTCGAAGCGCGGCACTCTAGACCACTAGGCCATCCCAACCCCACCCTTGTATTATAATTATTGCTACCCTGGTGCTGATACTGTATTAACAATTCAAAATAAATGTTTTTCTTCCTTTTTTTACAATACACTAAATCTTAGAAGATTTTCCTGATAAAGACTACAAACTGCTGTCAACATCAAAAGTCATTCGGTCCTGAGACTGATACCATATCGTCAAGCTAACGCAAATACTACCTCATCACACAATCAGAAAGAGAGAGAGAGAAATGGGGTTTAAAGTCCACTCTACCCAAACCAGGTCATTTCGGGACTAACATATGGTTCAATTTTATTTCAATAATTTGCTTGCATGTGTGGGTTTTAAGCAGTGGGTGGAAAGTGGAATACCCTGAGAAAACCCACAAGGTTAGACAGGCGACCCTACTCCTTGTCACGTACAACTGGGGAGTCGAAACCTTGCCAGTTGACTCAAATATTTCGAAGTGTATTCCTTCACAGTTTCAAATGTGTAGTATGATAATTATGTCTACTGTGTGGCACGGGCAATTTTTGCTTTAGTTTGACAATATGTTTTTTTAAACAGTATAAAATTATCCACAGGACGTCATATAGAGAATATGTGAATATACCCCTTCGCTTTTCAGTCGACAACGTGGTAGTAAAATTATGTATCATTTTAAAAAAATAGTGATATAGTAATGATATAATAATTCTTACATAAACTTATAACAAAGAAATATACAAAGAGCACAGGGGAAGAACGATCTAAGTCACTTTTTTAACGAACCCCAGTTAATGGCGCCATCTGGTAGCAAATTGTATAAGCTTTCTGTGGAACAATTAATTTCAGGTAAAAACAATCGAAGTCACATCGAACCAAGGCCCTTCTGAATTGACACCCCCACCCCGGGAAATACGTCCATCGTAGCCTTTATTTAACTGAAAAGTGGAAGTCAGTTGTTGTACTGGTTTTATGATTCGTATTAAACATCATTTTGAAGTTGTAATTAAACCCACTTGTTGTTCTGTTCGCGTCAAGCATTCTCGTCCAAAAGTTTGTTTTGCCTTTTATGCGAAAAGACAAAAATGTGTCTTAGATCGTTCGTCACCTGGACTCTTCATATATATACCTATATATATCTATACACTGTATATGCATACAAAATATTACATAACACTCACAAAAAATCATAACATTAATCATCCACATTTGAATCGGGGAAGTTAAATTCCTAGAAAAAAATATATCTTTCATGAACTTTTGAATGGTAGTCTAGGTAACCTAATCTGATACAAAGTTTAAATTTTATTGTCTGAGAATATTGTAAAGAAAGTCTGCATGGTAACCAACAGAATCTGATATGAAATTTAAAATTGTGTTGTCTTGGTCATACGTTCAACTACTGATATGATGTCTTATTGTCAAAGAGTATAGAAAAGAAATCTGCATCGTAACCCAGGAAACGGTTTCAAAATGATGTATAGTCATCTCTACCCTTCTGCCGATTTGTCACTGTGGAACTTCATCAGTCCATGGGCAGGAAGGCGGAGAGAGGGAGAAATGGGTATTAACATTCCTTTTGACACAAACCACTGTAAGTCATTGCAGGACTAATGGGTAGAAAATCTTTCACAACAATAGTACATTACAAAACCCCTTGTCCCCCCCCCCTTTTTTTTAAAAATATATAATGATTATTTTTTCCAGAAATTTGACTTCTTTCAATTCTAAGATTAAAAATGCTGAGGGAACAAGCTGAACATTGATCTATGAAAAATATTTAAAATCAACAAAGAATCAAATAATGAACTCAATTATTTAAATCTTCCTTCACTTAAGATTCTTCAGAGATTAATTTTTGGTAATAATTGAAAATCTCTCAATGGGAGAACTGGAAATTGCATCTGGGGAATGTTTTGAGTGATTTCTAAAATATTAAAACTGAGACTAACTCAGTTGATTTTGGTGGATTGAGAACTACTATAGCACTTTTTTTTTTCAAACTTAATTTGAAATTTTGAATTATCAGTAAATACAGTTTTTGATAACTAACAAAAGGCACTTAAAATAATGATGAGCAAAGAAAATACCACCGGACTATATTATGCTTTAATTCATTTCAATTCCCTAATTGTCATCTGAGGAATGGGAGAATCCCTGGGGGAATCCCTTGTCATTTGAGGAATGGGGGAATCCCTCAGGGAATGGGAAATCCCTTGTCCATTCGAGGGATGGGGGAATCCCTTGTCATTTGAGGGATGGGAGAATCCCTTGCCAACTTCAATATTATATAGGTGGAATCTTTGAACGGAACAGCAGTCCAAAAATGTTTCAATTCTGGTCAGATAGAGAAATGAGGATTACCTGGTCCTCTCGACACATTCCTGTTCCTTATTTACACAGATTTGATGAAAATTTGTCAACATTATACAGATTATGGTTAACACAAGCGGATGTCAGCTATGATCTTGGCTAAAATCATTTGATAGGCTTCTTTACTTTTTTGATTGAATCCAAGCTTTGAGATTATCTAACGTCGATATATTTTGATTTGTTTATTAAAAGTTAAATAATCAACATGGAATAATTTTAGCATGAATTAAGCTGTGAAAGATTGTAAGTGTCATCTATATATGGGTTGAGAGAGAGAGAGAAATGGGGTTTAACGTCCACTCGGCACAACTAGGTCATTTCGGGACTAACATATGGTTTAATTTAATTTCAATAATTCGCTTGCGAATAGGGGTCTTTAGCAGTGGGAGGAAACCGGGGTGCCTATCTCCATGCCACATACGCTCACACCAGGGCTCGAAACCACAGCCACAAGCCAGAGGTGACCGGCAAGCTAGAGGTCGAAGCGCGGCACTCTAGACCACTAGGCCATCACAACCCCCCTATAAGGGTTGACCCTATATAATCTGATTGAATCAAAGCTTGGAGATTAACTAGCTTTCATATTTCAATTTTCATTTCTTGACTAAATATCAAATAATTAATTTCGAGTACATTTTAGGCTAGACCCGCAATTGGCAAATGACAGAGAGAAATGCTGTTAACGTTTGACACAAAATAGGTCATTTTGGGATTAATATATGGTTCAATCCTTTTATTTCAATAATTTGCTTGCTAGTAGGGGTCTTTAACAGTTGGAAGAAACCCTAGGACCCAGAGAAAAGCCACAAGGTTGGACAGGCGACACTACTCCTTGTTTCGTACAAGCTAGAAATTCAAACTACGCCACTTGACTCAATTACAGACCTTATGATACAACGCGCACACATTTACCACTTGGCTACCCAACCCCCGTCATTCAAAGAATGAATAAAGGGAAGTTTTGCCCAGACAGCAAATGGATTTCAACAGTCAAAGGTTCTTTTCCATGAATGTCGAACAGAAAAGAAAATGGATGATACAGTGCTTGATTCGTCACCACTTGAAAATATATAGCAGACATAATGAAATCAACATTATTACTATTAACTAACTAAAAATTTGCTCAAGTACAGAAACAATAACTTATTCATATTTACTGTTCATTGCAGAATAAATATGAAGATCAATTAAGAAAATATCTAAATTCATCTATGACTTAATACTAAGGCTACTTAATACAACACAGGCCCGTAGAGACTGAGAGCAGCGGTTAGGTAAAGGGGGGAGACAATTTTAAACTTTATCATTAAATTAACTATTCCGCAGTCAACTCGTCAGGAATTTCTAGCAAACTTAAGTTTGCCACTACTGCTGCCATATTTCATACCAAATCCCCCCCCCTCACTCGCCACAAATTTATCATCCTACAGGCCCATATGCAACAGGTACATCATCTATGATAATCTTTTACAATCTTAATCGTACACATAATCTAATGTTAGTAGTAGACTGTAAAAAAACAAACCTAAACAAGATACATGTTATATATATATATATATAAAATATAATTAAATAAATTCTAGGCCAATGTAAATTAACAAACAGCTTGTTCAATACTATTGATAGGTGTTGTGCACATGGTATTATAAAACAAGATGTTAGTGCAACATGAAGAGTTGTTCACTTAAAAAGTGACCTATGGCCATAAATAAAATAAAACCAAGTACAATCAATCCAAACCATTAGACAAACCATTCGCATGACCGCTAACCAGTTACACGACCACTAGCCAGTCACACGACTGATAACCACTAGCCATTTGCACGACCGCTGGTCATTTGCACGATTGATAACCAGTTTTACGACCACTAGCCATTCGTACGATCGATATCCAGTCGCATGACTGCTAGCCAGTTACATGACCGATAACTAGTAGCACGATTGCCAGCCATTTAAATGACCACTAGCGATCTGTACGACCACAAGCCATACACCAGAAATATGGAGTGAAATTTTGACAGATATTGCTCGACTGCAACGTTCAAATTGGTGTGACCTGACAAAGTAATTTCTTGGTGCACAAACATCTTGTTTTAGTTCTGTGACAGTGCTGGCTGTGATATGTCATGATGCGTGAATCATATAACGAAAAAACATAAATCTACGGAGAAACAGAAAACAGACGGCAATCTAAAAGTCATCCATAAACAAGTTTCACTTCATGATATAATATATATATATTGATAAACTTTATCAAATAGTTTTTACGAATAAATATTCATGGTACAACAATAATGATAATATAATATAATGATAATATTTAACAATTAAGGGACCATTGCAAAATTTTTAACATGTGGTTCAACCCATCCTGCAATCCAGTTTTAGTTCTGCAGGTTATTTGTTTTAATAGACTTTGCTACGGTCCCTAACTGGCACAACCTTACGAAAAAAACAAACATTTCTTTTTAACGATTTTATATTTCTAACAGCAGATAAAATCGCATATTAGTTATCATATAAGCAGAAAATGGAAAGGTTATGGAGGTCGAACGAAGTATAAAATGGAATATATAAAAAATTAAACCACGGAAACTGGCAAGTACATACACAAATGTATGCATGAATAATTTTCAACATAGCGAAGCTAAATTCGATGCTGTGTTACGACCTGGAATCTTTTTTCTCCAAAATTTTCTACTGATTTTTATAACGATGAATCAAAAAGAGACATAAATGAGGTTTCTCGTCCATTCGACACAAACTAGGTGCTTGCGGGACTAACACATGGTTCAATATTATTTTAATATTTTGCTTGCCTTGCACGCAGGGGTCTTTTAGCAGTGGGAGGAAACCAAAGTACTACTCCTTGTCAAGTACAAGTGGGGAATCAAAATGATGCCACTTGACCTTACGACCTGACATTGTTTAACCATTCGGCCAAACCACTGAACCCGTCCGCCCATTTTTAAACGGGTGGATACATTTTAAGTTTTTTGTGTGACTGCAACTATACATAAGTTTTACATCATTGAATTATTCTGCTATTTAATTATTTAAAAAAGATTTTTAAGGTTTAAAAAAAAAGATTCCAGGTTTGACAGGAGAAAGCAAGAGAAGTGCAGACGGGTAGATATAGCCTAATTATTATTAAAGCATCATAAAGTCGTAGAAGCAGGGGATGAGATATATATATATATATATATATATATACATTAATAATTATTACAAAATCAATCAGTAACCTACAAAACTATTTTTTGGCAACTTACATGAAAGCACAGCTACGAACACAAATTAAGGCTTAAATAACAAAGGGGCTCGAATTCAATTGACGACTTATCTAAACATTATACAAAACAAATCCCTCAGGTGGATAAGTTATTCAAGGGTTTTTCCTTCCTCAATGAATTGAAATCAATCCAAGATATAAACCTTAGGATGTGAATATTATGTTGAATTCAGCAAGCTGGGATATCTCTCTCACATGTAATAACGGTCAATAATTTAATATCCAAAAATGTAGCAAAAATGGCAAGTTAGGGAGATAGGATTATGCTGATTTAAAAGAATATAATATCCGGTCCATATAATTTAATTTAAAGCACAACCTGTATGTAATTCATATAAAGAAAATATAACAAAGATTTGAATTTAATAAATATGTAGTAAAATAACAGAATACTGCCATCCCATTGGCTGAAAGCTAAAATCAGCACTATGACTTTAGTGCTCAGCCAATCAACAGCTTACATTCTTTATATATTTTGGTGCTCAGCCAATGGAAAGCCTGCATTATCAAGATATTAGATTTAAGATTTCCTGAATAGAGGCCCTGGAATATTTAAAGGGGGCTGGGGGACATGAAACAAGGGAATTGGCATGTACTCCGAGACTACAGTAAGAAAGAAGGGGACTTAAAGTGAAAATTGTGCAATCGTCTCGTTCAATGAAAAATTGAATGTCTTTCAACTTTTTTAAATTCATATCAAAAATTCAAAGTGTGGATTTAATCATGGAAAGATTTAAACCAATTATAATTCTTCAAGGTCTTGGTAAATAAAAATCACTCAATGCTCTGTTTAAAATTTAAAATTCAAAACTAGCGGTAATAGTTTTTGATAAGGGCGACCAAGTAATTTCTCATCCTGAAGCAGAAAACCCCACAGAATCAATCACATATATTGCTATATTCCTTACCTAAAATTCAAAAACATCGATATATTTCGAAAGACATTCAATTCTATTATCACAAAGTGCGGCCCCAACTCTCCGTTTTTATTTTAGAAAACATTAATATTTGAATACAAAATAGAAGGGATGGTTGATAAATATTTTATAAGGCAATGAAATACGAGATTTGTATTTTTTTTTTTATATATTTTCGTTTTATAATAGGTACATTTAACAATATTAATTATTATAAAATCAACACAACACGAGGGGGAAAAACAATAATTGAAATATTTTTGACCAACTTCACTTAAGAAAGTTGTCTCGAATGTAATAGTTTAACGCACGGCTTTCAATTAAAACTTTGGCAGGATGATGGATTTTAATTACGTAAGAATAGCAAGAACCTTCCCTATAAATAAACTTTTCACCAATTTCAGTTGAGAAATTGTCTCGAATGTAACAGTTTAACACATAAATTTAAATTAAAAATTTGGCAGGACGTCAAATTTTTATGTATTTTGTTTATTGGTGGTGTATAAGGCCCTGATCAGTATCCAACATTTTATGTGATCGGTGTATACAGCCCTGATTAGCATCAAACATCCTACGAATTTGAAATTATGTGATTTAGTCTTAGTCTGAAACAGTAACCTGCACCGTAAACAGATTTTGAAATAACATCAGTAGTCTTAAACAGTAGCCTGCACTGTAAACAGATCACAGTATCAACCTTTGATCCCCCCAAAAATAGGAAACTGAATGCAATTTCCTTACTTTTTATCAAAAGTTGACAAGTTTTAGATATAGAGATGTATATATAAGCCTTGACGTAAACCACCTGATCAAAAACTTTGTTTGACACTGATAAATGAAATGAAATGGCGTTTTAAGTGCTACTGTTCTGCTCCAAACTGGGCTAATGAAGACAGGCATACGCCATACAGTGTGCTATGATGGAAATTTGGCCCAGACAGCGGCACTACAGCCTACTCTTATATCGGATTCCAACTGCCAAGGGATCTTTTATGTGCACGCCAATTTGTACACGAGACCAGTTTTTCTAACGACTATATAGCTGTCCATGTCAGGCCCTCCGTCCAGCATCACTGACAAGATGGAAACCACGCCAGCAAATCTGGATGAACTTTCTCTGCCAATGCAGGGACCGAACACCCGACCTCCATGCTAGCGAGCCAGCGTCTTACCCACTTGTCCAACACAGATAATCAAACAGTGTATATATTATAATATGTATGCTTTGAAGATAATTTATACTTGACATAGTCTATGGCCAGGTGGCTTATATCCACGCTTGCATATATGAATATAAAAAGTTGACTAAGGTATTAGATATATGAATATAAAAAATGTAACATACACATGCCAGGTCATAAGACACTTAATTTGTGTCTGATAAAGTCTTGGACACATGCTTTTTATTCTGGCTTGTTTAAAATATAGTTAAGGTAACAAAAATTCCCTAAATCATAAAACGAACATCTTAGACGTGATGATATATATAAATATAGAACATTTACAAGGACAGTATTTTTTGTTGTTTTGTTTTTTATAGCATCAAGCTACGAAAGAGACGTAATATATAATATAAATACCAGTAAAATAGACAGTTTGTGTAAAATATATGAGCTAATTATTGTATCGTGATCCCAGATATCAGTTATCAAATAATTCTTAGATTTAACCTGATCTGAATTACAGAATTATAAATATTTATAAACGTCAAAAAGGTCGAGTGGTTTGGTAGTTTTTATCAATCAATAAGATACATGTATTTTAGACAATATGAAAAAATGAGATTTCTTCCAAAAAAAGAACAGAGGAGAAACAACAAAGATATCAAAAATATTTCATATTTTCCACCGGATCACAAAAACCATGTATCAGGAATCGTCTTTGATTGTAAAAACCAAATTATACCATAAACAAACACAGTCAGCTCCCATTGCTTTTATTATTGCTTATTGTTTCATGTTAAAGCAGACTTAATCTGTCTCTTTACCGTAGAAATTTACAAAATTTCAAATTGTCGAGATTTTGAAATTTCCAGAGCAATTTTGTCATCGCTTAAATCTGGGTGGCACCTGTGCGGTTTTCTGTATGAAAGAATATTGTTATTGCTTTAAGGCTGTCGTATATAAAATAAGAAAAGGTAAAAGGTACAGATCAAAGAAAATCAGAGAATATTTAATAACTATTATTATAAGTTAAGCTATTGGCTTCTTTTAGACTTTTTCCTTGTATTCTTTGAGAACTGTTTTATTTCTTCCGATCCTCTGCAAGTTCTTATTCTCCCTGGCTTCTTGTATAAACAGTCGATTTCATAATAACTCTCTTTAACAGATTACTGAAAAACCAAACAATTTAACCCAAAAATAATATTCACTTTCTGTACCAGCCAGGGCCCTGTTTCACGAAATTTTAACTTAAGATAAAATCCAATTTTAGTAGATACTTCAATTTTGATTGGCTAAGCACTAAAATCAATCTAATATTATCCAATCAAATTACTAAAATTGGGATCTTATCTTAGTTAAAATTTCGTGAAATAGGCCCCAGGATTATAATGAATATGAGAGAGAGAAATGGGGTTTAACGTCCACTCGACACAGACTACGTCATTTTGAGACTTAATTTTATTTCATCGATTCGCTTGCCCGTAGGGGTCTTTAGCAGTGGAAGACTACCGGAGGGCCCGGGGAAAACCCACGAGGTTGGACAGTTGACCCTATTCCTTGTCACGTACAACCAGGGATTCGAAACCACGCCAATTGAGTCAATGAAGAGGAGTTTAACATCCTACTGGTCTGCTCCTAAACTGAGCTAATGAAGATGTGCATATGCCATACAGTATGCTTATATATCGAATTCCAACTGTCAAAGGATTTTTTGCTTGGCCGCCAAAGTGTACATGGGACTTCGGTTTTCCATCCCATCCTAACGACTAGATATTTTGCCTTGCCAAGCCCTCTGTCCTGCACCACTGACAAGAGGAACAAGACTGGAAAATCGAGACACACTTTCTCAGCCATTGAATTGAACCCTTCCTGGTTGGCAAGCCAGTGTATGATTTAGATAAAGAGCTGGCCCTTCTCACTGTATTTCAAAAACAGAAATGAAGGTATTGAGAATTTCATTCAAATTACTTTATTTCGGCCCAAAGAAAGACCTTTAATAAGCAGATTTAGATCTTGCATAATGTATGTTTAACAGTTTATATAACATGTCAGGCCTAAAGAAAGACAGGCAATAGGCAGATTTAACTCTTACATAATGCCTGTCTAATGTCTTACCTGTTTGTTTAATAATGAATCATCCTCCTTAAAATCCGGAGGTGTTTTTCGAGAATATTTCAGATTTAATTCATCTCCTAATTGATTTAAAATATCAAGAGTCTTATCTAACATTTCCTTCGTGTGGGCGGCAGACATACACAATCTAACACGACCTTCAATAACGGGCGTAGCTGGGAAACCTACCACCACTACACCTAACCCCCTCTCTAGAGCTTTCCGTGATATTGAACTGTAAAACAAAAACAAATAAAGGGATTATTGTAAATAATGTATTTTGTATTTTCATCCAACCATCTACATTTTTCTGGTGATCTGAAAAAAATCTCTACTTTTATTTAAAAAAAAAAAGAAGTTCTACTTTAGAAAAAGAGCTCTACTTTAAAAAAAAAACAGAAAAGAGCTCTACTTTAAAACAAAAAAAGAAAAGAGTTCTATTTCAAAATAAAAAAGCTCTACTTTAGGCAACACAAATTAAATAAGTTGTTTCTCGGGCACCGCCCACACCAAAAAATGGTTGCGCATGCAATCTTTTTATTGAGCTTGATGAAAAAAAATAAAAAAATAATGCCCGCCCAGTCATCAATACGTAAGTCAAAAAAAATATATGCCGCATGTGCCTACAGGCGTCATACATATAGGCTATATCCATTGCAGTGTATTAAATTGATTTAGTTGAAAATACTCATTTACGGGTCATTATTATCGATCGATACCGCTGATCTATATAAATAAGATCAGTGATCGATACACATTGAAAGAACCTCCATTTTCGATCACGTGACATAAAATTACCTCCCCTGATGAAATAAAAGTTAATTCGTACACAATGAAACAGTTCACAACAATAGTTGAATGCATTTGCATAATACTTATATACCGAGGTGTTAGCTAGAAACGCGCTTGACTTTTTCGTGATTCTATATATCTTCGGCTAAATGTAATTGTGTGAAAAAATATTTTTTGGAGAAGTTGTCAATGCGTTAACACAGGAATGTAACGAAAGCGTTAGTATAAAGTCGTCCTTGCACGAAACGACGCAGTTGTATGCGCATGCTAAACGGAAATCGTAGTCACCCTCTCACCCAAGTCAACAACAGCGATGACTTTCAACTCGACAATGTGTACGCGTAATTTTTAGTAAAACGAACCACTTTTTGATCGCCACGTGTTTAGGCCCATTGATTTCCGTCAAAGTCGAGAAAGGAGGTCTTTTCGTTTCAGAGTGGACAGTTATTGAGGTTGAAAAGTCCACCACGGTTACTGACGTGAAAAGTCCACCGACGGTTACTGACGTGATACCCATGCCGCCCATACTTTGATTCTTGAAACAATGCACATGCAGTCGTGGTGATCTGGTCTAATGGGCCGAGGGTCAAGTAATAAATAAAAAAAAAAAAAAAAAGAAGCGCCCTCACGCCCATACAATTTTCAGCAATAACCAAATTTTATTTTGCTCCGTCGGATAGCCAACATTGAAATAAAAAAAAAAAGATGCCGCCCTCTCCCCCTACATTTTCAGGTGCCAATTGCCTGAGAAACAAGACATTTATTTTGTATGGCCTTAATAAAACAAAGCCCTGCTGGTTTGAACATAGTGAGGGATTTGATAAGGGGAGTGCGTAATTCCTTTTATTCGTAAGATGGTGGTTGCTGTTTGTTGTGTTAAACATCCACCAAGGGTGATATATCAAGGACAAGTTGCCTTTCCTGTGGGAGGAAACCAGAATACCACGAGGTTGAGAAGTCGGTCCTATCTGACACCAGGGATCGAAACCACGACTGCAAGTCAGATAGAGCTCAAAGCACGACAATAACAAATAATTCTTGATGTCAAAGCTTTATTTATCTAATAATTCTGGTTGAATACTAGCAATTATTCATCAAATAATTCTGGTTGAGTGTTAGCAATTACCTAATAATTCTGGTTGTGTGCTTGCCTTTATTTATAAATATTTCTGTGTGCTAGCCATTAACAAATAATGTGTGCTAGTAATTATCAAATAATTCTTGTTGTGTGCTAGCTTATAATGATTGTGTGCTACCTTATACTGGTTGTGTGCTACATTATATTTGTTGTGGGCTAGCCTATTCTGGTTGTGTGCTAGCTTATACCGGTTGTGTGCTAGCCTTTATTGATATTAAATACTACTTACGCTAGTTTAGTTGGATAAAAAACTATAAAAGGCACGACAGGTGAGTCTTTATTACCATAAACTATAAACCCCATCTCTTGTAAACGGCGTCGCATATACTGAGTATTCCACGCTAGTTGATTTATACGCTCAATACCTAGAATAGACATTATAACAATTGAGTAAGGTCATACTTCGAACCAGGAACTGAGAATGTTGTTGAATGAAATTTAAAAATCTCATTCACCAAATTGATGCAGAATTGTTCAAAGAACAAGAATGCCAATTTTCATGTTCATCAGACTTGAACTGACAGGGCCATAGGCTTTTTCGAGGAGCGTCACCCCAAGAAGAAGAACAACGGAGAGAGATAAGGGGGGTTTAAAGTCCAATTGACACAACTAAGTCATTTCGGCACTAAGATATTTTATTTCAATAATTCGCTTGCGCATAGGGGTCTTTAATAGTTGGAGGAGGAAACAGGAGGACCCGGAGAAGACCCACAAGGTTGGATAGGCGACTTGTCAACTGGGGAATTGAGACCATGCCAGTTGACTCACAGCGAGGATGTGTTAACCATCTGGCCATCCCTGTGAGTTTAGATCAAGGTGCAATGAGATAGTATATTCAAAATCAAATATTTGCTTTAATATCTCTCTCCTAGGAAAGAGAGAGAAATAGGGTTTAATATCCACATTCAACACAAGCTAGTTCATTTTGCGACTAACATGTGGTTCAGTTTTATTTCAATAATTCACTTGCACATTGGGTGAGGTTTGACGAGCGACCCTACTTATTGTCCTGTACAAGCAGGGAAGTGATACCATCCCACTTGACCCAATGACAGACTTGATTCAACGTGCACATCTTAACCATTTGGCCAAACAACTCCCCCAATAACCCTTAGGGAATAACGAATAAGTATTCAAAGATTCAAGAGGATCTGTTAACTGCAGACTAGCCAACACACAGATGTGAGCTGAGGCATAATAAGCTCACATAATGAAAGTCAACGCTTGACGTATAATTATGAAGACGTAAATCACTTGACTCTTTACTTACCTTTTTTGGTGCCATCAATTCCTGATATAATATCTATAACTGATATAACCTGTTTAGCTATAGGTGGCGGCACCGCTGCAGAATAAACGGAACTGTGGGAATGAAGGCGAAAATGGCGAATCAGAGCCTGCAAACAAGAAACAAACTTGATGAAGAACACCAAAAACTGACGTTTCTCACATTGTGAATAAGTGCTGGCAAGATATATAGTTGAATCGATTTATCACCTTCTCATGAATTGTGTATTGAATTGTGAGCCTCTGGATCGATGTATCACAACAAAATTATTTATATTTATTTTTTTATGTTTTTTATTCTGTTGCTTCAGTAACTACAATTAAATTGTAATAAATTGAGATAAAATAGTTCTATTTCTTTGTCTTTGGGAGGACTAGAAATTTTCACCATAAAAATATAAATTATTCATTTATCTTCTTGTTGTCTTGGTAAATAATGACCTAGCCCTGATTTCACAAAACATTCTCAGACATAAGTTAAGAATTTACTCAAAATTCTTCGCGTTATTTTAACTTAAATATAGCCTCTTATAAACCTTTTATTGTTTTAATGTATCAAATACATCAATAAGAAACTAAGTGCAAATTTTTGTGTTTCTGGATCAAAGATATTTCTCATAAACAGTGATTGAAAGTTGAGTCAATTCTTAACTTCAGTCTGAAAATGCTTCGTACAAGCGGGGAATCGAAGCCACACCACTTGTCTCAATGAAAGACCTGATTCAACGTACATGTGTTATCCATTCGGCGCCACCCCCAACCCCCATTTTCAAAATGTCCATAAAATCCATTGGAAAATGACAAAATATAGACCTACCTTACTACCTGCTAAGTATCCCCCAGCAGCCCCAAAACTTTTTGTAAACGTCCCCATCATAATATCGACTTCTTTGGGATCAATACCAAAATAATCTGTTACACCTCGACCATGTGGACCAAGAGCTCCAATACTATGAGCTTCGTCTAAATATACATAAGCTTTATATTTCTTCTTTAATAGTAGAATTTCTGGTAGACGAACAATAGACCCCTCCATACTGAAATAATAATAATAAAAAATCTTGATGCAAATTAAACTTGATCCTGAAAAGTAACAGGTTTTTACCTTCTACTTTTAAGCTAATGGACTGAAATAGGGTTCTACATCCTACTGGGCATACAGAAAGCTATGAGGGAAATTTTGCACGACTTTGTCCAATCAAAACTAAAAGAGAGAGAGAGAGAGAAATGGGGTTTAACGTCCACTCGACACAAACTAGGTCATTTCGGGACTAACATATGTTTTTTGATTTTATTTCACTAATTCACTTGCACGTAGGGGTCTTTAGCAGTGGGAGGAAACCAGAGTACCTGGAGTAAACCCACGAGGTTGGACAGGCGACCCCACTCCTTGCCACATACAACTGAGGATTCGAAACCACGCTAGTTGACTCAATGGCAGGCCGTACGATACAGCACGTGCACACGCTAACTATTCGACCATCCAACCTGCCCCCGCCCCCCGAATCACCGTTCTTTGCTTTGTCAGTACTTTAGGCATACACCACTAAGAAAAGGAAACTGCACTGATAAAACTAAACAACTTCTCACCTATAAACACCTTCCACTACTATCAATATTTTCTTCCATGGTCGATGATTTCGTGGACGACCCTCAATTAGTGCAGCTTTTAACTTTTTCTCCAGATCTGCCATATCTAATAATATAATAATAAACACTATGATAAAAACATAGTTACAAAAAAAGTCACAACTACCTGGCACAGTGACAGATAGAGAGGGAGAAAGGGAGAGAGAGAGAGAGAGAGAGAGAGAGAGAGAGAGAGAGAGAGAGAGAGAGAGATGGGGTTTAACCTTCACTCCAAGCAAAGTAGGGACTAACACTCGGGACTAACATATGGTTTAGTTTTATTTCAACAATTCTCTTGCGCGTATGGGTCTTTAGCAATGGGAGGAAACTGGAGTACCCGGAGAAAACCCACGAGCAATGGGGTCTAACGTCCAGTCGACGCAAAGTAGGTCATTTCGGGACTAACATATGGTTTACTTTTATTTCAACAATTCTCTTGCGCGTATGTGTCTTTAGCAGTGGGAGGAAACCGGAGTACCCAGAGAAAACCCACGAGGTTTGACAGGCAACCCTACTCCTGGTCACCTAAAACCGGGGATTTGAAACCACTCTAGTTGACTCAATGACATGCACATGCTAACCATTCGGCCATCCACCCACTTCCCACCCACGCACAGATAACTGGTAAAAAGATGTTCTCCTAAAACCAGTCATGTTACATTTTCCTGCTGAATGTGTCGTGGTTGATCATTCTGGATATTTGCACTATGAACTGGTAGTGTATTTCGGTATACACTTGAAAATGTTGCACTAAGACTTTATATGAGGCATTACATGTTTAAGCAAATTAATAAAAACTAAACTTACTATTATGTTTAAAAACTCTGATAGTAGAACCCGTTAATCTGGATCCGAGAACTAACGATGCATGATTTAATTCATCACTTAATAATAAACAACCCTGAAATACACAAAAACAACTGACACTGAAAAATTAGAAACACAGACAAGATGTTGACTGGCAACCCTTTTACGCCATTGTCAATATTAATTGTATCGGACAATTAGAAGCAGTTATTGTGCTCCAACAGAGTGACATACACAGGCGGACAAAATCGTTATAATAATCCTCTTTATCGATAAGGTAATAGACAATGAACATATTTAATAGCAATATGATTGGGTGTGCATATAATTACATGTATGTCCATGGGACATACGAAAACATACAAGAATTATTATTATTGTTCTAATATTACAAAAACCATATACGATATTACCTTTCCAACTAAGCATGGCATATTCATGGAATTTGTGGCAAATCCCATAGGAAACGTGATGGCATCTTCAACTCCCAAAAACTTGGCCACTTTTCTATCTAATTCTTGATGGACTGTTGTATAACCTAAATAATACCATAATAAATCATTATAATAACCATTCTGATAGACAGAAACTCCTACTAAAATACCACAAATACATGTGCCCGGAATGTCCAAGGGGCAAGGGAGGTTTTCGGGGTTTTTCTCCCCCGGGCTGACGGGGGGTCTGAGGGTCATCTTCTGAGAAAATTTTTGAAAATCGGGTGCAGAAACGATGTCTTTTGGCAGCTAAAACCTATCAGTTCAAAATACAACTCAGATCACTAGAATCAATAACCGATTCGGTTCACTTCGACTTCGCATATTGAACAAAAATCATCATCATCATCATAATCATCACCACCACCACCATCATCATCATCTTATATAGCGCTGGAATTCCAACCAAATGACTGCTAATTGGCGGAAATTACTATGTCGTTAAATTCATCATTAACAGAATGACTGTAGGAATATTTCTGTTTTTAAGTTCCTTTTAAATGAATGTATATTGTCAATGTGTTTTACACTTTGTGGTAAAGAGTTCCAAACAATAGGAGTAGCAGAGGCGAAAGCACGATCAGCACGAGTTGACTTTGTTAAAGGTACTCCTAGTTAATTCTTATCACATGATCTTAAATTGCGAGACGCGCAGTTATTGATAAGAAGTTCTTTTAGATAACCTGCAGCAAAATCACAGTGGAGACAGGTGTAAGTTATAACAGCTACTTTAAAAACAACTCTTTGTTTAACTGGAAGCCAGTGTGAATCCTTGAGGACCGGGGTTATATGTTGACTGTTTCGTTCTGGTTATGATTCTCGCTGCTTTAGTTTGGATATGTTGGAGACGATTTAGCACCGAGACAGGGATTTGGTAAAGGAAGGAGGGAATTACAATAGTCAAGTTTTGACAGAACAAAAGAGCACATTAACATTTTGGCTGCTTCTATATTAATGTACAGTCTGATTTTCCCAATGTTATAAAGTTTACAGCACGGCATGTTTTACTTATAAATGTTTTCATGTTTAGCTCCTGATCAAAAATAACCCCAAGGTTGTTCGCAGTTTTCGAAAGTGGTATGTCAGTGTCACCAATGGATAAAGTTTCAGTTACTAGTCGATTAAGTTTAGTTTTTGGGCCAATTGGAAGTACAACATCTTTGTCATCATTCAGTCTTGAATCCCATTTTTATACAATTTCATCAGATATATTCAAAAATATAAAATCTTCTCATGACATAGTATGGCAACGTGTACTTAACAGAAGTTTATTTTGTATTGCTGCGATCTAGCAATGAAGTCTATAACTACCTTATATACATGTACATCTACTTCGTCCATGCGATTTTTATAAATAGAAGCATACCGTGCGAACCTGCTCTCAAATCTCCCCTCGCTAACCAGAGACGCGAACAAGATGGGATCTCCCCACTTACCAAAGCAAACAATGCTCAACACATATCAATTGTTAAAATCGGTGAAGAGTTAAAGAGAGGATAAACAGCTAAAAAGTAAGTGATGCGGGGCAATTGCCTGAGTTGTAGTGTAAGCTAACATATAATGTCAATTTGTTAAGACTCTGATTCATGTCATAGGGGAGGTAACTCAAGTTGATTCTATTTGAGAACAGGGGAATGAAATGAAATGGATTTAACATCTTATTCCGACTGGGTAAATGAAGCCAGCCATACACATTAACACAATTCTTAGAGGTTACAATTAGGGAAATTTTACATCGTGTATGGCCTACTCTTATTTCAACTGTCAAAGGTTCTTTTAAGTGCATGCCATTGTGTACACTGACTTGGGATAAGGAAGAATTCTATCAACTTGACGAAAGTAAAAAGTAAAAGCCCTGTTAGATATTTGTTCACTATGACATGACTCATCGTAATTCATAGTTACATGCATACTAAGTGTTAAATAGATTTACTATCAGATTTATTCTTTCATAACTACCACCTTCAGTCTATCTTAATATCACTCACTCTGTCTCATTGCATTCCCTTGTTGCCATGCCTCTCTAATCACATGACCTATGTATTCACAACAAACACCTGGACTAACATGCACCCACTCGTCATTCGCACAGTTAGCAACTAGCAGACTCGTCATTCGCACAGTTAGCAACTAGCAGACGACATAGTTAACGCTAAGATTAGATAAACAGTAAGGAGAAGACATTTTGTTACTTAAATCACAATTCAGACAACCGGTTTTAAACAACAGTATTGAGAGAGAGAGAGAGAGAGAGAGAGAGAGAGAGAGAGAGAGATGGTATTTAAGTATGGTTTAATTTTATATCAATAATTCGCTTGCGAGTAGAGGTCTTTAGCAGTGGGAGGAAACCTGAGGACCTGGAGAAAAGCCAAGAGGTTGGACAGGTGACCCTACTCCTTGTCACGTACGTCCGGGGAATAGAAACCATGCCAACTGATTCAATGACAGACCTTATGATACAGCGCCATGTGCTAACCATTCGACCATCCATCCCACCACCCCTTAAAATTAATGAAACCTACCTAATTCCTGTCGACTGTTAGTAACAGATAAAGACGTCTCTCTAACACACTGTTCAGCTGAATCTGCACAGGGTCCCGTTGTTTCCGAGAAACCCAAATAATTATACGAACCAAAGTTCATCACATGATATTTTTTTTCCGTCAGCCTGTAAAAAAAGAAGTTTCTTATAATACAAATATAATACTCATGTTGGGACTAATTTGAAAAATTTTATTACAACTTAGCCGTATAAAAATATACCAACTTTAAACATCGAAACAAATTCCTTTGCATATCAAAACGAATATGAAATAGGGTATAATGTCCAACTGTTCTACTCCGACTGGGCTGATGAGAGAGAGAGAGAAATGGGGTATAACGTCTACTCGACACAAACTAGGTCAATTTGGGACTAACATATGGTTTCAATTTTATTTCAATAATTCGTTTGCGTGTAGGGGTCTTTAGCAGTGGGAGGAAACCGGAGTGCCCTGAGGAAACCCACGAGGGATCGAAACCACAGCCGCAAGCCAGAGGTGATCGGCCAGCTAGAGGTTGAAGCGCGGCACTCTAGACCACTAGGCCATCCCAACCCCCCACTGGGCTAAGGAATACAGGCAGACGCCATCCAGGGCACTATGAGATAATTTTGCCCAGACAGCTGCGCTATGGCCTACTCTTATATTGAATTCGAACTGCATATGGATCTCTTACATACACTCCAATAAGTATATGGGACCTCAGGTTTTGTCCCCCTCCAACCTTAAAATTTGGTTGGTGTAGGTCTTCCTGGCTAACATTTATTACATAAAATCTGTTCACGTTAATCTGATAATATCTTTAGCCGTGTGATTCATTGGAAATCATTGAAAATAATGGAATTTATTTCTGGTACATGTAGGACTACTGACAATCAGTAGCGCAGTGCAACTTGCGATACATATTTTCGCTGTTGCTGATCAAAAAATAAAATTTAATAACTGCGTTTCATTAATATGCCTATCATTTTCGAGTTTGACACAAATAGTTATCTCTATTTTGAAGACTAGAAGGCTTTTTCAAAATTTACCATCACCATGTATAAAATGGCATGTAAAATTCTATACTGAGCGCCATAGATAACGCCTCACTTTTCGTATGACAAAATGATCCTGTAAACATATCTTATTTATTTTGCTTCTTATTGTGAACAATATTCAAATGGGAACACATCAATAACAACACATTTGTACACTTATGGATGTTTAATCTGTAATCAACAGTACAAAGTCAGAGGGGTCAAAACCAAAAGTACAATCATTTTGTTATACGAAAAAGTGATGCATTTTCTATGGCACTCAGTATATAAAGAAAACTGAATTCTTTGCATGGCATTTTCTTAAACTACGCCCAGACAAAATTTATTAGACTATATAAAATAGGGATATAACTCTATGAATGAGGAATACAATTATCAACCTGGAAATAGATAATCAAGTAGGTCAAGTACCACTCATGTTGCCAGTAATTATATCAGTATTTAATACTAAAATAAATCCAGTGTGTCCTTCATGCATTGCAAATAAAATATATAAATAAATAAATGCATGTAAACATATTGTAAAATGAGAAATCAAAGTAAGAATTCCTGACTGTAGAAATTTGAAATAAGAGTCAGGTGTAATGCTTTTGTCCATTCAAAATTATCCAATACATGTTGTATAAAGTATGGCATAATGTATGGCATATATACCAATCTTCATTAGCCAAGGAGCAAAACAATAGGATGTTAAACCTAATTTTATTTCATGTGAGAATGTTTATTTTCCTACATGTATATAACATCCTCATAGTACAATGTATATAGCTTCCTCATTGCACAATGTATGCGTATTCCTGTCTTTATTAGCCAAGGAGCAGAACAGTAGAACTAATAATGTGGCCTGGAAATAATGGTTTCAGATGTACATCTCCCGTAATCTGGAAAAACCTAGAAAGTCAAATTTTGGTGAAAATTGAGTTGAACCCATATTTGGACTCCGTACACATGTATATAATAATAGGGGTTTTTTCTCCTTCACCGAAAGGGCTTCTAATTATCTACATCTAAAAAGACAAAATCAAATTGGTTATATATTCAGTAGCTTAACAAAACAAATTTTCCTTTGTTTACTCGAAACTACATTCAACAGAGTTACTAGGTTTTTCCAGATTACGGGAGACATATTCCTGACAAGGCCTGAATCTGTGCCTGACATTGTCTGTGACAGGTGCCTTACTTCCAGGCTTGACGTTAAACCCCATTTTATTTCAGTTAAGAATGTTTATTTAAATCTGGGGGTCCAGGTGGCTAAGTGGATAAGGCGCTGGTTCGCTAGCCTGGAGGTCGGGTGTTCGATCCCTGCATTGGTTGAGAAAGTTCATCTTGATTTTCCGGCGTGATTTCCCCTTGTCAGTGATGCAGAAGGAGGGCCTGACAAGGGCAGCTGCCTAGTCGTTCCGATGGGACGAAAAACCGAGGTCCCGTGTACACATTGGAGTGCACGTAAAAGATCCATTGGCAGTTGGAATTCGATATAAGAGTAGGCTGTAGAGCCGCTGCCCGGGCAAAATTTCCCTCGTAGCACACTGTATAGCGTATGCCCGTCTTCCATTATCCCAGGTTAGGTGCAAAAGATTAGGACGTTAAACCCCATTTCATTTCATTTCATTTATTTAAATGTGATATTTCAGTCTTACTCTAAACTCCAATTGTGATCATCTGATTTACATTCTACCACATCTATGTAAGCTCCAGCTGAACTGGCTACAGGTCGATTCCAACAATCTCTTATTCTTCTGTAAACATTTCGTGTATAAAAACTCTCCCAACTTTGAAATAATGGAACAAAACCCTGAAAAAGATATAAAACGCATAAATTACTGTAGCTATTTGAAGCCGTTGAATGGAGAAAAACTGCTGAAAAAAAAAAGAATGAAGTGGAAGTAATCAGCCTACAGTCCAACATGCGCCCCCCCCCCTCCCAATTGAACAAATAAGTATTTAACAAAGGTCAACTTAGACAATATGTTGTGATTTAAAACTAATAATCATATCAACACAACCTTTGTTCTTCTTGGGGTGGGGGTGTTGGGTGGCCTAATGGTTAGCATGTGCTCGCTGTATCATTTGGTCTGTCATTGAGTCAACTTGGCATGGTTTCGATTCCCTAGTTTTACGTGACTAGCAGTAGGGCCGTCTGTCCAACCATGTGGGTTTGCTACGGGTCCTCCAGTTTACGCCTACTGCTAAAGACCCCTATGTGCAAGCAACTTATTGAAATAAATTTGAACCATGTGTTAGTCCCAAAATGACCTAGCATGTGTGGGTGGACGTTAAACACCATTCCCCCCCCTCTCTCTCTCTCACTCTGTTCTTCTTTGCTTAGGTGATCCTTTACTTTGTTCATACTTCAGATCAATAAATGGTGTGGACTTGTAAGTGTAAATAGGGTGATTAATGGATCTACTTTAAGAAATACAATGAAACTTTACGAGGTAACCAAGTGTAGTTCATGAATACTGAAGAGATGAAATGAAACGGTGTTAAATAGTTTACAAATACTTTCCTGCTCCAACTGGGCCAATGAAGAGACAGGTATTTTGCCTGAAGAGCAAGCGAGAGAAATGGAGTTTAAAGAGAGAGAAAAGGGGTTTAATGTCCACTCGACATAAACTAGGTCACTTCGGGACTAACATGTGGTTTAATTTCATTTCAATAATTCGCTTGCGCGTCGGGGTCTTTAGCAGTGGGAGGAAACCGGAGTGCCCGGAGGGGAAACCCACGAGGTTGAGAAGCTGCCCCTATCTCCATGCCACATACGCTCACGTCCGAGATCGAAACCACAGCCGCAAGCCAGAGGTGACCGGCCAGCTAGAGGTCGAAGCGCGGCACTCTAGATCACTAGGCCATCCCAACCCCCCTGCCGTTTAAAGTCCACTCGACACAATTTAGTATTTAGGTAATTTCCAGATTAACACAAGGTTCAATTTTATTTCAATAAGTTGCTTGCGCATAGGGGTCTTCAGCAGTGGAAATTTTGCCTAGACAAAAGCCAATTCCAACTACGGTTGATTTGTGTGATCGCCAATATGTACAAAGGTCCTTAGTTTTTTTATCCCGTTTTACAAGGTCCTTTTTTTTTATCTGTTTTACAAGGTCCTTAGTTTTTTTTTATCCCGTTTTACTATCATCTGACATCTCTGAAATGGAAAAACCTGCCTCGAAGTTACTAAGCCAACGTCATTGCCATTGAACCACACTTGTGAATTACCTGAGCCACCCTGCTGAGTTACAAGAGATGAAGGCAACAATAGCTTAATACGGGACCTTGGCTTTTTGTTGCCAGGCCCTCCCTTATACATGTACATGTAGCACTATTAGCAAGAGAGAGATAGAGAGAGGGTGGGTTGAAGAACGCCCATTCAAAACAGATCAGGTCAATTGGGGAATACCATGCTATCATGGTTTAAATTTTATTTCAATAATTCAATTGCACGTAGGGGTCTTATTAGCAGTTGGAGGAAACCGGAAGACCCAGAGAAAACCCACAGGGTTGGACAGGCGACCCTACTCCTTGTCACTGGGAATCTAAACAATGTCAGCTATCCCCACACCATTAGCAAGAGGAAACCTGGCAGGAGGACCTTTCTCAGCCAGCACCAGGATCGAAACCAAGCCACGTACTTGAATTACAAGGAATGAATGGAACTATAGATTGAACAAACATATCTTTTTTTGTTTGATTTGTATTATGATCAGGCTGAAGTAAATATAGAGCTACTTTATATTGATGTTTTAATGTTTGCAGCCATTTTATCCAATTCTTGGTACAAGTATCAGTAACTTTATTTCTTTAACAGATCAAACAATCAAACATTGATGGATGAAGCTTTCAAGTCTACAAAACATCAAAGGGAATATTGTTTATCCAAATTGGAAAAAATATCCTCCAGGGTACAGTCAATAATAAAATCAATATACAGAGAGAAAGAGGTCTTTTAGCAGTGAAAGGAAACAGTAGGACTTTAGAAAACCCATGGGAGAGAGAAAGAGAGAAATGGGGTTTAACGGCCACTCGACACAAACTAGGTCATTTTGAGACTAACATATGGTTTCAACTTTTATTTCAATAATTAGTTTGCGCGTAGGGGTCTTTGGCAGTGGGGGGAAACGGGAGTGCCCAGAGGAAACCCAAGAGGTTGAGAAGGAGCTCCTATCTCCATGCCACATAGTACGCTCACACCAGGGATCGGAACCACAGCGGCAAGCCACAGGTGACCGGCCAGCTAGAGGTCAAAGCGCGGCACTCTAGACCATCCCAACCCCCATGAAAGGAAACCGTAGGACTTGAGAAAACGCATGGGATTAGGCAGGCGACTGTAGTCCTCGTCACATACAAGTCTGGGACTTTTAGCTAGTGAAACCCGAAGAAAACTCATGGGATTAGGTAGGCGACCATAGTCCTTGTCACATACAAGTCTGAGACTTTTAACTAGTGAAACCCCAAGAAAACTCATAGGATTAGGCAGGCGACCATAGTCCTTGTCACATACAAGTCTGAGACTTTTAGCTAGTGAAACCCGAAGAAAACTCATGGGATTAGGTAGGCGACCGTAGTCCTTGTCACATACAATTCTGGGGAGAGAGAGAGAGAAATGGGATTTAACGTCCACTCGACACAAACTAGGTCATTTCGGGACTAACATACGGTTTAATTTTATTTCAATAATTCGCTTGTGCAGTGGGATTGAACCGGAGGTCCCACCCTAGTCCTTTTATGATACAGCACGCACATGCTAACCCTTTAAAAATTAGAGCTTATGTACTAAAAATGTTTAAACAAGCTAACAGACGAGGACAATAAAATCATCATTATTATCACTTTCAATATACACAACTAAAAATTAAATTTGTTCTCTTTAGTCACTGCCTTTCATAAGATCATTCATAAGATATTCCATTACAGAGTGTTTACTGAAGCATGACATACACACATGTACATGTAATAATATGGCCATTTACTTTATCTTATTCATTTGATCTCCTAAAGTCCCTTAAACATACATTATGGGAGAGCAAAAACTGACTTTTGTCGGTCTTCCTTTGAGCTTCAGATGTCATAGAAATTATAAATTAGATCTTTATTTAAACAACAAGCCCAAAATGAACACTGTAGACCCACGGATGGCTTGGATTGGGCTCGATTTAAAACAGGATTTCGTCGACTGATTTAATCACTATGGCGTTGTGGGTGGGGTTTCTGCGTGACGTTGACGTCATCATACTTCCGGAAATTATTCATAAAAAACAGTGATGACCGAGGCTATACACAAGCTTCAGTAGATACCGTTTAAACATTACTTGATGATCGAGACTATGTAGGTGGAGTTAACGCCTGTCAATCAACAATCGGCCATAGTGGGAAAAGGGTGTCGATGATTTTAACCCCCATATCTAGTAAAAAATTATAGTGGTAACAACTTTGTTCAGGATAAAGTTATTTGACTGAAATTTTCAATATATTCTTGTTTCAACATCTATTTTTGAAATTTTATAGCAAGAATGGCTAACTCCTTGTCAAAATCTCCCATAATGTATCTTTAAGTCTGAGACACAAATTTGACACAGAAATCGTTCAAGTATGAAGAGTGAAAGCTATTGAGATTTTAATGTTCTCTTTTGACCTATTTTAGAATGAACCATAAATTTAACATTTTATTAATATTGATATCAGTACCTAATCAGTGTGTAACACAATAAAAGCCTCACATTGCATATCATTAGATATACATGTATATTGGGCCCTGAGTTCACAAAGCATTCTCAGACTTAAGTTAAAAGTTTACTCAACTTTCAATCACTGTTTATGAGAAACACAAAACGTTACACACAGTTTCTTATTGCTGTATTTGATACATTAAAACAACAAAAGTTTTATAAAGGGATATAATTTAGTTAAAATAAAGCAACCAATTTTGAGTAAATTATTGACATAAGTCTGAGAATGTTTTGTGAATTCAGGTACATGTAGTTAAGCTTTTATAACTCCATGAACTTACATGTACTTCACACACTTCAAGGGGATTAGGTGAAAGACAACACTCTCTCTCCTACTAATACCGATATTAAGGCCATGCCTGTAAATCCTTGGACTTTGCATGTACATTAAAAACATGACACACATTTCATGGAAGAGAGAGGGAGGGAGAGAGGAGTTTAACTTCCACTGGTCACAAACCGTGTCATTTTATTTCAATAATTTGCCTGCGCATACATGTATATGTAGCAAAGTGTCTTTAGAAGTGGGAGGAAACCCAAAGGACCTGAGGAAAGCCAAAGAGGTTAGAGAGAGAGAGATACATGTAGAAATGGGGTTTAACGTCCACTCAACACAAACTAGGTCATTTTGGGACTAACATATGGTTTCAATTTTATTTCAATAATTCGCTTGTCTTTAGCTGTGGGAGGAAACCGGAGTGCCCGGAGGAAACCCACGAGGTTGAGAAGGCGCCCCTATCTCCATGCCACATACTCTCACACCAGGGATCGAAACCACAGCCGCAAGCCAGAGGTGACCGGCCAGCTAGAGGTCAAAGCGCAGCACTCTAGACCACTAGGCCATCCCAACACTCCCCAGAGGTTAGAAAGTACAAGTGTTGGATTGAAACCACACAATTTGATTCAATGACAGACTTTTATCGCTTCCTCCCCACCCACCACTCATAATAAACAGTAATATATTCCATAGAAACGTGTGGTGAATATACATGTAAAGTCAAGTTTAACTTTGGCCAGTGGTACACATCATGTACATAATAAATACAATGTTATCTCTTTATTTCGTTGATAAAAGTTTTGTTTTTAATCTTATCAGGCTATTTGAATATACATTTATTATCACATCGTCTGATACATGTATACTAGGATACGTGAATACAACAAGTCCCTAGATACATGTACAAGGGGTTTAGATGGCCAAAATATTAGCACATGTGCGCTGTATTGTAAAGCCTATCATTGAGTCAACTGACATGGTTTCGAATCCATGGTTGTACTTGACAAGAAGTAGGGTCGTCTGTCCAGCCTCGTGAGTTTTCTCTGGGTCATCTTTGGTTTCCTCCAACTGCTAAAAACCCATATGAGCAAGCGAATTATTGAAATAAAATTAAACAATGTTAGTCCCAAAATGAACTGGTTTTGTTGAGTGTCTGTTAAACCCCATTTCTCTCCTATAAACAAAGCTTATATTTATTATGGGTTGAGTCACATTGGCGGATTTATCCTCTTTTATCTTCAGGATAAAACCTTCCATGTGAATGTTAAAGGGACAGTCCCGATTTGAACAGAGTCAAAAAAATAAAAGTCCGAGTGCATATGAAATTTAAACGCCAAAATTTTGTAAAATGGACAATTGCGGACAAATTGTCTGAAAACGATTTGTCGGGGCAAGTTCTCGGGGACGAATTGTCCTGTACCTAACTGAAAAAACAGAAAGCAGTGGAAGAAAACACATCCCAATCAATTGTCCATACAATCTTTTTCTACAACAAAAATAGATTTTTTCATCAAGTAGGAGTGTACTGTATGCATGGGACTCAAATCGGACACAAATAAAATAAATCCATTGATGACAATACCTTGATTGTTTACCTAAGCATCCAGGACCTATACACACATACAGTACATATGTGTACAATCAATTTCCGTTTAGATTCAATATTTTCTGCTATGTCTGATATTTCAATTTGTGTTACTATCTGAAAATGGAGGTGAAACAATTCACGTATGTACCAACAGTTAAGACGGAGAGATATAATTTCTGTTTGTTAAGTACCGAGAACAAATTTCAAAAGAATTTCTTTCACTGGAATCTAATAAAGGGATACATGTACCTAAAGGACTCCCAATTCAAAATTTTCCTCTAAAACCCTGTAGTGTTTTTCATAATTAACAAAAATCCAGGATGGCCGCCAATTGGACGTTCTGTCCTCTATATTCTGGAAACGTCTCGTTTTAGAGCATTCAAATGTAAAAAAGTTGAACCAACGAATTAGAAAAGGTTATCATGATGCCAGCAGGTCATGGGGTGACGTCATTGTGATATAATGAAGTTACACAATCATTATTTTCATGTCAAAATACTAAGTCTGACATAACTATGGCTGAACCTGGAAATTGTATACCAAGTTTTTTATCATTGATTTCAGTAGCCTAAGGTGTCCTAGTTCAGAATCTTCCGGATGAACCTGGGTCATCCTTGAGCGTTTCTAGAAATTCAAGATGGCTCCCAAGACGGTCGTCATTTCAAATAATCTCATATAATAACCCCTATAGTATTTTGTCTGGATGATAATTTTAGTGTCTAAAAGTATGTTTTGGGGGACAAGGAATATACTGAAATCATTCATTATGTTGTTGGGTGATTAGATGATAGACTATGGTTGCGACTGAAGTCTGAACTATCCCGACTGTGCTCTATCGTATGGTATGGCTGGTCACGACCATGGGTCGAACTATAGTACAAAATTCCACGCAAACAAAGATTGCCCAAAATGTGCGAGTTTGACTAGCAACTGCGGCTAGAGAACTGGTCACTAGTATTGTAGATATTGAAATGTCACATCCATAAATCCTGATTCATCATGTTCAAACATAAATATTCAATACCGCGAGAAGCTATCACTAGGGACCGGGTATCATTCAGATTTGATGAAAAAAGGAAAGAAAGTGAGTTTACCATCTATGATCTAATACACATATTCAGTGTAATCAAATTCAAGGCCATAAGAAATTTCATACTTTCAGTTAAGATTACGTTTTCAGGGTTTAACAACCTCAAATGACCTGATCAATCTTGCGTGAACACATTTTTAAAATTCTTCATTGGACATCTATCCTAGCACAGTACTCCTTACACTTCTTTACTAGTCATCCATTAAATATAAATTTATATACAGCCACCCTATGACTTTGTTCGAGTATTATATAGCTTGAGGGATTGGACCTCCTTGAAGCCTGATATACAGTAAGAAGAGTTCCCACCCAAGCAGACGGCCAATATTACAAAAAATTTAAAGCATTTGTTAATTTCTCTGTTGAGAAGTATTTTGTCAGGCACATGTTATTTTCGCAATTCATTGATATTTGTTTCTTGTCATACATGTATTTGTTGCTGTCATATTTGTTGCAGTCATATTTGTTATCATAAATATGTTGTAGTCATATTTGTTTCACTTCAGTCATATTTGTATCACTTCAGTCATATTTGTTGCAGTCATATTTGTTATCATACATTGATATGTTGTAGCCATATTTGTTTCACTTCAGTCATATTTGTTGCAGTCATTCATGTATTTGTTTCAGTCATATTTTGTACTTGTTGCAGTAATATTTGATGTTGCAGTAATATTTGTTGTTGCAGTAATATTTGTTCAACAAATTTTGTTGCTGTCATATTTTTTGTTGTCATACATGTACTTGTTGCAGTTATATTTGTTGCTATCATATTTTCCAGCCTTGACTGATTCATGTGATTGACAGTGAAATTAACAAGAACAGACGTCTATCTGTCAGCCAATTAACACTCAATTACAACATAAGTTATATGTCACTCAATTATAACAGGAGAATGAGTTATAGTTATATCACACAGAATTTAACCACAACAGGGATTGAACCCATAACACCTCCTGGTTAGTGGACCAGCTTGGACAGGCAATCTTACCCGGAAATTAACCTCAACACAGGGGTCGTACCTGGTTAGTGGGCCTGATTGGACAGAGGACCTTACCTCTTATCACGTACGAATGTACAAGCGGGGAACTGAAAAAAACTAGCCACTTGACATAATGACAGACCTTATGATTTAAAGCGCACATGTTGAGAGAGAGAGAGAAATTGGGTTCAACGTCCACTCAACACAACCAGATCATTTCGGGACTAACATATGGTTTCAACTTTATTTCAATAATTCGCTTGCGCGTCGGGGTCTTTAGTCGTGGGAGGAAACCGGAGTCAGTGCCCGGAGGAAACTCACGAGGTTGAGAAGGCGCCCCTATCTCCATGTCACATACGCTCACACCAGGGCTCGAAACCACAGCCGCAACCCGCAAGCCAGAGGTGACCGGCCAGCTAGAGGTCGAAGTGCGGCGCTCTAGACCACTAGGCCATCCCAACCACCACACGCACAAGTTAACCATTCGGCCACACAACTACTCTGGATGATTGAATGTTGAACATATTGAAATAATAAATTATATAAACAAATTGTAAAATATATTTTAACGATTTGAGATAAATGTCCAAATACATCTGTTGTTTAATATTTAGTCTACCACACAAACCAATGGGCATGTTACAATTTTATTTCAATAATTAGGCATAGGGTTCTTCAGCAGTGGAAGGAAATTGGAGATCCCAGAAAAAAAACATTGGGTCTAGCAAACGCCCCTGCTCCTTGTCACGTACATGTATATGTACAAGAGTGGGATCCATGAGAATGAGAACGAACCAATGTATCTGCATATACATGTATCGTAGATTGATAATAAGTCAATTTATTTACCTCTATTTTAGGTTCTGTGTGCCCCTTGTTCTGTTCTATGGAATAAAATCGTAAATATTCTCTGATATGTCCAACTAGAACTAGAATACCATAACACATAACAGTTAAAATGGCCGTAAGTAATGGAGTTTCTTCAAATGATTCATAAAAATTATCTTTCCAATTTTTCTGAAAAATATAAATAGTGGCAATTAATTACTTGTAAGTTGTAAGACCAATAACAAATGAAATGGCATTGAATGTCCTTAGTTTTCAACTAAAATTGTCGATTTGGAAATTAAAATGTCGGTCAACTAGCTTCTCAGGACAGTGCAAGTTTAGTTTGTGCAGGGGTTAGACCTCTAGCTGCCCAACCGTTTTCATTAGTCAAGTTCGGAGCAGAACAGTAGCAAAGGCGTAGGGTCCCACGTCTGTCAAAAGGGCCCCTCTGACCAAGGGAAAGGGCCATCGAGTCCTAGTCAATCGTTTTCTATACACTGTTATTCTATACACTGAATGAGAATGCAGCCATTGCATTGGCACGAAAATCGTCAATCTAGACCGCACCCTCCCCCCCACCACCGCGAAAGAGGGTCCTTAAAATAGTATAGCCTCCGCCATGATAAGCCTTAAAACGCTCCTGAACAGTAGGATGTAAAACCCCATTTCATTTCTAGCCGCCCAACCCCCAGATTGGCAAAACACTATGACTGAAGAACTATGATATTATATACATGTACGGTTTCATAATTGCACACACGACGTACATGTACATGCATTGATAGAGCACAACGGTGTTAACCCGGGTTTTGTATCAATATATTATACATGTATAGTGCGCAATGTCTTGATCGAGATCATTTACAACTTTAAATTTAAATGAAATGGGGTTTAACGTCCTACTCTTTTGCACCTAGCCTGGGTGTCTTACCCACTTAGCCACGTGATTCCTAACAACTTAAAATACAGAAACTATCTTGCACATACATTTCAATGAAATCTTAACATTTCATCCAGCATAAATAATATATATAAATAAAACATCTAATGGGAACCTATTTGTTGATAATATTATTTTTAATAAGTATGATCTTTATTATGAGTTTTTATTTGTCGACACAATAGCCAGGCATAACAATATAAAATAATGGTAGGCCAACATCAAAGAATGACCTCACATGTGTATTTTAATTTCATATTAGCATAACAATACTATGAACCTAAATCTTATAATTTGTTTTATCATGTCCTATCCTGTGACGACATAAGATACAATATTAATAATAGAAATGTCACGGATGTCAGACAATCAGACAGTTTAAAGTGGGAAGTTAATTTCCCAACCCTAATTTGAAAATAAATCCCACCAGAGAGAGAGAGAGAGAGAGAGAGAGAGAGAGAGAGGAGTTTACTGTTATGGGTACACTAGACACAAACTAGGTCATTTCTAGACTCATATATGGTTCAATTTTATTTCAATAATTCACTTGTGCAAAGGGAGAGAGAGAGAGAAATGGGATTTAATGTCCACTCGACACAAACTAGGTCATTTCGGGACTTCCATATGGTTTAATTTTATTTCAATAATTCACTTGGGAGTAGGGGTCTTTAGCAGTGGGAGGAAACCGGAGTACATGTACCTGAAGAAAACCCACGAGGTTTGACAGACGACCCTACATGTACTCCTTGCCATGTTCAACCGGGGATTTGAAACCACGCCAGTTGACTCAATGACAGGCCGCATGATACAGCGTGCGTACACTAACTATTCGGCCATCCACCACCCACCCACCCCCCTCTCGTGCATAGGAGTCTTTAGCAGTGGGGGGGGGGGGAAGCAGAGGACCACAGGAAGACCTACAAGGTTAAACAGGCAATCCTACTCCTTTTCATGTACCGAAACCACACGACTTGACTCAATGACAGACCTGATTCAGCCTGCAATAACTCAGTATGACGTACTGAAATATTCAAATATTCCCTTTACATGTACGTTATCTATTTTTGACTATAACGGCAAGAACTGTCAGCTCTTTACATGTATCTAATCTTACATTAACAAATAATTATTTCTTATGACTATCACTACACGAGTCAAAGAAAAAAATCTGTAGAGGAAAAAAATGTTGTTTGCTATTCAGTTATAGTTTGTGTGGTTTATGTTGAGGAAATACTCTAACATGTGTTATTCATTAGTTGTCGTTAATATCAATGTTGTGAGGTCTAACAATAGATGTAGATTTTGCACCCCCTTTAAGCGGTGTTTACACGATACAACCAATTCACACAACTGCCGGATGCAAGTATTCTCGCACTGCTGGGCCTAGCCAGAAATCAGTACAGGACAACTTTCAAAAGAGCACATTTTGTTTGTGTGGGGCATCCAAACATAACTTGTTTGAGTGGCATTTAGTAATGGAACAGTAACACAATAAAAACTTCATATAGAATAACAATTACTGGTTTATCAATTATTAACATGCAACATTTCAACGATGATACTTTCGTCTTTATCAAGCAAGTGATAACATACATGTACTATAAAACACTATAAACAAGCCTGGATATAAGGCACAATGTCAGGAACACCTTCAGGCTTTGTCAGGCACAAAACCTTGGGTGCCTGTCACTTTGTCAGGCACTGATTTGTCTTTTTTTTATTGAAATTAATAATACATGTCCGGCAATAAGATGAAAATATCAGGCATTATGTCATTGGTGCCAGACATTTTGTCATGTGTATCTAAAACCGTTACTTCCAGGCCTGACTATAAAATCTTCAGCACTTACCAGGTATACAATACATGCATGTACATGTATACTACCATTTGCATGATAAGAGTGAGAGAGAGAGAGAGAGAGAGAAATGGGGTTTAACGTCCACTCGACACAAACTAGGTCATTTCGGGACTAACATGGTTTTTAATTTTATTTCAATAATTCGCTTGCGCCTAGGGGTCTTTAGCTGTGGGAGGAGACCGGAGTACCCAGAGGAAACCCACGAGGTTGAACAGGCAACCCTATCTTCATGCCACATACAACCGGGGATTCGAAACCACGCCAGTTGACTCAATGGCAGGCCGCATAATACAGCGCGCATGCTAACCATTCAACCACCCCCCACCCCACCCATTTGCATGATAAAGAATTATTGTCAAAACATTGAATGTTAATAATACAGTAACTGTTATTCCATAAATAGTTTTAATGAAAAGATCGAGATTGTATAAGAATGAGATAATGTCTCAATACAAAATACAATATTATGATATAAAATATAAATAAAATAAACCCAAGTACGAACAATCCAAACCATCAGACAAAATTCGAAGTCATAACAAAGCGGTATAGGCAAAATAGAGTAACCGGCAAATGGACTGTTCACAGTGTACATAATACACGGAAAAGTAAGCTCACCCTGCCTGGCGCCACACCCGCCATACATGAAGCTGCATGCAAACCATTAGATGAAATCTCGGTAAAAAAGCATAATTGGCTAATGGCTAAATGTAATGTCCTGATATGAAACATAAATCGCCAGGCAACAATACCCCTGCTAGTTTGTATTGAAATTTAAAGGTGTTATCAACAATAAGGTGTGTACTGTGTATGGTATTGTGTCGTAGTCAATGACAATACATGATATCTCGTTACATTGTCACTTGTCAGTGTTATTCGAAAACCTCTTAAGTCTGATCAACAAAAATTTATAGAAAGAACAAACAACTTCATAACTTTTGAGATACTTGTGGATTTGCATAAAATTTTCTTTATTTAAAATTGAAAATTAAACCTATTAGATGTTATGCCTCATTGTTTGAAATAAAGACGTTTGAAGTATTTGAAGTTAAAAAATATTTCTTATTTAGTGTAAATGGGTATTAAAATGAGTAAAATGCATCATTTTGCCCGAAGCAGTTAGAACAACGCACGAGCCGTTGAGCCAATGACTGACGCCACATGAAGTCAATGCACATGTTGTGGACAGTCATCTGTGACAGAGTTAATTCGTAAGTAATTCTCTGTGAAACAGATTGGTAATGTCCCTGCCATCCGGAAACCTTTTCCTTCCACATGCAAACCTATCTTGGTCGCATGAAATTAAGTTATAGTTTATTGATTGCAATAAATTGGTCCATCCCAGATTCCCACAGGTATGTACATGTGTAGGCTACATTTACATGTCGTCCAGAAAGCAATTTTTCTGTAAACGTTAAAAGTCTATCTTGGCCAGTCTGAACAGTAAGCTTATATAACCTAAGTTTAAAATTATTGGCTTCGGGTACCCAACCCAACCCTAACCCTAACCCTGTACGAAATCTAGTTTTAGATAAATTAATGGTTGCAATAAACAGGTTCAACCCCATGTAGAGTAGGCCTACTAGAACTACCTGTGACACCTGTCTAACTGAAGCGCACCTCTGGATTTCAACTCAAATTAATACCAATCAATGGTCAACAATATCCGTGTTTAATTTTTCAATGCCGGTGTTCTGATTTTTTGAGGCGTATGATTTTTGAATCTGGAAATTAGGGCGAATATCATGGTGGGAAAAAAGTATGGGGTACATGAATCTTATTGTAAAAGTAAAGGTAAGCAATATATCTACCGGTCAACTACATGTACAGGCCTACATATCTACAATTTCGTATGAAAATCAACATTATACATGTATAGTCATAATCATGGGTCTACGAATGACACTGGGGTCGGTATGACTTGTGACTAAAAATAGAAATTATTCCAGAAAACACCAGCAGAATCCTATCTATCCAGTCACTGAAGTGACTGAAGACACCTACTTCCACGGACTCATTCGGTTCTTGACAATGTCAATTGTAAAGAGAACATACCTTCGATTTATAACTGCTTGATCCATTTCGACCGTTCACTCGTCCATTCCCGTCTGGTTTTACGCCGTTTTTCCCTTCCTGTAAGTTACATTTATTCTCTGACATAATTTCCACTGTTTTCAATGCCTCCACTGTTGCCATTTTACTACGTGCGTTCGTTTAGATATTTCGGTATTATCTCCGCCCTAAAATAGAAATCTAAGATGGTCGCCTGACTGACGAACCAGTCACCAAATTACTGATAAAAACATTCCAGCATTACCAAGGTCGTTACTTTCAGTTCGAGGATTGTGAAGTGATACCTCAATGGCAAAATAAAGTTGTTTTTACGTACGTTACTCGTTAGGTAAAATCCGAAGATCCATTTATTTATGCTACCAAAAATAGATATAAATCCAGCAATCGAACACCCTCGAACTTTCGTGAACAGTTACGATGTCAATGATTGGATCCGGTATTTGTAAACAGCCAATGACAAATAGTATGTCAAAACTTTTACTACCAGAGTCTCGATCATTTGGACTCAAAAAAAAAAAAAAGGACCTCAGAAATAATGCGGTGAGGCGAGCGGTGGATAAAATATCAACGTATCGACAAAAAATTAATGAACAAATGAAGCAATAAATGCGTTTAAATTAGGATGGTTTTAAAATTATTATATAATTATACATAGATAAGATTAACTACTGTCTGTTCCATCTGACACTATGACTCAAAATTTGGTTGCCAATTCTTCGATTTTTATTTGAAATGGTTAAAATTTTTTGAAATACATGGACTGTAAATCCCGTAGATTTCTAACTTGAGAGAACTAAGTTCAGATCAAGCTATATTGCTTTTCTCCATTGAAAAATTGCGGTTTGTTGAAATCTTGGTACAAGTTATCTAGAGGAGCCTAAGAGGACAAGGGGTGCACTGGGTTGGCTTTGAGTCGTTTCATTCTACTTGAATGCATAGGTGGTTGTTTCAGTCCAGTAGAATATAAAACTTTTGAAAGAGTTATTTCCTGGATCCCTGACCACGGTTGTTTGTCCCACTGACTTGAATATTTAATTGCCCCCTGTCCGAGGGATGTAACTGTTTGATATATAGATATAAGCTACATACAAATTTTACCCCCCTATGGTATTGACACGTGATTGAATTTCTGTAGGGGGTCGTAGGACATACTTAAAAATGGGATATTCTGGAGCGTTTACTTGCACTCAATCTTTGACTTAGTCACTCCAATTATTAATCATTTCAGAAGGGGAGGGGGGGCGGTTGTTGAAGGAATGATTAAGTGCATTGGTATGCCATTATGATGCATTCAGTTATGCAGTTATGAAAAAAAAGCATGAAACAACATTTATTTTGAAATGAAATAAAGTGGGGTTTAAAGTCCTTATCTGCATCTACTGTGCTAATACAGTTTGCCATTAGAGTATTTTACCAAGGACGTATAAGCACCACGGACTACTTTTATTTCAAATTCTGACTGTAGGGGGTGTTTTAAGGTACATGGGACCTCGTTTTTTCACACCTTCTGTTCTGTATCATTGACAAATGGTAACCAACCAGACAGGAAAATCCAAACAAACCTTTTTCGGCCAACAATGCGAGCGAATACGAGAGCTCCGGATTAGCGAGTCATCGTCATACCCACTAAGCTCACTTTATTTATTATTAACACCGTACATTCCTTCCCCTTTCTCCATAATTCACACACACGCTTCGCATCTTACAGTGTCTGTCTATAATTATATAAATTTTCAATTTACAGCCCCCCTGCCTCCCCGCCACAGTGCAGGGAATTGTTGAGCCACAAAGGATGCATGGTCTTATAGCTGTGATCGAGAGTTAACACCCTTAATATTATACTATTCAAAAAAAGTAGGGGATATTTGATTTTTAAGTGTTATTAAAGTCACCTAATGAAACTGACGAAGAAACAAATGACAAAATGAAATGAAGTTCACATTCATCGATTTATTCCAAATCATCGTTAGACTAAGTAAGGCACAGACTGACCATTATAAGGGTAAAATGATACCCGGGGTCAAACAGCAAAGTTACCACAGCATCACAACAAAGTCAGTAACCGGTAAATCCTCCTCTGTTTGCCAAACAAGCATTGATCCGACGTGGCATACTCCTAATGAGACGTCTAAGGTCATTTTGGTCCAGATTGTCCCATTCCTGTTGCAACGCAGCAGCAAGTTCTTGGACATTGACAGGACGTTGTTGACGTTGACGTAACCTCTGTCCAAGCATGTCCCAGACATGCTCGATGGGGGAGAGGTCGGGACTCAGTGCTGGCCAAGGTAATGTGGTGATGTTCTGTTGTTGGAGGTAACCTGTAACGATCCTGGCCCTGTGAAATCTTGCGTTGTCATCCTGGAAGATGAAACGGCGGCCATGACGTCGTGCGAACGGCACAACATGGACTGCCAAGATGTTGCCTGTAACACGCCCTGCAACAACTTGTAAAGCCGTTCTTCCAGCAACAGTAATGCCTCCCCACACCATAACAGAACCACCCCAAATCGATCATGTCAGATGACGTTAACGTCTTGGAAGCGCTCGTTTCGACGACGCCACACCCTCCTACGTCTGTCCAAAAAATCAACAGTGAACCTTGACTCATCTGAAAACATCACATTTCTCCAGCGTCGATTATCCCAGTGTTGACGATCCCTACACCAACGACGTCTTGCCTGAATGTGATGATCTCTCAAACAAGGGATCACTTCGACCTGAGCGTGGTCTGTCCTGTACAGATTGTGTATCACGGTATCTGGACCATAGCCTGCTTATGACAGACTGAGAAACATTCATCGTCCGCGCCACAACCGCCTGTGTTGTGCCGATCTGTAGCATGCCAAGGGCACGTAACCTTTCATTTTGGGTAAACCGACGCATATCAAAATTTGTTTTCTGGTCACTAAAACAATTAAACTGATGTTTCCACCCTGGAATTCAATGCCACAATGACTGTAACATTCAAAGTCAGAGTCGTGCAAATCTTGGGTTGGACCCCCATGATGATCCCAAGCATCACCTGCATTCCATGCGGTAGCTATTGGTGCGTTTGGGCGTCACATGTAACTGGAAATGTTTCTTCTGTTAGGTTCTATAGTGACTTTTTTCGTAGTCATTTGCATATTTTAGTATTATGCCCCCAAAATCAAATATCCCCTACTTTTTTTGAATAGTATATGTATGGAGATCAAGCCCTCCCCACCTAACTCTGATAACCGGCCTCTTCATAAGGGTGCGTATGTGACTTATCAAAAGGGGTGGGGTGGGGTCATCCAAAACCAAGTCTCCTGCAGTGTATATCAGGAACGGCATATTTGGTGAAGCTTTCAAGCGATTATGAGAGAAAAATACACAAGGCAAAGTTGACCAGAAATAGCATTTTTTGTTTCAGTTTCATGCTCACACAATATTTCCAACAAAGAGATGTAAGACATGAAAAAAGCCAGGTTTCAGTCGGTGCCAACTTAATAATAATTGTATTTTAGGTCTTTGAAGCTTGATAATTACAAATATAATGTTCGTGTTTTTAAATAATAAACGATATTATATTTAAAGATGAGATTAGATAACGAGTTGGCAGTTCTCACGACAATACATGTAGTTAGCTAATGTAAAGGCAATTTGCTGAAAATTTCAGTCAAATTGATCCATTCTGAACTTAGAACTAAGAGAATGAAAGTTCCGCTTAGCCTCGGTCAGCGTTACTCAAGTCGGTAAGACAAAACCAGTAGTTTCGGTTATCCATTTTTATTGGTAAATCACGAAGGAAAATATTTCAGCTAATCGAACTACAATCCAACAAAAATCTCATGCTAGCCTGCAGCTGATTATGGTCTGAATAAGTTAATTAACGTCTAATTAATAGTTTTTATAACATTTCAGGCCTACAGAAAGACCTACAATAGGCAGATTTTGCTCTTGCATAATGCATGTTTAATATAGCTCATGAAATTTTATGTAATTGACACTCAGTTGTATATATAAAAATTGCAAAAGCAGTATCTAAACGGCTAATTAATTTCCTTCGAAACATGACACATTTTATGTTTATATAATGACATGCCAAGCAGAGCAATGCGACCAACTTTATTAAAAATGATAATTACATATTTCATCTCCAGGGTGATCAGTCTATGCCTGGAGTTTTATTGAAAGGGCCAAAGTCGATTATATTTTGGAGAATAAAACTACTTAATTTTGTGTTAAAAGCTCTTAAAACTCTCCCTTATAGGGCCGAGCAACTATATTTTGTAGAATAAAACTGCTTGATTTTGTGTGAAAATCTACATTTTGGCCGTTCAACGAACTCAATATACATGATACGTTTTCAAACAACTTAAACCTGCCAGTCTTCATTGGGAAATGGAGACCCGTGTCCCAAGCTGTAATATGTGGTGGCTGGATAAAACCAGACATTTATTTTATAAAATAAGGTTTTGGTGAAATTTATCTTTCGTTATTAAGTACAGCACGTGGGTCATGCACTTTATAGACCTCTAAAGTAAGAGCAATAAATTATCAGTGCATCCAACAAAACAAATTGGATGGAAATTTTAAAAAGATTAGCCTACATATCCACATAAGCGGTTTTTGATTTTGGCTTCCAAAGGACTCAATATTTCACACTAATATTTTGAGACACGGTAACTACACCATTCCTCTTCAAGTCTTGCGAGGTAGACTTTTTTTATGTAACGACTTTGGTGATCATGATCGAGGCTAGGCCTAAACCTTAATTGCTAAATTCTCGGTACAGAGTGGATCAATTTGACTGAAATTTTCAGCAAATTCCATTTACATGATCTCGTTTTTAACTATTACAATGAGAACTGCCAGCTCTTTATCTACTCTCCCATAATGTATCTTTAAAGATTGGATATCAAAAGTTTGGGGGTGGGGTTGTAACCTACATGTATCAGATAAACTCACTAAGACAAGATATTCTTGAATAAAAAGTCTTCTTTGCAAGACTTGATGGATTAAAAACAGAAAAATACATGCTTGCTCACCCAGATAATAGTGCAAATATAAAACTTTCCAGGGAAAGTATTCTCACCTACATATCTCACCATGAATCTCCAATATCTTTAATATCACTACAGTGAATCTCAAATATCTCTACACTGAATTTCCAATATCGATACTGTGAATCTCCAATATCACTACTAGGAGTCTCAAATGTGATTACTGAGTCTTCATTATTACTACTGCAAGTCTCCAATGTGATTACCAAGTCCCCAATATGACTACTGTTATTCTCCAATGTGACTCCAGAGTCTATGAATATGACTACTGTGAATCTCCAATATGACTACTGTGAATCTCCAATATGACTACTGTGAATCTCCAATATGACTACTGTGAATCTCCAATATGACTACTGTGAATCTCCAATATCACTAGTGAATCCTCAATGTCACTGTTGTGAATCTCTTATATCACTACTGTGAATCACTAACATCACTACTGTGAATCTCTTATATCACTACTGTGAATCTCTAATGGGACTAATGTGAATCTCCAATATCACTACTGTGAATCCTCAATGTCACCACTGTGAATCTCTAATATCATTAGTGAATCCTCAATGTCACTGTTGTGAATCTCTTATATCACTACTGTGAATCTCCAATATTACAACTGTGAATTTCTAATATCACTACTGTGATTCTCCAATATCACTGCTGTGAATTTCCAATATCACTACGGTGAATTTCCAATATCACTACGGTGAATTTCCAATATCACAACTGAGAATTTCCAGTGTCACTATTGTGAATTTCCAATATCACTACACCACATAATCTTGAACATTACTACTGTGAATTTCTAATATCTATCACCACTGTGATTCTCTAGTATCAACCTTTTGAATTGCAATTATCACTACTGTTAATCTCTAATATCACTTCTGTGAAACTCCATTAACACTATTGTGAATCTCTAATGCCACTACAGAGAATCCCCAGTATCACCCATTTGAATTGCAATTATCACTTCCTTAATCTCTAATATCACTGCTGTGAATGTCGATTATTAATTATCACTACTGTGAATCTCCAATATCACCACTGTGAATATCCGATGTCACTATCCTGAATGTCCAATTCCACTACTGTACTGCATCTCCATCATTACTATTGTGAACCACCATTATCACTACCGGTACTGTGAATCTCTAATATCACCACTGTGAATCTCCAATATCACATCTGTGAATCTCCAATATCACGTCTGTGAAATCTCCAATATCACTTCTGTGAATCTCTAAATATCACTACTGTTAAAGAGTGATCTCAAGCTATACACCACCTCAGGTTAAATCATCAGAATGATTCATGGTTGACCCATCATTGGGTAAATTGTTATGTTATTGATTGCCAAAATTTGTACCCAACAATTCAGTCAAGTACAAAGAACTGGTTCATAATTTCCGGGGGACAGATATCATGGCTGCATGGAGAAGTATTTCGCCATGGGAGAAGAGAGAGAGGGAGAAATAGGGTTTAACATCCACTCAAAACAAACCAGGTAATTTTGGGACTAACGTGCAGTCAATTTTGCTTCAATAATTGAATTGTGCACAGGGGTCTTTTTTAGCGGGAGGAAACCAGAGAAAACCGAGGTTGGACAGACGACCCCATTCAGGTAACAAATTGGAAATACACTATTTGACTCAATGCGTTAAATCACTAAACCACCCAACCTCCACTTAGGTTACAAAAACTACTAGAGTGGTTTGTTTAAAGCTGTCGGTATGATGTGTAGTCTTGGTCATCCAGAAAAATAACAGGCCGTTGCTTACCAAGGATAGCTATAATAGTAGTACTAGACCCCGTGAATAATAACCCAAATGAGAGATGGAGAGAAATGGGGTTTTATGTTTCCTAGACACAAACTGTCATTTCAGGACTAACAAAATGGTACAATTTTATTTAGCAGTGAGTGGAAAGAAACTGGAGGAGCAAGAGAAAAACCACGTTTGGTCAAGCAACACAGGATTCTTTGTTCAAGCATGAGATTAAAACCAGGTCACTCGACCAAATGTCAGATTTCATCGCCCCACCCCCATGTGATCCCCCTGACCAAGATGGAGAAAGCAATGCTTGGGTGTATCCAAAATAAAACAAAGAATTTTAAATAGTGCAAAAAAAAGTAATTCATGTTTAATGTTTGTTAGTAGAAACTTACAGTAAAACATATCAAAATCACAAACTGTTGATGGATATTGTCACTCGACACCTGAAAATCATTGAATAATAATATATCTCTTTATATAATAAATAATATGAAAAGCTTATATAGTTGGACGTCACTATAACACAGGATATGGTGGTCCGCAAGATTTTCAACCGCGTTTAAAGTGAAATACCATCGTGTTTCAGTGTATCTGCTGTCTATCTGTGTCTATCCAATGGACGCGACAACAGCATCATAGACAAACTCTCCTTGGGATCCTATAACAGTGTTATAGTTAAGCCCTTATGTAATATATAAGGGACGTTTTGCTTAAACTGCTGTGACTGTCTGCGATAACACTTTGGTGGAAGCGGACGTTAAATAAAGCAAATTACTGTCTCTCCAAAGCATCTGGTGTACAAGTGTCTACGGTTTCAATGCTGGTCGACAACAGAAGTGTTATAGTGAGGTCCTTATATAGTTTTTAGGTTTATACAAATGAAAATATCTTTCTTTTCATACATATATATATCTAAAATATAAAATGGTTTCATATTAAGTTATTCTTCAATATAAACTAATACATAGCAACATTAATATCTGCAGCGCACTATAATAACTGAGTTTTAACGGGCCCTTAAACAACATAAGATGTGCACATACCCTTAAACCAAATAACAAGATGTGTACAGTGCCTTATAAAATGATTTCATATTAGATTATTCTTCAATATAAACTAATACACTGCAACGTTAATATCTGCTGGATGCAATTATAACTCAGTGTACACAGCCCCTTAAAGACGTGCACACACCCTTAAACCATATAACAAGGTGTGTACATCCCCTTAAACAATATAAGTAGTTGTGTACGGCCCCTTAGAAAATATCAGATGGTGTGCACACCCCCTTAAAAACAAGATATGTATACGCCTTAAACAATATAATGAGGTGTGTATAGTACATCCCCTTAAGTAGGTATAATCAACATAACCATGTGTTTAATCTCCCTTAAATAATATAATCATGTGTTTAAAGTCCCTAAAACAATAGATGCATGTGTTTAAACTCGCTTAAACAATATAACAATGTGTTTAAACTCCCTTAAACAATAGACACATGTGCTTAAACTCGCTTAAACAATATAACCACAAGTTTAAACAAAATAAACATGGTATGCACACCCCCTTAAATATTATCACCAGGTGTAATAGTTAGGGTTGGGCCTGTATACAACGTTGCACAGTCATTAAATGGTAAAAGAAGAATAACTTAATAGGATTTTATTTGATCACAGCAAAAGGTGGAATTTCATCTTTGATATCTGAGATACATGGATGCCCTCAATATATATACCAAAATATTGAAAGAACCCATCAAAGTAGTTAACCCTTTGGCATCTGAACCTCGTGAAACTACCACTGAATATGGCGCCCCAAACCGCCTGAAGCACCCGAACAGCTTCGAACCATATAGTGACTCGAGCAGCTTGAGCTGGTCAATTGAAATGAAGTGGGGTTTAACATCCTACTTATTTGGCTCCTAAACTGGGCTAATTAAGACGGGCCGACCAAATGATCAGTAGTTTCAGGTGATTGAACATGGAGCTAAAAAAGAAATCCCTTTTCTCTGATTCTTGGCTGTAACCCAATTTGATTAAAATACAGATCTATATTTCGTTTCGTTTTTTTATACAGTAATTTCGACGGCCTACACTACATGAAGATCTGACAAGTTCCAGTGGGAGTTCACGTTAGAGTTCAAACAAGCGGCTTTTGACCCAATGACATCAAAAGGCCAAAAACTTGCAATAACAGACCATTTCATTGGCTGATTCCTGACAACTCTTCCAGATCCTTGTGTAGTAAAGACCAGTAAAAAGAAATTTTTAACGATAAAAACGAAACAAAATACAACCTGTGTCTGAATCAGATTGTTTGGAAACAGGTGTAGTCAATATTTACATGTACCAGGTACCAAAGGGTTAACTATGCTCCTTTGCTTTTTAGTTATGGATTTGCTATATCACTTTTTTTTATCAAAATAAACATGTGGAATTGAGATGGTTGACATGATCAACCAAATCACTGTGACATAATTATTTTCAATAATTAATTCTAAAATACTAATTGCATTAAATTGGTTTAATTATAAAGTGTTGAATAGTTTGTGATGATGTCCTTTACATTTAATGAATTTGACTTGAAGGAAACCATTTGTTTTTTTCCAAGATAAGAATTCAACCCTGAACAAATCAATTTGATTTTTAATAAATTGCAGGTACCGTTAAGTGTAGATTCTGTGCGAACAGAACTGGTTCCGGCTAACGTAGAGAAAGCCATCATAACCAGGACACTTCTAGAATTCTTATTACAAGAATGTCTTCATAAAAAATATAATAATTTTCTTGGCTTTTTGATAATAAAATAACACGTATAAATAATACAATAAACAATAGATAATGATATCATATATGAATTGGGTAATATAGTATAATATATGTGTGAAGTGAAGACATGGCATAAATAAGCTACTACTACAATATATTTACTAAATCAGCAGGTTTAATGGTTGTGCAATAAGTGGAACAGCCTAATTGATTATAATCCATGGTTGGGCAATAAGTGGAACAGTCTTATTGATCATGATCCATGGATGTGCAATAAATTGAACAGCCTAATTAAGTAAAAATTTGTAAGCTTGTAGCTAGCTTTTTAATTGGTCAATTCAACCCAGAATTTATGCTATAATTTTAGTGGCCAGCCAGTGAACAGTCTCTATTCTTAAAATTTAGTGTAAGTTCTTGTTAATAGGGAGAGCCCCTGGGTTTCAATTGAATTAACAGAAACAACTAGCCCTTTTCAAAATAACAAAAATACATAAGTACTCACAGTAATTAATCCTTTGTTTCTTGGCAAAACAATACGTATATCATTCTGAGTTGGCCATGTTAATTTGATTTCTCTGTTCTCCAGAATCTTAATAAATAATCATCCAAATGAATCACAAGAAAGACGTTTTGTTCCAATTTAAAAACTTATAATTTGTTACTAAAAGCTTTTGAACAATGCTATCAAGCACTTTTAGTTTTTAAATAAGTTATTTTCCTGCTGAAGAGATAAGAAGGCAATTTTTTACAAGTGCTTCCGAAAATCAAATCGGTGTGGCTTAATATATATATGAAATGTTATATATAATCCTTTTATATGTACACATTGTATATATGTTAACTCAACAATGAATCTGAATTTTCACACACAGCAGAATCCTTATTTAAGAAAAATTTAACCAAAATAATACAGCCTTTTCATTGGCCAAGAGCTCCAATTTGAGCTTTGATTGACATGATAAAATTATAACTCATGTTGACCCGATTAAATTATAACTCATCTTTAACTTATAAGTCATATTAAATTGGTTAACTAATAACTCATATTAAACTGGTTAACTTATAACACACATTGAACTCAAAATTAAAACTGATTTACTCATATTGAACTGATTATATTAACTCATTTTACATTGATTAAATAATAACTCATATTGAACTAACTATAGTTCACTTATAACTATGGTTCACTTATAACTCATATTGTCCTGATTAGCCTTTAACTCATATTGGCCTGATTAAATCATAACTCATATTAACCTGATTAAATGTTAACTGGTATTATACAGAATAAATAATAACTCATGATAAACTGATTAAATAATAACTTGTACTAAACTAATTATATTGACCTGATTAACTTGTAACTCATATTGACTTGATTAAATTATAACTCATATTAAATTGAATAAACTATAACTCATATTAAATTGATTAAATTATAATTCACAATTAAACGATAACAATTAAAACACTTTTAGATATGATACAATATACACAAAAAATTACTATTTTAACAAAAATAGACACTTGGCAATTTAGGCAGAGTGAAGGAATATAAATGGAGGGATATATACTTGATCAGTAAGTTTAAATATACAAATAGATATATAATATAAGAATATATGAACAACATCTATTTCTACATAATACAAAAATAACTGATATGGAACTGAAACATTATTTAGTCTTATACACAAATGCCATGCAACAGTTAACAGCATATGAGGCTTGTTAAATAGCACCATCCAATAAATAAAAAAACAAGCACAAGCATAACACATGGACCTGGAACCTAGCATGAAGTAACGGCAGCCATCTTGGAAATGCGACAGACAGGCACAATTGTCAAAGGAATGAACATGCCAAGTTTCATGTCAATCGTACTTGAATTGGCAGAGTCTCAGTTTTCAAAGCGTGTCGTCTCTGAGATGAACAACAACAGGATGTGTTCCTGGTCCATGAAAGCTAGAATTGTTTCTATAGTTGTATTGGAATCGAGTAAATCCAAGCAAAAATAAGCATTAATGTACCAAAAGCTCAGCTTTGTTTCTTGAAAAGCAGATAAAATTACTTGGTGCCTGCCTAGATATTTTAAAAATTCATTAACATAATAATAAAAAATTAATAAACTACAGTACAATAAATACAGTTTGTATATCTCTGGTAATTTGTGATAGAAGCTTAAGGATTTTGAGGTATTTCATAGCAAAATTATCCTGGACAAGCCCCAATATTTGGTATAGTGAATATCCTAATAGATATATGCATACAATTCCGCATTAAATACAAATGTCAGCAGCTGTTATCACCACATAATGCATAATACAATTCTATTCAGTGAAAGTTCTTAAAACTGACCAACATGCATAAATGTTGAAATTTCAAACACGACAGTCAAGTATTTTTGTTCTCCTTTAAAAAAATAGCAGAGCTAAAACGTGAACTTAAAAGTTGGAATTGAAGCACATTGACCATTAGATCTTTTGAATGCTTTATTTGGGATTAATTGCAGACTTTATGACCCATTAAAATTTAGATAAATCCGTCTGATTTATTAAGCATACATTATGCAAGAGCTAAACCTGCCAATTGCAAGTCTTTCTAAATTATTAATTAGACATTAATTAACTTATCCAGGCCATAATCAGCTCTCGATGGTATTGGATTTCTTTGTTATTAAATAGATTAGAACAATCCAGCCATATTTTTATTTAAGCTAAAAATGGAGGAGTGAGATTTAGCTTCGAACAACCATTACGGTGGTTGAAATTATCGCACATGTCTTGTCAAACCTTCAAAGGTTAATATCTTCGCTCGCAATGGAGTAATTTGAAAGAAATTTTCAAATTATTCATTTTGCACTATCTATTTTCGAACTATTATAGCAAGAATGGCTAGTTCTTTATCTAAATCTTACATTATATATCTTTAATCTTAGACTTTTATGATCCATAATATACTGAGCGCCATAGAAAACACACCACTTAGTTTTTCGTATAACAAAATGATCCTGTAAACATATCTTATTTATTTTGCTTCTTATTGTGAACAATATTCAAATGGGAACACATTTATACACTTATGGATGTTTAATCTGTAATCAACGGTACAAAGTCAGAGGGGTCAAAACCAAAAGTATGACACAGATGTCAGTAGCATGTGTGTCCTCCACTGACTCTTACGCACGCTGTGAAGCGACGTAGCATGGAATTAACCATCTGTGTCGTACTTTTGGTTGGGACCCCTCTGACTTTGTACCGTTGATTACAGATTAAACATCCATAAGTGTACAAATGTGTTCCCATTTGAATATTGTTCACAATAAGAAGCAAAATAAATAAGATATGTTTACAGGATCATTTTGTTATATGAAAAACTAAGTGATGCTTTTTCTGTGGTGCTCAGTATACTTAGCTAGGTCCATCTGATTATTAAGAAATACAGAATATTGAATGCTTTACTTTGGTTTTTTTTTTAACTTTTGTATTCCAATCATATTTTTTTAAGAAAAAAAGATTATTGAGCTTTTATTTAGATTATGTTTAAGTTATTGTTTTATCTTTCTGAAGAAAAAAATGTGTTTCATTAAATTTGGATATCAGATTTATTAGAAAAGAAATATACTGAATACATTTCTTAATTTAGGTTATACTTAAAATTCAGACTATTGTTTTTTCCATCTAAAGATATTCGACTTTCTAAGTTTTCCTGTTAGTATTAAAAACTTATAATAATAATATCAAATATATAAAATCACGCAATAAAGTAAAATCAATCACAGTTATCTTGGTAAATTTTGGATGGCTTCAATATTATGAACAATGAATTATACTTAATGAACAAGAAATTGAACGGTTTGGTTTTTCTAGCAGATTTATACAAATACTTTTAGACCTATTAGCATATAATAAGTATTTCATACTTAAACAGTGATGGACTGAGAAGGGATTTCTAGTATGGTAGACTCATCCTCAACCCCCTAAAGAATTTTAGCCTTAAATTTACAGATTTTTTGATGATTTGGTAAGATTTCCAAATGCTAAAATTCTGTACAAACTATGAACAACTAAATATGCTCTAGAAAGTACCATATACAGCCTGTTTTTTAAAAAATATTTTATTGATTTCGAGACTCCTCTCCGTCCATTCCTGTTTTTATACGCTAAACTCCTGATATAAAGTACATAAAAATTAAGTGATGTTCAATGTATGTCAAACATCTGTCATATTTACAAGATACAATTCTATGGACATCTACTAGATTTATTCAAAAATAATACAAAAAGATGTGAGAATAGAGAGAGAAAGAGAGAAATGGAGTTTAACGTCCCCTTGACACAAACTAGGTCATTTTGCGACAAACATATTGTAAAATTTTATTTCAATAATTTGTTTATGTGTTGGGGCCTTCAACAGTGGGCGGAAACTTGAGGTCTAGGAGAAAACCCACAAGGTTGGACAGGCGACCCTAATTCTTGTCACTTTTCTTATGATCTAAAAAGCATGCATTAGACCACTTGGCCAATTTCCTCACATTTTGGGATATAATTTGTCACAATAAGTGATCTGACTTCGAAATATTTTTTAAGCACCTTGGCAGTAAATAACATTGTCATCCAGTGAATTGTATCTTGAAACATCGTTAATATTATTGATAGAAACTCTTTGTGTTTATTACTATTCTTAAATAACCTATCTAAGTAGTGGTATAAAATTGATAAGAACACAATTTCTTGGTTTATAACATGCAACGTTTCAGTACTCTTACAGGTATCTTAATCAAATGACTGACATTGCTTGATAATAAAACAAGAAGTTGTAAATCCACAACACCGTAACTTTGAATCTTTGTAGAACATTCCTCATCGACTTATTAACAATTAATAAATGTTAAACTATTATTTCTACTGCATTAACCCTTTTGTGTTTGGACTGACCAAAAACTGTCTGTGACTTCAGGTGACCAGTGGTCCTTAAACTGCCCAAACTGTCTCTGACTAGGGCACCTTAGACTGCCCAAACGATTTGTGACATGGCATTCTTAGACTGCCAAAACTGTCCGTCACTAGGGGACCTTAACCTGCGCAAATCGGTCTGTATCTTGGGGTCCTTAGGCTGTCACTTGAGTCATTTGAGGTGGTCTAGTTTTTGGTGCTTTCGGAGTGTCCAGGAATATGCTGTTATAAACTGTTTCCCTTTGCCCTAATTTTCTTTGAGTAAATAATGACATATACCAAGAACTAAACGGTTAATTCTCTAGGTTTAAAAATACTCTATAAGGATTATCTGACTGTGGAAATATTTCTGACCTTTTACAATTCATAAATAATTTACATATTTTCTATAAGATATTCTAATTCCATCGTACGGTTAACAAGCTTGGTTGGTTTATTTTCAGGGCATTCTAGAAGATCATTTCCATACAGAAAAGTATTAAATCCGGATTTGGGGATTAAGGTCTTAGATATCTTCCCTAATATTAACGCAACCTTTGTGATGTATAATTTGATATATGGGAAATTCTGATCTTCTCAAAAGGCCTAAATATAAACACTTCCAACATGGACAGATCACTGTACTACTGATTGGAGTGGTGGGGTAGGAATTAATGGTTTGTTTTTTTCTCCCTCCTGCCAAATTAAGATCCCCTAAGAAGTCCTGTATCCTCCCTTTCTGACCCCAATGACAGAATGATCTGATTGGAACATATTGGAACATACATTTACAATACAATTCATTTGCATAATTGATGTTTCATTTCTATTAGTCATGGAACATGCTCCATATGATAAAATTTAAATTTCCTTTTCAATTAATATTAAGTGGATTTTGGATTGCTTTGTTATTTCAAACCCACAAGATGAGTTATATCGCAATATAGATTTATCTAATCTAAAGAAGTAGAAATTATAATAAACACACATGTGCTCCTCATAAAACATCTAAATTGCAATAAACCTGACAATATACAGGTAATTTTTAACCTTTATCAAAAAAGTTGGGTCCATTTACCTTAGCTACACATATTTTAATACGACTGTTAGGATTATTTTTTTATTATTGCTATTTTATCATATTTTAAAAATGACTGGTTGGATCACTTCAATATTTTATTAATTGCATCTGGTTACTATCAAAAAATAATTGAGAATATTAATAGCTATACTTTCAGTAGCATCAATATTTAAAAAAAATATTTGTAATTTTGAATCTGATTCATGCTATATTTATGCAACTAGAATATTTGCCTTTGCAGACCAAACAGAATTGTTGATATACATCAAAGCAAGACAGCAGGTTTCTAAAATGTAAATAATTTGATATCTGCCACAATAATTGAGTAATTTGATATTTGCAACAATAATTCAGTCATTTGATCAACAATAATTTAGTAATTGGATATTTGCTAGTAATTTGCTATTTGAAGTGTTAAAGATGCATTATGGGAGATTAGATAAAGAGCTGGCAGTTCTCACTATAATAGTTAAAAACTAGATAATGTAAAGGAAATTAAGTGAAAATTTCAGTCGAATTGATCCACTCTGAACAGAGAATTTTGTGATTGAATTTTGGGCCTAGTTTCGATCATCACTACGGTACTCAAATCGGTACGTTAAAAAACATAGTCTCTTGATTATCCATTTTATGATTTAATGATGAATGAGCGTTGAGCAGCAGATAGGATTTTAATCCAGCAAATATCACAGGCTTGCGATGACTTCTATATTCTGAATAAGTTCATGCGTAATTAATAATTTAGATGACATTTAATTATTCTAAGGCCTAAAGAAAGATCTGTAATAGGCAGATTTAGCTCTTGCATAAAAATGATAAAAAGAACTATAATGAGTTAGAATGATTATCTGAATGTTCAAAAACGAGTTTAGGTAGGGTGGGGAATCAGCACTATATGCATGGAGAGAGAGAGAGAGAGAGAGAGAGAGAGGTGAGATTTAACTCCAATCGACACAAACTAGGTCATTCAGGGACTAACATATGGTTCAATTTTATTTCAATAATTTGTTTACGCATAGAGCTCTTTAGTAGTGGTAGGAAAGAGGAGTACCCGCAGTAAAACCATGAGGTTTGATAGGCGATCCTAGTCCTTGTCATGTACAACCACGCCAGTTGATTCAACGATAGATCTTATGATGCAGCACGCACGTGTTAACCATTTGTCTATCGACCCCCAGCATGGTGGTACGAGCCATACTATTCACATGTTTCATTGTGGGTTTCCTCCGGGCACTCCAGTTTCCTCCCACTGCTAAAGACCCCTACGCGCAAGTGAATTATGTTTGTCCCGAGATGATCTAGTTTGTGTTGAGTGGACGTTAAACCCCATTTCTCTCTCTCTCCATTTTTGAGCAGCTCAGAAATATTTCACAAAATAGCTCTATTTAAATATTCACGATCTAAACGACTGATCATCATCTAGTGTGTTTGCAATCTGACTAAAACACAGATCCTATTTCGTTTCATTTTTCATAGTTTAAAATTTCGTTTTACTTGTCTTTACTACACTAGAATCTAGAAGAGTTGATAGATAACAGGCGTTCTTGTCGAAATGAGGGATTAGCCAATGAAGCGGTTTGTTACGTGGCGACTTCTTGGCGTGTCATGCATGGAACTAGAATTGTCAACGCTGATTGATCAATCAATTTTTGACGTCAAGTGGTCAAAAGCCACTTGAACGACCCCCGACACAATCTTCCAGATATCATGTCAGATCTTCACGAAGTGTAGGCCGTCAACAGTATAAAAAAACGAAACGAAATATAGATCGTTGTTTTAATCAGATAGGTGCGTTTGTTCATGGGGATTAACGCCTGCTTCAATCGAGAGTGAAATCCCTCGTGTCTCAAAACATACAATTATCTACTCAATGATTTCATTTAGATAGGGATCCAATCAATCCGTTTGTTTGACAGGACTTAAAGTCATTGACTAACTAAAAATATTAACAAAGTTTTTAACCTTGGGAATGTCAATTGAAGAAATTCATAAACTAATAACTAAGACTTGGGAATGTTTAATTTTTATCGCCCCTTATAGTCAAACTTCATTTAACTACAGAGACAACTGTGACAGCATATGATTTATCAGAATCTGCTACTATGACCAGATGCGGGACTATCAGACCTAATAGTGGTTTGGTCTTAACAGTAGGGTGGTCTTAATAATGGGGAGGTCTTAATAGTGGGTGGTCTTAAAAGCAATGTGGTCTTAATGATAGGGTGGTCCTAATAGTAGGGTGGTCTGTATACACAGTGGACATCCCAGGATACCGATTTGATATATTATACAACATTGTTATGTCCAGTACAGCACATAAATACTGGCAATTTTAGCAAAATACCAATTAATTATGTTGCATAACATAATAATTTTTTGAGGCCTTTCATTTGACACTGGGAAATTTGGTATGTGATACCCTAATTCAAAATTATCTGCAAATCAGAAACCTTCATACCCGTCACAGAGACTATGTAGAAATACTGTTTGACCGTAGGAGGAAGATAATCTAAAGCTATTTTTTTTTCATTAAAAGTTATTGTTTTATATTCCAGGCAATCTTGAAAAAAAAAAGATCTCAAAAAACAACAATTGAATAAATAATAATAATCATAATCCTATAGGACTGAGCAAACTTAATATATGCAAAAAACATGGAATATGTGATATGAAATATTGACAAACGTTACAAACATACAACTATTTCTTTATGATGTTTAAAACTTTTTGAATTATCTAAACACACAAGAAAGAAATAGTTTTAATAATATGAACAATACCTAATTGAAGGCCAGTGGTTTTGGATGTAAGTGCAATGATTTCGAGAGTTATTCCTCCTCCTTTCAATAGCAGAGAGCGAGAAAGTGAGAGAAATGGGGTTCAACGTCCATTCGACATAAACTAGGTAATTTCAGGAGTAACATATGGTTCAATATTATTTCAATAATTCGCTTGTGCGTAAATCGGAGGAAACCCACAAGATTGGATAGGCGACTCTACTCTTTGTCACATACAACTGGGGAATACAAACCTCACAAGTTGACTCAATGACAGGCTTTATATTATAATACAGTGCAAACGCGCTAACTATTTAGCCATCCATCCCTGTCCCCTATCTAGGTTAATAAAGCCAATGCCTTAATAATTGTGCCAAGTATTCTCGTTTTGATTATTTGCTTTCCCAGTAATTGTCTCACGCCAAGCAAATATTAAAGGGGGAATAACTCTCACACATTAAATATATTATGATTGAATTTTATATAGGATAAAAAATAATAAATTATCATAAAGTTTGTAAATTTCTTCATAGAGAATAAAATGAAATATGTTCTATTAAATTATTCTTATAAAAATACTTATTAAAGTCATTTAAATCTATCACTATGACAACATCACAAACTTTATTCTTTAGGTTTCTTAGTTAAGTCATGAAAAGTCACTATTCTGGTGCTAATATACTCGTACATCACTCAGGGCTGATGGAGCCTTTTTTTTTGTTCTCATAATTTCCTCTGGTTACAGGAACTAACTCGAATGAACCGAAAGTTTACTGTAACCTCAACCATGAAGTAGGCCTACACTATTTCCCTCCCTGGTTGCAGGAACTAACTTGAATGAACCGAAAGCGTACTGTAGTCTCAATTATCAAGTACACATCCCTGATAAAATATGATATTGATAATCCTAAATGATACTGGATAATCAAACATTCTTATAAACAACATGATATCTTGAAATGTGATGTGAGAATTAATTTAGCCCTTAAGTGATGCTTTGACAAAATAAAAACACAAACATGAAAACCTCTCTCAAGGATCAGCTTTTTAGGAAGGCTTGTCTGAGAAGCAGGATGATTTCTTTTGTTTGGTCTTAGTATAAACAAATACTAAGTTAAATAAAATGCCTTCATTCGAATAGTATTAATCTATATTGTAATTGCTTTTGAGGAGTACAAAACTGTCATGGTATTTTTTTTTTGTGGTTCCAATGAAAATAATAAATAAATTTAAAACAAGCAGAAAACTCTTAACATATAGCGTTAGTAAATAAATATAACAGCGTTTCCGGTACTTGGGGCATACTCGATTGAACGTTCCGGAATTGAATTCTCTCAATCCCCAAAATAGTGACAATCGAGTGAAAAGGGGTATTTTGGGCTAAAACGCATGCGTCGACTGGATTAGTTAGTATCTCAACCAACCATGCAGCCGAAACATATTTGTTGTGTTTGATCACGTCACAATCCTACTAACACCACCTCCGTCGTCGGAACTGACAGAATTGTGACGGGACTGAATTCCGCATCACTCGATTGCAATACTGTAAATTCCAGAACGGACTGTGAATCGAGCATCCCCTTGTTAAAATGGAGAGAGGAGAGATCTCTCATCTATATATCAGTAAGTAAATACAACAGCTATTTCTTTACTCGGTAAAGGGGAGAGAACTCTCCTCCGTCACAATCGCCAGAAATAAACATTTACTTGAATTTATATCCCATATAATTTTATTGCGTTTTAATTAAACTTATTATGGAATTTTACACGTCTTAATAATATCAAAGAACGCTATAAATTTTTTTTCTGAAAGTATTCTTAAATAATAATTATCCTTCTTTATATCATCAAAGAATAGGTATTCTTAAATGTTTATTGTGCTTCTTAATATTATCAAAGAATAGTATATATATTAATATTCTTAATACTATCAACGAACAGTATAAATTATTTTTTCTTAAGATATTCTTAAATAATAATTGTACTTCTTAATATTATCAAATTATCAAAGAACACTATAAATAAACATTCCTTAAGGAATTCTTAATGAATAATAATTGTACAAATAAACTCTTAAAAAATATAACAGATTTTGAAATTATCGTAACAAATAGTCGTCCCTTTTTTTTCTATTATGCATTAATCTTAAAATAACAAATAACATTAAAAAAATAAAAATATCCTCATCAACTGATGTTTAACATTGAGCGACAGTTTTGGTTTTTTTGCTTTTTGTGTGAGCTTTCTTTAAGCAGATAATCCTTAATCCATCTGTCTTCTGCTGAAACAAAAGAGAAAGAGGTAAGTAGAGAAGAGAGATAGAGAGACAGGGGGGGGGGGAGACAGGGGCAGAGAGAGAGAGAGAGGGGGGGGGGGGAAATAGAGAATAGAGACAGACAGACAGAGGGAGAGAGAGATAGAGAGAGAGAGATGGAGGTAAATAGAGACAGAGAGAGAGAGAGAGAGAGAGAGAGAGAGAGAGAGAGAGAGAGAGATTAACATGCACTCGACACAAACTAGGTAATGACACAAACTAGGTAATTTCGGAACAAACATATGGTTCAATTTTATTTCAAATAATTTGCTTGCATGTAGGGGTCTTTAGCAGTGTGGGAAAGCCGGAGGGCTCGAATTAAAACCACTTCAGTTGACTCAATGACAGACCTTATGATGCAATACGCATGCGCTAATCAATTCTTCCATCCACCCCCTCCAGTAAATGAAATGCAATTGGGTTTAACGCCCTACTGCTGTGCTCTGAACTGGGTTAATGAAGATGGGCATCCACCATGCAGTGTGCAATGAGGGTTTTGCACGCACAGCGGCAATACAGCCTACTCTTATATCATATTCCAACTGTCAAGGGATCCTTAACGTGCACACAAATGTATACACTGGACCTCGTATTTTTGTCCCATCCTAACAACTAAACAGCTGTCTTTGTCAGGCAATCCATCCTGCATAACTGACAAGGGGAATCCACGCCGGAAAAATCTGGATGAACTTTCCTGGCCAATCAGGGATCGAACACCCGACCTCCAGGCTAGCGAGCCAGCATCTAACCCACTTAGCCACCGTGACCCCCGTTTATAAACAAGGTAGCACTTCTCACCTCAATGCAGCATTAAGTTTGAATCATCCTCTCTGAATTCTGATTTTCTACTTTTCTTTGAATACTTCATTTTTAATTCTGTTCCAAATTTATCTAACGTTTCAAGAGCCTGGAATAATAAAATGGAGTTTCTATAGTAATGAGTGTAATTTTAGTTGGAGAATTAGTGTTGACGTAAAAACAATAGACGATTCCGTTGACTATTTTCTTCTTTTTATCTTGGAGCTACAACGATTCTCTTGTCTTTTTCAATGTGAGAGAGAGAGAGAGAGAGAGAGAGAGAGAGAGAGAGAGAGAGAGAGAGAAATGGGGTTTATCATACACTATCATGTAGTTCAATTTTTATTTCAATAATTCGCTTGCATATAGGGGTCTGTACTGTAGCAGGAGAGAACCAACAAGATTGGAAAACAGCTTGCAAAAATACAATATATAATAATAAAGATAGAAAATATTTAAAAAAAAAAAAGACCTACTTTGTCTAACATTTCTTTTGTATGAGCTGCCGATAAACAAAGTCTGGCTCGAGATTCTATAATGGGCGTGGCTGGAAACCCGACTAATACTATTCCTAGACCTTCTGCTAAACATTTACGACCAAACGCTCTGAAATAAGGATAACAAAATATATTTAATGGAATTCGGAAAAAACCATAGCATGAGCGTAGGAACAATCTGGATGGAAGATTATGAAAACATTTATATATCTTTTTAAAGTTACACATAGAACGCCAAACAACCCGAGTCACACAACTGGTATACTTTCCTTAAACAATCACCAACTATTCGCATGACTTTAGTGGTTTGAGGCACTCAACGCAGCAGCAGTTTTAGGTGATCAAGTTGCAAAAGGGTTGTTTGTCATCTTCAAACAGGGAAATGAAACCATGCCAAGTGACTCAATTATAAACCTTGTGATTTCTGTGCACACGCAGTGGCGGATTAAGCTCCACCAAGGCCTGAGACGGCATTTTCTGGAGGGCCTATTAAAAAAGGCGTGGGCCTAATTAATTTCGGGTCAGGGCCTATGTTGATTCCCGTTGGGCCTAAACCCCACCCCCCTAACATACATTGTCTATGCGTTTTTAATCGTATCAGACAAGTCTAAAATTTTTTTTTTTACAAAATCTTTGGGCCTGAGGCTGCAGCCTCATCAGCCTCACTGATAATCCGCTACTGTGCACACGTTTAACCACTTGTCACGTTCAAGCAGGGCAAGGAAACCATGCCACTTGACTCAATGACAGACCTCGTGATTTCACATGCACAAGTTAAACCTACTAGACCCCCCCCACCCCCTACCACCTCTTCTGATATACTTGTACAACTAGGGAATACTACTTACACAACTTTAGCAGGATAATATATTAAAATTGGCACAACTGGTGAATCTTTATTGCCATAAACAATAAAACCTAATTCTTGTAATCTTCGTCGGAAATATCGTGTGTTCCAAGCTAATTGACGAATACGTCTTAATCCTACAAAAAAATAACGAAATACTTAAAGATACATTATGGGAGATTAGATAAAGAGTTGGCAGTTCTCACTATAATAGTTCAAAACTACATAGTGTAAAGGTAATTTGCTGAAAATTTCAGTCAAACTGATCCACCATTTTTTAATTTAATTATCAATGAGCGTTAAGTAGCATATAGGATGGTAATCCAGCCAACATCGAAGGCTAGCCTAGACATCGAGAGTTTATTATGGTCTGGATAAGTTAATTAATGTCTAATTAATAATTTAGATAACATTTCAGGCCTTAAGAAAGACCTGCGATAGGCCCATTTAGCTCTTGCATAATAAAAGAAGAAAAACTTAAGTCAGATTTCAGTATAATAAATTTATAAACTGAGGTTATGACTTATTGATAATAACAGTATATAAAATATTTTAACTTCAAATAAGAAATGCAATGAAAATGAAATGTAATGGAGTTTAATGTCCTACTGTTCTGCTCTGAACTGGGCTAATGCAGACGGGCATACGCCATACAGGCAACCCTACTCCTCGCCAGGTACAACCGGGGAATTGAAAGAGAGAGAGAGAAATGGGGTTTAACGTCCACTCGACACAAACTAGGTCATTTCGGGACTAACATATGGTTTAATGTTATTTCAATTATTTTCTTACACGTAGGGGTCTTTAGCAGTGGGAGGAAACTGGAGTGCCCGGAGGAAACCCACGAGGTTGAGAAGGCGCCCCTATCTCCATGCCACATACGCTCACACCAGGGCTCGAAACCACAGCCGTGGGCCAGAGGTGACCTACCAGCTAGTGGTCGAGGCGCGGCACTCTAGACCACTAGGCCATCCCAACCCCCCTCGGGGAATTGAAACCACGCCACTTAACTCAATGACAGACTTTATGATCCAACTGTTAACCCTTCGGCCAAAATGCATCAATTAACAAAATAGTTGGACTTACCATCATTATTTCCGTTTTTTCCCATGATAATGTTCATGGTTGTTATAACTTGTTGTGCTACTGGTGGAGACATAACGCTCGAATAAACAGAACTATGTGAATATGATTTTAAATAATTTATCATTTTCTGAAAAATAAAATTTATTACATTTAAAAAAAATGTTAGGATATAGGTAAAGCCTGATAAACTTGTTGAACAACGCGGATATTGTATTGACTTCTCTCAAACCCCAAAATACTGACAATAGAGTGAAAAGAGGGACATTGGGACTGCAACATATGTGCCATGTGCTTAAGAAAATAGCTAGATAATGTTGAGAGAATACTCTTAAATCAGAAATTGTCCTTCAATAAGTATGTGTTATAGTTTATTGAAACATATTTGTTGTATTAAATACATCAATTCTATTCACATTTCGAACTGGCAATCTGGCATCCACATGGTAAACCAAGGAAAGTTATTGTGTCCCGTCACTCGACACAACTAGGTCATTTCAGGACTAACATATGGTTTTTTAATTTTATTTCAATAATTCGCTTGCGCATAGGGGTCTTTAGCAGTGGGAGGAAACCGGAGTGCCAAGAGGAAACCCACGAGGTTGAGAAGGCGCCCCTATCTCCATGCCACATACGCTCACACCAGGGCTCGAAAGACAGACGGAAGAACTCAGATATTTGTTATATTATTCTCACCCTTGAACCACCAATGTAACCGCCAGCAGCTCCAAAACTTTTTGTAAACGTTCCCATCATAATATCGACTTCTTTAGGATCAATACCAAAATAATCTGTTACACCTCGACCATGTGGACCAAGAGCTCCAATACTGTGAGCTTCGTCTAAATATACATAAGCTTTATATTTCTTCTTTAGTCGAAGGATTTCTGGTAATTTTATGATGGATCCTTCCATACTGGAAAAAGAAGATTATTGCATGACTAATTCAAAATATATCAGTGATGAATTGTTTTAATTTAACTTGAAATACACAGGTTGCAATATCTAAGGAAAGAGAGAAATGAGGTTTACCGTCTACTCGACGTTTGTGTACCTTTTGATAATGTGTGAGTGTGATATGGATAATCAAAAGGGGGATCACAGTGGCTAAGTGGGTAAGACGCTGGCTCGCTAGTCTGTGGTTGGGTGTTGGATCCCTGCATTGTCCAAGAAATTTCATCCAGATATTTTGGTGTGGTTTCCCCTTGTCGGTGATGCAAGATTGGGGGTCTGACAAGGGTAGCTGTCTAGTCGTTTGGATGGGACAAAAAACTGAGGTCCCGTGTACACACTGGCGGGCACGTAAAAGTTAGAATTCGATGTAAGAGTAGGCCGTAGTGCCGCTGTCTGGGCAAATTTCCCTCATAGCACACTGTATGGTGTATGCCCGTCTTCATTAGCCCAGTTTAGGGGCAGAATAGTAGGATGTTAAACCGCATTTCATTTCTTTTCGATAATTAAGGGTGACAGGTATCGATCGTGATACATTGAATCAACAATATATGGTGCCATGCAATTAAATTTAGGCCAAGCTTACCTGTAGACTCCTTCAACAACTATTAATATTTTTTTCCATGGCCGATGTGTTCTGGGTTGACCTTCTATAATGGCCGTTTTTAATTTTTTCTCTAAATCTTCCATATCTGTAGAGAGAATCAAATATATAATATATATAGGCCTAGAGTCAGGTATGGATTAAGAGGGGGAGGGGGTGCTGCTGACTGGGCTGTAGCTAATATGAAGGGGGGCCCCAAAATAAGTTCTGAAAAGCAATTTGCACCATAAATAAATACTATTATGTTAGGGTAGAATTTAACAAAGGGGGCATAAAATTTATTTGGCTATGGGAATGCAGCCAGGGGATAGGTACCAGAATGGCCGCACATGCTCAGTTGAGTGTAAGGGCCCTAGTGACATGCTCAGCCAGGGGCCCAATGTAAGCTTAATCTAGCCCTGCCTCCAGTAAAAAGTAAGTGAAAATAAGAAGAGGGAGATAACTCTCTTTCAGTTGTATAAGAAGGGAGACAGAAATCACTGGCAAGTGGGAACCACGTAGGAAAATCTGAATGAACTTTCTCAGGCAATGCAGCCATCCAGACTCTCGCATGCACATAGATCCCTTGGCAGTTGGAATTTGATATAAGACTAAGCTCAAGCGCCGCTGTCCAGGCCCAGGCAAATTTTCCTCAAAGCACATTGTATAGCCTATACCCATCTTTATTAGTCCAGTCGAAACAGAACAGTAGGATGTTAAACCTCATTTTATTTCATTTTAATGTCCAATAATCAATTTAAGAACACTTTAGCATCAATTAACTTATGAATATTAAGATGCAATTGACGATAAGCAAGTAAAATATCAGTATAATCTAGAGAGAGAGAGAGAGAAATGGGGTTTAACGTCCACTCAACACAAACTAGGTCATTGCGGGACTAACATTTGGTTTACTTGGTTTAATTTTATTTCAATTATTCACTTGTGTGTAGGGATCTTTAGCAGTGGGAGGAAAGTGGGAGACACAGAGAAAACCCACAAGGTTTGACAGGCGACCCTACTCCTTGTCACGTACAACTGGGGATTCGAAACCATGCCAGTTGACTCAATGTCAGGCTTTATGATACGACGCATATGTGTTAATCATTTGGCCTTCCAACCCCCCCAGTATATTCTAGATTTGACATCAAACTTCCTAATTCATAAATCAGTATGTCATCACAAAAACAGATGGAATATCTTTCTGACAGAGACAATAACTTATAAATTATTTGATGCCATTGGTAATAATCTGCTCCCTGCTGATAACTTTGATGGGATGTTTGATCATGATTTTGTTTCATTTGCAATTAATAGAATGATAATCAAGTGATGTGAAATTAAGGTCAGGCAGTTCCATCAATTAAGATAATGAAAACAGAATCACAATAAATAGAATACAGAGAGAGAAAGAGAGAGAGAGAGAGAGAGAGAGAGAGAGAGAGAGAGAGAGAGAGAGAGAGAGAGGCTTCAAACACAAAATGAAAAAATAATGATTTACAAAACAGATGTAATGCGACTACTGGTCTTGACAGGGGTAGTAGTTTCGGGACTAACATATGGTTACGCTTGGCAGAATAGAATAAAAACAAAACTTACTATTATGTTTAAAAACTCTGATAGTAGAACCCGTTAATCTGGATCCGAGAACTAAGGATGCGTGATTTAATTCATCACTTAATAATAAACAACCCTGAAATACACAAATTGTAAACAGTTATCTTCAATTATCTGAAAGCTAAATACAGATATCAAAGCTTTACTTCTTAACAGACTCTTTAAAGAAGTGTTGATTCTACGCAGAGGATGAGAAATTGTTAGGTTGGCGCGTTTCAAATATATAATTTGTCATCGTACTGTAATTCTCACATCAATTTCAAATTTATCTCATAAAGAAGTAAATTGCTTCTCTTTCTTGAGACTTTGGAGGCTAAGGTGCTGTCTCATTCACCATGAGATCCCTGTTTTGGTTGAGGTGTTAGTCGCAAAAGTTCCTCAGGTTTTTCCAGCGTGTTTACCCCCTTGTCAGTGATGCAGAATGGCAAGAAAAACCTAGTCTTTCGTATGGTATTAAAACCTAATGACCTGTGTACACGTTGGCATACACATAAAAGTGTTCTTGCAGTCAGGGCATAATGTCCCTTATACCAGACTATATGGCATTTATATGCCCTTCTTCATTTGCCCAGTTGATGTAAAAAAGTAGGAAGTTAAACCCCATTTCACTTACTTTTTGCATTAAACATGGAAGATTCATTGAGTTTGTCGCAAAACCCATTGGAAAAGTTACAGCTGCTTCAACACCTAAAAATTGGGCTGTGATGTCATCTAATTCTTTTTGGACCGAGGAATAACCTGTGAAAATGTGGTTAAAATCAGATTAGGTGAATGTACAATGGAGTCAGGTCGAAATGGATCAGGTACATTCTTTAAGTTTATTAGTGCCTTTGTCTAGAATATATCTCTACCAATTAGATTATATCTGAACCAATAAGACTATATTGGTATCAATAAGACTATTTTGGTATCAATAAGACTATATTGGTACCAATAAGACTATATTGGTACCAATTAGACTATATTGGTATCAATAAGACTATATTGGTGTCACTAAGACTATATTGGTACCAATTAGACTAGATTGGTACCAATTAGGCTAGATTGGTACCAATTAGACTATATTGGTACAAATTAGACTATATTGGTACAAATTAGACTATATTGGTACAAATTAAACTATATTGGTACCAATTAGACTATATTGGTACCAATTAGACTAGATTATACATATTGGGAGTTGTGGGCCTTTGATCTTGTTGTCATGTTTGATTTCATGGTTGGTTATTATAATCTTTCTGTATACATGGAGTAAAAATAATAATTTTCACCTTTCCTACTTCCAGCGTTAAATTCACATTAGATCATAATCACAGAAACAGAATTATCAATCTCATCAAAATACACATCTATTTTTCGTTTCTTTTTTTATACTTTTGATGGCTTACATATGCACTGCATGAAGATATGACCAGTTGTACTGCAAGGCCGTGCCAGGGATCGTACAAGCGGCTTTTGACCCTATGACATCAGACATTGATTAATCAATCAGCTTTGACGTTTCTATGGGTTTACACACAGTTCAGTGCACTGCACGCCAAGAGCTTGCCGTAACAGACAAATTCTCAAAGGTCACAACCGTCCCATACTACAAATAAATACATCCTGACGAAATCCCCTGCAGCTATCCACCCCACACACTTTCTGATCAAGTTTTATTATAGCCTACTAATATCTATTGTACTTCTGTTGGATTTTTAAGGCTATCTTACCTAATTCTTGTCTTGTTGAGCAGACTCCCACACCAGCCTCCATTGCTTTTTCTATAGCACTTTCAGCACAAGGTCCTTTATTTTCAGAAAATCCTAGATAATTGTAAGAGCCCAGGTTCATAGCATGAATCTTTTCACCCGTTAACCTTAAATAAAATAATAATAATAATAATAATAGTCACAAATAGTGGTCATATATAGAACCATCCGACCTTTATTGCTTTCCACAAGACTATAAGGGTAGTTTAAAATTTTTTGCACACATTAAAGGAACTAACCTGATTTGAACAAAGTCTCAAAAATAAAATTCTGAGTACATATAAAATTTAGGCGCCAAAATATAGAGAAATGGTGTATTTACCCTATCTCAAAATTTCAGCTCAATATATTGAGTCTTAATCCAATAATCGTTTCCCATTCTTTTGCGGTCAGTACACAGTGAATGACCCATATGCTCTACTTGATAACGAAAGGTAAATTTCACATATACATTATTTTTATAAAATAAAAGTCTGGTCTAATCCAGACACTGGATAGTACACCTTGGGACACCGGTCTCCATTTCCAGTTGAAGACTGACAGGTTTAAGTTATTTGAGTTAGTTTTTCGGTCATAAGGTAGAGGCTTTTTAGGGATTTTAACACAACAGTAAGCAGTTTTATTCTCCAATTGGGATTGGTCCTTTAATAATGTTGATGTGCTCCTTACAAGACATGTGTGGACATGCACATGGCTTACAGGGATCAGTAATTAGATCTAGAGAAATCTAATACCAGGGATCAGTAATTAGATGTAGAGATAGAGATATGTCCATGTGAAATAAGAATCTTAATATTATTACATTATTAGTCAAATCCATCTACATTAATAACTTATTAATAATTCATTGATTATTCATAATTGTGAGGTTTCAATTTTCCGTTTATAAATATTCCAAATATTATTACACGGATAATTTCTGTGTGCTTTATAAATGTTGAATAATAAAATAATATGATAATAATAAATTAAAGATGCGTTATGTAAGAATTAAATAAAGAGCTGACAGTTCTTATCATCATAGTTCAAAAATAGATGATGTATAATGAACATATTCAAAATTTTAGTTAAATTACTTTATTCAGAGCAAAATTATGAGTATTTGAAGTTTTGACAACATTTAATGTAGATAGTTTATTGTCGTAGCAACGGTTCTTGATAATCTAGAATAAGTCTTGTTTATCCATTATTAATGTCTCTGATATTCTATATAATCCAATTAAAATCTCAGTGGAAGTTAATTATTGGCTTGTCATGGGAATATATGTCCGAATAATAATTCAAATAAGATTTGATGCCCCCCCCCCCAATAAGAGAGAGAAATGGGGTTTAATGTCCACTCAACACAAACTAGGTCATTTCGGGACTAACAAATGGTTTTAATTTTATTTCAATAATTCGCTTGCGCGTAGGGGTCTTTAGCAGTGGGAGGAAACCGGAGTGCCCGGAGGAAACCCACGAGGTTGAGAAGGAGCCCCTATCTCCATGCCACATACGCTCACACCAGGGCTCGAAACCACAGCCGCAAGCCAGAGGTGACCGGCCAGCTAGAGGTCGAAGTACGGCACTCTAGACCACTAAGCCATAAAGATCTGCAATAGCCAGATTTAGCTCTTACGTAACAGATCTTTAAAAGTTAAATGATTCACGAATTATTGATTATTGTAACGCAAGTAAAGTAAAACAGCTGTTCAATTTTCCATTTATACGGCCGTAACAAAAAAACAAATATTCTCGATCATTTAGATGTTTATAAGGCCATAGTAATAAAACAATATTCTTGATCATTTGGATGTTTATTTCTGGCGACGTTTTGATGGATGAGAATTCCTACATCTTAACTATTTTCCATAAAACAGAATTTGCTTGTTTTAAAATTTATTTATCATTCTTTTCAGACAGAACAACAAAAAAAATGCCACGACAGTTTTGTGTACATCAAAAGCAATTACAGAATTCTTTTTTCTTTTTTTTTTTTTTAGAGATCATGTGGCTAAGTCGCTAAGATCCTAGCTCGCTAGTCCGGAGGTCGGGTGTTTGATCCATGCATTGGCAAAGAAAATTCATCCAGATTTTCTGGGGTAGTTTCCCCTTGTCAGTGATTATTGATTATCCAGTTTCATTCATGATAATCAATATCATTGATCAGTTTCAGGTATATTTTTTAGATTCATTCAAATTTCTATAAATTTATTTGCTGCACCTGGGCAAAAATTATAATATGCAGTTATTTAGACTTTTTATTTTTAAAAATAATAACAGCAGGTATGCATCCCTTTCAAAGTGACGCAGGGTCATCTGATATGGTCTGTACTCAAGATATCATTAGAGGCTCATTTATGTGCAGACAGACGGAATGTAACATGATCGTTAAAAAAGGGAAATAAACAGACCTTTTATTTTTAAAATACAAACAGGTAATGCATCCCTTTTTAAGTGACGCAGGATTATTTGATAACCAGGTTTTTTTTTTATATTATCAGAAGATTAATTCTCTGCATGTAGACGGCATGTAACATGATCCTTCGAGGACGGAATCCATCTTTCAAACAGCTGACATCATTGTTTATTTGCACTCTACACAATCTCATTAATGTTAAAGCGTAACCAATGACATCAAATTAAAGAAAACAAAATCTACTTAGAAGAATGAATCAATAAAAAGCATTTAGGTTGTTTTTTTTTATATCATCAGGGTTTGAACTTTGAACCCAGATTATTGGATTTGAATCCCAGAGGATTCTGATTTAATCAACATTAAATCAATTGGATTTCCTAACATCGTCAAATTAAAGAGAGAGGTCGATGGCAGGCCTGGTAATATCAACATGTATCATCCTAACATCGTAAAAGTTAAAGCAGGAGATCCATGGCAGGCCTACCTAACATCATAATATCATGAAAGTTAAAGAGGGAGGTCCATGGCAGGCGTACCTAACATCGATAACATCGTAAAGTTATAGAGAGAGGTCTATGGTAGATAACATCGTAAAGTGAAAGAGAGAGGTTCATGGTTGATAACATCGTAAAGATAAAGAGAGAGGTCTATGACAGATAATATCGTAAAGTGAAAGAGAGAGGTTCATGGTTGATAACATCGTAAATTGAAAGAGAGGTTCATGGCAGATAACATCGTAAAGTGAAAGACAGAGGTTCATGGTTGATAACATTGTAAAGTTAAAGAGAGAGGTCTATGACAGATAATATCGTAAAGTGAAAGAGAGAGGTTCATGGTTGATAACATCGTAAATTGAAAGAGAGGTTCATGGCAGATAACATCGTAAATTGAAAGACAGAGGTTCATGGTAGATAACATCGTAAAGTTAAAGAAAGAGGTCTATGACAGATAACATCGTAAGGTTAAAGAGAGAGGTTCATGGTTGATAACAACGTAAATTGAAAGAGAGGTTCATGGCAGATAACATCGTAAAGTGAAAGACAGAGGTTCATGGTTGATAACATCGTAAAGATAAAGAGAGAGGTTCGTGGTTGATAACATAGTTAAGATAAAGAGAGGGGTTCGTGGTTGATAACATCGTAAAGTTAAAGAGAGAGGTCCATGGCAGGCCTGGTAATACCTAATACTGTCAAGTTAAATAGAGAGGTCCATGGCAGGCCTGGTAATACCTAATATCTTAACATTGTAAAGGTTAAAAAGAGAGGTCCATGGCAGATAATATCGTAAAAGTTAAAAAGAGGGGTCCATGGCAGGCTGGGTAATACCATAACATCGTAAAGATAAAAGAGAGAGGTTCAGGGCAAGCCTGGTAGTAAAAGGTTTTAGGTGTACCTGCTGAAATATCAGGCCTTAGTTGAAAGCAGAACGTCCGTGATAAGAATAATTATATTCAATTAATAAACTAAATTGTTTGATAGGGTGACAGCTGTCCCAAGTTAAAACTTATTTTAGCCAATCAATTTTTTAAGTTCAGAAATTTTTTTTAACTTAAAATATTATATTAGTGGATTTGATCTAAAATGCTTAAAATCGCTTTGTGAAACGCATCTATCTTAAAGTTACATTATGGGAGATAAGATAAAGAGATGGCAGTTCTCACTATAATAGTTAAAAACTAGATAGTGTAAAGGTAATTTGCTGAAAATTTCAGTCAAATTGATCCACTATTAGCCGAGAACAAAGCGTTTGAAATATTCACATAGCCTCGGTCAGCATAGTCTCGATTATCCACTTGATTGATTTAATTATTAATGGCCATTAAGCGGCATATAGGACTTTAATCCGCCAACATCGAAGGCATCAAGAGTTTATTATGGTCTGGATATGTTAATTAATGTCTAATTTATTATTTAGATAACATTTCAGGCCTAAAGAAAGACCTGTAATAAGCAGATTTTGCTCTTGCATAATGCTATTTTAAGTTAGGATGGATTGAGACAACTCAAGTCAATCGATTGGACAAAAAATCCCTGACATAAATGAAAAAGAACACTCGAAACTTCAAATTCAATAAAGTGAAAGTGGAAATTCAAATGTCCCTCGTGACATCTTTCATGGCACCATGCATGGAGTATGCCCATCTTCATTAGCTCAGTTGGATGCTAGAAGACTCGGAGAAAACCCAATGCTTTGTAAAAAGAAATGTCCCTCATTGCACCATGCATGGAGTATGCCCATCTTCATTAGTTCAGTTGGATGCTAGAGGACTCGGAGAAAACCCAACGCTTTGTAAAAAAAAAAAAAACAAAAACAAAAAACTTACTCTAAATTCCAGTTATGATCATCTGAATGACGAACCAGGACATCAATAAAAGCACCTGCGATACTTCCTATTGGTCGATTCCAGCAGTCACGTACGCGTCTGTACATATTCCGCGTATAAAAACTCTCCCAGCTTTGGTACAAAGGAACGAAGCCCTGAAAGCACAATATTATTGTTGTAAAGAGGGAAAAGTCAATTCATTATTAAACAGAGACACATAATATTATTTGCAGTCTGAGATTAATGTCAATATGACCACTGTCAGACACTCCAAACACAAATCATATCTATTTGGTTTTTAACAGACTGATTAATGATTACTAATTTATCGGCAAACAAAAGAACGTCTGTTTGATTCATTATTGAATACTGAGAATACCCTCTCATTATCATCAAACAAGGGGCAGGGTGGGGAGAGAGAGAGAGAGAGCAAGAGAGAGAGAGTGTGAAAATCTAAAGTCAGGTGTACACCTTGGTGCACATAAAAGAACCCTTGAATTTGCTAAACAAAATTTTGTAGTACAGACTGAAAATAATGCAACAACGATTCCAAGAATTAGCTCATGGTATGAAAATATTTGTCGCATTTTCGACACAGAAAAAGTGTGTTGGCCCCCAAAAGAAATGCAATAACATGAAATGCCTACTGTTCTGCTCCAACTGGGCTTATGATGACGGGCATACGCCATACAGTGCTCTATGAGGGAAATTTTGCTTGGACAGCGGCGCTACAGCCTACTCTTATATCAAATTCCAACCGTCAAGGGATCTTGATTTTCCGTCCCATCTGAACGACTAGACAGCTGTCCTTGTAATACCCTCCATCCTGCACCACTGACATGGGGTACATGCTGCACCCGAAGAAGAAAAAGATGAGAAGTGTTTAGAACCAGTTCCTGGTTCTAATATGGAAATAGTAGAACACAGAACAAATGATATCACAGAGAAATACAAAAACAAATATATTCCTGATTATGATGTAATAATATATACCAACATTATGGTAAATATATACTTGTGTCTGTTTTGTTGGGGTACATGTATATAAAACCACACACTTCTTTGGATCTAGTCGATATACAAGAGAAAGTGAAATGTCAGGATAAGATACCCTAATCGCAGTTTATCATAATTAGTACAGACTACAAGAAAATATTCTCCAGTTTCTCTTTCATAACTTTAACATTGTCGAAATAACTTTTAATTGTGGGGGATTTGTCTAAAACAATTCTATTTGATAGTTAGATATTTCAAAGAATTTAATCTTAAAACCTAGTTGAATTTTTCAGTTTTTATGTTTAAATGTGTCATATTACTTTTCTTTGTAACATACTGTTGACTCAGTTACAGGCCTTTCCGTTTAAAGTGCACACCTTCGACCATTCTGCCACTCAAGCCCCCTATATTTGGGGGGGGGGGAAGGTTGGATTTTGAAGAAGTAGGAGAGAGAGAGAGAGAGAGAGAGAGAGAGAGAGAGAGAGGTTAGATTTTGAAGATGTGGAAGCTCTTTGTTTAAATGTGTCATATTACTTTTCTTTGTAACATACTGTTGACTCAGTTACAGGCCTTTCCGTTTAAAGTGCACACCTTCGACCATTCTGCCACTCAAGCCCCCTATATTTGGGGGGGGGGGGCGAAAGGTTGGATTTTGAAGAAGTAGGAGAGAGAGAGAGAGAGAGAGAGAGAGAGAGAGAGAGAGAGAGAGAGAGAGAGGTTAGATTTTGAAGATGTGGAAGCTCTTTATTAATAAATGGCATGTTAACAACATAAAATCTCTGCCAAATTAAATGTCAGAGAGAGAGAGAGAAATGGGGTTTAACGTCCACTCGACACAGACTAGGTCATTTCGGGACTAACACATGGTTTAATTTTATTTCAATAATTCGCTTGCGCGTAGGGAAATTAAATGTCAAATACTAAAAGTAAACACTAGTTCATGCATAAAATAACATCAAAGATAAATAACTATATAACAATAATCTGTATAAATAGCTGACAGATGTTGTTTCTACTTGTTTTATTTATATTGAAACAAGATCAAGCAACCAATAGCGAGCACATAACAAAAAATGATATTATATATTTTTATTTTGTTTTTAACGACAATCAACGACTGTGATATCATCCGCTGACGGTGGTTTTCACTTGAATGGCGATAGTTTGCCAGTAAGAATGACGTCAAACAATTTTAAAAATAAGATTGATAGAATAAAGATAAAATCTCTGTAAATGCTTAAAAAAAAGTCTTCTTACCTCTCTTTTGGGTTCGTTAATTGTTCGATCCGTTTCCAGTCCATAATATCTAAGATTTTCTCGGATGTAACCAACGACAACCATGATAAAATAACTGAGGTAAGTGAGCATGGCCGCCACCAAAGGAGTTTCTTCAAATGATTCATGGAAGTCATCTTTCCAATCTGTGAGCTAGAAAATAAACAAAATGGAATTATTCATACATTCTTTCAGTTTTACATGATTTCAACCTCTCGTCTCCACTAGGGCTTTAGTCTTACTCAAGCTCTTGCTTCCACTAGGGCTTTAGTCTGTCTTACTCAACCCCTTGTATCCACTAGGGCTTTAGTCTTACTCAACCTCTTGTATCCACTAGGGCTGTAGTTTCATTGTCTCAACTGGGGCTGTAGTTTCACCCAACCCCTCGTCTCCCGTAGGGCTGTAGTTTCAGTCAACCCCTCGCCTCCAGTAGGGGTGTACTTGCACTTGGTTACTTGCTTGTATACATTGTACAATAAACATGTATTCAGTAAAGCGTACATTGACCATAACACAAGGATATTTTAACAGTAACCCGAGAATAAGTAATTATATAAGTGAATTCCTGTCACGAGATGATGTACAACTTTCAATAGAGTGCTTTGTCATATGATCATTCAGCCAAACAATCCATTGACAAAAAAAACACCCACAAAAATTCAAAAACTTCTCCATTCCTCAGGTTTTTTCTAAGCAATCGAGAATCAAAATATATTTTTGTGAGGCCTAATTATTACACAAGGTATACTTCATTCATAATGAAAAACCTGAATGACTTAGACACAAATCAAATCCTTGGTGTAGAAAAGACGGCCTAGGACGTAAACCGAGGTCCTGTGTACATGTTGCTGTGCACGTAAAAGCACCTTTGACAGTTTGCAATTCCATACAAGAGCTGCCCGGGCAAAATTTTCCTCATACATCTTACATAGTTACATGTGAAATTTACCTGGGAGATATCCCATAGATAGTCTGGGAGTACAGACACCTTGTATCCTTGCCCAGGATCTTGATGGAAGTTTTTTTTTATCATTAACCATTATTAAACTTCTTGTACAAGTAATAAATATATGATTTTATGCTTTAATAAGCATAACATTTTGGGACTAACACATTGTTCAATTTTATTTCAATAATTCGCTTGCGTGTAGCGATTTTAACAGTGGAAGGAAACCGAGGACCCGGAGAAAAAACATGAAGTTGGCAACCAATCAGGGCAGAGATCTATTCTCGAAGAACGAAGTAGATGGATCTCTTCGTGCAGAATGTTACAAAAGACACAAAGTTGCAACAGGATTTATATGGGGAGAGAGAGAGAGAAATGGGGTTTAACGTCCACTCGACACAAACTAGGTCATTTCGGGAATAACATATGGTTTCAATTTTATTTCAATAATTCGCTTGCACGTAGGGGTCTTTAGCCATGGGAGGAAACCAGAGATATCCCATAGATAGTCTGGGAGTACAGACACCTTGTATCCTTGCCCAGGATCTTGATGGAAGTTTTTTTTTATCATTAACCATTATTAAACTTCTTGTACAAGTAATAAATATATGATTTTATGCTTTAATAAGCATAACATTTTGGGACTAACACATTGTTCAATTTTATTTCAATAATTCGCTTGCGTGTAGCGATTTTAACAGTGGAAGGAAACCGAGGACCCGGAGAAAAAACATGAAGTTGGCAACCAATCAGGGCAGAGATCTATTCTCGAAGAACGAAGTAGATGGATCTCTTCGTGCAGAATGTTACAAAAGACACAAAGTTGCAACAGGATTTATATGGGGAGAGAGAGAGAGAAATGGGGTTTAACGTCCACTCGACACAAACTAGGTCATTTCGGGAATAACATATGGTTTCAATTTTATTTCAATAATTCGCTTGCACGTAGGGGTCTTTAGCCATGGGAGGAAACCAGAGTGCCCGGAGGAAACCCACGAGGTTGAGAGGGCGCCCCAATCTCCATGCCACATACGCTCACACCAGGGCTCGAAACCACATCCGCAAGCCAGAGGTGACCGGCCAGCTAGAGGTCGAAGCGCGGCACTCTAGACCACTAGGCCATCCCAACCCCCGGATTAATATGGAAAACAATCACTGGTTAATACATACATAGTATGACTGACGTTCAATAAATATCCTCTTGAAACGTCATGTTATATGTGTATAAACCAGTGAATGTTTTCCATATAAATTGTGTTGTGTTTTTTAATGTGCTCAATCACTAAATGCCACTCAAAGATTACACACCATTTAAGCTGGTTGACCGAGATTTCAATTACTAAATTGATTTAGTTAAATTTACTTGGAACATTTTGAGAGGTATTTATTCTACCTCCATTCAAATGCATTATGTAAGGTTTAGATAAAGAGCTGACAGTTCTCACTATAATGGTTAAAAAGTAGATAATGTAAACAGAATATGTTGAAAATTTCATTCAAATTACTTTATTCTGCGCAACAATATTAGCTTTTGAAGGTTTGATAAGATATGTGAACTAATTACAACTACGGTACTGGTTGTTCAAGTCTTAGCCTCGCTTCACCATTTTGAAATTAAATCATTAAATGGCCCCTAAGCAAGCGAGTTATCAAAATAAAACTGAAACATATGTTAGTCCCAAAATGACTTAGTTTGTGTGGAGTGAACATTAAACCCTATTTCTCTCTCTCTCTCCATAGAATTATGACCTATATATGTTTACACAGTTTGGTAGTAAAATTAATAGTGATAGTCGGCCGACATATAGTTAAATCAATGGTAAAGATTAATATCAGTTTACACGACAGACAGACACGGGGCATCAAGACCTGAACTTATCTTATTCTTAATCTCATGACTAATATACAATATCACTTACTGTCATTTTAAAGATACAACGATGTATTTGATAATCATTGTACTATTACACACTTTACAATGTCTACAACAACTCAGGAAAGAAAGGAAATCGGAGGACCCGAAAAACCGAGAGAGAGAAATGAAGTTTGATGTCCACTGTGCACAAACTAGGCCATTTTGGGACTAAGTACATGGTTCAATATTCTTTCAACAATTTGCTTGCGCGTAGGGGTCTTAAACAGTGGGAGGACGGTGGAGTCAAAAATTGCAACTTTTGAAGTCTCGCTCTGCCCTGTATCCTTGATCATACCAACTATGCATGTTTAAATTTTATAAGAGAGAGAGAGAGAGAGAAAATGGGGTTTGACGTCAACTCGACACAAACTAGGCCATTTCGGGACTAAAATTTTTATTAGAGAAATGAAATAAAATGGGATTTAACATCCTACTGTTCTGCTCGTAACCTGGGCTAATGAAGATCGGCATACGCCATACAATGTGCTATGAGGGAAATTTTGCCCGGGCAGCAGCGCTACGGCCTATACTCTTATATATATCGAATTCCAATTGCCAAGGTGTTTTTTACATGCACGCCAATGTGTACACGAACCTCAGTTTTTGGTCCAATCCAAACAACTAGACAGTTGTCCTTGTCAGGACCTACGCAATGCATCACTGACAAGGGGAAACCAGGCCGGAAATTCTGGATGAACTTTCTCGGCCAATGCTTTTATAAGAAAAGTTTTGTAATAATTAAGAGTCATGTGATGTGCCCCTTTAAAGATAACCTAGATAAAGCGATGTGTACATGTATCTCCTAAAGATATGATAAAGTTGTAAATCATCGTATTATTGGGAGATAAACACTTATTAACTTATACAGCGGATCCTTTTGAGAGAGAGAGAGAGAAATGGGGTTTAAGTCCACTCAACAAAAACTAGGTCATTTTGGGACTAACATATGGTTTCAATTTTATTTCAATAATTCGCTTGCGCGTTGATCCTTTTGAGGGGGAGGGGGTGGGGTGGGCAAATCGTTGGGTTATATGGTCTGTCAGTGAGTCAGGTGACGTGGTTTAGTTTTCCTGTTTCGCTTGTACATGACATGGATTTACATGTACGGTCAGAGAGAGAGAAATGGGGTTTAACGTCCACTCAACACAACCAGGTCATTTCGGGACTAACATATGGTTTCAATTTTATTTCAATAATTCGCTTGCGCGTAGGGGACTTTAGCAGTGGGTGGGAGGAAACCGGAGTGCCCGGAGTAAAACCATGAGGTTGAGAAGGCGCCCCTATCTCCATGCCACATATGCTCACACCAGGGATCGAAACCACAGCCGCAAGCCAGAGGTGACAAGCCAGCTAGAGGTCGAAGCGCAGCACTCTAGACCACTAGGCCATCCCAACCCCCTTTACATGTAGGGTTCCTTGTCCACCTCTGGCTTTCACTCTGATGGTTATCGATAGCTTGATCGAGGTTTCCTGGTATCTGACCATTAAAAAGAAAATAAAAGTGAAACTTATACGTCTTCATTTCATCAGGTGCATATACGCCAAAATTAAGCTACATACCATGTATATTTTAAAAATTGTCGAGCCCGAAGCATTTCCCCATCAGTTGCTTATTCCCGGGCAGGGATGTCATTGTCACAGGACCTGGCCGACTGATGAAATATCTCTGAGTTAAATCATACATTTAGGATTATGAACAAAGTGTCCCGAAGTAAATACATTTTACAACCCAATTTTCATTGATTTGTTGCTAGATAAATACCAGTAATTGTTCCTTATATTTCAAAGCCACACCTTTTTCTAAGTGATTTTTTTTTTTTAAAAAAAGAATTTGTTGACATGTAAAATTTTTACGATTTCTTTTTTAAACGTTTTCTATTATTTTATATAAATTTTTTTAGAAAGTTGTAAAACACGTGAGCTATGCCGTTAATGTTTACTGTGTGAGACGAGACCATAACACGCCTCTCTCAATAAAGGCAATATGCCAACAAGCGTTTTACACCGCGACCCTCTATCCTGACCAGAGAGGATTTCGCAATCGCTAATTCTTAAGTAATTTATACCGGTTACCCGAAGTGTTGCGTGAATTGGCAGATAATAATGGAGTGAAATGAGCTAAAAATCTAACTTACCTTGTGTGATTTTCCATTTTTTCCATTCAGTCCGTTCGTGTGTCCATTCTTGTGTTTCTTAATCCCGTTGACTGGTTTCTCGAATTTGCCCGAGGAGAAATCCATCGCGGTTAGCCGCCCCTCCCTTATCGGTCTATACAACACGCCGTTTACGCTATACTACGTCTAAAGATATAGGATTGGTAAAAATAAAAATATTAGCCAATAAGCATCAGTGTTACTTGTACTTGTCGTCAATTTAAGGTCAATGTCACGAATTACAAATACACTAATAATATGAACATCAAAGACCACTCGGGGGATATCACAGATTGCAGCAGTGGCTATCAACAGCAGTGGATAACAGTAGTACCGTAACGACCTCCTCGGTCACACCGGCTTCACAATCCAACGAATAAGCCAGCAAAATTTAATCCACGGAGAATTAATAGGTGTTTCAGTTACAACTGAATACTATTCGGTGTGCTTCCATCACAACCCTTGCAAGAATTTATGTCTTAGTGGTCAATAGGTTGGTAGGTTATTTTGACAACCGTTCGGTTGCTAATGCAGGGTTATAAATAAAAACAAAGGGAGATCACCGGGTCTAGTCACGCATGCTGCACATGGAATTTCAAAGCTGTATTCTCCATAGCTATTAATAGATGATGTTTACAGTTTCTATAGGGCGGATCTATCGTGGACCCTTGAAGCTTTCAATTAACCCCACAACAAATGCAAACTGTCAAAGGGATTCGGGATTAACTATCAATCAATTTAATTAATCGATTTAATGGTGATTAAGGTTCAATTAATTAATGATTTATTCACCTTCAAGTAGTATTAATTTAGACTATTGTTTGTTATGCTTTTAATGCATTATTTAAGCAAGGGTCTAAATATAGCAGAGATCTGATTTCGTTCTGCTTGATTAATCGCCATTTACGTTTTAAGACATATTGTAATTGACTACGTGTACGTCGAGAAAACATTGAGGCAAATCCCATCTATTTGTCTGTTTGTTTTGGTTACGAGTTTACGAGGGTCACGGTGGCTAAGTGGGTAAGACTTGATTCGCAAGCCTGGAGATCGGGTGTTTGATCCCTTCATTGGCCAATAAAGTTTATCTTGATTTTCCGACGTGGTTCCTCTTGTTAGTACGGAGGGCCAAGTGGGTAAGACGCTGACTCGCTAGCCCGCAAGACGGGTGTTTGATCCCTGCATTGGCCGAAAAAGTTTCCAAAGTTCCCCAGGATTTTCCATTTAGTTCCCCCTTGTCAGTGGTGCAGGACGGAGGGACTGACAAGGACAGCTGTCTGGTCGTTCGGATGGGACGAAAAACCGAGGTCCGGTGTATGAATTGGTACATACGTAAAAGATCCCTTGGCAGGTCGAATTCGATATATGAATAGGTCAGAATGCCGCTACCTACTTTTATATCGAATTACAACTGTCAAGGGATCTTTTACGTGCACACCAACATCTACACGAGACCTCGGTTTTTGGAACCATCCGAAGGACTACACTCTGCACCACTATGGACAAGGGAATAATCAAGCAACGGAATGAATTAAACATGATATTAATTATTTTAACGTGGGTTCTACGTGTAACCCACAGAGAATGTTTATTGAACGGTATTAATAACTCACAGTTAACATAAATATTAATCGTATTCGTGAATAACTGATTGAAATAGTAGAAGATAAAGGTTATAATACATGTATATACATTGTGATTAATGATCAACCATTGACCCGCCACTTAACCCCTTGTGGTCAGGTCGCTTTGGCGATCAATTGTTTACTTCGTTACAAAAGCATGGAAATTGGGATATATGTTTAAGGGAGAGCGAGGGGTGGGGTGTGCAGAAAGGTGGTGGGTACATAGAGGGGCGGGGGTGGGGCAATTACAGGACTAACAAGTCCGTGGGGGATCTTTAGCAGTGCGAGGAAAACAAAAGTGGCTTGGAGCCCCCCCCCCCCAGGTTAAACAGGCTATGGCAATCCCTGCCACGTACAATTGTTGCACGAGATAGATTACTCGGTCACCCCAGCCCCATCCCAGCCCCGACCAAACCTCTAAAAAAGGAGAGAGAGAAATGGTGTTTAACGTCCACTCGACACAAACTAGGTCATTTTGGGACTAACATATGGTTTCAATTTTATTTCAATAATTCACTTGCGCGTAGGGGTCTTTAGCAGTGGGAGGAAACCGGAGTGCCCGGAGGAAACCCACGAGGTTGAGAAGGCGCCCCTATCTCCATGTCACATACGCTCACACCAGGGTTCGAAACCATAGCCGCAAGCCAGAGGTGACCGGCCAGCTAGAGGTCGAAGCGCGGCACTCTAGACCACTAGGCCATCCCAGCCCCGACCAAACCTCTAAAACAGGAGAAGATAAAGACTGGTGTACGACCAGTGACTGTTCAGGAGCAATCTCACGAGTTTGGGAAGCCCACCCAACTCCTTGTCACGTACAAGTGGTGAATGGAAACCATGGAAACCACACTACTTGACTCAATGGCGGACCTTATGATCCAACGCCCACGCGTTGACCATTCGCTGACCGAATTCCCTAAAACACAGATGCCAGACCGCTTGAAATATATTGGAATCAAGTGCTGTAGGCTCGAAAACATACCAGATAGCTACGTATAATATGTAACTGAGTTTTTAATGTTTTCGCCCCCCCCCACCCCACTACACTACACCCCACCCCACTACGCCACTTCTTACTCTGTCTCGCGAGAGAGGTTACTCGATCCCCACGCCCACGCCCCGCTTAATTCCGCCCCTGGGACCCACCCATTCTCCAAATAGCATGAGGCAAACGAATACAAATATCTGTGAACGAAAACTAAACAGCAACAAGGAAGTATATTTTCGCTTCCCGTGTCTTATTAAAATTAGACATAACCAGGTGGTTGTGACCTGTTCGGAAAGGTTTGTACAATTAAACACCGTATCTTATTATAACATAGATCCTAGTTCGTTTCAAAATTTCGTTTTACTTGTATCTACTAACTAGGCAGGTGCGTAGCCGTGAAATATATCGGGGGGGGGGGTGTCCGCAAATGAAATTATATAAAATGTTGATAATCTGGGAGGCACGAGGCTGCGCAGTAGCCGACCTAGCGTAATAGAGAGAGCGTGGGAGGGTTTTAAAGTTTCGGTCTTCTGTATACACTGTTTTTGCATATTTTATGTGGTTAAACTAAAACGTCACACGAATACAATGTTTATCATGTTTTAGTTACGGGGTTGTCTTATTCATATTTGTTTATGACTTTTACATATTTAATGTTACGCTTGAGTTATGAACAACACGACAGAGAGAGTTTAGTAGGGGAATTTATTTGAGGAGGATCCAAATGAAACCAAACTTGATCACATAACTTTAGTTTATGAGGATGCACATAAGCGTACTGGCTCGATGACAGTTACGGGGCAGAATCCGAAATGCCGGTCTTCCTCGAGAGGCGGAGAAGCAGTGCTGACCTTGTATGGACCCCCAAGAAAATTTTGTTTGGAATATTTGACGTCCTAAACTTAGTATAGTGTTCTATTACATTTCGGGCACTTTACTTTGCCATTCTTTTTTTTTGGGGGGGGGGGGGGGTCCAAGTATATTCAGCCCCCCCCCAGAAAAACAATTAGGGGGGTCGCTGCCCCCACCCCCGGGCCCCCATTTGTATGTGTGACGCCCATGTAACTAGGATCTGAAAGAGTTGTTATCATTGACGTGTTCTGGGGGATGTGAGGCATTGGCCAATGAAACGGTATGTTACGGCAAATTCTTGGCCTTTTTATGCAAGGAACTGTGGGTGAACCACTAGAAACGTCAATCCTGATTGATTAATCAATGTCTGACGTCTTAGGATCAAAAGCCGCTCGTTTGACCCCTGACGTTAATGCCCACTATAACTTATCAGATCTACATGTAGTGTAAGCCATCGAAAGTAGAAAAAACGAAACGAAATAAAGATCCGTATTTTAATAAGATTGATTAAAAATCGTAAGCAGTATAAAATCTACATACATGTTTCAATTTTTCAAAAACGAGACGCCTTCACATATTCTTGACGCAATGACCAGAGAAATCCCTCTCTGGTCGTTGCTGGATTGACTTCTGATACTTTTGCTTCCATTACAGCAGTGTTAAGTGTTAGTTCTAATCTAACGAAACACTGCGAGGAGTATGACATGTAGACCGCTGCGAGTTATACCTAAATGGATAGTCCTTCAGATGGGGCGAAAAAGCGTTAATCTGTTTCCACATTGTCGTGTAAGTAAAATAACTGTCAACAGTTGGATTTTGAAATAAGGGTACGCCGTAGCGCATTGTATGGTGTGCCAGTCTTCATTAGCTCAATCGTTGCATAATAGTAGAAAGTTAAACCCCATTTCACGGGAAGATCAGAAAGGTTTTTGGAGAAGATCAGACCAGTATGGTTCGGGAGCAGGCCAGTAACTAGGGTGAAAAGACCAGTTGGGGAGAAAACCAATATGTTTGGAGAAAAGATCAGGTAGGTTCGGGTAGAAGATCAGACTGGTTTTGGAAGATGCAGGCCGGCTTGGGGAGAAGATAAGACCAATTTGGGAGGATAATAGGCAGTTTTGGTAGAAGACCAGGTAGGATGGGAAAAGATCAGGGGCAGGTTTGGGAGACGATTGGGAAGATTTTTGGAGAAGAACTGATCAATTGTGGTGGAGACCAAGCAGGTTTAGAGGATCGAGGTAAGGCATGTTTGAGGAGAAGATGGGATAGGAGTCCCCACCATCCCCCTTAGAGCTAAAATGTGCGAAAATCAGGGGCAGGTTTGGGAGACGCTTGGGAAGATTTTTGGACTGACCAGTTGTGGAAGAGACCAAGAGGTTTAGAGAATCGAGGTAAGGCATGTTTGAGGAGAAGATCGGATAGGTTTGGGGAGAAGATCGGAGGTTTGGGGGAGGAGACCAATCAGGTTGTTGGAAAATCAAACCATTTGGGGAGAAAATCAGACCGGTCGCGGAAGTCATTTCCATGTAATATATATACGGGAAATATACATCGATAGGGAATCTAGATAAAGGTTTGCATTTACACGATGCAAGATGGCCATGAACAACGTATAGACAGTGGCGGATTAAGCTCCACCAAGGCCCGAGGCGGCAGTTTCTGGAGGGCCTATTTAAAAAGGCGTGGGCCTAATTAATTTCGGGTTAGGGCCTATGTTGATTCCCGTTGGGCCTAAACCCCACTACCTAACATTCATTGTTTATGCGTTTTTAATCGTATCAGACAAGTCTAAAAAATTTTTTTTTACAAAATCTTTGAGCCTCACCAGCCTCACCGATAATCCGCTACTGCGTATAGATGGAACACACCGGCAAGCACGTAAAAGAACCCTTGGTGATTGGAATTCGATATAAGTGTAGGTCGTAGTGCCTCCGTTTGGGCAAATCGTCATAAGCCCAGTTGGAGCAGGACAATAGGACGTTAAACCCAGTTTCATTTCATCTCTGTTTGCATTTACTTTTCAATAACCTTTTAAATGAAAGAACTCGTGATGCGGTGCTTTCAGCGCCAGGTGGGCAAGTTTTCATTTTCGATTAGGGGTGCCAAACTTTGGAATGAACTACCCAGGAACATTAGAGAGTGTACCCAATTATCGCAGTTTAAATCTTCACTGAAGACTCGTCTATTTAGTAACTCATATAAATAGAATCACGCGCGTAACATTGTGTAAATATACATCGATAGGGAATCTAGTTAAAGGTTTGCATTTACACGATGCAAGATGGACAAGGAACAACGTATAGACAGTGGCGGGTTAAGCTCCACCAAGGCCCGAGGCGGCAGTTTCTGGAGGGCCTATTTAAAAAGGCGTGGGCCTAATTAATTTCGGGTTAGGGCCTATGTTGATTCCCGTTGGGCCTAAACCCCACCCCCTAACATTCATTGTTTATGCGTTTTTAATCGTATCAGACAAGTCTAAAAAAAATTTTTTTACAAAATCTTTGGGCCTGAGGCTGCAGCCTCACCAGCCTCACTGATAATCCGCTACTGCGTATAGATGGAACACACCGGCAAGCACGTAAAAGAACCCTTGGTGATTGGAATTCGATATAAGTGTAGGTCGTAGTGCCTCCGTTTGGGCAAATCGTCATAAGCCCAGTTGGAGCAGGACAATAGGACGTTAAACCCAGTTTCATTTCATCTCTGTTTGCATTTACTTTTCAATAACCTTTTAAATGAAAGAACTCGTGATGCGGTGCTTTCAGCGCCAGGTGCATACGATTACATCATGTGTACCTACTTCAAGAATACACATGATGGCAAATGGCCGCCATTTAAAATACTACGCCCGCCTCTTAGAGACGATAACTTAACTCGCTATAAATTGTAAAAAAATTTACTTCGGCTAGAATTAAAAAACACCTAAGATTAACATTTGCTAAAAATTTCTAAAAAACAACCTAAATTTATGGAAATGGGGCCAAATCAAATCAGGCAAATTACATCAAATAGTCCATGTTAAACGTATAGCAAAAATTTTAAACTAACGCGAGCACGCGCGTTTCTAGACAACGCCATAGCGGGTCATAGCAACCAGTGAGTATAAATTGGAAATCCCCAATGACGTAGATATTATAAATTGGAAAGCCGAGTCTGTCTTAAAATAAGTAGTACCGTCAGTAAACAAGATGGAAGCCATCTGCTATCGTGTTTGATCATGGAGTAGGCAAGCACAGGTGTGTCGTATGCGCCAGGTGGGCAAGTTTTCATTTTCGATTAGGGGTGCCAAACTTTGGAATGAACTACCCAGGAACATTAGAGAGTGTACCCAATTATCGCAGTTTAAATCTTCACTGAAGACTCGTCTATTTAGTAACTCATATAAATAGAATCACGCGCGTAACATTGTGTAAATATGACTGTACAGCGCTTAGAAATAACTATTGTTATAATGTAGCGCTTTAAAAATGAAATTATAATAATAACGCATAAGATAACGCGTGATCTGTCTATTAACGAATTTAATATTTTAATCATAATATGAGGAATTTGTGTGAAGCGATATAATATAATAATATTATCATACAAATCTAGAAATCAATAGTTTACCAATATCGAAAGTGGAGGGTTGTATGGCCGAATGGTTAGCACATGCTCGCTGTATAAAACCTATCATTGAGTCAACTGGCGTGGTTTCGAATTCCCGGTTGTACGTGACAAGGAGTAAGGTCGTCTGTCCATTCTCGTGGGTTTTCTCCTGTTCTTCCGGTTTTCTCCCACTGCTATAGACCTCTACGCGAAAGTGAATTATTGAGATACAATTAAACCATATGTTAGTCCCGAAATGACCTAGTTTGTGTCGAGTGGACGTTACCCCAGTCCTCCCTCTACCCCCCCCCTCTCTCTCTCGTAAGTAGATTTAACGGCGTAAATATATTTTGATACCGGATTATAGGTGTCGCGGTGATTGGTACGAATGTCCCAGACTGCCGGCGTCGGTCGAAAAGAAGAACCTTCGTGATTTTTTAAAATCCTGGGCCTTGTCTCTCGAAAGATTAACTATGAGGAAAGTGTAACGGCCATGTGCTTTATCCTTACTCATTAGATGGTGGGATGGAATTGGTAGTCAAAGCGCAAAAAAATGATATAGACATGTGTGCTATCACAATTAATGCTTTGCATCAATGAAATCGAATCGCAATGTGATCATACTCATTCACAATACATATTGACCTCAAACGGGGTGTTGGATCTCTCTGTTTGTAAAGCTCAATGTTTCTGATGCCTACGTAATTAAGAGACGGTGATGGCATCATGCATTGTCCAATGTCAAATTCCCTTAACGGGCCTGGCAAACCCCCTGCTGCAAAAATTTCTGGATCCGCGCCTGTTAGCAACGTCCTACTTTTCCACATTGGCTAACCAGTCTTCTATAAATATAGACACATCGCCGTATCTACACACCATGCATTTGAAATTTAAAAATAAAAAGAAAAGAATTTAAGGCCTGGGCCGTGTTTTTCGAAATTTTAACTAAACTCCAAATATTAGTAGATAATTAAATTCTGATTGGCTAAGCACTGAAATCAATCTTATATTATCCAATCAAATTACTAAAATTTGGATTTTATCTTAGTTAAAATTTAGTGAAACAGGCACCTTGTTGCTAGTGTTACTTCTAGAATATTTGCGCTAGATGGCCAGACATGCGAGACATCTAGGTTACGTTTATTAATATAAGCCATCATAATATATTCGGTACGTCTATTTATACATTTTCTAGTTCAGGAAACATGAAACAGGCCTCTTAATGTATTTTTTAGAATTGTATTATTCGTTTCGTTTAATAATCCCGGTTGGTGATAATATTGTTTGACGTTACACCGTGTTGGTTCGACGTCGTCTTGGGATCACGGTGGCTAAGTGAGTAAGGCGTTGACTCGCAAGGATGAAGGTCGGGTGTTCGACCCCTGCATTGGCCGATAAAGTTCATCCAGATTTTCCGGCGTGATTCCACCTTATCAATGATACAGGATGAAGGGCATGACAAGGACAGCTGTCTAGTTGTTAGGATGGGACGAAAAAACATCGGCAGGTAAAAGATCGCTTGACAGTTGGAATTCGCTGTCCAGGCAAAATTTCTTTCATAGCACAATGTATGACGCATGCCCGTCTTCATTAGCCCAGTAGAACAGCAGGACGTCATTTTACGTCGTCTTACGATATTTTCATATTGTCATGCTGTATTCTCCGTTTCGTGTCCGCAGGTTCAATAGTCCACCGATATCTAATATTAGGGGTTGGTTTAGGGCTAAGGTGCACTAGTCCGCGGCTTCATTAGTCCACCGATATCTGTTATTAGGGTTAAGTACACTAGACTAGTACACCCGCAGACTTCTTAGAGGGATTGTAAGACATGTACTATATTCCCGGGCCCGTAGTCAGCTCATAAAATTTAGGGGGGCTACGGAATGTTTTTTTTTGGGGGGGGGGGGGCTACGGAATGTTTTGGAGGGCCCGTGTATTCCCCTCTTACTACTAGGGACGCAACTAGCTCAGAACATCGTGGTTGGGGGGGGGGGGGGCTGTAAAATTGACGGACAATGTATTATCTATTGTTTTCATGGTCGACAATGTTTTCACAAGAGGGAGGGGTCTCGGAAGTTTACATCTCTCATGTTACTACTACCACTCGAATATTCTGTGGCCTACTGCGATTCGGATTTAAATGAACCATTTCTTCCTTGACCTGGAAAAACCTCCAAGTCTGGTACTAACCGAAAATAAGTTTTATTTTAGATTGATATTATGTATATAATTATCCATCTTTCAATGTCATTTGCTATCTTTTATTTATGGTTAGTTTATAAATCCACAATTCCAATTTTAACAATCATTGAAACAGGCACCTTTTCGTGTCACCGGTGCTATACAGCTAGGGGTGACGGGGTGGGGTGGATGGATTCCCCGCTTATACGTGACAAGGGAGCTGTCCCACCTCGTGGGTTGTCTACGGGTACTACGACCCCCCCCCCACACACACACCGCTAAAGACCCCTACGTGCAATGAATTATTGAAATAAAAGTAAAAGTGAACCACATTTTTGTCTCATAATTATCTTGTCACGTCTCTCTCTCTCTCTCTCTCTCTCTCTCTCTCTCTGATGTACGGCTCTGCCCTGACTGGGCTAATGAAGTCGGTAAGGGACAACGTGTAGTCGTCCGGTTGGTACGACAAACCACGATTGACTTATCAATAACAACGCAGTACACGTATAAAACTTGGCTGGAAAACGAGTCCCCACCAGCCCCCCTAGAGCTAGAATAGTTCAATAATATGTTGTTCACTTTATAATGGAATCAAGTGCTTTATTTTATAACGTCCCTGTTGTATAAGGGTTTTATAACCCCCACAGTGTTATAAAAGGTTCTATTATTGTAAATACGACAACGTTCTATAAGTCTGTTGTGGCAACCACCACAAAGTAATAGTTTTTAACCTTGACAGCGTTAATTAGTTTACAGGTTACTGAGAGCGGGTAGAAATATCTCAAGTCAATATCGATACATTTAACACTTAGAGAGACCAATGTGTCAAGTTTTAAATATGAAATGAAATGAAATGGGGTTTAACGTCCTACTCTTTTGCACCTAACCTGTGCTAATGGAAGACGGGCATACGCCATACAGTGTGCTATGAGGGAAATTTTTGCCAGGGCAGCGGCGCTACGGCCTACTCTTACATCGAATTCCAACTGCCAAGAGATCTTTTACGTGCACTCCAATGTGTACACGCGACCTCGGTATTTCGTCCAATCCGACTAGGCAGCTGTTCTTGTCAGGCCCTCCTTCTGAATCACTGAAAAGGGGAAATCACGCCGGAAAATCGAGATGAACTTTCTCGGCAGGGATCGAACATCCGACCTCCAGGCCAGCGAACCAGCGCCTTATCCACTTACCCACCGTGACCCCAAGTTTTAAATAGCGCCTCAGCTAAATAACACGGCGTCTCAGCTTCAGAACAGAGCGATAGAGGTTGGTGGGTGGGGGTAGCGTTCAATAACACTCAATACTAATAGCACTTAGAAACCATTCAAGTTTTAAATGGCATGACGATCAGGTAACACCCACTCGACACACGAAACTGGAGAGAGAGAGAGAGAGAGAGAGAGAGAGAGAGAAGGGTTAACTTCCATTCAACACATCGGGACTCACACATGGTTTGATTTTTTTCAATAATTGACTTGCACGTAGGGGTCTGATTAAAAATAAATATGTATAACTTGATACACCAAAAAAAAATCAAATTAAATTTGAAGAAGCATAGATATAAATAAATAAAAATTGTTATGACGCAAGTGAACGGATTAATAGGCGGGGCGAGTCAAACATACAAGAGCCAAATACATTAAACTTGTATTATGCAAGAGCTAAATCGGCCTATTGTAGGTCTTTTTTTAGGCCAGAAATTTTATATAAACTATTAATTAGACATTAATTAACTTATCCAGACCATAATCAACTCTCGATGCCATGGTTAACCGGTGATATTTGTTGGATTATGATCTGATTCGCTGAATAACATGATTTTGCCGTACCTACTTTAGTAATGATGATCGAGGCTATACACAAATTTCATTCACTTAATTCTCGGTTCATAGTGGATCAATTTGACTGATATTTTCAGCAAATTGCCTTTACATTATCTAATTTTTAAGTATCGTAGTGAGAACTGCCCACGCGTTATCTAATCTCCCATAATGTATCTTTAATCTCAAAAGTGGAGTAATCCCAAACAAATTGCAAAAAAAAAAAAAAAAAAAATCGATACAGTTTGATTAAATCATACTTGTATTAGCCAACATTATACTTAAATTCAGTCGAAGTCTGCCAAGGCGAAATGGCGTAATTAACATAATTCAATATGGCGGTCTCAAGGAAGTTTCTGAGAATGATATCTTTGACTGATAGTTTCAGTGGTAGGGCAATACATAGATTTGATTTAAATCCTACAATACAGAGTGGTAATAGATGTAGACGCAACATGTTGGGGAAATAACAAATTTGACCAATTCAATTTAAAAAAAACATTTTTCACACAGTATCGGTCATTTTTTCAAAATGGCTGCCAAATTTTGTAATAAAATTGCATTGCCCCGTATATAACCAGTCACTATCTCGTAAGATATGACTTTTACTATGACTTTTACGTTGCTGTCACTATGGCGGACTTTTTATATTAATCATTATTTTTCCCTTTTGGATATGGCATGTAACATGTCTTTTACATTTGGTTGAATCCGGATCTCAAATTTAATTTCGAAATCCAAAATGGCCGCTAGAATAAAGTCCAAAATGGTGGATTTTAAATAATCTACATTTTCTTCAGATGTACATGGCTTGTGATATGTCTTATATAAGGTTTTTTAGCTTAATGGATTCAGTCCTGACTCCTAAATCTAACTTTGAATAGCCAAATAGTATATATTTAAACCGACAATCGAAATAGAACCAATACTGGCGATTTGGATATTGCTTTTAAAATATACATACTAAGGTTTTTAGGGTTAGGAAATTCTATTATGGATGCAAAATGAAATTTGAAAATTCGTGCCCAAAATTTGTTTCTTTAACTGCCATTTTCTTCTTTTGGTATGTCTTGGCACGATCTTCGTCGGAGTTTAAAGTTGTTTCGATAATGTAGTTGTTTAGAATTTGCGGCCTAATATTAGGTCAGAAATGGTTATGCGATTAGTGTTTACAATAAAATTCCAGAGATATACTGAAAAGAGGTATGGTAGTTTCAAGTGTCTCTAAAGTGGTTAAAGTTATTGTGTAGTGTAGGATCCCCTGTTTGATGAATGCCACACATGCAGTTTTTCCAAAACATTTCGCACCCGTTTGGAGAGAAAGCCCCCCCCCCCTCGTCCGCATCCATTGTGTGGGAAACCCTAACAGAGCAAGGATCAAGACAAGACCCCCCCCCCCATACAGTCCGCTCCTGGTATCTTATAGACCGATAGTAACCCACAAGTTCATTTTAAAAAATTCACATTTAAATATGACATACCACCTGTTGCACTTTCCCCTCGAACTAAAAATGAATTATTAACTGGAATTTTCGATGAAACGGAAAGATTTGTTCCGCACAGGGACAAATACACTAGTGAACCCATTTGTTTCCAGACCACCTATTCACACAAAATCTTATTTTCCGTCCAGAAGGACCTTCCGTATAATAATACAAAGTTTATGATAATACACATTTAAACAGCATTTAATACCTGTAGGACCTTCCCCTTAACTTTAAAATAAATTGTTTATTGGAATATACTTTCTTGTAGCTGTAAAATACTAATATACCAGTTCTTAATTTGTAACACATTTAACACCATAACTTTAACTAAAATATAGCCCTTTATAATAATTTTGTTGTTTTTATGTTTCAAATACATCAACATAGGCGTACGCGGCCGAACTTGTTTTGGGGGGGGGGGCAGCATATTTTTCCGAGTCCGCGGGGTTTTGAAAACCAGACGGCCGTAGACGCGATTTCCAGGCATTTCGAATACTTTCTAGTAATTTGGAGTGGGTAGTAAATTATGTCAGTTGCAGCATAAAAACTGGTAAAAAGTCATCAATTGAACTTGAAATTGATTAAGAGAAACTAATCAAATTTAATAACAATGTAGTAAAATTGGATTCAAATATTACATAATGTAATAAAAAGCTTATTTAATGATATTTAACATCTACATCATAGTGGTTTTGGAACTTTTTCCCGGAGAGATTTATAAGTAAAATAAGCGTTGTTGAGCACATTATCTTTGTATAACTCTTGCCAGTGGCACTTTATATTCACCTTGGAAAATATATTTCCAAAGAAAAGGGCTCAATATCGAATTATTTACGGCCTATTGAGCCATCGTACATGTATATTATATATGTGACTACAAGGTACAATATTTATTACAAACTTATCAATTATTATTAAAGACAATTTTCAGCTGCTCACTTCTATCACCGGGCTCGTCCGGTGCATGAAGTTGGATGCCAGTATACAGAAACACAGTACTCAAGAACTGAGAAAGGCCACGTGTACGTGCTAGTTCTATTCAGATGGCGTACGTGTTCATCATTAACTGGACTGCTTTCTTTCAGCTTCCATATTATTAAAAATATTCAAAACCCGACACACGGCGCGACACTTCCCGACAAACTGAGCATTCATTCCCGACAAGACCATAGCCTTCCCCGACAAGGCCATACCCCTACCCCCACCCCATTTTCAAAAACTCCTCGGCTAATGACCGATCTCACAATTCTGAGCTCTTTTCAGATTTCTATTTTTTTTTCAAGAAAATATTGGGGGGGGGGGGCGTACGCCTATGTACATCAATAAGAAACTATGTGCACAGTTTTGTGTTTCTGCATCAAAGATATTTCTTTTAAACAGTGATGGAAAGTTGAGCAAATTCTCAAGTTAAGTCTGAGAATGCTTTGTGAACTCGGGGTCTGGTTTCCACTGTTTAAAGATATCGAGAAATAATAGCCAATTAGACCGCGTGTGTTAATAGTCCAGTCTGTTACAAGCATGTTGAGGCTACTGGATGTTTGGTTTTGGGCGGAAAGCAGAGCAAAATGTCGATAAAAATCATTGAAGAATAATACTGACCAATCAAAAACAAACATGATCTTTTGATGTTGCCCATTTATGACCATCTGATAAAAGGGCAGATGAGCAATCTTCTAATTTTTCTATTATTGATGCGAATTTCTTGTCATAATCGTTCCAGCCATAGCAGGGACTGATCCAGGAATTTTTGCAGGAGGGGGTTTGCCAGGTTTCTGTTTAGGAAACCTACCATCATCGTCTCTAAATTACATAAACATACATACAAATTGAGCTTTTTAAAGAGAGAAATCGTCATTTTAATGAAGTAGGATCACATTGTGATTTAATTTCATTGATGTAGGGCATTAATTCTTTTTATGTAGCTGAGCAGGGTGGGGTTTGGACCCCCCTCTGGATCCGCCCCTGCATAGTCACAGCATTTCCACTTTTATCGACAACGATTAATTGTACAATTAATTATGATTGTTTCTTGGAAGGTTATTGAACGACTTTTCACTGAGACGTCGTGAAAAGTGCCGGTATAAACGGATTTGAACTTCACGGCATGTTTGGCCTCTTGGTTTCAAAGCATTGAATTGGCGCCATGAAATCGAATTACGTGCACACACACATACAACTCGGGACTTCCACCAGAAACGGCAGTCTGAAATAATAAAACGTATTCGCAATCGTAACACCCCCCCCTCTCTCTCTCTCTTGTTATCGACGAACTCACAAACTTAAATGACTTGTTTGATATCAACGAACGTTACATATAATGACCCTCCCGATAATCACTGAACGTAATGACTTTTCCACAGGGGCTAAGTGGGACGGGCGCAATGACGCGCTTTGCGTCGTGGTTTTGATTTTTTGCACCCCGTTGAGTTTTCCGCAATGACGCGCTTTGCATCAGGTTTTGAGGTTTGACCCAACTTGAGATTTTGTGCCCCTTCGCAAATGGCAAAATTATGCGGGTTTAATGTGGTTTGCAACATTATAATTATAATATTAATGCATAAGCAGTGTCAAACATACACCGTGGTTCAGATATGCGACAAATGTTCAACACGGCCGAATATTACTTGGCGACAGTGGATGGGGCCCTACCTCGCACACATATAAATATTGTTTGGTTTTTTTTGCGAGGGTGGGGGGAGTCTTGTTTCTCATGCAATATCATGGGCCACCACGCCCCTGCCTTATATTCATAGAGCGTGACAGGCCGGATATAGTGAGAGACAGGATATAAAGTCATGTGAATATAAAGTCACGTTCTCCTCGTGATGTAAACATTCAAATCACACAGTATACTAGTTACATGTGAATGATCAGAAACGGTCGTGAACTCTACATCGACGGTCGGGGCGGCCCGAAGTGGGAGGCACCATTGGGGTTAAGAGGGTATAGCGGGGGTGGAGTGGGCTCGAAGTCTACTGCACTGGGAATAATTAGAAATGATGTGAACATTACATCGATATGCGGGGCAGCACGTCCCGGAAGGCACCTTTGGGGTGAAGAGGGGACAGCGGGGGGAGGCGGGGGTAACTCTTAGTCTACTGCATTGAGAACAATGCTGGAAGTACGTTAAAGTGTGTATTGTAATCACACAGCTATCTTCATATTGTACGAATTCTTAAGATACCCACCAGACGGTATGAACTCCAGCTACGCCGTTGCTTGCATCCATCAAAACGAAATCGGTCTATGTTTTCAATATAGTTATATTACTGAAATGAAGCTGAAATGAAATGGTGTTTAATGTGTTCTACCGTTCCGCTCTGATTGGGCTGATGATACCGTACCCTTTGGTTTAGATGTTTCCCGGGCGCTATGGCCTACTCTTACATTCAAGGGTTCTTTTACGTTCTAAATCTCCCTCTCAGCACACGCGTATGTCCGTCTTCATTAGCCCAGTAGTAGTTCAGCCCTGAACGTAGGTCTCATTACACTCGCAGTAATGGCGAGTGTAATGAGACCTACGTTCAGAGCTGAACTAGCCCAGTAGGTGCAGAGCATAAGACATTAAACCCCATTTCATTTCATTTCATTTCGTCTGCTATGTTTGTAACGCTATCTTCAGTACAAGTATTAAATATCCGTCACCATAATCTTTATTTCCTGCCTTGAAAAGAATCGATAACGATAGATTAAAAGATTTAATGTGTGTGGGGATAAGATACAGTAAACATGACATAAAGTATTGAGGTAAGGGAATTTTGTCAGGGCAACGGCTTTTCCGCCTACCCGTCGACTCTCCAACACAGAACACGTTGGGAGTCTTTGGCCCTCCACACCCAACACAAAACACATCGGGAGTCTTTGCCCCTCCACACCTAACACAAAACACCCCCCCGTATTTCAATTTTTATTTTACGGCATGTTAGTCCAGGGATATCAACAGTAAATAAAAAGATTGTTTAAATGGTGGGTGTGCAGGGTTTTATCTAGAAAATGCTCAACTTGAAGTTTAATTAAACGAGAAGACGATAGTTAAAAGGCTATAAATATCGTCGGATTGTTTACACCCGTCATGTTTTATTATGAATTTATAAAAACCAGGTAGATACAGGTGAACATTTATTATATAGATAAAGCAATAGGCTGACTTAGTTAACAGGCTTGATAGAAACATACTCCGCGCAGTGTTTCGTTTGATTAGAGGTAATCCCACTACTCACTGCTGTAATCAGTGGATATTGTTGTTTTAAATTTTGATTGGTGAGCAGTCCGACTACCAACCAATATCTAGCTGCTCTACAAAAGCTCTACATTTAAAACGAGTGCCAATATTGGACATAAATATGTTCACATAACTTTACGTCATGGCTCACGATTTTATTATGCCCAATTAACCCGTGCATAGCAGAATACCGCAGTGAAACTAACTGCGTGACAAACGAGGCTATCAAATCGAATGAAATGTAAACAATGCTGTTTGGAAACGAACATACTTTCATCGTTTTTAATACCTTAAATCACTGTAAAAGTTTTAGGGAAGACCCAGATTAAACGAAGGACTGTCATGTTGCTGTACTTAAAGTAGCTAAGTCTCTAACTCAATATCGTCCAAAGTCTTCGGCATTCAAAACATGAATTATTTGTCAATTTAAATCAACAATATTTAAGACAAAATAAACATTTTACCATTGGTACACAAATCGTGTACCATAATGCGTTTCAGCCCCAGTTCTAGCAAGAGACTCGGGGAACAAGGCTAGACAATTGAACCAAATCAAACGGCGCATGTAGACTGGAATAACCAGACACTCGAAATGGCCACTCGATCGAAACGTCTGGCGTATTTCGCCGAACAGTGCAAACGAAAACATTTGAATGTAAATCCGTTTGTATACATTCATATTACATTATTATATACATTGCGACCCATTTGTGACAATTTCTAGGTCTCAAATATCAGCGATTTAGCTCCTTTAAGTGATAGCTTTGATTGAACGGGAAGAATAGACATACTCCCGCAAAAGTTCAAGAATCAGAAGCTAATCCAGCAATGGCCAGAGAGGGATTTCTTGGGCCATTGCTTCAGGAATTCTCGGGCCATTGCTTCAGGAATTCTCGGGCCATTGCTTCAGGAATATGGTTAGAAATGAAAATGAAGTGGGGTTAAACGTCTCTTCTTCTCTGACTGGGCTAAAAAAACATAACGCTAACGCTACAATATACGTCCACATTCCTGCTTTGATTGATATGGTACTTTGTCAAGAAGGCTAGGCGTTTGGTTTGTTTAGCGTTGAGGGTCGTGCCTCAACATCAATAGTTGCCGTCCTTAGAGTATAAGGAATAAGTATACCAAGATAATCCATTCAGAATTGTGCCTTTCTAACGCTAAAGGCAAAAAGTGGGCGTGGCCCTGCCCCTGGGGGTCGGGACATTCATCAAAATCAATAGTGGACGCCCTCAGGCTATAAGGAATACATAAGCCAAGTACCAAGCTGCTTCATTCAGAATTGCGGCATGTAAACGACAAACACAAAAATTGGGCGTGTCTTGCCTGTGGGAGTCGGGACATGCAGTTGACGTCCTTAGGCTATAAGGAATACATATCCCAAGTTTAGAGACGATCCATTAAGAATTGTGGCCTGTAGACAACACACACAGACACGAAGTAAAAATGGGCATGGCTCTGCCCCTGGGGGTTAGGAAATCACCAAAAACAATACGGGCCATCTTTAGGGTATAAGGAATAGGTATGTAAAGTTTTAAAAGGATCTGTTAAGAATTGCATCCTGTAGGCGAACACACGACACAAAAGCATTGGGCGTGGCTCTGTCCCAGGGGGTCCGGCATGCACCAAAAATAATAGTGGTCAGCCTTAGGGTATAAGGAATAAGTATAAAAAAAGTTTTCAAGACGATCGATTAAGAATTGTGGCCTGTAGGTGACACACAGACAGACAAAAAGAAAATGGGCGTGGCACTGTCCCTGGGGGTCGGGCATGCACCAAAAACAATAGGGATCTTCCTTAAGGTACCAAGAATAAGCATTCAAAGTTTCAAGATGATACATTAAGAAATGCAGCCTGTAGACGACAGACAAACAAATACAAGAAATGGGTGTTGCTGTCCCACGGGGGTCGGGCATGCACCCAAAACAAAAGGGATCATCCTTAGGGTATAAGGAATAAGTATTTTAAGTTTCAAGATGACCAATTAAGAATTGCGCCCTGTAGGCGACACACAAAAAGAAAATGGGCGTGGTTCTGCCCCTGGGGGTTGAGCATGCACCCCAAATGATAGGAATGTTCCTTAGGGTACAAAGAATAAGCATTCAAAGTTTCAAGATGATACGTTAACAAATGTGGCTTGTAGACGACAAACAAATAAATACAAGGAATGGGCGTGGCTCTGCCATTGGGGGTCGGGCATGCACCAAAAAACAATAGGGATCATCCTTGGGGTGTAAAGAGTAAGTATACAAAGTTTTAAGAAAATCCAGTTAGAATTGCGGCCTGTAGGCGACACACAGACACAAAAAGAAAATGGACGTGACTCTGCCCCTGGGGGTTGGGCATGCACCCCAAACGATAGGGATCATCCTTAGAGTATAAAGAGTAAGTATACCAAGTTTGAAGAAAATCCAGTAAGAATTGCGCCCTGTAGGCGACACAAAGACACGAAAAGAAAATGGGCGTGGCTCTACCCCTGGGTTTTGGCATGCACCCCAAACGATAGGGATGTTCCTTAGGGTACAAAGAATGTGTATGCAAAGTTTCAAGATTATAAGTTAAGAAATGTTTCCTGTAGACGACAAACAAAAAAATACTAGAAATGGGCGTGGCTATGCCCCTGGGGGTCGGGCATGCACCAAAAACAATAGGGATCTTCCTTGGGGTATAAGGAATAAGTATACCAAGTATAAGGAATAAGTATACCAAGTTTGAAGAAAATCCAGTAAGAATTGCGCCCTGTAGGCGACACAAAGACACACGAAAAGAAAATGGGCGTGGCTCTGCCCCTGGGGGTTGGGCATGCACCCCAAACGATAGGGATGTTCTTTTGGGTACAAAGAATGCGTATGCAAAGTTTCAAGATTATAAGTTAAGAAATGTGGCCTGTAGACACAAAGACACACGAAAAGAAAATGGGTGTGGCTCTGCCCCTGGGGGTTGGGCATGCACCCCAAACGATAGGGATGTTCCTTAGGGTACAAAGAATGCGTATGCAAAGTTTCAAGATTATAAGTTAAGAAATGTGGCCTGTAGACGACAAACAAAAAAATACTAGAAATGGGCGTGGCTATGCCCCTGGGGGTAGGGCATGCACCAAAAACAATAGGGATCTTCCTTGGGGTATAAGGAATAAGTATACCAAGTATAAGGAATAAGTATACCAAGTTTGAAGAAAATCCAGTAAGAATTGCGCCCTGTAGGTAACACAAAGACACAAGAAAATAAAATGGGCGTGGCTCTGCCCCTGGGGGTTGGGCATGCACCCCAAATGATAGGGATGTTTCTTAGGGTACAAAGAATGTGTATGCAAAGTTTCAAGATTATAAGTTAAGAAATGTGGCCTGTGGACGACAAACAAACAAATACTAGAAATGGGCGTGGCTCGGCCCCTGGGGGTCGGGCATGCCCCCAAAACAATAGGGATCTTCCTTGGGGTGTAAGGAATAAGTATACCAAGTTTGAAGAAAATCCATGAAGAATTGCGCCCTGTAGGCGAACCACAGACACACACACACACACACACACACACACACACACACACACATACATACACACACACACACACACACACACACACACACACACACAGACAGGGGCGACGGCATAATACGTTCACATTATGAATGTGGACGTATAAAAAAAGGCATCGGCCTTGCAGTGTGCTTCGAGGGAAATTGCGCCCGGACAACGGAAATGAAATGGAGTTTAACGTCCTACTGTTCTGCTCCGAACAAGGCTAATGTAGACGGGCATACGCTATACAGTGTGCTTTGAGCAAATTTTTGCCCGGACAGCGGAGCTTCGGCCCACTCTTATATTGAATTCCAACTGTCATCGGTTATTTCACGTGAACACAAAAGTGTTCAGGGGACCTTACGTTTTCATCCCATTCCAAAGACAAGACCTTGCTCCTTTCTAGCCCCCCCCCCTCCCCCGGCCTTCACCACTGACAAAAGGGAAACCTCATCAGAAAATCCAGAGGAACTTCTCGGTAATCTGGTTAGTGAGCCATCACCTTAACCTCTGAGTCTTTGCAGCTCCAATGGAGCTTTTGTAAGCTTCAGTAAGTTTGTGAAATGAAATGAAATGGGGTTTAACGTCCTACTATTCTGCTCCTATACTGGGCTAATGAAGACGGGCGTGCGCCATACAGTATGCTATGAGGGAAATTTGGCCGGGCAGCGGCGCTACGGTCTAATCTTATCCCAATTGCCAAGGGATCTTTTACGTGTACGCTAATGTGAACACGGGACAACTGTCTTTGTCAAGCCCGCCTGTTCTGCATCACTGACAAGACGAAACCACACCGGAAAATCTGAATGAACTTTCTCAGCCAATGCAGGGATCGAACACCCGACCTCCTTGCGAGCAAGCTAGCGTCTGACCCAATTAGCCACATGATCACCCTGGTAAGTTGGTAGATAACCATGATTAGACTGGAAGTGGATTGTGTTTATAATTTATTAACAATGGCGCTACTTTAAACCAAGTTCTCTATTGTAAAGTGGCCTAGTGGGATTACCATAGCATGATAAATGATTTTATCTATCTCCATTCATAATAAATAACTATCTAGTTACCAAGGTATGTTATAGCAGGTTAATAGTAGCCAGAATGTTCGATGTATCCTAGATCGTATTAGTTTGGCATACGTCATGATACCGCGTGCTATGGGAGATATTTTGCCCTGGCAGGTGTAGGCCTACTACGTTTTGAGGGGGTGCGAATGGTTAGCGCTGTATCATAAGACCTGTCATTGGTTTCGAATCCCCGGTTGTACGTCACAAGGATTAGAGTTGCCTGTCCAACCTCGTGGGCTTTCTCCGGATCCTCCTGTTTCCTCCCACTGCTAAACCCCATCTCTCTCTCTCTCTCTCTCTCTCTCTCTCTCTCTCACTACGTTATAGTCTTATTCGATATCCATATACAATTATTATTATTATGATGTATTTATATAGCGCATCTTTCACCTATAGAGTGCCCAGATGCTCTTTACAAAATTAAAAGGAAGATACAATACATACAAATAAAAGTACACGTAAATAGTAGAAAACAAATATGAAAACAACACCGTATCACATTTAATAAAAAGCTTTGGTAAATAAAAACGTTTTGAGATTTGCTTTAAAATTTGAAAGTGATGCACAGTTCCTTAGGTTAAGTGGTAATTTGTTCCACAATTTAGGTGCCTTTATTGAGAAAGACTTTTCCCCAACCGATACTTGTTTTGCATTTCTTTCGATCAGCAAGAAGTTATCGTTACTTGAGCGAAGTTGACGAGGTGGCTTGTACAAACACAATAGTTGCGAGAGGTATAGTGGTGCTAGGTCATTTAAACACTTGTAGGTGAAGAGCAGAATTTTGTATTCAATTCTATAAGTAATTGGGAGCCAGTGGAGATTAAACAGTATTGGAGTTATATGGTCATATCTAGAACAACCTGAGATGAGACGAGCAGCTGAATTTTGTAATGCAATGGAAAATGCAATGGAAAATGCACCAACCTGACTCATCTTGTCAACACAATACACCCGTCTTTTATGAGACTTTCATATGGTTATTGTTTGCCCGGACAGTGGCGTTTGCTAGGACAGTGGGGTTACGCCTACTCTACATTCCTTACTGTCAAGGATTCTTTTACGTGCATGTGTAAACCCCGATTTATACGCCTGAACGAATTGCATTAAGCGAATAATTTGCCAAAAGCCTACACTTGCGTATTCTACCCTGACCTTGTAAATCTTTTGTTATGCAGTGTTATTATGAATGGAACACGTGCTGTATATTCATGTGCGCTCTATATATATAATACCATTTGTTTACTCTTTGATACGGTCTAATTATCCTCTACTGCGCAATACTTCGAGAAATTTCCCGCAGTAAAGAGAGACAGACAGAAGAGAAAGATAGGAGAGATACGGAGAGAGAGAGAGAGAGATTCTAAAATGAAATGGACGTTAACACCACACTTTTCTGAAATGAAATGAAATGGGGTTTAACGTCCTACTCTTCTGAACCTGACCTGGAAGACGGAAATTTTTCCCGGGCAGCGGCGCTACGGCCTACTCTTACATCGAATACCAACTGCCAAGGGATCTTTTACGTGCACGCCAATGTGTACACGGGACCCTCCTTCTGCACCACTGACAAGAGGATACCACGCCGGAAAATCGAGGTGAACTTTCTCGGCCAATGCATGGATCGAACACCCGACCTCCTGGGCGACCTTCGCTTATCGTGATTTCTTGACTATGGTCGAACTAAATGAATCCGAATTTCATTTAGTCGGGACCATAGTCCGGAAATACTGAACCATGCTATTTGGGCATGGTCGTAGTAGTTCAAAGATGGCGGGTGTGGATGAAACGTAAGTGTAGAATATTTAGAAAGAATCTATTTTTGTTTAGCATATTGTATTAGGAAAGTTTGAATTAATTTTAAATGGTTGCTAATGCTATCAGCAGCTATTTTTGTCTCGTATGTTATGTCTGAATCTATGTGAGTCTAAAATATACGCATTATTTCAATATTTGTGCTATGCAAAAAGTAAAGTCAATGGGAGCAGCCATCTTTGAACAGACGTTGTCCGGACCATCCGCGTTCGGTTTTTAGTTCCGGCCACCAGTCGTGAAAAAAATATAACCGAAGGTCGCTAGCGTGCCAGCGCCTTGCCCACTTAGCCACCGTGTTTCCCTGCTTCACTCGGACTAATGAAGACGGCATACGGTGTGCTAGGAGGAAAATTTGACCCGCCGGAAAGCGGTGGCAAGGCCTAATTATATTTCGACTTCCAAACTCTCAATGTTTCTTTTACGTGTCCCGGACACCGGACACTGTGATCCCAGCCTGCACCACTAACAAGGTGGCAATCTCCCAAACAGAGTTGTCTTCCCTTGCGTGGAGAATGACAAGGTGGTAACCACGCCGGGACCATCAATACGATTTTAGGTAGGATTATAGGCGGCACTGGCTTGTTTTGCTCATAGGCGACTGAATGTTGACAAATTTTCAATTCGTCCCACCCGTGTACATAGTGAATGGAATTAAAGAGTTTATGAACTGATTCAACTTCCATAATATTGTAGTTTACAAAGAATTAACAATCACTCAAAATAGCATTCCCCCAAGATGGTAAACGTTTTTTTCCGTCCACCGGAGCCTGGTCTTATGACGTCATATGTGGATTGTGGGTTAGGATAAGGGTTAGGCTTGGCCCAGGGTTAGGGTTAGGGCTAGCCCTGTCTACATCTCGAGACTGTGACGAAATCTGCAGGCCACAGCCCTTCCCCTAACCCTTATCCTAACCCACAATCCACATATGACGTCATATGACCAGGCTCCGGTGGACGGTAAAAAATGCTTACCCCCCAGGATTGTGTCTGTTAAAGGGAAGTAACTCTTGCAATGGACATCTGGAATCAGACTAGCAATTTTTTGACCATTGACTTCACTGTTGAATGGATACAGGCTGTAGTTTTTTGCCCCACACTGCGTTGGTTCCAATCTTTATAGGCACACAAATCGATGCCATAGTTGTAGAAGGGTGTAAGTGCCACTTATGACCCAAATAGCTTTTTTGCATAGGATAACTAATCACATTTAGAGGCTTCTCTATGCAAAATTTCAGGGCCCTGTTTCACGAAATTTTAACTAAAGATACAATCCAAATTTTAGCAGATACTTCAATTTTGATTGGCTAAGAACTAAAATCAATCTTATATTGTCCAATCAAATAACTAAAATTCAGATCTTATCTTAGTTAGAATTTTGTGAAATAGGCCCCAGAACTGTAAGGTCGTAACTTTCACAAAAACATTGGGGTGGGTGGGTGTTTGCTGGGAGGATGTGATGTTGACTGAGGTCAAAATGCCACTTCGTTGTGACAAGAGCTTGTTTCTGCATCGCTCGAATGCATTTCTGTCCATTCCGGACGTCCAGGTCTGTCAATCGAGCATTCCCCGTGGCTATTCCTAGGGGAGGTAACCCTCGGGGTATTGATGTCTATTACAAAGGGGGATAAGCCTATGAGTCTTAGAACATAACTGAATATATTGTCATGTTAAAAGTGTAAACTATCTCAAGTGATATAAAATAAAACTTGCGTTATTCTCTGTTTTCTTTATTTAAACCTCTGATTTTTTAAACTCCCACATTTCCATATAAACGTTTTATGTCGTCGTTGGGATGGGTCGAAAAATCAGGTGTCGTCTGCACAGTTAGAATTCGAAATTATCACTGTATAGCGAATGCGTATGTACGCCTTCATTAGACCGGTTAGTAATGAACAGTAGGACGTTAAACCCATTGCATTTCTGTGGTGAATGTGAATAGTTTTTACGGTCAAATTCTGTGCAAAACACAGGTCCATGATACAATGAACCCTATCAATATACATCATTCGCTGTTGGTCTATCTATTAGTCCGCCCAGCTATCATCTAAACATTCCCCGCAAATCTGATGGAGCCTAGTGTTCTTCAGTGAGAATTTTATGTGACGCATTGGTACGCTATTGATTTTCACTGTTTTCGGTCCACGTCTTGGAAATGTGGGTGTATCTTACATTGTGCCAACCTTCGTTATTTATTCAAACCCAGTTCTACAGAGTTCAGTTACATCAAATGTTCAAAAGAGTACATTTGTATCAAATGTTCTGCCGAGTACAGTTATATCAAATGTTCTATAAAGTACATTTATATCAAATGCTCCACGGAGTTCAGTTACATCAAATGTTCTATAGAGTTTAGTTACATCAAATGCTTTATGGTACTTTTATATGAAATGTTCTAAAAGCGTTCCGTTTCATGCAGTTTTCTATAGAGTTAGGTTTCATGACATTTTCTTAGAATACAGTTATATCAAATATTCTATAGTGTACAGTTGTATCAATTGTTCTATAGAGTACAATTATATTAAATGTTTTATAACAATACATTTATACCAAATGTTGCACAGTTATATAAAATATTCTATAAATACATCTATATCAAAAAAATACAACGCAAATGTTTTAAATCTTCTTTACAATCATTATATATCACATACAAAATACACACGATCGAGTTACACAAATGAACTCAACATGATCGGGTTACAAAAAAAGATCTCGGTGTTCATTTATGTCACAGATAAATAAATTGTACATGACTACTCAAGGCCGCCATGGTTTATGTACAGTTAAGATAAATAGATATAATACATGTTATATACATGATACACGACACGTGAGCAAAAATACAGGATGCTGGAATATGTAACCTATTTTGCCCCTTTTCACGATATTTTTTATATTTTATTTCCACTGGAGCACTAAAATGTAGCTTGTACATCCGGGCTTGGCTAACTCTAATTCCGGGCTAACTATAATTTCAGGCCTAGCTAACAGTACATCCAGGCCTAGCTAACTGTAATTCCAAGCCAAGCTAATCATAATTCAAGGCCAAGTTAGCTAACTCTAGGCCTAGCTAACTATCTGTAAGTGGTTTGTGTTCTACTGGAGCCGAGGGAATCAGATGCTGTGCGGGAGCCGACGGAGAACTAGGCTTGTAGGGCACATATGAAATTGTTTGCTCTGGAGGCGCAGACGGTACTGGGTGCGTATTGGCCATCACTTCGTCGTAGCTCGGTGGCGGGTCGAGCGGAGTAATTTCACGGGTTTCATTCTGTAAAATGTCTAGAGGTGTGACAGATCGCGACACGTCAAGTTCTAATCCATATCGAATTCTGTCCTCCAAATTGTCTGGATCTGCGATGCTTATGGTTGGAATTGGAAGTTGGACATTGGTCTCCCTGCAATCTGCCGTGTCCTTCGCACAGCAACGGCTACATAGTCTCTTGATACGCTCCCAGTTACAAAGTATCAGTTCTATAGCAAAGAATACAGCGAAAAATGCAGCTATGCTCACACCAGTTATTACTCCAGGATTCAGCTCTGGGAGGAAAAAAAAATATTCGATTCAATGTTTGTTTCAACAGATCACCGTGAAGTCGATTGATTTACTTAAAGCGAGAATTTAATATTTTCTAAGAAAGTCAAAACATAATTATTACTATGTCATTTGCTAAATAGGTTGTCAATTCACTATTAATAGGATTATTCTTTAACAATGTAGGACTGTTTATAGATGCCATCTATTTTAAGACTTTATTTTAAAAATTTTAAAAATATAAATATGAAATTCTCGCTTTAAAACCGACAATAAAAAAGTCCTTATAAGTCTAACACCCAGCTCTCCGTCACCCAACCTCACGGTCCTAACATAGTTTGCCAGGCAAATTAACATAGGACCACCGACAGCTATATATAAGGTATGAGGTCTATCGGTTGCTATGGCGTCCATACTGTTGCCCTATTTTTTTTTTATCAAACCCAAGAGAATGTTTGCATGGGCCTATATATACTGCAAATAATAACAATACCATTTTTGTGGCAATATATTATGTAAAAACATTCAAAAGCGATAGGAAATATCTTTATAGAGCGAAATAGGATTTAACGCCAACTCGACACACATTAGGTCATTTCGGGACTAATAAGGTTCAATTCTATTTCAATAATTCGCTTGTGTGTAGGAGTTTTTAGCAGTGGTGGGACAGCAGATGATCCCGAGAAAACGTCATTTTTAAACGATGTTAATGTTCATAGATCGTGTGATATATATATTTATTTTATGATCAGTAGTGGAATACCGCGTTTTATCAGTGAAATAAAAGTGTTATTCAACTGACTAGCAAAGTAGTCCATGTTGTTTTACCTAAAATGATTGTAAAATCATAAAATAAATAGAACATTTGTCGTTTTGTTACGCATTCGTGAAAATATAAGTTTTCTTGCTTCTGAATGAAATAAAATATGTTATTCACTCTAACACGACAAATATCCTCTATATATACACTATGGGCCACACTGGCTAAGTGGGTAAAGGTAGCCAGGAGGTCGCAGGTTCGATCACGGTATTGGCCAAGAAAGGTCGTCGGGATTTTCCAGCGTTGTTTCCCCTTGTCGGTGGATAGGACGAAAAGGCGAGGTTCCATGTACTGATCGGCGTACACGTAAAAGATCCCTTAACAGTTGGAATTCGACGTCAGAGTAGCCCGTAGCGCCACTGTTCGAGCAAAATGTCCCCCATAGCACTCTGTATGGCGTATGCCCGTCTTCATTAGCCCAGCCGGAACAGTAGGACGTTAAGCCCTATTTAATTTACACTACATATTTTAGAGGCCACTCAGTTCAATATACCATAGTACAGTTAACGTGGGTTATTATATTGATCTTTTTATTCAATACACTAACCTCCTGTATCCGCTGATAGCCCTGATATACATTCACACAAGAATATACACAATACTATATACCATGTCGAGTTCATACCCAATAACCAATGGTTGAAAAAGTGATTCGTTTAGTCCGACTGAAGTTAAAATGATGTAGTACTGATTGAGTAATCAACACATAGTCGTCGGTGTTCAGTGTGTCGCAATATCTGACCTAAAACCTCGCCCAGATCGCCGTGACATTTTACCTGTCACTGGACTGATCGCGACTATCCAGGTAAACTAACATTGTCCATTCAACGATTAAAAGAGAGAGAGAGAGAGAGAGAGAGCGAGGGGAGAGAGAGGGGGGTTAACGTCCACTCGACACAAACTAACTCATTTGCATATGGTTAAACTTAATAATTTGTAGGGGGGGTCTCTAGCAGAGGAGAGAGAGAAAGGGGGAGAGAGGGGGGGGGGGGTTAACATCCACTCGACACAAACTAACTCATTTCAGGACTAACATATGGTTAACCTTAATAATTCGTAGGGGGGTGTCTAGCAGTGGTAGGAAAACACACGGGGTTGGAGAGAGGGATGGGGTTTAACGTCCACTAGGTTATTTCACGGTTAAATTTTATTTTAATAATTCGCTTGCGCGTATGGATTCTTAGCAATAGGAGGAACCAGAGAAAACTCACGAGGTTTGACAAGTGACCCTACTACCGTGGAATCGAAACCACACCAGTTGACTCAATGACATACCTTATGATACAGCGCGCACGTGCTCACCATCCAGGTAAACTGACATTATCCATTCAACGATTAAGGAATGAGCTAATGTGGACGGTCATACGAAATACAATGTTCTATGAGACTTACTCTGCCAAGGGATCTTCAACGTACACGCTGTCCTTGTCAGGCCCTCCCGTCCTGCATCACTGACAAGGTTGAAACAACGGTGGAAAATCTGAATGCAGTTTCTCGGCCAATGCTGGGAACGAATACCCGACCTCCAGACTAGCGGGCCAGCGCCTTACCCACTTAACAAGCGTGATCCCCTCAACGATTAAGCTAGCAGTCGCTATCAGCATGTTGTCTGTTGTTTTCTGTTATAATTTTAACATCCAATACATTTTGTATACATTACATTATGGGATAAAGAGACGGTAGTTCTCACTATAATAGTTAAAATTAAAAACTAGATAGTGTAAAGGTAATTTGTTGAAAATTTCAGTCAAATTGGTCCAGTATTAGCCGAGAAAAAAGCATTTGAAATATTCACACAGCCTCGGTCATCATTACTCAAATCATTAATATAAACAGCATAGTCTCGATTATCCACTTGATTGATTTAATTATCAACGGCCATTAAGCGGCATATAGGAATTCAATCCGCAAAAATCGAAGGCTAGCTTTGACTTTAAGAGTTTATTATGGTCTGGATATGTTAATTAATTATTTAGATAACATCTCAGGCCTAAAGAAAGACCTGTAATAAGCAGATTTTGCTCTTGCATAATGCTATTTTAATTCAACTGACGTGGATTCGAATCCCCAGTGGTACGTGACAAGAAGTAGGATCGTCTGTCCATCCTCATGAGTTTACTTTGGGTCTTCCGTTTTCCACTGACTGCAAGCGAATTATTGAAATGAATTAAACCATATGTAAGTCCCGAATTGATCTAGTTTGTGTTGAGTGGACGTTAAATCCCATTTCTCTCCCAACCTCGTCGTTTTTCTGCGGGTCCTACGATGTCCTCCCACTGCTAAAGAAGACTACGTACAAACAAATTATTGGAATAAAATTGAACCATGTGTTAGTCCCGAAATCACCTAGTTTATGTCGAGTGGAGGTTAAATCCCAATTTCTCTCTCTCTATTCTCTCTTATAATTAGTCTATTGTTTTCTTTTTTTAAAAAATGGTATAATTGATGAAGGTGACTTATTGTTAATTGTATGGTTAAGGTAACATGGTATTATTATATTTGTTTGTTCTTAACATTACATTTATATAATTATAGTACCAAACCAGTTTTTCAATAATGCCAAAATCGTTTTCATGTGTATTTAGTATATATTTCTCTTGGATATTGTTTCACTGAAATAGTTTTGAAAAAATACTTGTTTCCTGTAAATAACAGATTTTTTCAATCATTGGTGCTATTTCTCTACTACTGGCCATATTTATTCCACAGCAGGGATTAATCTTTTTCGTCGTATCAATGCAACATTTAATATGTGGTATTATACAGTAATCCCGGCATATCTGCAGAAAAATTCTCTCTTACAAATGTAAACAAACCAACGTGTTCCCTCCCGTAAAAGGCATTCCATGGTCAATTTATGGCTATTGACTCGTGGCCTATGACGTTGATAGCTTTTATGGTTTCTGATTGGCTTAGAATTTGATTTTTTCACCCCATTATGGCTAAACTTGACAAATGACAGATCCCACCTTCCCAACGTCCACGCTAATGTGTAGGCTACACGGACCCCCATTTTTTGTCCCATCCGAACGACTACACGTTATCCATTGCCAGCCCCCACCCCCCACCCAGTCCCCCATCCTACACAAATGACAAGAGAGGACATCTCCAGAAATAGCCCGATGCACTTGAGAGCAAACGTCCTACACACTGAGCCACTGTAGCCACCGACCTAAAAATCCCGGAAAACTTTGATAAAGTATAAGAGCAAACGTCGATCCTACTGACTGAGCCATCGTAGCTCCAGTTATATTCTGGCAACGGGATCTCGGTTTATTGTATTCCATCCGAACAAATATATATTGTCGCTTCTCAGGTCCTCCGTCCTACACCACTGGGTTTTCGATCCTTGCGGTGACTGACAAAGTTCATCCAAATTTCTGGGCGCGGCTTCTCCTTGTCAGTGATCCAGGACGTAAAAGATCCCTCGGCAGTTTAAATTCGATACAAGAGTAGGCCGTAGCGCCGCTGCCCGGGCAAAATTTCCTTGATAACACACTGTATATCGTATGCCCGTCTTCATTAGCCCAACTTAGGAACAGACAGTAGGACGTTAAACCCCATTTTATTTCATTTCATTTCATTTCGATTTCGGACACGTCACCTCCGTTATTTCATCCGAACGATTATGCGTTGTCTCTTGCTAGGCTCTCCGTCCTACACCACTGACAGAAAATCACGACGAACTTTGAAGACGTTAGAGAGCAAACGTCCTATCCACTGAGCTTTTTTAAATACCATTCCAACGACTATACATTGTTCTTTGTCAGGCTCTCCATCCCACAGCACTGAAAAAACCACGCATCAACACCCGACGAAGGCTGATTAAGTTAGAGAGCAAAAAAAAGATTCGACTGAAGACTTAAAATCGATTACAGAATACAATACTATTTGTACAAGAAGAGATTAAAATTGTTTAGGACTATTAAATATTCTAGAACATTTCCGTTTATTATAATCTATTTCTAAATACAAATGCCGATACGGTAGTCAGTATGGACTTGCGTATAAACTGCACTTCCGAGGCGAGAAGACGAGACTGTCACGAAGCGAGGGAGCGAGAACACGAGAGGACGAGATTGACTCAAAGGCGAGGGAGCGAGGGAGCGAGAAGTCGAGGTTTTTCAAAGGCGAGAACACGAGAGAGCGGGAAGTCGAGGGCGAGAACACGGGGTTTTTCAAAGGCGAGAAGACGAGGGACGAGAAGACGAGAAGTCGAGGTGAAAGTAATCTCGTGTTCTCGGGGCGAGATCCTCGTATTCTCGCCCTGTTTCCTCGCGTTCTCGCTCCCTCGCCCTCGACTTCATGTGTTCTCGTCCTCTCGTGTTCTCGCCCTCGACTTCTCGCGGCGAGAACACGAGATTCTGAAATGGCCGCAATAGGCTTCCATAAATATGCGTATGGGTCAGGGTGGATTCAGGAATTTTTGCAGGAGGGGCTTTATAAGTACAGTGCGGAGAATATATTATTACAACAGCATATTAATTATAGTGCGCCTTTTCACATCACATGACGATATAATCATAAAACCAAACCAAAAGGTTTTTAACTGTTTATTTTTTTTTTAAAGAATATAGAGATGTACAACACTTTAAACTAAGTGGTAGAATATAGCATAAAATAGGGGACCGCTAACTAAAAGAGCCCCGGCCATTTAGAAACTGGGCAGATAACTAAACTATAAACATACTTATATCATAACCCCATTGTGTCAAAGACCTCTGATCTTTTTGTTGCTATGTATGGTTTCAATCTTGTTATTGTAATTTTGTCTATATATATGTTGCTTCATATTTTGTTATATTGTATTAGCTTGAAAACGTTGAGAGAATACTCTTCGAAACGTCGCCTAAATAAATCAGTAGCTGTTTTCCATAAGTATTTTTATAGTTCATTCATCAGAGACTAGTTTATCAGTTGATAGTGCATGTATACAGGCAATAACAGTATGGTGTCAATAAAGCCTCTAGAGTAAAGATGATTTACCCAGAGGTGTACAGTTTAAAGCGGGAATTTCATATTTTTAAGTTACATTTTTAAAATGTATTAAAACAGATGATATCTATAAAAAGTCCTACCCTGTTAAAGAAAAATCCTATTGATCCTGTAAACCCCTAAGCTAGTTGAGAAATTGGCAAAAATATCATTTTCAAATTCATGGGAGAATACAAAAAACAAGGGAGGTAATTGTATTATAATTTCCAGTGTGAATGATTTTGAAGTGTGGGAAATAATGCCTTTGATCGTGTAAAAGACATAGAAATAATTATGTTTTGACTTTCTTATATAATATGAAATTCTCGCTTTAAAGGGATAATAACACTCTTGCTGGCTTGGCAGTTCCAGAAAATAAATAATAGCCTTATTCTAAGTACTAGATGTTTAAGTGTCCTACCTGTTGTGTAAGTTATCCATTACATCCTATTTTATTTGCCCAGAGGGTTCGAAAATATGTTAAAATCCAAGTCACATTTGAATAAGTTTACGTTAGGCTTTTCAAATCATTTAGTTGAATTTTTCCAATTTCTTTAAATTAGGTGTGTTAAAATGAAATTTGTATCATCAATTAATTGGAATATTGTAAAATAATACAATTTGTTGACAACAAAAAAGATTGGGACATATAATTCAGTTACAACAAGAGTCGTATTGAGCCTTTAATAGTACAATTAGAAGTATGTTACAGATGAATGTTAGTCAGGGGTTTATAGTACAGGCGAATAAGGCACTGGTGGGGGTTCACAGTGTGCGGCTCTTGGCATATAACCACTATGGTCAAAAGGAATACAAGTACAGGTACCTCCATAAAAAGGTATTGTACCATTATCAGGAATAATATGTCGGACTCCATCAGTAGTTATAAGTTGACAGTTAGGACCTGTTAAAAAGTAATAAACAATCATTTAAACAATTACATGACGATTCGGTCCCGCGACATTTCGGAATGGCTACATTTAGAATTCAACAACATATACTCGACGTTTCTGACTCGGCTACGTGTCGTGACGTTTCTGACTCACGAAAGTTAAATTGGGACTAGAGAACCATTTAAAATGGAAAAGTTGTATATTTGATATAAAAAAGAAAACCCGATTAATGTATTTGAAATAGGTTCCATATTATTACCATGACGCATGTTGTTAAAAGGTTTCCTTAAACGATAAACCATTAGCTGCACTCACAGTCCGTTTGATAATGATCGTTTCCCGTGAAAGTAATATATATTTCAATTCAAATATATTTATCCGTTTTAAAACCAGCAAGATACACCTACATTTTGAAAGAGATGAATAGGGAACAAGCTAAAAAAAGGGCTATTTTTCGTACAATCAAGAGCCAAAATCCAAAAGGTTATGGTCTGATATCGAATTCAAAAACCAAGATCTTTGGGTTACAAACGTATATTTTAAGTTTCATCTAAATCGGATAAACGCTGTGACTTCTAGAGGGCCCACAAACTTTTGTTCGGCAGTTTCGGTCCGATGTTTACGAAATTCGAACCCAACCGTCACTGATGTGGAACGGTGATATATTTAGACGGTTTTTAAATTTGAATACAAATTGTGACTTGTAGCAGGCCCACAAGCTAATCATGCGATTCGTCCAATAATCAGGGGTCACAATCCAGGAAGCCCCATTCGGATATGCGCGGTTATCGAAAGGAAGAGAGATCGTTGTGATATAAACATAAATTTAAAGTTTCATCAAAATTGTGACCTCTCTACTATGCTATATTTGTACACTATAATATGTGTAAGAGGGGCGGCCATTTTGTCCGGGAGTTTCGATTCGACTTTCTCGAAATTCGAACTCAAACGACATTATGGTGTAACGGTGATGTATCCGATAAAAGTTGTGACCTCTAGAGGAATCACAAGCTGCAATCAGGGGCCATAATCTATAAAGTTATGGTCTGATATAATTGAAGTTTGTCAAAATCGGATAAAAATTGTGACCCGCTCATAAACAAATTGTGGCCGGACAGACAGGGTCGCCGACAATTTACGTCCATATGAAAATGTTGGCGTATAATAAGGATAAATACATCAAAAAAACCCAACCCTGCTCTAAACACAAAAATTCTTAACATGACATGCATGGTTAATAAAAGTGCCTGTCACTTTGATGGATAAATCGTAAACACGATGCATTTTGACATGTATTCCACGGCCAGTTTTTAATGATGGGAAGCACAAATCAATAATTATAGTGCATACAATGTAATGGTCTTTTCAGATATATTAAATTTGCACTGATTAAAGCGGAATTGTTTAAGTTGATCATCCGATAATCCTAACATAATATTATTACATATGTCTGAAATGAAGTTTTACGGTTTGGAATGTTTGAGGGTTGACAATTATCTGTTAGAACAATCTTAAACATCAAAAAACCAACCAACACTCGATCTGAACCGTCGTATGTGTGGAGCCTGAAAGGTCAAAAGCCCGAAACCCCACGAAGAAAGGATTAAAATTTTTACAGGGTGCTGCATAATACCAGTCTCTGCATAGTTTATACCCCTTCCCCACCACTATCCAATTAACCGGAAAAGTCATGCCCGAGGAACAATTATCCCTCCTTAAAGTTACATTATTGGAGATAAGATAAAGAGATGGCAGTTCTCACTATAATAGTTAAAAACTAGATAGTGTAAAGGTAATTTGTTGAAAATTTCAGTCAAATTGGTCCACTGTTAGCCGAGAAAAAAGCATTTGAAATATTCACATAAACTCGGTTATCATTACTCAAATCATTAATATAAACAGCATAGTCTCGATTATCCACTTGATTGATTTAATTATCAACGCCATTAAGCGGCATATAGGAATTCAATCCGCCAACATCGAAGGCTAGCCTTGACTTTAAGAGTTTATTATGGTCTGGATATGTTAATTAATGTCTAATTGATTATTTAGATAACATCTCAGGCCTAAAGAAAGACCTGTAATAAGCAGATTTTGTTCTTGCATAATGCTATTTTAAGCAGCACATGATATAATCATAAAAACCGATTTATAGACTAGAGCCACAATAGCCTATGAAAGGAACAACGAAATGAAATAGGATTTAACGTCCAGCTGTTTTGCACCGACCTGGCTAATGAAGACTGTGCTATGAGAGACATTTTGCCCGGACAGCCGCACTACGGCCTACTCTTATATCGAATTCCAGCTGACAAGGGATTTGTTACATGCACGCCAATGTGAACACGGGCCAGTGGCTGTTCCTTGCATGGCCCTCTGTTAGGGCAGCGAACACAAATAACCTAGAAGTTACAAAAAATAAATGTTGTCTGTATCTTACCATTAGGACAATATGGGCAACAAATACGATCACCCTCTACACTCAATGCATCCACACAGGCAGGGGCACCACAAGGAAAAAACTGATATTTGCCGTAAGTTTCTCCACATGCGCATACATCACAATCGGTTATATAGATCGGACGCCCTGGAATTGTATATTGTCCGTTTTTGCAAAAACATGTTGGGCCTGGGTATGGAACACAACTTGCATTAGCTGGACTAGGACCATTGCATGTGCACGCATAATCTTGAAGATAATGTACTTCATTATCTGCGGGAATTATGTTTCTGTTGAATATTTCTGGACCACCAATAGCTTCACAATCTGGACCTTAAAATGCACAATAAATGAAGTATATTATTGCGCTAACCATATGGTGAAATTATTCGAGACAAAATAAAAGAAATAACAGAAACATATTTATATCCATAAACAAAAACAAATATCACAGATAATATATAAAATTAAAAATAAATATTAAATACATTATCTCGCTTTATGATGACACAAGCCAACAGTAAGGCCGAAATCCCGAAATAAATAGATGACACATTAATTAATTGCACGTATATCTTTTTCAAAATTATCGAGGAATCAAACTGACTATCAACTATACATCACTCTCTATCAGATAGAATCAACCTAATGAACATCGACATGATCAACTTTTAACATTCTACCTCAATTAAAAGCAGAGTTGTTATGATCCAAAGTCTTGACCAATCAAATTGCTGATCGCTCCGCTTACCCTCTGGCGATAACGTTTATTATCGAACTTAGTGAAGGTATTGATGTGATGAAACTATACATCACGTTTTATCATTCTTATTTAATTAAATCTGAAGTTATCGTGTCTCAAAGCAGAAAATGTTCATCTTTGAACTCCATCATGACATAGACCTAATAGACACCTGGGCCACGTTTGAAATTTCTTGCACAATTAGAAGGAGAGTTATTGTGTCCAAAAATCTTGACAAATCGAATTCCTTATAGCCCTGCTTACCCTAAGCAGAAAATGCTTATCTTTGAACTCCATCAAGGCATTCACCTATTGAACGCCTAAACAACGTTTGAACATTCTAGCTCGATTAGAAGGAGAGTTATTGTGTTCCAAAGTTTCGGCCTATCAAATTGCTTATCGCTCTGCTAACCTTGAGCAGAAAATGTTCATTATAGAACTTAGTCAAGGTATTGATGTAAGAAACTATACACCAAGTTTCACCACCCTCACTTAATAAGAACTAAAGTTATCGTGTCCCAATGCATCAACCAATCAAATTGCTTATCTCTGCTTACTTCGAACTTCATCATGGCATCGGCATAATAAACACTTACACCAAGTTTGAACATTCTAGCTCAATTAGGATAAGAGTTATTGTGTCCCAAAGAGTGTGACGGACGGAATTTATGAAAATCACGTCTTCTTTAAAAGTGCCTTACATGTTTTATTTATTTACTTTTTACAGTGTTATGTTTGGCGAAATATAGCCCGCTGGGTGCTGGCGTGCCATCAAACAATATTTCATTCATTGTACAGTTTTTCTTTCAAAATTAGATGTCCAGATAATTTGATCTCTGTGGTTTTCTGCTATTTCTAGCCTATAATAGCATTACCCCTTCCTTAAAAATAAGCCCCCCGTCCTGCACGACTGACAAGGGCAAACCACGCCGGAAAATCCATAGGAACTTTCTCGGCTAACACCGGGAGCAAACCAAGCGCAGTTCCTTGACGAGTCGTAGATCGAATTTTAACTGCCAAGGGATCTTTTACGGGCACGCCGATGTCTACACGGAACCTCGAGTTTTCGTCCCACTCGAACGACTAGACAACTGTCCTTGTCCGGAAACCGCCTTGTATCCCTGGCAAGGGGGAACCACGCGGTTTTGGAGAATCAAAGACACGCTTCAAAGAAGACTCGACGCTGGTAACACTGCCTAAGCCGTTGCCAATCACATCCGCTGAACTGGTAGACGAAGGGTTACCACAAGGCGATAAGGCCGCCATGTTGTGCGACAGCACGTGCAAAATCCCTTCACACAGGCATCCGAAACAGCACGCAAGACAACAGTGGCAGCACACGGATGACCCATTAGTATCATTACAGTGCGCCGACGTCTCACCAGAGAGAACATCCATTTACGTAGACATTACCGTGGGCCGTTCTTGACCATCGACGTGAACGTCTACAGTTTGCCCAACAACACCAGAACTGGCACACCACAGGCAATGTAGAATGGAGAGTCGGTATTGGTATTGCGTATCAACTGCAGATGGCAGGACCACAATATGGCGTCGACTTGACCAGCGTTTTTCTGACCAATGTGTCACGGAACGAGACTCATGAGGAGGTCCAGGCATAATGGTTCGGGGTTGAATCCGCCTGAACCAGAGAGTGGGTCCTGTGGTATTCCAATATCGTGGTCCAGGTAGAGGAGGCGGCATCACAGCAGTGCGCTACATCTATCAAGCTACCAGACCCCACGTCATACCACATTCCGCACGTCATCGAAACAACGTTTTCCAGCATGACAACGCCCGTGCCCACACCGCCAGAGTTACTCGGGAGTTTCTACAGGACTGTATCAACGTTATGCACTGCTCAGTACTTAGCCCGGACTTAAACCCAATTGAACATCTTTTAGATGAAATTCAGAGGAGACTTATGCAAAAGTTGAAGTTCCATAAAATAAGTACAAGTTACCATTGGGACAGGATGGACAGCATACTCCATCTCCTTCTACAGAATACGGTTTAACACAACCAGGTAGAGTGCAGTTGATGTGATCAGTGGATACACCGCCTTGTTCGTTACATCTACAAATATCACAGTCTGTAACATTATGAGTCTGTCCCGGATATATCCCCGCTCCATCACTACAGATGCAAGGAGGTGGGGATGATGAAGGCATGGCCAGCGAAAAGGCGGATAAAAGTGATATCAATATGATTTGAGAAATCATCTTGTTCATAAGTAAAGGAAGTGTTTTCAGGTGAAGAATTGGCTGCTTTTATATCACCCAAGAGAATCATTAAGTGATATAGCCCAGCCGGTGCAGACAACTGGTTTGAACACCCTTCATTTCATCAAGCCATATTTTACATGCTGCCAATCTCTTGTTTCCAAATTCAAATTAATACCTGTCATTCTGTATAGAAATATGACAATCTCTCTTCACTGTTTTTTTTCGAATTGATATCTGTCATTCGGTATAGAAACATGACAGTCTCTCGTTAGTTGTAATAATGAATATCATTCTTTGACTACATGTAAATTCAATTTTAAAATCCATGACGTCGTTAGTTAAGTAATGCATGTTATTGTCCTACTTGTAAATAATTTAAATCTATACCCCCGGGAGTATAAGCTTGATGTTTTGCCCGTTGGCTTAAAATGGGGTTGGATGGCTCAATGAGAGAGCAAGGGATAGAGACGCATAGGGGAGTCATGCCGCCTTCGCACTGGTATGCTGTTTGGTGCTGTGCTGCTGTTTGGTGCTGAAGGTTGCATGATTAAGGCGGCATATACACGCGCGATTTTGCGATCAGACTGTTCTTAATAAAAGATCTACCAACTATGCCGATCATCTGTTATCTGTATGTAGTGTTACAGAAGGCGCCCCTATCTCCATGCCACATACGCTCACACCACAGCTAGAGGTCGAAGCGCGGCACTCTAGGCCCACTACCCCCCCCCCCCCCGAACGATGGAGGCAGACGTGGATGAAGACGATGGCCGTAAAGATCACAATGTTATTATGATATGTATTGTTTGTTATACATGTGTAGTTTAATGTTAGTTATAGTCATACTGAATTAAACAAGTCCCATCCACAGTTATTAGATTATCTGATTATGTTACACTTTGTGTTCAGTTGAAAAAGTGAAAAAGACAAAGGGGGAAACACAAAAGTAACAGACGGTTCCTTTATTACAAGCAAGGATATCACAAATGTGAGATCTCCATTCCTACAGAACCACATGGATTAATTCAATACGGCGGAACAATGGTATTGATCAACGTATGTGGAGCTTTTACGTACTCAAACATACAGGACATTTTGACACTTGTATTTCTACACGTGGACTGGTTAAACCGATCTAATGCATACACATCATTAACATCTGCTCATATTGACAACTTATACAACACCCAAGACGTAATACATACGTAAACGCTCGTTTTTACTTGACAGCGGCTTTCCCAAAATTGCCAGGTGTTACGTTACACTATGTGATGGATAATGGCCGAAGACTGTCCATTATGTAAATAGAAAGTACAACTGAGGGGCGTTAGCCCCGAAGTTTAACTTCCTATTTACATAATGGACAGTCTGAGGCTATTATCAAACTTAAAACACGCACAATAGAGATACAAATAATGGATAGTTTTCTAAAAGAACAAGCCACAAAATAATAGACATATTCTTAAAACAACATGCACATGCTCAAGAATGCATGTGAGAAACACTCAAGTCAGACAATCCAAACTATTCAACATGGAGACGACATGTTTGGATACTGATTACATTTGGTAATGTACTGGATATGGAAGATATAGCTGTAAAAATTATGATGGTCTTGATATGAGGGATAATAGCAGTCAAAGTTGTGATGGAAAGAATGCTTACGAAGATGATTTAGATAGTGTTAATATTTTTAGTACTGTGGTTAATATGGGGGCAACTAGCCGTTGAAATTTTGATTTGAAATTGAATATAATATACTCTGGTAAAACTGACAGGACACAGGATCAAAGGCACAGACCAATTCACGAAATTCGAACTCATTATGGTGTAACGGTGATATATTTGAATGGTTTTTAAAAATGGATAAAAATGGTGGCCTGTATAGGTACACCGGCCCAAAACACCTTTCTTGTTCAATCAGGGGCAATAACCCAGGAACTTACTGCCCGATATGTGCTAATATCGAGATCTTTGGGGTATAAACACACATACATGTATACAGTTTCATGAAAATGAGCTGAAAATTGTGACCTCTAGTGTGTACAATCAGGGGCCATAATCGATGAAGCTACAGTCCCATACATGCCACTATCGAAAGGAACCGAGAAATGACATGAAATGGAGTTTAATGTCCTACTGTTCTGGGCTAATGAAGGACGGGCATACGCAATACAGTGTGCTATGATAGAAATTTTGCACGAGCAGCGGCGCTAAGCCTGCTCTTATATCGAATTTCAACTGCCAAGGGATCTTTCACGTGCCACGCCAAAGTGTACAAGGGACCTTGGTTTTTCATCCCATCCGAAAGACTAAACAGCTGTCCTTGTCTGGCCCTCCGTCCGTCATCACTGACAAGAGGAAACCACACCGAAATGTCTGGATGAACTTTCACGGCCAAGGATCGAACACCCGACCTCCAGGCTAATGAGCTAACGTCTGAACCACTTGGCCACTGTAATCCCAAAGGAACCGAGATCTTTCGGATATATACCTATATTTCAAGTTATAACCTGCAGAGTATCCACAAAGAAGGTGGGCATATAAAAATGTATGATTTAGTGCTGAATGTATTGTTGAATGGACAAGTGACATATAACAGATGGATTTAAGTGGAATTTTTTATGTAGAAAAACATGTGAAATCAATATTCGGTCATGTGGCATTTCGGTAACTGAGGTTTTTAAGTAATTTCATGTTCTGCAATTTAATATGTTTAGAGAATAAATTATCCCACAATATATGTTCATTTTTCATATTAGTGTCTATTATTAATAAAACCATCCACTATTTTCAATCGTCTATACTGTCCATTATTTATTGAAAATAATGGACAGTTTTATAAATAATAGACGATTGTTTAAGAAAAGCGTACATTATCCTGTATACTAGATAAAAAACATCAAAGGGTGACGTCATAACTGTTTTTTAAGTACTGTTCTGTCAATAATCCCTAATATGGCATGTCCAAATATAGTAACGCGACTGGTATCTGTCGTATGGGGGACGTTAACACTGCATACTGATTTAAATATTGAAATACATTGGCTTGATAGTCGAGCGTAATAGCTGTAAAGCAGTGGTTTAAAACCTCGTTTCCTCGACATTTGTCCCCCTACCTCTGAGCCGTTATACCACATTTGAAAATTATTTAACGTACCTCCTCAAAGATTAAGTATTAGTTTCTCAATATTGGGTTCGATCGCAGATCACCAACTAGTTCAATGGCTTTATGTCATATAAGAGACAAGGTGACTGCACTAAACCCTTAATCCAACGCAAATCGATCCATCGGTTTTGTATATGTAGCTACGTCTCCAACTCGATATCATCCAATGTTTTCGACAATGAAAACACGAATTATTTGCTATTTTAAATTAACATTGATGTTGTGATCTTACCGGGAAAAGACGGGCTTCTGATATCCAATATTTAAGACAAAATAAAAATTTTACCATTTGTACCCGAATTGTACACCATGCGTTTCAGCGCCATTTGTAACAAGGGGCGCGGCGAAGAACGGGGCTAGATATATTCCACAAGTCATGACAAACGGTGACATCATATTATTCTTATATTGGGAGCATGCACAATAAATACTATCGGTGTACACTGGAATAACCAGACGCTAGAGATAGTCATTTGATCAAGACTTCTGGCGTATTACGATTAGAAATTACAGTAAACACAGAAACGATTGAATGCAAATCAGTTTATTTATATTCATATTACATCATTATATATGCGTTGCGACCCGTTTGTGTGAATTTCTAGGGTCCAAATGTAAGCGATTTGTCTCCTTTAATCATATACCCGGACTGTCATTCTGCCAAATTAACTTCAATTTCAAAATAATTGACAAGCATCGTACGCCTGGCTGTGTCTTTCTTTGTGAACATACGCACACACATTCGGTAGAGTTTGAAAAGAGGTTGGCAGTTCGTTTGAAAAATATGGTTTGTTGATTGTTTGGAGCAAAATAAAAGCTGAGAATTCTTCCATTAATATCAGTTGCATTACTTTCTATCAAGATGATTGTACCAGTTGTATTCATATGGTTATTATCAGCATCGTCCAACGCCGACACCCATGCCTGTGTCTTATACGGTGCCACCCCCGTTGCCATGTATTTGTGGAGATGGAAAAAGGATATATCCTAGAGAGACTCATCGAGAATCCGACTGTTATACTTGTTTTTGTTCTGTAGAGTATGGTGCAGTCAGTTTTCCTGACAGTTGTCCGTCCATCGAATGCGTTGATTTTGATAATACACCGGATGATGGTATTTGCTGCCCTCCCTGTCCTAATGGTAAGCTATGTTTAAAATTTCTGTGCCATTTATGAATCAAGAATTATCGAGCGTGATTTCCATGTGTGGGTGAGTAGAGGATCGGTGCCTAGCAAGAACACTGTCTAGATGGTGACAAACTGCACCTTTTTACCTTAGTTTTATTTTTGTAAAATTTGTATTTGGGTAATTATTAACTAATTTTTCAGAGCCCTGACTCGCTAACCTGGAGGTCGGGTGGTTCGAGGCCTGCATTGGCCGAGAAAGTTCATCCTGATTTTCTGGCGTGGTTTCCCCTTTTCAGTGATGCAGGACGGAGGGCCTGACAAGGACAGCTGTCTAGTCGTTCGGGTGGGACGAAAAACCGAGGTCCCGTGTACACATTGGCGTGCACGTAAAAGATCCCTTGGCAGTTTGAATGCGATATAAGAGTAGGCCGTAGCGCCGCTGCCCGGGCAAAATTTCCCTCATAGCATACTGTATGGCGTATGCCCGTGTTCATTAGCCCAGGTTAGGTGCAGAACAGTAGGACGGTAAACCCCATTTCATTTCAAAAGGCAGAGCCACGCCCAATTTTTGAGTTTATCGTCTACAGGCTGCAATTCTGAATGAATCCTCTTGGGACTTTGCATATGTATTTTTTATACCGCACATACAGCAGATATTTATTTTGGTGCATGCCCCTACACCCTGAGGCGGTGTCACACCCACTTTTTGTTAATATTCAGCGCTTTGTAAATAGATTATTATTATTATCAATAATTAAACGAACCCGTGCCCCACGTAAAACTATACACAATTATTGGTTCGTTTCCCTATGGTCCCAACTGTCGTGCATATAATTTTTACAGTCATGTTATTTTTTAAAAATTGTTTTGGAGTTATTATGAACTGATTTGATATTTGCGTTCAACTGCACCTGTTGAACTGGTTGTCGAGTCCCAACTGTCCAAAACGTCGAGTATATATTTGTTTGAGCCTGAAATGTGAGTCCGAATTATTGTGATCCTGAAATGTCGCGGTAGGGAAACGTTAGGTCATGATTAAAATTAATGTATTTACTTTTTTAACAGGTCCCAACTGTCAGGTTGTTGTAAATGGAGTTAGACATATTATTCCTGACAATGGTACAGTGCCATTTGGTGGTGGAACCTGCACATGTCCTCCTTTCACCCAAAGAGCGTACCATACTCTAGACTATCATTTATCTGAGTATCGCCCTAGAACAGCAGACTGTGAACCGCCAACGCCACCACCAACATCACCCACACCCGTCAGTTAATATCACTAGCCCTCCGCGGGTCAATCAACCATGAACTGGAGGACAGAGGGTTCTAATTGATATTTGACACTAGGTGATGTATGAATGAACAATGAACCAATACCATTAAATACAATACTCATTATTGTACAAGCGTTGTTATTTGTTGTTTATATGAAATACGCGTGAAAAATTAATTGAAGAAAATCGAAAATTAACAAGGCTATTATCATGAAATGTTTTATTATTTGCCTAATGATAATGGCTTTTTATATAATACGATTCCCCTATGAGGGTCACGTGGATAAGTGGGTAAGACGCTGACTCGCTATCCTGGAGGTCAGATGTTATGTCCCTGCATTGGCCGAGAGGGTTCTATCAGAGTTAATGGAGTAGTTTCCCCTTATCAATGATGCAGGACATTAAATAGCTAATATCGCGGTTCAGAGTGGAGCAATTGGATTGAATTAATCAGCATATTCAATTTACGTCATCCATGTTTAAACTTTTATAGCGAGAACTGTCAACTTACATCATCGACATAGGCTATAGCTCCGGCATCGTATCAGCAATACATCAAGATAAATAGTAAACAATATTGGAGATACCCCCCTGTTTTACGCCATTCAACACACTGAATGTTGTGGTATAATTTCCCCATATTATTCTAACTTTCTGATTATTGTTCATGTTCAGTAAAAATCTGGCCGTAAGGGGACATAACCCTCACTGATTTAATATTTTAAAGAGCTTAATAAAGTTTATCTGAACGAATGCCTTACCGGTACTGGCATCAATTAGGTAAACCTGGACATCAGAATGATTCAGATTGTAATACTGAATTGTCTCATCAATGATAAAGGAACAGTGTGTAGTTGAATGAGTACGTTTAAAACCATATTGTAGGTCGGAATTAAGAAGCACATCTTTATGGCACTCTAATAATATCCAGTCAAAAACCTTACCGAAGATACTGCTTAAGTTAATGTACCATATAACTATGATATAACGACGTCTTGCTAAAAAAAAGTTACAATTGTCTGAAAAATTAGAGTTTTTAGAGTATCCAGTTAGTAGTCGGAGAATGACATAGTTTGTGACGGGTGAGTCTCATTTCTCTCCCCTTTCTGGCGTTTAAGGTCAGACTTTGATGCAGGAAAATTCTATAAATCTGGTCCTTTACCGGTATTGTCAACGGGTTCAGCATTGTTTCCTGTAATCAAAATGAATCATCATTATTAATCTTTCATTCACAGTATTTCAACTGTATAATTGTGGTGTGGGTATGTCAGTGTTATATCAATGTCATTTCCAAACCGTAGGAGTGGGGGATTAGGTAAACCGCCCTTTTATTGGACACAAACATTAGCAGAGAATGAGACCATATTTCATAGAAATATAATTGTAAAATGAAATAGCTTGCGCTTTACGGTTTTAATACTATATAATACGTAAGACCTCATGCAATAATATTTGTGGAAAACTCGATTTGCTTACTGGTGGATTCATTCTGAAAATTCGGGCGACAAAGAAAATGTTCGGGCAAATAGCCTCCCCCGCCCGCTCCCCAACTGAGACTATATGCTTTTTTGATTAATAAGAATGGATTATTTGTTGTATTTAGACCAAATAAACACTAATTTGTTGTCTGCGATATCAGTTAGGTGCAAAACTATTGCAGACACATAACTACCTTGATTAATTTATTGGCCCCAATAAATTGTCACAACACCACAGTTATTTCTTAACACCTATAACTGATTGGGCCAATAAATCAATCAAGGTAGCTGATGTTGCTTTACACCTACATCTATGGCGTGTATTCTTGTCTTGTCTATTTCTCTGATTATAATATCATAGTTTGGACTGGTTTTATTTTCGTATTAAATAACATAAATTTTAATTTTTACAAATTCGCTGATAGGAAATACTGCTAATAACTATCTTGAAAAAATCACGTTTAGTAAAAGAGGCATTTTTACCAAGCCTCGTTCTGAACAAAATACCTCGTTTCAAAAACAGGGTAATTTAAAAAACCTCGTTTTGGAACTCCAGACAACGAGGCATTTGTTTTACCTCGTTTGGACAGAAATGCCGAACGAGGCAATCTGCGGTTTATAGTGCAAGAATACACACAGGAACACACAGTAAAATGAAAGCGCTCGCGGTTTGAATACTATAATACTGACACCTCATTCTGAAAATTCGGATGACAATGAAACGTTTTGGGCAAATAGACTCAGACCCCTCCGCCCTCGCCCAACGCTTCCACACGATTGGTCAATTATGAACGACTGATATCACGCACCTATAACTTGTAATAATCCTCAAAATTTGCTTTATAAATTGTGTATGTGAATGCAAACAACTCAGTGCTCATTTCCTGTTGTCCAACCCAATGTTTGATATTACAGGGGCAACGTCTCATTCCAATGAATTCGCTGACAGCAAGGAATCTATAATAATGTCAGGCTAACATACTGGAGGACGGGGGACCTGACAAGGACAGCTGTCTAGTCGTTTGGATGGGACGGAAAACCAAGTTCCCGTGTACACATTGGCGTGCACGTAAAAGATCCCTTGGCAGTTGGAATTCGATATAAGAGTAGGCCGTAGCACCGCTGCCCTGACAGCAAAATATCCCTCATAGCCAGGTTAGGTGCAGAAAGTAGGACGTTAAACCCCATTTCATTTCCGGCTGACATAATGTTAGGGCCTACATGATGTATTCAACTACATGTACTACAGAAGGCCCATCGGTGGTTTTATGTGTAAAAATCGTTGGGATATTTTCTGTTTAATCCTGAATTCACGTTGCCTGAGTACATTCAGAGATCAATCGTTAAATGTATTTAAATTATATTTCAGCCTTGATTAAAGTCTCTAACTCAATATCATTCAAAATCTTCAACTTTGAAAACACGAATTATTTGTCAATTTAAATCAACATTGATGTTGTGATCTTACCGGAAAAAGATGGGCTTCTGATATCCAATATTTAAGACAAAATAAACATTTTACCATTTTTACACGCATCGTGTACCATAATGCGTTTCAGCCCAAGTTCTAGCAAGAGACTCCGGGAAAGAGGCTAGACACAATGCACCAAACCAAACGGCGAATGTAGACTGGAATATCCAGACGCTAGAAATGTGCATTCGATGAAGACTGCTGGCTTATTTCGCGGAACATAACTGATTTGAAATTAGAGTAAAAACGGAAACCATTGAATGTAAATCAGTTCATATAAATTCATATTACAGGATCATATGCGTTGCGACCCACTTCTGTCAATTTCTAGGTCCCAAATGTTAGCGATTTAGCTCCTTAAATCTCCGAAAAAACTTCCTTTGGCAGGTTAACATTTAATTAATTGTAACATACCCACTCTCTTTTCCTCCTTGTCTTTATCTTGATCGTCAGCTACAGGTGCTATTGCCAAGTCTCTACCTTGATCGTCATAAGTAGGTAAGATTGGCAGGTCTTGAAGCCTGTCTGTATAATTGTTAGCTTCATGTTCATTCAGTTTCTCCATTTCCATAGAATGCTTCAGAGCAGTATTTTCATTCTGTAGCTCATATATTTGTAACTTCAGTGTGCGTATATCCTTCTCAAGATTAATAATTCTTTTGGAAGCAATTTCCCCAGCTTAAACAATATAAGTTATAAAACATCTTTTTAATAAATATGTTTTAAAAGCAAAGCTGATCATCAATCGGTGGCTATCATCGAAATATACATAGTCCCAATAAGTAATATCAAAATATTAAATAGCTATAGCTCTATTCTTTGGAACCTTAAAAACTGAATTCCCTAGAAGGCGTCGAAATCGATCTTTGTTTATTAGAAATCGGACAAAATTTATCCCTCCCGTTATAGTATAACCCATAATGTACTGTCATAGATGATCTAGTTTCCCGTATTTCTTACATAAACAGTCATAACAACACAGTGTTACAGAGGTAATTGATCATTGAGGTTCTATACACAACGTGGAAGTTCTAATTGGGTAAGTGTTACCCTCGTGCCACAATCCGTTTCCTGGAGATCCGCGATCAAGACAGTGTAACATTACCTACCTTCTTCAAGTTCTGTTTCCAATTCAGCAATATGTATTCGTAATCTTAAATTAAATCCCTGCAATTCTTCAATCTTTCTTTTTAGTTGAATAAATCTTTCGTGCGAGGCCAGTTGCGAATCTTGATCTTCTCCATTTCTGCCAGTATCTTTTTCCTCGCAATGGCCTTGTTGTAAAAAAAAGACATGAAATGGCAATTGTGTTATACATCGTAAAGTTCAGTAGTTGAACACCAAACTCGTTGGCCGACATTTTAATTCCTACATAGATGATATTAGTCGAGAATAGTTGGAGAATTGTGTGACGCATATATTCTACCATTTTTAAAATGAAATTGAAAATATATATTTAGTCTTGATAAAGGATCAGATAACGAAATTTTATATTAATTTTTGAATATGGCGGCCATATAGGGCAGTGATCAATTATCAAGGTAGATAGATAGTTTGAATGGGGCGAATGGCTGGCAAAAGGTAGGTTATGTATATAGCATCACCTCTTTCAGTTTTGATGAATGAAAAACTCTCTGTCGACACTTTGCGGTCACCAATGTATCCGGAATTGACCTTTGATTCTAGCACTTCACGAAGTTCGTTTTCATTCTTTGAGCCCCATGATATCAGATGGAAAGTTACTTGCACACAGCCCTTTCTGTAAAAAGAAAAATATTTGAGCACAATTGTACTTAGACATGGTATACCCGACGATATAACAACACCATGTGGATGACGAGAATCCTGGGCGAATGCACTAACTCAAACAACATCATGCTTTGGAAATTCGAATGAGACGGAAAGACAGAAAATTTCTGATTTCACGTCATATTTTAATTTTATGGTACATATTTCTATCTGTTAGTTATATATATCTATGGCCTGAAGTCAACGATGTAGCCGTTATTTGGATGCGGGCAGCCGCTGTGGCTCAATTAGTAAGACATTGGCTCGCTACAATGATATCCCAGGCTTGCTGCAGGTATTAGCAGAGAAAGTTCCTCGGTATTTGTCAGTATGGCTCAGCTTGTAAATGCACGACAAATACCCCTTGACCGTTTCAATTCGAAATAAGAGCATACCGTCGCACCGCTGTCCTTGCAAAATTTCCCTTTATTCATCAGCCCAGTCATTTCAGAAGCGTAGGGCGTATAACCCCATTTTCATTTCATAAATCCCGCTTTTGTGTATAGCCAGGTGAATATGCTGTCAATGTCGAACTAGTATTCGTTAGAGTTAAAATGTCTCGTTATTGTTGAAATGTCGAAGTGAATATTCGATTGAACGTTTCGAAATTGTGTACATTTCGAGTAAACAGGAGAATTATCACTCGGCAAATTTCGGTACAAGTTAACCTCGGCTGTATGACGAATTTCGCCCTATTGGAACTACTTTAAAGCTCCCGCATGAAACATGACTGCGCCCATACCGAACACAAATTGGCGACCTATTTGGCTAGCGACCTATTCGACCGATCCAGCTGTAAAATAATGACGAAATTACACTTCTATTCTGAGCTAAAGGAATGCATAAAAAATAATATATTCTACTTTCATTTGATAGACATAACGTTGGATTTTATTGGTTGATAAATAGATGAGTTAAGGCGACTGTTGTCTTTATTCTTAATAGGTTTCCAACGAACAGGTTGCAGCTCGATCGGTCGAATAGGTCGCTAGCCGAATAGTTTCCCAATTTGTGTAATAGCGCCAAGTTTTCCTGTTAAAGTAAACCGGTAGCCACATCGCAAATGTATGGGCGTAGGTACATATCACTTACTGTCATACAGTCGAGGCTAGATGTAGGGTACCGAAATCTGCCGAGATTTGCCGAGTGGAGAATTATCTGTGACAAGGCATGCGCAAGCCGAGATTAATGATACCCAAACATATTAGTATACTCACATATCAAACGGTCCCTGTTCTGCTCCGACTGGGCCAATTAGCCGATCTAGTTGTGTTGACGAATGAATGACGATTAGATCTTGCATAACATTGTGATTACTTACGTCAGTTTTCTGATGACCACAAACTCCGTTGAATCGTATATTTCTTCTAAATCCATTTCAGCCTTTTTGATAAATTCTTCACGGTTTGGATTTTTGTTGTCGATTAATTCATAATACTGTTCACCGGGATATTTAATGTTGCCTTCATATTTTTCTAAATTCAAAAGCAAGGGCATAGAAGTTGTAATGTTGTACATTATGAACTGTTTATACCTTATCTACATAACAGACGGGGGTTATAATATCAGTACTGATAAATACTGGAAACGGTTTCCGGACAAAGAGTATATTTGGCACTGTTATATGAATTTCGTACATGCATTGTAGTTTTAGACATTATTGGTTGGGTAATGGTGTTTTAAGTGAGGGTGTGTGTGTGTGTGTATGGGGGGGGGGGGTAATGCAATAAGCTCGGGCCTCCCTTTATCTAAACGGGGCACTGCTGGCAACGTCGGTATTGAAATAAAATGATTAACAAAAAAAACATGGAATTGATCAATATTTAAAAAAATATTCATATTAGTTTCAGCTAACGTGTTCATTTCATGTGCCACCAATCTACACCTTTTATCAAATTTATCGATTATTCAGTTTTGATAATATATGATAGTGACGTTTCAACTCTCTATAATTTTCTGTTAAGGCAAGGTCTTATTAAACATCTAATTTATTTAATATGTCCTTAACAAGCTACACATGATCGGTGTACAGCACTCGGCAGAACTTAATGACTTCAAAGGAAATAATCAGTGCAGTTACAGATACCATAACTGATAAATAAACAATACCATATATGATCGCTCTTGTCCCATTTTTCCCTAATTGTCGCACGGTCTATAAGCCGGAGTTTACTGTCAGTAACTCAGACTTGGAATAGAGCTCCTCCCGATCTATGTCTATTTCATGTTCTCAATAAAGGTCTTATCAATTATGCCGATCTTCTGTTATCTGTAGTAAAACATTCATTCGTTATATTAATTTTAATGCCATCATACATGTGTGTATTTGATTATTGTCATGTGTGTAATAATAGGCAAATGGTTTACTGCGAATAGAAATTAAACCCCACTTACTACATTTAGGTTCTAGCTCCTCTATAACATTACTATAGCCCGTTAGCTCTAAACACTTCAGGAATATTTTGTAGGCATGAGGGCCACATCTTAATAACATGTATACCATATTTTCAGCACATTTGGCTTTTTCCTGAAGTGTTGTTCTAAGTTCGTCGGCTTCATCTTCACAGATAAGGTGTTTTGAAAACATTGTTGGAATCAGATGTTCTGGATTCAATTGTTCAATAAGAAACGGCATTTTAGTAATAATCTCGATCTCGATCTTCTTTCGCCATCCTACCTCTTCGTTTTGTTAAAGGTATAACACCTGTAAGAAAGAATGAATGTAAACATAGTGACCATTCCTGGATACGAACGCAGATGTGTCGAATATCGAATAACAAAACAAAACGTGTTTCTTAGAAGTACCAATACAATAAATATACGTTTAAGCCGATGGGATGTAATTTGCTTGAATTGTGGGTATACGATAAGCTAAGGTTTGGTTATCCCCACATGTTGTTCTTATAAAGTAGAGCATGTCAATCCTCACCTTTTACGGAACCGTCTTCCAAAGATGTCTGACTAGACTCCGCTACTGCCTCTACAGAATGTTGATTTTTCACATGGGACCCCTTTGCAATGCTTAATTCTTTGTTAAGGTTTTCAATCATTTCCTTTTGGCGTTTTATTTCTTCCAGAGCCGCTGTATATTCTTCTTTTGACATAAGCGCACCAGTTTGTTGTTCCGTTTGAGACGACTCTGGCCTAGAATCGTTTCCCAACGTCTCATTTGTCCACTTGTATCCACCCCTTCTTCTGAACCAGGTGTGACGTCTAACAGGAGAAGTTCAGACTGATGAACCTCCGCTGATGCATCAGGTTTTGGACCTATTGATAAGTGTTTTGTTTTATCTATTACACCCCGAAGGCATCCCTCGTCCCCCGATTGACTGTATATAGCAGGATCGAGAGACATCATATCTTTATGTGTATGTTGAGTGAGATTCTCAAAAATGTCTTCCAGCTGATTTCAGTTCAATCTATTCGTGTGTTGTTGACCTTTTTTTGGAGATGTTGTATAGAAAATAAATCTGATAATCTCGTTCACCTGGAATAAAACAAAAACTGATGATTAAATAGACAAACCGATCTGGTTCTATAATTAGTAACAAAACAACTTTTTGGGTGGAACGATGTTGAAGAATTTAATTCCTGGAATGTTTTCACTACAAAGGTCATCCCTCCCTCGATAGTGAGAAGTCTTTTCGTGGTTCCCCCAATGCCACCGCAGGCACTTTTGCCATGAGACGTGAAAAGAAAGTTACATTCGGCCTCTTAACCCGAAGTCGTCCGTATATTTACAGGGCTATTCTTGTGTTTTTATATTGTGCTGCACAACCATCTGTAAAATAATGAACCTGTCTGAGAACTAGAAAGACTGTCAGAAGCTTGGATTGGCAGTGATTATAGAATCCTCCCTCACATCACTAAATAACAAATGTGTTCATGTCTTGTGCCATCTTCGATTCTCGAAGTTTTGTTTGTTTTCCCAGTGAAAACTGAATCCTCATCCTGGACAATGTAGGAGAAGTTTGCTGAAAAATCGTCTTGAAGAATGATCTCCTCGATTAGTTTTATGGATGAATTAAGCTTTTTTTATATAGTAATATAACTCTTGAGATTTTCTTATAATATCGAGTAAAAACTTATTTTGATGGAAATGATCCTCGATTGCGCTTTCGTGGTAAATTTGGTTCTATCCAAGTGTAGAATTTTGGTTGTATTTGCAACACGAAACAGTAGCCCGGCAAGTACACACCATGGTAGTCGAAAAGCAGGAAATGTTGAGAATCCAACATTGTTCTCCGGGACTTTCTTTCCAGAGAGCTAAATGTTTATCCAAATTAACCTTTTCACCACCCCTATCAGTTAATCAGAGGGGTTTACCTATGCTTTTATCACTCTATCCCAGAATGCGGACGCTGATGGACTTGAAAATACATACCTTAAATGGTGCCAAGAGAGCGGACAAGCGATGTGTCGCTTATGGTTGTGGGAATACGAAACTAACTGACGTTTTCAACCATAAATTTCCTTTACAGAATGTTCTCTCTGATCCATAGAGAAGAAATCTCCATTAGATTTTAAGACTATTTTGTTTCACATGCATGTCGGCGCATGCAGTCTGTAAGTAGTACGTTACATATAATAAAAGGCACCTCCCCAGATGCAACAAAAAAACCCGTCACTTTTAAATCAATGGTCTATATTTGTTTTAACGAAGAGAGACAAATGGTATGGGCCGACACACCTTTCAGTGATTTGTTATCCACGACTTACTGTCGAGTGTGGGGGTGGGGTGGTCTAGAGTGCCGCGCTTCGACCTCTAGCTTGCCGATCGCCTCTGTCTTGCGGCTGTGGTTTCGATCTCTGGTGTGAGCTTATGTGGCATGCAGGGGCGTGGTGAGAATGAGTTCATGAGTAGCCATACTCATGCGCCAAAAAGTTTTTGCGCCAAAATCACAATCAAATTACTCAAAAAATGAAAAACATTTGTAAGTGGAAAAATTGTTTCATCTGACCCAATTAAAAAAATTTTGAAAGAGTCAAGTTGGAAAATTTAATCATATTTTATTACCGTATTTCTTGTCTCGGATTGCTGGAGATTGCGTTTCTGGGCTTCTAATTTTCGAAATTTTCACGGGGGAGGGCCCCCCGGACCCCCCGCCGCGGGCTCGCGCCTTCGGCGCTCGCGGTGGCCGGCTTTGCCGGCCACAGCTCCGCGGTCAGTAAAAGGGTTTTTGTGCCAAAATCTTTTTTGTTACTCATAATTTCTTCTCAATAATTGCCCTCACCACGCCCCTGGTGGCATGGAGATAAGTGCGCCTTCTCAACCTCGTGGGTTTCCTCCCACTGCTAAAGACCCCTACGCGCAAGCGAATTATTGACCTAGTTTGTGTCGAGTGGACGTTAAACCCCATTTCTCTCGCTGTCGAGTGATATCCGTTCAAATATAAAATTTTGCAGGTAACGGGACAAACACCACCTAAGAAATGTCTTCTGCCATATGCGGTTTCTGCCATATGCGGCAGGCCTACTGACAGTGGTGGTTTGAGTTCTTATTGTCATCTAGGGCCCTACACCAATTCGGATGGCGGAATAGTAGATTTACATTAAATAATTGTTTGTATTCTAAAGCATATAACTATTATTGTCCCCCGCTTTTCGAAGAAAGTGGGGGGCTATTAAAAATGGGTTCGTCCGTCTCTCTCTGTCTCGCACTTTTTGGGACACAGTAACTCTCTTGCTAATTGAGCTAGAATGTTTAAACTTGGTGTAGGTGTTCATTAGGTCGATGGGGTTTGAAGATGAGCATTTTCTGCTTAGGGTAAGCATAGATACGTCATTTGATTGGTTGATGCTTTGGCCACACAACTTAGGTTCTAATTAAATGAGTGATGAAGCTTAGTGTATAGTTTCATTACATCAATACCTTGATACGTTCGATAATGAGCATTTTCTTCTCAGGGTTATCCGAGCGATACGCAATTTAAGACTTCTATCGTGGTGTAGGTGTTCTATAGGTTAATGCCTTGGAGTTCGAAGATGAGCATTTTCTGCTTAGAGTAAGCAGATATAAGCAATTTGATTGGTTGATGCTTTGGGACTCTATAACTTTAGTTAGTTGTAATTAAGTCAGAGTGATGAAACTTGGTGCAGTTTCATTACTTCAATACCTTGACTAAGTTCGTCAATGACCATTTTCTGCTCACGGTAAGCAATTTGATTGGCTGAAACACAATAACTCTCCTAATTAAGCTAGAATGTTGGTGTAGGAGTTTAATAGATCATTGACGAAGTTGGAAGATGAGCATTTTCTGCGAAGGGTAAATAGAGAGATAAGCGGTCTGATTGGTTGATTCTTTGGGCCACGATAACTATAGTATACTATTCAAAAAAAGTAGGGGATATTTGATTTTTAAGTGTTATTAAAGTCACCTAATGAAACTGACGAAGAAACAAATGACAAAATGAAATGAAGTTCACATTCATCGATTTATTCCAAATGATCGTTAGACTAAGTAAGGCACAGACTGACCATTATAAGGGTAAAATGATACCCGGGGTCAAACAGCAAAGTTACCACAGCATCACAACAAAGTCAGTAACGGGTAAATCCTCCTCTGTTTGCCAAACAAGCATTGATCCAACGTGGCATACTCCTAATGAGACGTCCAGATTGTCCTATTCCTGTTGCAACGCAGCAGCAAGTTCTTGGACATTTGCAGGACGTTGTTGACGTTGACGTAACCTCTGTCTAAGCATGTTCCAGACATGTTCGATGGGGGAGAGGTCGGGACTCAGTGCTGGCCAAGGTAATGTGGTGATGTTCTGTTGTTGGAGGTAACCTGTAACGATCCTGGCCCTGTGACATCTTGCGTTGTCATCCTGGAAGATGAAACGGCGGCAATGACGTCGTGCGAACGGCACAACATGGACTGCCAAGATGTTGTCCCCGTAGTACTGGCCTGTAACACCCCCTGCAACAACATGTAAAGCCGTTCTTCCAGCAACAGTGATGCCTCCCCACACCATAACAGAACCACCCCCAAATCAATCATGTCGGATGACGTTAACGTCTTGGAAGCGCTCGTTTCGACGACGCCACACCCTCCTCCGTCTGTCCAAAAAATCAACAGTGAACCTTGACTCATCTGAAAACATCACATTGCTCCAGCGTCGATTATCCCAGTGTTGGCGATCCCTACACCAACGACGTCTTGCCTGAATGTGATGATCTCTCAAACAAGGGATCACGCGAGGACGTCGGGCGCGAAGGTGACCCCTATGCAGTCGATTCCGAATCGTCTGGCCACTCACTCTCACACCAGTGTCTGTTTGAAGACAAGCGCTGATATGATTTGCTGTGATGACACTATTTCTCAAGTCCAAGGTACGGATAAATCGATCCTGGGCTTGAGTTGTCGACCTGAGCGTGGTCTGTCCTGTACAGATTGTGTATCACGGTATCTGGACCATAGCCTGCTTATGACAGACTGAGAAACATTCATCGTCCGCGCCACAACCGCCTGTGTTGTGCCGATGTGTAGCATGCCAAGGGCACGTAACCTTTCATTTTGGGTAAGCCGAGGCATATCAAAATTTGTTTTCTGGTCACTAAAACAATTAAACTGATGTTTCCACCCTGGAATTCAATGCCACAATGACTGTAACATTCAAAGTCAGAGTCGTGCAAATCTTGGGTTGGACCTGCATGACGATCCCAAGCATCACCTGCATTCCATGCGGTAGCTATTGGTGCGTTTGGGCGTCACATGTAACTGGAAATGTTTCTTCTGTTAGGTTCTATAGTGACTTTTTTCGTAGTCATTTGCATATTTTAGTATTATGCCCCCAAAATCAAATATCCCCTACTTTTTTTGAATAGTATATTAATGATGTGAGAGCGATGAAACTAGGCAATTTCATATTTTTAAAATATATTAATGTAAAGCCTTAAATAGATGGTATCCATAAACAGTCCTACCTTGTTAAAGAATAATCCTATAATTCACTATTGCCAGTTGAGAAATTGGCAAACATCACTTTCAACATTAAATTCAAACGTTGGAAGATAGCTATTGCATGGGGGGAATGGGAAAACAAGGAGGTAATTGTGTTATTTTTTCCGATGTGAAAGATGTTTCAGTGTGGAAAATAATGCCTATGATTGTATAATAGTGAGTTGACAACCGATTGAGCAAAATTCATAGAAATAAACAGGTTTGGACTTTAATATATATTCGTTATATACTCAGCCAAATTAAAAACTTGACACTGATGAATTTCAACAATTTTTTTCTGGTAAATCAAATAAATTTTAAAGTGTTTCTAACGATAGTAAGTAGTAAGAAGCCTTTAATTTCATAAAATTGACTTTTGAGCATATAAAGATGAAAAACCTGAAAAACACGTGCAAACACATAACTAGTGAGGTCAATCGATGCAAGTTTGCTTAAACTGAACACGCACACGTAACTTGAACTGGAAAAACAAATTAAAATTGTTATTTTTATCTTTACTAGAAAATGCCGCGCCTTTCAAATGTAGAACGTCTACGCGCTATAGGTGGGCTTATTTTAAAGATGACTTTTTACCAGTTTTTATGCTGCAACTGACATAATTTAAAGAAATATATTTGTCGGGAAAATATGCTGCCCCCCCCCCCCCCCAAACAAGTTCGGCCTCGTACGCCTATGTATATATCTCATATGTGCATAGACAATTACCTGGTAGAAAAGTAGATTTGACTAACTTCTTTTGAGTAGTATATCTTTGTACTTTGAAATCTCTTAGGGGAAAGGAACAATAGGACGTTAAAACCCATTTCGTGAAGGGAAAGACCAATGATTTACAACAAGGTTTCTGTAAATTTTAAATATGTATTAAGATATACCCGCCCATCCCCTGTAACACAAACAAAAACGTTTGTGAAAACGCGAAATTCATGAAGAACAAAAACATAAAAGCAGACTATATGCCTTATCATTTTCAACGGCCAACAACACTTAGCAATCTGTATAGTTACTATATATATAATGAGACATTTTTGGGTTTTTTTTTTTAAATCGGCGATCATTTCCATAATTGCCGCATATGCCACCACGCAAAAAAGACAGTGGAAAAGAGGAGGGGAGGCTGGATCTGGAATGTGTTGGGATCTGGAATGCTGCGGGGATACCTCCGCGGCCTGTTTTCCCTACAAAACGCAAGGTTGAAATGTTTTGCTCTTCTCTCGAGACACCCCCACCCCGATTGGTCCCAACAGTTCCACATGGCGAGCGCCCCCGAAGCTTCTCAATAATTTGCTTGCGCGTAGGGGTCTTTAGCAGTGGGAGAAAAACGGAGCACCCGGAAAAAACCCACGAGGTTGGACAGGCGACGCTACTCCTTGCCACGTACAACCCGGGATTCGAAACCACGCCAGTTGACTCAATGGCAGGCCGTACGATACAGGGGGGTTGGGATGGCCTAGAGTGCCGCGCTTCGACCTCTATCTGACCGGTCACCTCTGGTTTGCGGCTGTGGTTTCGATCCCTGGTGTGAGCGTATGTGGGATGGAGATAGGGTCGCCTTCTCAACCTCGTGGGTTTCCAGCGGGCACTCCGGTTTCCTCCCACTGCTAAAGACCCCAACGCGCAAGCGAATTACTGAAATAAAATTGAAATCCTATGTTAGTCCCAAAATGACCTAGTTTGTGTCGAGTGGACGTTAAACCCCATTTCTCTCTCTCATACCTCACCAAGTCCTTGCATCTGTAGCGTATGGCGATGCTCTCACAATTCTCCTAGACCTTGTACCTCGAGGTCATCTCAAGGCTTTGACTGCGGTACCCGCAAACAACAGAGAAATATATGTTATCAAACGATTACATGTCAATGGAAGTCAAAAGTGTCAAGGCCCGATAGATTTCACAAACTCCCGGTGCTGACTAGGGAGGTAAGTTTATTGGCACCACAAAAATATTGGTTTGTGCATGCTTTCGACAATGTAATCAACTGTTTTAAGAAGTATTCGAAGGTGTGATAATTACTGAATTGGTGTACTTGACCAGATAGATTCTCGAACCTTCCGGTCATTCAGCAACAGCAAAGTGGTTTGCAGCTCGTCACAGGATGGTCGAGGCGTGACCGCTTTGGGGAATAAAGAAGACTAAAATACAAAAGAATTCAGTTGATATAGTTCAATATAAATATACAAAATAACAATTTTACGAAGTTAAAATTGTCCACCCATCGGCAAGACTAATCATCGACGATACCATTTATCAGCGACTATTCATAGTCGATGCCATTCACAAAGCAAACTGTCCACGCTTCGGCAAGACCATACATCGGGGCTGCTTGATTTGTCCGCCGATAGGCGAGCCGGTTTGTACAAGGCGTACGCCGGTCAGGTTACCGTATCAGAGCAAATCAAGTGACCCGGCTGATAAACATTTGGGCGTCGGATAATATTAAACAGGTTACATGACATGTTTTAATAAAGATAGGTTGTCAGGCAACGAAAGATACGCCCAAAACAGCTAAATCGTCCAGGCAGTCGACAAGAGTTGTCGCATATTTTTCTTTTTCGGTAATGAAACATTTATAATACCCTAAAATCTGATTAAAAGTAACAATCCTTAAGTAGTTACCAGAAAATCATTAAAACTTGTTTGGTTTTTATAAAGTTCTGCCCCATGCCAACGTTTAGTATACGAAACATTTAATATCGTGGATTTAGCTGTTCAGTATACAAAATTCATTGAAAATCAATATACCTGTTCGTCTCAAGACCTCAATCTGAAGTCAATCGGATAATAAATTTGGCCCCTGACCGTCCACAAGATTTTTCAAAGTGATCAAGGGCCATAACTTTGGCAGTAACTATCGGAAATTTTTCGACTCTTGACCTTTAACACTTCGTATAAATTTAAAGTCAATCGGATATTAACGTTGACCTCTAGAGTGTCAAGAAGAATTTTTGAAGTGATCAAGGGCCATACCGCTGGCATAATTAACGGAAATAGCTGAAATTCACATGCTTCTTCGTCCCATGACGTTAAACACTGTGTATAAATTTAATGTCAATCGGATATATTAACTTTGGCCTCAAGAGCGCCCCCAAACAATTGTTGACGCCGGACAGACGGACGGACGGGGGCGACGACAATATACGACAAGATTTCAATGTGAGCGTATAAAAACAGTATTCATGAAAGCATGTGACTGCAAAATAAACAGACAATTATTATTTGTAGCATTACCGAAAAAAATAAATGACGTGGTTTTACGAAGCATTAATTCAACTTCAAAGCATTTAATTTAATTTTAACGCTTTAATATTCGTGTTTAATGGCGTTCCTATCTAACGTCAATTTTATATCGTTGACATGTTCACCATCTTGCGCCGGTGATCGCCGCTGTCGACAAAGCGGCGCATTCGGCGTACGCCGCGGCCGAACTTTTGTCGACTTAGTTAAATCAAGTAACCTCGCCGGATAAACTGCCGAACTGTGGTCAGCCGGTATGGATAAATCAAGCAGGGCCATCGACGATACCATTTATCGGCAGTTCTTCATCGGCGATACCATTCACAGAGCAAACCGTCCACCCATCTGCTAGACCATACATCGACGATACCAGTCCAACTGCCATAATCCATCTCCCAAACACGCCAGATTGCAAGGTTATATACTAACTGTATGCACGTGCATTGCATGCAGACAGTTTGGGCGAGCCTTAATATATTACAGGTAAACAGTTTGGGTGAGCCACGCGGCAGAGTTTGTGCGACCGATAGTGATGCAGCTGGACAAAGGCATGTGTGTACCTGCGCAGAATCTTACTCTGCCTGACCCTCGTGCTTTAACAGAAAGTGGTTGTAAAACCGGCTGCACGAGGCGGTGCAGTTTCCGTAATAATAATAGTTGACCTTGTACATCTCTGTTTTAATATGGAGCCTACCAATTTGTCCAGGGGTGTTCAAGGGGACGAGGATGATGCATCGCTGATGCCGTGGACTGCATATTTATTTCCAAGATAGGAATTCGTTGTTTTCGTTTCTTGCGACGTCTGGCTTATGATTTCTTTTTGCTTTTGATATCAAACGTGTTTGCCTGTCACACAAACGTCAGATTTGTCTTGAATCTCATGAGTTTACCGGAAATGGTATTCCCCACCGGAAGTCAATCGCTTTAAGTGTATCATAGATGGGACCGGCATGATAAAAATTACGAGAATGGACTTTAGATCATGAAAATCCAATCATTATTGGCGGGGAAAACCATGTTCTCGTTCAAAGGGGGTCCCGATTTCGAAAATGCCCCTCCCAGAGGGGTCAAGGGGTCGGACAATTTGAACCCCAACATGTCTGGATAGCTTGGACCCTAATCAACCTAAATCAACAAAAAAAATCAATTTTAGCAAACAAATCCTACGGGGGCTGTTTTAATTACATATCATACCACACTATGAGTGCAAGAGAACAATAAGCCGTTCAGTTACACCAGTTGATCAAAATACTATTTTCATTTGAAACAATATTTCAACAAAAACTTTCAAAATCAAAATTTTTTAACTAAAAGATTCCTTAAAGTTGGATGCGTGTACTACATGCAAATATTTGTAACAAAACTATACTTTAAACACACAATAAAGGTCAAAATCTGGAGAGCGCAATTATCCAAGTGGGTGGGGATGTATACAGATTGAAATGTATTGGCCCCAGTGCTATTCCTTGCGGCACTCCAAATAAATTAAAGATGATAAGATTTGAAAAACTTTCTGCATCACAAAGGGATATAAAGGGGTCTGAGAATGGATTTTTGAAATAAATGATTTTTTCCTTTCTATGTCCAATATCTTGTGGAATTCTTGTGTTAAAAACACCACAGAATAAAATCTGGTAGAATATACTTACAGAATGATAGGAAAAGCTATTAATTTTCTAACAAAATAAATAGAAATTATTTTATAAATTTTTCATGGTCCAACATAATTTAATCGCACCAAAGCCTTGAATGTCTACAAAGTATATTGTCCGATCAATAGTCTACGAATTAATTTTATTGCAAGAAATGCACACACGTATAGAAATATAATACAGTATAATCAAATATACATCCAATGATGCATGAATAATGAATGCAATGGAGACTGATGGCATGTCAGCTCCAACCGGGCTATGGTGACATTAACGAGACAAATATTAAACGAATATCACAAACATTTATATATGCAAATATAAACAAATATAGAAAATATAATTAAAAACAACTATTAAATCTTTTACATATATAAATATTTAAAACGTAACGCCTGATTAAATATATACAATTAAAATTTATTTTAAAATTGGTCTCTTTTTAAGAGACAGAGAGAAATGGGGTTTATCCACTCGACGCCTGATTAAATATATACATTTAAAATTTATTTTAAAAATTGGTCTCTTTTTAAGAGACAGAGAGAAATGGGGTTTATCCACTCGACACAAACTAGGTCATTTCGGGACCAACATATGATTTAATTTTATTTCAATAATTCGCTTGTGCGTAGGGGTCTTTAGCAGTGGGAGAACCCGGGGTAAACCCACGAGGTTGGACTGGTGACCCCACAACCGGGGATTTGAAACCACTTCAGTTGATTCAATGGCAAGCCGTATGATACAGCGTAGCGTGCGCACGCTAACCATTCGCCCCCCCCCCCCCCCCCCTCGTCTCTTTTAAAAATGTTAGCAATTTATCATGTTGCTGGGGTTGAGCAAATTGCTGACGAAATAACTGGTAACGTTTATATTTAAATTTAATACACTTGAGATGATTGGACGCGACCAAGACGTGTTTTACTATCAATTGGATACATGAATATAACACATAAAATACCCAATACGAGTCCACAATTCTTATACATGGTGACAATTTCAATCGCTTGTTGTCACAACCCATGAAAGTAATTGAATATAGTATCAATATTTTCTTTTTGATATGTCAACCTAATCTTAACAAATGTATTTCATATATTATATCAAAAACTCATAAGGCCTCTAACCTTCAAATGATTAGAGTTATACTCAGAGAAAAATGTTTGCATTTAATTTTTGTATTTGCGGTTGGCTAGTTTCAAAATTTGGGGCGTTACGTTTTTGTCCTTGTATGTGGCTACTTATAAAAATGAAATGGCGTTTAACGTCATACTATTCTGCAGCAAGCAGAGAACAAAACAAATTATTCAAGAACATAACACAATTAGATAATATTCTAAGAGATGATATACAATTTAAAAAGAAAAACGAAAATGTATCTCATTTATTTAGGCTGTTGTAAAGGGCTAACTCAAAACGTTACACACATATTTCTGGAAAGTAAAAATATAAACTAGCCTTTACTGTAAAAGGCGGAACCTGTAAATACAGTTAAGGTTAGTTGATTATGCAATTTTGTTTCGAAGACGAAGTGGAAATGTAACTTTTGAACGCCAAACTTGGGATAAAAACTACCAAAGGTAGATCAAAGTTTCCAACTACTCCATAAATATTCTTAAAGTGTAAAAACCAAAAACAAAGCACACTATATATAGCAGTAACTTCGATATCACAGCAGAACTTCGATATCACATATTCATATAACGATAGAGGCCATTTCATGCAATTATGTTTTATACAGATGATTTTGATCCTGTACCTTATTTTTTGACCTGTAAGTAGAAAAATATAAAGTTTCCTTTTTTTTATTTGTAATCTTTTAATTAAAACATCGGCTGTAATGTAAAATGTAATCTAAAAAATTTCTTGTTTTTCTACGGTGCGGGGCGGGGCCGGAGAGGGTGGCACTGGGACTTTTCGAGAAAATCAATGAATTTCAAACATTGATTGTTACCCGTCCATAATGTACATGTATTGGGGTATAGACTATAAAGAGTAAAGTTATACAGATGGGTCTCAAATAAAAGAGGAAAAGTTTTTGTTATCGACGTTTAAGCGTCATACAAATCAAAGCTACACGTACCACTATTTGGGACTGTGATTAGCATTATTTAAGTGATATTTACTAAAATCTTGAATGTCTATCAGCTTCGCTGACGAATACCTCCGTTTTACAAACAAGCTTAATATTTATAAATATTCTTAAATCCCCCGACACACCGTGACCAGAGCGAAAATGTTATGAATATGAAAAAAATACATAGTACGTACTTGTACCGTTTGATGTATAGCACCATGACCACAGCTAAAACAATTATGAATATCGCCACAACAGCCATTGCAACAGGCAGCACAGGGTCTGATAACCCTGATCTATCTGAAATAGTAAATATATTGTTGAGACTTTCTTGTCCATCAAGCGTGAAGAGAGGGAAAGGGTGGAGGTGGAATGGGTTAACGATCATAAGGTCTGACAAGCGGTATGGTTTCGATACCATGCTTGTCCGTGATACAAAGTGTGGTCTATCAGTTTTCACTCACATCCCAAGTACAAGTGATATATTAATATAAGATTGCACCTTATTGGTTTCGAAATGATATAGTCTGTGTGAAGAGGGTGTTAAACTTTCATGTAACCTATCCAAATTATCTATTGATGATACAATGCCAATGCAAGACGGCAAATATTTACCTTTGTCTAAATCCCTAAAGGCAGCTCCCCATTTCTTTTTATTTTTTCTCATTTCCATTTCATTTTGAAAGGCAGCTGATCCTTGGAATAGACCACTATTTGGTGTTTTATTCTGTTCTTTTGTTATTGTCTTGCATTCATGGGTGTCCCCTACAACAGAAAAAAACACTGGTGATGTAAATAACAACGCATGCCCTTAAGACCGCTCCCGATCCTGGTTTCTTGAAAAATATTTGAAAAGCTGAATGCTATGGTGCTGTCTACTATATATCCAAAATATAAAACCGGCTTTGTTTATCAATCCATCAAGAACGAGTCAAAGTGGATCCCAAACTACGTGAAAACATTAACCTCTTTTGACATCCATGAACCACCGATACTCAAATGGCGCATTCGCAGTCCTTATATTCTACACATGTTACATAGATAAAAATACTAACTCATGTCATATCTGGGCCTGTAACGTTATTAGCGACATGAAGTTAGCTTGTACAATGCGCTAGTTTATTGTTCGGTATTCACGAATAACGAGTCACAAACTGGCTCGTTGTTCGTTATTCACCAGATACAGAATTAGTAATATATTATGGGCACGTTTATAGGGAATACGTCGGGAATGGATTTTATTTGCCTAATTGGTTCATAAAAATTCGAAGTCTAAGGATATAGATTTTAAAAACCTGTATTTTTACCCGAACACCGGGAAGTTTCATATTCGTGAATATCGAACAATAGACTGGTTCGCGAATAATGAACAGCAAACCACAGTCTAACTTCAAGTCGCTGTAACGGTGGTTGTTTTATTCGTCTCATTTCCTTAACGTAAAAGTTCCTCCTTCACAAATTCCTCGGCCATTGTTTATTCAAATTGAAATCTTTAGTCTTTCATATTTTATGTAATTTTATAAACTTAGTGATCGGCGTTTCAGGTAATACTGGGTAAATCGTCTCAACCACAAATAGCTGTATTCCCTATCACGTACAACCTTGTCACGTTTCGAATCCCCGGTTGTACGTGACAAGGAGTAGGGTCGCCTGTCCAACCTCGTGGGTTTTCTCCGGGTGCTCCGGTTTCCTCCCACTGATAAAGACCACTACACGCAAGCGAATTATTGTAATAACATTACACCATATGTAAGTCCCGAAATGACCTAGTTTGTGTCGAGTGAGCGTTAAACCCCATTTCACTCTATCTGAAACTTATATTGTTTTGCTCTTTCTATAGTATTGGAGGAATTTAAGCAATAACTAACATAGTACAACCAAATGAATAAAAGTTTTTGAGAATTTTGAATGTTTAAATAAACTCCCTATCTAAATCATTACGTTGTTGAAATATGAATCTAAGGCATACGGCAGTGACTATTTTGTGGCTTCGTAACCGTAACCGAGTCTAATTATCTGTGAAATATAAATCAAAAGCATAGGGTGGCTTGGTAACCGAGTCTAATTATCTGTGAAATATAAATCTAAAGTCAACGGTTGCTTGGTAACCTAGTCTTATTATCTGTGATTATATTCTAATCACCATCGTCTTTTAATTAGGCGATGAATTACATGTCCCTAGCGATTTATTAATCTATTAACCGTATACAGCGCCATTTCCTAAACAAATCTCAGAGAATATACACTCTCCCAAAAAAGAAACGCAATGTGACATTTCGTCGTCGGTATACTCTCGTTCTACTATCCCCTCGTTGCAACTGGAACGCGACACGCAGCTGAACCCAAATGTTCTCCAGTGTTGCTGTGGCCACACCCTGGGGTCTGGACCCAAAGAAGTCGGATTTGAGGGTATCGACGCATTTCAAAACAACACTTCTCATGGAATGTCTGGCTCGTAATCTGGTTTCACGTAGGCGTTTCCGTACTGTCTTGTCTTAGATTCTACGCCGTCGAGGAATTGATGCTGGAATAGAGGTCGATGTGGAGAACCGTTTCCACAAATGACGTAACCCAAAGTGACGATCAAAGGCAGGTGGAGTCACTCATGTTTGGCCTGAGATTGGGCGGTCAGGTGTTGAACTTCGCTGTTGGTACCTATCCCAAAGGCGAGAAATGGTACTCGGGGAAACATTCAGCAGCCTGGCTACATCTGTCTGGGATTCACTTGCTTATAACCGACCAATAGCGTTGGTCTTCGTTCAGATGTGGCATCACTCGGTTCGTTGAGTGTTTACCTGTGCAACTGATTTGAAACCCGAGAACCCCGCGATTTTAAAGGCCTTAAATTTAGGTTCCATGCGAAAGGCTCGCGAAGTTGTTAAACTCTCGTGTCCTGGTGTAATCAAACGAAAACAAATTTCGGAAAAAAAGTATGACCAGTCACAATTAGTGACCCTACCTTTAAAACCAATAATGAATTTCTTTTATCCTTACATAATGGCATTAAAAACAAATAAGATTTATCGAAAAAGCGACCTTGTTCAAATACAAAAATGATAAAAAATGGGTTGCGCGTTTCCTTTTTTGAAGAGTATATCATAATCATTACCTTACCAAAACAATATCTTTCATTGCATCCTTTAGCTTTTACCAGGTAATAAGCCATAAAATCTGGACAATTCTTGATCCTTATTTGGTAGGAGTGGTCACAGGTCGAGTTATAAGTTGCTACACATGCAACACGGTCAACGATGTCATCTGATAAACTTGGATGGAGTCCTATAAATATACAGATATATAATACACTAGAATCTGGCAGACAATGTTACATTTAGTTAAAACAAAATTAAATGACCTAAAATCCGCAGCTCTAACCAATAAATGTTTTCTCGATTCTATGTCAATCTGAAATCTTTTTATAGTGCAGTAATTGTCTATGCAAAAAGGGTTTTATCTCCAATAAAAGGTTTTGGCATGATAATTTTAGAAATCTTTAATTGTCGACCTTTTCAAATTTATAGTGATCTTACCATTTAACCATATAGGATACTTGGTACCACAACTCTTCACTGGTACAGGTGAAGTGGGCATGGTGAGATCTTGACCAGATTTTGATTGAACACGATACCATCCTGGTTCCATATATCTGTCACATTTATCATACATCACATGACAATTAACACTTCTACCATCTCCATCAGTCCATATAGATGACGTTAAACACGGGTCTGGTTCACCTGCAAGAACAATACAGGTCAACTTTGTGTCGCAGGCATAGGCGTACGAGGCCTAACTTGTTTGGGGGGGGGGCAGCATATTTTCCCGACAAATATATTTCTTAAGAGTCCGCCCCCCCCCACTAGCGTCGGAGCTCCGAAGTGTGTCCGACGGCGGGTCTGGGGGCCTCCCCCATACAATTTTGAAAACCAGACGGCTGTAGACGCAATTTCCAGGCAATTCGAATACTTTCTAGTAATTTGGAGTGGGTAGTAAATTATGTCAGTTGCACCATAAAAACTGGTAAAAAGTCATCTTTAAAATAAAAGCTCTATTACTACGAAAACAAGAACAAGTCGAACAATTTACTTTTGCCACATTTTTCATTTTATGAGACTTCAAATTTTTTATCCGGATGTCAGATGTATAGAAGACTTGTATATACTTTATCTACTTTTAATATATGAATGACCATTTTAAAAGAGTTCAAATTTACAATCTATATATTCCGTATTACGATTTACTTTTGCCACGTTTTTCATTATATGACAGTTCACATGTCGCCTATGCCAGTGGCACTTTACATTCACGTATGAATATTTATTTCTAAAGAAAAGGGCTCAATATCGAATTATTTACGGCCTATTGAGCCATCGTACATGTATATTATATGTGACTACAAGGTACAATATTATTACAAACGTATCAATTATTATTAAAGAAAATTTTCAGCTGCTCACTTCTATCACTGGGCTCGTCCGGTGCATGGAGTTGGATGCCAGTATACAGGAACACAGTACTCAAGAACTGAGAAAGGCCATGTGTACGTACTAGTTCTATTCATATGGCGTACGTGTTCATCATTGACTGGACTGCTTTCTTTCCGCTTCCATATTATTAAAAATATTCAAAACCCGACAGACGGCTCGACGCTTCCCGACAAACTGAGCATTCATTCCCGACAAGACCATAGCCTTCCCCGACAAGACCATACCCCTACCCCCACCTCATTTTCAAAAACTCCTCGGCTAATGACCGATCTCACAATTCTGAGCGCTTTTCAGATTTCTATTTTTTTTTTCATGAAAAATTTTGGGAGGGCTGGTGCCCCACCGCCCCCGCCTCGTACGCCTATGGTCGCAGGACAACCTACGGACGTATCAGGTGGTGTTTTATTATATTTAGTTGAAGGGACTGCTTTCATCAGCCCAGTCGGAGCAGAACTGTAGGGCCTTGAACCCCATTTCATTTTTACTGGTTGATACATGGCATTCAGACCAGAGACACACAACAATATGCTCTGGGAAAACTAAAACGTCGAATAATAGCGTATAGGTTAACATGAATAAGTGATGGGAGAGAGAATGAGAGAAATGGGGTTTAACGTCCAGTCGACACAAACTACGTCATGTTGGGACTAACATATGGTTTCAATTTTATTTTAAAAATTCGCTTGCGCGTAGGGATCTTTAGCAGTCGGAAGAAACCCGCGAGGTTGAGAAGGCGCCCCTATCTCCATGCCACATACGCTCACACCAGGGATCGAAACCACAGCCGCAAGGCAGAGGTGACCGGTCAGCTAAAGGTCGAAGCGCGGCACTCTGGACCACTAGCCCCCACCCCACGAACAAGTGATGGATTAGTAAATATAAGCAACTATATTACATTGTGTTTCACACAGTTATGGGAAGTGAGATGCGGATTGGGATTTCAAACGAGTAAACTTGGGATATTTTGTACATGTATCAGCTCCGATTCTCGGTCATCTGGACAAACACTAACCCATCGGCTCAACGGCAGTGGAAAGCTTGTGTTATACAGCGATTCTAGTTTTTCGGGCCATGAAACACCTATCAAATTTAATAAGTTTAATAGTGAAACAATTGAATATACTGACGCCATATCACATTTAGTAGGGTTATGATTTATTTTTGATACATGTATTTGTTGTTACTTTTATGTAATTTATTGTGAATAAAGTTGTTTATTAGTTTAAACCTAGTAGCGGACTATACTTTTAACACTATTGTATTCGATAACCCCCTTTGCATGACGACGCAAGTTTAATTAACGCCGTGTTGTTTTTAGTTTAAATATATAGGGTTAATTGTAACACTTTTAGTAGATTTTTTGCTCGTAAAATTAATGATGGCAATATATTGTTTTAACTAATGTTTTGGCAAGTTAGTAGATTCACATGTATGTGGTGTGTACTTAAATCAACTCGCATAGGAGTGACAGATGGTTACATAAAAACGAGTTATAGAGCCATAACAAACTGGTTCTATCTTTCAACAAAATACGTGTGATTGGAATTTACCTATTGTTTCATTTGGCTTAATTTAACCAATCATATCGTTAATTGCAAAGGTTCAGGGTCATGAACACACTCAATTCTGCGTGATATCATTGAGTCCTATAAAAGAAGTCATTTGTAAATTTTTAAGACAGACTTCATTTAGTTTCCAGAGAGATTACCATCCGAGTGTCTAGACAGCAGCTTGATTACAGAAGGGCAAAGATGTAGAAATTTCTATCAGCAAACTCACCCAGCTAGTTTGGCTGGCTAGTGTTTGATGACTTTAGTTAATATTGTATGTATCCAGTTGATATATATAAAACGTAAAAACGAACTGCTGCATTGTTATTCCTGGTAAGACAAACGTCTTAAGAAAACAGCAAGAATTAATACACAACCTGCAGGAGAAGCCAAAGACGACAACTTAAGACAGCCATTGGTGATTTAAACATATATAATTACTTCAAAGTAACCGGATCAGACAAAAGTTACTAAAACTTACAAAGCACTGGGCTTTACTATACACCGGAAAAGTACCGAAAAACACCATGTTATACTGATTACCGGAAAACAGCGGAAAAACACGAAATACCGTAAAACACACTATACACCGGTAAACACCCTAAATACATGTAGGTAACCCGGAGCCGAGCTATTCTATATACCGAAAACTAACCCTAACCTTTAAGGTGTTTCCGGGTATTTAGGGTTTTTCGGGTAATTAGGTGTTTTCCGGTATTCAGTATATAATGGTTTCTTCCGGTAGTTTTCTGGTGTTTTCCAGACTATAGAATTGTCGCAAAGCAATCACCTCCAATACAATGCAATTGATGTAGGTGATAAGTGAAACAATATGTACATGTCAGATATTAATAAACAATAGATCAGCGTAATCAACATAATAATATGCTTGCTGTGATATAAAACCATGTTTGTCGGTTACCGGGGGGAGGGGATGGATGATTGGTTAGCACATGCGTGTTGTATCATAAAGCCCGTCATTGAGTCAACTGGCGTGGTTTTGAATCCCCGGTTGTACGCGACAAGGAGTAGGGTCGCCTGCCTAATCTCGTAGGTTTTCTCCGGGTCCTCTTGTTTTCTCCCACTACTAAAGACCCCTACGCGCAAGTGAATTATTGAAATAAATTTAAACCATATGTTAGTCCTAAAATGACTTAGTTTGTGTCAAGTGGACGTTAAACCCTATTTCCCGCTCTCTCTTTTGTTGGTTACCAAATAACAAAGATACCAGCCAGGTATAATGAATTGACGTTTATGACGGTTTTTATTTTAAAGAATCATTTAATAATAGAATACATATGAACTAAACACAACTAGCAATAGAATAATAAACATAATAAAACATTTAATAATAGGGTCAATTAGAATTAAACACAGCTAACAGTAGAACAGAATTACTAGCAATATCAACAAATGGGTAGAGCACAATCACTTATCATTAATAAACCAATTGAATGGCTAAAAATATCCAACTTAAACTTAACAATACAAATTTCTTTGAACTTTTTTCTTTACTATGTTGATATCAACACTGTAAAATTACAAGAAAAGCGTTCTTTGTTTAGCTATTTCTATGAAAGTCACGATCACCGCTGCTTTGTTTGCAGGTATTGTTAGAAAAGGAATCGCCCAAGGTTCCGTAAATTCGAGTCCGATCGACTGTTAAATTGGCATGCTTCTTTTTTGAGCAATTCTGCATCGATTTGTTGATTTTTGAATTTCACCCAGTAACATGGCCAGTTCCTAGTCCTTAGCACGACTGTTGTTGGTACATGTCCCGAAACGTGCTGGAGATCGAGGGGACAACTACTCCATGTTACGTTAGACTATCAGATAATACAATAGGACTTGGGATATACTATAACCAGTATGTATGTAGTCTGGAAAGCAATATTTAATCAATATATTGATAAAAAAAACCCCACCTTCTGCTGGTGAGTTTACCTCACTATCTTCTGCAACTTGAGTTTGAGAGAGGGAGAGACAGGGGTGGGGTTTAACGTCCACTCGACACAAAACTAGGTCATTTCGTGACTAGATTTGGTTTAAATTTTTATTTCAATAATTCGTTTGTGCGTAGGGGTCTTTAGCAGTGGGAGAAAACCTACGAGGTTGGACAGGCGACCCTACTCTTTGTCACGTACAACCTGGGATTCGAAACCACGCCAGTTGACTCAATGATAGGCTTTATCATAAAGTAAAGCACGCACGTGCTAACCAAAAGTATATTTAATGTCAGGCTTACAACATGAAATTATTGACTCATTTCAAACCGAATCCATGTGCTAGAAATAATTCGCGTTGATGAAATAGAGCAATGTCAAAAGCGAACAGAGGCGTGGCTTTAGTATGTGGTAAACAGTAAACCTAAAAACTTACAACTCGCTGCTACTCACACCCTTATAATACTAAAAAAAATATTTTTACCAAAGAGCTCTAACAAAAGCACCTGCCTTTCTTTTCAAATCCTGCAAGGGTCAATCTTGCGTTTTGATTGGTCAATTAGACACTGTCTATTGGACAAAAACCCCCTTTAGTATTAGTAATTTCTTTTAAAATCCTAGAATAGCCTGTTACAATGTCGATAAACACTTCCTGTTTCGCAATTTCTAATGTAAAATCTCAGGACATGTCTATTGGACAATAACAATGTCGTTGAATTTGTAACAATACTGTTTCAAAATCATGTTAAAATGAATCATTTCTAAACTATGTTTCTAACAATAAACACAAAAGTTATATGGATAACAATTACTATATTTCTATTAAAGCTACGTTTCAACAATGATTCTCTTGTCGTTATCAAGCACAATACTGATACAGATACTACTACTACTACTTGGTGTTTAACGTCTGCTTCCACATCAGTGATATCGCAGACAAGACTTAGGAGAGCCGAAGCTGATTCCTGTTTTTTAGAATATGATTTTGCAATCTTTCCATTTGGCTTTAAGCCATGGATTGGGTTTAGTGGGAAGTTCTTCCCTTTATTTAATAAAAAACATATCATTTGGTAGATGATCTCGTTTGCTTCTCGATTGGTTGATGTCATCGTTTGGGGTTAGTGTTTAGGTGCCAGGCCCGTCTTATCGTAGCCTCCCCTTATCCACTATCCCACTCTATGGGTTTGGTGCTGATACAGATAGAAGGAATGAGATATATATACTATGTACAATCACAACATTCAATGAAACCATACATTGGGAAAACAGTGACCCTTGTTCTAATTAATGAAACCATATAGATTAACATAAACCTCTAATTGTAATATACACATGGATGGAAACCACTGATTAACATAAGGTTAGGACCCGTGATGTGTATAAATAGCACTACAATAGATAAATGGCGAGGCCATTTGATTAACCTGTTGGAATTCTTCGCCGTGAAACTGTATGCAATTATTTGTGTGTTAACAAGTTACAGAGAAACTTAATAAATATATATTGATGTTATGAATTATAACTACTATAATAATTATGTGCTGCATATAATTGTAACAATTAAACTGTACTGCTTGAACTAAGTTCCAATGCCTGCAATAGACAGTGTCGCAAGCTTACATCTGAAGGCCTGGAACCGCCGTAATCACTGACGATCGATGGTTTCAACCTGTGTTGGGTTCCAGGATTGGTCGTTTGACCTCGCTACGCAACAACAAGCGAAGTTTTAAATGTCTTTTATTCAGTTGAGTTTTTATTCTTACGGGGGAAAATTGTTAATAGCCTAAAAGAAGGGGGGGGGCATTGTGTTTTTTTTAAAAACTTGTCTGTAATCCTTCAGTTATTGTTTTCAGGTAAATTTACATTTGGAAGTTAAAAAACAAACTTATTGCAACCGTTCATTTACCGTTTTGCGGTGAATTTACATTTGGAAGTTAAAAAACAAACTTACTGTAACGGTTCATTTACAGTGTTGTGGTGAATTTACAGTTCAAAGTTAAAAAAACAAGCTTACTGTATCCTTTCATTTACAGTGTTGTGGTGAATTTACAGTTCAAAGTTAAAAAACAAACAATAGTTATTTTCCATTTACCGTTTTCAGGTAAAGTTACACACAAAGTCAAATTACAGAAAATTCTGTAATTTTACAGCTGAATGTTTATTTACAGTAATTTTACTGGCAACTATAGCTGCCAGTGTTTTCCATGTAAATTTACCAGATTTTTTTCTAACAGAGTAGGGTAAAATTAATTCAGAGTTCAAAATGTGAATGTGGCTGGTACGACGAAAATGCTGAACATTACTTCGTTCAGTGCAAGCGCTTTTCGGTTTCCAGGACTACACTATTACATTCCCTAACTGATTTCAAAATCACTGACGTATCCGTGTTACTATGGGGTGACATGGATCTGCCCGAAGAAAAGAATACTTACATATTTTCTCAAGTTCAACTAAACGATATACCTAACTACAATTATAACATTATAATAAAATTATGCAAATAGTAGGACCTGTGCACTCTTTGTATGTATGTTTTGTTTATTTTGTACATGTAAATTATGGCGGGATTTAAGAGCCAAAACTAAATGTATGTTAAAAGTGTTATTATACATCAGAGAAAATACCTAATACATAAGATGCAAAATACATATGTCGTTATACTTATATGATGAATACATAATGCCGTTAAAGTAAAAGTCAAATGTCAAATTACAAATGTTTTTTTGAAAAAATCCACTAATGTGCACAACCTTTTCACATATACACTTCAACAAAGCAACTTTGCAAAATGACATTTGTCTTTTGCATCTGAGTTCTTGAGGTTAACGGTCCAAGGTCATAGGGTTACATGACTTGTTAAAATGAAAGCTCCCATGAAGGAAAGTTGTCGTCGTCGTCTGCTGAAAGCAACTTAGTGACATTCTGACACTATGTTGTATGGATTTTGACTTTACGGCTTTACTTGTTATTATCAATTAAAGGAATCTTGCGTCAATTTAAATGTACGGAAACTGTATATTATTTTTGGAAAGATTAAATATATTAAATGCTTATTATGTACGACAACCTTTTGAAATATATTTTAAATTTTACTTTGATTTTGTATCTGTTCTTTGTTGTAAGTTGTTCTTAAGGAGCTCATTTCGTGAAAACAAAACGATCAGACCATTTAATGAAATTTTCTTTAATAAAGAAAGTAATTACAATGATTAATTTTAAAATGGTTCATTCAACAATGTTTTAAAGTTTTTACTGGTCTGCCAGTAAACAAAAAAAAAATTAATATAACAAGAGATGGAAAACTACAGTGAATAATGAGAACAGATCTGATTCTGATTTAATATTTAATTTCATTTATTTATTTACTCAAGTGCAGTTTACGAAAGTTATCCGAAATATGAAACACCAGTAGGACTACGGTACCATATTCCCCAGGAAACTGTAATTTACTGATTTTACACAGGCCCATGGCAATGGTATTTAAACAAAAAATATGACAGCAAACAAAAATAAGTGAAATGAAATAGGATTTAACGTCCTAATGTTCTGCTCCTAATGAAGACCGGCATACAGTGTACTATGGAGGGAATTTTGCCCCGGCAGCGGCACTGTGGCCTACTCTTATATCGAATTCCAATATACACGGGTCCTCGTCCCATCCAAACGACTAAACAGTTGTCCTTGCCAGCCCCCCATTCTAAAAAAAAATAAGATGCCCGTGACCCTGATTTAATTTAAACTTGTGTTAGCCTAAGTCACATTCGGTATTTATCAAAAAGTACATTTACATTAAATTAAGTTTCTTCTAAATAATTATGTTCAATGTAGATGTTTGTAATTGAAGTTTATAATTAATATGACTGCCGAATTGAAATATATATGGGTATATGATGTCACAGAAACTTCGTTTGTAGGAATGATTAAAGGTAATTTTAATAATGGGTGGCATCTTGTTTAGATTATACAGACTTGCACTGTATAGTTAGCGTATCTAATATCAACATCATGAATGACAAGTCTCCAGATACTAAAAGAAGGTCCAGTCTATACCCGTTCTTTCCTCCTTGGGAGCATTCATTTTAACAATTTTACATGTAACCAGATGACCTTTGACAGTTGACCGTTAACCTCAAGAACTCAAGATGCAAAAGACAAATGTCATTTTGCAAAGTTGCTTTGTTGAAGTATATATGTGAAAAGGTTGTGCACATTAGTGGATTTTTAAAAAAAAACATTTGTAATTTTTGACATTTGACTTTTACTTTAACGGTATTATGTATTCATCATTATAAGTATAACGACATGTGTATTTTCCATCTTAGGTATTAGGTATTTTCTGTGATATATAATAACACTTTCAACATACCTTTAGTTTTGACCCTTAAATCCCGCCATAATAAATGTGATTAGTTCATATTCCGCAAAATTAAAAGTGTTATTGTTCATTGCATTTATATACCATAAAATGAAATATATTAGTGATTAGTTCAATGAAATGAATTTAACTTTGTATCTATTATTTGAAATATTCTCATCAAATCATATTTTTAAGGAGAAGACTTTTATAAGTTGTTAGAACTTTTCTTTAATCCTTTTGTATTGTACAATGATATGTCGATGCAATAAAAAATATGTTTAAACTATAATCATTGTTGAAACGTAAGCTTAAATAGAAATATAGTAATTGTTATCCATAGAACTGTTGTGTTTATTTTAACTTTACTTATGTTGAAAAATAAATCATGGAAAATGCATAATTTGGCCTATATGCTTTAATATATGCAAGGCATGATCAATCATCTGGATTAGATTATCTGGAGTATTGATTATTGATTAAAAATCAATATATAGCAATGGTAGTCATTGTTATCTGTCATGTAATATTGAATTTGGTCACATGACACTCAAAGCCAAACAAATAGGATTAAATGTGACCAAACCCCCATCCACATGTTTTATCGGACCAAATTTTATGAAAATTTTGAAATAGAAATCAGGTTCCCTAAATTTGTACACATTTTCCGAATTCGAACTAGAAAATGTTAATGGTAAGTTCACGGTGTTATTTCAAATATAATTTGAAGAAGATGACGGTCTTCTATATTGGTCGAAACGATGATCAGCGAGCGATGGATATATTACGTGACAATTTTACCTGTTGAGGTCTGCCTTTGTTTCCTTATGCAAAAACCCAAACTCCCCACAGTCATGAGTTGCATATTTGAGCAACATGGTTTGTTTTGGGGTGTGACCAGTTTATAAACATAGTTATTCATTGTGAAAAACGATTTAAATCAATGATCGTTGCAACAGTATTCCAATATTATCGACGTTTATGTATGGTTAACTCCAAATACCTATCATTTCTCGAATGTGATCTCGTATGATAATTTTACCAGACGTGGCACTGTATAGCTGTCTGATAAAGGAGATACAAATTAAAACAAAGCAATACAATTATTTTTGTGAAACCATTTATACACCATTAATTTGTTATTTAAACATATTTTAACTTACCCGATACGGTTATTACAACAACCGTCATAAGGATAAACCAGTCTGCAGTCGCCATTTTTAATATATGTAACAATTTCTCCAATACAGGTGTGAAAAGCTATGCACACAGCGCCGTCAGTGTTAAATCCGGTTCACTAATACGTTACGCTTGTGTGCTTTCTGATAAAGACTCGTCAATAAATTGTGATTTGTGAAATATAAAAATAACAACAATAGTTCGCCGGAAGTTTGTGAAATAAATATTAGATCTGAATATGGTGAGGAAAAAAAAGTTCACTGTATGCACTAAGTAACATATGATATCAGGCTATTATAAAGTTAGTTGATGTAATGTCATTATTCTAATATTATGTGATGTCATTATTCTAATATTATGTTCTTTTCCATTTCCGTATACCTGCACTAGCTAAATAAATTAACATGTAATATAAATTTTACTTGGTAGTCATAGTAACTCTATCATCAAAGTTATTGATCAGGGGCCTGTTTCATTAAATTTTAACTAAGATAAAATCCAAATTTTAGTAATGTGATTGGATAATATTAGATTGATTTTAGAGCTTAGCCAATCAAAATTCAAGTATCTACTAAAATTTGGATCTTATCTTTTTATTTTAAGAAGACAATATAACGGCCCGTACTGTACAAGTAAATAAATATGCGACCTTTCGACTGCGTCTTATTAAAACATACATTATGCAAGAGCTAAATCTGCCTATTGCAGGTCTTTGATTAGATCTGAAATGTCATTTAAATTATCAATTAGACATTAATTAACTTTTCCAGATCATAATCAATCTAATTGAAAGATAGATCTATATTTCGTTTCGTTTTTTATGCTTTCGATGGCCTACACTCATGTAGATCTAACTAGTTATAGTGGAAGCTCACGTTCTATGACGTCAGGTATCAAGCACGGGACATTTGACCCGATAACGTCAGTCATTCGATTAACCAATTAGCGACCGCCATGCTTTTCAAAATCAACTTTTGTTTTGTTATGATTTCTATCCGCTGGTGTTTATAGTATAGACGTCGTTGGCTGGTAATATCTACCCACAGTTCCACGCATGAAAAGGTCAAACGGTCGATTCGACAGACCATTTGATTGGCTGACCCCTCATTTCAGCCAGAACACCAGTTAAATAACAAGTCCTCCAGATCCAAGAGTAGTAAAGACAAGTAAAAATGAAATTTTGAACTATAAAAAACGAAACGAAATTGGATCTGTGTTTTAATCAGATTGGATCATAATCAACTCTCGATGTCAACGCTAGCCTACGATGTTTATTGGATCACGTTCCGATTTGCTGTTCGACTTCCATTTATAATTAAATCAAAAACTGGATAATCGAGGCTATGTGATTTATCCTACCGACTTTAGTAATGATGATCGAGGCTAGCCCAAATATTCAATCGCTAAAATCTCGGTTCATAGTAGATCAATTTGATTGAAATTTTCAGCTAATTCCCATAACATTATTTAGCTTTTAACTTTTATCTAATCTTTCATAATATATCCGGAAGTAGCGTTTCGTTTGAATCAAGACTGAAAATGAAAGACAGATAGGTCTAGTTATTTGGACGTATAAGATTGCATAAGTCATTTGAGGGGGGGGGGATCCGTGCTTCTGGATTGAAGCAGAATGACGCGCTTGTTTCTTCAAACCGGTTGAATACAGTAATACATGTAAATGTACGGCAATTCATGAAAACATGTGGCCACAATCCTCACATATTGCATGGCGGGTCCGTGCTTCTGGATTGAACCAGAATGACGTGCTTGTGTTTTCAAAACAGTTGAATGGGCCTGCTTGATTTCTCCACCGATAGGCGAGCCGGTTTCTACAAGGCGTTCGCCGATCATGTTACCGTATCCGAGCAAATCAATTGACCCGGATGATAAAAAATTTGGTGTCGGATAATATTATAATATTAAACCGGTTACATGATATGTTTTAATAAAAAACAATATTCATGAAAGCATGACTATAAGTAAGTGACCGCAAAATAAGCAGCAAAATTATTATTAGTAATATTTCTGAAAAAAATAAATCACATATGAACATCTGGTTTTGCGAAGCCCCAATTCAATTTCATAATATTTGATTTAATTTTAACGCTTTAATATTCGTGTTTAATGGCATTCCTAACTAGCGTGAATTTTATCTCGTCGACATGTTCACCATCTTGCGCCGATGATCGCCGCTGCGAACAAGGCGGCTTATTCGGTGTACGACGCAGCCGAACTTTTGTCGACTTCCGGTTAAATCAAGTCACCTCGCCGGGGAAACTGCCGAACTGTGGTCAGCCGGTATGCGCCGGTATGGATAAATCAAGCAGGGCCATTAATGCATGTAAATGTACGACAATTCACGAAAACATGTGGCCACAATCCTCACATATTGCATGGCGATTATTGCCGCCTGGGCAGCCTTCGGGTACGCTTGTATGGTCACGACTCGAACGGAAGCTAGTTCGATCATAGTCGTCAAAATGGACACCGTTCTCTTCAATGAACTGATACAAAACTTTTTGCTTAACGAAAACGCAAGTTTGCTTTATGAAACATGACCACATCATTCTTTGGAGACAAATTTCCAGAATGCTTGCCAAAAGCTTTTGACTATGCTGAAAACGCTGTACCAGAAGGAGAATATGATAACGACGATTTCAAGAATTCTACTCACAGTTGAGTTAGTGACCGTGTTATCCCCAGACAAAAAAAAATGAACAAACCAACAAAATATCAAGTGTTTATTTACAGTTACATAATTTATATTTACAAAGTATGGCAAACCGATTTATTTAATGAACAAATTTGTTTGTTCGTGTTTCTATTTTTCCAAATAAAATTCACAAATAGATGAAATATTTTACTATAATACTGTCACATTCACTATTTCAGCCTGACATCAGCATTGGTCGAATTTATTGACAAAACATGATAATCCACTCTATATACTATGACAACTGCTTAAATGTGTTATATGAATTTAAATAACTTTCAGGTTCTGGGGCAACATGGAAAGTATACACATTTTTTGTCGCGAGCGGGCCATTTTTAATCTGACTTGACCAGCATTAACCGACCTCGACATGTTGGTTAAGCATAATCGCGACTATAGTTTAATCATTTCAAGTTCGGGTGTGCATTGTCGAGACGAGCCGAAGGCGGCCCATGCGATTATTGTGGCGTATTTGAATAATTGAGTGTGTTTTGATTAAACATACATTATGCAAGAGCTAAATCTGCTTATTACAGGTCTTTCTTTACGCCTGCAATGTTATCTAAATTATGATATTAGGCATTAATTAACTTATCCAGACCATAACCAACCCCCGATGGCATTGATAGCCTGCTATATTTACTGGCTTATGATCTCATTTGCTGCTCGATTTCCATTCATTGTTTAGTCATACAGAGTATAGTAATGATGATCGACGCTAGGCCGAAATTCCAATCGCTTAATTCTCGGATCATAGTGGATCAATTTGACTTACATTTTCAGTCAATTGCCTTTACATTTTCTAGTCATTCGTATTATAGTGAGAACTGCCAACTCTTTATCTAATCTCCCATAATGTATCTTTAATATAAGGCAACATTCTTTACATCGGGAAAGGGAGGGTTGGCCGAATGGTTAGCACGTGCGCATTATATAATACGGCCTTTCATCGAGACAACTTGTGTGGTTTCGAATTCCCGGTTGTACGTGACAAGGAGTAGAAGTGGCCAGAATTGGAACACAACGCGGGAATGAAAAATTCTAGATGAGTGTTATTGTACAAGATATTTCATTAGAACCCGTGTAATTTACACGTGTGACGTCTTACGGTCTCAGGACAAGTTTACACAAACTATTATAATTTCGAAAAAAAAGAAAGTTTTTATCACCTACACGTTTCGTTAAACGCAATGGGCGGTAAAAGTCATAAAAAGTAATTGAAAGGCAATAGGGTTTAACGCCCGAATTTTCTGAACAAAGCGTTGAATGCAGCCTACTCTGCACTGAATTCAAACTAACAAGGATTTATTTACGTGCATGTTTAACGTCCTACCGAAGAACTAAGACTGTTCCACGGTAATGTCCCTGTACGGCATCAATAATGGTAAACCGGCTGAAAATTCAACATCATGTTAACTATTCCTGAACATTTCATACAAATCAATCACGAGTTGAACTCAGACAAGCGAGTTGACTCAGTAAGTAAGAAATTGGCTCGCTAACCTGGAGATCCCGTGTTCGATCCCTGCATTGGCCGAGAAAGTTCATTTTAAGATATAAATATTAATTTTATGGCACATATGTCGGAATACGGCCACAAATGAAGAAATAAGAATTAAGGACTATGAATTAAGAACTAAGAATTAAGAACGCTGAATAAAGAGCTGTTTGGTCTTCCATAAGTATGGGGCTACCTGCCAATGTTACGACACAAAAGTGTATCAAAGTTTGGTAACATAAACAAAATCACCACGACGCTATATAAGTGACATCATGCAGTTGGCATTACATGAGACTTCCTGGTTCGCACATGTCTCTAACACGTGATTCCAAAACATACCTTAGACATTAATTAATTTATCCAGACCATAATCAACTCTCAACATATTCCTGAAGCAATGGCTCGAGAATTCCTTCTCTGACCATTGCTGGATTGGCTTCTGATACTTTAACTTTTGAGGGAGTGTGTCTATTCTTCCCGTTCAATCAAATCTATCACTTGAGTACAGTAACATGACAGTCCTTCGTTTAATCTGGGGTCTTCCCTAAAACTATGGACAGTGATTTAAGGTATTAAAACGGTGAAAGTATGTTCGTTTCCAAACAGTATTGTTTATATTTTATTCGATTTGATAGCGTCGTCTTTCACGCAATTAGTGTTACTGCAATATTCTGCTATGCAGTGGTAAATTGTGCATACTAAAATCGTGAGACATGACGTAACGTTATGTAAACATATTTGGTGCAGTTTGGCGTTCTGATTTAAGGGTAATGCTTTTGTAACGCAGTTAGCGATTGGTTGTTAATCACACTCTATTGACCAATCATAATTTAGAACAAGAACTTTCTCTCTTTACTGCTACGATTTTGCGACCGACTGCACTGATTTTGCGACCGACAATTTTTTTTCCGGGGGGGGGGGGGTAACCACCCCCATGTACCGATTTTAGTAATGACGATCGAGGCAAGGCCGAAAATTCAATCGCCAAAATCTCGGTTCATGTGGATCAATTTGACAGAAATTTGCAACACATTGCCTTTACAGTATCTTTATTTAATCTCCAAGTACGCGCTATAAATCATTGAACGCTATCCTAAAACCCAAATAACGTCGGTGCAGAAAAATGCGACGTTAAACCCCATTTCATTTCATGTCTTTGAAACACAAAACTACAACCATGTTACAGCTTGTTTCCAAACATGGGAGCCTACCCGTACATCATGGCCACAAATTGTTTTTGCCATTAGGCGTTATGTTTGCTGAAAGACTGTCGTTCTTGTGTTTCAAGAATACAGCCGCCCCTTGTACACAGCACATCAAAACGAATAACTTTTACTAATAGTGTAACTTATTGACTTTTAAAAATCTCCACTATTGTGCTGACGACATTTGTTCGCAGGCCGTACTTTATTGGTTTTGTGTATGTAATGGGTATACTTGCTTGTCTGGTGCGGTACAAGCCAATCCCAGCAACTGTGAGTTGCATTTTTTTACACTAATATAACCCAATAGAAAACCAATCATTGAACCGTTATAGATTATGAACCTTTGATTGAGGAAGGTACCAAATTAGCTTTTGCTTTATGTCAGGGTAAGTCCCCAGTGACGGATATAAATAATTACTCGTGTGATATTAGATTAGTGTTTTTGTCATAACGCCTTAAAGCTACAATTTCATATTTTTAAGTTATATTTTCAAAATGTATCAAAATAAAGCCTTAAAATAGATGGTATCTATAAACAGTCCTACCTTGTTAACGAATAATCCTATTAATCCAATAATTCACGATTGCCAGTTGAGAAATTGGCAAATATATCCTTTTCAAATTCAAACGTTTGTAGATAGCTATTCCATGGCGGGAAAAGAAAAACAAGGGAGGTAATTGTGTTATTATTTCCAGTGTCAATGATTTTTAAGTGTAGGGAATAATGCCTATGATCGTATAATAGTGAGTTGACAACCTAATGAGCAAAAGACATAGAAATAATTATGTTTTGACTTTCTTTGAAAATATTAAATTCTCGGATTAAAGGCGTGTCGCTTATCAACTCCACTTTTCTGCTTAATACTGTCAAAATAACTCAGGGCCGATGGAAGCAATTCTTGATTGGGGGGGGGGGGCTACCATCCAAGGCCTTTAGGTGAGTATCCTGAGGATCAAGAGACGCTTTCTGCATAAGGAAAGTACTCAGCAATGAAGTGCAAGTTTATCTCTTTTCTAAATCCCTTACCATGCAAGCACATACAATGGTGGTTTCATGTGATGCTGAACTTGACAAATATATGCATAATCATTCCAAAGTTATGGACACTCTAGGGGTCACAATTTTTATAGCTTGTGAATCCTCTAGACCTCGCATGTTTTATTTGATTGTCAAAACCGCTCTTATATATCACCGTTGCACCATAATTACGACGGAGTTCACATTTTGCGAAACTGCACAACAAAATGGCCACTATCCTTAAAAACATGTAAAATCAATTTTGACATATCCTAAAGGCCTGGGTCCTTTTCGATAGTGGTACGTATCGGATTATGACCCCTTATTTACGAAATATCGCGTTTTTAGCTTGTGGCCTCCCTAGAGGTAACCATTTTTTTTATCTTATTTCCAAAACCCCCTAACTTACGGAAAATCTAATAATTCTTTAGTGGCATTTAGCGATTGGAGACATAACAGAACTAACACAGTTTTATGGGAAAACAATCACTGATTTATTATATAAACAAGCACGACGTTTCGATAAGTATCCTCCTATCGTTATCAAGCACAATGACATTTAATACGTACGTTCGTTCGTTACTGGGAGTTTAACGTCCACTTCCACCAGAGGTGATATCGTAGACTAGACATTTAGTAAACTAGATGGTCTATATATATATACAAATGTACAATATGAAGCCATGCTTAATTAATTGTTAATGATTATTAAGGGTTCAAATAAATATAATTAATAGTATATACCGACAAAGAACTAAAGATCACTATATAGGTACATCAAATGGGTAATCATGAAGCAATTTTGCATTATAATTAACAGGTGTTAAGTCCAGACAACTATGTAAACATCACTAGGTTGACAAGGATATAAGTTGAAGAAACCACAGTGTGTTCTGCTAAGATGAAACAAATTAACTAAGAACACATTGTAATTAGGCCCTGAGGGGGAAAGACCAAGTAATGACAGTTAAAAAATGATTGTAAATAAGGATAAGGTAACAATTAAATTTACAAAAAGGTCCATAATTAATTATAATTGATTTTTGATAACTGCATCATAGGCCCTCGGAATAAACTGTCCCAAATCTCTGTTTAATTCTGGTGAAAATCTCTTGATGTGTATGGCTTCTTTTAATTTCCGTATTTTCTTGTTGTGTTGGTTAGTTTCCAGAATTTCAACTTTGTTCCAATCTATTTGGTGTCATGGGTGGTCTTTCATGTGCTCTGCTATGGCAGATGTGTTGGTAGGGGCTCTAGATTTATGTTCCAAAATTCTTTTTTAAACCGCCCTTTTAGTTTCTCCAATGTAGATCTTCTGGCATGTAGATCTTCGACGATTGCTTCGGGGTCTAGGTAAGTCACCTAAGGTAGGCTATATGAAGTATATGTATTCACGGGCCGGTCTAGCAGGAAAATGCGTTTGCTGCTGATAAATTTTCGAACACCCATCGAGCTTGTACGCCTAAGCAACACATGACTGGACCATTTTATGTATAGGTTGATCTGACATTTCTAGATTTATCTGTCATTTCAGGTTCTGCCCCCCCCCCTACTAGGCCGGGCCTGTAACTCAACACAAATGCGAGTTTTAGGTCGCTTGTCCAGCGCAAAACTCTATTATTACAGAACCCAATAGCTGGTCAAGATCGGAGAACTATGGACTGTCGGTTTTTCTCTAACAATTACACGGTAACAACCATGTCAATTTAGAAAAAATGTCTTGAAACAGTAAATCGTATTTACAATATGTATCAAGACTGGGGTGGTGTTAAGACCCTTCCTCACTTGTTGACACTTTTAAGAAAGAAATTGAAAACAATTTATTATTTTATTTTGCACAACCATAACTTTCACAACGCACTGAATCACGTGACATCGCCACTTGAATGTTATCTTGAATCGCCAATTGAATAGCATATAGCGCAACTTAACTGAACTGTTTCGATGAATAGTACCAGTTCATTTCCGGAGTTCAATTAGTCAACACGACTGATAGAGACATGGATACGTCCTTTAAGATATTGTTATATTTTATGGGCTTAACAGCATTATGGACAACGATAAACTGTTCTACTACAGAGGAACCAGGTAAGGTAGCAAAATTTTTCTTCTGAAACATTGGCGCACACGTAAAGGAACCCTTAAAAGCTGGAATTCGACAAATGGATACGCCTTAGTGCCGTTAAACACCATTTCAGATTATTTCACTTTGTTTGGTTCAGATTATGGCAGAATACTTTTGTTTCAGATCCATGCATGATTGCCTCGCCGTTTCCTCGTGTCCAGAATAGATCAACCGCGTACAACGACAAAGTTAATATTAACGATAGATTCATAATTCCTGGATGGTATGGAACGCGAGATTTATCAGTACCGCACACACCTCCCGAATACAAGCATTGTGGCACAAAATATCCCATATATTTAAAAGGTAAGTTTTATTATGCATATAATTATGTAAAGTTTCACACAAGACGAAGCCGGAATAAATTGAATCTGAAAATGGCAGTGTATACGTAAAACAAGTATTAGCTTTTAATTAACGACATGCTCGGAGAATTCGCAGTTGATAAGCGGACATTGGTTACTTATTACACTATCTTTTCTGTCATTTCCCCAAATGCCTTCGTTCTGGCCTTTTAGAGGGGATCACGTGGCTAAGTGGGTAAGGCGCTGGCTCGTTAGCCGGGAGGTCGGGTGTTCGATCACTGCGATGGCCGAGAAAGTTCATCTCGATTTTCCGGCGTGGTCTCCCCTTGTACGCATTGGCGTGCACGTAAAAGATCCCTTGGCAGTTGGAATCCGATATAAGAGTAGACCGTAGCGCCGCTGCCCGGGAAAAATTTCCCTCATAGCATTAGCCCAGGTTAGGTGCAGAAGAGTAGGACGTTAAACCCCATTTCATTTCATTTCTGGCCTTTTAGCAAATCGGTGACTTGTTTAAAAATAAGCGTCTGGCACGTAAGATGCACACACATTTTGCGAGAGACAAACGGAAAACCGAGAGAATGAATATGACTCATCCGCTCATTTTACCAATGCTTTACATCGTATTTGATAAAGTTTAGTATGTCTTATCCGACACTACCCAATCCGACTTTCACGCTGTGTACTTGTTTATTCAATGTGCAGTTTACTCTGGCACATTGTATTGCCATGACTATGTTTATATATCTTTATCATCCATTATATAAAAATTATATACAGGAAACTACACACACAGCTATGACATTAAATAGGAGTTCCCCAAGTTTCGCTTTATGGTGAACTGCCCGACCTCTACGTCGAGCAGAATCAAGGTGTGTCTCTCGAGGAACAGTGCATATTGTCTCTATTCTAGTCTCAAAGTGGGTACACTCTTCTAAATAAAGGCATGATGCCCCAACCCCGGCTTCTCAGTCAAGGCGGAACGCCGAACAATGCTCTCCCTAGGAACAGTGAACAATGTCTGGAGCGAATCAAATTCATATAAATGAACCATTACTATATTTGGGTAACTCCTTTATTTGTTCACCGTTTTTCGTTAACGTTTTTTTTTAATATATAATTTGACTTGTTTTGACTATACGACCGCGAGACCCGGTACGAGATTTCTGCCCATTATTGTAATAGAATAACATTTTTAATCAAACGTGACAATAATAACGTACTTACAAACAGGAACTGTGAGCGACGTAGTCTAAGAAAGTTGCCGAATACGCAAGGTACCTAAATGATCTAGTTCTGGTGTCACCAATTTGTAGTTAATCACTTCCATACATTAAAGCGAGAATTTCTAAGAAAGTCAAATCGTAATTATTTTTATGTCTTTTGCTCAATATTTTGTCAACTCACTATTATACGATCATAGGCATTATTTCCCACACTTATAAATCACTAACACCGGAAATAATAACACAATAACCCCTCGCAATAGCTATCTTCAAACATTTGAATTTAAAGTTGAAAATGATATATTTGCCAATTTCTCAGCTAGCAATAGTGAATTATTGGATTAATGCTATTGTGGATGAACATAAGCTTAAAATGGAGATACTTTGAAAGCTAATGGAACCCCATTACGAAATCCAACGAAATTCTGTGGTGGCATACCTAAAACGAATTCGAAACAAAACACATTTTGTCATACTGGTGTGCATAATGCATTGTTTTTATGTATATATATATATTCGACATATATATATATTCGACATAAGATTTTCGATTTAAATTTCTGAGACTGCAATGTGTATAATAAAGTCGTCGTTTGAATGTATATATTGTGTTTGTTTTCTTGGCCACCCAGTCTGTTTACTGTTACTAATGACATAACAAAGACTAAGTGAGTATCTAGACGCTTATTCCATATTTTAGAGGCACCGACCCCGAAAAACATATTCTCCACAATGTTTACCATATAGCCGTCATCACTTGACGAACAAAAGGTTGCATTACCAGGGTAGTATAGAAATAATTGTGGGCGTTGTCAGAATAAATTGCAAGCGCTTTAATTGAAACCCCAAGCTCAAACTGGAAGACCACGACGTTTCTTCAATGCGTGCTTCCATTTATTTTTGTGCCTCGTGAACTAAGAATCATTCATCGTAAATTCCTTTTAATTTTGGAAAATAGTTTTTAATTTTGGAAAATAATTTTTGATTTTTGCGAAATTATTTTTGATTATATAGAAGAATAATAGTTAATTTTGTAAAACAAAAAAAAGAAAAATTAAATTTGAAGAATAATTTTTATTTTTGTAAATTTGATTTCAATTTTGTAATTTTTTCTCCATTTTGTGAATTAATTTTTAATTTTATAAATTAATTCTTCACTTTTTTAAGTTCAGAGGACACAAACTTAACCGCATTTTAAAAAAAATGGATGCTTGGTTTACTACTATAAGGGGGGGGGGGGGTATCCTGTCTTCATTTTGTTGACAACAGACGCTTGTACATTCGACACACCTCAGCGATTTTAGTACTCCCATTTGATATCGTCAGCACCCAAATAATATACCTTTCAAACTGTATGGGCTTGTTTGAGATTGTGAGTATTAGGATTGGTGTGTGTTTGGCGGGGGTGTCATTATTTGTCGAGATGGAGTTACATTCTTGGGGATAAGCTTAACAGGACTACAAGACTGCAGATATTCTATTACTTTAGTCTGAAGAGGCATTTTTCCCCGTCTGGACATATGGTCATTCTGTTGTATGAGGCTATATTTACTTTACTCACATTGAGATGATCCAGGCAATAAGAGTTATATGGTCGTGAATAAGTTATCTCTTTTATTCACAACTTATATGAACATCACTTGGAAATCCCCCCCCCCTTCACCGACATTCATTCGCAAATCTTTCCCAGTTATATCTTATACATGTACTTCCATTTCCCCATAACGCAACACAGCTGAATTCCGTTTTATAGTAGCGGTTTCTAAATGGTTTTTACTAAAAGTGCAATTACCGAAATATAGTTCAAAGAAACTTTTTGTTTGTACATAAATATATATTCCGTTACTCTATCTAGTACGAAACATATTTAAAACTCAAACGACTTGACAAATCATTGTTACAATTGATTAAATACTGAAAGAGCTTATTTAACCAACCTTACTTTACCAGTACATATCATTCGAAAATAACTGCATAAATCATTATGCATATTTTTGGTATAATTAACTGATGATATATATCTATGTCACTAATGTTTAATCTTTTCAATGGGATGTTTTTATATTCTCTTCGAAATAAAAAGAGCGATATATACTTATATGCATCTTACAGAGTTGCACCGTCAATATTTTATTATTTCAGTTTGAAAAAAAAGACTTTTGCATCTTGACATATATATCATATAGTAATATTTTTGACCAGTCACATATTTTATATTATGTGTGTTTTTAATAAATGCTCATCGTATCTATGTGTCGAATGGTAAGATGTTTTAATGTACGTTATATATGCATTTTGAAGTGTTGCTTGTTCGCTTACCGGGTTATTATACCGGGGAAACGTTATGCTTTATCCCCGTTATGTATATTTCCGGTACGTTATTATAAAATTGTAAAATTTCACACAAAGAACATGTAACTTTTTATCTATAAATTCACGTTTGAACCTTTAACAATTAAAGATACATCATGTAACATTTAGATAAAGAGCTGGTCATTCTTGCAATAACAGTTTGAAATATATAATGTAAAATTAATAATTTAAAATTATTACTGCATTACGGGGTGAAGATATTAACCTTTGATGGTTTGACAAGACGTGTGCAATAATTGCAACCACCATTATTAAATTAAATTAAAATATGGTCGAACCGCTCTAATCTATTTAATATCGTAGAAATCCGATGCAATCGCGGGTTCATTATGGCCTTTGGACTAGTAATTCATGTCTAATTAATAATTAAGACGACATTTCAGTCCTAAAGAAAGTCCTGTAATAGATAGATTTAGACCTTGACTTGCATAATGTATGTTTAATGTCTACATCTGCCATTTTTGGAATATAATTTTGGTATTTCTATGTAATCGATATCGGTTTTTTTTTCCATATCTACAGAAGTTACTGTTAACGTTCTGTTATTGTGGACGCATCAATGTTTTAGTAAATCAATGGCCGAATATAGGTATTTGTTATTGCAACAAATTTCCCCTGCTTGATAAGCTAATCGCAATTCTGTGTAGGTCTGTAATATTTTGATGTTTGGTGTACGGTTGATGTAATTTGAGAAAGTTATTGATAAAACTACTACTACTACCCCCCCCTCCCACCTCAAAAATGACCAAGTATGGCATACAATAAAATGAACACTTTTCACGTATAAACAAGGATGACAATTAAGAAATTATTTCTTATAGGTTTGGGTAATATACGGTAAATTGAATGATTTAGTATTTTGGACAATATTATTCACGGGGATATTACCACTCAAAATGAAAATTACATGAAACTTAACGATATGGTAGTTTCACACACGGCTATATCATATACTTGGGGTATTTCAAGAATAAAAAAAGTTCTGTTTTTCTGGCCGAAAAAAAAAGTTCAAATAGATATTGTTTTAATACATAAAGACAAACAACCGTTGACATGAGTAACTGAACGTTCTAATCACCGATTTGTGAGTGGGAAAAAAGAGTCGGGTTGGTATACGTATTTTTTAAAAATAAATGACCGTGGGTGTGGAAATAATATATGCATAAAATTTGTAATAAACAACATGCAAAGATATTATTCGCGTGGAGGTTAACAAAGCCCGTGATGACGTGCGAGAGACGTGGCTGTGTGGATGTTCACCATTTTTAAGTGAAAAAAGGGGAAGTAAGATTGGTATTCATATTTAGCAAAAGGATCTGAGGAAATATATATACATTTTTAAATAAACAGCACGAAAAGATATTATTTGTAAGAAGAGAGTGATAGCGAGAGGTTTAATGTGTGAGAGATGGAGAGGGACAGTGTGTGTGTGTGTATGAGAGAGAGAGAGAGTTTAATGAGAGAGAGTGAGAGTGCGTGCATGCGTATGTGAGAGAGTGAGACAGCGAGAGCGAGTTTAATGAGTTCGAGAGAGGGGTTGTGAGTTTGTGTGTGGGTGTGTATGTATGTGTGTGAGAGAGAGAGAGAGAGGGAGAGAGTTTAATGAGAGAGAGTGAGAGTGCGTGCGTGTGTATGTGAGAGAGTTTAATGAGTTACAGAGAGGTGGGTGTGAGTTTGTGGGTGTGTGTGAGAGAGAGAGAGAGCGAGAAGGGGGGGGGGCAAGTTGTGTGTCTTTTCACCATTCGTCTAGTTGAATAGACCCCACCAAACCTTAAAGCAATTATTGTTATTCAAATCACCCCTGTGCCAGATTTAAATAAGATCTACTAGTTTTCAAACTTTCGACAATTTCAAAATTTCTTTTGTCTATACTTTGGCAAGACGTGTAAAATATCCCCAAAAATAGAAAATAAATAAAAAATCCTTTCCTTTAAATGATAAATGGCCAAACAAGTAAGCGATTTCGACAATCAAACACATAAAAGAATTAAAACCATTTAATTATTTGCAAACGTCACCACTCAAACGTTCATATTGCTAGGTTCTCAATGGTATAAAATTACTACAAATAGCCACTCAATTCCAAATCTTCCTCCAGATTGAAGAAATATGGACACTCCAGCCGTGAATGAAACATGTATGCATTGTTAAAAGGGTAAAGATTCATAAACAAGTCCAAATCTGATACTAATTTGCCTCCATGTTAAAAAAAACATACTACAAAATACAATTATAATATGTACACTTCATATACTAATGATACTAATTTGCCTCAATTTAAAAAAAAAAACATACTACAAAACACAATTATAATATGTACACTTCATAATTCAATTAGCAGTACAATATTTTTATAATTGTACTAATCGTATATGTATGTAAAATTGATAGTTATTGCCACTTTTAATGCAATACCTTGCTACGTGTGATGTTTTTGACGATGTCATGTGAACAGAGAAAGTAATTGATGCAACTAGTATTTTACATTGGTTATAGCTTTGAAATGAAAACTATTCGGTCATTTATTTATAGTTTGAAACCTATCATCGACAAAACAGTTTAACAAATGATATACCGTGCGGTATATATCTATTGGCCACAGGGAACAGGTGCGTCATGATACTTTTATTGTAACGCGGTTTAGACTGGATTATATCTTCTGATGTAAATATTTTGGGGTGGTAATAAAATATCATCCTTAGTTAATTGGGTTTTAAACATTTTTTTTTTAAAATAGTAAGCAACGATTTTATCTGATCGGGTAAACTATGCTTTTCACTTATTACACACGACAGGGAGGTGTTTGGGTGGGACTATACCTGTAGTATTTGCAGGAATATTTCTATGCAGCTTTGAATTCTGCGTTTGGTAAGAATGTATATCCCTGGAATTTAGTAGGATCTAGAATAGACAATATCGTCTAAATTCATTCAAAATGAACCGTGTTTCATTTTACAATAGATAATAATCCAGTGGTTGTTCTAAGGACCTCACGAAAGGACATTTTCCGGTACAGTACCTTCGTTTTTAGCATATCTATTTCGGTTTACGTTTACACAGACGAATAACGGTGATATAAAAGCTTTGTATATTGATGCTAGAGACCTCAGTAAACGATACTTTTTAACTTCTGAAACAATAACTTATTCTTATGTTCTTTTCAATTAGTAAGCAAAGATTTTTAAGAGTTGGGTTTAGTTTTTTAGAGACGACAATAGTCCTTGTATTATGTAGACTAAAACACCAAACCGTTAAGATTCTTTTATTTTGTTTTTGAATAAAAAAAATCATTAAAATATATAATTCTATGTATATATTGAAATTGAAAGTTCCGTAATATAATGTTACGACTTATTTTATTCCACAAATTGAATATGCATGACATTATAATTTCATCTCTCCTTTTCTCCATATATTTATCGATAACAGTTTAGTATATTTATATTTAACGCGTGTTGAGTAAATGCCTTTATCTTTAATCTGATTTCTTTTTTTCTATACATAATATATTGAGACAAATTGATATTGCCAGAAAACATTTCTATCTTGTATTATCCATGCAAAAAATGGTTTAATGTGTTATTTCTATTCGTCATTCTAGTAATTATAACCCCATCTTTGCAACCAGTCAAAAATAAAACATTACATCAATGCGTCTTCTATTAGTTAATTGAATTGTGAACTTGTTAACTTCGATTAGATATAGTCAAACCTTGGACATTAAAACAAGTTTCGCGTGTATAGAATTATATCATTGCAATATATAAAGCTTTTTTTTTGATACCATCGTCAGATTTAAATATGATTCCTTAAATTTTCAATTTAAAATGTGTTCAACTTTTTTTTTCCTCATCCAAATGTGGTGTGCGTATAGTTAGATTGCGCGGGCCGCCACGACACGCGGGCCCATTCGCTGTACTGAAATGAAATGAAATGGGGTTTAACGTCCTACTCTTCTCCACCTAACCTGGACCAATGGAAGACAGTCATACGCCATGGGGGAAGTTTTGACCGGGCAGCGGCGCTACGGCCTACTCTTATATCGAATTCCAACTGCCCAGGGATATTTTACGTGCACGCCAATGTGTACACGGGACCTCGGTTTTTCGCCCCATCCGAACGACTAGACAGCTGTCCTTGTCAGGCCCTCGGTTCTGTCTCACTGACAATGGGGAACCACACCGGAAAATCGAGATGAACTTTCTCGGCCAATGCAGGGATCGAACACCCGACCTCCAGGCTAGCGAACCAGCGCCTTACCCACTTAGCCCACGTGGTCCCCGATTTGCGCTACAAATTCAGGGCAAGGATTCGAGGGTAGGTAAGACAGGTGACGAATTGGGAATTACTCAGTGAGTGTTCATATTAGACTCCATATCAAGACAAACTAAGTCTGTAGCTAACCCGTTTCGGTCAATTGAAGACACATTCTATAGGTAGCCGACCTACGGATAAACAGGTAAAATAACTCAATGGCCAAGGATTCCATAACAACTAACCTATAACATTCAAATATTTAAATTTCTTTTTTTTGGGGGGGGGGGGCAATTATTTTCAATTTTCAAAGTCAATATTCTTATATACAACTATAAAAAAGCTTTAATTCTTTCGTAGCCTTGAAGGGATAAATTTAACTAAACCAAATATGCAGATTAAATCTATAGGCTTTGTATAACTCAGACTACACGTGACATGAACTCAACGCGAACCCTAAACAGTTGGCTATAAAGGGAAATATCCCCCCTACCCCCACATACCAATAAACAATTCGTTGACCCCATACCCTTGTTACAAGCGTCAAACACGATCAAAGAATAGACATCTGCACGCAATACCTTTTTTATTATTCATAACCTCATTGTTCAGTCAACAATAACCATATTCAAACTATAAATAGAACACCCGTGGAATGCTCTGACATCACACCTTTGGAATGTGTGACGTCACACCTTTGGAATATCTGGAATTCCAAAAATGCTCCAGTCTGTCCTCCATACTACTGTTCCTATATTTTAACTTTCTGTTCCTTATTTAAATTTGATAATTTATAGTGATTAGAATCCCCTAAAATAATAATGCTATAAATTTCTGTCTATTGTTCAGGGGACTGTTTCACGAAATTTTAACTAAGATAGAAATTTGATTGGATAATATTAGATTGAAAATAAATCAAACTTATATGGATATACTACTTCTGAATTTATTAACATGCTACGTTTCGATACACATACATATATCGCTTTCAAGCAAATAATTTATTAACATGCTACGTTTCGATACACATACAGATATCGTTTTCAAGCAAATAATTTATTAACATGCTACGTTTCGATACACATACAGATATCGTTTTCAAGCAAATAATTGGCTTGAAAACGATATCTGTATGTGTATCGAAACGTAGCGTGTTAATAAATTCAGAAGTATTATATCCATATAAGTGTGTTTTATTTTTAGTGAAATCTATTTCTATATGTCTTATAAGGATAATATTAGATTGATTTTAGTGCTTAGCCAATCAAAATTTCGTGAAACAGTCCCCTGTTTCTTCCTCAACACAAAAGCACCCCCTTTATGGACTTCTTTGATAATAATACCCACATTATTTGAAAGTCTCTTCAAGCCACTTCTTTCTAGAGTTAATAGATTTGATTTGCAAGCGTTTGTCTGGATACCCTGATCTAATATTGTATGAATATCATTGTCTACAGGCCCGGTTCCAGGATTTTGTCGAGGGGGGGGGGCTACATATCGACTCTAAACAGAAACTAAAATCTGAGAATCTCATTGCTGGGATAGGGTGTGAACGGCGTAGACTTTCCGATCCACTTTCCTGTACATGTACGTACACTATTCCCACTTTGATCTTGATGTAAATGCAGACAATCCCCTAAAAGGTCCCACAAATCGTAGTTTTCGACAAAAGCTGGATAATTCTGATTTCAGAAGTTCTTTGTTTTGTTTAGGTGTTGGTGTGAAGTTAAACCCCTAGACGATAATTTTATATCAGTTTCTGAAAGTAATATTGATGCTGTGTTGATGATTTAAAGATACTTGTTTACCGCCGCGTTTTCGGCTTCCATGACTTCATGGCGTTATCTATACACAATAATAATATCAAATATAAATATTTCAGAATATCAAATTACAATATAAATTATGCAGCATTTAATTTAGGGTGATACTTGTTATTAAAATGCAGTTCTTTATTTTCTAACAAATTATTATCCGACCTGTTGTGTTTATATAAGGGGAATACCCTAAAAATTCCCTTTCAACAAATATAAAGTAATGACTATAAATATAATCTTTTGAAACTTGAAAATGAAGCAATATGACATTAACATAAAAGAAGCGGACACGGTCCTAATGAATACGGCATTTTACAAAGCCGTGTTGTTAAACATGCTTAAGGATAAAGAGTACTTTATTTTCTAACAAATTATTATCCGACCTGTTGTGTTTATATAAGGGGAATACCCTAAAAGTTCCCTTTCAACAAATATAAAGTAATGACTATAAATATAATCTTTTGAAACTTGAAAATGAAGCAATATGACATTAACATAAAAGAAGCGGACACGGTCCTAATGAATACGGCATTTTACAAAGCCGTGTTATTAAACATGCTTAAGGATAAAGAGTACTATGAACCGTTTGTGCATACATATGAATTTTATATAAAGAAATTGATATCCACATTTATCGAATGTCAAAATACATGTCTACGAAAAGGAACAAGATTATTTGACTAACTATGAATCATAAAACAGCATATTTTTATGGTTTACCTAAAGTACAGTTGGTATAACCAATATTAAACCATTTTGTACATGAGATGTATATCCAGCACGCACTCGGTTATTGCGAAACACGAATAACAAGCCAGCACGTTATTCGGAATTAGAAAGTACCTTACACCCAATTTTTTCCAAGCTACCTCTGACCTATCGTGGGGGATCACGTGGCTAAGTAGGGAAGGCGCTGGCTCGCTGGCCTTGAGGTCGGGTGTTCGATCCCTGCATTGGCCGAGAAAGTTCATCTCGATTTTCCGGCGTCAGTGATTCAGAACGGAGGAACTGACAAGCACAGCTATCTAGTTGTTCGGGTGGGACAAAAAACCGAGGTCCCGTGTACATATTGGTGTGCACGTTAAAGATACCTTGGCAGTTGGAATTCGATATAAGAGTAGGCCGTATATTAGTCTGGGTGCGTTGTCAGCATTTGAGAATAATATGTCATTCGGTTGTTTACATTACGATGTCTAAGGGAGGTAACTCCTCTTAAGCTAAGATGTTTAAGACCATGAAATTAATTTATGAATGTCATTTTAAAAAAATCCATTCGATTGTATGCCAGTTCAATATCCAACACGCTTGATTTTTTTTTTTTTGATTTTTTTTTGTAAAATTTCTCTCTTCAAATATTAGTCTGGGTGCGTTGTCAATATTTGAGATTATGTCATTGGCTACAATATCCGGTCGTTTACAATATCACAAACGTCTTGGGATGTAACTCATCTTAAGATAAGATGTTTACGCCCATGAAATTAATTTAAAGGGGAAGACCAACGATTTTCAACAAGGTTTCCATAAATCTGAAATATATATTCAGAAACTATCCCCTCTGTAAAAAAGTAAAAAAGTTTTTGTAAACGAGAAATTAATTTTTATTAAAACCGGAAGTGACATAGTTGGTTCAACACGCTCACTGGGCTCTATATAAAGCATACAGATTTGGCATAAGTTTACTGATGTATTATATTCACATCGCCGTCCTTGGGCCAATAATCTTATGAAAAGGACTGTTTGTTAGGATATTATAAACACGAATTTATGTTTTTTTAACGTTTAGTACACAAAGCCGTCGCGTAAATTCACTCACACTGAACAGCACGCTGTGGCCCAATTCACACCCATTGCTAATTATTTACATCACGTGGTTTGATTGTCAGCTTACAAGTGACATATATATCGTCTGCTTCGGTGTTTTTGTGCTTGTTTACAGCGTTTATCAACATAAACAGACCAAAATTATGGGCATGTGAGACATATAATATAGTGCATTTTGGCACACAATGTGGACATGAGCTGCTTTTCCTTTTTTCTTGTATTTCCTCTTGCGAATGAGTGGGCTCGAATGTTTATACGTTATTACTGTAGACCCATAGAAGAAATATTTTATATTCCAATACATTGGTGCCAGACGTTGACAAACTTTTGGCAATTAATATATTTATTTGAATATGCATGTGTCACAAGTCCGTTAAAATAAATACAAACACTGTCAGCAGACTCAGCACGCATAAAAACATCGAAGCAGACGACATACATCTCACGTGTAAGCTGTCAATCAAATGACGTGATGTAAATAATTAGCCATGCTGTGTGAATTGGGCCACAGCGTACTGTTTTGTATGAGTGATTTTACGCGACGGCTTTGTGTACTAAACGTTAAAACACCATAAATTCGTGTTTATAATATCCTAACAAACAGCCCATGCGATAAGATTTTTGGCCCAAGGATGAGGCGTGAACACAATACAGCAGTAAACTTATACCAAATTTGTATGCTTTCTATAGAGCCCAGTGAGCGTGTTGAACCAACTATGTCACTTCCGGTTTTAATAAAAATTAATTTCTCTTTTACAAAAACTTTTTTACTTGTGTTACAGAGGGGATTATTTCTGAATATATATTTAAGATTTATGGAAACCATGTTGAAAATCGTTGGTCTTCCCCTTTAAGAATGTCATTTTTAAAAATTCATTCGGTTGTATGCCAATTCAATATCCAACTTGATTTTTTGGGGTTTGTAAAATTTCTCTCTTCATTGGCCATATCTATGCTTTTTAAATTAATCCTATTTAGTCGTCACAATTCATGGGTATATTTATGCAAGAAGTTTGGGATTTATTGTGGGAAGGGGCACAACTCTTACCTGATAATCAACCACATTAAAAACCAAGCTCCCGGTTACGCATTGGCAATCGACTTTCCGTCAGACCCTCCGTTAAAGACTAGGAGGTTCTGGAGGACCGATATTACAGTTTTCAGGGCTTTTTTTTCTCTCGAAATATCGAACAATTTCAAGATCATTGTCGGAATAGTTTTAACACATGGCTTTTGCACTTACGATTCTGTACCTGGGCCCTGTTTCACAAAAACTTAAGCTTAAATCACTAAAATAGATTTTAACTAAAATCAAAATGAAATTTTAAATTTTATGCGTTTCACGAAGATTGATTGTACCTTAAAATGTGATTTTAATAGATTTTAGTTAAAATCGGTTGCGCCCGCGCAGTGCACATTTCCGCTGTGGGTACTTACGGTGAAAGCAAATACGCTTCGAAACTGAAAACTGTTGGCAGGTTGAATTAATGGTTGCAACATCAATGGGGAGAGTTTCATACGTTGAAGCAATGTTTGCACACGGTTAAACATTCGTAGAGAGATGAAATAAATGACTTTACTGCGTAATATGCGATACGAAAAGTATCGGTGGGTTGGCCTTGAACTTGGCATTCGATTCGTGACATGGGAATTTGTTTTACTCGCAGGCTTCAATGGAAATAATGTTTATCGATAAACTAAATCGCATGGATTTGTAGTTTTATGGAGAAATGTCACAAACATATTATGATATTTGTGACTCAAACGGCTAATCTAGGTTGTAATTTTTCGTCGCATTTTAAAAGTATTGTAGTGAAGTGGGTCTCCGGATAGAGCGGATTACTGTGGCAGAGTGGGTCCCACTCTAGCCGTTTGTGAGGTGTGGGAGTAGCCAACCAAGCAGCTGGCTCAGAAAGACTAACACCAGATTAATCAGCAACTCTCTTTATTATTCTTCTAATACAAAAATAAATCATTTCCATCCAACACTCGTCAGCAGTATACTGTTCCTAATCGGGCTCTATTAATCGCTCCTTATCGGCTCTCGGAAACGCTCCTAGAAGGGCTCTCTCTATCGCTCCTTGTCGGGCTCTCTCTATCGCTCCCTATACGTCGGGGTCAGACTCGTAATCGACTGGAGAACTGGTCTCTGTCCTACCTCTTCTAATCTCGACTACGACTCATTGCTACGGGGCAAGACAAGGTATAATATACCCTAAAATCACGTGGCGTAACCACGTGGTACAAGGCACACCTACTGTTCCTGTCAATCCTAAGCACGTGCAACCAATAGATAACGGGCTGACGACAGCGCGTGTAAGGACGGATTTACGAAAATATATTTACAATATAAATAAGGATTAAATATAAGCTACACAATAACAAAGCTAAAGTTCTTAAAAATATACAATTGAATTAAATAATTACTAAATACTAACTGTGAGAGGGAAACGGCCTTCCTCGCCCAGTGACCAATAAACAATGACTGAGACCTTCGCGATGAGATCGTCTAAACTGAGGACGTGGATCGGGTTATGAACATGCGCTTCAGATCACCACAGTATTTATCAACTTTGAAATTAATAACCCAAATAGCCAATGTTCCGATGCCTAAATTTAACATGTCATTCCCGTAAACCCACCCTTTCAATGATACTTTGAAAATGATATTTGCTCAATTAAATGATTTTTTCCCTAAGATAAAATAGCTTTGGCTCCTAAAATGCCAATTATTTTTGTTGTTTTATTAAAGTTACATTATGGGAGATAAGATAAAGAGATGGAAGTTCTCACTATAATAGTTAAAAACTAGATAGTGTAAAGGTAATTTGCTGAAAATGTCAGTCAAATTGATCCATTATTAGCCGAGAAAAAAGCGTTTGAAATATTCACATAGCCTCGGTCATCATTACTCAAATCATTAATATAAACAGCATAGTCTCGATTATCCACTTGATTGATTTAATTATCAACGGCCATTAAGCGGCATATATAAATTTAATCCGCCAACATCGAAGGCTAACCTTGACACCAAGAGTTTATTATGGTCTGGATATGTTAATTAATGTCTAATTGATTAATTAGATAACATTTCAGGCCTAAAGGAAGACCTGTAATTAGTCGATTTTGCTCTTGACTAATGCTATTTTAACGTAAGACTTCATTAAGAAATAATCATAAATTTATATTAAAATTTAATTTCAAATAGGCCTAGCCTATAACATTTCTCAATATAAACACATTTGCGATTATTGATTTATCTTTTAACAAATCATCATAACCCCCCAAAGTATGCGTAAATACTACTCATGGTTTGCCTAGTATTATAGGCCTTTCGGCCTTCTAAAACCAAGAAATGGGCCATATTAAACCATCATTGTACACGAGCATATTTTCTTTATAAATACGAGGGCTCTTCTTTCCAAGACATTGGATATGAATTAATGATTTTCTTTTAGTGTTTAATTTACTGGGGTTTTGAGCGGGTTTTTTTTTCTTGGAGTTCTAATATGGAGCGCCATCCAAATGCTTAAATTGACTTATAATAAAGTAAGCGGGTGGACCGTACCTGTATTTCTCATGCTTTGAAAAGAATTTGAATGAGAATTGTTTTTGTGAATGATGGTTGGAATATTAAAATTATGTGACCCGGGTCGTTCACAATATTATCATTATTCCAATTATATCTATATGTCGCAATATATGTAACAATGTAGCTCGCTCTAATTAATGTTTATTAATGTCGTGATTTTAAGTTAGGACAGGGTGACAGCTATCCTAAGTTAAAATTGATTTTAGTTAAAATTGTCCTTAAAATGGGTTTGTGAAACGCCACTAATTTAAGTTAAGATTAGATTTTAACTTAAAATATTATTTTAGCGGATTTTAACTAAAATGCTTAAAATCGTTTTGTGAAACTCATCTATCTTAAGTTAGGATGAAATTTTAGTTTAAGACGATTTTAAGGAGATTTAAGTTTTTGTGAAACAGGGCCCAGAAGTATTAGAATCATCCATTTATTTAACAAAAAAAGTAGATCTTCTTCAGTAATTTAATGATTTTTGAACTTTTTTGGACTTCATTTATCGTTTCAAGGCTTTTACGTTTGGATTTAAATCCAAGACTATCGGAAGGGCTCTGAGAAACAGAAGTTTAAGAAATATAAACAACAATGTTTTATTTTATAATGAAAGCGTCTTCAAAGGAGCCATATTGGAAAATTGTAAATTTTCGATGTATCATAATGTATTTGCTCACCATCGAATTCGTATTAATTGAATGACATTGATAGTCCATCAATGTGACTAATAAACGACACCTTAGTTGCTTTGGTCCACCGATATCTGTTTTCCACAAGAGCACCAAAGTTGTTTTACCATTTTCATGTTTTGGACTAGTTCCGGTACACGAATCATTGTCAGGGTCGTTTTAACATCGGTTTGGGCACTTGAGTGGTAGTCGGTTGCGTTTCTCAAAAACGCAACCTGACATCTGAGATGGTAATGTGTTCTCCATGATTTTCATGTAACTCATGCTGTTCACCAGGACTAACCCTGTAAAATGCACCCATATCTGGTTGAACCATTCACACGTCAGCGGCATGTCACGACTTACTACAGCTCAGATGAACAGGCGCTTGGAAGACTCACCGCTGTCAATGCTCGGATTACCTACAGGCTTCAGCAACGCTTACGGGCCACCAACACTACGGCTGATTGCTATTGAACTGGTAAACCAAGGGTTACCACAAGGCGATAAGACCACCATGTTGTGCGACAGCACGTTCAGAATTCCTTCACACAGCAATCTGAGACAGCAAGTCTCACCAGAGGGAACATCCATTGCCGAAAACCTTGCCATGGACGGATCCTCACCCCTCACCATCGACGTGAACGTCTATAGTTTACCCAACAACACCAGAGCGACACGGGCAATGGAGAACTGTTCTGTTCACAGATGAGAGTCGATATTGCGTAACAACTGCCTATGGTAGGACCTGAATATGGTGTCGACGTGGCCAGCGTTATTCTGACCAATGTGTCATGGAGCGAGATCCATTGGGAGTTCCAAACATAATGGTTTGGGGTGGAATCGGTGGTGTTTTAAAATCTTAGTCCAGGGAGAGGAGGCATCACAGCAGTACGCTACATCAACGAACCTCTCAGACCCCACGTCATACCACATTTCGCACGTCATCGAAACAACGTTTTCCAGCATGACAACGTCCGTGCGCACACCGCCGGAGTTACTTGTGACTTTCTACAGCAGAACGGTATCAACGTTATGCAGTGCACTGACCAGCCCTTAACCTGGACTTCAACCCGTTTGAATATCCTTGGAATGAAATTCAGATGAGACTTATAATAACGTCGTACCGAGGCCATACACAGCCGATGGATTGCGCCAGGCTTTTCAGAGAGTGTGGTTTCAGGTGCCAATGGCGTTCATCAATCGTCTGGTCCACTTCAAGTACAGACGCTGAGCTGCTGTTTTTGACAGGTACTTGTGTGTAAACTCTGCACAGACTCTAAACCTCCTCGTAGTGTATCATAACATATTGTTCACAAAAAATTGATTTGATCCATTTAGTAAGTCGTTTTCTAGAATTATTTGATTAAAGTGCTGTCGTATATAAGCATGTAGTTATATCATATTGGTCTCCGATACAAATGTGGGTATTCACATCTGGATACAATCTTGGATCCATGCACATAATATATGTGGTTATATCATATGGGGGTATTCACATTTGCTCACATTGGCTCAAGCTTCACGGTACTAAAAGTATGGATTCATTTATGAACTTACCTATACAAATATGTAATCCCATATGGATACCAGGTTGGTCCCAGATATACAAAAGTTAATATCCCATACAGATACCATATTATCCCCAGATACACACATGAGTAATCCCTATGGACACCACATTGGCCACATATATACAATTCATGTAGGTAATCTCATATCGACTCCCATATACACACACACTATAAGGTCGGATTATCAATGTAAGAAAATCGTAACCATTATATCATTTGGCTTGTACCGGTTATACTAATATATATATGAAATGTATTTGCCTTCATTTGTATGTGGGGAGATAAAATGACATCATTTTCACCACATGGTCCCCCATATTGCAATGTTTGTGGGCATGGGCCATTCTGACCTCCCGTCTAGATGAACTATGGGCCAAACTAATGTGTTGCATAGAATGCCATCTCACGCCAAATCCTCACTCAATTACCTGGATTCCACTGTCCACAGACACGTGTCTCAACGGACGGGAAACACGGCCTCATTACACTGATACTTTTACGTCACGCAGGACATACAAAGGGTACATTCTCGTCACCCCCTAGGGGATTGTACCTGCTACATTCATGAATACAAATTTATATACTTAAAATATAAGAAAGGTAATCACAAGAGAAAGAAATCGGGTATTGATAATACACCTTGAATGCAGGGGATAACGGATTACATAATCAAATTAACATGTGTAATAAACGGACGTCAGAGAGCATTATGTTTAAGTTTACAGCTAAAAAACAAAAATGATTCAGTGTATCACTTTTTGATATTAGTATAGATTAAGGTAATCAAAAATGTATTGGACGTAGGTCATTGGAATACACAGTCACTATATATCGAAAATTTAAAGGTGGAACCGGAAGTAAACAAACTTGAAATTCAAAAATCGAATCCCTGAGAATCGTTGCCACCTTATCTGGCTTCAAAACAAGAGTTTTTCAAAATCGGAATTAAAATGGCGCCTGTTTGTAAAATCAAATTATGGTGCCAAAGGGGTGAAAATGTTATCGAACAAGGTCTACGAAAATGAAAGACCGTAAGTGAGCGCCCCAATGAAATTTGTTCAAAGAATCCCAAATTGAAAACCCCAAAGAATATTCTTTTGAGAAACAAACGATGAATGGGAATATTTTGCTTTTTTCTTTAAGTAAAACTATTGCAGTTTGTCAAACTTTAATAACTATTTCCTCGGCGGCTAACAAAATCTACGATTTTCAGAATATTTACACCGCACATTTTTTGTTGCAACTTATTACTAAAATCGAGAAAATAATAATAATAAAAGCCAGGATGTCAAGTATCAAATATGACTCCCCTTTCCACCCAATCCTAGAGTTTTTCCTCCTGATTACGCAACATTAGTATTACGACCGAGACTAGAAAAATATCATTCTTTTAAACTGTCATACACTGTTAGAAATTTATGTTAAATTACAGAAGTACAAGTAGTTTTTATACCTTAATTGTCGGTATATTATCCACAATATAGTAGTTTTACCAAATGTGGCGTATTTTGACGGAGTTTCGTGTATGTTTATAAAGTTTCGTGTATGTTTACCGAGTCCGTATATGTGTACTGAGTTTTGTGTTTATTTACCGAGTTTCGTGTATGTTTACCGAATTCGTGTATGCGTACCGAATTTCGTTTAGGTTTACCGAGTTTCGTGTATGTTAATCGAGTTTCGTGTCTTTTTTTTTTACAATAAACGGTGATGAAATCAAAGACACATTCAGAATCGGTAAAAATACATTCTTACATAATGTAATATTCACAAACTAAATCGGAAATAAATAAGCAAGCATGTAATTTTAAAGATCTTACGTTTATTCACATTTTTTTTTTGTTGTAAATTTACTTTTAGGTTAGAAATATAAGTTAAAAACTAGATAATGTAAAGAGAATATGCTGAAAATCGGTTAAATTGCTCCACTCTGAATCCAGATATTAGCAATTGAATCGTAAGCCTGGTATCGGTCATCATTACACTGTAAAAAGTTTTTCGGTTTTTTAACAGGAAAATCATGGCAGAAAAGTTGCCATTTTTTCTCGTAATTTTACATCATTATGTATTTTAACAATGCAATGTTAATTGTTTTTTACAATTGTAGGTTAAAAAACATATGCCTGTAATTTTACATACGCTGTGTAAAATGATATAACATATCATAATGTTAAAAAACAATAGATTTGTATTTAAACTGTAAGTTTGTGATTTAACCGTTGTATTTTATGCTTCCCTTACAGTTGTAGGTTAAATTACATATACCCTGTAATTTAACATATGTTGCATAAAATAGACTTGTATTTAAACAGGTTGCTGGTAATTTAACTGGTGTGTGATCATGATGAACCTCTAAAATAATTCTGCCAATTTACAGGATTGTATCTTCATTACTGTACAGGGGGGTTGGGATGGCCTAGTGGTCTAGAGTGCAGCGCTTCGACCTCTAGCTGGCCAGTCACCTCTGGCTTGCGGCTGTGGTTTCAAGCCCTGGTGTGAGTGTATGTGGCATGGAGATAGGGGCGCCTTCTCAACCTCGTGGGTTTCCTCCGGGCACTCTGGTTTCCTCCCACTGTTCAAGACCCTATGCGCAAGCGAATTATTGAAATAAAATTAAACCATGTTAGTCCCGAAATGACCGAGTTTGTGTTGAGTGGACGTTAAACCCCATTTCTCTCTCATTACTGTACGCCTCACACAAACCCTTTTACAGGCAGTTATATAGAGAGATAGAGAGAAGCCCTTCGTTATTCCAATTAACTGGCTTCTCCCAATATCAGCACTAGCAGAAGGTGAAAGTGTTTTAAACATGATTGAGCGAAGTCACGGGTTATGACAAGATATCTTAGACTATAGTATGAAAAATATGGCATACAACTTGGTCTGAGACACCCCCAGCCCTTTTGATCTCCGACCCAAAACTGTAGTCAGTCAAGCTTCAATAAAACTGGCACTGATTGAGGTGATTAGTGTAGCCAAATTAAAACTAAGGAAAAATTAACAAATTATGAACTACAGATTTTGATAATAAAATTCAAACATTTATTTTCATGTCTTAGTACGATAGTAACGATAATTACAAAGTTACAAGCTGATCAAATATGGAACTCCAAATAAGTAAAAAAAAAAAAAAAAAAAAAAAAGATTTGGTATGAAATATAACACAAGATTTCCATAAAGATAATAGCTAAACTATAGAGAATGAAAAGGAATTAAATTGAAAAATTTCAATCAAATTACTTTATTCTGAGAGACCTATTGGTAGACATTGCTACCATTAAAAAACAGTTTCAAATTATGATATATAAAGAGTTGATTATGGGCTTGACATATGAAAAAATATCTAATTAATGATTTAGATAACATTGGAGTCAAACACAAGATATGCAATAGGCAGATTTAGCTCTTACATGATGATCTTTAATTAATAATCATCAAACAAACATTGTTAAGAAAGTAATTTTACCTTATAATTTCTGTACAGTACATACAGTACATTTGAAGAGGTAAACAAAAATACAAGCCACAAAATAATACCCACTTTCCTAATCATTACTATCACAAAACAAACCAGCAGCTGCCAGACTAGATACAAACACATTTTGCAAGAGATGGATAAAGAACAAGCTAAAAACAAAAAAAACATAAAAAATTATGGCCTGAAGTGTGCAAATATCGAAAGGTACCGAGATCTTTAGGTCACAAACATTTGTTTTAATTTTAATCAAAATCAGATAAAAATTAGGACCTCTAGAGGGTCCACATTTTCGTATTACATACTTTTACACATTTGCATACAAAGAGCGGCTATTTTGTCAGGAAGTTTAGTTTAGATTTTCATGAAATGGTGGAATGGTCATATATTTTCTGCTTTGACCATGTATAGAAAAGCAGTTTGATAAAGACAAAACTTGAATTGAATTAAATGATATGTGTCATCCATTTATTTTGGGATATCAACAGGGAACATAAGCCTAACTGTTGACTCCTTTCATTTTTGAGAAAGTTTTACACAAGTTTTTTTTTTCTTTTCATATTTTTAAGTGAAAATGTCTGATGGCAACAGGAAAAAGTTTACGGGCTTATTTCATCCACGCCAGTGACTTTTTTAAGTTTACGGGCTTATTTCATCCACGCCAGGGACTTTAAATCCTTGTATTTCGCCACAAGACATTACCACTGAAATGGTATGAAAATACAAAACCAAACCACAGACAACTCTGTGTAGAATTTCCTCAAATGAAAAAAGCCAACAGTGAGGCTTATGCCCCCCCTCCCCCGGCTGAAATCCCCAAATAAATATACTATTCAAAAAAAGTAGGGGATATTTGATTTTGGGGGCATAATACTAAAATATGCAAATGACTACGAAACAAGTCACTATAGAACCTAACAGAAGAAACATTTCCAGTTACATGTGACGACCAAACGCATCAATAGCTACCGCATGGAATGCAGGTGATGCTTGGGATCATCATGGGGGTCCAACCCAAGATTTGCACGACTCTGACTTTGAATGTTACAGTCATTGTGGCATTGAATTCCAGGGTGGAAACATCAGTTTAATTGTTTTAGTGACCAGAAAACAAATTTTGATATGCGTCGGCTTACCCAAAATGAAAGGTTACGTGCCCTTGGCATGCTACAGATCGGCACAACACAGGCGGTTGTGGCACGGGCGATGAATGTTTCTCAGTCTGTCATAAGCAGGCTATGGTCCAGATACCGTGATAGACAATCTGTACAGGACAGACCACGCTCAGGTCGACCAAGGGCGACAACTCAAGCCCAGGATCGATTTATCCGTACCTTGGCCTTGAGAAATCGTGTCATCACAGCAAATCAGATCAGCGCTCGTCTTCAAACAGACACTGGTGTGAGAGTGAGTGGCCAGACGATTCGGAATCGACTGCATAGGGGTCACCTTCGCGCCCGACGTCATCGCGTGATCCCTTGTTTGAGAGATCATCACATTCAGGCAAGACGTCGTTGGTGTAGGGATCGTCAACACTGGGATAATCGACGCTGGAGCAATGTGATGTTTTCAGATGAGTCAAGGTTCACTGTTGATTTTTTGAACAGACGTAGGAGGGTGTGGCGTCGTCGAAACGAGCGCTTCCAAGACGTTAACGTCATCAGACATGATCGATTTGGGGGTGGTTCTGTTATGGTGTGGGGAGGCATCACTGTTGCTGGAAGAACGGCTTTACATGTTGTTGCAGGGCGTGTTATAGGCCAGTACTACCGGGACAACATCTTGGCAGTCCATGTTGTGCCGTTCGCACGACGTCATGGCCGCCGTTTCATCTTCCAGGATGACAACGCAAGATGTCACAGGGCCAGGATCGTTACAGGTTACCTCCAACAACAGAACATCACCACATTACCTTGGCCAGCACTGAGTCCCGACCTCTCCCCCATCGAGCATGTCTGGGACATGCTTGGACAGAGGTTACGTCAACGTCAACAACGTCCTGCCAATGTCCAAGAACTTGCTGCTGCGTTGCAACAGGAATGGGACAATCTGGACCAAAATGACCTTAGACGTCTCATTAGGAGTATGCCACGTCGGATCAATGCTTGTTTGGCAAACAGAGGGGGATTTACCCGTTACTGACTTTGTTGTGATGCTGTGGTAACTTTGCTGTTTGACCCCGGGTATCATTTTACCCTTATACTGGTCAGCCTGTGCCTTACTTAGTCTAACGATCATTTGGAATAAATCGATGAATGTGAACTTCATTTCATTTTGTCATTTGTTTCTTCGTCAGTTTCATTAGGTGACTTTAATAACACTTAAAAATCAAATATCCCCTACTTTTTTGAATAGTATAGATGAAACATATCAATCACTGTAACCCCAGGTATTGTTTAATCTTGTGTATCTTGCACTAGTTTCTTTCATCTTCTTTTAAATTGAATCTTTGTTGAAAACTGTAAAATATCATTTAAAATCACCAAACATCATGTAATTTGTACTTGTGTCCAGTTTAAAATTGACCTGATAATGAGTCTCTAATTTACAAGTGTTTAATGACTCAAACACTGTTAAAAAAATAAACAACCCAATTGATTATTGATATATTATGATTAATGCTTTAACAGTGATCCAGAAATTAAACATTTGTAAATTAGAGACTCATTATCAAAAGTAATCAGTCAATTTTAAACTGGACACAAGTACAAATTAAATGATTTGTTGTGATTTTAAAAGATTTTCTGAACAAAGATTTGATATTAAACAAAGGTGAAGGGAATTAGTGCTAGTTACACACGATTAAATGATAGTCCGGTTTTAGTGTATATATATTTAAGCGTTTTTTTCAAATTGGATAATAATTGTGACCACGAGCTAAAAGACATGATTTTTTGTACAATCAGAGGCCATAATTCATGAAGTTATGGTTCGATACATGCCAATATCGAAAGGAACTGCTCTGGGAGATCGACCTATATTTCAAGTTTCATCAAAGTCGGATAAAAATTGTGACCTGTAGAGGGTCCACAAACAAATTGTCGACGGACAGACAGGGGCGAGGGCATAATACACCCACATGAAAATGTGGGCGTATGAAAATTTGTGTACCATTTAGTTAAATTCAAACCCTTTAATACAGTAATCTTATAGGGAATAAATCATTAAAAAATTAATAATTAGGGACGGGATTCATACCTCAAAAATTGTTAATAAAGTCTTAATAGACAGAACAGTTTTCCTTAAGCACATTTATCAAATGGATAATATTTAAGGGCAATGTAGTTATTATATAAATGAAGGGGATACCAATCAAGAACATCTGATTCATTTAATAAAACTACTCTCCCTTCCTCAAAATTTGCTTGGTATAACCCATTAACAGATTGTGTCTGAATATATTTACATAGTAACTTAAGGGTAGAATTTTCAATAAGAAAGAATTGAACTTGACCAAAACCTACATGTCCACTTTCACAATCTATTAAGACACAATTACCACTTAACAGCATGACCTCCAATGTTGTCACACTTGGATTTCACGGGGACGGGTTTGTTATCCAAATCATGTCCTTTATAGGGAAATGTTGAAATACAGTAATTCAAAGTCTTTAAATCAAACCATTTCTTGGTACTTATCAAAGCTTTTAAAAGTAGTGCCAAATCATACTTTATGACACCTTCAAATAAGTCATGGCCGAGGCACGGGGGTAAACCTGGGTTAGTCACATGAAATCCGCTTAATTCATTCAAAATGCTGTTATACTTAATACCACAGTGATGCTCAGTGTTTGTTTCCTCTACAAGTTTCAAAGAATGCTCGAAATTATCAACTGTTCTCAATTCAACATTTCTTATAGTCAAAGGATCATTTTCATAAGTTTCTTTAGTAATAAGACAGTATCTACAATAGTATGAACCATTTGCGAAATTAGTACAGAAACAACCAATGAAGTGACTTCCAAGATTGTCCCCCAAAATACAAACAAGATTTGCTTTAATTAAACTACCATTAATAATTAACCCAACTGAATGCTCCTGATTTTCTTTAACTAAACGATCAAGAACTGTTTTACCATTATCAAAATAGAGGAAATCCTTCTCTCTACATAATATTGTTAGTTGCAAAGGGTCAATCTTGGACCTATTATGTGGATAAATATCAACTAAACTGAAATAAAATCCAATAAGTTTAAAACTTTTTTTAGCAGAGCCTAGAGGATTAACAACTTCAAATGCATCCTGATACATTATCAATTTTAGAGAGTCTTTATTTTTTTGAAAATATGTGTTAGTTTTATAACTATCACCATCAGATATATCGGTATAGACATCATTTTCAGGAGCTAGTGGTTTATTCATCTGGCTTAAAACGCTTTGATCTTCAAGTAGGGCTTTTAGTGTTAATTTTATAGGTACATAAAGATAAATGCACCTTCTGTTGTTTTCGTCTAGCCCTAAATACAGTTCAAGAGGTTCAACATAACGAATTTTTTTTTTAAAATATGACTTTCTTTTAAAATTAGTGCTATACATAGAGTTTTCACTGCTCAAAAGTGTTTTAAAATCATCACTTTCTACAATACGATTAACTGTCAACTTCATCTGAGAGTCTTCAAGGTTTAGACTATCAATTAGCTTATTATTCATTAATCTAAGTGATAAGTTGTGTAAATCTGCCATATCAGATATCATGGAATTAATAGTACTTATAGGTATAAGATGAACAGCTTCTAATTTCATAAAATACAAAGCCAGCGACTGCTCTAAAACTGCCATCATGTTTAGTTCATCTGAAGTAGTACCCTTTTCTTCATCAGAAACTGATTTATCTCCCAGTTCAGCCAAGTCTGTGGAACAAAAATCACTCTCCACAGAATCTGATAAAATTACAGTTTCTTTTTTACTGATACTCTGTCTAAATAAGTCCTTAAATTTGCTTCCAGTATATGAAGTTTTATGCTTCCTTGATATATGAGATGTATATGATGTATGCTTAGTAAACAGACCATCACAGCCCAAAAAAGGACATTGCATTGGTTGATCGGGGCTTATGTGCCTCTTGCAGTGTGATATCAAGTCTTTAAGACTTTCTAATTTCATTTTACAACTAACAAAGCAACAAATAAAACCATCATTTGACATAAAGTCTTTAACAGACTGGACACAAGACATAGTTTTTGAGGTGTGTGCTGTTGAGCAATGATCTCGTGTCAAATGACATTTTAAAGATGTAAATTTCACAAAAGTCTTTTCACAATATGAAAAACAGCAGGGAAAGATCAAATTCTTTACATTTTTATGGAGTTTATAGTGTCTAAGGTAATCTCTTACCGTTAAAAGCTTAAATGAACAAAACTGGCATATGTAAGCTACCATTTTACCAAACAAATGCTTAGTTTATCTAAATCTGTATGAAGTTAAGCTATCATTTTGCCAAACAAATGCTTAGTTTAACAAACCTACATTCGTACACGAGTTCAGAGATACAAAAACAAAACAAAATTAAACCTTAGACAACTCATACTTTGAGTTAATGTTAAGGCACTGCTAGATAACTACATAAACTATTCTGCTGCCAAATAAGAATTTCACTGATCAGATGAAACTTGATTAGCCAAGGTTATTACTCTTGATGAAACGGAGCCTTTCTTGAAACTTCTTTTGGGTTTCTTTGATCCTGTTTCCGGATTTATTTCAATTAGAGCTCTGAAATAAAAATTACACAGAAATTAACATCAAATTTAAATTATAATGATTAACAAGTCTAGAACCAAAGCAGTTTCAAAATACCTACAGACATTAAGAGTTGAAAGTTTAATAAAAATTGCATAATGTCAGAGCTTTATCTACCTATTCCAGGTCTTTGTTACAGTTTCAAATGTTATATGAATTATTTCTGAGATGACAATCCCATAATCAATTCTCTAGCTCAACTGGCTAAGATACTTAGTTGATTTAACAGTGTCCTCTTTATCTTTGTTAAACATAAATAAGGACACCATCTACAGTGTCCTCTTTATCTTTGTTAAACATAAATAAGGACACCATCTACTAAAGGACAGAAAATCTAAAGTTATATTGTGGCAATGGTACATCTGGTTGACAAATACGACTATTTCAGCTACCCTTTGTCTGAACTTCAAACATTCCTAACTTCATTTAGAATTAAGTAATTTGACAGTTAGAGTGTGTTAATCTTACGTAATGATCTTTGGGCCACACAAACAAAATGAGTACCGGTAGGTTCTCTGGCAATTTGATGCTGAGAAAAATGGAGCGAAAGGATGTACTACTATGTCATGCAGTTATCGATTCAAACATCTTTATCAGGTTCAGCAGAATGAAGTGATAGCTCTCGAAACCTGTTTGTTAGGCACGATACATCCACATTTTGCAATAGATGAATAGCGAACACCCTATAAAAAAAATGGGACTTTTGGTACAATCAGGTGTCATAATCCAGGAAGTTAAGGTCCCGAATGCAGTAATATCAACCGGAACTGAATTTTTTTGGTTTTGGATATAAACATACATTTAAGGTTTCATGAAGATCAGACAGCAAGAGGGTCCACAACCTTTGTGTTACATACCAGAAGACAGAAATAAAGCCATGAGAGGAGCAAATATAACCCATTTTCACAGAATGCGTGAAATTTTGTGATACAGTTGGGAGATAAATTCAATTTTAAAATGTAAATGTCTTGTATATGATGCAAGAACAGCGGCAGCCCGGCAAGATACACCAACATTTTGAAATATGGTGAGAACTAGCCACACAAGAAGCAATTTTTCTACAATCCATGGCCATAATTCAGGAAGTTATGATCCGATGAATATCGACAGAAACCTAGATCTTTGGGTTAAAAACATATATTTCAAGTTTCATCAAAATCAGAATCAAAATTATGACCTGGAGGGCCCAGAATCTTGATATGGGTCATTCCATAAATGAGGGGTCCAATTGAAAATTCATACATATCATTGATCAAAGCAGCAAAAGTACCTATTTTCTGATCACCAATTATTTAAAAAAGTAATTCATCATGTAATATGTTTATTATTTTATACTTATGTTCTATAAAAACATAGAAAATCGGCTTGTGGTTAAATTTTTTTATGTTGCAATTCATGGTGTCCCTGAAATTTTGTGTTACGTTTTGGGGACATTTTTTACTCAACATTTGAACAACTAGACCATGTTTAGCAAAATACTAATATCTCCAAATATTTTCATAAGACATGCAGCAGAAGATGTAAAATTTCGTTATTTCTAAACAAATGTTAAATAATCTCAGTCGGAGGCTTTTTATTCACGCCTCACAACGTAAATTTTTGTGTCCCCAATATTTACGTTGTATTTTTGCCAATTTAGCCACCAAAATGTTTCATCTCTATTCCATCTCGTTGGCATTGTAATAAATAACAAATTCCGAATACGTAATCAGATGTATTGTGTAAAATTGTCCGTAAAAATTTTATTAGCTTTATCGATATTCAAAATTGCGTCCCTCGTTCAATTTACGAAGTGCTTGTTTATGCCACCGGTAACGCCGTCTATTACCTGTGAATTACGTCAGAGAGAGATGTTTAGTTTATGGTCACATGATAATCATACCCAAAGCAGCCGATGGCCCGGCGAATGGATATTTTCTGAATTAGTTCGAATCAAAGTTTAGTGTCCCAGTATTTATGTTGTGATCGAAATTACGTTGTGACGCGAATTTTCCTGTTGCATACGGTGCATAAATGCTAAACGTTATAATTGCAGAGTCTAAAATAACAGTATTCTTCGATACCTGAAAATTATCGCTTCCTTGGTATTCGGGGATCACGTGACAGAAAGGTTGCAGTGTCGGAATATTATTATAAAAATGGGAAACCAAAAATGTCGTGTCCCTATCATTAACGAGATATTGTATTAGTATACACGTATGTAAACTAATGCTCCATTATTTTTTTTGTGATCCCTATGACAAGCTGACAATTTTAAAATGTTACCTTGCCCTTTCAAGTCTTTTTTAATTAATTTTTTGGCTAAACGGGTTCACAACGTAAGCTATTGAAAGGGACACAAGCAATTCTCAAAAACTGCTACTCATTTTGATTGTTGAAAGTTTTATTTTTTTTTAATATTTGAAAGTTCATTCATTGTTCAAGTTTTAAAGTTGAAATACTACTTAAAATGACTTGATTAAATTATTAGTAGGCAAGTCGTCAACATTTGGTGTCCCTTTACACGTGAAACTGCAATACTCCAGATCACATTAAACCTTTCCTTGGTGATTTTTCATGATACAATACTGATTTTCAAGTACAGTAGTTCATGTCGAGTTTTAGGGTCATACAAACTTCAACAATTTTGTAAAATCTTTTTTTTTTTAAACATCTAAAGAAACTTTTAAGTTTGTATCGAGAAGTTGGGAATATCCATGTAATCGACATTGGCTGACAAGAGGTGTTGGCACAAATATTCACATTTTCTGCTTAGATTTCTCATGAAGGTGCCTCATTTGAATAATAATACATCATAAACACATTAATATATCTTATACATCCACAGAAATTTCGCATTGAAAGTCTAATTTGGTGTCCCTTTACACGAGAAATCTGTACGTAACCTGTCATGTAAAATCGTTCATTACTTTTTTTTGGAACTCAACAATGAGAAATCATTAACTGTCCCTCAAATGGCATACATTACTCCTATTATTGGTATAAGTTTATCAGTGATTGAGATTACTTAAAATTTTAGTAACCATGTCACACATTGGACCCCTCATTTGTGGAATGACCCATATACTATATATTTACACTTTTTACGTACGATGCGCGACCATTTTGTCCTGCATTTTTGGTCAGATTTTCACGAAATTTGAGCAACATTACAGTGCAACGTTGATATATTGAACATTTTTTTAAAAAAGATAATAACTGTGACCTCTACAGGAATAAGCCATAATTAAGAAGTTACGATCCTATATGCACAATTATCGAAAAGAACTAAGATCTTTAGGTTGTAACTAGGGTTGTGACGATAACCGGTATGCAGGGGTTTCATGAATAGCCGGCAAATTCCCCCGCCTACTTCGCTCGTTGCGCCGGCTATATTTTGATTCCATCTGACAATTTATTTGAATTTGTTACATCATGAAAAGGTTGTAAATGTAGTGGTAGTCCAGCGTTTTGCTACGTAAAAGTAAGGAACAGATAGCCGGCGAGTTTACAAACTGCGCGCCCAACAATAAACAGCGTCGAGGGTAGCCGCTCCGTTGGGCCCTAGACGGCTTGAAAAGTACAACGCGATAATTCAGTACCTCCTTTCAAAAAGAGTTACCGGTGAAGTTTAATATCGTGCCTTTCCTTTTTTGATCCGCTCGACATAAAATAACATTTATACCAATATAATAAAATGTTAAGAGGTTTATCTGTTTATACCCGACTATTTCATACAGTTTCTTTTGAAAACTGTCATCATACCGACTAGGTTGCACGTATTATATCGGTAAACTTACATGGAATAAAATACGTCGCCGTCAGTGTGGAAGCAATTTTCGGGGGTGTAACTCTGCGTGTTTTAGTGGTGGCGCTTGTAGTTAAACTGCAAGAATGATCATTTCTTATCACAGTCAATTGTATCTCGGCCGATATTTTCTTGTTTATTATTTTGTTAGCGAAAATAAAAAAAATAGGTTGCCAGGCAACGAAACATACGCCCACACAGCAGCCAAATCGTCCGGGCAGTCAACTAGAGTTGTTGCATTTTAAGTAATCATCAGAAAATCATAATTCAAACTCACCCATAACTACGGTGGAACTGTGATATAATCAAACGTTTTTTTAAATCAGATAATAATTGTGACCTCCAGAGGGACCACAAGCTAAATAGGGTGATTTTTCGTAAAATCAAGGGCCATAATTCAGGAATTTACGATCCGATATGGGCAAATATGCAATGGAACCAAGATCAATAGGTTATAAACATGTATTTCAAGTTTCATCAAAATCAGTTCAAAATTTTGACCTCTATAGGGTCCACAACCTTGATATAACATATTTTCACACAATTTGCGTTCAGACAGCGGCCATTTTATCCGTCAACTCTGGTCCGATTTTCACGAAATTCAAATTCTCTCTTCATTACCATGAAACCGTGATATAATCAAACGGTTTTTTAAATCAGATAATAATTTTGACCTCCAGAGGGACCACAAGCTAACAAAAGCGATTTTTCGGACAGGGGCCATAATTCAGGAAGTTACGATCCTATTGGCGCAAATATTGAAAGGAACCAAGATCTTTGGGTTATAAACATACATGTCAAGTTTCATCAAAATCGGTTCAAAATTGTGACCTCTACACTGTTCACAAGCTAAAAAACGTACAATCAGGGGCCATAACCCATGAAGTTACAGTCCGATACATGCCAATATCAAAAGGAACCGAGATCTTAGGGTGATACACCTATATTTTAAGTTTCATTGAAATCGGATAAGAATTGTGACCTGTAGACTGTTCACAAACAATTGTGGACGGACGGACGGGGGCGACGACAATATACGTCTACATGAAAATGTGGGCGTATAAAAAGTTGTTTGACAAGAAAGTATAGCCTCTTTCTAGACGACCGCAGATGGCAAGCATTGTACACATTTTTAACAAGACAAAATGAAGTTTAATAGCCGATCAGTCTGATTAAAACACAGATCCAATTTCGTTTCGTTTTTTATAGTTCAAAATTTCATTTTTACTTGTCTTTACTACTCTTGGATCTGGAGGACTTGTTTTTTATTTCGTGTTCTGGCTGAAATGAGGGGTCAGCCAATCAAATGGTCTGTCGAATCGACCGTTTGACCTTTTCATGCGTGGAACTGTGGGTAGATATTACCAGCCAACGACGTCTATACTATAAACACCAGCGGATAGAAATCATAACAAAACATAAGTGGATTTTGAAAAGCGTGGCGGTCGCTAATTGGTTAATCGAATGACTGACGTTATCGGTTCAAATGTCCCGTGCTTGATACCTGACGTCATAGAACGTGAGCTTCCACTATAACTAGATAGATCTACATGAGTGTAGGCCATCGAAAGTATAAAAAACGAAACGAAATATAGATCTATATTTTAATTAGATTGATAGCCGATAGCCCACGATGTATTGATTGACCGGTATTATAGATAGCTACACGAAGAGGTTGATAAAGGGATCGTTGAGTTGACAGTTACATGTATTTCAAGTTTCATCAAAATCGGTTCAAAATTGTGACCTCTATAGGGTCCATAACCTTGATATAACATATTTTCACACTATTCGCATACAAACGGCGGCCATTTTGTCTGTAAATTTTGGTCCGATTTTCACGAGAAATTCAAACTCATTCTTCATTACCATGTAACGGTAATATAATCAAACGTTTTTTTAAATCGGATAAAAATTTTGACCTCCAGAGGGACCACAAGCTAAAAAAGGCGATTTTTCGGACAATCAGGGGACATAATTCAGGAATTTACGATCTAACGGGCGCAAATATCGAAAGGAACCAAGATCTTTGAGTTATAACCATGCATTTCAAGTTTCATTCAAATCGGTTCAAAATTGTGACCTCTACACTGTTCACAAGCTAAAAACGTGATTTTTCGTACAATCAGGGGCCATAACCCATGAAGTTACAGTCCGATGCATGCCAATATCAAAAGGAACCGAGATCTTAGGGTGATAAACCAATGTTTTAAGTTTCATTGAAATCAGATAAAAATTGGGACCTGTAGACTGTTCACAAACAATTGTGGACGGACGTCCAGGGGCGACGACAATATACGTCCAAATGAAAATGTGGGCGTATAAAAACAAGCCAACACTGAGGCTGATGTCCCCCACCAAAATCCCAAAATAAATAGATGACACACATTAATAAATCGCACATTTTTTTTTCAAAGGCATCGAGCAATCAAACTATAGATACATTAAGAATCATCACTCTCTATCAGAGAGCCAAGATTCTCATTGCTTTAGCTCACAATGTTTATCATTGACTCAGTCAAGACATGCACCTAATTAACATCTATATCAAGTTTAAACACTATACCTCAATTAAAGGCAGAGTTATGTTCCAAAGTCTTGATCAAACAAATTGCTTATCGCTCCTTAACCTTAGTAGAAAATTTGCACCATCGAACTCAGTCAAGGTAACGATATAATGAATCTATTTTCAGAGTGTCCTAACTCTCACTTAATAATAATTATAGTTATCGGGCCCCAAAGCATCAACCAATCATATTGCCTTTCTCTGCTTACCGTGCAAACAATGCTCATCTTCGAACTTCATCAAGCCTCAAGGTGTTGACCTAATGAACGCCTACACCAAGTTTGAACAGTCTAGCTCAATTAGAAAGAGAGTTATTGTGTCCAAAAAAGTGTGACGGACAGACATACATGTAGGCCTATGGACAGACAAATCCATTTTAATAGTCCACTGTTTTCTTGGAAAGGCCGGGGAGAAAAATATGTCTACGTGAAAAAGTAGGGCACAAAAATACGTCTACATGAAATTGTGGGCACACAAAAAGTTTTGCAGTTTGTTTGAAAGCGGGCTTGCAAAGTTTACAGCAAGTGCTTTTTTTCATGACTGATATTGGTCTATTATTATAATTCTTAAACACATAAATAATTATTTTTTCAACTAGCCCTACCATAAAACATAACCTTGGAAACTTGTTCAGTTCAAATCAAAAACATGGAAACAAAAATACCTTTGAATAAATTCCAAAGTCTGAGTTGATTTGAGATGGTATTCTAAATTGAAAATATAGTATATCCCAAATGTCATCATAACGGCATCGTCAATTGTATCTATGGTCGCAACAATTTTGTTTTCGATGACAATATGGTGCAATATTGGTCTGTAAAGATTTCCTGAAATAAAAATTAAAATCCATCTTTATATAAGTAATTAGTGATAGACTGCTTTTCTGCATAAACTGTCATCATGAAGTGCGGAATATGCTATCAATTTCGAGTTGCATAAAAATATGCATACATTCTATATGTACGTGGTTTAGGGCCTCTCAGAATACTCAATAGAAGCAAGTCAAGTCGTTTTGTGACACAACCTTATTTTAAGCATCCTTGGTTCATTGATAGGTCTACTGTAATTCAGTCTAATGACGACTGGGGGTTAACAGCATATCTATGGTTGACATCACAGTCATTTCAATCTTTCACTTTGACAGGAAGTAAAGAGAAAAATATCGCTATGAAAGCCAACAATTGATTGGCTGAATTTTAACAGTATATCATGTTCTAGCCAATTCAGTCTTGTATGGAGTGTGCTTTATTGCTTCCAATGTGACAAAATAGGGGGTTGTCTCAGGATAGCTTCATATAGACAGCTTACTGCCATGAACTTATGAATGAAATAAAAGGAGACTATGTGCAGTAGAGATGTGTAAATGGTGCGTGATGCACATAAATTGTGCAAACTACGACATAGAATAATCTAATTATTCTCACTTAAGGAAATTTTTTTGCGTGTAAATAACGCAGTGTGTCAATATTTGCGTTTATTTTGAAAAAAAAGATGCCTAAAATACGTGGATTTTTGCGTGACTGCCACCTCTGATCCACTTAACATGACAGTGTGGGAAATTTTGCTTGATTTCAAATGTCGAGGGCATTTTTGTAAGTGTGCATGCCAACGTTTACACAGGAGCTTGTTTATTGATAGTCCAAACAACTAGAGACAAACAAACAGTGAGGTTGATGTCCCCCATCAAAACCCAAAACAAATAGATGTCACATATTGATTAATTTCACATTTATCTTTTTGAAAGTATTAAGCAATCGAACTGATTATCTACATGTATACTTAACTTAAGCGTAAAATGTTCACAATCAAAATAAGTCAAGGTTTAGAAGTACCTGGTAGTGAAACTATACACTAAGTTTTAGCACTCTCCATCAGTTAAAATCAAAGTTATCTTGCCACAAAGCATCTGCTTAGCTTTAGTGGGAAATGTCAATAATTGCACTCAATCACTACATTCACCTAAGGATAATCTACATCAAGTTTTAACATTCTACATCAATTAAAAGCGGACTTGTTATGTTCCAAAGTCTCACAATATCAAATGCCAGTGAGGTGATCAAGGGAAAAAAACAAACAAAATTTATTCGCTTGCAAAAATAAGTATGGCCTTCTTGGCCGCAGACTGAAAAATGTCTTGTGTTTATTTGCAACTGACAAACTTTGGTTTTACCGCATCTTAACTAGATCACAATGTATTTTTTGCGCAAGATGCTGCTCAAGGGCCTTCCACCACCGATTTCCGCAAATGGTTTCTTTGCTCTATACGTGGCAGAAGTCTTTTTCTGGCAGGCACAATTTTCTGATAAAAAGGCCCACATCCCTTTCTAACCAAATCCATTTCCATGGATTCTTCACATCACCAATTGACTTAACATCACGGATGTCATCTCGATGAACTATTTGTTTGGCCGACATTTCATTTCACTCACAGACCATAAAACATTCGGAAAAAATGACTGAGGTGTACTGACTACTGAATGTTCAAAAATGGGCCATTTCGTCTCACAGTATTTCTTCGTGGACTGATTCGTATCACAGATTTCATTTCCAAAGGTTTCAAATTAATTTTAATACCTACAGGTGGCTTGGAGGACAGGATAAAAAGATTTAGTTTAATAATAGAATCTTATAGAAAATGTTAATATTCCGCTACTAACACATGTGACATGATTAGTACAATACTACGAATCAACTCACACAGACCTGGCTTGACACAAAACTCTTGCAGATTATGATTTCTTGGAATTTCTTTGGAAAATTATTGTAGTCTCAATTGTGTAGGTTGAATTCTTTAAGTATACAGGACCGTAATAACCGTCAATAATGATAGTAAACTGTGTTTACTTTTAACACCATTGCAGTGTATTAAATTAATTTAGATGAAAATACTTATTTACAGGTCTTTATTATCGATGCACATTGAAAGAACCTCCATTTTCGATAATGTGACATAAAATTACCTCAACTGATGAAATAGAAGTTAATTCGTACACAATAAACCAGTTTACAACAATAGTTGAATGCATTTGCATAATACTTATATACCGAGGTGTTAGCTAGAAACAGGCCTGACTTCGTCCTGTTTCCATACATCTTTGGCGGAATGTAAATGTATGAAAAATAATCTTTGGAGTAAGTTGTCAATGCGTTAAAACAGGAATGTAACGAAATCGTTAGTAAAAAGTTGTCCTTGCACGAAACGACGCAGTCATACATGCAGTGATCGCCCTAGACCCTTAAAACCATTAGCCAAATTTTTAGCCAAATCAAAATTTTATTAGCCAATTCAGAAAGTTTTAGCCAAATAATTTATATCATTTTTATACGCCCTCATTTTCATGTGGACGTATTATGTCGCCCCTGTCCGTCTACGGAAGGTTGAGTTCGAATTTCGAGAAAATCGGACCATAGTGTAAAAATATGGTATATCATGGTTGTGGACTCTCTACAGGTCACAATTCTTATCCGATTTTGACGAAAAGTCACATTTCTAGGTTGTGTACCGTCACACCATAATCATAGTCGGCTTCGAATTTCATGAATATCAGACTGGAACTGACCAACAAAATGGCTGCTCCCAATACAGTATGAAATACAGGACTTAATGATGTAGGAAAAATCACTTTCGGTATTGCTTGTTCTCTATCCATCTCTCGAAAATGTGGACGTATCCTGCCTGGCAGTGCCAGCCTATCTTCATTCATATGTTTGTTAATTAAAAATGAAACTACGTGCTTGTTGCTTTTTAAACGTACCGGTAATACAAGACTCATAGCAGCCTAGAAAGGAAATAATATACAGTACAAAATCCTTATGAGTATCCTTTATCTAAATTGCTACGTATTTTTTTTTCACTTGGTTTTATCTAGTTCACTATATTGTCTGTCAATATATGAGTATAAGTTTTGGAAAAGGTGGGAAATATCACGTGGTTTGCGCGTGGTGGAATAAAGGATGAAAGGGGGGATATTCCTTTGATGTCACGTAATCACTGTCTAATACATTCCGGCTTCTAGATGCCGATATAAATTTAGAAATAATTTAGTGATTTATATTGTTATGCTTGGTTATTGTGTCGACAAATAAAAACTCATAATAAAGATCATACTTTATTAATTAATAATATTATCAACAAATAGGTTCCCATTAGATGTTTTATTTTTAACAATAGTTCTAGAATTGGCGGGAGAATGTCACGTGATAGCCACTGTTGACAAACGGCTCATGAAGGTATCGCTTTGATGTAGGCCTATCATTTCATGCACACGTATAGATATACATATGTACAGATGCTGTGCCGATTACTGTAAGGTATTATATAGTAATTAACACTTAAAATATGATAATCTCGACCATTAATGATACAGCAAATAATTTAATTCATAATGGATGGTGTATATTTTTGATTGCGTAAGAAGCGTGGCCCAATTATTACTTCAACAACACAGGGTTTTTGTTGATTCCCGCAGTAAAATAGTAAAAGTACCATGCGTTTCCTGACTAAAATAAAGACAATTATCTACATAGATCATCATGCCATTCGAGACATTTTAATGTGTAATGGTTTTATATCCACCACTATCGGTAATTTATTTGTATCGGCCGATATACTTAGCTGTCAATATCTGATATCGGTAAAACCGATAGGTGTCATATCGGAACATCACTACTTGTAGTGAAGCGAATGTACACTCGGCAAGCGGCGAGCATAATAACATGTATTGTAAACAGTGCACTGCCGCACAAAAGGGGCGTAACTGTGTTGTATAGTCTCTAGACTCGATCTTTCAGTCGTTTTAATGCGTGACATTGACTGATTTGCGACTTGTACGATTAAGACTAGAGTAATTAATGTACTAAAAATAGACACTCCATTGAATGATCGAAAGAAGCGTTTAACGAAACGATTTCAACTTTAATATTAACACATTTACAAAATAATTCATTCGCCAAAATTTTCGCCAGAATCATCACTTTATTCGCCAATAAAAATATTTGTCGTCATTGGCGAATGTCTAGGGCGGTCACTGTACATGTATGCGTACACTAAACGAAAATCGTGTTCTCCCTCAAGTCAACAACAGACTACAGCGATAACTTTTAACTTGACAATGTGTACATGTATTTGGGAATATGAACCACTTTTTGATTGCCACATGTTTAGGCCTATTGATTTCCGTCCAAGTCGAGAAAGGAGGTCTTTCCATTTCACCGTGGACAATTATTGAGGTTGAAAAGTCCATCACGGTTACAGACGTGTACAGACGTAATACCCATCCATGGTCATTGCTTTGGAACAATGCACATGCAGTCGTGGTGATCTGGTCCAGGGGGCCAAATGTCAAATTGAAAAAAAAAAGAATCCCCTTGACGCCCATACAATTTTCAACAACGACCACATTTTTTTGTTGGATAGCCACCATTGAAATAAATAAAAAGCCGCACTTCCCCCCTACATTTTCAGGTGCCAATTGCTCGAGAAACAAGACATTTCTTTTGTATGGCCTAATAACATCTCTTCCCCCCTCTTAACATTTGGTCAACATGCATTACCCCCTACCCCCCCTTTTTTTTATCGTAAATTCAGACGAATCACGGCATGAACCATGGATGATTGTAATAGCCAAAATCCATTAAAAAATCATGCCCGATTTCAAAGCAATTATTTAGGTATATCATAATTCAAACCATCAAGTACTAGAATTTCCAATGCTGACCATATGTGTGATGTTAGAAATGAAACATACCAATAACTGCAATAACTGGAGCTCCATCTGTTCTTCTCACTGACTCAACTTGTTTCGTATCTGTACATGGCTGAAATTAATGTTTCATAAACAAGCGTTTGCCATGAAAGATATGCCTACATTTTGCAAGAGATGGACACAGAACAAGCTAAAAAAAGATTTGATTTTTTGTACATACAGTACAATCAGGCGCCATATATAATCCAGGAAGCTACGATCAGATATGCAATATAATCCAGGAAGCTACGATCAGATATGCATGAATATCCACAAGAACCTAGTAGATCCAGGAAGCTGCCTGTTTATTGAAAGGAACCAAGATCTTTGCGGCCATGTGGGTCTGATTTATATGAAATTAAAACTCAACCATCATTAGGGTGTAACACACAAGTACATGTATATTAAACTGTTTATCTGTACACTCAAGGGCTATAATTCAGGAAGCTACCATTCGATATGTGAGAATATTGAAAGGAACCAAGATCTTCTATTGGTTATAATTATATAAACATGTATTTTTTTTTGTCCGGCAGTCAACGGCCATAATTCAAGATGGTATAATACAATATCCACATGAAAATGTGGGTGCATAGGGGCGACAGCACTATGCGTTTACATGAAATTGTGAGCGACTAAAAATTTAGCAAAAATTAAGTTACCTGGTAAAATTCCAAAAGAGATTCCTCTTTAAAGTAGGCCATAACTACTTTGATAAAGCCAATTAATTTGAAGTGGTTATAACTTTCTTTCACGTAGGCATCCATTTCGGCCAATTCTTTTTTAACTGTTGGGGACCTTTCACGTCTCAAAAAATGTAGAATTGAAAGCTTTTTCTTTTCGTTAATATAATCTTCCAATTCAGCCCCAGTTAGTTTATTGAAATTTCTATTAAAAATCTTTTTACAAAAAGATACGGAAACTCTTCCTGAATCTGTTCAATTGTAGCTCCATTATTAATGATTTTCCGCTGGAGACCATATGTGGCCAACATATATTCACTTATTGTTGAACTACAACTGTTAGTTTTTGATTTGATATGTTCTTTTTTCATCCAGTCTTTCATTTCCTGACTGCTCTTCATCTTCAATGTCTAAACTCCACTGGACACATCCATAATTTTTGGACAAATTGTCATAAATGCCTGTTTCAATACTTTTTGATCGGTTTAAATTGTTTAATCTATCCACAATGCTGGACATAACACTGGCATAGCCATTTCCAATTATTCTGCCTAATATACAGTCACTCAAAGAGTCTTTGTATTTGGAAACAAATTTAGATGCTATTACATGAATTTCTTTTGCAGTAGGCTTCTTGCAAACCTCTCGTATGGAGTAACAAAGTATTCTTATCGCTTCTTGGCGCAATGAATGGTTTGGTCTGAGCTTGTTTTTGCACATATCCATAAATTCCTTTGGGAAATTTTCCCAAGGAATTTTGAAATCGTGTACCCACATTGCTCAATCTGTTGGGCAAGGGCAATCTTCAGAAAAACTACTGCTAGCACTAACAGTACTACTAGTATTGCATGAACTGTTATACGGTGTCCAGGTTAATGTACTGTGGTCGGTTTGATATGTACTATAACTATCTGAATAATCAGAACTAGCTAGAAAACAGAAATAAAGCCATGAGCGGAGTAAATATAACCCATAATCACAGAATGTGATGTAAGAACCACAACAGCCCGGCAAGATACGCCCACATTTTGCAACAGATGAATAGAGAACAAGCTAAACAAAAAGCAACTTTTCGTACAATCAAGAGCCATAATTCTTGAAGTGACGATCTAATGTGCACAAATATTGACAGCAACCTATACCTCTGGGTTATAAACATGGATTTAAAGTTTCATCAAAATCAATCAAAATTATGAATTCTAGACAGCCCACAACCTTGATACCATTTTTGTTTTTAACACTATTTAGGTTATAAACCAATTGTTACAAGTTTCATCATAATCGTATCGAAATTGTGTCGTCTTGTAGAGGGTCCACAAACTTGATAGGCCTATACTATATTTACACTATTTGTGTACGCACGACAGTTATTTTGGACGGCAGTTTTGCTCTGATTTTTACGAAACCTAGCCATCATTACAGTTTAAAGATACATTCTGGGAGATTAGATAATGAGTTGACAGTTCTCACTATAATAGTTCAAAATAGGTTGCCAGGCAACGAAACATACGCCCACCAGCAGCTAAATCGTCCGAGCAGTCAACAAGAGTGGTCGCATATTAAGTAATTATAAAAATTCATTAGGATTTGTTTGGTTTTTATAAAGTTCTGCCACATGCAAACGTTTAGTATACGAAACATTTAATATTATGGAATTAGCTGTACAATTATCAAAATTCATTGAAAATCAATAAAAATACTTGTTTGTCTCCAGACCTTAAACTCTATTTCAAGTTTCATCCAAATTGCATTAAAATAAACTGTTTCAATGGCATTTAGTAATTGAACTAGAGTATACAGGTCACAATTCTATGGAATACAATTACTGCTTATTACTGAGTGATGTTTCGACTAGGCTTTTATCAAGCAATGATAAAATCTAAAAAATAAGACAAGTCAATATATACATGTACATAACAATACATTCTCAATGCTGACAAAACAGGGATCTCCCTTAATGTATTGTTATGATGCTAGCGAGGTAGGTATGCAAGGTCTTATTTTCGAACTAAAATGCTTGTTTACATTGTTCAGGCATTTCTGAACATCAAGTATAATGAGACCTACATTCACGCAGAGCCGAAATACAGCAGACATTAGATCTATTTTGATAGACTATAGAGCAATAACCATCATTGACCTTGATCTTGAATTTTAAAATTCTGTAAGTTTGGACCATATAGGAACATTTTGATGAAATTAAAGTTTTTTGGTAGCCTAGCATTATAGTGTATTTTTCATTTCATAAAATTAAAATGTTTCCCAAAAACATAATTAAATAGAGAGAGGTCTGTACTGTAACTGTAGATCTGTCATTTTTTCCTTTTTTATGAACCTACGAATGAAACACATGGTCACATCAAATGTGAAATGTCACCTCTAATCCTTTAGTTATACTAGCATCTCACTGTTATACATACCTGCTTTTGGAAATACACAAACATAAAGTTTGTCCCCCCAGCAACCTTCAGGCGGGTGCAAACTACCATCTACAAGCCTTAATCCTCAGTAAGATCCAGTGATTGGATTTCTGTACTTCAACCCACATGCTGAGGGAAACTGGGCCGATAGCGTCGACAACAACAATGTGCCGTCTTCTTCATTGGGTAAATCTACTGGTTCATCCGACTCACGCTCAACCACTTGAATATACTGACTCATTTCGTAGCTTAACGCAGCTTGCACAATACCTCTACTTTTCACACCTGCACCAATATCGTATTCTACTACGTCATAGTCAGTGTCACTACACAATTCCGTGAGATACGGCGCATGCGTATATGGTCAGTTTAACGCGTGCTTGCCTGAAGACGACAACCTGCCGTCTTTCAGTCTTTTTAATTATCCAACAACATCGATAATTTTACTTGTGTCCCGATACAACCTGTATCGATTTCACAGCCACGTAACGTTATAGAAACGTTTGGTTTAGCTTATCTGCCGTAATTATCGTGGTAATCATTTTTAGACCCTAAAAATTTCCAACGATAGTGTGCCTAAAATCACGTCAAAAATGGCGGATTCGGGCTCCGCAGAAGGCGAAAACATATTCGCAGTCACCGACTGTGACACTGTTCTCACAAAAACCGACAAACCTATACCGGATATATCCACACCAGGATTCTCCATGTATGTTATAAAAAACTTAACAGAACTTACCCAAGTCGTTAAGAATATGGAATCGAAAATGGACGAAAATCAAAATAACAATAATAATAACAAAGCTAGTAGTAGTAACACTAACAGCACCAACAACAGTCAAACAAATGACAGTAAAGGTAAAACTAACCCCAACACCAAAAATCGGGGGAAAGGTAAAAAGAGAAAAAACTATAAATTTGGACACGATTCTAGCTCTGACTCAGACTACACTACCAGTGCAAAAGCTAGAAAGATTTCTATGCCTTCGAAACATATCTCTATTAGTACTACTACTAGTAACAGTAGTTCTTCAACTTTTATATCTGAAGCCAGCGAAGAAGACTTCGAATTACTTGTAGCCAAACAAAACAGTGCTAAGGATAACACAAGTAAAAGAAACACAAAGGATAACACTTCCCACTTTCTATCAGATATAGAACAGGACTTGAACACGGAACAGGCTACCGATCCACCTGTCACCGACAAACTAGCCTCCATAATCGACAAAAGATTTGCCGGCAAGATGACCGATGAAAAATTAAAGGATAAGATGGGAAAATATATCTGCCCTGAAAATATTAAAAACCTGTCTGCTCCCTTGGTCAACATGGAGATATGGCAGAAATTGAATACCTTCAATAGAAAACAAGACATTAGAATGACAAACATACAAAAAACTATTCAAAAGGCAGCCATTGCTATCACTAACACCACACAAAAACTGCTCAAAAGTGACAACTTAGAAGGTAACAAAAAAGCTATCGAAATGCTTACTGATGCTTTGGCTCTCTGCGGACATGCGAACTATGACATGTCTCTCCGACGAAGAGAACTTATTAGAAGTGCCCTGAACCCTGAATTCAGGTCTATCTGCTCTAACCAAGTGCCTGTCACAAACCTTTTATTTGGGCCGGACCTCCCTAAACTTATGAGGGATATCAAAGAATCCAACCACATTGGCCAAAACCTCAATAAAAGAAAAAGGGAGGACAACTATGGGCAATTTGGACATCAACACCCTGGCATACACCGTAAGTCTTTTTTAGGCAAACGCCAATGGACCCCGAGAGCTCCGCCACCCAAGAGCTATCGCCAGCAAGGGAAGCACTACAACAACAGGAAGAAAATCGACAAATAAACCTTAGTACTTCATCAAACCTCTTACCACTGGATACTGAGGCAAGTACATTTAAAGTTTTCATAAATAAGTTTATTGAAAAAACAAAAATTGAAGTTAAACACTTTAAGGCTGGCAACCTAAAACAAAAATTACATATTTGGAAGCAATTAACAAGTGATGAGGAAATTTTACAATTAATCAAAGGAGCAAAATTAGAATTTACTGAAAATCCTAATGGCCTAACATATAATTGTAGAAACATAAATTTCAATTTAGAAGAAACCAAAATAATAGATAAAGAAATTGACAATTTAATTAAAAAACAAGTAATTGTACCCACAGTTAGAGAACCTAACGATTTTTTGTCGCCAATTTTTATCAGGGCAAAAAGAGAAGGAAATTCTCATCGCATTATACTCAACCTAAGATGGACACTCTTTCATCAGTACTTAAAATGGTTAGACAAGGATGCTATATGAGCTCAGTGGACTTAAAAGACGCTTATTACACTGTCCCTATTAAAGCATCTCACCAAAAATATCTAAAATTTATGTGGGAAAACAAATATTACAAATACACCTGCTTTCCAAATGGGCTTGCTTTTTGTCCACGAAAATTCACAAAGTTGTTAAAACCAGTTTTTGCAAATTTAAGAGCAAAAGGGTTTCTCAGTGTAGGTTATCTTGATGACTTGTACCTTCAAGGGAAAGATCCATCTGACTGCAGAGCTAATATAAAAGAAACTATTAACCTGGTATCTAACTTAGGCTTCACAATCCACCCTGACAAATCAGACTTAATTCCTTCTCAAAAACTTACCTTTTTAGGGTTTACAATAGACTCATGTGCTATGACAGTTTGCTTAACAAAAGAAAAAGCTATTAAAGTAAAAAATGCTTGCACTTACCTCTTAAATAATAGAACATACTCGATCAGGACAGTTGCACAAGTCATTGGGTTACTAACCTCCAGCCTACCTGGAGTAATGTATGGGCCACTATTTTATAAACAAGTTGAAATTTAAAAAACGGCAGCTCTTAAAAACAGCCATGGGAACTTTGACCAAAATATGTCCTTGACCCATCTAGCCAAAATTGACTTAAATTGGTGGGTCAATAATATTGAAACCTCATTTAATTACATTAGCCGGGGAACACCTAAACTCTCAATTACCACAGATGCCAGTCATATTGGTTGGGGGATGGCAATGGAGACATTTAGCACCGGAGGTCTATGGACAGAGAAAGACTTGCAATGTCATATTAATTACTTAGAATTAAAAGCTATTCTTTATTCATTACAATGTATTCAGGATAAAATTAAAAATATGCATATCAAAGTCATGAGTGATAACACAACGGCAGTTTCGTGTATCAACCACATGGGCACTTGTCATTCAGACAACTGCAATAATATAACTCGCAAAATCTGGCTCTGGTGTAAGCAACACAATATTTGGCTAACCGCTGCATTTATACCTGGCCGACTGAACACTCTGGCTGATTATGAATCGAGGAAAGGCTTACATGACTCTGAATGGATGCTTACCTCATCTGTTTACCTGAAAATTACAGAAAAATTACAATTTAGACCCAACATTGATCTCTTTGCCTCGAAAGATAACTTTCAAATTAAACGTTATGTCTCGTACAGACCAGACCCAGATGCTTTTGCCATAGACAGCTTTTCGATTAATTGGCAAAAACATAAATGCTATCTTTTTCCTCCTTTCAGTGTCATCCCTCTTGTACTTAAAAAGTTAAACGAAGAATCAGCAACAGGAATAATAATAGTACCATACTGGCCTACACAATCTTGGTTTCCTACTCTAGCTAGATGTCTAATTGATTACCCTTTTCTACTATGCAGGATGAAGAATCTCCTTCAAAACCCCATATTACCAGAAACGACTCATCCACTTCACAAGAACCTACAACTGATGGCATGTCTTGTATCCGGAGTTTTCTCAAGTCAAAAGGACTTTCATCTACTACTGAGCAAACAATCATGGAATCCTGGAGAAAAGAGACCAAAAAACAATATGGAACCTACATTCGTAAATGGGAAAAGTTTTGCCATTCCAGAGGGACAAATCCATGTGAGGCGACTATAGAATCTGGACTAAATTTTCTAGGATTTTTAGCTGATTTGAATTACAGTTATAGTGCAATTAACACTGCTCGCTCTGCTATCTCATCTATTATGAACTTTCAAGGTTTGAATTTTGGAAGCCACCCTTTAGTGTCAAGATTTATGAGAGGTTACTTCAACGTCAACCCTTCATTGCCAAAATATACAGTTTGGGATGTGAACTTAGTCTTTAACTACCTTATCAAGTTATCTCCCTTAGACAGCCTGAACTTAAAAGAGATTACATTAAAACTCTGTATGTTATTAGCACTACTCACAGCACAGAGACGACAAACACTTCACAGTCTAAAGACTGACAGTATTACATTTTATGATGACTATTGTGTCGTCCACCTCCAATCAATTCTAAAACAATCCAGCCCAAAAAGACACCTAGAACCCATTGAATTGAAACTGTACAGTGATCTTAATTTGTGCGTATTTACCCACCTTAAACTTTACTTAGAGAAAACTAAATTGCTCAGAGGAAATGAAACTCAAGTGTTTATTAGCTTTGTGAAACCACACCGAGCTGTTAATGCTGACACAATAAGTAGATGGATTAAGGAAGTTCTTTCCAAGGCGGGGATAGACACCAGTATTTTTGGTGCGCATAGTACTCGAGCAGCGGCGGTCTCCTCGGCTAGTGCTAAAAATATTCCTGTTGAAATCATCCTCCAGACAGCTGGTTGGTCCAACCAAAGAACATTCCAAAAATTCTATAATAAGAACCAGTTACCCTGTGAAAGCCCTAACTTTGGAGAACTCCTGCTCAAAAAGTAATACAAAAACTATATATAATGTAAAACAATATCACAATATCAGCTAGATAATAAATAAAGTTTAACTAATTTGTTTTGTACATAAAACACCTTACTCTGACCACAAGTTAGAATTACCTCCCCTACATAAATGTTGGGGGGGGACTCAAAGGCCCAACAAACTTTTAATCCCTTCTTATCAGGGGCATTATGGGCCTATATACATTAAGGGCTGCTGTATGTTTGCTTTAAAGTCTCACGGAATTGTGTAGTGACACTGACTATGACGTAGTAGAATTTAAAAATTAAACGAGCTTACCTTTAGGGAAGTGAAGTTTGATTATAATTCTACAAGTCATAGTCAGGAACGGAGGAATTACGTGCCCTCCCAAAACTTTTAAAACCCTACCCAAAATTCCTCCTAAACATACATCACCCCAGATTTACAAAGACTGACCATATACGCATGCGCCGTATCTCACGTAATTCCTCCGTTCCTGACTATGACTTGTAGAATTATAATCAAACTTCACTTCCCTAAAGGTAAGCTCGTTTAATTTTTAAATTCTATGGCAGCACGATAGGCAAATTCACCCTCGAAATGGCGGGAAGATAAAATGACCCCTAGGAGTAAAGATTTAGTCAAGGGGAGATAACTGTAATGGAAAGGTTTTCAATTCAATCACAATTTTACACAACCGTGCCTCATTTCACGCAATACCTCTCGGTAAATCAAATTGGTCCCATTTCTCTAATTTTTCAAATTGTAATGTTTGTCCGTTTTCGGTAGCGTTTGCCGGCAATTTGCATTTAAAAATGCTAGAGATGACGGTAGACTGGCTTTTAAATGGAGCGCTAAATAAGACACATTCGCGTCAGTGTAAAGCCAGTAGCCTAAAAGGACTGTTGAAAATTTACTTGAGTTAATTCTTAATTTGATAGCAAAGATTGGTTGAATGAGCTGATGAATAGCATATACTAGTTTTTTCTAACACCAAAATTGGTAAATCGCGGTGGCCTTAATTCCGAACTCTTTCACTGAGAAGTGTACGTAGGTGTTCAGGCGTGGATAAATGGTAGGCCTATAAAGTGACGCAAGGATGTGGTCTGCTTTTTATTTTATTTCGGGATTTACCATAGCGTATACATACATTTCTAAGGGATTAACATTTTAGGCTATAGGTATAAAGCCTGGAAAGTATACAGGAAAAGATTTAACGGTTGCAAATAAAGAAGGCAAGAACCCCCGAAATAGCCGTAAATCAGAGATGGGGCAGAGCGTTATTTTTATTCATTTCTGATTAGCAAGTCCACTTGTTAATACGAATGGACAAGAGCGACCAGGGCACTCCAAACGTTCAGAGACGTTCCGAAAGAAACCAGGGACCACCTCAAATATAGAAATATAGGGCAAACATGACAAATTGAAATCCAAGATAGATATTTATTAAAAAAGGAATTTACGTTTTGAAATTGCTGGAAAGATCGACAGAGTAATTGCTAGATTACATATCGATTTGTTAATTAACTTGAATATTCTGTTAAAATACACAGTTTGTTAGATTGCATACATATTCGGTAAATTAACTTTAATATGTTGTTAAAATACACAATCTCGGATGTTAAAGGTTAAATTTTTTCATAAATGTTTATAAACACAGTTTTTACGAAATTTAACATCTGATAGTTTTTTAACAGGACAGTTTGTAAAATTTTACAGTAATTGCATGTTTTTATACATATAATTTTTACAGTGTATTAAAGTCCGTACGATAAAAAAAAACAACATATGTCTTGATTGTTCCATTTTTGAATTTAATCACCAATGAGCGTTGACTCCCAGATCCGACTGAAATCCAGTGAAAATCCGACACAAAATATGGCATCAAGAATTGTTTATGGTCTTTTCATGTTAATAAATGTCTAATTCATAGTTTATATAACGTATCAGGTCTAAAAAAAGACCTGCAATGGGCAGATTTACCTCTTGTATAATGTATGTTTAACTTATTGGTAGCTATCGTATTCGGTAAATTTATTGTCACTTATTAGCATGCAATCTTACAGATTTTACGTTTACTCACATTATTTTGTAAACTGTCACATTAGAAACATGAGTAAAATTACAGCAATTAAAGTTATTTGTTTTTACCATAAGATGTTCGAAATATTTACCAAAATGTTCGGAATATTTACCAAAATGTTCGGAATATTTACCAAAATGTTCGGAATATTTACAAAAATGCTGTATTACCAAGTTTCATTCTTCCTTACAATAAACTTTGATGAAAACAAAGGCACATTAAAACTCGGTAAAAATACATGCTTACATATGTAGTATATCAATATTGAACCGTAAATAGCAAAGCGAGAAGATATATTTACACATTTACGTTTATTCACATTTTTTTTTGTAAATTTACTTATTGGTAAATTTACTGTCTCTTATTTTATTTTAGTATTCCATAGCAACGAACCATTCCTGATAACTATTTTCTAATAGTATCCATTCTAATTTATTAACCATAATATGGACAATCACCTTTTGTGAAACTTGGTATACTGCTTGTTTTGTATATTTAATTTCCATTATTTATACGATCTATAACGTGTATTATTTTTCATCGTACAATAATCAGATTGTAAGTATGTTGATAAAAGTATAAATCATGTTTTGACATTCCGGCCATAGGTTACATCTGAAGGCCTGGAAACGCCGTAAGAACTGACGATCGGCGGTTTCAACCTGTATTAGCTTACAGAATTAGTCATATGACCTCGGTACGCAACAACAAGCGAAGTTTAAAGTGCTTTATATTAAGTTGAATTTTTTTTTTCTTACGGGGAAATTGTTAATAGCCTAAATGAAGCGGGGGGGGGGGTTGTGTTTTTTTGAAACATTTGTCTGTAATTCTTTAGTTATTGCTTTCAGGTAAATTTACATTTGTTACGGTGAATTTACAGTTCAAGGTTAAAAAACAAACTTACTGTAACCGGTCATTTAATGTATTGCGGTGAATTTACAGTTCAAAGTTAAAAAACAAACTCATAGTTATTTTCCATTTACCGTTTTCAGGTAAAGTTACACACAAAGTCTAAGTACAGGAACTCTGTAATATTACAGCTGAATGTTTATTTACAGCAATTTTACTGGCGACTATAGCTGCCAGTAATTTTCGTGTAAATTTACCAAATTTTTTCTAACCGTGTAATAATAAATTTCATTCCAACAGCCAGGCCATTGCGTAATACTACACAGATACAGACTATCGGTACCTGCATTCGCCATTCAAACGACATATGTGGTGCTTCTGGTCCCGATGTCAAAGTGAAAGTATGTTCTGCAAATTTATTGGTATTTTACTTGGATCGTTCAGGAACCGCTTTGTCCGGGTATTGTGTTGGTAAGTGTGTATTTTATGTGTTATAAATACATTACATCGCAAACTACATTTTAATAACTCAAGTTTCTATTAAATGTTTTGTATGCATATAAAGAGAGTGTTGCAGATTGATTATCTAGACAACGAGACGATCGGATCGTCAATTCCTACTTAACGTGGTCATTGTGAAATAGCTGAATTCCAGTATTATTTGGCAGTACCCTGAAAAGGACATATTTTGGATAAATCCATAGATAAATGACGATTAACCCAACACCAGAACATCGATTTGTTCTGAAAAATATAAATGTTGGAACATATCTACTGGAAATGAATTAGCTACTCTTATTTGTTCCCCGCCTTTCGAAGAAAGCAGGGGACTATTAAAATGGGTTCGTTCGTTGGTCTGTCCGTCACACGTTTTGGGACACAATGATTCTCCTAATGCTGACAGAATGTTCACATGTGGTGTAGGTGTTTATCACGTTAATGACTCGATGGAGTTCGAAGACGAGAATTTTGTGCTCAGGGTAAGCAGAAGCAGAGATAAGCACTTTGATGGGGGATGACTTTGGTTTTAATGAAGCGAGAGTGATGAAACTCCAAATATAGATTCATGCATTACCTTGACTAAGTTCGATGATGGGTATTTTATGTTAAGGCTCAGGGAGCAATAAGCAATTTGATTGGTCAAAACTTTGGAACATAACATATCTGCTTTTAATTGAGGTAGAATGTTAAGACTTGATGTAGATGGTCATTAGGTGAATGTCTTGACTGAGTTCAATGATTAACATTTTGAGCTACAACTTAACAGACGTAAGAAATGTCATTGGTCGATGCTTTTGGACAAGATAACTTTGATTCTATCTGATAGAAAATGATGAAACTTGGTGTACAGTGCCGGATTTGCCTTGTGGGGGGACATATACAAACTGTGCGGGGCCACATGGTTGTTTGTTCAAATTATTCGTAGTGACCGCGGACCGTACTATAAATATGTACTCCGCCCCTGAGGTCTTTTCCTCCAGGATGTTTTTTTTTTAAAAATTAGGATTAATTTCAGTGCATCTGAGACAATTTAGGCAGCGATTTCATTGACGTTTAGAAATTGAGTATTTTAAACAGACTCTTTCTCTTATGATGTTTTCATTTACTTTATTTTAGTGCATCTATTTTAGGTGACATTAAACATTAAACTACCATCAGCAATGATTGTCAGTGAAGAGTTTTTGAAGGAAACCTCTAACAAGAACATTTACAAAAACTTCCTTCGCGACTTGAGGAGAGCAAAGGTGGAGATGCTGTTGTCAATATCGAGATCTTGGCCCCCTCAGCCCAGGTACCGGTTGGCTCCGTCCGGGATAAAATATAAGTATGACTCAGAATAGTGGGGGCCCCTTAATGTAGGGGGCCCGGGACATTTGTCCCACTTGCCCCCCCCCCCCCGCCCCCCCCCGCCCCCCCCCCCCGATCCGGTGCTGTTGGTGTATAGTTGATAATCAGTTTGATCGCTTGATAGTTTTGAAAAAAAATGTGCTATTTATTGATATGTGTCATCTATTTCTTTGGGGATTTTGGCAGGGGATATCCGCCTCACTGTTTGTATTGTCGGAAATAGTCTTGGGACCTCGAAAATATACTCCACTACCCTGCAACCACACACACACACACACACACACTGAATTTGCCTGGTCTGGAACCAAAGATAAAGTTTTCATCAGAGCGGGCGGGCGGGTTACCGGATTCAAGGTCTAAGAACGTCTGATTTTGTCCGAACGCGACACCAATGCTTCATAATAAGTTTGAAAGGAATCCACTACAAAATGTATCCTCCTTCGCTTTGACTAGCTATTCAGCAAACTGGAGAGGGAGTGGGGAGTGTTGTTAGCCCGAAACGTAACGTAGCGTAGTCTTGAATATGGAAAAGTCTCGTTCTCTCAAGACCAACAAGGTGATCGTGATTATTATGGTTATATTTTAGAGTTTATTCAAATATACAAATGATAAATCGTATGTTTATTTCAGGTTCACTAGAAGGCGGTGGTAAGTTTTGTTGCTTTATGAAAATACAGATGATAACTACATACCGGCATAACACACCGGGTCATTCTTGGACTAACATATGGTTCAATTTTATTTCAATAATTCACTTGTTCGATGGAATCTTTAGCAGTGGGCAGAAACCGGGGTACCCAGAGAAAACCCACAAAAGAGGAATCGAAACCACGCCACTTGACTCAGTAAGAGTCCTTGTGTAGGCGTTAAACCAAAAACCCTCCTAATCCCCTCTACACATACTGATGCAGAAGATTTGGTGCAATATTTAGCATGATCGTAAATAATGGAAAAAGTATTTAATATATGGTAAACAATTCTAAATCAGTAAGCTTACTTGATCGAGGCCTGTATACATCTTCCGTCAGTCCTTCTCTTTCTTGTGGATTCTAGAGATTTAGTCCAACCCGTTTTGTTATGTTCGTGCTTGATTATTGAACTTGTAGCTGGTTTATTTATAGATGCTTTTTTTTAAGATATCCCGGATTTTAGAACCGTACCAAACGTCACTTACGATCAAGTTACCAATAAAAACGTGTCACACTTCCGGTTCTTCTGTAACTTTACCAAATCAACAGATAAAGCATTAGTTTATCAAGCACATTGGTATGTACCTGTTAATACAGTCATGTATAATACTGTGTATCCTTAGGGTTTCAAACACTTTACCGGAAATATTTCTAGTTATTTATTTGCTATATATGTTTATGTTGGGTTAGGAGAGGGGCAGAGATTTTCATTAAGATAACCTAGCGGGAATCAATTTAGTTTGTGATTTTGTTTAAATCACGATTTTGAATATAGCAATATATTTGGTTTAACGGAAGTTCGTTTGTTAGCCACACTACAGTGTTGATGCTTATCCATGTTGATGAGATATATAATTATATCAATCAACACCGCTGGATTGACTGGTTAACCGTCAGGTCATTCTGAGACACGCTACCTGCGGAGATAGCCATGATATCCAAATCACGTGATCTACACATCACAGGCCATGACATTGCCGTCAATGTGTCATGAGGTCAACGACACGTTATATTGTAAGCAATAGGTTTATCTTCAGCATTGTTTCCTTTGCACCCATTATGACTATATAATTCGTACATTCCCAACATGTTCTCTCTTCTTCCAATGATTTTTCACAAAAATAACATCTACAACTCATAGAATTGGCGTCGTCTTCAATGACAGCGTCTGCGAATGGTTGTTCGTGGAGCCTGCCATCTTGGCACTATTTTGTGCGTAATTCAGTTCTCAAACAAATATTTTAAACTTTAACGCAAATTTAAATAATAGCCAAATTCTGGCTGGAATTACTGTGCAAAATGGCCATTCGCTTTTTACGTGCGAAAAAGATAAGAGAAAAGCAGAATATTGTAGAAAAAACAAAATTTAGTGACAAACGGGGATATCCCAAGCTCACACAAATAGGGGCAACCAGTAACGAAACAATGGATTGAGTCGGCCCGATTGCACATAAAAAACGGCGAGAAAATAACTTATCTCGACAAATTGACTAACAAGCTTCGGCCGCCCGGCTAAATCAACAATGGCTAGAGATTTCAAAGGAAGGCCAAGATTGGTTTGAAACAAAGTTATTGTGTTATAAATAACTGGAAAGTAGGTTTCATGTCACATTCATGATTATGCACGGTCTTCCAGATAGTTCCTTAAAGAGTGCCAGCTTGCAGATTTCCTGTTATCATGCCAGGTTTCCGTATATGTTAATAAGTCACGTGATATCCTACATTTGAATATGAAACTTGTTGCTGTGCGACAGATGATATGTCGAAGCGTTTATGTGGCAGAGCGCAAATGTAAAATGTAAAGGGAGAAATGTAGAAACGTAAATAAAAGTATTTTCTAACAAAACATTTGTCATTTATGTCACTTAACATTTGACGTTTTGCATTTAACTCTTGCCTTAGAGGTATTTTGACGTTTATCATTATCGGTATTAGGACTTTCTAAATTGTACTTTTTACATTTAATCAATGGAAACGGCATTGTCGCAAAGCATTTCATATTGGCAGCGATACTCTTCCATATGTCACAAGCCCGAGGCGGTTGGGTTAGAGGGGACGTCCTGCAAAAAAAAAGAGTTGTTGTGAATGGCGCCGGGTTTATTACGCTACAAGAAAGACGCAAACGACACAAACTGACATTTATTTATAAAATCATTAATGACCCGACACGTGTGACTTTCTTGTAGCGACCTAAATGGGCACAAATTTTTACGACATATCTCCGAGGATCCATCATGCAGCTGTGGTCATCGCTTTGAAGATTCTGAACATTTTTTCCGCTGGTGCCCACTGTATTCAGATGCACGAAAAACACTATAAATCTTTTACCACCTCACTAGTAAACAATTAAACCGCTTCTATTTGGCATAGAAAATCAGGCTACATCAAATAACATCTTTGTATTAGTTCATGATGTCACCAGACGCTTCAATATCTGATTTACTCATTCAACAATTTTAATTCATGTTTTAAAAAATTTTCATCCTTATTATATATGTAAATACCAGATCCGTTTATTATGTTTTATATTCTTTGTATGAGGAGAGGTGTGATATAGGCTATGCCTGTTCCCTTTTCATAAATTTGAAATAAAATATTATTTACAAAAAACGATGGATACAGACAGAAGGGACCCTATTGACGATATAAAAGTAGTTTGCTGCCCATGAAGAGGGAGAGAGAGAGAAATGGGGTTTAACGTCCACTCGACACAAACTAGGTCATTTTGGGACTAACCCATGAAGAGGAGTTGGATGATCGAATGGTTAGCGTTTCTAATCCTCGGTTGTACGTGGCAAGGTGTGGGTCGCCTGTCCAACCTCATGGGTTTCCCCCGGGCTCCCTGGTTTCCTCCCACTGCTAAAGATCCCTACGCACAAGCGAATTTTTGAAATAGAATTAAACCATATGTTAGTCCCGAAATGACCTAGTTTGTGTCGAGTGGACATTAAACCCCATTTCTCTCTCGTCACTTGGTCCCTTCTATCAGAAACCATCGCCAAACCTTATTCCACGAGGAATTGTATACCGACTAACGTGTGTATTTAAACAAACTGATCAGAAATTCGTGTGTAAATTCGTGTTTTCATATAGGTACGTGAACAACCGTTATATATACAGTTCACCTTTATCTGCTTATAATGATTCGGCCAACGAACGAGTTCTAACAGAAGAAAAACTACGGGAAGTGGGTGTGGATACTGTTGGCTTTGATGTAAGATTTTATTATAATATATTTACAGCTTCCAAAATAACTAAAATGCAAACTAATGAAAATGTCTTCAATAGTGGCATTAAAATTACGTAATTCGCACAAAAACAATTGGCTCTTCTATAAAACCATTATTTAGTCATATTAAATTTAGTCCACCCATTAACGGTAAAATCAGCTTTACTAGATGCCCCCCACCCCACTACAGAACTGTATTATAATAATTTTAAAATGAAATGAAAATGGGTTTAACGTCCTATTGTACTGCTCCGAACTGGGCTAATGAAGACGGACATACGCCATACAAAGTGCTATGAGGGAAATTTTTCCCGGGCTGAGATGCCACGGCCGACTCATATATCGAATTCCAACTGCCAAGGGATCCTTTACGTGCACGTCAATGTGTACACGGGACCTCGGTTTTTCGTCCCATCAGAACGACTAGACAGCTGTCCTTGTCAGGCCCTCCGTCATGCACCACTGAACTTTCTCGGCCAATGCAGGGATCGAACACCCGACCTCCAATATATTTACAGCACAATACAGTCCGATTAGAATGACACATTGCATTATAATTACAGTAATCCTTACTAAAAATCATTCTTTGAAACACCAATTTGTTAATCAATAAAATCCTCCCAGTCCATCCATCAACGGTTAAATCGACTTTATTTGATGCACCGAACAACCCACCACAGAACTGGCAAATCATTATGTGTTCAAGTTAACATATGGCCTCGTGGGCTCCTACGCTGTTGTTTGAAAGCACCTGTTACCGATCCCCGTAGGATTTTTTTCTTTTTTCTTGCGCCCTTGTATTACAATTTGATATTATTTTTCTTCAACAATACGGGCGATAATCCGGATAGAATCTCGGAAAACGTTAAAATAATAAGGTTAGTGAGCAAAAGCAAAGCCCGACAACGAGAACATGACATTGTGAACTCTTGCGCTGTTTCTGTAAGATGTTTTTCTTGCACCCTTGTATTACAATGTGTTATTATTTTTTTTCTTCAAAGATATATTGTGAAATTAGAGCAGGCCTTGACGTCAACGGACCAGCAGGTCTTCCATCTTCAAGTAACCCAATATTTATTGGTATAGAGGTTAGTCCCATCCTGATATTTACATGTGTCGACTGATTATGATATATTAAAGTAAGGACAAGGGGTCTTGAGACCATCAATTTTCATTCGTTTGTTAATATTTCTTGAACGTGCATTACTTTATCCTTTGTTGCTGGTGTGCATTTATTTAAAGTAACGATAACTCACGCGACGATTTCGTTAAACTATACGCGCGAAATAGTGCCTGTGAAATTTAAGTTCCTGCTGTTCTCCTCCGACTGGGATAATAAAGACGGGTATACGCCATAGAGTCTAGTATGTATTGTATGTAGTTTGATGGAAAATGGCAACACAATTGATTGCTGTGCATTATGCATGTGTCTGAAAGGAGTTTAATTATCAAATGCATTGATATAGGCTAATAGGCATAACTGAAAGACGACTTGTGATCTTGTTGACTACCCATTACTTTTTATTCAAAACATATGCCCGTTTCTAGCCTGTCCGATAAATTCGGGTCCTTAAATAGCTATATAATTTCGACTGAATTATCTGTGTTACGATTCGATGGTGGATATTCTTCAGCATCCACGGCAAATTTATATAAGCCTGAAACATTGATGTTACGAAATATACTTTACAGGTTTTGACGCCCGTTATTACCGTTACAGAGGGTAATTCTGGCGAGATCCAGATTAGAGCTACAGCAAAGATTGGGTGTCCCGATAATAATTGCAGATATGGTGTCACGGCCAATATACCAAAGACCGATACCTGCTCTCCAACAGTTCGGACAGATACGAATTGTGGGGTGAACATTGATTCTACCGATTGGGGAAAGATTTACAAGATCACAGTTATTGGTACAATCAATGGAGTTGGATATCAGCAACAGACACATATTATGAAAATCACACTTCGTTCCCCAGATATTTACAATGATCAAAAAATATGGGGAAATTATACTTTAGCTCCGGTTACGGTAAGGCCTTGTATGTTACAATTAAAGAGAGGCTGTGTAGTCTAAGTCTAGTGCTAAATCATTGAGCCACATATAGGAAATGTAATTGGGCTTAACAAGTGTGCTATGATGAGGTTTTGCCGTTGCCAGCCTCTCCGCCTACGCCACAGACAAAGGAAAACCACGCCGGAAAATCCCGATTAACTTCATCGATCAACACCCAGGTCGGAGAGGGGACCTCCAAACCATTACTCTCTGAGCTAACGCGACCCCTGCAGATTTAGGCAAGTCAATGAAACGGTCCGTGATATTTAAAACTTTCTCGATCACTTCTTGTTTCTGAACAGTTTGTTTTCCATAAACGTACATTTTATTTCTCTTCCACCAAACTTCCACCTGTTAAGTCATGCGATTGCCCGTCCGTCACGATAACTCTCTTTCTAATTGAGCTAGAATATTCCAACTTTGTGTAGGTGTTTATTGGGTCGATCAGGGCAATCAGAGATAGGTCATTTGATTGGTTGATGCTTTGGGACACGATAACTTTAGTTTTAATTAAGTCAGAGTGATGAAACTTGGTGTATAGTTTCATTACATCAGTACCTTGACTAAGTTTGATAATAAGCATTTTCTGCTAAGGGTAAGCAGCGCGATAAGCAATTTGATTGACCGAGACTTTGGGACACAATAACTCTCCTTTCATTGAGCTAGAATGTTCAAACTTGGTGTAGGTGTTTATATGGTCAAGCCCTTGATGTATTTCGAAGATGAGTCATTTCTGCGTAGGGTAAGCAGGGATAACCAATTTGATTGGTTGATTCTTTGGAACACTATGCCTTTAGTTTTAATTAAGTCAGAGTGATGAAACTTGGTGTATAGTTTCTATACATCAATACCTTGACTAACTGCGATAATGAGCATTTTCTGCTCAGGGTCAGCACAACGATAAGCAATTTGATCGGCCGAGACTTATGAACACAAAAACTCTCCTTCTAATTGAGCTAGAATGTTCACTTGGAGTAGGCATTCAATAGGTCAATGCCTTGATGGAATTCAAAGATGATCATTTTCTGCTAAGTGTAGGTAAGCAGAGATAAGCAATCTGATTGGTTGATTCTTTGGGGCATGAAAACTTTGGTTATAATGAAGCGAGAGCGATGAAACTCTTAATATAGATTCAATATATCATAACCTTGACTAAGTTTGGCGGTGAAAATTTTCTGCTTATGCTAAGGATCGAAAAACTATTTGATTGGTCGAAACATTGGAACATAACAACTCTGCTTTTAATTGAGGTAGAATGTTTAAACTTGATATATATGTTCATTAAGCGATTGTCTTGCCTGAGTTCAATGAAGAATATTTCGTGGTCAAGCTAAGCAGAGCTTATCAATTTCATCGGCCCATGTTTTGGGACATGATAATTCTCATTCAATCTGATAGAGAGTGGTGAAACTTTGTGTGTAGTTTGATTTCTTGATATTTTTGAATGAAATAAATGTTCGATTAATTAATATGTGTCATCTAATTTTTTGGAGTATTTTGGCAGGGGACATCAGCCTCACTATTGGCTTGTTTAAATAAAAATCGATGATCTATTCATGTCTATTGGTATGGTTGATACGAGTTTGAAGATTTGTTTATAAACCGTACTGTACTTGGGAGATACATTTTCACAGGTTACTAGCCCTCGATTAAATTATCGATAGCAGCGTGATTGAATTTTGTATCTTTGACGTATTTAACATCATTTACAAACGTCGTGTCAACAGTGTATTTGATAGTAACTATGGATTAAAGAAATATTATGTAAGATTTAGATAAAGAACTAGCCATTCTTGCTATAATAGTTCGAAAGTAGATAATGTAAAATGAATAATTTGAAAATTTCATTCAAATTACTCTATTGCGAAGATATTAGCCTTTGAAGCTTTGACAGACGTCTGCAATAAATTCAACCAACGTACTGGTTGGTCGAAGATAAGTCTCGGTCCTCCATATTTGATTAAATCAAAGTGTCGCTGAACCGTTCTAATCTATTTAATATCGGAGGAATCTGATGTCATCGAGGGTTGATCAAGGCCTGGATCAGTTAATTAATGTCTAATTATACTTTAGAAGACATTTCCGGCCTAAAGAAAAACCTGCAATTGACAGATTTAGCTCTTGCATAATGCATGTTTAATTTGTGTTGACTTTTTTAGGTGTATGTAATAAAGGATACTAAGGCTATAGAATCACGATTTTGTAGAGTACATTCTGATCCACATGTTTTTACTTTTGCGAAGAGGTAAGACTTTATATAATGATTCGATATATATATTCATTATCTGTTCATGTCCGAATGGATAACGCGTGGTTGGGTGGCATGATTTTGAATCCCCTCTTATACGTGGCAAGGCGCGCGTTGTCTGTCAAACCTTATGATATTTTCGTTCACATTATAACCTTTGAAGCCCATGGGGATCTTCATCCATCATATGGCTTTTTAGTTAGAACTTACCTTGAGGAATGGATATATTGAAAATAATATCACTTTAGCGTGGGTGGGTTTACTATGGACTGGCGAGCCCGCGATATGTTATAAATAAGCTGAGGAATATAGAGGTTATGTCTCGTGAAAAGAGAGAGAGAGCTGGGGGGGGGGCACAAGGTTCAATTTATTTCATTAATTTGCTAGCAGAGGTGTCTTTAGCAGTGGGAGGAAAGGGAGAATCGAACCAACAGTGGTGATTCGAAACCACGCCACGGACCTTGTGATCAAACGCGCGCGCATTAACTTTTCGGCCACCGAACCCCCATCGCGTATAGTACATCAATAGAAAACGCGGGCGATATCCCTCCACGCTCAACTAATATCGTTTCATATTGTTATCGTTTTTACATTTCAGACTGATGAGTCTCCAGATTCTTGGAACATTTACCATGTATCACAATAATAAATATAATACAGAGGTAGACTATATTTGCTGATTACACTCTTTTGCCTGTACCGATATTTAGGATTTCGATTTTTGTCTAATGTTTTGGACTTTTCGTACTTGGTTTTATTTTAATTTTTATAGCACAAGTTTCTAGAAGGTCCACATGCTTGATATATGTGTAGGATTTTGCCACTTTTTGTATATTTTGACTTGAAATATTGGTTCGATTGTCATGACTTTCGAACTCATCGGTAAATATGGTGTAACGCAGATATATTTGAACGTTTTTTTAAAAAATATAACCGGATAAAGGTGTGACCTTAAAAGGGAACCGCGCTTGGACCTCTAGCTGGCCGGTCAACTCTGGCTTGCGGCTGTGGTTTCGATCCCTGGTGTGAGCGTATGTGGCATGGCGATAGGGGCGTCTTCTCAACATCGAGGGTTTCCTCCGGGCACTCCGGTTTTCTCCCACTGCTAAAGACCCCTACGCGCAAGCCAATTATTGAAATAAAATTAAATCATATGTTAGTTCCGAAATGACCTAGTTTGTGTCGAGTGGACGTTAAGACGCATTTCTCTCTCTCTCTGTCTTAAAAGTGAACACAATGAATGATTTTATTGGACAAGTAGAAGTCATTCATTATCTATCCGAGAGCTTTGGCAGATAAGTTTCATTAAAATCGGCTGGCCCGAGGCAATTTCTTCTTGGCTTATTGGCGAATCTCGAATAACGAACACGTGCTGTTTTGTTGCCGAATCGAGAATAACGTGCTGGTTCATTATTTGTCGTTCTTGATTCCCAAATAACGAGCCAGCACGTCACTCTGGATTCGGCAACTCGGGCGATTGCGAGAGAGGAAAACATTGTGCACCCCCATACTCTTTGGATAACTAGCACTTCTTGCAAGTGCATGTGTTGCAGGGCATTCGCTCGATAACGTTGTTGTGTAGAATGGTACGGCAAACAAAGGTAAGCATGCTCGTAAAATAATCCCACTCGGCAAACCTCGGCAGATTCCAGAACCTACATCTAGCCTCGGCAGTATGGCAGTAAGTGATATCTACCTACGCCTATACAATTGCGATGCGGCGCCGGTTAACTTATTACGACAACTTGCCGCTTAAGAAAGAAGTTCTCAAAATTGCGTTGTTCGAAGGGTGTGTACAATTTCCAGTGCAAACTTTTCCTTGTCTAAAGAAAAGCGGATAAACGTGAAAGAAAATAAAATATTCTTCAAAGGTGTCGTCACCGACAACGTCGTTGGTAATCCGGGAACTTGAAAGTGGTTCTAATGGCGAACAATCTCATACAGACGAGGCTAGATGTATTCAAAATAAGAGTTTGTGGCATCGCCGTTGCTCGGACATATTTCCATCATAGCTAAATGGAGTGTGTCTGTCTTCTTTAGCTCAGAAAAGTTGAACGTTAATCCCGTTTCATATCATGTCTTCGGTATTATTTTACCTTTTCAGGTTCAAGTAAAAAGCTTCGAGTGTTCTAGCACTGGGCATGCCTACTGTATTTGTGGTATAGTCGTTCGAGTTGGACAGACAGTTTTTATGATGAATCATTGCTCCATCGATTATTGGTTTATTGATTATATCCAGTGTGATGATGGTGGTGATATTCTCGATGTCAAAAAGTTAAAAGGTGATTACAAGGTAATAATATATATTATTTATATGTTTATGTTGTTGTGCCCCATGAGTGCCGCGTCTGTCCTTGCAAATAGTGGTAATTACAAGGTAATAGTATATATCATTTATGTATTGGTGATGGTGGTATTCTCGGCGCTACGGCCTACTCTTATATCGAATTCCAGCCAATGTGTACACGGGACCTCGGTGTTTCGTCTCATCCGAACAACTAGACAGCTTACCTTGTCAGGCCCTTAGCCCTGCATCACTGACAATGAGAAACCACGTCGTAAAAATATTTATGAACTTTCTCGGCCAGTGACGGGATCGAACACCCGACCTCCAGGCTTAAATGGTGGTTACAAGGTAATATTATACATTTATAATGTTTATGTACTGTCCCACGATTGCCGCTTCTGTCTTTGCAAAAATCGACAGTCGAATTCAAGGCTGAAATTACAGACATACTTCCGCTTTAATCACATAAGGCCACAGGTCACTAAATGTGTCCCCAATGACTTTAATGTTAATTCTCGTCTCTTAGACCGGCTCTAACTTTTTCACAAATTTTCGTTGGGTAGAACTCTTTCTACCACAGATGGAGTAACATGTGGCAAACTCTTGTCCAAAAGCATGTATGAGGTTCACCATGAAAAACTTAAGATACACAAGCTGGAAGTAGAAACAAGTAAAGATGCAATTCCCGGCCCTTAATTTCAACGTAACCAACCTCACAACTCTTGAATCCTTTCGCCTCATGAATATTGACCAAAAACCGACAGGAAATCTTTTTTTCAAACCCTTTTTGTCGATTCTACACCAAAACGTCAACAAAAATGGCCATGCTAAAGGGGGAGAAGGGAAAGGGAGAGAAATACTAAAAATGATTTGGCCCTACAATAAACCTCGTACACCAATCTGCTACAATACTTTATAATGACCTAAGCTTTGGTAACGTTTTATTTTTATAGCGAAATTGAGATATCTGAAGACAACACCTCAAACCTTAGCTTGATAGCGTCGAGAGAATACTCTTCCAAACGTCGCTTAAATAAATAAGTAGCAGTTTTTCCATAAGAATGTGTTATAGTTTATACCTCAAACAAAGTTGTTTCTAAATTTTTTATGGATTTTCAGATTATGTTACCAACAGGGTCATATCTTGGTATAAATATTGAGATTGCAAACAATGATTCATACCTGGATATAAGTATGTTTCCGTCCGTAGTAGATGTCGGCGTGAGTAGAGGGCTGTGTGGTAATTTAACTGGCGTGAACTACGAGAATCAAAATGAATTAGTATTAAGGAATGGAAATACAACCACTGACGAAGCATTTTTCCTTGAGTCCTGGATGTAAGTAAAACTATTATCATCCAATTGCGTTGTTTTACCCACATGTCTTCAATGATGGCTTCTATATAATCAGGAAACGTTTGTAGTAATTTGACGAATGGATGATAACCAATACACAATATTAATACCATTTGTATTGAATAATAATAACACAATTATCAATGTCATTCGGAAGAGTGTGTATAAATATTCTATGCGATTCTATTCTCAATAATAAAGATACATTATGTAAGATGTAGATAAAGGGCTGGACGTTCTTGCTATACTAGTAGCTTAAATCAAAATATGGCTGAACTGTTCTAATCCATTTAATCGAGAGTTGGTTATGGCCTGGATATATTAATTAATGTCTAATTAATGATTAACATTTCAGGCATAGACAAAGACCTGCAATAGGCATATTTCGCGCTTGCATAATATTTGCTTAAACATGCATTATGCAAAAGCAACATCTGCCTATTGCAAGTCTTTCTTTAGGCCTGAAATGTTATCTAAATTATCAATTAGACATTTTAATTAACTTATCCAGGCCATAATAAAAACACTTGATGTCTAGGCTAGCCTTCGATGTTGGCTGGATTAGATTCCGATATGATGCTTAACGGCCATTGATAATTAAACTTAAAAACTGGATAATCGAGACTATGTTGTTTATATTAATGATTTTAGTAATGATGTCCGAGACTAGGCGGGAATTTCGCGCGCTTCGTTCTCGGCTCATTATGGATCAATTTGACTGAAATTTTCAGAAAATTACCTTTACACTATCTTGTTTTTAACTATTATAGTGGGAACGGTCAACTCTTTATCTTATCTTCCATAACCTTCGTTTAAGCGTTATTTACATAATAACAATGTCCGAAAATACATAGTATATGATGTGATGCCAATAAATACAAAATAAAATTTCACAAACTATGGGTAATATAGAAATGAAAATAATTACATTAATAACAAAAGAATATTATATGCATATTATTACTAACACGAAATATTAACTAAACTAAAATAATATATAGTAGAATTCCACTGATGACAGTGTAAGTAATACTGATCTTATCTCCCTATATAAACCAAACCTTCTCATCAGTTCAGATGTTTACTTGAAACTAAATTAAACATTTTAAAGGACAATATTGGTGTCAGTCATTATCACGTATGTTATAGAACTGGTTAAACACGTTTCAAATATAATTTAGCACAGAGATCATTGCTACGATAGATTAGTAATGACGGTTTTAGCTTTCGGAAGTGACGAACGCAAAACGAAAACACGAGTTATCCCTCTATGTAACTGACTATAAGGATATCTTTCAAGTCAAAAACGTAATTAAATGTCATTAGAGAACACGAGAATTAAAATAAAACCAAGTACGAATAATACAAACCATTAGTCAAAATTTGAAGTCCTAAAAATTAGAAATAATCCGTACATTCTCTTGTTTTTATTCATTCTATGGTAATTCAGGGACGTTTTCTATTTTTCTTGCGTGTTCCCTTATCTAGTGACAGTCAATTCGTTTTATGAATTGTCAGATATCCTCGCACAGTATCACACAACAACTTTTGGTCTTCAGTGAATTATTAGTGAGCATAAATTCGCCCATGTATCTTTTATTCAGCCAGTTACAAAGAGGGAAAATTCGTGTTTTCCTTTTGCGTTCGTCACTTCCGATTGTTTAAACCTACATTACGCATCTATCGTAGCAATGATCTCTGTGTTAAAATTATATTTGGAACACGTTTAACCAGTTCCATCACACATGTTGATAACGGCCGACACCAATATTGTCCTTTATGCAGCATTTCTTATTATAATTTGCTGTCGTGAGAAGAGAGGGTGGGCCATCTTCTTTCCTTCGCCATATGAAAGTCCAATTAAATAGGAGGTCCAACAGATTGGGGTATGGTTTCACCAATGCGGATAGGAAAAAAACCGTAATCATCTCTTTATAAACAACAACTATTGATTTCATCATAGCTGACTAAACTGGACACGTCTTACTTCACCGACCAACGTACCCATGACCTCGACGAGCTATTCGTCTCCAGTATGGTTTCAGATTATTTCAATTGCTTGTCTGTTTATACAATTATTTATCCCTATCAATAAGCAGTTGTTATCCTCTCCTATTATTAATTCGACAGTTAATCATTTTAACTAACATTGTTGTAAGAAATAAATAGTTGTAATTGTCTCCAATTCATTTGGATATTTCTAGGACTCCTCAAGGGGACGATATGTTTAAACCAGACAATATGGGTATGTTCAATGCATGGTCCCGTAGTTATACCACATGTAAATGCAATCCGGTACGTGATGGCGAAGTCACAAATGAAATCGATTGCTCCCCAAACAACGAACCCGTTATTTGTAATGAGGATGCAGAATTTAGAACAGTTCACAAGAAACGCTGTATTTCACCCGCCCGTAAGAAGAGATCGATACCCCAAATAAGATTTCACCCCGAGAATCATTTACGAATTAAAAGGGTAAAGTATACATAAATTGTTTCATTATAAAGTATTTTCGTTATTCTTCTCGTATTATTGTTTTACTTCTGCTTTCACAAAGTGCGATGTAGCAGATAAGTCGTATCTGAAAAACAATAAACTCCAAATTTACCCGGTGAGTATATTCGGCTCTATACAATTTACAAACATTAATTCAGCATCTCCGTGTGAAGTTTCAAATCTTGTGTGTTATTCTTTAATTGATTTAAGAACATTGAAGTAGATCCAAGTATAAATTCATGTACATCTGTTAATCGCCCACGGCAGCTTAATGAATAAGATGTTACCCTGGAGGTCCCGTGTTTAGTTCCTGGGTTGGTCGAGAAAGTTCATCGGGATCTTCCACCGTGATACCCCTATGCTAATGGTGAGGGACGTAGGGCCTGGCAAGGGGAAAAGTATAGTCATTCGGGTGAGACGAAAAACCGAGGTCTCGTGTACACTGTGGTGTGCACATACAAGAACCCTTGACAGCTGGAATTTGAAATACGAGTTAGTCGTAGCGCATCTGTTCTGGCACAATTTCCCTCATAACGCCCTGCATGGCGTATACCATTAGCCCATTAAGGGGAGAACAATAGGACGTTAAAACCCCATTTCATTTCATTTTATATAGGATATTAGTTGGAAGAATGGTTGGACCAATGAGTCTGCTGCGGAATATTGTGAAAACCTCTTTAAATCTTCAAATTTGGTTAATCTGTGTAAAGAGATACCTGGCGTCGACGTTTCAGCTCCAATGGCAAGTTGTGTTAGTGATATTCAGGTAAAAAGGATCTTAAAAATACATTATGCAAGAGCTAAATCTGCCTATTGCAGGTCTTTCTTTAGGCCTGAAATGTTATAAAAACTATTAATTTGGCATTAATTAATATGACAGGACCAAAATCAACACTCGGTACCACCTGATGCTTCCTATTTCTATTAGATTTGAATCCGATCTACCGTTCAACAGCCATTAAGGATTATACGCCACAATAGATAATGTTAAAGTAGTGGGTATATCGATCAAGTTCTTGACGACAAGACTAGTTTAAACTTTATACAATACTTTTATTCTTCTTCTGACATATTATATGTAAAACTTAAGACTCCGTATATAATTAGCTTGTGTTGGGGGAGCCAGGGTCCTAGCCTGACTTGACACAGCGTCAGAAATCCCGACTTACTAACATGGCCTCTGTCTTATCTCGAGCCCTGCCTGGTCCCAAGTTAACTTCTAGACGCCCTCGCCTAGTTACGTCTGTGGATTACACCTCTGCTCTGGCTACTGTGTCATATCAGATTTAATATTCAGTACACTTTGCTTATCAGACAAAGGAAGTTTAATAAAACAGGCCAGCCACAGGTTTATGTTACATAATGACTAGTGAATGCCATCAAGACCACCAGTGGTATCCATAGCAGACAGGTTGATATCAAAATTAGTTCCATTTTCACGTATCAAGATGGGACGAGGCGTCTATAACATCTGTCACTGTGTAAAAATAATCGAAACTTTTAAAATGACAATTGAGGTCACAGGGTTTTTAAAATAAGCATTTCGCAGCGTAGAGTAAAGTTATTTTACGGAATTTTCAGAATATTCCCGTTACACCATCTGTTATTGTACTATCATATCTTTATCTAATCTGTCATTGAGTCAACTAGCGTGCTTTCGAATCCTCGGTTGTACGTGACAAGGAGTAGGGTTGCCTGTCCTACCTCCAGGGTTTTCTCCGGGTCCTCCGGTTTCCTCCCTCATCTAAAGACCCCTACGCACAAGCGAATTATTGAAATAAAATTAAACCATATGTTAGTCCCGAAATGACATAGTTTGTGTCGAGTGGACGTTAAGCCCAATCCCTCTCACATCTCTCTCTCTCTTTCTCTCTCTCTCTCTCTCTCTCTCATTAAAATTCATAACGTCAGATCTATAGTCTACTCCATCATTCAATGCACAGTATAGTGTGCCCCTTTGTTGTGCAGCTTAATAATTTTTTGAATAACCCAAACAAAGTTGTATGTAGGATAATTTAAGATTCGTTTTTCGTTCAATTTTGCTATGTTCTTTAGGTTATACCTTTTTGGGCGTATTTTATATAATTATTCTATAACTTAAACACAAATGAGTAACTATGTATATCAAGCAGTTACGAGTAGTTTACGAAAGAGTTATGATAATTTGTTTGTGATCAGGTGAAAAATATGCCGAATTTCAAGGTAGGGTTTTACGACATGAAAGAATCGTCTATACGAATTGAAGCGGCTCAGTTACGAATAGTATCTACGAATAGTGCCTACGAAAATGTCGAATTCAGTTACGAATACACTACGCTCTCACGAATGATGACGATAAAGCTACGAAAAGATTACGATGTTTTGCATTATTCGTCAATGATTCGAATATGAAGCTGATTCATAGACCGTCCACGAAATGATTTGACACACAAAAACTTTTGTGGTTAACTATGGATTGCTACGAACCATATGAATGTGTACGAACTAAATAAGAACCACAAATGAACTTCAGTAACTGTCTACGACAAGAAAACGTTTGGATTGACGTCGATTCGTTGTATTCGTACCTCATATGAAATCTAGCCACGAAAGGTTTTTTTTCAAAGATCGCTTTAGAACTTCACAAGCCGTCAACGATTTACCTACGAATCGGAAAAAAGTTTTTATTCGGGGCTATTCGGTACGTTCGTAGCCCACGTTAAAAAGGGGGCATTAACTATTCGTTGGTAATACCACATTACAAAAACAAAGCACAGTGGGTTTTTACTCTTTCTTTTCAAATTAAACTCTTTTTCTAGTTGGTTTTCTTGTTTTTATTTTGAATTTAAGCTAAGTGGAACTTCAAAGTTTTCGTTGGCTGCTATAAACTCTATAAGAAGTCAGTGTTTACGTGAGGCTAGAATGAATGCTACTCTTCGGCAGAAAACTAGTCCAGACAAACCTTCAGTGTTAGAAATGGTGAAAGTTGTAGCTTGTCCTGCAGAGTGTTCAGACAGGGGTGACTGTGTAAACGGTAAGAACGTATATGCAGTTGATTGAATTCTCTTACAAAGTTACTGCAGCTATGTACATGGGCGTCACACTGGTGGGTCCGGGAGGTCCCCCCCCTTGTTTTTCGGGGGAGGGGGGGATGAATAAACAAAAAAAAAAAAACAATTTGGCAAAATAAAGTGCCCGAAATCTAATAAAACACTAATTTTTGGACTGGAATTGCAGTAAAACGCGTTTGCGGCCGTCAAATATTCCAAAACATTTTCTTGGGAGGTCCATACAAAGTCCTTTCCGCTTATTCGCCTCTCGAAGAAAACTGGCGCAGCTGTCTGTAAACCTGCTTCGGGCATTTCTAGTTTTGCTTCCCTAACTGTCATCGAGCCCTAATAAACACTTATTTCACTTTTCATTTAATTGAATACCACGAATTTGTACTGAGTTGACTAGATATCGGTTACAAAACCATTGCATACTTTTGGAGTTGCTTACACGGGCTAGAACAGCAGAAAACGCTTTTGCGGTGGTTAAATTTTCAAAATTTTCTACGACAGTGTGAGGCCCCCATAGCCCGCGATGATTGATTAGTTGTTTGGAATTCTGGCTAGCCAGGTAGGCTATATTGGACCAAATCGAAGTTGCTGTATTCACTGGCTTTTGAAAATTTTCTCCCAACGAGTCAGCCACATTAATTGGGCTATATTAGACCACTTTAAAGTTGCTTTGTTCATGGGCTAAAATATCAGGAAAAGGTGTTTGCAGCCGTCAAATATTTCAAACTTTTCTTAGGCGGGGGTGGGGGTCCATACAAGGTAAGCCACGCTTCCTCGCGTCTCGAGGAGAACCGGCGCCACTGTCTGTAAGCCCGAATTTTTTTCGGGCCTCACAGGTTGTCAACTTTTTATATAATTTCATTTGCGGAGCCCCCCCATATATATTTCACGGCTACAACTCTGGCAATGTATAATTTGAACTTTCAGGAATTATGTCAAATGTTACAGCGTGCAACCCCAACCGATTCCTTGATAACATTATGACTGGAAATCTGTGATCAGGGTGGGGGGGGGGGGCCTTCGCGTCGGGGCCTTTAGCAGTGGAAGGAAACCGACGGATCCGGAGAAAATCCGCGAGGTTAGAAGGCGATCCTACTCCTTGTGAGTACCGCCCGGGAATGGAAACCTCGCTAGTTGACTGCCTCCTCATCCCCTATTCGCTTGATACGCATAAATATTCTTGCATGACATTTCTAGAAACGAACATCAAATCGATTGATTTTAACAGTTGTCGAACGTCATATTCATTTATTTAAATTCTATATTTAACTTTTTTTCTGGCACATGGTCTCTTGAACATGTTTTTTTATCATTAGTCTGTATGAACAATTTATGTAATCAACAGGTACCTGTGATTGTATTGATGGTTATTCAGGACCAGATTGTTCTGTTGATTTAAGTCAACCACCTCTGGCCGATAGTCTAGAAGCGAACGGATTTTGTGATCACAAAGATGGCAGTTGTGAAGAGATTGCAGTATTTGGTGGACCTTTTGTAGAATCTGACAAATTCAAATGCCGACTTCTGCCGCTCGAGGTGCGGAGATCTATTGCATTTATATAATTCGGAAGTGTATAGTCCGTCTGTCCACAGGTCGTGAAGAAGACCAATAGGTCACAATCATTGAGATTGTTCTTGGCTAGTTATAGAGAAGTTCGAAGTCGCGGGCTTAATGCCCTTATTACTGAAACTTCGGAAACACTTACGTTTATGCTGGATTTGTTGAGCTAGCCATAAGTAATTGATCGTTCAGTCAGTGCGTCTGAGGTCAACAAATCCTGTTAACCATCTAGAAATTATATAATTGCCATCAGAGAAAGAAGAAACCTATCGATATTTTAACAATTTCTGACGACAATAAAGTTCTGGATGACTACATGGGCCATATTAACTGCATTATTCTTGATTCACGATTTTATCGCCAAATTCAATTTTCTTTGTCTAAACTTGGAATTTCTTACTTGAATAAAATAATCTTCCTTGAAACAAGACCTGTTTAATGGGTGGTTTTTCAAATAGTATATGCAGTAAAAGTCTCGAATTATTTTTAATTATAACGTCTTCAAGTCCAAAATTCTCGAATTTTGTTTCTTATATATGAACTTACAGACCAGCTACATGACGACAAAGCAGTAAGGGCATTTCTGTTACTCTGACTGACAAAATGCGCTTTATTACTTCCTGGAACCAACAGGCTAGTCATAAGGAGCAACGTTGTTCATAGCATTTATTTGATGCATTTACATAATTTGTGTTTAGATAAAGTTTCTTCGTCCAAACATTGATATTTCGGCACATACATAAATAAAAAATATGTAGGTAGATGCGATCTTCAAGTCTTGTATTTTAAATTCAAAAAGTTTAACAAGTACTAAATGATCCGGACTATCTTCCATTCAAGCAATCGATTGGCTGGGGTATTCCTGGCCGAACTGTGACAGTAATCTATTTATAGATCGTTTTATTCTTGCTTTCAGAATTTAAGTTTCGTAGAGTTTTCTAAAAATTCGATTTTTAAAAATATGACAACCTTTTTATAGCCTGGTAATTAGCCGCGGTAGTGGGAAATTTCAGGCGTTTAGTAGGCCTAAGCTTTACATGTAGTAACAACTGACAATTTATTGTCGACTAAAACAAAGTAAAAGTAACGCATACACGATGCAGTGAAAAACGGCTGCGGACACTGCGCAAGAGTTTTCCACATTTAACGATTCTCAAAACATTAGTTTTATTAGTTTCGAATTATTTTACAGACCATCTACATACCGAGTAACAATATGACACAAGCAATCACGCGAATCTCTCTGATACTCTCGAAGAAGCTGTTCTTTAGTCAACATTCTGGGTAACCAATATGACAGACATCTTGTTCTTGTTCAAATGTTCGTGGATTGTTCGTTCCACACATGTATTGCTATTACAATATGTAGTAGCGAACCGTTTCATTGGCTAATCCCTCACATCAACCCGAACACCGGTTATATAAAAACCCTTCCGAATCCTAGTTTAGTACAGACAAGTAAAACGAAATTTTGAACTATATAAAACGAAACGAAATAGGATCTGTGATTTAATCAGATTGATCTGAATGGGAATAAGAATTGGGCGGGGGGGGGGGGATAAGCGCTGTCCATCGTATTGTTCTCAAAATTATACGTAAAATTTAGGGGGTCATAACTCAAGCAGTTGTAGCAGGGGCGTTTTAAGGTTTGCCATGGCAGAGACAATACTATTTTGAGGGCCCTCTTTCGGTGGGGATGGGGATGGACAAATCAAGCAATGTCGAGTTGTAAACATCCGGCTGTGTTCTGACTCCCCCCCACCCCCTGGAATTTAGTGTGTTTACCAGCAGCTGATTGGTTGAGTTCCAGATATTTATAATTGTTTTATATTTAATATAGTCAAACGCAGAAGTAAAGATTATGAATGCAGTGGTTGAGAGTGTTGGTGAAGTGACGTGTCCATTACCTGTTAATAGACAAAAACGATCAACAACTGTTCCCGTTATAGACGCAACAGTACCAAGCTACAGGGTAGCTGTGTCCAATGATGGACAACTCTTCAGTCGACAGTTAACAGTGGTTATCATGAATTCCGATTGTATGAACTGTACAATTGATGGCGAGACCGTGGCATGTAGAATGTTTGTAAGTTTTCATGTCTTCACATTCGGATATCACAGCCATTATACAATGCACATATCGTGAGCGAATGAACAAAAACGAAAGTAAAAACAAATTCGCTTATGTGATTTTACGCCCCGGTGTTTCGATCAAACGGACTAAATGTTTAACATTAAAGTCAATGGGTAAATCATTAGTGTTCTGTGGTCGAATATTTAAAATGGTTATCTCCCATATCATTGACCCTCAAACAATGATTTGTCTGGATTGGTTTCACTGCGTGCGCCTTCCTACAATTTTACTGTCTGAAAGTGCGGCGACTTTGACAGTCGTTTGTGTTAAATATTTCTCAATTGACTTTTAAGAATAATGTTAAATCGGAGGTCAGATATAAATAGTCTATTAAGATTAGGGAAAACCCCAATTTAAACCATGACCACATCTATTTATTTCAATTTCTATTATAGGACGGTTATTGTTATACGGAACAACTCTGTTATAAATCTGGTGAAAGGTATATAAATAATGAAGACTACCAATGTACCAACGGACAGTGGCAACTCACAAGTATGTAGGTTTTAGGATTATTTGTACGCTCTATTATGTAATATTTCTTTTAAAGAGATTTATTTTCGGGTCGGGAAATCGAAGTTACATAAATACAACATTGGATTAGGAGTGGAACAACGCTATCTTGTTAACCATCCGCCTTCGACGTTTCATTTACAAGATTTCCCTACAGACCGTCATCAAGGTTTTCCATTCCGATAAGCTGCTGTCTCTGGGGTTTTTTTTTTGAGACATAGCTCACAACTGGGCGTACCGTCGCAGATTGTATTGTCCATTTTACAGTTTTTACAGTTAATTTAAACCTCCGTGGGAGGAGTAAGCCTAACGATATCAGCAGTTAACCCCCCTTTTCTGAAAACTTGTTACTGCTATAGTGGCTACAATTTTCAACAGTTCTTTTTCCAATTCAGTCTGAAACATTAAGAGTTACGTGATGATCAACGCTATCTTTTTAATTAGCTTTTCGCGACCGTCTCCTTTCAAGCTTTCCCCCATTTTCAAATAACCTTTGGTTTTTAAAAATAGGGTCAACACCCAAGTGGTAAAACTAACTGTAGACGTTGTTCATTTGTTTGGTGTATGATCTCGATTCGTTAGCGCTATACATTTAACATTCGTTTTTTCCAATTAGGTCTGAAAAAGGGGATTTCGAGAGGATCAACGCTATCTTGTTAATCAGCCTCTCGTGACCCCCCCCCCACCCACTTTTAAGCTTTCCCCCATTTTCAAATACCTTTTCTTTTTTTAAAAAATATGATCAATATCCAAGGTTTCCATTTGTATACACTTTTTTTTCTTCGGTATATAGCTGGTATGCCCGTGTCTGTTCTGTTATATCTGAGATGCACATCTTCAAATTGTTTGAGGGTAAAACTAAGTGTAGATCTTGATTGGGTTCGATGATTAAAGATACATTCCCGCGTACAAACTAGGTGATTTATTGTTATATTTGGACTAAAACCATATTCAAAGTAATTGATTTATGCTAATTTTGCTCAAAACTTTCTCAAAACATTGTTGCTATAAAAATCGATCAAAAGAGTTCATGTTTGTGTCATGTGACTTACCTCTCTCCGTACCTATAGCAACGATTGTGAAGTCGGGGGAGAATTCATTGTATACACAAGCCGATGTTGTCTGTAATCGTTGACTATTTATAACAAATATCGAATCTTAATCAAATTCTTGAATTATCCAATGCCCGCGTCTCTTTCCGTGATTTTTATCCCAGAAAGTACGTCCAACTGTTTATAAAGTTTATCAACATGTACACTAAGCGCTCAATGTTTGCGTGCAACGTCACTCGTGTAGAGATATTCATAATCGTCGGGCTGTCGATTAGGGGAACTCTTACATTTTTGTCCTGTATACGCTCTGTGGGTGTTTTTCAAGGAGTCCGGTATTTTTCTAGTAAAATTGGATATCCCTCCTTTCCATATATACCGAAATTGCCATACTGATCCGGGAACCTATCTTTAACATTTTCAACTAACGCTACGAGAGCAGCAATTCAACTGGTGGGTATTTTGGGGCATGTAGAGTGGTCAAGCGTTGGTAAAACACTATTGTTAAATAGAATTGTACTTTCTGTCCGTATCATGTTTGAATCAACAGTGTCGTAGCCGTGATTTTTGTGAGATAATTTTCAGACAGTGGCGCATAACATGTAATATACTGTGTTTTTCATTGACTAGACGAATGTTTAATGATTAATAGTGTTATTTTTGAACAGAATCATCCCCAGAGGATAACGTAGCAGCTATAGTTGGTGGAGTTTTGGGTACAGCTGTAATGATCGGTATATTAATTATTATTCTAGTGATATACAGGAAAAGGTAAACGGCATTCTACTGATTTATTATCAACAATAAATAACTTAAATATCATTCTATAGTATTTGTTGATAACGCCCTTGGGGTGGAAGGTAAAGGATTATTTTTGTAGCAATGCATATGTGCTTATTTTTACTTTTGCTCCAGCCACAGTAGCGGGTCGTTCTAATACACCGATTCCCATTGACATAAAGTAGAAACCTTCCCACATCAATTCATAAATTTAATCAAACCATATTAGAACATAAGTGTTCCGCTCTTCCGTATTTGTAACACAATTATTTGTTTCCATGCAAACTGAGAAGTTATGTGTTGAAAATTTTGCAATTGAGACTTACGCAATGGCTCGTAGTGTGTATAAATTGTAGCGGTGAATAAGACAATTATTGCATCTCTCTCTCTCTCTCCGTGTCTCTCTCTGTGTCTCTCTCTTCGTCTCTCTCTCCAGTATTCGTTAGATAACCGTTTTATTGTATATATGATGTGTTTGTAGTTGCAGACGCTCCACGGCTACCAATGGACAGAACGACCAAGATAATGAACATACATATGATTTAACCATAAGCGTTGGACCTGCAGTTGTATATGACTCATTAAAGATAAGAGAAGAAACTGGTTATTATAATATGGGTAACACCAACACCACTGGTACATGAAAACAAGATAGCTGCATGCCTGTGGATTCGAGTTAGCTTGAGCTGTGGATTCGAGTTAGCTTGAGGGTTGTACTGGCAATTTTAAATATTAGTAGCGTAGATAGAATGTTATATCAATATGTTATTATATTATATAGTAGTTGTGGGTAGCCATGGCAACATAACCTTGCCTGGTGATGTCCGTGTTCTATTATACTGTTATATTGTTCACCGTTTATAAACACAAATTATTCATCCAAAACGACATAACATACATTATGCACGTCTTTCTTTAGGCCTGAAATGTTATGGGGCGTGGGGGTGACTGAATGGTTAGCACATGCGCGCTGTATCATAAAGCCTGTCATTGAGCAACTGGCGTGGTTTCGAATCCGCGGTTGTACGTGACAAGGAGAAGGGTCGCCTGTCCAATCTCGTGGGTTTTCTCCGGGTCCTACCCATTGAATGTTTTTGGCCTAGCCTCGATCATCATTACAAAAGTCGGTACGATAAAAAAACATAGTCTCGATTATCCATTTCATGATTAAATCATGAATGAAAGCTGTGCAGCAAATCGGATCTTAATCCAATAAATATCGCAGCCTGGCAATGGCATCGGGCGTTGATTATGGTCTGGATAAGTTATTGCATGTCTAATTAATAATTAAGATAACATTTCAGGCTTAAAGAAAGAACTGAAATAAGCAGATTTAGCTCTTGTATAATTTCAAGGGATTAACCACTTTCAAGTATAGAGTATACATGTTGTAGGTAGCAATCCGGGAAGGTTGTTTATGAGTTGGTAACAAGTTTCTATAGTTTTAACTTGGTAACGTGGGATATATAAATCCACGAAACTTGTCTACTAGCTGTTTATTATGACAAAGGGAGACGATGACCCACTCCCTCTTCTCATGACAGCGACTTTATGAGTGTGATTTAAAATGACTTTTTAATATTCAAGGAATTTTTATTTTGTGATTTAACAAATTTTAAGCAGACTTTTGATATATACAGACATTTGTATTGAATGTTTTTCCAAATTTCCAACTCATTAAGTGTAAATAATTTAATTAAATCAACCTGTCCATAATATCATATCTGATGTATTGGACCTTAAATCTTTAATAAACAACAACAACAGTCTACTAGCCTTAAACTTATTAGAGCCTTACCATGGTTCCTACTTCTAGGTATGCATGTGTATAATGATGCTTTATATTTAGTATTTTATTGCAAGTTGCAGCTTCCGCAAACAGTTCTTTATTTTATAGTTCAAACGTAAATAGTTTTTATATTTCATACTTTAAACATATAATTATTATTTCAATTATTATTTTATTTTCAATTACATGTATATCTATGTTTTTTGTACACGGTGAATAGTCCATTTGCTGATTACACTATTTTGCCTAATTACACTATTTTGCCTTTACCGTTTTTTTAAGGACTACGAATGTTGTCTAATGGTTTTGATTGTTCTTACTTGGTTTGATTTTATGTTTTATATTTCTTACGTTTATTAATTATTTTGCTTATATTGAATAAGGTAAACTTATCTTAGAGCCTTACGTGTTACTCCTACTCGTGAGTGATTTGTCATACCAGAATACATTGTAAGGATAATTCAGTATAAACCTTACCCCAAGAATGAGATATCAAACATCTTTTCAGTGATCAAATAGAAACAACTTACCAACTTGTATTTTAGCGGTCCTTTTGAAGAGCATCCACAATTTTCACCTCCATGTAGAGAATTTGTCACACATGTAGATTCTTCACAAATAACTTTATGTAAAACTAATACAAAAATAGGTCAAATGCGCCACAATAATCTTTCCTTAACCTACACAGGCCCATGCTTTTCTCGTGAGATGTTAGCGTCCATTTTGGAGAGCGCCCTCATCGTTTTATATCTCCCTAAGATGTGTTATACATAATAGTGAAGATGCTTTGTGAATAGCTCTAATCACAATTTAATGCTATATGTGACCATTCCGTGGCCTAATAAATGCTTATTAAAAAAAATATACAGTTTATCTACGTATTTTGGCCGCATGTGAAGAGCGCCCTCACTTTAAACAACTTTTAAGACTCTGGAATACAATCGCAGCTTGGTTGGGAATAACTCTAATAATAATTAATGCAAAAAGTAGTCAAACATGCATCATTGATACTTACTTAACCCATATATATTATCTCGTCTTTATTTGGCATCATTTTTGTTTAATGTTTTAACTTATATCTCATTTTTTTTTTTTTTATCTTTTATATAGGTATCTTATACACTATATTTTATTTCATTTGTGATTATATGTCCATCACTTAACTTTTAACTCTTAAAGCGTTTGAAACGAATGTGTAGAACGTTATATAAAAAAGTAATTTATTATTATTATATAGTTACTATATATATCCTAACTACTGAAGAATTAAGAACGCCAAAAGAAAAGAATATCTCTTCTTGTATTACCTTTATTTCGACATATAATCCTAGACATAATAATTTTTTTCAATATATTTATGATACTAAGAATGTTCTCCTTTCTAATGATAATCTGAATAATCAATTTCACGGCATAGAATTAATTAATAGTAAACGTCAGCCCCCTAACCTTAAAAAGTTACTCACTAGAGCGAAGTTTCAAACTTCTAATAATGGAACTTTTACTACCTCGAAGTGCCATAGCCCACTTTGTACATGTTGCCAACATATGATAATTAATAGTAAATTCACCTTTTCTAATACTAATTATACATTTAGGATTAATCATAATATGAATTGTAGTACTAAAAATGTAATTTATGTTCTTATTTGTAATAATTGTATGAAGATCTACATAGGAGAGTGCTCAACTGAATTACGCGCACGTATCCGAGTTCATAGGCAACAGAGTTTACAAACTTATCCGGTCTTGAAAGTGTCTAAACATCTAAATACGTGTGCTAAGAATTTAAATATTAAATTCATTATTTTTCCTTTTTATAAAGTCAATATTGACAATACTATCAAGAGAAGGAATATGGAATCACACTTTATTGACCGGTTCAAACCGGATTTAAATGCTTAATTTGCCCCTTCCCACCGTGTTAATATTCTAATTTTAAATAAAATCTTAATATATATTTTTACACTTTTTACTTCAACACCATTTAAGGGGATTTTAAACCCTGTATATCTTTATTTCTCTATAGTCGGTTTATTAGAGAATAAGGTGGATATAAACAAGTTTACAACCAAATTACGTAATTGATCTATTGACATTTTTTTTTAATCTCTTCACTCCTGTATGGCCCTATTGTCAAATTATACCAGGAAGATTATATAAATTATTATAACCAGATTACATAATTGGTCTATTGTCAAACTATACTAGGAAGACTATGTAGATTAATGTCATGTTATGTATTATATACTTTTAACCTTTTGTTGTATGTTACTTAATATTATTTATAATCCATTGTCATGGAAATCTATTGTTCTAAGAATGTATATATATATGTATCGTATTTGCAATATTTTGTATACATTATTAATATCTGAAGACTGAAGACGCCTATAGAGGGCAGACAGCTAGCTTATATAATTTAATGTATGTCAGAATGACGTAAAGTGGAGAATTTTCTACCTTGACGTATTTTTCTATTTTTTTTATGCATTATCTACCGTAAACAAAGAAGTACTTGTACTTTATCTACTTTAATATATATATATATATATATATATATATATATATATATATATATATATATATATATATATATATATATATATAAGATTTTGGCGGCCATTTTGAAAAATCGCCCTGACGGAAAGAGGTTCCGGATACGGCCTGTTTACCTGATATATTTTTGTTCGGAATAAAAAACGTGGTCCCTGGAAACCAAATGAGAATTTCGCCCTCTCCCTCGATTATTACCCAGACTAGGCCTCCCGATGGTTCCCCGTGGCCAGCGACGCGTACGAAGCTTGCCAAAGACGCCGCGGAACCTATTTAAATTTTGACTACAGTTTCGTGACCACTACATAGAGCATTGTCGTACAGTTTTATTCAGCAGCTTTTTATTTAGCGTAGATGAATTATGTTGTCTCTCGGTCCACTTGTCCACACTTTATCAATTGGTTTTCCTTTCACATTATTAGGTGTGAAGCATTGTTGTCTTGATAGATCGATCAACCCGTTCAGCGACGTTTCGTTTCAGAGTTGTTCTCCCTTTTGCAAACGTAATGGAAGTTTTGTGGGAATCACTGGTGTCATGAGAAGATAAACCCAATCCATTTTCGACTTTCCACAACACTCCATTCCGGAGTCATCCACCCCACATCTGGCTTCTCCCAGCTAAATAAACTACACCATCAGGAGTATCGTGTTTCATCAGGAAGAGTTGGTCCGTCAAAGTTATCGGTAGGGTTACTGCTCGCATGGAGGTACCATAGAAAACAAAGTTTAAGTTAACTATGAAACAAACTCAGTAGAGACAAGTTTAAATGGGCAATACACTCTACGAATGTGGAAATACGCCAACACATCATCTGTGTCTCGTAAAAAAAATAACTAGAGACAGCAGCGTTTCCGAAAGGAACACTTTGATACTGACCAGGTTTTTTTAAACCAAACGATTTTCTTAAAGTGGGGAAACCTTCCGAACGGACGGTCGATGGAAGCTGATTAAAAAAATAGCGCTGTTCCTCTCGAAGCCCGAATATTTCAGAGCAAATAGGAAATAAAGAACTGTTACAATTTGCAGCCTTCATAGCGCTAACATGCTTTAACAAAACTGGAGTTAAGGAACTGAGGATCGTAGAACCCTGAATATCGGCAGTGCCCCCCCCCCCGCAATGAACCCAAACAAGAGTAACATGTTAATAGAGATGGGCGAGAAAATTTACTACGGAACAGATAGTTACAGAATACGGAAGATCGACATCCTGCATGCTCTGACACTACCCTTATAATTCACAGACTACAGTTGATGATATTATATTCGTTAAAAACTGTAACCTCTGTAACGTTAACAAGGTTTTCGGGGAAAAGGGAGGAGTTGAAAATAATAGATTCCATTCTCTTTCGTTTAAAATCCAGACCACGTTAGATTCTTGACTCCGCTTCTGGGGCATACGGCTTAGTTTTGTTCGAGTTCTCCTGTTTGGGAGGGATACAATTTGAGAACTATTAGATCAACACACGTATATATCCAACAGAAGTCGATGTGTGTTACGTGCATCTATTTTAACCGGACCGCGACGCTACGGCCTACTCTTTTACCGAATTCCAAATGCCGAATGATCTTTTACCTATACACCAATGGGTTTTCCGTCCCATTTGATCGACTAGACAGCTTTATATCCACTTTGGAGGAAAACAAAAAAAAATGTGGGTATGGTAATATAAAAAGGGGAGGTAACTCCGAAACATAGAGTTACCGAATGCAGAAGATCGACATCCTGAAATGAAATGAAATAAAATGGGGTTTAACGTCCTGAGATCGACATCCTACATCTTCTCGCTCTCGCTACCCTAAACCACTAATACTCAGTTGCGGATTAAAACAGAGGCGCCAGCCTCCGACCCGAAAAAATTAAGCGTAACAATCTCCAAAACTAAAAATAAAAGAAGACACATAATGGAGGGAGTCCACTACAAGAATAAGGCCCTCAAGTCCAAGATAAGGGGACCCCACGAAACGGAGAAAAGGATCCCTTCGACTTCATGACAAGAACCTATGTGTCTTTGCCTAGTAGTTCCTGTACTATTAAATAAAGAAGTCAAATCCACAGTCATCGTTAATATTAGATTCCTTTGTACTATGCTACAACACATTGGCGTGCACGTAGAGGAACCCTTAAAGGTTGGAAATCCATATAAGAGACTGTATGGCGTACGGCCAGTCGGAGCAGAACAGCAGAACGTTAAACCCCTTTTTTAATTTTATTTCAGTGCGTTCAACTATCACTTCCAGATAAAGATTCTGGGCTACAGGTAATATTCAACATACAATTCAAACATTTGTTCTATGTAATTTCTTCCAATTACTTTAATTAGGCATTTACAATCATTTATATTTTGTGGAGTGGGAGAAATACAAATGCAGAACCACTAATCCATTAACATCCCCCTTCTAAAAAAACACAGAATATGAGTATAAATCCGTATCAGTATTGAACTCAGAAAGTCGTGCCAAATAAATGTGGTTTGAATAAGCTTCCCATATTCATTTTAAAATGCGAGTGTAATTTCTGATTTGCCACGGAAAATGTTAGGTGCTTATAGTACAATCAACATGTCAATAACAGGGGGTGGGTGGGGGTAATGAAATAAGCTGTGGTTTCGATTGCCTTAAAAGGTTTTCCAAAAAGGGTGATAACTCCAAACCGACCGCGGAACGCTGGAACTAGATAGGGTTCGACTTCTCACGTACGTAATTTCAAGTGAGGGTATCATCCATTTCTTAGGCAACCCTTCACACAATTTCAGAATTTAATTATCATCCTCAAATGCAACATGTGCATCTGTTGTTTTCCTGTACTTTCATCCTCTCGTTCCGTTTCCCGTAAATGATCATCCGGCAATTCAGCAAAGTTAAAATAAGACTAAACCCCAACCCCGTTTAAGGCCCTGGGGGCAGTTTCACAAAAGTTCGTAACTTTAAGAAAAAAAACTGCGTAAAGAAAAACTTACGAAAAAGATACGAATTATTTACGTCGGTTTCACAAAGGCCGGCGTAACTTTTTCACGTATCTTTTTTCGTAAATACGTCGTGACCATTCATGACGTCATGTTGCGTCACTTTATTCAAACTTCTGCAAACATTCCCACGGTCTAAATGTTGACAATGTCGGCATTATAGCCACTATGTTTGATTTGATCATTACCTTTTGAAACATAAACGACGAAATGATATATTCTTTATATATAAGCTAAGATTTATCAGTGTATTTATTAATAAACTGATATTTTCAAGCCTTTTGTTTACTTGTTTTTGTTTGCTACGTCATAGCGCGTGTCACAGTAGCATGCGCGTGTCACAGTAGCATGCGCTTCGTCTGTCAGTCTGCCAAAAGCCGAATGGGGTCTTAAATTGGACCCCTGCAGCTCTCCGCTTTTTGATTGAGGCAGTTGAGCAGCAGCCTGACCAAGTCATCGAAAGTCCGAGAATATTTGTAAGCTTACTCTTAAGGCCCTATAGTTAGTTATACATGTAGGCCTACAGGGTCTAGTAGTAGCAATACTAGGCATAATAATAGTAATACCGAGCGTTGGCCATAATCTTGTTTAATGAAAACTAGCCTACTGATATTATTTTTCCTAGGTTCCTGTTTGTGATAAATCAAATTAAATACTATGCTGTAGGCCTACTTGTAGTGTAAATGCCCACGAGACCCTAGTTTTAAGCCTGAGTCTGCCAAGTCTATAAGCTATATATATATATATATATATATATATAATAAAAATATATGAAATGATCTAACTCTCAGTTAAACATATAAATAAAATTCAAATATTAGAGAAAAAACACTAAAAATTAAATTTTTGGCTAGTACTTTCATCGTTATCAAACGAATCGTCAGGCCATTTAATGCGTTACTATGCTGTTACATTACAATAACGTTACGTCATAACAGAGGAAAATGACTATGTACAATATACAAACTAAAATGAAATAACATTAATTAAACCTCAAACGTAATTAAAATAATCACCACTTAGCATTCAAAATTGGATTATATTTAGCGATAAAATAGCTTTCTTTTGTTTCCAAGAGATCATTATCGTTAATATTGAGCTTGTACATTGGGAAAATCTTAAATTGACCTTTACCACAAATATCCAAATGTTCGCTCACCGGCAAGACTCTATTTCTTGCGAGTTTTATATTAGAACGATGTTGGTTGACTCGTAAATTCAACTGATCAGTAGTTTTCCCAATGTACTTGCCATTACAACCATTACATATTAATAAGTAAATTACATATTTAGATTTGCAATTCATATTTTGTTTTACATAGAATTTAACATCTTTAATAATTTGGACATATGTTCCTTCTAATATATGGGAACATGTCATACATCGCAGGTCCCCACACTTGGATACACGGGGTAACGAAATATCAGAATCGAACTTTGATGATGTTAATATTCTTCTAAGATTTTGAGGTTGTTTTAGACTATTTACAATTTTGGAATTATTTAGGATGTATTTTAATTTACGACTATTGTTCTTTAAAATATCTAACCGCCCTTCTACAATGGACAACCCTCTTTCTTGAGCAGGATTAAATGTTGTCACAAGTGTTATATTATTAGAATCGTTTTCTTTTATTTTGGGTTTTCTTAGATCACTAATGTTAAGTTTAGAGGCGTTTTCGATACCAATATTTATCAATTTTAAAGGGTAATGTTGTTTTGTAAGGAATTTCCTTAGCTCTTTCAGACGTTTAGATTTATCTTCTTCCGAAGATACTATTGTACAAATCCGTCTTGCAAGATTATAAGGAATATTCCTTTTGGTATGCGCTGGGTGACATGAGCGAAAGTCTAAATATTGATGTGTGTCCGTGGTTTTGTAAAATAAGTCGGTTCTTATTTCTCCAGTGGATAAAAGCCTTACCGACACATCTAGAAAGTTGAGACTAGTTGTGCTTTTTTCGATCGTGAAATTTAAACTTTTGTTCATCGAATTAAGCAGAGAATGGAGTTGAATAAGGAGTTTGGGATTATTTGGTAATATAATGAAACAATCATCCAGAAATCTCCTCCATGCTGCTTCAATGAATAACTGTGTTTCCCGACCAAAATTCTGCCCAATTTCAGAATACCAAAGTTCTTCCAAATAACCAAGAGTAAGCGTTGCATATGTTGGACCAACTTTGGTGCCCATAGCTACCCCTTTAATTTGATCATAAAATTGACCAGCAAAATAAAAAATATTATTTGACAGTACAATTTTAAGTGCTTCTACAACAAATGACTTTGGAAATCTTATTGGGCATTCGGTATCCAGCTTATCTATCCAGTAATCTATAGCCTGTAATCCAAGATCTTGTTCGATGTTACTGTATAAATTTTCAACATCAAAACTAACTAAAATGCTATTAGTGTCTACAGATTCTGGTAGTTTACACAAAAAGTCTATGTCATCTCGTAAGAAGCTTTTTACATATGTACAAAAAGGTTTGAGGATAATATCTACAAAGTTGCTCAATCTTTGTGTACTACTATTAGGCCCCCCCTACTACGGGTCTAAATCAGCTGGATCTAAAATGGTTATGATCGCATTGCTTTGCGTAGATACAGCTTTCTGGATAAGGGTACTTTTATGCACTTTGGGGAGACCATAGAAATTTGCATGTTGGGGGTCATAATTTGTGAGGTAACTTGTTTCTTTTGTTGTTAATAGAGCTTTGTTTGCTATCGTGAAATTTATTACCTTTCTCTTAACTTTTCGTTCTATAACGTCGGTGGTAAGTTTGTAATATTCTTCATTATTAAGAAGTTCACAAATCTTACTATGATAAAATGACTTATTGATGAGAACGATAGCCCCTCCCTTATCTGCTTGTTTTATTATTATATTAGGATTTTTGCTTAAATTATTAATACTTTTCCTTTCCTTGAAAGTAATGTTAGACTTAACCACTTTTGACCGAATATTGTGATTCTGAGTATTTTTTATGTATTCATCCAAGTGTGGGTCCCTACCTGTATTTGGTGTGAACGTTGATTTGTTCCACACTAGACTATCAGACTCAGTACGATGAAGTTGTGCAGGGTCATTATCGTCGCTTACTTCTCCTTCCGTAAAGTATTCTGCTAATCGTAACTTACGACAGAACTTTGAAATTTCTGATTGCAGGAGTTCTTTGTTCTCTTTCGGAGTAGGAGTAAACTTTAACCCTTTTGACAACAACTTTATATCATCATCGGTGAGGTTATAGTCTGAAATGTTTATTATTTTAGGTTCTAAAATTGCTGCTGTTTTCGACCCCTCTTCCATCGGTCTCGCTTTGTTTGATGGCGCATCTCTAAAAAATTATAATTATCATTCTTTGCAATTGTATTTTTCACTTCCCGGGGGCTGTTGTTGTAATTTCGCTCACATGCCACTTTCCTGTTCACGTATTTAGTTACAGGCCGGTTATTGTAGGGTCTGAAGTTAGTTTCCCTCGTTAGCCTTGGAGCATTGATTTGTTGTCTTTGGGGTGAGAAGTACCTCTTCTTATTTGTTGGAACACGCCTCCAATTTCCCGGAACGTTTGGCAATTGGCTGCTTTTTGTAGGTTTCTCTTCCTGATGGTTAATGTTGGCTGTAGCTTCGGCGTAGCTTTTCTTGGTGTCATTTACCTTTTTGAAAAAGCTACTACCATGAATCTCTTCATACGACATTAACCACTCCTTTTTTGTGTCCCACGTTTTTAAATTATTGGCATCGTCATGCGTATTTTCACTTAACCAAATCTGTCGTAGGTACTCTCGAACTTCCGCAATTGGTACTTCCGAGATTTTTTCCAGGATGCTGTTATCGACGTCGGATATTTCCTTTAGTCGAGTTTCTGCATTTAAATTCATCAGCTTTACCTGGACAGAAAAGTTATATATTGCCTTTTCTTTGCGGATTATTATGGATGCTTCCTTTTCGCCTTGTATAGGTTTCATTCTGTATTTTATAGGAATGAGTGGACTTCGTCTCGTTAACCATTCCTCATAAATTGCCGCTTGTTGGCGGTTGTTGTAGGCTATCCATGACAGCCTTTGCCTTGTCTTTCTTCGTGTATTCCATAGCTTACACATGTCTAGCTTGCAACGGTTACCATTTTCGGCGATTTCTTCTACCGTTAAAACATGTGTCGATGGACTTACTGTGGCTTGCCTCTGTTGTAAATATTCTGCTGGTTTATGAGCTTTTTCCTCTATTTTCGCAGATAGATTTGTTACTATGTTGTGTAATTGGGAGAGCTCATTATTGGTGTCATCCGCTTTTTCAAAGCCTTTGGAACACATATCCAATGATTGTTTGGTTGCCTCCATCGAAGTTTCAAGCTGTATCCGTAACATTTTAACTTCTCCTTGTAGATTAGCAACCGTCCCAACTAAATCTTCAATTGCCGTTTGAGACGGCATTTTAGATTTCTTCGGTTTTGGTTCTTTCTCCGCCATGAGAGTGTTAGAAATAATAAAAATATATGAAATGATCTAACTCTCAGTTAAACATATAAATAAAATTCAAATATTAGAGAAAAAACACTAAAAATTAAATTTTTGGCTAGTACTTTCATCGTTATCAAACGAATCGTCAGGCCATTTAATGCGTTACTATGCTGTTACATTACAATAACGTTACGTCATAACAGAGGAAAATGACTATGTACAATATACAAACTAAAATGAAATAACATTAATTAAACCTCAAACGTAATTAAAATAATCACCACTTAGCATTCAAAATTGGATTATATTTAGCGATAAAATAGCTTTCTTTTGTTTCCAAGAGATCATTATCGTTAATATTGAGCTTGTACATTGGGAAAATCTTAAATTGACCTTTACCACAAATATCCAAATGTTCGCTCACCGGCAAGACTCTATTTCTTGCGAGTTTTATATAAAATATAAATATAAAACTCGCAAGAAATAGAGTCTTGCCGGTGAGCGAACATTTGGATATTTGTGGTAAAGGTCAATTTAAGATTTTCCCAATGTACAAGCTCAATATTAACGATAATGATCTCTTGGAAACAAAAGAAAGCTATTTTATCGCTAAATATAATCCAATTTTGAATGCTAAGTGGTGATTATTTTAATTACGTTTGAGGTTTAATTAATGTTATTTCATTTTAGTTTGTATATTGTACATAGTCATTTTCCTCTGTTATGACGTAACGTTATTGTAATGTAACAGCATAGTAACGCATTAAATGGCCTGACGATTCGTTTGATAACGATGAAAGTACTAGCCAAAAATTTAATTTTTAGTGTTTTTTCTCTAATATTTGAATTTTATTTATATGTTTAACTGAGAGTTAGATCATTTCATATATTTTTATTATTTCTAACACTCTCATGGCGGAGAAAGAACCAAAACCGAAGAAATCTAAAATGCCGTCTCAAACGGCAATTGAAGATTTAGCTGGGACGGTTGCTAATCTACAAGGAGAAGTTAAAATGTTACGGATACAGCTTGAAACTTCGATGGAGGCAACCAAACAATTATTGGATATGTGTTCCAAAGGCTTTGAAAAAGCGGATGACACCAATAATGAGCTCTCCCAATTACACAACATAGTAACAAATCTATCTGCGAAAATAGAGGAAAAAGCTCATAAACCAGCAGAATATTTACAACAGAGGCAAGCCACAGTAAGTCCATCGACACATGTTTTAACGGTAGAAGAAATCGCCGAAAATGGTAACCGTTGCAAGCTAGACATGTGTAAGCTATGGAATACACGAAGAAAGACAAGGCAAAGGCTGTCATGGATAGCCTACAACAACCGCCAACAAGCGGCAATTTATGAGGAATGGTTAACGAGACGAAGTCCACTCATTCCTATAAAATACAGAATGAAACCTATACAAGGCGAAAAGGAAGCATCCATAATAATCCGCAAAGAAAAGGCAATATATAACTTTTCTGTCCAGGTAAAGCTGATGAATTTAAATGCAGAAACTCGACTAAAGGAAATATCCGACGTCGATAACAGCATCCTGGAAAAAATCTCGGAAGTACCAATTGCGGAAGTTCGAGAGTACCTACGACAGATTTGGTTAAGTGAAAATACGCATGACGATGCCAATAATTTAAAAACGTGGGACACAAAAAAGGAGTGGTTAATGTCGTATGAAGAGATTCATGGTAGTAGCTTTTTCAAAAAGGTAAATGACACCAAGAAAAGCTACGCCGAAGCTACAGCCAACATTAACCATCAGGAAGAGAAACCTACAAAAAGCAGCCAATTGCCAAACGTTCCGGGAAATTGGAGGCGTGTTCCAACAAATAAGAAGAGGTACTTCTCACCCCAAAGACAACAAATCAATGCTCCAAGGCTAACGAGGGAAACTAACTTCAGACCCTACAATAACCGGCCTGTAACTAAATACGTGAACAGGAAAGTGGCATGTGAGCGAAATTACAACAACAGCCCCCGGGAAGTGAAAAATACAATTGCAAAGAATGATAATTATAATTTTTTAGAGATGCGCCATCAAACAAAGCGAGACCGATGGAAGAGGGGTCGAAAACAGCAGCAATTTTAGAACCTAAAATAATAAACATTTCAGACTATAACCTCACCGATGATGATATAAAGTTGTTGTCAAAAGGGTTAAAGTTTACTCCTACTCCGAAAGAGAACAAAGAACTCCTGCAATCAGAAATTTCAAAGTTCTGTCGTAAGTTACGATTAGCAGAATACTTTACGGAAGGAGAAGTAAGCGACGATAATGACCCTGCACAACTTCATCGTACTGAGTCTGATAGTCTAGTGTGGAACAAATCAACGTTCACACCAAATACAGGTAGGGACCCACACTTGGATGAATACATAAAAAATACTCAGAATCACAATATTCGGTCAAAAGTGGTTAAGTCTAACATTACTTTCAAGGAATGGAAAAGTATTAATAATTTAAGCAAAAATCCTAATATAATAATAAAACAAGCAGATAAGGGAGGGGCTATCGTTCTCATCAATAAGTCATTTTATCATAGTAAGATTTGTGAACTTCTTAATAATGAAGAATATTACAAACTTACCACCGACGTTATAGAACGAAAAGTTAAGAGAAAGGTAATAAATTTCACGATAGCAAACAAAGCTCTATTAACAACAAAAGAAACAAGTTACCTCACAAATTATGACCCCCAACATGCAAATTTCTATGGTCTCCCCAAAGTGCATAAAAGTACCCTTATCCAGAAAGCTGTATCTACGCAAAGCAATGCGATCATAACCATTTTAGATCCAGCTGATTTAAAATTTAGATCCGTAGTAGGGGGGCCTAATAGTAGTACACAAAGATTGAGCAACTTTGTAGATATTATCCTCAAACCTTTTTGTACATATGTAAAAAGCTTCTTACGAGATGACATAGACTTTTTGTGTAAACTACCAGAATCTGTAGACACTAATAGCATTTTAGTTAGTTTTGATGTTGAAAATTTATACAGTAACATCGAACAAGATCTTGGATTACAGGCTATAGATTACTGGATAGATAAGCTGGATACCGAATGCCCAATAAGATTTCCAAAGTCATTTGTTGTAGAAGCACTTAAAATTGTACTGTCAAATAATATTTTTTATTTTGCTGGTCAATTTTATGATCAAATTAAAGGGGTAGCTATGGGCACCAAAGTTGGTCCAACATATGCAACGCTTACTCTTGGTTATTTGGAAGAACTTTGGTATTCTGAAATTGGGCAGAATTTTGGTCGGGAAACACAGTTATTCATTGAAGCAGCATGGAGGAGATTTCTGGATGATTGTTTCATTATATTACCAAATAATCCCAAACTCCTTATTCAACTCCATTCTCTGCTTAATTCGATGAACAAAAGTTTAAATTTCACGATCGAAAAAAGCACAACTAGTCTCAACTTTCTAGATGTGTCGGTAAGGCTTTTATCCACTGGAGAAATAAGAACCGACTTATTTTACAAAACCACGGACACACATCAATATTTAGACTTTCGCTCATGTCACCCAGCGCATACCAAAAGGAATATTCCTTATAATCTTGCAAGACGGATTTGTACAATAGTATCTTCGGAAGAAGATAAATCTAAACGTCTGAAAGAGCTAAGGAAATTCCTTACAAAACAACATTACCCTTTAAAATTGATAAATATTGGTATCGAAAACGCCTCTAAACTTAACATTAGTGATCTAAGAAAACCCAAAATAAAAGAAAACGATTCTAATAATATAACACTTGTGACAACATTTAATCCTGCTCAAGAAAGAGGGTTGTCCATTGTAGAAGGGCGGTTAGATATTTTAAAGAACAATAGTCGTAAATTAAAATACAACCTAAATAATTCCAAAATTGTAAATAGTCTAAAACAACCTCAAAATCTTAGAAGAATATTAACATCATCAAAGTTCGATTCTGATATTTCGTTACCCCGTGTATCCAAGTGTGGGGACCTGCGATGTATGACATGTTCCCATATATTAGAAGGAACATATGTCCAAATTATTAAAGATGTTAAATTCTATGTAAAACAAAATATGAATTGCAAATCTAAATATGTAATTTACTTATTAATATGTAATGGTTGTAATGGCAAGTACATTGGGAAAACTACTGATCAGTTGAATTTACGAGTCAACCAACATCGTTCTAATATAAAACTCGCAAGAAATAGAGTCTTGCCGGTGAGCGAACATTTGGATATTTGTGGTAAAGGTCAATTTAAGATTTTCCCAATGTACAAGCTCAATATTAACGATAATGATCTCTTGGAAACAAAAGAAAGCTATTTTATCGCTAAATATAATCCAATTTTGAATGCTAAGTGGTGATTATTTTAATTACGTTTGAGGTTTAATTAATGTTATTTCATTTTAGTTTGTATATTGTACATAGTCATTTTCCTCTGTTATGACGTAACGTTATTGTAATGTAACAGCATAGTAACGCATTAAATGGCCTGACGATTCGTTTGATAACGATGAAAGTACTAGCCAAAAATTTAATTTTTAGTGTTTTTTCTCTAATATTTGAATTTTATTTATATATATATATATATATATATATATATATTACATGTATATATATATATATATATATATGCATAGCCTACCTTTCCGGTACTATAGCAGGTATACCCGATCCTGACCACAAAACTTAAAAGGCGATTAGTCTAGTCACTGATGGTACGCTAACCCCTTGTGCCATCAGCAATGAGTTTTTGGAAGCTACCTGTGGCATAGTAGCCTATCGTAATGTATGACATGAAATGGGGTTTAACGTGCCACTCTTCTGCACCTAACCTGGGCTAATGGAAGACGGGGACTACTCTTTTACAACGAATTCCAACTGCCAAGCGATCTTTTACGTGCACGCCAATGTGTACACGGGAATTCGGTTTTACGTCCCATCCGAACGACTAGACAGCTGTCCTTGTCAGCCCCTCCGTTCTGCATCACTTTCTCAACCAATGCAGGGATCGAACCCGACCTGCAGGCTAGCGAGCCAGCGCCTTAGCCACGTGATCACCCCTATCGTAATGCAATCACTTTTGTACACTACAGATGACAAGGATTTCGATCGGTGAGTTGCGGTTTCGATATCATAATTAATACAGTTAATAACATGTACTATATTGGTCCGATCAAGTCTGTACCGCGAAACTAACTTCTCGTCTGTATGGATGTCGGGAGGGTTTAATCTATCACTGAATAATCTCTCCCAACGAAGTTCCTGAGGTCAGTTTTAAAAAGGTTCGTAAATTTAAGAAAAAACGTTACGTTAAAAAATAATTAAGAAAAAGATACGAATTATTTACGCGGGTTTCACAAAGGTCGGCGTAAGTTTTTTCTTAACTTTTTCTCGTATCTTTTTACGTAGATACGCCACGTCATTTCATTCAAACTTCTGTAAACATTTCCCCAGTCATAATGTTGACAAATTCGGCATTATAACCGTTATGTTGGGTTTTATCCTAACCATTTGAAACATAAACGACGAAATGATATATATACGCTAAGCGTAGCTGTGTATTTATGAATAAAAAGCTATTTTCATGCCTTTTGTTTACTTGTTTTTCTTTGCTACGCCATAGCGCGTGAGACACAGTAGCACACGTCGTCTGTCAGTCTGTCAAAAGCCGAAATAGAAAGCACGAAAATTAAAATCGAAAACAAAATTGGAACAGCTCCGGGTGTTTCGATTGAGGGCGTAGAATTGTGGAATTCTGAAAGGAAAATTGAGCAGCAGTCTGACTAGGTAATCGAAAGACTGAGCTTGGGAGAATATTTGTGTCCGTCTTTGCCCCGATAGGCGTAGGCCCACTCTTTAGGGGAAATTTATTGATAATTAATCGTTAACACGGGTTGTTATTGCTCGTGAAACACGATTAATTACTCTAGATACTGATGGTACACTAACCCCGTGATCATGTGGATGAGTTTTTGGAAGCTAGGTGTGGCATAGTAGGCCTACTGTAATGCAATCAGGACTTGTAAGTTGTACAGTAGGATTTCGATCGGCAAGTTGCGGTTTTGATATCATCATTAATACAGTGAACAACTACTGGTCCAATCAAGTTTGTTACGTGAAACAAGGGAATCACGGTGGCTAAGTGGGCAAGGCGCTGGCTCGCTAGCCTGGATGTCGGGTGTTCGATCCCTGCATTGGCCGAGAAAGTTCATCTCGATTTTCCGGCGTGGTTTCTCCTTGTCAGTGATGCGGAATGAGGGCCTGACAAGGACAGCGGTCTAGTCGTTCGGGTGGGACGAAAAACCGAGGCCCCGTGTACACATTGGCGTACACGTAAGAGATCCCTTGGCAGTTGGAATTCGATATAAGAGTAGGCCGTAGCGCCGCTGCCCGGGCAAAATTTCCCTCATAGCACACTGTATGGCATATGCCCGTCTTCCATTAGCCCAAGTCAGGCACAGAAGAGTAGGACGTTAAACCCCATTTCATTTCATTACGTGAAACTAACTCCTCGTCCGTACGGGTGTCACTAAATATTCTCTCTCGCCGAATTGCCGATCCGCATAAAACAATGGTTGCAAACCTTTTTGTGATAGAGTACCATTTGGAGGTCCCGTACAGTCGCCACGTAGGCTACCACCTGGTTCCAGAAAAACTCAATTCGATCAAATAAAATAAAACCAAGTACGAACAATCCAAACCATAAGACAGAATTCGAAGTCCTAGAAAAACGTAAAAGGCAAAATAGTGTAATCAGAAAATGGACTGCTCCCCGTGTACAAAATTCACGACAAACAGTGGTAACAGGTGTCCGGAAGAGTAAACTTACCCTGTCTGGCGCCACATCCGTCATAGCTGCACTTTATCTGAATACTTTTACAAGTGGAACACACAAAAGAACTAAAAAAACAAGCCAACAGTGAGGCTGATGTCCCCCGCAGAAATCCCAAAATAAATAGATGACACATATTAATTAATCGCACATTTATTTTTTTCAAACGTATCGAGCAATCAAACTGTACACGAAGTGTCATCCAAAAGTATTTTATAAAGAAAAATGCTAAAACCGACGAGAAAAATGAAAATGTACCCTAGTTAGGGGGACCCTAAAGGCAGACAAAAGGGCCCCCACGCTTGACAAAAGGGCCCCTCTGGCCAAGGGAAAGGGTCCGAGTCAATCGTTTCTATACACTGTTACTGTCGAATACATTACTGAATGAGAATGCAATCATTGTATTGGCATAAAAATCATCAATCAAGATGAACCTAAGTTATCTTGTCCCAAAGTATCAACCAATCAAATTGCTTATCTCTGCCTACCCTAAGAAGAAAATGCTCATCTTCAAACTCCATCAAGGCATTGACCTAATAAGCATACACACCAATTTTGAACATTTTAACTCAATTCGAAGGAGAGTTATTGTGTTCCAAAGTCTCGTCAAATCAAATTGCTTATCGCTCTGCTTACCCTGAGCAGAAAATGCTCATTATCGATCTTAGTCAATGTATTACTGTAATGAAACTATACACCAAGTTTCATCACTCTCACTTAATTAGAACTAAAGTTATCGTGTCCCAAAGTATCAACCAATCAAATTGCTTATCTCTGCTTACCCTAAGCGGAAAATGCTCATCTTTGAACCCCATCAAGGCATTGACCTAATAAACACATACACCAAGTTTGAACATTCTAGCTCAATTAGGAAGAGAGTTATTGTGTCCCAAAAAGTGTGACGGACAGAAAGACGGACGAACCCATTTTATTAATAGTCCCCCAACTTTCTTCGAAAGGCGGGGGACAAAAAACCAACTCAATGCGAGGGCTGTGGGCTATCTGTTTCTTTCCCCAAAAAAGATTAATCAATCAAGAAATAGATAAAGAAGTATAGAGATAAAATATAAGTAAGTAGGCCTATACAAAATAATAATAAGAATGGTAACATATACAGACTGAGGAAATAATGGGTATTAACTTGTGTTAGGCAGTAAACATTTTTGTGAAGTAAAAAATAACTAAAAAACGTTCATGACCCCAAAAGTGCTCGCGTACCACAGGTTGGGAACCACTGGCATAAAGTAACAATGCGGACATTTTGTCCAAGATACGTAAAAAAATCCAACTTACGACAGGGTGAGAGTTGCCGTAGACTTTACGATCAAATTTACGAATTTTGTAAGTTAAGAATTTTAGTGAAACGCAATTTTTTCGTAAGTTAACGTTACGATAAATTTTTCATCGTAAGATGCTTTGTGAAACTACCCCCTGATACGCATAAAGTATAAAGGCGTTCATTTTGTCAAAGATACGAAAAATTTCCAACTTACGACAAGGTTAGAGTTGCCGTAGACTTTACGATAAAAGTTACGAATTTCGTAAGTTAAGAAGTTTAGTGAAACGCGATTTTTACGTAAGTTTACGTTACGATAAACTTACGCAAATTTTTCATCGTAAGTTGCTTTGTGAAACTGGCCCCTGGTTTGTGTGGCATCAAATGTCAGTGAAAGACACTCAGGTAAATACTCACAACTTCTTCAAATAAATGTCGTGTGAATTTCAAACAATTGGGGTAGATATGCTGACCGGGTGGTACTTGATTAGATTTATTCCCGACGATTTAAAGAAATAAAATCAAAAGAAACAGGGTTTAACGTTTACTGTTCTGCTCCGACTGGGCTAATAAAGAGAGGCATGCGTACATTTGGCTGAAACATTAACTTCATTTAAATCAAACCTAAAGACCCATCTTTTCAAACGCTATATTTGAATAGGACATTATCATGTACATTTTGTATTGTAGTGTGTTTTGTGTGTGGTCAGCGCTTAGAGCATTTTCCTATAATTGTGACGTGGATTTTAGCGCATTGTAAGACTCATTATTATTATTATTATTATTATTATAGAGGCACTACGGCTCACTGTTCCACCAAAGGCGTTTTATAGCTAAGGCGCCAGTCTCCCCGCGAAAAAATCAAAGAAGTTAAAAAAATAAAACGGGAGAAAAATGCTAAATACGACGAGAAAATGAAAATTTACCCAAGTTAGGGAGGGCCCTAAAGGCAGACAAAAGGGCCCCATGTCTGACAAAAGGGCCTCTCTGGCCACGGGAAAGGGACCTCAGTCCGAGTCATTCGTTTTCTATAGGCCTACACTGTTACATTGGAATCCACTACTGAATGAGAATTCAACGGTCAAGGGATTTTTACATTCCCGCCAAAGTTAAACCGGAAGTCAGCTTTTCGTCCTTGTCAGGGGAAACCACTCCAAAAATTCCCGATGAACTTTCTTGGCCAACATCGGGAGCGAAAATGAAGACACAATGAACAATTTTTAAAAAATCAGTATGCGAATTCGTTTCTTTGTGGTCTCGAGTGCCTTTTGTAACGACGTGTCTTGATAAACGAGGCATTACAACAGTGTAGAAGTGAAATGCCAAACCATATGCTGCTTGAGTTTTTCGACAAAAGTGACTGATTCCACATTACAACAACAATTTGAAACATTATATTCAGTTCGTATTACTAATAATGAGTCGTGTATTCAAACAACACATGCTCAAGGAAAATATAAGCAGGTGAAATAAGTAAAAATGTAATACAATATTATTTATTTGGAAAGTAAAATACACAAGAACAATATCAAATATTTAAACGTTAACAAAGCTATAAAATATTTGTTATTTCTACGCAGGAAAATTATAAAATATTTCTTAAAATACACAAGAAAATATAAAATATTTGTTATTTCTACACGGGAAAGTTATAAAATATCTGTTTTTTTATACACAGGAAAGATAAAATACACAAGAAAATATCAAATATTTAATGGTAGAATAGGAAAGCTAACAAAAAAAATTGTTATCTATACACCGGAAAGTAGTAAAATATTTGGTATTTGGGAGGTAAAATACACAAGCTGATATAAACAGGCGATGATATAAATAAGAACGTTATTAAATACTTGTTATTTGAAAGGTAAAATATACACAAAAATTAAACACTTGTTATTTGAAAGGTAAAATACACACAAAATTAATAACATATTTGAAATGAACAAGTAAGTTAAAAAAAATTGAAAGGCAAAATACTTATCGACATGTATTCTACATATGAAAAAAAACTCATTAATTTGATGCCTGCTTGAGCGACGTCGAACTTGGTGAGGAGAAGACAAATTATGTCTAAAATCTAAATTACATTATGAACATCAAGTAGATCGACGTGTAAATCATTTATATATTTCCAGAAGTTAAATAGACTATGCGGTCAAAGTTTAAACATATTTGACTTTGAATCTCGATAGGCAGATCTAGGCGATACGTAAATGTTATGTCAATTGAAATTTCTTTTGTTATATGTTTTTCCAATGATACAAAACATTATTAAAATCGGGCATTTCTTTCTTGGATGAAGGCAATTTCAATCCCCCCCCCCTCGCCTATAACGTCGTTTGAGCAGTGATAATAAAGGTTAAAACATGTAGACTGCTAAACAAAGAAGAATCGTCATTGAATAGAGTTGTGTACTAGAACCAGAATTTGGGCTACCATTCAGGCCTTTCTTGTCACCATTGTAGCCTGTAGTATCATCTCCATTAGGGTCGGTGTTGCCACCACTGGTAGGGGCTTCATTAGAACCAGTAGTGCCAACACTGGAACTTGTAGTGCTACCACTAGAACTTGTAGTGCCACCACTGGAATTTGTAGTGCCACCACTGGAACTTGTAGTGTCACCTCTGGAACTAGTAGTGCCACCACTGGAACTTGTAGGGTCTCCATTGGAACTTGAAGTGCCACCATGAGAACTTTTAGTATCACCATTGTTAATTGTAGTGCCACCATTGGAACTTGTACGGTCACCATTGGAAATCGTAGGGTCACCATCGGGGCTTATAGTACCATCACTGGAGGCTGTAGTTTCACCATAGGAAATTGTTATTCCATCATTGGATGTTGTAGTGTCACCATAGGAAATTGTTGTTCCATCAGTGGATGTTGTAGTGTCACCATAGGAAATTGTAGGGTCACCATCGGGGCTTATAGTACCATCATTGGAGGTTGTAGTGTCACCATAGGAAATTGTTGTCCCATCATTGGATGTTGTAGTGTCACCATAGGAAATTGTAGGGTCACCATCGGGGCTTATAGTACCACCATTGGATGTTGTAGTGTCATCACCATGGGAAATTGTTGTTCCATCATTGGATGTTGTATTGTCACCATAGGAAATTGTAGTTCGATCATTGGAGATTGTAGTTCCATCATTTGAGATTGTAGTGCCACCATTAGAACTTGAAGTGCTGCCATCAGAGCTTGTAGTGCCAACATTGGACATGGTAGTGCCGCCAGTGGAATTTGTATAGTCAGCATTTGAACTGGTAGGGTCACCATAGGAGCTTGTTGGGTCAACATCGGAACTTGTAGATTCACTATTTGAAATTGTAGCGTCACCTTTGGACGTTGTAGTGCCACCATTGGAAGTTGTAGTTGCTAAAAAAGCATACGAGAGGACATTTGAGAGTAAGCAAAAGGGTAAAATGCAGGTTTCTCCTCCAATATCAGTTTATACTAATACATCATTCGGATCATATCAGTAGTCACAAAATAAACATAGTTATGTCTCAAATGAGCTATTAATAAGTATTGAAGATGCACAGACAACGAGAAAACCAAAGTACATTAACAATGTTTTAATAATTATGTTAATTTTATATTTTTCTTTGTTTGAGCCTAAGTTTCAAATTCTGATGTAATTAATACAAACCAGAGAAGATTAAGAATTTCGTATATTTTTAAAAACCAGTAAGAGATATGTGTCACAACTCTTTAACGTATGAATCAATTCTTAACTCCCAATTACATAACTTCAGTTATTTGTGCACAAAACATCCCTCGGAGAGTCCAGGTAACAAATAAATTCAAAAATATGGAATAAACATTTGACATACAAATTTGCAAAGACCCGGTGAAAATAAATATTTCAAAAGATTTGACACATTTTTAGCATAGTCTACCTTTACGATGATACAAAAATGGGAATTCTCTTTTATTAAAAATTGGATGACAGGTACCAAGATACTTACCTAATTAATATAACAATCCTGTTCGTGTATAAGGGGGTGAAATATGGACAAAATAACCACATACGGATTCTGGGTTATCAGTTTTTTAGAACGTGCAGCAAAAATCAAATCGGAGAATGCACACTTATAACAATCAATCAGTATTATAAAACCCATTCATGAAACTACGTTACATATTAAGGTACAAATGCGATTTTAACAGAGTCTCAGAAATAAATGAAATGAAATGGGGTTTAACGTCCTACTCTACTCTACTCTTCTGCCTGGACTAATGGAAGACGGGCATACGCCATACAGAGTGCGATGAGGGAAATTTTGCCCGGGCAGCGGCGCTACGGCCTACTCTTATATCGAATTCCAACTGCCAAGGGATCTTTTACGTGCACGCCAATGTGTACACGGGACCTCGGTTTTTCGTCCCATCCGAACGACTAGGCAGCTGTCCTTGCCAGGCCCTCCTTCTGGCTCACTGACAAGGGGAAACCACGCCGGAAAATCGAGATGAACTTTCTCGGATCGAACACCCGACCTCCAGGCTAGCGAGCCTGTGCCTTGCCCACTTAGCCACCGTGATTCCTCAGAAGTAAAAGTCTGTGTACATGTGCAATGTGTACATGTGCAATTTAAACTCTAGAGCAATGGTGTTTGGACCGTGTCTCAAAATTTCAGCTCAAAATATTGAGTCGTCTGAACATGCACGTCACTACTGCTTATCCCAACAAGTAACCTATTTAAGGTTCTGGGTTCCGGAGTGGCCTGATAATCTATTGCCGTTCCTTTAGAGGTCTTTTCAGTGCATGACACGCGTTACGTTTATAAATTAAACGACTGGTTTTACCCGGACACCATATAATACAGCTTGGAACACCGGTTCCATTTCAAGATGAAGACTGAGTGTTGGTGTTGTTTGAAAACTTATGATATATATTGAGTTAGTTTCTCGACCCTAAGGTAGGGGATTTTAAGGGCTTTTAACACAAAATTACGCAGTTTATTCTCCAAAACATAATCGAGAAAGAGCAATGGACCTAATGCAAACTCTTTGGTTACACCAGACATAGGTTCGGAAACTGATCTGTAGCATTGAGGTTTTTATAAACTGTTATGGAGGTACGATTGGAGACCTCGCGATGAAATACCACACACCGGTGACAGTTGCTAATTAGAATAAAAGTTGTTATTCTTAAAGCATCGACCGACCAAAGTGCGTATCGTTGCTCAGTGAGAGCAGAATATACTCATTATCTAACTTCATGCAGGCAGGCAGACACATCGTCGAACGAACCCAATATAACAATACCTTGGTTTTTTTAAAAGGCGCGAAACGATACTATATACGTTTATGGAAAACTGGAACATGTTAAAGTAACGATGCGCATTTGTTGCTAAAATATCAAATTTGTCACAACTTGATCCACACCGTGACTGATTATATAACATTTAATTAAAACGCTCACATTTTGCAAGAGATGGATAGAGAACAAGCTACCCCCCCCCCCGATTTTTTTTCATCTAACTTACCTGACAAATACGTAAGGGTTATCAACTGAGACAGAGGGGTTCAAGTTAGATGAACACCTGAGCTCGTGCAAAGTTGTACACTGAGAACGCGCAGGGTCCAGTGTGTAAATATAGAATATCTATTCTCGCTTGTCACACAAATTCGCCACTTCCGGTATAAACAAAAACCGGAAGTAGCGCAGTCATAACTTCCTATACCTGAGTGAGTGCACAAACATCCCTCACTTCTTTTCTCGGCGATAAAACAAGTCACACGTGTTTTAGTTTATTTGTTTGACTTAGCAACAATCGTTGGTAAAATGGATAATATTTCGAAAGCAAGATCGGATTCCGAATCGGAACCTGATGAATCAAAGGTTGGTAATAAATCATCGACTTGTAGTAGAACAGCCGGTAGAGGCCATAATAGTACAAGTAGTAAGGTATCAAATTTAGAGAAAAAGTTTGATTTATTACTTGAAAAATTATCGAGAAATAATGCAGTTTCGCCACGACGGCGACCAGCCATGATAGTTTCCAGCGATGACGAAGACATCATTTCTCTTCAACCAGGACAGACGGAAACTCTGACTAGTGAAGACGAACCAGGGATGCCTTGTTTGGATCCACAACTGTCTTCGGATTTTTCAAAGAGTACTAATAAAGGGCTCTTTGATTTGTTTGGCAAGGATGCCCTGACTAAAGCATCAGAGGACAATACACAAGGGATTACTCTAGACAGCTGTCAGAAGGAAGTTTTACTCCAGAGCTGGAGGGCTGCCAATCCCAGTAATGTTTCGGCTTTTTCTGAAGAAAATTTCGATACCTTTACTGTGTCAAAAGATACACAAGAGTTTTTAATGGTGCCATCATTAGATGCGTTAGTTGAATCATGTCTAGTTAAAAAAATTGGGAACAAGGCAGCCTTTACCAAGTCAGGAGCCTTTCTTTTTTCTCAGCCGTTTAAAATGTTGGAGAAAATGGCATTTTGAGGACAGCAGGATTGTCATTCAGATCAATTTAAAACAAAATTTAGCCTCTTTGTTGGAAGTAGTGCAAGACAAGGAGGAGTTTGACAAGGCAGACACAGTATCTCGTATTAAAGATATTTTTGCTATGTCAACAAAGAGCCTGGAACAATTAGATCGAACCGGTGCATTCCACCATATGACACGAAGAACGGTAGCAATGTCAGACACTTCACTGTTTCAATTAGATAATGCTATAACAATTTCAAATTTACCTTTAACAGCGGATGGGGTGTTTGGGGTAGACTTAGAGAAAACTCTAAAAGATAGAAAAGAAAAGTTAAAGTCTGTAGCGGACATTTTACCCTTTTCTGCAAAAAAACGTAGAGCCCCAATGGAAGAAAGCCATAGCTCAAAGCGGCCACGAATATCGGGTCAAAATAATATGAACTCTAATTTTTGAAAAAAACTATAATCATAATAACGATTCCTTTCGTTCCTATGAACGAAATAGCAGAAGATATGGGCACCGTACAGACGGTCAGAGTGGAGGTTCTAGAAAACCGTCTTCTCAAGCAATGACAGGTTTTTACAGCACGCTTTTTCTGGTCCCAAAGAAAATTGGGAAAATAAGACCAGTAATCAATTTGAAACCGCTCAATCAGTATTTGAAGAAAATTCATTTCAAGATGGACACATTATTGAAAGTCTTTACATCAGTGGTGCAAAAAGGGGATTGGGCAAAATCTATAGATTTGAAGGACGCTTATTTCCACATCCCTATTTTTCAGAAGCACCGAAAATATTTACGCTTCAGTATAAACGGTCAAGCGTACCAATTCAAATCGTTGCCATTCGGCCCAACATCAGCCCCACGGGTATTTACGAAGGTGTTGTCAGTTGTTGTGGTCCACCTTCACTTTATGAATGTCCGAATGGTAGCTTATCTAGACGACTTATTAGCAGTAAATCAACAGAGGCAGGTCTTGCTAAGAGACAAAAGAGTTTTGTTGGATCTTTTAATACGACCAGGGTTTGTCATAAATATCAAGAAGTCCGAATTGGTTCCGGACCAGAAAATTTTGTATCTGGGTACCGAATTCCATTTGGATGCGGGCTTGGTGTTTCCCACACAAGAGAGGGTAGCCATGTTAGTTTTGGGGATAAAACAAATTTTCCGTCCTATGACAATAGCCAGGGACTATCTTCGGATATTGGGAATGATCGCCTCAGCGTTACAGGTTATACCAAACGCAAGACTGTTTATGCGACCAATCCAAATGTATCTGTTGAGAAACTGGCGACCTTCTGTAATGAGTATGCATACTCCAATCCCCTTTTCACAAGACCTGGTAGTACACTCAAATTGGTGGTTGCAGGATCAAAACATTTTAAGGGGTCAATTTTTGCAGCCAATGCAGTGCACAGTTTCTCTCACGACCGATGCGTCATGTTCGGTTGGGGTGGGCATCTTAGGCCTGCAGCCAAAATTTCTAGCTAGCTTAGAAACACAACTCCGCTACACGGTTTTGCCTAAAAGAAAAACTATACATTTTTGGAAAGCTTATGATGCCACGAACACAAAATCCGGGAGTTCCAAGCAAAATGTTTGCAATTTATTGATTTAGGGCCAGATGAAATTCGTCAAAATTGTCAAATAAATGCTAATTTTGTACTAACAATTCTGAAGTTGACATAAAATTAAATAGTTGCTAAAACACCTCATGCCTTCATCCTTGGCAATGAACAGTTTATTGGATAGATTTTGATGTAAATAAAAATGCTCAAAACACAAATGTCATGGGTGAATAAAGAATTCTGGAAATCCATTAACGGTGAAAAAGAGTTATCTCCCTTTCTGTCAAATGTCTGTAATTGATAGACTATCAGGTGTATGGTGACTGCTGGTTTTGTATGACACACAAGACCAGGTGTGGGCACACAAGGCTAATAATTATTTTGTTTCTTGGATCTCAGGGGCCTTTGAGGGTTGATTGTTGGATGTTTGCTCAGAAATTATTGCTTGTATGGAACATGCTAGAGTCGATTTGTAGCATATCCTAGCCATACCAGGGGATATGTTTGACAGTAGTTGAATGATATGCTTTTGAAATAATGGAGATCAGTAGCACTTTATAATGCATTGAACCACATGATTTTTTTCAACTAAGATAAACATTCTAAACCCACATACATGTTCCCCTACAGTATTTTTACAACTGTACTTGTACATGTAGCTGTGAACTACTATTTCGGATATGATTAATGGTCAAATTACAAACATACATGTAGATATAAGTTAAAAAAATAATTCTGGGCTGTTATGAAGGCAAAGGTTAGAAAAAAGGATGAACAGTTGTGAAATTATTTATTGAAGTGAAACAATCATTGAAAATCATAATTAAACAGTACTCTGCACATCAAATGTCATCAAAGTTAATCTTCATCATCATCATCACTGTCACTAAATGTATTAACATCAAATTTGGTCATTTCAGGACTAACATGGCTTAATTTTACTTCAATAATTCGCTTGCGCGTGGGGGTCTTTAGCAGTACCCGGAGAAAACCCATGAGGTCGGACAGGGGACCCTACTCTTTGCCACGTACAACCAGGGTTTCGAAACCACGCCAGTTGACTCAATGGCAGGCGGCAGGCCGTATGATTTTACATTTGAGCTAAATTGCAAACAATACATGTATTGAAAAATTTAATGTAAGGCTCAGTTTAATTTATTCCAAATTGGTCCCTGAACATTGCATTGAGAAAATATGCCCTGACCAGCCATATGCAAATTGCTCAAAGTACACAAATCTGTAGGGTAAATTAGGTAGACATGTCAAAATTGTTGCTGGAAAAATATTTTAGGGGATCTAGTGACTGGACTAGTCCTAGTAAAAGCATTCAGCAGCTGACATACATTTGGGTGTACCAAGAAGCAACAATGATATGCCTTAAAATATCTTCATCCTCTTTCAATTCAGCAGCTTTCAACAGTTGGCCTACAAACAAATTTGCAAACAAATTATACACCATATAGCGTTGAATGTTGAGTGTGCTCAAGGGTGGGGGGGGAATGTCACTTTGAGGCCTACATGTACCTGGCTGTTCAACTCTGGCATGCGGTTGTGGTTCAGATCCTTTGTGTGACCGGAAACGGTCTTGAGACAGATCGTCTTAGCAAGGCACCTGCAAGTGGGCCAAGAAAATAAAAAACAAGTTAACTTCTCTGTGTTTCACCCCTTGTGGAAGCGATTACATGTCATTTCGGCCCCGCGTCATTTCGTACTTACGACATTTCGGACTCCAAAAAATATGGCCTCGACGTTTCGGACTCGGGTATATGACATTTCGGACTCAGGTAGGTGACGCTTCGGACTCAGGTAGGTGACGCTTCGGACTCGGGAATAAGTTGAAAGGAAAGGTTGAACACAACTGTCAAATCAATATATAATACGCCGCACGTGGCTATTCTTAATAGCCCAACAAAAAATAACATGCAGGTTAAATTATATAATTTACCGCTCGCCATCAAGTTGAAGTAGGCCTTCAGCATGTGGAGTCGTGCATAACGAACCTACACGACAAAATTTCCAATGTTGAATGTTTACGATCAGTTTCAGTGGAAAATATTAGGAATAGCAACGATCAAAGCGGGATAATTAAAGGTGATTAACGATGATCCCGATGTTATTGTAGTATGTGCATAGAAATCTTGCGGTACTTTGGTGGATGATGAAAAACGTGAGAGTTGTCAATCATTGATAATGGCGGCCGTGTGTTGACTGTTGATTGCAATTATTCCGTTTCACAAAAAAAACTTTAGCACTAGCAGTGATCGGTCACTCAAGCTCGTTTACTATTTGACAAAAGAAAAACAATGAAGTATTACTAAGTATACACAAATTTTTCAACAATATTTTAATTGCCAAGTTCAATACAAAACAAAACAAAAGAGAACAAGCAGTTTAATCGCGACATCAACAATCGCTGATCAATTAAATAAGACAACTATCAGTCTCACATAAAACGAAAAAACAAACAGCTGCACCATTACATAAATTTTCTACAGTCCTTTAATTATTAATCAGAGTCCGAAAAGTCGCTTGACTGAGCCCGAAACGACGCCAAGTAAGTCCGAAACGACGTTTGTGTTGAGTCCGAAATGACGCGGGACCGAAATGACATGCTACTGTGGAAGCGAATGTGCAACACTCTAACCAATGACTGCGCCAAATCAACAAATGGGGTAAAGGGCTTTACTGGCTAGCTTCATAACAATTTTACAGTGATCGCAGTAGAACTTCTGATTCCATTTACAACAAAACAATAATTAAAAACTGTAAGACAGTGTATGATGAATATATTTAATATTTATTAGTAATGATTATAAATTTGTAAGTAACAGTCATTAACATTAGGCCTACCTGCTGTTTGGCTTGTAGCCGGGGATTTTAATTTTTCTTTCTCTATACGATTACGGGCAGACACAATTCGGAATTAGTCTGTAAAACGCCTGTAGCAAGTTGGGTTAAATAAGTATCTTTTGGCGCGTCGATAAATAAATTCCTTGTTGATTAATCACTCGAAGTAGTCGAAGTCGCCTGTTGCCTGTTCAGCTATCCATTTCCCTCGCCCATCAAGTTTTAGCCATTCATGGGCACATTCACGGAATTTATCCCGGCGAGATTTTGTAAATAATTGTTCTCGTCCCTTTCTTAATCCTTAGAAAGGAACAATACAGCGTAAATTTGATGAAATATCAGTCGATTCACGTTCTTTCATGGGCGCAGCCATTGGCATTACATGTGTGTTGTTGTTTACAACTTTCAAGGTCGGGTCAGCAGTTCACAATGCGAGCTACTGATTGGCCCATGGTGACCAATCACTAGTTATTTCCCTACGCTTTATAACAGCGCGAGTCAAATAAATCCCGTACGAATAAATTTATATCACCCTTAAATTGCGCTGCCGAAGCTTGGAACACTAGTAAATTTTCTTTAAAACATGATCATCTACTTTATAATGATCGCAGATTATTTTATGGTGGACCGTGTAGCGGAGTTGCACGCTAGAAATTTTGGCTGCCGGCCTATCTCGCAGAGAGAGGACCATTTGTTCAAGGGATTTGGCCTCAGGAGTTATTAAATCACTACATCAGTTTTCTAGAAATGAGGGCGGTTTATCTGTGTCTGGAGCATTTTTTACCACAACTGAGACACGGGGGGGGGGGGTTCTAGTGAAATCAGACAATTCAACAGTAGTCCAATACATAAAGAAGCAAGCCGGGACCTTCTCTGCTTTTATGTCAGGAAACTTGGAACCTCTGGAATTTAGCACTGTCAAATGGGATAATCTTAAATGCAGTTCATATTCCAGGGGTAAAGAACACACTGGCCGATTCATTGAGCCGGAACATGGTACGAGCAAGGGAATGGTCTCTGAATCGGGACACTGTTCAAAAGATCTTTTGGAAATGGGATCGTCCGTTAATCGATCTGTTTGCCACAGAGAGCAATCGAAAGGCTCCAATATTTTGTTCATGGCAGTTTCATCCCAAAGCTCTAGCAATAGATGCATTGACAATCAGTTGGGAGGGAATGTCAGCCTATGCATTTCCACCGGTTTGTCTAGTCCCACTAGTACTTTAACAGTTCAGTATGTGTCAGAACTGCGAAATGATCCTGATAGCCCTGTTTTGGCCGCGACAAATATGGTTTCCAAACCTTCTCAGTTGTCTGGTCGATCTTCCTTTTCGATTACCGAACAGGGCAGATCTTCTGCAACAGGGACACCACCCAGTGGTTTATCACCCAGATCCACAAACACTGTCGCTGGTGGCATGGAGGTTATCAACAAACGTTTTGAGAAGGAAGGTTTTTCTTCGAGAACAAGGGACTTGCTATCAGCCTATTGGAGAGCGGGAACCCGTAGGGACTATAACTCATAATATAAACGATTCTTGCAGCTCAAGAAATGTGATACATGATCAAAAAGCAACCGCATAAAATGCCTGAAATTGCACCTCTCCATCTCTCATTATTTGAATATGTGTTATCGAAGTTCTTCTGAGATATAGAAGTTACTGCTGTATATGGTGTGCAATTGATGTTTATGCTTAAAATATATTTATGAAATAGTTTGAACCGTTTTTTGATTATGTGATATCGAAGTTACTGCTGTTGTATATAGTGTGCTTTGCGTTTGGTTTTTACACTTTAAGAATATTTGTTTTGGTTTGTTTTTGAGGGTTTTTTTTTTAGTTGGGGAGGGGTAAAACTAATTTTTGTGTTTCTTTTTAAATTGTATATCTTCTCGTGGAGTATGTATCTAATCTAATTGTGCTCTGTTCTTGTTTAATTTGTTTTGTCTCCCGAATTCCCTGTCCGAAGCCCGGTTCAGAATAGTAGGACGTTCAACCCCATGTCATTTCCATTAGCAGCCATATACTGGTTTTAGACGTAACACCCCCACATTTTGAAACGGGCTAGCCGCAAATACAAAATTAAGTACAAATTGTTTTATCTGGGTTTATAATGTCTGTGCTTGCGGCCACGAAACTTTTTTCCCAAGTTACGAATTTTTGTTACTCGCCTATTGAAGATACACCTTAAATACAATATATGATGGAGAACATTTCAAAATTAAAGTGATTCTACTTCCAGTTACTTTCTTGGGCTGTAGGAAGAAAACGGTGCAAATTTGAGTAGTAAAAGCACCTTTAAGGAAGGTCACCATAATTGTGTCTTTGTAAGGCATTTAGTGAACGCTATATATAATAAACAGAAAATTTATGAAAAACACTCACTAGGTTTATTAACTCCAACGTTTCAATGAGGATAATCTCAACGTTATCAGCAATGATAAATTCAACTATGTTACAGAGGGTTATATACAAGATGATAACAATAAACTAATTAAGAGTAGAATCAGAAGCCATTCAGAGTTAAACCTCATACTATCAAACTATTATAAATATGAAACCCTTAACGTAAGAAAATGTACAATTATGCTAAAACAATAGTTGATACTTATAAACCCTTAATCTCCATTACGAATACAGTCATAAGAAAAAAAGTAAATAAGAACAAAGTAATAAGAAATCAAATAAATTGATGTATCATCAGTTTCATATAATCAACAACTAGATGTGAGGATTAAAAACAGTTAGCATGTTACACACCCCATATAGTACAGGATTGAGACAATTCTTGACAGTAAGCGTGTAACACACCATATAATACAGGATTGAGACAATTCTTGACAGTAAGCATGTAACGCACCATATAGTACAGGATTGAGACAATTCTTGACAGTAAGCATGTAACACACCATATAGTACAGGATTGAGACAATTCTTAACAGTTAGCATGTTAGACACCATATTTTGTAACCGGGTTGAGACATTTTAAACCCTATCCTGGTAACGAAATAATAAAAGACACAAACTGATAAGGTTAAGTGGAACATAATAATAAGGTTTTTTTTTTAAAACGAACGATAGTAGAACACGCACTAAGCACAAAGGCCATATAGAACCTAATATCCCATATTTAAAGCGACGTTCCATCAAGAGTTATTCTATTTTCAATAAACATTATGACACTTGAACTCGTCATATCGCCAAAGAAGGCCTATAATCACAGTAAAACCTTAACATCAATCTTTATTAAAAATAAATTAGTTAAAATAGCATTATGCAAGAGCAAAATCTGCTTATTACAGGTCTTTCTTTAGGCCTGAGATGTTATCTAAATAATCAATTAGACATTAATTAACATATCCTGACCATAATAAACGCTTACGGCTGGCCCCCGGATCCATTCACTTGATTTGATATTTTTCGCAGGTTAATCTTGTAGGTTTTTGTTTTTCGTGTAGTGCAGTCCTCCTGCACTTACTATTAGAGTAGAGTTTTAGCCCTTCGTACTGCAGAATGTTCTCGTTGTCGGGTTTTGCTCCTGTTTGCTCACTACACTTATTATATTAGCGTTTTCTGAGATTCTATCCGGATTATCGCCCTTATTGTTGAAATTGTTTGACGTTCAAACATCTGACGTCAACTGACAGACTATCGCCATTGAAGAGACGACCATTGTCAAGATCGGTCGCATTATTTCTGTTACCCCTTTTTTAAAAAAAAAAAATCATTTTTAGTGAAGCCTGTACCATAACAGGCCCTGGACTGTTCAGCGCAGTGGACGCTTACGGCTGGCCCCCGGATCCATTCACTTGATTTGATATTTTTCGCAGGTTAATCTTGTAGGTTTTTGTTTTTCGTGTAGTGCGGCCCTCTTGCACTTACTATTAGAGTAGAGTTTTAGCCCTTCGTACTGCAGAATGTTCTCGTTGTCGGGTTTTGCTCCTGTTTGCTCACTACACTTATTATATTAGCGTTTTCCGAGATTCTATCCGGATTATCGCCCTTATTGTTGAAATTGTTTGACGTTCAAACATCTGAGGTCAACTGGCAGACTATCGCCATTGAAGAGACGACCATTGTCAAGATCGGTCGCATTATTTCTGTTACCACTTTTTTTTAAAAAAAAAATCATTTTTAGTGAAGCCTGTACCATAACAGGCCCGGGACTGTACAGCGCAGTGGACGCTTACGGCTGGCCCCCGGATCCATTCACTTGATTTGATATTTTCCGCAGGTTAATCTTGTAGGTTTTTGTTTTTCGTGTAGTGCGGTCCTCCTGCACTTACTATTAAAGTTAAGGCTAGCTTTCGATGTTGGCTGGATTAGATTCCTATATGGAGCTTAATGGCCATTGATATTCCTTGTGGAATAAGACTAGCCACGTTGTTGGATTCCCTTGTTACAAATGGCGCTGAAACGCATTCTGGTACACGATTCGTGTGCCAACGGTAAAATATTTATTTTGTCCGAAATATTAAATATCAGAAGCCCATCTTTTACCGGTAAGATCACAACATCAATGTTGATTTAAATTGACAAATTATTCGTGTTTTCATTGTCGAAGACCGTGGATGATATTGAGCTGCTTTAAACTAAAGATACCCTTTTATTCTTAAAATAATTCAAACCGGTGTATTCATTTGTGGATCATAAAAATAGCTCTCACAACATTATAGTATTTTGTATTTTATAATTACGTTTATGATGAGTGTTACTCGGAACCACGGTGGCTCAGTCAGTAAAAATGTGAGAGAAATGGGGTTTAACGTCCACTCGACACAAACTAGGTCATTTCGGGACTAAAGAGTAAAAATGTTGTCTTGGTAACCTAGAGGTCGCGTGTGCGACCCCTGCGTTGGTGATGCAGGACAGAGGACCTGGCAAAGGACTCCGTATAGTTTCGTGGTCACATTGGCGTGTTCGTAAACCATCTCTTAGCAGTTGGAATTCGATATAAGAGTAGGCCGTAGCACCGCTGCTGGGGCAATATTTACCTCATAGGATTGAATTCCTATATGCCGCTTAATGGCCGTTGATAATTAAATCAATCAAGTGGATAATCGAGACTATGCTGTATATAATAATGATTTGAGTAATGATGAGCGAGGCTATGTGAATATTTCAAATGCTTTTTTCTCGGCTAATACTGGACCAATTTGACTGAAATTTTCAACAAATTACCTTTACACTATCTAGTTTTTAACTATTATAGTGAGAACTGCCATCTCTTTATCTTATATCCCATAATGTAACTTTAATAGTTCCTAAAATCAACGAGTCATACGCGTGTGGTGGGTATATTCCAGAATCCGGCTTCACTTCTGGCTGGTTCCTTCCGATGTGAATCGCTTCAAGAATTTTCCTGGTTGTTTTCTGGTGCTGGTTCACGGCTAACGTCTGTGTCGAGTCCCAGTTCACACAATGTCGTCTATTATTGCTTAGATGTTCTGCTACTGCCAATTTAGTTGTATTGGTGTTCTGTAACTATCTTATACAGTGTAAGTTTAGTCTCTCCTATGTACGTCTTGTCGCAGTAGCAGGTTATTTTTTAAATACAGCCCTTAGTTGGTGGTGGGATGGTCTGTTCGTTTTTAGCATTTTCCACCAGGATATTTTGAATAGTTTTCCAACTAGAGAAGCAGACATCGATTCCTGTTTGGTGAAGAAAACTTCTAATTTGGTATGATCTCGAATCAATGAAAGGGATAGATAGAGGGCGGATTGGGCTGTCGGGCGATCCCGAAGGGCCGGTCGGACACAAAATAAAAAATAATTAATTTTGTCCAATTCGTCTAAAAAAAAAGTTTTCTGCTGATCATTATGGGGGCGGGGGTATTGGACCGGTGGGTTTAACGGGCCGCCACGGCCAGTAAAAGAGGCCACTCCGACACGGGAGCCCGGGCCGGTCCTCGGCCTCAATCCGCCCCTGGATGGGTACCCTTATTATATTATATTTTTATGTCATATTATATCAGATTATATTCATGTATCATTGAATGTATATTTCATTATAATGTATTGTATTTTATTTCAATATATGTGTGAATTTCCTGCAATGAAATAAATTCCCAATTATAGTATACTATTGGACAATATACCATATCTTGGTAAACTATCACTCTTACTAAATAGTATACTATTGGACAATATACCCTATCCTGGTAAAATATCAATCATAGTAAACCAAGAATTAAGTAAACATATTAAACTATACCATTTCTTCATACGTGAATTCATTCATGCGGCTTCTGACAGATTTCATCTTAGCACTAACTCTAGTAAAGGGCACATTTCTTTTAAAACCAGTTGCTTTATTTTCTGCAACCTAGCTTTTTCTCACTCGGCAATTCTCGACAGATTTCGGTACCTACATTTAGTCTCGGCTGTATGACGAATTCCGCCATATTGGAACTACTTTAACGGTCCCGGATGAAACATGGCTGTTAAAGTAAACCGGTAGCCGCATCGCAAATGTATGTGCGTAGGTACATATCACTTACGATCATACAGCTGAGACTAAATGTAGGTTCTGGAACTTTCCGGAATCTGTTGAGATTGGCCGAGTGAGCTTTTTCTGTCATCTTTCGAGTTCTTTTTAATTCTGAAGAACGATAATCCAAGACAGCGGCGATGCTGTCGTCTCCTGTAGCTTGCGTTCGTCAATTCGTTAATGAAATGCGGTTTCGAGTCTTGGGTCCTAATGATCTCAGGAAATTTTTTGGGGGAAAATAACATCCCTCTAAATGCAAAATAGGAAGTGTTTATCCCTAAGTACCATTTAACAACAGATTATAGCGATTAACGAATAGATACGTTATGACACTTTCAAGAACGGGAAGTGACGAACGCGATGGGAAAGCACGAATTATCCTTCTATATAACGGGCTGAAGTAATGAGTGATAACAGATACGCGGGCGAATTGTTGCTCACTAATAATTCCTCTCTCCCCCGACAAACCCTTTGTGTCCTCTTGAGTTAATTATATCATTATTTTGTTGTCCAGAAAATGGTAAATAATATTTAGCTGCTCGGAAAGCTGTTCAAGGCGAGGTGAAGTAGTTTTTAATATGCAAGACGTAAAAGATGATTTCAATGTAAATATAATTGAAATAGTTTATAGGGGAAAATTCGGTGAAATCTGCATACCTCTCGTGGGAGGCGGTGATTCAGTGAGTAATTTTAGAAAGGCAGACATAGGATCTGAGATATGGTATCATTAATTAATTTATTATACACAAACATATTTTTTGTTGCTGTTCATCATGTATAGGTAGAATGATTACAGAGTTTATGTACATTCCTTTTAGCCGATAGAATAACAATTAATTAGAGTATATATACATTTTATGTAACCGACTTGATTACAATTAATTAGGAAATCTTCAGATTACAGCGTCTTTCATCTTTAATTGCTTACCTGCAATAAAACAAAACAGAAATATCTATTATTGATTTGTACCTATCTAGCAAAAAGAAACGATAAAATAGTTTTAAACCGAAGTGGACAAAGGTAATGAGAGAGAGATTTAAACGCCCGGAACATTCTAACTCAACGATACAGTGGATAATCAAGACAGTCGCGCTTGTCCAGGTCCGTTGCTACGATAATAAACAACCTACGCTACATCTTCCATCACTCATAACTGATGATGATTGAATTTTAAATGCGTAACGGTCTGACAGAGAATGACATGTGGTTAAATCCAATTTCCTTTCATTTTGGTCATCCATGAATGTAGTGCAAAGTTATTAATAGCATTTGGTGTTGGTGGTTTTATATAGTTTTGGGTGAATATTCATCATTTTGAATCGTAAGGGTCTAACAAAGTTACATTATGCTGAACTGTGGGGCGAAAAGTTGCATGTTTACTGGTATGCTGCTTCCAGCTTGTGTATCTTTACATTACCATAGCAAACCACATATATGCTTTTGAACAAAACGTTGTCATCTGTGAATGAAAGCGTTCTACCCTACGAAAATTGAATTTGGGGAAACGTTCAAGCCTGTCAGAGGAGATGCGAACTGATGATGTACTGTCGTAATAATTGTATTAGTCAGCGCTATCCATCACACGTGGTTTGACAAAAGTAAACATATATTCACACCTACCTAACCCTTGCATCTCAGATTATCCACGGTATAATATGCGTATTCATGATGGCTATCTGGCAAAATATAAACAAAATATGTACATTTGAGAGAGAGAGGGGGGGGAGGGGCGGGGGAGAATCCCACATTAGCACATACATGTAGTAGCTAAAGGCGTACGCTCTGTCCGGTGCTACATTCGGAGGCAACCGGAGCAGACGGTCCGAAGACGGGTGCCACGCCCCGAGAGACGCGCCCCTCGCCTGACTGCAGCCGAGACGAAGTACTCCAAGCCGGTCGCTAATCGCGACGCAGCTCAAGGCAATCTCCTTCAACAGAATGAGATCGATCCGCGATGGGTAAGTGAGTAAGATTGTGAGTCGCTAACCAGAAGGTCTCTAGTTCGTTCCAGTGATGGTCGATAAAGTTCTGCGGGAACACTACTTCATCAATTAATATATATATTAAATTATATACATTATCTGTGATACAATTTTTTACCGGTCGGTGCTGACTTGCCATAAAACATCATTTCATTTCATTGGTGTGTATGTACTTAATTCTTTGGCGGCTGGAATTCGAAATAAAAGTAGGCTGTAGCGGCGCTGCAAAATCACTCTCATTGTACTATGTATTAGCAAATAAAGATATACCTACCCGTATCGCCTATTAAAATGGCTGTTATCGGCAAATCTTCCTTATATCGAATAAATCCTTCGTCAACTCGCCATACGTTATCATTCCTTTCACAGTTGCACTTCAAATTATCAACACATGTATCATTGATATGACATGCGCAGTCCATCTGGCCCTTGACACCTCCCATTAAATAAGTAGCTAGTTCGCCTGTTCGTGTTGCTAAACCAACATAAGCGGCTACGTAAACATGGTGACATTCAAATTTAATAAATTGTTCACACTCAGTCGAGGCATTAACTATCTTTATAACTTGTTGAAGACTCGTCTTGTAGTTAATGGTGCCAATATAACTTCTAGGTGCTCCAAAGCCATGTACATATGTTCTTTCAGCTCCACAATTACCTATAATATATCACATAGCGTGTTACATATGTTCTTTCAGCTCCATAATGACCTATGATATATCACATAGCATGTTACATATGTTCTTTCAGCTCCATAATGACCTAAAATATATATCACATAGCATGCTACATATTATGTTCTTTCAGCTCAACCATGACCTGTTATATATCACATAACATGTTACATATGTTCTTTCAGCTCAACAATTACCTATAATATACTGAGCGCCATCGAAAACGCATCACTTAGTTTTTCGTACACTTATGGATGTTTAATTTGTAATCAACGGGCTCTTACGCGCGCTGTGCAGTTACGTCTCATGGAATTAACCATCTGTGTGGTACTTTTGGGTTTTGACCCCTCTGACTTGGTACCGTTGAATACAGATCAAACATCCATAAGTGTACAAATGTGTTGTTATTAATGTGTTTCCATTTGAATATTGTTCACAATACATGTAAGAAGCAAAATAAATAAGATATGTTTAAAGGGTCATTTTGTTATACGAAAAACTAAGTTATGCGTTTTCTATGGCGCTCAGTATATATCACATAGCATTTTACATATGTTCTATTATCTACACCTATAGCGTGACACATGTCCATTGGCAACATCATGACATACAACATAACACACAACCCTTTACATATGTTCTATTATATATACCATGACACACAACACGCTACATGTGTTTTATTGGCGACATCATAATCTTTAATATAACAGAGAACCCGTAAAAGATTTAACATCATACCGCACAGCGAGCTACCCACTTTCTGAGAACTACATCATAACACATGGCAAGCTACACACGTTCTGCGAACTACGTCATAACACATGGCAAGCTACACCCGATGTCATAGTTCTGAAAGGTCTTAAGTGTCAAAAATTGTTGGATTTAGTTTTTGAGAGGAAAACCTATTTCAATCTTAATAACGCAGTAAGGATATCAACATTTTAATAGCAATGTTTTTATGAAAGTTACGACCTTACAATTCTGAAATTTTGCATAGAGAAGGCTCTATTTGGGTCATAAGTGGCACTTACGACCTTCTAGAACTATGGCATCGTCACGTTCTGCGAACTACGTCATAGCACATGGCAAGCTACACACGTTCTGCGAACTACGTCTTAACACATGGCAAGCTACACACGTTCTGCGAACTACGTCATAACACATGGCAAGCTACACACGTTCTGCGAACTACGTCATAACACGTGGCAAGTGTACACGTTCTTAGAACTGCATCATATTTATTTAATGTTTGTAGACACCCTTGATACCCCCATTTGTCTCATTCCGTTCTACTGCATTATACCCTGGTTTCATCCATGGGGTATTCACCTATTTAAATTATGAGGCATACACAAAAAAGGTATCCTAAACCATCGTTTTAGAAGGTAAAGATGTTCTTATATCAGTTTTTTAAAAATATATTTAACGATTTTTTTTTGATTAGTCGATAAAAATAGCATAATCATCAAGGGCAGATAGTTAGAATACGTGTTTCCCCCATGTGGACTCGGACTAGTAATTATTTGCCCATTGATTACTAGTCTTAGTCCATGGATGGAATCTGGTGTTGGTGGGGCAGAACGGAATGGCCACAAGGAATACTGAGTATGGTTTGTAGGGTGATGAATTTTAACAAGAATTACCTATAACTGTATAAACACCATTGTCTGTAACCTCACAAGACACAGTTAAAGCTGACAGTTCGATATCCGGTTTAATAACTACCGTAGGTGTAACTGATGCTCCCAGTTGTTGAGCCTCGTGACATGTCCTGGCTATAATAGTAACAACAAAAACAGCAATAATAATAATAATAATAAGGAATGAAAGAAAATGACGGTGCGCATTGAGACCGACATACGTCGTGTAGAGTGCTATAAGGCAAATGTTGCCCAAGCAGCAGTGCCACGGTCTATTCTTATATCTATTGCCAACTGCCAAGGGATCGTTTATCGAAATGCAATTGAACCACCACAGCGTTAATAACAAGGTTAAAAGCTAATGATTGGCGCCATATTATATTTTGACGAAGATGTGCATAATGGTGACTTACCAATTGTACACGTAAATGATGGAATATCCCATTCGCCAGATGGGCGACAACGAGCCCGTGAAGATCCCTGTAGATAAGCACCCTCAATACATTTGTAGTTTACGTAAGAACCAATAGGATATAGTTCTTGTACGCTTTCTGCTAATGCATTTAGTCTGGGAGGTAGTGATCCGCATCCATCATCTACAACAAAGTGGCGCAACTTAGTGACAGAAAACACAATTGTTGTTCAGGTCGCTTTGATTAAAACCAAACCAACAGTGAGGCTGATGTACCCCGTCGAAATTCCAAAATAAATAGATGATAAATAGTTATTGCATATTTATCTATTTTAAAAAGTATCAAGCAATCCAACTGATGTCTTTATACTTAATCTAAGCCTAAGATGTTCACGATCGAACATAAAGTACCTGGTAGTGAAACTGTAGACTAAGTCTCACCACTCTCTATCAGTAAGAATCAGAGTTGACCTACATAGTCTAAGCAGAGAATTCTCAAGTTATTGATGGAATAAATCTATACCCATATTCCTGAAGCCATAGCCGCGATATATCTCTCTAGCCATTGCTGGATTGGCTTCTGATACTTGAACTGTTGCGGGAGTGTGTCTATTCTTCCCGTTCAATCAAATCTATCACTTGAGTACAGCAACATGAAAGCCCTTCTTTTAATCTGGTGTCTTTCCTAAAACTTTGGACAGTGATTTAAGGTATTAAAAACGGTGCAAGTATGTTCGTCTCCATACAGTATTTGTGACGCAATTAGTTTTACTGCAATAATCTGCTATGCACTGGTTAATTGTGCATAATAAAATCGTGAGCCATGACGTAACATTATGTAAACATATTTGGTCCAATTTGACGCTCTGTTTTAAGGGCAGTGCCTTTGTAACGCAGTTAGCGATTTGTAGTTAATCGGGCTATTGACCAATCATAATTTAGAACACGAATTTAACCTCTTTCCAACAGCGCGCAGTGGGATTAGCTCTAATCAAACGGAACACAGCGAGGAGTATGATCTATACCAGGAGTTTCATAGCTCCCGCCCAATGAAGGGGAAGGCGTGAATGGTTAGAGTGTGCGCGCTGTATGATTAGGTCTGTGATTCAGTCAGTTGGCGTGCTGTCGATATCCCGGTTGTACGTGACAAAGAGTAAGGTCGCCTGTCCATTCTCGTTTGTTTTCTACGGGTCCTCCCACTGCTAAAGACCCCTACGCGCAAACGAATTATTGGGAAATATTGAGCATGTGTTAGTCCCGAAATGACCTAGTTTGTGTTGAGTGGACGTTAAACTCTCGCCCCCCCCCCCCCAATTAGAACAAACGGTATCGTGTTCCAAATTCTCAACCAAACAAATTGCTTATCTCCATTGTGGAAAATGCGCATGCTTGCCGAGTAGACACCTACACCAAGTTTGAACATTCTACCCCAATGAGAAAGAGAGTTATTGTGTTCTAAATTCTTGATAAATCAGATCGGAGTGTAATAAGAAAATGCTTAGCATCAATTAACTATAATCAGGCTTATCGAGTTATCGAGCGCCAGTCAAATTGTTTATCGCTCTGTTTACCCTGAGCCGAAACAGCTCATTAACGAACCTTATAAAACAAAATACAATTTTTCACCACACTCACTTAGTTATCGTGTCCCAAAGCATCAAACAATCAAATTGCTTAGCTCTGCTTACCCTATGCAAAAAAATGTCTATTTTCGAACTCCATCAAAACATTCACCTTATGAACGCTTTACATAATGTTTGAACATTCTACCTCAAATAAAAGGACGGTTTTGTGTTGTAAGGTCTCGGCCAATCAATTTGATTATCCCTCTCCTTAACCTGAGCAGAAAATGACCATTATCAAATTTAGTCAAGGTGCTGTTGTAACGAAACTATACACCCCGCTTCATCACTTTAATTAATTAGTTAACGTGTCCCAAAGCATCAACCAATCAACCTAAGCAAAAATTGTTCAACTTCGAAATCCAGTAAGGCATTCACCTACTCCAGGTTTTGAACATTCTAGTTCAATTAGAAGGAAAATTATTGCGTCCCTTAAATGTGACGACAGACAGATGGACAGACGGGAGGATAATTGTGACCTGCAGATGGTCAACAATCTTAGAGAAAGCGCGAAATGGGGATTAAAGTCCACTCGACACAATTCGGGACTAACATATGGTTCATATTTATTTCAATAATTCGATTTGGTCAATGTGATTTTCGCTCGTAAACAACTTTGTCTGCATTAAAAAGGTTAAAAAAGAAATTTTCAAATACCATGAAATTAATCTTTAAATGTGGATGTTTCACTAGTTTTCATGTTCAATTCAAAATGGTGGCAATCAGTAGACCGACGTCAACATTCTACTCGCTAAATTTTATAGGCACACTTGTGTGGATGATAGAGACTATAAAAACCATAGAGATTTTTCACCATTGCATGATAAGGACACTTCCGGGTAGGTCGACAAACTTCATATAGTGCGTACGCAACAGCAGTGCCATGGCTAGTTCAGATAAAATATTTCAAGAAAAGTGTCCTACATTTATTTCGATCTTTTTAAGAAATATGATTTTTATTTCTCTTAAAGGGGAGATAGAAGATTTAAAGTAAATGTTTTAAGGTCTCAAAGAAAACAGAATTAGTAAAAGGTCAATATAGTGACAAAGTAACAGCTATGTAGCTCATTTTTTTGGCCGAGAAAGTTCATTGATTTCGGATTCATAAAACGTTAAAGCTAAGCTCAACACTCATTCTGGGGGGGGGGGGCTACGTCAAAGTTTCGGCGAGTTCATATGGTGAGATTCTGAGAAATCCGATTTGCTGGAAATACATAAAAATAACTTACGACATTTAGTGTTGTTCACACCATCTTTACATCCGTTATAACACACGCCATCTTCTATTCTACAGCCTCCCGTATTACAGTAGGAACATGTCTGCAGACACAAACCATTGCATCCCCAATATCCATCTTCACAATCAGTCAAACAAACGCCATCTAATTGTCGACAAGGACCATTGCAAGTAGAACATGATTCTTCGCACATATCACCATAGTAACCATCGTCACATCCAAAACATCGTCCTGTTCTGTCATCACATTTACCATCCTTACAACGGCTACTACAATCGGTCTGGCATCTTTCACCATAGAGATCACCACGACAACCATTATAACAGACGCCATTTTCTATTCTACAGCCGCCTGGTTTACAGTAGGAACATGTTTGTAGACACAACCCATTAGATCCCCAAAAACCATCTTTACAGTCAGTCAAGCAAACAGCATCTAATTGTCGACATGGGCCATTACAAGTAGAACATGATTCTTCACACATATCACCATAGTAACCATCTTCACATCCAATACATCGTCCGGTTCTGACATCACATTTACCATCCTTACAATTGCTACTACAGTTAGAGTTGCATCTTTCACCATAGAGATCACCATGACAACCATGAGAACATGACCCGTCTATCTTATCACATGTGTTGTTCAGACAGGTTGTGGGACATTGTATGTTACAGTTGGTACCATAGAAACCATTTGGACAGCCATCTAAAGATCATAAAGATACCAATAGGAAATATGAATCTGAATTTATGGAAAATCGAAAGTTGCTATACATAATATAGATCAAAAGCAGTATCATAATACAGATATGCGATGAGAACCTAAGTAGGTCATATATGTAACTTAATACCCTATAAAAGTTTACCATAATGTACCGTAGTCAAATTTTTTACTGTCCTTTTTCTGACGTGGTTCCCCTTGTCAGTGATGCAGCACGGGAGGCCTGACAAGGACAGCTGTCGTAGTCCCGTGTATACATTGGTGTGCACGTAAAAGACACCTTGACAGTTGAAATTCGATATCACGATATCAGTTAGCCATATTGCCGCTGCGTGGGCAAAATTTTCCTCATGTTACAATGGCGTATGCCCGCCTTCACTTGTTTACTGTCCTCGTTATGGATTTCAATCACAAATCCGCCGCTAGAAAATTTCAAATCTGAAGATATTTTTTTTTTATATAAAATTCACTTTTCATTCAATAAATATCCCACTCATCTATTTTGGGGTTTGGGAAAATTAATTCTCTGTTTCCCATAAATACGGATTGACTTGATTAGTTCTCCAACACTCACATTTATAGATTACAAGATAACTCGGAAAAGACAGAACATAGAAAACAAGCAAATGCAATGGACCCTAATTAAACCCATTTCCCACATACCACACCCATTATATATCCCACCCCACAATGATCGAGGACGGGGTATTTGCCTTAAACGCCTTCCGAGATGGGTGCCTCTACGGCAACTTCTCGGAGGAAACGTTTAACAGTCGGGCCTTACTAAGTCCATCGTGTACTCTATTCTTGAGAGACAAACTACCATTGCTGCCGTTCCCACGAACTGGATGTAATGTGACTATTTGTAGGTACATTTACCATATGTTTAAAATCTGTATTATTGGCATCTAAGGGGCTTTCTAAAAACCCTCAAAAGACGTTAAATAAAAAGTTCTTCAAAATTGTCCGAAGAAACAATGACAAAATGCCTTCCTGAAGCTAATTTCTGAGCATGCGCAGAATGTGAGAACGTCGAGGACAGTCATATTTTATCCATGTCAACGACAATCTACTAGATCAAAGAGAGTAAGTACATGTAGAAGAAGAAGAATTGTTTTATTAATGTGTCACACATTGTACAATAGCAATAAAAACACAGTTTGAGACAAAAAATTATAAGTGTACAATGTTCGGCCTATAAGGCCTACGAGACACAACAATCATGATAAATCATCTATATTCGAAGATAATAAATAAATACACATAAGTAACAAGGATAAAAATACAATAAAAATTTGAAACGTACGAACAATAACATTTTACTATCAAATGTTCTTTAGTATGTTAGCAATCACGATATAAATTGTTTAGAATAAGAAAACGTTAAGTAACTAAAAACAAATAGCTAGGCATATAAAATAATAGTAATCAAAATATCATATGTTAAGTTCCAGTGGTAGCACCACAAGTTCCAATGTGTACATGTGATTGCTACTTTGGACCGAGACAAAAGCTATGGAACGCCGCAGCCACCATAAACCCACATTTCTTAGCACTGACACCAACCCATCAGCTATGTTCTCTAATGAACAACTCGCACCTAGTAAAAATCCTAGCTGCCACGGTTAAAAAAATGTTTTATCATAGAAAATATTTTAAACAACCATGAGAACATGATCCGTCTATCTTATCACATGTGTTGTTAAGACAGGTTTTGGGACATCGTATGTTACAGTTGGTGCCATAGAAACCATTTGGACAGTCATCTAAAGATCATAAAGATACCAATACATAGCACAATAAGTTCAATTAGACAATACTCTCATTGCAAGCGCTGTTAATTAATAATAGGAAATGAAATGAAATGGGGTTTTTTAACGTCCGGATTAATGAAGTAGGGCATATGGTCGGGCAGCGACGCTACGGCCTACTATATTTTCGAATTCCAAATTTTCAGGGTTCTTTTACGTGGACGCCAACGAAAACACGGGACTTCCATTTTTCTTGTCTTTTCTTGTATTCTTGCCAGCTGCCCCCCCCCCCCAATACACACACTGATATTTCAAATGGACATACTGTAAAAAAAGAATCCCTAAAACTGTATAAACGAATTGGACTGTTATCCATACCTGTGAATACTTCAATCTGACATATGTCCAATCTTGCATCAGTGCGTTTAACAGATATAAAAATATATCTAGCGGATAATGATGGTATTGCTGGATGATTACATCTCTCTATGGTGTATACAGAATCTGTTGTTGATGAACTATCTTTATAACATGGTGTCGCTGCTGTAAATCCTGCTTTATCACACTGACCACTAGAACTTATTCTCATCTCAAATCCGTCTAACAGTTTATTACGACCTATTTGAACAGACGAGATAGTTGAATAAATTGAATAGAAATAAAGTTAAAACAACCTACTGCAGTAGTAGAGAGGGTAGACTAGTGCAATTTTGGAATTCCACACATTCCAAAGGTCTGACGTCACACATTCCAAAGGTCTGACGTCACACATTCCAAAGGTCTGACGTCCGAGCATTCCACAGGGGTTCTATTTATAGTTTGAATATGGTTATTGTTGACTGAACAATGAGGTTATGAATAATAAAAAAAGGTATGCAGGTGTTGTATTCTTTGATCGTGTTTGACTTTTGTAACGAGGGTATGGGGTCCACGAATTGTTTATTGGAGGGGTAGGGGGGGAGATATTTCGCTTTATAGGCAGGTGTGTAGAGGTTACATTGAGTTCACACCAAGTGTAGCTATACCTGCATTAAGGGGGCAATGGCCTCCGCCGTTAAGCTTGACAGGTGATCGTGTTGTGGTTGTTTATCCATGGTTGTTTATACCCCCCCCCCCCAAGCGCCATTCCCCCTCCCCACGATCCACCCGTCCGCTACCCAACCACCCCCCCCCCCCTCCCCCAAATCCCACTTCACCAGTCTACACTCGTCAATTAGCGTCGATACTAAGAAACCAAGAATAGCCTTTTTATAATATTTTTATTTATTCATAAATACATTTAATTATTCTGTATACATTTAATTTGATGGCAGGTTCCAATCTGCCAGCTCCCTATAAGTGGCGAGAACGTTGATTATGTTCTTGAACACGGGGTTCGTGCCCTCAACCATTCTCAACCGTGCCAGTATGTAGTCCGTAAAAGCTAACAATCTACAGAAAAGAACAAATCAGATAGGTATTGGTAAAATAAAACAATATTCATATTAAAAGAATTGCATGGTCTATGGTCCTACGGGCAGCCGTAAGTCAAATTATAAATAACCTTTTTTGTCGTCCAATATACCAAGTAGAAAAAAGTCACCAAAAAACTTACGTTTCTTTTTCCTGCACAGGTGATGGTCTTATAGGGATGGTTATATATGGGTGGTGTGTCGCCAGTAAATTATTGGCGTCAAACAGAATATCCCTCAGTTGGATAGTTATAGCCGGTGTCCCAATAGCATCGAGACACGGTGCCAGTGTACACAGCATTAGTGTAATTATACTTTTCAAGTAAACCTGAACCTGGGCAATACTGTACCTTAAACAACAAAAAATATAATATTATAATTTATATTAAAGATATTTTCAAAGTCAAAATATTAATAGGTTGGTTAATACCAATAAATGTATGCCAATTTTGGTGTGTGGGTGTGTGTGTGTGTGTGTGTGTGTAGTGTGAAAAAGTAGAAACATTCGAGTATGATGAAAAGTAGGGTGGTCTGATGCCCTGGAGGTACAGGACAATTCGAGTTATCTCCCATTACAGATCAAATGGTGTTATCTCCCCTTTACCGTAGATTTATTGCATGCTTGATTCACAGTACAGGTTCCTGTTTCATGAAATTTTAACTTAAGATAAAATCCAATTTTAGTAGATACTTCAATTTTGATTGGCTAAGCACTAAAATTAACTGAACCTGGTCAATACTGTACCTTAAACAACAAAAAATATAATATTATAATTTATATTAAAGATATTTTCAAAGTCAAAATATTAATAGGTTGGTTAATACCAATAAATGTATGCCAATTTTGGTGTGTGTGTGTGTGTGTGTGTGTGTGTGCGTGTAGCGTGAAAAAGTAGAAACATTCGAGTATGATGAAAAGTAGGGTGGTCTGATACCATGGCGGTACAGGACAATTCGAGTTATCTCCCATTACAGATCAAATGGTGTTATCTCCCCTTTACCGTAGATTTATTGCATGCTTGATTCACAGTACAGGGTCCTGTTTCATGAAATTTTAACTTAAGATAAAGTCCAATTTTAGTAATTTGATTGGATAATATTAGATTACTAAAATTGGGATCTTATCTTAGTTAAAATTTCGTAAAATAGGCCCCAGAACGTTCCCGAATTGCAATCGAGTGACACGGAATTGTACCCTGTCGCAGTTCTGCCCGCCCCCCCCCCCCCCCCGACAGCCGAGGTGGAATCGTGACGTATTTTAAGTAACAAATATGTTTCAGTTACCCTGATAGGTTGAGATAATTTTTATGCAGTCAGCACAGGCGTTGTACTCTGAAATTCTCCTTTTCACTCGATTGACACTATTTTTGGAATAGAGAGAATTTAATTCCGGAACGTTCAATCGAGTACGCCCTAAGCTTATAGGTTTTGCTTGGTTTTACCCCCGCAGTGGGCTTCTCTTGCACTTACTATTAAGCATTGCTTTCAACATAAAGTTCACGGTCTCCACGTATATGCAGGGTAATATAGTGTCTTAGGCTCCTAACAGGGTTAATATTTGTTGAATATGTTTGACAAATATGGTTGCTTAGATATGAACAGTTTTAAAAATAAACAAAGCAGACGAAAGTCGTATATTAATCTCAATTGTTAGGAGAGCGATTTAGCTAATTTACGCATGTCTTTAATTACGCACTGCAAAGGCCGTCCTACAAGGGTGGATTGAAAAGTAAACATGAAACGCTGTTTTAAAAGTAGGTTTCGAATCACAATTTTGAAGAAATAATAAATAACTTACATTTTGAGACGGTCTTGGTTTTCTTTTTTTTACAAAGTCGACGAGAGTTGCTGCTTGTTCGTTCAGAGGCAAGTCGAGGATAATTTTCACAGACAATCGAGGTGCTTATAAAGAAAAGTGAATACTTTTATGAGCAACTATAAATCGTGGGGTGGGCCGGGTTGTTCTAAGATATTCCTTTTAAAATAGTATACATTAAAACTAGACAATACGCCGTTATGAATAATTTTAAAATAAATATCTACACTTAAAAATATTATTCATGAAAACTAGTCAAATGTTCATAAAGTTTAACATTCGGTTTTGACGGTTAAGAAAAGTCAATTACGCGTCGTACCCCGGACACCCTCTATAAACTGTCGGTGTTTTTATCAAGTACTAGACATAACCAGTGACGCGAAATAATTGCCAGAAAAGACGTGTGATGTCTGTCGAAGAACGTGTAGCTGACAAACCCCCTACTGACCACGAGTGGGTTTAAAAGACCAAGCGTCTAGCTACTTGTCAAAGCAGGTGTCAGTGTCTGGGGCGTTTAACCTCTCGACGCGAAGCAAGCTACATTGAGTGTGTATATCTCGTAAGGCCTTGTCTTTTAGTATACGCCTAGCAATTACTGGAACAAATTCGGAAAATAAGGTAAGTTTTTTTCCTTTAAAGATACATTGTTTAAGATTAAGATAATTATTATTATTTTTTATTATTCACTCTTTTCGAATTGTTTGGGGTCTCTGAGTACAAGGTCATGTACATTTATTTTGTTTTTATGTAGAATTGTTGGGTGGGGTGTAGTTCAAAGTGTAGATTATAGCCAGGGTTAAAAATTCAGACAATTTCGACAGGTTTATCCAGAAAGTTGTGTTTGAAAAGTAAAATATTATTGTATCCGTAAATCGCAAAGACTGGTGTTGTTAGGGTATCACTCGATGTGAAGATTATTAGCCCTGTTGTCAAACCTCTCCACGATGTTTACATTCACGATGATTACATTCACGATAGATTATTATTTATTTGCGATAGTATTACATTAGTAATAAACGATTGGTCGTTTCTTAAATTAAATTCTTAACATGTTACGGTGTTAGTTTTGTAAGAGTTTTTGATTGTGAAATTTGAATGTATATAACGTTATCAATTTATGTCGTGGTCATATAGAAAACGCCTGGATAAACACGATACATATACATTACGGTTATGGTGTCGTGATATTTGGGTCGTCGCGATAACCAGGGGTCTGGGCCGGTTCTCAATTGTTGACGAAAATTACTGGATAATCTACCCATAAAAAACCAAACTCCCGGTTACGCAAGGGGTGGGCAATGGAACCTTTTGGCTAAAGTCTTGGTAAGTGTTAGATCTTATGAAGCCGGGCCGTTTTTGCTAGAGTCTATAAAGCGAGTCTGAAATATATCCCACAATTCACTTGGCACATCTATTATTAGAAACAAAATAGATACGTGGAGAATGAAGCGTGAGTCACGATGAAGAGTTAAGAAGATTGTGAGAAGCCATACGTCTGATTCATGACGAGAGAAAATTACCATTTCAATTAAAACCTTTACAAACAAAATTTTAGAGAGTGTCATTGTAGACTAGCGAGATGTTTTGATAGATTCAGTACGTGGTAACTTAAAAGACTGGATAATCCAGACAATGACCGGATCTCCGTCAAATTTTGAGGACCCATCCAGACTTATATTCGTAGAATATTTGTTTGGATGATAGAGACTACTTTAGCTTTAGACGTGGACTGTATACCTAAGGGGAGACAACACCATTCAACATGTAAGGGAGATAACTACATTCAACAAACCTTGGAATCAGACAGGCTATTATGAATTATCTTCAAATTGACATTTTTTTCTAAGTTTGACTTTCACGGCTCCTGGACACATCAATCATTATGCAATGAGTTAGTAATACTTACCGTCATTATGCAATGAGTTAGTAATACTTACCGTCACGTTCAAGGTGTAAGGTCCCTTGTTTTTAACAAATAGACGTCGTTGTTGTTTTTTTAAAAATCACATGATTCTACAGTCATGTTGTCTATGTTATATTCCTTCACTTTATCGTTTTTGGAATTCCACTCCGTCAAGAATAGATAGGGACCCCCTATTGAATCGAAAAAGCTAAATTCCGATTTCTTAGCCGCCTCGATGCATTCGGTTTTAGATTTGTACAAAACTCTGGAAGTCGCTAGGGTAATCACCCTCTGTTTGAAAAATCCTCTGAATTGCCAGCGAAAACCTCCCGACAAACATGGTTTAATCATTTGCATAAAACTACAGGTTTGATTGTACCTAGTGTGTTCAACGAATGGGTTGTCTCCGGGGTTCCAAGACTTCAATATTAAGTTGCATCTAAAACATTTTACGCGATCGTAAGGTCCAATATAGATAAAGCCAGCCTTGCTCAAATTATGAGGTGTCGGCTGCTTATGCATCCAACAATTATCAAAGGTGGCCAGACGATCGTTATAGAGTATATAAGGCTCCATCTTACTACACCATTTAAAAACCCAACACTTAGATCTAAAAAATAAAGTGAAAAAAAATTGTTACAGTCATGTACTTTTGATTATTATTAAAACAAATTTTCTGCTTTCTTAGAATGGATGCGTTTGAAACCTACACAGACACTCAATGGGATGAAATACTACAGCTTACAGACGAATTTGAATATTGGACTGCAAGTCAAACCTTGGCCGTTAACGAAGCTCTAGACCACGTCGAGAATGAAAATCATAATGAAACACAGGGGGTTAAACGGCAACTGTCTGACCCTGACACCGAGGATGACTCTGAAGAAGAAGAAAGGTTAGAAAAAAGCCACCGACCGGTGTCTAGTCCGATATTATTTTCAGATGACGATAGCGACTTTGACACGTCGCAGGTGAGCCAAAAAACTTTACACGATATTCAAAATAATGCGAAACCTAATTCGTCTACAGAAAGTGAAAAGATCGATCCGCTAATTGCACTATTAACGAGTGACATAACATTGCCTTCTAATATCCAATCTTTAGTGGCTAAGGTTTGTGACGAAAAAGACGACGAAGTCGTCGACATTTTTGATTTGTTAACACCGCCGGATTTGTTTTTTTAAATACCATACCAAACCCAATCTCCATTTTTTTTTAAGATTTGTCAAGTGGGGAGAGGCGGCGAAGATTTAGTAAGGCTGATTTCGGTGGAGCGACGTTTTTCAAGAAAGTTTAATATCCATTCCGAATTAATGAGAATCGAAATTATAAACACGGAGGCGGTTACCACTCCTGACTGGCTAGAGCGGCTATTCACTCAGATATTAGAGACCGTCAGAGAAAATTTCAATGTTCAGCCAAACGAGAGGGTAAGAATACAACTAAATCATCCTGATTTGGACAACCCCATATATATTGCGTTTAGACCTTACGAAGAACTAACGTTGGAATTAATTTTGGAAGAGATTGCGAAAGTTATGCAGTCAAAAAAAACACTAGTTATTGACAATCAAACTTCTATATCCGTAACCTATGTAGCCTCTAAAGAGGGTGGTGTTTTTACAAATAAGGTTCTTTTGAACGAGGCTTTTATGAGTTCAAAAAAACGAACATTTATATCACCAGTTGCCAACTTTGGTTATCAAACTTGTTTCGGACAATCTATCATCCTGGGTATAAATGAAATTTCTTATCGTAAGAAAATTTCACCGACAGTCGAAGAAACTAAACATTACAAACGTGTAGCAAACAAACGTAAGAAAAAACCGTTACAGATTGCTATGGCTATGGAAATGTATCAAGAGTACGGGGTTAACCCGTTAGTGCCTGCAGGTCGTCCTGAATGGTGCATATTCCAAGAACACTTAAAAGCTAAATATCAAATTGTCATCTATGACGCACAGAGTGCAAATTGTGTCATATTCAGAGGTGTTGCGGATCCCAACGTACCCATTCTAAGACTGTATTTAATGGAAAAACATTTTTATTATATAAAGAAAATCAACAGCTTATTTAATCGAGCATACTATTGTCCAGCATGTGAAAAACCATATTCTGATAAGAATAAACATGTGTGTAAAGCGACATGTCGTAGTTGCAAGCAGTTAGGGTCTTGTCCTTTGGATCGACCACGAATACAATGCGAACTTTGCCACCGTTATTTTAGAGGGCTGAAATGTTTGGAGAGACATAACCAAAATGTCCCACTATACACCGTGACGACGTGTGTGAAATACAGGGCCTGTTTAAAGTGTTATGCGACAATAGACACACACGAAGATGACGCAATGAATAAACACACATGCGATGTGTACAAATGTCGTAATTGTGAGCAGCTGTGTAAACCTACCCATAGGTGTTATATGAAACGATTATCGGAGGATGTTGAAGTTGAGACCATCAGATATTTTGTTTTTTACGACTTTGAGACTATTTTGGATGAAAATAATATCCATGTAGCGATTTTATGCGTTGCACACCGCGTGTGTCCTTTATGTTTGGAGAAAGACATTAACGAGCCTTGTGACGGTTGTAACTTAAAGAACCCTCAGAGAGAATGGATTTTTTATGGTAAATATTGCGTCTCTGAGTTTTGTCGCTGGATAGTTCAGACCGAAATAAATGTCGACCTCGAGGGTAAAAAAACTACCGTTCTAACTCACCGCCACTCGAGGTTCATAGCACATAATAGTCAGGCTTTCGATGCTCTATTTGTATTGAGATATTTCGTCAAACATACTAGAATTCTACCTCAAATCATCGCAAACGGGTCTAAAATCCTTTGTATGAATATAAACGATAATATACGTTTTTTAGACAGCCTGGCGTTTATGCATATGAAACTTACAGATTTTAGCAAAACATTTGATTTACCGATTACGAAGGGTATATTTCCGTATTCATTCCTTAAACCTGAAAATTTGGAATACAATGGTGAAATGCCCCCGATAAGCTTTTACGAAACGTCAACTATGTCTCCGCAGGAACGTGATAAGGTTATTAAATGGTATAATGAACGCGTGTTACAAAACAATTATTTTGACACTAAAACAGAATTGATAAACTATTGTGTAAGCGATGTAATTCTCCTCAGGCTGGCATGTGCTCGGTTTCGTAGTCTTTTCATAGAGCTGACCAAAATCTCGCCCTTTCAAAAGGCTATTACGATTGCGTCCTTGTGTAATCTTGTCTACCGGCGAAAATTCTTACCTCCCTTTACGATTGCTATAGCACCCCAGGGTCAGTATGTAGTCGCCCGTCAGTATTCAAATTCAAGTATACGTTACATGCAATATCTGGAATACATTGAAAACCATCATATACAACATGCCCGTAACGGTGGTGAAAAGGTCATTTTCAATATGTATGTAGATGGGTGGTATATGGAAAATAATACCGAAGTGTGTATCGAATACTTGGGTTGCGTTTTCCACGGCTGTCTCTGTATAAAAAACAGAGAGCGAACATCACCATACAATAACAAAACTATGGCCACGTTGTACGAGGAGCACTTGGCACGTTTGGAACGTCTGAAGGCCCCCAACCGTCGCGTTCGATGTATATGGGAATGCGAACACCGACAACTCGTAAATACCCCTGCGTATTTAGCCTTTGAAACAAGAACACCACCTTTGACGACCCCCTTGCAAGTACGTGACGCCTTTTATGGTGGCAGGACGAACTTATTAAAATTTTATCACAAGGCCCGTGAAAACGAAAGAATTCGATATCTGGATTTTACGTCACTTTACCCCTTTATCAATAAATCATCGATTTATCCCGTTGGTCACCCATTGATTATTCTGCGGGACTTCTTACCTTTGGAGAGTTATGTAGGGTTTGTTAAATGTCAAATCCTCCCTCCACGAGGGTTATACATACCCGTCCTTCCGTTTAGGTCCAACGGCAAACTGTTATTTCCGTTATGTTCTAAATGTGCTCTGAATCGTAGCAAGACGGGTTGTACTCACAATGCAGATGATAGGTCTCTGACAGGCACTTGGGTTATATTTGAAGTTATCGCGGCGATTAAAAAAGGTTATCGCATACTCAAAATCTTCGAGGTGTGGAATTTCCCACACACACGCCAATATTGCAGCGGTGACGCCCCGATTGATCCGAAAGACTACGATATTCACGTGTCTACCATCCGTGACGACTATACTGATATCCCGGAAGACGATATATTTGCACAGCTACCCAAAAAAGACCTGTTCAGTGAATATATCAACATGTTTCTCAAAATTAAACAAGAGAGTTCGGGGTATCCAAATGAGCTTAACCCTTCGTGTAACTTGTGTGATAATCTAGATACGTGTTGCCATATCGACTGGCATGTTCTCGAACAAAAACGTTTGGCATATATTAAAGCTTACAAACAACACGAAAACATTACTCTCGATGCAAATAAAATATCTAAAAATCCGGGGCTACGATACGTGTCGAAGACCGCATTAAATAGTTTATGGGGCAAATTCGCTGAAAGGTCGGATACACGAATACAATCTGCTATCACACATGACCCAACCGACTTCTACAATTATCTTTATGACGGTACTAAAGTTGTCAGGAACATCGAAATTCTCAGTGAAGAAATGGTCCTAGTTCAGTATACAGAGCGGCAAGATCTTGTCGCTAATGCCCCACACGTGAATGTGCCTATAGGGGCTTTCACTGCGGCCTACGGCCGTATGAAACTGTACGAATATTTAGATAAATTGAACCATCGGGTTCTGTATTTCGATACTGATTCCATCATTTTTACAGAGACCGATAATGACACGCCTGTTGCAACCGGAAATTATTTAGGTGAATTTACGAGCGAAACATCGCCCGACTGTCGCATACTTGAATACGTCGCCACTGCCCCCAAATCCTACGCTTTGAAAATTGAAAACGAAAAAACACGTGAAATCTTTTATACCATTAAATCTAAAGGTATTACGTTTAACCACGATGTCAGCCAACATATCGAGTTTCAAACGTTTGTCGAATTAGTGCACGATCACTGTCGTAAGGTCAAAGTCACATACCCGAAAGCTTTCCACCGCAGTAAAGTGTTTGTGGTTTCTATGAAAGAGAAGTCGAAAACCTTATCATTCAATTACGATAAACGTGTAGAAATTAGGGATTCCTATGATACAAAGGCTTATGGTTTTGTCAAGCAAAATGAATAGTGATACGTATGTCTGTATATATATATATATATATATATATATTATGATTGTAACTGTAATTACGTATATTGTAACACCATTTGTTGATAACCCTGTGCATATGTGATATAAAAAATATACAAAAATAAGACCTTGTTTTGTTTTTTCTAAAAAAAAACCATTTTATTCAACTATTCTACATCTAGAGTTACATTTTAACATACGTGAGGTCATACAGATATGGACATTTACATTTTAAATCTAAGAGCAATAAAACGCCGGACATATCTGTCGTTTTCACGGTGATTTCGTGAAAATGTTTTTATAATTCTTTTCATGTTTTTACCTCTACAGCGATGATAGGCATAAAATACACAATATTGGCCACATACGTCACTGAACAAGTCCTGTAGATGCTTCCGGCTGTATACGAGTGGCAACCCCGTTTTCATAATCTTTTGCATAACATCATTATGGTGGGGTTTAAGGCCAAAGGAATCAAAGTGTTCAACCTCATGGTGTCCCACATAAAGAAGTAACCAATGTTCACCCTTCTTATTGGAGGTATGGGTATTGTAAATATATAGTCCACGCTGTAACGTCTTGGGTAGTTTGTCACGGGCAAAAACACCTCGAAAATGAGGGGCTATTTGGGGGTCACTTTTTAACATGACTGTGATATGTTTTGTATTCATCTCAAAAGTCTGTTATAACATTTCGAGCACTGTCTATTTCTATCTTGTTTTCAAACTCACTGTATAGAATCACGTTCACAGTAGATACCAAGGCTGTCCCGAATCGTATTTCGAGTTTTGCATTACCCGTTCTGTTGAGATGTACAGTATTGTCGTCAGAAAGTTCTGGGGTGTAATCAAAACAGAATATGCAGTAGCCGTTTCGATAACCATTCATCGTAATGGTGGGTCCTTTGTCCTGGAAAAGACTAGACGTCCCGGAAAATAAGGTGTTGAAAGCTCGTGTATAACCGTAACCTAGGGTTTCGCTGAAATTCGGACTCAGTGGTTTAGCGAAGACATCCTCCCCATTAACCTGGAGCGATATATGATTTATGTCAAAATTCTGCAGGCGATAAGGATTTTTATCGGCGACTCCTGAAAAGGCCTGGTTCGACACCAGAGCTACGAGAACTCGTCGAGGTGTTTGCCCTAAGAACAGATTATCCTTATCCAAGCTTCGATTCCCCGCAGGTATAGTAAAGCTTTTTACATCTACGCGCCGAATAGGATAAATCGCATTTCGTTTCATCAAGGCACTGGCATGTGCGACTATGACGGAAGGGTTCAGCTTTAATCTACGTATAAAAAGCGACGCTTTTTCGATCACCACTTTAAAATCATTCGTGGCTGCCATGAGACAAAAGGCATCTTTAGAACGTACAAATCTAAGTCTCATATCAACTCCATTTAGTAAGTATTTACTCTGACTAAACAAATCCAGGTGTAGTTTCCCCAGCATATCCACAGATTTACTACCTTTGAAGGATTTGGCTCGAAACTTGAAACCATTATTACTTCCACCGTCGGAGGCGTCACAACTTTCGAAATGCCCGGGTGTATCTAAACGCCACTGGCAAGATAATAAATGTGATTTTTGAGCATCCGTCCCATAACTCAAAAGATTCTCCAAATAACATCGGTAGGGATTGACGGCCGCTGGTTGTGATACTCTCTTGCCATTTAACGACACATCGATTTGACTAAACAGACTGTGTAAGAAATTATTCACAGGGCCCACGTTAGCGGCATCTGCTATATTCGTGCCATCTGAGTTTAAAATTTTGGCTCGTACGGTAAAGAAACTCTGAGCTAGATCTAAATATTCTTCACCTGCCCCCGACATGTAAAATTCGATTGGGGCGCCACTGTCTAGATTAGATATAGGATGATATTCGTGCCATTTCCCACTTTCAATATCTATTTTGGTGTTTGGTGCACTGAAGATATCGAGCCCGCTACTTAGGCATTCACAGGAACGTGGATCGATCATTTTTTTGGGGTCTGTAACGGAGTCTGAATTTCAACTAAAAATGTCCGATGAGGTCTGCTTACGTCGCTTTCGCTTCTTACCCCGGGTTTGTTTTAGACGTTTGGCACCCCCTTGCCGAGTAGTCCCCTTTATAGGACCCGCGATGCTCTTGAGGGCTCTTGTACCCAGATCGCGACTCGCTTGTAACAAGTGTTGTTTAGCAGAGGTCTTTAAATTTTTACCGTGAAGAACGTCTCCAAAAATCTGGGCTCCCGTGGTGAGTGCTTTTTTCCCGACAGTTTTGGCTGCCGACTTTAAGAGGGGCGTAGCAACTCGAAATAAACTTGAGAAAACCGAACCTAAACCATAACCTTTCTGATACGGTGACCCCGTAAAAATTGGAAATCCGTCACCCGTTTGACTGTGGTAATAACGTCGTATCTTTGCATCGTCACACCTGTAGGGTTGTAGACACGTCATTATTCGACCTTGCGTAAGTGCAGTTTACAAAGAACGTGTCCAAATTCAAACGGTACTGGTTGTCCTAGTTCCGTGTAAAGTCCGAGTTCAACCGTGTCTATGTAATGTTTGTTGACTGGAATATAATAGGGGTTGTCAAACGTTTTATATACAGCCGATCCAAAGGGTTTAGCTAGATCCACCTGTATAGCTCGCAACAACGGTGCGCTTGTATCACCGACCAACTGATTTTCGATAATATCAGTGTAAATATAAATATTGTGAAAATTGGAATCTAAATCGACTTTTGTGTCACTTTTCACACTGCTTGTAAATTCATTCTCTTTCATAAATCCGAATATCCGGGCTAAATTCTTGGACAAGTGGACTTTTCGACCGTCTCTTCCTAGGAGTAATAAGACATAACCTTCGGGATCTTTCACGATAGATAATGATGCCCCAACCTCCAACGTCGATTTATTGAAATGATTGATTATGTCGTGTCCAGTATCATAGTAACCATCGGGTATTGAAAAACGTAAGCGATGCGGTCCCTCTATTTCCGTTTTACTACGGTATGCCAACCAACAATCTTTGAGGTATATTTTGTTCCAACTGCAAGGGTATTGAATTTCGACGAGTCCGCATGTCCAGGCCCCATCGAGGTGGAGTGGACGTGCCAATTTTGTTGTATAATTGCTGATCTTGTTGCTAGGAAAATATTTAACTGAATTATTAGATGGGAGAGTTAGAAATATTTGGTCGTCCCGCTCTGCCATGGCTGTCTAATTCCGTCGTGACTGATCCACATACACCTGTATACCGACCCTTTTTAAGTAAAAAAAATATTACAACCGTGATGAATTATTATTCGCTACCTCTTGGTTTAGCATCACCGTATTTAAAATTTCAACAGTTATCATGGTCAGCGTGATGAGCACTATGAATGCGTACAGAATGACTTCGCAAAACTCGCCGTCGCAGTTGGGTCTCTTTGCCTCTTGTAAAAACGTACGGACACGGTTGTAAACTTGTGGATTTAACGTTGTCATTTTTGTTGGACGGTGGATGCTTTTATCCAACTGTCAAACTCTTTACCGTACCCTTTCCACCGAACTAATAAATATTTTGAACCACGTACCGTCTTTCTAGAAACGACTTGTTCGATATCGTAATGTTTAGGAGGTATAACCTTAATCAGTTCTTCACGGTAAAATGTACCTTTGATCTCAACACCTTGTAGGTCGTTTATTTTATACAGGGGTCGATCACGCCGCAATCTCCGAGACACTCGGAATATCTCTTCGCTGTAGGAACCCAAATAATCTTTTTTAAACGGTTGTTTAGACCCGGATATTCTGACATAGTCCCCAGTGTTAAATGTGTATTTCTCTTTTGGCTTTGTGTGTTTTTTGTAAAGAATGTCCATTACACGGTCTTGATTACCGGGGTGTACGTTAGCAGGGGCCATTTGTATACTGCGGTGTTTGGCTTTGTTGTAGCCGTTGACGATCTTTTGTAAAACATCAATGTATCGATACGTGTTGTTTTTCGTAAAATAACGGAACATCCGGCCCTTGAGCGTTCTTTGAAAACGTTCGACGATGCATGCTTTAATGTCGTCATTTTGACTTACATAAAACCCAATACCCCGTTTCTTGAGCATTGATTGAAAGGATTTGTTCACAAATTCCGTACCTTTGTCCGTTTGTATAGTAATGGGTTTTCTTTGTGAGTTTTCCAAAACTTGGGTAAATGCTTGCACAACGCTTTGAGCATTTTTACTTTTCATCGGATACACCCAAGCATATTTACTTAAAACATCTATGACACATAATAGGAACGTATGCCCTCTATTGTGTTTTTTCAAGGAGGTCAGGTCTGATAAGTCAATTTGCCATATGTGGTCAATTCCTGATGCGATGATTCTGTCACGTTTATATCGACGTCTGGGGGTCACGTGCTTCGTATAGGCACTTTGTTTAGACAGCCAGGTACGAACGTCTTTAAGTGAGACTGCGTGGTTGTTCTGTCTAAGAAATCGATACAGTTTGTAAATACCACCATACGAAGCTGGGTGTTCGGGGTTATAATAAATCTTTGTCAACAAACGGTTCACCCCGACCCTCATTTGTTTCTGTAAGGTAACCAGTCCGGGGAGGCCTGTCTTCGTCGTGTTTTACGACGTAAGGTTGCAGATTCAAGGTCACGGCTGACTTTTGGCGTGTCGTTTATATAGGGGTGAGATCCTGCATGTCCATCCCAACGTCGAGTTTGGGTTGGGTGACCCTTGGAGTGTGAACGTGAACGCTGTTTACGAATGGGCGTCCCCGTTAGAGTTGGATTGTTTATGTAATGATATCGATCTGCATTTCCTATCAAATCTTGAGGTAAATTATTGTTTGACAATGCACGCGCAAAAACCTGCCAACCTATGGGGTTAAAATATTTACGCTTTCGTAGCAAATCATTGACGAGGTCCGTTATATTTGAACCGGGAACGGACTGACCCTCTATTGTGACCATTCCTTTACCGTCCCACGTGACGTTTGGGGCTTGATATAATTTTTCTATTAATAGATCTGCCTTAGTTTTCATTGATTTCGGAACTGTAGCAAGGATGTCCGATTTTAATGGAGGGTCCTCAATAACTCTTGAGGGTTCCGCTTGCGGTACCTCACTGATTGGATCTCTGTTATTTATAACCGGTTGTTTGGTAGTAAGACCAGTACTTAACCCTTGTTGTTTGACATATACAGTAGGTGGTTCAACGGCTCGATTTTTATGAAATATAAATTCCCTTAACCGTTGTCCATACTTTTCGACCTTTTCCGAATCATCCATTTCGGGGTCCTCGAGGATGCGGCGTATTTCGACGTCTAATTCAGAAACTTTTCTCACAGAGGGTGGCTGTAATATCTGGGGTTTAGGTGTTTGCAAATTTTCCAGCAAACTCTCGGGTACTAGAGCCATCTTTTTAGTAAATTCCATTACAACCCGAATATTTTAGGTACCACACTCCCTAGAATCCCTACCAGAGGTGCTAGCAAGCTACCAAGAAATCCACCCCTCTGCAGGATTTTTTTCTTCTGTTTCAGGGCGACTTTACGGTCCGCTAAATGTCTTAGACTACGTTTGTGTTTCGACAATCGTTTCTTGTGGTATGTCGAGAGTCGAACTCTCCCTTTCAAGATGTTAAGACAACACTCACACAATGCGTCAATGACTGGTTTACTCGCGTTTTTAATAATATGTATTCGCTGTCTTGGTTTGGCCCGCTTGAGTGCTTGTAATAGCCTGGCGTGACGATCTAGACCATACATTATCTATTTTCGGACAACTGTGTGTGTGTACAGTCGAAAATCAATTGCTTTTATACCTTTGGTACGTACACCGTGGGGTTATCCCTAGGGAAAATACTACTCCGAAGTCTCAAAAGGTCTGGGGTTGTACTCTTCAAATCGAGAAATAAATACGAATAGGGTTTCCTTGTAGCGTCCTCGTAACTTTCACGAACAAAATTAGTTTTCCCAGGGTACATCTGCTTGGCTAATTGCGTTATAGCAGACATGTCTCGAGGGTTCTTAAATATAATCATGTAATGGGCATTGAGACTGATCGTCCTGTGATGTTTACCTTTATGAAACAGATTTTGAACAATATAAATGACGGAAGTATTTTCGTGGTGACTTCCGCGGGTAAAGAGTTTTGATACTTTGTCCGTTGTCTCGTCCATCAAATCATCAATGATCAATAGTGTTCTTTCCTTGGGGTTTAGACTAGCGGATAACCCTTCGACAAATTCTACGATACCCGCTAATTCTTCGTACAAAGGTTGCCAAACACCGTAACACCACACGATGCGATCTATGGGTTGATCGACAACTTGCGGTAGTTCTAGAATCAAGCGCCTGACCAATTGACTCTTACCCGATTGTGTGGGCCCTGATATCATACATGTAAATGGGGTCTTTAGCCTTACATCCATTTCGTTAGCCGGGGGTAAAAATAACTAATTCCATTTAAAAATGTTTAATCTTTTATTATATCAAAGTACAAATGTAATACATATAGAAAATGAAAATTATAATCATAAAAAAAAAAAAGTTATTTAGTCAGCGTGCGAACACATTCTAGGATTTGAGGTTTCCAATACAACGTTGCGTGTAGAAACAACTCTTCGCTCTGATCGTGAATCTCTGGGACGAATCGTGCTATCTGTAAAAAACGATCTTTGTTCAACTCTAGAAAACAGGATTCGAAGTACAAGTCCACAAAGCTGATTTCATCGAACCAATAGTCGATCCCCAGGCATGTATGTTCAAGCTGCCCTCCACGACCATTGAGACAACCTTCACAGCGACCGGTTACACTTTTTGAAATCTCCGTGTTGATCATGTCTCCCAATATTTGCACAACTAACGTACGTATATTTTCGGCAGGACAGTAATGATTGTCATTGACATGCATAGGTTTTGAGCACATGGTGCACGGTACGAGGGGTGTAACGTGTTCCTCCGCATCTACAAGATCCTCGTGGAAAATGAGTTGATTTTCGGCGTAGACCCCCTCTACGCGCACTTCTGTGCTGTAGCAATCAGGCTGGTCCCATCCTTCATTGTTTGCTGCAGAAACACATTCCTCTGGAGTATTGTGCCACGTCTGTCCAGATTTGAACAAACTCCAATCCTTTACCCCGAGACCCGACTTGGCAGGCGAACAACCATACACATGATAACGACCGCGCTTGAACGACCTTGTAACTCGAGACACGCCCGTTAGGTCGGAAAAGGTTTTTTCGGGTATCACCAATTGTCTACCATTTTTTCTCTCCAGAACCATTTGGTGGGCGGTTCCCAGTTCACAGCTTAACTCACTGTTGATGGCAAATTTGGTAGGTTTTGTACAGGATAAATATCTTTTGAAACGATCAACAACGTGACTCCATTCTTTTAATGTCATCTTAAAAGCCATTTTACGCTTCAACCCTAAATAACCTGCCTTCAGTAATATTTCAGGGGTTGTATTATCATTGTCCCCTAAACTCAATGTCAAACCGACTGAAACATCTGATATCTTGGGTGAAGCCATGTTGTTTCGTATGATAACTCAATAGTTAGGCATCTATTTATATATATATACAACTCGTTATATTATTGGTTCGCACAGACCGACCAATAAAAAAAACGGTGGACAGAAATTATACGCAAGTCTCCGCCTTTGCTAAGCCTACTACACCTAGGGATGGTCCCTCACCCGTAAAATTATTTTCACACAACTCTTTGAAGCTAACTTTCAATGCCTCCCATTGTTTCACGTTTAAATGAACACCCTTTCGGGTAGGTTTTGGCATTCGTTCCTCTTCACACCACCAAAATTTACGAATGTTGACTCCAGGGTATTTGTTGTCGATCGTTACGTACACGTCATTACCAATAGGCACTGATTTCTTTACAGTGTTTTTTTGTAAATACTCATCTATCTCTGAGGCAGTGTTCATCAATGCCTGCCATTGCCGCTCGAAAAACATGATACCATTGGGTGTTGGATATCTATCACTCTTAAAACCGTAACCATACAGTCTGATGTGATAACACACATCTTCTTGCCAAATACATTTTACAACCAAATAATCATTTCCAATATCCTTTCGATACAAGTCGATACTCATGATGTTCACCTCTTGTTTTCAACTTCATAAAACAATTCTACATTTGAACGTGTAATCACCCCCCCTTTTATACCTAGATTTTCGAAACTTAAAACCAAAATTTAACTACAACCTGTCACAAATATGTAGATTAAAACTATTGGCTTAGAACAAAATCGACAAAATCACCTGTCAAGCTTAATGGCGGAGGCCATTGCCCCCTTAATGCAGGTATAGCTACACTTGGTGTGAACTCAATGTAACCTCTACACACCTGCCTATAAAGCGAAATATCTCCCCCCCTACCCTCCAATAAACAATTCGTGGACCCCATACCCTCGTTACAAAAGTCAAACACGATCAAAGAATACAACACCTGCATACCTTTTTTTTATTATTCATAACCTCATTGTTCAGTCAACAATAACCATATTCAAACTATAAATAGAACCCCTGTGGAATGCTCTGACGTCAGACCTTTGGAATGTGTGACGTCAGACCTTTGGAATGTGTGACGTCAGACCTTTGGAATGTGTGGAATTCCAAAATTGCACTAGTCTACCCTCTCTACTACTTACTGCTGTTCTGCTCCGACGCTAATGAGGGGCATTTTGCCCACTGCCTGCTCTTATATCGAATTACAACTGCCAAGGGTTATTTTGCGTACACGCCGATGTCTACATGGGAAATGAAATGGGGTTTAACGTCCTACTCTTTTGCACCTAACCTGGGCTAATAGAAGACGGTGTCTACATGGGACCTCGATTGTTCGTCCCAACCGAACGACTATACGTTTTCCCTTGACATCTCCCCACCCTGCACCACTGACAAAGGGCAACCACGACGGTAAATCCCGATGAACTTTCTGAGTCAACACAGGGGTCGAATACAGGAGCTCAAAGTTAGCTAACCTTTTGTCCACTCACACACTGAGCCACCGCGACTTTCCAGATAGTGCACTATACACAAAACATGACACGCCTGCTGGCAAGATATAAACTACACACAATAAGAGAGAGAGAAATGGGGTTTAACGTCCACTCGACACAACTAGGTCATTTCGGGACTAATACACACAATAACAACAAATATCAAATCAAGTGGATGGATCCTTTGACCAGCGGTAAGCGTCCCCTGCGCTGTAATTGATATGCAGGTCTTCACTGAAAATGAAAACAAATATGTTTTACATGAATGACCAACCGGCTTTGGCGGTGGTTGTCTCTTGAATTGCGACATATTCGGGGTACTTACACTTATATTTTAGTTTACATACCATCGTGGTTTGGTTTTGATATTTTAACTGTGTTGATTTGAAACTCCTGCCTTAAATCTATACACCACCACGCTGTTAGTCCATCCCATCTTGAAGTATTTACACCCAGATTAATTGTACTCTGTCGTGTTGGTTTATTAATAGCAACATTAATGGCACCTAAAGAACAAGAACCAGTACATACCTAAAGAGAGAGAGGGGGCAGGGGCGGATTACGCTATCGGGCGATCGCCCGAAGGGCCGGTCGGACCAAAAATGAAAAAAATTATTTTGTCCAATTCGTCTAAAAAAAACCCTTTTACTGCTGAACATTATATGGGGGAGGGGGTATTAGACCGGTCATGGAGCGATGATGATCATGTTGTATGTGGCCGGTGGCTTTAACGGGCAGCCGCGCCATCACTGGAGTCTGGAATGGGCTGGTATAATAGACTTGTTGTGCCGGGTGTGCTGTTGGTGGGCCAGAACTCTTAATCCTGCAATGGGGATTCCGAATTTCATCCGAAAATTTCATCGGATTCACCCGACACTGTCACCCGCAAATTTACTAATTATTAAGTCACCTGCACCCTGTTTGTGGGGAAACGCTAGAATCCAAAATTCAAAAACCAGCTTTTATGAATTTCACTTTCCGGCAACAAAAATGGGACATTTTTCAATAAAAATATTCTTACTTATTCAATATTAACTGGTTAATCAAATGGTCAAAATTTTCTCAACTAGTCCCATTTTTTAACCAGTTAAATTCTCTTGACTCTTGACGATACAATGATAATACGTTAATTAATAATATAACGATATGATAATTTCACGGCTTGATGGTTGTAAATTACTTGCAGGTCGTGGTTTTGGCTTAATTTAATCGATTTATGAATTATATTATTTGACAGAGATTATAATCAGATATGCCACCAAATTGCATATTTGAGGTTCATTTTTCAAAAATTTCCAGGGGGAGAGACCCCGGAGTCCCCCCCCCCCGTGCGGTTCCCGGCCCCAATCCGCCCTGCAGAGTGGAGGGGGCGGGGCTTAACGTCCACTCGACACAAACTAGACTAACATATGGTTCATTTGTATTTTTATAATTCGCATGGCGTAGGGGTCTTTAGCAGTGGGACGAAACCGAAGGACCCGGAGCAAACCTCCGAGGATTGACAGGGGTCACATCACTTGACCCAAGCACGCGACGAGCACACTTTAAACCACTAGACAACCCAATCCCACATAGTTAAAATACAATACATCAGATTTTGAAGTTATCCGATGTGCTGATTAATACTGGATAATCTGAAACCGGAAGTTGGGAGTAAATCAAACGTTGTATAGCTAACAAATCAGTTGATCTTGTACGTAGTATGGACCATTCCATGTCAAGTGGACCAAATTCTCAGAAAGTTGTCGGGTTACCCCTCAGAAATTTATGAAAAAGATACATGTTACAGTTCATACAAACTTATGTAAAAACGGCCAAGTTACATGTATATGACTCTAGCATTAATATTGACTGAGTTCAGATCTTTTGAATCGAGGCACCCTTTCGCAAGTTTTGAAACAACTATTCTATGGCCCGATTTTGGTGTTCTGATTTCATTCATTCCTTCTAGTCAGTCTATATTCTTTTATCTCGATTTTGATGAAACTTAAAATGTATGTTTATATCCCAAAGATCTCGGTTCCTTTCGATATAGGGGGGTGGATGGCCGAATGGTTAGCGCTCTGTCATTGAGCCAACTGGCGTGGTGTCGATTCCCCGTTTGTAGATTTTCCCCGGCGCACCAGTTACCTCCAACTGCTAAAGACCCTTACGCGCTTGCGAATTATTGAAATAGAATTGAACAATATGTCAGTCCTGAAACGACCTAGTTTATGTCGACTGCACGTTAAAGTACACCTCTCCCTCGCTCTCTCTGTCTCTCTCTCTCTCTCTCACCTTTCGATATTCTGCGTTTTGGCAATACCATCCTCGATTATGGCCCCTGTGTGTACGTTTATTAAGAACTTGCCCTTACAAGCGGTTATTTGATGATAGTTAATGTATTAGAAGTGATGCCCTTTCAAAAGGGCAAAAAATGTAAATATACTAACATGTTAAACATCTTGAATTTTACATGTTTTTGATATTGAATCATAAATTGATGCAACCCCCTCACGGTCTCACATTGATGCATAATTGTTAAGTATGCACAAACTGCTCAAATCGGCAAAAAATGAAAAAAACAAAATTTATTGTTCAAATTAAATGAAAATAAAAATGAAGGAGAAAAATATCAAAGATGTGCCTTTCATCATTTTCCCAAATTTTCATATTTTGTTCGTGGAAGGCTCCTATACTTGGTAATTAGCGTTTAAAAACGAGTGATTTTAGCTATTTTCCTGTTTATGTCAATTTTCAAAGTTATTTTAGCAAGAAATCAACAAAGATATGGCTTTTAATAACATTTTTCAAACAATACCCATTGTTACATTAAACATGTGATAAGTAACAACTGCTGATACAGTATAGTCAAAGTTCTACACTGTATCGAAATACATGTATTGGTTATTATTATATTTTTTTTAGGTTTTTTGCATAATTATCAATTTTTGGCACTTATGGTACTCCATACACAGTAGACGGCATTTGTTCTGTAAAATTTGATGGTAACTAATTAATCTATATAATATTCTCTTACAAACCCTAAAATTTCAAGAATATTTGTCGAAGATAAGAAATCGGTACACCAAAATCGAGTCACAGAAAAGTAGTTTCAAAACTTGCGAAAAGGGGTCCGATTCAAAAGGCCATATCCCAGTCGATATTAATCCCAGTCAATATTACAGAGTCATATAACTTCGCAGTTTTACATATATTTTTTTCACTGGTCGATTTGACATGTTATATTAATTTGTATCTTGACGTGTAAGTTACATACGGGCGACTTAAGATGTATTTTGACTTATGGCTCAAGAATGAATCTCATGTATTAAAGTCATGCTAATTGATTTAATAAACCCACATATTCAAAAGCTAAATCCACCTATTACGGGTCTTTCTGTAGGCCTTCAATGTTATATGAAATATTAATTCGACATGTATTGCAAAACCATTATACTCGACTATCTAGACCATCGGATGCTCTTGATTTTCAATGGATTAAAAAACGATTTGCAGTTATTGATTAAATTAAAAATGGATAATCGAGACTTTACTATTTACTATTTTAACAACGGTAGTAATGACAATTGAGACTCCACTCTTCTCCAAGCAGCCCTAATGTCGCTCAGAATGAATGAATTTGACTGAAATTTATTACACAATGGCATATGTCATAGAAGCGTCCTGTCATATTAAAATACGTGTAAGGGATTGTAACATAAACCTGTTGTTATCAACACCCGGCTGGAGATCTTGGTAGCATTCCTTATGTGATTGTGTAACTTGTTGTTGGCATGTCTTATCTAACTTTCTTTGATAAACTATATTGAATGTTAAACCTGATATGATGCATGATGCATTAGACAGGTGTCTAATGAGCTCCTTTGTCTTGAATACGTTTATAAACTCAGAACATAAACGAATGGTCAGTGAGGTCCAGTCAGGGCTGGGAGTGAGGTCCAGTCAGGACTGAGCGAAGGCCATGGGTGCCTTGGCACGAGACGAGACGAGAGCTTCTGGAGTTAGCACACTCGTGCTAAGCCAAGCTAATTAAGTCATGACTCCTTCCATATAGATAGTTCTACGGTCGTTTACATTACGATGTTTGTACCTATTGTAAGAAGCAGAATAAAAATATTATATTTGAAGTGATACCGGTGTTGCCTCCAGAAGTTGATTAAAGAACAAATACTGTCACAAATTTTCAAGATATTCCCTTGTCATTATCTTTTTTGTTTTAACTATTATAGTGAGAACTGTCAGCGCTTTATCTAAATCTTACATGACGCATCGAATTTGATTAAAATACAGGGCCATGTTTCACGAAATTTTAACTTATGATAAAATCCAATTTTAGTAGATACTTCAATTTTGATTGGCTAAGCACTAAAATCAATGTAATATTATCCAATCACATTACTAAAATTGGGATCTTATCTTAGTTAAAATTTCCTGAAATAGGCCCCAGATCTATATTTCGTTTCGTTTTTTTATACCTTCGATATCCTCTACTAAGTGCAATCTGTTTCACAGAGAATTACTTACGAATTAACTCTGTAACAGATGACTTCCACAATACGTGCGTTGACTGCACACGGCGTCAGTCATTGGCTCAACGGTTCGTGCAATGTTTACTTAACACCTAACTGCTTCGGGCAAAATGATGCATTTTACTCATTTTAATACCCATTTACACTAAAAAAGGAAATATTTTTTAACTACAAATACTTCAAACGTCTTTATTTATTTTTCTTTTACCTCAAAAAAATGTTTGAGAATTTAATTTGTCGGAGTAAAAAAGTTAATATGCCGAACTCATTAAGCCTCGTCGATGTCATGCTTATCAGTGATTGTAGCGTCCAAGCGAATATTCACTGCGGGATCAGTTTGTATTAAGTGTAGTAAAGACAAGTAAAACGAAATTTTGAATTATAAAAAACGAAACGTAATAGGATCTGTGTTTTAACAGATTGTAAGTCTCTTTCGGCGAAATATTTTGAAGACAATAAGAACAGACCCCAATAACAAACAAAATAAAGTGTGTATTGAACTTAACAAATATAGAGTTAACTTGACTTGACAGAACAAGAAAGGGTGTTTTGAACATATCAAATATGGGCTTAACTTGACTTGACAGAACAAGAAAACCGTGTGTTCAATTACCAAATATAAAGTTAACTTAACATAACGAAAATAGGTGGGTTGAACTTACCAAATATGGAGTACACTTGACTTGACCGAACAAGAAACATCACCAATGTATCTGCAGTTATCATTTTATCACACATTATACCGAGCTATGACTTGTAACTGACTTTGATAGAAACAATAACTAGGTTTTTATTACATCATTATACTGACCTAGCTATAACTTAAAGTAGCTATCCAAGAGCTAAATCCGCCTATTACAGGTCTTTCTTTAGGCCTTAAAGTAGCTAAGTCTCTAACTCAATATCATCCAAAATCTTCAACATTGAAAACACGAATTATTTGTCAATTTAAATCAACATTGATGTTGTGATCTTACCGAGAAAAGATGGAGTTCCGATATACAATATTTAAGAAAAAATAAACATTTTAGCCATTGATACACGAATCGTGTACAATAATGCGTTTCATTGCCCTTTGTAACAAGGGACTCGAAGAACGAGGCTATACCTATTCCACAAGCCAAGTCATGTCAAACGGTGTCACTATATTCTTATCTGGAGAGCATGCGCAATAAATAGTATCGGTGTAGACTAGAATAACCAGACGCTAGAGACTGTCATTCGATTGAGACCTCGTGCGTATTTCGCCGAACATAACTGATTTGAAAAATTAGCGTAAAAACGGAAACGATTGCATGTAAATCAGTTTATATACATTCATATTAAATGAAATTATTATATGCGTTGCAACCAATTTCTTTCAATTTCTAGGTCCCAAATAATATTAGCGATTTAGTTCCTTTAAAACTCGTGAGCATGGTACAAACAATTACCAGCTTTATACGGAAATATTTGATGAGGATACTTAAAATTCGTGTGATAAAAAAGTAAGAGATAGCGACAACTAATTATTTACATCCGTACAATTAGATCGTAATGTGATTAGTTAAAAGAAAACTTGCGTACACCACAATTTTAACATTACAAGATCACATGAGACTGCATCCTGTTTTCGATTCCAGATACGAATGTGTGTTATAAACAATACGGTTATAATATGAATTATCACTTATTCCCCGTCAAATAAAAATCGGTCACCGGGTTGAGTTAAACACCTTCAAGGACCGTGGCCTCAAGTGCCTGGGACCAACTCTACACTTTCTTAAATGTCAATAAAAGCTCTGGAATGATTTCAATTTAAAAACATTAAGTAAATCTATTTTTTATTATACGTCCGTATTATGCCGTCACCCCTGTCTGTGTGTGTGTGTGTATGTGTGTGTGTGTGTGTGTCTGTAGTTCGCCTACAGGGCGCAATTCCTCATGGATTTTCTTCAAACTTTGTATACTTATTCCTTATACCCTAAGGAAGATCCCTATTGTTTTGGGTGCATGCCCGGCCCCCAGGGGCAGAGCCAGGCCCATTTCTAGTGTTTGTTTGTTTGTCGTCTACAGGCCACATTTCTTTACTTATAACCTTGAAACTTTGCATACATATTCTTTGTACCCAAAGGACCATCCCTATCATTTGGGGTGCATGCCAACCCCCAGGGGCAGAGCCACTCCCATTTTCTTTTCGCGTGTCTTTGTGTCCCCTACAGGGCGCAATTCTTACTGAATTTTCTTCAAACTTTGTATATTTACTCTTTACACCCTAAGGATGATCCCTATCGTTTGGGGTGCATGCCCGACCCCCAGGAGCAGAGCCACGCCCATTTCTAGTATTTGATTGTTTGTCGTCTACAGGCCACATTTCTTCACTTATAACCTTGAAACTTTGCATACATATTCTTTGTACCCAAAGGACCATCCCTATCGTTTGGGGTGCATGCCCAACCCCCAGGGGCAGAGCCACGCCCATTTTTTATTTCCTGTGTCTTTGTGTCGCCTACAGGGCGCAATTCTTATGAATTTTCTTCAAACTTTGTATATTTACTCTTTACACCCTAAGGACGATCCCTATTGTTTGGGGTGCATGCTCGACCCCCAGGGGCAGAGCCACGCCCATTTCTAGTATTTGATTGTTTGTCGTCTACAGGCCACATTTCTTAACTTATAACCTTGAAACTTTGCATACATATTCTTTGTACCCAAAGGAACATCCCTATCGTTTGGGGTGCATGCCCAACCCCCAGGGGCAGAGCCACGCCCATTTTCTTTTAGCTTGTCTTTTTGTCGCCTACAGGGCGCAATTCTTACTGAATTTTCTTCAAACTTTGTATATTTACTCTTTACACCCTAAGGATGACCCCTATTGTTTGGGGTGCATGCCCGACCCCCAGGGACAGAGCCACGCCTATTTTATTTTTGTGTATTGCCTACAGGCCACAATTCTTAATCGATCATATTGAAACTTAAAATAATTATTCCTTATACCCTAATGATGATCCCTTTTGTTTTGGGTGCATGCCCGACCCCCTGGGACAGCAACGCCCATTTCTTGTATTTGTTTGTCTGTCATCTACAGGCTGCATTTCTTAACGTATCATCTTGACACTTTGAATACCTATTCTTGATACCTTAAGGAAGATCCCTATTGTTTTTGGTGCATGCCCGACCCCCAGGGACAGTGCCACGCCCATTTTCTTTTTGTGTGTCGGTGTGTCACCTACAGGCCACAATTCTTAATCGATCGTCTTGAAAACCTTTTTATACTTATTCCTTATACCCTAAGGCTGACCACTATTATTTTTGGTGCATGCCGGACCGCCTGGGACTGAGCCACGCCCAATGTTTGTGTTCGCCTACAGGATGCAATTCTTAATAGATCCTTTTAAAACTTTGCATACCTATTCCTTATACCCTAAGGATGACCCCAATTGTATTTGGTGATTTCCTATTCACCTGGGGCAGAGCCATGTCTATTTTTACTCCGTGTCTGTGTGTGTTGTCTACAGGCCATGATTCTAAATGGATCGTCTTTAAACTTGGGATATGTATTCCTTATAGCCTAAGGACGACAACTGCATGTCCCGACTCTCAGAGGCAAGCCACGCCCAATTTTTGTGTTTGTGGTTTACAGGCCGCAATTCTGTATGAATCAGCTTGGTACTTGGCATATGTATTCCTATAGCCTGAGAGCGTCCACTATTGATTTTGGTGAATGTTCCGATCCCCAGGGGCAGAGCCACGCCCACTTTTTGCCTTTAGCGTCTGAAAGCCACAATTCTGCATGGATTATCTTGATGTTGAAGCACGACCCTCAACGCTAAACAAAACAAACGCCTAGCCTTCTTGACAAAGTAGCCTACCATATCAATCAAAGCGGGAATGTGGACGTATATTATAGCGTTAGCGTTTTGTTTTATATGCTATTTGTTGCCGGAAAACATAAATTTTTATTAGTTCAATTCAAATTTAAAAATAAACAATATTTTTCTCTGAAATTCAATGTCAAAATTCAATGTATCATATATGATACAATGGGGCTAAGCAATATTTTATTGATACATATAATTTAATGCAGTGTTCATATGTGTTAAAAGAGTGTCACAAAAGTCTTGAAATTCGGTCATTTGTGTATTTTGTATTATATCAATTAATTATATGTGTGTATTATACTGATAACGGATTCTTGTCAAAACTTGACTTTTTAGGGTGTTTTTTTGTTATTGGGATTTTCCTTTTTTTGTTTTTTTTTTTTTTTAAACAATATTTTATTCAGAAAATTTTGGATTGGGGAACAGGCTTAGCCTATGGACCCCCTCTCCATAGTATACAAATACAAACATTAAAATACAAAATAATAGTAATAAATATACAAGATAATTGAAATTGGATGGCTATTTACATTATATACAAATTTCACAGCCACAACAATGTTTAAATTCATAATTCATGACTTTAAAACCTCTTGGAGATGTCGAGAAAATGATGGACTGCATTAAATATCTGTGTTGCCTTATAGCTATCTTTTACGCCGAATAATAGGGAGTTAATATTGTGATGTTCTGGTTCTAATTGAAAAATAGTTTGAGAACGGGCATCTGAATGTAAGGAGCAAACTAACAGAAAGTGTTCAGAGTCTTCAAAAAAGTGACCGCAATCGCATGTAGGAATGTCCGAAATATGCCTTAGAAATTTATGTCCGTTTAAGTCGAAATCGAGAATGGAGAATTTGATTCTTCCTGCAACCAATATAGTAGACAGACGGAATAGAGTTGTCCATAGCTCGTAATTTTGATTTAAAAGAAGAAATGGTAAGTGCGTTTTTGGTAGCATTATCAAGGTTATTCCATTCTTTAATAGTGGATGGTATGAAAGTAGAAGAGAAGAGAGGTGTTCGGCAAAAATAATCTGGTAAATTGTTTTGGTTTCGTAGATTGTATGAATATGATTGATTGCAAGGAATAAGTTTAAATAAATAGTCGGGAGTAAAATGATTTAAAATTTTATATATTAATATTAGTTTGTGCCGCCTTCGTCGTTCTTGCAGTGATATAAACCCGGTCTCCTGATATATTAGCTTATGACTGGTACCCTTTACAGCACCGCATATAGTCCTGAGTGCATCTAATTGTAAATATTCTAGTTTGTTAGTCAGTTCATTAGTGCTCCCGTCCCATATTATGTCACAGTAGTCAAAATGAGGAAGAATGTAAGAAGTGTACATAATTTCTAGGGATTTGCGACTAAGTCGGTACTTTAGAGATCGAAGACAGTTCACGAGTTTACCAGTTTTTGTTAAGATGTTATTGATAAGCATATCCCACATACAATTATTTTGAAATGTCAGTCCCAGGTGTTTGTGATACGAAACTTCTTGAATTGGAATGCTGTCTAAGTTTAGTGTCGGTAATATAATTTTCTTCTTAGTAGTAAGTGCAAGTGTTTCAGTTTTCAGCGGGTTAAAGGATACCAGCCATGTTTTTGCCCAAATATTTATTTTTTCCAGATCAGCATTAAGAACATTCGCACATGCCGTTGGGTCACTTACTTTTATATATAAACTTGTATCGTCTGCAAATAGTCTGATGTTCGAGTCAATGTTTTTGACAATATCATTGATATAAACAAGGAACAAAAGGGGTCCGAGAACGGAGCCCTGTGGGACACCAGCTGGGACAGTCAGGGGTTCAGAAGAAGCACCCCCAATAACCACACATTGTTTTCTATTACTAAGATAGTCTTCAAACCACTCTAGTAGATCTCCTCTGATCCCAACTGCCCCTAGCTTATGACAAAGTGCAGCATGCCACACTCTGTCAAAGGCCTTGCTGATGTCACAGAACACCGTTCTCGTATACTGGCCTTGATCGATGGCTTGACAAAAAAAGTGAGTAAGGTCTATTAGTTGATAAGTAGTTGAGTCCGAGTGCAGAAAACCGCTTTGTAGATTAGTTATAATGTTGTGATCCTTAAAGACATGTTTGTAAATGCATTTCTCAAAATTTTTTACAATAATACTTAATAGCGATACAGGTCTGTAATTACCACAAAGAGTTGGGTCACCTTTTTTAAAAATTGCTGTGATGTTTGCAGACTTCCAAATAATTGGTACATGCTTACAGTTTAAAGAGATGTTAAATAATTTACATAATGGTTCACTTATTTCAGAAGATAGAGATTTTATTAATTTCCCGCTAATTTCGTCATGTCCTGTAGCTTTAGAAGTGTCAATTGTTGAAATCATGTCTCTAACCTCTTTAGGTGTTAGTAATATGTTGCACAATGAGTGTTCTTCGTGCTCGAGATCCGGAAGATTTGCATTAGTGTAGTCTAGCTGTGATTGGTTAATAAAAAATTCGTTTAAATAGTGTGCTTTATCTTTAGGGTTGAATAATGGGGTCCCATCTTTCATAAGTGGTGGAATTTCTCCACCTTTTTTATCCTTAACAAACGAGTTAACAAGACTCCACCACCCTTTTTTGCCAAAATTGTTTGTACTGTTAATTTTGTCGTCTAATTTTTGATAATATTCTTTTTTACAGTTTCTTATTAAATTAATATATGTATTTCTAATATGTCTAAAATTTTGCCAATCAGTTGCCAAATTAGTTTTTACAGCTTTCTTGTGTATTTTATTTTTTTTTCCTTCTCATTTTCCTAATAGAATTATTCATCCATAATTTATCTTTAGGTCTAATAGTAACTTTTTTGTTGGGAATGTATTTTGTTGCTAGTTGTATTAACTCGTTTGTAAAGGCTATACTCGAGCTTTCAATTGAACTATTATCTAAGATGGAGTCCCATGGTATACTCCTAATGTCATGTCGAAGATTGTCGAAGTCTGCCCTATCGTAGTTCCATATTGTTCGAGAGAAGCTATGTAGTGTTTGACGATGAAAATTTAACCGACAGTACACAGGGCAATGATCACTACAGAAGTTATCTAATACACCAGATTCGTAGATATATCCTGAACAATTTGTTAAAATTAAATCAATTAATGTTTTCCCCCCTTTATTGTCATATCTTGTTGGTTCTGTAATAATCTGTTTAAAATCAAAAACTGAGATAGCTGAGTGAATAATAGTATTTGTTTTAGTCAAAAGATCAAAATTAAAATCGCCAAATATAAGGAGGTTATTTATATCATCTGATGCTGCCAATGACAAAGAATCAAATATTGATTTGTTAATTTGAATTGAACAATTTGGAGGTCTGTAAAAAGTGCCAATTAAAAACTTTACATTATTAATATTTGTTTCAATCCAAATGCACTCTGTACTGTCGGTTTCTAAATCAGTCCTACGTTTTGCTAATATGTTCATACGGTAATATAGTGCAACGCCCCCACCCTGTCCGTCTGTCCTGTCATTTCTTATAGGTGCATTAAAACCAGGGATAGATAGGGTGTCAGATGAAACGTTTTTGTCAAGCCATGTCTCTGTAAGTAAAATAAAATCATAATCTTCTGATAATTCTGCTGTGACAAGATCAATTTTATTTCGGATGCTCCTAACATTCAAATGCACCAAGGAAAATTTATTTGGTCCAGGATTCTGTTCGACATCTCCACTCTGTAACAATAAAGATAACATAAATATTAAAATGCTTATGAAAATTGAAACATGATAATCGTAATAAATGTAGGATTTATGAATTGGCCGTAATTGATTATATGCAATACATTGGCAATAAATACACGAAATCAACTTATTTACATTTATGTACAAGAGGTACAACGCTACCGCACCTCTGTGATTGCCGTATAAAATAACGACAAGCTGCATATGTTCAGACAGATTAAAGAGAGAACTTTAATTAAAGAATAAGTTAGATTTAAATATTGCATTAAAATTATAAGAAGAAATAACTATTGTCAAAAATATTAACAAAATTTAAGCTATATTTTAACTACACGTACTTCAGTATTTTATTTAAAAAAAAAAAAAAAAAAAAAAAAAAATGTTTGCATATAAGAAACCGTTATCTTATTTATAGTTTGGATGCAGCTATGACGGGTGTGGCGCCAGGCAGGTTAAGCTTACTCTTCTAGACACCTGTTACCACTGTTTGTCGTGTATTTTGTATTTTATAGAATATTAAAAGTCAAAATAAAACTCCACTTTAGTAGATTTTTTTACATAGTGCATCTTTAAATTCAGTTATCTTTGTACCGGTTAATTCGCCCGATAATTTCTAAAGCTTGGATTTCGCTTATTTACTTTATCGAATACATAACAAAAAAGATCTTCAGCTCAGTTTGCTTTGGCCAACTAAAGAAGTTTAATTGAGAGCAACGTGACTGATGTACAGGCTAATCACACGGTAATTTCTAAAGCCCGTGTTTTGTGTGTTTGTTTATATGTACAGATAAACATTGTGTGTGTTCAGATAGGAAAAGAACACACCATTAGACCGTTTCAAAGTTGCTTTGATTTTCGTTAACGACTTAATCTGTAAATATTTAATTACTGTAGGTTTTGTTATAGGTTTAATATTTACCTATTGTTCTGTTTTATCTGTAAGACTCATCGGCTTCGTCACAATACGTTGACAACATGTACCTAGGTTGATCAAGAGACCATGGATAAGGAGCTAAGTCGCAAGCGACGAGCGCCAAAGGAGAGAAGTGCTCAACAGGGGGGTTCAGGTGGTATCCCGCGGATGGACAAATGATGACGGGCATACAGTGTACTATGAGGGAAATTTTGCACTGTGGGCTACTCATATATCGACTTCCAACTGCAAATGGATCGTTTACGCGCACGCCAGTGTATACTCGGGACCTTTTGTTTTTTTTTTGTCACATCCAAGCGACCAGAGAGCTGTCCATGTCAGACTTTCCGCCATGAACCACTGACAACGTCAATGCAGGGATTAATTAATTATAAATTATTTAACTTATCCAGGACATAATCAACTCTCGACGTCATCGCTAGCCTGTGATATTTACTGGATTAGAATCCGATTTTCTTCTCAACTTTCATTCATCATTTAGTCATGAAATGGATAATCCAGACTATGTTTTTTTTTATCGTACCGACTTTAGTAATGATGATTGAGGCTTGGCCAAAAAAAATCAACCACAAAGTTCTCGGTTCAGACTGGATAAAAATGACTGGAACTTTAATCAAATTCCTTTTGCATTATCTAGTTTTTAACTATTATAGTGAGATCTACCAGCTCTTTATCTTATCTCCCATAATGTTTCTTTAATATTTTAAACTCTACTATGAGTATTCCCTGGAAACCTGTTCTCGAAGGGAGAAAGGTTTGAATGTTTCGAGATAATTAGGTATTCCGAAAAGTACAAGCTTAATATTTATTTCTGATTATCCCCCTTTATTAATTGGCTGTTTTAAACCTGGGGGTCAATCGAGTGAAAAGGAGAATTTCGGAGTACAACGCATGTGTCGACTGTATAAAAAATATCTCAGCCAATCATGACAGCTGAAACATATTTTTTATCTAGGAATACGTCACGATTCTACTCACTCCACTCACTCGGGACTGACAGAACTGTGACAGGACTGAATTCCGCGTCACTCGATTGTAATTCTGTCGATTCGGGACGTTCTGGACTGTGAATCGAGCACCCCCCTGTACATGGTTGGTAGATATCAATTAAAGGTTATTGTGCTGATATATAGAGATTGCTTAATGAACGTCTGAGTAAAATTTAGCCGATTGTTTACATAATATTTAGTAACAGTGTATAAAGTATGTCCTAAATACATTTTTGAACAGTTTTAACAATATCAACATCAATATTAATACCTGGATACCCCATTCTACGTTAATAGATAAACAAAAAAGGTCTAGCAACACTAAAATCAAATCACACAGGTCATTAAGATGGGACTTAATTGTTAGAATGGAGTCCCAGTAATAAGCAGGTGTTAAAATCGAGATCACATAACTTGGTAATAAATCATTAATAAATTCTTCGATTCTTGATTTAAAATAACGTAAATCTAAACATTCAATAAATAAATGCTGTAAATCTCCAGTCATTAGTTTTACTTAATTTATGCAATTTGGAAATTGTCCATACTATAATATTGTGGGCTATTTTATAATCTCATTCGGCTACAGTAGGATCTTTAAAACACCGAAAGACATTTCCCCAAACACGTTTCACATGTACATTGAAATTAAGATTTTCATACAATGATATACACTTTCTAAGTATCTTAAAGTAATCTATAATTTTGTAGTGAGTTGTTTGGGTACTACAACTTTACCCTTATTATTGGTTCCTTCCAATATAACACTCATTATTAATAACGTATGCACAGTCTTGTGTCTTGTGGTATAGATAATAAAATATACTACTCAAAAGAAGTTAAGGGTGAAACCTTTTTTTCAACCAGGTAATTGTCTATGCACAAATCAGATATATATATAAAATTATTGGCGGACATCGTGTCAAAATTGGTTCACGATAATCTGACGACAGAACCTGTGTACAAGGCATAAGTCATTTGCAAACAAAACGATTTTGACAGTCTCCGTGGAAACCATAAACTGAAGCTCAAAACAAGGCTCCACAAAACTGTTTGCATCGCTAAAACGCAGTAGGGTACGACTTTTTGGAGTTGATTATGTCCCTGCACTCGCACTATGCATTTTTCATGTATAGTTTTGGCATAAAAAAAACAAACTTCCGTGACGATACTGCTCTCAGTGGATATTCCAACATGGCCAGACGTCAGCTGAGTGAACTTGACAGAGGACGAGCCATTGTGTGGCCTCAACAGGGTTTTACACAGAGGAATATGGCACAGAAAATCGGTTGTAGCCAGAGTGTGATTGGGAGACCATGGCAGCGTTTCCAGGCAACCAATTCAATTCAGAATCGCCCACGGTCTGGTAGGCCAAGATCAACGTCGCAACGACAAGACCGGCATGTCATTCAAATGGCCTTACGTCAGCACGTTGTTACAGCGAGATGTCTGAGAGATGAACTGGGAAATGCAAGTGGTGTTCAGGTTTCGGACCAGACCATAAGAAATCGTCTGCGAGCGCGCAACATTCGATCTCGACGACAAGCGGTTCAACCACCTTTTCTTCAACGTCATAGGGCAGCGCGTCATGACTGGTGCACACGATATAGAGACTGGAGACAGGGACAATGGGGCCTGGTACTCTTCACTGATGAGTCCTGGTTTTCATTACAGTTCAATGATGGCAGACTTCGCGTCTATATGCGGCAAGAGGAAAGATTTGCGGATGTTAACGTCAGACAACCCATAACTTTGGAGGTGTTACGTAATGGTGTGGGCTGGAATTTCGGTACATCACAGGACTCCTCTTTTCGTTGTCCAAGGAAATTTGATGGATATCGGGTACAAAGACGAAATTTTACAGCCTTTTGTCGTCACAATTCTTCGTCAAATTGGAGCAGGTTCTGTTCTTCAAGATGACAATGCTAGACCTCATAGAGCACGAGTTGCTAAAGATGTTATCGCCCAAAATGGTATTGAACGAATGGATTGGCCTGCATACTCTCCGGACTTGGCACCAATTGAGCATGCATGGGATGAGATGGCAGTCGTGTGAGAGGCAATCATAGGCAGCCTGATAATCTTCAAGAATTGGTTCAAGTCCTTCAGACGGAGTGGCAGGCCATTCCCCAGATGTTTTTTCGACGTCAGATCGACAGCATGCCTCGCCGTTGTGTCGACTGCTTACGAGCACGTGGTGGTTTCACTCGTTATTAACAAAGTTATCGAATTTGCGACAGTTTTGTTGGACCTCATTATGCTCAAAATGGCGAATTTTCATCAAATCCTCAGAATAGTTGTGTATAAAAAGTGCATATACTTTGCATAACAGACTCAAGATTGAGACATATTGAACTTATTCTGACCAAAAGTGTGCTTAAAAGTTTTGATTTACATGTTCCCTGTGTCTAAAAAAATGTCAAACAAAAATAACTGGTTGATCCTTAACTTCCTTTGAGTAGTATATTAAATAATTTAGTTATCTTATCTGTATCCTAATCATGCGTGTATAATATCAATAATAGTGTGTACAGGAATTGCCATTGAGCTTATTCCATACTGAAAGTAATATAGAAAACAGGTAAATCTTTTAAACATATATCGTCACAGTGTCTTAGCCAGCTTGACATTTAAACCCAATTTCATTTTGTGATAAACAGAATAACATTTTACTATCCACAATCCTAACGCAATATTATCCATAAAAAACACGAGTGACCATTTCAATCATTATCCATAAAAACACGAATAAGAATTCGATACTGATCATTTCAAACATTATCCATGTAAACACGAATACGAATTCGATATTAGCAATTTCAATCATTATTGATGTTGTGTAACTTGATATTGTGTAACTTCACGCCGGTTGAGGAAGAGCTTCGCGATGAGCTTCCTCGGCCAACGGATTACCCAATTCGCCCTAACCCTAACTCTACCTCAACGTTAACAAGTCAACGTCTTACTGACTGAGTCACCATGACTATCAGAAACGCAGGAAATAACCCCCATTTCCGGAGTGATTCCATCTCCACGGAGTTGCAGGACGAGAGGCCTGGCAGGGAATAATGTATAGTCGGAATAGACGAAAAACCCAGGCCCCATTACGTGTTATGAGTGACATGTCACCCAAACGCTATGGCCTACTCTTGTATCAAATTCCAACTGTCAACCCTATTTCACTTGTCATACTTGTCTGCACCAATCAGACAAACACTATGCAGAGTGACATGACGGAAATTTTCAATGGACCGTGGCATTTCATCGAATTTCAACTTTGAAAGATTCTGTTATGTGCACGTTATTGTGTACAAAGTAGCTTGTTTTTGTATTTTTCGTCCCATCCACAATACTAGACACTTTTCTTTGCCAGGTTCTTTGCCTAGCACTACTGACATGGAGAAACCGCGCTGCAAAATCACGGGGAACTTTGTCGAAGGCTGTGAATGCACTAACGACCAAAGGTATCAACCGATCTGTGTGAACTTAATATACTTCAGATAAAGAAACCTATTGAATTTCAACAATTTCCGTTCGTTACGTCTAGAGTTATGACCCTGGTTCCTATTGCACGAAATTTTAACTAAGATAAAATCCGTATTTTAGCAATTTGATTGGATAATATTACATTGATTTAAGTGCTTAGCCAATCAAAATTGAAGTATCTACTAAAATTTGGATTTTACTTTTAGTTAAGATTTCGAGAAACGACAAAAGTTATCTGACCTCTATGAGATTTATATGCATCAGTTAGATTAGTGAAATGAAGAAGCATATGGTAAATGACCTTATTTATGTCGAGTAGACGTTCAACACATTCTTGTTACAATGTGCATGTCCAGGACCAAATCATAATCCCTCGACCAAGGGTCAATGTCTGGTATGTCATGATTTCGATGCATGTCAAATCGATTCAAACACGAACCGCTAAAAATTTTAGGGCCCTGTCCCTTCCCTCATAGTGCCCTACGTTTGGTTCGAGGCCCTAGTACACCTTTGCTCTTAAATCGAATTGGAACTGTCAAGGGTTCTTTTACATGTCCATCAATGTGTTCACAGGACCTCGTTCCATCAGAACAGTTATACACTGTCCCTTGTCAGGCCCTGGTGGCAAATTGGGTCAACACCGTAAACCATGAACTTCATCGGTCAATACAGAAATCGAACACTGGACGTCTAGGTTAGCAAATCAACGTCTTACTCACTGTGCCACCGTGACTTCCGCATGCAATGTGTTAGGTTAATTTTTCCCGAGCAGCGGATATTCGGCTATCCGACTATACAGCAATATGTGTCAGTAATATGATGTAAACAAAATAAACAACAAAACACAGAAATAACAAACACGGGATCTGTTTATTTTGTTATCTGGGTTATATTTTAATATCTTGTACTTGATGGTTTATCTGGTGTGAAGAAGTACAAGATGGCTGTAGTAGTTGAAGGTTATTAGCTGAAGGTGAAAATATTAAATAACATTTTATTATAATAAATAGAGACAAAACTAGATACCATTCTGTTATTTTACAGACTTTCTGTATCATTTTGTTGTTTTTAAAGTCGTTGTGTAATTCAATGTATTAAATCTTATATCAGTGGTTAAATATTACAATAGAATTTCTTAAATTAAATTTTATATCGGTGTCCTATTTACGGCGTGTATAAAATAATATAAACTTGGTTCTTACTCAAAGCAATATGCTTCTCCACATTTAACGGCTGAAAATACAAATAAATAAACAAATGGCATATAGAGTGTGAGATGGAGTGTGGACCTGTAGTTCACTTTACACCGCGGTGGATCACTAATAATCACACCCAAAGTAAACATGCAAGGCAGAGTGTGAACTTGTAGTCCACACTCTCCATGATATACCACTAATAAAAGGTGAATGTAAGTACACAAACGCCATAGTAGATAGGATCCAATAACTAAATTCTCTGTTATTTTGACATAGGGTGCTCGGGTTAAATCCCTTTATTACATTATTTACATTAGACGCTCAATGTGTTTATATATAATAAAATGATGGGTGATTATATTATAAATAGAATCGAGAATATTTACTTGCACAATATCCATCAACGCATGGCAATCCACGACAATTACTGTCATTATTACAACTCTCTATAAAATAATGATAAATTATTATGGTTGATAATTGCAAGATTTAAACTTGGAATTGTGGGGGTACATTCTATTTCCATGTGACTGTAACGGTGCAACTATTTACAATATTAACAACGCACAAAGATATATCTGACACTTTTAACCGACCATTGTATTCAAGAAGACTGATAGAAGGTTCTATTCAGAAGGAAAATACAGCATCTACAAGACCTTCGTACAAAACAAGAAATTCTTATGTTTAATAATTGTGATATACGCTGTCACCGTTCCCGGTAATATGGTGTATGGAGAGGGTAACATCCTCTCAGCACTAGCTAATCATGTTTATATAGGTTTTACTCCCTGTATATAATATAAATCATACTTACCGAGACAACGACCGTCAGAACAGTGGCCTTCACCTTCATCACATGGATGGCCATCAGCATAAACAGCAAATTTACACTCCATTTTAGCTATAATAAAGATAATTTACGGGTGAAGGGGAATCAATATATAACTGTGTGTAAGATCATCTTTTAAAAGTAAGCACAAGGTTATGCTTCACTTTTTCTTACTTAAGAATCTTTATAAAATACCCTCTCTAGAAAATTCTAAAGACCGTTCTTACGTAAGCACAAGTCGAGTCTAAGCACACTGTGACTGGTAAACGGAGACTATGAGTCTGTCTAACCCAAGGAGTATTAATAGAATGGAGGGGGCATGACGTCAGAATCTTGAAGCATGTCACGTTAGCTGGCCGCCATATTGGTTGACCCAAAACAAAGGAAAGCCTACGACTATTAATACTCGACTCTGATTAAAATCATGCCGTCGTGTGCAGCATATGGCTGTACTAAAAGGCCAGGTAAAGATCGACAACATTCCGTTACTTTTCACGGGTAGGTTTTACCATAATATTAAAAGTACAAGTTCAATTTTGAAGACGAGCGGTGTCCATCCTCGTTGTGGGTTTTGCACTTGCTTGCAGTACACCTCTCATTGAGATTGACATTACCGTTCTTGGTAAACTATCGTACTAGAACTAGACCTACTTGTCTACTGACCATTGAGGCAGCCTGTCTACACTACCTAACCCCATTTAATTGTTCTCTTGCCATTTTCACAATTGTCCCCTATCCTAAGTTAAAGTAGAGGACAAGCACCCACTTGACCCCCTTGTTTTGGATAATTCATTAACCCCACCCCCACCCCCAATAAAGAAACAGGATAAAGGCCTATCCTATTATAGAGTTATAAGTATTATAATAATTAATGTGCTAGTTTGCCTGGTTTTATTTTCTAACAATTTGAAGTTATTTTATTGTGATATTACTATTAGGCTTAATAATATCTTGTCATAATTTTGCATTGACAATATTTTGATACTTTATTTGTGAATGATAATAATAAATGGTGCACTTGGTGTATTTTAATATTAATTGTTTGCTTATGTCGTATGTATTTCATATGATGGCTTGAGGAAGAAATGGGTACAGCAACAAGACGGGCAGACTTTCACTACTTTCAGATATCAAAATCTGCTGTCCTATGTTCACACCATTTCACTACACAGGACATTGACAGGACCTCCCTTTCTTGTGTATGTCTGAAATCTGAAAGAAAGTGCCGTTTCAGGTGGTTTTGGTGCTTTTGTTGCATACCTAAAAGCCAAAACAGACAACAATTGAAGAAAAACCCCAATAAATATAATCTTTTAGTGGCATTTGGACATAGACCGCTACCCAAAATACCACTATCCCCAAAAAGTATAGCTCCCCCGTTTGTTGATACACCTGAAAAAACTACAGTGAAAAGAAAATGTTTGAAACTGAAAAAGGGTGGTCTGTTCCAGGAATAAAATAAAACTTCCATACGGTCAAAAAGACGCTAAAAAGAGAAAAATGCAGAGTTGAAAAACGTTATATCGTATTTAAAGATACATGATTTTTCAAGCAGTGACACCATTGACATTTTGCAAATTCTGCAAATAAATCCGTTCTTGTTTCATATTCTAAGAGTCAAGAAGTCCTCAGCAAGTTTGTGATATTTGTAAAATATAGACTTTTATGCTAAACCACAAAATAAAAGAAAGTAGTTTTATGGCATGCAGGCATCGGAATCTGGACATTTTACGTAAAAATCAATGAAATGATATGTAAAATTCTGTAAATCGAATGCCAGGTAAAATCAAGTGATGATTAAAACGATATCACATAATATAAATTAAATATCTCAGGTAAACCTTTTACGTAAAAAATCAATGAAATGATACCTTCATATTATTCTGTTGTTGTTTATGTATATATATATATATATATATATATATTGAATGTTAGTTGTTTTTAATTCTGTATCAGTTTATGATCTTAAAATAAATGAGAATGTGAAATAAATGTGAATATGTTTTTTTTATTATTCGGTACCGATAGCCATTTTCTCAATAGCACAATCGTTTTTGTGTTAGGCCATTTTGCTTTTTACCTGTTATGAACAAACTTTTATCTAAATCCGTGTGACAGATGAAATTTCTTTCCATTTCAATCAGCGTTGCAAGTGCCATTGTGATCCACAATGGCTAATATTATGCAAAATTGACAATATTTTTCATCAAAACAACGATTGATTATTGTTATTTATAATATTTCTGCCACACTCAATTACAATTAAGCATATAATCCTACCTGGAATGGGTATAAATCATCGTATTTAAAATCGAGGCGTTAAGCCGTTACTAAGACCGCCATCTTTTTTAGAGCAGTGAAGTCTACGGCTGTCATAATGTAGGCGGGCGCTAATTATAAGACTTTATAACAGCCAATCAAAAACGCAATTACATGTGGAAAAACTAAATGACATCCACGCGGATTTCAATGAAGGTGAATGTCTAACAAAAATATGGCTTCAGTAATTTAAATGCGAATATTTGGAGATAGGCGATAGTTGTGCCACCGCATTGGCCTCTGTATAAGTTTAATTCGTGATAATAGTATTAACTTATCTCATTTTAAAGATGTTACATGCATTAATAAAGAAATTGAGTTTGCAACGTCAAACTGAAAGCTTCCTATCGTAGCTAAAAACAAAACAAATCAGTATATCCCAACGGTTTTAGCTACGTTCTCGTAGCGATATGGCCCATAGTATGGGTTCTATATTTAAGTACCTTTTAAAAATATAAGTACTGAAGTAAAAAATACGGTCTTCGTGTTATTATTAACTTCATAAATATAGGAACGTTGTCTCAAAATTTCCAGTCGCCATCTCAATTACAATTATTTCAAAATAATAACATTAATATCAGCTCACACGACTCGGCTTCATTATAAACAATAGCAAAGCCTTCGACTGGAAGTAACTTGAGGGCTATTGACTTCGCGCATGCGATGTACAACATAATTCATCGTCCAATGACGAATGTAGGGCGAAAGTTATTTTTAGTCTTTCTCTCCCTTTCCCTTTTTCCCCCTTTTGCATGGCGATTTTTGTTGACTTTTTGGTGTAGAATCGAAGAAAAGGGTTTAAAAATACATTTTCTATTTTCTGCCAGGTTTTGGTGAATATTCATGATTTTGAGGTGGAAGGATACAAGGGTTGTGAGGTTGGTTACGTTAAACGGGAGGGCCGAAAATTGCTTGTTTAGTTGTCTCTACTTCCAGCCTGTGTATCTCAAGTTTTTCATGGTGAACCCCATACATGCTTTTGGGTCAGAGTTTGCCACATGTTGCTCCATCTATGGCAGAAAGCGTTCTACCCAACGAATATTTGGGAAAAAGTTACAGCCGGTCTAAGAGACGATAATTAACATTAAAGTCAATGGGGAAATAATTAGTGATCTGTGGCCATATACGATCTAGTACAGTTCTATGGTGTCGCCACCGTGTGCGCAATTTGGCGATTGAGCACCATTCTATTGATACAAACGGCTGATCTTCGTCAGGTTGAGTGGTTTGGCGGAGTGTTAAAATTGAAAACAACACCGAGAGAGAGAGAGAGAGAGAGAGAGAGAGAGAGAGAAAGAGAGACACACACACACACAGATGGGTTTAAGATGGGTTTAACATCCACTCGACACAAACTAGGTCATTTCGGTATTAACATGGTTCAATATTATTTCAATAATTCAATTGCGCGTTGGGGTATTTAGCAGTGGGGGTGGGGGCCCGGAGGACCCAGAGAAAACCCACGAGGTTGGATAGGCGATCCTACTCCGTGTTTCAATGACAGATCTTATGTAACAGCACGCACGTGCTAACCATTTGGCCATCCACACCCCCACCCAGGGGCGTAAATGTGGGGGGGGGGGGGGGTACACCGAAAAAGATAGTCGGTCGCAAAATAAGATAAAATAACCTTGTCAACTTATCATGTTTGAAAAGATGTTGTGTTTCACTCTCATTCTGTTGTGAGTATGTTGATCTAACAACAACATTTCACCGAGGGAGAAAAATAGTCGGTCACAAAATAAGTACAGTCACTGCAGTCGGTCTCAAAAACAATGCCAGAATAGATCCCAAATACTATATATTTGCGTGAATCCATGTGCCTAAATTGCATACGTCACACAAAAGTGTCTGCTTGTCACTGTTATTCTGTTGTGAGTATGTTATTCTATCAAATGTTTTCTACTATGGCAAAAAATAGTCGGTCTCAAAAATAGTACTTACCGCAGTCGGTCTCCGACTAAATGAATTAATGAGATAAACATACAATCACAAAACAGGCAAAATTGACAGATAAGCCCCAAGATTCTGTCCCATTTCTTATCAACCCCAGTCCAAACAATTTAAAACCTCTGTTACATATCTGACGATTGCATTATAACATCATTCTTCTACTCGGTTACATATCTGAAATTTTTTCGAGCCTTCGGCGCTCGATTCCATTTTAAAATCATTCTTCTACACCTCAGTTGCCTTATACTGTCTCAGCACCATATTCACAATTATAGTACCTTGGGTGTGTGGGGTGGGGTGTCAGATTGTACAGATGTTATGCCAACTCTTGCACATCTGGAGATTCTGTCCCGTTGACTGACATTTCTGGTCCATTCGTCAACAAGAATTTCTCCAGGCAATGAATGACCTCAAATGCCATGATATTGAATCAATTTTTCAGAATCTTCTCAGATTACTCAGTGTTATAGGAACAATCATTAATATGACATAAAATATATGTGAACTAAAATAAAACTGCTTTCCGACGAGACAACGATCGGCGAACAACTATACATAATTATACGATACTATCTATGTTCTACCGGGACGCTTAATGTTATAGCTAGTATTTAGTTTACTTTCATTGTGATGTGGGATTGTGGATGGCGTTCTAGATTTGAAACCGACCCTACCCCACCCCCATATTCCCTAGACAACTCGCACGATGCGTCACTCGCACTGAGGGGGGTGTGTATGTGCATTAGTCGTTAAACACCCCCCAAACGAAATCGTTATGTACGCCCTTGCCCCCACCCCAATCAAACATTGAACGTGATGTCAATCTATGGTTTGCAAATATTATTTTGAATGCAGTGGCTAAGTGGGTAAGACGCCGGCTCGCTAGGTTGGGGTCCGTTGTTCGATCCCTGCATTAGCCGAGAGAGTTCATCAAGATTTGGTGTAAGCGTCTAGTCGTTCAGAAGGGACGAAAACCCGAGGTCCCGAGTACAACTTGGCGTGCACGTAAAAGATCCCTTGGCCGTTAGAATTCGATATAAGTCTAAGCCGTACATCCACTCTACGGGCAAAATTTCCCTAAAGCACACTGTATGGCGTATGTCCGCCTCCATTAGCTCAGTTCGGTACAGAACAGTAGGACGTTAAACCCCATTTCATTTCATTTCATTTTCTATTTCAAATATAAGTTAAACAGCATTTGTTCATTTTTTAAAGACATGTGCAGAATTTTTAGAATTTTATTTAATTTTTTTTTATACGGTTGAGCCAACAAAATATATTTATATCCTGTTGGACTATATTATTATTAACACAGGGTACAATTTTATGGATAGGCCTTCACAGTTACAAAGCGACCTTTCGATGATTCAACTCTAGTCTTTATCAAGTCTCTCTCTCTAATGATGGTTGCTAGGCAAAAATATAAAATTCTAAATTTGTTTTCCGTTCATGCTTAACATGTAAAGCGACAATGAAGAAGACATTTTTCGCCCAATAGAAATAAGATGAAACAGAATAGAAATTTACACTGAACAAATAAAGAAGTTGAATTACACATTGTCTTAAGTTAGAAATTACATGAATAGACGTTATAGGTTACATGAATAGAAGTAAGAAATTAGACGATAGCATGTTAGAATTTTGACTCTAATATACCGCCATAATACTGAAGTCTACTTAAAATCTAAGCACAAAGACGTTCTTGAGAATTTTCTGGGAACGCAAAATACGATAGGTTTACTTAAATGCAAAGTCTACTTAACATCTAAGCACAAGAACTTGCTTAAGAATTTTTCTAGGAATCGAGCCGAGGTGTTGCTTTTGTTAAAGCATTACGTATACTCTACTAAGCGCATTTGAATGATAAATTACATAAGTATTAATAATAGAAACAGTATATATATATTATACTTACACCAGCACATGCCATTTACACATTTATCCGAAACAGTACAGAATTGACCTTCGCCACCACATGTTTCACCTGAAACAATTGAACTATTAGTGTGTTGGACTCTTATTACAATGTGTATCTGTTTTATTTACAGTTTCTCTCCCGATGTACTAAATAAGGGATAGGACTTAAATAAAATTAGTTTTCAAGTTTTCATAGATACGAAATAATCTTAATATTCTTAAGAAGAGGCCAACATAAACAACAGAACATCAGATTATATTATTGTAACACACATAACTATTGGGTAATTAAGTAATATTTATAAGTTAAAGACGAATTACTTAAGAGCTAAATCTGCCTATTGCAGAATATTATTATTGCATGGCAAGCCCCAAGCGATGTCCGAGATTGAAACGTTGAAATGGATAATCAAGACTAAGTCTCGGTTGTCAAGTACCACCCGAGCGTCTTCGTCAAACAGCCATGCCCTGGAATAAAATTTTTAGTTCATCCATTTGTCATTATCTGGTTTTGAACTTTACATAATCTGTAATCTTTAATAATAAAAATTAACACACCTTTCTCATAACATTGGGTTTCGATGCCCTCCAGGAAATGACCACACACATTATCTTTGAAATAAAAGATATACATTATACCTTACCAATTCATGTTTGTCACCATTTCATTTTAGAAACCCAAGTAATAACAAGTGTGATTTAAACAATATTTTATTAATTGTAAAGTACAGTAGGTAAATATACAAAGAATACAAGGATACGATAACAAGTGTGGTGCATAAGATAGGGTATGCTTACTCCAGTATACATGATACCACCTTTCATTCGGTTATATTGATGCTTGATAGTTATAGTCTAAAGATGAACTACGTGTATTAAATTTTATATACATTAAACAACAGATCTGTAAAATGGTATATTTACTCTGGTCCGTACAGGTACCATCAACACAAACTTGATCACCAGAACATTGTGTACCACTACACATTACAGCTGAATAAAAAACAAATTACAGGTTAAGTGTAGATAGATCAGTTGCGAATGATATTTACGATTGAATTGTTTACCTTTCTAAATTTGACATTTGATATTTGACAGAGAAATAAATGGAGAACTAATCAACTTACCTTTACATCGTTGCACTCGACACCACACATTTATAGTGCCACACTCAGTCACGTTACAGGATAGGTCTGTAAAATAGACATAATATTGGTAATATATCTATATATCTATCACATAGTGGTTTGTTGATAGACATGTATCTATATATCAACCATAGTTGTTTGTTGATAGACATGTATCTATCATACTGATGTATAGGATATTAACCTACCCGAGGTTGCTATGATAAGAGAACACGCGGGCGAAGCCTTCGTGTTCTCTATCATATCAATCCGAGGACGAGTAGGTTTATATCTAACATATACGTTCGTTCCTGGAGTTTAACGCCCACTTCCACCTAGGGTGATATCGTACAACGCGTTTACCCTTAAATTTAATGGGCTCTTCTAAAAAAAAGGCAGCAGTGATTGGATAATTGCTCGATAGCTTCCGCCAAAAAGCTAAAATTACCGAAGCTATCACGTGCAGGTTTTTGTTTATACGCCGCCATTTTGGAGTAATTGAATTGAAAGCAAAAACAAAATGAATAGTAAAACGAAGTCAGACGAATAATCAATCCATTATATTATCATATTGACGATAGAATAGATGTGAATGCAATTATGATGAATATCTATCTATCATACTTATAGGCACGTATCTACCTATCAATCACAGTTATTTGGTGACATGTCTATATCTAACTATCTACCATAGTGGTCCGTGTACGGGATACATTCCGTGTAAGATATTAATGTTAAAACATAAATAAGATGTATTCTAACCATCGTTAACTGTATCGGTTGTTGGTGTGGGTTCACTGGTTGAGTCAGGTTCACTGGTTGTTGGTGCAGGTTCACTGGTTGTGTCAGTTTCACTGGTTGTTGGTGCAGGTTCACTGGTTGTGTCAGTTTCACTGGTTGTTGGTGCAGGTTCACTGGTTGTGTCAGTTTCACTGGTTGTGTCAGACACTACATCAGTGGCTATCTCCAAACGAACGTCTACGCGTACATCAGGTTGAACTGACGCAGTTAAACCTGAAAATAAAATTTAAGCATTTTTATATTAAAATTATTGTACAGACGGTTTCGGGGCCCCGTTGGCAAAACGTTGGCTCTCTAACTCGGAGGTCTCGTGTTCGATCAAAGTTACAGCTTTGGCGTATACGTAACAAAGAGATTTGACGGAACATGGATTTCTAGTGGCGGATCTAGGATTTTTTTGAGGTGGGTGACATCCCGTATGATTTGTCCCACCGACCACGGAGCGATGGGTGCCGCAGGCAGTAGAGGGGAGCATGGGGGTTTCTCCCCCCAGAAAATTTTGAAAAATTATCATCGATTTCCTCGCATCTGAGCCATAACGAACAATGATTTCTATTCGTCGACAATGTTTCATTTCGTTGACGATTTTCAAAATTTGAAGAATAAATTTCGAAATGTTGCATACATCAAAGATAGTACAGACTGTACGTACAAAGAAGTTGCCACATTCACGGAAAAATGCTTCGATGAATTTCCTGCAAAGGTCCTAAGAGATCAGCCGCGGTTTACGGAGCTAATTTCTTCCGCTAGTTACATAGATGCTGATTGTGTGTCTGATAAGATGCGCACCATGTACTATATAATATAAATACGACCATGCGTGTGCATGTACCGGTAGAAGCTTGTAGGACCCGGGATTCCTATACACCGGTGTAGAGGGGGGGGGGGACTAGTATACGTGAACTCTATCAGTATACGTGAACACCATCAGTAAAATGATACATCACTTTTAACATGTGATAATTCCGTCCCCGTATTTGACAAATAATTCCGATTCAGTTGAATCCACCAGGGGCCGGTTGCTCAAAGCTCTGATAATTTTTAACGATTCGTTAAAATGGAGTTAACGGATCGTTAACTTTGATGGAGAGAAAGGTTGTTGCTGGAAGCCTCGTTAACTTTAACGGATAATGAAATTGACTTTCCAGCAACAGAAATTTAACGGACCGCTAACAAACGACACGTAAACGATAACGATCCGTTAGTTTAAACTAACGGATCGTTAAAACAACTTAGATTTGAGCAATAAATAGTTTGAATGTGTGATTTAACAAAATTTGTGAACGTATCACTGGATTCAGGTGATGGCCATTCTAAGTCTAGTTAAGAAATGGTTTTGTTGTTTTAACTTACCTAACGCAAGGCAGTTCAACAGGATGCTCAACATACATATAACCTTCATGGTAGTATCGGATAGTTATACAATCTAAACAGATAAAATATATAGTACACAAGACTCTACCACTGGTGATTTGAATATAGTCCAGAATAGCAAGCTGCGCGAAATTTTCTCCAAAGGGCCCAAATACCGGGAACCGCAACCATTTTCATGGGATCAAAATTTCAAACTTATTATGGACGCCGTAGAGGACTACGCTAGATCATGGGCTAAGAGGGAAGATGTTATCTCTGATACTCGCTCTGATTGGACAAAGTCTATTAGTCGTTTACTTAAACGAAGAACATACATGCAACGTTTGTCAGTTGACACAAGGCCTAAGTCTATTTTCAATGATGTTAGCATTGTTGAAAATCTCAAAGCCTTGCATGACAGGTATGTCATTGTTCCGGCTGACAAAGCGTCCAATAACTTTGTGTTTATATGTAAACGATATTATTATGACTGTCTGTTCAAAGAACTTAATTTTGGGAAATCAATCGACAGTGCCACGTATAAACGATCTACTCTTAGTAAGGATGAAATTATATCCAATCACAAATTTGTACTCACTTCATTTGGTACTCCATGCTGAGATACCTATACAGATTTGCCCTTGTTGTATTGGATACCCAAACTACATAAAAATCCCTACAAACTACGTTTTATAGCAGGTTCTGCCCGATGTTCCACAAAACCACTTTCAAAAGTATTGACATTTATACTAATTGCAGTTAAAGAGGGTATTCAAAAATACTGTGACAAAATATACTCTAATAGTGGTATAAATCAAATGTGGATATTAAAAAATTCCAAAGAATTACTTGATGGTTTGCAATCTAGATCCCTTGCTTCTGTCTCATCTATTCAAACTTTTGACTTTTCTACTTTGTGCACTAAAATTCCCCATACTAAATTAAATGCCAGGTTGAAAGACATTATTCACAGTGTCTTTTCACCTAAATCGAGAACTCTAGATATCAATATTTAGTTGTTAATTGCAATTCTTCACATTTCGTTAAGTACCATAGTGATTCCAAAAATAAATTCACCGCCATCAAGATAATTCAGATGTTGGATTTTTTAATTGATAACATCTTTATTGAATTTGGAGGGGAAATATATCAGGAAGTGGTTGGTATCCCCATGGGCACCAACTGTGCACCTATGCTTGCTGATTTATTTCTCTATTCATATGAAGCCGAGTACATACAGGCACTAGTTAAAACAAATAAACGATTAGTCAGACATTTTAATTTTACTTATCGGTATATCGATGATGTTCTATCACGGAATAATCCTAAATTTAGTGATTATGTAGAATTCATATATCCTGATGAGCTTGAATTTAAAAATACTACTGACAGTGACAATTACGCTTCCTATTTGGATCTGCTTCTCGATTTTGACAATTGCCATAGACTGAGTGTTAAATTGTATTATAAACGTGATGACTTTGACTTTCCTATTGTTAACTTTCCATTTATCAGTAGTAACATTCCTGTATCGCCAGTTTATGGAGTGTTTATGTCTCAGTTTATCTGTTACGCGAGAGCTTGTTCTTTTTATTCTGATTTTTTAAGTAGATCGAGACATTTGTCAACTAAGCTTCAACTACAAGGATACTTGCGCGCTAAACTTATAAAATCCTTTAAAAAGTTTTGTGGCCGTCATATTGACTTGATTGGTAAATATAACATGTCTCTCTCAGCTATTATTTTAGACATATTTAACTGACGCGTATCCTATTTACTATCTCTCTGATTATGTCTACTACATCGTTAACACTGTTCATCACGTGCATTTTGCATATCGATAGTCCATTGGCCAATCACGCTATTTTACCGAGATTTCGACTAATAGTTTGGATGCAGCTATGGCGGGTGTGGCGCCAGGCAGGGTAAGCTTACTCTTCTAGACATCTGCTACCACTGTTTGTCGTGTATTTTGTACACGATGAACAGTCCATTTGCTGATTACACTATTTTGCCTCGACCGTTTTTTAAGGACTTCGAATTTTGACTAATGGTTTGGATTGTTCGTACTTGGTTTTATCTTATTATGATAAAACTAGGGTGTCAATAAAATATACCAACATCTACCGTTCACACAAACTTTTAGTTTCTGAAGACAGCATGCCTATAATTACGATGCTTACAAAAATGAAGATTTATTCCCAGAGATGAATACAAGACAAAAGGTAACACTATTTCAAAAGCAAAAAGGTTGGGATTGAAAACGTAGAATATCATTTATGTGACATATATTTCGTATTTTTCTGTGCATAACAAATTCGTTCTTTCAGCCTAGATAACAGTAAATATTACTGCAAAGAATGACAACGGTCCAGACTCGGTTTAAAAAGTATTAACCAGATACTTACCATGCAGCTGAAATAATTCTTCTGTCTGTGGGTATCACAGTCCCACGTACCTTATATATAGCCTAGCTCGTGCCACGTAGATGTGCCTACGCAATTAAAACCAATAACATTTAACCAATACCATTTATAATGGATGGCGAGATATCCAACCAAACTATTACAGTTTGTTTGTTATCTATTATGTATTTTGACGTGTACGGTTCTCCATTAATGATATGACGGTGACAATTTGACGGCATCTAGTTCGATTCAGTTTTAAATCAATAGATCTAGAGATACCTATACATCTACTGAAATCACTCGTCAAACAATTATTGATATTCTAACAATTTGAGATAAATTAAAAAAATAAATTATAATGAAATAAGGTACAAAAACATTAATCATATATACTAAGCAGCAAAAAAAACGTCAGGTAGGTATGTTACCCTGAATAGACGCATTGCATAAATCTTGCCAAATGTTTTAATAGTATTTGTGACCACATCTGCAACTGAGCAATACGGCTCCTTCCCAAACACAAAATTGTATTGAACCCAGGGAATGTGGTCTCCATGATTTCAATGTAACTCATGCTGCACGTGTTGTTCAACGGGGCGATTCCTATAAAATGCACCTCAATACCTGGTTGAATCATTTACCTTACAGCGTCAGCAGCCGTTGCTAATCACTTCCAGGTCAATGTTTCGACCATTTACAGGCACCAGCAACGCTTTCGGCCCACAAACGTCATGGATGTACTGTAGTGTACTATAAATAATAAACTATTACTATAAGGCAATAGGGAGTTATGTTATATTACTACCCTTGTGTACAACTACAATAAATAATAAAATATTACGATAAATTATAAACGAGAAAGTATGATCAACGACATAATTATGATCTACCCATATTTACTTCGGTAGATAAAGGGGGGGGGGGATCACGGGGAAAATAATTTTGCCTTGATTTAAAGAAATCTTTTCTAATTTAACTATTTGGTAAATGTGAAATGAATTGTGTTTAATATCATTCGGAAATACGCTATAAAGTATGATATGGGTGGACTTTACTCTTGTATCAAATTCCAACTATCATGGGTTGTTTTACGCCAATATGTCCCACCCGTACGACTATACTTTTTACCTGGCTAGGCCTTCTATCCTGTACCATTAGCTGCCTGTGAAAACCAGGGTTGACTTTAAAGTAATGTCAAATGTGTACAAAACTTGGTTATCGGATACTGCCCCCTTCTACACGAAGCAATTATTCACATTCTACAAAGAGGAAAGACCGAATCCCCGTACGTTCACGGATACTACTTTATCATCGGTACCTGCTTATAAGAGACCCAGAGGAAATTAATTATCTTTCCCTATAAACGGTGCCCATACATGGAATAAGCTACCAAGAACAATTAGAGAAAGTTCAACTCTGGTTAAAGTCAAATCGCAGTTAAAAACACACTTGTTTTAATATTATTACAATCTGTGAAAAATGAATAATAATAAATCTAATAATGACGTGGCTGTGTTCATTGTTATCTTTTTTTTCATTCGGGGTTTGCTCTTTCCCTTTTTAAGAAAATGTCACATATATTGGGGGTCACGGTGGCTAAGTGGACAAGGCGCTGGTTCGCTAGGCTGGTGGTCGGGTGTTCGATCCCTACATTGGCCGAGAAAGTTCATCCCGATTTTCCGGCGTGATTTCCCCTTGTCAATGATGCAGAAGGAGGGCCTGACAAGGACAGCTGCCTAGTCGTTCGGATGGGACGGAAAACCGAGGTCCCGTGTACACATTGGAGTGCACGTAAAAGGTCCTTTGGCAGTTGGAATTCGATATAAGAGTAGGCCGTAGCGCCGCTGCCCGGGTAATATTTCCCTCATAGCACACGGTATGGCGTATACCCGTCTTACATTAGCCCAGGTCAGGTGCAAAAAAGTAGGACGTTAAACCCCATTTCATCTCGTCTCATCTCGTCTCATCTCATCTCATCTCATCTCGTCACATATAAGATAAAATGGGTGCAGTTAGCTCAGGTATATTTTACATTAATATCCCGACACCTCTCGTAAATACTAATGAAAAATTGCAATTTTATGTTGAATATGTATTTTTGGTAATTGTTAAATTTATTTGTTATGGTACATATCAATCATATATCATTGGTAAATGATATATGTGAACAATGAAATCAACAAAATGCACTTGTATTAAACCTTATTAATGTATGAAAATCTTAAATACGATAGAATCTATTTTCGACATTCATCTGTTGATTGTCAACAGATTTAGACATGTCGAAGGGGGCCAATCTCAAGTCACTGTATTTAGGTGTGTGTACCCTATTGTCCGCCCATCTGTCTGTCCACCTGTCTGATACATAATAAGACTGTTTCGAATTGAGCTTGAATCATCAAACTTGGTCCAGTTTATTCGGTGAATAACGACACCATATTATCGGTCACATAAATTATAGTTGACAATTGCTTTGATCTGCCTATATTTATTTCCGTAGATACGAGAGGCAGTAACCACTTAATTCTTCTCCCAAGTTATGCGGGCCGATATTTCAAGGTGCCATGCGAACGATCATACATTGTCCCTTGGCAGGTCCTCTGTCCTGCACCCCTGACTTTTTTCGGGCAACACCAGAGTCAAACACATGCGCTCCATATGAAATACAGTGTGAAGGACAGCTTTCTAATCGTTCGGATGGGACGAAATACCGAAGTTTCGTGTACACATTGACGTGCACGTAAAAGATCCCTTGACATTTTGAATTCAATGTAAGAATACGCAGTAGTGCCTCTGCCGGGACAAAATTTCACTCATAGTACACTGCATGGCCTATGCCCATCTTTACTAGCTCAGTTTAGGGAATAAAAGTAAGGCGTTAAACCCCATTTCATTTCACGTGTGGAATATTTTAGATTTAAACCCCATCCAAGTACCGTAAAATAGATATTAAATATAAAATTTTTGTTAAATGTGGTCGAATTTATATTAATGTAATTATTTATTTTATAAAGTTTATTCGTTGAGTATTGATCTTACAGGAATGTAATCTCAACAATATTTATACATATCCTAACAAGCTATCAGTAAATAATATTGATGAATTTATATAACATGGATATGATGTATGATGATTCATGACAAATATACATATATGGACGTAGACGTATAGGTTTAAAGGATGGGGTGGGGAATCTCCTTTCAAATCAGTTTTATCAGCTTGGAAATGACACATTCGTGTTTCATGTTTCAGACCCTTTTCAGTCGTCATCTTGGATTTGTTGGGGTCTCTCGCGTAGATCTCAGAAGTAGCAAACTTCATATATCTTCACTGCTCTCCCCTCTATCGGAAACCATCGTCAAACCTTGTTCTCCAAGAAATAGTCACGGATCTGGGGTTTGTGGCCCGACTATAATAAACAAGTGCAGATACTATTCGTCTGCTGTCATTTGCGCACTGGGCCTCGAGCCACCAGACTTTGATAAATATGATTTGACTAAAATTCATTTAAGTATCACTTGATTTGACATTTTTTTTAATTAACTAAAATTTATTTCAGTGTCACTGTGTATCGGGATTAATCGGTCTCATTTTGTGAAATTATGGGCTGGTAGGAACACTTAGATTCACATGAGCTGTGGAAAAATCATCCGAAACAAATGAATCTTGCTTTTTATGAAAGATTTATATCTACTTGAATACAACTTGAGGAAGTACCAATCCGACACCTTAAATCCATCTTTTCTCACTTTTCGTCACATTTGTCGGCGTGCTGAGGATATATTTGTGCATCATGAATTCTTCTCCACTATCGATAAAATCTTTATCATTAGATTTGAGTAATTGACCGAACCCACCCCAAAAGCTAAGCATTATCAGTGCATATTCTAACCGCGCGAAATCTGTTGCATAAGATTTCACATCTTCACCTGCAATCAATAGTGACAACTGCCAGATATTTTTTTCGGTGGAGGGGTAAACTTGTCCTAATTACCCCAACGTCCTCCAAGCCCATTTACTAACCACACGAAACGTGATGCAAAGTTTTAGTGTTCAACATATTCACATTTATCAAGAATAACCCCCTCAGTGTGGGGTATCCCCACCAGGTAGGACGTTTTTCCCAATATTCATCCAGCGGCGTACATATCATTCTGTTTTTGTTTTTTGCTGGGTTTTATTTTGGGGGGGGGGCGATGAGACCCGACTGAGACACAGACCCCTTTATGAGTCAAGTAGCCAACAGCCGAGCACCACAGCCCCCCCCCCCCCCGCCCGACTTCCATCCTCACTCACACAGATTTTGGGGGAAGATTTTGTAGAATTCTGATAGTCATAAAACTGTTGAAAAATTAGTTAAATTGAGTTCGACGCATGAGAATTCGTGTTATTGATTAAGAATTTTGCAAGAGTGCAACCCACGCCACGGGCCCAACAGACTTTGAATCCTTTTGGAAAATTGTGATGTCCTTGAGGTTTTTTTTGAATAATGGTGTTCGCGAGGTTTATGGAATATTTGTGGCAATGTAAGTGACGAGGGCATTTACAATTCTTGGTAACAAAAGTGCATCGTACGTGAACATACACGTCTCAAGTTGAAATAATAAAATTCGCAGTACTTTACTTTCGTATGCTTCTAGTCCAAAGAATATAAAAAGGAAGCTTTAAAATATATTTTAATTCAGATTTGTCAAATTCGGGAGACCGAGTGATGATTATCTGTCACCATCAAAACTCACTCAAACGCAAAGCCGGGTTCAATGTGGGTTCCGAAGACTCGGTCTACTACAAAGACCCCAATTATTATCACTAACTTGACTCCAAAGACTTCTGCAATAGCATCAATGTAAGCTCGTCTCCTAAGAAAACCATTTAGAGTGTGCAAAGTTAAGCAGATCTTAAATAAGCCGGTTTTACAAGCCTAAGGTAGATTAGGTGGTATTTTACCCGAGGTACTATGTACATACCTCCTTACAAAAAAGTAATAATCCTTTGCTACCGACCCCCCCCCCACCCTGCAGGTTGGAGGGTCTCCTACCAGCCTAGCAATGGGAAATTTTAATTAAATAGATAAGAAAATTAATTTAAATAGATAAGAACATTATGTTACAATGTAAACATTAATTTGATATGCAGCGATATGAAAATTAATGAAAATGATAAGAACAATATTTTCAAAATAAGGATTAATTTGAAATACTGAGATATGAAAATTGATTAAAATGATAAGACAAATATGTTCAATATAAAGATATTAATTTGAAATGCGCCGAAATGAAAATGAAAGACCATAAAAAAATAACCAAGCACAATCATATGTAATTAAAGCCAATGTTTACAATATATAAATATACGTGTACATAACAGCAAAAAAATTTTCAAAATCAAACGACTTACTACCAGCCTAGCAATTCACCACGTATTTTGACCCATATTGTGATGAAATGTGTTGATAGGTAATAAATCTGGCAGAACGCTAGATCGAAGACGGTCCTACGCACTTTAGCACATTTGACGTCATTTACAGAATGTGGGTTAGGGTTAGGGTAAGGGCTAGAACCTTTAGATTTCGCCAAAGTCTCGAAATGTAAATAGGGCAAACCCTAACCCTAACCTAAGCCTAACGCTTACCCTAACCAACAATCACACATATCACGTCATAATATGGGTAGGACCGTATCCGATCTAGCGTTCTCCATAAATCTGTGATATGTCCAACTCCAGTGCGCAACCACAATTCTTCTAAACCGAGACGAGCAAAACTTTCCCAATGAAATAATGTCTGTATCTTATTCCTAAAGCAATGGCCCGAGAAATCACACGTTTAATCTGTTTCAACTGCATGGTTGGTTGAGATATTTACTCATGCGTTGTAGCCCGAAATACCCCCTTTCCCTCGATTGTCACATTTTGGGGGATCGAGAGAATTAAATTCGGAAATGTTCAATCGAGCATCCTCTAAGGGGGTACTCGATGTTACAACCATTTAACATCGAAGTCAATGGGCGAATAATCGCTAGTCTGGGGCCATATTGTACACAGTGATTCGTCTGCTTCATATTTCGATCTAACTGTTGACTGGCAACCTAGACTTGGGATGGCCGATTGTAAACGTGTAGATATTATTCACTCGCCAATCCTCGACAGATTCTACGCCGGCCAGTTTGTAAATTTCCCGAGATAAGGGTCGTCTGCTTGTATCATATTGATGTTGTTTCTCATCGTGTCATAATAATAACCATTTGGCAATCCTCGACAGATTCCGGAACCTACATCTAGTCTCGGCTGTATGACAGTAAGTGATATGTACCTACGCCCATACATTTGCGATGCGTTTACCGGTTTACCATAACAGGAGAACCTGACGCTATTACAAGACACCATGGGCGCTGCCATGTTTCACCCGGGACCTTTAAAGTAGTTCCAATATGGCGGGATTCGTCATACAGCCGAGATTAGATGTAGGTCCCGGAATCTGTCGAGGATTGCCAAATGGTTATTATTATGACACGATGAGAAACAACATCAATATGATACAAGCAGACGACCCTTATCTCGGGAAATTTACAAACTGGCCGGCGTAGAATAGTTAGATGTCATGTTTCTGAAAGGTCTTAAGTGTCAAAAACTGTCGGATTTAGTGTTTGAGATATGAGAGGAAAACCTGACAATTGATATTACAGCACAAATCATGGCGTAGGTCTGCCTTAATTATCTGTTTTGGTGCAGCTTCCATTTTGCTAAATAGAATAATCTATTACTATACAATATCCGTGATCCTGATTGTTTTTTTTTTTGTTTTTTTTTTTGGGGGGGGGGGGTGTATAAAGGAGCTAAAACTCTGACTCATTATTATCTATCATACTGAAAAATAAAATCAAGAATTAGAAATGAATTTTGGTCCATTTCAATCAACAGTGATGGGGTATCACGTGTCTATGTTGGTAAGGCGCTGGCTTGCTAGCCTGGAGGTCGGGTGTTCAATCCCTGCATTGACCGAGAAAGTTCCGAGGTTTCCCCCTGTCAGTGATGCAAGGACAGCTGTTTAGTCGTTCGGATGGGACACACAATCCGAGGTCCCGTGTACACATTGGCGTGCACGTAAAAGATCCCTTGGCAGTTGGAATTCGATATAAGATTAGGTCGTCGCGCCGCTGCCCGGGGAAAATTTCCCTCACAGCACACTGTATGGCGTATGTCCGTCTTACATTAGCCCAGATTAGGTGCAGAAGAGTAGGACGTTAAACCCCATTTCATTTCAACAATGAAAATAGAAAGAGAGAAAAAATGTGGTTTAACGTCCACTCGACACAAATTAGGTCATTGTGGGACTAACATATGGTTTTTAATTTTATTTCAATAATTCGCTTACGCGTGGGGGTCTTTAGCAGTGGAAGGAAACTGGTCAAGGTAGATTAGTTACATACATCCTTAAAAAAAGTAATAATTAATCATTTGTTTCGGACCCCCCCCCCCTCCCAAAGGTTAGAGGGTCTCCTACAAGCCTAGTAATTCACGACGCAATGAGAAAATTAATTCAAATAGATAAGAAAATTAATTTAAAGAGATAAGAACATTATGTTACAATATAAACATTAATTTGATATGCAGTGATATGAAAATTAATGAAAATGATAAGAACAATATTGTCAATATAAAGATTAATTTGAAATGCTGTGATATGAAAATTGATTAAGATGATAAAAATATTAATTTGAAATGCGGCGACATGAAAATTAAACACCATAAAAAATGACCAAGCAAAATCCTTTGTAATTATAGCCAATGTTTACTATATATAAATATAATATACATAACAGCAAAAAAAACCCAAACAAAACAACGTCAGTACGATTTCAAAATCAGAGGCACTTTAATCAAATCATTTTAGAGAACGATTTACTAAACGGATGAAAGTATCTTTTTGTGAACAGTATTTTGACACATTAGTTATTAATTCATCACAATTCCAAGACATTACGAGTAGGTTAATAAATGTCTATACATCAGATTAAATGTTCTTTGCTACTGTTGTAGTCCGGGAGCTAGGTGGGTTTTATTCATCACGAAAGGTACGGAGGGTTTGGGATGCTAGTGGTGTATGGTTCCCGGACATATGATGAATTGTGTGGATACTATGGTATTTCCAACTCCAGTGCGCACCCACAATTCTTATAAGCCGAATCGAGCAAAACTTTCCGAATGAAATAATGCCAAAACTATAATATCTGTATCGGCACTAACTAGGGCAATTTGGGTAAATCCTTGCATTGATGCGCATTTATCGTTGTAAAACTGGAAGTCGTTGCTCCAGTAACATGTAGAATACGATTGTGGTCGCGATGTCTTTTACTATCGAGAATGATCATGGTTTGTGCTAAGATTGGACCCCTGAACTTCAAGAGAGAGAGAGCGACACACACACACACAGATAGAGAGAGAGAAATGAGGTGTAACGTTCACTCGACACAAACTAGGTCATTCATAGACACACATGGTTTAATTTTTATTTCAATAATTCGCTTGCGCGTAGGGGTCTTCTTGCAGTGGGAGGAAACCGGGGTACCCGGAGAAAACCCACGAGGTTGGACAGGAGAGAGAGAGAGAGAGAGAGAGAGAGAGAGAGAGAGAGAGAGAGAGAGCAATGCATCTTAATTCTTGGTTGCCACTATCACGATTAGTGGTACGATTAAATAATGGTTTGAAATCGTGGAGTAATGGTGTTGGTTCTATCAGGTTTTATATCTTGTGGTTCGTCTTGGCATTCGCGTTGATCATAGAAATTATTTTGGATGGTTCAAATATTTTCATAGGATCTACGCTATTAATTCTCGTGACCATCTTTCCAGATCGTATTGGATCGTAACTAGGCGCAACAGATCTTGCTTCCAAATCGTAACAACATTAACAAATCGGAGAAACCTCGTTTGCGGTTATGTCACATGATGAGAAGGATAACCAAAAATTGGTTGATTTAGGTGAAAATATATAATTGGCTGTTGTGATGAACGTCATTTTCGTTAATTATATGTCAAATGTCCATTCCAAATTTTGTATGTTACCACAAGTGTCAACACGACAGATTTCTGGCGCGAGTTATCTGTGACCTCCTTTTGCTCTGGTCATTCCCAAGACTCGTTTAGCCACGGTATATTTTTATTTACATGTAATTACTAATTTATATTGTAATGTAATGGTTACATCTCACTGTGCCCACTTATGATTAATCCAATTAAGGTCTAATTAGGATTAGTGTATTAAGCGGATTAGGATTAGGTGTTATAGGTAATTAGATGGAAAAAAACAAATATTGAAAGTGACTAAATATTCAGTCTTATAATTGGTGAGATGAACTCACTGTAATCTGAGTTCTGGGTGGAGGGGCAGCATGGCAGAATGATGTGGAACCATTTCCACACTGAAGGTGAACCATGCTGAAGGATGGCATTCCAAGATAACATCCATTATTGCCACCCCTCACCCAAATAGTTTTAAGTTAGTGGCTTTTTTTAAGAATGAACAAGCTTACTCCGAAGTAACCATTCTCCAGTTAGGTGCCAACGGAAAATTACGGCCTAAGAGAAGAAAGTACAGGCAACTAGAAACCCGACTCCAAACTCTGAAAACAGATCTTCAGAACGGTATAAAGACTGTATTCGAGTATGCCGATGGCGTAGCCCGTTTAACTACATTGTAAATTTTCATTGTTTATCTTGTTTTTGTGTGATGTATGATATATCCATGTATATTATACTTTTATTACATATTTTATATATAAAACATCGAAAATTGTTATATTTTCATTAAATTATAAACTGCTAATGTGATGTATGATATATCCATGTATGTTATATTTTTATTAAATATATATAAAACATCGAAAAATAAAAAAAAATTACATAAAATATTTGGGGTTTTTTTTTGATCTAATTACCTATAACACCTAATCCTAATCCGCTTAATACACTAATCCTAATTAGACCTTAATTGGATTAATCAAAAGTGGGCACAGTGAGGACACACCGTTTTAATTATGTCAAACCTGTAATTTAATTATTTCCGTTAAATAGGCCTACTGATTGTCACCTATGCTGTGGAATTCAGTATCCCCTCCTTTTTATAGAAATGTCTGACAGAATGAATGTTTAAATATTATAAATGTCTTTGACAGAATGCATCCTTACACATTATAAATTCTATCTTTACAGGTTTTTTACACTGATGATTATTATAGAAATATTTAGAAAGAAAGAAATTTTGTTTTTATTGATTGTCACCCGTAAACTCTACCCACGTACTCAAAGGCGTTTTATAGCTGAGGCGCTGGAGGCGCCAGCCTCCTCCCGAAAAAAAAATCCAAGAAGTTGAAAAAATAAAACGAGAGAAAAATGCTAAAACCGACGAGAAGAATGAAAATGTACCCAAGTTAGAGAAGGGCCCCACATCTGACAAAAGGGCCATTCTGTCCAGAGAAAGGGTCCCCGAGTATACACTGTTACCGTCGAATCCACTGCTGAATGAGAATGCAGTCATTGCATTGGCATGAAATTCATCAATCAAGAAATCACCTTTTTTGAAAACCTACTAATAAGCTCCCGGTACGATCAAGTGATTTGTTTGCATTCATGCTACAGACGAGTATAGAATTAGGCCCCGGACCTCAGATTATACGAGCGGGGAGGGTCAGGGAGGATATGTCAGAATGCGCCAAAATGTTACTATTTTGCAAAATTTCTGGAGCTCCGGTGGCCGGGGACCGAGCCCCCTCCCCCACCTCGCCAAAGAAGGCCCTCAAAATAGTATAGCCTCCGCCATGATAAACCTTAAAACGCCTCTGCACCTTCTGATAAGAATGTATGCACAATAAAGAGACTCGCCCAGAACAGTTGGGACTCAACGTATCGCCGAGGTGATATCATTACAAGATTTGTCGCCGACGATGCGGCTGTAACACTATAGGCTTATTTAAGTTCGAAGAAAGGTGTTCTGTTTAATGTAGAAATTCTTTACCTACATGATGTTTGACGAAAACTAAGGTATTATTCTACTTCTATCTTAGACTAACTCACAGTATATGTCAGTATCCATTTCTGGAAAGTACGGTATTATCGCCCAGTCCTCTCGTGCACGGATTAGTACAATTAACAAGAATAATCTTGACGTAAAACGGTGCCTTTACTTACCAAAAATGGTAATTGTCCCGCCCTAATAACTGATGCATTATTCTTCCATATAAGAGAGAGCGGGTTTGATTTACCTCAGACATCAAAGAGGGTCCGAGAGGGGAGCATTATGGCCTCCTCGGCTTTGCGGCTAAGGTGAACACATCATCCTAGCGCGAACGTTATGTAGAACTATCAAGAAGTACGTAGTAATGGCTAAACGTATAGAGGTTCGGATGTGACGGAAACATTATACCCATTGTACACAATGGTATGTTCGTAAAAGATCCCTTAGCAATAGGAATTTAAGTCCGTAGTTTAGGCCGTAGCGCTAGCGTCCAGACAATTTTTGCTCATAGAATACTGTATGTACAGCGTTGACTTTAGCGGTGCGTATAGGCTGGTGGTGGTCCTGTTCTTTATGACATTATACTGACCGATTAAACGGGAACTGTGGTTTCAAGCGGTTGTATCTACTGTTGGAATCTAAGGGAGATAAATCCATTTACACGACTGATAACAGGATGCAGACCACCATTAATTGCTCGTCTATTTATAGCAGTTCTTTCTCGGTCTCTTTTTTCCCCTTTTGCATGCCCATTTTTTTCTGATTTTTTGGTCTAGAATGGACTAAAAGGGTTTGAATTGATATTTTCTGCCAGGTTTTGGTAAATATTGATGATTTTGAGGCGGAAGGATAACGGCGTTATGGGGTTGGCTACGGTGATATGTAGATACATGTTTTGAGTATGCTTCTTCGAGTTCGTGTATCTCAAAATTTTGGTGGTCAACCTCATACAAATTTTAGTGCAAAGACATGGCCATTTGTTCGTCTGTCTCTAGTGAAAAGCATTTCGCCCAACGAAAATTTGGGGAAAAGTTGGAGGTGGGCAAAGAGTCCAGAATTAACATTGAAGTCATGGGAAAATTAATGGTGGTCTGCCTCCAACAATTAGGCCACAGATCACTAATTATTTCCCCTTGACTTTAATGTTAATTCTCGTCTCTTAGACTGGCTGTAACTTTTTCCCAAATAGTCGTTGGGTAGAACATTTTCTGATACAGATGGGGCAACATGTGATAAACTATGGTCCAAAAGCATGTATGACTATGCGGTTCACCATGAACAACTTGAGATACACAAGCTGGAAGTAGAGACAACTAAACAAGCAATGTGCGTGTGAAATAGCTTTATTTAACGTCTGCTTCCACCGAGGTGATATCGCAGACAATAACATGTTATTTGTACATAGTGAGAATATTTACAATGTGATTAGTGGAATAAAGGATAATTAGATATGTATATATATGTACAGAAAATATTAATTAACAGGTGCAAAAATAAACAGGTGCCAGTAGAGACGATCACAGACATAAACAGACGAAATTATATATAACAAAACAGGCATGAACATGCACGAACATTTAGACAACGATAGACATTTACATATTGACATTAGACAAAACAGACACGAACATTTAAACACAGTGACATGAAATATGAAGTTTCTAGAAAGAAAAAACTAATAATTTCATCTTAGCTAGCGCTTTCACCCACTACGGGGATCGCCAGGCTTTTATGTATATATATATATATATTGGTCGGTTTAGTTGGTCTGGTCGCTCTGTCCGGTTGAATGGCAGGGCGGTGCAACTCTTCCTTGGGGCTTGTTGGTGAGTGTATGGCCTGGTTCATTCTTCCTTCCATTTGGTTTTTGTTGTCCGGTAAGGTGGCTTGGTTACATCTTTGTTTCTGTTGTTCATTCCTTTTGTTTATTGGTTCTCTGAAGGAAGAATCCATTACCTGAAAAGAGAGAAAGGAGAGTATCTGTTTTTATCGTGATTATGTTTCGTCTAATAAGGCTTCGGGGTGGGGGTGGGGGTGGGTGATGGGGGTGTAAACTAATAGATAGAATGAAAATAATATAATAAGTCAAATAGATTAAATAAATAAAAATAACTAATATACTAAAATTAACTTAAGAGCAGATTAAGTAAAGTAAGTAAACATAGGGCAGAAATTTCGATAGAGCATTCTTGCAGAGTATTTATTCATTTGATCATATACGTAAGAGTAGTTTTTAAACGTTCTTTATTTCAATTTTATTAGTAAATACAAAATATTGTAAGAAATTACATGGATGTACAATCAATCTTTATTTAAGTATTTATTTGATGATAAATAATAAGTTCTTTATTTCAATTTCATTAGTAATTACAATCCAACATTATATGAAATTACATGCATATACAATCAATCTTTATTTAAGTATACATTTGATAATAAATAATAAGGTTGCGTTGTTTTAATTGGTTTGTGTTGGACGGGACTTTTCCCTCTACTAGGGGACATTTTTGCGCACCGTCCTGCACTGTGTTTTATTTTCCTTGATTAGTTAAGTTGCAAGGTGGGTTACGCTTATATAGGAGATATTTTTATTTTCCACCTGGCTTACGCATGTTGCTATATATGTTTTGTTAAACCTACTTCCCGAATGAAATCCCAGATGAGCTGAGAGGTCCAGTATCTGTCTTCTGGTGGTGGGGAAAGGAGGGAATTGAGATGTGTTTTTCCCCTTTCTATCAGTTTGTTTATCAGCGGTTGGCGCTTTGTCTGTAGCTGATTGCAGTTGATTAACAGGAGTGAAGTGGTTGCAATATGTCTACACCACGGGCATTTGATTGGTGTATAAGTATAATCTATGACTACCTCTATTGTTTTGAGCCTCGTGATGAGTTTGCATATTTTGATTGAAGGATGATTAATGTAGACCTTGTCAACAAGATTGCTGTCTAATTGATTGCGATGTGTATTTTCATTTTTTGAGAAGGGCGTTCATACGGAGCCCCTTAAGTGCACGATTCCACTCTTATATAATTTTTTCGTACATGATTCCACTCTTATATAATTATTTCGTTTAAACGAAATATTAATTCGTTTAAACGAAATATTAATTCATTTAAACGAAATATCAATTCGTGTAAACGAAATATTAATTCGTTTAAACGAAATATTAATTTGTTTAAACGAAATATTAATTCGTTTAAACGAAATATTAATTCGTTTAAACGAAATATTAATTCGTTATAACGAAATAATTAATTCGTTATAACGAAATAATTAATTCGTTTAAACGAATCATGTACGAAAAAATTATATAAGAGTGGAATCGTGCACTTAAGAGGCTCCGTATGTGTGTGTGTGTCCGACTCATCTGGTTTCATCCAACAGGCAACGATCCATACGCGCAAGTGAATTTTTGAAATAAAGTTTCAGCTGTTTTTAGAAAAATTCTAAAAATAGTATGTGTTAATGTCAGATTAGCATAACGTGCTAAAGTTTGTGTGGTTAACGCGTGCACATTTGATCATAAGATCTGTCATTGAGTCAGCTGGCGTGGTTTCGGTACCCCGCTTGTACGTGACAATGAGTATGGTCGCCTGTCAAACCTCGTGGGTTTACTCCGGTTTTCTCCCACTGCTAAAGCCATCTATGCCCTACCGAATTGTTGAAATAAAATTGAATCGTGTTAGTCCCGAAATGACTTGGTTTGTGTCGAGTGGACCTTAAACCCCATTTTCCTCTCGCTAAAGATTGTAAGTGTAAAGAAACTTTTTTGTCCACCAGCGCCCCCCCCTCCCTAATCTGAGTAATATTTTAAAAATACGTTTCCTTTTAAAACTACAACACTGTATAAAGCTATATCCAGCAAGACACCTTCCAAGAGAGAGAGAGAGAGAAATGGGGTTTAACCTCCACTCAACACAAACTAGGTCATTTCAGGACTAACATATGGTTTACTTTTATTTCAATAATTCGCTTGCGCGTAGGGGTCTTTAGCAGTGGGAGGAAACCAGAGTGCCCGGAGGAAACCCACGAGGTTGAGAAGGCGCCCCTATCTCCATGCCACATACGCTCACACCAGGGCTCGAAACCACAGCCGCAAGCCAGAAGTGACCGGCCAGCTAGAGGTCGAAGCGCGGCACTCTAGACCACTAGGCCTTCCCAACCCCCCACCTGCCAAGAATGTAGGACATAAATAAAATTAAATGGGGTTTAACCTCCTGCTGTTCTGCTCTGAGAGGGAAATTTTGCCAGGAGAGCCAGGTGCTGATCCAGAGGGGGGCACACCCGGCGCACGCCCCCTCTTTTTTCTTTTCTTTTTGAGTTGGCAAACAATTTTTAGCTCCATATTTTGTCGCGGGAAAGGAGAACAAAAATAGTTAATTTACAGTACTAGTATGAAATTAGTCCTTGTGGGCATTTTTTACACATACAAATCACCGATCCGAGCTTCGCACTTCCAAGTAGGTGCAGAACGCCCCCCCCCCCCTTCCCTTTCTGAAAATCCTGTATCCGCCCCTGAGAGCGGCACTGCTGTTCACTCTTATGTCGATTTCCAACTGCAAAGGGATCTTTTACATGCACGTCGATGTGTACACACGGCCTCAGTGTTTTTGTCCCATCTGAACGACTATATATTGTCCTTGTCAGGCACTCCCTTCATCACCACTGACAAGGGGGAACCCGTGAGCTCCTGCTTGATCTCCTGGTTAGCAGAAACTACCATCTTACTGACATAAATGTCTGGAAGTGCATAACAGACAAGATAATACCATAATGGTACTTACAAACAAGAAGAAATACTTTTGTATACATATTGAATTTATTTATAAAAATGAAAATGATCAATGAAAAACCTTTCAATATGTAATTAATTCAACAATAGCTCCCTCTACTTGTTATAAATATTTACAATTTCCCAACAAAATACACCAATATATACATTAGTTGAAAATATATACAACTTACAAACAAAAAATGGATATTCATAATGACTTTAATGATGTACATACGAAAACAGCTTTATTATATCGAATTGTAATTCTACAGCAACATTAGTGCTATCTGCTAACTCTAGAGGAACAACAGTTCTATCTGTTAGACCTGCAGAAACAACAGTTCTATCTACAGCAACAACAATTCATGATGTTGGTTGCTAGATCTACAGCAATAGCAGTTCATGACGTTAGCTGCTAGATCCACAGCAATAACTGTTCATAAAGTTGGCTGCTAGATCTACAGCAGATATGTGTTCAGATTGTAAAATATACAGTCATTATACTGCTAAAGAGACCCCATCACTTTCAACGAGGAAATACATCTTTATATATCAATATTATATTGAAAATAAACATAGATTACTAGAAATATCATCAGCCACCTTTTTATATGTAATCGTTTAACACGCGGATGAATGAATTTCTGTTTCAGTTGTCTCATTTTAATCTAATTCGAAAACACTCTCGATATAGCTGCACAATTAATGTCCCGTAAATCGGGTGAAATTATGCTTTGACTAGTGTGAGAATGAAGTGGACATCACAATAAACCAATCCTAGACAGATCTAATTATAATTAATTTATTTCAATATCTGATAAATACCAATAACTAGTTGGCAAACCACCTTTTACAGTTCATGGCAATTAATATATCTGTGATGTCATGAACTGTACCAGAAAGTCTGATCATACACTACAAAGGTCAGTTATCACAACGGGTGACAATCTCTCATAAACATAAAATAAAGTGATATCAAATGGGGGTTTAATGTCCTACTGTTCTGCCCTGACTGTGCTATTGAATTCTAACTGACAAGAGTACTTTCACGTGCATGCCAATGTGTAAACGGGATCTCCGTTTTTCATCCTATCCAAATGACTATATGCTGTCACTTGCTAGGCCCTTCGTCCAGCACCACTAACAAGGAGGTGGGGGAGAGGCATGTCAGGAAAGACAGACGAACTCTCTCTGCCAATATCAGGATCGAACACGGGACCTCCAGATAAGCACGCCAACGTCCTTCTTACAGAGAGATAGAGAAATTGGGTTTAACATCCACTCGACACAAACTAGGTCATTTCGTGACTAACATATGGTTTAAATTTATTTCAATAATTCGCTTGCATGTAGGAGTCTTTAGCAATGGCAGGAAACTGGAGTGCAGGGAGGAAACCCACGAGGTTGAGAAGGCGCCCCCTATGTCCATGCCACATACGCTCACACCAGGGATCGAAACCACAGCCGCAAGCCAGCTATAGGTCGAAACGCGGCACTCTTGACCACCCCAACCCCCGTCCTACTTACAGAGTCACTGCGGCTACCCAGCAAGATACAATACAAAACAAAAGTTATAATTCTCTCACAAATACCCAATCACACTATATTCACATGTTACACCATGATACGACATTATCATACAATGTATTGTTTACAACCAAGGTTTCAATTGGTTTTTGACTGAAACGTAACAGGAAGTAGATCTTTGGCTGGAAAACCGTGATTGATGAGTAATATGGTTACCATGGCAATGAATGGAGCTAGAAGTAACCATTGAAGATCTTGAAGAATAAGCTGGTTGAAACTAAATGAAAAGAAAGAAAATTGTATAATACTCAATAAGGTTAATAATATCTGAACTACTCAGGACACTTTTCTAATAATGAAAGGGAATGGAGTGTAACGTCCTACTGATCTGCTCTGACAACGCTACCTTATACGTAGCTAGGACATTGGCGCTGTGACCTACTCTCTGAATCTGAACAGATAAAGTTCTGGAAACCTCAATAAAATTGACTAGGACACTTTTCTAATAATGATATGAACTACCACAGGCTCTTTTACATGCATGCCAATGTGTATACAGGACCTCGGTTTTGCATACCATCCTCCGACTAGGCTAGGGTATACGTCTTACAGTGTGCTAGGACAGTAGCACTGTAGCCTATTCTTACATCTGCACTACAATCTACTCTTATCGAATTCTAACTGCCATGGGTAGGACCTCGGTTTTTCATCCCGTCCGAAAGACTATATATTATCTCCTGCTTGGCCCTCCTGAACACTGGGATCAAATCCTTGTCCTTCAGGTTAGCGACCAAATGTCTTACTCAATGAGCCACCGCTTGGCTTCCTTTCTGATAATGACCAAGAGAAAAGTCTACAATTTTATGTCAGTAATTTATACTCGACCAATCTTACCGTATTCCAAATGTATCTGTAAAAACCTGTCCATGGCGATTGGTTACATAAACTGTCACATGACCATGTCCTGGTTTAGGCCAAACTTTGATATTCTCGGTGTAAACTCCAGGTTTATTATAGGTGTAGGAAGCCAGAAGATTTCTACCATATAAAATCTTTAAAGATACAATACGGGAGATTAGATAAAGAGCTGGCAGTTCTCACTATAAACATGATTATGTAAAGGAAATGTGCTGAAAATTTCAGTCAAATTGATCCACTATGAACTGAGATTTTAGCAATTGAATTTTTGGTCTAGCCGCTAAAATCATTACTAAAGTAGGTACGATAAAAAACATAGTCTTGATTATCCAGTTCATGATTAAATCAAGAATGAAAGTTAATCAGCAAATCAAATCTTTATCCCGTAAATATTGCAGACTAGCGATGACACCAAGTTAGTTATGGTATATATATGGATAAGTTAATTAATGTCTAATTAATAATTTGGATAACATTTCAGGCCTAAATAAAGACTTGTAATAGGCAGATTTAGCTCTTGCATAATGTAGGTTTAAGTAAAATAATTACAATTTTGCAATCTAAAATACTTAATGTTTGATGTGCACTGAAAAAATCTAACATTAGAGCAAAATTTAGTCAAATGATATGAAACGAAATGGGGTTAAGCTCCAACTGGGCTACTGAAAACGGGCATGCGTCACACAATGCGTTATGAAGTAAATTTTGAACCGCACACACACACAGCGATACGACCTATTCTCATGTACGTTGTTCCTTGCCAGATCCTACATCCTGCATCCCTGACAAGGGCAAAAACGCTGAAAATTCCTGACCAACTTTCTCTGTCAATATGTTTGCAAGACCACCCATGTCTCCACAAAATTTAGAGAAACACAAGATGAATAAACAGCAGACCAATACAGATAAAATGTGGGACAAACCTTTACAAAATATTGATCTGAGTTCCTTCCGGTGATCAAACCATCAATTATTTCAAATTCAAACCAAAATGAACTCCCTGTGACTTCCTTTATGTGACGAACGTGGAATGGGATATAAACAAACGGCTGAAAAATAAAAATAATCTTCTTGAAATAAACTGCAATACATAGGCTACTTTTGTAAAGCAGCTACCAGTACTAATAACAGCTTGATAAGTATTAGTTATTAGCACACTTTCTGAGGTGTATCGGCGAAGATCAGGACAGTTTTGGTCAAGGGGCCCAGTCGAGGTGCTAATAACTCACTTACATCATATTTATATCGAGTATTGCGAAGCGAAATGTGAAAAATAGGATTTATCGAGTCGTGTCAACCGAAAAGTGACAAATACTTTCTGCTCTTTCATTTATTCCTTTCTGTGCCTCACATGACATTTCATGGTAGAATGATTCTGCAGTGGAGAAACGACCTGCGATACCCTGAAGTAAAACAGTCACGTGGGATGTAATGTTGAGAGAATACACTTCTATAACATTCGTAGTAGCTGTATTTCCATAAGTTTATTGCTTTGTCCAGTTACTAAATGCTTCTAAAATATTATTTTCTAACCATGGTCTCATAAATGTCTAAATAATCATTAATATAACATTTGAAGCCAGAAATAAAATCTGCTATAGACAATGGTTCAATAATCAATCTGTCATATCCCTTACAAAATGAAAGAGAGAGAGAGAAATGGGGTTTAACGTCCCCGCGACACAAACTAGGTCATTTTGGGACTAACATATGGTTTCAATTTTATTTCAATAATTCGCTTGCGCGTAGGGGTCTTTAGCAGTGGGAGGAAACCGGAGTGCCCGGAGGAAACCCACCAGGTTGAGAAGGCGCCCCTATCTCCATGCCACATACGCTCACACCAGGGCTCGAAACCACAGCCGCAAGCCAGAGGTGACTGGCCAGCTAGAGGTCGAAGCGAGGCACTCTAGACCACTAGGCCATCCCAACCCCCCCCCCCTTACGAAATGAAATGGGGTTTAAAGTTCTACTCTTCTGCACCTGACCTGAACTAATGGAAGACCCGCATACACCATACAGTGTACTATAGTGGGAAATTTTGCACGGCCTACTATTATATCCCATTCCAACTGCTAAGGGATCTTTTACGTGCACGCCAATGTGAACACGGGACCTCGGTTTTTTGTCCCATCCAAACAACTAGACAGCTGTCCTTGTCAGGCCCTCCTTTTGCATCACTGACACGGGAGAAACCACGCCGGAAAATCGAGATGAACTTTCTCGGCCAATGCAGGGATCGAACATCCGACCTCCAGACTAGCGAGCCAGCGCCTTGCCCACTTAGCCACCGTGATTCTCCCATAGCCCTTACACTGGCTCCTGATATTCTAAATGTGGACAGACATTCGCTTCACTATAAAAACATTTCTTTTTACCATAATTACAACCATCGCATCCTTTATGTTAATCTTTGGCGCAATATAGCCCGCTGGGTGCTGATGTGCCATAAAACCACATTTCATTTCATTTTATGTTAATCTGTATAAATGTTATGCTTCTTACTTAGGCCTACCTTTGTTTATTTGTGTGACATCACTTCTGTCAGACGGGCCTCGCGTGACACCTGAGGCTGGAGTGAGATTTCTCAATTGTATTAATGGCAACCAGAAAATAAAGTACGTTACAAACATATGGTTAATCATCAATTTTAACACTAAGTATAAATTTATGACTTTTACCTTTTTAGGAAAAAAACTAAAATCATTAATTGATTTAGTAGCAGACGGCCAAGCAATCATCTGATTTCTTTTCACCATCTTTTCTCCGATCCACGCTTCAGGTGGCGTCTCCATTCCCGAACCAAGACAAATCAATGAGCCGTCCTTCGTCGCAACTAATAACTCCACCCCTTCTGACATTATCACAAGATCATGTGACAAGACTTCAACCAACGAGGTTTCACCAATTGGAATGTGAACCTTACAACGTCGGTCACCGGCTAGAATGTGTAAACTTCCATCATCTGTAGTAAATACCTGGCAAGAAAGGAAACAAGACTTATTTGGTAATGATATGAAATGGAGTTCAACAGCCTATTGTTCTGCTCCGAAAGTTTCATGGACTGGATATAGCATGTAAACTCTGCCTTAAATAATGAGCTGTCCGTTCTTGCTTATAATGCTTCACAATAAATAATGGCAAATAATCTATCACTTGTTGTACCTTCAACTAAATTAAAATCTTTTGGTGATAAAGCCTTCAGTGTATATGGTCCAAGACTATGGAATGACTTACCTGACAAAATAAAGTGTTCAGAAACAGTTGCTCAATTTCGATCTAGACTTAAGACACATATGTTCACGGTGTATTATCCACAGGAGCTATTAACTTACAGCGCTTAGAGCATGCTCATGGATGGATTAAGCGCTATATAAATGTACATTATTATTATTATTATTATTATTAATATATTGAGCCATGTTACGAATGGCGAACTTTATTGGGTTTTAGACAGTCGATGATATGAAAATTGTATTTGTATTAATACTTTTATTCCACAGAGAGAGAGAAATGAGGTTTAACATCCACTCGACACAAACTATGTCATTTTGGGAATAACATATGGTTTTAATTTTATTTCAATAATTCGCTTGCACCTAGGGATCTTAAGCAGTGTGAGGAAACCCGCGGACTCAGAGAAAACTCACGAGGTTGGACAGGCAACCCTACTCCTTGTCACATATAACCAGGATTCGAAACCACGCCAGTTGACTCAATGACTGGCTTTGTGAAACAGCAAGCACGTGCTAACCATTCCCCCATCCAACCCCACAACTTTTATTTCAAATCGGACTCTTAATACATAAGACTAGAAAGCTGTGTACAACTCCATTGTCAGGTGTAGGTGACGTTGCCTGTCACATAATGACTTCTTTAATTACGTATCCAGTGTCTTTCCAACACGAAGGGGTTGGGATGGCCTAGTGGTCGACCACTAGCTGGCCGGTCACCTCTGGCTTGCGTCTGTGGTTTCGATCCCTGGTGTGAGAGTATGTGGCATGGAGATAGGGGCGCCTTCTCAACCTCGTGTGTTTCCTCCGGGCACTTCGGTTTCCTCCCACTGCTAAAGACCCCTACGCTCAAGCGAATTATTGAAATAAAATTAAAAACCATATGTTAGTCCGGAAATGACCTAGTTTGTGTCGAGTGGATGTTAAACCCCATTTCTCTCTCTCTCTCTCTTTCAAACACAGAATATTATAAGCTTTATTAGTTTTCTCACACAATTATTCTAGTATAATCAGGTAGTCTTTCCAGCACGGAACGTATAGTTGTACTTACGAGATCAGGTGGACCTCTGGGTGTGAATTTCATCAAGAGAACGTTAGCCGTTATTCTGCTATTAAACTTGACTGGCCATCCTGGTAGAACATCCCCATTTGTACCATTTAATACAAAAATATCACTAAAAATATACAAATATACAAAAATATCACTGTAAATATTGAAATACAAAAATATACATAAATATCACTGAAAATATAGAAATATACAAAATATACACTGGAAACAGTGAAATATATAAATATCATTGACAACATACATGAATATCACTGAAAACATATATATAGATATCGTTGAAAACATAGTAATACATGTACATAAATATCACTGAAAATAGAGAAATATACAAAAATATCACTGAAAACAGTGAAATATATAAATATCATTGAAAACAGTGAAATGCATAAATATCATTGAAAACAGAAATACTAACCCATTATTTGTAGGAATAATTATATCAGGAATTCCATCCTCATTTAAATCAGCAATTCTACTCCCAGGAGAAGAAGTTCCAGATATTTCTGATTCCCACAAACTGGCTCCATCTGAGGTTAGGACATTGACATTTCCACTAGTATCTATGGTAACCATTTCCAAGTTACCATCATTATTTATATCTGCTACTGTTATCTTCAAGGAAAAACAAAATACTGGTGAAAGACTAATAAATTGGAACTTAACGCTTTCGTTACTATGGTGACCAGTTTAAGTAACACGTAATGACTTAGTTACTGAACCCTCTGCAATGAAAATTTGCTTTTGATATCTTCATCTCCAACGGAAACATTGTGTCAAGTGTTGCAACCAAGATAACGTTTTTGCAACCTCATATTACTTTCAGGAATAACCATGACAAGCTTTCTCACTGTATTATGTAGCCTATATACTTTTAAGAATAACCAAGTCAAGCTAACTGGATGTAGCCTATTAAGAATAACCCAGTCTAGCCACCTCACTTGATGTAGCCTAAATATTTTGAAGGATAACCCACGCAGGCTACTTCAATGTAAACATTTTTTAATAAATCAATTACCTGGCCATGAAGCGGATTTCCATTATAAGGAAACCCTTTTCTCTGTAGACCATTTGAGGTCAAAACGTGTACACCTCCTGTAGATGTTCCGACAACTATTTCAAGGTCACCAGCTTGTCCATCAAGGTCAATGACAGTCGGAGTAAATAGATTATACGCTGGTAGCTCAGCAAAAATCTTCAAAAAAATTAGACAGAGAAAGTTAAGGTTTTAAAGTCTACTTGACACAAACAGGGTCATTTTGGGACTAACACATGGTCCAATTATATGTCAATAAGTATGAAAAAGAAAGTACAAAAAACAAAATGAAATATAGATATTTCTGTATATATGAAAAATTCAAGATAATTACATGTATTCTTAGGTATTAAATACACAAAAATAAAAAAGGTTTTGAAAAAAAGAACTCCATTATTTGTTGATTATTAGCACTGTTGTATTATCTAAATGTTTACCCGAAGAGCCTAATAAAATAAACGAACTATAAATAATGTAGCTCTTTTTTTTCAAAAACTTTTATATTTTTGTGTAGATCTGTATTTATTGATGTGATCCCCAACTTCAACTAGTCAAATGGTAATGTTGTGAGGCTATCCAAAGTATAAAATAACAAAACAGAGTAGACCTGTATTTTAATTAGATTGTATGATGCGACCCTCAACTACAAACTAGTCGAATAGAATAGTTGTGGAGGCTATCAACTGGTACAAAAAAAAACAAAACAAAGTATAGAAATGAAATGGGGTTTAACGTCCTACTCTTATGCACCTAACCTAGGCTAATGGAAGACGGGCATACGCCATACAGTGTGCTATGAGAGAAATTTTGCCCCGTCAGCGGCGCTACGGCCTACTCTTATATCGAATTCCAACTGCCAAGGGATCTTTTACGTGCACTCAAATGTGTACATGGGACCTTGGTTTTTCGTCCCATCCAAATGACTAGGCAGCTGTCCTTGTCAGGCCCTCCTTCTGTATCACTGACAAGGGGAAATCACGCCGGAAAAAAACAAAGTATAGACCCGTCTATTAATCAGATTGCAAAATGGGTTACGGTCTTTTCTATTTATATCAGAACCTAATGAAATTTACCTGGGTTAGTTCTAGTTCCACTCTCCAGATAATTTCCAGTGTTTTCAGATCAACAACCATCACCCCGGCAACCAGATATTTACTCAACTCGGGATGATGTAAAACTTCCAATTTTTCTTGTCCTTTCTCTAGCCTGTAAAACCAATTATTTTGATTAACATACGCTATGGAGGAGAATATTGCCAAGGCAGCAATGTTTTAATCATCTCACTCAATCCCTCAACTCCGTGAGTCTGGATCTTATTAATTTCAAAAGTACAGGGCAAACCTGCCACAACCGAGAGTAATGTATCTTAAATAACCGAATTAATATGACAAAACTGATCATCTTGATGATTTCTGAAGAGGGCAGTGTCGTCTGAGACTGGAAATGATGTCTGAGAGGAGAAGTGACATCTGCGGAGGACAGTGACGTCTAAGAGGGGAAATGATGTCTGAGAGGGGCAGTGGTGTCTGAGAGGGGAAATGATGTCTGAGAGGGGCAGTGGTGTCTGTGAGGGGAAATGATGTCTGAGAGGGGCAGTGGTGTCTGAGAGGGGAAATGATGTCTGAGAGGGGCAGTGGTGTTTGAGAGGGGAAATGATGTCTGAGAGGGGCAGTGGTGTCTGAGAGGGGAAATGGTGTCTGAGAGGGGAAATGGTGTCTGAGATGGGAAATGATGTCTGAGAGGGGCAGTGGTGTCTGAGATGGGAAATGATGTCTGAGAGGGGCAGTGGTGTCTGAGATGGGAAATGATGTCTGAGAGGGGCAGTGATGTCTGTGAAGGGAAGTGATGTCTGAGAGGGGCAGTGGTGTCTGAGAGGGGAAGTGATGTCTGTAAAGGGAAGTGATGTCACAGGGCAGTGATGTTCAGGAAAGATACAATCTATTTTCAACTGTCCTGTAGGGCAGAGGTTGGTGAGATTTTTTCCCGTTCAGGGTGAGTTTATGATGGGCTGTTTCATTTACCTTTGAATCATATTTCTCTCCAGACCCAGCAATGTTGAACTATATCAGTGACATCGTCTTATATTTAAGGGGTCTAAACTGACAGAAATAAAATGGTGTTTAACGTTGTTATCAATCTGAGAACCTATTAGAGTTGATTAAGCGAAAAATGCAAATGGCACTTCGTTACTTTAAGCAGATAGAAACCCAAACTCACCTGTAGTCTTCTTCATCAAAGAGATAACTAACTGATAAAACAAGTTCACTAATTTCACCATCATTGTTCACATCTGCTAATACAGGTGTGCTAAAAACATGACCATCCACAGGTAAATAATCTCCAATCTAAACATAGAAAAACACAGAATACAGATTATTACAAACACAAAAACAAAATACAACAATGTATGTTATTTACATGTACCATAGTAAAATATTAAAAAGTGTCATCAAGTGTTCCAATCTTATTAAACACGGATCCTATTTCGTTTCGTCTGACGTTACACTACAACTGGTGAGATCTTCATGTAGTGTAGGTCATCAACAGTATAAAAAACGAAACGAAATGTAGATCTGTATTTTAATCAGATTGCAAGTGTTCGAGATATACACTTTAGATAAGATCTGTCATTGGGTGAAGTGAGGTAGTTTCGATCCCAAGCTAATAAGTTACAAGTAGAGAGAGAGAGAGAGAAATGGGCTTTAACGTCCACTCGACACAAACTAGGTCATTTTGAGACTAACTTATGGTTTCATTTTATTTCCATCATTCGCTTGCGCATAGGTGTCTTTAGCAGTGGGAGGAAACCGGCGTGCCCGGAGGAAACCTGCGAGGTTGAGAAGGCGCCCCTATCTCCATGCCACATACGCTCACACCAGGGCTCGAAACCACAGCCGCAAGCTAGAGGTAACCGGCCAGCTACAGGTCGAAGCGCGGCACTCTAGACCACTAGGCCACCCCAACCCCCCAAGTTACAAGGAGTATGCTCACCCGTCCAAGCTTACATTCCTATCACACTGTTAATAAAGACCCATACAAATCTATTAAGTACTGTTCGGGTATCCCTCTCACTAGGGGAGGTTGGATGGCCCAATCGGTTAGTATCATACGGTCTGTCATTGAGTCAACTAGAGGGGTTTTGATTCCCTGGATGTACGTGACAAGGAGTAGGGTCGCTTGTCCAGCCTCCTAAAGACCTGTACATGCAAGCGAATTATTGAAATAAAATTGTACAATGTGTAAGTCCCAAAATGACCTAGTTTGTGTCGAGTGCATGTTAAACCCCATTTCTCTTTCTCTCCCTCCTGTAACTGTGGGATTTGTCAAATACCCTTAAAGGCACCCTAGGCTATATCAAATACCCTTATACATGTAGGTACCCTAGGCTATATCAACTTTTATTAAAGGTAATCTAGGCTATAGCAAATATCCTAAAAGGCACCCTAGGCTATAAAAATAAATAAAGTTAAATCACTTTGGTACATTGTACCTTTTCTGGGGATATTTCTTGAGGAATAAATTTCTGGATGTCGGAGTATGGTACAGAGAGGACTTGATTATACCAGCCTCTCAATACAAAAGTTGGTGGTATCTGGAACTGTGCTAATTGTCGAGCATCATGACCATATATGAGTATCTGTCCAGAAGTTGTTGTAAATACCAAGTCTAATAAACCATCTCCATCATAATCATACTGAAAATAAATAAAAGATTATAAATAAATTAACCATCTTAAAACTCAGACTTACAGTAGCTAAGTCTCTAACTCAATATCATCCAAAATCTTCCACATTGAAAACATGAATTATTTGTCAATTTAAATCAACATAATGCGTTTCAGCCTCAGTTCTAGCAAGAGACTTGAGGAACGAGGCTAGAAACATTGCACCAAATCAAACGGCGTATGTAGATTGGAATAACCAGACGCTAGAAATTTGCATTCGATTGAAACTGATGGCTTATTTCGCCGATCATAACTGATTTGAAATTAGGGTAAAACAGAAACTATTGAATGTAAATCAGTTTATATACATTCATATTTCAGTATTATATGCGTTGCGACCCACTTGTGTCAATATCTAGGTCCTAAATTAGCGATTTAGCTCCTTTAAGTTAAGAATTTACTCTTCTTTCAATCACTGTTTCTGAGAAATATCATTGATCCAGAAACACAAAACCTGGCACACATTTTCTTATTGACATATTTGATATATTAAAACAGCAAAAGTTTTATAAAGGGCTATATTTTAGTTAAAATAAGGCGAACAAAGTTGAGCAAATTCGTAACTTAAATCTGAGAATGCTTTATGAACTCGAAGCCAGGAGGGGTGTGTGTCTGTCTGCATTCATTTCACAATGTATGTATGGGATTTTTTTTGTTGTTGCAGGGTTAGATGGCCGAATGGTTAGTGCGTGTGTTTCATAAGGTCTGTGATTGTGTCAACAGGCATTGTTTAAATTCCCAGGTTGTATGTGACAAGGAGTACTTAGCGTTGCCTGTCCAACCTTGTGGGTTTTCTCCTACACCTCCGGTTACCTCTCAGTGCCAAAGACCACTGGTTTGTATCAATTTTGTTGGTTCTCTGGTTTCCTTCCACAGCTAAAGTTCCCTGTTGAACCCTATGTTAGTCCTAAAATGACCATTATTTCTCTCTATATACATGTATATGACACCTTTAGTTGTAACCTATACAGAATGACACAAAACATAGCCCCACCCCCATATACAGTACATGTATTTATCATATTTAAACTTACATGTGTGCTACTTTCCCGGGCAAAATTTACCTCATAGCATGCTGTATTGCATATTAAGGTTGCAACGATACTGGAAAAAAAGTATCGCGATATATCACGATATTGTTAAAAAAAATTATTGCGATATCATGGATTATCGTCCGGAGTAAATTATCGTGGTTCAAAAATTCATTATCGTGATGATTACTGATGTAAAATTGACATAAGTGTGGTGTATATAAATGGATTAATGTTTCAAGTATATCTGTTTGCTATTTAGCAATGTATGCAAGTTGCATTGATAAAGTGAGAGGTATATCCTGGAGGAAGAATATTCATGCAGGTATCGTGACCGCAATTCTATTCTAATCAGCTGGTTTAGTTCGCGAATGATGCCAAAGGTTTGCCGTATTTCCGCCGGACGTTTAAATTTTCTTCTAACACATTTTATACGTTGCAACTAAAATATTCCCACACCACAGAAGATGTGTTCTTTTTCGTTGTTAGCACCTGCGGTGTCGAACTCACCGGGAACATAGGCATTTTCGATCTGGGGTGCCCTAGAAGCCATGTTATTCAAAGAATAAGGGAAATATTATCCAGGCGGCTTTTCTATGTACGTTATCAATGTAATTTTCAACGGACTGGGTAATCAATGATAAACCACCACTTCGTTACTACATGTATGTCAACGTATATTGTCGCGTGCATCATTCCTACTCCTAGTTCGGAATCCTTAGTTATAATGTATGTCATAATTATAAATATTGTGGATGCTGTTTCCTACACGTGGAAAATTATGATTAATACTAAACTTTTATTCAGTGAAATATAGCCTTCTTGAAACATGAGGTGACCTAGTGACAGTCGACCCCTTCCTTGCGTTAAAAACTGACGTCTGTTGTGCAGAAAAGATTTCGTTCGTATATTATTATATCGACACTTGTTCATGTTTGATTTCTTCTCCATTTTTCAAGTATTTTGAACGGACTTTACGTGAATTATGACTTAAAATTTCAATATCGCGATATTTTTTAAATTATCACGTATATCGTGATAAGGCAATATTTGAGATTTCAGCCGATAATTTTATCGTCTGACCTAATTATCGCGATAATCGTTGTCACCTCATTGCATATGCCAATCTTCATTAGCCTAGTCGGTATATAAACATCTCCATTTAAAAAAGCAATTAAACTTACCTGAATGGGAGTAGAATGGACCGAATCATTCAAGTTTTGTACAGGCCAACGATATTTTCCACTGGATAAAGTCTGCCCAGTTTCTCCTTTAATGATACTGAAAACCTCACTGAAAGGGGAGGCAACCACATCTAAATCACCATCAGCATCAACATCAGCTATAAGAGGAGCAGAGGAAAATGGTGTATGACTGACTTCTGTGTGCCATAATGTCTGTAGCAAATATCGACAACTGAAATAATTAAAATCGTGTCAGATAATAGAATGAACAGGGTATAACATTTAATTGTTGGTCAATCAGAGACTAACATATGCAGTAGGCCTACATGTATGTACATTATACTTTTCTGGGGCCTTAGAGTAAATCTTTTTCCATGCTGTGTTCGATTACTCGACTTTTTGATGGTCCCTGAGTTAGTAGATTGAGGGTTTGACAGCCCATAAATTTGACAGTCTGTCATTCCACTCATGACTTGCATTTAATAATAAATAATAATAGATTTATTGGGAAGCTAAAAAACTCAAGGTTGAGAAGGCGCCCCTATCTCCATGCCACATATACTCACACCAGGGCTCGAAACCACAGCCGCAAGCCAGAGGTGACTGGCCAGCTAGAGGTCGAAGCGCGGCACTCTAGACCACTAGGCCATCCCAACCCCCCATTTATTTTAAGGAAGTGACTATTTTGCCGGCACCGGCAAAACTTTCGTTTACGCTATTTTTCCGGCAGTCCGTTCGACATGCGCAGTTGATATATTCCACCATTTTGGACAACTTTCTTTCAATTTCGACGCAGAAGCACGATTTTACGGGAAAAACCACTGACAGTCTGGCAGAAATGCGCCCTCGACCAAAATAGAATAATATTCTAAATGCTTTTCAACAATTTACATTTATTATCCTATTTTCTTTTAAAAATACTTCTCCGGTGTCTACCATCAGAATTCAAGTATGGCTATTTGCTTCCATATAAGAAACGGAGAGAGAAGAAAGGCTAGACAAAAAACGAATGGTGGTTTGGGTTAGGGTTAGGGATAGGGTTAGATTTTGGGTTAGGGGGTAGGGTAAGGGTTAGGGCTAGGTATTATTGCCAAAGCGAAAACTGCTGAAAAATGCTAAGTCTTGAAATCAGAGAGCTGCACATGTCGAACGGGAACTGACGTGTAGACGGAAGTGTCCCCAGTGCCGGCAAAATAGCGTCTGCCTTTTTTTAAATGCATGCTAATGTGTACGTACCCTTTTTAAATGCATGCTAATATGCAACATCTGTTTTCCCTTACATCCAAACGATTAGCAAGGCACCTGTCCTTGACTTATCTTGTATGTCAGTGTGGGGGGGGGGCTGAATGGTTATCATAAAGCTTGTCATTGAGTCAACTAGCGTGATTTCGAATTCCTGGTTGTAGCCTACGTGACAAGGAGTAGGGTCGCCTGTCCAACCTCGTGGGTTTTCTCTGGGTTCTCCCACTGCTAAAAAAGACCCCTACGCGCAAGCGAATTATTGAAATAAAATCAAACCATATGTTAGTGGACGTTAAACGCCATTTCTCTCTCTCTCTTGTCCGTCAGGTCCTCCGTCCTGCTGACAAGGGCCGGGGAAACGGAAACCGTGCTGGAAAATCACGGAGAACTTTCTCGCCCAACAGTGTGGGTTCGTAGGCCTTTAACTCCCCTCTTGCGAGAATGAATTCTCTAACCTGGCAATTTGTGTCTTCTCTGCTTGTAATTTGGAAGCTACAAAGTCTTCATCGCCCAATGCTACTCCTAAAAACGCGAAAAATATAAAGGAAAAATTCAATTTACATTTTGTGTCAATGGGCGCAGACATATTGTATACAGCGCCATGAGAGAAGACGCGGTAGATAACTCTAGATTACTTTATTTCGGGTGTCAGGCCACCGTGTATACTTCATTTCCAGTCAATAGGTATTAGAACAATCAATCAAATATTTATAGACAAATTTTATAGAAACGTTTACCATATATAGACAACGAAAAAAGTGAAGGAACATATTTGATTATTCAATTTTCAGCTGTTATAAAATGGGCTTCAACTGCCGTCGAAGACATCGAAAAGTTAATTTTAAAGTATTATCAGCGCAGGATCCGAGAGGATATGAGATGGGGTGTCATACGACACACCTGTGCTTGCCTACTCCATGATCAAACACGATAGCAGATGGCTTCCATCTTGTTTACTGACGGTACTACTTATTTTAAGACAGACTCGGCTTTCCAATTTATAATATCTACGTCATTGGGGATTTCCAATTTATACTCACTGGTTGCTATGACCCGCTATGGCGTTGTCTAGAAACGCGCGTGCTCGCGTTAGTTTAAAATTTTTGCTATACGTTTAACATGGACTATTTGATGTAATTTGCCTGATTTGATTTGGCCCCATTTCCATAAATTTAGGTTGTTTTTTAGAAATTTTTAGCAAATGTTAATCTTAGATGTTTTTTAATTCTAGCCGTAGTAAATTTTTTTACAATTTATAGCGAGTTAAGTTATCGTCTCTAAGAGGCGGGCGTAGTATTTTAAATGGCGGCCATTTGCCATCATGTGTATTCTTGAAGTAGGTACACATGATGTAATCGTATGATGGGGTGTAAGTCCTGTTTTTCTGCACACACTAATGCAAATTTACATTCACCATGCAAGTTGCAATACGATAATTTTTGCCCAGATTAACGCGCCACGGCCTTCTCTTATTTTGAGTTGTGCTGTATGTGCGCCTGTAATTACTATTCTAACCCTAGGCCCCTCTCTCTTAGAGTTTAATTATAAGATATACATGAATTGGAATTTAACGTCCTATCTTTTCGGCCCAACGGGACCATGCAGTGTGTTATGAAGGAAATTGAAATTGCTCGGACAAAGGCGTCACCGCCAACTCTTTACCGCATACGAGCCCGCAAATGTGTTCACGGGACGAGTAGACCGAATTACATGCTACTCCCTCCGTCCCCCGCCCAGTAACAAAGCAAGAAAATTCCGATGAAACCTTCCTCAGCAACACCGGGAACAACCCGGGGACCTTCGGGTGAGTGAATCAGCTCTCACAGTGATGGATTAACTATTACGCAAAATCAGCAGGTGCTTATTAGCGCACCATGGCAATGGGGGCAACACAGAATGTCTGCTTTGTTGTAGATGCCAAATTTTAAATATTTAATTTGAAAATTATTAATAAAGAACTTTCAATTAATTTATCACCGTTTTTGTCTTTTCATACTGTTTTGTCGCAATTTATATTGATTTGTATAAACTCCAAAAAAAAAACCCCTCATATCACGTGCTTGGTGGTTGTTTAGCGTTTGTTGTTGTAAATATTTTGAATTGTATATACATGTATATTACATGGGGGCATCAAATCTTTTTAGTGTATAAGGCCTCTGTGGGTCCTAATTCCAGCCCTGTATATCAGGTTTTTTTGGGTTTTTTTTTTAAAAAAAAATGGTGGTTTATTTCTTTTTTCTTAACAATATTTATTCATAGAAACTGGACAGGAGAATAGACAGAAGCCTATAGACCCCCTTGGGTTTATTCAGCGACATATTAGAGGAAAATATCTACAAGCCACTTTCAGCTTGGACAATAAAACATGTACAATATATATATACAAGCCATGGCCCTGTTTCTCGAAATCTTAAATAAAGATAAAATTCAAATTTTAGTAGGTACTTCAATTTTGATTCGCTAAGCACTAAAATCAACCTAAACGAGGTACGAAAGAACTAAGTACGAAACAGCCAGGTTATGAAACAGCCTGCACCCTCTAATATTATCCAATCGAATTACTAAAATTTGGATTTTATCTCAGTTAAAATTTCGTGTAACGGTCCTCAGTGCGTCAAAAGCATGATGAAACGTCAAAGATACAATGAATATTGATAAATGTGGGTGTTAAATATGTATGGTTTATGGTCGAGAGCGCGACATTAAGTAATATATTGATACTGGACGAGAGAGAGGGGGTGGGAATGGTAACGTCCACCCAGGCTGGCCATACCTTGATAAATTCAAAGAGCTACTTAAAGCAATAAAGAATTTGACATACAATGGCCCAGTTTGGGTGTGGACGTTACCTTATATCCCCCACCGCACCCCCTCTCTCCCTCTTTTCCTATCACGCGCGCGCTCTCTCTTTCGCTATCTCTCATTCTTGTTTACGACTTGACTGTGTGTGAAAAACGTGACGATTCGATGATCCAACCAATAACAAACCGGTAAAGTTTAAAGGACGACGGTTCAATATTTACCTTTCACAAGTTTTAAACAAACGCTTGGACAACGACAACACAAGGGTCAGTAGTTTACTCAAACTGACCAATTCATTACTGAGAAAATTAAGGAAATAGTTTTAAAAAAGGGCAAATATCAGCTAACCGTGTGTATATTGTACGAACTGTTCGTAATTTATTGAACGTGGATCGAAAGGTAAGATAGTTTTTTATAGTTCATTAATGAGAAAATTATGGAATGGTCTAAAATAGGCAAATATAATCAAAGACTACGAATATTTTTGAACTTTTCTTGGACATTTGTAATTTATTGAAAATACCTCAAGAGGTAAGACATTGTTTGTTTGTAATTACACTGAGAGATAATTAAAGCCCCAATAACACTCTTGTTGTAATGGAATAATATGTCCCAATCTTTATTCTGGTCAACAAATTGAATTATTTTACAATATTCAAATAAATTGATGATACAAATTTCATCTTAACACACCTAATTTAAAAAATTGGAAAAATTCAACTACATGATTTGAAAAGGTTAACGTAAACCTTTTTAAATGTGACTTGGATTTTAAAATATTTTCGAACCCTCTGGACAAGTAAAATATGATGTAATGGATAATTTACACAACAGGTTGGACACATAAACATCTGGTACTTAGAATAAGACTATTATTTATTTTCAAGCCAGCAAGAGTGTTATTGTCCCTTTAAGATATTTTTCGTAATTTATTGGAATTAAAGACCGGGACAACGGGCTATAATAGTCCAAAAAGATAATGAAACAAGAATACATTAAAAACGTCATTCAAATTATTTTATTCGGAGCGCAGAGCTGACTGTTTGAAGATACTGCGTAGATCGTCCATTATCGTAGCAACGGTACTTGATAACCGAGACTTAGTCACGATTTTCCATTTCATCGTTAAAGTTTTAAATTTAGGTTAGCCGATGGTCTAGAAAGTTGACTATAGGCTTGCCATGTTAATAATTGTCTAAATAGTAATTAATTTACATAACCTTTGAGGCCAAAAGAAAGTACATTTCAAGCAGATATTAAAGGACAGTATTGGTGTCAGTCATTATCAAATATGTTATAGAACTGGTTAAACACATTCCAAATACAATTTTAAAGGACAATATTAGTGTCATTCATTATTACATATGATTCCAAATATAATTTTAACACAGAGATCATTGCTACGATAGATGCGTAACGGATACTTGAAGATAGTAATTTACATAACCTTTGAGGCCAAAAGAAAGTACATTTCAAGCAGATATTAAAGGACAGTATTTGTGTCAGTCATTTTCAAATATGTTATAGAACTGGTTGAACACATTCCAAATACAATTTTAAAGGACAATATTAGACAATAGGGTTTAACGCCCCCTTTCTACCCCATGCCATGTGTTATGGGGAACATTTTGCCAGGGCAGCGGCGCTCTGGTCTATCTTATTTCGAATTCCAACTGTCGTTCTTTTATCATGACGCAAATGGACCTCGGTTCTTGTATCATGCCGTACGCCCTGCATCACTGACAAGAGAAACCAAGCTAAAAATCTCAATAATTCTTTTCCATTACATTAATATGTGCTTTAAGCTGCCAGAGAATAGAGCCATACGTCTTCCGTCCGTCAACGTCCGAGGGTACGGCGTTGGCCCTATAACCTGGAGGTCCAGTTTTCGATCCCAACGTTGGCCAAGAAAGTTCATCTAGACTTTCGGGCGTGTTCCTCCTTGTCAGTGGCACAGGGCCAATGACCTAGCAAGGGACAAGGTAAAGTCGTTCGTATAAGACGCAAAACCGAGGTCCCATGTACACATTGACGTGCACGTTAAAGATCAATTGGTAGTTGGAATTCGATGGATATGCATGTTAATAAAAGGCTTATGTAAGATTGCCTCGCCCCTGGAGTGGTGTCCCCTCGGTCATTTGTCCGCCCCCGCTGCCAGGACTATTCTGCTGTGTTGGCGTATTTTTACGATTGTCGTAACTATCTCTATGCCTCTTTGTGTTTTTCCAGCTATTCCAGATGATCAAGTTAACTCCACTAAGATTAGCTGCCTTTATTATGGTGTTTATTTTGATTTCAATCCAGTTCTTGTCCTCCGGTTAGTTTTATCTGTAATAGATTATTCAATACACACAATGTCCCGTCAAAAAGCAATACCTAGTAACTCACGTTTTTCTTGTTTTGAGAAAACAAAAGAAAACGTAATGGATGAATATCTTAAACCCAGCTTATCCACTGATTAGACCAGTGATTCCCAACAAGTATGCAAAGACACACCTGTGCGCCGGGTGATCTTCCAAAGTGTTCCGCGAAATTTTGAACGAAATACTAAGGAAATGCGAAAAACCACGTAATCCCAATTGCGTCACTGGTGTCTACCAGTTAGTTCAATGTTGTGTTTTTCTTTATTTAGTTTGAGTCATTGTATGTGTCTGTGACTAGATTTTGTCTATGGGTGTATGCCGTCTCTGAATTGCCATGTATTTATTTTGAAAAATTCAAATATTTTTCGTATATATGTAGCCAGGTGTGCCGCTATTTTTTCATGTGTTCCAATGTATGCCGTTGGCAAAAAAAGGTTGAGAACCACTGGATTAGACAATTGAGTTACTAGGTTTTTCTGTGGCGTTCTAGACAAATGAAGGAAGTTGCTAGGTTGTGTCATGGGTGTAACTGCTTACAAAATCAAAAGAATTGAATATCTAGTACAACAGGAAGCACATACCCTAGTAACTAAAAATTTGGTCCTAACTCAATTTCGATTAAAAAAAGGTGAGTTACTGGGTTTTGACTTTTGACGGGAGCGATGTCCACAAGAACTGTGAACACGAAATGAAATGAAATGAGGATTTCATATGGTGGCTGAAAACGTCCCTTTAGATCGTAGTATTACTAGATACAACACGAGAGTTGCCGTTAAGCCGCCGTTAAGCCAGCACGAAAACAAAGGCGAAGATCGGCGACTTTTTAGTCGTAGTGGCTTAACGGCGACTCGCGATTTTCACATAACGAGAATCGCCGTTAAGCCAGCACGACGACAAAGGCGACGATCGGTGGCTTTTTAGTCATACTGGGTTAACAGCGACCCGCGATTTTTACAACACGAGAGTCGCCCTTAAGCCAGCACGACGAAAAAGTCGCTGAAAAAGGCGCCGATTACGTCGTATCTTCCCCATGTCTTTGAAAATTTACGATTACATACAGAAAGAGAATGGATCTCCTGTATTACATTACAGGTCATTTACAGCATCTCCTTTCAACTGCCACCAGATATTTTGTCAATCCAAATATCGCGCTGTCATCAAACAATGGTCACGAAGTATTAATTTCAGATCACAAAGGTAAAATTCTTAACTTATTTTATTTAGTTCTGGACCAGCAGGAACTTGACCCGCGCACGACCAATCATGATGTGCTTAGTATTCTTGGGATGGCGCTCTTTAAAAAAAACACCACGCAATAGCGTCATACCTGGTTCCTGGTCCATATATAGTATTATTATGCCCATACTTGTTCGTATATTGAATGTCTATTTTTATTCATTTATTTATTCTTTGATTAGTTTACTTACTGAATATGAAATGCTTTTCTATATAACAGAAACTCACCACATCAGAAGTCATCGGGACGACAAGTGGAAGACCAGGCCACCGGAAAGCCATGTGCTGTTACTGGCATACATGCGCAGTGGGTCATCTTTTGTTGGCAATGTTCTCCAAAACAGCCCGGATGTGGTCTACATATTTGAGCCTTTATATTCCCTATATAAATTATACCACAAGACGGAAAGACCATTAACATTTCTGTTTAAAAAGCCTTTGTAAGTATTTTTATCATGTGGAAAACAATACCATTTTATTGCAATTCGATAAATGGTAGGCTTAAACGCCACTGTCTGCGCCAAAATATCCTCAAGTAAGTTTATACTGCCCTCTGGGCACATGCCAATCTTCATTGACCCGGCTATTGCCGACAATTTGTTGATTAAACTGATTTTCCTATTGATAGGTGGGGAGTTAGATCAATCTGTTTTCACAGAGAGAATTACTTACGAATAATCTCTGTTACAGATGACTCTCCACAACAAGTGCGTTGACTGCACGTGACGTCAGTCATTGGCTCAACGGCTCGTGCAATGTTCACTCGGCAAACCTCGGAAGATTTCGGACAATCTAAACTCGGCTGTATGATGAATTCCGCCATATTGGAACTACTTTAAAGGTCCCGCATGAAACGTGGCTGCGCCCATTCCAAACACAAGTTGGCGACCTATTTGGCTAGCGACCTATTCAACCGATCCAGCTGTAAGATAATGACGAAATTACACTTCTATTCTGAGCTGAAGGAATGGATAAAAAATAATATATTCTACTTTCATTTGATAGACATAACGTTGGATTTTATTGGTTGATAAATAGGGGCTGTTGTCTTTACTCGAAATAGGTTTCCAACGAACAGGTTGCAGCTCGATCGGTCGAATAGGTCGCTAGCCGAATAGGTTCCCAATTTGTGTAATAGCGTCAAGTTTTCCTGTTAAAGTAAACCGGTAGCCGCATCGCAAATGTATGGGCGTAGGTACATATCACTCAGTATTCATAGGCGTACGAGGCGGGGGGGGGGGCACCGGCCCCCCAAATATTTTCCTGAAAAAAAATAGAAATCTGAAAAAAGCCCAGAATTGTGAGATCGGTCATTAGCCGAGGAGTTTTTGAAAATGGGGTGGGGTAGGGGTATGGCCTTGTCGGGGAAGGCTATGGTCTTGTCGGGAATGAATGCTCAGTTTGTCGGGAAGCGTCGCGCCGTCTGTCGGGTTTGGAATATTTTTAATAATATGGAAGCGGAAAGAAAGCAGTCCAGTCAATGATGAACACGTTAACCATCTGAATAGAACTAGCCCGTACACATGGCCTTTCTCCGTTCTTGAGTACGGTACTGTGTTAGTAATAATCGTTTGACTTGTTCTTCCTTTGGTTTAATATAGTGCACTATAGATGTAAATAAACTTGAACTAAAATGGTCATTCATATATTTAAAGTATATAAATTTTACAAGTTCAAAAAGTCTTCTATCTTGATTCTAGATCTATCTATCTTAGATATGGATAAAAAATGTGAACTGTCATATAATGAAAAACGTGGCAAAAGTAAATCGTAATACGGAATATATAGATTGTAAATTTGAACTTTTATAAAATGGTCATTCATATATTAAAGGTAGATAAAGTATATACAAGTCTTCTATACATCTGAGATCTGGATAAAAAAATGTGAAGTCTCATAAAATGAAAAATGTGGCAAAAGTAAATCGTTCGACTTGTTCTTGTTTTCGTAGTAATAGAGCTTATTTTAAAGATGACTTTTTACCAGTTTTTATGCTGCAACTGACATAATTTACTACCCACTCCAAATTACTAGAAAGTATTCGAAATGCCTGGAAATCGCGTCTACGGCCGTTTGGTTTTCAAAATTTTCTGGGGGAGGCCCCCCCATAACCCCCGTCAGACGCTCCGCGGATTCTACAGAAATATATTTGTCGGGAAAATATGCTGCCCCCCCCCCCCAAACAAGTTCGGCCTCGTACGCCTATGCTTACTGTCATACCTCCGAGACTAGATGTAGTTTACGGAATCTGTCGAGATTAGCCGAGTGGTGCAATGTTTACAAAACACCTAACTGCTTCGGGCAAAATGATGCATTTAACTCATTTTAAAAACCATTTACACTAAATAGGAAATATTTTTTAACTATAAATACTTCAAACGTCTTTATTTATTTTTCTTTTAACTCAAAAAAATGTTTGAGAATTTAATTTGTCGGAGTAAAAAAGTTAATATTCCGTACTCATTAAGCCTCGTCGATGTCATGCTTATCAGTGATTGTAGCGGCCAAGCGAATATTCACTGCGGGATCAGTTTGGAGTTAGATGGCCGAATGGTTAGCGTTGTATCATAAAGTCTACCATTGAGTCAACTGGCTTGGTTTCGATTCCCCTGTTGTACGTGACAAGGAGTATGGTCGCCTGTCCAATCTCATGGCTTTTCCTCGGGTCTTCCGGTTTCCCCCACTGCTAAAGTCCCCTACGCGCAAGCGAACTATTGAAATAAAATTGAACCATATGTTAGTTCCGAAATGACTTGGTTTGTGTCGGGTGGACGTTAAACCCATCTCTCTCTCTCTCTCTCTCTCTCTCTCTCTCTCTCTCTCTCGCTCACTCTTTCTCTCTCTCTCGCTATACTAATACGAAAAAAATGAAATAGGATTTAACGCCCAACTTTCTGCTCCATGCCGTGTGCTATGTGGGATGTTTGAGGCCTAGGCAGTACTTTTTACAACAACGAGCCAAACATTATACGAATCCTGCCCAAATCGCATTCCACACTCCGCGAGATACTTTACTATGATTGTCATTAAATATAAAAACCTTTTTCAGTTTCCTTAAAAATGAAGAATTTGGAGATATGGAAAACGAAGTCTTGTCCAGTTTTCTGTCGTGCAATTTTACCAACCTGGATCTCGAAACCTTGACACAGATTCATTTTCAAAGAGGACGATTCCTGCCTTATCACGTTTGTCTACGTAACGGATCTTCCAAACTACCGGAAGTTGTCAGATGTTTGTATCATCTCTATGAAGAATGTCGTCATAGAAACGTGTCATTGGCTAAAACCATTCGCTTTACCGCGGAGAAAGCGGAACTATTAATGCAGAAGGATCCCATGTTAAAAGTCATCCACCTTGTTCGAGATCCAAGGGCAATAATATCATCCCGATTAAGATTAGGAAAAATGGACGGCGTTATAAATATCGAGCAAGAATCAAAACAACTCTGTAATCAAATGGCCGAAGATGTTATTTTGTTCCGCCATCTTGAAAAAAAATATAAGCAACGATTAAAGCAAGTTCGTTACGAAGACATTGTTAAAGAACCAATTGCCATTTTTAAGGATCTTTATCAGTTTATTAACGTTTCTTATTCCGGTCACCAAAACGATTACATTACACAATTAACGAATAAAAAGGCAAACACGCTGTGTAGCTATTGTGTCGAGGGTAAAATGGCTTTAAATACAGCGCATGCGTGGAGATACAGTATGCCAATCCGGACTGTTAAAATAATTGACAAGAATTGTGATATGTTGAACAATTTATTGGGGTACGTTAATGTGGAGAATGAAACACATTTAGTCAATACCAATGTTCAGCTTTATAAATACTAGTAAAACAGCAGAGACAGAATTGCCGCTGTCATGGGTAACAATAAAACGGCAGAGACAGCTAGCTTAGTGTTGTCATGGATATTAATACAACGACACATACGAACCTGACCTGTCATAGGTACCAATAAAGCAACGTAGACAGCATTACTGTTGCCGTGGATTTAAAGACAACGGATGTCTGCTGTTTAAAACACGTTTAACAAATCAACTAGTTGATACACGATTGTAAAAGCTTGCATTTATGTCACCTCAATTTGACTCTTGAATTCGGTTGGATACGTGTGTGGGATTAAAAAATCAAAAAAAGGAATCGCTGGTATCGCGCAATCACTATGTTTTAGGGGCTAAGCAATGTATTAATAGCTAGATGGAAAACGTATGTCGTCATCGTATAATCCAAGTTAGATGCCTTAAAGCCCCAATCTATAAAAACATTCATAACTTTCGAATGCAAGAGTCTGTGATATCACATTAGAGGAAACAGAGGTTTAAGAACCATGGCCACCACCATCGAATGCAAGAACTATAATTTGGGTATCCATATAGGTGAACATATCCACTCAAACCGTTCCCCATGTCCCAAAACATATGACATAGTCGTCACATCCAAGATGGCCGCACCCTAAATACAAGATGGCATTGTAATGAATTTCATTAAGGAATAAAGTTCTACTTCAGGAATCATCCTAATTGTGGTTTAGAGGATGTTTAGATCGGTCATGTGATGGTGGTATATGTTAGAACAAATATAAAGGGCCTGTTTGATTGACAAATTTCCTTATAAAGCAGAGCTTCCTAGGTTCAGGTCACGAGACGAATTATTGGGGTGGTAGGGTAGGCCTACACATTATTGGGATGCAGGTATACCTGAACGTCGGAAACAAGTTAACAGAAACGTTGTTGTCCACAAGGAAAACTGTTCTCCCTGTTTTTTTTCTTTTTGGGGGGCGGGCAGGGGGTGGGGTTCGTGGTCTCCGGTTTCCTTCCACTACTAAAGACCGCTAGGTACAATTATTCCAATAAAACTGAAGCATATGTTAGTCCAGAAATAAACTAGTTTTATCGAGTGCATGTTGAACCCCATTTCCGTCCCGTCCTCTTTCCCCCTGAATATCAAACTCGACCACATGATAAGTGTCAAATCCTACTGGTAATCAATCAATATATTTACTTAATAAAAACACAAATATTTGTCAGTATCAACACATTATACCAAAACGGGGAGCCTAGGTGGCACCCGAAGATCTACAGTTCTATCTCGGAGTACGTCGCTTCCCGATACCGGTATATACCCAGTCATTCGGTACACTTTCTGACAATTCTCATCCACTGCTAACACACCTTTATAATTTATCTCCTGTCGCCATTGCGACGCGGTTTTCGTCGAGTTCTTCCGACTGACACACGTAACACATTTTCCGTCCCTTTTTCCGTTTGTAATTGCCTTAATATGATCAGATACATCTTCATCATATTCTAATCCAATAAATTCAAATATTTTCCTGGCTATTTTATAGGGATCGCGAATTAAATCCTCGTACATCAAGCCTACAATTCTATCCGGATGCTGCTTCATTAGTTTGGACGCCATGACAATATCTAACCACATCGTGCTGCATAGTTTCTGTGACGTTCTGTTGTATAATTTAAGAGGAGGGTCCGCGCGCTTTAAGTAAAGTTGGGATAGAGTTGTCGCCCTTGGATCACGGAGGAGGTAGATGACTTTCAGGTTTGTGTCTATTTTCAATAGTTGCCTGATAGTGTACATCGACGTCCTGATGGTTTTAATTGCTGTTACGCTCGACTGTGTGCATTGCTTATACAGTGTTGCTAGGCACTGGACAACGCCAATCAACCCAGGATTACTGCGACTACAAGCCGTAAACGGAGTCGTTTGGTGATATAGGAACGGGAACCGATCTTGTAATGTTTTCAAATCTAGTTTCAAAAAATCACAATTCAGATAGGATTCCAAAATTTGCTGAGTTAGTTCTTCGGAGGAGCCCATGTCCGCAATGTCCCTGAAATATATTTAAAAATATATAAAAGAGATACATTATACAAGATTTCGATAAAGAGCTGACAGTTCTCGCTTTAATAGTGAAAACCTAGATAATGCAAAGGTAATGTATTGAACCTTTCAGTGAAATTACTTCATTCTGAGCGACGTTACGACGGTTCGGAGAAGAGCGAAATCTCAATTATCATTGCTACCTTTGTTACTATTGTAAACAAAGTCTCGATTATCATTGCTATCTTTGTTACTATAGTAAACAAAGTCTCGATTATCTATTTTTTAGATTAAATCACTAACCGCAATCGTGTTTAAATCCGTTGAAACTCTCTAGCATCCGATGTTAAAGATGTATAAGGCAAGAGCTAAATCTGCCTGTCGCAGGTCTTTTTTTGGGCCTTACATGTTCTATAAATTACTAAATGTCTAATTAATAAATTATATAACATATAAGGCCCAGAGAAAGGCTACAACAGGCAGATTTTGCATCTAATTCGTAAGACCCCCCCCCCCCCCCAATTCCAAATGTTCATCTACAATCTACTAGTAATAATATGTACGTGTTTATCAGCTAGAAAAAAGATTTTAATAATTGGGACTTCATGATTATGGAGCGTGCATGAGGCAGTGTATACTCAATATAGCACATCAATTGTTGTGATATAGTTCACTAATTACTGAGTTGGTTATCGTAAGTTTAGTATGCATAATGGCATGTAGACAGATGAAAACGGTACTGTCCCTAAATAATAAGTGAAATATTTTACCTGGCATTGTCTAAAATAAACATGGATGGCCTGGCACGTCTAGAATTGGCTTTATATTTGTGCATGGAATGAAGAGGTTCAAAAAAATAAATCACTTCCGGGTGTGAACTGATTATACTTCCGGTCAAGGAGGAACCACTGCGCATGTATGTAACTATGATAACTCTTTTCTGGGGTCGGGTTGCCGTCCAGCCAAATTGTTCCAATATTTTATTCCTGGATTTATAATCGAGGATATTTGACAATATGGGTAATTCATCTGCTCTTTCTTCTATTGAACATTTTGTTTGTCTTGTGTGGATGTTATCTGAAATGCAAATAGATGCGGATGATTTAATATAATCTAGCCAATCCTACCCTGCTCATCTTTCCAGGCCCCGTCCCAACCCTCACCTCCTTCTTCCACCACCACTGCCCCTCTTCCATTGACCCTAACCATTCCTTTCCTCTACCTCTCCATCTACCCATTTTATGTTTTTTCTCGCCCATTGTTCTCCCCCTGCCCCATGCCTTTCCCCCACCCCTCCATCTATCAATCCATTGTTTTTCTTGCTCCTTGCCCTTTCCCGACCTACTCTCTTCACCCGGCTGTGCTTCTTTCCCAAATCCAAGACAAAATAATATTATTTGTTTACATACAATAATTTCTATCCAGGAGGCATAATTCATGATTAGTCACATTTGATTTTTTTTTTTCGTGAACAAGAAATGTTTTGTATATCAAAGTGTATAAGATATACTGCTGTTGTGTATATTAAAGTTTATAAGATATAATGTTGTGTATATTCAAGTGTATAAGATAACATGTTGTGTATATTCAAGCGTTTTAGATATAACGCTGTGTATATGAAAGTCTATTAGATAAGTATATAAGATATAATGTTGTGTATATTAAAGTATATAAGACATGATGTTTTGTATATTAAAGTGTATAAAATATAATGTCGTGTATATTAAAGTGTATAAGATAACATGTTGTGTATATGAACTCACCCACCTGTTAACTGGTGATACATCAACAATAATATAATAACAACACATACTGTTATTATAAAGTTAGAATTCATCCAATATCTCTCAATCTTCCGAGATACAAATCTACAATCAAAACAAATTCATTTGTATACATTACAAGTTCCGGTCATACATTTGCTGGGATTTGTGCGGTGGGGTCTCCCTTGCCACTGGTGCAGGGCGGAGGAACTGGTAAGCAACAACGTATAGTGTTTAGAATGGAATGGAAAACCGATGTCCGGTGTATGCATTGGCGTGGACATAAACGAGTTCTTGTTGTGTAGGTTGTAGCGCCGCTGTCAACCAGAGTAATTTTTGCCTGACAGCGGCGCTAAGATCTACCCAAGGGTTCGTTTACGTACACGTCAATGTGTGCACGTACAGCCGACCTTGGTAGTTTGATATACGAGTATGACTTAGCGCCGATGTCGGGGAAAACTTATACTGATTGACAACGCATCCCATAGCGTATGCCCGACATCATCAGTCCGGATGAATAAACAAAGTAAGGAGAGAGAGAGAGAGAGAGAAAAAAAATGGGTTTTAACGTCCACTCGACACAAATTATTTCAGCAGTGGGAGGAAACTGGGGGACCCGGAGAAAACGCACGCGGTTGGACAGGCGACAAACGTTATGATAGAGTGAGCGCGTAATATCCATTCGGCCATTCAACAAAGTAGGATGTAAAGCCCTAAATAGTTTCCATTTCACCAAGGCCAGAATATAGACACTATTTTATGTGCTTATAGATACAATCAACTTAATACACCATGTGATAATATTCCTTACCTGATAAATTGCTTGTTACCAGTGAACTTCAACATATTTGGTTATAAGAAGTAAACCTGGTAATATTACACTTTCTACAATAAATAATCAATAAATCGATATAAAGATCGATTTTATCGTTATTCATACTAATATATTTGAATATTCATATCCCTGTATTATCGATTTATAATATCAATACGGATAAAATATATTTGATATACAATAAACTCGTGTTAGAAATGTGAGAATGAGCACGACACAAATCCGATCGTGTAGATGGAAAGGGTGGGAGGGGGGTAATTTTGAAACTAAATCATGCAATTACAGTCTTAAACGGCATAAAATGGCATTACTTATGTCGACCGTTGCTATCGTGTAAACAACTTTGCTCATCAATCCCACGAGAGTGAGAGAGAGAGAGAGGAGGGAGAGGGGAAAAGTGGGGAGATATTAACGTCCACTCGACACAAACCAGGTAATTTGGGGACTAAATTATTGTTCTATTCACTTATATTTCGATAATTAACTTGGAGTATGTGTCTTTAGCAGTGGGGTAATACTCCCCATCAGGGTTTCTCGTATATTATCAACTATATATTCTGAGCTTTAATTCATCGCTATGCATCAAGATCGACGACAACATGTTTAACCAAACTGTTTTTTGTGGGCTGTTTTATTCATTCACGGGGAATATAGTTTTCTAATGACTTTTTAACAATAATAAAAGCTAGTGAAACACGTAGCACTGGTATTGGTTAGTCATTTATTTTCATATTAAGCCATCGATGTCGTGTGATGAAGTATAAACTATGTTTAAAGACATCTATTGATTGGCTAGCATCTGGTGGTTACTTTTGGAATATTTCTGCATTTTGAATCAAACTGGATATAGGCCTAGTTTTACAGGTAAATATATTTAGTCCTAATTCTTTTTTAGATCCTTTTCGGACCTGGAACTAATCCCCAGGTCATCTTCTTTTTCTTGGGGACGGTGAACTTGGACAAAAGCCAAAGTATGGCCAAACCAAGTGCTATGGACATGGAACTTGGAATGTTTTGTACTGTTAGGGACGGGCTTCGATCATACCTTTGGCGTCATACTTCTAAGATGACGGCGATCGATGACGTCGTGTTCATTTCCTGACCCTATCATTCTCCTAAGCAGAGTTGTCTTCCCTTGCAGTTCACGCTAACTGGATAGCGAGACATTAGAAAAAAACAACAAATTGAAATATCATTCCATATAGTAGGCCTACGTTTGTAGTTATTAGAAGAACCAATTTGTATTGTTAAGCCCGAGTGCCACTTATCCGGGAGCGACCCTTGTAAGATGAATGATATGGTACGATTTTGTGAATGTAAAACATATTTTGTAAAATATATTTGCCTTTCGAAATCTGAAGTGGGAAATTTTACCCAAACAGCGGCGTTTCAGCTTACTCGTCCACAAACGCCATATTTACAGTGATCTGCGGTTCGCTATACCTACAACCATGTAATTCTGACATTCACAATTAATTAACAACATGAAATATACTATAATCTTACATTAATTAGGGTTTTTTTGTTCCAGGGATGAAATCAAGTATATATAAAGCTTTTAGACTGGTCTTAATCTTGTCCGTGGCCGTTTTAATTATATTTATAACATATACACACATCGGTAAGTCAAATTATCATAATTATAACATACACACATCTGTAAGTCAGAACATTATATATATATATTTATAACAGATACACACATCGGTAAGTCAGAACATTATATATACTATTCAAAAAAAGTAGGGGATATTTGATTTTGGGGGCATAATACTAAAATATGCAAATGACTACGAAAAAAGTCACTATAGAACCTAACAGAAGAAACATTTCCAGTTACATGTGACGCCCAAACGCACCAATAGCTACCGCATGGAATGCAGGTGATGCTTGGGATCATCATGGGGGTCCAACCCAAGATTTGCACGACTCTGACTTTGAATGTTACAGTCATTGTGGCATTGAATTCCAGGGTGGAAACATCAGTTTAATTGTTTTAGTGACCAGAAAACAAATTTTGATATGCGTCGGCTTACCCAAAACCCCACCCTGCTCAGCTACATAAAACATTAATGCTTTGCATCAATGATATTAAATCACAATGTGATCCGACATCATTATACAAATGATTTCTCTGTTTAAAAAGCTAAATTTGTATGCATGCCTATGTAATTTAGAGACGATGCTCGCAGATTTCCTTAACAGAAACCTGGCAAACCCTCTCCTGCTAAAATTCCTGGATCCGTCCCTGCTGGCGTCTGTAATTCGTGGTAACGTAATGTGAACGAAAGCAGTGAGTTTAGAGGTCGGCGACATTAATATTGTCAAAAGAAAGTTTATCTATTGAACACAAATTAAAATGTATTTTTTAGACACAAGATGGCGAAGACGGCATGATAATAGAATACGAAATGTTCAACTTGAACCCAACAGTTTGTCTCATGAAGGTAATTCAGACACAGCTGGACGAGACACAGAGGTCCGTGCTTACAAGCTACAACACACCATGGCAGTTGCACGGGAAACCGAGGACCGTGCTAACCCGCCACATCACAACGTGGCAGTTGTACGGGAAACCAAGGCCCGTGCTAACCCGAAACAACATACAATTGAGATTTATCCATATACGCGGGAAAGCGACGAGCACCCGACTTTACTCAAGCATCCAGAATCTAGCGATTCAACAGCAGATATCAATTCACATCGATCACATCGTCAAGTCGCTGAATATGTTGCTGATGGTAAGTCTTAGATATTTCGGTGAAAACTCCACATTTCCAAGTATCATCTTGATTAATTTTATAATCGAAAAAAAATCATCCGGATCAGTGGCGCCATACGAGGCCTCGTATCTGGCCACCTTGTCCTGGAGCTGAACGGAAATCCAATAAATTGACGGATTCACTCGATTTATTTCCACATTGGTTCTATCTATCAGCGTAAACAACACATAAAATACCACTGAACTCAAAAATTTGCATCGTTTGAGTTGTATTCGTGTATTGTTGTTTCTATAAACTTGGCCATATCAAGACTAACATATGGTTCAATTTTATTTCAATAATTCGCTTGCGCGTAGCTAGGGTTTTTTACCAGTGAGATGAAACCGGAGGACCCGGAAAAAAACCAACGAGGTGGAGAGGCGATCCTTCTCGCACAGCGCGCACACGTTAACCACTCGGTCATTCACCCCCCCCCCCCCTCAATTTGATGAGAGAAAGTAAAAGTTAAACCCGTCTTTACCGTACTGGGGGTTGGGATGGCCTAGTGGTCTAGAGTGCCGCGCTTCGACCTCTAGGTGGCCGGTCACCTCTGGCTTGCGGCTGTGGTTTCGAGCCCTGGTGTGAGCGTATGTGGCATGGAGATAGGGGCGCCTTTTCAACCTCCTGGGTTTCCTCCGGTTTCCTCCCACTGCTAAAAGACCCCTACGCGCAAGCGGATTATTGAAATAAAATTAAAACCACATGTTAGTCCCGAAATGACCTAGTTGTGTCGCGTGGACGTTAAACCCCATTTCTCTCTCTCTCTCTTTACCGTACTCAGTATTTTCGTCTGTTTCAGATGCCTTTATATCAGACAAAGTAACCAGTTTGAACAAATATTTCAAACATTTAAACTCCGTCAACTTGAAATCAAAAACCAAACTTCTGATCGTGACGTACATGAGAAGTGGGTCATCTTTTACCGGGGAAGTATTACAGCATCACCCGGATGTATTTTATATGTTTGAACCGTTGTTGATGCTGGAGAGGCATATGTCATTAGTCTTACCTATTCCGCTGATGTTTATCAATCAACCAAGTATGTAAGTTAACTTATTATTCTTTCTAGAGGAGCCACGGTGGCTCAGTGGGTAGGACGCCTCCTCGTTAGTCCGGAGGGAGGTCGCGGATTTGACCCCGATGTTGGTTGTGAAAGTTCTTCTGGATTTGCCAGTGTGGTTTTTCCATGTCCATGGTGCGATACAGCTGTACAGTCGTTCGGATTGAACGAAAAACTGAGGTCTCGTGTACGCATTGTCGTAAAAAGACCCTTTAGCAGTTCTAATTTGATATAAGAGTAGGCCGTAGAGGGTTGGTCCGTGCAAAGGCCTACTCTTATATCGAATTCCAACTTTCGCGGCCAACACCGGGACTCCACTGACCACTAGCGAGCCAGCGTCGTACCCACTTAGCCACCGCGGCTCCCTTCTGTAAAAGGTGATATTAGATCAAAGAGAGATAGAGAGAGAGGGGGGAGGTGGTTAACGTCCACTCGGCTAAGCTAGGTGGGAGCCATGGTGACTCAGCGAAAAAAGGTGCTGACTCACTAACCAGGAGGGCCAGCGTTTAATCCCGGTGTTGGTCTAGGAAGGTGATCGGGAATTTCTATAGAGTAGTGTCCCGTTATCTGTGGTGCCAGACTGGAGTGTCTCGTTGTAATTCGAAAGTACCGTTGTCCGTGATCAGTTTCCCTAAAAAAAAACACCGTATGGCGTACACACTTCTTCATTAGCCCCATTTGATTTCATTTCTATCTTTATTTGAACTTGCAGGATGGATGGCCGAATGATTAGTACGTTCGCGCTGTATCGAGTCAACTAGCATGGTTTCGAATCCCCGGTTGTACGTGACTAGAAGTAGGGTCGCCTGTCTAACCTATCCGGTTTCCTCCCACTACGAATTATTGAAATAAAATCAAACCATATGTTAGTCCCGAAATGACCTAGTCTGTGTCGAGTGGACGTAAAAGCCCATTTCTCCCTCTCTCACTCTCTCTCCCTCTCTCTCTCTCTCTTTTTTTATTTGAGTTATACTTAGTTTATCTTATCCTTTCAGTGGAGAAGTTACCGAACCTTTGTTTCTCGACGAAGCCTTAAAGACCCTCGACAACCTCTTAAACTGTAGATTCACTCTCATGGATATCGCCTCGTTCTATAACGCCCATCTGGACAGAAGTCGATCCACTAAACAGTTTTATTATTGTTCGTACAGACTTCCCGGGGTGTTCGGCATCATCACCTGTTTATCGTTTCTCTACAACCATTGTTTGAAGGCGTCCGTGACGGTTATTAAAACCATTAGACTACCCATGAAATGGGCCCCGGTCTTGATGATGAAGAATCCGGGCCTGAAAGTTATCCATTTAGTAAGAGATCCAAGAGCTACACTAAGATCACAAGCTCATTATGGAGGTTTTGATCTAAATAGAATTGGTTTATATTCAAGTCGATTTTGTCAAAAGTTAGAAAAGGATGTTAAAATGGCAGTAGCTCTGAAACGGCATAAAAATTCCGCCATTTTACGATATGAAGATTTGAGTCGAGATCCAATAGGCGTATCGCAAACTATATTTAAATTTATTGGCCTAGATATAACCGATAGCGTCCAGATGCATATTATAAATATCACCGCTTCTGGACACGAAGAACACTGTGCTCTGTGTGTATCTAAAGCGAACTCTGCACTCGCCTCTCAACAATGGAGACTAAACATGGACATACGTGATGCTCGAACAGTAGACTCGAACTGTCTGACCGTATATAAAACGTTAGGATATCTTCCAGTGACAACGCTTCAAGATTTTACAGATTTAAAAATAAGTCTGTTAAGAGATTCTGAAATAACCCTTTAATTAACGCAGTTTTCACAAATACGTATCATCGTACTATGAACTGAGTATGACGTCATCGCAGCCATCTTGTAATTTTGGCGTCATATCAAATAACAAGGTGTAAAGTTTCATGTTGAGTCATCGAATTGACGGAATCTTGGGCTATTGTCGAAGAACGTCGCCCCCGAGAACAACAACATGGACAACATTTTAGTAGCCGTCGGGGCCCAGTTCCAAATCCAGAAATAAAAGCGGCGTGAAGCAGAAAATGTATTATATGCAGTTACTTTCAGTTATTTCGCCCTGTGGACAAATTGAAGTGTTTCCTAGCTGTTTCAGTGACGTTTTTACACAGGTCAGTCACAGGACACGATGAACAAACATTGGCGTGCGAGTTTAAGATCCCTAAGCAGTTGAAATTCGATGTATAAAAATATCCCATAACACGCGACACGCGGTAAGGCGCAGAGAGGGGGGGGGGGGGCTCTACTCGACACAAACTAGGTCAATTCGGGACTAACATGATATGGTTCAGTTTTATTTTAATACTTCGTTTGCGTATAGGGGTCTTTGGCGGCGAGAGGAAACCGGAGGACCCAGAGAAATCCCACAACTTGTACATTGTACGAGAACCCTTAACAGTTGGGATTCCATATATAAGAGTAGGCTGTAGCGCCACTGTCTAGTCACTAACTCACCCTTTGCACATTGTATAGCATATGCCCGCCCCATCTTCATAAGTTCATTCGGAGAACAGTGAGACGTTAAACCCCATTCGTAACACGGACAGGAGATCTTCCTTTGTTCTTTTCGTTCAATAAGCAGACTGTTTTACCTCTACTAAACTTACTGGAGTGTAGCTGTGCAATAACTAGACATTTTCGGTGTTATTGCACACTTTTGTGGTTTACGCTAGTGGGGCCACAAGGTTGGGAGTATGGTGTATGTACATCTTCATTAGCCCAGTCAGAGCAGAACAATAGGACGTTAGATCCCATTTCGGGGGGTTGGGATGGCCTAGTGGTCTAGAGTGCCGCGCTTCGACCTCTAGCTGGCCGGTCACCTCTGGCTTGCGGCTGTAGTTTCGATCCCTGGTGTGAGCGTATGTGGCATGGAGATAGGGGCGCCTTCTCAACCTCGTGGGTTTCCTCCGGGCACTCCGGTTTCCTCCCACTGCTAAAGACCCCTACGCGAAAGCGAATTATTGAAATAAAAATTTGAAAAAAAAAACATATGTTAGTCCCGAAATGACCTAGTTGTGTCGAGTGGACGTTAAACCCCATTTCTCTCTCTCTCTCTCTGAAACCAAAATTGTACCACGTATAAGGCCCTAAATGACCTAGCTTGTGTCGAGTGGACGTTAAACCCCGTCTCTTTCACCATAGACACCGCTATGGTCAAGTTCGAACGCCAAATTATGTACAGGAGTTTTGCCTTTCTAAATAAGATATTGTATTGACTTGGTATATACAGGTCACAATTCTATGGAATACAAGTTTGGATTACCTTGAATGAAATCTAACTTGAGTAAAATGTAATTATGGAAGTGATCAAGGTTGATAAAGGTAATTCTAATAACTACATCTAATATAATACCGACCAATTTCAACTGAAAATAAAACAAATTGTTTAATGGATAACTTGTCAAGTATTTATAATTATCAGGCGCGGATCCAGGGGCAGGCCTAGGGGGCCGTGCCTCCCCCCCCCCTCGTCAGCCCCAGTGTGACATAGTTGATTTTTCGTTTTCGTTTGCTTTGTTACTGTTGTAGTGCATATCTGCTCTTTAATAGATGATATAAACATGATTTTCGCATTATCTCCGCTGGGGACTACACCAAACCTGATTATTACCCTTTGCTCCAATGTATGGCCCCTCTCTCGACAAAATCCTGGATCCGGGCCTGATTATGAAAATGATCAAGGTTGATATGGGTAATATCCAATGTAACATGGACCAATTTGACCTGAAAATAAAACAAATTGATTAATGGATAACTTGTCAAGCATTTACAATTATTTCATCAAACAGATAGATGAAAATTAATTAAAGATACGTTATGGGAGATAAGATAAAGAGATGACAGTTCTCACTATAATAGTTAAAAACTAGATAAGGTAATTTGCTGAAAATTTCAGTCAAATTCATCCACTATTAGCCGAGAACACAGCGAGTGAAATATTCACATAGCCTCGGTCATCATTACTAAAATCATTAATATAAACAGCATAGTCTCGATTACACACTTGATTGATTTAATTATCAATGGCCATTAAGCGGCATATAGGAATTTAATCCGCCAACATCGAAGACTAGCCTTGACATCAAGAGTTTATTATGGTCTGGATATGTTAATTAATGTCCAATTGATTATTTAGATAACATTTCAGGCCTAAAGAAAGACCTGTAATAAGCAGATTTTGCTCTTGCATAATGCTATTTTAATATTACCAGTGATAATATTGTTGATACCTCCTCGTAGAGGTAACCTGATTCCACGCAAATACAAAAACCTTTAGAACAACGACTCCACAGATTATTAGACCAATGACTGTACAAACCATTAGAACAATGTCTACAAACCATTAGAACAATGACCCTGTAAACCATTGGTCCAATGACTCCCCAAAATATTAGAACAATGACTCCACAAACCATTAGAGAGAGAGAGAGAGAGAGAGAGAGAAATGGGGTTTAACGTGCACTCGTCACAAACTAGGTCATTTCGGGACTAACATATGGTTTAATTTTATTGGGGTTGAGAAGGCGCCCCAATCTCCATGCCACATACGCTCACACCAGGTCTCGAAACCACAGCCGCAAGCCAGAGGTGACCAGCCAGCTAGAGGTCGAAGCGCGGCACTCTAGACCACTATGCCTCTAGACCACTATGCCCCCCCCCCCAAAAAAAAACCCATTAGAACAATAATGACTTCAAACCATTAGGACAATGACTACAAAACATTAGAACAATTGACTCCACTAACTATTGGTTTAATTGCGAGATGACTGTGTTACAGTTGTAATTGAGTTGGGACCGTATCGACACAATCTGCTTGATCACGTGTTTATATTGACAACTTGGTAGGTATAATATACATCAATAATCTATGATAATAAAGGTAGAATAACCTGTTTATATGTAGGTGGAGTCGATATATAAGTTAACTGTGGGATATCAATTTAAATCCAAATTATATAAGTTTCATATGACGGTACAAATACATCCAGTACGCACATTTCATCAGGGCAGGATGGTACTAGACAATCGAGACTATTTCGGCTAATTCTCGTCTCGTCCAAATTTTGAATATTCATAAATTGCTCATTTTTCATTAACCATTCCTAAACTATTATTATAGGAAGAACATTCAGCTTAAATAATACATATTTAATAAAACTTTAAACAAATACGGAAATGCAGGAGATGAAGTTTAACGGGGCGTCAACAAACGATTTGCAGCATTTTGAGAATAACAGACGATTAAGACGCATGAAAAAACAAGGATGAGTGGTGTTTCCAAGGATCATGGTCCACATTAAAAGAAATGAAATGGGATTGAAGTCCTACTGTTCTGCTTTGGCTTAGTTAATGAAGATGGGCATACACCATAGAGCGTGCTATAGACAGCTGTCCATGGCAGGCCCTCGGGAAACCACGCCGAAAAATCCCGATGAACTTTCCTTTTTCCAATGCAGGGACCTCCAGGCTAGCGATCCAGCGTCTTACCTACTTAGCCACCGTGGCTCCTCAAATTCAAAGAGACCATAGCACGTTAACACACAAGTAAAGTAAATATATGCATACAGCTGTTGGATGTCAATAATGTATAGCATACAGAAATTATTATCAGTCTATTGTAAAAACATTTAGTTTCAATAGGGATAAACCTATACGATATGGCCGTATTTAATGTTGGAAGCCGTATATTCAAGAAATATCGAACAGTTCAAATAAAATACCGCTTTGGAAAGAATGACTGACAGTTTATTCTAAAAATTCAGTTTCAATAAGGATTAGCCGTTCTGAAATGAACGTCATTGTTGTTAAAAAATAATATAGAAATATCGACAGATCGGGCATATGCAAGAATTATCGATCCGTTTACGAAAAGATCTGAAGACTTAAATTAGCGAGGTTGAAAGAGTGATCAGGATATATATATATAAAACCTCATGAATCACAGCTGTATACCAATAACTTCTTGGGATTAAAATGGCCGTCAAAACTTTTATGGTAAGTCAATGATAGCTATTGTAGTTTTATTTTCATCTGGAAAATTGAAATATAAATGCAGACTGACTCAAGTTATGCAATTTCATTTAGAAAGGTTTGTACCCGCTGAGGTAAAACGCTATACATGTATTTAGAAATAATTCTACTCGTGTAATGGCGGAAACTGTTGTAAATTAACTTGGATTATTGTAATTGGCACTATTTTCACTTCTGTCTTGGAGATATTGTAAATGATACTTGGCGGTTTTGCATGTTCATTTGGAAAGTTGAGGTGAAACACTATTTTTAGAAATAATTCGTCTCGTAAAATGGCGGAAACTGTTGTAAATTAAGGGATTATTGTAATTGGCACTATTTTCTCCTTTTTCTTGGAGATATTGTAAATGATACTTAGGGGTGTTGTATTTTCTTTTGGAAGTTTTCTTTCGGTGAGGTAAAGAACTGTTTGTTTAGATATAATGTTACCCTAAAATGGCGGCAATGTTGTAAATGGTAGTAGCTTCTCATTTGTCTTGGTCTCATCAAAATTAGGTTTGATGTAGCTCTGCTCAATTACAGTGGCGGATTTAACGGGCTCAATGGGCTCGAGCCCCCTCCTCTAGAAATGCCATCTTTTCATAGCACTCGCATGGATTGGTCCACTGAAATAACGCCAGGATGCGCTAATTTTGTGGCAGAATTCTATTTTTTTCTGGGGGAGGTACTTCTAAATTGCTCCGACACAAGTGCCTGAAATGCCAGGAAATCACGCTTCCGGCCTCCAATTTCTGAAAATTTTCGTGTTTTACCTTGCGGGGCTTCTGGAGGGAGAGTCCCCCAGACCCCCCTTACGGGATTTCTCTTTGCCAGGGATATTCACACAGTTAATTTAAAGTGTTGTGATTTACTGCCACGAAGACCAGAACCCCGAGGAACGACGTGCGTATTCTTTCTTAATAAACTTCTGATCACTCTTCTTATTTATTGGGTAAATTGCTAAAATATCTGCTGCATTTTTGATACAAAGTGCAACTTTGATCCAGTTTTTGGAAGATTCCAACTTTGACTCATACCTTGTAGTAATTTTGGTATGGCTGTTGAGTCAATTTTGGAAAACTCGGACTCATTTCCGATTTACTTGTCAAACCACAACACTGTCGAACTCTACGATCAAATAACAAAAGCCTCCTTGTACTGAAAGTGAATCTTCAAATGCGTAGACGTTCTTTTTTAGATACGTTATTATTATTATACCTTTTATTTATGGCATACGTTTCGTTTCTTCCAATCTTTTGTGTTTTACTATGTGTTTTTTTGGGGGGTGGGGGGTGGGGGGGCAGTGCTGCTCCCATTTGTAGTCACGCATCATCAGTCATACCTACCATGTCATAAATCATGACAATACTACTCTACCTGGTGCTTTAACGTCTGCTTCCACAGAAGTAATATCGCAGACAAGAACTAGGAAAGCCGAAGCTTCTACCTTGTTTTACAATATGATTTTGCATTCTTTCCATTTGCGGCCTGGGGCCATGGAGTGGGTTGAGTGGGAAGTTCTTCCCTTTATTTAATAAAAAAACGTATTGTTTGGTAGTTGCTCCGCGGAGACAGCATTTATCCGTCCTTTCTGGATTGGTAGTGTAGATGTCATCTTTGTGGGTTTAGTGTTTAGGTATACTATCCTACTCTGCGGGTTTGGTGTCTTTTTAGCGGATCAGTGTTTAGATGTCGAGGCCGTCATCATGACAGTTATTGCCACTAGGCTTATATTTGACGGAGATGATGTCCTGTGACATGGTGGCGTTTCTGTGAAAGATATGATTGTCTGTGGCAGGTAACTGTGAAATATATGATATGATTATCTGTGACTTGTTCACGAATTCGCGACATAGAGATGATGTTGTGCCACGGGGTCATGTATCTAACTGTTATGTACTGATCATGCAATTGTGATTTACTACTATGTGAATTTTCTTTGATTAATTTAGTAATTGAACATATAACACAAGGAACAATTTTATGGATACACAATTACTGAGTTTGATACTAAGCGACGTTTCGACGAGGATATACAGAATATGCAACAAAGATAAGAATAAATACAATTAAAGTTTAACACCTTTGATTAGGGTGCCGTTGTGTGGGATTAGTCCTTAATGCCCCCCTAATCAAAAGTGTTAAACTTTAATAGTATTTATTCTTATCTTTGTTGCATATTCTGTATATATTTGCCTACTATTCACATTTTGTATCATTTGCTTGATAAAGACGAGAGTATCCTCGTCGAACCGTCGCTTAGTATCAAACTCAGTAATTGTGTATCCATAAAATTGTTCCTTGTGAAGATTGTGAATATTGTTTATAATTAGGTTTTATATATTTGTTTTATCTGTGCTAGGAAGTGCGATGATTTCCCGGAAGCTGATAAGGTGGCTGTTATATTTAACCATCGGTTTCATGGTCTGGCTTATCACAACAAAAACAGCAGATTGTAAGTTAAAATATTATACCGGAAGTGACGCTTTCCGGAGATAATACTCCTTTATCACTGGTGGACAGAAGTTACATGTGTGAGGGGCGGCTTAGGGGAGAAAGCCACCGCATGCAACGTATTTTCAAATTATGGATTAGAACTTTGTGTAATATTACACATCAGTCTTATTGTATATGAAATAAGCTTTATTAACACCAGGGAACAAGAATAGGTTGTTGCCAGGAAACATATTCCAAGTCACTTTATTCTGTAGTAAACATCCAACAAGAGGGTTACCGAATATTTTCATCTATAAAGGGGCTGGCACTTTCGAATTCCAATTGTCAAAGCTACCTCCGTTTTGCGTACCATCCCTACAACTAGACACTTCCCTTGTCATGCCCTCCTGCACCACTGTCAAGGGGGCCCTACGCCCCTACGTCAACAAATATCTGGTAACCGTCCCTGCCAACACCGGAATCGGACACAGGAGCTCCAGGTTAGCGAAACAGCGTCTTACTCACTGAGCCACTGCCGCTCCCCGAGTCGTACACACAAAATGCTTTACTCTGGGTTGGATTACAAACGGGTTTTCTATACTACGGCGGGAATAAAGTTATTTTGACTATTAAAAAATAATTGCCTATGTTATTTTAGTGAAAACGATAATGCCTATTTCATACTTAATGTGAAATTGCCAATATTACTGTCACGATGTCGAGAGCGAGAATTTTTAAAAAATAATCTTCCTTTAAATGATGCGTTTTTAGAGCCCACTGAGACTATACTCGTTGGCCCATTGACATTCCATACCTGGGGGTCACGGCAGCTACGTGGGTAGCCCTGAGGTCGGGAGTCCGATCGAGAAAGTTCATCCGGATTTTCGTGCGCGGTTACCCTTGTCAGTGATGCATGGCGGGGGGCGTGACAAGTACGTCCCGTGTACACATTGGCGTGCACGTAAAAGATCCCTTGACAGTTGGAATACGATATAAGAGTAAGCCGCAGTGCCGCTGCCCAGACAAAATGTCTTTTATAGCACTCTTGATTAGCTCAGTTCGGAGCATAACAGTAGGACGTTAAACCCCATTTCATTTCAGTCCATACCTGAATATCACATGATACAACGCACAAAATATACAGTGACGATATACGGAGACAAACAACACCATGAACTTTATTTATATTTAATTTGGGGGGTTGAGATGGCCTAGTGGTCGAGAGTGCCGCGCTTCGACCTCTAGCTGGCCGGTCACCTCTGCTTGCAGCTGTGGTTTCGATCCCTGGTGTGAGCGTATGTGGCATGGAGATAGGGGCGCCTTCTCAATCTCGTGGGTTTCCTCCCACTGCTAAAGACCCCTAAGCGCAAGCGAATTATTGAAATAAAATTAACCATATGTTAGTCCCGAAATGACCTGGTTTGTGTCGATTGGACGTTAAACCCCATTTCTCTCTCTCTCTATTTCTAATTTCTTACAGTTTGGAATCCAAGAGACCTCTCTGAACGGAAGTGACGATTGTCTCAATGAAACTTGCGAAATTCCGGGGAGACAACCCAAACATTGAATTCAATTTGTTTTTAATTTCTTACAGTTCAGATTCCAAGAGACCTCCCTGAACGGAAGTCTAGTGTGATACTATTGACGTATATGCGAAGTGGTTCGTCATTGGTTGGTGACATCATACAACAGAGCCCGGATGTGTTTTATGTGTTTGAACCACTGATTATGCTGGGTCGATATCATAAAATAAACACAAGTGCAATTCCTCTAATGTTCCTCAACTCTAGCTCGATGTAAGTACAGAGAGAGAGAGAGAGAGAGAGAGAGAGAGAGAGAGAGAGAGAGAGAGAGAGAGCACGTGCGTGGGGTAACGTCATTGTAAATCAATGCTCATGTATTTGTTTAAGTGTACTGACTCATTTACCAGTATACATATTATAATTACATACAAACAATATAATGTCATGAAAAGTAAATATAGTCAGACACAAAAAATTATGGGGTTAAATTAATAGCATAAATAAGGCACAAAAGTATAAAATAACAGAAAACATCAGTATGTTTAAACATGTTAATTAGCTCGGGGTTTAGGACAAATTTCAATTATTATTTAATGAAGAGGGCCTTTTCCTATTGGCAGAAATGAACAACTTGTATACATTTCATTGTTCAATTTTTTTAACATATGCGTTTTTTCGCAATTCATTTTAACAAAGCAGTTTCAAATAAAACGATTATTTTCCACATTGTTTAGGTTGCACCATGTAATGTTATATAATTATTCCCTTTCAGACGGAAAATAAAAGATACGAAATCATTTCACCAGGTGGCCGAGAAAACTATCCAGTCTTTTCTGTCCTGTGATTTGGAGGAAATTGATATCTCTACTCTCCGTACTGGCTACTATTCAAAAAGTCTTTCTACAAAACTTTACAATCGATGTTTACATAGCAACCACGGGGTATTTGGTTTAGTTCTGTGTTTGATTGATCTACAGAAACGTTGTTATACATCGAAAACGAGGCTAGTTAAAGTGATACGCTTACCGATGCAGACAGTATCAGAAATGATGGCGAATAATTCAAATTTAAAAATAATTCATTTAGTTCGTGATCCAAGAGCGGTGTTTGTGTCTCAAGTGAAGATGAAGAAATACACGTTAACAGACGTATTTAAATTTACTGAAACGTTCTGTGATAGGTTGATAGACGATCTATACGTCACTCTTGATATTGCCCGGAAATATCCAGGGAGAATCCATCTTTTATCGTATGAACAGCTGTGCGACAATCCAGTGACAATTTCTAAAACACTTTACAACTTTCTTGACCTCCATTTTACATCAAAAGTAAAACATTATGTTGAGAATATCACTTCCAGCGGCCACGAAGACGGTGCAAAGTGCGCAGTGTGTACGTCACGCGCCAATTCGTCATTAACGTCACAAAAATGGCGGTATTCTATACGTTTCGAGGGTGCCAAGCAACTAGAGGAGAATTGTAAAATAGTATTTGATATGTTAGGGTATAAAGGTTTAGAAACTAAGGAACAGCTGCTCGATCAAAATATAAAATTATTTCAAAATACCGAAATATATGACCTGGTCTGATTTTCAATATCACCGCAAGTGACGTCAATTGGGCAAAATAATTTATCTAAACGGGCTATGTTTCAAATGGGAAAATTCGATATCAAAATCTAACTTGTTTCAATGCCGCGAAATAAGTAATTCGTATATGCACAGGTGACATTTTTAAAGCTTAACATGTTCTTAAGGCTTTACAAAAAATTAAACCTCTCCACTTATTGTGACAAAATGGTCTATACGTTAAATTGAACCGAACATATACATGTACATAGAACTCTACTAGATTTGATATTATATTATATGTGACGTTTTCAACTCTATACAACTTCTGCTAGGAACGGACGTATTAAAACATCTAATGTATTCAATATGTTTTTTACGGGATACACACGAATGTTCTCTGCTCGTTTTGATAAAAGGCACGAGCTCATTAAACATTATTTATTCAAAGGAAATATGCAGTGCAGTTACAGATAGTATAATCTCATAAATATACAATACCAAATAAGATGATCACCTGGTACCATTTTTCCTAATTGTCGTATGCTTTATAAGCCGGAGTTTACTGTCAGTAACTCAGACTTGGAATAGAGCTCCTCTCGGAGAATGTCTATTTCATGTTCTCAATAAAGGTCTATCAACTATGCTGATATTCTGTTATCTGTGGTGTTACAATATCGGGCCACGAAGTGAGGGGTAAGCCCTGTTCTCATTGTCCTCTTTTTCATGGGGCGAAGTAATTCGAAAAAAAACCTACGACTCCGCAAATTCAAGTACGATTGACGTGAAACTTGACTTGCTAGTTCCTTGGACAATTGCGTATCGATTGACGGATTGCCTAGATGGCGCCAATGACTTTATGCTGGCTACCTGATCCATAGTACGCTCGCAGTATTAGTAAAATTTATGAAGGATATCCGAAATTGATTTTTTTTTTCGATCACGTTCTCCTCGGTACTTGATCCATATTATGTAATAGTAAAATTTGTGAAGGATATTCGAAATTGATTTGTTTATTATCCTACGTAATTATTTAGTTTGTAACATAAGTATTCGTTTGCAAATAAAATCAGTACCATTGGGATTGTTAATTAAATTGGATGTTTTCAGAAAACTTCATCAGTAGAGTCTTTTTTGATGACACCTTTTTGGCATCTCCAAAGACCCTTTAGTAGTAAATGTAAAGATACTTTTTCTCTTTATGAATATTTTGAAGGCGACATATTATCATCTTTAAAAGGGATTTATGGATATTTCCAAATAAAATCAGTACAATTCGGAATGTAAATGATTTTTTGTTTTAAGACAACTTGGACAGTAGAGTATTTTTGTTGCAACCCTTTTCTAGCAACTCCGAAGGCATTTAAACGAGCCCCGGTGTCTCAATGAGTAGGACGATGTCCTGCTAACCTGGAGGTCCCATGTTCAAACCCTGCTTTGGTCTCAAAAGTTCATCGGTATATGGACTCAGACTAGTAATTATTTTCCTTATTTCATGATGGACAAATGTAATGCAAGTTATAAATTGATAATTTTCCCTTAATTGGTTGACTTTTTGTCTAGAATTAGAGAAAAGGGATCAAATTTGCAATTTCATAGCAGTTTTGGGTAATACAGCGGAGGGATGGGGAGGAGGTAAAGTGTCTTTCTGCAGAGCAATCATTGTGTCGGAAGTGAGATTTTCACCCACAAATCCCAGTAGTAAAAAGTCTATACGGTCAACCCCCTACAAAGTTATTATAAGGAGATTGCCAAATGGGTTCCCATTGTGCCTATAAAGATTGGAACCAACGGGATGTTGAGCAAAAAACTACAGCCTTTGACGTTACAGCCATTTAACATTGGGCAAATAATTGCACGTCTGAGCCATATATTCTGCGCTTTCTAGTCAAAACAGAGTATTTTTAGAACTATAAACTTTGTCTGTTGGCACCGAAAGTGACACCATTATAGATCTTCTGTTGGTGGCAAATATTAATTTATGTATTTCGACCTTATAGGTGTTTCCAGTGTCCCCTTATGGGCTTACGCACCGGTATAGAGATAAGCATTGTTCAGTTTACTCAAAAGTTTCACAGACTGATGCCAAAGGTTCGTATTGTCATTCAATTCAAGACATGCTTGTAACCGGAAGTGACTTCATTTTGGATAAACTTAGAAAGCTGACCAACCAAACATGCTCATCAATGTGCAAAGTAGTAAACAACCTCCAAACCTGCTGGTCCACCGTTGATCCTGACGAATCGAACAATCCCTGCATTAAGCATTAAAATCTTAAGGGAGAGACAGAGAAATGAGGTTTAACTTCCACTCGACCCAAACCAAGTCATTTCGGGACCAACACATGGTTCAGTTTTGTTTCAATAATTCGCTTGCGCGTAGGGGTCTTTAGCAGTGGGAGGACACCGGACGACCAGGAATAAAACCCACGAGGTTGGACACTGACAGGCGACCCTACTTCTTGTTCACGAGCTGAACGTTTACAGGAATTGTAGGCGGACCGGTCGGGTGTACGGACTCGCATTTAATTTTTAAAGGAGAATTCATCATTGTCGTACGAATCTGTTGCCTAACATACAATATCTAATGTACGAATAAAGATAGTGGATCAAATGCTTGGCTCAAATTTAGACAATAATGATTTACGACTATCAATGCAACAGTTCATAAACCAACAAATGATCGATCCCGAATTGTAGATCATACTGATTTATTACACGTTTTATTACGATTTCAATCGATTTCATATCTCTCGTTACACCAGACAATACATAAACAGCTAATCCCGAAATCTAGCCTACCATAAAGATTGGACATGCTTTGATACACACTTTATTAAATAAATACCTGGTGTCGATCGTAATCGGTTATCTAATATAACTACACAGTAAAGCAAACAAGGGATTATCTAGATTGGTTTTAAAAAATGCGCCTGGTGAGTAAAAGTCAGAATTACATGTAATTGTATAAAGAGAGAGACAGAGAGAAATTGAGTTTAACGTCCACTCGACACACACTAGGTCATTTCGGGACTAACATATGGTTTCAATTTTATTTTAATAATTTGCTTTTAATATCGGGGACTAATTAAGTCGCGTCGATGTCATCCTTATCAGTGATTGTAGCGGCCTAGCGAATATTCACTGCTGATCAGTGTGACACACACACAGTATCTTCTCTAAGTTTAATATACGATATCACCCTAGGTCGAAGTGGACGTTAAACTCCAGTAACGAACGAACGATATACTTTAGTGGCAAATTCTTTTTTGGAAGCAGACGTTAAACAGTCAGATTACTACTACTATTGGATTCTAATATAATATCGACGTTCAGGCAGGTACACTGAATGAATGCCAGTCAAGTCGTCCACAAGATATAGTAATACGTTGGTAAAGTCGTCAACTCGACATAGTTTACTTCCGGGACATGGATATTCTTTCTTAATTTATTTCTCACATCGACATCAACCCCCAGACCACTCGTGAAGGATGGAGCGTTGGGCAGTTCTATCGGACACTTCTGACAATAAAACTGCACACTCTCCAACTCTCCACGAACGATCTGGCGATACGTCTTCCGACTCATGGCCGTATTGCAAATACGATGTTGCCATCGGTTACTACCATCGCATTGCAACGCCTCTTGTCGGGGACCCACTACACATTTCATACTCTAATTTAGTTGATCGCCTGTCCAACCTCGTGGGTTTTCTCCGGGTATTCCGGTTTCCTCCCACTGCTAAAGACCCCTACATGCAAGCGAATTATTGAAATAAAATTAAACCATAGGTTAGTGCTGAAATGACCTAGTTTGTGTCGAGTGGACGTTAAACCCCATTTCTCTCTCTCTCTCTCTCTAATTTAGTGTGATGTCTTTTTCTCCCCGATTGCATCCTTTGTTTGAATCCCAGGTTCGGAAACACGGTTCTCTAACACAATGTCATGATTTTGTAATCTACTTAATTACTGTAACCGGTCTCTTTCGCCAATGACAATAAAAAAGAAACCTTTAATTTAATCAATGGTTATATGAAATCAGTGATTCAGGGAAAATAAAGTATTTTTTTACTACCAATTAATTCTAATGTTCTGGGTTAACCAATATGGCGCCACTGGCTTCAATCGTCATAATCAAAGCCCCGTATAGGGAAAGTTACGACAACTCATAGATCATTTACAGGCGCCATTTTGGGTCCCAACTATGACGCCATAAAAACTATGACGTCATGGCGTCGTATAGCCTTAATTAACAAAACGTTTTATTTTTTTCTTGGTATATCGTTTTTTGGGATACAATTTATCCTAAACAAATTGCAAAAGAATAGTTCGGATAGAGTCTCTAGACCATAATGTATCCTGCGGTTCGGGTAGAGTCCCCCTAAACAATCATGTACCCTGTAGTTCGGATAGACCCACTAAACCATGATGTACCCTTTAGTTAGATGTATCCTGTAGTTATGATAGTATCCAATCCATAATCTACCCTGTAGTCTCTAAAACATGATGTACCCTGTAGTTCACGGTCCGTATTCAAAGGATATCTTAAGTCTAAGACAGCCACTTAACTACTAGGTTTCACTTAAATATACGTAACTTCCTGTAAGCGGTATTCAAATAGTAAGTGCAGGAGGGCTGCACCACACACAATTCTACACAAAAACAAATACACGGACACGACATCATACTCAAAGACCACAAACATAAACAAACCAAAGAGAGTGAATGGATCCGGGGGCTAGCCGTAAGCGTCCACTGCGCTGTACAGTCCCGGGCCTGTGGTGACACAGACTTCACTTAATTTGAAAACAACTGGGAATGCAACCCAAAGAAATAATTATATAGTGTCAGCATGCGTCATGATCTATTATATGTTGCAAGAATTACGAATGCAAGCATATTGTTGTATAAATTCCGCTACACAAGTAACCACATAGTTAAATGTATCAGAAGTAGGCCTAGTTCAGAACTAAATCAATAAAAGGATTGAAGTATATTAAATGCATTTAGGACACACATTACAACCGTCACAGAAACAAAAAACAAAAAACAAAACTGAATACAAAGAAGCAAAGGAATAGACTATCTAGGGAGACAGCCGTCTGCTGACTGAGTGGCGTGACGTGAATCTGCCGTAATAATAGTTGTTATGACGTCGTGGTTTAGAAGGTGCAATTTCCCAATAAAAGGGCGATAATCTAGATAAAATAACGTTGAAATATAAAAAACTATTAGTTTTTAAGACCATGCAATTGTACAAACCATAGTATAATTATTATATAATGTCCCACGTAAGAAATGCAAAACAGGAATGCTAAAGAAATAGTAAGTTATTAGTCTATTCATAAAGGCATAAAAATAAGGGCGATAATCCAGATAGGACTAGACATCTAGAAGCATTTATATAGAATCATTATCCAATATGTAGTCAGTAATATCGTTATAAGAAATGTCAAACTTATTATGTTGAAGAAATGGAAGTTTTGAAATTTCTTTCAAAATGCGTAATTGTGTACCACCTTTGGCCGTGCACTTAAAATTAAGAGTTTTTATTCGGGAAAGAAATAGTTCTTTATTGTTGCATATTTTTAAAAATCGTAATGCCTGTGAATAGAAAACATTGTATAGTGTCGTATCTGGTATGTTACTATGAGCTGACGGGTATTTTACTACTTCAAAACCAAATTTGTCCGTTTTATCGAATATACCGACATTAAATTTGTTATTAATTATATTGATGTCCAAGTCAAGGACAGATGCATTTATAGTGCCCGAATTTTCTTTATTTAATATAAGTTCAGGAGGATATATTTCATCTTTGTATTTATTGAAGTTACCATTATCATTGATTGGTGTTATGTCATCAATGTAACGGAAGGTATAATTTAGACTTTTTGCTACCTTGTAATCTGTTTTTCTTTTATGGTCTTGAAAGTCGAATTCGTATTTATATAAATGTGCATTTGCCATAAATGGGGTCAGTTCCCATTGGTAAACCAATAGTTTGTTGTATTATCTGATCCCCAACCTCAAATATGGCATTGTCAATGAGAAAATGTATAATATTTTGAAATTTTTCTTTATCGAAAACTACAGTGTTGGCATTGCGCCGTTTTATGATCCATCTTGCATCTTGTGAGTAGATGGCCATCAGATTTCTGCCTTTTCCGAAAGCACCATTAAAGGCCTTATCCACGAACCAATCCAAATTCGTTTTAAGGTCTGCATGTTGTAGCATAGTATATAAGGTAGAAAAGTCGAAAGTTTCTATTGATCTTGGCACTGTTAAAGCCCCAATAACACTTTTGTTGTAATTGAATAATATGTCCCAATCTTTATTCTGGTCAACAAATTGTATTATTTTACTATATTCAAATAAATTGATGATACAAATTTCATCGTAACACACCTAATTTAAAAAATTTGAAAAATTCAACTACATGATTTGAAAAGGTTAACGTAAACCTTTTCAAATGTGACTTGGATTTTAAAATATTTTCGAACCCTCTGGACAAGTAAAATATGATGTAATGGATAATTTACACAACAGGTAGGACAAATAAACATCTAGTACTTAGAATAAGACTATTATTTATTTTCTAGAGCTGCCAAGCCAGCAAGAGTGTTATTGTCCCTTTAAGTATCAAATTTTCCCTTAAAGTTAAGTGAGATTATAATGACTTCTTTTAATGTTGTAGAAGCAATCCCGTAATGGTGATTTTAAAAGGTAGGGGATTCAATGTCGCCGAGCGTAGCTGACCTTTTTTCGTCGTCAATTTTGATGTTGTAGTGCCATAATGGAGTATGAGGTTATTACCACCGAGATATGTTAAGGATATCTTTCCCCGATCATTTATCATTTTATGTTTGTATATGTTTCCATGACTGGCATATAATAAATTTAAATTCATTTGTGATGACATGGCTTTATAGATTTCAGAAATTATTTATACTACCACTAGAAGCAAGTTATGATCTATTTTTTACAACTCATTGCCATATATACATAATCGGTATTTATTTCGGTAAAATATAATGCAACATGAATATTTCGCTACACAATGTACCGTCAATGTCAGGTCTGTCAAATGGAGGTAGTCACACAATATCTATGAATTCCTCAAACGATAGATTTATATACAACACTGTATAATTTATCCAGTCTAACTGAGGAGGCAAGGGTCATTGTGTATTGCTAATAACATGTTGTTTTCTAGTTGCGTTACATTGTTAAAAAATTAAAGTTTACAATATCCATCATTATACTACCACTATTTATTGTAATCTATTGGAATAGATTTTCTTTTTTTTTTAAAAAAAAGTCTATGAAAACAGCTGTTCCGACAAAGGATGCACACTATCATAATTTATCGTAAATTAAAATCATACTATTTTAATGGGTTACAATATAATATTTCGACAAACATTTTCCTGGTGATGTACACTAGAGTATAGTGATGCGCTTAAGGGGGCATAACATGCTTGCAATGTCAGAAATTCGTGATTTTTGGCAGTGAATGGTATTCCATAAATTGAAAATTCATGCTTTTTGGCGAATGTGAGTATTCCATAATATAAGTGTGCAGTTAAGTTTTCACATAGCAAAGTATATGTAAAATACAACCTTTGAATACCGATTTAAGGTAATACGGTCAGTTAAGTGGAAAAATTGAGTATTTTTACTTAACTTTTAGAAAACCTTTGAATACGGACCCAGATAGACTCTCTAAACCATGTTTACACTGGGATAAACCATAGTTTTGTAAAAAGGGGGTCGATCGTCAAATGAACATGAATTTATTGTACGATATGTTAATCCTGAAATGACATAGTTTCTCATAAATGAATATTATATTGTCAACATGCTTAAAATAGATGGATGCAATAGATTTGGTGTAGAAAATTCTAGTTACACACTGTTAACCACACAAAGATGTCTAATGTCAATAATTCATAAAATATACTTTATTCAGCTGGACGAAAATTTAAAAATTTATACATGTATAAATGTAGATATCAATGATCTACGTTACATATACATATATGCACCTTTCGTTTGAATCATATCATAAAAATATCTTATTTCATAAAGTCTTACGTATTTGTCGACATTAAGGTGTACTTGTTCTATTGTTCCTTTTAGTCTTTGAATTTTCTTGTTTAACATTTAGTAGGGATGTATGCTTTTATAGGTGGAACAAAAAGTCGGTAAATGTTTAGATGGGTGGAACAAACTCAAGACAATTTGTAACAAATCTCATATACTTTTGATACTGGTTGAACATCAGAACAACATCATTCTTTTCATTGGAAATGGGGGGGGGGGGCAAATACCCAAAGGAGTCGGACAAACACAAAACTAAATGCGTCCCCTTCATTGTCTACCTGTGGAATGACGTCTTTGTATGTTGCATTTGTGTCGTTTATATATAAGACAAATTGATATTATTATTGACACATAGGTGGGGAGTGATAACGTCTTACCCCAAACAATTTGCAAAAGGAACCATAAAGTTTCGGAGAGCGATATCTGGTATCGCATGACACTCATAAAACATATGCCCGGAACACATGTCGCGCATACACATATAGCAGAGTGGCGCTGGACACCTTTTATTTAAATTACACTGATTTTAAGTTATACTTATTTCAAATGTTATATCCATCCGTCAATTTAAAGAAATTTCGATTTTCGAAAAATTGATGATAAAATTAATGATCGATGACCGAAAACCGACGCACAATCCGGAATGGCTCCAAACCAAAAAATCGAGCGCATATTTTGCCGGCTAGAGGGAAAAGTGGTTTATCTCCCAAATTATTATATATATTTTGATTTTTCACTTTAACCGTCTGTACAAAAAAATCTGATTTTTAAAAGCGTATGCAAGTTAAATATATTTAAGAGCGCTTTTATCTGGGAAATCTTTTACTTCGTGCTCTTATGAATTCGGCTATATAACAATGTACTCTTTGGGTTGTATAATAATTAATAATGATAGTATGTTCAGCTATACTTTTCCTTTTTAAAAATGCATGTTTTATCGCCTATAGACTCTTTTTCGCGGAATTCTATATTATATCTATCAACATTCCATATCCCTGTCGGGGCAGGAATCTTCGACACAGAAATATAATTGGGCATAAAATAGATAGTGAGTAAGCAATGACTTGGGATCCAAAATCGCGTCTTTTTACATTTGACGTCATATTTTCATGTCGTCATATGAACTTTCTGACTTCACAGTTGTCGCAACTTTATCTATAATACGGCTTTGGTCATAATGATAAAATGACGTCATGCCGTCTCCAGTTCATCAAAGCTTCTTGGTTATTACAATCTTTTGATTCTGTAATGGCTGAATGGTTAGCACGTGCGCGCCTTATCATAATATCTGTGATTGAGTCAACTGGTGTGGTTTCGATTCCCCGGTTGTACGTGACAAGGAGTAGGACCGCCTGTCCAACCTCGCGGGTTTTCTCTGGCTCCTCCGGTTTCCTCCCACTGGTAAAGAACCCAACGCACAAGCAGATTATTGAAATGACTTTGAATCATATATCTTTAGCAGTGGGAGGAAACCGGAACTATCATCAACAGGTTGTGATCTCGTCTATAGCTTCGGTTATCACACATACATTACTAACACCACTTTAAACGACATACCCTGACACGTGTTAATTGGGACGTTAAACCCCATTGCATTTCGTTTTGTTTTGTAAATAAATATCCAATGACTAAAACCGTATCAACAGCTGTCGTGGTTTGTTGATTATGTTTATTTCTTGGGTTGAGATCGATTAATCGATACGAAGGCGAATAATTGCCGTATTAATTACTAATTTAACCGAATATACAGAACGTAAATAATTAATATCAATTTATACAAGAAACATATGGTCACTCTGTTTAAAGATATGTGACTAGATGATCGCGGCTCTTCTCTTTGAGAACGCTTCAACCTCCAGTCTTTCCGTGTTTAAAAAAATATTTAATATTAGGGGAAGGTTTTACGAAGTAAACAAGAATGTATAGGAATGTATAACAAGTGCTAGCATATTATTAGATAGAATGATACAAGTATCGGATAACGGCTCCCGCCAGTAAGTATACATGAAATGATCTGAAAGGGTAAGACGCTGGCTCGCTTGGCTGGAGGTCGGGTGTTCGATCCCTCTACACTGGCCGAAAAAGTTCATCCAGATTTTCCCGCGTGTTTTCCTCTTGTCAGTGGTGCAGGACGGAGGGTCTGGCAAGGACAGCTGTCTATAATAGTCGTTCGAATGTGACGAAAAACCTAGGGCCTGTGTACACATGGGCGTACACGTAAAAGATCCCTTGACAGTTAGAATTCGATATAAGAGTAAGCCGTAGTGCCGCTGTCCGGGCACAATTTCCCTCATAATACACTGTGTGGCTCTTCACGATCTTTTTAGCCCAGTACGAGCTGAACAGTAGGAGGTTAAAACCTATTTCATTTCATTTCCTACTGGGCTAAGGAAGACGGGCATACGACATGCAGTGTGTCATGGGGGTACACTTTCTTGGACAGCGGCAATACGGTCTACTCCTATATAGAACTCAGTACGTCACGGGAGGACGTGACGGAAAATCATAGTCATTGTCACGTACCAGCCGGGAATTGAAACCACGTCGCTTGACATAATGCCACCCTACCCAACCCGAAATACGAATGAATTAATCCCTGGTGAATATATTTCGTCATTCCAAAGTTGTAAAACAGTCTTGCGTACGCTTGATCACGCTGAGAGATGCCGACACCATGACATGAATACATTACAATTTCAATTTTGTATCAAATGACAATTTCTAGTTTATGTGAAGTATTAAATGGCATATAATGATATTTTATGTACGATATTCAATGACAAATAGTGACAATATATATTTCATTCGTTGAATACTAAAATGGACTAAGATGTAACATATTGATATCATATGAGAGTACATAAACTGATTTACATTCATTTTTTACGTAATTTCTTATCAGTTTTATTCGTCGAAACACGCTCGCAGGCCAAACGAAATGGTAGTTGCTCGTTTCTGTTTAGTCCAGGCTTCATCGGAAGTATGGTTTGATATTTCATTCACGCCTGTCTAACTTCGTGGGTTTTCTCTGAATTCTCCATTTTCCCCCCGCTGCCAAAGACTCCTACGCGAAAGCGAATTATTAAAATAAAATTGAACCATATGTTAGTCCCATTTCTTCTCTCTCTCTCTCTCTCTCTCTCTCTCTCGCTCTCTCTCTCTCTCTCTCCGCATATTAGTTGCTTGTTGCTTGCTGCTTTGGATAGTCAGTCGACTTTACAACCTGGAGCGAGTTGACGTCGGTGTTGGCTATGTCGGTGTCAATGTCATTGGTTAAGAAGTCACGATCACTGTTTTGATTAAAACATCCCCTCTTGAATGGCTGTTGCTCATCGAAAATGAGCATCGTGGTCCGCCAGATTAAGTCGATGTAGGAGGTTTGTTTTTTGGGAGAGCCGAAAAAATATGTGACCAATTTTATATGCTGTTCTGTTGATTGAGATGCCCAGTATACCGGTAAGTGTGCTGTCAAGGTTAATTGAGTTGCCATGGTTAATTGAGTTGTTAAGGTTTATTGAGTTGTTAATTGAGTTGTCATGGTTAATTGAGTTGTGAAGGTTAATTGAGTTGTTAAGGTTTATTGAGTTGTTCAGGTTTATTGAGCTGTCAATTTAGTTGTCATGGTTAAATGAACTTCTTTAAGACGAGAGTATCATCGTCGAAACGTTGCATGTTAATAAACCAGTAATTGTTAATCCATAAATAGTGTTTTAGTGTGTTAAGGTTAAATGAGTTGAAATTAGAAGTCAGTTTATTGGATATCAGTAATAATTTTGATGTGTATGGCCATCCGAAAGATGAAGTGGAAATATTCAATCACAATATGATCTCTTATGAATTAATGAAATGCTATATCATACAGAAAATATTGGGAAATATTAAAAATAATCACACATATATAATATATTTTTCTATCTATTTAAAAATATATATTTACCTTTTGTAAAAAGAGCAGGTTTGTGGTAAAACTAACCACAGTGTCGTATTATTAACACATCACGTAACCCGGCAACAAGTTTTAAATATATATTTAAGCTAAATATATCACACGTTTACAACATATGTTGTTATTTTTATTAAAAATTGACCCTTTTGATGTTCGGATGTCAAGATAATGTATTTAGCTTTTTATTGTAATTTAATATTTTGGTCTGTATAAAATGTTTCAGATTTGACGTTGCTTTTTTTTAAAATTGATCTTTTTGATGACTGTAGGTAAAGATGATGTATATTTAGCGTTTACTGTATTTTAATATTGTGGTCTATATGAGACGTTTTAGTATATAATAAGTGTCTATTTTGATTTATATACATTGTTTATTTATATACATTTATATACATACACTGTTTTAGTAAAGGCTATACAAAATAAAAATATATTTTGTTTTCTATATACGTAGTGATTATGAGTTCTAATAATGGAAACTGGATAAGATCAACTTGTCCGGTGAGTATATTTCATCTTTATACAGATGTGACGTCACCCTTTGGTGTTGGATTACCATTACTTGAAATAATGTACGGGCAACGTACCAGGCATGCATTATTCATACCATTCAAATTTGAACCCGCGTGGAGATTTTATTAAAATGCACGTATGTGATTGTATCTGCATATTTTGATTTATTTGATGATCTCGAGCATTGGTGTTCGATCCCTGCATTAGCCGAGAAAGTTCATCTCGGTTTTCCGGCGTGATTTCCCCTTGTCAGTGATGCAGAAGGAGGGCCTGACAGGACAGCTGCCTAGTCGTTCGGATGGGACGAAAAACCGAGGTCCCTTGTACAAATTGGAGTGCACGTAAAAGATCCCTTGGCAGCTGGAATTCGATATAAGAGTAGGCCATAGCGCCGCTGCCCGGGCAAAATTTCCCTCATAGCACACTGTATGGCGTATGCCCGTCTTCCATTAGCCCAGGTTAGGTGCAAACGAGTAGGACGTTAAACCCCATTTCATTTCATTTCATTTGTAATATATTGCTACAACTCTCGAGCTAACGCCCGCATGTAGTATCTCTATATATTACTTAATGTCGCACCAACGCCGGATTAACCGTGATGGGTGCCCTGGGGCCTGGAACATGTGGGGGGCCCTGATCACCGACCGCGCAGCTGTGGCCACCGCGAGCGCCGCTGGCGCGAAGCCCCACAAGGGGTGTACGGGGGGGGGGGGCTCTCCCCCCTGGATATTTTCAGAAATTGGAGGCCGGAAGTGGATTTCCTGGCATTTCAATGGGCCCCATTGTTAATCCGGCCTTGTCTCGCACTCTCGACCGTTAAACCACACTTATTGATTGATGTATTTATGTTATAATGTCATGTTTTGCGATATTGTGCATGTAATCGAGGGTCATGATAATGTACATTGTTTTATTCTAGAGTCCAGTACCGCCTAACGATGTACTTGTGTATTACAATATTAACGCCCGGTACATACCAGACATAAAACAGGTCCTTGTTGTTGATGAGTTATAGTTGTTGGTAAGTTATTGTTGTTTATAAGTTATTGTTGTTGATAAGTTTTTATGTTGTTATCTTATTGTTGTTGATGAGTTATTCTTGATAATGGATTATTGTTGTTGATGAGTTATTGTTGTCGATAAGTTATTATTGATGAGGTTTTATTGTTGTCAAGTTATTGTGGTTGTTTAGTTATTGTTGACAATAGGTTATTGTTGATGATGGGTCAATGCTGTAGACGGGTTATTGTTGCTGATGGGTTATTGTTGATGAGGGGTTATTGTTGATGACGGGTAATTGTTGATGATGGACTATTGTTGATGATGGATTAATGTTAATGACGAGTTATTGTTGATTATAAGTTATTTTTGTTGTTTTTATTACAGACTGCTATCAGAGGAATGGGGTGCACTTTCAGAGGTTCAATTATTGTCATATTTCTGGTAGCAGTGACAAGTTTAACCTTCTTCTACCAGACCAGTTCCATCAAACATATTGGCGGTAAGAATTAAAAGATGACCGAGATCTTTTAAGCAAAAGTTTCTTTATCTTACCGTATTGAAACGGAACAGACTGACACATGATCTAATTAAAATATATCTTTATTTCGTTTTTAATTTATCGGAAGGGTCTTTTACACCTCTGCAACAGATCTTATAATTAACTGCCATTGTCGTGGGTTGACGTCGAATGGGACGCAAAACCGCGGTCCTGTAGGACGTATCGCCGCTGCCCGGGCAAAATTTCCCTCATAACACAGTGTATATATGGCGTATGACAGTGTTCATTAGTCCAGTATATGATCAGTATATGCCCGTCTTCATTGAACAATATTTCAATTCATTGCGTACATATAGTAACGGGGGGGGGGGAGATGGTAGGTAAAAAAAAGAGTGTATGACACAAAACTTTCAATATTGACATACAAATTTATATGGTGTTAAATTTGCCCCCAGCTGATTAAATCAGATATTAGGTGTGTCGCCTGACACTGTGTCTCACGGCCTAAACAAACAGGATCCCTAAAACTAGTAAATGTCCAGTTATCTCAAATGTGTCCTGGAGGTTAGATATTACATTTACGTACGAGGCCTTCTTCATAAGGCCAGTCGGGGTAGAACAGTCAACTGTGCACATTGACAATTGTGTTATTCGTACATTCGCATTCTAACATTTTCTTTCTCTTGTGGGTTATTTTTCAGAACGAACCGGTTATTTAGCCCCCAGAAAATCTTTGATTCAGCCGATCAGTAATGGAACAGATAAATTAACAGGATTAGCTTCCACACTCGGTAAGTCAGTAAGATACCTGGTACGTTATGAAGACATTACGTTTGGTAAGTCAGTAAGATACGTAATACGTTATTAAGACATTACGTCTGGTAGTTAGTAAGATTTTGCGTCTGGTACGTTAGTAAAGCATTACGTCTGGTACGTTAGTAAGGTATAACGTCTGGTAAGTCAGTCAGATATCACGTCTGGTAAGTCAGTTTGATATCACGTCTGGTAAGTCAGTTTGATATCACGTCTGGTAAGTCAGTTAGCTGTTATGTCTGGTAAGTCAGTTAGATATCACGTCTGGTAAGTCCGTTCGCTTTCATATCTGGTAAGTCATCAGTTAGATATCACGTTTGGTAAGTCAGTTAGATGATGTATGGTAAATCAGTTGGATGTTTTATTTGGTACGTCAGTAAGATATCAAGTCTAATAGGTCAGTAAGATATCAAGTCTAATAGGTCAGTAAGATATCAAGTCTCGTATATCAGTAAGAAATGTGACTAAGAGCCGCGGCAAAACTTCAAGATTTCCATGTCAGGTACTCACAGGTCATGAGCAGTGTACATACCATTCTATTGCACATTCTACTGCACATTTCATTTTTGAACACCTTATACCACTTCCTAATATTATTAACTGTTTGAATACAAATATATGAAATATTTTACTTTATAGATAATGTTAAAACAGTCATTGCGCGGTATGAACAGACCAACAGAGGACCGGAAATAAATGTACTCCTGTTGACGTACATGCGTAGTGGGTCTACATTTACTGCGGATCTACTGCAGCAAAGTCGTGAAGTGTTCTACGTGTTTGAACCGCTGATTACATTATTACGATACGCCATGTTACCACCATTTGTGTACATACCCGTAGTAACATTTGATCAAGCTCCAGTGTAAGTTGAAATTATTCCTGATCACTAAAATTTTGAATATTTGCAGACACAAAATGAGCGGAGGCCAATTTATGAAAATACTGAATTGAATTCTTCTTAAATTTAAAACCTAGATAATGTAAATGCAATTTGCTGAAAATTTCAGTCAAACTGATCCACTATGAACCAAGAATTAAGCGATTGAAATTCCCGCCAAGCCTCGATCATCATTACTAAAGTCGGTACGATAAAAAGCATAGTCTCGATTATCCATTTCATGATTAAATCGGATAATAATTCACTAAAGATCACAGGCTAGCGATGCCATCGAGGGTTGATTTTGGTCTGGATAATGTAATTAATGTCTAATTAATAATTTAGATAAAATTTCAGGCCTAAAGAAAGACCTGCAATAGGCTGATTTAGCTCTTGCATAATGTATGTTTAATAGCAATGAATATTTATGTATTTTATTTTTCAGGTATTATCTACAAAAAATGAATAATTTCAAGATGTTTTCAAAACGGCTTCTGAACGCCTTCCTTACATGTAAATTTTCACAAGTTGACATGGCAACTCTTCTACAACATCATGTCAGAAATAGTTTAACAACATTACCTTTCTATAATTGCACGAGACAATACAGAGGTATATTCGGACTATTTCAGTGTTTACCTCATCTGTATGAAAGATGTCAGAGATCCCCGGTATCTATCGCTAAGACAATTCGTACCCGGATGCAAACGGCGGTGGAGATGCTACAATCAAATCCAAAGTTAAAAGTCATACATTTAATACGAGATCCAAGGGGAACGTTGAGGTCTGAATTACAATATGGAAAGTTTCGAAAGTCGGAACTGTTAACTTATGCTACGACGTTTTGTAAAAACGTGACAGAAGATTTGGAGATTGCGCGGACTCATCCTGACCGTATTAAAATAATTCGCTATGAGGATTTGTGTGACAATCCGTTTCTGTTATCGAAGAAATTATATGATTTTATTGGAATGGAATTCACCTCAGAGATCAAGAAATATATTCACAGTATAACTTCCGCCGGAAATGAAGTAAATTGTCCTCTGTGTACGTCTCGTGCTGATTCTAAGATGGCGTCCAAAAAATGGAGGAAGCAGATAACAATTAAAGACGCGCTCACAATTGATAATGTATGTTCTAATGTGTTTGATTTAATGGGGTATATGCCTGTTAATACTTTAAATGAACTACGAAATTTGAATGTAAGTTTTGTAGCCGAACCAAAGATTAATGTTTTGCGTTAAAGTTAAAGGTGTTTTAAATAAGAAATCAAGATTCAATTCTGTGGTTTAACGTCATCAATGCAGCTATGAATGAATGAAATAGGGTTTAACGTCCTACAGACAATAATGGTCAAACACATCAAATTGGGTTTTACGTCCTAGAGACATTTATGAATAATGAATTAAATTGGGGTTTACGTCCTAGAGGCATTTATGAATAAATGAATTAAATTGGGTTTTACGTCCTAGAGACATTTATGAATGAATGAATTAAATTGGGTTTTACGTCCTAGAGACATTTATGAATGAATGAATCAAATTGGGGTTTACGTCCTAGAGACATTTATGAATAAATGAATTAAATTGGGTTTTACGTCCTAGAGACATTTATGAATGAATGAATTAAATTGGGTTTTACGTCCTAGAGACATTTATGAATAAATGAATTAAATTGGGTTTTACGTCCTAGAGACATTTATGAATGAATGAATTCAATTGGGTTTTACGTCCTAGAGGCAGTTATGAATGAATGAATTAAATTGGGTTTTACGTCCTAGAGACATTTATGAATGAATGAATTGAATTGGATTTTTACATCCTGTAGACAGTTACGGTCAAATCTCTGAAATTGGGTTTAACGTCCTGGAGACAGATATGGACATATTGTTCATCGCGACAAGCAGTCCTAAACATAACACCCTTTCTTAGAACAATAAACAAATGAAAATGTCTGGTATGAATTACATGGTGGGGGGGGGGTAAATTGATAAAATGGCGAGCTCGATCATTTCAGTATCAATATCTGGAATAATTTTAATTTGTTAAAGTTACATTGTGGGAGATAAGATAAAGAGATGGCAGTTCTCACTATAATAGTTAAAAACAAGATAGTGTAAAGGTAATTTGCTGAAAATTTCAGTCAAATTGATCCACTATTAGCCGAGAAAAAAGCGTTTTGAAATATTCACATAGCCTCGGTCATCATTAGTCAAATCATTAATATACACAGCATAGTCTCGATTATCCACTTGATTGATTTAATTATCAATGGCCATTAAGCGGCATATAGGAATTTAATCCGCCAACATCGAAGGCTAGCCTTGACATCGAGAGTTTATTATGGTCTGGATGTGCTAATTAATGTCTAATTGATTATTTAGAAAACATTTCAGCCCTAAAGAAAGACCTGTAATAAGCAGATTTTGCTCTTGCAGAATGCTATTTTAAATTGAGTAGTGAAAAACTGCAGCGAGATGAAAGACCAAAAAATCAGATTTACACAAATCTGATTAAAACACAGATCCTATTTCGTTTGATTTTTTTTAGATTGTAATTTCGATTTGCTTGTCCGTATTACACTAGGATCTGACAGTGTTGTCATATAACCCGCGTTCTGGTTAGTGTGAGGGATTAGCTAATCAAACGGTCTGTTACGGTGTGTTTTTGTGTACGATGTACGGAACTGTTGGTATCCTACTAGAAAGATCAACACTGATTGGTTAATCAATTGCATAACGTCATAGGGTCAAAGCCCCCCCCCCCCGCCTCGATCGACACCTAATGCGATCTACCACTACAACTGGTCTGATATTCAAGTAGTCGAGGCCATTGAAAGTATAAGTGTGTAGTGGGTATCACTTTATTCTGACAACACGATCCTGTGTGACACTGTCTTCAAAAAGATAAGTGTGTGGCTATCGTCTACTGTGGCGTTCACCTTTTGCTTTCGTTTATATACATTCCGTTGGTTCCCATCTTTTCAGGCAATCTTCTCATATTAATTTTGTAGCGAATCGACCGTTAAGTTTATAGCAATTCTTTCTGTGTCTCTTTTCTCCCATTGACTTAATTCTGGACTCTTTGCCCACCTCTTTCCCCAAATTTTCGTTGGACGGAATGCTTTCCACTACAGACAAAGGAACAAATGGCCATGTCTTTGCACTAAAATTTGTATGAGGTTGAGGTTGACCCCCCAAAATTTTGAGATACACAAACTTGAAGAAACATACTAAAACATGTAACAAGTTGCCGCACATATCACCGTAGCCAACCTGATAACGCCGTTATCCTTCTGCCTCAAAATCATGAATATTTACCAAAACCTGGCAGATAATATTAATTCAAACCCTCCTCGTCCATTCTAGACCAAAACAGCAACAAAAACGGGCATGCAAAGGGGGATAAAAGAGACAGAGAGAGAACTGCTATAGACGAACTACAATTTGGTGGCCTGCATCCTCATATATCTTCTTTTTTATTATCTCCCTTTATATGTTATCTTCTTTCAGTAAAATGTGCATGATGAATCCAACTGAAATGGGGGATCACGGTGGCTAAGTGGATAAGGCGCTGGTTCGCCAGCCTGGAGGTCGGGTGTTCGATCCCTGCATTGGCCGAGAAAGTTCATCTCGATTTTCCGGCGTGATTTCCCCATGTCAGTGATGCAGAAGGAGGGGCCTGACAAGGACAGCTGCCTAGTCGTTCGGATGGGACGAAAAACCGAGGTCCCGTGTACACATTGGAGTGCACGTAAAACATCCCTTGGCTACCCGCGCAAAATTTTCCCTCATAGCACACTGTATGACGTAGGCCCGTCTTCCATTAGCCCAGGTTAGGTGCAAAAGAGTAGGACGTTAAACCCCAACTTAACGTCCTACTGTCCAGCTCCTAACCTGGGATAAGACGCTGGCTTGCCAGCCTAGAGGTCCCGTGTTCAATCCCTGCGTTGGCCGAGATAGTTCGTCGGAGTTTTCCGGCGTGGTTTCCCATTGTCAGTTGTGCAGGGCGGAAGGCCTGACGGAAACAGTTGTCTAGTCGTTCGGATTGTACACATTGGCGTGCACGTTAGAGATCACTTGGCAGTTGGAATTCGATTTAAACCTAGCGTAAGGCGTACCACCGCTGCGCGGGCCAAATTTCCCTCATAACACACTGTATATATGGCATATGCGAGTCTTTATTAGCGTAATATATGATCAGTATATGCCCGTCTTCCTTAAATCCCATTTCAATTCATTGCTTACATATAGGAACACACATACGGGAACATAAATCAAGCAGTAACATAAACAATAACATTAACACTGCCGCTACATATTCACACGAACTCGTTCGTTTACATAAACCCGTTGACTATAAGCATTAATAAGCAAACTTTATAGACAGACAAATCACGTTTGAGTAGCATTTAGTTTTGTGGAAATCGATCACTAAGTCCGTATGTTTTATTACTCAAAATGGGGCGGGGCGAATGGTTGACGCGTGTGCATTGCATCATAAAATCAAGTGGCGTGGTTTCGATTCCTTACTTGTATGTGACAAGGGTGAGTGTCGCCTGACCAACCTCGTAGGCTTGCGCGTAGAGGTCTTTAGCAGTGTGTAAAAATCGGAGGATCCGTACCCACGAGGTTTCCGTATGTGACAAGGGTGAGTGTCGCCTGACCAACTTCGTTGACTTGCGCGTAGAGGTCTTTAGCAGTGTGTAAAAATCGGAGGATCCGTACCTACGAGGTTTCCGTATGTGACAAGGGTGAGTGTCGCCTGACCAACTTCGTTGACTTGCGCGTAGAGGTCTTTAGCAGTGTGTAAAAATCGGACGACCCGTACCCACGAGGTTTCCGACGTTGTTCCCCACTAGTAGGTGTTGCAGGACGAGGGGCCTTTGATATTTGGAATTTGATATAAGTGTAGGGCGTAGCGCAGCTGTCCCAGAAAAATATCCCTTATAGCACACTGCATGGCGTGTTTCACGTTATTTCATTAAAATAAAAGCGTGTGTTTAACGACCTAAACATAACAAAATACATTTGTCTAAAGAGGTTACGGTATATTGCGTAGACTCATAGGCGTACGGGGAAATTTTTGACTGGGGGGGGCGTTGGTGGTTGGTGCCCCAAAAATGTTGCTAGGTTCTTAGTCGTGGTTTACTGTACTCCAAACAATAGAGGGTTTGAGTCTTAAGATTTCTATTTAATTGCCTAACTATAGACACTCTGAATTTAAATTCGCTGTTAAATTGGACACATTCAAGAACACAATATTTTTCTATACCACTTTTACAAAGTACAATTGTGTTGTGTGCCCAAATTTTCCCAGCATTTGGTGACCAAAATGGGGGGGGGGCGGCCGCCCCCCAGCCCCCCAGCTCGTACGCCTATGCGTAGACTTGTTAGGGTTTATTATTTAATTTAAATAACAGCGGGTTAAAATCTAACTGAAAAGTCTCAGATTATGTCCAACTTTTAAATAGATGTATTACTACAACTACTTTCGCCAATTTAAAAAAAATAATATTTTTGATAATTTTCCAACTTTTCCTTTTTCCGAGTTTTATGATTTGATTCGATTGAAAACACAAAACTCGGAAAAGTCGGAAAAAATTGTCCGACTTTTTTGTTTGAATAGAAAACTCGGAAAATATTTTCCGACTTTTCCGTTTGAAACAAAAAGTCGGACAATTTTTTCCGAGTTTTCCGAGTTTTGTGTTTTCAATCGAGTCAATTCATAAAACTCGGAGAGGAGAAAAGTCGGAAAATATTTTCCGAGTTTTCCGAGATTTCCGAGTTTTCCGAGTTTTGTGCCTGACCTTCTAATAATGGAAACTGGATAAGATCAATTTGTCCGGTGAGTATATTTCATCTTTATATAGATGTGACGTCATCCTTTGATGTTGGATTACCATTGCTTGAAATAATGTACGGGCAACGTGCCAGGCATGCATTATTCATACCATTCAAATTTGAACCCGCGTGGAGATTTTATTAAAATGCACGTATGTGATGGCATCTGTATTTTTAATTGTAATATATTGCTACAACTCTCGAGCTCACACCCGCATGTAATATCTCTATATATTACTTAATGTCGCACCAACGCCGGATTAATCATGATGGGGGCCCTGGGGCCTGGAACATGTGGGGGGCCCCTGATCACCGACCGTGGAGCTGTGGCCACCGCGAGCGCCGATGGCGCAAAGCCCCGCAAGGGGGAGGGGGGTCCGGGGGGCTCTCCCCTCTGGAAATTTTCAGAAATTGGAGGCCTGAAACGTCCACTCAACCCAAACCAGGTCATTTCGGGACCAACACATGGTTCAGTTTTGTTTCAATAATTCGCTTGCGCGTCGGGCCTTTAGCAGTGGGAGGACACCGGACGACCAGGAATAAAACCCACGAGGTTGGACACTGACAGGCGACCCTACTTCCTGTTCACGAGCTGAACGTTTACAGGAATTGTAGGCGGACCGGTCGGGTGTACGGACGCGCATTTAATTTTTAAAGGAGAATTCATCATTGTCGTACGAATCTGTTGCCTAACATACAATATCTAATGTGCGAATAAAGATAGGGGATCAAATGCTTGGCTCAAATTTAGACAATAATGATTTACGACTATCAATGCAACAGTTCATAAACCAACAAATGGTCGATCCCGAATTTTAGATCATATTGATTTATTACACGTTTTATTACGATTTCAATCGATTTCATATTTCTCGTTACACTAGACAATACATAAACAACTAATCCCGAAATATAGCCTACCATAAAGATTGGACATGCTTTGATACACACTTTATTAAATAAATACCTGGTGTCGATCGTAATCGGTTATCTAATATAAGTACACAGTAAAGCAGACAAGGGATTATCTAGATTGGTTTTAAAAAATGCGCCTGGTGAGTAAAAGTCAGAATTACATGTAATTGTATAAAGAGAGAGAGATAGAGAAATTGAGTTTAACGTCCACTCGACACACTGTAGGTCATTTCGGGACTAACATATGGTTTCAATTTTATTTTAATAATTCGCTTTTAATATCGGGGACTAACTAAGTCGCGTCGATGTCATCCTTATCAGTGATTGTAGCGGCCTAGCGAGTATTCACTGCTGATCAGTGTGACACACACACAGTATCTTCTCTAAGTTTAATATACGATATCACCCTGTGGACGTTAAACTCCAGTAACGAACGAACGATATACTTTAGTGGCAAATTCTTTTTTGGAAGCAGACGTTAAACAGCCAGATTACTACTACTATTGGATTCTAATATAATACCGACGTTCAGGTAGGTACACTGAATGAATGCCAGTCAAGTCGTCCTCAAGATATAGTAATACGTTGGTAAAGTCGTCAACACGACATAGTTTACTTCCGGGACATGGATATTCTTTCTTAATTTATTTCTCACATCGACATCAACCTCCAGACCTCGTGAAGGATGGAGCGTTGGGCAGTTCTATCGGACACTTCCGACAATAAAACTGCACACTCTCCAACTCTCCACGAACGATCTGGCGATACGTCTTCCGACTCATGGCCGTATTGCAAATACGATGTTGCCATCGGTTACTACCATCGCATTGCAACGCCTCTTGTCGGGGACCCACTACACATTTCATACTCTAATTTAGTTGATCGCCTGTCCAACCTCGTGGGTTTTCTCCGGGTATTCCGGTTTCCTCCCACTGCTAAAGCCCCCTACATGCAAGCGAATTATTGAAATGAAATTAAACCATAGGTTAGTCCCGAAATGACCTAGTTTGTGTCGAGTGGACGTTAAACCCCATTTCTCTCTCCCCCTCTCTAATTTAGTGTGATGTCTTTTTCTCCCTGATTACATCCTTTGTTTGAATCCCAGGTTGGGAAACACGGTTCTCAAACACAATGTCATGATTTTGTAATCTACTTACTGTAACCGGTCTCTTTCGCCAATGACAATAAAAAAGAAACCCTTAATTTAATCAATGGTTATATGAAATCAGTGATTCAAATTTTAAAACTTAATTTTAATCGTTGACGAAGAGAAATTCTTGTCTAAGATGTTATATTGTTAAAAAATTAAAGTTTACAATATCCATCAGTATACTGCCACTATTTATTGTAATCTATGAAAACAGCTGTTCCGACAAAGGATGCACACTATCATAATTTATCGTAAATTATAATCATACTATTTTAATGGGTTACAATATAATATTTCGACAAACATTTTCCTGGTGATGTACACTAGGAATTTAATAGAGTATAGTGATGCGCTTAAGGGGGCATAACATGCTTGCAATGTCAGAAATTCGTGATTTTTGGCAGTGAAGGGTATTCCATAAATTGAAAATTCATGCTTTTTGGCGAATGTGAGTATTCCATAATATAAGTAGTTAAGTTTTCACATAGCCAAGTATATGTAAAATACAATCTTTGAATACCGATTTAAGGTAATACGGTCAGTAAGCAGTTAAGTGGAAAAATTGAGTATCTTAACTTAACTTTTAGAAAACCTTTGAATACGGACCCAGATAGACTCTCTAAACCATGTTTACACTGGGATAAACCATAGTTTTGTAAAAAAAAAAGGGGGGGTTGATCGTCAAATGAACATGAATTTATTTTACGATATGTTAATCCTGAAATGACATAGTTTCTCATAAATGAATATTATATTGTCAACACGCTTAAAATAGTTGGATGCAATAGATTTGGTGTAGAAAATTCTAGTTACACACTGTTAACCACACAAAGATGTCTTATTATGTCAATAATTCATATACTTTATTCAGCTCGACGAAAATTTAAAAATTTATACACAGTTAAATTGGTTAAACTTGAATGTAGATATCAATAATCTACGTTGCATATACATATATGCACCTTTCGGTTGAATCATATCATAAAAATATCTTATTTCATAAAGTCTTACGTATTTGTCGACATTATGGTGTACTAGTTCTATTGTTCCTTTTAGTCTTTGAATTTTCTTGTTTAACATTTAGTAGGGATGTATGCTTTTATAGATGGAACAAAAAGTCGGTAAATGTTTAGATGGGTGGAATAAACTCGAGACAAATCTGATATACTTTTGAAACTGGTTGAACATCAGAACAACATCATTCTTTTCATTGGAAATGGGGCGGGGGGGGGCAAATACCCAAAGGAGTCGGACAAACTCAAAACTAACTGCGTCCCCTTCATTGTCTACCTGTGGAATGACGTCTTTGTATGTTACATTTGTGTCGTTTATATATAAGACAAATTGATATTATTATTGACACATAGGCGGGGAGTGATAACGTCTTACCCCAAACAATTTGCAAAAGAAACCATAAAATTTCCGAGAGCGATATCTGGTATCGCATGACACTCATAAAACATATGCCCGAAACACATGTCGCGCATACACATATAGCAGAGTGGCGCTAGACACCTTTTACTTAAATTACACTGATTTTAAGTTATAATAATTTCAAATGTTGTATCCATCCGTCAATTTAAAGAAATTTCGATTTTCGAAAAATTGGTGATACAATTAATGATCGATGACCGAAAACTGACGCACAATCCGGAATGGCTCCAAACCAAAAAATCGAGGGCATATTTTGCCGGCTAGAGGGAAAAATGGGTTATCTCCCAAATTATTTATATATATATTTTGATTTTTCACTTTAACCGTCTGAAAAAAAAAATCTGATTTTAAAAGCGTATGCAAGTTAGATATATTTAATAGCGCTTTTATCTGGGAAATCTTTTACTTCATGCTCTTATGAATTCGGCTATTAATAACAATGTACTCTTTGGTTTGTATAATAATTAATAATGGTAGTATGTTCAGCTATACTTTTCGTTTTTAAAAATGCATGTTTTATCGCCAATAGACCCTTTTTCGCGGAATTCTATATATATATATATATCAACATTCCATATCACTTTTGGGGCAGACAACTTCGACACAGCAATATAATTGGGCATAAAATAGATAGTGAGTAAGCAATGACTTGGGACCCAAAATGGCGTCTTTTTACATTTGACGTCATATTTTCATGACGTCATATGAAATTTCTGGCTTCACAGTTGTCGCAACTTTATCTATATACGGCTTTGGTATAGCCCAAGTATAGCCCAAAGCCCTGTAGGATCATCATGACGTTACAAATATTTTCCTGCAAGCTTGATCAAATTCGATTGAGAACTCTATTGTTGCAATAAGTCCTCAAATGGAACTTATAGGGAAAGTTACGACAACTCATTTACAGGCGCCATTTTGGGTCCAACTATGACGCCATAAAAAAATATGACGTCATGGCGTTATATAGCTTTACTAAACAAAACGTTTTATCTCTGTCTTGGGGTTACGTTTTACGGGCTACAATTTATGATAAACTAATTGGAAAAGAAACCAATGCTGTTAGGTTCAATGAAAAAATGTCAGACAAATTCATACTCAAAATCGGCCGAATTCGGCCACGGAAAAAATGACGTAATTAACATAATTCAATACAGCGTCGCGTTCTCCGGAGATTATCGGAGAGCGATATCTCGTAATCAGTGTCTTTCGGTGGTGGTAGGATAAATAATGTAGGCATATCCTGTAGTTCGGACAGTCTCTAAGCCATGATCTACCAGGAAGTCTCCAAAACATGATGTACCCTGTAGTTGGGATAAACCATAGTTTTGTAAATATGAATTGTAGCCTACGATATGTTTACCCAGAAATGATATATATAGTTACTCTTATATGAATATATTGTTCAACGCGCTTTAAATATCTGGATGCAATAGACTTGGTGTAGAAAATTCTAGGTACACACTGTTAACTACCCATAGATGTTTTAATGACAAAAATGGTAAATACAGCAGGATCGCACTATGCGCAAACCCAAGAAAATCTTAAAGATAAATCTGCGGACAAGACAGTAAATAGACCAAACTGATCCCGCAGTGAATATTCGCTTGGCCGCTACAATCACTGATAAGCATGACATCGACGAGGCTTAATAAGTACGGCATATTAACTTTTTTACTCCGACAAATTAAAATCTCGAACATTTTTTTGAGGTAAAAGAAAAATAAATAAAGAAGTTTGAAGTTAAAAAATATTTCCTATTTAGTGTAAATGGGTATTAAAATGAGTAAAATGCATCATTTTGCCCGAAGCAGTTAGGTGTTACGTAAACATTGCACGAGCCGTTGAGCCAATGACTAGGGCCGTGTGCAGTCAACGCACGTGTTGTTTACACTCATCTGTTACAGAGTTAATTCGTAAGTAATTCTCTGTGAAACAGATTGTAAATAGACATTGCAAAAAATAAACAAATCAAATAGTGGTAAAAATCATAATTTATTCAGCTCAACATAAGACGTACAATGCCATCTTGTTGCATACCATTTATATAGTTGACTCATATCATATTTCATATATATACAGTATATAGATAAAGTTGCGACAACTGTGAAGCCCGAAAATCCATATGACGTCATGAAAATATGACGTTATGTGTAAAAAGACGCCATCTTGGGTCCCAAGTACCTACGCACTATCTATTTATAATATGCCCTATTTTATTGTTGTATTGGCTGTCCAGACATACAGGGTGTGGATAGATATGTCATAGATTTCTGCGAAAAAGATTCTATTGGAGATATAGAGGATATTTGTCGTTTTAGAGTGAATAACATATTTTATTTCATCGGGAAGCAAGAAAACTTATATTTTCACGAATGCGTAGCATGAGTGAAAATATAAACGTTTTCTTTTAGCGATGAAATAAAAAACATATATTTTTAAAACGAAAAGTATATCTGAACATACTATCATTATTATTATACAACACAAAGAGTATATTATTGTTTTATAACTTACTCATAAGAAAATAAAATAGAAGATCACCAGATAAGAGCGCTATGTATTCAATAAATTCAAAAATCAGATTCATCTGAACAATTCTGAATAGGCTAAATAGAGCAAGTTCACCTTGATGTTGTCAAATACGTAAGACTATATGAAATAAGATATTTTTATGATATGATTCAACAATATAAACGCATTCTAGGTCTTATGTTGAGCTGAATAAATTATGATTTTTCCGACTATTTGATTTGTTTATTTTTTGCAATGTCTATTTACTGTCTTTAAGATTTTTTGGGGTTTGCGTGTAGTGCGATCCTGCTGTACTTACTATTTTTGTCATTAAAACATCTATGGGTGGTTAACAGTGTGTACCTAAAATTTTCTTCACCAAGTCTATTGCATCCAGATAATTAAAGCGCGTTAACAATATATTCATATAAGAGTAACTATATCATCTCTGGGTTAACATATCGTAGGCTACAATTCATATTTACAAAACCATGGTTTATCTAGGTATTGGTGTGATGATAATTTTTTCAATAATTCACTTGCACATACGGTTCATTTGCAGTGGGAGGAAACCGGACGACCCCTCAAGGTTTGATAGCCGACCCTACACCTTGTCGTGTACAACCAAGGAATCAAAAACCACCCCAGTTCACTCAATGACAGACCTTATGATACAAGGCACTTACACACATGGCCCCTATATAATACTGGCAATACAAGTTTTATTGCTTGTCTGATAAATTACCACACACTTTTGCCTCATTGACTTATCTTTTCAAAATAAGAATATTCTTAAAATTGTAATCACATGATTTCTGAATGTACAGGTAAGCCTCTGTGGACGATTCTAACTTATGATTATTTTGCCTCATTTACTTTTAGTCAATGATGCAGGATGGAGGGCCTGACAAGAACAGCTGTCTAGTCATTTGGATGGGACAAAAAACTGAGGTCCTGTGCACATGTTGGCATGCAAGTAAAAGATCCCTTAGCAGTTGGAATTCGATATAAGAGTAGGCTGTAGTGCCGCACACGCTAATCATTCCACCCCCCACCCCCAATTCAACGTCACGTTTCAAATTGGGTCCTGGAACTCACCAACTTGAAACAATTTCAACGTAATCTGGATGTCAGGTGGCTATTTTCATATATATGAATGAATACACAAAAATATAAAAGTTTTTGAAAAAAGAACTACATTATTTGTCGATTACTAGTATTTTCGCTTATTTTATTAAGCTCTTAAGATAATCAACATTTAGTTAATACAACAAATAATGTAGTTCTTTTTTCAAAAACTTTTATATTTTTGTGTATTCAATACCTAAGAGCAGTTATCTTCAACTTTTCATATATGAATGAATATATAGACCTAGGTAAAGTTATTCATATCTTGCAATGTATTCATATCCTTTAAGTTAAGGCCTTCCAAATTGGGCCCTGCATTTTCTACAACTGGAACTGACTGGACGTATGTTTTATTCTCCATCTGAACGAGTAGACCACACTGTCTTTGTTAGAACGTTATAGAACAATATTCATCACAAAAATATCAACAAATAAGAATCATATTCATAAAAATAATTTCTTTATTCATTCTGGAACACTTTTTGTCTGTTATATGAGTTGCTGGTTTGCTCTCGGTGTTGGCCGAGAAAATTCATCTGGATTTTCCGGCGTGGTTCCCCTTGTCAGTGGTGCAGTAGGCCTACAGAGGGCTGAACTTGGACAATTTACGAGTCATTTAGATGGGACGAAAAACCAAGGTCCAATGTACACATTGCACAGCCCGGGCAGAACAGCAGAATGTTAAACTCCATTTCGTTTCTCTTGTGAGTCGATATGTTTGAATCTTTTAGTTAAATAACAGTAAAATATCAATTTCTGTGTGACATAAAGTCTTCTTTTGAAAAACTTGTTATGTTATTCATGGCTGGATATAGAGACCTACAAATACAAAGAAAGTAGTACAGGGTTTAAAGATGTATCATCACTTACATAAAAAATATCAAGCAGTACGAGAGGAGGTCATATTTCCAGGGCCTGTGTGTCAACCCTTTATTGTACCTAAATTTACATTTTGAAGAAAGCTAATTTAAATTTATCCTAAACCCTCTTTCTGATCAAATATACAAATCGCTTTTATTGAAGTTTTAATGCATATCTTTATAAATAGTTCTTTGAATTGAGAAAATGCCTAGACCCTTTTTTTTTATTAAAGTAGAAATTTTTATTGGGAATTGGTTTATAATCTTAATCGAATGTCAAACACTAGCGTCTGGTTATTCCAGTCTACATGGTATTTTTTTGTGTGTGCTCTGCAAAAAAGAATATGCTTCACCGTCTACCCTCGTTCTTCAAGTCCCTAGTTAAAAATGGCCTGAAATGTATTATGGTACACGATTCGTATACCAATGGTAAATTTTTTATTTTGTCTTATATATTGCATATCAGAAGCCCATCTTTTCATGGTAAGATCACAACATCAATGTTGATTTGAACTGACAAATAATTTGTGTTTTCAATGTTGAAGACTTTGGATGATATTGAGTTAGAGACTTAGCTACTTTAATGAAGTTAATGAAAATGATGTAAAGTTTCTTTTTCATTTCATTAATTTGGGTCTATTAATATTACTATCATTATCATCATATGGGCCTAGATCTATTGTGTATAATATAATTACATATATATTTTAGGTTCAGCCCCTTTTAAATAAAGTAATCTTAATTATCCTATTTTAATACAAAAAAAGTTATAATCGACAAGGTTTTTTTTCTTGCAAAACAAAAATTAAATTTGTAAAATAATTAAAATGGTCTTGGAAGGCAGTGGCTAAATACCACGCTCCAAAATACCACGCTCGTCCCTATTGGCCCTGCTTGATTTATCCATACCGGCGCATACTGGCTGACCACAGTTCGGCAGTTTTCCCGGCGAGGTTACTTGATTTAACCGGAAGTCGACAAAAGTTCGGCCGCGGCGTACGCCGAATGCGCCGCTTTGTCGACAGCGGCGATCACCGGCTCAAAATGGTGAACATGTCAACGAGATAAGATTCACGTTAGATAGGAATGCCATTAAACACGAATATTAAAGCGTTAAAATAAAATTAAATGCTTTGAAGTTGAATAAAGGCTTCGTAAAACCACATGTCATTTAATTTTTTTCGGTAATACTACAAATAATATTTGTATGTTTATTTTGCAGTCAAATGCTTTCATGAATACTGTTTTTATACGCCCACATTGAAATGTGGTCGTATATTGTCGTCGCCCCCGTCTGTCCGGCGTCCACAATTCTTTGTGGGCGCTCTTGAGCCCAAAGTTAATATCCCCGATTGACATTAAATTTATACACAGTGTTTAAGGTCATGCGACGAAGAAGCGTGTGAATTTCAGCTATTTCCGTTAATTACTGCCAGCGGTATGGCCCTTGATCGCTTCAAAAAAATTTCTTGACACTCTAGAGGTCAACGTTAATATCCGATTGACTTTAAATTTATACAAAGTGTAAAAGCTCAAAAGTCGAAGAATTTCCGATAATAACTGCCAAAGTTATGGCCCTTGATCACTTTGAAAAATCTTGTGGACGGTCAGGGGCCAAATTTATCATCCGATTGACTACAGATTCAGGTCTTGAGACGAACAAGTATATTGATTTTCAATGAATTTTGTTAACTGAACAGCTAAATCCATGATATTAAATGTTTCGTATACTACGTTAGCATGGGGCAGAACTTTATAAAAACCAAACAAGTTTTAATGATTTTCTGGTAACTACTTAATGTTACTTTTAATCAGATTTTAGTGTATTATAAATGTTTCATTACCGAAAAAAGTAAAAATATGCGACAACTCTTGTCGACTGCCCGGACGATTTAGCTGTTGTGGGCGTATCTTTCGTTGCCTGGCAACCTACCTTTATTAAAACATGTCATGTAACCTGTTTAATATCATCCGACGCCAAAATTTTTATCAGCCGGGTCACTTGATTTGCTGATACGGTAACCTGACCGGCGTACGCCTTGTACAAACCGGCTCGCCTATCGGCGGACAAATCAAGCAGGTCTCTATACAAATGTAACGTGGTACGAGATTTTGGTACCACGTTCTTTTTAATTATGGTGATTTTACCTTTTTAAAAGCTAATTGTGCAAATTACAATAATTATTTAATCAATTTCGATGTTTTTTACTATTTATAGATCATATTTACACTTAATGTTTAATTCGATCAGTCGGTTAAAAAAAATCGCCATTTATATACGGTGTACAAGTTATTGTTGCCTATTTGAAAAGGCCCTACGTGGTATATTGCGCTACTGCGTAGATATGAAATAAAATATGGCAGTTAAAAACGTGGAATAATAAAAAATGAGAATGACACGAAAGAACAGTGACTTGATAAGTAAAAAGAACGTGGCACAATAGAATCCGAGGCTGAGATAACAGTACCAAGTTCATACGGTTAATCAGAAATGTACTGAGACAACATGTTCTATACAAACAGAACATGGTGCGCGATTTCGATACAAAAAACATGGTATAATAGATCGCTTTACTGGTTCTATACAAACGTGGTGCGCGGCTTCGGTACAAAAAATCCGAAACTGAGATAATCGTACCACGCTCGCCTAACTGGTTCTATACAAACGGAACGTGGTAGGCGGTTCAAAAACGTGGTATAATAGAATCAGAGATTGAGATAACCGTACAACGCTCATCCTACTGGTTCTATACCAACGGAACGGTGTAAACAAGCCTTATACTGGTTCTATACAAACGGAACTTGGTGCGCGACTTCGATACAAAAAAAACGTGGTATAAAAGAATCCAAGAATGAGTTAATCGTACCGTATTCGCTTTACTGGTTCTATACAAACAGGGTGTGGTACGCGACTTCGGTACAAAACATGTTTTATAATAGAATCCGAGATTGAGATAATCGTACCGCGCTCGCCTTACTGGTTCTTTACAAACGGAATGCGGTACGCAACTTGGGTTCAAAAACGTGATATAATAGAATCCGAGATTGAGGTAATCGTAGTACACGACTGAGGCAGAGATAACAGCGTGGTACGCTTCTTCTGTACAAAAACGTGATATAATAGAACCCGAGACTGAGATAATAGAATCGGAGACTGAGATAATCGTACCACGCTCGCGACTTCGTTTAAAAAAACGTGGTATAATAGAATCAGAGACTGAGATAATCGTACCACGCTCGCTTTACTGGTTCTATACAGACTAAACGTGGTACGCGACTTCGGTACAAAAAACGTGGTATAATCGAATCAGAGACTGAGATAATCGTACCACGCTCGCTTTACTGGTTGTATACAAACGGAACGTGGTACTGGACTTCGGTTAAAAAACGTGGTATAATAGAATCCGAGATAACCGTACCACGCTCGCCTTACTGGTTATATACAAACGGAACGTGGTGCGCGACTTCGGTTAAAAATAGAATCCGGAAAAAACGTGGTAGAATCCAAGCCTGAGATAATCGTACCACGCTCGCCTTACTGGTTCTATACAAACGGAACGTGGTACGCGACTTCGATACAAAAAACGTGGTATAAAAGAATCTGAGAATGAGATAATCGTACCGCTCGCTTGACTTGTTCTATACAAATTGGGCGTGGTGCACGACTTCGGTTAAAAATAGAATCCTAAACTGAGACAATCGTACCACGCTCGTCTTACGTGTTCTATACACATGGAATGTGGTACGCGACTTAGGTACATAAAACGTGGTATAATAGAATCGGAGACTGAGATAATCGTACCACGCTCGCCTTACTGGTTCTATACAAACGGAACGTGGTACGCGACTTCGTTTCAAAAAACGTGGTATAATAGAATCAGAGACTGAGATAATCGTACCACGCTCGCTTTACTGGTTCTATACACTCTAAACGTGATACGCGACTTCGGTACAAAAAACGTGGTATAATCGAATCAGAGATTGGGATAATCGTACCACGCTCGCTTTACTGGTTCTATACAAACGGAACGTGGTACTGGACTTAGGTTAAAAAACGTGGTATAATAGAATCCGAGATAACCGTACCACGCTCGCCTTACTGGTTATATACAAACGGAACGTAGTGCGCGACTTCGGTTAAAAATAGAATCCGAAAAAAACGTGGTATAATAGAATCCGAGCCTGAGATAATCGTATGCCAGTCAAGTCGTCCACAAGCAAAGTCGTCCACACGAAAAATCTGGTTAAGTCGTCCACACCTGTTGGTGGGGTCGTCCACACTCGTTGGTGGAGTCGTCCACAAGATTTAGTTTAATTTTGGGATATAATAATACGTTGGTAAAGTCGTCCACACGACATAGTTTACTTTCGCGATATGGGTATTCCTTCCTTATTAGTAATAGTATACGTTTTTTTGTGCCGAGTTCTGCGTGATCATCCTCACTCGTTGGTGAAATCGTCCACAAAACTTAGTTTAATTTCCGGATATAATAATACGATGATACAGTCGTCCACAAGTTTGAGCGGCCCCGTTCGTGAATAAATAACAAAGTAAATCATTTTATTCAATAAAACAAATCTAATTTCATCAAAATAAACCCCATGCAGAAATAAATTCCTACACCGCTACCAAACGACCCACGGTTTAATTTGTTTTCTGAAACCCGCGTGTTTTATACTTCGTACCGTAGGCGGGCTGAGGTTATTTATACATATATTTGTCTTTTTTGTCGGTTTAATGTCTTTACATATGTGAGCCGCTTTACCGAAACCAGGCGGTTCTCGCGCAACGTCATTTTGTGCTACAGGCACAAAAGCATTGTTAACAATGGATTTGGGTCAAATTCTCGATTTTGAGATTGAGGTTGGAACATCAAGAAATACCAAAGAACTTTGTGATTTGAGAAGGATTTTGACGATCAGAGAACTGGAAACGGTGTTTTGGGGGATTTTTATGAGCCTACCTGATTAAAAGGGCCCATGAAATGGCGTCTTTCTGTGAAAAAATCAGCGAAAGCAATCCAATGTTTTGAAAACGCACGCAGTCCTTATCTTAATCTCCATACGTCAATGGAAAGGTCGTGAACTTAACTTTCCATATTTGGAGAAATCAAGGGCAAATTGTTTGTCAGAAACGAATCAGTCAGTTTAACAAGATAGACCATAGGCCTTCTCGTTGGCAAGAAGCTTTAATGAACTGGAGACGGCATGACGTCATTTTATCATTATGACCAAAGCCCTGTATAGGGAAAGTTACGACAACTCATTTACAGGCGCCATTTTGGGTCCCAACTATGACGCCATAAAAACTATGACGTCATGGCGTCATGTAGCTTTAAACAAAACGTTTTATTTCTTGGTAAAACGTGTTACGAGCTACAATTTATCCTAAACAAATTGCAAAAGAATAGTTCGGATAGAGTATCTTAACCGTAATGTATCCTGTGATTCGGATAGAGTCATTCTAAACAATCATGTACCCTTGTAGTTTGGATAGATTCTCTAAACCATGGTGTACACTACCCTTTAGTTAGATGTATCATGTAGTTCAGATAGTCTCCAATCCATTATCTATCCAGTAGTCTCTGTAACATGATGTACCCTGTAGTTTAGATTAGAGTATCTAAACCATGTGTGCATTGTAGTTAGTAAACCATAGTCGATCGTAAAATGAATGTGAATTTTACGATATGTTAATCCTGAACTGACATAGTATCATAGGCGTACGGGCTCGATGACAGTTAGGGGGGCAGAACCCGAATTGCCCGAAAAATTTTCGGGTTTACAGACGCCCCCCTCCCACTTCAAGAAAATTTTAGAATATTTGACGGCTACAAACACGTTTTCCTGCTATTTCAGCCCGTGAACAAAGCAACTTCAAAATGGTCTAATGTAACTTAATTAAGGTGGCTGACTCCAATTTCAGTCAATCGTTTATAGTCCACGAAAACGGTTGTTGTTGTTTATTAAAAATTTAACGTCCAATACATTATATATGATATTATGGACAGGTTGATTTGGAATACGTGAACATTTTGAAAATTTAACTGCCGCAAACGCATCTCCCTGCTATTCCAGCCCGTGAATACTTCAATATAGTCTACCTGGCTGACTCGAATTCCAAACAACCAATCAATCGTCGCGGGGTATGGGGCCTCACCCTCCCGGAGAACATTTTGAAAATTTAACCACAGCGAATGTTTTTTGCAATTCTAGTCCGTGTAAGTAACTCCAAAAGTATCCAATGGTTTTATAACCGAAATCCCACTCCGAATTCCAAGCATCCAAACACACTGTTGCAGCTGCATTCACAAATACTAACCGATGCCCGAAAATTGTCGCACAAAGTAGAGTGGCTCCAGACAAAAAACAAATTCGTGGTATCCAATTTAAAGAAAAGTAAAATTAATGTTTTATTAGGGCTCGATGACAGTTAGGGAAGCAAAACTAGAAATGCCCGAAAAAATTTCAGGTTTACAGACAGCGGCGCCGGCGAAGAAGCGGAGCTGACCTTGTATAGATCTCCCAAGACAATTTTGGAATATTTGACGACCGCAAACGCGTTTTACTGCTATTCAAGCCCGTAAAAATTAGAGTTTTATTAGATTTCGGGCACTTTATTTTGCCAAGTAGACGAAATAATTTTTTTTCTCACTTTACTCCTCTGCCCGAAAAGTCGGCTTCCCCGAAAGTTAGGGGGCAGCTGCCCCCCCCCCCTGCCCCCCTGGCTCGTACGCCTATGCATAGTATCCCTAAATTGCATATATTGTTAACGCGCTTTAAATATCTGGATGCAATAGACTTGGTGAAGAAAATTCTAGTTACACACTGTTAACCACACATAAATGTTTTTATGACAATAATTCACATACTTTAGGCAGTTCGGCGTATAGACACGGTTGGTTTAACTTGAATGTAGATATTAATTATCTACGTTGCATATACATGTACCTATGCACCCTTCGGTTGAATCATATAAAGATATCTTATTTCATAAAGTCTTACGTATTTGTCGACATTAAGGTGTACTTGTTCTGTTGTTCCTTTTAGCATTTGAATTTTCTCGTTTCACATTTAGTAGGGATGTGTAGCCTATGCTTTCTTAGATGTAACAAAAAGCCGATAAATGTTGAGATGGGTGCAACATGCTCGAGACAATTGGTAACAAATCTAATCTTTGATACTGGTTGAGCACCAGAACATCATTCTTTTCATTGGAAATGGGTGGGGGGGGGCAAATACTCAAAGGAGCCGGACAAACTCAAGACTAACGGCGTCCCCTTCATTGTCTACCTGTGGAATGACGTCTTTGCAGGCCTATGTTAAATTTGTGTTGTTTATATATTAGACAAATTAATATTATTATTTACACATAGGCGAGGAGTGATAACGTCTTACCCCAAACAAATTGCAAAAGTAACCGGAAAGTTTCGGAGAGCGATAACTAGTATCGCATGAAACTGGTGAAAAAATTTACCATAAACACATGTCGCGCATAGCCTACACATAGAGCAGAGTGACGCTAGACACATTTTATCTGAAATGAAATGAAATGGGGTTTAACGTCCTACTCTTCTGCACCTAAATTACACTGATTTTAAGTTACACTAATTTTAAATGTTTTATCCCTAGTCAATTTAGAGAAATTTCGATTTTAGAAAAATTGATTATGCAATTAATGATCGATAAGCGAAAACTGACACACAATCCGGAATGGCTCCAGACCAAAAAAATGTGTAATTTCAGGCCCTTATTTTGCAGTCTGGAAGGCAAAATAGTTTATCTCCCAAATTATGATATATGTTTTGATTGTTCAATTTACCCGTCTGCAAAAAAAAATCTGATTTTTAAAAGCGTATGCAAGTTAACTTTTACTTCATTTTCTTATGAATTAGGCCTAGCATATTTCATTTCCGTTAATGACATTTCATTTTATTTCTTATGAATAAGGCTATATAACATGTACTCTTGTGTTGTATAACAATTGATAATGATAGTATGTTCAGCTAATGTTTTCGTTTTTAAAAAAATGTATGTTTTATCGCCTATAGACTCTTTGTCGGAGCAGGCAACTTCGATACATCAGTGAGTATAATAGGCAATTACTTGGGACCCAAAATGGCGTCTTTTTACAATTGACGTCATATTTTCATGACGTCATATGAAATTTCTGGCTTCACAGTTGTCGCAACTTTACCTATATACGGCTTTGATTATGACCAAAGCCGTATGATTATGACCAAAAGTTGCGACAACTGTGAAGCCAGAAATTTCGTATGACGTCATGAAAATATGACGTCAAGTGTAAAAAGACGCCATTTTGGGTCCCAAGTCATTGCTTACTCACTATCTATTTTATGCCCAATTTATATTGCTGTGTCGAAGTTGCCTGCCCCGACAGGGATATGAAATGTTGATAGATATGCTATATAATTCCGCGAAAAAGAGTCTATAGGCGATAAAACATACATATTTAAAACGAAAAGTATAGATGAACATACCATCATTATTAATTATTATACAACACAAAGCGTACATTAATGTTATATAGCCGACTTTATAAAAAAAAGAGGTAAAATATTTCCCAGATAAAAGCGCTCAAACTGATCCCGCAGTGAATATTCGCTTGGCCGCTACAATCACTGATAAGCATGACATCGACGAGGCTTAATAAGTACGGCATATTAACTTTTTTACTCCGACAAATTAAATTCTCAAACATTTTTTTGAGGTAAAGGAAAAATAAATAAAGACGTTTGAAGTAATTGAAGTTAAAAAATATTTCTTATTAAGTGTAAATGGGTATTAAAATGAGTAAAATGCATCATTTTGCCCGAAGCAGTTAGGTGTTAAGTAAACATTGCACGAGCAGTTGAGCCAATGACTGGCGCGGTGAGCAGTCAACGCACGTGCTGTGGACACCATCTGTTACAGAGTTAATTCGTAAGTAATTCTCTGTGAAACAGATTGAAAAGCGCTATCAAATATATTTAACTTGCATACGCTTTTACAAATCAGATTTTTTTGTGCAGACGGTTAAAGTGAAAAACCAAAATATATATAATAATTTGGGAGATAAACCATTTTTCCTTTTAGCCGGCAAAATAAACGCCTGAAATTGCGCGATTTTTTGGTCTGGAGCCATTCCTGATTGTGTGTCAGCTTTAGGTCATCGATCATTATTATAATTGTATCATCAATTTTTCAAAAATCAAAATTTCTTTAAATTGACTGATGGACAATAAAACATTTGAAATTAGTTCAACTTATAATCAGTGTAATTTAAATAAAAGGTGCCTAGCGGCACTCTGCGCTATGTCTTTTTTTGCCAACGGCACACCTTAGAACACATGAAAAAATAATGCCACACCTGGCTAAATATATAGGAAAAATGTTTGAATTTTGCAATATAAAAACTTGGCAAGTCACAGGCGGCATACAACCGTAGCCACAGATTAGTCATAGACACATCGAATGACTCAAACTAAATAAATAAAAACACAATTAGGATCGAGTGGTTTTTCGCATTTTTTAGTGTGCCGTACAAAATTTCGCGGCACACTTAGGAAGATTTTGCGGCACACTGGCTGAGAACCACTGGTCTAATATATAAACAAATTTAACAGATACAATTACATGTTATTCCACAGGTCGGCCTAGACAATGAAGGGGACGCAGTTAGTTTTGAGTTTGTCGGACTCCTTTGGGTGTTTGCCCCTCCCCCCACCATTTCCAATGAAAAGAATGATGTTGTTCTGATGCTCAACCAGTAGGCCCTATCAAAGACATATCAGATTTGTTACAAATTGTCTCGAGTTTGTTCCACACATCCCAACATTCATCGGCTTTTTGTTCCATCTATAAAAGCATATCCCTACTAAATGTGAAACAAGAAAATTCAAAGGCTAAAAGGAACAACAGAAGTACACCTTAATGTCGACAAATACGTAAGACTTTATGAAATAAGATATTTTTATGATATGATTCAACCGACAGGTACATACATGTATATGCAACGTGGATTATTTATATCTACATTCAAGTTTAACCAACCGTGTATATATTTTTAAATTTTCGTCGAGCTGAATAAAGTTTATGAATTATTGACAAAAAACATTTATGTGTAGTAACAGTGTGTACCTAGAACTTTCTACAACAAATCTATTGTATCCATATATTTTAAGCGAGTTAACAATATATTCATTCAGAGAAACTATGTCATTTCAGGATCAACATATCGTAAAATTTATATTCATTTGACGATCGACCTCCTATTTATAAAACTATGGTTTATCCCAACTACAGTGTAAACATAAGAGACTCTATCTGAACGGTGTCCTCCCATTTTTCAGACCTCCCATTTTTTAGACACGTTAAGTCAACAAAAGGTATGGATGGTTGCACTCAAGTTAATTACACTGTTACCTCTCTGTAGTTATGGACTGTTCCAAATGCCATGATAACATGATAAGATAAAATTAAAGATTTTTGTTCAGGTTAAGAAACTTTCTGGGTATTGATAAATAAACAATCGAGACAATTAAAACATACAAGAGTTTATTTTCATAAAAAGGATCAACGTTAACTGTCAAAACATAAACAAAAACCAAAAACACCAAAAAAAACCACAAAAGGTTACATTTAAGAAATATGAATTAAAATAAAGCGACAAAGTACATTAAACTGCTCTTTGGGAGAGACTATACGTATTTAACCAAGTAAAAGTATTTACAATAAATAAAGTAATAAACAAAGTTATAGGGTAATAGGTTTAAATTTAATTGAGTAGATCTACCTTATAATATTATTACAATACCAATTTAAATAAACATAAAATATAAACAATGTACCCTAATGACAATAATGGGCTACTACATATACATATATTTGTTCGAATCATGTATGATTTTTTTTAAAACATTTTCTTTACAGTGGTTTTTAGTTTTTTGGTTATAATCATACATAATTCGAACAAATATATGCAAAGACTTTTTCAATTAGTAATCACAAATATAAATCAAAACACAAATGATGCATGTAAGACGAAATAGTCACAAGCACATAATTACAATCCAATTCATCCAATTTATCCCAGTTTAAGCAAATGTCCAACAGCGTCGAGAAACTCCAAAGGAGTTTGTTGGCCAGCACGGAGCCTTTCCTGGAGTCTGACTAGTCGGTTTTCTGTCTCCCGCTAGACTCTCTTTCTGCGTGGGGGAGCAGCACCAAGGCAGATTTGGGCAAACTTTGCTTTCTCTGCAGTCTCTATTTTTTGGCAAATTTGTACAAATCTGTATATATTGGGATGATTGTGAGGGAGTTCCTTATTTAATCTGCTATGGAACCCTTCGAGATTGTTGTTCGTTCGAGGGCCGATAGTCTGGTGGTGGTTCCATAGATGTAGCGGAAATCGGGCACCATAGTCCACCCATGTCTCCACCACGTAATCATTCATCTCCACTGCTCGGGGAACGTTAGGTGTCGCAGCCATGGCGGCTAGCCAAGTATCCTGAACATCAGCCAGGGGGAGCAGAGGAAGTCCAGCAGCCCGTCGTATCCACCTCTGTACCTCTGGATCTTCTTTGTAGGGGACTGAAAGACCAAGGTCTTGTGTTTTCCTCCAAATTGCCCGGGTGAAATGGAAGAAGCACCCTTTCACATCTGCAGCTGGAAAATCCTGTTGAATTGCTCGGATGGCTGCCAGTTCGAAGTCTGTCTGCACTATAGTAGGTTGAAAGGGGTGGTTAAAGGTCTGTTGGATCTTGTCCTTAAGTAAACCAAAGAGTCTGGTATAGGTTGTCTGTGTTATGTCGGGCATCAGGACGAAGACAAGTGGATACATGGTATTACCACTACGTGCATGGATGACGTACAACTGACTCCATAAGGCTGGACAGGAGGAAAAGGTGCCGTCCATGTAGACAGTGTCTGCCGACTGCAGAGTGGCAAGCTGGTCGTCTGTCGAAAAAGCTATCAACTTGTCATCTTCACCATCACTGAAGAGCAGAAACCGTCTGCCGTCTTGAGTCTGGGTCCAGGCGCCTTCAAGGTTGACATCACGTCGACTTTGTGGAAGGACGGGTATAGATTTTAGCCTGTGTCTGTATAGTGCACTACTAACACTTGGAAAGGAAGGCATGTTCTGTGCTACACCAGCAGTCAATCGAGAGATCTCATCATTGTATATAGCTTGGAGAGGCGTTGTTTCCTCTCTGGTTCGCTTTCTCAAGGTGCTGAGAAATCTAACGGTAGAGCTGTCTTTTGGTGGGTGGGAGTGAACTCCCGTCAAATTTACAATGAAATCACCGGAAGTAGTACACTTTCCTGAGCAATTCTTCTCGGAACATCTCCAGTGAACAAACTGTCCCCTGACTTTGTTCTTCGAGTATGTATTTTCTTGAATGAACACCTGAATACCCGTCTGCGACTGCACATATTCTACTCGCTGAAGTCCAGCCATGTTTGTGTTGACTCTGACCCCAGTACTGCATTTTATTACATTTCATGGAAAACTCAATATAACTAAGTAACTCAATTAGTGTCACTAAAAACTATAGTTATTGTTATTGCATGTAAATGCAAACATTGTTGGGTTTGTTTCTTTCTTTTATGATTTTTATGATATAAAAATAAGTGTTTTATACTACGTAAAAAAATTATTCTATTAAAATCCTTGCATGATCTAAAAGAATACTGTGAAAGCAGTGAGAGAAATTATAATCCTTGATTGTTTAAAATAAATGCTATGAAAACATGTTTAATGGTAAAATATACCTCTAGTCGCTTTAATAAAATAATCTAGTTAGCCTTTTGGTCAGGTTCATTATGTGTGTAAGTAGGTAACACTGGTTGTAATCACATGTCACGACTGACTGATTTGTCTGAAAAATGGGTGGTCTGAACTTTGGGATGTCTAAAATATGGGGGGTAACCATCTGAACTCCAGGGTACATCATGTTTTAGAGACTACAGGATACATCTAACTTAGGGAAAAATGTTTGAATTTTGCAATATAAAAACTTGGCAAGTCACAGGCGGCATACAACCGTAGCCACAGATTAGTCATAGACACACCGAATGACTCAAACTAAGGTCAGTATATATTTCTATGGTTAAGTAAAGCTTTTATGGCGTCATAGTTGGTACCCAAAATGGCGCCTGTAAATGAGTTGTCGTAACTTTCCCTATACAGGGCTTTGATTATGACGATTGAAGCCAGTGACACCATATTGGTTAACCCAGAACATTAGAATTAATATTGGTTGTGTGGAGTAAACAAAATCTTTTTTAAAAAAAATGGGACTATATTTTCAAACAATATATAAACTAATTCGTTTTTAGGTTTAATCGGTAATAGTGGTATTCTCAAAAGTCAGATTAGCTAATCTTAGACTAGAATTTCTCTTCGTCAACGGTTAAAATTAAGTTTTAAAATTTGAATCACTGATTTCATATAACCATTGATTAAAGAGGTTTTTATTGTCATTGACAGTAAGTAGATTACAAAATCATGACATTGTGTTTGAGAACTGAGTTTCCCAACCTGGGATTCAAAAGGTGTAATCAGGGAGAACAAAACTAATAGGAGTATGAACTTTTTAGTATTGTAGAAATTTTGAGTATTGGTACAGCAAATTTCAGTAGTTGTTATCCGTCACATTTCCCAAAAGCGACCTAGTTAAGCCCAAAAAGCAAATTGCAGTATGAAGTTATTGGTATTATAGAATGTTTAAGTATTGGGACATTTCCCACAAGCGACCTAGTTGAGTTCACAATAGGTGTGGGGGCTCGGTGGTGTAATTGTCTTCACTACAATAAAAAATTCTCTCGGATTAATATCCAAATTTACCCTTTTTGTCAATTTTCTATAAACTTGCAATATTACAATTTAAAGGGAACATCCTGGATTTGAACAGCCTCAGAAACAAGAGTGTATGTATGAAATTCAAGCGCCAAAATATAGAAGAATGTTGTATTTCCCGTTATTGTCTCAACATTGCTTATCCGGGTGGGTTTCGGGTATACGCAACTCTTTTTGGGGTTCGATTCAATTTTTTTCGTTGGGTGATCTGATAATCTAATGCCGTTCCTCTGTGGATCTATACAGTACATGACTCACGTGCTGTACTTGATAACGAAAGGTACACTTCACATACACGTTATTTTTGTATAAAATAAAAGTCTGGTTTTATCCAGAGACCGTATAATACTGCTTGGGACATAGTTCTCCGTTTGCAGATAAAGACTGGCCGGTTTAAGTTGTTTGAAAACGTATATCATATATTGAGTTAGTTTTTTGGCCCAAGGGTACAGGATTTTAAGGACTTTAAACACGAAATTAAGCAGTTTTATTCTCCAAAATATAGTCGAGATTGGCCCTTTAAATAAATAAGACTCTCGACATGGAAGATGAACATGTAATTATCATTTTTTAATAAAGTTGTTCGCGTCGACCCGCTTGCCATGTCATTATATAAACATAAATTGTGTCTTTTTCATCTTTTGATGGCATATAATTGGCCGTTTAGATTCTAATTTTGCAATTCTTATGCTTTCTCTGCTCCTATGTTATGGAATTCGCTGCCTTACAACATTAGAACCATCAACTCCCTAGATGAATTTAAATCCCAGCTAAAGTCGTTCCTGTTTACAGAGGCGTTTCCGTAGTTCAATCGAGAAAACTTGAAAAGCGCAATAGAAACTTTAATTTTAGTATTATCGCGCTATATAAATAGAGGATTATTATTATTATTATTATTATCATTATTATTATACAACTGAGTGTCAATTACATAAAATTTCATGAGATATATTAAATATGACATCGTCACAAAAAAGACACGGCAGGCCGCTTCCTTTTTTCCGTAGTCTATATATCATATCAAGGTCGTAAACTCACGGTCGCTGCTTCCGGAACATGCATCCTTTACGACTCGAAAATTTGGGTAGTTTTGGGTTAGATTTTGATACAAGTAAATTATTAAAAATGCATTAGTCTAAATAATTAAAGATGCATTATGTAAAAATTCAATCATACTTCAAAAACAAACAATGCAAAATGAATATCTGAGCGAGCAAACATATTAGCCTTTGATGATTTGGCAAGATGTGTACACTGATTGCAATCACCGTACTAGTTGGTCGAGGTTAAGCCTCAATTCTCTGTTTTTAACTTAATTCGTTAAATTGTCAAAACAATTTTTACATACTGAAAATCAGCTTCAACGATGGCATCATTAGTTCATTTTGGTCTGGTGATGTAAATAAATGTCTTATTAATAGTTTTTATAACACTTAAGGCCTAAAGAACGACCTGCAATAGGTAGATTTAGCTCTTGCATAATACATGTTTTAAAAAAATATCCACTATAATACTATAATTGGTTTTTAGTTCACAACATGAATTTTGCATGAAATATCTAAGTTAGAGTATTTGCCATAGTAATATTTACATGTCCACATAAAAACAGTCGTCGCCCCTGTCCATCCAGAAACATAGGTTTATCTCCCCAAGATCGCCGTTTCTTTCTATATTGGCATCGGACCATAACTTCATGGATTAGGACCCCTGATTGTACGAAGAATGATATTTTTAGATTGTGGACAATGTAGAGGTCACAATTTTTGTCTAAATTTGATGAAATTTGAAATGTTATTGGTGCATATTGAACCATAACTTTCTATATTGGGCCATAACTTCGCGAATTATGGCCCTTGATTGTACAGAAAATTGTGTTTTTAGCTTGTGTGTTTGAATTTCATGAATATCAGCCCCAAAACACCGGACAAAATGGTCGCTTTTTGTACGCAGATAGTTTAAAAGTACGTAATACCAAGGTTGTGCACCATCTAGAGGTCAGAATTGTTTGAACATTCACTTTTTTAGCTTGTTCTCTGTTCATCTCCTGAAAAGTATGGTCATGACAGTCGCTAGTTGATAAAAAATGAGTTGACTTTTGGATGCATATACATATATCTATATTTTAACACTATTGACCATAATGATTATGACGTGGTTTTTTTAAGATTATGACGTCAAATATGTGGGTCTTTTAAGAGTGGATCTGTGATTGACGTCATGATATCGCGTCATGACATCACATCATGACGTCGGTCACAGAGCTTTGCCCTAAATACAGCCCCGCAGCCAAAGGTCACTTGATTTTGGGAATGGGCTATTGGTGATTTGTCATGAGGTTATGGTGTCAAACATCTGCGTCAAGATGTCCATAAGCGAGCACTGCCCCTTAATACAGTGTGTACCACAAAAACACATGATTTTGGGAATGGGCTATTGGTGATTTGTTACATTCAGTTTACATGAAATAACTTACAAGCAAAAACGTTTTGGGCGCCGTTACCATGGCAACCAACATGATTAGATCTGATGGGCACATTAATTTTGTTTAATTAGAAATGTGTTGTACTAAGCATTTAAGGACAACTTCTTGCTGCTATTATATTGACTTCAAATCCAAAATAAATGAAGCATGTTTGGAATAGATTGTTTTTCCCTGTTTGGCTATTTTTCGAAAATGCGACAAACAATCTGGGATTTGATTTTGTCCATTAAGAAAAAAGTAATAATCATAAATAATGTCCCAACCGAGTTGGAACCATGCCTTGGGTGGTGTCTTTGGTTTATAATACTAGAAAATCATGGGTTTAGATATCTAAATTGAAGGTTGCTAAGGACTATTAAGTGAAATTTTTTCTGAAAATGTCCCAAGACTTTGAAGTCCGTTTTCTCATTTTGGCTTTTTTCCCATTTCGAAACACTCGCAAAAATAAATTTCTTATTTCTGGCCCGAATTTAAAAAGAGTTACATTTTTGGGAAGCCCAGGATGTAGACTATGCAATTATGCTATCAACTCAATTTTCATAAAAATTACCAAGAGCCTGGTTTGGCCGGAGCTGCTCACATATTATCGTGCTTACCTCTGAACTATAAATGTACGTGGCGTATCTTAAAATTGATCAAACCCAATTGATTTTGAATCCGGCCTTTATTTTACAAATTTTACCTGTCGGTTCATGCCCGCTTTTCACACGGAATTGCTCTCTGATGTTGAGAGGCTTTAGCTCTGCTCTTTGATATTGACAGGCGAGGCACAGTTAGCTCGTGCTCTAATGGATTAGCTGATATAGTTGGTTGGAATTTGGCTATTGTTAAAATTTATCCCAATAAGTCAGGGGTTGAAATGTTTATAAAATTTTAGAAATATTTTTGTAACTTATTGTCACGTGGTCATTTCAAGTTGTCACCACTGATTTTTAATTAAAACGATTTTGCATTGCCACGCATCTTGTCGGGGACGCACGTCAATGGAGACGTGTGTATTGACACGGTCAAATATACCAGGGTCCAGGGAATTACAGGAAATTGTTGGCGTATCGTTATGTTGGTTTAGTTATATTATTTATATTCTACTGGAAACGAAGTTTACGGTGTTTTTTTCGTAAATCTCAATATCTTTATCTCGAAATGCCCTTGTATGTATCTAGCAGACGTTAAACAGATCACCAAACAGATTAGACGAGAGTTTGGGGTTTTGTGTACTCAATATAGCGACCATGTTTTCTCATTGTCGGTATAACACTACTTGCTTCAGATTTTAATATCCCTAAATACATCATTTTTTTATATTATTAAAGGTATATATAATAGCTGTCTCTGTCGGTTTATTTTTTGCAATATTTTGGATGAAAGAACGCTTTAAGCGGTTCTTGTTTCACGTGCTACACTCATGCTCAGGGGCGCCGAAACAATTTTCATATGCGGATGCAGGACCAATTTTACTCCCACCTCTCAGAGTACGTCATCAGGTATGGGACCGCGGGCCTTGTCGACGTAAATAAACTTTAATAGATCTTTATGGGCCTCCAGGGACTTCATGGGCCCGGGGCGATGTATCGACTGCACACACCCCTCTGGGGGCCCGCCCATGTTTTCCAACGAATGTCGTGTTAGGGTTGCGCTGATCGTTATGGTTGATTAAATTACAAGCTGAGATGGTATATTACGTACACCAGATTAAATTACATCCTGATTGGTTGTTTCGGTTAGGTCCATGAATATTTATTCAGGTAAACATGTTTAAAGATACGACAAAATGTCTGATATTTTCGTTATCTGAAAATACTACAATCTGTAGCATACAATCGAAATAAAGAATATACCTACCTGGTATATGAAACACTACAATCTATAATATACATTCGAAATAAAGAATATACCTACATGCTAAATGAAACGCAATGACGTTTATCTCCGGCCGAATCATGGCAACGCGCTTTCCTGCTATTGCAGCCCATGGTTCAAAATGTAGCCTATGTATAAGTAAAGAACACAAGCTTGTGTAGCGTACCCAAGGGCTTATATTAACGTAATACGCAACCCCTTTCCGCTAACATAAAATACGGGATACCTCAATCCTGATCGGTAGACGAGGGCAAGATGTCAGCCAAAAGGTAACACTTCCCTGAACAGAACAACACAGATATTTGGTCTAGACACTTTAATATAAATCAAGTCAACATAAAATGTGAAGAGAAACAAAACATTTGTGGACGACATCACCAGCAGTTGTGGAAGACTCCACCAACGGGTGTGGACGACTCCACCAACGGGCGTGGGCGACTTCACTGTGGACGACTTTGCTTGTGGACGACTTGACTGGAACCCAGATAATCGTACCACGCTCGCCTTACTGGTTCTATACAAACGGAACGTGGTACGCGACTAAAACGTGGTATAAAAGAATCTGAGAATGAGATAATCCTACCACTCGCTTTACTTGTTCTATACAAACTGGGCGTGGTACGCGACTTCGGTACAAAAAATGTTTTATAATAGACCCGAGACTGAGATAATCGTACCACGCTTGTCTTACGTGTTCTATATAAATGGAACGTGGGACGCGACTTCGGTTCAAAAAACGTGGAATAATAGAATCAGTGATTGAGATAATCGTACCACGCTTGCCTTACTGATTCTATACAAAGCGGCCGTGGTACGCGAATTCGGTTCAAAAACGTGGTATAATAGAATCCGAAACTTAGATAATCGTACCACGCGCGCCTTATACTGGTTCTATAAAAACGGAACGTGGTAAGCGACTTCGGTTCAAAAACGTGGTATAATAGAATCCGAGACTAAGATAATCGTACCACGCTCGCCTTATAGTGGTTCTATACAAACGTAACGTGGAGCGCGACTTCGGTACATAATGTGGTACCCGACCCCGGTACAAACGTGATATAATAGAACCCGAGACTGAGATAATCGTACCACGCTCGTCTTACGTCTATACAAATGGAACGTGGGACGCGACCTCGGTTCAAAAAACGTGGTATAATAGAATCAGAGACTGAGATAATCGTACCACGCTTGCCTTACTGAGTCTATACAAACGGACCGTGGTGCGCGAATTCATTCAAAAACGTGGTATAATAGAATCCCAAACTGAGATAATCGTACCACGCTCGTCTTATACTAGTTCTATACAAACCACGTTTTTTTACCGAAGTCGCGCACCACGTTCCGTTTGTAAAGAACACGTAAGACGAACGTGGTACGATTATCTCAGTCTCGGATTCTATTATACCACATTTTTGAACCGACGTTGCGTACAACGTTGTGATTGTAAAGAACTAGTAAGGCGAGCGTGGTACGATTATCCCAGTCTCGGATTCTATTATAAAACATTTTTTGTACCGAAGTCGAGTACCACACCCAGTTAGCATAGAACCAGTAAAGCGAGTAAGGTACGGTTATCTCATTCTCGGATTCTTTTATACCACGTAAAATATATATTTACCTTTTGTAAAAAGAGCAGGTTTGTGGTAAAACTAACCACAGTGTCGTATTATTAACACGTCCCGTAACCCGGAAACAAGTTTTAAATATATATTTAAGCTAAATATATCACACGTTTACAACATATGCTGTTATTTTTTTATTAAAAATTGACCTTTTTGATGTTCGGATGTCAAGATTAATGTATGTAGCTTTTAATTGTATTTTAATATTTTAGTCTGTATAAATTGTTTTAGATTTGATTTTGCTTTTTTTTTAAATTGATCTTTTTGATGACTGTAGGTAAAGATGATGTATATTTAGCGTTTTACTGTATTTTAATAGTGTGGTCTATATGAAATGTTTTAGTATATAATAAGTGTCTATTTTGATTTATATACATTGTTTTGGGGAAGCTAATCGATATTAGTTTACGTGTATATTTGTCTATATACACTGTTTTAGGAAAGGCTTTACAAAATAAAAAAAATTTTTTTTTTCTATATACGTAGTGATTATGAGTTCTAATAATAGAAACTGGATAAGATCAACTTGACGTCATCCTTTGATGTTGGATTACCAATACTTGAAATAATGTACGGGCAAAGTTCCAGGCATGCATTATTCATACCATTCAAATTTGAACCCGCGTGGAGATTTTATTAAAATGCACGTATGTGATTTGTATGTGTATTTTGAGTTTTTTGATGATCTCGATCATTGTAATATATTGCTACAACTCTCGAGCTAACGCCAGCATGTAGTATCTCTATATATTACTTAATATCGTATCAACGCCGGATTAACCGCGATGGGGGCCCTGGGGCCTGGAACATGTGGGGGGCCCTGATCACAGACCGCGGAGCTGTGGCCACCGCGTGCGCCGCTGGCGCGAAGCCCCACAAGGGGTGTACGGGGGGGGGGGGCTCTCCCCCCTGGATATTTTCAGAAATTGGAGACCGGAAACGTGATTTCCTGGCATTTCAATGGGCCCCATTGTTAATCCGGCGTTGTCTCGCACTCTCGACCATTAAACCACACTTATTGATTGATGTATTTATGTTATAATGTCATGTTTTGCGATATTGTGCATGTAATCGAGGGTCGTGATAATGTACATTGTTTTATTCTAGAGTCCAGTACCGCCTAACGATGAACTTGTGTATTACAATATTAACGCCCGGTACATATCAGACATAAAACAGGTCCTTGTTGTTGATGAGTTATAGTTGTTGATAATTTATTGTTGTTGATAAGTTATTGTTGTTGATAAGTTATTGTTGTTGATAAGTTTTGTTGTTGTTATCTTTTTGTTGTTGATGAGTTATTGTTGATAATGGATTATTGTTGTTGATGAGTTATTGTTGTCGGTAAGTTATTATTGGTGAGGGTTTATTGTTGTCAAGTTATTTTGGTTGTTTAGTTATTGTTGACAATAGGTTATTGTTGATGATGGGTCAATGCTGTTGACGGGTTATTGTTGTTGATGGGTTATTGTTGATGAGGGGTTATTGATGATGAGGGGTTATTGTTGATGACGGATAATTGTTGATGATGGGCTATTGTTGATGATGGATTAATGTTAATGACGAGTTATTGTTGATGATAAGTTATTTTTGTTGTTTTTATTACAGACTGCTATCAGAGGAATGGGGTGCACTTTCAGGGGGTCAATTATTGTCATATTTCTGGTAGCAGTGACATGTTTAACCTTCTTCTACCAGACCAGTTCCATCAAAGATATTGGCGGTAAGAATTAAAAGATGACCGAGATATTTTAAGCAAAAGTTTCTTTATCTTACCGTATTGAAACGGAACAGACTGACACGGGATCTAATTAAAATATATCTTTATTTCGTTTTTAATTTATCAGAAGGATCTTTTACACCTCTGCAACTGTCATTGTCGTGGGTTGACGTCGAATGGGACGCAAAACCGCGGTCCTGTGTTCTTATTGGCGTGCCCGTAAAAGATCCCTTGGAATTCAATATAAGGCTAGGCCGTAGCGCTGCTGTCCGGGCAAAATTTCCCTCATAGCACACTGCATGGCGTATGCCCGTCTTCAAGAGCCCAGTTTAGAAACAGAACAGTAGGACGTTAAACCCCATCTCATTTCATTTTTATAAATAGAGTAAGGTGTGGTGTCTGATTTGAATCAGATTATCTGGCATGATTTTGAACTATAAAAACGAAACGAAATAGGATATGTGTTTTAATCAGATTCGCCTTAACCTCCAAGAACAAACGATAGACTAGATTGGTGACAGGCCCCGTGTACACATTGGCGTTAAAGATCCCTTGGCAGTTGGAATTCGATATAAGAGTAGCGTAGGACGTATCGCCGCTACCCGGGCAAAATTTCCCTCATAACACAGTGTATATATGGCATATGCCAGTGTTCATTAGCCTAGTATATGATCAGTATATGCCCGTCTTCATAAAACAATATTTCAATTCATTGCGTACATATAGTAACGGGGGGGGGGGGAGATGGTAGGTAAAAAAAAGAGTGTATGACACAAAACTTTCAATATTGACATACAAATTTATATGGTGTTAAATTTGCCCCCAGCTGATTAAATCAGATATTAGGTGTGTCGCCTGACACTGTGTCTCACGGCCTAAACAAACATGATCCCTAAAACTAGTAAATGTCCAGTTATCTCAAATGTGTCCTGGAGGTTAGATATTACATTTACATATGAGGCCATCTTCATAAGGCCAGTCGGGTAGAACAGTCAACTGTGCACATTGACAATTGTGTAATTCGTACATTCGCATTTTAACATTTTCTTTCTCTTGTGGGTTATTTTTCAGAACGAACCGGTTATTTAGCCCCCAGAAAATCTTTGATTCAGCCGATCAGTAATGGAACAGATAAATTAACAGGATTAGCTTCCACACTCGGCAAGTCAGTAAGATACCTGGTACGTTATGAAGACATTACGTTTGGTAAGTCAGTAAGATACGTAGTACGTTATTAAGACATTAGAGACTTTTGGCAAGTGGCATTTTCCCTATCCGTATCAGGTATCCGTATCCTTTACGTGACACGTTGCGTCAGAGTAGTTTTAGAGTTTTGGCAGATTCTTGCGTCGCGTACGTATGCGTCACTGAGCTGAGCTTAGTTCTGTACAGCATGATGGCAGTTATCTACCAAGATCGCCATCAGTACCGGTCAAGTGCCTTGCCTACAATTTCTCGGAGTGCGTGAAGTCATTCGAAAGTCGCTGAGCTATTAAAAAAAATTAATGTCGCGTCTTATTAAAAAAAAAATCTTTGACCTTGATCCGACCGCAATTTTGACTTTCACTTATTTATCATTGACACCCCTTTACCATAGAATCACATCATTTACAGATTTGCAAGGTCCCATATCTACCTAAAGCTGGCGCGTAGATCAATCAGCGTGCAGACAGACAGACAGGAAAAGTATAAAAATTCCGAGAAAAAAACATCAAAAATAATGATTAAATTTCAGTCTTTATTATGATTAAATTCACATCAAATATACACCTCCGTGTTTTAAGATACACATAGATTCATAAAAACGCTATGATATAACATTTCAGCGTCTAAAAAGACGACAATGTTTACGGACCATCTCCATATGAAAGCTGTTTCATACGGGCTGCCGTATCCGTGTGCCGTATCATGTATGAGAAATACACACACATTGATGACGTCACACACAAAATTCATACGGATACGCGCTACGCACTAGCAATTTACGGTTGCCAAAAGTCTCTATTACGTCTGGTACGTTAGTAAGATTTTGCGTCTGGTACGTTAGTAAAGCATTACGTCTGGTACGTTAGTAAGGTATTGCGTCTGGTAAGTCAGTCAGATATCACGTCTGGTAAGTCAGTTTGATATCACGTCTGGTAAGTCAGTTAGCTGTTATGTCTGGTAAGTCAGTTAGATATCACGTCTGGTAAGTCAGCCAGCGGTTATGTCTGGTAAGTCAGTTTAATATCACGTCTGGTAAGTCCGTTCGCTTTCATATCTGGTAAGTCATCAGTTAGATATCACGTTTGGTAAGTCAGTTAGATGATGTATGGTAAATCAGTTAGATGTTTTATTTGGTACGTCAGTAAGATATCAAGTCTAATAGGTCAGTAAGATATCAAGTCTAGTAGGTCAGTAAGATATCAAGTCTCGTATATCAGTAAGAAATATGACTAAGAGCCGCGGCAAAACTTCAAGATTTCCATGTCAGGTACTCACAGGTCATGCGCAGTGTACATACCATTCTATTGCACATTCTACTGCACATTTCATTTTTAAACACCTTATACCACTTCCTTATAGTATTAACAGTTTGAATACAACATATAAAATATTTTACTTTATAGAGAATGTTAAAACAGTCATTGCGCGGTATGAACAGACCAACAGAGGACCGGAAATAAATGTACTCCTGTTGACGTACATGCGTAGTGGGTCTACATTTACTGCGGATCTACTGCAGCAAAGTCGTGAAGTGTTCTACGTGTTTGAACCGCTATTTGCATTATCACGATACGCCATGTTACCACCATTTGTGTACATACCCGTAGTAACATTTGATCAAGCTCCAATGTAAGTTAAAATTATTCCTGATCACTAAAAGTTTGAATATATCCAGACACAAAATGAGCGGAGGCCAATTTATGAAAATACTGAATTGAATTCTTCTTAAATTTAAAACCTAGATAATGTAAATGCAATTTGCTGAAAATTTCAGTCAAACTGATCCACTATTAGGGTGCCCCGAGCTGTCCAATATAGCCTCTAAGAAAGTTTGTCTTACCTCGAGAGGTGTTGACTGTGCCAAGACGAATTTCTCAATGATGACAATACAGGCTCGGGCACAATGGGAGCACGTGCACGGACCAAATATTCTCCGTATACAGCCATGCACGTGGTATTGTCACAACATAAAATTGTAAATAAAGACACGTTAAAAATATTTTCATCACGCGTTTGTCTTTCAATATTATTGGATCGCTAACTACGTTAAAAATTCTAAAAATTATTGTCGTTTTTATTTTTCAATTCGCTATTTATTTACAGAGTGCTGGCGTTTAGTTTCGGCGATTTAACATCTCCTAATGACTCGTTTTGGGCAAGATAAGAGTACAACCGGTATTTTTCTTTTAATTTTGAAAGGTTCGTGAAATCGTCGTTGTATTGCCCCAGACGAGTTTTACCAAATTAGAAAATATAACAATTGTTTCGCATTTTTAAATTTGCTACCGGAAATTTATCGAAGCGAAATGTAGTCTCGGTTGACCAGATTTACTGTTCGAGACAACTGGCTTTTAGGGTTAAGGGGAAACAAATCTTTTTATTTTGTTAAGGAATTGACCGACGGACTTTTTTAATCGATTCAATTAGCAGGCATGACGTCCAACGATGAATTACTATCCAGCAGTGGTTTGGGCGATAGCTATGATCTCGGCACAATAATAAAATTTGCCTTTGCAAGAATTACAGGCTAGTACTAGGTATCATCAATAAATTTCCGACCAATACAGAGCGCCAGTCTATGATTACTGCTTTACATGACGACAGTGTAACGTTTGATGACAACGGTATTCGAAGGAGGCTGATCAGACTGAGACAAAGGCGAGAAAGCTGGGTAAACATATACAAACTTCTAATAAATCTTTAAAATTATATAACGATTATCTCGACAACCCCTTTTTCCCCGGGATAGTGGTGGGATAGTGGTGGGATAGTGGTGGGACTCAAATCTAATTACACTCCAACAAATACTACAGTCCAAAGAATATCATGTGAGCGCGTCGGTGTATCTTTAAAACATGTTTCGGAAACCCCAAAGTCGGCAAAAAACACCACTTTATATACGGACGAAACACCAAAATATGGCTCCAAATTCGGCACACATATGCAATAACCGCTGACTCGACTCATACGCCAATGATTATTGGACTTCGAAATATGGCTGATAAATCTGCGCAAATTATTTTGGCAGATCTTGATGATATAGCTGGGCCCATTAGTAAATCCGTAATTTTGAAATTAGAAATACAATGCCGCAATTTGTGAATTATATGGCCAAGCATATAACAAATTTTCTTGGTGATTTTAAAACAGAAAATAGAATGACATACCGTTACGAAAGGAGATCTAACATACTGGTCACGAAGACATGTGTTTTTGTTAATGTAATCGATCGCTTTCAGTCCCAATAAAGTTATAGGAATTAGCCCAGTTCAGAGCAGAACAGTAGGACGTTAAACGCCATTTCGTTTCATTTATAGGAAATACATAATAATATATTCAGCATATTTATTCTTGTGTAAATGCTATCATACAGTAAGGCACGGGATCCCGAATTTGAATTTGTTCTTAATTATGTATCTTCTAGTTTGTATTCACTTATTCAAATCCAACTTCAGAATGTCAAGGTACATCTCAAATCTATATATAACTTGATCAGCTATTGCATATTTTTCATTCAGATTGATTAAAATAGTCTGTCATTATTCATTTAATACTCTTAATTATTCCATAAAACTTTCCTGAAATAAACATACTTCCTAACATTATACAAGGGTTTTTTCGGGTCCCCAGGACCCTATCATTAACGTTTGTGAGAAATTGGTTCATAATTGTCTAGCGAGAATGTTATACATTGTCAGGTACTTAATGTCGAGTATAATGCTGCAAATAGAATGGATGTGAGGCAGTGGCAACATTCATCATTTGACAAGAAACTTCGATTATTAAATAATCGGACACCAGGGGTCTTGTAGACCCCCTCCCCCTTCCTTTCAATATTTTGCTTTTTACAGGTGCCTGATCTGTTCTGTAATCGGTGCTAGCTTTGTATTAGGAATCTTTCTTACTGATGATATTGTTTTGGTTAGAAATCCAGATCTGAAAGCAAATCAAGGTACCCTACCAACCCCACCAATAGACGATTCTACATGGAACATGACAATTACGATATTTTTAGATTTGTATGGTTTCAAAACAAATCTTATAATTCCTATCGTCAGTGACAATACCTGAAATAATTTGTTTTAGTCTGATTGATTATTGTTCAGTCTTTATGTGAAGCTGTAGTTTGATCGTATTTGAATACAATTATTCATCCAAAACCTATTTATGTTTGGGGTCTTAGGTTACCCCTTGTTGCCGACATTTTTGCGCGACGTGTACGCACAAGGGTTAAATGGGACATCAAATATAAATTTACAAAGGCACGTTCACATCTATGGGTATAGAAACTATACATAGATCGGTCCATTGTATCAACAAAAACTTAAACAAATGTAAATAGGGCTGCACACATATAAATTACACAGGAATGGCCGATCCAAACGATACATGGAGCAGATTTTGTTAGATAGCAAATTACGATTTAAACGAATAGTCCCGAATGGTAGTAGTGGTTAATTCTTATCGGAAAAGAAATTCATAATTTTCAATTTCCAAGAAAACATAACTCTGTCAACATTGAAATCCCAAAATACAAATGTCCGCCGCTAGTACACCCAAGCAGTGTATTTTACCGTACAGTCGAATGAATATATCTTGTGAAATAAAGCACGCAGGTACAGTTTCTTGACAGTTTATAATAAAGGATTATCTGGGGTTGTTGTTTGTATAGATATAGTGCAATAACTGTAAATAGTTTTCGAGATTTTTTTTAGCTCGGGGCACCCTACCACTATGAACCAAGAATTAAGCGATTGAAATTCCCGCCAAGCCTCGATCATCATTACTAAAGTCGGTACGATAAAAAGCATAGTCTCGATTATCCATTTCATGATTAAATCGGATAATAATTCACTAAAGATCACAGGCTAGCGATGCCATCAGGGTTGATTTTGGTCTGGATAATGTAATTAATGTCTAATTAATAATTTAGATAAAATTTCAGGCCTAAAGAAAGACCTGCAAAAGGCTGATTTAGCTCTTGCATAATGTATGTTTAATAGCAATGAATATTTATGTATTTTATTTTTCAGGTATTATCAACAAAAAATGAATAATTTCAAGATGTTTTCAAAACGGCTTCTGAACGCCTTCCTCACATGTAAATTTTCACAAGTTGACATGGCAACTCTTCTACAACATCATGTCAGAAATAGTTTAACAACATTACCTTTCTATAATTGCACGAAACAATACAGAGGTATATTCGGACTATTTCAGTGTTTACCTCATCTGTATGAAAGATGTCAGAGATCCCCGGTATCTATCGCTAAGACAATTCGTACCCGGATGCAAACGGCGGTGGAGATGCTACAATCAAATCCAAAGTTAAAAGTCATACATTTAATACGAGATCCAAGGGGAACGTTGAGGTCTGAATCACAATATGGAAAGTTTCGAAAGTCGGAACTGTTAACTTATGCTACGACGTTTTGTAAAAACGTGACAGAAGATTTGGAGATTGCGCGGACTCATCCTGACCGTATTAAAATAATTCGCTATGAGGATTTGTGTGACAATCCGTTTCTGTTATCGAAGAAATTATATGATTTTATTGGAATGGAATTCACCTCAGAGATCAAGAAATATATTCACAGTATAACTTCCGCCGGAAATGAAGTAAATTGTTTTCTGTGTACGTCTCGTGCTGATTCTAAGATGGCGTCCAAAAAATGGAGGAAGCAGATATCAATTGAAGACGCGCTTACAATTGATAATGTATGTTCTAATGTGTTTGATATAATGGGGTATAGGCCTGTTAAAAGTTTAAATGAACTACGAAATTTGAATGTAAGTTTTGTTGCCGAACCAAAGATTAATGTTTTGCGTTAAAATTAAAGGTGTTTTAAATAGAAATCAAGATTCAATTGTGTGGTTTAACGTCATCAATACAGCTATGAATGAATGAAATAGGGTTTAACGTCCTACAGACAATAATGGTCAAACACATCAAATTGGGTTTTACGTCCTACAGACAATAATGGTCAAACACATCAAATTGGGTTTTACGTCCTAGAGACATTTATGAAAGAATGAATTAAATTGGGTTTTTACATCTTGTAGACAGTTACGGTCAAATCTCTGAAAATGGGTTTAACGTCCAGGACACAGATATGGACATATTGTTCATCGCGACAAGCAGTCCTAAACATAACATCCTTTCTTGGAACAATAAACAAATGAAAATGTCTGGCATGAATTACATATGGGGGGGGGGGTAATTTGATAAAATGGCGAGCTCAATCATTTCAGTATCAATATCTGGAATCATTTTAATTTGTTAAATTGAGTAAGGGTTATTTGCAGCGAGATGAAAGACTAAAAATCAGATTTACACGAATCTGCTTAAAACACAGATCCTTTTTCGTTTGGTTTTTTATAGATTGTAATTTCGATTTTTTTTGTCGGTATTACACTAGGATCTGACAGTGTTGTTATATAACCCGTGTTCTGGTTAGTGTCAGGGATTAGCTAATGAAACGGTCTGTTGTGGTGACTTCTTGGTGTGCGATGCACGGAACTGTGGGTATCCTACTAGAAAGATCAACACTGATTGGTTAATCAAATGTCTAACGTCATAGGATCAAAGCCTCCCCCCCCCCGCCTCGTTCGACACCTAATGCGATCTACCACTACAACTGGTCTGATATTCAAGTAGTCGAGGCCATTGAAAGTATAAGTGTGTAGTGCGTATGACTTTATTCTGACAACACGATCCTGTGTGACACTGTCTTCAAAAAGATAAGTGTGTGGCTATCGTCTACTGTGGCGTTCACCTTTTGCTTTCGTTTATATACATTCCGTTGGTTTCCATCTTTTCAGGCAATCTTCTCATATTAATTTTGTAGCGAATCGACCGTTTTGTTTATATCAATTCTCTCCGTGTCTCTTTTCTCCCATTGACTTAATTCTGGACTATTTGGCCACGTCCAAATTTTCGTTGGAAGGAATGGTTTCCACTACAGACAAAGGAACAAATGGTCATGTCTTTGCACTAAAATTTGTATGAGGTTGAGGTTGACCCCCCAAAATTTTGAGATACACAAACTTGAAGAAACATACTAAAACATGTAACAAGTTGCCGCACATATCACCGTAGCCAACCTCATAACGCATTGGCCGAGAAAGTTCATCTCGATTTTCCGGCGTGATTTCCCCTTGTCAGTGATGCAGAAGGAGGGCCTGACAAGGACAGCTGCCTAGTCGTTCGGGTCGGACGAAAAACCGAGGTCCCGTGTACACATTGGAGTGCACGTAAAAGATCCATTGGCAGTTGGAATTTGATATAAGAGTAGGACGTAGCGCCACTGCCCGGGCAAAATTTCCCTCATAGCACACTGTATGACGAATGCCCGTCTTCCATTAGCCCAGGTTAGGTGCAAAAGAGTAGGACGTTAAACCCCAAGTGGCGTGGTTTCGATTCCTTACTTGTATGTGACAAGGGTGAGTGTCGCCTGACCAACCTCGTAGACTTGCGCATAGAGGTCTTTAGCAATGTGTAAAAATCGGAGGATCCGTACCCACGAGGTTTCTGTATGTGACAAGGGTGAGTGTCGCCTGACCAACCTCGCAGACTTGCGCGTAGAGGTCTTTAGCAGTGTGTAAAAATCGGAGGACCCGTACCCACGAGGTTTCCGACGTTGTTCCCCACTTGTAGGTGTTGCAGGACGAGGGGCCTGGTGTGTAAACATTGACATTTGGAATTTGATATAAGTGTAGGCCGTAGCGCAGCTGTCCCAGAAAAATATCCCTTATAGCACACTGCATGACGTGTTTCATTCATCATCAACCCGAGTAGGGCGTTAAAACCCATTTCATGTTATTTAATTAAAATAGAAGCGCGTGTTTAACGACCTAAACATAACAAAATACATTTGTCTAAAGAGGTTACGGTATATTGTGTAGACTTGTTAGGGTTTATTGTTTAATTTAAATAACAGCGGGTATTTAACGACCGATAGATAAAAAAGAACACGTATTGATTCCCCGGGTAATATTATTTTATTGTTTAATAACAGAATCATTTTATTAATATATTGAATTATTAGGGAAGATATTTCAAATATAATAGAGCGAATAAGTCCTGAAGAATCGACACCGTCTAAAAACTGTTTTAACAATTTAATTTCGCGGAGTGATAAACCAAACAGTTTGTCTAGAGTGAATCTTTGGGGAGATATGTCAGATCATAGAACTAGAATACTGTTCTATGGTCAGATGTAACAGAGCGAATTAGTCCTGGAGATTCGACACCATTTAAGTCGTCTGTGATACGTATATAAACTGTTTTAACATTTTAAGTTCGCGGAGTGATAATCCAAGCAGTTTGCCTGGAGTGAATCGGATACTTATAACAGTTTACGTACCGGAGTGATAATCCAAGCCGTGAATCTGATACTCAGGGGAGATATTTCAGATATAACAGAGCGAATACGTCCTGAAGAATCGACACCATTCAAGTCGTCTGTAATATTTATATAAACTGTTTTAACAGTTTAAGTTCGCCGAGTGGTAATACAATCCAAGCAGTTTTTCTGGAGTGAATCGGATACTTCATTTAACCCATGTCGTGTGAAGGGTATTTACAAGTTCAATTTTTTAATCGCTCATAAATCGAGTTTAATATGATTCCATTTTTATAAATATATTGAAGGTTATTTTAATTAATTACGGGTTCTGGCCAAAAGTTCACAAATTATTCTCAGACTAAGGTTAAGAATTTACTAAAAAATTGTTCGCCATATGTTAACTAAAATATAGCCCTTCATAAAACCTTTGGTGTTTTATAATATATCAAATACATCAATATTTGAAAGTGCTTTGTGAATTGGGGACTGGACTTTCAAATTATGCCCAAATGACGTCATATAGTTATATTTTCTTCTTTTAAACTCTAACGTTATCCCGACTATGAAAATAAAACAACTTGTGACATTATTATGCGATGTCAAATTTGAAAGGTCGAACTATTACTGATAAGTTTACGCATCGGATCAGAATATGATTTCTAATTTCTACTTTTAAATTGCAGGACGGCATTAAATATACACAAGGCAGGAAGCGGACATAGTTTTAATCAGCTAGGCTTAATCAATAATTATCTTGTATATATCCTACTTATTCATCTACCGTTTCTAGAACCCACGGATATTTTCAATTTCTAAAAGGTTTTTAGAAGTCATAAACGAATACTCGTGGGTCGTGAATTTGTTTATATAAAAAAAAGGAAGTAACTGTGACTGACAATTTTCTCAAAGTGCTATAATTTTTTTGAAAATATAACTCATACGAAAGATGATGAAAATAGTCGAATCGTGGAGACCAGGTTTATGCAAAGTTTCCAATGCAAAGTTGAAACTGATTTTGAAAATAATATTCTTGTTGGTGTTTATTGGTTGGCTTTGTTTCTATGCAGCTGTGTTCAGTAACGGTGGATATAAACGTAAATATTTCATATTATTATTATTATCTTACACATTTAAACATATTTGTATTTATCCGTAGTCATCCATTAGAAATTATATTCTTATTACCGGAAAACATATTTCTTGTCACTGAAATAAGCCATTACAGGAGACAAGGGATTGGGTGGCCGAGTGGTTAGCGCCTGCGCGGTGTATCAGAAGGTCTGTCTTTGAGTCCACTGGCATGGTTTCGATTCCCCGGTTGTAAGTGACAGGGATTAGGGACCCGAGTCCAACCTCGTGGACTTTCTCCGGATCACTTTCAGATAAAAAACAAATACGATAGTACTGTGCGGACCTTATCCGCGATCTTGGAATTGTGACATCATCGATGCGCAATTGTCAAAGGAACGAACTTGCCACGTTTTATGTGGAATTTATTTGATTTTTTTTCCAGAAATCAGACTATATACAAATATAAAGACCATGGCGTCTAATGGCGTATTGAACATGAAAACTATGTTAGGTTAGTTTTAATATATTTCTATAAGAGAGAAACTCGTTTTTATATTCGACACCCCTTGCTTTATCGAGTAGAATTATATACATGTATTTAAACACACATTATACACGAGCTAAATCTGCCTATTTCTGGTCTTTCTTTTCGCCTTAAATGTTATATAAATCATTACTTGGAAATTAAATAACTTACCAAAACATAATTAAAGACTAAGTGGCACCTGGATTTGCGGTTGCTGATTCAATCGAATTAAACACGCTAGGCGGTTAATGATTTAACTAAAAAATGGATAATTGAGACTTTGCTTACTATCGCAACAATTGTATATAGCAATCACAATCGAGACTCGCCATGCTCCTAACAGTCCTAACGTCGCTCAAAGTGAAGCAATTGGACTGAAAGTTTAATATATTCCCTTTTCATTATCTATTAGTTCATTATTATAGTGAGAACTGTCAGCTCTTTTTCTTGTTTTTCGCAATGCCCCCTTTACCCTTTAAGAAAAACAAAAAAAATCAGAGGGTGATAACCCATTCCGCACACAGAGAACCATTTACCCCGAGAATAGAGGAGAACGCTAGATCGAAGGCCGTCTCCGATCTAGCGTTCTCCGAGAATAGATCTCTGCCCCAAATGGCCGCCATATGTAAAAATTAGAATACTGTTTTGTAAAGCGGTCCTACTACGTTTCACATCTGTCATACACAAAAAGACTAAATTAATCTTTCATATTTTATTAAATGGAAACCAAATAAATACTTCTCAAAATTCGCAAAGTAATCTGTGTGGTTTCGTCTAAATTCGTTGATTTGGGAATTAAAATGTCGGTCAACTAGCTTAGTGCCTGATCTCAAGCGAAGCTAACCGCAGACAGAGAGTGTAAGCTTAGTATGCGTGCTAATCAAATGAAATGGGGTTTAACGTCCTACTCTTTTGCACCTAACCTGGGCTAAGGGAAGACGGGCATACGCCATACAGTGTGCTATGAGGGAAATTTTGCCCGGGCAGCGGCGCTACGGCCTACTCTTATATCGAATTCGAACTGCCAAGGGATCTTTTACGTGTACTCCAATGTGTACACGGGACCTCGGTTTTTCGTCCCATCCGAACGACTAGGCAGCTGTCCCTGTCAGGCCCTCCGTGCTAATCAAGATATTTTCGTTATATCATACGTAATTTTATATTCGCCCATCCTTGCCTAATCGCAACAATAAAAACTAACGGTATAAAAAGAGTCTGTTCAGGCGAAACCTCCAATACCCCTGCAAAAAAGCAGCCATGTAAAACAGAGCCAGTGTATAGTTTGGTCGGACAGTGGAATTTTCTCCTATTCAATCTTAGTCGTATTCCGTATGTTAAACGTTCATGTACGTGCACACGGGACCTCCTCGGGTTTTCGTCCTATTCTAACGAGTTACCTCCGCCCTCCCAACACCACTTACAAGAGGAAACCCCGTTGCAAAAACCCGAGGAACTTTCTCTGAGAATACCAAGATCAAATCCTGGACATTCCGTTTAGTGAACTATCGACTATTCCGCGTCAAGCCTCGTTAAATATTAGATAATATTTTTCAGAACCAAGCAACTTTAAAGGTGGAGAATTAATTCAAGATAATAAAGGAAAACATTACAATGTGTCGGACATCGCCAGTAAGTTAATTAATATAATTAAATATGTGTTTGCGAGATGTGTTTCAAAGGAAATGAAATGGAGTTCAACGTTCTACTGATCTACTCCGACTGGCTTAATAAATACGGGCATGTGCCAAGATTGGAGTGGGTGAATTTTGCCAGAACTGCAGCACTACGACATAATCTTGTATCGATTTCCAACTTTATCGTGTGCTTTTATGTGCACGCCAATGTGGACACGGGATCTCAGTTTTCCGTCCCACCCCAACTACTATACGTTTTCCCTTGCCCGACCCTCTATCCTGCACAGGATGTTTTAAAGGATCACCGGTCCATCATCGTAGGGTATATTAATATATATTGTGTTTGATAAGAGGGGGGTAGCCTAATGGTTAGCACGTCTGCGCTGTCTGATAAGGTCTGTCATTGAGTCAACTGGCGGTGTCGATTCCTCGGTTGCACGTGACAAGGAGTAGGGTTGTCCGTCCAACCTCGTGGGTTTTCTACGCGTCCTCCGATATCCCCCCAATGAAATAAACTTGAACCATATGTAAGTACTGAAATGACCTAGTTTGAGTCGAGTTGACGTTAATTCCCGTTTCTGTCTCTTTCTCCCCCCTTTCTTTCAACCCAATCATATTTTGTTCGAACGGGAAAAAGATGCCGAAAGACAATGAACAACCGGCCCATTATCGTTAGGGCTCACCAGCCTTAAGGGGACAATGTCTATGGAGGTCTTTTTCCGGTACTACATAATATGATTGGATTTAGAGAAGAGAGAGAGAGGGAGAGAGAGAGAGTGAGAGAGAGAAATGAGGTTTGACGCCCACTCGGCACAAACTAGGACTAATAAATGATGCAATTTTATTTCAATAATTCGCTTGCACGTAGGAGTCTTTAACAGAGAGAAGAAATTAGAGGACCACGAGAAAACCCAAGAGGATGGACAGACGACCATATTCCTTGTCACATAGCCTACAAGCTTTGGATCGAACCACATCAAAAGCGCACTCGACAATGTGTTTGATTAAAGCTAATTCAAAACTAGAGTCGTTTTAAATTTAGTTCATTTTAATTTATTTTATAAAAATCCAAATCAAATTTTTACAAACCAATTTTTCTTTAAAATACACGATTGTTGTATCAAGATCGTCTATTTCAGGGAAGCGTAGATTTGTCTATGATCTTTATGAAGAACAACCTAAAAGAGCGGAAGTAAACGTCGTCATTGTTACGTACATGCGCAGTGGCGCTACATTGCTTGGTGATATACTCCAACAAAGCCCGGATGTGTTTTATGGGTTTGAGCCGTTGTTTAGTTTAGAAAGATTTATGAAGATGCCAAAACGATATAACCTGCCAATCCTCCATCTCAATAAAAGTGAAATGTAAGTTACTGTCGAGTTATCTCCCCGTTAAGACGTGTAAACACGATTAAACGCCTCCATGGAAAGTCCAAGATGGCATTACCCCACAGCATTTGAGATTGTTGATTGAGTCATAAGAAAATGAAAGTCGTTTTGCCTTAAGGCTGGTTTCAAATGAAATGAATTGGGGTTTAAAGTCCCCTCGACACAAACTAGTCATTTCGGGGCTAACATGTGGTTCAATTTTATTATTTCAACAATTCGCTTGCGAGTAGGGGTCTTTAGCATTGGGATGGAACCGGAGGACCTGGAGAAAGCCCACGAGGTTGGATAGACGACCCTACTCCTTTTCACGTACAACCGAGGAATTGAAACCCCAATGACTCAATGACAGACCTTATGATACAACGCGCAAGCGGTAACCATTCGATCATTTAAGATAGATTATTAGTGATTTTTATTTTGTTTTTTTTTTGTACACTTTTCAGCCCTTTCAAGGATTTCAAGAAATCGAAAGTAAAGAGAGATATCTTGGATGCCTTTTTAAATTGTGATTTTAAAAAACTGGATGTCCATACCTTGACGCATGATATGCACCGATACAGCAACACTACGAGGCCTTATAGCCAATGTTTGATGAAATACGTGGGACTAACAGGAATATTTCAATGTATAGGTCTACTCTACAACGCCTGCAAAAAATCACGCGTAACCATGGTAAAAACAACTCGCACGAGAATGGCGACGGTGATGGACATGATGGAATCCAACCCCAAATTAAAAGTGGTACATTTAGTTGGGGACCCCAGAGGAATGTTGTATTTTCCGAATAGTACTGGGACTATCAAATCGAGTTCGTTACGATCCTGGGCCAATAACTTCTGCTTTTATATGGCAGAGGATGTGGTTACCTCCCATGTTTTGAAGCTGGTCTACCCAGGCCGCATTCAGATAGTTCGATACGAAGATATTGCAGAAAAGCCCATAGACATGTTCCAGAAATTGTACGAATTTCTCGGCCTCAAGCTCACTCCACTTATTAAAAGCTATGTTATCAACAGAACCCTGGGCGGAAACGAGGACACTGGCTGTGAGTTGTGCACATCGCGTGCTTATTTGAAATTTACGTCAAGAAGTTGGCGGGAGAAGATATCAATAAAAAACGTTCTTGAAATTGATAAAGCGTGTGCCTCAACTGTCTATAGCATGATCGGTTATCTGCCCCTTGATAGAATGGCGCTACACTTCAGAAATAAAAACAAAACTCATACTACTGAAGGGGACATTGTCGTTTTACGTGTGGGGCCTTAGTATATTTTGTAAATAAAGTGTGTGTGGTGGGGGGCGGTGCTGGGTTGTGGGGGAGGGGGTTTTGGGTATTTCAACTATTTTGTCGTTTGTGATTATTCTTCACCGTTCAGGTATCTGTTTTATGTCGCGCGATATTTTAATAAAATATTAGACATTATATATAATGTGATTTTATTAGTAACACTTGGGCTTCGACACATATAACATGTCGACAAAATGCTTAGCTCTCTTAGCGTGGAAATCAAAGCTCTGTGGCAAGAAAATGTATCGCCACAGTTAAAAAAGAATCGCCATACAGGAAAATGTTATCGCCAAAAAATTCGTCAGATTGAATATTTTATCGCCAAAATTATATTTTTATCGCAGTTGGCGAAATTGGCGATCGACGGCGTGAGGTTCTTTCCCAAGGATAATTAAAGACGGTGAAGTCTGGAATTAAAAGGACAACAGCAACAGAGTGATAACTTAAAGTTCCACGTCTATTCGGCATTTTTGGGACTAACATACTGAACACTTATATTTCACTTATTCGCTTTGTCCGGGGGGGGGGGGGTGTTAACGCATGCGCGTTGTGTCATAAGTTTCTGTCATTGAGTCAAGTGGCGTGGTTTTGATTCCCCGCTCGTGCATGACAAGGAGTAGCGAGGCCTGTCCAGTCTCGTGGGTTTTCTCCGGGTCCTCTGGTCTCCTCCCATTGCCAAGGCAAATTATTGAAATAAAATTGAACAATATGTTAGTCCAAAAAGTTTCTCTCTCTCTCTCTCTCTCTCTCTCTCTCTCTCTCTCTCTCTCTCTCTCTCCTCTGTAAAACGCTGTAAACCAAAGTTTTCGTTTAGTGAAGGCTTGTACAACGCTGTAAACCCCGGTTATCGTTCAGTGAGGGCTTGGACCTACCAGTACACCCACTTTACACACCCGGCTGTAAATCACTGATATTGATTAGAGACATTTACTTATCGATCACACGTCAATTATTACATCTTCAATACGGAAATATCACTGGATATTGACACCGATGAGAAAAGGTAACATATAGAACCATTCCATGCTGTAGAGCAACACAAAGCCAGTATGCTTGTTTACCGGAAATCACTCTATCCGCCATGTAATTGTCATTGTGAATCTCTGATAGTAGCATTAAACACTAACGTATCAATGGTGCTTTGTTAAACATTGATTAGAAAAATATAATTCAGTGTGGTGGAGGCTTTTGGTCATAGGTTACGTATATTTGATAAGGCCAACTTCACGTTGGGTCAGATGTTAACAGGGCTGGTGCGAATTTCGACTCTGGACCTACAACAATCAAGTGCCCTAACTTTATTTGGGGGGGGGGGGGAGTGGCCGAATGGTTTGCGTGCGCGCGCTGTATTATACGACCTGCTGTTGAATCAACTGGCGTGGTTTCAAATCCCCGGTTGTACGCGGCAAGGAGTTTTGGTCGCCTGTCCAACCTCGTTGGGTTTCTCCGGGTACTCCGGTCCCCCCCCCCACTGCTATTAAAGTCCCCTACGCGCAATCGAATTATTGAAATAAAATTAAACCATATGTTAGTCCCGGAATGACCTACTTTGTGTCGAGTGGACGTTAAACCCCATTTCTCCCCCCCCCCTCTTAACCTTATTTACATCTCAGCGACCTTGATGAAAATTGAACTGGCCTTAACAAACAGATTTAGCCTTGATTGTATGCGCCGCATGATGCGAGAAAGAAAGTTATATCTCAGCGACCTTGACAAAAATTGAGCTGGCCTTAACAAATAGATTAAACCTTGATTCGAGAAAGAAAGACATTTTAAATAAACAGATGAAACAGGACGATAAACAAGGTTGATTTAAAGAAAAAAACAATTTCATTCGTTGATTCGAAGCCCGCAGTGAGGCCGTCATTGACCCCCACCCCCGTACCCGCCACCACCGGCACCTCATTTATCGGCTTCTGAAATTGAAATACAAGATCTCTATCGTTCCGGTAAGACCGAATCGAAAATTTGCTCGTAATTCCGAAGAAGAACCGGAAATTGCTTCTTCAGATTATTTCCACGTGGTTATTCAGTTCAAGGATTAGCTTAATCATTACTTACAATGGTGAAACGAGTTACATCCCTTTGTAGATCTGCACGCATCATAGAACACCGGTTGTTAATTTGTAATTTCCAGCCCAGTATTAATGCTTTCAGCAGCTTGACACATGACAAGATGATGTTTAAATGTTTTGTCAGTGACAGGATTCGTTTCTAGATGCGTTATATGACGAGAAAAAAACACAAAAGTTGCCATTAGACCCGTCAAGCGTTGCGTGTTATTTTCTGCGATATGTTGGTCTTGTTTCTATGTTTTGTCTGTTTTGAAGGTAAGTTTTATTTAACTATGGAAATTTTAATTAGTCTTAAATTATTTAAACGAAAAAAGTTCGTATATACTAACGAACTTTTAAGTACGAGAACGTGGTATTGAGAAAGTCCAAATGTAACCTTTATATTGTTTGGCAGTTCCAACGGTCTTGCCTCTAGTCTGGGGATTTAGACCCCTCTGCTAACCACGCCTGCGTGTGAAGTCATCTCTCTGCTAAACACTCGGCGAAACACCTTGGCTCTATTGGTCATTTTGACGTATATACATATGGCGGTATATAAGTGCCAAAATTCTAACATGCTTTCGTCTAATTTCTTACTTCTATTCATGTAATTTCTAACCTCCATTCATGTAACTTCTAACTTCCATTCATGTAATTTCTAAATTAAGACAATGTATAATTCAACTTCTTTATTTGTTCAGTGTAAATATCAATTCTATTTCATCTTATTTCTAATATTGGGGCGAAAAATGTCTACTTCATTGTGGTATTACATGTTAAGCATGAACGGCAAACAAATTTAGAATTTTGATACTTCTACCTAGCAACCATCATTATGACATCGTTTGGTGTCGCCACCGTGTGCTCAGTTTGAAGATTGAGCACCTGATCGGGACCATTCTATTGATACAAACGACTCGCTCTTCGTCAGATTGAGTGGCTTGCCTGAGTGTTAAAATTGAAAACAACATCGGGAGAGAGAGATGGGGACATGGGGTTTAACATCCACTCGACACCAACCAGGTCATTTCGGTATTAACACCGTTCAATTGTATTTCAATAATTCGCTTGCGCGTAGGAGTGTTTAGCAGTGGGAGGAAACCGGAGGACCCGGAGAAAACCCACGAGGTTGGAAAGGCGGCTCTGCTCCATGTCACGTAAAATCGGGAAATCGAAACCACGCCAGTTTATTCAATGACAGACCTTATGTTACAGCGTGCACGTGCTAACCATTCGGCCATCCTACCCTCTAAACAACATTGAACGTGATATAAATGTATGGTTTGCAAATATTATTTCGAATACCGTGGCTAAGTGGGTAAGACACAGGCTCGCTAGGCTGTGGGTCGGGAGTTCGATCCCTGCATTGGTCGAAAAAAGTTCATCCAGATTTTCTGGCGTGGTTCCCCCTTATTAGTGTCTTGTCGTTCCGATGGGATGAAAACCCGAGTTTCCATGTACATGTTGGCGTGCACGTAAAAGATCCCGTGACCGTTAGACTTCGATATAAGTCCAGGTCGTAGATCCGCTCTCCGGGCAATATTTCCCTAAAGCTCCATTAGCCCTGTTCGGAACAGAACAGTAGGGCGTTAAACCCTCTTTCATTTCATTTCATTTTCTATTTCAAATATAAGCTAAACGGGATTTGGAGAATTTTATTTTATTTTTTTTACAGTTGAGCAAATAATTAATATTTATATGCAGTTGGTCTATATTAACACAGGGTATAAATGTTATGGATAGGCCTACACAGATACTGAGTTTAATACTAAGTGACCTCTCTCTCAACACGACTTCCAACCTTCAACCAAACGAAGAATGGGTCGTTTAGTGTAGGATAAAGCACGAGACTGAGGTTATGCTGGGGAAAGAAATACTGAAGAAAACAACCCGAGAAAAAGAAAAACCGAGGCCGATAGGCCGAGGTTTTTCTTTTGAGGGTTTTTTCTGAAGTCTTTCTTCCCCAGCATAACCGAAGTCGAGGACTTTATCTTGCTTATAAACCGTTTATGTTTACATGTAAAATGAAAATATAAGTAAAATACGAGTATAATGTGGAAAATTACAATACATATGTTCGGTTATACTTCAGCACCAATATTTTATTGGTGTAAATATGTTGGCCGTATAAATATATTTTTTGTTTTGTAATAAACATTTTGTTAAGCGTTGAAGGGCAATTATAACACCAATAATAAATCTAAATAGAATATTCCCTGTGTCATATCGTCTGCAGTGACTGATGTTGAATATAGATCAAGAAACAAGTTGTTGATTGGTTCAAAGTTGCACGTGCAAATCACGGTCGACCTTTTCATTGGTTTGGCTGGCGTGGACACTGTTCACGAGACTTTACCAAGTTGGCAAGTAGGAGTAGACAAACAGCAGATATGTGAACAAACAGGTAAATTATTTTTAATTTATTTATATACATGTATATAAAATATTGACTAGTAATACAAACATTAATTTACGTGAGCACAAGCTGTATCATATCATATGAAAGATAATCCAGTTCGATTGTTGCCTATCGTGCTAGAGGACCCGGGCTCGAATTCAGAGAGAGAGAGAGAGAGAGAGAGAGAGAAATGGGGTTTAACGTCCACTCCACACAAACTAGGTCATTTCGGGACTAACATATGGTTTTAATTTTATTTCAATAATTCGCTTGCGCGTATTGGTCTTTAGCAGTGGGAGGAAACCGGAGTGCCCAGAGGAAACCCACGAGGTTGAGAGGGCGCCCTTTCTTCATGCCACATACGCTCACGCCAGGGCTCCAAACCACAGCCGCATGCCAGAGGTGACCGGCCAGCTAGATGTCGAAGCGCGGCACTCTAGACCACCAGGCCATCCCAACCCCCCTGGCTCGTAGTATCGTAGAAATACTCGTATAATATACATGTAAATGTTTTTATGTCCATTTTTTATAGGTCATAAAAGTGAAGCCATTCGTATTTACAAATGAACCTCAAATATACAGATCCGATGTTTCTAATTATTTGTATGGGGAAGAAAAGAAACTAGCCGACCAACCGTTATCGGCCAAAATAGTCGACTTGTCGGCCTAAATAAACGACCAACCACAAAGATGCATATTCGACGACTCCCCGCAGAACGCCTCACTCGACGACCGACTTCAAGTGAAACTTGACCAACCCCTGCAAGTCAAAAATGCAAGAAATACTATAACCTTCAATATAAATTTGAAATAAAGCATATAATTTGTGTTGTTTATTTCCCCTTGTTGCCACTGGATGGTTTCGATTCCCCAGATGTACGTGACAGGACTTGGGATCGCCTGTCAAACCTCGTCGGTTTTCTCCGGTTTCCTCCAACGTCCTAAGACCCTACGCGCAAGGGAATTATTGAAATTAAATTGAACGACGTGTAAGTCCCGAAATGACCTGGTTTGTGTCGATTGGGCGTTAAACCCCATCTCCCCCACACTGTAGGACAGAACAGCGCTAGTAAGAAGTTAAACCTCCGTTTAATTTCTAATTGAAAGTAGGGTACCTTTAATGTCATACACGGAAGTGTTATTTTGGCGAGCACGTCAACAGATTGTTAAAAACTCAAATTTTACCGGCTATATTGATCGAGTGTATATCCCAGAATTCCCAAAAGAAAAACCCTATTCCATGTTTTCTTATGGGGAAATAAAAACCTGCAGTGAAAGAATAACCCGGTACGGGTTAAAAGAAAAACCTCAGAAGAATAACCCCAAATTCCCCTATATATATTCAAAGCCGCCCCCGACTTTAAGATCGCAAGTTATTCCGAGCATAGAATTTACCCCAAAGATCAAAGAGATTTACCGTTACACGTTTATAATACCAAATAATGGTCCCGATCAGGTGCGCAATCATCCAATTGAGCACACAGTGGCGACACCAAACGATGTCATAATGGTGGTTGCTTGGTAGAAGTATCAAAATTCTAAATTTGTTTGCCGTTCATGCTTAACATGTAATACCACAATGAAGTAGACATTTCTCCCCTCAATAATAGAAATAAGATGAAATAGAATTGATATTTAGGCCTACACTGAACAAATAAAGAAGTTGAATTATACATTGTCTTAAACTAGAAATTACGTGAATCGAAGTTAGAAGTTACATGAATGGAGGTTAGAAATCAGACGATAGCATGTTAGAATTTTGGCACTAATATACCGCCATATATACATACACACAGACCTTCTCAAAGAGAGAAATCCCAACACTTAATTTTTATAATGAATTAATACAATCACATTGTGATTCAATTTCATTGATACAAAGCATTAAATGTAATACCACTTGACTTTGAGGATAAAGCACACGGCCGTGAAACTTTTTTCATAAAAGGTGTTGTGTTACTTTTTATGTAGCCATAAAATAAAATTAAACCGATAAGTAAGTTCCGAAATGATTTAATTTGTTTTTATTTCAGGAATCTCTGGGAATTGTGTAAATAGTGATCCAGATATTGTTTGTGATGGTCTGGCTGCTAATGGATACTGTTTATTTAGCCCAGCCTATACTCAGTGCAAATGTCAGAAATCTTGTTTCGCACCCCCATACTGCAATGGTATGTATTAAAATAGGTTAGGGGTTTGGGAGTTGGGGGTTCTAACGTGTGAGCTTTAGATCTTAAAGTCCTTAATTGAATCAATTCGCTCGTGAGAAAGACTTAAAATATGATATTTTATATTCTACAATTGTAGGCAATCATGATAAATATTTTACAGATGTGGGTAATCATGATAACTATTTTACAGTTGTAGGCAACCGTGGTAAATATTTTACATTTGTAGGCAGCCGTGGTAAATATTTTACAGTTGTAGGTAATCATGATAAATATTTTACAGTTAACAGTTGTGGGCAATCATGATAAATATTTACAGTTGTGGGTAATCGTGGTATATGTTTTACAGTTGTGGGTAATCGTGGTAGATGTCTTACAGTTGTAGGTGATCATGATAAATATTTTACAGTTGTAGGCAATCGTGGTATATGTTTTACATTTTACAATTGTAGGTAATCGTGGTATATGTTTTATAATTTACAGCTGCTGGTAATTTAGATAAATATTGTGATTGTACGAGTACGGCGTTTTTCTGTGATATCAGCCCCTTAACAGTAAGCGATTGTCCTACCACGTGTTCCTACAGGGCAGGTGAGATTAATATATATATAGAGAAAAATGTCAGGTGTGCGAAGGGGACGGGGGTATTATTGCTCGTTGTGGGAGTGGTGTGGGGTTATTTCATGTGGGAAAGAGAGGTGGAGAGAAAGATAGGGGTTTAACGTCCACACGACACAAACTAGGTTATTTCGGGACTGACATATGGTTCAGTTTTATTGCAATATTTCGTGCACCTGCTAACTATTCGGCCATCCCACCCCTGGAAGGAGAGATGTGTAGGGTGAAAACCAATTAACTAATTGTCCTTTGATAAATGTGAGCTGTGGGGGCTGGGAAGAAAGATAAATTTGGACAATTAAGAAAATAAAGTCATTTTGAATATTCCCCAAAATGCACAACAAGAATTGAAATAATAAGAAAAATGAAAACCATGTAATTTACAAATTTATTGTTCAGGACCCAATTGTGTGGCTCCAGTGATACAGTATGTGGATATATCCTCTCCACCGCCGTATAAATATGGAGACGTCATCACTATGTCCTGTATGAGTGGTACCGTCAATAAGGGCGGATCAAAGGGTAAAAGGGTATGTGGTGCCGGTGGTTCATGGGTGTACAGTTTAACAGAGGGTGTTCCACCAATCTGTGAACGTAAGTTATTGCCTCCCTTATAAATAACATCTGAAAGATACGAGTACATGTAGTTAGAATTCGTTATAAGCAACCTTGACAATTAGAATTCGTTATATAAAAAATTTTGACAATTAGAAATCGTTATATAAGAAACATTGACAATTAGAAAGCGTTATATAAGAAACATTGACAATTAGAAATCGTTACATAACAAACCTTGAAAATAAGAATTCGTTATATAAAAAACCCTGACAATTAGGATTCGTTATAAGAAGCTTTGGCCATCAGAATTTGCTTTAAGATTCACGTACAAGAGCCCTTGACAATTAGAATTCGGTATAAGATGCACGTGAAAGAGCTCTTGACAATTAAAATTCGTTCTAAGATGCACGTGGAAGAGCCATAAGATGCACGCCTAAGAACTCTTGGCAGTTAGAATCCGTTATAAATATGAACGTAGAAGAGCTCTTTTGATTGGTATACGACACTTTAAGCGGTAATGCCCAAGGTTCGAGCAGAACCCCTTTTGATTGCTATGCGACACTTTAAGCGGTAATGTTCAAGGTTTGAGCATTTGTTTTAAGAACCCCTTTTGATGGATATGCGTCATTTTAAGCGTTAATGCTCATCACTCTGAAATTCGATATAAGAACCCCTTTGATTGCTAAGGGGAGGTACTGTGTCATTGGTTATCAATGTAAACACAGTAATAGGAGGCCCTCAAAATCCCCTGCAAAACGAAACCAATTCAGTTGGATTCAATCATACATATATCAGCGATTATACTCATATTCGACCCAAGTCGGCCACCGGGAGTAATTGACATCATTCAATATGGTGGTCCCCAGGAGGTGTCGTTTTCTAGACAACATTTCACTAATAGCAAAGTTCAGTGTTTCAGAACAGAGGTGTCGTTGTCTAGACAACATTTCACTAATAACAAAGTGCAGTGTTCCAGAACAGCAGGACGTTAAACTCCAATTCAGTTCATTTTTTTTTTTTTGTTTTTTTTTTTGTTTCTGTATATATCTTCATTTTATTTCACAGTTCCTACTTGTGGTCAACCGGACATGATACCATACGCTAATCCTTCCCAGGTTACCGCTGTATCAGGTGACACTGTGACGTATTCGTGTCAGGAGAAAGCTGTTCAAATTGGCGGGGGTAATGGTGCCATTATCTGTGGTGGTCCATCGTGGCTGGTTGTTGCTGGTCAGTTCCCACCTATATGTCGAGGTTAGTAAAATCAATATCTTTCGTCTTGCTATATTGGGGGTGGGGTGGTTAGCGTGTGCGCGATGCATCATAAGGTCTGTCCTTGAGTCAAAAGGTGTGGTTTCGATCTCCATTTGTACGTGACAGGGAGTGGGGAAGCATATTTTCTGACTTAGTTATGAGACGAGGAAGGATACTTTCTGACTTGGTTGTGAGGCGAGGCAGGAGGTTTTTTGACTTAGTTATGAGGCGAGTGGGGATATTTTTTGACTATTTGCGAGGTGTTTTGAGGTGAGGAAGGATATTTTCTAACATAGTTACGAGGCGAGCAAGAATTCTTTTTAACTTAGTTATGAGGCGAGGAAGGATATGTTCTGACTTAGTTGTGGGGTGAGGAAGGATTTTTTCTGACTTAGTTGTGAGGTGAAGCAGGGATGTGTGGAGTGGAACAAACAACAGAAGGCATATACTGAGGGGCAAAATGGGTTCATGAAGATGGTGGCATTATTTTTACATAGGGAGCAACATGGATCTATGAACTTCTCAGTTCATCATATCTGTGTAAATACAGAGCGGATTTAAGAGATCCAGCTATCACAATTTGAAATTAACTCATGAAGTGTAATTAATAATATCAAATATTTTATTTGTTTTAGCGACAGAAGTCAAGTTTAAAAAAGCGACCAACATTCAGCCCACGGTGACAAGTTTAGATATGAAAACAGCTAGAAGTTCTATAGAGTGTAGCCTGCAGTGTTTGTACGATTATACATGTAGTGGATACACGTACGCAGCAGGTGCGTGTCAACTAAACAGAGATGGAGTGACGAGTACCACGGTATTAACTACTTATGTTAGAAACATGCCAATACAAAATGAACCTATTAGTGTTACCTAAGAAAACGATCACACAGACGGCATAATCCAATAATCCCAAACAAATCGACAGGAGTATTGTTAATAGTGTCCGCCATTTTGATTATATATAGAAACCATCAAACCAGCCACCAATTCGTATTTGAAGACAAATAATAAAATCTTTTGTCTCTTAATTAGTTTATTACGTTAATCCCCATCTCTCTCTCTCTCTCTCTCTCTCTCTCTCTCTCTCTCTCTCTCTCTCTCTCTCTTACCGTAAATACCTAGCAAAATTATTCCCATATTGATTAATAGACAAAATATATTCCTGTTATTGATACCAAATCGATTGATAACTGATTCAGTCAAGCACAATAGACTGTAACAACTATACTTACACTAAACAATGTATTCAAGTATACTATTAAAGACAATGTATGCAATACAACTGAACTTAAAGCGGGAATTTCATATTTTCTAAGAACGCCAAAACATATTTATTTCTATGTCTTTTGTTCAATAGGTTGTCAACTCACTATTATACAATCATAGGCATTATTTTCCACGCTTACAAATCTTTCACATCGGAAAATGCTATCTTCAAACATTTGAATTTGAGGTCGAAAATAATATTTTTGCCAATTTCGCATTGCCAATAGTGAATTATAGGATTAATAGGATTATTCGTTTATAGATACCATATATTGTAAGGCTTTATTTTAATATATTTTAAAAATATAACTTAAAAATATGAAATTGCAGCTTTAAACTAAACAAAATATACAGTTCTACCATAACAACATCAGTGTACACAAACTAAATAAAGTATACACGGCACGTGCATTATAATACAGCGTATAGTAATGGGGAGAAATGAATAATTATGAGTGTCCATTTATCAAGCAAAATCGTCCAAAACCAAGAATATAGAAGCATTACTCATTTTCTGCGTATCAGAGGATGACGAACTTTCTGCCTATTCCGGAGATGCCAATGTGTTTAATTCAAAGTATTCTGTTGGAGGCATTGTGGAATACACATTATATTCACGTGTATTGGATGGTTGTGATTCTTCTGGTTCTCGAATAGGATGATTGTTAGATCTTCTTGACATTCTATCGCTTTTCTTGTTATATTTTATAATGAAGTCTGCTAGGATTACAGCCAGGATAATACCAATAATTACAGCTATAACTATCATCGCAATTGTAGAAACGGGAAGTGTTTTTACTGAAAATATAATACAGAATCTACTAGTAATTAATAAAGTACGAACAATCCAAGCCATTAGATAAATTAATCCATTTAAACATGCATTATGCAAGAACTAAATCTGCCAATTACAAGTCTTTCTCTGGGCCTGAAACGCTATCTAAATTATCAATTAGACACTAATTAACTTATCCAGACCATAATAAACTCTCGATGTCTAGGCTAGCCTTCAAAGTTAGCTGGATTAGATTCCTACATGATGCTTATCGGCCATTGATAATTAAATTTAAGACGTGGATAATCGAGACTATGCTGTTTATATTAATGATTTTAGTAATGATGACTGAGGCTAGGCGGAAATTTCACCCGCTTCGATCTCGGCTCATAGTGGATCAATTTGACTGAAATTTTCAGCAAATTACCTTTACACTATCTAGTTTTTAACTATTATAGTGAGAACAGCCAGCTCTTTATCTTATCTCCCATAGTGTATCTTTAATATATCCGGACAGTGCGATATACAATATAAATACACCATGCAATGATTTGTTTAAATTTCTTTTGATTGGTTACAAAAGAATCGTTTATTTGTTTGGGCTTCCAGGGGTGGGGGGGGCGAACGGTTAGCGTGCGCGCGCGCTGTATCATACTGGCGTAGTTTCGAATCCCCAGTTGTACGTGGCAAGGAATAGGGTCGCCTGTCCAACCTTATAGGTTTTCTCTGGGTACTCCGGTTTCATCCCACTGCTAAAGACCCCTACGCGCAAGCAAATTATTGAAATAAAATAAAACTATATGTTAGTCCCGAAATGACCTAGTTTGTGCCGAGTGGACGTTAAACCCCATCTCTCTCTCCCTCTCTCTCTCTCTCTCTCTCTCTCTCTCTCTCTCTCTCTCTCTCTCTCTCTCTCCCTCGTTTCGGCTTCACATAATCCATTGTCGACCCGATATGCATAATAAATTCTTACAACGCTGTCTAGGCAATTCAACATTCTGGTCCTTCAATTCAATCTTCTGGTTTGCCAATTCAACATTCTGGTCGAGCAATTCAACATTCTGGTCGTTCAATTCAACATTCTGGTCGGGCAATTCAACATTCTGGTCGTTCAATTCAACATTCTGGTCGTTCAATTCAACATTCTGGTCGGGCAATTCAACATTCTGTTCGGACAGTTCAAAATTCTGGTCGGACAGTTCAACATTCTGGTCGTTCAATTCAACATTCTGGTCGTTCAATTCAACATTGTGGTTGGGCAATTCAACATTCTGGTCGGGCAAATCAACATTCTGACCAGATAGTGGCAATATAGATTGCCATTGATTAATTTGGGGCGTACCAATAACAACTGTAGGGGTGTTGATTTTTAAATTTAGTTTTAGAATTCTGTAATGTAAAATAAAACCTTTTAAATTAATGTACGTACAAACAGTGCAGGATTTGTATGTATCTTACGGATGGAATCATCTATTTATCTAGCTCATGTCCTTGTGAAAAAAAAGGCGCGGATCCAGGCGGGGGGGGGGGATGGGGCAGGGGGCCCTATTACTGCCTATACCTTTATTTATTTTATCGAAAAGGCACATGTCGTATTTCTATCCAGTTTGTTTGAACACAATACGTAACATGTAGCTATTTTGGAAAGCCTCGTTTATCACACAATTAGTTTCTTTGCAATATGCAGTTATATTGAGCCTAATACATTTCGCTCGTTCTGACGTAATTTTACCGCCTTACTGAACATATTTAAAGCTCTGGTTAATCCCGACTGATTGTGTTACGTTGCCATAATTTGGTACATAAATTCGCACTGAGTGTGGCAGTGTTTGTGTGGGATTCGATCTAATCAAACTAAACACTGCGAGGGGTATGACCATAAATATACTTTTCCAGTTTGCCGTAAAAATATGTGTCGCATAGGCCTTTGTACACAAGATGAATACGGTCTATTGGATCTAAGTTCTTGATAAATACAATCATTAAATTTATAAATTACTAACTTATTCGGCCGAAAACAGACAAAATACAAGTTTCCATCGAGGGTTTTAACATCGTCTGGATAACAATCAATATCATTCATCAGTTTCGAAGTTTGGATTCCAATATTCGGTAGCGATTCCGTTCTCGATCCATTCAGTTTTGCTAAATAGCAACCTTTCCGAATGTCGTTACAACAGATGATACCATTATCTGTGAAATTAAAACCGAATAAAACCAATACACTGCGTACGTTATTTGTGGGAAATATTCAAAAACAGGACATTTATTTTCAAAGACAATCCAATATATTGATCGCTGAAGTGTCTAATTATTCCTCTATGATCTTTCTAGTTATAATCATGTCAAATATTTTCTTTAATGAAGCTGTTCATGTTTTTCCATTGGCTCAAACAAAAATCTCAGGATTTATCAGCATAATTTCTCTTGCACTAGTGACCGTAATACGTAAAACAAGTCCGTTGTATGGCCACCGTCAGATAAAAACGTTCCTTAACCAAGCCGTTAAACCCCATTTCTTAATTTTATTTGAACATAAACTAATTATAGTACGACATGGGTATGAAACAATCAAAAAAATATAACATCTTCATCCAAATATTAAAAAAAAATATATGGCAATCGTAGATTTATATTAGGAGAGAGAGAAAAGTGGGGTTAAACGTCCACTCGACACAAACCAGTTCATTCCGGGACTAACATATGGTTCAAATTTATTTCAATAATTCGATAGCTCGTGGGGTTCTTTAGGGCCCCGATAAAAACTCGCGTATCATCGAAACCACGCCGGTAGACTCGATTGCAGAACTTATAATCAATCGAGCACGATAGGTGGTGCAGATATTTTAAGTCCTAATTAAATTTACACAAGACACCATTTTAGCAGTGGTTAGCGATTGCTTGCTGTATCAAAGCCTGCCAATGAGTCATCTGGCGTGGTTTCCAAATCCCGGTTGTACGTGGCAAGGAGTAGGGTCGCATGACCAACCTCGTGGGTTTTCTCCGGGTTCTCCGGTTTCTTCCCAATGCTAAAGCCTCTATACACAAGCGAATTATTGAAATAAAATCAAAACACATGTTAGTCTCGAAATGACCCAGTTTGTGTCGAGTGGACGTTAAACCCCATTTCTCTCTATGTGTATTAAGCATATATTTTTCCATTCGTTATTCGTCTTCAGTTGTATATATTGGCAATTAAAATTATAAATTATTTTTTTTATAAATTATTTTTTAAAAGATTTTTTTTTAATAAATTACTTTTTAAAAAGATTTTTTTCTAAAATATTTTTTATAATTTGTTTTATGTAAATTATTTTTTTAAATTTTGTTTTATTTATTATAATTACATTTTTTTTTTATCTTTTTTGTTAGTGAATTAAAAAAAAAGATACTAAATATAAAAAAAATAAAATAAAAGATATTTAAATAAAACAATTTAACAAAAACGTAATTATAATAAATAAAAAAGAATTAAGAAATATAATTTATAAAACAAAATTTAAAAAATGTAATTTAAAAAGAAAAATAATTTATAAAAAAATCTTTTTAAAAAATAATTTATAAATTTATAATAAATTTTTTAAAAAATAATTTATAAATTTTTTTTTTTAAAAATCAATAAATACTGAAAAAAACAACAACAACAGTAATAATTGTTAGATGGGTCATGCGCCAGGCTAGGGAACGAAAACATATTATAGTCTGCTCTAGGTCTCGCATGAACAGGGTCGACACTCTTCGTGGGTCACACGTCGGTCCGCATAATACCTGTGGGGCACTGTAGGTGGGTCATGGTCAAGCTAAACCACTTACATAAATTATCGGGTACTATAGGTAGGACAACGTGTTAGGGGTTTCCTCAGACAGCACTTGCTCCGGTTTACACCATTCAGCCGAGTTTCTGTGCACATACTTCCGGTCTGGGGAATGGCAGGTTATTTATCGTGTGGACTTTGTTAATGATGCCCGTACATTTAAATTTCCGGATCATACTCAAATGAATAGAATACCACTAGTTTCATCAGCTTGATTCAGTCCATATATGGCGCTGGTAATTCACGCGCGCAAGGGGGTCTGCGGATGAACTTGAGCGGTTATCTTACCGCCTGCTATTTGGAAACAAAGGCGTACGAATCAGGGGGGCAGCTGCCCCCTAACTTTCGGGCAAGCTGACTTTTCGAGCAGACGGGTAAAGTGAAAAAAAAATCTATTTCATCAATGTGGCAAAATAAAGTGCCCGGAGTCTAATAAAATACTCATTTTACGGGTTGGAATAGCAGGAAAACGCGTTTGCGGCCGTCAAATAATCCTAAATTTTGTTGGGGGTCCATAACTGCCATCGAGCCCCAATATAACACTAATTTTACTTTTCTTTTAATTAAATACCACGAATTTATACTGATTTGACTATGGATTCAAAATTCATTCTGGAGCCACTCTACTTTGTGCGACATTTTTCGGGCATCGATTAGTATTTGTGAATGCAGCTGCAACAGTCTGATTGGATGGTTGGAAGTCAGGGTGGGATTTCGGTTACAAAACCATTGGATATTGTGAGGGTTGCTTACACGCATTTGCGGTGGTTAAATTATCTCCGGGAGGGTAAAACCCCAAAACCCAGCGACGATTGATTGGTTGTTTGGAATTCGGGTCAGTTTGGTAGGCTATATTGGACCTAATTGAAGTTACTGTATTCACAGCAACTGTAATTGCAGGAAAACGTGTTTGCGGCAGTTAAAATTCCCCCAAAAGGCCCCTTCTTCGTGGACTGTAAACGATTGATTGGAATTCGAGTCAGCCGTCTTGATTAGGCTATATTAGACTACTTTGAAGTTGCTTTGTTTACGGGCTCAAAGTGTTTGCCGCCGTCAAATATTCCAAAATCTTCTTTTCGGGGGGGGGGGGGTATACAAGGTAAGCTCCGCCTATTTCGCCTCTCGATGATGACCTTTGCCGATCTCTGGAAACCCGAAATTTTTCGGACATTTCGGGTTCTTCTCCCCCAACTGTCATCGAAACCGTACGTCTATGTTTGGAAACCATTTAGCCCATGATAATGTCAAAACAGCCGTTTTAGAATTAAAATAGATTCTATGGATTGGAATAAGGAGCCCGTCGTTCGTTTTTTGACGGTTCAAAAATAAATTATGAAAATTGAATACTTTTAAAAATTTCATTTAAATTACTTTATTTTTGGGATACGTTATGATCATATGCAAACCAATCCGTTAGGGCAGAACCCAAAATGACCGAAAAAGTTTCATTACGGTGCAAGTCTTCTGCGAGAGGCGAATGGGTGGTGTAGGGGCACCCCAAGATAACTTGGAAAACTTGACAGCTGTACACGCGTTGTGTGCTACTCCAGTCGGTGAATACGGCAACTCTGGTACCAATATAGACCAACCTTAAAATGGCTGGCCTGAATCTCAAACAACCAATGCGTTGTTGCGGGGTATGCGGGTCTGGCCCTCCCGGAGAAACATCTGGAAATTTTCACCACCGCAACTGGTTTATTCTGCCATTCTGGCCCGTGAGTTAAGCAGCTTCAAAGTTGTCCAATGGTTTGGTAACCGAAATCCTCCTTTATGTCGAACTGAATTCCGACCACCCAATGACACTGTTGAAGCTGCACCCACAAATATTAATTTATGTCCGAAAAGTGTCGCACAAAGTGGAATGACTCCAGACAAAATAATTTTATCCATAGTCAGTTCAGTAGAAAATCATATTCAGTCACATTAGTGTTTCGTTTAGTTAAATTAGTGTTTCATTCAGTTAAATTAGTGTTTTGTTCAGTTAAATTATTGTGTTTCATTCAATTAAATTAGTGTTTCATTCAGTTAAATTAGTCTCATTCAATTAAATTAGTGATTCATTCAGTTAAATTAGTGTTTCATTCAGTTATATTAGTGTTTCGTTCAGTTAAATTAGTGTTTCGTGCAGTTAATTTAGCGTTTCATTCAGTTAGTGTTTTATTTTCCAAACTAGATGAAATATTTTTTTTCCCCTTAGCCCGAACAGTCAGATTGCCCGACAGTTAAAGGAACGCCTGCCTCCTCCTCCTCGTACGTGCGTTGATAATGGTTGTGACTGCTTGAAGATGTAGTGAGTAGTTTAATGGCGTAGCAACGGTACTTGACAATCAAGCTAGCATCAATTATTCATTCCATCGTTGTTTAAATCTCGCGGATGATCTACTCCATATAACTTTAAGGCGTAATTTGATTACGTGGCAAGGAGTGGGGTCGCCTGTCTAATCTCGTGGGTTTTCTCCGGGTACTCCGGTTTCCTCCCACTGCTAAAGACCCGTACGCGCAAACAAATTATCGAAATAAAATTAAATCATATGTTAGTCCCGAAATGACCTAGTTTGTGTCGAATGGAAGTTAACCCCCCTCTCTCTCTCTCTCTCGCTCTCTCTTAATTTGTGTACAGACTTGTCGTGTGAATGCATCTAAATAAATAGTTTATACAACAGTTGAAGCCAAACAAAGGGCAGTTTTCCAGTCGACCTGTAAATGCTTGGTAAACTACTCAACATATATTGATAATAGTTTCAGATGGTCGATATAATGTTTGTGACTTACACCCTGAAGCTTAACGATGTAGTAGGGGATCACGTGGCTAAGTGGGTAAAGCGCTGGCTCGCTAGCCTGGAGGTCCGGTGTTCGATCCCTGTATCGGCCGAGGAAGTACATCTCGATTTTCCGGCGTGATTTCCCCTTGTCAGTGATGCAGAACGGAGGGCCTGACAAGTACAGCTGTCTAGTGTACACATTGGGCCCCATGTAAAATTGGCGTGCACGTTAAAGATCCCTTGGCAATTGGAAATCGATATAAGAGTAGGCCGTAGCGACGCTGCCCGGGCGCAATTTCCCATAGCACACTGTATGGCGGATGCCCGTCTTCCATTAGCCCAGGTTAGGTGCAGAAGAGTGGGACGTTAACCTCATTTCATTTAAAGATGTAGTAATTAAACCAAACATTGTGAAATGTATGGACTAATATTACCTTTTATTTAGACCTTGGCCATGAACTCCAACGTCAAAGATATATATCCCAGATAGGCGTTTAGAAAAAATCGTTTTTGTATAATTCTGTTTGTAAGAAAGAAACACAAGTCCTTTGACTGATCCGTAATATAAGTCACCAGTGTCTTGATCGACGCCAATACAGCCAATATAATAATCGTCATCTGATATGAAAGATATCACAATTTTTAATTTTTAAAATAACGTCACTGCAGTGCACCCGTCAAAAGGCAACACCTAGTAACTCACTTTTTTGTCAAAATTGGGTTAGGACCAAATTTTTAGTTACTTAGGTATGTGCTTCCTGCTGTTGTACTAGATATTCCGATCTTTTGATTTTGTAAGCCGTTACACCCATGGCACAACCTAGCAATTTCCTTCATTTGCCTTGTATGCCACAGAAAAACCCAGTAACGCAATAGTCTAATCAATGGACAAGCCGAGGTTAAAATATTCATTCATTATGTTTTCCTTTGTTTTCTCAAAATAAGAAAAAAGTGAGTTACTAGGTGTTGCCTTTTGACGGGAGCGTGTGCTAAAAACGTGAACTAATCAAAATTTAAGACGCCCTTTTCTCATTAACGTGAATGGAATAGGCTGACAATTTCAGTCTAATTACTTCGCTCTGAGCCAAGAAATTCTCATTCCAAAAGCACTGTAGCCTCGATTGTTATTGTTACCATTGTTACGATAATTAACAAAGTCTCGGTTATCCATTTTTAAGTTTAATCATCAACGAACCGAGAATGAGATTCAAATCTGACCCCTCAGACGGAATCGATGTTCTAGAGGGTTGATTATAGTCTTATCATGTTAATAAAATGTCTAACCGATAATTGATTTTAAATTTGAAGGCCCAAAACGAGAGACCTGCAATAGGCAGATTTATCTTTGGCATATTATATGTTTAATACTACATATCGCCACACTAAACGATTTCTACAATGGTTTCCTTCATAATACGCGCGGACCGTGCGCATAAACAAGGCTATAATTCGCCATTCGAATGACAAAGAGTTATTCGCCATTCGTTTTGGTTATTTGCCATTCGTTTTGGTTATTTGCCTTTTTTTTTTTAAATCGATATTCTTTGTCCTATCACGATGTCTGGTCGAGGGGTTATGCTACCAAACACTTTAACAAGTTTAACTTCGTCCAACAAAATGAACATATATCATTTTCGTTGCAGTAGGAATGTGAAAAAACTACTACAACAAACGTTGATTGGTACAGTGCCATTGAAGGCTTATTTTTAGCCTAGCAGTGACAACCCGAAAAAGTACCATACTTTATGACCTGTCTTTGAAAGGTTTAAATAAGACAAACTAGTTTTATTCAAGTACGGCCCTCATGTTGTTACAATATATTACTTATTGGGGGTACTCGATTGAATTATCTCAATCCGAAAAATAGTGACAATCGAGTGAAAAGGTGGATTTCGGGCTACAACGCATGCGTCGACTGAATAAGAAAAGAGAGAGAGAAATGGGGTTTAACGTCTACTCGACACAAACTAGGTCATTTCGGAACTAACACATGGCTTAACTGTATTTTCTTGATTCGTTTGCGCGCATGGGTCTTTAGCAGTGGAAGGAAACCGGAGAAAACGCACGAGGTTGGACAGGCGACCCTACCCCTGGCCATGTACAACCGGGGATTTGAAACCACGCCGACTGACTCAATGGCAGGCCGTATGATACAGCACGGGCACGATAACCATTCGAGCACCAAATCCCCCTGTTCTAGAAAAAATAAGCACGAATTTGTTCACACTCTGAAAGGTCCACTCCCGTTTTCAAAAAAAAAATAATAAAAATATTAAACCCGTTTGATACTGACAGGATGATGGACTATTATTTTCCAAGTGTATAGACTGGGCTGTTGACCACAAACCTTTTTTGAGCATAAGAATTATCAAAATGTGTCAGTCACCCTTCCCCTTAAATACGACAGATTTACGATATGACGTAGTATGACAAAGGATGTGGTGTCCACTTGTCAGTGATGCAGGACGGAGGGCCTGACAAGGACAGCAGCTGTCTAGTCGTTCGGATGGGACGAAAAACCAAGATGCCGTGTACACTTTGGCGTGCATGTTAAAGATCCCTTGGCAGTTGGACTTCGATATAAGAGTAGGCCGTAGCGCCGCTGCACGGGCAAAATTCCCCTCATAACACACTGTATGGCTTTTTGCCCGTCGTCATTAGTCCAGACTAGCAGCAGAACAGTAGGACGTTAAACCCCATTTCATTTCATTTCATTTTCAAAGGATGTGGCGTGTTATGTCAAAGGGAAGATATTAGTGCTACTTTCGATTACATATTTTCTTAGAGATCTGCCAACAATAAGCTAGAAGAGAAAGGGGGCCCGAGTACACAAAGCATCCTCAAGTTTAAGTTAAGAATTTACTCAAAAGTGTTTGTCTTATTTTAACTAAAATATAACCCTTTATAAAAAGTAGGTTATTTTAATGTATCAAATACATCAATAAGAAACTATTTATGTTTCTGGATCAAAGATATTTCTCATAATTGGAAGATGAGTAAATTATAAACTTTAAGTCTGTGGGAATAACATGAAATACAAGAGATTCATACCATTTTTATTTGATATCGTCGACATTTCTCGATTAGGAAACAGATCCATTAAATAACGAGTTTTTAATCTATATAGACACATTATCAAGCTTAAAGATACATTCTCGCGAAAGTATTTATCGGGTGGTTATTTCCAATAAAAGTATGGCAAATTTGGAATAGAGAGAAAGTATAGACGTCCAATCTTTCTAGAAAAAAACACTGGATTACCCGAAAACACCAATTGGACAAGCACTGGGCAAAATTGTCAGGGTATAACTGGGCAAAAATGTCACGGTATCAACGCGACTGTTAGCTGTCAGCTTATTGTGTGCTAGCTTGACGCAGGGGGCGTTTGTTGTTTTATTTGCGTAAAACCGACTCTGCAAATGAACGGTGGAAAAAGAAATTGACAGAAAATAATTCAAGAAATTACCTAGGCCTCAATATGTAATCAATCAAGTTAGAAGACAAACCTGGCTTCTAAAGAAAATTATAACTTTTGGTATCTCCTCGCGAATATAAAGTGTTGAGATGGATTCGAAGCTACGTTTTGATAGATTAATTAGTTTGAATAAGTTTTTAGTCCAAAAATATCATCAAATCACCTAGTTTGTACGTGAGAAGGTGTCTTTAACTATTCGACCAATGGTAATTCTACGTCATAATTACATGTAAACGAGACAATCCTGTAACAAATATTTTGATGGATGGTAAAATATCTAATTTAACTTTTTACAACTCTTTTACGCATGGCTGACAGAAAAAAAAACCTGCGATATAGATATAAATTGGGTTGACATATTTACTTAAGAGTTGTAATAGATCTGCTATAAATGACACGAGTTTATTAAAATGACATGACTGTTTTTAGAACTGAGCGATAGACCAATTAATATTCATTATTCTAGGTTTTAAATATGTAGTGCCTATTAAGTCAACTGTTATATTTATACTAATTCATTTCAAGTCAAACAGTCAGTTCAACCTTTACCTCGTGTATTTAAAGGGAATAATCGAATCGTTCTAGCCATATACTCCAAGCTTTTAACAACCTCGCTGTTACTCGATTTCAGAATCAGTGGACTGTTTAAAACCGAAGAAAGGGAAGTTGTGATTTTTCTATTTTGACGGAGAGAACAAAAACATTTGCTGTTGGTTTGAGAATTTTATTTAAATGAAATTGATATTTTTGATGCAGATAAAAATAAAATTCAAATAGTTTGAGAGCTTAAATGAGGTTGATATTTTTGACGCGGATAATTTATTTGAGAAATTGAATGCAATGGATATTCTAGACAAGAGGATGATTCCAGTGCTTGTTGGTTTCTGTTTTATAACTATGCCAGTGGTGAACTGTGGTGGAAGAAATGTTGAGTTTACGATGGAAACGGAAGCCTTTGTGGATGAATCCTGGACTGTTGATCGTCCAACCGCTTCCGGTAACAAAACAACTCTCTTGATGACCGGAAAACGGATAAATTTTCCGTTCTGTTTACGCAAAGACTGTGCTGTGTTAGTGAAACAAGTGTTGTACTCGAATGATGGTCCGGGGGATTCGCTTACAGTTCAATTCGACGCAGAAACCGTTGCCAGAGGAGAAACGTATGGACATTCTAATGGTGGCAATCAATGGAGCGTGATCAACTCGATGAGTCTGGTGGGTAACGAGGTAGTGTTAAAACGTGGACGACACATCATGTCTGTGTTCCCGGAATCAACGGATCAGTATGGTGTGGAACTCGATAAAGTTGTTCTAGTAGTCGATGATGATTTATTAACCGAGGACATGTTCACATGTCAGGCCTATTGTCTTCCAGATATACCACGACATAGATACACACCAGTCGAACGTCTCCCAGTTGGACGACTCGTTCAACGAAGCACCACGACAAATTGCACTGAATATGAGAATGTTGTAATGGACTTGTATCACTCGAGTATTAAAAAGTTCCGAATCACCGCCCAGCACCCATCCTACAGAAGTCTCCTGAACGTCCGAAAAGCAAATTATACAAACTGTGACGTTCCTAAGCCTACAATCTGGGAATTTGGAAACTTCAGTCTAACCGACGGACTACCAAATAAAGCTTTAGCTGATGCTGACGGGGTTTTGCTGCAGCTGGAGAAGACTCCGGACGCTGTGGGATGTTATGATCTGGGAACAAATTTTAACATCACTGTCCAGCGTCGGGACATAGACATTTCTCAATTAGGTGGACATTTGAGTTTAACAATTAGTGGTCATACTTCGGATGTAGCAGTCGATATCCAAATCAAAGACAAGATAAGTGAATGGATACATTTCGCGAGGCGAACAATTTCCAAATCACAGAGGAGCTTAAAATTACCAATAGTGGACGGGACCTGGTCTCGGTTCAACAACCAAGTCCAAATGAGAGTCTGTGGTGGTGGAAAGAATTTTGAAATAGAGTCCTTGAAATTAACAAGGAGAGATGTGAAATCAGACAGAGGAGAAATGATTGTGGATACTGGGGATTTCGTGGTGGAAGCTGTATTCCGCGACATCTGGTGGATGGGCGATAAAGGCATGACGCTCTCGGTGAAAGGTAGCACCATAGTCTCATACGGACATTATATCAGAGTCTACACACGTGTCCCCTGGGGAGGCTACTCTCAAACCCTTGTTATTTATCAAGATGGCGTTATACGTCTACTGCCACCAACAATGCACGGCACGGATTGGATCCCCTTTGGCTCTTCTGTGCTCACGGGCCGATTTGATCCAAAGTTACGTAGAAGTTACGCGGTGGTACAAAATATCGAAATAATACCCCAGGAATTTCGTCTGATAGTTTATTATGTTGATGGCAATATTTGGGAATATAAACTTTACAATGGTCTGGAGAGAACGTGGGTAGACGTTGATGTTAAATTAGAGGGTGCCACGCCGGAGTTATCTACCCTGCCGTTTATTCAACTCCGGTCAATGTTCATCAAGGACGGAAGATCTAACGTTGATCGACTGAGTGTCAATGGATTAAAAGAGCACAGAATTTTGGATAACTGGTCGAGTTTGTTCGGGTCCTCGTTTTTCTTTTTTCGTGGCTGTGCGTCCGATTATCATACCCAAGCTCCTGATATTCACGTGGAATTGTTGGGATAATTTGGTTGGCATACGCGCACATGTTGGTATCCTTATATATAAAAGTTGGTTAGTATGCGCACACGTTGTCTTAATATATAAAACTTGGTTGGTATACGCACACGTTATCCTTATATATAAAACTTGGTTGGTATACGCACATGTCATCTTTATCCTTACTTAGAAAACTTGGTTGCTATACGCACGCACTGTCCTTATTTCAAAAACTTCGTTTGTATATGCATACATTATCTTTATTTAGAAAACTTCGTTGATATGCGCACATAGCACCCTTATATAGAAAATTGCTTGGTATACGCACATAAGACCCTTTTTTAGAAAACTTGCTTCGTATACGTCGTAAGACCCCTTTATTAGTATAAAACTTGTATGGTATAAACGTATGTACTACCCATCTATGTAAAACATGCTTTTTTACTCTTTGACCTCAAATCAAACTTTTTCCAAAACGGTTGAATATCTTTTTAACAAATATTTTTGAACGGTATTATCGGATTTTCGTTGACAAAAAAACAAATTTAACGGATTTTACCTGATTTTCCTAATCGGAATGTAACTGATTGCACATGTAGGATGTGTAAACAGACATTATATGCCTTTTGCAGATCTTTCTTTAGATTGAAATGTTATCTAAATTATTAATTAGACATTTATTAATAGACCATAATTAACTCCTGATGTCATCCTATCTGCTGTAGAACACGCATTCATGATTAAGTGGATAATCGAGACTGTGTAATCGTACCGACTAAATGGTAATGATGATCGAGGCTAGGCCCAGAATTCAATCGCTAAATTCTTGGTTCAGAGTGGATTAATTTAACTAAAATTTTCATCAAATCCCCCTTAAAGTAGGGTTGGGGCAATAAAGACTTTTTTTCTAAATTTTTAAAACAAAGGGTGTTTTCTATGGCCAAATAGACTGAAAAAAACGAATCTGGAATATTTTTTGTCGAAAAATCACATTTTACGTTGGTGCACGGCCATTTTCTAAAATGGCCGCCAAAATGGGGCAAAAATGACAAATTTCTTAGAAATTCATATATATTTGGTAGGCAATCGCCTTGTAATATATCATTTCGTATGTTTTAGGGGCTGAAGAGTTCAAATTTAGTGAAAAACTTTAGATCTGATAATCCAATATGGCGGAATCCAAGATGGCGGGCATTTTCTTCCAAAATGGCGATCAATATACAAAAATTTGGTAGGCAATCGCCATGTCTTATATGATTTCATATGTTTTAGGGGTCAGAGATTTCAAATTAGTGATAAAATTTAGATCTGATAATCCAATATTGCAGAATCCAAGATGGCGGCCATATTATTCCAAAATGGCGATCAATATACAAAAATTTCAATTAGATTTGGAGATATATCAATACAATATACAGCCTTTTAGTGTATTAATATGTCTAATCTAATGTTTTCTTGGTCACTGAGTTCAAATCGTGAGAGGGAATTTATTTTCGAGCATCTGCTGTAGAGGAAATCCAAGATGGCGGCCATTACTCCCTAAAATTGATGCCTTAAAATGAACTTTGCATTCAGTGGACGAAATGACAGCCAGTATTTTCCAGAATGGCGGCTGTAAACATGATTCTCCAAACAAAGCTATATAACCTCCAATTCTCAACAAGTCAAAATTTAAATCGTATGGTTAAACACATTGTTGTAGGTTGTCTGCTAATCGACATCGTCTAGGCACTACTATGGATACAGGCGACAGGGAATTCTAACTAATGTTATAATATAATTTGACTTAGCATCCTATGTTCATAGTATAAATCCGAATCAGTGAAACGGCGGCGAGAAAAATAACAAAAACACATTTATTCATTTTTTTCAGATTAGTTCAGTTGAGTATCTTAAATACAAGTTCATCCACCTTTGCAATTTCGAATATATCGTAAATGAACTTAATCGTTTGTGATTTTGAATGGCATATTGGTTGCTGATTGTGATTTGAAATTAGATTTTTGAATTAAATTCACAGTTAGAAACGTTTAAATAATCTCTAACTAATGCTAGGTTCCCACTTTGCGCCACGACTGAAAATGTGGTTTGAACCTATCAGGTCGTATCATAGCTTCAGGTCAGTTGCAGCAATCAACGCAATGAATTGTCGATCGTGATTACCGCATCAGATCGTATTTAGTCGTAACAAAACGCGAAAGATCGCATTTAATCGTGGTGATTGGGATGCACCTTGGGTAAAACAAACATCACGCCCTTTTGAGATGCACTGCGATCTATCACGATCTGTGATGCTCTATCGGGTACCATTTCTCGCTACATGACACGAATGAATCACGAACACATTTGAGTATTCATGCTTCCAATAAAACAGTAACAATCTTTACTGAAAATGAAAAGGAGTATATCGTTGAGAAATATGGTCAAGATTCAAAGGATGTCACCCTACAAGATTCAAAGGATGTCACCCAGAAGGAGGGTCTCCGGACTGCACAAGTGCCAAGATGAACACTGCTGTTGACGCTGGGTACTCAGCAAGGGATCGATAAGTGTCTCCAATGGCAAGGTATTTCAGTGTCACTGCCACATTCAGTCCAGGTGAGAGGGATTGCCTCTGGAACGCTTTGGTGTTAATCATCTGTAGTTTTGGAACGCTATTTCATCCCCCGGGCTCAATTGGTTGTCTAAGATTTTAGAACTCCCCCCCAACCCCTGTGAGCTATGGTCGTACCCAGAATCGCCTGACTGCAAATCTCCTTCCCGTTTGTTGTTGATGTTGTTGGCGTGACTGTTGCTCATCTTCTTCTTTTTTGGCGATACTGTAAGCATATATAATATAAATACTGCAAATGTCACGTCATCATCATCCTCAACTCCTTTCATCATCAGTGGCTGTGAGTTCGGGAAACAATGAAGCCCATGGTCAGACGCGCTTTTCATATACCCCGTCAGAGTCGAATCGTACCTCAAATCGTAACCACGTCCCCATCATTCTCAACTGTCATCATCAATGGTTGTGGGTTGTTCATATACCCGTCAGGATCCAATCGTACTTCAAATCGTGGTAACTCCCGATTCCCATCGTGAACGACATATCCTAACGCAACAGAGCGCATCGGTTTTTGATGATCGTATCGGAACATACCAGATCCAGCACTCCGTAGCCGCATGCATCCATGCTAGTACCTAGACAACGTTGATTAGCAGACAACTTACAACAATGTGTTTAACCACGCGATTTAAATTTTGACTTGTTGAGAATTGGAGGTTATATAGTATTTTTTTTCCTGCTAGCTTTGTTTGGAGAATAATGTTTACAGCCGCCATTCTGGAAAATACTGGCTGTCATTTCGTCCACTGAATGCAAAGTTCATTTTAAGGCATCAATTTTAGGGAGTAATGGTCGCCATCTTGGATTTCCTCTACAGCAGATGCTCGAAAATGGCCGCCATCTTGGATTCCGCCATATTGGGTTATCAGATCTAAAGTTTTTCACTAAATTTGAACTCTTCAGCCCCTAAAACATACGAAATGATATATTACAAGGCGATTGCCTACCAAATATATATGAATTTCTAAGAAAATTGTCATTTTTGCCCCATTTTGGCGGCCATTTTCTAACGTAAAAAGTGATTTTTCGACAAAAAATATTCCAGATTCGTTTTTTTCAGTCTATTTGGCCATAGACAACACCCTTTGTTTTAAAAATTTAGAAAAAAGTCTTTATTGCCCCAACCCTACTTAAAGTGAAAATTGCCAGCTCTTTATCTAATCTCCCATGATGTATCTTTCATGATTTTCCTGACTGATGTATTTTGATTAGGATAAGTTAAGCTGGGAGTTATCAGATAGGCATACCAAATCTACAGGTATTTTCTATTTGCTTTGTTTCTTCGATTTACCGAATTAATTATACTAGATGCAAACGAATTATTGAAATAAACATGTGTAAGTCCCAAAATGGCCCACCTACCTGTTTCTATTGAGGGGACGTTAAACACCATTGATTATTTAACCTGTTAAATTACAAATAAAAACCTTTCAATAATTGGTCTTCTGTTGGTTAGTTTCAGTTATAACGACAAACACGTGAGGAATTACGAGAGTTGTGGTAAAAACATTTGTGATTAGGAAATCCCCTCCGGAATGACGTCATAATTGTTTGACTCAGGATATAAAGTACCGTCATTTGAACGTCCAAAATATGTGATATGCCCACCAACAGCATGATACTGATATTGAAGACAAGCCCAAATTCCTCCACAATGATGACATCATGAAAGATAGTTCGGTGTCAGTCTTAGTTCGAGGTCACGTCTCTCCAATAGAATGCTATTTCCAGCAATTTAAACACTCACACACTCAGGTCGAATACTCAAAAATGTGTTATTTATTTTTATATAGTTTATTTTTTCGCACTTCATACTTCAAACTTATTACTTTCTTTGTTAAATTAACAGTAATATTTTAGCGCTGTCTATTTGGTCTGATTCCTCTTTCTGATGGAGGTTATTTCCCTTGAAATGTACCTCCATCAAGCAGGGCGCCACTAAGTGATGGCGAAGACGTGAATGAAGAGCGAATCCGGGTCGAAACATCGGTCAGTAATAAAAAGTAATTACATTCTATAGAAATTTATCCTGTGTATTACCTGTTTAATTACCAAATGCCATTTAAACAACATGATTGGGAGCCACGGTGGCTCATTGAGTAAGACATTAGGTCGCTAGCCTGGAGGTTCCGTGATGGTACTAAGAAACAAGACCCCTTAAACGATACCTTGAAGTTGGAATTCGATGTAAGAGTAGACTTTAGTGCCACTGTCCGGGTAAAATTGCCCTCATAGTACAATGTATGGCGTATTCCCGTCTTCATTAGCCCATTTGAAGTTGGGGGTTGGGATGGCCCGGTGGTCTAGAGTGCCGCGCTTCGACCTCTAGCTGGCCGGTCACCTTTGGCTTGCGGCTGTGGTTTCAATTCTTGGTGTGAGCGTGTGGCATGGAGATAGGGGCGCCTTCTCAACCTCGTGGGATTCCTCCGGGCACTCCGGTTTCCTCCCACTGCTAAAGACTCCAACGCGCAAGCGAATTATTGAAATGAAATTAAAAAAAACATATGTTAGTCCCGAAATGACCTAGTTTGTGTCGAGTGGACGTTAAACCCAATTTCTCTCCCATTTGAAGTTACATTGAAATGTCCGTCTGGTATTGAATGTTCGCAAGCACATGGTGTGTTGTCAACCACAACCATAGATTTAATTTTGTCCCGTTTCGGTGTGTTTAAACTTGTTCCAGTAAATTTTGAAGTGGCCATAATATATTTATCTTAAACATTTAAAGTTAAATTGAAATGTGCGTCTTGTATTGAATGTTCTTAAGCACGTGTGTGTTGTCAACTGCAACCAACAAGGTTTAAGAAGGAAAGATCAACCGAGAAATACAACACTTCGCCATACCATGTTTGCCTTCCGCGTTTCTTACGTAACAATCAAAGCTTATCGCCTTGGCACCATTTTCAAATATGGCGGCCAAATACTAAATCGCTAGCCTTGCCAATAAAATTTTGTAAACCTAGGCCTTCTGCAAAGTTTATTTCTTGTGTAAATATGTGTGGGTACACGGAATGCTGGTTAATCGTGGTGTTTCGGAGTTTTTTAAAAGTTTGATGCGTCATTTGAATTTTCGCTAAAATATCAAATTTCTCGCGGCTTAATTCTTGGTAATAAGAACTCGGATTGATTGTTTAACATTTAATTTTAAAAAAAAACAAATTTAAAATATTCTCCCGGAATCAATCGGCTTTAAAATGGGCCCCTCTGGTTTCTCCACTTTATAATAAAAGATGGCGTCGTCTTGTTATATAGCGAACAGCATAGGTTCATCAATTTCAATTTTTGGAAATTCCGAACGGAATGGACCATTTTTGGACTGACATTCCGTATTTTGCAACAAGTGAGTCCTATATCGCTAAGCGGAGGGGTGATATTGATTATAATGGGTCGTGGTTTCGATTAATCGTTTGTACGCGACACGGTGTAGGGTCGCCTGTACAGCTGATTTGGCGCCAGCCCTCGGATCCATCCACTTGATTTGATAAATACGTTTATTGTTTATTGCTTGTGTAGTGCGTCTCGTTTTTGGTCTTGCTTGTGTGTGTTGTGGTCCAACAGATTAAAAAGATTTAAAAACACGACATATCTACAACGTTACTTCTGATTGAACTCTATATTGAACGTTCGCTCCACCGGATGTGACGTGCCAGATAAACTCGTTTTGTCAGGGTCATTTAATATTATGTCAACTCCTGCTGCAGTACATCTTGGACGACAGGCAACATACCAGACAATCTTGCCAATTCTTCACATCCAATGATTTGATTAGATAAAGGCTTACCGATAAATAATATACTTGTTTTTATTATTGACATACAGCTAATGTTTCGCATAATACACCAAATAAAGAAGGAATTCTTGCCCCGCCGCTATTCGTACACATTCTGATCTTAGCAGGTCAGTCTGTACCGAAATATCTAAACAGTTCTTTGATATCATCATTTAGACAAATCAATGCCAAATATGGTAAACCCCATTCCATGCAGACGACACAATATTGATTCGAAGCACATGCTTAACGTAAACCACATTACAGATTGTCAAGGACGAATTATCTGCATTGTCCGGTAAGAGGGGCCCGATGAAAATTGAATAAAATGGGTTTTAAAGATACCTTCCCTTGTACAAACTGGGTGATTTGATGATGTATTTGGACTAAAAACATATTCAAACTAATTAATCTATCAAAACGTTGTTTCAAATCCTTCTCAAAATATTGTATTCGCGGGGACCATAGACATCTATTAACAAAAGTTTTGTTTGTGTCACGCGACCCTACGAGAAACGGGTGCGACATCCGGAGGAGAATTCATTGCATATAAAAGACGATGTTGTCTTTAATCGCTTTCCTTTTGTCATAAGTATCGAAGTCAGAAAATTCTCGGATTATCCCCTGCCCACGTCTTTTTCCGTGGATTTTTTCTCGGACACTGTTGTACGTTTAAGTCTCTCATCTTTTCCACGTCCGCTCACCATCAAGTTTATCAACATATATATCAAGCACTCCCTGACACCAAGAACTCAAGCTATCTGGTTCCTTAGATTTCCCCCTTTCCTACTGCTAAAGGGACCTTATAACAAGCGAGTTACTAAACTAAAAATATATCCAGGCGCGGATCAGCCCAAGTGAGACTGGTCATCACTGTTTAGACCAGCACCTGCAGTTAGCAATTGGATTCCCAGATTTTAGTTTCTGTTTAGGGTCGGTATGTATGACCCCACCCCCTCGACAAAATCCTGGATCCAGGCCTTATATTATAAGAAATTATGTCTGTCAGTTTCAAAATCAATAGTGGGGTCGCGGTGGTCGGGTCACTGCACTGGCCGAGAAAGTTCACTCCAGATTTTCCGGCGTGGTCCACCTTGTCAGTGATGCAGGAAGCGGGGCCAAAGAAGGACAGCTGTCTTGCCGTTCAGACGGGACAAAAGCCGAGGTACCGTGTACACATTGGCGTGCACGTAAAAGATCCCTTGACAGTTGGAATTCGATATAAGAGTAGGCCGTAGTGCCGCTATCCGGAAAAAATTCCCTCATAGCACACTGTATGGCGTATGCCCGTCTTCCATTAGCCCAGGTCGTAGCAGAACAATTCATTTCATTTTATTTCAAAATCCATAGAAAACGCAACTGATCGACAAAGGTACGACAGAAGTCGACCTTTCATCTTTCTTTTGATGTTATGTTTTTATATCAAAATAAACATAAAACAAATAATATGTAATTCTCATTTATATCAAAATCCATTTATTTACTTTGTCAAAACCAAGAGAAATGATGTTATTTCAGAAATTAATTTTGCCATTATTATCAGAATTTTTGTGTTTACATTTTTAATAATGTTTACATAATCCCAGCCAACGATTCACATTCTCATCGGATTCCCAGACCGTTCTGTCGTTTAGGAGGAAAGAAAACTATTTCATGTCATATAATTCAACAATGACAAATAAAATCAAACTAGTCAATATGTAAACTATTTATTTAAACTGCCATTGAGTCAACTGGCGTTGTACGTGACAAGGAGTTAGGTCGCCTGTCCATCCTCGTGGGTTTTCTCCGGGTACTCCGGTGTCCCTCCGTTGCTAAAGACCCCTACGCGCAAGCGAATTATTGAAATAAAATTTATAACCATGGGTTAGTCCCGAAATGACCTAGTTTGTGTCGAGTGGACGTTACCCCCCCCCCTCTCTCTTTCTCTCTCTCTTTAAACAACTATATACAACAACTATATACAAAAGTATTTTGGCTCTTAGTTTTTTGTCAATGTATGATAGCGAATGATGAAAAGGTGAGTCTTTAATAGAGATTTGAAGATGGATAAAGAAGGCACTAATCAGAGCAGTACCATCTCTGGTGGTCAAATGGTAAGCAGCACCTACCCTCGACTACAATGTTTCGGGTTCATGCGTGTCTTCAATAGCCCGGTTGGGGTAGAAAAGCAGGACCTCAAATCCTCAAAGTATACGTGAACGCTTAGACAAGTGTACCTTTGACAAAATAAATATTGGCGCACGAATTTCGTAATTTGAAAATAATTTAATTTGTAGACGCCAGTAAATAACAGTTAAACATCTATGTACATGTAGATGATAATATTTGTCTATAATACATGTATTTTAATCAAATATTTTATTTGAGGCCTAAGTCCATCAACAAGCTAAATGAACTCTCAATATTTGATGTTTAAAAATCGCTTTTTATCCTAATATGTTATCATTTAGAAAAATAGATTATCCCCCAAAACAAGCAAACTTTTCAAAAATGCATTCTGAATGTACAAAGTGGTATCCATAGAAACCATGGAAATACGCTCTCAATGTTTAAAGTTTTAAAAGCGCTTTATCCATATAATATTATTTCAAATCGCAAATATTCTTATTTAGAAAAAAATTACCCCAAGAAACAGGCATAAAAGATAAAGATACATTATGGAATATAAGATACAGAGATGGCAATTCTCACTATAATAGTTAAAAACTAGATACTGTAAAGGGATTTTGCTGAAAATTTCAGTCAAACTGATTCACTCTGAACCGGGTATTTAGAGATTGAATTTCGGCCTAGCCTCGATCTAATAACTAAAGCCAGTACATTAAAACAACATAGTCTCGATTATCCAATTCATGGTTTAATCACCAATGAAAGTTAAATATACATTAGTTAAGAGTTTAATAAAGAGTCCGCCATTCTTGTTATAATAGTTCGAAAGCAGATAATGTACAAACAATAATTTAAAATTTTCACCCATATTTCTCTATTGTGAGCGAAGATATTAGCCTTAGAAGGTTTGACAAGACGTGTGCAATAATTGCAACAACAGTACTGTTGTTCGAAGCTATGTCTTGCGCGTCCATTTTTAAATTTATCAAGATATGGTTGAATCCGTTATAGTCGATTTCAAATCGGACAAATCCTATACCATCGAGAGATGATTATGGCTTGGATCAGTTAATTAATGTTTAATTAATAATTTAGATAACATTTCAGGCCTAAAGAAGGACTTACATTAGGCAGATTTAGCTCTTGCATAATGTATGTTTAAGCAGCTAACCGGATCCTAACCCAGAAAATATTGCAGAGTTGATTATGGTCTGTATAAATTAATTAATATCTAATTAATAATTTAGATAATATCTCAGGCCTAAAGAAAGATCTACAATAGGCAGATTTAGCTCGTGTATGATGTATGTTTCATAAAATACACTCTGAATGAAGACAGTTTTATCAATATCATGTTATTGTTATTTAGACAAGAATATCATTGGACAAAGGAAAGAAGTGGAACGGAGTTTAACGTCCCATTAATACCATACGTTGGTCATTATGGGACTAACATGTGAAGAGCACAGGGAAAGAACGATCAAAGTCACTTTTTAATGAACCCCAGTTAATTGCGCCATCTGGTAGCAAATTGTATAAGTTTTCTGTGGAACAATCAATTTCAGGTAAAAACAATCGGAGTCACATCGAACCAAGGCCTTCTAAAATGAACTCCTGGACAAATACGTCCATCGTACCCGTTATTTGACCTTAATGTGGCTGAAAAGTGAAAGTCACTTGTTGTACTAGTATTATGATTCGTATTAAACATTATTTTGAAGTTGTAATTAAACCCACTCGTTGTTCTCATCGCGTCAAACATTCTCGTCCAAAAGTTTGTTTTGCCTTTTATGCGAAAAGACAAAAATGTGACTTAGATCGTTCTTCCCCTGCACTCTTCGTGTGTTATTTTAATACTTTAATTGCCGAGGAATCGTGCACATACTATCACACGTTACCTTGGTTTTTCTTCGTATTCTAACAATCTCAATCGATCATGCCGGCGGCCCAAGGCAGGGGATCCGCGTCGGCTCAGTGAGTAAGCCCCTAGCTGTCTGGATGGGAGACCCAGTTGGCGTGCACATAAAAGAACCATTGACAGTTGTAGTTCGAAATTGGAACCCGTTAGAGCCGATGTTTGGGCAAACCATCCCTCATAACACGCTGCTTGACGTATGCCCGTATTCAGTAACCTAGATCATTCTAGGTTTTCCTTAATTAAACACCAACAGACGAACATAGGGTCCTCTAACGAACAGGGATAAAGAAATAAAATATTCTAAGTTTATTCCCACATTTGTGTGTGTCTATTCCGTTTTTCTCTTAATACTTAACAGTTTTCACGGAGAACAGAATTCCATTTAGTCAGTGACTGCAAATTGTTGGCAAATGTCAAATCACCTTGACGCGTGACGTGAAACCCTAAAAAAAAGGTGCCACAAGACAACAAAAAACAGACAAAACGACCAAAAGAAAAATTAACATACTAGATATTGTGAACGGAAATATTTTTGTAAATCCTCTTTTTGGAATGATTCGTGATTTCTTGTTTGTTGAAAACATGAGATTTGTTTTTTAAATGGGAAACACTAAGAAAAATTATTTGTTTAAAAGAAGTAACAGGTAACTGCAACAAGGTTGAATTCTTTGAAAAATGAGTTTTTTAAATGTTGGATCAAGGATTAGGATGAACTGAACACACGGCGATAATCTAAAAGAAAATCAACGTAAACAATCCATCAACAAATAAGACAGGTCTCCTCTAACAACCCGTGGAATCCGCAACAATGGGCAGACCAGCTTCACACTTTGTTATTAATCGTTTTTAGTGGTAGGAAGGCCAGAGAAATGAAATACTTACGGAGACACAGCAATCCCCATGGTAATACCCCCAATTGTTGCCCATAATAGCCATGGAGATACATCGATAAGATTCTAACGGTTTTTGTAAACATGCCGTCTGCATGGACAGGGCCTGTTATTGTCAATAACACACGAAGTCCATCTCTCATTTCATGAATATATGGAATGGCTTTGGAACAACCTTGAATTATGTATACCAACTTTCTAGAACAAGCCAGCATGCCACATCTCAAATGAGAGAGAGAAAGACGGGGTAAACAAATAAAATACTCCAAATGTGTAAGTCGAAGTCCTTCGTTAGTCGACGAGAGAGAGAGAGAGAGAGAGAGAGAGGGGGGGCATCCACTTGAATACTAAGTAGGTCATTTCTGGACTGACATTGTAGACCCCCAGGGATAGAGAAAGAGACGTGGGTGTGTGTGTGGTGGGGGGGAGGGGGGGGGGGTAACATCCACTCGACTCGAACCAGGTCATTTCTGGACTTACACTGTGGACTCCAATGGAGAGATAGTATGTGAGAGAGACACAGAGAGGGTACAATACAATTTAATTTCTGTTCGAGAAAACCGGAGCCCCCCCCCCACCCCCTTGTCCTGTACAAGCTAGAAAAAGACAAAATTTATGCTCTACTCGACAACCAAACCGCCCTCTCCAATTAGGAGATAAACACTTCCTGTCACGTATTTAGAGGGGGTTTATTGTCCATTTAACCATGCTTGAATCATTAGAACACGAGACGCGATAGCGTCGAGTTGTTCTAGTGGATAATTCAAGCATGGATAATTCAAGCATGGTTAAATGGACAATAAACCCCCGATAAATACGTAACAGGAACGTGTTTATCGATATTGTAGCTCAAATATTTAGGGATTTTCGCCTTGATAATTCAGAGGGGGTTTATTGTCCATTCGACCACACTTTTCGACCAATCAGAATCGAGGAAATTTCTAATTTGTGCTACAATATCTAACAACTATATAACTGTGTTAGTTCTGTAATAGCTAACAAACGTGTTATATTCTTTTGGTTCTGAAATAAATTGTCATTCTCAATACCTGTTACTTTACAATTGGTTAAATTGCAGACCCTGTGGATTGGATGACCAATTGGTTAGCACGTGTGCGCCTTGTCATAAGGTCTGTCACAAAGTCAACTGGTGTGGTTTCGATTTCCCGGTTGCATGTAACAAAGAGTAGGGACACCTGTCCAACCTCGTGGGTTTTCTGTTGGTCTTCCTGTTTCCTACCACTGCTAAAGACCCCTACGCGCAAGCGAATCATTGAAATAAAACTGAACCATCTGTTAGTCTCTCTCTCTCTCTCTCTCTCTCTCTCTCTCTCTCTCTCTCTCTCTCTCTCTCTCTCTCTCTCTCTCTCTTTCTCTCGCTACGGAGTTTTATTTTTTTTTGTCCCATAAAGATCCAAATTAAGTGGAAAATATCATTAAACGTGTTAATCAGAACGGATAAGTAAACATAATATGTTATAATTACATGAAGGTCTTATAGTTTAATTTGTGGGTTATTTCTTCTGATTTTCTTCCGGATTCCTGCCACCAATATAAACCCTATCTACCGTTTTCCTTCCTGTTCTTTACCGTCAACACGAAAATTTGAATTGTTTTATATAATTTAACGATTTGTTTGTTTTATTAGTTGACTATTTCCTGGGAAGGGTATTTAGGTTGGCTTTTTTTTACCTACAGCTTTGTTACTATCAGTATTTCCTCTTTCGTGTGGGTGGACTGGTGATTTAACGTGTATGTTTTACATTATGGTCTATCATTGAGTCAAGTGACGCGGTGTCGCTCCCACACGATGTGTCCCTCGTACTGCAAAAGGCCGCTACTAGCAATTGAAATATTGAAATAAAAAACAAATGATGACGTAGTTTGTATTGAGGAGACCGTAACTCGCCCTCTCTCTTTCTCTCTCGGGGGTCGCGTGACCGAATGGTTGACGCGTGCGCTTTGGATCAGAAAGTCTGTCGTGAGGCTTGACAAGGCGTAGTGTGGCTTGTCCAACCTCGTGGATTTTCTCTGGGTCTTCCGGTTTCCTCCCACTGTTACAGATCCCTACGCGCAAGCGAATTATCAAAATAAAACTGAACCATATGTATGTACCGAAATGACCTAGTTTGTGTCGAGTTGGCGACGTTAAACCCATTTGTCTCACACTCTCTATCGATCTTTCCCGCGCCAGAAAAATCCCGAGGAATCATCTGGGCCAACACTGTGGTCGAACCTAGGACCTCCATGATAGCGAGTCGGCACCTTATCCACTGAACCACCAAATTTGATAGAGGAAAAATGGGGTTTAACGTCCACTTGACACATACTAGGTCATTTCGGGACTAACATATGGTTCAATTTCATTTCAATAATTCGCTTGCGCGCAGGTGTCTTCAATAATGGGAGGAAACCGAAGAACCCGGAGAAAACCCGTGAGGTTGGACAGGCGACCCTACTCCTTGTCACGTACAACCGAGGGACTTTGACGGAGGAGTACATCAAGAAATATAGATATATTACATGACATAAGACTCCAATCATTATCAGAGCCTTGTTATGATCCTTTTATATTAACATTGCTCACGAAAGGCATGTACTTTCAACCTCAATTGTCGGCTCGTTACCATGAAAACCCAAGTTCAACACAAACCTTTTCTAAGACACATGTAAGGTAAAGATTGACGCGGGGGTGTTAATTAGTCGATGTGGGTGGGGTTCTATCACCCGTTCGTGTCACTGATTCACTGCGATCTAACTTCCACCAGCATCCAACTAGATACCTATATTAGACGCCATTGGCAAATTTCTCGGGTGTAACTTTCTCGGCCATACTGAGTTTAAGCGAGCGATTCAACTTTGGTATTTCTATTTATTTACCTAAACGAATCATTCTTGTGTCCTGTTTCCTGAGGGAAAGGCTTGAGGCTTATTACTAAGAAACTGTCATACAATTCCGATACCTGATACCCCAGTAGATTCTCCACCTTTCCGCCAGTGCTTGACCACAATACCTTTGTACATATTGTATATAAGACCAATTTATGACCTTAATAGTAATTCTTGAAATAGTGCTATAATTAATTTCTATTCATTCAGATTTTTTGCTGTTTTTACCCAGAACAGAGCATAACTAATTCCTTTTCATTTATAAATGTTTAGGTTTGAAATGTCGATTTAATTCTTTGGTTCCTCGACATGGGGGGCGGGGGTGCAACCGTCAAAGTGGGTTAATCAATCTCACCCTTTGCGGTCGTCACAGCATGTAGGTTAGTCAATCTCACCCATCTGTGGTGGGTTATACTATACCCCATCCTTGGGAAGCCGAATATTTATTTAATTAATATCAATATGCCTCATTACATATAAGAGTGTTTTAATTTTGTACCATTACCTCTTGTTGTTATATTGCTGTTGCTATTTTATATGTAGTACTTATTTGTCCGGGGGGGGGGGGGGTCAAATGATTATAGCACGTACGCGCTGTATCATAAATCCTGTCATTGAGTCAACTAGCGTGGTTTCGATTCCCCGGTTGTACGTGACAAGGAGTAGGGTCGCCTGTCCAACCTCGTAGGTTTTCGTCCGGTCCCTCGGTTTCCTCCCACTGGTAAAGACCCTTACGCGCAAGTTAATTATTGACATATAATGGAACCCTTATTTTGATCCCGAAATTACGTAGTTTGTGTCGAGTGAAGGTTAAACCTGTCATTCTCTCTCTTCCAAATTTGTGTGTTTTCTCCGGGTCCTCCGGTTTCCGTCTAATGTTAAAGACCCCAACGCGCAAGCGAATTATTGAAATAAAATTAAATCATATGTTAGTCCCGAAAGGACTTAGTTTGTGTCGAGTGGACGTTAAACCCATCCCTCTCTCTCTCTCTCTCGCTCTCGCTCTCTCTCTCTCTCTCTCTCTCTCTCTCTCTCTCTCTCTCTCTCTCTCTCTCTCTCTCTCTCTCCGTGTTTCTCTCTGTGAGTAAACAAACAAGCTCACTATATCGATTACCTGAACAAGTCGCCCAAACTTTCACTTGACGAGTAAAGAAAGTGAAATCAGGAGAGAGATGAATACGTCACGTTAAGGCTGTTTACTCGGGGGCGATGGTTGGAAGAAAATAAAACGATTCGCGATTCGACTGAGGATTAGTCCAACTGAAACAGTCAAAGCAACTAGACACACACCAAGAATGTTAAATAGCAACAATATTTAGACTACTGAGGGATACTTTAAAATCGACTTCAAGATTGGACTACGAAAAACAAGACTCGTTTCTGTTTCTAATCGAAACCCGTAAAAATTAAAAGGAATAATTTATTAAGGATATTAAACGGGGTTTATTAATTATTATTGATAAAATGGCTAGAACTGGATATAAAGTGTTCTATTTACTGGCTTTGTTAATACAGGTAAGTCAAAACTTGAAATTATTTATATATTTATTGGGAGACACAGTGGCTAAGTAGGTAAGACGCTGGCTCACTAGCATGAGGATCGCGGGTTTTATTCAGATGTTGGCCGAGAAAGTTCATCTAGATTTTCCGGCGTGGCTTCCCGTTGTCAGGGCCTGGCAAGGACAGCTGTCTAGTCGTTCGGATGGAACGACAATCCGAGGTCCGTGTACACACCGAGGTGCAGATAAAGGATCCATTGCCCGTAACGCCGTTATCCAGGCAAAATATTTATACTGATTTTCATATTCAATATTTAAGACATAGTGGACGTTTTAGAATATTGTTTCGGGCGCAAAACCTATGAAAAAAAGAAAAACGTATCCTCAAAAAACACACTTTAATGGAATGACAATAGCTATGGTTTATTTCTCTGCCACGTTTCAACAAGATTTCACAGGTCGTTATCAAGCATCGCAGTGAAATAAACCTTAGTTATTGTCATTCCGTAAAAGTGTGGTTTTTTTTTATTATATTCCAATTACTAAATACCATGCAAAGAATTGAAACATATCCTAAGTTACAATGCGACATTAAATATTTTTTTAAGTACAAAACGACTAATTAAGGTTGACACGAAAACCAGAAAAAACAATCCCTTGTCAATGACAGTCTGAGAAATATGTTTCGAACTCAAGTACATCAGACCTCCGGAAATATTCCCATCAGAATTACTACCACGCCCGTAAGGGCTATATTCACAGGGAGGGAGTAACGTAGTGAGCTGAAAGGGCGTATGGCTCTATTTTTTTGGAACCTTGAAAGAGACAAAAATGAATCTAAAAGTATATACATATTAATGATAATTATGAATGTATGTAAAGTGATTTGTATTCAATTTTTGAAAAAAATATTGTAATTTCGAATAAATTATTTTAGGTGAAATTTTACGGCAGTCATTTACACCTGCTTAGTGCACTCTACGCGGTTTTTTTTTTGGTTTTTTTTTGTTTTTTTTTTTGTTTTTTTTTAGAATATTACGATTATTATTTTGTCGTTTGTGAATCAGCCTTTACTAATTACTTCCACATTGTGAGTGGGTTTTTGGCACCCAAAACCATAGGATACATCATGGTGTCTTAAATAATGGATATTGGATCCAATAGTTTCACGGCAAGATAACAACATCAATATTGATCAAAATTGATCAATACTGAATTTTAATTCGCGTTTTTAATTTTGAATATTAAAAGGATTTCTGTGGCAATTTTTATATTATTGAGCACATATTTGCAAATTATTGGGAAAATAACACCGCCTAGACGAGACAGTCAATGGACTTTTCTGCTGAGTTCTTGCAAGTGGAGACCGTTGTATGGATTTCTCAAAGATTCTAACATCGGGATGTGAACGGGGTGGGGTGGGGCGAAGAGAGTCTCAAAAATAAAAGTCTGAATACGTATGATATTTAAGTGCCAAAATATAGAGGAATGTTGCATTTACCTTGTCTCAAAATTTCAGCTCAAAATAATAAGTCAATGTCAAAACTGCTTATCTGAACACGCAACCCTTCGAAGATTTCTTAACTAAAGATAAAATCCAAATCACTAAAATTTGTATTTTATCTTGGTTAAAATTTCGTGCAGCAGGCATCAGGTATTATTTAGTTTGAAATGAAATGAAATGAAATGGGTTTGACGTCCTGCTTTTCTGCATCAACTGGGATAATAAAGACGGGCAATGGAGGTATTTGCCCTGGCAGTGGCGTTTCCGCCTAATTGTCAGCGAATTCCAACTTCGAGGGGTTCTTTTACGTCCTCGCCAACGCATTCAAAACTGAACATCCGGTTCTCTTCCCATCCGAACGTCTAGACGTTTTGTTTTTCCACTTGCCAGATCTACTACCCCCTCCCCCCTCAACCCCTCCCCCCTCAACCCCTCCTCATCTTATATTTACTGCAGTTTGACTAGAGATATAAGTACAGAGAAAATAAAGTTTACACGTGTATAAATTCCAACCTAGGTAAGCATATAAGATCAACAACTATTTATCAAATCTCCACGTATTACAGACTTTGTTCGGTATTTTATATCGAAAAGGAAACAGTTGGCAAGTTTCCGAATTTTTTCTTTGTAACTAATGATCGACCCAAACAAACAGTCCCTCGTTTTACTTGAAGTTGGAAAATATCCTTTCAGCTTTTAAACATCCCAAGTTTTTGGGTATTTCCTGATGTTTCTAGTCCCTAGTGTTTGCTGCCAATAGGTTTCCCCGTGTCAATTCCAAATATTTGACACTAAAAACAATGTCAAATTCAGGAAGTTATCTATTCTTTTTTGCCTGGAAATAATCGGTAACCGCCAATGTATATTTTTGTAATTTATAATGTTTGGATATTGTACGATAAATAAAACGTGCAGAAAATATTCGTTGGCAGGATTTCCGTCTTGTTGAAATAAAAGCTGTTACCACAGACAGAATGAACCAATACAAATGGTCTTATAAATTGATACGGCCTGGATAGGCAAATATAAACAAGTAATAAAAACATCCAGACATTTGAAAATCGAAACCGGGTATCGCCGCTGTCCGGGCAAACTTTCCATCGACTCAGATTGCCTGGTGTACGCCCTTCTTCATACGTCCAGTTGGTGCAGACAAGTAGGACATTAAAAAATACGTTTCATTTGGTTTGGGTTTTTTTATTTTATTTTCAACTGTTCAAATAAAAACAGTGAAATTAATCAAACTCGAGTTAAAGATAGAGAGAGGGGGAGAATGGGAGTCTAACGTTCAATTTTATTTCAATAATTCGCTTGTCCGTGGGAATAAATCAAAACTACACCAGTTGATCGATTCAATTACAGACCGTATGATACAGCGTTATATTATGGTAAATGGCAAGCATTATGATGGGAACAAATAGTTTCACAATTGAGATCGTTTTAGATAAATGGACTATTAGAACACCTGATATCACCTTTTGTATAGTAAATACGAACATCATGATGCGGCGAATAATTTCACAGAAAAACTGATATTTTGAGAGATTTTTCAGAGCTTTTATTTTTTCCCTTTGGAATAGAAACAACCAAATAAAAGTCCTAATGGGGCGAATAATTTCACAGGAAAACTGATATTTTAAGAGATTTCTGAGAGCTTCTCTTTTCTCTTTTGAATAGAAACAACCAAATAAAAGTCTTTAAGATATTTTTTTTTGTTATTTCACAACATTTAACTCGTTCCACCCGCGAGACATATATACCTTTGATTACCCTGAATTTACCTGTTAATTAAATGTTATTTATCTGCCTGCCTTAAAATTCTCTCCAGGTGTTCAGCTACTTAATTACATCTTTAGATCAACATCACCACCAAACACGACCGTTACCTTCCTATTTATTTGTAGTAAAAAAAACTTTCCTTGGATCACGATTTGATTCAGATCAACGCGCGGTGTCGTTATATCAATCAGCGCATCTGTGAATATCAAACAGTAGTTAAGATTTAACTTCCTAGATTTTTGCACCAACCGGGATAACCAAGACGGGCTTACACAGGCCATACGGTGTGCCATGACCTACTTTTAATTTAAATAAAGACGATTATATTGTTTACCAATTTACCCTGATATGAAATGGAGTTTAATGCCTTACTTGTCAGCCCTAAACTCGGTTGTCGTCCCATCCGAACGACTAGACGATGTTCTTTATCGGGCCAAAGACGAAGGAACCACCTGTTTGGCGAAATGAAATGAAATGAAATGGGGTTTAACGTCCTACTGTTCTGCCCCGAACTACCGGGTTAGCGAGCTCGCACCTTATATCCTGGTCTAGTTAGTCCTGAATCCGTTTCTAAAATACTTTGTATTATAAAGATACCTGTATATTGGAAAGAAATTGGGGAAATGAAGTTGGCCAACCCTAAAGACAATAAATAAATTTACGCGCATGTAACCGAGGTTAGGGTCCATGTCGGTAGATTCCACTATTTAGTCTTCATTGTATTGTTTTAAAATCATAATACATAGAAAAATAAGTAAAGGTATTAACAAATGTTCTGTGTTGAATCCCTGTTTCTTCTTTATATGCTTAAACGAATAAATGACTGACCCCTTTGTTTATAATCAACAGTTATAACCGTACAAATTTGTGGACCAAAATATGTTTTAAAATAACGAAGACGCTATTCCTAACCATAGCATTTAGGACGAAGGGCAACTTTATAATTGGACATGCTGTATAATAATTGTGTGCTTAGTAGCTTCGATGAGAGAGAGAGAGAGAGAGAGAGAGAGAGAGAGAGAGATTGTGTTTAACGTCCACTCGACACAAACTAGGTTATTTCGGGACAAACATATGGTTTAATTTTATTTCAATTATTCGCTTGCGCGTGGGAGAAAACCGGAGGACCCGAAGAAAACCCACGAGGCTGGTAAGACGACCCTTCGATGAGCTAAGGCTAGGACAGAGCCTTATCTATAGATATAAGGCTCTGGGATAGGATTAGGTCATCAATGTTTTAAAAGGATTTATGAGGTAATTAATAGAAAAGCATAAATAAGGTAGTTGTAAGTGTCAAATAGATTTTTTGCATAGGATCACTAATCACATCGGGGGACTTCGCTATGCAAATTTCAAAACTGTAAGCTCGTAATTTCCACCCCAAAAATTTATTTTTAAAATGTTGATATCCTAATTGCGTTATCAAGATTTGAAAAGTTTTTCTCTCGTATCTCCAAAACTAAATCAGCCATTTTTTTAGACTTAACACCTTTCCGAAGTATGACATCGAAATACACTGTTTACGATTTAATCTTTATTCTTAAACACTGTGGTTATGAGCTAAACTTTATTCGTCAACGCTGCGGTTATGAATCACTTTTCCGTTAGAATAAACCCCAAATATTACAGCGAAAAAAAGTTTAAGAAAAAAGTCAGGATGAAAATCTGGATTTATTTTTCTAAAAATTGTTGAAAGGAAAAACTAAAATTCCTGAATGTAAGCATAAGTTTATATTACCTAGTCTTAACGGCGTCCAAAAATCCAGCACGATTGTCATACGAAAACAAAAAAATCCGATGCCTTTGATGTTGTCGCTACTGTGCTCTCTATATTAACTACATGTACATGATCTTTACAATGATGGGACCCGAGTCATCACGTGACTATTCGCTAATTTGAAAGTTTTAATGAGATTATTATGTAATATTTGTGTTTATGAATCGTTAAGTTAAACATTTACTAAAAATATAAAAAAACTATGCATATTTTGATTTTGTAAAATTTTGATCAAAGTCACGAAAATATTTAAAAATGTATTTATTTTTGGAATCTATGACCCACTTTAAATACCGTGGTTCAAAATTTGCACACCTCTGTTTAAAGATACTTTCCCCTGTACAAACTGGGTGATTTGATGATATAGTTGCACTAACAACATATTCAAACTAATCATTCTTTCAAATATGTGCTTCAAATGCCTCTCAAAACTTTGTTTTCGTAGGGAGATACCACAAGCTATAAATAAACTGTTAATTGTTAGACGCCATGTCTTGTTGTCTACGATATCACCCTTAGCGGAAGTGGACATTAAACTCCAGAAACGAACGAACGATTACCATGCCTGTCAGTACAATTCATAGTGAGAGGGTCCATTTTTCAGAATGTATTTTCCATTACTTACCTAAGTAAATTCTTAATTCTTTTATGTCCAACTTTATTGCAGAGTCTTTTATACGTTGACACACCTCAATGCTCTCAATACCGCCTAACCATTCGATCGTAAGAAATAACAACCGCTCCTTCAGTCAAGCTAGCACACAATAAGCTGGCAGACATTTTCATATTTCCCGACAAGAACAAATATCAATTGTTACGTCAAGTTAGACGCTTTTGGTTTTAGTCAATAGTTTCAATATTAAGGATATGATAACCATGTTTTAATATTAGGGTCACGGCCAGTAGATGTCCAATTTTTATGTCAACTTCCTGGAAATATTAACGCCATTGTGTCTTTGCGGGGACGCGCCAAAAGTCCGAGGTTCCAATTATGTTACCCTACGTTTGACCCCGGAGTTCCTCGGCAATCACTGTTACAGTAGTTTTAAACTCGGAGGTCCTCGGTAATTCCAGTTACCCTACGTTTGTGTTGCTCTAGCTTTAACCCAAGGGTTTCGAAGCATTCACGGTTACCCTACGCTTGTCACTAGGAGTTCTCGGCAATAAAGGTATCCCACCTTACCTCGCTTTAACAGTTACTTTATGTACTTTCCACCTCGGGAGTTATCGGCAATTATGTTACCCTACGTTTGACCTCGGAGCTCCGCGGCATTCCCCTTTACAGTAGTTTTAACACCGGAGGTCCTCGGCAATTCCCGTTACCCTACGTTTGATCACAGGTGTCCTCGGCAATTATTTTGCCCTAGGTTTGACCCAAGGGTTCCTGGGCATTCCCCGTTACCCTACGCTAGACACCGGGAGTTCTCGGCAAAAATGTTACTCTACTTTATCCCACTTTAACTGTACGCGTGAATTCAAGGTCCTGCGTTTGACGTCAGTGATTTATTCGTAAGAGTAGAAGTGATTTCCGTAGGATAGAGTATATCACACCCTACCTCCCTAAAAAGTGAAACTCTGGATTTGCTCAACGAGGTATTTAGTCTCAGGCCTCTTCACCTAACCGCCTTTATTAAAAGCCCGAGTAGCCAATACATCTACAAATGAACCTTGTTTTTTCAAATGTTACAACGTACATCTTTAAAGTCAAATCAAACGAGGATGTAGGTTGTATTGTTTGGTCTCTACACCAGATCAACATATCGATAAATGAACAAGACAGAAGTCGACAGAAAACAAATACACCTTATTCTATTAATGACTAAACATTAATGACATTTCTCAAAGCAAATATGACGATCGTTCACACCAAGTCTTTAACTAAACATTTGAAAACATCTTTAATGAAATTTTCACCGCTTCGTGACATGTTGGTCCCGGTAATGTTTACGTCACATCGATGTTAAAGGGCTCTGCGGCCCTTCTGGAGCTCTGTTCACAATATTTCTTAAATACTTTACACTGTAGGGTAATGATAACCAATGGTAACCAAGTATCCCAACCCGGAGACGTCACAGGTTAAAAGACTTGCCAGAAAATTAGAGAAATAAGGGTTTAACCCAAACTAAACACTAATTAGGTCAATAAACTGTAGCACATACTTATGGAAAACGGCTACTGATATATTTAGGCGATGTTTCTAAGAATATTTTCTAAACGTTATCCGATCAATCGGTAGCCGTTTTCCATAAGTATGTTTTATAGTTTATTACACTCTATAACGGTAAATCTCTTTGATCTTTGGGGTATATTCTTTGCCCGGAATAACAAATGGTTCAATAATTCGTTTCTCTCTCTCTCTCTCTCTCTCTCTCCATTTGGCCATACACCCCCACCCCAATGCGCGATAAACTGGGAAGTGTAAACCAACCGGAAGTCAAGTATTGAATACAGGTAAATGTTTGACAACTTGAATGTAAATGTTTAATTTTGATTTTTTTATCGGCATTTCTCGTCGAGTCTGATCTATATAGTTTACTCTTGTCAACCAAATATCTGAATGGAATTTTAAACACGTCTCTATTGCCATATCGTCTTTGATTGATTTTAATAAATATATACGTATACATGGTGTTTATACGTATTGTGGCTTCCTCTGGCAATTTAAAGTTTCTTGGAAAAACTTGTCTATATTTATCACCCCTGGTGGAAGTGAACGTTAAACTCCAGAAACGAACAACCTCGGACCTCGGAATGACCAAAGAAGGGTGTTGGAGCCCCCGACCTCCCTGTGCTTGACTACTGTTATAGTAAGTACGGGAGAATCGCACTACACGCAAAACCAAAATCTACAAGATAAACCTGCGGATAAGACAGAATATGGACATTGCTAAAAATGAACAATATCAAATCAAGTGAATGAATCAGGGGGGAACCTGTAAGCGTCCATTGCGCTGTACAGTCCCGGGCCTGTTATGGTACAGGCTTAACTAAAAACAGGGGCGAATCCAGGATTTTCAGAAAGGGGGCGGGGGGCGTGCTGCACCAAGTTGGGAGTGCGAAGCTCGGCCTGTGATTTTTGAGTGGACAAAAATGCCCACAAGGACTAATTTCATACCAGTTCTGTAAATTACGATTTCCAACCTAAACTGTCTTTGTTCTCCTTATGGAGCTAAAAATTGTTCGCCACCGCAAAAAAATAGAGGGGGCGTGCGCCGGGTGCGCCCCCCTCTGGATCCTCGCCTGACCAATGTTGACAACGGTCGTCTCTTCATGTGTTCTGAGTTAACTTACTCCACCCAAAATACAACCAATGACGCAAAAGTTAAAGTTAGAGATAAAAGGAAAACTTAAATACTAGAGCTGAATAGTTGGCAATGGTTGTTTTAAAACCATCGGCTTGAACAAATAAATAAAGATAGGAAAATGTAGACAGGACTGTACTTGTAACAAGAATGTCGGAGGAAGCCTGTAAGACCACATTTAGGATTATGTCACATATTGAACCAAAGTTTCTATAACAGTTCCGGGACAAAATGACGTGTGAGATATTTAACATGGATTTCTATTACTTCCGGGGAGGGAAATATGATGCAACGTGTCCAATTGCATGTTTTCTCTTTTTGTCATTTTAAAATTTTCAGTGGGATTTCTCTCTTTTTGTCATTTTAAATATTTCGATGGCAGTTCTCTTTTTTTTCAAGAATCGAATATGTTAAATTTTGTCGCGTGTTTTCTCAGATTCAGTCTTGCAAACGATTATATTTGTTTTGCTTTGTTTAAAAAGTCGAAATATCCTTAAAACCACTATGTAAAGCGTAATTGATCTGGATAAAATGTGAATGGTTGATAAAATCAATGTATTTTTACAAATTCTGGGTGAATATTACAAAATAAAAGACTAACAAAAGTTCCACATCAAAGTAAAGATTTAATTTTTATTTTCGTATTTTTTTTTTATTTTCGGGATCCTGCAGACATTTGAACTTTAAGACAAACCTTTATACATTGACCTCTGTCACACAAAAAACTTTTAGAAAAAAAAAAATAGCTTCAAACAGTTTAGAAGAATATGCGATTTTGCCGCCTGGAACAAAATTTTGTCAAAATGGAAACAGTTTTCATATTAAAACAAAATTATAAAACTAAGCTTTATACACTAAACTTTATGTGTAGTTTGGCGTGTCCGCAGGTTTGTCTTGTGGCGTTTTATGCGTGCACTAATACATATACTCATATGTTTTTTTTCAGTCTAACGTAAAACTTGTATCTGTTGTTAAGGTGATGTATTTAACGTCTTAAGGTTAACGCGCGGGTAGTAATTTACCTACAAGTTATACGACACGAGTCACTACATTTTAACAGGAATGTTATAACCATGGAAACAAATAAACTAAAACAAACTTGATTAAAGGTTTTATTGGTACTGTAGAGGTCGTGACGACATCTCAAACCCTGTCACTAGAAGTTACATCACTTTATAAGTTATTGACCAACAGTGGGAGCGAGAGAGAGAGCGAGAGAGAGAGAGAGAGAGAGAGAGGGAGGCGGGGTTTAACGTCCATTCGACACAATCTAAGTCATTTCGGAACTAACACGTGGTTGAAATTTCGTTGGGGTGTAGGGGTCTTTAGAAGTGGGAGGAAACCAGAGGACCCGAAGAAAACCCACGAGCTGGACAGGCAACCCTACTCTTTGTCATGTACAACCAGGGAATAAAAACCACGCCATTTGACTCAATGACAGTACTTATGATACAGGTGGATACAGAAAAGTTGGCCCTTAAATCCTAATTTATTTTATTTTATGTATTTCAATCACCCTTGCCAATACTTCTCAAGTTAATATTCATTTATAGGCTAATCTTGCACAGTCCTCAACAAAACGAAAACACTTGAGAATAAACCTTTTTTTCATTTTCTAGCTTTATTTATGTCCGCTATGTGCCATTGTTCTAAATTAAATCTATCGGGTCTGAATAAACTTTTAAACAACACACAGGAACATCGTCTATTGTAGGTGCGCAAACTCCCAACACTCGGCATTCCGCGACTAAATCAACTTCTATCAACACATTTCTTCCACCCAAACGTTTAAAACAAAAGAAGTGAGGCCGATTCTGCGAGATAAAATAAAAAGGTGTGTTAGTTAAACGACAGGAGTGTCGCGATCGGTGACTTTTATTAACAGAAAAGTAAATAGAAAGAAAGCACTGTTGAAGACAAAAAATGGACATTTTGTTTCAGTCACCGGGGAGTGTCATGCATTGTGGTTTTTGTGTAAAGACAAAATGTACAGAATACAAAAGCTGGACGTGGCACAACACAGAGGCGATAATCAGACATAATTCACGAGGATGGGTTCCGCTAATCCCCCACTTACATCACAAGGTGTGTTAACAAGACAAAACCTGATCACGAAATACACAAATAAACACTGTTAATCCAGGGCGACAGCCAGGTGGCGTGGCATGGCGTGGGAACTTGCACACCTTTATATGACGTAATACACAAATGGCGATAAACATAAACAAAACATTTACTTTCAAACTCTTTTATTTGTAGACGTAATTTTTTTTTAATTGTTTAAATGATTCTAAAAGTATGTTAGCCCATTAAGTATGTTTAAGCACGTGTATGCACACTGGCGCTACATCTCCCGTATATGGTGGATGGCTGGCTGAAACTATTAACGTGTGTGCATTAGATCATAAGGTTTTTCAAGTGTCGTGGTTTCGATTCCCCGTTTGTACGTGACAAAGAATATGGTCGCCTGTCCGTACTCGGTTTTTTTTCTCCGGATCTTGTAAAGACCCATACGCACAAGCGAATTATTGAAATAAAATTGAACCATTTGTTAATCCCGAAATAAACAGGCTTGTGTCGAGTAGACGTTAAACCCAATGCCTCTATCACTTTATGCATTTTGTAGGTATATGGTTTACATACTTAATATGGATTTATTTACCACTGGTGTCGGAGTTAATTGAGTGAAGTGTGTAATTGTTGACCATAAGTCCGGTTATGTATGTAAGCCATGGGTTCGAATACGGGATTGTGATGGATGAGGAGTAAGATCACTTTGTAGGTTTTATTCCGGATCCGCGCACGGAAACAAATTTAATGAAATGATAATATGCCTCCTCTCCCTTTTATATTTCAAATCATTAACATAATCGCATTAAAAACACAACCACCACCGTTCAGATGTTTTCATACGATCACGGATAACCTACCGTTACAACTGTTAGAGACCTTTTGCCATTTAAGTACAACTTAAACATTTACTACAAATTTCTCCTTTTCTATTTTCCTTTGAACTTGACACACGACACACGAAAAATTGTTTTCTTTTAAAAGTCGTTCACGTTTTTTGAATTTTTATTGAAATCTTTAAACTAACGAAATTTACTTTCCTTACAAAATCTTGAGTCATCATGTTAACAAACACCAAAATAGTTTTAAAGATTTGGCGTAGCCTAGTATAAAAAGTTTATCTACTCGATCGTGCAATGAGACACGCCAATTGTGTGATCGTTTAATGCATTTTCGAAAGACACACCCTTTCTATTTTGAGCAATTCAAAGGTTCGATAAAACTGATGCATGTATGCCATTTGGCGTCACAAATACTCCCGTGCATTTAAACAACGCATGACCAGATCACATAAATGGACAGTTGTGTTGTTTAATTAAATAGTAAAATAGATTCAAACCATTTCATTTTGAGAAAGAAAACGGTTATGTACACGGATGCAGGAGTGGGCCCAGGACTTTCAGTAGGGGTCCATATCTCCATATTGCACGTTAGGGTCTCTAGGAGTGGAAGGAAACCGGAGGACCCTGACAAAGCCCCCAGGTTGGAAGGCAACCCTACTCCTTGTCGGGTACAACCGGGGAATCGCAACCACACCAGTTGACTCAATGACAGACCTTAGGATACAGCGCGCACGTGCTACCATTCGCCCTCCCCCCCAATTTATGGGGCATACAGTCAATCAGTTGGTACAGGGCATCACACGACCCCTGCACGTCACTCCTTAAAATGGACAATTTAGACAAGGACAGTGTTGTTTACCTAACCTTGTGACAGTAGCAAAAGAATTTAATCGAAAATTTGATTAACGAAGATGTTACATTTCACGTTTTGTAAGTTGTCCAGTCCAAGACGGGTTTCATTTAGTTTCAATATTTGTCTGACCACGTGACATTGACAAATAGTTTCTCGAAACGGGCCATCAGTTTTCATGATTCTTATCTTGGTTTCTTGTAGATTGAACGTTTACTTCTCTTGAATTTGAATTCAGTTACAATTTTTTAAGATGTGAATATGTGGATGACATCATAAACTAACGCACTAAATCGCTAATTTATCAATCTAATAGGCATTTAACGGTAACAATTACTAATATATTAAGATGACATAACGGAATTCAAGAATTAAATAACAATCAATATCAACTATGTCCATAATTTCCATCTTGTAATCATTCATTTAAAACACGATTCCGTAGTACCCGGTGCGCTTGGATCTAATTTACTGTATGACGCATGATTTCTTGCGTGTAGCCTATATACTGCTTCCCGGGGAAGACAGTCCGCTTCACGAGGGCACCACGATAGCAACGTCATGGTGCTTGCAGGGGCTTTGGTTATGTTGTTTTTGTGAAGGGCAGACTAATTCGTCGGCATTGGCCAAAAATAGAAAGATTGCAAAAACATACTATACAAGAGTACAGTTTCACTACTCATAGTTTTTGTCTGCGACGTGAGTGCTTTTAAAGGTGCTTAACCCATAACTCAATATCGCCACAATCCTCGAAATTTAAAACACGAATTATTATTCAATATTGGTCCACGTCAATTAATATTGATGTTGTTATCTTGCAATGATAATATGGGATCATAATATCAAATATTTATGGCACAATCAACATTTCAAAATCAGTATACGAGTCGTGTATTTTATGGTTTTGGGTGCCATTTGCAATGAATAACGAAGTACAAATAAATGGCTGATTCACAAACAACAAAAAATAATAACGTGTAGATTGGACGAAGCAGACGAAATTGACTGTCGTTCTAATTGGACTGTGTACGTATTTCAATAAATACAACTGATCAGAATTACACTATTTCTTTTTTAAAAAAAAATTGAATACAAATCACTTTATATACATTCTTATTATATTGATGTGGACTTTTCGGGCCCATTTTTTCGTCTATTTTAAGGTTCAAAATAGTAGAGACATACACCTTTTAATAATTAATATACATGCGCTACTTTGGATCTGTTGTGTTAATCATCGTTCACTGCGTACGACATAACCATAATATTTCAGTTCAGGCGCTACATACGCGTTACTCAATATTTTTTTATTATTCGTTAGCGGTTTTCAAAAAGAAGACTTGTTGTTTTAAATATTAGCAGATAATCATCAAAAATGCCGTGAATGCGTGATATTTAATGTGGTTCATGTTACAAGTAACAAGTAAATTCTAGGAGGGATTATAAATAAACAATATTTGTGAGTTGAATACACGGTGAGAAAATATCAAATATAACATAAATATGATTCATTTTACTCAAACATAATCGTCATAAAACATGGCGTAAAAACTCTAAATATGACCAGCAGTGCGAAATTGTTCAATAAAATCGGTACAAGACAGTTCACGCAGACTCTACACGAAATTGCTACTCAAAATCTTCACAGGGCACTTAAACATTGCATAAAATAGATAAACGAATTTGTTCCAATGCTGGGTGGTATTATAGGCGGGGCGAGTTAATATATAACATATGAAATATTAGAAGTTTTGAGTTAATATATGTTGAATATGAAACGTTATGAGTTAAATGAGCGAAATCGTTAATATTTGGGACCTAGAAATTGACACAAATGGATCGCGACGTATATGACAATGTACTGTGAATGTATATAAACTATATTAAATGTGTTAAATATGACATGCCATGAGTTAATATATAGCTCATGTTGAATACCACACGTTACGAGTTAATTTTTAGATATGTTGTACAGTAATATTTAACATGTTTAATATTACACGTTATGAGTTAATATATAACATGTAAAATATTACACGTTATGAGTTAATATATAACATATAAAATATTACCATATAACATGTAAAATATTACACGTTATGAGTTAATATATAACATATAAAATATTACACCTTAATATATAACATGTTCAATATCACACGTTATGAGTTAATATATAACATGTTCAATATTACACGTTATGAGTTAATATACAACAAGTTCAGTATTACATGTTAATATATAACATGTTCAATATTACACCTTAATATATAACATGTTCAATATCACACGTTATGAGTTAATATATAACATATTCCATATTATACGTTATGAGTTAATGTACAACATGTTAATATTTTGAGTTAAATATTTCACGTTAAGATTTAATATATAATATGTTCAATATTACATATTATGAGTTCAATATTACACGTTATGGGTTAATATACAACATGTGAATATTAAGGGTTATGAATTAAACTGTAAAATATTACATGTTATGGCGTAAAATGTTAAATATTACATGTTATAAATCAAAATATTAGTCATTACTACATGATATGAGTTAAAATGTTATGAGTTACATGTTACATGCTATGAGTTAAAAATGTTAATTCTAATTCTACACTTGATTTGCGTATAAATTATATATAGGTTTTACTCCTTTAAAATAAACTTAATTTTATGGGTTGCTTTACTGGTTGGGTTTAACATCTACTTCCCCAGCCGACTTCGTTATTATCCATAAATTACTCTTTTAAGACAAAACAAGTTGATTAGCGATTAACGTTTGCTTCAACATCATTTAATACCGCGCTGCATTTGTCTGTGAGTATTTGTAGAGTAAGAAATAAAGATGCCACGGTTTCAGTCAATAAGTCAGTGAAAGAATTTAAACAATTTCGACAGATTCGATCTGGCGTTACAATGTACATTATTTGACACTGAAGATCGAAAACTGTTGTAGCCAGTCATCTTTATTGAATGGTTTAAAACAAGCCAATCAAATTAAATCACACGTGAACCGCGCCTACCGTGACGTGTATCCGTATTGTTTGTTTTGAAAGGTTTTTTGTTCATCAATTATTGACCGACTTACAGATAAAATAGAAGACCAGCTACCTCAACGATATCTGAGGTATCGTTATATCGTGAAGGGCTCCCAGTGACTCAGTGAGTAAGACGCTGACTCACTAATCAGGAGGCCCCGGGTGCCATTCCGGTGTTGCCGAGAGGGTTCCCTGTCAGTCCCTGCGACCTGCACCTCTACAAAGAGGAAACCATTGGTTAGTGAGCCAGCGACCTACTCAATAAGCCACAAGGTCTCTCAATTCAATTTCTAAATGTCATTGAAGACAACTTTAGTTTGCGTCTAGCCACTTTACACACCTAGCAACTTTAATTCGTGTTTAACCACTTGATAAATGTTCGTCAAGAGGTTTTATAAATTGTAAAAGTCGTGAAAACTTTGTTGATTTATTTGTTTGTTCACAACCTGTGTTTGTTTACTTTTATGTCGTTAAACTCTTTAGTTTCAACTGAGTAAACATCGCGAGATTATGCAAATTCTCAAGATCGAATTGAACTTGTTACAGACGGGAGTTTTTCTCAAAACGTTATTCTTACATCTTCATGGCACGATCTAGATTCAGTTTTTCGGTTTAAAATATCTACTTTAAATTCTGGTTATTCTTTAAGCCCTATCAGTAGGGAAATTCGCTTTTCTGTCTGAAAGAATGAAATGAAATGAGGTTTAACGTCCTACTGCTCTGCTCCTAACCTGGGCTAATGAAGACGGACTGAAAGATAAATTATGTTATTGTGAGTTAGGTTTTAGAAACTTGTTGGCAGTCTTGTGCACTATGTAAGAACTCAGTCTGTTTATTCCAAGTATTTATTTTGACTTATAAGGTTATATAAATTGTTATTTAGACATTCAACGATCATCGGGACTCCGTTTATCATCATACCAATGGTACCTGACAATCGGGACTCTCTTGTTAAAACTTGAATCACTCATAACTTCGCTAACAATAAAGTAATTTGTTCTTTTTTCTTTATCAACTGGCGTGGTTTCGATTCCTCGGTTGTACGTGACATGGAGTAGGATCGCCTATTCAGCCTCGTGGATTTCCTCAGGGTCCTCCGGTTTTCTCCCACTGCTAAAGACCCCTACGCGCAAACAAATTATGAAAATAAAATTGAACCACAAGTCCCAAAATAACCTAGTTTGTGATTAAACCCCGTTTCTCTGCCTTTGTTTTATCTATTTGAACTATTATAGCCACCCCTTTATCTTTAAAAACTCCGTGTTTGACGCCCGTCGGCTAATGGTATCCCTGGGCGTTTTATGCGTCCGATTTCACTCAACAACATGCTGCTAATAAGGTAACACTGTCTTATAACCACCCAGGGTTCACATCCTTCCGCCATCTTGTAATTAACTCTCGCGCATTTTGTTTGAATTTGTCTTTACTGATTTGAAACAAGAATTTCAAACTTGTAAAAACGTTGAGGTTTAAGTGAGAATCGTCCAAGTTAAAATTAAGTCTAGAGACAAACAAGTGACACGTCTCCCTTCAGTTTAAATCTAAAACAATCGGCCATGTTTACAGCAGATTAGCTGAGTGGACGATGTTACTGACCGCTACTGGACAGAGATAGGAGAACGCTCGACGGGTCATTCAGTTTAAAGTGCATGCTAAAAGGATTGAAATTGTGTTTCTGAAATAAAAATAATTTAGAATGGGAATGTTGCTATTGTCACTGGCGACAATTGTACATTAAACATTAGTCTTAAATGTTCAGTTTGTATGGGAAAAGGTACGTTTTTTTTAAAACGATCTATTCCTTTGTCTCTTAAAACACCGTAATAGACAGCTATTGAAGGTGACTTTTCTATCATAATCCAGAAACATATGGCCGTTTTGACAATACTTTCAGAAGACAATGCATTGCCGAACAATGGTTCCATCAGACAATTTTCGGCTGGACACTGGTTCCAGAAGACAAAGTCACGTCGTACTAATTGTTTCAAAAATGAAATGACAAGTGGGATTATGGTTTCAGATGGTTCCACACGAAAATATTTTTCAGTGGGATTATGGTTTCACAAAAACTTCACTAACTCGGGCACCGCCCTGCAGTTTTTGTTCCATTCCCGTGAGATACAATGGAATTCAGCAAGAGATATGACAGATTTTCGGGGCATCGCAAATTCTCCTGTACTAAGGCAGCAGAAGTCTTATCTATTTAGCAACAGCGTATGGAATTCCCTTTATTCTCCAGCCACTTAAGACTAAAACTACAATTAAACATCAATTTACTTTGTAAACCTATTTGCCTGCTTTAGTTTCCTATTCCGGGTTTTACGCTGACCCGTGTGACAAACTATGACCAGGCCTTTGAACTTGTTAAGAATGGTCTATGAAGTTTGTCGCCATGTTTGTTTTACTGCGGTCCTGTTCGATACATACTTCCGCCATACCAAAGAGAAGTAGAGTCGGGCTCAGCTGTTCTGGGTGGGGGATGATTAAGTTTATGTAATGAAGCCTCTGATCAATATTCTAAGAAAACAAAATAGGAATCCTTTGTCATTCTTTACGGGTTTTCGGACAGACGTGCCGCGATCAACCAAGAGGTTTAGTTCCTTGATTGACCGAGAAGCAAATTTTGACCATGTTTTCTTAAATTGCTTGAATTTAAAAAAAAAATATCATCTCCATTTCATATCCGATAAGAAAATAAAACAACCTCTCTCAAAATGAAAGCTGTCTCATAAACAATAAATTAAAATGCAATCAAAACACCGAAAAAAAAAGTAGGATACCATTATTATTATTATTATTATTATTATTACGTAATTCGATAAAGCTCCCTTCTTTCACAAGTGTGTGCAGGTGCGCTTTATAATATAAAAATATGATACATACATATATAAATATGATGCATATATGAGAGAGAGAGAGAGAAATGGGGTTTAACGTCCACTCGACACAACTAGGTCATTTTGGGACTAACATATGGTTTAATTTTATTTCAATAATTCGCTTGCGCGTAGGGGTGTTTAGCAGTGGGAGGAAACCGGAGTGCCCGGAGGAAACCCACGAGGTTGAGAAGGCGCCCCTATCTCCATGCCACATACGCTCACCCCGGGGCTCGAAACCACAGCCGCAAGTCAGAGGTGACCGGCCAGCTAGAGGTCGAAGCGCGGCACTCTAGACCACTAGGCCATCCCAACCCCCCTGATGCATATATGCATATACATATATATAAATTTAGCATATGAGAATGAAAACAAATATAAAAATTTCAAGTAAGCACTAATTAAAAGGTAAAATACATAAACTATAAAAAAAAAGTTAAGCTATATTGTAACAATAACATATGACGAATACAGGGGGGAAAACGATCTAAGTCACTTTTTCAACGAATCCCAGTTAATGGCGCCATCTGGTAGCAAATTGTATAAGCTGTCGGTGGAATAATCAATTTCAGGTAAAAACGATCGGAGTCTCATCGAATCAAGGCCCTTCTGAAATGCCCTCCCCCCCTCCGGACAAATCGGACAAATATGTCCACTGTACCCTTTATTTGACCTTAATGTCAGTTGTTGTACTGGTATAATGATTCGTATTAAACAGTTTTGAAGTTGTAATTTAACCCACTCGTTGTTCTGTTCGCGTCAAGCATTCTCGTCCAAAAGTTTGTTTTGCCTTTTAAGCGAAAAGACAAAAATGTGACTTAGATCGTTCTTCCCCTGTACTCGTCATATGAGAATGAAAACAAATATAAAAATTCCAAGTAAACTTTAATTAAAAACTAAAATACAAATACATAAGACATTCATTTTAAGACAAAATATGGTTGGTAAATTGTTTCCAGAACAGTATTATGGCAACTAGCGATAAGCTTACCGAAACAGATAAGTTTTAAGAGGCCTTTTGATAAAAAGGGACGTGAAGGAAGCAAATTTTCAGACGATGACCGTCAGGTGATGACCCAATGTTTCTGGTAGGGGACATAAACTTCAAGAAGATTTTAAAGATACGGCAGGACAATACCATTGAGACATTTGTAGACTCGTAACAATATTTTAAAGCTGATGCGATACAAGATGGGGAGCCAGTGTCAGTCAAATAGTGGCGTTACGTGGTCATATTTCTTGATTTTGGTAATAAGCCTGGCGGCAGACTTTTGAACTTTTTGCAATTTATGTAAGAGTTTATTTTATCAAAGCAGCAAGAAATGAACGCACGGGCATTTAGAATAGCAGGACTAGATCTCCAGTTTCCTGCCACAGCTAAAGACCCATGCGCACAAGCGAATATTGAATTAAAATTTTATCAAGAGTTAGTCCCTTAGTTTGTGTCCCATGAACGTTAATCCCCGTCTAAACGGCAGTTTAAATTTTAGATTTGAATTTTGTGACAGGCATATAGTACATGAACTACGTCTACGGTAACGTACTGTAAAACCATTAAACTACACATACGTATGTATAACACATACGTATGGAAAAATAGCTACTTATTTATTTAAGCGACGTTTCGAAAAGTATCCTCTCAACGTTATCAAGAATACTCTACGAAACGTTGCTCAAATAAATAAATAGCTGTTTTTCCATAAGTATGTGTTATAGTTTATGGCTCTATTCAGTTAATAAATGACTCTCGGAGATTATTATCGTAAACCCTGGAATGTTCAAATTGCCTTTACCTCGACATTGCGGTAATATACGTATGGACATGTTAGTATGTTGAAGGCTTGTCATTCTGGCAGGAAAATCAACGTATGGAATTTAATTAATCGGTCACTTTATTTAGTCGGCATCGTCAAAGGGTTCCAGTTTCTTTAAAGATGGTCGCGTCTATACACAATGCAAAGTGACTTGATAATCTAGGGGATAGACGGATAAACCAGTCCTAAAACTTAGTTCTATAGAATAAGACACAAGTCCTAATTGTTCTTTTGTTTGTCAGAATCAACAATTAGTTTAACTAATCTGTGGACATAGATAATCTAGTCTATTTTTTACTTGTTCGTCAAGACACTGAAAATACCACCGGATCAATGAAACACACAATGGACAGGATTCCCAGTGACCGCTAGGGATAAAACTATTCAATTTTTAACCCGCAAGGTCTTGTTAAATAAATAGTCATTCGAGTCTGATGAATTATGTTTCGAGACGAGCAATTACGTATTTTTTATTTATAAATTAGTTTGGGTGGTGCTGAATTTCGAATGAGTGTTCCCGAAGAACTAAAATTCGTATGGGTGTGGCCGAGCTAAACTGAATCAAAAATATGCAGGACTCATCAACTAAACATGCAGTATGTGTCGTGTAGGACGTAGGACATATGTGACCTGTCTGAACACTTTGTGCTATACGTCATTTGGAGAAGCTCAGTGAGTAACATAAAACACTGACTAACTGACCAGGCAGTTCTGATGTCAACAGAGAATGGTCCCGTGATTTCCCATTGTCAGCAGTACAGGAGGGGGAGGGCTGACCCGTTTACTCATTGGCGTGAACGTACAAAAACACTGGGTAGTTGTAATTCGATAAAGAAACGTCGGACAATATTTCCGTCGGAGTTCACTGTATTGCGTATACCCACCTTCATTAGCCTTGGTGGCACTGATTGATGGGCCTAGAACCGCATTTGATATCATTTCATATATTTTAGAGTAGTTCGTATCGTTGCCATTACGTTCAAATTGACTTTGACCCCCCAACCAGGGGCGGACCCAGAAGTGATCCTACATCAGTATAAAAATGATTTCTCTGTTTAAAAAGCTCAATTTGTATGTATGCCTATGTAATTTAGAGACGATGATGGCAGATTACCGTAACAGAAACCTACCAAACCCTCTCCTGCTAAAATTCCTGGATCCGTCCCTGCCAAGACAAAAACTGGAAGGGGAGGGGCTTTTGAAAACAAATGGGGAGGTGTGTGGGATTTTTGAAAACAAATTGGAGGGTGTGTGGGATTTTTGAAAACATATGGGAGGGTGTGTGGGATTTTTGAAAACAGTGAATCCTTTAATCCATCCAAAAATCTCGGGCATCGTTAATTTAATAAATTTAATACCATAGCATGACTGTGTTCTAATCCTTTAAGCAGGAACTAATTCAGGTTTGTAAAGAGTGTCGTTGCCATGGCCACGAGACAGAATCACATCCATTTACCATATCATTTATGTTAAATATCTGTAGACCTTGGAAGCGCGTTTCAAATTCTCTAGAGCTAATCCGTGTCAAGGAGCGTTCATCCGGGTGTTAAAACGGCAAATGGTAAAACAATCGGGATTAAGGTCGGACACGACAAAGGGATTAGGGAACGAGCATAACTCAACAATCATTATTTGTCAAGCTTTTCGTCCAGTGGATGTCATGAATTACACCCTAGATGTTAGTATAGGTTTTAACAAGAACAAACAAGGTTCTACAGCCGTTAAAATAAAATTAAGTGCCTTGACCAGAGTCATATATAGACCGTGGCCATTGTCGCCATTTTGTTAACCAATCTGTAAGATTAATAAATAAACATTAGAGCAAATTTTGAGTATCGGTGAAAATGAACGGAAAGGTGTCGAGGTTCGACCTCTAGCTGGCCGATCGCCTCGTAGTTTTGATCCCTGGTGTGAGCGTATATGGTCTGGAGATAGCTTTCCCCGTGTACTCCGGTTACCTCTGTATTCAGTGTTTTCTTACACAAGCCAGTCCATTCTGTATGTAGGGCTAATCATACTAGCCCTCTTTCTTCTGTATGTAGACTATTCATACGAGTAATAAGTGCGGGGGGGGGGCTGCACTAAACATAATTTACACAAAAACAAATCTACGATCAAGACACAATACGTAGAAATTACAAACAAACGCATGTATGTAAACATATTAAAGTCAAATTTACCCATACAAGTAATTACATCGGCGAAACGTTTAAAAAAACAGGTAGCCGATAACTAAATGTCCTTGGTATGTAGGTAAAGCATTATTCAACGTAAAGTTCGATCCAATGATTAGTGTTAACAATTATTGCCTGCTCCGTCTGTTCTCTCTTTAGTTGACTTTTGCATTTACAAAGCTAAAACCATTAAAGAACATTCATAAGTTAGTCACTAAATAACCCAGAGAAGTGGACGTTTAACTTGTTTTCCTTCTAATTTTATCAGGCCCCCACTTTAATAGTAAGTGCAGGAGGACCGCACTACACGCAAAACAAAAATCTACACGATAGACCTGCGTACAAGACAGAAAACAGACACTGTAAAAAATAAACAAATATCAAATCGAATGAATGGAGAACCTTGAGTTCGTTGTTATCCAATAATAAAAAAAAAATTCACATGTTTTCTCATCACAGAATCAAAAAATAAATATCGTATACACACTTACTGCAAACAAAATCAAATATTTGTCTGACGCTAAATTATCATTGTCAAAGGATGAAATGCAATAACATTTCATTAATCCCTTTGTTGGCATGGACCAATGCAATTCTTTGTAAGTTTCCCATAGAAATATTTTCTGATACAATATAATTCAAACAAGAAAAGATTAAGAAACAGTTCGACGCTGAATTCTCATCGGTCCATCACGGTCAATATATTTTTTAAAATGTTCATATACTTTTGTCTTTAAGGCCACGACAACCACTTGGCGAGACAATAATGTTATCCCTGTCTCAATGCCAGCATTTCAAGGATGCAAGATCAAGATACTACCGTTGTCAGTCATGGTGCCCAATTTGACTGTACATTAATTACTTCTTTAAATGTGAATACAATAAAATTTCTTTGTCAGAAAATTGTTATAGTAGCATGATGTTTTTTATTTTAGACTATTAATATCCAATAAAAACGTCATGCTCCTGTGGCATTTTGACATTTTTCTGAAAAAAATTATTAAAGTATTCATATTTAAAAAAGAATATTATATTATAGTAAGTGTACCTGCTGCAAAATACCTCAATGTCAGCAGACAGAAGGCATATGTTTATAACCAGTCTCGCCTACTTTTCGTCGATTTCCATCGTAAAAATTTTAATGATATGAAAAATGAAAATGCAGAAAATAACAATTTCGGGTTTCGGGTATTATTGTGAGTGTTAATATTTTGGAGAATAAAACTGCTTAATTTTGTGTTAAAATCTCTTAAAATCATCTACCTCACGGCCGCGCAACTAACTCAACATATATATGACCCAAGCTGTATTATGCGGTGTCTGGACAAAACCAGACTTTTATTTAATGAAAATAATGTGTAGGTGACATTTATCTTTCATTATCAAGGGTCATTCACTTTCGATTATCAGGTCGCCCAACGAAATTATTGACCTGAAATCTTAAAATGGTTACGTGTCCGGATAAGCAGTTTTGAGGTTTACGTCCAACCGATTCAATATTTTGAGATGAAATTTTGCGACATTCCTCTATATTTTGGCGCTTAAATTTCATACGTACTCAGACTTTTTTATGTTTTGAGACTCTATTTAAATCGGGATCGTCGCTTTAATCGAGTTTTATATTTGAGTTGTGTTCTGGCATGTTTGAGCTGTGGTCACAGATTAAAATGAAATTTAAACTACTCGATTGTAGAAGAAATATTTAATATTGAAATAATAATTGATATGAATACAGGTGGTTGATCCCGAAAACAACAAACAACACAGATCACATCCGATGACGGGAGAAAAACAATCAATTTGTAATTATCTTTCACACCTTCATGCTACTTCAGTAGCATACACATCGCAGTATTTCGTTTGATTATACCTAATCCCACAAAACCTTGCTTTAACGAAAGCAAATTTCTGTTTCAAATTATGACTGGTCAATGTTCCATTGGTATGCACGTAAAAGATCCCTTGGCAGTTGAAATTCGATATAAGAGTAGGCCGTAGCGCCGCTGCCCGGGCAAAATTCCCCTCATAGCACACTCTATGGCGTACGCCCATCTTCAGTAGCCCAGGTTAGGAGAAGAATAGTAGGACGTTAAACCCCATTTCATTTCATTTGTCAGACCCTCCGTCCTGCATCACCGACAAGGGGGAACCACGCCAGAAAATCTGGATGAACTTTCCATCCCAACGTCTGAACACCCGACCTTCAGACTAGCGAGCCACCGTCGTACCCATTTAGCCACCGTGGCCCCATTTATAATAAGGGATATCTATATATCTTTAATTTCAGGTTATTTCAATGTTGTTTTAGATTATATCAAGTATATTATATCAATGATGTTTTATGTAGTTTCAAGAATATTATCTATATGTTGTTTCTGGTTGTTTTGGGTTGTATGAAGTATATACTCTAAATGTTGTTTCAGTTTGTATCTAGTATATTATATATATTGTTTCGCGTTGTATCAAGTATATTACATACATGCTTTTTGATGTTGTTTCAGATTGTATCAAGTATATTGCATTAATGTCGTTTACGGTTGTTTCATGGTGTATCTAGTATATTATCTATATGTTATTTCAGGTTGCATCAAGTATAAAACAGGTAGAAGTAAGAATAACCAGGTTTGATAATAGAGATGGTGAATTACAGAATAATTCCTGCTGTGATGGTATCTGCGTGTGTAAAACTGTCATGAAGATTTGTATATTTTATAGAAATCCCAGTGAATGTGCAACTAGCTACGTTACTAGTGATAGTTTGGGTGAGTTTGAACTCCCCCCCCCCTCCTCCTTACACCCATAGCAACTTACTAAGCTACCCTTGGTCTCTTGATACGTTACTAGTGACAGAGTGGGTACATTTAAACTACCCCCTGCCGCACACATAACAACTTACTCGGCTACCCTTGGTACCCTGGTTACACTTGTACCTTGATACGTTACTAATGATAGATTGGGTAAGTTTGCCCCCCCCCCTCCTCTCTGTATCCATAACAACTAAGCTACCCTTGGTACCTTGCTTTGTACGTTACTAGTGATATATTTCATAAGTTCGAACTGAACCCTTCCCTGCACCAATAACAACTTACTAATCTACAATTGGTCCCTTGGTATGTTACTGAACTACCCCCCCCCCACCCCCTTGCACCCTTAATACATTGCTAGGTGCGTTACTAGTGATCGATTCGATAAGTTTGTACTGAACCTCAACCTGCACCCGTAACAAGATACGTTACTAGTGATCGATAGGCACGTTAGAATATACTGGACCTTCCCCTGCCCCCACATCAGCTTAAGCTGCACTTGATGAGGATTGGGTGGTAGTTGCTGTATCTAGATCATGACCAAACTTAATACACGGACGTTTCGGCTGTATACGAAGGTCAAGTCTGGATGATAGAGACCAACCAGATACGATGTAGAATTAGAAAATGACCCCGATTGAACGGCTAAAATGGTTACACTCGTAAAATACCTTAGCTTAGCTTTTGTATAAATAAAGCTCGATAATTGTATGTTAAAATCATTATTTCAAGAATACTATGGTAACCAATCATAATAGGCTACCTTCGGTAAGGAATGCGTAATAATTGTTGTTCCTGGGCAAATGTGGTATCTGGTCAGACATAGACGTTTGGGACACATACGTTAAGGTCATAGAGATCAAGTATCAGTTAAACCCTTATCGCTCACCTGCAATCACACTGACACAACCACGCAGACGCCAGATCATCTTAAAATTTTAATTAGTTTAGAAATTATATTTGAACGATGTAAATATGTTTGCTTCTTTTAAACAGCCTTTCAAATACTATCTGTCTGCATCCATATAGTAGTGATGTCACAGAAAAGAGCTAAGAGAAACCAAACCGAGACTTCCCCCGATATTTTAGAACATGATTTAAGTTAGAGGAAAAAGCTTCGGCGTCTTTTATTCAATTACTTTCGAGCGATTTAATATTATGCTTCTAGGAAACTGAACCAAAAACATGGTACTTTTATGTAAAGAATAATGTGTGGCTTAAAAAGTTTTGTAAAATACATTTTAAAGAAAACTTTGTAAAATGCGAGTTGAAAATAAATTGGTAAATACAAGTTCAAGATAACTTTGAGTTGGAACTACAATGGCTTGATCATTTGATTTTTATTTATTTTAACCGAATAGCATTCTGTACCTACTCCATGTTATCAAAGGCTACAATTTGATTAAATAAACTCTTCGATTTAAACCGGGGTAAAATAGTTTGAATACCGACACGAGGTTGCCTAAACATTCGGTAGGAAATTTAAATGAAATCAACACCAAGTAGGATTTGAAGAAAATAAGTAAAATAGTTCAACTCTTAATCCTAATTGTATCGTTGGTTTTAAAAAATTGTTGGAACATCATAGTTTTGTTGGGGTTAAATAGATGCACAAGTCTCTCAATGAAACTTTTGTTACTTAAACATACATTATGCAAGAGCTAAATCTGCCTATTTCAAGTCTTTCTTTAGGTTTGAAATGTTAGAAAAACTATTAATTAGATATTTATTAACACGACAAGACCATGATCAACTCTCGATGTCATCGGATGCTTTCGATTTTAAACAGGTTTGAATCCGATCTGCTGTTCAGAAACTTTTTTGATTAAAGATACATTATGTAAGATTTAGATAAAGAACTGACCATTTTTGCTATACTAGTTCAAAAGTAGATTATGTAAAATGAATAATTTGAAAATTTCATTCATATTACTCTGTTGCAAGCGAAGATATTAGCCTTTGAAAGTTTGACAAACGTGTGCAATAATTTCAACCACCGTACTGGTTGATCAAAGCTAGGTCTCGGTCCTCTATATTTGATTAAATCAAAGTATCGCTGAACCGTTCTAATCTTTTTAATATCGGAGAAATCTGATGCCATCGAGGGTTGATTAAGGCCTGGGTCAGTTAATTAATGTCTAATTAATACTTTAGAAAACCTTTCAGGCTTCAAGAAAGACCTGCAATTGACAGATTTAGCTCTTGCATGATGTATGCTTAACAGTTACAAGGAGAATTTCCCGGCCCGGAAGTAATTTGACTGACTATTAGAGCGAGAACTGCCAGCTCTTATCTAATCTTCCATAATGCCTATTTAATGTTATGTTTCGGATTTATTTCATTCAGTCATACATAAACTACCAAAAGCATATAAAAAGGAGGGGTTGTTAGATGTAAAACAAATATACGATATCACCCAATATCATTCTCAAATGAAAGAAGATGTTACTCGTGTAACAACCGTCTGATTAAAATACAGATGTATATTTCGTTTCGTTTTATAACACTTTCGATGGTCTCTACTGCATGAATATCTGACCGGAGGTAGTGGAAATTCGTGTCATGGGTCATACGAGCGGATTTTGGTCCTATGACATCAAACGTTGATGTCTCTAGTGGGTTACCCTCAGTTCCATGCACTTCGGGCCTAAAACTCGCGGTAACAGACCGTTTCATTGGCTAATCCCTCACATCATCCAGAATGCTGGTCATAAAACAACTTTTCCAGATCATAGTGTAGTAAAGACAATAAAATGAAATTTTGAACTATAAAAAACGGACTTAAATGGGATCAGTGTTTTAATCAGATTCGTGTCACATCAGTATTTAGGGCTGTGGCAAATTTATATTGGGAAACGCTGTACAATAAACAAAACAAACACAAGGGTTAGTCTTAGGTTAAGTCACATTTTTGTCTTTCTACATAAAACGCAAATCAGCCTTTCGGACGAGAATGTTTGGCGCGAACACAACAACAAAAGGGTCTAATTACAACTTCAAAATGGTGTTTAATACGAACCATAATTACCAATACGACTGACTTCAACTTTTCAAAAGGGCCCTGGTTCGATGTCACCCCTATCGTTATTACCTCAAATTGATTGTTCCACAGAAAGCTTATACAATTTGCTACCAGATGGCGCCATTAACCAGGATTCGTGGAGAAAGTGATTTAGATAGTTCTCTCCCTGGGCTCTTTATTTGCAATCTAAAAACTTACTTTCAACACAAACTAAATCATATCGGGACTAACATAATGATTATAGGAGGACCTGGAGAAACTCGGGAAGTTCGACAAGGTATCCCACCATTTGGCTCGTACAAGTATGGGATTGCAACCATGCTACTAGATAGACTCTATGAACTAAAGCGTCCTTGTTATACCATTCGGACACCCAACCTCCCAATCTATTTATGAATATATATATAATTACATTTTAGGTGGTAATGTAATTGTTGGATCACGATCTGTCAAACTCAATAAAGAACAATTAACTGAGGTAAGTGAACTTTTAGTATTTTATTTATTCCAAATGTTTTACGAGCACGACAATGTGTACATGGGACATCGTGTTTTCGTCCCATCCGAACGACTAGACAGCTGTGCTTGTCAAGCCCTCCGTCCTGCATCATTGCCAAGGGGGAATCACGCCGGAAAGTCCGGATGAATTTCTCGGCCAATGCCGGGATCGAACACCCGACCTCCAGGATAGCGAGCCAGCGTCTTGCCCACTTAACCACCTACCCCCTCAAACAAAAATCAACGCAATACTATTTGAACATTTCAAAAGTTTGGTGTAATACCAAATTTTAATGCAATGGTTTAATTATTTCAGGATTTTGGTCTGATAATACAAATGATACATAATGGAACACGTGGTGAAGAACTTATCAATCAATATAGTATTGATCTTAATGGTATGTATCAATATATTTTATATGTCAAAAATTAGATTCCAGAGAGAGGGGGGAGTGAGAGAGAGTGAGAAAGAGACACACACACACACACAGAGCGAGAGGAGGGGTAAACGTCCACTCGACACAAACTAGTTCATTTCGGTACCAACATGTGTTTCAATTATATATCAATAATTCGTTTTCGCTAAGGGTTTTTTAGAAGAAGTGGGAAGAAAACCCACGAGGTTGGACAGGCGACCCTACCCCTTGTCACGTACACTCGGGGAAAACCGAAACTTCGACAGTTGAGTCAATGCCAGATCTTATGATAAAGCGCGCACGTGTAAATTGACTGGATCCGTTATTTGCAATGAAATGAAATGGGGTTTTCTGCACCAAATCGGCCAAGGAATACTGGCAAAGACCATGCAGTCTACTATGATGGACATTTTGACCGATGTATTATGCCCTTGATCTTTGGAGTTGCCTTATGAAATGTATAAGGTCCCAAGATGTAACACCATTCCTAAATGTACAGTGAAGAGGGTCCGGAATTGAAATCGTTGCTAAATGTACAGTGACGAGGGTTCCGAATGGAAATCGTTACTAAAATCCAATATATGGCTGTAAAGACTCTTGGAATTGGCAACGTCGCGATTTTCAATTCCCGTATATATGATAATTTATTGTTGTTTTTATAGATTTAACTACCGGTGCTAGTATACATGACGTATTATTGTTGTTTTTGTAGATTTAAATACCGGTGCTAGTATATATGACGTATTATTGTTGTTTTTATAGATTTAACTACCGGTGCTAGTATATATGACGTATTATTGTTGTTTTTATAGATTTAACTACCGGTGCTAGTATATATTACGTATTATTGTTGTTTTTATAGATTTAACTACCGGTGCTAGTATATATGAAACTCGATATTCCAACATTGAATCCTCTGTTGGTATTTATCCACAGAACAAAGCCACGTTACAGATACAAGCCAGGGTAGGTATTTTAACATCTAATCCTCATGTAAAATAAGTTTATGCGGTAAATCTGTCAAGGTATACACATTTGTCAATGTATACAAATCTTTGAAGGCATGCAAATCTTGCAAGCTATACAAATCTTGCAAGCTATACAAAATCCGGAGAAGCAAACAAATTCTGGCAAAAGATGAATATATTGAAACTTTCAGTTCAATTATTTTTTTCTGGGCAAATGTTTGAAACTTCTAAATAGTCTATTGTCATTGTTTTGATATAAAAAAAATCGAAGTATCGCTATTCCAGTTTAACGTTGACCGATTAAATGGCATTGATGGTTTTATCAATCTGATGACCTAGAGAGTTAAATGAATGTCATGTGAATAAATGTCATGTGAGTAAGCATTTGAAGCCAGAAAACAGACAAATAATGGACAGATTTGGCTCTTACATAATTGATGTTTAACTGGCGGTGGGGTAGGTTTAAAGATATACTGGTGTCCTTTTAAATGTCAAGAAAATCATTCAAGTGATAATAAAAACAAAATAATACAGGTTACTTTTTATATCATATTTTAATGAACGGTTATAAAAATAATGAGTGGACATTTACGATTTCCTTCGTTTAAAGGGAGATAATACCAACAAAGAAAGGGGGTTTCAGAAAATTTGACCCAAACACTGAACCAATTTAGTTCATTTAAGTTTTGAATTTTAATATAGGGTGACTAGATTACATTGAAATCAGAGATAGTTCGTATGCCAAATATTGTACTCTAGTTCGGCAATTCATGTGCACAATATACTGCTCTAAATTCGGCAGTGCTTTGAATTGCTATAATTAGATGAGTCTAGGGTCATTTTAAAACTCACTTTATGTATGCTCCTGTTGAAAAAGATAATGCACAAGACTCGATCATTAATTGCGTCAACTAGCCGTTAAACGAGATCCCGTGTACACACTGGTTTCCCTCATAGCACACTGTACGGCATATGCCTCTCTTTATTAGCCCAGTTGGTGCAGAAAAGCAGGACGTTAAACCTCATTTATGGCATATACCCGTCTCCATCAGCCAAGTCGAGGCAGAACATTAAACTCATTTCATTTCATTTCTAGTTATATTGTGCTGATAATTATTATGGACGAGATTGTACTAGAAAATGTATACCAGATCCTGACAGATATGATTGTGACGCGGATGGTAACAGAGAATGTAACAATAACTGGACCGGGCCAAACTGTGATGTTCGTGAGTAAAATAATTCTAAGCTATATTATCTCCGACAAAATACCACTGAATTGGTATCAGGTGTCAAGGGTCACTTTGGAGATTCTCGTATAGCCAACGACAGGTTGAAAGGAAAACTACATGTTCGATGTCTTTATAAAATGAAATTCGAGTTTGGCTGCTGAATTGATTTACTGCGATAAATGCGCGCCTCTGATTGTGATTATGTAAGTTGTCTATTCTGTGCGTATAACTAAACGGCTGATTCTAAACTATTTTTCTTCTTTTTGCTTTTCAGTCAGTCCCTGCAGTAGTTTCCCATGTCAAAACGGCGGTAGATGTTTTAATGTGGACAGCGGCTCGACGATTTCCTTCAGGTGTGAGTGTAAGAAATTATACACTGGAACAGATTGTAGTTTGGGTGAGAAACATAATCAGTAATGTGCATGTTTTGTAATAGCTAATTATTCATCCTTGCTTTGTTCGAATGGCGGATACGATTACCATTTGGGTTGTGCAATGCCCGGTCTATCTTCCAGTTATTAAGGGAATTCGTGTTGTTTATGTTTGAATTTTACTTGACCTCTTACATGTTTTATCAGGTCTGTAAGCAGCCGAATTTATCATAATACATGGTATTTAGTAATTGAACTGGAATATACAGGTCACAATTCTATGGATTACAATAACTGCTTATTAATGAGCGACGTTTCCACTAGGCTTCTCATGTCATTATCGCGAATTAAAATGTAGATGAGACGTCATCCAATAATGTACGGGCAACTTGCCAATCGTACATTGTCTATACCAAATGGAATATTGGATTCACGTGACTTATTTCATTGAAAAGCACGTGCGGGATAGTGTCTGTATTTTAAGTTGTTAATGGCCTCGAGGTAAAGACATTGCGTAATATATTGAAACAACACTCGGTTAAAGCCTCGTGCAGTATCAATATATTACTTAATGTCTCGTTCTCGACCATTAAACCACACGTAATAAGCAGTGATTGTATTCCATAGAATTGTAAACATGTATAATTTAAAAATAACTAAATAATTATGGTAATGAAATGTGTATTTGTACATTTACAGGTGTTGATGATTGTATAAGTCAACCATGCAGTAATAACGGTACTTGTATTGATGGTATAGGGGATTATAGCTGTACTTGTCCTGGTGGACTTACTGGTAAAAAATGTGATTCAGGTTCGTGCCCTTTTTATATGTACTTATTTAATTTATTTAATTAAAGGTTGAAATGATTATTAACTTCTATCTAGAAATGAAATGAAATTGGGTGTAACGTCCTACTCTTCTGCCCCTAACCTGGGCTAATGGAAAACCCACATACGCCATACAGTGTGCTATGAGGGGAATTTTGCCCGGGCAGCGGGGCTACGGCTACGGCCTACTCTTATATCGAATTCCAACTGCCAATTTGTTTTTGAGTTTATATACGGGGTCGTATGGTGTACCGTGTTAAAGACAGATCAGGCCTTCTATTGGGGTTATTTTATTTATGTTTTAAATTGAAAAAAGCTTCAAAAACCGTCTTTGATTTATTGCACAAATTGAGTAGGACATAGTGCCGATGCCTGGGCAAAATTTCCCTCATAGCACACTGTATGGGGTATGCCCGTCTTCATTACCCGAGAAGGAGAAGAATGGTAAGTAGGAAGTTGAACCCGTTTCATTTCGCTATAAATGAAGAAGTTACTTTTCGTTTAAACAATATTTATTTCGAAAATATTGTACAACTGAAAGCCATAAAAAATAGGATACAAAAATAAGTCAAGCCGGCTGATATTAAATTGCTTCCTTGTGGGCACAGTTAATAATATATTTACAAATTTAAGTAATGATATGATACAGACAAAGCATAATGTCAGAATTAAAGTTATGGTACAAATAAGTAAGTAACTTATGAATTATTTTGTGTAATTACCCGTATTTCTATTTTCAGATATAAACGAATGTACCCAGGGTACACCATGTAACAATGGTGGCACGTGCATCAATACGTTTGGATCGTATTTATGTCAATGTGCTTTTGGATTTTCTGGTCCAAGCTGTGATATAGGTAGGTACAGTTTTGTGTGTACACGTATATTATTGTCATTACCTGGAGTCATTATTATTATTGTATATGTGCGTGTATAATCCGTTCATACTAATATTATACGAATATATTCTCTTTTTAAAATCTTCAGAACCTACTATCAATATTTTCTTTAAAAGGCATTTAGTGAAAGTTATATATAATAACTTTCCTATTCTTTAAATGTCATCTAGAAGCACGGATAACTGACAACTTTATGAATAATATTCACTAGGATTTCTTTAACTGCAACGGTTCTCTCACCGTTACCAAACAATGATACAACCAAACATGTTTACCGAAGGTTATGTGTGGTGTAATGATCGATTGCAATATTACGCAATGTCTTAAGTTCGGGGTCATTAAATAACTTGAAATACAGACACTTGCACGTGCTTTGCAATGAAATACGTCACACGGGTCCAAAACGTCAACTAATATAAATAATGTACGCTTGGTACATTGCCCTACCATCATTTGAAATAATGGTACGCCAACATCAAAGGATGGCGTTAAATCTGTGTTTTAAATACAAATAAGTAAGAATAACGAATTAATATATCAATACCCTTATTATTATTTTTTTATATTAATTTTTAACATTTTTATAGATAATGATGAATGTGCCTCTAATCGAGGAATCTGTCAAAATGGAGGAACCTGTGTTAATACACCTGGTAGCTATACCTGTAATTGCAGAAGTGGATTTTCAGGAACACATTGTGAAACAGGTAAATTTAAAACAAAACTAAAATCCCATCTATTTACCAGTACATTTTACCTGGAGTGGATCCGTATATGTATGTAATTAGTTACCAGAGAGTACATAGTACGCGCTTAGAGCATGTATCTGTGGATGGATTGGCGCTTTACAAATATACATTGTTATTATTATAATTAACTTTCTTATAATGTACCCAATGCCGGGTTTCAAGATCTATGGAGATGTACCAACCAAAGTTTTAATATCTGTATCCATGGCATACGCCTTCCGTACAACCTATAATCTTAAACATCCGTTATACTTGTGGACTTGGCAGGGTCTGACTCTTAGGTCCGCAAGATCAAGCGGGAGCTCCGGCCAAAGTATACAATACTTTTAACACTTTCATAAGCTGTCGCGTTAAAATCCACCATCATCCTCGGCTTTGATCAATTTGATCAAAACGCACCTTCATACCCACAATTGGAATGGGGAGGATCTCACATCATTTACATCTGGCACTGGATGTAATACTTGGAGAATTAGATTGCACCATAATCTGATATTCTGATATTTATATCAATGTGCGCAGAGTTTACAATAATGCTGGCTAGACGTGCGTGGGAGATGGATGTATTGTTTCTGTTCTAATAGTATTTTCAAATTTCAATATATGCGTTTACGAATCCCTTCTTATACATATGTGGTCCCGCGTATGCATTCTTGAAATCCTGGAGATCGACCGCCGTGCATTATATATTTTATTTCTCTTTTACAGCATTCAATGATTGTCGAACCCAGAATTGTGAAAATGGCGGCAGCTGTGCTTTATCTGTACGGGGTAACTACGAATGTCAGTGTAGTCTCGGTTACAGTGGTACGAGATGTGAGAGATATGTTTGTGACAGTAACCCGTGTGAGAACCTCGGTACCTGTGTTCCAACGAGTGCTACCGGATTCACCTGTTTATGTCGTTCTGGGTTCTCTGGTCCCACGTGTAAACAATACAACCCCTGCAATCAATCACCGTGTCAAAATGGTGGATCCTGTTCTGTTCGCGGTGATGATTATGTCTGTACCTGTCCACCAGGTAGCGGATATACCGGTAAGTCAATACTTTCATCTAGTTTATCCTCTTGGTTTATCATAATGGGTGGCTCGGAGAACTTTCTCGGCCAGTTTTGTGTTTCTGGGTGAAAGATATTTTTCATAAACAGTGATTGAAAATTGATTAACTTCTTAACTTTAGTCTGAGAATGGATTCTGAACTCCGGGCCTGAAGCAGTGGATTTAATACGATTCTATTGTAAACCCAAATCCAAACAACAATGGCTTTGTATGTTATTTGTATGTTATTTAATTTTATGAATTGCTTGATTTATTTTTTCAGGAACCAACTGTACCGACCGTCCATGTTCACCCAGCCCTTGTAAAAATGGTGCCACGTGTTTTGTTACCGGAAATTCTTACATTTGTCGATGTCCTTTAGGCTTCACCGGAGTCAACTGTGATGAGACACCCTGCGATCCTAATCCATGTGGACCAAACGGCAATTGTTTCCTGGGATTGACCGGGTATATCTGCAGCTGCCGAGCAGGTTTCACTGGATCCACATGTCGAGACAGGGATGCTTGTTACAACGATCCCTGTAAAAATGGTGCTCAATGTTCTGTCCGAGGTTCCAGTTATACGTGTGATTGTCCAGCGGGATTTTCTGGGCAGAATTGTACTGTCACCTCCTGCTCCCTAAAGCCATGCGATAATGGCGGTACCTGCTTAGTAAACGGTAACGGGTATTATTGTTCATGCCCAGATGGCTTTACTGGCACAAATTGTGAACTCAGTCCATGTGCCCCTTCTCCATGTGTAAACGGCGGATCATGTTTGGTGTCGCAAGGAACATACTTTTGCAGATGTCGTTTAGGAACCGCTGGAGTTAATTGTGAAGTTAAACCAAGCCCCTGTTCGTCCGCCCCTTGTCAAAATTCCGGACGTTGCATCGATGGTTTAATTACAGGCTACACGTGTGATTGTCCTCGTGGATTCAACGGCATCAATTGTCAGATTATGGACAGGTGCGCTTCTAATCCTTGTCAAAATGGTGCTGCTTGTTATTCGGGTATCTCAACCTTCTCATGTCAGTGTTTGAGAGGATTCACTGGGAAGACCTGTGGACAAACCATCAACAGATGTGAGTCCAATCCCTGTGAAAATGGTGGAGAATGCGTGACAACTACCACTGGATATTTCTGTAATTGTGCTGAAGGTTACACGGGCACCAACTGCAAAGTCTTCACTCCCTGTTCTTCTGATCCTTGCAAAAACGGAGGCATATGCTCGCCGATATCAAATGGTTATTTCTGTGCATGCCCTCAAGGTTATGAAGGCTCCAACTGCGAAATTCGAGACCCATGCAGTCAAAGTCCGTGTGAAAATGGCGGGTTGTGTAGAAATCTTGACAATGGATTCCAATGTAGTTGTAAAGCTGGTTATACTGGTCAGTATTGTGAAGTAGCTGCAGGGTGTACTCTCAACCCATGTCAAAACGGCGCAAGATGTATCCCTGTGGGAAATACAGATTTCCAGTGCGAATGTCTGGTCGGTTTTTCGGGACAGAATTGTGGAGAAGCAAAGGGCTGCCGTCTTAATCCATGCCGTAACGGTGCTTCGTGTCGAGCGGTAGGCAAAACTGACTTTCAGTGTGAATGTCTGACAGGATTCAGTGGAGCAACTTGTGACGTTCTAGCTGGATGTAACCTAAATCCCTGTACCAACGGTGGTACTTGTCGACCTATTGGTACATCAGGATTCCAATGTGCTTGTAACACGGGATATTCCGGACAGTTTTGTGAAGTTCTTGCTGGTTGCCGATCTAACCCATGTGTCAATGGTGCCGAATGTCGAGCTGTCGGCGAAACCGGATATCAGTGTGCATGTCAGAATGGGTTTTCAGGACCAAGATGTGAAATAACTTCAGGCTGCACGTCGAATCCTTGCAATAACGGAGGGGACTGTCGACCCGTTGGACAGAATAGTTTTCAATGTAACTGTAAAACTGGATTCTCTGGTCAATTTTGTGAAGAAGCCGCCGGATGTAATCTTAATCCATGCTTGAACGGTGCTGCGTGTCGTCCATTGGGAAGTACCGGATTCAGATGTGACTGTCGTACAGGGTTTTCTGGTCCAACATGTGAAGCAAGATCTGGTTGTAACCTTAACTCGTGTGTTAACGGAGCTACGTGTACGCCAGTGGGAAGCTCTGGTTACCAATGTCAGTGTGCACCTGGGTTTACGGGAAGGAATTGTGACAAACAAGATAAGTGTTATGCTAGACCATGTGCTAACAAAGGAGTTTGCTATGTCTCTGAAAACAGCGTTACCGGTTATTCATGCCAGTGCCTCAGAGGATTCAGTGGACCAAACTGTGAGATCAGCTTGAGGGATGCTTGTTCGAATAATCCATGTTTGAACGGGGGACAATGCTCACCAAATACCCAGTCTCCTCAAGGTTACGTCTGTCGTTGTCCAGCTTCATATGTTGGCGAACGATGCGAATCCCTCAAGCTACCGCCAGCAACCGACGGGCCTTGTTATTCATCGCCTTGTCGTAACGGTGGTTCCTGCGTCAACGAAGGAACGGCGACCTACAAATGCAACTGTATTGGTGATTTTACAGGAAAGAACTGTATGCAGAGAGCTAGACAGGATTGTCCACTTCAGTGTTATAATGCTGGAACGTGCTATAAAGACGAGACTGGTCAACCTAGATGTCGATGTCCTAGTATTGCTGCTGGAACTCGTTGTGGTATGTAAACACCCAGAGTCATTACTTAACACGTGGTGCAATATGAGAATCATGTATTATAGTCTTTGATGAGCAAATGTTGATGAGTTAGATATTTGATATTCATGAATGAGCCGTTTATAAATTCTGGTTTCACGGACAGCGATGTTAAGTTTAATTATGTAATTTGAGACCACGCGATATGTATATTTACCTTTAAGTAATGACAGTGTCGAGCCCTAAAAGATTTAATATTGATATCTTTGATATCTATTATCGCTCTCTTGGTATTCATTATTGATCTCTTGATATTGAAACCTGGATATCTAATATATTGATCAATTGATATTCAATATTAATATCTTGATATTGTATTATTGATCTCTGGACATCTACGATTGATCACTAATATCTAATAACGATCATCTGATATCGGTCTCTGTATCTGGATATTTAATATTGATCTCTTTGGTAGTTAGTATTGATCGGTAAGCTCATCAAACGCTATAAACATGCCTCGTATGTGCCAGTTGATCCCCCCTTTCATTAATCCATTTATTTCATAAACTAATCTACCCATTCATAATGTATAACATCTTGACTAATCATCCCTAACAATGGACTCACCGGACGTATGTTATCTGAATGCCCATATATAGACACCCACATAGCTATAGAAACATCCCTAACAATGGACTCACCGGACGTATGTAATCTGAATGCCCATATATAGACATCCATGTAGCTATGGTAACAGATAATTAGATGCTGGGTATCAAATAGTATGTTTCGTGCATTTCCTTGAGAGCAAAAACCAGAACCATTTTTAATTCTATTTTCTTCTCTTTTTGTCGGTTATATATCTTACTTAAAATTCCATTGCTATGGTAACGATGGAGCAGTGAAGAGTCAAAAATTGGCGTAGAGTCGCCCAAACTTCTTATATGATATATGTCATCGCCATTATTGTTTAATTCAAAGGAATTTTCTAACAGTTTCCTTTCTCAGAAGACTAAACGCGACGTCGCTGCCCGGCAAAAATTTTGCCTCCGCATATTGTACATAGTGATATTAATTATAATAATATTTGTATTGCGCAATTATCCTAACCGCTAGGGAATACTATAGGCGCAAAATGCTAATGATAGTGACTGCATAACCAAGTTCCCATGTTAGATATCCAATCTTATATTAACTTTAAACACGTTAGTCTCAAAATTACTCATGAATAGTAGTGTAATTTCATTCGTAGATCCGACACCGGAATATTTTAAGCACTGGGTTGCATTTTATTACTGAAGACTAACCTCTGTAAACTTGAAATAAACAAAACCAAGTGCGAACAATCCAAGGCATTAAACAAGATTCGAAGTCCTGAAAAACGGTGGCAACAGGTGTCCGGAAGTGTAAGCTTACCCTGCTTGGCGCCACACCCGCCATTGCTGCATCCTAACAATTCGTGCAATTGGCCAATCCGTATGCAAAATGCACGAGAATAACTGATTTTACTCTTCACTTCTCGTCGCTGCCATATAATGGAAATTGTTTTTAAAAACGGAATCGACCAAAACTTGTAAAGTGTAAGTGATCTAGGTTGATAGAAGTTGGAATCAAGAGACAGCAATAAGAGAGGTAAGGAAGTAGTGATTGAGGTGAAGAAATAGTTTATTAGTCTATAAAGAAGAGTTCAGCAAACGTAGAAGTTCCATGGGTTGTGTGGTTTAACCCGGTTTTTCAGTGTTTGGTGAGTATTCTTAATTTCTTTCTTTTTTGTCAAGTTTTTTTCAACACTTTTACACATACAAAGTATCCAAAAGTCTACAAATATGCACAGACGTAATCCTTTGTATATCAAATATTATATGGTCCTATCGTTCGGGTTCTCATCGTGGTAAGAGAAGTAAAATTACCAGACATAATTACTTTGCCTTGTGACCCGAACAATTATGACACATTTTGATTGAAATAATTATTTGTGACAAGAGGTCCAGGATTCCGTAAAAGATACCCGGTTTTCAGAGTGCTTTCTTCTTGTCAGTGTCCTAACAGGAGTCTTGTACCATGTTGGCGTTCTCGTAAAAGAAGACCCTATCACATTTTAAATTTGAAAAACGAGCAGTCGGAACATTGTTGTCCTGTTCATGTTAAACCCTATTTCATTTTACTCTCTCCCAAAAGATGATGTTGAGTGGACTTGCAAGATCGTTAAGTTGCTGGAATAGATACAATGATGCAACTGATGAGTCATTCTAGGAAAAAAGCTCGTGATCAGGGGGAGCGGGGAGGGCGTATTGTGGGAGGGGTGTGGCATATGCCCTAGTCCGAGATAGCAAATCAATGCGTTTTTCGATCAAATGGAGGTTGAAGGGGAAATAAAAATATAAGTGCAGGCACTGAAACCTTTGTCCTGGTGCGCCACGTGGGCTTGTGAGGGGGGCCCTGCTCGTGAATACTAGTAAGTCAGATCATCCAGTATAATAATGTGGTTAATGTGTGGAACTAATTATTAACCCTTACTGTCACCAGCAGACTCGACGTTCGGGTCTAACTATAATCACCGAGATCTCCACAGTCCAAGTTTAAGAGGTATTATGCGATATTTACAAAAAAAAAGCTGGTCATTCTTTTTTATAATAGTTCAAATATAGATTATGAAATATGAATATATTGAAAATTAGTAGTTCTTGCTATACTATTTTGAAAATAGATATGGAAAATATTGAATATTTCAGTCAAAAACGAGATTACGAATGGCTACTATTATCGGGATTCATACTGCGGATGCAATTAATTTGTATTAAATCTTATTAAATTTTCATCATTTTTGATCCAAATAATTGTAATGGAAAACTGTGTATAACTCTGTTGTTGGAAAATGTCGGCTTGTGTGGCGAGTTTTTCTATCCAATCCACTCAATATCCAAGACATCCGATGGTGAGAAGGGGTGGTTATTGACTTCTCATGTGCATAAATGTCTAAACAAATAATTTATATAACATTTGAAGCTGTCGCATAATGCCTCTATAATTACCCTGGAGGTAGACCTAAGGGTTGGCACAGTAGATTTTGAGGGATCGGAAACTGGTCTGTGACATATAAATGTTAATGCTGGAGCTGTGAGGAAGAAGGGAGTATAGCTTTAAATTATTGGTAAAATTCATAAATAACGTAAATATAATTACTGTAAAGGGGCACAGACAGGATACTCGTAATAATCATGATACTATTTCACTGCAGACAATTCGCCCACATATTTAACTAAATTTGGTTTTGGATCAGGAACTGTTCCAAAGCGCTGCCCATCTTCGTGTTGTTCTTGGGGGCGACGCTCGTCGCGGAAAACCCGAGGCTTTGCCAATTCAAGTTCGAATGACATGAAACGTGGCATGTTTGTTCCTTGGACAATTGTGCATCGGTTCAACGACTCGGTTTTATATATGACGTCACAGTTACGAGATGGCGGCAATGAAGTCTTGCTCAGTTCCTGACCGAACCGTACTTGTTTTTTAAAAAAAAGGGTGGTTTTCAAGTAAGGAGTTGTGGGGGAGGGCAAATGGTTTAACGAATTGCGCTGTGAATTAGGCTAAGTGAACATAAGTAAATTTCGGAATGACCCCTTTACAGTGCGAGTTATTTATGAATTTGTAATTATCATCAGTGGCGTGCAGAGATTGGGGCAGATGGGGTGGGTCAGAGGGGAGGAGGAGCCCGGGTATCCATTTCAGCGGCTGGAGGTATCTAATCAATAAGTGGAATTAAATTTTTAAAAATTTAATTATACGTGTCATCTGTTTTTACATACTAAAGCAGCCAAGTCTCTAAATCAATATCATCCACTATCCTCAACATTCAAAACACGAATTGTTGGTCAATTTAAATCAACGTGGTTGTTGTTCTTACTGTGAAAGAAAGGACTTCTGATATCCAATATTTAAGACAAAATGAAAATTTTAAAATTGGCACAAGAACCGCGTCCCAGAATGCTTTTGACCACCATTTGTAATGAAGCGACTCGTATAGACTGGAATAACCAGACGCCAAAGACTGCCATTCAATTTGCACTCTTTGCGTATTTCGCCGAACATGACTGATTAGAAACAGAAATAGAAACCTTTGAATGTAAATCAGTTTATATACACGCATATGACATTATAATATGCGTTGTGACCCATTTGTGTCCATTTCTAAGTGCCAAAGAATGACGATTTATCTCATTTAAAATGGCTTCCTTTCTCACGGTGGCGAGTACTACGCCCTTTACTTGAGTCGTGGGGGCATACAACCGTGGGGGCATCGACAAATCTCTGCACGCCTCTGATTGTGATACATACGTTTACGTGTTGTTATTTGTTTACAAGTTTATTTTAAAAATATTTATATACCTATATTTGGTAATGTCTGTCACGTGGGTGGTTTTTGCTCTCCGGGAAAAACCCTTGCCGTTGCTTTGGGTTGATATTGGATCATTATTATTATACGCATGGTATTAGTATACATGGCGGGAAAGACATAATTATTTTAATCTCACCAACTTGCTCGTGACATAAATGATTGAAGGGAGATAGCTGGAGCAAGAAGTATAATATTGTTAACCCAGTCTGCTTTTTATTTGTTCAGATCAACTCGTATGGGTTGACGCCATTTTGTCTGCGGAATGCCGGTCGGCTAGGTTCAGGACCCAATGGGAGTTGGATGCAAGTATACACGAAAACTGTTCCACCTTGTACATGCAAAATTAAAATCAAAATTGATCAAAATTTCCCTTCAAATTCTGATACAATTTTTTAGTCACTTTAGCTAAAGCAAGACAGATTTGTCCTTGAAATACAGGAACAGTTTTTGATTTTATTCTTTAAAAATATCATTTTATCCCAGTGTGCTTTATACACCCATTTCAGATTTAAAATTACTTTGACGAAATAGTCGACGACGAATACCACTATTAATATTTATGATATTGTTTAGTAAGTCGCTCGGACGGAAAGTCCTGGATCCCACTACTAAAGATCCCTACGTGCAAGCGAATTATTGAAATGAAATCGTACCATGTGTTAGTCCCGAAATGACCTGGTTTGTGTCGATTGGACGTTAAACCACATCTCTCTCTCCCCCATTTCATTTTAAATTCGCGAAATTTAAATCCCACAGACATTTCACCCCTAATCATAGAAAACCTTTAAAGTCTCAAATTAAAGTGTTATTTTTTGACGTGACTTTAGATTGATCAGAAACAGCTAGATAGATAATTTACTAATATTTCTACTAAAACTAATAACAACAATCATTAATATATCTAGGGGGCATGGTAGTAGACTTAGACGAATAGGGTTCGATTTAAATCTGAAATGGATGTAATATATCTATGTATTATCCATCATGCATGTTCACATTCATCCTTCAGTATTGTTCTCAAATATTTCCGTCCGTCATTGTTGTAATGTTTTGTATATTTGTTTTGTTGTTTTGTTTTGTTTTTTGTTTTTTATTTCAATGCACCTTGATCTTCGCCGCGGTTCACTTATTACGTCATGTAACCTTGGTAATACTCGGCTTTCGTGGTCAATATCGATATTTGATTGGTCAATGACCGGAAGTACTACATGTGATACCTGTTAAGACTCGATCAGCTAAGAACATATCAACACCATCAAATCTGAACTTCTATACTTTAATGAGATGTCATTTATGCAAATTTCTGTTTGAACATATAGTGATCTTTTCTGTTTATTTTTAAAAATTAATATAACGGCTGACAGGTGTATCCAATGACGTACAGATATTAACGCGTCATTGGGTGTATCGGGGGGTTGGGATGGCCTAGTGGTCTAGAGTGCCGCGCTTTGACCTCTAGCTGGCCGATCACCTCTGGCTTTCGGCTGTGGTTTCGATCCCTGGTGTGAGCGTATGTGGCATGGAGATGGGGCGCCTTCTCAACCTCGTGGGTTTCCTCCGAGCACTCCGGTTTCCTCCATCTGCTAAAGACCCCTACGCGCAAGCGAATTATTGAAATAAAATTGAAACCATCCCAAAATTACCTAGTTTGTGTTGAGTAGACGTTAAACCCCTTCTCTCTCTCTCTCTCTCTCTCTCTCTCTCATATTGTTACCAAGGGCAGATAACTTAGTGTACTACGAGTAAGATCAAGGTGGTCATAATGGTGACGTTGCTTACAGGGCGGGAGAGCGATGGTGTGGCCGCGCTAGAAAGGTAATGGCGACCGACCACAACATGACAACTGGTGCCTAATCCCACTGAAGCCCACTCCCTGAAAATAATTTATCTATTTCTGTTTCTTTCAGATTTTTTAAATTTTTATTCTGTGCTGTTATTAAAATGATAATTGATTGGCTTTATGGCTTTATGACCTTACCAAAATGAATTTTATTTTGATTTCCATCACAAATATTGAACGTCGTGTTAAATAAGGAATCAGACCACTTTGAATTACGTCATGGTGACTTTCATTATACGCCCACAGTTTTATGTGGACGTATATGGTCGTCGCCCCTGTCCGTCCGTCCGTCCGTCCGTCCACAATTTGTTTGTGGACTCTCTACAGGTCACAATTCTTATCCAATTTTGACGAAACTTGAAATATAGGTTCATCCCCAAAAGATCTCGGCTGCTTTCGATATTGGCATGTATCGGATGAAAACTTCATTGATTATGGCCCCTGATTGTACGAAAAATCACGTTTTTAGCCTATAGAGGTTACAATTTTGAACCGATTTTGATGAAACTTGACATACAGGTTTATAACCCAAAGATCTTGGTTCCTTTCGATATTTGCGCCTATCGAAATGTAATTTCCTGAATTATGGCCCCTGATTGTCCGAAAAATCACCCTTTTTAGCTTGTGGTCCCACTGGAAGTCACAATTATTATCCGATTTAAAAAACCGTTTGATTATATCACCGTTACACCCTAAAGAAGGTTGAGTTCGAATTTCGGGAAAATCGGACGAAAATTGCCATACAAAATGGCCGCCATTTGTACGCGATTACTGTTGAAAAATGGTATATCAAGGTTGTGGACCCTGTAGAAGTCACATTTTTAATTCGATTTTGATGAAACTTGAAATTCATGGTAATAACCCAAAGATCTTAGTTCCTTTCGATATTTGCTCATATAGGAACGTAATTACCTGAATTATGTCCCCTGATTATACGCATAAATCGCCATATTTTAGCTTGTGGTCCCTCTGGTGGTCACAATTATTATCTGATTTAATAAAACGGTTGATAGTATTACCGTTACACCGTAAGGAAGGTTGAGTTCGAATTTCGGGAAAATCGGACCAAAATTGACAGACAAAATAGCCGCCGTTTGTACGCGAATACTGTTAAAAAATTGTATATCATGGTTGTGGACCCTGTAGAGGTTACAATTTTAATTCGATTTTGATGAAACTTGAAATGCATGGTAATAACCCAAAGATCTTAGTTCCTTTCGATATTTGCTCATATCAGAACGTAATTACCTGAATTATGTCCCCTGATTATACGCAAAATTGCCATATTTTAGCTTGTGGTCCCTCTGGTGGTCACAATTATTATCCGATTTAATAAAACGGTTGATAGTATTACCGTTACACCGTAAGGAAGGTTGAGTTCGAATTTTGGGAAAATCGGACCAAAATTGACAGACAAAATGGCCGCCGTTTGTACGCGAATACTGTTAAAAAAATTGTATATCATGGTTGTGGACTCAATGTGGACCCTGTAGAGGTTACAATTTTAATTCGATTTTTGATGAAACTTTAAATGCATGGTTATAACCCAAAGATCTTGGTTCCTTTCGTTATTTGCACATATCCGATCGTAACTTCCTGAATTATGGCCTCTGATTGTCCGAAAAATCGCCTATGGTCCCTCTGGAGGTCACAATTATTATCCGATTTAAAAAAACGTTTGACTCTATCACCGTTACACCCTACGGAAGGTTGAGTTCGAATTTCGAGAAAACCGGACCATAATTGCCAGAAAAAATGGACGCCGTTTGTACGCGAACAGTTTAAAAGTATGGTATATCAAAGTTGTGGACCATGTAGAGGTCACAATTTTAATTCGATTTTGATGAAACCTGAAATGCTTGTTTATAACCTAAAGATCTTTATTCTTTTCGATATTTGCGCATATCAAATTGTAACTTAATGAATTATGGCCTTTGATTGTAGGAAAAATCACTTTCGGTATTGCTTGTTCTCTGTCTATCTCTCGAACAATTATTATCTGATTTAAAAAAAAACTCTGATTATATTACTGTTGCACCATAAGGAAGGTTGAGTTCGAATTTCGTGAAAATCGTACCAAAATTGCCGGACGAAATGGTCGCCGTTTGTACGCGAATAGTGTAAAAATATGGTATATCATGGTTGTGGACTCTCTACAGGTCACAATTCTTATCCGATTTTGACGAAAAGTAACATTTCTAGGTTGTGTACCGTCACACCATAATCATTGTCGGCTTCGAATTTCATTAAAATCAGACTGAAACTGACCAACAAAATGGCTGCTCCCAATACAGTATGAAATACAGGACTTAATGAGGAAAAATCACTTTCGGTATTGCTTGTTCTCTATCCATCTCTCAAAAATGTGGGCGTATCCTGCCTGGCAGTGCCAGCCTATCTTTTTTAAATTGAATTGGTCTTGTATTTTATATATATTAATGACCCGGTGTCCCTTCTATTATAAGTTTCACTTGAACAGAATAACCGGACTAACTGGTATTTTACATACAACTGGAAGTTCATAGGTTTACTGGTATGGTAAGATCAATTTGAAAGGGACAACTTAAAGTTTGGCCAAAGGTCACGAGATGTAAACAGGGCTAGTGATATATAATCCCAACCCTAACCCTCGACCTAGCCCTGGACCTGGCCCTAACACTTACCCCAATCATAAACTACAATCTCGCCAACATTTCAGCGATCTTGGCGAAAGTTGAGGTGTCCTAAATAGATCTAGCCCTTCTGATATTTTACATAGAGCCAGAAGTCCATATGTCTGCTACTGCCAGTTTCGTATTTAATTCGAGTGTTGAAAGCAAATTTTCGATGACATGAAAAATTAAAAACAAATTAGCAAAATTTTTATTTCACAAAACAAACTAATGCGCCATAGTAAATCAAGATGGCGCATTTACTGTTCACTGGGATCATAGAGGTCGACCATTTTATCACAACATCTTGGTGAACCACACTCGACTGCCATTCTCTGAATTTAAAAATAATCTTTTTGTAAGGTCTAGAACATAAAGCCAATCAACACAAACCATGTTATGTTTTATATATAGCTACAAATAGACTTTGCGGAATCTGATTTTCAGGGATTTTCTGATATTTAGTTGAATTATGATAGTTGAAAGTTTTAATATAGTTTAGTTTTGTTTTTAAATATGGTATACTAAGTTCCACAGGTTTTGATGTTTATCATTGAAAAGGTTTTGTGACTTCCACATTGAAGTCATTCAGAGAAACACAATGGCGTTGTTTCCGTTACAGAAGTCTTGAACTTAATGATTTGGTGAGATATGATTGGTCATAATTACGGTAATATAAGTCTTTCATACTTTTGAAAGTCCCAAGGTCGTAAACATGGATCTAAAAATAAAATGGGTAGGAATTTTCCTTGTTTCTTTGCACCAATACGTAGGATAAAAAGTAGTGCCATTGGCTACATATGTGATAAAAGTAGTGTCATTGGCTACATATGGGATAAAAGTAGTGCCATTGGCTACATATGGCAGTAACGTAGTGTCATTGGCTACCCGTAGGTGCCTATGTCTAGAGAGTAGATAGATAGATGTATAGATTTAGTTTAGGTTAGTTTAAAACCTGCGCCATTGGCCCACTGATAGTTATCGTGCTACAACATTATAGCAGTATGCAGAGGTCCAAAATCTTCGTTCAGTGTCCAGAGGCCAAAATCTTCGTTCACAAACGAAATGCCAAAATCTTCGTTCACTAACGAAATGCCAACATCTTCGTTCACTAACGAAATGCCAAAATCTCCGTTCAGTATCGAGGATCCAAAATCTTCGTTCAGTATCGAGAGGGCAGAAACTTTTAACGGTATGGAGAGGCCAAATTCTTTATACGGTGTCGAGAAGCCAAAATCTTCTTACTGTATGGAGAAGCCAACTTCTGCTTAGTGTATGGAGAGACCAAAATCTTCATTGGGCATTGAGATACCAAAATCTTTTTACTGTGTAGGGAAGCCAAAATCTTATTACAGTATGCAGAGACCAAAAAATCCTTACAGTATGCAGAGAACAAAATCTTCTTACTGTATCGAGAAGACAAAAACTTCATTCAGTATCGAGATGCCAAAATTTGCTGACGGTATGAAGAGGCCAAAATCTTCCTTAAGTGTCGAGAAGCCAATATATTCCTACTGTATGGAGAGACCAAAATCTTCCTACGGTATCGACAGACCAAAATTTTCGTAAGGTATGGGGAGTCCAAAATCTTACGGTATGGAGAGTCCAAAATTTCTTATGGTATCGAGAGACCAAAATTTTGTTCAGTATAGACAACCCAAACTCTGCTTACGGTATGGAGAGGCCAAAAACTTCGTTCAGTATCGAGATGCCAAAATCTTTGTTCAGTATCGAAAAGCTAAAAAATATTTCAGTATCGAGATACCAAAATCTTCATGTAGTATCGAGAAGGAGTAGGGTGGCCTGTCCAACCTCGTGGGTTTTCTCCGGGTCTTTGCCCCCCACAAGCTATATAGTGAAATAAAATTAAACCATGTTATTCCCGAAATGACCTAGTTTGTGTCGAATGGACATTAAACCCCATTTCTCTCACTCTCTCATAGTATGGAGTGACCATACCCATCCTACCATATCGAGTACTGATATTAAGATGAACAGATTAGTTAGATATCAGTATTAGTAAAACAATTGCACCTATAGCTTCAATACTTCAAACCGTGATATTTTATCACCCTAGATTTCATGTAGAAATTTAATTTCTTTTTGCATTTGCACAGCACCTTTTTATTTGTATCTTTTGTAAGTCGGTCGAAATCTTAAAAGGTAGGTCGGTCATTTTTTATTGTTTGTGTGGATTGACGGAATGGTTATCAGAAGTTCATTTTATAAATACATATTTAAGGAGCATTCCGAGTTCCGAGTGAAAATGAAATAAAGAATTAGAAAATCGGAACTTGGAATCATATGGTGACCACTTATATACGCGGTCGGTATTGAGAGGTGGTCTTAATGTAGAGGTATTTACAAAGGATGTAGACTGGAAGTTGGTCGTATATAGAGGTATCCTTATTACAATATCTGTAGAGAATATGACGTGTTATAGTTAGTGCATGCGTATGATAGTCTAGTTAACTCTTAGAGAAATTAGTTCGGGAATTCAATATCCTTAGTTTTTATTATTTTGTGGTCATGATAGGGCTTCCGTACTTGGTCTATATACTATGTTTGATCCCTTAAAGGGCCGCTTCATATTATTTGAAAGGTGTATATCTAAGGCTTTAATTCCTTAGGGTAAGGTTTTTATTGGAGTCGGCAAGGTCAGATATTGAGATTTGATGTGAGTGAAGTAAGTTTCCTTTCTTTTGTCATTCTTTTTATTAATTGTCAGTTGTTTCAATATTTATTTGGGTTTTACAAAATCGATCGATTGATTTGCGGCAGTAAGACAAGTGAAAAACGTGGTCGTTTGAAAGATACAGTTAATACAATGCAGCAAATCTGACGGGCACATATTGAAATATGCGCGCGTTATGCAGCAGACGCGCCAAAAGATGTCAACCAAAAGGCAAACATCAGCAACTTTATTCAAGATGGCGTCGTTTGTTTACTTTCATTTTACTCTGTTGTAATATATCGTCTCTAATTCTTACCTTTTGTTCTCTGTTTTCAGAACGAGTAAATCACAATTGCGTAACCCCTTATGGCCATTTCCCGCATCCGATTTCATGCACCCTGTGGATACACTGTGCCCATGGTACCCCATTTGTGAAGGAATGTCCAGCAAATCTGCATTTTAACCAACGACTGAAGGTGTGTGACTGGTGGACCAGTGCTGGATGCGTCGATTATCCAGTCTATAAAAAATAGTTCCAGAAGTTAATAATACTGGTTTTGTTTTATGAATTTAGTCTTTCAACCTCATAAAATTAAATAATATGTTATAATATAGTGTATAATACCAGGACAATATGAAAAGATTTCTCGGTGAAAATTAAGTGTGAAAATGGCGTAAATTGTGCTTTAAGCCAACAATAATTTAATAATTCCTTAGACTTGTATCAAACTGTATATTTACATTTAAAATGCGTGGAGTCAAACTTTCGAGGGATTTTTTTTTCTAAAATATTTATCATTTAACTGATCGTCTCTTTTGGTATGCAATCTCACAATCTTAACTTTTGTCGATCATTTTATAGATTAATACGAAAAAAGACGAGGCATTTTGATTGTCACGCCAGAAGTCGCTCGATTCACTGTACCTTACAGAGCAAACAGTTGAACACCACTTTAATAGGGTGAATCATTTTCTATGCCCTGTTCTCTCCGTGCTGCTTTAGAGAGTAAAACAGAGTAAGGCCACGGTCGCGAATTATGGACGACAGGATCAGGAACTTCCTGTAATGGTTACGAATGATGGTGTCAAGGTTTGAATTGATCTTAAGCTTGACCCCGTTCCTTTATTTTTGGAAGTCTTGCCTTTCCATATCCACAAGGAACCGACCCATGCTGGCTACCAAACAAAATGTACACTCCTGTGATGTTTGTTTAGGTTAGACTTTTTTGGCAATCCTGCCTTTCCATACACACAAAGGACAGAGGCAAACCGGGTAACAAAGGCAAACCGTTACACCGACAAAGTCTGTACGTGTTCTGTAAAGGTGATGTACATTCCTGTTATGTTGGTTATGGTTTGACTCGGTCTTTACTTTTGGCAATCATGCCTTTCCATACACACAAGGAACGGAGTCAAGCCGGGCAACAAGCCTAACCGTGACACCAACGTGTTCTGTAAAGGTGAATCGAGCAGATGATGGCTTACTGTATTTATTATATTTATAACATGGTTACGTTCTCTATTATTCTTTTATATATATAAGCATAACAACCGTTATCAAGAGATAAAAAAACAACTTATTTAAATAAGCATAAATATATATGTAGATAAACAATGTACAGATGGGGGTTTATATATATCTATCTATATATTTCACTTTGTAACTTTTCGTTTCGGTTTGTCTGATTATTTCGTTTGTTTCGATGTTAAAACTTGTATGTTTCTCTCTTACCAATGTCATCAGTGGGTTTTTCGGACCAGGAAGTGCGCTTTGGACGTTATTGTCGTTCTTTTGGTCATTCGTCTTTCTGTCGTTATTAAGCCTGCAGCCAAAACTTTCTATCGTGAAATTCCACTACGTGGTCCTTGTAACTTATCAGACACCAGCAACACAAATCTCGAGAGTTTCAAATCGTCATAATTGCCAAGTAAATGCTATATTTATACTGACAATTCTGAAGTTGACATTATCTATTTATATTGGCGAAAACACCCGATGCCTTCATCTTTGGCGAAGAATAGCGTATTGGTTAAATATTGACTCAACAAAAATGCCGAAAACATGAAAGATAAAGGGATCACGAGGAATTTAGTATAGATTATTTACTTGATAATTGTAGAGATTTCATCAGGCCCTAAATCGAGTTATTGCAAACAATTTTCATGGAACTCTTGGCTTCGTGTTCCTGGTGCTATAAACTTTCCAAAAATGTAGGCCCTACAGTTTGTTTAATTACGAGGACTATATAACGGAAGTGTGTTTCTAAGCAAGCTAGAAATTTTAGCTGCAGGCCTATAACACTCTTCGAAAAAATTCAAATACGAACGATATAAAACTTGGCATGCGTGTTTCTTTATTGTGTATTGGTTTATGATATGACGTCACAATTCCAAGATGGCTTCAATAACGCCATCCCCAGTTTCTTGATCAAGATTCCTCGATTCGGTTAATTTAACGAACCGTAATGATTTGAAAACTTTATTTCATGTGTTCAATGTTTTCTTTTGTCTCCCACTGTAAATTACTATTGTGTTCTTTTCTATTCATTACAAGCAAATCGTGGTAATAATGTCATTTAAATTCATTTGAAATACAGATGTGGCGTCACCTTTTGATGTTGGCGTACCATTATTTCAAATAATCGTACGGGCAACTTGTTATTCCTACATTATTTACCCCAGTGAAATATTGGACTAGTGTGACGTATTTCACTGTAAATGCACATGTGGAGTGTCTGTATTTTAAGTTGCTTAATGGTCTCGAGCTTAAGACATTGCGTAATATATTGTAAAAACATTCGGGTTACGGCTTTCATGTTGTTAAAATATATTACTTAATGTTTCGCTCTCGACCATTAAACCACACATAATCAGCGTTCGTTTGTTTGTTGAGTTTAACGTCCGCTCCCATTAAGGGTTATATCGCAGACAAGGTATAGTCAGCTAATTGGAGGAATTTCATATAATCAGCAAATCGGGAAAATCATATAGCCATCTATCGTTCGTTCGCGTTCTTAAGAGCGTTCGCTTCCGCCGAGGGTGAGAGCGCCGGCGAGCGTAATCGTTTTTCTGGTAGCTTATTCATATTATTATTTTAGGCCGATTCAATAAAAATTATTTTTCAAGGTAACGTTATTTGTCAAATGTCTCGTTATTCAATGTTTGTTTTGTGAATAATTTGGGGGAATTTTTTTATATTATGTTTGTGTTCTGTTTTCAGTTTTAAGACATTTTCTGTACATTTGATGGAATTAATGATTCAAAATAATGAAAATAAACTTTGTATTTTTTATACCAATCCAGATTGATGACTTTGTTTTACTGATTTCAAGATTCTGTTATTCCCTGGATAAGTTGCTTAGTCCTTCGGGTTGTACAGAAATTAAGATCCATCTACGCTAACATTGGCACACACGTAAAAGAAATGGGGTTTAGCGTCCTAATGTTCTGCTGCGATTGGGCTTAGAAAGACAGGTATACGCCATGCAGTGTGCATGCAGTGCGGGAAATTTAGCCCGGAAGCATTGTTCTCTGCTTCTTTGAATTCCAACTGACAAGGGTTCTTTTGCGTGCAGATCAACGGGTATACACCATACAGTGTGCTGTGGGGGAAATTGTGCCCGGACAGCGGCGCTACGTCCAATTCATATCGAATTCCGACTGCCAAAGGATCTTTTACGTGCACACCAATGTCCACATGGGACCTCGGTTTTTCGTCCCATTCGAACAGTTGTTTGTTGTCCCTTGCCAGGCTAGTCCCGAAATGACCTAGTTTGTGTCGAGTGGACGTTAAACCCCATTTCTCTCTCTCTCTCTCCCCCTTGTCAGGCCGGAAAATCCCGATGAACTGTTTCGGCCAATGCAGGGAAGTTTTCGAGTCAACGTCTTATTCGCCAAGTTACCGTAACTCCCCGCACGAGAATGGAACGTTATTGGTTAGTCCCTTTTATCTAGCGAGTTGACAGGGACAATATATGGCTCAGTCCTGTGGATGGAATAAAAATTAGCAAGCAATTGACGGAACGTTAGTATGAAACTGGAAGCAGAATAGTTAGAAATGTCACTACAAGACTCAAACAGAGAGGGGGTACGTCTTCACAGCAACGCCGGTCTGAATTAACCATCGGGCTTAATACTGCCCTTTCCCTAATGTTTTCGACTGGCGTGGATACATCATTCGGAAAGATAAATATGTAATTATTTTTTTTCAATTTCACGTCTCCCGCCCCAATACTGTTTTCTTTGGTTACGTTACATCTTTTTGTCGGATACATGGAACAATTGCGGTTTTTAGTCCCAGCCACTGTGAACCATTTTTAATACCTATCCAGATCAATAATTGATGCCATAAACGGAAAGAGAGAGAGAGAGAGAGAAATGGGATTTAACGTCCACTCGACACAAACTATGTCACTTTGGGACTAACATATGGTTTCAATTTTATTTCAATAATTCACATGCGCGTAGGGGTCTTTAGCAGTGGGAGGAAACCGGAGTGCCCGGAGGAAACCCACGAGATTGAGAAGGCGCCCCTATCTCCATGCCACATACGCACACCAGGGATCGAAACCACAGCCGCAAGCCAGAGGTGACCTGCCAGCCAGAGGTCGAAGCGCGGCGCTCTAGACCACTAGGCCATCCCAACCCCCCAAACGGAAAGAGGGATTTGTTAAGTTAATTGATACAAAAATCATAATTATATCTTTTTTTTAATTTTAGATTGCATTTGAACAATTAAACATTTACACATCTTTATATAATACATCGTTATCATTAGTATGTAATCATAAAATAAACACATCGTTATCATTAATATGTAATATAAAATAAACACATCATTATCATTAGTATGTAATCATAAAATAAACACATCGCTATCATTAGTATGTAAATATAAAATAAACACATCGTTATCATAGTATGTAATCATAAAATAAACACATCGTTATCATAGTATGTAATCATAAAACAAATGTAGTCATAACAGAAGCAAATAATTCTGAACAATTAAAATAACTTTTTGCTGTTTTTTGTTTTCGGAGATTTTTTCGGACTAATATCTTATATAAATATACTCGGACACACATAAAATATATTCAAATACGCATAAATACTTCAATATATTCAAATATACAAACAGCTATAAATATATACAAATACATTTAAATATACATCAAGATTATATAACTACAACATATTTTCAGATAAACATTAAGATACAAAATATATTTAAATATACATAAGATACAAACAAACAGATATAAAATATACGTAATATACATAAAGATACATAATATATTTAAATATACATAAATATACATAGCATACATACAGTTACAAAATATACATAAAGATACGTAATATACATACAGTTACAAAATATATTCAAATATACACAAGATACATAATATACATAAAGAGACATAATATATTCAAATATACATAAGATACATAAAGATACATAATATATTCAAATATACATAAAGAGATAAAATATACATACAGATATTAAATATACATACAGACACAACATCATAATATATATTGTAAAATAAACATTTCCTTGTCTTTTTTAAATATTACATAAAATTAAATGGAATTTCAATTATCAGCTCGATAGAAATGGGTAAGAATTAAAATGTTTTACATTTTTTACAAAGTATACATATAAATATAACATTTTTACATTTAATATTTGTTTTTTTTTAAACATAAAACATGTTTACCTTTTTTGAAAAAAAACGACACATATTTTTTAACAAACAATTAAAAGAAGACAATATGTAGGCAAGGCGAACAAGTTAATTGAGAGAAAGAAAAATGAAGGAAAAAAGGGTGAATTAATATCTTGGTGTATGTGAAATTATTGACATTGTTTTAACGAACGTAGGTAATAATAGAACTGAACTGTTTATTTTCCATATGGTAAAAATGTATTTCAAATTCTTTATGAAAAATCTCGGTATCTATTATTTCTAAGAAATATATCATTTATGCGCTTTTAGAATTTAATAAAAAAATTGTTTTTGTTGAACGGTAATTAAAAATTGAAAACTATCACCAATAATTTCTAATAAAAATATATATATCATATTTACTTTCAGAAATTAATGTTTTACCTATTTATTTATTTATATTCGAATTAATTGTTTCCGAAAACGGTAGGCTAGAATGGCATTTGTCAAATTTGAGAACAGAATTTTCCATTTCACCCAATTTTCCTAAATGAATGAATGAAAATGAAAGACTTATTGTTTAAACTGTTGGTGATAAATAAGGTGTTCTTCAATGATTCGCTTGTCAACAAATGGTGAGAATTTCATTCCACAAGTTCGACAACTCCCTTCTCGTATCTCTCTCTTCAGGGCATCGTTATAAATCTTCCATGTTTGGCTTGTAACAGGTTCTTTAAGACTTGGTACAGTTTCGTGACCAAGCACCTCGTTACAAACGGTGTATACTGCAGGTGGACTCTTCAATATCGCCTGAAATGACAATCAAGGTGCGGTACAAAGCTAGGTTGCCGACATACTAAGTGCCATCGGAAGAACGAGGGTAGATGGTACATTTGTACGGTGGCTGATAAGGGACATGAAAAATAATATAATTTGATTTTTTTAATATTCACCCAAGTCAATTTTAATATAATTTGTTTTTTATAATTTCCACCCAAGTCAATTTTAATTTAATTTGTTTTTTATAATTTTCACCCAAGTCAATTTTAATTTCCACCCAAGTCATTTGTAATATAATTTGTTTTTTATAATTTTCACGCAAGTCAATTTTAATATAATTTCGATTCTGTTGAATTTCCACCCAGCGCGTGATGACATCGGAGAACGCTAGATCGGATATGATGACGTCATATGTGGATTGTTGGTAAGGGTTTTTTGTCCCTCGCTCACGTTTTGTGATCGAGAGATAGTGTTTGTTAGCGTTGCTGGTTCATTTTTCTCCAGGTCACTGTGAGCGGGAGCATAGTCTCCAGATCCCCCCCCCCCACATTACATTAAAAAATTGTGTGTTAGCCAAAACGAGACTCCCGGTCACCTCAAATTGGAGTTTTGTACCATTGGGGTCCGGGGATGATCAGGGCAAATTTTGAGGGATATGGAGTTGTATTCCCAAGGGGTCGGGGAGGGCATGCGCAATTTTGTTTTACCTTTGGTCACCTACTCGCATTGTACTCTCTGAAGGTGTTCCGAAAAAAAAATTCGGGAGGGGGGTGGGGTCCATGCTCCCCATTTGTGTTTTGTTTTATCAAAAAATTCGAACGACAATTTTTTCTGAACTCTCGGGCCATGTTCCTCCCAAAAATCGAGCTTGCGCGCCCCATAGGAACCGATGTATGGCCTTTGAAGTAATCCGGATGATTTGGAAAGCCATGTTTGGGACGTCCCTCCGCCCCGGTGGTAGTGCTCAGTGACTTGGAATTCTAATAAATGGAGGATAATACGCCTGGTTACTGATCCGGAAGAAAAGAATGGATTCTGATTTATAGGCCCCTCGTTTCAGGCAATCGCTCAAACTTTGCCAATTTGGACCAAAAAACACCCGATTTCGTTCTGTAAACACCCAGATGCACCCATTGGGAGGTTCCGAGGTTGGAAATTCTTGAAGTATATCGACGCCGGGGAGTCGCCCGGGGCCGTCACCTTTCAGCCTCGGCGACCGGTAGTGGGGGAAATTGTGATTTTTTGCATCAAAATGCCTGAAAGGCCGCCTTTGCCTGACCGCAGCTTAATACATTGTTATGACAAAATTTTTTTCAAAAATGGTCCTATCTCTTCGAAACTTCGGCTTCCTCCCCCGCCCTCCATTTCCACCTTGGGGCATCCAAAAATGGTCTCAAAATTAAAATCGAACATCTAGTTCCATCTCTATTTTTTTTAACTTTATGTACCCCGGGAAAATGGCCACCGCTCACTCCCCATGGGTCGGGATCAACATTTTCTTTTGGGGAAATATGTTTGGTCGAAAGATGGGTGCTTGGGTGGAATACCTGCCCTGAAAATTTGGTGTCAATTGACCCTCGAGAAGGGTCAGGCGTAGCAATAATCCACATGAAAAATGGGCGAAAACAGAAAAAAAAATAATCGATTTTGTCATTTCGGTGTCCCTTAGAAAAAGCCCTTAACTCAGCCCCTATGGGTAGTGGGTCCATAAAATTTGGGGGGCGTCCTCCAAAAATGAGCAGGATCAACCAAGGGGTTCCGATTTCTTTCAAGGTCTCACGTAAAAGTTGAATTAAGGGTAGGAATTTAAGGTGTCGGATCAGAACTCTACTCGACCTGATCCCCCCCACCCGATCTCCTTCCAAAACTTTTGTCATTTTTAGAGGATTCAGGGGTTTAGCCTGAATTCATAGCCCAAGGTGGGATGCGGGGGTAGGCTACCCCTCCTTAAACCCCATATTCCCGTTTCTACCCTCCGCCGAGACATGTTTTTCTCAAGGTCACGTTTTTCTAAACCCTGTCCCTCCCCGTGGACCCAGGGGCCTCAAATTTGGCATGAGGGTAGGCCTTGGTAATGCCTTCTAACACTCTGGGGGTTTGGACCCCCAAGTCCGAACCCTTAAACCTTTTTTGACGAGCAGCCTGTGGAGGAAACGGAGAACTGGGGAGATATGATCAAATTTCCTGGTTGATGACGTCACCCGCTGGGTGGAAATTCAACAGAATCGAAATTATATTACAAATGACTTGGGTGATAATTAAAATTGACTTGGGTGAAAATTAAAATTGACTTGGGTGGAAATTAAAATTGACTTGGGTGAAAATTACAAAAAACAAATTATATTACAAATGACTTGGGTGGAAATTAAAATTGACTTGGGTGAAAATTATAAAAAAACAAATTAAATTAAAATTGACTTGGGTGAAAATTATAAAAAACAAATTATATTAAAATTGACTTGGGTGGAAATTATAAAAAACAAATTAAATTAAAATTGACTTGGGTGGAAATTATAAAAAACAAATTATATTAAAATTGACCTGGGTGAAAATTAAAATTGACTTGGGTGAAAATTATAAAAAACAAATTATATTAAAATTGACTTGGGTGAATATTAAAAAAATCAAATTATATTATTTTTCATGTCCCTTATCAGCCACCGTACATTTGCATGCGCTCCCTCTGCCTGTTTTTCATATGAGTTAGATGAAGGGGAGGGAAGCGTGTGGGGAGGGGGCATCTGCGAAATAGGTATAAATATTTTTGCTTTTAAATAGGTATTGTGAAAATCTTATTCAATCTTTCAAAACACATAATATAGGTAACCTGGTCTAGTTCAGCTCTGAATTAGGTCTCATTACGCCGGGCCAGATTTCACTTTCGACAAGGATTCAATAGCACGAGACCTGAACGTAGTATAGGCGGGTGTAATGAGACCTACGTTCAGATTTGAACTAGTAGTGGTCGTGACACTCTACTAATATTTTTATCAGCTATGTCCATGATTGGTTGCGCAAGTGCAGACTATGAAGACTCTGCTATGTACCTAGTGGAAAGGATCAGTTACGTGGCAGAATTATTTTCCCTGGGATTTAATGGTTCCTTCGATAAATGAAATATTTAAGTTCTTCATTACCCCAAACAGTTTTAATACCAGTAGCAGTGTAAAGAAAATTAAGAACGGTTACAGGTTTTCAACCTAGAAGAACTGAAGAGAATGTATGTGCGTATGTATCAGATACTATATTGTGATTTAAAGAGATAACGAACCTTTTCTACAGAAAGGAAAGCAGGCGGCCTTTTGGGTTAATCTCCATAAATTATTCATGGTAGGAATCTGAAAATAAAGGCGGACGCAAAATTTATTTTTCAAATATCTTATTTCCAAAAATTTTTATTTTTAAAATATTTATTTTATTTTTAAAACTTATGTCCGCCTTTACACAGATCTCATCATTATTTATATTTTGGGGTCATTGTGTCAACAGGCGTGGTTTCGAACCCCCCGTTGTCCAACCTCGTGGGTTTTCTCCGGGTCCTCCGGCTTCCTCCCACTGCTAAAGACACCTACGCGCAAGCGAATTATTGAAATTAAAATTAAACAATATGTTAGTCCCGAAATGACCTTTTTTGTGTCGAGTGGACGTTAAATCCCATTTCTCTCTCCCTATACATGTATTTATATTTTTTTATAAGTCATTGAACGAACCGTTTACGATAGGTTGGGTCAACTCAATTCTGCACACAGAAAACTATCTTATTCTACTTCGAGAAAAGGTCTCTGTCCTAATTAGCCGCCATATGCAACAATACATGTACTGTTGTTTAATGCGGTTCTACTCCGTTTGACATCTGTTCTTAACACAAAGACTAAATAAGCTTTTTTGATTTTATTAAATGGAAGCAGAATAAATACTTAACCAAAATCCTCGAAGTATACTTAGTGTTATCGACTAAAATCATCGATTTGGGACATAAAATGTCGGTTAACTAGTTAGTGTCTGTTCTCAAACGGATTTAATTGTTATAGACGGACAGCCTAAGTTTAGTATGGGCTAACTCTTGCGTTAGGTCAAGGTTGTGTGTAGTCTAAATGTCACCAGTAGGGATTCCTAGGTTGGTTACATCAACTGTAGCGTACCTTGAGCGCCATCATACTATTCAGTCTGTTCCCCTTAAAAGTCTTTCGCACATGAAATAGTCATTTGGCCCTGGTATAGTTCATATTTCAACGATGATGTTGTAGACCAGGCATACACATATTCATAGAATGATCAGATACCTGGCGTTGCTGTAACTGCAGGCCGTCGATATTCAGGCAAATATTAGCTGCAAAAACAATGGCCTTGAGGAAATGGACTTATGAAACCAGAGGCAGTTCTAAGCACCAATACATCAGAAAAGTAGAATTAATTTATACCCCCAGAAAAAAAATAATATAATCTACAAACCTGCGCAGTAACAACTTGACCCCACGCTGGTTTTTGGTGGGATGACGTCTGTCTGGAAATCATGGCATCCATCTTGGATTTCATTTGGGCTAGATGACCTTCGGCGTTGCTAGCTCTCTGTTGCTCCACCTGGTGGGGAATATAAAAGGAAATATCATGATAACCCTTCTCGTGTATTTGGGAAACCCGTACGACTATCGAGAGACTACTACTACAACTGGTAATGAATGAGGTCTAACGTCCCACTTTTCTACACCAACTGGCATTTACTGAAAAATATTGAACCACATGTTAGTCCCGAAATGACCTAGTTTGTGTCGCGTGAACGTTAAACCCATTTCTCTCATATACATATTATCATGTGGGGAGGGTCGAGGTGTGTTCTTTTGGGCTATATTGATACTGCTAGAAGAGCCCAGGAGCTTATCAGAGCCACTGTAGGATTGTGAAGATCAGAACCTGCCGATTTTTAATTTTTGAAAATCGCATTGAAATCACTATTTCCTTTTCACTTAGCTATTGGTGACCATCCGATACGGATCTTTTGATTAATTTCAAGAGAGTCCAAGAGTTCACTCAACACAGGTCATTTCAGAACTAAGATATGGTTTAATCTTTATTTCAGTAATCTGCTTGCGGGTGTCGGTCTGTGCGAGGAAACCGGGGGACATGGCGAAAACCCAGGAGGCTGGACAGTTGACCCTACCGTCACGTACAATCGAAACCACGCCTCTTGACTCAATCGAAAGAACGCCCCTCCCGCCCCAAGTCTACATAAGATATTAAACATTTATCTTACTTACAGCTAAAGACTTTCTCAATCTTTGAATCTCTTCATCATTTCTAACCATTTGGAAAGACTGGTTGTTCACTCGTTCTTGTAGTGTCTCGATCAGCTGTTCTCTTCTGGCTACTATGGACTGTAGTCTTTCTGAAAAATGCCACGTTACTATTGCGTTAATTCAAATGTGTAAGGACAAACGGCGTCTAGACAAGCCTTATATTTACTGTGGTAGAGCAGATAGTACAAATGAATGGCAGCGTTTAAAGCCCTACGTTAGTGTAGCAACTGGAGAGAGAAAGAGAGAGGTGGGGGAGACTAGGTCACCCCTCTCTCTCTCCCCCTCCCTCTCTCTCTCACACACATTCTCTCCTCCCAGGTATATCCAACCGAAGATGATGGTACTACAGAAAACAAGAGATGAATGAGAATATCATGATGTTTTTACGACAGCACCAAAGACGGCTGGTCGACAAATAGTTACAATAATACTTACCAATCTTCTTGGGAGCCTTGGTCTGCCAGTCACTCTTAACTACATGGAATAGAAACATTCACATAATGACAAATTACCTGGTACTAAGACGTTGCTAAAATCGAGAATCGAGAGAGTAATGGGTTTAAAGGTCCACTTCACATAAATCAGGTCATTTCGGGAAATTTTGTTGCAATAATTTGCTTGCACGTAAGCGTCGTTAGCTTTGGGAGAAAATCGGGGGACCTGGAAATAACCAAAGAGGTTGGGTAGGCGACCATTATCTATAATAAGCTAGGGGACGAAATCACGCTACATGACTCAATGACAGATCCTGGGATCTAAAGCGCACATGTTAGCCATCAGTTGATGAACATTACCGTTAAATATACTTATTTGGATGAATGTTCCTAAACCTGTGTTATGTGTACAAAGAACTGGGTCTGAATACGGGTAGGGGGTGATTGGACTACATGTATCTATCTATCTATTTATCTATCTATCTATCTATCTGTCACTCTATCAATGTCCCCGTTTCACTGTTGATGTGAGGGCCCCAGTGCCATTTTAGTCAGGAGTCCCATGCAACCTTTAACCCACGTGATTGGGCAGTCACGTGCAGTCTTTTGGTAAATAACAGATCTTCTAAACATTAACAATTGTATGAGTTATCTATAAACCTAACGTGACTTACTTTCAGCGAGGCTTTGTTTTTCTTCTATAGCACGAATGGCAGATTTAAACTCTGATTCGGTTTCCAAAAATTGCTTGTTTAAATTTTTCATAGAGTCTTGAATTCCACTCTGAAAACATTATAAACAGTTCCACAATTGTCAGTAGAGCTAAGCCTCTGGTGATCCCCATTGGGGGCACACTGGGGGGGGGGCGTCCACACGGAAACCCTGTAAAATCGTGGAACAGTTGTTGGACAAAACAGGCCACTGATGGTGAAGTGGCGGAAGTCTACACATTGTAAAAATTGTCACGTTGCATTACATCGAGTATAAGAACTCATTTTCGCCATTTTGCGGTCAGAGGTTTGAGGTGTGGGTGAGCGTGTGGGTACCCACCATAAATGGCCACGCACTTGTCAATTATAGAATATTGTAAATGACCAAGCGAAAAGCCATTTTCTGTACAAGTTATAATGTTAAAGGGCGTGTGGTTCTATTCGTTGCCCTTCGAACCTTAAAATATACCAAAATGGGTCTAAGAGCAAATATTAATGTTGGTGTGAACTTAGCATCACCTTCTGTTATGGGGTTTGAATGTGTCATGTTGTAGAATCAAAATCAATAATTTGTCAAAACAAACATACCATATCAGTTCTCAGTTGAGCATTGTCAGTCAAAGCCGACTGGAAAGCCAAGTCTAACAAACCATTATTTTCTTCCAGACCGTTAATGATGACGTCCACATTCGGTATTATACAGATAAGCTCATCCATTTTGGTTGTCAAGGTTTCAACAGACTTGGTTTCCTTCTGACTCTCTTTTTTCAGTTCATCCAGTTCCGCGGCCTGGAAAAAACATAATGGGTAGTTTTATGAAGTACAATTTAGAAACACTTGTTAATTTACAAAATACAAATGACCACAGGGCACAGCTTAGAAGGTTTAGGGCCTTTGTCTCTGAGTTTTCTGGTAAGACCGAATAAATTTGATACAATCGATAAGGATGGACTGGGGACCAGGGACCTCTCTGAACCTGGTGGAACCTTGAGAGGCGTCGACTTCGTCAGAAAATTCACAGACTCATACCCAAGTCCATCCCTGTTGACGGTGTTGATGCTATTCATTTTACACAATCGACTTCCTGACAACATTATGATCATAACATTATTACTTTCAACGATGGCCCGACAAAGTCAACGCCGCGATAAGGTTGTGCGTTTATTTCAATAGCTTCGCTTCGTTCTCTCGTATCTGGTATCTTCGCGGGTGATAAGATTCCACAACAATCAGTCAAACCTGTCCCTATTTGTCCATGCCAAACAGGTGTATGTAATATTTTTTTTTTAAATCGCCGCTCCATCAAATTTCTACAATATGAAACCTATCCGGAAATCAAGAAGCGAATTCCTGTTGCATAAACAATAATACATGGACCGCCAAAATCGAGAAAAGAAAAATAGAATCTTAGAAGAACTTACAACTGTATTGAGCTGATTCTGCAGAGTTGCTCTTTCTTTCTGGAACACTTCCAGTTGTTTCTGAGATGTTTTACATCTTTCCCGGTACGTAACCATTAACTTGCGGTTCATCTTACAATTGTAACACCCCTGCGTCAGACCCGATCTACGGCACATTGTCTGCTTTTTCAGGCTGAACTGAAATTTGGGTGTAGCTTCTTCGGGTTTCTTTGGGAGCGTTGGCTACAAATAGAAATGTTTTAAAAGCAATACTGAATTAAACAAATTTGTTTACAATTAAACCGAATATGCCTATTAAGTATTTAAATCACCTGCTGCCTTTGACAGTATTTAAACCACTGATATAGACCTATTAGGTATTCAAACTAGTAAGTGTTTATACCACTCGTACAGGCCTCATGTAAGTATTTAAACCACTTGTTCACGCAAAGTAACTATTTAAACCAGTCGTACGGGCCTTGTAAGTGTTTAAACCTGTCGTATAGGCCTATTTACACTGATATAGGCCTATTAAGTAGGCTGCCTTAGTATTAAATCAGATTAAGATCAGATGCTTTCTATGTTTTTCCGTTTCCATAAGTTACCAGTCACCACTTCTGAGAAATTTATCATTGTGCCATGTTCTTACTATACAACGTCAACGGGTTGAGAAGGAGTCCGCAGGTTGAGAGGGTGGGCACGGGTTGATGCGGTGGGTACTCCTCAACCCTGTACTGTGAATACAATAATGTGTTCAGAAAATCTACCACAAGCAGCCGAAGAAAATGTAGCTTTTGTAAGATCCCATCCCGTGTGAACAGTAGTCGTTCTGAATATATGTCAGAGATGGGTAGGGGGATAATAAAAGACACTATGGTGCGAATTTACTTACCTTTACAAGGAATCTATTGTCAAACGGCAACACAGGAATGTAGGGAACAACTGCTAGATTTGGCCTCATACAAGATGCTGGAATATTCGGAAAGAAAATTGGGCTCGATATAAAAGGCTGCGTCACCATCATGGGGTCAAATGTTACCATCTTGCCCTTTCGGGTTCTTTTGTAAGGAACAACTTCAAGCGATGGCTTCTGGGGAGCAGCTTCAACGGATTCCTTCACAGTTTCTTGTGCTTTGGGAGGTGCCTCACAGGAAATTTTAGAAGATTTGGATCGGTGTCTCTTATTTCTCTTGGTAATTTTTGATGGTTTATAAGGAACCAAAGCTGTGAATTCTGGCTCTTTAATAGCGTTTGATCCGGAATCAGGTGTTACAACATCTACTGTTTTGGATGACTTCACCAAAGCTTTATTTCTCTTTCCTTTCCTTCGTCTTTGATGTTTTGATTTTGACTTCGATTTCTCTTTCTTGGTATCTTCGGCTTCGTGAAATAAGATATCGAGACAGAGCTCGTCGGGGAAATCGTAGGAGGGTTTTGCAGACGACGGAACTGGCAGACCACAGGTTTTATGGAAGTTGTCAGTTGGTTCACATCCGGGAAGATCAACCCAATCATCAGTTGAAAACAGATTTTTACAACCCTCAGAACTGTCATAGACTACATCATCTAAGTCTAGCATAACTGGGGATTCGGGGGGGTTGAATTCTATTCCATCTTGGTCCTCATTAAACAGTGCTCCAATCACATTGGCAGAAGAATCGTAAAAATCTTCCACGATAGAAGAAGAATTGATGATTTGCAGATCATCTAGCCAGCTGTTTTCTGAGGAACTTCTAGTCAGGCTGGTGGTATCCACGGATCTTACCTTGGTGCTTGAGCTTTGGGTGTACGGCATTTCACGATCCATTACCTTACAATCATACTCGCTCGAAAACATCTCCACGGATGGGCGGGTTTTTGAGAATATCTTCTGCAACCAACTTGAGGAGTTCTTCTGGCTGGAATCCTTGATATTAAAGAACTCAATGATCTGCTTGTTTTCAACTCTTGAGAACGGCATTTCTCTCTTCATGATTTTGATGTTGAATGTCTTATTAGCACCGAGTGCTGCCACCGGGGTGAATTGATCCCAACTGAACGACACGTTAGCGAAATCCCAGCCATCATTTTGAGTTTTTGAGATAGAATCTGAAAGAGAGAAAATAGGAAAGGTTGCTTAAAAAATCTAAAGGGAGTAGGATTGGAGTTTTACCAGGACCCTACAAGTACATGTACTAGGTAATTTCGGGACAAACAAATCCTTTCAGTGAACTTGACTATTTCTTAATGTGTCTGGACTGAATAGTGTTCTTTTAATAGTAAAAAATACCTTTATTTAAATCAGACTCATCTTCGTCCACCAGAGCTTGTTCCAAGAGATCAAAGTCCAGAGAGGATTCCTTTGGTAGATCGAGGATGTGAAAAAGATCACTGACTCCGATAATCTGCTTTGCACTGGACACATACATGAACTGGTACGTGTTTAGTTGTTTCTCCACCTTAAATGGAGAGAAATTGATTTATGTTTGATCTGAAATACTGTTCACAATATACAATTCTGTGTAATTTACAATGCAATACATTTACTGGGTAGATATGGTTCCTGGTGTTGATGGTAGTGATGGTGGTCGTGGTGGTGGTGGTGGTGGTGAATGGGGGCTCGCCGAGGTCTTGGGTGAAGTCTCATTTTATATATTATAGTAATGATAGATGGTTTGGAAGGTTTCTAATTGGTGTGTGGGGTAGGAGCGGGATCATGATAACATTAATTCCTTACTGTTAATGTTACCCCCGCCCTGAAAAATCCTGGCAGGTTTTCAAACGAGCTCAAGATCAATAATGTAGAATTTATACTGATGCGCAAGTTGTAAACAAATTGATATCTGTTGAGTGAAAGAATTAATGCCGGCGAGTCGACATAAAAACTATAGACTAACTTACCACGGTGATCTGCCATTCCGTGAATACGCTCCAAGCGTTAAACCCTAAAAATTCTTATGGATACCATACTTAACAGTCCAACGCATTAAACTAATAAAGTCCAACATGTTTAACTGTAACAGTTCCCTAGTCCACTTGACACAAAATAGATAGGTTACTTCCGGACTAACTTATGGGTTTTTATCTTTATTTCAGTAATTCGCTTGCGCGTAGGGGTCTTTAGCATGGGGGGGGGACTGGAGGACCCGGAGAACAAGATACTTTAAAAGCCACGCCCTTTAAACTATACTAATCCTCACGGAAAACATAATTTAAAGCCCCGCCCCTTAAACTATGACAATTATTATAAAATACTTAAAAGCCCCGCACGTATGCTATAACCCATATTATGAATAAAATACGTTTTAAAGTCTCATACGTTGTGCAAAAAAAAAGTATTATGATTAACAGCCCGGCCCTTTAAACTATGATAATCCTTACGGATAACATATTTTAAAGTCCCGCGCTTTAAGCTATATCAATCCGTACGGATAAAACACTTGTTTAAATGTAACAATTCTTATGGATAGCATACTTAAAGAAATGGAATGGGTTTAACGTCCTACCGTTCTACTCCGAGCTGGGCTAATGAAGATAGGCATACGCCATACGGGATGCTATATGGGGAAAGTTTGCATGGACACTTGCACTACGGCCTACTCTTATGTCGAATTCCAACTGTCAAAGGACCTCGGTTTTTCGTCCCATCCGAACGCCTAGACGGCTGTCCTTGTCAGGCCCTGCGTCCTGCATCTCTTCGTCCTGCATCGACCTAAGAGTATGGCGTAGTGACGGTTTCCGGCCAAACTTTCCCCCATATCACACCGTATGGCGTATGCCCGTCTTTATGGGGGGGGGGGGGGCACGCCGGAAACTCTGGATGAACTTTCTCGGCCAATACAGGGATCGAACACCCATTTAACGACCCGCCCTTTAAGCAATACCAATTCTTGTTATTAACATACATTAGAATTATATATTTTAAAATAAAACGAACCTTCTGACCGGGCGCCTGAAAGATAACTCGCCGTCTCCTTGGTAACAGATGTGAGAAGGAATCCGTGCTAGCCCATTGGTAATCTTCATACGAAGTCACATCTTGCCAACCTGTCTTGAAGAGACCTACCCAGTCTCGGCTGTGTGTGGTGAAAGCCTCACCCAGGGTATATGATGCGACAATATCGGAATAAGGACTGTAGTATTTTTGCATGTTTTCAAAGGTAACGAGGTCTTTCTCTGGCATGATGTCTTCTATCTCGCTATCGCTTGCGTTCAACCAGGAATCCATGATTGGTGAAGATGAGATGAGGGATGAGCTGCCAATATAAACAAAATGCATGATATTAAAATGATAAAGACGAGAGAGATGGCGGGGGCGGGCGAAAGAGAGAGGGGGAGCTGGGAACAGTAGACACGAAGAAAGCCCCAAAGGCGTTTTATAGCTGAGGCGCTGGAGGCGCCAGCCTCCACGCGAAAAAAAATCAAAGAAATTGGAAAAGTAAAACGGGAGAAAAATGCTAAAACCAATGAGAAAATGAAAATGTACCCTAGTTAGAGGGGCCCTGCAGGCATAGAAAAGGGCCCTACGTCTGACAAAAGGGCCCCTCCGGCCAAGTTAAAGGGCCCCCGTGTCCGAGTCAATCGTTTTCTATATACACAGTTTTACTGTCGAATCTACTACTGAATGAGAATGTAGTCATTGCATTGGCATAAAATCATCAATCAACACCCCACCCCCCGCGAAAGAGGGCCCTTAAAATAGTGTAGCCTCCGCCAAGATAAACCTTAAAACGCCCCTGGAAAGCCCACGAAGTTGGGCAGACGATCCTATATACTCCCGGTCAAGTACAATGACAGAATGGTCTTGTGATCTAAACCCCATGCGTGGAGTGAGGTCAAATTGATATGTGCGTACAGCAGAGGATCCAGACGCCTTGATTGCACGGCGACCCCCCCCCCTCCCATAGACTAAATTATATTGCTTAAATTCGGTGCCCAAAATGAAATCGCCTGTCTGGCATCACGTGAACTATCTACTTTTTAAACCAATTTCTCTGGCCCCGTAATTAAATCTGTTTAACGTCGTAATCCTATACTGGCTAATGAAGACGGGCATATGCCATACAGTGTGATATCGAATTCCAACTGCCGAGGAATCGTTTACGTGCACGCCAATGTATACGCGGGACCTCGGTTTTTCATCACTTCGGAATGACTAGACAACTCCTCGTCAGGCACTCCGTCCTGCACCACTACAAACGGGAAACCACGTCGGAAAATCAAGATGAACGAGACCTCCAGACTAGCGAGCCAGCGTCTTACCCACCTTGTCCCCGTGACTCCGCTCCCCTATTAAAACACTAGCTTTTAGGAATGTATAACGGTTTGTTCAACTATAGGTTAACCGTAATAATTTCAAATTTAAAAAAAATAAATAATTCCATGCCGCTTCCCCGTTCCCGAAATGGATTGCCTGGTTCGACGCCAATGGCGGCACTGGACAGTGGACCCGAGACGCCTTGAAAAAATAGATTCATTACAACATTAGTTTAATCGTTTGAAGTACGGCATATTTGATTCAAAGACAACTCAATACGTACGTGATGTTATAACATAATACTTATAAAAGGTGCAAATAAAAAAAAACAGAAAGAATTTTTACTCACTTAAATGGGAAAATATGTAAAGATGATCGGAAAGTTCGCCTTGCCTACTTCTTAATAGAACTAGAATGAGCTATTGTTCAATTACGTCACAAGTAGTCATGCCGACATCAGCAGGCGCATAATATTTTATATTGGCACCTTTGAGAACTGGGTTTTACTTTGTGAAAAAGCTTAATCATACTGAGTTTGACTTTTTAAAAAATCAAATTTTAGTCCAAATAATTTGGCATCCTCGGATTCGTTTATAATGACCAAAATGTAAATTAAATTTCTCTAGTTATGAAACGGAGGTTGGTCTGAGATTTGATTTGGGTGGTTGATATGAATTTATCAAACAATTCAAATAAAATATTTTAATTATTTTGCAATCAAAATTGTCGAAATCAATATGTTACAACATTTGCAGCTTTATTTGTTGGAACTTTTAGGTAAATTGCTAAAGAAAAAACGTTTAAAATGCCGCCTATTGTCCAAGGGAGGTAACTGAAACTTTGGATTGTCTCCCATTTACATAATCTTTAATAAGAAAAAGACAGAAAAGTTACCACTTCCGTTATGTAACATTTGTAAATAAAAACATGCACCTTTTTCGTTATTTCTTGAAATAAACAACTACTTTTATGCTGTCACATATTTTCGATATCCATAGCACTTAGGTAAATGCTAAAATCTTTGTCTTTGTTGAAAAATGGAGGACAAACAATCCACAGAGAATTAATGACCGGCATCGGACTACGGGCACGGCTTCCGAGAGAAAATTGTATGAACTGCTGCTCAAGATTAGGCATCAAATCTAGATTTCTTACACTTTGTGCCCCTGTTATTAGATATATTTCAACAATGGCTAAATTAGAAACTTTAAATTTTGATAATCTGGCTCTGCGATCGCTTCCAATCGACCCTAACAAGGAAATCAGGCCAAGACAAGTTTCTGGTGCCTGTTTTTCTAAAGTTAAACCCATACCAGTGAAAAATCCAGTCCTTGTAGCATATTCTGCCTCGGCAATGGAACTGTTAGACTTATCCCAAGGAGAACTGGACAGAGCCGACATGGCTGAGTACTTCAGTGGTAACAAATTACTACCAGGATCAGATCCAGCAGCTCACTGTTACTGTGGCCATCAGTTTGGATATTTTTCAGGACAGTTAGGAGACGGAGCAACCATGTAAGTAGGGGCATTTTCTATTTTCCATCAAATTTCATCAGTCTCTTTTTTATTGATGGGCAGTGCTTGTGTTGTCGCCAATAATTAAGAGTTGAACAGGTCTTTCTGTCAAATATCGGGAGGTGCTCATTTCAGCTGCTACCAAGAATCTACTAACAGATCATTTTCTTAAATATAGGCCAAGTTAATTTTCATAAATTTTACACCTTTCAAAGTAGGCTTCCCCATTGTACAAACTACAGTTTATTACAGACAAACTTCTCAATAGTAGTAACCACGAAAGGTAATATTTTAGTCTCAAAATCAACATACATGTAGTACATATACCACTATTTTATATCTTTAATATGGTATATTAATTGTTGCTATTGCTTCGATCATCTACTAATTATTAAACGCTTTCTATTTTGTTATCTTGTTAATTTATTGTTGATATTGGTTTATGTATGTATTGCACCACATGTTTGTTAACTAAAAATTGTCTACGATATCACCCTTGGTGAAGTGGACGTTTAACTCCAGAAACGAATGAATGTTAACTTATCATTATTTGCTTGATAACGATACCTGTATGAACGTTGAAAAGTAGCATGATAATAAGATTCAGAAGTAGTACATCCATATTATAAGTGTTCAAATTTTTATGTACCATACCATTATTGTTTAGACAAAAAAAAAGCAGTTGAGTTAAATAATTTAGTACAGAAAACATAATTTATCTTGAATTTTATTTAATTCAGGTATTTAGGAGAAGTTGTAAATAAGAAGAAAGAAAGATGGGAAATACAGTTTAAAGGTGCAGGATTAACACCTTATAGTAGAACGGCTGATGGAAGAAAAGTTTTACGTAGTAGCATCAGAGAATTTCTCTGTAGTGAGGTATGGACTGAAGAACATTTTATTACAGAAACTGGCAGTTCTCAATATGATAGTTAAAAACTAGATAATGTGAAGGGAAAATTTCAGTCAAATTTCTCAACTCTGAACCGAGAATTTAACGATTCAATTTTTGACCTAGCCTCGATCATCATTACTAAAGTCAGTACGATAAAAAAAGCAATGTCTCGATTATAATGAGTGTAAGTTGATCGAGGCTAGTGATGACATCGAGAGATGATTATGGTCTGGGTCTGGATAAGTTGATTAATGCCTAATTAATAGTTTTTATAACATTTCAGGCCTAAAGAAAGACCTGCAATAGGCAGATTTAGCTCTTGCATAATGTATGTTTAACCATAATAAACATAATACATAAGACACTTTAGATCATAAGGTCTGTCATTGAATCAACTAAAATGGTTTTGATTCCTAGCCTGTTTGTGACAAGAAGTAGGTCTTCTCTGGGTCCAATCTGAACGACAGACTCACCCTACCTGCAGAGAAGTGACTCTGACACAGTGAATAGCCATAATGTCTTATCGCTTCTTACAAAGATTTTTCACAAAAATAACATCTACTCTAGATTTGACGTCCGCATTTTGGCACTATTTTGTGCTTTGGTCGTGTCTATTTCAGATATACACAATCAATTTTGTTAATGTTCTTAGCGTGGGAATTGACTAATAGTTAATTTATTTCAGTTCTAAACAAAAATTTAAAACGTTAACGTAATTTTAAAAGAATAGCCAAATTCTGGCTGGGATTACTGGGCAAAATGGCCATTCACTGTATACGTGTGAAAAAAAAAGCCAGCTACCATTTAATTTTCGTACGTTAGTTACGTACGTTCTGGGTCCTCTGGTTTCCTCCCATTTCAGAAGAACTCTAAAGTACAGGTACATTATGGAAATAAAATTATACCCTACTGGCTACATGAGTACATGTGTTGAGTGGACGTTAAACCCGTTTCTCTCACTAATAATTTAATGTCCACTGTATTAAAATATTTTTTATTTATGATTTTTTATTTCTAGGCTATACATCATCTAGGCATACCAACAACCCGTGCTGGTACATGTGTAACATCAGACTCTAAGGTTATTAGAGATATTTTTTATGATGGCCGCCCCATAGAAGAAAGATGTACAATTATCCTTAGAATAGCTCCTACATTTATAAGGTACTACAGGAGGGTTGGGTGGACGAATGCGCGCTGTATCATAAGGTCTGTCTTTGAGTCAACTGGGGTGGTTTCAAATTCCGTGTTGTACTTGTATGTGACTAGGACTAGGGTTGTCTGTCCAACCTCATTTGTTTTCTCCTGGTCCTCCAGTTTCCTCCCACCGCTAAAAATCCCTAAGCACAATCAGATTATTGAAATAAAATTGAACCACAGAGGTTCCATGTACATGTTAGTGATAGTGTGCACGTAAAGGAACCCTTGACATGAGAGTGGGCTGAAGAGCCCCTTTGCAAGTAAATTGTTCCTCAGCATATGCCTGTACCAATGAAATAAAATGGGGTATAACGCACTATGACCTGCTCTGTCTGGAATATGAAGACGTGTGTTATGAGGGAAATTTTGCTTACAGCAGCACTGCAGCCTACTCTTATATTGAATTCCAACTGCCAAGGGATATTTTACGACTTGCACGCTAATGTGTACACAATACCTCATTTTTTTTGTCCCAGCCGAAGGACTACCGGTACAAAGGCATACATGTATTAATGAAATCACTCCTGTTCAGTTTTTGTGAATCAGTTGGACTGTTGTAATCATTATATGTTATTTATTTTATCAGATTTGGTTCTTTTGAAATCTTCAAACCTGTGGACCCGGAAACTGGACGTGCTGGACCAAGTGTTGGTAATAAAGACGTGCTTGTCCAGTTACTAGATTATACCGCCAAAACATTTTATCCAGAGGTGCTTCAAAACTTGATATTTTAACATTTTAGATAATTTCGTGTTGACTTATATGTAAGCAGAAATGAAATGAAATGAAATGGGGTTTAACGTCCTACGGTTCAGCTCAGAACTAGGCAAATGAAGAGGGGCATCCGCCATACAGTGTGCTATGAGGGAAATTTTGCCCGGCCAGCAGCATGACAGCTTACTCTTATATTGAATTCCAGCTGTCAAGGGATCTTTTATGTGCATGGCAATGTGTACATGGGACTTCAGTTTTTCTCCCCATCTGAATGACTAGACACCTGTCCTTGTCAGGCCCTCCATCCTGTATCACTGGCAAAGGGGAACCAGGCACATGTATCTGTTATCACTCGTCACTTAAATCATTTATATGTTAGGATAACTTGTGGGTTTTTTTTTAGTTTGTCTCTTCCGTTTATTGAAACCTTGATTACGCATCTATCGTCTATCGTAGCAATGATCTCTGTGTTAAAATTATATTTGAAATGTGTTTAACGAGTTCTGTCACATGTGTGAAAATGACTGACACCAATATTATCGTTTGACACAAATAAATGAAATATACCGGTAGTGATAAGTTTAGTTTATTTGTGTTAATATAGGTTTATTAACCAATTTGTGAAATCTTGTTGAAACATCCCAGTCTAATAAACTATAGTAAATATTATTCCATAAATAATATTATATTTGATATTTGTATTTTGTTTATTTTAAAGATATGGAGTGAATATGAATCTGATAAACAAAAGATGTATATAGAAATGTACAAGGAGATTATAAGACGTACAGCTAGATTAGTGGTGGAGTGGCAGGCTGTGGGTTGGTGTCATGGGTAGGTATATAACCAAACTAAAAAAAACATGATAAACGCAGATAATGTTTACAGCTATTGTCACAATTATAAATAAATTTTAGTCATATGACAATTTGACAGATTTTTATAAAAGGATATTTTGTTATATTCCTGGTTACCAACTGCTTTAGTGGTGTCCACTTAGCTGGTCCGACTTCAACTACTGGCGTCCGCTTCCCAGGCCCAGTTACTAATATTGCTGTCCGCTTTCCTGGCTCGGCTACCACTATTCACACCCAATCCGCTGGTCCAGAAACTACTGTTGGTTTCCACTTCCCTTTGTCAGTTACCAATTTCCTTACCCAGTTCGCTTTATTGGCACCATGATCCCTTTCCCAGCTACTACTATTGGCACCCACTTCCCAGGCCCAGCTATCGCTATTGGCATCCATTTCACTGGCCCTGCTATCACTATTGGCCCCTGATTTCTTGAATCGGCTACCTGTCATTGGGCACCTGTTTCTCTGCCCTAGCTGCCGCTATTAGCGCCCAATTAACTTGCCCGACTGTAAACTTTGTTAAAGATACATTATATAAGATTTAGATAAGAGCTGACCATTCTTACTATAATAATGTAAATTGAAAATATTGAAAATTTCAGTCAAATTACTTCATTCTGAGCCAAGTTATCACTGTTTGTAATTTTGACAAGATGTGCACATTGTGGTAACCAGGACTTAGCTTTACGGTTCTAATCTTGTTTAAATCTCAAGTATCCGATAACATTTCAGGCATAAAGTATGTATGTATAATGTTGATATATGTTTTATTGTAGGGTATTGAATACAGACAATATGAGTATACTAGGATTAACAATAGATTATGGACCATATGGTTTTATTGATAGATACGATCCAGATTATATATGTAACGGTTCAGGTATGTATAGAGTGGTCTAACATGTGCGCTTTAGATAATAAGGTCAGAGAGTCAAGTGACATAGTTTGGAACCAAGCGTCTAGTGACAAGGAGTGATATCTCCTGTCCAAGTAGCTACATTTTCTACAGATCTTCCTCCCACTACTAAATAAAGACCCTAACATACAGCAAATTATGAAAATGAAATTATTCCATATGTTAGTCGCGTAATTACCCAGTTTGTGTTGCGTGGATGTGACCCCCCATCTCCCCTTTTGCACACACTCTCTCTCAATCTCACTCAAAGAACAATCATACACAAAGTTACAGGTGCGAGTATAAATAAGTTTTAAGCTATTGGCAACTTGAATTTACCATTTTGATAATTTATAAAAAAGATATTAATTTTTGTATTGATGGCAGATGATGGAGGAAGATATTCATACAGGAAACAGCCAGAAATATGTAAATGGAATTGTGAGAAATTAGCGGAAGCTATACAGGATGTGGTACCTGTTAGTGAAACTAAACCTTTTCTACCTCTGTTTGATGAAGAATACAGTAAACATTATAAAGATAAAATGAGAAAAAAGGTAATAAATAACAGTGTATTAATTGATTAATTGGATCTTTTATACAATCTGATTCAGACACAGATCCGATTTTGTTTCGCGAAACAGAACAGTAGGATTTTAAGCCCCATTTCAGTTCATTCTGTTCGTTTGATTTTTCAGAGTTCAAAATCTTGTGGGTTTTGCCTGCTTTCCTCCCACTGCTCCCTAAGCGCAATCAAATTATTGAAATAAAATTAAACCATATGTCAGACCCGAAAGGACCTAGATGTTGAGTGGACGTTTTTCCCCATTTGTCTCATTCCCTTTATATTAATTGTATTTTATTTTTTATATTAATATAGATCTATTTTATTAATAATACAATTAAGTGTAATTATACAATTATTTTTATTGATTGTACAATTATTTTTTTTTAATTTATAGCTTGGATTAATAAAAGAAGTACCCGAAGATGGGTAAGTAGAAATCAAACAACAGGAATTTTCTATTTCTCGCATTTCCCCTGCTCACTCTCTCAATTCTTTTATCAGCAGAGTTCCTGATTGATGTGAGTGAAGTTATACATTTTTCGGAAAAAATGTCAGCTTGCCCATATGAATGGGTAACGCAGCTATGACAGGCATCATCAAATCCACTCAATATTCAAGCCATCCAGCCTGTCCAACCACTTCAGTTTTCTCTGGGTCATCCAGTTTCCCCCCACTGCTAAAGACAGCTAGACGCAAGCGAATTATTGAAATTAAATTGAACTATATTTTTGTCCCAAAATGATCTAGTTTGAGTCGAGTGTACAATAAACCCCATAAGGTGGATTATGGGCTTATCATGTGAATACAGGGGGGTTGGATGGCCGAATGGATAGCACGCATGCGCTGTATCATTGGCCTGCTTGTACAATTCCTGGTTGTACGTAACAAGGAGTAGGGTCTCCTGTCCAGCCTCGTGGGTCTTCTCTGGGTCCTCTGGTTTCCTCCCACTGCTAAAGACCCCTACGCGCAAGCAAATTATTAAAATAAAATTAAAACATATGTTAGTCCCGAAATGACCTAGTTTGTGTCGAGTAGACGTTAAGCCCATTTCTCTCTCTCTCTCTATCATGTGAATGCATGTCTAAATAATAATTGTTAACCTGCAATAATTGTTAACCTGCTATAATTGTGAACTCGAACCATATGAACCATATTTATTTAATATTTCAGAGAGTTGGTAGAATCTTTATTTAAAACTATGGAAGACACAGGTAGTGATTTTACCAATACATTTCGTTGTTTGAGTAATCTCCCTTTACCCAATTCTCCTGAGTACGATATTAAAATGAAGGCAGTATTAGACTATCTGGTATCACAGAGTTGTACTGTTGACGAGTTGAAAAAAGCCAACGCATCAACCATGGATCCAAGGTAACAGAAAATATTTCAAATGTGTTGTCATAGCAACTTATCTAAATAAATTCAGGGTGACCATGCTGTCAATCATAAAGTTTATACATGACAATCAGGATTCCTCCTACTTCTAAAGACCCATATGAACAAGGGGGGTGGGGGTATGGCCTAGTGGTCTAGAGTGCCGCGCTTCGACCTCTAACTAGCCGGTCACATCTGGCTTGTGGCTGTGGTTTCGATCCCTGGTGTGAGCATATGTGGCATGGAGATAGGGGTGCCTTCTCAACCTTGTGGGTTTCCTCCAGGCACTCTGGTTTCCTCCCACTGCTAAAGACCCCTACGCACAAGCGAATTATTGAAATAAAATTTAAAAACCATGTGTTAGTCCCGAAATGACTTAGTTTGTGTTGAGTGGACGTTAAACCCAATTTCTCTCTCTCTCACCCATATGAACCAGTGAATTATTGAAATAAAAAGTGTAGAATATTTTAGTCCCATAATTATCTAGTTGTGTCAAAGGAATATTTTAAACTCCATCTCTCTGTTTTTATCTCTCATGAGCATGACATGGGAGTTGGATGGCCATATGGTTAGGATGTGCTCGCTGTACTATAAGATCTGTCATTGAATCAACTGGCCTGGTTCCAATTCCCCCAGTTGTAAGTGACAAGGAGTAGGGTCACCTGTCCAACTTTTTGGGTTTTCTCTGGGTCCTCCAGTTTTCTCCTACAGCTAAAGACCCCTATGTGCAAACGAATTATTGAAATGAAATTGAACCATATGTTAGTCCCGAAATGACCTAGTTTGTGTCATCTCTCTCTCTCTCACTACACCCGTCACAGCAGGTGTATTGATTATGAGCTGGTATCCAGTGTTCTAGAAATTAGCATACCCTGCCATGTACCTGAGCATGACACACATCTTACTAAAAACTCTAACATATTTTTATCTAGACAATTACAGATGATGATGATGGTGATTCAGACGAATCCAGCTTTAATCCCGGCTCTCGGTAGAAGATTTGAAGCTTTTGAGAAAGAACTCAAGAAGATGTCAAGACTAGAAGAACTACAGGTAGCCATGTTTTAATCACCTGAAACTACTTCTTCCCAACCTGTTTCAAGGCATTTGGGTCACACAACGAAAAATTAGTTACATTTCTATGTAAATAAACTATTGACATAGGTAATAGTTTTAATACAGTCTTGTCATGTTCCTTGCTCATGGAATATTGACTATATTTTATTATTAGTTTGTTTTGGCCCCAACAGTGTTGGTATTCTTCCAGTCATCTCCTGTACTTTCAGTCAAGAAATAATTTGTCACAGTCTTGGATGTTCAAATTAATCTAAATTCACAAATTCTGATCCTTGTGTAAAATTTTGTACTTTTCAATGTTTAATATATTTCAGTGTTTTGTATGTTTCAATGTTTTGTATATTTAAATCTTTTGTATATGCCAGGGTTTTGTATATTTCAATGTTTTGTATATTTCAGTGTTTTGTATATTCCAATGTTTTGTATATTCCAATGTTTTGTATATTTCAATGTTTTGTATATTTCCAAATTTTGTCTATTTCAATGTTTCGTAGAATTCCATGTTTTGTATATTTTAATCTTTCGTAAATTTTCATATTCTTAGGATTGGAAACAGGAATTTAAGAGTAAGGAAGACCGTGATTTATGGACAAAATGGTTGGAGAAATATTCACAACGATTATTACTAGAAACAGACGATCAAACCGATTTACAGACGGCAAATAAACAACGTGTAGAAATTATGAATAACAATAATCCCAGGTAGATGTATGATCATTTTCATCTCTCTTCTTAAAAAACGAGCCCCTGTGGATCAGTGTTTAAGGTGCTGGCTCGCTTACAAGTCAGGTTCGCTTACTGGTCAGGTTGCTTACCGGTCAGGTTGCTTACCAGTCAGGTTTGCTTACCAGTTAGGTTCCAGCTCTGTTTGCTTACCAGTCAGGTTCGCTTACCAGTCAGGTTTGCTTACCAGTCAGGTTCGCTTACCAGTTAGGTTCCAGCTCTGTTCGCTTACCAGTCAGGTTCGCTTACCAGTCAGGTTTGCTTACCGGTCAGGTTCGCTTAAAAGTCAGGTTTGTTTACCAGTCAGGTTCGCTTAAAAGTCAGGTTCGCTTGTCAGTGTGCCATGGGTTCGATTCTCAGGTTGACTGATGAAGTTTCTCAGGATTCTCTGGCTTGACTTCTCCTTGGTTTTATTTCATTACTTCTTTGTAAAATTTGTTTTAATTCAGAATTTTTACACTGTTATGAACATATGTACCGTCGTAGGCAAACATTTTTTACCAGTATTTTATTTCTGAAAAGGGTATGAAGTAGGCAACCACCTAAAGTATGTTTTAAGCAAATCTGTGTTTTCACCCTGTGGACATATAACTTTGAAAATGAAGAAATAATAGCAAGCCAATTATTGAAATATAATTGAACCATGTGTTAGTTTGTGTTAAGTGGATGATAAACCCCATTTCTCTCTCACTCTCTCAGATTGCTGCCGAGTCTTACTTTATTTTAATTCCATAATTTTCTATCTCTTTTTTCCTTAGAATATTATGCTGTCTTAATGGCAAGCTGTCTGTAATTTCAGGTTTATCTTGCGTAATTATATTGCCCAGAATGCAATAAATGCTGCAGAGAAGGGAGATTACTCTGAAGTGAGACGTGTTTTAGAATTACTAGAGAGACCATATGATGGTGATTTAGATATAAGTCCAACAACCACAGCAACTGATAAAACAGGTAAAAAACCTATTTAACCTGTTAAGCATGACGTTTTTAAAACGTTAACTACCTCCTATTGTGTAATAAATTTGACACAGAACACAATTACTATTTTGATTAATGCGACGTTTCGTAGCAGGTTATAGGATCTGTGTTTTAATCAGATTGGTATAAAGTGTCGTATGGCTCTGTGAATAAGTTGAAGATCTCTGATTGCTTGAAAAGATTTACTAGCGTACACATTTTCATTTTCTTTTGGTTAGTAATAACTTTTTTTTTATCTTTTATTCTTTTCAGAATCAACAGCAGCTACAAGTAGTACAGATAGTTGTCAAATTGACCAATCATACGACAGTAAACCTCCATCATGGTCGTTAGATTTACGAGTCACCTGATCATCGTAAACCCAAACAGTTAACACGCCAGTAGAAACACATTTCCATGGAAACCAGATACAATCTGATAGAATATATATACAAATGTTTTTTCCTTTTATATACTTCCAATGGCCTCCATATTTTTGGAAGACCAATGAAATTAAATTTAAAAGTAATAGATGAAATTCAAGTTTTGATAAATAAAATTAAATTTGAGTGTATAAAAACTAAATAACATTTGAAATATAATAACAGTATGAAAAACAAAACTTAAAAATTTATAAAAGAAAAATAAAATTTTATCTATGAAAACTTAATGAAATTTTGAGTGTGAAAAACAAATTTCGAACTACAGAAAAGAAATTTTAACTATGAAAAACGAAATTTTCACTATGAAAATCAAAAGAAGTATGAAATTTGAAATATATTTAATCAGGTTGTTCTGTGTTTTTTACTGGTTGTGGTGAATTGTTTGGAGTTAAAACCAAATATCAGCTGTTTTCAACAACAATACCATTTATAGTCATTATCTGAAATTACCTACCATATCTGAAAGATCATTTGTGTCAGGAGAAGCCTTGTGGGTTAGGCCTTATTGATTGGGATTTTATTCACTGATCCTTGTGAACTAGGCCTTATTCATTTGGGTCTTATTCACCGACCCGATTCATGTGACGTAGGCTTTAATTGGGCCCTTATTCATGGATTTAATCCGTGTGACTTAGGCTTTATTTGGGGTCTTATTCACTGGGATCTCATTCACTGGTCCTTGTGGATTAAGTTCTATATCATTGATCCTTGTGAAATAGTTCTTATTCATCGGGGCCTTATTCAATGATTCGTGTGAATCAGGCCTTATGTAGTTATGGTTTAGGGTTAACAAATTCTGGATTTTCTACTCCCACAAGAGTCCAGGTTTTCTTATGATAATGATGTTGAATGTTTTGTAAGAAAACAGCTGATTTTCTTTTGTCTCTGGTCAACAAACTAGCTGATATTATGTTGAATTAGGCATCTGCAAGGTATGTGGATATTGGTGCTCAGCTAAATAGGAGTTGTCTCCCTTTAGTCTTCAGGATTTCGGTTTACAGCAGATGGGTTGTGTTCAATTACATCCCGATTCTACTTGCACCACCTCAGTTGTCGGGACTGACAGAACTGTGTTCGGTGTTACTCCACTGCAGTTCTGCGAATTGGCAATCTTACATAACTGCTTTTATTTTTGTAGGTTTATGAATTAGTTGATTTCACTTGAGCCTAAATGATTTTAGTAGGAATCAGCTTCTGTCTTCTTCAACAAATGTCAGTTAGTTTTGTTTATATGACGACTAAATGTTTAAATAAAGCAAATATATTCATTGGTCTGATAAAACCAGAGTTAATCGAAACTTTTATTAATTAAGCTATGAATAATGGAATTTTAGACCAGTGATGAATAATGATATTTTATACAAATTATGAATAATGCGACTTTGTACAAATTGTGAATAATGGAATTTTTGTCAAATTATGAATAATGGAATTTTATACAAATTGTGAATAATAGAATTTTGTTTGAATAATAATATAAATTTTAATTGAATTTGTTACAAATTATAATATAATGGAATTTGTTACAAATTATAACACAATTTAATATAGATTATGAATAATAACAGTTTATACAAATATAAATAATGGAATTTTATACAGGAAGTATATTAAAATGATTTCTTTATATTAAAATATTGAACATACAGTAATAATATTTTGTATCAATCAAATACAAAACCTGATGCGAGTATACAACTGTAATTTGACATGGAATAAATATATTAATTTACTCAACCTTCTTATATGGGACATAAACATATTTTTGGGCCATACAAGTCTGCTTTTATTTTTATATTTTTGAAAATAAAAACAGCCATTTTAACTGGAAACGGGATTACCCGAGAACTATAATATTTTTGTTGTATGAATGACCTTTTCAATCAAAAATTAGACTGGATATTTGTATCACTCAACAGTCAGTTTTTTAAGTATTAATGATGGGTAGTCAGGTTTTACTCAGGATTCTTATATTGTTTTAAACGCACAAATTTATTAAACTGCTTTTGTAGATTCATAAACCATGTCGACCATCTGCTTCTGCTCCATAGAGTATAGTTCTTGAAGGAGTTATGGTTCTTGGCCCCCCAAAACTTGTGTAACCTATTGTTTTAAACACACAAATTTAGATTCATAAACCATGTCGACCATCTACTCCTGCTCCATAGAGTATAGTTCTTAAAGGAGTTATGTTTCTTGCCCCCCCCCAAAACCTTGTGAAATGTATTGTTTTAAATATACAAAATTTAGATCCATATAGTTCTTAAAGGGGTTATGGTTCTTAGCCCCCAGAACCCTTGTGAAACCTATATAAATCATGAGTCTTCCATGAGTTAGTGGTGTCTTGGCCAATGAAACCTTGTAGAACCTTATAGGTTTTAAAATGAGTAGGTGGGTTCTTGCCGACAAAAACCTTGTGAAACCTAGGTATTTGTATATTGGCTGTAATTATTAATTGTTGTATAGATATGTTTATAATATAGTTTTTATTGTATGATAATATTTTGATATTGGACATGTAAATAATAATTCAATCAATCTAGTATGATAATGGATGTCAATATGTATTTAGAAACTTTATTTTACTTATAATAATGTAAGATGCAGCTAAAAATGTAAAGAATGAAATAATAATGAATTAGATAAATATCAAATTAAAATTTCAAAACTCTTCATTTATCAGATTCCAATTGGCAAGGGTTCCTTTAGGTGCACGCCAAATTCTACACATGACCTCGTTAGTTCATCCATCCCATTTAAACAAAACCCTGCAGGAAAACTCTTTGAAACTTTCTCAGCTAACAGAACATCCAGGTTAGTGAGACACCAAGGTCCCATGTACATATTGTCGTGCACATAAAAGAACCCTTTGCAATTGAAATTTGTATAAGATCAGGCCATAGTGCCGCTGTCAGAGCAAATTTTCCCCATAGTACACAGTATGACTGGCGTATGCCTGTCTTCATTAGACCAGTAGGACAGTAAACTGCAATTCATTTCCTCAGAGAACGGCTTAAAATAGATATATAATTGTGCACCTTCTACATAAAACTGCAAATCAGCCCATGGCTCTATGGAAGTTGTGTACTAGTAAAAAATTAATGTTCCTAACACTGATCCTTGAGGGACACCACATTTCATTTCAATAGATTCAGGTTCTCTTATAGTAGTTTAGACAAAGAAGACAAATATGTAAAACATTTTCAGTTGAAAGATGTAAAGTTAACTAGCTAATAACCTGACACAGACAGGTATCCCTTTCTACTCCACTGGCAAGGAGGAGCACAGACTAAAGCCCTTTGATACTTACTTTTTGGAGTTTAATGACAGGTGTACCTGTCAACTCTGAACAAGCAGACAAACCAAGATCATAAATGGGGTTTAAATAAATAATAATAATAAAATGATAGCAGATTTAAAAAATAATATTTTTATTTAAAATGAATATTATTTACAATAATTAAATATTTACAGTAATTTGACTTTGATTAGAAATATTTACATCGTTTATACAATCAACAGAAAACAAAATTACAAAATTAACACGAAAAATATAACGACATGGAATTCTTTAATTTTAAAAAATTTCCTTCACATTGGAATTTGTATTTAAAAGATGGGAAATAGACTGTCGAATCACTATAGGAAATTTTTTTAAAATTTCCTTTATATTGGAATTGGTATTTAAAGTCGTCAGCCTAGAAAATAGATTGTATAGACCTTGTCCCATTACTAAGGGGAATTATAATTTTCAGTGAAGTTTAATTTAAGAAATTGACAAATTTTTAAATAATAAAATAACATATAAAAAAAAAATCATGAATATTATGTAGCAATACAGGACATATAACTCTCTAACTACATGCTTATATTCTCACCCGATCTTCACAAGTTTCACAATCATTGGATAGCGATACAAGGCAGATAACTCTAATGTCTTCACAAAAATATCACAGAGCTTCAGATATGTTTGTGATGGTTTCCTAAAGAGTGAGGAACCTGGACGTGAAATATTATCACTGTACTGTAGGTAACATTGATTGGGCCGGAAATTGATATTTACACAAAAAAATGGACACTGTTGGTCGAAGTTCAACACAAAATTTGTTTTATGCCTTGTGTGAAAAATACAGGATGTCATTGATTTCAAGATAAATTTTTATAAGGCACAAACATTATTTTATTGACTGAAAAAAATCCTTGTTTGGACATATGGAATTAATCATACGTGCAGGTCATTTAACTTTTGGCATAATATGGCATTACCAGGTAGATGTAGTTACGTCTGTGTCCTAACGTTAAAATTCTAATAAGAATGCATAAAATGATAATCGGAACTCTTAGCATTGCGTATCCATTTAAATATTAGTATTAGTATCACACTGTTTCAATTTTATTTTACTGCGCCACTATGGCTGACATTAAACATGCATTATGTAAGAGCTAAATCTGCCTATTGTAGGTCTTTCTTTAGGCCTGAAATGTTGTCTAAAGTAGTATTAATTAGACATTAATTAACTCATCCAAGCCATAATCAACTCTCGATGGCATAGGATTTGTCTGATTCGAAATAGATTAGAACGGGTTCAACCATATCTTGATTAATTTATAAATGGTCGAGCGAGACTTAGCCTCGAACAACCAGGATGGTAGTTGCAATTATAGCACACGTCTTGTCAAACCATCTAAGGCTAATATCTTCGCTCACAAAAGAGTAATTTGGATGAAATTTTCAAATTATTCATTTTACATTATCTTTATTTTTCGAACAATTATAACAAGGATTGCTAGCTCTTTATAAAAGTCTTAACTAAGGTATCTTTAACAAAGATATATCCTATTTAAATTTATTTTGACGAGCCAATGTGGCTCAAGTAAACAAAGATACAGTAGATTTTTTGAATTTAATGCTGGCGATAATTTTCACGTTAAATTCTGAATATTAGCACCCCAGAGGTAAACTTGTTTTAATATTAACTTAATGGGCCATCATGGCTGACGTAAACAAATATATAGTGGATGTTTTGAATATAATGCTGGTAAATTCTACCCATAGTCACTATTAATTGGTATAAATACCCTCCCCACTCCTTAATTTAAAAGCTCCTGGAATCCCATTTTAACTGACTACCCTACATTGACAGCTCCGCCCACCCCTCTCAACATGAAATATGAATTTCATTACAATGTCAATAACCCTCATATTAACTTCAAACATCTCTAAAACAGTGCTTATTCAAATTGTTAAAATTCTGTAATATTTTGTAAATCAGTCTAGATTTATGTATTTATTTCAATTTAAATAATTTTATATATTTAAATATATTTTGAGCAAATTAAGAAAATATTAAAACAGTCTAAATAAAATAAAGTAGCCTATAGATATATATATATATATGGTATATACATACGCCAAGGAATGGATTCTGTAGACTACTATAGGACTATCAATTAGGCCTTTCATCATTCCATATGTCTGACAGAACACATGATGAGTGTTAAAGAGGCCTGATGTCATTTAGAGTAGGTTATCCCGGCCCAAGTTCACATTCTCAGACTTAAGTTAACAATTTACTCAAAATTGTTCTCCTTATTGTAACTAAATTATGGCCCTTTATAAAACGTTTGCTGTTTTAATGTATCAAATACATCAATCAGAAACTATGTGTAAAGTTTTGTGTTTCTGGATCAAAAATATTTCTCATAAACAGTAATTGAAAGTTGAGTAAATTCTTAACTTAAGTCTTGAAAATGTTTAGTGACCTTGAGGCCTGGTTATCCAGCCTGCTGATGGTATGTGATAGTGGTAAGAACTGTCTAGTTTAAAACTTTTGGTTTATAATAAGTATACAATTTATATAAATAAAATCTGTCAATATATATCTAGCTAATAATAAATGAAATATGAAGCGAATTATTATAGATCAAGATAGTCAGTCATTAATCATTTCAGTCAATGTTACAGACACGTTTAATTAGCAATATTTGTTAAAGGGCCAATCCCGATAACTTTTTGGGAAATAAACCCATTACCTAAGGCCGACCAACTAACCCGACATTTGTGATACGCTTGTAAATATCTTAAACATGACAGTCTTCATCTGGAAATGGAGACCATTATATTATACAGTATCTGGATAAAACCAGACTTTTTTCTATAAAAATAATATGTAGGTGTAATTATAATTTGCCTTTTGTTATCAAGTACAGTGCATGGGTCATTCACTGTATACACCTCTCAAGAAACGGGAATCGATTATCAGGTCACCCAATGAAAAAAATGACCGAAATCTTAAAAGGGTTACGTGTCCGGATAAACAGTGTTGACGTTCACGTCCAAACGACTCAATATTTTGAGATGAAATTTTGAGACAAGGTAAATACACCATGCCTCTATATTTTGGTCCATAAATTTCATAAATACTCGGACTTCAATTTTTGAGACTCTGTTCTTATCGGGATAGTCCCTTTAAATTAAAATATCTTAAGATTATCTTAATAAACAGTGACGCCATCATTTGATGTTGCCGCACCAATGTGCCAAGCGTACATTATTTATACTAGTTATACTAGTGATGTATTTCAGTGAAATGCACCTGCTGGATAGTGTCTGTATTTTAGGTTTTTTCTTTATTCTCGTGCAAGACATTGCATAATATACAGATATTGCACTCATTCGTGCTATCGCACTCGCACAATATCAATATATTATTTAATGTCTCGCACTCGACCATTAAACTACACTTTGACCTTGAACATTTCATGCTACTTTCGTTAAGAGTATCTGACATCTATGTCAAACTTTTTGACTTTAATTTAAAAATGTCTGTTTTGTCAGATTCCAGACCGACATAGTAATCTTTTTTTCTATTCAATAACTAAAATGAAGGGTATGAAAATTAAAATGATAAAAATTTCTATCTCTTTAAAAAGTTATAACGTTAAACAGGGAATGAATGATTAACTCTAAAATGGGACAGCGGGATCTGCATATATTTTACTTCCCGAACTATAATCATCATCTGCTATATAGTCGTACGAGTAACGATTTCTCTCCAGCATTTCATGATTAAAGGACGTTACTTTGTCTGTACCCGTTCGTTTCTGAAAATATAAACAAAGAATCGTAGTCATGGGAAGAGTTGCATGTTTTAAATAATGTGAAGCAGGGAAACTCTGCTTTGTAGTTTAAAATTTTTTAATGATAATTATGTTTCTTCTTTTAATCGCAGAGCTGCAGTGCCTCAGTTGGTACGACGTTGGCTCATGAACTAGGAGGTCCTGTGTTCGATTCCTGCGTTGGCTGAGAAAGTACATCAGGATTTTCCGGGGGTGGTTCCTTCTTGTCAGGGGTGCAGGATCAAGGGCCTGGCAAGCGACAGCTGTCTAGTCCTTCGGATGTCATGGAAACCCAAGGTCCCGTGTACACATTGGTGTGCATGTTTAAGATCCTTTGGCAGTTGGAATTCGATATAAGAGTAGGTCGTAGTGCCGCTGTCCGGGCAAATTTCCCTAATAGCACATTGTACGACATAAGCCCATCTTCATTAGCCCAGTCAGAGTAGGACATTAAACCCAATCATTTGAAAAATATTACGTTAATTAAGTTTTTCATGAGTGACCACTCATCACCGGCGTGTAAAATCAGTTAGAATCTCTTGTTGTTAAGGCCCACAGTGAATAATGTAATTCAAAATAGGCCTTCTATCAAAAGTTTTCTTTTCCACTCCGTCCAAAAATTTCTGTTGAAACTAATATGTTTTAGGGCGAGAGAAATACTTGAGAAACTCTTGAATTAGAGTGGAAAAAAAACTTCATAGTCTGTCTCCAGGCCTGAAAACTTAAAATCAGAAAAAAGATTCAAACTGACTTTTTGTCTTAATGATTTCAGGACTTATTTTTATGAATATTGAGTACTGAAATGGATCTAAAGTTGCCTCAATTCATTTATTCATACAAAAATCAGCTTGAATCTGCAAATGTTAAAGATACATTCAATCACTGTCATAGGGCGGGTCCTCCAACGTGATTAAAAGACAGACCCTATTTCGTTTCCTATAGTTCAAAATTTTGTTTAACACGTCTTTACTACACTAGGATCTAGAAGAGTTATTATCATTGATGTGTTCTGAATGATGTGAGGCATTAGCCAATGAGACTTCGCATTTTTAAAAAAAAAACGAACTGTGGGTAAACAAAAATGTCAACGCTGATTGATTAATAACTGTCTGACGTCATAGGGTCAAAGACGCTTGTTTGACCTCTGATGTGAACTCCCAATATAACTTGTCAGATCCTGATGTAGTGTAGGCCATATAAAGTATAAAAAACGAAACATGGTATCAGTAATAATTACCACTGAAGTTTGTGGTTTTGGGATCGTGATGTGCAATGAAATGTATCTTTAAAAAGAAAATTGTTAAATATAAAATTGAAGCAGACATGTTAATGAATTCAGTTGGTGATGTGACTAGCTTTTATCATTCCTTAACACATGCATCTTTCCTTCACAGTGAAAAGGGGCTTGTCTTACCTTATCTATTTTATTACTACTTTCACGGAGAAAAGGGACATATCTTAACTTATCTATTTTATTACTACTTTCACGAAGAATAGGGACATATGCTTTAAGGGTTGTTTTTGGCATTTTGTAAAAGCTTTCAAAATTGCTACCTTACATCTTTCATTCATAGGCAAAAGAGCTGCCCTATTGTATTATTATAACGTACGATATAACAGTGGTTATGAAGACTTGGTTATCCAGAGTGTCGGTGACTAGTTTCGTTCATATTGAACTTTCAGAGATACCGTAGAATTATATTGGCCAAGAGTCAATCTGGTTGAAAAGAAGGATGACAGGCCTAACATTCCAGTTAATACAACGGACATCCTCACCTCGGTCCACAAGAGCGAGACACAGTCACCTGCCACTTCTGATTTCAAAGGCATAGTCAGAGTCCTTAACTCTCGATAAATAAACTTATTTGATACTAAATCATACCTAAATATATTAAACCCACTCGGGTGCGCCATGTTGAATTACACAGTATTTAACGTTCAAAAGCCTAACCACTTTATGGAATAGCGACAAATCCCAACTGCGGCATTCATTTTTATTTTTGTTTCGAAACTACTGTATTATTACTTTTGGATGATGTAAGGGGAAAAAAGGGCTGATATATTTCATTATTACATTTGCGAAGATTGGGACAAATGCTTTAAGGTTGAAAGGGCTGATCAATTTCATTAATTTTAAAAGTAGATCTGGGTCGTCTTGAGATCGTGAACACTGGGAACAACCACTTTAGGGTTTGGAGTTTTCACTCCGTACAAAACCTTAATTCCCACCTTCAAATTTAGAATTTGTGAATTAATATTGAAAGTGTCTTGTCATGCAAATCTACTAGATGGATCCATTCGCCATCATGCTATCAATCTTTATATGAAAATAATTCTAACATGCGAAAATTACTGTGTGATCACACAGACATGCGGACATGCTTCTTATTTTAACAGAACACACTTTTTATGGGTACAATCACTAGTTTTTATTCTAAAAGCACGACGTTTCGACAAGTATCCTCTTATCGTTATCAACCACAATTATTTTCTTATTTTAACATTTGTTCTTTTTAAATGTTCTGATGATCAAGGAATTGAGACTATTAGTTGGAATGAAGCAGAGAGCCTTGAATACATATTTCAGTTCTGTGGGATGTCAATTTATTAATAATACAATCCATGGTTTCCCTATTTTTTGTTTGAGTAGCGAGGAAGATTTCCATCGGACGAGTCTACACATTGGCTTGCACATAAAACATCCCTTGGCAGTTGGAATGTGACATTAGCGTAGGCCGTGTCACAGCTGTCCCACCACAATTGTCCTCAAAACACACTAATGGTGTAAGCCCATCTTAATTAGCCTAGTCCAAGTAGAACAGAAGAACGCTAAACCCTATTTTATTATAATTAGCTATGAATGTTGAGCATGTTTTGCTAGGGGATAGAATAAGGGGGAGGGGTGTTGAGGAGGGGCAGGTGATCAAGCAGATAAATGCCAGGATGCATAAAAGGCACATCTAGGGGTTTTACACCCCACCAACCTCATCCTTTAAACTATTGTCAGGTTCGTAAAGATTTTGTGTACTACCATTCTCCATCATGGCATTGTCTTCTCCTCGTAGGTGGGCTCGTGGCAAACCTTTAAAAGTTGAATAATCCTCCATGTTTATTGAGTGACGATGGGATTTCTTCCGTGAACTTCTGCTGAAATATACACAAATAATCGATTTTCAACTGGTTATCGGAGAATGCTAGTCAAAATGTCGCCCATTAATAAACACGAGGGAATCTTAGTCAATATGTGTCCCAGAAATAAAAAGCAGAGAATCATAGTGAAAAGGTGTCCCAGTAATAAGCACGAGAGAATGTCAGTCAAAATGTGTCCCAGCAATAAATAGGTGTAAATCCTAGTCAAAATGTCTCACGAAATAAACACGAGACGTTCTTAGTCAACCTGTGTCCCAGAAATAAATACGTGAGAATTCTAGTCAAAATGTGTCCCAGAAATAAATATGTATAAATCCTAGTCAAAATGTCTCACGAAATAAACACGAGACAAACCTAGTCAAAATGTGTCCCAGCAATAAATACAAGAGAATCCTAGTCAAAATATCTCCCATTAATAAACAGTAATGCTTAGAATTGTCTCCCATGTAAAGCATTTCATCGCCTACTTACGCACAAACACAGCAAAGGGCAATAAGCAGCAATAAACACAGTAAACCAAGCGTAACAGATACGGCTAAAATAGTCGTTCGCTGTCCTGAAACAAAAATAAATCATCATTTTATTTATAGCTATATACAGTGTGTGAATTATCTCAATCTGATTAAAACACAGATCCTATTTTGTTTCTTTTTTTTATAGTAGCCTACACTAGGATCTGAGAGAGAGAGAGAGAAATGGGGTTTAACGTCCACTCGACACAAACTAGGTCATTTCGAGGCTAACATATCGTCCAATTTTATTTCAATAATTCGCTTGCGCGCAGGGGTCTTTAGCAGTCGGAGGAAACTGGAGTGCCCGGAGGAAACCCACGAGGTTGAGAAGGCGCCCCTATCTCCATGCCACATACACTCACACCAGGGATCGAAACCACAGCCGCAAGCCAGAGGTGACCAGCCATCTAGAGGTCGAAGCGCGGCACTCTAGACCACTAAGCCATCCCAACCCCCCTTCACACTAGGATCTGGAAGAGCTCTTATATAACCCGGGTTCTGGTTGAAGTGAGGGATTAACCAATGAAACGATCTGTTATGGCGATTTCTTGGCATGACATGTACGGAACTGTGAATAAACCACTAGAAACGTCAACGCTGATTGATTGATTAATCAATGTATAAAGTCATAGGGTCAAAAGCTGCTCGTACGACCCCAGACACAACTTTCCAGTACAATTTGTCAGATCTTCATGTAGTGTATAAAAAAACGAAACGAAATATAGATTTGTATTTTAATCAGATGGTTTTTATCAGAAAAAATGAATTTCTCCTGAACCCAAATTGATTATCCAACAAGTAATTAACAAACCAAAATGAAAATAGCAACACTAGTTAACCTATTGGTTTGGAATCAATAAGATTAAAACAGGCCCATCAATTTGGTTCACAGTAAATAAAGATTACATAGAAGGCAGCACAAGGTCGATGAAATTTTTCAAAATAGTGAATGGAACTGAACCATGTTTTGATTGATAGTCCAGTTAGAGATTCAACTTTCACAATAATATAGTTTGCAAGGGATTCTTAGAATGACTCACATATTCTATAAGGATTGTTCTGAGCTCAGTAAAAGATTGTTCTTTTTTGCCCGAGTTAAGGGCAATAACTCTGTTAATTCCCCTTTGAATTTATCTCAATAATGAATATAATAAGTTTCATTTAAATTGGTTTAAATATGTAGACTTCATTACATTCACAAGTGTAGACGGACCAACAGACACATGTGATAACAATATGCATCCAAGATAGATATAAGTGTATAAAACCAGTGGCACCATCAAAACTACAATAATATAATAAAAACTACTCTATGTAAATGACATCAGGTCCTCTAGAGAAAGAGAGAAAGGGGGTTTAACGTCCACTTGACACAAACTAGGTCATTTAGGGACTAACATATGGTTTAATTTATTTCAATAATTCGCCTGCACGTAGGGGTCTTTAGCAGTGGGAAGACCCGGAGAAAACCCACGAGGTTGGACAGGCGAGCCTACTCCTTGCCACGTACAAATGGGGATTCAAAACCATGACAGTTGACTCAATGACAGACTTTATGATACACCACGCACGTGTAAACCTCGGCAGATTCCTGTACCCTACATCTAGCTATATGTAGGTACCGGAATCTGCCAAGGTTTGCCGAGTGACGGTTCGGAGACATCTGTAGGGTGAACAAACTTAGGTTATTCAAGTTCAATCGGCATACACAAGGAATATTTCTAACAAGTGCTAAGAATATTTATACGACTGTGATTTCGTGGGAAAATTCATGGATATTCTTGAGTATTTGTGACAACTGTCTTACAAGAGATTATCAAAGTAATCAGCAAAGACAGACAATGAGTTTTAATCTCACCGACAATTGATTGGTGATTGCTTGTTAATCTTTCGTGGCTTAAAACCCGTCGTGTTTTAATCTCACCGATAATTGATTGGTGATTGCTTGCTTCACACCCACCGATTGAAGGCCAGATTATACAGTGTTGTGATGGGAGGGCTGATTGAGGCCGTAGTTCCGAATATTAAGAGTACGGATTACCCAGAGATTTTTTGGGCTGAAGTAGTAAGGAAATAAATCCGGACATGAAAATTATGTCAATTTCACAGAGTGCCGGAGTAATCAGAGGTCAGATGTGACAGAGTCCACTGTACGTACTTATAGCTAAACAAGAGCTTCTCGAAAAAGTAAGCATACCCTGCTTGTACATAACATCCCGATTTACCCACAGCTAAAAATAAACCTAAATTCGTTCTTTTTCTTTCACCCCAAAAATTAAATAAAAAAATTTGTAAATGACTTCTACATTCAAAATATTGTGCAGGGTTCACTAGGACCACCTAGCTAAGATTTGAAAGAAAAAAATGTCAATAAAACTGAAGAAATATACAACCTTGAGTAAGTTTTGAATTGTCTGAAATAATTAAATCATAACAGGCTAAGGCAGACTCCTTCACCTCCAAAGATGACATTCATCCCTTTTCCCCATGTGGAACCCTTACAAACCATAATACATACTGGGGGGGGGGGGGGGTCCAGGTGATTTATTCCGTTTATTATTATAAAATAATATATTTTGAACTGAACATCATTTGAGGGAATGTAATCCCTTGCAAACTACAATATTGTAAAACTTGAATCTCTAAACAGAACTCAAGTCCAAATAATATTGCAAAACTTGAATCTCTAAACAGAACTCAAGTCCAAATAATACTGCAAAACTTGAATCTCTAAGCGGAACTCCAGTCCAAATAATAGTCATTTTCCGTCTTTAAATATAACAAAATATGGATATGCACATATATGGTTGGGTAAGGTTTAGAATGTGAGTTAATAGAGTTGGTTTAGGTTTAAAATGTGAGTTAATAGGGCTGGGTTAGGTTTAGAATGTGATTGAATAAGGTTTGGTTAGGTTAAGAATTTGAGCTTATAGGAGTTGGGTTATGTTTAGAATGCAAGTTTCTTGGGCTGGGTTAGGTTTAGAATTTGGAGTTGATATGGCTGGGTAAGGTTTAGAAGAGTTTGGTTTAGAATAGAGTTCATAGACTAGGGTTGGGTTTAGAAGAGTTTGGTTTAGAATAGAGTTCATAGACTAGGGTTGGGTTTAGAAGAAATGGGTTTAGAATAGTTGGGTTAGAATGTGAGTTGATAGGGTTGGGTTAGGTTAAGAATGTGGGTTGAAAGAGTTGGGTTAGAATGTGAGTGGATAGGGTTGGGTTAGGTTTATAATGTGAGTTGATAGAGTTAGGTAATGTTTACTATTTGAGTGGCTATTATCGATAATGACTTACTCATTGCTTCTAGATCTTCCTCTTGACAATTTGGTCCTGTATAACCATATGTACATCTGTAAACATTATAAAAAATAATTTAGTTCAACCATCATTTCACGAAAAAATTACTTAACAACTCATTTCCGGAAATGTGTCCAACCTCGTGGATTTTCTTCGAGTCCTCCAGTTTCCTGCCACTGCTAAAGATACCTACGCGCTAGCAAATTATTGAAATAAAATTAAACCATATGTTAGTCCATGAAAAGTGGATGTTAAACCCAATTCCTCTCTCTCTCTCTCATTTCAGGAAATGATTTATGGACCACAAATTCCTCCGCAAGACCTACTGATGGTGTTGTTCTTCTTGGGGGCGGCATTATTCATAAAATGAAGACTCCATCTATTCAAGTACGATGGAACTTGGGATGCATTTTCTTCGACAATTGCGCATCGATGAACAGACGCATATTTTTCATATGACATGATAATTCCACGTTTCTTTCGTCCAAATCAATCAATAACTTCCTGTCAACCAAAATCTAAGTTAACGTCCTGACATAGAAACAGGGTTGACCTACATACACAGTCAATATGGTAGAAGTCAACCATCTATAAATATTATGAGAGAGAGAGAGAAATGGGGTTTAACATCCATTCGACACAAACCAGGTCATTTTGGGAATAACATGCATATGGTTGAATTTTATTTCTTTAATTTGCTTGCACATAGGGGTCTTTGACAGTGAGAGAGAGAGAGAGAAATGGGGTTTAACGTCCACTCGACACAAAGTAGGTCATTTTGGGACTAACATATGGTTTCAATTTTATTTCAACAATTCGCTGGCTCGTAGGGGTCTTTAATTAGCAGTGGGAGGAAACCGGAGTGCCCGCAGGAAACCCACGAGGTTGAGAAGGCGCCCCTATCTCCATGCCACATACGCTCACACCAGGGCTCGAAACCAGTCGCAAGCCAGAGGTGACCGGCCAGCTAGAGGTCGACGCGCGGCACTCTAGACAACTAGGCCATCCCAACCCCCCTTTGACAGTGAGAGGAAACAGAAGGACCCAGAGCTACTCCTTGTAACATACAACTGGGGAAGCGAAACCACAGCAGTTAATTCAATGACCATCTTCAATAGAAGGCTTGATCTCGCCTTAACTACATACATCTTATCAAACCCTTCACGTAATACCCTGTATATTTCGCCACTAAGTTCGATTGTCACAAGCCCAGCTTGGGAACCTATCAGATTCATCGGTCGTCGTGAATACCAAGTCTCGTGCTTTATAGCTAAAATGCCTACATGTGACAATCGAGTTGCAAAGTTCAAAGATCGATCAATGTCAAGGTTGCTGTTTTCCCACGAGTTTCTCAATTTAAAAAACCCTGTTTGTTTATAGTGTGTTTGGTGCCACAAACTCTGATTGGACAATGCTAATTAGTCACTTGTAAAAACAACTAGCGCAAAGTTCGGGGAATTGCTGAGTATTCAAGCAACGGAGAGATGTTGTATAACTCGCGAACGTTGCTTAAGGAACATGCTCAATGACAGACCTTATGATACAGCACACACATGCTAACCATTCGGCCATCAAACCCCCGTATAAATATTGTGATATTTCTGATTTCCCTTAACGTGTGACATAAAAAATATAATTTGATCAAAGAACTATTTTAACTTACTTGCATGCGTAATTTGTCTCCCCTCGCACATTAACACATGTAGCATCGTTTTTACATGGACTACTTTTACAATAATCCACCACTGAAAAATATATACATACGTTTCAAAATCATCAGGGCACCAGACCAAGTCCCTCATTTCATGCCCTTTTTTACATATCTATTAGCAGGATTTTTTGTTCAAAAACTATCAAAACACTTAATAGAAAATCAGAAAATTAACTTGATTTATTGTATATTATGGTTAAATGAATTGTTTTATGTCAATTCATGGAATAAAACAGACAAAACAATTCACTAGTGTATTATACTTATGAGTGTATAACACCTACTAGTGTATTATACCTACTAGTGTATTATACTTACTAGTGTATAATACTTACTAGTGTATAACACTTACTAGTGTATAACACTTACTAGTGTGTAATACTTACTAGTGTATAATACTTACTAGTGTGTAATACTTACTAGTGTGTATAACTTACTAGTGTATAATACTTACTAGTGTGTAATATTTACTAGTGTATAATACTTACTAGTGTATAATACTTACTAGTGTGTATAACTTACTAGTGTATAATACTTACTAGTGTATAATACTTACTAGTGTATAATACTTACAAGTGTATAATACTTACTGGTGTATTACACTTACTAGGTATAATACTTACATGTACAAGTTTTTGTTGTCATATCATATTCGTATTGACCTCTACAATCACAGGTATATGTACCAGGTTGATTAACACACTTGATACCTTCATCACCACATAACATCTTGATTCTAGTCGCATTACCATCGCTACCCATACATTCATCAATATCTATATACAACATATACAAAATACTCATCATTATTCATCAAGCTTGGGGTCTATAGGTCATCTATGCAAGTCATGGATTCAATCCTGTGTTTGTACATTACTTTGTAGAGTATATTTTCAGGTCGTCAAGTTTCTTCTCACTTTTACATGCCATAAGCAATTCAAATGAAAATATATGTTAGTCCCAAAATACCATATTGGGTGTTTATTTAGGTTAACCCTGTCCCCATGTTGGGACGTCTGTTCAGATTTTTGTAAACAGGAAGATTGATTTGGACTAAAGAAACGACTGCTGTCAGAGTAAAATCCACAGTCACTTTAATCTGAGTAATATTACACAGAGAGAGAGAGAGAGAGAGAGACAGAGAGAGAGAGAGAGAGAAGAGAGAAGAGAGAGAGAGCGAGAGCGAGAGCGAGAGAGAGAGAGAGAGAGAGAGAGAGAGAGAGAGAGAGAGAGAAGTGGGGTTTAACGTCCACTCAACTTAAACTAGGTCATTTCGGGACTAACATATGGTTTTAATTTTTATGTCAATAATTCGCTTGCGCATAGGGGTCTTTAGCAGTGGGAGGAAACTGGAGGACCTGGAGAAAACCCACGAGGTTGGACAGGCGACCCTACTCCTTGCCATATACAACCAGGGATTCGAAACTACGCCAGTTGACTCAATGACAGGCTTTATGATTCAGCACGCACGTGCTAACCATTAAGCTGTCCACCCCCCACCCCCCCCCCCCTAATATTACAGTTCTAGCTTGATAAAGTTTGATAAAAGTTCTTCATATACCTTCACACGCATTATCAGCCAGATCCCACGACTTGTAACCAGGACGACAGGCACATGCAAACGTTCCATTTAAAGTCTGACAGGTGGTTGATGACTTGTGACAATCATTGTTAAAGTCTTCCGCACATAAATCATACTCATCTGAAATATAAATAAATTGCCCATGAGAAGTGGCATCAGGTGTTCCAGCAAGAGTAAGCGTACTCTGTCTCACACATGACACATGTTACAATCCATAGCTAAAAGTTACAAGCGGAATCAGGTGTTCCAACAAGAGTAAGTATACCCTGTCTCACACATGATACCCATCACCACCTATAGCTAGAGGTTACCAAGTGGAATCTGGTGTTCCAACAAGGGTTAGCATACCCTGTCTCAAATATTATACCCGTCACTACCTATTGTTAGAAGATACCAAGTGGAATCAGGTGTTCCAACAACTGTAAGCATACCCTGTCTCACATATGATACCCATCAATACCTATTGTTAGAAGACACTAAGTGGAATCGGGTGTTCCAACAAGAGTAAGCATACCTTGTCTCACACCCTTGCCTCACACATCATACCTGTCCCAAGTGGAATCAGGTGTTCCAACAAGAGTAAGTATACCCTTCCTCACATATGATACCTGTCACTACATATAGCTAGAGAATACCAAGTTGTATTAGGTACAAGGCCATGTATACACATTGGCATGCACGTAAAAGAACCCTTAACAATTGGAATTCGAAATAAGAATCGGCCATGGCAATGCTGCCTAGGCAAAATTTCCCTCATAACACACTGCATGACATCTGTCTGTCTTCATTAGCCCAGTATGAGCAGAAAAAGTAGGACGTTAAACCCCTCTGCCGTCTTCAAAGAACGGTAGGTGTAGAACAGTAGGACGTTAAACCTCGTGGTATCTGCCCAAATTCATTAGCCCAGTAGGCGCAGAAAAGTAGGTCGTTAAACCCCTCTGCCGTCTTCATAAGCCCAGTAGGTGTAGAACAGTAGGACGTTAAACCTCGTGGCATCTGCCCGTCTTCATTATCCCAATAGAAGCAGAAAGTAGGACGTTAAACCGAATTTCATTTCATTTTTATTACCTTGTATCATTGAGTTATTTTTGGACACCCCAACGAGTGAACCAAAGGCGCAACTGTCACCATTACATGTTGTAAAACTTTGATCAATGGCTGCTTTTAAATCGGACGCAGCGATTGGTTGGCTAAATGATGTTTCATAATTTGCTTCTATTTTAACTGCAGGTTCCGTTGCTCGTTTTCTTCGTGAACTAATAAAAAAACAAAACCATAAAATTACAAAGCGAGAATGTCATATTTCTAGATCAATAATCCTTTTAAGCCTGAGAAAGAGAAATGGGGATAAAGTTCACTCGACACAAACTATGTCATTTCAGGACGAACACATGGTTAAATTTTCATTTCATAATTCACTTGCGTGTAGGAGTCTTTAGCAGGGGGGGGGGGGAAATTAGACGACTCAGAGAAAACCCATGAGCTTGGACAGGCCACCCGACTCCTAGACCCTACTCCTTGACCAACCTCATGGGTTTTCTCTTGGTCCTCTTGTTTACTTCCACTGGTAAAGACCCCTACACGGACGTGAATTATTGAACTAAAATTGGACCATATGTTAGTACTGAAATGATCTGGCCCGAGTTCACAAAACATTCTCAGACTTCAGCTGAGAATTTCCTCAAAATTGTTTGCCTTATTTTAACTAATATATAGTCCTTTAAAAAACTTTTGTTGTTTTAATCTATCAAATACATCAATAAGAAACAATATGCAAAGTTTTGTGTTTCTGGATCAAAGATATTCCTCGTAAACAGTGATTGAAAGTTGAGTAAATTCTCAACTTAAGTCTGGGAATGCTTTGTGAACTTGGGGCCTGGTTTGTGTAAATTGAACGTTTAACCCCATTTCTCTCTCTCTCCGTCAGTCCTGATAAGCACAGAGAATTTGTTACAGCTCTCATGATTGGTTGAGATATTGTCTTATTCAGTCGGCTCATCCAGAATTATTTGTGTGTATATTTAATTAAACCGGAAATTAGCCAGAATGTCGGAGAGAAAGATATAAATGGGGTCTTAAAGTTTACTCTACACAAAGCAGATATTTCAGGACTAACCCATGGTTCAGTTTTGTTTCAATGGGTCGCTTGCACATTCGGTTCTTTCGCAGTTTGCGTAAACCGGAGGACCAGGAGAAATCCCTTGAGGTTAGGCAATTCATGTACAAGCTGTGAAACGAAACCACACAACTTTACATAACAACAGACATAATGAATTAAAGCGGATGCATTAAACCACTCAATCTGTCGACACCCGCTCACCCCAGAAAGTCACAAGGAAGACATTATTTGAACCCTTAGCAATGGCTTACCTTCTATTGTATTCAGAAAATCTTAAAACCATCACATTTAAAACTTTGGATTTCAAGTCATCCGAACTGTTTATAGCTTTCTTTATCTGAAAGTATAAAAAACAAATCATATAATATCCTCCATTGGACGCCTAATTGTGGATTAAATATCCACTTGCTCTCTGAGTGAACCATAGACAAAACTTTACTTAAATATATTCAAACCGTGTGCAGGGGTCTCTGCTGTGGGAGGAACTGGAGTAAACCCACCAGGTTGAGAAGGCCCACTATCTCACATCTTAGGCTCACACCAGTGATCGTAACCAAGACCCCAAGGCAGAGGTGACCGGTCAGCTAGAGCTTAAGACTAGGTTATTCTGCAACTAGGTTATTCTGCAACTAGGTTATTCTGAGACTAGGTTATTCGGTGACATGGTTCTTCTGTGACCAGGTTATACTAAGACTAGGTTATTCCATAACTAGGTTATTCCATAACTAGGTTATTCCATAACTAGGTTATTCCATAACTAGGTTATTCCATAACTAGGTCATTCTGCGACATGGTTATTCTGTGACAAGGTTATTCTGAGACTAGGTTATTCTGTGAAAAGGTTATTCTGTGACTATTCGGTAACTATACATCCAGATTTTCTGGCGTGGTTTCCCCTTGTCAGTGATGCAGGATGGAGGGCCTGACAAGGACAGCTGTGTAGTCGTTCAGATGGCACAAAAAACCAAGGTCCCATGTAAACATTGGCATGCAAGTAAAAAATCCCTTGGAAGTTGGAATTCAATATAATAGTAGGTCGTAGCGCTGCTGCCCAGGCAAAATTTCCCTTATAACCCACTGTATGGCCTAGCCAGCGCAGTATATAGTGGTTTAAGGGGTATGGTTTGGATAGGATTAAAAGGAGTCGAGTAAGGGTGGTTTAAGGAGCCTAGTTAGAGCATACGCCGCAAAGTGTTCCATTTGATTAGAAGTAATCCCACTACTCACTTCTGTAATGAGTGGATATTGTTGTTTTAAATTTTGATTGGTCAGTAGTCCAACTAACAACCAATGACTAGCTGCTTTACAAAAGCTTTACATTCAAGTTGAATGAAATGTAAACAATGCTGTTTGGAAACGAACATACTTTCACCGTTTTTAATACCTTAAATCAATGTCCAAAGTTTTAGGGAAGACCCAGATTAAACGAAGGACTGTCATGTGGCTATACTCAAGTGATAGCTTTGATTGAACGGGAAGATTAGACACACTCCCGCAAAAGTTCAAGAATCAGAAGCTAATCCAGCAATGGCCAGAGAGAAATTTATCGGGCCATTGCTTCAGGAATATGAGTTAGAGCGGCTTTGGGAAGTCTAAGGACCATAGTTAGAGGGGTTTGAGGTGGTCTAAGGAGCCAAATTAGGGCAGTTTGGCCCTAGTTAGAGCAGTTTGAGGAAGTCTAAGGAGCCAAGTTAGGGCGGCTTGAGGGGGTCTAATGATCCATGCAACTTACTTCATCTTCAACTGCTGAAGCCAACGCCTTAAACTCTTCTGAGTTTTTGTCTTCAAGTTCAGGCGTCCATTTCTGAACTCCAGGCACTGAATCAAATACGAATGTTCCACCATAGATGGCAGCAACTAATAAATACACAAACATGATTCATTTAATTACATCATCACTAATTATATAACTGTTTAATTTCTCCCCAATTAGTTACACGACACAAACTGGATTGTTTTGGGACCAACACATCGTTCAATTTTTTTCAATAGACGTCTTTAACAGTGGGATGAAATCACAAGACCTGGAAAAACCTACGAGATTGGACAGGTGACCAAACTCCTTGTCATGTACAACCAGGGAATCGAAACCACTCCAGCTGACTCAATGACAAGATCTTATGATACAGCACGCACCAAGCCTTATTTGCTACTTTAAATACAAACGTTTACAGGTAATACTGTAAAACAGGTAGACAGGTAATAATGTAGGACAGGTAGGTAAACAGGTAATAAATTAGGCAGGTTTTTTACTGTCTACAATGTACAGGTAATACTATAAATATTGTCCACTATATTCAGGAAAATACAGAAACATAAACTAGGTCATATCGGGACTAACCTATCATTCAATTTTATTTCAAAAATTGGCATGTACCTAGAAAACCAGAGAAATATCACATGATGTCCTGAATAAGACGTACATAGTAAAAGAAAGATGAAGCCTTCTATTGAAGAAAATTAAACGCTATATTTAGGAAAATGATGTAATTTCTACTGACCTTTCTGGCATTTATTCTGTGAATTTCGTTTATACATAGGTAAACAATTACAGGTAAAGCCACCAGGTGTGTTAGAACAATATTCACCATCAGTACAGTTATTCATTATAACATCTTTACATTCATCTATGTCTATAATAAACAACAACATCTTTAATAAACAACTTTATATATAAAAAACAACATCTTTAATAAACAACATTACATATAATAAACAACAGTTTTACTTTTACATTCATCTATATCCATAATAAAGAAAATTAACTTTACATATAATCAATAACATCTTTACATTCATCTATTTTTATAATAAAAAAACATTTTTACATCCATGTATATCTATAATAAACAACAACAACTTTACATTCATTGCAGCAACATTTTTACAGTTTGAATTCGATATAATAGTAGGTCATAGTGCTGCTGTCCGGGCAAAATTTTCATCACAGCACATGGTATAGTGTATGCCTGTCTTCATTAGTGCAGTTTAGGTGCAAAACAGTAGGACATTAAACCCCATTTCATTTCATTCAATCTGCAAAAACTACCTACCTTGGCACATTCCTTTTCCCATTAATTTGTATCCATGACGACAGGAACAGGTATAATTACCAATGGTATTATGGCAATCGTGATCACATTCGTTATCCTTCAAGCATTCATCAACATCTAAAATAACAAAATCAATACAATCTCTTATAAACTGTGTGCAATAGTCAACACTTTTCAACAATACCACGTGTCTGTAGATTAAGTAGTCATAAGTTCTGGAATTGTGAAATAATCTAGCAAAGTCCAAATGTTGTAAAACTTGCAGTCATTGCTTCAGGAACATATAAATTGTGAGACCATACACTTCAGTCTGCCTAGGTAATTTTGTCACTGGACAAACTAGCCTCAAATTAATAATCAACCCTATGTTGAAGCTGACGTAATGTCAAAGAAGAAAATATTTTTTTAACAACTTACCATAGCAACTGATTCCATCTCCGACTAAACCTTCTGGACATGAACAAGGCTCCTGATTGGTTGTGTTACATAAGGACATATCGTAACAATGCTTACAGACATCTTTCTGTATTTCGCAGTATCTACCTTCTTGATTTACGGAACAATTACACGGGTGAATAATGACTAATCCTGTAAATATACAAATGTGCAGCAGGCAGTCTTAAAATATCAACTGTAATGAAATGAATTATGACTGTCAAGGGATCTTTTACTTCCAGGCCAATGTGTTTTTCCTGCCATCCGAACAACTACACAGCTGTCCTGCATCACTGACAATAGGGGATTCATGCCAGAAAACTTAGCCACCGTGACCCCAAAACATGAACAACAAATTAAATTCATTACCTGTGTTCATTATGCATAGGAGTCTTTAGATGTGGAAAAAAACCAAAAGACCCTGAGAGAGAGAGAGAGAGAGAGAGAGAGAGAGAGAGAGAGAAGAGAGAGAAGAGAGAGAGAAGAGAGAGAGAGAGAGAGAGAGAGAGAGAGAGACAGAGAGACAGAGAGACAGAGACAGAGAGAGACACAGAGAGAGAGAGAGACAGAGAGAGAGAGAGACAGAGAGAGAGAGAGACAGAGAGAGAGAGACAGAGAGAGAGAGAGAGAGAGAGAGGGTTTAACGTCCACGACACAAACTAGGTCATTTTGGGACTAACATATGGTTTCAATTTTATTTGAATAATTTGCTTGCGCATAGGGGTCTTTAGCAGGGTGAGGAAACCGGAGTGCCCGGAGGAAACCCACGAGGTTGAGAAGGCGCCCCTACCTCCATGCCGCAAACGCTCACACCAGGGATCGAAACCCCAGCCGCAAGCCAGAGGTGACCAGCCAGCTAGAGGGCGAAGCGCGGCACTCTAGACCACTTGGCCATCCCAACCCACCACCCTGAGATAAACACACAAGGATGGACAAGCGACCCTCCTTGTCATGTACAAACATGGAATCAAAACCACGCCACCTGAGTCATATGACAGACCGGTCTAGTTATTAGGATGGTACGATAAACATATAATAAAGAATTAGCTACCAGTGGTGCCATGCTTGGCAGGCATTATTTGGTTTCATATTCACAAACTCACCCCCACCCCCATCCCTGTCCTTGTGTAATAAAGAATTACCAACCTGTGTTGACCATGCTCTGCAGGCATTCTTCAGTTTTATTGCACAAACATAATTTAAGAACTGGTTGTAGAAGACTTGAAGCACCATGTTCATCTTTGGCTGTAAATCTTATAAACCAATCCATCATCACTGTTTCACGGTTTATATTCAGTTTAAACTCTCGACTAGTCGCATCTTTAAAAAAAACAACAACAATTATTGACAGAAAGTAAAATCAATAAAACACAAGAAAGGGAGAGAGGGAGACAGAAATGTAAACATGTTTTCCAAATTTACTCCTGACAGTCCCGTCATAATGGGCTATAAACGACTAATTGGTTGATCAAATTTTGGAAGGCTGGCCATGCTTACTGTAGACTATTTAGGGACTTATATAGCAAAACATTTTCTTTGGGGTGGGGTGGCAGTGTTAGTGGGTTCCTATTCCTAGACGCATGTAACCCAAAATTTTTCAGAAATTTCGGGTTCTGCCTCCCTAACATTTATCAAGTCCGTACGCCTATGGCGATGCCTATAGATTGTATAGACTGTCTGTATTTGAGGGATGCCTTTAGATTCTTTGTATTTCTGGGGATGCCTAGACTGTTTGTATATCTTGAGAATACCTATAGATTGTTTGCGTATATGGGGATGCCTAGACTTACTGTATATCTGAGGAATGTCTATAGATTGTTTGTATATATGGTGATGCCTCGACTGTATATGAGACACCTAAATTGTTCATATATTTGGAGATGACTAGATTTTTCGTAAACCTGGGGACACCTAGACTGACAGGTGCAGATTTAGGTGCAGGACCCCCACGCGCTTGTTAATTATTGAAATGACCTAGGTTGTGTCAAGTAGACCTTAAACCCCATTTCTCTCTTTCTCTCTCTCTACTTACTAAATTCTCTCTTTCTCTCTCTCTACTTACTAAAAGTGTAAAGCGTTTGATTGATGTTGGTACTGATGGTGACTGTGAAATTGTTACTTTCTGCGTCCATGACATCCAATATCTGTGTTGATTCTCCGGTGTTATACGTCCAATACATAGGGTTTTTAAACATGGGTGGAGTATTCACTGAAATAAAAAAAACGTATATTTTAATCATGGCAGGCCTCACTGAAATAAATCAGTTGTTGCCAGGCAAGATACGCCCACATTTTGCAAGAGATGGATAGAGAACAAGCTAAAAAAAAAACCTTGATTTTTCGTAAAATCAGGGGACATAATCCAAGATGTTATGGACTGATATGTGTGAATATTGTGATTTTTCATTCAATTAACAGCCATAATCCAGGCAGTTAGGGTCTGATATGCTCGAACATGGAAAGGCACCACAATCATTGATTTAGAAACATTTATTTTGAGTTTCATCAAAATTGAATGAACCAACAAGCTAAAAAGGTGACTTTTGATACAAATAGGGGCCATAATTCATGAAGTTGTGATCCAGTACATGTCAATATCGAAATGAAACGCAATCGATGGGGGATAAACCTATATTTCAAGTTTCCTCAAATCCGATCAAAATTGTAACCTGTCGAATATCCACAAATTGTGGAGAAACGAAGGTCCGTACGGACAGGGGCGACGACAATATATGTCCACATAAAAATGTAGGCGTAAAGAACGAAAATTTCCAAGTTTTTTCACCAACTGAAAAAAAAACTAATTGTTTGATTTAACAACTGTGGATTGTATAGATTTTTACCGTTATTTTGTCGCTGATAGTTAGTGCATAGTAATATAGGATCTACTTACTAAACACAGCATCCGTTTGCTCAAACATATCATACTCTATTTTTGTTTTATTAGCGAACGCGGCACTTCCTGTAACTGCATAATCAACAAGACAAGGAATATCCTTGTTACATAGAGCCATTGCCATCTGCTGTGTGTCATTATCTCCCTTAAATAACACGGTTAAATTACTACTCATATCTCTATAAAACATTGGTGTAAATTCTGGGTGCTGATTGGTCGTAAAATTTCCGTCAACAAGAGTGTAATTGAATAGAGATGAAGCTTCGTCTTGAACCATCCCTGAAACAGATCAGCAAAATCAACTTGTGAATAATATATTATGATATAAAGATAGGTTGCATGGCAACAAAACATAGCAGATCTTAACTTATTAAATAATCCGCATTCTGGGTGGTGTTAGGGATTAGCCAATCAAATGGTCTGTTGAATCAAATTCTTACCATGTGGTGCTTATTTAAGATGTTGCTAGACATTCAGAGCGATAAAAATAGCCACTTGGAATGAAAATGAAATGGGGTTTAACATCCTACTGTTCTGCTCCGACTGGGGTAATGAAGACAAACATACGCCATACATACGGTGTTCTATGAGCGAAATTTTGAACGGACAGCAGTACTATCGTCTACTCTTACACAGGACCTCCTTTTTTTCGTCCCATCTGAAATGACTAGACAGCTGTCCTTGTCAGGCCCTCTGTCCTGCATCACTGATAAGTGGAAACCATGCAGGAAAATTATATGAATATATATAGCCCGAGGGCTCAAGGATTTATATTGCATATTTTCTTATTGATCTAATCATATAATCCTTCTCATGAGAGGAGATTATATTCCACTATATGCCCTTCGGGCATCTCAGATTTATATTGCATCATTTAAAGGGTTGTCAACAAAAAAAGAAAACAAATAGTAGGCTGTTAAAATTTGTCCATATAGTTAAAAAATAGGTTGCCAGGCAACGAAACATACGCCCACACAGCAGCCAAATCGTCCGGGCAGTCAACAAGAGTTGTTGCATTTTAAGTAATCATCAGAAAATCATAATTCAAACTCACCCATTACTACGGTGTAACTGTGATATAATCAAAGTTTTTTTAAATCAGATAATAATTGTAACCTCCAGAGGGACCACAAGCTAAAAAGGGTGATTTTTCGTACAATCAGTGGCCATAATTCAGGAAGTTACGATCCGATATGGGCAAATATGCAATGGAACCAAGATCATTAGGTTATAAACATGTATTTCAAGTTTCATCAAAATCAGTTTCATCAAAAAGCGATTTTTCGGACAATCAGGGGACATAATTCAGGAAGTTACGATCCGATGGGCGCAAATATCAAAATGGAACCAAGATCTATGGGTTATAAACATACATGTTAAGTTTCATCAAAATCGGTTCCAAATTGTGACCTCTATAGGGTCCACAACCTTGATATAACATATTTTCACACTATTCGTGAACAAACGGCGGCCATTTTGTCCGTCAATTCTAGTCCGATTTTCACGAAATTCAAACTCTCTCTTCATTACCATGTAACGATGATATAATCAAACGTTTTTTTAAATCGGATAATAATTTTGACCTCCAGAGGGACCAAAAGCTAACAAAAGCGATTTTTCGGACAATCCGGGGACATAATTCAGGAAGTTATGATCCGATGGGCACAAATATCGAAAGGAACCAAGATCTTTGGGTTATAAACATACATGTCAAGTTTCATCAAAATCGGTTCAAAATCGTGACCTCTATAAGGTCCATAACCTTGATATAACATATTTTCACACTATTCGCGTACAAACGACGGCCATTTTGTCCGTCAATTTTGGCCCGATTTTCACGAAATTCGAATACAACCTTCATAACCATGGACCAGTGATATAATCAAACGTTTTTTTAAATCGGATAATAATTTTGACCTCCAGAGGGACCACAACTAAAAAGGGCGATTTTTCCGACAATGAGGGGCCATAATTCAGGAAGTTACGATCCGATGGGCGCAAATATCGAAAGGAACCAAGATCTTTCGGTTATAAACATACATGTCAAGTTGCATCAAAATCGGTTCAAAATTGTGACCTCTATAAGGTCCACAACCTTGATATAACATATTTTCACACTATTCCCGTACAAACAGCGGCCATTTTGTCCATCAATTTTGGTCCGATTTTCACGAAATTCGAACTCAACCTTCATAACCATGGAACGGTAATATAATCAAACGTTTTTTTAAATCGGATAACTATTTTGACCTCCAGAGGGACCACAAGCTAAAAAGGGCGATTTTTCGGACAATCAGGGGCCATAATTCAGGAAGTTACCATCCGATTGGCGCATATATCAAAAGGAACCAAGATCTTTGGGTTATAAACATGCATTTCAAGTTTCATCCAAATCGGTTCAAAATTGTGACCTCTACACTGTTCACAAGCTAAAAAACATGATTTTTCGTACAATCAGGGGCCATAACCCATGAAGTTACAGTCCGATACATGCCAATATCGAAAGGAACGAGATCTTAGGGTGATAAACCTATATTTTAAGTTTCATTAAAATCGGATAAAAATTGTGACCTGTAGACTGTTCACAAACAATTGTGGACGGACAGACGGACGAACAGGGTCGACAACAATATACGTCCACATGATAAGAACAGTAGGAAGTTAAACTTCATTTCATTTCATTTTATTTTCTCACCAATCATAATGACATTATTATTAATATTAGTGTCTGTAAACAAAATCATTTAAAAAAAAAAATAAAATTTAATTGATTTTAAAATCATCTCTTAGGTAAGTTTTATAAATTTGTTGGCTACTGTGTCATTAAAAACTTCATTTTCATTTGAATTAGTCATGTATAAGACTATTATATTAGTTACTACCGGTATAGGACTTAGATGCAACAGGCATATTTATCTCTTTGTCAGCGGTAGACTATTGTTATTACTAAAACTACCGGTATAGGACTTAGATATAACATGCCTATATATCCCTTATCTTTATCGGCGGTAGACTATAATTGTTATTACTATTTTAAAACTACCAATAGGACTTAGATGCAACATGCCTATTATTATCCCTTTGTAGGTGGTAGAAAAAGTAAAAGCATAATGATTTTCATTAAAATATATATACATTCCGAACAGACGACAGTGTCGGGGGTGGAAAAAGATGATTATCTACACCACAATATAGGCGTGTAGAAGCGACACGGTTATTATTAAGAGTTTACAATACTAATATTACCGACATGAAAAAATGTCAGAATGGAATATTACTGCGGTAAACATCGAGGTAGATTTAAATTAATAGTGAAACAAAAGAATCCACAGTATCCGTAATGGCAAAACCACTCGGTCTGAATTTATCTACCTGATTGGGACATTCACGAATCTTATTTTAGTCACAAAATTTAGAAGGAACTTTACCTTTCCTTTTTAAAAAATACGATTTATTGCTTGTCCCTCGGCCGCCTCGTTACCGATGTAAACATCCGGTTGAGTTATTTATAATTTAATGGCGACTTCTACCGATCATATCCTCATAAAACAAGAGGTATTACCTTCATCAAAGATGAGAATGTCCGGGTCTAAAGGGTTTATAGAAAACCGACTCTCCGGACAACCTTGAAAATCATCGCTTGGAGATTTACTAAATCTATCCTAATAGAAAGCGATAAGCGGGCGTGAAACTACGCCACAAAAAATGTATGAACCAGCACAACGTATTGGTAGCGATTAGGAAATAAGGAGTTGAATCTACGATCCAACAAAATCGCAACATAAAGGTAAGATAAAACAAACCAAAGTATACGATATTTATATGAGTAGTGTACCACTAGTCATGGTCTAGATCAAAAAAGAAAAAGACAACTTGTGCCGAGAACTACCTCGTATTTATACATGCTGCTAGGCGGATGTTGCCACAGTGCTGTGTGCGCAATTGTGCTATTTTTAGACTTTAAATGTTGAGTAAGTACACATATTTTATTAGATCAATAAGAAAATATGCAATATAGATCTGAGATGCCCGAAGGCCATATAGTGGAATATAATCCTGATGGACAACCTCTGCCAACGCAGGGATCGAACACCCAACCTCCAAGCTAGCAAGCCAGCATTTTATTCACTTAACTAGCCAACCTGAATAATGACGATGATTGGCCAATTGAACGGCTAGTGTCACTAGTATGAACACTACAGTAAAATTACTATAATTACTGCTCCCATTTTTATAGAAACAAAGATACTTACATGAAGTTCCAAAACTAAAGAGATCGCTTTCTGTGGAACGGTATGGGAGTACGGTATTGTCCCGTAGCTTGAAATCATCTGTAATGTCACCATTTGCATTACCAAGAAGACCAGAAGTAGTCCCAAAGTTTTTTCCCTTCACGTACACAGTACAAGACATGTAACCATCAAATGGTGTGATCTATAATAAACAAAACAGGTAAACATGTAACCTAGACAACACAGGTAAAGACGTAACCTAGACAACATAGATAACCATGTAAACAGGTAACCTGTACAACACTGGTAAACATGTCAACATCTAACTTGTACAACACGGTTCACGACGTAACCTAGACAACATAGGTAAACATGTAAACAGGTAACCTGTACAACACAGGTAACTATGTAAACATCTTACCTGTAGAACTGGTACTGATAAAAATAATGTATATCAATTCGCATTGATCATATTGTAGGACTGTTGCCAAGATTGTTGCTCAACGATTTATTCTTTAATTTTTACAGAGAAAAAGATAGAGAGGAAATGGGGTTTAATGCTCACTCGACACAAACAAGGTCATTTCGAGACTAAAATATGGTTCTATCATATTTCAATTATTCACTTGTGCATAGGGGTCTTTAGTAGTGGGAGGAAACGGGAGAACCAGGAGAAAACCCACGAATCTGGACAGGCTAAACGACTCCTTGTCATGCCAGATGACTCAATGACAGACCCTATGATACAGCGCTCACATGCTAACCATTCGGCATCCAACACTCCTTTAATTTTTGTACAATCTTCCATTAGCAATGGGAGGAAACTGGAAACACACTCATTGCCATATACAAGCATGGAATAAAACACACACCACGTGACTCAATGAAAGACCCTATGATCTAACGTGCAAGCAGAGGTCGCAGTGGATCAATTTCGAGCTGCCTAAAAATATGCAGACATTCCAAAATTTGGCGTTTTTGCCGTCCAAATCTGCGTAACTTAGAGCCTCTCAAAATACTCATTAGAAGCAAGTCAAGTCGTTTTGTGAACAACCCTATTTTAAACGTCCTTAATTCATTGATAAGCCTATTGCATTTAGTCAAATGACGACTGGAGGTTAGCGGCATCGGCATATCTTAGATCTATGGTTGACGGCGCAGCCATTTCAATCTTTCACTTCGACAGGAAGTAAAGAGAAAACTATTGCTGAATGTAAACAGTATATCGTGTTCTAGCCAATTCAAAGTCTTGTATGAAATACGCTTTATTGCTTCCAATGGTAGGACCGTCTTCAATCTAGAGTTCTCCCGCAAAATAGGGATGTCTCAAGATAGCCACAAACTTATGAATGAAATAAGAGGAGATATAAAAATCTACGATGACTGCGTGCCTATATGTGTGTAAATGAGGCGTGAAACACGTAAATTGTAGAAACTACAATATAGAAAAATCTAATTATTCCCACGTCAGGGGAAATTTTCTGTGTGTAAATATTTGCGTTTATTTTGAAAAAAATGCTTGAAATACGCGGATTTTTGTGTGACTGCGACCTTTAGCAGTTGAAGGAAACCAGAGGAACCCTGAGAAAGCTCTTAAAGTTGGACAGGCAGCCCTGCTCCTTTTCACATACAAGCTTGGAATAAAAACCATGCCACATGACTCAATGACAGACCATCCACTACCTAAATGAGATTCTGTCAACGGACCAGGCCCCGAGTTCACAAAGCATTCTCAAACTTCAGTTACAAATTTACTCAAACTTGTTGACTATGTGCAATGTTTTGTGTTTCAGGATCAAAGATATTTCTCATAAACAGTGATTGAAAGTTGAGCAAATTCTCAACTAAAGTCTGAGAATGATTTATGAGCTCGGGGCCTGAGGAACTAAAACTCACAAACCTTATGAACAAAAACTCACACATTACACTATTAGGCCAGTCGGTCCTTTCTTACCTTCAATGAAATTCTTGTATTAAATATGACCACGTATGAGTTTTCACTTTTCATCACCATCTGCTTTTCATCTTGATACTCCGTTAATTTCACACCATCAACATAAAAATCTATTTCCGTTGATCTCGACATAAATTCTAGAGCCATACTATCTGTAACCAACTGTAAAATAAGAAATGAAATGGGGTTTAACGTCCTACTGTTCTCCTTCGAACTTGGCTAATGACTACGGACATACCCTATACAGAGGAATGGTGTATTTACCCCGTCTCAAAATTTCAGTTCAAAATATTGAGCCATTTTGACGTTAATGTCAAAACTGCTTATCCGGACACGTAACCCTTTTAAGATTTGGGGTAAATTTTTTCGTTGGGTGACCTGATAATCGATTCTCGTTCCTTTAATGGTTTATACAGTGAATGACCCATGTGCTGTACTTGATGGCGAAAGGTAAATTTCACTGAACTTATCATAATTATTATTACAGGACATATTCCTTTCCCGTGCCATCCATTATGCACATCTGACAAGGGGAAACCACACCAGAAAAGAGAGGAGACATGAGCATTGTCAAATGCCTCAAAACAATTTGTTTACCTTTACTGCCACACCTACTAGCACTGTTGCATTTCCAGGCTCAACATTTGCGATATTATTTACCATACTAGTTCGGCTCTGGATTTCGAACATATTTCTAAAAAGAAAATTTATTAAAAAAAACAATTAATGGCATATCTGCATAAAAACTACTTTTAATTTGGTGCTCTCTCTCCCTCCTCTCCTCTCCTCTCCTCTCCTCTCCTCTCCTCTCCTCTCCTTCTCCTCTCCTTCTCCTCTCCTTCTCCCCACCCCACCCCACCCCATCAAGCTTACTATAAAATTATACCATATGTCAGTCCCACAATGACCTGCTGACTGGACACGCACCAACTTCACATATCTAATTATTCATTTAACTTACGTGTGTTTCATGAGAGTATATTCTCCCAAACCATTGAATGTATACTCATTGAAATCGAGGGTTGAAAAATGAGGATCGCCCCAGACTAACGCTAAAAAAAATAAAAATAAAATTATTTAAAAGGTATTATTGGAAATTAGATAAGGAGTTGACTGTTCTCGCTATAATAGTTGAAAAATAGATTATTCTGTTTTCATAGACAGGTAAAAGTGGGAATCGACTCAATGACAGACCTTACAATGAAACGCAAATGGTGTGGGGTAGGGGAGGCGGGGATCCAGGGGGAGGCCACACCGTCAGCCCCAGTGTGACATAGTTGATTTTCGTTTTCGTTTGCTTTGGATCCGGGCCTGAGGGGAGGCAGGGCTGGTATGGTCTAGAGCAGTGATTCTCAACCAGTGTGCCGCGACACACAGGTGTGCCGCAAAAACTTCCCAAGTGTGCCGCGAAATTTTTATGGCACACTAAGAAAATGCGAAAAACCACATGATCCTTATTGAGTATTCACTGGTGTCTACTAGTAAGTTTGAGTCAGTCGGTGTGTTCAAATATTTTCCTATATATTCGCCAGGTGTGCTGCTACTTTTCCGTGTGTCCCATGGTGTGTCGATAGCAAAAAAAGGTTGAGAACCACTGGTCTAGAGAACGCAACAATGCATAGTTTGTTTTATTTTCTGAACAATATTTATTCATAGGAACTGGATTGGAGAACAGGCAGAAGCCTATAGACCCCCTCTCCATAGTTTCTTGCCCGTTTGGCAAAAAATGAGCTACACTTCATTTTTTTCAGAGAACTAGTTTACCTACCAAGTTTATGTGTATAATTAGAACATGTGGATGGTTGGAACATGGTGTAGAACGATGTAAAACATTTACTACTAGTATCGTTACAACATGTAGTATAGGCTTCTGTCTGGATACTGGCTAACGTTACGTTACTGTAAATACCAAAACCAGCTCCCATCTCATTATAACCTAGTAAGCTGCCACTCGTCCTGAAAAAAACAAAACATTTACGATTACAATAGTAGCCTACTTTATAGAACAGAAACCTGAGCATGACGTTGTGGATGCCTTCTTGAAATTATGGCTTCATATCAAATATCATAGACTTTCCAATGTGGTATGAGTGAACTTTGCCCAGACAGCAGTGCTACAGCATACTTTTATATTGATTTGCAACTGCCAAGGAATCTTTTACCTGCAGATCAATGTGCACAGGGGACTTTGGTTTTTCTAATATCCCACTTCTACCTCATTGCCAGTGGGAATCTTTGATAAAATTGTCCTGTTAATTTCCAATACAGGCATAAAAGTATTCGTGTACCGTATCAGAATTAAACAGTGTGCTTTTCAGAAAGAGTACTTTTCATTTCTAATACACCGATACTTTTATACAAACATTGAAAATAAGCAGGATGAAAACAAACTCCTAGAAAGTCATAAATTTTATTACAAATAAATTTCAACGGACAAACCATCCGCCAGGCGCATTTTAACCAGGATTGACCCACGTTTCGCACTTTCCTTTACATTACGCTTAATATCATCAACAGTCCTCTACCCCAGAGACAAGTTGTTTTAACGATGTGGCTGGTTTTGTTCTAGTCATCTATCTGTAGTCTGTGGAGTGCAGTCTAAACAAACACATGACTGTTTTACCTTCAGAGTATCGCAAGCGTAAATACTTCTCAGGTCGTTTCTCCACTGCGAAATCATTCTACCATGAAATGTAACGTGAGGCACAGCAAGGGATAAATGAAAGAGCAGAAAGTATTTGTAACATTTCGCTTGACACGACTCGATAATAAATACTATTTTTCACATTTCGCTTCACAATACTCGATAGGAATGTGATGTAAGTGACATATTAGCACCTTTCCTCCGTGTATCGGTGAAGATCAGGACAGTTTTGGTCGGGGCACGCCAGCCAGCTATCTTTGTCAGGTTCTCGGTCCTCAATCCTGCACCACTGACAAGGGGTAACAACACCTTAAAATCCTGATGAATTTTCTCGTCCAACATCAGGAGCGAACCTACAACCTGATTAAAATTGACCGATAGTGTTTTTAACGTCGAAGCAGGATGATACAAGTTAGATATGAAGCTACTATAATTACACTTACTTTTCGTAACAACATTTCAAATGTATGTTACCATGTGCCAAATATTCCGTAAAGCATGTATGCATCGTTGAATCTGACGTCTGGTTGAACTGTAGGTCATGACGAGCTTGTTCTAGCGTACACGGACACATTCCCGTATCAACACCTTTCTCAGATAGCACGGATAATTTCTTCTTGCATTCGAAATCAGTATTATCCATCATCTGATCCATGTCATAAAGGGGAATAACCCTTCTCAAATTATTTCCTGTAATCACAAGTTAATAATAAAAAAATATTTATTTAAGAAACAATTGATTCACTAAATTGCCCAGTTATTGATATTTACAACATTTAACCATAAATTGTTGAAACATGGTGGCTCAGTAAGGTATGCCTCCCTAATTCAGAGAGAAAGAGAGACGCAGACAGAGAAACAGACCCTGACCCAAACAGAGAGAAAGACAGACTTGACTAAGTTGGGGAGTTTCAGAATCTGCTTGCAAGATTGGGTCTTTGGCAGTGGGAGGAGACCAAGGAACCCTGAGAAAATCCCTGAAGTTGTACAGGTGCAACATCCAAACGTTGAACCATTTGGCCACCCGTTTTCACCAACTCAGAGGTCCCTGGAATGAGTAATCCTAATGTCCATTGTGGTTCAGTGGTCAAGAGTGAGATATATTGCTGCTGTGCGAGGAACTTAACAACTTAAAATACAGACGCAACCCTGCACTTGCATGGTAGCTAAGAGGGTTAGACACTGCCTCGCTAGACAGAAGGTCGTATGTTCGATCCCTGCATTTGCCAACAAGTTTATCCAGATTTTCCGGCGTCGTTCCCCCTTGTCTTGTCAGTGATGCAGGATACAGGGCACAGCAGACTAGTCTTTCGGATGAGAGAGAGCGAAATGGGGTTTAACGTCCACTCGACACAGACTAGGTCATTTTGAGACTAACATATGGTTTCAATTTTATTTCAATAATTCGCTTGTGCGTAGGGGTCTTTAGCCATGGGAGGAAACCGGAGTGCCCGGAGGAAACCCACGAGGTTGAGAAGGCGCCCTATCTCCATGCCACACCAAGGCTCGAAACCACAGCCGCAAGCCAGAGGTGACCGGCCAGCTAGAGGTCGAAGCGCGGCACTCTAGACCAATAGGCCATCCCACCCCCCTCTTTCGGATGAGATGACAGTCCTAGGTCATAGCACACTGTACGGCATATATCGGTCTTCATTAGCCCAGTATAGGAGCAGAACAGTAGGAAGTTAAACCCCATTTCATTTCATTTATATACGTATATCAGTGAAGACAAACCTGGTGTAGGGATCATCTTGATCATTTCCGTGGTGGATCCTGTCAGGAAACTTTTAACCATTCTATCAGAGCTTTCCTTCCATATTTTATCATAATTAATTACTGCGAACGATTGTTTTCCATCTGAGGTTAAGATAACTTGAAATTTTGCATCCTTAAATAAACAAAAAACAGCTTTCAACTTCTTGCTTTATTTGCATATTACGTTCATCAAGGACAGCATACATACCTCGATGCAATCTCAGGTCTAAGAGCATATGATTACGGTTCATTTATTTCTGGAAAAACTCATCGGCCATCAATCAATCTTAATTTGGTTCTTAAGTTACATTTTAATGATCCTTGGAATATTTTCGACATCTTAACATCAAAAGTTCATTTTAAAACAGTCGATTTCATGATTTACCGGGGAAAGTGCGAGTGATTCAGCTAAATGTCTTTCACATTATTTTTGGACTAACATAAGGTACATTTCAATAATTTGCTTGAGCACAGACGGTGGGTAGAAATCGCAGGACCCTTGTCAGAGGTGCAAGATGGAGGGATTGGAAATGAAAGATGGGACAAAAAAAAGGTCCCATGTACACATTGAAGTAGCGTGCTTGTACGGGCAAAATTTCCTTCATGATGGAGCATTAAACCCCATTTTATATCATTTTATTTCTGACTTCCTATATCATGGATTTGACAATATCACATGTCCAGGCAAAATACATCACATCATAAGCCCTGTTTTTTCATTTCTGATTTCCTACATTATAGATCTGACAATATCACATTGCTCTTAATCTTACGTTGATTTTCATTAGTATATCAAGTAAAAACTCACCAATTTGGAAAATTCTGTGGCAGGATAGGGCGTAACTCCTTGCCATGTTGCCATGAAGATCATCTCTGCTGCAAAATTACCTCCTACTGACATCGAAACTATTGCGGACACCTTGTCAATCATTGTTTTGTCCATTTCGTCTATAGCACTCCATTGGCTAATATAGAGTCCACTGTCATTCATATTGTCAGGAAGATCATTGTTCCACCAATAAGGAGCCAGTATTTTAACCTTGGATGAATCTGACCAATCAGACAAGTTCTTGGGTGGATACGTATTGACATATTTTTCGCCCAATGAGAGATAGCCATTCATGCTGACCTAAAATACAGATGACATTGTATCAGAAATATTTTATTAGTAGGACCTAATTTATAAAATCTCGGAATGTCTACTGTTATAATAACATTCCAATGGTGAGGTTGATATTCCCTGCCACAAAATCTCCCCCCCCCCCCACAAAAAAAAAGATGACACTTTTTGCAAAATATTGAGAAATCAAACTGATTATCTATGCTTAGTCTAACCAGATAATGTTCAAGATCGAACTCAGTCCAGGTTTTAAAGTACCTGGCAGTAGCTCAATTAGCAGGAAAGTTATTGTGTCCCAAAAAGTGTGATGGACAGACAGACAGACAGACAGACAGACGGACAGACACCAAAACTTATGATCTAGACCACTCTTCATAGAAAGATTTGATAATTTAAAATATATCCATTAGCCCTTTCGGCCGCTCCATTATGTAAAAAATTTACAAAGATATAATAATAAAGGTTATTAAAGTATGATATTGTATAGTCAATAACATATATGAGAGAGAGAGAGAAATGGGGTTTAACGTCCACTCGACACAAACTAGGTCATTTTGGGACTAACATATGGTTCAATTTTATTTCGATAATTCGCTTGTGCGTAGGGGTCTTTAGCTGTGGGAGGAAACCGGAGTGCCCGGAGGAAACCCACGAGGTTGAGAAGGCGCCCCTATCTCCATGCCCCATATGCTTACACCAGGGATCAAAACCACAGCCGCAAGCCAGAGGTGACCAGCCAGCTAGAGGTCGAAGCCCGGCACTCTAGGCCACTAGGCCATCCCAACCCCCACCCCCACCCCAATAACTTACATAGATAGAATGATACAAGTTATCAAAGTATGGTATTCTACAGTCAATGGATATCGGGCCAACAACCCCATTCTTCATCATATATTTCATCGCACTCTCTTTATTCGGTAATAACACCATCTCTAAAATAAAAACATGTAAATATACAAAATGTCACAAATACACTGATGGATTAACATTCTGTCCTTACCCTGAGTTCACAAAGCATTCTTAGACTTAAGTTAAGAATTTAGTTAACTTTCTATCACTGTTTCTGAGAAATATCTTTGATCCAGAAACACAAAACTTTGCACAGTTTCTTTTTTGTATTTGATACATTCAAACAACAAAAGTTTTATAAAGGGCTGCATTTTATTCAAAATAAGAAGGACAATTTTGAGTAATTATATTCCCGGGTACAAACTGGGTGATGTGATGATATATTAGAACTAAAAACATATTCAAACTAATTATTTTATCATAATTTTGCTTTAAATCGTTCGCAAAACATTGTAATAAAAATCTATCGAAAGAGACCATGTTTGCATCAGGCGATTACCTCTCTCCGTAACCAATGGCAACGGCAGCGGAGGACAGGGGAGAATGCATTGCATACACAAGACGATGTTGTCTGTAAGCGCTGACTATTTACTACAAATATCGAATCCTAATCAAATTCTCGGATTATCCACTTCCCGCGTCTTTTTCTGCGATTTTTATCCCAGAAATTGTTGTACGTCTAACTCTTCATAAAGTTTTTCAACATGTACACCAATCGCTCAAGTTTGTTTGCAGCCTTCAACGCCAAGCGTGCAGGTAACCTTATTCGTCGGGTTGACTATTACGGGAACCCCTTACATTTTTGTCCTGTATACGCTCCATGAGTGTTTTTCAGGGAATCCAGTATTTTTCTAGTAAGATTGGATATCTCTACTTTCCATATATACCAAAATTGTCATACTTTTATAGGCAATAACCACCCGATAAATACTTATCTGGGAACCCAACTTTAACTTAAGTCTGAGAATGCCTTGTGAACTCGGGACCAGAACAGGGAGCTATGGTGGATCAGGGAGTAGGATAATGGCTCAGCCGCATTGGCCGAGAAAATTCATCTGGATTTTATGGGGTATGGTTCCCCCTTGTCAGTGATGTAGTTTGTGGGCCTGGCAAGGGACAACGTATAATTTTTCAGATGGGATTTAAAACTGAAAACCTGTGTACACATTGCCATGCATGTAAAAGAACCCTTGACAGCTGGAATTCGATATATGAGTGGGCCATAACACCACACTGTAAGGGCAAAATTTCTCTCATAGCACACTGTATGGAGTATGCCCTTCTTCATTAGACCAGTGGAAGCAGAACAGTAGGGCGTTTAACCCCCATTTCATTTCACTTCTGACCAGGGTAATCACACTGCAAACTATTTTATTAATTACAAGTCAAATTATTTGAATGCTGCGTCAACGTCCGACGTGTCTTATGTCATACAGTTTAGATCTCCTTCCTAGCTTCATCAGACATTGTGTTATGTCGGGAATCAATCCCCTTAGCCTCAAATGGCAGGATTCCAGACCTAAGGTCTGAGGTTGAGTTTTTAATTCTAAACTGAGAAAGGCAAGTTTCATCATATTATTTTCACTGAGAACTATTAAGTAGTTAATCTATGCACCGACCTTATAGAAATCTATATCTGGGTTGTTCTTTGTAAGTCTATCGAAAGAAAAATAATTTCTCATCTATTATTAAGGGTAGAATGATGATTTAAATGGAGAATGAACAGGTTCTGGGCATTAATCAAATTTTTTCTCACCTATACAGGTAGCTCCTTTCATCATGTAACCAGGAGAACATTCACACAGAAAGGATCCTTCTGTATTGGTACAATTTGTACCTGTACCGTTACAGTGATCAAGACATTCATTTACATCTATAATATACAATATACACTAGTCAATACATCTATAATATACACCAGTCGATAATCTATAATATACACTAATAACAGATTCTAGAATAAGACAGAATATAATATCAAGAAGACATTTATATACAAACCTTCCGAACAGTTGTCACCTTTCCAATTTCCTTCACAAATGCATTTATAACCACCAAATAATTCCTGGCAATATCCACCATTTAAGCATCGTCCTTCTTCAGAACATTCTTTCACATCTAATAATATATAAACAGACACCTTCAATAGAAGGCTCCAACCTTAAGGGTTTTACTAGGTCCTCCGGTTTCCCCATCTGCTAAAGACCCCAACGCGCAGGCGAATTATTAAAATAAAATTAAACTATATGTTAGTCCCGAAATTACCAAGTTTGTGTCGAGTGAACGTTAAACCCCATTTCTTTCTATCTCTCAATAGAAGACAGGAGGTTGGATAGCATGTGAGCGCTGTATCATAAGGTCTGTCATTGAGGCAACTGGTGTAGTTTCGAATCCCTGGTTGTACGTGTGTTTTCTCTGGGTTTCCCCACAGCTAAAGACCTGCAAGCGAGCAATTATTTACTTAATTGCAAGCAAGCAATTATTTACTTAACTTCATGACACGTTTTATCAATGAGCATGTATTTACTTACATTCATGACATGTTTTATTAATGAGCATGTATTTACTTACCATCATGACACGTTTTACCCATGAGGGTATTAGGACAATCACACGTAAAGTCGCCGATGCCATCTGTACATGTTACGTTATTATTACACGGATTCGGCTCACAATCATTCTTAACTACAATAAATATGGAATAATTTAACATCAATTCACGAAAGACATTTTCTTGGGATTTTCTGGTTTGCTTTACCCTTATCAGTTCACTTCAGACATTTTCTGGTGTGCATTTGATCTCACAGCAGCACACAGTTGCAGAGGGAGTCATGGTGGCTCAATTGTACGTGACAAAGAATAGGGTCACATGTTCAACCTTGTGGGGTTTCCTCCGGGTCCTCCAGTTTCCTACCACGGCTAAAGACCCCTACACACAAGCGAATTATTGAAATAAAATTAAACCATATGTTAGTTCCGAAATGACCTAGTTGTGTTTAGTGGACATTTAACCCCTTTTTTCTCTCTTTCTTATTACAGCACAGCACATACTTACATCTGTTACACAATAACATAGATTCTAATGATGATTTTGACGTACCTAGCTCACAGTTTTTTCCTGTAAAATCGGCTGGACATGTACAGTTGTAATCACCAGAACCCATATCATGGCTGCATGTTCCATTATTACACGGCTTCACAGCACATTCGTTAACATCTAAAATACATGAGAACAAAATTAAATAAAAGATCAAAGACACATCATCTGTTGATGTTGTGGGAAGCCACACTGGCTCAGTGAATAAGACACTGCCCTGCTCACTAGAGGGTTCGTAGTTCCCCACCGATGTTGGTTCAGCCACTGCTTCAGGATTTTCCATCATGTTTTCTACGATAGCTCTTTATCTAAATCTTACATAATGTATCTTTGATAACAAAATATAAGAAATTCTGAAAACTTTAAATTTCTAGATATATATAAAATATATACCTTCGGTACAAGTTTTTCCCATCCAACCACGGGTACAGTTACACGTGAATGAATTGGTTCCGTTATCTGTACAGACTCCATCATTGTGACACGTATCATTCATACAATCATTGACGTCTGTAAAAAATATAGCAAATAGTAGTACATGAAAATACAACCTGGGTCGTGGGATCCAATAATTTGACAGAAGTATATGAAAATACAACAAGAGCCCAATAATTTGACAGTGTTATATGAAAATACAACCAGAGCTATTGGAACAACAGCCACATCCAATAATTTGACTGGGTCGTTGGAACTGCAGTCACATCCAATAATAGTACATGAAAACAGAAGTAACCAGGGCTGTCTGAAAAGTTGGCAGGGCCGTCTGATCAAAGGGGCAGACCATCTCAACAAGGGGGCAGAGCCATCTGAACAAGGGGCAGGGCCATTTGAACAAGGGGGCAGGGCTGAACAAGGGGGCAGGGCTGTCTGCACGCACGGGCAATCAGGTAATCTTTGTATGTGACTTTAATTTTTTCGAACGTTTGTGTTGATTAATCTTTGTTGTTAAAAAAACTAAGCCGGTGCAATGAAACCCAGGGAAAGACTGTCTTAACCCTTAACCGGTTAAGAAAATGTGTCTTTGTTCAACATTTTTTGACAAAAAACATAATTTAACGATGTTGGGAATGTTAAAGACTCTCAAAGTCATTGAAACGCCTATATATGATTCCAACTCGGATTATATCGATGACACCGATTCTGAAGACAATATTTCTGACGAAAATGATTTGCAAATTATAGATCAACTTATCCCCTTCAACTTTTTTATTGGTGTCGAGAGGCTATCACTTATAATTATTCTGCAGTAGTCGATTGAAATAGGCATACGAAATATTTCATGTTAGTTTTTTTTAAGCCTGACCAGTTGACGTCATAGCGTCAAAATGACGTTGACCGGTTAAGGGTTAATGTATAGGTGCACTGGGTAATTTACATATGTTGTGACTATGTTGTACACAATGGTACATGAAAACAGAAGCGTTGAAGGGGTCCTAAGGCTGGGGTGTCTTAATGCATGGGCACACTGGGTAGTTGCCCAGAGGAACCATGCTAATTTGTGTAGGTTGTAACTTGATGTCAGAATAGGTGCTGTATAGAAATTATTGACAACAGTTTAATAAAAGTAAAGATTTCTACCTGTATCACAAAGCCATCCCTGCCAACCTGTTGTACAATTACAGGTATAATTAGATTCGCCATTAACACAAACAGCCTCGTTAGTACAGGTATTATTTACACAATAATCAACTGGAAATATACAAATGTAAACTTTAATTAGTAGAGATATAGTTTAATTAGAGTATAATTAGAACAGATATAGTTTAATTAGAGTATAATTAGAACAGATATAGTTTAATTGGTACTGATATAGTTTAATTAGTGTATAATTAGAACAGATATAGTTTAATTGGTACTGATATAGTCTAAATAGTACATATATAGTTTAACTGGTACTGATATAGTCTAATTAATAAAGGTATAGTACAGGGCCCTGATTCACGAAACCTTAACTAAAGATAAAATCCTAATTTTAGTAGATACTTCAGTGTAGATTGGCTAAGCACTAAAATCAATCTAATATTATCCAATCAAATAACTAAAATTTCGATTTTATCTTAGTTAAAATTTCGTGAATAAGGCCCCAGATATAGCTTCAATCACCTTACAGAGAGGAAGAAAGAGAAATGAGGTTTAACATCCACTTGATACAAACTAGGTCTTTTCAGGACTAGCACATGTTTCAATTTGATTAAAATAGTTAGCTTGCGCGTAGGGGTTTTTAGCAGTGGAAGGAAACCAGGTGACCCTACTCTTTGACTCAACGACAGACTTCATGATACATTGCGCACATGCTAAACATTTACCATCCAACCCCCTCAATCCCTTCAAATGATAATATCACAGACAAAAGCTTGGTGGATTGATCTGTTTCCTTTTACACCTGTCTAGTCCTTCGGATGGTCTTAAAAACCGTTCACATTAAAGATCCCTTGACAATTGGAATTCAATATAATAGTTACAGTAGGCAAAAGTGCTGCTGCTCAGGCAAAATGTGCCTCATAGCATACTGTGTGGTGTATACCTGTCTTCATTAGCCCAGTTCGGCGCAGGAAAATGGGACGTTAAACCACATTTCATTTCATTTATTTTTTACCTTGTGAACAATTTAAACCCAAAAATCCAGAGGTACAGTTGCATGAGTAGGAGTTGGTTCCAGTGTCCTTACACTCTCCATTTTGACATGGTGACGGATCACAATCATTGACGTCTGCAAATAACATAATCAAACATTAGTTATGATCATTTGTCCAAAATGTTCATTGATTATTCTGTTTCTATGCAACTTGTAAATTTGAGTATTTTTGTGGGTTGTGGTGATATGGCTGATGAAACTAAATGTTATATTCATGTCTAGATATGCCCCACCATCACAATGAACACTATAACTTTTACCAAATTCAAGAGTCAGTGGAAGACCTCTTGGGTCCCCCTAACCAAAAGTCTTTAGTCGGCAACTGTTAAGACTTGTTAACCATGTGAACTCTTTTGGGTAAGGGGGAAGTTGGTCTAGACAAATAGCAAGCCCTGGTGGTTCAGCAAGTATCGTAACCATGACAACCTATCAAAATAAGGCTTTTTTATATTTAGCTGTCACTCATCCGATATCTTTTAAGATTGGTCGAATAGGCAGTTAGTATCCCCCTAAACTCCAATAATTTATTAGGAGCCGAGATGGTTCAGTTAGCATGCCACCAGTGGTGAAGGACCATAGGATAGAGTAGTTTCGAGGGGTTTCGATGGCTGAATGGTTAGTGTGCGCACGCTGTATCCTAAAGCCTGCCATTGAGTCAACTGGCGTGGTTTCGAATCCCGGGTTGTACGTGGCAAGGAGTAGGGTCGCCTGTCCAGCCTCTTGGGTTTTCTCCGGGGACTCCACTTTCCTCTCACTGCTAAAGACCCCTACGCGCAAGCGAATTATTGAAATAAATTTAATGCATATGATAGTCCCAAAATGACCTAGTTTGTGTCAAGTGGACTTTAAATTCAATTTCTCTCTCTCAGAGTGGTTACCCCTAGTCAGTGGTACAACCTAGCCCTGAGTTCACAAAACATTCTCAGACTTAAGTTAAGAATTAATAAAAATTGTTCGCCTTATTTTAACTAAAATATAGTCCTTTATAAAACTTTTGTTGTATTAATTAACCAAATACATCAATAAGAAACTATGTGCAAAGTTTTGTGTTTCAAGATCAAAGACATTTCTCATAAACAGTGTTTGAAAGTCAAGTAAATTCTTAAGGCCGAGAATACTTTGTGAACTCTGGGCCTGGTTTTCCCAGCTGTTAGTCGTGCAGGGCGGAATGGTTTTCCTTTGTCAGTTGTGCAGAATGAAGAGCCTAGCAAGAAATATCATCTAGTTGTTTAGGGGTTTGTACATATAAGAACCCTTGACAGGTAAACTTTGATGAAGAGCAGGCAAACTGTCCCTCGTAGCTGCCTTTAACTATCCAGTTGGTACCACAAAATAGACTCTAATCTCTTTATTTCTACAAGCTGAGCACACACAGCTTTGTGTTGTTGCAGAGAGAGGAAGAGAGAAAACAATGGGTTTTTTTAACCTCCTCTTGATACAGACTTTTGCCTGATCAGCAACACTACGGCTTACTCTTAATTCAAATTCCAACTGCCAAGGACTCTTCTATGTGCACGGCAATGTGTACACGGGACCTCAGTTTTTCATCACATCCAAAAAGAAAAATTACACATTGCACAGTGTCAGCCCTTCTCAGCCCTTCGACCTTCAGCACTGACAATAGGGAACCAACCTGGAAAATCCTGACGAACGACGACAAAGAGAGATTAAAGTTATTTACCTGTATCACAAAGCAATCCCTGCCAACCTGTTGTACAATTACAGGTATAATTAGAATCACCATTACTACAAACAGCCTCGTTAGTACAGGTATTATTTACACAATAATCAACTGAAAATATACAAATATATACTTTAATTAGTACTGATATAGTTTAATTAGTAATGATATAGTCTAATTAATACAAATATTTCGTCTTATTTGAACCAACACAGTTTAATTAGTGCAGATATAGTTTAATTAGTGCAGATGTAGTTTAATTAGTACAATTGTAGTTTAATTGGTAGGCCTACAGATGTAGTTTAATTGGTACTGATATAGTTCAATTGGTACTGATATAGTTCAATTGGTACTGATATAGTTCAATTGGTACTGATATAGTTCAATTGGTACTGATATAGTTCAATTGGTACTGATATAATTCAATTAGTACAGATGTAGTTTAATTAGAACAGATGTAGTATAATTAGTATTAATATAGTCTAATTAGTAAAGATATTAAGTACCAACATATCTTCTAATTAGTACAGAGAGAGAGCTAAATGGGGTTTAATGTCACAAACTCGGGACTAACATATAGTTTAATTTTATTTAACTAATTCACTTGCATGTAGGGGTCTTTAGCAGTCGGAGGAAACCGGAGGACCCAGAGTAAACCCACGAGGTTGGACAGGCAACCCTACTCTTTGTCACGTACAACCGGGGATTCAAAACCATGTCAGTTGATTCAATGACAGGCTTTATGATACAGAGGAAATCGGAGGACCCGGAGAAAACCCACGAGGTTGGACAGGCAACCCTACTCTTTGTCACGTACAACCGGGGATTCAAAACCACGTCAGTTGATTCAATGACAGGCTTTATGATACAACGCGCACGTGTTAACCATTTGACCAACCACCCCCCACCCCCATCTAATTAGTACAGATATAATTTCTAATTAGTACAGATATAGTTTCTAATTAGTACAGATATAATTTCTAATTAGAATAGATATAGTCTATTTAGTACTGATATAGTTTCTTATTCATACAAATTTCGTTTTTAATTAGTACAGATGTTGTCCCCAATCCTCCTCGCCTATTTGGGAAATATTTACCTTGTGAACATGTAGCACCTAACCATCCGGCTAGACAGGTACAGTTGTATGAATTCGTTCCAAGATCCATACATACTCCATTATTGCTGCACGAAGTGGAATTACAATCATTCACATCTGAAAACAAAATCAACACACTTAAAACATCTGATCAAAGGTCATAAAGAAGAACACTTGGAAGTCACTGTGGCTCAGCTAGTAAAACATTGGCTCATTACCGTTTTTCGACTCTGGATTTTCTGGCGTGGTTCCCTCTTGTCAGTTGTGCAGAGAGAAGGCCTGGCAAAAAATCAAATAAGTCCCCCACACAAATATTGCGCCAAAAATAATGATTTCTTGGTTCTTAGGAGTGTTCTTAGCCAGCCACATCCTCAGCCCCTCCAAAAAATTCTGTAGGCCGACCAAATTTTATGAGCTGGCTACGGGCCAGCTGTATGTAGCATTTGAAGCAAAAATAAAGATCAGCAGATTTGGCTCTAAGAAAATGTATCTTTAAAACATAATATAATTATTTTACCTTCTGTGCATGTTGGACCTTGCCATCCTGTGGTACAGGAACAATTAAATGAATTCAAACCATTGTCAACACATGTTCCGTTGTTTGAACACGATGATGGCGTACAATCATTTACATCTAAAATAATATCATGACATAAATAATATTGAAGATAAAATTGAGAGAAATCGGATTCAACGTCAACTTGACCAAACTAGATAATTTTTGGACTAACATATATATGGTTTAATCTTATTTCTTTAATTTGCTTGCTCCTAGGGTTTGTTAGCTGTGGGAGGAAACTCGACAACCCGGAGAAAACCCACGATGTTGGACATGCAGCCCTACTCCTTGTCACATACAACCGGGGAATCGAAACCAAGCCACTTGACTGAAGTACCCTGAAAACAATATTTTAGGTACAAGCAAGGAACTTAACTTAATGACGGTCCTTACGATCTAATTTCAAACGGGATAGATAGTCATATCAGCTATGGAATAATGCTGTACGTCAATAACTGGGGGGATACATATACCCCTCTCCAAACACGTCCTTTCTCTCATTACACACCCTTTCTCTCATTACACACCCACTCTCTCTCCATACACATCCTCTCTCAATATACACCCTCTCTCCATACACAAACTCTCTCTCCACACACACCCTCTCCAACACCCTCTCTGTCTCCATACACACACCCTCTCTCTCCATACACACACCCTCTCTCTTTCCATAAACACCCTCTCACTACACACACACCCTCTTCATACACCCTCTCTCTCTCCATACACACCTCTCTCTCTCCACACACATCCTCTCTCAATATACACCCTCTCTCCATACACAAACTCTCTCTCCACACACATCCTCTCCATACACCCTCTCTGTCTCCATACACACACCCTCTCTCTCCATACACACACCCTCTCTCTTTCCATAAACACCCTCTCACTCCACACACACTCTCTTCATACACCCTCTCTCTCTCTCCATGCACACCTCTCTCTCTCTCTCCACACACACCCTCTCCATACACCCTCTCTCTCCATACACATCCTCTCTCCATACACAACCTTTCTCTCCATACACACATACAGTCTCTCTCTATATATATACACACTCTCTCTCCATACACATTCCTCTCTCTCTCCATGTATACCCTATCCATACACACCCTCTCTCCATACACAACCTCTCTCTCCCTGTACACACCCTCTCTATTTCTCCATACACACCCTCTCTCCATACACACCCTCTCCATACATACCTTCTCTCTCTCTCCATACACACCTTCTCTCTCTCTCTACATGCTCATCCCCTCTCTTCAAACACACACACCCTCTCCATACACCTTTGCTGTCTCCATAGCACCCTCTCTCTCCATACACACATTTGTGGAATCAAATTTTAAGTTATGGGTTAGGGCTCATGCTAAGTTGTAGTTGTCTAGGTGCACAATAGATATAAATAAATTTTTACCTGTATCACAAAGCCATCCCTGCCAACCTGTTGTACAATTACAGGTATAATTAGATTTCCCATTAATACAAACAGCCCCATTAGCACAGGTATTATTTAGACAATAATCAACTGAAAATATACAAATATATACTTTAATTAGTACTGATATAGTTTAATTAGTAATGATATAGTCTAATTGGTACTGATATAGTTTAATTAGTACTAATATAGTCTAATTAGTACTGATATAGTTTAATTAGTACTGAGATAGTCTAATTAGTGCAGCTACAGTCTAATTAAAACAACTATAGTCTAATTAGAACAAACATAGTTTTATTTATACAAATAAAGTGTAATCAATACATACATAACCTTATTAAAACATATTTTGTTTCAGTGGTACAAAATGGTTTCCCTTTATCCTTTTGAACCATGAAACTGCCATAGCCGACAATAATCCTTACCAAGGTATGGTAAAGGGAGAACTTTAATATAAAACGAAGATAAACAAAATACAGTATTGATATCATCAGACCTGGAAATAACGGTTTTAGATGTACCTGACAAAATGTCAGACACTAATGAAATAGTACCTGACATTTTCAACTTAGTGACGGACATGTATTAATAATATCATTAAAAAAGACAAATCAGTGCTGGACAAAATGACAGGCACCAGAGGTTTTGTGCCTGACAAAGCCTCAATCTGTGCCTGACAATGTCAGTGACAGGTGCCTTATTTCCAGGCTTGGATATCATATGTAATCATATTGTCTATTTAATTAGTTTCCTGGTTGCCTGTCCAATCGTGTGGGTTTTCTCAGGGTCCTCCTGTTTGATTCCCCGGTTGTATGTGACAAGGAGTAGCACCGCCTGTCCAACCTCAAGGGTTTTCTCTGCATCCTTCAGTTTCCTCCTACATATTAGTCCTGAAATGACCTAGTTTGTGTCGAGTGGACGTTAAACCCATTTGTCTCTCCCTTCCTCTCTTTTTAATTAAAGCTATTAGTAACTCAAGTATGTAAATATTGCTTAATTAGAACTATTAGACTAGAACAGCCAGTATGAAGTACCTGTATATAAATATTGTTTAATTAGAGCCATCAGGCTAGATCACCCAGTATTTATATAATGATTAACTCAAGTATACAAATATTGTTTAATGAGTAAAAGCCACTGAATGAGACGGTGGCAAAACAAATCGTCTAAAACACGATTCCGAGTGGTATTCAACTATTCATTCTATTCTGCCACATCAAACAGAATTCTTGTTGTTCTAACAATCACAGAATAATTGAATTCACCAGGCCATATTTGTCGATCTGACAAGGAATGTTTTCATGACAACATTAAAAAGTTTTTCAAACAGCGTTTACTATATACATTTTTAAGTCAATCAACTGATCAATGTAGAAAAATTGTATAAACAAATATCTGATTTCCTGTGATGAAGGGGGGTGCATTGCCGAATGAATCGTTTGACACGTGCACGTGTGATCATAAAGTCTGTCCAGGACTTACACTGGCTTTCTTTTTTTTTTCCGCCAAAATGGATAATAATTTACATATAATAAAATGTTTATATCTTTTTCTGCCAAAAATGTGTGATAACATACAACACAGGGGCGGATCTAGGAATTGTGAAAAGGGGGGGGCGTCGCAAAGTGGGCGCACTGACCGTGGAGACAGGGCACACCATCCCCCAAGATCATTATCCGTCACTTCCTTGCATCTGTAGCCATTCCAAGAGCTATCTGGTTGATATTTTCGTCTACGTAAACGTTCGGAACGGACATAATTTTTATTTGGGTCTGAGAAAAAGGCACTTTTAGCAGTAAAAAAGGTCACTGATAGAAAATTAGAAATTAGGGGGGGGGGGGGGCGCCCCCATTGAATCCGCCTCTGCAACAATTTTATTTTTCGGGTAGGCCTATCACAAAACAATTACTGCAGGCCTATCACAAAACAACAAAATCTGTCTTCATATAATACATTAGCCCAGTTTTGAGATGATTTACTAAGATCAGATTTTTTTGGATTTTTTTTTTTGTTGACATGAGCCTGGAGATCGGGTGTTCGATCCCTGCATAAGCTGAGAAAGTTCATCCAGATTTTCCAGCATTATTCTCCCTTGTCAGTGATGCAGAATGGCGACTCTGACAAGAACAGATGTCTAGTCTAGTCAATAAGTCATTTGGATGGCACCAAAAACCAAGGTCCTGTGTAAACATTGGCGTGCACGTAAAAGATCCCTTGGCAGTTGGAATTCGATATAAGAGAAGGCTGTAGTGCCACTGTATGGGAAAAATTTCCCTCATAGCACACTGTATGGCTTACACCCATCTTAATGAGCCTAGTTCAGAGCAGAACAGTTGGACGTTAAACCCTATTTCATTTCCTTTCATTATGATTAATTCAAGAGGTTTTTATTTGGTGTTTTGTTTTGTGTTAAACAATAATAATTTTATAATCAAAATGGCTGACAATTTATTTTGAAGAGATAGAGGATATTTGTCGTTTTGTCGTGAATAACATATTTAATTTCATCGAGAAGCAAGAAAACTACGAATGCGTAGCATGAGTGAAAATATAAACGTTTTCTTGCTTAGAGATGAAATAAAATACGTTATTCACGACAAAACGACAAATGTTCTATTTATTTTATGATTTTACAATCATTTTAGGTAAAACAACATGGACTACTGCTAGCCAGTGGAATAACACTTTTATTTCACTGATAAAACGCGGTATTCCACTACTGATCACAAAATAAAATATTTTTATAGTTGAATTCTGTATACCCACTTAGCCCCCACGATCCCGCCTAATCATAATAATGACTTGAGACAGGCTGTATATATATCATCAGCAATCACCAATCAACTAATCAATAATCTGAGACAATTGTTTAGTATTACTCATTGACACAAGTTGGTTAATTTAATTGCGGCACTGCGTGATTGTGATTGACACTCAATGTCATGGTCAATTTAGGATATAACGATCAGAATTTTAAGATTTTTTTCCACCAGTTCTCAATGTACCTAAAAATAAAATTAAACAACTTCAGAAACTTCAAAATAAAGCAGCCTGGATCATAACCAAGATAAAACCAAATGAACATATGACACCAATTGTGAAAGATCTCCATTGGCTTCCAGTTTGTCTACGTATATTTTTCCAGAGTGGTTTTCCCTTGTCAGTGATGCAGGACAGAGGGCCTGACAAGAACTGCTGTCTAGTCATTTGGATGGGACGAAAAACTGGGGTCTCGTGTACAAATTTGCGGGCACGTAAAAAATACCTGGGCAGTTAGAATTTGATGTAAGAGTAAGCCTATAGCGCCACTGCCCGGGCAAAATTTCCTCAAAGCACATTGTATGGTGTATGCCTGTCTTCATTAGCCCAGTTCGGAACAGAACAGTAGGACATTAACCCATTTCGTTTCGTCAACGTATCCTGTCATATTAATAATAAATTGAATATATCATATGTTAAAATCAATATGAATACCTGTAATTAGTATTTATTTTTAACACCAGTGATATCATATCGATCAGAGTTGTCCTCTACTAAACAACTTCCATCATTTGTTACACTTTAAGGTTCTTTGAATCGGTTCTTGATGACAACACTGGTTTAAACTTTATATACTACGTTTATTCTTCTTTAAAAAGGGGGGTTGGATGGCAGAATGGTTAGCACGTGCGCGCTGTATCATAAAGCCTATCATTGAGTGAGCTGGCGTGGTTTCGAATCCCCTGTTGTACGTGACAAGGAGTAGGGACACCTGTCCAACCTTGTGGGTTTTCTACGAGTCCTTCGGTTTCCTCCCACTGCTAAAGACCCCTATGTGTCTTGAATTTTATTTCGAAATCTTGGCTTACTCATTATTGTCAAAATGTCAAATATTACTTTTAACATATTTTTTTACTAGTAATACTCATTTAAGATACATTGAAGGGCCGGATTAAGAGGGTGTTGACAGGGATGAAGACAATGACAGGCTTTATGATACAGGGCACAAGTTAACTATTTGCCCATGCAGCCCCACAAATAAAATTCAAACCCATGCTGCACAAGTGAAATGTATACTGCACAATATTTTAAAGAAAATACATCACATGTTGACAATAAACGAATATTTCAAAATAAAATTCAAACTCATGCTTCACGCGTGAAATGTTTATTACGCAATATGTAAAAGCAAATATAGGATATGTCGACAATACACTAATATATAATAATAAACTATATCCAAGAAATCAATAAATTATGAATGTGTCGTTCTACTTACGGGCTACCGAATAAAGAGAATTGATTAATAATACTAAGTTTTAAAAGGCTTCATACTGCGATTAATCTATACCATGACAGGCTGACTCATGATACAAGTAAACAAATATATCACATTATTAATTTCCCCACATTCAATGCTTTGTCAACCAGGTGAAATACCACGCCTTAATACAAAAACAGGTGGATTGTTATATGACTTTAAAGCAGAATTAATTAATAAGAATTGGTGTTTTTATCAAATTAAGAATTGGGGCTTTTCTCAAATTAAGAATTTGGGCTTTTATCAAATTAAGAATTGGTGCTTTTCTCAAATTAGGAATTGGTGCTTTTCTCAAATTAAGAATTGGTGCTTTTATCAAAATAAGAAAAGAATCAGGTTATAATCTTTTAGAGATATTTAGTTACTCGATAGAGAGAGAGAGAGAGAGAAATGGGGATTAATGTACTCTCATCACAAACTATGTCATTTTGAGACTAAGATATGGTTCAATCTTATTTCGATAATTTGCTTGCACATTGGGTTCTTTAGCAGTGTGAGGAAACCGGAGAAAACCCATGGGTATGAGGTTGGACTTTAGATGCTACTCCTTGTCATCTACAACATGGGAATCGAAACCATGCCGGTTGACTCAATCACCACAAACCCCTTATGATACAGGGGGTTGGGATGGCCTAGTGGTCTAGAGTGCCACGCTTAGACCTCTAGCTAGCCGGTTTCAAGCCCTGGTGTGAGCGTATGTGGCATGGAGATAGGGGCGCCTTCTCAACCTCGTAGGTTTCCTCCTGGCACTCCGGTTTCCTCCCACTGCTAAAGACCCCTACGCTCAAGCGAATTATTGAAATAAAATTAAAAACCATATGTTAGTCCCGAAATGACCTAGTTGTGTCGAGTGGACGTAAAACCCCATTTCTCTCTCTCTCTCTCTCCTTAGGATACAGCGTGAACATGCTGAACAATCAGCCATCCAATCCCCAGTGGGCTAATGAAGATAGGCGTATGCCATACAGTATACAAAATGACCCCCCCACACACACACACACACCTGACCCCTGGCATCAATACCTCAAATCACCTGTTTAATTACCTAAATTACCAATGTTCACCTGTATTATTATCTGAATTAAGATATCCGCCTATATATTTACCTGCATAAAGATCACCTGTCGCATTATCTGAATTAAGATATTCATTTGTATTATTTACCTATAACGGGATCACTGTTCTAAGATATGTACCTGTATTGCATTAGCTGTGATGAATTACGATATTCACTTGTATTAAGATATTTAATCTATAATAATTATAGGTTAAGAGAGAGAGAGAGAGAGAGAGAGAGAGAGAGTTTAACATCCACTAGACACTAGACACGAAATAATTTGCTTGTGTGTAGGGGTTTTTAGCAGTGGAAGGAAAACGGAGGACCTGGAGAAAACCCACGAGATTGGACAGGCTATAGCTTTAAGATATTCCCTTGCATTATTTACCTGTATGAGATTGTTTGTATTAAGATATGTACCGGTATTGCATTAGCTCTAGGCCTATTACCTGAAGTTTTATCTAAATTAAGATTTCTACCTCTATTTTTTACCTGTATTAAGATATCTAATCTTTAATAATCATAGCATTCAGATATGGGGATCGTCTGTATTAAGATATTTACCTGTATTGCATTAGCTGTATTACCTGAATTAAGATATTTACCTGTATTTTCTACCTGTATTCAGACATTTAATCAATAATAATTACAGCATTAATAATCAAGGAAATCAATCTAACCATCTCATAACCTGGGCGTTTTTTTTAACTCATAAATATTTGCCTTAAAAACATGATTGATTTTTTCACCAGGTATTTCAATCCGACTCAAATGTCACATAATCAACTCTCCCGTCTCAAGCTTTCATCTGTCTATCGATATTCCAATCAATTGATACGGAAAGCGTATAATTCACTCGACTCAAGAGTGATTATCAAAATGTCAAATGTACTTATTAACATTTAGAAACTGTGAATAATGATGTTCGAAATACAAAATCAATGCAATACCAGAGCATAAAATACCTTAATACAGAGAGTGTTCGAAATGAAAAATTTATGTGATTCCACTGTATAAAATACCTTAATACAGAAGGGTGTTTGAATACTGAAACATTTCTTGATTGATGAATAGCTTTAGTTTTAGACTACTTTTTTTATACATTTCACAGATGTGGTTGCTTGTATAGTTGAATTTTACTACAGTATGCTTACATTCGTATTCCTTGTAGCATATAGCAGATCATGACCCATGCTGGCATTACACCATGATTTCTTTGGGTTGTATTCCGGTTTGTTTTCAAATTTGAGTGAAGTCTGTGTCACTAGAGACACGGGACTGTACAGGGCAGTGGACGCTTATGGTTACCCCTCGAATCCATTCACTTTATTTGAATTGTTTGTTTAATTGTGGTGTCTGAGTATGATGTCTTGTCCATGTATTTGTTTCTATGTAATTTATGTGTGGTGCAGTTCCCCTGCACTTACTTTTAAAAGCCCCACCCCCAGCAGTTGCAAACCCTTAAAAATGGCTGTTGTTTAAAATATATAGGGGAAGTAATTGGATATAGAAGTATATACGCATTAATTATTCAATGTTAAAAATCACTGTGGGGTGGCGACGGCTTACATAAATTTTCAAAAAATACTTATCACCTTTCTATACCTATACAAGGAAGAATATTATATGGTGATATCGTGAGATTTAGGCTAAAACAATATAATTTTCTGTTTCTTAATGTCTTGAATAAATAGTTAGCCTACTTGAATCATGAGAGAGAAAGAGAGAGGGATGTGGTTTAACCTTCCACTCGACACAATCTAGGTCATTTTGGGACTAACACACAGTTCGATATTTTCATTAAATTGTTTGCACATAGGGGTCTTTAGCACTGGGAGGAAACCGGAGAACCCAGAGAAAACTCAGGGGTTGCACAGACACCCTTAGCTCCAGGAATTAAAACCACACTATTTGACTCGATAACAGACCTTATGATCAAGTGCATCACATGGTAACTATTCGGCCATCCACCCCCCTGAAACATGTGAAAGATTTTTACCTTAAAATCTCAAGAATTTGAAACTAAAATCCAACATTTTACCATTGGTACACAAATCGTGTAATATAATGCATTTCAGCGCCATTTGTTACAGGGGGCTCAAAGAACGGGGCTAGACATATTGCACAAATCGTGTCAAACAGTGACGCCATATTCGTATCTTGAGAGTATTCACAATAAATATCATCAGTGCAGACTTGAATAACCAGACACCAGATTTGCCATTTGATTGAGACTTCTGGCATATTTCGCTGAACATAACTGATTGAAAATAAGAGTAAAAACTGAAACTATTTTGAATGTAAATCAGTTTACATACGTTCATATTACATTAGTAAATACATTCCGACCCATTTCTAGGTCCCAAATATTAGCGATTTAGCTCCTTTACACCCCATTTCATTGCTGAAGAATAAGAATCAACTTGGTTTGGCCTAGAGTACAATTATCTTGAGAGTATCAACTTGTTGACTTTTGCTCCATTAATTCTTATTTATAACATGAAACAAGTGACAAAATCGTGAGTGTGGATATCAAATAAAACTTGAATACCTGCGAGTATCTATATGAATTAGACCTTTGTATTTTATATCTGTGTTTTATCACTACTTGAAATAAACCAACAACACCCTAATAATAACATTTATACAATAGATTATTCAAACAATCCTCCTCCTTCTTATATTTATATAGTAAATTATTATAATCATAATGAATAACAACGGAGGGAGAGCGAGGGAGAGAACTGGGGTTTAAGGTCTAGTCGACACAAATAATTTCCTAGCACAAGGGTCTTTATGTGGGAAGAACCCCATGCCCCCCCCCCCCAGGACTCTTAGAGAGAGAGAGGGAGAGAGAGAGAGAGATGTCAACTCGACACAAACTTGGTCAGTTCAGGACTAACAAACGGTTCAATTTTATTTCAATAATTCCCTTGCAGATATTTGTCTGTAGCAATGGGAGGAAACCAGAGAATGTGAAGAAAATCCACAAGGTTGGACAGACAATCCTTCTTCTTTTAACATATATACAAGCAGGGAATCTAAACCAGATGGGGTTTAACCCCCATTAGATGCAAATTACGTCATTTCAGGACTAACCAACATTTCAATTGTATTTGATTAATTCACTTGCGCATAGTGATATTTAGCAGTGGGAAGAAACCAGAGAACTCAGAGAAACCCCATGAGGTTGGCCAGGTGACCTTACTGGAAAGCAAGCAACTTGAATCAACCAATAGACCACCAAATAACAAAGCCATGGTGATTCAGTGAGTAAGACGTTGACTCGCCAACCTGCAGGTCCTGTGTTTGATCCCTCTGCCGACCGAGAAAGTTCATCCGTGAATAGTGATTCAGATGAGACAAAAAAAAGAGGTCCTTTATACACACTGACATGCACGTAAAAGATCCCTTCGCATTTGGAATTCAATATATATATACCCAATTGAAATAAAATTAAAATAAAAAACAATAGTAGGCTCTGAATTGAACAACTATATCATTATTAATTGTTAATATTGTTATGCTGTGTCCATCTTCAATAGAAGGCTTGATCTCGCTTTAACTATTTACATCTTATTAAGGCCTTCACGCAATACCCTGCATATTGCGGCACTAATTTCGATTGGGTACAAGCCCAGCTTGTGAGCTTAAGGGATTCCTTGGTTGGAGCAAATGTGTTATGTCCTAATGATGCACCTGTGATGGAAAATCTCCTCTCATCCGAGCGCCCGAAGGGCGCGATGGATGAGAAGGATTATATGAATATATAAAGCCCGAGGGCTCGAGGATTTATATTGCATATTTTCTTATTGATCTAATAAAATATGTATACTTTACTCAACATTTAAAGTCTAAAAATAGCACAATTGCGCACGCAGCACTGTGGCAACATCCGCCTAGCAACATGTATAAAACGAGATAGATCTCAGCACAAGTTGTCTCTTTAAAGTTTGTTGGCAACCATATATATAGCACTGGGAGGGCTTAAAGGGAGGGAATATAAATCCTCGAGCCCTCGGGCTATATATATTCATATAATCCTTCTCATCCATCGCGCCCTTCGGGCGCTCGGATGAGAGGAGATTATATTCCACTATATGCCCTTCGGGCATCTCAGATTTATATTGCATCATTCAAAGGGTTGTCAACAAAAAAAGAAAACAAATAGTAGGCTGTTAAAATTTGTCCATATAGTTAAAAAATACATTATTTTGTGTAGATCTATATCATAGAACTCGTAAAATAACAAACTTATCATAGTTCCATGATACTGTTTTAAGATTGTCTGAAATATAGCATCCAGAATATAAAAGATGTAGATCAGGAAGTTGAATGAATTGATTGCCGCTTAAATACATAAATATCAATTCCTGCCAGTACAAAAAAATGGTTTCTCAAGCCAACGGCCAGAGGTAGATGGCATTACTGCTCTGAACGTAATACATGTATGAGAATTATACAAAACATTTGAAAAGACTTCCTAACATCTTGAGTTAAACTCAGATAATACTGCAGAGTATAGCATGGACAGTATAGCATGGACATAAAGTTTTATCAGTAAACTAATCCAATTTGACTTGGTATAAGATTGACCAGAAGTTTTCAAAATTCTACTAACTCCTAAGGTAATAGCATTGCCATAATCTAGAAAGCGATTAAATCTAAAAGCTGTTAATGTCTGGCACCTTTGGGCTGAATCTAGAGCCAATAAGCTCACTGTTTTATAAGTGAGAAAATTCAAAATTATATCTTCTAACTTGCAAAAGAAAATTAAATAGAAACACTCCAGGTTGCTTCAAAACCACATTTTGGAGGATCAAGATTAAATAATTTGCAATACTTTCTACAGTGGGATCCCAAAGGATCAATTTGTTTCCAAACTGACTAAAAATTCATCATCTCATGGCCAGATTATACTGTTTATAAATTCCTGGTCTCCAGGACCTGACAATAAGTGTCAGTAGTGTGTTGTGATAGTCCTCTATTAGTGAGGGATTGGTTAATATGAGACGAGCGTTCATGTAAAAACTTTTGCCTCCCATGGGGTGGCACATCCCATGTTGAACAAAATGCAGGTAGTTCTTCGGTAGGAACAAATGAATGGGGTTTGAAATTAGTATTGCTAAGAGTCAAGAACACTATACCGGTGTTGGCCACCCTGGCACTATAATTATAGCATATATATTTTGAGATACTTTGCAACTACACAAACTTTCAGTGAGCGGAGAAAAAAGTATGGATGGAAAATAAAACAACAAATCTAAATACATCATCGAGCCAAACAAAATGGATCTGACTGTCAAGACACATACTTTTTACAACTTGGAAAATTAGCTGTGATGTAAATGGATCTATGTCCAGTACAAATAAAAGGTTACAAACCCTCTGAAAATGTGTTTATTCAACTTCAATTCTCAATCTAATTAAAATATAGATCTATATTTCGTTTCGTTTTTTATACTTTCGATGGCCTACACTCATGTAGATCTAACTAGTTATAGTGAACGCTCACGTTCTATGACGTCAGGTATCAAGCACGGGACATTTGACCCGATAACGTCAGTATTCGATTAACCAATTAGCGATCGCCATGCTTTTCAAAATCCACTTAAGTTTTGTTATGATTTCTATCCGCTGGTGTTAGTATAGACGTCGTTGGCTGGTAATATCTACCCACAGTTCCACGCATGAAAAGGTCAAAGGGTCGATTCGACAGACCATTTGATTGGCTGACCCCTCATTTCAGGTAGAACACCAGTTAAATAACAAGTCCTCCAGATCCAAGAGTAGTGAAGACAAGTAAAAACGAAATTTTGAACTATAAAAAACGAAACGAAATTGGATCTGTGTTTTAATCAGATTGCTTCAATTCTGTGACATCAGAAAAATGTCTAGATAATAAATTGGCTATACTATAAGGCATAATTGATATTTAGCAGATAAAAAAATATTTCTATAAGCACAAATTTGTTTGCTTATTTTAAAACAATTTATCTATTGTTCCCCAATATTATAAATATATGATAAACATAGGATATCTTGTTGTAGATAAATTGCTGCATATATAATTAATGATCTCAATCCAGCAGTTTAAGATAATTTATTGAGATTCTGAATCTGAACTATTCCAAAGCTCATAGGCATGAAATCATAAGGAGTGAGCATCCCATCCATAAAGAGAAGCATCCAAAATAAAGACACAAGAGTGAGGGGTGGCCTAATAGGGTTACCATTTTAATTGCTATTATTATACGAAACCACCAATTTAACTCAACCGTCATTGAGGGAAATACCCATATATGAATAAATACATTCTGTTAAAGCTACTCTTTTATCTATGTAAAAAGGTGCTAACAGTATTACTGGTCAAGAAAATGAGCCCAGTTTGATGTTACTAAAGCTTTGCCTTGGTTTTTACTTTATCTATCTTTTATTGAGTAAGAGATCAGTAAATAAATGACAATTAATAGTAAACCCTAAAAAATAGAATTTTGTTCATTTATACAAAAGCCTAGCTTTTGAAAATATCTAACAGTTTTCTGTGTGTATAAACACATTCTCTTGCAGTGTTGTTAGTGGGAAAAGAAATGGAATTGTCTATATTATATGAACAATGTATACACTGCTTGTGAAGGTTTGCAAAATTTGATTTGAAAACTTAGAAAAAACTCTTGGAGCTGAGGAAACTCTGACAGGGAGATAAATTATCTCAACCATTTTGATCTCACCAAAAAATACGAAAACATTTATGATGATCTGGACGAATAGAAAAAGGGCATCTTTAAGATCCACAAATGATAGAAAATCATCTCTACATGTATGTATATTATCCAAAGTATAATTCTTTTGTTTAAAATGTCCATAACTAACTTGTAAAGTAAATTTTTCAGGTTTATAACAGGACGATAATCGTCTGTCTTTTTCTGGACTAAGAGGATATATATAAACTGATTGGTATTAAAACCAGGGATAACCTGGAACAAGAGCACTCTTACTCAACAGTTAATTAATCAACTAACTCCATCTGCTCTGAATTATATAGAGGTGGTTAGGCAAGTAAAGTTGAAAAGGTGGTTGTAGCAAACTCAAAGCGGTATCTGCTAACTGTATTGAGATCTGAATCCATTTATCTGATCTCATGATAGAACAACTGCTTAAAAAATATTTGAAATCTGACTGGCTACAAAAGTATAATCTACAGATCTTACTGTAGCAGTAGCTGGGTTGATGCTGCCTTGAAAAAAGGGCGCCTGCAAATGGATTGCTGATTAGTGCCCAACACAACATGACATGATTATCAAATAAAACATATAATGTCTGTCATATAATTCTCTGACTTATCTATCTCTTGAACATGACAGTCAAATGTGGTCCTCATAAAGTCATGTCGACCGACTGATTGAAAGAACAGAGTGGGTGATATCAACGACTTAAATGCGTTTAAGGAAATGACTATGTTTTAAAAGACAGTTCCAAGTGGGTATTACCCATGAGGATCACTACTGAATCAGCAAAATATTTGGGGTGTCTTGATCCCAATGTTTTAACAGCAATGACAATAAGGGTGAAACACCTATGCCAATTATCTTCTGTCCATCCTGAATAATCGCATCTATTGACTGTGCTTGATGGGGTAAAACTGACTAAATGTCAGACGGTATCCACCGGATGGGGCAACCTGGCCACATACATTAGTAATTTTCTTGAATTGGATTTTTAACGGCCAGTTAATCAATCGATCTCAACACGTTTTGTGGTAACCACATTAACTAATTTATAAATTAACGATCAAATCATTTAATTACAGCACTGTCACCATAAAGAACGGGGAAAATATCAAACTCATCGAACCCCTGGTCAGTACTAAAATCATTACATTATTGATTTAGGGTCAAAAATTATGAACTATACGTTCCACAGACTGGCATGAACAATATGACGCCTTTGACTGTATGAGTCTTGTGCTCGTCAATGACCCTGTCTTCATCATCAACACAGTCAGATAAAAACAGTAGGAAGTTAAACTTCATTTCATCAATCATAATGACGTTATTATTAATATTATTGTCTGTAAACAAAATCGTTTTTTAAAAAAAATATAAAATTTAGTTGATTTTAAAATCATCTCTTAGCTAAGTTTTATAAATTTGTTGGCTACTGTGTCATTAAAAACTTCATTTTCATTTGAATTAGTCATGTATAAGACTATTATATTAGTTACTACCGGTATAGGACTTAGATGCAACAGGCCTATTTATCTCTTTGTCAGCGGTAGACTATATATTGTTATTACTAAACCTACCGGTATAGGACTTAGATACAACATGCCTATATATCACTTATCTTTATCGGCGGTATAACTATTGTTATTACTAAAACTACCGGTATAGGACTTAGATACAACATGCCTATATATCCCTTATCTTTATCGGCGGTAGACTATAATTGTTATTACTATTTTAAAACTACCGATAGGACTTAGATGCAACATGCCTATTATTATCCCTTTGTAGGTGGTAGAAAAAGTAAAAGCATAATGATTTTCATTAAAATATATATTCATTCCGAACAGACAACAGTATCGGGGGTGGAAAAAGATGATTATCACACCACGATATAGACGTGTAGAAGCGACACGGTTATTATTAGGGTTTATATACTAATAGTAATATTACCGACATGAAAAAAATGTCAAAATGGCTGCGGTAAACATCGAGGTAGATTTTAAATATAGTGAAACAAAAGAATCCACAGTATCCGCAATGGCAAAACCACTCGGTCTGAATTGATCTACCTGATTGGAACCTTATCTTTCTTTTTTAAAAATACGATTTATTGCTTGTCCCTCAGCCGCCTCGTTACGATGTAAACATCCGGTTTAGTTATTTATAATTTAATGGCGACTTCTACCGATCATATCCTCATATAAAACAAGAGGTATTACCTTCATCAAAGATGAGAATGTCCGGGTCTAAAGGGTTTATAGAAAACCGACTCTCCGGACAACCTTCAAAATCATCGCTTGGAGATTTACTAAATCTATCCTAGCGATAAGCGGGCGTGAAACTACGCCACAAAAAAAAGTATGAACCAGCACAACGTATTGGTAGCGATTAGGAAATAAGGAGTTGAATCTACAATCCAACAAAATCGCAACATAAAGGTAAGATAAAACAAACCAAAGTATACGATATTATATGAGTAGTGTACCACTAGTCATGGTCTAGATCAAAAAAGAAAAAGACAACTTGTGCTTAGTTAGTTAGTTAGTTTATGAGGTTTAACGTCCACAACTTGTGCTGAGATCTATCTCGTTTTATACATGTTGCTAGGCGGATGTTGCCACAGTGCTGCGTGCGCAATTGTGCTATTTTTAGACTTTAAATGTTGAGTAAAGTATACATATTTTATTAGATCAATAAGAAAATATGCAATATAAATCTGAGATGCCCGAAGGGCATATAGTGGAATATAATGTTAGACTGTGATTAAACAATTAATAATGATATAGTTGTTCAATTCATACTATTGTTTTTGGGATATTTAATACTGAGGGTTGCAATCTTTACTTTAGGCGTTTTTATCGACCACTGATTAGCCAAAGTGATTTGCATTCAATCACATTTTCATCTTTAACGTCCATCTAATTCAAATTGGTTACCCTAATCAACAAATTTATCGACACCGATTTCCGTAGCGATTACATCAAATCGTCAAATCACTTCAGGGTGCGATTTGACGATTTGATCGGGTGGTCACATGTTTTTTTCAAAGGTGTCCAGCCACAAAAATTGCTTACTGCTAATCGGAGCATTTAACTAACTCGCCAAAGTACTTTGAAATCGACTATATTGTCACATGACATCTCTACTAAATTCAAATCAATTTGGCAAGTCGATAAAAAAGCCTTATGTGTCATAGGTAGTTGATATGATGTCAGTGGAAGTGGAACTTAAAGGAGCTAAACCGCTAATATTTGGGACCTAGATATTGACACAAATGGGTCTCAATGCATATAATAATGTAATATGAATGTATATAAACTGATTTACATTCAATCGTTTCCGTTTTTACGCTAATTTCTAATCAGTTATGTTAGCGAAATATGCAAGAAGTCTCGATCGAATGGCAGTCTGTAGTGTCTGGTTATTCCAGTTACACCGATAGTATTTATTGCGCATGTGGTGTCTAGCCTCATTATTTCAAGTCCCTTATTACAAATAGCGCTGAAATGCATTATGTACCATGCTTTGCGTACCAATGGTAAAATGTTTATTTTGACTTAAATATTGGATATCGGAAGCCCATCTTTTCCCGGTAAGATCACAAAATCAGAGTTGATTTAAAGTGACAAATAATTCGTGTTGGCTACTTTAAATAAAGATATTTCACACACTCATATTAGATCATTGCTTGATAAAGATACCTAAGAGGTAGTAAATCTATGAAGTTGGGTTCTTATGAATGTTAATTGTTTATTTTTATTCAGTTTCATGAAAGATATCACATATTTTCATCTTTCATCTATTTATGGTTCAACTTGTATATCAATGTTTAGTTTAACTCAGTGACTTCCAGCCTTTTATATAAAATCAAAACGCGAACAAATAAATTCATTTTTTTTATAAAGATATAAAATTTAGCAATGAAAAAAGTCAATTCACTAAATATTTTATGGCTTTCGTGTCTTTCTTTTTTTATAAAATATCACTTTGTAATTTTTCATAAAATCATATTCGAATTCCCCATTAAAATAAATCCTTGCATACGTGAAGATAAATTATATGTACATGTGCAGATATATTGTATGTATTGTTTAATGGTCTAGAAGGAGACATTACGTAATATATTGTAACAAGAGGGCTATGAGGCCCAAGTATTTTGACAATATATTACGCAATTTCCTAAGCTCCAGACTACTTAAAGTTACATTATGGGAGATAAGATAAAGAGATGGCAGTTCTCCCTATAATAGTTAAAAACTAGATAGTGTAAAGGTAATTTGCTGAAAATTTCAGTCAAATTGATCCACTATTAGCCGAGAAAAAAGCGTTTGAAATATTCACATAGCCTCGGTCATCATTTCTCAAATCATTAATATAAACAGGATAGTCTCGATTATCCACTTGATTGATTTAATTATCAACGGCCATTAAGCGGCATATAGGATTTTAATCTGCCAACATCGAAGGCTAGCCTTGACATCATTATGGTCTGGATATGTTAATTAATGTCTAATTGATTATTTAGATAACATTTCAGGCCTAAAGAAAGACCTGTAATAAGCAGATTTTGCTCTTGCATAATGCTATTTTAAAATACAGACACTTGCACTTGCTTTGCAATGATATACGTCACACGAATTCAATATTTTAACCTGTTACACTTGGCATATTGCACGTACGATTATTTGAAATAATGGTACGCCAACATCAAAGGATGACGTCACATCTGTATTTAAAAATATAATAATAGACATTAATAATTATACCAAGGATGCTGGTTCGGCCAAGTTTTTGTATATTAGCCAAACACATTAAGGATTTTTAAAAATCATTGCTCTACAGAGTCTACAGCAGTGATTCTCAACCAGTGTGCCGTGAAATTTTGAATGGAACACTAAGAAAATGCGAAAAACCACGTGATCCCAATTGAGCAGTCACAGGTGTGTACTGATAAGTTCATAGCTGTGTTGTTCTTTATTTAATAGTTTGGGTAATTCTATGCGTCAATGATTAGTCTCAATTTACTGTTGTATGCCATCTGATTTTCAAAATTCAATTATTTTTCTTATATATTTAGCCAGGGGGGCCACTATTTTTTCATGTATCCCAAGGTGTGCCGTTGGCAAAAAAAAAGGTTGAGAACCTCTGCTCTACAGCAGTAAATAACAGACTTTACAATATGAGCAATCTGTTTCACAGACAGAGAGAAATGGGGTTAAACATCCACTCGACACAAACTAGGTCATTTCGGGACTAACATATGGTTTAATTTTATTTCAAAAATTCGCTTGCGCATAGGGGTCTTTAGCAGTTGGAGGAAACCATAGGACCCGTAGATAACCTACGAGGTTCGACAGGCCACCCTTATCCTTGTCTTGTTCGACTGAGGATTACTGTGTGTGCAATATTTACATACGGCCTAGTCTTATATCGAATTACAACTGCAGAGGGTTCTTTTACGTGCATGCCAATGTGTACACTGGAGAGAGAGAGAGAGAAATGGGATTTAACATCCACTCGACACAAACTAGGTCATTTTGGGACTAACATATGGTTTAATTTTATTTCAATAATTCGCTTGCGCGTAGGGGTCTTTAGCAGTGGGAGGAAACCGGAGTGCCCGGAGGAAACCCACGAGGTTGAAAAGGAGCCCCTATCTCCATGCCACATACGCTCACACCAGGGATCGAAACCACAGCCGCAAGCCAGAGGTGACCGGCCAGCTAGAGGTCGAAGCGCGGCACTCTACACCACTAGACCATCCCAACCACCCGTGTACACCGGACCTTGGTTATCATAGCAGATAACCTGTCATACCAGACCATTGTAGATAACCTGTCATACCAGACCATTGTAGGTAACCTGTCATAGCAGACCATTGTAGGTAACCTGTCATAGCAGACCATTGTAGGTAACCTGTCATAGCAGACCATTGTAGGTAACCTGTCATAGCAGACCATTAGAGGTAACCTGTCATAGCAGACCATTGTAGATAACTTGTTATACCAGACAATTGTAGGTAACCTGTCATAGCAGACCATTGTAGGTAACCTGTCATATCAGACCATTGTAGGTAACCTGTCATAGTAGACCATTGTAGATAACTTGTTATAACTGACCATTGTAGGTAACCTGTCATAGCAGACAATTGTAGATAACCCGTCATAGCAGAAAGATCTTTAAAGCGATAATTTCATATTTTCTAAGAATGTTAAAACATAATTATTTCTTTGTCTTTTGCTCAATAGGTTGTCAACTCACTATTATATGATCATAGGCATTATTTCCCACTCATATAAATCACTAACACCGGAAATAATAACACAATTACCTCCTTTGTTTTTCTAATTTCCCCCATGCAATAGCTATCTTCAAACGTTTGAATTTGAAGTTGAAAATGACATTTTTGCCAATTTCTCAACTGGCAATAGTGAATTATAGGATTAATAGGATTATTCTTTAACAAGGTAGGACTGTTTATAGTTACCATAAAAATATGAAATTACCGCTTTAACATATGGTCTTAGCTGTGGGAGGAGACTGGGGGACACAGTGAAAACCCCTGAGGTTGAACATGCAGCCCTACTTTAAGTAACCAATAGGGCTGCAACGATACACCAGGCCACGATTCGATGCGCATCAAGATTCATAGTCTACAATACGATTAATATCGTGATAGGAAATAAATTTTAAAAATAGGCCTTTTTTATGGTTTACTTTGAATGTGGCATTTATTCGGTCAACTAATAAGCCACTTCAAGTGTCAAAAACGCCTTAACACTCTCTGAAAGTAAAAAAGTTATTTTGCTCATGGACTTGTTTAGGCATTTAAAGGAATATTAGTCTATTTTTGTGAAATTGTTATTTGGATAACGAATCACGATACGGACATTGATTGTATCGTGCATCGTGGATTTTTGAAACATTGCGATTCAGCCATGAATCGTTGCAGCCCTAGTAACCAACCATCAGCTGGAAATCAAAATCATACCACTTAGCACACACGTCAGACCACTTGGCCAACTAACCCCCCATGTCAATATTACAATGTATTTTTAAACGATCATATTTTCATGTAATTTCATTTCTATAAATAACAGCAATCATTATCAATTTTAATGTTATCTGAGAAGTGTGATGTGGATATTATAAAAGTCTTAATGAATTTTAATATTCTGTTTCTGTCACTTGGAAATCAAATCCGTACTGATACAAATTACTAGAATTTCAATTTTCAAGTCAATTAGCAGATGAGTGGCACACAGTTGTCAATAGAAGAGAATCGAAGGCAAATGTGACAGGATACCCCTGTTGGGAATCGAATCTGGGACTCCAGGCACGGAATCAATACACCTCTACTAATTGAAACAAAGGGTATTCCCCGCCCAAGTCAGTAGGAAGTATATTTAAACTCATAAACAATGGAACAGAACAATCTAGGTCTAGGCGTCTCAAGATCTACAAAGCCATGACCCCAGGCCTTGCATATACACACCTCTACCAAGTGAGTCGAAGGGAATTCCCACGACCAGGAAGTACATTTAAACTTGATACACCACAGGAAAGAACAATCACACAGCACACCACATACATCCCTGCTATGTAAACAATTATGGCAAATTTTAATTTTTGTGAAATGCTTAAATACCATTCAAAACCAACTGGTAGTCCTAAAGTATCTATTTTCTAATATACCACAACTACAGTTAAAACCAATCAGTATTTATTTCTTAAACACTTTTATATTAAAAACCAACTAGTGTCTATTTCCCAATATACCACCTTTACATTTAAAACCAACTGGTATCTATTACCTAATATATAACACCTTTACATTTAAAACCAACCGGTATCTATTACCTAATATAACACCTTAACATTTAAAACCAACCGGTATCTATTGCCCAATATATAACACCTTACATTTAAAACCAACCGGTATCTATTACCTTATATACCACCTTAACATTTAAAAACAAGCGGTATCTTTCGTCTGATACACCACCTTTACCTGTACATGTAAAACCAATATGTTTTTATTACATAATAACATAATAAAATGCCTGTTTTACCAGATATCTATTTTTATCCATTTATCCAAAATTGTGAATCAATATTTGCATTTATTCAAAAAATGGTAATCAATCATTTTGGATAATTTGATAATCAATGAACTGTGACTCATCCTTAGTTTAATCCTTATTTACACTGTTCTGTCACGTTAAAATGTCTAATTAACTCTTAGTAATAATCCTGCTAATAAATAATAAATCATGAATTGAAGAGCAAAGGGAGTCATGGTGGCTCAGTCAGTGAGTAAGACTCTCTAGTTGTGTTGTTGTTAGTGTTTATCGTACGCTTCCACCGAAGATGATATCGCAGACAAGTCTTATTTTTCATTTTTGTATTATCTTAGCGCACCGGCTGGGATCTTTCTTGTGAGAGGAAACTGGAGTAAAACCTATCTCAAAGCCACATATGCTCACACTATGGATCGAAACGAACAACCACAAGCCAGAGGTGACGGCAAGCTAGCGATCAAAGCCTGCCACTCTAGACCACTGGACCATCCAGCCCCCTTCTCACGGATCTATAATTCTTTTCTTTTATACTTTCAGTGGCCTGTACTGAATGTAGATCTGACCAGTTGTAATGGGAGGTCGCGTCAGGGGTCAAACCAGAAGCATTTGACCCTATGACATCAGACATTTGATTAACCAATCAACGAGGATGTTTCTGATAGGATACCCACAGTTCCGTGCAACTCACACTTTTACATGACAAGGAGAAGGGTCCTCTGTCCAAACTTGTGGTTTTCTCCGGGCACTCCGCGTTCCTCCCACTGCTCAAGACCCCTACACGCAGGCAAATTATTGAAATAAAATTGAACCATATGTTAGTCCCGAAATCACCTAGTTTGTGTCAAGTGGATGTTTAACCCATTTTCTCTCTATATATATCTGCTTTCAATGAAAAGTGCCTGTCCAGCGTCATGGGTTTTCTCTGGGTACTCCAGTTTCCTCCCACTGCTAAAGACCCCTACGCACAAGCGAATTATTGAAATAAAATTAAACCGTATGTTAGTCCCGAAATGACCTAGTTTGCGTGTCGAGTGGACGTTAAACCCCATTTCTCTCTCTTTCTCAATGAAAATTATTGTTCTTAAAATTATTGAATTATCTCTGCATGAAGAAAAGGTCATCTGGTATAATCTCTAGAAATTTACCCGCCCACACAAAGATTGTTCCTGAGACTTTATCACCAGGTGCTTGGTCACATGACATCATAGGTCTACCATCTATTAATAAATCCTAACTTGTGTATATATATATAGGGTTGAATATATTATATGATAAATACAGAACGTAAAGCAACTTATGTATTATATGTCATAAAATGTAATCGCTGTGCCGAACTGTTGCACTAACAAGTTATAATCAAAACAGAGTAACGGTTCATAGACAACATATCAGGGAACCAAATTTAAGGAAAATCCCTTTATGTGAGCACCTTGATATCTGCGATAAAGCAATTCAAAATGCCATATTCAGACCCCATGAAAATGAGACTAAAAGAACAATATTTTATTGACAAATTTAAACCCAAATTAAACATTTCAAAATAATTACAATATTACGCTATATATATATATATAAAGATGGCGCTTGACTGAAGGCGACACGGTATTTGCCTTGCAGTATTATTTGTGTTGTGCAGTCAACTGATATTTCAGCCCTTTGTATTTTCATGTATGTACATATTTTGCTTTGTCATGTACAGCGCTATTGAAGATTAGATATCAAAATTAGCGCTATATTAAAAAAAAAATAAATAGTTTATATAGAGAGAACTTATTAGGATCAGATTACACTGTGTATATAATAAACCAATTAACACATCCATATAATTATACATATATACCTTCATATAGATAATATTATACCAGGCAGAAACTTACTAACTCTTAAAAGGGCCAATCTCAATTCGGTATATTTAGGAGAATAAAACTGCTTAATTTTAAAATTTTCAACGTTAGTGCCAAGCAACTATCTCATACATGTACGTGATACGATTTCATCTGAAGTGGTAACTAGTGTCCTCAGCTACATTATAGGGTACAGTCTGGATAAAATCAAAAATTATTTTATAAAACTAACGTGTAGGTGAATGCACAGTATATATATACCTCTTTAGGAACGGCAATAGATTATCAAGTTGACTCGAAAATTTTAAATGGGTTACATGTCCAGATAAGCAGGTAAATAACTGAGCCCTGTCTATCCCAGGTAAATAACTGAGACCCTGCCTAACTCGGGTAAATAATTGAACCCTGCCATCTCAGGTAAATAATTGGAACCCTGCCATCTCGGGTAAATAATTGAACCCGCCATCTCAGGCAAATAATTGAACCCCTGCCATCTCAGGTAAATAACTGAACCCTGCTATCTCAGGTGAATAATTGAACCCTGTCCATCTCAGGTAAATAACTGAGCCCTGCCATTGTTTTGCTTTCCCATACTTGGTAAACTCATTAATAAATCATATAAGTTTAAAGCTACGTTCCCAGAAAATTATTTATCGGGTGGTTATTTCCAATAAAAGTATGGCAATTGTGGAATATATGGAAAGTAGAAATATCCAACGTTACTAGAAAAATAATGGATTCCCTGAAAAATACTCATGGAGCGCATACAGGTCAAAAGTGTAAGGGTTTCCCCACTCAACAGCCAGACGATTAGGAACATCTGAACGCTTTGACGTCGAAGGCTGTACGAGTGCATTGAGCACTTGATGTTGATAAAATGCATGAAGAGTTAGACATATAACACTTTCTGAGATTAAAATCACAGAAAAACTCTTTTTCAACATGGTTTAATCACTGTAATCTACCCTTTAAACTTCTTCAAACACTTCCAAAAATAGTTAGGTTTTTACATCAAGAATGCACTCGAAATAAAGGACTTCTTCATTCTTTATCCTCTTACAACCAAAAAGTCTTCTTGAATAGAAAACAATTTATGAGGCATAATAACCTGTCTCGTCGTGACAAAAAGATAATGTATAATAGATCTTATAGAACAGACAAACACTTCCTTCATCCTCATATATGTCATAGATGAGTAATAATTCAAATAAGATGGGGTTTAACGTCCTACTTTTCGCTCCAACTCGGCTAATGTAGACAGTAGTTAATATTCAAAATGATATAGAATCTGACAATATTTCTACAATAGATAGGTTATGTCTCTTAAAGATGCCCCCTCCATGTTCAAACTGTGTGATTTAGTGATATTTTTGGACTAAAAACATATTTAGACTAATTTATTGATAATTTATTTATATCACTCTCAAAACGGGTTTGTATTGATAGTACTTCTCCATACACCACCTTTTTCCTTCTGTATCTCTCTGACAAGGACAGCTGTCTAGTCGTTTGGATGGGACAAAAAACAGAGGTCCCGTGCACACATTGGCATGCACGTAAGTAAAAAATCCCTTGACAGTTGGAGTTCGATATAAGGGTAGGCCGTCCATAGCACAGTTCATAGTCTAACAGTAGGACGTTATACTCTATTTCATTTCATTTCTCTCCCTTTGTTAAAAGTTTGTCTACATGCTCTGATAAACACTGTGCAGAGAGCCATATAAAACAAGACAGGTATATATGCAGATATAAAAATTAAAAGTACAACTGTAACATTATATAATACTAGAACACTTATTATACATACACTCACTTGATTTATTACACATTAGATTTCACAGGTGTTTTCAGAGAGAGAGAGAAAGAGAGGATTCGGTGTCCACTGACACAAATTATGTAATTTTGGGACTAACATATGGTTCAATTCTCTTGCACATAGGGGTCTTTAGCAGTGGAAGGAAACCTGGAGCACAACGAGAAAACCCACGAAGTTGAACATGCAACCCTACTCCTTGTCACGTACGACTAGGGGACTCAATGACAGACCTTATGATATAGTGTGTACATGCTAACCATTCAGCCATCCCAACCCCCAAAGTCGTTTTCAAGGAAATACCTAATGTCCAAATGAGACACATCATGAATGAGATTAAATGACAATGTCTTTTATTAATGAGTAGGATATAGACATTGTTAGTTATGTCAACATAATTTAAATCTAGGTATGTCCTAATAAAACATGACCGGTGTACATATTACAACTATACCATTGTTCTTATTGTAATTATTATATCCTGTCTTGTACCTGACACTTAACATTACTCATAGCTCACCTAGTCAGCATACCCTACTTAGTATATGATACCCAGGATGTGGGGTCAGGTGTTCTATAAAGAGTGTACATATCCTGCCTTGTATATGATACCTATCTCTAATAGCTAAATCAGAGAGAGAGAGAGAAATGGGATTTAACTCCACTCGACACAAACTAGGTCATTTTGGGACTAACATATGGTTTAAATTTTATTTCAATAATTCGCTTGCGTGTAGGGGTCTTTAGCAGTGGGAGGAAACCGGAGTGCCCGGAGGAAACCCACAAGGTTGAGAAGGCGCCCCTATCTCAATGCCACATACGCTCACACCAGCAATCGAAACCACAGCCGCAAGCCAGAGGTGACTGGCCAGCCAGAGGTCGAAGCGCGGCACTCTAGACCACTAGGCCATCCCAACCCCCCAATAGTTAAATCAGATGTGGTATCCGTGTTCTATATGAGCATACATGCCCTACCTTGTATATGATACCTAGCTATCAGTAATAGTTAAACCATAAGTGGTATCGGATGTTCTTTAAAGAGTAAGTAAGCATACCCTGTCTTGTATAACATCCACTCAACACAAACAAGGTCATATTGGGACTAACATGGTTTAATTCTATTTCAGTAATTCACTTGCCCATTGGGATCTTCAGTAGTGGGAGGAGACCGAAGGACCCAGAGAAAACCCACGAGGTTAGACAGGTGACCATACTCCTTGTCACATACAAGCGCATACGACACACCTGTGCTTGCCTACTCCATGATCAAACACGATAGCAGATGGCTTCCATCTTGTTTACTGACGGTACTACTTATTTTAAGACAGACTCGGCTTTCCAATTTATAATATCTACGTCATTGGGGATTTCCAATTTATACTCACTGGTTGCTATGACCCGCTATGGCGTTGTCTAGAAACGCGCGTGCTCGCGTTAGTTTAAAATTTTTGCTATACGTTTAACATGGACTATTTGATGTAATTTGCCTGATTTGATTTGGCCCCATTTCCATAAATTTAGGTTGTTTTTTAGAAATTTTTAGCAAATGTTAAACTTAGGTGTTTTTTAATTCTAGCCGAAGTAAATTTTTTTACAATTTATAGCGAGTTAAGTTATCGTCTCTAAGAGGCGGGCGTAGTATTTTAAATGGCGGCCATTTGCCATCATGTGTATTCTTGAAGTAGGTACACATGATGTAATCGTATGATACAAGCGGGGAATCGAAACTACGCCATTTGGCATTTAATAATTTACCCAACCCTTCTTATTTCATATGTGCCTTCTTTTACATCATCACAGGTGGTCCAACCATATAAACTTAATGACAAACCAAACAATGAAACCCTAATTTCAAATTCATGGACTTCCAGGAAATCTGTTAAATTGACCCCTTTTCTGTGTACTTTCACTTTCCCAAGAATTTCACCCGCTTTTATTCATAAATAAAATTTAAATAAAAACCAGAGGCGTGTTGGACTGTTGGCGGTATATTTTGAATGTAAAATCAGATCCAAGGTGGAAAGGAAGGAAGGGTCTGTCATTAATTTGGGGATGTGTAAAAGCACGTACGTACGGCATTTGTTTGGGGGAGGGGTTCTCTTATTAATTTGGTATTTGTTTGACGATGGTTGAGCAATATGATGATAAAGTCATAAATACAAGAATCTGCCAATATCAGTCATAACACCATGATGCTTTCCGTTGCCACAAATACTGTCCCCACGACTAAAAGCGCTTTAATATACGTCCCCAACGATTATCCCCTGAGCTCCTTACATTTCCTGTTTAGAATCGACATTCGTTTGTTTCTTATATATGCATATTTGTTGTACTGTATTAATGGAATTTATGTAATTGTACATTGCTCCTCTTAATCTTATATTAAATGGTCGCCAAAACTTCAAACCAAACCGAAACACGTGCCGAATATTAAACCTGTCCCGAAAGTACACAGATTGACCCAACTGCCAACTCAACCGTTCTTCAAATTGTCTGCATTTTAAAATCTTAAATGTTAATGAATATTTAATAACTAAATATTTCGGTATACCTCGATGGTTTACCGTTCATTCACACAGCAGAGACGATCAAAACACGTGCTTTGGCTATTGACGAAACGGTGCGAATGTGTGTTCCTTATGCTCTCTGCCTAGTGTCTTGTCATTACCTATAGTTCCAGTGTTTTCCTTAGAAATAATCTTGTAAAATATAGGCCTAACTATGTGCCTGAACTCACCTGTAGGCGCAGTAGTAGTAGTTTCAGTCCTGACATTGATGGCGCACGTGAACAATACTAACACAATTATCACTCCGATATTCCATGTATTGTCTTTAGTCTTTGAGAAGCCCATCATCATGGCACTATTCCTCGCGTCACGCGCGGTTAAGGATTCACAATAATTTCTACGTTGTCACACCCCGATAGCTCTTCGTGTCTTCACCTACTGGCTTTAATTTAAAAATTACTTTCACAAGAAACAACGACCAACACTTATTTCAACCGAAAACTGATAAATTATCTCTCAGGTATCAGGGTATAAATGTCCTCTCCGTTGCAGTTGCACAAGAAGTCGAAGCGCTAAACAACACCCTATAATTGGATTAGTCTATATTTAGAGATAAATGACAAAGATACCTGTTCGCTTGTACCATTGTCACCGGGGGGGGTATGACAGCTATCCGTTACATGCAGCAGATAAGGGATATTTGATAATGTGGATGTAATATAATAACTCAACCCCAACTACAGATAAAATGAACAAATTTTCCAATAAACCGCAACAGCTGCTAGCAGTATATATGTACAATAATCGTGACGTAGAGAATGACCTATTTTAATATTATTTCAACACAACAAAAGTTTCTAAATAATTTTCATAAAATGCAACCATAGAAAGAGAAACACACAGGTAAAATGGGCGTGCCTAACAGGTAAATGGAGAATTTTTCCATGAATCCAGGTATTTCAGTTATATGATGCGAATTACGCCATATTTTTACGTAAACAAAGGTCTGACAGGATGACATGTAGATATTGATTGGTTATTGTAAATATATCGATTACCTTCCCGCCTTTCTACCAGGTAAACGAACGTAATTACCAAGCGATAAATCTACCCGTATACAGGTGTGCACGAGACTTCATTAATAAGATTTTCTATAACTTGTCAACTCCCTCAGGAATAGTCTCTCTTTATTTATTCTTTTCAAGTCCGCATTCCTTCTCGTAACCTAATTGTTTTACTATTCTCTGATAATTAACAAACGAACGAGACAGAGAGAGGAGGGAGAGAGAGAGGGGGGGGGGGCGAGAGGGCAAGTTTGCTCGGGCAGCGGCACTAAATTCCCTACTCGAATGTCTAATTCCAACCTGCCAAGGGATCTTTTACGTGCACGCCCATGTATACACAGGTTCTTAAATTTTCATCCCACCCGAATGACTAAGACAAAATAATGTTCTTGTCAGGCCCTCCGTCCTGCACCACTGACATTAGGAAACCACGCCGAAAAATCCCGATGAACTTTCTAAACCAATTCAGGGATCGAACACGCGACCTCGGGATCCTCCGGTTTCCTTCAACTGCTAAAGACCCCTACGCACACGCGAATTAATGAAATAGAATTCAACCATGTTACTCCCGAAAAGTCCTGTGTCGAATAGACGTCGTTACGCCCCCCCCCCTCTCTCTCTATCTCTCTCTCTCGTCAATAACTCCAAAAAGTGTTGCAAAAACTGACCCAATCTGTTTCACAGAGAATTACTTACGAATTATCTCTGTCACAGATGACTGTCCACAACATATGCATTGACTTCACGTGGCGTCAGTCATTGGCTCAACGGCTCGTGCATTGTTTACATAACATCTAACTGCTTCGGGCAAAATGATGCATTTTACTCATTTCAATACCCATTTACACTAAATAAGAAATATTTTTTAACTACAAATACTTCAAACGTCTTTATTTATTTTTCTTATACTTCAAAAAATGTTTGAGAATTTATTTTGTCGGAGTAGTTTGAAAGTGACCAACAAGGAAAGATGTGATATTATATTGTGCACAATCTACACGTCATATATCCACAATTACTTCACAGTTTTATCCGGATAGCGGCGCTACAGTCTACCTTAATATCGAATAACTACTGTCAATGGTTCTTTTACGTGCACGCTAATGTGTACACATGGCCTCGGTTTTTGGCTCCATCAGAATGAATAGAGGATAATCCTTGCAAAGTATTCCGGTCTGCACCATTAACAAGAAGCGCGCCAACACCGTGGTCGAACCCGAGACCCACTGGTTAGCGATCGCCTTACTCGCCGAGACCTTGTTGCTATCATGTTTTTAATGAGCAGAGAAATATGATTCCTATGTAAAATCCCAGTGGCAGCTTCGGTTCTCCCAACAAATTCCAATTACATGTATTTTTTTTAACACGTATGTCATAAAAAAACATGATAGTCACGAGGTCTTGATTAAAAATTAATATTTACTCAAATTCAATAGACGAGAAGAACGAATGGCGATTTGTACGAAGGTTGTTGGTTGTCCAGGGGGAGTATAGGACTACTCGAAAATATTTCTTCTGCCGACTTTTTTAAGACAAAGAGTTGACCATCCTTGCTGTAAAATTTCAACACCAGATAATATTGAACATTTCATTCAATTGACTTTATTCTACACGAAGCTATGGCTATTTGAATTTTTGACAAAAATGTGGCATAGATTGTTTCTTATCGTAGCAACGGTACTTGTTATTTGAGGCTAAGCCTCGATCCACCAGTTTCAAATTAAATCATTAAATGGCGACCGTGCTTCAATCCGTATGAATCCCAGCCACCATATCGTCTAAAGGGTTGGTTATAGGCTTGGCATGTGAATAAATATCCAGATAATAGTTTATGTCAGATTTGGCGCCAAAATACAGACATGTTTGGGGTAGAATTTCTCTTGAATAATGGTTGTCTACAGGGAGTAGGCCTACTTAAAAATATTTCTTCAATCGACTTTCCCTTTAGGGCCCTACCTTAATAGGTTAAATTTTCATTTTTCTCATTGGTTTTAGTATTTTTCTCCCGGTTTAAATTTTCAACTTTTTTGATTTTTTTCGCGAGTAGGCTGGCGCCTAGAGCGCCCCAGCTTTAAAACGCTTTTGCTTTCCTTGAAGAACGTTGCATTGGTCCGACATTCACGCGATTATAAATCTATGGTTTGGAGTCAAAATTAAACTATCTCTCCGTCTAGAACACCCTTATACCATTTCTCACAGATGACAACATTTTCTTTTTCTTTACAGGTCCAATTTATTATAAATCAAGGTCCGGTCCCGTGTATACATGTTGGCGAGCACGTAAACGAAACCTTTGCGAGATTGAGGGCCTGGCCAGGAAAGCTGTCTATAGTCATGGAAGGAAAACCGAGGTCACGTGTACTCAGTGGCGTGCACGTAAAAGATCGGTTGGTAGTTGGAATTTGTTGATAAGAGTAGGCCGTATAACGCCGTTGCCCGGACAAAATTTTCCTGTTAGCACACTGTGTCGCGTATAACCACCTTCATTAGCCCAGTCGAAGCAGAAAGGTGGGACGTTAAACCCATATGTAACTGTTCTGTAAGTTTAAACAGAGTTTCTGGGAAATATATCGGTAAGCTTAACAGTCATATCTGGCCCCGAGTTAACAAAACATTCTCAGACTTTAGAATTTATTCGACTTTCAATCAACTGTTTATAAGAAATATCTTTGATCCAGTAAAACAAAACTTTACAAATAGTTTCTTATTGATGTATTTGATACATTAAAACAACAAAAGTTTTATAAAGGGCTATATTTTAGTTAGAATAAGGCGAACATTTTTGAGTAAATTCTCAACTTAAAGGGACAATAACACTCTTGTTGGCTTGGCAGCCCCAGAAAATAAATAATAGCCTTATTCTAAGTACTAGATGTTTAAGTGTCCTACCTGTTGTGTAAATTATCCATTACGACCTATTTTACTTGTCCAGAGGGTTCGAAAATATTTTAAATCAAAGTCACATTTGAAAAGGTTTACGTTAGACTTTTCAAATCAATTAGTTGAATTTTTCCAATTTTTTAAATTAGGTGTGTTAAGATGAAATTTATACCATCAATTAATTGGAATATTGTAAAATAATACAATTTGTTGACCAGAATGAAGATTGGGACATATTATTTAGTTACAACAAGAGTGTTATTGGGGCTGAGAATTTGTGAACTCGGGGGCCAGGTCATGAGACGAACCTAAAACAATAAATATGGTGTAGTTTGTTTGCGTTGTGATAAATGATTGTGTTCAGGCGCGGATACAGAGGGAGGCGCACCCGGCGCACGCCCCCTCTATTTTTTTGCAGTGGCGAACAATTTTTAGCTCCATATATATTTTCGCGGGAAAGGAGAATAAAAACAGTTTAGGTTGGAAATCGTAATTTACAGTACTAGTATGAAATTAGTCCTTGTGGGAATTTTTGTCCACTCAAAAATCATGGGTCGGGCTTCGCACTCCCAACTTGGTGCAGCACGCCCCCCCCCTTTCTAAAAATCCTGGATCCGCCCCTGGTGTTCTAATCTCGGTATGTTACACGACCCTCATTAATAATACCCTAGGCTTGTGTATTACCTGGGTTTGTCACAAAACAGACACAGATTTATGTGAAATTTCTTTGAAAGGCCAATGTATACTTGTTGATATTTAAAAAAAAACATTTCTTATATTCACCTTTTTGATTTAAAAAGGCTGAGATAAGAGGATAAAAAAATCGAGGTATTTGTTTTGAAATTAATTTACAAAATTAAAGACAAATAATTCGAAATGGAACTAGGAAGTAAAAAATTACAAAATTCAAAACTATTTTCTACAAAATCCAAAATTAAAACTAAAAATTAGAAATTATTCTAACTCAATAGGCCTAAAACCCGACTAAAGTTGCCTTCTCGTGTACAAACTGGTTGATTTGATGATCTATTTGGACTAAAAACATATTCAAAATATTCTAATCTATCAAATATTTGCTTCAAATCTCTCTCAAAACAGTGTATTCGCGTGGAAGTACACTAAGATATAAAAAATCTATTTTGGGAAGCCATGTTTGTCATGTTATTTCATTAAGGGGGGGTCCATTTTCAGAATGCATTTGTTGATACTTATTGTCTTTTTTCCATGCATATTAAAGCCTAACTAAATTCTTGGACAATCTTCTGCCAACTTGTTTTTCTGCCGTTTAATCGCAGCGTCTGTTGTACGTTTAAATCTCAAAATGTTTCCACAATGGCTCACCATTCGATCAAGAAATTATAACCTCTCCCTAATTAAAGCTGGCAGCTGTTTAGTCTTTCGGATGGATAAAAACGCGCAGTCCAATGTATACACTGGTGTGTACGTAAAAGAATACTTGACATTAGGAAATCGATATTAAGTAGTACGTAGACCATAGTCCGGACAAACTTCCCTCATAGCACAAGACCTCGTTGGCGCAGTTGGAGCAGAAAAGTAAGAAGTTAAACCCAATTTCTTTTCGTTTCGTGGGGGTTGGATAGTCGAATGGTTAGCGTGCGCGCGCTTTATCATACGGCCTGCCTGTCGTGGTTTCGAATCCCCGGATGTACGTGGCAAGGTGTAGGGTCGCCTGTCCAACCTCGTGGGTTTCCTCCGGGCACTCCGGTTTCCTCCCACTGCTAAAGACCCCTACGCGCAAGCCAATTATTGAAATAAAAATTGAAACCATATGTTAGTCCCAAAATGACCTAGTTTGTGTCGAGTTGACGTTAAATCCCATTTCTCCCTGTCTCTCTCTTTTCGTTTTACTTATCTAAGTTATGCTATAATGGACATGGTTAAGTTTGTAATGTAAACATTACTCAATTTATGTATGACTATAATTATTCCAAACAACGTATTTTATGTATATAATTTCTTACAGAAGATGAATGTACTGATATATTTGTTATGTTGTAATTTTCCTCATGTTATGTAAATATTTATTGAATAAACAACCCAGTATTTATCTTGTGATTATACATTCTATCGTCTAGATATTGTGAATGGTGAGGGGCGAGAAGGGCCAGTGGAGAGAGAGAGAGAGAGAGAGAGAGAGAGAGAGATGGGGTTTAAGTTCCACGCGACACAAACCAGGTCATTTCGGGACTATCACTACACTTATGATTTAATTTTATTTCAGTAATTCGCTTGCGCGTAGGAGTATTTAGCAGTAGGGGGAAAACGGTAGAGCCCGAGGAAACTCCATATATATGGGCATCATATAAGGTCTGTAATTCAGCCAAGCGGCTTGTTTTCGTTTCCAAGCTCGTACGTGACTCTGGGCAGTGTGGCCAGTCTAACCTTCGTGGGTTTCTCTGAGAACATGCATAGATTAATGTGATATTTATTGTAATCTACAGGTAAACTCAGACAGGTAATTAAACCAGGTAATATTCATTGTAATATAGATTTAATCGATTTTTACATGAGTATTGTAGAAGTTACACCAATACTTATCGCGAATAACCGATTCAAAACCAATTTCCATTATGCATGTTCACTTACATAAGGTTGAAATGACCTTTAAAGATACATTATTGGAGATAAGATTTTAAAAAAAGTTGGCAGTTCTCACTATAACAGTTAAAAACTAGATACTGTATAGGGGAATTTGTTGAAAACTTCAGCCACATTGATCCGCTCTGAACCAATATGTAACCGATTGAATTTTCGGGTATAGCCTCGATTATTATTACTAAAGTCGATAATATAAAAAAAATAGTCACGATTATCCATTTCAAGATTTAATCTTGAATACAAGTTGAGCAGCAAATCGGATGATAATCCAGTAAATATCACAGGCTAGCAATGACATCGAGAGTTGATTATAGTCTGGATAAATTAATAAATGTCTAATTGATAATTTAGATAACATTTCAGGCCTAAAGAAAGACCTGCAATAGGTAGATTGAACCTTTGCATAATGTAGGTTTAACCCCTTTTTTCAAATAAATATTCGATTATTTAAATGATAAAGTAAAGACGGGACTGGTACCTAAACACTCAAACCACAAAGATGACATCTACCAACTCAGAGACCAGCAACCGAATTATATGTTTGTTATTAACTAAAGGGAAGAACTCCCCCACTAAACCTATATCCATGGCCCAAAGCCGCAAATGGGAAGATTGCAAAATCATATTCTAGAAACAGGAAAAAGCCTAGGCTCTCCTTTTACTTGTCTGCGATATCACTTTCGTGGGGGCAGACGTTAAAGCACCGGATAGTAGTAGTGTGAGAAAGTAATGGAGTGGGGTTTATTGTCTCGTCAACACAGTACTCGGGTTATTCCGAGACTAACATATCGTATTTTTTTCGTTCGTTTATTGTGTGATCCTTCTTTATGGTCCCTGATTTAGCTGCAACATTCGCACTAAATCTGGCACATGGGTAAAGGGAACACAGTGCCTCTCTTGAGGGCTTAAAACGTGTTTTTTTTTGCTATAGCAGCTATAGCCTACTATAGCTCCTTTAAATAAGAAGACTTGCAATCGCCGGGGGACATTTAAAATTGAATCAGATACCGAATTTCCTCAAGATTAAATACAATTTTAGCCTATCCTTGTGACACTCTGCTATTTGTGTTTTTTGTTTAATTCATTTTAAGGTATCCGGTATTACACAAGATTTCAAATGACAATGGAAAATTGTGAGAAATAGCATACCAGATTAAGGTGTGTGTTCGACCTGTATTAGGGGGGCAGGTTTGGGATTAATGTTGGTATTTGACCTGTAAAAGGGGCAGATCTGATCGTTCACATGCACATTCCAAAGTTATTCAATGGCGAGGCCAGGTCCCCAAACCACAAGGCATTATCAGAATTAAGTTAAGAATTTACTCAACTTTCAATCAATGTTCATGAGTAATTTCTTTGAACCAGAAACACAAAACTTTGCACATAGTTTCTTTTTGGTGTATTTACTACATTAAAACATCAAAAGTTTTATAAAGGGCTATACTTTAGCTAAAATAAGGTGAGCAATTTTGAGTAAATTCTTGAGAATGCTTTGTGAACTCGGAGCCAGGATTATTGTCCAGTAAATGGGGGAGGGGTGTTCCCTGGGAAACATTTTACAAATTCTCGACGAAATAAGCAGGGGCGGACCTATGACTGCAAATATCTCCTTGACCTTAAATGCACTGCCGCTACAGATGGCAGTTCTCACTATAATAGTTAAAAACTAGATAGTGTAAATGTAATTTGTTGAAAATTTCAGTCAAATTGATCCACTATTAGCCGAGAAAAAAGCGTTTGAAATATTCACATAACCTCGGTCATCATTACTCAAAATCATTAATATAAACAGCATATAGTCTCGATTATCCACTTGATTGATTTAATTATCAACGGCCATTAAGCGGCATATAGGATTTTAATCCGCCAACATCGAACGCTGGCCTTGACATCAAGAGTTTATTATGGTCTGGATATGTTAATTAATGTCTAATTGATTATTTAGATAACATTCAGGCCTAAAGAAAGACCTGTAACAAGCAGATTTTGCTCTTGCATAATGCTATTTTAAATAGAAATGGATTCAAGGTTTTTGTTCGTTCTGTAGCCTACATATCGTTGTAGTGAACCATGTCGGTTCTTGTTCCTGGTGTTCTGAGTTGCATTCAGGTCTGATGAGAGTTTAAGTTGTAAACGAAGATAATGTCTCAATAGAAAACCAGTGGACACCCTCAACCACGATGCCAGAGCCCACCCCATCGCTAAAGAGCTCCAAATGTGTTAGTCCCGAAATGTCCTCGTTTGAGTTGAGTGGACGTTACCAACCCCACCCCACCCCACTCTCTCTCTCTAGCTCGCTGGCTCTGTCTATCGACAATCACTTTGTTACTATGCAACACAATAAATTGTGTAATATTTCACAGGTATTGTGAAACATCGTTAGACACCTGCCCGGTTTCAACATGACTCATTCTGTCCGGTAAATTAATCTTACCCGTCTGAGAGATTATGAATTCCTGGGTCAAAAAGCAAACATTTTCCCTGTTGTCTTAGAAAAATTAGCTATACTCGTCGCAAACCGAAGTCTCGAAATCTGAAGGGAAAAAAGTATCTTCACGCAATTCTCCACATCAATTATTCATTCTGATTCAATATGTTATCTCTTTATGTATTTTTGAAAATAAACTGTGACGTCAATTATTGTAGATGACGCATTATCAATTTAGATAACGACATGGGTAACTATTGTAAATCGTGCATTAAACATACATTATGCAAGAGCTAAATCTGCCTATCTTCCGTTTGGCCTGAAATGTTATATAAATTATTAATTAGACATTTATTCACATAAATCAACACTCCAGACGACGGAGTGGTTTTAATTTCCAACGGATTTAAACACGATCCCCAGTTAATACTATAATTAAAAGTGGATAATCGAGATTTTTTATTATCTTATCAATGGTATAACCGTGGCAATCGAGGCTACACTATTCTTCAAAAGACCATACTACGCTGAAAGATTAAGCATTAGGGTCACTCGTGTCCTCCGCCCCCCACCCCCACTGCTAAAGACCGCGAATTATTGAAATAGAATAGAACCATATGTTAGTCCCGAAATTACTTCGTTTGTGTCGAGTGGACGTTAAACCCCATTTTCCCCTTTTATCATCTATTTTGATCTATTCTAGCATGAATTGTTAGCGCGTAAGGGTCTGTATAGCAGTGGGATGAAACCGGATCGGGATGACCCGGAAAAAAACGCCAAGGTTGGACAGGCGACCCTTCACCTTATAATATCTAATCGTAAATAATACATCTAGGCGGTAACATGATGCTCTCGTAAAAAAAAAGATATCACATGATGATGTAATCTGTATTTCTTAAAGTTGTTTGAAGGTCTCGCTCTTGACCTTGGAACCATGCTTAAAAGGCCCCGCAATTCATCTGTTGGATTTTCCAGGCCGTCATATTGGATTGCTGTGATTTGGTTTCAGTTATTAAAGGGACAATAACACTCTTGCTGGCTTGGCAGCTCGAGAAAATAAATAATAGTCTTATTCTCAGTACTAGGTGTTTAGGTGACATACCTGTTGTGTAAATTATCCATTACGTCCTATTTTATTTGTCCAGGGGGTTCGAAAATATTTTAAAATCCAATTCACATTTGAAAAGGTTTACGTTAACCGTTTCAAATCATTTAGTTGAATTTTTCCAATTGTTTAGATTAGGTGTGTTAAGATGAAATTTGTATCATCAATTAATTGGAATATTGTAAAATAATACAATTTGTTGACCAGAATAAAGATTGGGATATATTATTCAGTTACAACAAGAGTGGTATTGAGCCTTTAATAGACTACAGTTTTTTCCATTACACCACATTGTTCTCACACCTTCATTACAGCATGCGTCCTCTTTTCTTTAACATTATCCCATTATACCCCCCCCCCCTTCCCAGCCCAAATTCACCTGCTCTTCCCACCTCGATTACATTATGCGTCTTCTTCCCATGAAGATGGCCGTTTTACATAAAGGGCTGGTCGTGTATGATTATATTGGAAATTTCATTCAAATTGTTTTCTTTTGGGCGAAGTTAATATTCGTAGTATTGACAAGACGTGTGCATTGATCGTAACCACCTTACTGGTGATTCGAGTCTTAGCCTCGATTCTTCATTTAAAATTAAATTATTAAATGGCCGAACCGTTGTAATTTAAAATCTGAGCCATCCTTGTCTAATTTATAAGACAGACCTGCAATGGGTAGAATTATCTCTTGTAAAATGTACGTTTAATAAAGATGTTATATCATACAATATGTCATACTCCGCGCAGTGTTTCGTGTGATTAGAGGTAATCCCACTACTCACTGTTGTATTGAGTGGATATTGCTGTTTTAAATTTTGATTGGTCAGTATTCCGATTACCAACCAATGACTGGCTGCTCTACAAAAGCTTTACATTTAAAACGAGTGCCAATATGGGACCAAATATGTTTACATAACGTTACGTCATGGCTCACGATTTTATTATGCTTAATTAACCCGTGCATAGCAGAATACTGCAGTAAAACTAATTGTGTGACAAACGAGGCTATCAAATCGAATGAAATGTAAACAATACTGTTTGGAAATGAACATGCTTTCACGGTTTTTAATACCTTAAATCACTGTCCAAATTTTTAGGGAAGACCCAGACTAAACGAAGGACTGTCATGTTGCTGTACTTAAGTGATAGCTTTGATTGAACGGAAAGAATAGACATACTCTGGCAAACGTTCAAGAATCAGAAGTTAATCCAGCAATGGCAAGAGAGGGATTTCTCGGGCCATTGCTTCAGGAATATGACAATATGCTTGCATTCGTATTTCTTTCAACATATGACAGATCATGACTCATGCTGACATTACATAATTATTTCTTTGGGTTGTATTCCAAATTGTTTTCAAATATGAGTGAAGTCTGTGTCACCACAGGCCCGGGACTGTACAGCGCAGCGGACGCTTACGACTGGCCCCCGGATCCATTCACTTGATTTGATATTTGTTAATATTTTTTTGCAATGTCTGTTTTCTGTCTTGTCTGCAGGTTAATCTTGTAAATTTTTGTTTTGCGTGTAGTGCGGTCCTCCTGCACTTACTAATAGGAGTGGAATGCAGGAATACAGGGAAGGTGGTATTACACAAACAAAGATTTATCCCCAATCCCATGCGGATATCCCGAATACAAATACTGTTTAAAAAAACTAGTATTCTAGCTATCTAATAACGTCGATTTTTTTCCACCCATGGAAGGTCGAGTATAAGTATAAATAGTTCACAGTGTGTTGTTTATCTGTCAAATAGATTCTTGTGTATATTTACATAAACAATTAATTTTTAAAAAATTAAAATTAAAAAAAATCACTTCATAAACATTTATATTGCATAAATAAATGCTTTTGGACCCATTTTTGTCTATTTTAGGGTTCCAAACAATAGGACCACGTGCCCTTTAACGGAGCTATTAAAAAAGGGGTGTTATAAAAACGAAGATTTTTTCATCCATGCAAGGTCGAGCTCAGTACGTTTTTTTTATCTTTTTAGGTTATGAAATATGGTATACATGATGTAAATAGATAAAGGAGTATGTTCTAGATCTGAGAGGGCGTGTACCAGTATTTATATAATAATAATCATACTAATGACGTTAGTCATCTTGTATCTAACTATCCAGAAATGTCACTGATAAAGAATGTAGATAGATGACAGTGCATAGTCCTTTGGATAACAAGAAAACCGTGGCCCCGTGTACACGTAAAAGAACCCTTAGTTGGATTTCGTGATAAGATTAGACCGCTGTCCCGGGCAAAGTTTTCCTCATCATAACATGGAGTAGTGTAGTGGAGTGGAGAAAATCAGCATTTAAAACAAGATTTGAAAGAATTTCCTACTATGACGAAAACGATTTTAATGATGGATCACCCAATACTTGGAAGCATCATAATGGAGACGATTTTTATGGGGGTCCATCCCATATTATGCGTCCATTATAATAATGGAGGAAAGCATTTTAATAATGGTCCACCAAAAAATCGGCCAAATAACACTGGACCAATATATAAAAATAAATTTAGAAACAAACCTTGTTATAAATGATTTTAATTATTTTATTTACGTGATAAAAACTGAAAATACATATGATAATAGAAATAACATGAAATTGGGTTTAACGAAGACGGGCATACCTCATACAGTGTACTGTGAAATTTTGCTTGGACAGCGGCACTGCGACCTGAACTTATATCGAATTAAACGAACCCACCGACCAGCATACTCTGCTATAATAATACAGAGGCTCGCGGTTTAAAGGGATTTACAAAGAAATCAGTCTCACAATAATGGTATGTAAATGTGTCACTACAGTACGACCCCTGACACGACCTTCCAGTACAACTAGTCAGATCTCCATGTAGTATGGACCATCGAAAGTATAAAAAACGAGCACGAAATATAGATCTGTATTGTATCAGATCGAGAAACAGACTAAGGGTGGATCATAAAGAAATGAAATGAAATAGGGTTTAACCTCCTGCTCTTCTGCACGGGTCATAAAGAAAATAAACTCTGTATCCTTAAAATGCAGATGTGACGTCGTCCTCTAATGTTGGCGTACCATTATTCATATTAGTTGAAATAGTGTATCCGAGTGACGTATTTCACTGAAATGCACGTGCTGGATAGTGTCTGTATTTTAAGTTGTTTAATGGCCTCGTGCAAGACATTGCGTAATATATCGATATAGCCCTCGTGTTATCACACATTCACACTTGTACTATATGTTACTTAATGTCTCGCACTCGATCATTAAACTACACGTCATATTCTTCCCCATGCATGTATCGTGATATTCAGATTAGTGATGTCGAGTTTACACAATAATGTTGAAACTGGATCTGCATGAAACCTCATGTTATAATGTTACTTGCGTTGTATTTTCATCAAACAAGGTTATCGGGGGGGGGGGGTGGATGGCTGAATAGTTAGCGTGTGCACGCTGTATCATAAAGCCTGTCATTGAGTCAACTGGCGTGGTTTCGAATCCCCGGTTGTACGTGACAAGGAGTAGGGTTACCTGTCCAACCTCGTGGGTCTTCTCCGGGTCCTCTGCCCCCCCCCACTGCTAAAGACCCCTACGCGCAAGCGAATTATTGAAATAAAATTAAACCATATATTAGTCCCAAAATGACCTAGTTTGTGTCGAGTGGACGTTACCCCCACATCTCTCTCTCTCTCCTCTCTCTCTCTCTCTCTCTCTCTCTCTCTCTCTCTCTCAAACAAGGTTATAACACACGTAATAAATACACCGATATTGTCATCTGTTGATAAATAGCGAATCTCCTACGAGTGTTTTTTGATATCAAAAAATATCAACACAAGTTGATAATGTAAAAAAAACGAGGCTCTGTCGAGTTTCTATTACTTTATCAGCGAGTGTTGATATTTTTTGATATCAGAAAACATGAGTTGGAGATTTTATTTATCACCCAATCCTTTCTTACATGCACATATAAAAAAATATAATTCTTTGGTATAGATTTCACTTTTACTGAATCTGAATACATTACAGCGTAGTGATACATCAGTTTGTGACAGCAGTTTAGCTATTGCAAAGTCCTATATATTAACCCAGTATTACCTTCAAGGTCAATTAAATAAAAAAAGGTTTCTTTTTAACAAAAAAAGTCACTTTTATTTAAAATAAGTGGTTTAAAATAAAAGAAAGTAGTTCCTTTTTGATTGACCAATCAAATTCAGGTAAAGCGATATCTCCTCAGGTAAAGCGATATCGCAGTAGATTATGTAATTTATCATACAAGCGATATCTACTGTCAAATAAGATATTGGGTGATAAATCCAAGTAACAATTAAAGAGGCATTATGTAAGAATAGATAAAGAGCTGGCAGTTCTCGCTAAAATGGTTTTACAAAAAGATAATATGAAAACAGAATAAGCTTATGTTGAACATTCCAGTCAAATTGCTTCACTCTGATCCGAGATATTAGCAATTTTATTTTAGGCTAGTCTCGAACGTCATGATAATCCAGGGGGGGGGGTCTAGTGGTCTAGAGTGCCGCGCTTCGACCTCTAGCTGGCCGGTCACCTTAGGCTTGCGGCTGTGGTTTCGATCCCTGGTGTGAGTTTATGTGACATGGAGATAGGGGCACCGTCTCAACTTCGTGGGTTTCCTCCGGGCACTCCGGTTTCCTCCCACTGCTAAAGACCCCTACGCAAGGGAATTATTGAAATAAAAAAGTAACACCATATGTTAGTCCTAAAATGACTTAGTTTGTGTCGAGTGGACGTTAAACCCCATTTCTATCTTTCTCTCATAATAATCCAAGTCTCGGTTATCCATTTTTACGTTAAATTATCCATCACAAAATATATTCAAAGTCACTAAATATCGCAGGCTAGCGATGACATCGAGTATTGATTATGGTCTGGATAAGTTAATTAATGTCTATTTAGTAATTTACAAAACATTCAGGCTAAAAGAAAGACCTATTGATTTAGCTCTAGCATAATGTGATGTTTAATGGATAATAAAACTTGAAATTTCTATCTCAGTTGAACGGCTAACGGTGTCTTCCACTAGAAACATGAAACTTTACACAGGAAAGTTTTGATAGCCTAATGATAATAAAAATAAAACAAAATGATCATCTAACCAGCCTATAAAGCCGTTGCAAACTGCAACATTGTGGATAAAAATGGTTCAATTCCATTCAATAATGACAGTATGCCCGCCGCCATTTTGTTTTTGGCGAACATAATTGATGTGTCTGCTTTAAATCTTACTGAATCCAAGTCGGGAGATTGTAAGGCGATGGTATTTTGATTTTTTTTATCTTATATATACATTCCCACGAAAGTATTTATCGGGTAATTATTTCTAATAAAAGTATGGAAATTTGGATAGGCCTATCATATAATATACTATTCAAAAAAAGTAGGGGATGTTTGATTTTTAAGTGTTATTAAAGTCACCTAATGAAACTGACGAAGAAACAAATGACAAAATGGAATGAAGTTCACATTCATCGATTTATTCCAAATGATCGTTAGACTAAGTAAGGCACAGACTGATCATTATAAGGGTAAAATGATACCCGGGGTCAAACAGCAAAGTTACCACAGCATCACAACAAAGTCAGTAACGGGTAAATCCTCCCCTGTTTGCCAAACAAGCATTGATCCGACGTGGCATACTCCTAATGAGACGTCTAAGGTCATTTTGGTCCAGATTGTCCCATTCCTGTTGCAACGCAGCAGCAAGTTCTTGGACATTGGCAGGACGTTGTTGACGTTGACGTAACCTCTGTCCAAGCATGTCCCAGACATGTTCGATGGGGGAGAGGTCGGGACTCAGTGCTGGCCAAGGTAATGTGGTGATGTTCTGTTGTTGGAGGTAACCTGTAACGATCCTGGCCCTGTGACATCTTGCGTTGTCATCCTGGAAGATGAAACGGCGGCCATGACGTCGTGCGAACGGCACAACATGGAGTGCCAAGATGTTGTCCCGGTAGTACTGGCCTGTAACACGCCCTGCAACAACATGTAAAGCCGTTCTTCCAGCAACAGTGATGCCTCCCCACACCATAACAGAACCACCCCCAAATCGATCATGTCTGATGACGTTAACGTCTTGGAAGCGCTCGTTTCGAAAACGCCACACCCTCCTACGTCTGTCCAAAAAATCAACAGTGAACCTTGACTCATCTGAAAACATCACATTGCTCCAGCGTCGATTATCCCAGTGTTGACGATCCCTACACCAACGACGTCTTGCCTGAATGTGATGATCTCTCAAACAAGGGATCACGCGAGGACGTCGGGCGCGAAGTTGACCCCTATGCAGTCGATTCCGAATCGTCTGGCCACTCACTCTCACACCAGTGTCTGTTTGAAGACGAGCGCTGATCTGATTTGCTGTGATGACACGATTTCTCAAGGCCAAGGTACGGATAAATCGATCCTGGGCTTGAGTTGTCGCCCTTGGTCGACCTGGGCGTGGTCTGTCCTGTACAGATTGTGTATCACGGTATCTGGACCATAGCCTGCTTATGACAGACTGACAAACATTCATCGTCCGCGCCACAACCGCCTGTGTTGTGTCGATCTGTAGCGTGCCAAAGGCACGTAACCTTTCATTTTGGGTAAGCCGACGCATATCAAAATTTGTTTTCTGGTCACTAAAACAATTAAACTGATGTTTCCACCCTGGAATTCAATGCCACAATGACTGTAACATTCAAAGTCAGAGTCGTGCAAATTTTGGGTTGGACCCCCATGATGATCCCAAGCATCACCTGCATTCCATGCGGTAGCTATTGGTGCGTTTGGGCGTCACATGTAACTGGAAATGTTTCTTCTGTTAGGTTCTATAGTGACTTTTTTCGTAGTCATTTGCATATTTTAGTATTATGCTCCCAAAATCAAATATCCCCTACTTTTTTTGAATAGTATATATATGGAAAGTAGAAACACGCATGGGGTGTTCAAAGGGATTGACACGCGACCGTTTAACAGTGAAAAGTTGCCCCGTAAAATTGACTGGGAAGTGAACATTTTTCGACAAGGATCCAACAGGACGGTCCCTGAACGTACAAGGCGGGTGTAATGAGACCTACGTTAAGAGTTGAACTAATACACAAGATATATTCATACTTTTTTCCCTTCTATTTTGGCATTGTTTGTTTCCCTCATTAATTCATTTAGTCGCTGGGACATAATTGTGAGACTGACTATTTTATTTCCTGGGGAGCTACACCCCCCCCCCCAAACATTTACGCCCCTTTCAGCGAATAACGACAAATACATTCTTAAAATGCATTGTCTCTGATATTATAGGCTGATAAACATATAGATTCTATGGTTTTATTCAGATTAAAATGGTTTGAGGTGGAAATGAAGCAATTTTGTAATAGACTTGTAATAGATAAATTAGTTTGAATATGGTTTTTAGTCCAAATACATTGTCAAATGCAGATAACGGAATGAGATATAAGGATATAATTATTAGCTATCATGTCATTAGACATTATTTAAAGAAAGGGTTGTCATGTTACACCTATAAATTCTATAGACATAGACACGCGGACGATTTAATGGCGGAAGGCTTCCTGAATACAAGACGGGCGTGGCAAAGTTATGCTAGTTTTTTATTTTTGTCCGCACGTGTGTAAAATGTGTAAAAAAAGGGTATTTTGGAATATATATTACATCCAAATGTTCATGCTCTATTCGTTGGATATGAAATAAAATGGGGTTTAACGTCCTATATCCACCTGTCAAGGGTTACTCCGGTTACTTCACCTGAATATGATAGTGATGAGATGACTGAGGGGTGGAAGAATGATCACATAATGGAATTGAGCTCCGTTTTACGAAAAAACAAAATCAGATATGTAACTTAGCTTTTAATTTCTTTGATAATGGGCTTGAGGAGACTGTCTCGTGAGGGTGGGAACTTTATTGGTTATGAATATTGTATCAAGGGAAGCAACTCCAAAATAATTGTAAACGAGAAAATAAAAATCGATCATTGTGATGTGTCTGTCAATTTAATTATCTGTTTACGATTTTCTATTATTATACATATTTAAACTAACAATTTTTTTTAGATGCATTTAGGTTTTGCACAAACAACAAATGCTAATAGGCTGGCAGTTATTTTCCGACTTCATTTCCCCTTGTAACTTTGTAAGTCATTTGGACTGGGGCTGGCACAACTGTTTAACTCCGACTGGACTAGTGAAGACAGACATACAACGTACGATAACCGTCTAGTCGGTCGGGTAGTACAAAAAAACGAGATTGGCGTGTTAGAGATGGGAGAACGGGATGCGGAGGAAGAGAGTCGGTCGGGTGTGTATTAATAATATTTCAATAAATCGCTTGCGCGAACGGGTTTTTAGCAGTGAGAAGTAATTGGAGGACCCGGAGACCCCCAACCCCACCCCAACTTTGGATTGACGATCCTACTTCGTGTTGATGCACAAGCTTGCGGTCGAAATGGAAGGGACGGTTTGTTGAGGGTTTCTTTGTTCAGTTTTTTTTTTCCTTTTCTTTTTCCTTCCTGTGTCGTAATCTATTTTAATAAATTGTGTATATCACATAAAAGTTTGTCAAAAAAAAGTTGTTCGGTTTGATGGGGGTTGTCTTTAGTTCGGTCAAAGTTTTGTATTATTTATTTTCAGTGGGTGTTATTTTATTTTTGAAAAAATTAATTTGAAAATGCATGCAAGATTGCAAGAAAACATAACTTACTCCTCTCGTTCCATGGTCGTCTAGCTTTATTTATTCGCAAAACAAAAGCTCCAAGGTTTATGGCATTAGCCTATAGAGATGAGCCTATTGATTGTTTATTCACAAATCTGACGTTCGTAGTAAAAATAGCGGTACAATAATTCGAGTATTTTATCAATGGAATTACTCGCGAAAACACAGACCCCAAACACCTGCGGTATTTTTACCGCTCTGAGATTTCATGCCTTTTAGCCAATCAGCTTTTGAATATCAAACAGCTCTTGTGGTTTTAGCCAATCAAATTGGAGAATGCAGGTCTCGTGTTCGGATTATTACCACCGGCCCCGTGTCCTAATTTAGTAAATTTTCGGGAGAAAATATCTCTTAAGAAAATAAATAAATAAATTTTCAACTACCACAGTACTAAAGAAGAATATGTTTTCTATATATGATAAATATTTGAAGTAGATTCATAATTCCTAACTACTTTAAATTTAACGTTTTTAAAGACCACTTCAACATGGCTAGAGTTACTATATTTAGAAATTGTAGCTTGTTCGACGCTGTGATTGGGGTTGCTCGTTTTACCTCAAGGGCTGTCATGGCTAGCTTGTCGGCACTACTTCATGCTACCACATCTAGTAGTAATGTATTTCAAGTTTTTACCCCGTGTTTGGGGTCTCTTAATCGTTTTATTATGAATACAAAATAGACACAAAATGGCTGGAAAGGAATTCTTAAGACAGCTGAACATGTGCAATGGCCATACTCCAAGATCCATTTTCTTCGCGGAGGCATGTGTGAAATAAATACGCGTTATATTTAATATTATATTTTAACTTAAAAACGTCCCTAAAATTAATTTAATGAATCAGAATGTGAAATCTAGGCCATTCTGTCTCTAAATATGCAATAATGTCGGATTACGTTCAGCATAGGCTTTATACGCGGGCCAAGCAAATATGACACGACCAAATATCTCCGTATAGTACCTTTTGTTTGGTGCGTCTCAATAAATAATCTGCATAGTTTTCACGCAGGATATGGTCGGCCATTTTGTTGTGGCCTTTAAGATGAAAAACATAAAACTTGTCGTAAATTCTAGGCGATATCTATGAAAAATGCGAAAGGTAAGGGTTTATTTTGAAACCTGGATGTGTGGGAAAGCCGCGGTGTGATATTATTAGGCGCATCGTGACCTGGGTTGTCTGGGAAAACACGTCAAACAGAGAGCTGAATTTTGCGTGATTTCACGCATTCACGGCTTCAAAAAATACAAAATAAATGCTTTTTAATTGCCCCCAATTTCTACCAATCTGTCTCTTTCTATAATATTTATCAAAAATAAACAATTCCTCAATCAGATATTATGTATTTAAATCAAATAAATTGTCCAAAATCAAAATAAATGGAATTTTCATTGGGTTGAAAAATTTGACGGAAATGAAGTCGGTTTGTTTACAAAATAAAAATCCATTTTATTTTGACCAGAATGCTACAATTCTGCTGAATGTTTGAGTACTTTTATACAATTGAATACATCGGATCAAACTAGCCAAGAGAATAATCAGTAAAATGATCGTTTTCATCGAAAATATTGCCAAACAAAAGACATATTAAACAATATTTAATTCACTTCCGCCTTTTGTCAATCAATTCAAGTCTCAGATCCAGGCCCATGGAAAGCTTTGTTTATTTGGTAATTATCGGTTGATCTTTCATAGATCAAATTCTTGAGCCACAGGACAAGTTACATATTTTTTTTCTGCAGAAATTAGGTCTTGATTTGGGTTTTAGTTTACTTTGTAGAAAACGCCATCGTCCATTCTTTTATAAGAGGATTGAAACGAATGTCAGAAATTTTATGAATGCCCTACGTTTTCAATTTGACAGTTTACTCATACAATTTAGATGCAAATCTAACAAGAACTTATCTGGGGAATTTTTATGAGATAAAATTATTTGTAAATAATGTTGTAATTGCTTTTGAAGGCTTAATTTGGAAGTAAAAGGCATGCAAATGTGTGTTTTTTCTGAGACCACCTAGCCTTGCAGTGTTCGATGCAGTTTGTTTTAAGATTCCTTCATTCCTAGAATTAAGACGTTTTTATCTTGGAATTGTGTCCCCTGCCATGAACTCTATTTCCCTACCGCCTCTCAATATCCGGAGGATATATGCAAAAACTGTTGAAAACATAAAATAAGACATAATTTATCACAAACTAATTAGTGTCTGTGGCTGTAGCACGACATGAATATTAGTTACTTTCGGCAGTATGGTTAATAAAAACATCTGTGTATTCATCAGGGTAAACATGGATCCGGCTTCATGTTTTATCAGAATTCTGGGGGGCAGGGACACTATTAAAGACCTGTCAAATATTTATATACAATTCATTTTATAAAATTTTGGATGGTTCATCTATACAGTACAACAATTTCAGATTTATTCAAATTTGGAATCTCTTGCTTTCATTAATATTTATTTTGGAATATTATTAGTTGATTTGATTAAGCTACATCATGTATAAATAAAATAAGCTTGTGATGTGAAAGACCAAAAAATAAAACAAGCATTGAATAGCAATACCTGAAGTGAAAATCAGTTGAAGTAATATGGGCATAGCATGAATTGAATTTAAATGGGTGAGCACCACTTTATGGTGTTGGCTGTTAAAGTTTTCAGGATTTCCCAGCGTGGTTCCAATTGTCAGTTGTCAGTGGTGCAAAACGGAGGATCTGGCAATGGACACATTGTAGTGCACGTAAAAGAAACCTTATATAGTGTCAAATTTTCGTAACGGCACACCATATGACATATGCCCAGTCAGTGCAGAACAGTAGGACATCAAACCCTGTTTCATTTCTTTACATAATAATGTGACAAACTATTTGAATTTTGAAATATGTATGAGTATGAGCAACATTTGATGATTTTATTTTTGTGATTTCAGGTTGGGTGTTATTTTTATGAAAACGAGCGTTAACCAATGTGTCAGTGTACAACGTGTACACATGCCATGTTTGAAGGGAAGAACATTCATTATTCCAGCGTAGATAATAAACCATTATGCTCCTTTAGCACTAAAGTCTGTAATCAGCGGCGATTAAATGGCTACGCTTTCTGTGTCCGCCACATCCTGGAGGATTTTACGGCGCCCTTCAAGAGGTGTGGTTATGTGGCCAAGTCAAGTAACCAGATGTGCACACAGCCCATACCTAAAAATGAAGAAAGAATGTAAGTTTTCATCTCTGAATAAAACAACATATAATCAGTCATTGCTTTTTAAGGCGAGTGATCGCTCTCGAGCGCCTACAGCTCACCTGAATGTCGACCGAGGGGAGTTTTTTCTCCCTCCCCTTAAAATTGAAAATCACTCTCCTTTACAAAGTCATTGGGGGTTTATTAACATTTATCTCCCAATCACTCTCCTTAATATCAGATCACTCTCCTTGATTTCTAAATCACTCTCCTTAATTTCTAAAGCATTCCTCTTATCGAAACTGGGAGAACCTTTTAGGAGAGCCATTTTTTTCAATTTGTTGATTGAGGGGAGCTTTTTTTGGCTCTCCTCTGAAATACAAAAAACAACGACTGTATAATGTCATAAGTGTGCACGTTAAAGAACCTTGAGAAGAATAGACACTAATGCTGCCATCTGTCAGATGCAGAGAGAGAGAAATGGGGTTTAACGCCCACTTACTTGACATGAACCAGGTCATGTAAGGACTAATATATGGTTCAATTTTATTTCAATAATTAACTTGCTAACTTTAGCAGTGGGGGGAAACCAGAGGACCCTGAGAAAACCCATGAGGTTGGATAGATAGCCCTACTCCTTGTCACATACAACCAGGGAATCGTATTCCACACCAGTTGACTCAATGACAGATCTAATGATACAGCTCACACATGCTTACCATTCAGACGCCCCACCCCACCCACCCGGTTTTTAAGGTGAATCTAATGATTTATAATACTGATGACATTAACAAACTTTAATTAAAGTCTTGTAATTTCTCTTTTTCAGTTATTGTAATAACCACATGCAAGTATTGGGAATGCTGCCGAAGAAAGAAAGAAAACCGAAAAAGGAAAAAGATAATAAAAATGCCAATAAGGATTCTAAACTGTCATTTGGTGATCGCGTCAAGACAAAGTTTAATGTAAAGAAAAGTGTTGGTGTTACGAAACCTAAAACAGAGAATATCAGTGTTAACATAGACGATCCGTATGATCCATATGCATTCTCGGATCCAGTGGCTGAAGCTCCGTGCATTTTATCAAATAGTAGTAGTAGCAGCTTACCTAGTCCTAATACAGAATTCAAATCGGTGCCACCAAGTCCTGGCTATGTTCCACCTAAAACCCCATCAAATGAAGGGACGTCTACAATTGCAAAACTTTATCCGGAACTGGCTGAAAAGTTGGAAAAAATTAAACCGAAAACTGTGGAACCAAAAGTTAAAAGTCGGATGCGTAATTCTCACAATATGAAGTTCAACAAATTGCAGACTAAAATTGCTCAAAATAGAATCAAAGACAAATTACGTAAATCTCAAGAGAACAGCCATTTTAATGAAGGACTGCAGGCATTACAAGCTAGATCTAATCTAGAGTCTGTGACTAGTACGGTGATTAATAATAGTAATAATAATAATATAAATTATAGTGATGAACAAGTCAGATTCCCGATGGTACCCCCGCCATATAATGGTAGCGTGATACCACCTCTTGTAGGGGCTTCCCCTCACTTACTGGGTTATAAAACAACAGACCATCAAAATATACAACAGATACCACAAGAACCCCACGGTTTACCTCCCCCTTATCCACGTGTCGCTTGCGGACAGCCGTATGGAGTACCCAGGACGTCTAACGTGGTCGCGCACAGCAATGATCAACATCCTGTGATTGCCGCGCCCACGCTTACACCAGCTCCTGTCGTGCCATGTGCCACTGCCCCGTATAACCTCCCACCTCCACCCCCGTATATACCGCCCAAGCCACCAAAAAGACCCCCCTCTCCTGTGTTACCAGTATTATGTGAGAAACCTCAGCGTTTAAAGTGTTTATTGTTAGAGAAAGAAGCAAAACAAAGACTTAAGCGAGATAGTTCTGTGAAATATTATTCTTTCCATGCTCGAAGAAAAATTAGTAATCATATTCTTATTAATCAAGGTAGGTTATTTTATTTTTAATAAATATCATGTTTGTAAATAATACAATGCATTTTGTTTTAGTAGTTGTCACAAGGGGGGCAATTGTCCTGCTCCTAGTCTGAATTATTTAATCATTAGTGGTCTGCATATTATGGGTAGGCCTATTTAAGATCATAAGCTTTGTCATTGTGTCAAGGCATTTGATTTTCCGCTTCTATGTAACAAAGAGTATCTGGTCGCCCGTCTCTCCTCATTGGCTTTTTCCGGGTGCTCCGTGGGCCCCTTTGCACAAGCGAATTATTGAAATAGAATTAAAGTGAGAATTTCATTTTATAGCAGGACATACAACAGTTATTATCTCCATCCCTCTGCCAATCAACTCAAATCTTATTCCCAGACCTTAGATGTGTTGACCGATGTCAGACTAAGCATGAGGTAGAAAGGTTGCATTAGACACTGATCGTGGGGGATTCCACCAGATCAGACACTACATGTACCATAATCATTCACTTTGCATACATCTTATGTGTATACATGTACATGACTCACATACATTTAAACCTACATTTTATGTGCGCTTCTGAAATTATATCAAAGCAGAGAAAAGTACAGGTAGCATTGGGCCGATTCAATGTAGTATCAGTCTCGAACCTCTTACTTATTGTTTTTGTTTTGTTTAGCACATGATATCCTTTTCTGTCAGACGTGATAAACCAAATTTTCGATGTTAATTGTTATGACAAAGTAAACTATGAATTTACAATGGGTAGGTATGATATACATGAAATGAACCTGTGTCACCTGTGTATAAACGAGCATTATATTTGTTTGAATTGTGAATCCATGATAGCAAATAAAGAATGCAATATAAATAAATTGCATGCTACATGTGTATGATGGTAGGGAATTAATGTAGTGCTGTTACCCTACACAAGTTGAAGATACAATCATTGTACTTTCTATACATATATGCATCAATCATACAGCAAAAAAAAAAAGAAAAATTTAGATTAAAATCTGTTGTTTCGGAGTGCGCAAAACATTTTTGGGTGGCTAATTAAATAACAGTTGTTTCTTTTCCTCGAGGACGAGTGAACATCGACAAATGTAGGGAAAAGTTATGTGATTGTGACTGTGATAAGTTTTTTCCATGATCATTTGGTACCTACCGGTATTTATATTGCTGCTAAAACCAAAGGTATAGCGTCCACTATATTACACACTTACTTCCCCCTACATACATGTACATGTAGCCTATGCTTTTTTCATAAAAAAAAATAATTCTTGTAATTTCTTTATAAATATTATTGAATGCATATCAAAGATAGGCTAATACATGTACCTTCAATGAATTGAGGCAAGGAATTCTTGTTCGTATTGTGAGTTTAGTTGACAGGTTAATTCACCTACATGTATGCATCAATATGAGAATCTGTCTTTACTCATGATGCATCTATGCATAAAAATTTTACTTGATATCAGCACTACATGGTTGTGTTGATAAATGTCCAATCTAATTAAAATATAGATCTACAATGTATATTTCGTTTCGTTTTTTATACTTTCGATGGCCTACAGTTATAGTGGGAGCTCACGTTCTACATGGTTGTGTTGATAAATGTCCAATCAAATTAAAATATAGATCTACAATGTATATTTCGTTTCGTTTTTTATACTTTCGATGGCCTACAGTTATAGTGGGAGCTCACGTTCTATGACGTCAGGTATCAAGCACGGGACATTTGACCCGATAACGTCAGTCACTCGATTAACCAATTAGCGACCGCCATGCTTTTTAAAATCTACTTTTGTTTTGTTTTGATTTCTATCCGCTGGTGTTAGTATAGACGTCATTGGCTGGTAACATCTACCCACAGTTCCACGCATGAAAAGGTCAAACGGTCGATTCGACAGACCATTTGATTGGCTGACCTCTAATTTCTGGCAGAACACGACTTAAATAACAAGTCCTCCAGATCCAAGAGTAGTAAAGACAAGTAAAAACGAAATTTTGAACTACGGTATAAAAAACGAAACGAAATTGGATCTGTGTTTTAATCAGATTGGATAAATGTCTGGCAGATTAACGGCTACTACTAATATGTTGTCGGTATATTTTTGTTGCTGTCTAACTGACACTAGCTGTTCATTGTGTGTTGTATATATCTTTCAGGTATCTGTAGTTCTGATGAAGAGAGTGAAGACGAGGATGTTGACATGTTGCCATGGCAACCCAATTGGTTCTGTCCGTCATCAGATGATGATAATAACGATGAGGACGAACCAGAAGAGGAGTAAGTTTATTCTCACTTTTCAACAAGGGATATAAATACAGATCAACTGATACAATAGCTACAGGAGAGGTTGTATCGGATGTTCTGAATGCAATCAGCACAACACTGCCTTGTTCATGATGTCCAAGTTGAGTGGGGTGGCCAAATGGTTAGCATGTGCGCGCTGTATCATAAGGTCTGTCATCGAGTCAACTGGCAGGGTTTCGATTCCCTGGTTGTACGCAACGAGGAGAAGGGTTGTCCTGTCCAACCTCATGGGTTTTCCCTGTGTCCTTCGGTTTCCTCCCACTGCTAAACACCACTATGTTAACTATGTTGTCTGCTAGTGTGTGAGAGGGTAACTAGTCGTCTGCTAGAGGTGTGTGACAGTGAGAGTGAGGTCATGTCAATGCAGGTGTGTACTGTGAATACACAGGTGAGGTGATGTGTGAAGCATGAGGGACAGTGTGTGTAGAGGAGTGAAGGTGGACTGAAGTTGATGTTGATGACTGAATAAAATATTATAAATCTATTTAACACACTATGCTCAAGCGAATTATTGAAATAAAATGTCCAATGGGGATGGGTTGCCGCATGGTTTAACATGTGCTTATAGATCATAAGGTCTGTCACTGAGTCAAGTGCTATGGTTTTGAGTCCATGCTTGTACGTGACATGGAGAAGGAGTCTCCTGTCCAACTTCATGGATTTTCCCCTGGGTCCTCCAGTTTCCTGTCACAGTTAAAGATCCCTTCATGCAAGCGAAATATTGAAATAAAAGTGAACCATATGTTAGTCCCAAAATTACCCAGATTGTTTCAAGCGGACATTAAACCCCATATCTCTCTCTTTTTATACGCCCACATTGAAATGTGGTCGTATAGTGTCGTCGCCCCCGTCCGTCCGTCCGTCCGGCCGGCCGGCCGTCGGTCCGGCTGTCGGTCCGGCGTCCACAATTGCTTGTGGACGCTCTAGAGGCTAAAGTTAGTATCTGATTGACAATAAATTTATACACAGTGTTTAAGGTCATGAGACGAAGAAGCCTATTGTTTTTCAGCGATTTCCGATAATAACTACCAGAGTTATGGCCCTTGATCGCTTCAAAAAATCTTGTGGACGCTCTAGAGGCCAAAGTTAAAATCTGATTGGCTTTGAATTTATACTACAGTGTTTAATGTCATAAGACGAAGAAGCCTCTTGATTTTCAGCAATTTCCAATAATTAGTGCCAGAGTTATGGCCCTTGATCACTTCAAAAAATCTTGTGGACGCTCTAAAAGCCAAAGTTAATATTCGATTGACTCTAAATTTATACACAGTGTTTAAGGTCATAAGACGAAGAAGCCTATTGATTGTCAGCAATTTCCGATAATTAGTGCCAGAGTTATGGCCCTTGATCACTTCAAAAAATCTTGTGGATGCTCTAGAGGCCAAAGTTGATATCCGATTGACTTCAAATTTATACACAGTGTTTAAGGTCATGAGACGAAGAATCCTATTGATTTTTAGTGATCTCTGATAATTATTGCCAAAGTTATGGCCCTTGATCACATCAAAAAATCCTGTGGACGCTCTAGAGGCCAAAGTTAATATCCGATTGACTTTAAATTTACACACACTGTTTAAGGTCATAAGACGAAGAAGCCTGCTGATTTTCAGCGATTTCAAATAATTACTTTAAGAGTTATCTCCCTTGATCACTTCAAAAAACTTTGTGATGCTATAGATGCCAAACTTATCATCCGATTGACTTCAGATTGATACACAGAGTTTAAGGTGTTGAAACGAACAAGTATTTTGATTTTCAATGAATTTTGCTAACTGAACAGCTAAATCCATGATGTTAAATGTTTCCTATACTAATTGTTAGCGTGGGGCAAAACTTTATAAAAAGCAAACAAATTCTAATGATTTTCAGATAATTACATAATGGGTTGTTACTCTTAATCAGATTTTAGTGTATTACAAATGTTTCATTACCAAAAAAAGTAAAAATATGCGACAACCCTTGTTGACTGCCCGGACGATTTAGCTGCTGTGGGCGTATGTTTCGTTGCCTGGCAACCTATCTTTTAATTCTTAAACGCCATATCTATCTCTTTTTTATACGCCCACATTTTCATGTGGACGTATTATGTCGTCGCCCCTGTCCGTCCGGACGTCCGTCCACAATTTGTTTGTGGACTCTCTACAGGTCACAATTCTTATCTGATTTTGACGAAACTTGAAATATAGGTTTATCCCCATAAGATCTCGGTTCCTTTCGATATTGGCATGTATCGGATCGGAACTTCATGGATTATGACCCCTGATTGTACGAAATATCATGTTTTTAGCTTGTGGACCCTATAGAGGTCACAATTTTGAATTGATTGTGATGAAACTTGACATGCATGTTTATAACCCCAAAATCTTGGTTCCTGTCGATATTTGCCTCCATCGGATCGTAACTTCCTGAATTATGGCCCCTGATTGTCCGAAAAATCACCCTTTTTAGCTTGTGGTCCCTCTGGAGGTCAAAATTATTATCCGATTTAAAAAACCGTTCGATTATATCACCGTTACATGGTAATGAAGGTTGAGTTCAAATTTCGTGAAAATCGGACCAGAATTGACAAACAAAATGGCCGCCGTTTGTACGCGAATAGTGTGAAAATATGTTATATCAAGGTTGTGGACCCTATAGAGGTCACAATATTTAACCGATTTTGATGAAACTTGACATGTATGTTTATAACCCGAAGATCTTGGTTCCTTTCGATATTTGCACCCATCGGATCGTAACTTCCTAAATTATGGCCCCTGATTGTCCGAAAAATTGCCCTTTTTAGCTTGTGGTCCCTCTGGAGGTCAAAATTATTATCCGATTTAAAAAACCGTTTGATTATATCACCGTTACATGGTAATGAAGGCTCTGTTCGAATTTCGTGAAAATCAAACCAAAATTGACGGACAAAATGGCCGCCGTTTGTACGCGAATAGTGTGAAAATATGTTATATCAAGGTTGTGGACCCTATAGAGGTCACAATTTTGAACCGATTTTGATGAAACTTGACATGCATGTTTATAACCCGAAGATCTTGGTTCCTTTCGATATTTGCGCTCATTGATTCTTAACTTCCTGAATTATGGCCCCTGATTGTACGAAAAATCACCCTTTTTAGCTTGTGGTCCCACTGGAGGTCAAAATTATTATCCGATTTAAAAAAAACGTTTGATTATATCACCGTTACATGGTAATGAAGATTGAGGTAAAATTTTGTGAAAATCGGACCAAAATTGACAGACAAAATGGCCGACGTTTGTACGCGATTAGTGTGAAAATACGTTATATTAAGGTTGTGGACCCTATAGAGGTCACAATTTTGAACCGATTTTGATGAAACTTGACATGCATGTTTATAACCCGAAGATCTTGGTTCCTTTCGATATTTGTGCATATCGGATTGTAACATCCTGAATTATGGCCCCTGATTGTACGAAAAATGACCTTTTTTTTTAGCTTTTGGTTCCTCTGGGGTCAGAATTATTATCCCATTTAAAAAACCTTTTGATTATATCACCGTTACATCGTAATGAAGGTTGAGGTCAAATTTCGTGAAAATCGGACCAAAATTGACAGCTGTTCTTGTCAGGCCATCCATCCTTCATCACTAACAAGGGGAAACCACGCCAGAAAATCTAGATGAACTTTGTCACCCAATGCAGGGATCAAACACCTAACCTCAAGGCTACCGAGCCAGCATCTCACCCACTTAGCAACATGATCCCCAGTCGAATTTGAAGCCTACTGAAATGAACCTTTATAACCCAAAGATCTTAATTCATTTCGATATTTGCACAGGAAAAATCACTTTCGGTATTGCTTGTTCTCTATCCATCTCTCGAAAATGTGGGCGTATCCTGCCTGGCAGTGCCAGCCTATCTTTAATACTAAAAGTTAATTTTGTTGATTATTTTCTAGTTTCTCAGATTTACGTACGACAAAGTTAGCGTTGTTACGATCTAGGTTACGCCGTCAGTGTCATCAGTGTCGTACTGCGACTAGAGGTAATACAACTGTCAAGAAATCTAGCAACCTGGAAGTTTTAGCTTTAATCAAAGCCGCTAAAGAGGAACCAAGAGCATCTGTGAGGTGTATACAGGAAATTCTCAGGAAACCCAGAAAACCAATTGATAAGTATGTTTTCCCTTAATACAGTTTTCTCTGAAAATGACTAAATTGACAAATATGTATAGAATTGGTAATACATTGCACGTGTACAGTCTTGACATGTTGTTGATCACATACATGTATTTGATGTGTGTAGCCTATAAAAGTATAATAATAATTGTGTAAATTTTTCAGGTATAAACTGCGAGGTTTGGAGAAGAAGAGGTGTTGTCATAAAAATGATACTGATGTGCAATGTTGTAATAATGTTTTACCCTATACTAATCATTGTTTAAAACGTATCCTTTACAAACAAATATATAGACAATCTGAATATACAAATATTTAGACAATCTGAATATACAAATATATAGTCAATCTGAATATACAAATATATAGACAATCTTAATATATGGACAATCTTAAGGGCGTTGAGCAGTCTAAGATTCGCACTAACTTTTCAACGCCAATCTTATTAAGTCTTTGCAAACTTGTTCCACTTATAAAATAACTCAGAAAACTCTCGAAAGTCGCGTCGTTTCATGTGTAACAATGGAGATACGAGGCGGAGGAATAAAACTATTTATAGCAAACGAGACTGATTCCCCGACCTAGATCAGGTGTTGAATAAATTATGATGTCGTGCACGCCAGTCACGTGATCAACACAGACGTGGCTTCAACGGGAGTGGAAGATGTCACGTGACCAGAAGGAATTCCCTGTATGACGCGATTATCCAGGTCTATTTATCTATCACGAAAGGAACATGACGGATTTTTTTTTTATGGTCAAAGATTACTATTTTTTGAATGCATAACATGATTTAGAGTGCAGTGGAGTGGTGCAGTGAAGTAATTATTTACTTTTACATCCGAATTGTTGTATTTTAATACTTGTTGTCGACGTATTCAAAGAATTAACCCAAAATCGCAAAATCTCGTTTGAAGGTAAATAATGAACAACAATTTTAAAATACTTTGAGTTGGTATTTTTTAACGTTTTTGGTGTCGAAATGTAGCTTATAACCTCCACTTTCGATCTACTGGTGGGATTATCAATAAATCTTTTGAGCTTGTACTAATAGAATTTCCAAGAAAACGCATCGTTTTTTTGCGTTTCCATGGATACAAAACAAACCACAACCTATAGCCAAAAATTGACCAGTGTATTTTTGGGACTTGCTATTAGCATTGTTCATGCGAAATTTGATGAAAATATCTGCAGGCATAACTGAGAAAATTCTACTTTTGTTGTCATCAATACCCCTTTTTATCATGCTTTTGGGCCAAGTTTGGAACATAGTTGGTAAATAAAATTGGTATTTATTTGGTGATTAATATGTAGTTTATCACCCCAAATAACAAAAAATGTCATATCTTATCAACAAAAATTACAGTGCTAGCTTTAAAATTTGCATTTTAGACTACTCAACGCCCTTAATATACAAATATATAGACAATCTAAAAATAGTAGTATAGAGACAATCTAAATATAGAAATATATAGACAATCTGAATATAGTAATATATAGACAATCTGAATATAGTTAGTTATAGACAATCTTAATACAGAAATATATAGACCATATGAATGTAGTAATATATGGGAAATCTTAATATAGAAATATATAGACCATATGAATGTAGTAATATATAGACAATGTGAATATACACTGTAGTAATATATAGACAATCTAAATATAGAAATATTTAGACAATATGAATGTAGTAATATATAGACAATAATATGAATGTAGTGATATATGTAGACAATCTGAATATAGAAAAATATAGATAATCTTGAAACAGAAATATATAGACAATCTTAATATAGAAATATATAGACAATCTTAATATAGAAATATATAGACAATCTGAATATAGAAATATATAGACAATCTGAATATAGAAATATATTTTTAACACTTTTAAATTGGACATTCATTTTCAAAATTGAATAGTCCGCTTTAAACTTGACACAAGTACAAATTAAATGATTTTGGTGATTTTAAATGTTTTTACAAATTTTTAAACATAGTTTAGATGTTAAATGAATGTGAAAGAAATAAGTGCTAGATACACAAGATTAAACATATATTGAGCAAGTGGTAAATATGCCTGTTGTAGGTCTTTCTTGAGGGCTGAAAGGTTTCTAAATTATTAATTAGACATTGATTAACTGATCTAGACCATAATCAACTCTCGATGGCATCAAATTTCTCCGATATTAAATAGATTAGAACAGTTCAGTTATATTTTGATCTAAGCTAAACATGGAGGAGCGAGACTTATCTTCGAACAACCAGTATGGTGTTTGAAATTATTGCACAAGTCATGTCAAACCTGCAAGGGCTAATATCTTCGCTCGCAATAGAGTAATTGGAACTATTATAGCAAGAATGGCTAGCTCTTTATAAATATCTTACATAATGTATCTTTAATTGATACCTGGTTACAGTGTAATGTATTGTATAATGTTACAAGTGTTGAGAATTGTTAAATCTTTAACTAATTATAGATATCATGTATAACGTAGATCAACAGTTATTTGATTATTGTACGGCTAAATTTGCTGACAATACACAATGTTGTGTACCAATATTCGATATAAAACATGAATTACCTCTATGTCATGAACACGGTGCTAAAGCTGTAAGTTATTTCATTTATTGTTACTTTATTTACATTTCTATTACAGGTGGGTGGGGACCTGTAGCTATTTAAGGTGTTTCAATGGCGTTTAGTTATTGAACTGCAATATACAGATGACAATTCTGTGGAATACCATAACTACTTATTGTTAACATGAATATTCATGACCTTTGAATATGTGAATAGTAATGAGATGTGTGTGTGTGCGCAGCCGTAGATCTAGTTGTCATGGTGAAGCGTACACAGGTCTTCTGAACATCGAAGCAAGAACGTGTATTGTTATGGTTTATTGGAAATTAGAATAAAATACCATCGAATATAGTGTGGTCAATTAACACTTATTAGTGAGCATTGCTTCATAATGACTAAAGAAGCCTTGTCGAAACATCGCTCAGTAATAAGCAGTAATAGAATTGTCACCTGTATATTCTCAGGTAAAAATTTGTACCAAGAATATGATATTCCTGTGCACACAATATCCCTTGGCAGTTAAAATCCATAGAAAAGAGTGGCAGTAAAGAACATTTCGGGCTAAATGTCTCTTCTCACATATACAAGAAACCACAAAAAAAAAGTACAAAATGATCCTATTGATGTGAATAAATATGGACTTTATAAGAAATTGTATTTTATGTTGAATTCAAAAAATTTATGATTTTTTTATTTAGATATTTTATTAATTCAATATTTTAATTTTTACTGCAGGATAATTATCAGAAGATACAGGTCGCTGAGGTGAGAAAACGACCTAGAAAGAAAACAAAGCCCCCAGCTTTATCACGACCCCCTAAAAAGGGCAAAAAGAAAAAGAAGGGAAGAGCAGTCCGTCCACAGAAACCTATTCCCCCATCCTCACCAATTGGAGATACAAGTACGTTATTTATTTAAACATAGGGGGGTTGGGATGGCCTAGTGGTCTAGAGTGCCGTGCTTCGACCTCTAGCTGGCCGGTCACCTCTGGCTTGCGGCTGTGGTTTCGATACCCTGGTGTGAGCGTATGTGGCATGGAGATAGGGGCGCCTTCTCAACCTCGTGGGTTTCCTCTGGGCACTCCGGTTTCCTCCCACTGCTAAAGACCCCTACGCGCAAGCGAATTATTGAAATAAAATTGAAACCATCTGTTAGTCCCAAAATGACCTAGTTTGTGTCGAGTGGACGTTAAACCCCATTTCTCTCTCTCTCTCTCTCTCTCTCTCTCTCTCTCTCTCTCTCTCTCTCTCTCTCTCTCTCTGTATTTTAGGCAGTGGTCTGAATCCTTGCAAATTTATTCAAATTATCATTAGATATTTTGGAAGGTGCCATGGCTCAGTGAGTAAGATGATGGTTTTCTAGCCTGGAGATCTTGGGTTCACTCGTGGTGTTGCTGGAGGAAGTTCCCCAGGATCAGCCAGTGGGGTTTCCCCAATGTATAGTCATTCGGATAGAACAGAAACTGATTCTTTGCTTACACATTAGCCATAACGCAAAGAACTCTTGATAGATTGAATTTGATATACTGTATAAAAGTAGACCATATTGCTGCTATCCAGGCAAAATTTCCCTCACAGCACACTGGTTGGTGCATGTCTGTTTTTATTAGCCCAGTAGCTGTAGTACCTAAACCCCATACACACATAAATGTTACAACAAATACAGATTAATTGTAACTCCATCTACCAATTTACTGAAAGGAAGACAACTGCCCCGTGTACACATTGGCGTGCAGGTAAAAGATCCCTTGGTAGTTGGAATTCGATATAAGAGTAGGCCGAAGCGAAGAAGTCCAGGCAAAATTTCACTCATAGCCCGTCTTTGCTAACCCAGTTTAGTAGCAGAACAGTAGGACGTTAAACCTCATTTCATTTCCTTTCCTGTGATCAGAAATTTAATCTATTGAGTTTTAATTACAGCTATGCCTGAGACAGAATTAGATGTTACTATGGTTACTGATGTATCAGGTAACGAAGAGAAAGCTAGTAGTAGTACAGATAAAACCGAAGAAAACAACATGGCTTCTACCAGTTCTAGTAACAATAATACTAAAATGATGGAAAATAATCTAGATCTAGAGGAAACTTTGGGAACAGGTCATTATCTTACCTCATATTTTTATACACCCAGATTTTCATATGGATGTATTATGTCGTCGCCCCTGTCCCCCTGGACATTCGGACATCCATCCACAATTTGTTTGTGGACATTACAGGTCACAATTCTTATTCAATTTTGATGATACTTGATATAGGTTTAAAAGATCCTGATTCCTTTTGATATTGACATGAATCGGATCGATTATGTACGAAAAATCGTGTTTTTAGCTTTTGGTTATTTATTGTTGTATATTTCATGTGTATTTTATTATCGTCTATTTAACGTGGATATTATGTTGTTGTAAATTTCACTTGTATATATTATTATTGTATATTTACAGTTATAGATAAGAATTTTGAGCTACCATTAGAACAGGCATCTCGTCTATTAGAGGAACAAGATTTCCAAGAAGTCTTCAACAAAATACCAGATGAAGCCTTCGATATCTTCTATAGTGAGTTTTTTTTATTATTATTATTGATTGGGAGGGTATCCTAGACTTCGATATCTTCTATAGTAATTTATGTTATTTATATCAATCATTGGGGGGAGCAGGACAATTGCCGGCAGTTGTCCACCAGCAGTTGTCCTGCGGGCAGTTATCCCACCCACAGTTGTCCTAGACCCATGATTGGGAGGAAGGGGGTCCAAGACTTTGATATCTTATGTAGTATGTTTATGTTATTTGTAATATTAAGGGGGAGTTCAAGATTATTCAATGTATCTTCTTGACAGTTTTCGAGGCACCGTACAAACTGATTCAATAAGGCTTGTGTGTGACAAGGAGTAGGGTCACCAGCCTAATCTCATGGGTTTTCTCTGGGTCTTAGTCCCGAAATGACCTAGTTGTGTCGAGTGGACGTTAAACTCCATTTCTCTCTCTCTCTCTCTCTTTTTCTCTGGGTCCTTCGATTTCCTATCACTGCTTAAAAATGCTATTGGCAATCGAGTTATTGAAATGAAAATCTACCATATATTAGTAACAAAATGGCCGGATTGTTGTCAAGGTTAAACTCCCTCTGTTGTTAGGCAGTCACAATTAACAAGTCACACAAAGGCAGTCACAATTAACCAGTCACTCATAATAACACAAATAATATACAAAAACTGTACGTTATTCTAATATAAACCTTTATCAACTTAATGTTCAACCTTCCACTAGGTCATTTTGTGACTAAAATACAATGTATGGTTCAATGGTGTTTCAATAATTGGCTTGCACATAGGGGTCTTTAGGAGTGGGAGGACCCAGAGAAAAACCACAAGGTTGGACAGACGACCCTACTACTTGTTGACTCATTGACACACCTCATGATGCAGCGCGCACGCACTAACCATTCAGCCATCCAACCATCCACTCTTATAAAACAATCGTCTTTATATTTTAGGTCGAAATGATCCAACAGTAGAAGAAACCGAGGAATTAGAGAGAGCTCTTGCAGCAGCTAGTAGTGATATTCATGCTGCTAAGGAAACGCTGGAACAACTTGTGAAAGGTGAAATATCGGTAGACGATATCGGCGAGGAATTAACGGCCATCTTGGCTCAGACATTACAAGCAAACTTACAACAACAGGAAGGAAATCTGCATCAAATGGCGGCCAATTTAACATGTGATAGTGAAAGTGCTACAACATTGGCTCGTAATACAGCATTTAACGATATGCATTTGTCGAATTCTCATGTAGGTCTGGACGTCGGAAACAACGTTCCGCCGACATCTATGAATAGTAACATGGCGTATACACGCCAGACGATGCCAGCTCATAATTCATCACCAGCCAATCTAAACACTCTCGACAATACGGGTCCTACGCTCCCTCATCAGGTGCAGACGCAGAAATATTATCAAGTTAGTAACGGGCCTTCGTCGTTGTCTTTACCCTCGCAGAATATGAACCAAGCTTCGCGTAGTTATACAGTGGTTTCTGGGATGCCTCTTGCTTACCAACAGACAAATCTGCCGTTCACGCCACATTCTCAACCTATCAACTTGCCACAACAGACCTTAATCTCGCAACAAGTAGCCCGCGCCCCGCATCCCAACCCACAACAACTACGGGTAAACAATCAACTTATATCTTCGTTACCCGGGCAACAACACGGAGGACAACATTCTGTGCTAGCGCAACAAGTTTCTCGACAGGCTTGGACGGTACCGGGTGCTCAGTCTGTCAGTTATCAAAATACTAACGGTTATCCGGCACCCAGACACCAATTCGGACAAAATGTGAATGCGACAAATCCTATTGGAAAGTTTGCTGTCAGTGCTCAATCAACCGCGACGACGAGTGAAGTAACGAACATGACAAATAAAACAGATTCTTTATACTCCCAGATGAATCATTCCATAAACCTGCCGGATTCCGCGGGGGGATCTCCAGGTCAGGGATTCGCTCATCATCCAAGGACTGCAAACTTCACATCCTTACAGCCACCCTTCACTTCAAATACGGGATCCTAGCGGACGGTTTCACGCTGAATCATGTCGTATCGCACAGCCATTTTAAATGACGTATATATGGAGTGAATTTATGTGTTTATTATCGGATATTGTACAAAAAGTGATATAATAATAATAGCTGTAAAAAAAACTATAATATTAGGGTGCCTCATCATAACTTGTATTTCTGACATCTGTGTCTAAATGTTCGTACTATAGAACTACATTGTTTATACTGATTTTATTGGTTTTTAAGGCAGCTCTTAAGGATATCCATTATTAGTTATGTGTCATTTTTTTTTTTTTTTTTTCATTTTGCGTCCCCCTCCCCACCCCTCCTTCGAAAGGTTGTAGCTTATTATGCATGTAAACAAAAGGAGTTATGCGAATGTGAGAGAGATTTTTGTTTTTTTAACAATGATAAATTCTTGATTTTATGTCAAGCATTGTTAGAAGTTTATGGTTAATCAGAATTAAAAAGAAAAGGATACATCTGCTTTATGACTTAAAACACTTAAAAAATTTATGCAGCTCACAAAATAAAAAAAAATTTTTGGCTGAGCTTGAGTTTACTCAATCTTCAATATTTTTTCCTGAAACCGGTAAATACCCATACAAATCAGAACAAATAATACCAGTATTTTTCATTAGTCAGCTTAATCCAAAAATATGTTGAGCCAAACAAGAAATTTATGCCTACTTTGTTCCTAGAATATTTTGTAATAACTTGATTTACTTGAAACCATTCAATTTAATATCACATTATCAGCCAAAATAAAAAAATGATATGTAAATATCAGAACATCCCAGAACGTACTAAAACCTCCTGAAACTGCCTGAGATATATGCACCACATTTATGCACGTGATGGAACAAGTTGCAGGGGCCTGAGGAATCTTTGTTAATGCAGATTTGGCGGTCGAAGTGATAAAGGGTGAAAATTTAAGGCTAAATGAAAGTTCTGTTGTCTTCTGTACTGCTTTTGAATAAGTTAATAGAGAGATTGGATAATATTAACTATATTTAAATGAATAAATAGGTTGTGCTTTTTTTTTTATTAATAAAGCGTAAATTTAACGTCTGCTAAAACACAGACGTAACACTGCTTCACAATCCTGCTTTACATTTCATGAAAGAGCTGTTTTAATATGGAGAATCATTGATCCAATTTTTTAAAAGAAAATTCTCTCGATTGCGTGTCCATTAAGCTTTCAGTATAATCATGATACATTAACTTAAAGTTTTCTTTACATAAATTTTTGTTGTACCAATTTATAGATATTTTTTTTAAACGTAAATTCTAGCAAATCCGTTTTTGTTAAGCTTTTGGTACAATCATTATCTTTTTACTACCATAATTATGTAAAATTTGTCAATTTTTCTTGATCTGAAAACCTGTTTCAAATTTTATTCGTAAGCTAGTTTCTATCTTTATAGATTGATTTAATGTGTATTTGGCTTTAAATCATGTCAATTTTCCTGAATATAAAATTAGCAATTTTTAAAAGTTTTGGAATTATACAATATATAAAAAGAAAATCATTTGTAATAAAATCATGAAAATAACTTAATTCTTCTTTTTTTTTATTCAAATGAAAAATAACAGTAAATCAAAAATATTTCATTGTTATTTCGTACTGTTGTTTTTGGGGTGTATATATTCATATTTCCACGTTAAATATAAAATCTTTTTTTTTTTTCTTTTTTAAAAAAATAATGATCATGAATTGATAATGTAATTCTATTTCGTATTATTTTACAGATATCAAAATATTGTTAATATATGTTAAACATTTTAATTTCATCAGTAGATTTTGTAGTTTGTATTTCAAATCATGGAAATTAATTACATGCGAGAAAAATTTATGATTCAAGAAATACTGCCCAATATAGTTTAAGATTACCTGTGAAGTTTGCTACGAATAATACACCTATATCCATCTTTTTCTACAAATAGAGGGGATTGGGTGACCAATGGTTTTTGGGATCGTGTGGGACAATGAATCCCAAAATGTTCTAGGGTAGTTTTTAGCAACTGTACTTAAAATCCCCATTACTTTCTTTCCCTGTCTATGCCACAGTAGGTAATCTTAGTAATTAGCCAACCGGATTATGATACAGATCCATATTTCATTTTATTTTTTATACCTTAGATGGCCTACACTACATGAAGACCTTACAAATTGTACTGAAAGGTCGTGTTAGTGGTTGTACGAGTGGCTTTTGACCCTATGACGTCAATTAGCGTTGATATTTCTAGTGGCTGTAACAGACCGTTTTATTGGCTAATACCCCACATCAACCAGAAGGCATGTTATATATATAACAACTCTTCCAGATTCTAGTGTAGTAAAGACAAGTAACGGAATTTTGAACTATAAAAAACGTAGGCGTGTTATAGAAAAACTCTTCCAGATTCTAGTGTAGTAAAGACAAGTAACGGAATTTTGAACCAAAAAAACGAAACGAAATAGGATGTGTTTAATCAGATTGGCATATTAGTCATTAGCTTTCACCAGGTATTTTATAACGAAGCTTGGTACAGGTATATCATAATGAAAAATCGATTTAAGATAAAAACTAAATGAAATCATCGAAAACGGTTCCATTGCCTTAAAAGTTATTATATTGCCATATATCGCTGATTAAAATTAATTGTAGATGAAATCTTTTAAATAAACGGTTCCATGGCTTCAGAAGTTGTGTCCTATTGTAAGAATGATTTAAAGTGAATTCTAGATTATTCAGTCATTAAAATAAATTGTAGATAAAAATCTTCCAAAAACGGTTCCATGGCTTGAGAAGCTAGATCGTTTATGTAAGAATGATTTAAAATGAATTCTGGAAGTTATATCGTCATATATCCATTGATTAAAATGAATTGTAGATTTAATCTTTTAAAAACAGTTCCATTGCTTTAGAAGCTGTATCATCATATGTAAATGATTTAAAATGAATTCTAGACGTAATATTTGAAGAGAAGTTTATTCTATATATATGATGGGTGTGATGCGTGAAAGTTATGTTTGTCGAATACTGTTGTGATATTTAATGAATCTCACTGATTATTATTATTATTATACCCTATCGCTAATTAATCATGTGACTAAATCTACATAAACCAATCATCTATTGTCTATTATAACTCATATATTGTACAACACATGCGCTCGCTCGTTCTACGAAAATGGGGACATAAATTTTGAAAGCGAAGTCTTCCCTTTACTGGAATTTAGATTCTGGAATCCATAATTAATTAGATCAGTCTTTTTCACGATTTGAAGTTTTAAACATCTTATCTCATCTCTTTGTGTCGTTTGGTTTGTATAGCGTGTGTATTAAATGGGTTACCATTGAGTTTGTGGACCATTTTTCCAGTCACAGGTTGGGATGGCCCCACACTGGCCAAGGGTTACTATATGTTGACCTTATTACTCAACTCGAAGTACTTCTGGTAGACCCCTGTAAACAAACAAGTTAACAAAACATACCATATGTTAGTCTCAGCGATTGGATGTTAAATCTTTTTATACTTGTCTCAAATATGTATGGTCGACATATAAATATCTTTGTGCCATGGTAATCTGTTTGATATGGGCCTTATACCAGGCCCTGAGTTCATAAAGCATTCTCAGACTTAAGTTACGAATTTACTCAAAATTGTTTGCTCTTATTTTAACTAAAACTCAGCCCTTTATAAAACTTTTGCTGTTTTAATGTATCAAATACATCAATAAGAAACTGTGTAAAGTTTTGTGTTTCTCGATCAAATATATTTCTCATAAACAGTGATTGAAAGTTGAGTAAATTCTTAATTTCGGTCTGAGATTTGTGAAACCAGAGCCTGGACTGGACTGGACAACCTACTTGTATAGATCAGACATGCTCCAACGGCTTCATTCCGTTCTGACCTGTATACACAAATAGGGGCTGTGACGTAGGTGATTTTAGACAATTTTTAGGAATTCTCAAACAAAGATTACATATTGAATGAATGTTAAAGAAATTAGGGCTTAATATGCAATATTAAATGATACAAGGATAAAGTAAAAGGTTGACGTCATGTAGAGCATGTCACCCAGTCTTGACGTACCAAGCTTTGCTAGTCATCATCCCTACATCTTGAGACTATATATATCTTTTATGTAGACCAGAATATCATATATATATATCATAATAATGACACAATCTGGTTAAAATACAGATCGATATTTCGTTTCTTTCTTTATACTTTTGATGGCCTACACTACATGAAGATCTGACAAGTTGTACTGGGAGGTTGTGTCAGGGTCATATGAGCGGCTTTTGACCCTATGATGTCAGACATTGATTAATCGATCAGCATTGATGTTTCTAGCGATTTATCCACAGTTCCGTGCATGGTACGTCAAGAACTCGCTGTAACAGACTGTTTCATCAACTAGAATGCCTGTTATATAACAACTCTTCCAGATCCTAGTGTTGCAAAGACAAGTAAAATGAAATTTTGAACTATAAAAAACGAAACGAAATAGGATCTGTGTTTTAATCAGATTGGTAATGACTTTATACACTGTTAATTATTGTAGTCAAATTATTAATCTGTTTAAGAAAAATGAAATAATCCTGCGTACGTAGATGTGGTCTAGTTAAACGTAAGTCATGATTTAATTAAATAGTTTCAATGTTTCTTATTTTGTTGTAATCTAGAATCTGTTTCGTTGTTTAGTGTACAGACAAAATTTATGGATTTAACAAGGTACTATAAAAGCAAGATAATGTTTTAGATATTTTAAATATATTATTATATCATCTACTTGTCTGCATTTTTTTATTTCCCCTCATCCATCCTGAAATGAAATGAAATTGGATTTAATGTCCTACTTTTCTGTGTCTAAACTGGGCTAATGAAGACGGTCATACACCATACAGTGTGCTATGAGGACCTGGGGAAAAAACCCATGAGGTTGGAGTTGGACAGGTGACCCTACTCTTTGTCACTACAAGCATGTAATTTTGCCCTGGCAGCGGCACTACGGCCTACTCTTATATCGAATTACAACTACCAAGGTATCTATGATATTCATTGGATTGGTTTTTCATACCATCCAAATGACTAGACCGCTGTCCTTGTCAGGCCCGTCCTGCATCACTGACAAGTGGAACCACCCCAGAAAATCTGGATGAACTTTCTCGGCCACTATGATCCCCCCCATCCATTCTACTTTTCATTTCAACGTCAAAGTATGGAATATCGCCTGAATAACCTGGCCTACTTAGTTGTACTCTGGGCTTGAATAGTAGACTAGGATATCCAGGCTATATGTTATATGAGGAGGTCTATTCCAAAACCGTCTTCATTAGCTCAGTTAGGAGCAGAACAGTAGGATGTTAAACCCCATTTCGTTTGATTTCTATTCCAAAATGTGAACAACACCCGATGAAATTTACAACCGATTCAGGGGCCGGACTATTGACCAGTCATAATTTTGAACAGAAACTTGCTGTTGTTTCGTCAGTGCATGTGTGGGATTAGGTCCAATCAAACAAAACACTAAGAGGAGTATGAAGCTAAGTAGGAGTGGGACAAATTCATATACCACCTTTGCAATAGATTACAGTATTTACTATCAAGTACTTTGTTCGGGATGGATAGCCAAATGGTGGGTTTTCTCAGGGTCCTCTGTTTTCTCCCACTACTAAAGACCTCTATGCGCAGGTTCGGCTGTGTAGACATTAACCAAATTTTTCTCCCTCAGCTACAAAGAATTTCTAATAAACAGAAATTGGTCATGAAAATAAGAAATCACATCATAAATGATTTTATTTATTTACATTATATTTACAAATAAATATTAATAACAGCAACACATATATAATATATTCAAAATAAATATATCATTCAAAACATATACTTTATCTTAAACCAATTCTGATGGAGAGAAATTTAATCATTGTAATAAATGAAATAAATTGTTAGAAGAGACCTCACACAATTCAAAATATTAAATTTCTATTTAAACTTTAATCTAATAATTATTAATACTAGTTAACAATTCTAGTTTAATTTTATAATTATTAATGCTGGTTAACAATTCTATTTTAATTTAATAATTGTTATTACTGGTTAACAATTCTATGTCAAAATAACAATTACGACTGGTTAACAATTCTATTCCACTTTCATTAGTAATTTAAACACTGTTTAATACTTCTATTCCATCTTGAATTAAATTTCGTAACTATGAAACTGGTTAACAATTCTATTTTAATTCATTAACCATTAATACTAGTTAATAATTCTATTCCATCTAATGAATTATCAATACTGGTTAATTATTCTTTTCTGTCTAATTATCAACACTAGTTAATTATTTTTTTCCGTCTAATTAATTATCAATACTGTGTAATAATTCCATCTATCAATAATTATTAATACTGGTCAACGATTCTATTCCAACTTTAAATTATTTAATACATGTTAACTCTGGTTAACAATTCTATTCCCACTTCAAATTATAAAATTAACACTGGTTAATTAATACCGGTTAATATTTCTTATAAAGGAGCTAAGTCTCTAATTTTTAGAACCTAAAATGGACGGAAATGGTATTAAATGCACATTATAATGTAATTTGAGTGTATATAAACTGATTCACATTCATTTTTTTTTCAAACTGTTACTGCAATTGGTAATATATATATTTCTAAATAAAGTTGATTCAAGTTTTCTGTTCCTACAATTTTTACTAGCACATATACATTTTTATTTTGCAACAATAACAACAATAAGTACTGTTGTAAGATATCCAAATGTTTACATACAATAAATATTATGTTGCCATGGGGACTAGTATTCACTCTTTACACAGCAGTGATATTTTCCCACAGATTACCACACAGCAGGGTATAACATAGTGTTGAGCGGTTACCATGGATATGACACATAGCAGGGTATGACATAGTGTTGAGCAGTTACCATGGAAATGACGCAAAGCAGGGTATAACATAGTATCGAAAGGTTGCCATGGAAATGACACACAGCAGGGTGTAACAGAGTGTTGAGAGGTTACCATGGAAATGAAAAGCAGCATGGTATAACAATTTCTTCTATATTTCTGTCAAGTTCCGGAGCGCTGAGAGGTTACCTGTCATGGTTTCAACTGAGGAAATCATCATTTGTTATTGTGCTGTCTTATAAACACTGCATGATGCTGATAAACAACAGAGATTAATCTGAAACAGATGCCGATGTAATACCAGAATCTGTTGTATGAACTGTACTATCATCATCACTAGAATCACTGGAATCATCACAACTACAAATAAATAATAAAATAAACATCTAGAAATGGTATGACATGGGGGTTTTAAAACGTCTTACTTTTCGAAACCAACTGGTCTACTTTTAAAAAAATATGGAGTTTGAGGGAGTCTGCAGAAATGTTCTTCACAGATTTTCATCAAATTTCAAGAAGTCTTAGTGTTGGGGTAAAGATGACCACTGTAAAAAAAATAGGGGGGGGGAGGGCTTAAACGAGTCAAAGTAACTATATTAAGTACAGATGAAAATGTTACTGATGAGCATACATAACCCTGTCAATTCATGGGTAAATGTTACCTAATTGCCTACTGATGAGTGTATGTTTCTCTTGACACTAGTATACTGCAATGATCATTTAACAACTACACTGTAGACTATTTTGATGTAAAGGAGATGAAATAAGAGAAAATAATACCTTGAATCGTCACTATCATCATCGTCACTGTCTGAGTCATTACCAGATTCATTATCACCATCATCATCATCATCATCATCATCACTGGCATCAGGTATATCATCTGTAATAGTTCAAACAGTTATTTAGACACAATGAAATAAATCCAAGTACGAATAAATCCTAAAAAACAGGTTAGGCAAAATAGTATAATCAGCAAATGGAATGTTCACCGTGTACAAAATACACGACAAACAGTGGTGACAGGTGTCTGGAAGAGTAAACTTACCCTGCCTGGCCCCACACCAGCCATATCTATATCCAAACCATAGCGTAATGTTACTACATAATGTTTAATTTACATTTTTGTATTCTAAAGGTTTTATTTTTTAATGGTGCACACTCTTGAAATGAAATGAAATGAAACAGAGTTTAACGGTCTGGGTTAATGAAGACAAGTATACACCATACAGTGTGCTATGAGGGAAATTTTGTTTGGACAGCGGCACTACAGCCTACTTTTACACTCAATTCCAACTGTCAAGGGATCTTTTACATACACACCAATGTGTACACAGGACCTCATTTTTTTGTATCATCCAAACGACTTGACAGTTGTCCTTGTCAGGCCCTTCATCCTGCATCACTGACAAGGGGAAACCACACCGGAAAATCTGGATGAATTTTCTCATCCAGTGCAGGGATCAGAACACCTGACGTCCGGGCTAGCGAGCCAGCATCTCACCCACTTAGCCACCGTGACCACCTGGTGACCCCTACACACATCAGCCATCAACATATTAGTTTAAAAGCAAAGGCTCTTACCAGAAATTACATTTGCATTCTGATTTAGAGTAACAGTCACAATTTACCTAATAAAATCTTTTCATCTATCAGCTTCTGAAAACTTTTTGCTTCAACATTTTCTGGTTCATAAATTAAAACTGAAATTAGAGTAAAACAAATTTGGTGAAAATGTCATTGATTATGAAATTAGGCTGTAATTGAAAATTATGTTCAAAATTATCAATTTACACAATTTCAAACTTGAATACTTCAACTTCGAAATTCCAAACCGAAAACTTGTTGATCTTCTAAACATAGACGAAAAATATTTTCAAGAAATTTCATGGGAAAGGTGAGAAAAAGATAGGTCATTTCGGGACAAACATATGATTCAATTTTATGTCAATAGTTTCTATGCTGTCGTATAATCTTTATCAAATATACCTACTCATTTTACACAGTTTTTGTGCTGTCGTATAATCTTTATCCATTACACATGTTAAAAACTGTAAAATAAAAAAAACAACAAAATAAATTTCAATAAATGTATTTACACAGGGGTAATTTTAGCAATAGAGTGAAAAAAGGCACTGGCTCGCTAATAAGGAGGTCCCAGGATTGATTTGTGTTGGTCGAGAATAAAAGGTCATTTCCTGAGTTCCAAAATGTTATCACTGTATATTTAGTCAAAATGTTATCACAACAAAGAGGCATTATCTAAAGAGTTGATTGTGCCTACTGCAGGACATTTTGCTGGCTTCAAGTGAATGAAATATTACTTAAACATTAATTCAACTTCCTAGATCATCAAATGGCTTGAATATTGATTTGGTTAGACATTGGCCACCATATCTGAATTAAAAGCATATATAAACGACCAAGCTAAAAATATTTCTTTCAAGATGTAAGTAAGTAATGAGTTTAATTCGGATCCACCGAATGAAACCTGATAAAAGTACCCTTTAAAAGTTCGCTCAGAATAAATGAATGAGTTTTTCCATATAATTCCTATTCTTAATCTATTTTTGAGGTATCATAATGTAGCAAGAATGACCAGCCATTTATCTAAAGCAACCAGACAAAAGGCATAAAGTAAGACGGAAACTTTCAATCACGGAATCAAACAACCAATGAATTGTTCAAAAGTTAAATGAAATGAAATGGAGTTTAATGTCATACTGCTCTACTCGGAACTGAGCTAATGAAGGGGAACATACGCGATACAGTATGCTATGACGGAAATTTTGCCCAGGCAGCGGCAATACAGCCTACCCTTATATTGAATTCCAACTGTCAAGGGATTTTTTCAGGCTCGCCAATGTGTACACGGGACCTTGGGTTTTTCGTTCTATCTGAATGATTAGATAGCTGCCCTTGTCAGGCCATCTGCTCTGCATCACAGACAAGGGGGAACCATGGAAAATTTGGGTAGACTTTCTGGCTAATGCAGGGTCCAACACCCGACCTCCAGGCTAGCGACCCAGCGCCTTACACACTTAGCCACTGTGACTCTTGTTCAAAAGAATAAAAGATAATCAATTACTAACTTCCATAAAAAGTTCATTTGGTGCTTTTTTCTCATCTTCATCCTCATCCTCCGAATCACTGCTTGTGCTACTTTCTTCCTTTTCTTTTTCATCTTTCCTTTCATTCAACAAATCTTCTGATGGATTCAGTTCTAGAGAGAGAGAGAAATGGGGTTTAACGTCCACTCGACACAAACTAGGTCATTTCGGTACTAACATGGTTTAATTTTATTTCAATAATTCGCTTGAGCGTAGGGATCTTTAGCAGTGGGAGGAAACTGGAGTGCCCGGAGGAAACCCACGAGGTTGAGAAGGCGCCCCTATCTCCATGCCACATACGTTCACACCAGGGATCAAAACCACAGCCCCAAGTCAGAGGTGACCGGCCAGCTAAAGGTCGAAGCGCGGCACTCTAGACCACTAGGCCATCCCAACCCCCCGACGTGCTATGAGGGAGGTACAGCCTATTTGTATGTCATATTCCAACTAACAAGGAAAAACATGTCCGAAAATCCTGGTGAACTTTCTAGGCCAACACCAAGATCGAAATCGAATATATACATCCATACTATTTTCATTTTATTTATTTGTGTTACATGCTTGATAACGACTGGTGAAACCTTATTGAATAGTTGCAGTGAAACAAACCATAGTAATTGTTATCCATAAATAATGTGTTATTCGATTATGTTCCAATTATCAAATGTCATTCAATGAATATATCAAGATCGAAAACACGGGACCTTAGGCTAACTAGCTAATGTCTTACTCATTGAGCCACTGTGGCTCCCACAAGGAAAAAAGCAAAGAATGGTAAATACTTTGATGTCATTTATTTAACATTTAATAAATAACTAGAAAACAATACAAATAATATCACAATAATTATATTCTAGGACCTCCGCCCCACCCAATCATAATGGACTAAATTAGAGCCCCCTCAACTACATTTCTTATTTAAGAATCAATCCAGTCAATATAGTAAACATGCCTATAATCATAATCTTTTAAAAGTATTCCACAAACCTGATTTTGAATTACTTCTTAAAAAGTTCCTAGAGCTTCTTCCACCTAAACTCAATTTTTCTAATCTTTCGTTTAAGTTTTTCTCCCTGTAATTAATCAACAAACCCATGAAACCGAAGCAATTTCCATTACAGATACATAATTTCAGAGCTAAATTTGCCCATTTAATGTTACATATATTATCAATTAGTTACATATATTATCAATTAGTCATCACTTAACATGACTAGACCATAATAATTTACACATTGTAGGTCTTTCCTTAGACATAAATTCATATAACAAGGCCATAATAAAATTGCTAGATGCCATCCAATGCACAAGATTTTAACTAGATTAGAACAATTTAGCCATCATTAGTCTTGAATATACCAGTACCGTGGTTACTATAATAAACAATCAATGCACACATGCTGTCAAAACTACAAACAGTGTTAACTAGGCAAAGAATAAAGAAAATTTTCCATTATCATTTTTTGAACAATTATTGCAAGAATGTCTAGCTCTTTATCTAAGTCGTTTGTGTTATATCTCCCCGGTCATATATCTCAAGGATTGCATCGGATTTAACTCAGATTAAAATACACACATACGAATCTAATCAAACACGTTTTATTCCTGTTAGTCTTATACACGCAACTCTAATTATACTAACAATAGAGGGGTACAACAATTGAAATAGTGATCACGTGTAATGACACGTATATAAGTAACCTTATATGGAATACATACATATTCATCAGACACTACAGTTTGTAATGCATCTTTGCAATATTGGCTGATTAACACATATTTATGCAACATAAGGATATCAAATGCAGGTGATATAAATCAAGACTAAAAACAAGATGGCTCTCCCAGATTAAATGATTTATAAAGGATTAGAAAACTTACATATCTTCATTATTCACATCCAGATCTAGTAAACTACAATCATCACTGTAAAATAATCAAATTATTGTATAAATGTGAAGTTATGATTCTTTAACTGACACAAGAGGGTAGGATAAGTATCGATTTTAAGATGTATTATCCCACTAGACAGGCTCTGAGAAGGATTTAACTGAGTAAAGCTAATTTTCAATTCTGCACTAAGGTAAAATAATCCAGTAGCTAATTGACATCGCTAGAACTTCTTATTTGATTTTGATTACCCAATGGTAAGTGCAGGTGATCAACGGTTACCACACTAAATGCAAAGCATGCTGGTGTCTGTCAATTTGTCTTTTTTTTCTATGTTTTATTGATTTATTAATATATATATCTGACACAAAACTCAAAATTTCAGATACTGGGTACTAGTTCAAGCTAATAGTTTGATTTTTAGGTAAAGTTTACGTAAATTTAATATGTTGTTATGTGGGTAGTGCCTGTCATTTCAAGGCCTGAATTCTAGGTGGAAGTGGACGTTAAACCCCGGAAACGAATGAACTATCTTACTTGTCAGTTATTCTCTTCACAAAAATTCAAAATGTCAGGTACTAGTTTAATTTTTATGTAAAGTATACGTCAATTTAATGTCATGATGTTATCTGGCTAATGCCTTACATTTCAAAACCCTTGTTTCAAGGCCTGAATGTTAGCTTTCCTAACAGTTATTATCTTCATAAAAATACATTGTCAAGTACAATTTTATATTTTACATAAATAGTTATCTTTGTAGTGCCAGACATTTCTAAACTCTTTTTTCAAGGCCTGAATGTCAGCTTACCTGACAGTTATTCTCTTCACAAAAATATACACTGTCAAGAACGAGTTTATTTTTTTCGTAAAGTTTACGTAAATAGATTGTAATGATGTTATTTGGGTAGTTCCAGACATGTCCAGACTCTTTTTTTCAAGGCCTAAATGTCAGCTTACCTGTCATCTATTCTCTTTACTGTTTGTAGAGATATTTGTTTTGTTGTTGTGGGTGTTGTTCGTCCTAAACTACTACTGGAATCGGGTCGTGGTGGAACTTGACCTTTTCTTGATCTGAAATGAGAAAAGATCTTTCGAATACAAGACCCCAAAATAAAAATACAAACAGGAGCAGACCATTTTAGATAGACATTTTGTGTTGGAAAATATTTGCATTGCCAGTTGTGAAAATTACAATATTTATCCATAATTATTATTATTATTATTATTCATCTTCTATAGCGCTTCATTATATCCGGTGATATTTCTAAGCGCTTAACAAATGTCACATCACAGATCATAATAATATTTAAACAAGTGTGTTTTTAACTCCGATTTGAATTTAACAAAAGTTGAGCTTTCTCTAATTGATCTTGGTAGCTTATTCCACATATGGGCACCATTTATAGGGAAAGATAATTTTCCTCTGAGTCTCTTGTAAACAGGTACAGATAATAAAGTAGTATCTGTGGACGAACGAAGATTCAGTCTTTCCTGTTTGTAGAATGTGAATAATTGTTTCATGTAGGAGGGAGCAGTATCTGAAAACAAAGCTTTATAGACATTTGATAGCACTTTAAAATCGATTCGGGCTTTCACAGGCAGCCAATGAAGATTTTTAAGAGTTTCTGATACATGATCTCTAGAAGATGACTTGGCAACTAGTCGAGAACAGTTATTTTGTACAACTTGAAGGCGGTTGAGGGAGAAATCTGGAACGCCAGCCAGGAGTCCATTTCCATAGTCCAACTGAGATATGACCAGGGCTAATACAACTCTAGCACATGAGTCTTTAGTAAGATACCTCCTGATTCTGGATATTGGCTTTAATCTCATGTATATTTTACACATAGTATTGTTTAATGCCAGTTATCTGTATAATATGCACCAATGAGGTAAAAACATAAATCGACAAACATTATATTATGATTGCATAAAAGAATACCTTGAAGAACCTGGATGATATAGACTACTTGATGAACTTTCTCGAGATAGTGGAACTGTATTGTCTGAAAAGAGTAAAAATCTCAAAAAGCATGCTCCATTATTTTACATTTTTTCAAAGATTATCTGTAATAGTACGTTTCTCTTAGTTTTAATCAATGAGGTTTGATGGTCAAATGAATGTGTCTAAAGTCTGTCATTGAGTGAAGTGGCATGGGTTTGATCCCAATCTTATGAGTGACAACGAGTGGGGTTAGTCTGCCCACCATCATGAGTTTTCTCTGGGTTCTTCGTATTCCTCCCACTGTTAAAGGCCACTGCTTCCAAGTAAATTATTGAAATAAAACTGTACCATGTTAGTTCTGAAATAGTTTGTGTCAGACTCCATCCATCTAAATTTGAATCAATCTTGGATGTCATTAATTACCTTTTTTTGATTCTAATATTTCTAAACTGCTTGAACTTGACTGTCTTTTAACTCTTATACCTGATGTAGGTCTGAAAAACAAGGAAAATACACAATTATCTCAAAAACTTTATTGATAACTTACGCTGTTGGTATAAATAAAATTTTAAGTATAAATAGAGGCAGAAAAGCGGTTGATTTTTTCAAAATGTAATTCTATTTTCACAAAAATTTTGTCCAAGCTTGTTCAGCTGTAATTTGAAAGTTGCATTTTGTAAGTGCTAAATAAATCTGCCTATTGCAGGTTTTTATTTTTGTCTCAAGTGTTCTATAAATTATTAATCAGACATTTATTCACATAACAAGCTCATAGTCAACTCTCTAGACCATTGGATAGGAATTTTCCTGATCTATTTTCAAACTACTATAGCGAGAACAGTCAGCTCTTATCTAAATATTACATAATGCATTGGGTGGAGGTGGTGGGGTGACTGAATGATTAGGCAGATGTTCTGAGTTCTCCAGTTTCCTACAGATCAAGTTTCCTTCCTCCTAAGAGAATTATTGAAATAAAACTGAATCATAAGTTAGTCCTGAAATGACTTAATTTGTGTCCAGAGGACGTTAAAATCTATTTTTCTCTCTCTCTGTTGTCTTTAAAAAATCAAAATTGGAAATATCAAGAAACAATTAATCAATCAAATCATTTATGATTTAATTAATCAATTGTTTCTTATTAAATCCAAAACAAGAAAGTTAACAAACCTTTTATCACTTGATGCTGTCACTGAAGTCTCATGATTTGAAAACTTCTTTTGGGTTTTAATTCCACTTGCTACCGTAAAACCAGTGGCCATCTTTAATTGTTACTCACTAAAATAATATACAGCAATCTCATACAAAAAATTATGTTCCATCCATGTAGTTTGTTTTGGATTATAGGAGCCACAATTTTCGATGCGGCGTCACCTTGTCAATGGTGCAGGATACAGGGCCTGACAAGGACAACTGTCTATTCTTTCAGATGGGATGAAACCAAGATCCCCTGTATACATTGGCATACACGTAAATAATCCCCTTGCAGTTGGAATTCGATATATGAGTAGGCTATACTGGCGCTGCCCGGGCAAAATTTCCCTCATACCATACAGTATGGCGTATGCCAGTCTTTATTAGCCCAGTCAGAGTAGAACAGTAGGACTTTTTTTAATAAACCCCATTTCATTTCATTTTCGATTATAGGCCAAAGCTTAATCTCCAGTTTATAGATAAGCAAGCTTATTGGGTCTAGGACAACTGCCAATCCCAACCCAATTTTCGTTTCTGCCATTTTGGCCTCAGACTCACCAGTACATTATAATCCTACATGTGTGCAACTTTGAGCAGAAATATTTTCTCAGAGCTTCTGATTAATCCCCCAGACCTTTTGCCAAACCTGATGCCGCTGTCTACACCTAGTACGTACGTAACTAACGTACGAAAATTAAACGGTAGCTGCCTTTTTTTTTCGCACGTATACAACGAATGGCGATTTTGCACAGTAATCCCAGCGAGAATTGGGCTATTTTTTTAAAGTTCTAAATTTTTGTTTAGAACTGAAATAAATTAACTATTAGTCAATCCCCACGTAAAAAACATCAACAGAATTGATTTTGATTGTGTATATCTGAAATAGACACGACCGAAGCACAAAATAGTGCCAATATGCCGACGTCAAATCTAGATTTGTAATGTTATTTTTGTGAAAAATCATTGGAAGATGGAAGACGTTATGGCTGTACGGATTATATAGTCCTAACCTAAAGGCTTCAAGAAGGCTATTGTTTACAATGTAACATTGTGTTGACATTTATTTGTTGTTGTGACCTCATGACCTGTGACGTTTAGATAACGTCATATGGATATCATGACTATTCACTGTGTCAGAGTCACTGTGTCAGGTAGGGTGATTCTGTCTTTCAGATTTCACCCAGACAGGACCTTCTCCTGTTCTAATTACTATATGAATATTTAATGATTTATATAAAATTACACAAGCTAGAGCTTCACTATGATGCTACTGTTGTGGCCCAATACATGACTTATCATTGTGACATAAAAATAAAAGGTCATCTTATATTTCATAAATTGATAAATTTTGTTTGGCTTGTTTCAGTTTGGTTGGACTTTCAGATTCGTTTTTTTTTTATCTTTGTTAAATGTGTTCAATCAATATACCTCGTCTTTCAAACGATTTGGATCACACAAATATAGTTTTCAACTTGAACCTTTAAAAACACGTTTCTTAAAGTTGATATGTTAAAATTTCGATTAAGTTTCAGATAATTTACAAAATTCGACAAAAAATGACGCCATATTGTTTATAAATGGCGTCCTTGGAGAAAAACCATTGGTTTCGTATAAATTTAAACATTCGATTTTATATTTAGACGAATACTTTAGTCCGAATACCGTTTAAAATATCAAACTTCCAAATACTATCCCATAAATATTACCTATTCATCGTTTTTCGGGTAAAATAATTCAAAATAAATTCTGTAATACGAAACTAACAACTTGTTGGTCGTAAGACTTGATTATCAGGAGAAAACTTTTTGGGAAGAAGAAGGTCGTAGCGTGACTTGTTTATGTAATATATTTATGCCAACGGCTTGCTTGACATGCTTTTAAAATTTATTTGTATCTGTTAGACTGATTGAAATATACAGTTGGCACTGAAATCTACAAGTTCATCAATTTTTGTTGTAATAGTTAGTGCAGGGCACTATTTTACAATTACATAAGACAAACCTACGGACACGACTGAGACAAGACATAAATAGAGAGAAATCAGGTCATTTTGGGACTAACATATAAGGTTCAATTTTATTTCAATAATTTATGCCATCAGTCTCTTGTATCCACCAGGAGCCACGATGGCTAGTGGGTAAGACACTGGCTCGCTAACCTTGGGTCGCGTTTTCGTTCCCGGTGTTAATTAGCTGAGAAGGTTCATCAGAATTTTCCGGCATGGTTTGACCCTGTCAGGGATGTCTAGTCCTTTGGATGGTATGAAAAACCGAGGTCCTGTGCACACATAAAAGATCATTCGGCAGTTGGAATTCAATATAAGAGCATGCTGTAGGGCCGTAGTTCAGGCAAAATTTCAGTCATAGCACACTTTATGGCATATGCCCATCTTCATTAACCCAGTCAGAGCTGAACAGTATGACGTTTCGGTTTAATCCATTAGGGCCTGGATAAGTTGATTCATGTCTAATTAATAATTTATATAACATTTCAGGCCTAAAGAAAGACCTGCAATAGGCAGATTTACATCTTGCATTATGTGTGTTTAATGTACATTGTCATTGTGTGTTTTTCTAGATATTATAATCATGGTGGTGAAGAGAAAGTTTAATAAACATTTACTGTATGACAAGATACACAGAGTTACTGTCACTGGATTAATGGGATTAACTGGTTTTAGTATTCTTCTACTTGGTCATCAAATTTACACATATTATGCATGTAAGTAAATGAAATGGGTTTATGGAAGTAGAGTACTGTACTATGACAGTGTTGGACAGAGAGAGAAAAATGGGCTTTTATGTCCACTCGATACAAACTATGTAATGTTAGGACTTACACATGGGAGGACCGGAGAAAACCCATATGAGGTTGGACAGGCAGCCCTACTCCTTGTCACGTACAACCTTGGGAATTGAAACAATGCCAGGTGACTCAGTGATAGACCCAGTATACAGCATGCACATTCGGCCATCCAATTCCACGTATAACAGGGTTGGAGAGAGAGAGCAATGGTGTTTAACATCCATTTTAGGGCTAACACAGGGTTTAATTTTATTTCAATAATTTGTTTGTGCGCAGGGGTCTTTAACAGTAGGGGGCAGGCATCGATATTTCCGCGCACATGCGCACGGCGTACGCAGGCACATTTGCTTTAAAAAAAAATTTTGCAGGCACATTTTTAAAAAGTATTACTGTCGCGTAAATCATGTAAAATAAAGAATACTTTTTTGTTTACTTTGATTACCGTATAATAATTTACTAGAATAAGCTAGTCGACGATAAAAACATCAGCACGCGACGTTAGCGATTCCACCTGTGACTTATGACCTATCACCTGTGACCTCTGCTTAATTTAGTGACAATTCTAGTAGAATGCCAGTCGATGAATAAAAGACACAGGCACTTGAAGGGATTAAAATAAAACTTCTTACTACTGCTTGACTGTATAATATCATTATATAGTCAAGCAGTAGTAAGAAGTTTTATTTTAATCCCTTCAAGTGCCTGTGATAAAAGAATAGCACGCGACGTATGAACTATCACCTGTGACCTCGGCGAACCTGAAACACCAGTACCGTGTAGTAACCACACTTACACCTGATAATTCTATAACGATGGCTTCCTATCGAGTATCAAGTGCAAAAAAGAACAAAGTCTCTTGCCGAGTTTGTGGTGATGTTATTTTATTTCAAAATTATAAAGTGCATACAGAGAAATCACCCCGCCGAAGACTGCAATGCCCTACGGTCAAAAGCAGACAACTCCCGTACGTGGGCTAACTAACGTATGAAAATTAAATGGTAGCTTCTCCGCAAGTAGGGTGAGTCTGTCGTTCAGATTGGACAAGTCCATGACATTTTTTTCTCAAAACCTGCTGATTCTAAGCCTTCAGTGTCCGGTTCTCATGATAAAATGGCAGCCATTGTCTAAGCTATAGATGTTGATGTGTCGGATACTGAGCTAAGTACAGAACTTGTTTGACGCCGGTAGGCATCTATTCTATGTTTATATCAACCCCAAACAACAACAATATGCACATCAAACATAATCTTTGTTATTAAAGTAATCTATAATACATTAATACAATTTAGAAACCATAATAAAAAAGGTACTAAAAATTATTTATAATTTCTTTTTCTGCCGAAAGCCCCCCCCCCCCCCCAATCAATCATACTATATACCTGGCAATTGAATGCTCTCTTTTTGAGTATGACCCTGCAGGCACATTTTCAAGTGTGTGCGCAGGCACACTCAACTTTTATAGAGCCCTGGTAGGGGGGGGGGGTGGGATGGCCAAGTGGTCCAGAGTGCCGCGCTTCGACCTCTAGCTGGCCAGTCACCTCTGGCTTGCAGCTGTGGTTTCGATCCCTGGTGTGAGCGTATGTGGCATAGAGATATTGGCGCTCCTCAACCATGTGGGTTTCCACTGGGCACTCCGGTTTCCTCCCACTGTTAAAGGCCCCTACGCGCAAGCGAATTTTTGATATTGAAACCATATGTTAGTCCCAAAGTGACCTGGTCTGTGTCGAGTGGACGTTAAACCCCAGTTCTCTCTCTCTTTAACAGTAGGAAAGTTCCCTAGTCAGTGGTGGAATGGGGGGTGGTTAGAGAACACTAATGTTTTTGGTTGAAAAACTCACTCAATGATCAACTCACGAGTCTCCACACCTGGCGGGGGACAATGTATAGTTGTTTGGATGGGACAAAAAAGCAATTGTTAACATGTAAAAGAACCCTTGCTAGTTGAAATTCAATATAAGAGTAAGCCCTAGTGCTGGTGTCCAGGCAAAATTTCCCTCATAGCACACTGTATCGCATATGCCTGTCTTCATTAACCGAGTCAAAGCAGAACTGAACAGTAGGACGTTATATCCAATTTCACTTCATTTCACAAATCTGTGGAGGTCATCAGAAAATTTGTAGTTTGGCTACAGATGAACTTTTATTTTATTTCACAGATGTAAGACCGAATAAATCAGCCGAGCGCCAACAAATGCTGGAAGCACAAATCTTAAAAGAACAGCATGAGAAGGAAGATGAATATTACAGACTGAGACGCGAGCGTGAAACCTTGAAATCATAAAAAATTATACAATCGTGTTTTAGTTTTAATTTTAAGAAAAACATTTTGTACAGAGCTGGAACGATTTTGTGAATTCATGTAAATATATCATTAAATGAGTTAATTAAGGTTCAAGGTCAAGAGGTCAACGATTGTTATGGCTTTGAGAAAAGAGAGAGATGTTCATCTTAAATATAGTATTTTACTGTTGATCGGTTAAGTTATTGAGTCTCTGCCTTTAAAAACACCTGATGATCAAGTCACGTATTGAGCATGTGTGGCTAGAATCTCTGACTTTAAAAGCACCTATTGATCAAGTCACTTATTGAGCATGTATGAATAGGGCAGTGGTTCTCAACCCTTTTCTGCCAACGGCATAACTTGGAACACATAAAAAAAATAGCGGCACACCTGGCCAAATATATATGAAAAATATTTGAATTTTGCAAAATCAAACAAAGCAAGTCATAGACGGCATACATCCTTAGACACAGAATATATTTATAGAATGATCAAACTAAATACAGGAAAACTTCTTTTGTGAGAAACCTTCTTGAGAGTCTTGAGATTTAAATATAACATGTTGATCCATTTTCTGATGACAGGCTTATTCGTCAAATCCACTCAAAGACATCTTCTTTTTCACCAGAAAAGTCATCTGAGTTTTGTTGTCAAACAGGATTACTTTTTCAAGAAATGGGATGTCTATAATTAATCTTCAAAGCATGATATTGAGAAAGAAAGTAATTTGATATTAATGTACATTTTTATAGTGCAGAACTAAGTTGTTCCATGTGCTAAAATACAAATAAGATATGCCTGTGTACATTGAAATAAACATAAATTCTGATATATTTCAATATAGGGTGCCCTGGCACTATATCTATACAAACAACAACCCTAGATGATCTTTTATTATAAACTGTTAAGAAACTGTACCTGAGTGCTATATTTCACAAGATATGTCCATTCGACTGTACATTAAAATACACTGCTTTTGACAATGAATGCATAACTATTGGATTAAATATTATTCATTATTTTAATTTATTGGTACTAGACTCAATACCCAATAAAATTTCCAAAAACTATCATTTGTGGTCTTTCTAGTTCGAAAAATTGAAAATATGCACTTGCCCAGCTTGAATTATGGACGGAAGGGACTGTATCTATGATTTAGTTTCCAGTCTATGGGGCTTCATTGGTAAGGGCACTAACTTTGAAAATCTGAATGTCCTGAATTCAGATTGCATTGTTGGCCATGAAGTATCTACAGGGTTTGCAAGCATGGTTCACATTTAAAATTGTCGGGCGACACTCGGAACAGAAAAATTACACAATTTTCACGTGCATGCATAAGAACCCTTGACAGATGAAATTCAATAAAGAGTAGTTCGAAATGCCACTGCCCAGACAACATTACCCATACAGTATAAAAAATAACTTGTTTGTCTCAAATTACCAAAGTGTTGACAAGACAAAACCCTATACCATTTAGAGGTTGGAGAAAAGCAGAAATTTGAAGAGGTCATGGGAACTCACGAAGGAAATGGCCATCTTTCATCATTTCTCAATCAGACATAATTTTTATCAGTCAGACATTAACTGGCAATCCGCCCTGAAATAAATGCCTTGGAACATATCTTTTCTTTATTAGTTTGGACAATCAAGACTATTGTTCGAAAAATTGGAGTTATTTCCCTTTATTCACCCATGATAGCCTCTTTTTGTCTGGTCTTATTCTGTCAATAGAAAAATCTGTAAATGATAACCGAGACCAAGGCTAATCCGCCGGAGCTGTCATTTTGATAAACATAAACGGAATATTTTGGTTAGTTTTATTCATTTATTTCCTTAATTGAGAATTTGTGCATCATTACCACTAGCTGCTTGTGGTAGAATATCTATCTGGGCAATTATTGCTGTTGAAATTAGACTCAGAGAGGTATTACTATATGATTCAGGGCCAGAATTATTGTAATCATCTGAATTAAATTATTACTAAATTATATTAGTAATAGTAATAATTAAAATATTTATGATGATATTTTTGACATAATACTGTTAAATTGTATTGGAAAAGATGTGATAATTGAAATACTAACATGTACTGTCTGAACAAGGCAGTCTCACCCATGCCATTGTTATTGTTAAAAGTAAACAGGCTTAAATGTTGCAATGTTGGACGCAGTTTTCACCCCTTGAGCAGATTAATGCAATGCAAATTGCAATGCAATGTGCGCATCCATGTAGTGCAGAGTCCACTTTATCCATGCAGAGCCAATTGTAATTAGTTCCTTTTGGAACTGTCCTCGAGCGAACGATATACATGTATTTGCTACACAGTTCGTTTTCGGCCTTATATAATATAACTGCAGTATGAAAATACCGTTCTTCCCCACCTCTGTTCTAAGGCTATTTTGGAATCCTTACCTACTATTTTTCACCTTGATTCTACTTTATTCGCTAAAGGAATCATTTCTTGCCGCAGCTGGCACACATTTATAAAGATACAACACTATTTTCAAGTAGAATTCTGTGATTATAAACATACACCAAATACGTTTAAACTGAGAGACATTACGAGACCCGGACTGGCGCAAACCACATGATTATTTCATCGCTAAATTCTACTTGAAAATGAAGATGAATTATTATAAATTTGTGTCAAATATAGTGAGAAAGGATTCTTATTGATGGAAAATAAAGAATTGTGGTGACAAATAGACGGTAAGGATTCTAAAACAGCTTGAGAACAGGGGTGGGAAGTAGCGATATTTTACCGTATTTTCATACTGCAGTTATATAAGGCCGGACAAGAGCTGTCAGCGAAGTTCGCTAAAAGACAGTTCTGAAAAGAACTAAATTGTAATATGCAGGTATCAAGGTGGTGTGCAGATAGCTACGATGAATTTTTATATCTAGTGCGCAGACTGTTAGCTTTGTGCGGATTAGTCTACTCCTCTATTTTTTAAAGGATCAAAATAGGATGTTATACACCCCATGTAGTATATGTCCTCTATATTTGTTTTTTAATGATTTTTCAAATAATTTTCAATTTCACTGCATAATTAATGTGTTTGCTAAGAATAAGATTTAAGTTCGTCAGCAGATAATCTTCACTGAGCGTCAACCATGGGTTCCATGTCGGCCGTATATGCCGGTCGGGACCTAGGGCTTTGGAAAATGACCGAAACTGGATCAGACCTGTAGGTCATTTTGCATGCTGGAAAAATATCATATTTTGTGCTAATTCATAAAATCCAGGAGACGACAGAACTCTGTGCCGTGCGTGTCGTGATGTAAATTGTCGGGTGGAAACCACTGCCAATTAATTATCCCTGTGTATATTGCTCTAATCAGAATTAACGGAGGAGCAACATGAAACAGATTAAAACCTCAACATGTAATCAATTTGTTTTATAATTAGTGATACTGTGATCATTCTTTAACTCGAATTGTTGTTACAGCATATTTGCCGACTTTCATCGCTCGTGCGGCAATTCACTGTTTGAATTGTCAACTGATCACATAACTCAATGTCCATAAATATTTGCTTTCATTAATGTAACCTTCAGTGTTAGTTTTATTAAATTCATTAAACCGAGTAAAAGTAATGCTGTGATACCGAGTAGTATTAGGGGGATTATCAGTGTGTATTTGTCTGCTTCCACCTTGAAGTGATACATGTATCATAGACAATTACATGTTGCATATATGTTCAAAATTAATATTTACAAGTCTCCACCGATAGTATTTATTGGAGAGAGAGAGAAATGGGGTTTAACGTCCACTCGACACAAACTAGGTCATTTCGGACTAACATATGGTTTTAATTTTATTTCAATAAATCGTTTGCGCGTAGGGGTCTTTAGCAGTGGGAGGAAAGCGGAGGTTCCTCGAGAAAACCCACGAGGTTGGACAGGCGACCCTACTCCTTGTCACGTACAACCGGGGATTTGAAACCACGCTAGTTGACTCAATGACAGGCTTTTAAGGCTTTATGATACAGCACGCACGTGCTAACAGTATTTATTGGACATGCTCTCCAGAAAAGAATATGGTCTCCTCTTTTGACATGACTTCTGGAATATGTCTAGTACTGTTCTTCAAGTCCCCTGTTACAAATGGCACTGAAACGCATTATGGTACCGTACACGATTATGTCTGCGCTCAACAGGACCCTCCTATGATCTGATAGTTTCAACTCAGGATTGGATTTAGGTGTTCACATGTAATATACATATACCTTTATTCCCATCTTTTAGGTTTCATCATGGCACTCCGGTTTCCTCCCACTGCTAAAGACCCCTACGCACAAGCGAATTATTGAAATAAAATTAAACCATATGTTAGTCCCGAAATGACCTAGTTTGTGTCGAGTGGACGTTAAACCCCATTTCTCTCTCTCTCTCCCATCTTTTATTCCTCGTGAAATTTCTTGTATTTTCCATTTTAAATGTTTTGTTTTAATTACATGATTCCAGTTCATCCAGATTTTTCCGACGTGATTCCCCCTTGTCAGTGATATAGGACAGAGGGTCTGACAAGGACAGCTGTCTAGTCGTTTGGGTAGGACAAAAAACTAAGGTCCTGTGTACACATTGGCATGCACGTAAAATATCCTTTGACAGTTGGAATTTTATATGAGTAGACCATAGTGTCGCTGTCAGAGCAAAATTTCACTCATAGTACACTGTATGGCATATGCCCATCTTCATTAGCCCATATTGGAGCAGAACAATGGGACGTTAAACTCCATTTTGTGGATTGGACAGAAATGATACTGTCTTTACAAATTTCCCCTACATGTACCGGGTACCTCACAGTACCAACATAGTTTAAATACTTTCCATTTAATTTTTTCCTGCACTGTGCTTTGCTTACTGGGCCACAGCGGTTTGAATAAAATCTTGCAAGTTATGATTAAAGCCTTCCGAGCATAGTTTAAAATTGCTTTAAGATATCACCTGTGTGGCCTTTAACAGCAAATACGATTCTGCATGGCGAACAATTCGCTCAATTGATCGCCCATATCTAGCATGTTAGATATTTTTGGCAGAATTGTTTACGCCTGTGATCAATTCAACAAAAATTCCTTTCGTCTGTCCCTGTATACCGATTGGTAACATGATTGACGCATTTGAATCGAAGAGTGGCGTACGCTCTTGAGGCGATCAGCTGTAAAAAAAACGCTGGCAAAATCCAATCAGCGCGATCAGATGAAAAAATATACACTTAAGAAATCCAAGGAGAGCCATTGTTGCTCAGTGAGTAACACTGTGTAGTCCTTTGGATGGGACAAAATCCAAGGTTCCATGTACACATTGCTTTTAATGTTAAAGAGTCTTCATTAGCCCAGGAGGGAGCCAAGGGGGTTCAGTGGGTAAGCTCATCAGAATTGTTCGGTATTGTTCCCCTTGTCACTGGTTCAGGACAGAGAGGCTGATAAGAGACAATTTATAGTCTTTTGAATGGGATGAAAACAAGATGTCCCGTGTACACATTGACATGTACCTTGGTTACTAGAATATGATATAAGAGTGGGCTGTAATGCCATTGTCCGGGCAAAATTTCCCTCATAACACACTGTATGGCGTATGCCCGTCTTCCAGTCGGAGCAGTTTTTTTTGATAAAGATACATGTAAGAGTATTGAAACGTTGTATGTTATAAACCTAGAAGTAGTAAATCCATAAAGTTGTGTTATTATAAATAGTATACGTCTACTTCTAAATGTCATATAAGGATATTAATTAAATGAAATGAAATGAAATTTAACGTCCTACTCTTATGCACCTAACCTGGGCTAATGGAAGACCGGCATACGCCATACAGTGTGCTATGAGGGAAATTTTGCCCGGGCAGCGGCACTACGGCCTACTCTTATATCGAATTCCAACTGCCAAGGGATCTTTTACGTGCACTCCAATGTGTACACGGCACCTCGGTTTTTCGTCCCATCCGAACGACTAGCATTAATTAAATGATGCATTATGTAAGAGCTAAATCTGCCTATATTCATAGGTTGTTTTTTTTTAACTTCAAATATGATATAAATTATTAATTAAATTTTCATTCACATGACAAGCCTAAAATCAATTCCCACTATACCGTAGGATGGCCATGATACCGAATGGATTAGAACACTAAATTTGATAATTTAACATTCAAATGGATAATGGAGACTTGGTTTATTATCGTACCGGGTAGTAGAAATGGTACTTGACAATCAAGAATACCTTGTCAACACTCAGAACTTTGCTCAGAAATTAGTAATTTGATTAGAAATTTGCAATATATTAATTATCTATTTTTGAATTACATGTATTTTAGCCCAAACGGCCAGCTTTTTATCTACATCCTACATAATGCATCGTATATTTCGTAATTTAACTCAAATTAGACTTTTTTGTAAAGTTTTAATTTCAGCTCAAGCTCATCTTTTATTAGATGTTAACTTGCACCCTTGGCAGTTGGAATTCGATATTAGAGTAGGCTGCTTGGGCACAATTTCCCTCATAGCACACTGTATGGCGTATGTTGATCTTCATTAGCTCAGTTGGAGCAGAACAGTAGAACATTGAATCCCATTTCATTTGTACATGTACGTCTTTGCATGACGCCTACTTGCTACAGAAGCCTTTTTGTTGTGCAAGTTAAAATCTAATAAAAGATGAGTTTGAGCTGAAACTAAAACTTGACAAAAAAGTCTAATTTGAGTTAAATTACGAAACAGCAAAGATCTGTAATTACAGCATTTAAAACAAGATGAAAGACTAATCAATTATTGGGTTAGAGAGTAAGACGTTGCTGTGTATGTAAACGACGTGATACTATGACGTATTTAGGTTCATGTGTAATTGATATCTAGAGAATGAACAAAGTAATTACAAACGCTTCATTTCTTTTCAATCACTCGACCTTTAACCTCCCCTCCCCTCCTTGCCGTATTGATCTGCTTAACTTCTTCAGCGAGCCACTGTATAGTATTGAGTTCTGTTCTTGTCTTTCAGCCGTGGAGAATTCAATTTTATTTCTGTACCAGTCGAGTTTGTACTTCGTAACGACTCAATAACGAGGACTATATGAATAATTGATCAAGTAATCGGACTCCAGCTAAGGGATCGTAATTCCCATACCACAAGTCTCGCGTCACCCATCATGCCTGTTGAAGGCATTACCAAGGCAACTAAATCAAAAGGAGTTCGAATGATCAGAAGGCACAGAAGTCACACAGAGGGTACCCACACCGACCGTCCTAGCATGAGTCGTTACCGTGACGATGTGGAGACAGATGGCATGCCGTCTGCATTAAGGTAATGTCAATCAATAAATATTTATTGAATCATGAAATTGGGTTTATTAATTAAATATCAAATTGTTTGTGTTGAGTTTTGTTTTTGTTATGGAGATTTATTTAAGATCAAGTTGCATGCATTAAGTTTTTTGGAGTTATTTGATAATAATAATAATGATAATATAATGTCTTTTTATATAGTGCCAAATCCACAAAAATGCTCATAGGGCATACAAAACTATATATATAAAGGTTTCTTGGCTCTTAAGATTTTTTGACAAATTTTGTAATGGATTTTGAAGAGATAAGTTTTTAACAGAGATTTGAAGATTGGCAAAAAAGTCACAAAAAGAAGTTCAACTACATGTATTAGTTAAACATGCATTATGCAAGAGTTAAATCTGCTTATTGCAGATCTTTCTTTTGGCCTGAAATGTTATCTAAATTATCAATTAGACATTAATTTACTTATTCATACCCAAACCAACTTTCGATGGCATCGGATACTTGAGATTTTAACGAGATTAGAACAGTTCACCATTTAAACATTTGATTTAAAAATTGGAAAACGAGGCTAAGTCTCGCATATATCAGTGCCCTAGTTACAACTATGCACACATCTTGTTAAAACTTCAAACAGTAATAACTTGGTTCAAATTGAAGTAATTTGAATGAAATTTTCAATATTTTACATTAACTACTTTTAAAGCTATTATAGCAAGAATGGCCAGCTTTTTATCTAAATCCTAAATAATTGAATGTATCTTTAAAATTCAAATCCTACACAATGTATCTTTAATTAATTATTTTATGATTAGAAATATGGTTTATGAATCATCCTGTTATTTATACATACTTTGAAATATATATATATATATAAGAACAGACATCTATTTCGAATTGTTTATTTCTCAAGGGAAAAAAGTTATTGACTTTCTCTAGATAATGAAACACTGGTACATATCATATACATGTAGTTTGATATTTCTCTACATATTTATTTATTTGTTCATTTTTATTTATTTATTTATTTATTTATTTATTTATTTATTTATTTATTTATTTATTTATTTATTTATTTATTTATTTATTTATTTATTTATTTATTTATTTAAATTATTTCTTTATTTAAATTATTTATTTATTTAAATTATTTATTTATTTATTTATCCATTTAAATAAAATTTAATCTAACAATCCTCAGTATCCCAGTCAGTGCAGTACATTAGGCCCCAGTTGATTTCATTTTAAATGAAATTTAATGTAATCAATTTAACGGCCTATAGAAATTCCTTGCAAACTACATTGCTGTGAAAGTTGAATCTATGATTGAAATATCAGTCCATTCTGTTCACTATGATATGTTGAAATTTCATTGATCTATGCTGCTCGCTGCCATTGTTAAATAATCAATCTAGAGTAAGTAAATGTATTAGTATGGATTAAGTTGCGATAAATTTGATATTTTAGCGAAGATAAAATGGCACATCGAAACTTACCAATAAACTGATCTTTGAGTGATTTTTCATTGACTGAACTTATAAACATATTTTTTAGTTTTTTACCTAGAAATTTAGTGCATTTGTAGTGTGTGAAAGTGTTGGTATGGTTTGGAAATTTTTTAACAATAACCTGCATTTAAGCAATCAGTCAGAAAAGGGAAGACGGATGGGGAAATATGACCGAAAAAAGAAATATAAATAATTGTCTTCTAGCATACATTCCTTGTTATTTAAATGCTGTATGAATCTCTTGTGGGGGGTTGGGTGGTCTGGTGGTTTAATGTGTGCGTGTGAAATCATAAGATCTGCCATTGAATCAAGTGCTGTGTTTTCGATTCCCTGCTTGTATGGGACAAGAAGTACGGTTGCCTGTCCAACCTTGTGAGTTCTCTCCGGTTCCTCCAGTTCCCTCTTATTACTAAAGATCCCTTTGAACAAGCAAATTATTGAAATAAAATTGAACAATTTGTTAATCCCGAAATGACTTGATGTTAAATTGATGTTAAATCCCATTTATCTCTCTCTTGAATCCCTTGCCCTTGTCATTTAGATAGTACTGGAGACCCTGGATTCTATTCTTATGTTGCCTACGAAAATCTCTAAGGATTTTTCGTCATAGTTTCCGCTTGTCAGTGGTGCAGGGCGGAAGGCTCTAGTCTTTCGAATTTGACAAACAAAACCAAAGTTCTGTGTTCACGTTGGCACACAAGTGAATGTAAAAGAACCCTTGAGAGATAATCTAAGTAGGTCAAAGTCCTGCACTATAAGGTCTGTCATTGAGTCAACTAGCGAAATTTTGATTTCAAGGTGTATTATGTGACAAGGAGTTAAGTCACCTGTCACAGGCGCGGATACAGAGGGGGGGGGGGCGCACCCGGCGCACGCCCCCTCTATTTTTTTGCGGTGGCGAACAATTTTTAGCTCCATTTATTCTCACGGGAAAGGAGAATAAAAACAGTTTAGGTTGTAAATCGTAATTTACAGTACTAGTATGAAATTAGTTCTTGTGGGCATTTTTGTCCACTCAAAAATCATGGGTCGGGCATCGCACTCCCAACTTGGTGCAGCACCCCCCCCCCCCTTTATGAAAATCCTGGATCCGCCCCTGTGTCAGGTTTCCTGTCACTGCTAAAGACCCCTACCTGCAAACAAGTTATTGAAACAAATTGAACCATAAGTCAGTCCCGAAATGATCTAGTTCGTCTCCCTCTCATTTTTTGCAGGAATTTTGTGTATTTATAATGTAGTGTATTTATTGTTGTTATAGAGACAGACTGTATGATTTATTTGGTCAGATTGAAAAAGAATTTGATACGTTGTATACTGCAAATATAACACGTAAGTATTCGTTGTCATGATCATCACTCATGTCTTTAAATCCTTCGGTGGGTTAGCTGTCACACAATGGACTCTCAATTAGAGACTCCAGCATCTTCGGTATCACCAGTAGTCTTATTCCGACCTACTCCACTAACCCCTGGGTTAATCTATGGAGGGGAGGGGGGTAACACATTTTCAATTAGAGACTCAAGGTGTGAATCTTTTCTTCTAAAATACTGTAAAACTACCAACCATAGATAAAGACTATACGCTCTGCCCATGTAATAGTTTCCCAAAATTTAAGATTATTTGGATTTCTCTGTGTTTAATACTATTGTTCTGTTTTCCTATGTTGGCCCAATGTTAGAAAGACATCAGTATTATGTTCTTCAACACAGCTAAAGTAAATAGGCCACGTGTTTGATTTGCATTCCCAATCCTAATATTAGGCAGAGGCAGCACATTTAACTAAAAGTGTAATAAAATGTTGAGTGGGGATTTCTGCAGATGTATCAGCATGTCCAGCTTTAGTGGCCTTGTTAAGGAAATATTGCCGTCCCCCTTCGTCGCCTTATTATAGGAGTGTTGCCGTCCCCCTTCTCGTATCTAATCAATAGTGTGGATTCTTTAAATCATTGTATTTTCTCCTCAGCCCTGTGGGAATGCTTTGTTTGATCCAGTACCCCCGTAGTCCAGTACCCCAGTCGATGTTATCAGCCAGTCCAGCTTTAGTCGCTTTGTTAAGGGAGACCTGTCGTCCTTCTTCTCATATCCTAAAATTGTAATAAATAATCTGTTGTGTATTTTAGTACAAGAAAGAGTTGATGCGTTAAATGAAAAGATAGAAGTTAGTTCGACATCTGATAAACAATTGGTTGATTCTCAAGATACACCCGATCTTGGATCAAAACCAAAACGATGTAAGTATATTTCTGTCGTCACAGTGGCTAAATGTGAAAGACGCTGGCTCGTTAGCCTGGAGGTTGAGTGGTTGATCCCTGCATTGGCCGAGAAAACTTATCCAGATTTTCGAGCATGTTTCCCCCTTGTCAATTATGTAGGATGGATGGCTTTCCAAGGTCATTTGTCTAGCTTTTGGGATGGTACGAAAAACCGAGACCCCATGTACAAATTTCATTTCTTTTAATCCCCAAAACATCAGAGTATGTGTTGTGTGAATCTCTCTCTCTCTCTCTCTCTCTCTCGCTCGCGTACCATCAGATAGATTAGAGAAATGCTTCGCTAGAATGTTGCCCAGTTGATCAATTTATTTCTCTTTTCAGCAGCAAGTCAGATTTCACAGAAGATTAAAACAACATACAAAGTTTCTACGAGTAAAATAGTTTCTAGTTTCCGAGCTCCAACATCCTCGTTTACATATGTACGAGATTATCGTGGACATCGAGATGGTGTGTGGGAGGTGAAACTCTCCAAGTCAGATCCTCACGTTATAGGAACAGCATCTGCAGGTAAATCTTATGTTATTACATTTAGCTTTGTTAAAGATCCAGGGGTTGTATGGCCAAATGGTTAGCACATGCGCGCTGTATCATAAGGTCTGTCATTGAGTCAACTAGCATGGTTTCGATTCCCCAGTTGTACAAATTTAATTGCTGTCTGTAACCTGATAAAGGTAGACAACTAGCCATTCCTAACTATGCTCAGAATAGTGTAATTTGACTGATACTTTTAACATATTCACTTTTAGTCAGATGGTGGTCGAATGGTTAGTATGTGTGCGCTGTCAATGTCTTGGAGAAAACTGGTGTGGTTTCGATTCCCGGGTTGCCTGTTCAACCTCGTGGGTTTTTTCCCGGGTCCTCTGGTTTCCTCCCACTGCTAAAGACCCCTACACGCAAGCAAATTTTTGAAATGAAATTGAACCATGTGTTAGTCCCGAAGTGACCTAGTTTGTGTGGAGTGGTTGTTAAACCCCATCTCTCTCTCGCTCTCTCATTAACATTTTATTGTTTATTTCAGATCACACAGCGAGATTATTTTCCATTGAAACTGGAATATGTTTACTGCGTTACACTGGACACCAGGGGTCAGTAAACTCTATTAGGTTTCATCCTAATAAGGACTTGGTACTGACGGGGTCGGGTGATGAACGTGCACATATATGGAGTAGTCAGGTGACTCTACCTTCTCACGGAGAAGTTGTGGTAAGTAATATCTGAATGAATTTGTTATAGCTTCTCTATTTTTTGTTGGGGGCAGGAGAGAGAGAGAGACACCTTTTACAAAAGTAAAGAAAATGTCTCTCTTAAAAATCTCCTTGAGATAAGGGAATTGGTAATTAGGGTTACAGTAGAACTTGTATTAAGCAAGCACTCAAGGGAAATTCAAAAATGCTTGCTTAATGGAGGTGCTCTTTGACTATAGGTATCCAATATTGCCCCAACCCCTACCACAAAAAATAAAGATATAGATTGCATATATTTTTTTATTCATGTAGTATAACAATAACAATACATGTACTTTTTATATAGTTGTGAATTCAAAGTAGTCACGTATACGTGTTTGTTTAGTAATACTGGGTCTCTGGCCTCTCCCCCCCCCCCCCAATATTTCTTTTACTTTCATTATAGCGTCTAATCGCGTTTCAAAATGCCGTGAATTTGAGAATTTCCCTCCCCAACTATTTTAGCGATTACGCGACCACTTAATAAAATCTCGGTGCTTTTTGTGCTGACATAATTTAATTACGCTTGGGTGCATTGGGAGCGAACATCAATACTTGCATCGATAAATTTGACCGTCGCTGAATCTTGCGCCGAACGAAAATTCTTTACTCAAATCTCGAACATAACTTCTGTAAACTTGTCATTTTGTACCAACCTTCGATACTACTGTCTACAATTGTGATGCATTCGATAATATTTATCCATTTTTGTGAAGCAAATCGATGAATTAATTTTATTTTATCAAAAAAGCACATGAACAAAAAATCCATCGCTGATTTTATCACCGATTTACAGGGGGTGTAACTCTGTATGTAATATTATAGGGGGCGCTAAAACGTCTGTTTAACAACAAAGTTGCAATGGAAAAGAGATACTAGATGATCGTAACAAAACTCGGTACTTTCATTTTATTCAATCAGCATCAAATAATGTTCCGTTAAGTGTGAAAACAATTATCAGGTTAGTCGTTTAATAAAACAAAAGATTAATTAACAGATAATCCCGGGTTGATTGTTATTTTTACATTTCTTTGTACCTGATCAGTGGGGGTCCAGTTAATTAACTACTACTCACGGGATTAGCGGGAGTGTTACAAAGAATGAACGACAAGATGGTATCATTCAACAATGGCCGTTGAATGGGCGATGTTTTGTTAGAGGAGTGACCGTTGAAACAATAGAATTTTTACGGAGGGAATTAATCGTGGTGCCCTTTGCACGCGTTGAACAGGTGCGTGTTTAGTAGAGGTTAAATTACTTAAAAATCGCTCGGGAGGATTTTTTGGTGCTCGTTGAAGCAAGTGTTCGCTGATTAGGAGTGCACGCCCGAGCAAGTTCTACTGTATATGATTATAAAACAGTTACATCATTATGAGGAGAGTTATATCATAATAAGTTAAATAAGGAGGGCTTTATCATAGTAAGGAAATTTTTATCATAATAAGGAGAGTTATATCATAATAAGGAGAGGGATATATCATAATAAGGAGAGTTATATCATAATAAGTAGAGTTATATCATGATCAGTAGCGCTTTATCAAAGTAAGTAAAGTTATATCATAATAAGGAATTTTTTATCATAATAAAGAGAGTTATATCATAATAAGGATAGTTATATAGATCACTATTTTAATCAGATGTTTGTTTTTCATAAATAACCTACCTTTTGACACTACCATTTTATTGAAATAACACAAACACAACTTTATGGATAAGAATCACTAGTAACTTTAACAATTATCCTCTTGTCATTATCAAGCACAGGGTAAACGATAATATTATACAAAAACCTGGGAGTAAGCATTGAATACTGTTTTGTGATAATCTATAATGTGTGATAGTATATAATATTATTGTAAAGCGCATTTGAGCACCTAGTGAATTGTGCGCTATAAAAATGGTCATAATTAAATAATAATAATAATGTACGACTGGTTTAATACCTGAGCTTTACATCAAAAGGCCTGTCATTCGAATGTTTTTGAAACAAAAAGTTATGATAAATAACCCACACCTTTGACACATCCATTATGGGTGCATATACTATTCTATGACCCCGTAAAGTGTTTGCTTCTTCTATTCTGTGCATAACTGAGGCTGAAATTTTGCTAAAAAATTCAAATTCTTTATTTCTATTTCCTAAGTAAGTAATATCTGAAACTAGTTTGGAAGTATTCCGTCTTCATTTTCCCCGTCGCAGGGAAACAGAAGGACTTTAGACTTCATTTCAATTTTGGAATAATTACTGTGTTTTTGTTTATGATAGAAATCTCATTCATCTGGTGAAGATGATCTCGACGGATCAGAGAAAGAAGAAATGATGGAAGGTAAATTATATTCTGTATATAAAATGAAATGTCAAATCCCTATACGGAGTGGTAAAAAATTGACGTAAAATTGGGTTTAACATCCTACCCCTCTGCGTGGGGCTGGATGGCCAAATGGTTGGCATGTGCATGCTGTATCATAAGGTCTTTTATTGCTTCATTTGGTGTGGTTTTGATTCCCTGGTTATCTGTGATCCTGAGTAGGGTCTATGAATTATCGAAATAAAATAGAACCATGTGTTAGTCCCAAAATCACCTACTTTGTGTCAAGTGGAGTTAAACTCTCTCTCTCTCCCCCTCCCCCTTCTTCTCTATCAGGCTAATACAAACAGGCATAATCCATACAGTGTAATATTAGTGTCATTTTCTGCCTACCCTTATTTCGAATTTTAACTGGAGAAGATGAATTTAATTGCATGGGACTTAAATGTTTACATGGGACCTAGACTTAACTATTATTATTATTATTTATTATTATTACAGCATATTTATAGTGCACCCTTTCATATAACATGTTCAGGGGCACTTTACAAAGTGACAATGTAATCATAAATAAACAACAAGATGTTAACGATTGCATACAGAGTCAGTTAAAAGCCTGATTAAATAAATGTGTTTTAAGTTGTTTTTTAAAAGAATATAGAGATGTACAACATCTTAAAATAAATGGTAGATTATTCCATAAAACAGGTGCTTGATAACTAAAAGAGCGCTGACCATAAGAGACTAGTTGAATAGTTTTGGGCTTTAAAAGTAGTTTATCTGACGTACGTAATGTTCGGCCGGGTGTATAAAGTTCTAAAAGATCTGAGAGGTAAACAGGAGCTAGATTATTTAAGCATTTAAAAGTAAGCAACAAAATCTTAAAATCAATTCGATATTTAACAGGTAACCAGTGTAAATTGTATAAAACAGGAGTTATGTGGTCACATTTTTTAGTTAAAGTAACAAGTCTAGCAGCAGTATTCTGTACTTTTTGTAATTTATCTATAAGCTTTAACGGTAAACCAACTAAAAGTGAATTAAAGTTATCTAATCGAGAAGTGACAAGAGAATTAACAAGTGACTTAGTGTTTGTTGTCAGGCTCTGCGCCCTGTACCACTGGCGTTGTTTTAATTATCGTTTGTCTGTGTCATACAGAATTTATTAATTTGATGTATTTTTAGATCAAGATCAAGTTACTGATTGCGTTACACAGAGATCACCTTTAATGGAGTTGTCAGGTCATGTGGGTGTTATTATAGCAGCTGATTGGATGGCTGAAGGAACACAGGCCATTACAGCATCATGGGATAGAACAGCTATTTTACACGACACAGAATCAGGGGAGATAATAAATACTCTAACAGGTAGGTCTCCAGATTGTCATCCTTATTGTTGAAATTATTTAATGTTCTAACTCGTGACATTAAACGACCATTTCATTTATATATATAAACAGGTCACGATCAAGAATTAACCGAAGTAGAAGCTCACCCGTCACAGAGAATGGCAGTCACATGTTCTAAAGATACAACATTTCGACTGTGGGACTTCCGTGCTCCAGCCATGTTGGTTAATGTATTTCAAGGTCATACACAGTAAGTTGTACTTTGTGTATATAAGCCAAATAAGGCCTTTAAATCAAGGGTGGTCAGTGGCTCGAATGATCTAACACATACGCTTTAGATTATAAGGTCTGTAATTGAGTCTAGTTGCACAGTGTCACAGTTCCCAGCTTGTAGTGACAATGATCTAGTTAATGTCAAATTGAGTTTAACTCTCTCTCTCTCTCTCCCTCTCTCTCTCTCTCTCTCTCTCTCTGGGTATTAATGGCCACTATTATTTCTAAGGCTGCAAAAATATCGATATAATCGATAATCGGTAAAAGTTATTTAGCGATACGATAATCGATAATGAAATTCAAATATCGATTATCAGTATATTTACCTTCTGACGGCAAGTTACGGTCACTTTCACACGAATAAACTTGCCGTAGTCTGTCATTAGCAGACCAATGAATGAATACACGACGTCAAGACAACAACTATTTTTTCCCTCTGCTTACAAACTGGCACATTTTAAATATATATTATTGTAAAAAACTAAACTTTAAGATTAAATACATTATTTTAATATTTTCGTTGTTTTTGTTGTTTCTACTAGTTGAAACTGAAATAGGTCACGCACTTTGTGAACAATGAAAATCGCACATGATATAATAAAATTAGGATTATCTCCCTTCTTTGCTCTTGATTGATTTGTAGAGAAACTACACAATAAAACTAATTGTATTATTAATGATCAACTCGGCTTTAATTACTAAATCATGTCAGATACAGTCCATACACGTTTTTGACTTCCCGGGACAGGCAAAAAGAGAGGTATGGAATTGTTTTGATTTTTACGGAACCAACGACCTTAACAGTTATCTACCTTCATGGACTCTCTAGTAATGAAGATAAATAACTTCAATTTACTTTCGTTTGTTTTTTTTATTACGATTGATCGACTGACAGATTGTATCAGAATATTAATAAATATGATGTGTTTAAATAACAGTAACAAAGACTGAATATGTTTTCGAATATTTTTATTATACAATACTATTATTGAACATGACTGTTGAAGAAGAAATACAACAAAATAGTGGTAGCCTGTGTCGACTAACACGATAAGAGGTCGGTAAAGTTCAGAATTTTCCCGGAAAAGTGATAATCGATTATTATCGATAATCGCTGAAAATTTCTTGCCGATAATCGATATTGAAATTTCATATCGATTCCCAGCCTTAATTATTTCTTATATAGCTATAAATACTATCATTATTATAGTGTATTTATATAGCGCATCTTTCACCTAAGTGCCAAGATATTTTTTATACAGACCCAAATAAGATACAATACATGTAAATAGTCAAAGGCTAGAAAAAAAGGGAATATATAAAATTACAACTAAGTTAAGACTTGTATTAAAACAAACAAATCACAGTTAATAAAAAGCTTTGGTAAAAAAATCTTCGCTGTTGATGATTATATTTTTCAGACCAGTAAGTACAGCTGTATTTATGATTATATTTTTCAGACCAGTAACTACGGCTGTATTTGCTAGTAACGATCGTGTGATATCTGGTAGTGATGATAGACGAGCTAAAATCTGGGATTTACGAAATATGAGATCACCCATAGCAACCATTCAGTGTGATTCAGCCATCAACAGGTAGACGGTAGACATTATATACTTTCAAACAATAGTGGACATTGTGTGTCCTTCCCTCAGAATTTGTTTGCCACGACTGAAATAGGGCTATAAAATCCTAATTTTCTGCACCAACCAGGCTTAAGAAGACGGGAATTAGGCGTACAAACCTTTGAGTCATTCTTTTATATATCTGGATTTGGATGGCCGAATGGTTAGCACATGCATGCTGTATCATAAGGTCTGTCATTGAGTCAACTGGCGTGGTTTCAATTCCCTAGTAGTATGTGACAAGGAGTAGGGTCGCCTGTCCAACCTCATGGGTTTTCTCCGGATCCTCCGGTTTTCTTCCAACGGCTAAAGATATAACAGACGGTAGAAAACAAAGAAATCCTGTCTCATATACATTTTCTGCCTAAAATAATAATTATTACATTATGAACAAAGTTATGGGAAAGACATTTAATGGGCTGGTTATAGTTAAAAAGCATATATCAAAAAACTGTTTAAGATATCATTATGCAAGTTTGCTAGTAAGGCCTTTGCTAATTTGATATTTCGTACGTTTCATAATTTTTGAGTTTCCATTGAATAAAATTTGACCTACTTTTGGTGTGGGGTGTTGATATCCGAGGGTGCATGATGTCAATATCCGAGGGTGCATGATGTTGATGTCCAAGGGTGCATGATGTGGATGTCCGAGGGTGCATAATATGGATATAGATGTCCGATGTTCATGTCAAGGGTGCGTGATGTCGATGACCGAACTGATACATTGATCTATATTTTTATTTATTTATTTCACAGATTATCTGTTTGTGACGCCACTCAGATTATCGCCATTCCACAAGATAACCGGCACGTTAAACTATGTGATATAAACGGTAACAGAATCGGCCGTCTGCCCAGATCTAGTCGACAGGTAATTATATTACATTAAATCTTGAGTTGTTGGGAAACGAGAGTCACGAGACCATTGTTTACTGTCTGGGTTGATGTAGTGGGAGGTCACATCAGGGATCATACAAGCGGCTTTTTAATTTGCATTTGATTAACCAATCAGCGTTGATATTTCTAGTAGGATACTGACAGTTCTGTGCATCGCACGCCAAGAATTCGCGGCAACAGACTGTTTCATTGGCTAATCCCTGAAGCGAATTATTGAAATAAAATTAAACCATATGTTTGTCCTGAAATGACCTACTTTGTGTCCAGTGGACATTAAACCCCATTTATATCTCTTTCTCTCTGACAAAGTCTTTAACAGGTGCCTTACATCCAAGCTTTTTGTGTAGAATTATTTTCACCATGTTGTTTTGTTTCAGGGTCATACCCGTATGGTTACGTCAGTAAGCTGGGCAGCCGACACATCAACCAATCTATTTACGTGTGGTTTTGATCGTCAAGTCCTTGGATGGCAGGTCTGGATTCAACCTAAAGACAAGGAGTAAAAAGAAACAGATCTAACTTAACATATTTCTCTGAATTTACAGATTACCTAATCAAATCTTAATTAAAATAAGATATTGTTTGTGAAAAGGACAATTTAACATCAATCTAATTAATATACAGATCGATATTTCGTTTCTCCTTTTTATACTTTTGATGGCCTACGCTACTTGCAAATCTGACCGATTTTAGTGAAAAGATGTGTCGATGGTCCTTTGAGCAATTCTTGACCCATACTCCGCGCAGCGTTTCGTTTGATTACAGGTAATCTCACTACACACTGCTATTATGAGTGGATATTGTTGTGTTAAATTTTGATTGGTCAGTAGTCCGACTACCAACCAATCACTACCTACCATACAAACGCTTTACATTTAAAACGAGTGTCAGTATTGGACCAAATATGTTTACATAACGTTACGTCATGGCTTACGCTTTTATTATGCCTAATTAACCCGTGCATAGGAGAATACTGCAGTAAAACTAATTGTGTGACAAACGAGGCTATCAAGTCGAATGAAATGTAAACAATACTGTTTGGAAACGAACATACTTTCACCGTTTTAATACCTTAAATCACTGTCCAAAGTTTTAGGGAAGACTCAGATTAAACGAAGGACTGTCATGTTGCTGTACTTAAGTGATAGCTTTCATTGAATGGGGAGAATAGACACACTCCCGCAAAAGTTCAAGAATCAGAAGTCAATCCAGCAATGGCCAGCGAGAGATTTCTCGGGCCATTGCTTCAGGAATATGTTCTTGACCCTGTTACTTCAGACATTCGATTAATCAATCAGTGTTGATGTTTCTACTGGGATACCCATGACCCTCATGCCAACAACTCTTCGTAACGGACCATTTCATTGGCTAATCCGTCACATCAATCAGAACGCTGGTTTAATATAAAAAAAACTCATGCAGTAGTGTAGCTAAGACAAGTAAAATGAAATTTTGAAGGACAAAAATCGAAACGGAAATAGGATCTGTATTTTAATCAGATTGCTTTAACCTGGCATAATTCTCTCAAATCTTTATACATATGTTAGAAAATAATCTAACCAACAGTGACCAATCAGGTGGCCTTTCTTCTAGTTCTACATTTGTTGTTATAGTTACAACAGGTGACAAGACTGACATATTGTCTAACATTACTTGAAATAAGCCTGATACACATTATCTAACATTAATTGGAATAATTACAATACACATTATCTAACATTAATTACAATACACGATATCTAACATTACAATACACATTATCCAACATTAATTTAAAAAAGTTCAATACACATCATCTAACATTAATTATGGGGATACTCGATTGAACGTCCAGGAATTAAAATTTTCTCAATTCCAAAAATAGTGACAATCGAGTGGAAAGGGGAATTTCGAAGTACAATGCATGTGCCGACTGCATAAAAAATATCTCAACCAATCATGGCAGCTGAAACATATTTGTTATTTAAAATACGTCACGATTCCACTCACACCACCTCAGCTGTCGGGACTGACAGAACTGTGACAAGACTGAATTCCACATCACTTGATTGTAATTCTGTCAACCGGGACATTCCGGACTGACAATCGAGCACCCCCAATAATACACATTACATTGTTATATAATTAACATGAATATCTTGATTAACCAGTATATTATTATATAATTTACATGTATATTGATTAACCAGCACCTTGGTTATTACATGGATATCTTTATTTGGCTCAAGATTTACTCAAATTTCATTCACTTGGTTGTAATGCTCAACATGGAATATACTATACTATTTAAAATACTATTAATATCTTATTGTGGATACCTTATATCAATTATAAAAAACATTCATTGACACTACATGTATTGTATTTAGGCTATTAGTCAAAAGTTTGAGCAGTTGTTGAGTTCAAGAAAAAAGGATTTACTGCCTTGGCTTGATTTTTTTTCTTTTTTTTTAAAAAAAAAACCCAAAATATTTTTAGCATCTGTTGTAATTTTGGCTGTGAGTCAGTTACAGGTTGGAGCAATCATTAAGAGAACAGTTATTGTATTTAGGCATGTGTTAGTTAGTAAGAATCTTAACACATGGTCAGATATTATAAAATTTGGACAGGGAGTGACAGGGAGTAGGGTTGCCTGACTCGACTTACATGTCTATCCTCGTGGGTTGTCTCTAAGTCCTCCAGTTTCCTCCCACTGCTAAAGACCTCTACGTGCAAGGGAATTAATTAAATAAAATTCCATAAAATGACCTAGTTTGTGTCAAGTGGATGTTAAACCCCATTTCTCTCTCTTGGATGTATACAAATCAAGGAGTTAGCCTTATTAGGCATCACCAAACATATTGAAACTGATATTATTTACAACATTTAAAATGGTGGACAGTTGATAATAAAAATTTATTCAAGTGCTAAGGGGTTATCATACTTGAAAGAATTCCATCGAAAATAAAAGACACAAATCCCCAAAAAGATGTAGTAATAAAATTGACACTTGAACTTTCTCATAAATCAGTAACATCCCGTTGTTTTAAGTAAACCCATAGATTTTGAAAATATAAATGAATTTGTACATAATAATTTACATATAATATTGTGTTTGTAAATATTGTATTATTTATTTATCCTTGCTTTATGTGTATAGAGTGGGCTGAGTGTGGGCAATTGGTTTACTGCATGCGCACAAGGTCTGTCATTGAGTCAAGTAACATGGTTTCGATTCCCTGCTTGTACGTGACAAGATCTAGGGCCGTCTGTCCAACCTCATGGCTTTCCTCCACTGCTTGTATGTGACAAGGAGTAGGGTCACCTGTCCAACCTCATGGCTTTCCTCCACTACTAATTAAAGACCCCTACTCTTAAGCGAATTATTGAAATAAGATTGCATGACATGTTAGTCCCAAAATGACCCTTTTTGTATTGAATGGATGTTAAGCCCCATTTCTCTCTCTCTCTTTTATGTGCATGCTTTGTTAGATCAGTTATTAATACATTCTATTCATGTGAAATTCATGTGCTCGATCAAAATAAAACATAAATTAAAGATGCATCATGTGAGCTAGATTTACTTAAATATCTGGAAATTCTTGCTTACAAGTTCAAAAAAAAGGTCATGAGAAATTTATACATTGAAAATTTCATTCAACTTACTGAGAGAGGTTTATGAGTATTTGAAGTTTTGACAAGATGTAGCGTACCTTGGTTATTATCGTAGCAACAGTACTGGACATTCAAGGCTAAGCCTCATATATCCAATTTTCTAACCATATTAATGTAAAGACCTGCAAAATAAAGACCTGCATTAGGCAGATTTAGCTCTTGCATAATGCATCTTTAATAAAATTAAGCCATGGAAATTTGGTCCAAAATAATGCAAATACCAATCACCATCTTTATGTTTTCATGTAAATAGATACAGGTATATGGTATGTTTTTTTTATAGGAGTTACGTACACATTATTTTTGTACATTTTTCGGCTTAACTCTCAGAATTACATGAAAACATCGAATGAAGGTCAGATGAACAGAACTGAGGGTCTATGATATATGATACCCACTACTTCATCAGGTTTTCATCAAATATCAGAATTTATTAGTCAGTATACACATTAAATCAGTTGTTTAAGTAATATCTGCCCTCAAAAGTTTTTAAAAATTTACACAGTAATGATGAACCACATGGACTTGCACTAGTTTTCATTTTGATGGAAGCAAATTATATAGTTTGTATAGTACCAAGCATAATAATTCTTTGGGCAGTCTATAACCGACATTCACCAGTATATATCTGATATACACCAGTTTATATCGATATATGCCAGTGTTTTTCTAACATACACTAGTGTATAACTGACATACACCAGTATATATCCGATATACACCAGTATATAACTGATATTCACCAATGTACAATTGATATGTACCAGTATGTATCTGATATACACCAGTTAACTGATATACACTAGTAAATAACTGATATATGCCCAGGGTATAACTGATATACACCAGTGTATAATTGATTTTCACCAGTATATAACTGATACTCAACAGTTAATATTATTGAAGGGTAAAAGATAAAGAATTAAAAGTATGGAGGGGGGGGGGCACTAGCTTGTTGACCTAATTATCTTCAAGGGAATATAACTTTTAATGTTTGTTGATAAATAAAAATTGTTAAAGAAAACTTACATTAATAATAAATGTATTTAAATCTTATTTGTTATCTTGCAATTTGTGAAATTTCATCCCACCATTGCGGCTCTAACCTCAATCGTTCTGGGAGGGGGTGGGGGCGAATCACCGAATTATATCACAAGATCTGTCGTTGAGTCAACTGGCGTGGTTTCGGTTCCCCGGTTGTCTATCCAACATCTTGGGTGTTCTCCTGGTCCTCTGGTTTCCTCTTACTACTAAAGACCCCTACACGCAAGTGAATTATTGAAATGAAATTGAACCATATGTTGGTCCCTGCATTGGTTTAGAAAGTTCATCAGGATTTTTCGGGTGGTACCCCCTTGTCAGTGATGCAGGATGGAGGGCCTGACCAGGACTGCTGTCCAGTCGTTTCGATGGGATCCCATCGACGTGCATCCTTTGACAATTGGTATTCAATAAAAGGGTAGGCCATAGTGCTGCTGTCGAGCAAAATTTCCCTCATAGAGCACTGTATGGCGATCCCTTGACAATTGCAATTTGTCTCTGTCCCTGCAAAATTTCCCTCATAGCACACTGTATGGCATATGCCCATCTTCATCAGCCCAGTTTAGAGCAGAACAGTAGGAAGTTAAACAGCCCTTGAATTTTCTGCCATCACACAAAAAAAAATCCGCCAGATTATCAAGAGATGAATATTTTATTTCTAGAGATGAAACAAGGAGAAAATAAACACAAACATTTATCTGTGAAAACAAGAAGCACCAAACATAAAACAAAATAAAATAAAATCATGGTTAGAAAGCACATTTAATGATGCATTGAGTTTTATTGTTAGTTATTCATATCAACAATTATAAAGTGTAATGTACCTAGATATAATATTCCACACCATGGCTCTCTCCTGGGTCTAAGTGAAGAGATATAAATATTATATAACTAACTGTGTCTACATGTTTACCTAGTGTTATCAAGACTGTGAATAGGCAAATCTCGGTTGACCACCTTGTAGCGACTGAACAGTGACAGAAGCAGAATATTTGGTTGGGGGTGGCTGAGGGAGCCTGCTTACACAAAATTTAATAAATTCAGGGTGTTTGTGGCATATATTTGGACCAGAATATAACATTCTATTCATCAGATACAATCAGACAATACTTCAATTAACAAAAAGCTCAACTTTACAAAGTAAATTAAAACAGATTAATAAAGGAATTTATGGTAAAGACCTTTCCTGGATCTGCAACTCCAAGCATAGACAACAACCATAAGTTGCAAGAGCAAGCCAAGATGTAATAAATATTGAGCTTAATCATGTAGGATACGATACACTTGTCGTAAACATGTTATTACCATATATAGACCTACATATATATATATATTTATATAAAAGCATATATCTAATTCTTATCAAATTTAAGCATCATCCTTAATCAACAGTTACTTCAGAAAGTCGACAGGACAATTAACTATAAAATATTCGAAACATTGTTTTTACTACACATAATTGTATGTGTTACTCTTGTGATGTGATATAAAAATTTCATAAATTACCATCATTATGCACTTTCCTTTCTCTCTGTTAAGGAATATTTCTGGATGTTATAAAACCTCCTATCTTTCATATTAATTATGTCACAAGGTCACAAACCGGTGACATATGGAATTAGAAAAAGCATCCCTCATCAGCCGAAATAAAGCATAAAATTGTTTCTGAAGCACTCAAATTTATTTTGTTTGAAATATATAAAATAATCCAAATATGCTGGTATATAACCAATACATAACTGATATACACTAATATATAACTGATATACACCAGTGTATAACTGATATACACCAGTATGTAACTGATATACACCAGCATGTAACTGATATGTATCTGATATACACCAGTATATAACTGATATACACCAGTACATAACTGATATATACTGGTATGTAACTTATATACACCAGTATGTAACTTATATACACCAGTATATAACTGATACACACTGGTATGTAACTGATATACAGCAGTACATATCTGATATTCACCAGTATATAAATATGTAAAAGGAGATTAATAGAGCATTAGGTAAAGGAATGGTAGAAGTTTAATATTAAACATAGATCATATAAAATACAATTGGATGGCTGAGCAGTCTGATGTGTATTCTGTAGATCATATAGGGTCTGTCATTGAAGCAAGTAGAATCCCTTGACTCGATGAAAGACCTTACAATCTAAAGTGTACATATTAGACCATTTGGCCACCCAACCTCCCACCATGGAGTTCAAAAAAATCATTCATCATAGTCACTGCTTCGATTCCATATCGACCAGTCCCCCTTAAATCCAGACCAGTCCCCCTTAAATAAGACCAGTCCCCCTTAAATCCAGTAAAACATTTTTGAAAGCACAAAATTTCAAACATTTAAACAAACATATGATATTAATTAATATTAAATAGAATGTAGACATATTATAAAGCTGATACTTTAAAAATGGTTAATTCATTGGTAAATAAAATAAATAATTAATGCACAAATGGTTTTTAAATCTAAGGCCGTTTTTAATTGAAACCAGGGAATTATATAAACAACTGTATAAAATATTACAGTATATAATTCTCTGGTTTTATAGTCTACGAAATACGACGTAAGAAAAGGTTTATATGGTTTCAGTACCAGGAACCGGAACCATAGCGCCATTCATCTTGGTCTTGTTGTTTATTGGGGCCACGCTCTCACTAATAAAGGTTACGGCTCCTCCAAAACATGTACGAACGACATGAAACTTGGCATGTTTGTTCCTTGGACAATTGTGCATTGATCGCCATGCTTCAATTCCAAGATGGCAGCGATGATATCAAGACTCAATTCCTGGCATTGTTTAACATATCAATAACAATGCATTGTTAATCAATAATAATCTTATTGCAAAGAAGCAGGGAATGGAGGAGGGAGTGCGGCAGAAGTGAGATTGTGCCAGTAATGATCAAACTACATAAACTAGATTCTAAATTGGTTCTACACTATTAAATTCATTGTTAAAATTAAAATCTATAATCTATAGTGGCAGTGTGCATATTTACAGATTTTCAGAAACTGATATAGGAACTATTTACATATCTTGGTAGAAGTGGATGTTAAAGGCAAGGTCAGACAAAAGTGTCTATCATTGAACCTCATGAACTAACGAAAAAATGAGCCACTTCCTCTGTCAGGTAGGCCATTAACAACTCACTGATAATCTTGTTCTACAGCCAGTGTTTATCTATTTCTAATCTCTACAACATCGACATCCCAGTTTGTTCAACAAACTGATCTACTTTAACATGTATTACTCAAGCGCCGATTCCGCCTAGAGCAATTCTTTCTTAAGGTCTTAAATGTTATCTTAATTATTAATTAGACCATAATCAACTCTCGATGCAATCGTTCGCTTGCAATATTTGAGTGGCCATTTTAGTATAAAATACCCTATTAACAACGGCAATGTCACGTGTAATTATGGAGATGTGAGGTGTCGGCCGTGATTCGTTGTATATCCCGGTTCGACTTGTATGTGTGTGTGTTGTATTTTACGTCCGCTTCCACCGAGGTGGTATCGCAGACAAGGTTCGACTTATATACCGCTTCGACTTTTATACGGCCGAAGGTCGAAAAAGTCATGAAATTCGTCAATTCGACTTATACTCCACATCGACTTATACCCCGTAAAATACGGTACATTTTGTGATGGACAATGGATAATCAAGACTTTGCATATTATCATACTAACATTAATAATGACAAACGAGGCAAGCCGAAAATTGAGTTGCTAATATCTCAGAGTGAAACAACATGACCGAAATTTTCAGCATATTCCGTTTACATTATCAATATTTTTTACTTTTATAGCGAGAACTGTCAGCTCTTTATCTAGTTTCTCTTTAATTAGAATATAAAGTTTATTTCATCGGTTTTGACATATTTAATGTGTCTTCGGAGTACTTGACCCTATACTGAAGTCTCGAGTGCATATAATCAAGAAATAACACCACCAAACGGCACTGTGACATCGTTTCTAATTTTACTACTGGTGTTATCTCGTTAGCATACTATGAAGATAATCAAATGAAAAACTTGTCGTCATTTTGAAGGCGTGTAATTATTGTGTCTGTGCTGTAAATACTGTTGTAATATTGGCAAGCAAAAATTAATTTCATTTTTTATTAATTTAAAAGTGAAATATATTACAGTGTAACTATGGTAACAAAAAAACAATATGGCTGGAAGATAGTCAAGTCAACCCTGTCGGAGAAGTTAACGGACAGATTAACTGTAAACAGATATACATTTATCTACATGGTACGCTTCACATGCCTAGTTCTAGTTTCGGATATTACTTTAATAGCCAATCTCTTGAAGCCCCATCCCAAAATATACAAAGAATGGGGAATGCATTTGTTTTTATCATCTATCTGTCAAGATCCAAGAGATATTTATGTATTATTTTATTGTATTGTGAAATGCAAAGGAGGGAGAATTACCTGGTACAAATAACATTCCTCTTGAATATGCCACAAGTTCAAACAAGAAAAGGGTCCTAAAGAAGCCAGGTAACTTCATAGCTGTGTTGTTCTTTATTTAGTTTGAGTCATTCTATAAATATATTCTGTGTCTACGACTTGTTATGTTTTCATTTTGCAAAATTCAAATATTTTTCATATATATTTAACCAGGTGTGCCGCTATGTTTCTCAAAAAAAGGTTGAGAACCACTGGTATAGCGCACAGTAGGACGTTAAACACCATTTCATTTTGCGTAGGCAATGGTTAAATTCAACTAAAAACGAATGGTTACTCTCAAAGGAAGGAGCATAACTCGCAATATCACTTGTCAAGACACATCATAGCAAAAACATTAAGTTGGACATTTCAAAAAGCATAATTTATCAGTTTAAAAATCATGAATTATAAATAATTATATTTAGTATAAATACAGCTTCTTCGATCAATAGAAAGATACCTATATAATCGGTATAAAAAATGCATAGATATATAAATGGTAATAACAGTAAAAGCAGAATATACAAATCGAGATCCTCATTTCACAATTTTACTAGCCAATCTATTTTAGTTTTCCTCAGATAATCAAGAGCTAAGTACAAATATTACGATATTGCCAACCTATAAAATGATCAATTTAAAGGTACCAGTATTTATTTTATTTCAAGGTTAAATTATTTGAAGTACCTAATTTATGGCATTGAAATTGAGTGACAAGTAAATTCACTAGCTAGTCAATTTCTCTGCCTGTCAGTTCAGGTTGGCAATTACATTTGAAATGAGAATCCAAGTTATAACCATTAACATTGGCTCATTTCCAGCAAAAAAAAACTAATTCTATTCTGTATTAATATATTTCTAGGCCATTTAGAAGTACATGTATATATTTCAGTAAATAACACAGTTATTGGGTTATACCACAGACGCCTGAATTGGATTATCTTACTTATGAAAATGAACGTAATCAGACATTATACATAGTCACAGCTTAATGTTATTTTTGAAGCGATTTTCCACGTTATAGATGCCTGTGGTTATACAACAGAACTATGGTTAGTATTGACTAAAAGAATGGGACCAACTGCACTTTCTATAATTATTATATATACATATGCAAGCACATGGCTAACAATAATATTAATCATACAATTGTAAGCTCTCCCATTCAAATAATAATTGATCATCAAGTTCTTGGGACTGATATTCAAAACTTCAGTATTTCTCTTTCAGATTGTCTTAATTTAATTGAGCATATTAAAGATCTGGAATGTGGAATAAATGTATTGTTCAGTTCCCTCTAAATCAGGGTTCAATAAACAAGGATCTTCTATTATATATAATATAATACCGGTATATAAACAGCTTGCTATTTTCAGTTTGAAGTCAATGGGTGTTATAATAAATGGTTTATAAAACTTAACATTAAAGGGTTTTTTTCTGTCATGAATCAAAATTAGGTCATTTCTCAGTATAAAGCTTTTAAAAATGTTCTTTAAAAATGGTTAGATGCAAACTTAAGCTTTCCTTATTATACACAACATTCATTAATCAAATATTAATCCAAACGCTTAAAATTCATCTGAATAGTCTATGGGGAAAGTTTGTATTTGGTTATAATATAATGTAACGAAGGAATGGATTATAAGATACAGGAAAGTCAACATATAACAACAAGCAACTATCACTTCAACTCAGGTATTGTGTAGTTGTGCTGTTTTAGTGGGAGTTTCTGTATTTAATGTTCGGTTTTAAACCAACTGTTGGCAAATTGGGTTCCTACTGCTGTGTAGTTAAAAATGGTCCATCTAGATTAGACAATGAGTGATGGGGTTAAAAGTGTTTATATTCACTAACGTTGTTGTGTAATCAGACTAATTTATCAACCCATGCTATAACTGCACAACTAAATGATACTTTCACTAGCAGTGTTGAGTAATTAACAGACAGTTAACTCCTGCTAAAACAGCAGAACTAAACGATACCCGATCTGTAGTGTATAATGTATATATATATAACCTGTATATTTAACAACATAAATAGAAATATAATAATTCAGCATGCAGTGATAATAAATTCAATTCAACAATATATCTAATTATAACATAGCAAGGAACAATTCTCTTTATATCTAATAATAATGAAGCAAGGAACAATTAAGCAGTATGTTAGAAAATAAATAAACTTAGAATTCTAAATTAAAATTTTTGATTGATATTGGAAGCCAGATCTTAAACAATATATATCTACAAAGTTTTTACTTATTCTTAAAGTCCTGATGCGTCATTTGCATTTTTGCTTAAAATGACACATCAAGCTTTTAATATAATCTTTGTTTTTTAATACAAACAAGACCTATGTTTTTTAAGGGTCAAAATTAGGTTTTTAATACGTAGTTCTAAAAATGAACAAGATTCTCTTTCATCTTTTTAACAAAATATAATCTAACAGAAAAATCAACAACCATTTCTAATCATTTAATTGTGAAAAAATAATTCATAAAAATATAACAAAGTCAACTTCTTTCATTCTAACAAAAAAAAATTGAGGATTCTTCTTTCCAAAAATATTTCTTTAATCTTAATCAACCTGATATGACATTAGGGGTAATAGCGTCACAATGTTACATTGTCGATTGTTGACCAAATTCTCTCGGTCCCACGAACAGTGAAAATCTGGTAAAAGTGAGAAAGCTTGGATCGACAACCATGCATCTATTGAATATGAAATGGATCAACCAATCACGACAGGAGAGACATGTTCGCTGTCTCTACTCAACATCTGTGCAGAACTTATAAACCAGTATCCCTGTCATGTTGGGGTTTTTTATGTATGTATATCTTTAATCTGTTGTGAATACAGGAATCAATCGATATGTTTCCATTCCCCATTTTGAAATAAAACTTATCTTAAAAAGAGTAGTTTAGTTTGCTTTATTTGTCAAAACTAAACTGTTTTATGTTATATCATTTTATTTTCTTTCATATGTAATCTGGATTAAAGATTTCTTTTACCTTAATTATAATTGTTATGTATAGCTTATATTTATTATAAATCAACTACAAGCTTGTAAAAAAAATTGTCTCCAACAGATGCATTTGGTTTTCTATTTTAACAAATATTTCTTACAATTTACAGAAAAGCTGATGGAGACAATTTACAATCAATCTGATTAAAATACAGACCTACATTTCGTTTCGCTTTTTTTATACTTTCGATGGCCTACACTACATGAAGATCTGACAAGTTATAGCCGTTTCACTGACTAATCCCTTACATCACCCAGAACACATTCCAGATCCTAGTGTGGTAAAGACGAAATTTTGAAATATAATAAACAAAACGAAATAGGATCTGCGTTCCAATCAGATTGATTAAGAATGAATCTAGTATACAGAACACCAATATTAATTCCTGATAATGTTATATATGAGCTCACTTGAAGATGTAATGGTTTAAATATCGAGTATAAAAGTTGATTCTATTGGATGACTACTGATCTATTCGTGATTTACCAATAGATTTGATAATTGTCTTAGTAACCGTGGCAGCAGCTAAAGCCGCGTACGACTGCCATTTTTTATTTTTAGATCCATCAGAATAATCAGCAATTCCACGAATTATCATAAAACTGTCCTTCCTATTACCAACAATCGATTCTAAAACTTGATCGAATTCTGAATCGAAGGCAGAGATATTGTATCGCGATGCAAAATCCAATCTTGTGGCATCGGATCTAACTACGCGACTTCCGGCACCAAATACTCCATAGTGAAGTCGAGGCATTCCCTCGCGGACAACAGCTCTCTCTGGTGGGAATGGATGTTGAACCTCGATTACCTGATCCTCACCAAGATCCATGTAAAGACGATCAGTATTATCTGGAGGACGTTCGAAGTTCGTTTCTTGACCTTGAAGAACCTGTTCACCTTCCAACATATAACGTTCCCATGACGCCAGGTTTGGGTTAGATCTCTGAGCTTCCTCAATCTTCTCTGTTATTTTCTGGAGCTCCAGGTCTCGTGGTGCCCATGTTTTCAGATTGTAATGAACGTCACCTTGCTTATTTTTCAGGATTTTGTCACAGTAGTAGTAGATGTAGCCTCTGTCGTCTTGTCTTGAGAGGATGACATCACCCAGACGTACATGTTTATAGTAATCTGTATAATGAGGGACTCCACCAGCCACACCCACTATAAATACATGTTCGATATTCTGAAATCCACCTGGCAACAAAAACAAATAATGGTATTAATATAATTAATGAAATGAAATGGGGATTTAACAAATGCACCATTCTGGGGTTTACAGCATCCTACTGTTCTGCTCCTAAACTGGGCTAATGAAGACCGGCATACACCATACAGTGTGCTATGACGGAAATTTTGCCCAGGCAGCAGTGCTATGGCCGACTCTTATATCGAATTCCAACTGTCAAGGGATCTTTCACCTGCACACCAATGTGTAATGTGTAAACGCACTATGGCTAACACTTATATTGAATTCCAACTGCCAATGTAAACACAGGACCTTGGTTTTCTGTCCCATACGAACGACTAGACATATGTCCTTGTCAGACACTCCGTCCTGCATCACTAACAAGAGGAAACCACGTTGTAAAATCAAGATGAACTTTCTCCGCCAATGCACGAATTGAACACCCATAGGGAAAAAAAAGAAAGATATCGTAACATAAACTTACCTAACAATCTGGTGGTGGAATTACCAGATGATATTTGAGCAGCTCGAACATGACCTATAGCAGGTAATTTAGTTGATACAATTTTATGACCACCGATATATCCAAGAGTATATACATTAGATTCACCTGAAAAGAAAGAGGAATCTGGTCAATTGACACAATCTAGGTCTGTGAAAAATAATCATAATATTCACCTGTACTTACTAGAGAGCGGGAGAGAGAGAGAGAGAGTTTTGGTCCACTTGGTTCAATTTTATTTCAATAAATCGTTTTTGTGCGCATGTGTAGGTGTCTTTAAAGCCCCAATAACACTCTTGTTGTAATTGAATATGTCCCAATCTTTATTCTGGTCAACAAATTGTATTATTTTACAATATTCAAATAAATTGATGGTACAAATTTCATCGTAACACACCTAATTTAAAAAATTGGAAAAATTCAACTACATGATTTGAAAAGGTTAACGTAAACCTTTTCAAATGTGACTTGGATTTTAAAATATTTTCGAACCCTCTGGACAAGTAAAATACGATGTAATGGATAATTTACACAACAGGTAGGACACATAAACATCTGGTACTTAGAATAAGGCTATTATTTATTTTCTAGAGCTGCCAAACCAGCAAGAGTGTTATTGTCCCTTTAATAGTGGGAGGAAACTGAAGGACCTGGAGAATGCACCAGGTTGGACAGGTGACTCCACTCCTTGTTACGTACAACCAGGGAATCGAAACCACGCCAGTTGACTCAATGACAGACTTTACGATAAACCATTCAACCACCCACCACCCCTCAGTAGACAATTTCCAATGAAAAAAATCAAGTAACATCAACCCCTTCTTCCACAAGATCAAAACCATTATACAGCAGTCTGAGCAATCAACAAGGGTTGTCGCATATTTTTCTTTTGTTGGCAATGGAAGAATTTACAAGACACTAAAAACTGATTAAAAGTAACAACCTTTTGAGTGATTTGTTTGGCGCCTAGTTCTACCCAATGAATTTTATTATAAAAAAAAAATTTGATATGATGAATTGTTCAAGTATTCAAATGGATGATAACTTTAGCCTCTGTGGGCGCATAAAAACTAATCAAATGCCATTTGATAACCATTACAAAAAAATCAGCTGGAAAAGCAAACATTTATATGTGTGTTAGCACTACTGGACGGCTCACAAATCAACCAATGAATTACCGTACCTTCAGTTTTATATTTAACATATGTTCTTTTATTCTCCATCATGGAGTCAACGGCTAGTTTCTCACAATATAATGCTGTAATAATGGCTATGGTAGGCTGGTCACTGGAGGCCATCATAGGCATATTCTTCACTACCTCTACCTCTGTAATATAAAACACACACAATTTATCACCAGGTCACAAACAGAAGATTGTCAGCAAGAAATGAAATAAAATGGGGTTTAACATTCAACTGTTCTGCTACTATACTGGGCTAATGAAGACGCCATACAGTGTGCTATGAGAGAAATTTAGCCTGAGCAGTGGCAGTATCAACTTCGCTTATATCGAGTTCCAACTGCCAAGGGATCTTTTACGGGCAAGCCAATGCATACATGGGTCTTAGGTTTTTCATCCCCTCTGGATGACTAGACAGCTGTCCTTGTCAGTCAGTCCAATTTGCATCACTGACAAAGGAAAACCACTTCGGAGAGGGAGAGTCCAAATGAACTTTCTTGATCAATGCAGGAATCAAATGCGACCTCCTGACATGCGATCCAGCGTCTTACCCAGATTGTCAGAGAAATATGTGGTTCAATGTTCACTTGACTTAAACTAGGTCATTTCGTGAATAACATATGGTTCGATTCCATTTCCGAAATTTGCTGAGCATAGGGGTCTTTAGCAGTTGCAGAAAACCGAGAGAGAGAGAGAGAGAGAGAGATGGGCTTCATGTCCATTCAACATAAACTAGGTCAATTCCGGACGAAGATGTAGTTCAGTTTTATTTCACTTGTGCATCGTAGTTCAGTTTTATTTCACTTGTGCATCGTGGTCTTTAGACCCAGAGAAACCCATAGGGTTGGAAAGGAGATCTGAGGCCGAGTTCACAAAACATTCTCAGACTTAAGTTGAGAATTTGCTTAAAATTGTTTGCCTTATTTTAACTAAAATATAGACCTTTATAAAACTTTTGTTGGTTTAATTTCTCAAATACCCCAATAAGAAACTGTATGCAAAGTTTTGTGTTTCTACATCAAAGATATTTCTTATAAACAGTGATTTAAAGTTGAGTAAATTCTCAACTTAAGTCTGAGAATGTTTTGTGAACTTGGGGCCTGACTCCTCGTCGTGTTCAAGTGGGGAATCAAGTGGGGAATCGAAACTAGGCCATGACAGAGAGAGAGAGAGAGAGAGAGAGAGTGAGAGAGAGAGGTTATTTAGTCACTATCATTAACACTCCAAAGTGAGAACATTTTCTAGCGCCTAGTACATTCCCTAGTGGATTGAATAGTTGCGCGAATAAAATACCATTATTATTATCATTATCTGTAGGTAAAGTAGTACTAGAAAGTTTCAGATTAATTACCAGTTTTTCCAGTCTTTTCATCAAGTACTTGACGAACAACGCCACCATTTTCTAATGTTCGTACTAATTCTCGTGATTTTAGTTCGTCTAGCTGAGCTGTTACAATATGTTCATCTGATGCTGTTATTCTGGAAAACAAAAATAAAATATTTAATAAACCATGGCTAAAATACTTTTATGTTTGGAAAGAATTTAGGTGAGTTGGATGACAGAATGGTTAGTATATGCGCATTGTGTCTTGAGGTCATTGAGTTAACTGGCCTGGTTTCGATTCCTTGGTTGTGCATGCTGCCAGGGAATCACGGTGGCTAAGTGGGCAAGACACTGGCTCGCTAGCCTGGAGGTCGGGTGTTCGATCCCTGCATTGGCCGAGAAAGTTCATCTCGATTTTCCGGCGTGGTTTCCCCTTGTCAGTGATGCAGAATGAGGGACTGACAAGGACAGCTGCCTAGTCGTTCGGATGGGACGAAAAACCGAGGTCACGTGTACACATTGGTGTGCACGTAAAACATCTCTTGGCAGTTGGAATTCGATATAAGAGTAGGCCGCAGTGCCGCTGCCCGGGCAAAATTTCCCTCATAGCACACTGTATGGCGTATGCCCGTCTTCCATTAGCCCAGGTCAGGTGCAGAAGAGTAGGACGTTAAACCCCATATCATTTTGTGCATGCTGCCTGTTCTTTCCTGGTCCTCCGGTTTCCTCCCAAATTAAATTGAACCATGTTAGTCCTGAAATGACCTAGTTTGTGTTGAGTGTCAGTAAGAGCTAATCAGACCTTCCTTTTTTCCAAATCATTTCATAATACCTTGTCCCTATCTCACACTATCTAGGAAAAATTTCTCTTACAGCACACTGTACAATGCATGCTTGTCTTAATTAGCTCTGTCAGAGCAGAAAAGTGGGATGTTAACCCTAGTTGGATTGCCTATCTCAGATGAATAAAACAAAGATTTATTTGACAAAATACAAATGGAACACTGCTTTAAAAATCTACTGATAGAGGGAAATATGGTTGAATATCTACTAGGTGATTTCGGGACAAATGTACACGTATGGTTCAATTTTAGTTCAATAAATTGCATAGGGAAGAGACTGCAGAACATGGAGAAAACTCACAAGATTAGACAGGTGACCCTTCTCCTTGTCATGTACAAGTGTGTGATCCAAACTGCATCATTTGGAAGTCCTAATGATCAAAGTGCACATTAGACCATTAAGGTACCTGATGCCCCCTCAAACTGTGACCATTAAAGCGAGAATTTCATATCCTCTAAGAAATACAAAACATAAATATTTCTATGTCTTTTGCTCAATAGGTTGTCATCTCACTATTTAGGAGATAAACAGCTCCTGTTTCGCATTTAGAGGGGTGTTATTGTCCAATAGACATGTCCTGAGATCATTAGGACCCAAGACGCGTTAGCATACGATCATAGGCATTATTTCCCACACTGGAAATAATAACATAATTACCTCCCTTGTTTTTCTAGTCCCCCCGTGCAATAGCTATCTTCAAATTTGAAAATGATAGTTTTACCAATTTCTCAACTGGCAATAGTTAATTATAGGATTAAAAGATTATTCTTTAACACGATGGGACTGTTAATATGAAATTGTACCTGATTAAATCTTCTACAGCTAAAACATTAGGATATGCGGATTCTAAAATATGTAATAGTTTTTCTCGTACAATCTCTGTTTGAGGTCTTAAATCTTGTTTGTTGAAACCTGAAAATAACAATATTCAAACGTCACAAATTCTCTGTATAATCAAATACTAGTTTACTAACAAGTATGATAGCATTGTATCAATAGTACTATAAGTGGACCAGGAACTGATTAATTGGAATTCTGACATATCAAAAAATGCAAGTTCGTCAAACAATGTGCAAAGTTTTAAGTTTATCGTAATTGAATTAATGAAAGTCACCCACAAGCAGAACAACAAGAGAGAGAGAAACATAGTTTAACGTCCATTGGACACTATTTATTTCAATAGTTCGCTTGCGCGTAGGGGTCTTTAGCAATGGGGGGAAACCAGAGGACCTGGAGAAAACCCACCAAGTTGGACAAATGACCCTACTATTTGTCATGCACAACCAGAGAATCGGAACCACGCCAATTGTCTCAATGACAGACCTATGATACAGCGCGCACATGCTAACCATTCGGCCATCCAACCCGGCCGCCTATATAAGGAGATACAACCACACAGAGTATAATAATAATAATAAATGTTATTGTTACAGAAACAATTTTATGGATCAGACAATTTCCTTAATAAATAACATGTATATGTATTAATAGTTTAATAAAAATTCTAAACAAAATCTATCCATAAATTATAAACTTTCTTGTGGATTAGTTGCAAATGCACTTGTGCCAATCGATTCCATGTCAAATGAAACAAAGATTGGTCGGGACAAATTACGACACTTTATACTTATTATCATTGAATCTCAACCAATCAAAACATATTATCAATTATCAATTAATTATTTGTAGTTAAAGCGGAGACCATTTGGTCTGGAATGACCAAGGCAACTAGAAGAGAAAATGATTTCTACGAAAATTCCACCTATCTAATTACGCCATATTTTCATCCCATATCCCATCATGCAACCATTCCTTCAATTCATTTACAAGCTACATTTATTTAACAAAAACAATTTTTAACGAAAAAAAGGCTTCCTTTTAATATATTACAATCTGTCGAGGCTTGAAACATTTAAAATGAACACTCATGCTCACAACAAATGAAGTCACACAATGTAAATACATTAAATATCAAGCCTTAGGTCCATTTTAAGTGTGCATGTTTTCGCCAGTTATATGGAAACGGTACCATTACATTTGCAATAGACTATCTTTTTTCCCCATCGAAAACATGCACGGAAACGTGTACATGGAAAAAGACATACAAACACCAACACACCAAAAAATCTTTTTCAAAATTAAAGATGAAAATTAGTCTCTAGAAAAAAAAAAAAAGTTGGTATTTACGACACCTTACTTTTGAAAGGCAAAGAAAAAGAAATGAAAGTAAAAAAATAAACATTTAAATTTAAACCACGGCACAGCACAGGGTGACTAGAACCATACACCATCCATCTAGCTTTTCAACATATTTAACAACATTTTTACAGATAAAATAGGGGGATCACGGTGGCTAAATGGGTAAAACGCAGACTGGCTAGCCTGGAGGTCGGGGGTTTGATCCCAGCATGGTTTCCTGGTCAGTGATGCCAGGACAGAGGGCTGGACAAGGACATGTCTAGTTGTTCAGATGGGACAAAAAACTGAGGTCCATTGTACAAAGTGGCATGCACGTAAAAGATCCCTTGGCAGTTGGAATTAGATATAAGAATAGGACATAGTGCTGATGCCAGGGCAAAATTTTCCCCATAGCACACTGTATAGAGCATGCCCGTCTTCATTAGCCCAGTTTAGGAGCAGAGCAGTAGGACATTAAAATCTATTTCATTTTATTTCACAGATAAATAAGATAAATTAAGATGCGGTTTAACGTACTACTTTCCTGCTACAACTAGGTGAATGAAGATGGGCATACAATATGCCATGCACTGTGGTCAGACAGGTATTTTGACCAAACAACAGTGTTACCACCTACTCAAAGGTTTTTTTTACGTGAAGAACAACATAATTATACATGTCAGTGAATTTTCACCTTCTTTGGTAATTTGTACAATAAAATAAAACACCTTCATTTCCGCCTATTCTTCTGCAAACTAAATCTATTTCCACAGACTCCACATGTAAATGAATTGAATATATGTTAGTAAACAAATTCAATATCGGTGGTTGGGGGTACAAATAAGGGCTGTTTCGAGGAGATCTAACCGTAAAAATATTGTTAATTATGTTGAAAAAAACCAAAAGAGACAACCAAAATCGTAAAAATCCATCCACAAGATTTTACTTACTTGACCCAAATAAACCATCCATACCTGATTTAATGTAAAATCAAACAGTAATTAATTTATTATTCAATCTGTTTTTCTAAATAAACTAGTTACATCATCAATAATAAATTCATTCACTCCATCAAAATACAGAATATGCCATTGGTTTTCGAATTCACAATAATTACGAACATTTAAATCATTCACCCAGAGCTCCCACTGCCTCAAGTCGCAATTTGAAGAAAACCAAATTGAAACCATAAGCTTTTAGGCTACTGGCAATTTTTTTATGATTTCATGAATTCAAGTGGCTTTAGCTAGGCATGGAATGAAGAATGACTATTCCGTCACAGAAAGTTTTAAAAAAAAGAATCCACAAGAGAGAGAGAGAGAGAGAGAGAGAGAGAGAAATAGGTTTACTGTCTTGACACAAACCAGTCCATTTTGGGACTAACATATGGTTCAATTTTTTTCAACAATTTTCTTGTGCGTAGGGGTCTTTTAGCATTGGGAGGAAATCAAAAGACCCGGAGAAATCCCACGAGATAGGAGTTTTAAAAAAGAATCCACAAGAGACAACATAAAAGAATAGTTTCATAGAAAACATAAAAGTAATATGTTAACTTTTCATAGATAGAACTTGAGATATTATTGTTCCTTCACCAATCAGTCAATTTTTTTTTGCATGCAGAAAAATAACTTGATTCATTTAGATTCATCTCTATGATGACAGGCAGGCAACAGACATTTAAAAGATATTGATCAATTAAAAATTACAGTAAAACAATAATAAATGTGGTACATGTATGGAAGGTACAAAGATATCTAGCAATTCAAAATTACAGTTCAACGACAAAAAATACTATGTGGAATGGACAGTATAACATTTCGGCCATATTGGTTTTAAAAGATGCATTATGTAAGATTAAGACAAAGAGCAGGTCGTTTTTGGCAAAATAGTTCCAAAAAATATAATGAAAAATGCATATTGAAAATGTCATTAAAAAGACTTTATTCTGGCCGTTGTTTTGACTGTTTGAGAAGTAGCGTAGATAGATTATTATTGTAGCAACAGTACTTGACAATCGAGAACAAATCTTGATTATCCATTTTATTGTTTCATGGCCGTTCTATAATCATTTAAATCTCAGTCATCTGAAGATGTAGAGAGTTGATTATAGACTTGTCATTTAAATAAATCTCTAAATAATAATTTATATAACATGTAAGGCCTAAAGAAAGGCCTGCAATAGGCAGTTGTCTTAATTTCGTTTTTATTATTTTAGTGCACACGCAGGAGTTCTCTCCCAAAGTTGAGATGCCGCCCCTATCTCCAAGTTACATACACTCACACCTGGCATCGAAACCACAACTGCCATAGTGAGAACTGCCAGCTCTTTATCTAATCTCCCATAATGTATCTTTACTTACAAGGTGAACATAATAGTGAATTGATTCATACTAGTTTAAGGGTGGTCAAAGTAGGCCTACTACTACAAAATGATTATTTTACAAAATATAAAAACATTGTGCAAAAAAAAAATTATCAAAACCAAAGTGAACAAGGAAACAAATTATTAAGTGAATACAACTCAAATGGAATGCACATGGACCAAGAACCGAGCACATTGCCTGCACCGACATCATGGAATTGTGACATGATATTAATTATCGAAACCGTTTAAACGACTAATAAGCATGAAAAGTTTCATGTCGATCTTACTTGAAATGGCCAAGATGTGGGCATTTTTCGACGAGCGTCAACTCTCAAGAAGATGAAATGAAATGGAGTTCAATGTCCTACTATTTTGCTTCGAACATGGCTAATGAAGACAGGCATATGTCATACAGTGTACTGTGAAAAGTATGAGGGGAAATTTTGCCTGGGCAGCTGCACTTTGGCCAACTCTTAATATATAACTTTCACGTTGAAGGGTTCTTTTACATGCAGCTTTTTGTCCTTTCTGAACAACTAGACAGCTGTCCTTGCCAAGAAGTAGATGAGTTAGACTTGGGGCCAAGTTTCTGGTACAATATCTTAAATAAGTCTAGCATGAAAAACAAGAACAACTTCAACAAATTATAAAACTCAGGTTTCTTATAAACAGGTGCACAAGGTAAACAATTTGTAAAAACTTAACAAGTATGAAAAATATCCTTAAAATAAACAAATTATTAAAATACAGTCTGGTCAGTGTCATGTCATGTTTTATCACAAGTTTCATGCTGACAGGATTTTATGTTGAATGCTGGTCTAGTATTAAGAACAACCATAAAACAATTTAAAGTTAAATTAGTTAAGAGTTTAGTTGGTCATTTTAAAAAAGACGATAAACAAAGAAAATTTTGAAAATTTCATGAAAATTAAATCATTTCGGGGGCATAATTATCACTGTTTGTAGTTTTGACAAGGGGGATGTTCGATTCACAGTCCAGAACGTCCCGAATTGACAGAATTGCAATCGAGTGACACGGAATTGAGTCCTGTCACAGTTCTGCCAGTCCCGACAGCTGAGGTGGTGTGAGTGGAATCGTGACGTATTTTAAGTAACAAATATGTTTCAGCTGCCATGATTGGTTGAGATATTTTTTATGCAGTCGGTACATGCGTTGTACTCCGAAATTCTCCTTTTCACTCGATTGACACTATTTTTGGAATTGAGAGAATTTAATTCCGTAACGTTCAATCGAGTACGCCCATGATGTGTGCATAGTGATAAACAGGGCACTGGTGTATTGGAGTCTTAGCCTCGCTTTCCCACTTTTAAATTAAATTTTTAAATGGTGCACTGTTCTAATCTAGTTAAAATCTTGCATACTCAATGCCATCAAGACTTGATTAAGTTTATCAACCTGTAATAAGCAAATTTAGCTCTTACATAATATATGTTTAAGTCGGTGTTTAAGACTGAAGTTATAAATAAATAAAAGTGTTTTCTAAAATTGTAATATTAATTGATGATTATGACATTTTTCATACTTTTTGTTAAAATAAGATATGTGGTAAAAACTTAAATTGAACAAATTAGGTGTGAGAACAAACAAAACCTGTTGGTGCTTGAAACAATGAGGAAATAACTTCTGGTATAAAACAATATAATATTCATCTTGGTAATTCTGATGCCATTTAGTAACAAAATAAGAACAACACATGACAAAATTATATGGAATACAAGTCACTTTTAAGTATATTTCTGGCAAAGAATGATAACAAAAAAACCCTTGACAAAACGTTGGCAGAAATCAACTTTGACGTAATTTGTATTCCATTCAAGCCTGGAAATAAGGCACCTGTCACTGACAATGTCAGACAAAGATTCAGACTTTTTCAGGCACGAAACCTCTGGTGTCGGCCATTTTGTCCGGCACTGATTTGTCTTTTTTAATGATATCATTAATATATGTCGGGCACTTAATTGAAAATGTCAGGTACTATTTCAATAGTGCCTGAAATTTTGCCAGTTACATCTAAAACCGTTGTTTCCAGGCCCTAAATGTATTGTGTCTTGTTACATATTAATTCACAGACGCCTTAATTCACAGCATACAGACAGTGTCTATTTATTGACGTCATTCCCCTCAGTTAATTTTAATAGAATACCAAGATGAATACATGACGAAAAAAATCGATCTGATTAAAACACTGATCTATATTGCGATCTGACCATGTGTAGAGGGAGGTCACGTCACATGTCAAGAGTCATCTGTGTCATTCAATTCACCAATCCGCGCTGGAGTTTCAAGAGGCTATTCGTAGCCACAACTTTGTTTTGTTTTCTACCCACAGTTTTGAACGTCACTCATCCCGATCCTCGCATAGTGAAGACATGTAAAACAAAATTTTGAACTCGCGGTATAAAATTGGAAGAAACAACTTCGTTTTGTTTTCTACCACAGTTTCATGTGCGTCATCCATCCCGATCCTCGTGTCGTGAACACAAGTAAAAAAAATTTGGAACTACCGGTAAAAAATAAAGAGACACAACTTTGTTTTGATTTCTACACACAGTTCTGGGAATCACTCATCCAGATCCTCGCATAGTGAAGACAAGTAAAATTTTAAACTACTGGTATACAATTCTACTGACAGTTTCGCACATCACTCGATCAGATCCTCGTGTAATGAAGACGAGTAAGACAACCACAACTGGTGTAAAAAAGTAAACAAATCTGTGTTTTAATCAGATTAAATGAAACTATGAATAAGAACATCCCCAACTGTGGGTTATACGTGTAATACATACCTACATTTTCCACAGATATTAGATTTTCTAATAGAAGAACAATATAAAACTTAAAATACCAGAATCAATTTCATCTATTTAACGACAAGACAAAATAATCTGAATTAAATGTCTTCAGATTTGTTGATAGTCTTGATCAATGTTCATACTGTACATTTTCACCCTTTTTATTATATTTATATAATATGTATGTGTTTGCCATTTAACTATGTATATACACCCATTAATAATATATATATAAAATATTTAGAGAGACAGGTTTAACATTGGCTAAGTCTGTTCCCCAATCCTATTCAGACAACCTGTTTAAAAATCAAAGTTATGTTATTGTTGTCCAATTTGAAAAGGGATCTTAGAGGATTCTATCATCCAGGACATAAAATTACCTTAGATGTACACAGCAGACCTGGGAATCTCCTCCCCCCACCACCTCCTTCTCAAAAAATTTGGGCAACAGGCCTGTTACTGCATGATGTACACAACAGGCCTGAGCAGCCCCCCCCCACCACAAAGCCACACCTAATTCAAAAAAAATTCTGGCAACAGGCCTGTTACTGCAGTGTATTACATAGTCATATCAAATTACAAACATCCGACAACATGTGGTATAAGTTACTATAAACAGATTATAAATTATTTACAGGTAAATGAACAGGTAATATATTATTAAAGGTAAATTCTCACCTGGACTCTGTGGGGCATCTTTATCATCTAATTTCATTATTTCTAGATCAACTTTAACAGCTAATTGATATTTATCACCTTGCATCTGTTTCATACATTTCTTTATAAAACCCACATAATCTATAAACAAAGAATTTATAATACAGGGCTGAATTGAGAGAGAGAGAGAGTGAGAGTGAGAGTGAGAGAGATGGGGTTTGACATCCACTAGACACAAACTAGGTCATTTTGGGCCTAACATATGGTTTAATTGTATTTCAGTAATTTGATTGTGCGTAGGGGTCTTTAGCAGTGGGGGGAAATCGGTGAACCCAGAGAAAATCCACTCCTTGTCACATACAACTGAGGATTCAAAACCATGCCAGTTGACAGGCTTTATGATGCAGCTTGCATGTGCTAACCATTCAGCCACTCAACCTCTCATGAATGAATGGAGAAAAAACAAAAAGAGAACTCGTAATAATTGTACCTTTAGGAAAATTTTCTGGTCGAACTAATTCTTTAAAGAAATCGTAAGCTGTTGATACTTGATTATAATAGTCCGTACCCTCTGCATACCAAAACTTTAATCGACGACTTTCCTGTAATAAATAACTTACTATCATCAACGCTCTCATGGAATTTAATTTGAATTTTTAGGGTTACTACATGTATAAACCATCTTAGTAGTATCTTAATCCCATAATTTAACTTTGGATTCTTAGTATGGACATCTTATTCCAAAAATAACATGCGTATAATTAATGTCTCTACGGGTACATGGTCAATGCAAATTGCAGAGTTTTGGACCAGATAGCAGTTTTCTTTCTATTTCTATTCTGCTTCAAATTTCATCTACCAAGGGAATTTTTGTACACGGGATCTCGGTTTTTGTGTCCCATACAAACGAATACACATTTTCCAGTGTCATTCCATTTTGTCCTGCACCACTTAGAAGGTGAAACCAAGCCAGAAAATACGGATGAACTGTCTCGGTCAGTGCAGGGATCAAACACCGGGCCTCCAGGCTAGCGAGCAAACTTCTTACTCATAAAGCCACCAGGGCCCTCCCCAGGGAAAAACAGGTAACTATTACATCAGAGGGTCTGCAAATTAATCATCAGTCAATATTTGTGTGGCCACTACTATCACTGAGAAAAATGACATTGGGATGAGTTAATGAGCTCTCAATACTAACTTTTTGTCTTCTGGAAATTCAATTCTAAAACAATTTCTTAAATTATTAAGAAAAAAAAATAGGTTGCCAGGCAACGAAACATACGCCCACACAGCAGACAAATCGTCCGGTCAGTCAACAAGAGTTGCTGCATTTTAAGTAATCATCAGAAAATCATAATTCAAACTCACCCATAACTACGGTGTAACTGTGATATAATAAAACGTTTTTTTAAATCAGATAATAATTGTGACCTCCAGAGGGACCACAAGCTAAAAAGGGTGATTTTTCGTACAATCAGGGGCCATGATTCAGGAAGTTACGATCCGATATGGGCAAATATGCAATGGAATCAAGATCATTAGGTTATAAACATGTATTTCAAGTTTCATCAAAATCAGTTCAAAATTGTGACCTCTATAGGGTCCACAACCTTGATATAACATATTTTTACACAATTCGCGTACAGACGGCGGCCATTTTCACAAAATTCAAATTCTCTCTTCATTACCATGAAACCGTGATATAATCAAACGTTTTTTTAAATCGGATAATAATTTTGAACTCCAGAGGGACCACAAGCTAACAAAAGCGATTTTTCGGACAATCAGGGGACATAACTCAGGAAGTTATGATTCGATGGGCGTAAATATCGAAAGGAACCAAGATCTTTGGGTTATAAACATGCATGTCACGTTTCATCAAAATCGGTTCAAAATTGTGACATCTATAAGGTCCACAACCTTGATATAACATATTTTCACACCATTCGCGTACAAACGGCGGCCATTTTGTCCGTCAATTTTGGTCTGATTTTCACAAAATTCGAACTCAACCTTCATAACCATGGGACGGTGACATAATCAAACGTTTTTTTTTAAAATCGGATAACAATTTTGACCTCAAGAGGAACCACAAGCTAAAAAGGGCGATTTTTCGGACAATCAGGGGCCATAATTCAGGAAGTTACGATCCGATGCGCGCAAATATCGAAAGGAGCCAAGATCTTTGGGTTATAAACATACATGTCAAGTTTCACCAAAATCGGTTCAAAATTGTGACCTCTATAAGGTCCACAACCTTGATATAACATATTTTCACACTATTCGCGTACAAACGGCGGCCATTTTGTCTGTCAATTTTGGTCCGATTTTCACGAAATTCGAACTCAACCTTCATAACCATGGGACGGTGATATAATCAAACGTTTTTTTAAATCGGATAACAATTTTGACCTCCAGAGGGACCACAAGCTAAAAAGTGTGATTTTTCGGACAATCAGGGGCCATAATTCAGGAAGTTACGATCCGATTGGCGCAAATATCGAAAGGAACCAAGATCTTTGGGTTATAAACATGCATTTAAAGTTTCATCCAAATCGGTTCAAAATTGTGACCTCTACACTGTTCACAAGCTAAAAGATAGGCTGGCACTGCCAGGCAGGATACGCCCACATTTTTGAGAGATGGATAGAGAACAAGCAATACCGAAAGTGATTTTTCCTACATCATTAAGTCCTACATTTCATACTGTATTGGGAGCAGCCATCGTGTTGGTCAGTTCCAGTCTGATATTCATGAAATTCGAAGCTGACAATGATTATGGGTTGACGGTACACAACCTAGAAATGTGACTTTTCATCAAAATCGGATAAGAACTGTGACCAGTAGAAAGTCCACAACCATGATATACCATATTTTTACACTATGGTCCAATTTTCTCGAAATTTGAACTCAACCTTCCGTAGGGTGTACGGTAACGGTGATAGAGTCAAACGTTTTTTTAAATCGGATAATAATTGTGACCTCCAGAGGGACCATAGGCAATTTTTCGGACAATCAGGGGCCATAATTCAGGAAGTTACAATCCGATATGCGTAAATAACGAAAGGAACCAAGATCTTTGGGTTATAACCATGCATTTCATGTTTCATCAAAATCGAATTAAAATTGTGACCTATACAGGGTCCACAACCATGATATACCATTTTTTAACAGTATTTGCGTACAAATGGCGGCCATTTTTTCTGTCAATTCTGGTCTGATTTTCCCGAAATTCGAACTCAAACCTTTAAGGTGTAACGGTGATATAATAAAACGTTTTTTTAAATTGGAAAATAATTGTGACCTCCAGAGGGACCACAAGCTAAAACAAGCAATACCGAAAGTGATTTTTCCTACAATCAAAGGCCATAATTCATTAAGTTACAATTTGATATGCGCAAATATCGAAAAGAATAAAGATCCTTAGGTTATAAACAAGCATTTCAGGTTTCATCAAAATCGAATTAAAACTGTGACCTCTACAGAGTCCACAACTTTGATATACCATATTTTTACAGTGTTCGCGTACAAACGGCGGCCATTTTTTCAGGCAATTACGGTCCGATTTTTTCGAAATTCGAACTCAAACCTTCCGTAGGGTGTAACGGTGATAGAGTCAAACGTTTTTTTAAATCGGATAATAATTGTGACCTCCAAAGGGACCATAGGTGATTTTTCGGACAATCAGGGGCCATAATTCAGGAAGTTACGATCGGATATGCGCAAATAACGAAAGGAACCAAGATCTTTGGGTTATAACCATGCATTTCAAGTTTCATCAAAATCGAATTAAAATTGTGACCTCTACAGGGTCCACAACCATGATATACAATTTTTTAACAGTATTCGCATACAAACGGCGGCCATTTTGTATGGCAATTTTGGTCTGATTTTCCCGAAATTCGAACTCAACCTTCTTTACGGTGTAACGGTAATATAATCAAACGTTTTTTTCAATCGGATAATAATTGTGACCTCCAGAGGAACCAAAAGCTAAAAAAACGCGATTTTGCGTATAATCAGGGGCCATAATTCAGGAAGTTACGATCCGATATGCGCAAATATCGAAAGGAACCAAGATCTTTGCGTTATGACCATGAATTTCAAGTTTCATCAAAATCGAATTAAAATTGTGACCTCTACAGGGTCCACAACCTTGATATACCATTTTTTAACAGTATTTGCGTACAAACGGCGGCCATTCTGTATGGCAATTTTGGTCCGATTTTCCCGAAATTCGAACTCAACCTTCCTTAGGGTGTAACGGTGATATAATCGAACGGTTTTTTAAATTGGATAATAATTGTGACCTCCAGAGGGACCACAAGCTAAAATAGGTGATTTTTCGGACAATCGGGGGCCATAATTCAGGAAATTACGTTCCGATAGGCGCAAATATCGAAAGGAACCAAGATCTTTGGGTTATAAACATGCATGTCAAGTTTCATCAAAATCGGTTCAAAATTGTGACCTCTATAGGGTCCACAAGCTAAAAACATGAGTTTTCGCACAATCAGGGGCCATAATCCATGAAGTTTTCATCCGATACATGCCAATATCGAAAGCAGCCGAGATCTTTTGGGGATGAACCTATATTTCAAGTTTCGTCAAAATCAGATAAGAATTGTGACCTGTAGAGAGTCCACAAACAAATTGTGGACGGACGGACGGACGGACGGACGTCCGGACGGACAGGGGCGACGACAATATACGTCCACAAAAAAATGTGGGCGTATAAAAACGTGATTTTTCGTACAATCAGGGGCCATAACCCATGAAGTTGCGGTCCGATACATGCCAATATCGAAGGGAACCGAGATCTTAGGGTGATAAACCTATATTTGAAGTTTCATTGAAATCGGATAAAAATTGTGACCTGTAGACTGTTCACAAACAATTGTGGACGGACGGACGAACAGGGGCGACGACAATATACGTCCACATGAAAATGTGGGCGTATAAAAATAAATGTATTTGAAATGAAATGTGCTTTAACCTCATACTGTTCTGCTCTGAACTGAGCTAATGAAGACAGGCAGACGCCACACAGTTTGCTCTGAGGTAAATTCTGCCCAGACAGCCACACTACGGCTTACTATTATATCGAATTCCAACTGTCAAGGGATCTTTCAAGGACACACCTATGTGTACATCCAAGCAGCTAGACAGCTGTCCTTGTCACGCCCCTACATCCTATATCACCAATCAAACACCCAACCTCCAGGCTAGTAACCCCCAAATGTGATTGAAGTATATATCCATAAAAAATATGAGTAAAGGACGCAAATTCTGCCAGGATCAGTTTGTGTTATTACTTCGGATGTGATATTGAAGCCGGACGTTGTGATGTTACATGTACAACTATACTGTACATGAACTTCAAGGTCATCATCTAGCACAGAGTTGAAAGAAGGCTTTACTTCAAGTCGTGGGGGTCTCAGAGGTGTGCTTTATGTTATAAGGTCTACTCTCCAAAAACTGAACTTACCACAAAATGAGTTCCTGTTTTTTGGTCCACAAGGAAGCACATGAATCCCAACTGTAATTGTGGTTTAGAGAGGTCATCAGTATCAGCTAAAAATCAAACATAAATATTTATTCACAATTTATAGTCAAGAAATTATTACAATGATCTATTTTATGAATCATGCTCCATTCAAGGAAATATTTCACATGTTATGAATGATGCTAGGTCCGTGTTTGGTCTTATTTCAAAACTATCCAAACTGTTCCTTGCCAGACGGGAGGTTGGGATGGCCTAGTGGTCTAGAGTGCCGCGCTTCGACCTCTAGCTGGCCGGTCACCTCTGGCTTGCGGCTGTGGTTTCGATCCCTGGTGTAAGCGTATGTGGCATGGAGATAGGGGCGCCTTCTCAACCTCGTGGGTTTCCTCCGGGCACTCCGGTTTCCTCCCACCGCTAAAGACCCCTACGCGCAAGCGAATTATTGAAATGAAATTAAAAACCATGTGTTAGTCCCAAAATGACCTAGTTGTGTCGATTGGACGTTAAACCCCATTTCTCTATCTCTCTCTCTCCTTGCCAGACCCTCCATCCTACACCAGTGATGAAGGGAAACCACGCAGGAACTTTCTTGACCAACACTGGGACCGAGCAATCAATATCCTACTTACTGAGACAGAGAGAAATGGGGTTTAAGTCCACTCGACACAAACTAGGTCATTTTGGGACTAACATATGGTTTCATTTTATTTCAATAATTCGCTTGCGCGTAGGGGTCTTTAGCAGTGGGAGGAAACCGGAGGACCTGGAGGAAACCCACGAGGTTGAGAAGGCGCCCCTATCTCCATGCCACATATGCTCACACCAGGGCTCGAAACCACAGCCGCAAGCCAGAAGTGACCGGCCAGCTAGAGGTCGAAGCGCGGCACTCTAGACCACTAGGCCATCCCACCCTCCCTCCTACTTACTGAGCCACCATGACATCGTAGAGAGAAAACGCATGAGGTTGGAAAGGCGACCCTTTTCCTTGTCACACACAGGGAATTTAACCAACCCAGTTGACGGACCTGATAATGTGGTTTCATCCATACGCAACAGCCCACTAGACACACCATTCAGTGTTCTAGAAATGGTACCGGGTGTTCTAGAAGTGGTATCAGGTGTTTAGAAGTAGTATAAGATTTCTAGAAGTGGAACCCCATGTTTAGAAGTGGTACCAGGTGCTCTAGTGAGTAATTGATATCAGGTGTTCTAGAAGTGGTATCAGGTGTTCTGAAAGTGATATCGGGTGTTCTAGAAGCAACATTAGATTTCTAAAAGTGGTATCAGGTGTTCTAGAAGTGGTATCGGGTGTTCTAGAGGTGGTATCAGGTGTTCTGAAAGTGATCTCATGTGTTCTGAAAGTGGTATCGGGTGTTCTAGAAGTAGTATCAGGTGTTCTAGAAGTGATATCAGGTGTTCTAGAAGTGGTATCAGGTGTTCTAGAAGTGGTATCAGGTGTTCTAGAAGTGGTATCAGGTGTTCTAGAAGTGATGTAGAGACTCACCTTGTTCTTGTTTATTTATAACTAATCCTTTATTTTGTCCAGCTCCTTCATGTACAACAGAACTTTCATCTAAATTCAACTTTTTCTTTCTTTCTATCTTTATGTGGGTAGCTTTACCTTTCTTTGAAGGTGTCATTACAATATCTGAAACAATAATAAAAATAACTTTAAAATTACAAGAAAATATAAATACTACAGTATCATATTATCAATTGAAGCTGGCATTATAATATCTGAAACATTAAAGTCTTGCTGCGTCATTTCACCATAAAGAAATATCAGTACAAAAAAAATGTATAATCAAGACATTGTTTATTATCACAGCAATGGTGCTTGGCAATCGAGACTTCAAACACTGATAACTTCAACACTTCATTTTTCAATGTCTATTTTTAAACTGCATACATCATAGCAAGAACTACATCTTTAATACTTTATCAAAATCTTCCATAATGCATCTTTAAGTACATATAAAATTTCTTAAGTTGCATTTATATCATTTCTAACAATATAACTTTCTTTTTTATTATTTCAAAGATAACCTATTTCTAAACTACATACGTATATTATAGCAAGAACCACATCTTTATTTAAATCTTACATAATGCATTTTTAAGTATGTACATGTATAATATTGCTTAGGTAGCACTTATATCATTTATAACAATATAACTTCTTTTTTTATTATTTCACAGAATAACCTTTATCGTTTTATATTAGATGACTTTTAGAGGTCGAGGATCGTGTGGGTTTTTGACAGCATATAAAATATTAAATTTTATTTTTATACATTTGAGATTATCACTAGGTCACCCTAACTTGAAATTATCTGTCTACAGTAACTCAACAACCTGACTTTCTTCTCTACTGACAACAATAAAACATTTATTCTCTTCATATATTATTTAAAGAGAGAGAGAGATATGGGGTTTAACGGCCACTTGACACAAACTATGTCATTTCATGACTAACATATGGTTTAATTTTATTTAAATAATGTACTAGCGCATGGGGGTCTTTAGCAGTGGGAGGAAACCGGAGGGCCCAGAGAAAACCCAGGAGATTGGACTGGCATCCACATATTTTTTAAATATAAAAATGAAGGGAAATGAAATAGGGTTTAACATCCTACTGTTCTGTTTCAAACTGGGCTAATGAAGACGTGAAATGAAATGAAATGAAATGGGGTTTAACATCCTACTCTTCTGCACCTGACCTGGGCTAACGGAAGACGGGCATACGCCATACAGTGTGCTAAGAGGGAAATTTTGCCCGGGCAGCGGCGCTACGGCCTACTCTTATATCGAACTCCAACTGCCAAGGGATCTTTTACGTGCACTCCAATGTGTACATGTGACCTTGGTTTTTCGTCCCATCCAAATGACTAGGCAGCTGTCCTTGCCAGGCCCTTCTTCTGTATCACTGACAAGGGGAAACCACGCCGGAAAATCGAGATGAACTTTCTCGGCCAATGCAGGGATCGAACCTGTACACATTCCATACAGTGTAACAGCAGTGTAACAGCCTACTTTCAATTCCAAATTCCAACGATCAAAAGTTCTTTTTTATATGTATGTGCATGCCAATGTGTCCACCGGACCTCGATTTTTTTTATTCCATCCGAACAACTAGACACTGTTCCTTGCAATGTGGCTTTCTCAACCTCGTGGGTTTCCTCCGGGCACTCCAGTTTCCTCCCACTGCTAAAGGCCCCTACGCTCAAGCGAATTATTGAAATAAAATTAAACCATGTTAGTCCCGAAATGACCTGGTTCGTGTCGAGTGGACGTTAAACCCCATTTCTCTCTGTTCCTTGCAAGGCCCTTCGTCCAGGTGTACTCTAAGATAACAAGTTTAAAAACATTATACATTACATGTACAATATAATTGTTTTATTATCCCACAAGTGTGCAACTTTATTATACACAACAGGGTCATAAAACTTTATATACTATGGTACAGCAATGTATGTGAATTTAATAACAAGATTTGAAAACCTTATACATGCATATCTTTTTGAACTGACAGCTAGAGTCTTTGTGGAGTCTTTCTATCATTATTCTACATGTATTTTATTTCTAATTCAATCTCTTTATTAATCTTTCAGGCTCTCTTAAAAAAAGAATCAGGCTCTTTTAAAATATAATTTGATATTTCTTTTTGAACTGACAGTGTTTCTTGTCGAGTCTATTTATCAATATTTTACATGCCATGTATTCAGTTTAATTCAATCATGATTATTAATCGAACAGGCTTCTTGAAAATACAACTTGAGAAAGACAATATACTGGGAAAAAAGACAGTGGCAAATGCGGATATCATCCACTTGACACAAACTAGGTCATTTCGGGACTATGGTTCAATTTCATTTCAATAATTTGTTTGCGCATAGGGAGGAAACTGGAGGACCCGGAGAATACCCACGAGGCTGGACAGGGAACCCTACTCCTTGTCAAGTTCTACCAAAGATTCGATGATCGACGTTATGATACAGCGTGCATGTCCATGTACTAACCATTCGGCCATCAAATACCCCTGGGGAAAAAAGAGCTCGAGAAAGTCAATACATGTATCTATATGGTAAGTTATATTGTAAGTTCAGGTACAATAATGACGCAACATTTGTAAGGATTATAAACAAACACCATCAAATACATGTAACTGAATGACAGTTTATAATTGAAGTACATGTAATCTGAGATAAAGATACAAATTTAAATGTATACACATGTACATGTTACATTAAAACCACAAATTGTCATTTCAAAAGACTTTTAACCCCTTGCAAACTACAGTTGAATCACTAATATATCAGTGTAAAAAAAGAATGAATTCAATTCAGTATCTAATATGTTGAATTGGAGAGAGAGAGAGAGAGAGAGAGAGAGAGAGAGAGAAAAATGGGGTTTAAGGTCCACTCAACACAACCAGGTCATTTCGGGACTAAATGTTGAATTGGAAATTTTGTAACATTTATTAGTATCCACATGAGAAACTAAACAGTGTCACCCAGATGTTGGGTAAAATATTTTGACGAGGCTCAATTTAACTAGATTAAATCCAAGTTAATAGATTGTCTACAGTTGATAGTTTGATTGGTCTTTCTTAACCCCGAACCATCAAGATTGTTTTGAGGTTTCGACTTGGAAAAGTATATAGTTGAGAATGTATCCTGTATCTCTTTAAGTTTATAGATAAATCGTACAAGTGTACATATTTTTGGAGAGAGAGAGAGAGAGAAATGGGGTTTAATGTCCACTCAACACAGCCAGGTCATTTCGGGACTAACATACTGTTTTAATTTTATTTCAATAGTACGCTTGCGCATAGAGGTCTTTAGCCGTGGGAGGAAACCGGAGTTCCCGGAGGAAACCCATGAGGTTGAGAAGGCGCCCCTATCTCCATGCCACATACGCTCACACCAGGGCTCGAAACCACAGCCGCAAGCCAGAGGTGACCGGCCAGCTAGAGTTCAAAGCGCGGCACTCTAGACCACTAGGCCATCCCAACCCCCTGTATATATTTCTGGAAAGATCTTGAATTCCTCTAATCAGTGATATAAAATATTGAACATTTTTTGTCATTTTTACTTATTTATAGGTCATGACCTGCAAAATGGTGCAAAAGTACCAAAAACCCCAAAATAAATGAAAATTATGAGTAACATTAAATACTGAAGTTGTTTTCACATATTTCTGTTATCTAAACGATAGAACAACCACAAGTACATTCCTTCGTAATGTTATTTATGAGAATGTTTAGTGGCTGACCTGCATATCTGTAATTTAATAGAGTTCTCAGTTACGCTTCGATAATTCAATATATTTAAATTATTAGATAATTTTAATACACCCCCTTGTCAACAGATTTTAAGTTAATTCATAATGTTCTCAGTTACACTTCAATAATTCAACACTTTTCAATTATCATATAATTTCAATACCCTAAAAAAAAAAAAACATTTTAAATGGTATAAATGAAATTAAATGAGGTTTAAAATCCTACTGTTCTGCCCAGACTGGATTTTTGAAGACAGGCATACACCATACAGTGTACTATGAGAGAAATTTTGCAGCAGCGCTATGGCCTACTCTTACAACGAATTCCAACTGCCAAGGGATCTTTTAGATGCACGCTAATATGAACACGATTATACAGCTGTCCTTGTCAGGCCCTCTGCCCTCCACCACTGACTATTCACTTGAGATTTATATGTTTCTATTATATTATAAGTGGTTCAAAGTTAAATTATACATGCGTAACCATGGGGTTTTTCTCTGGGTTCTCCGGTTACATGTACATCCAACTGTTAAAGACCCCAACAGTGAATTGTACCAAAATGATAGTCTTAAAGTGACATAGTTTGTACCATATCTTGTATTGTATTCCAACTACATGGGATCTTTTACGTGCACATGGGATCTTGGTTATTCATTTCATCCGAACGAGTAGACAGCTGACAGGTCCTTCATCCTGAATCACTAACCACGCAGGAAAATCGAAATGAACTTTTGTGACCAATGCAGGGATCAAAGTCCCAGTCTCCAGGCTAGTGAGCCAGCATCCTACCCTACCCACTAAGTCACCCGGACCCCCACCCACCCACCCCGAAAATTATTATTGTGAAACCCCACCAGAATTATTGAGATAGATAATATTTCACTGGGTTTTATACATTTTATATATATAATACTATTATTGATCTATATGTTTACCAGTCATTAAAGTAATAATAATATTAAAATTATTCATTCCAATATATCATATATTATAATGAACTTATAATATAAACAATTTCACAATATTATAATGAAATTCCAATAAAATCTATTTTAATATATCATAATGAGAGTGACAGAAGCACATTGCTTTTTTATCCAGACCATTACTTTTCATTTATTATACAAGTAGTCTTGATCTTCTATAACCATGGGGTTTCAAGGGATAGTTGCATATTTTCTGAGAGAGAGAGAGAGAGAGAGAGAGAGAGAGAGAGAGTTTAACATCCACACATCCACTTGACACAAACTAGGTCACTTCGGGACTAACATACATAGTTCAATCTTACTTTAGCAACTGAACTGTGCATAGTGGTCTTTAGTAGTGGGAGGAAACCGGAGGACTCGGAGAAAACCCACGAGATACGACAGGTGACCCTTACTCCTTATAACTTACAACCAGGAATCAAAACCACGCCAGTTGATTCAATGACAGACCTATTTTGTGAGCAAGTTAAACATAATTATCTTTCAATACATGTACAGGTATTATTGCTTATTATACAATCATATGAATCATTTCCGTACTTTACAAAAATTCACATAAAATATTTTCTTATTCAATGACCCCAAGTTACTTTGAAATTGTATAATTCCTGTTCCTTTGACAGTGAAGCACATTTTGATTGAGGGCAAGCATCTCAAAGATACAAGATTACGGCATTACCGTTGCCAATCACTACATCAGTTGTTTGCCCAACCGGGTCTATATTGTAAAGCGCTAGATTTTTTAAAAGAGACAAATTTTTATCGAAAATTTTAATTGTATATATCTGAATTTCACTTTATCTGAATTTCACTTTATCTGAATTTCACTTTCATGTTTTAAATATATATATATATATACATAGAGTTGATATTTATTTTTAATTGATATTTACTGTGATATTTGTTTTTATTTATGTATATGTATAGATAATATTGTGATAATTTGTTTCTAGTTTGTCTCGCAAAATCTCAACATTATGTTTGGCGCAATATAGCCCGGTTGGAGCTGACATGCCATTAAACAATATTTCATTACATTTGTCTCAGGAAAACTAAGTTTACATAATATAAAGGGAGTGGTTAAATTCACCGGATGAGGTCAAAAAGGTAAGGATAATAATACCTAATTAGAGACATCCTGCACAAGTCATATTGTTTAAATACAAAAAACTCCTCCACGAAATCTCAACTGACATTAAATTTGTAAATCTTGTGGGTGTTGAAATCCATTTAAATCTTGGCCATCTGAATGTTTAGAGAGTTGATAATAGGCTTGTCAACTTAATAAATGTCTAATAAATGATTTATACAACATTTGAAGCCAAAAATAAAGACCTGCAGTATAGCCATATTAAGCTCTCACATGATGCATCTTTAATAGAGAGAGAGAAATGGGGTTTAACGTCCACTCAACACAACCAGGTCATTTCGGGACTAACATATGGTTTCAATTTTATTTCAATAATTCGCTTGCGCGTAGGGGTCTTTAGCCGTGGGAGGAAACCGGAGTGCCCGGAGGAAACCCACGAGGCTGAGAAGGCGCCCCTATCTCCATGCCACATACGCTCACACCAGGGCTCGAAACCACAGCCGCAAGCCAGAGGTGACCGGCCAGCTAGAGGTCGAAGCGCGGCACTCTAGACCACTAGGCCATCCCACCCCCCCCATCTTTAATAGGAATAATATTAAAGATACATTATGGAAGATGAGATAACGAGTTGGCAGTTCTGACTACAATAGTTAAAAACTAGCTAATGTAAAGGAAATTTGCTGAAAATTTCAGTCAAATTGATCCACTATGAACTTAGAACTAAGTGAATGAAAGTTCCGCTTAGCCTCGGTCATTATTACTAAAGTCAATAAGACAAAACCAGTAATAACAACATCACCATGACATTCTGCAAGGTGTGACAATAATAGGATTGATATACAGCATTATAACTTTAATATTAATCACTGTATCACATACTGTATCTTGCATGCAATAACGGAACAATTCTACAATATGGGTGACATTGATTTATTAATTCCAGCTTAAGCCTTAAGTTACTGTACATGTAAAAGTCTGGCATAAAATATTTAGAAATTTATCAACGACCAAATATAGACATCTATTATCCGTCGGATATACCATGACAGTTGGAAGAGATGGGAGAAGGTGATAGGATTAAATAAAGTAGCAATATTTTCATCAAATGATAATCGATATATATATATATATATATATATATATATATATATATATATATATATATATATATATATATATATATATATATATATATATATATATATATATATATAAAAAAAAAAAACACTTCCAAGGTCATCTATAAACTTGCCTCTGCATTTCTCAAAATAAATGTTTGAAAACTTATAATTCTTTAGTTGGTTAGAGAGAGAGTGATTTAGAGAATGAGAGAGAGAGTTAGTTATAGAACAAGGGGAGAGAGATAGAACGAGAGAGAGGAAATGGGGTTGGTCATTTTGGGACTAACACATAGTTCAATTTTATTTCAATAATTTGCTTGTACACAATCAACGAATTGAACCATGAAAATTCACTCAATGACAGACCTTATGATTAACGTGCAAGGTTAGACAGGCGACCCTACTCCTGGTCATGTACAAGCTGAGAATCGAAACCATGCCACTTGTCTATGAGACAGACCTTATGATCTAAAGCGCATGCATTAAAGCATAAAGTCTGTTTTCTACGTATATGTTTAACTGCATTTCCGTTGGTTACAGGGAAACTGTCTCATTACATTTGCATTAAACTGAATATTTTCGCTGACGAAGAAACTGTTTCAAAAATATGCACATAGAAAAGGAACCTTAAACAATTTGGTCACCCAACCCTTCTTTGATGTGTCATCAACGGACATGGAGTCATAGTTTACCAAATGATATGGTGAGGTGATCAGAGGGATATTTCAAATATCAACCTCCTAGTGGGATATCATTTACTACTACAGTACATGTTTTTGTTTCAAGTGTTAAACAGTGATAACCTATGACCTGTTTAAAAGGAAAGGTGGACACATAAACAATACTTGGTATGTAATATATGTAGGTGGGTGGAGTGTGAAATAGATTTATTACCTTCATCAGCCATGTTTAAACTATCTTCTTTCCTTCACAACTTATATAAAACAATAATTCACTGAAAATAAAACAATAAAAACATTTATCAGTAAGCAAAACTTTTTTTTACTCAGTTAAAGATGTGATACCTTAAACCTAGAGGTTTTGTTTTGTAAACAATACCATTTTTAGGGCTGGGTATCGATAGTGATTTTTACTATCGATAATCGGCAATGAAATGTCGGTTGATAATCGATAGTATCGAAAACAAACTTATTTTCACGGTCATCATCAAGACTGGATACAGTGTAAGTTCAAAGTTCAAAACCATGCGAAGTTGCGAAAGATCGTTTGCTCCTGTCTAAGGAGAATTATTTGGAAAACATTAATAAAACTTGTTATATCACGTATACATACGTAAATTCATGTTGTTTATTATTAAAATAATGCAGCAGTGGTTCCGAATGAAGAAATATCGTAAATAATTATGTTAAGGGACCAAAATGAACTTGTTCCGATTCAAAACATTGCGTACGTGCGCGCGAAAATATCAATATTGCGGACAATTCTGTGTCGTTTCGTGTGCCAATAGAGAACCATTATTCGTATAATATATAAGTAAATCAACAAGAGTTTTGTCGTCCATGTGTGCTATTCATTGTACCGGGTACTCATTACTGAGGCACACGTACAGAAATAGTGAACTGTACAGACGAATTCCGAAGCTTGCAAAGGGAAATAACTTTATTTACACATCCGGGTATCTCCGATTTGGCGATATTCAACAATAATTTCTTCAAAACTAAAGTAACGTTTCAATGAGAGTGAATTTATGAAAACGGCTGTTCAATAAGCAGTCACAATTTTGTTATGTGTTACATTGATACTTGATAGTAATTAAAGTGAGCGGTGTATTATGATTAACTGAACGAAAACATTGACATTCCAGACGCAAGAAAAATAGACGAAGAGCGATAATCGATAGTAACCCACCGCTATCGATAGTGCCTTTCTTGGCCGCCCAATCGATACTATCGATTTATATCGATATTTTACCCAGCCCTAACTATTTTTACTCAAGACAAAAGAGAGAGAGTGAGAGAGGGTTCAAGTCCACTCCACATAAACTAGGTCATTTCGGGATTAACACAATGTTCAATTTTGTTTCAATAATTTGTTTGCACATACATGTAGACTCTTTAGCAGTGGGAGGAAACCAGAGAAAACCCATGTGGCTGGAGCCACAACCCTACTCCTTGTCACATACATCTGGGGAATCGAAACCACGCCTGTTGACTCAATGTCAGACCTCATGATGCAGCGCATGTGCTAACCATTCGGCCATCTACCCATCTAAACACTCCACAACAAAAAAACATTAAAGAAATACTAAAAGCATTTATCAGTCAGGGTATTTTCTTTATACTCAGACAACAAAAGAGTTATACATATATTAGAAATATATAATCGATTCAAATCATACGTTGACTAATTATAAATAGTGTAGTTTGCAAATACATGTATATCCAATCCAAAGATAGTATTTGTAGGTTTTTATTCAAGACCAGGGTCAAAGTCACCAGGGAAATAATACATGGCAGAATTTTATTTAAGTATAGGGACCAGGAAAAAATCAACAAGGCTAGGCAGGTGACCCTACATAGTATGGCAGACCTTATGATCTAAATCAAAAGCATTAGATCACCCTGCCACTTTTAGTACATTTTTAGAGTGGATTGAGAAATGAAAAATTAGATAAAAGTCTGAAATTTTTTAAATAATACCGAGCGATTTGAAACGATTCCTCAATGTCTACACAGGCTCGGTTTTCGTCCCTCCAAACGACTTGACAGCTTCCTTATCAGGCCCTCCGTTTTGCAACACTGACATAAGAAAGCCTCCTCTGAAAAACAGGATGAACTTTCTCTGCCAATGGTTCAAGTGAATAAAGCTGTTAGTAAGAAGTACACATGTACATGTACCTGAATCTACTCTACTACAATACATGAACTACCTGACACTAACTCCAAAACCTTAGGTAGGATACATAAACAACCATCACACAGAACTCAGATAAAACAATCACAAAAACTATCTACAAGCCTGTCCGATCATCAAAAACTTCCAGATGATACAACACAGGAAGAGACTTGATATAAGAGGCTAATTAACGTAATGATGCCAGGCAGTGACTGGGCCATGTGTTTATATGGAGGAACTGGTTATTGCAGGCTGCCTGTAATAAATAATACCATTAACAGACAGAGTGCCAATCCATATTAATATAACCAAGTTAATGTTCTTCTCGCACTAGGCTTATTATTAATTCAACTGTTTAATTCACAACTCAATTCAGTGTGATATATCAGAGGATTTTTTTGCCTAAATTTGAACTCTTTAGTGAATAGAATACGAGAGAGAGAGAAAAATGGGGTTTAACGTCCACTCGACACAAACTAGGTTATTTTGGGACTAACATATGGTTTTAATTCAATTTCAATAATTTGCTTGCGCGTAGGGGTCTTTAGCAGTGGGAGGAAACCAGAGTGCCCGGAGGAAAACCCAAGAGGTTGAGAAGGCGCCCCTATCTCCATGCCACATACGCTCACACCAGGGATCGAAACCACAGCCACAAGCCAGCGGTGACCGGCCAGCTAGAGGTCGAAGCGCGACACTCTAGACCACTAGGCCATCCCAACGCCCTGAATAGAATACAAAATTATTGATAACAGAGTAACCTACTTCACCTGTATTATTGTACTGTACTGGAAACCAAATGGCTTTATTAGTAAACATACATGTAGAATAGACAGGTATTTATATCAGGTAGGCAGATGCTTCATTTTATATAATCAATATTTCACGTTGACAGTGGTGTAAACAATTTATAATTGGCATAAAAATAACAGATATATTCAAATACAAGGAAGTTTCGACAATATAAATAACATATTATGTTAAAGTACAAGGGAGTTTTGACAATATACATGGAAATCAGAATGGAAAATATCTTTTCTTACAAGATGCAGTTGAATAATTTTCTATGGTCATTCTCAAATTGTTAATTATTATTATAGTCAAGTCATGGCCTTTTTTATTGCTAGTGTTTAAACATGGACAGTTGAAATTCAATGAAGAGACAAAAATGCGATTGAATGACAAATTTCAGGTGTATGCCATTTCCGTTAGCTATTTGGTGAAGGACCTTTCATTTAGTTTTACCTCAGACCCCAGAGTGTACAGCCTAGTGGGTGGAGAGAGAGTTTAAGTCCACTGGACACAAACTAATTTATTTCGGGACTAACATATAGTTTCAATAGTTTGCTTGATCTTTAGCAGTGAAAGGAAACCAAAAGAACCGGAAAAAATCCATGTGGTTGGACAGGTGACCCTACTTCTTGTCACCGGGGAATCAAAACCACGCCAGCTGACTCAATGACACAGCCAAGTGGAAGAAAGCAATATTCCATCAACGTTTGAGTGGCTTCTCAATATAAATGAGAGACAGGGGATGTATCAATACAACACAGTCGTAAATAAAGTCTGAGTGAGGGCAGTTAACTGTCACCCAAGATGGTTAGTCCATATTCACACAACTTTGGTTCATGCAATCTAAAGGATCGTCAAGTCATTGGAAACAGACGTAATTTCAGTAGTGTTACTCATACAACTAGATTAATTTTCGTGCATTTGGATGACGATAAAAGAAATATGACAAAAATTTTATAGAAATTTTGAATCTATTGACGTACTTGTACGTCTATAGAACAATGTGAGAACATAGAAATTATGAATGAACAATAGCGAGTAGTTGCTGATGTAATACTATTGTGTTGAATAGTTGAGATATCTATAATACAATTACTAATTGTTTCAAGTTTAATACAATGAAAGGAAAATCAAATGAAGTGGACAGTGGAGTTAACTTCCTACTGTTCTGCTCCAACTGAGCTAATGAAGATGGGTATCTATTATATGCCATACAGAGTGCTATGAAGGAAATTTTGCCCCAAAATGAAATGGGGTTAAACATTCAATATCTATCAAACATTTAAAGTCTAAAAAATTGTAATTGAACTGGAATAAACAGGTAACGAGGTAACATTTCTATGGAATGCAATTACTGCGTATGACTGAGCAATGTTCAACTAGGCTTGATAATGATTAGAGAAGCCAAGTCGAAACGTTGGCCAGGTATACATGTAAGCAGTAATTGTATTTCATAGAATTGTGACCTGTTTATATAAAGTTTAACACATTCAATATCAAATATAGGTCAACCATTTTTAAACCAAGTTAATTTTAATCACTTCCTTTCTATCCTCCATTGATAACCTGCCCAGTGATAGTTGATTTAGTCAGTAATACCATTATCAATAGTAACAACAATTACTATTGTCAAATGTCATTTTTAACTACCGGTACATGTACCGGTTTCACAAACTAAATATGAATATACTTCAATGACTCAACGAAACCACCTACATGTACATGTACACACCAAATGAAATGAAAAATGGGGTTTAACGTCTTACTGTTCTGCTCCTAACCTGGGCCATACAGTGTACTACGAGGGAAATTTTGCCCAGGCAGTGGCGCTACAGTCTACTCTTATATCAAATTTCAACTGTCAAGAGACCTTTAACGTGAATGCTAATGTGTACAAGGGACTTTGGTTTATCGTCCCATCCAAATGACTAGACAGCTGTCCTTGTAAGGCCCTCCGTCCTACATCACTGACAAAGTGAAGCCACGCTGCCGGAGGAAAATCACATGTACACACAGAAAAGTAAAGATGCATATGATTTAGACAAAGAGCTTGCCGTTTTGATATAATAGTTCAAAAAATAGTCAATGAAAAAAATCACTTTATTGTGAAATTGTAATTCATAGCCATCTGATATTGTGGCAAATCAACTAGTTTCAATAATAGTTTTTAAACCACTTGAAGCCAAAACAAAGACCTGCAATAGACACATTTAGCCCTTACATAATACATCTTCAATGAACATGTATAACATTTTAGTTTTACATTGCAGGGGCGGATCCAGGATTTTCAGAAAGAGGGGGCATGCTTCACAAACGTGGGAGTGCAAAGCCTGGGACCGTGAATTATGAGTGTAAAAAATGCCCACAAGGACTAATTTCATACTAGTACTGTAAATTACGATTTCCAACCTAAACTATTTTTGTTCTCCTTTCTCGCGAGAATATATGGAGCTAAAAATTGTTCGCCACCTCAGAAAAATAGAGGGGGCGTGCACCGGGTGCGCCCCCCTCTGGATCCGTGCCTGCATTGTGTGAAGTATACTTTTAACAATTTAATTTATAACTTTTTGTGAGACTAACCCATTGATATTCTTGCTTACATGCATATATATAAATAAATTTCACTGGAAATGATTCAATGAATATGAGGGAGAGAAAATTGTGTTTAACTTCAACTAAACTCAATTTATATGTAACTACAAGGGGTATTGTGTGTGGACCATTTTTAATAATTTCATACATACATTTAACTCTTTCGTCCGACTAAACAACAGACAATGATATAAATGAAAATACCAGTACAGAAATCTATTCTAGTCTAACAACATCTGTAGTATTTATAACACGCACGATAAATTTACGGGGAAAGATCTGAGAATGATTAGAAGCTATTGTAAATAATATTACCATACTACATGTACATGTACATACATGTACATGTCATTGTACAATTTCTATTTCAATACATGTGGTCTAGCACTGGACACTTACAACTGGTTTGTTATACACAAACACAATGTTTCGATAAGTATCCTCTTATCGTTATCAAGCACAATGAAACCCCATGTAACATTGTCGTTTGATTGAGTCAACAGCCTAAAATCACCAAACTGTGGGAGCCAAAACGGCTAAGTGAGTAAGACTTGAATCGCTAACCTGGAGGTCAGAGGTCACAGGTTCGCTCCCAGAGTTGGTCAAGAAAGTTCATCAAGTCCCGTAAGCACATGTAAAAGATCGCTTGGAAGTTTGAATTCGATTTAATAGTAGGTCATAGCGCCGCTGTCTGGGAAAAATTACCCTCACAGCACACTGTATGGTGTATGTCCGAATGATTAAATCAGAAAATGGATAAAAACAAGACTATGTTTTTTATCATACCGACTTTATTAATGATGATCTAGGCCAGGCCCAAAATTCAATTGCTAAATTCCCGATTCAGAGTGAATTCATTTGAGTGAAATTTTCAACAAATTCCCTTTACATTATCTAATTTTTGGCTATTATAGTAGTGATAAGTTTGAGAACTGCCAGCTCTTTATCTCATCTCCCATAATGTATCTTTAAGAGACTATCAAACAATATCTCCATACGTACATGAAATGTATACCCTACTATAAAACATAAAATATAAAGAATATCTGAATTGACACCCCCGTACTCATATGGCCTGTTTGTCTGTTCAAAATAAAACACACAATCTGCCCACTGTGTGTACTTTCTGCCCACAATGTGTACTTGAAGTTTTAGAGAGTTGTATAGACTTTCTACACAATGTTACATGTCTGAAGTCACCCTGCTGTCACAACCTGATTTACTTAACAGCTAGTGGTTAGTTAAACCTTAATGTCTACCATACCGTTAACTAAATCCACGCTTGTGCTGCGTTTGATTGAATATTTAAATCTTTATATGAACTAAAACTATAAATCTATATAGTATCCTTCAAATACATATAATTATTATGTAATACCTAATTAAATTTTATGGCTTGTACATGTAGATTGACTGACACACACAGTTAAACTCCCCAGTGGGTTAATTTCAATGCTGGTCAGTCAAGACAAGGAGACTGGCAAATATGATTGAAAAATAAACCCCCAGCTCTTAAATTTACAAAAGTTTTCTTCCAATTTACGTAACTTGTATTCCAACACTATACCTGACGTCAGGTAACCAAAATGTTTACTGTACCTACATGTACATGTATAAAACAGCTTATCAAAGTGGTATGGCTAGATTCCACAACCCTGAGTTTTGTTCTGAGAATAACTAGAGGATTGTTTTTAAAAAGGAAGACTACCAATATCATTACATACATGTAAAATATTTTATCCTTTCACCGACACTAAGTCCTGTTAAATTTCCCAGTCAATTGTCCTCTTTTTCCTCCCACTGCTAAGGATCCCTACGCATAAGTCATTAATTGAAATAAAATTGAATCACATGTTAGTCCTAAAATGATCTTGTTTGTGTCAAGTGGACATGAAACCCCATTCCTCTTTCTCTCAATAATAACTACAGAGTAGAACATTTTTATTCACAGTTTTTATACACAGAGCATGTACAAGAAAATAAAAATATTCATAGTAACCTAGTTTATCATTCCCTGAGGCCATTTCTACCCATTAATACTTCATTAATATTTAATTACTATTCTTACTACTTTACACTATTACAATTTACACCCCACTATCTATTAGTAATAAAACACATATTATTACTACACCCTACTATTAGTAGGCCTACTATCTATTACATCAACATGTTGGGAGGGGGGGGGGGGTCACAGTGGTTTAAGACTTAGGGGTGTTCAATCCCTGCATTGGCTGAGAAAGTTCATCTCTTGTCAGTAATGCAGACAGCACAACAGAGGGCCTGACAAGGACAACTGTCTAGTCGTTCGGATGGAATGAAAAACAGGTCCTGTGAACACAACGTGTGCACGTAAAAAAATCCTTTAGCAGTTGGAATTCGACAGAACAGTAAGCCATATAGCTAAGCTGTCCAGGCGAAATTTTCCTAGTACATGTGTATACCCGTCATCATTAGTTCAGAAAATTACTTTGTTCAAGAAGTGGTAAATATGACTTGCATAGATCCCATCAGAAAAATATGCACGACAATAACAAGCTTGGGTAGCCAATCTTCAAATAAAAGCTATTAATTATTATCCAACCCAGTTGGTTTTCTCTGGGTCCTCCAGTTTCCACCCACTGCTAAAGACCCCTACGCGCAAGTGAATTATCGAAATAAAATAAAACCATATGTTAGTCCCAAAATGACCTAGTTTGTGTCGAGCAGGCAAGTTAAACCCCATTTCTCTCTCTCTATTAATTATTATTATTCAACAAAAACATGCATCAACAACTGTTGTTCTGGCCTTCTGTTAATTGGAAGATTAATCAATTAACTAGATTACACTCTTGCATCTGCAACTGTCTGCTGAGGCTACTGATAGTCTAATCGCTAATGTAACGTAATGTCAATGACGTGACCCTTTAGTTTAGGCTTTGCTTTAGACTCTAACTTTTCTTTTTTAGTCATAAATAATAAATATTTTTTCTTAAAAAGCATTGGACGCAAACTTCATATAGATAGATCTAATGTTACTTGACTGACAATTTTATCATTCACATTTTCCAGTACATTCATTATCCAATACCTGTATTTGACTCTCGAAACCGTAGTCGATGTATAATCCTGTTTATGAATTGAATACCGGTGAAGTGTCATTCCAGAACTGAATATATAGGGATTGAATATTATCCATACGAAGTCAAGACGCCTTATTTAGAATATAAAATACAGACGAACTTCTGGGTTTCAAAGAAATAAGAAAAGCTGCACCCACCTCAAATAGATTTGAATAATTGTCCCAAGTATAGACTCGCCTATCAGTGTGACTCAAACTATTGTTATTTACACTACAAGTTCAATTTCTCAAGCCAATATCCACTCCGCCATTCCAAAAACCTTGGCGCATGCGCATCCACAAGCCGCATCACGTGATCGCGTCTTGGCAGGTGTCCGGATCTCGACTGTTTCGGGCCTTAGTTGAATTATGAAGAAGGGACTATTAAAATTAGAATTGGCACGTCCGTCAATCTGCACGACAGAACCCACCCTACCTGCAAACTAGCTACCAACAATTGGCTTTCGAACGTTACTTCCGTATGTCCGTCCACCAGTCTGTCACTGTCACACTCTAGTCTTTCGTTTTGGGGACTATGTTAGTATAAAATAAGTAAATATAATATTAAATATAGCCTAATCTTAGTATTCTTCTTACTTGGCCTTCTTCTATTAATATTATTATTAGAATGATTGAAATTGAATGTTTAAAATATAGTATACGAGGTCATTAGGTATTGCTAGATTGAATGTCTTTATAATGTTCGAAGATTAAATATTCTGCTTTGATTATTTGCTTGTGTACGTTGATTCTATCTGACGACGTGCAAGTGTATAAAGTTTCACTCAAAACCTTCAGAAGTTCAGTATACTACATAATAATAAGCATGTTCTGCTTGCCGATGCTTCACAAACAGATAAATATTTATGTGAAATTTATTAAAGTTTCATCTATTAATTTTGTGAAAATTGTGATTAAATCCAGCCCATTTTCTAATATTATTTAAAATCAATTACATCCCGTCAGATTACCCCCTCCCTACCCATCGCTTTACCAGATATAGGCCTACGCTCAATATTTGGGCTCAAAATTTGATCAAATAATATTTATGGAGCATCTTGCAGCTTTCAGTTATTTTGTACAACTTAAACTTGCATCTGATTATCAGTAGGGTGTTCTGCTTTTTTTCTTTCTTTTTTTAAGTATTCCCAAGATATATTTGGTGGTAACATGGACTGTACAGGGTCCTAGGTTGTATTGTATTTGAGAGATCACTCTGCCATACTGGATAAATTAAAATTGATCCAAAAACCTGTAGTTTGTTATTCTTGTGTTGATGTTGAAGGGGCGTGTCTGGCTAACCAGAAAGTCCCAGGTTCTGAATTTATTTCCTGGAACACGATATCCAGCATCTCCACCATGTCGAATAGCCCCTTGAACCTATTTATAAAAGTAGACGACAAAGTATTTATAAGTTCTTTAAGGTGTTTATTCCGAATATATGTCACAACACAAGAAGATGTCCTCCTTACTCAGAGACAACCTCAAGTTAACTGGAGTATACACTCTCTCACACATACATACAACCTTACATTAAAGGGACAACACATAGCATATTCCTGAAGCAATGGCCCGAGAAATCAACGAAACTCTGCGCGGAGTATGCACATATAGTAACATCATTACTATATGACACAAGACAGGGTCTGACTAAGAACATGGTCTAGTTATTTGGATGGGATAAAAAAAAAAACCAAGTTCCTATGTACAAGACCTATACAGTTGGACTTAGATGCAGAGTAGATGGAAACTTTGCTCTCCGGCCAAAACCTCCATATCACACTGCCTGACATTCGCCCACCCTTATTACACTACCTGACATTCGCCCACCCTTATCACACTACCTGATATCTCCCCCCAATATCACTGACATACCCCCACCCTTACCACACTACCTGACAAACCCCACCTTTATCACACTGGGGGGGGGGGGGGGGGGAGGCCTAGTGGTCTAGAGTGCCGCGCTTCGACCTCTAGCTGGCCGGTCACCTCTGCCTTGCGGCTGTGGTTTCGATCCCTGGTGTGAGCGTATGTGACATGGAGATGGGGCGCCTTCTCAACCTCATGGGTTTCCTCCCACTGCTAAAGACCCCTACGCGCAAGCGAATTATTGAAATAAAATTAAAAACCATATGTTAGTCCCGAAATGACCTAGTTTGTGTCGAGTGGACGTTAAACCCTATGTCACTCTCTTTATCACACTGCCTGACCCCCCCCCCCCCCAAATGTCATCCATCCCCCCTTATCACACTGCCCCCCCCCTTCATATCACACTGTCATCCACCCAACCCTTATCAAACTGCCCGACATCCCCCCCCCCTTATCACACTGCCTGACATCCCCCCACCCTTATCACACTACCTTGAACTTTGCCATCCTCTACCCTTCATTAGATTCCTGCACATGCAACTGTTTGATTATATCTCTAATCCGCCAGTTCTAAATATTAAGGCCACCTGGAGATTTCGTCAAGTGTCAAAAGGGTTTGGACACTTGGCCCCGAGGTCACAAAGCATTCTCAAGAATTTACTCAAAATTGCTAGCCTTATTTTAACTAAAATATAACTCTTTATAAAACTTTGTGTTTCTTGACGAGATATAGGGCTAATCCTGTTTACATCTTGTGGCGATGCCAAAATCTGCAGTCGGCCTTAATATTTAGCCCTAACCGTCTGCAATTCTATGTATGAGGGTAAGTACTTCAAGTAATTTGGCGAGCCTTGGTGGCTCAGTGTCTAACATCAAAGTCCCGGGTTCATACCAGTGTTTGCAGGGGAAGTTACTTCTGATTTTCCTGTGGTTTCCCCTTTTCCACTGGTCATTCAGATCGGACAAAAAACTTCGGTCAATCTTGGCAGTAGGAATTCAATATAAGAGTAGGCCATAGCGCCCCTGTCCCAGCAAAATTTCCCTCATATGCCCATTATCATTAACCCAGACAAATCAGAATAGGACACTGACTAAACCCCATTCCATTTTTATAGGAATTTATTTCAGCAACATTTGTTGTTTTTTTTTTCAATATATTTATTACGGTGTATCAATTGTACTTCAAGTCTCGATTTTATTTAAACAGAACTATTGAAAGTTTGTAAACCATCCCATCACAGAAATCCATTTTGATCAGGAAACTTTATTCTCCAACTTTATCATTCAGGAATTCTACAAGATAAAGCCAATCTTCTACTCGGACTTCAAATTCAATCAGGCAATTCCCCTGAGCTTGCTGTTCTCTCTGAAACAAAGATAGCAAAATTACATACATACACATCAGTACGCAGGGGATGTGATGTTCTGTTAGAAATACTATAACATTGAGTCTTGACAAACTTCAGCATCAATGTTATTATCAAAAGCAACCAAGATCTTAATGTGTAGTGGTGATATATTACACATATTTTTAAATCGGATAAAAATTGTGACTTCTAAATTTTGTACAATCAATGGCCATTTTTCAGAAAGTTAAAATCCAATATGTACGAGAAGCAGCCATTTTGTCCTGCAGTTTTGATGCGATTTTCACAAAATTCAACTCAACAACCATCACGGTGCAACAGTGATATATTCAAACGTTTTATTTTTAATTGGATAATAATTGTGACCTCAAGAGGAACCACAAGATAAAAACATACTTTTCCTACAACCTGGGGTCATTATCCATGAAGTTATGCTCTGACACATGCCAATATCAAAAGGAACAGAGATAGACCTGTATTTAAAGTTTCAATAAAATTGGATGAAAATTATGACCTGTTGAGTGTCCACAAACAAATTGTGGCCGGACAAACTGGGGTGATGGCATCCAAATGAAAATGTGGGCGCATAAAAATATTCACCTTAAGAAATTGACCCAGTCCTTGCACTTATTCATTTTAACCGACATGTATCAGATCTTGAGGAGAACAAGTCTTCCATATCTTCAAAATATTAAAACACGAATATTAATAGACAATAATTATAAATTATCGACACTGAAACAGCAAGAATTAAGAGTAGAAACTGATAAAAAAAGGTATTACCTATTAAAATATATTTATATAGATGTTGTGAGATGTTTTATATTATTAATTACACCTATTTGTTTTTGTTAGAGTAATAAGTCCTATCTTACCTTACGATAATTCTTTAGCCCAATACCTAACAGTAGTACTACACTTAATACTGCAGCCCAATTCCTATCATTATCTTCCATATACAGTATTCTCCTACAATATATCCTCTGTTACCACCCCACCCATAGCCTACGAGACTGATCCCCCCCCCCTGCCCATAGCCTACAAGAATGTCCCACCACATCCATAGCCTACAAGACTGTCCCACCCTGCCCATAGCCTACAAGACTGTCTCACCCTGACAATAGCCTACAAGACTGTCCCAACCCGCACATAGCCTACAAGATTGCCATGCCCCGCCCTTAGCCTACACGACTGTCTCACCCATACAAGACTCCCAACTCGCCCATTGCCTACAAGACTGACCCACCCTGGCCATAGCCTAAAAGACTACCTCATTCCATCTTTTGCCTAAAAGACTGACCCACCCCTGTCCATTGTCTACTGCACCACCCATAAGGTCACTTATAACATCTTACAGGTCTGTCAACTGCCTACAATACTCCCAACTGCCTACAATACTCCCCATTGCCTACAATACCAGTGTTATACCTTACACAAAGTCATTTGCCTACAATACCGGTCCACCAACATCTTACAAGACTGTCCATTGCCTACAATATCGCGCCACCCCTTACAAGATGTCCATGCCTACAATACTGGTCCACCAATACCAAGGCACCTATAACATCTGACAGGATTGTCCATTGCCTACAATACCGCGCCACCCAATACATCTTACAGCATTGTCTATTGCCTACAATACCGTGCCACCCACAACATCCTACAGGATTGTCACTTGCCTACAATACCGTGCCATCTTACAGGATTGTCCATTTCCTACAATACTATGCCACCCAATAAATCTTACAGGATACCATCCCTTCCCTTGTTCAAGTACATCTAATAGTACGGTACTATCCACAGACTAAAATACCGACCTACTATTCAATAAATTTCATAGTACTATCAATTGCCTACAATACCGTCCAACATTACAGTTACACCTTACAGTACTGGCCATGCATTTAATACAAAGTTATCGGCCTTTAATACCACTGTGTTACAGCTACAACTCAGAGTACTCAAGCCCGCCCACTGCCTATAATACCACCCACCCAGACCATCTTGAATAACCATCCCACCCATTTTTTACTCTACCTAAAAGACACTTATCCATTACAGACTTTTTCTACTTAAGTACACTTAACAATTTTATGTTCTAAAAATATATTCATAAAAATTTACTTACTATAATATTCATATTAAGAATATGTGCCTTAGAACACAAAAAAAACATTTAATATCTTAACTTAGAGTGCCAAGCGAGTGAGCAAGCTAAGAATATTATTGCTAGGTGACTTTAGAAGAAGAAAGAGAAAAGACTTTTGACTTTGATGTTTTTTTGTTTTCGTTTTTTTGTTTATTATTTATATATAGATGAGAGGATGATAAAGATACATGACAATAATGATGACATTAAAAAAACAATAAACATACAATAAAACTCACATAAAGTCTAAAGTGCTAGTTTCCATGACAATGTTGATGACATAATGACAAAAATGGCTTAAATCTACAGGCAAGTAAGGGGGATGAATCGAGCTTATATCACACAAAAAAGATCTGATTTCATTATTTTTTTTTCTCTAGCACTTTTCTTAATCCTAATGCAGAATTATTCACTTTCACTTTTTGAAACAAGTTTAAATATATTAACACTCCTCTGTATTCCCTTACTCAGTTATATAAATATATTTATATCTATATGTATAATGTCAATAATGAAAGGGAGTTAACTCTCGTCTTTCTATACATTAGAGATTATAATCAGCTTTCTTGGAAACACTTCTTTTATCAAGATCTTCGGCGATATATTTGTTCTTATTGCCTACCTAGAGGTTAAAGTTTAAAATAGAATTAAATATTAAAGACATAATTGACATGACAAAATTTTTTTTAAAGGATAAATCTAATTGGTAGTTATGATAGTTTTTTTTTGAGCTACGAAGTTTAGTGTTATTGGAATTGTGAATCATTTCAACTGACCTGTAGACAGAGCCGTTTGACTGGATGATGAACTAACGTCTGTAGCCACCGTAATTACCACCGCCGCCACCACCACCATAGTGACCTTGACCTCCCCCTGATCCACCATATCCAGCTAAAAATAAAAACCCGCAATCGGTAATAATCGTTCCAAATCAAGCCTCCCGTCGATTAATAATGGATAGAATTAATTTGAATAGCTTAACTTTAGGTCGAAAACTCTATCAAGGTCCACAGAAGAAATGGTATTTATTTTTAGTTTTTGGAGAAGGGACCAGATCTGACTAATCAAACTTACAACCGTAAGGGCCCTGACCCCGCTGAGAGAAATTTCCTCCTTTCAAAGCCCCACCTCCGTAACTGTTTCCATAGCCTGATCCAAAACCACCATCTCCCCAGCTTCCTCCTCCACCACCTAAAAATCCATAAGTACAAAATTTTCATTTTGATTCAAATCTTTACATAAACATACATTATGCGAGAGCAAAATTGACTATTGAAGGCCTTTCTTTAGGCCTGAAATGTTTACTAAATTATTAATTAGATATTAACATGAAAAGATCATAATCAACTCTCGAAGCCAACATAAAGTAATTCAAAAATTTTAAAGTAATTCAATTTAAAAAGAAATTAAAAATGCAATTCAAAAATTAATTAAAAAATCTAAGAGCAATATAAAAATCAAATAGTAACTTAAAGTAATAAGAGAGATTGAAAATAAAATAAAAATTTCAAAATAATTCTAAAATTTCAAAGTTGTCATAAATTTAAACCAAAAGTTACTGGATGATAATGAAGGTTAATATAAAGTTGGTGTTACCTTGGTTATATCCCCCACCATAACCACTTTCATAGCCTCCACCGCCTTGTCCACCCCAGTTGTTGCCATAGCCACCACCGCCTCCGTATCCACCTCCATGGTGGTTGGCATAACCACCACCATATCCACCTCCTACAATAGAAAATAAAATTTCATAATTGAACAAGTTCTATTCTCGTGCCATTAATTCCTCCACAACACACGAGCAGTGGCAGATTGAGATAGGGGTCCTCTGTGCCGTTTCGGTTCACCCAGTCCACAGTAAAATATTCATTTAGTAAAATATGTTTTTGAGCTTTTGTTTAGGACAACGTTAACTGATAAAATCGAATGATACTTGTGCAATCCCTTATATACTACTCAAAAGAAGTTAAGGGTCAACCAATTATTTTTGTTTGACATTTTATTAGACACAGGGAACACGTAAATCAAAACTTTTAAGCACACTTTTGGTCAGAATGAGTTCAATATGTCTCAATGTTGAGTCTGTTACGCAAAGCATATGCACTTTTTATACACAACTATTCTGAGGATCTGATGAAAATTCGCCATTTTGAGCATAATGAGATCCAACAAAACTGTCTCAAATTCGATAACTTTCTTAATAACGTGTGAAACCACCACATGCTCGCAAGCAGTCGATAGAATGACGAGGCATGCTGTCGATCAGACGTCAAAATTTCAGCATTTCCGTACCACCTCCAAATCGATGGCGTTGTCTGACGTTAACATCAGCAAATCTTTCTCCTTGCCGCCTAGAGACGTGAAGTCTGCCATCATTGTACTGTAATGCAAATCGGGACTCACCAGTGAAGAGTACAGGCCCCCATTGTCGCCGTCTCCAGTCTCTATGAGGTGTGCGCCAGTCACGACGTGCTGCCCATGGACGTTGAAGAAGAGGTGGTCGAACCCCATATCGTCGAGATCGAATGTTGTGGGCTCGCAGACGATTTCATATGATCTGGTCCGATACCTGAACACCACTTGCATTTCGCAGTTCATCTCTCAGACATCTCGCTATAACAACGCGCTGACGTAAGGCCATTAGAATGACATGCCGGTCTTGACGTTGCGACGTTCATCTTGGCCTACCAGACCGTGGGCGATTCTGAATTGAATTGGTTGCCTGGAATCGCTGCCATAGTCTCCCAATCACACTTGGCGCCATATTCCTCTGTGTAAAACCCTGTTGAAGCCACGCATTGGCTCTTTCTCTGTCAAGTTCACTCAGCTAACGTATGACCATCTTGAAATTTCAATTGAGAGCAGCACGGTCATGGAAGGTTTGTTTTATACCAAAACTGTTCATGGAAAATGCATAGTGCACGTGCAAGGACATACTCAACTCCAAAAAGTCGTACCCTACTGCATTTGGGCGATGCAAACAGTTTTGTGGAGCCTTGTTTTGAGCTTCAGTTTATGGTTTCTAAGGAGACTGTCAAAATCGTTTTGTTTGAAAATGACATATGCCTTGTACACAGGTTTTGTCGTCAGGATATCGTGAACCAATTTTGACACGATTTCTGCCAATAATTTTATATATATATCTGATATGTGCATAGACAATTACCTGATAGAAAAAAAAGTTTGACCCTAAACTTCTTTTGAGTAGTATATATTTAGTGTCCATCACTGCACACAAGAACCTTCTTGAAAAATTTCTTTCCCATCGACATTAACACTATATTTATAGACAGCACAAAAATTGTTTATAACGTACCTCCGTATCCACCCTGAGCTTGTCCGTATCCTCCACCGTAACCTTGATTACCACCCCAACTACCGCCTCTACCTCCCATAACTCCCATTCCTGCTCCCCCACCTCGTCCTCCCATAGGACCTCCTCTTCCTGAAACATTTAATATTCAACATAAATGAAACCTGGTTTTCCGCCTTACTTTTTGGCACCAACTGAGCTAATGAAGGCGGCCATATTTAATATTCAACATAAATAAAATGGGGTTTTCCGCCTTACTTTTCGGCATCAACTGGGCTAATGAAGGCGGCCATATTTAATATTCAACATACATGAAATGCGGTTTTACGCATTTTAGGCACTAACTGGGTTAATGAAGACAGCCATAATTTAAATTTTGCCTGAACAAAAGGTGTTATGACCTAACTGTCAAGGGTTCATTTATTTACATGCATACCTATGTGTACATGGGACCTGTGTTCCCACTGAAAGGGCAGAAAATTCAAACATGGGCCAATGTCTTCCTCACTGAGCAACCTCAGCGCACTGTTCAACATAAGAAAAATTCTAAAAGAAATTAAAGTGTTTTAAGGGTCTACTCGTCTCCAGCATACAGTGTGCTTTAAGGGATTTTCCCTGAGCAGGAATTGATTTCCAATAAAAAGAGTTTAAGAGCATGAAAACCATTACACTGTTCCTCTGGTTTTCTAGGACTAGATGATGCTCCCACTGGTATACGACATAAAGTGTGCGATGAAGGGAATTTTTGCCGAGACAGCGGCAGCCCCTTTTTAATTGAGCCATAAAATAAACTTTCAACATACCTGAAGCATCTTTATTCAAAGCTTTTTTAACTTCCACTTGTCGACCATTTAAATCATGTTTCTTTTTTACTGTAAATATACAATTAATTCATATTAAGGAAGTTAATCTTTCCAGCTTCAAATTTTTCGCACAATCAGGGGCCATAAACCAGAAAGTTATGATCTGAAATGCGCAAATATCAAAGGGACCGAGATCATTGGGATATACAGTGACCGCCCTAGACCCTTAAAACCATTAGCCAAATTTTTAGCCAAATCAAAATTTTATTAGCCAATTCAGAAAGTTTTAGCCAAATATTTTATATCATTTTTATTCATATGTTTGTTAATTAAAAATGAAACTACGTGTGTTTGTTAATTAAAAATGAAACTACGTGCTTGTTGCTTTTTAAACGTACCGGTAATGCAAGACTCATCGCAGCCGTAGAAAGGAAATAATAAACAGTACAAAATCCTTATGAGTATCCTTTATCTAAATTGCTACGTATTTTTTTTTTTACTTCGTTTTATCTAGTACGTTCACTATATTGTCTGTCAATATATTAGTAGAAGTTTTGGAAAAGGTGGGAAATATCACGTGGTTTGCGCGTGGTGGAATAAAGGATGAAAGCGGGGATATTCCTTTGATGTCACGTCATCACTGTCTAATACATTCCGGCTTCTAGATGCCGATATAAATTTAGAAATAATTTAGTGATTTATATTGTTATGCTTGATTATCGTATCCACAAATAAAAACTCATAATAAAGATCATACTTTATTAAGTAATAATATTATCAACAAATAGGTTCCCATTAGATGTTTTATTTTTAACAATAGTTCTAGAAATGGCGGGAGAATGTCACGTGATAGCCACTGTTGACAAACAGGTCATGAAGGTATCGCTTTGATGCATCATTTCATTACCGCATGAACTAATGCACACGTATAGATATATATATATATATATACAGATGCCTATTTTTGATGATTGCATAAGAAGCGTGGCCCAATTATTACTTCAACAACACAGGGTTTATGTTGATTCCCGCCGCAAAATAGTAAAAGTACCACGCGTTTCCCGACTAAAATAAAGGCAAATATCTACATAGATCATCACGCCATTCGAGACATTTTAATGTGTAATGGTTTTATATCCACCACTATCGGTAATTTATTTGTATCGGCCGTTATACTTCACTGTCAATATCTGATATCGGTAAAACCGATAGGTGTCATATCGGAACATCGCTACTTGTAGTGAAGCGAATGTACACTCGGCAAGCGGCGAGCATATGTGAACAGTGCAGTGCCACACAAAAGGGGCGTAACTGTGTTGTATAGTCTCTAGACTCGATCTTTCAGTCGTTTTAATGCGTGACATTGACTGATTTGCGACTTGTACGATTGAGACTAGAGTAATTAATGTACTAAAAATAGACATTCCATTGAATGGTCGAAAGAAACGTGTAACGAAACGATTTCAACTTTAATATTAACAGATTTACAAAATAATTCATTCGCCAAAATTTTCACCAGAATCATCACTTTATTCGCCAATAAAAATATTTGTCGTCATTGGCTAATTGGCGAATGTCTAGGGCGGTCACTGGATATAATGATATATGTCAAGTTTCATCAATATCAGATATCAATTGTGCCAGCACTAATGGACATATCCCTGAAATTTGAATTACACAGTGATGTTGGGAAGGGGGAGGGGGAGACAATGATAGAGAGGGAGAGAGAGAGAGAGACGAAGAGAGAGAGAGGGATGGGGTTTAATGTCCACTCGACACAAACTTGGTCATTTTGGTACAAACACATGGCTCAACTTTATTTCAATAGTCGCTTGTACGTAGGGGTCTTCAGATATGCGAGGAAACTGGTGTACCTGGAAAAGTGGACAGGCATCCCAACTCCTTGTCACGTACAACCAGGCATTGGGAGAAAACCTTTGACACATTGCCTGAAGAAATTTATAGTCGCCTTTCATAAGCCATGTTCAAGCACCGGATCTAACCCATACCAAATGACCTAAAGTTAACACTACACCACTTGGCCACCCAACTCCCCCCTAAATAAAAGTGGAACTTACAAACACATTTATCAACTGAATCGTAATCTTTAAACGTAACAAAAGCAAATCCTTTAACTTTTCCTGTGGCTTTATCTATAATCAGATCGATTTTTTCTATGTCACCATACGAGCCAAACGTATCACGAATATGTTCTTCTGTTGTATCATCCTTCACTCCACCAATAAACAATTTTGTAACAGATTGTTGAGATTCGGGTCTCCCAGATTCCTGAAACGAGAGAGAGAAATGGGGTTTAACATCAACTAGGTCATTTGGGGACTAACACACTGCCAAATTCTACTTCCATAATTCACTTGCGCGTAGAGGTCTTTAGCAGTGGGAGGAAACCGGAGGACCTGGAGAAAAGCCTAAAGGTTGGACAGGCAAATCCACGCCAGTTGACTCAATGAAAGACTTTATGATACAGCGCTTGCGTGTTGACCATTCCGCCATCCTCCCCCCCCCCCCCCTGATTTGTGGAAGTTTCAGATTTGTGCATCGATTGTATTAAACGGAAAAAGTGAAGAATACAAAACGAACATGAACTTACTTCACGGGGCATAGCTCTTTTACTTTCTACCTCTCTACCATCTATTTTGTGTGGTCGATTTTTCTGGGCTTCATCTAACATGGCTGCCTCTTTAAATGTGATGAATCCGAATCCTCTAGATCTTAAAAACAATTTTTATATTTTATTAATCTACACTCATATTACTGTCACTCAAGGGGATTTATATTCCAGAGAAATGAGTTTTAACACACACTAAACATAAATGAAATAAAATGGGGTTTCACGTCCTACTGTTCTGCTCCGAACTAGGCTAATGAAAATGGACATATGCCATACAGTGTGCTATATCGAATTACAACTGTCAAGGGATCTTTTACGTGCACTCCAATTTGTACATGGGACCTCGGTTTTTTGTCCCATCCGAACGACTAGACAGCTGTCCTTGTCAGGTCCTGCACCACCAACAAGAGGAAACCACACCAGGAAAATCCTGATGAACGTTCTCGGCCAAGAGTGGGATCAAAGACACGACCCAATTGAATCCCAAACCTCATGGTAAGTGAGCTAGCGCTTTACTAAGCCAGTGCACCTCTTTTTTAACCAGAAAGGCACCACAACCTCTGTAAAATAAAAATATGACTAATGAATTACCTTTTTGTGTTGGGGTCTTTCATGACAACGCAATCAACGATTTCGCCCCATTTTTCAAAATGTCCTTTTAAACCATCTTCCATTGTCTCGTAACTCAGACCCCCAATAAATAATTTACGGAATTGTTCGGATTCTGGGTCAAGGTAGTCATCTCCACCACCCCTTCCACGACCTCCGCGCATACCGCCTCGTCCGCCACCACGTCCATACTACAAAAGAAATGACATCCAACAGTTAAATCACCCCTCTAAAAAATGGAAGACAAGACTTTTATAAAGTGGAAAAAATGGCTCATGAATTTTGGTTTGCTAGTCATTCATAAACCGGTTCATAATTGACAATTCATTCCATTTGCATAAAAATGAAATGTGGGTTTAATTTCCTGTTCTGACTAGGCTAATAATGACAGGCTTAAACCAAAAAGTGTGCAATGAGGGAAACTTTGTCCAGGCAGCTCATATATAATCGAATTCCAACTGTCAAGGTTTATTCATGTGTATGCAAATAGTCCCATCCAAACGACTATACATGGTCGCATCCAAAGGTAGTTCAACAAGATTTTCCAGCATGGGTCAACCATGTCACTAATGTCATTGATAAGGCCTGGTAAGGGGGATTACATGTCATTTGGGACTCACGTCATTTGGGAGTAAAAAAAATATGACCGCGGCATTTGGACTCGGGTATACCACGTTTGGGACTTTGGTGTACGGCGTTTGGGACTCTAGCAAGATATACGTTGGTAAAGTCGTCCACACGACATTGTTCATTATCATAATCCGAATAATTAGCACATTGTTGATCATTCATAAAAGGTGCATCAAAATAAGCCACGTGGTCATTGAAAAGAGTCTCGTCACGTCTTCCATGCTCTGTCCGTGTGAATTTCAGGTACCGGTAATGGTAATATATTGATGGATTCACTGACTAGTTGTTGGGTAAATTTAAATCGTCATTGGATATAATTATAATTCCCTGATGGAACATCGAATACACGGAAAGAGAAACAGTGGATATTTTCCCCAACAGAATCTCCATTGGAGAATTCCAATGATACATGACATATCGGTTGGCATTATGCCAATAAACCATTTCTAAATTGATTTTTTATTTTATACACTATTGACAGGCAATCTGAACGACAGACTCACCCTATCTGCTACCATTTAATTTTCGTACGTTAGTTACGTACGTATTGACAGGGTGTTAATTTTTAACAAATATTGAAGGCTACATCATCAAAGTCGTTAGTCGTACAAAACTTTATTTTATACTATTATAGCCATTTCAGTTATGGTTGTCACGTGATCATTGTGTCGTTTGTCTATCATCGACGGGTGAATAAAAACGTTTGCAAGTTACATGACTGTTACGTGATAGGCAAAGGACTACAAATTGTGTTATAAAGAAATACCACGGCATTTTCTGATTTTGACTTCGGCATTTTCTGATACTGACAATAAACACTAATCAAACAATCAAAATTGCTAAAATCATAACGCCAATTATAATAACGACAACATGTTTAAAAGTAAGCCTCTGTCAGCATGCTATGTGTATATAAAAAATTATAACGGTACATGCTACTTAAATTTAAACGTAGCATCGCCGGCTTATTGACCTAGAAATTCCAATTAATGTCACGTGTCATCGGCGGATTTGGCAATGGCGAAGAAAATATATTATTATTAATGACTGTTTCTCGGTGTATTTTGGTGTTCTATCAGAGGATTATATTCAACTAAGATTTAAATTTCACTAACAACTGGTCAGCAAAACCATTAAATGTATGTATGAGCTAATTATTATTTTAATATCTACCGGTACCTGGAATTCATACGGAGCATCAAAGAAGCGCGATAAATCAATCGACCTAGGGCCAAGGGACTGACGTTTGTGTCGAACACTGGTCCCAAATGTCGCTTATATTGAGTCCCAAATGTCGTTTATATTGAATCCCAAATGTCGTTTTTGTTGAGTCCCAAATGACGCCAATGAAGTCCCAAACGTCGTCAACTGGGTCCCAAATGACGTGGTTTGTGTTGAGTCCCAAATGACGTGAGTCCCAAATGACATGATACCGTAAGGGGGAACCCTGCTGGAAATTCCTGAACTACATACTACATGTATATTCTCTGTCAACTCTCATGGAGCTCCTCATATTCCACACTTGTCTCATTATCCAGCCTTCCACTCGGAGTTCAGCAATAATCCGGTTGACCTAGAGTTCCCTGTATATTTGTAAATACTTTATCATTTTGCAACAAATATATGACCTTATTTCTATTTTAATATGGTAATAAATGTATTTGGAATTCAACTTATTGTTTTCACTGTCTATCAACACCAGCAAAGGTTAGTTTAGTGTGTGAACTAAGAGAGAGAGAGAGAGAGAGAGAGAGGGAGAGATGGGGTTAAATGTCCACTCCACACAAATTAGGTCATTTTGGGACTAACATATGGTTTAATTTTATTTCAATAATTCGCTTGCGCGTAAGGATCTTTAGCAGTGGGAGGAAACCCAGAGGGCCCTGAGAGAACCCTACTCCTTGTCAAGCACAATCGGGGATTCGAAACCACGCCAGTTGAATCAATGACAGGCGTGCTAACCACTCAAAAGACAATTCTGTTTTGGAGATTGTTAACTCATTAGAAAATTATATGGTTTCATTGTGAGGTAAATCTGATCAGTTTTAGCCAAATTAGTTCTTGACGAGATGATCACATTTACTAACAGGTAGGTGAGCTTCCAAGCTAGTTTAGCTGTTACTGTTACAAAAATCCAAGAGTCCCTTGTGTTCGCAAAAAAATATATATATAATGAACAATGTTAGATCTAAGCTCTCAAAATGACAAATGTATATATGCAACCATTTTTGTGATGTCAATGCAAGTTGTTTACTAAATCTATTATTAAACAAGGCTGTGATTTAAATAAATATAGATTCTGGACTGATTTAAAATAATAAATATTTGTAAATATTTATTCTATATACAGTTAGTACTAGTAGTTACATCGATCTACATGTAGGTCTAAAACAAAAAAGAAATTGCAAGCCGTTAAAAGAATAAGGCATTTGAAAGAAGAACGTTGGTTGACTTGAAACTTGTACTGATAAACTGACCGATGCAAATTAGCATCTTGCCATCTATTCTAAAGCTGATGTCAATGACAAAGACCAAATAGATTCCTAATCACAGAAGAAGGCAAGTATTCTCAGCGTGTGTGGGAGAGAACAGAAATTCTAAATCCACGCTACAACACACACGCTTAGACTGTGAATTAAGTAGCAGTCTAATAAATATGCGATTACGAAATTAGCAGTTACTGATCATACTCACTTCGGGCATTTTGCTATTTTTTTTCTTTTATAACGAATCTTCGTGTTTTTAATATGGCTGCATGCAGCAAGCAAAGCTTTTATATTGGCATATCACGTGACCTAATTAATTTCCGTAAATTAAATCTACTGACCGTTTAATGATATGTTTTCCGTTAAATTCAAAGCTCAAAAATTGTAATAAATTTATGAAGACAGACAATCAGTAAATTAAATATTAAAAAACAAAAGGAATAGGTTTTGTGACCTAATTCGTTCATTTACGGGAGATTCCGGAATTTTCCCGCGAAAACGACGATAATGAATTCCCGGATATAGGATTGACGCATGCGTGAACGTGAAAGAAGAGACGTTTTGTGGAAAAGGTAACGGGGTGAAAAATATTTTGGTAGTTTTCAAGTATTTAATGGTGTTTTAAGACCATTTTGTCGCCAAGTCATGAAACATTTCGGGCAGATGTTAAGTTTTTACTTGATTTTATGTCCGAAATTGATAATTTTTTGACATTAAACTCCGTTTTGGTTTTGACAACATTGTCAATTTCATGCCTTTCAAAATGGCGCCGAACTCAGACAAGAACACAATTACTTTACTTTCTTATAATTAAAATCCTAAACTGCTGAGATATTACGCATGCTATTGACCCGGGTTAATGACCGTAGCTATTAAGATATCATTCTTGAATGTATTAAAGAAAATGATTTAGAATCTGTTAATTTAATTAATCCTCTGAATTTAGGCGAATTAGATAGGTAGACTCAATTTTTTTTTCAAAAAAGATTACCGGTCATATCAAAATGAATAGCTCTTACTGTGGAAGCCATACTAATATCAGTTGTCAACCCCCTTGCATAAACTTGTGATGTATGTAATTGAGATTTATAACAATAAGTCATCCCTTCCCCTCCAATCCATACCAATGCAAATGGGTAAAGTCTTTTGAGTTAAGCAAAGTGAAAGTAACAGTAATTAGGGCTATGAATGCAAAATTCATTTATTAATGGATTTATTTATAAATAGGTGTATTTGATAAAGCTACATTTAAATAGCATAAAACTGTTTTCAGATTGAAGATATCTTAATTAGAAGCCAAGATATGGACATTTAAGTTCGGTAAATCGGGGTACTTTTTGTCTAAAATTTTATATAGAGAAAATTAAAATAGACTGAAAGGTCACAGGGGTCAATGGCACAAAATTCAAGAATTAGCAATCGATCAGAAGTACATAATAATGCATAATACCTGGACAAAATATCCGATCTTGCTAAAAATTGGCACAAAGCACGCCCAATAGACACTCTAAAGTATGACGAAAAAAAAAACATAGGTCGACCACGATGTCGGCCATTTTGAATAAATTAAAAACAAAAAATGCGTAATATTGTTGAAATCGTAACTATTTATATTCAAATTAAAGTTACATTAACAGAATAATAATCAATCAATACAAAATGTAACCAAGTAAGAATCATGGTGATGCAAATATACAAATTAGATGATGTCAGCCATATTTGAATCCAAGATGGCCACCATAATATAATGTAGTATGGATTTTATACATGTTTATATGTGTAACAAAAATAAGTGGTTTATTCATAAAAAATTCTTAAATAAAACCTTACTAAAAAAGTATTTGTTCGATATTGGCCATTTTGAAATCCAAGATGGCTGCCACAATTCCAAGATGGCAGCCACCAGCGACCACAAACTGTTGTATCGCAAACCAAAAAATCCCAAATTGAACAAATGTCATCATCCAACATATCAAACTGAAGCAAATCTAAACAGCAATTCAAAAATAACACTTTTGTACTTCTAAAACCATTACAGTAACAACAGATCAGACAAATATAGCTTAGAATTAAAAAAAAAATTCAAAAAGTATCATGTTTAAAAGTATTTTCTGTGATGGAAAGGTCATGCAATGTTACATTAGCTATTTTGCAAAGGGAGGTAATAGAGCAATGATACAGAGTTCACTCCCCTTAGACCACAAATGTGATTAATTTGAGAAAAAATTTTTTTAAGGTTCTGAATATTTTGTACAAAACTAATCATCTTTGGTTGCTCAATGAACATACTAAAAAACCTTCGGTTTCAAATTCCATTTTGGTCTGTCAACTCAAAAAATTTATAATAACAGTTATTCTCTTTACTGCATTTTAGTAATGATACTGACTCTTGTAAAATTAAGGATGAAGAATATTGAGCCATGATTTTTTCTCTTCCCAAGCAAGAAAATCAACAAATCCACAAGCAAACTAATATCATATTTATATGTAACTATAGAGTGCAATATAAATAGTGCTGTATGAATAGTATTGAATCAAAGCATATCACACTAATGATTATTTGACTTATTTGTTCACTTAAGTATTTGCAAATAATATCCTTTTAGTGTTTTTTTCGGCCACAAAATGTTGTTTTACGTAGTACATGTAGGTTTTTGTAGCCCTACTCTCAACCCTCCTCCTTTCACAGCTCAGGCTTGGAACTGGCCTCTTCAGATTTAAACAGGAAAACAGTTTCAAAGATAACACACAGAAGAAACCAATTACAGTAACACACGATATAAGGAACAATTATGAAGATAAACACACACGACGAATGCTACATATAGTAGTATTTTTTCATTCCTTAGGATTTTGTCTGTTAAAAGATCACCAGAAAGCTGAATACATGCATTTCTGAAAAAAATAAAAAAAAGCCTTGAAACAATCATATAAAAGACGGTTAGTTGCTTTTTTCTGAGATTCACAAACACTTTAAGTAAGACTGGGAGATTTTGGAGATAATTTCTCGCTCAATAATACTCCCAACATACATATCTGAAGCTATAATGTCTGCAGATAAATAATACTACTACTATATAAAAGATGTATAACATTATTGGATATCGGCTAATATTATTAGTCTTTTAATTTTTATTCGTAACTTACTGGACTATAGCTGCTTTAATTTAAAGTAGGCCCTACACATAAACTAACCCAAAACAATAGGCCTACTCTACATAGCTTCCCATTGATCACTATTGTCAAAATACTGGTACTGAAATAGTTCATTAATATTAATAAAGCCAATTTTTATTTTAGTTGATTAAAATCAACAGCTTCAATTTGTAATTTGCTCAAAATTTGGTCTGTAGTTTAGTTAAAACTTTTCAGAAAATTTTTCAATGAAATTGTTCAATCACAGTAGGCTATTCACACTGCAGGTGAATAAATATCTTTTTTTGCAAATCTGCTAAATCCTTTTTTACAACAAAAATAAATATAAGTACTACAGTAGATGATGTACAAAGTGTTGTGTACTGAATTTTAAAAATTATAATTCAAATCAAAATTTAAATCAAAAAATATAAAAATAATTCACTCGGTCTCGACTAGGCCTACACAACTTACCAACTTCAATACTTAACCTGGTACAACAAGTAGGCTACAAAAAGATCTAGTTCACATCGTAGCTGCAAAAAAAAAAATAAAAAAAAAATGTAACATGTATTTTAATTGCATTTATCAAAATCAAACTACAAACTCCATAGGCCTAAAACTAAAAGAAATAAGCAAAGACCGTACCATCCAGACGTTTTGGGTTTTTTTCACTGAAGACAGACATACGACTACGTGTACTGGATGAATAGGGCTACGTCATCCTGTAACGGTTCCAGCATTTTGAATATCAATATTTGTCACACACGCACCGCTCATTCTACACAAGCCAACGCAATAGAACCGTTCTTTAAAGTGGAGAAATGAATTTACAACATCGTTTTGTCAATAAGTTGGATTAAAACTAGCTGTGCATATTTAAAAACTTACTTTTATGTTGCACAATCTTCTTCTGTGAACGTTCTCGAAAGAAGACCCCCCGCGAAGAGAACGTACGTTGTCGGGTCACGCCTCCTGGATTTCGAGTGGAGAATTGCCGGGTGACCCCTTACTCACATATCACGGTCGTAGCTATTTATTTATAAATATTTTATTATAATTTTTTTTGCAGCTGGTAGAACACATATTCTTCTTTACAAATCCGAGTGCGCGTGTAAAAATTTTATTTTCTAAATATTATTAAAAAGCAAAGTTTTCCTTCATTTTGGCATATCTTGGCTTCTAATTGAGTTAGACATCGGGCGCAAGCGGAATAATAAATTTCAGAACTTCCTCTCTCTGATTACACGGGAAATTTGTTTCTGCCATGCATCCCCATTAGCTACGAAACGGCTAAAAAATGCATACAAAATTAGAAAATCCTAAAAATCTGTGTGCCACGAAATTTTACGACGAGAAAATCCCTCGATAAGCCGTATACGATTTTCAACGGACGATTTCTCTGTGAGTAATTAGCGTACCAAAATATAAATAACACCATTGAAAGGGTAATTCATTTCTGATTCATACCATATAAATCATTATAATTTTAAGTACAGGCATCTGCTTACAAATTTGTGGTTTGTAATGCGTGTCGTGAATTTTGACGCCATCGATAAAAATTAGCCACGATGACGTCACAGCATTCATAGCCCTACAGTAATTGAATAACACTGAGCATGGTCCTCATCCGTTCAGAGCAATGATAGGATGATAAAACAAGGTCTTTGTGAACGTTAAGACCCCTGAAAGGGACAATAACATTCTTGCTGGCTTGGCAGCTCCAGAAAATAAAAAATAGTCTTATTCTATGCTGGCGTTGGGGCTTTAAAAAGTTAGAATTTGAAAGAGTTGACTGCTGTCTTGGCAAAATATTCCTCAAAGTGCAATGTAATGTGTATGTCGGTCACTATCAATATTGCAGTATTGATATAACCCTGATCACGGTCCTGTTAGTTTAGTTGTAAACACTCATTGCATGGCGTAAGTGCATGATCATGAGCCCAGTCAGTGCAATAAAGTAGGACATTAAATCCCCTTTTCATTTTACCAGTACCGGTACCTGTATATTATTGATTCCATATTTTCTTCTTTAAGCTATAAAAAGTGTTAATTTATAAAAATGGAAACAGCAACTGAAAAGGGTGCATCTCCTGCCGTTGAAGAAGAGGAAGAAGAATTCACAGTCGAAAAGGTGGTTGATAGACGTATGAAAAATGGAAAGAGGGAATATCTATTAAGATGGAAAGGCTATCCTGAGTAAGTTAGTAATAATTTCCCAAGCAGGGAAATAAGGTACCTATTCTGACAATGTCAGGCACAGATTCAGGCTTTGTCAGGCTCAAAACCTCTGGTGCCTGTCATTTTGTCCGGCACTGATTATTTTTTTTAATGATATTAATACATGTTTGGCACTAAGTTGAAAATGTCCGGTACTATTTCATTAGTGCCTGACAGCGCCCTGGAATGAAATTGTTTCATAAAAGATGTTTCAAGTTACTGACCTTATCTAGTAGCCAGACCACTCGGGCCAAAAAAAATATCACTCGGACTAAACAGAGACTGCTCAGACCAACTCAAAAGACCACTTGGACAAATTAATTAATAATAATATTGTAAGGCCACTCAGCCCAATATTTATCTTTGCTACTCGAACCAACCCAATTTATTCTGATATTAATAAATTATTAAAATATCCAGTATTCTTAGCTGCCAACCTGATCTACACAACCAATAATTCAGCCCTGAATGTAGGTCTCATTACTAGCCTGGAGGTTGGGTGTTTGATCCTTGCATTGGCCGAAAAAGTTCATCAAGATTTTCCAGCGTGGTTTCCCCTCCCCTTTTCAGTGATGCAGGAGGGAGGGCCTGACAAGGATACATTGGCCTGCACGTAAAAAATCCCTTGGCAGTTGGAATTCGATATAAGAGTAGGCTGTAGTACCGCTGCCCAGACAAAATTTCTTTCATAGAATAACACACTTCTCCCCATGTTGTGGGTAAACCTAAGAGGGTGTGCGGTAATCACAACACAAACTTTTGCAAGGCCTTTATACACTATGAATTTAGTATCCTTTTCATTCATATATATATGATATACACTTGAGTTTTTTTTCATACTAACAACAGCTACAATTTATGAAAGACTTAATAATGTAAAACCATCTGAATTTATATCTTTTATTTTGACTTACAAGTTACATTTCCACGGACTATATTAATGCATTTTGAAAAACTTAAAATGTCCTGAGAAAAAAGGACCAATTTTAGGTCTGAAATCTGTTTTAAAAAAAAATGCCGGTGACCTGTCCAACATTTAAATTTGAGTGATGTTTTGATCGTCCGTTTATTTTTCTACGATGCAAAAAAAAACGGCCCATGGGGTACTATATCATCACTTACATTGTATGACTGCCCAGTCAAGAAATATCGTGTCTTTCCGACAGATTTTGAGCGAAACTATCAGTCCATACCCTCAACCAGACCCTGTCATGTTGATTTTTCACAACCAGGACTCGTCTGAGAGTCGCTTTTTCATTGGTCAATATCGATTAGATTACACATTTCCTGTCACTTTCATCCAATTAAAAGTATTCTAACTTTACGATTTAGACTTTAGCTTTAGCATGCATGTCTGCATTGACAGATCCACATTTTTATAGACTAACGGACGTCTCTGGCTAATGAAAGGCAATTTTGATTATCTACGGTATACCGAAGCCCTAGCTATGTATAATCGATGGCTATAGACCTGAACCGACATAATATGGAGTTGTAAACATTCGGAGATCGCTTATTCGGTTAAAAATTAGTATTTTTTAAAAAAAATTATTTTGTGTTGAAAAGCTGTGCGGGTGATTTTCGGGTCCCTATTCCTAAGTGCACGGGCGAGAAGAAACAAGGTATCAATTTTATATGGCCTAACCAAAGTTGACGAGATTTTGAAATACAATTAATTTTTTTTTCCAGTTCAGAAAACACATGGGAACCGGAAGAAAACTTAGATTGTCCAGATTTGATTGCAGAATTTGAAAATAACCGAAAAAAGAAGGAAGAAAAGAAACGAAAACAACCCAATGGTGTTGATGACACATCATCTAAGAAAAAGAAAAAAATAACTGAGGTAAAATCCAGCGTGAGTATCTTTCTGTATTTAAAGATAATACGCTTTTATTCATAGTTAGCTTTATGTTTTGTTGTATGCATGTAGGCCTTGCACTGAATGTTTGTCACCATGTGGTAACTGTGGTGACATTTTTGTCGTGTCATTGTCAGTTCGCTATGACAACGCAGTAAGATTCATAGAATACTTGTAAGTTTACTGATGGAAGAATCCAAGTATGATTTATAGTAAAACATTTTTTTTAAATTTAGGCTTGGTTGAGGGTGGGGCTGTATTTTTTTATCTCTAAAAATTAAGAACATAACTCTATAGCTGCTGAGCATCACAAAAAGACAGCAGTGCTTAGTGCTATGCCATTTAACTATAAATAGCTCTAATTTGGAATGGTTTGCTTAAAATTAAATATACGTTTATTTGATGCCGTTCTGTCTAGATGCTTTTGTACAAAATCACTCAAATATTTTGATAAAAACTTTTTTCTCAAGCTAACAAAGAACTTCCACCATTTATAGTTTTGACACCTGTGTCTTTTATTAGTAACATCTTTCACGCACTGAAAAATATTGCGTCACCTGTACTAAAAACTATTTACATCAAATTCGCATGTCGCAGCGAAAAAAGTTAAACTCTTCTCCTGCATGGTTAAATTAATTCAAAACAAAAATATCCAGATATCACTCATTAGACAATAAAGCTAACCATAGTTTTTGTCAACAAGTTTCATTATGGGACTTATGGTTTGCTCCCAGTTGTGGACAAGTACCTCGGAAATTTCCCTGCATGGTTTCCTATTGTCAGTAGCAGATAATGGAGGGCTTATGAAAACGGTGTCTTGTTGTTAGGATGGTATAAAAAAGCAAATCCCATGTACACGTTGACATAACTGGCCTGACACGGGCAGCTGTCTAGTCGCTTGGATGGGACGAAAAATCAAGGTCCCGAGTACACATTGGCGTGCACGTAAAAAATCCCTTGGCAGTTGGAATTCAATATGAGTAGGCCGTAGAGCCTCTGTCTGGGCAAAATTTCCCTCATAGCACATTGTATGGCGTATGCCCGTATTTCATTAGCCCAGGTTAGGTGCAGACAGGGCTCGAAATTCGTTTTTTCGATCGAAGGCCAACATTGGCCTGCGATAGGCCAAAGTGCAACCTTGATCGTAGGCCAAAAATTAAAAATCCAAGGCCAAGTCATAAATTAGTATATTATCAGCTTAATATGTAATATTACGTTATAAATCTGTTTATTGTAGAGCTTTTTTCTCATTCAAATGGTTGTTACAGGTTGTTATTTATTACTTTTACAAAAATAATGCATCCTTACAGTTTAGGGGGAGGGGGATAAAACTCTTATCGTACCGTTTTTAGTACGATTTTTTATTCTAAAAAATATTTTTAAAAAATCAGCATTTTTATTAGGAGTTGAAAGTATTACTATATCATCGGTAGAGCTTCGTAAAATATGAATACAAATCGATAGTATTGCTAAGATATGCCAAAAAGCACTATCGAGTATCGTTCTCTTCGTCTATTTTTCGTGCGTGTGTCGAGGACTGAGGAGTCGACTCGATGTTTTCCGTGACTTAATCCTTCGTATATATATAATAATACAATAGCCTACACCGGTCACTTTATATTTATATTCCAAAGTCTCAATCCAATCTCAATGAACAATTTATGATAACAAGCTCTTTAGCCTTACTCTAGACAATTCATTTTTCCATAGTTTTTGCACGAGAATCGACAACGAATTATCCGCCATGTTGGTATTTGTCGCGCTCACGTACGCAATGTTTTGAATCGACTTGTGTTCATTTTATTTTGGTTCCTCCACATACATCGGCCTATCAACGGTTTTTCGTCATTCAGAACCACGGCTACATTATTTAAAAATTAAATATAATTTATACGTAATATGAGACGGATTATTATTAACTAGACGAACGAAAAAACAACTATCGCAAAACATCGTATGGTTTTGACTTTTAAACACGTAATCCAGTCTTGATTACGACCGTGAAAATAAGATTGTTTCGATATTATCAATCGACACTTCATTTCTGATTATCATTATCGATAGTAAGAATAACTATCTATACCCAGCTCTAATCGGCGGCCATACATGGCCGTGGATAATTGAAAATCGTCCGCGAATCTGCGGCCAAATTGTAAAATTCGGAGGCCATGGCCGCCGTGGCCTCCGGCAGTGTCGAGCCCTGGGTGCAGAAGAGTAGGACGTTAAACCCCATTTCATTTCTTATAAGAACTTGTTATAGAGTGTGAAGTGGGTTGGTTTCAATTCAATTTGCTAGCTTGTGCATGGCAAGGAGTGGGGTTGTCAATCTTGTGTGTTTTCTTCATGTCATTGGTTTCCTCCCACTGCTGAAGACTCCTCAGCTCAAGTGAATTATTGAAATAACATTGGACCATGTTAGTCCTAAAATAACCCAATGTTGTGCCGACTGGGATTATCTGTTGTTTTTATACGCCCACATTTTCATGTGGACGTATTATGTCGTCGCCCCTGTCCGTCCGGACGTCCGTCTGTCCGTCCACAATTTGTTTGTGGACTCTCTACAGGTCACAATTCTTATCCGATTTTGACGAAACTTGAAATATAGGTTTATACCCATAAGATCTCGGCTGCTTTCGATATTGGCATGTATCGGATAGAAACTTCATGGATTATGGCCCCTGATTGTACGAAATATCATGTTTTTAGCTTGTGGACCCTATAGAGGTCACAATTTTGAACCGATTTTGATGAAACTTGACATGCATGTTTATAACCCCAAGATCTTGGTTCCTTTCGATATTTGCGCCCATCGGATCGTAACTTCCTGAATTATGGCCCCTGATTGTCCGAAAAATCGCCCTTTTTAGCTTGTGGTGCGTCTGGAGGTCAAAATTATTATCCGATTTAAAAAACCGTTCGATTATATCACCGTTACATGGTAATGAAGGTTGAGTTCGAATTTCGTGAAAATCGGACCAAAATTGACATACAAAATGGCCGCTGTTTGTACGCGAATAGTGTGAAAATATGTTATTTCAAGGTTGTGGACCCTATAGAGGTCACAATTTTGAACCGATTTTGATGAAACTTGACATGTATGTTTATAAGCTAAAGATCTTGGTCCCTTTCTATATTTGCGACCATCGGATCGTAACTTCCTGAATTATGGCCCCTGATTGTCCGAAAAATCGCCCTTTTTAGCTTGTGGTCGCTCTGGAGGTCAAAATTATCATCCGATTTAAAAAACCGTTTGATTATATCACCGTTACATGGTAATGAAGGATGAGTTCAAATTTCGTGAAAATCGGACCAAAATTGACATACAAAATGGCCGCCGTTTATACGCGAATAGTGTGAAAATATGTTATTTCAAGGTTGTGGACCCTATAGAGGTCACAATTTTGAACCGATTGTGATGAAACTTGACATGTATGTTTATAAGCTAAAGATCTTGGTTCCTTTCTATATTTACGACCATCGGATCGTAACTTCCTGAATTATGGCCCCTGATTGTCCGAAAAATCGCCCTTTTTAGCTTGTGGTCGCTCTGGAGGTCAAAATTATCATCCGATTTAAAAAACCGTTTGATTATATCACCGTTACATGGTAATGAAGGATGAGTTCAAATTTTGTGAAAATCGGACCCTGATGGACAGACAAAATGGCCCCTGTTTGTACGCGATCAGTGTGAAAATATGTTATATCAAGGTTGTGGACCCTATAGAGGTCACAATTTTGAACTGATTTTGATGAAACTTGACATTCATGTTTATAACCCGAAGATCTTAGTTCCTTTCGATATTTGCACCCATTGGTTCGTAACTTCCTGAATTATGGCCCCTGATTGTACGAAAAATCACCCTTTTTAGCTTGTGGTCCCACTGGAGGTCAAAATTATTATCTGATTTAAAAAAACGTTTGATTATATCACCGTTACATGGTAGGGTGCCCCACCATATATAAATATCTCCAAATAGCTAAACAATTACACCACAATATTTATATATATAACATGTCTTAAAACTATTTCACACATTTATAGTCACTAAATAAACGATCATGTTAAACTTAATAAGCTATGACCATTTAAACATCATAAATAATACACTGAAAAATGGTTCGGAGCGTCGTCCATAACATCCAGACACTTTCGAGTAAAAAATAGGTTACGTGCCCTTGTTTTGAAACTATTCTCACTTCACCAGCCTACCGACCATTCTCCGTCTGATTGACAGGCCGGGATAATCCAGACTACTTTTTACGAAACGTGACTGAAAGCTGGAACAAGAAATCGAATTTATAAATAACACACAGTGTTGACTCAACAATTGTTTTTTCTAACCTTGTAAAAGTAAAACGAAACTGCTGCTGGTATCATGATTCTGTCCAACCCAAGTTATTCATAGATATTATTTGTACTAAACCAAAATATGTCGCTTCTAACGGTTATGCGAAGGATAAAGCAATTTAAAAAATAAAACGAACGTAATTTCTAAAGATGCCGTAATAACCAAAACGATAAATATTACTGCTACTCAGAATCGTCAACAATAGATTTTTTACGACTGTAATAGTTACCAGTGTGTTTAGAATTTCCACGGGCTGTTGCTATTTATAGACTCAACTAGTGTGCGAGACTGTCAGAAAATTAGTAGTAGTGAACCAAGTAAAGCGTGCATATTCAACGTGTCTAGTACAACTTTTCAGTAGGCACGTGGGGCACCCTATACATGGTAATGCAGATTGAGTTCAAAATTGACAGACAAAATGGCGGCCGTTTGTACGCGATTAGTGTGAAAATATGTTATATCAAGATTGTGGACCCTATAGAGGTCACAATTTTGAACCGATTTTGATGAAACTTGACATGCATGTTTATAACCCAAAGATCTTGGTTCCTTTCGATATTTGCGCCCATTGGATCGTAACTTCCTGAATTATGGCCCCTGATTGTCCGAAAAATGACCTTTTTTTTTAGCTTGTGGTCCCTCTGCGGTCAGAATTATTATCCCATTTAAAAAACAGTTTGATTATATCACTGTTACATCGTAATGAAGGTTGAGGTCGAATTTCGTGAAAATTGAACCAAAATTGACAGCTGTCTTGTCAGGCCATCCATCCTTCATCACTAAAAAGGGGAAACCATGCCAGAAAATCTAGATGAACTTTGTCACCCAATGCAGGGATCAAACACCCAACCTCAAGGCAACCGAGCCAGCATCTTACCCACTTAGCAACATGATTACCAGTCGAATTTGAAGCCTACTGAAATGCACCTTTATAACCCAAAGATCTTAATTCATTTCGATATTTGCACATATCATATTCTAACTTAATGATGTAGGAAAAATCACTTTCGGTATTGCTTGTTCTCTATCCATCTCTCGAAAATGTGGGCGTATCCTGCCTGGCAGTGCCAGCCTATCTTTTTTTGTTACATCAGCTGATTGATACCTGTTATTTTCCAGGAAGATGATAATAAACCTAGAGGATTTGATCGAGGATTACAACCAGAAAGAATTATAGGAGCTACAGACAGCAGTGGAGAATTAATGTTTCTCATGAAATGGTAAATTATGTTTACATGAAAAACTTGGTCCCATTGTTTACATTTTAAAACTAGACTTATAGGATGGCCTTGTTGAAGCCACCGCAATATTTTACAAGGGGTTATTGCAGGATAGAACAGTGTTTTAAGTCATGATTGACCTAGCAACTAGAAACAAATTCAAATTTTTGCTTAGTCTATGACTAAACTGAGAAAATAGGTCAATATTTTTGAAAACCAAAATCATTAAATTACTAAACCCCTATTTCCCATAGTCAAAGTCCTACTACTGTTATTAGTGCATTGCTCTGCAGATTGCTCATCTTAAGTGTGTTACCAATTTACTTTGAGGCTAGAGGTCTTGGGTTCGCTCCAGGTGTAAGCTAAGAAAGTTCCTCAGAAAATTCCAAAGAGGTTTTCCCTTGTAAATGGTGCAGTAGGAGGAACAGGTACATAGTCCTGCAAATAGGGTGAAAAACATTTGAATCACATAAATGAACCGTTGGCTGCTTGAACTATGAATAAGAGTAGAATGTAGCACTGCTGACTAGCCAAAAATAGGACCTTGCTCGTTGGAATATTGGACCCACAACCCAGATGTCTGTCTAAATCCTTGCCACGACCCATGCAGCTCATTTAGTCTTCCAAATCACCTTGGTAACATGTTAAAAAGATGCTAAACCCCTAGACTATGTAAAGGGAATTTGTTGATATATTCAAACAAATTGATTCACTCTGAGTCAGAAATTTAGCGATAAAGTTTTCGGCCCAGTCTGGATCATCAAATGCAAAAGTTGGTAGGATAAAAAACCAAAGTCTCGAATATCCATTTCATGATTTAATCACGCAAGTTAAGAAGCAAATAGAATCCTAATCCAGTAAATATCACAGGCTAGCGATGACATCAAGAGTTGATTATGGTCTTGCAATAAACAGATTTACCTCTTACATAATGTATGTTTAATACTTGTGATTTTTCTTGTTCTTTAGGAAAGACAGTGATGAGGCCGATTTAGTACCAGCTCGACAAGCAAATGTGAAATGTCCTCAAATTGTCATCGCTTTTTACGAGGAACGTCTAACGTGGCACACACACAACGATAACGATGATGACGAGAAAGGGAAAGACGACAAATAAATATTTTACGAACTTTTCAAAAAGTGTAAATTAGGATTTTATAAAGAGTCACAAATAAGAGATATTCATTGTTTTGGCCCACCTAATATTTTCATCCTAAATGTGGACATGATTTTTTTAAGAGAAATAATACGCATGTCATAATTTAGAGGACGTTAAAAATTTTGAGGGTGGGTCACAAAGCAATAAAACGACTGGAAGAATAAAGGAGGGAATGTGTGTAATGGTTGGAATTAGAGCGAGTGAGGAAATGTATGAAATATGGATAATCCAGTCTTGAAACAAGTCTTACCGTTGATGAATATCAATAATACTACATCTACTTGTAAATTGACAAAATAAGTTCTCAATTCTTTTTACTTCCCTTTTCTGTTTATATGCATTGTATATACGTCATTTTATTTCTTAAAAGTCGTAAAAACTATTTTGTAACATGTCACTGATTGTTTTCATTTTGGAATCGACACAGGCACATCTTCCTTATAATCGTTTCCGGAGAAAGAAATTCAAAATGGCCAAAAATTGTTCACATTTTAATAGTATTAAAATAACTAAATGATAGTTTGATTTCATGAAAAAATACAAGATCATGAGTATGGATAATACATTTAAGAGTTACAGTGTTTCGACTAACAATGAAACACATGCATGCGAGAAAGGTGTTGTTTTTGTCCATCTATTGTTTTTCGAATGCTCTATGAAAGTTATTTCTGCATTTTAAAGTTTGCAGACCTGTTGCATTTAAAATATGGAATCATGGGCATTATTATAAGTGGTACATACTAAAATACTTAGAGAGAATTTCATATTTTTAAAATGTATTGAAATAAAGCCTTAAAATAGATGGGATCTATAAACAGTCCTACCTTGTTAAAGAATAATCTTATTAATCCAATCTAATAACTACTACTGCCAGTTGAGAAATTGGCAAAAATGTCATTTTAAACTTCAAATTCAAACGTTTGAAGATAGCTAATTGCATGGAAGGAATAGAAAAACAAGGAGGGTAATTGTGTTGCAATTTCCAGTGTGAATGAAATTCAAGTGTGGGATATAATTCCTATGATCGTGTAATAGTGAGTTGACAACCTATTGAGCAAAAGACATAGAGACAATGATATTTTGACCTTCTTAGGAAATATGAAATTCTCGCTTTGAAATGCAGTTAATTCAATGTAAATAGCAATTGTCTTTTTTTAGTCCATTTTCATGTCTGTTCAAAGAATTTGACAGATAATAATACAATATTTTTTTCACTTTCAATATGGTATTAGATGTTTGCTTTATTATAAAAAAAACTTCATAATAATTTGTATTGTTATTTGGTAAAGAATCTTGAGTCTCGCAGGACTTGCCTTCTCATGAAAATGATATTATTCTCAATGCTGTATTTATCCAATGATTCATGTCTGCAAGTTTGTTTACTTTTTTGTCCTGGACACACAACAAATACCTGTTTAATGAACAATTCTAAATCCCTACAGATAAAAATGTTCCCAATTTTGGCAGCTGTCATGTTCACGCCCCTTTCACTTCGCCCAAAATATGAAATTATAGATGTAGTTTGTCTGTTCATCTTGATCTGTTAAAAATAGTAAATTTGTCGTATGTGGATCATTTATGTATATTGTCTTAGTAACTCACATCATGGTTGGTTTATTACTTTAAATCGCCATGGTAACATAGTAATGTACCTTTATTATTTGAAATCATCATGGTAATATAGTAATATGTACGTTTATTATTTGAAATCGCCATGGTAATAAAATAGTAATGTAGCTTTATTACTTTAAATCGCCATGGTAATATAGTAATGCAGCTTTATTACTTGAGATAACCGTGGTAATAATATAGTAATGTACCTTTATTACTTAAAATCGCTGTACCTTTGTTACTTGAAATAACCGTAGTAATAAAGTTACAAACAAGAAAGTGCTAATTATATCATGTCTTGTGACTTCATTAAGAATATTTTTCTGTGCTGTTTGTAACTCGGTCAGAATTAAAAGCTTTATCATCAGTTTTACACAGAGCCTTGGCCTCGCCCCTTTATCATTAGTCATTCATTGTTATAGATATTAAAACTAGAAAATCTTTTAATTTCTTAAGTAACACACATAGAAAGTTGATTCAATCTTGCATTTCAACAGAATTTGTGACGAAATGCAAAGTTGGATGAGCTCAGTTGAAATTGAATTGATTTATGCTTTTGTAACAAGGATATCATAATTTTGAATTGAGTTATAAGCTTCTACCACTAAGGACAGTTATCTCCTCAGTGGTGCTGGGTTGTTTTTGTGACAATGAGTGAAGGTTAAAATTGACTTTAGCCACTAGGGATGTTTATTACGCCAGTGGCGATGTCTTGAGATGGCTTTGATGGATACGTGTCATGTTACATATGTATTTTTATCGTAGATAATCAAGTCAATTTTCTGTCGGCTATCTATTGTATATTTGTCTTTATTTTGACATCATTATGGAAGATATCAAGTGTATGTGAAATAAATCTTGTCACACGTAGTCTGATTTTATTGATTTTCTTTTTGTTTAGGAGATCCCAGTTGGTAAGATGCTGGCTCGCTAACCTGGAGATCGGATGTTCAATCCCTCCACTGGACGAGAAAGTTCATCCAGATTTTCCGGCGTGGTTTCCCCCTTGTCAGTGATGCAGGTTGGAGGGCCTGACAAGGACAGCTGTCTAGTAGTTTGGATGGGGTTTAAAAACCGAGATCTCGTGTAGACATTGGCGTGCATGTAAAAGAAACCTTGGCAGTTGGAATTAGATATAAAAGTAGGCCGTAGAACAGCTGAGGGTAAAATTTCCCTCATAGCACACTGTATGGCGCTGGAGTGGTCGGGATTAACAAATGGTATATCACCGTGTCAATGATCGCTACAGTGCTGGGATCTTTATCAGTGGGAGGAAACTGGAAAAAACCCACACAGTTGGACAGGGATCGAAACAAGGACACTTTACAGTAATAGTGACAGTCAATATATTCTGAAAGCATACGATTGAGACCATTTGACCACCCCACCTGATCCAACTGCAGGGTAGCAAGATGTAAAGATTGTTAGGGTGCAAAATTGGGTTAGGGTTCATCTCTTGACCTTTGACCAACTCTGCAGTGGGCATAACCCGCCAAAACATAATATCTGCTTCTAATTGAGCTACAACTTTGATTCGGATGTTCATAATGGGGATGCTCGATTCACGGTTCCGGAATTGAATTCCAAAACTGGTGTCAATCAAGTGAAATAAAATAAAACCAAGTACGAACAATCCAAACCATTAGTCAAAATTCGAAGTCCAATAAAAACGGTCGAGGCAAAATAGTGTAATCAGCAAAAGGACTGTTCACCGTATTTCGAAGTACAACCCATGTGTCGACTGTATAAAAAATATCTCCACCAATCATGGCAGCTGAAACATTTTTTACCTAGGAATACGTCACGATTCTGCTCACTCCACCTCAGCTGGCAGAACTGTGACAGGACTGAATTCCGCGTCACTCGATTGTAATTCTGTCGATTCGGGACGTTCTGGACCATGAATCGAGCATCCCCTAGGTAAAGAGGGGGTTGGATAAGTGCGCACATGTTGCATCACAAGGTCTGTCATGTGGCGTGGTTTTGATTCCCTACTTGTACATATGACAAGGAGTAATGTCCCTTGTCCAGCATTGTGGGTTTTCTCTGGTTTCCCCAATCTGCAAAATAAAAGACCCCAAGGTGCAAGCAAATTACATGTAATGTTATAAAATTGAACAATACATTAGACCTGAAATGACCTGGTTGGTGTCGAGTGGATGTTAAACCCCATTTCTCTTCCTTGCATTTCGTTAAGTAAATGTGCGGAGCTAAACATTGGGCAAACAAGCATGCCCCACCAATTGACCATCAGGATGTTGACACCACAATTGGATACAACACTGTAAGCATATCCTAGTCGACTATTCAGAATGTTCCAAGACTGTCAATCTAGGGCCCTGTTTCTCGAAATCTCAACTAAAACTAAAGATAAAATCCAAATTTTAGTAAATACTTCAATTTCAATTGGCTAAGCAATCTATTATCATCCAATAAAATTACTAATTTTTGAATTTTACCTTAGTTAAAATTTCGTGAAACAGGCCCCAGCAGCCCCGTGCCGTAACCAGTTTCCATAGGTCACAGACAAAAATTTGAAGTTCGATTTCACTTGCAAGTTTATTGTTCAAATCTGTCACAGTATAAACAATTAAGGTTCCACAACTACATTAGTAAATTTGGGAAACAACCACTTCGCATTCGTAAATAGTAGGATGCATAAGTGTGATTTTCAACTAGCGGTTGACATGACTTTAACGTACGTAACTGGACTTTTAAAAGAAACATTGCACAGTTAGTCCTGAATTGAAACCAATGTATGGAATTGTATTAAAGGGACAATCCCGAATTAAACAGAGGCTCAAAAATAAAAGTCTGAGAATGTCTGAAAATTAAACGCCAAAATATAGAGGAATGGTGTATTTACCTTGTATCAAAATTTCAACTCAAACTATTGAGTCGTTTGGACGTGAACGCCAAAACTGCTTATCCGGACACGTAACCCTTTTAAGATTTCGGGTCAATATGTTCGTTGGGTGACCTTATAACCGATTACAGTTACTTGAGAGGGCTATACAGTGAATGACCCATGTGCTGTACTTGATAGAGAAAGGTAAATTTCAACTATGCATTATTTTTATTAAAAAAATGTTTGGTTTTATCCAGATACCGCAAAATACACCTTGGGGCACCAGTCTCAAACTCCAGATGAAGACTGACGGGTTTACGTTGTTTGAAAACGTATCATAAATACTGAGTTAGTTGCTCGGCCCTTGACTGGAAGATCTTAAGAGATTTTAACACAAACTTAAGCTGTTTTATTCCCAAAACAAATATCGGGATAACCCCTTTAACAAAATGCTTTTCTTCACGTTATTTTAGTAATGAATACGGTCATACACCCAGAAAGCAATTACATTCCAACAGTTTTAAGGGTTCGTTTTACTAACTCTGGGCCGAAGATTTTATGTTTATTAAAAATAGGCAAGATCAGTGGTCTCTATCCTGTTTGGTAAATTGTCGTACTTGATTGGGTTCGAAAACCTGAAACGCGAACTGGTCAAATGGATTGAGGAAACATAATCTATGCATAACAATGGATACTTTTCCCTTTATTCATTTCTTAACCTAATAATTGTCATATTTCCAAAACACTTTATCTAATTAGTTCATTTCTATTAAAAGTTATCCCTTTGTCTAGCGCAGAAACATACTTCCGGTGGAATTACCACAACTTGGTAATCAAGTACAGCAGACAAAAATGGCGTCGTTTATGAGAAATCAAGGAGGGAATATTCTTCAAATGGATCAATTTATGAACAACGCACCAATAAGTGCGTCCGAGCGAGCGACAAGATCAGTATTCGTTGGTAATATTCCATACGAAGCCACAGAAGAACAGCTGAAAGAGATTTTTATACAAGCCGGACCGGTTGTAAGCTTTAGACTCGTGTACGATCGAGAAACCGGCAAACCGAAAGGATATGGATTCTGCGAGTACCAGGATACCGAAACGGCACAAAGTGCCATGAGAAATTTAAATAATCATGACTTTAATGGTAGACCACTTCGTGTTGGGGTGGCAGCTGGAGAAAATAACAAAGAGGAAATGAAGGGGATGCAGCAGGCCTTTGGAGGGCCAGTTTTAGAGAGTCCTTATGGAGATCCAGTGGAGCCAGAGAAAGCTCCAGAAGCAATTTCACAAGCTGTAGCAAGCTTACCCCCAGAACAGATGTTTGAGCTGATGAAACAGATGAAATTGTGCATTCAGAATAATCCAAACGAGGCACGTAACATGTTGTTAGCCAATCCTCAACTTGCATATGCTCTGCTTCAGGCACAGATTGTCATGAAGATTGTGGACCCACAGGTTGCCTTGACTATGTTATACAGGGATACATCTCAGCCTGGAAGTGATGTTCCGCCTGGTGGTGATGTTGGAATGACGCCAAGACAAGGAGGACCAGTGCCGCTTATGGGAGGAGCCATGCCACAGATGGGAGGACCAGGACCACAGATAGGAAGACCAGGACCACAGATGGGAGGTTTGGGTCCTCAGATTGGGGGACCTGGACCTCAGATTGTGGGACCTGGACCACAAATTGGAGGACCAGGAACACAAATGAGAGGACCACAACCATTAATGGGAGGACCTGGACCACAGATGGGAGGACCTGGACCGCAGATGGGAGGACCAGGGCCGCAGATGGGAGGACCTGGGCCACAGATGGGGGGACCAGGACCTCAGATGAATCGTGGTGGACCTGGGCCACATGGTATAATGGGAGATGTACGAGGTGGATCAACTTCAAGAGGACAAATGGGTGGCCCAGACATGGGTGGACCTTTCCCTAATCAAGATTTACATGATCCGAGAATGATGGGCGATATGCCAGCAAGAAGTATGGCACAGGCGGCACCTAGTCGTTCCATGGCTCAAGGTTTACCAGGACTGTTGGGATCAGGTGTCCAAAACCTAGCTGGTCTGGCAAACATAACACCAGGAACACAGATATCTGCCCAAGATCAAGAGAAGGCTGCTCTTATTATGCAAGTCCTTCAACTAACTGATCAGCAAATTAGTATTTTACCCCCGGAGCAAAGACAGAGTATTCTCATTCTAAAAGACCAAATTGCAAAATCTGCACAATAAAATATGTGCTTATTCAAACAAGAACTTTAATCATCATTTCTCATGTGTATAGAAAACAAAAAATGACGACCCAACATTCATATGAAATCGTATTTTAAGGAATTCGAACAATCCAACATTTGTATAAAACCGTGTTAAACAGAAGTAGAACATCCATATAACTAGGACCTGCCTCTCTTTATGAAAATTTTTGTACAAAAAATTCTGAAATTGTGAAAACTCCTAATTCAAAATTAGAAGTAAATCTCTCAAGAAAAGAATATTTTTTACTCTATTTTGTAAAAAATACCATTCCATATAAAAATGTGTTCACAGCACAAGTGATTTTTTTTTGTCTTCAAAATTACATCTGATTAAGCACAATCTGATTAAAATACAGATTTATATTTCGTTTCCTTTTTTTATACTTTCGGTGGCCTCTACTACATGGAAGATCTGACAAGTTGCAGCTTTTGACCCTATGACGTCAGACACCGATTAATCAATCAGAGTTGACATTTCTAGTAGTTCACTCACTGTTGCGTGCATAGCATGCCAAGAAGTTACCATAACAGACCGTTTCATTTGCTGCTTATCCTTTACTTCACCCCAGTGTAGTAAAGACAAATGAAATTTTGAACTGTACAAAACGAAACGAAATAGGATCTGTTTTTTAATCAGATTTGATTAAGCAGAATGAAAATATATATAAAGAAGTCTTGTATTAAGAAATAATTACTGTTTGCTTCTGTGGTTTCAGCTTACAATAAATCTTTGATGTGCAGTTTACTTTGTGTAATAAAAATCTTTGTTCTATTCTTTTGTTTGAATTAAAATTTATTAGATGACAGGAGATGGATCATTGAGGGTGGGGGGGGCCTGAATTAGATAGTAAGGTCTGACATTGAGTCTTGGCGCGCATGTAAAAGATCCCTTGTCAGTTGTAATTTGATATAAGAGTAGGCCGTAGCCCGTAGTGCCTGATAGCACACTGTATGGCATATGCCCATCTTTATAAGCCCAGATTGGAGCAGCACAGTAGGACGTTTATTTATTTATTTATTTATTTATTTATTCTTCAAGTAAAGGTTACAACACGACAACAATAAATTAAAGTACATGAGCTGCATTGTGTGATCTGGAAAGAGGCAACAATATAATATATTAAGTTGTGCATATAAAATAAAGGACGTTCTGGAGCATTGTATGATTAGGAATGAGAAATGATAGGTATGATGTCATGAAGAGACCTTTACTTAGGATAGCCCAAAAACTTCATTTCATTTCATTTCTGTCATTGGATCAAGTGCTGAAGTTTCGATTCCCTAATTGCAAGGGTCGTCTGTCCATCCTGATGGCTTTGCTCCAGTTTACTTCCACAGCTGAAGACCCCAACAATGCAGAAGCAAATTACTGAAATACAATTGAATCATGTTAGTCGCGAAATGACCTAGTTCTTGCCGAGTGGACGTTAAACCCCATATCTCAGGAATTTTTTGTAATGCATGGAATTCCAAGTGGCACAATTCCAGAACGATATTTGGTAGACCTGTGGAAACTCCCCTGGAACAGACAGATGTTGAATGAATATTTTGTAATCCCCCCACCCCTCAAACACGCCTTCCTGCTATTCCAGGATGTGAGTACAGCAACATAAAACAAAAGGATTTAATAGTTGAGGCGGTGAAGTAGAAAAATTAAAACAGGAGAAAAATGCTAAAACCGACAAGAAAAATGAAAATGTACCCTAGTTAGGGAGCGCACCTCTGGCCAAGGGAAAGAGCCCCCGAGTCTGTGTCTATCGTTTTCTATACACTGTTACTGTCGAATCCACTACTGAATGAGAATGCAGGCATTGCATTGGCATGAAAATTATCAATCAAGAACATCCCCTCCCCCCGTCCCCACTCCCGCGAAAGAGGGTCCAAAAAATAGTAAAGCCTTCACCATCATAAACACCCCTGACTCCCACTCTCCACGTGGTACTACAATCTACCGCATACATATTTGATTTTACTCACTTTTAAGATTGATGATACATATCGTTTCATGTGAGGCATACATTTTTATTATATTAATGACTATACGTACGTATTGTGTACTTCGTCGTTTCTTGGCACGTGCTGCTTATAATTAATTATTTTAATTGGTCAAACTAAATGTGCTTGACGTGTCACGACATACGACACACCTGTGCTTGCCTACTCCATGATCAAACACGATAGCAGATGGCTTCCATCTTGTTTACTGACGGTACTACTTATTTTAAGACAGACTCGGCTTTCCAATTTATAATATCTACGTCATTGGGGATTTCCAATTTATACTCACTGGTTGCTATGACCCGCTATGGCGTTGTCTAGAAACGCGCGTGCTCGCGTTAGTTTAAAATTTTTGCTATACGTTTAACATGGACTATTTGATGTAATTTGCCTGATTTGATTTGGCCCCATTTCCATAAATTTAGATTGTTTTTTAGAAATTTTTAGCAAATGTTAATCTTAGGTGTTTTTTAATTCTAGCCGAAGTAAATTTTTTTACAATTTATAGCGAGTTAAGTTATCGTCTCTAAGAGGCGGGCGTAGTATTTTAAATGGCGGCCATTTGCCATCATGTGTATTCTTGAAGTAGGTACACATGATGTAATCGTATGGTGTCACGACTGACATAATTCATCATAGGACAGGTGAGCTGTATAGATATTTATCTTGTCCATAATTAATACTAATGTTGTGATAAGTTGTGTAGGTGGCAATACTTGTCCCGATTCACATCGTCTCCTTAATATATATATTTTTTTAGCACGTATTATTTACTCACCGTTTATTGACAAGTTATGCTTATCAATACCCTATCTTAATTGATCATACTAAACGCGCACTTTTGAGTTTTGCTTGACGTGCCTTGATTGACATAGCTTACCATAAATAAGCACTTTTTGAAGGTGGTAATATTTATCCTGGTTCATATCGTGTCCTGAATATTAACGTTAATTATTATTGAATAGAAAAATGAAATGAAATAAAATGGGATTTAACGTCCAACGGTTTTGCTCCGAACTGGGCTAATGAAGACGAGCATAAATGAAATGGGGTTTAACGTCCTACTCTTCTGCACCTGACCTGGGCTAATGGAAGACGGGCATGCGCCATACAGTGTGCTATGAGAGAAATTTTGCCCGGGCAGCGGCGCTACGGCATACTCTTATATCGAATTCCAACTGCCAAGGGATCTTTTACGTGCACGTATGCCCGTCTTCCATAAGCCCTGATTAGGTGCAGAAGAGTAGGACGTTAAACCCCATTTCATTTCATTTCCTAATCCCTCTACATTTCTACTGCTATCTATACTTCAGCTGATTTATTCTATATCCAATATAACTTTTTGATGAGAGTAAACACTTTTACCTTGTAATCGTATGCCAGTTTGTTATTTATGATTACAATCTTATATCTTATTATATTCCTGAAGAGATTGATTTATATAAGCTCCGGCCTGTTTTCAGATCCAACAATTATATAGTGTACTTTTTTTTATTATATGCGCTGGCTTGCTAGTCTGGAAGTCGGGTGTTCGATACGCATTGGCCGAAAAAGTTCATCCATATTTTCCGACGTGTTTTCCCTTTGTCAGTGATGCGGGACGGGGGCCTGGCAATGACAGCTGTCTAGTCGTTCGGAAGGGACGGAACATCGAGGTCCCGTGTACACATTGGCATCCCTTGACAGTTGGAATTTGATATAAGAGTAGGTAGTGGCGCCGCTGTCCGGGCAAAGTTTCCTTCATAGCCCACTACATGTTGTATGACCGTCTTTATTAGCCCAGTTCGGGGCAGAGCAGTAGGACGCTAAAACCCCATTTTATTTCGTGTCATTTCATTTATAATATTCAAATATTTATTGAATAAATAGTGTCAGAAAAAAAATAGAATTCGATTTAAGAGTAGGTCATATAAAGTACCCGTCGTCATTAGTCCAGTCGGAGCTGTAGTAGGACGTTATAAACCCCATTTCATTTCATATTGGGCCTATTTGAAACCCTGATCAGTGGTGAATATTCGCTTGGCCAAGACTTTCGTAATCCTCTGTGAAACAGATTGATCATTTTATCACTGAATTACGAATCGGTTTATTTCATCGTTTTGATCAAGTACTTGTTATGATGTATATGGCTTCCGTTTACTGTCTAAATCACTTGTTCTCGACCAGTGTGCCACAAAAACTTCGCAAGTGTGCCGCGAAATTTTGAACGGCACTCTAAGAAAATGCCCTCCAAAAAACCATATGTCTGGTGTCTACTGGTTAATACATAGCTGTGTTTTTCTTTATTTAGTTTGAGTTTCGATGACAAGTCTGTGTCTACGATTGTATGCCGTCTATATTTTGCAAAATTCAAATATTTTTCCTATATATTGAGCCAGGTGTGCCGCTATTTTTTTTATGTGTCCCAAGGTGTGCCGTTGGCAAAAAGGTTGAGAACCACTGGTCTAAATACTCAGTTTTTTACGTTATGATTTGCTTGATAAAAATGAGAGTATAATCCTTTAATAGTGGCATTTAGCGCTTGAACACATTAAAAAACCACAACACAGTTTATATGGAAAAGCAACCACTGGTTTATAGGCAAAGCACTACGTTTCGACAAGTATATTCTCTTTGATAACGATAAGAAAAATACTTGTCGAAACGTCGTGCTTTTGCCTATAAACCAGTGATTGCTTTTCCATATAAACTGTGTTGTGTTGGTTTTTTTTTAAAAAGAGAGCATCATCGTCGAAACGTTGCTTATTAATAAATCAGTAATTGTTATTCCATAAATAGTTTTAAATGAGCTTATGTAACTTTTGTATGATACAGAGTCAAACTGTGATTTTGTAAATACGAGATTATGACCATATGTCAAATGTATAATGACAAAGCTTTGTTTGTGACACATCAAGTAGTTACGTAACATAATTAAAACCTGATTATTTCTGACATTATTACCTTCTTGTCTAAAAATAGAAACATCATTTTAAAAAAGGGCAAGGAATTGTTAAAAATATCTTTTAGGATTGTGTGTTTTATTTAAATTATTTTTTAATTTTGGGTGGAAATATACATTTTGAAACACGGAAAAAAGAGCGATTAAAATACAAAACTGTAACAAAACCTTTTTCTTCATAGAACTAACGGTCACCGATTTAAAGCCCCGATAACACTCTTGTTGTAATTGAATAACATGTCCCAATCTTTATTCTGGCAAACAAATTGTATTATTTTACAATATTCAAATTAATTGATGATACAAATTTCATCTTAACACACCTAATTTAAAGAATTGGGAAAATTCAACTACATGATTTGAAAAGGTTAACGTAAACCTTTTCAAATGTGACTTGGATTTTAAAATATTTTCGAACCCTCTGAACAAGTAAAATATGATGTAATGGATAATTTACACAACAGGTAGGACAAATAAACATCTAGTACTTAGAATAAGACTATTATTTATTTTCTAGAGCTAACAAGCCAGCACAAGTGTTATTGTCCCTTTAAATCATGCGTTGTTAAATTTGTTTAAATACGGAACTTATTTATCGTAGGACTATACATTTCAATATGTTAAAACACGGAACCTATTTCATCATAGGACCACAGGAATCTGACCTTCTATCCGTCTATATATATACTAACCGTATTTTAAGAAATTCAAGTGGATATTCGATAGTCCTGTGATAAATAAGTTCCGTATTTAAACAAATTTAACATTATATATAATTGTCGGGTTCGGTATGGTGTATGATAGAAGGTCAGATTCCTGTGATAGGAGAGAGAGAGAGAAAGAGAGAAATGGGTTTTAATGTCCCCTAGACACAAACTAGGTCATTTTGGGACTAGCATATGGTTTCAATTTTATTTCAATAATTCGCATGCGCGTATAGGGGTCTTTAGCAATGGGAGGAAATCGGAGTGCCCGGAGGAAACCCATGAGGTTCAGAAGGCGCCCCTATCTCCGTGCCACATACGCTCACACCAGGGATCGAAACCACAGCCGCAAGTCAGAGGTGACCGGCCAGCCAGAGGTCGAAGCGCGGCACTTTAGACCACTAGGTCATCCCCCACCCTCCTGTGATAGGACTACTAATCAGCTATCCATCTAAATGCTACCCCGTGAAAATACGCAACCGATTTTGTCAGCCCTATATAAGGACATTTGATTACCTGTTTTACGGATTTTTCTAAAAAAAAAACAAAACAAAGACACAATGAAGGGGATGGGGGAGGGGGGAGGACAGGAAAATAAAAACCGTGCTGTGCGTGAAATAACGTCCACCGAACGTTATAAATACGGAACCTGTTTATCGTGTGAGAAATGATATGTTGCTACGTGTTATTCCCGGGGTTTGTTATGGAATTTAAGTACGTGGGGTGGATGGTCGAATGGCAAGCATGTATCATAAGGCTTAGCCCCCCCCCCCAAATCGAATTAGCCCCCCTAAATATTTCGCCAACAATAATGATTTCTTAGTAGTGTTCTTAGCCGGCCACATCCTTAGCCCCTCCAAAAAGTTACGTAGCCCCCCCCCCCCCCCAATTTCATGAGCTGGCTACGGGCCCGAATAGGGTCGCATGTCCAACTTCATCTCATCTCTCTCTCTTTCCTTCTCTCTCAAATCTCTTTCTCTCTTGTCGTGGAATTCAAGCATTACCCCCGAATTTGATCAAATCAAAAGCTTCGAGGCTACGTTTCATTTCATTCAGGTGCATATATACTTTGTATTGGGTTACAGTGGAGAGGGGTGAACGGTGGCAACAATATGCGCTTTTTGACCTAATCTTGAATAATTACATTAGGGAAAAGGGTAGCAGGGTTTGGCCCCGGACACCTTACCATGGTCACCCTTTCTTTTCAAACCAGTACCGAATTAAATCTGGGTTTTTAGATACCCCCACCCTAAAAGAAAAAATTAAATAGTGAAACGGTATGTGTACGTGCGATTCATAAACTTAAGACACAATTATATTGAATTTTAAAATTTATTACTGTTAGTTTCTAAATGTCATTTGAAATACTTGAAGAATAAGTAGTCAATACTTCAAGATAAAAACAAAAGATGAAAGAACCGTCAAAGATATAGATTTTATTACAAGATCAATGGAAAAACCGGACAAAGGAATTTCTTGCACTATGCTCCTTTGTTCTTGTTTGTTCCCCGTGGCGAGCAATTTATCCCGAAGCCATATGTTTAGCTTAGACGTGTTGACATTTGATAATCTGGCTGTCGCTAATCCAGCCGCTAATGGATAATTAGCTTATCCCCTCTCCAATTTCATTGGTTGAAACTGGAGATTACGAGAATTCTTCGGGAGAAAACGGCCAATCTAAATGGACTTTTACTTTGTGTCTGGGTATTCGAGATACATATTTCCGGGAATTAATTAGATCACGTGACACAGCTTGATAAAACGCCACGCTTCTCTTTCAAAATCTAAAGTAGGTCAGGAATTTGGAAGCAACAAGATCACAAGTAATTAAAGATGCCTGAAGTAAGTAAACCGTTATCTTATGCTTTATTTTGATGTGTAATATCCCACTGCTTTCATTGGAATAGATTTTTTGTACCAAAATGTTTCCATTATTAGTAAAAATAGGACTTTTCTTATGCTATTCCAAACGCGCACTTGTCCGAATCGACAGCCATTTTACTTTTAGCCGGCACATTGAAAATATTACATTTCTTTGTTCTGTGCATTGAAACTAGCACTTGTTGGTTCGAATTTGAAGAAAAATGAATTTTTCCAGGAGCCTCCCAGGGTATACAATAATATTTTGTTAGCTTAATTTCATCTATTCTAGAAAGGTGAGACAAAAGAACCGCGAGGAATGAAAAACCACGCCGCATGGGATTCGAGTAACAATGGCCATGCGTTGCGATACTCGATAGTCATTGTTGTTTGGAGGGCGGACCATCGGATATATTTTTATGTATAACATTACACAAATATAATAATAATGTATCGTCGGATGAATCACGATATCCACGATTGGCCAAAGCTAATTAAATTCAAATTGTACAATTTTTAAAAGCTCGCCACCACCACTTTTGGAGTGACCTACTTTGGCAGTTAACCATACCGCTACTGGATTCTTTTCTCCGAAATTGTGCACTTAGCACCTGTATAAGTCGAGCATAGAATAAGTTCTGGATTGCAGTATCAATTGCGCAATTTCAAATAAACTTGTATCTATTATTTTTTATTACTTTTCAGTTTGGAATGCGTCGTGGAGGTGGCAGAGGAGGCCGTGGTGGTGGCAGAGGAGGTGGCGGTCGAGATGACTACCTTGACCCAGAATCTGAACAGTTCCGTAAATTATTTATTGGTGGCCTTAGCTACGAAACTTTAGAAGATGGTCTGAAAGGTCATTTTGAACAATGGGGTGAAATTGTTGATTGTGTCGTGATGAAAGACCCCAACACAAAAAGGTGGGTGTATTCAAAAATAGTTTTAAAGATTTCATCAAATGCTGGTATCTGAAACAAACAAAATGTCGTAACATGAGGAAATATAGTATATGACACAGGCCACGATAAGGTGTAGAACTAACATATGGTTTTGCAAAAATTGATTTTTCCCAAAGCTAGGACAAATCCAATGTAATTTTTGGTATGGTTATACACAAAATATAATAAAGAGATAATAAACACAACTTCATGATCAAAATAGTAGGCTACAAATAAAGTATTTATTGCGAAACAAAAATAAAAATACCCCCTTTTTTGATGTCTAAATTTGTCCCTCTTGGTGGTGTTAAAAAAAGGTAAGTATTTTGATACTGAAGACATAGATTGAAATCTACAAGTTGTTTCTTAAATTGAAGATAAAGGATGTTTCTATCCATCAGAAGTGTCAAATTCCAAAAATCTTAATATTTTTCAATAAAAAAAATTGTTTAAAAAGTGTGTAACGGACGTGACAAATTCCGTCCAAAAAAAAAGATTTTTTAATGCATTGAAAGAGTTGCTCACCACCTGCATCTATATGTTTGTTTATGTTACAAATCAAGAGGCATAATTGAGTGATATGATGTAAGTATTTCTGTTGATTTAGAGACGCTTGAGAAGAAACTATTCACATTTTCGATCGTCCACTCGAGATTCCGTCAAAGAATCACGTCCGTTATTTGCGTTTACGATGATCGATATTTCCCCTCCCGTTTCAAATCCATGGCTCTTCCGCGGTTATTAGCTCCCTTGTTCTACACACAGTTCGTATACCTCACGATTTTGCGGGTAATTAAAAATGGTCGACGCGGGGACCCCACAAGTAAATTCCGTCCTCATACTTTTGTGGTCGTCACGTCCGTTATATCAAAATCACGTCCGTTATATTATTACAAGAATTTGGCAAAAACTGAGGATATTAAAGATGTCAAAGCCGCCTGCTTTGCGCTCAAAATCAAGAGCCGTTCCACACATTCGGGTGATGGAAAAAAAATGAAAGAATCATGCAAATTTGATTGATAACAGTTTGACTTTCGGCTTTACGTGTAACGGACGTGATGGTGGACGAAATTGATAATGTCAAACATCACTACCGTTACTCAAGGAGCTAAGATGACCTAAAGAAAATTACGACTCTTTATTAAATTTAATGAAATTACATAGATTGCCTTCTTTTTTAAATGTCCTCAAACTATGCATGGAAAAGATCGTTAAAGAGCTCAGATACACCTCGCACTGTTAATTGGGTCAATAGTGACGTCCGTTACAAAAGGTCACGTCCGTTACATAGTAGGGAGTCACGTCCGTTACAAATATTTTGTGCAATATTGACAAAACAGTACACAGAAGTAAAATTTAATAACAAAATAATAATTGATCAAATATTGTAACATAATGGCTAAGAATGACAATGAAATCATGCCCAAGAAAGAGTGTAAAAGAGTTATCAGTTCAGACATTTCACACTGTTTTGAAACCAGATGTCCATGAAAGATCTTTGCCAATTTTTGGGGGTAAACAGCGCACAAAGACATTTTTTTACATTCTAGAATATAGATTTTGATATTATCACACTCAAATCAACTGGGCTGGTAGTTATTAGCAAATTTGGGGCAAATATTAATTGGACATGTAACGTCTGTTACAAGCTTATATGGTCCGCAAAATATGTATTTGCACAAAAACAGAACAACAAGTTATCTTTTCCTTTACAAAATTTGAAAGATGAATTATTAATACAAGTTTTTAACCCCCAAAGAATTCGTAAAAATTTATTTAAATTTAAGTGCTTTTTCATCTGAAGTTCTACACCTTTTCGTGGCTTGTGTCATATACAACCTCATAACAGGAAGAAATATATATATATATATATCCGAGATCAAACATCCACCAAAAGTAAAATTGTATGTGGTAAACTGATTTATGCAATCATGGGATTCATGCCTACAAAGCAATAAATTTTCTAACATTAGGCACATAAATTCAAAGAAATCAATGATTTTATATTTCAGATCTCGTGGTTTTGGTTTTGTCACATTTAAAGAATCCTCCATGTTGGATGAAGCTCAGAAAAACAGACCACACACAATTGATGGACGTGAAGTTGAATCAAAGAGAGCCATGCCTAGAGCTGTAAGTAAAGTCTGTTTAGTAAATTAATTTGTTAGCCCTGAAATTCCACCCTATGTCTAGTGAACCTATACAGTGGAATAGAACCTGAATCCTTTCAGATTCTGGTAAATATGGCTAGTTTCCTAATTCTAACTCAGAAATACTGTTAGGATTTAATTCTGTTTTCATCTTGCATACAATTATTGAATAACATTTGTCATACAGTACATTACGAAGTTTGAGTTTCATGATAAATGTTTCAGATACTAAACGTTAGCATGGGACAGAACTAAAAGCAAAAAATATTTAATGATATACTGAGTTGTTGCGCTCAATCAGATTTTAATACTTCATTACTGACAATAGAGAAAACAAGTGACAACGCTTGTTGACTACTCGAACGTCATACCTTCTTGATAACATGATGATTAATGTTTTTCCCGTTGTAGGAATCTGGTCGTTCAGAATCTCAGCAATCTGTAAAGAAAATGTTTATTGGTGGAATGAAGGATGATACCACAGATGATCAGATTCGTGATGTTTTTAGCCCGTTTGGACAAATTGAATCCATTGACATCATCAAAGACAAAGCTACAGGAAAACCCAAGGGATTTGCCTTTGTCACCTTCGATGATTACGATACAGTTGATAAATGTGTTTGTAAGTACATTATTTATTTCTTTAGAAGCTTGTCTAACACTTGAGTAATAATCAGACATGCCGAGGCTTGTCACCAAGAAAAAGATCTGATTTGGTCCACAGTTCCCAGTCCAAAAGTTTACCAAGAGTTTTGTCTAATTAATAATTTAGAAGATGGTCATAAAGGACATTTTGAACAGTATGATTTAGCTTTTGCTCAACATTTGTTTAATATATTGTTAATTGTTATTGCAGTAATCAGCAAACATGACTTAAATGGAAAGAAAGTTGATGTAAAGAAAGCACAAGCTAAAGATGGCGGTCGAGGTGGTGGCCGTGGAGGCGGTCGAGGTGGAGGACGTGGTGATTATGGTGGTGGAAACCAGAGTTATGGTGGAGGCGGTGGTTACGGAGGAGGATCCGGAGGTGGATATGGAGGTTAGTAATATACATCTGGAAATTGGCTAGAATTCTGGAATATTAAATGTCTTTTTAGGTATGAAAGTGAATTAATTTGCCGCTTAAAGATTCATGTAAAGCGAGAAACTCTAAAATACAGATTCTTATTTAGGTCAAATGATTGTTTTGATCATCCGAATACAAATTCTTCAATTTACATTAGAATCGTAAATTGTTTGAATAGGATCTGGTTTTGAATATCTGTATTTGCCGAACACACATCCTTAGGTTACAAAGTAAATTTAAAATCCACACTCAAATGTTATTTCAGGTGGTGGTTACGGAGGTCAGGGCAGTGGTGGTTACGGAGGAGGCGGCTATGGAGGCGGTGGCTGGGGAAACCAAGGAGGTGGTGGCTATGACAACTCCTACGGAGGTGGATACAACCAAGGAGGTGGCGGTGGAAACTGGGGAGGTGATGGTGGTTTCGGCTCAGGATATGGAAGCAGTTACGGAGGTGGTGCCATGAAGGGTGGAAATTATTCCCAGAGAGATACAGGACCTTATGGATGTAAGTAACTATTGTTGTAGCTTAATAGATTTCAGACAACAGAGTATCCATGCTGTATTGCCAAATTAATAAGACATGCTCATAGCACATTGGCTAATATACTGGATCGCTAGTCTGGAGGTTGGGTGTACTCTGTATAATTTCCCTCAGAGCACACTGTGCACACATAGTTGTCTGACACATCCCAAATTTATATAGCCTTATATTATTTTATTGAAATATCTATATTGTAGCTGGTTACGGTAGTCAAGGTGGTAACTACGGCGCTGGTGGCGGTAGTGGTTATGGAGGTGGATACAGCCGACATTAAAGACATCGTTTCATTCAACAGGCTTCATTTTTACAGGTATGACTAGCCTCTAGTGATTCAAATCAAAAACAAAATTAATTTTGAGTAAGATCTCGAATAATAAGTATACTAAGATTTATAAGTTAAGCTAGAAAATATTTTGTTAAAAAGAATCAGATTGTTATGTAGATGCTAATACCTGCTTGAATTTTCTTTACAACTTTAGGTAGGCTATAAATAAAACACAATCCAGATTATTGAAAAAGACAGCTTTAGTTGTGTAGTGTTTCCAAGAAGAATTAGTTCCCTTTTTTCTAAGGACAGGCAGGATTATTTCCCTTTGAATATGCATCTCAGCAGGATAAACCTTTCTTTGAATAGAGAAGCAGAATGAGATTAGTGAAGAATTGTGAATAGCGACAGTTTAGGGATAAGTTACCTCCCTTTTATAAGAGAAATGAACAGGTTTTCTAGTGATAGAGAGAATAAATTCAATCTTGCGATTCCTACCAGATGTATATAGACAAGAATCAAGCGAAGTGTGAAAACTATCAACCATTGTATAATCGTGTTTTTTTAAAAGAAAATAATTTGTTCAATTTCTATTTCTTGTGTTGACGTCGATTCCCGATTGAAATAAACGAAACAAATTATTTAGACAATTTTAAGATAAGCCTTTCTCTAAAAAAAAAAGAGCCAGTGCTACTTTCATTTTTGTATCATTTATTTGTGATTTTATGTCATTGTGTATTTATTTTGTTGCATTGTAATATCACACATCAAAATAAAAACAGAAGAATTTTAGGAGACTGTTGTATTGTAGCGTTTCATTCTCGTTGACATTGGTACCCAAAAAATTGAAATTCAATTTCCTTATAGAATTGCATGTGGAATACTTGAAGAGTAGATCAGCTTTGAAAATTGAGATTCCTAATTATATAGAATTGATGATTAAGGACTTCCACAAGTTGAAAATGTGTAATAAATGAAATTGAAAATTCAGATTCAATAACAAACAAAAGAATTTACACATCTTGTAAATAAATAAGGAACTCCTTAAATTAATAGAATTGGCTGTGAACCAGTTACACAAGTGGAAATTCAATATTCCAAGAATTTTAAAACAAAACATAAGATATTGAAAAATTTAAGATTTTCGCTAGCAAATATCTTGGCTTTTGTTTGAAATCAGCATTGTTTTATATATGGGGTTAATATAGGGCATGGGATTAACAGATAATGCTTGGTGTTGTGTTAAGGGGGTTTTAATCATTGGGGAGTTAACTTGATAATTCTTTTGTGTTTTAAAATGATTAAAAGCTCTGTGTAAGTATGTAGGTTATTGTTAATGGAGAGACATCAGAACGTAGGGCTGAGATTAGTCGAGAGGACTTCGTTGTTGGTTAGGTGAGAGGAGTTCGTTATTGGACTAATGTCCTCTGTATGGTTAGGACCGTTAGGTGATAAGTTCCATATATAGAAGTAAGGTAAGCAGGGAGTTTATTCCAACCGTTACTCAAATTCACTTTGACTTTCATATTTGAAATAAGACTTTTTTTAAGCCTCAAGAAAGGAATAAGATAAAGAATATGAAATCAATTGAACTGTTTGTTTGCTTTTAGACTGAAAATGGATATGCTCATTTTTAAACATTCATGACTTTTTCTTTAAGAGTAACTTTGGTTTGTTCCCTTATGGAGAATCGGAATGAAAATTCAAACCTGAGAAAGGAGTTGTGTGGAAGGTAAAATATTAAAGATACATTATACAAGATTTAGATAAGAGCTATCCATTCTTTCTATAATAGTTCCAAAAAAGATAATGTACAATTAATAATTTGAAAATTTCATCAAGTCATATAGAAGTAGATTTCACAAATTAAAGACACTTTATGAGCAGACTAATAAAAAGCTTGCCATAATTTTGATATCAGTATTTTAAGTGTGTTTTCTGTTATTTTAGTCTCGTAAATGGACAGATAGTAAATAGAGAGAAGAATGTTCATGGATCATGAGGAAGTCAAGTGGGTCCCCTTCACTTCTAGCTGCTGAACAAGGTATGTTTTCTTTAGGTCGTCCAGTCACACATAAGTCAATTGTTTATTGGTTATCTATATAAATAAAATGAAAGATGTGTCCTTTGCCCATGAGATCCACCCCCTCATGTATAAAATCAATCAGCATGACCCATGAATGATTTAGGCAATTGAATTTGGGCTCCCCAACAAACCAAGAATACTGTCAGTTACTGAAATGACATTTTGTTTAATATATATGTTGAAACCTCAATCTGCCTGTGCTTTCAAAGAATATAGAGGCAATAACAAATACATGTATCATAACATAGATAAATATTTCTTTTTACAGGTGTGACTTGATGAAGAAGAAAATGGTTCTAGACAAGATGGAAATGGTGCACAGACCTAAATCAAAGCAAAATCATGATGTGTCGAAATAATAAAATATAACAAAAAAAGAATTAGGATTTTTTAATGTATTTCTTTGAATGTTAGATCACTTGTGTCCATACTAATATTTGTTAAGGCCCGTCTTCCTTTAGCCCAATATTAGGTGCAGAAGATTGGTGGCTACGCTAAGACTTGGGCTGACCGAATGCTGAAAGTTGAATTGGGTAGTCAGAAGGGGGGGGGGGTCAAAATACCTGAGAAGTAGGATGTTGGGTTTGTTAACCTGAAGATGCTGTGTTTGATTGCGGTGGTGGTTTCCCCATGTCAATAGGGGTGTTGGATGGCCGATTGGTTAGTGTGTGTGTGTGTGTGCACTGTATTATACGGCCTGCCATGGAGTTAACTGGCATTGGTTTCAAATGCCCGTTGAACGGTGAAAGAGTAGGGTTGTCTGTCCAGCCTTGTGGGTTTACTCCGGTTTCCTCCCACTGCTAAAAGACCCCTACGCGCAAGCGAATTATTGAAATACAATTGAACCATGTTAGTCCCAAAGTGACCTAGTTTGTGTCGAGTGGACGTTAAACCCCATTTCTCTCTCTCCCATGTCAATAGTGTAGGATATGGGGCCTGGCAAGGCAGTGTATAATCGTTTGGGTTTCACGATCATATTCTCAAGGGTACCCTGTCCTTCTGTAATCTTTAGTATGACATTCAGATGTGGGGAAACTGCAGAATAAGGAGTTTTCCAGTTTCCTATAACTGTTTAAGGTGTTAACACAAGCAAACTACTGAAATAAAATTGTACAATATGTTATTCATGGAATTACTGAGTTTGTCGAATAAAAGCCCATTTCTCTCTTCCTGGCCTTCATCGGAGCGAGATGCTGGAGGATAATCACTGCATTGACCAAAAAAGGTGTATTGGGATTTGCCAACAGGTTATCCTCTTGTCTGAGGGGTTGGATGGCCGAATGGTTACCTGTATCGTAAGGTCTGTCACTGAATCAACTTGTGATTTTGATTGTCTGGTTGTACGTTAGTACCAAAATGACCTTGTTAGTGTCGAGTGGAGGTTAAACCCCACTTTTCCTGCCTGTTGGAGGACAGGACCTAACAAGGAGAGCAGTTGGATGGGAAGGAAAACCTGAGGTCCTGTGTATGCATCGGCTTACAAGATCCCTGGACAGTTGAAATACGATAGAGTAGGTTATAGTGCCACTGCCCGGTCAAATTTCGATCGTAACACACTATGGAATTTATGCCCAATTTCATTAGCCCAGGGGGGGTTGGGATGGCCTAGTGGAATTGAGTGCCGAGATTTGACCTCTAGCCAGCCGGTCATCCCTGGCCTGCGGCTGTGGTTTCGATCCCTGAAGTGAGCGTATGTGGCATGGAGATAGGGGCGACTTCTCAATCTCATTGGTTTCCTCCAGGCATTCCAGTTTCCTCCCACTGCTAAAAAACCAACTGGCATGGTTTTGAATTCCTGGTTGAACGTGGCAAAGAGTAGGGTTGCCTGTCCAACCTCGTACTCCGGTTTCCTCCCACTGCAAATGAATTATTGAAAAAAAATTAAACCATATGTTAGACCCGAAATCACCTAGTTTGTGTTGAGTGGATGTTAAACCCCATCTCTCTTTCTCTCATTAGCCCAGTTGGAACAGAAAAGTAGGACCTTAAATAATACCCTCTCTTTGTATCATTTAATATGCTGAATGAATTTCCACAGATAAAACAAGCCTAACAAATAGATCATCTACAGGTGATACCATCCCCCTGTCAGTGATACAGAAGGAGGACCTGACAAGGACAGCTGCCTAGTCGTTCCGATTGGACGAAAACCGTGGTCCTGTGTATACATTGGAGTGCACGTAAAAGATCCCTTGGCAGTTGGAATTCGATATAAGAGTAGGCCGTAGCACCGCTGCCTGGGCAAAATTACCCTCATAGCACACTGTATGGCGGAAAAATTACCCTCATAGCACACTGTATGGCGTATGTCCATCTTCCATTAGCCCAGGTTAGGTGCATAAGAGTAGGATGTTAAACCCCATTTCATTTCACAGGTGCTACCGGTGCGGGGTAAATTTATCTACAGTAAAAGTGCAAATATATTAAATGGCCACATTGTTATTTTAAATGTGGGAATCACAGTGGCTAAGTGGGTAAGACACTTGCTAGCTAGCCGGGAGGTCGGTTGGTTCGATCCCTGCATTGACTGAGAAAGTTCATCCAGAATTTGCGGTGTGGTCTCCCCTTGTTAGTGATGCAGGATGGAGGGCCTGGCAAGGACAGCTGTCTAGTCGTTTGGATGGTATGGAAAACCTGAGGTCCCATGTACACATTTGTTAGCATGTAAAAGATCCCTTGGCAGTTGGAATTCAACATAAGAGGAGGCCGTAGCTTATAGCATGGCATATGCCAGTCTTCATTAGTCAAGCTTAGGAGCAGAATAATAGGGTGTCAAAACCCATTTCATTTTTTTAAATGTCTATTTTATTATGTAATTGGTTTTAATGTCATCACTGTCATGGAGGCAAGTCAACCATTGCTATAGTGGTTTCCATGGATGTCAAGGTGATACAATAACAAATAGGTATTCTCTTCAAGGGGGTGGTTTGTTGGTTGGATGTGGGAAGTGGGGAGGTCGATGATTTAAGGTTGGGGGAGGGGGGGTGGATGGCTGAATGGTTAGCATGTGCAAGCTGTTTCATAAAGCCTGTCATTGAGTCAACTGGCATAGTTTCGAATTCCCAGTTGTATGTGAGCTAAAAGAAGTAGGATCAATCGACCAACCTCATGGGTTTTCTCTGGGTCCTCCGGTTTCCTCCCAATGCTAAAGAACCCTACATGTTACCCCCGAAATGACTTAGGTTGTGTCGAGTGGATGTTAAACTATTTACCTAACCTCATGAGGTTTCCCCAGGTGAATTATTGAAATAAAATTGAACTATAAGTTAGTCTGATATATTCTTTGAGAGCAATTGAATTGTGATATAATACTAGAACACTTTTTATGGATACAATCACTTGGTTTATTGTACTGCAACGTTTCAACAAGATTTTACAAGTCGTTTTCAAGCAAATACCCAATGTATTATATAAGTTAGTCCCGTAATGACCTAGTTCATTGTCAATATGGGTCTGCCATTAACCACTGGGCTCCATACAATTTACATCAAGAAACAATTCAATAATATTATGTGGTTTATTTTATAACAATATAATCCATTCTACATACATGTACATAATAACAATCAAAACTGGGCCTAAGATAAAATCCAAATGCTAGTAGATACATGTACTTCAATTTTGATTGGTTAAGCACTGAAGTCAATCTAATATTTTCCAATCAAATTACTCGTATTTGGATTTTTTGTAAGTTAATATTTTGTGAGTCTGGTCACAGGGCCATCTTACTGCATTCATTGGCACGCTGGGCAACTTTCTGCACAGTTAACTAACTACTTGGAGAATAGATCACTACCTTGAATGGCCATGGTACCTGATTATTAACATACTATTTTGTAATGCAGGTTTATTCTGTTTCACATCTGAGAGGTCCAGGGGGAGAACGAACTAAGTCACTTTTTGCACGAATCCCAGATAATGGCGCCATCTGGTAGGAAATTGTATTTATTTAAGCTTTTTGTGGAGCAATCAATTTCAGGTAAAAACAATATGAAATGGCCTTGCGGACAAATACAAGTCCATATTGTACCCTGAATTGAACCTTAATTTTCCTGAAAAGTTGAAGTCAGTTGTATTAGTAATTGTTGTTCGTATTCAAATTAAACATAATTTTGAAGTTGTTCTAGTTGCGTCAAACATTCTCTTCCAAACGTCTGTTTGGTGTTTTATGCGAAAAGACAAAAACGTGACATAGATCATTCTTCCCATGAGGCATGAACTCTTTCATCGGTCATACACACAAAGACTAAATAAACCCCTTTCTATTTTTTCGCGAAGTATACTACGTGTTTTCGGATAAATCAACGATTTTGGAATTAAAATGTCAACTAGCTTAGTGTCTGTTCTGAGTTGTAACTAGTTGTAGACAGAATACGAATAGTATATGGGGGGGGGGGGGGGGGTGTCTATACATTAATACCAGTAAAACGACACTGTTACTGTTACATTAACAAATATACAATGTGTTTATTTGAAAAATCAGGTATATCCACTTTCGTTTTAAGGCAATAATCAACAAATTTCTTTAAAACCATGGGCAGTATAAATGTATAGGTCCATGTTTGAAACAGTATCATTGATAAATTCATCCAATTATATATTTATATATTTTAAATAATGTTTTAATTTTATTCAAGTATTTTTGATTATTCCTATTTTACAATATTTACAAATAAAATCTTGATAGACCTGCGTTAAAAACTATCAAAATCTGCAACAAAATACTCTAAACAATAATAATGATAAAACATTATTTATAAAAACTTAACAAACTATTAACAAAGAATTGCTTATCTGGAGTGGGGTGGGAGCCTGGGAGGGGAGAGTAAATTGAAAGAAAGGTCCTTTTAGCAGTTTTACCCCCCACCTCCTAAATCCACCCGATAATCATTATTATTTATTATGTCACTGCCAATGCCAGCACTGCAATAAATATAGATAATTGGTCACTCTATAAATAAAAGCACTGAAAAATATTTCAATCTATACATTTATAAAAATAATCAGTGACATATTTCATATTAAAATGGAAATATCCTCAATAAAGTAAATATAAAAATACATTTCATTTTCTTCTAGACACCATGTGTACCGCTAGAAAATAATTTCAATGAACGTTGATCAACAATATTGCAATTTCAGGATATTCCCTACTTTAATATAATAATTCAAGTTATATTTACATATTATAAGGGAGGTACAGGGATACCTCCTGTTTAAATATTATAAGGGAGGTATGGGGATAACTCCTGTTTAAATATTCTTCTTCCCTGTTCAACTCCATCCATCCTCACAAAACTAGAGCCATTCAAGACCCAGAGGCCGTAGCATTCTGGTGTACTTCCACGCACTATCTGTTGAAGGGCTATATATATTAGTCTCTCGATGTTGTCATGGTAACCAGGATTCATCAGGTCAACAGAAATAGAATTAATTGGAGTACTGGATGCGAGGATGGTCAACAATTCCACGATTTTCTTTGAATAACAATGTCTCGGCAAGATTGCATTTTATAAAACATGTTAGTTTTTCTATCACGATGTTTTTATAAAACAATGTGTTTTTTTACGCTGAATAATATTTGGCCCCTGGTTCAGCGTGTTCCGTTAAAACCTCACATTCACTGATATACACTCGCTTGTATTTTCGGGCGTAAATGAGTAGGAAGAATCCCCACTTCCATGTCATGAAACACCAAACGCATGTTAAATAATATCCTGGGCCTATTATTACTAAACCTGAAAAAGAACAAAAAAAAATCATAAGACTAAACCAGACTGGAACTATATCAGCCAACATGATCAGTGGGGGTTGGGATGGGGTGGTGGTGCATGACCAAATGGTTAGTACATGTGCGCGCTGAATCAAATGTCTGTCAATGAGTCAACTGGCGTGGTTTCGATTTCCCGGTTGCATCTGACAAGGAGTAGGGTCGTTTGTCCAACCTCGTGGATTTTCTCCGGTTTCCTGCCACTGCTAAAGTCACCTATGTGCAAGCGAATTATTGAAATAAAATAGAATCATGTGTTAGTCCCGAAATGACCTAGTTTGTGTCAGCGGATGTTAAACCCCATTTCTCTCTCTGATCAGTGAGCCAATGCCATAAACACTGAACCACCATGGCTTCCCCAAAATAATATTTCAGACAAAACCCAAGATTTCCCCGGGCAAAATAACTAATTTGTTGATTAATATTCTTCCTTCTTAGCAGACTGCGTGTCACGGTGGCAAAGTGGGTAAGCCCCTGGCTTGCTAACCTGCATTGGTCGAGAAAGTTCATCAGGATTTTCGGACATGGTTTCCCCTTGACATTAATGCAGGACGGAATGGAAGGCCAGACAAGTCGTTCGAATGGAATAAAAAGCTGAGGTCCCATGTACAAATTGTCACGTATGTAAAAGATCCCTTGACAGTTTGAATTCGATGTAAGAGTAGGCAGAGTGGGCTAGAAGCTGGCTCGCTAGCCTGGTGGTCGGGTGTTCGATCCGTGCATTGGGCAAAAAAAGTTCATCCAGACTTTCTGGCATGGTTCCCCCTTGTAAGTGGGCCTGACAAGGAAAGCTGTCTAGTCGTTCAGATGGGACAAAAAACCAAGGTCATGTGTACAAATTGACATGCACATTAAAGATCCCTTGGCAGTTTGAATTCGATATAAGAGTAGGCCATAGTGCTGCTGTCCGGGCAAAATTTCCCTCATAGCACCCTGTATGGCGTATGTCCGCCTTCATTTTAATATATAGCAGATTGTCTTCATTAGTGCAGTTGATTTGTGCAGAAGTTAAACCCTATTTTACTTCATTTCAACAATTCATTTTATCAATATTCATGAATAAATTCTGAAGATCTCATAAATAAAGCAGACACCCTCGATCTACGTACGGATCAATGTTAATTGATATGAAACAGACATCCTCGATCTACGCACGATCATTGAGTGTTAATTAATATGAAACAGACGCCGTTGATCTATGTATGGATCATGGAGCATTAATTGATATGAAACTAATTCCAGGTATTAATATGCCTGATCACATGTAAAGGTTTCATCTGGTTAATGAACAGGTATATAGCCATAACATGCTCCACTAATTTTAATGAACGTTTTAATAATGGCTGATCCTCTCTTTAAACCTTATGATAAACAGTGGGAGATAGACAGACAATTGAACTATAAACCCTATCAATAGTTCTACAAAATTATAGCAGTTTAACCTCAATAGAGAGAGAGAGAGGGGGAAAAGAGAGAGAGCAGTGTGTAGTGACTCCAGCCGAGAGAGAGGAGTGTGCAGTGACCCCAAAAGAGAGAGAGAGGGAAAGAGAGAGAAATGGGGTTTAATGTCCACAAACACAAACCAGGTCATTTCGGGACTGACATATGATTTAATTTTATTTCAATAATTCGCTTGCACGTAGGGGTCTTTAGCAGTTGGAGGAAACCAGAGGACTCAGAGAAAACCCACTAAGTTGAACAGGCGACACAATCCTTGTCACCCTTGTCACGTACAACCGGGGATTCGAATCCACGTCAGTTGACTCAATGACAGTGTTAACCATTCGGCCATCAAACACCCCAGAGAGAGAGCAAAATGAAGTGTTGAAATGAAATAAGATATGTTCCTTGAATGACATTTAGAAGTAGAGGTATAATATTCATAATAACACAACTTTATGGATTTACTACTTCTTGGTTTATTACATGCAACGTTTCAATACTCTTACAGTTATCTTTATCAAGCAATGATAAACCAAGATATACCTGTAAGAGTATCAAAACATTGCATGTAATAAACCAAGAAGTAGTAAATCCATAAAGTTGTGTTATTATGAAAAATAAGATATGGTTTAAGTTTAACTTCTGCTTCCCTGCACCAAACGACTGCAGAATAGGATGCAAGTCGAGGTACCATATACACATTTGGGTGGAAATGAAAGTTCACTTGACAGGGCTGAAGTGCCTCTATACACCGAAAGTTTCCTCATAGCATGTCCGTCTTCATTAGCTTGGTTGTTACAGAACAGTAGGACATTGAACCCTATATCTTTTTATTTCCGTATATCCTGTAGGAAACTATGTACTTAAATTTAATCTCTTCACTTGACCCCAGTAGCAGTTTACCCATTAACCTCTGACCTAGAACTTACCCTGATTTTTTGTAATGGCCAGTACTAAGTAAGTGACGAATCCACAGCATCCGACTAACTGGATCAGACATCCAGTTAACATAAAATGTTGTAGTACAAACGGATTGGCTTGAAATACTTGTCGTAGATACGCTGTGTGGACATAGATTGATATACTAGCAGCTAAACCTGAAATATAAATAAATCAATAAATATATGGCATTGTTTTCGCAGACAAAGAATTCTGTGAGCGTGAAAGGGAACTTCTGTGGGTGTGAAGGGTAACTTCCGTGGGCGTGAACGTTATGCAATTATTATTTGAAATACGTTATGCAATCATTATTTGGAATACGTTACACAATTATTGATGTGAATAAAGTATGCATAAACCAACATGTCTGTAATTGTTGGAGATACCATTATCTGTTAGGCCTACCCGTGGCCGGTTCATTTCAAAATGGATTAAGAACCCTGCCGTGAAGGGTGACTTCTGTGAGCATGAAGGGTTACTTCTGTGAGCATGAAGGATACCACTTGACAATTTTTTATGGTAGATTCCTAAACCTGTAGAGAAACTCTAACCCTAAGTGATATAATCCTTTAAGTCTTGATGCCAAATTTCAGCTCTATACAATATTTTGAAAGATAAATCTCTTAAAGAAATGGGGGGTTGGGATGGCCTAGTGGTCTAGAGTGCCGCGCTTCGACCTCTAGCTGGCCGGTCACCTCTGGCTTGCGGCTGTGGTTTCGAGCCCTGGTGTGAGCGTATGTGGCATGGAGATAGGGGCGCCTTCTCAACCTCGTGGGTTTCCTCCGGGCACTCCGGTTTCCTCCCACTACTAAAGACCCCTTTTATTGAAATAAAATTAAAAACCATATGTTAGTCCCGAAATGACCTAGTTGTGTCGAGTGGACGTTAAACCCCATTTCTCTCTCTCTCTTAAAGAAATATCAGTCCAAATATGGTCTAATTCCGTTCAGTAGGCTTTACATTTACAAAGATGTGTGGCATTAAAATTTCAGCACTCCATGCTTCTACGCTATGCAATACACCCACTGCCATTTTGTTGCCAATTTCCCTCATAGCACATTGTCAAACTGATCCCGCAGTGAATATTCGCTTGGCCGCTACAATCACTGATAAGCATGACATCGACGAGGCTTAATAAGTACGGCATATTAACTTTTTTACTCCGACAAATTAAATTCTCAAACATTTTTTTGAGGTAAAAGAAAAATAAATAAAGACGTTTGAAGTATTTGAAGCTAAAAAATATTTCCTATTTAGTGTAAATGGGTATTAAAATGAGTAAACTGCATCATTTTGCCCGAAGCAGTTAGGTGTTAAGTAAACATTGCACAAGCAGTTGAGCCAATGACTGGCGCGGAGAGCAGTCAACGCACGTGCTGTGGACACTTATCTGTTACAGAGTTAATTCGTAAGTAATTCTCTGTGAAACAGATTAGCACATTGTATGGCATATGCCCACCTTTATTAGCCCAATCAGAGCTGAAAAGTAGGACGTTAAATAAAACCTTTCTCAGTCGTTGTTTTTTGTATTTCAGAGGAGAGCCAAACAAAGCTCCCCTCAATCAACAAATTGAAAAAAATGGCTCTCCTAAAAGGTTCTCCCAGTTTTGATAAGAGGAATGCTTTAGAAATTAAGGAGAGTGATTTAGAAATTAAGGAGAGTGATCTGATATTAAGGAGAGTGATTGGTAGATAAATGTTAATAAACCCCCAATGACTTTGTAAAGGAGAATGATTTTCAATTTTAAGGGGAGGGAAAAAAACTCCCCTCGGTTGACATTGAGGTGAGCTGTAGGCGCACTGCTTTCTCTTATTGTATTTAGATTGTGTGACCTAAAACTGGCTGATTGACAGCTAGCAAAAAAATGGTCATTATCACCCTATCTACAGCTATCATCATAATGATCTTTGACTGACAACTAGACAGATATTGATAATCAAGGCCTAATGATGGTGACAATTAGAACTAATTTGAAACCTTTGTAAGTAGGTTGTGGTTAATATTGACTGACATATTTACATCATATTATATAAGTTTAAATAATGTCATGTTTGACCAGAAATCTTAATGGACTTTCTCACCCATTCCAGGACCGAACACCTGACCTCCAGGCTAGTGAACCAACGTCTTACCCACTTAGCCACCATGATCCCCTCTATAAGTTTCAATTTTTAAATAATTTAATGTTTGAAGAGAAATTAACAATCTATAAGTTTCATATAATGTCATGTTTGATGAGAAATTAATAATATTCTATAAGGCGAAAAATTTTTTAATTTTCAGTTCTTTGGGGTCTTAATAAATAAATATAGGTCTCATGGTATGGTCTTTTTAGAATTTCACAACTTAAAAGATTTCACACTTGAGAACAGAAACTTTTGAGTTTTTTTTTACATTTCAGACCAAGCAATTTAATTCTTAGTTCTTTGGAGAGAGAGAAATGTCCACTCAAAACAAACTAAGTCATATCGGGACTAACCACATGTTTAATTTCAATAATTCGCAGTGGGAGGAAATATCAGTCAAATTGCTTCATTCTAACCTGAGAAAACCTTTTTTTGAAATCCTATATAAGCTTAGGATTAAAATAATTATATAATATTTGATCAGAAATGTTAAATTGTACATAGGAAACAGATGTTTAGATACAGAAGATATGGACATAGCAAGAACGCGTGTTAACTATAATTACGTAATTGTTTCATTAAGTATAAACACAAACAATTAAAATACTTGAAAGATTAGTGAGACAACAACTTAGACATAGATCAATTACTAATTTAACTAAAGTTATATAAATAAATATATAAAGATACACGATAACATGGATCAAAGGCAAGCCTGGAAATAAGGCACCTGTCACTGACAATGTCAGGCAGAGATTCGGGCTTTGTCAGGCACAAAACCTCTGGTGCCTGTCATTTTGTCAGGCGCTGATTTGTCTTTTTTAATGATATTATTAATACATTATTAAACACTAAGGTTGAAAATGTCAGGTACTATTTCATTAGTGCCTGGTATTTTGTCAGGTACATCTAAAACAGTTATTTCCAGGCCTGTCTATCTAGATCTAATTTCTTTCACATTCGGTTAATATCAAATCTTTTTAAAAAATTTGTATAAATCATTTAAAATTAGCAAATATCGTCTAATTTCCAGGCCCGATCAAAGGAATGTTCAGTTCAACATATCTTTGTAAATACGGAACAGAATTAAACCATTATTGAACCGATATTTTTATCAGATGTATTCAACTTCCACAATACTCTAGGGGATCATGGTGGCTAAGTGGATAAGATGCTGGCTCATCAAGATTTTCCAGCACGGTTTCCCCTTGTCAGTGTGCAGGATGGAGGACCAGACGAAAAATTGAGGTCCTGTGTACACATTGGCGTGCAAGTTAAAGATCCCTTGGCAGTTGGAATTCGAGTAGGCTGTAGCGCCGCTGCCCAGGCAAAATTTCTCTCATAGCACACTGTATGGCGTATACCCATCTTCATTAGCCCAATTTAGGAGCAGAACAGTAGGACGTTAAACCCCATTTCTTTTATTCATTCATTTCATAATAGTCTAGTTTGGCGATAAAATCATGCATAGAGTCTTTCAGTGTAGGATAGAGCACAAGACTGAAATTATGCTGGGGAAAGAAATACTGACAAAACTAACTCGAGAAAAAGAAAAACCAAGGCTGACATGTCAAGTTTTTTCCGTCAATGGTTTTTTCTGAGGTCTTTCTTCCCCAGCATAACCAAAGAATGACCCTAAATTCCTGTGTTTATCCGAAGCAGCAAGTTGTTACGGGCAAAAAGATTCACTGTTATAAGTTTATAATTTCAGATAATTGTACTTCTAGGTTTAAACTTTAAGATGTTCAACTGAAATATTGGATATCAGGAGCCCATGTATTTCATGATTTAAGATAACAACATCCATATTGATTAAAATGGACCAATGTATTGTCAAAGATTATAGACAACATGGAGTTCGAGATTTAGCTACTTTGAAGCTTTATCAGCAGGATATTCAACTTTATTCTAGTTTTATGTGAACGTCCTTGGGTTCATTTAAACCAACATGTCTTAAAATAACTTGTGTTAAATAATACTCCAAACTAGGGAGGGTAAGAGTAAATTTTGGAACAACATACATGGATACAATTTTGAACAAAATTGCCTTTCTCAATCTCAGACTTTTACTTTCCACTTTAGATATTTTTATTGTAGAGTTACATACTGGTGCATAAAAAGGGTACTTGATGCCCTGATTCTCCCAGAATTTCCGTCCTTGCAGAGGCAACCAAGCACCGATTAACTTTGCTTAAAGCAGATATTAATATTTTCATAAAAAACGCAGGCATAACTTAATTCAAATAGCAGACTAGTTGTATAAAAAGGGTACTTGACGCCCTAAATTTCCGACCTTCAGAGACAGCCAAGCACCGATTAACTTTGCTTAAAGCAGATATTAATATTTTAATAAAAAACGCAGGCATAATTTAATTCAAATAGCAGTTAATATATTCAAAAAATATGTAAATTTAATATAAGAGTGTTTTAGAACTGAATAATTTTAAAATTAAATATCAGTTAATATATTCAAAAAAATATGAAAATTTAAGAGTGTTTCATAACTGAATATAATTTAAAATTTAATTTGATTAAAAAACAAAAAATTGTTTTATGGCCTCATCATGAATAAAAAGACTGAAAAACATGTTTTAAGTATGGCCTACTCTTATATCGTATTCCAACTGTCACAGGATCTTTTACATGCACCCCAATGTGTACACACACGGATCCTCGTTTTTTCATACCATCCAAATGACTACATCGCTGTCCTTGTCAGGCACAAAGTTATATGTCGTACCATTTATATTGACTGTTATATGGTTGTATGAGAGTGGGGGATCTCCCCCAGGAAATTTTGAAAGTTTGAGCTCAATTTCTTTGCATCTGAGGCCATATCTGAAGAGAAGAATCTTTACTCCTTTTAAAAGTATAAACTCTCTCCTACATCTTTCCTGAAACAATTATAGTATATAGGCTGAATAACAACAACAAATTGCTCTGGTTTGAATATTTCCCCTTTAATCTGTTGATTCAATTGGCATGGTCAACCATACATCGTTAAGCCTATTCAGCTTGAAAATTGGTCAAATCTCTATTGATAAATCTTGAGTGGTTTTTTATTGTTGTTTAACAATAATCTGTGTGTACCTGACTACCTGTGTACGTCACAGATCTATATATAGATAGTAGTCATTCTATTAACCGACGTCACATATTACTATTATCTAAATCCCTAAATCATTATAGGAAAAAACATATTGACCTGAAAATGTTTTTTTTAATTTAGTATCAAGACAGTATTCTCAATCATTTTATCGTTTCATTTTATATAAATCCCTCAATCATTAAAGGAAAAATTTAAAATAGTTTTTTAAATTTTGTAATTTAATAGTGTATAAATCGACGGTATTCATTCTATTAAAGATACATTATGGGAGATTTTTACAAGGAGTTAGCCATTCTTGCTATAACAGTTCAAAAATAGATGCTGAAACAAGAATATATTGAAAATTTCAGTCAAATTACTTTATCCTGAACAAAGTTGTTACCACTATAATTTTTTACTAGAAATAGTAGTTAAATTCATCAACACCGTTTTCCCATTATGGCCGATTGTTGATTGACAGGCGTTAACTCCACCTATATATTCTCGATTATCAAGTAATGTTTACAATGACTAGTACCGATAGCGTATTCGGTTTGAGACAGGACTGCAATTCAATTCGTATACATTTATTTTTTACTATAAATTAGAATTAAGACTTTTAATATATAGATAAGAAGAGAAAGTCTGCGATAGGATATTAAAGTTTGAAAGGAATGGGCCAAATCAACGAGGCAGTATTGTAAATAAATTATAATAAATAGCTGACTTCTTGCGTTGCCTGCGTGTACTCTTTAAAGTCTTTTGTACTTCAGGTAGGCCTAAGCGACTCCCTCAGCAGACGAATAGAAAACAGTCCGGAAGTATGATGACGTCAACGTCACGGAGAAGCCCCGCCCACGACGCCATAGTGATTAAATCAGTCAACGAAATCCTGTTTTAATCCGAGCCCAATCCAAGCCATCCGTAGGTCTACAGAGTTCATTTTGGGCTTGTTATTTAAATAAAGATCTAATTTATAATTTCTATGACTTCTGAGGCCCAAAGGAATACCGACAAAAGTCAGTTTTTGCTCTCCCACAATGTATGTTTAAAGATACATTATGGGAGATTTTTACAAGGAGTTAGCCATTCTTGCTATAACAGTTCAAAAATAGATGCTGAAACAAGAATATATTGAAAATTTCAGTCAAATTACTTTATCCTGAACAAAGTTGTTACCACTATAATTTTTTACTAGAAATAGTAGTTAAATTCATCGACACCGTTTTCCCATTATGGCCGATTGTTGATTGACAGGCGTTAACTCCACCTATATAGTCTCGATTATCAAGTAATGTTTACAATGACTAGTACCGATAGCGTATTCGGTTTGAGACAGGACTGCAATTCAATTCGTATACATTTATTTTTTACTATAAATTAGAATTAAGACTTTTAATATATAGATAAGAAGAGAAAGTCTGCGATAGGATATTAAAGTTTGAAAGGAATGGGCCAAATCAACGAGGCAGTATTGTAAATAAATTATAATAAATAGCCGACTTCTTGCGTTGCCTGCGTGTACTCTTTAAAGTCTTTTGAACTTCAGGTAGGCCTAAGCGACTCCCTCAGCAGACGAATAGAAAACAGTCCGGAAGTATGATGACGTCAACGTCACGGAGAAGCCCCGCCCACGACGCCATAGTGATTAAATCAGTCAACGAAATCCTGTTTTAATCCGAGCCCAATCCAAGCCATCCGTAGGTCTACAGAGTTCATTTTGGGCTTGTTATTTAAATAAAGATCTAATTTATAATTTCTATGACTTCTGAGGCCCAAAGGAATACCGACAAAAGTCAGTTTTTGCTCTCCCATAATGTATGTTTAACGAACCTGACATATTATCTAAATCCCTCAATCATTAAAGGAAAACCATATAGACCTGAAATTGTTTTTTTAATTTTGGAATTTAATGGTGTTTTGTTTTTGCAATTGAATGTAGGATTTTTTGCCATTGAATGTGTTTATAGAATGGAGAGGTTTTTTTTGCAAATTAATGACGGATTTTTGCAATTTTATGGTGGATTTTTTGCAATTTAATGGTGGATTTGTTTTTATTAATTTAACAATAACGTCCTTAATATTATATATTTTATAATATAAGGAAAAACATCTAGACTTATTATATAAGTTTTATAGAATTTTTTTTCACAAATCTTAAAATATTATCCTTAAACGATACTATTGGAGTGACAGATATGATATGAAACGTATTTTTTTTCTGTGATTTAGTATTCATTTTAACTCAGATGCAGAATGGGGTTCCAAAATAAGAAAATGAAACTAACACTGGAGCTCGACCAATTTTGGTCATTTTCATACAACCCGGTATCGAAATGGGGTATAACGTCCTCATTTTCTCCACGGACTGGGCTTACAAGACAGACATACGCGACCTCATAATGGTGCAATTGCCTACTCTTATATTGAATTCCAACCGCCAAGAGATCTTTTACGTGCACACCAATTATACACAGGATCTTCTTTTTTGTACCATCCAAATGACTATACATTTGGTTTCCTGTGTACTGTCGAAAAAACCATAATCAATGACAATATTAATTCATAAAAGATTGTAAAAAAAAGCTTTACATATGTTTGTCCAAAAACGACCTAGCTTGAGTTGAGTGACCGATAAACCCCATTCTCATTCATGTACTGAATAAAATGAGTATATATATATTTATATATAGATCTATTATTAATTAATAAGGACCAGTGAATAAATGCTGGGTCATACTAACTGGTCATTGTTTATTGACTATAAAACATGGTATACAGGTATATATTAACCAGTATATAAGTGTGTACACACTGAGTAAAACATGGTATGGGGTATATAAACCGGTATATAAGTTTGTATACACTGACTGTATAAACCTGTAATACATGTAAGTGCTGTGTCACCATGACCAGAATATACTGACTACTGGTACATTATGTAGTTTAATGGTTGAGAGCAAGACATTAAGTATTGATATTATACTAGTTCGACAAGTGCAATATCTGTATATTACGCAATGTCTTGCAGAGAGCATTAAACAACTTAAAATTCAGACACTATCCAGCATGTGCATTTCAATGAAATATGCCACACATGTCCAATATTGCAAATAGTATAAATAATGTACGCTTGGCACATTGCCCTTACCATTATTTGAAATAATGGTACGCTGACATCAAAGGATGATGTCACATCTGTATTTTGAAATCTTTTAAAGCATAATTAATTCACTGCATCAAGGGATTTTTACTATATCATAGTTAGTTGTGTTTATAAACCTATAAAGGTAAATCTCTTTGATCTTTGGGGTATATTCTATGACAGGTGGAAGCTTTGGATATATACAGAATGCAGGGGAATTTGAGGGTATTCTTCTGAAAATTTTTCTTTAAATCTTCAACGAGTTATTCTTCCAGGGTGGGTATGTTTTTCCATAGGAAAACATGATAAAAGGTTTTTTGTACGGCAATTCTGGAATATTCTCATTTTGCATACAAGTTACCATAGACAGTTTATAAGCAAGATAAGTCCTTGACTTTGGTTATGCTGGGGAAGAAAGACTTCAGAAAAAAACGGTGACAGAAAATCCTTGGCCTGCCAGCCTCGGTTTTTCTTTTTCTCAGGTTATTTTCTTCAATCTTTCTTCCCCAGCTCATACATTGGCTACTGTGTAATATAAAGTTTTATACATGGACTAAACAGAATATCTAAGCTACTGGAGAACATAAAGTTTTATAGCATTTCTCATTAACTGCATGTGTCTCTCGGTCTGATTTGAAACAACATGCATAATATAGTAATAAAAATTCAAATAATTTATCAAAATTCTAGTCACATTAACTTCAGAGAGCAACGAATAAAAGATGCAATGATTTATGATTTTGTACCACATTAAACCCATTCAAATTTGCATTTTAAATTGATGTTCATATGAGAATGTGCTCCACCCCTTTTTTTGAAGGGACAGGCTGTTCTGCAATAAAATACCCTGAAAAACAATCTGACTAAAACACAGATCCTATTTCAGTTTGTGTTTTATAGTTCAAAATTTTGTTTTTCTTGACTACATTAGGATCTGGAAAAGTTGGTATATAACCCGCAACTGCGTTCTCGATGATGTGAGGGATTAGGCAATGAAACAGTCTGTTACGGTGAATATTTGGCATGAGGTGCAGGGAACCCACTTGATCAATTAAATGTCTGACATCATAGGGTTTAAAGTCGCTTGTATGACCCCTGATGCAATCTTCCATTACAACTGGTCAGATCTTCATGTAGCATCGGCCATCGAAAGTATCAAAAGACAAAACGAAATATAGATCTGTATTTTATTTTAATCAGATTGATTGAAAAAAAAAAACGCAAACAGATAATAAATCTGTGTTACTATTTATCGATGATAAACAAATCAGCCAAGTACAAGTGTGGACCTACAGTCATTCTCAAATGTAGACATCAAGTCGAGTGGCTGGTTTTGATTTGCAGCTTGTACAGGCCTCTATCTAGGGGCGGGGGCAAGGGGCCATGTTTCCCCCCTCCGCCCCAGTGAGACTGGTCATCACTGTTCAGACCAGCACCTGCAGTCAGCTATGGGATTCCCAGATTTTAGTTTCTGTTTAGGGTCTGTATATACGTATGGTCCCCGCTCGACAAAATCCTGGATGACATCGCGCCTGGTACGTTCGTGCATTTTTTATGCGCGAACTCTTAGTTTTTCTATTACTGGCACGCGCACGGGCACTATTTTTTTTTGTTTTCCATGTACCAAAATCGAGGGTTTTGCGCGGAGGTACTTTTGAGGTATTAGCCTGAGAAGCATAACACTTGCCACTGTACCTGTATATCGCTAATTATAAATCGAGTGTGTGAAGACAGTTTCAGGGTTCCCGCGGCTTCGTCAAACATTTTTTCAAGGATATTCAAGGATAAATATACGTCAAATTCCAGGATTTTCAATGACAGTTTTAGCCTAAAGTTACCATTTTTTCATCTTAAAAACAACCAAAACATTACCAACTATCGTTATAATCTCATATTTAAAAGGAATTGAAGACATAAACTGTTTTTTATTATTACAGATCGACTTTCGGCACACCGGGGAAAACTCCCGCCATTTTTAAAACAGAGTTATTTCCCTTTTCGTTATTATGCTTAGTTTAATGTAATTACTAATACCGATTTTGATTAGTCAGTGTAGTGGCTTCTAGTATGTTAATTGGACAATGGAGTCACGTGAGAGTATTTGGTTGCCTAACGGTAAATGTCATTGGCTTATCTTGTTATTACGTGACAAAACACGGCTGTTTATTTAGATCAGTTGATTGACAGGTATACGTCAGTTATTGTTTAGTATTACCAGTATTACTTATAATCTAAACGGGATTTTCAGATCAACTTACTAGTATTACCAACGAAATTAAGGATCTTAACTGAAATTCAAGGATATTTTCCTATTTCCTTGAAATTCAAGGATATTCAAGACCTTGAAAATGTAATTTTAAATTTAAGGATATTCAAGGATTTTCAAGGACCGCGGGAACCCTGAGTTTATATAGATCACGCGAAAATTTTTCAATACAGAGTTTATTCTCGCTGTATTTGCAGCTAAGAAAACCAATGGGACTATTTTCTCAACAGTGTATGAACTTTTTCATAAACGATAATATCCTTACACCGAGAGAAATTATCTAGTCTCGGTGAATAGAACCATGGTTGTCTGGTAGAAAATTACTTTTGTATTTTTTGGAACGGAGAACAGCGATTTTAGAAGCAAACTAACCTGCCGCACATGATACTCATAATAAAAGGCGAGAACTCTTTTTGCAGCGGAAGCTTATCATTGAGTAATAGGTCATGGTTTTATACGTTTGCCGCATAAAAATCTAGCAAACAAGGTAAATACCTACGAATGTCGATAAAAAAAAATAACATTCGGATTATAACTCTAGACAAGGTGTGTTAATTAAAAAGGGTGTAAATTGAATATTATAATATGTATAGGAAGCCTAGTGACGAGTGTAGTAAGTGCTGTCCGTCCGTCCGTCGGTCCGGCGTCCATAATTGCTTGTGGACGATTCAGAGGCTAAAGTTAATATCCAATTGACTTTAAATTTATACACGGTGTTTAAGGTCATGAGACAAAGAAGCCTATTGATTTTTAGCAATTTCCGATAATTACTGTCAGAGTTATGGCCCTTGATCACTTCAAAAAGTCTTGTGGACGCTCTAGAGGCTAAAGTTAATAACCGATTAACTTTAAATTTATACACGGTGTTTAAGGTCATGAGACGAAGAAGCCTATTGATTTTCAGCGATTTCCGATAATTGCTGTTTGAGTTATGGCCCTTGATCACTTCAAAAATTCGTGTGGATGCTCTAGAGGCCAAAGTTAATATCCGATTGACTTTAAATTTATACACAGTGTTTAAGGTCATGAGACGAATAAGCCTATTGATTTTCAGTGATTTCCGATAATTACTGTCACAGTTATGGCCCTTGATCACTTCAAAAAATCTTGTGGATGTTCTAGAGGCCAAAGTTAATATCCGATTCACTTTAAATTTATACACAGTGTTTAAGGTCATGAAGCGAAGAATCCTATTGATTTTTAGCAATTTCCGATAATTACTGTCAGAGTTATGGCCCTTGATCACTTCGTAAATTCTTGTGAATGCTCTAGAGGCCAAAGTTAATATCCGATTGACTTTAAATTTATACACAGAGTTTAGGTCATGTGACGAAGAAGCCCATTGATTTTCAGCAATTTCCGATAATTACTGTCAGAGTTATGGCCCTTGATTTTTTTTTTTTTTTGTAAACAATATTTTATTTCAGAAATACATGAAATGGGATCAGGGAACAGGCAAAGGCTATATCACCCCTCTCCTCTGTGGACCCTCTAGAGACTAAAGTTAATAACCGATTGACTTTAATAATCATATTTTAGTGTATTATAAATGTTTCAATACCGAAAAAAGTAAAATATGCGACAACCCTTGTTTGCTGCCCGGACGATTTAGCTGCTGTGGGCGTATGTTTCGTTGCCTGGCAACTCTCGTTAAAAGTTGTACGCGAACTAAATGCGTTTGTTAGATACTGACAGAGCAGCCCGGAGTCGAGCAATCGCCGCCCGAGCTGTCTTCGTCAGCTAGTTTCAAAATGGCGTACAACCAGTGCAAGTGGGAAAAGACGACAATAAAATCAGAAATATGTTATTTATTATTGTCGCACTTATTACATCACTCCTGTCTAACAAATCATAAAGCTGTGGTGTTACGGTGGCGGCATAGTATTTCACCGTAACACCACAGCCACTCTAACCATTCATAATACATCTAACCATCACTCCCTACACTCCCTCGTCTACTTTCCCAAACGTCAACAACACATCTCATACATCCATTTCGCTGATTAACCCTTGTACCATGTCTACTGGATCCGGGCTTGTTGTACGTGGGGCATTGGGGTCGGTTGATGGGTTTAACACATACACATTAGATTATAAGGTCGGTCATTGAGTCCAGGGGTAAGATGGCCATATGGTTAGCATATGCACACTGTATCATAAGATCTTGTCATTGAGTCAACTGGCGTGGTTTCGATTTCCCGGTTGTACATGACAAGGAGTTATAGGGTCACCTGTCCAACCTTGTTGGTTTTCTCCGGGTTCTCTTTGGTTACCTCCCACTGCTTAACACACCTACGTGCTAGCGAATTTTTGAAAAAAAAATTGAAACATATCTTAGTCCAAAAATGACCTAGTCATTGAGTTTCCTACCACTGCTAAAAACCCCTTCATTCAAAGAAATTGTTTAAATAAATATGCAGCATATCAACTAGTTTATGTTGAGCAGAGGTATGAGGTTACATGTAGTTCCAGGCTATATGTACTTTAAGACATGCAACTAGGCTACATGTACTTTTAATCCTGTGCAGCTCATGGTAACGTGATCGCTTCAATATTTCATAATATTAGAAAACATGCAGACCTATAATAATTCTAATTTAACATCCTGTTATTTGAAACTATATTAGACAAGTGTATTGTAGAAAATATATTTTTATATACACACTAGGATAATAAAGACATTTACATCCTAGATAAAATAGATTTTTTTTTATATCTAACTGAGTATAAAGACAGTACATCCTGCTTTTTAACATTCTTATTGTACAGCTATTGTTGTTATCTGTTTTATCTAAGTTAGTCAATGATTATTTTTAGATAGATATAGATAGATAGATAAATAAAATGGGGTTTAACAAACTACATGTATGTTCTGCTCTGAACTGGGCCAATGAAGATGGGCATAAGCCATATATGTTGTGCCATGGGGCAAATTTTTCCAAAACAGCGATACTACGGTCTACTCTTAAATCGAATTACAATTATCAAGAATCAGCGTTGACATTTCTGGTGGTTTACCCACAGTTCTGTGCATTAAAAGGCAAAGAAGTTGCCGTAAACAGACCGTTTCATTGGCTAATCCCTCACCTCATCCAGAACACGTCAATAACAACTCTTTCAGATCATAGTGATCATATTGTACGGTAGTTAAAGATAAGTAAAATGAAATTTTGAACTATAAAAATGAAACGAAATAGGATCTATGTTTTTAATCAGATTTAATCCCTTATCAAAGTGAAAACATGGATAGATTAATTTAATTTAATGAATTCGGTAGCCATGATATGATAATCTGTTTATTATTAATATTCTTCCACACATTTTATTAAACAGAGCGGGATTAAAGGAATGAAAAGCGACCATTTTAGGAAAAAAAATAAAGATTACCAAATTTTCTTCTAATGATTGCCTAACCTAGATTAGGCCTACAGTTATATATTGTTGATGTAATCAATCATTTTATTTTAACGACCCTAGGCTAAAGACTATTAACTGTGCTTTCTATCGAAGTCATAAAAAACATTTTCATTTTATTACTGGGGATTTAAAGAGTAGATCTTCAAATATATATTGGCTATGATTTTGGAGAAAAATTATATCCCAGGACAGTCACTGAAGCTGCCAGGAAGTTTCGTTCCATAGACCGCTTCCAAACTATCCATGGTACTGTATGTAATACTAATTGTAGGGCCATATAACTGTCATATCTATTTATGTGACACAATCAATTTGGGTTGATATAATGGGCACAGCAGTTTCATTTTCAGACTCTCCATGAGCTTAAGGGTTTATATGTAATGTTCAATGTAGGCCTACTACTACTACTAGGCTAGTCAAAATTAAATTTTTTTCGAACAATCTTTTTGCTTACTCTATTTTCAATTCCAATGTCAAAAATTCTCTTTTGTATCTGTCTTCATTAGCCCAGCTGGTGCAAAAAAAGTAGGACTTAAACTCCATTTATTGCCCCATCTGAACAACTAGACTGTTCCATAGAAGAAATGAATCAGTCTTAAGCTGAATGATTTTTACCAGCCCACTCTCTGTAATTTTTGTCATATATCCTTTTCCCCATTATCTAATTGGTAAAATATTTAATAGATAATAATCTATTTTAAGAAAAAAAAAATAGCTAAACAATTTAATATGAAGAAATGAATGATTGGCTGATGAAATTATGTTATGAAACAGAAACCGCCACCACAAAAATCACTCACATGTTGGTTTACTTACCCGATAACAAACCCCATAACGACGTGTTCCAATTATCATATTTGAAACCAAATGTTACAAAAACACTAAGGCCTACTAATAAGCCTACAACGCTAAAAACAATTCTTGATGTAACGGAACATTCGCTTGGTAAAGCCATCCTTCGTGAATGACAGCTTTTCACCGATTGCACACCTAACGGTTTCGTCTGCTTACTTAATCGCTGTACGACTGGATAGACACGTTTAATGTTATGTCTGGATGTAAAAGACTTTCAAATCTCGCACAATCCCGTAAGTCCTTGTACAATCTCCCGAGATTTTATTGCGCCGGCATCATTATTAAAAAAATTAAGAACCTTGTTTTCGACTTCTTTTTTCATCTCCTAAAGCCACTGAACGAATTGAAGATGCCACGAGGAAAAGGACGAGGCAGAGGCCGATCGGCTAAACCAAAGGTCGAAGTTGTTGCGGAACCGATGACAGGTAAAAATATAATAAAACAAATCATGTATAATAATTATATTCATTTTGGTCGGAGACAACTGTTGTTTAAACAAAAAGCGAAAGTAGATTTTTTGGATATACAAAGAAAAACGTGAATCTGAAACCTCCTAGATCAAGGAGAAGTTCAAAATATAAAACTACTTTTTTTTTTCACTTCATTCTTCTTAATTGACTTGCTGTCCATGAGAATTTGTATCAATTATTAAATGTCGTTAAAGTTAAAGCCTGGTGCACAACAAGCAACGAGTTTGGCGACAATTGTTGCCGCAATGCGAGTTTACTACACGACGACTTTGGCGATCACATTAAAAAAAACCTGTCACATGCTTTGTCATGTGACACCTCCAAATGCATTTTAATCCTCATCGTGTTGAATACTTTTCAATTAATATTGTTTTGTACATGATGTCTCATGCGGCTATATATAGGCGTCATACTACAACGCCGGTCACATGCAGCACATTTATAGTATTCTAAGCAACAAGCTCAAATGTGCAATATGTTATGTATAGAAAACAAGTTGTGTGAGGAAATATTCCAAAGTATCCTAAATATAATTAATCCTCTCATTATCAAAGAAACAACCCAGATCCAGATGTAACAACCAATAACGCCCTTGGCTTTCAGCGTCTTTCACCCTCCCTTTTCTGGCAAACAAACATCCATTCTTATTACCATCTATGAATCGTAGGACTATATTATTATTGAGTAAATTGTTAAATAGACGGAACAATCCACTGGGCCTACCACATGTGTTCGACAGCTCACATGTTTAATAATTAGATTACCCGAGCCACTTGTGCATGCAACAGAAAAAGATTGCGAGAAACCTTGTATGTGGTTATGTCACATGAGAAGAATAACCAAAATTGATTGGTTTAATAATTGAATTTATTTCCTTGGTTTTTCACTTAACTTGTTGCTGTGACGATTTGTTGCCGACGAAACAACAACTTGAGCGATCTTATAAAACATGCCTGAAATTGGCTAGTGACAAAAAATTTCTTACGATCAAGTGCACACACTAGACAAGTTTTTGATTTTTCATTGTCAGCGACCAAAATCGCCTATGTTGTCGTGTAGAGTGTGCCAGGCTTAACCAGTTCAACAAGATTTTCAGTTAGGCTGAAAGAGTCCAATTAGTGTTACTATTATACTACCGGTACTTAGGCGTTTATTATACTATTGGTACTTAGGTTTTTAAACTACCTGTACTTAGGCTATCCAGATAATACTAATATTACTACACATACAAATACAAATAAATATCTGGGGTGCCATTCTGTATGTACAGAAGGACATCAGATCGACTGGAAAACTCTGTAATGGTACCTGACTTCCGACAAGGTAGTTCAGTTCTGGACTGCAAAATGGTCGCCTGTCAATCCCTGTCATTGCCTGTACAATGTAAAGTAACATTTTGCTTGCTTTATCTTGCTACAGTCAGTACAATGTATGTTTGACACAACACACTGTTGAAAATGTGTCCTAAACGCACAGAGCAAGTTCTGGGCTGAACTATCTGTAAGGGTCCCCATCCCAAATGTTGACTGTAGTCTGGTTTATTTTTATACGCCCACATGGAAATGTGGTCGTATATTGTCGTCGCCCTTTCTATCCGTCTGCCTGTTTGTCCGTCCGTCCGTCGTCCACAATTTCTTGTGAACGCTCTAAAGTTAATATCCGATTGACTTAAAATTTATACACAGTGTTTAAGGTCATGAGACTAGGAAGCCTATTGATTTTCAGCGATATCCAATAATTACTGCCAGAGTTATGACCCTTAATCACTTTGCAAAATCTTGTGAACGCTCTAGAGGCTAATGTTAATATCCGATTGACTTTAAATTTATACACAGTGTTTAAGGTCATGAGACGAAGAAGCCTGTTGATTTTCAGCGATATCCAATAATTACCGTCAGAGTTATGACCCTTGATCACTTTGAAAGTCTTGTGAACGCTCTGGAGGCTAAAGTTAATATCCGATTGACTTTAAATTTATACACAGTCTTTAAGGTCTTGAGACGAAGAAGCCTATTGGTTTTCAGCAATATCCAATAATTACTGCCAGAGTTATGACCCTTGATCACTTTGAAAAATCTTGTGAACGCTCTTGAGCCAATTGACTTTAAATTTGTACACAGTGTTTAAGGTCATGGGACGGAGAAGCCTATTGATTTTCAGCAATATCAGATAATTACTGCCAGAGTTATAGCCCTTGATCACTTTGAAAAATCTTGTGAACGCTCTAGAGGCAAAGGTTAATATTTATTGATTTTCAGTGATATTCTCTAATTACTGCTAGTGTTATGACCCTTTGAAATATCTTGTGGACGAAGGCCATGAGACAAACAATCAAAACAATTCTGACAATTACTTAATGGGCTATTACTCGTAATAAGATTTTCATGTGTTGTAAATGTTCTCCTTACTGACAAAAGAAAAAATAGGCGACAACCCTCGTTGACTGCCCGGACGACTTAGCTGTTGTGGGCGTATGTTTCGTTGCCTGGCAACCTATCTTTATGACTGCCATTATACTGCCTTTTACTGGAAATTTATTTCTGTGAATTCCAATTTTAAAGATATATATAGCAATAATTTTTACCATAATATCACATGACAACCTTCTAGACATTACAAACTTAGGTGGAAACCGTTGCGTGAAGTCAGGTACCATTACAGAGTTTTTAAAACCATCAGTTAATCTGTATACAGAGAAAAGGGTCTACCCTGGATACTTTTGTCTTTGAAGGAATTTAAGTAGACAGCACAACGCTTCATGGGAAATTTATTTACCATTATATTATTTGTTTGTTTCTTTCTTTCGGGTAGCATTGTTCCTTTGTTTCTATTGGGTAGCACGATTTACCCAAATCCACCCACACCCATCATTATTTCAACTCATATTGCAATAATTTATATCGATATTTGATCATATGCTATTCTATATGCAAATTGTCATACCCACATGGATTCGTCGTATATTGTTATCGCCCTTTTTGTCTGTCTGTCCGTCCGTCCGTCGTCTACAATTTCTTGTGAACGCTCTAGAGGCTAAAGTTATCCGATTGACTTTAAATTTAAACACAGTGTTTAAGGTCATGAGATGAAAAAGCCTGTTGATTTTCAGCGATATCCGTTAATTACTGCCAGAGATATGACCCTTGATCACTTTGAAAAATCTTGTGAACGCTCTAGAATCTTAAGTTAATTTCCAATTGACTTAAAATGTAAACACAATGTTTAAGGTCATGAGACGAAGTAGCCTATCAGCGATATCCGATAATTACTGCCAAAGTTATGAACCTTGATCACTTTGGAAAATCTTGTGAATACAGTGTTAAAGGTCACAAGACAAAGAAGCCTATTTATTTTCTGCAATATCAGATAATTACTGCCAGAGTTATAGCCCTTGGACGCTCTAGAGACTAAAGTTAATATCTTTGGATGCCTTAATGTCATCGAGTCAACTGGTGTAGTTTCAATTCCCCAATTGTACATGACAAGGAGTAGAGTCACCTTTACTACTACCTCATGATTTTTCTCCAGGTCCTCTGGTTTCTCACTCTGCTAAAGAGCCCTACTGAACCATATGTTAGTCCCAAATTGTCCATGTTTGTTTTGAGTGGACATTAAACCTCATCTCTCTCTCTCTCTCTCTCTCTCTAATTTTGAATTAAAAAGGAACATTTGGTATACAGAACCATAAATTATCAAAAATCAAAATGAATTATTGCAATGTGAGTTGAAATAATGGTGGATTTGGGTAAATTGTGCTACCCGTTACTTGTATCGAATTATTGTTGAATTGAAACTGATAATTTTTTCATTGCAGCAAATCTTTGTGAAATATTTTTGTTTGTATGTTGGAGGTGATAGATTCGGGTTATAGTCGTTCGAATTGAGGTGTTCTAAATTTAGACAAAAGCAGTACTATTATGTCAAATGTTGCGAATTTGGTAAGAAAAATACCATAGGACAATTGGACAGGCTGCAAGTTCTGGAACAGAAATAATCGTGTGTAACTTTTGGTAGCTTATGGTTTTCAATATTCTTGGCTGTGTTTCTGGTGAAATTAGTTTTCAATCGTTTATATAAAATGTGTAGATTATTAATTAGCCCCAGTGTAGTTTTGGATTTGAAAGATCACCTGTCCGTTGGAATTCAATATAAGAGTAGGCTATAGTGCTACTGCCTGGGCAAAATTTCCTTTACAGCACACTATGGCGTATGCCCGTCTTCATTAGCTCCCAGTCGGTTGCCCGTCTTCATTAGATCAGTCGGAGCAGAACAATACAACGTTAAACCCCATTTCATTTGGTGGGGCTACAGAATTTTTTCTAGGGGCTGAGGACGTGGCTGACTAAGAACACTCAATAGAAATCATTATTGTTGGCAAAAGGTTTTGGGGAGCTAATTCGATGGGGGGGGGGCCTATGGGCCCGCTTCAAAATCTATATTTAGATCAAAAACATAATGAGGCAGAGTGGTTTTATTAAACCAGTTTTTTAAAACAGTATAATGGCTAATGCTTCCTCTACATTATTTTGTAAAAATGGTTAAGAATCAGTCTCACCAGAAGTTAAATGTTTGGAATGATTGAACGATTAGGCTACCGAAAGATGCCGTCAACAAAAGTCAAGCGAAACTGCAGTCTGTGTCCTAATTCTTTACTTCAGGAATATTTCATACTTTTATGAAACTTTAGTCGTAGGCCAAACCAATGTGATTTTCAGTTCTTCGGTTTCTTAATAAATAGCCACTTGATTCTGGCGAAAGTTATTTGGAAATAAAAGTTTTTGAATAGCTTAAAGCGATAATTTCATATTTTATAAGAAAGTCAAAACATTATTATTTCTATGTCTTTTGCTCAATAGGTTGTCAACTCACTTATCCATCTGTCACACAGGAAATAATAGCAAAATTACGTACCTTGTTTTTCAATACCCCCCAATGCAATAGCTGTCTTCAAATGTTTGAATTTGAATTTGAAAGTGGTATTTTTGCCAATTTCTCAACTGACAATAGTGAATTATAGGATTAATAGGATTATTCTTTAACAATGTAAGACTGTTTATAGATACCGTCTTTTTTAATACATTTTAAAAATATAACTTAAAAATATGAAATTGCAGCTTTAACCTAGTAGGCCTACTTTTGATTTTTAAATTAGTCTTTTCCCCGAATAAAAAATAAGCAAAATGAAAGTTTGGAATAGCTCGACCAAGTAGGCCAACTTTTGGTGTTTAAATTTGACTTTTTCCTGAAAAAATAAAAAACTTTTTGACAGGTTTTCACGAAGCACAGACAATCAAATTGGTGTGGGCTAAATGAGAATTGGATATTTTCTTCATCAATTTTGTTGTATGGGATTGGTTAAATAAAAAACACTGTTTATGGATAGCAATTTTTCCTCAGCAACGTTTCATCATATGAAATTAACCACGGTACGTTACTTTTGATTGTTTTATAGGAAACTTTGATTATATTGATATTTATATTTTGTGACTTTTTCTAGAATTTTCGGTACCAGAAACAAAAGAAGACACAAGTTTCCAGAAAACTGAAGAACCAGTCGATACCAATATTGCCAAAGTTGATGTACAATCGGATGAAGAAATGGTGGATACAGCTAATACTCGTTCTAAAACTGAACCTACTCCAGAAGAAAATTCTACATTAGCAGCAGAAGTTGATGTTTTTTTAAAAGAAATGAAAGAAATTTCGGAATTGATCCCAGAAAATCAACTAATGGGAGATAACTCTGATGGGACTACCGCTGGACCTGAGCAGACGTCTGAGATGGATCAGTCAACTTTAGGACAAGACTTTGTCAGATCTACCAAACAGCCTGCTATGCTGTTAAACGAGAAAATACCCGGTCTGAAGTACGAAATAACGAGAATGTCCGACGATCCGAAGGTCCCAGAATGTGAGATGAAAGTATGTGTCAATGGTGAAGATTTCTTGGCAACTGCACGATCGAAAAGGCTGGCTAAACAAGAAGTAGCTCGTTTGCCTCTGATGAAGTTCTTTAATACTGTTTGTGTTCCAGGTAAGTCCATTTTAATTTATTTTTTTGAATTTTTATGGATATGTTGAGTGTATTTTTCAATTTATGAAGACCAGTACTGTGCATACATTTTACATCACCACATTGACAGGTTACAAAAAGAGTTTTGGTGGGAACTCAATTATATTTTAAATTGTACTGGTAATATTAAATCTATTCGACACACACAAATAAATGGCAACATGCATGTGAAAGGTTTGTATTAATTTGAAAAATTGAGAGTAGACCTTACAATTACTACCAGCGCCTATTTATAGAACCTGGTAAATACTGGCGTCAATATCAGTTCACTACAGATATGTAACAGGCATTGCCCAAGAAAAACCTTCGCAAGTATGGCAGAAAGTGTTAAATAATATCATTTTTATGTGAAATTCCAAATTGTTTTTAGATTTTAATTGTATTATGAGTTCGTGTGTTGGATTAATTATGTTTAAAACAAGTAGGAGAATTGATTTCATTGATATCAATACGTCATCTCACTTGAGTGATACTTGATAGAGGGGAGATAACTGTAACTAAGTTGTCATGTACATTACCTGTTACGAGTTCCAGTCTTGAAGGTGGGTTGGGATGGCCTAGTGGTCTAGAGTGCCGCGCTTCGACCTCTAGCTGGCCGGTCACCTCTGGCTTGCGGCTGTGGTTTTGATACCTGGTGTGAGCGTATTGAAATAAAAGAAACCATATGTTAGTCCCAAAATGACCTAGATTGTGTCAAGTGGAGGTTAAACCCCATTTCTCTCTCTCTCATTTTTAAGCCATCACTGTGAGGGTTTCAGTTACACGCCTGTGTTAATGGAAAACGCTTTGCTCACACTTGCTTTTCTAGAACAAAATCAATCTAATATTCGTATACAATTTTAATTAAAACAACATGGAATTTCACATGAAACAAATTTATTTAACAATTTTTGCATCACTTTATAATCTTAATTATGAATGTTTTATATTTGACAACACTCAGCTTTGACAGAACAATATCCAAAGCAAAATAAATACCTAGAGAAAGAACAGTACAGGAATACAACAAATGCAACACAAATTAATTAAAAAAAAACCCAATAACCCTAATAAGCTTAAACAATTTAAAATCGTATGAATATATTGAAGTCTTTGATCATTTTATCTCTTGCAAAGCAAACTGCTATGGAAATTATGTTTCTAGTAACATGTTGAATCCTCCGTTGTACGTGACAAGGAGTAGGGTGTGGCCTGTCCAACCTCATTGGTTTCCTCCGGGTCCTCCGGTTTGCTCTCACTGTTAAAGACCCCTATGCGCAAGCGAATTATTGAAATAAAATTAAACCATTTATATGTTAGTCCCGAATTGACCTAGTTTGTGTCGAGTGGGCTTTAAGCCCCATTTTTCTCTCTCTCTCGTTTCTAACATATGAAAATCGGTTTAAAAATGGTTTAATTCTGTTCTCTATTTACATAGATAAATTAAATAAAAAATATGTGTACATTTGGCATCCACTGTTATAAGCCAGTGTTGTGATGATTGTCTCTGAAAATTTTTGATGGGAGATTACATGTATGTACAACTGATGTTTTATTTTTGTTTTCTTATTGAATGGGTGGCTGAATGGTTAGTCTGTGCTTGTTTGATCACAAGGTTTGCCTTTGAGTCCAGTGACGTGGGTTTTATCCGGGATCTCTGGTTTCCTCCCAATGTTAAAGACCTGTATGCATTAGCAAATTATTTTAATAAAATTGAACAATGTGTGTCGAGTGGACGTTAAACCCCACTTCGTTCAAAATAAAATAATTGAATGAAATTTTCAATATATTCATTTTGCATTATCTTTTTTTGGAAAATTATAGCGAGAACAGCCAGTTCCTTATTTAATTCTTACTTACTGCCCCTTTAAATGATTAAAATGATTAAATATGAGCGTGGTTTAAGCTCTTGAGAAATTTGGTATTTTCCCACAAGTCCAAATCACACATCGTTACTTTAAATATACATTTTACTCATATTTAGAGATGGGATGAAAATAGCTTGATATTTTCCAAAAGAAGCAAATGATGATCACTTGATCAGGTACTCAAAAAGGCATGATAGTTTAAGAACATTTGAAATTTTTCGATATTAAATTTGTACCATTTCGATGTTACGCGACTAGGTGAACAAACTGAAAATTGATTTGGGGATTCGCACCTTGGATAACCAGATCAGATTTACTGTCTTTTAATGTGATTTGGACCTGGCACTTGTTACTCTGTTTAAAAACAGAATCCCAGATTTTTTTTAATGACCAAGCGCTATTGTATTCTCTTCTCTGCAGACGGCATTCCATATTGGTTGATTGTATGGTATCTATAATTAACTTAGTCTTCGCACAACGCTCAAATAAAGTAGTTTTAGATTACTCAAGAAATTTAGCTGAAGGGGGGAAATTATCGACATTTCGAAACAACCAAACAAATTAACACAAGAGAGAAAGAAATATCGCTCTCTAATTCTAGCTCTGTAATATTCGCCTCTTAGCGTTAAATACATTCCACGGTTACATATCGACATAGGCAAGCTATTGGTTTATAAACAGGATGGAATGTAATGGCTGCGTTGATTGGCTCATCTGCCCTGAAGCAGAAACCTGAGTCTGTTTCATTTTCCATTGTTTGTTTAACTAGTTCCTTCTGATTCCGTCAAAGACTTGCAGACTCTTTAATTTATTTCTGCAGTTCAGACTTAAAAGAATTTCGTGCATGTTTTGTTTAAAGTTAAAAGTACACACCCTGAGGTGGTGAAGGTTAGATTCTGATTAACTGAATGTCAAGATGTACGTAATTTCTCGCACATTTTTCTAACATTGTATTCTTGAGCATTTTCATATACTACTTAGATATATGCATACACATGTCTTTAATTTTTGAGTTGATACCAGAATCTGTTGTATTTTGGGGGGCGGGGGGTGGTTAGCATGTGTGCGTTGCATCATACGGTCTGTCATTCAGTCAACTGTTGTTGTTTCGACTGCCTTGTAGGTTTTCTTTGAGTCTTCATATTTTCTCCCACTGCTAAAGACCCCTACGCTCAAGAGAATTATTGAAATAAAATTGAACCATGTGTTAGTCTCAACATTAACTAGTTTGTGTCTAGTGGATGTTTTTGCATTTATACATCCATGTACTGTCCGGTATCTAAATCTTTTATTATCTGCCTCCATCTCTTGGACTGAATATTTACACATATATATATTTGACTAGTTACAGAAGTCAGTTTGGCAATTTACGAACAGTTCAAGAGTTCGTAATTCTCCAGTTGTACAAGTGAAATATAAGGAATAGTAGAAATGGGGTTTAATGTCCTACATTTCTGCTCCAATCTTGTCATGGAATATTTAACGTGAGGTGTTACATGTATGTCTAATCGCAAAAACTAGGCATTTTTCCTTGATAGGCGATCCGCTCTGCTCCAGGGACAAAAAACAGACTAGAACACACACTCTCTCTCTCTTTGCTGCTGATGGCGTGAAAATTTCTGTCAGTGTAAAAAACTAGGCATCTTTCCTTTATAGGCTATCTGCTCTGCTCCAGGGATGAAAAACAGACTAGAACACTCACTCTCTTTCTCTCTCTCTCTCTCTTTCCCCCCTCTCTCTCTCTCTCTCTTTTCTGCTGGTGGTGTGAAATTTTTGTCAGTGTAAAAATTACATGTAGGCATTTTTCCTTTATAGGATCCGCTCTGCAGCACTAAGGCTATCCGCTCTGCACCACTGATGAAAAACAGCCTAGAACACTCTGTCTCTCCCTCTCTCTCTTTCTTTCTCTCTGCTTCTGATGGTGTGAAGATTTGTCAGTGTAAAAGACATTATAAAAGGGTGTTATAACAGCAGCAACCCAGGTGTTAGAGAACAGTCATAACTCCTGAAAATAATAAAAACATGATCATTCTACCATGTAATAAGTTGCATTCTGTTTTATCATTGAAAAACACATTGAAAACATGTGGTTGATGTGGTGAAAACCGTCTGATTAAAACCGTTCCCAGGTGTTCTGTTCAAATCTTTCTGTTTTTCAAATCCAATCAACCAAGATTTACGCTTTCTACTCTGTTGTTTTGATGGATTGACGAGAGTTTTTAAATCGTTAAATGTATGAAGTTAGTTGATTGGTTAATGATGCAGTCATGTGTTGCAGATGTTGTTTGTTGATAGTTGCGGAAAGGAATTGTTTTTATTTGTTTGGTAATAAGAATTAAGAGTGATGAAGAAACGAACTGAATAACATTTGACCACCCACTAAGATCGTTATCTCTGTAATAAACTGTTTTATGTTACATTATGTTTGTAGTACTGGTGTTAATAAATCTAAGAGGCTGTTTAATGTTGCAATGATAAAACAACTTAAAGGGGTACTGTCACTCTCACCCAAGAAAAAAGGGGTTGGGTCATAAGATATGTCAGTGATAAGGTCAGCTGGAAACCGTTGTTCCGATATCCCGGTTGTACATGACAAGGAGTCAGGTCACCTGTCCAGCCTCATGGTTTTTTGCCGGGTCTTCCGGTTTCCTGCCATTGCTAAAGACCCCTATGCACAAAAGAATTGTGGATATAAAAAATTAAACCCTATTTTAGTCCCGAAATGACCTAGTTTCTGTCGAGTGGAAGTCAAACCCCATGGGTTCTTCTCTGGATTCTTCTGCTTCCCTTACCACTGCTAAAATACCCCCTTACTCCAAGCTAATAATTTACCTGTCCATACACCCTACACTTCTTTGAATTCCAACTGCCAAGATAATTTTTATCACTTACTCTTTAGATCAACTGATACCACTTACTCTCTCTAGAACACCTGACACCACTTACTCTCTAGAACACCTGATGTCACTTCCACTCTCCAGAACAGCTTACACTTACACCACTTTCTCTAGAACACCTGATACCACTTACTTTCTCTAGAACACCTGATACCACTTGCTCTCTACAGAACACCTGATACCACTTACTATCTCAGAACATCTGATACCACTTCCTCTCACCACAACAGCTTACACCACTTTCTCTTGAACACCTGATACCACTTACTATTTCAGAACATCTGATACCAAGTTACTCTTTAGAACACTTGATACACTTACTCTCTCTAGAACACACGATATCACTTATTCACTCTAGAACACCTGATATCTCCTTTCTCTTAAACACCTGATACATCCTACTCTCTCCAGAACACCTGATACCACTTACTCTCTCAAAAACACCTGATATCTTCTACTCTCTCTAGAACACTTGATATCACTTACTCTCTCTAGAACACCCGATGTCAATTGCTCTCTCTAGAACACCTCATACCACTTACTCTCTCTAGAATGTCTGATATCACCTACTCTCACTAGAATACCTGTTACCATTCACTCTATAGAAGACCTGATACCACTTACTCTCTAGAACACCTGATACCTCTTACTCTCTCTAGAACACCTGATACCTCTTACTCTCTCTAGAACACCTGATATAACCTAGAACACCCAGTACCACTTAATCTCTAAAACATTTGATATCACTTACCCTTCAAAATACCTGATACACATACTCTTAGATGACCGTGTGCCATTAACTTGAAACACTTATATCACCCTCTCTCTAGAACAGGTGATGCCACTTATTATATGGATTACCCAATACAACGTACTCTAGGAAACCTGGAAGTTATAATTCATATAGATAATAAATGTTGCACCTTCCTACAAGATGGATTTCCCAAGATTGCAGAGGTCTCATAAAATTTAAAATTGCATTTTAAAAAAATTAGCCAATGTTGCAGTTTTTCTTGTGAAAAAGGATATATTTGTTGTTTTGTGTTTTGGCAAAGATATAAGATAAACTTGTAAAATATACCACAGTTTAAATCCAAATGAGATAAGTATTGATTTATTATGTTCTTAGTCATATTAAAGATACACTATGTAAGAACTAAATCTTCCTATTTGTGGGTGTGGATTTGGATGGTGGATAGGTTAGTTTGTGCGCGCTGCATAGTACACTTGTGTTCATTAGCCCAGTCACAGCCTATTTCGTTTAAATAACAATCAATTTTTATAATACCAACAGTCTGGGGGATCTTTAACGTACTTATTTATAATATCAACTGTCAGGGGGGTTGTTGGTGGATGGTCGAATGGTTAGCATGTGAACGCTTCAACGTAAGGACTTGTCATTGAGTCAAGTTGTGTCGTTTTGATTCCCAGGTTGTACGTGACAAGGAGTGGGGTCGCCTGTCCAATCTTGTGGGTTTTCTCTGGGACCTCCACTTTCCTCCCACTGCTAAAGACCCCAACATGCAAGCGAATAATATTAAAAAATATGTTAGTCCGGAAATGACCTAGTTTTTGTTGAGTGGACATAAACATAAACCCCATTTCTCTTTCTCTCTGTTACAAGCTTTTTTTCTTATGGCATCATAATCAACTCTCTAGAGGATCGGATATTAATTGGATTAGGCCATCGACCGAAAAAATTGAAAATCAAGACTTTGTTTATTATTGTAGCTAGGACAATTATGCTATTCTTGTCAAAACTTTGCTCAGAATAAAGTAATTTGATCTAAATTGTCAACATATTGTTCTTTCCTTATAATAAAAGCAAGAAGGAACAGGGTCCTGTTTCTCGAAATCTTAACGATAGATAAAATCCATATTTTAGTAAATACTTCAATTTTGATTGCCTAAGTCCTAAAATCAATCAGGGGGTTGGGATGGCCTAGTGGTCTAGAGTGCCGCGCTTCGACCTCTAGCTGGCCGGTCACCTCTGGCTTGCGGCTGTGGTTTCGAGCCGTGGTGTGAGCGTATGTGGCATGGAGATAGGGGCGCCTTCTCTACCTCGTGGGTTTCCTCCGGGCACTCCGGTTTCCTCCCACTGCTAAAGACCCCTACGCACAAGCGAATTATTGAAATAAAATTGAAACCATATGTTAGTCCCAAAATGACCTAGTTTGTGTCGAGTGGACGTTAAACCCCATATCTCTCTCTCTCTTTCTCCTAAAATCAATCATCTATTAAATTGTAAAACAGGCCCCTTCTCTTTATTTAAATCTGCCATAATGCATCTTTGAAATATTTACTTTTAGGCATTTTACGCCTAGATTGATAAAAACAAGTGTTTTTTTTTTTGTTGCAATGTTTATAAGTTAAATTTTTTAAAGAAATTTGATAAAGGTTGCTTAATTCTGAAGGTTTAGGATAAAGTGAAGGATTTTGTATCAGAAAGTCTTTTCTATTTTTATTCTCTGCTGCTTTGATATTTGCCAAATAAAACATCTTTATCCTTGATACCAACTCGAGTTGTTACGACATGCTATTTGCAAAATGTCAAAGTTTTTCAACAGGTTCGGGTTCTCCACTTAGAAGGGCAACAGACTTTGATGCAATTTTTATTTGCTGCACATCTATCGGACTGAAATTGGGCACATGCTCACCTTTAATTGGTTCCTGCCTTTCTTTTCTGTCTGATATTCATTACCTTCTTCTTGCCTTCTGTTAGTGTTAACCATCTGACTCGCTTTCTTGGTTAGAAAATTCTTCACATGCTTAACCCTATGCTGCTCATGATGGGATAAGGGTTGCTTCTTAAACCGTACTACTCGCTTTTTTGGTGACAAGATTCTTGCATTTTCGTCTCAAACCCTTATAAGACCCCAAACTGTGATCAATTTTAAAGATTTTTTTTTTAACCATTTTGCTCACTTTCTTGGTTATCCAATCTTATATTCCCGAGATTTTAGTTATTGAATTTTTGACCTAGCCTCAATCATCATTACTAAAGTCGACGCGATAAAAAACATAGTCATGATTATCCATTTCATGATTGAATCGTGAATGAAAGTTGAGCATCAAATATGATCCTAATCCAGTAAATATCACAGGCTAGCGGTGACATCAAGAGTTGATTATGGTCTGGGTAACATTTCATACCTAACGCCGATTTAGCTCTTGCATAATGTATGTTTAAAGTAAAAAATTGTATGGATAATCCCCCCCCCCCCCCCCCAAAAAAAAAAAAAATTGTGTCCCTAATGTGACAAATGCTAAAAGTACACTATAGTTATATTGACTATAAGCAGATGACCCAGTGCTGCACAAGTTTTGTTGTTTTAATCGAATTGATATTGTTGTTTTAATGAAATTGATGGTTGTGTATGGCTGTTTGTATTAATGTTTTAGTACTTTGTTGTTATGACAGATTGGTAGTTGTGTTTGTTTTATTATTTCATCATGAAGCACCTAAAAGCAAATCGATTAAGAAAATATCGATTAAATAAACTCAGTAGCTGAGTAGTAGTAGTACTTTTAGTGGTATTGCAAGATAATCAAATTGTTAAAGCACTACAATCTTTTTGATATGGGTTGTCTGTCTTTTCTGTGTTTTGGTTTACAGCTCTCTTGCTTTGTTTCGGTAAAAGTTGTAGTCTTGCTATTCTAGGTGGAAAATGAAATCTGAGGAAGACAGGCATATCAATTAACCAAATTTTTAATTTGTGTGCATGTACATGGGACCATGTTATTTTGTCCCGTCCAAATGACTAGACCCTGACAAGGTAAAAGTAAAATCTGAGATGTCCTGGTTAGTGAGCATGTGCTTTATTCACCAAGTCACACCTTTGGGTGAAGCAGATATCAACCCCAACTATATGTCTCCCACTAAACCAAGTGAACTAAAACAAAGTTTAACATCATGCTTTTCTGCAGCAACTGAGCTATTGGGGAATTTTGCCTGGACAGTAGCACTACTCCTGTATCGAATTCCAACTGTCAAGCATTATTGTAGTGCATGTCAATGTTTTTTGTCCCATCCAAATGACTACATTATCAATTACCAACACAATGATCGAACACAGGATTCTATTCCCCAGTGGTACATGTATGTGACGAGGAGTAGGGGCACCTATCCAACCAACCTTGTGGGTTTTCTCTTGGCCCTCCGGTTTCCTCCCATTGCTAAAGACCCCTTCGCGTAAGTTAATTAATGAAATACAAGTAAACGGTATGTTAGTCCCAAAATGACCTAGTTTGTGTCGATTAGAAGTTAAACCCCATTCCTCTCTCCCTTACGCACTGGGCCACCGAGCCACAGTGGCTCCAACTGCAACAAGTGTATGATTGTGTGTGCGTTTATCTCAATATAAACACAAGTTTACACGTATAAATTAGCTAATAAAACCCTCTTCTGTTATAGCATTTACTCTAACATAAAAAAAATCCCTATAATACATTAAATGTTTGTTTATTAGAAGTCGTACTAATATAAAGAGGACAAGTATGTGATTGTGAACGTTCGTATTTTGGTTAGAGACGGGTTTATCTTGTCTGACTATAATTTACACACTAGAGAACACCAAATGTACTAGACGATCGGATCAAACACACACACACACATACATACCACTAGCTGGCGGAGAGCTAGCCAGGAGCTGGCTATAACACAGAGTTATAACTATGTACTCACTACTAGGGTATCCTTGGTGTACTCGACAATCGGATTATTTTAAATATGATCGATATGTATCAAGATTTGGTGAGTTTTCGTTCAATTTATTTGTAGATTTAGATGTGAAATTTATTTGCAGATTTAAGAAATATTTTAATTTAATTTTTGGTGATTTTCTACTTTTGATTTCACTGACGTTTTTTCCTTCTATTTTAATAAGGTCCTGTGTTTAAGCTCTTCTGGCAGTTGAAAATTTAAATATTTAATTTTATTTATTAATATATATGTTCAGACTAGATACATGTAATCCAAAAATCCCTCCTCATTAATTAGTAGTACAGACACACTGAAAGGTGAATAGAGAAGAATTTTATTTGTAATTCTCTTTGGTTTTACGAACCTTAAATTCAAAATATACGCTAATCAGATTTATTATTTTGGATTTGTTTCCTTCCTGAATTGTTCAGTATAGAATTCTAAATATAAGATTAGTTCATTGAAAATGAAGAAAGAACACTCAGGACTCAGACTCTCAAATGAAACATGATTCGTGACTTGTGACTTCAAGATTATGGATTAAATAAAAGCCCAGGATTTCTGGTTTTATTGGTGTAAATGTTTTATTTTCACTAATTTACTCAATTTGAGATGAAATTAATTTTAAGAAAGTCACAATATCAGTTTTTTTACGGCTTAATATTGAAAATTGAATATTTAACATTTGATTAAGAAAACTGTCCTACCCTGGAGTTTGTCGGATAAAAAAGAGGCTATTATCAATTTTAGGTTTACATGTATATCATTTGGCGTCTCCAGAGTGTGCTGCTAAATTTTTGATTGATATCTTTGTAAATATTAAATGGAATTGAACCTTTTTTAATCTGATATTTTTTGGACATTGATATTCACTACATTGCTTAAATATTGTGTGCAGTCAACTGGCCTTGTTTCGATTGCCCGGTTGTACGTGACAAGGAGCTGGGTCCTCCGGTTTCCTCCCACTGCTTAAGACCACTATGCACAAGTCAATTATTGAAATAGAAATTTAGCCATATGTTAATCCTGAAGTGACCTATCTCTCTCTCTCTCCCCCCCCCCTCTCTCTCCCTTTTTGTAAATACTGAACCTTTTTTGACTTATTTTTGGACATGGGTATTCACAACATTGCTACATATTATAAAGACAGAGAATAGCATGAAGACTACAGCGTACCATTATTTGTTAGTTAAAATGTAACGGTATCTCGAAGGCTAGATTGTTATCGGAAGTAAATGGTATGACACAATGAATAAAATGTTAGCTAACTCATTAGTGCCTGAGCAACAAATATTCTCCTCTTGTATTATGTGTGCGGATGAACTAACTGAAAGTCATAACATATCTTATGAAAAAGGTGGAGGGAAATATATTAGATCTTGTTCCTTCCTGCTCTCTTCTTCAAGGGGCGGTTGGATGGTCGAATGGTTAGCGTGCATGCGCTGTATCATACTGCCTGCCATTGAGTCAACTGGTGTGGTTTCAAATCCCCGGTTGTGCATGGCAAGGAGAAGGGTCGCCTGTCCAACCTTGTGGGTTTTCTCAGAGTAATCCAGTTTCCTCCCACTGCAAGCGAATTATTGAAATGAAATTGAACAACATGTTAGTCCCAAAATGACCTATCGATAGTTTGTGTCGAGTGGACGTTAAATCCCAATTTCTCTCTCCATCTCTCTTCTTCAATGTTTTTTTTTTTGCTGGAGACCATAAAAGATAACCAAATTAGTACAACATTGATAACAATGTCTGTTCATAATCGGGGAGCCACAGTGGCTATGTGAGTAAGATGCTTGTTCACTAGCCTGGGGGTCGGGTGTTTGATCCCTGCACAGGCCGCTAATTTCATCAAGATGATTGACATGGTTTCCTTGTGTCATTGATACATGACCGAGGGCCTGACAAGGACAGCTGTGTATCCATAAAATTGTACCTTGTGTTTATATGTTCAATTACTAAATGCCAATCAAAGACGATAGCTGTGTAGTCGTTTAGGTGGAACCAAAAATTGAGATAAAGATCCCTTTGAAGTTGGAATTTGGTATAAGGAGTAGGCTATAGTGCCACTGCCCAGTCAAAATTTCCCTCATAGCACATTGAAAGGCCTATATCTGTTTTCAATAAGCAGATTTATCTCTTACATAATACACCTTTAATATAACTCTGGTTCCACCCACCACCCACCACCCGCACAGTACCCCACTGACCTAAACAAGTAAAAGTAAACACAAGATAAGTAGAGATAACTTATAAAAGCTTTCACAAGTAGATGTTACATGATATATTAAAGTTATATATTAACTGGTATTTACTTTTCAAAAAATAAATTCTAATGTTTTACAAGTTTCTGAAGCCTATATCCATCTTAAAATTGGCGTGCATGTACATATTGGAGTGCTTGTAATAGATCCATTGGTAGTTGTCTAACCTCGTGGATTTTCTCTGGGTCCTCTGTTTTCCTCCCACAGTTAAAGAACCCTACGCGTAAGTGAATTATTGTAATAAAATTTTAAAAACCATATGTTAGTCCCGAAATTACTTAGTTTGTGTTGAGTGGACGTTAAATCCCATTTTTCTCTCTCTCTCATTGGCCCAGTCACAGCCAATTACCATTAAATAACAATCAATGTTGACTATGTATCTTGTATGATCTCGCTGTTTTTTGTAATACCAACTGACTGGGGAATCTTTAACGTACTTGTTTATAATATCAACTGTCAGGTTGTTCTTAATGTACTGCCAATGGTATGCATGAACTGCAAGAAACTGAAAAGAAATGAGCTTATTTATTTAAGACAGTCTGGATGGATTTACTACTTCTTGATTTATTACATGCTACAATTTCTTAAACATGCATTATGCAAGAGCTAAATCTGCCGATTGCAGTTCTTACTTTGGGCCTGAAATATTATCTAAATTATTAATTAGACATTAATTAACGCATCCAGACCATAATCAAATTTCGATGCCATTGTTAGACTGCAATATTTACTGGATTAGGATCCAAATTTGTGACATACATGAAAATGGATAATCAAGTAATGATGACCGAGACTAGCCTAAAATTCAATGGCTAATATCTCGGTTCAGACTCGGAGTGAAGCAATTTGACTGAAATTTTCAGCATATTCTGCTTTCATTATCTATATTGGAACTTTTATAGTAAGAATTGTCAATGCCCTTTTAATGAAACTATATATTGTACTTGTAAACAATCTATAACAGCTTATTTTTCTCACATAAAAAGGTTAATAAATCTGAGTGTTATAAAGTTATGTGGAACTTGTTTCAGAGACGATTCTTTTATCTCTATAACATCAAACAGATAGAACCAGTTTTTATTGGACATTGATACTCGTCCGTCTCGTTATTTACAAAAAAACAACTCCATGTATATGAGAGCAAATGTTCCGCAATAACTTTTATTGGGTTCCCATGAAATGAGAATCAATGAAATGAAATAGGGCTTTTAACGCCCAACTGTTCTGCTTTGACTGAATTAAGAAAATGGGCAAATGGCACTCAGTGTACTGTGACGGAAATTTTCAGCAGACATTGACTACTTTTATTTCATTTTCAAATGTAAGAGGTTCTTTTACGTGCCCACAGGGTCTTGTTTTTCGTGCATACTGAAGGACTAGACACTTTTCCATACAAGACCCTCAATTATGCATCATTGACAAGGGATAAAAGCGCATATCTCATGGTTAGTGAGCTGTAAAAGACTTGGACGTTAAGTATTCTAGTATTGCCTTACCGTTATAAATGCTGAAATCATGAAGACTCATATGAGGTCTGGTTTTCAAGTGTCGCCTTTCCTTTAAAAATCATGAAGATTCACCATGACCGAGACTGGTATTCTGGTGTCGCCTTTTCTTTAAGAATCATGAAGATTCACCATGACCAAGGCTGGTATTTAGAGTGAAGTATATACTTGTGTCACCTTTCCTTTAAGAATCGTGATATACCATAACCGAGACTGGTACTCTAGTGTTGCCTTTCCTTTAAGAATCATGAAGATTCACCATGACCAAGACTGGTATTTGGCCGTGAGGTATATACTAGTGTCACCTTTCCTTTAAGACTGGTATTTGGACGTAAAGTATTCTACTATAATCCTTCTCTGTGTTATATTAATTAGATAAACACTGATCTCTATATCATGTGACATTTAAAGAATATCAATCCGTGACAAAAACAACAATTTATTTCCTGTTTGTCGGGATAAATCTGATGTAATGGGAGATACACTATCGTCTTTATTACCGATATCTATTAAACCTGTATCTGACATTTAACATGCAATGCACGTGCATATATGTTACTGCCGTTTTTTAACCTACGACGAGATAAGAAGACGTACTGTTTAGTCAGCTTTACTGAATTCTTTTATGTTGCTAAGCGATTGATTCTTGTTTTACTCCTGTACCCAAACAGCCTGCTTCCAGTTTTTTGACTCATCCTGCACTGATTAACAGATTTGAAATGAAATGAAATGGGATTTAACGTCCTACTGTTCTGCTCCTAAACTGGGCTAATGAAGACAGGCATGCATACGCCATACAGTGGGCTATGAGGGAAATTTTGCCCAGGCAGCGGCACTACGGCCTACTCTTATATCAAATTCCAACTGCCAAGGGATCTTTTATGTGCACTCCAATGTGTACACGGGACCTCGTTTTTTTTATCTCATCCGAATAACTAGACAGCTGTCCTTGTCGGACCCTTTGTCCTACATCACTGACAAGGGGGAAACCACGCCGGAAAATCTGGATGAACATTCTCGCCCAGTACAGGGATCAAACACTCTCACTGTCCTGCGGTGCAGTGTAATAAAATGTGATCGGGTATCTATTCTGTACCAACTACATGAGCTACTGAGAACAGTGTAGTCTTGATTTTCCTTTTTTACGATAACCGCATCAATTGCAAAATGTATTGAAATTTATTTACGTGCAAGGGATTTATTGAAATAAAATTGAAACCATATGTTAGTCCCGAAATGACCTAGTTTGTGTGGAGTGGAGTTAAATCCCATTTCTCTCTCTCTCTGGGGGGATCACGGTGGCTAAGTGGATAAGGCGCTGGTTCGCTAGCCTGGAGGTCGGGTGTTCGATCCCTGCATTGGCCGAGAAAGTTCATCTCGATTTTCTGGCGTGATTTCCCCTTGTCAGTGATGCAGAAGGAGGGCCTGACAAGGACAGCTGCCTAGTCGTTCGGATGGGACGAAAAACCGAGGTCCCGTGTACACATTGGAGTGCACGTAAAAGATCCCATGACAGTTGGAATTCGATATAAGAGTACGCCGTAGCGCCGCTGCCCGGGCAAAATTTCCCTCATAGCACACTGTATGGCGTATGCCCGTCTTCCATTAGCCCGGGTCAGGTGCAGAAGAGTAGGACGTTAAACCCCATTTCATTTCATTTCTCTCTCTCTGTCTCTCTCTGATGATAAAAAGGGGGTTGGGATGGCCTAGTGGTCTAGAGTGCCGCGCTTCGACCTCTAGCTGGCCGGTCACCTCTGGCTTGCGGCTGTGGTTTCGAGCCCTGGTGTGAGCGTATGTGGCATGGAGATAGGGGCGCCTTCTCAACCTCGTGGGTTTCCTCCGGGCACTCCGGTTTCCTCCCACGGCTAAAGACCCCTACACGCAAACGAATTATTGAAATAAAATTAAAACCATATGTTAGTCCCGAAATGACCTGGTTGTGTTGAGTGGACGTTAAACCCCATTTCTCTCTCTCTCTCTCTGATGATAAAAAATTCCAGTGCTCTTACAGATATCTCTGTCTTCGAAAAATGTTGTTTTAAAGGCAATAAAGTTGTTAACAAATTTCTCAGACAGTGGCTGTTGTTATAGACATTGAGAGAGGTCATGTGTTTATATATTTATTCAAAGATCTTTTATTTATTCTGCTTTCTGCTGTTTATTTATCATCGAAAAAACTTAATGACCATATGGACCAAAAATACTTAAAAGAAAATTAACAATATTTGTAACACATTTTTCAAACATTTTGGGCGTTGTTGAAATAACTAGCCTAAAATTTCACAATCTTAATTCTTTTACGTCTCTCTGGGGATTTCATTTTATTGTTATTTTTGTAAACGATTATGATAATAAATTAAATAAATAGTATAAGGATACTGCTGTAATCTTTTTACCACTGCTTCTCCCGCAATATGTCTTGAACGTTTAAAAATAAAAATGCCAAGAAAACAAAATTAGTGAGAAAGATGTCAAACTTGATACTCCCACATGTATAGGAACTAAAGTTGATGATGGTGAATTTCACGACCAGACTTGTTGTGTTGATTAATAAAACATATTTGTCGTGACCCGCGTATGTCATTCTTGTCATCACTGGAAGAGGACAGATGTAAACCAAATGATTATGCAGAATTTATGGAATTCATTACATAAATACAGACAATTATTGGTATTATTTATTAGAGATACATTATGGGAGATTAGATAAAGAGCTGGCAGTTCTTACTAAAATAGTTAAAAACCAGATAATGTAAAGGAAATTTGTGGAAAATTTCAGTCAAATTGGTCCACTCTGAACCAAGATTTTAGCAATTGAATTTTGGACCTAGTCTCAATCATCATTACTAAAGTCATCAGGACTTCGTTTTTTTCGTCACATCTGAACGACTAGACAGCTGTCCTTGTCACACCCTCTGTCCAGCATCACTGACAAGGGGAAACCACAGTGTAAAATCCTGATGAACTGTCTGTCTTTGCCAATGCTGCGATCAAAAACACCCGACCTTCAGGTTAGCGAGCCAGCACCATTACCCACATGGTCACCGTGGCTCCCCTTCTGTAACATGTTTGATCGTTGGCTAACATATTTGAAACATAGTGAATGATATCTATGAAGTTGTCTCTATTATATTAGAAAAAGCTTTGATGACAAAAATACAAGAATTCCTCAAATACGTTTAAATGCTTGGGAATTAAAAAAAAAAATTGTCTGGGTGTCTACAGAATTATTGGTTAGAAGTGAAGGGTATTTAGTTACATCAAAGAGAAATGAAACAGTTTTATCATTTACACTTGTATCAAATTTGAAATTTTCGATATGCGTGTGATTTTTTAAGAGCAGTTATTTTTTTTCTTTTATTCAATTGAAGTTGAGAGGGATAAATTCTGTTTGTGTAGTGGTTTAAGCTACTGTTCGTATTACAGTTATATCATCAAAATGTTATTAAAACCCAGATCAAGAGTAGTGTTCTTGAAAGTCAAATTCCTATTTTTTAAGGATCACATGTGCATAGAAAGGTGCCAAGATTAGTCCAGTTATCTGTTGAGTTATTTAATATCAACTTCGAAACTATATGTAGTGATTAAGGGTTTTGTGATTTTTTTACAATGTTACTGTTTCAGCTTGTTCACAATTTTATATAGAGAGATGGGGTTTAAAGTCACTTCTGGACTAAAATATGGTTCAATTTTATTTCAATAATTAGCTTGTGCTCAGCTGTCTTAAGCAAATGGAGGAAACAAAGAAAAAACATGACACTTTGGACAGATAGTAGAAAGACAGATTATAGAATCTGTGGGAGATGAGAGGATCTGGAAAAGATAGAAAGTTTATTGATTGATTGATAGTATATGGTGTGAAGGTGTAAATCTGATAGTGTAGTATAGGTGTGTAATTAGTAGAATAATTAGAGATCAGGTAACACTGATTATAACACTAATTACCTTATCTACAGCTACATATACAATATTTCAAACTCAATAATTCATAATGACAAGCTCGTATTTTATAATAATTAACTTAAAGGAGCTAAACCTAATCTTTGTCACCTTGAAATGAGAGAGAGAGAGAGAGAGAGAGAGAGAGAGAGAGAGAGAGAGAGAGAGAGAGAGAGAGAGAGAGAGAGAGACTCAGAGTATACATTCATTAAAATTAACTTGAAGGAGCTAAACCTATTCTTTGTCACCTCAAATGAGAGAGAGAGAGAGAGAGAGAGCGAATATACATTCATTAAGCTCCTATTTTATAATAATTAACTTAGTTAAAGGAGCTACATCTATTCTTTGTCACCTATTCTTTGTCACTTTCAAATGAGAGAGAGTGAGTGAGTGAGAGAGAGAGAAAAAGAGAGAGATATAGAGAGAGTATACATTCATTAAGCTCCTATTTTATAATAATTAACTAGAAGGAGCTAAACCTATTCTTTGTCAGAGTGTTGGATGGCCGAATGGTTAGCGTGTGCGCGCTGTATCATAAGGTCTGTGATTGAGTCAACTGGTGTGGTTTCAATTCCCTGGTTGTATGTGACAAGGAGTAGGGTCGCCTGTCCAACCTCCTGTGTTTTCTCTATGTCTTCCAACTGTTAAAGACTCCTAGAAAATTATGTATTTGAGATATTTACTATGCAAAACTTTTCTCTTCCAATACCAGGATTGAATCCATGACCACCTGGGTACTGAGTCATTATCTTACCCACTGAGCCCCTGTGGCCCTCAGAATGTTAAAATGTATACATGTATCTATAGAAATAAACAATTTTGTGTTTTCCTTGGCGGGTTGACAAGGCAAGAAATTTAACTTGTGTATTTAATGGGCATTATCGAAGATTAGATAAGGAGTTGACAGTTGAAGCGAGATATTAGCTTTGGAATTTTAAGCTATTCTCGATCATTATTACTCAACATTGGTACAATAAAAAACAAAGTCTCGATTATCCATTTTTGTGTTAGAATATTTGTCAAAAAATGTATTCTAATCCGCTAAATATCGCAGGCTAACGATGGCATTGAGAGTTGATTATGGTCTGGATCAGTTAATTAATGTCTGATTAATAATCTAGATGACATTTAAGGCCTAAAGAAAGACCTGCAATAGGCAGATTTTGGTCTTGCATAACAAAGGCCTAAAGAAAGACGTGCAATAAGCAGATTTAATTCTTGTGTAAGGTATGTTTAACTAGTCAGATAAGAAAGGATTTATTACAGAAATAAAACCAGAGAAGTTATTACAAGAAACACATGAAAATATTGAATTATTTATTTTGAAAACCTGCTCGTTCTTTGATTAAAGTCATGTAAAACATGATACGATATTTATTATTTATATAAAGATAAGTTTTAGGTCTCTTGAGTGGAATAAAGATGGTAAAACATTAATAATAAACTTGTTAATTAAGTCATCTGTCAGATAAAATTATCACTTAATATATCTTCTCCTGATAGAAACTGTGAGGTCTTAGACCTGCATGGGCTGTTGTTTCAGCTAAATTTGTCAGTATTCTCTGATAAACAAGGAGCTGCTGTGGCTAAGTGCGTAAGATGCTGATTCGCTTACCTGGAGGAGGTTGCGTGTTTGATCCCTGCTTTGGCTGAGAAAGTTCATTGGAAATTTGCGATGTGTGTTTCCCTTTGTCAGTTGTGCAGGTCAGAGGACGTGACAAGCACAGCTGTCTAGTCGTTCAGATGGGACGAAAACTAAGGTCCTGTGTATAGATTGGCGTGCACGTAAAACAACAGACCAGGCGGAGAATTAAACAGACATTTTTTAAGAGATAAATCAAGTCTATTGCAGGTCTTTCTTCCTGCCTTAAATATTACACAAATTATTGGACATTTATTAGTTCATGACAAGACCATAATCAGCTCTCAATGCCATCAGATTCCTCTGATTTTAGCCTAATTTGAAGAGCTGGTACTAAATCGACCTCATCACTGTCTTTGCTAAAGAACAAGTATTAAAGGGACAATAACATTCTTGCTGGCTTGGTAGCTCCAGAAAATAAATAATACCCTTATTCTAAGTACTAGATGTTTAAGTGTCCTACCTGTTGTGTAAATTATCCATTACAACCTATTTTACTTGTCCAGAGGGTTCGAAAATATTTTAAAATCCAAGTCACGTTTGAAAAGGTTTACGTTAGACTTTTCAAATCAATTAGTTGAATTTTTCCAATTTTTTAAAATAGGTGTGTTAAGATGAAATTTATATCATCAATTAATTGGAATATTGTAACATAATACGATTTGTTGACCAGAATGAAGATTGGGACATATTATTTAGTTACAACAAGAGTGTTAATTGGGGCTTTAATAAACATGCATTATGTAAGAGGTAAATTTGCTTATTGCAGGTTTCTGCCTGAAATGTTATCTAAATTATCAATTAGACATTAATTAACAAAACAAGACCATAATCAACCCTTGATGCCATCAGATTCCTTGGAGTTTAGCCTAATTTGAAGGAGTTTTATCTGTTTGTGGTATGCAGGTTGTATCTAATTGACATTATAATGTAACACATAACTCGCACATCAGATAGTCAAATTACAGAATAACTGTAGCCTTGTTTATTTACCAACTTGAATACCTCTTGCAGATTGTATACAAGTATCTAGCAAAACCTACGTCTTCTCCCACTAATAGGCAGAGGATATATAGCCAACTTGTTAAACATACACTATACAACAGCTAAATCTGCCTATTGCAGGTCTTTCTTTAGGAATAAAATGTTATCTAAATTATTATTTAGACATTAATTAACTTATTCAGACCATAATCAACTCTCGATGGCATCAGATTTTTCAGATATTTATTGGATTGGGATCCAATTTGTTGCTCAACTTTCCTTTATAATGTAATCAAGAAATAGATTATTGAGACTATGTGTTTTATCTTACCAACTAAAGTAAGGATGATCGAAGCTAGGCCAAAAATTCAATTGCTAAAATCTTGGTTCAGAGTAGATCAATTAGACTGAAATTTTCATCAATTCCCTTTACATTATCTATATTATAGTGAGAACTGCCAGCTCTTTATCCAATCTCCCAAAATGTACCTTTAAAATCATAAGATACTAGACTTATACTTCCTGTATATGACATGTCTAACAAAATTGCATCTTCTCAAATAAATAGGCAATAAGTATTCCAAGTCAGTTCCCGCCCCTCGACAACCATATTCTCCTCTATTATAAACCAGTTGTAATATAGCCTGGGTGTAACTTGTTAATATTATTATACCAGAATTATTTAATATACAAGGTTATTATTTAAATGTCAGTTTTTATCATTAGTTTATCAATATAAAGCATGGTTTGATCCCTGGTCGTGTGTGACAAGGAGTAGGGTTGCTTGTCCAACCTGGTGTGTTTTCTCCAGGTCCTCCTCTTTCCACTCCCACTGCCCAAGCAATTTATTGAAATAAAATTGAACCATATATTAGTCCCGAAATGAACTCGTTCGTTTTGAGTGGACATTAAATGCTCACTCTCTCTCTCCAACTGTCAAGGTTTTTAAATTTTCACAGGATCTTGGTTCTTTTTTGTCCCATCCAAGCAACTAGACACTTCATATAAAATATATCCATTTTCTGCCCTGGCTTGATATTTCCTCCCTTTTCTGCAGAAAGTCTTTTGAAAGAATGTATATTCTTTTTTGATTTTAAATAATATAATAATTATAAAAAAACTTTATTTAATAAATCAACTTATTTAGATTTTAACAGTTAATCTTCCATAAGTCCCTACTTAACTACAAAACATATAAACATGTAATATCATTATTTATAAACAAAACAAAATAATTTGAAATGTAGTAGCAGTTTAAAGTGAGAAGTTTGGGTTAATAAGTCTCTTCTAAACTATAAAACATATTAACATGTAATATAGATATAAAGGAAGAATAAAATCATTTATAAAAGAAAAATAAGATAAAATCTGGTAGCAATTTAAAGTAGCCAAGTCTTTAACTCAATACCATCCAAAGTCTTGACACTGAAAACATGAATTATTTGCCAATTTAAATCAATATTGATGTTGTGATCTTACCGGAAAAAGACAGGCTTCTGATATCCAATGGTTAAGACAAATTAAACATTTTACCATTGATACTGTACAAGAATCGTGTACCAGAATGTGTTTCAGTGCCATTTGTAACAAGGGGCTCAAAGAACTAGGCTAGACATATTCCACATATCATGTCAAACTGTGACGGAATATTCTTATCTGTAGAGCATGTCGATTTCTGGGTCAAAAGTATTAGCGATTTAGCTCCTTTAACGTTACGGGGGTTGGGATGGCCTAGTGGTCTAGAGTGCCACGCTTCGACCTCTAGCTGGCCGGTCACCTCTGGCTTGCGGCTGTGGTTTCGATTCCTGGTGTGAGCGTATGTGGCATGGAGATAGGGGCACCTTCTCAACCTCGTAGGTTTCCTCCGGGCACTCCGGTTTCCTCCCACTGCTAAAGACCCCTATGCGCAAGCGAATTATTGAAATAAATTGAAACCATATGTTAGTCCCAAAATTACCTGGTTTGTGTCGAGTGGACGTTAAACCCCATTTCTCTCTCTCTCTTTCCTTTAACGTTTAATACGAAAAAAAAACATTCATAAAGAAATAAGATAAAATACAATGTTTCCGATGAACACATTCAATCATTCCCGAGGCGGATATTATTATCATAAATCACTCTTACATAAAAATAATTGAACTGAAATATATAGCCACATTGAATTTTGTTTTTTGCTTTCAAAAAAGTCAATAAATGAAATGTTGCGTGTTAAAAAAACTTTGGGTCTTAATTTCCCCAAACTCAGATAAAGTTTGAAAAATGTGTTTTAAATAAGTGTCTTCAGACACATGTTTTAATCTGGGAATAGCAAGTGGTTTGATTGTTGTCTCGGTAGCATGAAGCATGAGGAGATAATTCACCGTTTACATTTCTCGTGAGATATATCATCCCTTATATGGGAGTTATTTATGCCCCGGAGACTCCAGCCAATCAAGTGCATGAAGTGATAGATTTTCTATAGAAGGTTGATTATTGGCTGTCACAGTTCACGCCAACTAAAACCAGTTCCTTACCACTGATCAGATTTGACACCTTGCAGTATTTTCAACGTAACTTTCCCGTGCTGTTGACGCATAATGATCTGATTGATAGTCAAAATGGTGGCTATGTCGTGGATCACGTTCATACCTTGTAATTAGTAGTCTTGATAATCTAGTCTTTCAGCTGCCTAAAGGCAAAGGAAGGTTTAAAACAAATTTTCACAAACCCATGCGATTAATGGAACCAATAAAGGTTTAAAGCTTCGATTTATGGTCAAAAAGGTGGTTATGTCTTGGATCACTTTCATAGGTTGCAATTAGTAGTCTTGACAATCTAATCCTTCAGCAGCTGCATAAAAGAAGGTTTAAAACAACTTTCCAGTAATGCATCAGTACAATTGATAGCCGATAAAACTTTAAAGCTTTTATTTTTGTTTGTAATCGATGATTTCAATGGATAGATCTGATGTTGTTTCGCTAAGTCAAGGGCCAAGGTTTATACAGATATATTTTTGTGAAATACTAGGCAGAATTTGATTGGTTTTGCTGATTTTGTTTGATATTGATTTGATGTGTTTATATCTGAACGGTGACTTTATGAGTAGGGGAATTATTAAAGTAAAACTGTACAATAGGATAGTCCCAAAATGATCTAGTTTGTCTTGAGTGTAGGTTAAGCTCTATCTCTTTTTGGGGGTGGGGGGGATGGCCAAAGGGTTAGCACATATGCGCTGTATCATAAGGTCTGTCATTGAGTCAACTGGCGTGGTTTCAATTCCTTGGTTGTATGTGACAAGGAGTAGGGTCGCCTGCCCAATCTCATGAGTTTTCTCCTGGTTTCCTGATAACCCCACTTCTAAAGACCCATATGTGCAAGCTAACTATTGAAATAAAATTGAACCATATGTTAGTCCCAAAATGACCCACTTTGTGCGTGGAGGTTAAACACTCTCTCTCCCTCTCTCTCTCTCCTCTTTCTCTCTCTCAAAATGATTTGCTGAAAATGGTTTGATTGTTAGAATCACAAACAGCTGATTGACATGTCATCAATTTCTCACTCAGTAAATATTATCAGATACCAATACTATTTGTTCGAAATCCATGAGACACATTTTTTTGGCCTTGGTTCAAAGATCGTTGAAGTGATTTAATTAACATCCATGTAGTGATCTCGATAGTACGACTACTTCATGTTTAAATTGAGATTTATTCATCAATCTAAAATGTCATGAATGTTTGCCGAGAGGATCAACGAGGGATTAGAAATCAACTATTAGTTTAAATCTGTTCAGCTGTCGAGGAGATAAAGGTTGCAGCCATGTCACACGTGTTCAATCAGCACGCTGACTTACTATCAGTCTTGATTTTATTGGTTGATGAATTATTTGCTGCTTGCTGAACGATATTTGTAATGTGTTTCACTTTTGTTTCTGTTGTGTTTTAAAGGTGCATTGTTTAAGAGGTAAATCTGCATATTACAGGTTTTTATTTTGGCTTCAAATGTTATGAAAATAATAATTTAGACATTTATTCACATGTCAAGCCTATGATCATTTCTCTAGACCATTGGATGGCACAGATGTAAATGGATTAAAATATGATTTAATTGGTAATGAGAATCGAGGCGGTGTCTCGATTTACCAATAACTTTGAAATAATAAATTATCTTTTTCAAAACTTTAAACAGTGATAACATCACTCAGAATAAATTAATTGGAATGACATTTTCAATATTCTCATTTTTCAATATCTATTTTTGAAGTATTATAGCGAGAATGGCCCGCTCATAATATAAATTTAAAGCCCTGGAACCTTATTCACAAATACCGCTATTTGAAATAAAATGATACAAAATTTGTATTGGCACTATTACAGAATTAATTTCTGTGTAACCCATTGAAGAATATGCATTCTAAGGATATTTTAATTACCAAAGCAAGTCCCTGTAGATTGGATTTCTGCTGAAGCCAAATAAAAGAACCCTTAGCAACATAGGTATTCTAAAAGGACATGCAAGTAGGCAGATTTAGCGCTTCCATAATGCATGTTGAACAGGAGATGATGATAGTATTGGTTGAAACAGTTGTTTTGTGCATGGAGTGGGTATAACATGTGCTTTCGATATAAGGTTTGATTCCATGCTTGTTTCCTAAAAACATTCATGTTAAAGTTACATTATGGGAGATAAGATAAAGAGATGACAGTTCTCACTATGATAGTTAAAAACTAGATAGTGTAAAGGTAATTTGCTGAAAATTTCAGTCAAATTGATCCACTATTAGCCGAGAAAAAAGCGTTTGAAATATTCACATAGCCTCGGTCATCATTACTCAAATCATTAATATAAACAGCATAGTCTCGATTATCCACTTGATTGATTTAATTATCAACGGCCATTAAGCAGCATATAGGAATTTAATCCGCCAACATCGAAGGCTAGCCTTGACATCAAGAGTTTATTATGGTCTGAATATGTTAATTAATGTCTAATTGATTATTTAGATAACATTTCAGGCCTAAAGAAAGACCTGTAATAAGCAGATTTTGCTCTTGCATAATGCTATTTTAAATTGAGATAATGCTCCAACTTCGTGGGGATTCCTCTGCTTTCTCCGTTTTCATCCCACAAATAAAGACCTCTATGCCCAAGAAAATTATTGAAATTGAATTGAACCAAATGCTAGTCCCGAAATGACCTAGCTTGTGTTGAATGTCCTCCCTCCCCCTCTCTCTCTCTCTCTCGCTCTCCCTCTCCATCTCTCCATCTTTAATTGATTATTGTTTTTTGTTCCACCTGATAGAATTGATTGTAATTGTTCTAGGTTGTTTCCCCCCTAAATGAGAGGAACAATGAAAAAAGATTTGAAATCTTGTAAATCGATGGAAAAGGAAGCTATGCCTTGATAAATCACCAACTAATATACGGTTCATTTATCATGGGATTATAGATCGACTAATCAAGATTATTTTCTATCCTATAATATTCGACTATTTCTAGACTAATGACTGTAATTTAGTTCCTTCGTTAAAATAGATTAGAACCAACGGACCAGGACTAATTCCGTATTTTAACGACCAATATAGTGTAAAATGTTTTCTGATTGTGTCCATTTTTAAGCGCTTGTTTTCTGTGATTTTAATGAGTATGTATATATATAGATTAATGGTTTATGTTTAAGGGCAATATTGGTGCCAGTCATTATTACATATGTGATAGAACTGGTTAAACTTATTCCAAATATAATTTTAACACAGAGATTATTGCTACGATAAATGAGTAATAATGTTTCAACAATCGGAAGTGACAAACGCGAAAGGAAAACACAAGTTATCCCTCTTATTAAACTGATTGAAGTGACGAGTGATAACAGATACACTGCCGAATTTCTGCTCATGAATAATTCCTTTGAAGTTATGTTATATGGGACTGCAAGAGGATATCTGACAATTCAATAAAGTAAATGAGTAAACGAGAAAAATAGAAATACTCCGTATAATCCTTTGTTTTTATTCCTTTTACGGTATACCTTATAATACATGGTAATGTACAGACTCTTTCTTATTTTCTTTGGTGTTCCCTTATATCTAGTGGCAGTCAATTCTTTTTATGAATTGTCAGATATCCTTTCCCTGGTTGGATGTGACAAGGAGTAGGGTCGCCTGTTCAACCTTGTCGTTTTTTTATGCGAGCCCTTTGGTTTCCTCCCACTGCTAAAGACTAAAGACCCCTACACGCAAGCGAATTATTGAAGCATATGTTAGTCTCTCCTTTCAGTATAATTAAAATATTCATTTATTGGTGGACCATTTTTGTTGCATTTTCTTGATAAAGATCAGCTTTAGTGTCAAGTGAAAAATAGTGTTGCCTAATTAGAGGAGGCTTCTATTCGCCAACCGTTTGATTTTGTTTTAGCAGAAAGAATCGTTTATTTATTTGAATAAAGTGTGTTGTTAATTTTGTAATGGATATATTATGATAGGTGTGATCATGTGACACCTGCTCTCAGTTTATTTCCTGTATACCTGTACCTGTCTTAACCTGTTCATCCATCTTCCTGTTCATAACGAATTCAACCTAATTACACCTATGGTTGTTACTCATCCTCCATACTAACCTGTATACTAGGGCCTAGTGGGATGGAAAAACTTACCTGTATACTAGGGCCTAGAGGAGTGCAAAAACTTACCCGTATACTAGTTCCTTGGGGGTGCAAAAACTTACCTGTATAATAGTGCCTAGTGGGGTGCAAAAACTTTCTGTGTACTAGTTCCTAGGGGGTGCAAAAACTTACCTGTATACTAGGATCTAGAGGGGTGCAAAAACTTACCCGTATAATAGGGCCTAGTGGGGTGCAAAAACTTACCTATATACTAGTTCCGAGGGGGGTGCAAAAACTTACCTGTATAATAGGGCCTAGGGGAGTACAAAATCTTACCTGTATACTAGGGCCTAGTGGGACTGACCAGCAACTTACCTGTATGCGAGGACCTAGTGGAGGGGGGGTGCCAAACGTACCTGTAAACTAGGTGGGGGTGGAGAACAACTGCTTACCTGTATACTAGAACCTAGGGCAAACTTTATAAGTGTTCAATTTGCCCTCACTAAATCAATGTTTTAGTGTCAATTTTCATTCTGATCGACAACTTGGAGATGAAAGCATCTCTGGCACTACCACAACACAGTCAATTTAATTGACAAGCCGTAAATAAAATATTAGTTGAATTATGATCCGTCAATTAAATTGTTTAAATTAATTAACCATCAATGTCCTCCATACACGTCCAATTTCTTTGTCTATTAATTGATATAAATGTACTGGTCATGAAAATTCCATGGGTTTACCACCATGGTTTCACCATGTCTGTGGTAGAACTGAGAGCCTGACAAAGAAAAGTGTTCGTGCTACAAATAATAGTGTTATTTGTTATGTCTGCATTTTGTTCAGCCATTTTCCTGAATTGCTTTTAATAGGTTCGTGGAAGAAGGATGTCTAGACATTTATCGTTTCCGATCTCTATATTCGTATTCTGTGTCAGGGTTTTATGGACCTAACAAACATTAAATAAACACCAAGTTTTTATTCTTGCAGGTTTTAATCGTTTCAGTTTATTACGAGTCAGGTGTAGTCAGAATATATGGGTGGGAGTCTGTTTACTTTCTGCTTAGCAATGAAACACTGGAAGCTGCCATTTGTAATTTTATAACACTTTCTTTCATTCCACATTTGGATAAAAAATCTTTTTCATCTCTTTGTGTCAAATTGAATGAAAATATTTAGTGGCACGCTTGCAACTCTCTGCGATGTTAAAGAGCCATTACGTGTGAACTAAATTTGTCTATTACCAGACGTTTCTCTGGCTTTAAATGTTATATAAATAAAATATTTAGACATTATTCACATAAAGAAAACATCGAGTGGATAAGACAAGAGTAAATTTCTCAAATGGCACGACGTCACTCACCATAAAAGGAATGAGTCGCGACTTTGTTTATTATCATGGCAGTGGTACTTGATAAAATAGAATACGAACATTAGGTAATTCTCAGCATTCATTGGAGACAATTTACGCAATTTCTTATTAAAACTTCAATCATTTATTTTGAGATCAGAGTAAAGTAATTTGCAATATATTTAAATACTCATTATCTATTTTTAACCTATTATAGCAAGAACGTCCATCTTAAAAAAGGCCTGGGACCCTAATTCACAAATATTGAAATAAAATGATTTATAGATTCAAATCTACTTAGTACTACTGAATCGCCTGCTCAACTTTGTGGGGTTTCTATGGGTCCTTTGGGTTCCTCCCACTGCTAAAGACCCCTACACGCAAGCGAATTATTGAAGTAAAATTGAACCATATGTTAGTCCCGAAATGACATAGTTTGTGTCGAGTGGACGTTAAACCCCATTTCTCTCTTTCCCTTTCTTTAAATAAAATTAGACCATGTGTTAGTCTCAAAATGAGGTTTGTGCCAAGTGAATGTTAAACCCCATTTTTCTCTCTTTGCCTCTTTAAAATAAAAATTCTCTGAACTGATTCGCTGTGTATTCATCTCGCTTTTGAAAAACTCAGCTATTAGCGAATAAAGATTTTAAGTTTTATTGCATGGAATGAATTTACATCTAGAAATGGTCTTTCCATAATTTTAAACCTTGGAGGGAAATTAAATATTTATTTAACTTAAATAAACATAATAATTTGTGAGAGTTATTATATACAGGCGTGGACTTGTACAGGCTCGAAATTTGTACTGGGAGATGTGTTTTTCTGTCTGTTTTGAAATGGTTTTCAGTTTTGTTGAACTTGCGAAAAAAAAGGGGATTATTATTTGCACTGGTATTCCAGTTTTCTCAGCTCATTATAAAAGGTTATTCAGAAGCGGCCATGTTTACGAGATTAAAGTTAATTCAGAGTGTTAACCGGTGCATTCTGGTTATTATTCATATGGTTGCACCATCGTATATTCTCAGACACGTTTCGCAATAGAGAAGTGTTTGATCCACAGTAGAATCTTCTTTTCAAATAGACAAAGATGTCGAAGGTCATCAGAAGTTCAAAATTCTACATTCTTTGAAGGTGGTGAGAGAGAGAGAAATGGGCTTTAACTTCGGCTCGACACAGAAAAGGTCATTTTATTTCAATAATAGGGGGTCTTTAGCAATGGGTGGAGACCGAAGGACCCAGAGAAAACCCACAAGGTTGGACAGGCGACTTTACTCCTTGGTACGTACATGCAATGAATCAAAACCAGGCCACTTCAAAAGTCAGCAACAGACCTTATGATCTAAAGTGCATGTGTTCAACCTTACAGCCCCCCCCCCCCCCCCAAACTACTAGTTTAAGGGTTCTAATCTGAATTAATTTGTCTCAATTTCTCAATCCACATCTGTGTGGATGTTAAACCCAATTTCTCTCTCTGTTTCTAGTTTGACCTTTTGTGGGGTTTTTTTGTGCGTAAGTTGTCTGTGTGGATGTTAAACCCAATTTCTCTCTCTGTGTCTAGTTTGACCTTTTTGGGGTTTTTTTTGTGAATAAGTTCTCTGTGTGGATGTTAAACCCAATTTCTCTCTCTGTTTCTAGTTTGACCTTTTGGGGGTTTTTTTTGTGAATAAGTTGTCCGTGTGCTATAATAAACCGAGAATGCCTTGAATTTACTTGAAAGATTTCATACGGATTAAAGACGGGACATTATACAAAAGATAAACCTATTACGTCTCTGTGTGGCTGGAATCATGGTGTTCTGATTATTATTTCCTCCCTGAATGGTCGTTAATAGATTTGTGATTTGCTCTATGGTATTACTGGAAGTAATTATCTATCATGTAGAATAATAGAATTTCTGTTAATAACGCACATGGTTAAAAAGTTTGTAAATGTCCTTGAACGCACTGGCTTGGTGAATATTCTGGATCGCTATAAATGTCCTTCAAGGCACTAGCTCGGTGAGTTTTGCACTTGATCACTATAGATGTCCTTCAAGGCACCATAATCCTCGCAGTGTTCCGTTTGATTAGAGCTAACCCCACTACTCACTGCTGTAAATAGAGAAAATTCTTGTTCTAAATTATTATTGGTCAACAGTCCCATAAATAACCAATGGCTTACTGCGTAACAAAATCGTTCAATTTGAAACAAAGTTCCAAATTGGACCAAATATGTTTACATAACGTTACGTCATGACTCATGATTTTATTATGCCAAATTAACCGGTGCATAGCAGAATATTGTAGGAAGACTAATTTTGTGACGAACGAGGCTATCAACAATGTAAACAATACTGTATGAAGACGAACAATACTTTCACCGTTTTTAATACCTTAAATCACTGTCCAAAGTTTTATGGAAGACCCCATTGTAAACGAAGGGCTATCATGTTCCTGTACATGGGATAGATTTGATTGACCGGGGAGAATACACACACTCCCTCAAAAGCTCAATATCAGAAATAAGAAGCCAATCCAGCAAAGGGCAGAGAGGGATATCTCAGGACCATTGCTTCAGGAATATGTCAAGGCACTGGCTCGATGAGTGTCCTTAAATATTTTGAACTAAAATTTTTGGAGAAGAGCAGTTAAGAACTTTTCATATTTTTTTTCTGAAGAAATTGGCGTCAGAATTGTAATAGATGCTCCCAAAGAACAGAAAATAAATTTTGGTGGCCTCATCGTGGTAGGAATCGAATTTTTTTATTTACATAGCCGTTTTGTTTGCTCTTTTGCTCATTGCACCGGCATGATATGAATTATCTCAGATAAAAACATAACAAAATTGACTCCAAATATCAACAGCCTGATGGAATCAAAATGGAATCAAATCTCATTACAGTAAATAATGTTTCTATCTCTACCAACATTTATTCTTAATTATACCTTTAAAAATTATATGGCACTTCTGAAGTCATCTAGATAATACTTGACACATGGAATGTAAAAATGTCAGACACCCCTGCTCAATTAATACTATAAATTTAAAGTGCCTTTACCTAGTTTCCATTTTTATATTGTCATCGCCCCTGTCCGTCTGTCAGTCCAAAATTTGTGTGAGGACACTCCACAGGTCACAATTTTTATCTAGTTTTGACAAACTTGAAATGTACTTGTTTTATATCCCAAAGATCTTGGTTCCTTATTGTTGCATGTCGGACCGTAACGTTCTGGATTCAAACCTCTGATGGTATGAAAAACCTTTTTTTATTGCTTGTTCTCTGTCCATCTCTTGCAAAGTAGTGGCAGGCTTCTAACATAGCAGATCAATGAAATAACTTTGTAAATATTGAATGCCATTAAATTCTTTTTAGTGATTGATTTGTCACAATATTGTAGTTTGCAAGAAATGACAATCGCACTAAACTCACACTCAACGACTTCAAGGAATAATTTATTCATACTGATTAGCAGATTTAGTATTTCCTAGTTTTCCGGTTTCAAGTTCCTAATTAGCACTTCTTCGCTCGACGAAATCCCATAGTTTGTTTGGGAAAATATTCTTTAACTCAGATTTGATTCAAAATTTTCTTTTTTATGGGATATTGAATGTTAATTGTAAACTTTGTATCATTTAGTGCACTAAGGTAAGGCCAAATCATTTTCAGCTTTACTTATTTGTGGGGGTTCACGGTGGGTAAGACGCTGGCTCGCTAGCCTGGAGTTCGGGTGTTCGATCCCTGCATTGGCCCGAGAAAGTGCATCAGGATTTTCCAGTATGGTTACCACTTCGTACCTTTTGCTTTTTATATCAGTTTTTTCGACAAGAAATAGACAGCAAGGTATTTGATATCTGTTCTCGAAATTGAAAGTTTAAGTGGCCTTAGAGCCGGTATAGAAAGTAATAAAGTCGTTAAGATATCAAGAGAAATCTAGAATTATTAATCTATGTAAAACTTGCCACAGGAGGATAGATATGGTTCGTAATTATTAGTTCAGTGGCAAGGGATATCATTAGAGAAAAACCTGGCTGTAGAATCACATTGTTTAGTGCACTAAGTTAAGGCTTTATTTTGTTAATGCATTGCAAGACGGAGGGTCTGACAAGGAAGAGTTCTTAGTTGTTTGGATGGGATGGAAAATTAAGGTCACGTTTACACATTAATGTGTACATGAAAAAAACTTTTGACAGTAGATCCTAGAGCCACTGTTAGGGCAAAATTTCCCTAATAGCACACCTTATACGGCGTAAGCCAAACCTTATTAGCCCAGCCAGTGTTGAACAGTAGGACGTCCAAGCTCAATTCCTTTCATTGTTTTTATTGAGGGGAGTTGGACGGACGACCGGTTACCATGTGCACTCTGTATCATAAGGTCTGTCATTGCATGGTTTTGATTCCTCGGTTGTATGTGACAAGGAGTAGGGTCACCTGTCAAACCACCTGTGTTTTCTCCGGGTCCTCTGGTTTTCTCCGACTACTAATGACCCCTATGCGCAAGCGAATTACTGAAATAAAATTGAACTGCATCTTAGTCCCAAAATGACCTAGTTTTTGTCGAGTGGAAGTTAAACCCTATCAGTCAGTCTCTCTATTTTTGTTGTACTTTTAAATGGTTTAGTCCATAAAGATAAGCCCCATTCTGTTCATACTATTAACATGATTCTGTCATTCATCACAGTAACGATGTTATTACTGCATGTATAGGTCTTCACAGAAACCACATTATATCTATCAAATACCAGTATACATGTCAACTCTTGTATCACAGAAGCTGTTTAATGCTTGTTAAAGAAAAACTTTATTTTGTTATGGTAAATAAAATCGTGAATTAAAAACCCTTCCCATGAACACCACTACCCATTCTGCTGAATATGGCATGATTTTTTTCTGGCGTAAACTGTGTTCTTTTTTATTAATAGTATTATCATATCATTTGAATCAAAATGTATGAATAACTAATTAGCAGATTGAATATTGTAACTAATTAGTTGATGAATACTGTAACTAATAGTAATTAACTGATCGAATACTGTAACTAATAAGTTGATGGGTTACGATAACTAATTAAAAATCAGGGTGTATGAAACTCCTTAATTATCTGATGTATTACTATAGCTAATTATCTGATGGAATACTATAAGTATAACTAATTAGCAGATGTATTTCTATAACTCATTAGCAGATGGAATACTAAAGGTAATTAGCAGATGGATCACTATAACTAATTAACAGATGAATATTATAACTAATTAGCAGATGAAATGCAATAGCTAATTAAATTCTATAACTCATTAGCAGATGGAATACGAAAGGTTATTAGCAGATGGATCACTATAACTAATTAACAGATGAATATTATAACTAATTAGCAGATGAATCGCTAATTAGCAGATTGAATACTGTAGCTAATTAGCAGATGTAATGCCATAACCAATTACCAGATGGCATACTATAACTAATTGATAAGCTAATAAAATAATATCATTTTTTAGTAGGTTTGACAATTTAATTATTTAATAGATGTAAGATGAAACAATATAACTAATTCAGAAGCAGTCTGTGAAAACACCCAAATTTGCCCATGGATTACTATGCTGCAGACTATCATAAATTAGCTTCTGGAACAATATTATAATCTAATTAACTGTACATGTAAATGTTCTCCTAGTAATACAGATCAGTACGCAGAAGCCATGATCAACGTTAGCAGATGGAATAGTAATTAACACCCAGTTATATATATATTATGTCATGTTTCTATTTGTAAACAATGAAATATCATCAATATTTAACACCTGTATGGTGAGGGAGATTCAACATGATGTGTTGATAAGATACATCATGCCAAAACAGAAAAAAAACATTGACATATTTCTCACTTAACAAAAAATATATCAACAGTTTTACAACAGGCTAGGCCCTAAATTCAATCGCTACATTTTCGGTTCAGATGGATCAATTTGACTGAAATTGTTTTTAGCACATTTCCTTCATATTATCTAGTTTTAAAGTATTGTACTGAGAACCGCCAGCTCTTTTTCTAATCTCCAATAATGTATCTTTAACAGTTTTCCAACAGGTCACAATTCTATAGAATATAATTACTGCTTGTTACTGAGGGAATGTTTCCAGTCTAAACAAGCCCAGTCAAAACGTCGCTCAGTAATTGGAAAAATCCTGATAAACTTTGACGGCCAACACAATGATTGAACCTGCAACCTCCACTGTGGCTCCATTTTCTAGGCAGGGGGGTTGGGATGGCCTAGTGGTCTAGAGTGCCGCGCTTCGACCTCTAGGTGGCCGGTCACCTCTGGCTTGCGGCTGTGGTTTCGATCCCTGGTGTGAGCGTATGTGGCATAGAGATGGGGCACCTTCTCAACCTCGTGGGTTTCCTCAGGGCACTCCGGTTTCCTCCCACTACTAAAGACCCCTACGCGCAAGCGAATTATTGAAATAAAATTTAAACCACATGTTAGTCCTGAAATGACCTAGTTTGTGTTGAGTGGAAGTTAAACCCCATTTCTCTCTCTCTCTTTTCTAGGCAGGAGAAGAGATATCACAAGAACCCCATACACATAAGATTTCTATGCTTGTAAAACCTGTACACATAAAATAACCCTGGACAGTTGGAATTCGAAATAAAGAGTAGGCCGTAGTGCTGCTTTCCGGGCAAAGTGTACCTCATAGTACACAACATCGTGTATGCCACTCTCCATTAGCCCAGTTGGTTATGAAGAGGCGGTCATTAAACCCTATTTCTCTCATAGCAAAACCGTATAACCTATATCGTCGCGCTTCTGTCAAACTCAAATATCTGATATATTTAAAGTTACATTATGGGAGATAAGATAAAGAGATGGCAGTTCTCACTATAATAGTTAAAAACTAGTTAGTGTAAAGGTAATTTTCTGAAAATTTCAGTCAAATTGATCCATTATTAGCCGAGAAAAAAGCGTTTGAAATATTCACATAGCCTCGGTCATCATTACTCAAATCATTAATATAAACAGCATAGTCTCGATTATCCACTTGATTGACTTAATTATCATTGGCCATTAAGCGGCATATAAGAATTTAATCCACCAACATTGAAGGCTAGCCTTGACTTTAAGAGTTTATTATGGTCTGGATATGTTAATTAATGTCTAATTGATTATTTAAATAACATTTCAGGCCTAAAGAAAGACCTGTAATAAGCAGATTTTGCTCTTGCATAATGCTATTTTAAGTATTGAGAATTATGCGTTTGCATTCTGTTGTTATCTCTTTATCCATCAAATAATAACATTTATATAAATGGCATTTCTGTCTCCTGATGTATATGTATGAAATATTAATCACAAATAAATGTTATTATTTGATGGCTATGCATAATTCTTAATACCTATATAATATTAGACTGGTGTTTTTTCGTCAGAAGCGTGACGATATATACCCAGTTGGTGCTGAAGACGAGGATGTTAAACCCTATTTAGTAAATACATGTGGTCCGTCAAGTAGGATTTGTTTATCTGACTGGATGCAGCTGATTGTCAGGTTGCGAAGTGAGATGAAAAAAATAAAAATATGGAATTTAATCTCTTAACCTTTTAAGCATTGTTGACTTGCAGATGTTCCACCATTTTTTTCACATCTGTTGCTACGGGTACAGTTTCTGCTCTTTATTTAGAACAGTTTCTTCTCAAAGAATTTTTAAGCTATGAAAATATTTTCAAAAATTCCAACTCTTAAATGGAAGAAATTTGTAGCACACTTCTCTTTGATTCTTCTCCGAATATTTTCTAAGTTGACATATTTTCGTAGAATAGTGAGATATTTTACTCACCAGTTTGCTGCCGAAATATTTCTTCCAGGAATTAGAATTCCGGGTGAGGTATTTAACTTGATTTAAATAAATCTTGTTTTAATAGGAAATGGATGTGAAAGTATTGAGGCATGTTTTAAGATTCTTTCGAAAGAAGAATGCGGAATATGAATTGAAATATGGCCGAGATATGAACTCAAGGTGTTTATGCTACACACTCACCATATGGAATAATATTTATTTATAACAGAATAAGGGCAGGTACAGACCTGATTTATCGTCAATAAAAATTTTATGATTTTAAGAGAGAAATAGGGTTGGATGTCCACTTGATACAACAACACAAATTACGTCTTATGGTAGAGTTTTATATCAGCAATTTATTAGACCACCCAACCCTTCTTCAAGTTTTAGGAATTAACTAATGGTTAGATTTTTTTTTTACGCCCAACCCTTCTTCAAGTTTTAGGAGCTAACTTTTGGTTGAGTTATTTTATAAGCAATATGTCATGAAAATTGACAATCTTATACAAGATCTTAAAGATAAAGAGAAAGAGAGAGAGAAGTGTTGTTTAACGTGCACTCGACACAGTCGTTTGTATTGTGCTATTTGGTCAGATATATTGTATCTGTAAGACACGAAGTAGGGTTGTCTGTCCAATGTCATGCGCTTACTCCGGGTCCTCCAGTTTCCTCCCACTGCTAGTTTGTGTCGAGTGGACCGTAAACCCCATTTGTCGCTCTGATGAACCTCCTCTTTTAAGAACTAACCACATAAACTATTGTACGCTTAACAAATCAATAAATCCTTGAACCAGAAAATACTCTAATTAATATATCAGATTATTGCAATTGTTTATTCTTCAATTATTTCATTTGAACTTGGCTGACCCTTAAAACTTTAACAACCACTAGCAATGTCAAATGAAATGTAAGGCAGTTTAATGCCTGCAATGTGCTATGAGGACAGTGCCTACTTTTATTTGGATTTCCAACTCTTAAGCATTTGTTCACATGCCCCAACAGGAGTGTACAATGTCTAAAAATCCAGAGGAAATTTCTTGGTCCACTCTTAGTCCCGAAACGACCTAGTTGTGTCGAGTGGACGTTAAACCCCATTTCTCTCTCTCTCTCTCTTGGTCCACTCGTTTTCTCGAGGTGCATTGTGTAATAAGGTCTGTCATTGAGTCAACTGCCGTGGTTTAGATTCCCCGGTTGTATGTGACAATGAGTAGGGTCACCTGCGCAATCTTGTGTCCTCCGGTTTCATTCCATTGCTATAGACCCCTACACACAAACAAATTATAGCAATAACCAAATGTTAGTCCCATAATGACCTCTGTCACATTGAACTATTTAGATTGTTTTAATGTCGTTTAGTAATTGAACTGGTGAAATACCCAGGATACAATTCTATAAAGATTAATTTAATACTGAGTGAAGGTTAGACTAAGATTCTTTTGTAGTCACGGTTACGATAAAAACAAAAATCAGTAAATAATCAAATGGAATTGAAAAAAAATAAATATTGCCACTGGATAATTATTGGAGTCCCTATAATGTGTCTATTAATCTCGGATGAATACTTATTATCTGTGCGGAAGATTTAAAAAAAAAAAAACGGCAATAAGCTGTTTGATAACGTAAATGGGTTGTAATTAAAGCAGAGAAGCTAAACATCACGATCTGACTTCAGCACGATATTCCACCATTTAAATCGTTTGATTCATGATATTGTTATTGGCTTTAGATCTGTTCATTCCCAACTTCTTTATTCACTCTTGTAATTATTGTGAGAGTCAAGTTGTGTTTTTCGATAAACTACACAGTTGAGTACGTTGATGGGTATTGTTGGGTATGTCAGCTGGCTCTCAGTCGTACATGTAATTGGACTTACTAAAGCATGGTAATTGTCTTTCTCTCTGCTATGTGAACAGTAAGTCATTCTTCGTTATATTTATTCTTTTAAAGGAAATATTTTGTTACGCATTTAAGGTCAGTTTTTTTGTTACGCAGGTATGTTTTGACATTGGAAATATTTTTTATGATGTTTCACTGCTTTTATTATTTGAATCATGAAAATTGAAAATATTAATGTGTTACGCAAGGGAGCCAGGAATCACGTGGCTAAGTGCGTAAGACGCTGGCTCACTAGTCTGGTGGTCAGGTGTTCGATCCCCGCATTGGCTGAGAAAGTTCATCCTGATTTTCTGGCGTGGTTCCCCTTGTCAGTGATGCAGGACGGAGAGCCTGACAAGGACAGCTGTCTAGTCATTCTCTAGTGGGACGAAAACCCGAGTTCCCGTGTACACATTGGCATGCACGTAAAGGTCCCCTGTCAGTTGGAATTCGATATAAGAGTAGGCCATAGTGCCGCTTCCCAGGCAAAATTTCCCTCCTAGCACACTGTATGGCTATGCCCATCTTCATTAGCCCAGGTTAGGAGCAGAACAGTAAGACGTTAAACCCCATTTCATTTAGATAAGGGAGCCACAGTAGTGTCACTATTTGCTCGTTCCCGTAAAAGAACTCTCCGACAGTTCTAATTCGAAATGAAGTAGGTATCTTTTTATAGAGGAGATAAAAGTGACTTTGAAGACCTAGTTATCCTGAGTGTCAGTGACTAGTTTCGTTCGTGTAGAACTCTTCAGACTGATTGGACTCAGGTGGCGGGCGTTTATATTTATACTATTCCGAAACCCCGGTGGAGTTTCCATGGTTACTAATAGGCGAGGTTACCGGGGTTGGCCTCTTGGCAGGGTTTGCGAATTGTTATCGGGGTCGGCAACTCGCTTACCGGGGTTGTACAAAGGTTTGACAACTTGGCAGGGTTTCCGGGGTTGGCCCCTTGGCGGGGTTTGCGAATTGTTACCGGGGTCCGCAACTCGCATACCCGGGTTGTGCAGAGATTTGCCCAAGTTTGTAACATTGTTACTCAGCATAACAATAAATAATAATGTACATTTGTAATTGCGCTAACTTAATCCATGTTGCATGCTCTAAGCGCGAGGATAATAGCTAAACCTGATAATATGTCACAAACAAATGAGTTTTGAGTTTGAGGCAACACCCGTGAGAGGGTAATAAGCAGTCCTTCAAGTTTAAAGTGAGCTTTCGCTCCTGCTCCTCTCAACGCACCTCGGCTTTCCTTCACAGGTATCATTAAAGACTCATGCAAATTAGCTAAATTGCTCTAAAGTTGAGATTAATAAACTACTTTCAGTTTTTGTTTATTTTTAAACTGCATACATTCGGGGTATCAGTTTCCATGTTGATCATACTGACGCTACCATATTCACCAAACATATTTTCCAAATATTAAACAATACTAAAGTATAAATACAATTTGGCTGTCCATAATTCAAGAAAATGTAGCATTACTCTTGCAATATGATTAAGAAGAGTTTTTCTACGAGAGCTTTTTTCTCATTTTTGAAATTGGCAGGAGCTTTTCATGGCTCCCGCACAATTTTATAGATGTGAAGGACTGTAATAAGACTAAATATAAATCATAAAGCAGTAGAATGTCTAGCGATATTTCATTTTTTTCCATCTTTATATTAGAAAAGTTGGACATAATGTAAGTACATGAATTGTCTGGAGATTCTTCTAATTAAAAAGGAATGAGACCCTTTGGTCTAACAACTCATGGGTTTTTTGTGGCTGTCTACAAAAAACCCCATGAGTCTGGAAGCAAAGATTAGAAGTGAACTGAAATAGGGTTTAATATTCTACTGTTCTGCTCTGCCCGTCTTCCAAAGTTGTGAATAATATGAAATGTGTATTCACATAATCAGTCACACACTGATCAGCAGTGAATATTCGCTAGGCTGCTACAATCACTGATAAGGATGACATCGACGAGACTTAATGAGTCCCCGATATTAACCAAAGTTGTGAATAATATGGAATGTGTATAATACATCAGGCATATTACAGGCTTTCAATGAACAATAAGTGTAAAAACAATAAAACAATTCAAAATGAAACTTGCTTTGTGATAAACCCTAACGTTATCAAAATATTGCAATACTGCAATATATTGCAATACTTTTTGTCAAGTATTGCAATATATTGCTATACTATTTTTCGCTGCAATATACAGCCCCAGTTAATCTCGAAATGACGTTTGTTTCAACTGTCAGTTGGTCGTTAAACTCCAATTTTCTCTTATTAAATCAGAAATATTGAGTCCAACTCTCGAATCCCAGAATGATTAACGGTTATTATCAATAGTAGACTGCTATCGACACTAAGTAGGTTATTTATGTCAAATTGTCAATATTAATTAGAGATTTGTATTGATGGTGTATAATTCACAAGGCTCGGAAACCAGGCAACTAAAAATTTGTTAATTGATCCCTGTCTGCATCGTTATTGATGTTTTCTAAACCAATGAAATATATAAATTTATAATAAAGCCATGGTCTCCCATTGCTTGTGGGTGGCGGATGGAGGGCCCAGTAAAGGAAGTGTCTAGTCGTCCACATGGAAAGAAAAGCTGAAGTTAAAAAATGAAACAGGGTTCCGGATTAACATCCTGTTTTTCTGCTCCCTACACCATATTTTGCCCGGAGAGCCAGGCCTCTCCCTGCCCACTCTGTTTCTATGGAGACAAAACTCGACTAGTCAGTGAGTTAATAAATTTCATCTCACAAAGTAATCCTGATGAAAAAAGCGGAAAATTCTGAAATTGCCAACTTTACTTTATTTTTTCTGATCATGAATTTAATCAAAAATAAATGAACAAAACCAACAAAGTTGATTACTTTCCAGCCTCTAAGATTATTGCAATCCAGAAACATTTGTTTTACGAAGTTACAGATATAAAAAGGGAACAATGGACATGAATGTTATTTTAACTAAAAGCTTGTGTTGTGGTGTATTTCGATTGATTTATTCTGTTAGTTAAAGGAACAGGCCAACAATCTGTTTTATCAGGCAAACTTTCAAATAACAATCTGTGAAGATTTGGACGATTTATGAATTCAGTTTCAACTGGTGATGAGAAATCAGGCAGCCGTGGGGGTGGGGGTGTTGATCTATAAACACAAGATATTGACCTTTCCTTTCATTCACTTGTAAGTGGTGCAGGACGCGGAGGGCCTGACAAGGACAGCTGTCTGGTTGTTTGTATTGGGCAAAAAAACAAGGACCTGTGTATACATTGGCGTGCACATAAAATTTCCCCCTTGTATAGCACAATGTATGACGTTTGCCCGTCTTCATTAGCCCAAATGTTAAACCCCTTTTCATATCATTTCCATTCACTTTACTTTTAACACCTATAAACCTCTCCTTCCATTCCCCCATTGATAACGCCACCTACGCATGTGCAAGTGAATTATTGAAATGAAATTGAACCATATGTTAGTCCCGAAATGACTTAACTTGTGTTGACTGAATGTTAAAACCCATCTCTCTCTCTCTGATTGGTTTTTGGGTTGATTCTGTGTGGTGTTGTTCTCCTCCACTTATTAATAATAATAAACAATGAAAGACATCCCACCCACACCCAGTTACATCATAACCAGGCAATAAACAATAATAATATTCCTGTGTCTTGTGTATATCTTGGGCCATTATAAAACAATTTGGAAAGCCGACAGCTGGACAGATATGTCTCTCTCTTTATCTGGTGAATGAAGCCGTTGTTTATTTTAGTTGATTATAAATCCTGATCTGATTTTTATCCAACAATCTTTTCTTGTTGTAAAAATGACAGTTTGAAAGGTAAATGTTTATTTTTTAAGAGTTCGGTATTCATGAGGTCTGTTGGAGATTATATAACCGAGAAAGGGTGTGGCTGTGTCAGTTGCCTAGTTACAGCTGATATCGAGGTATAGGAATTCAAAGTTTAAAAAACTTAAAGTAGCTAAGTCTCTTAACTCATTATCACCCAAAGTCTTCGACATTGAAAACACGAATTAATTATCAATTTAAATCAGTATTGATGTTGCAATCTTACAGGGAAAAGATGGGCTTCTGATATCCAGTATTAAAGACAAAATAAACATTTTAACATTGGTACATGAATCGTGTACCTAGATGCAATTCAGCGTCATTTCTAACAACGAACTCGAAGAACAAGGCTAGAGGGTGACATCCTATTCTTATGTGGAATAACCAGACGCTAGAGATTGCCATTCGAATGAGACTTTCTGGCGTATTTCATTGAAGATAACTGATTTGAAATTAGAGTAAAAACGGTTTATGTACATTCATATTAATAAGTGTTGCAACCCATTTGTGTCAATTTCTAGGGCCCAGTGTGGGGTTGGATGGCTGTATGGTTAGTGCGTGTGCGCTGTATCATAAGGTCTGTCATTGAGTCAACAGGCATGGTTTTGATTCCCTGGTTGTACGTTAAAAGGAGTAGGGGTGCCTGTCCAACCTCGTGGGGTTTTTTCTGGGTCCTCCGGTTTTCTCCCTCGGCTAAAGACCTCTATGTGTAAGCGAATTATTAAAATAAAATTGATGCATGTGTTAGTCCCGAAATGACCTAGTTTTTTTATTAAGTTGACTTTAAACTCCATTTCTCTTTCTCTCCCTCTCTAGATCCCAAATATTAGCAATTTAGCTTCGATAATCTATAATAAGGATCCTATAGAGATTTGAATCCTCTGGCAATTACCCTCATTTTATTCCTATCTACAAAACCAATAAATGTTTGCTAGCTGGTCTCTTAATAATTCATGGATGCCCATTGATCAATTAGCTAGTCATGGACTAAACCAACTGGTCTGACACAGTGACTAAATAAATACGACCATATGGAGAAAGCTAAATTTGTCAGGAATAGGCAATATATTTTGATGTTGATGATTAGCATGTCCTGTGCTCAATGATCTGGAACAACAGCTAAATTTTACCATATTAAGAAAGCGCCAAGTTTTTCTCAGGAATCTGTGATATATTCTGGAGTAGGGGATTATTCTATCTTGTACTTAATGGTCTCGAACAGTAGCCTGAGAAAGCTTGCACGAAGTTTGTCCTGAATCCGTTTATATGATTCTGTCGGTGAGAATTATGTTGTGAACCAGGCTCTCCTACTAATTAGAATAGTTCACAGGTGAGTAATTGGAATGGTGCTCAGGTATTATTTCTCACTTAGGATTATTTTTTATCCATCTGGAGATTTATTTCTGGGCACCATTTTAAATCTCTCATAGTAATTGGAATAGTTCTAAGGTATTATTTCTCACTTAGGATTATTTTTGTCAATTTTGATATTTTTTTCTCAGCGCCATTTTAATTCTCTGTGAATTTTTTTTTGCACACCTTGAATAGTTTCATGTTCTCATTAAGGCAAGCCGAATGGTTAGCACATGCGTGCTGTATCATAGGGTCTGTTCTTTAGTCAACAGGTGTGGTTTCTAATCCCCAAATGTATGTGACAAGGAGAAGGGTCGCCTGTCCAACCTTGTGGGTTTTCTCTGGTTTCCTCCCACTGCTAAAGACCTCAGCGCACAAGAGAATTATTGAAATAAGATTGAACCATATGTTAATCCAGAATGTTAGTTTGGGTTGAGTGGATGTTAAACCCCATCTCTCTCTCTCTCTCTCTCTCTCTCTCTCTCTCTCTCTCTTTGTATTAAGGTTTGTCATTGAGTCAACTGGCGGGGTTTCGATTCCCTGGTTGTATGCGTGAAGGAGTAGGGTCGCCTGTTCAACCTTGTGGGTTTCCTCCAGGTCCTCCGGTTTCCTCCCACTGCTAAAGACCTCAGCGCGCAAGTGAATTATTGAAATAAAATTAAACCATATGTTAGTCCCGTTAAACCTCATTTCTCTCCGTCTCCCCTGTTTTATAGAGAAATTGGTATCAACCATATCTTCTATTCAACCAGAAATATGTTAGATGATAAACATGGAAACAATAGCTGAATGATACACTTATTGCCATTTAAAATATTGTTTTCACATCTGTCAATCCATTTAATATTTCCTGTTCCATCTTATATTTCTACGACCTAATAACCCTTCAGTTCCTACAACCCTATATCCCAGCAGTTCCTACGACCCTTCGACCCTGTAATTCTTACTCCCTGCTGTTTCTACGACCCAGTGATTCTGCATCTCCACCGACCCAATGATCCTACGATCAACGGTTCCTGGAGGAGAGGAAATATTCTGAACCTATAGCTCCTACGACCCTGCTTCCGTGTTGCATGTCTTTTGGTTCAGCGTTTCCTGTAATATTTCCTTTGTGTTGACCTGTACAGAAATTGATATTTGAACATAAACATAGCTTAATGGAATGATATTGATATTATCTACAATACGGTTTACAATTTAAACTTTAAACAATGGAATATGAAATATTTTATACACAGACAAAATGTTAGACTTAGCCTTATTTTATTAGAAAATAAACAATACAATAGTTACTGGAAGTGTAATCTCGTCCAGATTGAGGTAGGGGGGTGGTGGCCGAATGGTTAGCAATTGCGCTCTGTATCATAAAGCCTTTCATTGAGTGAACTGGCATGGTTTCGATTCCCAGGTTGTCTGTGATATATTCTGGTGCAGGGGATTATTCTGTATGTAGTCTTGGTATCCCATAATTCATACCCTTCAGTTTAAGTGAGAAATAGGTTTTAACATCCATTTGACACCAACCAGGCCAACACCTTCACGCTCACCCACTGCAGACCAATCTTGACATCCAACGAAAACTATCCATTTGACACCAACCAGGCCAAAACCTTCACGCTCACCCACTGCAACCCAATCTGGACATCCAACGAAAACTATCCACTTATTTATAGTCTTTAAACTAGAGGGTATAAATTATGGGATACCAAGACTTTGTTGTTTACATGTACATGTATGTGGTCATTGACACATGGAAAATTATTGCTAGAGAAAGACATAGAAAAAGAGAAATATATTGTAACTAGAGACACACTGCTCTGTGGTATAATTTATGGATTCTGTTCTGGTGTGATATTTTTTATGGTGTTTTGATAAACTCTAGCTGAGCTTCTGGAATTATGGTACCATATATTGTAGATTCTTTCAGTCATACGAACCAAAAAAATAAAATTACAAAATGATATTATTTGTTTATTTTGTATACTTTCTCAAATGAAATTTACTGTGTGGTAGTGTAGGCCTATATTTTAAACGTTGAAGATACATTATGGGAGTTTAGATAAAGAGCTGGCAGTTCTCACTGTAATAGTTGAAAACTGGATAATGTAAAGGGAATTTGCTGAAAATTCAGTCAAATTGATCCACTCTGTACCGAGATATAATAGAATGAATATTCGACTTAGCCTCGATGAAACCTCGATCATCATTACCAATGTCGGTACAATAAAGACATAATCTTGATTATCCATTACAAAAGGTCGAATGTGTACATATTGTCAAAGTATCCTTGACAGTTACGATAAATGCATTGCACATAAAAGATCCTTTGTCAGATGGAATTTGATATTATAAGAGTAGGCTGTAGTGCCGCTGTCTGGGCAAAATTTCCCACATAGCACGCTGTATGGAGTATGCCTGTCTTCATTAGCCCAGTTTAGGAGCAGAACAGCTGGATGTTAAATTTCATTTCCTTTCATTACATTTCATTACATAGTACAGTTCGGTCAGAGAAAAAAATTACAGTTCGGTCAAAGAATAAATATTTGTCTATTGGGGTCAACAACTAGGTCTTGACACTGGCGAGGAGGATGGAATGACTTTTCTTGATTTGCCTCCTAAATCCACTGATTCCCAACATTCAGAAGTCATTATTAGATATGTTGCTTAGCAACAGGAGTATTTATGATTGCTGATGAATTACTATTTGACAAGTGGATAAAAGAAAGTAATATTCTATTCTCAGAGAGGGTATCTCAGATAAACGTATTTAATTATTAGCTGGCATTGACGGTTATAAAAACAGGATTACTCATCCTGAATTGAATAAGTGATAATGAAAGGTCCCGAGTTGATAAAGACAAGTTTTACAAGTCACAATCCCTTGATAACATCTCTATGTATTACTAGCTATAGTCTTGATTGTTTAGTCTATATAGTGTTATATATTTTGAGAATGTTTGTGCGGGCATGACTAGTCTACCTCCTTCGGGGCTGAAGCAATAGACCTCATAACTTAACAAGCACGAGGCCTTATTTGCCCTAAATCGGGCACTGTGTGCTCAGTTATCAGGGGTACTGTCTGTAGGGCTGACAATGAAAGTATGACAAAAGTTTATTAGCTATTGTTCATGAAAATATAGAACCTATCTACCTGTCTGAAACAGAAGTCGCGTGATTGGGTGACATGTTAATGAAATTATAGTCCCTTTTTACCAGTCTGAAGCAGAAATCGCTTGATTGTGTCGCATATTAATGAAAATAAATGTTTAGTCCCTTTTTACCAGCCAGAAAGAAATGAAATGAAATGGGGTTTAATGTCCAACTGTTCTGCAACAAAACTGGGCTAATGAAGACGGGCAGTCTCAAAGAGAAAGAGAGAGAGAGAGAGAGAAATGGGGTTTAACGTCCACTTGACACAAACCAGGTCATTTTGGGACTAACATATGGTTTCATTTTATTTCAATAATTCGCTTGCGCGTAGGGGTCTTTAGCAGTGGGAGGAAACCGGAGTGCCCGGAGGGAACCCACGAGGTTGAGAAGGCGCCCCTATCTCAATGCCACATACGCTCACACCAGGGCTCGAAACCACAGCCGCAAGCCAGAGGTGACCGGCCAGCTAGAGGTCGAAGCGCGGCACTCTAGACCACTAGACCATCCCACCCCCCAGTCTCAAAGAGAAAGTAGCATTATTGTGTTACACATGTAGAACTGAGGCCAGTGTAAAATTGTTATGTGTAAGAGGAATTTAATTTGAAATGGTTATTTAAGTGACTTTGACAAGTCACGCCACCTGACAATATAACAGTCCTCAAGATCTAAAGCAGACACAGAACAATAAATCACCCGATCTACCAAATACCCAATCGGTTATCCTTGTTCTTGATAGCTCGAAATTGGCATGTGTCTCTTAAACTTGTAATTTTCTACGGTCCCAGGGGATTAAAAACTGCAAATTAAATTAATTATGGGTAATTATGTTTCCGTCTTGCTCGCGTCTGCTACAGCTGTGGTAATTACCATATATGGATAATTATCTGTATAGACTCCTCACTTACAAGTATCATTTACTGTGTATTGGATAATAATACCATTTATTTACTAATTAGTTCTCCTCTGGATCGTGTTTTTTCTTACATAATTGAAGGAAATTTGAAACGTTATCATGCGAGCGTGAACCTGTGAATGTTTATGGCCATCGAATTTGGGTCCTGCCTGAATTGGGCCCCAAATGAATTTGGTTTCTGGGTATCCTGCTAGTGCAGGAATAAAGGCCGAATATAGAGTTCAAAATCGTACTCAACTCAAATTACATTTGATTATATTTATCTTAGATAAAAAGGGGGATTGGATGGCGGAATCATGTGCGCGCAGTATCATAAAGCCTGTCATTGAATCAACTGGCTTGGTTTCTGATCCCTGATTGTAGACCCCTATGTGCAAGCAAATTTTTGAAATAAACCATATGTTAGTCCTGAAATGACCTAGTTTGTGTCAAGTGGACGTTAAACCCCATTACTCAGAGCGAACTCGAGATCTCCAGGCTAGTAAGTCAATGTCTTACTCATGCACCCAATCATCTTCAATAGAAGGCTTGATCTCGCCTTAACTACATACATCTTATCAAGCCCTTCACGTAATACCCTTTATATTTCGCCACTAAGTTCGATTGTCACAAGCCCAGCTTGGGAACCTATCAGATTCATCGGTCGTCGTGAATACCAAGTCTTGTGCTTTATAGCTAAAATGCCTACATGTGACAATCGAGTTGCAAAGTTCAAAGATCGATCAATGTCACAGTTGCTGTTTTCCCACGAGTTTCTCAATTTAAAAAACCCTGTTTGTTTATAGTGTGTTTGGTGCCACGAACTCAGATTGGACAATGCTAATTAGTCACTTGTAAAAACAACTAGCGCAAAGTTTGGGGAATTGTTGAGTATTCAAGCAACGGAGAGATGTTATATAACTCGTGAACGTTGCTTAAGGAACATGGGAGCCGATGGGATCCAAACCACAACCGCAAGCTAGAGATGACGGTCAGCTAGAGGTGGAAGCGTGGCACTCTAGAGCACTAGGCCGTCCCAACCCCCACCCTTGAGATTGGCTCTAGTTACTTACATACCTTGTCTTGTTAACGCCTCCATTAAAAGTTTCATACCCTGTCTTGTTATCACCTTCCTTCAATGACCGGTATATATCACACCTGTTTTAATTAAGGACACGTGTATATACAGGTGATTTTACACCTGAACTGATAGATGGAAGTATGTCACCTATTTAGCACCAAAATGACCCAATGTGTTTAATTCACAGGTCAGGAGGTATGTGAGCATGCCGGGACAAACATGGTCACCCACAAATTAAAACACAATTCAAAAACGTGGTGTGTTAATACTGTTAATTGGTCTGTGACAGGTGCCTGTATATGTCCCAGCTTATATATTTATATATATATATGTTGTAGAGCTGCAACGATTCGGTTCGGTGCACCGATAACCGACACTAGCCGTCTCGGTTCGATCCACGATCTACAACGTTCATATTTCGATTCGGTTCAATTGCAAATTAAATTTCAAATAAAAACAACGTACACCTTACCATATGAAAAAAAATGAAAGACCTGTAGCAATTAAGTCCACTTAAAATTTAATAAAAACTTTGTTTTTACGTAACTTTTAATTTACGTTATTTAACAAAACACGAATGTCACTCGAAAACATAACTAAAACAGAGTGACCTCCCTTTAAAACAATTTCCGTATGCTGACGAAAGTTAATTTATTTAAAATTGGTGACGTACCGAATGTTCATTGGATGTTAATTTAGGTCAATAGCTTCGGTAATCGTTAAATAAATTCTAAAACGATCTCATTAGCTGATAATTCCGGTCATTATCTTCGGATATTTTCGTGTTTAGCGATTATTACCCGTGGTCAAGCAAACACTGGAAGGTAGAATTATGTCAGACGACGTACTTTCTCGACCACATGGTCATTTGAAATCTAAAGTTTGGAATCATTTTTGTGTAAGAAAAAACTCTTTGAGTAGTGATAATGTTGACATATTTTTACTGTAATTTGAATACATGTATTACAGTGAAATGTTTTCACAGTTAACATACTGTAGTATTACTATTAAATAAAAGTGTTCAAGAGAATTTTAGTCTTGTGTTTTTATTGTTTTTAATGAATTATATAATGGAAAAATTACTGGTTATTGTAGCTGATAATCGAATCGAAAATAATCGAATCGAATGGTTAAAATCGATAATCGAACCGAATCGAGGTAGTTGTGAATCGTTGCAGCCCTAATATGTTGTGTGATGATTTGTACTGGATGAACTCTGTGACGCGTGCCTTATAAATGTCCAGGCTTGGATGTGAGTAATAGCTGTGCTGTAAGATGGGGAAGGAAACGACCAACGAATTTTATTCATCAGTCCATCGGGATATCAGTTATAACCGTAAGTTGGCAATAAATGACTTTCTGCTAACTTTCAGGCTTTTGTAGATCCTTGGTCTTGAGACTGGGGAACTCCTGTTTACGTCCCCGAAGTTTTTTTCCTCAAGTGAAAATCTTGTGTTTATCCCTTGAGATGTTTCGTACGTACTTAGAGTAAGGGCAGGGGAAATCTGTTTCTTCATATGGAAATCTTGTGTACATCCAGTGAGTGAAGGGAAATCTTTTCGAATAGAGATGTTAATCCCAGCAGATAAGCGAAATCTTTCTTAATATCTACTGTGTGTTTAATGGTTGGTTTTAGATAATATCGACTGATAATTGACTTGGTTCAGTCCAATTAATTATTCACGATTTTATGTAGTGACGAACTGATGACCGATTGTATACTAGTTGACTGTGATCCTTTACGAGTGGATCGTGATGAAATATATTTGCAGCAGATTTCTTTTCATGTACAAGTAGACTCCACACAATCCAGGTCACTTCGGGACTAACATACAATTTGCTTGTAGGTGATGATCTATAACAGTAGGACCTGTAGACATGGCACAAGGATTTGGCAGGCGGCTTGACTCATTGTCTCTTACAAGCATTTGATTGAAACCGTTCCAATTGCCTCAATGAATAATCTCATGTTCTGAATCGATGTTTGTCCCAAAATCATGTTTGGGTACTCCTCCCTCTCTCTCTCTTTCTCTCTCTCCCCTAATCAGGTCACGGGTGTTAAAATGAAGACCAAAAATTACAATTATAAAACCATGCTACATAAACTTTCAAAAACAGGGGAGTCACAATGGCTATGTGAGTAAGACGCTGATCACGAACCTGAAGATACTTTATCTGTTCCCTGTATTGTCTGAGAAAGTGCATCAGAGCATAATTCCCCTTGTCAGTGGTGCCGTGGACAGGACAAACCAGCGCCACTACTATATCCAGGCAAAATTTGCCTTATAGCACATGCCCGTCTTCATTAGTCCAGTCGCAGCAGGACGGTAGGGCATTAACCATTTTCATTTCATTTGATTTCATTTCTTTAACAGTAAAAGGGGGTTGGGGTGGCCTAGTGGTTTAGAGTGCTGCGCTTCAACCTCTAGCTGGCCGGTCACCTCTGGCTTGCGGCTGTGGTTTCGAGCCCTGGTGTGAGCGTATGTGGCATTGAGATAGGGGCGCCTTCTCAACCTCGTGGGTTTCCTCCGGGTGCTCCGGTTTCCTCCCACGGCTAAAGACCCCTACGCGCAAGCGAATTATTGAAATAAAATTGGAACCATATGTTAGTCCCGAAATGACCTGGTTGTGTTGAGTGGACGTTAAACCCCATTTCTCTCTCTCTCTTAACAGTAAAATATATACAAGTCTGAAAACAGATTCAGGCGTTGTCAGGCACAAAACCTCTGGAGTCTGTTATTTTGTCAGGCACTGATTTGTCTCTTTTATTGATTTTATTAATACATATCCGATTGTCCAGCACTAAGTTGAAAATTTCTGTTACTATTTCATTAGGGCATGACATTTTGTCAATTACATCTATAAACGTTATTTCCAGGCCTGTTGATTTTTGGGCTGACACAGAGTCTGAGATGTTTTCTGTTGAATACAGTGTTGTGTTAGAATTGAATAATTTTGAAATTCTATATTCTGTTATCTGCAGATAATTTACTAGTTAGCCATGCAGCGTAAACCCACAGGAATAACAGATGATATGAAAATATATTCACATGTAACGTAAAAATAGGTCTATCTTTCTCAAACTGAATATTTTGTAGGAAAGTTTTCGTCCTAGGGGAATCTTAGTGTATAATCAGAAATGTTAATACCTCCCAAAGGGATGTCTGGATTCAATGAAGAAAGAAGCTATTAGTTGGCCGCGCGTCTGATTAAAGCGTTCATTGGTAAATTATTCTTTTATTCCGAGTCAGTACCAAGTCATGTTTGTCCTCCTCAAGTCTTTATTAATGTTAATCAACTACGACCATTTATAAGACTGGTTAATAGTAACTTAACCTTTTAACACTCTGTTCACTTCAATACAATTACTGGATAATCAGAGCTTGATGATTGACCGTCGGAGACAATCTGTGTTGTGAATTGTATGACTGTTAGTGTTATTTAGACCATCGACTTTATGAGAGAGAACAAGTTTTCAGTGCTTGCCAAAATGGATTAAGTTAGATATCCGATGATTTGGAAAGAGGTAACACAACTCTTTTATACATTGATTTTAGATACATTTACGATTGCGCGCTCGAAGCGCATGGAAGATAATAGCTAATCCTGGAGTCATAAACAAATAAGTTTTGATTTGAACTCTGTTAATGCTTTAGAACAGTTGTCCACATACCAGTTTTTAACATTACTTTTAAAACTTGCTTGCTGTCGTAGGGGATTCCTCAATCTCAGAAATGGTGTTGAAAGACTTGTAATTGATTATAATCATTTAACTTTAAGGGGATAATTCTAACTGATGTTTGGGTGGTCGTATGGTGTAACAGCATGTACAAGTTCAATCATAAGGTCTGCCAAAAGAGGTTTACTGTCGAACGTGACACAAACTAAATCATTTCATGACTAACATATAGTTATGTTTTATTTCAATTATTCGCTTGCGCATAGGGTACTTTAGCAGTGGGAGGAAACCGGAGGGCCCAAAGAAAACCAGCGAGGTTGGACAGACGACCCTACTCCTTGTCACATACAACCGGGGAAAGCGAAACGCCAGTTGACTTAATGACAGACTGTATGATACAAGATGCACGTGTTAACTATTTGCCCCCCCCCCTCATCCCCTTTCTCCATCGAGACGAAAAAAGACTAGATATATAGAAAAGAACTTATTGTCCATTTATCGTTCTGCAGAGAGGCTGTAGGTGCAGCAATGGCCGGACAGACATTTAATGATATTAATGGGACTGGCTGTTCTGTTTTATTTAAGTTCAAGGATTTTTCTTTAAGTCAATACTTTTATTGTGAGTTAATTAAATCATATTGCTTTTTACCACGGATGGAGAGAAAATTAGATTATAACTACATATTCATGATCCATTCTGAAATATTAAACAGAGTATCTGTAGACGTCTTGATCGAGTATTTTCTGAAGATGAAACAAGTTTTTATTATAGCCATTCGTAGATCTGGCTTTTGTGAAGTCGGAATTAATCAAGTTTATGTGTCTCCAGAAATAATAGACGATTATTAGTCCAGAGATGAAAATGTCAGATCGAGTGTGTGTTTGAATTTGATATACATTATACGATATCCACCCTTTTAAGAAACAACAGAAACAGAATGGTATTATTAAACAGGCGGGTTGGATGGCGGAATGGTTAGCGTGTGCACGTTGTATCATGAAGCCTGTCATTGAGTCAACTGGCGTGGTTTCGAATATCTGGTTGTAATGGACAAGGAGTAGGGTCGTCTGTCAAATCTTGGGGGGTGGGTTTCGGGTCCTCCAGTTTCCTCCCACTACTAACGACCGCAATGCGCAAGTCCTTAAATGACCTAGTTTGGGTCATGGACGTTAAACCCCATTTCTCTCTCTTTGTCTCATTATTAAATGGAGGAAGGAATGATCACATGTCTCATGTGGCAATAGCAGAACATTGTTACTTTCAGACAATCAGACAAAACTCGTTTGGTTTGCAATATTTTTCTCTTAAACCAATATTTTAATCAAAAGCTTGAAAAGGATTGAGAAATAGACATAGAGCCTTACTCTAGATTCTATCCAGACAGAAGAGCTTAATTTTCAGACAGAAATTTGGACAGAACATCTTAATTTTCAAACAATTTTTTTATGAACAATATTTTTTTTCGCAGAAAGTGAGAGAGAAATGACATTTAGCATCCACTTGACACAAGCAAGGTAATTCAGGACTAACATATGGTTCAAATTTAGCTGTGGGAATAAACCAGAGGACCTGGTGAAAACTCACAAGATTGTACAGGAAACCCTACTCCTTGTCACGGACAAGCAGGGAATCAAAACCATGCCACTTGAGTCAACGACTCAACATGCTCACGTTAACCATTCAACCCTCTTTGGACTTATTCTGATATTTGGTTTAAAGCCCCAATAACACTCTTGTTGTAACTGAATAATATGTCCCAATCTTCATTCTGGTCAACAAATTGTATTATTTTACAATATTCCAATTAATTGATGATATAAATTTCATCTTAACACACCGATTTTAAAAAATTTGAAAAATTCAACCAATTGATTTGAAAAGTCTAACGTAAACCTTTTCAAATGTGACTTGGATTTTAAAATATTTTCGAACCCTCTGGACAAGTAAAACAGGTTGTAATGGATAATTTACACAACAGGTAGGACAATTAAACATCTAGTACTTACAATGTAGAATAAGGGTATTATTTATTTTCTGGAGCTTCCAAGCCAGCAAGAATGTTATTGTCCCTTTTAAAATTCAATGTGGTAGTTTACAAGCGATTCCTCAATCCTTCAAATGACAATATGGGGGCTAACTTCAAAGGAACTATTTTTCTGCCCTAGTTTGTAATAATAATGGAACTACGCCAATCAGATACTATTTGTCAAACCTAACAAATGTTTGAGATAGCGCTCGGATAATAACTTGATATATCTAATTAGATTTAATATCTCGCCAGGGGGAAACACTTCTGGTGAATATGAGATATAATTACATTTGGTTATAAAATGTCCATCCCGTGAGATTGACACATTTGCAACTAACAGAATTACTAGAGCAAGTGGTATGACTCGTATCGGTATTCTCGGGGCTGAATGAAACCTGTTATTAGATCCGTCACATTACTTTGTAAATATTATACTACTGACTAAGTTTTATGGTGCCGGTTATTGGTTTTGTGGCAGATGGGCACCAGCTAACACTAGCAGACGACAGTAGCCTGTCAATAAGCCATTATCAATGTTTGACTGATTGTTTTTAGTAGCCTGTCAGCCATTATCAATGTTTGACTGATTGTTATTATAAGTGATGAATACCAAGTTTGGGTAAATCGGTTATTAGAAATATTTATGATTATTTTATGCATTGGGTTTGGATGTTCGTGCCCTGAGATCAACTTTTGTTCGTTGTGGGTGTGTTGATAACTATAAATATTTATGATTTTATGTACCGTGTTGGATATTTTGTGCCCTGGACATACGAGAGAATTCACTTTAACTGTTGGATCATTCTGTATTTGAAATATTTCTGCACAGGATAACTTAAATATAACCAGACTTCAACAAAAATAATTTTGGGTATTTTGTTATGGAGAATGTCATATTCTGAATAGGATAAGATATCACTTGAGGTTCCACTTTTGTTGGCTGTCGAATCATTTGATATTCTTGGTTTGAAATATTTATGATTTTTTTATGCATGCTTCCTCCCACTGCTAAAGACCCCTACGCACAAGCGAATTATTGAAATAAAATTGAAACCATATGTTAGTCCCAAAGTGACCTAGTTTGTGTCGAGTGGACATTAAACCCCATTTCTCTCTCTCTCTCTGTTATGCATGCGACTTGATGTTTGTACTCTGAAAATCTCAAACTGATATAAATACAGATCAATATTTCGTTTATACTTTCAATGGTCTACACTACATGCATGTTCCTTAGGCTGCTGATACATAGAAGTATTCGGTATACGGTATACGGGCACGCCGCTTTACACGGCGGTTTACACGGCACATACTATACATGGGTATACTGGCCTTGTCAGTTATTTCCCCACCGATTTTGCTACCCTCATTCATTTCCACACAGAATGGCTCCTCCACACCAAGTATACGCAGAAAAAAAACGAACATGCACGATACCATGTATACGCGTATAGCGTGCCCCTATTGGGGGTATAGTCCGGTGTAAACCGCTAAGCAAACAAGTATTCGCGTATATCTCTAAACGTATACCGTATATCGTATACCCCTATGTATCAGCAGCCTTAAGCAACGTTCGCGAGTTATACAACATCTCTCCGTTGCTTGAATACTCAGCAATTTCCCGAACTTTGCGCTATTTGTTTTTACTAGTGACTAATTAGCATTGTCCAATCAGAGTTCGTGGCACCAAACACACTATAAACAAACAGGGTTTTTTAAATTGAGAAACTCGTGGGAAAACAGCAGCCGTGACATTGATCGATCTTTGAACTTTGCAACTTGATTGTCACATGTAGGCATTTTAGCTATAATAAAGCACGAGACTTGGTATTCACGACGATCGATGAATCTGATAGGTTCCCAAGCTGGGCTTGTGACAATCGAACTTAGTGGCGAAATATACAGGGTATTACGTGAAGGGCTTGATAAGATGTATGTAGTTAAGGCGAGATCAAGCCTTCTATTAAAGGTGCACTACACGAAGATCTGATAAGTTGTACTGGAAGGTCATGTCAGGGGTCGTACAAGCCAGTTTTGATCCTGTGACGTCAGACATCGATTAATCAATCAGTGTTGACATTTGTAGTTGTTTACCCACAGTTCCCTGCATTGGCCGAAAAAGTTCATCCAGATGTTCCGGCTTGGTTCCCCTTGTCAGTGATGCAGGATGGAGGGTAATGACAAGGACAGCTGTCTAGTCGTTAGGATGGGACATAAGCGTGCACATAAAAGATCATATGACAGTTGGAATTCGTTATAAGAGTAGGCTTCAGTGTCTTTGTCCGGGCAAAGTTTCCTTCATAGCCCACTGTATGGCGTATGCTCGTCCTCATTAGCCCAGTTTGGAGCAGAACAGTAGGACGTTAAACTCCATTTCATTTCATTACATCTTAGGCCACTTTAATGTAGACTGCTCTATCTTATTTGACTTAATCAGTGGCCTGAAGCCACTCTGAAAAATCCAGAAATTTCTATCGCAACACCAGTCTCAAACCTGGGACATCCTGTTCAGTGTGGCTGCACTATATTCACTGAGCCACTCTGAGTCGACATTTCCTGTAGAGTTAAGCTGATATTATCTTGAATAAAAATATTATAAAACCATGAGACTAAATTACTGTGTGGTCCTAGCAAGGGCACCTCTCTTTTGTCATAGTCTAGATAAAAATTTGAATCATCTGGACTTGGCAGAAAGTTAATTGGATCATTAGAAATAGAAAGTCTGTGACAATGTTTGCGACATCTTAAGATGGAAGAGGACAGCTTTAAGATTTAAAATGATGAAATAATTGGATACAAGGTCTGGGAGTTAATTAATCATAAATATGGCAAAGATTGGCGGTGAGACTCACTCGTATCTAAAACTAACGTCCAGTCATTTTATTGAATTTTTGCGATGCGATGAGATGAGGGCGATGTAGGTTTGTAGCTACAAGCAGGATGTCATGTGATTGTCTGTTGTTGTAACTTCCTGAACAACTTTGATTGAAGAAATAAAATGTCGTAGGTAGAAGAATTATACAAATAGAGAAATTACCAGTACAGAAGAGAGTTGGTCTTTTTATACACAGTATACAAAATCAGTCTTTGTTGTCAGAGCTTTAAAATCTGTCTATTACACATCAGAGTAGGATGGCCAAATGGTAAGCATGTGCGCACTGTATCATAAACTCTGTCATTGAGTCACCTGGTGTGGTTTTGATTCCCCAGCTGTCCAACCTCTTTGGTTTTCTCCGGGTCCTCCGGTTTCCTCTGACTGCAAGCGAATTATTGAAATAAAAGTAAACCATATGTTATATTAGTCCAAAATGACCTTGTTTGTGTCTAGTGGACATTAAATAACATTTCTCTGGCGCATGGGATTTCTCAGGGTCCTCTGAAATAAAATTAAACCATATGTTAGTCCCGAAATGACCTGGTTTGTGTCTAGTGGATGTTAAATGAGACCTCTCTCTCTCTCTCTCTCTCTCTCTCTCTCTCTCTCTCTCTCTCTCAGTAAACTGCAGTTTAAATCCTTTAATGGTTTTATTTAAATCTTGTGTATCCCAAGTTTGATAGATCATTTTATGGTTTCACGTTAAATTACAATTTCACATTTTATTATTAGATTTAAAGATTTAAGAAAAAACAGATGGATTGTTGTAGAATTAGTTCCCTTCAAATAAACGTGATTTATCTCACTCTGTCTTCATTATCGGGTTTGGTGCAGAAATGTCAGAACATCAAACCCTCCATTTTATTTCAGATGGCTGGAGTTCACCTGATCTTACCACATACCACTTAGCTACTGTGTCTCCCCATATGGATGGGGGGTTGGGATGGCCTAGTGGTCTAGAGTGCCGCGCTTAGACCTCTAGCTGGCCGGTCACCTCTGGCTTGCGGCTGTGGTTTCGATCCCTGGTGTGAGCGTATGTGGCATGGAGATAGGGGCGCCTTCTCAACCTCATGGGTTTCCTCCGGGCACTCCGGTTTCCTCCCACTGCTAAAGACCCTACGCGCAAGCAAATTATTGAAATAAAATTGAAACCATATATTAGTCCCAAAATCACCTAGTTTGTGTCAAGTGGATGTTAAACCCCATTTCTCTCTCTCTCTCTCCCCATATGGCCAGAAAATTGTCTGGTTTATTTTGAAAGGGATGTGGAATTAGAGATTGTAATGATTTGGTCAATTTTGATATTGTTTTATAACTAGACTCGTTTGGGATTAAAACGATGGGTTAATTTTGACAGGGCTGTGGAATTAGACTTACAACTGGTTAAATTTTGCAAGGGCTGTCGAATTAGACTCACATTTGGGTTAATTTTACTAGGGCTGTGGAACTAGACTCACACTGGGGTTAATTTTACTAGGATTGTGGAACTAGACTCTACTGGTTTAATATTGACACCAGAGCTGTGGAACTAAACTCTACTATAATTTTGCCAGGGCTGTGGAACTAGACTAAAAACTGAGTTAATTTTGCCAGTGCTGTGAAACTAGACTAACAACTGAGTTAATTTAGCCAGTGCTGTGGAACTAAGCTCCACTGGGTTAATTTTACCAGGGCTGTGGAACAAGACTCTATTAGGTAATTTTGCCAGGGCTTTGGAACTATAGATTAGAATTAATAGAATACACCCAAAAAGCAAAAAGTATTTGTGATATCCAGGAAGCCTTGTTATGATTTCTTATCTGAATAGTGCATACACATCAGGAAAGATATTGCCAGTTTAAGTTACATCGGCAGTAATATTTTAAAGATATCTGTAATAACCGTTATTTAGTTTAAGAATGATATATAGTGAGGAATAAATCAAATTACATATCAACATAACATCAATAAAGCCATATTTCTCAACTCAATATCTGATTTATTTGAATTGAAAACAGTCCTATATTGTATTTGAATTCCTCCCAGCTTGGATAAAAAAAACATCTTCGTGAATTTTCAAGATATTTCGAGTCTGGTTCTCACTTGTCTGTAGCACTAATAAGTCATTGGGATGGAATAAAAAAAAAAACAGGGTCTTTTGTGTGCATGTATAGAAAATTATTTTGAATTTACATTAATATTCTTGATTACTTTGTCCAGGGACTGAAACCACAGCCGCAAGCGAGAGGTGACCGACCAGCTAGAGGTCGAAGCGCGGCACTCTAGACCACTAGGCCATCCCAACCCCCTTATAATTGAATAATCCCAGTATATATTATATACCTGGTAACTAAAAGGATCAAACTAATAAACAACACAATTGATTATTGATTTATATTGATTATTTTTGAACAGTGTTCAGGAAATTAAAGACTTGACACAAGTACAAATTAGATGATTTTTGGTGATTTAAATGATTTTTACGAATTTTTAAACAAAGATTTGATATTAAACAAATTACAAAGAAATTAGGGGGGTTGGGATGGCCTAGTGGTCTAGAGTGCCACGCTTCGACCTCTAGCTGGCCGGTCACCTCTGGCTTGCGGCTGTGGTTTCGATCCCTGGTGTGAGTGTATGTGGCATGGAGATAGGGGCGCCCTCTCAACCTCGTGGGTTTCCTCTGGGCACTCCGGTTTCCTCCCACTGCTAAAGCGAATTATTGAAATAAAATTAAACCATATGTTAGTCCCTAAATGACCTAGTTTGTGTCAAGTGGACGTTAAACCCCATTTCTCTCTCTGTTTTACAAAGAAATTAGTGCTGGATACTCAAGATGAAATGATACTCCGGTTACAGTGTAATTGTAAGAATAGTAAACATGAATGTTAATTGTCCAGACGAAATGGCAGTTTGAAAACTAACTTAGAATACAGGAAGTTATATATATCAGTATGGTATTGTTCTATTTCAGGATTGGGTAGACGGACTTAATGGTAATTGATTTACGTTGATTGATAATTTCTGCTAACTTTATTGTTGTCTTAAAAAATTTAATTTTTGTATCGTTTCAGATGACGAATCATTAACAGACGTTGGAATAAAAGCATCAGACGGGCTAACTCACAACGCAGACGGAACCATGTTGGGAAAACGGAAAGGAGAAAAAGTGGGTGCTCATGGGAAGAAACGGAAACTTCAAGGTCCTGTGCGACCCAAGAACGCTTTGATGCAGTTGAATGAGATAAAACCGGGTCTTGAATTTCAGTTCGTATCGCAAACTGGCCCCGTTCATGCTCCAACATTCACGATGTCCGTAGAGGTCAATAATACGAAATTTGAAGGAGCCGGACAAACGAAGAAAATGGCCAAACTTCTGGCCGCTGAAAAAGCACTGACATCATTCGTCCAATTCCCGAACGCGTCCGAAGCTCATATGGCTATGGGGCGACAAATAGTCACAACTGATTTTACTTCCGATCAGGCCGAGCCATTGGTTAATTTATTTAATGATTTCGAGGGACATAAAAACGGAAGTAATGGTACAGACGAGAATATGGAACAAAATCCAGAAAACGGAGTCCAGAATCTACCTCCCGCCCGGAAATCCATTCCATCGAAACCAACGGGTAAAAATCCAGTTATGATATTAAACGAACTGCGGCCTGAATTAAAATACGAATTTGTGTCTGAAAGTGGAGAAAGTTCATCAAAGACTTTTGCCATGTCCGTGACTGTGGATAACGAAGTATTTTGTGGTTCGGGAAGAAATAAGAAACTAGCCAAGGCTCGGGCCGCTCAAGCAGCTCTCAAGAAAATATTTAACATGGATTTTCAGGGCACACCTGGTAAGTTGATTTTAGATTTATTATCTGCAACAGTTGCTTTCTTAGTCTGTGGTGTCACCAAATACAAATCCCAAAAATTTTGGGATCAGAAATATCCCCATTCGAGGCTCATTTTCTTGTTCTCGGATGTGACACTTTTTGAAAAATGCCTAAGAGATCAACATGAAGCATGACATGCTTGTTCCTTTTATCTAATCTCCCATAATGTATCTTTAAGCAATTTGAAAAAATACACATCCAAAAAATAACATTAAAAAAAATAATACATTGTGTTAAACTTACGACTTGTTGAATTAGAAGGAAATAAAATCAATGAAAATTGAATTTGACCAGAAAATTGAGTTCGTCATATTAGGTTAGGTTTTTTCTCTTCACAGTGAAGTAATTCGATATGGATCCCTTGACACATTGATATGTCTGGTGCAGACATTTGGATTTATTCATGAATTCTAATTAAAGAATCTCTTTTTTTTTCTTTGGCGTATTGACGTAAATGCCAACCTTGCAAGAGCAAAAGAAAACGGAAGAAATCAGCATGCCATTTGTCTTGTTTTGGCGTGTCTGCTGCCAGTGTGGAATCAAAATGAGTTTGGTTAATTACAGTGTCCTGAAACGCTGTCATTTCAACTCCACAATAAATATTTCACAAAGACACTGGCATCGAGACTTTGAATTTAAGAGAAGAAAAAATAAGTCAATTATTTCCAGAAAAAATAAATATGGATCTCTTTTGTTTTCCGGAGGGTTGGATGGCCGAATGGTTAGCATGTGCGTGCTTTATCATAAAGCCTGTCATTGAGTCAACTGGCATGGTTTTGTATCCCCGGTTGTATACGTTCACTAGCCCAATTCGGAGCAGAACAGTACGCTGTTAAACAGAATTTTGTTTCATTTCTGTTCTTTGCATCCAGTTAGTGCAAAAAAGTAAGACCTTTAACTTGATTTCATTTGTCTGAGGGGAATGGATTGTTAAAATCTTATTCTTTTCATGATCATGTTCATTCGTCTTCTGCAACAATGTCTGTCGCTCTTTTGTTAGCTTAGTACAAATGGTCACCACGTCTCGCTTCAAAAGTAAACCCTTTTCACGAGAATAAAATGAATGCTGTCCCGATGGATGGTAGAGAATGGTAGTGCGGGGGGAGTCTGTCATTCCTGTTCAACTTCCTTTTGTTAACTTCGAATACAAATGGTTCCCACGTCCCGTTGCAAACGTAAAACCTTTCAATAGAAGGAAATGAGTCTGTCATCTGCTATTGAATGTCTTCTATTGATCCAGTTATCAATGATTACGAGTAGTTTACGTCTGTTTGAACAAATTACCGTTAACACCGTCGTCTGAGTAAAGATTGAATAATTAATAGAAATTAATCACCCATTAGAGGTACTCCTGATTCTATAGATACAGCACGGTCAATATACGTACAAAAAAACCTTGATCAGCACAAATTAGATGTACCAGAAGCTATACATACAGCATGGTTAAAGATGCGCTATAGGGTGCACACGTTGCCACATGATTTTTAAATTTTTGACCAACCAACCACTTCAAAATTTGAAATTTTGACAAAATTCACCCTGAAAAATTGTTTTAAAAAAACTATTTATATAACATATGAAGCTCTTTATAATTGTTTCACATCAAATAATCAGCTAATCTGACATGTGCAAAATATTACATGTGTCAAACAATGTCTAATTGAGCAGCATTACTGTTTTTAAAGATTAGAATTTTCAACGAAATTTTAGCACTATGATAGTTCATAACTAGATGATGTAAATGGAATTGGCTGAAAATTTCAGTCAAATTGATCCACTCTGAACCAAGAATTTAGTGATTGAATTTTGGGCCTGGCATCGATCATCATTATGAAAGTTGGTACAATAAAAAACATAGTCTTGATTATCGATCTTTTGATTTAATCATGAATTTTTGGCTTCACTTTGATCATTATTACTAAAGTCAGTACGATAAGATACATAGTCTCAATTATCCATTTCATGATTATATCGGAAACTAATCCAGTAGATATGGCAGGCTAGTGATGACATCGAGAGTTGCTTAATTTATGGTCTGGATAAGTTAATGTCTAATTAATAATTTAGATTACATTTTGTCTCCCATAATGTACATGTATCTTTAAACTTCATTTCAATTTATGTCAGATCTATCTGGGAATATGGCTTATAGCAATAATGATTATATACTTTATGATATTCACCAAGTTTCTCTCATTTATTCTCAGCCTATTTCACACAGTCTACTCGTGTAGACTCGATAAATAAAACCAATTTTATCAATTTCACATTTAATTTTCCTAATGTCCTTGCGTTATGGTAATTACATCTTGAGAACCTCCTGGCAATTTCAAATTTTCATTGCAGTTTAAATCAAGTTGTATTTGAATGGCAATACCATGACCATATATGGGTTTCTGTGAGAATATTTCTCGTAATTACAAGCAGAGGATGCAATTTTGTTTATTAAATTTTCGATTGAATTGCCGTCGTTTCCACATGTATTTAAATGGTGTGATTGATCTTTGGACATATTGAACATTTTATGTGATTTGGTTTATTGATTTGGATTTTGTAATGAATACATATTAAAAATGATGCAGAGAGCATGAGAGAAACAGAAATGGGGTTTAACGTCCACTCAACACAAACTAGGTTGTTTTGACGTTAACATATTTTATTTCAATGTATGATTTGTTTGTATTTACATGTAGGGATCTTTAGCAGTGAATTTGAAATCAGAGAAAACCCACAAGATTGGACAGGCAGCCCTAGTTCTTGTCACGTACAAGCGGGGAATCGAAACCACGCCATTTGACTCAATAACAGACCTAGTGATTTCACATGTCAACGTTATATCAATCTGTATCACAGAGGATTACAAAAGTCTTCTAATATCTCTGTAAAAGAAGTTCTGTGTACAATTTGGGTTGTTGGATTTCAAATTAAGAGTGGGCTGTAGCACCACAATGTCTGACCCTCTAGACTATTACAAAATTTATAAAGGGGGGGGGGAGGTATAGGGGTGGGGGATGGAGTGTATGGTTGCATCAGGAGGTCTGTCAATGAATCAAGTTGCGTGCTTTCGATTCCCCGTTTGTATGCGACAAAAGGTCGTCTGTCCAACTGCACCGGTTTCCTCCCACAGCTAAAATCCCTTATATGCAAGGGAATTATTGAATTGATATTGAACCATAATGCTACTTTGTGCCAAGTGAACGTTAAACCCCATTTCTCTCTTCTCTCTCGTTCTGCTAAAGAATGGAATTTCTATTGTCGTTGAATAAAAAGATTATGAAAATCCAAAATATATAATGCAGGACAGAGGGACTGGAAAAAACAGCTGTGACAAAAAAAAAACTGAGGTTGTGTGTATTCATTGACGTGCATGTAAAATATCAACTGGCAGTTAGAATTCAATATAAGAGAAGTGCCAATGCCTGGACAAAATTTCTTGTGCCTGTCTTGATCGGAGCAGAACAGTAGGATGTTAAACTCCATTTCATTTTATTTTCATTTCATGTTCTTTGACTTCTTTTTTCCTTTTCAGGAACAGAACCAGTCATACAAGATGGTGATAATCCAGTTTCTGCTCAACTTGCCGATACGGTTGCTGCCATGGTGATAGATAAATTTGGAGAACTAACAGACGGGTTCACGAGTCGATATGCCAGACGGAAAGTTCTTGCCGGTTTTGTGATGACGAGGGTAGATAACTCTCCCGAAGTTATAAGTGTTGCTACGGGAACCAAATGTATAAATGGAGAGTATATGAGTGGACAAGGACTCTCGTTAAACGACTGTCACGCAGAAATTATTGCTCGACGTTCGTTGTTACGATATTTTTATGCTCAACTACAACTTCACCTTGACAACAAAACATCAGAATCTTCCATTTTTGAACAAAATGGCGATCAGGGATTTCAACTTAAAGAGAATATTAAATTTCATCTGTACATCAACACTGCTCCATGTGGCGACGCTCGTATTTTCTCTCCTCATGAAACAGAGATGAAAGCCGGCGATCGCCACCCGAATCGTAAAGCTCGAGGACAACTTAGAACGAAGATTGAATCAGGGGAGGGAACTATACCAGTTAGTAATGATGGTACAACCCAGACGTGGGATGGTGTGTTACAAGGTGAACGGTTGTTAACGATGTCCTGTAGCGATAAAATAGCCAGGTGGAATGTACTTGGAATTCAAGGTAATAGATTTTATTTTAACAAATTACCCTACTTGCTGTAATGTATTTTATATCACCAAATTGTCTACGATATCACCCCTGGTGGAAGGGGACGTTAAACTCTAAAAACGAACAAACGAATATCACAGAAGTGAATTTTAGCTGCAAACTCTTGGTAAGCCACTAGCGCAATTAATACTTTTAGTTGGGGTTGGGTAGGTTTTGCTTACAGTAGCTAATTCTTTTACTAATTATCATCCAAAGTCTTTGACATTGAAAACACGAATTATTTGTCAATTTAAATCAACATTGATGTTGTTATCTTACCGGGAAAAGATGGACTTAATGATTTCCAGTATTTAAGACAAAATAAACATTTTACCATTGATACCATTGTGTGCCATAATGAATTTCAGCGCCATTTGTTGCAAGGGACTCTAAGAACGAGGCTAGACATATTCCAAAACTCGTGTAAAACGGCGACGCATATTCTTTTCTGAAGATCATGCGCAATAAATACTATCGGTGGAGACTGGAATAACCAGACGCTAGAGACTGCTGCCATATTTTGCTGAACATTACCTCATTACCTGAAGATTATGCGCAATAAATACTATCGGTGGAGATTGGAATAACCAGACGCTAGAGACTGCTGCCATATTTTGCTGAACATTACCTTATTCTCTCTCTCTCTCTCTCTCTCTCTCTCTCTCTCTCTCTCTCTCTCTCAGTAAAGTAATTTAATTGAAATTTTCAATATATTCCCTTTTCATTATCTATTTTAACTAGGATAGCGAGAAATTCAGCTTTTAATTAAATCTAACATAATGTATCTTAAATTATTTAATCTTTTGAAATTATATTGCACATCTCATGTGAAACATAATATTTGGCACCTGGGGCTTTAAAAGGTTGGACCCTGGTGTATCAGATGAATGACTAATGGAAATTTGTAGAAGACATGATGAATGACAAGGGTGAATGGGTTGTGTTTGGGCCATAATTAAAGTTTTTCGCGACAACCTTTTCCTCCCAATGGACCCCACGATCTGATCTATTGTATTGTTATCTCCCGCACGGTTATCAATTATTTAAATTGTTCGACACCAAGATGGACTCCAGTGACAATTTTTAATTCACTCGGTGGTCTGTTTCCATAAATATTTAATTTTTCATTTCTGACTTTTTGTTGCTCTTCTTATGAAAACAAACGGATTCCAGAGAGAATAATGGGGTTTTAATTTTACGCTAATTCATCAACACTTCATGAAAAAACAAACTTTTAACAAACGAGTATGTTACTGGAAGATTATTTGCCAATGCCCCAAATAAACAAATTTAAAAGGGAGTTAAATTTTGTTCTTTGATTTATATTTATTGTGGGGGCCACAGTGGCTAAGTTGTTAAGATGCTGGCTCACTAGCCCAGAGGTCACGTGTTCAGTCCCTGCATAGGCCGTGAAAGTTCATTAGGATTTTCTGATGTGGTTTCCTGTTGTCTGTGGTGCAGGATGCAGGTCCTGACAAGGACAGCTATCTAGTCCTTCAAATATGACAAAAACCAAGTTCGCGTGTGTTTATTGGCGTGCACGTAAAAAATCCCTTGGCAGTTGGAATTTGATATAAGAGTAGGCCATGGTTCTGCTGCCTGGGTAAAATTTTCCTCATAGCACACTGTATGGCGTATGCCCGTCTTCATTAGCCCAGTATTGGAGCAAAACAGTAGGACGTTAAACCCCATTTGTTAAGAGTAGGGTCTCCTGTCCAACCTCGTAGGTTTCCTCCAGGTCCTCCGGTTTCCTCCCACTGCTAAAGACCCCTACGCGCAAGGGAATTATTGAATAGAATTGAACCATGTGTTAGTCCCGAAATTACCTAGTTTGTGTCGAGTGGATATGAAACCCCATTTCCCTCTCTCTCATAAATGTTAAATAATGATTAATAAAACTATTGAAGCTAAAAGACCTGTAATAGGCAAATTTTGCTCTTCCATAATCCATCCTTAATAATTACACCAACATAAAAACCAAAGGAATGAAAGGTCAGCAGTTTGTTGAATATATCTGTTTCAATGATCTTTGACCTTTTATAAACTGGATGTTTTTATAGAACTGACAGGGTTGTGGATACTGTTGTTATCTAATTGTTCAACTGTAGAATTATCTAAGGCCACCTTCAATATAAATGTTTGGTGTCTGCAGTGTTCTGTAGTCATAGCAATGGGATGAAAAACAATGGTCTCTCTTTGGTGTATTTTAACCAATAAGAAGACAACCCTACAAACTGGAACGCACGGAACAGACATCGCAAAAAATAAACAAATATGAGATAAAGTGAATGGATCCGGGCCTGAGATTGATAAACATTCTTCCATCAACATAAAAAAAATAAATAAATTACAATGTTTATAGTCATTGTATTGGGTTGAACAGACTTCCTATCCATTAATTCCTGAATGTTTTCAATGCCATATTTCTAATATCAGCATGCAGGACAGAGGACCTGACAAGGACAGCTGTCTAGTCATTTGGATGGAACGAAAAACCCAGGTCCCGTGTACACATTGGCGTGCACCTGAAATATCCTTTGACATTTGGAATTCGATTTAAGAGTAGCGAGTAGTACTGCTGTCGGAGCAAAATTTTCCTCATAGCACACTGTATGGTGTATCCCCGTCTTTATTATCCCGCGTCGGAATAAATGAATAATAGTAGAAAGTTACTCCCCTTTTCATTTCATTTTCTAATGTCAGCAATTTTTATTATCGTTTCAGGTTCCCTAGTCAGCCATTTTGTGAAGCCGATCTATTTGGATAGTATAATATTGGGTAGTTTGTATCATAGCGACCATCTTTCTCGCGCTGTCTACAGTCGTATCGGCACTATTACTAACCTCGACATGCCTTTCCGTCTCAACAGACCTTTCCTGAGTGGCATCAGCAACCCGGAAAGTCGGTTACCAGGAAAGGCCCCGAGCTTCAGCATCAGCTGGTGTGTGGGAGACCCGGAATTAGAAGTTGTCAACGCAACGACAGGAAAAACAGAAAGTGTCGAACCCCCTAAAGTGTGCAAAGCTTCGCTATTCAAGCAGTTTCTCAAACTTTACGGAAAACTTCCATCATACTATGTCCAGAGTGGAGATGCTCAAGCCAAATGTTATTCAGATGCGAAAAAAATGGTCACTGATTATCAGACGGCCAAAATGAACATGATTAAAGCATTCCAACAGGCGGGTCTCGGTGTCTGGGTTCAAAAACCGGACGAACAGGATCAGTTTGAAGTGGAGGTCGAAGAGCAAGTTTAATAACTTTTAACGTCACCTGACATCCAGACTATCAGGATTTAAAAATTGGTGAAAAATTTTCCCTAAAACTGTCTGCTCTCATGTGGATTTAACAGACTTGATGATTGTCGACATATATCGTTCTCATAAAATAAGATTTTGAAACTTTTAATTCTCGTGGATTTACAGACTTGCCGATTGTCGACATTGATCGTTCTCCTAAAACAAGATTTTGAAAACTTTTAATTCTTGTAAATTTCATTGGTTAGTTCTGCAACAGTGATTTTTGATATCCAATTGAAAACTGTGTGATATTGGGATCTTAATGGGTGTCTTGATCCTGACTTCATTATCGGTAAATCTGATTTAAATACACATCGCAAAAAGCCTGGATAATCGCAGGTCAAGTCTACGATGTAGAGATTGGATTATCAAGACTGTTCGCCCATGAGAGCAGACAGATTTAAGCGAGGTATAAGCTGGATTGACTCATCGTTCTCATATTTTTATTCGTTTTCTCACAACAAAAATATCCGAGTGGCGGTTGATTAATTATTAAGGTTGATTCCCTCCTTTCATATCACCCAGGTCAGGGTATTCAAATTTGTACATATGACCTTTTTTTTTCATTTTCATTTCTCATTGTAAAAATGACTGGTAAGAAAAGACTTGATGAAATAATGGTTTTGATCTAATTGTTAAGGTCACTTGTAGATTTGGTCAAAGGTCACGAAACGTAAACCGTTCTAGCGCTAACCCTACCCCTAAAACTAGTCGTACCCTCACCCACACTCTTGTCAACAATCATGTTTCCTTACCCTATTTACATCTCTGTGGGTCACGGTGGGTAAGTGGGTAAGACGCTGGCTCTGGCTCACTAGCCTTTAGGTCTGGTGTTTGATCCCTGCATTGGCCGAGAAAGTTCCCTTTTGTCAGTGATGTAGAACAGAGGGCCTGAAAAGGACAGCTGTCTAGTCGTTTGGATGGTACGAAAAACACATACACATTGGCACTCAAGTAAAAGATGCCTCTGGGTACTCCGTTTTCCTCCCACTGCGAAAGACCCCTACGCGCAAGCAAATTATAGAAATAAAATTAAGCCATATGTTAGTCCCAAAATGACTTAGTTTGTTTCGAGCGGACGTTAAACCCCATTTCTCTCTCTCTCACGTAAAAGATCCCTTGACGGTTGTAATTCGATTATAAGCGTAAGACGTCAGGAAATTAAAACTCTATTTCATTTATTTATATCTTGGTGACCTTGGAGAAGTCTTCAGCTGACCTTAATGTTTAGATCGAACCGAAATCGTGAGGATTGGATTAAAGAATAATAATTTTAAGGTTTTTCATTTTAAAAATTAGATCCAGAACATATTTGTATGTTTCTCATCTTAGACAAAAGTTGTTTTATGAATATTGTGTTGTGTCTGCCCTTCGTGACTTTATCTTTAACGACATTCAGCGTGTCCTTTCTTCTTCGTGTACGATAATTACTGAATCATGATTCATGATGTGAGACTTAGCGTTTACTCTGGATGAAATACACAATGCTGTTGTCATTTAACGGGTTAGAAATAAGTTCAATCAAGTGCAAGGAGTTTTAAGGTTGTTTTTCTTATATTATAAATTACAGTTGCGATTGCTATTTGACTGAATATCAAATATTTTTTATTGTAAATCATTGAATGTGACGAACAATCATGAATCGTTGAAATTGAGAAATTATGACTTTTGCTAAAAGCACGAGTAACACACAGAGATAACTCGCAAGTTTTTTTTGTCCGGTCATCTAAAGGGTATGGTAGTGATTATATAAATATTCGAACTTGAATCATGTTTTTTAAAGTTTTGGTTTTCATCAACGTAGCAAATATTTTAATAAGGTATCATGTTCAAAGCTGTTTGAAAAGATTTTTTAATATTTGTTATTTAGTGTTTTGTAATTACAACAAAAACAATGCAGGGTGTATAAGCATGTAAATAACTACATCTTTATTAAACATACTTTACGCAGGAGCTAAATCTGCCTGTTGCCGTTTTTTTTAGGCCTTAAATGTTATATAAACCATAATCAACTCTCGATGTCATAAGACATTCAAGATTTTAAATGGATTTTTATATGATCTGATGATTAAACGCAAAAATGGATAATCGAGACTTTGTTAATTATTGTGACGGTGATTTAAAAATGAGGTTTTCTCAGGTTGGAGTGGATCAATTTGACTGACATTTTAAGCATATCCCCCTTACATTATGTAGTTTTTAACTATTATAGCGAGAACTGTCAGCTCTTTATCTAAATCTTCCGTAATGTATCTTTAAGAATATTTCGTAACACACACAAGTCTTGTTTATTCAAGTTAATGATAAATACTGGTTGTTATTTACAGTGTATTACAATTTTAACATCCAATTGTTAATGCTATAATGGCAGATTGATTTTAATTATGATCTTTTACGCATGAAGCAAATCGAAATATTTATAAATTGTTTATGATATGGAAAGGTTGATTTTTATTTAGATTTTATAACATATGAAGCATATATACCTTGTGTTTGGTTTTTGTTGTGAATTTTATTTGGCTCCTATGTAAAATATGTATGGGTTAATGGTCGAAAGCGAGACATTGCGTAATATATTGATACTGCACGAGGCATTAGCCAAGTGTTGTTTCAATATATTACGCAATGTCTTTAGCTCGAGACCATTAAACAACTTAAAATACAGACACTATCCCGCACGTGCTTTTCAATGAAATATGTGAAGCGAGTCCAATATTTTATCTAGTAAAGATAATGTACAATTGGCAAGTTGCCCGTACATTATTGGAAATAATGGTACGCCAACATCAAAGGATGACGTCACATCTGTATTTTAAGTCGAGACTAATTCAACAAACTAAAGAGATATCTTAATATCTGAAAAATATCTAAAATAATAATTGGATAATAATAAATTCAATATACAATGTTACCACTACCAAATGGACCAGGGGCCTGTTTTACGAAATTTTAACTAAGATAAAATTCAAATTTTAGTAATTTGATTGGATAATATTAGATTGAATTTTAGTGCTTAGCCATTGGATTTTATCTTCAGGTAAGATTTCGAGAAACAGGACTCAATTTCTTAAAGATTGTTTGACTGAGATCGAAGTCAAAAACTAGTTTGTCGGAAATTGTATCATTTTATGACTCAGATTTTGTGGTTAAACAGGCAACGAAAAATTGGGACAAAATTACTACGGTACTAACACAAATATTCAAATTTGAATAATTTTTTAAGCACAAGGTACAATTTTATATTTGCCCACTATTCACATTTTTGTCTCATTTGCTTGATAAAGACGATAGTATCCTCGCTGAAACGTCGCTCAGTAATTATATATCCATAAAATTGTACCTGTGTTACTATGTTCAATTACTAAATGCCAATCAAAGAAAATTTTTTAAACATTATTTGATCTGATATATGAAATTGATGGATTCCATCTGTTATTTTGTGTCCTATGAAATATTTACTTGTATTAATCCCATGAAATAAGCTAATATTTAAAGATAAACAAAAAATTTGAAGATTTGAAAAAGATTTACTGTGCAGTATCTAGAAATAAGATGATTTTTTAAGAATGGAACAAAAATTTACCATTTCTCTTTGAATCAAATTTTGGAACACATATTTCTTTATTTATAAACAATATATCAATTGAATCAAAGAATAAAATAGGATTTGAATTGTGAACTCTACGAAAAGTTGTTAGATTTGAATCATGATGTAGAATATTTGAATGGTTAAATCAACATTTGATGTGACCTCTACGAAAAATTGTTAACGTTAATTGTCTTAATGCCTCATTTTTATCATAAAACTTCTAAAGTTGATCCATTTTAACATTTTATTTATACATTTAGATTTAAAATCAGCATTAGGACATTTTGCTCATTTATAATATTTTAACTCTATTTTTTTGTTCGTTGATTTTTGTGGGTGTTTTTCTTCGTAGGCTTGTATATTGTAGATAGAAAATATCAAAAAGTAATTTTACTACCAGGTAGTTATTATTAGCTTATTACCCCGCGAGTATCAGATCAGACACAGTAACGTAACATTGATAATAAAGATGCAGTATGTACGGTTTAGAGAAAGGACTGGTCGTTCTTGCTATAGCAGTCCAAACATGGATAATGACGAATGTATTGAAATTTCAGTCAAATTACTTTATCCAGAGAAAGTTATGAATAATTGAAGTTTTGACAAAGAATACCTGAAATTAACCAATTGACAGTTCATATTCTAAATTTTTTGCTCCTTTATTTTTTTCTTATTTCACATTGTATAAATTATCCAGTCACAATAAAGCCTTATTACCATCTTTGTTTTGTCTTCGATTTATTGTTACCCGATTTATTTTTACCTGTGGGTTGCATTAGTTGAGGGGTAAACACATCGGACTCTTTAACTAGGAGAGAAAGAGAGAGAAACTGGAGGTCATGGAGAAAATCCTCAAGGTTGGACAGGTGAGAATGCCAAAATACGGTCCAAAAGAAAACCCCACGAGGTTGGACAGGCGATCCTACTCCTTGTCACACCATTTGACTAAACAACAGACCTTCTGATCTAAACCATTCGGTCATCCAACCCATGTGAAAACTAATGATATGACTTGGTACTAAAGTCAGCAACTTGGAAATCGAGTTTGACTTGAGGTGCCGCTACATCTGTCACGTGGTTAGACGTGGTACAAGGTGCTCTATTGTTAAACAAGAATCAAGACATTGTGTTCGGTTAGTATCATTTATTTCAAATATGAAAATAAGAGTAAAATTACCAATAGAACATATGACCAGCATAGGTTTATTAATATCACTAAAAATCTCATTTTAGTACATGTGTAACTGAAGTTTATGATTACCTCCCCTTGTTCACGACACAGGTTATTGTGTTATTGTTATTGGCGATCAATTTATGATTACTTCTCCTGGACCAACTTGTCACAATTATCTGATGAAAAGATTTAATGTCTGCTTCCACCGAAGGTCTTACTTTTCATTTTTATTACCTTAGCGCATGCACAGGGGTCTTTCCTGTGGGAGGAAATGGGAGTACACAGAGTAAACCCATGAGGTTAAGAAGGCGCCCGATCTCCAAGCCACATACGCTCACACCAGTGATCGAAACCAAAGCCGTAAGTCAGAGGTGACCAGCCAGCAAGAGGCTGAAGATCGGCACTTTAGACCACAAGTTCATCCAACCCTCCCCATTTGTAACACCCGGTCAAAGTAATCTATATGCTTAGACACCCATTTTTGTCCCTAATTCAAGTCTGCTTCCTGATCCTTCTGCCTCAAAATCATGAATATTTCCCAATACCATTGTAGAAATGGCAATTCTAGACCAAAATGACAACAATTAGTGCCATGGAAAAGGAGAGACGAGCCAATCTCTATAAATAAATGCACTAAATTTGTGTGAGTATCATGAAAATGGTGAGAATTAATAATAAATACTGGTATATATAAAATCAAACAATAAAAATATTAAGGATGATAGGTCTCTCTATATGAATATCATTCAAACTGGCGTGATATTGTATATAAAATACTAAATGAAGTTTAACATCCACTCGACACAAACTTGATCATTTCAGGACTAACATATGGTTTAATTTTATTTCAATAGGGGTCTTAAACCGAGTGAGGAAATCAAAGGGAGAGAGAAATGGGGTTTAACGTCCACTCGACACAAACTAGGTCATATGGTTTAATTTTATTTCAATAATTCGTTTGCGCGTAGGGGTCTTTAGCAGTGGGAGGAAACTGGAGTGCACGGAGGAAACCCACGAGGTTGAGAAGGAGCCCCTATCTCCATGCCACATACGCTCACATCAGGGATCGAAACCACAGCCGCAAGCCAGAGGTGACCGGCCAGCTAGAGGTCGAAGCGCGGCGCTCTAGACCACTAGGCCATCCCAAACCCCCCGGAAATCAAAGGACCCAGAAAAAACCCCAAGAGTTTGGACAGGTGAACCTACTCGTTGTCAAGTACAAGTGGAGGATCGAAACCACGCCACCTGACTCAGTCAGATCTTATGGTTTCATGTGTACATGTTAAATCAATTGGCCATCCATCAATACCCCAGCGTTTTACTGAACTGAAATAAAATGTGATTTAGAAAGAGAGGAGAAATGAGGTTGAACGTATGGTTTAATTTTATTTGAATAATTCGCTTGCACGTAAGGGTCTTTAGCAGTAAAAACGGGGTTAACATCCTACTTTTTTGCATCGACTGGGCTTCTGAAGACAAGGTGCTCAAATTAGAAATAATGCATTTTGGTGCAACTTTAGCTTCCAATTTCAAATTTTGGCTATCACTTCAGTTATCTATGGCTAGTGATGGTTACCATGCACAAGGCAGGGTATGTAAACTATTTTCAAATAACAGATACCACTTCCCTCACACAGCTAGCTTTACAGCAGCAGAGAATGGAGGAGGTTGAGTGGGCTTACGTGTGCTTCAGATCATAAGGTCTGTCATTGAGTCAAGTGATGTGGCTTCGATATCAAGTTTGTACATGACGAGGAATAGGATTACCTGTTCATCCTCATGTTAGTCCCAAAATCATCTAGTTTGTAGCAAGTGGATGTTAAACCGGAGCTAAATCCCCTTTTTTCTCCCTCTCTCGATCCCTACTTTAAAGATACCTAATATACATGTAGACACAAAATAACAACATGTTTGAAAGACATGGTAGGCCTACTTAGAAGACATTGAAAAAATGCTTCATTGTAAACAAAGTATAAATATTTATTAGGTTTACCTTGTCAGCGGGCAGGACGGAGAGAATCTGGCAAGACAAAGATGGGACGAAAAACTGAGGTCTTTGTACATGTTGGCATGCACGTAAAATAATAGGGCAATATTGCACCCACAGTACCCGGCATCAGAAATACCTGTCTTCATTGCTTGGCTGGATGGTGTAATAAGACTATCTTAGTATAAATGCATAACAAATATTACAATAATATTGGGAGTATTACATAAAGGGAGTACAAGTTTCCATGAAAATGCCAATTGGCTTAAATCTTACAATTATGGTTGAGAACAAATTTTTCAGCGAATTTTATACCCAAAAACTTCTACTTTAACAAACTGTTTAAGGAATGTATAAAAACTATCATTAATATCTCAATCAATTATTTAACAGAATGACACTAATTATGATAGTTCAATACTTAACACAATAATTGTATATTGTATTATGATATTTAATATTTAACAGAATTATGATTATATTTACTATTTAACAGAACAAAAGTATCTGATTCAAAACCTTCAACGTGTTCAGAATTCTGCTGTCTTCCTCTAAACAAAAAACAGAAAAAATGAACACTAAGCTCTGACATTGAAACATCGTCATTGGCTTCCAGTTAAACAACGAATAAAATTCAAAATCCTATTTATAACCTTCAAAGTGTTAAACGACAAAGCACCAGAATACATAAAAAATCTTCTCATTATGCAGCGTCACACTAAAAACGAATAAAAATATATTGACGGTCCTAGCTGTCAATCTTGGGATAGATCACAGTTCATTTGCATACTTGGTCCCTTTTCTTTTGATTTTACTACTTTTGTCAATTAGATTGTCCAAGACTGTAGAAAGTTTCAAATCTCAGCTTAAAACTCATCTTTTCAACCAAGCTTATTCTTGTCAGTAGTGAATGACTTTATTCAAACTTGAAACGTGCAATAGAAACTGTCATATAGTATTTGTGTGCTATATAAATTGAGAATTATTATTATACATATAAAAATATATACAATATTTAACAAAATTAGGATATTAAACATAATTACCATAGTTACAATATATTCAATATAATTACATAAATTACAATATAATATATTCAATATTTAACATAATTACATTATTTATATTCTAATATATTTACTATTGGACATAATTTCTATAATTTTAATATAATATCTCCAATTATATGTTAATTATATTCTAATATATTCAATATTTAACAGAATTATGTTAATTATATTCTAATATATTCAATATTTAACAGAATTAGGATACACTCTGATATATCTATGTACAATTTACAAAATGTGAAAATATATCGACAAAAAATAAAATACTTTATAAAATATATTTTGTAATACCTTAGCACCTGTTATAGTTCTGTTATAGACACATTGCTTATCACAAAAGAAAAATTTCATAAATTATTTGTGCGTTAATGATAATATTAATAATATTAATAATACAAATATGGACTGACTAGGTTGTTGACAGCTTCCCGGACTACAGACAGGATCCTCCAGTCTTACAATCACCAGGTTTCTGTTGCACAAAATCCAAGTAAAACTTACGTTAAGTTTTCTTAAACACTGGATGAAAGAATTTTATATAAAATCTGTGCTAGCAGTTCATTCAGGACGTTGTAAGTTTAGGTCTATTCTACGTTATTGGTGAACTCGACGTGGAAAGTTCAGTGAGTACCAATTAGTGGAGACGTATTGGAGATAAACAATCACATTTTTTTAAAAATTCAGTTTTAGTAATCCCCCAAATAGTGGCATGCACAAGTACAGTGGACTCTGTCAGATCCGACATCGTACGGGATCGTTACAATATGTTGGATCACGCAGAGTGTCGGAATACCCATTTTTGTCAAACCGGAAATATTGTTACTTCGAAAACCGGAAGTATTATTATTATCATGTAGCTTCGAATCACCAGAGCATTATTCCCTTTAAAAATGATAAACTTTTCGGTACATTCAAAATTTTCTTACATTAATTTATATTTCATTTAACTTGCGAAGGCATTTTAAATAGGTCAAGTCTGTCGATAATTTATCTTCTTCGTCGTCTTCAGTTGATTGCACACTTACGTTTGCTATCAAGGTCGTCGTCACATAGATTGTATCGGAAACTTCGAGATTTGTCGAGAGCAAACTTACGTTTATGGCTGAAGTGATAAGGAAATAAATCGGGACAAGAAAATCATGTCGGATGTGACGTGACAGAGTGATAAGAGTTCGGATGTGAAAGAGTCCACTGTATATCCAGTGTATATCAAACATATCTCTACCAATAAGCACAGCTGAAACTTGTTCGATATGTTTTTTTTTTATCACGAATCCAGTAGCATTACATCTCACCATGAAAACAAAACTTGATTCTGGGTGATTTCTGTCATTGGGAATGACAACTGGATTCTGGGTCAAGTCTATCCCTGGGAATGACACAACTTAATTCTGGGTCAAGTCTGTTATTGGGAATGACAAAACTGGTTTTATGTGTCAATTCTGAAATACTTCAGTTATTGGGAATGACACAACTGGATTCTGTGTCAGTTCTGAAATAGTTCTTTGATTAGATATTAAAATGTACTTTCTGACCGTGGACGTTGATTATGAGATGCCGATTGTTCAGGATATCTCGTACTGCCCTGATCCTGAATCAAATTCTCTAGATCGCTCGTATCGAGTCCAATCTTCTTAACAATATACAACTGAAGAAAAATAAAACAGAAAATATATTTTTTTTTCATCATAATTCATGTATTTATTTAAAGCAATAATTTCATATTTTCAAAGAAAGTCAAAACATAATTTTTTCTATGTCGTTTGCTCAATAGGTTGTCAGCACACTATTATACGATCATAAGCATTATTCCCCACTCGTATAACTCATTAACACAGGAAATGATAACACAATTGCATCCCTTGTTTTTCTATTGCCCCCATGCAAAAGCTATCTTCAAACGTTTGAATTTGAAGTTGAAAATGACATTTTTGCCAATTTCTCAACCAGCTATAGTGAAATATAGGATTAATAAGATTATTCTTTAACAAGGTAGGACTGTTTATAGATACAATCTATTTTAAGGCTTTATTTGAGTAAATTTAAAAAATATAACTTAAAAATATGAAATTGCAGCTTTAAAGCTCAATACCACTCTAGTTGTAACTGAATAATATGTCCAAATCTTTATTCTGATCAACAAATTGTATTATTTTACAATATTCCAATTAATTGATGATACAAATTTAAAAAATTGGAAAAATTCAACTACATGATTTGAAAAGCCTAACGTAAACCTTTTCAAATGTGACTTGGATTTTAAAATATTTTCGAACCCTGTGGACAAGTAAAATATGTAATGGATAATTTACACAACCGGTGGAACACTTAAACATCTAGTACTTAGAATAAGGCTATTATTTATTTTCTGGAGCTGTCAAGCCAGCAAGAGTGTTATTGTTCCTTTAAAGGGACATTATATAAGATTTAGATAATGCAGTCTGATTTAACTCAGATCTATATTTCGTTTCGTTTTTTTTTATTCTTTCGAAGGCCTACACTACATGAAGATCAGAAAGGTTATCATGGGAGTTCTTGTTCGGGTGTCAAGCAAGCGGCTTTTGACCCTATTATGTCAGATATTGATTTATAAATCAGCAATGACGTTTCTAGGGGTTTACCCACAATTACGCACAGAGAACGCCAAAAAGTCGCTGTAACAGACCACATCATTGGCTAATTCCTCACATCAATATGAACGCTTAGTATATAACAACTCTTCCATATCCTAGTGTAGTAAAGACAAGTAAAATGAAATTTTGAACTATAAAACGAAACGAAATAAGATCTGTGTTTTAATCAGATAGTAGATAATGCAAAATAAATATACTGAAATTTCATTCAAATTACTTTATTTTGAGGGAAGTTATGAATGGTTGTAAGTTTGACAAGATGTGTGCATTGAATGTAACCAACGTTGAGATGAATACAAATATAGTGTTAAAATGCACTGAAGCAACATTGAAGTCATTTGATGTCACTGAGAAAAGAGGGGGGGGGGGATGGACGAATGGTTAGTTTGTAGGCCTACACGTTGTATCATAAGGTCTCTTATTGAGTCAACTGGCATGGTTTTGATTCCTACGTTGTACATGACAAGGAATAGAGTCACCTGTCTAACCTTGTGGGTTTTCTCGAGGTCCTCCGATTTCCTCCCACAGTTCAAGAACCCTGTGTGTAAGCGAATTATTGAAATAAAATTGAGAGATATGTTAGTCCTGAAATGACCTAGTTTAACTCACCTTTAACTTGGAATAACGTCGAACTCCAAGAACCTAAAAATAAAACAGACAGAGAGTAATAAAATTGATCTTCTTACGCCAGGAAATAAACACATTCATTTTATAGTTATAAGAAGGAGTCATCATGGCTCAGCAACAAAGACTTTCGCTCCCTAACGTGGAAATCTTGTCCCAATGGACTTTATCGGCCAATGCAGGCTTCAAACACGCGACCTCCAAGCTAGCGAGCCAGTGTCTCACCCACTTAGCTACCGCAGCTCCCCTCACCCTGTTTGGATCCCTGTGTTGACCGAGAAATTCATCACGATTCTCCAGAGTGGTTCCTTCTTGTCACTGGTGCAGGAAGGAGGATTTCACAAGGCACAATGCATAGTCATTCAGATGGTACAGAAAATTGAGGTCCCGTGTACACATTGGTGTGCACATGAAAGATCCCCTTGCAGTTGAAATTTGATATTAGAGTATGTCGTAGCACCGCTGTCTGGGCAAAATTTGCCTCATTTCATTTTATTTCATGTTGAGCCCAACGATCGATCTACTGACTAAAGGGGGATAATCCAAAGTGATCTACTGAGTAAAGGGGGATAATCCAATATGATCTACTTACTAAATAGACTATAAACATGGTGTATAATATAATAATACAAGCAGCTATAAGATACCAGTACCATTGTCTATCATCACCCTGTTTAATAAATAACAATAACATGGAATACAAATCACAATTCTACTTTTACTTTAGTTAGACACAGGGGTCGGATGGTCTCGTGGTTTAAGAAGGTCTGTCATTGAATCAAGTGGCATGGTTCGATTCCTCACTTGTACGTGACAAAGAGTCTAGCCGCTTGTCTAATCTGCGTTCTCCAGTTTCCCCCAACGCGCTAAAGACTTCTACCGGCAAGTGAATTATTGAAATTAAATTGAGCCAGATGTTAGTCCCAAAATGATCTAGTTTGTGTTGAGTGGATGTTAATACTCTCTCTCTCTCACTCTCTCCCTCCCTCCCTCCCTCCCTCTCCCCCTCTCTCCCTCTCTCTTTCTCTGATGATTAGCTGTTCTTGCATTCAATTGTCTTTGACAGAGGAGCAGCTGATCATGACAGAGTAATAACCAGTCATACTAGAAAACTGACCAATCATGATCTTGACAGAGGAATGACAGAGGAACAAACAATCATGACATGAATGACAGAGAAACAACCAATGTCCAATCATGACAGGAATGAGAGGCACAGCTAATCATGTAATCAGTAAATATACACTCAGACAAAATATACAGTAAATATACACACAGACAAAATATATAGTAAATATACACACAGACAAAATATAAAGATTAATAAAAAAAACCTTACCAGAAATAAATATACTAAATACACATTTATACCCATTACTAATACAGCTAATATCCAGACAGCTAACTTTAAAAACCTGTAATAAAATCATACACATTTATATCAATTAGTATTACTACATGACTTTTAGATGGGTCAAGGGGGTATGGGTTAGAGGGATGGGGAACAGGGGATGTCTCCTCTGAAATTGTTTTGAAAAATCAGTGGTGATTTGACTTTGTGGTGCATATCTGGACCTGGTATCGTTTAAATCATATACATACACTCCAACCAACAAAAAATGAAACGCAATGAAATAGGGTTCTGCTACAAATAGGCTAATGAAGATGGGCATACACCATACAGTGTGCTATGAGGGAAATTTTGCCCGTGCAGCAGGACTATGGTCTACATTGTATTTCAAGTCACATGCACCCAAATGTATGCACGGGACCTCGGTTTTTCGTCCCATCCGAATGACTAGACAGCTGTCAGGTCCTCCATCCTGCACCACTGACAAGGGGAAACCACGCCAGAAAATCACGACCAATGCAGGGATCGAACATGCGACCTCTAGGCAAACACACGTCTTACCCGTGGTTCCCCAACCAACTAAAAGCTGAAACTTATAGAAACATAACAATTGTACTGATTTTTAGGAGGGTGTGTATGTGCAGTCCCCCACCCTTACATGGATCTGCCACAGACAGTTTATCTTTTGTAATTTTATTTGCAAAAATAAAAAAACAAACCTTCCATTTTTAAAATCTCCCATAATTCTCTCATTATTAGTGAAGTGCAGTATGGGTAATAATGCAAACGGTAGTTGAACGCTCTGTAACACATTTAACCAACTGTTCATATCGTCAAGGTTATTGGTTGCTAAGATGGCGACGATTATTGTTGGCACAATGGCTATAGATCTGGTTAATAAAACTCTCTTCCATTTCGCCCATTTTATATTCAAAAACCCCTGAATAAACAAATAACAAAAGCTAATAAAGTCCTTGAATCTATATGGATTGCTAGCAAATATAATCTGCTATCAAATAAAATAGAAAGAGAGGGAGGGAGAGAGGGAGGGAGAGAGAGAGAGAATGGGGTTTAACGTCCACTCGACACAAACTAGGTCATTTCCAGACTAACATATGGTTTAATTTTATTTCAATAATTCACTTGCACCTATGGGTCTTTAGCAGTGGGAGGTAACAGGAGGACCCAGAGGAAAACCCACAAGATTGGACAGGCGACCCTACTCCTTGTCATGTTCAACCGGGGATTCGAAACCACTCCAGTTGTATCAATGACAGGCTTTATGATACAGCACGCGCTAACCATTCAGTCATCCACCCCCCACCCCACCCCAAAATAAAATAGAACCAAATGGAATGGAACCGAATGGGTTGGAATCAAATAGAATGGAATCAAATGGAATGGAATCAATAAAATGGAATGGAACCAGATGGAATGGAATCAGATGGAATGGAATCAAAAGGAATCAGATGGAATGGAATCAAAAGGAATCAGATGGAATGGAACCAAAAGGAATCAAATGGAATGGAACCAGATGGAATCAAATGGAATGGAACCTAATCGAATGAAACCAGATGGAATGAAGCCAAATTGAATGGAACATGTCACTTGAAATGAGTGGATAAAAATATCCTTTCTGTTACTAGTGTTACAATTATCATTGGGGAGTCTGGTAGACATATAGCTGTAACACTTCAAACTACTTTAAACATTTACTAGAGCAGAACCATGAGAAACATAACTTTCAAGCCTGTATCATTAGACAAAAAACATTGTTTTACCTGCATCACAAACTGTCCAGCATACGTTCCCTACAATAAAACAACAAATCATTAAAATGTTTTAAATAAGGAAATATAAAAATATGTACTAATATATTATATGGACTGGGAACTAAGATATTTGTAGATATTACTTACTGTCATGGTTGAACTTTGACCGGCTGCCAAGATGCCAATACCCCAAATGACCTTCATCCCTACTCCATATTTTTCTTTGATCCATTCTCCCTGAAAAAGGTGGAGAGACAAGGGGTTAAACACACACTCGACACTAACATATGGTGTGGTTTATCTGGCCCTAAATACCCCATACAAACTAAGACCAATACACGGTGTTTCAATGATGGTGGCTTTATTCCAACTACATGTTCAAAGCAGACGTGTAACTAATGACAATACATGTACACATGCGTGTGATGCAACACCGTAAATCGGGACTATAACTGTATGTTCAAGCAGACGTGTAACTAATGACAATATGTACACATGCGTGTGATGCAACACTGTGTAAATCTTGACTATAAGTGATGCACAATATACTACATATGGTACAATTTAATTTCAATAATACATTTAAGCGAAAGGCTCTTTATCAGTGGTAGGAAACTGGAGAGAAAGAGAAATGGGGTTTAACGTCAACTCGGCACAAACTAGGTCATTTTAGGACTAACAAATGGTCCAATTTTTATTTCAATAATTAGTTTGCCCGTAGGGGTCTTTCAGCAGTAGGAGGGAACCGGATTACCAGGAGAAAACCCATGAGGTTGGACAGACGACCCTACTCCTTGTCATGTACAACCGAGTAACAGAAACCATGCCAGTTGACTCAATGACAGGCCTTATGATACAGCGCGCAAATGTAACCATCGGCCATCCAACTCCCAAAAAGAAACCAGAGGATGAGTTTAAAAATTACTTACAGCGTTTCTAATACTAGCATTATCTGCATATTTAGATTCAGAAAAGGCTGCTGCGAATGTTGCTACCACAAATAGATTGATCAGGAAGGACACAAACAAAGCAATAGCTGAAAAAAAAAAAAGAATTATAAATTTTAAATATGTATTATACGTAAAAAGTTTGATAAAGAGCTGACAGTTCTTGCTATATTAATTAACAATAGATAATGAATAATAGAAATATTGAAAATTTCATTCAAATTACTTTATTCTGAGAAAAGTTATGAGTATTTAAAGTTTTGACAAAATGTAGCATAGATTGTTCATTATCAAAGTTACAGTACTTGACAGTTGAGACTATGTTTGATTATCCATCGTATCATATGAATGTGATGTTTAAAACATGGCTGCCATTGTTTTTCTTAAATCCTTTTGAAAATAATTTTTGGGGTTAATATGAAATTTCTGTACCAGATTCTATGGAGTAATACATGTTGGCTTCTTTTACTGCTTCTTTATTTTTTCTATCTATTTTACGAGACTGAAATATAAACATTAACATAATTTCTCAAAAACATGTAAAGATAGGTTGCCAAGCAATAAAACATTGTTATACATAATGTGAAGATAGGTTCTTGGGCAACAAAACATTTATAATGTAAAGACAGGTTGGTAGGCATCAAAACATTTATAGAATAATGTAAAGATGGGTTGCTGGGCAAAAAAACATAATGTGCGAATGGGTTGCCAGGCAATGAAACATTTATAACATAATGTAAAGATAGATTGCCAGGCAATAAAACATTTATAACTTAATGTAAAGATAGATTGCCAGGCAATAAAACATTTACAACTTAATGCAAGTTCCATGGGATTTTCCAACTTGGTTTCTCTTATCTGTGGTGCAAGAATTAGTAAATGGAAAACAAAAAGTGTCAAGTTGATCGGATTAAATAAAAAACAACATCCCTATTTAACACAGCATGTTAATTTAAATATTCTCTGACAATTGATAATCCAAATAAATGTTGGCCATAGTACCATTTTCAGAGCAAAATTTCACTCGCAGCACACTGCATGTTGTATGCCTGTCTGCATAAGGCCTGGCAGTATAAAAAACAACTCATTGTAAAAACAAATTTCATTTCAATGATTCAATGCTTACCAAAACTAACGCACTATGCAAATAAATATTATGAGGCATAATAACTGCTCCCACGATTCCAACCAATTGTTGAATGGCATCCTTATTACAGTCCTGACACCATGGAAACCATAAACCAATTAAAATATCTCCTTGATCAGGTTGGACTGTTACATACTGAAATACATCAAAGAAATTAATATTTTCAGGCAGCATTTAGTCACTAATGAGAATAATTATATGAAATATAAGTTTCTTAAAAACATTTATTTCAGGGAACGTTGTTGATATGGACTTAGTGATGGGTGTGTGAAAATCCTACTGGAGAGGGGCTTGATGATATGGACATAGTGGTTGGTAGTTGAAAACCCGACTGGAGGGGAGCTTGATAAAACTGGGCTGCTTGATGTTATGGACTTAGTGGTTGGTAGCTGAAAACCCAGCTGGAGGGGAGCTTGATAAAACTGGGCTGGAGCGGTGCTTGATGATATGGACTTAGTGGTGGGTGGGTGAGACATGTTCAACGACAACTAGCTGTTAATCCCATTAGGACATTAAATTACGAAATTATCACATTTACCATATAAAGAAATGAAAATGCCATTGTAGATATAAGAGCACCAAATAAGGCTTCAAGTTTACGTAAACCAGCATTTTCTAGGAAGAGAAACGTGAATGTATCAACACCAGTTATTAACACACCTGCCCAAATTGGAATTCTGAAATATACAAATATTTTACATATTAATATGTAAATATGGGGCCTATTCACAAACATTTAAAGTAAATTATTTTTAAAATATTTAAAGGAGGACTGCACTATATGCAACAAACTGATATGACAGACTGGCAGACCACACAGACTACAAAGAATAAACAACAAATATCGTTGCTTGGTGAATATTACCTGTAGTTTTTCTATAAATATCAAATCAAGTGAAAGAACAGACAGAACAAAGTTATCCCCCTTTAGTCTTCAAATGAAATGGGGTTTAACTTCCTATGGTTCTACTCCGACCGGGCATACGCCATATAGTGTGCTATGAGGTAAATTCTGTCTGGACAGCTGCACTACGGCCTACTCTTATATCGAATTCCAACTGTGTACACAGGACGTTGGTTTTTTGTCCCATCCAAACAACTAGACAGCTGTCCTGGTCTCGCCCTGCATCCTGCACTGCTGACAAGGGGGGAACCTTCAAGTCAATGTTTTACACATTGGGGATATTAAATTAGGATTTTGTGCTACAACATATGCAGCGACTGCACAAGAAAATATCTCAACCAACCATGACAGCTGAAACATATTCTTTGGGTTTTATTACGATTCTATTCACACCACCTTCGTTGTAATTCTGTCAATTTGGACTGACAATCAAGCATCCCCATTTCAATCAAATGATGTAGATTTCAGTCCTAGCATACCACTCTCGGAATGCTCAAACGAGCATCGCTAGAGTATGTCAGATTGATCAATCTGGATACTATTATATATATTTAAGATTCTTCACTTTAGAATTCCTGTACATTTGCCTTGGACAAATCGGATTACTGTCACCAAATAAATAACTTATTTCAAAAACATTGTAGATATATTGTATTTGTTTGAAGATGGAGCCACGGTGGATCAGTGGGTAACCTGGAGGTCTTGAGTTCAATCCTGCCGTTGGCCGAGTAAGTTTATTAAGATTTTCCTGCGGGATTCCACCCTTGTCAGCCGTGCAGGTCAGAGCACCTGGCAAGGTACAGTGTGGTTGATGTGGATGAAAAGATCCCTTAGCAAGTGGATTTCGATAAAAGAGTAGGCTGCAGGTCTTTATCGGAGCAGAACAGTAGGACGTTAAACCCCTTGAGTGAGAGAGAGAGAGAAATTGGGTTTAACGTCCACTCGACACAAATTAGGTCATTTCGGGACTAACACATGGTTTGATTTTATTTCAACAATTCGCCTGCGCGTAGGGGTCTTTAGCAGTGGGGGAAACCGAGTGCCTGTGGGAAACCCAAGAGGTTGAGAAGGCACCTTAAACCCCTTGTCATTTCATTTCATTAGCTCTGTTGGTGCAGAACAGCAGGGCTTGCCAAGAGACGTGAGCAGTGGGGGGAAACCGAGTGCCCGTGGGAAACCCAAGAGGTTGAGAAGGCACCTTAAACCCCTTGTCATTTCATTTCATTAGCTCTGTTGGTGCAGAACAGCAGGGCTTGCCAAGAGACGTGAGCAGTTGCTCGCGCTCGCGCTGTGCTAGCGTAAAATTTCGTTCGTTGCTCGCGCAAAATTTTAGGAAAAACCTGTAAAAATAATCAAAATATTGACGAGTTTATTGCCCAAACTAATCCAACAATGTCAATAACGTCATAAATTTGTCTGTCAAACTGAGATTCATCAAGCTGCACGCAGCATTTCGTCCTTAAATTTGATTGGCTAATGAGTCGTGTTACTAAAAATACACTTTATACCTGAATGTCATGACTGGTTTTCCTACGAACACCAGTAACAAACGCATGATAATCAAGTCTAAAGTAAAGAATGTTTACATCCGGATGATTTGGCATTTCACGCTAAATGAACACGTTTCAAACTTATATAATTATCAGTATTTCTTATTTTATCAGAACTTCGGTTTTTATTCCATTGTGCAGTCGTATAATTTTCAATCTAAGCGGAATAATGGCCAAGGAAAAACCGATTGCCCTACCTATCCACATTTATGTTGTGGGTGAAGAAATCCATACGGAAATTGGTTATAGAAAAGAGTATGACTGTCAAAAACAGAAAAGCGATGGTCACACATGTTTACTGCAAACTCTGTGCCAGGAATAGCAATTTTGTTGCTCAATCGTTTATTTTATTGTTTTGTTATACTGGTGCCAACTCATAGTAATAGTACTATCATGTAAATAAAGAATTGAAAAAAAAAATAAATTACAAACTTTAAATTTAAACAGCTTTGTCATTATTTATTTAACAAAAGTATCCAGGCAACAAATTGATTTTAAATTGAAACGATTTTACAAAATGTGTGCTCACGCAAGCAACATTTTACGTGAGCAATTTTTTATTGCTCGCCTTGCTTGCCCAAACCTAAATTTGCGAGAGCAGTCATCTGCTCTCACAAACAATTTATTCGTGGCCAGCCCTGAACAGTAGGATGTTAAACCCCATATCATTTCATGGTTAGAATTAAAAGTCTCCGAGCCATGTTGGCTCTATGCGTGAAATGCTAGCTCTACAATTGCAACCCAAAGGGAAACTCTCTAGGCATAATACCTATCATGGCACATAGGATGACACATCATGCCTGTCTTCACTAGTCCACTTGGGGCACAAAAGTAGGACGTTAAACTCCATTTTATTTCACGGTTAGGATTAAAAGTCTTGCAGCCATGGTGGCTCAGTGCATAAGGCGCTAGCTCGTTAACATGACTGTCTCAAGTTCAATCCCGATGCTATCCGAGAAATTTCCTTGTTACTTCTAAACTATAACACATACTTATGGAAAAACAGCTACTTATTTATTTAGGCGACGTTTCGAAGAGTATTAGCTTGATAACGTTGAGAGAATACTCTTCGAAAGGTTGCCTAAATAAATAAGTAGCTGTTTTTCCATAAGTATGTGTTATAGTTTATTGCTCTATCGAGTTACTAAATGCCACTTAAATTGTTACTTCTACTTACACTTTATTTGATAAAAGATTAATGGCTACAGCCGAACCAATCACTTCTTGTATGTCACTTCCTATAATAGCTATCTCTACCATCAACCATAAAGCTATCCGAGGAATTATTGGATATTCTTTATTGCACACTTCTGCTAAATTCTGCCCTTTAAAATACAAAGACGCATCAAGTAAGAACTTTTCATTATTCAAATTCAACAAAAGAAAGAGCATCAAAACAAAGATGTGACATTATCCTTTGATGGTGGCATACTATTATTTCAAATAACCTACGACAACGTGTAAACCATATTTAATATTTTATTTATACAAGATTACAAAATATTGTTTTTATTGAAATACATTTACAAGATAATCTATCTTTATTTCAATGTATCTTTATTTCAATGTATCTTTATTTCTTTATTTCAATGTATCTTTATTTCAAAGTATCTTTATTTCAAAGATCAAATAATGATGTGCAATAGGCAGATTTAGCTCTTACATACATAACGCATCATTAATGCTGTTTACAGTTTGAATAAAATAAACTTAATGTACCTGTGACGCATCCCAGTCGAGCGGCAAGAAGTTGTAGAACTAGACCCATTACAGTTGACCACATCAGAACCCATAATAACTACAAATAAACACAAACACTCTTGATTCTTTGTATTCTCAGTATTATCGTTCCGTTCTACTCCATTCACCCATATTTTCTTTCACGATTTCAAATTATCTGTCCTTGATTGTAGCTTGATTGATTCTACGAACCAACCATTTTATGTCCCAGTCTTAGCATAATTGTTTATGTTCACCACGATATACTGAGTTGAAATAAAATGTGAGTGATTTCCATACACCTACTTCATTGGTCGATAAAAATAGCAGAAGTATCAAGGGCAGCTAATTTGAATTCATGAAAACCCTGTGGATGGACCCAGAGGTTACTGGAGAAGAATGAAACAATATCACTGGGGATACAGAGAATGGATTCTTATCAACATTTCATACAGAGAGTGACATGAGATTTAACATACACTAGGCACAAACTAGGTCATTTCAGAACTAACATACGGTTCAAATATTTATTCCAATAATTCTCTTGCACATTCGGGTCTTTAGCAGTGGGAGGAAACGGGTGGACCCGAAGAAATACAAGGAGGTTGGACAGGCGACTGTACTCCTAGTCACATACAAACAGGTAATTGACTCAATGATAGACCTTATGGTTTCATACTTTATATCTAGCTAGAGCTGCCACAAGATTCAAAACTCAAGGGCCATAACTTTGGTGATAATTATCAGAAATGGTTGAAAACCAATAGGATTCTTAAACATAAACACTATGTATAAATTTAAATCAATCGGATGATAACTTTAGTCTCTAGATCATCCAATAGCATCTACGGATGATTGACAGCTGGGCGGCTTGACAGCAGTGATGATAAGTCATCGCATAAAAATAAATGATCAGGAAAAACGTGAGAGCAGGAAGAACAAATATGTACATACTTTATATTTAGCGATAGCGCCGGTCTGAAGATCGGATTCTATATTCCCTGGATCAAGATATGCGATACTCATCAGAAACCCCGGTCCGGTAAACATCCATAACTTGCGAAAACTAAATCCAGTCTGCAATAAAAAAGAAACAGGACACAATTATACTGTAAATATTTGATACAAGAATGAAATGGGGTTTAATGTCCGCTTGAGACATACTACCCGTATATAATTTCTGGACTAACATATTATTCAATTTTATTTCAATTCAATAGGTGTAAGGGTCTTTAGCAGTGGGAGGAAACTGGAGGAGAGGTGACTCCTCTTCTTATCATGTACAAGCAGTGAATCAAAACCATACCACTTGATGAAATGAAATGAAATGGGGTTTAACGTCCTACTCTTATGCACCTAACCTGGGCTAATGGAAGACGGGCATACGCCATACAGTGTGCTATGAGGGTAATTTTGCCCGGGCAGCGGCGCTACGGCCTACTCTTATATCGAATTCCAACTGCCAAGGGATCTTTTACATGCACTCCAATGTGTACACGGGACCTCGGTTTTTCGTCCCATCCGAACATCTAGGCAGCTGTCCTTGTCAGGCCCTCCTTCTGTATCACTGACAAGGGGAAATCACGCTGGAAAATCGAGATGAACTTTCTCGGCCAATGCAGGGATCGAACACCCGACCTCCAGGCTAGTGAACCAGCGCCTTACCCACTTAGCCACCGTGATTCCCTCCATACCACATGATACAATGACAGACCTTCTCATACAACGCACATCATGTAAGCATTCCAAGAATCTGTAGTCATTTCTGATACTTAAAGAACACACGTTGACGAGCTACATTCCCCGAGAGTCGATTGGTGTTAGTTGTCTAGTCGTTTGGATGAGATGAAAAACCAATGTCCAGTGTACAAACAAGAGTGGGCCATAGTGCAACTGCCCGACAAAATTTCCCTCATAACAAACTGTATGGCCGTCTTCATTAGCCCAGTGGGAGCAAAACAGTAGGACGTTAAACCCCATTTCATTTGATTTCATTTCTTCGAATAATGATGCTAGAAATAAATACAAATTACCGAATCTGCTGTTTGCCCAATACTAATCTGTCCTGGAGTAATCTCAAAACCTCCGCTAGCTCTCGTATCTTTGACATTTTCTGCACCTCTACTGTTCCTATCCAGTAGAGGTTGTTTCTCTTCTTCAGATTCAGCCATTTTGTATTTTAAACCTTTGTGTAATTTCTAGGTTATCATCTCTACATCTTATTATCTTTCTCCAAATTCAAATCTTAATCATTTGTTGGTCAAATACGAAATATGTTTTATAAGTTCACAAATCAGTGAAGTTAAACCATCTTGACCTTAAAGGAAAACACAAAAACAAAAATTTCAGCTAAACTAAGACAAGCTAAAGTCATTAGGTTTATGAGTTAAGTTCTTATAATGAATCAGTTAAGTTCATAAGTTAAGGTCCTTAAGTAAGTTTATGAGAGAGAGAGAGAGAGAGAGAGAGAGAGAGAGAGAGAGAGAGAGATAGAGAGAGAGAGAGAGGTCATAACTAAAATATGGTCCATCCTTATTTCAATTATTCGCTTACGCGTAGGAGTTTTTAGCGAAGTTAGGAAACCCACCAGGTTTTGACAGACGACTCTACTCCGTGTGACATATAAGCGACATTATGTAAAAAGCTGAATCTGCCTATTGTAGGTTTTTATTTTGGCCACAAGTGTTATATGAATCATTGTTTAGACATTTATGCAGATGACAAGCTTATGATCAACTCTCTAAACCATCAAATGGTTCAAGATTTAAACTGATTGAAACACGATCAGCATTTAATAATTTAATTAAAAAATGATGAATCATGTCTTAGTCTTGTTACAATAATAAACGATCTTGTCAAAACTTCTAACACTGATCAATCCTCTTAGAATAAAGAAATTTGACTTAAAAATTTCAATATATTCATTACATTTTTTTATATTTTTATAGCAAGAACGGTCAGCTATTTATCTAAATCTTACATGATGATACCTGACTTATATCTTCAAATTCATAAATTTAAAACAGCAGGCTTCGTTCATGTCTTATTTCAGAAGCCGGATTTGCTGTGTGTATATCAATATTTCCTGCTGTTGTATCCTCAAATGAATCACAGACTACATTATATGCTATCCAGAACAGATAACTAAAAAACAATAATCAACAAGCCAACACTGAGGTTGATGTCCCCTGCCGAAATTTCAAAATAAATAAATGACACATGTGAACTAATTACTTAGTTCTGCTTATTTTTAGCAGTAAATGTTAATCATTGAACTTAATCAAGGCATTCAATTAATAAACATCAACATCAAAAGGCAGGGGACAAAAACAAAGAAACATGAAAAAGAAAGAAAAACGGTGAAAGTGTGTATATTTGAGTAAACCAATAAATCAACCTATGCAACCAAAACTACATTTTTATACGCCGACAAGTCATAATTTTTATATGATTTTAATAAAACTTGAAATACATGTATATAATCACAATCTTGATGCCTTTCGATAAAAACGAATATTGGATTGTAACTTCTTGAATTATGGCCTGTGATGGTAAAAATATGTAATACAAAGGTTGTGGATCATCTAGAAGTCACAGTTTTTGTCCGATTTTAATGAAACTTGAAATATATGTATCCACCAATTTTGATGCCTGTCGATAATCACGCATATCGGACCATAACTTTCTGGATTATAGCCCCTGATTGTTAAAAAAATAAATTATTTTTTTAGTTCTTTCTCTGTCCATCTCTTGCATAATGTGGGCGTATATTGCATGGTAACCGCTTTTTCTGATTTTATCGACAATTTGTAATAGACCTACCTGTACTAGATTATAATCACCTTTATACTACCATATTACAGGTAGGCTATATAACCATTTAACAGCTGTATATAGACTCCAATACCTTCATCACTCTATTATATATAAAATACATGTAAAGTATTATAACAGCTACATATAACAGCTATTCATACTATTAATAACTAACATGTGAGTCGTAATTTAATTCATTGAGTTAATCATATGACTTTAAATGACATGCAATTAACTTAATTCAAAGTGGCAGTTTGATTTTAATAGTTTTATCTGATAAACCTACACAAAGAAGCAAGGTCATTGTCAATATTTCTAATTGATAAAAGATGGCTTAAGATGTTACATAAATAATTAGCAGACCCCCAGATTTGAAAATAGTGATTTCAATTGTATTAAATTTTTTTAATTTGTGCCGGGTCGGGAGCCATGGAGGCTCAGTGAGGTCCCAAGTTCGACCCTGGTGTTGGCTGAGGTATGCAGTCCCAAGAACTTTTTCATTGTGGTGTCCTCTTGTCAGAGGTATTGAAACAGCATCTAGTCCTTCGGATACTATGAAGAATGTATTGGTGTGCACTTGACAGTCGAAATTTAAAATAAGATTAGGCCGTAGTGCCTCTGGCCCCGAGTTCACAAAGCATTCTCAGAGTTAGTTTAAGAATTTAATCAACTTTCAACCCCTGTTTTATGAGAAATATCTTAGATACAGAAACACAAATCTTTGCACATAGTTTCATATTGGTGTATTTGATACCTTAAAACAACAAAAGTTTTATAAAGGGCTTTATTTTGGTTAAAATAAGGTGAACAATTTTGAGTAAATTCTTAACTTAAGTCTGAGAATGTTTTGTGAACTCCAGCCTGATCTTAAATAAATAAATTGTTTGAGGTTATAAAAGGACTGTCATACCAACACATTGCACCATTATTACAGAGACTGTCCCTTATTAAACTATTAACAATGAACAAATTCAGCTGGTTGATGGTGAACTAATATGAACTGAGATGAGCTACTACTTGATGCAATAAATGAACAAACTATTGACCTTTGAACCCACCACTTAACATATACCATGGTCACTGGACACAAATACTTGAATTAAAGAGCCATTATGGGAGATAAGATAAAGAGTTGACAGTTCTCATTATAAAGGTTAAAAACTAAATAATGTAAAGCTAATATGCTGAAAATCTCAGTCAAATTGATCCACTTTGAACCAAGATTTTAACTTTTACATTTTAAGCCAAGCCTCGGTCATCAATACTGAAGTCAATACAATGAAAAGGATATAGTCTCGATTATCCATTCTTGGATGTAATCATCAATGTACATTGAGAAGCTGCTCGTATTCAAATCCAGTGAAAATCTGACACATCAGATGGCATGGAGAGTTGATTATGGTCTGGATAAGTTAACTAATGTCTAATAATTAGTGGTTTCCCCTTGTCAGTGATGCAGAAGGAGGGACTGATAAGGACAGCTGCCTAGTCGTTCGGATGGTACGAAAAACCGAGGTCCCGTGTACACATTGGAGTGCACGTAAAAGATCCCTTGGCAGTTGGAATTCGATATAAGAGTAGGCCGTAGCGCCGCTGCCCGGGCAAAAATTCCCTCATAGCACACTGTATGGCATATGCCCGTCTTCCATTAGCCCAAGGTCAGGTGCAGAAGAGTAGGACGTAAAACCCCATTTCATTTCATTTCATGTCTAATAATTAATTTATATAACATAGATATTAATTAACTTATCCAGACCATCATCAACTCACGATGCCATCTCTAGTCTGCAATGTTTACTGGATTTAAATACATGTTGTGATGGATGATTTAACATCAAAATAGATAATCAAGACTTTATTTGTTATCGTACCGACTTTAGTAATGATGATCGAGGCTTGGCCTAAAATTCAATCACTATAATATCTTGGTTAAGAGTGGGAGAGAGAGAGAGAAATGGGGTTTAACGTCCACTCGACACAACTAGGTCATTTCGGGACTAACATATGGTTTTTAATTTTATTTCAATAATTCGCTTGCGCGTAGGGGTCTTTAGTAGTGGGAGGAAACCGGAGTGCCCGGAGGAAACCCACGAGGTTGAGAAGGCGCCCCTATCTCCATGCCACATACGCTCACACCAGGGCTCGAAACCACAGCCGCAAGCCAGAGGTGACCGGCCAGCTAGAGGTCGAAGCGCGGCACTCTAGACCACTAGGCCATCCCAACCCCCCTGGTTAAGAGTGGAGCAAGTTGACTAAAATTTTCAGCATATTCTCTTTATGTTATCTATTTGTTAACTAATATACCAAGAACAGTAAGCTCTTTATCTATTCGCCTATAATGCCCCCTTAAGCCTTGGAAAATTTCATGCTTAAAAATATACAGCTGTCGACAATTTGATATTGTCTGTCCTTTAAACAACTTAAAGGGGGGGCCAAGTCCAGGGTTAAGGGGGCAAAGGTACGGGGTTCAACTAGGGGTAGGGAGGCCTCCGCCAGAAATCTTTGAAAAACAGGCTGCCGGAAATGCAACCTAGCAGTATTTCAGGCAATGATCGTTGAAGTAAAAGTGTCAAACGAACGGATTTGCAAACCTCGACGCAACCCACACGCGCGCCAAAGAAAGGAGTCCTTATGGAGGGTATGGGGACCTCCCCCCAGAAAATTTGTAATAAATGATAAACATCGGAAATGATGTTTGGCAATATTCAGTCAGGTGAGATAAATAAATCTGACCACATACCGTCCGTCGCCTGATCACTAGTTTATCCGACCAGAGAACAAAATGTCAAACGAACGGAATTGCGACTCTCAACGATCTTCCCTTGTGAGCGCCAAAGTAGCGAGCCCTTGTGGGGGGATTTGGGGACCTCCCCAAGTAGATTTTGAAAAATAGACTGTTGGAAATGCTGCCTGGCAGTATTCAGGCACCGATCGTAGCGATAAAATGTGCTGATGGAATGCCGTCTGATCACTAGTTTTTCCGACCCAAGAGAGCAAATTCTCAAATGAACAGACTTGCGAACCTCAACGAAGTCCCCAATAATTTGAAAAGTAGACTGCCCGAATAGCAGTCTGGCGGTATTTCAGGCACTGATCGTCGAGATAAATAGAGCTTAACAGATACCGTTGTCGCCAAATCACTAGTTTATCCGAAAAGAGAGGAAAGTGTCAAACGGACGGAGTGAATGACTCAACGTGAATGAATATTTTCGCCACTATATTTGGTGGAATAGACTGTTGAAAAGGCAGCATTTCAGACACTGGTCGTGTTGATAAATAGAGCTGGCCAGACACTGTTCGTTGCCAAATCACCACCTTATCCGAACAAAAATGGAGTGTCAAACGCGAACGGAGTGAGTGTACCAAGTGAATGTTCTCATCGCGTTGAACCTATACCCAAAAACTTTGAGGATCGTAAAAAGCAGGGTGGGCTTGGTAAGAAATCATTCAACATGCAGGTCTATGACTGAGTGGGGATGTGGGATTTAATCACCGTAGAAGGTAATGATAATCGAAACGTATCACAAAAACTTTTTCTAAAATTATTGGGTGGGTAGGGGGCAAACAGAGGGCAGACCTGATTTAGGGAAGGGGGGCAAATGCCCCCCTTGGCGCCGCCACTGCTTGGTAGTGCCCGACAATCACTCCTGAGACGTTCAAGATCATAATCAATGTGCACTTGGATTCCTCTGGCAAATGTACTGTATGCTTCCCTAGCAAATGTACTGTGCTTCCGTCATCTAGTTTAGCCCGACAGCCAAAGTGGTTTACTTGGAGCCATAGATGAGAGTTGTGCCAGTGGTGAGGACCAGTGTCAGTAGTCCATCCAATGGATGTGTCCGACTGCTGAAACGAAGGTACTAACACTACACCCCATACACCTCTTACATTGCAAAGACATGCAAACAAATGAAACTCATGAATAAACATGCGAAGTGAGAACAATATGTCAGGGAATGTGACGAAAGGCAGACAATCGTGTTTATAATATACATTTGTTATAGAAATTAAAATGATATGTATATTGTAAAATATGCCTCGGAGTGCTTTTCCTGTGAAAATATGTCTCTGGGTGCATTTTGAACAGGAAAATATAGTTCAGCAGGCTTTAAAACATAGGAATCGACACTTAGATCACGAAAATCGAACAACTACAAATATTTCTAAGCAAAACATCAACTTAGGGTGACCGTTTTGGCGGCCATCTTGAAAAATGGCGGCCATCTTGGATTTTCAATTGGCCAATCGGGCAGATTTGATAAGTATCCCTTGGAGAACAATTGTGCCAAATTTGATGCTTGTATCATCACTTGCACGATTCTTCTCAAAAATTGCTCTTATCTGCTCCACTATTAAGTAAGTTTATGAGAGAGAGAGAGAGAGAGAGAGGTCATAACTAAAATATGGTCCATCCTTATTTCAATTATTCGCTTACGCGTAGGAGTTTTTAGCGAAGTTAGGAAACCCACCAGGTTTTGACAGACGACTCTACTCCGTGTGACATATAAGCGACATTATGTAAAAAGCTGAATCTGCCTATTGTAGGTTTTTATTTTGGCCACAAGTGTTATATGAATCATTGTTTAGACATTTATGCAGATGACAAGCTTATGATCAACTCTCTAAACCATCAAATGGTTCAAGATTTAAACTGATTGAAACACGATCAGCATTTAATAATTTAATTAAAAAATGATGAATCATGTCTTAGTCTTGTTACAATAATAAACGATCTTGTCAAAACTTCTAACACTGATCAATCCTCTTAGAATAAAGAAATTTGACTTAAAAATTTCAATATATTCATTACATTTTTTTATATTTTTATAGCAAGAACGGTCAGCTATTTATCTAAATCTTACATGATGATACCTGACTTATATCTTCAAATTCATAAATTTAAAACAGCAGGCTTCATTCATGTCTTATTTCAGAAGCCGGATTTGCTGTGTGTATATCAATATTTCCTGCTGTTGTATCCTCAAATGAATCACAGACTACATTATATGCTATCCAGAACAGATAACTAAAAAACAATAATCAACAAGCCAACAGTGAGGTTGATGTCCCCTGCCGAAATTCCAAAATAAATAAATGACACATGTGAACTAATTACTTAGTTCTGCTTATTTTTAGCAGTAAATGTTAATCATTGAACTTAATCAAGGCATTCAATTAATAAACATCAACATCAAAAGGCAGGGGACAAAAACAAAGAAACATGAAAAAGAAAGAAAAACGATGAAAGTGTGTATATTTGAGTAAACCAATAAATCAACCTATGCAACCAAAACTACATTTTTATACGCCGACAAGTCATAATTTTTATATGATTTTAATAAAACTTGAAATACATGTATATAATCACAATCTTGATGCCTTTCGATAAAAACGAATATTGGATTGTAACTTCTTGAATTATGGCCTGCGATTGTAAAAATATGTAATACAAAGGTTGTGGATCATCTAGAAGTCACAGTTTTTGTCCGATTTTAATGAAACTTGAAATATATGTATCCACCAATTTTGATGCCTGTCGATAATCACGCATATCGGACCATAACTTCCTGGATTGTTAAAAAAATAAATTATTTCTTTAGTTCTTTCTCTGTCCATCTCTTGCATAATGTGGGTGTATATTGCATGGTAACCGCTTTTTCTGATTTTATCGACAATTTGTAATAGACCTACCTGTACTAGATTATAATCACCTTTATACTACCATATTACAGGTAGGCTATATAACCATTTAACAGCTGTATATACACTCCAATACCTTCATCACTCTATTATATATAAAATAAAGTATTATAACAGCTACATATAACAGCTATTCATACTATTAATAACTAACATGTGAGTCGTAATTTAATTCATTGAGTTAATCATATGACTTTAAATGACATACAATTAACTTAATTCAAAGTGGCAGTTTGATTTTAATAGTTTTATCTGATAAACGTACACAAAGAAGCAAGGTCATTGTCAATATTTCTAATTGATAAAAGATGGCTTAAGATGTTACATAAATAATTAGCAGACCCCCAGATTTGAAAATAGTGATTTCAATTGTATTAAATTTTTTTAATTTGTGCCGGGTCGGGAGCCATGGAGGCTCAGTGAGGTCCCAAGTTCGACCCTGGTGTTGGCTGAGGTATGCAGTCCCAAGAACTTTTTCATTGTGGTGTCCTCTTGTCAGAGGTATTGAAACAACATCTAGTCCTTCGGATACTATGAAGAATGTATTGGTGTGCACTTGACAGTCGAAATTTAAAATAAGATTAGGCCGTAGTGCCTCTGTCCGAGCAAAGTGTCCCTCATAGGATACTGATTGAAGTTTTTCATTTCATGTTCATTGCGCTAAGTCTGTGGCTGGTGCCCTTTTTTCCAGGCTTGCATATCTTGCCTAATACCAACATCATCAACACTGGCCCCGAGTTCACAAAGCATTCTCAGAGTTAGTTTAAGAATTTAATCAACTTTCAACCGATGTTTTATGAGAAATATCTTAGATACAGAAACACAAATCTTTGCACATAGTTTCATATTGGTGTATTTGATACCTTAAAACAACAAAAGTTTTATAAAGGGCTATGTTTTAGTTAAAATAAGGCAAACAATTTTGAGTAAATTCTTAACTTAAGTGTGAGAATGTTTTGTGAACTCCAGCCTGATCTTAAATAATTAAATTGTTTGAGGTTATTAAAGGACTGTCATACCAACACATTGCACCATTATTACAGAGACTGTCCCTTATTAAACTATTAACAATGAACAAATTCAGCTGGTTGATGGTGAACTAATAATATGAACTGAGATGAGCTACTACTTGATGCAATAAATGAACAAACTATTGACCTTTGAACCCACCACTTATAACATATACCATGGTCACTGGACACAAATACTTGAATTAAAGATACATTAACGGAGATAAGAGTTGACAGTTCTCACTATAATGTTTAAACAATAGATAATGTAAATAAGATGTTGAAAATTTGAGTCAAATTGATCCACTTTGAACCAAGATTTTAACTTTTCGATTTTAAGCTAAGCCTCGGTCATCAATACTAAAGCCAGTACAATGAAAAGGATAGTCTCGATTATCCATACTTGGATTTAATCTTCAATGTACGTTGAGCAGCTGATCGTATTCAAATCCAGTGAAAGTCTGACACATCAGATGGCATACACAGTTGATTATGGTTTGGATAAGTTAGAGAGAGAGAGAGAAATGGGGTTTAACGTCCACTCGACACAACTAGGTCATTTCGGGACTAACATATGGTTTTTAATTTTATTTCAATAATTCGCTTGCGCGTAGGGGTCTTTAGCAGTGGGAGGAAACCGGAGTGCCCGGAGGAAACCCACGAGGTTGAGAAGGCGCCCCTGTCTCCATGCCACATACGCTCACACCACGGCTCGAAACCACAGCCGCAAGCCAGAGGTGACCGGCCAGCTAGAGGTCGAAGCGCGGCACTCTAGACCACTAGGCCATCCCAATCCCCTTGGATAAGTTAACTAATGTCTAATTAATACATCATATAACATAGATATTAATCAACTGATCCAGACCATAATCAACTCACGATGCCATCGCTAGTCTGCGATATTTACTGGATTTAAATACATGTTGTGATGGATGATTTAACATCAAAATGGATAATCAAGACTTTATTTGTTATCGTACTGACTTCAGTAATGATGATCAAGGCTTGGCTTAAAATTCAATCACTAATATCTTGGTTAAGAGTGGAGCAAGTTGACTGAAATTTTCAGCATATTCTCTTTATGTTATCTATTTGTTAACTATTATACCAAGTACTGTAAGCGCTTTATCTATTCTCCCATAATGCCCCTTTAAAGCCCCAATAACACTCTTGTTGTAATTGAATAATATGTCCCAATCTTTATTCTGGTCAACAAATTGTATTATTTTACAATATTCCAATTAATTGATGATACAAATTTCATCTTAACACACCTATTTTAAAAAATTGGAAAAATTCAACCAATTGATTTGAAAAGTCTAACGTAAACCTTTTCAAATGTGACTTGGATTTTAAAATATTTTCAAACCCTCTGGACAAGTAAAATAGGTTGTAATGGATAATTTACACAACAGGTAGAACACATAAACATCTGGTACTTAGAATAAGACTATTATTTATTTTTTGTAGAGTGGTCAAGCCAGCAAGAGTGTTATTGTCCCTTTAAGCCTTGGAAAATTTCATGCTTAAAAATATACAGCTGTGGTCAATTTGATATTGTCTGTCCTTTAAACAACTTAAAATATGGTACAGCGATCGATCCACAATCTGCTACACTTAATGTGCCATTGGCAAAGTGTGGGTACCCCTATTTAATGGAAGGAATGAATGAATGAATGAATTGTGTTTAATGCCCTCGGACTGGGCTAACAAAGACAATGAAGACTTGTATAGACAATAAAATGTACTATGAGGGAAATTAATTGAATTACAACTGTCATGAAATGAAATCGGGTTTAACGTCCTACTGTTCTGCTCCTAACCTGGGCTAATGAAGACGGACATACGCCATACAGTGTGCTTCAAGGCAAATTTTGCGCCGGCAGCAGTGCTATGGCCTACTCTTATATCGAATTTCAACTGCCAAGAAATCTTTTACCTGCATGCCCATGTGTACACAGGACCTCAGTTTTTCCTCCAATCCAAATGACTAGACAGCTATCCTTGTCAGGCCCTCCATTCTGCATCACTGACAAGGGGAAACCAAGCCGGAAAATCTAGATTGAACACCTGATCTCCAGGCTAGCGAGCCAGCATCTTACCTACTTAGTAACGTGATCCTCCCCCCCCCCCCACCAGGATCAAAGGACAACATCATATCTGTATGACTATAATAAGTAGGAAGTAAAGGGGGAACAGCAATACTCCCTCAACAGAGTAGTGGAAGCTGTACAGACTCCTGGATCAAACAATAATGCCATTGGAGAGTAAACATTAACAGCAATACAAAAACACAGAGAGAGAGAGAGAGAGAGAGAGAGAGAGAGAGAGAGAGAGAGAGAGATGGGGTTTAACATCCACTCAAGACAAACTAGCTCATTGAACTATGGTTCAATTTTATTTCAATCATTTGCTTGTGTGTAGGGTCTTTAGTAGTTCAGCTCTGAACATCGGTCTCATTACACTCACCCTGAACGTTCAGGGACTGCCCCATTTAATCAATGTTGAAAAAAAATTGGAGAAAAGTCAATTTTACTGGACAACTTTTCACTACTAAACGACGGGGTGTCAATCCGTGTGAAAGCCTGTACAATGTAAAGCCTGTACATTTCTTTTCGTCTTGTATGACCGACATTCCTGAATGTGGACGTTGACCTACAGTTAGAGTGTCATGGCGGCGAAAATGTAACGTGATAAGAGGTGACGTATTTTTAACAGAGAGTTGTGTCGTTCATACTGACTCTAGCGAAGTAAGCAAGGTCTTATTTTCTCACTAAGATGTTCGTTTACATTGTACAGGCATCCTCACGGATTGACACCCCATCGTTTGGCAGTGAAAAGTTGCCCAGTAAAATTGACTGGGGCTCCAATTATTTTCGACATTGATTGAATGGGACAGTCTCTCAACGTTCAGGGTGAGTGTAATGAGACCGACGTTCAGAGCTGAACTAGGTCTTTAGCAGTGGGAAGGAACCAACGGACCTGGAGCAAAACCACAAAGGTTGAACAGGTGACCCTACTCCTTGTCACGTACAAGCGGGGAATCGAAACCACAGTAATTGTCTCATTAACAGACCTTACGATATGACGCACACACGCTAACCAATCCCTCAAATTTAAGTAGAAATGAGAGGTGTTTATTCATCTTTATAATGTCCCAGATTAGCAATGAAATGCAATGAAATGGGGTTTAACATCCTACTCTTCTGCACCTGACCTGGGCTAATGGAAGACGGGGTCCCAGATTAAAAGAGCCTTTATCACATGAAGCTTAATATATAAACAGTAGATAAATCAATAGTTTTGTCAATAGTCTATTAAATACAACATCTGATAAAATACGTCACAAGATAAAATCAAACATAAACAATAACATTGGGATGAAATGTTAGATTTAGATAAAGAGCTGGCCTTTCAAAAATAGATAATGAAAAATAAATACATCAAAATTTCCAGTCAAACATTCAAATTTTTTGCTCCAGCTGGGCTATGAATTCCAAATGGTTCTATTACACGCACGCCGTGCAAGGTGTGCACCGCACATTGTTTTTCTTACCCTCCAACCAAATAGATGTTGTTCATTGCCAGGTTCTTCATTCTACACCTACACCCTTTAGAAAGGGAAACCATGTCAGAAAGTCAAATGGAACTTCCTCGGCCAACACTGGGGATCAATATCCGGGCCTAATGGTTAGCGAGCCAGCGTCCTATTCACTGAGCCACCATGGTTCCCGTTAGGTTAAAGTACTGTGTGTACACTGTAATAAAAAGGGATTGAAGGGACAATAACATTCTTGCTGATTCTAGTTAAAGGGACAATAACACTCTTGCTGGCTTGGAAGCTCCAGAAAATAAATAACACCCTTATTCTAAGTACTAGATGTTTAAGTGTCCTACCTATTGTGTAAATTATCCATTACAACCTATTTTACTTGTCCAGAGGGTTTGAAAATATTTTAAAATCCAAGTCACATTTGAAAAGGTTTACGTTAGACTTTTCAAATCAATTGGTTGAATTTTTCCAATTTTTTAAAATAGGTGTGTTAAGATGAAATTTATATCATCAATTAATTGGAATATTGTAAAATAATACGATTTGTCGACCAGAATGAAGATTGGGACATATTATTCAGTTACAACAAGAGTGGTATTGGGGCTTTAATGTCCTACTGGTCTGCTCCGACCGGGTTAATGAAGACACTCAAGACCTAGCATATGCCATACAGTGTACTATGAGGGACATTTTGCACAAGCAGCGGCACTACAGCCTACTCTTACGTCTAATTCCAACTGCCAAGGCCCAAGGGATCTTTTACATAGACGACAATGTGTATACGGACATCAGTTTTTCGTCCCATCCAAACGGCTAGACAGCTGTCCTTAACGGGCTTTCCGTACTGCATACCATTGACAAGGGGAAACCATGCCAGAAAGTCCCAATGAACACAAACTAGGTCCTTATCTTATCAGACTAATATTTTCATTCAATTTTATTTCAATATTCTCTTTTAAGTATGCGTCTTACTCTTTGAAAGAGAGTCTTTGGCTGTGGGAGGAAACCCGAGGAGCGGTAAAAACCAACGAGGCTGGACTCAATGACAGACCATGTGATGTGCCCGAAAGTTAGGGGTAGGGGGGGAGCAGCTGCCACCCTTGCCCCCTGGCCCGTACACCTATGATTACAGGCCATTCAAAATTGGCTGGGGGGTTGGGATGGCCTAGTCGTCTAGAGTGCGACGCTTCAACCTCTAGCTGGCCGGTCACCTCTGGCTTGCGGCTGTGGTTTTGATCCCCGGTGTGAGCGCATGTGGCATGGAGATAGGGGCGCCTTCTCAACATCGCGGCTTTCCTCCGGGCACTCCGGTTTCCTCCCACTGCTAAAGACCCCTACGCGTAAGCGAATTATTAATTATTGAAATAAAATTAAACCATGTGTTAGTCCCGAAATGACCTAGTTTGTGTCGAGTGGACGTTAAACCCCAATTTCTCTCTCTCTCTCAAAATTGGCCAGAATGGCTGTTCGCACAGCCAGTGAAACAGCCCAGTCGATTAAAAAGTACATTGTATCAGTGTTCACAATATTCTATTTTTCATTGTTGATTATAGGCAAAGGCGACACAATTGAATGAATTCTTGAAATTGACCAATAAAGGTCATTAAGTTTTACTTATAACACAGGCACTAACTTAGAACTACTAACCCCAGTTTTACGGCAGACTCAAATATCCAAACCATTACTTCAAGCTCTTTTCCGACGTTTCACGATTACACCTGGTTGACAAAGACTATCGGGTAGCGTTTGATTAAACAGAACTAATATTTTTATTTCTACAATTCAAAGTTTTTTCTGTACTGCGGTTTGTCATTTCTGTCAAATAATGACAACGACGTAATGTTATGATGATTGCTGTTTTTCTCGATACGGATATTGCCTTTTAAAACATCAAATATATTTAGTTGATTTTTATTTGCAAAAACGAATCGAACATGTCCCTTAGGAACTCTTCATCTCTTGAGGCAAAAAAGACCTCAGTGGCAAAATTCTGAAAATTGACATGTTTTGACAGTAACCAAACTAAAATATTGCTTTTACAGACTTGGTAAGGATTATCATTTCATGTAACGTTCACAGGAGTTTATCTAGCATTAGTCCCAAAATTTTAGATTATCCTCTTTTTTAGAACTTTATTTTAACCTCCTCAAATAGATCTATACTTGCTAAAAAAGTCAGAATGAAATCAAAATGACTGTATGTATGTACGTGTTTGTTTACATTCATTTTTCGGGGTACTTCCCTCTTGTTGGTGGAAATGACATGAAATGGGGTTTAACGTCCTACTGTTCTGCTCCTAAATTGTGCTAATGAAGACGGGCACACACCATACAGTGTGCTATGAGGGTAATTTTGGCCGGGTAGTGGCACTACAGCCTACTCTTGTAATTGTATCGAATTCCAACTGTCAAAGGCCAATGTGTACACCAGACCGAAACAAAAAGCTGGATGGACTTTCTCGGCCAATGCAGGGATCGAACACACGACCTCCAGGCTAGCGAGCTAGCGTCTTACCCACTTAGCAGCCGTGATCCCTCCTTGTCGGTGGTGCAGGACGAATGACCTGCAAGGAAAAACATATTGTCATTCGCATGGGACAAAAAAACCTAGGTCTAGTATTCTACACATTGAGTTGGAATGCAAGACAAAATAATTAAGAATAGTGCCGCTGTTATTTCCAAGTCTGGATGTTACATACAATAAGCCCAAATTTAAACTGAAATTAGTGAACAAACCTTTATCTGAGTATCCTTATCATAGATTTATCATTTAATTGTAATACGAACCTGGACATGAGCTGGCCCCATCCCAAATCATAATAAAACATCAGATCTGCCCAAATCTGTAATCGATTTGACTTGTGTCCTTTGGAATAAACAAAGAAATCTTTTTCTTATTTACAGATGATCCACCATAGTAATAGATGATCCACCAGATGTTATTATTAGATAATGACGATGATGAATACTCTGTGATGTATTTATATATAGATTTATGATGTCGAAGAAAATCAACGGAAACAAGTAAGTGTTAGAATATAGGCTATATCACCAGGTAGTTAGGATGGCTCTTATATGGCTCAAAAAGTTTAATATTGGAATTTCTTGTGGGCTACCAAAAATTATTATGCGACTAGGCAAGGGACAATGTAAAGTTGTTTTGATAGGACACAAACCTAAGTCCTGTGTACACATTGGTGTGCACGTAAAAGATCCTGTGGCAAACTTTCGCTCTTAATAGCACACTGCATATCGTATGCATATCTTCATAAATCCAGTCGGGACAGAACAGTAAGATGTTAAACACTATTTCATTTTCCAATCCAAAGCAGATTTAGTTTATAAAAAACAAAATTACTACCACTAATTTATAATGGATTTTAACTTGTTGCAGAGATGACACTATAGATGTGAACTCCCTGGAGTTATTAGATCTAGCGATACAGCGGTACGAAGCAGAAACATTATCACGTTTTGTATGCATTAAAAAAGAAAAACTATTTGGAAAAGAAAATGAAATTGGTAAGTTTTTTTTTTATTTTGAAAAAAGTTCAGAAAAAGAATGCTCAAATCAATTCTCGTATTAAGAATTTTACTGACTTGAGTTAAGACCCATGTGCAACTGGCATGACAATGTCCAACAACTTCAACATACTATCAAAGTGGAGCCACCATATAGTTCAGTAGTTCAGTTAGGTCCCAGGTTCTAGAAAGTTCACAATTTTCCCTCACGTCTTTACTAGTCCAGTCAGTACAGTAGTTGGGAGTTCTATCAAAGAGTATTCCGAGGAACCGCTGCCCAGCCAAAATTCCCCTCATAGCTCACTGTAGGGCATATCGATGCCATAGTTCTGGAAGGTTGTAAGTGCCACTTACGACCCAAATAGCTTTTTTTGCATATGATAACTAATCACATTTAGAGCCTTCTCTATGCAAAATTTCAGAACTGTAAGGTCGTAACTTTCATAAAAACATTGCTATTAAAATGTTGATATCCTTATTGCATTATTAAGATTTGAATAGGTTTTCCTCTCATATCTCAAAAACTAAATCCGACAATTTTTGACACTTACGACCTTTCAGAACTTTGACATCGATATGCCCATCTTCATTAGCCCAGTCAAAGCAGAACAGTAGGATGTTAAGTTAAACCCCATTTCATTTCATGTCACGGCTAGTTTCATTTTATTGTCAATTTCAATCGCTAAAAGGTTACACTAATCTATGATGTTAATTTCTTTTTCAGATATTTCAGCATTAAAGTCGGTAAATATACGTTTTCAAGATACCCAAACTAACGCATGTCCCTTTATAAAATACGATGGCGTACCCTTTGTGATAATCGGCAAAAAGATATTTGAATGTCACCAGGGAAAAGATCGTGATATTAAAAAGAAAGTTCAAGCTCGCCTACGAAAGGATATATTTAGTGTTTGTATTGAGTTTTTATACATTTATTTCTTATTTATTGGATGGGAGCCACGATGTTTCATTTAGTATAGCGCTGGCTTATTAATCATGTTGGTGGGAACGTAAAAGAGGAAGATACCTGGAGGTCAGGTGTTAGATCCCTGCATTGGCTGAGAAAGTCCATCCAGATTTCCTGGTGTGATTCCCCCTTGTCAGTGATGCAGGAAGAAGGACCTGACAAGGACTACTGTCTTGTCATTCAAATAGGAGGAAAAACCAAGGTCCCGTGTACACAGTAGCGTGAACATAACAGATCCCTTGACAGTTGTGATTTGATATAAGAATAGGCCGTAGCGCTGCTGTCAGAACAAAATTTCCCTCATAATCCAACGTAATGAATTATCCATAGTGGACATTTTGTTTTTTTGATGTAAAAAAATTAATTTCGCTACATTTCTGGACTGGGAAATTTGATATTTTCTGAAAAATGCAAAGTAGATCATTTATCTGTTTTTTTTTTATTTTTTCAGAAAAGTGATCATAATTTTTGTAAAGTACGAGGTACGTTGAGTCGTGAAAGTAAGAAGAAAAGTTGTCCAGCAAGAATATTTGCTAGACATGTTATCAAATTCCCAGATTTTAAAGTAAGTTAAAGTCATTTGCGGGATTTTGCATTTACTGTAATATTGTTAGAGTTTAACAAAAAAGAAGTTACTTTTTATTGAAGATAAGTGCTTTCTTTAAAATAAAAGAAAGTAGTTCCTTTTTGATTTACCAATCAAATTCATGTAAAGCGATACCTCCTTAGGGGATATCGCAAGCCCATCTCCTCTCTCTCTCTTTCTGTATTTCAAGTTGCTTTGGTGGCCGAAGTTCTTTCATTGAGTCAAATGGCGTAGGTCCGATTGCCCGCTTGTACATAACAAGGAGTAGTGTCACCTGACCAGCCTGCTGTTTACCCCTTCTGCTTGGTCATTCGGATGGGACGAAAAACTGAGGTCCCGTGTACACATTGGAGTGCACGTAAAAGATCCTTTGGCAGTTGGAATTCGATATATGAGTAGGCCATAGCGCCGCTGCCCGGGCAAAATTTCCCTCATAGCACACTGTATGGTGTATGCCCGTCTTCCATTAGCCCGGGTCAGGTGCAGAAGAGTAGGACGTTAAACCCCGTTTCATTTCATTTCACCCATGCTACTAAATACCCTACAAATTACTGAAATAAAATTAAACCATATGTGAGTCCGGACCTAGTTTGTGTTGAATGGATGTTAAACCCCGATCTCTCTTTTTCTATTTCAGTTTGGTAAGAAACCTAGCCAGTCGAGAGAATCTATCAGTAACGCTATAAAGAAGATACTCAAAAATGGCGATGCGCTTAGTTATCAACATAAATACTATGTTTCCTTCGCGTCTGCTGACAATCATCAATATCATTTTAAAGAAAGGGTACGTTATAAAATATATAAACATTTCCGATTAACGTGTCTGGTAAAGTCTGTGACCGGTGCCTAGAAATAACCATATTAGTTGTACCTGGCAAAATATCTACGGGACAGAACAGAACTGAAATGATGGTTTAATGCCCTACTTTTCTGGAGTCACAGTAGCTAAGTGGGTTAGACGCTGGCTCACTAGCCTGGAGGTCGCATTGGCAGAGAAAGTTCATTGAAATTTTCCAGTGTGGTTTCCCCTTGTCAGTGTTGCAGGATGGAGGGTCTGTATAGCCATTCAGATGGGATAAAAAAAATCGAGGTCCCATGTATACATTGGCGTGCACGAAAAAAAAACTCTTGGCAGTTGGAATTCGATATAAGAGTAGGCCATGGTTCTGCTGCCCGGGAAAAATTTGACTCACAGCACACTGTATGGTGTATGCCCGTCTTTACTAGCCCAGTTGGAGCAGAATGGTAGGACGTTACACCCCATTTTATTTCATTTCATACTAGAACAATCATTGGTTTATTATTTTAGTATAGGCCATGCAGTGTGCTATGAGTTCATATACAGGGGGTGTTGGATGGTTGAATGGTTAGTGTGCGTGCTGTATCATACTGCCTGCCATTGAGTCAACTGGCGTGGTTTCAAATCCCCGGTTGTACGTGGCAAGGAGTAGGGTCGCCTGTCCAGCCTCTTGGGTTTCCTCTGGCTAATCCGGTTTCCTCCCACTGCTAAAGACCCATACGTGCAAGCGAATTATTGAAATATAATTAAAAACCATATGTTAGTCCCAAAATGACCTAGTTTGTGTCGAGTGGACGTTAAACCCCATTTCTCTCTCTCTCTCTGAGTTCCAATACAATCAGATTACATCATTGTATGCGTTGAGACCTATTTGGGTCAATTTCTAGGTCTCAAATATTAGAGATTTAGCTCCTTTAAATCCTGTATTATATCTTATATGTTCGTACTTTCGGAGCCTGCCAGTCAGTTATGTTATTTGTTTGTATTTTATACATTAGGAGCCTGTGACATCGACCCGAATAGACGCCCAGTTGGCCAGCTTTATAGAAACTATGGTTCACTTTCATGGTGTGTCAAGCTGTCGTACAATTCAACCATTATTAGAAGTTTTCTTGCGGGAGATTATGTTTCCAGGGAAACCATTGCCGCCAAAATCTAACAAGAAATTCTGGCCGTCGTCGAATGATATAAGTAGTTATATGGCTCTTGCTGTGATGAAACAAGGCGTAACCAATGGCAACAGGGTAAATATGTTTCAGCTTTTATCAGCGGCACTGCACGCTAGGCACAACTCAATCAATATTCAGTACATGTTCAATATTCAGTCGTTGTTTTTTGTATTTTAGAGGAGAGCCGAAAAAAGCTCACCTTAATGAAGAAATTGAAAAAATCGCTCTCCTAAAAAAGCTCTCCCAGTTTCGATAAGAAGAGTGATTTAGACGTGAAGGAGAGTGATCTGATATTAAGAAGAGTGATTAGTTTTCTGTATATGGAAAATGGCTCTGAAGATCAATAACTTGGTGCAAGGGGTCATTCCTGGTTACATAATTGATAATATACATCGTCTGCTAAATAATAGCATTCTTTCGTAGTCGTACGGTCAAGTAAAACTTCTGCTATCGTTTATATAACTACTTACGGTATTCCAATAGAAATACTTGTCGAAATTTCTAAATATATTTAGCTTGTATAATTATTTTTAAAAAACATAACCCCCCATTCAAAATATAATCATAAACGCTTGAAAATTCCATCAAAATATAATCTATATCTTCCGAAATTACTCGCATTGGAAATTTTTCCGTGCCATCTCTCGTAATTTCTCACGTCTCGCGAGCGTTCTACTTTTTATTTCAGTTAAATTAACCAATGGCGCATTGGCGCCATCTATTTTTAGCAACATATTCATCGGAATTTTATATTACCATGTGCGATCACATACTAATCGAATAGACCAAATAATTTAATTTCACAATGACAGCATGGCGGAGATCGAATACATGTCCATGATTTACAAATATGGAGAGCGATTTTCAATTTTAAGGCGAGGGAGAAAAACCTCCCCTCGGCCGACATTCAGGTGCGCGGCAGGCGCTCGAGAGCGATCGCGCGCCTCAAAAAACAATGACTGAATATTGTGATCATCTTATTGGCTGTAAACATGTTCATTAGTCAGAATTCATGCACAGTATAAAGAGGTAATACTGGTCGTGATAAAATGAAATTAAATCGGGTTTAACATCCTGGGCTAATGAAGAAGGGCATATGCCATACATGTATGCTGTGAGGGAAGTTTATATCAAATTCAAACTGCTAAGGGTTCTTTTATGTGCAAGCCAACATTTAGCGGAGACCTATAGCTAGTTCTTCATCAATAAGCAGAAGCTATAGGTTGTCAATATATTGAGTGCGGATTATTTCAAAATGGGTGAGTGAAAGTGAAAATTCACTACTTCCACTTATCATTTTCCACTCGTGTCATCGACTTATTCTAGGATATTACAGTGCTAACAATCAGTTCATATATGTCTAATCTACAATCCAACTAAACAGGGGCTTGATCCACGGAGGCCATTTGGAATTTTTTTAAAATTTTTATCATGAAACTTTAATGGGGCAGATTGAAGCACGGTGAATGTGGTATGTTGAAGCACAGCCGGTGGGGTACGTTGAACCACTGTCAATGCATATTCCTGAAGCAATGGCCCGAGAAATCCCTCTCTGGCCATTGCTGGAATAGCGTCTGTTTCTTCAACTTATGCGGGAGTGTGTCTATTCTTTCCGTTCAATGAAAGCCATCACTTAAGTACAGCAACATGACAGTCCTTCGTTTAATGTGGGTCTTCCCTAAAACTTTGGACAGTGATTTAAGGTATTAAAAACGGTGAAAGTATGTTCGTTAGAAACAGTATTGTTTACATTTCATTTGACTTGATAGGCTCGTTTGTCACGAAATTAGTTTTACTGCAGTATTCTGCTATGCACAGGTTAATTAGGCATAATAAAATCGTGAGCCATGACGTAACGTTATGTAAACATATTTGGTCCAATATTGGCACTCGTTTTAAATGTAAAGCTTTTGTAGGGCAGCTAGTGATTGGTTAGTAGACGGACTACTGACCAATCAAAATTTAAAACAACAATATCCACTCATAATAGAAGTATGTAGTGGGATTACCTCTAATCAAACGAAACGCTGCGCGCAGTATGCTGTCAATGGGGTACATTCAGCCTCTGTCAAAAGGGTACGTTGAACCACTGTAAATGGTGTGCGTTGAACCAATGCATGATAGTCTATATATCATTTAATAAATTGTTTTTGTCATTGAAAATAAAAACATTAGATTTTAAATGTCAGTTGTTCAGCATTGATCCAATTCTGTAGGCCTATTTGATAACAGGGATTAAAACGTCACGGAAGTAGTGTTCGAAACACATACAGGGGCCCAACTAGAGAGGGACACAAAAATAAGCCGGATTACGACTCAACTGTTTTAACTAATATTCAATGGTCATTTAATTCATAGAGGGAGAGAAATGGGGTTTAATGGCAACACCACACAAACTCGGACATTTTTGGACTAACATGCATCAATTTTATTTCAATAATTCACAAGGGGGAGGATTCAGGAGAAAACGCACAAGGTTGGACAGGTGACCCTACTGTTTGTCCTGCACAAGCCACTTGAATCTATGACAGACCTTATGATCTAAAGTACATTCGTTAGACCATTCAGGCCACCCAACTCCACTTTACCCTGCGAATGTATCAAAAACTCTGATTGGTTGAAAACATGCTCTTTATTCTACCAATCAAGTACAGAGTTGTTATGAAACAAGAATTAACTATGACTTTTGACTTGCACTCCTGATTGGTTTATTTATACTTCGATTGTATCTATATTATATATTCATGTATCCTCTGATGAAGATTTTGAATAAAGATTATTATTATTATTAAACTTTAATCAATCACATAAAGCTAGTCTAGAGAGTCTCTACAGCCAGGATCCATTCACTAGAATTGTTTATAGCTTATCGTATTTGTCTTCTCGTTGGTTTTCTATCATCCTGCACTTCGTGAAGATAAAAAAAAGACTGTGTCTTGATGAATGTGGATCTTTTACCATGAATTTATACAAACCGATCGGCAGTAAATATTTGCTTGAACACTACTGTCACTGATAGACACAATCTAATTAAAATGAAATGAAATGAAATGGGGTTTAACGTCCTACTCTTATGCACCTAACCTGGGCTAATGGAAGACGGGCATACGCCATACAATGTGCTATGAGGGAAATTTTGCCCGGGCAGCGGCACTACGGTCTATTCTTATATCAAATTCCAACTGCCAAGGGATCTTTTACGTGCACTCCAATGTGTACACGGGACCTTGGTTTTTCGTCCCATCCGAACAACTAGGCAGCTGTCCTTGTCCGGCCCTCCTTCTGTATCACTGACAGGAGGAAACCATGCTGGAAAATCAGGATGAACTTTCTCGGCCAATGCAGGGATCGAACACCCGACCTCCAGGCTAGCGAACCAGGGCCTTATCCACTTAGCCACCGTGATTTCCAATCTAATTACAATACAGATCTATATAGTATTTTTTGTTATGGGTTTTTTTCATGCTTTCAATGTTTTTACTACATTAAGATCTAACATCGCGTCAGGGGTCATAAAAGCGACTTTTGCCCCAATGATGTCAGATATTTGATTAACCAATCAGCGTTGATGGTTCTGTGCATAGCACACCAAGAACTCGCTGCAACAGACCGTTTCATTGGTTAATCCAGTAATACCTCACATCAACCAGAAGGCAGGTTATATAACAAGTCTTCCAGATCCTAGTGTAGTAAAGATAAATAAAACAAAATTTACAAATTGTGTAAAACAAAAAGAAATAGGATCTGTGTTTGAATCCGATTGTGATAGACATGACATCCCAACAATCTGGTCAGCAGTGAATATTTGCTTGAACGCTACTATCACTGATAGGCATAACGTCGGTACAAGTTAATTAGCTCATAATATTAACTCTTTTCTTCTGCAAATTAAATTCTAGTACAATTTTTTAAATTATCAGAAAAATTAAATGATGGTGTCTGAATTGAAGTATATCTGTATTTAGTGGAAATGAGTATATAAAATAGTACCTAGTGGCGTAAAGTGAGTAAAAGGCTCAGACCAGTTAATATTACTACGTCTGATGTGTTATGGAAGCTGTATAATGTAACTTCAAACGACAAACTATACTGAATGTAAAGTTGAAAGAAGGCTATGAAACAGATTAGGATTTAAATCTTTGCAACGGAATTAAATTAAAGTGTTACTGATATCAATACAAACATGGGATCTTTATTCTTTTAGTCGCTCTTCGAACTCTAGCTGGCCGGTCACCTCTGGCTTACGGCTGTGGTTTCGATCCCTGGTGTGAGGGTATGTGGCATGGAGATAGGGGTGCCTTCTCCACCTCGAGGGTTTCCTCCGGGCACTCCGGTTTCCTCCCACTGCTAAAGACCCCTACGTGCAAGTGAATTATTGAAATAAAATTAAACCATATGTTAGTCTCGAAATGACCTAGTTTGTGTCAAGTGGATGTTAATCCCCATTTCTCTCTCTCTCTCTTAATCTTTTAGTCTGTTTTATTCTCCTTTGTCCATAATCAGTCAGTGGGATGGCAGGAATGGGAGAGTGGGGTTGTCCGCAATTGGTTTCGCCATTCCCAGATTAAGCTTGCATGGGGCCCTTAGTTGAAAATGTCACTAGGGCCCTTGCATCAAAGTGAAAAGGGGGCATTTTGGGGTCATTGTCCGTCACACTTACAAAAATACAATTTGTGTCTCAGTATGGTAAATAGATGGATTTATTTGGCACAAATGTAATTTTCAACCACTTTTTCTATATTTTTGATCTATTTTTGTTTAAGTATTTTTCATTCAACTTTATAATGTAGCCTATTTATCATGCTGACTACTGTAATGTATAATTTTCTTGCTGCCCAAAAATGGTATTTCTTTTAATAAAATCTATCTATCTATCTATCTATCTGTACATTATAATAAATAATCAGTGTTGAACGCAGTATATCGTCAATATAAAACGAAAAAAAAATAATTTAGACATATGCAAATAAAAATAATATATTCTGAAATGAAGCAAAAAAATCAGTATTTTTTTTCAGATCACACCCCAAACAAAAACAAAGATGAGCCCAGCGGCGTAAATCTGAGTGGTGTGGTCTGGCAAATCATATTTTGAGACAAACACGTTACGATTGTAAACAAAAACACGTGTGGTACAAGCGTGTAGAAGTGGAGAAACCACGTGTGTAGCTATTAATAAACTTATAAACAAGATGCGATTGTCCAGACTGTATAGATATTTTTATTTGTGGATATCCAGTCTATTCTATTGCTGAAGGATTATTTTCGTAAAGACTGTTTCTCTGAAGTGGATTCACTGTGTTAAGTTTTTCATGTTATCATTTCAAGACATAAATAAGGAAATATGTAGTATTCAAGTATCATAATTGATAAAGGAATTTCAATAAATACGAAAAAAAAATCACCAAAAGCTAACATATTTCAATGTTTTGTTTGATTGGCCCGACTAGGGAATTCCTACCTATTTCTGACCAATGGAATACTTTGGGAACAGCCTTGTTACTATATTTAGATTTCCAGGTAGCGATGAAGTTCCGAGAAATGAATAAGTAGTTAGAAATTGCCTATCTGCGTAAAATTCTAAAGCAGCGGTGAGTATTTCGTAAAATACGTAGCCAATTATAGTTACTTTCTCTTCTCGACTTGGAATTCCATTGTCATTTTTTGACTACTCTTCTAGGTAATTGGAGATGTCGTAAAACGAAGAAGCACAGATCTCCACTGGAATTTCCACAAATGACGCAGTCAAAAGTTATTCTTCGAACGTTGTCATTTCCGAACAAAACCTTTATCTGCCATGGGGTTTAATGTCATATTGACATTCTTATTGCATGCCCCGAGTTCGTAAACATGGCCAATGCCCATCTTCATATGCCAAGTTGGAGCAGAGCAGTAGGATGTAAAACCCCATTTCATTTCATTAGCCTAGTTGGAGCAGGACTATCAAACTGATCCCGCAGTGAATATTCGCTTGGCCGCTACAATCACTGATAAGCATGACATCGACGAGGCTTAATGAGTACGGCATATTAACTTATTTACTCCGACAAATTAAATTCTCAAACATTTTTTTGAGGTAAAAGAAAAATAAATAAAAGACGTTTGAAGTATTTGTACCGGTAGTTAAAAAATATTTCCTTTTTAGTGTAAATGGGTATTAAAATGAGTAAAATGCATCATTTTACCCGAAGCAGTTAGGTGTTAAGTAAACATTGCACGAGCCGTTGAGCCAATGACTGACTCCGGATGCCGTCAACGCACGTGTTGTGGACAGTCATCCGTTACAGAGATAATTCGTAAATAATTCTTTGTGATACAGATTGCAGAACTATAGGACATCAGTCCTTCATGTTTATAAAATTGTGCGGGAGTCATAAAAAGCTCCTGCCAATTTCAAAAATGAGAAAAGCTCCCGTAAAACTCTTCTTAATCATATTGCAAGAGTACTGCTACATTTTCTTGAAGAAAGGACAGCCAAATTGTATTTAGTCTTGTTTAATATTTGGTGAATATGGTAGCATCAGTATGATCAACATGGAAAAAGATACCTCGATTGTATGCAGTTTAAAAATAAACAAAAACTGAAAGTGGTTTATTAATCTCAATATTTAGGAGAGCGATATAGCTAATCTGCAGGAGTCTTTAATGACTCCCGTGAAGGAAAGCCGAGGTGCGTTGAGAGGAGCAGGAGCGAAAGCTCACCTTAAACGTGAAGGACTGGGACATTAAACCCCATTTCATTTCAAATCCTGATTGGCATTATTAATTAATGCTGGTAAGTCAAAGTGTCCAATTTCAAATTAGAACATAAGGTCTGTAATTGAGTCAAGTGCCATGGTTTCGATTCCTGGCTTATACATACATGTAACAAGGTGTAGGGTTGTTTGTCCAGCCTTCTTGGTTTTCTCTGCATCCTCTGTTTTCCTCCCTCTACTAAACCCCTCTACATGCAAGCAAATCATTGAAATAAAAATTGAATTGTGTGTTAGTCTTGAAATGACCTAGTTTGTAGCGAGTGGATGTTGAACCGTATTTCTGTCTCACCCCATGACATTAATGAAATGATTTGCAGATTATTGAGTGGCATTTAGCGATTGAGCACATTAAAAACACAACTCAATTTTCTATGGAAAACAATAGAACAATGTTTCGACAAGTATTTTCTTGTAGTTTTCAAGCACAAATGATTGTTTTTCAAATCAATTATGTTTTTTTAAAGATACATTATATTATGGGAGAGTAGATTATGAGTTGGCAGTTCTGACTATAATAGTTAAAAACTAGCTAATGTCAAGGAAATTTGCTGAAAATTTCAGTCACATTGATCCACTGTGAACTTAGAACTAAGCGAATGAAAGTTCCACTAAGCATCGGTCATCATTACTAAAGTTGGTAGGACAAAACTAGTAGCCTCGGTTATCCATTTAATCAGTAAATCACGAAGGAAAATATTGCTGCAAATCGAACTACAATCCAACAAAAATCTCATGCAAGCCTTAACATCGAGAGTTGATTATGGTCTAGATAAGTTAATTAATGTCTAATTAATAGTTTTTATAACATTTCAGGCCTAAAGAAAGACATAAATTAGGCAGATTTTGCTCTTGCATACTGTATGTGTAATTGTATTGTAGTTTACCAGAATGTAAATATTTCTGGTAAACACGCTTTATGAAAATATTGAAATACATGTATTCAATCAATATCAGCTTTATAATGTTGATTCATACGAACACTCCTTGAATCTAACTCCAATCACTATCGGGTATTCAACCATATCCTTTGACCTTTAACCCAACTTAAGTATTTGACCCCGCACATAGGTAATAAGATAGGTTTAATAAAGGAGAAATTTGATTGGAGAGTCTTCCCAATATGCACCTTGCTTGATGTCGCCATATTTGCTAGAAAAAAAGTTGTTGTGACTTCCATTTGCAGTTCTTGAAATACATGTATATATAGTTTGGCACAATGTCAGAACCGGCACATGGCTACAATGATCTCACATGGTTGAAGGTATTTCCTACTTTTGCTTTCTTTTTCTTAGAATCCCAGATTTCTTGGAATAGTGATTCCAAGTAATAGTCTGTTATTGTCTGGTGATAGTTGTACAGTGGGCAGTTGAGACACGTTTGGAGTCTTGCCGCGCAAATTATTGGAGATTGTAATAATTTGTTAGCATAAGCGCAATATTTTACGATTCTTGGAAATATTTGTGGAAATTCCATGATGCTTTAACTTTTATTAGAATTTGTTTCATCGTATAAAAGAAAGTGTTTTTTAATAGCTAACTGAGTGATCAGACTTCTATTTCCATTCAAACATTTTCGAAAATCTTCGGTGTTTTTTTTATTATTTTTATAAAAATAACGATATATATATGAACCGATAAAGTTTTGCTGAGATTCTATGCCCTTCAAAGCTCTTATCAAATAAAGTGTGTTTGTGACAAACAAATAACTTCGATAGATTTAGAGCTATGCCGATTGCCATGGATATTAATTCTCTGAAAATGGACGACGACGAGGAGCAAAGTAGTGATAAAGAACTGGATGAGGTCATAGCCAAAATAATGGAAAATGAAAATGAGGTAAAATTCAGATGATCAAATAATCAGCAATTGAACAAGTTGTATCATGTTTCCAGGCCCGGGCACGTATGTTCAAGGACCTCGTCTTGCATTGGGTAGACCAGATTATCTAGTCACGGACAGTCCACTCATAGGCTGCGGGCTGGCCCCCGGATCCATTCACTTTGTTTGATATTAGTTGTCTCGTTCTTGCAATGTCTGTAGTCTGTTTTGTCGGATTCGTTTACAAGTAGTGCTCTTACTAACATAATAGCAGGCTTTTCATTTGACGATAACATTCTATTAATAGTAATGACTTTGTTTAGAGTAAACTTATTAATTAAGTGGCATTCTGTTCCCGGGCAAGCCATTTCAAGGACATCTTTGAGTGGTTAGCCCAGTTTATCTAGTCACACAGATGATGCAACTCGGTGACAGGAAGCAGACCACTCATATTAATTATGTATATCAACATACATGTAGCATATATACTATTTACTCGCCTCTGCCTTTCGAAGAAACCCCCGGGAATATCTTTCACACTTTTGTGGACACAACTCTGCTTTTAATTGAGGAAAAATGTTCAAACTTGAAGTAGATGTTCATGGGGGGAATGTCTTGACTGGATTCGTGGTGAGTATGAGCAACACACCGTTGTTTTGTCACTCTTTTTGGAACGCAATACATTTGTAACTTTGCTGTAGGGGAGGCTGGATGGCCGAATGGTTAGCATGTGTGCACTGTATGATAAGGCCTGCCATTGAGTCAACTGGCGTGGTTTCGAATCGCAGGTTTTACATGGCAAGGAGTAGGGTCGCCTGTCCAGCCTTGTGGCTTTTTTCCGGGTACTCTGGTTTCCTCCCATTGCTAAAGACCCCTATGCGCAATGACCTAGTTTGTGTCGAGTGGATGTTAAAACCCAATTTTTCTCTCTCTCTGTCTCTGCTTATGTAGTTGGGGTAGATTTTTCTGACTTGGTGTAAATGTTGGTTAGATGAATATCTTGACTGGGTAGCTGTCCATCTGTCAAACTTTTTGGGACACAATAATTCTGTTTATTGTTGAGGTAAATGTACATACGTATATTATGTGAATGTCTTAAGCTAAATGTGATAAGCAATTTGACTAGCCATGATTTACATATGAACTGCTTCTAATTAAAGGGCTAGCCTATAGGTCGAGTGTTCGATCCCTGCATTGGCTAAGAAGGTTCTTCAAGATTTTTCTATCTAGTTCCCCCTTGTCAGTGATGCAGGACTGGGAGTTTGACAAGGACAGCTGTCTCTATTCTTTCGGATGGGATGAAAAATCAAGGTCCTATGTACACATCGGTGTGCACGTAAAAGATCCATTGACAGTTGGAGTTCGATGTAAGAGTTTGCCGGAGTGGTGCTGTCCGGGCAAAATTTCCGTCATAGCACATTGTATAGTGTATACCCTTCTTGATTTGCCCAGTCGAAGCAGAACAGTAAGACAATTAAGCCTATTTATTTTATTTTTTTTTATGTTCCACAGGAAGGGGGCAGTGATTGGGATGGCCTAGTGGTCTAGAGTGCCGCGCTTCGACCTCTAGCTGGCCGGTCACCTCTGGCTTGCGGCTGTGGTTTCGATGCCTGGTGTGAGCATATGTGGCATGGAGATAGGGGCGCCTTCTCAACCTCGTGGGTTTCCTCCGGGCACTCCGGTTTCCTCCCACTGCTAAAGACCCCTACACGTATGCGAATTATTGAAATAAAATTGAAACCAATGTTAGTCCCAAAATGACCTAGTTTGTGTCGAGTGGAGTTAAATCCCATTTCTCTCTCTCTCTCTCTCTCCACAGGAAGGTTTTTTGGGTGTGAGGTCCTAACACTACTAAAAATGACTGTGTACACAAATGAATTAATTTATATTCATGTCACCCTATTGTGGAAGCAGTTTTACATATTAAGCATTCAGTTGCTTGTTACTGTATCAAATCCTTTCATATTATTCCCTCACTCTCTCTTAAGAATTCTGAATAAATACTTTTTAAATCAAATGAATTGTTGCAGTAAACTTGTACCATATGGTAGTCGCGAAATGACAGGTTGTTTCGCGTGGATGTTTAACCCCCTCTGTCTTCTGCATCCAATTCTAATAATTCTATCATCCCCACCCTCTGCCCTCTCTATGCCCATCTCTTTCATCCCATCTGTCTCTCTCTCTTTTCCCATACCTCTGTTGAACTCGTGGGTTTCCTCCGGGTACTCCAGTTTCCTCCCACTGCTAAAGACCCCTACGCGCAGGCGAATTATTAGAATTATAAATTGAAACCATATGTTAGTCCCAAAATGGCCTAGTCTGTATCAAGTGGACGTTAAACCCCATTTCTCTCTCTCCCCATTTCTTCTGCATCCAATTTTAATAATTTTATCACCCCACCCCTAACCACTCTAGGCCCACCTCTTTCTTCCCATTTCTCTCTCACTCTCTCTTGCCATTTCTCTCTCACACTCTCTTCCCATCTCTCTCTCTCACTCTCTTCCCATCTCTCCTCACTCTCTCTTAAATTGCTTTAAATTTCTTAAATTTTTGGAGCCAAATAAAGCAAAAACAAAACAACTCATTACCATAAAGAAAAATCTTCCTACAATAAATCAACAAACGAACAAGAGACAATGAACTATATATTATGATGTCACTACACAGCTGACATGCTAAGAGACATGTGCAATGTACCATGTAGTTAATATTCAAGGTCAAATTGACTTATTTAACAAAGGTTTTTGTGTGTTGGTTATACCTTGATGTACATGTATGACTAGGAAGTTATTACAGAATCAGCAGGTTATGACTGTTATTGACTCAAGTGGCGTGGTTTCAATTCCCTGGGAATTTTGCTCGAACAGTGGCGTTATGGCCTACTGTTGAGTAATATCGAATTCCAGCTGTCAAGGGTTCTTTTATGTGTACCGGAGTCCTACACGTATCTGAACGTGTACCGGAGACCTCCGGTTTTTCGTCCTTCATGTATCTGAACGAATATATGTTGTTCCTCTGCTAGGCCTTGTATCCTGCACTTCTGACAAAGGGGAACCACGCTAGAAAATCCTGATGAACTCTTTCTCTTCGAACATGAGGATCAAACACGACCTCCAGGTTAGGATTATTTCTTGTGTAAGTTTATTTGTAAATGACCCGCAGCCATCAAAGAGAGGCAAGTGAGGGCCTGGGCATGCTTTTTGTTCGGTTGGGGATGGGGAAGGGCATGCGATCAATGAAATTAAATTTTTGGAATTAGGCCTAATGTAATTAACTTTGTTGTTCTACCTGCCGAATTAAATTTGAAAAAAAAAAATTATTTCGTATTTAAAATGTCTTCCTCTCACCCAATTCTGCGAAAGAGAAATGGAGTTTAAAGTCCACTTGGCACAAACTAGGTCATTTCGGGACTAACATATGGTTTAATTTTATTTCAATAATTTGCTTGGGTGTAGGGGTCATTAGCAGTGGGAGGAAACCAGAGGACCCAGAAAAAACCCTATGCGGTTGGACAGGCAAACCGACACCCAATTCTGAATACTACGTCCTAAAAAACTCAGATTGAATAGTAGGCCCCTATAGTTAGTCCTGGATGTATCTGTACATGTATGATCAAAGAGTTGACCCTAGGCATCACTAAACCTCTGCATGCGGCTGCTGGTCAAAGTTGTTAACCTTGTCTTTATTGGACCAGTCGGAACAGAACAGCCAGACATTAAATCCTATTTGTAAGTTGTTAATTAAAGATAAATTATGGGAGATAAGATAAAGAGTTGGCAGTTCTCACTATAATAGTTAAAAACTATGTAGTGTAAATGTAATTTGCTGAAAATTTCAGTCAAATTGATCCACTTTAGGCCGAGAACAGAGTGCGTGAAATTTCTGAATAGCCTCGGTCATCATTACTAAAATCATTAATAAAAACAGAGTAGTCTCCATTATCCAATGTTGTGATTTAATTACAATAGCCGTTAAGCGGCATATTTGAATCTAATCCAGCTTACATTGAAGGCTAGCCTTGACATCGAGAATTTATTAAGGTCTGGATAAGTTAATTAATGTCTAATCAATAATTTAGATAACGTTTCAGGCCTAAAGAAAGACACGTAATAGGCAGATTTTGCTCTTGCATAATGCATGTTTAAGTTTTAATTGTATCAAATTGCCGTTGTTTTATATTCTGTCTATATTTATTTATTATCCTTGTTTTTTTGTATCATTTGCTTGATAATGACGAGAATATTCTCCACGAAACCTTGCATAGAAATAAATTCAGTGATTGTGTATCTATACATTTCTACTTTGTGTTATATCTCACAGGGGGGGTCACGTTGGCTAAGTGGGTAAGGCGCTGGTTCGCTAGTCTGGAGGTTGGGCGTGCGATCCCTGCATTGGCTGAGGAAGTTCATCCAGATATTCCTGCGTGGTTCCACCTTGTCAGTGATGCAGAACGGAAAGTCTGACAAGGAAAGCTGTTTAGTCATTCGTATTGGACGAAAAAGTGAGGTCCCGTGTACCCATTGGCGTGCACGTAAAAGATCCCTTGACAGTTGGAATTGGATATAAGAGTACGCCATGGGAAAATTTCTCTCATAGCACACTGTATGGAGTATGCCCGTCTTCATTAGCCCAGTTTGGAGCAGAACAGTAGGATGTTTAACTCCATTTCATTTCATTTATATATCTCACAGTTACACTGATAGTAGACTGCCCTGTATTTAATTAGGTCAAGTGTTGTATTACATGTATATCTACTTGTCTTTAGAAACAAGAGTTAAATATATAATAAAATACACACACAGTATTATAAGGGTATGATATCCAGGCGCGGATACAGAGGGGGGCGCACCCGGCGCACGCCCCCTCTATTTTTTTGCGGTGGCGAAACAATTTTGACCTCCATATATTTTGCGGGAAAGGAGAACAAAAACAGTTTAGGTTGGAAATCGTAATTTACAGTACTAGTATGAAATTAGTCCTTGTGCCCCCCCCCCCTTTCTGAAAATCCCGGATCTGCCCCTGATATCTTAAAGATAAAGCAAAATGATGTGTGTTTGTGGTGTCTCTAAATGTATATGGTGGCCTGTCCATAGATTTTCCGGCATGATTTCCACTCTTGCCATTGATGCAGGACAGAGGGCCTGACAAGGACAGCTGTCTAGTCATTGGGATGGGACAGAAAACCGAGGTCCTTTATACACATCGGCTTGCACGTGAAAGATCCCATCGCAGTTGGATTTCGATATAAGAGTATGGCTTATGCCCGTCTTCATTAGCCCAGTTTTTGTAGAAGAACAGTAGGACGTTAAACTCCATTTTATTGTATTTCATTTTGTGTATTTTTTTGTGTGTGGTGGTGTGGTCCCACAGCAATTACTATTTGCAGTTTTCGGACAAGATTCATGGCTTAATCTGCCATAAGATATACTTAAACCAGACACAAGTACAAATTAGACTACAGTGGGAAATTTTAAATGATTTTGGAACAAAGATTTGATATTTAACGAATGTGAAAGATATTAGTATTAGCTTAACAAGGTTAATAAATGATACTACTACAATGATATAGTACATGTGTATGTTTTGATCAATTTTCTATCAATATAAATAAATACATGTAATGCATATATATATGTAGTATAATCCACCTGTACATCATGAACATGCAGATAAATATGTTATTACCCTGGGGCTATATATACATGTACAATGTATATATATCAACTAGATGTTTACTATATTATTAAGGCCAAACACATTCAATTTTTAGTTCTCCCAGGATCTGGATAGATAAATAACCACTTCCGTCTCATGATTGATGGTCTGCCTAAAATTCCAAAACTAAAAGATTTTACACTAAATACATTTGTGAAGAAAAATCTGGAACTTTTTTCCCCAGAAGAAATAGAAAACAAAATTTCAATAAGTGTAAATCAAGAATTGAAATTAAAATTTGTGTAGCAAAAAAGCGAATAAATATAGAATAAAAAAATAGACTTAATGCAACAAACAAAAGAACAAAACAACCGGTATATTTATATGAATATATTTTTAAAGTGCACATAAAATGGCCCTGAAAACTTCTCTATGTGAGCAGTCCATGGTTATTTTATCCACTTTACGGCAAATTCACATCAATCCGACTAAAATTAAATCAGCTATCTTCATTCAAAGTCGTAAAAATAGACCTCCCGTAAAAACGACTTAGCCAATTATTGAAAACACTCTTAATCCCCTCAGACGCCAGTGACGTCACAGTGACCGAATGCATATTCGGAATGTTTATTCCTTAATTACCTATATACAGCCGGCGTGTGTATTCATTAACGCCTGACTGATTCCTTAATCCCCCTAATTAAATAAAACAAAGTTAAATGATGTTAGACATTATAACCTTATCTTATCACAAACGTATATCCATCGAAGGATTTATATTTAGATGTTGTTTAAACACCAATCAACAAATAATACGAGGCTACTTTATTACAAAAACATCGGTGAGCAAAGAAAAAGATCATTACCTAATCAACATTCTAAATTACTTTATGACCCAATCACTGTTCAAATTTAGTCTGATTGATTAATTACAGGTATTAACGACACTACACTTGCGATACACAGATAGTTAGGTGATCCTTCTCAATCTGTTAATTCTAACGTATATTGAGATATTTCTTCGTATTTCATTTTTACGGTCTATTTCAGAGTAATAAAGTCAAATTCGCAAGCAGAAATAAAGGCGCCGTACGTCGATAACGGATCGTCATTTACAAATCGCGTTTCAATCATGTTTGAAATTTATGATATATTTTGCGTGACCACATCTTTTTACTCCTATACTCTTTTACTCAGGGAAATTCGAACCACAATACTCTTCTGACGAAAATGTATCTCGAATAGATGGGACTGCACACATAGGAGAGTGTATGACATCGCTGCCGTGTGAAAATGAACGACCGTACATTATGAAACAAATTCTAAATTAGAACGACGATACTCTTTGGACGAAAATGTATCTCGAATCGTTTGGACTTCACACGATGGTAGATTGTATTAAAATCGCTGCCGTGAGTAAACAGAACGAACGTACATAATGAAACAGGTTCTAACTTCGAACAATAAACTTCTGACGAAAATGTATCTCGAATCGCTTAGACTGTACACGATGGTAGAGTGTATTAAAATCGCTGCCGTGAGAAAACAGAACGACCGTACATTATGAAACAAATTCTAAATTGGATCTTGAATTAAATTGAATTATAAAACAAATTATTCCGTAGTCAATTGTTTTATTTAATTAGGGGGATTAAGGAATCAGTCAGGCGTTAATAAATACACACGCCGGGTGTGTATAGGTAATTAAGCAATCGTTCGTAAAATGTTCACTGCATATCACTGTTGTGACTGTAGGTTGCCAATCAGGATTTGAATTGTTTACAAACGCATTCCAATTTTTCTGTACGATTTCATCGTTGGGAAATTTATGAAACGCCGGTACATTATTCCCCTTTCCCTTGCTGGGATTTCCACAACTCTCAATAACACAACGGTAATATGGCATCTTGAAATACACTTGGTACTATTCTAGTCACAAATATATAATCTATTACAACTCAAGACGAGAAAGGTCGGCTTTTACTACTACTACTACTTGGTGTTTAACGTCTGCTTCCACATAAGTGATATCGCTTTTGTCGGCTTTTGAAAATGCTTTGACTATTATAGTATAGTGATATGTAGCTTACGTGTTAAATTAAGAGTTAATGATTACGCCAGTCAAATGTTAATTGGACCGACAAATACACACGTGTTAACTGGCGGTGTGTATACAGTGATATATTGTACAGATAGTGCTATATTGTATAGATAATGTGTATAGATTATGTGTAGTGCCTGTGACGTCACCAGCCAATCAACCGGATAAAGGTTGTAATTGAAAATTTGAAAACCGTTTTTGGCTGTCTGATGTTTAACGTTAATATCTCAATTAATTTTAATCAGATTGGAGTGAACTTGACGTAAAATGAATGTAGTAACCCTTGGCTATCAATATATGCAATTAAAAATTATTATTTTATGTGGTCTTCAAATATTAAATCAGTGATATTGTTTAGTTTACAACAGGCCTTCATGTACTTATTGTATTTATATATTTACATCAGAATTATTATACAGAGTATTTGTTTACACCAGAGTTATAATACATAGTATCTTTTACAACAGAGTATTGTTTTATTTATAACCAGAGTTATTATACAGAGTATTGGTTTACACCAGAGTTACATGTATAAATTATATAATACAGAGTACATGTATTTGTTTATTTACGCCTCAGACTCAGTTATAATACATGCAGTTGTTTATTTATACCAGAGTTATTTTACAGAGTATTTATTTATTTACACCAGTTACAATACAGAGTATTTGTTTATTTATACCAGAGTATTTATTTACACCAGAGTATTGGTTTCTTTATAACCAGAGTTATGATACCAGTCATTCACGTTTAATGGGAGCTTTCGCTCCTGCTCCTCTCAACGCACCTCGACCTTCCTTCGCGGGAGTCATTAAAGACTCCTGCAAATTAGCTAAATCGCTCTCCTAAATACTGAGATGAATAAACTACTTTCAGTTTTTGTTTATTTTTAAACTGCATACATTCAATCATGCTGATCATACTGAAGCTACCATATTCACCAAACATATTCACCAAATATTAAACAAGACTAAAGTTTAAATACAATTTGGCTGTCATTAATAGCATTACTCTTGTAATATGATTAAGAAGCTTTTTTCTACAGGAGCTTTTTTCTCAAATTGAAATTGGCAGAAGCTTTTTATGGCTCCCGAACTATTTTATAAACGTGAAGGACTGTGATACAGAGTATTTATTTATTTACAACAGAGTACTTTTGACAGTTGGAATTATTGTCCGGGCGAACTTCCCTCGTAGCACACTGTATGCCTGTCTCCAATAGCCTGGGGGTTGGGATGTCTTAGTGGTCTAGAGTGCTGCGCTTTTACCTCCAGCTGGCCGGTCACCTCGGGCTTGCGGCTGTGGTTTCGATCCCTGGTGTGAGCGTACAATGTATGTGACATGGAGATAGGAGCGCCTTCTCAACCTCGTGGGTTTCCTCCGGGCACCCCGGTTTCCTCCCACTGCTAAAGACCCCTACGCGCAAGCGAATTATTGAAATAAAATTGAAACCATATTTTAGTCCCAAAATGACCTAGTTTGTGTCGAGTGGACGTTAAACCCCATCTCTCTCTCTCTCTCTCTCTCTCTCTCTCTCTCTCTCTCTCTCTCTCTCTCTCCAATAGCCTGGATGGAGAAGAAAAGTAGGACGTTAAACCCCATTTCATTTTATTTCATTGTTTGTTGTTTATTTACAGGTTGAAGAGGTATCCAAGATGTCGCGCTGGGCAAAACTCCAGCAATCTCAGACTCTCTTCACCCAGATTCAACAAATATATAGCAATTCTTTCCCTCTTGAAGTCAGACATTTTCTATCAGAATGGATTGAAGCACAACCTTGGTATGTAATGATTACGTTATGTAGGATTATAAATAACGTGCAGGCCCGGATCCAGGATTTGGTCGAGGGGGGGGGGGCATACATTGGAGCAAAGGGTAATAATCAGGTTTGGTGTAGTCCCCAGCGGAGACAATGCGAAAATCATGTTTATATCATCTAGTAAAGAACAGATATGTGAACTACAATTGTAACAAAGCCAACGAAATTGAAAATCAACTATGTTAGTAGTTTGTTGCCTCACTAGTATTCATGTCCGTTTTGACCGAGAAAGATCCAATGACAATCCAGGCAGTTTGAAATGAAAAGAAGATTGTCTTGTCAAAATTTCTCTCAAAGCACACTCCTTCGCTAAAACCCGTCTTGGGGGTGGATGGCTGAATGTTTAGCGCATACGTGTTGTAACATAAGGTTGTCATGGTTTCAATTCTCCAGTTGTATGTGACAAGCAACAGGGGCGCTTGTCCAACCTTGTGCATTTTCTCTGGTTTCCTCTCATGGCTTAAGAACCCCAGAAGCAAGCGAATTATTGAAATAAAATTGAACCATATGTTAGTCCTGAAATGATCTAGTTTGTCTCACATGGACGTTAAACACTGTTTTATCTGAGGGGTACACATGCAGTTAATGTCATATTCCATGGTTGATTTTGTGTAGGTTTGATGTCCAAGAAGATAACCAAGATCATGAACAGTACGCCCAGCAGCTGTTAACACAGTTATTGACCATAGTGGAAGCTAAAGCTGAGAGTTTCACTGGTGATCTTGTTATCATGAAGTTTAAACTCCAGGAAACAATTCTAATATTACGAGTAAGTCTGGCTGAAACCATTTTATGTATGATGTATAATTTGTTTGGATATCTTATGTATGATGTAGAATTTGTATGGAGATTTTATGTATGATGTAGAATTTGTATGGGGAATTTTTATGTATAGTGTAGAATTTGTATGGGGATTTTTATGTATGATGTAGAATTTGTATGATATTTATGCATGATGCATAATATGTATGATGTAGAATTTGTATGATTTTTATGTATGATGTAGAATTTGTATGGGGGTTTTATGTATAATGTAGAATTTGTAAGATTTTATATATGATGTAGAATTTGTATGATTTTATGTATGATGTAGAATTTGCATAATTTTATGTATAATTGTATGATTTTGAATAGTAGAATTTGTATGATTTTATGTGTGATGTATAAGTGTATAATTGTATGATGTATAATGGTATAATTATATGATTTTGTGTATGATGTATAAATGTATAATTGTAGAATTTGTATGGAAATAATGCGATGGGTTTGGTTCAAGTGATGAAACAATGTTTAAAACAGGAAGAGGAATTAATACAACATGTAGAAGGGGTAGGTTATATTTTATTATCAGGACCACCGGGGGGTGGGGGGATGGCCTAGTGGTCTAGAGTGCCACGCTTCGACCTCTAGCTGACCGGTCACCTCTGCTTGCGGCTGTGGTTTCGAGCCCTGGTGTGGGCGTATGTGGCATGGAGATAGGGGCACCTTCTCAACTTCGTGTGTTTCCTCCGGGCACTCCGGTTTCCTCCCACTGCTAAAGACCCCTACGGGCAAGCGAATTATTGAAATAAAATGAAACCATATGTTAGTCCCAAAATGACCTAGTTTGTGTTGAGTGGACGTTAAACCCCATTTCTCTCTCTCTCTCTCTATCAGGACCACCACGATGGCCCTTAAAATAATCCAAAAAAAATATTTACCATGTGGACTGAATAAGCCATTATGATTTAGCGCTGTTGAATTCCCTGGCTCACCAACAGGGTTCGAGATTTGGGTTTCATTAATTTGGAGGAGACCGATAATATCCTGATATTTGATAGATTAATATCACGATATATTTTTTTCATTATCGCACAACCCTAATTAAGACCCATTTGATTTTATTAAGATATTGAAACAAGACTTGTCATGTTTATTTACTTGTTGTTGTTATTTGTTTCAGAATGTACAGAATATGACCGTCGACCCAAATGCTCACGACCATACAGGGTATCAGATTACAATGGACCTAGAAAAACTTGCAGGAAAAACAGCTGTAAGTTATTGATAGATTATATACCTCTTAATATGAGTTCATTGATATTTATTTCATGTCTTTCTTTCGGCCTGAAATGTTATCTAAATTATTAATTAGACATTAATTAACTTATCCAGAACATAATCAACCCTCGATTTCATTGCCAGCATGGGATATTTACTGGATTAGAATCTAATCTGCTGCTCAACGCTCATTGATAATTGAATGAAAAAATGGATAATCAAGACTATGTTTTTTTTATTGTACCGTCTAATATATTCTCTCATTATGTATCTTTAAGATTTTAAACATAATTTAGAATTAGCTTATTTTTATTTTTACAGAAAAGCGATACTGATTTGAAGAAATTGCAAGAAAAGCAGGAATCATTTATTATACAATATCAGGATAATTTAAAAATAAATGGTAAATTTCATTTTTTAATCACTTGTGATTAGGGGTAGCGGAGTCGTCTAATCTGTACAGCGGTTGGATGGCCGAATGGTTAGCATACGTGTGTTGTACCATAAGGTCCGTCATTTAGTCAACTGGCGTGGTTTCGATTCCCCGGTCGTACGTGACAAGGAGATGGGTCGCCTGTCAAACCTCATGGGTACTGAGCGATGTTTGCACTAGTTTTCTCGGTTAATTGAAAATTTCTTGATCAACTGAGCCAGTGTCACCTTATTCAGGATAGTCTGAAGAAGCCTAGTCGAAACATCGCTCAGTAATTAAAAACATCCTGATGAACTTTGACGGCCAACACAATGATTGAACCTGCAACCTTCAGGCTTATCCACCGCGGCTCCCTTTTCAAGGCAGGACAAGAGATATCACAAGAACCCCATACACATAAGATTTCTATGCATGTAAAACCTGTACACATAAAATTACCCTGGACAGTTGGAATTCGAAATAAAGAGTAGGCCACTCTCCATTAGCCCAGTTGGTCTCCGTCCTGCAATACCTCCCACTGGTAAAGACCCCACATCTTCATTGTGTATTTCACCAGCTTGTGAGTCTATCGGGTGGTTGGGATGGCCTAGTGGTCGTCTAGAGTGCCACGCTTCGACCTGTAGCTGGCCGGTCACCTCTGGCTTGCGGCTGTGGTTTCGATCCCGGCACTCTGGTTTCCTCCCACTGCTAAAGACCCCTATTGAAATAAAATTGAAAACTATATGTTAGTCCCAAAATGACCTAGTTTGTGTTGAGTGGACGTTAAACCCCATTCCTCTCTCTCTCCTGATCATGGCAAATACTAAGTGTAGCAGTTTACTGCTAAAATGTCTACCTGTAATATTCCAGTTCCAAATTTCAAGTTTCGTTCATCTATAGCAAGGTTTAGGGGCATTTGTGTGGAACTTTTCACCACAACAGTTCCACAAGATATTGGGTTTCTGAAAATAAATACATTCCACAAGATTTTCGGCTTGGAATAATATTCATAGAGTGTTTTGGGCCTGTGGTGTGGTTTACCACTAGAGTTCCACATAGCCCGATCAAGAGGTTAATCACCATTTTGTTTTATTTCAGAACAAATGCATCAACTAAATCAGCAACAACAACAGAACCAAGTGAACAATGTACAAGAATTTAAAAAGAAGAAAAATCATTTAATGCAACAAAAGGAAAATCTTGAAGCTGAATTAACACAGAAAGCACAACAATTACTACAACTCAGAATAGTACGCTCATGTTTAATATTCTTTATATTCATGGGGGCTGCATCATAAAGCCTGCCATTGAGCCAACTGCCGTGGTTTCGAATCCCCTGTAGTACGTGACAAGGAGTCTGGTCACCTGTCCAAGCTTGTGAGTTTTCTCAAAGAGTCCTCCAGTTTCCCCCCACTGATAAAAACCCCTACGTGCAAGCAAATTATCTAAATAAAAATTGAACCATGTGTTAGTCCCGAAATGACTTAGTTTGTGTCGAGTGGACATTAAACCCCATTTCTCTCTCTGAGCTCAGTGACTAAGATACTTGTTCGCTAGCCTGAAAATCGTGGGTTTGCTCTCAGTGTTTGCAAAGACAATTTATCGAGATGGACGTCTGACAAGGACAGCTGTCTAGTCGTTTGGAGTAGATGAAAAAACAAGGTTCCTTGTACACATTGGCGTGCACTTAAAAGGTCCCTTGGCAGTTTGAATTTAATATAAGACTAGGCCGTGTGTGGCTGTCCGGGCATAATTTCCCTCATAGCACACTGCAGGGTTCTTAATCCATTTTAAAATGAACCGGCCAAGGGTAAGCCTAACGGATAGTCGTATTTTCAACAACAGACATGTTGGTTTATGCATACTTTATTCACGTTAATAATTGCATAACGTATTCCGAATAATAATAGCTTAAACTTCGAATAAACAAAACCTTTGTTGTAATTGCTTACCTGTATTCATACATCGATAATAATTTCGAAATTTATAGTCAAATTTCAGCAACTTGCATAATGCATATTCCTACTTACGCTTTCATCCAACCAAACGGAAGTTATAATTTAGTAAAAAGAAAAACTACCAGTAAATATAAATATGTTTTTATACAATTGTATTATTGTGATCACTTGTCAATATATAAAAATAAAAAGAATGTAATATCAATAATAACAAATTAGCACAAATTAGTTTCTGTGTATAGTCGGAACTCGGAAATATGCCGAGGTTTGCCGAGTGATGCCATACGTGCGAAAAGTCACGTGGCCAATTGTCATGATAGGATATTACTTGACATAATAATTATATACGGGTCAGTAGGTTATTACCAGATTTACTCAATGCTAACATAATAATAATAATTATTAATATACGAGATCAGTAGGTTATTACGTGACTTAAAAAAAGAAGACAAAATTAATAACTTACGAGACAAAACATTTTTTGTGAAATTTTGTCAAACGAAAGCCATTTGAAAGTAGTTAACCATGCCATACGTGCGAAAAGTCACGTGGCCAATTGTCATGATAGGATATTACTTGACATAATAATTATATACGGGTCAGTAGGTTATTACCAGATTTACTCAACGCTAACATAATAATAATAATTATTAATATACGAGATCAGTAGGTTATTACGTGACTTAAAAAAAGAAGACAAAATTAATAACTTACGAGACAAAACATTTTTTGTGAAATTTTGTCAAACGAAAGCCATTTGAAAGTAGTTAACCATTCGGAATTAAAATATCTCCCGGACTTCGACTTTGGTTGACCTATATTGGATGTGGGAGTTTCTCCGACTTTTGGAACTTCCAATGACGACGTGCATGCTTGAAGTTCAAGGTCAATACCGCCATCACTATCGTCGGCTAAAACTCGTTTACGTTTTCTATTGTCATTCTGCAAGGTGTTCAAGTACTTCAACATTGTGTTAGATATAAATGAATGAACCGACATTGGATTATATACATTTTTTTACTTGATTGACTCAACTAATTAAGTTGTTTATTTAGGAAATGAGCCAATACGGATTGAAGCCGAAGGTATTCATATTGTATTGACTGACTCTTTGATGGGTTTCTTAAACGACGAGTAATAATTAACTCTTTGTTATCGGCCGAAAGTTGATTGATTAATGATACCATAGTGGCCGGTTCATTGTTTTACAAACCGGCTAGATTAAAGATCAATCGGCTAAAGCCGACAAAAAACAGCCAATTAAGATCCCTGGCACACTGTATGGCGTATGTTTGTCTTTATTTGTCCAGTAGCACACTGTATGGCGTATGCCCGTCTTCCATTAGCCCAGGTCAGGTGCAGAACAGTAGGACTTTAAACTCCATTTAATTTCATTTCCTTATATTCGGACATTTATTTTTCAAATTTGGGGAGAAACCCTATTAAAAGGTTCATCAATATTGTCCCTATCCATTGCACAGCAACAAGTTTCTTTCTTCCGTAGAATACAAAATCTGATATAATTAGAAATAATTTATTTTTAGAAATTATCTGAATTTTTTGTGGAAACGGTGAAAGATTTACAAGAAGTTCAGAAGAAAGTTTTGGATGACGAGTTGATTAGATGGAAGAGAGGCCAACAATTAGCGGGGAATGGAGCACCATTTGACAGTAGCTTTAAATTATTACAGCAATGGTATAACTGTCTTTATTTATAGAATGCAACTCAACCAGGACTCTGTATCAGTCGCAATTTGGTGGCTGGATAGTCTTAAGAAGCTCACCAGGGCTCTGTTTCAATCGGGGTGTTTGATGACTGGGTGGTCTTAACACAACTCACCAGAGCTTGGTATCAACCAGGGTGTCTGGATAGTCTTGACGAATTTCACAAGGGCTCACATTAATCAGAGGGTTCGGTGACCGGATGATCTTAACACAATTCACCAGGGCTCGGGTATCAGTCGGGGCTCGGACAACGGATAGTCTTAATACCACGCAAGTGAATTATTGAAATAAAATTGAACGATATGTTAGTCCCAAAATGACATAGTGCCAAGTGGACTTTACCCTCTCTCTGCTAGCGGCAAAGATTAATGAGAATTCATTGCAAACACAAAACGATATTATCTGTAATAGCTGACCATTTATTACAAATATCGAATCGTAATTAAATCCTCAGAGAATCCACTGCCTGTGTCTTTTTCTGTAATTTTTATACGCCCACATTTTCATGTGGACGTATATTGTCGTCGCCCCTGTTCGTCCGTCCGTCCGGACGTCCGTCCGTCCACAATTGTTTGTGAACAGTCTACAGGTCACAATTTTTATCTGATTTCAATGAAACTTAAAATATAGGTTTATCACCCTAAGATCTCGGTTCCTTTCGATATTGGCATGTATCGGACCGTAACTTCATGGGTTATGGCCCCTGATTGTACGAAAAATCATGTTTTTTAGCTTGTGAACAGTGTAGAGGTCACAATTTTGAACCGATTTGGATGAAACTTGAAATGCATGTTTATAACCTAAAGATCTTGGTTCCTTTCGATATTTGCGCCCATCGGATCGTAACTTCCTGAATTATGGCCCCTGATTGTCCGAAAAATCGCCCTTTTTAGCTTGTGGTCCCTCTGGAGGTCAAAATTGTTATCCGATTTAAAAAACCGTTTGAATATATCACCGTTCCATGGTTATGAAGGTTGAGCTCGAATTTCGTGAAAATCGGACCAAAATTGACAGACAAAATGGCCGCCGTTAGTACGCGAATGGTGTGAAAATATGTTATATCAAGGTTGTGGACCTTGTAGAGGTCACAATTTTGAACCGATTTTGATGAAACTTGACATGTATGTTTATAACCCAAAGATCTTGGTTCCTTTCGATATTTGCGTGCATCGGATCGTAACTTCCTGAATTATGGCCCCTGATTGTCCGAAAAATCACCCTTTTTAGCTTGTGGTCCCTCTGGAGGTCAAAATTGTTATCCGATTTAAAAAACCGTTTGATTGTATCACTGTTCCATGGTTATGAAGGTTGAGTTCGAATTTCGTGAAAATCGGACCAAAATTGACGGACAAAATGGCCGCCGTTTGTACGCGAATGGTGCGAAAATATGTTATATCAAGGTTGTGGACCTTACAGAGGTCACAATTTTGAACCGATTTTGATGAAACGTGACATGCATGTTTATAACCCAAAGATCTTGGTTCCTTTCGATATTTGCGCCCATCGAATCATAACTTCCTGAATTATGTCCCCTGATTGTCCGAAAAATCGCTTTTGTTAGCTTGTTTTCCCTCTGGAGGTCAAAATTATTATCCGATTTAAAAAACTGTTTGATTATATCACGATTTCATGGTAATGAAGAGAGAATTTGAATTTTGTGAAAAGCGGACCAGAGTTGACGTATAAAATGGCCGCCGTCTGTACGCGAATTGTGTAAAAATATGTTATATCAAGGTTGTGGACCCTATAGAGGTCACAATTTTGAACTGATTTTGATGAAACTTGAAATACATGTTTATAACCTAATGATCTTGGTTCCATTGCATATTTGCCCTTATCGGATCATAATTTCCTGAATCATGGCCCCTGATTGTACGAAAAATCACCCTTTTTAAAAAAACGCTTGATTATATCACAGTTACACCGTAGTTATGGGTGAGTTTGAATTATGATTTTCTGATGATTACTTAAAATGCAACAACTCTTGTTGACTGCCCGGACGCTTTGGCTGCTGTGTGGGCGTATGTTTCGTTGCCTGGCAACCTATTTTTATCTCAGAAAATGTTGTACGTTTAAACTCTTTATAAAGCTTATCAAGATGTACACAAAGCATGCACTGTTTGCATGCAGCCTTCGACGTCACGCGTGCAGATATTCCTAATCATTGGGCTGTTGATTAGGAGAACCGTTACATTTTTGTCCTGTATACGCTCCATGAGTGTTTTTCAGGGAATCCAGTATTTTTCTAGTAAGATTGGATATCTCTTCTTTCCATATATACCAAAATTGTCATACTTTTATAGGCAATAACCACCTGATAAATACTCAAATTTTAATATTTATAATAGAATATTTTATATTTACAGGTGTGAAACGTTAGCGGAGATGATCTGGAGTAACAGACAACAGATTAAAGGTGTGTTATTACTACGTGTTACACTACCTATAGATTTACCACCTGGACAAGTTGATCATTTACCCGATTTACTGGAAACTATTACCAGTCTCCTGTCGTCATTGGTTACCAGGTGAGATAATTACCTTTAACCGAATAAAATAACACAAGACAGAATAATATATAGATAGAACTCCATGACTATTGGATACCACTTGGGTTATTCAATGGTTCAATAGAGTGTATCCCTGTGCAAGCATGCGGCAGGAATACACTCAAGCAGTATTCGATGGTCATTGAGTTATGTTTTTATTCTATAACTACATGCAATTCTCAAAATACACGGCACTATTCAGATTATCAAAAAAATCATCACCAATAACGTTGAAATTTTTCAGGTTCCGCCCTATTCTTTTCCTGTTGCCTAGTGGTGATGAAGTAATGTCATTCTGGACAAAAGTAGTCTGTGTCCAAGCCATTGCATACAACCATAGGTTATTCAATGGCTGTATTCATTTTCTGTTTTAAATGATATTTGCTTGTAGTTATTGAATATCATTAAGAAGTTTATTTCTGCGATGTTTCTACGAGGGGTTCTTTGTTTGATAACCAAATGAAAAGCCTTGTTGAAATGTCACCAGAAATAAACGTGTAAGCAGCTTGCACTGTAACCCGGGTATCATTTTATCTGGTATATCTAGCACTTATTTCTGTCACATTCGTATAATATCAAATCTTTGTTTAAAAATCATCTAAAATCACCCAAAATCTCAGGCTTCACACAAAATAGAAAGCAAACTAACAAATAATGGAAGTAACTGAAGGAAAAGATTAATATTTACCCGAACGTTGTATATGGTGTGAGTCATGATCGGCTCTGTAGTGTTGGGTTGTTAGTCAGAGAAATTGATACATTTATAGTTAGAGAAAGTTTTTATTGTTTTTTTTTTTTTAAATTTATATTTGTAGTACATTTATTGTTGAAACTCAACCACCACAAGTCATGAAGAAAGATTCAAGATTTACAGCAAGTGTGCGGTTATTGGTCGGGGGAAAATTAAATGTTCACATGAACCCACCACAGGTCAAGGCTACTATAATCAGGTAGACAAATTCTCATTGATTAAAATAAAAATAAGAGAAAGATTTTACGAAAAAAGAAACTACATTTACCGTTTAGAATCTAATACACGTATCCAGTAAATAGATTGCCGTTTAGAATGTGTTAAATGCCGTCAAGATTCATCAAAAACTGCTCAGTTTGTGCTACAGGGTAGATTTAGAAACGCCGTTAAGTTTTGACCTCGATCGTCTACTTTACAATCGTCCAGTTTCTCGGGATGTTTTTAAAAATGAACACTACCATTTAGATTTGAAAGAGGTTTAGTTTTTAGACGTTGTCGAGAAATTTTCCCGCATTTATATGGCTTTAACCAATGAAAAATTATCGTTGTGTTGTACACGCGTTGAGTAATACATCAGAACAAAACGATAAATCAGTGAATATTTTCAAAATCTTTTTTTCCATTAATTGTAACCACATAAATCAAACACTCACAGTTCATTTCTATTTACTGGATACGTGTATTAGATTCTAAACGGTAAACGTAGTTTCTTTCCTTTTTTCGTAAAATCTGGACGACACCCGGTCCCTAGTGGCTACGTGACAGTAATTTACCTGATCTGCCGTATTCTCATGTTTTTCTTATACATCAAGTTAGATCCCTGCATTGGCTGAGAAAGTTCATTCAGATTTTCTGATAAGGTTCCCCCGTCAGTGATGCAGGACAGAATCTGACAAGGATAGTTGTCTAGTCATTTAGATGGGACAAAAAAAGCGTGGTACACATTGGCGTGCATTCAACCCATGTTCTGGTCAAAGAGATCATTGCCCTGCCATTCGATCACTACAGCTCCTATGTATTTAACAAACTTGGTGATATTAAAACTGTAATTTCAGTGAGAATCAGGCCAAGAATTTACTACAGACGGATGTTAAAGCAAAAAATGAAACTAGCGGTGAAATATTAAACAACGTGGGTACAATGGAGTATCAGCAGACGACAGGACAACTTAGTATTAACTTCAGAAACATGGTGAGACTAGTTTACTACCTTCATTTATGGGGGAGGGGGGGGATGGCTGAATGGTTAGCACGTGCATGCTGTATCATAAAGCCTGTCATTGAGTCAACTGGCGCGGTTTCGAATCCCCGGTTGTATGTGACAAGGAGTAGGGTCGCCTGTCCAACCTCATGGACTTTCTCCGGGTTCTCCGGTTTCCTCCCACTGCTAAAGACCCCTACGTGCAAACAAATTATTGAAATAAAATTAAACCATGTGCATTTCCGAAATGACGTAGTTTGTGTCTAGTGGATGTTAAACCCCATTTCTCTCTCAATTTTACAGTCCTTTTAACTAAGATAATATCCAACTTTTATTAATTTGATTGGATAATATTAGATTGATTTTAGTGCTTAGCCAATCAAAATTGAAATATCTACTAAAATTGGGATTTTACCTGATCAAATAGTAACTCATTTTAGGCCATCTGCTTATTTTTTTTATGCAATGTGTTTATATCAGATTATCCAGAAAGACGGTCCCGCCGTGTAATAAATATATAGAAATAATAAATATTTTCTTTATTTATATTTTACAGCAACTGAAACGTATCAAGCGATCAGATCGCAAAGGAACTGATGTAAGTACAAACTCTACATGGTTAGCTCATACATGTTGCATATGGTAAGGTCTTTCTGTGAACCTGTTTAATCTGCGGTATTATTTAACTAAATAACAAACCATGAGGAGGGGGTAGATGACTGAATGGTTTACTCATACGCGTTGTATCGTAAGGTCTGTCATTAAGTCATCTGGCGTGGTTTTGATTCCCTGGTTGTCCGTGACTAGGAGTAGACCTGTCCAGATTCGTGGGTTTTCTCCTGGTTCTCCGGTTTCCTCCCACTGCTAAAGACCGTACACGCAAGTGAATTATTGAAACAGAATTGAACCATGTGTTAGTCCCGAAATAACCTAGTTTGTGTCAAGTGGATGTTAAGTCCCATTCTATCAGCACTCATCAGATTTTTTGTAAAGATTAACTGAGATAGCAGAATATTTTTTGTTCTGACATTAGTAGATATAAACTAAAAGACATACTAATGGAAAAACAGCTACTTAAATATTTGAGCAATGTTTCGAAGAATATACTCTTGATAACGTTAAAAGAATACTCTCCGAAACGTCACTAAAATAAATAAGTAATTGTTTTTCCATAAGTATGTGTTATAGTTTATTGCTCTATCCAGTTACTATATGCCTCTCAAAGCTTAGTAGATTTGTTGAAAATTATCTAGAGAGTTCTATGATATTGTTTTGTATTTTCCAGGCGGTAACAGAAGAAAAGTTCTGTATTTTATTTCAATCTGACTTTAGTATTGGTGGAAACGAATTGGTTTTCCAAGTCTGGGTACGTTTAATTGACATGTTAGTCCCAAAACGCCCAAGTTATATTGAATGGGTTCATCTCTATTCTCACATCCATTAGTCACATTACACCATTACAATACAAGTTCTCGCTTCGATTTGCACGCTTTACCATGACAACTAGATCAACAGACGCACACATACACACACACATCTCATTAATATTCATATATTCAAAGATTATGAATATTCATGTTAACAATTTAACCTTGACAAAGATGAATGTTCAACAATTGTTAAATTTGTTTTCATTAGGCACAATAATCCAGATCCTTCCAGTAAATTTTAATGATGAACCAAGGCCTTCTGCTATTTAAATCTTACTGTGTCTGTAATTGGCTGATCTACAACTTAATGGTCATGGTAGTCATGGTTATAGGTCAATTGGATGATTCATATTTGATTGTCTTATACCAGGAATGAAATTGTCTCTGGAGGCTTAAATTTACACAGATAGTTACTAAAATGGTTTTCTGAGCCTAACCAGATTTTTAGAATTGTTCAGTTGGAGACAGAAATGAACGTCCTACTGTTCTGCTCTGAATGGGGTCAATGAGGATGGATGGGAAATTTTGCCTGGACATGGGTACAACAGCCTAATTTTATGTTGAATTCCAACTGTCAATGGATCTTTTACGTGACTAGACAAGGCATGAAACCAGAAGTACCGGTACTGATAAGTGGGTCTGTGAATTTATCCTTTGCTAGGAAGTCCTGGAAAACGTGAGACCGAACATTTGGATAGATGTCCTGCACTTTATTCTGTAGTGGGATTTCCACGGGAACATGGATCAGTGGTCATTTATTTTATTATGTGATAGGAATTCATGGAAATAAAAAAAATTAGAGATATATTTTTTTTTTTTTTTTATTTACAGAGTTTATCATTACCTGTTGTTGTAACTGTCCATGGCAACCAGGAATCAAACGCCTTAGCAACAGTATTGTGGGATAATGCATTTTCAGAACACGTAAGATAAAATATTAAACCTACATGATGCAAGAGCTAAATCTGCCTATTGCACGCCTTTCTTTAGGCCTGAAATGATAGCTGCTTAAACATACATTATGCAAGAGCTAAATCTGAATATTGCACGTCTTTCTTCTTGAAATGTTATATAAATTATTAATAAGACATTTATTAACCTATCCACACCATAATCAACTCTTGATGTCATTGCCAGCCAGTGATATTTACTGGATTAGGATCCTATTTGCTGCTCAACTTTCATTCATAATTTAATCATGAAATGTATTATCAAGACATACGTTTTTTACCGACTTCAGTAATGATCATCGAGACTTAGCAGAAATTTCTATCCCTAAATTGTGTGCCCATCACCTTGTCATTACAAAATTAATTATTTCTTGGCCATTTTCAATCTATAATTTTTCTATTGGCCTGCTGTCAATTGGTTTTATTGTCGTTTGGTCTTGAGTCTATTTTCTACCCTGAAACATTTAGCAGACGTCAAGACCCAAACCATCATTTCAGTAGCTACGGGTCTGAGTCAGTGAATGCTCACTATATCTTCGACCTCTAGCTGGCCGGTCACCTCCGGCTTGTGGCTGTGGTTTCGAACCCTGGTGTGAGTGTATTTGGCATGGAGATAGGGGAGCCTTCTCAACCTCGTGGGTTTCCTCTGGGCACTCCGGTTTCCTCCCACTGCTAAAGACCCCTACACGCAAGCGAATTATTGAAATAAAATTGAAACCATATGTTATTCCCGAAATGACCTAGTTGTGTTGAGTGGACTTTAAACACCATTTCTCTCTCTCTCTCCCTATGCCATACAATGTGCATTGAGGAAAAATTTGCCCGGTTAGGGATCTTTTACAGGACCTTGGTTTCTCGTCCAATCTTATCAGGCACTACTTTCTCCACTACTGACAAGGGGAAACCACTCTGCAAAATCCCAATGAACTGTCTCAGCAAACACAGCGATCGAATCCTCACAATTTCTAAACATCTGATACCACTTCCATATCATAAACTGTTTCAATTTATAATCCTTAATTAAATTAGATTTCTTTTAGGTACGTGCAAATTAAGTGAGATCCCTGTTTTGTTAGCATTGAGAATGTATTGTTATGTACATGTATATATTGACTTGTCTTATTTTTCATATTTTATCATTGCTTGATAATTACTGTAGAAGTGAGGTCGAAACTTCGCTCAGTAAAAGCAGTAATTGTATTCTATAGAATTGTGACCTGTATATTCCATATCATAGTTTTATATTTATATTTAACCCTGATTTATTTTAGGGTCGTGTTCCATTCCAAGTTCCAGAGTCAGTGCCATGGCCGAAATTAGCAGAACAGTTAAATATCAAGTTTCAGTCAGGAACCGGGCGAGGTTTGAGTGACGACAATATTCAGTATCTTGCCTCAAAGATATTTAGTAAGTCATTAACTTGTTTTTTGGGGTGGGGTGGGGTTGATAAAAACTTTTCATTCATGACCCTATATGAATTGAATGTCTTATAATATAGGAGGATTGCACAACATGCAAACAAAACTGATAAGACAAACCTACAGACAAGACAAACTACACAGACATTGATCAGACATTGCAAGAAATAAACATATCAAATCTAGTCATTTGATCAGGAGGCCAATCGTAAACGTCAACTTTGCGCTATAATTTTGAGCAATCTGATTAAAACACAGATCCTATTTCGTTTCTATCGTACAAAATTTCGTTTTACTTGTCTTTACTACATTTGGATCTGAAAGACTTGTTATTTAACTCGTGTTTTGCTTGAAATGGGGGGTCAGCCAATCAAATTGTCTTGTCGAATCGAGGGTTTGACCTTTTTTGCGCGGAATTGTGGGTAGGCATTATCAGCGATAGTAATCAAAACAAAGCAACAACGATTCGGATTGGTTAATCGAATGACTGAGGTAATAGGGTCAAATGTCGCGTGCTTGACACCTGAACTGGCTGAACGTGACCTTTTGCTATAACTTGTTAGATCTACATGTAGTGTAGGCCATCGAAATTATAAAAACCAAAATGAAATATAGATCTAAATTTTAATTAGATTGGATTTTGAGTTAAGAATTTGGATTTTGAGTTAAGAATTTACCAGAAAAGTACATATTTTTGCTGAAAATAATGGGCAGATGACATGTATGTGATCATTTTTTCGGTCTTAGTATAATATATGTGATATATTTCGTCTCGAGTGTAATGATGTATTTCGTCTTGAGTGTAATGTATGTGATGACCTTCTGTCTCCACTGTAATGTATGTGATGATATATTTGGTCTGGAGTGTAATGTATGTAATGATATATTTTGTCTCAAGTGTAATGTATCATATTCCTGAAGCAATGGCCCGAGAAATCTCTCTCTGGCAATTGCTGGATTGACTTCTGATTCTTGAACTTTTGCGGGAGTGTGTCTATTCTCCCCGTTCAATGAAAGCTATCACTTAAGTACAGCAACATGGCAGTCCTTCGTTTAATCTGAGTCTTCCCTAAAACTTTGGACAGTGATTTAAGGTATTAAAAACGGTGAAAAGTATGTTCGTTTCCAAACAATATTGTTTACATTTCATTCGACTTGATAGCCTCGTTTGTCACACAATTAGTTTTACTGCAGTATTCTCCTATGCACGGGTTAATTAGGCATAATAAAAGCGTGAGCCATGACGTAACGTTATGTAAACATATTTGGTCCAATACTGGCACTCGTTTTAAATGTAAAGCGTTTGTATGGTAAGTAGTGATTGGTTGGTAGTCGGACTACTGACCAATCAAAATTTAACACAACAATATCCACTCATAATAGCAGTGTGTAGTGAGATTACCTATAATCAAACGGGGGGGGTTGGGATGGCCTAGTGGTCTAGAGTGCCGCGCTTCGACCTCTAGCTGGCCGGTCACCTCTGGCTTGCGGCTGTGGTTTCGAGCCCTGGTGTGAGCGTATGTGGCATGGAGATAGGGGCGCCTTCTCAACCTCGTGGGTTTCCTCCGGGCACTCCGGTTTCCTCCCACGGCTAAAGACCCCTACGCGCAAGCGAACTATTGAAATAAAATTAAAAACGTATGTTAGTCCCGAAATGACCTGGTTGTGTTGAGTGGACTTTAAACCCCATTTCTCTCTCTCTCTATAATCAAACGAAACGCTGCGCGGAGTATGGTAATGTATATGCAGATATATTTTGTCTCAAGTGTAATGTATTGGATGATATATTTTATCTCGAGTATAATGATATATTTTGTCTCGAGTGTAATGTATGTGATGATATATTTTGTCTCACGTGTAATGTATGTGATGATATATTTGATCTCGAGTGTAATGTATGTGATGATATATTTGGTCTCGAGTGTAATGTAAGTGATGATATATTTGGTCTGGAGTGAAATGTATGTAATGATATATTTTGTCTCGAGTGTAATGTATGTAATGATATATTTTGTCTCAAGTGTAATGTATGTAATGATATATTTTGTCTCGAGTGTAATGATATATTTTGTCTCCAGTGTAATGTATGTAATGATATATTTTGTCTCCAGTGTAATGTAAGTAATGATATATTTTGTCTCCAGTGTAATGTATGTAATGATATATTTTGTCTCCAGTGTAATGTATGTAATGATATATTTTGTCTCCAGTGTAATGTGTGTGATATATATTTTGTCTCCACTGTAATGTGTGTAATATATATTTTGTAGACGGTCCGATTGGAGACGATTATAATTCACGTCTTGTATCATGGAGTCAGTTTAATAAAGATGCACTTCCTGCTCGTAATTTTACATTCTGGGAATGGTTTTACGCCATGTATAAATTAACCATGCAGCATCTTAAAGAACAGTGGAATGATGGGTAAATACATTTATTTAACATAAGGCTTAATCATCGATAATATGTACATAGATTAATTATTTAAATTCAAATTAGGTGGGGTTGGTGGCCGAATGGTTAGCATGTGCTCGCTGTATCCTAAGGTCTGTCATTAAGTCATCTGGCGTGACTTCGATTCCCTGATTGTATGTGTCAAGGAGTAGGGTCGCCTGTCCAACCTCAGGGGTTTTCTCCGGGCCCTCCGGTTTCCTCCCACTGCTAAAGATGCTTACACAGAAGCAAACTATTGAAATAAAAGTGAACCATGTGTTAGTCCCAAAATGTCCTAGTCTATGTCGCGTGGACATTAAACCCTCTCTCTCTCTCTCTCTTTCTCTCTTTAAATTCAAAATACCATTGCTGGATTATTTCCCAGATTGGATTCAATCAGTTTTAAAAAAAAAAGGCCCATCAGTTTGATTCTCAGCAAATAAAGATGGCAGTAGTATTTTTCAATTCATCATATATTTGTAAATACTCGATCAATAGAATTAAACCATTATTGACTGGTATTCCTTTTTAGAGATTCAATTTTCACAATATTTAAAACTGTTGCTGCGTATTTTACCCTCTCCCTAATGGTTTATATAATATCACTGTCATGTATTTTACCCCCTCCCTAATATATAATATCGATGTATATTTTACCCTCTCCCTAATCATTTATATATATAATATCCCTATCATGTATTGTATTTTACCCTCTCCCTATTGATTTATATATATAATATCGCTGTCATGTATTTTACCCTCTCCCTATTGATTTATATAATATCCCTGTCATGTATTGTATTTTACCCTCTCCCTATTGATTTATATAATATCCCTATTGTGTATTTACCCCCTCCCTAATGATATATATTTCAGGTCTATTCTGGGATTTGTAAGTAAATCCAAGGCTCAAGAATGGTTGTTAGCACGGCCGAATGGAACATTCCTGTTACGATTCAGTGATTCTGAGATCGGTGGTATAACCATTGCATGGGTTCAAGCTCAAGGTTAGTATACTATACAATGAGCCATAGCGGCTAAGGGAGTAAGATGCTGACTTGCTAGCCTGGAAGTAGCGGGGCTGAGAAAGTTCATCAGGATTTTCCGGTGTGGTTTTCCCGTCTCAGTGGTGCAAAACTGATGGGACAACGTCTAGTCGTTTGGTTCATGTGGGAGAAAACCGAGGTCCTGTGTACACAATGCTGTGCATATAAAAGATCCCTTGGTCGTTGAAATTCAATATAAGGGTGCGCAAAGTTTTGTGCTTCTGGATCAAAGATTGAGTAAATTCTTCATTTAAATCTGAGAATGCTTTGTGAACTCGGCAGCCAAATTCGTTTGTAAATTTTATCTTTTTTTAATTGTAGCCGAAGCAGAGGTTTGGAATTTGGCCCCGTTTGTAGCGAAAGATTTTGTAATCCGAACGCTGTCTGATCGTATCAAAGATCTGAGTAATTTAGTCTGGTTGTATCCGGATGTTCCAAAAGATAAAGCGTTCAGTAAATACTATACACAGACCATTGGTACGTATAATAAATATCCTAATTAAAGAACAAAATATCGGTTTGCGTGGCCAAACTATTAAAGGAGCTAAATCGCTAGTATTTGTGACCTAGAAATTGACATAAATGTGGCGTAACATGTATAGTAGTGTTTTTACTGTAATTGCCAATCAGTTATGTTTGGCGAAATATGCCCCAAGTCTCAACCGAATGGCAAACTCTAGCGCATGGTAGCAATCACTAGCGTCTGGTTATTCCAGTCTACACTGATAGTATTGTGCATGCTCTCAAGATAAGAAATCACAGATTGACATGACTCGTGGAATATGTCTAGCCTCGTTCTTCGTGTACCAATTGTAAAATATTTATTTTGTCAATTTAAAAATGTTTATTTTGGATACCAGCCCACCTTTTCCCTGTAAGATCACAACATCGATGTTGATTTAAATTGACATATAATTCGTGTTTTCAATGTCAAAGACTTTGGATGATAGTGAGTTAGAGACTTAGCTACTTTAAATCATATTCCTGAAGCAATGGCTCGAGAAATCTCTCTCTGGCCATTGCTGGAATAGCGTCTGTTTCTTGAACTTTTGCGGGAGTGTGTCTATTCTCCCCGTTCAATGAAAGCTATCACTTAAGTACAGCAACATGACAGTCCTTCGTTTAATCTGAGTCTTCCCTAAAACTTTGGACAGTGATTTAAGGTATTAAAAACGGTGAAAGTATGTTCGTTTCCAAACAGTATTCTTTACATTTCATTCGACTTGATAGCCTCGTTTGTCACACAATTAGTTTTACTGCAGTATTCTCCTATGCACGGGTTAATTAGGCATGATAAAAGCGTGAGCCATGACGTAACGTTATGTAAACATATTTCGTCCAATACTAGGGTGCCCCACCCCAAATGAATATCTCCAAATATCTCGACAATTACACCACAATACTAATATATTTACCAAGCCTTAAAGATACATTATGGGAGATTTTGACAAGGAGTTAGCCATTCTTGCTATAAAAGTTCAAAAATAGATGTTGAAACAAGAATGTATTGAAAATTTCAGTCAAATAACTTTATCCTGAACAAAGTTGTTACCACTATAATTTTTTACTAGAAATGGTGGTTAAAATCATCGACACCCTTTTCCCACTATGGCCGATTGTTTATTGACAGGCGTTAACTCCACCTACATAGTCTCGATCATCAAGTAATGTTTAAACGGTATCTAGTGAAGCTTGTGTATAGCCTCGGTCATCACTGTCTTTTATGAATAATTTCCGGAAGTATGATGACGTCAACGACACGGAGAAACCCCACCCACGACGCCATAGTGATTAAATCAGTCGACGAAATCCTGTTTTAATCCGAGCCCAATCCAAGTCATCCGTGGGTCTACAGTGTTCATTTTGGGCTTGTTGTTTAAATAAAGATCTAATTTATAATTTCTATGACATCTGAGGCTCAAAGGAAGACCGACAAAAGTCAGTTTTTGCTCTCCCATAATGTATGTTTAAATCTGTTTCATACATTTATAGTCACTAAATAAACGATACTGAAAAATGGTTTGGAGTGGCGTCCATAACATCCAGACACTTTTGAGTAAAAGATAGGTTACGTGCCCTTGTTTTGAAATTAGTCTCGCTTAACCAGTCTACCGATCATTCTACGTCTAATTGACAGGTCGGGATAATCAAGACTACTTTTTTACGAAACATGGAACAAGAAATTGAATTTACAAACACACATATTAGACTACTCAACAATATTTTTAAGAACCTTGTAAAAGTAAAATGAAAGTACTGTTAGTATCATATTCTTGCTTTACGGACGTGAGTCAGAGATATTATTTGTACTAAACCAAAATATGCAGCTTCTAATGGTACAGTTAATTATAAGGCAATTTAAAAAATAAAACGAGCGTAATTTCTAAAGATGCCGTAATAACCAAAAAGTTAAATATTATTGCTATTCAGAATCGTCAACAATAGATTTTTTACGACTGTAGTAGTTTATAGTATTTTGAACATTTCCGCATGCTGTTGCTATTTATAGCCTCAACGAGTGTGCGAGACTGTCAGAAATCAGTAGTTAGAGATTCAACTAGAGCGTGCAAAATCAACGTGTCAAGAACAACTTTTCAGTAGGCACGTGGGGCACCCTGCCAATACTGGCACTCATTTTAAATGTAAAGCTTTTGTATGGTAGGTAGTGATTGGTAGTCGGACTACTGACCAATCAAAATTTAACACAGCAATATCCACTCATAATAGCAGTGTGTAGAGTGAGATTACCTGTAATCAAACGAAACGCTGCGCGGGGTATGCATTAAATATGCATATCAATTTAGAAACGTGTATATTAATTTAAAAATTAACAGTTTTAGCTTTCGGTATTTGTAATAGGTTATGATAATGCCTAGTCATGTTACAGGTCAATGACTTGTATAATGTAGGATATATTTGTATATTTTCAGATCAACCACATCAATCTGGTGATGGTTATATTAGACCACAGTTAGTTAATGTTATATCAAACTGGTTAGTATTTATCATGGTATATAAAACAATATGACACACGGTATTACAGACTGGTCATCTGTATTTACACACCTCCAGGCTATATCTCCCATAGCAACTGTTGATGTTTTACAGATCTCCAGACTGTATCCCCCATAGCAACTATTAATGTTTACACACCTCCAGACTATATGTCCCATAGCAACTACTGATGTTTACACACCTGCAAACTGTATCCCCCAGACTATATATCCCATAGCAACTATTGATGTTTTACACACCACTAGACTATATCTCCCATAGCAACTCTTGATGTTTTCTCACCTCCAGACTGTATCACCCATAGCAGCTATTGATGTTTTACACTCAACCTGACTCTTCCCTGTATCAACTTTCTGTAACATCATTACTGGGGTGATACTGTGGTAATAATATATTAACCACCAATAACCACATGCTTTGAATAATTTGATGTGCACAAGATAAACAGCGGTTGATATAAGGCAATATTTGTTATAGTTCGGGGGAGGGGGGGGATGGCCGAATGTTTAGCACCTGCACGCTGTGTCATAAGGTCTGTCGTTGAGTCAATTGGCATGGTTTTGATTCGCCGTTTGTACGTGACAAGGAGAAGGGTCGCCTGTCCAATCTTGTGGGTTTCCTCCTGCTAAAGACCCCTACGCGCAGACAAATTATTGAAATAAAATTAAAACATGTTAGTCCCGAAATGACTTAGTTTGTGTCAAGTCTCTTTTTTTATAGTCTTGTGTCATGTGTAAGTCAGATAGCAACCTTGTTCGGTATAGAACCTGCTGGCCCTTGAAATGCCTTTCTCTCTCTAAGGCCGTGTTTCTTCTCCCCATGCTCTGGGTAAACCTAATAGGGTGTGCGGTAAACACAACACAAACTTTTGCAAGGCCTTTATACACTATGAATTTGATATCCTTTTCATTCATATGATTTTGATATACACCTGAGTTTTTTTCATGAAAACAGCTACAATTTATAAAAGACTAAATGTAAAACACATCTGAATTTATATCTTTTATTTTGACTTAAAACAGACTACATTAATGTAGTTATAAAAACTTAAAATGTCCGGAGATATAGGACCAATTTCAGGTCCTATTTCTCCGTTGACCTATCCAACATTTAAATTTGACGCAATTTGAATGATGTTTTGATTTTCCTACGAAAAACTTATGGCAAAAATAGCCTGACGGCAAATCTTTTTGAAACAGGTTTTGGGGTACTATATCATCATTCACGCTGTACCCCGACTCCACCATGTCGTCAAAAAGAAAATTATATGGCACACCAATGACTGTCCAATCTAGAAATATTGTTGCTTTCCGACAGATTTTGAGCGAAACTATCAGTCCATACCCCTCAGGCTCAACCAGACCCTGCCATGTTGATTTTTCACAAGCCAGGATTCGCCCGAGAGTCGCTTTTTCATTGGTCAATATCGATGACATTACATGTTTCCTGTCACTTTCATTTAATAAAAAGTATTCTAACTTTACCATTTAGACTTTCACTTTAGCATGCCGGCATTGACAGATCCATATTTTCATTAGACGACTCTGGATAAAATTAAAGGCATTTTGATTATCTACGGTATAGCGAAGCCCTAACTATGTATAATCGATGGCTATAGACCTGAACCGACATACTATGGAGTTGTAAACATTCGGAGATCGCTTATTCTGTTAAAAATTAGTATTTTTTTTTTAATTTTTATTTTGTGTTGAGAAGCTGTGCGGATGATTTTCGTGTCCCTATCAATTTTACATGGCCTAAATTAATGGACGATGCAAGCCCGTGATGTTAATTTTTGGATTATTTCAGGAATCCGCACGGAGCCGTGATGAATACAGATAATCCTCAGACTCCACAGATCATGAATCCTGTATCCCCGGGTAATTCACTCTATGATGCGGCCAGTCCCGTGTCCACCTGGAGTGATACACAGTAAGTAGTCAGTCATTACTTCAGGCCCCGAGCTCACAAAACATCCCCAGACTTAAGTCACGAATTTACTCAAAATTGTTCGCCTTATTGTAACAAAAAAGTAGCCTGTTATAAAAAATTTGTTGTTTTGATTTATCAAATACCCTAATAAGAAACTATATGCAAAATTTTGTGTTTCTGGATAAAAGATATTTCTCATAAACGTTGAAAGTTGAGTAAATTCTTAACTTAAGTCTGAGAATGTTTTGTGAACTGGGGGCCAGGTCTTTCTAGATGAAAGGGGGGTTATGGTGGACAAATGGGTGAGGCCCTGCCTGGAGGCCAGGTGTTCAATCCTGCGTTGACTGAGAAAGTTCTTTCCGATTTTCTGGTGTGGGGATGCAGAATGGACGGTCTGACAAGGAAAAGTGTCTAGTCGTTCTGATCGGCAATAAACAGAGGTCCCTTGTAAACATTGGCCTCCATGTAAAAAATTCCTCGACAGTGACAGTTTGAATTTGATATCCCAGTTCAGAGCAAGACAGTAGGATGTTAAACCCATTTCATTTCATAGTGTGAATTAAAGGGAGACAACTTGTTATTCCATTTAATCTATGGTTTATCTTTGTTAATTTTAGGTTGCCAATGAATATTGGTGATAATTTTGAGATGGACGAGATCGCGATGATGCAGTCGAACACCGACTACAACCCAGACGACATTGATTCTATTAACGTTAATGAACTCTTAACAAACTGTTACCCGAACCAAACTGGCGTGTAATCGCGTTGTTTCATGAATCTGTATATTTATGCGTTTGTTTTTTGTGAATAGAGTCAACGCTGAGTTAATATATTCCACGTCTAAAGACATTTTTTCTAACGTGAGAAATTACGATAAATTTTAAATGCTGTGTTTGTTTGTAAAAAGTTTCCACTTTAAAAGTGGTTTGTATATATTTTTGTTGTAAATAATATTTAGAGATGGAGCCAGACAAATTGTAGTTATAATGTGCTAATTTCTGATCATGAGTATTGGTTACAGGGAGCCATTTACTTGGAGCATAGATCTCTGCCCTACATGGCTGCCATATCCAAAAATTAATACATCATGTATACTGTTTTGTAATGTGGTCTTACACTGATTCACACCTGACTTACACACAAAGACTAAACAAACTCTGTCAATTTTATTAAATGGAAGCAGAATAAATACTTCTTAAAATTCTTGAAGTATTCTTAGTGTTTTTGCTAGAATCCTCCATTTAAGACTTAAAAAAATGTTGGTCAACTATCTTAATGTCTGTTCTCAATATGTAGACAAACAGCGTAGGGTTAGTATGGGAGACACAGAGAAAAAGTGGAATTAATTATGTGATAGAGAGAGAGAGAGAAATGGGGTTTAACGTCCACTCGACACAAACTAGGTCATTTCAGGACTAACATATGGTTTAATTTTAGTTAAAGACTCCTACGCGCTAGCAAATTATTGCAATAAAATTGAACCATGTGTTAGTCCTGAAATGACATTTCTCCCACTCTCTTTAGATCATAAAGTTTACATTCATTAGGCCAGTCGGAGCAGAACAGTAGGATGTTACACCCCCATTAGATCATTAGTTTTATGAGAAATGCATACCCTTTTTTTTAAAATTTAGATCATAAGGTATGTATTCATTAGCCCAGTTCGGAGTAGAACATTAGGACGTTAAAGGGGCTAAATCGCTAACATTTGGGACCTAGAAATTGGGTCGCAACGCATATAATACTCTAATTTGAATGTATATAAACTGATTTACATTCAATGGTTTCCGTTTTTACTCTAATTTCAAATCAGTTATGTTCGGAGAAACAAGCCAGCAGTGTCAATCGAGGGCAAATTTATAGCGTCTAGTTATTCCAGTCTACACGCGCTGTTTAAATTGGTGCAATGTTTCTAGTCTCATTTTTCGAGTCTCTGCTAGAACTGGGGCTGAAACGCATTATGGTAAACGATTCGTGTACCAATGATAAAAAAAAAATTTTTTGTCTTAAATATTGGATATCAGAAGCCCATCTTTTTCAGGTAAGATCACATCATCAATTTTGATTTAAATTGACAAATAATTCATGTTTTCAATGTTGAAGATTTTGGATGATATTGAGTTAGAGACTTAGCTGCTTTAAACCCCCATTTCATTTCATTTAAAATGTGAGAGTATATTTCCTCCAATCATGTATTTGTAATAAATATATAAAACACTATTAAACAATCTTGTTGCCTTTTTGTAAAAAATATTTATTAAATCAGCCCCACCACAAGTATGATGTATATGACTTTTTAATATAACTTAATCAAATTTCTACATGTAAAGATCTGTATTTCCATTTAGTCACGTGGGTGTCATCGTGTGTCTGAAGCAACGACCCGCAAGGTTGCTACATGCTTTGCAATAGAAGTTAGAAATTACACGATAGCATCTTAGAATTTTGAATCTAACATACCGCCATAGTCATTCGGTTTCGATTCCCTGCTGGCCAAGGATTACCTGCTGGTCAAGGATTACGATCGCCTTTCCAACCTGGTGGGTTTCCCCACATGTTCCCTCCCAGTAAGCAATCACTGTAGTATGGCGATGCTAATGTTTCCAGGCGACGTTTTGAACATGTTTATTAAAGTCTATAAAATCTAAAATTGTTAGGTTTTTAAATTCTTCCCAATCAATCTGCGTTTGTAGTTTTTGACGTAGTCTTTCCTCAGTCGGGAAGGGTTGAATCTACAATTTCAAAAATAAGAAAAATATCTATAAATGCAAGGAAATTAACTGAATGGAAACACAAAGAATGAAATAAAATGGTGTTTTAATGTCTTAGTTTGCCTTCTGAGCCTACCGGGCTAATGGAGACGAACATACGTCATTCAGTGGGCTTTTAGAGACATTTATCACAGACACCAGTGGGCTATGAGAGACATATTTCACAGATAGCAGTGGGCTATGAGAGGTATATTTCACAGACAGCAGTGGGCTAATAGGAGACGTACGTGTCATGCAGCTATGAGGGATATTTTTTCATAGACAGCAGTGGGCTATACATTTAATTTCACAGACAGCAGTGGGCTATGAGAGATATATTTCATAGACAGCAGTGGGCTTTGAGCGATATTTCACAGACAGCAGTGGGCTATGAGGGACATTTTTCACAGACAGCAATGGGCTATTTGGGCTATGTTGTGTGAGATTTATTTACCTTTTTCCTGATCTGATTAGCCGATTGTTGTGTGAGATGTCTACGGAAGAATTGTTTATTTATGATGATGCATTCTGCTCCCTCTGATATCAGGGTACTGCTGGTCGATTCGCCGATGTCCTTTAATACAACTTGCTCCAGCCCCTAATAAAAACAACACATAACATTTATATACTATCGGGGTATTTTAAAACAACAGGACGGGGGCCTGGAAATGGACAATGTCCGTGTAAAAGAACCATTGAAAATTCGTGTTTTCAATGTGGAAGACTTTGGATGATATTGAGTTAAATACTATATAGCTACTTTAAAATCAAATAACTTACAAAAACATCACCACGTCCTAATTTGGTCATCTGAATGTAAATTTGATCCTGCACGTCTGCTTGATGATGCCTAGCCATGGCGTGACCGGACATGTTGGTATTTGGTCCAGAAATATCCTGTGTTCAAAATACAAAGGTTCAAATGAACTGAAATGATGTTTGACTTCCTACGTTTCTGCCCCGTCACCATGTAGTCTGCTATGACGAGAATTTGGCCCAGATAGCGGCCCTACGGTCTACTCTTTTACGTGCACATCAAAATGACAACGGGAATCTAGGCTGGAAACTCCCGATTAACTTGTTTCGCCAGTACCGAGATAGAGCTCAGAACCCCCACGTTATGATGTCAGCGCCTCGGGTTCTTTTACCGCCATTTCATAGTCTGTTAGGTGTAGGCAAAAACAAGTAGTGTCACGAGATTAGGTAACCTAGGAGTCATGACCAACCAAGTAGTGTCACGAGATTAGGTAACCTAGGAGTCATGACCAACCAAGTAGTGTCACGAGATTAGGTAACCTAGGAGTCATGACCAACCAAGTAGTGTCACAAGATTAGTTAACCTGGGAGTCATGACCAACCAGGTAGTGTCACTATCTCAATAAATCATGGAACCTAAACCCAACAGTAGGCAACTAATGATAACTCATGTTCTGATCTATTGGTGCTAAAATATGTCTTTTTTTTGTAACGCATGCCCATAAAAAATAGTCTAGCATGAGTAATTCCTTTTGGGTTTATAACCCGGTATTTCTTTTAAGTTGATCCCGATCCTTTCACTATCTACATCTCACTATTTTGCATCGACTGGGAAAATGAAGACTGGCATACACCTTTCAGTGTGCTATGTGAAAATTTTGCTTTTGCCCGGGCAGCGGCACTGTGGCCTATTCTTATATCGAATTTCAACTACCAATTTTGAATTTTTCTATCAAGTGCACGCCAATGTCTTCACGAGACCTCGGGTTTCGTCCACTCCGAACGACTAGACACCTGTCTGTTCTTGTCACTGCCCCCCCCCCCATCCTGCAATATTGACAAGGAAAAACCACATCGGAAAATGCCAATGAACGTTCTCGGGCAATGTAGAGATGTTACCCACTTCGCCACCGTGGTATCCGCCCCATGTCTTGGTCTATTTGGAGTAAAACATATTTTATAGATAAACTCACGTTTTGATCTATCGGGGGTAAAACATGTCGCTTCTTAAAAACATCATTTATAATATGCATATGTTCTTCAGCATCATCAGCAACTACAAAATATAAACACAACTGATGATGATGATGATGATGATGATGATGATGATGATGACGATGATGATGACGATGACGACAATGATGTTGATCACGATGATGATAATGTTGATGATTAAAGTATTCAAAGGAATGAATGATGATGATCGACGACGACGATGATGATGGTCGACGACGACGATGATGATGATGATGATGAAAGTATTTAAATGAATGATGACGATTACCATATATAAATTGGTGATCGGTTTTATCTGGCTCTTTGTTCTCTCGAGAAACAGTCGGCATTTCAAGAGCCTAAAGCATGCCTTTGGAATCTTGATTAGAATTAACTACATTTGTTTGTCACGTCTTTATTAGACCCAGCGGTACCGTGAAGTAGGATGTAAACCCAATTTATATTATATAAGCTTCTAGTTTCTAGCTTCTAGTTTTTATACTGACCTCCTCGTGTTTTTTTTCTAGATTCTAGTTTCAATACTGACCTTGTTGTGGTATTTTTCTAGATTCTAGTTGTGTTGTTTCGTGTTTTTCTAGCTTGTAGATTTAATACCCACTTCTCGTGGTGTTTTTCTAGCTTCTAGTTTTAATACTGACCTTGCTTTGTTTTTTTCTAGAATCATGTTTTAATACCCACCTTGTCGTGGTGTTTTTTCTAGCATCTAGTTTTAATACTGACCTTGTTTTGTTTTTTTTTCTAGCATCTAGTTTTAATACCCACCTTGTCTTGGTGTTTTTTCTAGCTTCTAGTTTTAATACTGATCTTGCTGTGGTGTTTTTCTAGCATCTAGTTTTAATACTGACCTTGCTGTGGTATTTTTGTTTTCTAGCATCTAGATTTAATACTGACCTTGCTGTGGCGTTTTTCTAGCATCTAGTTTTACTACTGACCTTGATGTGGTGTTTTTCGAGCATCTAGTTTTAATACTGACCTTGCTGTGGTGTTTTTCTGGCTATGGTGGATATAATAGTACTAGATCGACTCAGTGCTATGTCAGCTTCTAGTTTAGATTTAGTTGGTAGCTGTATAGAACCAGGCGTTGATTTTGTCTCTCTTGTAACTGTCCTCCGAACTTTGATATTTTCTGTTTCTAAAATTAACCCGAATAATACATCAAAATTTAATTTAAAACGAGCTTTATCTTGGACATGGCGGAAGAAGGAAATCGCGCATCGTTTACTCATATTTTGTCGAGATGCTGTCTTTGGAGCCATAAGAACTGAATCGTTGCTTCTGAGCATCGCATGTGCCATAAACCGCAAACGGTTCAATTTCATTTCAATATAAGGTTGGACAGGCAACCCTACTCCTTGTCGCGCACAACCGGGGAATCGAAACCACGCCAGATGACTCAATAATAGACCTTATACAGCGCGCACGGTCTCATTCACGGACTCCTGACCCGTAGCCGGGCATCAAGCGAACAGAATTCTTGACTAGAATTCCCAGGTTCGAATTCAACAACAATACAGTGTACTAAATGGGTATTTTGCCTGGACAGTGGCGCAACGTCCTACTCTAATATCGAACTCCAACTGCCACGGGATGTTTTACATGCACTAGACAACCGTCCTTGCCAGACCCTCCCCGTCCTCATCAAAATACATCAGCACGATGACAAGTGGCATCACGTGTTCTAGAACTATATAACTTACTGTTAGTTCTGGGTGTATGTAGACCATAATCTCTGACCTCTGACCTGTAGAGTTTGGGTTTGACTGCAGGTAATGATTTGATAACACGACAGGTGCCCGTCATTATTATAAATATCAACTCTGAATTATTGCTGTCTTCACACAAAATAGTTTCTCTCCTGGTAATAAAAACAACAACAAACAGATAAACGGTTTCTCTCCTGGTAATAAAAACAACAATAGATAAACAGTTTCTCCCCTGGTAATAAAAACAACAACAAACAGATAAAAAAGTTTCTCTCATGGTAATAACTGATAAACAGTTTCTCTCGTGGTAATAAACACAACAAACTGATAAACATTTCCTCTGGTAATAAAAACAACAAATTGGTAATCAGTTTCTCTCCTGGTAATAAAAACAACAACACACAGTAGGGGTGGGGCATTGTAGTTCATTTTGATCGCAGCTATAAGACTACGTGTACCGTGCGAAGGATCAAACGTTGTCCCGAGACTCCCGGCTCCCTGTACATGTCCTGGCCAGGCCCTCTGTCCTTCACCACGACTACACCGGGATCGAACCCTGGTGAGCGAGCCTGAGCTTTACTCACCCAGTTCAATATTAGTAGGCTGTTGACATACATAGAGGCGGATCCAGGAATTTTTGCAGGGTGAGGGGGCGTGCCCTGTACCCGAGGAAATGCATTTTGGAGGGTGGGTGACTCCTCCAGTCCATCTGGATCCGCCCCTGATACAGATATACCGTCAATTATTTTACCAAATTATGGACAGTAATTTACCTGACGTAAGTGAAAGCACAAATTGTCGGATCATTCCATGGTATTTTATCCACTGCGAATCCTTTAAATATGTTCATTCGCTTGAGGAATTGGATATGTTCAGGTTCCCTGCCCCCTTCAGCTTTCATGAATATATTAATATAATCTGTGCGATCTAAAGCTAGTAACTCTACTGATGTACGACATGTCACCGTGGCTGTTCTAATGGAACCTTGTATCAACGCTATCTCCTGTTCACAAAATAAACAAAAACAGGTTACAATAAACGGACAGTGGTGCAAGCAGTGTTCTATAATGAGGAAGCACACCCTACCTCGTGCACGGTGCCCGCCCCTCATGACTTACATCCGGGGCAATGGTATGGGTGTAATCGGAGACCCAATAGTCAGTGCAGTATGACCACGCGTAGACGAAACCGAAAAGATAAACCCGCGTGCAGGGCACGAACTTTTCAGAAATTAACAACAAATACCAAGAGAAGTGAATGGATCCGGGAGGTGGTGGGGGCGTAGTGTCCCCTGCGCTGTATACTACCGGGCCTGTAACGATAAAGCACTTTTTTTCTGGAAGTTGTTTGGTCCATGGAACCCTAATCCCAAATCTAAAACCCTAACCCAAAACCTGATCCTCGTGACTTACCCCCAAACTAGATCCTTCATTCCAAAACTTACTCCATTATGACTTACCCCAAAACTTGATCCTTTATGAAGAATATCTGCGGTTCTAACATATTGTTCTTCTTTCTCGTCTCCTTCTCCTTCTTCCATTATATCACCTAACTCGTCATGGTCGTCTGCTGACGGCGGTCGATGATGTCCCCCGTGTTTTGACGTCTTCGTCTTTGGTTTATTCTCCAATATAGTAACCACCGCTGTGACAAACAAGAACATCATTACAAGATACATCGTAGGCGATTAGATAATGAGCTGGCAGTTCTCACTATAACAGTTAAAAACTATATAATGTAAAGGAAATTTGTTGAAAATTTCAGTCAAATTGATTCACTTTTAACCGAAAATTTAGCAATTGAATTTTCGGCTTAGCATCGATCATTATTACTAAAGTCTGTACGATAACAAACAGTCTCCATTATCTATTTCCAAACTGATCCCGCAGTGAATATACGCTTGGCCGCTTCAATCACTGATAAGCATGACATCGACGAGGCTTAATAAGTACGGCATATTAACTTTTTAAAAAAAAAAAAAAAAAAAAAAAAAAAAAAGTGCCGCGCTTCGACCTCTAGCTGGCCGGTCACCTGTGTCTTGCGGCTGTGGTTTCGAGCCCTGGTGTGAGCGTATGTGGCATGGAGATAGGGGCTCCTTCTCAACCTCGTGGGTTTCCTCCGGGCACTCCGGTTTCCTCCCACAGCAAAGACCACTGCGCGTGCGCTAAGATAATGAAAATGAAAAATAAGACTTGTCTGCGATATCACCTTCGGTGGAAGCGGACGTTAAACACCAAGAACTCCGACAAATTAAATTCTCAAACATTTTTTGGAGGTAAAAGAAAAATAAATAAAGACGTTTGAAGTATTTGAAGTTAAAAAATATTTCCTTTTTAGTGTAAATGGGTATTAAAATGAGTAAAATGCATCATTTTGCCCGAAGCAGTTAGGTGTTAAGTAAACATTGCACGAGCCGTTGAGCCAACGACTGGCGGCGTCTGCATTCAACGCACGTGTTGTGGACACCTATCTGTTACAGAGTTAATTCGTAAGTAATTCTCTGTGAAACAGATTGATCCATTTCATGAATGAAAGTTGAGCAGCAGCAAATTGGATCCTAATCCAGTAAATATCACTGGCTGGCGATGACATCAATAGTTGGTTATGGTCTGGATAAGTTAATTAATGTCTAATTAACAATTTAGATAACATTCCAGGCCCAAAGAAAGACATTTGCAATTGGCAGATTCGGCTCTTGCATATTGTGTGTTTAATTGCGAGAATAACGTTATTTCAATATGCGCTTGTCGGTAGGGATCTTTATCGGAAGGAGGAAACAGGAGGACCAGGAGAAAATCCACGAGGTTGGACAGACGGCCCTATTTGCCTTTCAATGACAACCTAAAGAATAAACGTAAATAATTGGACCGAGGTCGTCAGTGGCCAACACGTACGCGATTCTAAAAAAGCCAACAGCAATAGATGCAACTTAAGCGGGGGGGGGGGGGCGATAACCCTGAACCCCGAAAATGTCCCTATAGAACATAGGTGGTTCTTAATACATGGACAATAAACCTTGCTCTTGTGCTGTTGATAAGCTCGTGCGGTAATCCACCCCTTCCATAGTAACAACACCTACCTGCTCCTGATAAAATCAAATAAAAGTTATCTGCCCTTTGACCTTGTCTTATAATAACACGCCCAGGATCATATCTACAAGTAAAATCAAATAACTCAATTATACGGATATTTTGGCCGTGAATATTTTTAAAGCTACGTGGATGCGGTTCATCTACCCTTGCAAACTCGTTTTTTCTTATTCAAGAGTATACCTTCTGGTAAATGCATTATACAATACAAGGATACTAAATTAAACTATAAAACATAAGCACTGTGTCAAAACCGTCCATTGATTTAGTCAAATATTTTTTCTCGGATCACGACCGCCATGACACGTCCGACGCTGAATGATAATCAGTCTACCGGAACTCTCAATGTTATTTATATTTCTGCTTTATTAAAATTTAATTCAATCTGAAAATCAATGATTCCTCTCGAAAATCAAAGTAACGGTATTCACAATTCGTCAAGTTATATACAAATTGAACAGGGATAATTCTAACGGGTGGAAAGGTGAGCGAGAGGTCACGTTACGTAAACAAAGCTTTTTATCGGCATTTGCTTACTTCGTGGAATGAATACTTGGGAGTTTATAACAGCATTTTTTCATCATTAAGCAATAAAATGTTGTAAATAACATAAAAAAGAAAACATTTTGTTCAATATTTATGTTAAATATCACCCAGAAAAATCAAAACCGCGATATGTTCGGTTTTCGATATTTTTCTGAAGACGGTATTATTGCCGGTTTTTATTTCTGTGACGGTTTATTATCGAAATACCGAAATATCGCCCAGATCATAACCTGGAAAATCCCTATAATGAACTTTCTTGGCCAACACCGTAATATACGCAAAATGAGAATTTGCCCGAATTCCCGTAAGACCCCCCCCCCCCCCATACCACGTTTTCTTATGGAAAAGAAATCTTCCCTGGCAAATTTAAAGAAAAACTTTCAGAAGAATGGCCCCAAATTCCCCTCAATGCCGCCGACTTTCAGACCGCAAGTTATTCTGAGCATAAATATACCCCAAAGATCAAACCGATTTACCGCTATAGGTTTATAGAAGAAATTAAATTCAGACTTACTTTTCATACCAGCCGACTTGAACCAAAGATGTCTGCATCTTGATGGGAAATTCACTGAAAGCTGGTATCATGGTATTTAGAGACACCAGACAATGTCGGATCTGTTCCCCCGTTCTCTCCACTGGATTTAAACACAACGCCTCTATAGCATCATTAGATATGTGACCCTGGAATCAAAAAAAAAATTGAAATGAAATGGGGTTTAATGTCCTACTGTTCTGCTATGAGAGAAATTTTGCCGGGGAAGCGGCAGTATCGCCTACACTTACATATAATTTCAACTGCCAAGGGATATTTTACGTGCACGCCAATATATTCCCGTGTCCTCGTTTTTCTGTCCCATCCGAACAACTAGATAGCTGTCTATGTCAGACCCTCCTTTAGTACCAGTGACAATCCAAATGACTAGGGTTGAATCAACACGTCTAACAACTTATAATATATTGAAGGTTTCAAATACGTATACCTTTTTCTTGACCTTGAAATCAGTAGGGTCAAAGGTTAATCCTAGATTTGCATAGTTCGTCCTAGTTAAACCAAGACCATCGCATATGGTAGTCCATGACAACATATCCTTATCGGTTTCCTTTGGTCTCTCCCTGTATGAAAAATAAAAAAAACAAAATGTGTTAAACCTTTCTTCTGACTGACAAAATGACGCCGTATTCTCCTGTTCTGTACTAGTTAATGACGCAATCAAATGCCCAAGCTCAGAATAATATGTAATCGGTTGCACGCCCTTTCTCTTTTCCAGATGTTAAAGATATATTATGCGATATTAGATAAAGAGCTGAAATTCTAACTAAATAATAGTTTTAAAAAATCTAGATAGTGTAAAGGCAATTTGCTGAAAATTTTAGTCAAATTGATCCACTCTAAATCGATAATTTAGCGATTGAAATTTCGGCCTAGCCCCGACCATCATTACTAAAATCGGTTCAGAAAAATTTAGTCTCAATTATTCATTTCATAATAAAATACTGAATGAAATTTGAGAAAAAATGGGATCCTAATCCAATAAATATCGCAGGCAAGGGATGACATCAAGAGTTGATTATTGTCTGGATAAGTTCATTAATGTCTAGTAAATAATTTAGATAAACATTTCGGGCCAAAAGAAAGACTTGCAATAGGCAGGATCAGCTCTAGTTCCAACCGCTTGCTATGTAGCTGCAATATGAAAATCGGGTAAAATACCGCTCTTCCACACCTCTCTTCTCAGGCTGTTTTGGAACTCTTACCTTCTATTTTTCACCGTTTGTTTATTTTTCGCAAAAAGAATCATTCTCGTCATATCTGACACAAATTTATAATGGTGCATTATTCATGTAAGACAGGGGCAGCAGGGCGGGGCGCCGCTGGTGCCACTCTCTATGGTCCCGACTACGTTACATTATTGATGTTTTTATCACATTCGTTTGGGCTTAGAATCTTAAATGGCGCCCATATTTTAGTAGTTTTATTTATCACCTATAGGAATGGTAAGTAGTTCCTTCTACTGTATCGGGGGTTGGATGGCTGAATAGTTAGCGTGTGCGCGCTGTATCATACGGTCTGTCATTCAGTCAACTGGTGGGGTGTCGATTCCCCGGTTGTACGTGACAAGCAGTAGGGTCGCCTGTCTAACCTCGTGGGTTTTCTCCGGGTCCCCCGGTTTCCGCCCGCTGCTATAGACCCCTGCGCGCAAGCGAATTATTGAAATAAAGTTAAAAAACACAATTAGTCCCGAAATGACCTAGTTTATGTCGAGTGGACGTTAAACCCCATTTCTCTCTCTCTACTGTACCATTTCTACTGTACCGTTTTATTTCGCTGTACACATACCTCCCTTTACCAACAACACGGACCATTATCATGATTTTTCTAGCCGCTTTCTGAAACCTCTTCAAGGGCTGAAATACAATCACGTCTTTTAAATAAATTCGCCAGGTGAATCAAGGCGGACATACGCCATGCTGTATGCTTTGGCGGGAAATTTTGTGTAGGATAAAGCACAAGAATGAGGTTATGCTGGGGAAAGAAAGACCGAAGAAAATCCCCCGATGGTTTTTTGGTGAAGTCTTTCTTCCCAAGCATAAACGAAGCCGAGGACTTTATCTTGCTTATAAACCGTGTATGTATACGTGTAGGCCCTACGTAAAAAGAGAATATCCCTGAATTCGTGTAAGAAAAACCTTATATCATGTTTTCTTATGGAAAAAACCTACCCTGGAAGAATAACCCCGAATTCCTCTCTGTATATTCAGACCACAAGTTATTGCGGGCAGAGGTTATACCCCAAAGATCAAATAGATTTACTGTTTTCGGTTTATAAGCACTGATAGTGGCCCTATACTGCCTACTCTCCTTTTCCTTTCCATGCTACAATCAAGAGGGTTTTAACATTCTGCCAAACGTATTAATTCTATGTTACTTAAGTCCTACCGTTCAGCACCAAAAGGTCTAATGAAGACGGACATTCTTACTGAAGTGGACAGTTTGTCCTAACAGTGGTACTACGGACCTACTCCTATTTCCATTTCTAGCTGTCAGTGCACATTTGGAAGGAACGGAAAACCTGGCCACATTTGGGTACATATTGGCGTGTACGTAAAAACACCCTTTGCCCAGTTCGACGCAGAACAGTAGGACGTTAAACCCCATTTCATTTCATTCCCAGGGGTTAAACACGTAACCATGGAAACAAAAATAACCGTTGTTAATCTTGAAATTGATTCTGTTGGTGAGACATTAATTACAATCTGATAAAATATTTTTGCACAACAGGGATAAAATGAGAGTCGGGAGCCTCCTCGAGGCGTGATAATTGTGACAAGTTTACCAATTCAACAAAACAACATAAATTCAAGACCATGTAAGGGCACCGAAACTACAAAAAATGCCCACAAACTACGTGAGTATATTGACTTCAGTAGACCCCACCTGGCGTACAATGCTCACGGACTCCTTCTCAGTCCTGACTCTTAACATGTAATTCAAATGTTCTTTCTGCAATATCATGAACTGAATTAGGGTTTAATGTCCTACTGTTCTGCTCCGACTGGGCTAATGAAGACGGGTATAGGGATTTTTTCCTCGGGCAGCGGCACTGTGGTTACTCTTGTATCGAATTCCAACTACCTCGGTTTATCGTCTCATCCGAACGGACTATGCGATGCGTTATCCCCTGCCCGACGCCCTGTCCAGCAATCTGATTAAAACACAGATCCTACTTCGTTTCGTTTTCTATAGTTCAAAATTTCGTTTTACTTGTCTTCACTAACCAGGATCTGGAAGAGTTCTTATATTACCAGCGTTTTGGTTAAATTGGGGGATTAACCTACGAAATGGTATGTTACGACTAGTTCTTGGTGTGCTTTGCACGTAACTGTTGGTAAACCATGAGAAATATCAACAACGATCGATTAATCAATGTCTAACGTCATACATTCAAGGGCCGCTCGTATGACCCTTGGCGCGACTTCCCAGTACAACTTGTCCGGTCGTCATGTAGTGTAAGCCATCGAAAGTTTAAAGAACGAAACGAAATTTAGATCTGTATTATAATCAGATTGTCTGTCCTGCACTTACCTCAACACAAGCACTGGCTCTTCCCTCATTTATAGACTCTTGTCGACTCGAAGAACACACAATATTTCTTCGTTTAGTTTTCGTTGCTCGAAAATTATCATTACCCTCTGACCCCATAGAGTCAACTAAATCAGGCTTCGGGGTCGGTTTATAACTTCGTGTTTTGTCTTTATTCTTCACAAAACTTCCAGATTTGTTTAAAGTTGACGATTCGCGTTTCTTTATAAAGTGTGATTCTAGAACTCTCTGTGGGTTTGATGGGGGATGAAGAGGGCGTTGAAAATAGCCGCTTTCACCGAATTTCTTTTTTTTCTCTAAATGCATAAGCGCCGTAATGGACGTACCTACAGTTTTAAGCGACATCATTTTATTTTTTTCAACTTTTGTGCACATGATTTTTGATATTATTATCAGCTTCGTTAATTTAAGAAAAACAAACTAAACAATCCTGCTAGTTGATCTTGGGTTTACCCTGCTTCTACATAACATTTACACGTGCTTCCGAATAAATTTTTCAAAAGCCGTCAAACTTGATTGTTTCGACCAGTTTCAAGCCTTTTACCCCAGCGTTCGGAGTCCAATATTGTCGCTCACGCTTTCTTCTCTCTCGTTCACTTCGTTTATGATGGGAATCAACCGTTCATGACCTGAATCACATGGTCATGACCGCCGTTTCACGAACCTCTTTGGAAACCATGCAGGTGTTCTTAACGGACTCAAATTTAATTTTTCTTAATGAATTGCAAATTTGGCCTGATATCATATTCCTGCTAAAAATATCCACTAGGCAGCGTATGCTTGCTTACTCTTTCTAAATCACTTAATAACACTTTTTGTTTGAGTTATAAGTGGTGCTGACTGGTACCAGACAAGATATCTTTGCTCTTACTGGAACACCTCCTTGTTGAGTTATAAGGAGTGGTTGATGTAGTACTTGAGACAGGGTATGCTAACTCTTACTGGAACATCTGATATCACTTCTTATGTTATAAGTAGTGTTGTGCATCAGACATGATTTGCTGACTTGTTTAGTTGTAAGTAGTACTGACTGATGTGTACCATGCAGTGTATGCTTACTCTGTGTAGAACACCTGGTATCACTTCCCATTAATGTTACACCTTTCCATTTATATGAAGTATCCAAGTCTCAACGACAAGTTTAAATTTTATCTCCAGTTTTATGAGAACTTTTGACGGGTGAACAACTCATTCCACAACTGCTACCTCCATGTTGAATATTAGACAATGATTATACTTAACAATAACATCTATATTTATATATTAAACTAGTTGGTATATTTGATAAACATAATCACATTAACGGTACCCTAGGGTCGTACACGAAGCAGGGTAAACTTATACTTATTCTTCCTAATACGCCGAACGCCAGTTGCCATATATGTAGGGATTTCACACTTTCCACAACAACTCGATATGTTGACAATGAGACTGTGATTATTGTTGACAATAAGATCTATGGTATGTATTTTTTACTGCCGACTAGACCCGAAAGATAGATGATCACTGGGTTCAACCAAACAACAAAACACGCGCCTTATAATAACTAATATAGAAAGTACAATAGACTTATAAATATAAGTATAGTTTGATTCATATACAAGCTATTCAATATGACAGTTATTGTTAATAGTCCCAAATAATTGAATAAACGGTTTATTGTATACGCAACAAATACAGGGGCGTACATGGGATAATGATATGTGGTTAAGTGGGGGGTACATTCGATGTAGGCCTAAGAGGGCGTAGCGCTGCTGCCCGGGCAAAATTTACCTCATAGCACACTGCATGGCGTATGCCCGTCTTCATTAGCCCGGTTTAGGAGCAAATCAGTAAGAGCCCATTTCATATCACATTCTGCACGAAGAGATTCATCTACGTCATATGGTGGTTGGGGTGGCCTAGTGGTCTAGAGTGCCACGCTTCGACCTGTAGCTGGCCGGTCACCTTGCGGCTGTGGTTTCGATACCTGGTGTGAGCGTATGTGGCATGGATATAGGGGCGCCTTCTCAACCTCGTGGGTTTCCTCCGGGCACTCCGGTTTCCTCCCACTGCTAAAGACCCCTACGCGCAAGCATATTATTGAAATAAAATTGAAACCATATGTTAGTCCCAAAATGACCTAGTTTGTGTCGAGTGGACGTTAAACCACATTTCTCTCTCTCTCTGTCTACTTCATACGTCATATACGCAGAGACTAAATAAACTTTTTTTTTCAATTTCATAAAATGGGAGTCGAATTAATCCTTCACAATTAATCCTAAACAGTCGTCAATTTAAGACTTAAAATGTCGGTCAACTAGCTTAGTGTCTGTTCTCAAGCAGAAATAACTGTAGACGGATAGTCTAAGTTTAGTACGATGCGAGTGGCAGCACTCGTCTGAGAACATTTGGAAAAAAAATCGGGGCGTCATTGTTGATTTGTAGCGAATGTTTGGATCCAAATATAACAATTAATTTCATCAACGAAACCAACATTAAGATCAAATTGACACGTACCATATAGATAAAAAAAATAAGAGATTAAATCAGGCGCGGATCCACAGGGGGGCGCATCCGGCGCACGCCCCCTCTATTTTTTTGCGATGGCGAACAATTTGTAGCTCCATGTATTCTCGCGGGAAAGGAGAACAAAAAGAGTTTAGGTTGGAAATCGTAATTGACAGTACTAGTATGAAATTAGTCCTTGTGGGCATTTTTGTCCGCTCAAAAATCAAGGGCTTGGCACTCCCAGGTGGGTGCAGCACGCCCTCCCCCCCCCTTTCTGAAAATCCTGGATCCGCCCCTGATTTTTTATACTGTCATTTAACGGAGTACCGTGCTCCTTCGACCCCTATCACCCAACCGGATCCGCCACTGAACAAATCGTTTTATTTCATGAATCATAATTACTCTCAGCAGTTAATTGTAATTTTTTTCTTGGCCTATATTTGAAATAACCCCTACTATATATTTAAAATTTAAAAAGGGTTTGTTAAATAAGTAAAATGAAAGTGGTTTAAAGCCGGGTGTTTCTGCTACATATAAAGGATAATGTATAGGATACATCTATTTGTTAAGGGCAGCTCAATTTTCTTCAAGTTTGCTGAGATGTAAAAAAGGTTATAGGGCACGTGATTGTTGGCGAGATTGTGGGTTAGGGTTAGGGTAAGCATTAGCGGTAGATCCAGAGTTCGGGTTGGATTAGGGCTCGATGAAACTTGATGGTGGCCTTATCAAATTGATATAAACAAGTGCTATGCGGAAACATTTGACCAGGCAGCAATGGGTACACAAGACCACGGCTTTTCGACTAGACTGAAAAACCCGAGGAATTTTCTCGGCCAACACTGGGAGAGAGAGAGAGAGAGAGAGAGAGAGAGAGAGAAGATGAGGTTTAACGTCCACTCGATACAAACTAAGTCATTTCGGGAGTAACACATGGTTCAATTTCATTTCAATAGCAGTGGGAGGAAACCCGAGGACCCAGAGAAAACCATGGAGGTTGGACAGGCGACCCTTTTCCTTGTCACGTACAACCGGGTATTCGAAACCCCGCCAGTTGACTCAATGACACGCCGTATGACACAGCGTGCACGAACCCAGTACCTCTAGGTTAGCAAGTCAGATAGGCTCCTTTTTTGCTAACCTAATTGAAAAAGTTGGTCACTCTCGCTATAATATTTCAAAATAGATAACGCAAAATGGTTATATTGAAAATCTCATTCAAATTACTTTATTTTGAGCAAAGTTATCAATGGTTGTAGTTTTGAGAAGATATGTGCGGTGATCTGCGATACGCAGATTTAGCTCTTCTTACATTCACTCTTTTTGAATTGTGTTGTTTGTTTTTCTCTAAGTATGATGTCTTAAATCGTACGTCCATATATTTGTTTTGTGTAGAATTGTGTGTGGTGCAGTCCCCCTGCACTTACTAATAGTGCTGTTTTCTCACCGGCGCTTTTTATCACATGTGCTTCTTAGTATCAGGTTACGTTTACCCCTTTAACTTGGTAAAATGGACATATTTTACCCTCTGTGCTAGAATGTAGAGTGCGTTTATATTTGGTAAATGTATACGTTTACCCGTTTTACTTGGTAAAATGGTATGTTTTACCTTTGGACTTAGTAAATTGTTACCCGTGGACTTGGTAAATGGTATGTTTTAATGTGTACGGTATCTATTAATATCGGAATTTCCATTTCCAGTCGAAATTATACCCACTTAAAGCGGGAATTTCATACATTGTAAGAAAGTTAAAACATAATTATTTCTATGTCTTTTGCTCAAAAGGTTGTCAACTCACACGATCTTGTGCATTATTCCCCAGGCATTAAAATCAGTGACACAGGAAATAATAACACAATTACCTCCCTTGTTTTTTCCATCCCCCCCCCCCCATGGAATGACTTTCTTCAAACGTTTGAATTTGAAGTTGAAAAGGATTTTTTTGGCCAATTTCTCAACTGTCAATTACTGAATTATACGATTAATAGGATTATTCTTTAACGAGGTAGGGCTGTTTATAGATACAATCTTTTTTAGGACTTTTTTAAATACATTTTAAAAATATAACTTCCAAAAATATGAAATTGCAACTTTAAAAATAACTTGTGCACCAGAAAGACTGTGGCGAAGGAGTCAAACGGTCCGGGATAGTAATTCAAAGTAACTAGCCATCTCGAACGTGTAATTTTCATTTTATTTACTGGTCTAAACAAAACATTTTCTTTCAATCTGATTGACAAAGTACGTCAAGAAAATCGGGTAAGCTCGGTTGAAACGAAAAAAAAAAATAATCTAAGGTAAAAATGCTCAGCATGAGTAATTGGTTTGGGGTTAGTGTAGCCCCCTTTTTTTTGGGGGGGGGGGGAAGTTGGTCGCATGTTGATCCCGATCCTTATTTGACTATCTACATTGCCCGAATTTTGTTTCATGGCGCGCCCGCAACTTTTTCAGGCAGCCGGCTTCTCTAAACCCCTTTCAAACGAGTAGGCCTACTTTTTCGGACATTACTGCCGCGCCCCACCCCTTAAAAAAAAGCACCTCAAGATTCGTCTAGCGGACATTTCCACTGCACAACGCATATTTACCGGCAAAGCACTCTTCGATAAGCACGGACTAATAATTGGTGAAAAAATCCCCCCAAAAACAGCAACAAAAGAACATTTTATTACAGGATAAAATAAATGGTTCTATTTCAGTAACGCACCTCTACCGGTTCCCGGGGTCGTAGGGAATTGAAATTTTCAGGGGGTATTCAGGTGGACTAGCGATGACCTGAACACCCCTTGAAAATTTCAATTCCCTATGACCCCGCGCACTGGTAGAGGTGCATTATTGGAATAGAACCTCTATCACGGGAGGGTTTATTAATAGCCTAATATACAATCATCATAAATCAAGACTCTAAAAAATAAATTTTCTGCATAAATAATTGCAAATAGCACTTGAAAAAAAGCAATGCCGCATAAAATCGTAGCCAGGCTTCTGAAGTACCAACACACACCATGAAACAATTCAAGAACGTGTTACAGTTATCAGAAGCAGACGATTTTTATGACATGTCACAGAACAATGATTTCTCCCGCACTCCGATTTGCATTCATTCTTTTATTTCATTGGTTGAAAATATATCCTTATTTAAAAGTAAATTGTATTTTTAACCTAAAATATTTTTATAGTGATAAATAATATTTGTGTACTAGATATTGACAAATATATGGCTTATTGATTCATACTTAAATCTTTTAAAGTTTTTAGTCAACTTCCGTCCCGAGATTACATCCACCATTTTGTTGAAATTTTGCAGATCATGCCGAGATGAAATTGGTCTGTCTTTGTTGATAAATGTTAACTTAAATCTCCTTAAACGGGTCATTTATCGAAAGAACTCTATAAGACTGTTGTATTTATCAAATTAGTAGACTCAAAATGGTGAAGAACACGAGTACAGATGTTGAAATGAAAGATGCGTCTAGCCCAGCGTCCACTGGCGCGGACGATCCAGCCGAAACGAAAGAAGAAACCAAAAAGGATCCCGATTTACTAACTTTAGAAGGTAGCCTACTGATTATTCAGTGTCTTTGGTTTTGAATAAAATGTTAGATTGTTGTATTAATGCTCCTACTCTATAAAGAATAAGCAATGTTAACGACGCAGTTTATTGTCAGTGAGATGTGAGACGAAAAAGGTTGTGTTGTTGCCAAAAAAGTTATTTTTAGACCTGTTAATCAAGTGGTCATCATGTTAATTACCTTCTATAGTTGGTAATAGTCAGAGTGGGGGTGCTAATTAGTGGGTAATCTTTTTTATACCCAGTAAAAATGTAAACAAATCAAGGGAAGAGAGAACTGGCTACTGAACAAAAACCATATGATAATATGTATGGATTGCCCGATTGATGTTGTATATTTTATGATGAATAATTATAGACGAAGCACCAGTTAAATTAGATAGTCAAATTCAAAAATGATAATTTCTTGACATTGTTTTTTATGTTTTGTTTACTAAAGATATAAAATTCCCTACCAGAATAACTGAACCCCAATTTTTTAAAAGCCTTAAAGTAGTTAAATAAGAAAGTACAATAATCATCTGTTATCAGTACTATCCCATGACTCCTCCTAATGAGTTACTAATGACAACTGTACATGTCTGTGTGCACTTATAAGAACCCTTGTTATTTGGAACTTTGTCTAAAGAATAGGTGGAAATGATGCTGTCGCCAGTGTCGGGACGTCTGCCTGGACAAAATTTCCCTCAAAGTAAACTGTCTTCATTGGTCCGATGATGCAAATAAATATGACGATAAAGCTAAACCACATTGCGTTTCATTTTAAATTTTGCAGATATCAAAGAGCAAATTCGACATATCGAAAAAGCTGTGGCAACAAAGGAACCTAGGTTTATGTCCAGGGTGATTCGTGGTCTTGTGTCAGTGCGCAGAAAATTATCATCCAATATTTTACGTAAATTAGTTCATGGATACTACACAGCAGCATCACAACAGAAAGAGGATCTCACACCATTTCTAACAGAGGTAAATTTACAAGGGTTTTTCCCAAAAAACAAGTCTTTTGACATTTGATGTTTGGTATTTACTGTGTGATCACATGGCTAAGTGGGTAAGGTGCTGGCTAGCTAGCCGGGAGGTCGGGTGTTCGATCCCTGCAATGGCCAAGAAAGTTGAGGACCTGACAAGGACAGCTGACTAGTCGCTCAGATGGGACGAAAAACCAATGTACCGTGTACACATTGGTATGCACGTAAAAGATCCCTTGGCAGATGGAATTCGATGTAAGAGTAGGCCATAGTGCTGCTGCATGGGCAAAAATTTCCCACATAGCACAATGTATGGCTTAGCCCATCTTCCATTAGAGCAGGTTAGGTGCCTTGGCAGTTGGAATTCAACACAACAGTTGGTCATAGTGCCGCTGCCCGGCCAGAATTTCCCTCAGCACACTGTATTAGCCATTCATTTGCCAGGATGAAGCAGAAAAATATTAATAAGTGGCCATTCATTAGCCAGGATTAAACAGAAAAGTAGGACGTGTACATGTACCTAGCAAAATGTCAGGCACTAATGACAGACGGGATATGTATAAATAATATCAATAAAAAAAAGACAAATCAGTGCCGGACAAAATGACAGGCACCAGAGGTTTTGTGCCTGACAAAGCCTGAATCTCTGTCTGACGTTGTCTATGACAGGTACCTTATTTCCAGGCTTGATAAAGGAAGATTCTTATTGTATTTTAACAATTTCCATTTCTTCTGTATTCACCGTCCTTCCTTACTTTATTATAGAATTTTGTGAAAACTGTAGCAAATGTCATCACATGGTCCACGTACAATTTGGTTTGATTTTGATGATTGATATCTATTTTTCAGCCTACAGTAAACGGCATAGGAACACCATTTCGACCAAGATCAGGGAAAGCAGCAACGCTACCATTATTACCAGAATTAGAAATCTATTTCAATCTTTTGGTTGTTATTTATCTCATAGATCAGAAAAAATATAAAGAGGTTTGTCCGACAGTTTTTATTATTTTACCTTGGTGTTGTCTTAGCTAAAAATACTCATCAGACATTTAAAGGAAATAATGCACAACACAACTGTACATTTTCAAACTGTACCTTGGGCCTTATTCAGGATCACAAAAAGTGAAATATATAAATTTTTTCATTTTTTGATATTTAAAATGTAACTCTTGGCCAATGTCAGTAATGCAAGTTGTATTTTGTGGTTGCTAAGGAAGACATTAATCTTACTGGTTGATTATTATTGTGTAATGTTCTAATCAGCTAATAAATAAGATACATGTATTAAAAGATACATTATGGGAGATTAGATAAAGAGTTGACGGTTCTCACTATAATAGTTAAAAACTAGATAATGTAAAGCCAATATGCTGAAAATTTCAGTCAAATTTGTCCACTCTGAACCAAGATTTTAAGCGATTGAATCCTAATCCAGTAAATGTCCCAGACTGGCCTTGACATCTAGAGTCGATTAGTGCCTGGATAAGTTAATTAATGTCTAATTAATAATTTGGACCAACAATTAGCTCTTGCATATAATGTAGGTTTAATTTATGTTGTATATATTTAAGGCTGTATGTGTGTGTGTTTATTTCAGGCTGTGAAATGTTCTGGTCAGCTAGTTAATAAGATAGGGCTATTAAACCGTAGAACATTAGATATGTTAGCTGCTAAATGTTACTATTATCATTCACGAGCCTATGAACTTACCAACAATCTAGAAGTTATCAGAGGGTATGTATTTTAAATATGAAACTACATACACACAGTATATATCCCCAGTGTAAAGCATTTACTCCGACGAGTTTTCCACATTGTCAGTGATGCAGGACAGCTGTCTATTCATTCGATTGATACGAAAAACCGAGGTGCCATGTATACATTGGTGTGCACATAAAAGATCCCTTGGCCATAGTGCTGCTGCCAGGGCAAATTTCTTTCGTAACACACAGTATAGCGTATGCCCGTCTTCATTAGCCCAGTATAGGAGCAGAACAGTAGGACGTTAAACCCGATTTCATTGTTAAGCCTTCACTTTAGATCATAAGGTCTACCATTTAGTCAAGTTGCATGGTTTCGATCCCACCTTTGTACATGACAAGTTTTAGATTTTCCTGACAACATCGTTGTTTTTCTTTAGGTCCTCCAGTTACCTTCCACTGCTAAAGATCCCTATTCACAAGCTAATGATTGAAATTGAATTGAACCATATGTTCGTCCCTAAATGACCTAGTTTATGTTGAAATGATGTTATCCCATTTCTTACTCATCTGTGTTGGTAAAATCTGTGAAAAATAAACTGGTATCGGCATATGAAATTCTAACTGTCAAGTGTTTGTTTACAAGCACGCCAGCGTATAAATGGGACCTGTTTTTTTCCGTTTCTAGACACTTTTGCTATTATTATTGCAGTGCTCGAAATTAACCACGGCAAACGGCAAAGCCGTGGTAAAAGCCGACGCAACTCCCATCTGCCACGGCAAAATTCTTTTTTTTTTTGCCGTGGTAGATCTTACGATCCTTAAAATTATAGTGACAAAATGTACCGGTTATAGAATAGTACCAGGAGGATGTCGATTGACCGTGTAATAACGTCATGTAAATTTATAATTTTGTATACGAAAGTCTGACAAATATATTGCAATTACCGAATACCGGTACACTTTTAACCCATGTGCTGAAGGCATATTCATGCTGTACCGTTTACAGTGGTTTTTTTTCAACGATTATAATAAACTAAAATAGACATAGATGTACACGGACTGTTGCCAATAGTCTGGCTAATGCATGAACAATGTTACCATTCTCGTCATTTGTATTTTTAACAGACAACTGTATCATTTGTCACATTCGATGGACCTGTACCGATTTACATCCTTTGTTTATAATTACTACGCCCTATGTAACGGAGCGTAATAGCCTCAATGTACCGACTGATTGACAAAATAAATAGTATTTATTAACCTCGACACTCTGCAAACCAAACCAAGTTTCAAAAGGAAACAGAATGATTTGATGTAATGAAATAATATTAAAATAGACAGGACAGTAATATCGTTTACATTGGCAGGCAAGCGATGCCATGTGGGGGTCAAAGTAGACGACCTACATACGGGCCATTGTACCACCACCGGCACCGTACAGCATGGCTATATAAGTGAAAGGAACACGTGTAGTAAATTATTTGGAAATATAGATGACATGTTTAAATATTTATGGCACTACTATCATTTAAAGAATTAAGGCTTGGGGCATTTTTAAATCAACCTGCTTACAACTGGTCAATACCTGAGTTTATGGTATAATACTAATTATTTAGACCAGTGTCACAAAGTCATCTTGTATAAATATTGATCAAATGCGAATAAATTTGTTAACGTAACTGATATTTCAATTTGCGTAACCAGGAGATCGTTCGCATGTTTTTGAGCTCGCACGACCACACCTAACCGATTTGCGTCAAATTTTGTGACGTGAATAAGTAAATTTTGTCCATCTTGAAAAGTTAAGAAAAGCATTGATCTTGAAATAAAAAAAAATGCTGTGGTGCCGTAGCAGTACCATTCTGCCACGGCATTTTTCATTTTTTTGTGCCGTGGTAGAAAATTCTTAATTTCGAGGACTGTTATTGTCCGCTGTTATTATTTCTGTTAAATACAAGTATATTGTTCTGTTCACCTGCGAATCCCAATCATCAAAACTAAGCGATTTAATAACTTTTCGTTAAATCCAATATGTATGGAAAATACTTGAGTCACATGCCCTGTGATCGGTCAGATGTTCACTATGACAAATATATTTGAATTATGTGGTTCATTTTAAATCTTTTTTCTTCAGGTTTTTACACGCGAGATTGAGAACAGCAACATTAAGAAGTGATTTTGAAGGACAAGCTACATTAATTAATCTGTTATTGAGGAATTATCTACATTATAATCTTTACGAACAAGCTGATAAACTTATCTCTAAATCTACCTTTCCTGAAAGTTCTTCAAATAATGAGTGGGCCAGATATCTCTATTATTTAGGTAAGTCAATTAGGGGTCAACCGCCAACTCATCAGTTAAGGGCTAACGTAAATATTGGGATTCCAATAGTTTTACAAAGCTATTTGGACTCAACAAGGAATTTGCCTGTCCAACCGCATGGGTTTTCTCTGGGTCCACCGGTTTCCTCCCACTGCTAAAGACACCTGTGCTCAAGCAAATTATTGAAATTAAAATGAAACCTTATGCTATTCCCCAAAATGGCCTAGTTTGTGTTGAATGAATGTTAAAACCCCATTCTCTGTCTCCCGTTTTTGGGAGTGACACTTAGCCAATTCAAGTACAGTATTTTACTGGGTATGACTTGATGTGGAGTATAAGTCGAATCGTCATAATTTACTATTTTTCTGACTTTCATCCATATATAAGTTAGTGCCGTATATAAGACAAAGTTTTTCAAATTCATGGTAGCAATCTACTATTTTAAAAAATCAGTTTATAAATATAGGATTAACTTGATTGATATAAGACAATGCAGGCTCTGTTTCTAATTGTTGGCACTTTTTATCATAAAGTCTGTCATTGGGTCAACTGATGTGGTTTTGATTCCCCAGTTGTACATGGCTAGGAGTAAGGTTGCCTGTCCAACCTCATGGATTTTCTTGGGCCTCCGGTTTTATCACACTACTAAAGACCTTATGGTTATCAAGTATGTAATTAAAACTAAAAGCGTTGCAACATTCTTTTTAAGGGAAATAAACCAGATGTATTTGAATTATTTTGATGAGTTATTGTTTATATTTTAGGACGTATTAAAGCTGCCCAGTTAGAATATTCCGAAGCCCACAAACATTTAGTACAGGCATTAAGAAAAGCTCCACAGTACAGTGCTATTGGTTTTAAACAAACAGTAAGTAGGATTTTAACGGAAAATTAATAGAAGGGGTTTCTTATTCAAATGGTCTAAGAAAAGCACTTTAGATCGGAAGGTCTGCAATGGAGTCTAGTGGTGTTTTACGTTACCACACTTATAAGCGACATGTGACAAGTAGTAGAGTCGCCCGTCCAATCAGAAGAGTTTTCTTCTGGTCAACCTGATTCCTCTCACTGCTAAAGATTTCTACACGCAAACTAATTATTTAAATAAAATTGAACTAAATGACCTTGTTTGTGTCCAACCTTGTGGGTTTTCTCCAGGTCCTCCGGTTTCCTCCCACTGCTGAAGACCCGTACGCGCAACCGAATTATTGAAATAAAATTAAACCATATATTAGTCTTAAAATGACCTACTTTGTGTTGAGTTGACGTTAAACCCCATTTCCCTGAATAATAATTTCTCCTGTGGAACAAGTTAATTGTATCGATAATTAAACAGTATCAAAAAATACCATTTGACCATGGTAATCACCTTGCCACGACTTCTTCATTGACTAGACTTCAAAATATTGATGGAAATTATGGCTGATCATTAGCCCGAATATCATGGATGAATGATACACAACTTATTAAGAATTAAATTACATGCACAGTGATTGGTCATAGTTGTATAATTATTGTGTTACAGGTACAGTGATTGACTATAGATGTAGAGTTATTAGGTTACATGTACAGTGATTGGCTATAGCTGTATGATTATTATGTTACAGGTACAGCAATTGGCTATAGTTGTATAATTATTATATTACAGGTACAGCGAATGGCTATAGTTGTAGAATTATTATTAGGTGATATTCCAGACCGACTCACGTTTAGACAAACGAACATGAAGAGAACATTAGCTCCATATTTCCTACTAACGCAAGGTGAGTTTAATACTACTCGAAAATAATTCTACTGAAGTTTGACAACAGACAAAGAACGGTTTCCAGTTCTTTGTAAGGGCTGAAAACCCCATTTCATTTCATTTCCAAATATGAAGACTTGACTCTTTCGTAGGGTTTGTTAAATGTACGTGTACAGTAAATGTTCTTCAGATTACTATAGAGTTACCTCCCCTAATTCAGTGACTGTCATGGACAAAATAAAGTGACAACAAAACCATTCTTTCACATGTTCTTTTTCCTGGTCCTCCAGTTTCTTCTTACTGCTAAAGACCCCTACACGCAAGCAAATTATTGAAATAAAACTGAACCACGTGTTAGTCACGAATTGACCTTGTTTGTGTCAAGTGGATCTTAAACCCCATTTCTTTCTCTGTTTCGCATTTTCAGCTGGTTTACTTTTGTTGTCTATATAATGTTTTCGATGAAGGCCAAAAGAACTTTTTTAATATCCTCTCTCTTTCAACTGTTTGTTAACCCTTTGCATTTTTATCTACGTGACAAGGAGTAGGGTTTTCTCCAGGTTCTCCGGTTTCATCCCACCTGTACGTGCAAGCGAATTATAGAAATAAAATTGAACCATTTGTTAGTCCCAAAATGACCTAGTTTGTAGCGGTGGACATTAAACCCAATTTCTCTCTCCCCCTCCCTCTCTCTCTCTCTCTCTGGATGATAAAGGTAGAATTGATAGCCTTACGCAACCGACTGATGGACCTGATGGACGATAAATCCTATTTGGGTTCTCGTTTTAATTCCCTATATATTTAATCACATAATTATTCTATCTTTCAGCTGTTAGAGGTGGAAATTTAAACAAATTTAATTCTGTTTTGGCGAAATTTGGATCTAAATTTCAAGCAGAAGATACTTATACATTGATCATCCGTTTACGACATAACGTTATTAAAACTGGTGTACGCATGATCAGTTTATCCTACTCTCGAATATCATTGGTCGATATCGCCAATAAACTTGTCCTTGATAGTCCAGAAGATGCTGAATATATCGTAGCTAAGGTGAGTAAAATAATTCTTGATTTGTAACGTGGGGGGAGGATTGGATGGTCGAATCATAAGGTCTGTCATTGAGTCAACTGGAGAGCTTTCGATTTCCGGCAGTACACCTCAAGGAGTCGGATCGCCTGTCCAACCTCGTGGGTTTTCTCCGGGTCCTCCAGTTTCTTCATAATTTCCCTCATGACATACTGTTTGGCATATGCCTGTCTTCATTAGCCCAGTTTAGGACCAGAACAGCAGGGCGTTAACCCTCCATTTCATTTCATTTACTTGTCTGAGGCTCTTTTCATTTGTTTAATCAGGACCGTATCTTCCAAAACAAAATTATTACAGGCTTTTCGTGATGGTGTGATTGTGATCATGTTCAGGGTTCAATTTAAGCGGTATCGCATCGCAAAAAGCGAATCAAATCGCGTTAAAAGCGCTAGAATTATTTTATTCATTAGCCAAAAGTTGCTTTCAAACTTGTGAAGTGCAATTCATTTTATTTTGGATGAATCAATTTATAAATGCAGGACTAACTTGTTTAATACTCCAAGTTGTGATTAATTTGAACCAGTTTTTATTTCAATATATCCGATAACTAGAACGCAATGCCGACTCCGTTTTTTATACGCCCACATTGAAATGTGGTCGTATATTGTCGTCGCCCCCGTCTGTCCGTCGGTCCGGCGTCCACAATTGCTTGTGGACGCTCTAGAGGCTAAAGTTAATATCCGATTGACTTTAAATTTATACACAGTGTTCGAGGTCATGAGACGAAGAAGCCTATTGTTTTTCAGCGATTTCCGATAATAACTACCAGAGTTATGGCCCTTGATCACTTCAAAAAATCTTGTGGACGCTCTAGAGGCCAAAGTTAATATTCAATTGGCTTTAAATTTATACACAGTGTTTATGGTCATAAGATGAAGAAGCCTATCGATTTTCAGCGATTTCCGATAATTAGTGCCAGAGTTATGGCCCTTGATCACTTCAAAAAATCTTGTGGACGCTCTAAAAGCCAAAGTTAATATCCGATTGACCTTAAATTTATACACAGTGTTTAAGGTCATAAGAAGAAGAAGCCTATTGATTTTCAGCGATTTCCGATAATAACTGCCAGAGTTATGGCCCTTGATCACTTCAAAAAATCTTGTGGACGCTCTAAAAGCCAAAGTTAATATCCGATTGACTTTAAATTTATACACAGTGTTTAAGGTCATAAGACGAAGAAGCCTATTGATTTTCAGCGATTTCCGATAATTAGTGCCAGAGTTATGGCCCTTGATCACTTCAAAAAATCTTGTGGACGCTCTAAAAGCCAAAGTTAATATCCGATTGACTTTAAATTTATACACAGTGTTTAAGGTCATAAGACGAAGAAGCGTATTGATTTTCAGCGATTTCCGATAATTAGTGCCAGAGTTATGGCCCTTGATCACTTCAAAAAATCTTGTGAACGATCTAGAGGCCAAAGTTAATATCCGATTGACTTAAAATTCATACACAGTGTTTAAGGTCATAAGACGAAGAACCCTATTGATTTTCAGCGATTTCCGATAATTTGTGCCAGAGTTATGGCCCTTGATCACATCAAAAAATCCTGTGGACGCTCTAGAGGCCAAAGTTAATATCTGATTGACTTTAAATTTACACACACTGTTTAAGGTCATGAGACGAAGAAGCCTACTGATTTTCATTGATTTCAAATAATTACTTCCAGAGTTATCTCCCTTGATCACTTCAAAAAACCTTGTGACGCTACAGATGCCAAACTTATCATCCGTTTGACTTCAGATTGATACACAGAGTTTAAGGTGTTGAAACGCACAAGTATTTTGATTTTCAATGAATTTTGATAACAGAACAGCTAAATCCATGATGTTAAATGTTTCCTATACTAATTGATAGCGTGGGGCAAAACTTTATAAAAAGCAAACAAATTCTGATGATTTTCAGATAATTACATAATGAGTTGTTTCATTACCAAAAAAAGTAAAAATATGCGACAACCCTTGTTGACTGCCCGGACGATTTAGCTGCTGTGGGCGTATGTTTCGTTGCCTGGCAACCTATCTTAATCACACGTGTTTATAAAATATGTTTCTAAAAATAGAATAAAACAACGCGGTATAATATGATTGGTTAACTTAACTGAAAACTAAAAGTAGACATCTCACGAGACGCGTGAAACGTGCCATTTTTGACGAATGTCTGACAACAATTTTATGCTGATGGCATATTCTTGGGTTGATAATATCTTGAAGGCGGTGAGGGGGATGTTTTTAAATAAAGACATAGACAAGCAAAGCTACGTCTACAAATATTTCTATTGGAATGGTGAAACTTAAAGTACACGTAGTGTTGTTTTAGACGATTATAATGCGTCCGGCATCGTGGAGAGACGGTAACTGAATTTTTTTTTATCCATACATAAGTCGAAGCGGAGTTTACAACGAAGACCGGACTTCGGCAGAAAAAAGTATCCACTTATAGCCCGAAATATCAGGATTGCAAATTTTTGTGATGTAAGGCTATGTTTTACTGCTCCTCAAATCTGAGCAAATGCTATTCAAATTTTGAATTGATTAGCCAAATTGTGAATCTGTCACAAAAATTTGCTACTCATTGGCTTTAGACTAAATTGAACCCTGATCATGTTATATATTACATTACAGGCTATGGTGTGATCATGTTATATATTATATTATAGGCTATACGTGATGGTGTGACCATGTTACTGGCTATATAGGCTGGCGTGATCATGTTATATATTATATTACAGGCTATACGTGATGGTGTGATAGAAGCTAGAATAGACCATGAGAAAGGTTACGTACAATCTAAAGAAACTAGTGATATCTATACTACAAAAGAACCAATGTCTGCCTTCCATCAAAGAATCAGTTTTTGTTTGGGAATTCACAATCATTCAGTAAAGGTATGTTAACGAAGATGTTTTACTATTTTATATCTCTTTCTTGGTATTGTGTAGGGAAAGTAAGTGGACCAATGCTAACATTGTCTGATAACAGGGGGTGAGGGAGAGGGGTGGATGGTGGTATGGTTAGCATGTGCGCACTGTATCATAAAGTCTGTCATTGAGTCAATTTCCCAGTGGTACGTTTCAAGGTGTAGGGTCCAACCTAGTGGGTTTTCTCTGGTTTCCTCGCACTGCTAAAGACCCCTGTGCGTAAGGGAATTATTGAAATAAAACTGAACCATATGTTAGTCCCGAAATTACCTGGTTTGTGATGAGTGGACGTTATGTTCGTTAAAAGTTTGTAGTTTAAAATGATGTTTTATGTTAGTCACCTGCTTATTTTATTATCAGTGAATCCATTGTTCTTGCAGGCGATGAGATTTCCACCAAAATCATATAATAAAGATTTGGAATCGGCAGAGGTATGTTTAATTATGTTTTATAATGGTAGCTAATAGCAACACATGTTTTATACTAGTTTTATAATGGTAACTAATAATGTGGGTTATTGTACACAGTGTAGTTCTTCACGCAACATCTGTTTTGACAAAATCCAGCCATGCATTGACCGAGTTAAATAAAAAGTGGAGATAAACAATTTGATTTTAACACCCCAATATCTTGAAAATGATTACCACTAGGCACCGTATTCTATGCAAAATTCTACTATAGAAAAGTTAAGTTTGTTTTTTTGCTCATTTGATTGACAAATCCCCCTCCCCCCTCCTCCCACCCCCACTGAGTCGACAGACTAATATGGCTGGCTTCATTAAACCTGTTGAAGCAGGAAAAGTTGTTGAAAATTTTAGGGTTAACAGTGTATAAATGGAGTTATATGCCTTGATGTGTCATTTTCTCAATCTGTGTGTCAATGGTCATCCTCGGTTACCCAGTGTACTCATTCCGTTCTACTCCACTATACCCTGGGTTAATCCATAGGGTTTCCACGATTTCAAACTATCTGAATGTAGTTAGAGTGTACGAACAAATCAAAAAACAGCTGACAAACCAGTCCTACTTAGACTCTTTAGCATCATTTTTTACGTCATAGAACTACATTGTTTACAAACAATATGGTGGCTTGTTTGATCGATTATGAGAAAGTTTGTAAAAGATTTAATGTAAAAGAATTGACATGCACACAAAAAGATGGCAGGGAAAGTTCTGTCATGAAATTCTTAAATGACACTGATTTTTCTACTACGCGGTAGGTATTTTTCCCTAATGACATATTTGCAAAGTGTGCAAGAATGGACTGAGGTCACCATGTGGGGAATTCTTTGTTGAGAGTTACTTCCCTTCGCCTGTTACCTTTCCAAGTAACGCTTTATGGGATTGGATGATAAAAATATCACAATCCGCCAGGGCAGATAATTTGAAATCGTGGAAACCGTATGGATTAACCCAGGGTATAGTGGAGTAGAAAGGAATGAGTACACTGGGTAACCGAGGATGGTCAATGGTCGACTTCAGTTATGAAGATAAATATTATTTATTCTTTACAAATTACACATCAGTAATATAATATATATTTAGGAAAATATTTTAATTTGAAAAATTTATAGCTTCTATATATCTTAAAATAGACCAAAAATAATTTTAGTTGAATGAAAAATTTGAATAGCATTTGAAACAATGAAATATAACAGTCCAGTATTTAATTCTCCCAGCAGACTATTCTGTGTCACTCGATAGCAAATCCTACACACAGATTCTCACCTGAATTTTGTCCACTTGCGTTGGATTAAGTTCGATCATGAACAATTTTCTGCTCAGGTTATGCAGATTGTTAATTTTGTTTTTAACTTACTTGGAATGATACATGTTCGTTGAAGAAGGTCACCGATAAAAAGTTTCTTTTTGGTTCGAATCGACTTTGACTCTGGAATTAAAGTCTTTCACATTACTTCAGATCTTATTGGAGTTGATAATGTCTGTAAAAAATGTATACTGTTTCAAACTTTAGTTGAGTTCAGAGCCTTTAGGTCATTCCCATCTTTTGTGAACACCCATTAGAATCAAGTCTTCACTCTGCCATCCAGACACTTGACTTACACGTTACATTATTCTATTGTTGGGAACATCCAGCTACTTATCCCAGGTTTTCATACAGAAAATGACATGTTCAGATCAGATAAAATTAATAAGGTGTGAATCATGGTTTTGTATTGACCAAAAAATAGGATTAAGTATTGAAAAGACTTGCGTCATAGCAAATAGCCAAGCCTGGAAATAATGGTTTTTGCTGGACTTGACAAAGGGGGTTGGGTAGTCGAGTGGTTTAACACGTGCAAGTTGGATCAGAAAGTCGGTCATGGAGTCCATTGGGATGATTTAAACAATATTTTATTAATTGTGAAGTACAATAGGTAAATATACAAAGAATACAAGGATATGATAACAAGCTAAGCTTATAAACACCGCTTCCTTAAATGGGAGGGGGGGTGGCCTAGCGGTCTAGAGTGCCGCGCTTCGACCTCTAGCTGGCCGGTCACCTCTGGCTTTCGGCTGTGGTTTCGATCCCTGGTGTGAGTGTATGTGGCATGGAGATAGGGGCGCCTTCTCAACCTCGTGGGTTTCCTCTGGGTACCCCAGTTTCCTCACGCTGCTAAAGACCCATACGCGCAAGCGAATTATTGAAATAAAATTGAAACCACATGTTAGTCCCAAAATGACCTAGTTTGTGTCGAGTGGACGTTGAACCCCATTTCTCTCTCTCTCACCTTAAATTGGGATGGTTTCAGTTCCCCACTTGAACATGATAAGGAGTAGGGTTGCCTGGTTTTCTAAAGTTTCCTCCTACAGCTTATGACCCCTACGCGCAAGCGAATTATTGCAATAAAATTGAACCATATGTTAGTCCTGAAATAACCACTAATTTGTGTCAAGTGGACGTTTAACGCCATTTCTCTCTCTGACAAAATGTCAGGAAATAGTACCAGATATTTGAATCTTTGTGCTGCATATTTGTTATTATAGATATTAAAATCCACTGAAAAAATAGGGATTCTACCTGATAAAATAGGGAATTTATATGACGGGTACCTTAATTCTTACCTTGGGGATCGTTGAACAATAATTACGGAAAATATATATCGCAAGTACAATTTATGAAAACAATTTTATATGCTAATACATGTAACAAAATTGTACATTTTTTCTACAAATTATTTTTCTATTAAATAAAGGTTTGTTTGGATGGTCGAATGGTTAGCATGTGGGCGCTGTATCATAAAGCCTGTCATTAAGTCAACTTGCGTGGTTTCGATTCCACGGTTGTACATAACAAGGAGTAGGGTCACCTGTCCAACCTCGTTGATTTTCTCCATATCCTCTGGTTTCCTCCCACTGCAAAAGACACTACGCGCAAGCGCATTGTTTAAATAAAATTGAATCATATGTTAGTTTCGAAATGACCTAGTTTGTGTCGAGTGGACATTAAACCCCATTTATCTCTCTCCCCTCTGGTTTACTTCCACTGCTTAAGACCACTACGCACCAGCGAATTATTGTAATAATATTTACCATGTGTTACTCCCGAAATGACATAGTGTGTGTTGACTGGACATTAAACCCCACTTTTCTCTGTCTCTATTAAATAAAAAGTAAAATGAATTTGCATTGAAGCAAATCATTTTGTTTTGATCTGAGTCTTAAACTATGGACTACAATACTCCTTAACAAACAATACATTAACACTGGTCGTTGTTACCTAATAGTCTATTATATCCAGTCACTTCACACAAACTTAAAAGAATAGTTGTGTAGATTTTATTTGCACGGAGGACTGAGTCAGATTAAAAACAAATGGTATTTGTCAACTCAGCTGTTGTTTTGTTGTCATGACAATCTCCTCGACAAAGAAACTGTTGACATAAATCGTTGACATTGGGAATATTGTGTTCTTTGTTGGGTGCCGAACGCCGGGGATGAATTTCACCTCCCCGACCCCCTGCACGCGCATTCCTTCACACACCGCCCTCCCGTACTTTCCCACAAGAGCTGACACTATCGTGTTTGAAGTTCAACAAGTTATTTTCTCCTCTGAAATTGGAAAGATCAATAGTAAATTTGTAATGGAGGGTTGCTGTATTTTGTCGTTAGTGTCGTCCGCTAAAGTCAACATGCCACAAACAATGGTAAAATTGACGTGTTTGATCATGTGATTTTCTTCTTTAAATCAGAGATCTCGATCAGGCATTTTCCGGACGATATCTTGTTTTTTACTGCTTAATCCATGCTAAATTGATTATTGAACATTTAATTAAACCTACATTATGCAAGAGCTAAATCTGCTTACTGCAGGTCTTTCTTTAGGCCTGAAATCTTTTCTAAAATATTGGTTAGACATTAATTAGCATATCCAGACCATAATAAACTCTTGATTCCATTGCTAGCCTATTGGATTAGGATCCGATTTGCTGCTCAATTTTCATTCATGATTTAATCAAGAAATAGATAATCAAGACAAAGTTTTTTTATCTTACCGACCTTAGTAATGATGATTGAAGCAAGTCTGAAAATTAAATCGCTAAAATCTCAGTATGTTGGCTACAGTGGAAGCTAAATGTTAAGAAATTTCATATTCATAATGATACAAATGTTTTTAAATACTTAATAGAATTGAACAATTTTAAGACTGACATCTCTCGTAGCAATTTATCTTTCATAATCTTGTAGTTTACAAAGGATTAAAAAAAATCTTTCACCTGCTTTTTAAGCAATCATTTATCTTGTATTTTTTAGGATCGGAGAGAACGAGAGCAGCAGGAATTAGAAAGTGCCAAGGAAATCGCAGATGAAGATTTTGACAGTTTTCCCTAGGAATTTTGTTGTATTTTTTCTTGGATTTGTAAATAACAGTGATAATTGATAAAATATCTAAAGACAATTTTTATCATTTATTTTTTGGGATTTAATTGTTAATATTTGTTTTCCTACTTTTCTTCAAATATTTGAAAAAATTTTCGACAACAGAAACAAAAGAGAAAATCCAAATTTAATTATTTTATTTATGTTTATTTAATTCATTTTCTTTTAAAGGAAAATTGTGCTAGAATTTGAATTTAAAAATTTAGTATTTTTTTGACATTACAACATTTAATTGAAAAATAGAGAGATAATGAACGCGCCTTGTGGTACGATGAATATTATCACTATTTGAAATTCGATATATTTGGGCCTATCTTCATTAGACTGTTTAATGCAGGAAATAGGACGTTAAACTTCTAAGGATTTCCTTTTATTGTTTATAATTATTTCGTACAGTTGAAAAGACAGACCAGAAAGAATATATTGAAGTAAGGTCACAAAAAATTTGATTTTCTGTTTTTTCGGAATCACCTTTATTTTTTATTTCTCCGGGAAAAGAACTTATATAAAACTTAACATACTCGATTGTGCTGTTCCAAAGATTATAGTTTCAAATTTTATGCATTGAAATTTCATGCAGGACGGAGGGTCTGACAAGGACCCCTTGTCTAGTTGTTCTGATGGGACTGAAAACCAAGGTCCCATGTACACATTGGCTCTCACGTAAAAGATCCCTTCAAGTTGGAATTCGATATGAGAGTTGGCTGTGGTTCCGCTGTCTGGGAAAAATTTATGGCATATGTCCGTCTTCATTCGCCCAGTTTGTAGCAGATCAGCTGGACGTAAAACCCAATTTCATTTATCTTGTATTGAAATTTTCATCAAAATGGATTATTACTGATCATGACCCTGAAGAACAGAGAATCAAACTGGTGTCGCTTGAATTAAAGAGGAGATTAATAAATACAACAGTCTGAAAGACAAAATAAAAATTAGGAATTAACAGTTTAAGGCCTGTTTTCCTAGCTCATATTTTTATCGGCGAAATTGTCAGTCTAATGTAAATGTAATGAGACCATTTCCATGTAACTGGCTAAAATGGAAATGTCTCGTGTCTTGAAAATGGTAAACAAGCCTTAGATAATTAATAAAAGACCGACAAGAAATAACTGTGTAAGATAAATTAAAGAAGGAGTAAAAATATTATCTTTTGTTGACATGTTATATGTATATTATTGGTAGCACGGCTTTCACTTCAAACACAATTTGTCGGACAATCAGACGTGTATTTAAAGGTACAGCATTAGCATCTGGTGCTGAGCACTTTAGACCAGAAGGTCTGTCATTGAGTCAAGTGGGGTGGTATCGATCCCATACGTTATAGGAGTAGGGTCTTTTGGGTTTCCTCTGACTGCTAAAAACACCAATGTGCATGCAAATTATTGAAATAAATTGTACTGTATTGTATGTAAGTTCCGTTATGACCTAGTTTTTGTCAAGTATGTTGAACCCCATCAGTAAGTATTCTTATTAGAACAGAATATATTTGACCCTAAGAAAAGTTCCTGAAGGACTATGCTGTAGATTTCTTCACACTATGACTATTTTTTTGACTTTGCTGTCAGTTAGAAATTGACTTGTTAAATTGTCTGCTGTTACTCAGATATTGACTCGTTAAATTGACTGCATTGTTAGTCAGACATTGACTGGTAAAACTGTGTGAAGTAAAAGCCCTGCTGTATAAGACCTATGTGTTGGTATTTGTATGTTGGTTTACATAAAACTTGTGTAAAAAAACATTATATAAATATAACTTATATAACAGATGAAATAAACACAACTTGTACCAACTTTAATACGAGTTCAAACCGATGTAACAGCCGCGGCACTCTGGTTTCCTCCCACTGCTAAAGACCCCTACGCGCAAGCGAATTATTGAAATAAAATTGAACCATATGTTGGTCCCGAAATGACCTGGTTTGTGTCGAGTGGACGTTAAACCCTATTTCTCTCTCTCTCTCTCTCTGTGTAACAGCCGCAGTGGCTCAGTGGGTAAGACATTGGCTCACTAACTTGGAAGTCCGGGTGTTGGCAGAGAAAGTTTTCTCACCATTTTCCAGTGTGGTTTCTCCTTTGTGCGGAGGGGACGGAAAAACAAGGTCTTATTTAAATTGCTGTGCAGGTAAAAGAGCCCATAATTGTTGGAAGTCAAAAACGGACTGTATTGTTGCTGCCTGGGCAAAATTTCCTTCATAGTGCACGGCATGGCATTGCCCATGTTCGTCCAGTTGATGCAGAAAATACGTAAACCCTATTTCATTTCAAACCAGTCTTAAGACAATAGCAGAATGACCAGGTATATTGGGCTGGCCTGTGGCGGTTTGAATTTTTGAGCAGGAACTAGTTCTTCGTCTTGGGCCTTCGAGAAAAGACATAAAGTAAGATCTATTTCAAATTTGGCTTTCTTGGAGGGGTTGGATCGCCGAATGGTTAGCATGTGCACGCTGTATCATAAGTGACAAGGAGTAGGGTCACCTGTCCAACCTCGTGGGTTTTCTCTGGGTCCTCCGGTTTCCTCACACTTCTAAAGACCCCTACGGCAAGCAAATTATTGAAATAAAATTAAACCATTTGTTAGTCCTGCAATGACCTAGTTTGTGTCGAGTGTACCTTAAACCCATTTCTCTCTCTTGGCTTGTTTGTTCCTTGGACAATTGTGCTTCGAATGACAGACTTCAATTTTTGACATGACATCAGCAAGCCAAGATGGCCCTGATCCTGATGACGTCATACTAGGTTACTGGTCCATAAAGTACTATGTATGTTTTTAAACTTTCATTGAAAAGCCCAGAGCAAACAAAAACATTTAAGAGGGGAATGCTTTGAAAGTTTGGTGCTCCACAAGGAAAGGGAAGACCTGCAGTAAATAATGTTGTTTTCCGAATTCCTTCTCATGCTAAAGAAGGACGGTTGAAAAAAAAACTGTCGTATGATAGCCCGGAAAGACTATATATTATCCTGTATGCAAGGGGTGGTCATTAAAATACTAATAATATCAGTCAATTCAGGGGCGGATCCAGGGGGGGGGGGTCCAAACCACACCCTGCTCAGCCACATAAAAAAAATAATGCCTTGCATCAATGAAATTACATCACAAAGTGATCCTAAATCAGTATAAAAATGATGTCTCTGTTTAAAAAGCTCGATTATGTAATATAGAGACAATGATGGCAGATTTTCGTAACAGAAGAAACCTGGCAAACCCCCTCCTGCAGAAATTCCTGGATCCGTCCCTGCAATTATAACTAACCAGACTATCCACTCGAGGGTAAATCCTCAAAAATTTTACTTCGGGGAAACTGACCGGTTTTTCTCATTAGAAACCGCCCCCGGGGAAACTAACACATCTGAAATGACCTCGATGTCGCGTCTACGTTTGTTTAAGATCCTGAAATAAATTTTGAATTATATGTCAGTGTCGAGTGAACGTTAAACCAAATCTCTCTTACTTTGTTTTACCGAACGCGCAATAATATCACAATTTAGACCATTGTCTAAAACCACCATTAAAATCGTAAAATACAGCTATAAATATCCATTAGTTTCAACAACATTTTAGTCATTTGAAAAGAATTGAACACCAGACCGAGCCTATAAAAGTTCTTTTCCAGTGGCCTGTTTCACGAAATTTTTAACTAAGATAAAAATCCAAATTTTAGCAATTTGATTGGATAATATTATATTGATTTTAGTGTTTAGCCAATCAGAATTGAAGTACCTACTAAAATTTGGATTTTATTTTAGTTAAGATTTCGAGGAACAGGGCCCTGGGATACAGAAAATAGTAAAAAATATACAGACATTTAATAATTATTATCATCCGTCTAGTCAGTGGTGCAGGACGAAGGGCTTGACAAGGACAGCTGTCTAGTCGTTCGTATGTCCCGTGCACACATTGGCACGCACGTAAAAAAACTTATTGGCTATTGGAATTCGGTGCAAGAGTAGGCCATAGTACCGCTGCCCTGGCAAAATTCACCCCATAGCACACTGTATGGCGCATGCCCGTCTTCGTTCGGCCAGTCAGAGCAGAACAGTAGGGCGCTAAACCCATTATATTTCATATTGGGTAAATTACACTAGCGGAATTTTATTTAGCGCCCTACTAATAATAATGCATTTTAAGAAAACGACGATTGGATGAAAGATGAAAATAACGACCAATGAATGAAAATTTAAATTGGTTAACATATAAAACCACCATCACGTCTTTCTAGGAAGATGACATCATCAAGAATTTACCGATGTTACATCAGGCGCGGATCCAGAGGCGGGGGGGGGGTCCAGGGGGTCCGGACCCCCCCCCCCCACTGCTCAGGCTTGAAAATTTGAAACTTAAATCTATGCGATTTTATTGGCGATTTTTAGACCTGTAATTTTGGAATTTACCTTCCGGAAATACGTCAGAATGCACCAAATTGAATCTAATTTACCAAATTTTTCTGGGGGAGGGCCCCCAAACACCCCCTTAGTTGGTTGAGCGCAATTAGTTAAGAAATTATCAAACCTAGACCCCCCCCCCCCCTGCAAAAAATCCTGGATCCGCGTCTGATGTTTTTTTTTCATTTCAAATGAAACGTTGTTGAACACCCTACTGTCCTGTCCTGACTGGGCTAATTCGCCCGGACAGTGACACTATTCTGCCAATGGGCACTACAGCCTACTCTTATTTCGAATTTCGGGATTCTTTTACGTGCACGCAGGGACGGATCCAGGAATTTTTGCAGGAGGGTGTTTGCCGCGTTCCAGTTAAGGAAATCTGCCATCATAGTCTCTAAATTACATAAACGTACATACAAATTGAGCTTTTTAAAGAGAGAAATCATTTTTATAATGATGTAGGATCACATTGTGATTTAATTCATAGATGCAAGGTATTAATTTTTTTTATGTAGCTGAGCAGGGTGGGGTTTGCCCCCCACCCTCTGGATCCGCCCCTGGCACGCTACTAAAATGCAGACAGGACCTCGGTTTTTTGTACCCGCCGAACGACCATACGTTGTCCTTTGCCAGTCATCCGTCCTGCACAACTGTCAAGGGGGAACCACCACGAAAAATCCGGATGAGACAGTGTCTTACTCACTGAGCCACAGCGACTCAGAACTTAGTTGTAAGAAATGACATTATATCTATTCAAAGATAAATCAGTTTGGAATTGAATTAAGTTTTAAAGGGCTAAATCTGCCAACTACAGGCCCTTCAAAGATAAATCAGTTTAGAATTGAATTAAGTTTTTAAGGGCTAAATCTGCCAACTACAGGCCCTTCTCTAAGCCTGAAATGTTATCTGAATCATTAATTAGACATTAATTAAAATAGCATTATGCAAGAGCAAAATCTGCTTATTACAGGTCTTTCTATAGGACTGAGATGTTATCTAAATAATCAATTAGACATTAATTAACATATCCAGACCATAATAAACTCTTGATGTCAAGGCTAGCCTTCGATGTTGGCGGATTAAAATCCTATATGCCGCTTAATGGCCGTTGATAATTAAATCAATCAAGTGGATAATCGAGACTATGCTGTTTATATTAATGATTTGAGTAATGATGACCGAGGCTATGTGAATATTTCAAACGCTTTTTTCTCGGCTAATAGTGGATCAATTTGACTGAAATTTTCAGCAAATTACCTTTACACTATCTAGTTTTTAACTATTATAGTGAGAACTGCCATCTCTTTATCTTATCTCCCATAATGTAACTTTAACTTATCCAGGCCATAATCAACCCTCGCAGTCGGGGTCAACGCTAGCCTGCAATATTTACTGGATTATAACCCGGTCTGCTGTTGCTGATTAGATTTTAAACAATTGATAATCTAGACTATGTTTTTTATCTTACCGACTTAAGTAATGATGATCGAGGCTAGGTCCACAATTCAATCGCTAAATTCTCGGTGAATTAATTTGACTGAAATTTTCAGCAAATTCCCTCTACATTATCTACTTTTTAACTATTCTAGTGATAACTATTAGCTCTTTATCCTATCTCCCATAATGTATCTTTAAATTTTGTAAACAGAAAAAAAATCAAAAAAAAAAAATCGTTTAGTTTGTACTGATTATATAAAAAAACAACCAACCAGACAAATGTCGGAGTTTACGCCTAGTTCTGTAAGTGACTATAACCTAACCCAACTAAACCAACGAGACGTATTCAATGACCCTTAAAATCACCCCAGCAACCAGTTTGACCTTACCAACAAATCCGTGAGAGGTACATGTAGGGTGGGGCGGTCATTAATTCAAGTATTTCACACACTGCTTCAGTACAGGGAACGCCCCTCGCTCTCATGCTCGTTACTATGGTAACATGTTTTAAGTGAGAATAAGTGCCTTTCTCTGTCTTGATTGTGGGAGAAGTGGAAGACGGTAGTAGTTATAGACTTATAATATGCCTGTGTTACTGTGGTGACTGGGGTTGTGTACTTTCTGGGTGGGGGTGGTTAGTTATATATATAATCACATGTATAGGTCTCTACTTCAACTACATCGCCGGCTGCACACAGAATTACTCGGGTCCAGTTGCCATAGACACTTAAAGCGACGCTATCACACCCGATCCAAAAAATAAAACACGTTATGTTTTTATCTGCAGGCTTTGATTAACATTTCCTTGTGGAGGTCGAAAGGTGGAAATATATCGCCAAACATTGGGCAAGACTATTACTCTGATCGAGTCGTAAATTTCGGCATCAAAGGTTTTTATCCCAATAACTAATACTCAGATATGCTGTGCAATTTTTCTTTTTGCTGACCCCCCTCATAAATTTCAATTTCAAAATGCCTTTATCAATCCTTTGTTTTAACAATCGTTTAGTTGATGTTGTCACTTTAAAGATTGGCAGTTACTGTTGTGTTGTTAGGACAGAGGGTCTGGCTTGGGCGAAATTTCCTTCATAGCAAACTGTAGGAAAGTAGGGGGGTTGGGATGGCCTAGTGGTCTAGAGTGCCGCGCTTCGACCTCTAGCTGACCGGTCACCTCTGGCTTGCGGCTGTGGTTTCGAGCCCTGGTGCGAGCGTATGTGGCATGGAGATAGGGGCGCCTTCTCAACCGCGTGGGTTTCCTCTGGGCACTCCGGTTTCCTCCCACTGCTAAAGACCCCTACGCGCAAGCGAATTATTGAAATAAAATTAAAAAACCATGTGTTAGTCCCGAAATGACCTAGTTGTGTCGAGTGGACGTTAAACCCCATTTCTCTCTCTCTCTCTGTAAAAAAGTAGAACGTTAAACCCCATTTCATCTTTCTTAGAAAACAAAATTGTAGGCCAACAGTCATCTTCAATAGAAGGCTTGATCTCGCCTTAACTACATACATCTTATCAAGGCCTTCACGTAATACCCTGTATATTTCGCCACTAAGTTCGATTGTCACAAGCCCAGCTTGGGAACCTATCAGATTCATCGGTCGTCGTGAATACCAAGTCTCGTGCTTTATAGCTAAAATGCCTACATGTGACAATCGAGTTGCAAAGTTCAAAGATCGATCAATGTCACAGTTGCTGTTTTCCCACGAGTTTCTCAATTTAAAAAACCCTGTTTGTTTATAGTGTGTTTGGTGCCACCAACTCTGATTGGACAATGCTAATTAGTCACTTGTAAAAACAACTAGCGCAAAGTTCGGGGAATTGCTGAGTATTCAAGCAACGGAGAGATGTTGTATAACTCGCGAACGTTGCTTAAGGAACATGGCCAACAGTATGACGTTGATACGTTTCGAAATTTTCATGGAAGTTTTTGTAGAGAGAAATGGAGTTTAACTAGGTCATTTCCGGACATAGACTAGACAGGCGATCGTACTCTTGTCACGGGATTCGAAACCATGCCAACCATTTCCCATGGAAATTCTTAAAATTCGAATCACGATAAAATCTGGCCGCCACATTATTGACAATTCCAAATGCCCATATCTCGACAATGATTTTTTTTTTAAGGATGCCACCCCTTTAAAGAGACTTGACGTTAGGCCAACAACTTGACGTTGAATATGATCTCATTCCCTGATACAATACCCTTTAATTGTGTGAAAATCTCAAAAACAATTTTTACCCACTCGTGTGACGAGGAGAAAGATGTAAAACTGGTTTTGCCCTTGTTGACTTATTGCACACATATTTAACTAGCGAAGACGGAAATGAATAGCTGGCGTAAAGTTAGAATGAACGTCTCCCACGTCTTTTTAAGTTGAAGAATATCAATCTCCTCACTGCTAGGGCGGGGGTGGATTCTAAACTTAAAGATACATTATGTAAGATTTAAATAAAGAGCTAAACATTCTTGCTTTAATAGTTCGAAAATAGATAATATAAAATGAATCATTTGAAACTTTCATTCCAATTACTCTTATGCGAGCGAAGATATTAGCCTTAAAAGGTTTGACAAGACGTGTGCAATAATTCCAACCACCGTACTGCGTTGTCGCTCCTCCATTTTTAGATTAAATTAAAATATGGCTAAACCGCTCTAGTCCACTTAATATCGGAGAAATCGGAAGCCATCGATTGTGGCCCGGATCAGTTAAAATAGCATTATGCAAGAGCAAAATCTGCTTATTACAGGTCTTTCTTTAGGCCTAAAATGTTATCTAAATAATCAATTAGACATTAACTTTTCCAGACCATAATAAACTCTTGGTGTCAAGGCTAGCCTTCGATGTTGGCGGATTAAATTCCTATATGCCGCTTAACGGCCATTGATAATTAAATCAACCAAGTTGATAATCTAGACTATGCTGTTTATATTAATGATTTTAGTAATGATGACCGAGTCTATGTGAATATTTCAAACGCTTTTTTCTCGGCTAATAGTGGATCAATTTGACTGTAGTTATCAGCAAATTATCTTTACACTATCTAGTTTTTAACTATTATAGTGAGAACTGCCATCTCTCTATCTTATATCCCATAAGATATCTTTAATCTATATCTAATTAATAATTTAAAAATCATTTCAGGCCTAAAAAAAAAACAAAAAAAACCCCAGCGATAAGCAGATTTAGCTCTTGCGAACTGTATGTTTAAACAATGAGTCGTTTTCATGGATGGACTAAAAAAGAGAGAGAGAGAGAGAGAGAGAGAGAGAGAGAGAGAGAGAGAGAGAGAGAGAGAGAGAGAGAGAGAGTGTTTAACGTCCACTCGACACAAACTAGGTCATTTCGGGACTAACATATGGTTTAATTTTATTTCGATAATTTGCTTGCGCGTAGGAGTCTTTGTGGGAAGAAACCGGGGGACCCGGAGAAAACCCACAAGGATGGACAGGCGACCCTACTCCTTGTCACGTACAACCGGAAATTCGAAAGCAAGCCAGGCTTTACTATTGTGAAATTTAAATCTCTGAAAGGGAGGAATATCGGCCAGAAAATGGTTCAATTCTATTTACAATTTCTCAACATTTGGCACGTTCTGCGAGGGACATGTACACTCCAACAAGAGTTGGGTAAAATGTTGTTAATCCGATTTAATCCAAAGAGAAAGATTATCTATTATTCATTTTTTGAATTTGTTTTCTTTTAGAAATGTTAAATAATCAGCCTGAATACATTTGAGCATGGATTAGGTGCGGTATTGTCCACTAAATGCACGATCGGGACGGAGACATTAATTTGAAAGAATCTAAACTTCCTGATTATAGTCACGAGGATGTTTTCTAAACTTGAATGTTGAGTCGTTTTGGGATTAAAATTATACCGAGTCACTTGTCACGACTCCAATTTTAAATCTTGAAAATGAAATGGGTTCAAAGTCCTACTGTTCTGCTCCGACTTGGATATTTCGCCCAGACAGGTGCACTAAGGCCTACTCTCATATCGACTTGGCAGTTGGAATCCGAAATTAGAGTAGGCCGTAACGCCGCTGCCCTGGCCAAATATCCCCCACTGCACTTATACGGTAATTGTCATGGTGTTAAAAACCCATAATATATAATATGTGTTAGGTGTAAAGTAATGATAATATCCGTTTTTACTATAATAATTTTTTAATTTTAACCACTTTCTCTCTTAATATTTAATATTGGGGGCGGGGGGATGGCCGAATCGAACCATATGTTAGTACCGAAATGACGTAGCTTGTTTCGAGTGGACGTTAAACCCCATTTCTAATCAATCACATATGGTGAAATGCATGAAATCAAAATTGAACGGTAGTTGTTTACGTTTCCTTAGTCCATGCTACACGCGTTTATTTTGTCATTTGTGAATTACCCATTACTTTTACATCGTCTTGTAGGATTTGCTTTTCTTTGTTCATTACAAATGGCGTCTGAAACTATAGAATACACGACTCGTGTACTGATTTTAGGATACCCATTATGTCTTAAATATCGAATATTAAGATCCGTACTTTCATTGCAAGATCACAACATCAATATTGATTAACATGGACCAATATTGAATTCTAATTCGTGTTTTTAATTTTGAATATTATTAAAAATATTGAGTTGGAGACTTAGCTCCTTTAAGGCGATGGGGAATTTTGTTGAAGGGGCATTATGGAATATTTGATAGCGAGCTGGCATTTCTCACTATAACGGTAAAAAAATAGATAATGTAAAGGGTGAATGTATGTTGTAAATTCCAGTCAAATTGATCCACTTTGAACCGAGATATTATTCAATAAAGTTCAGGCATAGCATCAATCATCAGTACTAACGTCGGTATGACAGAACAACATAGTCTCGATCATCGACCACCCTTTTTTGGATTTAATCATCAATAACAGCTGAGCAACAGATCGGGTTCAAATCCAGTGAAAATCCGACACATAAGATGGCATCGACAGTAATTTTTTGTTTAAGGTCTTTTCATGTTAATAATGTCTAATAGATAATTCATTTCAGGCCTAAAGAAAGACCTGCAATAGGCAGATTTACCTCTTACATAAAGCCTGTTTAATATCGTATGTCATTGCAAGAGGTGGTCAGAGGCGGATCCAGGATTTTCAGAAAGAGGGGGCGTGCTGCACCCACTTGGGAGTGCGAAGACCGGAACGGTGATTTTTGAGTGGAAAAGGTGCTGACAAGGACTAATTTCATACTAATACTGTAAATTAGGATTTCTAACCTAAACTATTTTTATTCTCCTTTCTCGTGAGAATATATGGAGCTAAAAATTGTTTGCCACCTCAAAACATAGAGAGGGCGTGCGTCGGGTGCGCCACCTCTGGATCCGCGCCTGGTGGTTTAATATTTTCCCGCGCTAAATATGGTGTACCTATTGAGAAATCGAACTGTCTATAGCCTGGACCGTAGTCCTATTGATATCATTGTTGTATTATATCATTTATTGATATACCTTTATACGAGTACTTTCGGTTTTGTTGAAATAACACAATAAACCTACGTACACTACCTAGAAACGGAAGTAAACAAAGTTAAGGTTTCTTAAATTTATACAAGTTCAAGCTTCTAATACCAAATTATTAGGTAAGTATCTAAAGTATGAAAATATTCTTTACAGTCTGAAGATTAAGACAAAAGATTGTTTTTTTCTGACATTTAATTCGAACGTTTGATTAAAATACTTTAAAGTGGATTCCCTAATCTGAATGACGAATGGCACGCCCCTGCCATACAGAATTAATTAGTGGCGACCATAATGTCTCCCCCGCCTCCTCCAATGAAAATGGCACTAATACTGTTGGTTATAAAAATGGCTTTGTTTAAATATACATTATGGGGGATTATATAACGAGTTGGCAGTTCTCACTATAATAGTGAAAAACTATATATGTAAGGGGAATTTACTAAAAATTTCAGTCAAATTGAACCACTATGAACTGAGGATTAAGCGACTGAAAGTTCGGTCTGGCCTCGACAATCATTTCTAAAGTCGGTCGATCAAAACATAGTCCCGATTATCCATTTTATGATTAAATCATGAATGAAAGATGGGGAGCAAATCAGATCCCAATCCAGTAAATATCTCAGGCTGGCTTTGACATCGAGGGTTGATGATAGTCTGGATAAGTTGATTAATGTATTATTAATGATTTAGATAACATTTCAAGCCTAAAGAAAGACCTGCAATATGCAGATTTAGCCGTTGCATAATGTATGTTTAACTCTAGGAAACAAACTATGCGTCACTAAGATGGGTGGTTAGTGCGGCCGATGTCGTGTTTTGCCCAGTGATTCTAAACACTGTCAATCCGCCCTGGTCAGTAATAATAAGACTGACAGTTATTTCTTAGAAATTAAAGAGATCGCTGACAAAATGACTGGAGTTTACTAGGCGAATGACTGGAGTTCGCTGGACGTTTGACCGGAGTTCACTGGACGTATGGCCGTATGAACGGAGTTCAGTGGGCGATTGATCGGAGTTCTCTGGACGAATGAAAGAATCAAAATTTTGGGATATTCGAACGTTGAGTTGAAGTTGCTAAGTATCTAACTCAATATCATTCAAAGTCTTACACGTTGAAAACACGAATTATTTGTCATTTCAAATCAACATTGATATTCTGATATCCAATATTTAAGACAAAATAAACATTTTACCATTGGTACACGAATCGTGTACCATAGTACTTTTCCAGCGCCCCTTGTAACAAGTGACCAGAATGAACAAGGCTAGACATATTCCACAACTCGTGTAAAACGGCGACGCCATTACTTATCGGGAGAGCATGCGCAATAGACTGGAATAACCAGACACTAGAAATTTCTGTTCGGTTGAGACTCATGACGTATTTCGCTGGACATAACTGATTGAAATTAAGTGTCACACGGAAACAATTGAATGTAAACCAGTTCATATACAATCAGATTACATTATTATATGCGTTGTGACCCATTTGGATCAATTTCTACGTCCCAAATATTACCGATTTAGCTCCTTAATATGTCGAAACTACAATTTGAAATGTGGATGGGAAATTTGAACGCTGATTTAAAGCTACAATTTCATATTTTTAAGTTATATTTTAACTTAAAGCCTTAAAATAGATGGTATCTATAAACAGCCCTACCTAGTTAAAGGGTAATCCTATTAATCCTATAATTCAATATTGTCGTACTGGTTGTCGCTCCTCCATTTTTAGATTAAATTAAAATATGGCTAAACCGCTCTAGTCCATTTAATATCGGAGAAATCGGAAGCCATCGAGAGTTGATTGTGGCCCGGATCAGTTAAAATAGCATTATGCAAGAGCAAAATCTGCTTATTACAGGTCTTTCTTTAGGCCTGACGTTATCTAAATAATCAATTAGACATTAATTAACTTACCCAGACCATAATAAACTCTTGATGTCAAGGCTAGCCTTCGATATTGGCGGATTAAATTCCTATATGCCGCTTAACGGCCATTGATAATTAAATCAATCAAGTTGATAATCGAGACTATGCTGTTTATATTAATGATTTGAGTAATGATGACCGAGTCTATGTGAATATTTACTCGCTTCGTTCTCGGCTAATAGTGAATCAATTTGACTGAAATTTTCCTCAAATTACCTTTACACTATCTAGTTTTTAACTGTTATGGTGAGAACTGCCATCTCTGTATCTTATATCCTATAATATATCGTTAATTTATGTCTAACTAATATCAATATCTAATTAATGATTTAAAAATCATTTTTGAGATATTTGGCCCGGACAGGTGCACTACGACCTAGTCTCATATCGACTTGGCAGTTGGAATGCGATATGAGAGTAGGTCGTTGTGCGGCTGCCCGGGCAAAATTTCCCTCATTGCACACTGTATGGCGTATGTCCGTCTTCATTAGCCCAGTTTAACAGCAGGAAGTCCGTTAAACTCATTTCATTTCATTTCTACTTCCTGGGTTATTTCACGTGCACGCCAATATAGAGACGGAAGCACGGTTTTTCGTCCCATCCGAAGACGGGAATATGAAATGCTATGTACTATGAGGGACATTTTGACCGGACAGCGACGCTACAGCTTACTCTATTATCGAATTCCAACTGTGAAGGGTTCTTACTTTACGTGTAAGATAATCAGAACGACTAAGGCTGTTTTTTTGTCATGTTACAATTTAAAGTATATAGGGTCAGCGCCATTTCAAAGTCCGTGTCCATTAGGAGTTGTGTTGAGACGGAAATGAAATATGGGTGTCTCGTCTCCACAGTATTTCGGGCTTTTGAAACAAAAGCTTGGTAATTTTATATTACTAAGTTTACGAATGCAATGCGCTGTAGAAGAATTTGGCCTGAACAGCAGCGATATTATATATTACTATACGATTTCCAACTATTGGTTTGTTTAACAATGATATTTTCTCTTTGGCAACGGGATGATCACGTGGCTAAGTGGGAAAAGCGCTAGCCCGGAGGTCGGGTGTTCGATCCCTGCATTGGAAGAGAAAGTTCATCTCAATTTTCCGGCGTTATTGCCCCTTGTCAGTGATGCAGAACGAAGGGCCTGACAAGGACAGCTGTCTAGTCGTTCAGATAGGGCGGAAAACCGAGGTCCCCTGTATAAGTTGGCGTGCACGTAAAAAAACCCTTGGCAGTTGGAATTCGATATAAGAGTAGGCCGTTGCAAAATTTCCCTCATAGCACACTGTATGGCGTATGCCCGTCTTCCATTAGCCCAGGTTAGGTGCAGAAGAGTAGGACGTTAAACCCCATTTCATTTCATTTCTATGGCAACGATTCGGCTCCATATTAATGGGGGCTATATATTATTATCTTGCTAATATTCCCATTTACTATTAATTCAAGTTGGGTCGTCCGTCTACTCTCGTAGGTTTTCTCCGGACTAGGTCTTTAAATCCCATCGTCTGTTTAAAATCGTGTGTGGGTGCAAGATGAGGTTTACTATTTTCCCGCGTTAAATATAGACCTATTGAGAAATCGAACTGTCTATTGTGTGGATCTTTATAAACATCTATTGATTTTATTATTGTATTATACCATTAATTGATATACCTATACACGGGTCTATTTATATCTTTTCCGGGAAACCTACTTTCGGTTTTGGTTGAACTGACACAGCAGGCCTACGTTACCTAGATGCGGAAGTAAACAAAGATAAGGTTTCTTAAATCTATACAAGTTCAAGCTTCTAATACCAAATTTTTACGTAAGTATTCTAAAGTCATCCCCCATGAGCGTCCCCTGGCAACGTTTCCATAGGCCCAGTCCCAAAAAATTAAAAGTGCAGTTACACATTCGTCGTTATCTGAAATTTTGTCATCATTCCATCTTCCTTGCACTCCTCTGTGGTCTTATACTATCGCATCACTATCATGGTGAACAGTCCAGTTAGTAGTAAATAGTCCACTTAGTAGTAGGCCTACCACTAATATGTGGTACGACAGACTGTATAAATGTTCTGTCAACTCTCAGATCTCGAGATTCTGGCCAATAATGGACTCTATTTTCTGATCTTCTCGTTTCTGAATTCTGAATACAATTGCTCCCAGCAATGACTTAAAAAGCCAAGATATTGACTCAAATTTTCAAAATTTTCTCAGGGGGAGCCCCAACCTCCCACCTTTTTAGGTTCGCAGTTTGCTCAGTATTATAGCTATATGGTGCACACAAATTATTAACAAACTCAACAAAAACCATAATATGACATGAACTGTATGTCAACTTCCATAAAACTGCTTTTCGGCGAGATAACGATCGGCGAACAACTATATAGACAATACTATGTTCTACCGGGACACGCGGTGTTACGGTCTTTCGATAGCAACAGTGGCTTAGTAAGTAAGACGCTGGCCCGCTAGCCTGGAGGTCGAGTGTTCGATCCCTAAATTGGCAGAGAAAGTTCATCTGCATTTTCTGTGTTACAATATTGTTCAGCCTTTTCGAATGATTTTATTTTCAAATTTTAGATACAACGAAATGGCTGATGACAACCTATGGGTCGGTAACGTTGATATATTATCCTGGAATATCAACTTTATTCTCTTCAAGTTAATGAAGATTCTATGGCATGTATTAAACATGAGTATCGAATTTATTGATTATAACTCAATGACGATTCTATTCCATCTTTATGTATTGGAAGTGTTTATTTCGCTGATATTAACTTCTCCCATTCTTGTACATGGATTTCTTCATGATCTGGCTTCGATGGGTTTCATATCACAATCTGATATTATAGAGTGTGTGCATGTCATGTTTCTCCCTATAATATATACCATGTTCAAGTTAGCTACGGCTGTGGTGAACGACTTTCGCGCGATGTATTATTTCGATCTAAAGTTACGAAACGTTCTTCCTTTCATACAAAAATACTATGATGACATAAAATATCACATATATATATCCTGTAGCGAGAATGAAGAAGAACGGGCTAATCTGCTTGTTTCCCTCTTTGAAGGGAGGGGCCATACAGTTTTTTGGCCGAAGAGGGACATAAAACCTGGTCGACCTAAAATATCCGAAATTGGAAAAGCAATAAGTCAAAGTTTCGCAATCGTCATTATAACCAGCCACGAAAACGTTCAAGATATCGAATGGAAAAACTATGAAACGAGCATGATTTTACAGAGGGTATACAAAAACAATCTTCTGGTAATCAGGGCTGATGAGTGTGCAGTACCCGACATATTAAGTGGTCGTGAGATGTTAGATATAACAAATCATACACGCGACGAGAATATCAAAATATTACAGAAATGGTATGATATGAACTTTGTTACAGGACAAGCTTTCCTACCGGAAATTCCCCCTGAACCATCATTTTATGGTATCATAATAATGAGTTTAATTACCCTTGTCACAATATACTACGCCAGACATATAATATGGCTACAGCCCACTGAATACTCCCCCATTGACTTTAATGTTAATTCTCGTCTCTTAGACCGGATCTAACTTTTCCCCAAATTTTCGTTGGGTAGAACGCTTTCTGCAGATGTGGCAAACTCTTGCCCAAAAGCATGTATGAGGTTCACCATGTAAAACTTGAGATACATAACATGGAATTTTCGGCCCTACTTTTCCACTTAACCAACCTCAAAACTCATGTACCCTTCCGCCTCAAAATCATGAATATTCACCAAAAACTGGCAGAAAATGTATTTTCAAACCCTTTTCTTTAGTCAACAAAATCGACATGCAAAATCTGGAAATGGGGAAAGGGTGACGGCATAGAAATATTTGGTGAGCTGTGTCAGTATGGGTGTTTGGATAAAGAGTTGGCAGTTTTCACTATAATAGTCAAATTGAACCTCTCTGAACCGAGAATTTAGTGATTGAATTTTCGACATAGCCTCGATCATCATTACTATAGGGTCTAAAGCCGCTCTTATGAACACTGACGCGCCCTCCCACTGTAGTAGAGGGTTAGTGCCAAATGATAAGGCCAGTTCGGTTTTTCGTCATAGGTCACGGGATATAAACAGGGCTAGCACTAATCCTCATTGCAATGCTTACCCCAACCCTAATCTACAATCTCGTCAACAATCACGTGCCCCAACCTTATCATTTGGCACTAACCCTTGCCAAAAATTGAGCTGGCCTTAACAAATAGATTTAGCCTGTGGTAGAGACCTTCGAAAGTATAAAAACGGAACGAAATAGAGATCTGTATTTTGTAAGATTTTCAGTTCAGATGAGATAAATAGCAATATGTATGTTTACGCTGGTTCAACTCATCGTCGACGTGAACCCACAGGCTCGTTTCTTTTGTCAAAAGCACAATGTTTTAGATCCAAATGCAGATTCTACATCTAAATTTATTATAAGTATTATGTGTGTTTTAAATTTCGGCGACTGATTGTTTTAAGACAGAGAGAGAGAAATGGGGTTTAACGTCCACTCGACACAAACTAGGTCATTTCGGGACTAACATATGGTTTAATTTTATTTCAATAATTTGCTTGCGCGTAGGGGTCTTTTGCAGTGGGAGGAAATCGGAGGACCCGGAGAAAACCCATGAGATTGGACAAGCGCCCCTACTCCTTGACACGTATAACTGGGGATTCGAAACCACGCCAGTTAACTCAATGACAGGCATACCCCCCCCCCCCCCTGATTGTTTTAAAGTGGATAAGTTAATCTTTTCACCAAACCTTGAGCGTTCTAATCCGAACACTTATCTTAGAATAATTCAATCATTGATTTAGTATGTACCTATATTTGAGTTATGTCTCAGGGCCCTGTTTCACAAAAACTTAAAAAATCTCCTTAAAATCGTCTTAAACTAAAATTTCATCCTAACTTAAGATAGATGAGTTTCACAAAACGATTTTAAGCATTTTAGTTAAAATCCACTAAAATAGTATTGTAAGTTAAAATCTAATATTAAAATTTTAACTAAAATCAATTTTAACTTAGGATAGCCGTCACCCTGTCCTAACTTAAAATCAAGACATTAACAAACATTGATTAGAGCTACACTGTTACATATATTGCGATATATAGATATAATTGGAATAATGATAATATTGTGAACGGCCCCGGGTCACATAATTTTAATATTCCAACCATCATTCACAAAGACAATTCTCATTCAAATTCTTTTCACCCGTTTATTTTATTGTAAGTCAATTCAAGCATTTGGATGGCGCTCCATATTAGAACTCCAAGAGAAAAAAACCACTCAAAACCCCAGTAAACAAAACACTAAAAGAAAATCAATCATTCATATCCAATTTCTTGGAAAGAAGAACCTTCTTATCTATAAAGAAAATATGTTCGGGTACAATTGTTTAATATGCCCTATTTCTTGGTTTTAGAATCCCTAAAGGCCTATAATACTAGGCAAACCATATGTAGTATTTACGCATACTTTTGACGGTTATGATGATATGTAAATACTAAAGAGATAAATCAATAGTCTCAAATGTGTTTATTGAAAAATGTTATAGGCCTAGGCCTATTTGAAATTGCCTTTTAAGGCACTGGCTATTTGCCACATGTGGTAAGCAATAATTTCAAAATATCCTCACGACTACAGACCGCAATTACCAACCGATTTCAATCAAACTTACAGAATATGATAACAATCATAATATCTCTGAGTAGCCAAAATTTCGACCACTTCCGGTTAGCGGTTTTCGAGATATCAGGTTACCACACATTTCATGTGGTACGCCTACAGACCACAATTATCAACCGATATCCATGAAACTTATAGGATATAATAACAATAATAATATCTCGGAGTAGCCAAAATTTAGAACACTTCCAGTTAGTGGTTTCCGAGATATCAGGTTACCACACATTTCATGTGGTACGCCCACAGACCACAATTATCAACCGATATCCTCGAAACGTACAGAATATTATTACACTAATAATATCTCGAAGTAGGCAAAGTTTCGGCCACTTCCGGTTAGCGGTTTCCGAGATATCAGGTTACCACACATTTCATGTGGCACGCCTACAGACCACAATTATCAACCGATATCCACGAAACGTACAGAATATAATTACACTAATAATATCTCGGAGTAGGCAAAGTTTCGGCCACTTCCGGTTAGCGGTTTCCGAGATATCAGGTTACCACACATTTCATGTGGCACGCCTACAGACCACAATTATCAACCGATATCCATGAAACTTATAGGATATAATAACAATAATAATATCTCGGATTTACCGAAATTTCGACCACTTCCGGTTAGCAGTTTCCGAGATATCAGGTTACCACACATTTCATGTGGCACGTCTTCAGACCACAATTATCAACCGATATCCACGAAACGTACAGAATATGGCCACAGATCACTAATTATTTCCCCATTGACTTCAATGTTAATTCTCGCCTCTAAGACCGGTTGTAACATTTTCCCAAATATTCGTTGGGTAAAACGCTTTCTGCCACAGATGAAGCAACATATGGCAAACTCTTGCTCAAAAGCATGTATGAGGTTCTTCATGAAAAATTTGAGATAGACAAGCTGGAAGTAGAGGCAGCTAACCTTTCGGCCCTCCCTTTTAACGTAACCAACCTCACAACTCTTGTATCCTTCCGCCTCAGAATCATGAATATTCACCAAAACCTGGCAGAAAATATATTTTCAAACCCTTTTCTTCGATTCTACACCAAAAATCGCCACGCGAAAGGGGTAAAAAGGGAAAGGGAGAGAAAGAATAAAAATAACTTTCGCCAGGAATATTTGGTGATCTGTGTCCATGTAATTACACTAATAATATCTCGGAGTAGGCAAAGTTTCGGCCACTTCCGGTAAGCGGTTTCCGAGATATCAGGCTACCACACATTTCATGTGGCACGCCTACAGACCACAATTATTAACCGATATCCATGAAACTTACAGGATATAATAACAATAATAATATCTCGGAGTAGCAGAAATTTCGACCACTTCCGGTTAGCAGTTTCCGAGATATCAGGTTACCACACATTTCATGTGGCACGCCTACAGACCACAATTATCAACCGATACCCATGAAACTTTCAGGATATAATAAAAATAATAATATCTCGGAGTAGCCGAAATTTCGACCACTTCCGGTTAGCAGTTTCCGCGACATCAGGTTACCACACATTTCATGTGGCACGCCTACAGACCACAATTATCAACCGATATCCACGAAACGTACAGAATATAATTACACTAATAATATCTCGGAGTAGGCAAAGTTTCGGCCACTTCCGGCGAGCGGTTTCCGAGATATCAGCTTACCAGACATTTCATGTGGCACGCCTACAGACCACAATTATCAACCGATATCCATGAAAAATAGAGGATATAATAACAATAATAATATCTTGGAGTAGCCAAAATTTCGACTACTTCCGGCGAGCGGTTTCCGAGATATCAGCTTACCAGACATTTCATGTGGCACGCCTACAGACCACAATTATCAACCGATATCCATGAAAAATAGAGGATATAATAACAATAATAATATCTTGGAGTAGCCAAAATTTCGACTACTTCCGGTTAGTGGTTTCCGAGATATCAGGTTACCACACATTTCATGTGGTACGCCTACAGACCACAATTATCAACCGATATCCACGAAACGTACAGAATATAATTACACTAATAATATCTCGGAGTAGGCAAAGTTTCGGCCACTTCCGGTAGGCGGTTTCCGAGATATAAGGTTACCACACATTTCATGTGGCACGCCTACAAACCACAATTATGAAAAGATATCGATGAAACTTACAGGATATAATAACAATAATAATATCTCGGAGTAGCCGAAATTTCGACCACTTCCGGTTAGAAGTTTCCGAGATATCAGGTTACCACACATTTCATGTGGCACGCTTACAGACCACAATTATCAACCGATATCCATGAAACTTAGAGGATATAATAACAATAATAATATCTCGGAGTAGCCAAAATTTCGACTACTTCCGGTTAGTGGTTCCGAGATATCAGGTTACCACACATTTCATGTGGCAAGCCTACAGACCACAATTATCAACCGATATCCTCGAAACTTACATAATATAATAACACGAATAATATCTCGGAGTAGGCAAAGTTTCCGCCACTTTGGGTTAGCGGTTTCCGAGATATCAGTACTTTCCGAGTTTATATTACTAGTATTTTACATCAATAAACATAAATTTTGTTACTGTTACGTGTTTACCAAACACATGTACAAAGTTTGAAGGACATGAGGCGTTCTTAAACGAAAATATCGTTGGCATAGCAAAAATGACCAAAATGTTTCAAAATGGCCGTTTGTGGTTCTTCTTGTCGTTTTTGTTTGTCTGTGTTTTTTACAAATTTTAAATTACTATAAATTTCACACACCATTTTAAACAACTTAGCCTATTTATCATGCCCTTTTTATACATTTTTGGTGCATATTGGTGCTAATGCTATGTTTACAAATCGGCGCGCCACCTACAAACAAAGGAACTCGGACGTAATTTTTCTTAATCGCATCTTAACCTCTCTAATTGTGGTCTGTAGGCTTGCCACATGAAATGTGTGGTAACCTGATATCTCGGAAACCACTAACTGGAAGTGGTCGAAATTTTGGCTACTCCGAGATATTATTATTGTTATATCCTGTAAGTTTCATGGATATCGGTTGATAATTGTGGTCTGTAGGCGTGCCACATGAAATGTGTGGTAACCTGATATCTCGGAAACCGCTAACCGGAAGTGGCCGAAACTTTGCCTACTCCGAGATATTATTAGTGTTATTATATTCTGTATGTTTCGTGGATATCGGTTGATAATTGTGGTCTGTAGGCGTGGTCGAAATTTTGGCTACTCCGAGATATTATTATTGTTATATCCTGTAAGTTTCATGGATATCGGTTGATAATTGTGGTCTGTAGGCGTGCCACATGAAATGTGTGGTAACCTGATATCTCGGAAACCGCTAACCGGAAGTGGCCGAAACTTTGCCTACTCCGAGATATTATTAGTGTTATTATATTCTGTACGTTTCGTGGTCTGTAGGCGTGCCACATAAAATGTGTGGTAACTTGATATCGCGGAAACTGCTAACCGGAAGTGGCCGAAATTTTGTCTACTCCGAGATATTATTAGTTTTATGATATTCTGCAAGTTTCGTGGATATCGGTTGATAACTGTGGTCTGTAGGCGTGCCACGTGAAATTTTGGCTACTCCGAGATATTATTACTGTTATTATATCCTGTAAGTTTCATGGATATTGGTTGATAATTGTGGTCTGTAGGTGTGCCACATGAAATGTGTGGTAACCTGATATCGCACACCATTTTAAACAACTTAGCCTATTTATCATGCCCTTTTTATACATTTTTGGTGCATATTGGTGCTAATGCTATGTTTACAAATCGGCGCGCCACCTACAAACAAAGGAACTCGGACGTAATTTTTCTTAATCGCATCTTAACCTCTCTAATTGTGGTCTGTAGGCTTGCCACATGAAATGTGTGGTAACCTGATATCTCGGAAACCACTAACTGGAAGTGGTCGAAATTTTGGCTACTCCGAGATATTATTATTGTTATATCCTGTAAGTTTCATGGATATCGGTTGATAATTGTGGTCTGTAGGCGTGCCACATGAAATGTGTGGTAACCTGATATCTCGGAAACCGCTAACCGGAAGTGGCCGAAACTTTGCCTACTCCGAGATATTATTAGTGTTATTATATTCTGTACGTTTCGTGGATATCGGTTGATAATTGTGGTCTGTAGGCGTACCACATGAAATGTGTGGTAACCTGATATCTCGGAAACCACTAACCGGAAGTGGTCGAAATTTTGGCTACTCCGAGATATTATTATTGTTATTATATCCCGTAAGTTTCATGGGTATCGGTTGATAATTGTGGTCTGTAGGCGTGCCACATGAAATGTGTGGTAGCCTGATATCTCGGAAACCGCTTACCGGAAGTGGCCGAAACTTTGCCTACTCCGAGATATTCTTAATGAAATTATATTCTGTAAGTTTCGTGGATATCGGTTGATATTTGTGGTCTGTAGGCGTGCCACATAAAATGTGTGGTAACTTGATATCGCGGAAACTGCTAACCGGAAGTGGCCGAAATTTTGTCTACTCCGAGATATTATTAGTTTTATGATATTCTGCAAGTTTCGTGGATATCGGTTGATAACTGTGATAATTGTGGTCTGTAGGTGTGCCACATGAAATGTGTGGTAACCTGATATCGCACACCATTTTAAACAACTTAGCCTATTTATCATGCCCTTTTTATACATTTTTGGTGCATATTGGTGCTAATGCTATGTTTACAAATCGGCGCGCCACCTACAAACAAAGGAACTCGGACGTAATTTTTCTTAATCGCATCTTAACCTCTCTAATTGTGGTCTGTAGGCTTGCCACATGAAATGTGTGGTAACCTGATATCTCGGAAACCACTAACTGGAAGTGGTCGAAATTTTGGCTACTCCGAGATATTATTATTGTTATATCCTGTAAGTTTCATGGATATCGGTTGATAATTGTGGTCTGTAGGCGTGCCACATGAAATGTGTGGTAACCTGATATCTCGGAAACCGCTAACCGGAAGTGGCCGAAACTTTGCCTACTCCGAGATATTATTAGTGTTATTATATTCTGTACGTTTCGTGGATATCGGTTGATAATTGTGGTCTGTAGGCGTACCACATGAAATGTGTGGTAACCTGATATCTCGGAAACCACTAACCGGAAGTGGTCGAAATTTTGGCTACTCCGAGATATTATTATTGTTATTATATCCCGTAAGTTTCATGGGTATCGGTTGATAATTGTGGTCTGTAGGCGTGCCACATGAAATGTGTGGTAGCCTGATATCTCGGAAACCGCTTACCGGAAGTGGCCGAAACTTTGCCTACTCCGAGATATTCTTAATGAAATTATATTCTGTAAGTTTCGTGGATATCGGTTGATATTTGTGGTCTGTAGGCGTGCCACATAAAATGTGTGGTAACTTGATATCGCGGAAACTGCTAACCGGAAGTGGCCGAAATTTTGTCTACTCCGAGATATTATTAGTTTTATGATATTCTGCAAGTTTCGTGGATATCGGTTGATAACTGTGGTCTGTAGGCGTGCCACGTGAAATTTTGGCTACTCCGAGATATTATTACTGTTATTATATCCTGTAAGTTTCATGGATATTGGTTGATAATTGTGGTCTGTAGGTGTGCCACATGAAATGTGTGGTAACCTGATATCGCGGAAACCGCTAACCGGAAGTGGCCGAAACTTTGCCTACTTCGAGATATTATTAGTGTAATTATATTCTGTAAGTTTCGTGGATATCGGTTGATAATTGTGGTCTGTGGGCGTGCCACATGAAATGTGTCGTAACCTGATATCTCGGAAACCACTAACCGGAAGTGGTCGAAATTATGGCTACTCCGAGATATTATTATTGTTATTATATCCTGTAGGTTTCATGGATATCGGTTGATAATTGTGGTCTGTAGGCGTGCCACATGAAATGTGTGGTAACCTGATATCTCGGAAACCACTAACCGGAAGTGGTCGAAATTATGGCTACTCCGAGATATTATTATTGTTATTATATCCTGTAAGTTTCATGGATATCGGTTGATAATTGTGGTCTGTAGGCGTACCACATGAAATGTGTGGTAACCTGATATCGCGGAAACCGCTGACCGGAAGTGGCCGAAACTTTGCCTTCTCCGACATATTATTAGTGTAGTTATAATTCTGTAAGTTTCGTGGATATTGGTTGATAATTGTGGTCTGTGGGCGTGCCACATGAAATGTGTGGTAACCTGATATCTCGGAAACCACTAACCGGAAGTGGTCGAAAATTCGGCCACTCCGAGATATTATTATTGTTATTATATCCCGTAAGTTTCATGGATATCGGTTGATAATTGTGGTCTGTAGGCGTGCCACATGAAATGTGTGGTAACCTGGTATCTCCGAAATCACTAACCGGAAGTGGTCGAAATTTTGGCTACTCCGAGATATTATTATTGTTATTATATCCTGTAAGTTTCATGGATATCGGTTGATAATTGTGGTCTGTAGGCGTGCCACATGAAATGTGTGGTAACCTGATATCTCGGAAACTGCTAACCGGAAGTGGACGAAATTTTGGCTACTCCGAAATATTATTAATGTTGTCATATTCTATCAGTTTCGTGGATATTGGTTGATAATTGCTGTGCGGAGACGTACATGTGGCAAATAGCCCCCGAATTGTCTTACCACATGTGGCAAATAGCCCCAGCCAAATTTTAATATAAATTTATTATTATTTCTTAATGAAGTCTTACGTTAATAAAACAACAAAAATAATTGGCATTTTAGCAGCCAAAGCTATTTTATCTTATGGAAAAAAAATTATTTAAGTGAGTAAGTATCATTTTCAAAGTATCATTGAAAGGGTGGGTCTATGAAAATGACATGTCAAATCTATAAGGCATCGGAACATTGGCGATTTAGTGTATTAATTTCAAAGTTGATAAATACTTTTAAAATGCGACGAAAATTACAACCTAGATGAGCCGTTTGAGTCAGAAATATCATAATGTGTTTGTGACAATTCTCAATAAAACTACAAATCCATGCGATTTAGTTTATCGATACACATTATTTCCATTGAGGTAAACGTTTTTTTTCCATCCACCGGAGCCTGGTCTTATGACGTCATATGTGGATTGTGGGTTAGGATAAGGGTAACGCTTGGCCCAGGGTTAGGGTTAGGGCTAGCCCTGTCTACATCTCGAGACTGTGACGAAATCTGCAGGCCACAGCCCTTATCCTAACCCTTATCCTAACCCACAATCCACATATGACGTCATAAGACCAGGCTCCGGTGGACGGAAAAAAACGCTAACCTTTCCATTGAAGCCTGCGAGTATAAATATATCAAATTCCCATGTCACGAATCAAAGGCCAAGTTCAAGGCCAACCAACCGATACTTTTCGAATCACATATATTATGCAGTACACTCATGTATTTCACCTCTCTACGAATGTCTGACCGTGTGCAAATATTGTTTCAACGTATGAAACTCTCCCCATTGATATTGCAACCGTTAATTCAACCTGCCAACAGTATTTAGTTTCGTAGCGTATTTGTTTTCACTGTAAGTACCCGCAGCGGAAATGTGCACTGCGCGGACGCAAGCGATTTTAACTAAAATCTATTAAAATCGCATTTTAGGTTACAATCAATCTTCGTGAAACGCAAAAAATTTAAAATTTCATTTTGATTTTAGTTAAAATCTATTTTAGTGATTTTAGCTTAAGTTTTTGTGAAACAGGGCCCAGTAATGTAAATATGTTAATTTATATCACATTTTGTATTATATGTTTGACCCTTATCATGTATATGCTCAAATATTTCTAGTTTAATTATTATTAACAAAGTAAGTTAAAGATACATTAGTTAAGAGTTTAATAAAGAGTTGGCCATTCTTGCTATAATAATTCAAAAACAGATGATAAAAAAAGAAAATATTGAAAATTTCAGTCAAATTATTTTATTCTGAACGGAGTTATTAGTGTTGGAAGTTTGGACAAGAAACGGGTATAAACTGCGTCTACACCTTCTAATTGAATTTTCGATCGTTTGATTGACAGACGATAACTCCACCCACATATTCTTGATTATCCAGTAACGTGCTCAATAGCAAAAGTACTCTCGCCTGACAGGCCTTTCATAACCAGTTTCCGGTAGCGACGTCATCGAGTAACAGTAAACGTTATCTTGGTCAGCCATTTGCTGATTTAATTTTCGAAGGACGACCGTTTAAATCCGAGCTGTATTCAAGTCATCCGTGGGTCCACAGGGTTGATTTTGTGCTTGTTGTGTAAATAAAGGTCTAATTAATCATTTCTATAACATCTGAAGCCTAGCTAAGTAAAGACTTTCAATATGTTGATTTAGCTCTTGCATAATGCATGTTTAACACTGACGATAAGGGGTATATATCTCTTTTCTCTCACTTACACTGTAAATACCAGCACCCGAAATAAACGTCAGCTGTTCTTAAAGCATTCTTTCCCCTAGTTTGTAGACGCTCCAGTATCACGGGCACCCCCTAACGACAGAGTATCGCTATGTGTAGTATTGCTATGGGGCAAAGGTTTCCAGTTGCGCATTATCGGGAGACGCCCATAGGCGATCCAATCTTCCCGAGGTGCATTATTTCCAACGTATTATCAAGGTATCCTCGAGTAAGGACGATAGATATGAATCCGAAGATACCCCCCCCCCGTTCCCAACTATACACCCTACACAATAAAGGATCGATTAAGGTTAACAGCGACCTAGAAAATTGGAAAAATAAGGAAGATATGGGCAGATCTGGAACCAAATTTGGATGGTCTGCTTATCGTTCAATAATTGATTTGGACAGACAAAATTTAGGGCATAAATAGCACCACTCACGTTTCTGCTATACACAGAATGAGAAGTTTCTACTGCAAATTCTACCTTTGTACTGACCGGATACCAAACTCTCTCTGGAAATTGAATTTAATGAAAACCAATATTTGAGATGCTATAGCCCGTTCTGTGCAGGGACTAAGACCAAAGTTGAATGTTACCCACAACTAGCAACCTTCCTACTAACAAAATAAAAGAAAATAATAAAAACGACCGGAACAGGCATAATAAAACAGGAGAAATAAATTGGGATAAAATGATCAGTATGTCAATAAACCAGATGAAGTTTATGTATGGATATCTTTATAAATTTAGTATATTCCATACAGTCATTAATGATTTAGACATGAGAAAAACAGAGTAAAATAAGTATTAGCCTCGACTGGACACAAAATAGGGATTAAGATATGGGTAAACCACTAGAAACGTGATTGGTTAATCAATATCTGACGTCATAGGGTAAAAAACCGCCCGTTTGACCCCTGACGTGAATTCCCACTATAACTGGTCAGATCTCCATGTAGTGTATAAAAAGATTTATTTTAATACATTTTAAAAATATAACTTTCAGCCGAGCATGTAATGTAAAATATGAAACTGTGGCGTTAATAGATAGAAATGGAGTTTAAGATCTACTCGACACAAGCTAGGTCATTTTGGGACTAACCTATGGTTCAATTTTACTTTAATAATACACTTGTGCGAAAAGAGAAAATCCATGACAAACAACACTACGCCATGTCCCCTGCGAGTTGTCACACCACTTAACTCAATGACAGACCTTATGATCTAAAGTAGATGTGTTAGACCAGGGACAAGTTTAATTAATTTACTCAGCCAATGTAGGGATCGAACACGCGACCTCCAGGATGGCGTCCACCCTCTTTATCCACCATGGCTTCAATCTCGAAGGAAGGTCAGAGAACATTTACACTTAAACAAAGGAATCTAAGTAAGTGAGCATTTCTGCTCATACGTATTAATATGTAGGGAGTTAGAACATATGGCCAACATTATCCATTTTAATCCTGTTGTGATCAATGCCATCTTCCCCTTCAGAGATTTCAATACCAGTCATTAAAACGAAGTCCTGTGTACACATTGGCGTGCACGTAAAAGATCCCTTGGCAATTGAAATTAGATATAAGAGTAGGCCGTATCGTCGCTGCCCGGGCAAAATTTCCCTCATAGCACACTGTATGGTGTATGTCCGTCTTCATTAGCCTAGTCTTTCAGAATATCAATCAACCCATTTCGACGTCAAATAATAATTATTTATGTTTCTTACAGGTGAATTAGTTTATATTTGTGTCGCCTAATAATTCATTTAGTTTTTATGCCTAATATTATAATGTGAAATAGATTACTATACACCTATTCAAATAGTATGATAATACTTTATATCCAATTAGTGTTTATTTCATGGAGTGAAAAAGTTTATTATATTTATTAACATGGTATGATAATACTTTATATTCAATTAGTGAATAATGTTTGTTTCTTTTATGCATAATATGATAATGTGAAATACCTTATAATTTCTCTTGTTCACATATTATGCTAATATTATATACTTAATTACTTAGTAATAGATAATTGTTGTTTTAATTGTGATTTAATGTCTATATTTTATTATGATGTTTATTTAGTTCGATGTCAAATATTTAGTACTTATGTTTCTTATAGATTAAAACTCATTGCATAATAAATATTGTGAGACCGCTGTGCCTCGACGTTTTAGAGATACACTCCCACCCCCAACCAGAAGAAGTCCCAATATAGGTCCGGGTGATAACCCAAGCAGCGTACGCTCTCAGTGAGTGTTAATATATCAGCTGATTTATGGTAGTTGGATTCCAGACCATTCTGTAAATTGCCATCCTTTCATCATTTATAAATGGACCAGGTCAAGTTGTAGAACACCATCTGAAATCTGGGTGTCATCTTCATTGAAGTATATTATTGAAATAACATTGAACCATATGTTAGTCCTGAAACGATTTAGTTTGTGGACGTTTATCCCATTTCCCTCTCTCACACTCTCTCTATTTGTCTGTCTGTCTTTCTCTCTATCTCTCTCTCTCTCTGTCTTCAACAGGTCGAGCGTGATATCGCATGCACCCTCTTCCATCAGTCTTGTTCAACTGATTTCACTCCTCCCCAGTATATGTTTAATTAGGCCCCCGCATGTACTACAGGTAGCATTTTGTCCAGAGCGCCGTTTACACTTACTACACTTCTTCAAATTCTAAATACTAAGAGATCTTTTCATGTGTGCTACCAATTTATACACGGGACCCCAGTCTGTCAGCATCACAGTTTGCCAGAATCACAGAGGCCACCCCCAGTTTGTCAGTATCACGGGGGCCACCCCCGGTTTGTCAGCATCACATTGGCCACCCCCGGTTTGTCAGTATCACAATATAGAACTATCTATATACTTCGAGGATACACAGAGGGTTGGGTGGCCGAATGGTTAGCGTGCGCGCGCTGTATCATACGGCCTGCCATTGAGTTAACTGGCATGGTTTTGAATCCCCGGTTGTACGTGACAAGGAGTAGGGTCGCCTGTCCAACCTCGTGGGTTTTCTCCGGTACTTCGGTTTCCTCCCACTGCTAAAGACCCCTACGCGCAATGGAATTGTTGAAATAAAATTAAACAATATGTTAGTCTCGAAATGACCTAGTTTGTGTCGAGTGGGCGTTAAACCCCATTTCTCTCTTTACAGTTATAATTATAGTAAAAATACAGTGCAAGATTTGTCAAATCACATGGTTTGTTAACTTACATTTAAAACGAATACAAGGCTTATGTAAAATTACATCAAGTTTAATGTAGTAATACGTGTCAGTTATTTCTGCTGGAAATATTATTTTTACATAAAATTGTAAATTAACCTCCATAAAGTGATCAAATAGCTTATTCCCCTCTTTGACCACATATCGAATTTCATACAAAAAATTTACTTTTCTGTCAGTCAGTTTGGTCCATTTGAGAGAAATAAGTTATTCAAAATCTGAATGCACCGAACTGGCTAATAAAGACAGGCATATGCTATATATTGAATTTTGTGTGGCATTTTGCTTGGACGGTGTCATGCCACCCATCCTTTCTATTTCACTTATTAACTTTACATTATCGAATGTTGTTTTTCATGCTCAGCTGAAAGTTCCGCAAAACTTTCTGTTTTCGCCAAGCGTAGACAACATTTACTAGGTTTGGACGACATTTTTTTAGGGTGCCTGAATCGGGCCCGTAGCCAGCTTAAAATAATTGAGGGGGGGGGCTACAGAATGGTTTTTTTTGGGGGGGGGGGCTACGGGCCCGGCCTGAATAAATTCTTCTTGACCGACACCCAGCCCTTGGAAAATGATTGATGTGTGTCCACCGCGAAGGGGGACTATGTAGAAAAATAAACTCTGTACAGGGCTTTCACAGATATCCTCAGAACTTTTCAACCAGTCCTCATATATCACGCACCTTCGGATACGGTACTTTCTTTCAAAGCGACTATAAGATCATTGAGAACATGTACATGTAGTTATAACCATATTGGTGAAAACGTTTTCCGCATTTCAACGCAGATGATGGCTAAGAAAAGAAATGGGATTTAACGTCCTACTGTTCTGCTCCTAAACTATATATAGGGCGGGGGAGTGGGGTGTGTGTGTGAATGGCTGAATGGTTAGCGTGCGAGCGCTGTATTATACGGCCTGCCATTGAGTAAACTGGCGTGGTTTCGAATCCCCGGTTGCACGTGGCAAGGAATAGGGTCGCCTCGTGGGTTTTCTCCGGGTACTCCGGTTTCCTCCCACTGCTAAAGACCCCTACGCGAAAGCGAGTTATTGAAATTAAATTAAAACGTTAGTCCCTCGTTTGTGTCGAGTAGACGTTAAACCCTATTTTCTCCTCCCTCTCTCTCTCTCTCTCTCTCTCTCTCTCTCTCTCTGTCATATCTCTGTCTCTTCTCTCTCTCTTTCACAACGACTTTACGATCATTGAGAACAAGTAGTTATAACCATATTGGTGAATACGTTTTACCCATTTACCCATTTCAACGCAGATGATGCTTTTCTCCATAATGGTTGAGAAATGAAATGAAATGAAATGGGGTTTAACGTTCTACTGTTCTGTTCCCAAACAAGGCTATGAAGACGGCCATACGCCAAACAGTGTGTTTTGCCCGGGCAAGGCGCTACGGCCAACTGCCAAGGGATCTTTTACGTGCACGCCAATGTGTACCCGGGACCTCAGTTTTGCGTCCCATCCGAACGACTAGGCAGCTGTCCTTGTCCAGCCCTCCGTCATATAACCACTGACAAAGGGAAACCATGCCGGAAATCTGGATGAACTTTTCCAGCCAATACATGGATCGAACACCCGACCTCCAGGCTAGCGAGCCAGCGTCTTACCCACTTAGCCACCTTGATTCTCCAAGATGGCTGAGAATGTCAGGAGAGGGCGGACTAAAATAGGAATAACGACATAAAAACACACGTGGTTGTGTGAAATTAGCGACCATGTTGCTATAGGCGATGTAACATCATGCTATCAAAACGGGAATCGACAAATGTCAAAACCATTTCCCTGGGGACAAAATCTCCATTAAGAAAACATTTTGGTAAACAACTCGGAGCCTACTGTCCTGTCTTTTCAACTCATAAACAGAAGAAAGCCACGGATCTTCTTCATAATCATAAAAATACAGAGAAAAACTTGGAGAAACTCATTTGAAAACATGTATCAATGTATACAAGTGGTATAATACAAAGACACAAGTCTCGCGAAAAGAAATAATACCTAATTGCCTATTATATGGAAGTTAGGGGTTTTTTGGTGGGGGAGATAATGGGTGAATTGATATATGAGAGAGAGATAGATGGGGTTTAACGTCCATTCGACACAAACTAGGTCATTTCTGCACTAAAATAATGGTTTAATTTTATTTCAATAATTCGCTTGCGCGTAGGGGTCTTTAGCAGTGGGAGGAAACCGAAGTGCCCGGAGGAAATCCACGAGGTTGAGAAGGCGCCCCTATATCCATGCCACATACGCTCACACCAGCCAGAGGTGACCGGCCAGCTAGAGGTCGAAGCGCGGCACTCCAGACCAATAGGCCATCCCAAGCCCCCGAATTGATGTATGGATAATTGGGTTTCTGTCCATTTTTAAGCGCTACTCATCATCTCGTTCTTCTTGTTGTAACCCTCGTGGGTTTTCTCCGGGTGCTCCTGTTTCGTCCCACATCTGATGACCCCTACGCGAAATATTGAAATACAGCTGTCTAGTTGTCCCGGTGGGACGATAAACCGAGGTCCCCTATACGCATTGGCATGCACGTAAAAGATCCCTTGACAGGTGGAATTTGATATAAGAGTAGGCCATAGTGCCGCTGTCCGGGCAAACTTTCCCTCATAGCACACTATATGGCGTTTACCCGTCTTCCATTAGCCCAGGTCAGGTGAAGAAGAGTAGGACGTTAAACCTCATTTCATTTCATTTCAGGTCTTTAATTTGGCTTCAAATGTTATATGAACTATAATTTAGACAAGCCTATAATCAAGTCTATAATCAAGTCTCGGTCGTGAAGTATCGCTGCTACGATAACTAACGATCCATATACGCTATATATTGAGTAATAAGATCACCAAGTGTCCCAGAATTAAATATACATTATGGGAGATTAGATATAGAGTTGATATACAGTTAAAAATAGATAATGCAAAGTGACTTTGCTGAAAATTTCAGTCACATTGCTCCCTACTGAACCGAGATATTAGCTTTTGAATTTTAAGCCTAGCTTCGGCCATCATTGCAAAAGTCGGTACGATAAAACGTAGTCTCAGTTATGCATTTTTGATTAAATCATTAATGAGCGTTGAACAGCAAATCGGATTCAAATCCAGTAAATATCGCACGCTAGCGATGACATCAAGTATTGAATATGGTCTTGATAATTTAATTAATGTCTGTCTAATTACTAATTTAGATAACTTCTCGGGATCAAAGACCTGCAATAGGCTGATTTAGCTCTTGCATAATGTAGGTTTAATTTATGTTGTATGTATATTTAAGGCTGTATGCTTGAACCCAATCCCCCCCCCTCTCTCTCTCTCTCCAAGGACAATGTCTACTCGTTCGGATTGGACAAAAAAAACGAGGCCCCGAGTAGGCCTTCAGGTGAAAGAAACTTACTCCCTATGCCGAAAAATGGACTCCCTGTGAAAAGACATTTATGATCAATATTCATAACTGAACTATTGTATTCTCTTAAAATGAAACGTTAGAATCCCCAGGATAATGCGGCAGGTGTTTAAAACTTTGTGTTTTCCAATTTTCAAATTTATTGTTTAAGGCAGAAAAAAAAAACATCTTGAAAGACTTCACGTTTTTCAGAACAAAATCCGCGATCGGCAAGTCGCCCTTAAACACACAAAAATCTCGCCTCCACGTGGCAGGGAAGAAAAAGATTTGTAGTTTTTTAGTGAAAGAAATGTGTTGCGGGTATGTCAGATGGAGACGGGTGTGTGTATTTTTGTGTAAGGAAGTATTCGAGCTTAGTTTACCCGTATCGACAAGAGCGCGAGCCAACTGGAATTGTGTTTGCAGACGTATCGACCTGGAATGCTGGCGCGCGCTCTCGTGGGTCGGGAAGATTGGCACGCACCCCAGAGCCGCGTGCACGAGATGGAATGAATTAATTTTGGAGTAGAAAGGCGAGGGTTGTTGTGTGCTATGTATCTGGTGGAGAGATGCCTGGGATATAAATGATTCGATTGAACTCGGCTTCACGTTACTCACTAACAACAAGCTTCCATTTATTTCCCTTCAGTCTCCCCTCCCTCATCAAATTACCGTAATACTCCAATTTCTAGTACACCCATAAAACATGTTGTTTTAAAAATAAAATTCATAAATAATATTGGATCTAGTTTGCATGCAATATGTTATTTGTAATTTATATGTTCTCTCGTGCACAATTAGGTCATCTGTTCTGTTGCATGCCTTCTCTAAACTTTATTTAGCGCAATCTTATCCTTCATTTTGTCCACATAGCACTTGGCTTGGCCTGCGATAACTCGTATTACCCTTGGCAGTTGGAATCCGATTGAAAGTAAGCGGAAACTCACCGCTGTCGGGGCCAAATTCTCCCATGAGATTGTAAATCAATTTTGACAAATCATATAAATAATGTTATGAAACATCACATCATGGATTTTTACACAATATTCAAATTTTATATAAATCCAGATTGAACCCAGGACAACTTGGTCAACACCAGGATTGAACCCAGGTCGCCTTGGTTAACACCAGGATTGAACCAAGGACGACTTGGTTAACACCAGGATTGAACCCAGGACGACTTGGTTAACACCAGGATTGAATCAAGGGCGACTTTGTTAACACCAGGATTGGACCCAGGGCGACTTGGTTAACACCAGGATTGAACCCAGGACGACTTGGTTAACACGTGGGTTTTCTCCGGGTCCCCTGGTTTCTCCTGATTACTAAAGACCCCTACGCACAAGCGAATTATTGAAATAAAATTGAACCACGTAAGTCCCGAAATGACAGAGTTTGTGTCGAGTGGACGTTAAATCCCACCTCTCTCTCTCTCTTTTCGATCCCTGTTGTGAGCGTATGTGGCATGGAGATAGGAGCGCCTTCTCAACCTCGTGGGTTTCCTCCGGGCACTCCGGTTTCCTGCCACTGCTAAAGACCCCTACGCGCAAGCGAATTACTGAAATAAAATTGAAACCATATGTTAGTTCCAAAATGACCTAGTTTGTGTCGAGTGGACGTTAAACCCCATTTCTCTCTCTCTCTCTCCCTCTCTCTCTCTCTCTCTCTCTCTCTTGTAATACCTGGTTTGTTGATTACCTATATAGATTGTTTATGACAAGTCGAGTTTAATAATGTATAGTCGGTAGTAGAGGGTGTGACATATACACAGCTACAATATTGATCTGTATTAAAGACAAATGGAATGAAATGGGGTTTAAAGACACCCACCTTGATCGACGTTGAATTGAACAGAATCCATTTGTCAAAATTGGGGGAGGGGGCTTGGCCCTTTTTCTTTATTCACCCTCCCCCGTCCCCCATATACGTGCCCCGGTTCCATAGTTCGCATTCATTTTAATGGCAGAGAAAGACAATATTATTATGGTTTCCCGGGTTGAGAAAGACAGGCTTGACATCCCCGAGTCAAGTTTGACAACCCCCCGAGTCAAATTTGACATCCCCCGAGTCACAAATCGATCTGTACGTTCCTTTGTCCTTTGGGTTATTAACCGACTTGATAATCATGTCCCAAGGCCTGGATGGTTTGTAACGTTTACTCACGGTTATCAAGCCATGGCGGGTGTTTGTTTTTCATCCAACCGAGTTAAAGAAACTACCATCCACAAGCCTTCCCGCAATCGTTAGATACCCTTATTAACTCAACTTGACTTGGTTTCGATTTCAGTTGTACGTGACAAGAAGTAGGGTCGTCTGTCCAACCTCGTGGGTTTTCTCCGGGTCCCCTGGTTTCCTCCCACTGCTAAAGACCTCTACGCGCAAGTGAATTATCGAAATAAATTGAAGCATATGTTAGTTACGAAATGACCTAGTTTGTATCTTATCAAGTAATATTATTTCATCGATCGTCCAAAGTGTAGCTCGTCCCTTTACCTGGGCTGACATCAGCTGGTCAAACCGAGAGTATGTTTACGGTAATCTGGGTTACTATCAGCTGGTCCTACAGAGAGGATGTTTACGGTAAATTGTAGCTTGTCCCTTTAACATGGGCTAGTATCAGCTGGTACAACCGAGAGCATGTTTACGGTAAACTGTGCCCTGTCTCTTATCTGGTCTGATATTAGCTGGTCCAACCGAGAGGTTGTTTGCGGTAAACTGTACCTTGTCCCTTTAACCTGGTCTGACATCAGCTGGTCCTACCGAGAGGATGTTTACGGTAAAAGCTAAAGTAATTTCCATGGCCTCTCCGTCAGTCAACGAGATTCCCTGCTTGAAGACGAAAAGTAACTTAGGTTCCCTGGAGTCGAGCTGCTGGTGGCCACCGACTCGGATAATCAATAATTTGGTTTCACTGACTTCTGGCAGCTGAATAGAACCAGCACCATGGCCTGGCTTCCATTTTCTTTCTGTTTCCTGTCCACACAGTTTTATACTACGTGTATAACATCATCAACCCTTCAAATAAAACTTCCAAGATGGCTTCAACAATCATAGAAATACCATATCAAATTACACCCATGCTCTAGACTTCATCGAGAACAAAATGGAAATAATGGAAATATACAAATATATTTATAAATAAATGGAATGAAATAAATAAATAAATAGAAAAATGGAACCGAACCACTAAAATTGAACTTTAACCTCTGTTCACAGCATGTGCAGTACTAATAATAGGAGTGATGGACATACTTGTGCGTCGAGGAGCCAGAATGAATGAATGAATGAATGAATGAATGAAATGAATGAAATAGGGTTTAACGTCCTACTGTTCAGTACGAGGGATTTTTTCTACTATGACCTACTCTTATATCGAATTCCATCTGTCCAGGACCTTGATTTTTCGTCCTCTCCTAACGACTAGATAGCTATCCTTGCCAGGCATTCCTTCCTGCAGCACTGACAAGAGAAAAACAATGCCGGAAAATCCCGATGAAGTTTCTTCTAGGCCAACACCAATCAAAAACACTAGGCACATTGTCTTTGATTCGAACCAGCAATGCTCTCGTGTTTGTTTTTCTAAACTGGAACCTCAAAAGTAACGACGCGATATTCAAACTCATCGACTGTCTAGTCGTTCGGATGGTACGAAAAACTAAGGTCCCGTGTACACATTGGCGTGCACGTAAAAGATTCCTTGGCAGTTGGAAAACTATATATAAGAGTAAGTCGTAGCGCCGCTGCCCGGGCAAAATTACCCTCATAGCAAAACAGAAGGACGTTAAACCCCATTTCATTTCATTTCTCTCCTCGATATATTCCGTTAATTTAACCAACGGCGTTTGTAGATGACCTAATCCTCTATAAATATCTCTATACGCAAATATATTAATTATTATTCACAAAACCCCACCCCACCCCCAAATTTTGTGGTTTCAACCAATGACGTTGGTTATGTTAATGACCTAAACTTCTATAAATAACCCTACAAGAAAACGTGATTTATACAACGCAGTATTCATAAAACTAAGCTTTTAAACCGAAACCCTCACCACCCTCTCCCCTCCACCCCATCCCATCTCAGCATTTCGTGGATTTAAAGAAACGTTCTCACAAATGTATTTATCGGGTGGTTATTTCCAATAACAATGACAATTTGGGTATACTACGGAAAGCAGAAATATCCCATCTTACTAGAAAAATACTGGATACCCTGGGCAGCATACGGGATAAAAATGAAATGTAAGGGTTTCCCTACTCGGCAACCCTAAATAGGAATGCCTGGTCGTGTGACGTCGGAGGTTGCCGGTTGAACGCAAAGATTTTCTGATCTCTCAGCGTTGGTGAACCCTTGATGTATATGTTGATAAATTTGATGGTGAGCGTAAACGTTCAACAGTTTCTGGGATAAAAACCACGGAAAAAGACGTTGGCAGTGGATAATCCGAGAATTAATTAAGCTTCGATATTTTTGATAAATGGACAGCGATTAAAGACAACATCGTCTTGTATATGCAATGGATTCCCCGCCGGTTTCGCACCCGTTGCTATGTACTGGGTCAGGCAAGACACGTGACACAAACCTGACGTTTTTAAATAGATTTTTTATAGCAAGGATATTCCCTTACGATTACAATGTTCGAGAAGGATTTGAAGCAATGTTTTGATAGATTATTAATTTTGAATATGTTTTACTCCAAATATAACATCAAATCATCCAGTTAGTACGTGTGAAGGTATCTTTAACCAATAACTGCGGATCCAGGATTTTCAGTAAGAAGGGGCGTGATTTTTGAGTGGAAAAAATGCCCCCAAGGACTAATTTCATACTAATCCTGTAAATTACGATTTCCCACCTAAACTTTTTTTGTTCTCCTTTCTCGCGAGAATATATGGGGCTCAGAAAATAGAGGGGGTGTGCGCCGGGTGCGCCCCCCTCTGGATCCGCGCCTGAAACTAATTAAAACACAGACCGTATTTCGTTTCGTTTTTTAGGCCATCAAAAGTATAAAAAAAAACGAAACGAAATATAAATCTGTATTTTAAACAGATTGTAGGATTTCTATAATGCGGCTATTCGTAAAACAGGCAGCCCCCCCCCCCTCTCCCAGGATTTCGGGGATTTACGTAATGACACTGAAATTTATGGATGACCTTCCTTAATTTCTAAAAATAAACCCACACACAAATAAAGTTTTAAACAGCGCTGTATTCATAAACGTAGTCATATTTAAACTGGACTATTACAGCGTAGTATTGACAACATTAGTTTTATTCAAGTATAAGATTGTATCGAGCGAGTTAACCTATTTAATACAGATACAACTGATATGATATATAGGTCAATATATAATAGATATTGATTATTGGTTTATAACAGGTGTATAATAATATACCTATATATATCATCTTATGTAATATATGTTATGTTATCTACATATATAACGGTTGTACGTGACAAGGAGTAGGGTCGCCTGTCCACTCTCGTGGATTTTCTCCGGGTCCTCTGGTTTCCTCCCACTGCTAATGTTCCCTACGCGCAAGCCAAGCCAATTATTGAAATAAAATTAAACTATATGTTAGTCCCGAAATGACCTAGTTTGTGTCGAGTGGACGACAAACCCTATTTCTCCTTCTCCCTCTCACAGATATAACATTTGGCCTGGGTAGTGCCATTTGGCCTGGGCGCCGGTGTCCGGGCAAAATTTCACTTATTGCACACTGTATGGCGTTTGCCCGCCTTCATTAACCCAGTTCGGAGCAGAAACAATAGGACGTTAAACCCCATTTCATTTCATTTTCATTTGGCCTGGGCAGTGCCAGTTTAAAACCAGGACAATACGTCATTTTGATTGGACAGTGTCATTTTGGTAGGGCAATGTCATTTTACCAGGACATTTTGCCACGGCAGTGTCATTTTACCTGGACAAACATTTTGTCAAAACAAGAGTCGTTTTGCCAGTCATTTTGACAGGGTAGTGTAATTTTGCCACGACAGTGCAATTTCTCCAAGGGAGGCACTAGGGCAGTGTCATTTTGCAAGGACAGTGTTATATTTTTGTCAAGACCAGGTTGTGTCATTTTGCCAGGGTGGCGACATTTTACCAGGGCTTATTTGAATATTATTCAACAAGTAGATATTGAATATTATAAACTGATAGATATTAAATATTATAAAAGTGGTGGTTATTGGTAGTTATTATATACTATTAATATATCACACCTCGTGTCATTGTAATACATTGTATACATGTATAATATAAGTCTATGATCTACGCAAACACACCGGTACATAAAGGTTGTAGTCTTTTATTAGGTCGATATTTTAATACAATCGATTAGTAGTGACACGTGATGACTTTTGTTCTTTTTTAGTTTGTCAAACTGGGGTCGGAAATATGGGTTTAGCAATGTCAAACGTCAGGTGTGGTTAACAAATAGGGTTTAACGTCATAGTTTTCTGAATAAATAAATACGTGCAATTTCAACAACTGCCAATGGTTCTTTGTGTGCAAGGGGTGGGGTGTCATTTGGTCAAGTGGCGTGGTTTCGAGTAAGGGTTGTCTTCCAGCCTCGTGGGTTTTCCCCGGGTTCTCCGATTTCCTCCAACTTCTAAAGACCCATACACGCATGCGAATTAAATGAAATAAAATTAAACCATATTTTAGTCCCGAAATGACCTAGTCTGTGTCGAGTGGACGTTAAACCCTCTCTATCTCTCTCGCTCATTTTAGTCCAATGACAGTGTGTAGACTTTCGGATGGGACGTAAAACCGAGGCCCCGAGTAGGCCTTCACGTGAAAGAAGCCCACTCACTGTGTCTTCCCTAAAATGGACCCCACAGATCTACCTTTAAGTGACAGCCAGCGGGTACACGGGACCTGTGTTTTTCTACCCTCACAACAACCAGACGAGTCCACCATCTTACATCACTGATAAGGAAGAACCCATTAGTCATCACCGGGATGGAACAACCGGACGTCCTGGTCATTGTGCCATCACACCACGATGTTTCTCAGTCATCCCCGGGTTGGAACAACAGGACGTCCTGGGTATTGCGCCATCCATTGTTTACTCATTGAATCACCGCAGTGTTTCTCGGTCAAAACCAAAGGTAACGACACAGATGGTTAATTCCATGCTACGTCGCAGCACGCGTAAGAGCCAGTGGAGAACACGCGCGCTACTGACATCTGTGTCGTACTTTTGGTTTTGACCCCTCTGACTTTGTACCGTTGATTACAGATTAAACATCCATTAAACATCCATATTGATGTGTTCCCATTTGAATATTGTTCACAATAAGAAGCAAAATAAATAAGATATGTTTACAGGTTCATTTTTGTTATACGAAAAACTAAGTGATGCGTTTTCTATGGCGCTCAGTATATTACCAAGCTCTCAACTCATTACTGCCATTTAACTGGACGGAAAGCAGAAAGAGCGTCGGTACCCATGGGAACTCCCAGCTTCATATTGAATGGGTCAACCGTCAAGTAAGATTATACAAAATCGATACTCTCGTTCATAAACAGGACCGTTTGGGGGCATTTCGTGATCCAGTGTAAGGCCATTGGTCACGAAGCTGACCTTTTGCTTGACGAACTATTCTCTGTATTAAAGGGAAGGGGGTGAAATGAGGTTTAACGTCCTCTCGACATAAAAACCAACATATGTTTCAAGTTTCATTTTATTTCAATAATTTGCTAGCAAATTCGGGGACCCGAAGAAAACCCACGTGCTTGGACTGGAGACCTTACTCCTTGTCACGTACAAGCGGGAAATTGAAACCACACCAGGTGACTAAATGACAGACCTTATGATATTAAGCGCACGCGTTAAAACATCCGGCCACCCAACCCCCTCTCTTGTAAAGTATTGTGAAAATTCTATCTCTTAACAGTATATTGTGGGGGGAGGGAGGGGGTGGCCGAAGGGTTAGCACGTGCGTGCTGTATCATAAAGCCTGTCATTGAGTCAACTGCCGTGGTTTCGAATCCCTGGTTGTACGTACGGGTAGGGTCGCCTGTCGAACCTCGTTGGTTAAACCCCATCTCTCTCTCTCACTCTCTCTCTCTCTCATATTAGTTCCAGTGTTTCAATTCTCTTCTATTTACAACGTAATGATGAGTTGACAATCGTGTCAACATTCCGACATCCTACAACGGGCTGTCGTCAAAACAAGCCAGTCGAATCTATAATTTTCGCTACGTTCAAATCTAAGAATCCAAACCAAAAAAGTATATTAATTGTCATTTTAGCGAAGAAGTCGTCAAAAATTCGATATGCAAATGGCGATGTATAAAAGAAACCCTCCAAGATCATCTGATAACACGTCTGTTTTTCAATTTTTTTTTTTGGCGCACACATTTAAAAAAAACCCTTGAAGATTATCCAATGAAACGGTCTGTTACGGTGACTTCTTCGCGTGGCATGCACGGAACTGTGGGTAAATCATTAGGTAACGTCAATGCTGATTGATCAATCAATGGCTGACGTCAAAGGTCAAAAGTGGCTCGTGTGACCCCTGAATAGACCATTCAGTAGAACTAGTCAGATCTTCGTGTAGTGTAGGCCATCGAAAAAATATAAAAACAAACCAACAAAATATAGATCGGTATTTAAAGCAGGTTGTGGACTGGGGTGATGGCGGGAGCGCTAACCAGATACTTGCCGGGTGCTACTATTCAAAATATTTCTTATTTACCCTTTTCTCCAGAATTGCCAGAGAAAAATCCCACGGTAAAGTAGACAAAAAGGGGAATTTGTTACATTTAAACAGTTTGTGAAATTCCTATTTCTGTTTCATATTTTTGCGCAATATTGTCCGAGCGTATAGTTTTAATTTCTTACTATACGTGGAAACACCTCATTAACTTAGAAAAGAAATAGCCCCGAGCGGATCCAACCAAATAAATTCACTCTAGCTCTTTGAATCTAGATAAATACACATATCCTTTTTATGTTTATATATAATAAAGGATTTAGGTGCATTTTATCTTTGAAACTTGCACAATCTGTAGATTTTATATTTGTAAACGGAGCTATAATGCGAATCAATGTTCTCAATTTATAATAGTTACATTTGATGTATGCAAAGGATCGGTCCACCACAAGGTCTGTTATTGAGTCAAGTGGCGTGGTTTCGAATCCCCATTTGTACGTGACAAGGAGTACTGTCGCCTGTCCAGCCTCGTAGGTTATCTCCGGTTTCCTCCCAAAGCTTCGGACACCTACCCACAAGCGAATACTGAACCATGTTAGTCCCGAAATAACCTAGTTTTCTCATATTAGATCAAACAATGAGAAGGATAAAGTACATAAAAGTCGTTTATCTAGAAAAATAAAGATCCGTGAAAATGAAAATTTCAACCGCACGGGGATAATTTAATACTAAAGGGACACGGACTCAAGAAGTTACAATAAGCATAGCCTGTCTCATGTACGACACTATAGTAATTACCCAACAATTATTGATTTTCCATAATTTGTCTTTTATGGGATGGTATCAATTTAATTTATTCCACAAAATTATTTTGTTTTTCTTAAACCTACCAAACTATTTTTATTTTAAAATGTCAAGTGTTCGAGAATTAAAAAGCTTTATTTTTCATACCTACCACCACCATCGTTAAGGTCGTTTTTAAAAATTGCATATCATATGTTTTAATCTTTCTCAAGTATTGCTGTTGTTTGTCACGGTTGTGTCAACTCTAGTCCGAGACAGGCTGAGAATTAAAACTCCTCACAAAATGTTAAAAATAGACTAAAACTTTAAAAAAAAATCCCACCCCTTCTTTCTACACAGACCTTATGTTATATTATTTACCTATACTTATTATATAGGTCTATAGTGAACAGGTGCCCGTGGCTACAGGCAGGCGTTATGGAGACATCCAAACAGCGTATATAATATATACTAAAGGCCATATATCAGTGTATAGACGTAGTGTGTCCGTCATGCTTCGTGAATTTTCCTTTTCCTTGTGTGTGAACTACCCCAGCCTGCCTGAAGCCGGTGTCTAGCGAGTAATCTTTGTACGGCTCGAGTACTGACTGTGTGTGGAGTAAGTGGAGCAGTGTGCGTAACGTCCCTGCGTCTTAACCAACTACACTGTAACAAGCCAACTCTATATATACCATACTACAAGCGAGGAGTGAACTCTGTGTTATATCCATTAGTACACGCCCTCCAGGGGAAATACGTCATTGCCACACGGTGCCTACCCACGACTCACAACTCTTATTCACGTGGGTCGGCTACCCAATCAGGGCAGGGGCAAACGCGCGTGACGCAGATATACAGCCAGCCTTATATGGAAATCTAGTTGTCCGACCCCCACCCTACAGTGAAGAAACGGGGGACGGGATACGAATACACCTACTCGAAAAAATATACGAACCCCAGGGATAAAGTGAAGAAGGAGCTATCGATATTTGGTGAGTACATTATCTTCATCATGGTTAAAAACATCGAGCTGTGGACGGTATAACTTATACAATATCTCTCTCACTCCATCGACCGAACGGCAATATGGTTGCACGAGCTACAGCATGCACGAGGCCTAGGGGGGTCAGGCAGTTAATATGGTCGCCATAGCAAAACGAGAGCTAACCGAGCCGATAGAAGGGACTTGGTTTCATTTATTTAATGGGGTAAAACTTAATTTGTTTTAAATTCTCTGTCATCATTTTCTCACAGTTCGGTGAAGGGAAAAAGTAAATATGGCCGAAGCTGAGCGGAAATCTGTCGAGAGATTAGTCAAAAGTGGGTGGGTAAGATAAGAACGCAGCGATGGAGCGAGGTGGTAGGGAAAGGCTGAATCGACCGACTCGACAACAACGTGTCCTTGACAAACATTTACAAAATTATTACCAACATTTCTCCATTTTGAATAAAAAAGAAGTGTTTAAAACTTAGGAAAACATCGTATTTTACTGTTATTCAATGCTAATTTAAGGTTCCACGTGTTGGAGTTAAAAATAGTAACAAATTACGTAGTATGTATATAATATTAAAAAAAGGAAATACATGAAGTAATGCACATAATATACCACATTAAATTATATTCTTTTCGTACTCAATACTCAATAACATTATTCAAAATGAAAAATATATTACCCATCACCGTGTCTTCACTGTGAACTATATAAAGACACAAATTATAAATGAGATAAATAATTTAAAAAAAGTGTGAGTTATTGCTGATAATGCACGGTAATTACTGTGATATATCACTCAATATGTACCAGTTAGAATTAATGAAATGGAGGCTTATTTCAATGTAGTTAAAATAAACACTGGTTCATTAGAATATATTCAAGTGCATTTATTATATGGTGACCCCAGTTGACCCCAAATGGTTACAATATTTTTTTTTCTGTAGCAGTCAATTTTAACTGTGTTTTATTCATGACTTGGTTGGACAGGAATAGGTTGAAAGCTGCAGGCTCATGCCATCATGATAGGAAGTGGTTTAAAAATAAAAATATTATGCAGTCGTGTCCCGAGTTTAGTTGGACGACAGAATGATTAAATAATGTGATACATTACTCGAACACGACATTGTGCATCGGTAAAAAAAAAAAAAACAGAATAAGAGATATACATTTATAGAGCATAACTTTATTGATTAATTAGGCCTACAATCTTTGTGGGGGGGGGGCGTGGGGAGAGGGTTGGTTAAGTGGGATTTAGAATTGAACAGGGTGAAATTATGAAAACAGTTCTGTAGAATAATACACAATTATATTTAAACGACACGAGGATCATTGAAAACAGTTCAGTTTCATATTTAGATGTGAAACTTTGGTTATTAACTTATGGCAGATTTATTAGGCCTACAATATACTTTTTGGGGTGGGGGTGGGATGGTGTTAAGTAGGGTGTAGTAACTGAACCCATTATAATAATGAAAACAATTCTATGGAAGTCATAATTACTTGAAAACGACATAACCTAGCTCCAATTAAAATCAATTTATGGTCGTCCATAAAACTGTTGTAATTGTTTTTATTTATTTTTTTTGTTCTAATGAACCAAATTCACTGTTATTTGTATCTTTGAAGTTGGGGTGGGTGGGGTCATTCGACTTTGTTTCTAACCTTGTAGGTTTTCTCTGGGTTCTGTAGTTTTCTCCTTCTGCTAAAGACCCCTATGCACTTTGCACATCACAAGCAAATTATTGAAATGAAATTAAATCGTATGTTAATTCAGATATGATCTAGTTTGTGTTGAGTTGACATTAACCACTCTCTCTCTCTCTCTCTCTCTCTCTCTCTCTTAGATTCTCTGTTTTTCTGAGTTTAATTTTGTCTAGGAAGATGTGTATCTAGCTATCCATAATTTTTCGGCTGCTTATAGATTTATTTAATTCTGAATGTACTGAGGTTTGGTCTTTCTGACTTAAAAAAATAAATTGGATTAATTTTTCATATTCAAAAGTGATATTCCTTTAGAGGCATTTACAAACTGGATTGAGTAAAAAAAGAAAATAACAGATACTTATTGAAGAACAATTATTTATTTATTTATTTGAGTGATGTTTTTCTCAACGTTATCAAGCATTTTGAAAAGAAATTTATATTCTCGTTCTCCCAATGATTGTATATTCAAACCCCTACTTGGTTAGTGAACGCTTTTAACAAATGTTTGGAAAAGTTTGTGATATAAAAATAATACAAGTTTTTGTAAATATATCTGAGCAGCTCTCTGACTTTTTCCTGCGGTACTGTTCAGGGGGTGAACATGGTAGTTTCAGAGAACTCTTCACCGAATATTTGGAAAAAATCTCAATGAAAAATAATACAAGTTAATGTAAACTTGGCTAGGAGATAGTGTGTTGAGCAGCTCTCAAACTGTTTTACTGGGGCACTCTTCGCGGGGGGAACATGGTAGTTTTATAGAGTGCGGTATGGGCAGAGACTATATTTGGCCGGACGACAGCTTCAATAATTCTTTGTCAGAAGTGAAGTGTTAGCTTTCTATAATTGTGTGCTTTCCCATCCTCGATTATTTGAACAACAAAATGTCCCTTCGTGCTTCAAACAGGGGTTATAAGTTTTCAAATTTTTTTAGCCGTTCTTTTCGATTGCCAAATTTTGCTGTCAGGGCGTCAAACTTTGTTTTTTTTGCTGGGTGTAAATTTTGAAATTTGTTTATTAGCAGACGTTTGGTCAACAAGGGAGATAATATTGATTCGTAAGATTATAAGATTTGGGGTTTGTTTTATAGTTTCTGTGAAGAACATGATTTTGACGGGTGAAATGTTGGAAAAGACAATGTTATATAATTTGTCAATGAGATTGTCAATCGAGGGATGAATGAGATTGTCAGTCGAGGGATTAATGAGATTGTCAGTCGAGGGATTTGATGTCCCTGATGAACTAAAATATTGTGGAAGTTGAATATTTAAAAGGGATTTCAGTTCAGAAATGGTTCTTCATGTCCGTTCATTATTTACAAAGATGAAATGAATAGTCGTTTGGATGGTACGAAAGCTGAGTACCATCATACACATTGGTATGCATGTAAAAGATCCCTTGGTAGATCTAATTCTGTTTTAGAATAGGTTGTAGTGCCGCTGTCGGGGCAAAATTACCCTCATAGCGCACTGAATGGTGTATTCCAGTCTCCATTATCCCACTTTGAAGCAGAATAGTAAAACGTTACACCCCATTTCATTTCGTTTTCCAAATTAAAACTAAATTAATAACGAAGATTGTGATGTTATGATTTTGATTTTTCAAATTCACTAAAATAACCATATTTTCAGATAGAATTAAGTTTTGTAGCAGTATGTATGAGATGGCTTCATTATCTTCGAAAGAAAACCTTTAAAATCCATTTCATTTCGAAGGGAGCCATCTTTAATTAGATAATCCAGGATAATCTATGTTTTTTGAAAATTTCAATAAGTAAGTATTTGTTTTGGTGCAGCAGTGTACACACGTAGGTAAACGGAACCACCTTCTTTATTTAATAAACATTATTATGAATGACGCTATTTATCAATACTCCCAAGGCCGAGGAAAAGTAGGCCTACATTGTACTTTAAAATGTTATTAAACTACATGTAGTGTTGAAATCAGTCGGCATACCTTTTATCAATACTCCCAAGACGAAGAAAAAGTACAGGTACTTTAAAAGGTTAATAAGACATTGAACCATTGTTGAAATCGGTTTGTTTCGGCATACTTTTTATTTTGTATTTTTATCATTTATCATGAAACTGGAGGAAAAGTACCGATACTTTGAAATGATAAAAAGATATTAAACCTGTACTAATATCGGTTTATGTTGGCGTTCCTGTACATTTATTTTATCTTTTTATCATTTACCGTGAAACGAAGTAATGCAGCTTTATGGTTGTGTGGATATTTTTGGATATAGATACATGTATAGATAAAGTAAGCAGATGGGGAAATTCCCAGGGTGTGTTGTATAAAGTTTAGGGGTGACGTTAGCCTAAGGATCGGCAAGTCACTATATTAAACACCTAATCTTCTTCTATTAGGATTGATACTGTTCATGATGACTGAAGTAGACCTGATCACAATAGTACACTTTCTCTGCTTTAAAAGTAACGGTTTCATCAGAGAAAGAGAGGGGGGGGGGAAGAGAGGGAGGGAGAGAGAGAGATGGGGTTTAAGATTAAGGTCCATTGGTCCGAAACAAACTAGGTCAGTTCAGGACTAACATATGGTTTAATTTTATTTCAATATTTTAGCAGCAGGAAGAAACCAGAGTCCCCGGTGAAAACCCACAAGGGTGGACAGGCGACCATACTCCCTGCCATGTACAACTGGGGATTCGGAACAACTGGGGATTCGAAGCCATGTCAGTTGACTCAACATGCAGTTTGTTACTTCCTTGTTTTGTTCAACAGTTGTCCTGTATTTGTATCATCTCTAGGAATATCTATATCTAACTAGACCATCTTTACTGTATCATCTCCACTTGTACGTGACGGGGGTAGGGTGACCTGTCCAACCTCGTGGATTTTCTCTGTACCGTATCTACTCGTGGGATATGTACATGTATCTAATCCCGAAATCACATAGTTGGTGTTGATTGGTCTTTAAACCCCATCTCGCGCTCTCTCTCTCTCTCTTTCTCTCTCTCTTTCTATCTCTGGGCCTTTTTTTACTGGGATTGATTGAATCCAAGTAAGAACATCTATCTACCACTGATATTTTGATTCTGTTTTCTAATAAATTTGTGTAAATTTTAGCGTGAATTGAGCAGTGAAATATGGCTGTATTAGAATTAGATATTGGCGCAGAAAAAGGATATTTAAATGTATTATGACAATATTCATTTATCATGGAGTTAATATAAACGGGGATGAGTATTTCAGTCCATCCTCAATTTAGGGTTTTCCCAATTACTAAATTTTATTCTATATGTACTAAGACGACCATTGAATTCAGAGAAACAAAAAAAAAAAAATAGGCTTAACTGACATTTCCGTTATTGTTGAGGGTGAGCTAGTGTAGGGGAGGGGTCCATACGTTTATAGGGTAATTGATTCATAGCAAGTACAGATGTATACGAGACATTCCTTTCCGCCCCAGGGGGTTAGGTGGCCAAATGCTTTAATCCGTCATTGAGTCGTGGTTTCAGTTTCCTGCTGGTACGTGACAAGGAAAAGGTTCATCTGTCCAACCCCTGGTGTTTTCTCCGAGTCCTCAGGTTTCCTTCCACTGCTAAAGACCCCTACGCGCAAGGGATTTATTGACATAAAATTGAACCATATGTTAGCCCCGAAATGACCTAGTTTGTGTTGAGTGGATGTTAAAACCCATTTCTCCATCACATCCCTCCCCTCCCGCCACTTTGGATATTATTGTAGTATATATACACATGTAGTTTAGTTTGAATAGGTCGCTACGATCAAAAAATTGTCTCTATTAACCAATGAGAGTTGAACAGCAGATCAGATTCTAATCCATTAAATATCGCAGACTAGTGTTGACATGGCAAATTGATTATGGTCCGGATAAGTTAATTAATGTCTAATTAATAGTTTAGATAACATTTCAGGCCGAAACAAAGACCTGCAATAGTATATTGCATAATGTATGTTTAATTCTATTTGATAATTAACAGATGTATTCATGTAGTGAATATACCGTGTAATTGTATGATATATTTACATCAATATTACCCTGATAATCAGGTCTATAGTCTTCATTTACCAGACATAAATGTACATAGTTGATCAACACTGCATGTATGTTGAATATCATATCATCCCAGTTTAGAAAAAATACATTGAATAAAAAAACCCCAAACAAACTCGGGTTGAGAAGCTGTTGCGGTTTGGTCGATAAAGTTCTATTAATTTTTGTAGGAGTATTGTGGGAGAGTGTGTTGTATGGCTTGAGTTTAGCTAGGGAGGGGTCGGTTTATGGAGTCAGTGATGCATGACAGTGTCAGCTTTATTTGTGAACCGCCCCACAGCTGTGGTATGAAGTAGTAATATGTCGACAAGCCCCGGAGTCATTTATATCAAACGACTACACACGACATTAAACGCTCTCATTTCTATCTTTTTTTATGCATTTTAACACAAGGTGTCATTTTAACCCCTCACAATGTGGGCTATATTTTATACTGGACTAAATATTTTATATACCATGAGAACTAGCAGATATTCAAGCTTTGGTTGATTTGTTTTAACAAGTTCATTTACTAAACAGAGAAATAAAATAAATAGAATTTTCAGGAATTGTAATATTTGATATTTTAAGTGCATTTTGCCATGGCAGCAACAATATGTATCCCTTGCTGTTTACACAGGGAGTTGGGGAATGGTCGAATGGTTAGCACGTTTGGTCGGTCATTGACTCAGCTGGGGTGGTTTCGAATCCCCGGTTGTGACAAGGAATAGGGTTGCCTATCAAACCTTGAGGGTTTTCTCCGGGTCCTCTGGTTTCCTTCCACTGCTAAAGCCCCTGTATGCGCAAGCAAATTATTGAAAATAATTGAACCATATGTTAGTCTCAAAATGACCTAGTTTGTGTCGAGTTGACGTTAAATCCCATTTCTCTCTCTCTCCTTTTGTGTTTATTTCTAAAACTCTTTTTTTTGTGTTTTGCTGAATGCAATTGAGTAATGAGATTAGATTGAATATGTTTGTCTCGAAATACCAAAAAATTGTTTCAAATAAATTTGATAACAATTCCATAGATGTGGTCAAGAAACATCGTGCATCGAGGTGGAAGTCCTAAATAACTTGGTTTCCGTTAAACTAATATTTTACAATGTCTATTAAGACGAGGCCAAACAATTTCTAAACATTTTATTCGTGTCTCCAATTTCACGGTTTACCCATCCCCTCGGTACAAGCTAGACTTCGTTCATCAAGTGGGCTTTAGATTTCTTAGCTCAGGAACTATTTTGAAATATAAGAGGCGTTGCCCTGGCAACATTCGGTCTCTGTCTCCCACTGCACCTGAAATGGAAAAAAAAATCAATAAGGCTCCTTACAAGTGGGAGTTAACTGCCACAGTTGCTGGGTACCGTGTATACATACATCGTGTCTTCAGATGAACAGACGGGCAACGCTAATCTCAGTACAGTAGCCATGACGAAATATTATACAGACAATGGTCAGCTTGAACTCAGGTGCAGAGATTTGCCGATTCCCGGGACTAATCCCTGTGTTGTATACCTCCAAGACTAAATACAGGGCCATGACGAAATATTATACAATGGTCAGGTTGAATTAGAGTACAGATGCGTGCAGAGATTTGCCGATGCCCGGGACTGATTCCATGATTGTAGTATACCCCCAAGACTAAATACAGGGCCTAGTACTCAGCACTGTAAGAAAGGAAGCCATATTTTCAAATAGACTACATTATTTAAGAGTTAAATCTGTCTTTCTTTAGGCCTTAAATGTTATATAAACTATTAATTAGACATTTATTACCATGACAACACCATAATTAACTCTGGATGCTCACGATTTTATCTAGATTAATTTAAAAAATGGAGAAACAAGGCTAAGACTCAAATGACCAGTACAATACTTACGATAAATGCACACATCTTGTCAAAACCACAACCATTGATAAATTTACTCATTAAAAGGTAATTTGAACCTAGGGGTTCTTTTTTCTATCTCTCGATGGTCATGGTCGGTTCTATCTGGGGTTTGATGGCCGAAAGGTTATTGTGTGCTGTATCATAAGGTCTGTCATTGAGTCAACTGGCGTGGTTTCAATTCCCTGGTTGTACATGACAAGGAGTAGGGTCGCCTGTCCAACCCACGTGCGTTTTCTCTGGGTACTTCGGTATCCTCCAAAAGACCCCTACCCACAAGCGAATTATTGAAATAAAATTGAACACGTTAGTCCCAAAATGACCTAGTGTGGTCAAATGGACATTAAATCACATTTTTCCTTCTCTGTTCTGTCTGTGTATTAGTGTGCAGTTCTCCTAGATTATTATTTGAGATTACCGTTCATAAGGTGGATAGTTTTTAAGATGAAATCAGGCAATTTGAATGATTTGTGTGATTTTTGTGTCCCAGAACAGTTAAACAACTTGAATCTTAGAGATTTTACCATGGTAGATGGTGTTTTTGTTGACTGTGATTTGATGAGTCACAATACAAAGATGTAATAGTGAAGTGATTTAAACCTAACATTATACTCAAGACAACATCTAGTGACAGGCTCTAACACTTCATTCATTCATATTCATTCATTCATTCATTCATTCATTCATTCCAATGTTGATACTCTGATTGTAAATTGCAGAACTTTTTTAAACAGTTTAAAGTTTAAAGCAATAAATGTTCAAATTGAATTTTTAACTTAATTACAAAACAAAATGGTTGCTGATGTCACATTGACACTTGTCATACATTTAACTCCTTCGGATGGGACAAAAATACATGTTAAAGATCCCCTGATAGTAAATCCAGTATATACCATTGTGTGCACGTTAAAGATCCCCAGTGTTGTCCTATGTATACCTTTGTGTGCACGTCAAAGATTCCCTGTCTTGGTCCTATGTATATCTTTGTGTGCACATTAAAGACCACTGACAGTTGGTCCTATGTATACCGTTGGAAGCACGTTAAAGATTCCATGGCAGTATAGATTAAAAATAACAATATGTCGTTCGAGTTGCACCATTCACTGAACAAAACATCCTTCACAGGACACTGCGTGATGACATATATATCCGTCTTCATTTGGTGTAATGATTTAGGACAGTAAATCCCATCTCATTTCATTAATTTAACTGGCTGAATACACCCAATTAAACTTGGTTTAGGATTTACCAAATGTTTGGTGATCAAGCGATCTATTGTGCATGATTTGATCATAAGGTCAGGCATATTGGCAAGTATCAACGCTAATATGGGTGGCCGAAATTTTCCGGTAATACTTGACGTCCTCGCGGAAACTGCCAATAAAAGGGCTGACAATCGAACCTTTGTTTAGTAATGGAATCACGACAATAGGAATATGAACTCATCAGTCGTCACCATTTACATGTAGGTCTATTTCTAGTCCAAAACATTTATAACTTAGCTCAGAATAAAATAATTAGAATGAAATTTTCAATATAGTCGTTTTTCATTATCTATTTTTGAACTATTATAGCAGGAATTGTCAGCTCTTTATCTAAATCTTACGTTCATGTAATGCATTTTTAAATAACGACCCTATGATTTACGCTTTCTACAACCCACAGATTTTCATCTTGGCTAATTTTCTTATTTTTGTCCAACTTTTAAGGAAGTAAAAAACAATTCACCAGAATCCAGGAGAAATAAAGACAGCTAATTCTGAGAATTATTAATAGGAAATTCCTCTTTTGGTTGGATGATGAATGGGGAGTTTAAAACAAAAAAGTGTGATAACTAAGAAAAAAACGGTAAATGTACGTTCGGCAATCACCTCCAGGATAAAATCCTAGAATAAATGAGACAAAAATATAGTAAAAGAATGTTTAAATAAAATATTTTTATATCTGTCGTTTTATTCATAAATACTAAATTGATTAGAAAAACGGTAAAAAAAAGTTCCTTATGATAAATTTATTCAGATGTTATTAAAAAAATACGAAAATTTATCACAGAGTAAGGAGTTATATTTTTTGTGTGGCAGAATATTTTATTTTCAAACTCTTTCATGTTGGTTCTGGATACAATTTTTTGGGGGTTTTAGCCGAGTGAGTGTTTTTATGCTTGTTTTAATCATAAGAGCGAAATTGGAAAATCAATTACTTGGTGTTTGAGTATCTTCTTTTCCGTAATTTGTAGTTTTTGTTTCATCTTAATTTCAATAAATGAATTATTTTTAAAGACATATATTATGATGCAATCACTACAAGTTATGAGTTAAACGTACATTATACAAGATCTAAATCTAACTATTGCACGTCTTTCTTTAGGCCTGATATGTTATCTTAATTATTAATTAGACATGAAAGATACATTATGGGAGATAAGATAAAGAGTTGGCAGTTCTCACTATAATAGTTAAAAACTATATAGTGTAAATGTAATTTGCTGAAAATTTCAGTCAAATTGATCCACTATAGGCCGAGAACGGAGAGCGTGAAATTTCTGAATAGCCTCGGTCATCATTACTGAAATCATTAATAAAAACAGAGTAGTCTCGATTATCCAATGTTGTGATTTGATTACAATGGCCGTTCAGCGGCATATTTGAATCTAATCCAGCTTTCATCGAAGGCTAGCCCTGACATCTTAGAGTTTATTATGGTCTGGATAAGTTAATTAATGTCTAATTAATAATTTAGATAACATTTCAGGCCCAAAGAAAGACACGTAATAGGCAGATTTTGCTCTTGCATACTGCAAGTTTAATTAACTTATCCAGACCATAATCAACTCTCGATATCAACGCTAGCCTGCGATATTTACTGGATTTGAATCCAATTTACTGCTCAAGACTAGGTTTTTTACCGTACCGACTTTAGTAATGATGGCAAGGCCAGGCCAAAAATTCAACTGCTAAAATCTCGGTTCAGAGCAGATCAATTTGACTGATATTTTCAGCAAATTCCCTTTTTATTATCTGGTTTTTATACGCCCACATAGAAATGTGGACGTATATTGCCGTCGCCCCCGTCCGTCCGTCTGTCGGTCCGTCCGTCCGTCGGTCCGTCGGTCCGTCCGTCCGTCCGTCCATCGTCCACAATTGCTTGTGAACGCACTAGAGGCCAAGGTTAATATCCGATTGACTTTAAATTTATACACAGTGTTTAAGGTCATGAGAAGAAGAAGCCTATTGATTTTCAGCAATATCCGATAATTACTGCCAGAGTTATGTCCCTTGATCACTTTGAAAAATCTTGTGAACGCTCTAGAGGCTAAAGTTAATATCCGATTGACCTTAAATTTATACACAGTGTTAAAGGTCATGAGACGAAGAAGCCTATTGATTTTCAGCGATATCCGATAATTACTGCCAGAGTTATGACCCTTGATCACTTTGAAAAATCTTGTGAACGCTCTAGAGGCTAAAGTTAATATTGGATTGACTTTAAATTTATACACAGTGTTCAAGGTCATGATACGAAGAAGTCTATTGATTTTCAGCAATATCCGATAATTACTGCCAGAGTTATCACCCTTGATTACTTTGAAAAATCTTGTGAATGCTCGAGAGGCTAAAGTTAATATCCGATTGACTTTAAATTTATACACAGTGTTTAAGGTCATAAGACGAAGAAGCCTTTTGATTTTCAGGGATTTCCGATAATTAGTGCCAGAGTTATGGCCCTTGATCACTTCAAAAAATCTTGTGGACGCTCTAAAAGTCAAAGTTAATATCCGATTTACTTTAAATTTATACACAGTGTTTAAGGTCATAAGACGAAAAAGCCTATTGATTTTCAGCGATTTCTGATAATTAGTGCAAGAGTTATGGCCCTTGATCACTTCAAAAAATCTTCTGGACACTGTAAAAGCCAAAGTTAAATCTGATTGACTTTAAATTTATACACAGTGTTTAAGGTCATAAGACGAAGAAGCCTATTGATTTTCAGCGATTTCCGATAATTATTGCAAGAGTTATGGCCCTTGATCACTTCAAAAAATCTTGTGGACACTGTAAAAGCCAAAGTTAATATCCGATTGACTTTAAATTTATACACAGTGTTTAAAGTCATAAGACGAAGAAGCCTATTGATTTTCAAAGATTTCCGATAATTACTGCCAGAGTAATGGCCCTTGATCACTTCAAAAAATCTTGTGGATGCTCTACAGGGCAAAGTTAATATCCGATTGACTTTAAATTTATACTCAGTGTTTAAGGTCATGAAACGAAGAAGCCTATTGATTTTCAATGATTTCCGATAATTACTGTCATAGTTAAGGCCCTTGATCACTTTAAAAAATCTTGTGGATGCTCTAGAGGCCAAAGTTAATACCGGATTGACTTTAAATTCATACACAGTGTTTAAGGTCATGAGACGAAGAAGCCAATTGATTTTTAGCGATTTCCGATAATTACTGTCAGAGTTATGGCCCTTGATCACTTCAAAAAAAATATTGTGGACACTATAGAAGCTAAAGTTTACATCTGATTCACTTTAGATTGATACACAGATTTTAAGGTCTTGAGACGAACAAGTATATTGATTTTCAATGAATTTTGATAACTTGAACACCTCAATTTATGATATTAAATGTTTCGTATACTAAACATTAGCGTGGAGGAGAACTTTATTAAAGCCAAACAAATTCTAATGATTTTCTGATAATTACTTAATGAGTTGTTACTCTTAATCAGATTTTAGTGTATTATAAATGTTTCATTACCGAAAAAAGTAAAAATATGCGACCACTCTTGTTGACTGCCCGGACGATTTAGCTGCTGTGGGCGTATGTTTCGTTGCCTGGCAACCTATCTTTAACTATTAAAGTGAGAACTGCCAATTCTTTATCTAATCTTCCATAATGGATCTTTAATAAAGACAATTTGTCTCTTTGATTAAAAAATTTAGAACCGATGTTTGACCTCTGCTTCTCCATATTTTTATCCCTAACAATACACGGGTGGTGTATTTTACTATCAAGGAGCTCAGAACTGACCCTGAGTTCACAAAGCATTCTCAGACTTAATCTTATTTTAACTAAGATATTGCCCTTTATAAAACTTTTATTTTCTTAATGTATCAAATACATCAATAAGAAATTATATGCAAAGTTTAATGTTTCTGGATCAAAGCAATTTCTTATGAACAGTGATTGAAAGTTTATTAGACTGCTTTGTGAACCCGGCTGCTGGTCCACTGATGTGTGGAAAAGAGATAAAACCCCAGTCAGCCGTTTGACTGGTCATTTGGGGAAGATGTACAACAGATGTGCCCACCGACCATTGAGCGTGTTAAGCGTGCAAGTCAAGTCAACATGGGGGGGGAGGCTGGTGGTCGTTTAACTCTTAATCTTTTGTCTTGGTGGATATATTCTTGGCATTAGCCATCCGTGTTTCAGGTTACCATGGTTACATCCAGACTGATCAGAGAATTAGGGTGGATGGGAGAGGGGGTTTATTATAGAGAAAAAAAACAAAAAAAACAGAAGACAAAAGTGATTTTTTTTCTTCCTGACTCACATTGTTAAATATGATTGTAGTTTGATACAAGCTGTACACCTCTGCCCTTTCCTATCGATTGGTTTTATGCACGCAATTTAGATCAAAAGGTCTGTCATTGAATCAAGTGGCCTGGTTTCGCTTTCTCCATTTGTATGTGCCAAGGGGTAGACTGCCTAACCTTGTGGTTTTTGTATATGTGTGTGTGTGTGGGGGGGGGGACTCCGCTTATCTCCAATGGTTAAAGAGACCCAAGAAAATTATTGAAATAAAAAATGTCCCAATACATTAGTCCCAGCATCTCTTACATGTAGTATGTTTTCGGAAGACCCCTCTCTCTCCCTCTCCCCCTTCCCCTGAGACAGGAAGTTTTAAGGGTACAACAATTAGTGGCATTAGTGTCAGACCAATAGAACAATGAGAATGGTGAAGCATGATAATTAGATTGTTCCTGGACAATGGGACAAAGGACTGGCTTTCCTACACCTGCCTTTGTTTATAAAAACCCTCATCAATAAATCAATCGCGGAGGACATCGTATATTATTAATAGGGTATAGAAGAGGGGATGAAAACCTACCTTGGATTATTAATACCTGAAAATACCTGTCAAAGCCAATAAATCCATAACAGAGAGAAAGATAAGATTAACATCCATTCAGCACAACCTAGATCATTTTGGTACGAACATATGGTACATATTTTATTTCCATACTCTGGTTCAGCCTTGCGTAGGGGTCTTTTGATTTTTTGAAAATTAATAACAGAATTTGAAAATTTTTCAAAATTAAAAAAAGAGGTTAAATTGAAATGTGTACATCTTCCAACACTAATAACATTGCTCAGAATAAAGTAATTTGATTGAAATTTTCAATATATTCATTTTACATTATCTATTTTTAAACTATTATAACAAGAATTGTCAGGTGTTTATCTAAATCTTACATAATGTATCTTTAATAAATGTCAACGAACATATTTTATAATTGGGGAATATAATTATTATGGTGTTTACTATATTAGCGTAGGTATATAATATATACCATTAACCTGAACCAAATTATGTACAGTCTTATCTCGGGTTGTATTTTTTATGACTAAATCCCAACACCACCCCAGGCCTTTTTGATCATTCCCTATCATAAAAAACACCAAACAGAAAAGCTTGTCTTATGTTTTAATGGGGCCATATTAAGGGCAAAAGTTTTTTGACCTCAGGCTTAAGGTGAGAATCATAAAAAAGGGGAAAGTTTGTTGAAGAGGATTAGCGGAGACAAAGCCTTTGTATGAGGGGTGGAAGTTAAAGGGATTTTTGTTAGTAGGAAGAAAGGAAAAGTTTCCTATTGACGCGTGGATCAACATATGGAATAAAGGGCTGGGTATTGTTTATAACGCTTTGTCAACAGGTTTTCGGGGAAACTGTCAACAAGGGAACTGTATGAAGATGAGATTAGGGGTCAGACCATAAAAAGATTAAAGTTAATTGTGTTATCACACTTATGTCACAGTGAATGGTGTCATTATGTCCTCACTTTATTAAAGTTTATTTATTTAAGGGGTTAGAATTGGCCCTTATTTAACTTTAAGTAGTAAAATAGGCTATATACTTTTGAAATGCAAAACATTTTATTGTTTTTGAAAAAACATTGTGTTGATATGAAATGATAATTTTTTTGTTTTAATTTGATGAGATTGACTGACAAACTTAATCTTAAACCCCAGTGTATTATGGGGGTGGGGGTGTCGATTTTAACGAAGTTGGGCCATTAGTTGATTGGGTACATATGGGTCTGACAGATGGTTAGTACCAGGTATCTAGGTACAAGTACAGGTACACAAGCTGTTGTTAACATCTAATTAATATAATCAGTAATATATAAACTTGAAAAAGGTAGGTTATTTGGTAAGGGAAGCACTGGGGTTTTGTCAATCATTTAATAAGAGAGAGAAATGGGGTTAAAAGCTTACTCAAGATGAACTAGATCATTTTGGGACTAACATGGTATGATTTTAAAAGAAAAAGAGAGAGAGAGAAATGGGGTTTAAAGTCCTCTCGACACAAACTAGGTAATTTTGGGACTAACATATGGTTTCAATTTTATTTCAATAATTCGCTTGCGCATAGGTGTCTTTAGCAGTGGGAGGAAACCGGAGTGCCCGGAGGAAACCCACGAGGTTGAGAAGGCGCCCCTATCTCCATGCCACATACGCTCACACCAGGGATCGAAACCACAGCCGCAAGCCAGAGGTGACCGGCCAGCTAGAGGTCGAAGCGCGGCACTCTAGACCACTAGGCCATCCCAACCTCCACGATTTTAAAAGAGAGAGGGGGTTAAACATCCACTTGAGGTGAACTAGGTCATTCGGGACTAACACATGGTGTAATTTTTAACATACCAGTGGGAGAAGATGGAAGGACCCGTAGAAAACCCATGAGGTTAGGCAGGCAACCTTACTCCTTGTCATGTACTTATACAAGCTTGGGATTGAAACCACACCACTTGACCCAGGCCTTTTGATCTAAAGCAGATGCATTAGAACACATACCAAATCACGCAAGGTTGGAAAATTTGATTAATGCAAATTTGACTTTAGACCACTTCATACCACTTCTTGTTCACCTGAGAAAATCACACAGCTAATTTTTATTATCTCATGGTATGTTTTATTTTTTGTGGGTATGAATAAGAAATTTGGCAGTTTCCCCTCGGAGGTATATTTTTATTGTGTATCTTGGCTATAATTTTAAACCTATGATAGAGATGATTACAAGCTCTCCTGTCATAATAAACACATAAATTACATCTATACCATCTCAAATATTCATATTCTTGCTTGTCGAAAAAATGAATAAAGGGTTACGATGGTTGTCTTCACACAAGGTACAATTTTATGGATACACAATTACTGAGTTTGATACTAAGCGACGTTTCGACGAGGATGCTCTCGTTTTTGTCTTCGTTAGCCCCGTAAGTAGGATGTTAAAGCCCATTTCAGTTTTACCTTAAAACCCCTTTTCATTTCATTTTGGTTTGGATGTGGTCATGTCTCCATTACAGCCCTTGATTTTTGTAAACTTTCCAATCTTTCAACACTTTTCCCAAGTTTTGTGTATTTTCAAGAGAAAGTTGTTTCGTCAGAATGTAGAAGAAAAAAAAACAAAAATTTTGTATCAACTTTGCATGCCTTTATATACATGTAAGGCCACTTACATTTGATCTTCTGTTTCCCCACTTGAACGTAACTAGACCCCTATGCACACACGAATTGTTGAAATGGAATTAAGCCATATGTTAGTCCCGAAATGACGCAGTTTGTAAGGGAGGGAGGAGTGGGGTTAATAAACATTAAAAAGAACCTAATCTAACTTATAATATATCACTGTATTGTCATTCCGTGTCATGTCTTCCCCGTCTGCTCCTCAACACAACCTCTTATTTCAACCGTTACTCCAAATAATTCATATTCTTAACAACTTGTCAAAACTTTTCTTAGCCTTGTGGGAAAAGAATTTTTGCGTTGAACTACCTTGCAAGGTTATCATATTTATGGTGTATCTGAAGATTATCCCGAGGGGATTATGGGTACAGGTTTTTTTAAATAGATCGGCAGCCAGACCGGTCATATTGTTCTGCAAATATTGATCTAGAAATCTGCTTGGCAGAATTCACTGGTGAAAAATTTACCTTTTAAAAACTGAAACAATCGACACACGTTTTTTTTTTGTTTTTTTATTTCGGCAGACGGCCATTTTAAGAAAATATTTAAGACGATCTTGTTACAAAAATAAAAATCTATGAAGATAAAATGGGTTACTGAGAAATGAAATGAAATAAAATGGGGGTTTAACTTCCTGCTCCGACTGGGCTATAATGAAGACAGGCATACGCCATTTAGTGTGCTATGAAGGAAATTTTGCCTGCTCTTTTTAAATAAAATAGAATGGGGTTTAAAGTCTACTTTTCTGCCATGACTGGGCTAATGACGACAAGGGAATTCGAGAAGAAAAATAGCAAATTGTATTAAAGAAATAGTAGAAATTTGAAACAATTTTTTTATTGTTAATTGGTGTCGCTTTTCAAACGTTTACCGGTTTTCCCCCAGGGTAATAGATCTTATATAGATTAAAATCACATATAAAAACTCTTGGTATGTTTGTATTGAATGATGCAGTAATAATTGACCCTGGTTTCTTACTTTTAAAATTTATTTGCGATTTATTTACAGATTTTAGTTGAGCACAAACAAAATCAGTTAATTTTTGATAGTCTAAAATAATTTTTTGACTGATATTGCTTTTAGAGATTTAATTGTCACAAGATTATAGTTAGCAAGGGGTGCCTCCGTCACTTAAAGATACATTACAGGAGATTACATGTGGATAACGTGTTAAAAACTACTTTATGTAAAGGCAATTTGCTGAAAATTTCAGTCAAATTGATCCACTATGAAGTGAGAACTAAGCAAATGAAATTTCTGCTTAGCCTCAATCAGAGATTTAATTTTCACAATATTATATAGTTAGCAAGGGGTTCCTCGTTCCCTTAACATATGCTCAAAAATATTTTCCCCTCTTGTAAAATTATGCGATCTGTTTTGAGTCTCTAAATAATCTTATGTGATAGCTGGATATTGGTACAGGCCAGAAAGACTCAAAATAGATTTAGCAGATCAAATTGCGGGATAAGTTCGGAATAAATTAAAAAAGTGGATCGTAAAAATTAATTTTAGTTTAAAATATCTGGTTTCTAACTCACTGTAGAGGTATCCAATGGTAACGACATATTTATTTTAAACTACCCAACAAGTTCCAATGAATCAAACCCTAATCCTAACCCTAACCCCTAACATTCCAACGATGAGTTTTCCAAGTGATCATCATATTAAATCTTAGAAATTAATTTTAATTTTGAACTCACTGTGGTGGTAAACAATGAAAACAAAATATTAGTAAATCTTAAAAATGAATTTTAATTTTGAACTCACTATGGTGGTAACCAATGGACACAAAATATTAGTTTTAGTAAATTCTTTAAACTCTTGACTCTTAGACTTCATGAATTAAGTTTGAAATTAAACTATGCAATTTCCTTGTAATTCAAAATAGTTGTTTTTTAAATGAGACAAAAAAAATTTAAATTTAAAAAGGGAACAATTATAAAATTGTTACAACTTCATAAATTAAATTCATATTAAACCGTGACTTTTCCTTGTAACACGTAAAACCTGTTCTTTTAAAATAGACAAAAAATTTATCAAAATAAAATGAACAATTTGTTACCAAACCAGTTTGGTTTTTCTCATAGCTGTATTAAAGACATCTTGATATGGATACGCCCCTTTCTGAGTGTGAGAAAAACAAATGTAGACTTTTAGCCAATCGGGCTTCTTGTTGTATTAGCGATATTTTCGTTTACTTGGTAATAGAAACAAATAATCAATGAGCCGAGTTCTCTTTGCTTTTGTTGTTTGTCTTCAAGTTAGAAATGCACGGAGAGAGGAAATATTATTGCTATTGTCTTTATCAAATAAAGTTTTATTCCGTTGTAACGTCAACGCTTCTTGGTTATTATTCGTCTACAGAGCTTTGCTACTTCATTGGTTGCTATAGGCTAGATTTTAACGTTCCCCGACACCAGGCAGTAGCAGACGGGACCATATTTACTTTTAATATTTGAAATTTCAAAGGTGATTTTGCCAGATGAAATTTTCTAATGTTTTTTTTGTTTCATTTTGAATTTTGTTCTAAAATAAAACTTAAGTGAAATTAACTTTCGAATCTTGGTGAATTTTAAAGAGCTTTATTTGTTTTACTAGAGAATTCAATTTTTTTTTTACATGTTTCAAAAGTCCTTACATGATTTTTTTAGTATCACTTTTATTGCTGTGTATATACAAAAATTTAATGTTTAATTTATTGCAACTCTGCATTGATGACTTAAATTTTCAACCAATTAGACTAAAGAAAATTAGACATATCTCTCCCACAGTTTCTCCGATGTTTCGTCGTATCATAATAATTATTCGCTTGACAATACTTTCAGGTCTGTTTACTATAATTGCAGATTTTAAAACGATCGGCTATATTAGCAGTTCTTAGAGCAAAATCCCTGTGCGTCAAATTAGATTAATTTTGAATTTATATGAAATGTATGTTACACGAGGGATTTTATAATTATGATCTAAATGTAATTTAATTGTTGGCTTCCTGATATTTCATCGGCTAAAGGTGGGCGATGTTATCGAGATATTACGTTAGTAGAAAATCTCATCACTTTAATGTAGCAATCTCGGCATCATTGGCCGATTTGGCGCAGAGAAAAATTCCATTTCTTCCCTTTTCTCAAGTATGCTAAGGGGCGTTGTGTGGCTGAATGGTTAACGCGTAGGGTCTGTCATTGAGTCAACTTGCATGGTTTCAATTCCCTGTCCTGGTGTGAGCGTATGTGGCATGGAGATAGGGGCGCCTTCTCAACCTCGTGGGTTTCCTCCGGGCACTCCGGTTTCTTCCCACTGCTAAAGACCCCTACGCGCAAGCGAATTATTGAAATAAAATTTAAAAAAAACCCCAATATGTTAGTCCCGAAATGACCTAGTTGTGTCGAGTGGACGTTAAACCCCATTTCTCTCTCTCTCTTTCAATTCCCTGCTTGTATGTGACAAGGAATAGGGTCGCCTGTCCAACCTCGTGGGTTTTCTCAAGGGTTTTCTGGCTTCCTCCCACAGACCCATACGAGCAAGCAAATTATTGAAATAGATTTGAACCAAGATAGCTGTCTAGTCATTCGGCGTGCACGTAAAAGATCCATTGACAGTTAGAATTCTATATACATGTAAGATTAGGCCATAGTGCCGCTATCTGGGCAAAATTTCCCTCATAGCACACCGTAGCCTATGATGTACATGTATGCTTGTTTTCATTAGTCCAGTTCGGAGCAGAACAGTAGGACGTTAACCCCATTTCATTTCATTTCCGATTCACACAGCGCATGAATGACAGGTTCAGAAAAGTGCATTAAACAGGTAAATCACATTTCGATCCATTTCTCAATTAACCCAATGAGGCCTACTCCAATTTATTTTGATATTTAAGAATAAAGTTCTAACCAGGGGTCTGGGGGTTGCGTCGAGTAATATTTCCATATTGAAAGCTATTTAAGAATAAAGTTCTGGCCAGAGGTTGCATAGAGTAATATTTTCATAAGGAGATATATTTAAGAATAGAGTTCTGGTTGCAGAGACCAGTATTTCCATAACGAGAGATATTTAAGAATTCAGTTCTTGCCAGGGGTTGCATAGGGTAATATTTTCATAAGGAGCGATATTTAAGAATCAAGTTCTAGCCAGGGGTCGCGGAGAGTAATATTTACCCAATGAACGATATTCCCACAGATTATGTGTATCATAACGATTGTTCCACCTGACAAATGGCCGTATGCTTGGTTACCGTGGATATCGTTACAAACCACCTTGTCATCATGTTACTTTCAACACCACGTCATGTTTGCGTTAACAATTTAGTACACAACTTCTAAACCCTGAGTCCACTGTCGACATTCCGGCCGATCAGCGGTCATTTTCCCAGCCGTTTAAAAGTTAAAAGTGAAGAGTATGATCTCCACTGATCCCTTCACAAGATTTAATGATTAGTCGAAGGGTTTGATCTCCCTAGTTCCATGTTAATCATTCCGCGCAAAGACATTCGTGTTTGGCAGTTCTGTAAAATAAATTGGTTTGCTTTCTCTTTGAGGTGATATCATTTCTAAATTGACATTTGGTGACTCAAAGATCTGTGTTCTTGTACATGTTATATTGTGGTGGAGGAAGAAATTGAAATGAAATGAAATAAAATGGGGTTTAACGTCCTACTATTCTGCTCCGAAGTAGGCTAATGTAGACGTGCATACACCATACAGTGTGCTATGAGGGAAATTTTGCTTGGACAGCGGCACCAAGGCCTACTTTTATGTCAAATTCCAACTGCCAAGGGATCTTTTACATGCAAGCCAATGTGTATGCAGGACCTTGGTTTTTTGTCCCTTCCAAATGACTAGACAACTGTCCTTGTCAGGCCCTCCATTCTGCATCACTGACAAAGGGAAACCACGTCGGAAAATCTGGAAGAACTTGAAGAAAAAGACGAGGAGAGAAGAATTTGTTGAGCTTTGTGTGTTGAATAGATTTGATGGTTTCTTTACCCTGGAGAAAACGTCCCTGAAACAAACAAACCAACACAACATGATTGGTGTGAAATGTTGTTGATTAAATGACGACTGAAGCATGGTTTCTGATAGTAATTAAAATAGAAATATAGAATTAGATTGCATTAAAGATAACACATTTGCGATTTACCTGTAGTGGGAAATAAAATGGGGTTTGAACATCCTACTGTTTTATCCCGACTGGGATAATGAAGACAGGCATATGCGATATACTGTTTGTTCTTTCTACATTTTCTTTAGCAGTTTTCCTGCCTTTCAGTCATCCCAAAAATAGTTGACACCATCTTTCTATTTGTTCAGGGGGTTGTGTGGCTGAATGATTATTACCTGCGCACTGTATCATAAAGCCTGTCATTGAGTCGACTTGTGTGGTTTCGAATCCCTGTTTGTACGTGACAAGAAGTAGGGTCGTCTGTCCAACCTTGTGGGTTTTCTCTGGGTGCTCCAGTTTCCACCCACTGTTTAAGACCCCTACGCACAAGCGAATTATTGAAATAAAATTAAAACCGTGTGCTACATGTACTCCCGAAATGACCTAGTTTAAACCCTATTCTCTCTCTCTCTCTTTATTTGTTAAAATCTTCTTTCATTTAATTTTATTTATTCATCCACTTTTCATCTTCAGTCATTCTTGCATGTTAGTAACAGTTTGTTAAAACAAACGAAATAATAAAAAAAACCCAACAGAAAAACAAGATGAAATGAGCTAAAATGACATGAAAGAAACCACTGACTTCAAGCTAATAACTTTTATTTAATGCCTTATAAATGTTTGTGATATTTGATAATGGCGCATGTTTAAATTCTAATATATCATTCAAAGTTATATTTTCCTAACAAGCCATCGATATAAATGAAGCGTTGAAAAAAAAACACACACAGAAAAAAAAAAACAGTTAAAAGTTTGCATAATTTATACAGCAAAAATCTAAACAGAGAATAAAGCCAGAGAGAAAAAAAAGCTCATCACTCCACTTGAAACATTATGAGTCAAACATTTTGGTTTTTATTCAACCTAATTTTAAATGTGCATAGTTTTGGCACAGTTGTAACTTCTGCTAGCAGTGTTGTTTTTTTTTTGTTGTGTGTGTTTTTTTTAAATGGTTTTTATTTCTCTGTTGAGCTCATATCTAAAGCTCTTGCAAAGCGAAGTAAAACAGAAAGTGATTTTGAATTTGTGAGAAAAACAAATGTGTATTATGAGTTTTGACTAGTGTGTATGATGATGTTGTGATATTAATTTGCTACCCGCGATATATTCTCACCTTGAGGAGCCATGTTCAACATGGGTATTTTACATAATAAGAGGAATTTAGATTATTGTTATGAAGTGGAGAGATACTGTTGTCCGTCGTCTGCTGACATGGTTTTATTTAACCCCAGCCCGACCCCACCTTATGTTGCAGGACAAGGTAAGAGGAAGTAGTTATATCAACATTTAGTTAGATCATATCAATGGAATGAAATGGGGTTTAACGTCCTACTGTTCTGCTCCTGAACTGGGCTAATGAAGAATGAAGACAGGCATACGCCATACGATGTGCTATGAGGTAAATTTTGCCCGGGCAGTGGCGCTATGGTCTACTCATATATCAAATTCCAACTGCCAAGGGAATTTTTGCGTGCATGCCAATGTATACACGGGACCTTGTTTTTTCCGTCCCATCTGAAGGACTAGACAGCTGTCCTTGTCAGACTCTGCGTTCTGCATCAGTGACAAGGGGAAACCACGCCGGAAACTCGGGATGTATTTTCTCGGCCAATGTAGAGATCGAACACCCGACCTCCAGGCTAGCGAACCAGCGTCTTACCCACTTATCCACACGATCCCCTCATATCAAAGAGAAATTAAATAATCTAGGGTTTTACTTCCTACTTTTCTCCACTGACTGAGGTAAAAAAGAATGGCTTACAGTGTGCTAAGAGGGGAATTTTTTGCACCTACTGAGGTAATAAAGAATGGCTAATTGGGGAATTTTGCCCAGACAGTGGCGTTTCGCCCTATTCTTATTTCAAATTCCAACTGTCAAGGGTGCTTTTTATGTGTTTGGCAAGTTTGTACATGAATATGCCCTACTTTTCTGCACTGAATGAGCTAACAAATATAGGCTATGAGGGATGAATTTTGCCTGAGCAGTGTTGCATTCTGTTCTTTTTTCAAATTCCAATTTACTGACTGCACCCTGTGGCTCTACATAAAAAGAAAATTGTGAGTATATGTTTGTGACTAGTTCAGATGGATGCCTAAGGCTTGATGTTTTTAAGTTGAGAGCTAAATGACTCGACAGCAACAAGTGTCCGTAATAATTATACATGGTTGTAAAATGTGAAATGGATGAACGGGTGTAGCCTTGTTCTAGAGTTACAGGGCATTTACCAAAATAATTTTAAGACCATTACATATTATACCTTAGTTTGTTTTTGAAATCAAAGCGGAGGTCATGCGAATAAACTTATGAGTCCAGAAAGGTTGAATAATAAAAAAAATACCAATTAAAAAAGCAAGATTCATGTTTTATTGTGAACTAAAGATTTGAATAGGCAGATATATATTAATAAGTTATTCCTACCACAGCTAATTACCCTATACGTGCAAGCCAATTATTAAATAAATTTCTACCATATGTTAGTCCCAAAATTTCTTACTTTGTATTGAATTTACATTAACCCCGCCTCTCTCTCTTTCTCTCTCTCCCTCTCTCTGTCCTCTGTCCCCTCCTCCCCCCCCTCCCATCATGTTAATTCTGTTTTAATGTATGATATGGTATGTATATGTCTATTGCATACTTATAATATGCAACACCTTCCTCTGTTTCAACAGGGTATGTCAAGTATGTGAACCTTGACCTGATAACTGGTTTGAGAGAGGAGAAAGTATGTTAAAATAATTATTTGAATGCTATTCAATGTTTTATAGGGCCAATATATATTGGTACATGTACATGTGATGTTATAGATTCTCAAGGAAAGAGAGAGAGAGAGAGCGAGATAAGATTCTCAGAGAGAGAGAGAGTGAGAGAGAGAAAGAGAGAGAGATTATGTGACTAACCTAACATATTGCAGGGATGTTTAGCATTGGGAGGAAACCAATGGGCCGGGAAAATACCCAGTAGGTTGAATAGGCGACACAACTCTTTGTAGGTACAAACTAGGTCATTTCGGGACTAACATATGGTTCGATTCTATTTCAATAATTCGCTTGGGAGGAAACCTGCGTGTTTGGGCAGGTGTCCCCATTTCTTGTCATGTACAAGCTTGGGGTTGAAACCACACCATTTGACTAAATGTAATGCATTACACCACTCGGCCACCCAACCCCTCTGTTGAATAAAAGAATTTGGCGTAAAGGTTAAGTAATAGAATTAGGCCTAAAGGTTGATTAATTGAATTAGGCCTAAAGGTTAAATAATAGAATTAGGTTAAATAATAGAATTAGGTCTCAAGGTTAATAATTGAATTACTCCTAAAGGTTAATTAATACTAAAGGTTAAATAACAGAATTAGGCCTAAAGGTTAAATAATAGAATTACTCCTAAAGGTTAAATAATTGAATTAGGCCTAAAGGTTGAATAATAGAATTAGACCTAAAGGTTATATGATACTAAAGGTTAAATAATAGGATTAGGCCTGAAGTTTAAATATAAGACCTAGGCCTAAAGGTTACATGTAAATAATAGAATTTGGCCTAAATATGAGTTGTAAAATGAAACAGACCGATAATGTTGAAGAGTTCAGAGTGTGAGGAGGGGAAATGAAGCACAAGTAGGAAGGGTTGTGACAGGAAGTACTAGTCTATCTATATAAATTGACCTAGATTAGATTATCCAGTTTCTGTTAATATGTGATAAATATATACAGAGTTAACCAGGTTGTGATATTGTCAGTACAAAAATGAAAATGAAATGAAATGGGGTTTGATGTCCAACTGTTCTGCTCCAAACTGGGCTAATGAAGATGGGCATACGCCATACAGTGTGCTCTAAGAGAAATTTTGCACGGACAGTGGCTAGTGAGCCAGCGTCTCCCAACAAGCGATTCAATGAAGTTCAGACAACATATTATATGTTAATCGGGAAATGACATAGTTATTTTGGATGGAGGTTAATAAACTTCCTTGTCCTCATTTTCTGAACTGTCTCAATCACCTGTCCAACCTCGTGGGTTTACTCTGGGTCTTCCAGTTTCCTCCCACTGCTAAAGACCCCAATGCGCAAGCGAATTATTGAAATAAAATTGAACGGTATGTTAGTCCCGAAATGACCTAGCTTTTATCAAGTGGAGGTTAAACCCCCTCTCTCTCTCTCTCCCTCCCTCCCTCCCCCATTTTATTTGATTCAGGATGATTTATAGTCTCAATGTCTCAGTTTTTATACTCAATTTGTTCAAGTGTTATTTTTTAAAATTCTTTTATAATGTTGTAAACCCAAGTACATGTAACTACATCTGACTGTTTTAATGAGCGATTTCCGGTCTCATATCCTTCTATCTTCATCATTTTATTATGTTATTGTGGGGGGTTCGATGGCCGAATGGTTAACATGGTTAACATGTTCGTGCTGTATCATAAAGCCTGTCATTTAATCAACTGGTGTGGTTTCGAATCCCCGGTTGCAAGTGACAAGGAGTAGGGTCGCCCGTCCAACCTCGTGGGTTTTCTCCGGGTACTCTGGTTTCCTACCACTGCTGAAGACCCCTACATGCAAGAGATGTATTGAAATAAGATTAAACCACATGTTAGTCCGGAAATGACCTAGTTTGAGTCGAGCGGATGTTTAACCCCATTTCTCTCAATCTCTCTCTCTCTCTCTCTCTCTCTCTCTCTCTCTCTCTCTCTCTCTCTCTCTCTCTCTCATTGTTATTGTGACTGGCAATTATTATCTTTATTCTGGGTCTGTGTGTTCTAATTAATTCTACTGATTGTGTTCTGTCTGGGGGTCTTTAACAGTGGGAGGACCCGGTTAAAAACCCACGAGGGGGGATCATGAGGGGGGACAGATGATCGTACTCCTTGTCATTTACATGTGTAGAATTGAAACCATGCCACTGTTTGATCTGGGGTCTTTATAACAGTAGGAGGAAACTAGAGGAAACCCACGAGATTGGACAGGCCACCCTACCGCCATGTTCCTTAAGCAACGTTCGCGAGTTATACAACATCTCTTGCTTGAATACTCAGCAATTCCCCGAACTTTGCGCAAGTTGTTTTTACAAGTGACTAATTAGCATTGTCCAATCAGAGTTCGTGGCACCGAACACACTGTAAACAAATAGGGTTTTTTAAATTGAGAAACTCGTGGGAAAACGGCCGTGACGTTGATCGATCTTTGAACTTTGCAACTCGATTGTCACATGTAGGCATTTTAGCTATAAAGCACGAGACTTGGTATTCACGACGTCCAATGAATCTGATAGGTTCCCAAGATGGGCTTGTGACAATCGAACTTAGTGGCGAAATATACAGGGTATTACGTGAAGGGCTTGATAAGATGTATGTAGTTAAGGCGAGATCAAGCCTTCTATTGAAGATGCCCTACCGCTTGTCATGTACATGTGAGGAATGGATGCCTCACCACTTGACTCAATGATAGACCTTATGATCTAATGTGCACAGCGGGGTTGGATGGCCTAGTGGTCTTGAGTGCAGCGCTTCGACCTCTAGCTGGCCGGTCACCTCTGGCTGTGGTTTCGATCCCTAGTGTGAGCGTATGTGGCATGGAGATAGGGGTGCCTTCTCAACCTCGTGGGTTTCCTCCGGGCACTCCGGTTTCCTCCCACTGCTAAAGACCCCTACGCGAAAGGGAATTATTGAAATAAAAAATAAAAAACCATATGTTAGTCCCGAAATGACCTGGTTTGTGTCGAGTGGACGTTAAACCCCGTTTCTCTCTCTCTCTCTCTTATTTTAGTTTTCGTAGAGCTTTATATGTAACAATTTAAACGTTACATAAAAAAACCCTCTCATCCCGAAGAGGAACTGCAGAGGCTCAGTGAGTAAGATGTTGGCTCGCTAACCTAGAGGTACATGTATCGTGTTCAATCCCTGTGTTGACTGGGAAAGTTGATACCTAATTGTCTTTGGTGTAGGAACAAGGGCATGGTAAGGGACAACGCTTAGACGTTCGTAAAGGATGAAAAACCGAGGTCCTGTGTACACATTGTCGTGTATGTAAAAGATCCCTTGACAGTTGGAATTTAATATAAGAGTAGGTCTTAGCGCTGCTGTCAGGGCAAAATTTCCCTCTTTGCACACTGTATGGTGTATGTCCATCTTCCTGAGCCTAGTCGGAACAGAAACAGTATGACCTTAAACCCCATTTCATTTCATTTTCTCATCCCAAAGAGCAACGTTCTAATATCTAAGGTAAAGATCGTTTAATGTTATTACGACGGAATCACATTTTTATTTTAAAAACATTTTTATGTTAATTATATCTAATCAGAAGTTTTCTTTCTGCGGGAAAAATCTGCACGTTCAAGTTTGTTTGAGAAGAAATAGAAAGAGTGGGAAAAAATGTAATTGTAAGGTCAATTGCTGTTTTCTTAGAATGCCAGAAACGTTTTTTTGCTGCCTGGTGAATTAGTATAGTGAGTTTTACTTTCCACAACTATATTGTAATCAGGGTTTTTCGCCTCCATCACTCACCTTATGTAATGTCGCATGGTGTTAAAGGGGCACTTACACTATATCTCATCCTCTTAAAGGGGCTTTTACACAATATGTCATCCTCTTAAAGGGGCTTTTACACAATATGTCATCCTCTTAAAGGGGCTTTTACACAATACATGTATGTCATCCTCTTAAAGGGGCTTTTACACAATATCTAATCAATTTTTATTGTGATTTTACATAATATCTCAATATTTTAAAGGGGCTTTAATACATGTATCTTAATCTGTTAAAGAGGATTTACACAATGTCTCATCATTTTAAAGGGGCTTTTACACAATATCTTAACCTGTTAATGGGACTTTTATTCAGTATCTTATTCTGTTAAAGTGGCATTTACATAATATCTCATTTCAGGTAGCTATATTTTTAATCCAATATTGTCCATGATATCTGTCATCAAAAACACAGATTATGATTTAATGTTGGTCTATTTCTATCAATATTGATGATGTTATCTTGCTGTGAAAATATTCAAGGCTAATATCAACATTGTAAAATAATTTGTGACCCTGGGGCCTGTTTCACGAAATTTTAACTAAGATAAAATCCAAATTTTAGTCAATTGGTTGGATAATATTATATTGATTTTGGTGTCTGGCCAATCAAAACTGAAGTATCTACTTAAATTTAGGCCCTGTTCTCTTTGATGAGCAAAATTTGTAATGGAGTACCTTCTTGTCGACTGCCATTTGATTTGAACTGCTCATGGACTGCCATTTGATTTGAACTGTTCATGTATCTCGCTGGACATAACTGATAAGCAATAAGAATGAAAATTTAATTATTGAATGTTATCAGTTTATATAAATTCTCTCTCTCTCCAACATGTATCTCTCTCTGGCTCCTACCCCTCACACTCTCTTTCTCTCTCCTACCCTCTCCCTCTCTCTCTCTCTCTCTCTCTCTCTCTCTCTCTCTCTCTCTCTCTCTCTGTACCCACCTTTTTTTTCTATTTCTCAATGATAGAAACGGTTTGAAACAGTTTTAAAAACTTGTACAAAGTTAACATATCCACTATATTTAGAATTACTGATAGTTTTCTCACAAAATATTAAATCCAATGATAAAGGATCTTCCGTATTGCAATAAAAAATAAATAAATGGAGGCATCAAATAAAAAAAATGCAGGCTATTACATGAACTTGATCAAAACGATCACTTTATTGACATTTACATTTTTATTTTTCAACCATTGAATTTATTTTCACATTTTCACAAATAAATCATTATTACTGTAAAATAAATTCACAAGTTTTAGTTCCTAGGAGATTTAGTAATTTTTTTAATATTTTATAGTAATTTGGCTGAACTTATGTAAAAGGCATATTAACATTTTTATGAATTGGAAATATTTTGTTTTTGGAATCGAGAAATTAAATTCGATAAAACATGCAGATAGTTGACGCTGTTCTGATTGATCAGTTAAAACCAGGAATATTTTTATTTCCATGGAATCAACAAGATGGTAGAATCAAAACTGTGATAATAGTGGAATAAATTTTAACAGGTTTTCATTTATTTAAAAATATGAAATGGGGTTGATGACCTACTGTTCTGCTTTTATGTGCTTGATATCGACAAGAGGACACTTGTTGAAACGTTGCATTATTAAAGTTACTAGTGATTGTTATCCATAAAATTGTGTTTGTGTTTTTTTAAGGTTTTCATTTATGTAAAGAAATGAAATGAAATAAAATGGGGTTGATGACCTACTGTTCTGGGCTGGGCTGATGAAGATGGGCATACGCCATGCAGTGTGCTATGGGGAAAATTTTGCCAGGGCTGTGGCACTATGGCTTACTCTTATTGCCATGGGACTTCCCTGAAAATATGTTTTTAGTTCTGATTTAAAACACTTTGTGTGAAGACTCTCGCAAAGTGTAGAAGTTAATTACTGCCAGGTATTCTCAATGATAATAATCATGACTGATAATAATGATAATAATAATAGTGATAATGATAAAAATGATAATGATACTAATAGAATACTGATAATGATAATAACACTGATAATGATAATAATACTGATAATGATAACAATACTGATAATAATAATGATTAAATACTGATAATGATAATAATGATAATGATAACAATACTGATAACAATACTGATAATAATACTGATAATGATAATAATACTGATGATAATAATAATAATACTGATAATATTAATGATAATATTAATAATAATGATAATATTGATAATAATGATACTGATAATGAAAAAATTGATGATGATAATGACAGTAATGATAATGATAATGATGATATTAATTATAATGATAATGATACTGATAATGAATAAGTTTAAACCCTGAAGTTGGTTAAAATTAATCAAGATTAATAAAAACCTCAAGACTTTTATCAATAATTTTTGTCTTCTCCCTCTCCCAAAATATATGTTCAATTGATCTTAAACAGAATAAACCAAACTGATTATTTATTGTGTGCAATTGTTTAAATTCTGTGGATTGAAATGGTTAAATTCAGCAAGATTGATACTCTTCATTTGATTTTAAATATAATCAACTAAAGCCATAATTTATTGTGGGTAATTGTTTTAAGTCAGTAGAGTAGAGAAATTAAATAAACACTTGATGATGATGATGTTGTAGACATATCAAACAGTCTTTAGTCACAGGAGTTAAACCTGTTACCTATGAATTTATCGCCGATTGTACAAGCGAACCTAGTCCTTGTTTTTTGATTGTTTTAAACCAGTGATGTTGTTCTTGCGTTAAGTGAAGAGGTTGGGTTAAAACTGGAGGGCCCCCCGAGTCACCCATACCTTGTTTGTTCTCGATGTTAACCCTGTCATCTCGCCAAAGGGATGAAGATGTTCTTTGTGGATGACATTCCTTCGTTTCTAGCTAGGCCAGCTTTCTGTTTGTCTCGGGACATTTCACTCACGGGACGGACAGTTGACGCGAGCTGTGAGTATTAGATTGTCATTGAGGCACGTTTTCTTGCCATTCCGGGGTAAATTACATTCGTATAGTCACACGGTATCACAGTCGGGCAGGCTAATGGTAATAACAAACCGACCACCCTATCCCTTGGCCTTATTTAGTGCCACCCTAAAAGGTAGGATTTTTGTGATTTTATGTTTTAAATGATAAATAATCAATCCGTTTTTTTTTTAAGATATTTTAACATTTTTGGAGAACAGTCATTTCATAAATTATTACATATTTTTAAAATCTTCAGATTTGTCATTCTCTCTTTACAGAATAAAAACTGTTTAAAGAAAAGCAAACCCTTCAAAATTAACGTCTGTTTCAATTTTAATTTAAATAAAATGTACAATGTGACAACTTCATAACTTAGAAACAATTTAAGAAAAAATATATTGTTGGGAGAGATTTTATGGTTCCGTAACAGTACACAAATTTATAACTAATCGAGAATTAAAGAGATAATCCAAGAGAAACTTTTTAAAGTACATTAAACAACGTTATAATTTAGGAAACTTTTTAACATACAGAACACATAGTTATAACTTATAGAAAATTTAAAAGAGAATCCTAGAAAAACTTTTTAAAGTACAATTCACAACTTTACAATTGGATAAAATGAAGCAATTTGACTGAAATTTTCAGTATATTCCCTTTACATTATCTATTTTTTAACTATTATATTGAGAACTGTCATCTCTTTAATCAATTTTCCATAATGTCCCTTTGTGCGATGAATATACATATAAACTGAATTTACACAAAATTATTCTTTTTCTTTTCTTTTTTTTTTATTATGCGGGTTAAGATGTATAAATATAGTTTCTATTTTCCGCGGTATTAAATTTTCTTAATACAAATATTTTATCTCCTTTATTTTATTTTTTTCATATGAATATATTATCATTGCGATTAATATATAATCGAAAACTTGAAAAAAAAAGTAGAAAAGAAAAGAAAAAAATCATATTCTAAAATTATTGAATATGCTTTTAGATGTTTTCCTTATTTTTATCGTATTCAAATTAATTTGATGAATATTTTACAACCTGATTTATTTGCTTTTCTCAATGATTGATACATGCACTAGGATGAAAAAAAAACATCTTGATTTCTATTTTTAGATTTAGTTCTTATTCAGGGGAGTTAAAAACGAATTTTGACATTGGGTTTTAGCGATTTATTCCACCATCAATTCAGGGAAAACGGAAGATCAGGGGAAGACACACTTGGTTGGACAGGCGATCCTAATCCTTGCCAGATGTATAGGGTTCGAGCGGACTGAGGCCAAAACACCGACAATGCGACGCTATCTCGATGACTGTTGGAGAAAAAATGTGCTTTGCTCAAAGGGGTAGCATGTGTGCGCTGTTTCATAAGGTCTGTCATTGAGTCAACTGGCGTGGTTTCGATTCCCTGGTTGTACATGACGAGGAGTAGAGTCGCCTGTCCAACGTCGTGGGTTTTCTCTGGGTCCTCCGGTTTCCTCCCACTGCTAAAGACACCTACGCTCAAGTGAATTATTTGAATAAAATTGAACCCTCGTTTAGTCGCAAAATTACCTAGGTTATGTCGAGTGGAGGAGTGGTCCTTACCCCCCCCCCACCTCTCTCTCTGGACATTGAAGGTTAAACACCCCTCTCTCTCTCTCTGGGCGAGGAGTGGAGGTTCAACCTCTCTCTCTCTCTCTCTCTCTCTCTCCACCCCACCCACCTCTTTTGTTTATGATAATGTTAGGATACAAGAGTATTGGATGCCATGTTTGTCATGTCACCAGATGAAACAAGAGATTCACTTGTTCACGTTTAATTGATAATGTCACAATAAAAACCCTTCAGTTTGAACTACAAAAAAACCTGAGTATAATTTATTTCATTGCAGTTTTATAAAAAAAAACTAATCAAGAACTGAAAAAAACTTTATAGAAATGTCATGGTGATATTTTGTTTCAGAATTTAATTTATATTCATTTGTTATTCACAATAAAAGAATGAATTATTTAATTTTTTGATATTAAATACAAAAACTATTCATTGAGGAAATGTTGGATAAAAGCCACAAGTTACTCTTAAAAGTAAAACCTTTTCTCCTGAGTGGTATGTACGGGACACAAAGTTTATTTTTTTAAAGAGGCATTATGCGAGTTTAAGACACACAGAGACAGACTATGTTTAAAGCTGCAATTTCATATTTTTAAGTTAAATTTTTAAAATGTATTAAAATAAAGCGTTAAAATAGGTGGTATCTATAAACAGTCTTACCTTGTTAAAGAAAAATCAATATTAATCCAATAATTCGCTATTGCCAGTTGAGAAATTGGCAAATATATCATTTTAAACTTCAAATTCAAACGTTTGAAGATAGCTATACCATGGGGGTGGGGGGATGCATAAACAAGGGAGGTAATTGTGTTATTATTTCCTGTGTCAATGATTTAATTAGTGTGGGGAATAATGATCTTATAATAGTGAGTTGACAACCTATTGAGCAAAAGACATAATTATGTTTTGACTTTCTTTGAAAATATGAAATTATCTCTTTAAAGTCTACTTGACACAAAACTATTTCGTATCGGGAATAAAATATGGTTCAATTTTAATTCATTAATTCGCTTGTGTACTGTGGGAGGAAAAAGGGGGATTCAGAAAAAAACCCTGAGGTTGGACAGATGACCCGCCCTTCTCCCCTACACATACCAACGGGAGTCGAAAAACGGAAGTTCCCAATATTCACAACAGGAAGATGAAAGTTTGTGTAACTCAAAGGTGGGATATTGAGTACTCTGACTTGAACTAGGGGGTTGGGATGGCCTAGTGGTCTAGAGTGCTGCGCTTCGACTGCGGCTGTGGTTTCGAGCCCTGGTGGGAGCGTATGTGGCATGGAGATAGGGGCGCCTTCTCAACCTCGTGGGTTTCCTCCGGGCACTCCGGTTTCCTCCCACTGTTAAAGACCCCTTCGCGCAAGCGAATTATTGAAATAAAATTTAAAAAAAAACCATGTTAGTCCCGAAATGACCTAGTTGGGTCGAGTGGACGTTAAACCCCATTTCTCTCTCTCTCTCTGACTTGAACTTGAGTTTGATTTAAAGATACATTACGGAAGATTAGATAAAGAGCTGGCAGTTCTCACTTTAATAGTTAAATAATAAATAATGTAACGAGAATAGTCTGAAATTCTCAGTCAAATTACTTTACTCTAAGCTGAGAAATACTCATTTTAAAAACCCTGTAGTCTTGATTGTCATTGTCGCAGTTTTGACGAAAATAAAAAACTATTTTATGTGCACGCTAATGTGTGAAATTTTTGGTCCTATTCAAATTACTCTATATTGTCCCTTGCCAGGTCATCCGTTTTGCACTTCTGACTAGGGGGAACCTTGAGGGAAAACCATTATAACCTTTTCGGTCAAACACCAAACACCCTGAGCCATTGTGGCTGTTTAAAATCGGAAGATTTATGATTAAGTTGTTCGTTTAAATCTGAGTTTTTAAAACTTAAACTAACTTTACGTCATCTATCTACTTATATAAAAAAAAATGAAGAAAAATGTGTTTTCCAGTTTTATACGATTATTTAGTTTTATATGCATGATAAATTTGATTCCGTAGAATCGACACTCGCTATCGAACTACAATGGAGTAAAAATAAAACGTATTCATCTTGACAAATAGAACTAATACTATTATTTAAACACAAGAAAAGATTTGAAAAAATAACATGGATGATGAAGAAGGAAGCAATTTAAGAGAGAAGAAAATGGCTACAACAAAATCTATTTTACATCTACTTGTTGATTATTGAACCAAATAAATCACTACGATCAGTTTGGAAACAAGTCGTTTTGTGAAAAAAAGAAAAAAATATATATCTTTTAAAGGGAATGACAGAAAATGAAATGGGGTTTAACGTCCTACTGTTCTGCTCCTAACCTGGGCTAATGAACACGGAGATAAGCCATACAGTGTGCTATGAGGGAAATTTTGCCTGGGCAGCGGTGTTCGGGCTACTCTTTTATCGAATTCCAACTGCCAGGGGATCTTTTACATACACGGCAATGTGTACACAGGACCTTATTTTTTTGTCCTATCCGAACAACTAGACAGCTGTTCTTGTCAGATTTTAAAAGGGACTATCATGAGTCTCAAAAATAAAAGTCTGGTTTACATATAAAATTTAGCGCCAAAATATAGTGGAATGGTGTATGTATCTTGTCTCCAAATTTCAGCTCAAAATATTGAGTCGTTTGAATGTGAACGCAAAAACCGCTTATCCGAACAATAACCCTTTTAAGTTTTCGATTCAGTTTTTTCGTTGGATGACCTGATAATCGATTGCTGTTCCTTTTGAAGTCTATACAATGCAAGACCCATTTCATTTACACATTATTTTTATGAAATAAAAGTCTGGTTTTATCCAGACGTCACATAAATACAGCCTGGGACACCAGTCAACATTTCCAGATGAAGACTGGCGGGTTTAAGTTGTTTGTCAATTGCTCGGCCCTAAGGTAGAGGATTTTAAGGGATTTTAACACAAAATTAAGCAGTTTTATTCTTCAAAATATTTTTGGGATTGGCCCTTCAAAGTTCAATTTATGTGTAGAATCCAAAAGTTGCATGTGATTTATTAATAATTTCTAACTGAAGATGACAAAATTAAAGATCAAGCTAAAGCAGCATTATGGGAGATAAGATAAAGAGCTGGCAGTTCTCACTGTAATTGTGAAAAAATAGATAATGTAAAGGGAATACGCTGAAAATTTCAGTCAAGTTGATCCAGTCTGAACAGAGATATTATTACTTAACATAGTCTCGATTATCCATTATTGGATAAAATCATACTGTTGAGCAAATCGGATTTAAATCAAATGAAAATTGGACACACAAGATTACACTGAGGGTTGATTATGGTCTTTTCATGATAGTTTATATAATATTTAAGAGAGAGAGAGAGAGAAATGGGGTTTAAGGTCCACTGGACACAACTAGGTCATTTCGGGACTAACATATGGTTTTTGATTTTATTTCAATAATTCGCTTGCGCGTAGGGGTCTTTAGCAGTGGGAGGAAACCGGAGTGCCCAGAGGAAACCCACGAGGTTGAGAAGATAATATTTAAGACTCAAAGAAATGAAACGAAGGCTAATGAACGTGGACATACTCCATGCTATCAGGGTCATTTTGCCTGACAGCAGCGCCACAACATGCTGCTTATGGTATACACAAGATGTCATTTCTTCCATCCAATCCGAAGGACTAGATACTTTTTCTTACCAGGACCTCCGTCCGAAACCGCTTACAGTTGGAAACCGGACTGGCGGGAAAATCCTGATGAACTTTCTCAAACACCGGGATTGAGCCAAAGGCCATGATCCATAAGGTGTTGCATTTTATTTTAAAACAACTCAGAAGAACTTTGGAGTTTGAAGTTGGGGTTTGTTTCTTTTACAGAATTGTTTTCTAATTAATTTGTTGATTACAATTGAAATATAAATCCTAATTTTACTTTTTGCTTTTTTTCCAGGAAATATAGGGGTCACCATGACGACGGCACAGCCATCCAACTCTTCGGAGTGGCAGTTATATCGTGTTTTACAGAGGGCCAACCTGTTACAGTATTATGAAATTTTTATAGCCCAAGGTTAGCGCTTGTTTATATTTTCATATCAAATAAATATTGAGAGGACTCGGAATTCACCCGGACAAACAAACTGTCGACTGTTTGAGGCTTGTGTTTCCACAGCAAAAATTCTGACCTTTTTTTTTTTAATACGATATTATATTTGATTTTGTTCTCTATTTTTAGAGTTTTATTTTCTTTGTATCGTTAAAGATACATGTATATTATGTAAGATTTAGATAAAAAGCTGCAAGTTTTCGCTACAATATTTTTTGAATAAATCAAGAAAAACGAAAATATTAAAACTTTTAATCACTTGACAATATTCTGAGCAAACACATGAATGGTTATTTTTTTGGCAGCGGATGCAATTAAAATAGCATTATGCAAGAGCAAAATCTGCTTATTACAGGTCTTTCTTTAGGCCTGAAATGTTATCTAAATAATCAATTAGACATTAATTAACATATCCAGACCATAATAAACTCTTGATGTCAAGGCTAGCCTTCGATGTTGGCGGATTAAAATCCTATATGCCGCTTAATGGCCGTTGATAATTAAATCAATCAAGTGGATAATCGAGACTTTGCTGTTTATATTAATGATTTGAGTAATGATGACCGAGGCTATGTGAATATTTCAAACGCTTTTTTCTCGGCTAATAGTGAATCAATTTGACTGAAATTTTCAGCAAATTACCTTTACACTATCTAGCTTTTAACTATTATAGTGAGAACTGCCATCTCTTTATCTTATCTCCCATAATGTAACTTTAAATTTCTATATGACTTTCTGTATTACTGTTAATCCAAAATAAGACATGAAATCTATATAAGAACAGAGAGAGAGAAAGATAGGGTTTAATGTCCACTGGACAAAAACTAAGTCATTTTTGGGATAGGTGATCCAACTCTAATTCTTATCACATACAAGCGGGGAAATTGAAACCATGGCACTTGATTCAATGACAGATCTTCCACCCAATTCCAACCAATTATAGAAAGAGAGAGTAACAGTGTTTAACATGGGACTAACATATGGTTCAATGTTATTTCAATAATTCGCTTGCACGTAGGGGTCTTTATCTGTGGGAGGAAACCGAAGCACCCAGAGAAAACCCACGAGACTGGACAGGCGACCTTACTCCTTGTCATGTAGAACCGGGGATTCGAAACCACGCCAGTTGACTCAATGACAGGCTTTATGATACAGCATGCTCGCGCTAACCAATCAGCCATCCAACCTCCCCTGTAATATAGTAATTTTAGGGAGAAGACAGGAGGGGTTGGTGGGAGGGAGCGGGAGAAATGAGGAGAGATAGGTGGAAGCAGGAGAAATGAATCAAAACACCCATTGACTCAATGAGGGCTGTATGTGCTAACCATTCACCCATCCCCTCTGATTATGTTTAAGGGGCCATATCTGAGTCAAGGGTCTGCAGTGACGAGAAAGGATCATGGCCTAGAAGGGAGAGTATCATGGCCCAACTAAGGGAAGATGGTCATGGCCGTGCAATCATTGATTTACAAAAAATTTAAGGCAAAAACAACTAATTGACGTCAGTAAATGATGATCGTAGATTAATTGTGGAGAGTAGTTATATCATTTAGATATTGAATAACAACCAAACAATTATATACAAGTTAAAGGTGCGCTGAGACGAAATTAAAAAAAAAATGAGGTTTATCTTCCTACTGTTCTGCACCAACTCAGCTAATAAATATGGTCATGTGCCATACATTGTGCTATGAGCCAAATATTGCCTGGACAGCGGCACTACAGCCTACTCTTTGGCAGATTTAGCTCTTGCATAATGTATTTGTAAACATAGCACCATTTCTCCAACACTAAAAACAACAAGCAAAAGAACAAATGCTGTACAATTTCATTTATTAATGACCAGGGATCTATTCCTCGAAATTTTTAACTTAAGATAAAATACAAATTTTAGTAGACACTTCATTTTTGATTGGCTATGCACTAAAATCAATCTAACATTATCCAATAAGATTGCTAAAAATTTGGATTTTAAAATTTCATGAAACAGGTCCCAGTAAGATGAAATAGGATTTTAGCAATGACCAAAAGTATTTAACTATGTATTTATCTGCTCCGAACTGGGCTAATGAAGACCTACGTTCCCTATACAGTGTGGGGACTGCATCACACAAAGACAAATATAGAAGACAAATATAAGGACATGCAGGTCCGTAACAAGCTCAAAGTAACGAGGGGGGTAGGAAATGTTCTCAGGGGTGCTGTAAAATATAAGGACACACATGGCTGTAACTGGCTCAGAGCAATGAGGGGGTTGGGAAATGTTCTCAGGGGTGCTGTAAAATTGATGGACAATGTTTAGTGTTTTTATGGTCGACTATTTTTTCTCGGGGGGGGGGGGGGGGTGAATGGGGGGGGGAACTTTCCCCCATATTATTAAAATAAAATTAATACACATGCTAGTCTGGAAATGACCTAGTTTGTGTTGTGTGAAGGTTAAACCCCATCTCTCTCTCTCCATGTCTGTTTCCCCTGCCCCCATCTCTCTCTCCTCCCCCTCCCCCACTGACTACAAATAATTCTAAAATGTAAACATTAATTCATCCCACTGTCTCTTAGTTTGCATTGAGTGCAGGTTAAACCCCCATCCCTTTCTCTCTATTTCTCTATCTCTCTCTCTATCTCTCTATCTATCTCTCTCTCTCTCTCCCCCTTCTCCATCTGTCTCTCCTCCCTCCCCCACCGAGTTGAATAATTCAAAATTTAAACATTAATTCATCTTACTGTCTCTTATTTAGTGTTGAGTGGAGGTTAAACCTCCATCTCTCTCTTGCCCTCTCTGTCTCTCTCTCTCTCTCCATCCCCCAACCATCCCCCTCCCATCCCTGCCCCCCCCCTCCCTTACTCTCTTACTGACAGTGATTAGTTCAGCCCACTGTCACTTTAAACCACTTGTTATCAGTGAGTAAAATGTCCATAGATAAAAACCTGGTGTTTGTTTCTTCTAAGGGTATCAATATATATACATGTATATACACCCCTTGTTTCAAACACATGTAATTGTTCTGACCATTCCTGTCATTGAGTGGAATTGGTTCAAGATTCCAATCAACTCAAAGACTTGCTGCCAGTTTGATCCCAAGAATCCCGCAACTGATTCTCTTGTGGAAAAAAAGTTTGCAAACTTTCATGTCAGTTTCAAGGTCATCTCACGCTGCTTTGTTGCTGTGGCACTAGGTTATTACTGCACAAAAAAAACTAAGAAAAAATCGACAGTTTTCTGAATCAGTGAAATTATTAAAAGAATAATATTGGAATACAAACACAAGAGTTGAAACAATTAAATTTCTGACCTAGAGAGAGTTATAACGTGAATATTATTCTATGCAATGTTGTATAATAAGCCTTTAAATTCTCCTGCAGTTCAAAACAGTATCTGCAAAATGGTATAAAAAAATCATGCAGCACAACTTGGACCATAAAAACACGTGGAATTGCACATCACGTAAAAAATGGTTGCAGCTCATGACAAACTTAAATTGATTAATAGTTTCTTCTACAGCCATTTTTTCTTGGAAGGATTTCTATTTCCATGACAACCAAGCAGATAATTTGCAAAAAAATGTGCAACACACTGGTGTAGTAATGTTTTACAAAATATTCGCAGCTTGTGAAAAAACAACGCAATGCTCGCCTAATAACATTAATTCACAAGAGTAGTTATTCATCTTAGAAATTGTTTCAGTTTTTGAAATGAATTTAAACGGCCTACACAGACTTTTTAATACTCTTTATTAATTGATGTTGGTTGGTTTGTGGAATTCTTAAAAGACGTGGCGATAAAAATATCTGGCCAATAACAAATGATGTGTTTCAGAAACAACCTCAATAAATCTTTTGAAATTTGTTTCCAGTTAATATGTTTATTTCTGTCCAGGTTACGATTTAAGTACAATTCAACTTTTTTAATCTGGTTTTGATAGTTTGAGTTAGGGAAATAAGAGGGGGGAGGGGATGTGAGGGAGGGGGATACGGAGAGAGGGTGTCTTAATATAGCTTTAATTGAGAGAGAGGGTTTTGAATTAGTATTGAGAGAGGAAGGGATACCAAGCGAGGGAGAGGGAAGGGCGTGGTGGTGTGGAAGAGAGAGGGATATGGGGGATTGACCAAGGACGTTCTCACACGTCAGTAACTGTGACATATTCCTGTCCCACTGCTAAAGACCCCAACGTGTCAGAGAGAGAGGGGGATATTAAGATATGGGGGGGATCGACCAAGGAGGTTCTCACATGTCAGTGGCTGTGACGTGTTCCGGTCCCACTGCTAAAGACCCCTACACGCAAGCGAAGAATTGAAATAAAATTGAACCATTTGTTAGTCCCGAAATGACTTAGTTTGTGTTGAGTGAATGTTAACTACCATTTCTCTCTCTGTATCATAAGATCTGTCATTGAGTTAACTGGTGTAGTTTTGATTCCCCCCCCCCCCCCAGTTGTACTAAAGACCCCTACGCAGGTTATTTAGTTTCCAAATTCGTAAAGTATCAAGGAGTCATTAATCCCAGATTCTGTTTCTATCTTCCTTGATAATGTATTGTTGACACTCTGTTGTTTTTGCGTAAAACGAATTGATAAATGGGGATTAATTCTATTAATTACTGGAACACTTGTTTTTATCATGTCTTAATGACGCGAGTGTGTCGCAGATAAATAGAGTCGTGTCACATTTGATCGGCGCGTTTTTAATTTAATGATTTATAATCTCTTGTCATTTTAATTGGATAACTAGGTAATCACGTTTCCGGAGAAGTTGTCATCGAATTTAAGAATATATTTCATTTTCAGAATTTTTCTGTTATGAAGTTATCGCGTTATAAAATTATGGCTTTATTTGGGAGATAAATTGAGTGAATATGTCATACATCACGCCATGTGTTGTTCTCTTGCACTTATCTGGTTTAGGATTCTGGGAAGTCATTCTCTCTGTCACTAAAAAGGGAAACAGTTTCTAATATGTCAGAACAAAAAGCACGGAAATAAATTGCAATGGAATTCTGTAAGAAACATTGTGAATATTCATCAGAAGTCGAAAGAAACCAAGTTAAGATGTTATAAAGAACATTAATAGCTTTAGATTATCACTTCAGTACCAACTGGTAAACAGAGGCTATATTCAGTATTTAAAGGACTTGATAATTGTTCTATTTCTTGAGCAATATGAATGTCAAGTTGACATTTTTTATTTTTTTTTGAATTTATATTTTTGTTTTGTTTGACGCTGATATGATGTCGGGATAAGATTTGTGAGTGTTTAATTTTTTTAATTTTTTTATTGCCCCTTAACTCATTTTATTACAATATGAAACCTCGCGTTATTCGAGATCATCGTAAATTTTATTCCATTCTTTTCTTTCGAATCTTTAGGCAACATTTAAATCATCTTTAAAGATATTGTAAATTTCTTTCTGCACACAGAGATTCATTGGCTTCACACTTCAAGAATAGACCTCATTCCTGAATGGCCGCCATATTGTTTTGTAATGCTGTTCTACCCCATTTCACATCTGGCATACACACAATTACTAAATAAACATATTCAATTACATGAATTGGAAGCAGAAAAAACAGGTCTCGCAATTCTCGAAGTATACTTAGTGTTTTCGACTACAATCGTCGATTTAGGACTTAAAATGGCGGTCAACTAGCTTAGTGTCTGTTATCAAGCTGAAATAGCTGTAGATTGACAGCCTAAGTTTAGTATGTGTAAATTTTTGATCTCCACGTCATATTTGGATTTTTTTATGTATTTCTATATTCACTCTAAATTTGGCCTGTTTGAGTAACTTGACTTATTTGTTTTTTTCTCAAGTAAATTATCAAAAAAAAAAAGACTTTTGAAAAGTCAGAGATTTAGGTTAATAGAATTCTTGGTTTCTAACAACAAGATGTCCTTAGTGAATAAAATAAATTATGGAATAATTGAAAAACTTTTCACTTGACGCTTTTTGCTTTAAAAGTAAAATGTTTCGACATCTAAATGTAAAAAATTTGACATTATTGTAATAGTTCTTGTTACTTTGAGGAACAATTTTTTTCCGTAATTCTTGAAGATTTTTTTCTTGATGAATCAATTTATAAAATTATGGATGGTTTTAATCTTGTGTTAAATTTTATGTTAAGGGAATTGTGGAACTAACGTATTTTAATTATTTATGGCTTTTATTTCCATGTTTGTTCAATCTGATTATATTTCGTTTTGGTTTTTATACGCCCACATGGAAATGCGGTCTTATATTGTCATCATCCCCCGTCCATCCAGCATCCACAATTGCGCTTGTGGATGCTCTACAGGCTACAGTTAATATCAGATTGACTTCAAATTTATACACAGTGTTTAAGGTCATGAGAAGAAGAATCCTATTGATTTTCAGCGATATCTGATAATTACTACCAGAGTTATGACCCTTAATCACTTTGAAAAATCTTGTGAACGCTCTAGTTTGTTTTGATGGCCTACACTACATGAAGATCTAACAAGTAGTAGTGGGAGTTTACGTCAGGGGTCATACTAGCGGCTTTTGACTTTATGATGTCAGACATTGATTAATCGATCAGCATTGCTAGGGGTTTTCTCTTGGCAGCATGTGAACTATCTAAGGCATAATGATGTATCAATTCTACAATCTTCGTTCAATCTTTAGTGTCCTGGTTACAGCCAATTGGTTATAAATGTGACTTTAGGCAAAATCTTTCAGAAGGAATTGGCTGATATGACTTGTGTAGCATCATTAGTATGAGTATAATATATAGGTGGAAACGGCCTTTATTGTAATTGGTTATAATATGACTTGTGTAGAGTCTTTAGTGTAATTGGTTATAATATGACTTGTGTAGAGTCTTTATTGTAATTGGTTATAATATGACTTGTGTAGAGTCTTTATTGTAATTGGTTATAATATGACTTGTGTAGAGTCTTTAGTGTAATTGGTTATAATATGACTGCGGTGGAAGGTCTGTCATTGAATCAAGTGTTAAGGTTTCGATTCCACGCTTGTACGTGGTAAGAAGTAGAGTTGGGTTGCCTGTCCAACCTCGTGGATTTTCTCCTTATCTTCGGGTTTTCCAAAGTTGCAGTCAAAAAGTACTAGTCCCAAAATGACCTTGTTTGTGTCGAGTTAACATTAAGCTCCGTTTCTCCTTTAAATGGGCGGCCTCAGTGGCTAAGTGAGTAGGATGCTGGCTCGCTAACCTGGAGGTCAGCTGTTCTATCCCTGCATTTGCTGAGAAAGTTCATCCAGATTTTCCAACGTGGTTCCCCCTTTTCCCTCATAACAAACACTGTATGGTGTATGCCCTTCTTCATTAGCCCAGTTAGGAGCAGAACAGTAGGACGTTAAACTCCATTTTAACTCCATTAAATGACTATGGATGGTTTCTTATGAACGAGGATGACGGAGGCATCCAAGAACATTTACTTTATATCAATGTGATATATTCGCTGATTGTTCAGAAGTAAACTACGATTGCAATCACACGGCATTTTGAAAGAAGATAAAAAAAATATGAAAGCATTTCTCTCAAATGAATAAATGGTTTTTTTAGAAAATTAATTATTTCCTTGAATATTTTTGTTGTGGGATTTTTAATTGTTGTAAATGTTTTAAGTTTTATAGACATGACCTTCCAGTAACACTGATTATAGACATGACCTTCCAGTAATGCTGATTGTAGATAGCCTCGATATATTATCACATGATACTAGATTATTGAACCCATTATAAAACAATTAAAAACCGCACACAAAACCGGTGTCAAGCTGCTGTGTTTGAAACTACGTTTTGGAATGGGTCAGAACTGTTGGTTACCATGCTTGACCAACACAACTCCTGGTTGCCATACTTGACCTCCATAGCTTCTTGTTACTAGGCTTGACCACCACAATCGTTGGTTACTAGGCTTGACCACAACAACGGTTGGTAGTCAGGTTTAACTGCCACAATGACCAGTTACCATGCTGGACCTCCAGCACATCCACAGGTTTCTTGGCCTGACCACCACAACTACCAGTTACCATGCTTGACCAACACAACTGCTAGTAACCATGCTTGACCAACACATCCACTGGTTTGTAGGCTTGACCAGCACATCCATGGGTTATCATACTTGATCAAGACAACTCCTGGTTACCATGCTTGACCAAACTACTGGTTACCATGCTTGACCAGCACATCCACAGGTTACCATGCTTGACCAACACAACTCCTGGTTACACATCCACAGGTTTCTAGACTTGACCACCACAACTGCTGGTAATCATGCTTGACCAGCAACAATTAATCTACTGTTTGGAAAGGTCAGCTGAGTATTTGGTTTGTAAGAATGACAGAAAACCGTGACAGATAATGTGAATTTGATAGTGCTGCTGTCTGGGCAAAATTACCGTCATAGCACACTGTATGGCTGGCTAAGCATGTGATGATTATCCTAGTTTCAACGATACACCCGACGTTAAACACCATTTCATTTCATTTTCTTTATTGAGGGGGTGGGGGGATAGATGAGCTTTTGTATCATAAGGTCTGTCATTGAGTCAACTGCCATGTTTTCGTCTCTTTGGTTGTATGTGACAAGAGGATAGATGTCCGAATGGTTAGCTCATGCGCTTTGTATCATAAGGTCTGTCATTGAGTCAACTTGTGTGTTTTCGGTTCCTCGGTTGTATGCGACAAGGAGTAAGGTTGCTTGTCAAACAAGGACAGCTGCCTAGTCATTCGGATGGGCCAAAAACCGAGGTCCAGTGTACCCATTGGCGTGCACGTAAAAGATCCCTTGGCAGTTGGAATTTGATATAAGAGTAGGCCGTAGCACCGCTGCCCGGGCAAAATTTCCCTCATAGCACACTGTATGGCGTGTGCCCGTCTTCCATTAGCTCAGGTCAGGTGCAGAAGAGTAGGACGTTAAACCCCATTTCATTTCATTTGTCAAACCTTATGAGTTTTCTGCGGGTCCTCTGGTTTCCTCCCGCTGCTAGAGACCCATATGCGCAAGCTAATTATTCAAATAACATTGAACCATACATGTATGTCAGTCCCGAAATTACCTAGTTTGTGTCGAGTGGACATAAACCCCATTTCTCTGTTTCTCTCTCCCCCTTTTTATGAAAGCTTAAAGTTGGGTTCCCAGATAAGTATTTATCGGGTGGTTATTGCCTATAAAAGTATGACAATTTTGGTATATATGGAAAGAAGAGATACCCAATCTTACTAGAAAAATACTGGATTCCCTGAAAAACACTCATGTAGCGTAAACAGGACAAAAATGTAAGGGGTTCCCTTAATAGTCAACCCGACTAATAAGGGTACCTGCACGCTTGGCGTTGAAGGCTGCACGCGAACTTGAGTGATTTGTGTACATGTTGAAAAACTTTATGAAGAGTTAGACATACAACAATTTCTGGGGTAAAAATCACGGAAAAAGACGCGGGCAGTGGATAATCTGAGAATTTAATTAGGATTCGATATTTGTAGTAAATAGTCAGCGCTTACAGACAACATCGTCTTGTGTATGCAATGCATTCTCCCCTGTCGTCTGCCACTGTTGCCATTGGTTACGGCGAGGGGTAATCGCCTGACGCAAACATGGTCTCTTTCGATAGATTTTTATAGCAGGCAATTCTCGTCAATTACAATGTTTTGAACGATTTGAAGCAAAATTATGATAAAATAATTAGTTTGAATATGTTTTTAATTCTAATATATCATCAAATCACCCAGTTTGTATCCGGGAACCCAACTTTAAGCATAGGCATCAAAATAAGGTCAAATTTTTAAAAAGTTTAAAATTAATTAACAGAGAATTTTTTTTCAATCGTTGAATCGAAATTTTTGACTTGTGAAATAATAAAGAATTGTTTTTAGCCTATTAAAGAAATTATTTTTTTTTACCTGTTTGTTTTTTTCACCTGTAATTAGTGTGGTAAACATGAATGACAATCTGTATTTTGTGGTTTGAAAGAAAAATAATAACCTGAAGAATTTTAAAATTGTTTCTTTTTTTTATCCCTTTCTGCGGAATGAAGATGTAGTAAAATAGAAAATGGTGTATTATTTTCTGTAAGCAGCTTAAGGAGTTATCATTTGTCTGTTTATTTTCTTGTTTCGTATCTTAGATGGAATTAAAATTCTTCTTCTAAATAAAATTACCTAATTTTTAAACAATATGGTTTTTCGAAGATAATGCTTTTCTTTTGAAAGGTCACAATGTTATGACATCATAAACGTGAATTATATCTGTTTTGAGTGTAGAGTGTATCTCATTCCTGTTGATAACATTTGATGCCTTGTCTTTTTAACTGCATCTATATTGGTGTCACCTCCATCTGTCTATACAATTGCTTGTGGACGCTCTGGAGGCTAAAGTTGATATCCGATTGACTTTAAATTTATACGCTGTGTTTAAGGTCATAAGACGAAGACACCTATTGATTTTCAGAGATATCTGATAATTAACTGCCAGAGTTATGGCCCTTGATCACTTTGAAATATTTTGTGGATACACTAGACGCTAAAGGTTATTATATCTGATTGACTTAAAATTTATACACAGTGTTCAAAATCATGAGATAAAAAAAGAGGTCTATCAATTTTCAACAATTTCTGATGATTATAGAAATTGATATAAACTGTTTTGTATGCGAAATGATAGAATTGGACATAACTAGAAGCCAAATGGGTTGTTACTCTTAATCAGATTTTCGTTAGTTTTAAACCCCTCTTGTGCTTCTCATCAGCCTTGTTTTCGATGTCTTTATCCTAAGGCAGTGGTTCTCAACCTTTTTTTTGCAAACGGCACACCTTGCTAAATATATATGAAAAAAATATTTGAATTTTACAAAATAAAAATATGGCAAGTCATAGACAACATACAACCATAGATACAGACTAGCCATAGACACATAGAATGACTAAAACTAGTTATGAACACCAGTGAATACTCAACTGGAATTAGATCTTTTTTCGCATTGTTTTAGTGTGCCGTTCAAAATTTCGCGGCACACTGGTTTAGAATCATTGTCCTAAGGTCTAACATTTAGTCGGTGGCGTGATTTTGATTCCCTGCTTGTTTGTGACAAGGATTAGGGTCACATGCCCAACCTTTGGCTTTTCTCTGGACCCTGTTCCTAAAACGGGGGGTTGGGATTGCCTAGTGGTCTAGAGTGCCGCGCTTCGACCTCTAGCTGGCCGGTCACCTGGCTTGCATACAATTGAACATGCCCAACCTTATTGATATGCTTTGGATCCTACCTATTCCTAAAACAGTTAAAGACCTCGGCGGGACAATTGAATTATTGAAATGAAATTGTATCATATGTTAGTCCCGAAATTACCAGGTTTGTGTTGTATCGATGTTAACAAGGCCTGTCATTGAGTCAAGTGGTGTGGTTTTGATTCACTGCTTGAACGTGACAAGGAGTGGAGTCACCTGTCTAACCGCATGGGTTTTCTTCTAGTTTCCTGCCACTGCTAAAGACCCTTACACGAAGCGAATTATTGAAATAAAATTGAACCGTATGTCAGTCCCTAAATGACCTAGTTTGTTTTGAATGAACCTCTCTCTCTCTCTCCATATAATTTTGAAATGAAGGATGTATTATGTGTGTATTGAAAGATTTGTGTTATTCTCCTATCGATAATCTGTTTGTTAGTTGAGGTCCGTAGGTTCAAGTAAATAAGTTTCAAATTTGTGTGATCAGAGCTTGGGGTGTCTGCATGTGGTTTCAACTATAGCTGACTTTAATAACTTAGTTCTGGAGTTGTACATTTCTTTTGTCATGTATATTAGACTCACAAATATCATCTGTTTTAAAAACCCTTCCTTTTGTAGCAGTGTAGTGTTAGTATGCTCTCTTTCAATTCGGATTTCGTTTTCATTCAAAGTGGTAAAAAAAATTTTATATCTACCAGTAATTTTATAAATTTTAGTTTGTTGTGTTCTGGGAATCGATCCTAAGTTAAAATCTATACTTTAGGAATTGCAGTTCGCTATGGTAACCACAAATACTAATATTAACTTTCAATAGAACGGTAACTAGAGAAGAAAATCATAAGTATATCTTTTAAAGTTTTACGAGCTACTGGCTGGAGACCAAATTACTGAGTACTGTATCATGCAGCAGGAGGGAGATTTCTATTTCCAAGAGGAGCTGGAGGTGTCGGCAGGGAGGTTTGGGGGTGGGTTGTGAAAGTTCTGTAAATCAGAGTGATGGGTTCCGCTAAACTTGGATAAAACAGTTTCTATGTTATTATTAGTTGTAGGTTCTTTGGATGGTGTTTAGTAATTGGAATGTAATCGTATAAGATACAGTGGACTCTGTCAAATCCGGGATCGTACGGCTGATTGATGTCGTAATCCGGAACATACAGAGTCCGGATTTACCAGAGATTTTTGGGCTGAAGTAATAAGGAAATAAATCAGGACATTAAAATCATGTCGGATGTCACAGAGATCCGGATTTATCCGAGATCGGATGTGACAGAGTCCACTGTACTATTTATGGATAACAATTACAATGGTGTAGATATTTTCAACAAGATTTCACAAGTTATTAACAAGCATCACTGTGATCTGGGTATCATTTAACCTTGCGTATTTAGCGCTAATTTCTTTCACATTTGTCTAATATCAAATCGTAAAATTGATTTAACCCTTAGAACCCGAAATGCCGCAAAACCGGCTTGACGTTGTATCGCATATACCCGAAATGTCGGTTTTGCGGCATGGGGCGTGCCAAGCTCCAATTACGTTGACGTCATAATTAATATGACGTCCTGTAAATCCAGGGAGGGACGTACAACACCCCATGTATAGTCAGTATTCAAAGGGTTAAAATCACCTAAAATCATTTAATTTGTACTTGTGTCCAGTTAAAAGCTGACTTATTAATTTTGATAATGAATGTCCAATTTCCAAGTATTTAATTTTTCGAACAAAATAAACAACCCATTTGATGATTGATGGATGATGAATAATTTTTGAACAGTGTTCAAGAAATTACACACTAATAAATATATATTCTTAATAACGACTTGTGAAAACTTGATGAAACATGGTAGTGTAATAAATGACGGTAATTATTATCCATATATAGTGTTTTTTTCGAAAAGATTTATTTATTGGTTGTGTTTGCGATACACAATTAATTACTTTACCCACTTAATTGAAATGTAATTTTGGGGGATTATTCAAGTTGTATTTTTGAGAGATTAAGTTGTATTTTTGAGCGATTAAGTTGTATTTTTGAGAGATTAAGTTGTATATTTGAGAGATTAAGTTGTATTTTTGAGAGATTAAGTTGTACATTTGAGGGATTAAGTTGTATTTTTGAGAGATTAATTAAGTTGTATTTTTGAGAGATTAATTGAGTTGTATTTTCACTGTATTATTTGAGTTGTATTTTCACGATTTTTTCACAGGATTAATTGAGTTGTATTTTCACACGATTAATATAGTTTGTTTTTCACAAGATTTTTTGAGTTGTGATCAGGGTTGTAATTTACAAGAATTTTCTAGTTGTATTTTCATCGGATACATCGAGTTGTGTTTTCTCAGAATTAATCGCTTTGTCTTTTATTCTTCAGGCGGAGATGATGTACAGCAATTATGTGAAGCAGGAGAAGAAGAATTCCTGGAAATAATGGCTCTTGTTGGCATGGCGAGTAAACCATTACATGTGCGCAGATTACAGAAATCATTACAAGAATGGGTGACTAATCCAGGTAGGCACAGTACTTCAGCTTTTTCCTTTGAAAGGGCTGTTAGCTGACCAGTTTGTACAAGACGTTCTCATTACAGGGGCGGATACAGGATTTTCAGAAAGGGGGGGCGTGCTGGACCAAGTTGGGAGTGCGAAGCCCGACCCATGATTTTTGAGTGGACAAAAATGCCCACAAGGACTAATTTCATACTAGTACTGTAAATTACGATTTCCAACCTAAACTGTTTTTATTCTCCTTTCCCGCGAGAATATATGGAGCTAAAAATTGTTTTCGCCACCTCAAAAGAATAGAGGGGGCGTGCGCCAGGTGCGCCCCCCCCCTCTGTATCCGCGCCTGCATTAGATCATTAGGACTGTCACTGAGTCAGGTAGTGTGGATTTGATTGCCCACTTGTTTTGGGAAGGAGTAGGTTCACCTGTCCAACCCCATCATTTTTCTCGGGTGTACTCCCACTGCTAAAGACCCCTACGCGCTATGTTAGTCCCAAAATGACCTGATTTCTATCAAGTGAATGTTAAGCCACAATTCTTTTTCTCGCTCTTCATAAATCAAATAGGGTTTTAACGTCCTATTATTCTGTTCAAAATGGGCTAATGACGACAGGCCTTTAATCATGTTTTGGGACCACAAAATAACAATGTTACTTGTTCATATTGTTTTAAAAGTTTATTCAGGTATTTTTTGAGGGGCGTTCATAAATATAACAATAGCTTTGTAATTTTGAATATTTTATGAATTTTTAAAGAATTTATTTTTCCTTATGTAAATGTCAGAATATGAGGTGAAAACTACTGTTAACTAGTTGTTATATCGTAGTTTTCCAGTTAACTTCCTGTTACAATCCCTTTTTTAAAATAATATCAAGATAGATTTTAGTCTGGGTAGAAAAAGAAACGTATTTGAGAAGAAAAAAGTGAATATAGCCCAGAGATAAATTCAGCTATTCACATTCAGTTGTCAACCTGTCTTGTCTTGTCTGACTCATATCCTGCGTAAAATTTTTTGGTTACGTTTCAAAAACGATTATTTTGTTAGCTTCACTTGTATGGTAGACATTCAAATTTTTGGAATTTATTTTTATATTTAAAGTTTCGATATTATTTTTAAAATTTTGATTTTTGAATATTTGAAAAAAAAATTATATTGCTTTTTAATGTGTTTTTTAAATTTTTTTCTTCTTTGATTGGCATTTAGTAATTGAACATATTAACACAGGGTACAATTTTATGGATACACAATTACTGAGTTTAATACTAAGCGACGTTTCGACATGGATACTCTTGTCTATATCGAGCAAATGTTTTATTAATTGCTTTTGGTAAAATTAGCTGTAATTGTAAGAAATTTTAATTTAGGTAGATTTTAAAAATATTTTGTTTCATTTTTTGATTTAAAATTTAATTCATTTTAAAATTCTCTTTAAATAAATATAAGAAATTTTATTTTTGATATTTTTTAAAAAGTTCTCTTTAATGAATTATCATTTCCTTTATAGTCGAATGAAAAACTTGTGTAATATGTATGTGTTACTCGGTCCAGAAAACAAGAAAAACCTCAAATATTTTTTTTGAATCGTAGATGATTTACAAAATGTGAAAAAATATGTTGAAATTATTTGCTATGTTGTATAGTGTTTGCCAGGCAGAGTAGATAGCTTGCTTGTACAGACCAGCACAAATGTCTTCAAATGATTATCACTGGTAGTTTTTGCAGCCATATTTTTTTAGTGGATGCTCAAAATTCATGAAGTTTAATTTCAGAAGTTTTAGTGTTTACGATCTTTGTTTTAATTTCATCGATGAAGATCAATATTAAATACCTGTGTTATGTTAGATGATTAGATATCTGTAATATAATATATGCTATGATACATACCTGTAATATATTATACCTATAATATATTATACACAACTGTAATATACTTTACACACCTGTAATATATTATACACACCTGTAATATATTATACACACCTGTAATATATAACTATAATACACATCTGTGATATATTATACATTATATTACACGCTTGTAATATATTATACACTACATGTATATACCTGTATTATATTATACTTTCTAATACACACCTGTAATATTTTATAGGTTACATACCCCTAATATATTATACACACCTGTACATGTACCTGTAATATATTATACACTATGATACACACCTGTAATATATTATACACACCTGTTATATACATGTATTATAATACCTGTAATGTATAGTATGCTACATACCTGTGATATATTATACACTACACACTGGTAATATATCATACACATCACACTTGTAATATATAATACACATCTGTAATATATTATAATACACACCTGGAATATATAACTAACTGTAATGCACACTTGTAATATATTATACACCAGATTTTCACAATCATAAAACTGGGGGCCATCTTTATACAGAAACTGACCAAATAACAAACTTGCAAAGTGGTGTGCAATTATCATTAACATGTACAGGTGAGGCCAATGATATACAGGCAAAAAATGATCAAAAAGGACTCAAATAGCCTAACATTGTAAGGTTGGATGGCCGAATAATTAGCACATCTACGTTGTATCCTAAGGTCTGTCAGTGAGTCAAACGGCGTGGTTTTGATTGCCTGGTTTTACGTGACAAGGAGTAGGGTCGCCTGTTCAAACTCGTGGGTTTTCTCTGGGTCCTCTTGTTTCCTCCCACTGCTAGAGACACCTACGCGCAAGCGATTTATTGAACCATATGTTAGTCCAGAAATGACTTAGTTTGTGGATGTTAAACCCCATTTCACTCTTGGTTAAATGAATATTCTTGTATTTTCAGGTAGTTTCCAGAACACAACTTCCACCAACCAGCCACCTGCTGCGGGTAGCATTACAGCCGTCATGAGGGACCAAGCCATGAATTATCAATTACATTCCACGACCCCCAACTCGGTAGTGAACGCTCCCACATGGAACCCCACTCCTCGTAGTATAAGTCCAGCTAGTCAAGGGAATGCTGTCAGCCCTTCTTCATCCTCCCCACAAACAGATCAAAAAGATTCTATTTTATCGGTGAGTAAATGACTATACGGAATTCTTTATGTCGGGTACCTCGCAGGTTTTCCCCAGGTCCTCCGGTTTCCTACTGAGCAAGCGATTATTGAAATAAAAGTAAACCATATGTTAGTCCCGAAATCACCTAATTTACGTCGAATGGACGTTAAACCCCATTTCTCTCTCTCTCTCTATCTTTTATGTGGGGTATCGACACATCAAAACCACTCGTTGATTTACTTTGAATGAATTTCATTTATTTTTTTGTAAGAGATATGTCTGATTGGCCCAGCATAGTGTATTCTGCAGTTGTTGGGATTCATTAAAAGTTTGATCAGGAAGAGGGTCGCCTGTTCGACCTTGTGGGTTTTCTCCAGGTCCTCCCGTTTCCCCCCCACTGCTAAAGACCCCCATGGGCAAGCGAATTATTGAAATAAAATTGAACCATATCTTAGTCCTGAAATGACCTAGTTTGAGTCTCTCAGCTGCACCGCTTTGCATGTTACAGCGTGGTTTAGGGCGCTCTAAAGTGCCCTAAATTAACTGTTTGGGACGGTCTAGGTGCCAAAGGGTTAATTTTGAAATAAGAACAGGTTGCATGATTTCTTTAATTATTAATATTTAACTTTTCAGTCACACCTTCCTCCATTGCCCAGTCTCTCCTCCCTGTCACCCATGATGACTCCAGTTCTCGTTGAAAGTCAAATTAACGCCATTGCCGATGCTGCTGCCAAATTTGCCAAGGAAATGACAAATTATGAACCAAAAGATTTAAACTTGAAGAAACAAATTAATAGAGAAATACAGGTATGGTTTATTTTGAAATTTTCTTTTTAAAGGGACAACAACACTCTTGCTGGCTTGGCAGCTCTAGAAAATAATTAATAGCCTTATTCTAAGTACTAGATGTTTATTTGTCCTACCTGATGTGTAAATTATCCATTACATCATATTTTACTTGTTCAGAGGGTTCGAAAATATTTCAAAATCCAAGTCACATTTGAAAAGGTTTACGTTAACCTTTTCAAATCATGTAGTTGAATTTTTCCAATTTTTTAAATTAGGTGTGTTACGATGAAATTTGTATAATCAATTTATTTGAATATTGTAAAATAATACAATTTGTTGACCAGAATAAAGATTGTGACATATTATTCAATTACAACAAGAGTGTTATTGGGGCTTTAAACCCCTTTTCATTTCATTTCATTTCATTTCATTTACAATACGGGAGTCATGGTAGCTAAGTGAGTAAGTTTGATCCTTGCATTGGCTGAGAAAGTTCATCAGGATTTTTCGACGTGATTTCCCTTTTTATACGCCCACATCTAAATGTGGACGTATATTGCCGTCGCCCCCGTCCGTCTGTCCGTCCATCGTCCACAATTTCTTGTGAACGCACTAGAGGCTAAAGTTAATATCCGATTGACTTTAAATTTATGCACATTCTTTAAGTTCATGAGACGAAGAATTACTGCCAGAGTTATGACCCTTGATCACTTCGAAAAATCTTGTGCTTAAGGTCATGAGACGAAGACGCCTATTGATTTTCAGCAATTTCCGATAATTACTGCCAAAGTTATGGCCCTTGTTCACTTCAAAAAATCTTGTGGACACTGTAGAGGCCAAAGTTATTATCCGATTGACTTTAAATTTATACACAGTGTTTTAGGTCATAAGACAAAGAAGCCCAATGATTTTCGGTGATTTTCTAGGGTTATGGCCCTTGATCACTTTGAAAAATCTTGTGGGTGGTCTAGAGGCCAAAGTTAATATCCGATTGACTTTAAATTTATACAAAGTGTTTACGGTCTTGTGGCGAAGATTCCTATTGATTTTCAGAGATTTCCGATAATTACTGCCAGAGTTATGGCCCTTGATCATTTGTGTAGAGCGGACGTTAAACCCCATTTCTCTCTCTCTCTTTTATTACTACAGATGTGTTTAAATGAAGTAAAATGAATAAAACATTATTCTTATCTAGCTTTAGAATATGTTTTCTCACTTTATTTCAATTTTTGTGATTAAAATATCGTATTGTCCTTTATTTCGAAATTTTACATAATTATTTTCTTTTTACTTTCAAAATCATTTTCAACAACTTTTCTTCGTATATTCTTCATCTTGTAGTGATACAAAAACAATGTTAAATTATTTGTTTTCAAAGAAATCTTACTTATTACTTCCTGTTTTTTTGGGACGTGCTTTGTTCCCAAGATAATTCTTTGTGACGTTAATTTCAAATTAACGTCTTCTCGCGAAGAAAAACAAAACCTTCTTTGAGTCTCTATCTTTGTGTCTCATATTGCTTTTCAAAAATAATTTCAATTCCGACTTTGTTTTTCTTTTGAGGTTGCTTCACAAGTCATTTTTGCTTTTTCATCTGTTCTGCAGATTTATCTTAAAATGCTGATTTTCATATCTTTCAAATTGACGGCAAGTTCTCTCTTGACGATAGTTACCTCCCTTGAGACATGAAGAAATGTTTATTGTTAGTATATTTTCTCAGTTTTCCTGCGTATACAACACTGCTATACATCGATCTTGTAATTCAATTATAGCCGTGGAGTTAGATGCTGTTGTGAGGACTAGTACCTCTCAGACATGACTCGGGCAATATCGCTCACGATGGAAGGTGGAGGGGGGGACATTAACCCATACTTACTAACCTTTAACTTCTAAATATTGAGATCACCAACAAAGGAATATCAAATTTGGTAAAAAGAATATTAATTAAAGACCATAGAGACTGAATTTTCTGTAAAATTGAAAGTTTTTTTCATAATTTGAAATTTTGCTTAATGCTGATTGTCGATGGAGTCAGTTAAGAGACTCACGATGGACGAATTCGTTTTAATGTCTTTTAAATTAAAACTGAAATCACTACAATCTATTTGTAATGTTTTTTAGATCATATTTTAATCTTCAAATTCTTCTTTCTGATTTCAAGTCTTAATATCTTAAGGTGATTAAGGACAAATTTTTTTTGGGGAAAAAAATATGTAATGGCGTAAAAATTGTTTTCAATTTAATGAGTTTAATTTTGATTAGAGAATACTTGGTGCTTTTTATTTATTTTACTTTAAATACCTTTTTGATTATTTCGTAAATGCATTAGATACAGAAAAACATTTTGTAACTTCATTTCAAGAAGAATAGAGTATAAAAAGATTGTTTTTTTCTGATTGACTCTTCTTTTTCTTTTACTTCCTCCAGAGAACATAAGAACGTAAATGTTATTCAAATGATTTTGGATTCTTTCGTTCTTTGTTTTTATTTAGATTTGATAGGCATGGTTAATGTCGTCAATCAGACATATGAACATTCGTCAGATTTATAAAATTGAAATGGATTGTTCGTTGGTCAATAAATGGAACCATCTCAATGAAACAGCCTCATCATAAGGTCGGTCATTGAGTCAAGGGGCATGGTTTTCGATTCCTCGCTTGTTCTTCGGAGTCCCATATATATATATTGGGGACCACATAACCCTTTATGTCAAGCGTACTATTCTGATGATTAATTCATGTTATTTTTCAGGCAGTGATGTTGTTACCGGAAGATGATCCCAATCGAATGGAGGAACTACGTAAATATGCTGCCATATATGGTAGATTTGATTCCAAGCGTAAAAATGATCGACCAATGTCTCTACATGAAGTATGTATAATAAATTTCCATTACATCAAAATTGTAATGGCATCGTTTCCATGTAAGGAAAAATAAAAGATGTCCGATGAACGATTTTTTTGCAGCTTTTCAGCTGTTGGATTTGAGCCTGCAAGTGGGTGGACATTGCATACTGTGATTTTTTTACCCCCCTGTTACTGGCCATTTGTCTGGTGTGATTTTAATCCCAAGCATGAATGTGACAATGATGACAAAGAGAAGGACCACCTCGTGGGATTTTTCCACGATCTCCTAGTTTCCTGGCACAAAGCACAAGCAAATGATATATAATTGAACACATGTTACTTTCAAAATGACAGAGTTTTTGTTGTGGACGTTAAACCCCATTTCTCTCTCTATCTCCCGTTCTGAAAACATCTTGTCCTTCAACGACACAGTGAGGTTGCTTTGGAAATTGTAAAACAATTTTGTAGGACGTTAAACCCCATTTCATTTGATTTCATTTCTTTCATTTTTGTCTTCAGATGTCTGTAAATGAAGCCTCTGCTCAGCTGTGTCGCTATATGCCATCGTTGTTGACAAGGAGAGAAGATTTATTCCCCTTGGCACGACAAGTTGTACGAAACAGTGGCTACCAGTATTCCAAAGGTCATTCCAGGTGAGTCAGTAAAAACGAGTTTATTTATTTTATAGATAAAGTGTACCAGAAAGATCTATATCAAATTCCGTTCACGATTAATTATAAAAAGAAGTCTCTGTTTCTCGAAGTCTTAACTAAGGATAAAATCAAAATTTTAGTAGATACTTCAATTTTGATTGGCTCAGCACTAAAATCAATCTAATATTATCCAATCAAATTACTAAAATTTGGATTTTGTTTTTGTTAAAATTTCTTGAAACAGGCCCCTGGTCCTAAGTCTGAGGGGGTTGTTGGCTGAAGACTAGTACCTGGGATACCCTTCAACACCACTGACCAGGGGAAACCAAGCCAGACAAGTTAGCACGTCACTGCTGCCCTGCCAATATAAGGTTCTTGCTATGGGAATTCGCGTTATCATATATTAGGCTTTTTGGTCATGAGATGTTTTAACTTTCTGTTTTAAGCTGTAAAGAAATTTTGAAATTTTTATTCTCAGAATTTCATTTGTTACAAATAAATGAAGTTATTAATGGAAGTTTTGGAAGATTACACTTTTGTTGAAATACATCTCTCTGGTACACATTTTAGGTAGTTCACAATTAAAAACAAAAAAAAAACAAATTATTTTCTGTCATCTACTGTTCAAGTTCAATATAAATTATGCAAGAGCTAAATCTGCCAATTGCAGGTCTTTTTTTAGGCCTGAAATGTTATCAAAATTATTAAATAGACATTAATTAATTTATCTAGACCAGAATCAACTCTTGATGTCATCGCTAGCCTGTAATATTGACTGGATTAGTAAAATAAATTCTCAAGAAATATTTTATATAAATGTGGATGACAGAAAAACAATTTAATTTTTTTATTTAATTATTATTAGTTTAAATGTAGTCTATATATACATAGCTTTTCTTTTTAATTTTAATAATTAAAAATACATTATGTAAGATTTAGGTAAAGAGCTAGCCATTCTTGAATAGTTCGAAAATAGATAGTGTAAAATGAATAATTTGAGCAAAGAGTTTTAGCCTTTGAAGGTATGACTAGCCGTGTGCAATAAATTCAACCATTGTACTGGTTATTCGAAGCTAAGTCTTGCTCCTCCATTTTAAGCTTAAGTCACAATATGGCTGAACTGTTCTAATCTGTTCAATATTGGAGAAATCCGATGCCATCGAAAGTTGATTATGATCTGTATAAGTTAATTAATGTCTGATTAATAATTTAGAAAATATTTCCGGCCTAAAGAAAGACCTGCAATAGGCAGATTTAGCTCTTGCATAATGTATGTTTAATTATGTAACTCTTAATTCTTTTTATTTAATACTATCTAGAATGTAACTTGTCCTGTGTTTATTTATTTTGCTCAAACAAACCGATTCTGCTTTCTAGAATCAAATTATTTATATATTGTTGGCATGTCCTTTAACAAAATTGATGCATTTGTTGTAAGACAATATAAAAGGGAAATGTTACGTTTATTAATTTAAAATTATCGAATACGGGTTACATACATCGCAACAAAATTTGGGTTAGGGTTAGTTACTCTCCTGATATTAATGTGTGTTATGTACGCGAGTAAAAAAAAAGTATATTGCATTGGGTTAGGTAAAGCAGATAAAAAGTATGTAGTCAACAGTAGGCACCAATAAGTATCTTATTGTATCGTAAAGTACAGGTATTTGGGTTAGGTAATCTGCTGCTGTTGATGTAAGGAGGTATGTTCTAGTCAAAAATCAGTTCAATTGAATGGAGGCTATAACCTTGGAAGATTTGAGTTTTCATATGATCGAACAGGATTTTAGGGCTGCCAGACCAAACTTGTGTGTTTTCTTCATGTCATATACCTGAATCTATAGCTAATCGGTTTTGAACATTTTTGGGGTATACCAATCTTCATGAGAAACAAGTATCGGTATGTTAACTCGAAAGCATGTTGACTCCGTGGCTCAGTGAGTAGGGTGCTGGTTAACTAACCAGGATGTCCCAATTTCGAACATGGTTTCCCCTTGTCATTGTTTGGGGGGTGTCACGGTGGCTAAGTGGGTGAGACGAGGTCAGGTGTTTGATCCCTGCATTGGCCGAGAAAATTCATCCAGTTTTTTTCCGGTGTGGTTCTCCTTTGTTAGTGATGCAGGATGGAGGGCCTGGCAAGGACAAATGTCTGGTCGTTTGGATGGGACAAAAAACTGAGGTTCTGTGTACACATTGGCATGCACGTAAAAGATCCCTTGACAGTTGGAATTTGATATAAGAGTAGGCCGTAGAACCGCTGCCCGGGCAAAATTTCCCCCATAGCACACTGTATGGCGTATGCCTGTCTTCCATTAGCCCAGGTTAGGTGCAGAACAGTAGGACGTTAAACCCCATTTCATTTCCTTTCCTTGTCAGCTATGCAGGGCTCGATTAAAAGTAGGCGAGAACTGTCTGGATGTTAAACCCCATTTCATTTCCAACCTGGCATCATGGGAATATTTCATTTGTTTTGTTCTAATACTTCTGCGTTAATTGGCATGTGCATGAATTTTTTATGTCAGTAGATTTAGAAACAAAAATATTATTTATTATAATGTATTAATTCTGTATACATATATATTAATTGATATAAATCAATCTGGTTCAAAGAAATATTTGAAGAATAAAGTCTTTTCATTGGCCGAGAGTTAGAATTTGTGCTGTGGTTTTAGAACCTAGCCAATGAAAAGACTGTATTCTTGATATATTATAGTTCAGGTTTCTTGAATGAGGCCCCCATGACACTTGTTGAGTTTCAGTCCAACCATTATGGATTTTCTCTGGGTACCCTGGTTTCCTTCCACTGCTAAAAACCCCTACGCACAAGCAAAATTTGTACCATGTGTTAGTCTCAATATGACCTGGTTTGTGTCGAGTGAATGTTAGTGTCAGGTGTTCTGGAAGATTAGCCTGACTTGTGCTTGAAACTTTGGACGGCAGATGGGGAGGTTAACAGGGTTCACAAGGAATTTGTGTCTATTGTTTGAATTGCATGAAAAATCCCATTACCCAATTTACTCATCGTTAGTGCGCGTAAAAGATCCCTTGACGGACGAGGCATTGAGAAGTTGCCATAACAATGAAAAAAACTATCAACCCAGGAAATTATTAGCGAGACATTGGATTTTGATTTCTGATAGTACGCAGTCAAATTTTTCTAACCGTTTCAAGATTTAGAAGTTTGTACAAAAGGAAATCATATTTTAATTCCATAGAAAACAACCCCCCACTCCCCACCCCTTTCAAGATTTCGAAGTGTACAAAAGGAAATCATATCTAAATTCCTTAGAAAACAACTCCCCACTCCCACCCCTGGAGGCTTTCATTATCGAAAATTACAATTCTTTCTGCCCAGCTGTTTGTTGATGACGTTGAAACAGTAATGGCTGTTTTTTTAAAACGAATATGTTACATGTAAACTTTTGTAATCTAGGTTGAAATCTTACGAGAATGGATTCAATGAAGCCACCACGAAAATGTAAGCGGATAATATATTACTTATCAATGTACCTTTTGTAACATTATTGTTTTTCTATCTCTTTCTTTTTCGGCTGAAGTTTCCCTAAAAAATAAATGGAAATTATTTTTTCTGTTTTATGAGAATCCAGCTAAAAGATTAGTTTGGTTATTTTCATATTTTCTCTCTTTTTTGGTTTAAGTTTAAATAGAAATAAATATTTTTTTTCTGTTTTGGTTTTAAAAAAAGATGTGTTTATTGTATATGAGAAGCCAGATTATGGTTTGGTTTGCTTATTTTGATTTTTTTTTTCCTTTTTTTTGGCTAAAAAGAAAATGGCCATTATTTTTTTCTTTTTTTGGTTTTAAAAACATCTGTATTTTTTGGTTGATTATTTTGATTGATTTTTGTTTGATATATTTTGTTGTTTTTATTCATTTCAATTTATCCATATTCTCTCTGACTCAATTATTGTCATCTTTCAAGTTTTTTTATTAGAATGGTTTTGTTGATTTCTTATTTGATGGAACAAGTAAAATCAGTGCAAATTAATTTCTAATTGATTTCAAAACACATTTTTGTTAAATTATCTTTTTTGCTTATGTTTTGCTTTTATTCCAATGTAATTAGTACGACTGAATAATGATGTCTGTATAATATAATTGTCCTTGAGCAAACTAAAAGTCTTTGATAGTCATATGATTAGGTGATTTTGAACATAAGGAAAGTTGAATTTCTAAAAAGAATATCCATCCAAAAATTGTTCAGTTTCTTTCTTTATTTATAAAGAATTGGGGGGGAGGGGGCTTCAGCCCTATTTGAAAAACCGAGACAGGCTTTAATGTTTGAAAACAATTTTAATCGTTTTAATCGTTTTTCGTACAAATTTATGATAATGGGTATCAAAGCATCAATTTTGTTTTAAAAGGCATCAAACTTAAACATCGAACTTCATTAATGCATTTTTCTTAGATTTAATTTCAAAGTAATGTTTGTATCCAAAGTAACGCTGATTTTTTTTTTTGTTGTTAGATTTTTTGTTTTTTTCTGTGTGCTTGTGTTTCCTGTAATCTTCTTCTTTAACCAGACTCTAGCTTCCTGAATTTAAAGGAAATACAGAGGAATGCTCGTTGATCACTCCACAATGTTCCTAGTTGATGTAATTCAGTCTTGTCACCGTTGGGTGGGGGCATTGGATGGTCGAGTGGTTTTATATCTGCACATGAAATCACAAGGCTGTCATTGTGTCAAGTGACATGGTTTTGATTCACAGCTTGAACGTGACGAGGAGTAGGGTCGCCTGTCCAATCTCGTGGGTTTTCTCTGGTTTCTTCCCACTGATAAAGACCCCTACGCACAAGCCAATTGTTAAAATGAAATTAAACCACATATATTAGTCCCAAAATGACCTAATTTGTGTCGAGTGGATGTTGAACCTCTCTCACTCTAAATTCCCCAAACCTTGATAATCGAGTGGAAATGGGATTTTGTGCTACAATGCATGTGTCTTTTGCAGAAAAATATATCTCTATCTCCACCAACCACATTGTTTGTGTTTATTAGCGACATGTTTCCACTCGCACTACCTCCGTTCGTGGGACTGGCAGAACTGTGACAGAACTGAATTCTACTCTGCTTGATGTCATGACAACGAGCATCCCACAAATCTTAATTTATAGTCCAAGGGAGATAATCGTGCAGTGTATTTGATTTCATTCTCTCCTGAGTGTGTGTTACATTTTCAAGTAGGACCACAACAGATTTTTAGAGATAATGCTTACAGTTGTGTGGTTTGTTATATTCCTTTCAGAATTTCATGTTTTGGAATGGCTGCACTCTGTATTTGTCCTAGAGTCTCCATGGAGACTTCTTGTACTCCATGTTGTCCACACTGTTCTTATTTACGTTGAATGAAACTTATTTATATTTATATTTTCAGGGGAGCCGATATAAAGAAGTTAAAACCCGACAGTATGTCCCCAAAACAATCAGAATATGACAGATTACAGAGAGAGGTAATTTTATTGTGTGTTTCTTTATATCATAAGGTCTGTCACCGGGTTAAGTGCCTTGGTTTTGATTCGCAGTTTGTAAGTGACATTCTCATGGGAGTTGGCAGTCACGGTAGATCATAAGGTCTGCCATCGAGTCAAGTTTCTTGGTTTCGATTCGCAGCTTGTACGTGACAAGCTCATGGGAGTAGGCTGTCCCTTCAGATCTAAAGATCTGCCATCGAGTCAAACTGCCTTAGTTTTGATTCGCAGCTTGTATGTCACAAGGAGTAAGGTCGTCTGTCCTCTCGTTTTTCTTCCACTGCTACAAGCATGCGAATTATTGAAATGAAATTGACCCATATGTTAGTCCTAAAATGACCACGATTCTGACAAGTGGACAGTAACTCCCTGGATTGATAATGGGCAATCAAATAATATGAATCTAAAATACAGCAAGACCACTTGATCATCAACATCTCACCCAACATTGACACCAAAAACTAATAAAAGTCAAATATGTTTCCATGGAAACACAAAAACAATTAAATCAGAGAAATTTTGAATGCCAAAAAGCTAATACTGCGGAGAAAATTCAGACATTAGAAGCAATAAACAAATGGCAAATCAGGTTATGAAACATTTATTTATTTAAAATGTTTTTTTTTTCCCCAGGAGAGACTGACGGCCATCAATACCGAATTTCTCAAACTGAAAAGTCAAGTAAATAAAGTGGAGAGAGAAATAGAGGAATCGCAGGAATCTGGAGATGTAGACAGACTACAGAAATTAAAAGCCGAGATGGATTCGTGTAAAACGCAACAAATGTACCTGATGAAAGAACAGAGTGAAATTATACGCAGGCAGAAAAGGTAGGGTCTGTTTTTAATATGTTTGAAAGAAATGAAATGTCTTTCTATCCTGGAGCAACCGGTCTAATGAAGACAGGCATTTTGAGGGACATTTTGAATGGAAAGTGGCATTATTTTGATTTTAAACAATGTGATTGAAACACAGATCTTATTTCGTTAAAATAGCATTATGCAAGAGCAAAATCTGCTTATAACAGGTCTTTCTTTAGGCCTGAAATGTTATCTAAATAATCAATTAGACATTAATTAACATATCCAGACCATAACAAACTCTTGATGTCAAGGCTAGCCTTCGATGTTGGCGGATTAAATTCCTATATGCCGCTTAATGGCCATTGATAATTAAATCAATCAAGTGGATAATCGATGGCTGTTTATATTAATGATTTGAGTAATGATGACCGAGGCTATGTGAATATTTCAAACGCTTTTTTCTCGGCTAATAGTGGATCAATTTGACTGAAATTTTCAGCAAATTACCTTTACACTATCTAGTTTTTAACTATTATAGTGAGAACTGCCATCTCTCTATCTTATCTCCCATAATGTAACTTAATAATAATAATAATTTATTGATTATAGTCAATCACATATACATCTCGATGGACTTTACAGAGTAAAATACAAATAAAATGCAAAAATATACAAGATAAGACATATAAATAACATAATAAAACTTAAGAAAATGATTTACAACATTGAATTAAATACTTAAAAGTTAAAAATTTACTGAGTAATATTCTTTAAAAAGTAAGGTCTTTAGGGCGCTTTTAAAAGAAGTTAAAGTGTCTATCGTGCGAATATTAGGTGGCAAGTCATTTCAAAGAGTGGGTGCTGTAATAGAGAAAGCATGGGATCCATAGAAGTCACACCCGGTATATTCTGGTAGGTTTAGTCTAACCCCTCCTTCAAATGTAGCTTGACGGGTGGATCTCTTTAATGAATATATAAAGATTATAATTATGATTGTTTATTTTCTGGATAGTAAAACTATGTTTGTTTATTTTAGATATTTAATGAAAAGAAACGGGGAATTAGGCTACGATGGGGAAGGTATGTATGTTTAAAATTTTTCAAATTATTGTCCCCTGCCTTACAAAGAAAACTAGGGAGGATTAAAAGGGGTTCGTCTTTCTGTCTGTGACATTTTTAGGACATAATGACTCTCCTAATTGAGCTAGAATTCACATACCTGCTGATAAGCCATTTCATTGGTCGAAACTAGTTGTATTAAAGTAAGTGTGAATGAAGTATTAGTGCTTTCAGCCTGAAAGCGCAATCAAAGTCAAAGTTTGCAAAATTTGGTGAAAGTACACAGACTTTACAATCGCCTGGGTAACGCACCCGAGAAGCTAGCGTTTCCATGACGATGTAGTGTATGACACACACCACTAGTGTAAAGTTGGTCTAATGTTCTACTTTTTTGACAAAAGCTAGCTTATATCTGAAACAAAACGGAAAAAATTGTGGTACACCGATGAATCGTTTTGGCCGTTATACGGACCGGCATACAATAAGTGGCGTGGTATGAGAAAAATTTACGACTTACCATTATTTCGACTCCCAGGGGATCTTTAAGATGCTGCTGAGATACAAGACTTTTTTCTTTGCATGGCGCTCTTTGAGATGGGGGGAAAATCAAGTAATTTTCTTGGCTAGCGCAGGGTTCTCGAACCACGGACCTCCTACTTAATGAGTCAGGGCATACTCATTAGTACCATGGCTCCAACCTCTATAACGACCCACTTCGTAAAAATGAAATAAAAATTGACCACGTTTTGGTCTCCAAATCACTGTCTTTTCGTGCATTTTCTATAGTGTTGAGCTATAGTGCTCTCATTGATTTGTGGTTATTATATTAATAATTAATATTATAATATATCAAATTTATATTTTCAGATTATTCTTCCAGTCGGTCTCCTAATAATTCTAACGACAGTTTTAGTTCATACTACACAGCCATCGCAGACAGTACACAAGCGACAGGACGATTTTTACAAGATACACTTTTTGACGAAGGATTACGCATTGCTCAACAGTACGGAATGTCTGGTTTCGCAGAGGAATTAAAAGAGCTGCAGTCGTCGAAACCAGCTTCCAGCAATGACGGGGACAACTCCGGTAGTAGTGACGACAATTCGGATAGCGGGATGGAAGATGGACAGAATAAGAAACGGAAATTAGAAGTCGAAGAGGAAGACGTTAATAATACAAAGCATAGTAAATCAGGAAATGGTGCATTTGACGTTCCGAAACAAAATGGAGATCATTTGATAGTGTGTAATACAAACTCGTTGAAGAGTGAAAACGGTGATTTAACAATTTAACGAATTGCCGGACCTCTTGTCTCAATATTAACGTAAATTACGTGTTGAATGTTATTGTCTTTCTCTCTTGTAAATGGACATCCTTCATCGTCGCGTTTTCATTTCTTCTCATCGGTATCGTCATGTATATTGTCACCATGGTAACTAAATCAAGATGGTGGATATTTTGAAGGTCGTTCTTCCAGTAATTGTCACACACATATACATATATATATAAGATATTGTCATATTTATCAATCAACCAATCAAATCAGTGGATATAATCATAGATCAATATTAGGATTACGTCAGATTTTCCTTGTATTTAACTTCAGATGTTTTTTTTTGTTTAATTGAAGTTCAGAAGTTCAGTATTTTGTCAGACTGATGGAAAAAGAAAATTGACCTTAACGTTCACTTCTCTCATCCAAGCTCTTTTGCATGAGTATTCGATGTAACTTCCAAACGGCAACTACAAACTGCATCTCGATGAGTTTATTTCTTATGTTATTGTGAAAGACCAAAACAAAAGGAATTGTGAATCTAACAGCAGTTTGTCGTTTGGAAGTTTGACCAAATTCTATCACAACCCCCTGCTTGACAGGTGCCCTTGAAGCTGTTTTTGTTTTTATTATTCTATGTCACTGTGAGAAATTTTAAAATGTCTGATCGTATATTTTATCGACTGCTGTGGATGTAAATGATTAGTTATGATGTTACGGAAGGAGATGTTTTTTTAATAATATGTTGATGGTATTATCCTGATTGTCATGTGATCTGTCATGTGATTGTCATGTGATCCGTTGTTTAATCATCAGTGTGATGTGTGTAAATACAAGGAAAACATTATATTCATATTTACATAATTTAAAAAAATATGACTTTCAATTTGAAAAGCTTAATGTAAGGTTCTTGTTATAATGTGCACAGGCTCTTGTAACATGGAAAATATTTACAAATTTCATTATATTATAATAGTGGAGCAGATAAGAGCAATTTTTGAGAAGAATCGTGCAAATGATGATACAAGCATCAAATTTGGCACAATTGTTCTCCAAGGGATACTTATCAAATCTGCCCGATTGGCCAATTGAAAATCCAAGATGGCCGCCATTTTTCAAGATGGCCGCCAAAACGGTCACCCTAAGTTGATGTTTTGCTTAGAAATATTTGTAGTTGTTCGATTTTCGTGATCTAAGTGTCGATTCCTATGTTTTAAAGCCTGCTGAACTATATTTTCCTGTTCAAAATGCACCCAGAGACATATTTTCACAGGAAAAGCACGCCGAGGCATATTTTACAATATACATATCATTTTAATTTCTATAACAAATGTATATTATAAACACGATTGTCTGCCTTTCGTCACATTCCCTGACATATTGTTCTCACTTCGCATGTTTATTCATGAGTTTCATTTGTTTGCATGTCTTTGCAATGTAAGGGGTGTAGTGTTAGTACCTTCGTTTCAGCAGTCGGACACATCCATTGGATGGACTACTGACACTGGTCCTCACCACTGGCACAACTCTCATCTATGGCTCCAAGTAAACCACTTTGGCTGTCGGGCTAAACTAGATGACGGAAGCACAGTACATTTGCTAGGGAAGCATACAGTACATTTGCCAGAAAATTCCAAGTGCACATTGATTATGATCTTGAACGTCTCAGGAGTGATTGTCGGGCACTACCAAGCAGTGGCGGCGCCAAGGGGGGCATTTGCCCCCCTTCCCTAAATCAGGTCTGCCCTCTGTTTGCCCCCCGCCCACCCAATAATTTTAGAAAAAAGTTTTTGTGATACGTTTCGATTATCATTACCTTCTACGGTGATTAAATCCCACATCCCCACTCAGTCATAGACCTGCATGTTGAGTGATTTCTTACCAAGCCCACCCTGCTTTTTACGATCCTCAAAGCTTTTGGGTATAGGTTCAACGCGATGAGAACATTCACTTGGTACACTCACTCCGTTCGCGTTTGACACTCCATTTTTGTTCGGATAAGGTGGTGATTTGGCGACGAACAGTGTCTGGCCAGCTCTATTTATCAACATGACCAGTGTCTGAAATGCTGCCTTTTCAACAGTCTATTCCACCAAATATAGTGGCGAAAATATTCATTCACGTTGAGTCATTCACTCCGTCCGTTTGACACTTTCCTCTCTTTTCGGATAAAGTAGTGATTTGGGACAACGGTATCTGTTAAGCTCTATTTATCTCGACGATCAGTGCCTGAAATACCGCCAGACTGCTATTCGGGCAGTCTACTTTTCAAATTATTGGGGACTTCGTTGAGGTTCGCAAGTCTGTTCATTTGACAATTTGCTCTCTTGGGTCGGAAAAACTAGTGATCAGACGGCATTCCATCAGCACATTTTATCGCTACGATCGGTGCCTGAATACTGCCAGGCAGCATTTCCAACAGTCTATTTTTCAAAATCTACTTGGGGAGGTCCCCAAATCCCCCCACAAGGGCTCGCTACTTTGGCGCTCACAGGGGAAGTTCGTTGAGAGTTGCAATTCCGTTCGTTTGACATTTTGTTCTCTGGTCGGATAAACTAGTGATCAGGCGACGGACGGTATGTGGTCAGATTTATTTATCTCACCTGACTGAATATTGCCAAACATCATTTCCGACAGTCTATTATTACAAATTTTTTGGGGGGGAGGTCCCCATACCCTCCATAAGGACTCCCTTCTTTGGCGCGCGTGTGGGTTGTGTCGAGGTTTGCAAATCCGTTCGTTTGACACTTTTACTTCAACGATCATTGCCTGAAATACTGCTAGGTTGCATTTCCGGCAGCCTGTTTTTCAAAGATTTCTGGCGGAGGCCTTCCTACCCCTAGTTGAACCCCGTACCTTTGCCCCCTTAACCCTGGACTTGGCCCAAGCTTTGCCCCTCCGACCACCGACGGCTGGCGCCGCCACTGCTACCAAGGCGCATTGGTGAGATCACTGGAAATATAATATGTTGGCATCATTCTGCTGCCTAATCAATCCCAGATCAGTTAGGCAGATGCAGCTGAATGTTCAGGACATGCCAGCGCAGTAGACACGAGCCAAGGATAACGGGATAGTAGTTATCTGGATGGTGTACAGATCGCACGGGACTTATGACACTGGATGAACGATCGGACTAGGTGTAGGACAGAATGCAAGAACCTAGTTGTATCCCATACAGGAAAGTTCCCATTTTACATTACATAGTGTACATAATGTATAGTGTGCATACTGTATAGTTCTATAAAAGTACATATATAGTAGCTATAAGTAAATAGTGTACATACATTATATACATATACATAACAGGGTGGTAAAAGGATCATCCCTCGACCATCCGGATAACTCCGACCCCATTATCCTGGGCTCGGCTCTCCCGCGCTGGCACGTCAAGTCCATTTCGGTGGGGCTGCCTAACTTATCTGGGGTTGATTAGACAGCATTTGGGATACTAGTAGGTTGCTGCACAGTATGATGCCAACATATATTTCCTACTTAGCTGACACTGACCCCCATGCTGGGTTTAACAGCTGTGATGTCACCAATGTGCCATGGTAGTGCCCGACAATCACTCCTGAGAAGTTCAAGAGCATCATCAATGTACACTTGGAATTTTCGGGCAAATGTACTTTGTGTGTTTCTCTCATCTAGTTTAGCCCGCCAGCCAAAGCGGCTTACTTGGAGCCATAGATGAGAGTTGGGCCCGTGGTGAGGACCAGTGTCAGTAGTGCATCAAATGGATGTGGCTGACTGCTGAAACAAAGACATGCAAACAAATGAAACTCATGAATAAACATGTGAAGTTAGAAAAATATGTCTCGTAGTGTGAAGAAAGACCGACAATCATGTTTTTAATGTAAATTTGTTATAGAAATTAAAATAGATGTGTATATTGTGTTTATATACATATATATATATATATATGTATAGAAAATATGTCTCAGAGTGCTTGTCCTGTGAAAATATGTCTCTGATTGCATTTTGAACACGAAAATGTAGTTCATTAGGGTTTAAAACATAGAAATCGACACTTAGATCACGAAAATCGGACAACTACAAATATTTCTAAGCGAAATATCAACGTAGGGTGGCCATTTTGGTGGCCATCTTGAAAAATGGCAGCCATCTTGGATTTTCAATTGGCCAATCGGGCAGATTTAAATAGTATCCCTTGAAGAACAATTGTGCCAAATTTGATGCTTGTATCATCATTTGCACGATTCTGCTGTTATCTGCCCCACTATAATATCTACTGAAAGAGAATCGGTTTCAGTTGAGTTATTTGCCCTTGAGTTAGAAGTCGGAATCAGACCAGTTATTTCATAATCTAGCTTACAAACAGGGACATAACAGACTCTAACATCATACTTAGTCATAACTAATGTTATTTTTGAAATATTTTCCAAGTTACTGGCGCCTGTGATAATATGGATGTAATCGGTTGACGCCAATATAAGTGTTATAGTGACGTCCTAGTGTATTACCGCACGACTTATTTTATTAGTGCATGTTATGAATTTATCCTCGGCTTTATTGTCTTTAAATTTTAAAAGTTTCTATGAAATGGAATTGTTGGAGATTATATATCTAGGCCCTGTTAATTGCCAGTTTTTAAATTTCATATTCAGATTTGATGCCTTCTTTTGCATTATTATTTTAATTTATTTATAGAAAATGAGTTATTTATCTTAAGAAATTATGTAGCCAATTCTTTTTTATTTATTTTTTTTTTTTGTCATGTGTAGTTGGACCGATAGAAACATTAGATTATATATATATATATATATTAACTTATAAACAAACAAATGTCAAATCATGGAAAATTTTGTCTCAAACGTTTTTAAAACTTTGTATTATTATGGTCGTGTGTAGTCTTTACTGTTAATATTACTGTTAATCCTTTTATTGTACAGGCCCCCTCCCCCTTTCTCTCATCCCCTATTCCACCCTAACCACGGCTCAGTTATATTTACTATTCAGACAAATTGATTCAGTAGTATTTCGTAATTGAACTGGAATATACAGGTCACAATTTCTATGGAATACAATTACTGCTTATTACTTAGTGATCTTTCAACTAGGCTTGATAAATGTCCTACTATTCTGCTTCGACTTGGCTAATGAAGACGGGCTTATGCCATACAGTGTGTTATGAGGGAAATTTTGCCTGGACACGGTCACTACGGCCTACTCTTATATCAAATTCCAACTGTCAAGGGATCTTTTATGTGCACGCCAATGTATACACGGGATCTTGGTTTTTCGTCTCATCTGAAGTTGAAAAGTTGCTCAGTAAAAATCCGTGATTGTATTCCCTAGATACTGTGACCTGTATATACTATTGAAGTTGACTGAGAAAATTGTCTTTCAGTAATGAAATTGGATTCTTTTAAAATTGAATTAACAATTCACTGATTAATGGATAAATGTGGAACTTAACACCACTAGAATTAAATTTATAGGTCTATTAATTTTTTTGTTTGTTTTTGTTTGTTTGGTAAAATATTTTAGATTTGGTTTACAACTTTCAAATATTTATAAACCAACGAAAAACTAGTGTTTCACAGGTTTATTAGAAAACGTTGCTAAATATTCAGCTGTTAAAATTAGAGAGATGTTTGCAGGATTACCAAATCTTGTTTGACAGACAAACAGACATAGAGACCAGCCCTCGATATCCTCATATAATTAGAGATGCATTATATAAGATATAGGTGAAGAGCTGTCATTTCTTTCTATAATAGGTTAAAAACAGATAATGAAAAATAAAATGAATACATTGAAAATTTCAGTAAAATTACTTTATTCTGAGCAAAATTTTAAGATCTATTTATTTTGTTTTTCGATGTTATTAATATAATTAAACATACAACTAGTCATTTGTAATAATAACATAAAAAAACAATATATTAAAATAGTTGTTCTGCCTCCACATATGTATCAAGTTCTTAGCTAAAACTGGCTCAAATATATTTACTAGTACTTAGCTAATACTGGCTTAAATATGTTTACTAATTTTTAGCTAATACTGGCTTAAATATGTTTACTAATTTTTAGCTAAACCGGGCTTAAATATGTTTATTAGTTTTGGGCTAAAACTGGCTTAAATATGTTTACTAGTTTAACTAAAACTGGCTTAAATATGTACACTAGTTTTAGCTAAAACTGGCTTAAATATATTTACTAGTACTTAGCTAATACTGGCTTTTGTTTACAAGTTCTTAGCTAAATCTGGGTTAAATATATTTAAGTACTTAGCTTATACTGGCTTATGTTTACAAGTTCTTAGCTAAACCAGCTTAAAATATGTTTAGTAGTACTTAGCTAAAACTCGGTCAAATAACTTTAATATATTTACAAGTTCTCAGCTAAAACTGGTTAAATATGTTTACAAGTCCTTAGCTGAAACTAGCTACATGTAATGGTCAGGTGGATTTTACAGACCACTTTAATTTGGGTAACAATAAAAATGTTCAGTCAACAATTCTATAGAATACAATTACTGCTTATTACTGAGCAAAGTTTGGACTAGGCAAGCTTGGAAATAAGGCACCTGTCACTGACATTGTCAGGCACAGTTTCAGGCTTTGTCAGGCACAAAACCTCTGGTGCCTGTCATTTTGTCCGACACTGATTTGTCTTATTGATACCTATCAGGCACCAAGTTGAAAATGTCAGGTAATATTCCCACGTCTGACTGAGCAACGTTTTCGACTGGGCTTTTCTGGTCATTATCAGGCCCAGTAATAAACAATACATGTAATTGTATTCTACAGAGAATTGCGGAACAATTTAATAAAAATGTTAATTTGTTTAAAGAAGTGGGTTACCTGTATCTATTTTAAAAATTTAAGGTCCACAGAGATATAGTCAATAATGAAATATATCAATACATAAATTTATTGGTTAAGATTTCATCCCTTCACTTATGGAATAAAGCAACCAAATCAACAAATTTCGACCCTTTATGGTTCGTTATAGATTTTAAACCCCCTTGTGCTTAATTTGACCTAAATTGAAAAGATTAAGCTTGGTTTATTTCATTCTGGGCTATTCTTTATTTAGACCTAAATTAATAGGGTTAAGCTTGGTTTATTTCTCTCTTTGTAACTTGAAAGCATGCTAATATATCTCCTTTGACCTATTGCACCTATATGTATGTTTGTCTGTAACACTTCCCCACCCCATCCCCACTATGTGACCTATAAATAATTAAATGAATTTATATTGCATAATGACCAGCCAGTAAATATATATCATATTGTATATGTATAAAATAATTTATAAAATAAATTTATTCAAACTTCGTTTATGATTGAGTCCATTTTATTTACACATATGGAAGACAGTTTTTGGCCTGTCTCACTAAGCAAGAGCTCAGGTTTCTGTAACATGAAGTCTTGAAGATATCTTTTAAACAATCTGATTATAAACACAGGTCCTAGTTCGTTTCATTTCTTATAGTTCAAAATTTGGTTTTACTTGTCTTTACTACTCTAGGATCTGACAGAGTTGTTATCATTGATGTGTTCTGGATAATGTGAGGCTTTAGCCAATGAAATGGTCTGTGATGGAGAGCTTTAAGCATGTTTTGAAGGGAACTGTGGGTAATCAACTAGTAACATCAATGCTGATTGGTTAATCAAATGTCTGACGTCATATTGTCATAAGGTAACTCGTATGACCTCTAACATGAACTCCCACTTTAACTTGTCAAATCTTCATATTATGTAGTGTGGGCAATCGAAAGTATAAAAAAATGAAACAAACTGTCTTTTAAAATAGTTCTGCAGGGGTGTGTGCAAAAGAAGGAGAAGTGCCGGTCGGTCGGGGGGGGGGGGCTGCTCCAGTGTTATTGACCTCTAGCTCCAAAGTTTGTATGAGGTTGACCATTGAAATTTTGAGACACACAAAATTTAAGTAACATACTAAAAACATGTATTTGTCAGCCTGTTAACTCTGTTATCCTGCCGCCTTTTATTGTCCAAAACTGGAAGAAAATCTCCATTGAAAACTTCAGAGGAAAGATAAGTCTACAACTAATGATGGTCTGCATCCAAATCAAGGGGTTTCAAAACAAGAGTCATCTCCCTTATTTAGCAAACCGACGTCCTGAGATTTTACAGAATCATTGCTATGCTTGATCAGGTTAGGGAGGAGAGAGCGAGAAAAATACAGTTTAACGTCCATTCGACACAAACTAGGTCATTTCGGGACTAACATATGGTTTAATTTTATTTCAAAAATTCGCTTTCGCGTAGGGGTCTTTAGCAGTGGGATAGGACCCGGAGAATACCCACGAGGTTGGACATACGACTCTATTCCTTGTCACCTACAACCGGGGATTCGAAACCACGCCAGTTGACTCAATGACAGGCTTTATGATACAGCATGCACGTGCTAACGATTAGGCCATTCAACCCCCAGGTTAGAGAGGGAATTTGCTGTTGTGATATAGGGCGACAGGTATAGCCTATTATAAAACTAATCTACGCTATGTGCACAGGCACTTGAAGGGATCGGACAATTAAAGGGTATTCCTGAAGTAATTACCCGAGAAATCCCTCTCTGCCTATTGCTGGATCTGGATTCTGATACTTAAGCTTTCGAAGGAGTGTGTCTATACTTCCCTTTCAATCAAATCTATCTCATGTACAGCAATCGGACTATTGACCTGTCATAATTTGGAACAGAAATTTGCTTCCGTTAAAGCAGTGTTTAGTGTGATTAGCTCTAATCAAACGAAACATTGCGGGAAGTAGTGCCTATGCGCTTACATTTTCTCTCGACGGCCGGCGGTCTTATCTCCGTGGACAGTGAAAGATTGGTTGCTTGGCTAGAATTCGAGTCACTATGTAAGTTACGCCAAATTAGATAACTTTGAATTAGGAAGAAAACGCGTTTGCCGACGTCAAATTTTCGTGTGTGTGTGTGTGTGTGGGGGGGGGGGGGGTGTACACGACGGTAAGCTCCGCCCCCCTACCTCTCGCAGACGACCGTTGCCTCAATCTGTAACCTGAACTTTTACGATAATTTCCGACGTTGCCGCCCTACCATTTATCGAGCCGGTACGCCTACGGTCACACACTGATCAGCAGTGAATATTTGCTAGGCCGCTACTCTCACTGATAAGGATGACATCGACTAGACATAATTAGTCCCCCATATTAACTTTTTTCTTTCGACAAATTAAATTCTAAAACATTTTTTGTACGATCTTTTATGTGAAGTCTGGTGCATTTATGCAATGCGGTTTCTTTACTGTACAAAAAACGATATTCATATTTTCTCACCGAATTATTTTTTTTAATTTTTTTGCGTGTCGCAAGATCTTCCAGATAACGCATATCATTGATCAGATGTGAATGTACATAATACGGACATGCGCACTTGTTATATAAATAAAAACTGTATCAAATATAAAAATCCACAAAAACAGATCACAATACACAGATAAAATTTAAAAAAAAGTTTATTGGAGAATTGGGATATTAAGTCATTACAGGCTGATAAAAGATAAATAGGCTTTTCATAATTTGTTAAACAAAAACTGTGCGTTTATTTCCATGAAGTTTAAAAGCTGCAAAAAAATTAAAATTTTTTTTTTTAAAACGATTTAGAAATAGATATAGTCTACAAATAAAACTTTGTCGGCTAAAAACCAGGAGTTTATTTTATGAAAAACGGGTATCTTAAAAGAGCGTTGACTGAATGAGCTTGGTTGACGATGCAGAAACCCGTCTGATTAGATCACAATTTGCTAGGATGGGCAACAGATGATAACCAAACTCAGATTCATGGCTGTGTGGAGTTTTAAAATTGTAAAATTGGTGGAGATAACTGTTTTGTAGTTAGGGAAGGGAATCGTCAAGGGAATCGGAAATGCCGTTTTCCGGGAAAAAATCGGAAATGCCGCTTTCCGGAAAAAAATACCCACCACAGAGTCGGATTTACCTACTTTCGGGCCCACTGATTGAAGACCACCGTGGTCGGGGGGCTTATTGGACGGATGGTAGAGAGAGAGACAGATTTAAGACCATTCGACATAAACAGGGTAATTTCTGGACTAACATATGGTTGAATTTTAATTAAATAATTTGTTTGCGCGTAGGGGTCTTAAACAGTGGGAGTAAACCCACGAGGTTCAACAAGCGATACTACCCCTTGTCACGTTCAATCAGGGAATCGAAGCCACGTCACTTGAATTAATGACGGGTGCTGTGATTCTGTGCGCCATGCACCATAATATATAGTGTGCTATGAGGGACATTTTACCCGGACAAGGGCACTACATATTCCTGAAGCAATGGTCCGAAAAATCCCTCTCTGCCCATTGCTGGATTGGCTTCTGATTTCTGATACTTGAGCTTTTGGGGGAGTTTGTGTATTCTCCCCGTTCAATTAAATCTATCCCATGTACAGGAACATGACAGCCCTTCGTTTACTGTGGGGTCTTCCGTAAAACTTTGGACAGTGATTTAAGGTATTAAGAACGGTGAAAGTATTGTTCGTCTTCATACAGTATTGTTTACATTGTTGATAGCCTCGTTTGTCACACAATTAGTTTTCCTACAATATTCTGCTATGCACTGGTTAATTGGGCATAATAAAATCGTAAGTCATGACGTAACGTTATGTAAACATATTCGGTCCAATTTGGAACTTTGTTTCAAATTTAACGATTTTGTTACGCAGTAAGCCATTGGTTGTAAATGGGACTGTTAACCAATAATAATTTAGAACAAGAATTTTCTCTATTTACAGCAGTGAGTAGTGGGATTAGCTCTAATCAAACGGAGCACTGCGAGGAGTATGAGGCACTACGGCCTACTCTAATATCGAATTCCAACAGTCAAGGATTTTTTACGCGCATGTTAATGTGCACATGGAAACTCAGTGTTTTCGGCCCATCCACCCAGGGTGTTTAACACAGGGAGAGAGAAAAATGGGGTTTAACGTCCACTCAACACAAACTTAAGTCATTTCGGGACAAACATATGATTCAATTTTATTTCAATAATTCGATTGGGCTTAGGGGTCTTTAGAAGTTGGAGGAAACCTCCTGCAACCCACGAGGTTGGACAGGCGACCCTATTCCTTGTCACGTACATGTGAACGTGGGGAATCGAAACCACGCCAGACCTTATGATACAGCGCGCATGTGTTAAATTTAAATGGAATGGGGTTTAACGTCCACTCGACACAAACTAGGTCATTTTGGGACTAACTCTTGCGCGTAGGGGTCTTTAGCAGTGGGAGGAAACAGGAGTGCCCGGAGGAAACCCACGAGGTTAAGAAGGCACCCTTGTCTCGATCCAGGGATCGAAACCACAGCCGCAAGCCAGAGGTGACCGGCCAGCTAGAGGTCGAAGCGCGGCACTCTAGACCACTAGGCCATCCCAACCCCCCCGCGCATGTGTTAAACATTCGGCACGTGCTTACATGCTTTTTAACAGACGTTCTAACATAATCTGACACAAAAATACAAAGTCCATTCCACAATATTTCTTTTATTTGAACATATATTTCATGTTATTGTTCCAACAATTGCACTATGAGTAATCCCTCTTTATGTACAGTATATACATCATATAATATTGGGAGATGCTATTTGTCGGTCGGTTGGGGAGGTTCCGGTAATTCCGGAGTCCAAAATGGCCGCTTTATATTAATTAGTATTTTAGGGAATACTAATCCGAACCCTGACCCTAACCCCTTTAAGAGGGGTAAAAGGTAAATTGGATCCAAGTTCATACTTCTAAAAAAGGGTTAGGATTAGGGTTAGGCCTAATATTCCCCAAAATTCTTAATTATATATAGCGGCCATTTTGGTCTCCGGAAACATCCGAACCTCCCCAACCGGCCTACAATTACCATCTCCCTATAATATTTCATCTTTTATAGACTCTACTTAAAGATATATTCCCTCCAACATAATTAGGTCATTTATAGAGGATGTCGTTGATAACGAGACGTTGCTTGGTAACGCCGCTGATCGCCCATTGATCGTCATGCATGCGCGTACACTAGCATAACAGCGTTACGTAAAACTTTTCAGGTATATCTTTAAAATGGCAAACTTTATATTCTTTAACCTTTTTTTGAGACAATTTGAGCAATACCAGGTTTTTATGATGTGTAATTCATACTTAAATAAATATTTTAATATATTTGTTTATATATAATTTAAATAATAAAATCTTAAATATAAGGCACATTGGTGGTTAATTTTAAACATAAAGTATGACGTTTTCATGCTCCGTAAATATTCGAGAGATTGAAATCGAGCTAAGAAGTCTCAATTTATTTTGTGTTTAACGGGAAATGTTTAACGTTGTTACAAATTTGAACACAGGAAATGTTGTTACCAGGCTCAAACCGTTTACTTTTAATTCATAGTTTGAGCATTTACCGCTAATGGTTAATTTGTTCCAGCAAACTTAATTAAACAATAAATAAGAACGCGAACGCGGCAATCGCGTTTGATTGCTTAACTACTATTAGTACGCGGTCGAAATTGTTTTCGTGTGGAAATCCGCGAAGATTGCCTCCAGGGCGAAATGTCTGGTCAGTTCACTCGAACAATTTTCAACAGTCAGTCAGAACGCAAGGTCAAAAGGCCTTCAAGGCCAATGGGCCAGTGTCATCTGTGAATTTCAGCGCCTATCGTAATTTTCAATCCGAACGATGATTCGCGCGGAAATGCGCAGTGAACAGTGATCGGGTACGTGTTCGCACTAATCACAAACGTCTCTTTAACCATTGGCACCAATCTGATTAAAATACAGATCCCATTTCGTTTCGTTTTTATAGTTCAAAATTTCGTTTTACTTGTTTTTACTACATTAGGATCTGGAAGAGTTGTTATCATTGACGTTTTCTCGATGATGTGAGGGATTAGCCAATGAAACGGCCTGTTACGGCGAGTTTTTGACCTTTTAATGCACGGAACTGTGGGTAAACCACTAGAAACGTCAACGCTGATTGATTAATCGATGTCCGACGTTAGAGGGTCAAATGCCTTTCGTTTGACCAGCGGACGTGACCTCCCACTACCACTTGTCAGATCTTGGTGTAGTGTAGGCCATCAAAAGTATAAAAAAAACGAAACGAAATATAGATCTGTATTTTAATCAGATTGTGTTGGCATTTCAATTGATTAAAGTAAATTTGAATATCATCTTATAAACCATTTATCGATCATCGATATGAATATTATGCAGATTCACGTATAAAAATAATTATGTACAACTTATAAAATTTGGTAAAAAAATAACAATAAAAAAGGGGTTATATATGTATAATATTTGGCAAACATTTACACCTAAAAACGATTATGTGGATATAAACATAAGATGATTTCAAAATGTGGGGGAAAATATTCTGATTTCGGCACAGTTGCTTGTTCTAGCTATTTAAGATCCATTATGTCAGATTTAGATACAAAGCAATTATGGATAATGACAAATGAATGAATCGAAATATAGTCTTGAATGTCAAGTACCATTGTTACCATACAAAAACAAAATCTCGATTATCCATTATTAAGATAAATTATTAAACGGCAATCGTGTAGAGGGTTGATTATATGCTTGTAACGTTAATAAATATCTAATTAGTAATAAATGAAACATAATGGATATTATCCACATTAATATCGAATTCTGTTAGGCACTCTTTTTTGCATTTTGTGCATTGATCAATTAACAAACACAGTTTTAACATAGAGATCGTTACTATGGTTACTATAACCACCATTATTAGATCCCGACCAGAACTGACGCAATAACAGGAAAGCAGTTTCTACTAACAACAAAATAGTAATATAAATATAGAAATAATAAATTAGTTAGATGGATGTAGATTACTAATAATAAGTGCACAATAAAATCGATAAAAAAAAATGCTACAAGCGAAATAAACAAAAAGGCGAGTTAAAACAAAACACATAAATCGGACGGAAACTACCTAGCCTAGCCGTCTAATTAATAAATATACTAATGTCTGTGTCCGATATAGGCCGGGACCTAGTCGTTCGGATAAGACGAAAACCGAGGTCCCTTGCACACAATGGCGTGCACGTAACAGAACCTTTGACAGTAAATTTTACCTTCTGTTGTCCCAGAGAATATCAGTTTTTCCTGAAAATCTCGGGTTATGAAAATTGGTGCGTGTTATACATGGCTGTTTTAGGTTATTGGTGTGTGTGATACATGGATGTTTTACGATATTTAAATCCTAGGCTTATTTAGTTATCACAGATATTATGCTGAAAGCGGTGCAGATAGGAGAACTAATAACGGTGAAATATAAATATATACTTTCAAAGGAAAGAACCCTTAAAATATACAAAGGGCAATAACAACGTAACCGGTAATAATTTCAAATCCTGTGATAATTAAAACACAAAAATAACCCTCAATTTAAAACAGGGCGCACTGGCCCCGACGGCCCGATGAATCGAGCTGGGTCACCTATTCTTCATGGCAATGGGAACCCAAGGAAGCCATTTCGTCCGAGGGCCCAGAACTACCCAGTCCGTCCCCGGTTTTAAAATCTCACAATTTAACTTCGTCTAGTAATCGGTGTAATCCTTCGTTTTGATTAGCTGCTTTAATAAGGATGGGAAAGGATAACTATACAGATTATAATCAGGATAGTACATCTTCCACAGTTTATGTAAATTGTTCAATGGCACAGTTTTATAAGCTGCCGTTAAAGTCTGTGTGGGGTAAGTATAGTTACTAGCCACTAATGAACCTTTGATGTTGCCGCGCACTTTGATAGCTTTTAATACATGGTCTATGTCCTTATTTAAAGATTCATATTTTCCCACAAAATCGTATGGAATTAAACATGGATGGCATTGTTTATAAAATTGTTCCCAGTGTTCGTTTAAATGTTCTTCATTGTCATCAGCATCGATGACGTATTGAACAAACTCTCGAAACGTGACGTCATTTCCTTTCTGAAGTGACGCTTTCGATGGCTTCTTCCTGTATTTTTGAATGATTTTTTTTCCAAAACTCAAATGGAAGTAGGTACTCCATTTCGCTTTGAATTTATTATCATAAGAGGAGTAAAGTCTTTCTAAAGGATCGCGAACAAAAGAAATTTTATAATATTTGTTGATTCTTTTCTTCCTTTCGGGGGCCGAAAAATCACTTAGTCGTTTTAGTTGTTTGCTATATTTCGAATGGACATCGCTGACCGAAATGTCCAAATGGCTCTTAACTTTAGCCGCTCCAGACAAAAACACCAGAATTTTTCTCCAATCGTTTTGAGCCACACCAGGAATTTGACAGTAGAGGAGTTTATGTTTATCGTCCACGAGAATTTGTTGAAGTTTCACAGACGGGATGAGATCAGCGGTCGGAAGATTTGGACGGAGTTTTTGGCACCAATGTCGCATCGTATTTATTCTATCCTCTTCTTCCGTTAGAGACGGGGCGAAATGAAGCTGAAATACAAAAACAAATACGTTAGCAATTACAGACTAGATAAAGATGGGGTTTAACGTCCGCTCAAGACAAACTAGGTCACTTCAGTCAGGACTAACATATAAGAGTCATCCCATATTTCAACATTGCTAAAGAACGGTTCGCTCTCTGAAAGTCTGCATTTAACTTCTAATAGGGCGTGTTCATATGAACACTTCTCTTCTGTGTAGGCGGGACCTCGGATTTTCGTCCCCTGGGAACAATTAGACAGCTGTCCTTGTCAAGCCCTCCGTCCTGCTGCAATGTAAGAAATGTTGTCCGGACAGCGACAATACCACCTACTCTCAATTCGAATACCACCTATCAAGCGTTCTTTTACGTACATGCCAAAGTGTACTCGGGACCTCCGTTTTTCGTCCCATCCGAACGACTAGACGCTGTGTCTTGCCCAACACCGGACTCCATAGCCGGACGACCTAGTTAGCCACCGTGGCCCTTTTCCACTTACAGAAATGATACAGAATTTATCGTGCCAATCTTCGTAAATGATGTCTACAAGGCAGTCCGTTTGTAATCCCATCCGAACGACTTTACATTGTCCCTTGCCAGGCCTCGCGTCCTGTATCAGGAAGGATAATCCCGATGAAGCTTCTCCGCCATTACCTGGATCGAACACGGGCCGTCCAAGTTAGTGATCCAACGTCTTACTGTCCGATTCGCCGTGGCTCTCTGGGCTAATAAAGACAAGCTCCATTTCAAATCGTCAGATAAAAAAATTCAAAACTTACCCCTTTGTCGACTTCCTTTTTAACCGCAACATTTGATATTTCTGGAGGCGGCGGGTTTGATTTTGTTGCTGATGGCCCAGTTAATTTCCGGTCGCCATCTTCCTTTAACTCTCTCATGACTATAAGGTGTGAAGTATCATAGGGTTGACTCATTCCTCGTGTTTCAAATATCTGCCATTTTCCTATAAAACATGAATTACAATTGATAAAAATATGGTAAATCATCTTGAACATTAAACTAATTCTGTTATAAATTACAGGTATTTAGGAAGGTGTGTAATGGCCGGGAGAGGAGGGGGCAGTGAAGATTTGGGGAATTAGGTACTCTCCAAACCATTAACAAAGATTAACGTGCCAGTCCTGGCCCCAAGTTAACAAAACATTCTCTGGCTTAAGTTAAGAATTTACTCAACTTTCAATCACTGTTTATGAGAAATATCTCTGATCCAGAAAGACAAAACGTTGCTCATATTGGTGTATTTGGTGCATTAAAATAACAAACGTTTTATACAGTGCTATATTTTGATCCAAAATATGGCAAATAATTTTGAGTAAATTCTTAACTTCAGTCTGAATATGCTTTGTGAACTCCGGGACTTGTCTTGTAGCATTCTTATATAGAAGAGCCAGCAAGGGGGTTGATCTTAATGTGGAGGCCTTATAAGAATCGTCGTTTAAGCCTTTTAGGGGGTGGCCGAATGTCTGTCATTGAGTCAACTGGTGTGGTTTCGATTCTCCGGTTGTACGTGACAAGGAGTGGGATCACCTGTCCAACCTCATGGGCCACGCGCAAACTGACCCCGCAGTGAATATTCGCTTGGCCGCTACAATCACTGATAGTCATGACATCGACGAGACTTAATGAGTTCGGCATATTAACTTTTTTACTCCGGCAAATTAAATTCTCAAACATTTTTTGTGGTAAAATAAAAATAAAAAAAACCGTTTGAAGTATTTGTAGTTAAAAAATATTTCCTATTTAGTGCAAATGTCCCCCGTTTTCCCCCACTGCTAAAAAGGCCCACGCGCAGGCGAATTATTGAAATAAAATTGAACCATATGTTAGTCCCGAAATGACCTACTTTGTGTAGATGTTAAACTCTCTCTCTCTCTCTCTCTCTCTCTCTCTCTCTCTCTCTCTCTCAGCCTTTTAGAATTAATCGCGTTATTTTTTATACAGGATTACATACTTACATATTTAATTACTATATTCATAATATGCATACAATCCGATTTATTTATTCTGTCCACTGAACCGTGAAGTGCATTGACGGAGCCAAGTTAATTATAATGATAAACAAGCAACAAAATACCTTTATATAAGATATAATTATCGTCACGGTTCAATAAAATCCAACTTGTGTTCATATTTATAATTTTAAATTGAAATAAGGGTCACATAAATAAAAAAGAACCTTTTTTAAGAGTTCAATTTTCGCAATAAAGTCTTTAATTGCAGAAGGTAGAGACCATGTCGTAAATAAAATAGGGTTTAACGCCCTACTGTTCTGCTCCGACTGGGCTAATGAAGACGAGCATACGCCATACAGTGTGCTTTGAGCGAAATTTTGCATGGACAGCGGTGTTACGGCCTACTCTTATACCGAATTCCAACTGCCAAGAGTTCTTTAAGGTGCACGTCAAAGTGTACATGGGATCTTGGTTTTTCGTACCATTCGAACGACTGATTTCCTCTTGTCATTGTAGCAGGACGGAGGGTCTGACAAAGAGAATTGTCCAGTTGTTCGGAAGGTACACATTGGAATGTACATCAAAGAACCCTTGACAGTTCGAATTCGAAATAAACTCAGGCCGTAGCGCCGCTGTTTCGGCAAAATGTCTCTCATGCCCGTCTTTTGGATGGCATTACTTTGCGTTAATTTATTTAGTGCGTTTTTCATCACGGTGATTCAACCCAACGTCGACAATCTGCACCGAGGTCTACAATGTGTTTTTTCGTGTGTGTAAATGAAAACAAGCAATACGAGAATACAACATGAAAAAGAGAACAGAATTATTTCATTTTTTATCAACTAATGAAAACAGTTTCCGTAACATTGACCGACTAATGACAATATGGCGGCCATGTGTGGTACACTTGCTGCCTAGCGACAATCATTTCCGGTGCGACGTAGACTGAAGAAAAAAAAATGTCAACTTGTCTGAGGTTAAAGTGGTACGAAGTTTACTTTGCCACCCTTACGTGTCAGTATCAAGGCTACTGACAATCGCAGATAGAAATGAGGAGTATGAAGTATGACGAATCATCAGTCCACACAGGACAGGGCTACATTACACTAGTTATCGACTTCCACCCCTTCAAATACCCTCGCCCATCATAAAATAGAACACAATACAGATTGTGCAGCCAATGCACCGCAGTCTTAGGTGAATAAAACAAATGAAATCCCCTTTTGATGTATTTTTCTGAGCCAACGTGTCTAATGAAGACGGGCATTCAATACTGGAGACATTGTTGGTTAAACTCCTGCATAGTTTAAAAAAAAAATAACCATCTTTTCTACACCAATGGCAATGAAGACGGACATACGCCATGCAGTGTACTATGGGTGTTTTGCCCTGGCAGTGGCGCAACAACCTACTTTTATTAGATTTATTTGAATTTCAAACTGTCTTTGGATCTTCAACATTTCTCCAATGGTAAACACAAGATCTGACAGACAGATAAGACGGAAACACAACAGAGCATAACGTATATATAGAGAGAAATGGGGTTTTACGTCCACTCGACACAAGCTAGGCTATTTCAGGACTATTATATGACCCAATTTGCGTTTAGGGGTCTTTAGCAGTGGGAGGAAGTCGGAGGGCCCTACGAGGTTGGTAGGCGACCCTACTCCTTGTCACGTACAACGGGGGAATAGAAAACACGTCAGTTTACTCAACGACAGACCACGTGATAGTTTAACCGGTCACCATCGAACCCCTCAGCATGGTGCATGCCCGTCGTTATTAGCTCATGGTTGAAGAAAAATAGGACGTTAAACCGTATTTCATTTCGTTTCCGACTAGTATTGGTCACATGTTTGGCACATGTCTGAAATTGGACCGCTTTAAAATTCTGGATTCTAATTACACCATTACAAGTGGCTCTACTTCATTCATCATGTAAAAAACACTGTCTGTCGTCTGCTGTCATTCAGTTCACGTCTGCTCCTATAGAAAGAAACAGTAACCATGCATTCAGACAACGACTTGTTCACGAGCTGCTGGAAAACGGCAGAAACAGAACGAAATAGCTGAATTAACAAATTTAAGAATGTTCGCCTATAATCTAAGACATCTGAAACCGTAGTTTATGGAATCCATAATGCCGTATGTAGTTTGTAAGATCCCTTACACCATAGTATCTAGCATAAGTTAGCCCCTATAGATTCTAAGACCCTTTATACCCTAGTTCTAGCATCTCCGAAACCCTAGTTTTTAGAACCCCTTATACCATAGTTACTATGACCCCCTTATACCATAGTTTTCAGCATCCCTGATACCATAGTTTCGAAGCCCCTTATACTATACCATAGTTTCTGACATCCCTGGTACCCTAGTCTCTAAAATCCCTTATACCATATTATCTAGCATCACCGTAACTCTAGTCTCTAAGACCTCTCATGCCATAGTTACTGGCATCTACTAAGACCCATTATATCGTAGTTTCTAATACCCCTATACCCTAATTTCTAAGACCCCTTTTATACCCGAGTTTCTAAGACCCCTTATGCTATAGTAACTAGCATCCCTGAAACCCTAGTTTCTAGGACCGTAGTTTGTAGCATCCCCGATACCGTAGTTTTTGGGTCGCCCTTTTACTTACGAATTACAGATAGCAAATAGTGTGAAAGAAAGGGGTGGATTATATCATCAATTTGGTCTTCCTTTCGTTTGTAATATTTTGGGTATAAGCCGAAACCCGGACCTTTAAGAAGTATTTTTAAGGCACGACGGCCCCGGTACATCGGTTTGTTCGTCCTTTCTTTTCGTATATACAGTGTATATATGGGTATGTATTTATGGACCGGGGCCTTTGATATTTGAGACAACGTGTTCCTGGTACATGGGTTCAATAAAATCTTCTTATTGTAAGTACAGTAAGGTATTATATTGTTCATTATGACTAAATAAATATTCAGCTGATTCAATCACTAAAGCTCATAATTTATACACGTCAACTCGACAAAAAATGGCGATATTTGATCAGAGGAGAAACATGATAGTAATAATAAGAAAATAGTCGAGGAAGGCTGAGAAATGTTTTACTGTACGAGGACAACAAGTACATTACGAGAAATATTATCACTAGCTATTACACACTTTAAAGGGACAATACGATATCGCTATCACTATTACACACTTTAAAGGGACAATACGATATAGCTATCACTATTACACGCTTTAAAGGGACAATACGATATCGCTATCACTATTACACACTTTAAAGGGACAATACGATATAGCTATCACTATTACACGCTTTAAAGGGACAATACGACATCGCTATCACTATTACACGCTTTAAAGGGACAATAAGACATCGCTATAGGTGTGTGTGTGTGGGGGGGGGGGGGGATGGCCGAATGGTTAGCACGTGCGTGCTGTATCATAAAGCCTGTCATTGAGTCAACTGGTGTGGTTTCAAATCCCCGGTGGTACGTGACAAGGAGAAGGATCGCCTGTTCAACCACGTGGGTTTTCTCCGGGTCCTCCGGCTTCCCCCACCGCCAAAGACCCCTACGCACAAGCGAATTATTGAAATGAAATTAAACCATCTGTTAGTCCCGAAATTACCTAGTTTGTGTCGAGTGGACGTAAAAACCCATCTCTCTCTCTCTCTCTCTCTCTCTCTCTCTCTCTCTCTCTCTCTCTCTCTCTCTCACTATTACACACTTTAAAGTGACAATACGACAGCATTTGTTTAAAGTTTCAGATTTATCTGCCACGAAAATAGCCCCGAGACCACAACTGGTGTAACGATCCCGAGGTTGGGAATCCAGGCTTTAAAGGTACATCATGACATCGCTATCAGTAATAAGACAAATTTGAGAGCATCATATGAAATAAAATAGGGTTTATAACGTCTTACATTTTAATACTAACTGGGCTAATGAAGACGGACATACGACAAGTGGTGTACTGCATGGTTAATTCAGACAGTGGAATTTCCGCACACTCTGCATTGAATCCCGACTGTCAATGGTTCGTTTTCGTAGCATCCTCGGTTACCCAGTGTACTAATTCCATTCTACTCCACTATACCCTGGGTTAATCCATAGGGTTTCCACGATTTCAAACTATCTGAATGTAGTGTACGAACCAATCAAAAAACAGTTTACAAACCAGTCCTACGTAGACTCCTTAGCGTCATTTTTTACGTCATAGAACTACAATGTTTACAAACAATATGGCAGCTTGTTCGATCGATTATGAGGAAGTTTGTAAAATATTTAATATGAAAGAATTAACATGCACACAAAAAGATGGCAGTGGAAGTTCTGTCATGAAATTCTTAAATGACGCTGATTTTTCTACTAAGCGGTAGGTATTTTTCCCAAATACATATTTGCAAAGTGTGCAAGAACGGACTGAGGTCACCATGTGTGGGGAAATTCTTTGTTGAGAGTTACTTCCCTTCGCCTATTACATTTCCAAGTAACGCTTTATGGGATTGGACGATAAAAATATCACAATCCGCCAGGGCAGATAATTTGAAATCGTGGAAACCCTATGGATTAACCCAGGGTATAGTGGAGTAGAACGGAATGAGTACACTGGGTAACCGAGGATGTTTTCGTAGACGCATTGAGTAAACCTGTGGAAATCGTCGCCGGATGAGAAGGAGCGAAAGACGGTCTTCGGTGGAGTTTGCCATGTTGCTTGACAGGTCACGTTCTTCACCAAATCAGTGATAAAAACTCCTAAAACTAGCCAGAAGAGACTATATTATTAACAGAAGCTTGTAATCAGAAACCGGTATAATTTCAGACCCACAACAACAGCGTAAATAAGCATACTCCTCACGACAATGTGATAAAGGGAGATAAATCGTGCTTAAAGGATTTATTTGGATGTGTAATAATATATATGTCATCACGTGAATATGATAATAACTATAATTTATGGTATATAGAAGAGGATATACTCGTTCTGCTCCAACAATGTTATTGTTATATTTGCTGCATCATCCTATTGTATCATCAACGTCTGTTATTCGATAACCGTAATTTTCTCACGTCATTAATATGAAATCGGAGGTCCCGGAAAACTTCCACACGACGCCACACCTTGTCACGTACATACCACATATAGCGATGACAGAGTGCATGATCGAAAACCTTTAGACCTAGGGAAAGGGAGAGAAAGGGAGAGAGGCGCCGTTCTGTACTACTGACAAGGTGAATCCACGAGAGTTTAACGTCCACTCGACACAGAGTAGGTCATTTCGGACTAACTTATTGTTCAATGTTATGTCAGTGGGAGGGTCTTTAGCAGTGGGAGGAAACCGGAGGACCCGGAGAAAACCCAGGAGGTTGGACAGGCGGTCCCATTCCTTGTTACGTACAACCAGGGATTCAAAACCACGCCATTTGACTCAATGACAACCCTTATGATACATCGCGCACGTGCCAAATATTCGCCATTCGGCCATCCATCCCCGACCCCTGTAGAATAATGTATATAAAAGAAGGATTATATAAGATTTAGACAAAGAGCTGGTCGTTCTCGCTCATAGATAAGGAAAAAAGAATATAGTGAGAATTCTATTCCAATTACTTAGCGCTGCAATTTCATATTTTTTAGTTATATTTTTAAAATATATATTAAAATAAAGCCTTGAAATAGATGATATCTATAAACAGTCCTACCTTGTTAAAGAATAATCCTACTAATCCTATAATTCACTATTGCCAGTTGAGAAATTGGCGAAAATATAATTTTCAACTTCAAATTCAAACGTTTGAAGATAGCTATTGCATGGGAGGGGTGGGGGAGAATGGAAAAGCAAGGGAGGTAATTGTGTTATTATTTCCGATGTGAAAGATATTTAAATGTGACGAAAATAATGCCTATGATTGTATAATAGTGAGTTGACAATCTATTGAGCAAAAGACATAGAAATAAATATGTTTTGACTTTCTTAGAAAATGTGAAATTCCCGCTTTAAATCGGAGCGAAGTTATGACTGTTTGAAGATGCAGCGTAGTTCGTTTATTACCGTAGCAACGATACTTGACAATCGCAACTAAGTCTCTATTATCCATGTTATCGTTAAATTTTCAAATCTCGCGCGTGTTCAAATCCATTTTAATCTCCGCTATCCGATGCCAAGAGAGTTGATTATGGGCGTGCCATGTGAACTGAATGATAATTTATATAACATTTGAAGCCAGAAGAAAAACCCTGCAATAGGCAGATATATAATGCATGTTTAATTGGCGATATTAAAATACCATCTTACACCGTATAAACGACGAGATCAACAAGATCAACAAGACGATTACTCAATGACTCCATTAAACTGTAAATTACCCATGGTCTCATACTTCCGATTCAGATTAACCGTTAACGAAAACCAGATGGCTGCGATGTACAGCCGCATATTTCTACACAAACAAAAATGTGTCCCCATATCCCAATAGATTTCCCTTTTGAATTTAATGTTTTCCCATCTTTCGCATTTGTCGTATTTTCCGAGGGAGTTTCTTTGGATTTCCAGGCGTGGTCCCCCTCGTCAGTGGTACAGGGCGGTGGTCCTGGCAAGAACAGTGTCAAACTTATCGCCCGGATGGGATGGAAAATCGAGGTTCCTTGTATACATTGGCATGCACGTAAAAGATCCCTTAACAGTTAAAATTCGACATAGGAATAGGCTGTAACACCTCTTTCCCGGTAAAAAGTCCCTCAGAGAACTCGGATGCAGAAAAATAGGATGTTAAACCGTATTTCATTTCTAATGTTTCAATAATTCATTTACCTTACATCACAACATGGTTGACCGTTTTTTCCATAAATATATTTAAAACATTATTTGATTTAGAAATGCCTTGAAATGTTATTAAGACAGTGGGAATATTTTTGTTTGAAATAGTTTATGCTTCGCCAGGTATTAATAGGGCCTAAACCAAAGAATGTATTTGTTTGGGCTTTTTAAAAAAACATATGTGTTGCTACTTCGGATTTAACGAACAAAAACCATGTCTTGTATGCACGTAAGAGAACCATTGACAGTTTGCTACTTCTAGGACAATGATGGTGGGTCGAACCAAATGACCCTACCCCACCCTCCCCTAGTCGTAATTTCATCAACTCTCTGTATATCGCGTTCGACAAAGACTTTTGTCCGGTTCACAAGAAAGACTACAGGTGCATGCTCGTTGTAAAAAAATCACTTTACTGTAAAGTACTCAAAAACTTGCCATCACGAAATTGTTTTGTCATTACTAACCGATGAATAACGTCCCTCGTCCATGACATTCATTGTAACAAAAGTCGCGGAAAATAAAACGATTTAAAAATATCCTTCTTTCCATTGAACAGTATGTCAGACTAGTTCACCACTTCTCATCAATGAAAACCCTTTTAACGAATTTATAGAGTCATTTTGTCATATGAAAGGGACCATTACACCCTAAAATACTTTATATTAATCCCCTTGTTGTGTGAGTTAACACGATTTTAAGGGCATTAAGCCGAAGAAATGTTTTATCAACAATAAGTCATACGTCAATAAAAAGGTCTGTTTGTCACCATGGTCCCTAGTTGACCTGACATTTTGCTATACAGTCCATAACATTTATACTTTCCCACGTTTTTGTTTCTAAACTTCGCTTTTTTTTAAAATCCAACCTAGGATAGCATCTACCGTTGATATTTTTATTTGATTTTCATAATTAATCAATTTAGCGAACAGTGCGCCGCGAAAAATAAATTAAATGCTTTCAAAAAAGTAACATTAAAATATGTTCTAGATTTTTTAACCTGCCTCATATCCGGTTGGATCTACATACGTCATAACCCGTGACACAATTATATGGAATACAAATTGCTTATACGTTTATTTCTAGCGACGTTACTGCGATGGTTCTCTAAGTGTGCACGTGTTATTCTATGTAGGATAAAGCACGCGACTGAGGTTATGCTAGGGAAAGAAAGAAAAGCCCGAAGCCGGCAGGTCGAGTTTTTTTTTCTGAAGTCTTCCATGCCCAGCACAAAGTCGAGGACTTATAAACCGCCTATGTTTACATGTGTAAAATGAGATTTACCATTAGAGGTTTTTAAATTCAGTTACCGAAGTAATATTCATCCCGTTTGCTTGGCCTAGACCACGAGGGTTCTTTGCTTGACCACGAGTGTTTTTTGCTTGCCCACGAGGGTGTTTTGCCTTATAACGAAGGGAGAACCCTCGTCAGAAATAAACTTCAAAGTAACTTAAATCTCTATAGAAGTGGCATGTATTATTCTCCCAAATGCCGTTTGGACAATTAACCGACGTAATGTTCGACCGATTTGCTTGACTAGGGTTGTTAAGAGCCATATTTTAGATTGTACACAACATTCAAATGATAAGGGTGGAGTCAGTTAGTGGAGAAACATTTTGTTTACCGCTTTAGTTGTTTTGTGTCGATCACGGTGAATGTTCACCCCGGACTGTGGGAAAAGTTTCACGGCCATCGTGTTCATCTTGTCTTATAGATTGGGTGTAGAACGGGCACGTACCCCCCACCTTCCAGAATACCACGCACACACACCCACACAGCCGTCCGGTCCTCCGAATTTGTTATCAGATGTTTTAGAAATTCGATTGTGTATCCAATAGTCTTGAGTTTAGAGGATGTGTATGGTTTAATGGTCGAGAGAGAGAGAGAGGGAGAGAGAGAGGAAGGGAGAGAGAGAGGCGTGGTTTCGATTCCCCGGTTGTTCGTGACAAAAAGATGGGTCGCTTATCCAACCTCGTGGGGTTTTCTGAGTACTCTGGTTTCCTCCCACTGCTATAGACCCCAAGCGAATTATCAAAATTAAATTGAACCATATGTTAGTCCCGAAATGAACTACGTTGTGTCGAGTGGACGTTAAACCCCATTTCTCACTCTCACGTTGGTTTGGCGTGGCACAAAGCCCCAACCTTGACTGACTTTAAAATATCATTTATGCTCTACTGCTTATTCCCGTCTACTGAATGTCGTCTGTTTAAATGCTTTATTGGTGACAAAACCTCATATTTTAAAAATCGCCCTTGATTCCCCTTTTTGCTGTAACAGTTTTCTTTGTGTCTTTATGTCCCCGTGCTGTTAAAATAGTTTTTTGTACGTCCCCCTGGTGCTATTGTTATTGTATTCTTTATGTCTATCACGTTTTTATAATGTAAATATTATCAATTACTAGGTTAGTAGTACGTTTCTTGTAAATCTCATTAAAACATTTTCAATTTCGGTCGCCTGTCCAACCTCGTGGGTTTTCGCCGGGTTTTTCGGGTTCTCCATATGAACCATATGTTACTCCCGAAATGACGTTACCCCTCTCTCTCTCTCTCTCTCTCTCTCTCTCTCTTTTCGCACAACAGCGGTGGTTTCTGCCTACGCGTCTCTGAATTCCACGTCCCGAGTGACTCTATTCCACTTCTTGACATTTCAAACGGGTTTATTTTTCATTGCAATAAAGTCGATTGGCAAAATTTAAAAAAAAAAACATGTTGCTTAAGATTGAAAAATAAATCATACTAATAAATAACCGCGTGAAAATAAATTTGATCAATTACAGTTCGTGGAAATTGTGTCTGGCATTTAATTGAAAAAATGAAAATAAAAAGTTATCTTATGGATCGCTACTGGGAAATATATTTCATCATCTTCTTCCTGTCTGGTAATACACTGAAAAAAAACTAGGTAACCTGACTAGGAATTCTATTAATTATATACATTTGGAAGTTTGTTTGGAAAATTGCACACTTTTTACCTTCAAATAAATTACCCAAACTTTTGAACAATAATTAAAATGCTTCACTTTTTATCTGTATATTGTAACTTAACTATTCCTTTGTATTATTGTGTTTATTTGTATATACATGTATGTTTTTGTTTTGTTTTTTCTTATTTTATAACATATCTACATTGTAAAGCGCCACAGAGCAGTCAGACTGACTGAATGTTCAGCGCTATAGAAAACCATTATTATTATTATTATTATTTATTATTATTATTAAATATGAAATTAAATTGGGTTTAAAGGAGGTAAATCGGTATTTTTTGGGACCTAGAAATGGATACAAATGGGTAGCAACACATACAATAATGTAATATGAATGTATATAAGTTTTACTGTAATTTCTTATAGTTTTGTTCGGCGAAGAGTCCCACTTGAATGACAGTCTTTGGCATCTGGTTATTCCAGGCTACACCAGAAGGATTCTCCTGTTGGATATGTTTTGCCTTTTTCGTCGAGTCGCTTTATTACAATTGGCACCCGAAAGCATTCTGGTATGCGACTCGCGTGCCAATTTTACAATTTTCATTTTTTCTGAAATATTGGATATCAGAAACCAATCATTTCATGTTGAGGATGGTCTTAAGCTGTTGTACTTTGGATTACAAGGTATGTCATCGAGTCAAGTGTCGTGGTTTCAATCTCGGGCCTAAATGTGACATGGAGTAGTGTCACCTGGCTAAGCCTTTCGCCCTGTCCTCCTGTTTCCTATTCCTACTACCGATAAAAACACCTGCGGAACCACAAATTTGTTAGTCCCGAAAAATGACATAGTTATCGTCGGGTCGAGTGAACGTTTATCTCACCCCCTCCATCTCTCTCTCTCCCTCAGTCTGTCTGTCTGTCTGTCTGTCTGTCTCTCTCTCTCTCTCTCTCTTTCACTTCCATCATCCGGGGCTCTATAGACACGTTATTAGTTGGCTCCGTTTTGTGTCCAATGAAACGGGGAGATTCGGCGTCCAAGAGGGGGGGGGGTGTCAGTAAATGTCTTCGACTAAGTTGTCGATTAAGTTGTCTGTTCGCACACGGAGCTATTTATAGACTGACAACGTAATTTTCGTATGAGGTCATCGAGTCACAACATCATTGAAATATTGACAATATTTTCGTAACAGTCTAATGAGTTTAAATCAAACTAAAACATGTTCAAAGACCCAATAATTACTATAAAAAAAAACACGTATACCCCAGCAATTCTCACGCCTTTTTATCAATAACCTTGAGAAAATGTTCAGGGACGAGATGTCGCAGTAATAATGATGGCGGTGATAAATAAGATGAAATGATAGGCTAGTGATATGCATAATTACTGGATTGGTTTCATGACGAATAAATTTCTGTCAATAAGTGAGAAAATGACATAGAGTTTAACGTCTGACTGTTCTGCTTCGAACTCAGCTAATGAAGACGGGCATACAGTGTGCTATGGCGGAAATTTTGCCCGAACAGGGGCACTACGGCTTACTATTATGTCGACTTCCAACTGTAGATGGATCTTTTACGTGCGTGCCGATTTGTACACGGGGCCTCGGTTTTTCGTCCCATCCGAACGACTTGACAGCTGTCCTTGCCAGGCCCTCCGTCCAACATCACTGAAAATGGGAAACCACAACGGAAAAACCCGGCCAATGCAGGGATTGAACACCCTACCTCCAGATTAGCGAGCCAGCGTCTTACCCACTTAGCCACCGTGATCCCAAAATTGGGTAAGGATTTTCGGTCGGACACTTATTCATTTCCAGAATTAACCAGAATTTATTCCTTATGAGAGAGAGAGAGAGAGAGAGAGAGAGAGAGAGAATGGGGTTTAACGTCCACTCGACACAAACAGGCGACCAAGCTCCTTGCCACGTACAACCGGGGATTCGAAACCACAGCAACTGAATCAATGACAGGTTTTATGATACAGCACGCACGTGCTAACCATTCGCCCCCCCCCCCTCATTCCCTATGAAACCAACCCATCAATCATGCATAACGAGCCGAAAAGCCTAATTAAATGTATGTCATTTTGGATGTTTAGAGAAATTATTTGGCCAAGGCTTCCATCTTTTAATAAACTTATCTGATTTCACTGTTAACAATAGAAAGGAAGAGATAAAGCCAATAAATGACGAGTCATCTAATTATTCTATATGTTTTAATAAAAGACATTTTAATCTAAGCAAAATGTAAATGGTATGCGGCGGAGGACATGTTTTCATCTATGACAAAGCTACTTAATTATGGATAATTAAAAACACATTATAATATACTAGTTTCTAGCATGACTCAACAAACATACGGACACAACACGCTCACATTGTCAGTTATCATTAACAATATTCACTTTAGACCACCCCTCCCATTGTATAGTGCTTCCCTTGTTTTTGATTTGCAACAGAATTCGATGGATATAAGAAATGGAATATACATTTTGTAATGGATTTTAACGTCCTACTCTTCGACTCCGAAACGGGCAAACGAAGACGGGCATACGTCATGCAGTAAGCTGTGAGGGAAATTTTGCCCGGATAGTGGCCTACTCAACACAAACTAGGTCATTTCGATACTAACATATGGTTCAATTTTATTTAAATAATTCGCTTGCACGTAGGGGTCTTTAGCAGGAGGAGGAAACCGAAGAAAACCCACGAGATTGGACACGGATATTATATATGTCATCAGTTCACACTGACGAAGAATTGTTTTTGTACATATGTATTAGATCATTGCATAAGAGCGATCGGCTATAACGGCGTGTAACACGATCTTAAAGAAATGGGTAAGTTCATTTCATGTCATTCTCTATCATCATACACTTAAATATATCAACAGCAGAGAATTAACTTACTTCCGGTTTTTTACACACCAGATGGCACCAGCTGTTTAAACGACCAGTTGATCACAGCACGAGACATGACGACACAAGGTTTGTTTCAGTACAGACCTAGACCCATTTCGTTTATAAAAATATTCCTGGTGTTATTTTTATAGAACAACTCGGTAATGTCATCAGCAGAAGTCATGTACACGAGTACCTGGAGAAAAAAGACGCGGCCAACGCAACTCAGCTCAAATGGCCACGTACAAGCCTGAGACCGTACACACGCCACTTGACTCAAGGACAGAGGCCTAAAGCAAGTAAACTGGCGGTGACCATTGTTACATGATATTTTTATACTAGAGAATTGTGGTCATTTACCCCAATTACTAACCACTATAGCCACAGTTTCTGAAACCTATCCAGACTATACGTTTCAGACTATACGTCTGAAATCTAGGCAAACTCTGGCATATGAATTTAATGTGTTAATATAATATGCCGATTAACCGATTTCCCAACCCAAAATATTCTGTGTAGGGCAAATGGGGCCAGTTTACTTTCAACCACGCCACGGTTTCCACTACGTAAGTTATTATTAGGTTTCAAGATTAGTCACATCAGATGTTTCGGTTTACCCCCTCCTGGGAATATAATTACAGAGACTGTTCAAAACGGTGGCGTGCATGCATAACGATTATTATAACATAGACCTAACTGTGTTATTATTATTCAATAATAAAAACACTCCCATATCATACACATATTATAAACTTTTAATTTGGATTAGTAACAAAAAAAAACAAAAAAAAAAAAACAACAGAGAAAAAAAAACCCAACAAAAAGAGAGAAATGGGGTTTAACGTCCGCTCGACACAGGCTAGGTCATTTCGGGACTAACATATGGTTTAATTTTATTTCAATTATTCGTTTGTGCGTAGGGGTCTTTGGCGGTGGGGGAAGCGGGAGGACCCGGAGAAAACCCACGAGGTTGGACAGGCGATCCTATTCCTTGTCACGTACAGCCGGGGAATCGAAACCACCCCATTTGACTCAATGACAGACATTATGACACAACGCGCAGCCCCCTCCCTCCCCCACGCCCCCTATATACAGAAGAAACCACGTTGAATGGCAATAACATATACCTACATATATCCCATAATTATGTTGTTAAGAGTAAACATGGCCTCTCTTTTCACAACATCTGGAATCACTATTCATTATTTAAGTTTTTAAAGAACTGGAGGAAGACACAGTGGACGGCGAACACTCCATTAAAACTGAATTAAAGCTGGAAGGCTTGGACATCTATCTGGATACTGGATCAAAAACTGATACCGGCGGGGCGGTAGGAGTAATAAAGTAAAAAGGGTATTTCTACCCGAAACGTTGTGCCAATAAATCTTCTCAACTACCTACAGTCTATTTGTGATGCTGTTGAACGGAGATCTTTAAATTTTACTTTTTTAACGAACTCTTGAATGCTTTATTTGTTGCATATTTAATATTGCTCTTACTATTTTAAGAATTTCAATTGGATTTGCATGATTTAGAAAATACACTCATACACGTGTTGAGAGATAATTATTATTAATGCAACAGTATCACTAACAAGCAGTTGGTTGTAGAAAAATTAATGTACCCATTACTTGAAGATGGGCGTTTAACAAATAACCAAAAAACTAGAGAACACATGCGGTTCTGAGCGTGTACCACAACCACTTGAGTTTATTGGGATGGGATTGCCCCCAACAGAGCATTACAATGATTGTTTATTTATATTAAATAATTGAATTAAAGACCATATTATATAAATATATTAAACTTCTGGAAGTTAGTGACTCTTGGTAAACTTGATCCCTCTTGAAAACAAGTCTTGTTTTAGAATTTATTGTAAATAAACCATGTATTTTGGTTAAAGGCAATCAAAAAAATTCCCTAATGCTGACGATAATTGTTAAAAATCATTTCTTCCTCTTTCAGTCCAGTAATAACCTCGTATCGGGGGTAAACCTCTCTCGGGGGTAATCCCATCCAACCACACCGTTAACGAATACAAGGAATAATCTCGTATTAGGGGTAATCCTATCTCGTGGCTAATCCCATCCCACCACACAGTAAAAAATTTTTTGTGAAACCCGTGTTTTAAACCTCTCTAACACCACATTAAAACTTTAAAAGCTACAAAGACACTGACGAATATTTTACGAGTTAATTCATATTTTTGTACATCTCTTTAATAAGAGATAATTGAAATAACAACGAATGGCGATCGTGTAAACAAACGGGTTCTTGTTTTGTGGAGCCAATGGTTTATCGTTTAATAGAAGATATCGTGAGCAACAGCTGACATGGCGATGATGGAGATCAGATCCAGCAACAATTTGAAACAAGCTTTAAAGTGAAACAAACCAGTCTTGTTTTAGTATCATCTCATAAATCTGCCAGACAAACGCCATTTAACTTTCAAATTTGAATTAATGGAATTGATAACATTTTCATACTTAAAACATTTTCACTCAAAATTCCGTCACGTAAAACTTGAAATGGTGGGCTATAAACCGTTCTAAAGGTTTGCGGCACCCTTCTAAAATACTTAATGCATGAGAAACGCACCACAAGAAAATTCCGTCACGTCAAGTAAGAGGCGTTTGAAACGGTGGGCTATAATTGGAACCGTTCTTAAGACATGTGGCAATCTTCTGAAATATTAAATGCATTGGAAACGCACGACAAGACAACCTAACAGACACTGCAAGAAATACACAACAAATATCACTTCAAATGAATGGATCCTAAACTTACCAAATTAATTATTCCTATCCCGTCCATTATTAATTTTATTATTTACCCTCACATGTACTGAATTCTAACAATTCTTTATATTGTTATCCTGATGTAAATATTTATTGTGACATTTTTATATTAAACATAAATTATGCAAGAGCTAAATCTGCCTATTGCAGGTCTTTATTTAGGCCTGAAATGTTATCTAAATTATTAATTAGACATTAATTAACTTATCCAAACCATAATCAACTCTTGATGTCTGTATTAGGATCCGATTAGCTGTCCAACTTCCATTCATGATTTAATCATGAAGTGGATAATCGCGACTATGTTTTTTTCCGTACCGACTTTAGTAATGACGATCGAGACTAGGCCTGAAATTCAAACGCTAAATTCGTGGTTCAGATGAATTAATTTGACCAAACTCCTTGTCACACACAACCGGAGAATCGAAAACACGCCAGTTGACTCAATGTCAGACCTTGTGATACAGCGCACACACGCTAACCATTCGGCCATCTACCCGTCTATTTGTATAAATTAAATCGGGAATAAGTTCATCGATATTGTCTTATGATAATCGAAAGATGTCTTTGGCTTAAAACCCCAATAACACTCTTGTAACTAAATAATATGTCCCAATCTTCATTTTGGTCAACAAATTGTATTATTTTACAATATTCAAATTAATTGATGATACAAATTTCATCTTAACACACCTAATTTAAAAAATTGGAAAAAATTCAACTAATTGATTTGAAAAGTCTCACGTAAACCTTTTCAAATGTGACTTTGATTTAAAATATTTTCGAACTCTCTGGACAAGTAAAATAGGTCGTAATGGATAATTTGCACAACTGGTAGGAGACTTAAACATCTAGTACTTAGAATAAGGCTATTATTTAGTGTGTTATTGTCCCTTTAAATAACACTTATTTAATAACCAACTAAGAGAATGTGGTGAGAAGGTGAATGGAACGTTTCACTTTTATAACCGGAAGTTACAGCTTATTGGATCGCATTCTTTAACGGTTCGGTAGTTTCACGTATGTAAGGCATCAGATGTTGTTCGACATTTTTATGGGTGTTCACCACTTGTTACGTGGGACAGGATGTTTTATGAAGGGTGATATATTGTAGGGGTAATACGTATATAAACCACGTTGTGAGTGTATTAACAGCTGTAGAAGTAATTAGTACTGCCACCTACCGGTGTGTTATGATGTTTAGCTGTCAGTCTGTGTGTCTGTTTGTCGACTAATGATTGTTAATGATCAGTCGATGTATTCTCTAGATATCTTCACATATTCCTACCCTACATCTACCATCAATTCTCACATTTCATTCAACCACACAGATATTGTTGGTCATTCTCGTGCCAAGAGAGAGAGAGAGAGAGAGAGAGAGAGAGAGGGTAAAACAATTGTCGACCATTAAAAAATAGATATATATTGTCCGTCAATTTTACGGCACCCGAGAACACCCCTCCACTCGTTGCTCCGGGCAAGTTACGGCCCTTGAGAGAGGGTTTAATGGGGTTTAACGTGCATTCAACGCAAACTTTGTCCTTTATCAGGACTAAATTATGGTTCCGCGGGGTTAATCAGTGACACTACTCCTTGTCACATGTAGGCCCGAACTCGAAACCCCGACGCTTGGCTCAATGACATATCTTAGGATCTAACGCAAACACGCTTTACAAACAAATGTTCGTATTTTCAATTTTGCTTAACAACATATCAAGGAACGTAAGAAATGTTTTGTCTGTGATGCCCTTCCATACAACCTTGTGTTTCTTTATATAAATGTTATTTAATTTATTTGACGGTAAAAGTGTGCAATTTCTGTAATTTCCGTAATAAACTACACGTTTACACGTTGCTGAACATGTATATATGTATACACCCACGTGCAATGTATATAATTAATAGAATTCCTAGCCAGGTTACCTAGTTTTTTTCAATGTATTACCAGACAGGGAGGAGATGATGAAATATATTTCTAAGTAGCGATCCATTAGATAACTTTTTACTTTTAGTTTTTTCAATTAAATGTCAGACACAATTTTCACGAACTGTAAATGATCAAATTTATTTTCATGTGGAAATTCATTAAAGTGTGATTTATTTTTCAATCTTATTCAACATGTTTTTTCTTTTCAAATTTTCCCAACCGATTTATTGCAATGAAAAAATAAACCGTTTGAAATGTCATGGAGTGGAATAGAGTCACTCGGAACATGGAGGATTCCTTAGCTGGAATTCGGATAAGAGTAGGCAGATATCACTGACGTTGTGCGAACAGAAATCCCACCTTTGCTTTGCGCACATAATCATAATGTGTTTTGAAGAGAGAGAGAGAGAGAGAGAGAGAGAGAGAGAGAGAGAGAGAGAGAGAGAGAAATGGGGTTTAACGTCCACTCGACACAAACTAGGTCATTTCGGGACTAACCTATGGTTTAATTTTATTTCAATAATTCGCTGGCGCGTAGAGGTCTTTAGCAGCGGGGGAAAACCCTATCCCCTTGTCACGTACAACAGGGTTTTGAAAGGAAGCGCTATATCTCAGTCAATACCGAATTATTCCGCATCTCATACGCCATGCCCACAGGCACTTTAATGGATTAAAATAAATTAAAATATAACTTCTTCCCACTGCTTAATACAAGAAGGCAAGTCAGGCGCCATCTTTGTTTTGACTGATTTACCATGCATCGTCTGATATCATCTCACAATACTCACTAGTTCTAACACTTCATGTCATTTTTATTGCTAACGAGACTTTATTTGATTATTATTCACCTTCCGATGTAATTAAATTGGTCATTTAACACTGTTATTGATAACAAATCAAACTTGAACCGCTATCATTTATCGACGATCAACTTCCCGAGACCGGAAGTAACCCGAAGAAAGGTCAAAAGAAGTCTGTATCACCCAGTCCCTTTATAAACCTATCATTACTCGATATGTGCATAGGAACTGGGTGATCAAGTCTCGCTCAACAGCGGCCTCGCTTCGTAGGATTTATCACGTGATAGAACTTACGAAGCGAGGCCGCTGATGAGCGAGACTCGATCACCCAGTTCCTATGCACATATAGAGTAATGATTGGTTTATAAAGGGACTGGGTGATACAGACTTCTTTTGACCTTTTTTTCGGGTTACTTCCGGTCTCGGGAAGTTGATCGTCGATAAATGATGGCGGTTCAAGTTTGATTTGTTATCAATAACAGTGTTAAATGACCAATTTAATTACATCGGAAGGTGAATAATAATCAAATAAAGTCTCGTTAGCAATAAAAATGACATGAAGTGTTAGAACTAGTGAGTATTGTGAGATGATATCAGTCGATGCATGGTAAATCAGTCAAAACAAAGATGGCGTCTGACTTACCTTCTTGTATTAAGCAGTGGTAAGAAGTTTTATTTTAATTTATTTTAATCCCTTCATGTGCCTGTGGCCATGCCACACGAATCAGCAGTGAATATTCGCTAGACTGTTACAATCACTGAGCGGAGGTGCAAATTAAATTTTAGGACATCTTTGTGAAAATTCGAAAAATAAATAAAGGTGTTTGAAATATTTCGGATAAAAAAATATTTCATGCGCTTAGAACACTCGATTAACACTTGGATGAAAACCGGGAACCCCTGATCAGCTTGCAAACTGTTACACAGGGGAGACACGAAAACATGCCTTCACCGACAAATAAGATTGCTGCTGACCAGTTTGATTACGATAGTATAATTAATAAACGTGACATTGATACAAAATGGCAGCACGGGATGTGAAGGGGTTAACGTTAAATTAGGTAGGAAATAAAACGGCATACCGTGAAATACACCATGTTCGTTAAATTAAAGTCACGTGATGAAACATTCTTATGCGGTAATCTATAACGGACATAATTCTTCTGACGTGGTAATCTACATGACGGACAGAATTTGAATTCTGGGAATTCTTGGTGCATTGGCGGGAAACAGTATCAGTTTAATGAGACGAGTAAACCACAACTTCAAGGCAGTGGTGGTCACTCGAGAGATTTTTAATTATTACAAGACATGTATTGTAAAAGTTGAATCTATAAAAATTGGAATATCAGCCAATGAAACGGTCTGTTACAGCGAGTTCTTGGCGTGTCATGCACGGATCTGTGGGTAAACCACTAGAAACGTCAATACTGATTGATTAATTAACTCTCGACGTCATACGGGAAAAAGCCACTCGTACGACTCCAGACATGCCCTTCTAGTACAACCGGTTAGATCTTCGTGTAGTGTAGGCAAGTGTTAGTGTAGTGTAGATGGTGAAGGCCATCAAAAGCATAAAAAAACGAAACGAAATATAAATCTGTATTTTAATCAGATTGTTATGCAGGTCCTCCCTCAAATAAAACCGCGCCATTAGAAGAGAAATTATAATATTAATAAACCCACCTTTGATGTTTGTTTATTGTTTGCCTTTAATTGTTTATGGCGGACATAAAACTAAGGAGATGTTTTTTATTTATCATCCTCATAAATGTGAATTATAAAATAATTGAAAACATTTGAGGATATGATCCATTAAACAGTTGTTAACTCGGGAAGACATAAAATGGTTAATGAAATTAAAGGGGGATTAACGTTCTACTTCTCCGCTCCACCCGGTTTAACGAAGACCAGCAATATTACCACACGCCGCCAAGGGCAATCAACACAAACTTTCGAGGGTGATAATATACTTTTAAGAGAGAGAGAAAGAGAGGGAGAGAGAGAGAGAGAGAGAGAGAGATAGAGATATTAACGTTTACATATAGTTCAATGTTATTTCAATAAATCTCTTGTGCGTAGGGAGGTCTTTAGCATTTAGAAGAAGCAGAGGACCTGGAGATTATCAAACAGGGCGATTTCAGGACCTCCATATGGTTCAATTTCATTTCAACAATTCGCTTGCGTGTAGAGGTCATTAGCATTTAGAGGAGCAGGTGGCCAGGAGAAAACTTACGAGGTGAACAGGCTACCCTACTCCTTGTCACTTGTCACGTTCAAGCGCAGAATTGAAACCGCGCCATACCTAATGATCTAGGGCGCTATGCGTTAAACCATACGGACACCCAAGCTCCCCGATTTGTTTCATCACTTCCGAGATGTGTTTTGTTGATAGAACAGCCACCGAGAACAGGTTTACCAATAATCCTTAACACGTCGAACATTCCATTTCAAAACCTATACACAGAAGAAATATTCCGTTCGTTTGTGTTTTATCACTTTGAGAACTTGTTTGATTTAAACACGCGCACACACACGTGAAATGTTTTCTACATCTAAGAAACTGTAGGAAGTTATACTAATTAGGCTAACTAACGTCAAATGGCGGAATAACATCGTCTAGCTCGCTACAGGTGGTCATACATCTCAATAAACATAGACTATTACAGTAAAAATACTTTTTCATGGTCGACCATTTTTACCAAACAGATCAGCAGGAATTACTCGCTCGGCCGCTAATATCCCTGATAGGGAAAACCAGAGCCTCTGGACAAACTGGTCAGCAGTGAATATTCGCTTGGTCGCTACTATCATGGATAAAGCAAACTGGTCAGCAGTGAATTTTCGCTTGACTACGACTATCACTGATAGACTAAACTGGTCAGCAGTGAATATTCGCTTGACGGCTACTATCACGGATAGGGGTGACATCGTGGCGACTTAATTAACTTTTTTTCTTACGCAAATTGAATTCTAAAACGATTCTTAAATTCATTTAGAAGGTGGATAAGAATATCTATTTCCCCGAATAGTCATTCTCGAACACTGGCATACAAAAATAAATCAAAAAACCCCCCAAAAAACCCCTACAACTACAATCACAGGAAACGATTAATTGTCAATTAAATAATCAATTTATAACTTGTGAACCGTGTAAACTTGAATGAACACTAACAAAAACACTTTAAAAATTAATCGCCATTTTGTTTTTAAATTTGACGTTGTTTATGTAACCGTATAGATAACTTAAAGCGTGGGATCGAATTACTGTCAATGTCGTCACTGGTTACCACGCCACCTGCCGACAGCTTATCAACATTCATCAAGACCTGTTTACCGACTATATCTCACGGACCAGGCCTCGATTTCACTCAAGCAGAAAGTTCTTATTTTCAAAATTCCAGACTAGAAGTCTGAAAACGGAAAAGGAATGTTTAAAAACCAATTTTACTGTGTATATCTTGTGAGTAAATCTCGCCATGTTTTAAAAAGACAACAAGAGAACAATCCTCTGTAATAAATGAATTCCAGTTTAACTTTTTTTCTGGTTGTTTTTTTATCTTTTGTAATCTTTTAAATTTCTTGCAGGCATTGTTTGTATATTGCATATGCTTCTTATTAGATTATTTTAAAACTAAAACTCCCACACATAGTATGACACAGCCGGGTAATATGCGAGAAATACAATGAATCGGGATTTAATGGCTTAATGTGTTGCATTAACCGGCATAATAAAGACCGCGGTATAATGTCCGTCTATCACTGGTTACGTTTACGGGGTTTTTAGAAGTAGGGGGAAACCGGAGGATCCCGGGGAAAACCCACGAGGCTGGACAGGCGACCCTACTCTTTGTCAAGTAAAACCGGGGATTCGAAACCGCGCCAGTTGACTCAATGACAGACCTTATGATACAGCGCGTACACGGCCATTCACCCCGCCCCTTTTTTTCACGAACGTCAACGTATAATAATTCTGCTACATTTTGTTGAAACGCCAAACACTGATAACGTCGCTCAGAATAAAGTAATTTGAATGAAATTTTCAACATATTCACTATTTAGTATCTATTTTGTAACTATTATAGCAATAATGGTCAGCTCTTTATCTAAATCTTACATCGTACATCTCTAAGCCATATCTCTGTAATTATTATCCATTTATCGCGTGGTTTCCCCTTGTCAGTTATACAGGACGGGGGCCTGACAAGTACAACTGTCTAGTCGTTCGGATGGCACGAAAAACAGAGTTCCCATAACCGTGAAAGGTCGACTAGCAGCTGCAATTCTATGAAAGAGTAGATCATAGTCTCACTACCCGGGCAAAATTTTCCTCATAGCTCACTGTATGGGTGTATATGCACGTCTTACATTAGCCAAGGTTAGGAGCCGAACAGTAGGACGTTAAACCCCATTTCATTCCATTTCCATTTATCGCGTCTTTTATTATCCCGGCTGGTGCAAGAAACCATGACGTTAAACCACATTTCCGCTTCATTTATTACACACTGTACAAGATGTTTTAGAGATAAACTTAAAGAGTTTTTGAAATTTGTTTAAACAGTTTTGCGTCTGGTTTGAAGGTTTTTAAATTTTTGTAAAGATGTAAAATCTATGATAATTGTCCAAACGTCAGTTTACAACATGTTTAACTTGTTGAACTGCTTGGGAAACGAGAAATGGGGTTTAACATCGTAGATCTGAAAGTCTGTCAATGCGTCAAGCGGCGTGTCCCGAAGAGTCATGATTGGAGCCTCGCGGAATTTTTCCCTCCCACTGCTAAAGACACCTACTCTCTCTCTCTCTCTCTCTCTCTCTCTCTCTCTCTCTCTCTCGCATCCCATACATTTTTTTTAATTTTTAATAAATCTAGGAATGTCGCGCACCCAAAATGTTTTATGCGTGTTGTGGTTTTATAAAGCAACTTTTGATTCACGTAACATCGTAAAATTAAATACAGCGAGAGAGAAAGGGGGGTTGGACAGGCGACCCTACCGCTTGCCACGCGCTAACCATTCAGTCACCCAACTCCCTATAAAACATAGCGTCACTTGTTAAATTGTTTTATGGATATACGAACTATGAGTAAACTAATTCCCAGAAAACCTTTAAATCCCTTTTAGTCCGACAAGAAAGGCCCGATCCCCGCGTCAATGGTCATGTTATACGATAGGTTATCACGATTTTATGAATGGTTTTATAGTTATCTGATATTCACTGGTTGTTGGTGTAACGCGACAATTTGTAAACTCTAGAGATTTATGTACTCCCCGCAGACCATACGATCTATTTATCATGAACTATTTGTCTTATCGTAAATGTTGAATTACAAAAAAAATGTTTAATCTTAGCAATGAGAGTTATGAATCCAGCTGTAAATAAGATAAGTTGGTGCTGAATTTAACACGAATTGGGATGAGGTGGTGTAAGTTGTAAAGAAACACACTCTATGGGATTAGGGGGGATTCAGCCCAGGGTCGTGTTAAAGTGGTGTACTTAGGGATCCTGCTTACAGGAAGAAAGTTGTAAATGGGAGGGGGATGTTAGCACTCTCTCTCTCTCCCTCTCTCTCTATCTCTCTCTATCCCCCCTCCCACTCTCACCCTCCCACCCTCTCTGTGTATTCCCGCGATTGTTTCCCGTAAACTTGTGTTCTGTTAATAAATTTATTGTTATTCTACTTCCAATAAAATTAACGTTTAACACAACAGCAAGTCACAACATACGGGGTCGATATCTTCGAGTAACTGCATAGACGGACAAAGCATATGTTCGTGAGTCCCTTGAGTACCTTCCTAGATGGCCAATGCGTTGCGACGGTCCTGATGCCAGCCGATAGACAAATAAGTCTATCCGATCCGATTGAATCCCTGGTCCTTTAAAGAAGGGGTTGTGTTTTTAAAAATATTTGATTAATATTAAATGACATTTACCGGCTATAAATAAAATTAGTACCGGCAGAGACTGAATTTAACACGAATTGGGGATTAGGTATACAGTACGTGAGAGAAACGCGCCCAAGGGGCCAGGGTTAGGGTTAACGGGATTTACACCATGGTTCTTTAAATATATTGTGTGTGTGTTGGGGGGAGTGTCAGGTTTTTAAAGTCTTAATTGAATTAAATGAAACTTACCTAAAACCACGACCAGGACGATGGATAAAACCCAGAGATTGAGAAGAAACAGGAGAATTTTTGCACACGTCACCACACTTCTGAACATTTTACTGTTTTTACTGCCGTGGATCACTCGGCGATCATTACTCGCTTCTGAAACATACGGAACATCATAGATATTATAGGGTCCTGGAGGAAGATGGATGCACTCCTGGCTCATTGTTCCCATCTTATAGACCGCCATTTAATGTCGGCTTGGAACCACTTCCCAAACTACACTTTTTTGCACTCGTCTACTGCACGTGCCGACGTGTCGTCTGCTCGAGTTGTATGGAATAGTAGCAGAATGGTATGGGAATGTTTGCGCGAGACTACAAGTCTTCGTCTGCTACTGAATGAAGTTACAGACAGCTTGTTAATCATTGGCAGAACATTTTCTCAGGCCTGCACGTGGTTAATTCCACCAGACTTCAAATGTTGTTATACAAATTCCTAAAACAGCCACTTAATGGTGTATTTACGTAAGAATTTTCTTTTCAGTTGTCGGTAGCCGCGGTTGCTCAGTGAGTAAGACATTTACTCGCCAACCTAGGGGTCCATTTTCAAAACCAATGTTGGCCTTCAAAGTTTATCGTGATTTTCTGGCGTGGTCTCCTCTTGTCAGTGATGCGGGACAGAGGGCCTGACAAGGGACAGCGTTTAGCTGTGCGGAATGAACGGAAAATTTGATTCAAGAACATATGCCCCCCCCCCCCCAAGCAGACTATTAGTCCAATTTCGATTTGTTGAATAGCACCGATCACACACTTGTACGTAATGAAGAGTAGACTCGCCCGCCTAACTTCGTTGGTTTTGTTGCAGCTACTCCGTTTTCCTTGCAGCGATAAAGATCACTACGCTCAAAAATTAACTAGTCCCGAAATGACCTAGTTTGTGTCGAGTGGACGATACTCTCTCTCTCGCTCTCTCTCTCTCTCTCTTTCTATCTCGACGGCGAATGGGATTGGTCAATGGACAATCCTAAGAATGGAATTGGTTTAATGTACATCACACAAACAATACCAGTAAATTGTTTAGATTAAAGAACATACGAAGTTAATCTGATATACAAAGGATTGGTCCAACGTTAATAATATATAATTCATGGCATGAAAAACCTCATCTCTTTAAACGTTCAATTTGACATTACAATGCCGAATATCATATTTTAACGTTTAGTTTAGTCCAAAATTCCAAAAATGACGTTTAATTTAGTCCAAAATGACGTTTAGTCCAAAATTCTAAAATGACATTTCGTTCAGTCCAAAATTCCAAAATGACTGTATGTTTTGTTTAGTCCCAAATGAAGTTTAGCACGCTTAGTTTAGTCCTGAATGAAGTAAGTCTAATAGAGTTGATTATAACTAAACGTGTGTTTCACGGTATATAATTCAGTTCGTCTTTTACAAGAGAATACTAAGTTTACAATTTTACTATATTTGCCTGTTATTTTTTATCCTTTGTGAGCAATAACAATTTTTCAAAATGACATTAGATATTCTAGAGACGATAAACATACGAACACGTTTAGTTAAATGGACGATAAACTTGTACACACATTGATTAAAATAATAAAAAAAAATGTCTTAAAGTATATAACTTACATTTAAAGATAAACATTCAACGGAATAAAGAATCCAATCCTCTCATCCTGACATCATTTTTAATACAACAATTTTTAAAATGTCTATTCACAAAATATGAGTAAACAATCTAAATTTAAACGAAAATATATTGAATGATCCATTCCGAGGTGAAGTCATACTGAAATCAGCCAGAGTCACGGTCAGGTTTTTTTGTTACTCGACACAATAAATTGCAACATATATTTTTAATGTTGAAGACTACGGTTCTCTTCCCGACTGTCGTTTCGCAATAACACAAATAAAACAAAAGTTAACGAGATGAAAAACCAAAACGATTCACATACATCTGTCGCAAACTACAAGATATGATTTCACGATAATCTATAGTAATCCAGCTGACGAGAAGACTGTTGAAGGCCACCACACCATGACCTAGCCAACACATACAGTTACATTTAAATAAACGCCTTATTTTATATAATGAGGGACCCCGAAATAAATAGAGCAGAAAAAGGGAAGGGTTAGTGATGGATGCGATATCACCCTTGGTGGAGAGAGAGAGAGAGGGAGAGGGAGAGAGGGAGAGAGGGAGAGGGGAGAGGGGAGAGGGAGAGGGAGAGAGAGAGAGGGGAGAGGGAGGGAAAGGGGAGAGAGAGAGAGAAAGAGAGGGGCTAGGGGGTTAACGTCCGCTCGACACAAACTAGGTCATTTCGGGACTAACAAATGGGTTAATTTCATTTCAATAATTGACTGGCTTTATGATATAGCGCGCACGTGTTAACCATTCGGCCATCGACGTTAAACCCAACGAATTAACAAACGGGGTAATGAAAATGTGAAGTGAAATTAAATGGGGTTTGACGTCCTACTTGCCTACAGCGATTGGGCTAATTAAAACGGATAACGAGAACGCGCAGGCGCGGATACAGGGGGGGGGGGGGCGCACCCGGCGCACGCCCCCTCTATTTTTTTTGCGATGGCGAACAGTTTTTAGCTTCATATATTCTCGAAATCTTAACTTAAGATAAAATCCAAATTTTAGTAGATGCTTCAATGTTGATTGGCTAAGCACTAAAATCAATCTAATATTATCCAATCAAATTGCAAAAATTTGGATTTTATCTTAGTTAAAATTTCGTGAAACAGGTCGCAGGTTTGGCGTCTACACTAGGACTGTCCCGGGGCTGATATACATAAGGGAAGCTTTGATCGGGGAATAACACGGGCACAGATCACCAAATATTCCTGGGTCAAGGGCCAAAGTCTTTCCCTCCTTTTCCCGTTTCCGCATTTTGCAAGGCAATTTTTGTTGACCTTTTGGTGCAGAATCGAAAAAAGGGTTTGAAAATACATTTTCTGCCAGATTTTGGTGAATATTCATGATTTTGAGGCGGAAGGATACAAGAGTTGTGGGATTGGTTACCTCAACATGCTATAGAAACAACAAAGTATACATATTCAGTGCTTCAGTGTACAATCTAAACAGAGAGAAATAAACACGATGTTTTACAAAAACTGGCCACTTTAATATAATATTGGCGGCTTTATATTTCTACACTAACACCGGAAAGTTTGATTAAAAGGCTATATAATATAGAAATTACTTTAAGGAGATTAATATCAGAATGTGGTTTTAATTCAAACTAATTTACAGACCTTCCATGTTTTTAATTAAGCTGGATTATCTGGAGGTTAGGGCACGTGGAATAGAGGAGGTTTTAACTCAGAGTCGGTGCTAATATTAGGCCAACTTTACGCTGCCTAAAACGCGCAGACCTCGGATGGGGGTAGGGATTGTGGTTTGCACGGCATGGCGGCAGACCATTGTAAAAGGGGAGCCACGGTGCCTAAGTAAGTTAAGTCGCTGGCTCACTAGACTTGAAGTCGGGTGCTCGATCCCTGCATTGCCCGAGAAAGTTCATCGAGCTTTTCCGGTGTGGTTTCCCTTGTCAGTGGCGCAAGACGGAGGATCTGACAAGGACAGCTGTCAAGTCGTTCGGATGGGACGAAAACCCGAGGTCCCGTGTATACATTGGCGTGCGCGTTAAAGATCCCTTGGCAGTTGGTATTCGTTACTGCGGTTACACGTGTTTTATGTAGAAACAGAATCTATTCTGAATTCTAGCGTGGCTTTTTTTTCAATTGGAGTCTACTACGTGTGCAGTAAAACCATGTGAAAGAAAAAATTCATAAATATATATTCGTCGGATTCTAGTGTTTTGATATTACATAATCTGTATTGATCTCCTGTTAATAAGATCTAAAACCCTCATACTGGGTGGATTATTGTAGTGTTAGTTTTATTAGATTCACCAGGGTCATAGATAACAATACTTATTGTCGAACTTCAAACACAAACGTTCTATGTCGTATTAGGTACCGTTTTCACACAAGAAGCACGCGTACGACGTCGTACACGTAAATCAGTTGTGTCTTAATTGTAAGCCGATTAGGGAGATTCAGGTATTTCCGGAGTCCAAAATGGCCGCTTTATATAAATGAGTATTTTGGGAATACTAATCCTAATCCTAACCTTTTGAAGAAGGGTGCGTAAAATTTCATAAACTGGATCCAGTCCAGTATTCTAAACAGGATTGGGGTTAGTGTTGGGGCTATTATTCGCCAAAATTCTTATGTTAGTTCCGATATGACCTACTCTGTGTCATGTGGACGTTAAACACATTCCCTCGCTCTAGCTTAATTCAGTATATATTGAGATATGCGAATAACCAGACATCTAGAGGCTTTAATAAAAATAAATATTATCTTGTAGCGAAGAGGATAAGAAATTTAATATGTTTTATTAAATATAAAAAATGAACATTTGATAATTATGCAGAGAATAAGCTTGTAAGGATCTTACTAAAACTCCACCCATCCCTCGGGTAATAAACCATCAAGGCATTTAAACAGTCCTTTATTGTGTTTTAAGAGATTTACTTTTGTTAAACATTTTGTAAGTGTTTATGAAATGAAAATATTAGAACGAGCAATAAATCAATTATTCCCTGTTTGACTTAAGGGCACGCGTGTTTAATATTTATTAAAAGAAATGAAGTGAGGTTTAACTTTAAACGTCATACCTTTCTGTACCAACTGGGCTTATGGAGAACTGTAGACGCTATGCAGTACTCTGTGAGGGCATTTTGTACAGGCAGTGCAGGGTAATGTGTCGCGACCATAAATTTATTTTGTGTAATCGTTTGTGTGTGGTACAGTCCCCCTGCGCTTACTATTAGAATTGTTAGGCTTGCCTCAAATCATACCAATCGTTGCGTATTAGACATAATTGAACGGGCGGAAACTTAGGCTTTATTGTAAGGGCGTCTTACCCATGATGAGTAGCAAATATAAATTATCACAAAACTTGCTTCACAAAAACAACCGTGTAATAATCAGCATAACTTTTAATAACTTTGCATGTAAACGATAATAACTTTCAACTAAAAAAAACCCACAAATTTCTATTAGATAATAATTTAGCACTAAAAACACAAAACGACACATATCCACTTAAAAACCAGAGAACTATGTTGATGGTTTAAGAAAAAATAAAGCCGTGAGTTGTAACATTATCATCATTATTACCAAACGTTTAACACATTTTCTAAAACAAATCAAACTACTTCTTCTTTAAAGCCGTTTTACATTTCCTGAAAACAACGAAATCCAAACATTTTTGGTTGTTAATGACTTCATCAATTCCGTTATTCGACCTCACGATACCGTTCTTCTACAAACAAAAATAAAAACAGCGATTTATTTTCTCTAACCACTCAAGTTGTCAAACCGGGAGTGATGTGTTGTTTATTCAATGTGTGGTAAAAATGTCGGCTTGAATGGCGACCCAGGGTTCTGAATTTTAACCGCCTAATTATAGCAATTTGTCCTTGACTTATTTCTGTTTCTGGAACACGCAGTGTCACTTGTATATGTAAGCTTCATACGGTTGAAATTTTATGTTATTAGACGTTAGTTTTCTAACGGGAGGTCCCGTGTTCGAGAAAGTTCACCGGGAGTTTCCAGCGAGGTTCCCCATTGTCAGTGGTGCAGGACGGGTCGCCATTCGAGGGACAACGTATAGTCGTTCGGATGGGACGTCGAATCTAATCCCGAGTGTACACATTGACAGTTGGAATTCGATTCAAGAGTAGGCCGTAGTACCGCTGACACCTCCTGGAGCAGAATAGTAGGACGTTAAACCCCATTTCGTTTCTTTTTTTATAATTGAAACAACAATTTACAATATATGACAAAATATTTCAACACATTCTCAGAAATATCAATTTACCTATTAACAGTTGTTATAAACTTCAAATGTCTTTAAAACAAATCCTGGCAATTATTTTACAATTGTTTGTAGAAGAAATATTCTTTGTTTGTTTTGAGTGAGGTATCATTGTCAGAAAAACTAGTATTGGTTTAAAACAGAGAGAGAGAGAGAGAGAGAGAGAGAGAGAGAGAGAGAGAGAGTAGAATACTCGATTTATCTAGGCGGGGGGCCAAATAGTCGGAAATCAAATCTACTGCATTCCATTTATCCATGACACCCACACCAACACTCGCTATCCCCCGTGATCGGCTTTACGCTTTCTTCCCCTTCAGCACTTGCGAATTATCATCTCGACACTTGAATAAGAATATCTGAAATTTCTGGACCCAACCCCTCGTTGGAAATCCTGGTTGAAGATTGTCAGGATAATAAATAAATATTAATTAACCATAGTAACACAATATATATGGTTAATATATATATATATCAATAGACCGAATTGCCATCCATCCGCCTCTAAACTATTATTACACACGCTTCACTGATTTACAATAATATACACGATTAAATTGTTTTAAAGGCAATCCAATGGACAATAAGTATCAGGTTTTATGAGGAATTTCATCCCTCAATTAAACTGTAAATATTCTTATTACTTGGTGGGGGTGGGGTTGGATGGCCGGATGGTTAGCACGTGAGTCAACTGGCGTGATTTCGAATCCCCGGTTGTATGTTACAAGGAGTAGGGTCGCTTGTCCAACCTCATGGATTTCCCCCGAGTCCTCTGGTTTTCTCCCACTGCTAAGGACGCCTACGCACAAGCGAATTATTGAAATAAAATGACCTAGTTTGTGTTGAGTGGACGTCAAAATCCCAATTCTCTGTTTCTCTCTGTTGTTATTACTTTATTAAAAGCAACCAGGTCTAATGCTTTCCATGCTCACCGGCTTCCTCATTTTTCAAATAAAACGTTTGACAATTCTGTATTTTTTAATTGTTTGACTACCAAAATAACCTGAGTGATTCGAGAATTTGCATAGATTTATTCCGGCTTTCATCTAAGTTTCTATGACATTAATTCTGCTTTAATCGAAGTTTCTACTAAATTTCTGCTTGAATCGAAGTTCCACGATATTTCTTCTTTAATAGGAGTTTCTATTGTATTCCGCTTTAATCGAAGTTTCTACGATATTATTGCTTCAATCGAAGTTCTACGATATTTCTGCTTTAATCGACGTTCCTGTTGTATTTCCGCTTTAATCGAAAAGAAATGAAATGGGGTTTAACGTCCCACTGGGCTAATGAAGGCTCGCATGGGTCGTGCAGTTTGCTACGAGGGTAATTTTGCCCAAACAGCGACACTACGGCCATCTCTTATTTTGAATTTCCTGTGCCAAGGCTTCTTTTACGTATACGCCAACGTGTACACTGGACCTCGGTTTTTCGTCCCATCCGAGCGACTAGACAGTTGTCCTTGCCAGGCTCAGGTCGTGCAACACTGAAAAGCGGGAACCACGCCAGAAAATCTGGATGAACTTTCTTGGCCAATGCAAGGCCCGATCAACCGACCTCCTGGCTTGCGAGTCAGGGTCTTACTCACTTAGCCACCGTAACCCCCCCTCCCTATCTCCCGTCAAAAGGCAACACCTAGTAACTCACTTTTTTCTTATTTTGACTATTGAGTTACTAGTTTTTTCTGTGGTATACTAGGCAAATGAAGGAAGTTTCTATGTTGTCGTGGGTACAACAACAGGAAACGCACCCTTGTAACTACAAATTTGGTCCTAACTCAATTTTGATAAAATAAAAGTGAGTTACTAGGTTTTGACTTTAGACGGGAGATATAAGATATACCAAAGAGCAAATGCTCGCCCCTGGCCTCCGTGAACAGACCTGAGTCTTGTCTATCAGACACTCCAATGGCCATCAACCACCACAAATTAAGACGAGTCAAACGAATTCTTCGTTATGTCTGAAATCATTTGTGCATGAAATTCACGAAGGTTAACGTGGTCGTTGTTCTTCTTGAATAAGTTCAATTTATTACCCATACAACAATTTTGAATTCAGACTCATAAATTAAATAAAGCGATTGACCTAGTTTGACTTTAGAAATGGGTCAATTATTGCCAACAATACGATGATTCAGGCCAGCCAGACATCAAAGAGACCGACAACGATGTTTTACCTGGACAGGTGACACATGACCGGTGATGTTAACCTGGTAATTCGATACACTCGTAACCCCCTTTACCTGTATCTATCTTGATTTCTAATCGTTTAATCCTCAATAAAACCCTGTAATGTTAACAATGAAGTTAATTTGAGAGAATAATTGAAATATAATGCGAATTAATGTTCTAATTGTCTGTATCGATTGCGTTAATGAAGTTGGGCGTACGTCAAACAATGTGCTATATGGTGATAAAAATTTTATCCTGAGAGAGAGAGAGAGAGAGAGAGAAAGAGAGAGAGAAAGGCTTAACGTTCACTCGACACAATTGAAACTAGGTCATTTCCAGACTAACACATCGTTCGATTTTATTTCATTAATTTGCTTGCGCATAGAGGTCTTTAGCAATGGGAGGAATCCTGAGGAATCGGAGTAAACCCACGAGGATGGACCGGCGACCCTACTCGTTGTCACGTACAACCGGGGAATCGAAACCACGCCAATTGACTCAATAACAAACCGTATGATTCAGCGCGCACGCGCTTACCATTTAGCCACCCGACCGCCTGCAAACGTCCCAGATAATCAAGAATTTGGAATTGCATCACCCGGTGTACATTCAGTCTCCTGAACTATAGGGGCGGAAACAGGCTGGTAAATCCAACATTAAACCAGGAAACGTCTGGTTATTGAGCTAGCGCCTTAATCACCATGACACTGCGGCTCCTGGACTCGACAGACTCGACTAAAAAAGTCGTCCAATTCCTTCACCATCACCATGACAGTGGGTGTAACTAACTTGTGAATCAAATACCGTGCGAACATCAAGACCTAGTTTTTTTCTCGGCTTATGAATTTCAAAACCGTTATTTTCATCAATTTGCTACGTCTATGTGTCGTTTATGTCAGGGCAACCTTCTGTTGAACTCATTAGATTTGCCATCAGTTCAACTGCACGATTATTAAAATTCCTGTCACAGAAGCCAGCATAACGTCTTGAGATTTTTCTTCTCGCGACTGCCAGAGTGTGAGTAATGGTGATCCAACAGATTTTTGAAATACGAGACGACGCTCATTAAGAAAAATACGACCAGGCACATCTCGTTAGGAATCTGAATTCTTAAAATGGGCGGCCAATCCCATTCCATAGATTTAATGCTTAGATTAAAGATTATGCAAATCAAAGCCGTCACATTATGTTTAGAGTTTCAGACAAAAACAAATTGTTCGTTTCCACAACCATAAATATCTCAGACTAATCATGTTCTCTTCATCGTAACATCCATGACATTCCCAGGCCTATCTATACCGATATTTGTGACTGTCGTCTGTCTCTCTGTCTGTCGGTCTGTCTAGGTTTTACGGCTACCCTAGGGCTGTCCTGAGTCAGATATAAATATGGGTAGCTCCGATCGAAGAATTACATGAGTTAGGTGGCGTTTGACTACCACTTGCAGTTCAGGAGTTATATTGAAATTTGGTGTTAAAGCGATAATTTCATATTTTCAAAGAAAGTCAAAACATAATCATTTCTATGTCTTTTGCTCAAAAGGTTGTCAACTCACTATTATACGATCATAGGCATTATTCCCCTCACTAATAAATCATTGACACAGGAAATAATAACAGAATTACCTCCCTTGTTTTTACATCCCCCATGTTATAGCTATATTCAAACGTTTGAATTTAAATTTGAAAATGATATATTTGCCAATTTCCCAACTGCCAATAGTGAATTATTGGATTAGTAGGATTTTTCTTTAACAAGGTAGGTCTGTTTGTAGATACCATCTATTTTAAGGCTTTATTTTAATACATTTTAAAAATATGAAATTACAGTTTTAAGTGGTAACTCGGGTCGGGGAGTAGAACAGGTCTATTGACATTGCGCCTTCGATCCAGTTTCAGATGCGCTTTCGATAATACGGTCAAGTTTGTGTCGATTGGACGTTACACCCCTTCTCTCTCCTCTCTCTCACCCTTTCTCTCTCTCTCTCTCCCGATAATAATAAAAACACGCTCAACAGAAGTAAACCTTTATGTAAAATAGAGAGTTAGTTTCGTCGTGACGTTTTCTTTTTTTCAAATGAATAGTGTATTGACCACACCCATTTGTTTAAACGACAACGTTATCGCCAGCTCGATAACCTCTATCTCTTCAACTATGTTGTGCCAACAAATGATATCTCATTTTATTGGGAGAATTTAAATTATTTTAATTGCTAAAACAAAAACACGAATAATTTACTGGTCTCATAAATTCTATTTTTTGGCATTCCAGCCAATATTTTCGCGGTGTTATCTGTAAGCCATTACCTTAATTAATGGAAGCTTTTTACGTAAAAACTATTCTTGGCTTTTTAGCCATCGCCAGTTATTTAATCTGTCGAGAAGTTGTTTTAATTAGCGCTATTTTAAAAGATTATCGCCCTGACTCTATGTATTTTACACGTCGGCTGAGACAAGTGAAAACAACGAATTCTTTACGGCTTCCTTTTAAAATCAGCAGGCGTGAAACCTGTTCCATTCCATCAGAGAAAGTCTTTACATTCTTTATTAAAAACCGATCAGCAGTAAATATTCGCTTGGCCGCTATTATCACTGTAAGGGTGACACCAGGGGATCAGCAGTAAGGGTGATCAGCAGTGAATATTCACTGAAAAGGATGACGTCAGGACGTGTTAATTTGCTCTCAACAATCTGATCAGCAGTTAATATTCGCCCGACCACTACTATCACTGAAAGGGATGACGTCAGGACCAGTTAATTAGCTCACAATATTAACTTTCTTCTTCTTCAAATTCTAAAACAATTTTTTTAAATTATTAAGATGGCCGTCTTGCTAGATTCTCATTGGCCTTAATCCAACGCCATATCACTTTGAATAATTATGATAAAGTGGAAATCCCGAATCTGTATAAAAACTCTCTCCCACGTTTTTATCCATAAAATACTGATGAACAGCAACCATTTAATGGTAATAAAAATGTTAATATCACGATAGGCTTAATGGCCGTCAATTTGTTTTGTTGATATTGTTATGGATATATGTAAATAAAACCACGGGATTACAATACAAGGCAATAGAAGTAAACATTGCCAACAGGGGGCCGGGCGTGGTGCACTAACCCCGTGAGATCCCGATATAAAACCCTATTTCATTATAATCTCCTCGAATAAGACGTTAAATCTCCCATACCAATTAATTTCATCTTTAAACTCGACACAGAATTTCAAATCGCCTTATTCCATGATCCACCGTGGTCCCCGATAGAAAAAAAATAATGGCAAGAAAGAGAGAGAGAGAGAGAGAAATGTCGTTTAACGTCCACTCGATACAAACTAGGTCATTTCGGGACTGACATATGGTTTATTTTTATTGGGAGGAAACCCGACGACCCGGAGAAAACCCACGAGGTTGGAAAGGCAACCCTACTCCTTGTCACGTACAACCGAGGATTCGAAACCACGCCAGTTGACTCAATGGCAGACTTGATGACACAACGTGCACGTGCTAACCATTCGCCCCGCCCCCCGGAAGGTTACAAAGTACTTGCAACCAGTTCCTACTTCAACAACCATTTTGTCTGATTCTAGTTTTTGTTCGGACATATTTTGCCTTGAACTAGTATTATTATGGCAATAAAACGATAGAGTTGTAAAAACAACAACAGGGTACCAGAATATATAGAGAGGTGCTGTCAACTTAATATTCATTTACTAATTTAATATTTCCTTCCTTTTGACCCTGGTCGGACATTTTTTTTCATAAATCGATATGAATAATCAAACGATCCTCATTAACCCAGTCGGATCACAACAGTAGGACGTTAAACCGCCATTTCGGACAATTTTTTAATGAATCGACATGAATAATCTTACAACCTTCATTTACCCAGTCGGAGCACAACAGTAGGACGTTAAACCCCATTTCATTAGATTTGATTTGATTGAGATATTTAGTTAACTGTCAATCAAAACCGTAGGACGTTAAAACTCATTTCTTTTCATTTTATTAATAAATAAAACCAAGGATATCCGAACGACGTTTGACAGGCCACCCTACTTGACTCAATGGCAGACCCGATGATCTAAAGTAACCATGTGGCCACCATGTTATGAATAAAGCCACAGGGGGCTCGAGATAAACGCTGCAAGTATACCTGTAAATAACATCATTGAATGGGTATTTATACTGTACTGTATTGACCATGGGAGAGTCTATGATAGGTCGGATGGGGTGGGGCAGCAATTTTCACACGTAGAACTAAGGCACCACATGAGTTGGGAGTAGGGGGGATACACCAAATCCTAACCCTAACCCAGTATATCAGATAAAATAATTTTCCGTGCATAATTGACATCCCCGCAACACTTCCTCCCCAATCAACGCGTTCTTCCACAACCCATCTCCCTCCCCGGCCACAAAATAGACAACGCTATTGAATATATATCATTTCTACACATATCAATAATTCGCATGCTCTGTAAGTACTCAATGCTCTTTTCATATGAATTATAATAATTTTATATTCTACGGCTTACTGTATTCAGATTAACATATCTTTCAGTTAGTTTTTCACAACACTTGTATTTATAAAGCGCGTGATCTCTGACACCTGGGAGAAATCATTGTATTGTGTGGCCATATTATTCAATTTTTGTAGAAACCCATTCAGTTTAAGGATTAGGAGTTAATCAATCGTATTTCAAATTGAGCTTTAAAAAATAACAATATAATAATATGTTTGTCAAATTGTCGAGATTAGTGGAATAGGTTCAACAACCGATCATTGAGTGACACTTCACAGACAGGCCCGAATTAACAAATCAATGGCAGCTGATTGGGAGGGGTCGCATAGGCCCATTGCTGCCTGAGTGTAGCAAGCGGAGTTCCTGCCAATCAGCTCGTTTTGATGCAAAAGGGGATCTATCGTATGCAACAACCATGAGTTAAAAAGGTGCCCCGCCGATTCTGGGCCCTGTTTCTCGAAATCTTAACTAAAGATAAAATCCTAATTTTAGTAGATATTCAATTTTGATTAGCTAAGCTCTAAAATCAATCTCATATTATCCAATCAAATTGCTAAAATTTTTGATTTTATCTTAGTTGAAATTTCGTGAAACAGGCCCACGGACTGACTGAGGGCCCATAGAATGACCATCATGCTTTAAAATCTAAATTGGAAACTTTCATCATCCAGAACTTAGAGCCTTAGTGTTCGGTTATCCAATGGAACTTTTGCTCTTGTACCCAACCAATAGTCTCCCCCCCCCCCATCATGTAAGGGTAGCGCTAAATAATAAGGCCAGCTCATTTTTTCGTTGAAACAGTATGTATTCCTTAAACATATGTCCTATACCTAAAAAGGAGAGAGAGAGAGAGAGAGAGAGAGAGAGAGTTTACTCAGGGTCTTCCGGTGTCCTCCCACCTTAATATGACTATAAGCACATACTTATTAATGACATAAAGCAATAACATTTCTACATATCTTCGCCCTTGGGCACAAAAACCCACAACAAAACCTATCATATAATGAATGAAAAAATGTGTAAGGTTGTCCATTCATGATCACTCATGCAACCAATTTCTATTGTGCTCAAAAGCAAAGAACACAATCATCACACCTTTTATAGTCTTATTCAGCTGATAAACGCATCCGTTTACAGAAGTCGTTAATAAATAATTAGTACGGCGAATACGTACAGAGATCTTCTAAATATCCAATTGTTAGCAAATATTTCGTTATTTACGCCCCACCCCCTCTTTATTTACCCATCCCCCCCACCTCGATGACCTTCAATATCTATTTCTAAGTTTTGATTCACCTACCACCGGAACGCGTCGTTGAGCAATAGGTGACGTCAAGTTTCGTGTTTGTATTGAATGTTAATATCACTCTTACGAAATTAAATGAGGTTTAGCGTCCTGTTCTTCTGCAGTTACCGGGCTAATGAAGACGGGCATACGCCATACAGTGTGCTATGAGGAACAGTTTGTCCCGACAGATAAATCAAAGAGAGAGAGAGAGAGAGAGATATTTTAACGTCCACTCGACATAAACTAGGTCATTTCGAGAATAACAATTTTATTTCAATAATTCGTTTCCGCTAAGGGGTCTTTAACGCTAGGAAGGAAACCGGAGGACCCGGAGAAAACCAAACAAGGTTGGACAGGCTACCTGAATTCTACGGAAATGTATCGGCCAACTACGGAGTCGAACCCGAGCCAGGGCCTTACCCAATGGAACGCCGATATATTTATTGTTTCAAATTAACAATGTTGGGAGAAAACCTCTTGATCTTTAAGGAAGCTTCCTTAAAACGATATCAAATTGATAACTTGTGGTTGAAAATCAACATCATTGGGGTAAGGTTAAGGAAGAAATATATAATCAATAATTTGGTTCTAAATCTCTCAAATTACATAAAGCTATATACCCATGTATTATAGAGTTCAAATCTTCGTCAAGTTCACTAAGATTTTAAACTAACTACATTGTAATCCATTTGAATATATAGGGTTAATGGCAGGTAATACTGATTAATGGTGATTAATATTACACATGCATTATGCAAGGGCCAACTCTGCCTATTGCAGGTCTTTATTTAGGTCAGAAATGTTATATAAACTATTAATGAGACATTTATGAACAAAACAGGACCATAATCAACTCCCGATGGCAACGGAGACTCGAGATTTTAACTAGGTTGGAACGGTTGGCCGAGTATTCCCGTGCCCTGGTTACCACACTATACACACGTCTTTTCAAAACTACAAACAGTGATAACTTGGCTCAGCAAGAATAGTCAGTTTATAGCAAAAATGGACAGTTCTTTATCTAAATCTTGATGATGATGATGATGATAATAATGATAATGATGATGATGATGATGATATCATATTCATTTATTTATTTGTTTATAAATGTAAATATACAAGATATACTTATACATTTTAGTCATTGTATTTCGGTTTGTTTTTTAATCCATTACATCAGTGTTGTAAATAACCTTTATGTACTTGAAGTAAAAACATTGTTTGAAAAAAAAACAAACAAAAAATCCCCAACAAATCTTTAATCAACGGGTTGTATTTTCATAGAATCAAGAATCACTCCATATCTGGAAATTCTCAAACACATATGACTGATATTTTAGACACAGGAGATTACGTAATTAACTGTTTTACTAGTATTTATTGCTTTATACTGTATTATTTAATGTTTTTGGAATTTTAAGATTTAGATTGATATTTTAGATACAGGAGATTACGTAATTAACTGTTTTACTAGTATTTATATTGTATTATTTAATATTATAGGGGCATTCCATGTCAAGTGTACACAAAATTTGGGCGATTTTGACATGACCATCACAGATTTTGATGATTTTTGATGTGCAAGTTAACCATGACGAAAAAACATGATGTGCAAAATTTTAGCGCTGGGGGCCCCACGGGGCCCCTTTAGGGACATCCCAAAATTTTGGCTTTTTCGGCTGACCTTCAAACTTTGAAAATCCATAACTTCGCCCCTAGTCATCCTACGTACATGAAATTGATACCAAATTGTTCAGAAAACATGGATCTTTCTAATGACCAGGAGCACAATTTCGACAGAACAAAATCCAGGCAGATGTTGTTGACCTTGACCTTGGAAACCACGCCCATGAAAAGGGGCAGATTCGATTTAGCCAATTTTTCGTGTGAACATTGCCCCACCTATATATTACGATCACACAAAAAATCAAAGTGGGATCTCCATGGGAACAGATTTGATGTATATGAAGTCCATCTTGGTCGCTAAAACAGACGTCGATTTTATTCGAATTCACTGTAGGTTGTTTTGTGCAAGCTGACCTCTGATCACTAATTTCACTATGATAACTTGCACTCTCTGTTTTTTATACGCCCACATGGACATATATTGCCGTTGCCCCTGTCCGTCCGTCCGTTTGTCTATCCTCCGCCGTCCACACTTTATTGTGGACACTCTAGTGGCTAAAGTTAATATCCGATTGTCTTTAAATTCATACACATTGTTTAAGGTCATGAGACAAAGAATCCTATTGATTTTCAGCGATATCCAATAATTATTGTCACAGTTATGGCCCTCGATCACTTTGAAAAATCTTGTGGATGTTTTAGAGGCCAAAGTTAATATCTGATTGTCTTTAAATTTATACACGGTGTTTAAGGTCAATAGATGAAGAAGCCTATTGATTTTCAGCAATATTCGATAACTACTGCCAGAGTTATGGGCCTTAATCATTTTGAAAAAACTTGTGGATGCTCTAGCGGTTAAAGATAATATCCGATTGACTTTGAATGTATACACAGTGTTTAAGGTCATCAGACGAAGAAACCTGTTGATTTGCAGCGATATTCGATAATTGCTGCCAGAGTAATGGGCCTAGAAAAATCTTGTGGATGCTCTAGATGCTAATGTTAATATCCGATTGATTTTGAATTTATACACAGTGTTTAGACGAAGAAGACTATTGATTTTCAGTGATATCCAATAATTACTGCAAGAATTATGGTCCTTGATCCCTTTGAAATATTTTGTGGATGCTCTAGGTTTTTATGCAATTGACTTTAAATTTATACACATTGTTTAAGGTCATAATTACTGCCAGAGTTATGGTCCTTGATCACTTTGAAATATCTTGTGGACGAATTCTAACCATTACTTAATGGGCTATTACTAGTAATAAGATTTTCATGCATTGTAAACTTTCTCCTTACTGACAAAAGTAAAAATATGCGACAACCCTTGTTGACGCCAGGACGACTTAGCTGGGCGTATTTTTCGTTGCCTGACAACCTATCTTGTCACTGGACGATCCATTAATAGTGTACAGACCCAAAATTTTTACCGCACCTCGAAAATAGAACCACATTTTTCCCCGCACGAATTTGCGAGTAATGAGAATGCAACGTTACGAGCTTAAAGCACTATAATAAACAACACTGTGGCCTATGTCACTACTATAGGTACTATGTTAGTTGGACACCGCGTGTTGCTCATCGTTGGCATCTCTTTCCACGGCCGAAATCAGGTTCGCTGAGTTGTTGTTACGACGTCATGTCGTGGTGATAAGGTCGTGTGCACTTGAATAACTGAGTAACTCCTGACTTGACCGGCTCCTAAAATCTGTTCCCATGGAGATCCCATTTTGATTTTTTGTGTGTTCGTTAATCATAGGCGGGGCAATGTTCACACGAAAAATTGGCCAAATCGAAGCTGCCCCTTTACGGGGGCGTGGGTTCCAAGGTCAAGGTCAACAACATTTGCCTGGGTTTTGTTCTGTCGAGTTTGTGCTCCTGATCTTTAGAAAGATCCATGTTTTCTGAACAATTTGATACCAATTTCATGTAAGTAGTATTACTAGGGACGAAGTTATTGATTTTCAAAGTTTGAAGGTCAGCCGAAAAGGTCCAAATTTCGGAATGCCCCCGATGAGGCCCCATGGGGCTCCCAGCGCTAAAATTTTGCACATCATGTTTTTTCATCATGGTTAACTTGCACACCAAAAATCATCAAAATCTGTGATGGTCATGTCAGAACCTTGTGTACACTTGACCTGGAATCCCCCTATAGTACTAATGTTTTTAACTGTAGTGTCTCATAGGCCTATGTTGGCCAGAAATCATTTGTATTACGATGTAAAATCTCTGTAAATACGAGTTGTGACACTTTAATAAAATAAATTATTATTATTATTATTATTATTATTATGAATCAAAACCAAACTGATTAAAACACGAAGAAAACCAATTAGGTCCGAATCATCACAAAGGACCAATTAGAATGGACCAATTTGGTCTGAAACGTTAGAATGGGTCAATTAGATCTGAAACGTTAGAATTGACTAGTTGGAAATTGGGTATGAAACGTTACAACGAACCAATTAGGTCTGAAACGTTAGAATGGAAGAATTAGATCCGAAGAAACAAAAGTAACGACCAATTAAATTTAAAACAATAGGATGGGCAGATCAAATGTGATAAGAGAGAGAGAGAGAAATGGGGTTTAACGTCCACTCGACACGAACTAGGTCACTTTGGGGGGAAACCGGAGTGCCCGGAGGAAACCCACGAGGTAGAGAAGGCGCCCCTATCTCCATGCCACATACGCTCACACCAGGGATCGAAACCACAGCCGCAAGCCAGAGGTGACCGGCCAGCTAGAGGTCGAAGCGAGGCACTCTAGACCACTAGACCTCCCCCCCCCTTTCAAATGTGATGAAACGCCACAATGGACCAGTTAGAATGGACCAACTGAGTTAGAAATATTAGAAAGGACGAATTGAGTTTGAAATATTAGAATGGACCAATTACAAGTTTGAAACTTTCGAATGAACCAATTGGGTTTGTAACAAAAGAATGGACTAAATTATAACACACGATTCGTAATTAAAATAGCATTATGCAAGAGCAAAATCTGCTTATTACAGGTCTTTCTTTAGGCCTGAAATGTTATCTAAATAATCAATTAGACATTAATTAACATATCCAGACCATAATAAACTCTTGATGTCAAGGCTAGCCTTCGAAGTTGGCGGATTAAAATCCTATATGCCGCTTAATGGCCGTTGATAATTAAATCAATCAAGTGGATAATCGAGACTATGCTGTTTATATTAATGATTTGAGTAATGATGACCGAGGCTATGTGAATATTTCAAACGCTTTTTTCTCGGCTAATAGTGGATCAATTTGACTGAAATTTTCAGCAAATTACCTTTACACTATCTAGTTTTTAACTATTATAGTGAGAACTGCCATCTCTTTATCTTATCTCCCATAATGTAACTTTAAATAAATGTCATAATCTTACCTGTAAAATAAATCCTTTGTAACATGTGAATTTACCCCTGATCTTAATCCCTGATCTTAATCCCCTGTTCGTGTTAAATATACGATTAATACAGGTAAAATCAAACCCTAATGTCTTTACATCAGTCAGCTCCTATAATGGCTTGACTGACACCAATCCCCTTTTTCTTTTACTTTTACAAAATCCTTTTACGATTTCTTGTGGCTAAATAGAGGCTACAGAATCAGCCATTAGACCACACCCACTGTCTGTATGTAAGACATTATTTCTTATAGAATACTTAAGTGTTTCAACAAGGGGCGGGGCTCTGTTTAAAATCTGTCGATGAAAGGCGGTGGTGTAAGCCCGCTAGTGTACGTGTATAAGTTGAGTTCTTTATCCCGATATTTAGCCAGACGATATTGAATAAGATTTGGCCGTATCTTTAATCGGAACACGTAACGCCCGAGTTATTTTTTGAGGACTTATTGAAAACGTGGATCAAACGATCTTTTTCGTCTGAAAATCCGTTTTAAAAAGACAGTACCGAAAGACCTTAGAAATGTAGTTCAGGGGTTTGATAGAATAACTCGACATTTGTCAGAAGTAGTTTAGTCTTTATTTGTCACCGTCACCATAAATAATCACTTGTTAACGGCGTGGTGGTGCAGGATAGGACTAAGCGAAAGGAGGAAAAAATCCAAAAAACTCAGAGATCATGTGTACACATTGGCGTGCATGTAAAAGAACCATAGCCAGTTGGAATCCGATATAAGAGCAGGTGTAGTGCTAAATTTTTCATTAGCCCAGTCGGTGCAAAACAGTGGGTGTTATACACCATTCGGTTCCGTTTCATTTTAATCTATGAAAGCCCCAGCATGTCAGGAAACAAGTAGGAAGAAACTATGTGGACCTTGAAATCGAGCATGACGTCATCGTTGCCATCTTGGAATTGTGTCGTCTTATCATAACCAGAAACCAATCCATCGATTCGCAATGGTCCAATGAACAGGCACAACAAGTGCCTGGTCGATTATCCTAGAATAGGCGGGGCATCTGGACTTTTTTTTCGAAAATCATCGCTTAAGAAGATTTGAAATTAAATGAAATAGGGTTTAAGGCTCAACTTTTCTACACCTACCGGGCTAGTTACGATGTGCATACGACAAGGCGACACCACGCCGGAAAAATCCGAGGATGTGTCTCGGCCAACAACGGATGCGTTTCCGTGATCTCCTGTTTGGTGAATTCTAAAGTTAGGCTGCCTGTCTACAGTAAGCTCCCCATGAGAACAGACAATAAGTTAGTTGACAGAAATTTGAAGTCCTAAATCGACGATTTTAGTCAAAAATACTACTTATACGTCGAGTGGTTGACTCAGCGTAGTCCGAATATAGCCATAAATCCGAAGTAGCATATCTAGGAAACCGGGAGTTATAGACCATCGCCACTAGCACTCGGCAATCCTCAACAGATTCTGGTTCCGGAACCTACATCTAATCTCGGCTGTATGACAGTAAGTGATATGTACCTACGCCCATACAATTGCGATGCGGTTACCCGTTTACTTTAACAGGAAAACTTGACACCGTAGGTTGCCAACGAACAAGTTGCCAGCTGGGTCGGTCGAGTAGGTCGCTAGCCGAATATGTCGCTAATTTATGTTCGGTATGGGCGCAACCATGTTTCATCCGGGACCTTTAAAGTAGTTCCAATATGGCGGAATTCGTCATACAGCCGAGTCTAGATGTAGTTTCGGAATCTGTCGAGGCATGCCGAGTGTCGCCACTAGGTCTACGTTACCGCTCGGTCCGAGCATCCCTGCTATCCGAGCGACCCCTTACACATGCTTTCAGCCTCGTAACAGCCCTACTGTACCCGCCAACCCAGAACACAGACACACAGACACACAAACGACAGTCACAAATATTAGTTGAAGTACGCCATACCCCACCTCCCCCAAACACCATTGAAATAGAATTTTATAAATATATCTGGCGTGGTTTCGAATCCCCGGTTGTACGTGGCAAGGAGTAGGGCCGCCTGTCCAGCCTCGTGGGTTTTCTCCGGGTATTCCGGTTTCCTCCCATTGCTAAAGACCCCTACGCGCTAGCGAATTATTGAAATAAAATTAAACCATATGTTAGTCCCGAAATGACCTAGTTTGTGTAGAGTGGACGTTAAACCCCATTTCTCTCTCTCTCTTTATAAATATAAAAAGTCATATTGCATGTGAGTTTCATAATAAATGAGTTTTATATTTTCATATGAATCAATTGATATCTAGTTGGACATGAATCTAACCACAATGACAATAAGGGGCGTGGTAGGAGCTGAATACTATGCAATTCACACTCTGTATACGCCCATTTATAGGCTTTTGATTATTCTACACTTTTCAGATTAAAATACAGACGGTGACAGACCGTTTCATAAGCTAATCCCTCGCATCATCCTGGATACGGGTTATATATATAACAATTCTTCTAGACCCAAGCGTAGTAATGACAGGTAAAACGAAATTTTGAACTATAAAAAAACGAAACGAAATAGGATCTGTGTTTAAATCACTTGTAATCATTATTTTCCTAGAAGGAAACACAATCCCTATACAACATGCGGCTTAATATAGGGGTGCGCCTTTGTCCCCGTTTCATTCAAAATCTCTGTTTATTTTAAAATTTTAAAGAACACTTCAGACATGAGTCAATAGATTTAAAGGAGTTAAATACAACGAAATGGGGTTTAACTTCATACTTTCTTGCACCGACCGTTGTAGTCATGGTGTTGGAGATGGACAGAGAGAGAGAGAGGGAGAGCGGAGAGAGGGAGGGGGCATTTCGGAACTAACATATGGTTCAGTTCTATTTCAATAATTCGCATGCACGTAAGGTTCTTTAGCAGTGGAAGGAAACCAGAGGACCCGGAGAAAACTCACGAATTTGAACAAGTGACCCTACTCCTTGTCATGTACAACCGGGAAATCGAAACCACGCCAGTTGACTCAATGACAAACCTTATGATACAATGCACACGTGCTAACCATCCAGGGGGGTGGGATGGCCTAGTGGTCTAGAGTGTCGCGCTTCGACCTCTAGCTGGCCGGTCACCTCTGGCTTGCGGCTGTGGTTTCAATCCCTGTTGTGAGCGTAGAGATAGGGGCGCCTTCTCAACCTCGTGGGTTACCTCCGGTCACTCCGGTTTCCTCTCACTGCTAAAGACTCACTACGCGCAAGCAAATTTTTGAAATAAAATTGAAACCATATGTTAGTCCCAAAATGGCCTAGTTTGTGTCGAGTGGACGTTAAACCCCATCTCTCTCTCTCTCTCTCTCTCTCTCGCTAACCATCCAACCGGGGTAAAAAAGAGGACATACAGCCTGCTAAGAGGAATATTTTGACCTCTCTCTCACCGCCATATTGGAATTGTAACGTCGTCCGACGACCGGCGCTGCTAGAAACAAACATGATAAGTTTCACATGGATCGTGCCTGAATTTTTTGTTTTCTGGCAGGATAAAAAACAATTTACACAACCTTCAGAAAGTTATACATAGATAAAATACATTCAGGGCGACTTCAAGAACTGGTCATATTGATCGACATTGTCGGGCAATACATTAAAAAAGGAAGGTCCCGTCATTTCGGTTGACCGATCAAAATATATATCCTATTTTTCCAGAATATATTTATCTATTCGACGACCTTGGTGGTGATCAGTATCTTTATTATCTATTCGGACAATACAAAATATTTATCAATGCAAGATCAAAAATTGGGGTGTTTCCCTTTAATTTCATTCGTATTATCTACCTGGCGGTTAATGTTTTTAGACGTTTAACAAGCCTGGATGTATATTGTTTAAGTGACTAGTGCGATCGGGTGGATAACGTGATAAAATTTAACGCGGTTTTATAATAACATGTTGAAAAGTTATTCTATGAGGCATGTTTTATCTTTTTATAGTCATCTTCTAGTCGCATTCAACTGAAAACTTTTCATATAAAAAATGACTAAAAGTATCAGAAAAAAACCATAACACCACCCTTTCTCTTTAAATTCCACGTCAATAAATCAGCCATAATAAACACATGAGTTACTTGGTTAACTGGGTTGGGCCTTACTCACTGTGACCCCTCTTGAGAGAGAGAGAGGGAGGAAGAGAGAGAGAGAGCGGGAGAGATAGATAGAGAGAGAGAAATGGGTTGAACGCCCCGACACAAACTAGGTCATTTCAGGACTAACATATGGTTTAATTTCATTTCAATATTTTGCTTGTGCGTAGGGGTGTTTACTTTAGTAGGAGGAAACAGGAGGACCCTACTGCTTGTCACGTAAAACCAAGGATTTGAAACCGACTCCTCTTGAAAGAAATGAAATAAAATGAAATAGGGTTTAACATCCTACTGTTCAGCTCCGACTGGGCTTGCGAAGACGGACAAACTCCATACAGTGTGCAATGGGGAAAGTTTGCCCAGACAACGTCGCAATGACCTACTCTTATAACAAATTCCATCTGCCAAGGGATCTTTTACATGCACCCCAATGTGTACACGTGACCATTGTTTTCCGTCCCATTCTAACTACTAGGTAGATATCATTGACAGTTTTCATTCGCACAATCCGAACGACTAGGAGCGTTTCCTTTGCCTGGCTTGAAAATCCAGAGGAACTTCCTCGGCCAATACCGGGATCGAACCACCGACCCCTGGTACTAACCAGCGCCTTATTCCATGATCCACCGTGGTCCCCGATAGAAAAGATAATGGCAAGAACGAGAGAGGGAGAAATGTGGTTTAACGTCCACTCGACACAAACTAGGTCATTTCGGGACTAACATATGGTTTAATATTAATTCAATATTTCGCTTGTGCGTAGTGGGTCTTTAGCCGTGGGAGGAAACCGGGGGACCCAGAGAAAAGTCATGAGGTTGCACATGCGACCCTATATAATGGCAAAAACATTAACAAGAAATATTTCGAAAAATCCAAAACGTTATTCGGTACTTTGACTGATTTTATCGCACTTGAAAAAAAACATATACATTTAATGTGCTTATTTAGGGATTAGTGGCGAATTATCTGGTATTAACCGAAATTCGACAGGTTAATAAGGAATTATATGCTTGTTTACAACACAAAAAGGGAAAGAAATTTAATCAGATAATGAGCTCCAGAAAAACAAAATTACATTTCGTCTATATTACAAGATATTTTGGGATTAACATAGATTTTTGGTGGAGGGGTGGATGGGGCTAATCATATCGAGGAACATACCTATTTAGAGTCGGGAATCGATATTACACGTCGTTATTGCGCCCGTCAATGACACTCTGCACGTTGACAGCACAGAACGTTATTTCTTTTTCATATTTAAACACAGCCACAAAATTATCATCGCAACGGTGTGTGGAGGGTAGGGCGACTCCCCCAACCTTATATCTACAAACAACCACCTATTAGTCTCCAGATAACAGATGTATTTATTAGACGTGAGTTCGCAGTTCCAACATTGGACAGTAAAGATACATTATGGGAGATTTGATAAAGAGTTGGTAGTTCTCACTATGATAAATAAAAACTAGATATTGTACAGGCAATTTGATAAACATTTCAGTCAAATTGATCCACTCTGGCCTCGATCATCATTTCTAAAGTAGGTACGATAAAAACATAGTCTTGATAATCCATATCATGATTAAATCATGAATGAAAGTTGAGCAGCAAATGCGATCGTAATCCAGTAAATATCACAGGCTAGCGTTGACATCAAGAGTTGATTATGGTCTGGATAAGTTAATTAAGGTCCAATTAGTAATTTAGATGACATTTCAGGCCTGATGAAAGACGTGCAATAGGTAGATTTAGATCTTGCATGATTAATAAGTTGAATGATTTATATAAACTAAGTAACTCGTTTGTAAATAAATAACAGTCATTCATGGCCTAGAGAGAGAAATGGGGTTTAAGGCCTACTCGACACAAACTATGTCATTTCGGGACTAACATATGATTTAAATTTATTTCAATAATTCGCATGCCCGTAGGGTTCTTTAGCAATTGGCGGAAACCGTAACAATCGGAGAAAACCATGGTGTTGGACAGGCTCCCATACTTGTCACGTACAAGCGGGAATTGAAACCAAATTCATGGCTGAATATTCGGACATGTAGTAGCTCAAACATTGATTTATATTTCTGAAATATTGTATTGTATTTTGTTTGTTTTATATTGTTTTTACAACTTACTTTGTAAAGCGCATTTGAGCACTATGTGAATTGTGTGCTATATAAATGTTCTTAATAATGATAATAATAAATACCTGACTGAGTTATATAAAGTAAATAACTTACCTGTGAACAAATGAATAACTGTTCAATATTCAAAAATCGATAATCGATTCATCAGCTAAAATGAATACACAATATATATATAGATAAGAAAATCCACGGCGGGCACTTGTTATACGTATAGTACTATATCGCGAGCTCTAGAAACACAACGCGTTGTGATATTCAAATCTTCACAGGCCTTCATTCATAAACAAAATCTACTCCTGTATAATACGTCAGTTAACAACGGAACTGAACCATTACCAAAAACAATCCGCTTCTTGTTGTGATGTGTGAGAAAATCCGATTTCAATTTGTATCAATTTGTTATCATCCAGTCTTAATTCTCCTTATCATAATCATCGACAGTAGTAGTATTACTAGTATGATCGAGTCTTCAGGTGTCTTACACATGCTCGTTCAGTCATTCAGGCATGTCTAAGCCGTTCTCTGTTGATTATTGTATTATATTTATCATTCACACCCATAAAACGGAGCCTAATAGGCAGCTTGTTTATACAGACTACCCTAATGAGCCTTTGTTTGTCGCAGGTCATCACAAGGCAAACAAATTAACTCTTTGATTTACCTGACAACTAGATTAACAAGATTATCTTAACCTGTTAAACCCGATGTTCAAAATGAAATGAAGTGGGGTTTTAACGTCCTATTGTTCTGCTGCGAACTGGACTAATGAAGATAGGGATGTTCAAATGAGATAATGGGATCAATTAGAGGCCTAATTAAGAGGTACAATAACAGATTTTCTTTATAAGACTTTATTTTAATAACGTTTATACTATTATTGTTCATAATTGTTTACATAGAATTTGAATGTATGTATTATACATGTTTGTTTATAATGTATATAATATTATAAGATTAATAAGAAGAAGTTTATTTTCAGTGTCAAAGACCAAACGTTACAAGTTTGAACCAACTAGAAAATGATATGTACAATTCAGGGGAACCGAAATGGCGCGAGGGCCAGGTTACCAAAAGATAGGGGGTGGGGGTGGGGGTCTAGGGAATCCCCCCTCCCCGGCCTCTAGGAAATTTTGAAATTTGTCAATTCCGAAAACGCTGTTTAGAGTGCCTCTAGCATTCCTAATTCCAACATAAAATCCTTTCAAATACATGATAATGAAAGAGGCCAGTCAAAAGGTTGAAAACTTTTATCATTAGGGCATGGGTATGCATACATGTATACCATTTGTATACCCTGGTACCCGTGTTCCGGTGCCCCTGGTACAATTATATTTTAAAAGGTGCGGTTCATTAGAAGATTATTAATTGCTGACAATTGGAGGTTTATATACACTTATGATATATTTAACATATAATACTATAAACAAGTCTAATGATAAGTTTATAAAATTGATAAAACGTGTGTTTATGCTATTAAATTTCAATATCGCTATAATGTTACATATGTTGATGAATGGTGTATGTAATAATAGATGTTTGTAAAGAATGTTTATAATATTATATAAGTTTGTAATATTTTTCTATGTATAATGCAGAGAGAGAGAGAGAGAGAGAGAGAGAGAGATGGGTTTTAACGTCCACTCGACACAAACCAGGTCATTTCGGGCCTAACATGTGGTTTTAATTTTATTTCAATAATTCGCTTGCGCGTAGGGGTCTTTAGCAGTGGGAGGAAACTGAAGTGCCCGGAGAAAACCCACGAGGTTGAGAAGGCGCCCCAATCTCCATGCCACTTACGCTCACACCAGGGCTCGAAACCACAGCCGCAAGCCAGAGGTGACCGGCCAGCTAGAGGTCGAAGCTTGGCACTCTAGACCACTAGGCCATCCCAACCCCCATAATGCAGAGAAAATCTATCGTGTATATTTAATTCTTCTGTATATAATTGTGTAATAATTCAGAGAAAGAGGGGAAAGGGGATTGATTTAACGTCAACTCGACACAAACTCGATCATTTCGGGACTAACACATGGTTCATTTTTATTGTTATAATTCGCTTGCGGGTAGGGGTCTTTAGTGGTGGGAGGAAAACGTAAGATCCAGAGAAAACCCACGATGTTGGACAGGCGACCCTACTCGTAAAATATAATTAATGATGTGTATAAAATAACATTGTTTATATCATAATATATATAAATGAAATGAAATGGGGTTTAACGTCCTATTGTTCTGCTCCTGTACCGGGCTATGAAGACGGGCATACTCCATACAGTGTGCAATAAAGGAAAGTGTGCCCGGGCCACGTCACCATGGCATACTCTTATATCGAATTCCATTTGCCAAAGGATTTTTGATGTGCACGCCAATGTATACACAGTACCTCGGTTGCTCGTACCACCCGAACGACTAGTCAGCTTTCATTGTCCGGCCCTTCGTCCTGCACCACTGACAAGGAGAAACCACGTCGGAAATCCCGATAAGCTTTCTCGAATAACGATATCCAGACTAGCGATACAGTGTCTTACCTACTTAGCCACCAATAATATATAAAATAATACCATTGTTTGTATTACAATGTATATGATAATAATAACATTTTATGTTATATTGTATATAATATAATTCTTTATGTTATATTATATTGTATAAAATTCTTTATGTTATACTGTATAAAATTCTTTATGTCATAATGTATATAATTCTTTATGTTATATTATATGATAAAATTGTTTATGTTATAATGTATATAATTCTTTATGTTATATTATATATAATAAAATTCTCTATGTTATATTGTATATAATTCTTTATGTTATAATGTATATAATATAATTCTTTATGTTATAATGTATATAATTCTTTATGTTATAATGTATATAATTCTTTATGTTATATTGTATATAATTGTTTATATTTGATGAATATGATATAAATGTTTGACACAAGGGTGACGATAAAATATTTACATTAAATATACATTACACAAAAGGTAAATCTGCCTATTGCAGGTTTTCTGTGGGCCTGAATTCTTATATAAACCGTCTATTAGACATTAATTAGCTTATCCAGACCATAATCAACCCTCGATGTCATCTTATGTTTTGGATTTTCACTGGATTTGAATCTGATTTGTTGCTCAATTTTCATTCATGATTGAATCCAACAATGGATAACCGGAGCAATGTTTTTTTTATGATGATCGAAGCTACGCCTGAAATTCAAACGCTAATATATCGGTTCAGAGGGGAGCAATTTGATTAAAATTTTCGGCGTATTCCGTTTGCATTATCTCGTTTTGAACTATGATATTGAGAACTGTTATGTTGAATAGATATATACATATATTATTAATACTTCTCTGTCTTAATCTCTCTTAATGTATCTTTAATAGATATATACATATATTATTAATACTTCGTTCCGTTTAATGTTTGTTCACACTTTTCATCATACCGCGGTACAAACGACGAAAATCGATCAATTTAGTTGAGGCATCTTGCGATAACAAGTATTTGATTTGGGAGAATTTAGAACCTAATTAATTATCGATATATTCCTTCCTTAAACTTACCACAAGGGGCTTGATTTGATATCTTTTTCAAGGAAGCTTCCTTAAAGATCAAGAGGTTTTCTCCCAGCCTTGTTAATTTGAAACAATAAATATACCGGCGTTCCATTTACATACAGCGGAAGCCGCGATGACTCAGTGAGTTAGGCCCTGGTTCGCTAACCAGTAGGACTCGGGTTCAACTCCGCAGTTGGCCCATCCTTAGAATTTATCAGGAGTAGGGTCGCCTGTCCTGCCTAGTGGATTTTCGCTGGCCCACCGGTTCCCTTCAACTGATAAAGAAAAGTGTCACAGATAGTGTAAGAAATCATTTCTATAAATAGACACCTATATTTACCTTATCTATCGTGAGGAGGTGACCGTATGTTACGGATGTCACAATAAAAGTACAGCTCGTCTTACATGGTATCAGGTGTTCTAGAGACACGTGGTTGTAGTGACACGTGGTTGTAGCAGAGCCGTACCTAGCGGGGATGCAGGGGGTACATTCCACCCCCAGAAAAATAAGGCGCTCCGAGAAATGGCGCCCCCATCCCCAAAAAATAAAAAAATGACATATGGCGCCCCTGATAAAAATTCAACCACGTAAAATACAAAATTGACTATCATATATACTCTTCAAAACAAGAAACGCACAACCCATTTTTCATCATTGTTTTATTTACACGAAGTCGTTCTTTCCATAAATCTTACTTGTTTTAGTGTCATTATGTAAGGATAAAAGAAATTCATTATTGGTTTGAAATGTTATGTTACTAATTGTGACTGATCATCCTTTTTGTCGAAATTTGTTATCGTTTGATTGCACCAAGAAACATGAATTTAACAACTTCGCGAGCTTTTCGCATGGAACCTACATCTAAGGTCTTTAAAATCCCGGGGTTCTCGGTTCCCAAATCAGTTGCACATGTAAACACTCAAGGAACTACTAAGTGGTGCCACATCTGAACGAAGACCAGCGCAACAACGCTATTGGTCGATTACAAGCAGGTGAATCCAAGACAGGTGTAGCCAGGTTGCTGAATGTTTCCCTTATTTTCATTTCTCGCCTTTGGGATAGGTACCGACAGCGAAGTTCAACACGTGACCGCCCAAGCTCAGGCCAAACAAGAGTGACCCCACCTGTCCTGGATCGTCACTTTCGGTTACGTCATTGGCGTAAATGGTTTTCAACAGCGACCTCTACTGCAGCAGCAATTCCTGGACGGCGTAAAATCTAGTACCAGACCGTCCGTAAACGCCTACGCGAAACCGAATAACGAGGCAAACGTTCCCGTTAGAGCTTCTGTTTTGAAATACGCCGACACCATGAAATCCAACTTTAATAGGTTCAGACACTGAGGGTATGACCACAGCAACACTTGAAAGCAGTTTGGTTCAGCGACGTGTCGCTGTTCTTGTTGCAACAAAGCGATGGTAGAGTCAGGATATACCGACGACGAAATGTAACTTTTTTGGGAGAGTATATATAGATAACACCAAAGTGACCAAGAAACGTGTTTCCGGCAGCATTGTTTTTCAAACTTTTCGCCCCCTCCTATCATCGTTTTCTGAATCTGCGCCACCACATGTATTAGTTCCTTTTGGAACTGTCTTTGAGCGAGCGATATTCGCTGACAGTTCCTATCCGGCCTTACAAAGCTGCAATATGAAAATACGGTAAAATACCGCTGTTCCCCACCTCTGTTCTCGGGCTGTTTTAGAACCCTTAAAGTCTATTTGTCACCAAAAGGAATCATTTCTCACTATATTTGACACAAATTTATAATAATTCAACTCAATTTACAAGTAGAATTTAGCGATGAAATAAACATGCGGTTTGCGCATGTCCGGCTCTCTTAATGGCTCTTCAGTTTAAACGTATTTGGTGTATGTTTTTAATCGCAGAATTCTACTTGAAAATAGTGTTGAATCTTTATAAATGTGTGTCAGCTGTGACAGGAAATGATTCCTTTGGCGAATAAAGTAGAATCAGGGTGAAAAATAGTAGGTAAAGATTCCAAAATAGCCTTAGAACAGAGGTGGGGAAGAACGGTATTTTCATACTGCAACTATATAAGGCCGGATAGAAACTGTCACTGGACATTGTCCGCTCAAAGACAGTTCCTAAAGGAACTACACATGAATGTGCTCAGTAACTTGGGCATTAAATTGGTACTCCACCTACTCTGCTGCACTCCCTCTTTTAAAATCCTACTTACGGCCCTGAGTTGCAGTGTAATAATAAAGGTACAGGTCGTCTTACGTAGACTTATCTCATCACCATCGTCTAAATTCCTTGAAACAACGGATAAAGTACAGGTATCTGTTATGTTACACACATGTCATGAATGGAGTGTTGTAAGGCTTGGTCGTGTTCATCAACTATAATTATCATATCTTATACTCAATCCGATTAAAACAACAGATCCTATTTCGTTTCGTTTTTATAGTTCAAAATTTTGTTTTACTTGTGCAGGCCGGAGAACGCCAGATCGGAAACGGTCCTACGCATAATTATTCATACTGATCAGCAGTGAATATTCATTAGGCCGCTACAATCACCGATAAGGATGACATCGACCCGACTTAATGAGTCCCCGCTATTAACTTTTTTCTTCCGACAGATTAAATTCTCAAACATTTTTTTGAAGTATAAGAAAAATAAATAAGGACGTTTGAAGTATCTGTAGTTAAAAAATATGTCCTATTTAGTGTAAATGGATATTAAAATGGGTAAAAGGCATCATTTTGCCCGAAGCAGTTACGTGTTATGTAAACAATGCACGAGCCATTGAGCCAATGACTGACGCCGCGTGAAGTCAATGCACGTGTTCAAGACACTCATCTGTGACAGAGATAATTCGTAAGTAATTCTGTGTGAAACAGATTGATAATTATTATGACATCATATTATGTGGATTGTGGGTTAGGGTAAAGATAAGGATTAGGGTGGGGGTTAGGGTAAGGGCGAGCCCTGTGTACATCTCGAGACTTTGACGAAATCTACAAGTCTTAGTCCTTACCCTAACCCACAATCTATATATGACGTCATATGTGCTAAAATGCGTAGGACCGTGTTCGATCTAACGTTCTCCATTTAGGTCATCGAAAGTATAAAAAACGAAACGAAACATAGATCTGTATTTTAATCCGATTAATCTTCTACTGTGTCATATAGTTTATTAAAGATACATTATGGGAGATTAGATAAAATGCTGACAGTTCTCACTATATTATTAAATAATCCTCACTTTACTTGCATATGTATAATTATTAATTACTATTTATACTGTACATTTTCACCCATTTTATTATGTTTTATATAATATGTATGTGTTTGCCATTTTAACTATGTATATACACCCATTTTTATACGTCCACATTCATAATGTGAACGTATTATGCCGTCGCCCCTGTCTGTGTGTGTGTGTGTATGGGTGTGTGTGTGTGTGTGTGTCTGTGGTTCGCCTACAGGGCGCAATTCTTCATGGATTTTCTTCAAACTTGGTATACTTATTCCTTATACCCCAAGGAAGATCCCTATTGTTTTTGGTGCATGCCCGACCCCCAGGGGCATAGCCACGCCCATTTCTAGTATTTGTTTGTTTGTCGTCTACAAGCCACATTTGTTAACGTATAATCTTGAAACTTTGCATACACATTCTTTGTACCCTAAGAGACATCCCTATCGTTTGGGGTGCATGCCCAACCCCCAGGGGCAGAGCCACGCCCATTTTCTTTTCTTGTGTCTTTGTGTCGCCTACAGGGCGCAATGCTTACTGGATTTTCTTCAAACTTGGTATACTTATTCTTTATACTTGGTATACTTATTCCTTATACCCCAAGGAAGATCCCTATTGTTTTTGGTGCATGCCCGACCCCCAGGGGCATAGCCACGCCCATTTCTAGTATTTGTTTGTTTGTCGTCTACAGGCCACATTTCTTAACTTATAATCTTGAAACTTTGCATACACATTCTTTGTACCCTAAGGAACATCCCTATCGTTTGGGGTGCATGCCCAACCCCCAGGGGCAGAGCCACGCCCATTTTCTTTTCGTGTGTCTTTGTGTCGCCTACAGGGCGCAATTCTTACTGGATTTTCTTCAAACTTCGTATACTTACTCTTTATACTCTAAGGATGATCCCTATCGTTTGGGGTGCATGCCCAACCCCCAGGGGCAGAGCCACGCCCATTTTTTTTGTGTGTCTGTGTGTCGCCTACAGGCCGCAATTCTAACTGGATTTTCTTAAAACTTTGTATACTTACTCTTTACACCCTAAGGATGATCCCTATTGTTTTTTGGTGCATGCCCGACCCCCAATGGACAGAGCCACGCCCATTCCTTGTATTTATTTGTTTGTCGTCTACAAGCCACATTTGTTAACGTATCATCTTGAATCTTTGAATGCTTTGTACCCTAAGGAACATTCCTATCATTTGGGGTGCATGCTCAACCCCCAGGGTCATAGCCACGCCCATTTTCTTTTTGTGTGTCGCCTACAGGGCGCAATTCGTACTGGATTTTCTTCAAACTTTGTATACTTACTCTTTATACTCTAAGGATGATCCCTATCATTTGGGGTGCGTGCCCAACTCCCAGGGGCAGAGCCACGCCTATTTTCTTTTTGTGTGTCTGTCGCCTACAGGCCGCAATTCTAACTGGATTTTCTTAAAACTTTGTATACTTACTCTTTACACCCTAAGGATGATCCCTATTGTTTTTTGGTGCATGTCCGGCCCCCAATGGCAGAGCCACGCCCATTCCTTGTATTTATTTGTTTGTCGTCTACAAGCCACATTTCTTAACATATCATCTTGAAACTTTGAATGCTTATTCTTTGTACCCTAAGGAACATTCCTATCATTTGGGGTGCATGCCCAACCCCCAGGGGCAGAGTCACACCCATTTTCTTTTTGTGTGTCGCCTACAGGCCACAATTCTTAATTGGTCATCTTGAAACTTAAAATACTTATACCTTATACCCTAAGGATGATCCCTTTTGTTTTGGGTGCATGCCCGACCCCCGTGGGACAGCAACACCCATTTCTTGTATTTGTTTGTCTGTCGTCCACAGGCTGCATTTCTTAATGTATCATCTTGAAACTTTGAATGCTCATTCTTGGTACCTTAAGGAAGATCTCTATTGCTTTTGGTGCATGCCCGACCCCCAGGGACAGTGCCACGCCCATTTTCTTTTTGTCTGTCTGTGTGTCAGCTACAGGCCACAATTCTTAATCGATCGTCTTGAAAACTTTTTTTATACTTATTCCTTATACACTAAGGCTGACCACTATTATTTTTGGTGCATGCCGGACCCCCTGGGACAGAGCCACGCCCAATGCTTTTGTGTCGTGTGTTCGCCTACAGGATGCAATTCTTAACAGATCCTTTTAAAACTTTACATACCTATTCCTTATACCCTAAAGATGACCCAAATGTTTTTGGTGATTTCCTAACCCCCAGGGGCAGAGCCATGCCCATTTTTACTTCGTGTCTGTGTGTGTTGTCTACAGGCCACGATTCTTAATGGATCGTCTTTAAACTTGGGATATGTATTCCTTATAGTCTAAGGACGTCAACTGCATGTGCGACTCCCACAGGCAAGACACGCCCAATTTTTGTGTTTGTCGTTTACAGGCCGCAATTCTGAATGAAGCAGCTTGGTACTTGTATTCCTTATAGCCTGAGGGCGTCCACTATTGATTTTGATGAATGTCCCGACCCCCAGGGGCAGGGCCACGCCCACTTTTTGTTTTTAGCGTTAGGAAGGCACAGTTCTGAATGGATTATCTTGGTATACTTATTCCTTATACTCTAAGGACGGCAACTATTGATGTTGAGGCACGACCCTCAACGCTAAACAAACCAAACGCCTAGCCTTCTTGACAAAGTACCATATCAATCAAAGCAGGAATGTGGACGTATATTGTAGCGTTAGCGTTATGTTTCATTAATAATATGTATACAAATTACTTAGGGAGAGAGGTTTTAAATAGGCTAAGCCTGTTCCCCAATCCCAACCTGAATAAAATCCCAATCTGAATAAAATATTGTTTAAAAAAAACAAACTATAATAGTTAACAAATAGATAATGTAAAGGGAATACAAGTTCAACACCAAAGAAATGTGCTCAGTCAAGGCATGATGATTACGCTGAAAACAATTTCAGTCAAATTGCATTACAGCGTTTGAATTTAGGCCTGTCATCGCTTACCATTACTTAAGTCGGTACGATAAAAAAAAAACATTGGCTCGATTATCCATTTTTGGATTAAATCATCGAGCGTTGAACAGCCAATCGGATTCAAATCCAGTGAAAAGCCGACACATAAGATGGCACCGGGAGTTGATTAAAGTTTGAACGTCAAACCCAATAAAAAGTTGAACGTTAAACCCTATTAAAAGTTGAACATTAAACCCTATTAAACGTTGGACGTTAAACCCTATTAAAAGTTGAACGCTAAACCCTATTATCAAAAGTTGAACGTTAAATCCTATTAAAAGTTGAATGATAAACCCTATTAAACGTTGAACGTTAAACCCTATTAAGCGATGGACGTTAAACCCTATATCAAAAGTTGAACGTCAAACCCTATAAAAAATTGAACGTCAAACCCTATTAAAAGTTTGACGTTAAAACCTATTAATACAAGTTGAACGTCAAACCCTATTACAAGTTGAATGTTAAACCCTATTAAAAGTTGAACGTTAAAACCTATTAAAAGTTGGACTTTAAACCCTATTAAAAGTAGAACGTTAAACCCTATTAAAAGTAAGACGTTAAACCCTATTAAGAGTAGGACGTTAAACCCGATGAAAAAAGGACGTTAAACCCTGTTAAAAGTTCAACGTTAAACACTATTAAAAGCAGGACGTTAAAACCTATTCGTTATTATTTAATTTAGTTACATCCCCGTCGTGCATTCTTTAATGAAATGAAATTTAACGCCTTACTCTTCTGCGCCAACTGGTCTAATGAAGATTGGGGTGGGGTGGGGTGGGGGTCATTGTTAAAGCTTTCTAGTTAAATTCACACACTTGTTTGCGATATCATTTCGGTGGAAGCGGATTTTAAATATAGCTATTTCACACACAAATTCACACACTTCTTAAATTTTATTGTATTTTTGCACCCCATAACAGGTTTATATCGGCAAATATGTCAACCGATCCGCGATAACAAGCTTCTAGAATTTGTTTATGAACCGAAACGACACTTGACGTTGAGATTCTATTCATGATTTTCTTTTTAACCGTTTTAACCACGTATTCATCATTCCTTGATTGAGCACATGTCTTTGCTTTTAAACTTGTATGAGCTTTACCCAGTGTAAATTTGGACGCTCGCGTAACGCAAACCACGACAGTTTCAATTATGTCAACATTTTGTATGATATCCATATGAAACCCTGGCGTTGAGCAATGGTGATCCACTGATTCGAAGTGTAAGCGTTGAATAACTGATATATAATTTATAAAATGTGAACATAATAAAAACTAAAAATATTTTTTAATATGTCACAACTGAATAAAACAAAATTACACCTCAACACAAAATATTTCCATTGGATTGGTGTTTTTATATCTCTAATATTTGTAAAATGTTTCTATTCAAAATGTGGATAAAATCTACTTTGTAAAATGTATGTAAAATGTTTATAAAATGTTTCTAAAATTGTTATAAAATTTATTTATAAAATTTATATAAAATGTGGATAAAATATGTGTAAAATGTATATAAAATGTGGATAAAATATTTGTAAAATGTATATAAAATGTGGATAAAATGTATGTTAACCGTTTATAAAATATATGTGCAACGTTTCAACATTCTTACATGTATCTTTATCAAGCAGTATTGAAAGGTTGTATGTACAAGTGGGTTCGAGCCCTGGTGTGGGCGTATGTGGCATGGGTATAGGGGCACCTTCTCAACCTCGTGGGTTTCCTCCGGGCACTCCGGTTTCCTCCCACTGCTAAAGATCCCTAAGCGCAAGCGAATTATTGAAATAAAAAATTAAACCATATGTTAGTCCCGAAATGACCTAGTTGTGTCGAGTGGACGTTAAACCCCATTTCTCTCTCTCTCTGTATGTACAAGTATCTTTATAAAGCAGTACCTGTAAGAGTATTGAAACGTTTTATGTACAATAAACTTAGCCCAGTTCGGAGCAGAATAGTAGGACGTTAAACCCCATTTTATTTTATTTCATTTCCTAAATCTGGTAACTACCCTTAAACACCACCCTTCAAATTTCATAATACCAACATGTCTATTTTAGAAATGTGAATCGAGACTGTGAATATAATTTGAAACCGCTCGTTGTAAATGATTGAGAAGGGAACAATGGATATATAATAGAATATTTACCTAGTATTGTCCAGGTAGAACACCACACCCTGCCTACCTGTTAGATTTACCTGGCATAAAACAAGGTAAATAAAACCCCCTTTATATCATCTATATCTATATATATATATACATAAACTCCTAGTTTAACATACAAAAAAACATGAAGGCCAAATTTGAGAATGTTTTTTTATCGGGTGAATAGTAATGTCTCGGTACATAAAAACTAAATAAGATGGGACAATAAAGTATTAATTTCCTGTAATTATTGGGCTCCACGAAAACGGCCATTCATGCAGTGCATGTGCTAGAGGTGACATTGTGCACGTCGACACACAAGATACAAAGCTTGGCCAAATTTAGAGAAAACTAAATAAAATGGGGGGGGGGGGGGGGCACGTATTAATTTCTTGTAATTCTTGGGACCACGAAAACGGACATACTCCATGCGGTGGACTAGGGGTGAGATCGTGCACGTCAACACAAAGCTAGGCCAAATTTAGAGAAAAAGGCCTGGTGTGTATTGATGTCTCGGCAGAATAAAATGAAATCAGGCGCGGATCCAGGATTTTTGTGCAGGGGGGGGGGGGGGGGGTCTAGGTTTGATAATTACTTAACTACTTGCGCTCAACCAATTAACGGGAAAAATTTGGTATATTAGATTCAATTTGGTGCATTCTGACGTATTTCCGGAAGGTAGATTCCAAAATTACAGGTAAAAATCGCCAATAAAATCGCATAGATTTAAGTTTCAAATTTTCAAGCCTGAGCAGGGGGGGGGGGGCGGACCCCCTGGACCCCCCCTCTGGATCCGCGCCTGGAAATGGGGTTTAAAGTCCTACTTGCTTGCTCTATACTGGGCCGGGGGTTGAGGATGGGGGTGGGATTGGATGGTCGAATGATTCGCGCGCACGCGTTGTATCATAAGGGTGTGTTATTGAGACAACTGGTTTCGATTCCCCGGTTGAACGTGACAAGGAGAAGGGTCGTCTGTCCAACCTCGTGGGTCTTCTCTGGGTCCCCCGGTTTCACCCCACTGCTAAAGTCCCCTACGCACAAGCGAATGATTGAAATAAAATTGACAAATAACCCCAAAGTGACCTACTTTGTGTCGAGTATCCTGTTGCGAACAGAGTCTCAAAAATAAAAGTCCGAGATCGTATGAAATTTAAGCGCCTCAAAATTTCAGCTAAAAATATTGAGTTGTTTGTACGTGAACGTCAAAAATGCCTATTTGAACACGTAACCCTTTTAAGATTTCTGGTTTTTCGTTGGGTGACCTGATAATCTATATATTGCTGTTCCTAAAGAGAACTATACAGTGAATGACCCATGTGCTGTACTGGATAATGAAAGGTAAATTTCACCTATACATTGTTTGTATAAAATAAGTCTGGTTTTATCCAGACACCGCATAATACAGCTTGGGACACCGGTCTCCATTTCCAGATGATTTATGGGTATAGGTTGTTTGAAAACACATCAGAAATATTGAATTAGTTGCTCGGCCCTGAGGTGCGGGAATTTAAGCAGTTTTAACACAAAATTAAGCAGTTTTATTCTCCAAAATATTATCGGGATTGGCCCTTTAAAATACAGATTTATATTTCTTTTCGTTTTTTATACTTTCAATGGCCCACACTATACATGAAGATCTGATCGGTGGTAGTGGGAGGTCACGTCAGGGATCATACGAGCGTCCCTTGACCCTATGACGTTAGGCATTTATTGAACGTTGATGTTTCGAGTGGGTTACCGACAGTTCCGTGTATCTCACGCCAACAAATCCCTCACGTCATCCAGAACACGGGTTATATAATTATTCTTCCAGGTCTTAGTGTAGCACAGACAAGCAAAACTAAATTTTAAACTATAAAAAACAAAACGAAATAAGATCTGTGTTTATTCAGATTGGCCCATTCACCTTGACTCCCCATGACAAAGTTAAAATATAAGGCGTACAGTTTTTACCGTGCATTATTTACGGGGAATATCATTCAGGGAAATTGTGTAATTGAGACGATCTACTCACAGGTAACCCTAGGAAGATTTAATTTCTTCCGTGTCTTACTCAATAGGTAATAGTTATCCATTCGTTTCCAATCCCATGTCACCGATGTTGTTAACTTAGGATCAAATCACCTAGTTATTACGAAAGAAAATGGGGTTTATTTGAACATTCCTGCTGACAATACGTAATGGTTTTTTTGACTAGAAACTATAGTTTCATTGAAAATCTCTGTTTATTTTAAAACTTCAAAGAACACTTCAGAATAAAGTCAATACAATGAAATGGGGTTTAACTTCATACTTTCTTGCAACGAGAGAGAGAGAGAGGGAAAGAGAGAAGTGGCAGAGAGAGAGAAAAAGGGCAATTGGAGAGAGAGAGGGGGAGAGAGAGGGCAGGGGTGAACTTCCAATTGACACAAACTAGGTCATTTCGGGACTAACATTTCAATTTTATTTAAATACTTCGCTTATTTTAGCAGTGGAGGATGAAACCGGAGAAAACCCACAAATGTTGACGGGCGACCCCATTCCTTGTCACGCACAACCGGGAAATCAAAACCACACGAATTGACTCAATGACAGACCTTTAGTAACTATACTTGTAATTTTAAACTGTGTTTAAGGTAACAACTGATACAGTCTAAGACCCCTTATGCAAGTTCAAATAGGTTCAAACGCACAATTGTCAAAACACATCATTACAGTTTGTATTGAAATAAGTAATTCTATCACAAATAGTGAAGACTGGACCATTAAAATAGTTACCGAACAGTTTTTCTTTGCATAGCGCTGTTTAAGTTGTAGGCCTAATGACGTATTACACAACTTGCCGCCATGACACCGGCCAGTTGAAATTTCGCGTAGCAGATTGGTTTCATCAAATCATATAATTATGCGGTAAGGCTTCACCTTTATTTCAATGGGAATTGATTTATTATTATGTTAAGCTATGTGCAGTACTGTTTTGGGTGAGTTTATGTGTAAATTAAGGTAGCTATAGGCCAGTAAACTTGTTGTAGTCATTTGACTAAAAAAACTTGCGCAAAGGAACTCTGTAGGAAAAACCACTACTGTGGCTGGAGTAAGACGGAAGACATCAGTAGTGGAACCATTTCTAACAGACCTTGTGACACAACACACGCGCGGTAACCATTCGGCCATTTAACCGTCTAGTTTGTATAGACAAACACTATATTGTTGGGAACATACCATGATTATTTCAACTAGGAAATTGATTATCAAGCAAACTACTTTTCTGCACCGTTCGAACTATTGAAGACGGCGATGAACCATGCAGAGTACAATGAGGAATATTTTACGCAAAAAGAGCTGCCACGACCTACTCTTATTTTAAATTCAAATTGTCAACGGGTCTTTTACTGGCGCGCAAAAATGTTTATTGATCATTCCCCCGTCTTAATCTGTGAGCCATTAGATACCTTCCTTCGGATAGGCCCTCGGTTTTCCTGTTTATAATATAGCTGTCTCATTATCATCCAACGTCTTCGACATTGAACACACGAATTATTTGTCAATATAAATCAACATTGATGCTGTGATCTTGCCGTGAAAAGATGGGCTTCTGATATCCAATATTTAAGACAACATAAACATTTTACCATTTTACATTGTACCACCATTTGTCACAAGAAACTCGACGAACTAGGCTAGACCGTCTCCACATGTCATGTCAAATGGTGACGTCATATTCTTATTGGGGAGCATGCGCAATAAATAATATCGATGTTGACTTGAATGGCGAGACCCTAGAGATTGCCATGCGAGTAAGATTACTGGCGTATTTCGCGGCTGTGCGGTCAAAATGTCAATCATAGCACACTGTATGGCGTATGTCCGCGTCCATTATCCCAGTCGGTGCACAGCAGTAGGACGCTAAACCTCGTTCAATTTTAGCATGCTTGTACTCGTATATTATATTAACATATGCGACCTTGAAATGTCATCTAAAGTGGGATACGATCACCTTAAATAAACATGCATTATACAAGAGCTAAATCGTCCTATTGCCGATTCTTTATTTAGGCCTGAAACGTTACATAAACTATTAATTAGACATTGATTAACTTACCCAGACCATAATAAACTCTCGATGTCATCGCTAACCTGCCATAATTACTGGATGATGGATGATTTGACGTAAAAATATATAGATAATCGAGACTTTATTTATTATCGTTCCAACGTTAGTAAAATATTTCGGTTCAGAGAGAAACAATTTGACAGGAATTTTCAGCATATTCTGTTCACATTATCTATTTCTAAACTATTATATGGAGAACTACCAGCTCTTTATTCAATCTCTAATAAAGCCCCTTTAAATAAACTAACTAGAACCAAAAATAACGTTTTTAATTTTCACAATTTTTCTATTTTTGCATGTTCACGATTTAACTTTGTCATTTTTATGTAATAACTTTTTAACGCTTTCATTTTTGATCTGATAACGTTTTAATGTTTTCATATATATATATGTAATAACTTTTTAAAACTTTCATTTTTATGCCATGACGTATTAAACAATTAACAATTTTTATTTTTAGTTTTAAGTGATGGCGTGATAAAGTTTTACATTAGACCGACGGGTGTGTGTGTGTCGGGGTGGGGGGGGAGTCTAGCAGCACGTAGCGATACAATTTGCTTTACCTTTGCTTGAATTCGACTAAAAAGAGCAGATTGGTTCATGCTATATTCAAACAGGTTGTGACTTTATTTCCGCGCGAACAATAGTGTAGCGAAAACACATAACATTGACGACAAAGAGGCGTAGAAAAGAAAATGCAACCGCCGGGGCAAGCCAATTAAATTTACCCTAGTTCATGGAAGCTAGGTATATAACGCTTTTACCTTTTTTTTTTAAATAATGGATGTTGATTTTGCCTTTTTACGTTTTATAGAACGTATTGGCAACTACGTCGTGCGAAAATTACGCGAATCAACTATAGGAGGACTGACTTCAACATTTACGATGTTTATAAATTTACATAGTTTTTCCAAAGTCAGAATATTTGAAGTAGCTAAATCGCTAATATTTGGCACGTAGAAATTAGCACAAATGGGTCGTAACGCATATAATAATGTAATATGAATGTACATTATATAAACTGCTTTACATTCAATTGTTTCCGTTTTTAGCGTAATTTCAAATTAGTTATGTTAGGCGAAATACGCGCCACTGTTTGACATTACTGGTTGAATATGTCTAACCTTGTTCTTCAAGAGGCTTGTTTCAAATGGCGCCGAAACGCATTATCTCCACGATTCGTGTACAATGGTAAAATATTTATTTTATCTTGGATATCAGAAGCATACCTTTTCCCAGTGAGATCACGGAACCAATGGTAAAATGTTTATTTTGTCTTAAATATTAGATATCAGAAGCACATCTTTTTCCGGTAAGATCACAACATCAGTGTTGATTTGAATTGGCAAACAATTCGTGTTTTCAATGTCGAAGACTTTGGATGATATGTTGAGTTACAGACGTAACAACTTTAAGTTAAGAATTCACTCAAAATTATTCGCTGTTTTAGAACTAAAATACAGCCCTTTATAAAACCTTTGCTGTTTTCATGTATCAAATACATCTACAAAAAACCACTTTAACTACAATATAGCCCCGTATAAAACTTTTGTTGTTTTAATGTATAAAATACATCATCAATAAGAAACTATGTGCTAGGTTTTGTGTTTCTGGATCAAAGATTTTTCTGATAAATAGTGATTAAAAGTTGAGTAAGTTCTGCAATATGCAGGTTTAGCTCTTATACAATGCCTGTTCAATCTACCAAATGACCGACCCAGATCCAGAGTCAAGAACATGCAAACAAAAATTTCCCTAATAGCACACGCTTTACACACCACAAGGGAGGCAACCCTATTTAATGCTACATACAATTGGTCTCAGACTAGTAATTATTTGACCATTGACTTCAATGTTAAATGGCTGTAACATCACAGGCTGTAGCTGTTTGCTCAATATTCCGTTGGTTCCAGTCTTTAGAGGCACAGTGGGGACCACATTTGGCAATCTCCTCATCATAAATTTGTGGGGGGTTGACGGTTTAGATTTTTTTTGCTACGGGGATTTGAAGTTGACTGGGGTGAAAATCTCACTTCCGACACAATGATTGCTCTGCAGAAAGACACTTTACACCCCTATCCCTCCGCTGTAATATCATCACAATCACCCAAAACTGCTATGAAATTGAAAATTTGATGCCTTTTCTCCTATTCTAGAACAAAAAGTCAACCCAAAAATGCAGGAAGAGGGGGAAAAAAAAATAAGGGAAAAATTGTCTATTTATAACTCGCACAACATTCTTGTCTTAGTCCTATATTGGAGGCAAACCACCATTAATTTCTTCATTGACTGATCTTTTTCCCCGCGTCCGACTTTTCCCAAAACTTTCGTTGGGCTGAATGCTGTTCAGTACTGCGAAACAAATGGTCATGTTTTTGTACCGAAATTTGTATGATGTGGACCGCCAAAGTTTTGAGATAGACTACAAAACCTTGAAGAAGCATACTAAAACATGCAACGGCAGCCTGTTTTTCAAAAATTTCTGGGGGAGGCTCCTACCCCTATTTGTAGCTCCTACCTTTACCCCTTTAACCTTGGACTTGGCCCCAGCTTTGCTCCCCCAACCACCGGCCGCTGGCGCAGCCAGTGGTAGGGTGGCCCTCCTACACTCTCCCTATCGCGCTACATCGGCTGCTGCGCAGCCTCGTGCCTCCAGCGTCACAGATTGTCAACATTTTATATAATTCTATTTGTGGACCACCGCAATATATATTTCACGGCTACGCCTATGACTGCGTGAAGAATTCCTAACTAGACAAATTATCGGCGATGAGATAGACAAAATCAGCTAACGTGTCACGTGACTTGAAATGGGTGTTTACATTTGTCTCAGAACCTGGCTACGTTATACTTAGTAATAGTAGTATTCTACGCACGGAAAAATGTTTTTAAGATTTTTGAAAGAGCCAGTGACTAATTTTGTATTGTATAAAATAACTTTTTCGTGTAATACATATATAAGTAACTAATTTATATATATGCAGTTGTAATTGAATCTTCGATTGATAGCAATCTCGAAACCAGAAAAATTTTTGAAGAAATTTCTCTGGTGAATCGGGGTAGCCATTTTCCCGGAAGGTGACATGTAATTCCTACACGCGAAATTTCTCGTTTATTTGCGTCGTACGCCCCTGATTTTACGTGCCTGGATGACCGAATCACTTAAAAATATACCCACGGGTAGAAAAATAGATCTTTACAAAAACTTGAATTTGTTCGTTTAGGATCCAATTTTTTATGTCAGCGAGTTGACTTTGACTCAAGGATCATTTTACAACAAACTAAACGACGATCCGACCTCTAGTTTTCGGGAAATCGACCCAAAAAGATTGACCAATCAGAGGTCAGAATGTGCGGGCTTAGGTTTGGAAAAAATGGACGGTCTAATGCGCCAGAGGCCTTCGGCTCCGCGGCTGCCTCTGGGAACGAGATTGCGATTGATAGTAGACTTAATTAGCTACCACTACCAGCAGCGAATAGGCTATCGCGGTACGCTGAATTGACGGCATTATGCATTGTTATTATTGTTGTTGATGCATGCCACGGCCTCTTCTACTTCACTGCATTGTATATGTTGTTCTGACCACGCCGGTTGTTGCGTGTATGTTACAAAGCTGATAAAACAATGGACCAAATCCCGTGGTAGTTTCCCCAAAATAAATCCAGTCACATGGGCCGAATGGTTAACACAAAGAGGTAAAAAGAACGTTGGCGAAAAAAGTTATAAATTCTTTCGTGAAGCCTACGCCCATGACATATACGCAGCAGAATATCGGCCTGATTCTGTCGGGGATATATTTTACTGTATTAAAGTCAGGCATTATCGATCACTGAAAAAGAACGAAGAACCACATTATGTATATCTGGTACTCGAAGCAACAGGCAAAGTTGAAAAACACTCCTCTATGCACACAGCCCACTGTTCGTGTGAAGGGGGAAGTGGAGGACACTGTAACCACGTATTCGCTCTAATTTCAGTTGAATGATTTTTCGTGTTAGGCAATAAAAGACATTCCAATTGATGAGTGTTGCACCAGTAGGCCACAAACTTGGCACATTCCCCGGGCAAAAAATATATGCCCATTCCCTGTCATGGGAACACATTTTGCAGCCAGCAACTGATCATAATAATGAAAGAAAACGATATCATGTTAGATGCAAGCTCTTTTATGCTAGGGGCCCTGCCATTAAATCCGGCTTAGAAAAGGAACATGTTGATTCTCAAGTGGAGTTTTTGAAAAATAAGGAAAAACTTCCCCGTCTTCGTATTTGTTGAGCGATCAACAGCCGGGCGTCCTCATTAATACCTTATTCGGAAATATGCCACTCGGTTCGTGTTTGTCATACCAACTGCAAGATTTTGGTCGTCCAAGTGCCAAATTCATAAGTAATATTATAAAAGAAGTACAAATTGAAAAAATGTTTATTAACTTTCCGCATATCCCAATAGTTAAAGTAGCCAAGTCTCTAACTCATTATCTTCCAAAATCTTCAACATTGAAAACACGAATTATTTGTCAATTTAAATCAACATTGATGCTGTGATCTTACCAGAAATAGATCGGCTTCGGCTATCCAATATTTAAGACAACATAAACATTTTACCATTGGTACACGAATCGTGTACCATAATGCGTTTCAGCCCCAGTTCTAGCAAGAGACTCGAGGAACGAGGCTAGAAACATTGCACCAAATCAAACGGCGTATACTATGTAGACTGGAATAACCAGACGCTAGTATTTTTTTTATTCGATTTAGACTGCTGCCAGGCCCTGAGTTCACAAAGAAAAAAATCTCTCAGTCAATATTTCTGCTCAAAGTTGAGAATAATTCTCATTCTCAACTTCGGTGTTCAAAAAAGCAGTTGAGCAAATTCTTAAGTATATAAAAATTTTACTCAACTTGAGTATTCCAATCACTGGCGTAATGCATTCCGTAAATTGCGTGCTGAATTTCGTCATGTTATTTCTTTTCAATGCTACAGCGACTGAAGTCAATTCTATTTATTGGCCAATGAAATCGCTCGGAATGAAATCTATTTTTAGATACCGGTGTTTACATGGTAATATTTGCCGTTTCCAATAAGAAATGAATGGAATGGAAGAAATAACTTTATTATTATTATTTTAATTTATTTCCACTTGTCACAGAATAAATATTTATGAAAAAAATCGATAGAATTGTTATTTTTTATTCAATAAAAACTCCACTGAAAATGCTGCTTATAATTAGGTCAAGTGACCATAATGACATTCGCCGTTACGAAAAATGTAAACAGACCAATTCCAACGTCGTCTGCTACGCTTGGCACCAACTAAAAATAGAAGGCGATGGCAGAAAGAGAGCGGCCAATTGGTCAAATTCAGAAGACATTGTGTTAATTGACGAATGTTCCAAAAGGGAGGGTACTTTATTTCGGAAAATAAAGGGATGTGGTTCCAAAGGAAAAATTTCTAAACTGAAAGAAAATGGGTGGCAAGAGGTGGTCGATGTACTAAATTCGTAAATTTAGGACGTTAAACCCCATTTCATTTCATTTCCCTTTTCATTACTACAGCTCTATTATTTAAACAGTCCGGGTATAAAGAGACCAGAGGAAATAGAGGTGATCAACCAATTGTGAAACGAAGGGCTGTTGGATGGCCCAAGACTGAAATCGCCTGGTGGGTTGAGCTATGATCTAGTCGATAATACCACCGTAGCCCGACCACCAGCCCGATTAGCCAAACTGAAAACACCGGGGCACATTCCAACAGAGGAGGAGATAAGGAGAAAAACTTGAAAAGGCTGAAAGAAGACGAAAGGTTGGTGTTTTCTAAAATCTTGGAATACACAATTCCCAGGATTAATTCGTCATCGTAAACCTTTCTTGTGAATTCACCTATCAAAGGCAGCAATACATAAGTTATAGCACACCTGAGGCAGTGGCGAGGGAATATTATATTAAGTGGATTAGCAAACTCCAAATTCTAGAGAATAGTGAGACGGAACTGTGGGTAATCCACTAAAAACATCAATGCTAATTGGTTAATCAAATGCCTGACATCATAGGATCAAAAGCATCTCGTATGACCTATGACGCCACCTACCACTACATCCGGTCAGATCTTCATGTAGCGTAGGCCATAGAAAGTACAAAAACCGAAACGAAATATAGATCTTTATTTAAATCAGATTGGGGTACGTTTTTAGACCCGAGTATTTTAGGATTCCTTTTTCCAAAGTTTCTCCAATTGGGAAACACGCGAACTTCAACATCAATGAAGGTTTCAAGGACAAAATACCTACTAAATATTCCGCCATAAAGCCATTTTTTTTTTTAAAAAAAACACCATATTATGTATTTGTTGCAGAGAAATGAGGAAGCCATGATTAGAAAGCTAAAGAGGGGGGACAGTGACATCGAAGAAGCCAAAAGGAATATCCTCGCAAAGCGGGAGAAGCTAACCGAGAACGCAAAACAGAGAATGGAGAATTTTCAATTCAACCGAGAATTGAAAGTAAAAGAATTGCGGGAAAAGAATCTGAAGAAAGCCAAGCATGCGAATACAGTTCGCCTGAGGAAAGACATCAACTTGGATGAGATAGATCCAGTGTAATAACACACCTTGAGATGTTATAACAAAAATGATCTCCATGCATTTTATGAAACGTATCAAGCTGTTGTGACGTCATCAGAGCGATATATCGGATATCAGTCCAAGGGGTGAGATCAGATATCACCCTCTAATGACGTCACAACAGGTTTATATCACTATGCAATGGAAAAGGACAAACATTCATTCCTTAAACATATTATTCAATTTTTTGTACAATGTTGTCAAACGATTCGGACGTCGACCTTTGTTAGTCCCATGTTACTTAGTTTCTTCATTTGACCCTCAAGAACTTGTCTAAAACTATCAAATTCTGGACTGTGTAGTATATCCACATCTAGTTCCTTTACAGTGGACACATTAGCCGAATCATTACGAGACCCGAACATGCGCAGATCGCATGTTTATTTAATCGCTAAATTCTACTTGAACACAGTGTTGAATTATTATAAATTTGTGTCAGATATGACGAGAAATGATTCCTTTTACCGATTTGCGAAATATAAATATTCACGATGAAAAATAGACGGTAGGGGTACCAAAATGGCCTGCGAACAGAGGTGGTACATGTATTTTACCCAGAGATTGGAACTGTCAGCGGACATCATCCAATCACAGACAGTTCCAGAAGGAACTAATCCACATCCGTTACGGAATTCGGTGGGTAATATTCATTTTATTTATTAAAAAAGACCTTTAGATTTGGGCGCAAAAGAGTAGGCTAGGCTTCTGCCTGTTCTCCAATAAAGTTTCTGTAAATAAATATTTCGAAAAAAAAAAAGATTTGTTTCCGAAGTTTAATAGTGGAATATTATTCTTATGCACAATTTCAGGATAAAAAAAACGCGATATGTCAAGTAATGTGTAAAATAACTATATTACTGTACTTATTTGAGAAACATAATGCAGTTAATTATAAACCAATTAAAAGTTTTAAAAAAAATATTTCCTACGTTCTAAATATACACGTAAATTATGTGTACGGGCTCTACAAAACTGGATAGCAAAATAAGGACAATTAAATAGGGTTTACCAAAACTAGATAAATTTGACCTGTCAATAAATGATGAACAAACTGTCGTAAATATCACAAAATTTATATTTTTTGCAATTGAAATACGTAAAACATTATCAACTTCTGCATAAATCTTGTATCCAGTTTGTATGGTGGCTGATTTAGGACACGCGAAAAAAAAAATATATCTCGAGCGCTCGAGATAACAGGGAGGTTAAGATTTGACCCGAGAACGAGGTGACGTCGTTCTGTGCATTACGTCATCATTTTTAGTGGGGTTTCTCCACGTCTGCTGTCAATCTCGGACGTGAAAACGACTTGAGGAAGTCGGAAGTACTTTCCGAGTTTACATTACTAGTATTTTACATCAATAAACATAAATTTTGTTACTGTTACGTGTTTACCAAACACATGTACAAAGTTTGAAGGACATGAGGCGTTCTTAAACGAAAATATCGTATGTTTTTGTTGGCATAGCAAAAATGTTTCAAAATGGCCGTTTGTGGTTCTTCTTGTCGTTTTTGTGTGTGTTTTTTTACAAACTTTAAATTACTATAAATTTCACACACCATTCTAAACAACTTAGCCTATTTATCATGCCCTTTTTATACATTTTTGGTGCATATTGGTGCTAATGCTATGTTTACAAATCGGCGCGCCACCTACAAACAAAAGAACTCGGACGTAATTTTTCTTAATTGCATTTTAGCGTCGAGGCCCACGAGAACGACGTCACCTCGTTCTCGTGTCAAATCTTAACCTCTCTAGTTACGTCGAGTGCTCAATATAGTTAAGTCGAGCGCCCGAGATAATACAACCGAACACGTCTCAACCGATGTTTTAAGCTATATGCTTTTGTGCATTATATTCAATGATAAACTTACAGAATAAAAATTTATTTGTTTATTTTTTTCCAGCCCATCCAAAGCTGCAGTGACAGAGCGGATACACCCCGCCCTTTGAAACGTTATCGCTTAAAAATGACAATGTTACATGGCTATAGCACGCATAATCCAGTAGCCTCATGACTGATTGGTTAGGAACCCAGACCAAATACGAACACAAGGTTTTAGTGCAGAAACTGAATCTAGATTAGAATTGAATAAAACGTCGTTTCTAACGAGACGCCTATCCTTGGATCGGAAACCAGGCTCTGAGTTCACAAAGCATTCTCAGATTTATAAACGGCTATATTTTAGCCAAACTAAGGCGAACATTTTGAGTAAATTCTTAACTTAAATCTGTGAATGCTATAGGCGTTTTTTGTGAGTCGATTGGATTGGGTTTTGACTTGCTAGTACGATTTGGTATGATTTCGATTTGATTAGCTATGGTCCAAAAATGTGAAATTTGATAATTACGATTTGGTAAGATGGCTGCCATCACGGACACCGATCAGAAAAAAAATTGTCTCTGCTAATAATTGATGACTTGATAAAGACAAATGAAGGTTATCTACACAAAAAAAAAGGAAAAATGGTTGCCGTTAGAAACAATCTCCTATGTCCAACAAGTTCAAGTATTTTTTTGAAAACTGAAGTGACAAAACATGTAAAAAGTGTCCTGAGAAACCTAGGATTGAGGAATAGGCTATATTGAAAAAACTGTAAATGAATACAGCCCAGGCCCCGAGTTCACAAAGAAAAAAAAATTCTCAGTCAATATTTCTGCTCAAAGTTGAGAGAGAAATGGGGTTTAACGTCCACTCGACACAAACTAGGTCATTTCGGTACTAACATATAGTTTAATTTTATTTCAATAATTCGCTTGCGCGTAGGGATCTTTAGCAGTGGGAGGAGGAAACCCACGACGTTGAGAAGGCGGTCCTATCTCCATGTCACATACGCTCACACCAGGGATCAAAGCCAGAGGTCGAAGCGCGGCACTCTTAGACTATCCCCCCCCCCTCAAAGTTGAGACCATTGCTTCAGGAATATGAAGGTAAATGCACACTGTATGTCTTTCTTTTGGACATTAAATGTTATATATAAATACATTAACATGACAAGACCATAATCAACCCGTGATGCCATTGGATGATTCAATTCTATGTAGATTAGAAAAGTTTAATGATTTAATTAAAAAATGGAGCAATGAGGCCAATACTTGAGTAAAAAGTGGTTACGAGCAATACTGTTTCTAAAGATCATTAGTATTTATTTCTATATGATGCTCATCAGTACCTGTACATTGAGGGCATGCACGCCTTTTCTGTTAAAATCATTTTCATTTTCTGTAGGTGTAGAAATCTTAATTTGTGTTCCGTCAATACACCCAAGTACTTTCGGGAATCCTGAAAATCTTAAGTTATAGACCTACTTGAATTAATGTTGTAATATCACTTTATTATTTATAATAGATTATCATAAACATGTAGATTGTCGTCGTTTGCTTGGAATAAAATAAACTGCTCAGATTGAGTCAGATGAAAGCACAATTTCTACTTTCACATTGTTATTGTTAAAAACGTCTTAATATTAGATTAGTAATAATAGGAATATCTACAAAATGTCATGATTACAGAAATAATACACGAAAAGAGTTTGCATTTTGTAATCATCTATTGAACATAATTATGTGGCATTGTGTAGTGGATTTATCAAAACGCTTATCGTAAAATTGTACAGCGTCAACATCAGCAATCAACCATTGACCATTGATAAACAAGCCTCTCAGCCAATGAAGGCCTTTGTGTATTGCCGCTGTGGTATTTACAGCCCAGTTCACTGCAGATGAGGGTGATTTGGCAATGGACTTGTCGGTGGTGATATTTTTAGATTGCGGGTTATCTTAATAATTGCGGCGGAGACGTAAACGGGGTGCAAAAAATGGTAAACCCAGTAGCCTAGGGCCTATACCGTATACGTACCTGCAATTTTTCTGAAGCCTTCGGTGTCACGCTGAGCATCTTCTCCGACAGGAAACTTTATAAAATTCATCAAATGCCGAACGATGGCCGAACAAACCCTTCGGATGCATCTGAAGGTTGTGGGGCGGGACACCTTTAGAGTTTCCCGAACCAATAAATGAAAGGCACCGGTTGCCAAAAACCTCAGGTAGTACCTGCATCATTGGCAAAACAGCGAAACTTCGTCTAGTGGGTGATTTTATGCTTTCCCTCACGTGTTCTTCTATGAAAAGGATAGACCCCTCTACGAAACCGAAAACGCTCGTTATAATCCAAACGGTTTAAAGGGTCATCCCTTTCATAGAAGACTCGGGGCTACGGTAGTTGGCGTCGTCTCAAGCGTCTAAAGGCCCGTTCTCATTAAGATTACAAAATCGTATATAAATGAGTTGATACGACTTGGAATCTCGCGATAATCTCGTCTTGTCTTAGCATAATGGCGTCATCAAGCGACGAAGAGACACTGGCTATTATTGCCCTACACTTGCATAGACATATGAAAGCGGGATTCAGGAAATAAAATCGCATAAATGAAGGTACAGTAGTTAAAAGTTCATAAACTAAATTTAGTCTAGTCTGTCGTCTGCTATAGGCCCACTCACCTGTCATCGCTCGGCCGCAGCTCTCCTATCTGCATGGCGACCATCGCCAATGCAGCCTGCCGCACGTCTCTCTTGGAATAAGTCTTATGACTCACATCCCATAAGCAAGGTTGTGCGAGGTAAAAATTGACAAAATTCTCTGTCTCAGTTTTGCTGAGCGGCTCTTGGTGGGTGCGCTTCGCGTCCATGTTTACAAACAACAAGAGGAGAGAACTCGTCTCTGATTGGTCAATTTCATACGATCTGTTGACTGAAATAGGGAAGTTTCTATTTCACCCAACTCGGTTTCAACTGGTTGGGAGCTTGTAAAAGTTGGTACGACTAGGGTGTTCTCACTCTGCAACTCGGGTCGATACTACAAGTAGTTACTACAAGTCGCACCGTGAGAATGGGCCTTAAGGCGTCGTACGGCGGCCATTCTACTTTAGACTTAAGTACGTGTAGCAGCTTTCTCAAATATTTAAGAAATTTCTCAAATATTTAAGAAATTTCTCAAATATTTGAGAGCTTTCTCAACTGAACAAAAATTTTCTAAAATTGTTTTGTGAACTCCATTTATTTTGAGCATTTTCAATATGAGCAAATTCTCAAAATTGAGCATAGATTTGTACTTTAAGTATGCTTTGTGAACTCGGGACCAGAAGAATTTAAAAAGAGATTCCGATGTGAAAAATCAACATTTGATGTCATCATTGACTATATCCAACCGTTCATCTTGTGGACTATAAAGTTAACATTAAACACGTCAAACGGTTTTTAAAAAAAACATTATTTATGGAGAAAAACAATAAGCATTAAAAATTACTTACGACGTCGAACATTCCGCCATTTTGAAAACGTCAAATCTTAGAATCGCCTCAACACCTGCTATTAGGTCGATTTGCCTAATCAGTTGAGTTAAATGTAACGATTAGCATAATCAACTTGGTTCACAAATGCGTATAATAGCTAATAAGTCTAATCTAATCAGGTCACAAATGAACTCCGGGACTGAAGACTCGTGGGAATTTGATAAACTTTAAATGGACATTTTCTATTTTAGTGCAAAAAGAGTGCCACCATGTCTCGAGTCATGCAGTAAAATTGAAAAAATCATTTTATCAAATATTTGTACAGCACAACTAAGATTGATACTTGACACTTTTTGTCTATACATTTAATCATATTATTAACTTTCTCGGATTGTAGAAAATAATATCTGTATTAAATCCACCAATCACTAGCTAGGAAATAATATCCGTATTAAGTCAACCAATGAAAGCCATCCTTTCACTGACTGCTCCGCATTTCGACGCTGTGACCAACGTCAATGATTTTAAATAATAGTATGTCTGTCTCGCCAGGTATTCTTGTGACCCAGAATAAAATCAACGAAGCCCTTAATCGCCCAACCTTTTTTGGGAACTTTGGAGAATTAGATCAGACAGTCTTGGATTAGAAGTTACATGGAATCACGATAGAATTTTGAATCTTAACTAATTTATAGGTCTACCGCTTTGGGTCTATGCCTGTACCGAGCGGAATCTGGCGAACGCTAGATCGGAGACGGTCCTGCACATATGACGTCATATTTCAACTGTGTGTGAAGGCTAGGGTAAGTCTTATGCTAGGTGCAGGGCTGGGGGTAGGGTTAGAGCTAGCTGTGTTTACGTCTCGAGACTTTGACAAAATCTACAGGTCTTGACACTTACCCTAACCCACAATCCACATTATGACACATTATTATGTGCTACAATGTTAACGACCAATGCGATCTAGCGTTCTCCGCGGAATCTCTCGCCTGTATTCAGCAACCGGATTCGAAATGAAAGAGAAATGGGTTTAACGTCCACTCAACACAACCAAGTTATTTCGTGACTAACATGGTTTAATTTTATTTCAATAATTCGCTTGCGCGTATGGGTCTGTAGCAGTGGGAGGACCCGGAGAAAACCCAAGAGGCTGGACTGGCGAGCCTACTCCTTGTCACTTACAACTTGGGAATCGAAATCCCGACAGTTGACCCAATGACAGACCTCATGATACAGCGCGCACGTGCTAACTATTCGGCTATCCAGCCCCCCGGATTTGAAATTATTGACAGATGGCCGTGGGGTATTGAAAGGGCGGCTTTCATTTGTTGATGCAATACATATTAATTCCTAGGTAGTGATAGGTGGACTAAATACACATATTAAATCGATTTAATATGGATATTAAAATCAGTCCTCCCATTGGTTGATTATACAGATATCATTTCCTAGCTAGTGATTGGTGGACTTAATAGGCCTACGCATATCTAATCGATTTAATATGGATAATAAAAACGGTCTTCCCATTGGTTGATTTAATACAGATATTATTTCCTAGCTAGTGATTGGTGGACTTAATACACGTATTAAATGGAATTAATATTGATATTTAAAACGATGCTCTCATTGGATGAATTAATACACATATTAAATCGATTTAATATTGACTTTAAATGTCGAATTAATATGCATAGTTAATCAGCTTTTTGTCTACATCCGCCAGCCATACTCGTTCACCAAAAAAACCCAAAACAAACAAAACCATGTAACGCACGGAATCGCCACAATAGCCGAATTAATCAATCAAAATGTGTCTTTAAACTAAAAACATCGTATCATTCGACATTTAATGGAGTCAAAAATCAGGCGCGGATCCAGAGGGGGGCGCACCCGGCGCACGCCCCCTCTATTTTTTGAGGTGGCGAACAATTTTTAGCTCCATATATTCTCGCGAGAAAGGAGAACAAAAATAGTTTAGGTTGGAAATCCTAATTTACAGTATTAGTATGAAATTAGTCCTTGTGGGCATTTTTTTCACTCAAAAATCACTGTTCCGGGCTTCGCACTCCCAAGTAGATGCGGCACGCCCCCTCTTTCTGAAAATCCTGGATCCGCCTCTGAAAATGGCCTTCTCGACCAACACCGGGATCGAGCCAGCGACCTCCAAGCTAACGAACCAGCGTCTTACTCACTTAGCCACCGTGGCACCGAGAGAATCAGGACGTTAAACCCCATTTCATTTCATTGCTTTAACACGATTTACAAATCTCCAAGTCCGAGCAGACGTGGCTGGAATATAAATTTGAGCAGAACGTCATAGAAACGTGATTAACACGAAATGATGATGTCAGAACACGGTTCAATGGGGGTTAAAAGGGATTAGGGCTATAATTGATGCGATTTAATGGAACCGAGTTAGGTTGGAAACAGATCAACACAATCTCCATCAAGTCTGCTAATCCGAAATTAAATCTGGCTGTCACTGGATAATTATTATGTCTAAATTCTTCTAATCCGACTCGCTGTACCATATCTTCACGATTAACCAGTCGTATTCTTGATTGGGACAATTGGATGAATTGATGCTACGACCAATATTAAACGTTTCAAATTTCCACGTTTCGGGGGTGGATTACTGTTTTAGAAGAGCCAGGGGTGGTAGGGTGCATGCCCTCTACCTCAATTACTATATAGCACGAAAAGAACGCGTGATTTTAAATATCTGAATGGAAAAGAAATGGGATTTAACATCCGACTGTTCTGTTCCTTAACTGGGCTAACGAAGATGCCATACAGATTTTGCCCGGGCAGCGGCGCTGCAGCCTACACATATATCGAATTCCAACTTAGCCACGTGATCCCCCAAATATGGTCTGTAAATGATCGATGCCATTTGCAAATACATGTAACTCCAAATTTATTAATGGTTCAAAATACCCTGCCCTATGTACGACACCTACGACTATATGTATATCATAAAAGGAAGCTTAGTGTTGATTGAACAGATCATTCGTGATTGTTGACAAGGTTCAGTCTGATTAAAATAATGATTTATATTTCGTTTCGTTTTTTGATACATTCAATGACCTACACTACATGAAGATCTGACCGGATATACTGGAAGGTCGCGTCTGGGGTCCTACGAGCGGCTCTTGATCTATGACGTCTGACTTAATCAATCACCGTTGACGTTCGTAGTGGTTTACCCACAGTTCCGTGCATGGCACGCCGTAACAGGCCGTTTCATTGGCCAATCTCTCAATTCAACCAAAACGCCGGTAATATAATAATTCTTCAATATCCTAGTGTAGTAAAAACAAGTAAAACGAAATTTTGAACTTTAAAAAAAGGAGAGAAATAGTATCTGTGTTATAATCAGATTGGTCAAGAATAAACCAATCAAATGACTTTTTAATTAATTAAAATTTTAAAAATGCGAATGTTAATTGGCGATTCCCAGCATTTATTATGCTTGACAGACCGGAGCCCAGGACCTCCAGATCTAGCGAGATTCCGAACAAGGTGTATAATATGCGTCATCATCCTCGGTTGTACTCGAACACACAGGTATCTTCCTCTTGTCAAGACCAAGATTGGGAAGGTTAAAACGTAACAAATAAAGAAGAGGGGGGGGGGTGATCGTCCACTCAACAAAACTAGCTCATTTGGGGGTCTTTATCAGCGGGGGGAAACCGGAGAAAACCCACGAGGTTGGACATGCGACCCTACTCGTTGTCACGTACAACCGGGGAATCGAAAAAACGAAAGTTGATTAAATGACAAACCTTAAGATAAAACGTGCACGCGCTTACCATTCGCCCCCACCCCCACGTCACTTATCAAGGCGGGAGAACAACCAGAAGAAGTGACTAAGATAATCAAGTCTTCGATAGATCTGGTCATCCATACTAATGATGCAGTTGTGATTAAACCGATTGTAAAATGGGCGGATAGTTTTCGATCGTTTGTCTCACCGTGCCTACGAATGACGACGTTAAGCCCACGTATCTCGGCGCCATATAAAATAAAGCTTTAAGACATTTCCATGATCAGAGGGGAAGCGACCATCTTGCCATACACATAGGTACCATAAGGTAAGTGATACGTTTATTCCGCTTTGTGTTGCGTGTTTTACCTCGAATGCTGGCGGAGCTACGGTGGCTCAGTGCGTAAGGCTTTGGCTAGCTAAGCTGGAAGTCCCAAGTTTAATGTACAGTCGTTACAATGGGACGAAACGAAAAACCGAGGTGTACATGTACAATGAACTAAGGTGTACTCACTGGTGTACATGTACAATGAACCAAGGCAGTGGGAGTTTGAAGGAAAAATTACAAATTCAAATTCAGTGATAGGACTTTCTCAAGTAATTCAACTGGATTACAAGCGACTGTGTGTCAGAAAAAAAATCTAATTTTCCATGGAACGATAACAAGTCAGCGCCAACCATAAACATCGTTGAAATTTAGTTTTAATCCGATTCTACTCACACCGGGAGATTATCCCCACCTTCGATATTGTTCATAAAATAAAAATGAGGCACGCAGTAAATGAATGAATAAGATGGTGTTTAACGTCCTACTTTTTCTGGGAACGGGGGGGGGGGGGCATGGCCGAATGGTTAGAGCACGTGCGCGCTGTATCATAAGACCTGTCATTGAGTCAACTGGTTGGATGGTGAACTGGCATGGGTTCGATTTCCCGGTTGTACGTGACAAAGCGTAGGATCGGCTGTCCCGCCTCGTGAGCTCCACCTCTCTCTCTCTCTCTTTGTTCTGCACCGACTGGGCTAATGAAGACGGGCATACGCCATACCTTGAGCTATGATGATTATTTTGTTATTTTGCCCGGTCGGTCTTGATTAGTCCAGTCGAAGCAGAACAGTACGACATTAAACCCCATTTAATTTCATTTATTTGGCCCGGGCAGCTGCACTTCGCTCTCCTCCTATCGAATTCTTTCCAGGGTTCTTTTACCTACATGTACTATGACGATTATTTTGCCCGGACAGCGGCACTACGGACTACTCATATCGAATTCCAACTACCAAGGTTTCTTTTACAGGCACGCCAATGTGTACACGGGACCTCGGATTTTTGGGCCTTCTGTACTGCGCCATTGACATCAAGGGGGGACTACACAGAAAAATTCCTAGAAATCATCGGAACCTAATCGTTACTTGTATATTCTAGGTCAATTACAAAATGCTTTTTTTTTTAATTATAGGTAACGGAGCATTTTAAGATGCTACCCTCAAAACTCATCATGATGGTATCATTTCTATTCTCTTGTCTGACGATATCCGTTTTAACGGCAAGTCTAGAGTTCGAAGGGGACTTAAGGGAGATTGACGAACCCAGATTATTAGAAAAGGTCGAAGAACTTTCAGAAAAGGAAAGCGAAGATAAGCGTTTATTCGGGGACAAAAGACGGATGTACGAGAAACGATTGTTCGGTGATAAAAAGGACTTCGAAGACAAAAGATTATTTGGAGACAAAAGGATTTTTTTTGACAAGCGAGGTTTTGGAGACAAGCGAATTTTCTTCGATAAAAGAGGCTTTGGGAACAAGCGCGGATTTGGTGACAAGCGAGGTTTTGGAGACAAGCGAGGTTTTGGTGACAAGCGTGGATTCGGGGATAAGCGAGGTTTTGGTGATAAAAGGGGATTTGGTGATAAGCGAGGATTCGGGGACAAGCGAGGTTTTGGAGACAAGCGAGGTTTTGGAGATAAGAGATCTAGTTCGAATATTCGACCCCTTCTGTTAGCTCTATTGATGGATCAATCGTCGGGACATCTACCAGCGGGGTCCCTTATGGGCGGATACTGGGCGCACCGTCCCCATCTGTACGTCAGATGAAAGGGCGGTGTTTTTATTGATAGTCGTGGTGAATAATAGAAAAGAAAGAAAAACTGTTTCCGTGGTATTCATTTATTTGTAAAAAAAAAATTGAATTTAAAATAAAAAAAAGGGATCTAAAAAAAGCAAAATTGAAAAGACCCCGGAGACTGACTGTTCAGGGATTTGTCAACAGTCTATTTATATATGTGGAACTGTATAAATGAAATAAAAATATACTGTTTTTTGTATTTATAGCGTAAGTAAAGCACATCATCAATCTAATCACTAGACGAGTTTTTATTTGTTCAGATTGTGGTCACCATGTCCGTCCGTTCGCCCGACCATCCATAAAAATAAAATGGGGTTTAACGTCCCACTGTTTGGCATCGGTATGCGCCATACAGTGTGCTATGAAGGGAAATGTTCCCTGGACAGCATGTTCCTAAAGCAACGACTGCGAGTTTAACAACATCTGGTCGTTGCTAGAGTACTTTACAGTTCCCGAACGTATACCTACGTTATCTACAGCCACGTGAACAGTAGCGTCCAATCAAAGGTTGTGACATCGCAACCACCACGGAAACCTTGACATTGAATGAACTTTGCAACTCGATTATCACAGGTAGATATTTTAGCCTGAAAGTGCGAGACATGGTATTCGCGACGACCGAGGAATCTGATAGGGTTAAAAGCTGGGCTTGTACCCAATCGAAACTAGTGCCGAAATATGCAGGGTATTACGTGAAGACCCTGATAAGATGTACGTAGATAAAATGAGATCAAGCCTTCTATTGAAGATGTCTGGACAGCGGCGCTACGCCCCACTCTATATCAAATTCCGACTGTCAAGGGTTATTTTATGTGTACATGGTGTCTCGGTTGTTCGGATTATCCGAACGACTGTTACAGGTTCTTTTATGTGAACACCAATGTTTACACGGGGCCTCAATAATTGTTCGTACTATCCGAACGACTATACCACTATACGATTCCTTTGTCGGACTCTTCATTCTGCCTTACTGACAAGGGGGAACCACACCGGAAAATCACGATGAACTTTTGCGGCCAAAGCAGGGACCCATCGTATACAGGACCTCAAGGTTATCAAGCCAACCTCCTACTGACTGAGCCTCCGTGGCTTCCCGATGTCCAAAGAGTAAGACGCTGTGTCGATAGCTTGGATTCGATCCCGGTGTCGGCCGACAAAGTTCCTCGGGATTCTCCGGCGCGTTTGCCCCCTTGCCACTGGTGCAGGACAGAGGGCCAATCTGTTTCACAGAGAATTACCTACGAATTATCTCTGTCACAGATGGCTGTCTTCAACATGTGCATTGACTTCGCCCGGCGTGAGTCATTGGCTCAACGGCGCGTGCATTGTTTACATAACACGTAACTGCTTCGGGCAAAATGATGCCTTTTACTCATTTTAATACCCATTTACACAAAATAGGAAATATTTTTAACTACAGATACTTCAAACGTTGTTATTTATTTTTCAAATACTTCAAAAATGTTTTAGTGTTTATTTTGTCGGAGGAAAAAAGTTAATACCGGGGACTCATTAAGTGATTGTAGCGGCCAAGCGAATATTCACTGCTGATCAGTGTGATAGACAAGGACAGCGGTCTAGTAGTTCGGGTGCGACTAATAACCGACATCCCGTGCACACATTAGCGTTCGCGCAAAAGAACCCTTAACTGTTGGTATTCGATATAATAGTAGGACATAATGCCGATACCCGGGCACAATTTCTCCCAAAGTACACACTGCATGACATACACCTGTCTCCATTATCCCATTCGGTGCAGGGGGGTTGGGATGGCCTAGTGGTCTAGAGTGCCGCGCTTCGACCTCTAGCTGGCCGGTCACCTCTGACTTGCGGCTGTGGTTTCGAGCCCTGGTGTGAGCGTATGTGGCATGGAGATAGGGGCGCCTTCTCAACCTCGTGGGTTTCCTCCGGACACTCCGGTTTCCTCCCACGGCTAAAGACCCCTATGCGCAATCGAATTATTGAAATAAAGTTGAAACCATATGTTAGTCCCAAAATGACCTAGTTTGTGTCGAGTGGACGTTAAACCCCATTTCTCTCTCTCTCTCCATTCGGTGCAGAAAAGTAGGACGTTAAACCCCATCTCATTTCATTTCTTTTGACCAGACACCTCCTCTCCGCTACTCACAGGTGCGGATTCAGTACTTTTATCTTTAATTAAATATTTGGGAACACATCCTCTACGACGCGTGAAGCGATGTGAATTTTTTAGACCGTGGACAACGCAACTGAAAAATACCCATCTCCCGTCTCTATGATCGTTTAATTTTTAGTAAGTTTTCGTTTATTTATTTTATTTTAACTCGGATCCATCCTACTCAACTTATTTCGAGAATGTGAAGCAGGTTTTTATGTGAAAGAGCTTAGGGTTGTTTGGATATTCGTTGAAGTTCATAAGACGGGATATTTTTACACGGGGTTGAATGTTACCTGTCACCGTTCAGCACTGACAAACCCTTAAATCAGTTAAATACTAAACAAATACAGAAAAACGCAAAACCATTAAATGTCGGCAGTATGTGTTTATCTAGAAATTGTGTTGCTCAAACATAATTTAATTACCGTAAACTAGAAAAACCCTGTTTTCACGTACATAGCTTACTTTAGGGGTTGCGTGGCCGAATGGTTAGCACGTGCGCGCTGTATCATAAAGGCTGTCATTGAGTCAACTGGCGTTGTTTCGAATCTCCGGTTGTATGTGACAAGGAGAAGGGTCGCTTGTCCAATCTCGTGGGTTTTCTCCCACAGCTAAAAACCCCTACGCGCAAATGAATTATTGAATTAAAATTAAAACCATATGTTAGTCCAGAAATGACCTATATGTAATTTGTGTCGAGTGGACGTTAAACCCATATCTCCCCCCCCCCTCTCTCTCTCTCTTTCTGTCTCTCGCTGTCACGTACATACTTTGTTTGAATATACAAAAAATATATCTTAGGCCTATATTACTGTGAATGAGGAGAATTAGATCGCATAAATGAAATCAAATGGGGTTCTACCCCAACTGCGCTAATAATGACGGGCATACGCCCATACATTGTGCTATAAAAGAAATTTAGCCCGGGCAGCGGCAATATGGCCTACTCTTATATCGAGTTTTAACTGCGAAGGGATCTTTTACGTGCACGCCAGTGTATACACGGGGGCTCGTTTTTTGTCCTATCCGAACGACTAGACAGCTGTCCTTTCAGGCCCTTCGTCTAGCATCACTGACAAGGGAAAACCACGCCAGGAAAAACTTGATGAACAGATATAAAACAACCGGGATATTGAACTGAAGATGGGCACATACGCCAGCGTAATTTGAGGGAATATCTGCCTAAAAACGGATGGGACGAAAACTGAAGTCCCGTGTACATATTGGCATGCACGTAAAAGATTCCTTGGCAGTTGGAATTCGATATAAGAGTAGGTCGTAGTGCGTCATAGTACAGTGGACTCTGTCAGATCCGACATCTGATGGGATCGTTACAATATGTCGGATCACGCAGAGTGTCGGAATACCCATTTTTGTCAAACCGGAAATATTGTTGCTTCGAAAACCGGAAGTGTTATTAAAATGTAGCTTCGAATCACCAGAGCATGATTCCCTTTAAAAAAAATAAACTTTTCCGTACATTCAAAATTTTCTTACATTAATTTGTATCTCATTTAACATGCGTAGGCATTTTGAATAGGTCAAGTCTGTCAATAATTCATCTTCTTCGTCGTCTTCAGTTGATCGCACACTTATGTTTCCTATCGGGTGTGAATCATTGATTATCTGTTGTTCTATGTACACTGAATGGCGTATGTCCGTCCTTATTAAACGTTAAACGGCCTATTGTTATCACGAATTGGGGGTTAGGGGGTTGGGATGTCCGGGTGGTAAGCGCGTGGGCGTTGAATCATAGGGTTTGTCACTGAGTCAACTTACGTGGTTTCAATTCCCCGGTTGTACGTGACAAAACGTAGTGTCGTCTGTCAGCTTCGTTCGTGGGTTTTCTTCGGTTTCCTGCCACTGCTAAAAACCCCTACACGCAAGTGAATTATTGAAAAACACTTGAACCATGTTAGTTTGTGTCAAGTGGCCGGTAAACCTCATTTTTCTCTCTCTATAACGAATTCCAACTGCTAATGGTTCTTTTACGTGAGGGAATCACGGTGGCTAAGTGGGTAAGGCGCTGGTTCGCTAGCCTGGAGGTCGGGTGTTCGATCCCTGCATTGGCCGAGAAAGTCCATCTCGATTTTCCGGCGTGATTTCCCCTTGTCAGTGATACAGAAGTAGGGCCTGAGAAGGACAGCTGCCTAGTCGTTCGGATGGGACGAAAAACCGAGGTCCCGTGTACACATTGGAGTGCACGTAAAAGACCCCTTGGCAGTTGGAATTCGATATAAAAGTAAGCCGTAGCGCCGCTGCCCGGGCAAAATTTCCCTCATAGCACATATGCCCGTCTTCCATTAGCCCAGGTTAGGTGCGTAAGAGGAGGACGTTAAACCACATTTCATTTCATTTCTTTTACGTGAATGCCAAGGTTTACGTTGTCACTTGACAGTCCCTCTGTCCTGTACCCACTGACAAGGGGGAACCACGCCGAAAATTCCCTATCAATTTTCTCGGCCAATGCAGGGATCGAACAAGGGACCTCCAGTTTAGCGAGCCAACGTCTTACTACGCTACCATTGCTCCCGCACCACATGGGTGGGACGAAAAACCAAGACGCCGTGTATACATTGGCAGCTGTAATTCGATACAAGAGTAGGCCATCGTGCCGCTACCCGGGCATAATTTCCCTCACAGCACACTGTATGGGAGTATGGCGGTCTGTATTAACCCGGTTGGAGCAGAGAGAGAGAGGGAGAGAGAAATGGGTTTTAACGTCCACTCGACACAAACTAGGTCATTTTGGGACTAATATATGGTTTCAATTTTATTTCAATAATTCGCTTGCGCGTAGGGGTCTTTAGCAGTGGCAGGAAACCGGAGTGCCCGGAGGAAACCCACGAGGTTGAGAAGGCGCCCCTATCTCCATGCCACATACGCTCACACCAGGGTTCGAAACCACAGCCGCAAGCCAGAGGTGACCGACCAGCTAGAGGTCGAAGCGCGGCACTCTAGACCACTAGGACATCACAACCCCCCTAACCCGGTTGGAACAGAATAGTAGGACGTTAAACCCCATTTCATTGTATTTCCCGCAGCACAGTGAGGGGAGGGGATGGATGGCCTAATGGTTAGCACGTGCATGCTCTATCATAAAGCCTGTCATTGAGTCAACTGGCGTGGTTTCGAATCCCCGGTTGTACGTGACAAGGAGTAGGGTCGCCTGTCCCCGTCCTCCCACCGCTAAAGACCCCTACGCGCAAGCGAATTATTGAAATAAAATTAAACCATATGTTAGTCCCGAAATGACCTCGTTTGTGTCGAGTGGACGTTAAACCCCATTTTTCTCTCTCCTGCAGCACAGTGACACCACGTTAATTCTATACAGTACGGTATAAAGCGGTAGTGGTGAAACCATGAGAGAATGTTGTCTGTTTCTGTGACGGGACATGACATTTAAATGTTAATAACTAGTAATGTATGAAGTTATGTAAAACACTTTCAAGTTACAGAAGTTACAAATATAATCAACCTTGGCTTCGGTCTTTATACACACTAGCAACAGTCGAGATGAAGGGCGTCTTAGTTCTTAGTTTTATAGCAGTTCACTTAGGTAAGTTTCTTTCACTAACTTTACTTTTCGTTAACATATCATCGTGTAAATTTTTTGTGGATTTTATTTTTACCTTTATTGTTACAGTTATTTAAACGTACATTATGCAAGAACTAAATATGCCCATTGCAGGTTCTTTCTTTAGGCCTGAAAAGTTATATAAATTATTTATTAGACATTAATTAACCTATTCAGACAATAATCAATTGTCGATGCCATCGCTAGCCTGCGATATTTTGTGTATTTAAATACGTTTTATGATGGATGCAGTTTCCGAGACTTTCTGTTTTATCGTAACAACGGTACTACTGACCAGCTTTTAATTAAATCACCGATACCTTGGCTAAGAGTAAAGTAATTTGACTGAAATTTTCAAAATATTCTCTTTTCGTTATGTATGTTATAAAGGGGCTTTATTGAAGACAAGTTAAAGTGCTGACAGTTCTCAATATAATAGTTAAAAACTAGATAATGTAAAGGGAATATGCTGAAAATTTTCGTCCAATTTCTCCTGCACTCTGAACCGCGATATTAGCGATTGAATTTTAGGCCTAGCCTCGATCACCATGATTTTGTTTTAATTTCAGCCTTGGTGTCTTGTCAGGCGTATTATGACCAGCAGTATCAGGGACAGGGTCCGTTAGAAGGGGGTGAGTTTCATTCCATTTCACTCCCTTTACAATTTATTTTGAAATTGAAATGGGGGCGGGGGGGGGGGGGGGTTGCCGCATGTGCTTTAGCTCATGGGGTCTGTCATAGAGTCAAGCGGCGTTGTATCGTGGTGTCGATACCAAGCTTCTGCCTGACAAGAAGTAAGGTCGTCGGTTTCCTCTCATTGCGCGTTGTATCATTAGGTCCGTCATAAAGGGGATACTCGATTCACAGTTCCGGAATTAAATTCCAAAACTGGTGTCAATCGAGTGAAAAGTAGAATTTCGGAGTACAGCGCATGAGTCGACTGTATAAAATATATCTCAACCAATCATGACAGCTGAAACATATTTTTTACCTAGGAATACGTCACGATTCTGCTCACTCCACCTCAGCTGTCGGGACTGACAGAACTGTGTCAGGACTGAATTCCGCGCCACTCGATTGTAATTCTGCCGATTCGGGACGTTCTGGACTGTGAATCGAGCATCGCCTAAGTTATGTGGCGTGGTTTCGATACCAAGCTTGTGCGCGACAAGGAGTAGGGTCGCCTGATCATCATCGTGGGTATTCTCCGGGTCCTCCGGTTTCCTCCCATTGTCAGCAACGCGAATTATCGTTCATATTTTCGGAAAACACAATTCCTTGTTCGAAAACTAAATCGGGAGCCCTGAAATAAGACATAGCTTGGTAAAATCTTTATGGACCGAACAAAGACCGGCCGACCCTCAAAAACGACACTCCGATACGACACTATACCTTTGTAAGCCCTAAAGTCAGAGAGAGAAATGAGGTTTAACGTCCACAAACTATGTCATTTCGGGACTAATTTTATTTCAATAATTCGCTTGGGCGTAGGGGTCTTTAGCAGTGGGAGGAAACCGGAGTACCCGGGGAAAACCCACGAGGTTGGACAGGCAACCCTACTCCTTGCCACGTACAACCGCGGATTTGAAACCACGCCAGTGGACTCAATGACAGGCCTTATGATGCAGCGCGCACGCTAACTATTCAGCCATCCAGCCCCCTACAAGCCGTAAAGTAATGCAGACACCAGATATTTTTAGAAAGAGGTCTTGAACTCTTGTAAATGAACTGCAGGGTACTCCATTACGCCCATACGTTGACTAACTTTCGGTGGCTGCCTTCCTTTACCATACCAGTAATAAAATGACCGAGGACTGCACACACACACTATACAGGATCTAGAGGAGTTGTTATTTAATCCGCGTTCTGGATGATGTGAGGGATTAGCCAATGAAACGGTCTGTTACGGCGAGTTTTGGGCGTGAGGCGCACATAACTGTGGATAACCCACTGGAAACATCATGTCTGACTGGTTAATCCAACGTATATATATCTCAGATCACGTGCATGGATCCAGTGACAAGCCATACACATCAATTGTCTTCTCTTTTCTTTGATGAATGTAGGTTTCATGTAGCTATTACATGCAACTTATTTTTCAGACGGTTGCACTGAATTTGAGTTGGCGATGACGTACGTTCCCCATCCAAACGACTGTAACAAGTTTTACCGCTGCTCCTTACCCAGGATGGTAAAAGAAGAATTCAGCTGCCCTCAAGGACAAGCTTTCGATTCTAAATACCACAATTGTCGTTCTGCCAGGGATGGTGAATGTTAACAACGTGACGTCAACACAACACAAATCATACCATATACGGCCATCATGTGATGTCAACCAAAATGTCATATGATTATTTTTTTTTCATATAAATACATTGTTTTCGCCAAATAATATCTCTTTTTTTCTTTTAAAATACAACTGACATTTATACTCATTTGCTGTTAATATATTTTTTTTATTTTGTTTATTATTCACTAAATATATAAGCTATATCTCATAAAGGATCTTTGTATAGCTTTTGTGCAATTTTTAAAAAGTGATGGGGTGGGGCGCCTCTCCTCGTTGAATGTATTCCGATATGTTACTATTATTTGTTTGTTTGTTTTTAAAATTATAAATAACGTTTACGGATGTGATTGATGTTATGTATACGAAATAATTTTTTAATAATTTGATTAAAATAATTGTCAAAAAAGGACCAATCCTTGTTTTGTATTTGGCCGAGAAGAACTAAGTAAAAAGGCATTCGGCAAACCTCGGTTAATTCCGTTACTCCACTTCGAGCGATGCGTCACCTGTTTACTTATTAGGAAAACCGGCCGCTTTTAGAAAGAAGTTCTGAAAATTGCGTCGTTCGAAGAGTGTATAAAATTTTCAGTGTAAAGTTGTCCCTGGTGAAAGAAAATTGGATAAACTTGAAAGAAAAACAGTTTCAGACTTTGAAAGATTTGCAAGATAAAACATTTGTAATCCGCGAACTTGAAAGTTTTTTCAATGGCGGATTTCGTCATACAGCCGAGGCTAGATGTAAGGTAATGGAGTCTATTGAGGTTTGTCGAGTGAGTACAAAGGGTTGGAAATGAAATGAATTGGGGTTTAAAATCAATTGTGTCCGGGCAGCGACGGTACGGCCTACTCTTTATTTCGCAAAGTCCAACTTTCACGTATTGTTTTACGTGGATGCAAATGTATAAACGAACCCAATATTTTCGTCATATTTCAACTACTACACACTGCTCTTTGCCAGAGGAATTTTCTCGGCTAAATCCGCGACCTTCAGATTTGCGAGCAAGTGCCTTAATCGTTGAGTTACCCACCATCTTACTCACTGAGCCACCATCTTACTCAATGAGCCACCGCCTTACTCATTAAGCCACCTCCTTACTCTCTGAGCCACCTCCTTACTCTCTGAGCCTCCACTTTTCCCACTGAGTCACCTCCTTACTCACTGAGTTACCGCTTTACTCACTGAGCCATCTCCTTACTCACTGAGCCACCTCCTTACTCACTGAGCCACCTCTTTACTCTCTGAGCCTCCACTTTTCCCAATGCGTCACCTCCTTACTCACTGAGCCATCTCCTTACTCACTGAGCCACCTCCTTACTCACTGAGCCACCTCCTTACTCACTGAGCCACATCCTTACTTACTGAGCCACCGCCTTACTCACTGAGCCACCGCCTTATTCACTTAGTCACCTCCTGACTCACTGAGCCACTACTTTACTCACTGAGTCATCGCTTTACTCACTGAGCCACCGCTTTACCCACTGAGCCACCTCATTACTCACTGAGCCCCCGCCATACTCACTTAGCCACCTCCTTACCCACTGAGCCACCGCCTCACTCACAGAGCCACCGCCTTTTCCACTGGGCCACCGCCTTACTCACTAAGCCACCGCCCTACTCACTGAGCCACCGCGTCCCCGCCCATTATGTAAATCTAGTTTTTTAAATGACGAAACATCACATAGAAGATAATTTATTTACTTAAGTATAATTTAAATTTCATTGACAATAATATAATAAACTACGATACATTTATTTTATACCAATATGTGAACAATCTGACTAAAAACACAGCAAGCCGAGAAACAAGGCACCCAATCTGATTCAAACATCATGTCCTATTTGATACTACATGTACTTATATCTAAACAACAAGAGCCGGGATCACGTGGCTAAGTGGGTAAGACGCTGGCTCGCTAGTCTGGAGGTCGAGAAAGTTCATCCCTTGTCAGTGATGCATGACGGAGGACCTGACAAGGACAGTTGTCATGAAAAACCGGGGCCCCGTGTACACATTGGTTGGCAGTTGAAATTCGATATAAGAGTAGGCTGTAGCGCCGCTGCCCGGGCAAAGTTCCTTCATAGCACGCTGTATAGGGTAGGCCAGTCTTCATTAGCCAAGTTTAGGAGAAGAACAGTAGGACGTTAAACCCCCATTTCATTCCATTTCAAACAAGTGACATCAGGTGTTCTACAAAGGACAATATTATACTGCCTCGTGCACAGCAGTCCCTACAATGTAGAGTGAAACAATGCTTCTATCATTACAAACTTCTACCGAGATTTCTTTGGTATCTTTAATCTGAAATCAGCCGCACATTTTCACTTAAACACACATTATGCAATAGCTACATTTGCCTATTGCATGTCTTTCTTTAGGTCTGAAATGTAATATAGACATTTATTGACAAAACAAGACCGTAATCAACTCTCCATGGCATCGGATACTCGACATTTTAATTAGATTGGTATGGTTGCCAATTTAAAAATTTAATTTAAAAATTGGAAAGCGAGGCTAAGTCTCGATATACCATGCAGTGCCCTGGTTACCACTATGCACACATCTTGGCAAAACTACAAACAGTGATAACTTGGTTCAGAATGAAGCAATTTGAAAGAAATTTTCATTTTACATTATCTTTTTTTGAGCTGTTATAGCAAGAGTGGTCAGCTCGATTGCTGTTCCTTTGGGGGTCTATACAGTGCATGAAAGAAGTAATGTACTTGCATTACGAAAATAAAATTCCAATTATATGTAATTTTTATAAAATAAAAGTCTGTTGTTTTTTTTCCAGACACCCTACAATTCAGCAGGGGACACCGGTTTGAAAAATTATCACGTATATTTTAAGGACCTTTAACACAAAATTAAGCAGTTTTATTCTCCAAAATATAATCAAGATTGGCCCTTTAAGCGTGTTATTTGGGACTTAAGAGAAGAGCGGCCTCACAGGGTTTTTCCCATGTCAGAGCTACAAATAACAAAGGACCATGGTACAAATGTTGCAGCCGAACCACGGCTTGCGCTTATGGGTCTTTAGCAGTGGGAGTTTGGACAGGCGGCCCCACTCCTTGCCACGTACGACGGGGGAACCGAAACCACGCCAGTTGACTCAATGACAGACCTATTGATACAGCGCACACGTGCTAACCACGCCCATCCCCACCCCGACATGAAATGGTAAAACAAAATTGAATATGTGTGACCGTTTTAGAATTTATGCCGTTTTCAATATGGGGCCAAACTTGGTACATGAAAATACCACAAAAAGTCGTCGACGTTTGTTCATTATAGTCCAGATCATACAGTAATACAACCATCGTTGCCGAATCTTTATTAAGGTAAGCTGGATAACCCTGGCCGTCAGAAGGACCAAGAGAACAGGAAATAAAACGTAGGACCTGCAGTATTTCGATTGATTGGATAGATTTCTCGGCCTATTGCATCAGGAATATGAAAATAAAATTACTTCATTAAAACTTTGTAATATTTTTATGTTTATTATCAGACAGGTTAAACAATTTAAAATGCCCCCCCCCCCCCAAACACACACACGGAATGAATTTAGCCATTATTGTATTTAGATAATCTGTCCTTTCCAAGCCGCCGAGAAAGTTCATCCAGATTTTGCGGCGTGGTTTCCCCTCGTCAGTGATGCAGGTCGAAGGGCATGACAAGGTCAGTTGTCTAGTCGTTCGGATGGGACGACAAACCAAGGTCCCGTGTACATATTGGGGTGCAAGGAAAGGACCCCTTGTCACTTGGAATTTGATATAAGAGTATGCCGTAGCGCCACCGCCCGGGCAAAAGTTCCCTCATAGCACACTGTATGGCGTATGCCCGTCTTCATTAACCCAGGTTAGGAACATAAGAGTAGGACGTTAAACCCCATTTCATTTCATTTCAAAGCTCCAACAACTTCAAATAAGCGTAAAATTTTCTTCAAAGCGACGGATCATCATTTGCATTTATTGTTCAATATCTAATTTATTTTCCCCTTAAACTTGCATTATGCAAGAGCAAAATCTGCCTATTACGTGTCTTTCTTTAGGCCTGAAATGTTATCTAAATTATTAATTAGACATTAATTAACTTATCCAGACCATAATAAACTCTCGATGTCAAGGCTAGCCTTCGATGTAAGCTGGATTAGATTCAAATATGCCGTTTTTATTAATAATTTTAGTAATGATGACCGAGGCTATTCAGAAATTTCAGGCACTCCGTTCTCGGCCTATAGTGGATCAATTTGACTGAAATTTTCAGCAAATTACATTTACGCTATATAGTTTTTAACTATTATAGTGAGAACTGCCAACTCTTTATCTTATCTCCCATAATTTATCATTAATCCATAATAAAAATCTACTTAAATTGATTAACATTTAAAGATGCATTATGCAAGAACTAAATCTGCCTATTGAAGGCCCCGAGTTCACTAAGCATTCTGAAACTTTAAGATACATTGTACCAAAAGTATTTATCGGGTGTTTATTTCCAATAAACGTATGGCAAATTAGGAATAGAGGGAAAGTATAGACGTCCAATCTTACTAGAAAACTACTGGATTACCCGAAAAACACCCACGGGACAAGCACTGGGCAAAAATGTCAGGGTATCACTAACTGGCAACCAGACTGTTAGCTGTCAGCTTATTGTGTGCTAGCTTGACTGAGTGAGCGGTTGTTATTTCTTGATCAAATCGTCCGGAGGTTTTGGGAACATTGAGGGGTGTCAACGTACAAAAGAGAGAGAGAGAGAAATGGGGTTTAACGTCCACTCGACACAACTAGGTCATTTCGGGACTAACATATGGTTGCTTGCGCGTAGGGGTCTTTAGCAGTGGGAGGAAACCGGAGTGCCCGGAGGAAACCCACGAGATTGAGAAGGCGCCCCTATCTCCATGCCACATACGCTCACACCAGGGCTCGAAACCACAGCCGCAAGCCAGAGGTGACCGGCCAGCTAGAGGTCGAAGCAATTAAACGGCGGAAAAGGTACTTGGCAGAATATAATTAAGAATTTACTTTGGCCTCAATATGTATGATAAATGGGCAGTTAGTAACGAAAAAATAAATTCTGAAAAAATGGGCCCTCCCTCGATGAATTGAGCTAACTGACATGACATCTAGCAACAGTTTATATAGCTTGCGGTATCTCCCGACGAATATAAAATTTTGAGATGGATTACAGTGTAAATCGTCCCATAAATGGCTTTTATCACCCAATAAAAATATCAACACCCCGTCTTAGAAAAAGTAACAAAAAAAAAAATAAAAATCTCAGCAAGGCGTGGTTCTTTTTTTACATATCGCCTTGTGTTGATATTTCTTGATATCAAAAAGAGACTCGTAGTAGATTCTCTATTTAATATCTACTCTAATCTAATAACGGCAAGTCAATATTAACATTTACAGTTTTATTTCACCATATTCATGTCATTGCAAGCCTGGGACTGGAGTCACTGGACCCATGACTTGCATACATAACAAACCTCAAGATATACTTATTTACCCAACCCAACAAATAACCCATAATTTTTAAATATACGTCCAGAAAAATTGACAGCCTGGGACTGGACCCCTGACTTGCATACATCACAGGCCTCAAGAAGATTTACAGTACATGTGTTGGTGTTCATCAGGCCTATGTTGGCCCACTCAACCCCACAAATAACAAATTTTATTCTTACAATAATATGATTTTATAGCCCATAATTTCATAGTCGATAATTTTATAAAAAGGCACAGGCAAGCTGACATGTGGTCGAATTAACCAATCAAATATCTCAATCTCTTTAACAGTTTCTCCTTCTTTCTGTGAAAAAATATACAATGTGTAAATACCCCACGTAACCTTGGTAACAATACATCACGGATACAGGATGTCGTAATGACTGGGACGATATAACAAATAAACAGATGGTCGGCTTCCATCCGGGAAATCATGTTGATTACATTTGGGCGTATCTCCACGGTCCATATATTCGACTCGAATATTCACACCCAGTGCTGCCGTCAGTGCGGTAATATGAATATGATCACTTTCTTTATGCATCGGCTCAACTTCCTGAAAGAGAGAGAGAAAAATGGGGTTAAACGTACACTTGACACAAACTAGTTCATTTCGGGACCAGCATACGGTTAAATTTTTATTTCATTTGGGGTCTTTAGCAGTGGGGGGGAGGAAACCAGAGGGAGAGAGAGAGAGAAATGGGGTTTAACGTCCACTCGACACACACCAGGTTATTTTGGGACTAACATGGTTTCATTTTATTTCAATAATTCGCTTGCGCGTAGGGGTCTTTAGCAGTGGGAGGAAACCGGAGTGCCCGGAGGCAACCCACGAGGTTGAGAAGGCGCCCCTATCTCCATGCCACATAAGCTCACACCAGGGCTCGAAACCACAGCCGCAAGCCAGAGGTGACCGGCCAGCTAGAGGTCGAAGCGCGGCACTCTAGACCACTAGGCCATCCCAACCCCCCGGAAACCAGAGGACATGGGAAAACCCATGATGTTGGACAGGCGACCCTACTCCTTGTCACGTACAACAGGTAATCGAAACCACATCACTTGACTCAATGACAGACCTTATGATATAACATACACGTGCTAACCATTCGCCCACCCCTTCCTTTCTAGCAGAGAAAGAAATAAGACTCAACACAGCTAGGTCATTTTGGGACTAACTCGGTCAATAATACTTAGGCCTGCTTTCATCTAAGAGTTTAGACAGGGAAGAGCAATCTGTTTCACAGAGAATTACTTACGAATTATCTCTGTCACAGATGACTGTCTGCAACACGTGCACTGACTTTCGCGGCGTCAGTCATTGGCTCAATGGCCCGTGCATTGTTTACATAACACGTAACTGCTTCGGGCCAAATGATGCCTTTTACTTATTTTAATACCCATTTACACTAAATAGGAAATATTTTTTAACTACAGATACTTCAAACGTCTTAATTTATTTTTCTTATACTTCAAAAAAATGTTTTAGAATTTATTTTGTCGGAGGACAAAAGTTAATACCGGGGACTCATTAAGTCGCGTCGATGTCATCCTTATCAGTGATTGTAGCGGCCTAGCGAATATTCACTACTGATCAGTATGAGGGAAGAGATGGTCTAATGCAGATTTTAATGAATTTAAGAAGATCTAACTTGGTCCATGGTGACCTACTTCTATACTAAGTTATGGACTTTGAATGTCCTTTATGATCCACGGTAACCATGGACTAAGTTAAATCTTCTTACATGGGAATGTTAATTAAAATTTAAAATTCTGTACCTGATTACAAAATTCTTTTACAGTTCGTCCACCTTCAACAAAATGGATGAAAAAATCTTCTTCTTTTTGTAAATGTCCTGATACTATAAGCCTGGTAAATAAAATAAATTTATTAAATTCATTCACTCTTCAGAGAGAGAGGGAGAGAGAGAGAGAGTTCAACGTCCACTCGACACATACTAGGTCATTTAGAGACTAACATACGGTTTAATTTTATTTCCATAATTCGTGTAGGGGTTTTTAGCAGTGGGAGGAAACCGGAGGACCCTGAGAAAACCCACAAGATTGCTTAGGCGACCCTACTCCTTGCCACGTACAACCAGGGATTTGAAACCACGCAAGTTGACTCAATGGCAGGCCGTATGATACAGCTCGCGCACGCTAACCATTCGGCCATTCACCCTCCCCCCCATCTTCAATAATATGTATGTTATTGTTCTTAGTGTTTAACGTCCGCTACCACCGAAAGTAAAATCGCAGACAAGTCTTTTGATTTCATTTTTATTATCTTAGCGCACACACAGGCTCCTTTCTGTGGGAAGAAACCGGAGTACGAGAAGAAAACCCAGGAGATTGAGAAGGCATCCCTATTTCCAAGCCACATAGGCTCACACCAGGTATCTAAACCACAGCCGCAAGCATGTTTTTTCCCTCCCTGGTGTGAGCGTATGTGGCATGGAGATAGGGGTGCCTTCTCAACCTCGTGGGTTTCCTCCGGGCACTCCGGTTTCCTCCCACTGCTAAAGACCCCTACGCGCAAGCGAATTATTGAAATAAAATTGGGACCGTGCGTTAGTCCCAAAATGACCTGGTTTGTGTCGAGTGGACGTTAAACCCCATTTCTCTCTCTATCTCACCCCACCCCACCCCAATAAATACGTGGGAAGATAGTCCAATTATTTAGAGCAGCGTGAGGAACCCTTCAAACCTTAAAAGGTACGTTAATTATTTTAGCAGCGAGAGGAACTGTCCAAACCTAAAACGGTAAGGTATTTTTATAGCAATGGGAGGAACTGTCCAAACCTAAAAAGGTAAGGTGATTTTTAGCAGCTGGAGGAACTGTCCAAACCTAAAAAGGTATGGTTATTTTTCGCAGCAATAGAAACTGTCCAAACCTAAAAAGGTAAGGTTATTTTTCGCAGCGAGAGGAACTGTCCAAACCTAAAAAAGGTAAGGTAATTTTTAGCAGCGGGAGGAACCCTCCAAACCTAAAAAGGTAGGTGAAGTAATTACCTGAGATAAACAACAAAATAATCTGAGATTCCCTGATCTGTATATAACTGATAAAATTCTTCATTTGTACATTTCTTCTCCACTTTCTCAATTACTTCCATAAACTATAATCAATTAATATATTAGAATATAATTACAACTAAAGGAAATATAGAATGATAAACAACTATAGAAATATAAATTACCACACAATTACATACAATAAAAATATAAATTACAATATAATCACAATTAATAGAAATACAAATTACAATATAATTACAACTGATAGAAATACAAATTACAATATAATCACAACTAATAGAAATATAATTAGAACTAATATAAATACAATTACAACCAATACAAATATAAATTACAGTATCATAAACTATAGGAATATAAATTACAATACAATTACAACTATAGAAATATAAATTACAACCAATACAAATTACAATATAATTATAAGTTACAACTATAGAAATATAAATTGCAAAAGCACAAACTACAGGAATATAAATTACAATATAATTATAGAAATATAAATTACAATACAACTACAGAAATACAAATTACAACAGATAATAAACTAAAGGAAAATAAATTACAATATCATAAATTATAACAATATAAATTGCAATATCATACATCAAAGAAATATCCAATACAATACCATAAACTACACCAATATAAATTACAATAACTTCAAATACAGGAATATGAATTACATTACAACTACAGAAATATAAATTACAATATCATAAACTATAGAATTATAATTACAATACTACAGAAATATAAATTACAATATCATAAACTACAGGAATATAAATCATAATTCCACTAACTATGGGAATATCAATTACAATTTACAATCACTGAAAATATACTGAACTTCAATAAAACCAGACCCCGACCTAGCTGGGGATGGGAGGAGGGCAAGAGTGGCACTTTGGTAGTTGGCTTCTTATTGCATTTAATGGGGGAATTGATTCTTTCCTGATTGGACAAAGGTGCCATTTGGTACACCCATTGTTTGAAGGGGAGGCAGTTGTCTGTCTTGCCCCTCCGGTAGATTGGGGTTTGAATACTAGTCGTATATACTTACTGTTTCATGGAAATCTTCAATTGTAAATTGTGGGAAACCAAGTGCTACTAATTCATCTTTACTCTTACTGGCTATTTCTTTAAATCTGGTCAAAACAAACAAATATTACAATTAACAAAAAAATATAAGCTTAACATTCATAAAAAATAAACCATACATAAAAATAAACCATTCATAAAATGAAACATTCATAAAAAAATAAAACATTAAAGAATAAAACATTCATTAAAAAAAACATTCATAAAAAATATAAAATTGAAAAATAAACCATTTATAAAAAATTTGACATTAATAATCATGAAACATTAAAAAATAATACTAAAAAAATGAAGCTATTCCTAAAAAAAAAACCTTAAAAAAATGAAGCCATTCCTAAAAAAAAACACAAAAAAAAAAATTAACAAATAACCCATTCATAAAAAAATAACCCATTCATAACCAGGGGTTGCCAGGCAAGATACATCCACATTTCCTCAGAGATACATAGAGGACAAGCTGAACAAAAAGAGATTGTTCGTACAATCAAGGGCCATAATTCAAGGAGTTACCATGATGCGATATCCAAGAACGTGAGTGTATAAAAATATGACATTCAGATAACAGTCAGACCCATTTTAATAATACCCTGCTTTCTTCAAAGGTGGGGGACAATTATAATTTCTAGGCCTGTTAAATGTTCGGTAAAATGAATTTAAAATTTACCTGGGAAAATCTGTGTTGTTATTTAAAAGTTGTTCTAGATAGGCAAAACCAAATGCGCGGAAAAAACAATTGCCATCACCTCGCGTTTTCCTCATGTGTTTATATCTTCCTTTTAAATCCTGAAAGAGAACAGAATATATTGTTAAGGAGAGAGAGAGAGAGAGAGAGAGAGAGAGAGAGAGAGAGAGAGAGAGAGAGAGAGAGAGGTTTAAGTCCACTCAACACAAACTAGGTCATTTCTGGACTAACAGTACATGGTTCAATTTTATTTGAACAATTCCCTTGGACGTAGTGGTCTTTAGCAGTTGGAGGAAACCGGAGGACCTGGAGAAAACACACGACGCTGGACAGGCGACCCTATTCCTTGTTTCATACAACTCGGGATTCAAAACACACCAGATGACTCCATGACAGACCTTATGATACACTGCACACGTGCTAACCAATTCGGCCATTTAACTCCCCCATCCGCTCATAAAAACTGGCATATGCAACGCGGTGTGCTTTGAGGGAACTTGTTACTCGGACAACATGCTTAGTGAACCAGTCATGTACTCAAGCTGCCTCGGTGGCAATATACAATAAATAAGAATAGAATACTTACATCATCTATTTAAAGTTTAAGTTTAAAATACTTACATCTATTTGAAGTTTAGAAGTATACATTACTTACATAGATCTGTTTGAAGTTAAAATATAAAATACTTACATCTGTTTGAAGCTTAAATATTTAAGACTTACATCTATTTGAAGTTAAAATATAAAATACTTACATCTATTTTAAGTTTAAATATTTCATCATCTTGATATTCTGTTTTCAGATCATCAAACGATAAAACATCACTGACTAATGGCTGTTCATCAGCTATCTACAATAATAATAATACGTTCAGCGGGACTGCAAGACAAACATTCGTACACTACAAACAACAAACATATATTTGATCATGTGAATGGCCAGTTATAAGCAACTACCGCACTGTACAGTCCCAGGCCTGTAGCGACTTCACTCAAAATGAGCAAAAACAAACTAAATTTAATAAGGGAAGCAAATGAAGAAAATGGGTCATATAAAGGATTTGTACACGAGTAATTGGAGTAGCTAGGTCTTTACTTGCACTAGATGAATAGGATAAATTATCAGCTAGAATCTCAAATATCGGATCTGAAATGAAATGGGGTTTAATGTCCGACTGTTCTGCATCGAACTGGGTTGATGAAGACAGGCATACACCATACAGTGTGCTATGTGGGAAATTTTGCCAGGGCTGCGCTTATATCAAATTCCAACTGTCACGGGATCTTTTACGTGCCCCCAATATGTACACAGAACCTCAGTTTTTCATACCATCTGAACGACTAATCAGCTGCAGTCACTATTCTATGCATATTGCGATTCAGGTGCAGCAATACGATTCATATCACAAGTCAAAACCAGGTCAATATATACCAAGTAAACAACAGCACAAATGAATAACTCCTAATTCATGAACTCCTAATAATTATTAACAATTAATTAAGCATGGCTTCATATTGCACATTTGTATATATATATATAGACCCTCTAGTTTACTAAATGTCATTGTGCTTGATAACGATAGGAGGATACTTATCGAAACGTCGTGCTTGTGTATAATAAATCAGTGATTGTTTTCCCATATAACTGTGTTAGTTCTGAATAATTGATATTTTTAGTCCTACTGATGTCTTAGAAATAAAACCGTCTTATATAACTATATTGATATAGATCAAAATGAGGACAAAAACAATTTAAGAGTGTTGGATAATGTTTAACATGGATAATTAATGAGGCGTCAAAAAAAACATAAAATAGAATTGTGATACATTGATTCAGAATCTTGTGATTCAATACATGAGAAAGTGAATCAAGGTACATCCATTCAACTATACTACATGCCAGCACTAATCAATGGTCTCCATAAAACTAGAGTTGCAACAAATGCTAGATATTTTGGTTGACTCACCGCTTTTTCAATATCTCTCTGCTGAGCACAGGTCTGGTCATCGTAATTTTTACCTGTAAGATATAAAAATACTGATTTAATTTCAACATATATAATGGCTGCTATATATACTACATCCACAGTTCGTCATCAAGAGTGGTCTTTTTTAGAGTTACTAGATGGTCCGAAGTAGATTAAAAACCTGCACAAAAGCATTTTAGGCAGTAGAAGATCCAATATAAGTGCAGGGGGACTGCACCTCACATAATTTACACAAAAACAACACTCAAGAGAGAGATAGAAAGAGAGAGAGAGAGAGAAAAATGGGGTTTGATGTCCACATGACTAACATATGGTTCAATTTTATTTGAACAAGAACTTGCACGTAGGGTTCTTTAGCAGTGGGAGGAGGCCAGAGCACCGGCAGAAAACCCAAACCGGTTGATTCAATGACAGACCTTATGATACAACGCGTGCACTCCAACCATTCAACCATCCCCCCTCCCCTCCCCCAACAAAATTCAAAAGAGCAGTAATATGTTCAGTGCATAAAACAGCAGGCATTAATTTGAGTCAACAGAAAATATGCATTCAATATTCAATCAGGAAATCGAAAGTTTCTGACTGCTGCCCTGACAAAAAGTTTTCTCTCTATATTCAAACAGTCTCATGAAAATAGGTCAGTAATATCTTTCGTTTTGTTCTATATATCTTAAACTATAGGCAGTCAATTTCTTGATTCATAAATGATGAGGGGCGAAAACATTCTAGAAAAAACCGATAAATACAAAAACAATTTCCATTGCACTCGTTTCCACTGCAAATATTACTAATACTGTCGAAATTTCACCACAATATTTTTCTGCTTTGCACTTTTATGAATGCACTCTGATCCTGTCCCTTAGAATGATATTGAAAAATATAAGTAAACTTAGGGAACAACCAGTAAAAATAACAATTACTTGGATCGTAGTTTAGAGCTCCCTCCGCCATCGTAGAAATCCCTAAGCATGCGTAATCTATACGGGGATTCCCGACTGTGACGTCACAGCTTTGTTAGGTCTATTTTTAGTATCGCTCATTCACCGTTTGGCCGCAAAATCGCTTTTGGGCGTGTTTTGGGGATAAAATGAGTAAGTTTTAATAAGTTCATCTTTTTAATTTTATGATATTATAGTATTTCTAATTTCTTTCTGCAGAATGATACATAAATCACCCTGATTGACTTTAGTGATGGCTTTTGTATTATCCATAATCGGAATATAGATTGATGCAAAAATATTTTCTACTTTTCGGGGGATTGTAAATTTTAATAATTTTCTTTTGTGGATGAATGTAGGCCTACCTTTCTGTATCATCTATACTGTTCCTACGTTAGATTCCTGCCGCGAAAACTATTGTATCGAATCCCAGAGTGCTCCGAGAAAATACTTATAGGGGTTTTCAATCACAATTTCTTGTTGTGTACATGTAGCACCCAGGGGACTGACAATTTATATGTGCCGAGTCGTTCGGAAGAGATAAAAAAGGGAGATTCACACGTGTACACTTAAAAAGAAAAACGGCTTTTCCGTTGAAATTCTAAGATGAGTTGGCAAAAACGCACCTACAAAATTCTCCTCCCTAGAATTTCAAATGGGATCATATTAAAAAAACGACCGTATGTTAGTCTCAAAAATAGTAAAACATTGTGTTGACTACGAGACCTCAAACTATCTGATTATCCTCATGTACACTATTTGACATAGATCGAACACATCGTGATCGAAATAAGTTTTAAAATCTAATCTTAAGTCGGAAGTTAATTGGACCAAAGAGAGAGGGGAGAGAGAAGGGGGGGGGGGTAACATCCACTCGAAACAAACTAGGTCATTCGGGACTAACATATGGTTCAATTTTATTTCAACAATTCGCTTGCACGTAGGGGTCTATGGCAATGACAGGAAACCAGAGGACCCAGAGAGAATCCATGTAATAAATTCAACCTCACAATCTTGTTATTTTCTCTATAAAAGATTTTGCAAGTTTAGCCTACAACTTGATGAAACCGAACCAAGGTGAATCCAAATTAGACAACCTGATAACTCACGTGCCTGGTGTCGTCACGTTCGCCGATCATAAAGAGAAGTTACCCTGGACAGCCAAATATACAGCAGTTCTTTTATTCGCCGATATCTCAGGTAAACAACTTTATAATAATGATAGACTAGGACAATCTGATTATAATACAGATCTATATTTCGTTTCATTTATTTTATACTTTCGATGGCCTACTCTACATAAAGATCTGACCAATTGTACTGGAAGGTCGTGTCAGGGGTCATAGGAGCGGTTTTTGACCTATGACGTCAGACATTGATTAATCAATCAGCGTTGACGTTTCTAGTGGTATACTCGCAGACCGTTTCATTGGTTAATCCATCACATCAACCAAAACGCCGATAATGTAACAACTCTTCCAGATCCTAGTGTAGTGAAGACAAGTTAAACGAAATTTTGAACTATAAAAAACGACTGGATATAAATGTTATTTTTCTAAAATAGGTTTTACAGCTTTATGTGAGAAATATGGTGCTGATCAAAAAACGGGGATCGATCAACTAACAAGAATATTAAACGCTTACCTGGGAGAATTAGTCCAAGAAATCATCGCTGCTGGTGGAGATGTTCTTAAATTCGCAGGTAAATAAAACCTATCAAAGGAATGTTACAGAGAAAAGAAAGGTTCAAGTGGAACCAGAATCGAATAATGATCTTCCAACATACAGATGTTGATTGATTTTAGTATTAAAAACAGCTTGAGTTCAATGATCATTCTGGCCCAGAGTTCACAAAGCATTCTCAGACATAAGTTAGGAATTGACTCAAAATTGATCGCCTTATTTTTTAAAACTAAAATATAGCCCTTTATGAAACTTTTGTTGTTTTAATGTATCAAATACATCAATAAGAAACTATGTGCAAAGTTTTGTGTTTCTGGATCAAAGATATTTCTCATAAACAGATTGAAAGTTGGGTAAATTCTTAACTTAAGTCTGAGAATGCTTTGTGAACTCTGGGTCGGGATTCTGTCCCCGGGTGGAGTAAACATATGATGCTAGCTGCAGTTTATAGCCGTGACAATTCTTATCTATCGCTGCAATTGATACATTATTCGAAGCACTGAGCAATTAAAATTAGGTGCAGTTGCAAAATGTTCAAGACATATCATCACAGTTTGCATGGAAATAAGTAATTATGTCGCAAATAATGAAGAGTGGAACACTGAAATCATACTCTTGTCTTATCTTACCGAGCAGTCTTTCTGTATTTCGGGGGGTTGGGATGGCCTAGTGGTCTAGAGTGCCGCGCTTCGACCTCTAGCTGGCCGCTCACCTCTGGCTTGCGGCTGTGGTTTCGAGCCCTGGTGTGAGCGTATGTGGCATGGAGATAGGGGCGCCTTCTCTACCTCGTGGGTTTCCTTCGGACACTCCGGTTTCCTCCCACTGCTAAAGACCCCTACGCGGATGCGAATTATTGAAATAAAATTAAACCATATGTTAGTCCCGAAATGACCTAGTTTGTGTCGAGTGGACGTTAAACCCCATTTCTCTCTCTCTGTCTATTTCTGTATTTTCGAGTGACATGGCTCAGTAGTGGAACCTTTTCTAACATTATGCAAGAGCTAAATCTGCCGTTTGCGGGTTAGACATTTATTAACATGACCATCATCAACTCCCGATACCATATGATGGGTCCGATTTTTATTAGATTTGAATCGGAGCTGCTGTTCATTTAAGGGCCGTTGGTACTTAACCGTAAAACTGGATAATCGAAACTAACAATATTAAGTCTACTCCATTCTTTTTAAAATATTGAGTTAAAACTGGGTCTAATGGAAATAGAACAAATTGTAATCACATCATCAATTTCAGGTGATGCTCTGCTAAGTTTATGGCGGGTTAATAAGCAGAGTGATCTCCCTTCAACTGTAGAAAATGTTGTAAAGTGTTGCCAAGTCCTACAGCAACAGTGTGGTAAATGGCACACAGATGGTGGTGTTAAATTAACAGTTAAACTAGGTATCGTATCAATTCCCCTTTAATTAATTATTAACTATCCTAACTGTATTTATTAAACATATATTATGCAAGACAAGGGCTAAATCTGCCTATTACAGATCTTTCTTTAGGCCTGGAACTATTAAACATACATTATGGGAGAGCAAAAACTGACTTTTGTCGGTCTTCCTTTGAGCCTCAGATGTCATAGAAATTATAAATTAGATCTTTATTTAAACAACAAGCCCAAAATGAACACTGTAGACCCACGGATGGCTTGGATTGGGCTCGATTTAAAACAGGATTTCGTCGACTGATTTAATCACTATGGCGTCGTGGGTGGGGTTTCTCCGTGACGTTGACGTCATCATACTTCCGGAAATTATTCATGAAAGACAGTGATGACCGAGGCTATACACAAGCTTCACTAGATACCGTTTAAACATTACTTGATGATCGAGACTATGTAGGTGGAGTTAACGCCTGTCAATCAACAATCGGCCATAGTGGGAAAAGGGTGTCGATGATTTTACCACCATTTCTAGTAAAAAAATTATAGTGGTAACAACTTTGTTCAGGATAAGTTATTTGACTGAAATTTTCAATATATTCTTGTTTCAACATCTATTTTTGAACTTTTATAGCAAGAATGGCTAACTCCTTGTCAAAATCTCCCATAATGTATCTTTAATTAGACATTAATTAACTTATCCAGACCATAATCAACTCTCGATGGCATCGCTAGCCTGTCATGTTTATTGGATTGCGTTCCGATTTGCTGTTCGACTTCCGTTCATAGTTAAATCAAAAAATGGATGATCGAGGCTAGCCTCTATATTTCATCGCTAAATTCTCGGTTCATAGTGGATCAATTTGACTGAAATTTTCAGCAAATTCCCATTTCATTATCTAGTTTTTAATCATTATGGTGAGAATTGACAGCTCTTTATCTAATCTCCCATAATCTACCTTTAACATAAAATATGGGCCAAGTAGAAAATGAAATGAAATAAAATGGGGGTCTAAAGTCCTTCTGCTCCGCTCCGACTGGGCTATCGCGCCTAGGCCTACTCTTACATCGAATACCAACTGCCAAGGGATCTTTTGCGTGCACGCCAACATGTAGGTACACGAAACCACGGCTTTTCGTCCCATCCGAACGACTAAACAACTTTCTTTGTGTATATTACAGGTGTATCAGCGGGAGATGTGTCGATAACATTTCTAGGTAATGATGATTCCAGGTTTTACGTGGAACTAGGAGCAGCTGTATCCGATGTTAATACTGCAGAGGGATTCTGTAAATCGGGCTATATTGTTTTATCACCGTTGGCCTGGTCCCTGTGTAAATCTGCTGGCTTTGATTATGACGTATTGAGTGATGGGAAACACGTCAGGGTAAATCTGTTTGTTTTTAATTTACATATTCCAAAACGGCCCGGGGCAAGTCCTCTAATATTTCTGTAAAAGACGACGGAAATATTTTTTACCTACAAATACTTCAAATGTGTTGATTTATGTTTCTAATACACAAAAAAAATGTTTTAGAATTTAATTTGTCCGAGGAAAAAAGTTAATATTTTTGTCTCATTAAGTCTCATCGGTGTCATCCTTATCAGTGATTGTAGCGGCCTAGCGAATATTCACTGCTGATCAGTATGGGGCGGGGTGGGGTGGGGTGGGATGGGGGGTATTGGGGAGGAGTGGTCGATGGGGTTTACATAACGATCATAAGATGACGTGGTTTCGATCCCCATAGGAATTTTTAATCTTTATGAACATAGTTTTTTTAGAATTATTTTTAATCAGTTATGTAACTGTAAGCGATAAGTGGACACATTAGCTGAGTGATTCGGCCGAATAAATCGGCGCCTTTCACGTCAAACGTATGGCAGCGACCGTGTCTTTAAACAATCACGTGACTTCTCCATATGATTTGTGATTGGTTAATGAAGTCTACCATTCGGCGAATGCTTTGGCAAAGCGGACACGCTAGGCGAATTTAATTCGGCCGAATATATCAAACATGTTTGGTTGGGGCGAATTAAATAGGCGAATTTCGACGCCAATTGGTCCGGCCGAATCATTCGGAGAGCAATCTGATTGAAACACAGATCCAATTTCGTTTCGTTTTTTATAATTCAAAATTTCGTTTTTACTTGTCTTTACTACTCTTGGATCTGGAGGACTTGTTATTTAATTCGTGTTCTGGCTGAAATGAGGGGTCAGCCAATCAAATGGTCTGTCGAATCGACCGTTTGACCTTTTCATGAGTGGAACTGTGGGTAGATATTACCAGCCAACGACGTCTATACTATAAACACCAGCGGATAGAAATCATAACAAAACAAAAGTGGATTTTGAAAAGCATGGCGGTCGCTAATTGGTTAATCGAATGACTGACGTTATCGGGTCAAATGTCCCGTGCTTGATACCTGACGTCATAGAACGTGAGCTTCCACTATAACTAGTTAGATCTACACGAACATGAGAGTAGGCCATCGAAAGTATAAAAAACGAAACGAAATATAGATCTATATTTTAATTAGATTGTTCGGAGAGTGTATCATCCACAGCTTAACGTTCTATGGTTCTGCACCAACAGGGCTAAAGAAGACGATAGTACACCATGCTGTGTGCTATTGGGGAAATTTTGCCAGGACAGCGATGTTACGATTTATTCTTTATTTCATGGGTTATTTTACGTGAACACCGTCGTATACATGGACCTTGTTTTGAATAGAACCGTTGTATTGACTTATCTTTTTATTTTGTAGATCGCAAATAATTCAGGAACGGGAAAAAAGTTCACTCTGAAAGGTAAATTACAATAATAAATATTTTCTTTTATAAAAGATCCGATCTGGCCTAACACCCCTGGCCTCGCGACAGCGCTAGTGCTATACATAGTATGCTATACTCCTTGCAGTGTGCTATACTCCTTGCAGTGTGCTACACTCCATGCAACGAGCACTACTCCATGCAATGTGCTATACTTCCTGCAATGAGCTATACTCCACGCAGTGTGCTATACTCCATGCGATGAGCTATACTCCATGTAATGTGCTATACTTCCTGCAATGTGCTATACTCCACGCAGTGTGCTATACTCAATGCGATGAGCTATACTCCATGCAATGTGCTATACTTCCTGCAATGTGCTATACTCCACGCTATGTGCTACACTCCACGCAATGTGCTATACTTCCAGCAATGTGCAATACTCCATGTAGTGTGCTATACTCCATGTAGTGTGCTATACTCCACGCCGTGTGCTATACTCCATGCAGTGTGCTATTCTCCATGCAGTGATCTATACTACATGCAGTGTGCTATACCTCATGTAGTGTGCTATACTCCACGTAGTGTCCTATACTCCATGCAGTGTGCTACATTACACTGAGTGTGCTATACATTCTACGCAATATGCTATACTCCACGCAATGTGCTATACTCCGTGCAGTGTGCAATACTCCACGCAGTGTGCTACACTGCAATGAAGTGTGTAACGTTGTTTTTTTGGAAGCCTTTTGTGGTCATTCCTCTTCTCGACATCTTGTCGTTATGGAAGCCTGTTGTGGCCATTCTACCCCTTCTCTCCTCGACCGAGGGCCTGATAAGGACATACATGTATCTATGTAGTGTGCTATACTCCACGTAGTGTCCTATACTCCATGCAGTGTGCTACATTACACTGAGTGTGCTATACATTCTACGCAATATGCTATACTGCAATGAAGCGTGTAACGTTCTGGTTTTTTGAAAGCCTTTTGTGGTCATTATATCCGTCCTCTTCTCGACATCTTGTCGTTATGGAAGCCTGTTGTGGCCATTCTATCCCTTCTCTCCTCGACCGAGGGCCTGATAAGGACATATCTATTCGTTCGGATGGGACGAAAATCCGAGGTCCCATGTACGTAAAAGATCCCTCGACAGTTGGAATTCGATGTAAGAGAAGGCCGTAGTGCCGCTGTCCCTCATAGTCAGCGCCTTAACCACTTAGCCACCGTGACCCCCTGTTGATCTCGAATCGGCGACGAGATTATGAAATGTGTACAACTGGATTTGTTATGTTTTTAACATTAATTTGGATTTATTTTTAAAGCGCGCCGTCCACCCATTCTAGAAGACACAAAGGCAACATTACCACCAGTAGAAATCCCAAACGAACCGGCACCAGAAGAACCACCAAACAATAAAAGTGCTGAGAAAATGATGTCAGCTGAAATATCAAAACTTTCTAAACGTAAGGCGTAACTTAAATATTGTTTAACAGAGGAATGTTTTCTGGAATATATTTTCATTAGTATCTTCCATGTTGACAGGGGGTTGGATGGCCGAATGGTTAGCACGTGCGCGCTGTATCATAAGGTCTGTCGATTCCCCGAATGTAGGTGACAAGTAGGGTCGCCTGTCCAACCTCGTGGGTTTTCTCAATGACCTAGTTTATGGCGAGTGGACATTAAATCCCATCTTTTCACTTGTCTCTCTGGTTGTTCGTCTGTGATTCCACAGACATGTGTATAATTAGGGTTTATTTTTAATTCGTTAAATTGTCTCTGTTTTATTTTCTTCCAGTTAGAAATATAGTTAAAACTGTAACGGGATTAAACCTAGAAGCCAAATTACGACTTTATGTGACGCCGCCGGTCCTAAAGAAGGTAATTTGAACAAATGTTTTCATTGTTGACCATTTTCAGGGCGTCGGACCACCCCCGTCCTCCAGATTCGATGAACCGTCTATTTTTTGCTCAATATATTTCCGTTTTTCGGGCACCAACATCAGAAAATAAGACGATATAACAAGAAATGTAATTGTAAAATGAAATCGCTCGCGGTTTACGTTTTGAATACTAAAAATACTTAAGACCTCGTGGGACACTTGTTTTTGTTAATGATCGATTGACAAAAGTTCATTTCGGGCAAAAAGCCTCAGTTGCGCTGTCCGTCTTCATTTGCCCCGGTACGAACAGAACAGTAGGATGTTAAACTCCATTTCATTTATATCGAATTCTGTCAATTCTTCTTTCACCCACACAGACTTTGTTTTTTTTTGTATAATTTATCAGAGGTGAGGGCATCCCCGCTGTCCAAGAGAAGCAAATCGTGACCCTTGGCCAGCGAAGATGGGGTTATAGGGGAGTGTCTGTTGTGTTTACAAATCTGGTTTTTATTGTAAATTTAGCTAGCTGAAGACCAACCTTTAGAATATTTATCAGAAATGAGAGAAGTATCCGTCGTATTTATAAATCTGATATTAGAAGAAGGGGAAGACCCGACTCAACTATTACAAGATGTATTTGACATAATTTATATGGAAATTAACGCCGTTAATGGCTGCCTCAACAAAATATTCTTGTTTGATAAGGTAACTTGTTAATAGTAATTTGAATGGAATGCCAGAGAGAGAGAGAGAGAGAGAGAGCGCGCAAAGAGAGAGAGAGAGAGAGAGAGAGAGAGAGAGAGAGAGAGAGAGAGAACTGGGGTTTAACTTCACTCGACACAAACTAGGTCATTTGGGGACTAACTTATCATTAACCCACGAGGTTGGACAGGCGACTCTACTCCTCGTCACGAACAACCGGGGATTCGAAACCACGGCAGATGACTCAATGTCAGGTTTTATGATACAGCGCGCACCTGCTAACCATTCGCCCCCCCCCCCCCCTGGATGTAATACAGTGCTCACTCTGGGTTCAATTTTTCTTCCGCCAATTTTTCATTTTAATTTATTAGCCATATATTTTTTCCGCCAAAAAAAAAGAACGAATATCTATTCTATTATATTTTTTCAGTAATTTTTATTTACATATAATATTACAATTTACAAAATTCTTCACTGCTTTGCAGAAGCCCATTTTTTTTGTAATGTCATTTTAAAAAACAATGTGGTTGAATGTGCAATACAAAATGAAATGAAATGGGGTTTGACGTCCTATCTTTGTGCTCCGATTAATGAAGACGGGGGCATACGCCATACGGTATGCTGTGGGGGGGAGTTTGCCAGGACAGCAGGGCCACAGCCTGCTCCTATATCTAATTCTGGCTCCCAGGGCCCGTTCGTGTATTGAATTCCAACTGCCGGGGATCTTTTACGTGCACGCCAATGCGTACACGGGGCCTCGGTTTTTCTTACCACCCGGACGACTAGACAGCTGTCTATGTCAGGCCTTCCGTTTTTCACAACTGAAACCCCGCTTATACGTGACAAGAAGTCAGGTCGCCTGTCCAATCCTGTGGGTTTTCTCCAACTGCTAAAGACCCCAGCGAGCAAGAGATTTATTAATAATAGAATTGAACCATATGTTAGTCCCGAAATGATCTAGTTTATGTCAAATAGACACCAAACCCAATCTCTCTCTCTCTCCATCTCTCGCTCTCTCTCTTTCTCTTTCTCTCTTTACGACACCGTTAGTTACCCAACCCAAAACATCTATTTCATAGAAAAGCCTCGCGAGAAGCGCTTGAAGATGTTCCGATTACTGTAAGCACGCCTACCGCTAACACGCACCTGTTTAGAGTTTATGAAGTTATTTCCATGGTAACAAGAACTATTATTTCTATTTCAAGGGTTGTACATTTTTAGTTTTATTTGGTTTACCTGGTTATAAGCATGAACGTGACAGTGCACGTGCTTTACAATGTTCTACAAGAATGAAGAAGATTCTGGATGCAGTTACAGGTGTATCGTAAGTTTTTCTCCGAGCAAATTACATTTTACTACTTACGTTACGTTACCAACAACACCATACATAAGTTAACAATAACAATGTACATAGGTTACGTTACCAATAACATTCTACATTCTACAAGTTAAGTTACCCATAACATTTTACAAAAGATACGTTACCAATCACATTCTACACAAGTTAGGTTATCAATTACATCCTACATAAGTTACATTACCAATTACAGCCAATATCAGTTACATTACCAATTATATCCTACATAAGTACCAATTACAGCCAACATAAGTTACGTTACCAATTTCATTATTTTGGTTATGTTGTGTAGAATGTACATATCTATAAGATATGTTTCCCCTTTGTGGCCGATTTTTACCATCGACAGTAATTATAGATTATATATTTTTGAGACAGGATTGTTATAAGTTTCTGCCTAGAAATAGATATATTTCTAGGGTTTCTGCACTTATATTTTCTAGGAGAGTTTCAATCGGCGTAACGACTGGTGCGACATTTTGTGGGGTCGTGGGACATAAACGTAGACATGAATATACAGGTGAGTTATTATTCTCATCCTCGATTGAACGTCCCGGAATTAAATTCTCTCCATTCCCAAAATAGTGTCAATCCAGTGAAAATGCATGTGTCGACTGCATAAAATATATCCCAACCATCAATAAAAAATGAAACATATTTTTATACTTAAAATGGGTCACGATTCTAGTGAGTTGTCGGGACGGACAGTACTGTGACAGGGCTGAAATCCATATTACTTATTCTGTCAATTCAGGATGTTCCAGCTTGGCAATAGACTATCCCGCGAAATGTTTAGAATATAAACATCAATAAGTCTCTTTATAATGAAAGTCAGTGAGGTAATGGGAAGTAACTCTCCCAGACTTAACTAAGATTCAGACCACAATCAACAACGTATATGAATGACTTATCATGCAGCTTGATAAAGACGAGGGTATCCTCGTCAAAACGTCGCCTAGTATCAAACTCAATAATTGTGTATCCATAAAATTGTACCGGTGTCAGAATATACTGAATAGTTAATTTGTGTTTTTTTTAGTTATTGGTAGAAAGGTGAATATGGCTGCTCGGCTGATGATGCACTACCATGATAAAGTCACGTGTGATGACGAAACGTTCTCGTTAAGTCGTCTGTCAGTCAGTAATTTCGATATTTTAATCACGAAGAGAATGAAAGGATTACGTCACGTGGGAACGATCAGAGAATTTAGATTTCACGAAGATGAAGAGACGGGGCTGGAAAACACCCTTCCATATTTTGATTACCCAATTTTAGGTAAAATGGGCGTATGGGATAATTTTTAAAATAAAAGGAAATGGGTTTTAAGGTCCTACTGTTGTGCCCCGACTGTCCAGAGTAATGAGACGGACAAGCGGGGCAGTTGGTGTTCGATATAAGAGTAGGTCGTAGTGCCGTTGTCTGTTTGGACACAGTTTCCCCCATGGTACACTATATGGCGTATTAGCCCAGTCGGAACCGAACAGGGAGGGAAATGGGGTTTAACATCAACTCGACACAAACTAGGTCATTTTGAGACTAACATATGGTTTCAATTTTATTTCAATAATTCGCTTGCGCGTAGGGTCTTTAGCAGTGGGAGGAAACCGGAATACCCAGAGGAAACCCACGAGGTTGGGAAGGCGCCCCTGTCTCCGTGCCACATACGCTCACACCAGGGATCGAAACCACAGCCGCAAGCCAGAGGTGACCGGTCAGCTAGAGGTCGAAGCGCGGCACTCTAGACCACTAGCCCCCCCCCCGGAACCGAACAGACGGATGATTAACCCCATTTCATTTCATCATTTCATTTACTATAATTAATGGCGGGCGTCGGACGTGTGCTGTGATTATATTGTGAAGAATTCGCACAGCTCCAAAATATTTTACTATTTGCCTAACTAATCTGAAAGTTCCATGTTCGACCCCAGCGTTGACCAAGAAAGTTCATCGCGATTTTCCGGCGTGGATCCCGTCTGTCTGTGGTACAGAACGGAGGATCGGGTAAACATTGGCACGCACGGAAAGGATCCAACTGGCAGTTCAAACGAGATATAGGAGGAGGCTGTAACGCCTATTTTGAGGGCCCTCTTTCGCGGGGGTGGGGCGTCTTGATTGATGATTTTTATGTCAATGCAATGACTGCATTCTCTTTCAGTAATGGATTCGACAGTAACAGTGTGTAGAAAGCGATTTTCCTTGGCCAGAGGGGTCCTTTTGTCAGACATAGGGCCCTTTTCTCTGCCATTTTCATTTTCTCGTCGATTTTAGCATTTTTCTCCCTTTTAACTTTTGCAATTTCTTTGGGGTTTTTTCGCGAGGAGACTGACGCCTCCAGCGCCTCAGCTATAAAACGCCTTTGTCATTAGCCCAGTCAGAACAGAACAGTAGGACTACTAGGACGTTAAACCCCGTCCCATTTCTTTTACACACAGTAAACATGGCCGAACCCACGTCTCCGAAGGTTTACCCCCCCCCTTTTTATTTTTTATATCATTTCATTGTTTACTTTTTTATTTTACAACCAATCAGACCGCGAACAGCATATTGAGTTATTTACCCAACAATTAAGCAAACTGCAACATGCGGAAGTAGATGACACGTGGTACCAGACACAAGACGTTGAGATGATCCAACATCGCCACCGCCGTCACGTGGTTTACGTCGGTGCTGCTGGGATTGGAAAGACGAGACTTCTAGATCATTTTACCGTTCTGGCTGCCAAACAGAATGTTAGGTATATATGTGTATTGTATCTTCTGAATGAGTTGATTTCCACAGAGAAAGAGTGGGTGGTCGAATGTCCTGGCATTGAGTCAAGTGGCGTGGTTTTGATTTTCCACTGGAAGGTGACAAGGAGTAGGGACGCCCTTCCAACCGATTCGATTGTCTCCGGGTCCCCTGGAAAACCTCAACGCGCAAGCGAATTATTGAAAAAAAAATGGACCATATGTTAGTCCCAAGATGACGTTAAACCCAATCTCTCTATTGTTTCCACAGGTTAAAGTTGTCATGCACAATGCAGATCATGCTTAACCTTAATGATGCCAATTACTTGATTGGATTGTTGTGATTGTAGTACAGTAAACGTTAAGCTAGCCATACAAATTCCCATGGGCTGGGGTCTACAGCAAATATCATTGCGTAAGTGAAAGTGGCACCAGGCCCCGAGTTCACAAAGCATTCCCAGACTGTGTTAAAAGAAATTACTCAACTGTAAATCTTTGTTTATGAGAAATATCTTTGATCTTACTTCCAGGTGTCTGTCGTTTGACCTGACGACCAGTGACATCAACAACAGTCACTTCCTGGCCCGCCATATTTTGAAAGTATTATTGGTGACGTCAGGATTCTCACAGGAAGTTGATTCAGAGCCTCTTTTATTGGAGAATCTACGACAGCATAAGCTGATTGGATATCTTCACTCATTCTCAGATTTTATAAAAGTTAAGGTAAGCAAATGGGGTTTATTTATTATTATGTATTATCCGGGGTACCGGAACCCGGGTACCAGGGTATACAAATGGTACCCTGCGCTTTTGTGTGGTATACATGTATACCCATGCCCTAATGATGAACGTTTTCAACCTTTTTACTAGTCTCTTTCATTATCATGTATTTTAATGGGTTTTATGTTGGAATCTGGAATGCGAGAGGCGCTCTAAACAGCTTTCTCGGAATTGACAAATTTCAAAATTTTCTGGAGGCCGTGGGTAGAGAATCCTGGCCCCTGCACCGTTCCGGCGCTCCTGTTTATATTATTATTTATTGATTTATAAGTGTTTATATAGCGTCATTTCCACAAAAGTGCCTAATATATGACGCTTTACAATAAACATAATATGATATTAAAAACAAATTGACAAAACAAATATAGGATAAAAACATAAAAAATGAATAATATACATAAAAGTTGAGTAAAAGGAAGAAATGTATAAAATTATAGATATAATTATCACACAAATGATTAATTAAAAGCGTAATTTTCACAGAAATCCAAATGTAAACCCGACACGTATAAACCTTTATCCTTATCGTCCTCACCTTGTGGAACTACCCAATTTACCTGTATTAAATCATTTACCTGTTTGTTATCATTGATTTGATTTACCTGTGTTATCAATGATTCGATTCGATTTACCTGTTTTATCATTTATTTGATTTACCTGTGTGATTGATTATTTATTAGATTTACCTTTGGTATTGTTATTCAGTTAAAATCTCCGGAGAGTTTGACTCTATTGATGACAGGTGAGAAAGAATCTAAAGAAAAAAGATGTGAGATTTACAAGATACTAGTTCAAAGTGTAAGTAGAAACTAGTTACTATCCCCTAATAACCAGTTACTTAGTTGTAATAAGAGTTACTAGTAACTAAGTCTTGATAAGACTTACTAGTAACTTAGGTTTAATAAGAGTTACTGATTCCTTTAAAGAATTACTGGTTACTATCCCCTAATTACGACTACTTAGTTCTAGTATGATTTACTAGTAACGTAGTTATTGAGCCCCAATAAGAGTAACTAAGTGTTAATTATTAGTTTTATCTCCTAATAAGAGTTACTAAGTCTTAATAAACGTTACTGGGTCCTAGTACGTCTTAATAAGATTTACTAAGTCTTAATTAGAGGTACTATCTCCTAATAAGAGTTACTAAGTCTTAATAAACGTTACTTAGTCCTAGTACGTCTTAATAAGATTTGCTAAGTCTTAATTAGAGGTACTATCTCCTAATAAGAGTTACTCAGTCTTAATAAACGTTACTGAGTCCTAGTACGTCTTAACAAGATCTACTAAGTCTTAATTAGAGGTACTCCTAATAAGAGTTACTAAGTCTTAATAAATGTTACTGAGTCCTAGTACGTCTTAACAAGATCTACTAAGTCTTAATTAGAGGTACTCCTAATAAGAGTTACTAAGTCTTAATAAATGTTACTGAGTCCTAGTACGTCTTAATAAGATTTACTAAGTCTTAATTAGAGGTACGTCTTAATAAGAGTTACTAAGTCTTAATAAACGTTACTGAGTCCTAGTACGTCTTAATAAGATTTACTCAGTCTTAATTAGAGGTACGTCTTAATAAGAGTTACTAAGTCTTAATTAGAGGTTAATGAGTCCTAGTACGTCTTAATAAGATTTACTAAGTCTTAATTAGAGGTACTCCTAATAAGAGTTACTAAGTCTTAATAAACGTTAATGAGTCCTAGTACGTCTTAATAGAATTTACTAAGTCTTAATTAGAGGTACTCCTAATAAGAGTTACTAAGTCTTAATAAACGTTACTGAGTCCTAGTACGTCTTAATAAGAGTTACTAAGTCTTAATTAGAGGTATTATCTCCTAATAAGAGTTACTCAGTCTTAATAAACGTTACTGAGTCCTAGTACGTCTTAATAAGATCTACTAAGTCTTAATTAGAGGTACTCCTAATAAATGTTACTGAGTCCTAGTACGTCTTAATAAGATTTACTAAGTCTTAATTAGAGGTACTCCTAATAAGAGTTACTAAGTCTTAATAAAAGTTACTGAGTCCTAGTACGTCTTAATAAGATTTACTAAGTCTTAATTAGAGGTACTCCTAATTATCAAAGTCGGGACAGACAAGCAGGACGTTAAATTTCATTTCATTTTATAAATCGGGTTATATTCACGTTGTTTCTCATTGCAGTGTCTGGATAAAGTGGGACCAACTGTATTTATATTGGACAATATGCGAAGCTGTGACGTCATGTCCTGGGATTATCTCCACGTCCTATCAGACTGTCCATTAGCTCTCATAGTTCTAGGCGTTCGTCCTAAATCCATTGATGAACCGTCCTGTCCGGCAGCCCAGATGTTTTTTGAGAGGCGTGATATTGTAACAATGGATGTCGAGAATATAGATCAGAGATTTATGACTGGTTTAGCTTGCCAAATTCTGGATGTTAGTCGACTCCATAGAGATATTGATAGGTACGTGGATAATACATAGAATATTTCCTGTCACAGGTGGTGGTTGGGTGTTGTGAAGGCCTGGAGCGATGCAACGTGACACGTAGTGGCTTGATTGGGTGGTCGGGAGGCCTGAAGCGATGCCCCGTGTACAATTCATTTTTCATTCCATACGCAGTGTCGAGAGTGGATGGTTTTGCAACGTCTAGAAATAATCTTTCTTTCTCTTCATAAAGTTTAAATACATGCAGAAAGTATATTTTAGTCCTTGGATGATGCAATTGTATTTATGAACTTATAGACATATTTTGTTCTCACTACCCATAGTTTGCTGCGAAAGTTAAGTCACGGTATCCCATCATGGACAGAACAACTTCTTTTGGACATGTACGAGAAGAAGCAACTTCTAATTGTTATTGATGATGGGAAGCAAAGTATTGGACAGTCCACTGTCTCGCCACAGAACATTTTTATAAACAAAAAACCAACAAAAGAAAGACGATCATCGAGAGTGGACAGAAGGAAACAGAACTTTGTGTTTGATACAAGTGTAAGTTTTTTTCTATAATCAACCCGTAAAGTTCATTATCTGTGGCAGTAGCTGGGTTAACCTGGGATTGTTAGCATCAGCAGCAGCCCCATCCTTACCAGCAATGATATAACCAAAGTCATCCCAAGTGCAGCACAGTCATGACCATTCTTTCCGACTGTATCATCTAAAACATCCCCGCAACAAGAGGAAGCAAAATATCTGCAGCATCTTCAGTGTCATCAACAATTTCACAAGTACAATATTTACTATTCCAGTCATTGTTATATCCTGTCCTATAACAAATCATTAGAGCATCAGTATCTTTATTCTCATCACCAATCCCACATCGACATTATTTAATTACAAACACATCTCACCGCCAGCATTATAACCGACAGTTCCCATCATCTTCATTATCATCTTCAAAACCACGATCACACTAGACATGTATTACCAAATGTGTGGCGTCATCTTTAAAACAGCGGCATTGGGGACATCCTATCACAAACAGCATCAATCCGTGTTATCTTTATTCTTATCATAAGAACCTGATCCAAGATGCCTACTACATCACTTCTATTGAGGTCTACAGCTTGCATTATTCTTTTTAGCTTCAAACATCGAATGCTGAAGCTGGTACTGAGTTTACTGGAGAGATGCTGGCTAGTCTTGGTTACATCCCGATCAAGCCTGGAGCCGTAGCTAAATCATCAATGAATCTGGATGAGAGTACTAAGCGTGTGGCAATCCTGGCAGATGACGTCAATATAAAAGATTTGGGAATTCCATCATCTATGTCAAGTAAATTACGTTCATTAAATTCATGGGTTGTCTTTTTGATTGTTTTTATCAAATTATTTTTTTTTCTTTTTACAGTAGTCCCAACTCCCTGTCATCGTTACCCTGGGAACACGGCCATGGCAAAAAAACGTGACCAAGCCTATGGTCCTCTCCAAAAGAACTAAGACATGATATTTCACGTTGATTGTATACCTTTCAGTCCACAATCAGATTAAAACTTGCAGATCATGTTTCCTTTCGTTTTCATAGTTCAAAGTTTCGTTCGTTTTACTTGTCTTTACTACACTAGGATCTGGAGGGTTGTTATCAGTGATGTGTTCTGGATGATGTGAGGCATTATCCAATGAAACAGTCTTTTATGGCGAGTTCTTGGCCTTTTGATCAACGGAACTGTGGGTAAATCACTAGAAACGTCAACACTGATTAATTAATCAATGTCTGACGTCATAGGGCCAAAAGGCTCTCGTTTGACCCCTGATATGAACTCCCACTATAACTTGTCAGATCTTCATGTAGTGTAGGCTATCGAATGTATGAAAAAACAAAAAATAGATCTGTATTTTCATTAGATTGCAATCTGATTTGTCATTTGGTATTTATGATCTGCAATGTCTTGTGGAAGAAGAATCGATAATATCATACTTTATTTATCCACAACATGGCACCACATAAAACACTGACTTAAAGTTTTGGTTTCAGATATGGTAGTAGAGAGACTTGATTCCATGAGATCATTGGATCAGTTGATCATCAAATGTTGTGCTGTTATTGGTCACCCCCTGTCAAGGGAGATAATCAAAGCCGTACTCCCAAAGGCAAACATGTTTAAGATCAAGATGTCTTTAAAGCGATTATTTAAAAATGGGACGTTTCAGTGTTCTACGAATGGTTTAATGATGGACCGAACACAGCAGAAATGTTGGTGTCTCAAGAATCTAAAAGAGTTGGAGGAGCCCGGTGGGGTGGTTTGTAACCATTTTGGTTTCAGAAACATTTTGTTACAAGAAACAGCTTACAACACATTGATGGCGACCCAGAGAACTGAACTTCATCTTAAAACTTCAAAATATCTTCTGGGAACTATTGAAAGCAGCAGACGGTATCTTCCATTGTATCTCTATTCCTCCAGTCTTCCAAAGTTGGACGTACAGCTTCCTGTTGATGGTAAGCATTATCCTGTCAATCTTCCAAAGCTGGACGAACAGCTTCATGCTGATTGGATGTATTATTTCTACAATCTCCCAAAGGGGGTGGGTGGGTTTTGTGGCCCAATGGTAATCACTGTTTCACTTTCATAAGGTCTGTCATTGAGTCAACTGGTGTGGTATATATTCCCCGGTTGTACGTGACAAGGAGAAGAGTATTGGGAGAACCATATTTTAGTCCCGAATTGACCTAGTTTGTGTCGAGCGGACTGAGTTTCGTCTATCTTGACAAACCTGTAACGAATACTCGTCATCGTTCCCACACAGGAAGAAACAAAATATTGAACTAAAACATCTATTTTATTTTATGCGAAGGTAACAACACGGATGAAAACAAGAAGAACTTAAGAGTTAAGGATGTGTTCCAAGATATATCAAATTCTGGGTGAGTTATAATTATTGTTTTCATCATATCTTAAAGTTTCCGAATTGATATGAAATGGGGTTTTAACGTCCTACTGATCGGTGTAGACTGGCCTAATAAAGACGGGAATATCGAATTCCAGTGATCATTAACGTGCACGCCAATGTGTACACGGGATCTCGGTATGCCTTCCTATCCGAACGGTGCTGTACTGTTACATTTGAATTATGATTTATTTATTAAAAATTAAAAGAAAAACAAAGAAATAAACCAATGAAAAATAACGAAACGAAATAGGATCTGTGTTTTAATCCGATTTATCTAAATGTTACAGAATGTATCTTTGAATTTCAGAAACCTGGATGCATACATTCACCATCTCAACTCAGCTAGTGAACCAACTCGTCAGAAAGATCTTCTCTTCATGATACCAGTTTATACACGAGTAAAATATCAGCTGGAATCTGCTGGTGAGTTCCGTGATGTGGTGGACACATTGATAGAAGCTGCATCAGTAGCTGTCGTCCTGGAGAAGTCGTCTGTAGTAAGATTTTCTTTATATATTTCTTTTGTTTTCTTGACAAGAGCTGCGCAGGTATAAGCTGTCGTCCTGGAGAAGACTTCTGATGTAAGATTTCTCTCGCTTTCTTGATAGAAGCTGCACCAATAGCTGTCGTCCCAGAGACGACTTTTTATATTTCTTTTGTTTTCTTCGATTCCCTGGGATCTTGCCTTGGCCGAAAATGAGTCTGAAATTTTATTTGCTAAATGGAAATCAGATCATACAAAAAAGCAGCAGAACAGAGGATAAGGAAAATTAGGTCGTACACACGAAGGAAGGGTTCCTTTTTTGGGGCGAAACTTCCATTCCATAACATTGAACACGATAGCCATAGAATGTTGTCTAACATTGGACCCGTTTCTTTTCATAGAAGCGGCGCGTCCTGAACTCTTAAATTGTTAATGACGCAATCTGATTACATTATAGAAAGCACTTCAACACCCATTGACCGCGTGATAATATTATTAGATTGATTCATGAAGGAGTTTAATATCAAACGTGTCATATTTATGTTGTAGGCGTTACATTTCCTTGATGAAGCCGAATCTGCGGTAGCAACACTCCGTGGTAGAGATGCTGAGTTTCGAGACACCCTGGCCAAATATACAGAAGCTTGTATAGAGAGACTTAGAGGAAAGGTGCGCCCCCTTGTGCTTAGTCGTGTTCTATGGTTATAAATATCAACAATGACTGTTTACATATACGACCATTGGGAAGGCGATTCGTGGTTGAGATTTCATTACTGTTTACATACGGGGGGTTGGATGGCCGAATGGGTGGCATGTGTGCACTGTATTGTAAGGTCCGTCTTTGAGTCAACGGGCTCGCCTGTCCAACCTCGTGGGTTTTCTCCGGGTTCTCCGGTTTCCCCCCACTGCTAAAGACCCCTACACGCAAGTGTATTATTGAAATAAAATTGAACCATATGTTAGTACCGAAATGACCTAGTTTGCGCTGATCTGACGTTAAACCCCATTTCTCCCCCTCCACTCTGTTTACATGTATCTGAGAATGTGTTGGATGAATACTGCCGAGAGCGAGAGAGAAATGGGGTTAAAAGCCCTCTCGACATATATTTGGGAAGGGGATCGAATATGTCACAATTAACTTTATTTCAACAATTCGCTTTAGCACTGGGAGAAAACCCACGAAGTTCAGGAGTTCATGTATATAGCGTACGATGTTTTACAGGACGTGTTTATCATCTGGCTATAATAGTACAATTGAACGTGCGTGTCGTGTGTCATAGGGCTGTAACGCAATATACTGTTTTGGCGTGTATGTAAAAAATCTCATGACAGTTGGAATTGGATATGAGAGTAGGCCGTTGTGCCGCTGTCCAGGCGTATGCCTGTCTGTTCGGAGAAGAATAATAGGACTTTAAACCCTATTTCATTTAATTTCATCTCTGTAGTTTTGGTTACACGCTTGTGTCATAAGGCGCTATATTTTTGGCTAATGTGTGTATCATAAGGCTAATATTGTGTTGTACAGGCGATGTATCTATCGGGTCGACTTAAAGAAGCCTACCACCATCTTCGTAAAGCAGGTTCTATGCTAGGTTTATATCAACCCACGGCAAAATGGCAGATCAACATTCAGATGATAAAACTAAAATTTTCAACATTTCCTTCTTCGTTTTTATTGAAATCTGTTGGGCAATACGACCATATTCGGTAAGTTACTTCGACCATAAGATTAATTAGGTAAGACGCCGGCTTGCTTGTCTGGAGGTCGGATGTTTAATCCCTGCAATGACCGAGAAAGGTCAGCTATATAGTCGTTCGGATGGGACGAAAAACCGAGATCCCATGTACACATTTGCGTGGCAGTTGGAATTCGATATAATAGTAGGCCGTAGTGCCGCTGTCCTGAAAGAATTTCTCTCATAGCACACTGTATGGCGTATGCTCATCGTCATTGGATCAGTGTGTCGCGCTTTGGACATGGCCCCTAGTGGTTTGGATGAAATGGTTAGAAATGATATACTAAGGCTCTCCATTTGTCGTAAACCCATGCGCTAGCTTAATTTACAACGGAAGCGCTATTATTTTTTCTATATATTTGTCTAAATGAGTTAGATGGCAGTATGAAATAGAACGAAATGTTAACTTCAAATGTCCAGTGTTGTGGCGTTATATTCTTGAATAATTACATAGCAAGTGTTTTTTCTTTGCAGAACCATCGATAGACGATTAGTGGAAGCGGGAAACTGTCTGTCAGACCTGTGTCGACTTCACAAAGAACAAAATAACCATTCCTTACTTCTGTTTGATTCTCGTCGTCTGGCTAACCTGTATCAGCACACTCTGCCTCATCCACGACAATTACTTCAATCTTTCATTCATTTAATAAATTATTGTAGAGTAAAAAAATGGATTGAAGCCTGTCATCGGCTGGAATTAGAACTTTTTGCGACGTAAGTTTCGTTTTTTTAAATACACGGTTAACAGTTGTGCGCCGATTGAGGGCGGGGGGGAAGTTACACGTGAAAATGATGTTTATCCCGCGCCAACACAGATCCTATTTCGTTTCGTTTTTTATAGTTCTAAATTTCGCTTCACTTGTCTTTACTACACTCACTGTGAGTGAGGATTAGCCAATGAAACAGTCTGTTCTTTGTGTGCTATGCCAGAACTGTCAGTAAACCACTAGAAACGTCAACGCTGATTAATTAATCTATTTCTGACGTCATAGGGTCAAAAAACGCTCGTATGACATCTGACACGACCTTCCAGTACAACTTGCCAGATCTTCATGTAGTGTTGGTCATCTAAAGTATAAAAAAATCGATTCTACCGTTTCACATCAAGAACAAACATAGAGACTAAATCAACCTATTCAATTCCATTAACTGGAAGTAGAATAAATACTTCTCAAAATTCAAGAACTATACTTAGTGTTTACGACTAAAAGCATCGCTTTAGGACTTAAAATGTCGGTTAACTAGTTAGTGTCTGTTCTCAAGCGCAGCTAACTGTACACAGACAGTCTAATATTTGTTATATATTTACAATAGACAACGTTAAACATGGTCACGGTAAATGTTTTTATTTACAAGAAACGACGGCGACAGTGAATATGGCCATGTTATATGTTTTTTGTTTTAGTTGTCGTGGTCTGACAAGGAGAGCTGTCTAGTCTTTCGGATGGGACAAAAACCCGAAGTCCCGTGTACACATTGGCATGCACGTAAACGATCCCTTGGCAGTTGAAATTCGATATAAGAGTAGGCCGTAGCGCCGCTGCCCGGGCAAAATTGCCCTCATAGCACACTACATGGCGTATGCCCGTCTCCATTAACTCAGTTTAGGAGCAGAACAGTGGGACGTTAAATCCCATTTTATTTCATTTTTTTTTCAGTTGTGTTTCACTTTCACGTCATTTGTTTACTGAAGATATTCGACTTTTAGCCAAGACATTCTGTCATGGAGCCTCGTTCTGGGTTGATAATGGTGATGTTGTGAAGGCAATTAACATAGGTAATTATAAATACGTTGCTATTGGAACCAGCGATGGATTTAAAACTGAACAAATAATGGTGCCCCGATATATATAGAAAGTGCAGGATGACAGCACCACACACAAACAAAACCCACGGACAAAAGAGAGGATGAAATGAGGTTTAACGTCCACTCGACACAAACTAGGTCATTTTCGAGACTAACATATGGTTCAATTTTATTTCAGTAATTCGCTTGCGCATCTATAGGGGTTTTTACCAGTAGGGGCAACAGGAAGACCCGGAGAAAACCTAAGAGGTTAGACATGCGACCCTACTCCTTGTCACGTACCATAGGGGACGCGATACCACCCCAGCTGAACCCCCCTCTCTCTCTCTTTCTCTCTCTGCTTTCTCTCCCTATATGTCTGTCTCTCTCTCTCTTTTATACAAATTATGTATTTGTTTATTTTTTCAGGCAGTGTTTCTTTACGTCTTGCTAGAAGTCTGGAAGATGCCGAGTTATGTATGAAAGTTCTACCATTGTTGATTCTAGCTTGTATTTTAAACAACAGGTAGGTCAAGGAAATATAATATTGATGGACTTCCAATTTACTTTCGGGTTCATCATTACAGTTTAATGTCACATGTGTTTAATGTCTTACTATTCTGGATCAACTAGGATAATGAAGACGGACATACGCCAAGCAATGACCTATGGGGGACATTTTGACTTGACAGCGCCTTATGACCTACTTTAATTTTGATTTCTGACTGTCCATATTCCTGAAGCAATGGCCCTAGAGTGGGACGAGGTCTAATCAAACAAAACACTGAGAGCAGTAAGCTAACTCTCAAGCGAAATACATAATTTGCTGTATATTTGTATACATAATTTCTGTATTATTTTTATAATGTGTATATTTTATATTTATGTGTATATTCGACATGTATATTTGTGTGTATATTTTTATTTATGTGTATATTCGAGGTGTATATTTGCAGGATAAATGAAGCGATAGAATATTTACTGGAACTGAAAGATCTCTCTGGTAATCATAATTCTAGATGTGGTCGAGCCTGGTATTTTATACTGGCCATGGAACTCATGCTCGTGTCATGTAAGTTGTCTTATACTTGTCATGGACCTAATGCACGTTTTTATATACTAGCTTAGTGGTCTAGAGTGTGGAGCCTCAACCTATAGCTGACCGGTCAGCTCTGGTTTCGATCCCTGGTGTGAGCGTATGTGGCTTGGAGACAGGAGCGCCTTCTCAAGCTCGAAGGTTTACTACGGGTACTCCGATTTCCTCCCACAGGAGAAACCCTACGCGTGCATTTAGATAATACTTGTCTATGATACCACCTTCGGTGAACGCGGACGTTCACTGCTTAGAACAACCACAGCAAGATGTTTTCTATAGGGTCGTCCTATTGGACCGTTTTCCCAGCGCCAAACGTCCAAATTATTTTCAAATATGGTATAAGATGAAAACCAACAATAATTGATTGATTTACAGGTCACCCCATTGAACCGTTTTGCCAGTGTCAGATGTTCGCTTCTGTTTATCTGAGAAATTATGACGTTGTTGAGGATGAAAATATACCACGATTCTATGCCGCAATGGACATGGCCGTTTGGTAAGATATCTGTTTCTTATAATCTTTTATATCAGATGGTTGAATTAATTTTGATATATATTATCCTTCATCATATGGTTCAGTGCCTACTCTAATGTACCCACAGAGACAAACATGTCTTTGTATAAAGAAATCAGTGCTTTGAAAATCTGGAATCCATGTTTTGAAAAAAAATGCGACGGAGTCTTGTGAATCTGGCATGGGGAAACGTAGTTTTTTATTTTGATCATCGACCACTTTCGATTTCCGTTTCAAAAGTTGTGTATTGTCGACGTATTCCCACCACCACCTAAAGCACGAAAATTGCATGGCAGAACATCATCAAGGGCAGGTAACAGTGAAGGTTCGTTTGCCTTTGGATGTTACTTTGGGCCGTTTATGATACTGACATACGGTTATAAATATAATGTATTTGTGCCACAGCTTAATTTTCCTGAAAATGTGTGGGAATGGAACCCCGAGTTAGTCTTGCTCCGCTCCGGCACATACATATTCTCACGGTGACTTTGGTTGTAATGCACAGTAGCTGGGTGACCTTGGTTGTAATGCACTGTAACTCGGCGACCTTGGTTGTGATACACAGTAGCTCGAGGATAGTGGTGGTTATTATATAAATTTGAGGTGTAATGTCGAGAAAAACGGTGACCATAAAATTAATATGACGGTGGTTGTAAATCCGAATGCATTATGCAGATAGACATAGACCAATTATCGAAATTCATAAAAGATTACAGGGAGTTGCATCTGGTATTGACGTGTCTAGTAAAAACAACTGATGGTCACACCCACACCCCTTAAAAAACCCCACAAAAACGGTTTGAATATTAATTACGTGCCTTCAGTATTTGTGGTGTAGGAGGTCCTGGTCATTCTGCAATTCTGGTTGGAAGAACGGTCAGAGATAATAGTTTGATTATTAGGAAAATCCCCCCCTCTATCTCTCTCTCTCTCCTCTACCCCCTCTTTCTGTCTATCTTCAGGTACTGTCGTCAGTGCGATTGGAAGAATGATCAGAGATGGTTTGATTATTGGGAAAGTTACCAACCAGACCAGAAGATACTTCCGGCTGTTTTAGGACGACTGAAGAAATTGGAATGTATGCTGATCTCTTTATGGAAGGCCATAGACGCCAATATTGAACAGTCCGTAAAGAGAATCGAACCGTTTATTGGAAAGGTAATTGCAGTCTAAAAATCGGTCGCATGTTTTTAATGATTATGACGGTTTTCCCACGTGTTTCTCTATAAAATAACCGGCGTGTATTAGTTTGACAATCCTACAAGAGAACTTCCTGCGTTAGACTGCCCTGTGCGTGTTGAAAGACTGGATAATCTGACTGCGTCAGTCAAGGCTAGACAGTATTTCGTAGAAAACCAACAGCCCGCATTACTCGGTGACACTGGAGGCCCAGACGGGATCTTGTGCCTCATTCAAAACCATCGGTCACCACACCCTTGCTGTTGCCTACTTTTAATTCTCATTTCAACTGCCAGGGAATCTTTAACTGGGACCAATTGTATACACAAGACCCAACCTTTACGTCCCATCCGAAGAACTGGACATTTATACTTGCAAATTGATGTAGCCTAATAATTATTATTTACAATTTATTACAGGAAATTTCCCAGATGAAGTCAGTTGTGAAGCAGGTGCGCGGAATACGGCCACGATTTTACCATCTGCTTTCCTATTTTCACATGTTGAAGCGACAGAAGTCAAAAGCTAGGAAATATTTAATGAAATCGATGAAATGTGCCGAAAAACAGGACAACAAACTGGACTATAAGTGGGCACTCAATTCGTGGAGCAACTGGATAACACCCTCATCAGTGGACTCACAGAAATATGACTGGAATACAATGGTTAAAACTCACTTACTGGAGTGGAAATTAATAGCTTCAAACTCAGAAATAATTCATAATTTTCCACTTCCGGGAAAAGGATCTTTATAACAGGATGTATTTCATTGATTAAATAAATGGTTAGAAACTGTAGTGTAGTTTGGCCGGGTGGGGAGGGGCATGGGCATAGGGTCGTTCTTTTGGTCCAAAAGATGCATTTCATAGGTTGAACCTGGCCCAACAAATGAAATGAAATGGGGTTTAGCATCCTACTGTTCTGCTCCAAACTGGGCTAATCAAGGGGGACATCATACAGTGTGCTATGAGGGAAATTTTGCCCGGACAGTGGCACTACAGCCTACTCTTATATCGAATTCCAACTGTCAAGGGATCTTTTACGTGCACGCCAATGAAAACGTGGGAATATAAAAAAGTCAGAATTATAATTTTTATTATTTTATTCAGTATTTACATCTGTACATAATGTAGAATATATATTTTAAAAAATCATTTTTTATCTTCTCTTACAAATATTGTTTTATAACAATTAGGAGGACAATAGGGCTATTACATTTCAAATATAAATTTTATTTCTGGTTTGAACTAACATTAGGCCTACACGGAAAACGATACTATCCAGTGTTTATATCAGCCTGAAACATCCTGGTTCCCTACGATTTAGATAAAGAGCTTGTTATAATAGTTTAAAAATAGATACATGTAATTCAAAATTAATACAATGAAAATTTTAGCCAAATTACTGAGTGATGTTATGAATGTTCGGAGATGTAGTGTTGATTGTTAGTTGAATTTTTAAATCTCGCAGACATTCTAATCCATTTAAATCTCTGTCATCCGATGTTCTAGAGAGTTGATTGTAGGCTTGTCATGTGAATAAATGGCTAAATAGTAATTTAGAAAACTTTCAGGCCTAAAGACAATCTAATTAAAATATAGATCTATATTTCGTTTCGTTTTTTATACTTTCGATGGCCTACACTCATGTAGATCTAACAAGTTATAGTGGGAGCTCACGTTCTATGACGTCAGGTATCAAGCACGGGACATTTGACCCGATAACGTCAGTCATTCGATTAACCAATTAGCGACCGCCATGCTTTTTAAAATCTACTTTTGTTTTGTTTTGATTTCTATCCGCTGGTGTTAGTATAGACGTCATTGGCTGGTAATATCTACCCACAGTTCCACGCATGAAAAGGTCAAACGGTCGATTCGACAGACCATTTGATTGGCTGACCCCTCATTTCAGGCAGAACACCAGTTAAATAACAAGTCCTCCAGATCCAAGAGTAGTAAAGACAAGAAAAAACGAAATTTTGAACTATAAAAAACGAAACGAAATTGAATCTGTGTTTTAATCAGATTGGCCTAAATAAAGACCTGCAATAGGCAGATTTAGCTCTTGCATAATGTATCTTTAATGTGGAAAAATGAATTACAAGAACTTTCATAATGTTGGATTTAAATTGAATATATACATACACTATCATAATCTGATGATGAAGCTTGTGATTTCCTTTTTCTATATAACTAATCTATAAATTAAACGCTAGGAAATAGATTACATAATGGAGCTCAAACATTTATTTTCCCAAAAGCAAAGGTTATTTGTATGGCATTTCACCTCCTTAATCATTGCTTTATTAGATTGTTTCAATTGATCAGTCAACTAATCAAAATTAGGACATATCAAGAAATGTACTTTCTGCTTAGGCTTTTATTTTGTCTTCAAGTCAATTAAGTAGTTCAATGAAAATAACTGACCACAACTGCTGCCCAAAAATAGATAATGTAAAATTAATACATTGAAAATTTTAGTCTGAGCAAAGTTAATTGTTTATTATCCATTTTATGTAGTAGTGGTTAAGAGTCGAAATACTTGTAACCATTGCTTTATGGTATGAAATATATGAAAGCACACCTATGAATGTGACCCAGTTTATATACACCAGACATAAAATAAATATATACACCTCTATTGACCCTACTAGCAGATTAAAATAGCCATTTTATAAAATCCATATCTGGGTCAAGTATAAACAAATTAAATCAACCTGTTTTTTGGTTACCAATATTACAACATAGTCTGATACCTTTGACCGTGTTATCATTGTTCCGGTTATTTGGCATCATTACAGCCATGAAAGTGAATGTTCAAAGACCACACAAATCACCAGCACTGCATACTAAGATATCGATCTTACAGACATGGTAACAGTCTAACACAGTCAAAGTATCAGGCTAACACAGTGATGGTAACAGGCTAACACAGTCAGGGTAACAGGCTAACACAGTCAGGGTAACAGGCTAGCACAGTCAAGGTTTCAGTCTAACACAGTCAGGGTATTGGTCTAACACCCCAAAGTATCAGTCTAACACAGTCAAGGTGTTGGTCTAACACATCAAGGTATCAGTCTAACCAGTCAAGGTATAAGACTAACACGGTCAAGGTATCAGTCTAACACAGTCAAGGTATCAGATCTATGTTATAATACCATGATAGTGAATATGAATTAAAGTTACTACATGTATGTATATATATACAAGGTGAATCTGTAACCCCACAAAAACCTTAAATGATTCCAATTTTATATAGAAGTATAATTATACTCCAAACAATTTGCATAAAAATAGTAAGTGCAGGAGGACCTCACTACACACAAAACAAAAATTTACAAGATTAACCTGTGGACAAAACAGAAAAGAGACATAGCAAAAAAAAATATTAACAGATATCAAATCAAGTGAATGGATCCCGGGTATAATCATAGTCCCAGTATTAAACTCTTGTTTGATGTAATGAATACAAAGTACACAAAAGTAACAAAATGAAAAACAAGTATGGCTGATTACATATCCCGATTCAAAATTATCCCTCTTATTTAATATATTACATTGCCCTAAAGGTTAATTTCAAAATTCCAGTTTCAAATTACCCCCCTGCTCCCTCCTTCCCTCACTCACACAGACTGCTAGCCCTTACATTGTAAATTCCATCCAAACGACTAGGGAAAATCTGAATGAACGTTCTCAGCAGGGATCAAACATACAACCTCCAGGCTACCAAGACAGCATCAATTACCCACTGTGGCCTCTAAAATATAAGTAGTGAGGATGACATATAGAAAGCAGGGTATGGTGACTTTCTATAGAACTTGCTATATTTTATTTGAGGGATGCTAATTGCAGGCTGGTTGGGGAGGTTCAGATGTTTCCAGAGACCAAAATGGCCGCTTTCTATGAATGAGAATTTTGGGAAATATTAGGCCTACCCCTAACCCTAACCCTTTCTAGAAGAATGAACTTAGATCCAATACACATTTTACCCCTCCTAAAAGGATTAGGGTTAGGGTTCGGGTTAGAATTCCCCAAAAAAGTCATTTATATAAAGCGGCCATTTTGAACTCCGGGAATACACGAACCTCCCCAACCGGCCTGCAATTAGCATATCTGAATTTATTTAGGTTGTTGAAATCATTAACAATAAATTCACCTGAACATAAGCCCTACGTATATAATAGTTCCAAGTATGTGTCATGTACAAGGCAGGGTATAATAACTATCTACAAGCCGATACCATTATTTATTTAGGTATATCTCCAATAACATGCTATACACCAGTACAGTACACCTGTATAGATCACTAATTACCTATACTATAATTTACCTGTACACTATAAATAACTATATATACAAAATATTACAAGATTACATGTACATTAAAAAAAAACAGAGAAAAAAAGGTTGACTAATTAAAACATTGAATCAAATTTTTACCTCCAAGCTCTGATTCAACATGAACAATATAAAAGCATTTCTCAGTAAGGAATAAGATAGGGTTTGACTGTCAATAAAACATGTATTCAGGGTGCTTTAGCCGAGGATATATAAAGGATAGGGTCCTGTTTTACGAAATTTTAACTAAAGATAAAATTCAAATTTTAGTAGATACTTAATTTTGATTGGCTAAGCACTTAAATCAATCTAATATTGTCAAATCAAATTACCGAAACTTGGATTTTATCTTAGTTAAAAATTCGTAAAACAGCCCCCAGGTAAGTTAATGGGATTACTGAAAAATAAGAATGACATAGTGTTCCACACCATATATATAATATATATTTGGCCTTATTAGGAAATATATTATAGTTGACTCATAAGGAAATAAATAATATTTGATTTATAAGGAAATATATAACAGTTGAATTGAAATATATAATAGTTGACTTATAAGGAAATATACTATAGTTGACTTACAAGGAAATATACTATAGTTGACTTATAAGGACATATATAATAGTTGACTTATAAGGAAATAAATAAAAGTTGACTTATAAGGACATATATAATAGTTGACTTATAAGGAAGTATGTAATAGTTGACTTATAAGGAAGTTTGTAATAGTTGACTTATATAATCTAATACTTGGCCTTATAAGGAAATATATAAAAGTTTACCTCATATTTAAGCAGATAAAAGCTTGTCTACCTTTCAAGCTTGTAAATGAGAGAAATATTGGTTATATACAGTGCTCTATTATATCTGCAAGCTTGCAAAATTTTGGGAGATGGGGAGCTGTCAATGTAGTGCCCCAAAATGAGACAATTTTTTAAAACTAATGAACACATATTTACAATTTATTTCCCACAGCAATGCAACTGCAGATTGAACCGCTCCAATTGAAACTACACCATGTTACTGATCATCCCCCTTTTAACTAAGATATGAGAGAGAGAAATGGGATTTAACATCACTCGACACAAACTAGGGGATTTTGGGACTAACATGGTTAAATCTTATTTCAATAATTTGCTTCCGTGTAGGGGTCTTTAGCAGTGGGAGGAAACCGGAGGACCCGGATAAAACCCAAGAGGTTGGACAGGTGACCCTAGTACAATCGGGAAAGCGAAACTAGTCAGTTGACTCAATGACAGACCTTATGAAACTGCGTGCACGTGCTAACTATTCGGCCATCCAACCCCCCCTGTATAAGATAGAAACAAAACAATTCTTGTATAAATATAGACGATAGATAATAATAAAAATTGTTGTAAATATACAATATTTCATGATTTACATACATCACATGTTGTTTAACGTCCTACTGTTTTACTCCAACTGGGATAACGAAGACGGGCATACACCAGTGTGCGATGATGGACAAGGGGAAACCACGCTAGAAAATCTGGATGAACTTTCTCAGCAAATGAAATGAAATGTGGTTTAAATCCTACTATTCTCCTGCAAACTGAGAAAATGAAGACGGGCATACGCCTTACATTGTTCTATGAGTAAAATTTCCCCCGAAAGCGGCAGCGGCACTCATGCCTACTCTTATATTGAATTCCAACAGTCAAGGGATGTTCCGCATGCACGTCAATTTGTACATGGGACCTGGGTTTTTCGTCCCTATGGTCTACTCCGATATCAAATTCCAACATGCATGTCAATGTGTACATACAGGTTCTGTTTTTTGCCCCATCCCAATGACTGGGTTAATGCAGACAGGGTACCCCTTAAAACAATGTGGTATAATATAACACCCCTTAAAAAAGTAATAATTTAGATAACATTTCAGGCCTAAAAAAAGGCCTACAATAGGCAGATTTAGCTCTTGCATAATGTAGGTTTAAGTTAAAGATTTCTTCTTTGTTAAACTCATAACAAAAGGAGTCTGTTGCATTAACTTCTATAACTTATAAGTATGGAGACCTACATACTTCGGTTTACATTCATTTCCATTTTTACAATATTTATCAAAAATTTCCTGTTCCATTTACACAATTTTCACATCAGGCAATTAACAATTTCACAATCTAAATGAATCTCAAATGAAGTGAAATGAATTGTCAAAAATCTAAAACAAAATAGATCAAACACTGGTTGTCAAAGGCTATGGTTATAATCCTATATAGATTTACCACTGGTTGTCAAAGGCTACGGTTATAAACCTACACAGATGAATCATTGTGTTACTGGTTATCAAAAGCTATGATTCTGACTGGTTATTTTGTGTTAATCTATTGTTTTTTTAAATTTTTAATATTCCTCAATATTTTCAATGTATTTGATTGGATGAAATAATCATGTGACATGCAAGGACGAATAGTGAAATATTGAGTAATGAAGGATGATTTATTTCCACGATCTGACTTCGTTGATTTCCCACTGTTGCCTAGAAACGGATGAATCACATGGTTGTAAATGTAACGAATCATCTTTACCAATCTCCACACACGAATTGTGTTCTGTATGTTTTACTTGTTTCGTTGACTGAAAAAGAGAAATTGGGTTTAACATCTACTCAACACATACTAGGTTATTTTGGGACTAATATATGGGTCAATTTTATTTCACTAATTTGTTAGCGCATAGGGATCTTTTGCAATGTGAGGTAACAGGCAACCTAAAGAAAACCCATGAGGTTGGACAGACGACCCTACTCCTTGTCACGTACAAGCGAGAATCAAAACAAAGTCACCTGACTCAATGACAGACCTTTTGATTCAATGTGCAGGCATTAACCAATCAACTTCCCCCACCCCATTCACAGACCTACACTGGCTCTCGGTAAAAATTTGTGTAAACATATGATCTAATTATTTTTGAGGGAATACATCTTTAAGAATATGTAAATCATTTTACCTCATCATAATCCCACAAACCCTTGGGTTGTGTTTCACAGAAATGGCTCCCGGTATAAATTTGTGCAAACACATGATCTAATTATTTTCAAGGGAATACATCTTTAAAAAATTATATATTATATTACCTCATCATAATCCCAGAAACCCTGGGGTTGTGTTTCACAGAAATGTATATGTATCGTATCTCCATTCTTGGCTTGTAAACATCTTTCTCCTAGAGCTAACTGTCCTTTCATGTTTAATCGGAACATCTGAAACATTGTTACAACAACATGTACAACTAATAAATCTAATAATCTCATTGGAGAAGATCATCGTCACATGACCAGATAATCCAATGAAACAGGCTATTTATGAAAAAAAAGGCAAATAAGGAATGACCATTTGGGACTAACATAAATTACAATTATTTTCACTAATTCGCTTGTGCATAGGGGTCTCTAACATTTGGCGGAAACTGGAGGATCGGGAGAAAATCCAAGATGGTGGACGACTCTACTTCATGTCATGTACAAATGTGGGGATCAAAGCCAAATCACTTGACTCACCAATCGACCATTCGATCATCCATACCCATAACAAATGAAATGGGGTTTATTTAACGCCCTACTTTTTGCTCCAACTTGGCTTGTGAGAGAGAGAGAGAGAGAGAGAGAGAGAGAGAGAGAGAGAGAGAGAGAGAGAGAGAGAGAGAGATGGAGTTTAACGTTCACTCGACACAAACTAGATCATTTCGGGACTAACATATGGTTTGATTTTATTTCAATAATCCAAAGTACCTGGAGAAAACCCACAAGGTTGGACAGGCGACCCTACTCCTTGCCAAGTACAACCGGGGATTCGAAACTACACCAGTTGATCCAAAGGCAGGCCGTATGATACTCTGCACGCTAACCATTCGGCCACCCAACCCCCCCTTGCTAATGAAGATCGGCAAACACCCCAAATTAATGTACATGTGACCATATCTTACCTGATTACCGCCAGCATGGTGACAATAATAAGCTCCGATTGGTCCACCACCAACAGACTGACCAACCGTATCCCAACATTTATTCCCATCTGCAGTCTTAAACTGAAAAAATAAAAAACAAAATGTTTTGTAAAGAAACTGAAATGAAATGGGGTTTAATGCCCGACTGTTCTGCTCCTAACCTGGACTAATGAAGATGGGCATACGCCATACAGTGTGCTATGAGGGATATTTTTTGCCAGTAGCGCTACTTTTATATTGAATTCCAACTGCCAAGTGATCTTTTACAGCAAGGCAATGTGTACACAGGACCTCGGTTTTTCATACCATCCAAACAACTAGACAGCTGTCCTTGTCAGGTCCTCTGTCCTGTATCACTAACAAGGGGGAACCACGCCGGAAAATCTGAATGGACTTTCTAGGCCAATGCGGGGATCGAACACCCGACAGACAAGCTAGCGAATTTAAATATGACAAAAGATTATTAACAATGCATTATATGTCAGAGCTAATTCTTTTTATTACAGGTCTTTAGTTTGGCTTCATATATATCGTCCATTGGCTAATCATGCTATTTTACCAAGATTTCATCTAATAGCTAGGTTGCAGCTATGGTAGGTGTGGCATCAGGAAGGGTAAGCTTACTCTTCCAGGAACCTTTTACCACTGTTTGTCATGTATTTTGTACACTGTTGAACTTGGTTTTATTTTATTTAGACATTTATCAATATGACAAGTTTATTATCAATTCTCTAGAGCATTGGGTGGATGAGATTTACATTTTAAATAAAAGTCAAACTTACCTCCCCCCAAACCTTATTACGAGGTAACGGAGGAAAACGTTCAAATACTTCATAGGCTACGTTCTCCATGAACCATTTGAAACTTTTACAATTATGTTCTTTTTTAAATTCTAGTTGTTTACTGATATCACCAATTGGATACCCTCGTACAGACGGCTCTCGGGTATAAAAGTATTCTTTAAATTCATCATCTAACCAAACTTCTACCACTCTCATGTAATTCTAAAAAAAGAAATGAAATCATAGAAATGGGGGCTTAACGTCCTACTGTTTTGCTCCGAACTGGCTAATGAAGACGGGCATATGCCATAAAGTGTGCTATGAGGAAAATTTTGCCCGGACAGCAGCACTACAGCCTACTCTTATATCAAATTCCATACAGTGTGCTATCAGACAACAACTACTAGTTTTATTCTAAAAGCATGATGTTCGAACAACTATTCTCTGATCGATATATCAAGCACAATGACATAATATCTACATGGATTAAAAAAACAGTAACAAAAAGAATCTAAGACGTAAAGGATATTTAACAAAAACAACAAGCTAAATGTCTGTGTTAATTGTGTCTTGTCGCTTTATTTTTCTTTTCCGTTTTATTGCGTATAATGCGGTCCTCATGCACTTACTATTTAGCAGAAGTCTAATTAGTAATTAGATTTTTCGGAATCTGAGAAAAGTTTTGTACAAGACTTACCAATAATATAACAGGAATTTTGGCGTCAACTTTTCCAAAACCATAAGGCATGTGATTTCTGTAAACGTGACCCACACGAGAACATGGAACCCATTCAATACTACCCCCACATTGCCATATCTAGAAAGAAATACAAAGCAATTACAATACTTTTTCCGTTCTGCCATAAAATAATCATAACAAGCATCTGAAGTCACACAGATAGAGAGAAATGGGGTTTAACATCCAATCGACACAAACTAGGTCATTTCAGAAATAAAACATGGTTCAATTTTATTTTAATAATTTGCTTGCCTGAAGGGGTTTTTAGCAGTGGGAGGAAACCGCAGGACCTCGTAAATACCCATGGGGTTGGGCAGGTGAATGGAAACCACGTCAGTTGACTCAATGACAGACCTTATGATACAGCGCGCACATCAGAAAACATTCAGAGAGAGAGAAAGAAATGGGGTTTAACGTCCACTTAACACAAACTAGGTCATTTCGGGACTAACATATGGTTTAATATTATTCCAATAATTTGCATGCGCGTAGGGTTCTTTAGCAGTGGGAGGAAACTGGAGTACAAGTGACCCTACTCCATCAGAAAACATTCAGAGAGAGAGAGAAAGAAATGGGGTTTAACGTCCACTTAATTGACACACACTAGGTCATTTCGGGACTAACACATGGTTTGATATTATTCCAATAATTCGCATGCGCGTAGGGTTCTTTAGCAGTGAGAGGAAACCGGAGTACCCGGAGAAAACCCACGAGGTTGGACAAGCCGCCCTACTCCTTGTCGTGTACAACCGGGGAATCAAAACCACACCAGTTGACTCAATGACAGACCTTATGATACAGTGCACTGCACATCTGAAAACATTCAAATGAAATATCTAATCCATAAGTTCTGAAAAAAAGAACCCAACCAAACTGACCTTGAAGGACAACTCAAAATTTTCTCCTCCCCAGATTTGCATTCCAGGATCATATCCACCCATTTCAAAAAAATATTTACGGTCCATCGCAAATAATCCACCAGCATGTGTCGGAGATCTGTTAAAAATAAATACAATTTATATCAGAAATGACATGGGATAGCGTCCTACTGTTCTGATAATGAAGACGGACCTACGCCATACAGTGTGTTATGCCAATGTCTAGACAGAAATGGGGTTTATAATCTCCTACTGTTCTGTTCCTACTGGGCTAATGAGAGAGAGAGAGAGAGGAATGGGGTTTAACGTCCACTCGACATAAACCAGGTCATTTCGGGACTAACATATGGTTTAATTTTATTTCAATAATTCGCTTGCACGTAGGGGTCTTTAGCAGTGGGAGGAAACCGCAGTGCCCGGAGGAAACCCACGAGGTTGAGAAGGCACCCCTAACTCAATGCCACATACGCTCACACCAGGAATCGAAACCACAGTCGCAAGCCAGAGGTGATCGGCCAGCTAGAGGTCGAAGCGCGGCACTCTAGACCACTAGGCCATCCCAACCACCCCTGGGCTAATGAAGACGGACCTACTCCATACAGTGTGCAATGATCGAAAATTTTCATTCCCTGACAGCCTACACTTACATCAAATTCCAACTGCGCAGGGATTTTTTTACGCAAATGTGTGCACAGAACCTCTGTTTTTGGTCCCATCCAAATGACTAGACAGCTGTTCTTGTCATGCCCTCAATCCTGCACTACTGACGAGGGGAAACCACGCTGGAAAATCATGATGAACTTTCATTTGTGTGTTAGCGAGTAAAAACACCACAAGGTTTAACAGAAATCCCTACTGCTTGTCATTTACAAGCAGGGAATTGAGACAGACCTTATGAACCAAAAGCACATCTGTTAAATCAGCCGCCCACCCCGTCTGTTTAAGACGATAATAAAACTCAACTTACTTGTAGGGTTCTGAGTGATAGGTCCTGGTGGTGAGCTCCCTCTGTGGAACTTGACTCTCTTTATACAGGAAACCCCATTCAAAGATTCCACGATGATGGGTTGTGGTATAAACCGGACGATAGCGGAAATTATCCCAATCTATACCATCAACAATCGGCACAGCCATTATAGTTCTACAATACACAAATATTATATAGGTTATATCGGGACTAACATGGAAATATTCTGTGGAAAACATCTGGTTATTCATTCATCGACTCACGAGGAGGCTCCAGTATGTGAGAAATAGTCACTTTACCATTCCAGGGTATGCTTAATCTCACAATGCTCTTGCCACAAAAACAAAAAATTCTACTTTGACATGACATGAAGTGAGAGAGAGAGAGAGGGAGAGAGAGTGTTTATCTCCAACCCAAACAAACTAGGTCATTTCGGGGCTAATATATTAATATATGGCTCAAATTTATGTCATAGGCAGTGGGAGGAAACGGGAAGACTTGGGAGAAAAACCCACAAGGTTGAACAAGCAACCTACTCCTTGTCTCGTACAACCAAGAATCAATGACAGACCGTATGATACAGCGTTCACTTGCTAACTAATCGCCCCCCCCCCCTTATTTTGAACTAAATCAAACAAGTTTAGCTGCTTTAAATGCAGACGAGCAAAGTCCAGATGTTTACCGTGAAACAATTTCTCTTCAAATCAAAAACATTCTGATCTTTCAAATGCTTTCGATTTAAAATATTTTGACACGTTTTTCCTGGTTGTGTGAAAATAAATATACAAAAGAAACAAATATTTTCTTGTTTATTTCCAATTTTTTATATTTCTCTGTTAGCCAAGTTATTTAAAAGCTTTTTTCTAATAAAACCCAAAAGAAGGTGAATTTGTATTGTTCGTTTCTGTTGTTAAATACAGCTGTGCAAATTTTCTGCATGCAGAGCTGCGCTTTATTTTGGTTTTTCGATATAAAACCGTTGAGAAAAATATTGAAAAACTGAATCACGTAAACATGTATTATGCAAGAGCTAAATCTGCCTTTTGCAGGTCTTTCTTAGGCCTGACATGTTATATAAACTATTAATTAGACATTATCCAGACCATAATCAACAATTCATGGCATCAGATACTTGAGATTTTAACTAGATTAGAACAGTTCACCATTTAAAAATGCGAAAGCGAGGCTAAGACATGAATATACCAGTGCCCTGGTTACCACAATGCACACACCTTGTTAAAAGAACAGTGATAACTTGGCTCAAAATGAAGTATTTTGCATGAAATTTACAATATATTCATTTTACATTATTTATTTTTGAACTATTCTAGCAAGAACGACCACCGCTTTATCTAAATCTTACATAATGTTTCTTTTAGATGGGCCTCTGTTTAAATAGAATCCAAAACTGAGACAGTATCTATATTTGATGTTTGATTTAGTTTTTTTATTAATCAAACACCAAATATGAAATTTGAGGAAATTTTAGTGTCAGAAAATTTGATATTACATGTATCAGCGACTTTCAGAATTTTAAAAATAAAACTTTAAAAGAATGGAACATCTTTGTGTTGATTTTTGTTTTTGTTATTGTTGAAAGGTTTGTATTCGATGAACGTGTGTGTGTTGTCAACTACATCTGTCTATTTACTTGGGGGTTTAAAATGTCACCTTAGACAACAAAACTAGTTTAATATTTAAACAACGGAATGTAGCAGACGGCTATTCACGGTGTTTACATCGTCAATGTCACCTGCAGAGTTTGAATCGCCGGTGAAAGAAGATAATTCTAAAATGGTAACTCAAATATTTAGAAATTCCTAAATGAATCTTTATTCAAGTCACCAAACTCTTAAGAAGTTCATTTATATTTGTCGAAATTCTTGAGAAAATTGGTCAAATTCTAGTACAGAAATTTCAAATTCCTGTCAAGAATGTAATGTGTCAAGTTCTTCGGGAGCAAAAGTTTAAAAAACTTTCAAAATTCCATCTAATCATTTCCTAGACTGTGTTTTCCTAACAAACACCTCATCATCAATTACAACATTTGTTTTTCTACCAAGTTATTTCTGTCAATTTAGGAATTTAAAAAAATCCATAGTTCAACGATTTTTTTTACATTTGCTAATATGTATCTATTCTATAGTGGGCCTAGTTTCAGCAAGTATGTAATGCTGGGCTGACCGAGACTTCTATCTCTACGGTTGCAACAGGCCAGTATATCTAACAGTTAATATAAAATGTTATTAATAATATTAAGCTGCATGTAGTTACCTGTCATACGCTATTCTCGCCAACAAGGGAGGTAACCAGTTAGGATTACCTTCACAATGAGCATCAAGAAATACAATAACTTCTCCCGTCGATAACTCAGCCCCTCTGGTTCTCGTTCGAATAAGACCCAGACGTTCTTCGTTGCGATAAATCTTCACTTTACCGTTAAATCGGGTCATGTACTGGTCTAATTTATCCTTCAGATGTTCTGAAAGAAGAAAGAGAAAACTTGAAATGAAACTTGAAATGGGGTTTGGTTTAAACATATTTTATTACCACAAAGTAAATAGATCGCACAAAAGTAATATAAACTTACAAAAACATGAGGTTTAACATCCTACTCAGTGTCTTTTACTCCAGATAACGTAAACGAAATAGGGGATGAATTCCATGCAGTTTTTAAGTGTCCATTTTTCAAGAGTGACCAAATAAAATATTTAAAACCTTATTATTACCAATATCCTTCCTATGTAAAGATGCACAAACTTTGTCAAAGCGTTGAGTTAGAAAACCTTTATAAATTGATATTGATTATTGTAAATACATGTATGTTTAAAGGAACTGTCCAATGGTTTCTTTGGCTTATATTCCATATTGTTTTGAAAATTGAGTGAAGTCTGTGTCACTAGAGACACAGGACTGTGCAGAACAGTGGATGTTTAAGGCTAGCCCCTGGGTCGGTTCATTTTATTTGAATTATTCCTTTGTCATTTCTGCGTATTGTCCATATATTTGGTTTTGTGTAAATTATGTGTGGTGCAGTCACCCTGCACCTTTATGTATGAATCAAATCTGTCATTGACTGTATGAACTATTTTTGTAAATAGTATTCATCATAATCCTTGTAAGACATATAGAAATAGAAATTACAAATAAAACACTTATATGGATATACTACTTCTGAATTTATTAACAGGCTACGTTTCGATACTCATGCAGGTATCGTTCTCAAGCAATTATTTGCTTGAGAACGATACCTGCATGAGTATCGAAACGTAGCCTGTTAATAAATTCAGAAGTAGTATATCCATATAAGTGTTTTATTAGTATTCATCATCATCATCATCATTTTTATCAACATCATCATCTTATTATAATTGCTCCGACAGATTGACAGAGAAAATTGACAAGGCTACGAGGTCAATCTGAGACTAGCATGTTATAGTTTTAGTTCATTAAATCATATGCACTCGAGCAGTGTGATGAATGACAAGAACCAGGCGAAAATCCACAAGGTTGAGCAAAATAACCCCTCTCTCTTTTTTTGCGGCACTGTGGGATAGAACTTACAAATTGGAGGAACTACCCAAACTCCACATGGTTAGACAAAAACCCTAGGTGTGGGAACGACCCTACTCATGTGACATGCAGTTGTGGGAATGACCCTACTCATCTTCACATACAGGCGTGGGAGCGACCCTATTCATGTCATAAACAAGGTCATGCAGTGACCCACTCATTGTCACAAACCAGGTTAAGCAGTGACCCCACTCATTCTAACATACAAGGTTAGGCAGTGACCCACTCATCCTCACAGTGTGGGAGCTATATCATGCCACTTGACTCAATGACAGACCTTGTGATCTAAATTACAGAGATAGAGAGAGAGAGAAATGGGGTTTAATTCAACTCAATAAAAACTAGATCATTTCAGGAATAACACATGGTTCAATTTTATTTCAATAATTCGCTTAGCAGTAGCAGAAAACCCGGAAAACTTGGGAGAAAACCCAGGAGGTTGGACAGGCGATCCTTGTAGCGTATAACCGAGGAATTGAACCTACGTGCTAACCATTCGGCCATCCAAGCCCCCTAGACCAATCAGACACCCCTTCTCCTACTACAAGCATGAGAATTATTAAAATAAATATAATTTTATTTTACTCTACTCTCCGCCCCGCCGGCATCATTTTTTGATCCAGTATCCACACAGATGTCTAAGCCTGTCCAGCTTTAATCTACCAACAAGGGAGTGTTGCCGTCCCCTTCGTCTTTTCTAAAGAAAATATTCTATCACGTTAGTCCTGAAATGACCTAGTTTGTATCAAGCGGACATTAAACCCCATTTCTCTTTGTTCCACTCTGTTTCTGTCTTTCATCGTCAACATATGGAAGTTGAAGCAATATTTGAGAATCATATTATAACATTGAAGTAGGTTGTGAAAATAATAATAAATAGTCGAGTTTCATCAATATTATGTTAATAATACCGGACGAAATTTACTCTACCTGTTCCTGAACAAATACCTTTAATAAAATCAATATGGACACCTTTAACCACACCTGGATTGACGTACTGTTTTGTTGGCAGTTACAGACAAAGGATGAGAGAGAGGGAAATAGGGTTTAACATCCACTTGACACAAACTGGGTCATTTCGGGACTAACACATGGTTCAATTTTATTGTAATGATTCGCTTGCGTGTGGGGGTCTTTAGCAGTGGGAGGGAACCGGAGACCCTACTCTTTGTCATGTACAACCGGGGATTAGTAACCATGTCAGTTGACTCAATGACAGGCTTTATGATGCAGTATGCATGTGCTAACCATTTGGCCATCCACCCCCTCATTACCCCCCTCCCCCTCCCCCGGACAAAGGAGAGAGAGAGAGAGAAATGGGGTTTAATGTCCACTCGACACAAACTAGGTCATTTCAGGACTAACACATGGTTTAATTTTATTTCAATAATTCGCTTGCGCGTAGGGGTCTTTAGCAGTGGGGGGAAACCGGAGTGCCCGGAGAAAACCCACGAGGTTGAGAAGGCGCCCCTATCTCCATGCCACATATGCTCACACCAGGGATCGAAACCACAGCCGCAAGACAGAGGTGACCGGCCAGCTAGAGGTCGAAGCGCGACACTCTATACCACTAGGCCATCCCAAAACCCCCGGACAAAGGATGAATGAAAGAATGAAAATGAAATGAAATGGGATTTAACCTCCTACTATTCTGCTCCGAAGACGGACATACGCCATACAGTGTACTATGAGGGAAATTTTGCCCGGACAGCAGCACTGCGGCCTACTCTTATATCGTATTCCAACTATCAAGAGATCTTTTACGTGCACACGATTTTGTACATAGGACCTCGGTTTATCGTCCCATCCGTATGACTAGATAGACAGTTGTCCTTGTCAGGCCCTGCATCCTGCATCACTGACAAGGGGAAACCACACCGGAAAATCTGTATGACTCTCGCGACCAATGCAGGGATCAAACACCCGAGCCTCAGGCTAGCGAGTCAGAGTCTTACCCACTTGAAAGAATGGGGTTTAACAACTGGGCTAATGAAGAGGAGAAAGGGAGAGAGCGATATATAGGGTTCAACGTGTACTCAACACAAACCAGGTCAGTTTAGGACTAACACATGTTCGTAGTTCATCAATATATCTAACAATAAAATTGCATACCATCAAATTTAACAAAAGAAATATATTATGAATGAAATTTAACCATTAAAATCTTTTTATTTATCTATTTCATGTTATGTTGGGCAATTCAACAAACACATTTAATAATAAAACCAATAATATGCAAATTGATAATAAAAAACAAAAAAAAAAATTTTCTATAATGTTCTGTATTGTTTTTCTCCTATAATTTGCTGGGAAGCTCTTGCACAATAAAGTTAACAAAAAAAAAATTATAACATAAATATAATGAAATAAATGCATATTAATAGAAATCTAAGAGCTAAAATCTTTTTGTTTATTTTATGTTTTGTTCAACAGACTGATTCCATTAGACTAGTTTTCTCTTTGATCAAATACAATAGTATATTCATATAAGTTTAATGTTTGTTTAATGCTATGTTCAGCTACTACAAGTATTTCGCAATAGAACTCTGCCATTTACATAATTTCAATAAAGGAACATCTCGTCTGTAGCTAAAAGCTTCCCTTACTTTGACATTTAGGGCGTGTTTTACACCAAACACATACCGTCGTTTAAATGTTTTGTTAGTTTGTTGGCTGCCATTGTTGTAATCAAACTTAACAAACGTACAAATGATCGGGATTTGCCTAGTTTATCTAATATTTAGAGGCAGTTATTTTCATTATGCTGCACAGAATTTATAGAATAGTCTACCTTTTGTGGTTAACATGTGCAAAAATATTGAACTTAGTTTCGCTGCCAAACGTACAAATGATCGGGGTTTGCCTAGTTTATCTAATATTTAGATTATGCTGCATATATTGTATTGAATTGTCTACCTTTTGTGGTTAACATGTGCAAAAATATTGAACGTAGTTTCACAACACAATAAACCATGATATTTCAAATTTTATAAATTGTTCATGTGAACATGATACTATAGTAAAATCTATTATTATTAAAAGGCGTAAAGCGTTTCTATTCTTAGAAACCTTAAAATAGATGAAAAAGGTTGAAAAGCAGATATATTTTAAATATGAATGTATAAAGATTGTTATTGAATTCGAAGTCGTAATTTCAGAATGTTATTGAATGAAATGTCAAATATTAAAGATACATTTGGGGGGATTAGATAAAGAGCTGGCAGTTCTCACAATAATAGTTAAAAAGTGGATAATGTAAAGGGAATTTACTGACAATTTCAGTCAAATTGATCCACTCTGAACTGAGATTTTAGCGGTTGAATTTTCTGCCTAGTCTCGATCATCATTAGAAAATTCGGTACGATATAAAGCATAGTCTTGAGTCTTGATTGTCCATTGCTTGATTTAATCATGGGTGAGCGGGGAGCAGCAACTCAGATCCTAATCCAACAAATATCAAAGGCTAGCCTTGATATAGAAAGTTTTTTATGGTCTGGATAAGTTAATTAATGTCTAATTGATATTTTAGATAACACTTAGGCCTAAAGAAAGACCTGGACTAGGCAGATTTGTCTATTGCATAATGCATGTTTAATGTCATGTACATCTTTTAACCTTCATTTCTCCCTTAAAGCCCCAATAACACTCTTGTTGTAATTAAATAATATGTCCCAATCTTTATTCTGGCCAACAAATTGTATTATTTTACAATATTCAAATTAATTGATGATATAAATTTCATCTTAACACACCTAATTTAAAAAATTGGAAAAATTCAACTAATTGATTTGAAAAGTCTAATGTAAACCTTTTCAAATGTGACTTTGATTTAAAATATTTTCGAACCCTCTGGACAAGTAAAATAGGTTGTAATGGATAATTTACACAACAGGTAGGACACATAAACATCTAGTACTTAGAATAAGGCTATTATTTTTTTTCTAGAGCTGCCAGGCCAGCAAGAGTGTTATTGTCCCTTTAAGTACTCTTGAAACTAATTTTATTTTTTTCTATTTTTATATGACATGTTTTGAAGTTTAGAAAGGAATATCGAAAGATTGGTTTGTTGCAAACCTTTATTAAACCTTCTCCTGACATGCTTATCATGCATGTCCAAATAAATGAGGGAAATTTTGCCCTGAATGGTTAACATTTTAATATAAAAGTGAACGTACCTTTATCACTGAAATCGTCGACCATAACAACTTCATGTAGAAGATGCGAGGGTGTAGTATTTATAACGCTGTGTACCGTTCTAACTAGCGTAGACCAACCCTCGTTATGGAACACCAGTATAACACTTGCTGTTGGTAATTTCTCAGGATAATGCCAATATTTACATCTACAAAAAAATTGAATAACTTTATCAAGATTGCCCTTTGAGAAAAACAGTATTACTTTAAAAGGGCGTTGTCAGGAGGTTGGGGTGGGGGGGGGGGGAGAATCAGGTTTTAGAGGGATGGTTCATACAGAATAATCAACAGAAAGTATGGGCCTTTGGTCTAACATTTATTGCACAAAACCAATTCGCCCTACAGATAGATGGCGGTCCTACACTTTTCCAGAGAGCTACCACACAACCTCTGCCGCCCACACATGTGACACAACAAAGGAGGACAACTCTCGTAACGTATATGTGTAATTAAATATGTAAGTGATACATGTATTCAAAGTGTACTATGACAGATGGCTCGACATTAAAACAAAGTATCAACATCAAAACCATATCAATGTCTTTTTAAAAACCAGACATGGATTAATATAAATATAAATGTTCCAAATCAATATTTTGATTGTAACTTCATTTTTTTTGTCGTCTATATTTCATTGATTGCTTCTATTCATAATCAAAATTACATCTTAAAATTATTAATGGAGAGAGAGAGAGATCAAGTCCATCAATTAGAGAGAGAGAGAGAGAAATGGGGTTTAACTCCACTCAACACAATCTAGGTCATTTCGGGACTAATATTAGTTTAATTTCAATTCAATAATTCGCTGGCATGTGACGCAGGGTTCTTTAGCAGTTGGAGGAAACGGAAGGGCCCAGAAAAAAATCACAAGATTGGGCAGGCGACCCTACTCCTTGTCACGAACAACCGGGGATTCAAATCCACCCCAGTTGACTCAATGACAGGCTTTATGATCGAACAACCACCACCCCCGAAAAATATATCATGACATCATCCGACAATGAAAGCAATTATATCTGGCGATTTCCCTTCATCATATCTTTGTGAACTGAGAATTCAACCGTTATTGGACAGATATTCCTTATAGAAATGAAATGAAATGGGGTTTAACATCTTACTGTTTGGCTCCGAACTGGGCTAATGAAGATGGGATTACGCCATACATTGTGCTATGAGAAAAATTTTGCCCTAGCAGTGGTACTATGGCCTACTCTTATATCGAATTCCTAGCCAACAGATCTTTTACATGCACGCCTATGTGTACATTGGATCTTGGTTTTTCATTCCATTTGAATAATTAGACAGCTGTCCTTGTCGGGCCCTTCGTCCTGCACCGCTCACAAGGGGAAAACCACGCCAATTCAGGGGTCGAACATGCCACTTCCAAGCTAGCGAGCCAGCGTCTTACCCACTTAGCCACCTTGTCTCCTATTCCTTTTAGAGATATAATTTTTACAATATTACAGTTTACAGAGGATTCTATCCATAGTGCTAAATATTCTTCACATTTGACGCAGAGAGAGAGAAAGAAAGAGAGAGAGAGAAATGAGGTGTAACCTCCAGTCCGCTCGACACAAACTAGGTCATTTCAGGACTAACATATGGTTCAATTTTATTTCAATAATTCGCTTGTGTGTATATGTAGGGGTCTTTAATTAGCAGTGGGAGGAAACCGGAGGAACCATGAGAAAACCCATGGAATTCGACAGTCGACACTACTCCTTGTCACATACAACCAGTGAATCGAAATCACGCCAGTTGACTCATTGCATGTCGCAGGATATAAAGAAATCTTACTCGTCCATCCTTGTATCAGGAACAGTTCTATCTAGGGATATCTTATCACTGTTGACCATATTAAAACCATATTCTCGTATTGTCTGATCAGCTCGCGTTCTTTCATCCATCGCTGTATAAACAGGTTCACCGTTCTCACCTGTAATCATCCAATATAAACATTTATTATAAACTATGTCATCTGTAAACATTTATTTTATCAATAAACTTGTCTATATTTATTACCATATATTTATTACTTTTTATACTACGTCCATAAAATCATAACCAATGTATTAAAATTAAAATAGATAATAACAATAACATCAAGGAACGTTGAGTTGCCAAGTTGTCGTATATTGATGCAATGATTGGGATTATTACACCAGCTTTCATTTGATAAAGAGAGAAAGTGATAGAAATGGGGTTTAACGTCCACTCGACACAAAATAGGTCATTTCGGGACTAACATATGATTCAATTTTATTTCAATAATTTGCTTTTTGATAAATTTGATAAAGAGAGAAAGTGATAGAAATGGGGTTTAACGCCGACTCGACACAAAATAGGTCATTTCGGGACTAACATATGATTCAATTTTATTTCAATAATTTGCTTTTTGATAAATTTGATAAAGAGAGAAAGTGATAGAAATGGGGTTTAACGCCGACTCGACACAAAATATGTCATTTCAGGACTAACATATGATTCAATTTTATTTCAATAATTTGCTTGTGCATAGGGGTGTTTAGCAGTGGTAGGAAACCTGAGGATAGAGCGAAAACCCACGAGGTTGAGAAAACGCCCCTATCTCCATGCCACATACGCTCACACCAGGGATCGAAACCACAGCCGCAAGCTAGAGGTCGAAGCGCGGCACTCTAGACCACTAGGCCATCCCAACCCCCAGAATTTATGATACAATGCACACATCTTTAATCATTCCCCCCACCCATTCAATAAAAGAATAGTTTTTAAATCATTAACTTAAAACTGAATAGTTTGAACTGTTGTTCAAACATTTCAATGCAAGAGGACAGCTTTATCAGTAACATTATTGTTGAAAACAGACATTAAAGAGGCTTTTACACTTATGCAGACATCAAAACTGACAACCATGGTTCTCTTTCTAAGTCTCTATTATTGTCCTGATGGCGTTTTAATCCCTTGCAAACAGGATTTATCTAGCGATAATACCATGATTTTAATTTTTGTCAATTACTGTACACTTTCAAGCAATCTGATTAAAACACAGAGATCCTATTTCATTTTGTTTTTATAGTTCAAAATTTGTTTTACTACACTAGGATCTGGAAGAATTGTTACCCACATTCTGGGTGATGTGCGCAATTAGCCAATGAAATTGTCTGTTATGGTAAGTTCTTGGTGTGCTGTGCGGAACTGTGGGTAGATGTACATTTGCAAAGAAGACAAAGCATCACTGTTGATTGGCTAATTTGATGTAATGGAGGAAATACACATCTGAATTTTAATCAGATTGGTTTAAAAGTGGATGAAGCCATATTGTCGGTAAAATGCAAAATGACGATCAGTAGTTTTAAAGTTGTAATAAATAAAAGTAATTAATACCTGGTCCGCTACCAGGATGAACGGGAGCTGGTTCGTAATTCCCAGTCACGCCCTTCTTCATAACAGTTTTAGGTCGATCTTTCTCTGGCCGTTTGTCGTGAACCATGTCGTTGTGATTAAAATTATTGACCAATGGCAGCGGAACAACCTGTTCTTTAGCATCATCAACTAAAGAATTATCAACCGCGTCTTTAGCCTGAAATATTCAAATATCATAATAGTTTAAAACTACATAATGTAAAGGGAATATGCTGAAAATTGATCCACTCTGAACCGAGATTTTAACGATTGAATTTTCGGCCTAGTCTCAATCATCATTACTAAAGTCGCTACAATAAAAAACATAGTCTCGATTATCCATTCCATGATTAAATCATAAATGAAAGTTGAGCAGCAAATCGGATCTTAATCCAATAAATATCGCAGGTGAGAGATGACATCGAGAGTTGATTATGGTCTGAATAAGTTAATTAATGTCTTATTAATAATTTAGATAACATTTCAGGATTAAAGTAAGACCTGCAATAGGCAAATTTAGCTCTTGCATAATGTATATTTAATATTAGGCAACTTTATTTGATAAATTATTATATGTAACCATAGAAATTGCATAAATTAAAAATCTTGGGACACAGATGAACATCTGCAAAACAATATCCATTACACCTTCCGCTCACCTCAGTATAAAAAGATCTGAGTCAGCTTGATAATATTAGGGTATGTAATAATAAATTTCTATAACAAATGATGAAATCCAATTTCAAGATTTAGATTCAACTGATAGGTATGTAAATCAACTACATAAATATAAATATATAAAGCGTTCCTGTAAATAAACGTGACATCTGCCATTTTTAATTGAATGTTTCTCATAATCAATTCTCAGATAAACCAGGATAGGTTTCATATGAACAATATTTATCCTGTATGTCGCTTAGTACACATAATTTTAGTTATTAGATATATCTTTGTGATTTATATACACAGAGAGAGAGAGAAAGAGAAAGAGAGAGAGAGAGATATAGGGTAACCTTCACTTTACACAAACCTTGTTGTTTCAGGACAGGACATGTATATCTAATAATTTGATTGTACATAGGGGTCTTTAGAAATGACAGGAGACCTGAAGAAAACCTACATGGTTATGCAGGTGACCTTAATCCTTTTCACTTAAATGACTCAATGACAGACCTTACGTACACAGACCATTCATTTACCCAACCCACCAGTTGACTTAATGACAGACCTTATGATCTAAAGCGCGTGTGTTAGACCATTCATTCAAGCAAACACCCACTTAACTCAGTGACAGACCTATATGATCTAAAGCGCATGTGTTGGACCATTCTGGCACCTAAAACCCCATTTGACTCAAGAGAGAGAGAGAGAGAGAAATGGTGTTTAAGGTCGATTCGACACAAATTAGTTCATTTCGGGACAAACATATGGTTTCAGTTTTATTTCAATAATTCGCTTGCACATAGGGGTCTTCAGCAGTGGGAGGAAACCGGAGTGCCCGGAGGAAACCCACGAGGTTGAGAAGGCGCCCCTATCGCCATGCCACATACGCAGCGCTCACACCAGGGATCGAAACCACAGCCACAAGCCAGAGGTGACCGTCCAGCTGGAGGTCGAAGCACGGCACTCTAGACCACTAGGTCATCCCCCCGCCCCCATTTGACTCAATGACAGAACTTATTATCTACAACACATATGTTGGACAATATGTTCATCCGAAACCCCATTTGACTCAATTACAGACCGGTGAGACCGCATGGTTTAGACCATTCGTTCAACCAAATCCACATTTGACTCAGTAACAGACCCAACAATTCATCCACCCCTGTCCATAATTTATTCAGTAAGTTTGATATGACCAACATTTATCCCCGGTTGCCTGGTTCACATTCTGTCCTGTTTACTGTTTATAATGTGTATCACATGATGATTATATAATAGTTTTATTCCCTGTACAGTATATACGCCTATAGTCTAAATAACACGGGATTCATACTCTCTAAACATTGTATAAAACTTTTCAATCAAATTTATATGTAAACATTTTTATGTATTTATAGAAATGAAATGGGGTTTAATGTCCTACTGTTCTATCACGTGTTTCGGTGATAAATGTCTTGGCCAGTGTATTTTGAACTAATGAGTTAAAAAAAATTTGTTTAATAAGTCGATTTAATTTGGTGTGGTTTGTTTCATGTTTTGCTTATAATATATGTTACATGTTTCTGACTGGGCTAGAGAGAGAGAGAGAGAGAGAGAGAGAGAGAGAGAGAGAGAGAGAGAGAGAGAAATGGGGTTGAAGGTCCACTTGACACAAACTAGGTCATTTCGGGATTAACATATGGTTTAATTTCATTTCAGTAATTTGCTCACGAATAGGAGTCTTTAGCTGTTGGAGGAAACGGGAGGACCCAGAGAAAACCAACGAGGTTGGACAGGCAACCCTACTCCTTGTCACGTACAACCACAGATTGACCAACGCCAGTTGACTCAACATAACTATCTCGAGGGCTCGACTTATATAAAATAAATAACACCATTTCAATACTAGATGAATCAAATTATAATAAACAATTTGGTTTCTTACAGTGAACCAAGCATCAAGAGAGAGAGAGAAATGGGATTGAATGTCCACTCGATGCAAACTAGGTCATTTTGGGACTAACACATGGCTCACTTTTATTTTATTAATTTACTAGCACATAGGGGTCTTTATCATGCACAATTGGGGAATTGAAACCACACCACTTGAGTCAATGACAAGACCTTGTGATTTCACCCGCACATGTTTAAAGGACAATATTGGTGCCAGTCATTATCACATATGTGATAGGGCTGGTTAAACACATTCCAAATATACTTTTAACAGAGAGATCAATGCTACGATAGCTGAGTATTACAGGTTTCCCGAATCGGAAGTGACGAACGCCAAAGGAAAACACGAGTCACCGCTTTATATAACTGACTAAAGCGACGAGTGATAACAGATACACGGCCGAATATCTGCTCACTAATAATTCCTTCGAAGACCAAAAGTTGTTGTATGGGACTGTAGGAGGATATCTGACAATTCAATAAAGTAATTGAATGTCATTAGATAAAAAAACACGAGAAAAATAGAAATAGTCCGTACATTCCCTTGTTTATATTCATTCTATACCTTATAAAAACATGGTAATGCACGGACTTTTTCTGTTCTTCTTTCGTGTTTTCTTATCTAGTGACAGTCAATTCTTTTTATGAATTGTCAGATATCCTCTCACAGTCTCACACAACAACTTTTGGTCTTCGAAGGAATTATTAGTGAGTAGAAATTCGGCCGTGTATCTGTTATCACTCGTCGCTTCAGTCAGTTAAATAGACCGGTGACTCGTGTTTTCCTTTGGCGTTCGTCACTTCCGATTAGGGAAACCTGTATTACTCAGCTATCGTAGCATTGATCTCTCTGTTAAAAGTATATTTGGACTGTGTTTAACCAGCTCTATCATATATGTGATAATGACTGGCACCAATATTGTCCTTTAAACCACTGGACCACCCAACCACCAACCCAGCAACAAACCAATTTCCACAGTTATATATTTATATTTCTAGGAGTAAAGAGCCAGTATTAAGTTTAACACAGTAGTTACAGTGTATGAGTGAAAATCATCGTCTGCCCACACAGAAAACATGGTTGATCATAAACAGCTGTTTCTTCAGGAAAGTCGTGGGTTAAAGAAAGGAAAACAGAAGTTATAAAATCATTAAACAATTTTATAATGAAAACAAAGGAAATAGAATTTAACATCCATCCTACTTTTTTTTCTACACCAACTGGGCTAATGAAGATGGGTGCACATCATAGAGTGTTCTTTGAGGGGGGGTTTGCCCAGGCAGTGGCACTACTGCCTACTCTTATTTCAAATTCCAAGGAAAGTGTGCTTAGTTGACCTTCGTTCATATAAGATGGGAGAAAATTGTGGGTCCACTTGTGTAGTGACGTAGTCGCATGTAGAAGACATCCATTTCCTGAATATAACCTCTGTTAAATAAATGTAACCATACTGTATGATTGTTACATATGTCATGCCATCATGTCAAGTCATGTCATGCCACATCATTTCATATGCTGTCATGTCAGTAAAAATCTGTTTCTTACCTGTCATGTTATGTCATGTCAGTTGAAACAAAATAAATAAAATGTCTACATGTATCCTACAATTTAAAATTGATTTTCTCAGGTATACGGCAATAAAACAAATTGACAAGTAAAAAAGTTTGACACTTGGTCAAATAACAGATGATTGTTGGTTAAAGTAACTTATTAATACATGTACTACAAAAAAAAACAAGAGGGGGGCAGAGAGAGAGAGAGAGATAGATAGAGAGAGAGATGGAGATAGAGAGAGGTCCACTCAACATAAACTATAGTTCAACTTTAATCTTCTAATTAGCTTGGATCTTGAGGGAGGAATGACAGATCTTATGAAATGGTAGGGGGAGAGGGAGAGGGAGGGGAGGGGAGGGGAAGGGAGAGGGAGGCAGAGGGAGGGGAGGGTTAGGGAGAGGGAGAGAGAGATGTAATTCAATGAATCGATTGCTTGTAGGGGTTTTTCAATATGGCAGGAACCCAGAGGACCCACAATATGTATGTACCCTATTCCTTGTGACTCTATTACCTTGTCACATTCAAGTGGGGAATAGGAACCATGCCACTTAGCTCAATGACATACATCATTGTACCATATGATCTAGTGTGCATGTCAAGCTTTCGACCATTCGGCCATCAATTTTCCTATCTCTAAAAGGATTATCACTTCAAAATTGGTTCAGTTTTGTTCATTTATTACAAAGAAATATGATTAATTCAAAATTTGTCAACATTTGACAACCCCCACATCTGTGTAGCTGTAAGATCGAACGATAATGGCTGTGGAGAACAATGTCGTCTGTCCTACACATATAATAATGTAATATCAATGTATATAAACTGATTTACATTCAATTATTTCTTATCACTTCTTCGTGTAAAGAGACTTTTTTTTTATTATAGACCCATTGTTTTTACTCTAATTTCAAATAAGTCTCAATTGAATGACGCAAAGATACATGTACTTTTAAAATAAACAATGGGTCTATAATAAAAAAAAAGTGTCTTTACACGAAGAAGTGATAAGGTATGAAGAAGACAGCTGGTTATATATGGTTAACTTCTACAACAAATAAAACTTACATTAGATAGATTTACAATCAAATAGAACCCCAGTAACTTGTGCAATCTCAGACCTTCAATCAAATATGGGTAACTTCTTCAATAAATACAATGTACATTAAATAGATTTACAATCAAACATACCTTCAGTTGTTATACATGTACATATGGGTAACTTTTATAGTAAATACAATGTAGGTGATGTACACTATATATTTACCATCGAACAGAACTTCAGTCAATTCATAGAGATGTTTTAAAGATACATTATGGGAGATTACATAAAGAGTTGGAATCACGGTGGCTAAGTGGGCAAGGCGCTGGCTCGTTAGCCTGGAGGTCGGGTGTTCGATCCCTGCATTGGCCGAGAAAGTTCATCTCAATTTTCCGGCGTGATTTCTCCTTGTCAGTGATACAGAAGGAGGGCCTGACAAGGACAGCTGCCTAGTCATTCGGATGGGACGAAAAAAAAGAGGTCCTGTGTACACATTGGAGTGCACGTAAAAGATCCCTTGGCAGTTGGAATTCGATATAAGAGTAGGCCGTAGCGCCGCTGCCCAGGCAAAATTTCCCTCATCACACTGTATGGCGTATGCCCATCTTCCATTAGCCCGGGTCAGGTGCAGAAGAGTAGGACGTTAAACTCCATTTCATTTCATTTACATAAAGAGTTGGCAGTTCTCACTAAAATACATAGGTCAAAACTAGATCATGTAAAGGGAATTTGCTGAAAATTTCAGTCAAATTGATCAACTCTAAACCGAGAACTTAGTAATTGAATTTTTAATCTAGCCTCGATGATCATTACTAAAGTTGGTACGATAAAAAATATGAGTGAGCGGTGAGCAGCAGATCAGATCCTAATCTTGCAAACATTGCAGACTAGCGATGATATCGAGAGCTAATTATGGTCTGGATAAGTTAATTAATAATTTAGATTCAATATTCGCGTAATGCATGTTTAAACAAACTTATAAATATTAACAATAATATCAAATCAATACAGACATTGGGTTGGGGTAGTGACAGCGCTCACGCTGTCGATCGCCATTTCCGCCAATTGCGATAAAAATATAATTTTGGCAATAAAATATTCAATCTAGAAAAATTTTTGCCGATAATTTTTTCCTATATGGCAATTATTTTTTAAGCGTGGTGATAAATTTTTCTTGCCACAAAGCTTTGATTCCCACGCCGTGCATACACATTACAGGCAGTCTATTGCACTTGCCGTAAGGCTATGTGTGGGATGTGTGCGGGGCGTACTTTAAATCGAAAGATCAGTCACTAAGTCAAGAAGTAGCATGGTTTTAATCGAAAGAAACAGCTTGTACGTGACAAAAAGTAGGGTCGTGTGCCCAAAGCCTGTGGGTTTTTATCTGAGTCCTCCAATTTCTTTCCATTGTTAAAGACCAGAACACACAAGCAAATTATTGAAATAAAGTTGTAATGTACCGGTATGTTAGTCCTGAAATTACCTAGTTTGTGTCGGGTTGACAGTCAAAAAAGACGTCAAAGAAAATAATGGTAATTGATATTGATCTAAGTAAGACGGTTTGTTTATTTCTAGATCAGTGAAGGATAACCTAAGTACTATAATTGTCTATAATAGATACAGTAGTGAGTACACATATACGGGAGAAGGGAGAACTTATCCTCTCAGAAAACACTTGGGCCCTACATCACCAACATGTGAATTTACATAAGATATATGTGTCAACTTTATTCTAAATTAGTAAATTACGGTTGCAAGCTATGGCCTGGGGTCTACATACTAAAGATGAAACTGAAAAGGTACATTTATTCTTGTAAAAAGATTGATCCAAGAGAACTGACATGCTTCCACAGGAAGTTATCACATCTAGCTGGTGGAACCAATTTACCAAACACTTACATGTAATTAATAGTGAACAGACCATTTAGTCAATACACTGGATATAATGACACAAATCAAATAACTACTACATGATATTACTACTCATTATTTTTATAATATATACAACCCTCATTCATTATTAAAGGTTAACTAATTATATAGCCATGTAATTAATTCATTAATGTACACTCCATTAATCTGTTCTGGATCAGGACAACTGTCAAACAAAACAAAGGCAAAACCAACAGTATCTAACACGTATGTGAAATCAAAATAAATGCCATGGAACTCAACAAGAGACATTTTTAACACTTTTGCAATATTTTTAGGAATTTATTCACCTACACACCTACATGTACTATATATACCACCCACTGCCCTGGTAAAATTCTTTCTTGTATGGTTTCGATTCCCCGGTTGTACGTGACAAGGAGCAGAGTCGCCTGTTCAACCTCATGGTTGTTCTCTGGCTCCTCCTGTTTCCTCCCCCTGCTAAAGACCCCAACGCGTCGTGCAAGCAAATTATCGAAATAAAGTTGAACCATATATATGTTAATCCCAGAATGACCTAGTTTCTGTCAAGTGGACGTTAAACAAATATTGAGAAATTTTCAATTCATCATGGTTAGCATGTGCGCGCTGTATCATAAAGCCTGTCATTGAGTCAACTGGTGAGGTTTCGAATCCCCGATTGTACGTGACAAAGAGTAGGGTCACCTCTCCAACCTCATGGGTTTTGAAATAAAATTAAACCATATGTTAGTCCCGAAATGACCTAGTTTGTGTCGTGTGGACATTAAACACAATTTCTCTCTCACATCTTGGTAAATACTCTATGGCCTTGAACCATTTGTGGACTTATATCCATACGCTCCCAATATTTTAATGTACAAAGGGTTAAAGCTCCAATAACACTCTTGTTGTAACTAAATAATATGTCCCAATCTACATTCTGGTCAACAAATTGTATTATTTTACAATATTCCAATTAATTGATGATATAAATTTCATCTTAACAGAACTAATTTAAAAAATTGGACAAATTCAACCAATTGATTTGAAAAGTCTAACGTAAACCTTTTCAAATGTGACTTTGACTTAAAATATTTTCGAACCCTCTGAACAAGTAAAATATGATGTAATGGATAATTTATACAACAGGTAGGACACTTAAACATCTAGTACTTAGAATAAGACTATTATTTATTTTCTAGGGCTGCCAAGCCAGCAAGAGTGTTATTGTCCCTTTAACAATTACTTACATAATGATCAGCAGTTTTTTTAAATTAAAAAAATAGTCTACAATCCTTATAAAACCTGGTGTAATTTATCACAGAATTGTTGACAGGTATATTTATATCAATTTTAACAACAGTAAATTATGACAAGCCTTAATGTTCATACAATACCTAGTGCTACAAGTATGACAGCTTCCAAGTCACAGCTACATGTATAAAACATGTGTAGGCATATTGAAATGATGTATAAGAGAGAGAAATGGAGTTAAACGTCCACTCGACACAAACTATGTCATTTCGGGACTAACATATGGTTTAATTTCATTTCAATAATTCCCTTGCGCGTAGGGGTCTTTAGCAGTGGGAGGAAACCGGAGGACCTGGAGAAAACCCACGAGGTATGATGTATAAGAGTGTGTGCCTACACTGCCTAGGTTAGATGCACCCAGGGCCAGGACCTAAACACTATTTTACCAACTAATAAATTATGTGTGCCCGCGTATAATACACACTTTCCCCCCAGAACTACAGGTTTATGTTTTTTATGGGAATAAAAATCTGTAACTTTCTAAGAGCTTGAATTAATGCATACCGGTAATCTCAACGATAAAATCTATCAATCCAGAAGAGTATGTATAAATGCATTCTATAAGATCCCCCGCAACATTTGAGGCAACTGTGTTTGATGAACATGTTATGTTTTTATAATCAAAATTTAAATAGAAGAAATGCCCACTAAACTGGTCATACACTGTATAAGAGATAGAGTTTAACATCAACCCAAAACACAGAGAGAGAGAGAGAAATGGGGTTTAACGTCCACTCAACACAACCAGGTCATTTCGGGACTTACATATGGTTTCAACTTTATTTCAATAATTCGATTGCGCGTAGGGGTCTTTAGCCGGAGTGCACGGAGGAAACCCACGAGGTTGAGAAGGCGCCCCTATCTCCATGCCACATACGCTCACACCAGGGCTCGAAACCACAGCCGCAAGCCAGAGGTGACCGGCCAGCTTAAGGTCGAAGCGCGGCACTCTAGACCACTAGGCCATCCCAACCCCCCCAAACCAAAACAAATGGGGTCATTTTGGGACTTACATGTACATACATGTATGGTCCGATTTTATTTCATTTAGTTTGTTTGTGCGTAGAGGTCTTTAGCAGTGGGAGGAATCCAGTGAACCTGGAGAAAAGTCCATGAGGTTGGACAGGCCACATTATACATGCGAATTGTTGAAATAAAATTGAACCATGTGTTACTCGTGAAATGACCTAGTTTGTGTCGAGTGGACCTTTAACCCCATTTCTCTCTGTCTCTGTCTGTGTCTCTCTCTCTGTCTCTTTCTCTCTCTGTGTTTCTCTCTCTCTTGAATATTATGTATTGTAATGACAGGAGCATGTCTCCCACTTCCTATTTACGATACACAACAATACAACAACTGTGGAAGCAGACGTTAAAATACCAGTTACTACAACGACTACTACCCACTACTATATATTGTATAGTTACTACTGTATACAGCCAATGGTTTGGGAATTCACATCACGGTCACCCTTACTTAGGCCTTTTCAAACAAGTCAAGAATTTGTTAAGTCAACTTATCCATGTGGTGGATCAAAACGGATCACATCTAAGGTTCTATCTGGTAAATAATGTTAAATTCTACCCGTCATTGTTTTCTATATTTGGCTTTTGAGCTGAGAAAAGCTGTCTTTAAAGATGTATGATCTAGATAAACAGCTGAAATAAAATGGGGTTTAACGTCCTACTGTTCTGCACCGACTGGGCATATGCCATTCAGTGGGCTATGAGGGAATTTTGCCCGGCAGCGACACTATGGCCTACTCTTACCCTTACATTGAAATCCAACTGCTAAGGAATCTTTTACGTGCATGCCAATGCATACACAGGACCTCAGTTTTCCGACCCATCTGAACAACTGGACAGTTGTCTTTGTCAGATCGTCCGTACTGCACCAATGAACTTTCTCGGCCAATGCATGGATTGAACACATGACCTCTGGAATAGCACGACAGTCGGCCAGTGTGTTACTCACTTAGCCATCGTGGCTCCCATTTAGATAAGAGAGAGAGAGAGAAATGGGGTTTAACGTCCACTCGACACAACCTAGGTCATTTTGGGACTAACATATGGTTTCAATTTTATTTCAATAATTCGCTTGCGCGTAGGGGTCTTTAGCAGTGGGAGGAAACCAGAGAGCCGGGAGGAAACCCACGAGGTTGAGAAGGTGCCCCTATCTCCATGCCACATACGCTCACACCAGGGCTCGAAACCACAGCCGCAAGCCAGAGGTGACCGGCCCCTCTTGCTAGAGGTCGAAGCGCGGCACTCTGGACCACTAGGCCATCCCAACCCCCCTCCATTTAGATAAACATCTGGCTGTTCTGGTTATAATAGTTCAAAAATACATGTACTGGTAGTGTAGTTGTTAGTCCCAAAATGACCTAGTTTGTGTCGAGTAGATGTTAAACTCCATTTCTCTCTCTTTCTCTAGTGTAGTTACGGGTATCGAGTAATGATAAATGAATACTGAATTTAAAATTTCATTTGAATAAGGCCTACTGGTACTTTATTCTGGGTGAAGTTATGACTGTCTGAAGATTTAGAGTAGATTGTTTATTATTGTAGCCCTTATCATCTTATCATAAGCCCTTCACGTAATACTCTGAATATTTCAGCACTAACTTTGATTGGCTACTGACCCAGCTGGGGAGCGAGTCCGATTCCTTGATCATCTTGAATAGCAAGTCTCACGCTTTCCAGCTAACATGTCTACGTGTGATAATTGAGTTGCACGGTTCAAGGTTCGTTCAATGTTAAAATTTCCACAGGTTTGATTTGATTGTGTTTGTGTCACAACCTCTTGATTGGACATTGTTCGCGTGTCTACATTAAAGGCAGATAATAAACATGTAGTAATTATAAGTTTGGGAATTGAAGACCAGTCTAGCGACGTCACATGTAGATGTTGTAAAATTTGTGGCCGTTGCTTCAGGAACAATATGAAGCTCATCTGACAGTGCTGACACATGCCCTTCATTCGTAAATATATATATGAAATTGCATATTACGTATACATGCTACAGCTTTAGCAAAATTGACAAAATGGTATCACTATTAGAACAGAATCTGAAATCTCTATATTATGTACTTTTACATGTGTTTATGTTAAGTTTCTTTTATACTTTACCTGAAATTTTAAAACTGAATCACGGCTGCTTCTGGTCGACGTTGGTTTGTCGCCAAACAAATGAAAAATATAAGGTCCTAATAACAAACATGATATAACTAACAGGCCTAATTTAATTAAAAAATTCCTTCGTAAGCCAAAAATCTTCATTATTCTTCTAATTCACACCTGGTCCTTCAAACAAACTTCCAAATCAAAACATTGATTCTTGAATGCTTTTCTATAAGTTATAATCCATGTAAAACAAACAGATCACAATAAACACATTAATTATAAAGTTTGGCAAGTTTCTTGATTTCAAAATAATAATTATCACTGACCCAGCCAACGTGTAAATTGAACAAGTCCTATGGTTGTCACATTGTATAGAAGGTTTCAGATCAATAGCTTTAGTATGCTAACGTGGCCAGCTATATCTAAGCTCCGCCTATTATCATTCTTGCTCTTTTACAATTAGTTCAGTCAGTTGTTCACCGGTCCGATGTTCACAACACGTTTAGTAGTAGGTTCAACAAATCCTCAACTCAACGAAATACGAGAAAAAAAATAACTGACACTGAGTACAGAACCCAAGTTTGCCTGAAGCCAAACGATAATAAACACACGCGGTACTGATTGAACTGATGCCCAGGGGACAATATTTTTACAGATAAAAATCAAATGACTTTACTCGAAGGCCGATAAAGTTTTCTAGGACAGCAAAAAGGTGATTATTTGTTTAGATTTCGTGTGAAACTTTCAACGAAGCTTCTGTGGACGGTTATTAGAGTAGCCCCCCTTTATAAAGTCTTGCTTCTTAAGTCGTTCCATGACACGTGTTCATTTTTATGGGAAGCCTTCCCAGCAAATAATTTATCAGATTTAATAATTATGTCATCGTTTGGCTAATAAATAAATAAACAATTTGAAACGATGGAATCGAACATTTATTTATCAAGATACATTATGGGGGATTAGATAAAGAGCTGGCATGTCTCACTATAAAAAAATACAGTTAAAAACTAGATAATGTAAAGGGAATTTGCTGAAATTTCAGTCACTCTGAACCCAGAATTTGGCGACTGAATTTTAGGCCAAGTATTTAAGTCTGTAGGCCTACGATAAAAACATAGTATCGATTATCCATTTTTTGATTTAATCATCAATGAATGAGTGCTGAGCAGCAAACTGGATTCTAATCCAGTAAATATCGTAGAGCGATGCCATCGAGGGTTGATTGCGGCCTGGATAAGTTAATTAATGTCTTATTAATAATTTAGACAACATTTCAGGTCGACAGAAAGACCTGGAATAGGCAGATTTCTCTTTCACAATGTATGTTTTTTTAATTAAACAAAATTAACGGTAATTATAAAGTTATTATGACTGTTTGTTTGTTGTGTGGGAAAGCCATTTGGCTCGCCAATTCCTAAAATTAGAACCGAGGAAGTCCGAATAACGGGCACCAGCTGTCGGTCGACAACTTCTATTATCCAGACTGAAAGGTCAAAGTAAAGTCTGTTTGGATAAACGAGGCTACCTTGCTTTGGCAACAGAGATAAACAATATGGCGACCCTGGATGAATGAATTTGAAAAGCATGACTATTTTTATAACTTGCCGGAACAACAATAGAAAATATTTATAACTGAAATACGCTTTTCTTGTTATTCAACTGCTCAATTTCCGAAACGGATATGTACGATAATACTTATTACGACGATTACTACGAGGGAGGATATGAAAACGAAACGAACAACGGCTACTACGAAAGAGAAGAGGAAAATCCAGCGCAACACTTTAATGATGATGTGAGGTTAACGTGGGCGGGGCCAATCAGCACCAGTTTATATGGAGAACATATCCAGGAACTTAGTCGTAAAACAGAATCGAACCTTGATCGCCTCCGTTCAACTATGAGCTGTTCAGATCTCTATAAACCGTCTCAAAAAAATTCAAAATTAAACTTAAATTCAAGTATGTGTTTAACTAGTAAAATTCTCTTTTTTAAAACAAAATCGTGGTTAATTATGTGAAATCATTGGATCTTCTTCTGTTCAACCATAGCATAATGTACATCAAATTAGTTCAACCTTAGCATAATGTACATCAAATTAGTCTAAAATTAATGTCGGCCATGCGCAAGGGTTAGATCAGACTTTTTAGCTCCAACTTTTTGTTTTAGAATTTCCCTACCCTTAATGGTTGTCAGTGAGTTTTCACCTGGTGAAAGTCAAACACAATCGTGCAGTGACATCACTCCCAAAAAATGATTCAGAGGGGTAAACTCCTCATTAGGTCAACTCTGAACGAAGAGTAATGAGACAGCTACAGTCAGAGCTGAACTAAGATTCACCCTCCACATATTTCTATAGGAAGATTCCACCTCCACACAATAGATAAGACTTAAAACTTTCTGACTCAGCCCTACATGCCGCTAACTTTTATCATAATAAACTATCAGAGGTCTACCCCCACATCAGTATAACATACCATAGTCATTTTTCTTGAAAGATGGATATTTTAAAACTTTATGTCTGTAGCACCTTCTACCGCCCCATCCCCCAAAAACCCACCACCCCTTAACTATAGAGACAAAAATGCCATGTGCGTCTGTTGAAAGTTAAGAGAACTTTGCGACAGATGTGTAATAATTTTAGTAAAAGTATAAACCCCTTGTAACTTAATTGTTTTATTTTCAGTGTTTTCTGTAAATAATTCTGATCCATATTCAATATCATCGGCTTCCATTGACGACACATCCTCTATTTCATCAACAGGTAAAAAAACAAATTACCAGGGAAATAAAATGGGGACTGTATGGCTGAATGCAGGCGCGGATACCGCGGGTGGCGCACCCGGCGCATGCCCCCTCTATTTTTTTGCGGTGGCGAACAATTTTTAGCTCCATATATTCTTGCGGGAAAGGAGAACAAAAACAGTTTAGGTTGGAAATCGTAATTTACAGTACTAGTATGAAATTAGTCCTTGTGGGCATTTTTGTCCACTCAAAAATCATGGGTCGGGCTTCGCACTCCCAACTTGGTGCAGCACGCCCCCCCCCTTTCTGAAAATCCTGGATCCGCCCCTGGAATGGTCAGCATGTGTGCGCTGGATCATAATGTCGACTATCATTGAGTCAACTGGTGTGATTTCGATTGGTTGTGCACAAGCAAATTACTAAAATAAAATTGAACCATATGTTAGTCCTCAAAGTGAACTAGTTTGTGTCAAGTGGATGTTAAACTCCATTTCTCTCTCCCTACTGTTCTGCACCAACTAGACTAATGAAGGCGAGCATATGCCATACAACGGCTGACGGAAATTTTGTCAGGACAGCAGTGCTATGGCCTTCTCAATTTCAAATTTCAACTTCAGTTTTTTGTCCAATACGAATGACTAGACACTGCTCTTGTCAGGCCCGTTTATCATGCACCGTGGGAAAATATGCCGGAAAATCCCGTGGAAATTTCTCAGCCAACACCTGGCCAGCCAGCGAGCCAGCATCCTAGTTCCTACCTACTGAGCCACAGCGGCTCCCATTGTGTGATGTCATCATACACTGTTTATCTTGGTTTGTTGTGTTCTGTCTATACTGATATTTCTTGTGATATTATGTTTTCTCTGCCCCCCCCCCCACACACACAGATAAAGACGTGCGTGAAAGTGAGTTGAAATTAAATGAATCCATACGTTTGTCCCAAAATGACCTGGATTGTGTCAAGAGGATCTTAAACCCCATACTGATATTTCTGATAATATTTTATGTAATTACTTATTTTTATTGCAGGTTTTAACTTTTGTTATTTGTGTTCAACTTTAGAGGAACATCAGAAAAATCATCTACATGTAAGTCTTAAAGCGATAATTTCATATTTTCTAAGAAAGTAATTATTTCTTTGTCTTTTGCCCAATAGGTTGTCAACTCATAGGCATTATTTCCCACTCTTATAAATCACTAACACTGGAAATAATAGCACAATTACCTCCCTTGTGTTCCATTCCCCCCCCCCCCCATGCAATGGCTATCTTCAAAGTTTGAATTTGAAGTTGAAAATGACATTATTGCCAATTTCTCGACTGACAATAGTGAATTATTGGATTATTCTTTAACAAGGTAGGACTGTTTATAGTTACCATCTATTTTAAGGATATATTGTAATATATTTTAAAAATATAACTTAAAAATATGAAATTACCGCTTTAACTCTTGCCATATTAGTCCTGTAATGACCTAGTTTCGCTGCATGAATGTTAAACCCTAATCAAAATCATGTTAATTAGGATCAATAAGTGTAATTGTTTTGTTCCCTGTCTTTTTTAACCCGTTTGTTTTTCCCTGTCTTTTTTAACTCAGTTGTTTTTCCCTATCTTTATTAGCCCGATTGTATTTTCCTTGTATTGATTGGGGGTATTGGATGGCCGAATGGTTAACGTGCGCGCTCACGCTGTATCATACTCAAATTCCCCATTGTACGTGGCAAGGAGTGGGGTCGCCTGTCCAACCTCGTGGGTTTTCTATGGGTACTCAGCTTTCCTCCCACTTCTAAAGACCCCTACGCGCAAGCAAATTATTGCAATAAAATGAAACCATATGTTAGTCCCAAAATGACCTAGTTTGTGTCGTGGACGTTAAACCCCATTTTTCTCCCTCTCTGTCCCTGTCTTCATTAGCCTGGTCGAATCAACAGTAGGACCTTCAACGCAATTCAATTCATTTACTCTGTTTTTCTTGCCCCCCCCCCACTCCAAGCCTTTTGTACAGGGCTGAGGGCCTGGCAAGCAAATTTGTTTTGTCCCTAGGATCTGTTAAAAAACAAAGATTCCATGACACATGAAATACAAATTAGGCCGTAATGCTGCTGTACCTTCAAAATTTCCCGACTGTTCGCGTATGCTTGTCTTTATTAGCCCTTTCGGTGCAAAAAAGTAAGACGCCAAACCACATTTCATTTCTATTTAGACCTTTGCAAGCCAGCATTGATTTAAGATCCGTATTTTCATTGAATGATATTATCAAAAACACATGCCTCTGGCTAATGAAAGGAAATGTTACATTATCTACGGTATACCGAAGCCCTAACTATGTATAATCGATGGCTATAGACCTGAACCTGCATACTATGAACTTCTCAACATATTTTTTTTAAAAAAAAATTGTGTCCCAATTCTTAAGCGCGCGGGCGAGAAGAAACAAGGTTTCAATTTTACATGGCCCAACCTCAATCAAAATCATTTTATTTAAGATGATGATGTTACCTAACCCCAGATTTTATGGACTTAAAAGATCCGTCCCTCAAATTCATAGCACATGCAACAATTACAAGTGAAATTTAAAAATGTTTATTTTTTTCTTCTTTCTAGAATCATCCGAAGAAAGCAAAAAAACCTAGGAAACCGAGAATAGAATACATTGCTCCAATACCTCACGTAAAGCGGAAACCACGGGAACCATTGAAAGCCAGTCATGAAGCGTTATATAAAGTTGTTGTGTATGTTGGAGATGTTCCTGGTGCCAGTAGTGATGCCAACGTAAGATTATTTATGGTCTCGAGACGAGACGAGCTATAAAAGTCTTGATGTGTGATTTGCATTTTCTCTTAAAGGGACTATCCCGATAAGAACAGAGTCTCAAAAATTAAAATACGAGTATTTATGAAATATATGGACCAAAATATAGAGCCATGGTATATTTACCTTAGTTGGTCGGCCTTAGGTAATGGGTTTTAAGGAATTTTAACACAAAATTAACAGTTTTAATCCGCCAAAGTTATCGGGATTGGCCCTTTAAGATAGCAAATCTTAGTTCACTTCAATCTTATTGAAATATTTTCAATGGCCTACATTACATGAAGATCTGACAAGTTGTACTAGGAGGTTGTGTCAGGGTCATACGAGCGACGTTTGACCCTATGATGTCATACATTGATTAATCAATCAGCGTAGATGTTTCATTGGCTAATCCCTCACTTCAACGAGAACCCTGGTAATATAACAACTTGTCCAGATCCTAGTGTAGTAAAAACAAGTAAAACGAAATTTTGAACTTAAAAACCAAAAGGAAAGAGGACCTGTGTTTTTATCAAAATTGAATTCACTCTAAATATGTAAGCTTACTGAGATTGATTATTCAAAATTTAATTAACGATACATGTATGTAAGATTTAGATAAAGAGCTGCTCATTCTTGCTATAATAGTTCAAAAATAGATAGTGTAAAATGAAAATATTGAAAATTTCATTCAAGGGGGGTTGGGATGGCCTAGTGGTCTAGAGTGCCGTGCTTCGACCCTTAGCTGGCTGGTCACCTCTGGCTTGCAGCTGTGGTTTCGATCCCTGGTGTGAGTGTATGTGGCATGGAGATAAGGGCGCCTTCTCAATCTCGTGGGTTTCCTCCGGGCACTCTGGTTTCCCTCCCACTGCTAAAGACCCCTACGCGCAAGCGAATTATTGAAATAAAATTAAAACCATATGTTAGTCCCAAAATGACCTAGTTTGCGTTGATTGGACATCAAACCCCATTTCTCTCTATCTCTCACTTGTTATGTATTTGGGTTTTGTAAGTTGTCAGAATTATTTTTGTATTTTATCTATATTTTTGATTTTATCTATATTTTTGATTTTATCTGTATTTCAGGTTTTTGTTAGTATTATTGGCTCAAGAGATGAGTTACCCAAACAAAGATTATGTCGGGGTAAAAAAACAACCAAATTTTGCTTTGTTCGTGGTGCCATTGAAAAATTTTACGTTAAAGGTCCTAAATTAGGAAACCTTCGTGTTTTAACCATAGAGGTAGGACTTTGTTTTTATACGCTCACATCTGTCTGTCCACAATTGCTTATAGACACTCTACATGTCACAATTCTTATCCGATTTTGATGAAACTTGAAATATAGGTTTATCTGCAAAAGATCTTCATGGATTATGGTCTCTGATTGTACGAAAAATCACGTTTTTACCTTGTGGACATTCCAGAGGTCACAATTTTCAAATGATTTTGATGAAACTTAAAATGCATCTTTATAACCCAAAGATCTTGGTTCCTGTTGATATTTGCGCATATCGGATTGTAACTTCCTGAATTATGGCTCTTGTGTTAAAATCATAATGACCTTGGTTCCTTTCAATAATCATGCATATCCGAATGTAACTTCCTGGCACCTGGATTGTTCGAACATTGCATTATTGGCTTGTGGACCGGCTAAAAGTCACAAAATGTTTAAATATATCACCGTTACACATCAATGAAGGTTGAGTTCAAACTTCGTGAAAAATCTACATGCCGGACAAATGGTCGTTCTTTGTATACAAATAGTAAAAGTATGTAATATCAACCCCTGTGAAAATACGCACTGACAGATTTGGTCAAAATATTACTAGAATGATAACACAAGATAAAAAAAAAAAGAATTTCTTTTAAGGTCATTTATTCAGTAACCGCATATGAACAATATCATGCATTATATACATATATAATTTTCCAAAATAACTTCTCTAAACTGAATAAATGTCAGAACGGAAAGCAAAGGTGGGGTAAAAAGCGCCCAACAACCTAAAATGATAATGAAATAAAATAGGGAGTGGCGGGAGGGAATTTTAAACAATGGATACTTAATCAATTAAGAGGTTTAACCATTAATACATGTAGTTACTGTGAGAAAAATTCCTTCCTTGCTTGTTCAGTGTGATTGAAAACCAAAAGACCTGTTTATAACTGAGCGGTAGTGAACTAGTTACCAACCCAGCTGATTGGATAAGTGAATAAGGACAACCCAATCATAATTGCCCATTTGGGGAAACCATGCAGCTATCACATGTTTTTTGACCTGAGTGTACTAAAGACAGCTGTATTTTTCAGGCTGAAACATTGTATCCCTATAAGCTAATAGTTACAAAAATACCCTGTCCTAATTCTTTAAATGATTAGTTATGCCATAAATATTTGAACATGTCAGCTATATTTCCAAAGAATTTACTACACATGTTCTTTTCACTGTAGCCATGCTGTGCGGTAGTACCACAGAAAACCAATGACCCGTATGTATGTCGTCAACTTTGACCCCCAACCGGCGCAGGCATCTTGACTGCTAACAAACGATTTTACTGTCCCGTCTTTTTAAATACTTTCTTCATCACATTAAACTATAATTTATTATGTATCCTTTTGATTGAGCTTTTGTTTGTAGAGTGCCGTGGTTAATAAATATTATTAATTTTGTCAACCGGTCGCTACCTATCATGTTACTGGCTTGGAAAAAAGATTACAAATGACAAGTCTAGTACTATTATTTATGAAAGATGTATGCGGTGTCTTATTCAATGACTGAAAATAATGTGGTAGCTACCATTCCTGGTTTTTGAATGTTATAAAAACGAAAATCCATTTAGTTATTTTTGCAACCGATTGATAAAAGAAATATTAAAATATAGCGATTTAGAGAAGTGGAACAAATATTTCTAATGTTTAAATGAGAACACAGTGTGTTTTCATGTGTTTTGTTAAGTCTGTGTAATTATAACAATCAAATGATAGTAAAATATATGAATTAATTTATCTTTTATTCATGGTGGATGGGTAATTTTAACGCGTGATAAAGTCTCCCTCTTTTGACCTTAATTCTCCTGACATTTTTACAAAAATCTCCTGACATTTTACTTGTGGCCAATCACATGTATGGTTTTAGTGTGATAGTGTAACTGAAGCATTTTTTAAATAATTATTTTTACATTTCAGCATGATTGCTTTTTTTTATACTTCAGTCTGATGGGGTTTTTTATATTTCAGTCTGATGGGTTTTTTTAATATTTCAGTCTGATGGGTTTTTTTTTTATATTTCAGCATGATGGTTTTGAGAAGCGACATGGGTTATATTTGGATAAGATAGAAGTAACAGATATGATGAATGATTTAACGTGGGTGTTTGTTTGTAAAAAATGGTTATCGTTACATCATGGAGACTACTGTATCAGACGAGATTTAGAAGCTGTTCAAAAGGAACAAGTTGTAAAAGGTATGGACAGTTATTATTTACTATATTTGACTGATGAGCTGTGACAGCGAGAGACATCCACTCAATACATACCAGGTAATTTTGGGACAAACATATAGTTCATTTATGTTTCATTAATTTGCTTACGCGTAGGGGTCTTTAGCAGTGGGAGGAGTTCGGAGGACCCGGAGAAAACCCACGAGGTTGAACAGGCGACCCTACTCTTAGTCACAAACAAGCAGGGAATCGAAACCGCGCCAGCTGACTCAATAACAGACCTTATGATGCAATACGCATGTGTTAACCATTTGACAATCCAAATCCCCAGAGATGAAACCAACTCTCCTTAATTTGCTGGAGGGTTGGGATGGCCAAGTGGTCTAGAGTGCCGCGCTTCGACTTCCAGCTGGCCGGTCATCTCTGGCTTGCGGCTGTTGTTTCGATCCCTGGTGTGAGCGTATGTGTCATGGAGATAGGGGCGCCTTCTCAACCTCGTGGGTTTCCTCCGGGCACTCCGGGTTCTTCCGGGCACTCCGGTTTCCTCCCACTGCTAAGTGAATTATTGAAATAAAATTTTTAAAAAAACATATGTTGGTCCCGAAATGACCTAGTTGTGTCGGGTGGACGTTAAACCCCATTTCTCTCTCTCTCTCTCCTTAATTTGCTAAAGCCAAGATGCGACATCTGGTAAATAAGTAGAGGTATGTTAGGAAGCCGCAGTGGCTCAGTGTATAAGGCGCTGGCTCACTACCCACAGTATCCAAGTATTGCTGAGAAAGTGCCCCAGCATGGCGACCTTCGGATTGGTACAACTACAGTCTCAACTAGCCTGATCATGCTCTATCGTACGTAAGGTGTAGCTGGTCATGACCACAGGTTGAAGTATAATCATGACCACAGGTTGAAGTATAATCAAAACTGAGTACAACCGAAGGTCACCCAGGATTTTCCAACATAGTTTCACATTATCATTGGTGCAAGACATAGCGCCTGGTAACGAACCGTGTTGGATGGTGTGCACGTAAAAGAACCCATGACAGTTTTAATTTGAGGAAGAGAAGGTAGGAACACAGCTATCAAGTTAGAATGTGAAGAGTTTGGGGGAGAAAGGAGGAGGGAGGGGGATGACAGGAAAGTGGAGGGTGTCCAGGAACTTATCACTTTTATCTGAAGTATTCATCCATTTATTATTCTAAAATATGAAATTGCAACAGGGGAACTGAATTTTATCAGTTTGATTTAAGATATTCTACTTTTTATTTTTCTAGAATATGAAATTACAGCAGTAACTGGTAACAAGAGATTAGCAGGAACCGATGCTCGTGTTTTCTTAACACTGCAAGGAACACAGAAAACCAGTCAGAAAATTCACTTAAATAGAGGGAAGTCAGGAAAGGATCATTTTAACAAAGGAGGCACGGATAAATTCCTGATATCACTTCGAGATATCGGTGAAATCAAATCCATCAGGTATAATTATTAGTAATTTGTGTAACGCTGTCTCGTGGGACATTATTTGGGTATTTCCAGCATTGTTTCCCATTGTCACTGGCATAAGATCTGTCATTTAGTTAACTGGCGTGGTTTCTATTGCCTGGTTGTATGCTGGTCCCAATATGACCTAGTTTTGTTGTGTGGACGTTTAACTCCATTTCTTTCTCTCTCTCCCCCTTGTCACAGATGTAGGAGCGAGTTCTTGGCATACAACAGTGTCTAGTTGTTTGGATGGGATGACAAATCAAGGTCCTGTGTGCATCTTGGCATGCACGGATGGAATTTAAAAGATGTCTAGGCCACAGTGTCGTTAATCTTATAAAACAATCGGTCAATTAATTTCCATAAGTATTGATAATGATAGCAACCCCGTTAGCTCGTTTCATTTTCACGAGGGATTAATTATTTGTTTTACAGTATTTTTAAATGTTATATTTAAGAGTTGAACATGATGGTAAAGGATTTGCTGACGGCTGGTTCGTGGATAAGGTAAGAAGACCGCAAAAAGTAGTTTATTGAGGTTTACCTGACAAGGAGTAGTGTCGTCTGTCCAACCTCAGGGGTTTCTCCAGTTCATCCGGTTTCCTCCCATAGGAATGCTAGTCCAGAAATGACATAGTTTGTGTCAAGTGGACTTGAGCACCATTTCTCTCTTTCGCCTTATTAAGTAAAGAAAATAAATTAAAGTGATCTTAAAAAGCATTAAATTTTAAATGCATGAACACAAAATGACAAATTACGTGGTCAAAGTATTCAGCATTTTTCAAAGCTGACCTTCGATTGGCAGGGTAACGCTTGCAAATCTGACAAGGAAAGTGAGCTGATTTGTTCGCATGGTGGTACTAAAAACCAAGGTCGTTCAGTGTACTGATTGCATACATGTAGAATCATCTGTTGTCCAGGTATATCTGCTGTCTTGCAAGCTTATCCACAAAAATAAAGGGTGTTTGGATAATGTCTGTCATGAGTCAACTGGCGTGTTTTCAATTCCTCGGTTGTACGTGACAAGGAGTAGGGTCGCCTGTCCAACCTCGTGGGTTTTCTCCGGGTCCTCTGGCTTCCCCCCCCCCCCCCACTGCTAAATACCCCTTCGTGCAATTGATGAAATAAAATTAGTCCCAAAATGACCTAGTCCCTGTTTCTCTCCACATTAATAAAAACTACCATATGTTAGTCTCAAAATAACCAAAGTGCTGTGATGACAACTCATAAAGCTTACTCCATTTATAGGGAACTTTCTCAGAGAGAGACATATCAAACAACTAGCCTACCAAACATGTAAAAATTAATAGGGTACCAAACATGATAGCTTTTGGCATGAAATTATTGCAAATGGCTCCGAAAATCAAAAATTTGTTCAATATATGTTACAAATATATTGTACACTTCGTTTTAGATTATTATTAAAAATACAGCTGATCCAAAGGAAACGTATTATTTTTTGTATGGAGGTTGGATAGCTACGGATGAAGGCGATGGAAGTCTGTGGAGAGATATTAAAGCCAAACGGAAACTGGATAAAATTCTTCTTAAAGGTAGGCAACTCTTCTAGAACTGTTTGACAACATCTCAACTATTGGTTTTAACCATTTTAATTTAGAATTGAAAATACTTGACTAAATCTTGATATCTCATCTAGGCCTGAGTTCACAACGCATTCTCAGACCTAATTAAGAATTTACTCAACTTTCAATCACTGTTTATGAGAAATATCTTTGATCGAGAAACACAAAACTTTACACAGTTTCTTATCGATGTATTTGATACATTAAAACAACATACGGTTTATAAAGGGCTATATTTTAGTTAACATAAGGCGAACAATTTTGAGTAAATTCTTAACTTATATATGTCTGAGAATGCTTTGTGAACCCGGCCTAGAATTGCTTAGTTAAAAGACTAAAATATTAGGTATTAATATTATTTACAAATAGATTATTCCCTTTAACAAATTATTGAAATTTAACTTAAGCATTCAATTTGCCCATTTTGTCAGATATATCAGTCTTGAGGTATTTTACTTTACCAATCAAGTTGTAGATATAATTATTTAAACTGAAACTTATTTTTAATAGCGCAAGATAAAAGATCTATATTCTCAAAGAAAGGTGAAAAGTAACATCTTGTTTGTTCATGCTTGCGATTATTTGAATATGATTGAAATTCTTATGTGTTAGTTTTGATTTTATATACCCTGTATCCATCATCTCAAATGGGTTTAATTTTATACGCTGTTTATCCATCATTTGAAATGATTCTACGATGTTTAATTTTATAAGCCCCCCATGTATCCATCATCTCAAATGGTTCTACAGGGTTTAATCCTCACTTTCCCCACCCACCACCAATTTGACTGAGGAACTGATTGAAGAATCGCGCTAAGGTTCTCAACTTCATTGGTTTCCTTCTGTTACCTCCGACTGCTAAAAACCCTTACGCACAAGCAAATTATTGAAATAGAATTGAACCATGTGATAGTCCCAAAGTGACCTAGTTTGTGCTGAGTGGACTATAAGCCCAATATCTCTGTCTCCCCCTGCTAAGGTTCTCCTTTTCATGAAAGTCAACTGATGTGAGTTGAAACAACTGCCATGTGGAACGACGGTGGATGGATGAAAATGGCACTGGTTCATTGACCTGTTCCTTTCTGGGATTTTTGTAGTCTGGTTTCCTCTTACCAGTGGTGCAGGACAAAGGGCTGGACAACTTAAAACCTCTAGTCATTCGGATGGGACGAGAAACTGAATCCTGTGAATACAATGGCAGCATGTTTCAGATCCTTTGACAGATGGAAATTGACATTTGAGTAGATCGTAGCCCAAAATTTCATCATGGATTTTCTAGTTTGTGGTGTTTTTGTGTTAGCCCGGCTTTCGATGTATATGTTTCCGCTGCTTGTTTGCTGGTGACTAGGGAAACAGCCCCATGACATTTGATTACAATTTAATTAAAATACAGATCTAGATTTCGTTTCGTTTTTTTTTTTACTTCCGATGGCCTACACTACTTGAAGATCTGACAAGTTGTTGTGATAGGTCTCATCAGTGGTCATACAAGCTGCTTTTGACCCTATGACAGTTCCGTACAAAACACACCTAAATTTTGCCGTAACAGACTGTTTCATTGGCTGATTCCTCACACCATTTAGAACACGTCAATGATAACAACTCTTCCAGATCCTAGTGTAGTAAAGACAAGTGAAACGAAACGAAATAGGATCTGTTTTTTTTAATCAGATTGATTGATTTAGACCAACTTTTTCACCGAGAAAAAACATGTACATTGAATACAGGTCTTAGATTGTTATTGGGAATGTCTTTGGTTTATAATAAGAATGTTTTTAGATTGAAGCATGTACGTTTATCACAAGTTATTAATATATTGAATGACTAATTTTTTTATATAATCATGTTGAATGCTAATTTATTTAATTATTTTTTTTTTCCTTTATTTAATTTGCTAGAAGGTAGTATTGATATACTTGTCGCCATTTATCTTTTAAGATTTATTTTTTTAGATAGTTTTTTTTATATAAGATTTTATTTTTTAAAATGTTTTTTTTTTATATAAGATTTATTTTTTTGTAAGATTTATTTTTTTGTAGAAGATTTATTTTTTTAAAAGATTTATTTTTTTTATATAAGATTTATTTTTCTGTAAGATTTATTTTTTTGTAAGATTTATTCTGCTAAATGTTCCACCTGGCCTGGAAATAAAAGTATAATGTCAGGCGCTACTGAATAAACTAGGAGCTGACATTTTAGAAAGTTTTTGACATGTATTAAAGATACATTATGCAAGAGCTAAATCTGCCTATGGCAGGTCTTTTTTTAGGCCTGAAATGTTATATACATTTTAAATTACATTTTAAATTAGATATTTATTCACATGAACGGATTGGGACACGGTCGCCATTGACGCCATTTAATACTTTGATTTAAATATGGATAATCAAGACTTTGTTAGTTTGTTTACCATTGTAACAATGGTAGCAATCTCAATTGATGCTATTCTTCAGATGTTGAGAAAAAAATAATTGACTGAAAATTTTAATATAGTCATTTGTCATTATCGCGACAACTATGATATCGCGAACTGACAGACTCTTTATAAATCTTACATAATGCATCTTTAAAAAAATAAATTTGCCAGAAAAAAGAGAAATTGTACCTAGCAAAGCCTGAATTTGTGGATGACAATGTTGTGACAGATGCCTTATTTCCAGGCTTGCTGCTTATTAGTTTTATTGTTAGCGTAGAGTGACAGGCAGTAGATTGATTGTATCTGACAAAGTGTGAATGTTGCAGGACAATGTCTGCGACCGGTGCCCTGTTTCCAGGCTTGCTGCTTGTTAGTTTTATCTTAGTCAAAGTAGTTAAAGTAGTAGCAGGTTCTATATTGTATTTCAAATTAGTTTTGTTAGTTAGTCGAAGTAGTAAGTGATTCTATATAGTATTCCACATATAGTGACCGGTGCCTTGTTTCCAGGCTTGGTGCTTGTGAGTTTTATTGTTTATTAGTCACAGTAGTTCATAGTAGTAGATGGTTCCAGTCATTGTTTTTTAAGGCGAGTTATCACTCTCGAGCACGTGTCATGCACCTGAATGTCGACCAAGGGAAAACTTTCCTCCCTCACCTTAAAATTGAAAATTGCTCTTCCTTTATAAAGTCGTTGGGGGGGGGGGGGGGGGGTATTATCATTTATGAAACCAGGAATGGCCCCTTCACATGCAGCTATTGATCTTCAGAAGCATTTCCCATACACAACTAATCACTCTCCTTGATATCAGATCACTCTCGCCAAATTTCAAAATCACTCTTCTTATCAAAACTGTAAGGAGAGCATTTTAGGGTCTCGATTTTTTTCAATTTATTGATTAACTAGAGCCCATATTGTCCCTTCTCTAAAATACAAACAACCAAGACAGTGTTTCTATATATTATTCTATGCCTTTATTCTGTGAATGATTAAAGGAGTTGGGTGGTTTATATCATAAGATCTGTCATTGAGTCAAGTGTTGTAGTTTAGATCCTAAGCTTGTCTGTGGCAAGAATTAGCTGTAGTCTGTCTATCCAACCAACCTTGTGGGTTTCCTTCGGTTCCCCACCCGAAGAATGTTCAATCTGGCAGAACTGTGGGACGAGGTGCTAAGGTCACCACTAGTAACCAGCACAATATTTATTTAATTAGAATAATACTGTCTTTTTTAGTTGCTATGGTGATATATCAAAGCATGCCACATTATAGATCCAGAGTATGTTAAAATGATGCAAAGTATAAAATGGGAAAGGTTAAGTGTGGAAATTTGGCATGCATTTTATTTTAAAGGGACAGTGCACGTTATCACTCCAATTAGCTATATAGATAGTGATGGGAATCATGCACTGGGTACAGCATGCTTTCTCTTCTAGAACACCTGGTACCATTTCCTATTTATTTTGGGAATTCACATAGCTAATTTCTGAGAATATTTCTATAATAATGTATTTTAGGTTCTAGTTGATTTTTTCTTTGCCTAAACAAAAGTAAAATAATAAAATAACATGAATCGAAAATAATCATTTTATAAATATTTACATCTTAATTTAGATTTTACAGTAATTATTAACCATTAATTAAACTCTATTGTAGGCCTATTTTTAACTTCTGAACTGCGTGCTTATATTGTAGGCCTTCTTCAACTACTGTCCAAGCCATGTCATTTGCTTATCAAAATGTTCTGTGTCAGTTGTCAAATGCCTTGCTGGTTATATTGTGTCTTGATGATTCAGACTAGGCCTTTCGATTCAGCCATATTTACCAGTCTTTACAGGCTTGTTCAATTTGACTGGCTGGAGAATTTAATTGTCACTCAAAATTGAAAGGTTGATAAAATGACATGAAATGGGTTTAGCATCCTTGTGTTCTGCTCCGACTGGGCCAATGAAGGCGGATGAAATGTAGAAATGAAATGGGTTTTAACATCTTACAGTACTGCTCTGACTGGGCCAGTGAAGATGGATGAAATTTAGATGACATATGATTAGATAATTCAAATAATTTGTCTTTGAAAGACAATAGATAATTCTACTCCTATCAGACTTTCATCAAATTTTGATTGCTAAAACATGTGGCTCGGACAATAGTTGTTCAATTTATTTGTACATTATATGTAATTATATCTGATGTTAATCTGTGGCCTTCTTCACATTAACTTATGCTAAAACATTTTAAGAATTTAGGCATCTCATTGGCCGTGAACTGAAATCTGGACTGGGACTTGAACCAATGAAATGCCTGCTTCCTTAAAATGTTTGAATTATTTTTACAGGTAGAAACATCAGTTATCAGGTGACTGTTAGAACAGGTGAGGTCAAGTACGCAGGAACAGACGCCAATGTTTTTATACAATTTGTCGGACCGAAAGGCAGCACAAAGCAACTTAAACTGGACGACTCGAGAAATAATTTTGAGAAAGGGATGGTGGAAATATTTGAGGTAATGAATTTGGTGATCTGTCACCTAGCAACAGCATGTGTTTATATTTGTTGTCATTAGCTTCAGTTTTAATACTACCCCCCCAGCCTCCACAATTCCTCCATGGTCTCACTTGTTTCAGAAGCTGGAGTATTTTGATGGTAGACATATAAATAAGATGAAAATGGGTTTTAACGTCCTACTGTTCTGCTCCAGACTGGGCTAATGAAGACAGGCTTACAGTGTGTTTCGAGGAAAATTTTTGCCTGGACAGCAGAAATACAGCCTTCTCTTATATCAAATTCCAACTACCAAGGGATGTTTTACATGCCAATGTGTACAAGGGATCTTGGTTTTCTGTCCCATCCTAACGACTAGACAAGATTGACATGGGGAATCCACACCACTAAATATTGATGCACTATTTTGGCCAATGTTGGGATGGAACCAGCGACCTCCAGGCTAGAAAGCCAGCGCTTTACCCACTTAGCCACTGTGGCTCGGGCCTCGGGGTAAGCTGTTTGAAAAAGGTTGCAGGTTGTTTTAAATGAGTTTTCGCTTATTAAGAGATATGTTTCATCTGTTCTGATTCACGTGGCTATAAATATAACAAGTTTACTCTATAAATAGCAGGTATTGATGATATATTTAAAAGGTATTGATGATATATTTAACAGGTGATCTTGTATTTTACAGGTAACAGGAATTGATGTAGGTGATTTAGATCATATTGTTATTGGACATGATAATACTGGTATGGGTGCTGGCTGGTTTCTCGATTACGTAAGTATTGATTCTCTTCACTCATATACGAAATAACACTGTGTGTCGCGGTATGCTGGACTGGCCTCTAATTCATTCATGAAATGAAATGAAACAGGTTTAATGTCCTACTGTTTTGCTCGGACTTGGCTTATGAAGACAGGCATCCGCCATACATTGTGCTATGATGGAAATTTTGCCCGGGCAGCAGCACTATGGCCTATTCTTATATCTAATTCCAACTGTCAAGGGATTATTTACTTGCATGTCAATGTTTACACGGATCTTGATTTTTGGTCCCATCCGAATGACTAGAGAGCTGATATTGTCAAGCCCTCCATCCTTCTCACCTTCCGAACTGCTTGGGTTTACTCTGGGTATTTCAGTTACCTCCCACTTCATGCAAGCAATATTCAAATAAAATTCATACTATGTCAGTCCTGAAATGACTTGGTTACCTAATGGGGTAATTTCTTTTTCAGGTAATTGTTAAAAAATATTTCACAAAACCGCAAATAAAAGAAAAAATAGAAAAATTACGATCAGGGAAAGAAGATGGCCGTCAAGACGAAGGCCAGGATGTCGATAAATACGTTGCTATGGGTCGTCGCCGGAGTTCCATGAGCAGAAAAAATAGTCGGAAGTCATTTGATGAAGAGGATGACGAAGACAGAATAGATCGACGCCGAAATCGAAGCCGAAGTAAATTAGATGCGGAGGAAATATTTGATCGTGACGGTAACGTTGTGAAAGTCCCGTTTTATGAAGAATATTATTTTGACCATAATCAGTGGTTAGCAACCAATGAAGGTGACGGTCTGACGCAACGAGAAGTAAAACCTAGTAGAAAGCAGATTTATTATTCTGATACAGTAGACTTATAAAAAAAACAACAGGGAAATCCAATGGACATATTTATTATCCAGCCACGTGAGAAAATTTGCTACGAAATATTTCAAATGTTTACGATTTGAATATGACCACAATCATGACAACCCAAATCTGCTGAGTGCTCATTCATTATTCACGATAAATATATCATCAGATCGTCCAGTACACGATTAATTCAGGACCAATTAACAATAAATAATAAGACTTTACAAAAAGGACAGGAAACTGGTAATATAGCCTTGATTATAAAGGTAATATTTATTTTAAAGATGTCAGATGGAATAGTCAATTAATTCTTTATCTGATAAATTTTTACATAAATACCGATGTGGTATTATTTAAATGATGTCAGGGTATTGTAGAATAGAGAATTGTCCATTGTCAACAAATTTGACAATGTTCCTTTAAGAACTACTTCCAAAATATATCAGGTTGCAAATCGTCTTGCCTTTGATCAGCTAGTTCAATAAATGTTGTATAATGTATATCAAATCCTTTTATCTTCTTTCTTTGTTGTCAAATATTATGTCGGAATAATTTTACCTTGCAATATTCTCTGAGAAAAATTTGAAAATTTGGTTGTGAATGGTGATTTGTGACCCGAATATGCTTTTCAATTTTATCGCTAAAACAATCTGACTATACTGCAACCCAAAAACTAACTCCACTTAAAAAAACACATTTTTATGGATAACAATCACTAGCAACTTTACTATTAAAGTTGCTAGTGATTCTTATCCATAACGTAGTGTTTGTGTTTTTTCAATGTTAGTCCTATCACTAAATGCCTTATAAACAATGTAACTCCACTTAACACGTTTATTGAAGCAGACTAATAAGTGTATATTTTATATTGTTATTTATAGCCGCGTTTGACTTCTGTTTTTGTCAAAACTTCAAACTCTCATAACTTTGCTACACATAAGTAATTTGGCATATTGTTTTCAATATATTTATTTTTCATGTTCTATTGTTGAACTATTATGAATAGGAGGTGTCGACTCTTTATATAAATCTTACATTATACATTTTAAACTATCATAATGAATTAGGCGTAATGCTATTTATTTTAAGATCAGTAGTGGAATACCGCGTTTTATCAGTGAAATAAAAGTGTTATTCCACTGGCTAGCAGTAGTCCATGTTGTTTTACCTAAAATGATTGTAAAATCATAAAATAAATAGAACATTTGTCCTTTTGTCGTGAATAACATATTTTATTTCATCTCTAAGCAAGAAAACGTTTATATTTTCACTCATGCTACGCATTCGTGAAAATATAAGTTTTCTTGCTTCTCGATGAAATAAAATATGTTATTCACTCTAAAATGACAAATATCCTCTATTTATCTAAATCTTACATAATGCATCCCTAGTACATATCCATGGCTTTTATTAAAGCACCATTATGGAAGATTAGATAGAGAGGTAACAGTTTTCACTATCATAGTTAAAGAATTGATAATGTAAAGGGAATATGCTGAAAATTTCAGTCAAATTTTGGTCAAATTATCCTTATTTTGATAACACAGTAGCCTCGATTGTCAGTGTTATTGTTGTTACGATAATAAAAAAATTATCTATTATCCATTTTGACGGCTTATCATCAACAACTGTTGAACCTTCAAATCTATTGATAATTGGACCAATTAGATGGCATCAAGTGTTGATTCTGGTTAATAAATTTAACTCTTGCTTCATGTATGTTTAGTGATTTACTAATTACTGATTTAGACTAAACGCCATTCTCCGTTTGAACACCGGGGGAATATTTCACGAAATTTTAACTCAAGATAAAATCCAAATTTTAGAAGATACTTCAATTTTGATATGCAAAGCACTAAAATCAATCTAATATTATCCAATCAAATTACCTTATTTTGGAGTTTATCTGAGTTAAAATTTGCCGAAACAGGCCCCTGTATAGTAGTTTTAATTAGTGATTTAGTAAGTATTGATTTAGACTTATTTATTTATATTGTTATGGTTACAAATAGATGATGTTAGAATTGCTCAAGTATTTATAATGTATAATTTTTAATATATACTGTGTTGTTAAAGAGCTGTGATATTTTTTATAGATATTCTAAATTTTTAATTCGATCTGAACTATGTCTATGAAAATGTTTTTTGTTAAATTTGGGGGTTTGGTGGCCGAATAGTTAGCGTGTGTGCTTTGTATCATAAGGTCTGGCATTGAGTCAACTAGCTTCGTTTCGATTCCCTGATTGTACGTGACAAGGAGTAGGGGGCAAGTGAATTATGTAAATAAAATTGAACCATATGTCGATGTTGAGTGGATGTCTAACCCATTTTCTCTCTTTGGGGGATTGGGATGGCCTAGTGGTCTAGAGTGCCGCGCTTCGACCTCTAGCTGGCCGGTCACCTCTGGCTTGCGGCTGTGGTTTCGATCCCCGGTGTGAGCGTATGTGGCATGGAGATAGGGGCGCCTTCTCAACCTTGTGGGTTTCCTCCGGGCACTCCGGTTATCTCCCACTGCTAAAGACCCCTACGCGCAAGCGAATTATTGAAATAAAATGATACCATATGTTAGTCCCAAAATGACCTAGGTAGTGTTGAGTGGACGTTAAACCCCATTTCTCTCTCTCTCTCTCTCTCTCTCTCTCTCTCCATTTTCTCTCTTTTTTGGTGACTTTACATGTGAAAATAAGTGAGAATGGTCCAACTATTAGGTCTTGTTGTTCGCTTTAGATTGTTAGATCTGTTGTTGAGTCAAGTTGCATGGTTTTAATCCCATATTTGTATGCTTCTTCAATTTCATGGTTTTGCTTTGGGTCAGGTTTAATGCCATCGCTCAAGACTTTTACATGCAAGCGAATTGTTGTACCATATGTTAGTCCCAAAATAACCTAGTTTTTGTGACGTGGGGTTGAAATAATTTCTCTCTCTAGAATAATTTCTCAGGACAAGTTAATGAAATGAAATGGAGTTTAACGTCCTACTGTTAACACCGATTTGGATAATGAAGACGGGCATATACGCCAACTGAAATGAAATGGGGTTTAACATCCTACTGTTCAACACTGATTAAGAGGGGGGGGGGCTAGTGGTCTAGAGTGCCGCGCTTCGACCTCTAGCTGGCCGGTCGCCTCTGGCTTACGGCTGTGGTTTCGAGCCCTGGTGTGAGCGTATGTGGCATTGAGATGGGGGCGCCTTCTCAACCTCGTGGGTTTCCTCCGGCCACTCCGGTTCCCTCCCACTGCTAAAGACCCCTACGCGCAAGCGAATTGTTGAAATAAAATTAAACCATGTTAGTCCCGAAATGACCTAGTTTGTGTCGAGTGGACGTTAAACCCCATTTCTCTCTCTCTCTCTCTGATTAAGACGGGCATATGCCACACAGTGTGCTATGAGTGGCCTACTCTTACATTGGATTCCAACTCCCAATGTTTTTTTTGCGTGCATGTCATAATTGTGTACACAAAACCTTGAACAACTGTACCTGGTCCATTGGCAAAGCCACTAGGATGGGGGTACCATGCTAGAAAATCCTTATGAACTTTCTTGGCCAATACTAGGTGAAATAGGTATCTTACTGTAATGTTCTAAATATAATTACCTTGTAATTACCAGTATCATGAAATTGTTATTTTGGTATAATAGATCAGTTTGTTTTGACAAAATAATTATAGATCAGTTTGTTTTGATATAATTGATCAGTTTGTTTTGACAAAATAATAGATCGCTTTGCTTTTGTTTTGATATAACAATAGATCGTTTGTTTTTGAAAGATTTGTTTTATTTTATAGACTTTATTTTAACTATATTTTATTTTGAAGTTTATGTATAATTGTTGAATAAATGTAAAATATCTAGAAATTCTCTAGACTTTTTATACGCCCACATTTTCATGTGGACGTATTATGTCGTCGCCCCTGTCCGTCCGTCCGTCCACAATTTGTTTGTGGACTCTCTACAGGTCACAATTCTTATCCGATTTTGACGAAACTTGAAATATACGTTTATCCCCATAAGATCTCGGCTGCTTTCGATATTGGCATGTATCGGATGGAAACTTCATGGATTATGGCCCCTGATTGTACGAAATATCATGTTTTTAGCTTGTGGACCCTATAGAGGTCACAATTTTGAACCGATTTTGATGAAACCTGACGTGCATGTATATAACCCCAAGATCTTGGTTCCTTTCGATATTTGCGCCCATCGGATCGTAACTTCCTGAATTATGGCCCCTGATTGTCCGAAAAATCGCCCTTTTTAGCTTGTGGTCCGTCTGGAGGTCAAAATTATTATCCGATTTAAAAAACCGTTCGAGTATATCACCGTTACATGGTAATGAAGGTTGAGTTCAAATTTCGTGAAAATCGGACCAAAATTGACATACAAAATGGCCGCCGTTTGTACGCGAATAGTGTGAAAATATGTTATTTCAAGGTTGTGGACCCTATAGAGGTCCCAATTTTGAACCGATTGTGATGAAACTTGACATGCATGTTTATAACCCCAAGATCTTGGTTCCTTTCGATATTTCCGGCCATCAGATCGTAACTTCCTGAATTATGGCACCTGATTGTGAGAAAAATCACCCTTTTTAGCTTGAGGTCCCTCTGGAGGTCAAAAGTATTATCCGATTTAAAAAACCGTTTGATATTATCACCGTTACATGGTAATGAAGGTTGAGTTCGAATTTCGTGAAAATCGGACCAAAATTGACATACAAAATGGCCGCCGTTTCTACGCGAATAGTGTGAAAATATGTTATTTCAAGGTTGTGGACCCTATAGAGGTCACAATTTTGAACCGATTTTTATGAAACTTGACATGTATGTTTATAACCCAAGATCTTGGTTCCTTTCGATATTTGCGCCCATTGGTTCGTAACTTCCTGAATTATGGCCCCTGATTGTACGAAAAATCACTCTTTTTAGCTTGTGGTCCCACTCATGGAGGTCAAAATTATTATCTGATTTTAAAAAACGTTTGATTATGTCACCGTTACATGGTAATGAAGATTGAGTTAAAATTTTGTGAAAATCGGACCAAAATTGACAGACAAAATGGCCGCCGCTTGAACGCGATTAGTGTGAAAATATGTTATATCAAGGTTGTGGACCTTATAGAGGTCACAATTTTGAACCGATTGTGATGAAACTTGACATGCATGTTTATAACCCAAAGATCTTGGTTCCCATTGGATCGTAACTTCCTGAATTATGGCCCCTGATTGTCCGAAAAATGACCTTTTTTTTTAGCTTGTGGTCCCTCTGCGGTCAGAATTATTATCCCATTTAAAAAAACGTTTGATTGTATCACCGTTACATCGTAATGAAGGTTGAGGTCGAATTTCGTGAAAATCGAACCAAAATTGACAGCTGTTCTTGTCAGGCCATCCATCCTTCATCACTAACAAGGGGAAACCACGCCAGAAAATCTGGATGAACTTTGTCACCCAATGCAGGGATCAAACACCCAACCTCAAGGCTACCGAGCCAGCATCTTACCCACTTAGCAACATGATTCCCAGTCGAATTTGAAGCCTACTGAAATGCACCTTTATAACCCAAAGATCTTAATTCATTTCGATATTTGCACATATCATATTCTAACTTAATGATGTAGGAAAAATCACTTTCGGTATTGCTTGTTCTCTATCCATCTCTCGAAAATGTGGGCGTATCCTGCCTGGCAGTGCCAGCCTATCTTTACTTTTGGGGCAGTTTTTGTCAGGTAATTAAGATAAGATAAATTTGATTGCATCATGCCCACAGTGAGCAGCATACAAGTTGTATAAAATATATTTCAACAATGAAAAAAAACTATAATGTGACAGCTTAGTGGAGTGAACTCCCTTTGATACACAGAAAACTAAAGCCTAGAGTACACCTAAATAAAATGAAATGAAGTGGGATATAAGTCCTATTGCTCCGACTTGGCTAATGAAGACAGGCTGCAATGAGGAAAATGGCCTCCTATATCGAATTCCAACTGTCATGGAATCTTTTACGTGCACACCAATAGGGCCTCGGCTTTTTGGCCCATCTGATGAATAGACAGCTGTCCTTGCCATACCGTCTGTCCCGATGAACTTTCCCCGCCAATGCTGAGATCGAACACGTGACCTCCGGGCTAGCAAGGCAGCGTCTCCCAGAATATACCGAACAAAATTTGTTCTAGATTTATATTAGTCTCTATCATCCAAACAAATATTCTACGAATATACGTTGAAGACTAGGGGGTTCTGGGTGACCGAGACTAGATTTATATAGATCTTATAAAATAAAGACACCAGAAACAGTAAGATGAAACGAAATAAAAATGCCGAGATCGGCGCTTTCATAGAAAAGGTCATTTAAACGTCTACATATTTTTATGTATATATCCTGGGAGAGGATATTGACCACCTGAGTGGCAAATAGTAATTCCCCGTCCTTTTTCGTTTTTACCACTTTTAAACAAAAAGAAATCGACATTCTCTGTCGAAAATTAAACATGGGAATGGGAATAGCTATTCCCATTCCCATGTTTAATTTTCGACAGAGACCGGGAGCCCAGAGGGTCGAACCTAGACAAACGAGGTACCAATATCTGACCATATAGGCATCTACATACTAACCTGGGATGCACAGAAGTGGGCGTCTGCCGGGGCCCAGTCCATGGGTGTGACCCTGGTGACCCCTATAATGACCCCCCAAAATGGGTTAAACTCATACATTCGAGGTACCGGTCAAAACCAATTTTAAACGAAAGAATACATACTGAGTACGAAATGACCCATAACAGATGATTTTGGCCCTGGGATGGCCCAAACTGACACCCCAAATATGGATCCCAGAGGGCTTGAAAAAAAATTATATTCATACACATTCGAGGTACCGGTTGAAACCAATTACAAATGGAAGAGTATATCCCACTGAGTACGAAATTACCCATAACAGACGTTTAGACCACTGGGGTGGCCCAGACTGACACCCCAAAGCCGAAGGGGTTGGGGTGGGGCAAAAATAGGGTTTGCTCATACATTCGAGCTACCGGTCAAAACCAATTTCAAATGAAAGAGTACATCTCACTGAGTACACAATTGCTCATAACAGAAGATTTCAGCCCTGGGACTTCCCAAAGTGGCACCCCATCCCAGGGGCTTAAAAAAGGGTCATATTCATGCATTCGCGTTACCAGTGTAAACTAATTTCAAATTGAAGAGTATATCTCACTGAGTACAAAATTACTCATAACAGACGATTGGACCCTTGGGATGGCCCAGACCAACACACCAAAGCCGAAAAGGGGTGGTTGGGGAGGGGGGGGGGCAAAATAGGGTACACTCATAGAATCTGTGGTACCGCTCAAAACCAATTCTCTCTGAGTACGAAATTGCTCATAACAGAAGATTTCAGCCCTGGGACTGCCCAAACTGACACCCAAAACATGACCCCCTGAGTTTAAAAAAGGGTTATATACTCATACATTCACGGTACCAGTTCAAACTAACTCTAATTGAAAGAATATATCCCGCTGAGTACGGAATTGTCCATAACAGAAGATTACATGTGACTGAGTACGGAATTGTCCATAACAGACGCTTGTGACCCTGAAACGGCCCAAACTGACGCAATAGTTATGACCCTTGGGGCTTAAAAATGGTTATATTCATACAAACGAGGTACCAGTTGAAACTAATTTTAAATGAAAGTATAGACCCCACTGAGTACAAAATGGCTCATAACAGATTTATACCCCCACATTGTTTTTAAATTATCTGTTATATATGGTCCAGTTTAATTGGTTTCCCTTTAATAGTGTTAAATACATTGATCTTGATAAATCAATAGGTTGCCAGCCCACTGCCTTTTAATGCCTGAAAGAGTTTCCGCTGTGATGGTTCAGTTATAAATGGGCCCCTAATCGAAGGTCTTGCGATTTTATTGTTTTTCATTGTTGTGCTTGTGTTGCATGTTCTTTGTATATTTGTGTACTATTTATATATTTGCATTTTCTGTGTTATCACCCTAGGTGGGATTGGACGTAAAACCCCAGGAACGAGCGAACATATCTGTATCATTTGCTTGATAACGTCGAAACATCGTTTGTACCTTGTACATGTATATAGACGATTTTGGTCTAAACTGACACCCTAAATTTTACATCCCTAGGCTTGAAAAAAGTTATTCTAACAAGTCTTGACCCCCACCCCTCCCTTTCTAGATGGAAGTAGATGTAAAACCCAAGGAACGAACGAACATATCTGCATCGTTTGCTTGATAACGACGAGAGTATCGTCGTCGAAACGTCGCTTAGTACCTTGAATGAAGATGATTCTGGCTCTGAGATGGTCCTAACTGACATCTTACATTTTGCCCCCTAGGTTTGAAAAAAAATATACTGACAAGTTTTGCCCTGACCCCTCCACTTGGATTTGCCGAGGACTGCATGAAATGTTCTGGGCCATTTTTTGAAAAAAAATTGTACAAAGCCGATGGTTCCATAAACTTTTCTACACTATTGCCAACGATGCTGCAAGGCCTGGATGCCGGCCAGGAAGAATTTTTTTTATTTTTTATCCCCCCACCCCTAAAAAATTTCACATAGCTGAAATGGTGTCATCTTAACTAAGAAAATGAGGGCTGACAAGTTACTTTTGTGTTAGGGTTAGTCTTTTCAGTGGCAGGTATTTGTCCATTTCTGGTGATTCCTGATGGGTTAATCACAAAATGGTCTGGTATGAAAACAATATTAACACTACAGGTGCAGTTCTTATGTCTATGATTGTACTTGTTGGTGGCAAAAGTCTGTTTCAATCTGGCCTCACAATACCATTTTATGCATTTTGTCAGTTTGAACCATCATCTTTTATGGGTCATTTCGTTATCAGCGAGATGCACACTTTCATTTAAAATTAAATTGAACTGATACCTCGAATGTGTGAATATAACTTTTTCTCGAGCCTCGGGGTCGATATTATGGTGTCAGCTTGGTCCCCAGGGCCGAAACCAACTGTTATGGACAATTTCGAACTAAGTGAGGTGTACTCTTCCATTTAAAATTGGTTTGACTGGTACTTCGAATATATGAGTATAACCTATTTTTGACCCTTCGGCTCTGCGGTCCATATTTAGGGTGTCAGTTTGGGCCGTCCAAGGGCCCTCAAGCGTCTGTTATGGGCAACGGCGTACCTAGTGAGATGTACTCTTTCATTTAGAGTTGGTTTCGACCGGTACCGCGAATTTATGGCCCCATCGTCTTTGGGCGTCAATTTGGGTCATTCCATGGGCCAAATCGTCTGTTATGGACAATTCCGTAATCAGCGGCATATACTCTTTCATGTAACATTAGTTTCTACTAATAACTCGAATGTATGAATATAACCCTTTCTTTAAGCCGCCCAGGGAGGACGGGGGTCATATTTAGAGTGTCAGTTTGGGCAATCCCAAAGCGAAAATCGTCTGTTATGAGCAATTTCGCACTCAGTGAGATGTACCCTTCCATTTAAAATTGGCCTTGACTGGTACCTCGAATGTATGAGCAAACTCTATTTTTGCCCCACCCCACTCCCTTCGGCTTTGGGGTGTCAGTCTATGCCACCCCAGGGGTCTAATCGTCTGTTATGGGTAATTTCGTACTCAGTGGGATATACTCTTTCATTTAAAATTAGTTACAACTGGTACCTCGATTGTATGAATATAATTTCTTTTTCAAGCCCTCTGGGATTCATATTTGTTCATATTTGGGTGTCAGTTTGGGCCATCCCAGGGCCAAAATCGTCTGTTATGGGCAATTTCGTATTCAGTAGAGTATATTCTTTCCTTTTAAAATTGGTTTTGACCGGTACCTCGAATGTATGAGTTTAACCCATTTTTGGGGTCATTATAGGAGTCACCAGGGTCACACCCATGGACTGGGCCCCGGCAGACGCCCACTTCTGTGCATCCCAGGTTAGTATGTAGATGCCTATATGGTCAGATATTGGTACCTCGTTCGTCTAGGTTCGACCCTCTGGGCTCCTGGTCTATATATGGCATGGAGATAGGGGCGCCTTCTCAACCTCGTGGGTTTCCTCCGGGCACTCCGGTTTCCTCCCACTGCTAAAGACCACTACACGCAAGCGAATTATTGAAATAAAATGAAACCATATGTTATTCCCAAAATGATCTAGTTTGTGTCGAGTGGACGTTAAATCCCATTTCTCTCTCGCTCTCTATTAAACGGATATCAGTTTCTTGTTTTGTTTACTGTATCGCATTGTTAGTAAATAGCCTACATTTCACGACAAGCTTGCATTATATAGAGAGTTGTGTCGACTATATATAGAGTTGTATGGTTACTATATCCCGTTGTCAGTGTATCTAATAACCTACATTTATACACCACTAAACACGTGACCTGTTATGAAAATTATTATGTACAGTTGTACAGCGAGACAGGAAGTAACTCAATACGAAACGAAAAGTTGTGTTTCTAAGAAACTGCTACAATTCTTGGCATGTACACTGTTGTTAGGTGGTTTTATAAGTGATTTTGACTTTTCAACCTTAAGACGATGAAGTATAGTGTTTTGATTTTTAAATTTACACTACTAACCTGTTAATAGTGCTATATACAATTGTATTATGACGAGACGTAATTCAACACGAAGAAACTGAAGCAAGTATATGCATGTGCACTGTTGCTGTATGGCTGTCTAGGTGATTTTGACTGATAATGGGCCTACTCGTTTGGTTTTGTATTTGTAAATATTATACTATTCAAAAAAAGTAGGGGATATTTGATTTTTAAGTGTTATTAAAGTCACCTAATGAAACTGAGGAAGAAACAAATGACAAAATGAAATGAAGTTCACATTCATCGATTTATTCCAAATGATCGTTAGACTAAGTAAGGCACAGACTGACCATTATAAGGGTAAAATGATACCCGGGGTCATACAGCAAAGTTACCACAGCATCACAACAAAGTCAGTAACGGGTAAATCCTCCTCTGTTTGCCAAACAAGCATTGATCCGACGTGGCATACTCCTAATGAGACGTCTAAGGTCATTTTGGTCCAGATTGTCCCATTCCTGTTGCAACGCAGCAGCAAGTTCCTGGACATTGGCAGGACGTTGTTGACGTTGACGTAACCTCTGTCCCAGACATGCTCGATGGGGGAGAGGTCGGGACTCAGTGCTGGCCAAGGTAATGTGGTGATGTTCTGTTGTTGGAGGTAACCTGTAACGATCCTGGCCCTGTGACATCTTGCGTTGTCATCCTGGAAGATGAAACGGCGGCCATGGCGTCGTGCGAACGGCACAACATGGACTGCCAAGATGTTGTCCCGGTAGTACTGGCCTGTAACACGCCCTGCAACAACATGTAAAGCCGTTCTTCCAGCAACAGTGATGCCTCCCCACACCATAACAGAACCACCCCCAAATCGATCATGTCTGATGACGTTAACGTCTTGGAAGCGCTCGTTTCGACGACGCCACACCCTCCTACGTCTGTCCAAAAAATCAACAGTGAACCTTGACTCATCTGAAAACATCACATTGCTCCAGCGTCGATTATCCCAGTGTTGACGATCCCTACACCAACGACGTTTTGCCTGAATGTGATGATCTCTCAAACAAGGGATCACGCGAGGACGTTGGGCGCGAAGGTGACCCCTATGCAGTCGATTCCGAATCGTCTGGCCACTCACTCTCACACCAGTGTCTGTTTGAAGACGAGCGCTGATCTGATTTGCTGTGATGACACGATTTCTCAAGGCCAAGGTACGGATAAATCGATCCTGGGCTTGAGTTGTCGCCCTTGGTCGACCTGAGCGTGGTCTGTCCTGTGCAGATTGTGTATCACGGTATCTGGACCATAGCCTGCTTATGACAGAATGAGAAACATTCATCGTCCGCGCCACAACCGCCTGTGTTGTGCCGATCTGTAGCATGCCAAGGGCACGTAACCTTTCATTTTGGGTAAGCCGACGCATATCAAAATTTGTTTTTCTGGTCACTAAAACAATTAAACTGATGTTTCCACCCTGGAATTCAATGCCACAATGACTGTAACATTCAAAGTCAGAGTCGTGCAAATCTTGGGTTGGACCCCCATGATGATCCCAAGCATCACCTGCATTCCATGCGGTAGCTATTGGTGCGTTTGGGCGTCACATGTAACTGGAAATGCTTCTTCTGTTAGGTTCTATAGTGACTTTTTTCGTAGTCATTTGCATATTTTAGTATTATGCCCCCAAAATCAAATATCCCCTACTTTTTTTGAATAGTATATATAGACTCACTCGTTTGATTTTGTATTTGTGAACAGTAATTCACTTTTTGACTTTTTACCTTATGCACTGTGAACTGTTTTAATTTGTATGCGTAGGCTTATTCGTCTCGATAGCGTATATTGCCCTATTCACTTGGTTTTGTATTTATGAAGAGTTGCGCGCGTATGTTATACGACCAGTGTAACAAACAACAATTCGACATGGCTGAACAGACGGACAAAGAAGTATGTAGTATTTGTTTGAACGACTTTCAACATCCTGTAATAATCGACTGTCAACATTCGTTCTGTTAATAAAACCTCTACTAAAGATCAGTTTCAATGTCCATTGTGTCGTTGTCTTTTAAATGTTGGTGACTGGGGTCTACAACAATATAGACCTGACAATGTGATTAATATTCCCCAATGTGATGTCTGTTCTGAAGATACATGTCAATATTTTTGTCGAGACTGTGATCAATATTTATGTAAATCGTGTAAAACCATGCATGATAAGATGAAAATTTGTAAAGGCCATGTCGTTTGTCGATATGACCAAAACCAAAACGGTCAACAATCAAGGTCTAAAGAAAAGACACCAGCAACTACCATCACACATCATAAAGATTTTTTCATCCACCACGATAGAAAGAAAGTTACAATGTTCTGTGAAGATTGTTCACTAGCCATGTGTTGGAAATGTTTCGTGGCCAATCACAACGGGCACAATTATTTAGATTTACAAGACGATGAAGTTAGACAAAATATGAGAAAAGATTTAAGAACATTGAATGGTGAATTACAAACACAAATTACAAGTTTTCAGAAACATTATGATAATTTGAATAGTAAACTAATTGAAGTCAAACACTTTACAAAAACTGAATGTGCCAAAATAGATGCGCAGGTGGATAAAATCTGTTTAGAATTTCGTAAAATCGGAGAAAATATTAAGACGGAAATGCAGAAAACTAGTGAAAAGGAAGAATCCAAATTCAGGAAATCGATGGAGGAAATTAAAAGACTAACAGAAGACTTAAAAGCTAGTGTTAAATATTCAGCGAATGTTTTAGAAGATTCATCCATTGTTCAAGTTTTACAAAGATTACCTAAAGTTCGACAGGAGAAAGATGAAAGTAGTTGTCGACAATTAGGTGTACCTGATGCAAGATATTCAACATTTCAAGTAGCAGAGATAGATAAAACTTTGTTAATTAATCAAATTGGTAAAATTGTAAGCTGTCTTCCGTATATGTTTGAAGATATTTTTAATGTCAAGGATATGCCAGTGCTAGGCCAGGGTGTTGATAGGGGTAAACAACATGTAGTTTCAGGTTTTACATGGAGAATCGCAGTCTATAACAACTCAGTATCATTGCGTCTTATATTATCCCTGGATGACGTAGAAGATAAAAGTATGCGGTTGTGTAACGTTGACGTCACATTTAAAGCTATGGGAAGGTTAATATCAGTCTTTGATCAACCTGTAAATTTGATCTTATTGTCTGGGAGGAATTCGGTAATTCTCTCAGTGGATTTACTAATGATGAAGGAAGCTTTACAATTCAAGTAACAATTAATGAAGTTACAAGCATTGATAGAAGTTAATTATTAGGCTTTTTTTAACTTCTGGATGAATTATCTTCCAATAATCAACTCATTGTCACTGATCTCAGATATATACACGAATTATGAAATGTTAACATTTTCTTTCTAACCAAAGCTGGAAAATAAATTCAATTGTAAAACTGAAAGTCATGGACTTGTTCCGTAGCATAAGTATGTAGTGTCTGATTTAGCCACTCTACCGCTATCTCTAAATGCAAGGGGTGGGGGCGGGTGACTAAACGTCATTCTCTGTTGAAACACCAGGGGCCTGTTTCACGAAATTTTAACCAAAGATAAAATTCATATTTTAGTAGATACTCCAATTTTGATTGGCTAAGCACTAAAATCAGTCTAATTTTATCTTAGTTAAAATTTGCTGAAACACACCCCTTTATAGTAGATTTAATTAGTGGTTTAGTACTTAGTGATTTAGTCTTATGTATTTATATTGTTATGGTTATACAAACTGTTGATGTTTGAATTGCTCAAGTATTTATAATATATTATATATTCTATGTTGTTACAGAGCTGGTTTATCTGTGATATTTTTTTACAGATATTCTTAATGGGTTTTATCCCTCTGCTAAATAAAATTGAACCTTATGTGGGTGTCGAGTGGATGTTAAACCGATTTCTCTCTCTTTTTGGTTAATTTACATGTGAAAATAAGGGAGAATGGTCCAACGCATGAACGTTAGATCATATAAAGTCTAGTGGTTCGCTTTAGATCTGTCGCTGAATCAAGTTGCATGGTTTTTATCCCACATTTGTACGTGACAAGGAGTAGTGTTGCTTCTTCATTCTTTTGGTTTTTCTTTCGGTCAGATTTTATTCCATTGCTGCATTACTAGGATGGGGGTACCATGCTAGAAAATCCTTATGGATTGAACATGGGACCTCCAGACTGAGACACACTCACTGAGACACTGCACCTCCCCAGGCAAAATGAGTATCTTTCCATATAAGGCTCTAGATATATCATATTATAACAGCTTTGGATGGCAACCATCTTGACATCTGCCGTGTGACCGAGAGAGACCTCCACTCAATAATAATTTCACGACAAACATAGTTCAATTTCTTTTTATTATTTCTCTTGCGCATATGGGCCTTTAATAGGAGGAAGAAACTACTGCAAGCAGGGAATCAGAGTCATGCCATTTGACTCGGTGACAGACCTTATAATGCAACACAAACGTGTTAACCATTCGGCCACTCAAATCTGAGGTCACGGTGGCTAAGTGGGAAAGACGCTGGCTCACTTGCCTGGAGGTCAGGTGTTCGATCACTGCATTTGCAACCATTCTGAAGTTTGCCTTGTAATTATCGGTATAATATACTTTTTATTTTGATATAACAATAGATCGGGTTTTTTTTGAAAGATTTGTGTTATTTCATAGACTTTATTTTAACTATTTTTTATTTTCAAGTTTATGTATAAATAATTGTTAAATAAATCTTTGATATCAGGAAGTTCTGGACTTTTTACCTTTTCTATAGTTTCTGTCACGTAAAATACCTTAAGATGAATTTTCATTGCATCAAAACGCCAAAGGGAGTAAATTGCATATTCAACAATTAAAAAGAATATAATTTTTAAAAAAAACACCAAAAACGTGGCACCAAACATTGCGAAGAATTTGACAGTGTCATACACAGAAAATTTTAGTTTAGAATGTTTCGCTCCAACTGGGTTAATGAAGACGTGCATACTGTATACTCTGAGGGAAGTTTGCCCTGGCAGCGGCACTATGGCCTTGACAGCTTTCCTTGTTGGGCCCCTTGTCCTGCACCACGGACAAGGGGAAACCATGTCGGAAAATTCCGATGAAGTTTCTCGGCCAATACAGGGATTGAACACGCGACCTATAGGCTAATTAACATGACAATACTATAATCAATTGTCAATGCCATTATTATAACATTACTATATTTTCTGGATTTGAATACATTTTGCGATGGATAGTTTGACGTAGAATTGGATAGTCGAGTCTTTGTTTTTATACCAAGATCAGTAATGACCATGACATTTCTCTGTCATAGGCGTACGAGCTAAGGGTGGGGGGCGACAACTGCCGTCCTATCTTTCGGGCAAGCTGACATTTCATCTACTTGACAAAATAAAGTGCCCGAAATCTAATAAAACACTAATTTTACGGGATGGAATAGCAGCAAGATGCGTTTGCGGCCGTCAAATATTTCAAAATTTTCTTGGGGTGAACCTGGAATTTTTTCGGGCATTTCTAGTTTTGCTTCCCTAAATGTCATCGAGCCCTAATAAAACACTTTTCCTTTAATAGAATACCACGAATTTGTACTGAGTTGACTATAGATTAAAACATTTTGTCTGGAGCCACTCTTCTTTGTGCGACGGTTTTCGGGCATCGATTATTATTTGTGAATGCAACTGATTGGATGGTTGGAATTCAGAGTGGGCCGATTTCGGTTACAAAACCATTGGATACGTTTACACGGGCTAGAATAGCAGAAAACGCATTTGCCGTGGTTAAATTTTGAAAAAATTTCTCCGGGAGGGTGAGACCCCATACCCCGCGACGATTGATTGGTTGTTTGAAATTCGGGTCCGCCAGGTAGGCTATATTCGACCACATTCAAGTTGCCGTGTTCACAGTCTGGAATAGCAGGAAAACGCGTTTGCGGCAGTTAAATTTTCAAAATTTTCTCCCAACGGTCCTGTCTCCGTGGACTGTAAAAGATTGATTGGAATTCGAATCAGCCACCATTAGGCTATATTAGACCACTTTGAAGTTGCTTTGTTCACGTTCTAAAATAGTAGGAACACGTGCTTGCAGTCATCAAATCTTCCAAAATCTACTTGCGGAGGGGGGGGGGGGGGTCCATACATGGTAAGCTCCGCTCCTTCGCCACTCTAGGAAGACTGGCGCCGCTGTTTGTAAACCCGTAATTTTTTCGGGCATTTCGGGTTCTGCCCCGATAACTGTCAACGAGCCAGTACACCTATGGTCTCCGTTCAGAGTGAAGCCATTTTACTGGACTTTTCAGCATAGACTATTTTCATTATCTATTGTTTCATCGGATTTCGGACGCATTATATATTTTTTTTTACTTTACCCGGCCGTCTGCCGGTAAAATTTTGATTTCCCGAAAAATAGGGGGCAGCTCTTACTACCATGACCGTAAGTGGGTAGTATTGTAAATGCAATAATAATCCATAGTAAATGAAATATGCGAGTGGGTATTCATTTTGAAATAAATGGGTGGCAAATAAAACACGCAGTTTGGAATGAAATATATTCTTAGTAAATGAAACATACGGGTGACAAATAAAATATACGGGTCGCAGTTAAAATATACGGCTGACAAGGAAATATATGCCTGGTCTGCGTAGTCGGGTGGGCATAACTGTACCATTCCAATAAACCTCTGTCCTTTTCCCACTCACAGGGTCGGCGGAAGCAATTCCTGGGGTCATCAGGCCCCGGAAGCTCCTGGGGACCTAGAGACGCTTTCTGATTAGTGACATTAGTGGACACTCTAGAGGTTAGAATGAATTTTTATACGATTTTGATGAAACTGACAATGTATGTGTATTAGCGAAATATCTCGACAATTGATTGGTTGTTTGGGTATTAGGATTTAGGTAAAAGGACACTCAGTGAAACGTGAAACACCCTTAATAAAAGGCTTCTGGTTATTAAAGAATTCTAAAATCACGTCATGCTCCAAATGTATTAATAATGAATTCATATCATGTCGTTGATCTTATACATATGTATGCATCACTCATCGTTTTCTTTATATTGTATATTATTTTTAGCATACTTATTCAACAAAGACCTTACTCTAATATCTATTTAGTTTTTAAATATAGGGGCATAAACGGTCTAGCAATTAACTTTATTTGCGCAAACCAGTGAAGTATTACATAGGGAGTGTCGTTTCAAATTAGTGTTGCTTTAAAAACAGTTGAACACGTATTTTGTCTGCTTAGAAAGTTGAAGTACGGCCCAAAACCACTGGCCGCAAACCTTAACGCATCGTCTTGAAACTATACCCCTAGGATGTTCCATATTGTTATGAGTGCGTGCCAGACCCGCATGGGCAGAGAGTCACGTTCAATTTTTGCATGTGTCAATTTGTCGCCTATAAGCCACAATTCTTAATGGTTTGTCTTGACGTTGTGCATACTTATTCCTTATACCCTAAGAATGATCGCTAATGTTTTTTGTGCATGACCAATCCCCAGTGGCAGAGCCACTCATATTTTATCTTTGTGTGTCAGTGTATTTTGATCATCTTAAAAACTTCCCATACTTATTTCTTATACCTTTAGGATGACCGTTCTTATTTTTCGTGCATACCTGACCCCTAGGGCATAGCAACGCCCATCTGTTATGTTTATCGCCTAGGGGCTCATTTGTAAAGCGGAATAAACATTTGTTTTTCTAATTTGGGAGGCCAAATAAAAATTAGAACATTACAAAGTAAATCTTAAATGATTCCATATTCGTAATCTATATCTCATTGTTAGTTTATCTTATAACCTACATTCCACCACAAACTTACAATATATATTTTGTAAGCTTGTCGTTGAATGTAGTTATAGTCCTGTATGTATATAGTATCGCTGTATTGTTATATCCCGCTATCAGTTTATCCAATAACCTAGTACATTTATACACCATTAAACACGTGACTCAGGCGCGGATAAAGAGGGGGCGCACCCGGCGCACGCCCCCTCTATTTTTTTGCGGTGGCGAACAATTTTTAGCTCCATATATTCTCGCGGCAAAGGAGAACAAAAACAGTTTAGGTTGGAAATCGTAATTTACAGTACTAGTATGAAATTAGTCCTTGTGGGCATTTTTGTCCACTAAAAAATCATGGGTCGGGCTTCGCACTCCCAACTTGGTGCAGCACGCACCCCCCCCCCCCCTTTCTGAAAATCCTGGATCCGCCCCTGTGACTTGTTATTATATACAGATGCATCGAGACAGGATGTAAATCAATACGAAACGAAAAGTCGAGTTTCTAAGAAACTGCTGTAAATTCTTGACGTGCACACTGTTGTTACGTGGTTGTGTAAGTGAGTTTGACTTTTCAGCCGAAAGACGGTGAACAATAGTGTTTTAATTTTTAAATTTACACAGCTAACCCGCATGACCTGTTAATAGTATACAATTTTATTATGACAAGACGTAATTCAATACCAAGAAACTGAAGCAAGTCTACGTATGTACACTGTTGTTGTGTGTTTGTGAAAGTGATTTTGACTATATATATCGCAGACAGTAAAATGTAGCGTCTCGACAGGATTATATAATATTGACCTACTCGTTTGGTTTGGATTTGTGAAGAGACTCAGCTTGTATGTTATACGACCGGTGTAATAAACAGTAATTCGATATGGCTGAACAGACAGACAAGGAAATGTGTAGCATCTGTTTAAACGACTATCAACAACCTGTAATAATGGATTGTCAACATTCTTTCTGTTTATCTGTTTAAAAGATTATATAAACAAAACCTCTACTAACGACCAGTTCCACTGTCCATTGTGTCGCTGTATATACGTCGGTAAGGTGGATGTACAGCGTTTTAAACCTAAACTAAACATTGATGACAATTCTACAAGTACTATTCCACAATGTGATGTATGTACTGAAGATACATCCCAATATTTTTGTCGGGACTGCGACCAATATTTATGTAATTCGTGTAAAATCACGCACAATAAGTTAAAATCTTGTAAAGATCATGTTGTTTGTCGATATGACGAAAACCAAATCGGCCAACAATCAAGGCCAAGCGGAATAAAGAAGGGGAGGACACAAGTCACAAATCATAACGATTTTTGTCCCCACCATGAAAGAAAGAAAGTTACAATGTATTGTAAAAATTGTTCACTCGCCATGTGTTGGAAATGTTTCGTGACCAATCATAACGGGCACAATTATTTAGATTTACAGGTGGATGAAGTCAGACAAAATATAAGACAGGATTTAACAACACTGAATGATGAAGTAGAAACACAAATTACTAGGCTACAAATACACTATGATAATTTAAGTAGTAAATTAACTGAAGTCAAAAACTTTACAAAAACTGCATGTGACAAGGTAGATGCACAAGTTGATAAAATCTGCTCAGAATTTCGTACAACTGGAGAAAATATTAAAAAGGAAATGCAGAAAACCAGTGAACACGCAGAATCCAAATTAGCGAAATCGAAAGAGGAAATTAAAAGGCTAACAGAAGATTTAAAAGCTAGTGTTAAATATTCAGAGAATGTTTTAGAAGATTCGTCCATTGTTCAAGTTTTACAAAGATTACCTAAAGTTAGACAGGAGAAAGATGAAAGTAGTTGTAGAAAATTGGATATACCTGATGTACGATATTCAACATTTCAAGCAGGAGAGATATGGAGATTAGGGGTAACAACACTACTTGGTAAAATTGTAAGTTGTCATCCAAATATGATTGAAGATATTTTTTATGTGGATACTGTGGCAGATGATAATGGGTATTATTGTGGTGTACAGCATACCATCAAACATTATGGGTATGGTGAAAAACAATATTTAGTTTCCGGTTTAACATGGAGTATCACTGCACGTACAGATGAATCATCATTATATCTTAACTTATACCTGGGTGACGTAGAAGATGAAAGTGTTATGCCATACCAAGTTGACGTCACATGTAAAGTTATAAATAAAATAGATGATAGTCAATCTGTGGTTGAACAATTTGTTGATCACATGTATTCTGGTCATTCTGGTTGTGGTTTAGTCTGTGATGATGTTATTGACTTGACGAGACTTAGTAACCCTGACAGTGGATTTATTGATAATAACGGAAACTTTACAATTCAAGTAATAATTAATGCAGTTAGTCTGTTATTCTGATTAATAATTTTCAGGTACCATGGGCGAAGAAAATATTTCAGATTTCTGTGTAAATGTTTTGTAAGTGCCAGAATAATTCCTGTTGATGTATATTACATTACAATTTATATATAATAATAATTGAGGCCACAGTAAAATATGAGTAGACTTTTTATGTATGGTTAAATGGTCGAGAGCGAGACATTAAGTAATATATTGATACTGTACGACTTGCACGAGGCGTTAGCCGAGTGTTGTTTCAATATATTACACAATATCTTTAGCTCGAGACCATTAAACAACTTACAGACACTATCCAGCACGAGCTTTACAATGAAATACGTCACGCTTGTCCAATATTTCATTTAGTATAGATAATGTACGATTGGCAAATTTCCCGAACATTATTGAAAATAATGGTACGTCAACACCAAAGGATGACGTCACGTCTGCATTTTAAATAGACTGTTTATATATTTTTATGCGCCGGCTTCTTACTGCGTCACAACAGTATTTTGACTTCCATATATGACAACGGATGACGAAGGGGCAAATTTAATGCTATTAATCAGCTGGGTTATTAGCAGACTATTAAAATATAAAAAATATCTTGGTGGCTCAATGAGTAAGACGCTTGCTCGTTATCCTAGAGGTCTCGGGTGCGCTCCCGGTGCTGACAGTTCCTGGGGATTTTCCGGTATGTTCCATGAAACATGAGGCTAATTAGGCAATTATTGATACAAATTGGTGAAACCCTTGACCTAAGACAGTACATTTTTACCCCCTGTTTGTTTAGCATGATAACTACTCCACAAGCCGACCAATAGAGAAGAATATGTGAGGTTAATGTAGTTATTGGTCAAGGGTTTCACCAATTTGTATCAATAATTGCCTAATTAGCCTCATGTTTTTTCCGCACACTTTGTTATTTGTTAATCCTTGTCAATTACACTATGTCTTGTAACAACATAGGTCATATGGCTTCTTCTTATATTACTATAAATATTACCTTTTAGTTTACTAATTTATTATTTGTACTTGATAACGATAAGAGAATACTTGTCGAAACGTCGTGCTATATGTGTATAAACCAGTGATTGTTTTCCATATAAATTGTGTTGTGTTTTTGTTTTTTTTTATTTTGTCTGAAGTCACTCGAGTTTGTGCGACATTTTGCGGTCGACATATTTGTGAATGCAGCAGCAACAGTCGGTATTCTTATAATGGAATTTTGATTGCAAAACCATTTGACAACTTTGAAGTTGCTTAACTGACGGGCTAGAATAACAGAAAAACGCATTTGTAGCGGTTATATTTTCAAAATTTTATCGGGAAGGGCGATAAACCCTGTTACATAATATCAAACCAGTTGTGGTTTTAGCTGTAAGATGGAGGTATAATTAGTCACGTGTATAAATGATTACAATGTAGAAATTGTAACAACTGACGTATCAACACAAGCCGAGTCTTCCATAAGCCCAGGTTAGGTGCAGAAGATTAGGACGTAAAACCCCATTCCATTTCATTACTGCCGAGTTTATTTTACTTTATCGACAAGTGTTGATATTTTTTGATATAAAAAAGACGAGTAGGAGATTTTATTTATCACCCAATCCTCTCTTACACGCACAAGTAAATAAATATAATTCTTTGCTATAGATTTCACCTTTACTGAACCTGTTTGCAAAGTCCTTTACATTGACCCAGTGTTTCCATCTAGGTCAATTAAATAAAAAGTTAATTTTAATTTTTTAAAAAAATGAACCGCTCTTTGAAAATAAAAAAGTAGTTCTCTTTTATCTGACCAATCAAATTCATACAAGCGATATATCTACTGTATTATAGGGTGATAAATGTACAGTTATAATGTATTACTTTGTGTATAAATTGATCGTGGCGTGGACCTTGTATGATCTTGGTTAAACGCCATGGATATTCAAGCTCTAGTAGCATGCTTGTAATGGAAGCGGACGTGACTCAAGACGCTTTCCATTTATTATATTATCATTATATTATATTGTTGTTTTGTGCCTGTATTTTCATACGCCCACATTTTCATGTGGACGTATATTGTCGTCGCCCCTGTCCGTCCAGACGTCCCTCCGTCCGTCCGTCCACAATTTGTTTGTGGACTCTCTACAGGTCACAATTCGTATCCGATTTTGACGAAACTTCAAATATAGGTTTATCTCGGCTGCTTTCGATATTGGCATGTATCGGATCGAAACTTCATGGATTATGGCCCCTGATTGTACGAAAAATCATGTGTTTAGCTTGTGGACCCTATAGAGGTCACAATTTTGAACCGATTTTGATGAAACTTGACATGTATGTTTATAACCAAAAGATCTTGGTTCCTTTCGATATTTGCACCCATCGGATCTTAACTTCCTGAATTATGGCCCCTGATTGTCCGAAAAATCACCCTTTTTAGCTTGTGGTCCCTCTGGAGGTCAAAATAATTATCCGATTTAAAAAAACGTTTGATTATATCACTGTTACATGGTAATGAAGATTGAATTCAAATTTCTTGAAAATCGGACCAAAATTGACAGACAAAATGGCCGCCGTTTGTATGCGAATAGTGTGAAAATATGTTATATCAAGGTTGTGGACCCTATAGAGGTCACAATTTTTAACCGATTTTGATGAAACCGAAATTGACGGATAAAATGGCCGCCGCTTGTACCCGAAAAGTGTAAAAATATGGTATATAGGTTGTGGAACCTGTACAGGTCACAATTTTAAATCAATTTTGATGAAACTTGAAATACATGTTTATAACCTAAAGATCTTGGTTCCTTTCGATATTTGCGCATATCGGATCATAACTTCCTGAATTATGGCCCCTGATTGTATACGAAAAATCACCTTTATTAGATTGTGGTCCCTCTGGAAGTCAAAATTATTACCCGATTTAAAAAACCGTTTGATTATAATACCGTTACAGTGTAATGAATGTTGAGTTCGAATTTCGTGAAAATCGGACCAAAACTGACAGACAAAATGGCCGCCGCTTGTACACGAATACTATAAAAATATGGTATATCAAGGTTGTGGACCCTGTAGAGGTCACAATTTTAATCTGATGTTGATGAAACTTGAAATACATGTTTATAACCCAAAGATCTTGGTTCTTGTTGATATTCAACGGATAATATCGGAATGTAACTTCCTGAATTATAGCCCCTGATTGTACGCAAAATTGACTATTTTAGCTTGTGGTCCCTCTAGTGGTCTCAATTATTATCCAATTTTAAAAATAATATTAAATGTTTCGTATATTAAACGTTAGCATGGGGCAGAATTTTATAAACACCAAACAAATTCTAATGATTTTCTGATAATTACTTAATATGCGACAACTCTTGTTGACTGCTCGGACGATTTAGCTGCTGTGTGGACGTATGTTTCGTTGCCTGGCAACCTATTTTTATAATAAACCAGATGAAACCACAACCAGTTTTATTAGTGTACCCTTTTGGTACTATATCACACACAATTACACGTGGCTCCGTGGACTATCCGGTTGAATGGAATTCCGGTCAGCCACCTATTTAGGCTATATTGAACCCATATTCCTGAAGCAATGGCCCGAGAAATCTCTCTCTGGCCATTGCTGGATTGACTTCTGATTCTTGAACTTTTGCGGGAGTGTGTCTATTCTCCCCGTTCAATGAAAGCTATCACTTAAGTACAGCAACATGACAGTCCTTCGTTTAATCTGAGTCTTCCCTAAAACTTTGGACAGTGATTTAAGGTATTAAAACGGTGAAAGTATGTTCGTTTCCAAACAGTATTGTTTACATTTCATTCGACTTGATAGCCTCGTTTGTCACACAATTAGTTTTACTGCAGTATTCTCCTATGCACGGGTTAATTAGGCATAATAAAAGCGTGAGCCATGACGTAACGTTATGTAAACATATTTGGTCCAATACTGGCACTCGTTTTAAATGTAAAGCGTTTGTATGGTAGGTAGTGATTGGTTGGTAGTCGGACTACTGACCAATCAAAATTTAACACAACAATATCCACTCATAATAGCAGTGTGTAGTGAGATTACCTATAATCAAACGAAACGCTGCGCGGAGTATGTATTGAACCACGTTGAAGTTCCTGTATTCACGGACTGGAATGGCAGGAATACGCGTTAATGCGACTGTCCCTACTAATGCGGCTGTCCCTACACGCTAAACTCCGTTGGCACTCGTTGATGATGACTTAGGCGGCCGTCTGTAAAAGGACTGAGACTAGTAATTATTCCCCAAATGTATTGCTAATTAAAAATACATGTTGATAATTTTCCCCTTCATTTTTACCCCCCTTTTCCTGCATTTGTTGAATTGTAGAAAAGGGATCAAATTTGCAATTTCATAGCAGTTTTGAGTAATACTGGTGAGGTTACAGGCGGGGGAAAGAGGGTGCAAAGTTTCTTTCTGCAGAGCAATCATTGAGTCGGAAGTGATGTTTTGACCCCCGTCAACATCAAATCCTTGTAGCGAAAACATCGAACGGTATACCCTCTACAAAATTATGATGATGCGGTTGCTAAATGCGATTCTCTATGTGCCTATAGAGATTGAAACCAACGGAATATTGAGCAAAATGTTACAGCCATTTAGGGAGCCACGGTGTCAAAGTGGCTTGCCTGGTGGTCACGTGATCGATCCTTGCATTGGCCGAGATAGTTCATCGGGTTTTTTTCGAAGTGGTTTTTCCCTTATCAGTGGTGTTGGAAGGAGGGCCTGACAAGGATGAAGATAGGTTGCCAGGCAACGAAACATACGCCCACAGCAGCTAAATCGTCCGGACAGTCAACAAGGGTTGTCGCATATTTTTTACTTTTTTTTGGTAATGAAACATTTGTAATACACTAAAATCTGAGTAACAACTCATTATGTAATTATCTGAAAATCATTAGAATTTGTTTGCTTTTTATAAAGTTTTGCCCCAAGCTAACAATTAGTATAGGAAACATTTAACATCATGGATTTAGCTGTTCAGTTATCAAAATTCATTGAAAATCAAAATACTTGTTCGTTTCAACACCTGTATCAATCTGAAGTCAATCGGATGATAAGTTTGCCATCTACAGCGTCACAAGGTTTTTTGAAGTGATCAAGGGAGATAACTCTGGAAGTAATTATTTGAAATCGATGAAAATCAGTAGGCTTCTTAGTCTCAGGACCTTAAACAGTGTGTGTAACTGTGTGTAAATTTAAAGTCAATCGGATATTAACTTTGGCCTCTAGAGCATCCACATGATTTTTTGATGTGATCAAGGGCCATAACTCTGGCACTAATTATCGTAAATTGATGCAAATCAATACGCGTCTTCGTCTTATGGCCTTAAACACTGTGTATAAATTTAAAGTCAATCGGATATTAACTTTGGCTTTTAGAGCCTCCACAAGATTTTTTGAAGTGATCAAGGGAGATAACTCTGGCACTAATTATCGGAAATCGCTGAAAATCAATAGGCTTCTTCGTCTTATGACCTTAAACACTGTGTATAAATTTAAAGTCAATCGGATATTAACTTTGGCTTTTAGAGCGTCCACAAAATTTTTTGAAGTGATCAAGGGCCATAACTCTGGCACTAATTATCGGAAATTGCTGAAAATCAATAAGCTTCTTCGTCTTATGACCTTAAACACTGTGTATAAATTTAAAGTCAATCGGATAATAACTTTGGCTTTTAGGGCGTTCACAAGATTTTTTGAAGTGATCAAGGGCCATAACTCTGGCACTAATTATCAGAAATCGCTGAAAATCAATAGGCTTTTCCGTCTTATGACCTTAAACACTGTGTATAAATTTAAAGTCAATCGGATATTAACTTTGGATTTTAGGGCGTTCACAAGATTTTTTGAAGTGATCAAGGGCCATAACTCTGGCACTGATTATCGGAAATCGCTGAAAATCAATAAGCTTCTTCGTCTTATGACCTTAAACACTGTGCATAAATTTAAAGTCAATCGGATATTAACTTTGGCCTCTAGAGCGTCCACAAGATTTTTTGAAGTCGTCAAGGGCCATAACTCTGGTAGTTATTATCGGAAATCGCTGAAAAACAATAGGCTTCTTCGTCTCATGACCTTAAACACTGTGTATAAATTTAAAGTCAATCGGATATTAACTTTGGCCTCTAGAGCGTCCACAAGATTTTTTGAAGTGATCAAGGGCCATAACTCTGGCACTAATTATCGGAAATCGCTGAAAATCAATAGGCTTCTTCGTCTTATGACCTTAAACACTGTGTATAAATTTAAAGCCAATCGGACATTAACTTTGGCCTCTAGAGCGTCCACAAGATTTTTTGGAGTCAAGGGCCATAACTCTGGTAGTTATTATCGGAAATCGCTGAAAAACAATAGGCTTCTTCGTCTCGTGACCTTAAACACTGTGTATAAATTTAAAGTCAATCGGACATTAACTTTAGCCTCTAGAGCGTCCACAAGCAATTGTGGGCGCCGGACCGACGGACGGACCGACGGACGGGCGGACGGACCGACGGGGGCGACGACAATATACGACCACATTTCAATGTGGGCGTATAAAAAACCGATGTCCCGTGTATACACTGACGTGCACGTTGAAATTGGATATAAGAGCGGGCTACAGCAGCCTGGGCTTAATTTCCCTCATAGCACACTGTATGGCGTATGTACGTCCTCATTAGCCCAGTCGGGGCAGAACAGTAGGGCGTTTAACCCCATTTCATTTCAATTCATTACAGCCATTGAAGTCAGTGGTGTTACGTGCTAAACCGTGGTAAGTTCAACGAACAGAAAAGAACAGAATAATCGAAATACCGGTCTCCAAATATTACCCAACAAGGTTCCAAATATATACAAACTCTTCTAATATATACAAAATAAGAGTAATATTAACATAATATGTATAAACCCTAAAATAATGGGTGTTATAAGAGCGACATAAAAACACGTCTTTTAAGAACAAAGGAATTTTCTCTACTGAGGCCAACTTCTAGGTCAGTTCAACTTAAAATATGGTAAAAGAAAGGGAGGTAATAATATAGGTCAAATCATAATTTGCCACTAAACTCCCAAAATACTAAAATAAATCTTGACAAAAAATGAAATAGCATATAGTTTAAGACTATATTACCTTTTAATAATATCAATTAATATAATATGATACTTACAACTATTGAATACAGATATGTAGGTCAAACAATGTATATGATACATAACACACACCCCCTCTTAAAGAAAACATTTGATACAAATGTTTAGTAGAAAATTAATCGTAAATATTTACACAAATCAAAGAATTAAAACCATGCACAAACGTATTTTTATTTTGTTTTTGTTATTTTTATAGCAGTTATTTAGGGCGCGTCGAATTACCCAATAACACCCAATAACTGCCCAATAACACCCAATAACTCCAAAATAACATCCAATAACACCCAATAACTCCAAAATAACACCCAATAACACCCAATAACTCCAAAATAACAACCAATAACTACAAAATGTTGACTTGTTGACTTTGGAAACACAAAATAACAATTTAGTTGAATTTAAGAACATCGCTGCTTTACGCTCACTCGCCTGAAGGGAGATAACTCGTGTATGTGATTTTTGTTTACAAGAAATTAATGTATGGTTTCGTTGCAATTCGTTTTAATTGTACATGGGCGTCAAATGTGGAATAACTATTTCAACCCCTCCATGGGTATCGTCAGGCGGTTGCAATAACAAAACGTTATTACAGATGTCCCCGCTATAGTTTTTCATGAAATTCAAATTAACTTCCAACAATTTAGCGCAAAAATGCGCTACCCGACGACATAACGATTAGTCTGTAAAGAAATTCTAATTAACTGCCGAACATTCTACGCACAAAGCTATATTTATTTATATTTACAAATTATATCAATTGTCATTTCCGGTCATCGTATAACTTCTTTTGAAATACATAAATGAAACCAATTTAAGTTAGTACCGCTGACAATTAATTGTCTCTGCTCAGAGTATTCTCATGTTATCATAGTTTATTATGTTTGTCCGAATGTGTTGGGGGTGTGGTTTGTCAATATGTAGTCTAGTGAAGTTAATCTAAAGAATGACAATAGGCAATAATAGTTCCACTATTAAAGCATATTGCCATTCACTTTTTTTGTCCCTGTCAACACACGGATAAGAAGTTTTTTTCACTAATAAAGCATTGCCATTCATATCTTCTGTCCCCGTCAACACACAGACAAGAAGTTAATTGCCAAACAAACAGGTTACTTGATTACCTTATGCTCATTCATTTAATTTAAAATCGGAAATTATTTGTATATTCTCACACGAAGGAATCTCTCTTCCATAAGACTCATCTCAGCTGCAAAAGTATTATAAAAGTCTGATATAAATATGTTTGGGCATTTGTGAGACGCCAGGGGGGTTGGGATGGCCTAGTGGTCTAGAGTGCCGCGCTTCGACCTCTAGCTGGCCGGTCACCTCTGGCTTGCGGCTGTGGTTTCGAGCCCTGGTGTGAGCGTATGTGGCATGGAGATAGGGGCTCCTTCTCAACCTCGTGGGTTTCCTCCGGGCACTCCGGTTTCCTCCCACAGCAAAGACCCCTGCGCGTGCGCTAAGATAATGAAAATGAAAAATAAGACTTGTCTGCGATATCACCTTCGGTGGAAGCGGACGTTAAACACCAAGAACAACAACATCATGTAAATCTTAGTCTACGATATCACCTCTGGTGGAAGTGGACGTTAAACTCCCAGTAACGAACGAACGTGAGACGCCGATAGATCAGTAAACCCCACAAGACTGAGAGGCATCCATCCAGGCAGTCATCATGGCGGGCCAGGTAAAAGTCCTACAACTTAATATCAATGGACTGGCTCCCAGGTGTGCTGAACTGAGAAAATACATAAACCGCAACCCCAAAGATGTAATATGCCTCCAAGAAACCAAGCTACTACCAACGAAGAGCGACATCTACTTACCCGGATATATTTGTCAGAGAAGGGACAGACCGGGCAGCACGACACGTGGCGGCGGCCTTGCCATTTACGTCAGTGACAACATAAATTACATTTCTGTTCCACTGAATGTAACCAACCCCCTAGAAGCAATGGGCATAGCCTGATGATACAACAAAAACTTCATCAAAAGCGCTTGTTTACTCCCCCGGTGCAACTTCCTATCATTCATTTGAGGGAGATGATTTTAGTGATATTTCGCGCGAGATATCCAATAGTGATGTAAGTGAGTCAATGGAGATCCAGCCATCGAGCTCAGCACTAAAGTCATCACTTGAGGCTGGAAAGATGATGTCCACAATGGAACAGTTTAAAGAATTTTCCAATGCTGCACCCGTGGATAGAATTCCTTTGGGAATGAAAGATAACGTCTATGTCGTTGTAAATATGGAACGTAAAGGACAGAAGAACGTTTTTCCAGATGACATAGGTGGGTGGGACTCGACTCAAGGGACAACTGCAAACCACGCGTATTCTATTGGTGAAAATAATCAACTGACCAGCGTATTTATTAGAAATGGTATGATGTGTTACAAAAAAGTTGTGTGTGGAAGGACAACCTGTGAAAAGTGTATTCCCCAGCCTGAGCGCTACATTATTTTTCATCGGTATTATTGCAAACTTAAAGGCGACCACGAGTATAAAAAGAGAATCACCGCTATAAAGACCGCACCGAAGGACTTGAGTCATTTTCAGAACATGGCACTCGTTGAATATTGTGGTACCAGAACCATACAGAATTTACAACACGGAAATTCTAAAAGTGATCGCGCTTATATTAGAACAGATCCGCGAATCGTACAAAGATGTGTTAACAATGGCAAACACAAATCCCCAGCGGACATTTACTTCAACGCAGTTGCAGATGATAGCGTACTTGCACCCAGATCAACCAAACAAATAAGGGACAAAATATGCAACGATAAATGTAAACAAACGCGTTGCGCTGACAGTAATTTGGACATAACCAGTAAACCTAACAACGTTGCGGATGAGGTATTAACAATTCTTAAAATGCAGAAAAACGGAAGTGTTATTAAGAGAGTCGAGCATACAGAACGGAAACTACCGAACATTATTATCTATTCTAAAGAACAATTGCAAGATATGAAATCAAACTGTTTAGGTGAAGGGGGGGGGGGGGGTGTTGTTGGAATAGATCGAACCTTCAATTTGGGTAAATGTTTCGTTACTGCATTGTCTTATAAAAACCAAGCTGTTATTAATCGCGAAACGAATCAAAACCCCATAATGCTTGGCCCCATGATGCTCCATTGGGATGGCGAAGCATCAACTTATCACTATTTCTTTTCACATCTTCGTTCCCAGTTAGGTAGTGATAAAATAATATTTGGTACCGACGAAGAAAAATCGATGACGAAATCTTTGTATGAAGTATTCCAAAATTCTAATTTCTTACTTTGTACAAAACACATTAAGGAAAATTTATATCGATATTTAGAGAAATCGGGCACACCACAAAAAGAACGCGCAATTATAAGAAATTTAATTTTTGGTAAGGAAGGAATTGTATATTCGAAAAATGACATGGATTTTGAAATGAAGAAAGATGATTTGTCTGTTTATTTTGAAAAATATCATAGATTTGAACAATATTGGGACAGATATTTAAAACATAAATTGTTATTATATGTTATTAAGCCCCTCCAAAATAAACTGATCTCAGACTTATGGACTAATAACAACGCAGAATCTATTAATAATAGACTGAAACAAGAAACCGATTGGCATATTCAGAATTTACCTGACCTTGTTACAAAATTGGCTAGAGTGTCAACATTTCAAATTATCAACATACGCCGGGCTTTACACGGGACAGGCAATTGGCAACTTGTAGACCACAAATCGGAGATCCGTCCTGAAACATGGGCTTGTATGGAAGCGGACAAGAAAACTCGCATGTTGAATAAATATTTAATGAAGAAAAAAATGTATATAATTTAAATATTGTTAATTCAAAAAATGTGGATTTTGGGTGCGTAAAGCCCAAAGAAACGTCGGGCAAAAAACCAGGGCAACGTAAACGAAGGCGCGCAGAAAAAACTCATTGAATGGCTATGTTAGTTTTAATAAAATATTTAAATGCAACTAAATTGTTATTTTGTATTTCCAAAGTCGACAATTTGGTGTTATTGGGCTGTTATTGGGCAGTTATTGGGTGTTATTTATTTCTTGTCAACAAAAATCACATATACGAGTTATCTCCCTTCAGGCGAGTGAGCGTGAAACACTCATTTGGACACAAAGCAGCGATCTTAAATTCAACTAAATTGTTATTTTGTGTTTCCAAAGTCAACATTTTGTAGTTATTGGTTGTTATTTTGGAGTTATTGGGTGTTATTTTGGAGTTATTGGGTGTTATTGGGTGTTATTTTGGAGTTATTGGGTGTTATTTGGAGTTATTGGGTGTTATTGGGTGTTATTGGGTAATTCGACGCGCCGGTTATTTACACAGAAACATAACATACGGCGGGACGATTTACCCAATACTACCCAATAACACCCCAGTACTACCTCAAAATCACCACATACTACCAAATACTACAACATAATACTGCAAAATGTGCATATCAATTGAATTTTTTCAAAAATAATTAGTTATACCGTGGGAATTGTACTTCAAATGCGATTACCGATGTCTGGCTGTTCCTTTTGCCTCCCTATATCACCTAAAACAAGCAAAAACTAACCAAATACTATCAAATACTTATCACATACTACCCACTATCATCAAATAACAACCTTATGTTGTCAAATAGCAAAACATTAGTTTAATTACGGCAACGAATATTCGATAATTCGCAGAGAATGGAAATGAATGTGCAGTTATCTCCCTTTACAACCGATAACAAGATTTGAGATTGATTTGCGGATTAATCATCTTATTTTGCGTTGCGGTTGGTTTCCAAATCGACGAAATTAAAATAAGAAAAGCAAGTATTTTTTGTGTATATTTAATCATTGTGTGTAATTAACTACTGTATGATTATATAAGATGGCCAGCAGTCTATAAATAACTATTTAAAACCTTCCATGGGTATCGTCAGGAGGTATGTCCATTAGCAAATAACTAACAAAAAATTCGTTGCTAACATTGCTCTTTGAACATTTTCAGTCGTCCATGAACAGTCCCACATAACGACATGATGTTAATTTTACGTAAAGTCACTTTACCATCATTTTGCTCATCTTCTTAACGATAAGTTTACGTCAGGAAATGACGTTAATGTAACGTAAACTTTACGTCATGTTTACGTTATATTTACGTCATTTACATTAGATTTACGTCAGAAAATGACGTAAACTTTACGTTACATTTACGTCAGAGAGAGAGAGAGAAATGGGGTTTAACGTCCACTCAACACAACCAGGTCATTTCGGGACTAACATATGGTTTCAATTTTATTTCAATGATTCGCTTGCGCGTAGGGGTCTTTAGCCGTGGGAGGAAACCGGAGTGCCCGGAGGAAACCCATGAGGTTGAGAAGGCGCCCCTATCTCCATGCCACATACGCTCACACCAGGGCTCGAAACCACAGCCGCAAGCCAGAGGTGACCGGCCAGCTAGAGGTCGAAGCGCGGCACTCTAGACCACTAGGCCATCCCAACCCCCCCATTTACGTCAGAATATGACGTAAATATAACGTAAAAATGACGTACACTTTACGTTAAATTATCGTCATAAGCTGACGTTAAATTGTCATTAAAAGGATGAGCAAAATGATGGAAATCTAACCGACCATTTTAACGTAAATCTAATATTAAGTAAACATCATTTTCGGATGCATTTCTAATATCAAATTTTGATGAGCAAAATGATGAAAATATAACAAACAATTAGAACCGCTTATATAATCTATCACTTGCGTTTGTAAATGTGAAATTCAGTCAACCATTAACCGATCCTTCTTTAACCACAGGAAAAGCTGTGGTCTGACGTATGCCCTTTAGATCATAAGGTCTGTAATTGATAGCCAGTGGCCTGGTTTCGACACCAGACGTTAACGTGAATTATCTTTGGGTCCTCTGACTACTAAAGACTCTAGGCACAAGCAAATTATTTAACTTACATTGAATCGCAGGTTAGTACCAAAATAACAGTTTATGTCTATTGGACGTTAAACCCAATTTCTCTTTATTAACCCAGGCATGAACATGAATTTTCTCTGTATCCTTCCTAGCACAAGCAAATAGTAGGTTATGTCTATTGGACTTTAATTTCTCTCTCAGTGGCTTGCCTGGTGGTCACGTGATCGATCCTTGCATTGGCCGAGATAGTTCATCAGGTTTTTTTCGAAGTGGTTTTTCCCTTATCAGTGGTGTTGGAAGGAGGGCCTGACAAGGATGAAGATAGGTTGCCAGGCAACGTAACATACGCCCACAGCAGCTAAATCGATCGGGCAGTCAACAAGGGTTGTCACATATTTTTTACTTTTTTTTGGGTAATGAAACATTTGTAATACACTAAAATCTGAGTAACAACTCATTATGTAATTATCTGAAAATCATTAGAATTTGTAAGCTTTTTATAAAGTTTTGCCCCAAGCTAACAATTAGTATAGGAAACATTTAACATCATGGATTTAGCTGTTCAGTTATCAAAATTCATTGAAAATCAAAATACTTGTTCGTTTCAACACCGGTATCAATCTGAAGTCAATCGGATGATAAGTTTGCCATCTACAGCGTCACAAGGTTTTTTGAAGTGATCAAGGGAGATAACTCTATAAGTAATTATTTGAAATCGATGAAAATCAGTAGGCTTCTTAGTCTCAGGACCTTAAACAGTGTGTGTAAATTTAAAGTCAATCGGATATTAACTTTGGCCTCTAGAGCATCCACATGATTTTTTGATGTGATCAAGGGCCATAACTCTGGCACTAATTATCGTAAATTGATGCAAATCAATAGGCGTCTTCGTCTTATGACCTTAAACACTGTGTATAAATTTAAAGTCAATCGGATATTAACTATGGCTTTTAGAGCCTCCACAAGATTTTTTGAAGTGATCAAGGGAGATAACTCTGGCACTAATTATCGGAAATCGCTGAAAATCAATAGGCTTCTTCGTCTTATGACCTTAAATACTGTGTATAAATTTAAAGTCAATCGGATATTAACTTTGGCTTTTAGAGCATCCACAAAATTTTTTGAAGTGATCAAGGGCCATAACTCTGACACTAATTATCGGAAATTGCTGAAAATCAATAAGCTTCTTCGTCTTATGACCTTAAACACTGTGTATAAATTTAAAGTCAATCGGATATTAACTTTGGCTTTTAGGGCGTTCACAAGATTTTTTGAAATGATCAAGGGCCATAACTCTGTCACTAATTATCAGAAATCGCTGAAAATCAATAGGCTTTTTCGTCTTATGACCTTAAACACTGTGTATAAATTTAAAGTCAATCGGATATTAACTTTGGCTTTTAGAGCGTCCACAAGATTTTTTGAAGTGATCAAGGGCCATAACTCTGGCACTAATCATCGGAAATTGTTGAAAATCAATAAGCTTCTTCGTCTTATGACCTTAAACACTGTGTATAAATTTAAAGTCAATCGGATATTAACTTTGGATTTTAGGGCGTTCACAAGATTTTTTGAAGTGATCAAGGGCCATAACTCTGGCACTAATTATCGGAAATCGCTGAAAATCAATAGGCTTCTTCGTCTTATGACCTTAAACACTGTGCATAAATTTAAAGTCAATCGGATATTAACTTTGGCCTCTAGAGCGTCCACAAGATTTTTTGAAGTCGTCAAGGGCCATAACTCTGGTATTTATTATCGGAAATCGCTGAAAAACAATAGGATTCTTCGTCTCATGACCTTAAACACTGTGTATAAATTTAAAGTCAATCGGATATTAACTTTGGCCTCTAGAGCGTCCACAAGATTTTTTGAAGTGATCAAGGGCCATAACTCTGGCACTAATTATCGGAAATCGCTGAAAATCAATAGGCTTCTTCGTCTTATGACCTTAAACACTGTGTATAAATTTAAAGCCAATCGGACATTAACTTTGGCCTCTAGAGCGTCCACAAGATTTTTTGGAGTCGTCAAGGGCCATAACTCTGGTAGTTATTATCGGAAATCGCTGAAAAACAATAGGCTTCTTCGTCTCGTGACCTTAAACACTGTGTATAAATTTAAAGTCAATCGGACATTAACTTTAGCCTCTAGAGCGTCCACAAGCAATTGTGGACGACGGACGGGCGGACGGACGGACGGGGGCGACGACAATATACGACCACATTTCAATGTGGGCGTATAAAAAACCGATGTCCCGTGTATACACTGACGTGCACGTTGAAATTGGATATAAGAGCGGGCTACAGCAGCCCGGGCTTAATTTCCCTCATAGCACACTGTATGGCGTATGTACGTCCTCATTAGCCCAGTCGGGGCAGAACAGTAGGGCGTTTAACCCCATTTCATTTCAATTCATTACAGCCATTGAAGTCAGTGGTGTTACGTGCTAAACCGTGGTAAGTTCAACGAACAGAAAAGAACAGAATAATCGAAATACCGGTCTCCAAATATTACCCAACAAGGTTCCAAATATATACAAACTCTTCTAATATATACAAAATAAGAGTAATATTAACATAATATGTATAAACCCTAAAATAATGGGTGTTATAAGAGCGACATAAAAACACGTCTTTTCAGAACAAAGGAATTTTCTCTACTGAGGCCAACTTCTAGGTCAGTTCAACTTAAAATATGGTAAAAGAAAGGGAGGTAATAATATAGGTCAAATCATAATTTGCCACTAAACTCCCAAAATACTAAAATAAATCTTGACAAAAAATGAAATAGCATATAGTTTATGACTATATTACCTTTTAATAATATCAATTAATATAATATGATACGTACAACTATTGAATACAGATATGTAGGTCAAACAATGTATATGATACATAACACACACCCCCTCTTAAAGAAAACATTTGATACAAATGTTTAGTAGAAAATTAATCGTAAATATTTACACAAATCAAAGAATTAAAACTATGCACAAACGTATTTTTATTTTGTTTTTGTTATTTTTATAGCAGTTATTTACACAGAAACATAACATACGGCGGGACGATTTACCCAATACTACCCAATTCTACCCAATAACACCCCAGTACTACCTCAAAATCACCACATACTACCAAATACTACAACATAATACTGCAAAATGTGCATATCAATTGAATTTTTTCAAAAATAATTAGTTATACCGTGGGAATTGTACTTCAAATGCGATTACCGATGTCTGGCTGTTCCTTTTGCCTCCCTATATCACCTAAAACAAGCAAAAACTAACCAAATACTATCAAATACTTATCACATACTACCCACTATCATCAAATAACAACCTTATGTTGTCAAATAGCAAAACATTAGTTTAATTACGGCAACGAATATTCGATAATTCGCAGAGAATGGAAATGAATGTGCAGTTATCTCCCTTTACAACCGATAACAAGATTTGAGATTGATTTGCGGATTAATCATCTTATTTTGCGTTGCGGTTGGTTTCCAAATCGACGAAATTAAAATAAGAAAAGCAAGTATTTTTTGTGTATATTTAATCATTGTGTGTAATTAACTACTGTATGATTATATAAGATGGCCAGCAGTCTATAAATACCGGTAACTATTTAAAACCTTCCATGGGTATCGTCAGGAGGTATGTCCATTAGCAAATAACTAACAAAAAATTCGTTGCTAACATTGCTCTTTGAACATTTTCAGTCGTCCATGAACAGTCCCACATAACGACATGATGTTAATTTTACGTAAAGTCACTTTACCATCATTTTGCTCATCTTCTTAACGATAAGTTTACGTCAGGAAATGACGTTAATGTTACGTAAACATTACGTCATGTTTACGTTATATTTACGTCATTTACATTAGATTTACGTCAGAAAATGACGTAAACTTTACGTTACATTTACGTCAGAGAGAGAGAGAGAAATGGGGTTTAACGTCCACTCAACACAACCAGGTCATTTCGGGACTAACATATGGTTTCAATTTTATTTCAATGATTCGCTTGCGCGTAGGGGTCTTTAGCCGTGGGAGGAAACCGGAGTGCCCGGAGGAAACCCACGAGGTTGAGAAGGCGCCCCTATCTCCATGCCACATACGCTCACACCAGGGCTCGAAACCACAGCCGCAAGCCAGAGGTGACCGGCCAGCTAGAGGTCGAAGCGCGGCACTCTAGACCACTAGGCCATCCCAACCCCCCCATTTACGTCAGAAGATGACGTAAATATAACGTAAAAATGACGTACACTTTACGTTAGATTATCGTCATAAGCTGACGTTAAATTGTCATTAAAAGGATGAGCAAAATGATGGAAATCTAACCGACCATTTTAACGTAAATCTAATATTAAGTAAACATCATTTTCGGATGCATTTCTAATATCAAATTTTTGATGAGCAAAATGATGAAAATATAACAATCTGATTAAAACACAGATCCAATTTCGTTTCGTTTTTTATAGTTCAAAATTTCATTTTTACTTGTCTTTACTACTCTTGGATCTGGAGGACTTGTTATTTAATTCGTGTTCTGGCTGAAATCAAATGGTCTGTCGAATCGACCGTTTGACCTTTTCATGCGTGGAACTCTGGGTAGATATTACCAGCCAACGACGTCTATACTATAAACACCAGCGGATAGAAATCAAAACAAAAGTTGATTTGAAAAGCATGGCGGTCGTTAATTGGTTAATCGAATGACTGACGTTATCGGGTCAAATGTCCCGTGCTTGATACCTGACGTCATAGAACGTGAGCTTCCACTATAACTAGTTAGATCTACATGAGTGTAGGCCATCGAAAGCATAAAAGATAGGTTGCCAGGCAACGAAACATACGCCCACAGCAGCTAAATCGTCCGGGCAGTCAACAAGGGTTGTCGCATATTTTTAATTTTTTTGGTAATGAAACATTTGTAATACATTTAAATCTGAGTAACAACTCATTATGTAATTATCTGAAAATCATTAGAATTTGTTTGCTTTTTATAAAGTTTTGCCCCAAGCTAACAATTAGTATCATGGATTTAGCTGTTCAGTTATCAAAATTCATTGAAAATCAAAATACTCTGTTCGTCTCAACACCTTAAACCCTGTGTATCAATCTGAAGTCAATCGGATTTGGCATTTACAGCGCCACAAGGCTTTTTGAAGTGATCAAGGGAGATAACTCTGGAAGAAATTATTTAAAATCGATGAAAATCAGTAGGCTTCTTCGTCTCAGGACCTTAAACAGTGTGTGTAAATTTAAAGTCAATCGGATATTAACTTTGGCCTCTAGAGCATCCACAGGATTTTTTGATGTGATCAAGGAACATAACTCTGGCACTAATTATTGGAAATTGATGCAAATCAATAAGCATCTTCGTCTTATGCCCTTAAACACTGTGTATAAATTTAAAGTCAATCGGATATTAACTTTGGCTTTTAGCGCGTCCACAAGATTTTTTGAAGTGATCAAGGGCCATAACTCTGGCACCAATTATCGGTAATCGCTGAAAATCAATAGGCTTCTTCATCTTATGACCTTAAACACTGTGTATAAATTTAAAGTCAATCAGATATTAACTTTGGCTTTTAGAGCGTCCACAAGATTTTTTGAAGTGATCAAGGGCCATAACTCTGGCACTAATTATCTGAAATTGCTGAAAATCAATAAGCTTCTTCGTCTTATGACCTTAAACACTGTGTATAAATTTAAAGTCAATCGGATATTAACTTTGGCTTTTAGGCCGTTCACAAGATTTTTCGAAGTGATCAAGGGTGATAACTCTGGCACTAATTATCGGAAATCGCTGAAAATCAATAGGCTTCTTCGTCTTATGACCTTAAACACTGTGTATAAATTTAAAGTCAATCGGATATTAACTTTGGCTTTTAGAGCGTCCACAAGATTTTTTGAAGTGATCAAGGGCCATAACTCTGGCACTAATTATCGGAAATTGCTGAAAATCAATAAGCTTCTTCGTCTTATGACCTTAAACACTGTGTATAAATTTAAAGTCAATCGGATATTAACTTTGTCTTTTAGGGCGTTCACAAGATTTTTTGAAGTGATCATACTGATCAAGGGCCATAACTCTGGCACTAATTATCGGAAATCGCTGAAAATCAATAGGCTTCTTTGTCTTATGACCTTAAACACTGTGTATAAATCTAAAGTCAATCGGATATTAAGTTTGGCTTTTAGCGCGTCCACAAGATTTTTTTAAGTGATCAAGGGCCATAACTCTGGCACTAATTATCGGAAATCGCTGAAAATCAATAGGCTTCTTCGTCTTATGACCTTAAACACTGTGTATAAATATAAAGCCAATCGGATATTAACTTTGGCCTCTAGAGCGTCCACAAGATTTTTTGAAGTCATCAAGGGCCATAGCTCTGGTAGTTATTATCGGAAATCGCTGAAAAACAATAGGCTTCTTCGTCTCATGACCTTAAACACTGTGTATAAATTTAAAGTCAATCGGATATTAACTTTAGCCTCTAGAGCGTCCACAAGCAATTGTGGACGCCGGACCGACGGACGGATGGACGGACCGACGGACGGACGGACAGACGGGGGCGACGACAATATACGACCACATTTCAATGTGGGCGTATAAAAACGAAACGAAATATAGATCTATATTTTAATTAGATTGAAAATATAACAAACAATTAGAACCGCTTATATAATCTATCACTTGCGTTTGTAAATGTGAAATTCAGTCAACCATTAACCGATCCTTCTTTAACCACAGGAAAAGCTGTGGTCTGACGTATGCCCTTTAGATCATAAGGTCTGTAATTGATAGCCAGTGGCCTGGTTTCGACACCAGACGTTAACGTGAATTATCTTTGGGTCCTCTGACTACTAAAGACTCTAGGCACAAGCAAATTATTTAACTTACATTGAATCGCAGGTTAGTACCAAAATAACAGTTTATGTCTATTGGACGTTAAACCCAATTTCTCTTTATTAACCCAGGCATGAACATGAATTTTCTCTGTATCCTTCCTAGCACAAGCAAATAGTAGGTTATGTCTATTGGACTTTTAATTTCTCTCTCAGTGGCTTGCCTGGTGGTCACGTGATCGATCCTTGCATTGGCCGAGATAGTTCATCGGGTTTTTTTCGAAGTGGTTTTTCCCTTATCAGTGGTGTTGGAAGGAGGGCCTGACAAGGATGAAGATAGGTTGCCAGGCAACGTAACATACGCCCACAGCAGCTAAATCGTCCGGGCAGTCAACAAGGGTTGTCGCATATTTTTTACTTTTTTTTTGGTAATGAAACATTTGTAATACACTAAAATCTGAGTAACAACATTATGTAATTATCTGAAAATCATTAGAATTTGTAAGCTTTTTATAAAGTTTTGCCCCAAGCTAACAATTAGTATAGGAAACATTTAACATCATGGATTTAGCTGTTCAGTTATCAAAATTCATTGAAAATCAAAATACTTGTTCGTTTCAACACCGGTATCAATCTGAAGTCAATCGGATGATAAGTTTGCCATCTACAGCGTCACAAGGTTTTTTTGAAGTGATCAAGGGAGATAACTCTATAAGTAATTATTTGAAATCGATGAAAATCAGTAGGCTTCTTAGTCTCAGGACCTTAAACAGTGTGTGTAAATTTAAAGTCAATCGGATATTAACTTTGGCCTCTAGAGCATCCACATGATTTTTTGATTAGATCAAGGGCCATAACTCTGGCACTAATTATCGTAAATTGATGCAAATCAATAGGCGTCTTCGTCTTATGACCTTAAACACTGTGTATAAATTTAAAGTCAATCGGATATTAACTATGGCTTTTAGAGCCTCCACAAGATTTTTTGAAGTGATCAAGGGAGATAACTCTGGCACTAATTATCGGAAATCGCTGAAAATCAATAGGCTTCTTCGTCTTATGACCTTAAACACTGTGTATAAATTTAAAGTCAATCGGATATTAACTTTGGCTTTTAGAGCATCCACAAAATGTTTTGAAGTGATCAAGGGCCATAACTCTGGCACTAATTATCGGAAATTGCTGAAAATCAATAAGCTTCTTCGTCTTATGACCTTAAACACTGTGTATAAATTTAAAGTCAATCGGATATTAACTTTGGCTTTTAGGGCGTTCACAAGATTTTTTGAAGTGATCAAGGGCCATAACTCTGTCACTAATTATCAGAAATCGCTGAAAATCAATAGGCTTTTTCGTCTTATGACCTTAAACACTGTGTATAAATTTAAAGTCAATCGGATATTAACTTTGGCTTTTAGAGCGTCCACAAGATTTTTTGAAGTGATCAAGGGCCATAACTCTGGCACTAATCATCGGAAATTGTTGAAAATCAATAAGCTTCTTCGTTTTATGACCTTAAACACTGTGTATAAATTTAAAGTCAATCGGATATTAACTTTGGATTTTAGGGCGTTCACAAGATTTTTTGAAGTGATCAAGGGCCATAACTCTGGCACTAATTATCGGAAATCGCTGAAAATCAATAGGCTTCTTCGTCTTATGACCTTAAACACTGTGCATAAATTTAAAGTCAATCGGATATTAACTTTGGCCTCTAGAGCGTCCACAAGATTTTTTGAAGTCGTCAAGGGCCATAACTCTGGTAGTTATTATCGGAAATCGCTGAAAAACAATAGGCTTCTTCGTCTCATGACCTTAAACACTGTGTATAAATTTAAAGTCAATCGGATATTAACTTTGGCCTCTAGAGCGTCCACAAGATTTTTTGAAGTGATCAAGGGCCATAACTCTGGCACTAATTATCGGAAATCGCTGAAAATCAATAGGCTTCTTCGTCGTATGACCTTAAACACTGTGTATAAATTTAAAGCCAATCGGACATTAACTTTGGCCTCTAGAGCGTCCACAAGATTTTTTGGAGTCGTCAAGGGCCATAACTCTGGTAGTTATTATCGGAAATCGCTGAAAAACAATAGGCTTCTTCGTCTCGTGACCTTAAACACTGTGTATAAATTTAAAGTCAATCGGACATTAACTTTAGCCTCTAGAGCGTCCACAAGCAATTGTGGACGCCGGACCGACGGACGGGGGCGACGACAATATACGACCACATTTCAATGTGGGCGTATAAAAAAACGATGTCCCGTGTATACACTGACGTGCACGTTGAAATTGGATATAAGAGCGGGCTACAGCAGCCTGGGCTTAATTTCCCTCATAGCACACTGTATGGCGTATGTACGTCCTCATTAGCCCAGTCGGGGCAGAACAGTAGGGCATTTAACCCCATTTCATTTCAATTCATTACAGCCATTGAAGTCAGTGGTGTTACGTGCTAAACCGTGGTAAGTTCAATGAACAGAAAAGAACAGAATAATCGAAATACCGGTCTCCAAATATTACCCAACAAGGTTCCAAATATATACAAACTCTTCTAATATATACAAAATAAGAGTAATATTAACATAATATGTATAAACCCTAAAATAATGGGTGTTATAAGAGCGACATAAAAACACGTCTTTTAAGAACAAAGGAATTTTCTCTACTGACGCCAACTTATAGGTCAGTTCAACTTAAAATATGGTAAAAGAAAGGGAGGTAATAATATAGGTCAAATCATAATTTGCCACTAAACTCCCAAAATACTAAAATAAATCTTGACAAAAAATGAAATAGCATATAGTTTATGACTATATTACCTTTTAATAATATCAATTAATATAATATGATACGTACAACTATTGAATACAGATATGTAGGTCAAACAATATGATATGATACATAACACACACCCCCTCTTAAAGTGCGAATCCCGAATTTCATAGAATCTGAAAATTACAAGTTCGTATACGTATGAAATTTTAACGCCAAAATACAGAGGAATTGTGTATTTACCTTGTCTGAAAAGTTCAGTTCAAAATATTCAGTCGTTTGGACGTGAACGTCAAAATCGCACCACAATCAAATATCCGGACACTAGACTTTTTAAATAGTTGAACTTGATAAATGCGACTACATGCGATACCTATTGTACACTTCATAAATAGAGAGCTTGCGGCACTCAGCATGTAGACGCGTATTATCGAGGCACTTTTTAGGATGCAACCAAGATGCCGGTCTTCAAACACAGAGCAATACCGACAATTGGAAATTTTTTGAAAACGTATCACAACGCTTGAGGTAGTTACTAGGGGCTAAGTTATAAGTTAATAAAGGCCTTTCATACAAAATTAAGCAATTTTAAGCCCCAAAATGTAACTGGGATTATTCCTTTAAAGAAAACATTTGATACAAATGTTTAGTAGAAAATTAATCGTAAATATTTACACAAATCAAAGAATTAAAACTATGCACAAACGTATTTTTATTTTGTTTTTGTTATTTTTATAGCAGTTATTTACACAGAAACATAACATATACACTTTGTAGACTCTTTAAACAATTCTTGATAATGCCAGTAATGTGTTCAATTATCAAGTTATATTCTTGAAGCATTTAGCTCCATCTTATAAGTCTCTGATTTTTACCTTCTCATTTCTTGATACATGTAATTGTTAACTGGTTATGTATGATCTGTTGATCATCAATGAGACATTGCTCTTTGAACATTTTCAGTCGTCCATGAACAGTCCCACATAACGACATGATGTTAATTTTACGTAAAGTCACTTTACCATCATTTTGCTCATCTTCTTAACGATAAGTTTACGTCAGGAAATGACGTTAATGTAACGTAAACTTTACGTCATGTTTACGTTATATTTACGTCATTTACATTAGATTTACGTCAGAAAATGACGTAAACTTTACGTTACATTTACGTCAGAGAGAGAGAGAGAAATGGGGTTTAACGTCCACTCAACACAACCAGGTCATTTCGGGACTAACATATGGTTTCAATTTTATTTCAATGATTCGCTTGCACGTAGGGGTCTTTAGCCGTGGGAGGAAACCGGAGTGCCCGGAGGAAACCCACGAGGTTGAGAAGGCGCCCCTATCTCCATGCCACATACGCTCACACCAGGGCTCGAAACCACAGCCGCAAGCCAGAGGTGACCGGCCAGCTAGAGGTCGAAGCGCAGCACTCTAGACCACTAGGCCATCCCAACCCCCCCATTTACGTCAGAAGATGACGTACATATAACGTAAAAATGACGTACACTTTACGTTAGATTATCGTCATAAGCTGACGTTAAATTGTCATTAAAAGGATGAGCAAAATGATGGAAATCTAACCGACCATTTTAACGTAAATCTAATATTAAGTAAACATCATTTTCGGATGCATTTCTAATATCAAATTTTGATGAGCAAAATGATGAAAATATAACAAACAATTAGAACCGCTTATATAATCTATCACTTGCGTTTGTAAATGTGAAATTCAGTCAACCATTAACCGATCCTTCTTTTACCACAGGAAAAGCTGTGGTCTGACGTATGCCCTTTAGATCATAAGGTCTGTAATTGTGTTTCGACACCAGACGTTAACGTGAATTATCTTTGGGTCCTCTGACTACTAAAGACTCTAGGCACAAGCAAATTATTTAACTTAAGCAGGTTAGTACCAAAATAACAGTTTATGTCTATTGGACGTTAAACCCAATTTCTCTTTATTAACCCAGGCATGAATATGAATTTTCTCTGTATCCTTCCTAGCACAAGCAAATAGTAGGTTATGTCTATTGGACTTTAATTCCTTTCTCTATTTACCAATAGGGGTTTGGGTGGTTGAATGGTTAATGCATGTGTCTTACATCATATCGTCTGTCGTTGAATCAAGTGGCGTAGTTTTCACAATTTATTCCATATGTTAGTCCCAAAATGACCTTGTGTGAGTTGATTTGATGTTAAACACCATTTCTCTCTCTATTTACCAATAACCATTCAGAATTCTAAATGTATTTGCAACCAAATGTCAAAAATACAGCAAAATTTACATAATTACAACAAATGAAATGGGGTTTAACGTCCTACTGTTCTGCTCCTGAAATGGGCTAAAGAAGACGGGCATATGCCATACAGTGTGCTATGACGGAGACTTTGCCCGGTCAGCTGCACTATGGCCTACTCTTATATTGAATTCCAACTGCCAAGGGATCTTTTCCGTGCACACCAATGTGTTCATGGGACCTCGGTTTTCCATCCCATCCAAATGACTAGACAACTGTCCTTGTCAGACCCTCCATCCAGCATCACTGACAAAGGGGAACGACGCCAGAAAATCTGGATGTACCTTCTCGGCCAATGCAGGGATCAAACACCCAGCCTCCAGGCAAACAAGCCAGTGTCTTACCCACGTGATCCCACAAAAATTACAACAAAATATACTACAAGTATCTATACTTTATTTTAAAAGATAAATATATATAATGTAAAAGAATAAAAGCAGACATTTAAATTGAAACAATGTATCCACAGCATTAAGTTGGTGATAATGTAGGAAATAGCTCTTTAAGAAAAGGGGCTAACTACACCAATATTACATTACAAATCTAAGTTTAACACAGAACTTTGCTCTGGTTGTTTTATCACAGAAATTTGAAGTATTTGTAAGGGAGAGCAATAACAGGAACACAGATTTTCACCTCACTGATACAACTCAGTTTAAGCCCAAGAACTGTGACAGGATATCTGCTCAAAACAAAACTATTCATAAAAGAATTCACTGTCACAAGATCACACAGGAAATATTTAAGGCATGTTGCTTGTAAAGTAAAGCTTTTGCCTACATTCTGATGAATTCTGTGCTACCATAGATACATATATATTGATATCGGTATATTACTAAAAAGTCTCTTTGTTTGCCATCTGGGCGGTTTGGTGGACGAGTGCTCTGATACATGTGCTTTTGATTGTGAGGTCTGTCATTGAGTTTAGTGGCAGGGTTTTGATCCCAAGTGACAAGTAGTAGTGTTGTCTGGCTTCCATAAACAAAGCATTTATAAACCTTTTTAGAACTCAAATATAGGATCTGCAAAAAAAAAATAAATGAAAAGCAACTTTACTCCAAAATACATATGAAATTGGGTTTAACGTCCAACTATTAAGTGCTGACTTGGCTAATAAAAATAAATATACACCATACAGTGTGCTATGAGTAAATTTTGTTTGGACAGTGACACTACAGCCTACTCTTAAATTGATGGCATATGGCCATGGATCTTTTACATGCATACTGTACCAGGGCATTGTTTTTTGTTCCATCCGAATGACTATACGGAGCAAAGAAACTCCATTATGGTAGACTACATGTATGGCCTTTCATAGCTAACCTACTGCAGGTCATTAATGAAATGGGGTTCAGTATCATACTGTTCTGCTCCGACTGGGCTAATGAAGACGGACAAATGTCATAATGTGTGCTATGACGGAAATCAACATGTATGCCAATGTGTACAAAAGATCATGGGTTTTCATCCCATCTGAACATTCTTGGCCACTGCAGCGATCAAACATGGGACCTCCATATTAGCGAGCAAACATCTTACTTAGCCACTATGACTCTAGATTTTTAATGCGTACTACACGTACAATATCTGCCATATGGGACAAACAAGTTTATGAAATTGAATTGATCAAACTTTACTTTATTTTGTAAGATTTGGCAGATACATGTACATGTAGATAGAATAAAGAACATATTCTAGTATATGTGAGAATTTTTTAGTCTGCACATGCACTTGAGTCAACTTGAGTTATGCAGGTAGATTACTGATAAAAAGCAATGGCAGCAGTTGTCCAAGGTGGAGACGTCAAGTTTTGAATGAGGTCTGGGGGATTACACTATTATAGAAGAATAAGCTACATTGTATAGTTTTGCTTATTCAGGTGCAAAGAATTAGAGAGGATTGAGATAAAATGTGCCAATGCTTTGAAAAAGTAAAAGGGAGTGATCAAGTGGCTGGAGGTTGGGTGCCTGATCCCTGCATTGGCCGAGAAAGTTCATCCAGATTTTCTAGGCATGTTTCCCCTTGTCCGTGATACAGGACAGCTGTCTAGTCGTCCGGATGATACGGAAAACCAAGGTCCCATGAACACATTGGTGTGCATGTGAAAGATCCCTTGGCAGTTGGAATTTGATTTTAGAGTAGGCTGTAGCGCTACTGCCAGGACAAAATTTCCCTCATAGCACACTGTATGGCATATGCCCGTCTTCATTAGCCCATTTTAGGAGGAGAACAGTAGGATGTTAAACCCCATTTCATTGGCGTGCATGTAAAAGATCAATTTCAACCATCAATATCGTGAAATGGTGTTATATTTGAAAGGTTTTAAAAATCTGCAACCAAAAAATGTCATTTTTGAACCAATCATGTGCCATAATCCAGGAAGTTACATTTGGATATGTGTGATTATCAACAGGAATCATGATCTTTATGATAAAAACATATTTAAAGTTTCATCCAAATTGGATAAAAACTGTGGTCATCGACCAAATATTTTGGCCATCATGATGACCAAATTGTTTGGCCCTTATGGGTTAGGGCCGTTATATATATCTATAACTGGCAATGCAAAAGCTTTTTTTAAATTTTTGAATCTGACTAAAACTGAATATTTATTAATTCTACAACCCCCCTGCCATTTGAGAAACCAAAAAAAAAATTTAAAATTGATTCAGAAATAAAAGATAGGTTGCCAGGCAACGAAACATACGCCCACAGCAGCTAAATCGTCCGGGCAGTCAACAAGGGTTGTCGCATATTTTTACTTTTTTTGGTAATGAAACATTTGTAATACAAAAACTGATTAAGAGTAACAACTCATTATTTATGTAATTATCAGAAAATCATTAGAATTTGATTGCTTTTTATAAAGTTTTACCCCATGCTAACAATTAGTATGTTCATGAAACATTTAATATCATGGATTTCGCAGTTCAGTTCTCAAAATTCTCTGAAAATCAATAGACATCTTCGTCTCATGACTGTTAACACTATGTATAAATTTGAAGTCAATCGGATATTAACTTTGGCCTCTAGAGCATCCACAAGATTTTTTGAAGTTATCAAGGGAGATAACTCTGGCAGTAATTATTTGAAATCGATGAAAATCAATAGGCTTCTTCGTCTCATGACCTTAAACACTGTGTGTAAATCTTAAGTCAATTGGATATTAACTTTGGCCTCTAGAGCTTCCACAGGATTTTTTGAAGGGATCAAGGGCCATAACTCTGGCAGTAAATATCGGAAATTGCTGAAAAAACATAGGCTTCTTCACCTCATGACCTTAAACACTGGGTATAAATTTAAAGTCAATCGGATATTAACTTTGGACTCTAGAGCGTCCACAGGATTTTTTGAAGTGATCAAGGGCCATAACTCTGGCACTAATTATCGGAAATCGCTGAAAAACAATAGGCTTCTTCGTCTCATGACCGTAAACACTGTGTATCAATTTAAAGTCAATTGGATAATAACTTTGGCCTCTAGAGCGTCCACAAGATTTTTTGGAGTGATCAAGGGCCATAACTCTGGCACTAATTATCGGAAATCGCTGAAAATCAATAGGCTTCTTCGTCTCATGACCTTAAACACTGTGTATAAATTTGAAGTCAATCGGATATTAACTTTGGCCTCTAGATCGTCCACAAGATTTTTTGAAGTGATCAAGGGCCATAACTCTGGCACTAATTATCGGAAATCGCTGAAAAACAATAGGCTTCTTCGTCTTATGACCTTAAAAGTTGTGTATAAATTTAAAGTCAATCGGATGTTAACTTTGGCCTCTAGAGCATCCACAAGATTTTTTGAAGTGATCAAGGGCCATAACTCTGGTAGTTATTATCGGAAATTGCTGAAAATCGATAGGCTTCTTCGTCTCATGACCTTAAACACTGTGTATAAATTTAAAGTCAATCGGATATTAACTTTGGCCTCTAGAGCGTCCACAAGATTTTTTGAAGTGATCAAGGGCCATAACTCTGGCACTAATTATCGGAAATCGCTGAAAATCAATAGGCTTCTTCGTCTTATGACCTTAAACACTGTGTATAAATCTAAAGTCAATCGGATATTAACTTTGGCCTCTAGAGCGTCCACAAGATTTTTTGAAGTGATCAAGGGCCATAACTCTGGTAGTTATTATCGGAAATCGCTGAAAAACAATAGGCTTCTTCGTCTCATGACCTTAAACACTGTGTATAAATTTAAAGTCAATTGGATATTAACTTTAGCCTCTAGAGCGTCCACAAGCAATTGTGGACGCCGGACGGACGGACGGGGGCGACGACAATATATACGACCACATTTCAATGTGGGCGTATAAAATGTTATTGCACTTTTAAGACCCAAAATTGATTGATGTCAGTATACACTTTTTTTTTAAATTTGCAAAAAGTGAAGATACCCGCAAAGGCATCAAATTTTCAGGAAACATCCTCCCAACCATTAATTTTGTATTGGAATTGATAAATTTTGGCTATAACATTTATTTCTTTTGATATAGGGATTTTACTGTGAGAGTTTACTTTCAGTGACAAGCGCCGTTTTTGCCTTTTGTTGATAATTTTTTTTTTTTAAATATATGAGAAATTAGTCGTAAATAAAATACATTTCTGAATGTCCAAACCACGCTCGACACAAACTCTGCTTTCTCTTCCACACGAAAAGCACAAAGTCATCGATGTTGGTATTCATACAACGTCCCGAAGTCGCGGAACAAAAACGACAATTTTACGGTCAGTTTTTTTGACATTGATAAAGATAGGCTGGCACTGCCAGGCAGGATACGCCCACATTTTCGAGAGATGGATAGAGAACAAGCAATACCGAAAGTGATTTTTCCTACATCATTAAGTTATAATTTGATATGTGCAAATATCGAAATGAATTAAGATCTTTGGGTTATAAAGGTGCATTTCAGTAGGCTTCAAATTCGACTGGGGATCATGTTGCTAAGTGGGTAAGATGCTGGCCTCTATAGGATCCACAACCTTGATATAACATATTTTCACACTATTCGCGTACAAACGGCGGCCATTTTGTCTGTCAATTTTGATCCGATTTTCACAAAATTTGAACTCAATCTTCATTACCATGTAACGGTGATATAATCAAACGTTGTTTTAAATCGGATAATAATTTTGACCTCCCGTGGGACCACAAGCTAAAAAGGGTGATTTTTCGTACAATCAGGGGCCATAATTCAGGAAGTTACGAATCAATGGGCGCAAATATCGAAAGGAACCAAGATCTTTAGGTTATAAACATGCATGTCAAGTTTCATCAAAATCGGTTCAAAATTGTGACCTCTATAGGGTCCACAACCTTGATATAACATATTTTCACACTAATCGCGTACAAACGACGGCCATTTTGTCTGTCCATTTGGGTCCGATTTTCACAAAATTGAACTCAACCTTCATTACCATGTAACGGTGATATAGTCAAACGTTTTTTTAAATCGGATGATAATTTTGACCTCCAGAGGGACCACAAGCTGAAAAGGGCGATTTTTCGGACAATCAGGGGCCATAATTCAAGAAGTTAGAATCTGATGGCCGCAAATATAGAAAGGAACCAAGATCTTTGGCTTATAAACATACACGTCAAGTTTCATCACAATCGGTTCAAAATTGTGACCTCTATAGGGTCCACAACCTTGAAATAACATATTTTCACACTATTCGCGTATAAACGGCGGCCATTTTGTATGTCAATTTTGGTCCGATTTTCAGGAAATTCGATCTCAACCTTCATTACCATGTAACAGTGATATAATCAAACGGTTTTTTAAATCGGATAATAATTTTGACCTCCAGAGGGACCACAAGCTAAAAAGGGGGATTTTTCGTACAATCAGGGGCCATAATTCAGGAAGTTACAATCCGATGGGCGCAAAAATCGAAAGGGACCAAGATCTTGGGGTTATAAACATGCATGTCAAGTTTCATCACAATCGGTTCAAAATTGTGACCTCTATAGGGTCCACAACCTTGAAATAACATATTTTCACACTATTCGCGTACAAACGGCGGCCATTTTGTATGTTAATTTTAGTCCGATTTTCACGAAATTCGAACTCAACCTTCATTACCATGTAACGGTGATATGATTAAACGGTTTTTTAAATCGGATAATAATTTTGACCTCCAGACGGACCACAAGCTAAAAAGGGCGATTTTTCGGACAATCAGGGGCCATAATTCAGGAAGTTACGATCCGATGGGCGCAAATATCGAAAGGAACCAAGATCTTGGGGTTATAAACATGCATGTCAAGTTTCATCACAATCGGTTCAAAATTGTGACCTCTATAGGGTCCACAAGCTAAAAACATGATATTTCATACAATCAGGGGCCATAATCCATGAAGTTTCCATCCGATACATGCCAATATCGAAAGCAGCCGAGATCTTACAGTCACTTCAGGGCTAAGTATGAAATTCCTCCCTGTGGGTGTTTTTTCCACTCAAAAATCGCGGTGTTTTTCTCATGTCCACTCCGCGGAATTAGCGACGTTCTGGGCGGAAAAAAGTCCGCGAAAAGATAAAATTCGCGGAGGATTATTGTCCGCGAAAATTTGAAATTCGCGGCGGATAATTGTCGGTGGAAACATAAAATTCGCGGAGGATTATGTTCCACAGTGATTCAAAATAGTCTGAGTAATTTAGTCAATATTGTCACAGCGCTATTTAATAGTTAATGGAACAATATCACGGGTATATTAGTCGTTTTAGTTAACCTGTAATTTATATATTCATAATACTATTTTCAAATTGTTTTTTGAAAATTAACTAAATTGTACCAAAGTATTATTTTATTCGTATCCAAAAATATCTGTTATGCTCGATTCATTTATAATGTACATGTACATCGGTATTCAATTCGTAAATCGCACCACAAAGTGCATACACATATCAATTTTCTATGCCATTAGTTCATCCGACAAGCAGACAATGAAACCATGTTTCGTGAATTCTGATAACATTGTCTGAAAATGGATGACAATAAACAGAATATCTAGCGATTTGCACGTGGGCGTCTTAAAATATGCTGTCGATTTTTTATATACTGATTTATTATCGATTTTAAATATGAAGAAGAATTTAATGACAATCGTAGAAATAAACAAATTAGCATTAATTCTTGGAAGGTATATTTTCTCCCCGATATTAAATTTAACGGTAATTCAATTAAAATGACGATTGGGCTCCCAACGTTCAAATAATACTTTATGTCCCGAGAATCAAATACCATGTAATGTATAGAAGCTGAAAGATTCTTTACTTATTTCAGTTTCGTATTTGACTTTAAGATACAGAGTCCCTATTCCCCACATTTCAATACAGATCAACATGTCAAATCGTTTCAGATAGCGCTATAGTACTTAAAAGTATCATGCCTCAAATGGTCGCTTCATAGATATATTATTTTATGCTTTAACTTATAAATGCAACACACAAACTGCTTACCGTATTTATACAGTTGACGATAAATATCCTAGATAATAATCCGGTTCGGTTTCTTTCCAATAATTATCACAGAAACAAATATTAAATTTCATTTTTCCAGTGAACATATTGATGAAGCTTTCAATAAAACACCTAACAACCAGACCATATGAATCGAATCTTGTGCGGACGGAACTTAGATTTATAGGATTTAATTGTCGCACCAAAGAGTACAAAGGAAAATGCTAAACAACAAAAGCATGTATTAGTTAAAGCGGCTTGGCGTGATATAAGGGATGAATTTTGTGCCAAATTAAAAATACACTGAAAGGGGCTCACTAGTCCGCGGGTGCTCTACTGCCTAGTCTGTCGCTGTAAGAAATACATGTACTATAAATGTGGATATCAATAAAGCCTAACCCTACCCTAACCCTAATAACAGATATCGGTGGACCAATGAACCCTAACCCTAACACAACCCTAACCCTAATAACAGATATCGGTGGACTAATAAACCCTAACCCTAATAATATATCATAGAACCCGCGGGCTAGTGAGCATTCCCCTTATTACCACCGGTTAAAGGAATAATTCTATTGACAGAATATGTCAACTGCGAATTAAGTATTGATTTCATAACTTGCATGCGCCAACCTTCAAGTCTGTACCGATTCAAAAATTAAATTATCTCTTATTTTAATATCCATAAATTTTAAAGCCCGAGTTTTATGTTATCGTTAATAAAATTAATAGAATCTTATGCAACCTACTGGTAATACGTGATGTAAATTGTAGGAGGTGGGGAGGTGCTATTCATCGTAGCCCGTTCGTCATTTAGCCATGTCTGTGTTAAAGGGGTTTGTATTTTAGTCAATTATCAATTCCTTTTGATGGCACGTGTGAATTCACCTAATTTGGAAAGTTGATTGACAGTATGCATTGACTTAGACTCCTTGGTGCCTAAATGAAAAGGTCATCACGGTATTTTCCGACTGATAGTTTTAATGTACATGTGTTCAGTAAGGTTGACAGTGAATTTTGGCGATGTGTGCTTAAAAACAGAGATGAAGGCATTTCATTCATTTTGGAATTAAATCAGAATATATTACTTGAGGTGTGAATTTTGTAACTTATTTGTCAGAATGGAAATGGCTATTTTAATGTACAACACTTTCGCCCAAGGTAAGGCCAGCATTTATGTGTGTAAATTTTGAAATTTTCATAATTTGAATAAGTTTGAAATAGTCCAACGATTCAAGTTTTAAAAATATCGAACATATTAATGAAGTAATGTATCGATATAGGGTGAAACGATCGTGGGATGAACTGACCCATATTCGCCTGTTTTTAATATTCCATTTTTGTGATTTATTGTTCAGTCTAATAAAACAATACTTTAATAGTATAAACACTTACAATTACCATGCCAACGCGTTGCGGATTGAAACCACGGCTTTAAAACTATGAGTGTGCTCACTTTTTTTAATTATTTGAATACAGGCTCTAGAACCACTTGTAATAACATGCTCAACACGTTTCGGATTGAAACCACGGCTTTGTAACAATGAGATTACTCACTTTTCTTTATTCTTTGTCGACATACATAAAAGGTAAACGGCTTCGTAGCACATTGTTGTTTTAAAAATCCAAAACAAAAACATAGTAACAGAATACAGACTACATGTGAACGTACATGTTTAAATGTATAAGTCATAAATGGGCAGTCAAGCGGACGTTAAATAAAGCTGAATAATACCTTTTTACGAATGTTCGTCCATATGATTATTTGTAAGGTTTGTTATATATGCCGTACATGTAACAAACGAGTATGCGATGTTGTAAATTATGCATCGATAATATATGCATATATCTTATTTCAAAGTTTTAAAAGCATGCCGATAATGCTGTTTTCGGGATTGGACTACTGAATTATGGATACGAATACAATGTAAAGCATACGTGTAACAATAATTTCATAAAATTAAATTTCGCGCTGGGGTCGGTGGTTTAACAATTCCGCGGCAGTCGGTGGTTTAACAAATCCGCGGTGGTCGGCGGTTTACTCAAATTCGCGGCGGAAATTTAGCGCGGATTTTACAGCGGCACCTGAGCGGATTAATAGCCTGTAGTCCGCGATTTTTCAATTCCGCCCAGGTCGGACCACGGAGGATTTTCATACTTAGCCCTGAAGTGTACTGTATGGGGATAAACCTATATTTCAAGTTTCGTCAAAATCGGATAAGAATTGTGACCTGTAGAGAGTCCACAAACAAATTGTGGACGGACGGACGGACGGACGTCCGGACGGACAGGGGCGACGACATAATACGTCCACATGAAAATGTGGGCGTATAAAAAGGGCGATTTTTCGGACAATCAGGGGCCATAATTCAGGAAGTTACGATCCGATGGCCGCAAATATAGAAAGGAACCAAGATCTTTAGCTTATAAACATACATGTCAAGTTTCATCACAATCGGTTCAAAATTGTGACCTCTATAGGGTCCACAACCTTGAAATAACATATTTTCACACTATTCGCGTATAAACGGCAGCCATTTTGTATGTCAATTTGGGTCCGATTTTCACGAAATTCGAACTCAACCTTCATTACCATGTAACGGTGATATTATCAAACGGTTTTTTAAATTGGATAATAATTTTGACCTCCAGAGGGACCTCAAGCTAAAAAGGGCGATTTTTCGGACAATCAGGGGCCATAATTCAGGAAGTTATGATCCGATGGGCGCAAATATCAAAAGGAACCAAGATCTTGGGCTTATAAACATGCATGTCAAGTTTCATCAAAATCGGTTCAAAATTGTGACCTCTATAGGGTCCACAACCTTGAAATAACATATTTTCACACTATTCGCGTACAAACGGCGGCCATTTTGTATATCAATTTTGGTCCGATTTTCACGAAATTCGAACTCAACCTTCATTACCATGTAACGGTGATATAATCGAACGGTTTTTTAAATCGGATAATAATTTTGACCTCCAGACGGACCACAAGCTAAAAAGGGCGATTTTTCGGACAATCAGGGGCCATAATTCAGGAAGTTACGATCCGATGGGCGCAAATATCGAAAGGAACCAAGATCTTGGGGTTATAAACATGCATGTCAAGTTTCATCAAAATCGGTTCAAAATTGTGACCTCTATAGGGTCCACAAGCTAAAAACATGATATTTCGTACAATCAGGGGCCATAATCCATGAAGTTTCCATCCGATACATGCCAATATCGAAAGCAGCCGAGATCTTATGGGGATAAACCTATATTTCAAGTTTCGTCAAAATCGGATAAGAATTGTGACCTGTAGAGAGTCCACAAACAAATTGTGGACGGACGGACGTCCGGACGGACGGACGTCCGGACGGACAGGGGCAACGACATAATACGTCCACATGAAAATGTGGGCGTATAAAAATAGTTTCATCAGTGGCACCTCTAGCGAGCTTTTGCATTGCTACTATAACTAGCGAGCGGCGCCTCCGCTAGAGGGCTCAGACAGTGCTGTACACAGCTATGGCCGATTTTCAACCCCATTGCACCTGTTTTTGGGTCATATATTCGCGGAACTGGTACAGACTTTTGCATCGGAATCCGAGTCGGAAAACACATGATTATTTTAGACAAGGGTCAAGCGCGCCTGTAAATATGGTTTATTGCGGATGACATGCGGTAAGTTGCTTTTTATTAGGGTTTCACACTGCGTAGCTTGTGTGAAACACTATTGTTTTTGTTAAAATTATTCTTTATTAGGCTTTCAGACTTTCGTCTGAAAGCCTATTGTGATTACTAAAATTATTATTTTTTTTTTTATTAGGCTTTCAGACTTTCGTCTGAAAGCCTATTGTGATTACTAAAATTATTATTATTTTTTTTTTATTATTATTATTATTATTTACCGCGGGAGCCTATTTCTCTATGATCGAAAAGAGATACCGATTTGCGGTTCATCTTACTATCATGAAACCAGGTGGTGGCTACTCAATAAAGCAATTTTCAAACTTCTGCGCAGACCGGAAGTGACCGAACTTTGTACGTTGTCAAAAAATTGAAAATTGGCTATAGTTTCATCAATTCTTTTCCCATTTTCACACTTATCACATTTTTGGAATCCCTGAATCTTTTCTGAGACAATGGCTATCTCACATTTTTCAATTTCGAACATTCGTCTATGACTTTTATCGTTCGAAAATTGAAAACATGTTGTTTACGAGACAATTTTTGTTATTTTTCAAAATTTTCAAATTTGACCTACATGTTTGGATACCTGAAGTCCATCCGATTCTAGAAATATAAGTTTCATTCAGAGTTATCGCCCATTATTTTTCGATTTTTTTCGAATTTTCTTCCCATTTTGTGAGCTGTGGTTTCGTTTTACGGTCGAATTGATGTTTCTGAAAGTTATGGAACATGAAGTTATAGTCCAATACCAACTGATAAAGCAATTTCGACAAAGATCCTTAAACCGGAAGTGGTCGAAATAGTGTGCAATATTTTGAAAAAAATGCAAAAAATGGATGTTTTGGTGAAAAACGCGATTTCTCCGCCCGAAATCAACAGATAAAACAAATTAAGGTACCGTTGGATGCCAAGAGGAATGGACTATCGTATGATACCCAAATCACGCGGATACGATGAGCAAGAAGCAAAATATGGCACGCTGAAAATCAAGTATTTTCTGATTTGGAGCGTTTTTGGACGCCTGTATCTCGAAAACTTAACCGCAACTTTTTTTTTAACTTTCTCTATCGAGAGTCCATTTGATAGTCTTCTGAATTATGCCATCCAATAAGACTTTGAAATGTCTGGAATACGATAAAAAAGGGACTGAAAATCGAAAAAAGTCGAAAAATCGTGAAATTTTGGAAAATGCTCTTCTATATTTTTATTTTAAGAGATTTTCAAAAAAAGGTTGTATATTCAGATAGCTGACCTAATTACGATTCTAACGATGTATAATATGTATGTAGTTATTGAAATTTAATTTTCGATATTTTAATTTTTTTGCATTTTTGGCACTTTTGAACATAGGATTTCTCAGGGGCATTTTATCTGAGCAGAAAATGTAATATATCATTACAGAGCCCTGTGGCCATTTTAGTGCCCAAACCGGCTATTAAAACTATTCCGACAATAATAACCATACCGGAAGTATTCAAAAAATGAAAAAAAAGAGTAAAAACATTGTCGCACTTGCGAAAAACTTGATTTCTCCCTTAGGTAATAGCGGACCAAAAGAACTAAAGTGTCGTTGGATAGCCCTATTAATGGACCATCATATGGTATCTAAATAATGATATTTCAATGGTAAGGAAATAAATTATTGTATGCCAAAAATCTAGTATTTTCCGATTTTTTAACATTCCGAGACGCCCTTTTCTCGAAAACGACGCCGCAGATTTTTCTTAAACTTTTCTGACTCAAAGTCCTATCGGTTGTCTATATAGTGAATCCAAAATGAAAAGCATTGAAATAATATAAGTGGTCCAAAAATGGCCTCAAACTTTGAAAAAAAATGAAAAATCGTTAAATTTTTGGAAACGCTCTTTAATTTATCTTTTTTTCCAAAACTACTCAATGGATGTTTCTGACACTTCTGGTACAGAAAGATAAGTATCCAAAGAACTTCGTAAAACTATCACAACAACGATCGTAAAGCCGGAAGAAGTCGAAAAAATGTCCGATATTTTGAAAAAAATTAATTTTTTTACGAAAACCTTTTTTATTTATGAATATTTTTTCATGATATTTTACACAGGGTTAAAATATCATCGTACATGAGCAGAAAGGAGAAAAAAAATTGTCTCGGTAATTTTCGTTAGCCGCTATCGGCTAATTTAGTTTTTCGTATCCAGAAAAATTATTTATTGTTCGATTTGTATAAAACAAAGTTCATATGCTCCGTGGTCCCAATTGTAATTTTTTGGGTTACGGTGAAATTTTTCTGTTGGTAACGGAAGTGACGTAATATTAACAAAAACTACAATTTTGACAGTTCGGTACCACTTTTTGAAAGCATATATTATTTTTTTTCAAAACTGATATAACTAAAAGGATGCACCCTGCAAAGGTGCACAAAATCCTTAGCTCATATTTTTTAATTTCAATTTCATTTTCGGGCAATTTCGAATAAAATGTAAAATAAAGTGTAAAATTCAGTTATTTACAATTCATTCAGCGTCTTCATATTTTGAAATATTTATTTGTAATTTTCATAAACTCGTAGCAATAATCCAGACGAAGAGAATGTGTGCGAAAATTAGTTTGTAATATGAGCAGTTGCCGAGAAATGTGCAATTTTGCATGCATCACTTTTCACGTTATTTTGCCTATAAAAGAGTGAATTATTATTCGATTTGCAATATTTTTTTCCATTTGATGCCTAATGCCAATTTGGACTTGGTCAAGCCAATTTTACATTTTCACTGTGACCGGAAATGACGTCATTTGGGCAAAAACTGTATTTTTAACCTAAAAAACTGATATTTTATTCAAATGAGTCTGCCTTATAATGTTTTAAAAATTATGATATTTGATTCCCATTGACGAATAGAATGAAGCCATGTGACCATACAGATACCACAAAATGGTTTCGACCTTGTACGGTTACAGAGAAATAGGCGATCTTCTATAAGTCACTTTTCAAGGTTTTTGGTCTATAAAAGTGTCAATTATTATTCGATTTTTATATTTTTTTTACCATTTGTTGCCTTATGCCATTTATGACTTCTATGAACCAAGTTAACATTTTCAATATCACCGGAAGTAATGTAATTTTTGCAAAAAACGTATTTTTAGCCTTCAAAACAAACATTTTTTTGAAGGGATTTATATTTATTATTCGTTTAACTTTATAGCGTCTGACTCTAATGGGCAGTAAGATTGAATTAATACCATCATATTGATATCAAGAAAAGGCTTCTAGCATGTTCCCTTGTCGAATAATAACCAATTTTCCCAGGGTCACTTTTAAGTTTTTTACCTTCTTAATTTAAGCTTATGAGTTATAGGTTAATTATTTATTGCCCGATATGTATAAAACAAAGTTTGTATTTTGTATGTTGCGAATTTTCGACTTATTTTTCACCTTTTAAAATTTCTTTCGGCACCGGAAGTGACGTAATTTTGCCATAATTTACAATTTTGACCGGTCTTTTCGCCAGCAAATATTACTTTTACATATGATAGAGGGTGTCACTGAAGCAAAACAATTAAAGTATAGTTTGGTAACTCAATTGGTCGGCTATGGTATAATAAACTTCCTGTATGATTCCTGAAAGCCGGTTCAGTGCTGCTTGCAGGTCTAGTTAGGCTTTCAGACTTTCGTCTGAAAGACTATTGTTTTTACTAAAATTAGTATTTATTATTATTATTTTATTTTTCGGGGGAGCCTATTTCTCAGCGCCTGTAACAGATACCGATCTGGGACCTAATTCTCTATAGGGAAACCATGTGTTGGCTACTTGATAAACTATTTTTGAAACTTCTGCGCAGACCGGAAGTGGTCGAATTTCGTGCTGTGTCAAAAAATTAAAAAACGGCCGTAGATTCGTCAATTCTGTACCTATTTTCATACAAATGACATTTTCGGAAACCTTGAGTCTTTTCTCGGACGATAGCAGTTGAAAATTTCGATATTTCGAAACTTCATCGTTGACTTCTTGCGATCGAAAAATGAAAAATTTTATTTGAGAGACAATTTTTGTTATTTTTCAAAATTTTCAAATTTGACCTACATTTTTGGATACCTGAAGGCAATCTGGTTCCAGTAATATAAGTTTCATTCCGAGTTATCGCCCTTTATTTTTCGATTTTTTTCGAATTTTCTTCACATTTTGTGAGCTTAAGTTTCGTTTTACGGCCGGATCAACGTTTTTCAAATTCCTGATACATGAAGCAATATTGTCAAACCACCGTTTAAAGCAATTTCAACAACAATCCGTAAACCGGAAGTAGTCGAAATAATATGCGATATTTTGAAAAAAACGTGAAAAATTGGTGTCTTGGGTAAAAACACGATTTCTCCGTCCGATATCAACGGATTAAACAAATTAGGGTATCATTTGGTCTAGCGGTGATTGGACCACTGAATGATACCCAATTCGTACGGATACAATGAGCTGGAAGAAAAATATGGCACGCTGAAAATCAAGTATTTTCTGATTCGATGGTCTTTAGCATGAAGCAATACATTACAATCTTCCAATAATTGGAATAAGACAAAAAAGGGACTGAAAATCGAAAAAAGTCCAAAAATCGTGAAATTTTGGAAAATGCTCTACTATTTTTTTATTTTAAGAGATTTTAAAAAAACAGATATATATTTAAAAAGCTGACCTAATTACGATTCTAATGATGTATAATATGTATGCAGTTATTGAAATTTAATTTTCAATATTTTGACATTTTGACATTTTTAACACTTTTGAACATAGGATTTCTCAGAAATATTTTATTTGGTCGTATAGTGTCGTATATCATTAGAGAGCCCTGTTCCCATGCAAACTCCAAAACTGGATGCGAAAACTACTCGACAATGATTCGTATACCGGAAGTAGTTCAAAAAACGACAAAAAATGTAAAAAAGATGAAAAAAAATTGCAGCTCTTGCCAAAAGTTCGAATTCTCCGTCACATATTAGCGGACCAAAACAATTAAAGTGTCGTTGGATAGTTCCATTAATAGACGATCGTATAACATCTAAATAACACGAATTTGATTCTTAGGAAATAAATTATGGTACGCCGAAAACTAAGTATTTTCCGTTTTGGAGCATTCTGAGACGCCTTTTTCTCGAAAACGACGCCTACGATTTTTCTTAAATATTTTTTACTCAGAGTCCTATCGGTGGCCTAGCGTGTGCATCTAATAATAAAAGCGTTGCAATATTATAGGTGGTCCAAAAATGACCTCAATCTTTGAAAAAAGTTGAAAAATCATTAAATTATTGAAAATGCTCTTTTATTTATCTTTTTTTCGAAAATTACTCAATGAATGTTTCTGACATTTCTGGTACAGGAAGTTAAGTATCTAATCAACTTGTTAAAGCTATTCCGACAATGATCGTAAAACCGGAAGTAGTCGAAAAAATCTCCGATATTTTGAATTTTTTTTACATTTTTACAGAAAACTTTTTTATTTATGAATATTTTTTGATGGTAGTTTACACAGAGTTAAAGTATCACCCTACTTGAGCAGAAGTGAGAAAGAATTTTGTCTCAGTAATTTTCTTTAGTCGCCATTGGCTAATTTAGTTTTTCGTACCTAGATTAATTATTTATTGTTCGATTTGTATAAAACAAAGTGCATATGCTTCGTGATGTCAATTGTAATATTTTTTGTTACGGTGACATTTTTCTGCACGCAACGGAAGTGGCGTAATATTAACAAAAACTACTATTTTGAGAGTTAAGTACCACTTTTTGACAGCAAATATTATTTTTTTCGAAAACTGATATAACAAAAAGTATGCTCCCTGTAAAGGCGCATAAATTGTTTGGCTCAGATTCTTAAATTTCAATTTCATTTTCGGGCAATTTCGAATAAAATGTAAAAAAAAAAGGTAAAATTCAGTTATTACAACCCATTCAACGTCTTTATATTTTGAACTATTTATTCGTAACTTTCATAAACTGGTAGCCATAATCCAGACGAAGAGAACGTATGCTTAAAATAGTTTGTAATATGAGCAGTTGCCGAGAAATATGCAATTTTGCATGCATCACTTTTTCAAGTTATTTTGCCTATAAAAGAGTAAATTATTATCCGATTTTCAATATTTTTCTTTTATTTGATGCCTAATGCCAATTGGGATGAGGTTAAGCCAATTTCACAGTTTCACTGTTACCGGAAATGACGTCATTTTGGCAAAAACTGTATTTTTAACCTAAAAAACAAATATTTTATTCAAATGAGTCTCTTTTATAATATTTTTAAAATTATGATATTTGAACCCCATCACCAAATAGCATGAACCCATACGATCATACAGATACCACAAAAAAGTTTCTAACTTGTACGGTTGCTGAGATATAGACGATTTTCTACAAGTCACTTTTCAAGCTTTTTGGTCTATAAAAGTGTCAATTATTATTCAATTTTCATACAATTTTCACCATGTGATGCCTTATGCCATTTATGATTGCAATGATCTGATTCCATTATCACCGGAAGTAATGTCATATTTGCAAAAACCGTATTTTTAGACTTCAAAACATAATTTTACTCCAAAATTAAATTTTTGCGCGATCCGACTCAAGATGGCGTGTTCAATGACAAATATTACGGGACGCTGAAGATCTAGTATTTTCCTTTTTGGACTTTTATATGATATCAGAATGATACAAATTCGATGGTTAGGCAATAGATTATGAGATGCCGAAAATGTAGTATTTTCCTCTTTTTTTGGAGCCTTTTCAGACTCGTTTATCTTGAAAACTACTTCTATTTCACTTCTTAAACTTCTGTTACCCCGAGTCCTATCGGTCGTTTAGAGTATAAAGGTAAATTTAAAAGCATGGCAATGATATAAAGGACCCTGAAAGCCGATTCAGCACTGCTATGCAGGTCTAGTTATTATTATTATTTACCGCGGGAGCCTATTTCTCTATGATCGAAAAGAGATACCGATTTGCGGTTCATCTTACTATCGGGAAACCAGGTGGTGGCTACTCAATAAAGCAATTTTCAAACTTCTGCGCAGACCGGAAGTGACCGAACTTTGTACGTTGTCAAAAAATTGAAAATTGGCTATAGTTTCATCAATTCTTTTCCAATTTTCAAACAAATCACATTTTTGGAATCCCTGAATCTTTTCTGAGACAATGGCTATCTCACATTTTTCAATTTCGAACATTCGTCTATGACTTTTATCGTTCGAAAATTGAAAACATGTTGTTTACGAGACAATTTTTGTTATTTTTCAAAATTTTCAAATTTGACCTACATTTTGGGATACCTGAAGTCCATCCGATTCTAGAAATATAAGTTTCATTCAGAGTTATCACCCTTTATTTTTCGATTTTTTTCGAATTTTCTTCCCATTTTGTGAGCTGTGGTTTCGTTTTACGGTCGAATTGATGTTTCTGAAAGTTATGGAACATGAAGTTATAGTCCAATACCAACTGATAAAGCAATTTCGACAAGGATCCTTAAACCGGAAGTGGTCGAAATAGTGTGCAATATTTTGAAAAAAATGCAAAAAATGGATGTTTTGGTGGAAAACGTGATTTCTCCGTCCGATATCAACGGATTAAACAAATTAAGGTACTGCTGGATGCCAAGAGGAATGGACTATCGTATGATACCCAAATCACACGGATACTATGAAACGGCAGTAAAATATGGAACGCTGAAAATCAAGTATTTTTTGATTTGGAGCGTTTTTGGACGCCTGTATCTCGATAACTACTCCAGCGATTTTTATGAAACGTTCTCTATCGAGAGTCCTTTCGGTAGTCTTGTGTACGAAACATTCCATTAAGACTTTGAAATATCTGGAATAGGTCAAATAACGGACAGAAAATCGAAAAAAGTCGAAAAATCGTGAAATTTTTGAAAATGCTCTATTATTTTTTTATTTTAAGAGATTTTCTAAAAAAGTTTATATTTTCAGATAGCTGACCTTATTACGATTCTAACGATGTATAATACGTATGTAGTTATTGAAATTTAATTTTCGATATTTTAAATTTTTTGCATTTTTGGCACTTTTGAACATAGGATTTCTCAGGGGCATTTTATCTGATCAGAAAATGTAATATATCATTACAGAGCCCTGTGGCCATTTTAGTGCCCAAACCGGCTATTAAAACTATTCCGACAATAATAACCATAACGGAAGTATTCAAAAAATGAAAAAAAAGAGTAAAAACATTGTCGCTCTTGCGAAAAACTTGATTTCTCCCTTAGGTAATAGCGGACCAAAAGAACTAAAGTGTCGTTGGATAGCCCTATTAATGGACCATCATATGGTATCTAAATAATGTGATTTCAATGGTAAGGAAATAAATTATTGTATGCCAAAAATCTAGTATTTTCCGATTTTTTAACATTCTGAGACGCCCTTTTCTCGAAAACGACGCCTACGATTTTTCTTAAACTTTTCTGACTCAAAGTCCTATCGGTTGTCTATATAGTGAATTCAAAATGAAAAGCATTGAAATAATATAAGTGGTCCAAAAATGGCCTCAAACTTTGAAAAAAAATGAAAAATTGTTAAATTTTTGGAAACGCTCTTTAATTTATCTTTTTTTCCAAAACTACTAAATGGATGTTTCTGACACTTCTGGTACAGAAAGTTAAGTATCCAAAGAACTTCGTAAAGCTATCACAACAACGATCGTAAAACCGGAAGTAGTCGAAAAAATGTCCGATATTTTGAAAAAAATTATTTGTTTTACGAAAACCTTTTTTATTTATGAATATTTTTTGATGATATTTTACATAGGGTTAAAATATCATCGTACTTGAGCAGAAATGAGAAAAAAAATTGTCTCGGTAATTTCCGTTAGCCGCCATCGGCTAATTTAGTTTTTCGTATCCAGAAAAATTATTTATTATTCGATTTGTATAAAACAAAGTTCATATGCTCCGTGGTCCCAATTGTAATTTTTGGGGTTACGGTGAAATTTTTCTGTCGGCAACGGAAGTGACGTAATATTAACAAAAACTACAATTTTGACAGTTCGGTACCACTTTTTGAAAGCAAATATTATTTTTTTTCAAAACTGATATAACTAAAAGGATGCACCCTGCAAAGGTGCACAAAATCCTTAGCTCATATTTTTTAATTTCAATTTCATTTTCGGGCAATTTCGAATAAAATGTAAAATAAAGTGTAAAATTCAGTTATTTACAATTCATTCAGCGTCTTCATATTTTGAAATATTTATTTGTAATTTTCATAAACTCGTAGCAATAATCCAGACGAAGAGAATGTATGCTAAAATTAGTTTGTAATATGAGCAGTTGCCGAGAAATGTGCAATTTTGCATGCATCACTTTTCACGTTATTTTGCCTATAAAAGAGTGAATTATTATTCGATTTGCGATATTTTTTTCCATTTGATGCCTAATGCCAATTTGGACTTGGTTAAGTCAATTTTACATTTTCACTGTGACCGGAAATGACGTCATATGGGCAAAAACTGTATTTTTAACCTAAAAAACAAATATTTTATTCAAATGAGTCTGCCTTATAATATTTTTAAAATTATGATATTTGATTCCCATCAACGAATAGAATGAAGCCATACGACCATACAGATACCACAAAATGGTTTCTAACTCGTACGGTTACAGAGAAATAGGCGATCTTCTAGAAGTCACTTTTCAAGGTTTTTGGTTTATAAAAGTGTCAATTATTATTCGATTTTTATAAAATGTTTTACCATTTGTTGCCTTATGCAATTTATGACTTCTATGAACCAAGTTAACATTTTCAATATCACCGGAAGTAATGTAATTTTTGCAAAAAACGTATTTTTAGCCTTCAAAACAAACATTTTTTTGAAGGGATTTATATTTATTATTCGTTTAACTTTATAACGCCTGACTCTAATGGGCATTAAGATTGAATCAATACCATCGTATTGATATCAAGAAAAGGCTTCTAGCATGTCCCCTTGTCGAATAATAACCAATTTTCCAAGGGTCACTTTTAAGTTTTTTACCTTCTTAATTTCAGCTTATGGGTTACAGGTTAATTATTTATTGCCCGACATGTATAAAACAAAGTCTGTATTTTGTATGTTGCGAATTTTCGACTTATTTTTCACCTATAAAAATTCCTTTCGGCACCGGAAGTGACGTAATTTTGCTATAATTTACCATTTTGACCGGTCTTTTCGCCAGCAAATATTACTTTTACATATGATAGAGGGTGTCACTGAAGCAAAACAACTAAAGTATAGTTTGGTAGCTCAATGGGTCGGCTATGGTATAATAAACTTCCTGTATGATTCCTGAAAGCCGGTTCAGTGCTGCTTGCAGGTCTAGTTAAGCTTTCATATGTATTACATATGAAAGCTTATTGTTTCTGTTAAAGTTATTATTATTATTTTTTTTTTTTGTGTGTTTTCTGCAAATCGGATTTCTCAGAATCTATCCATAGGATCTTTCCGAAATTTTGACCTACCCCCCCAAAAATGGGGTGCGAACCTTGATTAAATATATTTTCAAAACGTTTTACGAATCCGAAATCACCGAATTTTACGAACGAAAAAACTGACAATGCATAGTCGTAACTTTGTTATTTTTTAACCGATTTTACTAATTCTTTTTTCCTTGAGTATCTTGAAACATTTACTTCAAATCTGCAATTTCGGATTTTCGAATTTCGAAAATTCGTCGCTGTCATTTCGAACCGGAAGTTATTACCAATTTGACAACTTCTTTAATAGTTGTGCGATTTTCGTGAAATTTAGAATGTTAGTAGATCTTACCAATGCAACTTCAATGATGTCCTTGGAAATTTTCTAAATTATCTCCCCTTGGTGAAATTAAGGATCAAAGTTTTCAAAAAAATCGTCGAAATATAGGTCAGAATGACCTAATGTTTTTTTTCGATACTAGACAAGGAATTACTGATTCGTACACAAAATATGGAGTTTGTCGATCGAACCGGAAGTGCCACCATCTTTAAACGTGAAAAATCAAAAAGGCTTTTTTGCTATTTTACTTACAGACTCGGGAGTTATATTTTCGGAATCCTTGAAGGAATGCCTAAAAATCTATCGGATCCGAATTTTGATTTCGGTCATGTGATGGTCACAATTTTGAATTGAAAATGAAAAATAGAAACAATTTGAAAGGCCCGGACTTCGGAACACAATAACTCTCCTTCTTATTAAGCTAGAATGTTCAAACTTGGTGTAGACGTTCACTAGGTCAATGAAGGAATGCCTAAAAATCTGTCGGATCAGAATTTTGATTTCGGTCACGTGATGGTCACAATTTTGAATTGAAAATGAAAAATAGAAGCAATTTGAAAGGCCGGGAATTTGGAACACAATAACTCTCCTTCTAATTAAGCTAGAATGTTCAAACTTGGTGTAGACGTTCACTAGGTCAATGTTATGATTGAGTTCAAAGATGAGCATTTTCTGCTTAGGGTAAGCAGAGATAAGCATGCTGATTTGCTGATTCTTTAGGGCACGATAACTTCGGTTATAATGAAGGGAGGGCGGTGAAACTTTTGTCAATAGAGAGTATAATAGCTAGCCTGTTATGTGAAATCATTGTATCATTTTTTTTAAATATCAGGGATAGCCGAAAAAAAAGAGATTGAAAATCCAAAAAGTCGTATTTTTACAATTTGTTGCATGTTTAGAGGTCTTTCTCGTAAAGTCAACATACTATTTTTTGGGAACTTCTTCTACAAAGAGTCTTATTGGTAGTCTTTTATATGAAACCATCGATCAACAGTCCAACATATCAGGAGTAGAAGAACAAAAGGATCGAACATTGAAAACGGCACCCTTTCATTGTTAAGCGAAACATGCAGTGTGGGTGACTACAATCTACGCATTTAGTCATCGTATAGAGCTTATTCAACAGAATCGAATTCCAACTGCTTAGGGATATTTTACGTGCACTCCAATGTGTACACGGGACCTTGGTTTCTCGTCCCATCCGAAGGACTAGACAGCTGTGCTTGTCAGGCCCTCCGTTCTGCCTCACTGACAAGGGGAACCACGCCGGGAAATCGAGATGAACTTTCTCCGTGCAGAACTTTCAATTCAGGCAAAACGTTAATTGCATACGATTAAGCTGGTCAGTTGGAGCTTATTTTCAAAAGTTTTGTAATAATCGGTTGGTAATTAAAGTACCGTGCACATTAAACTGTTAAAACAGAAAATTTCGCCCGGTTGAAATGTTTCTTGCTATAAGTCAGCAATTTTCCGAATTCAGGGAGGCTGAATGGCTGAATGGTTAGCATTACCGCGCCGTATCGTAACGTCTGTCATTGAGTCAACGGGCGTCGTTTCGATCTTCAGGTTGCACGTGACATGGTGTATGATGTCCAACCTCGTGGGTTTTCTCCGTGTTCTTCAGTTTCCTCCCAACGGCTAAAAACCAGTACGCGCAAGGGGAGTTTTTAAATAAAATTAAAAAACATATGTTAGTCCCGAAATGACCTAGTTTGTGTCGAATGGACGTTAGGCCGCATTTACTGTAAAAGTGATGAAACAGAAAATTTGGCCCGGTTGTAATGTTTCTCACTTTAAAGTCAGCAATTTGTCGATTTTAAGGGGCAAACGTTTATTGCGAACAGTTAAGCTGGTCAGGAGGAGCTTATTTTTAAAAGTTTTGTAATATTCGGTTGATAACTAAAAGTACCGTGCAAATTAAACTGTTAAAATAGAAAATTTGGCCCGGTTGAAATGCTTCTCGCTGTAGGTCAGCAATTTGCCGATTTTAGGGAGGTTGCGTGGCTGAATGGTTAGCACGTGCGCTCTGTATCATAACGTCTGTCATTGAGTCAACTGGCGTTGTTTCGATTTCTTGGTTGTACGTGACAAGGAGTATGGTTGCCTGTCCAACCTCGTAGGTCGTAACGCCGCTGCCCGGGTAAAACTTCCCTCATTGCACACTTTATGGCGTATGCCCGTCTTCATTAGCCCATTGTAGGAGCAGAACAGTAGGACGTTAAACCCCATTCAATTTCATTTCATTTTCTCTATGTTGCTTATTTATTATAGTGGATAAATATTTTTCTGGTTCTAGCAATTATTTAATTTCTGCATAGAAATCTTGCTTTGGCCAGTTCTTTTTATTGCAGAGTGCCATTCTTGTATATTGCAGTCTATGACCCTTTGTTTAAAACATGCTTAAGAAGTCGTCACGATTTCCTACTTATAACCGAACATATTGGAAACCATAATTATATAACATATCTTGGAAGCCCGATTACAGCTATACAAGTTTCAGTTATTTACCTTTAGTTTAAAGATTATTTTTTTGCCCGGGTGCAATGTTTCTCACTACATTTAAATTTGTAACTTTGTGAGTTTTTGACCGATTTTGATAATTATGTCTTTATAATTTTCCAAATCTACATATTCAACGTACATATTCAAACAGTTGAGTTCAACCTGATTCAAAAAGTTTTAGTTTTGTTCAAAGTAATCTCATTTAATTTTTCGATGTTTTCTTACCATTTTCATTTCATTTTTCTGAAAGTTTGAAGTCGGAAGTCATCCCGATTACAGCAACACAAGTATCAGTTATTTCCCTTTAGTTTTCAGATTATGCAATGTTTCATACTATATTTAGACTTGTAACTTCGCGAGTTTTTGACCAATTTTGATAGTTTGTTATTCGTATCCTTTTATTTGAGATACTTGATATAATCGATGACACGTGACGATGAATATGAAAGCTTTCATATCTGCATGGGACAGTAGCAGATCTAGTTAAGCTTTCATATTACATATGAAAGCTTATTGTTTCTGTTAAGATTATTAAGCTTTCATATTACATATGAAAGCTTATTGTTTCTGTTAAGATTATTAAGCTTTCATATTACATATGAAAGCTTATTGTTTCTGTTAAGATTATTAAGCTTTCATATGTATTACATATGAAAGCTTATTGTTTCTGTTAAGATTAATATTATTATTAAGCTTTCATATTACATATGAAAGCTTATTGTTTCTGTTAAGATTATTATTAAGCTTTCATATTACATATGAAAGCTTATTGTTTCTGTTAAGATTATTATTGTTATTTTTTTTTTTGTGTTTTGTCCACAAATCGGATTTCTCAGAATCTAACGATAGGATCGTTCTGAAACTTTTACCTATCCCCCCAAAAATGAGTGGTGGCTGTTGATTAAATATATTTTCAAAACGTTTTACGAATCCGAAATCACCGAATTTTACGAACGAAAAAACTGACAATGCATAGTCGTAACTTTGTTATTTTTTGACCGATTTTACTAATTCTTTTTTCTTTGAATACCTTTAAAAAAATCATTTTCATCTGCAGTTTCACATTTTCGAATTTCGAAAATTCGTCGCTGTGATTTCGAACCGGAAGTTTAGACCAATTTGACAACTTCTTTAATAGTTGTACGATTTTCATGAAATTTAGTATTTAAGTAGATCTTACCGATGTGACTTCAAAAATATAATTAGAAATTTTCTAAATTATCTCCCCTTGACGAAATTAAGGATCAAAATTTTCAAAAAAATCATCGAAATATAGGTCAGAATGACCTGATTTTTTTTTTGGATACTAGATAAGTAATTACTGATTTGTACACAAAATATGGAGTTTGTCGATCGAACCGGAAGTGCCGCCATATTTAAAAGTGAAAAATCAATAAGGCTTTTTTGCTATTTTACTTACAGACTCGGGAGTTATATTTTCTGAATCTTTGTAGGAAGGCCTAAAAATGTCGCGAATAGAATTTTGATTTCGGTCACGTGATGGTCACCATTTTGAATTGAAAATGAAAAATAGAAGCAATTTGAAGGGTCGGGACTTTGGAACACAATTACTCTCCTTCTAATTAAGCTAGAATGTTCAAACTTGGTGTAGACGTTCACTAGGTCAATGTTATGATTGAGTTTAAAGATGAGCATTTTCTGCTTAGGGTAAGCAGAGATAAGCATGCTAATTTGTTGATTATTTAGGGCACGATAACTTCGGTTATAATGAAGGGAGGGCGGTGAAACTTTTGTCAATAGAGAGTCTAATAGCTAGCCTGTTGTGCGAAATCATTGTATTATTTTTTCTAAATATCAGGGATAGCCGAAAAAAAGAGATTGAAAATCCAAAAAGTCGTATTTTTACAATTTGGAGCATGTTTAGAGGTCTTTCTCGTAAAGTCAACATAATATTTTTTGGGAACTTCTTCTACAAAGAGTCTTATTGGTAGTCTTTTATATGAAACCATCGATCAACAGTCCAACATATCAGGAGTAGAAGAACAAAAGGATCGAACATTGAAAACGGCACCCTTTCATTGTTAAGCGAAACATGCAGTGTGGGTGACTACAATCTACACATTTAGTCATCGTATAGAGCTTATTCAACAGTATCGAATTCCAACTGCTTAGGGATATTTTACGTGCACTCCAATGTGTACACGGGACCTTGGTTTTTCGTCCCATCCGAATGACTAGACAGCTGTGCTTGTCAGGCCCTCCGTTCTGCCTCACTGACAAGGGGAACCACGCCGGGAAATCGAGATGAACTTTCTCCGTGCAGAACTTTCAATTCAGGCGAAAACGTTTATTGCATACGATTAAGCTGGTCAGTTGGAGCTTATTTTCAAAAGTTTTGTAATAATCGGTTGGTAATTAAGGTACCGTGCACATTAAACTGTTAAAACAGAAAATTTCGCCCGGTTGAAATGTTTCTTGCTTTAAGTCAGCAATTTTCTGAATTCAGGGAGGCTGAATGGCTGAATGGTTAGCATGTGCGCACTGTATCGTAACGTCTGTCATTGAGTCAACGGGCGTCGTTTCGATCTCCAGGTTGCACGTGACATGGTGTATGATGTCCAACCTCGTGGGTTTTCTCCGTGTTCTTCGGTTTCCTCACAACGGCTAAAGACCAGTACGCGCAAGGGGGGTGGGGGGTTTAAATAAAATTTAAAAACATATGTTAGTCCCGAAATGACCTAGTTTGTGTCGAATGGACGTTAGGCCGCATTTCTCTTTTTCTCTTTTATTTTTAAAGTTTTGTAATAATCGGTTGGTAATCAAAGGTACTGTAAAAGTGATAAAACAGAAAATTTCGCCCGGTTGTAATGTTTCTCACTTTAAAGTCAGCAATTTGCCGATTTTAAGGGGCAAACGTTTATTGCGAACGCTTAAGCTGGTCAGGGGGAGCTTATTTTTAAAAGTTTTGTAATATTCGGTTGATAACTAAAGGTACCGTGCAAATTAAACTGTTACAATAGAAAATTTGGCCCGGTTGAAATGTTTCTCGCTGTAGGTAAGCAATTTGCCGATTTTAGGGAGGTTGCGTGGCTGAATGGTTAGCACGTGCGCTCTGTATCATAACGTCTGTCATTGAGTCAACTGGCGTTGTTTCGATTTCTTGGTTGTACGTGACAAGGAGTATGGTCGCTTGTCCAACCTCGTAGGCCGTAACCGCCGCTGCCCGGGTAAAATTTCCCTCATTGCACACTTTATGGCATATGCCCGTCTTCATTAGCCCATTTTAGGAGCAGAACAGTCGGACGTTAAACCCCATTCAATTTCATTTCATTTTCTCTATGTTGCTTATTTATTATAGTAGATAAATATTTTTCTGGTTCTAGCAATTATTTAATTTCTGCATAGAAATCTTGCTTTGGCCAGTTTTTTTATTGCAGAGTGCCATTCTTGTTTAAACAAACATGATCCTTTGTTTAAAACATGCTTAAGAAGTCGTCACGATTTCCTACTTATAACCAAACATATTGGAAATATTAGTCTGGCATTATTAAATCCTAATTTTATTGGTCTTATTTGAAATTAAACTTTCATTTAACTATGAACAACCCTTAACGTGTCTCTTTAAAACTATTAAGTACTCTAAAACAGTAGCTCAACCTTTTGACCTATACTCATTAATTTACCATTTTGTTGTGAGCGACTTCTTATTCTTCCTATATGACATATTGCACGTGTCTGATTTCAAAGGGGGGTTGGGTGGCTGAATGGTTAGCACGCGCGCCTGTCATTGAGTTAACTAGCGTGTTTTCGAATGCCCGGTTGTACGTGACAAGGAGTAAGGTCGCCTGTCCAACCTGCCATTTTTATTTTTTTTTCCCGCCATTTTCATACCATTTTCTCATCCGTCTCATTACAGTAATACAAGTTTCAGTTATTTCCCTTTAGTTTTCAGATTATTGTTATGCCTGGGTGCAATGTTTCATACTATATTTAGACTTGTAACTTCGCGAGTTTTTGACCAATTTTAATAATTTTTTCTTCTTATCCTTTTATTTAGGATACTTGATACAATCAATGACATGTGACGATGAATATGAAAGCTTTCATATCTGCATGGGACAGTAGCAGATCTAGTATTATTATTAAGCTTTCATATTACATATGAAAGCTTATTGTTTCTGTTAAAGTTATTAAGCTTTCATATTACATATGAAAGCTTATTGTTTCTGTTAAGATTATTATTATTTTTTTTTTGTGTTTTATCCACAAATCGGATTTCTCAGAATCTAACCACAGTATCTTTATGAAACTTTTACCTACCCCCCCCCCCAAAAATGGGTGGTAGCTGTTGATTAAATATATTTTCAAAACGTTTTACGAATCCCAAATCACCGAAATTTACGAACGACAAAATGGACATTGCATAGTCGTAACTTTATTGTTTTTTGACCGATTTTACTAAATCTTTTTTCTTTGAATACCTTGAAAAAAATCATTTTCATCAGCAGTTTCACATTTTCGAATTTCGAAAATTCGTCGCTGTGATTTCGAACCGGAAGTTTAGACCAATTTGACAACTTCTTTAATAGTTGTGCGATTTTCATTCAATTTAGTATATAAGTAGATCCTACCGATGTGACTTCAAAAATATAATTAGAAATTTTCTAAATTATCTCCCCTTGGTGAAATTAAGGATCAAAGTTTTCAAAAAAATCGTCGAAATATAGGTCAGAATGACCTAATTTTTTTTTTTGATACTTGACAAGGAATTACTGATTCGTACACAAAATATGGAGTTTGTCGATCGAACCGGAAGTGCCACCATCTTTAAACGTGAAAAATCACTAAGGCTTTTTTGCTATTTTACTTACAGACTCGGGAGTTATATTTTCTGAATCCTTGTAGGAAGGCCTAAAAAATGTCGCGAATAGAATTTTGATTTAGGTCAACCGGGAGTCACCATTTTGAATTGAAAATGAAAAATAGAAGCAATTTGAAGGGCCGAAACTTTGGAGCACAATAACTCTCATTCTAATTAAGCTAGAATGTTCAAACTTGGTGTAGACGTTCACTAGGTCAATGTTATGATTGAGTGCAAAGATGAGCATTTTCTGCTTAGGGTAAGCAGAGATAAGCATGTTGATTTGTTGATTCTTTACGGCACGATAACTTCGGTTATAATGAAGGGAGGGCGGTGAAACTTTTGTCAACAGAGAGTCTAATAGCTAGCCTGTTGTGTGAAATCATTGTATCATTTTTTTTAAATATCAGAGATAGCCGAAAAAAGAGATTGAAAATCCAAAAAGTCGTATTTTTACAATTTGGAGCATGTTTAGAGGTCTTTCTCGTAAAGTCAACATAATATTGGTTGGGAACTTCTTCTACAAAGAGTCTTATTGGTAGTCTTTTATATGAAACCATCGATCAACAGTCCAACATATCAGGAGTAGAAGAACAAAAGGATCTAACATTGAAAACGGCACCCTTTCATTGTTAAGCGAAACATGCAGTGTGGGTGACTACAATCTACACATTTAGTCATCGTATAGAGCTTATTCAACAGTATCGAATTCCAACTGCTTAGGGATATTTTACGTGCACTCCAATGTGTACACGGGACCGTGGTTTTCGTCCCATCCGAACTAGACAGCTGTGCTTGTCAGGCCCTCCGTTCTGCCACACTGACAAGGGGGAACCACGCCGGGAAATCGAGATGAACTTCCTACGTGCAGAACTTTCAATTCAAGCCAAACTTTTATTGCATACGATTAAGCTGGTCAGTTGGAGCTTATTTTCAAAAGTTTTGTAATAATCGGTTGGTAATTAAAGTACCGTGCACATTAAACTGTTAAAACAGAAAATTTCGCCCGGTTGAAATGTTTCTTGCTATAAGTCAGCAATTTTCCGAATTCAGGCAGGCTGAATGGCTGAATGGTTAGCATGTGCGCGCTGTTTCGTAACGTCTGTCATTGAGTCAATGGGCGTCGTTTCGATCCGCAGGTTGCACGTGACATGGAATATGATGTAAAACCCCGTTTATTGCGAACGATTAAGCTGTTCAGGGGGAGCTTACTTTTTAAAAGTATTGTAGTATTCGGTTGATAACTAAAGGTACCGTGCAAATTAAACTGTTAAAATAGAAAATTTGGCCCGGTTGAAATGTTTCTCGCTGTAGGTCAGCTAGAATGTTCAAACTTGGTGTAGACGTTCACTAGGTCATTGTCTTGATCGAGTTCACAGCAGAAATAACAGTGAAACGATCAATGAACTCATAGCAGAAATAACAGTGCAAAACTTAACGAATTCTTAGCAGAAATAGCAGAAATGAAATGGGGTTTTACGTCCTACTCTTCTGCACCTGACCTGGGCTAATGGAAGACGGGCATACGCCATACAGTGTGCTATGAGGGAATTTTTGCCCGGGCAGCGGCGCTACGGCCTACTCTTATATCGAATTCCAACTGCCAAGGGATCTTTTACGTGCACTCCAATGTGTACACGGGACCTCGGTTTTTCGTCCCATCCGAACGACTAGGCAGCTGTCCTTATCAGGCCATCCTTCTGCATCACTGACAAGAGGAAACCACGCCGGAAAATCGAGATGAACTTTCTCGGCCAATGCAAGGATCGAACACCCGACCTCCAGGCTAACGAGCCAGCGCCTTGCCCACTTAGCCACCGTGATTCCCATAAATAGCAATGAAACGATCAACGAATTTATAGCAGTAATAACACTTCAACAATTAACGAATTCGTAGCAGAAATAACAATGAAACGTTCAACGAAATCATAGCCGAAATAAGAGTGAAACAATCAACGAATAAGCAATTAGATTGGTTGATGATTTCGGACACTTTCACTTCAGTCAGATTGATGAAACTTGGTGTATAGTTTCATTACATCAATACCTTGAATACGTTCGACAATGAGCATTGTCTGCCCTGGATAAGCAGAGCGATGAGCAATTTGATTGGTCGAGAATTTGAAACAAAATAACTCTCCTTCTAATTGGGGCAGAATGTTCAATCTTCGTGAAGGCGTTCATTAGGTCAGTGCCATGAAGTAGTGCGAAGATGAGCATTGTCTGCTTACAGTAAGCAGAGATAAGCAATCTGATTGGTTGATTCTTTGGGGCACGATAACTTTGGTTATAATGAAGTGAGAGTGACAAAATTCCAAATATAGATTCATTATGTCATTACCTTGACTAAGTTTGATGTTGAGAATTTCTGCGTAGATTTAGGAGCAATAAGCAATTTGACTGATCACATAGGAACATAACACCTCTAATGTGAACCGGTGGAATTGTTTCTCGTTATAACTCGGTGAGTTTTTGGCGGATTTCATTAATTCTTTTACCTTTTTAAGATTCTTTATATAACTCATGAAATGCGACAGAAACTGACCGTGAATATGAAAGCTTTAATATCTGCTTAGCAGATCTAGTTGTTATTTTTTTTTTTGTGTTTTATCCACAAATCGGATTTCTCAGAATCTAACCACCGTATCTTTATGAAACTTTTACCTACCCCCCCAAAAATGGGTGGTAGCTGTTGATTAAATATATTTTCAAAACGTTTTACGAATCCGAAATCACCGAAATTTACGAACGACAAAATGGACATTGCATAGTCGTAACTTTATTGTTTTTTGACCGATTTTACTAAATCTTTTTTCTTTGAATACCTTGAAAAAAATCATTTTCATCAGCAGTTTCACATTTTCGAATTTCGAAAATTCGTCGCTGTGATTTCGAACCGGAAGTTTAGACCAATTTGACAACTTCTTTAATAGTTGTGCGATTTTCATACAATTTAGAATATAAGTAGATCCTACCGATGTGACTTCAAAAATATAATTAGAAATTTTCTAAATTATCTCCCCTTGGTGAAATTAAGGATCAAAATTTTCAAAAAAATCGTCAAAATATAGGTCAGAATGACCTAATTTTTTTTTTCGATACTAGACAAGGAATTACTGATTCGTACACAAAATATGGAGTTTGTCGATCGAACCGGAAGTGCCACCATCTTTAAACGTGAAAAATCAATAAGGCTTTTTTGCTATTTTACTTACAGACTCGGGAGTTATATTTTCTGAATCCTTGTAGGAAGGCCTAAAAAATGTCGCGAATAGAATTTTGATTTAGGTCAACCGGGAGTCCCCATTTTGAATTGAAAATGGAAAATAGAAGCAATTTGAAGGGCCGAGACTTTGGAGCACAATAACTCTCATTCTAATTAAGCTAGAATGTTCAAACTTGGTGTAGACGTTCACTAGGTCAATGTTATGATGGAGTTCAAAGATGAGCATTTTCTGCTTAGGGTAAGCAGAGATAAGCATGTTGATTTGTTGATTCTTTAGGGCACGATAACTTCGGCTATAATGAAGGGAGGGGCGTGAAACTTTTGTCAATAGAGAGTCTAATAGCTAGCCTGTTGTGTGAAATCATTGTATCATTTTTTTTTAAATATCAGGGATAGCCGAAAAAAAGAGATTGGAAATCCAAAAAGACGTATCTTTACAATTTGGAGTATGTTTAGAGGTCTTTCTCGTAAAGTCAACATAATATTTGTTGGGAAATTCTTCTACAAAGAGTCCTATTGGTAGTCTTATATATGAAACCATCGATCAACAGTCCAACATATCAGGAGTAGAAGAACAAAAGGATCGAACATTAAAAACGGCACCCTTTCATTGTTGAGCGAAACATGCAGTGTGGGTGACTACAATCTACACATTTAGTCATCGTATAGAGCTTATTCAACAGTATCGAATTCCAACTGCTTAGGGATATTTTACGTGCACTCCAATGTGTACACGGGACCGTGGTTTTCGTCCCATCCGAACTAGACAGCTGTGCTTGTCAGGCTCTCCGTTCTGCCTCACTGACAAGGGGAACCACGCCGGGAAATCGAGATGAACTTTCTCCGTGCAGAACTTTCAATTCAAGCCAAACTTTTATTGCATACGATTAAGCTGGTCAGTTGGAGCTTATTTTCAAAAGTTTTGTAATAATCGGTTGGTAATTAAAGTACCATGCACATTAAACTGTTAAAACAGAAAATTTCGCCCGGTTGAAATGTTTCTTGCTATAAGTCAGCAATTTTCCGAATTCAGGGAGGCTGAATGGATGAATGGTTAGCATGTGCGCGCTGAATCGTAACGTCTGTCATTGAGTCAACGGGCGTCGTTTCGATCTTCAGGTTGCACGTGACATGGAATATGATGTCCAACCCCGTTTATTGCGAACGATTAAGCTGTTCAGGGGGAGCTTATTTTTAAAAGTTTTGTAATATTCGGTTGATAACTAAAGGTACCGTGCAAATTAAACTGTTAAAATAGAAAATTTGGCCCGGTTGAAATGTTTCTCGCTGTAGGTCAGCTAGAATGTTCAAACTTGGTGTAGACGTTCACTAGGTCATTGTCTTGATCGAGTTCACAGCAGAAATAACAGTGAAACGATCAACGAACTCATAGCAGAAATAACAGTGGAAAACTTAACGAATTCATAGCATAAATAGCAGAAATGAAATGGGGTTTTACGTCCTACTCTTCTGCACCTGACCTGGGCTAATGGAAGACGCGGCATACGCCATACAGTGTGCTATGAGGGAATTTTTGCCCGGGCAGCGGCGCTACGGCCTACTCTTATATCGAATTCCAACTGCCAAGGGATCTTTTACGTGCATTCCAATGTGTACACGGGACCTCGGTTTTTCGTCCCATCCGAACGACTAGGCAGCTGTCCTTATCAGGCCCTCCTTCTGCATCACTGACAAAAGAAACCACGCCGGAAAATCGAGATGAGCTTTCTCGGCCAATGCAAGGATCGAACACCCGACCTCCAGGCTAACGAGCCAGCGCCTTGCCCACTTAGCCACCGTGATTCCCATAAATAGCAATGAAACGATCAACGAATTTATAGCAGTAATAACACTTCAACAATTAACGAATTCGTAGCAGAAATAACGGTGAAACAATTAACGAATTCGTAGCAGAAATAACAATGAAACGTTCAACGAAATCATAGCCGAAATAACAATGAAACGTTCAACGAATTAATAGTAGACGAGTTCATAGTAGAAAAAACAGTGAAACAATGAACGAATCATAGCAGAAACCACCAGAAGGCTATCCATACACTGTGAAATTTGAAACCTAAATGGCCCGGCTAGGAACAATATCTACATGCCCGTAAAAGACTACTTAACAGTTGGAATTCGAAAGAAAAGACCGTAACGACGCTGTCCGATCAAAATTTAGTTAATTCAGTCGGCGCAGACAGATAGGTCGTTAAAACCATTTCTGTTCAGTTCATTCCATTTCCTTAAATCTATGAAAGTTGTGTGAATTGGGAATCGGGTATTACTCAACAGTTTCAGGGGAGATAAGCCGTCTTTGAGATTGGAAATCAATTTTTGATATCGACTGTGTATGATTGCTACTAGATCGATTGTGATTCAGGTTCTAATCAGTTTGGATTGAAGAATCGGGGTGGTATATGTGTGGGGTGGGGGTGGTGGCACAAGACGCTATATCCCTTTCGCAACCACACACCTAACAAATGCAGGGTATAGGTTGCGATCAGTTCTTTCAAGATTTTCATATATTTAAGCCACTTTATTACACGCTTCATCTGAAAATATCTGTGTTAGTGTAGATAAATGTTGATCAAATAACATCTTTCACCATTTTGACTTTCAGTTACAGAACTAGCATAGGGGCGTTTTAAGGTTTATCATGGCGGAGGCTGTACTATTTTGAGGGCCCTCTGTCGCGAGGGGAGGTTCTTGATTGATGATTGTCATGCCAATGCAATGGCTGCATTCTCATTCAGTAGTGGATTCGACAGTAACAGTGTATAGAAAACGATTGAGTTGGACTCGGGGGCCCTTTCCCTTGGCCCTAGGGACCCTTTTGTCATTCGTGGGACCCTTTTGTCTGTCTTTAGAGCCCTCCCTAACTAGGGTACATTTTCATTTTTCGCATCGGTTGTAGCATTTTTCTCCCGTTTTATTTTTTCAACTGCTTTGATTTTTTTCGCGGAGAGGCTGGCGCCTCCAGCGCCTCAGCTATAAAACGCTTTTGAACTAGCAGTACTATTGACATAATACCGTTTTTTCCAGTAATGGTAACTAACTCGTTTCTGCACTGAATAACCATGACACGGAGAGAGAGAGAGAGAGAGAGAGAGAGAGAGAGAGAGAGAGAGAGAGAGAGAGAGGGGGTTTAACGTCCACTCGACGCAAACTAGGTCATTTTGGGACTAACATATGGTTTAATTTTATTTCAATAATCTGCTTGCGCATATTAACAGTGGGAGTAAACCGCAGGTCCCGGGGTAAACCCAGGAGATTGGACAGGCGAGATTGTAGGTTAGGGTTAGGGTAAGCGCTAAGGATTAGCGATATCTCTATTTACATCTCGTGACCTTTGACCAAACGTAATGAAGACAGGATGTGACGTATATATGCACATTGAGGTTATCAAGCTATAGACCGGACTAGTAGTAAGCTATAAACGGATAAATAACAAGAGTTTATATGTATATTATTTTATTAAATTTATATATACCTTAACTCCCTGATTTACATATATACATTATGCATGAACAATAGAAACTATGTACTAGTATTTATAAGTATTAAAGCTATGGTAATATTATGCTATCAAATAGCCGTATTGTCTTAATATTTGTTGTAACCGCAACCTTGATAGTTATTGTAAGAAGGATAACGGTTGTAGTTGTTGTATCCGTTACCGTATCCGTTGTTATTGTAGTTGTTATATCCCTTCCCATATTCGTTGTTATTGTGGCCATTGTTGTAACCGTTGTTGTAATTGTAGGGGCCGTTGTAACTATTGTATCCTTTATTATTGTATTGGTTGTACTTGTATAGTCCGTTGTTGTATCGGTTGTATGGCCCGTTGTTGTACCCGTTGTAGTTGTATGATTGTTTGTAAGCTCCAATCTTTCCATGTCCAACAAGTCCGTTTCCAATTATACCGTGTCCGATACCGTTACCAACGATACCATGACCAATTCCGTGTCCAACAATACCGTGTCCGATACCGTTACCAACGATGTCATGCCCAATGCCGTTACCAATCTTTCCATGTCCAATAAGTCCGTGTCCGATTCCGTTTCCAATGATACCACATCCGATACCGTTACCAACGATACCATGACCAATTCCGTTTCCAACAATACCGTGTCCGATACCGTTACCAACGATGCCATGCCCAATGCCGTTACCAATCTTTCCATGTCCAATAAGTCCGTGTCCGATTCCGTTTCCAATGATACCATGTCCGATACCGTTACCAACGATACCATGACCAATTCCGTTTCCAACAATACCGTGTCCGATACCGTTACCAACAATACCATGACCAATTCCGTTACCAATAACACCGACTTTGCCAACAGCTACTATTCCGTGTCTGAGTCGGTTTCCTTGGATACCATGTCCAATACCATGGTTGAGTCCGTTGCCAATAGCTCCTACACCAACAAGACCATGTCCAACACCGGCATGTCCTCTTCCAAATCCTTTACCATTTCCGTTTCAAAAGACACCAACACCATATCCGAAACCGTGTCCGATTTTAGCATCGATGTATTGGGAAGCAGCTACTGTCAAACAGACAGCGAAAGCGACGAAAGCCTGAAAAAGAAAAAAAAAACATGTGTTTTACAGAAATAGCCGTAGATTTGATTCCATACTAAAAAAAAAATCGCGAGGGTTTATTTATAACCAAAAACTTGACAATCAAGAAATTTTACTGTGCCGCCATTATTTAGTACATGATCGAGTTTTGGCGTTACCAGGCAAAATCACAAATAATGTTCAACTCTGGGTAATAATTTACACTTTTTATAATTTACCGTTCTGGCCCTATGAATATAAAACTGCCTTTAATACAATGTCAAGGGCGATAAGCAATAATACAACAGTGACGATGCAATACCATGTTCAACCCTCGATTTCTACCAGTTTTAAATTTAAAGATGGACCTATGGGTATGAATGCCAAGTGCGATAAGCAATCATATAAAAATTTAGTATGTAATGAAACTTATTAGTGCTATACCAAATTAGATATCAGGTTTCTTGTCTAGAAAGTTCAAGTATATCCCATCTGGGTCACGATCCTTGTCACTACATACCGCTAATTGGAAGTATTGAAGATTATTTAGTCCACAAGTTAAATTTACTCTCTGTAGATTGTTACAATGTTTTACTGTATTAGCCCAGTCTGTACAGAACAGAGGGGCGAAAAAGCAAGTCCCATTTAAGATTTCAGGGACCGGGTATGCTTATCTTAAAACTTCAAAGATTTGAATTCTTATACGGAGTAGGGCAAAAGTCCTACTTTATACACCGACTGGACCATTGAAGACAAACAGATAGATTTTGCCCGGACATCTATATTACGATATACTCTATCAAGGAATCTTTTACGTGCACGCCAATGTGTACACTGAACATTGCTTTTCGTCCCATCCTGACAATTAGACACTATTCCCTGTCAGACCGGGCAGACCTACTGTCCTGTACAGCTAACAAGGGCAGTCAAGCCTGTACAATTGACTTTCTGGTCAAACCCCGGGAGAGAGAGAGGGAGAAAAGAGAGAGAGAGAAGGGGTTTAACGTCCACTCAACACAACCGGGTCATTTCGGGACTAACATATGGTTTCAATTTTATTTCAATAATTCGCATGCGCGTAGGGGTCTTTAGAGGTGGGAGGAAACCGGAGTGCCCGGAGGAAACCCACCAGGTTGAGAATGCGCCCCTATCTCCATGCCACATACGCTCACACCGGGGCTCGAAACCACAGCCGCAAGCCAGAGGTGAACGGCCAGCTAGAGGTCGAAGCGCGGCACTCTAGACCACTAGCCCCACCCCCCTCCCGGAGAGAGCCCAAGACCTACTGGTTAGTTAATCAGTGTCTCATATCACTGAGCCACCATGATCCCCATACATTAAAAACATGGAGTTCGAAGATGAGCATTTTATGCTTAGGGTATGCAGAGATAAGCAATTAGATTGGTTGATGATTTCGGACACTTTCACTTCAGTCAGAGTGATGAAACTTGGTGTATAGTTTCATTACATCAATACCTTGAATACGTTCGACAATGAGCATTGTCTGCCCTGGATAAGCAGAGCGATGAGCAATTTGATTGGTCGAGAATTTGAAACAAAATAACTCTCCATTTAATTGGGGCAGAATGTTCAATCTTGGTGAAGGCGTTCATTAGGTCAGTGCCATGAAGGAGTGCGAAGATGAGCATTGTCTGCTTACAGTAAGCAGAGATAAGCAATCTGATTGGTTGATTCTTTGGGGCACGATAACTTTGGTTATAATGAAGTGAGAGTGACAAAATTCATAAAAAAGATTCATTATGTCATTACCTTGACTAAGTTTGATGTTGAGAATTTCTGCGTAGATTTAGGAGCAATAAGCAATTTGACTGATCACATTGGAACATAACACCTCTGTTTTTAATTAAGGTAGAATTTGAACCGGTTGAATTGTTTCTCGTTATAACTCGGTGAGTTTTTGGCGGATTTCATTAATTCTTTTTCCTTTTTAAGATTCTTTATATAACTCATGAGATGCGACAGAAACTGACCGTGAATATGAAAGCTTTAATATCTGCTTAGCAGATCTAGTTATTTTTTTTTTTTGTGTTTTATTCACAAATCGGATTTCTCAGAATCTAACCATAGGATCGTTCTGAAACTTTTACCTATCCCCCCAAAAATGGGTGGTGGCTGTTGATTAAATATATTTTCAAAACGTTTTACGTATCCGAAATCACCGAATTTTACGAACGAATGCATTTGACCTACAATGCTGTAACTTTGTGACTATTTGACCTATTTTACTAAATCTTTTTTCTTTGAGTACCTTGAGACAATTACTATAAATCTGCAGTTTCAGATTTTCGAATTTCGAAAATTCGTCGCTGTGATTTCGAACCGGAAGTTTAGACCAATTTTACAACTTCTTTAATAGTTGTACGATTTTCATGAAATTTAGTATCTAAGTAGATCATACAGATGTGACTTCAAAAATATAATTAGAAATTTTCGAAATTATCTCCCCTTGACGAAATTAAGGATCAAAATTTTCAAAAAAATCGTCGAAATATAGGTCAGAATGACCTGATTTTTTTTTTGGATACTAAATAAGTAATTACTGATTTGTACACAAAATATGGAGTTTGTCGATTGAACCGGAAGTGCCGCCATATTTAAAAGTGAAAAATCAATAAGGCTTTTTTGCTATTTTACTTACAGACTCGGGAGTTATATTTTCTGAATCCTTGATGGAAGGCCTAAAAAATGTCGCGAATAGAATTTTGATTTCGGTCACGTGATGGTCACCATTTTGAATTGAAAATGAAAAATAGAAGCAATTTGAAGGGTCGGGAGTTTGGAACACAATTACTCTCCTTCTAATTAAGCTAGAATGTTCAAACTTGGTGTAGACGTTCACTAGGTCAATGTTATGATTGAGTTTAAAGATGAGCATTTTCTGCTTAGGGTAAGCAGAGATAAGCATGCTAATTTGTGGATTCTTTAGGGCACGATAACTTCGGTTATAATGAAGGGAGGGCGGTGAAACTTTTGTCAATAGAGAGTCTAATAGCTAGCCTGTTGTGTGAAATCATTGTATTATTTTTTCTAAATATCAGGGATAGCCGAAAAAAAGAGATTGAAAATCCAAAAAGTCGTATTTTTACAATTTGGAGCATGTTTAGAGGTCTTTCTCGTAAAGTCAACATACTATTTTTTGGGAACTTCTTCTACAAAGAGTCTTATTGGTAGTCTTTTATATGAAACCATCGATCAACAGTCCAACATATCAGGAGTAGAAGAACAAAAGGATCGAACATTGAAAACGGCACCCTTTCATTGTTAAGCGAAACATGCAGTGTGGGTGACTACAATCTACACATTTAGTCATCGTATAGAGCTTATTCAATAGTATCGAATTCCAGCTACTTAGGGATATTTTACGTGCACTCCAATGTGTACACGAGACCTTGGTTTTTCGTCCCATCCGAATGACTAGACAGCTGTGCTTGTCAGGCCCTCCGTTCTGCCTCACTGACAAGGGGAACCACGCCGGGAAATCGAGATGAACTTTCTCCGTGCAGAACTTTCAATTCAGGCGAAAACGTTTATTGCATACGATTAAGCTGGTCAGTTGGAGCTTATTTTCAAAAGTTTTGTAATAATCGGTTGGTAATTAAAGTACCGTGCACATTAAACTGTTAAAACAGAAAATTTCGCCCGGTTGAAATGTTTCTTGCTATAAGTCAGCAATTTTCCGAATTCAGGGAGGCTGAATGGCTGAATGGTTAGCATTACCGCGCCGTATCGTAACGTCTGTCATTGAGTCAACGGGCGTCGTTTCGATCTTCAGGTTGCACGTGACATGGTGTATGATGTCCAACCTCGTGGGTTTTCTCCGTGTTCTTCAGTTTCCTCCCAACGGCTAAAAACCAGTACGCGCAAGGGGAGTTTTTAAATAAAATTAAAAAACATATGTTAGTCCCGAAATGACCTAGTTTGTGTCGAATGGACGTTAGGCCGCATTTACTGTAAAAGTGATGAAACAGAAAATTTGGCCCGGTTGTAATGTTTCTCACTTTAAAGTCAGCAATTTGTCGATTTTAAGGGGCAAACGTTTATTGCGAACAGTTAAGCTGGTCAGGAGGAGCTTATTTTTAAAAGTTTTGTAATATTCGGTTGATAACTAAAAGTACCGTGCAAATTAAACTGTTAAAATAGAAAATTTGGCCCGGTTGAAATGCTTCTCGCTGTAGGTCAGCAATTTGCCGATTTTAGGGAGGTTGCGTGGCTGAATGGTTAGCACGTGCGCTCTGTATCATAACGTCTGTCATTGAGTAAACTGGCGTTGTTTCGATTTCTTGGTTGTACGTGACAAGGAGTATGGTCGCCTGTCCAACCTCGTAGGTCGTAACGCCGCTGCCCGGGTAAAACTTCCCTCATTGCACACTTTATGGCGTATGCCCGTCTTCATTAGCCCATTGTAGGAGCAGAACAGTAGGACGTTAAACCCCATTCAATTTCATTTCATTTTCTCTATGTTGCTTATTTATTATAGTGGATAAATATTTTTCTGGTTCTAGCAATTATTTAATTTCTGCATAGAAATCTTGCTTTGGCCAGTTTTTTTATTACAGAGTGCCATTCTTGTTTAAACAAACATGATCCTTTGTTTAAAACATGCTTAAGAAGTCGTCACGATTTCCTACTTATAACCAAACATATTGGAAATATTAGTCTGGCATTATTAAATCCTAATTTTATTGGTCTTATTTAAAATTAAACTTTCATTTAACTATGAACAACCCTTAACGTGTCTCTTTAAAACTATTAAGTACTCTAAAACAGTAGCTCAACCTTTTGACCTAAACTCATTAATTTACCATTTTCTTGTGAGCGACTTCTTATTCTTCCTATATGACATATTGCACGTGTCGGATTTCAAAGGGGGGGTTGGGTGGCTGAATGGTTAGCACGCGCGCCTGTCATTGAGTTAACTAGCGTGTTTTCGAATGCCCGGTTGTACGTGACAAGGAGTAAGGTCGCCTGTCCAACCTGCCATTTTTTTTTTTTCCCGCCATTTTCATTTCATTTTCTCATCCGTCTCATTACAGTAATACAAGTTTCAGTTATTTCCCTTTAGTTTTCAGATTATTGTTATGCCTTGGTGCAATGTTTCATACTATATTTAGACTTGTAACTTCGCGAGTTTTTGACCAATTTTAATAATTTTTTCTTCTTATCCTTTTATTTAGGATACTTGATACAATCAATGACACGTGACGATGAATATGAAAGCTTTCATATCTGCATGGGACAGTAGCAGATCTAGTTAGGCTTTCAGACTTTCGTCTGAAAGCCTATTGAGATTACTAAAATTATTAGGCTTTCAGACTTTCGTCTGAAAGCCTATTGAGATTACTAAAATTATTATTATTATTAGGCTTTCAGACTTTCGTCTGAAAGACTATTGTTTTTACTAAAATTATTATTATTATTATTATTATTATTTTTTACCGCGGGAGCCTATTTCTCCATGATCGAAAACATATATCGATCTGGAACAAACTTTTCTATAGGGAAAACATGTGGTGGCTACTTGATAAACTATTTTTCAAACTTCTGCGCATACCGGAAGTGGCCGAACTTTGTATGTTGTCATGATATTGAAAATCGGCCATAATTTCGTCAATTCTTTACCCATTTTCAATCAAATGACATTTTCGGAAACCCTGAATCTTTTGCAAGATAATGGCTATCTCACATTTTTCAATTTCGAACATTCGTTTATGACTTCTATCGTTCGAAAATTGAAAAGACGTTGTTTATGAGACAATTTTTGTTATTTTTCAAAATTTGCAAATTTGACCTACATTTTTGGATTTCTGAGGTCCAAGCGATTCCAGTAATATAAGATTCATTCAGAGTTATCGCCCTTTATTTTTCGAATTTTTTCGAATTTTCTGCCCATTTTATGCCCCTTATATTTTTTGGAAAGGATAAAACGATATTTCTGAAACCTCTGGAACATAAAGCCATATAGTCAGACATCCGGATAAAGCAATTTCAACAACGATCCGTAAACCGGAAGTAGTCGAAATAATGTCTGATTTTTTGAAAAAAACTCAAAAAATGGGGGCTTTGGGAAAAACGTGATTTCTTCGTCCCATATCAACCGATCAAATGGATTAAGGTATCGTTTGTTTACATCGGAATTGGAGTATCGTATGATACCGACTTCATACAGATACGATGATCCAGAAGTAAAATATGACACGCTGAAAATCAAGCATTTTTTGTTTTGGAGCGTTTTTGGACGCCTTTATCTCGGAAACTGCTCCAGCGATTTTTCTTAAACTTTATCTATCGATGGTCCTTCCGGTAGTCTTTAGCATGGATCCATCCATTAAGACCTTCATATAATTGGAATAAGACAGAAAAGGGACTGAAAATTGAAAAAAGTCCAAAAATCGTGAAATTTTGGAAAATGCTCTACTATTTTTTTATTTTAAGAGATTTTCAAAAAAAAAATATATAGTTAAAAAGCTGACCCAATTACGATTCTAATGATGTATAATATGTATGCAGTTATTGAAATTTAATTTTCAATATTTTGACATTTTGACATTTTTAACACTTTTGAACATAGGATTTCTCAGAAGTATTTTATTTGATCGTATAGTGTAGTATATCATTAGAGAGCCCTGTTCCCATGCAAACTCCAAAACTGGATGTGAAAACTACTCGACAATGATTCGTATACCGGAAGTAGTTCAAAAAACGACGAAAAATGTAAAAAAGATAAAAAAAAAATTGGAGCTCTTGCCAAAAGATCGAATTCTCCGTCACATATTAGCGGACCAAAACAATTAAAGTGTCGTTGGATAGTTCCATTAATAGACGATCGTATAACATCTAAATAACACGAACTTGATTTTTAGGAAATAAATTATGGTACGCTGAAAACTAAGTATTTTCCGTTTTGGAGCATTCTGAGACGCCTTTTTCTCGAAAACGACGCCTACGATTTTTCTTAAACATTTTTTACTCAGAGTCCTATCGGTGGCCTAGCGTGTGCATCTAATAATAAAAGCGTTGCAATATTATAGGTGGTCCAAAAATGACCTCAATCTTTGAAAAAAGTTGAAAAATCATTAAATTATTGAAAATGCTCTTTTATTTATCTTTTTTTCGAAAATTACTCAATTAATGTTTCTGATATTTCTGGTATGGGAAGTTAAGTATCTAATCAACTTGTTAAAGCTATTTCGACAATGATCGAAAAACCGGAAGTAGTCGAAAATATCTCCGATATTTTGAATTTTTTTTACAATTTTACAGAAAACTTTTTTATTTATGAATATTTTTTGATGGTAGTTTACTCAGAGTTAAAGTATCACCCTACTTGAGCAGAAGTGAGAAAGAATTTTGTCTCACTCATTTTCTTTAGTCGCCATTGGCTAACTTAGTTTTTCGTACCTAGATTAATTATTTATTGTTCGATTTGTGTAAAACAAAGTGCATATGCTCCGTGGTCTCAATTGTAATTTTTTGTGTTACCGTGAAAGTTTTCTGCAAGCAACGGAAGTGGCGTAATATTAACAAAAACTACGATTTTGACAGTTCGGTACCACTTTTTGAAAGCAAATATTATTTTTTTCGAAATCTGATATAGCAAAAAGGATGCGCGCTGTAAAGGGGCACAAATCGTTAGCTCAGATTTTTTAATTTCAATTTCATTTTCGGGCAATTTCGAATAAATGTAAAAAAAAGTGTAACAATCAGTTATTTACAACCTATTCAACGTCTTCATATTTTGAACTATTTATTCGTAACTTTCATAAACTCGTATTAATAATCCAGACGAGGAGAATGTATGCAAAATATAGTTCGTAATATGAGCAATTGCCGAGAAATATGCAATTTTGCGTGAATCACTTTTCACGTTATTTTGTCTATAAAAGAGTAAATTATTATCCGATTTTCAATATTTTTTTTTCATTCGATGCCTAATGCCAATTTGGACTAGGTTAAGCCAATTTTACAGTTTCACTGTTACCGGAAATAACGTCATTTTGGAAAAAACTATACTTTTAACCTAAAAAACAAATATTTTATTCAAAAGAGTCTTTTTTATAATATTTTAAAAATTATGATATTTTGAATCCCATCAACGAATAGCATGAACCCATACGATCATACAGATACCACAAAAAAGTTTCTAACTTGTACGGTTGCCGAGAAATAGACGATTTTCTACAAGTCACTTTTCAAGCTTTTTGGTCTATAAAAGTGTCAATTATTATTCAATTTTCATACAATTTTCACCATGTGATGCCTTATGCGCTTTAGGATTCCAATGATCTGATTTAACATTTCCATTATCACCGGAAGTAATGTCATATTTGCAAAAACCGTATTTTTAGACTTCAAAACAAATATTTTATTCAAATGAGTCTGATTTGTAATGTTTATACAATTATGATATTTGATTCCAATCAACAAATAGATTAAACCCATACGGTCATATAAATACCAAAAAATGGTTTCTAACTTGTACAGTTGCCGAGAAATAGACGATTTTCTACACGTCACTTTTCAAGGTTTTTAGTCTATAAAAGTGGCAATTATTATTCGATTTACATAAAATTTTCACCATGTGATGCCTTATGCCATTTATGATTGCAATGATCTGATTTAACATTTCCATTATCACCGGAAGTAATGTCATATTTGCAAAAACCGTATTTTTAGACTTCCAAACAAAATTTTACTCCAAAATTAGATTTTGCGTGATCCGACTCAAGATGGCGTGTTCAATGACAAATATTACGGGACGCTGAAGATCTAGTATTTTCCTTTTTGGACTTTTATATGATATCAGAATGATACAAATTCGATGGTTAGGCAATAGATTATGAGATGCCGAAAATGTAGTATTTTCCTCTTTTTTTGAAGCCTTTTCGGACTCGTTTATCTCGAAAACTACTTCTATTTCACTTCTTAAACTTCTGTTACCACGAGTCCTATCGGTCGTTTAGAGTATAAAGGTAAATTTAAAAGCATGGCAATGATATAAAGGACCCTGAAAGCCGATTCAGCACTGCTATGCAGGTCTAGTTATTATTAGGGTTTCACACTGCGAAGCTTGTGTGAAACACTATTGTTTTTGTTAAAATTATTATTCTTATTAGGCTTTCAGACTTTCGTCTGAAAGACTATTGTTTTTAAAAAGATTATTATTATTATTATTTTTTTCCGCGGGAGCCTATTTCTCCATGATCGGAAACAGTTATCGACCCGAAACCAAATTTTTTATTGGGAAACCATGTGGTGGCTACTGGATAAACTATTTTTCAAACTTCTGCGCATACCGGAAGTGGCCGAACTTTGTACGTCGTCTAAAAATTGAAAATCGGCCATAGTTTCGTAAATTCATTACCCATTTTAAAACAAATGATATTTTCGGAAACCCTGAATCTTTTCTAAGACAATGGCTATCTCACATTTTTCAATTTCGAACATTCGTCTCTGACTTCTGTCATTCGAAAATTGAAAAAATGTTGTTTACGAAACATTTTTTTTATTTTTCAAAATTTTGAAATTTGACCTACATTTTTGGATTTCTGAAGTCTATGTGATTCCAGTAATATAAGTTTCAATCAGAGTTATCGCCCTTTATTTTTCGATTTTTTTCGAATTTTCTACCCATTTTCAAACCCTTATATTTTTTGGAAAGGATAAATCGATATTTCTGAAACCTCTGGAACATAAAGCCATATAGTCAGACAGTAGGATAAAGCAATTTCAACAACGATCCATAAACCGGAAGTAGTCGAAATAATTTCTGATGTTTGGGTAAAAATGCAAAAAATGGGTGTTTCGGGGAAAAATGTGATTATTTCGTCCGATGTCAACGGATGAAAGAGATTAGGGTATCGTTGCGTTGCACGGGAATTGAAGTATCGTATGGTACCCATTTCATAAAAATACGATGACCCGGAAGTAAAATATCGCGCGCTGAAAATCAAGTATTTTCTGATTTGGAGCGTTTTTAGACGCCTTTATCTCGAAAACTGCTCCAGCGATTTATCTTAAACTTTCTCTATCGGGAGTCCCTTCGGTGGTCTTTAACATGAACCCATCCATTAAAACCTTCAAATAATTGGAATAGGACTAAAAACGGACTGAAAATCGAAAAAAGTCGAAAAATCGTGAAATTTCGGAAAATGCTCTACTATTTTTTTATTTTAAGAGATTTTCAAAAAAAAAGATATATATTTAAAAAGCTGACCTAATTACGATTCTAATGATGTATAATATGTATGCAGTTATTGAAATTTAATTTTCAATATTTTGACATTTTGACATTTTTAACAGTTTTGAACATAGGATTTCTCAGAAGTATTTTATTTGATCGTAAAATGTAATATATCATTAGAGAGCCCTGTTCCTGTGCAAACTCCAAAACTGGATGTGAAAACTACTCGACAATGATTCGAAAACCGGAAGTAGTTCAAAAAACGAAGAAAAATGTTAAAAAGTTAAAAAAAAATTGGAGCTCCTGCCAAAAGTTCGAATTCTCCGTCACATATTAGCGGACCAAAACAATTAAAGTGTCGTTGGATAGTTCCGTTAATAGACGATCGTATAACATCTAAATAACACGAATTTGATTCTTAGGAAATAAATTATGGTACGCCGAAAACTAAGTATTTTCCGTTTTGGAGCATTCTGAGACGCCTTTTTCTCGAAAACGACGCCTACGATTTTTCTAGAATATTTTTTACTAAGAGTCCCATCGATGGTCTAAAGTGTGCATACAAAATTAAAAGCATTGAAATATTATAGGTTGTCGGAAAACGGCCTCAATGTGTGAAAAAAGTTGAAAAATCATTCAATTACTGAAAATGCTAATTTTTTTATCTTTTTTTCGAAAATTACTCAATGAATGTTTCTGACATTTCTGATACAGGAAGTTAGGTATCTAATCAAGTTCTTAAAGCTATTCCGACAATGATCGGAAAACCGGAAGTAGTCGAAAAAATCTCCGATATTTTGAATTTGTTTTACATTTTTACAGAAATTTTTTTTATTTATGAATATCTTTTGATGCTAGTTTACACATAGTTAAAGTATCACCCTATTTGAGCAGAAGTGAGAAAGAATTTTGTCTCAGTAATTATCTTTAGTCGCCATTGGCTAATTTTGTTTTTCTTACCTAGATTAATTATTTATTGTTCGATTTGTATAAAACAAAGTGCATATGCTCCGTGGTCTCAATTGTAATCTTTTTTGTTACCGTGAAATATTTCTGTAGGCAACGGAAGTGGCGTAATATTAAAAAAAACTACAATTTTAACAGTTCAGTACCACTTTTTGAAAGTAAATATTATTTTTTTCGAAATCTGATATAGCAAAAAGGATGCGCGCTGTAAAGGGGCACAAATCGTTAGCTCCGATTTTTTAATTTCAATTTCATTTTCGGGCAATTTCGAATAAATGTAAAAAAAAGTGTAAAAATCAGTTATTTACAACCCATTCAACGTCTTCATATTTTCAACTATTTATTCGTAACTTTCATAAACTCGTAGTAATAATCCAGACGAGGAGAATGTGTGGAAAAAATAGTTCGTAATATGAGCAATTGCCGAGAAATATGCAATTTTGCATGCATCACTTTTCACGTTATTTTGCCTATAAAAGAGTAAATTATTATCCGATTTTCAATATTTTTTTTTCATTCGATGCCTAATGCCAATTTGGACTAGGTTAAGCGAATTTTACAGTTTCACTGTGACCGGAAATGACGTCATTTGTGCAACAACTGTATTTTTAACCTAAAAAACAAATATTTTATTCAAATGAGTCCTTTTTATAATATTTTTAAAATTATGATATTTGAATCCCATCAACGAATAGCATGAACCCATACGATCATACAGATACCACAAAAAAGTTTCTAACTTGTACGGTTGCCGAGAAATAGACGATTTTCTACAAGTCACTTTTCAAGCTTTTTGGTCTATAAAAGTGTCAATTATTATTCAATTTTCATACAATTTTCACCATGTGATACCTTATGCCATTTATGATTGCAATGATCTGATTTAACATTTCCATTATCACCGGAAGTAATGTCATATTTGCAAAAACAGTATTTTTAGACATCAAAACAAATATTTTTTTGAAGTGAGTTATATTTATTATTTGTTTAACGTTATAACGTTTGTTTCTTATGGCCATTTAGATTGGATCAATATAATCATACTGATATCAAATAATTGCTTCTAGCATATTCCCTTGTCGAGAAATAACCAATTTTCCAAGGATCATTTTTTAAGTTTTTTACCTTTTTAATTTCAGTTTATGGGTTCTAAGAGTATTATTTATTGCCTGATATGTATAAAACAATTCTCAATTGCGAATTCTCAACTTATTTGTTACCGATAATGATTTCTTTTGGCACCAGAAGTGAAGTAATTTTTCCCGGGGTATTTGAAAGCATATATTACTTTTACAAATCTGATAGAGGTTGTCACTCAATCATAACAACTACAGCATCGTTTTGTAGCTCGATGGATGGGCTATTGTATGACGCACTTCCTGTCTGATTCCTGAAAGCCGATTCAGCACTGCAGGTCTGCAGGTCTAGTTATTATTATTATTATTATTTTTTACCGCGGGAGCCTATTTCTCCATGATCGAAAACAGATATCGATCTGGAACAAACTTTTCTTTCGGGAAAACATGTGGTGGCTACTTGATAAACTATTTTTCAAACCTCTGCGCATACCGGAAGTGGCCGAACTTTGTACGTCGTCTAAAAATTGAAAATAGGCCATAGTTTCGTCAATTCTTTACCCATTTTTAAACAAATGACATTTTCGGGAACCCTGAATCTTTTGCAAGATAATGGCTATCTCACATTTTTCAATTTCGAACATTCGTCTATGACTTCTATCGTTCGAAAATTGAAAAGACGATGTTTATGAGACAATTTTTGTTATTTTTCAAAATTTGCAAATTTGACCTACATTTTTGGATTCCTGAAGTCTATGCGATTCCAGTGATATAAGTTTCATTCAGAGTTATCGCCCTTTATTTTTCGATTTTTTTCGAATTTTCTGCCCATTTTATGCCCCTTATATTTTTTGGAAAGGATAAAACGATATATCTGAAACCTCTGGAACATAAAGCCATATAGTCAGACATCCGGATAAAGCAATTTCAACAACGATCCGTAAACCGGAAGTAGTCGAAATAATGTCTGATTTTTTGAAAAAAACTCAAAAAATGGGGCTTTGGGAAAAACGTGATTTCTTCGTCCCATATCAACCGATCAAATGGATTAAGGTATCGTTTGTTTACATCGGAATTGGAGTATCGTATGATACCCACTTCATACAGATACGATGATCCAGAAGTAAAATATGACACGCTGAAAATCAAGCATTTTTTGTTTTGGAGCGTTTTTGGACGCCGTTATCTCGAAAACTGCTCCAGCGATTTTTCTTAAACTTTATCTATCGATGGTCCTTCCGGTAGTCTTTAGCATGGATCCATCCATTAAGACCTTCATATAATTGGAATAAGACAAAAAAGGGACTGAAAATTGAAAAAAGTCCAAAAATCGTGAAATTTTGGAAAATGATCTACTATTTTTTTATTTTAAGAGATTTTCAAAAAAAAAATATATATTTAAAAAGCTGACCTAATTACGATTCTAATGATGTATAATATGTATGCAGTTATTGAAATTTAATTTTCAATATTTTGACATTTTGACATTTTTAACACTTTTGAACATAGGATTTCTCAGAAGTATTTTATTTGATCGTATAGTGTCGTATATCGTTAGAGAGCCCTGTTCCCATGCAAACTCCAAAACTGTATGAGAAAACTACTCGACAATGATTCGTAAACCGGAAGTAGTTCAAAAAACGAAGAAAAATGTAAAAAAGATAAAAAAAAATTGGAGCCCTTGCCAAAAGATCGAATTCTCCGTCACATATTAGCGGACCAAAACAATTAAAGTGTCGTTGGATAGTTCCATTAATAGACGATCGTATAACATCTCAATAACACGAATTTGATTTTTAGGAAATAAATTATGGTAAGCTGAAAACTAAGTATTTTCCGTTTTGGAGCATTCCGAGACGCCTTTTTCTCGAAAACGACGCCTACGATTTTTCTTAAACATTTTTTACTCAGAGTCCTATCGGTGGCCTAGCGTGTGCATCTAATAATAAAAGCGTTGCAATATTATAGGTGATCCAAAAATGACCTCAATCTTTGAAAAAAGTTGAAAAATCATTAAATTATTGTAAATGATCTTTTATTTATCTTTTTTTCAAAAATTACTTAATGAATGTTTCTGATATTTCTGCTACAGGAAGTTAAGTATCTAATCAACTTGTTAAAGCAATTCCGACAATGATTGAAAAACCGGAAGTAGTCGAAAAAATCTCCGATATTTTGAATTTTTTTTACATTTTTACAGAAAACTTTTTTATTTATGAATATTTTTTGATGGTAGTTTACACAGAGTTAAAGTATCACCCTACTTGAGCATAAGTGAGAAAGAATTTTGTCTGAGTAATTTTCTTTAGTCGCCATTGGCTAATTTAGTTTTTCGTACCTAGATTAATTATTTATTGTTCGATTTGTATAAAATAAAGTGCATATGCTTCGTGATGTCAATTGTAATATTTTTTGTTACGGTGACATTTTTCTGCACGCAACGGAAGTGGCGTAATATTAACAAAAACTACAATTTTGAGAGTTAAGTACCACTTTTTGACAGCAAATATTATTTTTTTCGAAAACTGATATAACAAAAAGTATGCGCCCTGTACAGGCGCATAAAATGTTTGGCTCAGATTCTTAAATTTCAATTTCATTTTCGGGCAATTTCGAATAAAATGTAAAAAAAAAGGTAAAATTCAGTTATTACAACCCATCCAACCTCTTTATATTTTGAACTATTTATTCGTAACTTTCATAAACTCGTAGCCATAATCCAGACAAAGAGAATGTATGCGAAAAATAGTTTGTAATATGAGCAGTTGCCGAGAAATATACAATTTTGCATGCATCACTTTTCAAGTTATTTTGCCTATAAAAGAGTAAATTATTATCCGATTTTCAATATTTTTCTTTTATTTGATGCCTAATGCCAATTTGGACTAGGTTAAGCCAATTTTACAGTTTCACTGTTACCGGAAATGACGTTATTTTGGCAAAAACTGTATTTTTAACCTAAAAAACAAATATTTTATTCAAATGAGTCTCTTTTATAATGTTTTTAAAATTATGATATTTGAATCCCATCAACGAATAGCATGAACCCATACCATCATACAGATACCACAAAAAAGATTCTAACTTGTACGGTTGCCGAGAAATAGACGATTTTCTACAAGTCACTTTTTAAGCTTTTTGGTCTATAAAAGTGTCAATTATTATTCAATTTTCATACAATTTTCACCATGTGATGCCTTATGCACTTTAGGATTGCAATGATCTGATTTAAAATTTCCATTATCACCGGAAGTAATGTCATATTTGCAAAAACCGTATTTTTAGACTTCGAAACAAATATTTTATTCAAATGAGTCTGATTTGTAATGTTTATACAATTATGATATTTGATTCCAATCAACAAATAGATTAAACCCATACGGTCATATAAATACCAAAAAATGGTTTCTAACTTGTACGGTTGCCGAGAAATAGACGATTTTCTACACGTCACTTTTCAAGGTTTTTAGTCTATAAAAGTGGCAATTATTATTCGATTTACATAAAATTTTCACCATGTGATGCCTTATGCCATTTATGATTGCAATGGTCTGATTTAACATTTCCATTATTACCGGAAGTAATGTCATATTTGCAAAAACTGTATTTTTAGACTTCCAAACAAAATTTTACTCCAAAATTAGATTTTGCGCGATCCGACTCAAGATGGCGTGTTCAATGACAAATATTACGGGACGCTGAAGATCTAGTATTTTCCTTTTTGGACTTTTATATGATATCAGAATGATACAAATTCGATGGTTAGGCAATAGATTATGAGATGCCGAAAATGTAGTATTTTCCTCTTTTTTTGGAGCCTTTTCGGACTCGTTTATCTCGAAATCTACATCTATTTCACTTCTTAAACTTCTGTTACCCCGAGTCCTATCGGTCGTTTAGAGTATAAAGGTAAATTTAAAAGCATGGCAATGATATAAAGGACCCTGAAAGCCGATTCAGCACTGCTATGCAGGTCTAGTTATTATTATTCTTCTTTTGTTTTGAGTAGATCTCAGCAACTGCTTGTCGCATCGTTACGATTTCTTCAGTTTTACTGGGAAAGTGGGTGTGACTTAGAGGATAAAGCTATTTTGAACGTTCTGCGACAATGCAAAATGTCTGAAATCACCGAAGTTATCGTTTCTTAAAATATTGCAGTAATTTTAACAATAATCATGGGATTTTAACTTTCGATACATTTTGGCATAGCCGGAGACATGGCACATAGCTACGCTACTTTCGATTTTTGATTTTCGGCAAATCTTCGAAGATATTAGGCGCCAAATTTCGAAAATTTAAAATTTTACAAAAAACTTTTTTATTTATGAATATTTTTTAGTCGTGTTGTGCACAGAATTAAAGCGTCATCTGACTAGCGCAAAAATGTTAAAAAATTTTGTCTCAGTAATTTTCCTTGGCCGCCATTGGCTAATTCAGTTTTTCAGTCCTAGATTATTTTTTTATTGTTCGATTTGTATAAAACAAAGTTTATATGCTTCGTTGTCTCAATTGTCATTTTTTTTATTACCGAAAGTGTTATCTGTCGGCACCGGAAGTGGCATAATTTTACCAAAAACTACAATTTTGACAGTTATTTTCCTTCTTCGAAGACAAATATTATTTTTTTGAAAAATTATATGACTCAAAGAGTGTGTCCTTTCAAGGCGCAAAAAATGGCGGAAGCAGTTTTTTTAATTTTGATTTCATTTTCGAGCAAATTGGATTAAGAGGCTAAACATGGTGTAAAATTGGCCTATTTACAACCTATTCAGGCTTTTCAGATTTTAAAATATTTCTTCGTAACTTTTATAAACTTGTAGCTATAATCCATACGAAGAAAATGTATGTTAAAATTCGTTTGTAATATAAGCAGTTACCAAGAAATGGGCAGTTCTGTACAAGTCACTGTTTTCGTTATTTTGCCTGTAAATTAGTCAATTATGATTGGATTTTTATAAAAGTGACATCATTTGATTCAAAAAGCACGTAGCGTCATATCAAGTTGATTACAATTTAAAATTGACACCGGAAGTGACATCATTTGGTCAAAAAATGCATTTTAAACTTTTTAAATCAATGTTTTATTCAACCAAGAATAACTTAATATGTATTAATAATTTTAACTTTTGGTTTAAATTCACATATAAACAAAACTCATGTGGTCATATAGATATCATAAAATGGTTTCTAACTTGTTCGGTTGCCGAGAAATAGACGGTTTTCTACAGGTCACTTTTAAAGGTTTCGGGGCCATAAAAGGGTCAATTATTATTCGATTTTCATAAACGTCACACCATGTTATACCTAATGTCATTTTGGATTCCATACAAGTAATTTAAGATTTTCATTATCACCGGAAGTAACGTCATTTTGGCAAAAACTGTATTTTTAGCCTCCAAAACAGATATTTTATTCAAATGAGTCTGTTTTGAAATCTTTTTCAAATTATGGTATTTGATGCCAATCAACAAATAGAATGAACCCATACGATCATACAGATACCACAAAATGGTTTCTAACTTGTACGGTTGCAGAGAAATAGCCGATTTTCTACAAGTCACTTTATAAGTTTTTTGGTCTTTAAAAGTGGCAATTATTATTCGATTTACATAAAATTTTCACTATATGATATCGTATGCCATTTCTGATTTCATAAGACTAATTGAACATTTGCATTTACACCGGGAGTAATTTAATTTTGTCAAGATCATTTACAAGTAACAAATGTATAAAATGAATTAATATTGCTGGATTTTGTTGATTCTGCGTCCATTTTATTTGTGTGCAATGTTAATTTGGAAACCTGTTTAGTGGTTTCGCTGGTACCGGAAGTGACATATGTTCAAGGGTAACTTGGCACCGGAAGTGACATGTTTAAGGGTAACGTGGCACCAGTGAAACCCGTCATTCCTGCATGCAGGTCTAGTTATTAGGCTTTCAGACTTTCGTCTGAAAGCCTATTGAGATTACTAAAATTATTATTATTATTAGGCTTTCAGACTTCCGTCTGAAAGCCTATTGAGATTACTAAAATTATTATTATTATTATTATTATTATTATTATTATTATTTACCGCGAGGGCCTAGATCTCTATGATCGAAAACAGATATCGACCTGGAATTAGCTTTTCTATCGGGAAACCATGTGGTGGCTACTTGATAAAATATTTTTGAAATTTCTGCGCATACCGGAAGTGACCGAACTTTGTACTTTCTCTAAAAATTGAAAATCGGCCATAGTTTCGTCAATTCTTTGTCCATTTTCAAACAAATTACATTTTTGGAATCCCTGAATCTTTTCTGAGACAATGGCTATCTCACATTTTTCAATTTCGAACATTCGTCTATGATTTTTATCGTTCGAAAATTGAAAACATGTTGTTTACGAGACAATTTTTGTTATTTTTCAAAATTTTCAAATTTGACCTACATTTTTGGATACCTGAAGTCCATCCGATTCCAGTAATATAAGTTTCATTCAGAGTTATCGCCCTTTATTTTTCGATTTTTTTCGAATTTTCTTCCCATTTTGTGAGCTCGGGTTTCGTTTTATGGCAGGAGTGACGTTTCTGAAACTTCTGGAACATGAAGTTATAGTCCAATACCAACTTATAAAGCAATTTCGACAAGAATCCTTAAACCGGAAGTGGTCGAAATAATGTGCAATATTTTGAAAAAAATGCAAAAAATGGATATTTTTGGGGAAAACGCTATTTCTCCGTCCGATATCAATGGATTAAACGAATGAAGGTACCGTTTGATGGCACGATTGTTGGACTATCATATGATACCCCATTCATACGGATACTATGAACAGACAGCAAAATATGGCACGCTGAAAATCAAGTATTTTCTGATTTGGAGCGTTTTTGGACGCCTGTATCTCGGAAACTTAACCTGCAATTTTTTTTAAATTTTTTCTATCGAGAGTCCTTTTGGAGGTATTTTGCATGAAGCCATCCAATAAGACTTTGAAATGTCTGGAATAGGATAAAAAAGGGACTGAAAATCGAAAAAAGTCGAAAAATCGTGAAATTTTGGAAAATGCTCTACTATTTTATTATTTTAAGAGATTTTCTAAAAAAGGTTGTATATTCAGATAGCTGACCTAATTACGATTCTAACGATGTATAATATGTATGTAATTATTAAAATTTAATTTTCGATATTTAAATTTTTTGCATTTTTGACACTTTTGAACATAGGATTTCTCAGGGGCATTTTATCTGATCAGATAATGTAATATATCATTACAGAGCCCTGTGGCTATTTTAGTGCCCAAACCGGCTATTAAAACTATTCCGACAATAATAACCATACCGGAAGTATTCAAAAAATGAAAAAAAAGAGTAAAAACATTGTCGCACTTGCGAAAAACTTGGTTTCTCTCTTAGGTAATAGCGGACCAAAAGAACTAAAGTGTCGCTGGATAGCCCTATTAATGGACCATCATATGGTATCTAAATAATACGATTTCTATGGTAAGGAAATAAATTATTGTATGCCAAAAATCTAGTATTTTCCAATTTTTTAACATTCTGAGACGCCCTTTTCTCGAAAACGACGCCTACGATTTTTCTTAAACTTTTCTTACTCAAAGTCCTATCGGTTGTCTATATAGGGAATCCAAAATGAAAAGCATTGAAATAATATAAGTGGTCGAAAAATGGCCTCAAACTTTGAAAAAAAATGAAAAATCGTTAAATTTTTGGAAACGCCCCTTTAATTTATCTTTTTTTCCAAAACTACTCAATGGATGTTTCTGACACTTCTGGTACAGAAAGTTAAGTATCCAAAGAACTCCGTAAAGCTATCACAACAACGATCGTAAAACCGGAGGTAGTCGAAAAAATGTCCGATATTTTGAATTTTTTTTTTTTTTTTACGAAAACCTTTTTTATTTATGAATATTTTTTGATGATATTTTACACAGGGTTAAAATATCATCCTACTTGAGCAGAAATGAGAAAAAAAATTGTCTCGGTAATTTCCGTTAGCCGCCATCGGCTAATTTAGTTTTTCGTACCCAGAAAAATTATTTATTGTTCGATTTGTATAAAACAAAGTTCATATGCACCGTGGTCCCAATTGTAATTTTTTTTGTTACGGTGAGATTTTTCTGTCGGCAACGGAAGTGACGTAATATTAACAAAAAACACAATTTTGACAGTTCGGTACCACTTTTTGCAAGCAAATATTATTTTTTTTCAAAACTGATATAACTAAAAGGATGCACCCTGCAAAGGTGCACAAAATCCTTAGCTCATATTTTTAAATTTCAATTTCATTTTCGGGCAATTTAGAATAAAATGTAAAATAAAGTGTAAAATTCAGTTATTTAAAATTCATTCAGCGTCTTCATATTTTGAAATATTTATTTGTAATTTTCATAAACTCGTAGCAATAATCCAGACGAAGAGAATGTATGCGAAAATTAGTTTGTAATATGAGCAGTTGCCGAGAAATATGCGATTTTGCATGCATCACTTTTCACGTTATTTTGCCTATAAAAGAGTGAATTATTATTCGATTTGCAATATTTTTTTTCCATTTGATGCCTAATGCCAATTTGGACTAGGTCAAGCCAATTTTACATTTTCACTGTGACCGGAAATGACGTCTTTTGGGCAAAAACTGTATTTCTAACCTAAAAAACAAATATTTTATTCAAATGAGTCTGCCTTATAATGTTTTTAAAATTATGATATTTGATTCCCATCAACGAATAGAATGAAGCCATACGACCATACAGATACCACAAAATGGTTTCTAACTTGTACGGTTACAGAGAAATAGGCGATCTTCTATAAGTCACTTTTCAAGGTTTTTGGTCTGTAAAAGTGTCAATTATTATTCGATTTTTATAATTTATTTACCATTTGATGCCTTATGCCATTTATGACTTCTATGAACCAAGTTAAAATTTTCAATATCACCGGAAGTAATGTAATTTTTGCAAAAAACGTATTTTTAGCCTTCAAAACAAACATTTTTTTGAAGGGATTTATATTTATTATTCGTTTAACTTTATAACGTCTGACTCTAATGGGCAGTAAGACTGAATCAATACCATCATATTGATATCAAGAAAAGGCTTCTAGCATGTTCCCTTGTCGAATAATAACCAATTTTCCCAGGGTCACTTTTAAGTTTTTTACCTTCTTAATTTCAGTTTATGGGTTATAGGTTAATTATTTATTGCCCGATATCTATAAAAAAAAGTTTGCATTTTGTATGTTGCGAATTTTCGACTTATTTTTCACCTATAAAAATTTCTTTCGGCACCGGAAGTGACGTAATTTTGCCATAATTTACAATTTTGACCGGTCTTTTCGCCAGCAAATATTACTTTTACATATGATAGAGGGTGTCACTGAAGCAAAACAACTAATGTATAGTTTGGTAGCTCAATGGATCGGCTATGGTATAATAAACTTCCTGTATGATTCCTGAAAGCCGGTTCAGTGCTGCTTGCAGGTCTAGTTATTATTAAGCTTTCATATGTATTACATATGAAAGCTTATTGTTTCTGTTAAAGTTATTATTATTATTTTTTTTTTTTGTGTGTTTTCTGCAAATCGGATTTCTCAGAATCTATCCATAGGATCTTTCTGAAATTTTGACCTACCCCCCCAAAAATGGGGTGCGAACCTTGATTAAATGTATTTTCAAAACGTTTTACGAATCCGAAATCACCGAATTTTACGAACGAATGCATTTGACCTACAATGCTGTAACTTTGTGACTATTTGATCTATTTTACTAATTCTTTTTTCTTTGAGTATCCTAAGACATTTACTTCAAATCTGCAATTTCGGATTTTCGAATTTCGAAAATTCGTCGCTGTGATTTCGAACCGGAAGTTTACACCAACTCGACAACTTCTTTAGTAGTTGTACGATTTTCATGAAATTTAATATGTAAGTAGACCTTAATGATGCGACTAGAAAAATGACTTTAGAAATTTTCTAACTTATCTCCCCTTGGTGAAATTAAGGATCAAAGTTTTCAAAAAAATCGTCGAAATATAGGTCAGAATGACCTAGTTTTTTTTTTCGATACTAGACAAAGAATTACTGATTCGTACACAAAATATGGAGTTTGTCGATCGAACCGGAAGTGCCACCATCTTTAAACGTGAAAAATCAATAAGGCTTTTTTGCTATTTTACTTACAGACTCGGGAGTTATATTTTCTGAATCCTTGATGGAAGGCCTAAAAACTGTCGCGAATAGAATTCTGATTTAGGTCAACCGGGAGTCACCATTTTGAATTGAAAATGAAAAATAGAAGCAATTTGAAGGGCCGAGACTTTGGAGCACAATAACTCTCATTCTAATTAAGCTAGAATGTTCAAACTTGTTGTAGACGTTCACTCGGTCAATGTTATGATTGAGTTCAAAGATGAGCATTTTCTGCTTAGGGTAAGCAGAGATAAGCATGCTGATTTGTTGATTCTTTAGGGCACGATAACTTCGGTTATAATGAAGGGAAGGGGGTGAAACTTTTGTCAATAGAGAGTCTAATAGCTAGCCTGTTGTGTGAAATCATTGTATCATTTTTTTTAAATATCAGGGATAGCCGAAAAAAAGAGATTGAAAATCCAAAAAGTCGTATTTTTACAATTTGGAGCATGTTTAGAGGTCTTTCTCGTAAAGTCAACATACTGTTTTTTGGGAACTTCTTCTACAAAGAGTCTTATTGGTAGTCTTTTATATGAAACCATCGATCAACAGTCCAACATATCAGGAGTAGAAGAACAAAAGGATCGAACATTGAAAACGGCACCCTTTCATTGTTAAGCGAAACGTGCAGTGTGGGTGACTACAATCTACGCATTTAGTCATCGTATAGAGTTTATTCAACAGTATCGAATTCCAACTGCTTAGGGATATTTTACGTGCACTCCAATGTGTACACGGGACCTTGGTTTTTCGTCCCATCCGAAGGACTAGACAGCTGTGCTTGTCAGGCCCTCCGTTCTGCCTCACTGACAAGGGGAACCACGCCGTGAAATCGAGATGAACTTTTTCCGTGCAGAACTTTCAATTCAGGCAAAACGTTTATTGCATACGATTAAGCTGGTCAGTTGGAGCTTATTTTCAAAAGTTTTGTAATAATCGGTTGGTAATTAAAGTACCGTGCACATTAAACTGTTAAAACAGAAAATTTCGCCCGGTTGAAATGTTTCTTGCTATAAGTCAGCAATTTTCCGAATTCAGGGAGGCTGGATGGCTCAATGGTTAGCATGTGCTCGCTGTATCGTAACGTTTGTCATTGAGTCAACGGGCGTCGTTTCGATCTCCAGTTGCACGTGACATGGTGTATGATGTCCAACCTCGTGGGTTTTCTCCGTATTCTTCGGTTTCCTCCCAACGGCTAAAGACCAGTACGTGCAAGGGGAGTTTTTAAATAAAATTAAAAAACATATGTTAGTCCCGAAATGACCTAGTTTGTGTCGAATGGACGTTAGGCCGCATTTCTCTCTTTCTCTTTTTAAAGTTTTGTAATAATCGGTTGGTAATCAAAGGTACTGTTAAAGTGATAAAACAGAAAATTTGGCCCGGTTGTAATGTTTCTCACTTTAAAGTCAGCAATTTGTCGATTTTAAGGGGCAAACGTTTATTGCGAACGATTAAGCTGGTCAGGGGGAGCTTATTTTTAAAAGTTTTGTAATATTCGGTTGATAACTAAAGGTACCGTGCAAATTAAACTGTTAAAATAGAAAATTTGGCCCGGTTGAAATGTTTCTCGCTGTAGGTCAGCAATTGGCCGATTTTAGGGAGGTTGCGTGGCTGAATGGTTAGCACGTCTGTCATTGAGTCAACTGGCCTTGTTTCGATTTCTTGGTTGTACGTGACAAGGGGTATGGTCGCCTTACCAACCTCGTAGGCCGTAACGCCGCTGCCCGGGTAAAATTTCCCTCATTGCACACTTTATGGCGTATGCCCGTCTTCAAAATCATCGAAAACAACTGATGAAAAAATTGACCTTGACAGCTGTGTTACTTCGTGATTTTGTGATCTATTTTACTTTTCTGGTTAGCCTCCTTTCAAAAATGGGTGGTGGCCTTGAAATCAATATATTTTCAAAACGTTTTGCGAATCCAAAATCACCGAAAATAACTGATGAAAAAATTGAGCTTTGATGGAAACTATATAGAAAAATAAAAGGAAACATCAACATTATATAGGTCTTGCACACATAGGCTTAGAACTTTGCAGCCAGTCATCATATTAATTGAAATTGAATAGGTTTGATTTGATATAATTATTTGTTTTCTATTTTAAAACTATCTAAAAAAATATTTGTAATCATTTATGTTATTGATTTAGATTAATACTGTTTATATTGTGTACATTTTAACACCTTCATCGATTAATAATGGTTTGCATAGTCATCGTATAGAGCTTATTCAACAGTATCGAATTCCAACTGCTTAGGGATATTTTACGTGCACTCCAATGTGTACACGGGACCTTGGTTTTTCGTCCCACCTATATGATAGTCCCGAAATGACCTAGTTTGTGTCGAATGGACGTTAAGCCGCATTTATCTCTTTCTCTTTTATTTTTAAAGTTTTGTAATAATCGGTTGTACTGTACTGTAAAAGTGATAAAACAGAAAATTTCGCCCGGTAGTAATGTTTCTCATTTTAGGGGGCAAACGTTTATTGCGAACGATTAAGCTGGTCAGGGGGAGCTTATTTTTAAAAGTTTTGTAATATTCGGTTGATAATTAAAGGTACCGTGCAAATTAAACTGTTAAAATAGAAAATTTCGCCCGGTTGAAATGTTTCTCCTTGTAGGTCAGCAATTTGCCAAATTTAGGGAGGTTGCGTGGCTGAATGGTTAGCACCTGCGCACTGTATAGTAACGTCTGTCATTGAGTCAACTGGCGTTGTTTCGATTGAAATGCCCGGTTGAACTGTTTCTTGCTATAAGTCAGCAATTTACCGATTTTAGGGAGCTTGAATGGCTGAATGGTTAGCATGTGCGCGCTGTATCGTAACGTCTGTCATTGAGTCAACCGGCATCGTTTCGATTTCCAGGTTGCACGTGACATGGAATATGGTGTCCAACCTCGTGGGTTTTCTCCGTGTCCTTCGGTTTCCTCCCACGGCTGATTTCAGATTATTGTTATGCCTGGGTGCAATGTTTCATATTATATTTAGACTTGTAACTTCGCGAGTTTTTGACCAATTTCGATAATTTTTTCTTCTTATCCTTTTATTTAGGATACTTGATACAATCAATGACACGTGACGATGAATATGAAAGCTTTCATATCTGCATGGGACAGTAGCAGATCTAGTTATTATTATTAAGCTTTCATATGTATTACATATGAAAGCTTATTGTTTCTGTTAAAGTTATTATTATTATTTTTTTTTTTTGTGTGTTTTCTGCAAATCGGATTTCTCAGAATCTATCCATAGGATCTTTCTGAAATTTTGACCTACCCCCCCAAAAATGGGGTGCGAACCTTGATTAAATGTATTTTCAAAACGTTTTACGAATCCGAAATCACCGAATTTTACGAACGAATGCATTTGACCTACAATGCTGTAACTTTGTGACTATTTGATCTATTTTACTAATTCTTTTTTCTTTGAGTATCCGAAGACATTTACTTCAAATCTGCAATTTCGGATTTTCGAATTTCGAAAATTCGTCGCTGTGATTTCGAACCGGAAGTTTACACCAACTCGACAACTTCTTTAGTAGTTGTACGATTTTCATGAAATTTAATATGTAAGTAGACCTTAATGATGTGACTTAAAAAATGACTTTAGAAATTTTCTAACTTATCTCCCCTTGGTGAAATTAAGGATCAAAGTTTTCAAAAAAATCGTCGAAATATAGGTCAGAATGACCTAGTTTTTTTTTTCGATACTAGACAAGGAATTACTGATTCGTACACAAAATATGGAGTTTGTCGATCGAACCGGAAGTGCCACCATCTTTAAACGTGAAAAATCAATAAGGCTTTTTTGCTATTTTACTTACAGACTCGGGAGTTATATTTTCTGAATCCTTGATGGAAGGCCTAAAAAATGTCGCGAATAGAATTCTGATTTAGGTCAACCGGGAGTCACCATTTTGAATTGAAAATGAAAAATAGAAGCAATTTGAAGGGCCGAGACTTTGGAGCACAATAACTCTCATTCTAATTAAGCTAGAATGTTCAAACTTGTTGTAGACGTTCACTAGGTCAATGTTATGATTAAGTTCAAAGATGAGCATTTTCTGCTGAGGGTAAGCAGAGATAAGCATGCTGATTTGTTGATTCTTTAGGGCACGATAACTTCGGTTATAATGAAGGGAGGGCGGTGAAACTTTTGTCAATAGAGAGTCTAATAGCTAGCCTGTTGTGTGAAATCATTGTATCATTTTTTTTAAATATCAGGGATAGCCGAAAAAAAGAGATTGAAAATCCAAAAAGTCGTATTTTTACAATTTGGAGCATGTTTAGAGGTCTTTCTCGTAAAGTCAACATACTATTTTTTGGGAACTTCTTCTACAAAGAGTCTTATTGGTAGTCTTTTATATGAAACCATCGATCAACAGTCCAACATATCAGGAGTAGAAGAACAAAAGGATCGAACATTGAAAACGGCACCCTTTCATTGTTAAGCGAAACATGCAGTGTGGGTGACTACAATCTACGCATTTAGTCATCGTATAGAGTTTATTCAACAGTATCGAATTCCAACTGCTTAGGGATATTTTACGTGCACTCCAATGTGTACACGGGACCTTGGTTTTTCGTCCCATCCGAAGGACTAGACAGCTGTGTTTGTCAGGCCCTCCGTTCTGCCTCACTGACAAGGGGAACCACGCCGGGAAATCGAGATGAACTTTTTCCGTGCAGAACTTTCAATTCAGGCAAAACGTTTATTGCATACGATTAAGCTGGTCAGTTGGAACTTATTTTCAAAAGTTTTGTAATAATCGGTTGGTAATTAAAGTACCGTGCACATTAAACTTTTAAAACAGAAAATTTCGCACGGTTGAAATGTTTCTTGCTATAAGTCAGCAATTTTCCGAATTCAGGGAGGCTGGATGGCTGAATGGTTAGCATGTGCTCGCTGTATCGTAACGTTTGTCATTGAGTCAACGGGCGTCGTTTCGATCTCCGGGTTGCACGTGACATGGTGTATGATGTCCAACCTCGTGGGTTTTCTCCGTGTTCTTCGGTTTTCTCCCAACGGCTAAAGACCAGTACGTGCAAGGGGAGTTTTTAAATAAAATTAAAAAACATATGTTAGTCCCGAAATGACCTAGTTTGTGTCGAATGGACGTTAGGCCGCATTTCTCTCTTTCTCTTTTTAAAGTTTTGTAATAATCGGTTGGTAATCAAAGGTACTGTTAAAGTGATAAAACAGAAAATTTGGCCCGGTTGTAATGTTTCTCACTTTAAAGTCAGCAATTTGTCGATTTTAAGGGGCAAACGTTTATTGCGAACGATTAAGCTGGTCAGGGGGAGCTTATTTTTAAAAGTTTTGTAATATTCGGTTGATAACTAAAGGTACCGTGCAAATTAAACTGTTAAAATAGAAAATTTGGCCCGGTTGAAATGTTTCTCGCTGTAGGTCAGCAATTTGCCGATTTTAGGGAGGTTGCGTGGCTGAATGGTTAGCACGTGCGCTATGTATCATAACGTCTGTCATTGAGTCAACTGGCCTTGTTTCGATTTCTTGGTTGTACGTGACAAGGAGTATGGTCGCCTTACCAACCTCGTAGGCCGTAACGCCGGTGCCCGGGTAAAATTTCCCTCATTGCACACTTTATGGCGTATGCCCGTCTTCATTAGCCCATTGTAGGAGCAGAACAGTAGGACGTTAATCCCCATTCAATTTCATTTCATTTTCTCTATGTTGCTTATTTATTATAGTGGATAAATATTTTTCTGGTTCGAGCAATTATTTAATTTCTGCATAGAAATCTCTGGTCAGTTTTTTTTATTGCAGAGTGCCATTCTTGTATATTGCAGTCTATGACCCTTTGTTTAAAACATGCTTAAGAAGTCGTCACGATTTCCTACTTATAACCAAACATATTGGAAACCATAATTATATAACATATCTTGGAAGCCCGATTACAGCTATACAAGTTTCAGTTATTTCCCTTTAGCTTAAAGATTATTTTTTTGCCCGGGTGCAATGTTTCTCACTACATTTAAATTTGTAACTTTGTGAATTTTTGACCGATTTTGATATTATGTCTTTATAATTTTCCAAATCTACATATTTAACGTACATATTCAAACAGATGAGTTCAACCTGATTCAAAAAGTTTTAGTTTTGTTCAAAGTTATCTCATTTAATTTTTCGATGTTTTCTTACCATTTTCATTTCATTTTTCTGAAAGTTTTGAAATCGGAAGTCATCCCGATTACAGCAACACAAGTATCAGTTATTTCCCTTTAGTTTTCAGATTACTCAATGTTTCATACTATATTTAGACTTGTAACTTCGCGAGTTTTTGACCAATTTTGATAGTTTGTTATTCTTATCCTTTTATTTGAGATACTTGATATAATCGATGACACGTGACGATGAATATGAAAGCTTTCATATCTGCATGGGACAGTAGCAGATCTAGTTATTATTATTATTATTATTTACCGCGAGGGCCTAGATCTCCATGACCGAAAACAGATATCGATCTGGAATTAGCTTTTCTATCGGGAAACCATGTGGTGGCTACTTGATAAAATATTTTTGAAATTTCTGCGCATACCGGAAGTGACCGAACTTTGTACTTTCCCTAAAAATTGAAAATCGGCCATAGTTTCGTCAATTCTTTATCCATTTTCAAACAAATTACATTTTTGGAATCCCTGAATCTTTTCCGAGACAATGGCTATCTCACATTTTTCAATTTCGAACATTCGTCTGTGATTTTTATCGTTCGAAAATTGAAAACATGTTGTTTACGAGACAATTTTTGTTATTTTTCAAAATTTTCAAATTTGACCTACATTTTTGGATACCTGAAGTCCATCCGATTCCAGTAATATAAGTTTCATTCAGAGTTATCGCCCTTTATTTTTCGATTTTTTTCGAATTTTCTTCCCATTTTGTGAGCTCGGGTTTCGTTTTATGGCAGAACTGACGTTTCTGAAACTTCTGGAACATGAAGTTATAGTCCAATACCAACTTATAAAGCAATTTCGACAAGAATCCTTAAACCGGAAGTGGTCGAAATAATGTGCAATATTTTGAAAAAAATGCAAAAAATGGATATTTTTGGGGAAAACGCTATTTCTCCGTCCGATATCAATGGATTAAACGGATGAAGGTATCGTTTGATGGCACGATTGCTGGACTATCATATGATACCCCATTCATATGGATACTATGAACAGACAGCAAAATATGGCACGCTGAAATTCAAGTATTTTCTGATTTGGAGCGTTTTTGGACGCCTGTATCTCGAAAACTTAACCTGCAATTTTTTTTTAATTTTTTCTATCGAGAGTCCTTTTGGAGGTATTTTGCATAAAGCCATCCAATAAGACTTTGAAATGTCTGGAATAGGATAAAAAAGGGACTGAAAATCGAAAAAAGTCGAAAAATCGTGAAATTTTGGAAAATGCTCTACTATTTTTTTATTTTAAGAGATTTTTAAAAAGAAGTTGTATATTCAGATAGCTGACCTAATTACGATTCTAACGATGTATAATATGTATGTAATTATTAAAATTTAATTTTCGATATTTTAAATTTTTTGCATTTTTGGCACTTTTGAACATAGGATTTCTCAGGGGCATTTTATCTGATCAGATAATGTAATATATCATTACAGAGCCCTGTGGCTATTTTAGTGCCCAAACCGGCCATTAAAACTATTTCGACAATAATAACCATACCGGAAGTATTCAAAAAATGAAAAAAAAAGAGTAAAAACATTGTCGCACTTGCGAAAAACTTGATTTCTCTCTTACGTAATAGCGGACCAAAAGAACTAAAGTGTCGCTGGATAGCCCTATTAATGGACCATCATATGGTATCTAAATAATACGATTTCGATGGTAAGGAAATAAACTATTGTATGCCAAAAATGTAGTATTTTCCAATTTTTTAACATTCTGAGACGCCTTTTTCTCGAAAACGACGCCTACGATTTTTCTTAAACTTTTCTTACTCAAAGTCCTATCGGTTGTCTATATAGGGAATCCAAAATGAAAAGCATTGAAATAATATAAGTGGTCGAAAAATGGCCTCAAACTTTGAAAAAAATTGAAAAATCGTTAAATTTTTGGAAACGCTCTTTAATTTATCTTTTTTTCCAAAACTACTCAATGGATGTTTCTGACACTTCTGGTACAGAAAGTTAAGTATCCAAAGAACTTCGTAAAGCTATCACAACAACGATCGTAAAATCGGATGTAGTCGAAAAAATGTCCGATATTTTGAAAAAAATTATTTTTTTTACGAAAACCTTTTTTATTATTGAATATTTTTTGATGATCTTTCACACAGGGTTAAAATATCATCGTACTTGAGCAGAAATGAGAAAAAAAATTGTCTCGGTAATTTGCGTTAGCCGCCATCGGCTAATTTAGTTTTTCGTACCCAGAAAAATTATTTATTGTTCGATTTGTATAAAACAAAGTTCATATGCACCGTGGTCCCAATTGTAATTTTTTTTGTTACGGTGAAGTTTTTCTGTCGGCAACGGAAGTGACGTAATATTAACAAAAACTACAATTTTGACAGTTCGGTACCACTTTTTGAAAGCAAATATTATTTTTTTTCAAAACTGATATAACTAAAAGGATGCACCCTGCAAAGGTGCACAAAATCCTTAGCTCATATTTTTTAATTTCAATTTCATTTTCGGGCAATTTCGAATAAAATGTAAAATAAAGTGTAAAATTCAGTTATTTACAATTCATTCAGCGTCTTCATATTTTGAAATATTTATTTGTAATTTTCATAAACTCGTAGCAATAATCCAGACGAAGAGAATGTATGCGAAAATTAGTTTGTAATATGAGCAGTTGCCGAGAAATATGCAATTGTGCATGCATCACTTTTCACGTTATTTTGCCTATAAAAGAGTGAATTATTATTCGATTTGCAATATTTTTTTTCCATTTGATGCCTAATGCCAATTTGGACCAGGTCAAGCCAATTTTACATTTTCACTGTGACCGGAAATGACGTCATTTGGGCAAAAACTGTATTTCTAACCTAAAAAACAAATATTTTATTGAAATGAGTCTGCCTTATAATGTTTTTAAAATTATGATATTTGATTCCCATCAACGAATAGAATGAAGCCATACGACCATACAGATACCACAAAATGGTTTCTAACTTGTACGGTTACAGAGAAATAGGCGATCTTCTATAAGTCACTTTTCAAGGTTTTTGGTCTATAAAAGTGTCAATTATTATTCGATTTTTATAATTTTTTTACCATTTGATGCCTTATGCCATTTATTACTTCTATGAACTACGTTAACATTTTCAATATCACCGGAAGTAATGTAATTTTTGCAAAAAACGTATTTTTAGCCTTCAAAACAAACATTTGTTTGATGGGATTTATATTTATTATTTGTTTAACTTTATAACGTCTGACTCTTATGGGCAGTAAGACTGAATCAATACCATCATATTGATATCAAGAAAAGGCTTCTAGCATGTTCCCTTGTCGAATAATAACCAATTTTCCGAGGGTCACTTTTATGTTTTTTACCTTCTTAATTTCAGTTCATGGGTTATAGGTTAATTATTTATTGCTCGATGTCTATGAAAAAAAGTTTGTATTTTGTATGTTGCGAATTTTCGACTTATTTTTCACCTATAAAAATTTCTTTCGGCACCGGAAGTGACGTAATTTTGCCATAATTTACAATTTTGACCGGTCTTTTCGCCAGCAAATATTACTTTTACATATGATAGAGGGTGTCACTGAAGCAAAACAACTAATGTATAGTTTGGTAGCTCAATGGATCGGCTATGGTATAATTAACTTCCTGTATGATTCCTGAAAGCCGGTTCAGTGCTGCTTGCAGGTCTAGTTTATCTTTTTTTCCAAAACTACTCAATGGATGTTTCTGACACTTCTGGTACAGAAAGTTAAGTATCCAAAGAACTTCGTAAAGCTATCACAACAACGATCGTAAAACCGGAAGTAGTCGAAAAAATGTCCGATATTTTGAAAATAAATAATTTTTTTACGAAAACCTTTTTTATTTATGAATATTTTTTGATGATATTTTACACAGGGTTAAAATATCATCGTACTTGAGCAGAAATGAGAAAAAAAATTGTCTCGGTAATTTGCGTTAGCCGCCATCGGCTAATTTAGTTTTTCGTACCCAGAAAAATTATTTATTGTTCGATTTGTATAAAAAAAAGTTCATATGCTCCGTGGTCCCAGTTGTAATTTTTTTTGTTACGGTGAAATTTTTCTGTCGGCAACGGAAGTGACGTAATATTAACAAAAACTACAATTTTGACAGTTCGGTACCACTTTTTGAAAGCAAATATTATTTTTTTTCAAAACTGATATAACTAAAAGGATGCACCCTGCAAAGGCGCACATAATCCTTAGCTCATATTTTTTAATTTCAATTTCATTTTCGGGCAATTTCGAATAAAATGTAAAATAAAGTGTAAAATTCAGTTATTTACAATTCATTCAGCGTCTTCATATTTTGAAATATTTTTTTGTAATTTTCATAAACTCGTAGCAATAATCCAGACGAAGAGAATGCATGCGAAAATTAGTTTGTAATATGAGCAGTTGCCGAGAAATATGCAATTTTGCATGCATCGCTTTTCACGTTATTTTGCCTATAAAAGAGTGAATTATTATTCGATTTGCAATATTTTTTTTCCATTTGATGCCTAATGTCAATTTGGACTAGGTCAAGCCAATTTTACATTTTCACTGTGACCGGAAATGACGTCATTTGGGCAAAAACTGTATTTTTAACCTAAAAAACTAATATTTTATTCAAATGAGTCTGCCTTATAATTCTTTTAAAATTATGATATTTGAATCCCATCAACGAGTAGAATGAAGCCATACGACCATACAGATACCACAAAATGGTTTCTAACTTGTACGGTTACAGAGAAATAGGCAATCTTCTATAAGTCACTTTTCAAGGTTTTTGGTCTATAAAAGTGTCAATTATTATTCGATTTTTATATTTTTTTTACCATTCGATGCCTTATTCTATTTATGACTTCTATGAACCAAGTTAACATTTTCAATATCACCGGAAGTAATGTAATTTTTGCAAAACACGTATTTTTAGCCTTCAAAACAAACATTTTTTTGAAGGGATTTATATTTATTATTCGTTTAACTTTATAACGTCTGACTCTAATGGACAGTAAGATTGAATCAATACCATCATATTGATATCAAGAAAAGGCTTCTAGCATGTTCCCTTGTCGAATAATAACCAATTTTCCCAGGGTCACTTTTAAGTTTTTTACCTTCTTAATTTCTGTTTATGGGTTATAGGTTAATTATTTATTGCCCGATATGTATAAAACAAAGTTTGTATTTTGTATTTTGTATGTTGCGAATTATCGACTTATTTTTCACCTATAAAAATTTCTTACGGCACCGGAAGTGACGTAATTTTTGCCATAATTTACAATTTTGACCGGTCTTTTCGCCAGCAAATATTACTTTTACATATGATAGAGGGTGCCACTGAAGCAAAACAACTAAAGTATAGTTTGGTAGCTCAATGGATCGGCTATGGTATGATTCCTGAAAGCCGGTTCAGTGCTGCTTGCAGGTCTAGTTATTAGGCTTTCAGACTTTCGTCTGAAAGCCTATTGAGATTACTAAAATTATTATTAGGCTTTCAGACTTTCGTCTGAAAGCCTATTGTGATTACTAAAATTATTATTTTTTTTATTATTATTATTATTATTTACCGCGGGAGCCTATTTCTCTATGATCGAAAAGAGATACCGATTTGCGGTTCATCTTACTATCGGGAAACCAGGTGGTGGCTACTCAATAAAGCAATTTTCAAACTTCTGCGCAGACCGGAAGTGACCGAACTTTGTACGTTGTCAAATAATTAAAAATTGGCTATAGTTTCATCAATTCTTTTCCCATTTTCAAACAAATCACATTTTTGGAATCCCTCAATCTTTTCTGAGACAATGGCTATCTCACATTTTTCAATTTCGAACATTCGTCTATGACTTTTATCGTTCGAAAATTGAAAACATGTTGTTTACGAGACAATTTTTGTTATTTTTCAAAATTTTCAAATTTGACCTACATTTTTGGATACCTGAAGTCCATCCGATTCTAGAAATATAAGTTTCATTCAGAGTTATCGCCCTTTATTTTTCGATTTTTTTCGAATTTTCTTCCCATTTTGTGAGCTGTGGTTTCGTTTTACGGTAGAATTGATGTTTCTGAAAGTTATGGAACATGAAGTTATAGTCCGATACCAACTGATAAAGCAATTTCGACAAGGATCCTTAAACCGGAAGTGGTCGAAATAGTGTGCAATATTTTGAAAAAAATGCAAAAAATGGATGTTTTGGTGGAAAACGTGATTTCTCCGTCCGATATCAACAGATTAAACAAATTAAGGTACCACTGGATGCCAAGAGGAATGGACTATCTTATGATAACCGAATCACACGGATACTATGAAACGGCAGTAAAATATGGCACGCTGAAAATCAAGTATTTTTTGATTTGGAGCGTTTTTGGACGCTTGTATCTCGATAACTACCCCAGCGATTTTTATGAAACGTTCTCTATCGAGAGTCCTTTCGGTAGTCTTGTGTACGAAACATTCCATTAAGACTTTGAAATATCTGGAATAGGTCAAATAACGGACTGAAAATCGAAAAAAGTCGAAAAATCGTGAAAATTTGGAAAATGCTCTATTATTTTTTTTTTTTCAGAGATTTTCTAAAAAGGTTTATATTTTCAGATAGATGACCTTATTACGATTCTAACGATGTATAATACGTATGTAGTTATTGAAATTTAATTTTCGATTTTTCAAATTTTTTGCATTTTTGGCACTTTTGAACATAGGATTTCTCAGGGGCATTTTATCTGATCAGAAAATGTTATATATCATTACAGAGCCCTGTGGCCATTTTAGTGCCCAAACCGGCTATTAAAACTATTCCGACAATAATAACCATACCGGAAGTATTCAAAAAATGAAAAAAAAGAGTAAAAACATTGTCGCTCTTGCGAAAAACTTGATTTCTCCCTTAGGTAATAGCGGACCAAAAGAACTAAAGTGTCGTTGGATAGCCCTATTAATGGACCATCATATGGTATCTAAATAATGTGATTTCAATGGTAAGGAAATAAATTATTGTATGCCAAAAATCTAGTATTTTCCGATTGTTTAACATCCTGAGACGCCCTTTTCTCGAAAACGGCGCCTACGATTTTTCTTAACCTTTTCTGACTCAAAGTCCTATCGGTTGTCTATATAGTGAATCCAAAATGAGAAGCATTGAAATAATATAAGTGGTCCAAAAATGGCCTCAAACTTTGAAAAAAATTGAAAAATCGTTAAATTTTTGGAAACGCTCTTTAATTTATCTTTTTTTCCAAAACTACTCAATGGATGTTTCTGACACTTCTGGTACAGAAAGTTAAGTATCCAAAGAACTTCGTAAAGCTATCACAACAACGATCGTAAAACCGAAAGTAGCCGAAAAAATGTCCGATATTTTGAAAAAAATTATTTGTTTTACGAAAACCTTTTTTATTTATGAATATTTTTTGATGATATTTTACACAGGGTTAAAATATCATCGTACTTGAGCCGAAATGAGAAAAAAAATTGTCTCGGTAATTTGCGTTAGCCGCCATCGGCTAATTTAGTTTTTCGTATCCAGATAAATTATTTATTGTTCGATTTGTATAAAACAAAGTTCATATGCTCCGTGGTCCCAATTGTAATTTTTTGGGTTACGGTGAAATTTTTCTGTCGGCAACGGAAGTGACGTAATATTAACCAAAACTACAATTTTGACAGTTCGGTACCACTTTTTAAAAGCAAATATTATTTTTTTTTATAACTGATATAACTAAAAGGACGCACCCTGCAAAGGTGCACAAAATCCTTAGCTCATATTTTTAAATTTCAATTTCATTTTCGGGCAACTTCGAATAAAATATAAAATAAAGTGTAAAATTCAGTTATTTAAAATTCATCCAGCGTCTTCATATTTTGAAATATTTAGTTGTAATTTTCATAAACTCGTAGCAATAATCCAGACGAAGAGAATGTATGCGAAAATTAGTTTGTAATATGAGCAGTTGCCGAGAAATGTGCAATTTTGCATGCATCACTTTTCACGTTATTTTGCCTATAAAAGAGTGAATTATTATTCGATTTGCAATATTTTTTTCCATTTGATGCCTAATGCCAATTTGGACTTGGTTAAGCCAATTTTACATTTTCACTGTGACCGGAAATGACGTCATTTGGGCAAAAACTGTATTTTTAACCTAAAAAACAAATATTTTATTCAAATGAGTCTGCCTTATAGTATTTTTAAAATTATGATATTTGATTCCCATCAACGAATAGAATGAAGCCATACGACCATACAGATACCACAAAATGGTTTCTAACTTGTACGGTTACAGAGAAATAGGCGATCTTCTATAAGTCACTTTTCAAGGTTTTTGGTCTATAAAAGTGTCAATTATTATTCGATTTTTATAAAAATTTTTACCATTTGTTGCCTTATGCCATTTATGACTTCTATGAACCAAGTTAACATTTTCAATATCACCGGAAGTAATGTAATTTTTGCAAAAAACGTATTTTTAGCCTTCAAAACAAACATTTTTTTGAAGGGATTTATATTTATTATTCGTTTAACTTTATAACGTCTGACTCTAATGGGCAGTAAGATTGAATCAATACCATCATATTGATATCAAGAAAAGGCTTCTAGCATGTTCCCTTGTCGAATAATAACCAATTTTCCCAGGGTCACTTTTAAGTTTTTTACCTTCTTAATTTCAGCTTATGGGTTATAGGTTAATTATTTATTGCCCGATATGTATAAAACAAAGTTTGTATTTTGTATGTTGCGAATTTTCGACTTATTTTTCACCTATAAAAATTCCTTTCGGCACCGGAAGTGACGTAATTTTGCCATAATTTACAATTTTGACCGGTCTTTTCGCCAGCAAATATTACTTTTACATATGATAGAGGGTGTCACTGAAGCAAAACAACTAAAGTATAGTTTGGTAGCTCAATGGATCGGCTATGGTATAATAAACTTCCTGTATGATTCCTGAAAGCCGGTTCAGTGCTGCTTGCAGGTCTAGTTATTATTATTATTATTATTTACCGCGAGGGCCTAGATCTCCATGATCGAAAACAGATATCGATCTGGAATTAGCTTTTCTATCGGGAAACCATGTGGTGGCTACTTGATAAAATATTTTTGAAATTTCTGCGCATACCGGAAGTGACCGAACTTTGTACTTTCTCTAAAAATTGAAAATCGGCCATACTTTCGTCAATTCTTTATCCATTTTCAAACAAATTACATTTTTGGAATTCCTGAATCTTTTCTGAGACAATGGCTATCTCACATTTTTCAATTTCGAACATTCGTCTATGATTTTTATCGTTCGAAAATTGAAAACATGTTGTTTACGAGACAATTTTTGTTATTTTTCAAAATTTTCAAATTTGACCTACATTTTTGGATACCTGAAGTCCATCCGATTCCAGTAATATAAGTTTCATTCAGAGTTATCGCCCTTTATTTTTCGATTTTTTTCGAATTTTCTTCCCATTTTGTGAGCTCGGGTTTCGTTTTATGGCAGGATTGACGTTTCCGAAACTTCTGGAACATGAAGTTATAGTCCAATACCAACTTATAAAGCAATTTCGACAAGAATTCTTAAACCGGAAGTGGTCGAAATAATGTGCAATATTTTGAAAAAAATGCAAAAAATGGATATTTTTGGGGAAAACGCTATTTCTCCGTCCGATATCAATGGATTAAACGAATGAAGGCACCGTTTGATGGCACGATTGTTGGACTATCATATGATACCCCATTCATACGGATACTATGAACAGACAGCAAAATATGGCACGCTGAAAATCAAGTATTTTCTGATTTGGAGCGTTTTTGGACGCCTGTATCTCGGAAACTTAACCTGCAATTTTTTTTAAATTTTTTCTATCGAGAGTCCTTTTGGAGGTATTTTGCATGAAGCCATCCAATAAGACTTTGAAATGTCTGGAATAGGATAAAAAAGGGACTGAAAATCGAAAAAAGTCGAAAAATCGTGAAATTTTGGAAAATGCTCTACTATTTTTTTATTTTAAGAGATTTTTAAAAAAAGGTTGTATATTCAGATAGCTGACCTAATTACGATTCTAACGATGTATAATATGTATGTAATTATTAAAATTTAATTTTCGATATTTTAAATTTTTTGCATTTTTGACACTTTTGAACATAGGATTTCTCAGGGGCATTTTATCTGATCAGATAATGTAATATATCATTACAGAGCCCTGTGGCTATTTTAGTGCCCAAACCGGCTATTAAAACTATTCCGACAATAATAACCATACCGGAAGTATTCAAAAAATGAAAAAAAAAGAGTAAAAACATTGTCGCACTTGCGAAAAACTTGATTTCTCTCTTAGGTAATAGCGGACCAAAAGAACTAAAGTGTCGCTGGATAGCCCTATTAATGGACCATCATATGGTATCTAAATAATACGATTTCGATGGTAAGGAAATAAATTATTGTATGCCAAAAATCTAGTATTTTCCAATTTTTTAACATTCTGAGACGCCCTTTTCTCGAAAACGACGCCTACGATTTTTCTTAAACTTTTCTTACTTAAAGTCCTATCGGTTGTCTATATAGGGAATCCAAAATGAAAAGCATTGAAATAATATAAGTGGTCGAAAAATGGCCTCAAACTTTGAAAAAAACTGAAAAATCGTTAAATTTTTGGAAAATCTCTTGAATTTATCTTTTTTTCCAAAACTACTCAATGGATGTTTCTGACACTTCTGGTACAGAAAGTTAAGTATCCAAAGAACTTCGTAAAGCTATCACAACAACGATCGTAAAGCCGGAAGTAGTCGAAAAAATGTCCGATATTTTGAAAAAAAATAATTTTTTTACGAAAACCTTTTTTATTTATGAATATTTTTTGATGATATTTTACACGGGGTTAAAATATCATCGTACTTGAGCAGAAATGAGAAAAAAAAATGTCTCGGTAATTTGCGTTAGCCGCCATTGGCTAATTTAGTTTTTCGTACCCAGAAAAATTATTTATTGTTCGATTTGTATAAAACAAAGTTCATATGCACCGTGGTCCCAATTGTAATTTTTTTTGTTACGGTGAAATTTTTCTGTCGGCAACGGAAGTGACGTAATATTAACAAAAACTACAATTTTGACAGTTCGGTACGGCTTTTTGAAAGCAAATATTATTTTTTTCAAAACTGATATAACTAAAAGGATCCGCGCTGTAAAGGGGCACAAAATCCTTAGCTCAGATTTTTTAATTTCGATTTCATTTTCGGGCAATTTCGAATAAAATGTAAAATAAAGTGTAAAATTCAGTTATTTACAATTCATTCAGCGTCTTCATATTTTGAAATATTTATTTGTAATTATCATAAACTCGTAGCAATAATCCAAACGAAGAGAATGTATGCGAAAATTAGTTTGTAATATGAGCAGTTGCCGAGAAATATGCAATTTTGCATGCATCACTTTTCACGTTATTTTGCCTATAAAAGAGTGAATTATCATTCGATTTGCAATATTTTTTTTCCATTTGATGCCTAATGCCAATTTGGACTAGGTCAAGCCAATTTTACATTTTCACTGTGACCGGAAAACACGTCATTTGGGCAAAAACTGTATTTTTAACCCAAAAAACAAATATTTTATTCAAATGAGTCTGCCTTATATTATTTTTAAAATTATGATATTTGATTCCCATCAACGAATAGAATGAAGCCATACGACCATACAGATACCACAAAATGGTTTCTAACTTGTACGGTTACAGAGAAATAGGCGATCTTGTATAAGTCACTTTTCAAGGTTTTTGGTCTATAAAAGTGTCAATTATTATTCGATTTTTATCATTTTTTTACCATTTGATGCCTTATGCCATTTATGACTTCTATGAATTAAGTTAACATTTTCAATATCACCGGGAGTAATGTAATTTTTGCAAAAAACCTATTTTTAGCCTTAAAAACAAACATTTTTTTGAAGGGATTTATATTTATTATTCGTTTAACTTGATAACGTCTGACTCTAATGGGCAGTAAGATTGAATCAATACCATCATATTGATATCAAGAAAAGGCTTCTAGCATGTTCCCTTGTCGAATAATAGCCAATTTTCCCAGGGTCACTTTTAAGTTTTTTACCTTCTTAATTTCAGTTTATGGGTAATAGGTTAATTGTTTATTGTCCGATATGTATAAAACAAAGTTTGTATTTTGTGTGTTGCGAATTTTTGACTTATTTTTCACCTATAAAAATTTCTTTCGGCACCGGAAGTGACGTAATTTTGCTATAATTTACAATTTTGACCGGTCTTTTCGCCAGCAAATATTACTTTTACATATGATAGAGGGTGTCACTGAAGCAAAACAACTAAAGTATACTTTGGTAGCTCAATGGATCGGCTATGGTATAATAAACTTCCTGTATGATTCCTGAAAGCCGGTTCAGTGCTGCTTGCAGGTCTAGTTATTATTATTATTATTATTTACCGCGAGGGCCTAGATCTCCATGATCGAAAACAGATATCGATCTGAAATTAGCTTTTCTATCGGGAAACCATGTGGTGGCTACTTGATAAAATATTTTTGAAATTTCTGCGCATACCGGAAGTGACCGAACTTTGTACTTTCTCTAAAAATTGAAAATCGGCCATAGTTTCGTCAATTCTTTATCAATTTTCAAACAAATTACATTTTTGGAATCCCTGAATCTTTTCTGAGACAATGGCTATCTCACATTTTTCAATTTCGAACATTCGTCTATGACTTTTATAGTTCGAAAATTGAAAACATGTTGTTTATGAGACAATTTTTGTTATTTTTCAAAATTTTCAAATTTGACCTACATTTTTGGATACCTGAAGTCCATCCGATTCCAGTAATATAAGTTTCATTCAGAGTTATCGCCCTTTATTTTTCGATTTTTTTCGAATTTTCTTCCCATTTTGTGAGCTCGGGTTTCGTTTTACGGCAGACTTGACGTTTCTGAAACTTCTGGAACATGAAGTTATAGCCCAATACCAACTTATAAAGCAATTTCCACAAGAATCCTTAAACCGGAAGTGGTCGAAATAATGTGCAATATTTTGAAAAAAATGCAAAAAATGGATATTTTTGGGGAAAACGCTATTTCTCCGTCCGATATCAATGGATTAAACGAATGAAGGTACCGTTTGATGGCACGATTGCTGGACTATCATATGATACCCCATTCATACGGATACTATGAACAGACAGCAAAATATGGCACGCTGAAAATCAAGTATTTTCTGATTTGGAGCGTTTTTGGACGCCTGTATCTCGAAAACTTAACCTGCAATTTTTTTTTAAATTTTTCTATCGAGAGTCCTTTTGGAGGTATTTTGCATGAAGCCATCCAATAAGACTTTGAAATGTCTGGAATAGGATAAAAAAGGGACTGAAAATCGAAAAAAGTCGAAAAATCGTGAAATTTTGGAAAATGCTCTACTATTTTTTTATTTTAAGAGATTTTTAAAAAAAGGTTGTGTATTCAGATAGCTGACCTAATTACGATTCTAACGATGTATAATATGTATGTAATTATTAAAATTTAATTTTCGATATTTTAAATTTTTTGCATTTTTGGCACTTTTGAACATAGGATTTCTCAGGGGCATTTTATCAGATCAGATAATGTAATATATCATTACTGAGCCCTGTGGCTATTTTAGTGCCCAAATCGGCTATTAAAACTATTCCGACAATAATAACCATACCGGAAGTATTCAAAAAATGAAAAAAAAGAGTAAAAACATTGTGGCACTTGCGAAAAACTTGATTTCTCTCTTAGGTAATAGCGGACCAAAAGAACTAAAGTGTCGCTGGATAGCCCTATTAATGGACCATCATATGGTATCTAAATAATACGATTTCGATGGTAAGGAAATAAATTATTGTATGCCAAATATCTAGTATTTTCCAATTTTTTAACATTCTGAGACGCCCTTTTCTCGAAAACGACGCCTACGATTTTTCTTAAACTTTTCTTACTCAAAGTCCTATCGGTTGTCTATATAGGGAATCCAAAATGAAAAGCATTGAAATAATATAAGTGGTCGAAAAATGGCCTCAAACTTTGAAAAAAATTGAAAAATTGTTAAATTTTTGTAAACGCTCTTTAATTTATCTTTTTTTCCAAAACTACTCAATGGATGTTTCTGACACTTCTGGTACAGAAAGTTAAGTATCCAAAGAACTTCGTAAAGCTATCACAACAACGATCGTAAAACCGGAAGTAGTCGAAAAAATGTCCGATATTTTGAAAAAAAATATTTTTTTTTACGAAAACCTTTTTTATTTATGAATATTTTTTGATGATATTTTACACAGGGTTAAAATATCATCGTACTTGAGCAGCAATGAGAAAAAAAATTGTCTTGGTAATTTCCGTTAGTCGCCATCGGCTAATTTAGTTTTTCGTACCCAGAAAAATTATTTATTGTTCGATTTGTATAAAACAAAGTTCATATGCACCGTGGTCCCAATTGTAATTTTTTTTGTTACGGTGAAATTTTTCTGTCGGCAACGGAAGTGACGTAATATTAACAAAAACTACAATTTTGACAGTTCGGTACCACTTTTTGAAAGCAAATATTATTTTTTTTCAAAACTGATATAACTAAAAGGATGCACCCTGCAAAGGTGCACAAAATCCTTAGCTCATATTTTTTAATTTCAATTTCATTTTCGGGCAATTTCGAATAAAATGTATAATAAAGTGTAAAATTCAGTTATTTACAATTCATTCAGCGTCTTCATATTTTGAAATATTTATTTGTAATTTTCATAAACTCGTAGCAATAATCCAGACGAAGAGAATGTATGCGAAAATTAGTTTGTAATATGAGCAGTTGCCGAGAAATATGCAATTGTGCATGCATCACTTTTCACGTTATTTTGCCTATAAAAGAGTGAATTATTATTCGATTTGCAATATTTTTTTTCCATTTGATGCCTACTGCCAATTTGGACTAGGTCAAGTCAATTTTACATTTTCACTGTGACCGGAAATGACGTCTTTTGGGCAAAAACTGTATTTCTAACCTAAAAAACAAATATTTTATTCAAATGAGTCTGCCTTATAATGTTTTTAAAATTATGATATTTGATTCCCATCAACGAATAGAATGAAGCCATACGACCATACAGATATCACAAAATGCTTTCTAACTTGTACGGTTACAGAGAAATAGGCGATCTTCTATAAGTCACTTTTCAAGGTTTTTGGTCTATAAAAGTGTGAATTATTATTCGATTTTTATAATTTTTTTACCATTTGATGCCTTATGCCATTTACGACTTCTATGAACCAAGTTAACATTTTCAACATCACCGGAAGTAATGTAATTTTTGCAAAAAACGTATTTTTAGCCTTCAAAACAAACATTTTTTTGAAGTGATTTATATTCATTATTCGTTTAACTTTATAACGTCTGACTCTAATGGGCAGTAAGATTGAATCAATACCATCATATTGATATCAAGAAAAGGCTTCTAGCATGTTCCCTTGTCGAATAATAACCAATTTTCCCAGGGTCACTTTTAAGTTTTTTACCTTCTTAATTTCAGTTTATGGGTTATCGGGTAATTATTTATTGCCCGATATGTATAAAACAAAGTTTGTATTTTGTATGTTGCGAATTTTCGACTTATTTTTCACCTATAAAAATTTCTTTCGGCACCGGAAGTGACGTAATTTTGCCATAATTTACAATTTTGACCGGTATTTTCGCCAGCAAATATTACTTTTACATATGATAGAGGGTGTCACTGAAGCAAAACAACTAAAGTATAGTTTGGTAGCTCAATGGATCGGCTATGGTATAATAAACTTCCTGCATGATTCCTGAAAGCCGGTTCAGTGCTGCTTGCAGGTCTAGTTATTATTATTATTTACCGCGAGGGCCTAGATCTCTATGATCGAAAACAGATATCGACCTGGAATTAGCTTTTCTATCGGGAAACCATGTGGTGGCTACTTGATAAAATATTTTTGAAATTTCTGCGCATACCGGAAGTGACCGAACTTTGTACTTTCTCTAAAAATTGAAAATCGGCCATAGTTTCGTCAATTCTTTGTCCATTTTCAAACAAATTACATTTTTGGAATCCCTGAATCTTTTCTGAGACAATGGCTATCTCACATTTTTCAATTTCGAACATTCGTCTATGATTTTTATCGTTCGAAAATTGAAAACATGTTGTTTACGAGACAATTTTTGTTATTTTTCAAAATTTTCAAATTTGACCTACATTTTTGGATACCTGAAGTCCATCCGATTCCAGTAATATAAGTTTCAGTCAGAGTTATCGCCCTTTATTTTTCGATTTTTTTCGAATTTTCTTCCCATTTTGTGAGCTCGGGTTTCGTTTTATGGCAGGATTGACGTTTCTGAAACTTCTGGAACATGAAGTTATAGTCCAATACCAACTTATAAAGCAATTTCGACAAGAATCCTTAAACCGGAAGTGGTCGAAATAATGTGCAATATTTTGAAAAAAATGCAAAAAATGGATATTTTTGGGGAAAACGCTATTTCTCCGTTCGATATCAATGGATTAAACGAATGAAGGTACCGTTTGATGGCACGATTGTTGGACTATCATATGATACCCCATTCATACGGATACTATGAACAGACAGCAAAATATGGCACGCTGAAAATCAAGTATTTTCTGATTTGGAGCGTTTTTGGACGCCTGTATCTCGGAAACTTAACCTGCAATTTTTTTTAAATTTTTTCTATCGAGAGTCCTTTTGAAGGTATTTTGCATGAAGCCATCCAATAAGACTTTGAAATGTCTGGAATAGGATAAAAAAGGGACTGAAAATCGAAAAAAGTCGAAAAATTGTAAAATTTTGGAAAATGCTCTACTATTTTATTATTTTAAGAGATTTTCTAAAAAAGGTTGTATATTCAGATAGCTGACCTAATTACGATTCTAACGATGTATAATATGTATGTAATTATTAAAATTTAATTTTCGATATTTTAAATTTTTTGCATTTTTGACACTTTTGAACATAGGATTTCTCAGGGGCATTTTATCTGATCAGATAATGTAATATATCATTACAGAGCCCTGTGGCTATTTTAGTGCCCAAACCGGCTATTAAAACTATTCCGACAATAATAACCATACCGGAAGTATTCAAAAAATTAAAAAAAAAGAGTAAAAACATTGTCGCACTTGCGAAAAACTTGATTTCTCTCTTAGGTAATAGTGGACCAAAAGAACTAAAGTGTCGCTGGATAGCCCTATTAATGGACCATCATATGGTATCTAAATAATACGATTTCGATGGTAAGGAAATAAATTATTGTATGCCAAAAATCTAGTATTTTCCAATTTTTTAACATTCTGAGACGCCCTTTTCTCGAAAACGACGCCTACGATTTTTCTTAAACTTTTCTTACTCAAAGTCCTATCGGTTGTCTATATAGGGAATCCAAAATGAAAAGCATTGAAATAATATAAGTGGTCCAAAAATGGCCTCAAACTTTGAAAAAAACTGAAAAATCGTTAAATTTTTGGAAACGCTCTTTAATTTATCCTTTTTTCCAAAACTACTCAATGGATGTTTCTGACACTTCTGGTACAGAAAGTTAAGTATCCAAAGAACTTCGTAAAGCTATCACAACAACGATCGTAAAGCCGGAAGTAGTCGAAAAAATGTCCGATATTTTGAAAAAAAATAATTTTTTTACGAAAACCTTTTTTATTTATGAATATTTTTTGATGATATTTTACACGGGGTTAAAATATCATCGTACTTGAACAGAAATGAGAAAAAAAATTGTCTCGGTAATTTGCATTAGCCGCCATCGGCTAATTTAGTTTTTCGTACCCAGAAAAATTATTTATTGTTCGATTTGTATAAAACAAAGTTCATATGCACCGTGGTCCCAATTGCATTTTTTTTTGTTACGGTGTAATTTTTCTGTCGGCAACGGAAGTGACGTAATATTAACAAAAACTACAATTTTGACAGTTCGGTACCACTTTTTGCAAGCAAATATTATTTTTTTTCAAAACTGATATAACTAAAAGGATGCACCCTTCAAAGGTGCACAAAATCCTTAGCTCATATTTTTAAATTTCAATTTCATTTTCGGGCAATTTAGAATAAAATGTAAAATAAAGTGTAAAATTCAGTTATTTACAATTCATTCAGCGTCTTCATATTTTGAAATATTTATTTGTAATTTTCATAAACTCGTAGCAATAATCCAGACGAAGAGAATGTATGCGAAAATTAGTTTGTAATATGAGCAGTTGCCGAGAAATATGCGATTTTGCATGCATCACTTTTCACGTTATTTTGCCTATAAAAGAGTGAATTATTATTCGATTTGCAATATTTTTTTTCCATTTGATGCCTAATGCCAATTTGGACTAGGTCAAGCCAATTTTACATTTTCACTGTGACCGGAAATGACGTCTTTTGGGCAAAAACTGTATTTCTAACCTAAAAAACAAATATTTTATACAAATGAGTCTGCCTTATAATGTTTTTAAAATTATGATATTTGATTCCCATCAGCGAATAGAATGAAGCCATACGACTATACAGATACCACAAAATGGTTTCTAACTTGTACGGTTACAGAGAAATAGGCGATCTTCTATAAGTCACTTTTCAAGGTTTTTGGTCTGTAAAAGTGTCAATTATTATTCGATTTTTATAATTTATTTACCATTTGATGCCTTATGCCATTTATGACTTCTATGAACCAAGTTAAAATTTTCAATATCACCGGAAGTAATGTAATTTTTGCAAAAAACGTATTTTTAGCCTTCAAAACAAACATTTTTTTGAAGGGATTTATATTTATTATTCGTTTAACTTTATAACGTCTGACTCTAATGGGCAGTAAGACTGAATCAATACAATCATATTGATATCAAGAAAAGGCTTCTAGCATGTTCCCTTGTCGAATAATAACCAGTTTTCCCAGGGTCACTTTTCAGTTTTTTAACTTCTTAATTTCAGTTTATGGGTTATAGGTTAATTATTTATTGCCCGATATCTATAAAAAAAAGTTTGCATTTTGTATGTTGCGAATTTTCGACTTATTTTTCACCTATAAAAATTTCTTTCGGCACCGGAAGTGACGTAATTTTGCCATAATTTACAATTTTGACCGGTCTTTTTGCCAGCAAATATTACTTTTACATATGATAGAGGGTGTCACTGAAGCAAATTTACTAATGTATAGTTTGGTAGCTCAATGGATCGGCTATGGTATAATAAACTTCCTGTATGATTCCTGAAAGCCGGTTCAGTGCTGCTTGCAGGTCTAGTTATTATTATTATTATTATTAGGCTTTCAGACTTTCGTCTGAAAGCCTATTGAGATTACTAAAATTATTATTTTTTTTATTATTATTATTCTTTACCGCGGGAGCCTATTTCTCTATGATCGAAAAAAGATACCGATTTGCGGTTCATTTTTCTATCGGGAAAACATGTGGTGGTTACTCAATAAAGCAATTTTTAGACTTCTGCGCAGACCGGAAGTGGCCGAATTTTGAACGTTGGTAAGAAATTAAAAAACGGCCGTGGTTTCGTCAATTCTTTACCTATATTCAAACAAATTACATTTTTAGAAAGCCTGAGGCTTTTCCGAGACAATAGCAATCTCACATTTTTCAATTTCGAACATTCGTCTATGACTTTTATTGTTGGAAAATTGAAAACATGTTGTTTACGAGACAATTTTTGTTATTTTTCAAAATTTTGAAATTTGACCTACATTTTTGGATACCTGAAGTCCATCCAATTCCAGTAATATAAGTTTCATTCAGAGTTATCGCCCTTTATTTTTCGATTTTTTTCGAATTTTCTTCACATTTTGTGAGCTCGGGTTTCGTTTTATGGCAGAATTGACGTTTCTGAAACTTCTGGAACATGAAGTTATAGTCCAATACCAACAGGTAAAGCAATATCGAAATAATGTGCAAAATTTAAAAAAAACCGAAAAAAATGGTTGGTTTTGGGAAAAACGTGATTTCTTCGCTGATATCAACGGATTAAAACGATCAAGGTATCGTTGGGTTGCATGAAAATTGCAGTATCGTATGATATCCAATTCGTACGGATACGATGAGCAGGAAGCAAAATATGGCACGCTGAAAATCAAGTATTTTCTGATTTGGAGCGTTTTTGGACGCCTGTATCTCGAAAACTTAACCTACAATTTTTTTTTAATTTTTTTCATCGAGAGTCCTTTTGGAGGTACTTTGCATGAAGCCATCCAATAAGACTTTGAAATGTCTGGAATAGGATAAAAAAAGGGACTGAAAATCGAAAAAAGTCGAAAAATCGTGAAATTTTGGAAAATGCTCTACTATTTTTTTATTTTAAGAGATTTTTAAAAAAAGGTTGTATATTCAGATAGCTGACCTAATTACGATTCTAACGATGTATAATATATATGTAATTATTGAAATTTAATTTTCGATATTTTAAATTTTTTGCATTTTTGGCACTTTTGAACATGGGATTTCTCAGGGGCATTTTATCTGATCAGATAATGTAATATATCATTACAGAGCCCTGTGGCTATTTTAGTGCCCAAACCGGCTATTAAAACCATTCCGACAATAATAACCATACCGGAAGTATTCAAAAAATGAAAAAAAAAGAGTAAAAACATTGTCGCACTTGCGAAAAACTTGATTTCTCCCATAGGTAATAGCGGACCAAAAGAACTAAAGTGTCGCTGGATAGCCCTATTAATGGACAATCATATGGTATCTAAATAATACGATTTCGATGGTAAGGAAATAAATTATTGTATGCCAAATATCTAGTATTTTCCGATTTTTTAAACATTCTGAGACGCCCTTTTCTCGAAAACGACGCCTACGATTTTTCTTCAACTTTTCTTACTCAAAGTCCTATCGGTTGTCTATATAGTGAATCCAAAATGAAAAGCATTGAAATAATATAAGTGGTCCAAAAAAGGCCTCAAACTTTGAAAAAAAATTGAAAAATCGTTAAATTATTGGAAACGCTCTTTAATTTATCTTTTTTTCCAAAACTACTCAATGGATGTTTCTGACACTTCTGGTACCGAAAGTTAAGTATCCAAAGAACTTCGTAAAGCTATCACAACAACGATCGTTAAACCAGAAGTAGTCGAAAAAATGTCCGATATTTTGAAAATAAATAATTTTTTTACGTAAACCTTTTTTATTTATGAATATTTTTTGATGATATTTTACACAGGGTTAAAATATCATCGTACTTGAGCAGAAATGAGAAAAAAAATTGTCTCGGTAATTTGCGTTAGCCGCCATCGGCTAATTTAGTTTTTCGTACCCAGAAAAATTATTTATTGTTCGATTTGTATAAAACAAAGTTCATATGCTCCGTGGTCCCAATTGTAATTTTTTTTGTTACGGTGAAATTTTTCTGTCGGCAACGGAAGTGACGTAATATTAACAAAAACTACAATTTTGACAGTTCGGTACCACTTTTTGAAAGCAAATATTATTTTTTTTCAAAACTGATATAACTAAAAGGATGCACCCTGCAAAGGCGCACAAAATCCTTAGCTCATATTTTTTAATTTCAATTTCATTTTCGGACAATTTCGAATAAAATGTAAAATAAAGTGTAAAATTCAGTTATTTACAATTCATTCAGCGTCTTCATATTTTGAAATATTTTTTTGTAATTTTCATAAACTCGTAGCAATAATCCAGACGAAGAGAATGTATACAAAAATTAGTTTGTAATATGAGCAGTTGCCGAGAAATATGCAATTTTGCATGCATCACTTTTCACGTTATTTTGCCTAAAAAGAGTGAATTATTATTCGATTTGCAATATTTTTTTTCCATTTGATGCCTAATGCCAATTTGGACTAGGTCTAGCCAATTTTACATTTCCACTGTGACCGGAAATGACGTCATTTGGGCAAAAACTGTATTTTTAACCTAAAAAACTAATATTTTATTCAAATGAGTCTGCTATATAATACTTTTAAAATTATGATATTTGAATCCCATCAACGAATAGAATGAAGCCATACGACCATACAGATACCACAAAATTGTTTCTAACTTGTACCTTTACAGAGAAATAGGCGATCTTCTATAAGTCACTTTTGAAGGTTTTTGGTCTATAAAAGTGTCAATTATTATTCGATTTTTATGTTTTTTTTACCATTTGATGCCTTATTCTATTTATGACTTCTATGAACCAAGTTAACATTTTCAATATCACCGGAAGTAATGTAATTTTTGCAAAAAACGTATTTTTAGCCTTCAAAACAAACATTTTTTTGAAGGGATTTATATTTATTATTCGTTTAACTTTATAACGTCTGACTCTAATGGGCAGTAAGATTGAATCAATACCATCATATTGATATCAAGAAAAGGCTTCTAGCATGTTCCCTTGTCGAATAATAACCAATTTTCCCAGGGTCACTTTTAAGTTTTTTACCTTCTTAATTTCAGTTTATGGGTTATAGGTTAATTATTTATTGCCCGATATGTATAAAACAAAGTTTGTATTTTGTATGTTGCGAATTTTCGACTTATTTTTCACCTATAAAATTTTTTTAACGGCACCGGAAGTGACGTAATTTTGCCATAATTTACAATTTTGACCGGTCTTTTCGCCAGCAAATATTACTTTTACATATGATAGAGGGTGTCACTGAAGCAAAACAACTAAAGTATAGTTTGGTAGCTCAATGGATCGGCTATGGTATAATAAACTTCCTGTATGATTCCTGAAAGCCGGTTCAGTGCTGCTTGCAGGTCTAGTTATTATTATTATTATTTACCGCGAGGGCCTAGATCTCCATGACCGAAAACAGATATCGATCTGGAATTAGCTTTTCTATCGGGAAACCATGTGGTGGCTACTTGATAAAATATTTTTGAAATTTCTGCGCATACCGGAAGTGACCGAACTTTGTACTTTTCCTAAAAATTGAAAATCGGCCATAGTTTCGTCAATTCTTTATCCATTTTCAAACAAATTACATTTTTGGAATCCCCGAATCTTTTCTGAGACAATGGCTATCTCACATTTTTCAATTTCGAACATTCGTCTGTGATTTTTATCGTTCGAAAATTGAAAGCATGTTGTTTACGAGACAATTTTTGTTATTTTTCAAAATTTTCAAATTTGACCTACATTTTTGGATACCTGAAGTCCATCCGATTCCAGTAATATAAGTTTCATTCAGAGTTATCGCCCTTTATTTTTCGATTTTTTTCGAATTTTCTTCCCATTTTGTGAGCTCGAGTTTCGTTTTATGGCAGAATTGACGTTTCTGAAACTTCTGGAACATGAAGTTATAGTCCAATACCAACTTATAAAGCAATTTCGACAAGAATCCTTAAACCGGAAGTGGTCGAAATAATGTGCAATATTTTGAAAAAAATGCAAAAAAAGGATATTTTTGGGGGAAACGCTATTTCTCCGTCCGATATCAATGGATTAAACGAATGAAGGTATCGTTTGATGGCACGATTGCTGGACTATCATATGATACCCCATTCATATGGATACTATGAACAGACAGCAAAATATGGCACGCTGAAAATCAAGTATTTTCTGATTTGGAGCGTTTTTGGACGCCTGTATATCGAAAACTTAACCTGCAATTTTTTTTTAATTTTTTCTATCGAGAGTCCTTTTGGAGGTATTTTGCATAAAGCCATCCAATAAGACTTTGAAATGTCTGGAATAGGATAAAAAAGGGACTGAAAATCGAAAAAAGTCGAAAAATCGTGAAATTTTGGAAAATGCTCTACTATTTTTTTATTTTAAGAGATTTTTAAAAAGAAGTTGTATATTCAGATAGCTGACCTAATTACGATTCTAACGATGTATAATATGTATGTAATTATTAAAATTTAATTTTCGATATTTTAAATTTTTTGCATTTTTGGCACTTTTGAACATAGGATTTCTCAGGGGCATTTTATCTGATCAGATAATGTAATATATCATTACAGAGCCCTGTGGCTATTTTAGTGCCCAAACCGGCCATTAAAACTATTTCGACAATAATAACCATACCGGAAGTATTCAAAAAATGAAAAAAAAGAGTAAAAACATTGTCGCACTTGCGAAAAACTTGATTTCTCTCTTAGGTAATAGCGGACCAAAAGAACTAAAGTGTCGCTGGATAGCCCTATTAATGGACCATCATATGGTATCTAAATAATACGATTTCGATGGTAAGGAAATAAACTATTGTATGCCAAAAATGTAGTATTTTCCAATTTTTTAACATTCTGAGACGCCTTTTTCTCGAAAACGACGCCTACGATTTTTCTTAAACTTTTCTTACTCAAAGTCCTATCGGTTGTCTATATAGGGAATCCAAAATGAAAAGCATTGAAATAATATAAGTGGTCGAAAAATGGCCTCAAACTTTGAAAAAAATTGAAAAATCGTTAAATTTTTGGAAACGCTCTTTAATTTATCTTTTTTTCCAAAACTACTCAATGGATGTTTCTGACACTTCTGGTACAGAAAGTTAAGTATCCAAAGAACTTCGTAAAGCTATCACAACAACGATCGAAAAGCCGGAAGTAGTCGAAAAAATGTCCGATATTTTGAAAAAAAATATTTTTTTTACGAAAACCTTTTTTATTTATTAATATTTTTTGATGATATTTTACACGGGGTTAAAATATCACCGTACTTGAGCAGAAATGAGAAAAAAAAATTGTCTCGGTAATTTGCGTTAGCCGAAATCGGCTAATTTAGTTTTTCGTACCCAGAAAAACTATTTATTGTTCGATTTGTATAAAACAAAGTTCATATGCACCGTGGTCCCAATTGCAATTTTTTTTGTTACGGTGTAATTTTTCTGTCGGCAACGGAAGTGACGTAATATTAACAAAAACTACAATTCTGACAGTTCGGTACCACTTTTTGAAAGCAAATATTATTTTTTTTCAAAACTGATATAACTAAAAGGATGCACCCTGCAAAGGTGCACAAAATCCTTAGCTCATATTTTTAAATTTCAATTTCAATTTCGGGCAATTTCGAATAAAATGTAAAATAAAGTGTAAAATTCAGTTATTTACAATTCATTCAGCGTCTTCATATTTTGAAATATTTATTTGTAATTTTCATAAACTCGTAGCAATAATCCAGACGAAGAGAATGTATGCGAAAATTAGTTTGTAATATGAGCAGTTGCCGAGAAATATGCAATTTTGCATGCACCACTTTTCACGTTATTTTGCCTATAAAAGAGTGAATTATTATTCGATTTGCAATATTTTTTTCCATTTGATGCCTAATGCCAATTTGGACTAGGTCAAGCCAAATTTAAATTTTCACTGTGACCGGAAATGACGTCATTTGGGCAAAAACTGTATTTTTAACCTAAAAAACTAATGTTTTATTCAAATGAGTCTGCCTTATAATATTTTTTAAAATTATGATATTTGATTCCCATCAACGAATAGAATGAAGCCATACGACCATACAGATACCACAAAATGGTTTCTAACTTGTACGGTTACAGAGAAATAGGCGATCTTCTATAAGTCACTTTTCAAGGTTTTTGGTCTATAAAAGTGTCAATTATTATTCGATTTTTATAATTTTTTTACCATTTTATGCCTTATGCCATTTATGACTTCTATGAACCAAGTTAACATTTTCAATATCACCGGAAGTAATGTAATTTTTGCAAAAAAACGTATTTTTAGCCTTCAAAACAAACATTTTTTTGAAGGGATTTAAATTTATTATTCGTTTAACTTTATAACGTCTGACTCTAATGGGCAGTAAGACTGAATCAATACCATCATATTGATATCAAGAAAAGGCTTCTAGTATGTTCCCTTGTCGAATAATAACCAATTTTCCGAGGGTCACTTTTAAGTTTTTTACCTTCTTAATTTCAGTTTATGGGTTATAGGTTAATTATTTATTGCCCGATATCTATAAAAAAAAGTTTGCATTTTGTATGTTGCGAATTTTCGACTTATTTTTCACCTATAAAAATTTCTTTCGGCACCGGAAGTGACGTAATTTTGCCATAATTTACAATTTTGACCGGTCTTTTCGCCAGCAAATATTACTTTTACATATGATAGAGGGTGTCACTGAAGCAAAACAACTAATGTATAGTTTGGTAGCTCAATGGATCGGCTATGGTATAATAAACTTCCTGTATGATTCCTGAAAGCCGGTTCAGTGCTGCTTGCAGGTCTAGTTAGGCTTTCAGACTTTCGTCTGAAAGCCTATTGTGATTACTAAAATTATTATTTTTTGTTTTTTTATTATTATTATTATTTACCGCGGGAGCCTATTTCTCTATGATCGAAAGGAGATACCGATTTGCGGTTCACCTTTCTATCAGGAAATCAGGTGGTGGCTACTCAATAAAGCAATTTTCAAACTTCTGCTCAGACCGGAAGTGACCGAGCTTTGTACGTTGTCAAAAAATTGAAAATTGGCTATAGTTTCGTCAATTCTTTCTCCATTTTCAAACAAATCACATTTTTGGAAAGCCTGAAACTTTTCTGAGACAATGGCTATCTCACATTTTTCAATTTCGAACATTCATCTATGACTTTTATCGTTCGAAAATTGAAAACATGTTGTTTACGAGACAATTTTTGTTATTTTTCAAAATTTTCAAATTTGACCTACATTTTTGGATACCTGAAGTCCATCCAATTGTAGAAATATAAGTTTCATTCAGAGTTATCGCCCTTTATTTTTCGATTTTTTTCGAATTTTCTTCCCATTTTGTGAGCTGTGGTTTCGTTTTACGGTCGAATTGATCTTTCTGAAACTGATGGAACATGAAGTTATAGTCCAATACCAACTGATAAAGCAATTTCGACAAGGATCCTTAAACCGGAAGTGGTCGAAATAGTGTGCAATATTTTGAAAAAAATGCAAAAAATGGATGTTTTGGTGGAAAACGTGATTTCTCCGTCCGATATTAACAGATTAAACAAATTAAGGTACCGTTGGATGCCAAGAGGAATGGACTATCGTTTGATACCCAAATCACACGGATACTATGAAACGGCAGTAAAATATGGCACGCTGAAAATCAAGTATTTTTTGATTTGGAGCGTTTTTGGACGCCTGTATCTCGATAACTACCCCAGCGATTTTTATGAAACGTTCTCTATCGAGAGTCCTTTCGGTAGTCTTGTGTACAAAACATTCCATTAAGACTTTGAAATATCTGGAATAGGTCAAATAACGGACTGAAAATCGAAAAAAGTCGAAAAATCGTGAAATTTTGGAAAATGCTCTACTATTTTTTTATTTTAAGAGATTTTCTAAAAAAGTTTATATTTTCAGATAGCTGACCTAATTACGATTCTAACGATGTATAATACGTATGTAGTTATTGAAATTTAATTTTCCATATTTTGTCATTTTTGCATTTTTGGCAATTTTAAACATAAGATTTCTCAGGGGCATTTTATCTGATCAGATAATGTAATATATCATTACACGGCCCTGCGGTTATTTTAGTGCCCAAACCGGTTATTAAAACTATCCCGACAATAATCTCCATACCGGAAGTATTCAAAAAATGAAAAAAAAGGGTTACAAAAATTGGCACTCTTACGAAAAACTTCATATCTTCGTTAGATAAAAGCAGACCAAAAGAACTAAAGTGCCGTCGGGTAGCACTATTAATGGACTATCATATGGCATCTAAATAATACGATTTCGATGATGGGAGAATAAATTATTGTATGCCAAAAATCTAGTATTTTCCGATTTTTTGACATTCTGAGACGCCATTTTCTCGAAAACGACGCCTACGATTTTTATTAAACTTTTCTTACTCAAAGTCCTTTCGGTTGTCTATATAGTGAATCCAAGATGAAAAGCATTGAAATAATATAGTTGGTCAAACAATGGCCCCAAACTTTGAAAAAAAATGAAAAATTGTTAAATTTTTGTAAATGCTCTTTAATTTATCTTTTTTTACAAAACCACTCAATGGATGTTTCTGACACTTGTGGTACAGAAAGTTAAGTATCCAAAGAACTTCGTAAAGCTATCACAATAACGATCGTAAAACCGGAAGTAGTCGAAAAAATGTCCGATATTTTGAAATTTTTTTATTTTTTTACGAAAACCTTTTTTATTTATGAATATTTTTTGATGATATTTTACACAGGGTTACACAGGGTTAAAATATCATCGTACTTGAGCAGAAATGAGAAAAAAAATTGTCTCGGTAATTTGCGTTAGCCGCCATCGCCTAATTTAGTTTTTCGTACCCAGAAAAATTATTTATTGTTCGATTTGTATAAAACAAAGTCCATATGCTCCGTGGTCCCAATTGTAATTTTTTTTGTTACGGTGAAATTTTTCTGTAGGCAACGGAAGTGAGTCAAGTGACGTAATGTTAACAAAAACTACAATTTTGACAGTTCGGTACCACTTTTTGAAAGCAAATATTTTTTTTTTCAAAACTGATATAACTAAAAGGATGAACCCTGCAAAGGTGCACAAAATTCTCAGCTCATATTTTTAAATTTCAATTTCATTTTCGGGCAATTTCGAATAAAATGTAAAATAAAGTGTAAAATTCAGTTATTTACAATTCATTCAGCGTCTTCATATTTTGAAATATTTATTTGTAATTTTCATAAACTCGTAGCAATAATCCAGACGAAGAGAATGTATGCGAAAATTAGTTTGTAATATGAGCAGTTGCCGAGAAATATGCAATTTTGCATGCATCACTTTTCACGTTATTTTGCCTATAAAAGAGTGAATTATTGTTCGATTTGCAATATTTTTTTTCCATTTGATGCCTAATGCCAATTTGGACTAGGTCAAGCCAAATTTAAATTTTCACTGTGACCGGAAATGACGTCATTTGGGCAAAAACTGTATTTTTAACCTAAAAAACTAATGTTTTATTCAAATGAGTCTGCCTTATAATATTTTTTAAAATTATGATATTTGATTCCCATCAACGAATAGAATGAAGCCATACGACCATACAGATACCACAAAATGGTTTCTAACTTGTACGGTTACAGAGAAATAGGCGATCTTCTATAAGTCACTTTTCAAGGTTTTTGGTCTATAAAAGTGTCAATTATTATTCGATTTTTATAATTTTTTTACCATTTTATGCCTTATGCCATTTATGACTTCTATGAACCAAGTTAACATTTTCAATATCACCGGAAGTAATGTAATTTTTGCAAAAAACGTATTTTTAGCCGTCAAAACAAACATTTTTTGGAAGGGATTTATATTTATTATTCGTTTAACTTTATAACGTCTGACTCTAATGGGCAGTAAGATTGAATCAATACCATCATATTGATATCAAGAAAAGGCTTCTAGCATGTTCCCTTGTCGAATAATAACCAATTGTCCCAGGGTCACTTTTAAGTTTTTTACCTTCTTAATTTCAGTTTATGGGTTATAGGTTAATTATTTATTGCCCGATATGTATAAAACAAAGTTTGTATTTTGTATGTTGCGAATTTCCGACTTATTTTTCACCTATAAAAATTTCTTTCGGCACCGGAAGTGACGTAATTTTGCCATAATTTACAATTTTGACCGCTCTTTTCGCCAGCAAATATTACTTTTACATATGATAGAGGGTGTCACTGAAGCAAAACAACTAAAGTATAGTTTGGTAGCTCAATGGGTCGGCTATGGTATAATAAACTTCCTGTGTGATTCCTGAAAGCCGGTTCAGTGCTGCTTGCAGGTCTAGTTCTTCTTATTATTATTATTTTTTTTTTTCCAATTTGCTTATATCTCAGCAACTTCTTGTCGGATCGATACAATGTCTTCAGTTTTACTGGGAAAGTGGGTGTGACTTAGAGATTAAAGCTATTCCCGGCATTCTGCGACATTGCGAAATGTCCGAAATCACCGAAAATGTCGTTTTTTGAAATATTGCCGTAATATTAACAATAATCATTGGATTTTAACATATGATGCATTTTGACATAGCCAGAAACAGGGGACATAGCTATGTTACTTTTGATTTTTGATTTTCGACGAATCTTGGAAGATATTAGGCGCCAAATTTTGAAAATTTAAATTTTTACAAAAAACTTTTTTATTTATTAATATTTTTATATGACATTTTAATCAAGGTTAAAGAGTCATCTGATTTGAACAAAAATGTCAACATTTTTTGTTTCCGTAATTTTCCTTGGCCGCCATTGGCTAATTCAGTTTTTCAGTCCTACATTAATTATTTATTGTTCGATTTGTATAAAACCATGTTCATATGTTCCGTGGTTCAAAATGCCATTTTTTTTGTTACCGGTGAATTTTCCTGTAGGCACCGGAAGTGGCGTAAATTCAGCAAAAACTACAATATTGACAGTTCGGTACAACTTTTTGAAAGCAAATACTATTTTCTACTAATCTGATCTTACTCAAAAGATGCGCCCTGGAAAGGTGAACAAAATCTCGGACTCAGTTTTTTTAATTTCGATTTTGTTTTCGGGCCATTTCGGTTAAAAGGTAAAAAAAGGGGTAAAAATAAGCTATTTACAACCCATCCAGTGTCTTCATATATTAAAATATTTCTTCGATACTTTCATAAACTTGTAGCAATAATCCATACAAAGAGAATGTATGTGAAATTTAGTTTGTTATATAAGCAGTTGCCGAGAAATGGGCAATTTTGCACGAGTCACTTTTCACGTTATTTTGGCTGTAAAAGAATCAATTATTATTCGATTTTCAATTTTCTTTCACTGTCTGTTGCCTATTGCCACAGTCGACTATTCCAAACCATTTTAACACTTTCACTGTTACCGGAAGTGACGTCATTTAGGCAATAACTGAATTTTTAGCCTTAAAAATACATTTTTTATTCAAATGAGTATTATTTGTAATATTTTTAGAATTATGAAATTTGGTTCCCATCAACAAATAGAATGAACCGATACGATCATATAGATACCACAAAATGGTTTGTAACTTGTACGGTTACAGAGAAATGGATGATTTTCCACAAGCCACTTTTTACTTTATTTTGGCTCTAAAAGAATTAGTTATTATTCGATTTTCACAAAATTTTCACCATATGATGTCTTATGCCATTTACGATTTCATAGAACTAATTTAACTTTTTTAGTATCACCGGAAGTGATGTCATTTTGTCAAAAACTGAATTTTTAGCCTGCAAAACAGATATTTTATTCAAATAAGTCTGATTTGTAATGTTTTCAAAATTATGATATTTGATTCCATTCAACAAATGGATTGAACCCATACGATCATACAGACACCAAAAAATGGTTTCTAACTTGTGCGGTTGCAGAGAAATAGTCGATTGTCTACAAGTCACTTTTCAAGGTTTTTGGTCTATAAAAGTGGCAATTATTATTCTATTTACATAAAATTTTCACTATATGATGTCATATGCCATTTCGGATTTCATAAAACTAATTGAACATTTTCATTATCACCGGAAGTAATGTAATTTTGTCAGGATCACTTACAAGTAACAGATGTATAAAATGAATTGATATTTACTGGATTTGGTTGATTCTGCGTCCAATTTATTTGATGTGTGCAATGCTTATGGGGAAACCTGTTTAATGGTTTCATTGGTACCGGAAGTGACATATGTTCAAGGGTAACGTGGCACCGGAAGTGACATGTTAAAGGGTAACGTGGCACCAGTGAAACCCGTCATTCCTGCATGCAGGTCTAGTTTTATTGTTGAAGTTTTCTTTTATTTTTAAATTGTCCCATACGCGCATATACGCTCAAAGTGTTGCTTACAATCGTGAATATAAACATTAAATTAGTGATAAAAAATATTGCTGGGGACGGAAACCCCCTGGAAATTGGCGATTCCTGGAAATCTGCACCGTGTCGGGTTCCAAAGGGACGCAACTCCACCAAAATTATGGGTACAGACCACTGTTAATAGCTTGACTGACTTTGACAAGAGAAATGTCATCGAATGACTAGTGTGTATTATTAGACTTATAAGTGTAATTTGAAATGCAGATCAGATGCTATTTTTGAAAGTATAATTAATACAGTCCATTTTAATTGAGAGCATTACAGTTCCATAATGAATGCTAATTCATCAGATTCTGAAGATGATAGCTTTCATCTAACCATTGGTTCAGAAACTGAAGTAAGTACATGCATGCTATACATAGAAGTGTTTTTGAAGCCTGAAGTATTATCCAGTAGGTTTTAAAAAAAAATCTGATTACACTACCGTGGTTGTACTTCTACTCAGATATATCTATTTGTTTCAGGAAGAGTTTTAGAGTAAACTAAAAGGAGCACAAATTGACAAAGAGTTATTAGTATGGTAGACCTATATTTTGGTATTCAGGAGAGTGCTGGTTTGGAGAAAAATCTGTTTTTATTTACATTATTTACATTGAATTGATCTGTTTACTACAGTTACCTATATAAATCATTGATAAATAATTTCCTTTCAATTCTTATTTATTTAATTTTTTTTAATATATATTTTTTTTTGCTTATTTATATATTTATCTTATTTTATTTTTTATTTATTTTTTTTTTGTTTTTTGGGGGGGGTATTATTAATATTAGTATATAATGTTATTTTTAATATTATGACACTGTTAGTTAACAACATAAATGGTTGATAAATAGTTTTATTTTAATAGTTCAAGTTTATTTAAATTATTTTTAATTTATGGGGTGGTAGTATTATAAATTTTAGCAAGGAGGAGAGTATTATAAATTTTATGATATAGAAATATGGGTATGTGGATAAATAATTTTATTTTATGTATTTATTTATATATCTTTCTTTTTTTTTAAATATTTTGTTAACATGTACTTATCTGTTATTTTTTATTATTTGAATACTCAGAAACAAAGTCTTGTTTAAATATGTTGATTCCATTGTATAATTGTTAATGATTTATACCCTAAAGTTAAAGTAATTTTTTAATCTTCTGTACCGTTATTACAAACATTATAAAATAAACTTCTAGACCTATATGTAAAGTGTCTGCATGTTTGTGTTGGTGAGTACATAAGCTTAATTTTGGTGAAATAATTATGTCTGTACTAGGGTTGTCACGATTAATCGGTTTAGTCGTAGTCGATTCGGTTTCTAGCTCAAACCGATTCACACTTTGAAAAATCGGTAGTCGTTTCATCCAATTTATATTTATACAAATACATATGTTTGACTTTTACTCTCTGTGAAACACACTGCTGAATTGCTGCCTATTAAAACCATACGGAAACTGCGTCTTTCAAGACGCAATACAGTGGCACGATCTCAATGTCGCACGGAATTCTTCGCCTACCATATTAGGCATGGCTTACTACGAAATGTGTAAAATAGTTGATATTGGCGGGAAATAGTTGTCAACAACGGACAGTAACAGACATTCGATAATATCTTAGGCATGGACTGAAAGCATGCCGCACGAGACGGGGAAGTTGGCTGTGCCTTTTTACGGCTGATAAACAAGCAATGTAATTTTATTGAAATTCCGTTTTATAAAGTCAATAAAGAAGAACAATATAATCGAACGATTTCCGCACAAATTCCTCCAGTGTAAATTAATTTTAAATCCAGTTGTAATTTATTATTAAATTCAGAATCAGAACGTGTCGTTACTGCATACGAGACAACGTATAAACGAGTTCCTAACATTGCCAATCAGGAGGATCTTCTATTCGCCCCCTCGGCATATGTTGCCGTCTTTTTAAGGTATCCAGACAACTCATCCCAAAGACAACTCATCCCAAGACAACTCATCCCAATATAAGACAACTCATCCCAAGTTAGAAGACAACTCATCCCACTATAAAAGACAACTCATCCCAACTTTAAAACATGGGTAGAGAGAGACTAAGGTTATAATTTATAAGACAACTCATCCCAACAAATATAAGTGATATTTGTTTCAATACAGTTGCTATCTTTGAAGACCACTCAGACCAAAACCAATCGGATTATGTTATCGTAATCAAATTGATAATGATATTGTTGTTTTAATTAAACTGATGATTAGTGTTTGTTTTATTAAAATCGATATTGTTGTTATAATAAATTGATGATTACTGTTTTTATTTACCTCTATTACAAGCTAATTAAATTGGTGAAGCACTTCAAAGACAAATATTATAATGTTTATTAAAATGATTTGAGTAAGTGTCAAAGCTGAGGTATTGTATAAAAATACTGAAATCAAATATTTTAAATTAACTTTTTAATACACTTTTTATTTTGTGTGTTAACCAATTGCATGTTTTTACCAACTTTCAACCCACGAAGTGTAAATACATGTAATTTAATTAACCTGTCCATAATATCATATAACATATATTGGATGTTAAATCTGTAAATGACTGATAGCTGTATAGTTTGTGAATCAGTAGTTTGCCCAAGACAGGGGGCTGTTCAGTGTGACGGGTGTGAACGATGCCAGCATAGAACTTGTAATACTGGTAAGACTTTAATGTCAACTAATGAGTAATGGAAGATTTCAAAAGTAATGAGTAATGGAAATGTAATTAATTACGTTCCAAAAATCATGTAATGGTCTTGCATTTCAATTACATATAAATATTTACATATGATAAACATCAAATTTGATAGCAACAAAGAAATAAATTAGGTGTATCTGACACAAATCCAATTCATTATTTTTTTAATTTTTTTTTAAAGATTTAAATTAAATTATAAGAAGGCATTCAACATTTTCTTTTATTACTTTTTATGTAGGATTCTTCTTTAGACATGTGACCTAAAAAAGTGAATCTTTGAGAAAAAGATTACTTTAATCAAAGATTAAGTGTTAATTTACAGTCAATCATTCAGTCAATCAATCAGTCAGATTAAAAGACAATAGTTTTACTACACTTTAATCTTAATCTCAAGGTAACAAGTGACAAATCAAAGAATGGCTTTCAATTATCTCATTATTTTATGGTTACTTAATGTATTAACCATCATATATTTTGTAAAAGAATCATGCTGAATAATTTATCAGTTATACAATATATTATAGACAAACTATTTGGATTGATTAAGAATCTTATAAAATTACTGAAAAGAAAATTCAGTTAATCAAGACTTTCAATTCATTTTTCAAGACAAGCAGTGAAAGCATCAGATTTATCAATGACAGAGGCAATGGTGACATGCAAGGTCGTAAATAATGGTACCGAACGAGGAAAAATGAATGTAACTTGGAATGAGGGGGGGGGGGGCAGGTTAAAAGTTGGGATGAGTTGTCTTTTGACTTGGGATGAGTTGTCTTTTGACTTGGGATGAGATGCCTTTAAATGTAGGATGAGTTGTCTTTTATTCATTGGGATGAGTTGTCTTTGGGATGAGTTGTCTGGTATTCCTTTTTAAATGTCACGTGTTTTTTTGTACCATCTTTTGCGGCTTCTCTCGTTTAAATATCATGTAAGGAAAATGTTGTACAAGTGAATTGTAATCTATTGCCAGTTTCGGATTGTTAATTAGCAGTTAAAGCCGGAGGGGTAAGTCAGAACACGGGAATGTCTTACTTAGCTCAGCCTCGTAACTGCCAATTTAAACGATTTATTCCGACATATCTTTAGTATAAACTCAAATAAATGTACTACAATAATATACAATCAGCTATTCGGTATTGACACATCATTTTATAATTTACTTATGAACAAACAATAACATGAAAAAAAACTCGGAACGCTGTACAGACATTGATTGACATTACGGAATTTATACGGCATCCGATTAATCGGCACCGATATGATTTTTGGCTGGACGATTAGGCCTAACCGATTCAAGAATTTTGTAATCGTGACAACCGTAGTCTGTACGACTTTTGGTTTCTGAGATATGGAGTGGGGTTGAAAATTGAAGCAAAATGGCCAATTTTGCAAACAAGGGGTGCTGGGATGTAGCCAGGATTTGCTGAGTGGTGGAAAAAAATTTTTTTGGAGGGGGGCGTGGTCTTTTATGAAAATTCAATCCTTCCTGGTGTATTTCCAGAGCATCTGCTGCCTTTTTGTTGTATTTGCTTCAGTACAAATCAAATTTACTTAACTTTTATATTTACATATTCATCAAATTTTTACCAAATTAACTTAATTTCATCAATGATCCAATGATACAGAGACTCTTGCAGGGTGCTAAAAACTTATGTAATTGGTATTACATATACCATTTCAAATTAATTTACTAAAAAAAAGATCAGTTTCAAAGATTCTAAGTCAAAAGCCTCTGGTAGTCTCTAGTACAGTTCTATGATTACATGATGTAGTGACTAACGTAATATTGAATGATAAGTAAAACAGTACACTCGCCTTGCCGCCTAATTGATTTATTTTGTGGCAAGTGTAAATAAAATGGACTGTAGCCCAACTGTCTCTCGGATTTAATTTAGATTCGGTAGAATTAACGCAAGAATGAGTACATTAAAAATTGGTCGTAAAACCGAACGTACGACACCATTTACGACATCCAACACTTCAACATTGAAATGCCGTAAATTGGTCTGGGTGGCCTATTTACGGCAAATATACAATTCAAAGACCGTATAGAATAAGAATTATAAATTGATGAATACTCCTTTTTTAAAATAATTTAGGATGAAAGGGTTTACTACGGCACACAAAATTAAATTATGCCGTGGCAGACATGGTTTGCGTCGGCTTTTACTCTATGACTATGGCTTTGCCGTTTGCCGTGGTAAATTTCGAGCGATGAGGTTGTGTACGTACAGTCAGCAGAGTGAAAGAAGGATGAATCATGAATGGGTTTATTAAATACGACTGGGCGGGTTTCCTCGATTTTTTCTTTGTGCTGGGTGGCAAGAAATAGTGCCGGGCGCAAGCGCCCGGCGCCGCCCAGCGTGGCTACATCCCTGGGGGTGTGCCAGTTCGCGTTACTAAACGGACTGCAACTCAGCCTATTCTGTGCCGATTTTGATAACCTTGGTGTTGTTACAATACTGAGATGTACAGCTTTCAGAAAATATCAAGCATCTAGAGAAAAAAAATAATATTTCAAAATAGCTGCCGGTCGCTACTAGGCCTGGTTAGTACTATTTACTACTATACCCCCGGCCCCATACCTATTGGTTTCGATTAATTTTTGTCAACAGCAGATATATCTGTATGCTTTCGACGGATGTTCAAATAAAAAAAGGCACTTACCTTCAACTTTACTAAGCTGAACTTCAAATCGTATGTGAAATAACTTTATCTGACTTTAAATCAATAGCATCGTTACTTCCACGGGAAAAAAAAATTAAAAATGCCGCCATTTTAAATTCCCAGAATTCCGTAGGTCAGACGAACACATAAAAATATATTTAATAAATAATTAAAGCGGTGTAGATAAATAACAGCAATAAACGTATCCTATTTTAAAAAAAAAAAATCAATGTCAATAGAAACAATATAATATATCCCGATATAAAACATCAATTGTGTAAAAATCGTGACCTTGACCTTTCCCAACACGTCGACCGTACCTTGTTGATAAAACACGCGGCTGTTTCTGATAATGAATCTATTCATATAATTGTTTCTATATGTTCTAGAATATTATATATAGGGGTTACATAACTACTTAATATTGTTAAAAGAATAATCAGATCTGAGAAGTTTAATTTTTAAAGAGAGGTTTTTATCGTAACTTAAAAAAATGGAACTTGTCTTAGCCATACCACACGTCTGCCCTACCTTCATTAATAATTATAATATACGCCTTTTTTTATATGCTTTTACAACTTATATATTTAAGTGTTGAGCTTTTTAAATTCTAAATAATAAAACAACAACAGTAAGAACGCATTGATTTAAGCAATATTGTTTTATATAGAGCTGAATTGTCAAAAATGTAAGGATTTATAAACAAACAAGCCAAAAAGGTTATTTTGATTTATCACCTTATTACACTTGTACAAAGGTACATGAAAATCTTAAATAATAATCATTCATTTTATATTTTCTAATGATGAAAGTTACTACAGTACATTTAATAAATTTAATTATATCGATAAAATAAGGTATCAGAAGTCCGATAACTTTTGGTCTTGAGCAAGTCTGATTTGTGTACCATTTTTCGACAATCAAACTTTATTTGTTTTATCAAATTTTTGAGTATCAAAATTGATAGAGAAATGGGGTTTAACATCCATTCGACTAAAAGCGAGGTAATATCGGGACTTGATGTATAATTAATGGATAAGAATTTAAAACAGTGTCTAGACATATATATAGCACAGGGTATTTTTTACGGTCCATCAACCGCTCTTGTTGCTGCTAATTCAGCTTGCAAATGAGATTTTTTTTTTATGAAAATGTGTCGAGTGGACATTAAACCCCATTTCTCTCTCTCTTTTTATGAAAAGTTGGCGGCTGATTGTAAATAATGTTTGACTAGCTTGGAGGTCACAGGTTCGCTCCAAGTGTTGGCCAAGATAGTTCATCAGGAATACATCCAATGTTGTTTCCACTCTTCAGTGGTGTAGTACGGAGGCTTGACAAAAACAGTTGTCTAGTCGTTCAGATGAAACGAAAAACTGAGGTCCCATGTACACATTGGCATTCACTTAAAGATCCCCTGGCAGTTGGTATTCAATATCGAGTAGACCTTATCACTGCTGTCCAGACAAAACTCCCTAGTAATGCACTGGCTGGGAGTTGGATGGCTTAAAGTTATATTCCCAGGTACAAACTGGGTGATTTGATGATATATTAGAACTAAAAACATATTCAAACTAATTATTTTATCATAATTTTGCTTCAAATCGTTCTCAAAACATTGTAATTGACGAGTACATAGCCTGCTATAAAAATCTATCGAAAGAGACCATGTTTGCGTCAGGCGCTTACACCTCTCCGTAACCAATGGCAACGTCGGCGGAGGACAGGGGAGAAGACGATGTTGTCTGTAAGCGCTGACTATTTACTACAAATATCGAATCCTAATTAAATTCTCAGATCATCCACTGCCCGTGTCTTTTTCCGTGATTTTTATCCCAGAAATTGTTGTACGTCAAACTCTAAATAAAGTATTTCAACATGTACACAAATCGCTCAAGTTCGCGTGCAGCCTTTCATAAAGTATTTCAACATGTACACAAATCGCTCAAGTTCGCGTGCAGCCTTCAACTCCAAGCGTGCAGGTATCCTTATTTGTCGGGTTGACTATTAAGGGAACCTCTTTCATTTTTGTCCTGTATACACTCCATGAGTGTTTTTCAGGGAATCCAGTATTTTTCTAGTAAGATTGGATATCTCTACTTTCCATATATACCAAAATTGTCATACTTTTATAGGCAATAACCACCCGATAAATACTTATCTGAGAACCCAACTTTAATGCTTAGCGTGTGTGTGTTGTATCATGAGGTATATGTCATTGAGTCAACTGGTTTCCTCCCACTGATGGGAATCACGGTGGCTAAGTGGGTAAGGATCGCAGCCTGGAGGTCTTGTGTTCAATCCCTGCATTGGCCAAGAAAGTTCATACAGATTTTTCAGAGTGTTTCCCCCTTGTTAATGATACATGATGGAGGGCCTGACAAGGACAGCTGTCTAGTCGCGCGGATGATACGAAAAACCAAGGTCCCGTGTACACATTGGCGTGCACGTAAAAGATTCCTTGGCAGTTGGAATTTGATTTAAGAGTAGGCCATAGTGTTGCTATCTCTGCAAAATTTCCCTCATAGCACACTGTAGTGTGTATGCCCATCTTCATTAGCCCAGTTTGGTGCAGAAAAGTAGGACGTTAAACCCCATTGAATTTCATTTCCTCCCACTGCTAAAGACCCCTACAGACAAGCGAATTATTGAAATAAAATTAAACCATATGTTTGTCTTGAAATGACCTAGTTTGTCTCAAGTGGACATTAAACCCGATTTTGTTCTCTCTCTCCTTGATTTCGGTTGCAAAACCACATAGAAAGGCTATTTATTGAACAACTTTTAAATTTCTGTAGTCACAGACTCGAATAGTAAGGAAAATGTGTTTATGAACTGCAAAGTATTTTATTTTGGCATTACATTTATGACCCCGGAGACACAGTGACTAAGTGAGTCACACACTGGCTGGCTAGCTTGGAGGTCACCGGTTTGCTCCCAGTGTTCGTCAGGATTTTCAAATGTGGTTTCCGCTTGCCAGTGCCGTGGTGGCGGTCGGAGCTCCTGACAAGGACAGTTGTCTAGTCTTTGGGATGGGTTTAACGTCCACTCGACACAAACTAGGTCATTTCGGGACATGATCACTTTGAGAGAGAGAGAGAAATGGGGTTTAACGTCCACTCGACACAAACTAACATATGGTTTAATTTTTTATTTCAATAATTCGCTTGCGCGTTGGGGTCTTTAGCTGTGGGAGGAAACCGGAGGTTGGACAGACTGATCACTTTGAAAAACCTTGAAGATGCTCTAATCCGATTGACTTGAAATTTATACACAATGTTTAACTAACTGAGAGGAGGATGCCTATTACGTTTTGTATAGTAAATGTTCGCTGAGGGCAGAACTAGAAGCCAAACAAATTCTATTGATTTCTGATAATTAAATGTGACACCCCTTGTCGACTGCCCGGACGATTTAGCTGCTGTGGGTTCCCTTTTGTGCCAAGAAGTTGATTTGTTCCGCTCTTTGCAATTCCTTAAAGGTTCTTTGACACTTCTAAAAATTATTTGTATTTTGTAGTTTATTCATTTTGACTAAAGTGCACATAATTATATTTTATATTATAGAGAATGTTTAATATATATATAAAAAAAAACTTTTTCAACAGAATTTACGATGAATGTAAATTTGTTACTTTTGAGGCGAAATATAAGTGCAATGAGTCTGAATTCAATGAAAAATAATAATTTCTATAATATTCAATACATTGTAATTGCGTATGCATGCACTTAATCTTTCCTTAAACTACCCCCCTCAGATGACTAAATATTGGGGTGATTTAGTCAATGATTAAGTACAAGTCAACGTTCGAGAATACCACATTTTATGGTATTCTAGAACAATGATTAACTCAATGATTAGGCTAATCAAAGTTTATAAAAATCTTAGCTTAAAATTTAATCAGCCTTTCAGAATATGGCTGGTGGAAAAGTCAGAGATTAAATCTATGATTAGCACTAATCCACTTTCGAGAATACGGGCCACAGTGACTAAGTGAGTCACACACTGGCTGGCTAGCTTGGAGGTCACCGGTTTGCTCCCAGTGTTCGTCAGGATTTTCGAATATGGTTTCCGCTTGCCAGTGCCGTGGTGGCGGTCGGAGCTTCTGACAAGGACAGTTGTCTAGTCTTTGGGATGGGACGAAAAACTGAGGTCCCATGTACACATTGGCATGCATGTAAAAGATCCCCTGGCAGTTGAAATTCAATATAAGAGTGGGCCTTAGTGTTACTGTCTGTACAAAACTCCATGGTAACGCTCTGGCTGGGGGTTGGATGACCAAATGGTTAGCATGTGCTCATTGTATCATTCGATTCCCTTGTTGGATGTGACAAGGAGTGGGATCGTCTGTCCAATCTTGTACCTTTTGTCCAGGTCCTCCGGTTTCCTCCTACTCCTAAAGAACCCTTATTAAACCTTATCTTTGTCCTGAAATGACCCAGTTTATGTGGAGTCGACATTAAACCCCATTTATTTTCTCTCCCTTTGGATGGTGCCACAGCCAGTTTTTTGTCTATGTGGGTAAGACGCTTGCTCGCTAGCCTGGAGGTCTGGTGTTCGATCCCTGCATTGGCCAAGAAACTTCTTCCAGATTTTCCAACGTGGTTTCCTCTTGTCAGTGATGCAGAATGGAGAGCCTGACAAGGACAGCTGTCTAGTTATTTGGATGTGGTGAGAAAACCGAGGTCCTGTGTACACATTGGCGTGCACATTAAAAATCCTGTGGCAGTTGGAATTTGATATAAGAGTAGGCCGTAGTGCCCCTGCCTGGGCAAAATTCCCCTCATAGCACACTATATGATGTACGCCTGTCATCATTAGCCCAGTTTACGAGCAGAACATTTTCGTTAATATTTTGTCTATAAATAGTCTACAGGTTGCAGTTAGTAACAGATTTGTTCCATCTCGGTATGGGGGTCACGGTGGCTAGGTGGATAAGGCGCTGGTTCGCTAGCCTGGAGGTCGGGTGTTCGATCCCTGCATTGGCCGAGAAAGTTCATCTCGATTTTCCGGCGTGATTTCCCCTTGTCAGTGATGCAGAAGGAGGGCCTGACAAGGACAGCTGCCTAGTCGTTCGGATGGGACGAAAAACCGAGGTCCCGTGTACAAATTGGAGTGCACGTAAAAGATACCTTGGCAGTCTCAATTCCATCTAAGAGTAGGCTTTAGCGCCGCTGCCCGGGCAAAATTTCCCTCATAGCACACCGTATGGCGTATGCCCGTCTTCCATTAGCCCAGGTTAGGTGCAAAAGAGTAGGACGTTAAACCCCATTTCATTTCATTTCATTTTTCCATCTCGGTATGATCCACCATAGGGTTGTACCTATTTATATTGTTTCATGTCGGAGTCCCAGGGGCAGAACCATCCCAACTTTTTGTAGTTTTTTTTTTTGCCTACAGGCTGCAATTCTGAATGAATCATTTTGGAACTTGGTATATTTATTCCTTATTATACCGTAAGGGTATTAACAACTATCAATTTTGGTGCATGGCTCGTCCTAGGGGTCGTGCCACACCCACTTTTAGTTAAATATTATACAGGTTACAATTATTAACAGTTTTGTTCAAGTTTCCTAAAAGAATGCTTAAAATGTAGAATTTGGTTAACTTAGATGTTTTTTTTAATTATGGTTTGATAGCTAACAATCAAAAACTAACAGTAATTTAATTGTTGGTATCCTGATATTAATCTGACATTTGTTTACGTAAGAAAATAACAGATAAAAAAATAACAGTAATTTTATTGTTAGTATCCTAACATTTTAAAACTGACATTCTTTTCGGTTAGACAACATGGGTAAGGCGCTGGCTCGCTAACCTGGAGGTCAGGTGTTCGATCCCTGCATTGGCCGAGAAAGTTCATCTCGATTTTCCGGCATGGTTTCCCTTGTCAGTGATGCAGAAGGAGGGCCTGACAAGGACAGCTGCCTAGTCGTTCGGATGGGACGAAAAACCGAGGTCCCGTGTACAAATTGGAGTGCACGTAAAAGATACCTTGGCAGTCTCAATTCCATCTAAGAGTAGGCTTTAGCGCCGCTGCCCGGGCAAAATTTCCCTCATAGCACACTGTATGGCATATGCCCATCTTCAATTAGCCCAGGTTAGGTGCAGAAAAGTAGGACGTTGAACCCCATTTCATTTCATTTCCGTTACACAATAAAAATTAGGTTTATGCTAGATTCGCATTAGAAACTAATGTTCAATTAAAATTATGACATAAAACTAACGTTACATTAACGTTAGATAACTAACGTTAGATAACTAACGTTATATTAACGTTAGAAAATTAACGTTACATTTACGTCAGAAAACTAACCATAAACTAACGGTTAGAAACATGACGTAAAATTTATGTTAGATTAACGTTAGAATTATCACCAATAACACATATATAATTATTTTGTCTGAATTCAGACTATTTATCAATTGTTAGACTGTGCACATACTGGTATGGGTACTTAATCAAGAAGTATTTAGAGCGACAAAAATTGGTAAGAAAGCCGTCATAAAGTTTACGTTAGATTTACGTCATTTTCTGACGCAAAAGTAACCATAACCATTATGACGCAAAAATAACGTAAATTTAACCGTAAAATTTTACCATTATTGGACGCTAACCAAAATCTAACCATAATGACGTAAAAGTAACGTTAATCTAACCATCGATGTTTAGTGGGGTATGACCAAAAATAAGTTCATACGGACTAAATGCCAGAGATTCCTGAACAGATTCTCTGGTAGCGAAAAGAAGTAAACAAATACCCTCGTCCCAATCCTTTTCAAACTCAAACCAATAAGACCTAATCATGTTCTTCAATGTCTGGTGAAATCTTTAAAGGGTGATAGGCACTCGAATTATATTGTTTAATGCCTAACTGGTGCATCACTTGTTGAAATGTACCCGACATAAAGTTGCTTCCTTTGTCAGATTGAATTGACATCGGGAGACCTACGAAAGTGAAGAACTTGATCAAAGCTTTACATATACTCGGAGTCTTAATGTTTCTTAATGGTACTGCTTCAGAAAACCTTGTTGAAGCGCACATCATTGTAAGTAAATACTCATTTCCAGCTTTTGTTTTGGCAATGGTCCTACAAAGTCAGTGATTACACGACTGAAAGACTGTCAAATGCTGGAATGGCTTTCAAAGGATATACTGGGATCTTCATATTTGGCCTTCCTACAACTTGGCAGTTGTGACACGATATGCAACAATTTACAAAATCATGCATTAATTTAGACCAAAAGAAATGACTTAAGGATTTTGTTACATATTTTAGTTACTCCTAAATGACCAGATGTCGGAGTATCGTGAGTTAAAATATCATTACGATATATAGGTGGTACCATAATTTGGAAATATTTTTACATATATTATCTGCAGAGACATCTGGCTGTCTCCACTTTCTCATAAGTACCCCATTTTTAAAAAAAAAAAAAAAATAACCTACTGGGATATTGGCTATATCACCCTTCGGAACTGTCTTATCATAAAGTGCCTTAGTAATAGGATCACTTGCTCGTTCCAGAATTAATAACTCTCTTGGCAACTTTTCAACCCCAGTGTTTTGAAAATCGGAATATTCCACATTTAGTGTTTCCACATCAAGAGAATTATTTATAAATTTTTCAAAATTGTGTCTGAGTGATTAACTACCACTTTATCGCCAACCAAATCATTTCCCAAAATGGGCAAAGAGTGCCGGACACATATAGTGACTGGCCCCGTAATAATATCCGATGTTATGAAAATTTCAAACGAAGGAACCTTTAAAAAAGCCCAACTCTACGCCCTGTAATAAGACACTATTCTCAAATGACTCCTCAGCCAGTGACAATATGCCCTGTATTAAAAAAAACTGAGTAGCCCCTGTATCTCGTAAAAAATTTTTACAGGTTGCAGGTTGGCGTGTTCGCCTATCAGCTACACAAAACCTTCAGAAGTAAAAGGTTTATAGGTTCCGAAAACATCGAGTATACTAGATTTGGTTGACTCTTATTGAATAAAATTCAATTGATTCAGGAAAAGTCTTTCGCCTTTTCCCTCCTTTTAAGTATCCAACATTCGGACAAAAGGTGGCCAAGCTTTTTACAGTAAGACCAACCTGGTCCAAATTTCTTAACGGGTTCAGCACCCAAAAAGCCAGCTTTATCGCTGAGTTTATTTCTGTCCGAATGATCATTTGAGAAACTTAATGTTTTACTTTGAGTAGGATTTGGGTTGTCATTCCTTTGTCTGTTGACTGTATTAAAGTTGCAATAGCATTTTTTTAAGTTATATTTTTAAAATGTATTAAAATAAAGCCCTAAAATAGATTGAACCTATAAACAGTCCTACCTTGTTAAAGAATAATCCTATTAATCCTATAATTCACTATTGCCAGTTGAGAAATTGCCAAAAATATCATTTTCAACTTCAAATTCAAACGTTTGAAGATGGCCGTCCATGGAGAGGAATGGGAAAACAAGTGAGGTAATTGAGTAACTATTTCCTCAATCAACCTGTGTCACCCATTTTAATGCCCCAAAAATTTTGCCCGTGATCGTATAATAGTGAGTTGACAACCTTTTGAGCAAAAGACATAGAAATAATTATGTTTTGACTTTCTTAGAAAATATGAAATTTCCGCTTTAAATGTTACCTTATGGGTGAGTGAATAGTCATCTGCTGCAATTGCAGCAAGTGATAACCTTTCGATTTTCTGTTCGTCTAAATGTGTTTTAATATCTGCATTAACACATTTTTGAATTCTTCAACTAATATCACAAGTTATGTTTAAAAAATAAAGTGCTGACCTAGTTCTAACAAGTCACCTTAACGCAGGGCGTTCAATTTCCCTACAGTTGGATTTTGAATAAAATCTTCGATATTAAATACCATTTTGAAAAACAAGTGTGATTTAAATAATAGTAAATATTGAATTAAGAATTGAACTAGTTAACTCTGTTATGTTCAATCCCGGACACAAGCCCCCAATTCCAGTTACGTGCTAAACCGTGGTAAGTTCAACGAACAGAAAAGAACAGAATAATCGAAATACCGATCTCCAAATATTACCCAACAAGGTTCCAAATATATACAAACTCTTCTAATATATACAAAATAAGAGTAATATTAACATAATATGTATAAACCCTAAAGAGCGACATAAAAACACGTCTTTTCAGAACAAAGGAATTTTCTCTACTGACGCCAACTTCTAGGTCAGTTCCACTTAAAATATGGTAAAAGAAAGGGAGGTAATAATATAAGTCAAATCATAATTTGCCACTTATCTCCCAAAATACTAAAATAAATCTTGACAAAAAATGAAATAGCATATAGTTTATGACTATATTACCTTTTAATAATATCAATTAATATAATATGATACGTACAACTATTGAATACAGATATGTAGGTCAAACAATGTAATATGATACATAACAGTGGGTAAATAATTGGTAGTTTGAGACCATCAGAAGAACAGAAATGCCAAATTACACCCTTGAACTAAAAAAGGGGTTACGCTAAAAGGAAATTCCAATGTCGCTCTCTAAAATGAATCATAACCCCAACCTTTGAGTGATAATGTCGACCACTTGAGAGTGGACAAACAACTGTAGATAGACGGATGGACAGTGCTACTACATTATACACCTACTCTGTTTTACATTTATTTACGGAAGATAACCTTAGAAAAAATGTTATACACCCATACTGTTATGTGGTCTTTTATGGGAAACTAGAGATGAGCTTTCTAGGCCAGCGCACCGATCGATCATGGGACCACCAGATTAGCGAGCCAAAGTCTTACTCACTGAGACACCGTGGCCCCCATCAGTTTGTATATGATATTTAATGAGTAAATTTAAAGACGCAAATATACGCTAAATATAGATCTGATTTCGTGGTAGAAAGAGATAACAATACGATAATAAAAGTTGAATTTCTGCGACATTGTAGCAATGATCATGATGCCAGGTGTAATATTTAATATAGACGTTGGGTTGTTTGCACGGCAAATATATGCTGAACAATTACGTATTGAATGTTATATTTTGAAATCATGTGAACGATGACCCAGGTGTCAAGGCAAGAAAAAGCGCTCGCGGTGAAGCGTGACGAGAATGTTGTGTAACGTGAATGGGTTGTTTGTTGTTTTCCTTAGTGATCTAGTAGGCTGTTGTTGATAGTGTTTTAATCGTTCGATCTTTCAGGTTTTATTCGTTTGTTTTTAGGTCACCTAAATCGATAGCGTATACTATTTTGGGCTATCTGAATGATTTTGAAGTTATGCTTTGTTCTAAGAAACTGCTACCAGTCTGCTTGTGTACACTGTTGTTGAACTGTTGTGTGGTTTTTAACTTTTAGTCTAAAAGCAGTGAATTGTAGTGTTTTAAAATTTAGCCACTTATCTCGATAGTGTAAGCTGGCTAAATTGGGTGGTTTTTTTATTTGTTGTGGGTTTCACCTCGTGTGGTATACGACCTGTGTAACAAGGAGTAATTCAACATGGCTGAACAAACAGGCAAGGAGGTGTGTAGTATTTGCTTGAACGACTTTCAACAACCTGTGATAATTGACTGTCAACATTCCTTCTGTTTCATCTGTTTAGAAGAATATCTGACCAAAACTTCTACTAAAGATCAGTTCCAATGCCCATTGTGTCGTTGTCTTATAAACGGGGATATACAACAATATAGACCTACGCTAAACGTTGATGATAATTCTATAATTAATATTCCACAATGTCATGTATGTACTGAAGATACATGCCAATATTTTTGTCAAGACTGCGAACAATATTTATGTAAATCGTGTAAATCCATGCATGATAAGTTAAAACCTTGTAAAGACCATGTTGTTTGTCGATATGACGAAAACCAAATCGGCCAACAACCAAGGTCAAGCGAAAAAAAGAAAGAAATAACACCCGTCACACATCATAAAGATTTCTGCACTCACCACGAAAGAAAGAAAGTTACGATCTACTGTAAAGATTGTACACTAGCCATCTGTTGGAAATGTTTCGTGGCCAATCATAACGGACACAATTATTTAGATTTGCAGGAGGATGAAGTTAGACAAAATATGAGACAAGATTTAAGAACATTGAATGGTGATTTAGAAACACAAGTTATTAAACTCCAAAAACACTATGATAGTTTAAAAAGTAAATTAAATGAAGTAAAATACTTTACAAAAACTGAATGTGACAAAGTTGATGCACGGGTGAATAAAATCTGCTCAGAATTTCGTAAAATCGGAGAAAATATTAAACAGAAAATGCAGAAAACTGGTAAAGAGGAAGAATCCAAATTGGAGAAATTGATGGAAGGCATTGAAAGACTAACAGAAGATTTAAAAGCTAGTGTTAAATATTCAGTAAATGTATTAGAAGATTCGTCCATTGTTGAAGTTTTACAGAGATTACCTAAAGTTCGACAGGAGAAAGATAAAAGTTGTTGTAGAAAATTGGATATACCTGATGTAAGATATTCAACATTTCAAATAGCAAAGATAGATGAAACTTTGTTAGCTAGTCAACTTGGTAAAATTGTAAGTTGTCATAAGACTATGTTTGAAGATATTTTTAATGTGAATGGTGAATGGCGTACTATATATCGCGGTAAACAACATGTAGTTTCAGGTTTTACATGGAGTATCACTGTATTTGCAGACTTATCATTATATGTTACATTAGACCTGGATGACGTAGTAGATGAAAGTATTACGTCATGTAAAGTTGATGTCAGTTTTAAAGTTATAAATAAAACAGATGATAAATATCATGTGGTTAAACATTGTAAAAAGACTGTTAAACCTGGTGATGTGGACGTTCTTTATACTAATTTCTTTAACTGGAAGAAACTCGTCAACCCTTTCAGTGGCTTTGTTGATGATGATGGAAACTTTAAAATTCAAGTTACAATTAATGAAGTTACGGACATTGAAAGATGTGAATAATTAGGCTTCTGCTATTCTGATTAACAATTACCTAGTATTGTGAATAATTAGGCTTTTGTTATTTTCATTAACAATTATCTAGTACTTTGGACTAGAAGAAAATATTTCTTTATTTTATGTGAATGATTTTTTTATAGAATAATTCCCATGATCGTATAGTAATGATTTGACAACCTATAAAGCAATAGGGGCTATACTATATACCGGCAAACACCAAAAACACCGGAAAACAACCGGAAAACAACATGTTATACTTAATACCGGAAAACACCGGAAAAACACTAAATACAGGAAAACACACTCAATACCGGAAACCATCCTAAATAGGCAACTTGGAGTCCCGGAAAACACACACAAAAACTAAACCTAACCCTAACCCGCAACGGAAAAACCTAACCCTAACCCTAACATGGTGTTTTCCAGTGTTTTCCGGTATATAGTATTGCCGAACAATAGGTATATCAATAATTATATTTTACAGCTTTAATGTCAACTGTCAATTTAGAAATAGTAAAAATAAATGTAAACTATAAGAAGACTTTTAATTTTTTTTATGCAACATCTTCTTATAGCGCCACAGCATTATTCTGACGGCAATATCAGTAAAGGGGTGACGTGGGAGTGATTTTGACGCGTCAGAGCTTTCTAACCAAGTTAGTGAGATAACATACACGTCATAGCTGATGCTTATAATCGGTTCGTTTACATCAGATCACAATTCTTACCAAATGTAAACAATGTCAATTTCCAGTCTTTAAAATGAAATGAAATCAAAAGGGGTTTAACGTCCTATTGTTCTGCTCCTAATGTCCTATTCTGGGCGAATGAAGACGGGCAGACGCCATACAGTGTGCTATGAGGGAAATTGTTGCCCGGGCAGCGGCGCTACGGCCTACTCTTATATCGAATTCCAACTGCCAAGGTTCTTTTACGCGCACGCCAATGTGTACAGGGGACCTCGGTTTTTCGTACCACCCGAACGACTAGACAGCTGTCCTTGTCAGAGCTTCGTCCTGCATCACTAACAAGGGGACACCACGTCGGAAATTCTCTAAAATGACCGGGAGAAGTGGTGGTTCAATGTGTGGTCTCTGGTGCGCTGCCGGTATTGAAAGGTCCTGTGGGTTTTCCGACGCGCCCGTCATCGTTAGTGGGAGCCATGGTGGCTCGGTAAGTAGGACATGGGCCGCCGTTTCAGTGGTGCAGGACAGGGTGAATTGCGAGGGACAATATATAATTGTCCGGATGGGATGATAAACTAAGGTTTCGTCTACACATTGGCGAAAACATAAACGAATCATTTACAGTTGGAATTCGATATAAGGGTAGACCATAGCACTGATGTTCTGACAGTAGTCTCCTCTTACCAAACCTGGGGGTTGGGATGGCCTAGGGGTCTAGAGTGCCGCGCTTCGACCTCTAGCTGGCCGATCACCTCTTGCTTGCGGCTGTGGTTTCGATCCCTGGTGTGAGCGTATGTGGCATGGAGATAGGGACGCCTTCTCAACCTCGTGGGTTTCCTCCGGGCACTCGGGTTTCCTCCCACTGCTAAAGAGCCCTACGAGCAAGCGAATTATTGAAATAAAATCAAAACCATATGTTAGTCCCGAAATGACCTAGTTTGTGTCGAGTGGATGTTAAACCCCATTTCTCTCTCTCTTACCAAACCGTGTGACCTTTGTATTGGCTCAGTTGGCAGTAGGGCGTTTAATCTCTTTTCATTTCGTTTCAAGTCTTCATTTGCCCAGTCGGTGTAGAACAGTAGGTCGTTATTACACATTTCAATAATGCTAAAAACATAGCCACTGACAGCAAGATTACCCGGAAAGGACATTGTGTCATCCAGAGAGCCGACAAGCACAATTAGGGGATGCTCGATTCACAGTTCCGGAATTAAATTCCAAAACTGGTGTCAATCGAGTGAAAAGGAGAATTTCGGAGTACAACGCATGCGTCGACTGTATAAAAAATATCTCAACGTCACGATTCTACTCACTCCACCTCAGCTGTCGGGACTGGCAGAACTGTGACAGGACTGAATTCCGCGTCACTCGATTGTAATTCTGTCGATTCGGGACGTTCTGGACTGTGAATCGAGCATCCCCAAATACTAATTAAAGGGACATAACTCCTACACGAAAAAGTCGATAGTCTTTTATAATTCTATAGAAATTAAAGCTGCAATTAAGTTATATTTTTTAAATGTATTAAAATAAAGCTTTAAAATAGATGGTATCTATAAACAGTCCTACCTTGTTAAGGAATAGATCTTATTAATCCAATAATTCACTATTGCCAGTTGAGAAATTGGCAAATATATCATTTTCAACTTCAAATTCCAACGTTTGAAGATAGCTATACCATGGGGGGAAATGGAAAAACAAGGGAGGTAATAGTATTATTATTTTCTTTGTCAATGATTTATTAGTGTGGGGAATAATGCTTATGATGTATAATAGGCTAGTGAGTTGACAACCTATTGGGCAGAAGACATATAAATAACTATGTTTTGACTTTCTTTGAAAATATGAAATTATCGCTTTAACGTCTTCTCATAAGAATGATTATCCCTTCGTTTAAAAGATTTTCTTAAAAGAAATTGTGGCGTCTAGAGAGTAGACAAGCAAATTCTACTACTTAAGGGTGAAGAGTGTCGAATGGGCGCTAATAAATCGCTCTCTGTACATAAAAAGTACTGAAAAGAAGGTGTTTGATCACGTGGGACTAGACACCGAGGTCCCGTGTTTCCACAAGGAGAACGTTAAAGATCCCTTGGCAAAAATCAAAATATATATAAGTGTAGGCTATACCGACAATATCAGGACATACGTTCCCTTGCAGCACACCGTGTATACATCTTCATTAGCCCGGCCGGTGCAAAGGGGTAAGACGTGGGGTAGACTAGAATGGAACATAAACATAAATTAACAAATTGGCAGTGAACGTCAAAGACCCAAATAAAGAAAACATGCACGCCAGATTATTTAACATTTTTTATTTTTTTTTAAAAAAATGCCGTTTGATTTTATTGTTTTCTAAGCTAACATATTAATTAATATTCTTAAAGCACTAACTAGACCACATATAAACTACTACTCACCAATTCTTCCCTATTTGCAAACCTACTTCTCCAAGACAATATATGGCTGAAGAGTGTCGCGGTGAGGCTTATGCTTCTCATTTTGAAGCACCTGGCCCATTCATGCACTATCAAATACGACACAAAATGATCAAAAACAGATAAAATATTCAAAAAAAGAGCACGGACGGATGTAACATTGTAAATATGCTCAAGGACGGATGTAACATTATAAATAAGATCAAAGACATTGTAAAAATGATCATGGATAGATGTAACATTATAGAAAAGATCCAGGATGGATGTAACATTATAGAAAAGATCCAGGACCGTTATAACATTATAAACAAGGTCATGGACGGATGTAACATTATTAATAAGATCATGGGCGGATGTAACATTATAAATAAGGTCAGGGACGGATTTAAAATTATAAATAAGATCACAGATAAATGTAACATTGTAAATAAGGTCAAGAGGGTGCAACATTATAAAAAAGATCAAGGACCGATGTAACATAATAAAAGAGATAATGGTCGGATATAACATTATAACGTTATAAATAAGACCAAGACCAGATATAACGTTATAAATAAGATCTAGGACGGATATTACCTTATAATTAAGATCAAGGGCGGATGTAACATTAGAAATAATATCAAGACGGGATGTAACATGATGAATAAGATCAAGGACGGGCGCAACATTATAAATAAGATCAAGACCGGATGTAACATTATAAATAAGATCCAGGATGGATGTTAAATTATAAATAAGATCAAGGAAGGATGTAACGTTATAAAAAAGATCATGGACGGATGTTACATTATAAACTAGATCCAGGGCGGTTGTTACATTATAAACAAGATCAAGGACGGTTGGTACATTATAAACAAGATCATAGACGGATGGGTGTTACATTATAAACAAGATCCAGGGCGGTCGTTACATTATAAATAAGGTCAAGGACGGATGTAACATTATAAGCCAGATCATGGATATGTGTAGCATGGTAAAATGAACAAGAGTAGATGGGATCCTTTTGTCATTTTAAAATACAATATCAGCTAATATAACACTGTTATTACGAATGCGTGTAGCGCTAGCACCAACTTTTTGCTCGGGTTTGACATCGTAAAAATCAGTGACAGTGGTCGTTTGTCATGTTAGCCTTTCAGGGAAAACCGCTTACATAGAGACGTTCCCTGTATATTTCACCCGCTAAAGCCCGTACACGGGTTTACGGTCTAAGGTACATTTTAACCCGGTACGCATGGTGTATGTTAACGAACTGGGACGAAGTAAGCAAGCGATACAGGAATGAGATCGTTATAAATGTACAAATGTCTTCACAAAATCATCCATGGTAAATAAACTGGCCCTCCAACTCTTCACATCCAAGGTAAAAAAAACGGTTCTAGAATTCTTCACATCAGTCACTAAGTACATGTATCCTATAATTCTGTTTCTGTGACGGGATCTCTCAACTGTTTTACAAGCTGGCCTGTCGATGGTGGACTGTCGTGTAGCCAACATTTCTGGATCATGTCTAAGAGCTGAAATAAAGGAAAGAACCTATCACCGGCGCCATTAAGTGTGATGCATGAACATGACGTCAACTAATCAGCTTTGGCGTCACTATCGCGGCTGAAAGGGACGCCATTTTATTTAACAATCTAAAAATTCATTGGTGTATGTCCGTCTTCACCAGACGCAAAGCCTTAACCCCCATTTCATCCCATTGCATAGAGAGAGAGAAACGGGTTTTAATGTCCACTCGACCTAAACTAGGTAATTTCGGGACTAACACATGGTTCAATTTTATTTCAATAATTCACTTGTGCGTAGCATTGGGAGGAAAACGGAGAATACCCTTTAGGTTGGACAGACGACTCTACTCCTTGTCACGTACAAACGGGGAATCAAAACCACGCCAGTTGAACAAAGAAAGACCTTATGATATAGCACGCATGTGCTAACCATTCGCCCCCACCCACTCCTCCTCCCCATCACATTTCACGACATGCAACTAACCTGAACACCAACTGCACCAAGTTTTGCCTCCGTTTCAAGTTTATCTCTCAGTAGCTGAAATTTGTCAACATGCGCTGGCATCAAATCGTCAAAGGACACCAGATTAAGTTTAGACGCCATTTGCTGACAATATTTAACATGCTGAGTATCCAGACCCTTCCTTACAGGGACTGGTGGTCGATAACCACTTCGTGGACCTTGGTGAGGATATTGGACAAGTTGTCTGATCGTTGTTTCATCAAGTCCGAGCGTTGGATCGACCATGGCTCCAGCTACTTCATCTGGTGGTTTGGTGAACATCCCATCTATACCACGTTCAGCATCCCATACAACTGATGGATTGACCATGTCTGAAATAAACACACATATGGAATACAGATTCCTTCTATGTAGTATTGTTCAAAGATATTTTCAAAAAATAATAATGGGTTGTATTTTTCATCTATTGCTCTGGCGTAATACTTATGTGTATTACGCTGACAGGATCTTAACAATGACCCACCAGGCTACACGATTTTACTTGGGGCCAAAACTGTTCAACCGATCTTGACTTAAAGTCAGGATCAGTGAGTAATTTCCTCGTGCATGTAACGTGTGTGGTGTGAAATGAATATCACTATACAATAATTGCGCGTTCACGATTTATTCCTGACACCACTTATCTCATGAGTGTCATGATCAATTGTGTCAAGAGATCCCGGATTCGGTTTTGAAGCTGGCCGAAAATGTACCTCGGGATTTTCCAGTGTGTTTCCCTCTTGCCACTGTTACCGAGGTACGACGAAGGACCTAACACACCTAACCGCACGTTAGTGCAGCAAAGTTGGACCTAAGACACCATTTCATTTCATCAGAAAATATCCAAGCCTACCTGAAGCACTGCTAGAAGATATCGCGAAGCCTTGGATCAATTTATTGTCATTGTTAGCTAACAGAAACTTTGACTCATCTTCACAAGTGGAAGATGTTGATTCTTCTGGAACTTCTCTTATAACCTCGTGTACCACTGTTCCAGACCTAAAAGATCCCGCTTGGGACGGTCTCTTTACACTGCTTCTAGAAGATGACGAATCCAAACTTTCCAGGAAATCCCGAGCATCAGAATCTGAAAGAACCTCCTCCTCTTCTGGGTCGTCTTCAATTATTTCAGCTTCGTAATTCGAATCGAATTCACTCCAGTCAGTAAGAGTATCCGATCCATCACTCGGTTGTTTTGCGGACACTACCGATACCCTTAAAGGAACGCCTCGCTTTGCCAACTCTTGGTACCGCTTGGTTGCCACGCCTTGTTTTGGCTCTTTCTTTTCATCTAGCATCGTAGTATGCATTTTGGAGAAGATCTTATTGTCTTTTTGTTTTGGGGTCCTGGGATGATCTTTGGGCTGATTTTTCGATTGGGAAACTGATTCATCCAGAGGGTACTGTTCATCTGGCCCTAATATATCTGGACTAGAAGATGGAGTCCGTTTCCGTGGAACAACGTCGGGACAAGCAATGACCGGAGATGTAAGTGTTTGATTGGAATCATAAGAAGAGGAAACAGATTCAGTGTTACTCCAAGAAGTTTTGGTATCAGTGTCCATTTTACCTGAACTCGAATACTGACACAAACATGTGGATTTGTCTACATGTGCGTTGGGACACGAACACGAATATCCCTCCACAACTGACATTTCACTATTTACAGAAGCACTATCAAAACCACTATCCACAAATTTAGCAACAAAATCGGATTGTTGAACGTCTTCGACGAGAGTGTCTATGGGGTAACCAGTCTTTTCTAGCTGTTCGGAATTCAGCCCGGCTTGAGATGAAAGCGAAGACACTTCACCACTATTCAGAGATGCACCGCTGGTCTCGGAAGATTGTTTATAAATGCTGCTATTAAAACTATCATTGCTACTAAAACTAGAATAATCACTCACATTAGCACTTTTATTTTTAATTATTGCTGGTTTTGGAGGAACTATTGGTTTCTGTCTGGGAACAGCCTCTCCTTTTGAGGTTTTGGAGTCATATTGCTTATCATTCGGAAGATTTTCTAATTTGGAATTTGCTTCATCCCCAACCGCCTTAGCGCTACCCGCCCCTATTCCATGATGGTTTATTGGAACACTTTCTCTTTCCGTTTGATCAGGGGTTTGTGGAACCTTATCGTCCTGTGGCTGAGTTAATTTCCTAAATGTATCTTGTATTGTTCCTATTTGCTTAAAATTCGAATATTTCTTTTCTAAATCAGCATTTAGTTTCCCCCTTTCAAAGTTCGGTACAGACGGTTTAGGTCCATTCTTATGGATAGCCTTTTTCAATGCAGTTCTTCCTTTTACTGATTTAGCGGACTGAACACGAATTGTTGGATTTTGATATTCGCACGAAATTTCGACCGTGTGTGGACGGATTTGAGGTGAAGCAAATTCCGGAATATACTGGGTTTCATTTAAGGTCTTGGCAGTTTGGGGTCTAGATGCTGCCAATTTCTGAACTTGTTCAAACCTCGGCTGGTGGACACGTACTGGAGAATGTGGAACAGCAGCGCTAATATTTTGCTCCGTTGGATATGGTTTATTGTGATTCAAGTCGTCTTGTTTGTTTAGCCAAGGAGGTCGCTGTCCATTGTAGCCTTTAGACACAGGATGCGTATGATTCTGTGGAGCGGTGTTTGGACGGCGCATTTGTTCTTGAAGTTCCCTGTTCATTCGTTCTTGGTAGCTTTCAAGATGACCTTCAATTTTTGCTGCTTCCTTGGCTTTCACCAAATCGTTGAGAGTTGGGGTATTTTTAACGGAATCATGGTCGACCATCCCAGGGAGAGATTCGGGAGCCGGCTGATTATTTGGAGTAGACCTTCCTGTATCTACATGATCCCTTTTCTTTTGTACATGGGATGGCGTTGCCATATTGAAGATATTCCCACGAATTCCATCTTTTGAATTATTCCCTCGGGCAGAATTTGCAGCATTTGGTTTGTAATGGACAATCGATGATTTTGAAATTTCGAAGGGTTCATAAATGGGAATGATTGAAGATTGCTTGGGTGGGTACATATGTTTCCTGTAATAATCCGACTCGATACATTCCGCGATTTCATCTATCTCTTCGTATTCGTGTTCTTTAGGACGGTTACTGTAAAACGGCGATGAAGAATGTTGAAGATCCGAATCCGGTTTCATGGGATAAGAAGTCCTAGCTAGATAATTGTCATGGTCGGAATATTGACTCCGTGCACTCAGGGGTCTAGAGCCAGCGGATTCGTTGTCTTTGGCATGAATGGGTGATGTTAAAGCTCGGCTGACACGAAATTGAGGCACTGCTAAACTTTGAGTTGTACCTCGATTATCAGGATGATTGTCTTGACTTGTTACATTCGATACATTAGATGCCGATACATATTTTTCGACGAAAAGTTGTGTCGGTATTGGAGGATTGACCCGCAAAATTTGATCTTGGCTGCCTCTAGAGCTAGGTCGTTGTTGGTTCAAATGGTTTTGTTGATTGGCAATTGATTCCGCCTGATTGGGTAGTCGATAGGATTCTGGAATGCTAGAGCTCAGATGCGAATCTGGTCTCTCAAAGTTATAATAGGCACCGTTTTCTGGCAGCATCGCGGCTGGGGTTTCTACTTTACGGTGGGTAGATTGGACTTGCAGCTTTTTTTCGCACACAACTCCAAGGATCTCCAGAGCTACTAGAGCAAAGGCTCTAATATCCGGTAGAAAGAATTGTTTCTTGCTGATACTGGTCGGTGCTGATCCACCAGACTGAAGAGATCCGTAGATTTGAGCATGTTCGAAATCACCCAATGACGCTCGTAGAACCAAACACTGAAAGAAAAATAAAACAGATAATCCATTTTCAACCATTATTGATTCACATAATTTTATCAGGGAGAGACGGGCTAACCTCCACTATGATGCCATAATTCGCTTGCACTTAGGGATCTTTATCTGTGGGAAGAAACCGAAGGACCCAGAGATCACCGATCAGGTTGGTCAGGTTCTCCATCTCATTTGACTGAATGGTAAATCGACCCTGAACCACCCCACTTGACTGAATGACAGACCGTTTGATGCCACGCCCACGCGTTAAACCACTACCCCCCCCCCTAATTCCTTCAGTTTGTCGATGATTCGTATATGTTTAAACCACCTTTATTCTTATTCTATCATCTGCTTCCCAGTCGTATCTCTTCCGGTATTGACGAGAAGAAGCGGTTGAACACTCCAAAAGAACTTTCTGGGCCAACAATTACAGGAAACTCGGGATCTCCTCGTTAGTAAGCCAATGCAAAACTCACGAAAAATTGGTGACCTGGGAAACTCAAGTTTCAGTATCTGACTGCGTGTATTTAGATTCCTGCAATCCGGTCATTGATAGGCCAAACTCACCAGTATTTTGTTATACCTCTCGGCACGGGCCAACTGGATATTGCCTTACCCCGACCCCCCCCCCCCCGCCCATACAACATACTCAACTGTATTGAATCTGTAAGATAAATAGTACGTGTACTCACCTGTATCGAAACTGTAAGATAAATAGTATGTTTACTCACCTGTATCGAACCTTTAAGGTAAATGGAGAAAGATGAGAGGTTATTATGGAGAATGTTCTGTTCGTGAAGACAAGATAGACCTTCTGCTACATCATGTAGTATTGTCTGCTGGCAAGCCTCGGGTAGAGGAATATCTAAATCAGCCAGGAACTTGTGTAAGCTTCCACTGTTGGTTAATTCCATACAAATTAATCTGCGGATGAAACAATGAATGCATAAATGAATAAAGTTCATCAAAATCTTGTTAACACAATACTCAGGTCTATTTTTAGACAGACAAACTTTTTCGATGCTAAAGGGTATACATGTATATATATTTTCTTGTATATTTGCCCAAACAATTAATCAAATTCCACCCATGAACGTTTTATATTTACGCCAGTGTGTACACGGTTGGAGCAGATGTGCGTCAATATGTGGGGGGTGGGGTGGATAGCCGAATGGTAAGCGCGTGCGCGTTGTATCATAAGGCTTGTCATTTAGTCAACTCGAGTGCTGTTGATTCCCCGGTTGTACGTGACAAAGAGTAGGGTCGACTGTCCAACCTCATGGATTTTCTCCGGGTCCCCCAGTTTCCGCCCACTGCTAAAGATTCGTACGCGCAAGCGAATTATTGAAATAAAATTGAACCATATGTTAGTCCCGAAATAACCTTGTTTGTGTCGAGTGAACGTTTAACCCATTTCCCTTTTTCTCTCTAATCAGACATTAACCAGGCCAACATGTACACGGGGCCCCAATTTTCTGTCCAATCCGAACGACGAGCTATTGTGGCTTAGCTGGTACTCCACCCTGTGTCGCGATTGCCTTACTCATGAAGTCTCCACGCCAGATGGTCCAATTTGGTATCTTTTGGAGTCATTTGAGAGATTAGTGAAGATAACTAGAGATTTATCAAAAAACAGCCATATAGCGGGTACAATTTGGTATACTGAGGTCATTTGAGAATCGGGTAAAGACAGTGACGCACTTTTAGTGAAGACAATTTTACCTGGAGTCAGCTGTTATTATTTCCCCGCTGATTAAAGTCATTGTTTCATAGAAAGGATTCGAGGTGCTGGTCCACAAACAATGAAGAATACTGGGGTGGTGACTCTTTCTTAACATCCCTAATATAACTATTTCCTGGGACCAGGCCTTCATATGATTAACACCATAAACCTTCAATAAACCGCTTTTATTGACTCCTTTATGTAAAGACCAGGAGGCTTTCATTCTTAGTTTACTAGTTTCCTGTAACAAATTACAAAAATGCTATAAAATGATGTATAATACTGTCCCATTAAAACTGGGATCGATCGGTTGAAGTATCTCTTGTCAGTGGGTAGGGAGAGGGGGTAAGATGAATTGTCATGATTGAAATAATAAAATGACTGTTGGAGAGAGAGATAAATTGTATCCCCTTGAAATAAACCGGATCATTTTAGGACTACCATGTGATACAATTTTATTTTCATAATCATTTTTTTGGACATCTTTTGGACATCTAACTACTTATAGTCAGCACGAGATACACTAACCCAATCTCAGAGGCCGAAACGCTTATACCGCACACTAAACCCTGGTAAGCTGGGGTCGGTGTAAAAAGGGGGCAGAAACGTTGAGTTTAAGGTGGGATCGATGTTTTAAAAGAATTCTTACCTCTACTCTAATCAGCTGCAGTTTTTTCAACCTCTGGTACGGCTCTTTACTCTTTCTGTTGGCGGAGCAACAGAGTGTGCTCCATAGTGCTGTCTGAAGGTGGCTGAAGATGCAGTGTAAAGTCGTAACCACACTCAGGGTCACGAACACGATCCACTGTGGAACCAGGAGATGGGTGGTGTTGGTGTAAAGGATCAGAGTCAGCAAGAAAAGTGAGATAACCCAGATTGTTTGCTCCAGGAGCAGGAACTTCTGGAAGGTTTTCCCCTGACCTAAGAGTTGAGTCTGCCAAAGATCTGGGGAAGACGCGTGGATTCTTCCCAGACTGCTTCGCCATAATTTAAAAGCACAGGAAATGCACAATCCAACACTCACGGCTAGAATAATCCACAGAAGAACAAACACAATGGCGCCGAATTCGGAACCGGTGACTCTGGCTTCTCTTAAAGGGAAACAGCTGATGGAATAACTGAATGACGTGTTGAAATAATTCACCGGAATGTGAGGAAGAAATGCGATGCAGATCGCGATTAATTTTGGCGGGATAATCAAAATAAACATTAAACCTTTTGAGTAATTCGAAAAATGTGAAATTTTTACTGGATTTTGTATATATTGTAAAATAACAACCGACAGCAGACCAGCCGTCAAGCAATCCAAGATGCCGAACAACATAAAAAATCCCGCTGCATTGCAGACACCAAGCGACTGATTACTAGCATGAGACAGAAAGAGAGACAGACCGATGCCTAGAAACACGTTGGCGACATCGCCTAAAAATATGGCGGTTTTCCAGGTTGGTGGAATCACAAACTTGAGACAGACCTTGAGAAGTAAGGATAAGAGATTTCCAATGATCCCGAGAACCGTCAATAATCCAGTTATAACGTTTAACGTCTGAGTTGAGTCGTCCAACAAAATCACCTGCGTCGTTGTATTAGACGCCATATTGATTTACATTAAGGAAACACCATGTCAAAGTTACACATTCCGCTGATGATTTTAAGAAATCTCGTCATTTGAAGCTTTATATCATTCATTTCTAATGGTTTCTTTTTCTAGGTCCGAAATCTGGAAGAAAAAAAAGAAGATAAACAATAAATAAAAATATATTTTCCAGCTATTAAGGGTTTTTGTGCTTTCAGTGAATCAGTGAGTTAAAAATGGTATTTAACACATTAGGTCGCAAAATTGGTCCTAAAGAAGTTACTTTTGACTGTTGTGATTTTAATGACGTATACTTACTCTAATGTGGCCGTTTCACTGGCTAAGAAATAATATCGCCATTATGATTTTAAATATCAACTGATGAAAATGCAGAATACTTAAAAAGATTTAAGGTACAGTTTTTGTGTATAAGGCTACGGTAGTCAAAACTAATAAGAGCAACAGTGGGGGGAAAGAATCAAGAAGTGTACATAAATACAGGTAAGATATAAAATACAGGTGAGAAACATAAAATACTTTTAATAACAGGTAAGATACAAAATACAGGTAAGCGATACAGGTGATAAATATGAAATACAGGTAAGATACAGGGGAAAGATATGAACTACAAGTAAAATACACGAGACAGGTGAGGACATAAAATACAGGTAATATACAGGTAAGAGATACAAGTATAATACAAGATAAAGGAGAAACATAAAATACAGGTAAGACACAAATACAAAAGAGAGAGAGAGAGAGAAATGGGGTTTAACGTCCACTCGATACAAACTAGGTCGTTTCGGGACTAACATGTGGTTTAATTTAATTTCAATAATTCGCTTGCGCGTAGGGGTCTTTAGCAGTGGGGGGAAACCGGAGTGCCCGGAGGAAACCCACGAGGTTGAGAAGGCGACCAGGGATCGAAACCACAGCCGCAGCACTCTAGACCACTAGGCCAGCCCAACACCACACACAAGATACAGGTGAGAGAGATATGAAATAAAGGTAAGATACATAATACAGATGAGATTACAAGACCAGTACGCGAGACATAAAATATAGGTAAGATACAAAATAATACAAGATATAGATGATATACATAAAATAGAGGTAAAATACAAGATAAAGGTGAGAAACATAAAAACAGGTAAAATACTAGGTACATGTGAGATATAAGTGGGAGACATAAAATATTGCTAATATACAGGTAAGAAACAAATAACAGATGAGAGATATAAAATGCAAGTAAAATTGCACAAAGTATATACAAGTTTAGAATCAGAATGTAAACCACAGTATTATATGTAATCTTGGCGTTTATATCTAGATCTATAAATAACTCCATTATATTTACATATACACAGTTGTTATCAAGCAAATTACTGACAGGCATATCAAATAATATAAAACCTTTCCTTATCAATCAATTCTTCTACACGTAAACATTTATCACCTTTAACATAGAAATCCTTAATCCCCCTTAATCTGTGCTAATCCCAGGTAATCTTTATGAGAATATCCTGTGTGATATAAAACGATATACCTGTGTGTAGACGTCTAGTACACCTAATTGCAACAGTTAGTTGTGCAAGTACTATAAATAATCGGTTTTACGATCAACCAAACGCGATAATACAAAAAACACCGGCATTATGCCCGTTTCCTCATTACTGTAAACTAAACAACATCTGTCTTACCTATTCGTCAAAGACACACTTCCCGCTAATCTAAATTTAACTCACAGCGTTTCAACAAATTTATAAAAAATACTTCAATGACAATCAACAACTATTCTATATTCATTGGTAATCTATTAGATCAGTGTATCGACGCTTACTCGTAAGAGTATCTGATACCACTGTCTCTTTCTGGGGGGTCGGGATGGCCTAGTGGCCTAGAGTGCCGCGCTTCGACCTCTAGCTGGCTGGCTACCTCTGGCTTGCGGCTGTGGTTTCGATCCCTGGTGTGAGCGTATGTGGCATGGAGATAGGGCGCCTTCTCAACCTCGTGGGTTTCCTCCGAGCACTCCGGTTTCCTCCCACTGCTAAAGACCCCTATGCGCAAGCGGATTATTGAAATAAAATTAAAAACCATATGGTAGTCCCGAAATGACCTAGTTTGTGTCGAGTGGACGTTAAACCCATTTCTCTCTCTCTCTTTCTCTATTTGCGAGATGGTAGGTAGGTCTGTCATTGAGTGAGCTCTCTTGAATGGGCGTTAACTCCTCCTCCCTCTCTCTATCTCTCTCTCTGTCTGCCTCTCCCTCTCTCTAGAACATCTGATCTGGAACACCTGGTACTACTTAATTTAGAACACTTGATATCACTTACTCCTCCTAGAACACCTGATACCACTTACTCTCTAGAACATTTGATATTACTTACTCCTTCTAGAACACTTGATACCATTCACTCTCTAGAATATTTTATAATAATACTTACTCCTTCCAGAACACCTGATACCATTCTCTCTCTAGAACATTTGATACTACTTACTCTCTAGAACACCTGATACCACCTACTCACTCTAGAACACCCAATACGGCTTACTCTCTCTAGAACACCTGATTCCACTTTCTATAGAACACCTGATATCATATACTCTCTAGACCACCTGATACCACTTACTCTCTAGAACACCTGATACCACTTACTCTCTAGAACACTCAATATCACTTATTCTCTCTAGAACACCTGGTATCATTTACTCTCTAGAACACCTGATACCACTTACTCTCTATAACACCTGATACCACTTACTCTCTCTAGAACACTTGATACCACTTACTCTCTATAACACCTGATACCACTCACACCCTTTTTAGAACACTTGATACCACTTACTCTCTAGAACACCTGATATTACTTATTCTCTAGAACACCTCATACCACTGACATTCGCTAAAACACCCGATATCACTTACTCTCTCTAGAACACCTGATACCACCTACGTTCTCTCCAGAACACCTGGTACCAATTACTCTCTCTAGAGCAACAGATATCACTTACTCTCTCTTGAGCATCAGATACCACTTACACTCTCTAGAACACTTGATACCACTTACTCTAGAACATTTCTGTTACTGGGTAAAAGTAAGAGTTTCAATCCTACTTCATGTCATTTCTTTTAGTTAGTTCAAAATATTTTGTCTTGTATCAGTGAATTGAATTAAGTAGCTAGTTATTTGCCGACAACAAAAGGAGAATTAAGCGTTTATTGGACCACCAGAATTTTTGTGATTGAAATTGAAGAATAGATGAATTATTTAGATGTAATATTAAATTTTCGGGAAGACGCACGAACGCTGTTGAATATAATCGGATTACAAATGGGAACAGGGGTTAACGCGTGCGCTTGAAATAAAAAGATCTGTCATTGAGTCAACTGGCGTGTTTTCGATTTCCCGGTTGTAGGTGACATGGAGTAGGGTCACCTGTCCAACCTCGGGGGTTATTCTCGTTTTCTTCGGTTTCCTCCCACCGCTAAAGATTCCCACGAGCAAGCGAATTATTAAAATAAAATCGAACCATATGTTAGTTGAGAAATGTCCTAGTTTCTCACTCTCCCTGTTAATACAAATGAAAAGAAGATTAACGTCCTACTATTATGCTCCAAGTAGGATAATGAGGGACATGGCGTGAGGGACATTTTGCCCGAACAGCGGCGCCTGTTAATTGAAATTGCATTTACATTTACAGGCCTAGATATATAGCCCTATATGAATGTATATTTATGTACAAGCCTAGCTATAGACTTGTGTTTGTGAATACATGAAACAGATTACACAAAGAATTAATCACAAATAGATCTCATGGATTAGTTTCGTATTAAAGTAGACTACTTGAACTTCACCAATAAATTATCTAATGTCGTTGATAGTTATTTCTATTTTTCAATCGCGATCTGATTTTTCCACGATTTAATCTCCGTTAATATGTACCCAAGTTGCTTTTTCTGACATATGCAGGACGGAGGGTCTGACAAGGACAACTGTCTAGTCGTTCGGATGGCATACACGTAAACGATCTCTTGACAGTTGGAGAGTAGGTCGTAGTACATTGTAACAATTTGTATGGCGTATGGTTGTCATAGGTGGTACTAGCTTGTGCTGCTACATCATCTAGATCTTGAATTAATGAAGACGGTATAAGCCTGGGGAATATTGCCTGAACTCGCTATCACATTCCAATCGTCAAGGGTATATTTTGCATGCACACAGACGTGTGGACACGCGATCTCAGTTTTTCGTACAATTCGAACGTTGAGCCTCGAACATCCCGGTTGGTGCTGACATGCCATTAAACAATATTTCATTTCATAGCCGGTTGGTGCTGGTGTCCCATTGAAGAGTATGCCATTAAACCTCGAGCCAATAATTGAAATATATTAAGCCTCAACACTACAGCCGGTTGATACTGGTGTCCCTTTGAACTTCATGGTATTAAACCTTGAGAAATAAACACAAAGGTGAATTACCTGTATTTAGTTTTCAGGTATTTTTTTTTTTTTACCTGGTAATAATATTTATATCAAATATTACAATAAACTTTATAGTTAATCGATAATCAATAATTACCCAATAGTTACACTAAACGATTGATTAATTGGTTGATTAATTGCATTAGGTCCAGGTATTCTATTTATGGATCACCCGAAATCCTGCATTGTCGTGTTATATTGTCAAATGCTCTTCAACGCGACAATTCAACATTTTATTACCATATGTCTTCATCACGTATGCATGTACAATGGTAGTACAAATAATCAGCACGCGTGTGCATGAATGAAATGGGGTTTAACATCCTACTGTTCTGTTTCGACTGAGCTAATGTCGTACAGCGTCCTGTGGCGGAATGTTTGCCCGGACAGCGGCGCTGCCGCCTACTCAATATTAAATTTCAACTGCCAAGGAATCTTTTACGTGCACGCCAATGTGTGAACGGGATCTCGGTTTTTCGTACAGCGTCCTGTGGCGGAATGTTTGCCCGGACAGCGGCGCTGCCACCTACTCAATATTAAATTTCAACTGCCAAGGAATCTTTTACGTGCACGCCAATGTGTGAACGGGATCTCGGTTTTTCGGCGGTGCAATATAGCTGGAAGGCGTGTATTATGGCCATGGGTGTAATCATCAAAAACTGATTCAACAGTTTCTAACACCACATCCCCTTGAACAGCAACGTCACTACGGTTATGTCCATCTGATTAAAACACAGATCCTATTTCGTTCCGTTTTTTATCGTTCAAAATTTCGTTTTACTGGTCTTTACTACTCTAGGATCTGGAAGAGTTGTTATATAATAGGTTTTCTTATTGATGTGAGAAATTACCCTATGAAACAGTCTATTACGGCGACTTCTTGGCATTCTCTGCACAGAACTGTGGGTAAACCTATAGAAACGTCAACGCTGATTGATTAATCAACGTCTAACGTCACAGGGTAAAACGTCCCTCGTACGGCCCCTGGGGTGAACTTGCAGTACAACTTGTCAGATCTCCATGTAGTGTAGGCCATCAAAAGTATAAAAAACGAAATATAGATCTGTATTTCATAATCTGATTGTGGTTATGCCTTCCTGTTGAGGCCATCAATAGCAACGTCCCTAATAAAATCATATTTAGAAATAACTGATTTCTATTTGGTGCCAATAATGGACAAAACACATCGAGCATTGGCATCAGAAATGTTTACAAAATATGACGTTGATGTAACGTCCTTTATGAACGGATTTCAAAGTTGACGCTACAATTGTTACGAATTAACAATGATTTGAAATCCGAACCATTGTACTCATTGTATTTTTGATGGATATGGATGAACGGTGTTTTATTTATTTTTGTTGAATAATAAAAAGATCTTCAGCTTGTTAAACAGGTTGTCAGTCAGGGTGTCAGTTACCTATTGTTATTTATTATTGATAGGATTAATTAAACACTTTAAAACGTAAGATTATAGGGACCTGTGTTAATGCCAACACTGTAAATGTTAACCTGTAAGAGAGAGAGAGTTTAACGTCCACTCGACACAAACTAGGTCATTTCGGGGCCACATACAACCGGTGGATTCGAAACCACGACAGCTGACTCAATGACCGACCTTATGATACTTCGCACACGTGCTAACCATTCGGCCATCCAATCCCCCATTAAATTGAAAGATTAAAGGACGTCGTGTTGATAATTAGACCAACACTGTAAATGAGAAAACGTTACATTATAGAGTAAATGAAAATGAAAATGAAATGGGGTTTATAACGTCCTACTGTTCTGCTCCAACTGGGATAATGAATTATGGCCTCGTTAGTAGAGAAAATAAGCTAAAAAAATTTTTAATCTTTATTTTTTATTTATTTTTTTTTTTGTAATTTATTTATTTTATTTTTTTTTATTATTTTTTTTTCTATTGTTTTTTTTAAAAGAATTTCTTCTATTTATCTATCTATTTGCCTGCTTATTTGTACCATAACTAAAATAATGTAATTAGTTGTTGTCTGTAGCATATATATTTCGACATTATACATATATTATAGCCTACACCCAAACCAGAAGGAAGCAAATTGATATAAGCCTACTTGGCTTATTTGTAACCTACTACATATACTTTTTATATAGTATAATATTCTCGAAATAAATACTGTTTAAACCAAATGAGTATTGGGATAGAAATTTTATGTCGCGAACTTCTGGGGTGGTTTGCCAATGTCAGTTCTGTAGGACGGCAGGTATGGCAAAGGACAACGTATAGTCGGTGGGATTGGACGAAAAACTGAGGCCCCACATACATATTGCATATAAAATGAGCCTTGACAGTTGAAATTCGACGACGAGTATAGGGTAACGCCGTTATCCGGGAAAATTTAGGACGCGCCAGACTTGCAATCGAGCCCGCCCCCGCCCCACTCTCTGCGTATAGTGAAGACAAGTAAAAGGAAACGAAATAAGGTCTGTGCTCTGATCAAATTGGGTAATTCATAAACTGATTATAGACGCGCGCACAGCTAAACTCAATGTTCGATATTATTCCAAAGGAGCTAAATCGCTCATATTTGGGACCTAGAAATTGACACAAATGGGTCGCAACGCATATATTAATGTAATATGGATGTATATATACTGATTTACATTCAATCGTTTCTGTTTTTACTCTAATTTCAGATCAGTTAGGTTCGGCGAAATACGCCAGAAGTCTCGAGCGAATAACAATCTATAGCGTTGGGTTATTCCAGTCTACATAGTATTTATTGCGCATGCTATCCAGATAAGAATATGGGACAACGTTTGACATGACTTACGGAATATGTCTAGTCTCGTTCTTCGAGCCCCTTGTTAAAAAATGTGCCCGAAACTCATTATGGTACAAGATTCGTGTACCAATTGTAAAATGTTTATTTCGTCTTAAGTATTTAATATCAAAAGCCTATCTTTTCCCGGTAAGATAACAACATCAATGTTGATTTAAATTGACAAATAATTCGTGTTTGGAATCTGGAAAACTTTGAATGACATTGAGTTAGAGACTTGGCTACTTTAATATGTTTTTATTATTTATTCAGCTTGATTTTGATTTAATTGGCAATATAATTATTAATTTTTTTATCAGTTAATCGATTTAATATTACCTCACCTATATTAATAAACCTGCTAATATGGTTTTAAAAATACTAATATTAGTCTAAATTATAATGATTATCGATGATCGATAAGGATTGATTGGATATCGATCTCAGATATTAGATTTTATGACCATACTAATTAAATCCACTCGATCACTTTATAAATTAAATTGAAATGTTACAATGCAGTTTTCGATTGATCATATTATTCTCAGACAGTCGTCGTGAAATAATCTCCATTCAGAACAAGTCATTTCATATCAACAGTAAAAAAACGACGTCCAAGCTACTTATTGAACTAAAATCAAACCGTATGTTGAAATTCCCAAGTAGGCCTAATTATCCAGATTGAGGATAAATTTTTCAGCCCGGAAGCTATGATATTTCGACATTAGACAGTGTTTAAACTAAAACTGAATATATGAACTATTCATTTGATGCAGTGAAATGAGGTTTAACACCCTACTTTTCCGTGTCAAATACGAATTCTGACTGTCGAGGGTCCTTTAGTGTGCACACTCGAAAGACTAGCAACGTCACCTTTCAGTAAAAAAAATCAAAATAATTAAAATTCCACAATTTGTGCCTGTTTCACGAAATTTTAACTAAGATAAAATCCTAATTTTAGTAATTTGTTTGGATAATATTAGATTGATTTTAGTGCTTAGCCAATCAAAATTGAAATATCTATAAAAATTTGGATTTTATCTTTAGTTAAGATTTCGTGAAACATGGCCCCTGTGTCTAAAATCACGAGTCAAGTTAAAAGCTGTTCATTTCAACCTTACTTAAAGGAGCTAGTTAAATCGCTAATATTTGGTTCCTAGAAATTGCCACAAATGGGTCGCAATGCCTATAATTAATGCTATTGCAATATGACTGTATATAAACTGATTTACATTCAATCGTTTCTGTTTTTACTGTAATATCTAATCAGTCTCAATCGAATGGCAATCTCTAGCGTCCGGTTATTCCCGTCTACGCCGCGTCTACGCCGATAATATTTATTGCTCATGCTCTCCAGATAAAAATATGACGTCACCGTTTGACATAACTTGTGGAATATTCTAGCCTCGTTCTTTTAGTCCCTTGGTACTAATTCCGCTGAAACACATTATGGTAGACGAATGGTAAACATGTCTTAAATATTGGATATCATCTTTTCCCGGTTGGATATCAATGTTGATTTAAATTGATGAATAATTTGTGTTTACATTTAATGTTGAAGACTGCGGATGATACTGATTAAGCGAATTAACTACTTTAAAATTCCTTTATCTCCGCGAAACGATCACCTGCCGTCGTAAGTGGTTAAAATAAAACACGATCACTCGCCGTCTGAAGTAGTTAAAATAAACAACTTAAATTGAAACCGACCATAAAATACCGACATATTAGTATCTTAGTGATTGTCAACCAGTATGCACGGCACACAGGTGTGCCGCGAGATCTCCCTAAGTGTACCGCGAAATTTTCAATGGCACAGTAAGAAAATGTAAAAAGAAACCTCATGTGATCCAATTGAGTATTCATTGGTGTGTACTGATAAATTCACAGCTATGCGTCTATGACTATAGTCTCTGTCTACGGTTGTAAACCGTCTGACTTTCCATATTTTTATTTTGCAAAATTCAGATAAACTTGAAATATATTCAAAAGTGTACCATTATTCTTTCATGTGTTCCAAAGTGTGCCGTTGGCCAAAAAAGGTGGCGAACCACTGAAGTATCTACTCATATGAATATATGTCCTAGATGACCCATCGTCAAAACGTTCTATCTTAAACATACCCATTATGTAAGAGCTAAATCTGCCTATTGTGGGCCTTTCTTTAGGCCGGAAATGTTATAAAAACTATTAATTAGACATTAATTAACTTATCCAGATCATAATCAACTCTCGACGTCATCGCTAGCCCGCGATCTTTACTGGATTAGAACCCAGTCTGCTGCTGCTGATGATAATGATTAAATCTAATTTTCAATAATGTATCTTTAACAATATCGGATTAGATGACATTTCCCACACTATCTTACTCTACATATCCAAGGCCTCCGATTATCAAAAATTAGATAAAGAGCTGGCAGTTCTCTGTATTCTAGTTAAAACCCAGATAATGTAAAGGGATTTTGCTGAACATTTCAATCAAATTGGTCCACTCTGAACCGAGATTTCGTCCTTGCCTCGATCATCATGATAAAAAACATAGTCTCATTTATCCATTTCTTGATTGAAACATGAATGAAAGTTGGTAAGCAAATCGGATCCTAATTCATTAAATATCGCAGACTAGCGATGTCACGGGGAGTTGATTATGGCCTGGGAAAGAGAGGGAGAGAGAGAGAAAAATGGGGTTTAACGTCCACTCGACACAAACTAGGTCATTTTGGGACTCACATATGGTTTCAATTTTTATTTCAATAATTCGATTGCGCGTAGGGGTCTTTAGCAGTGGGAGGAAACCGGAGTGCCAGGAGGAAACCCACGAGGTTGAGAAGACACCCCTATCTCCATGCCACATACTCTCACACCAGGGAGCTAGAGGTCGAAGCGCGGCACTCTAGACCACTAGGTGATTATGGCCTGGATACAATAATTTAATGTGTAATTAATAATTTAGATAACATTTCAGGCCTAAAGAAAGACTACCTGCAATAAACAGATTTAGCTCTTGCATAATGTATGTTTAATTACACTAAGTATTTTTAATTTTCTATTTAAATTGGTTCTATTCACGAAATTAAAATCCATACCTGTTTTTTTCAACAATGACATATATTGCGATGTTCGACGTTTAACATTGAGGTTCCTCGCTTGTACATAACAGTGAGTGGGTTCGCCCGTTCAACCGGTTTTCTCTGGGTCCTCCGGTTTCCCCACACTGCTAAAGACCCCTACGCTCAAATGAATTATTGAAATAAAATTGAACCATATGTTAGTCCCGAAATGACCTAGTTTGTGTCGAGTGGACTTTAAACAAGGGTCACCTGTCCAGCCTCGTGGGTTTTCTCCGGGTTCTCTGATTTCCTCTCACTACTAAAGGCCCATACATGCAAGCGAATTATTGAAATAGAATTGAACCATATGTTGGTCCCGAAATGAGACCTAGTTATATCGCTTAGAATCTCTCTCCCTCTCCCCTCTCTCCCCCTCTCTGTCTCCAATCTCTCTCCCTCTCTGTCGTTTAAGATGGGGTTTGCAAGAACAGACTACATCGTTGACAAGAGGAAATCATAAAGAGATTATTCAGTTTTGAGATGCTGTTTTGGAGCAAAACACACACACACACACACACACCCCACACACACACACACAAAAGAATCACAAATAGTATGGCGGTGCAGTGTCACTTATGAAAAACACAAGGGATTCTTACCTTTTTACATGTATAAGTAAGTATTTATGATTTGTTAATTTAAAGTATGTAGATCTATTCAAGTGGACGTTATACTGTTATATCACATAATCTCTACAATATATGACCCGACAAATCCTAAAGCTTCTCCTTATAGTTACATACCTTGAGAGAGAGAGAGAGAGAGGGGGAGAGAGAGAGAGAGAGAGAGAGAGAGAGAGAGAGAGAGAGCATTGTTCAATTTGCTAGCAGTTGGTGAACAACCCATGATGTTGGACAGTTACCCTACTCCTTGTCACGTACAACTGGACAATCGAAACCACATCAGTTGACTCAATGACAGGCCTTATTATACAATACGACTCATAGAATATTTTGCCGCTGTCTGGGCAAAATGTCTTTCTCTGCAGATCCACCTCTATTAGCCCAGGGACGTTAAATCTATTTCATTTTATTCCATTGTTGAATATTGAGAGTATTGTATATCCTTCACAGCACACCCATCTTTATTGGGGACGTGAAACCCGAGTTGATTTTATTATTGAATATTGAGTGTATATTATAAAGCCAGGTATTTGTGAATGTTTACCAACCAAGATATATAAAGATAAGTATCATGTATTATATAGCACAATACAACATGATTTATATACTAGAGTAGATAGATAGATATAAACATATGTAAACTATTATAAATCATTTTACACCTGTATACCTGTAAACCTGAGCTTTATTATACAGGTAAGATTATAGGTAACACACGGTATTATCCACATCGTCAATTATGTAGACTTATAAATCCCCGATCATTGCCCCATTTTCGATGTCGTGTGCGAGGCAGGGCACGCGTTGTCTTTCTACACAGGAAGAGCCGACCAAAACGTTTCGGGACCAAAACAAGGATTGAACCCGCGACCACCTGCTTTCTCAGTCAGCCCCTACTCACTGAGCCACCATGGCTTCAACAACTTGATAAGGGTTGAGCCCGCGACCACCTACTTTCTTGGCCAGCTCCCTTCTCACTAAGCCACCATGGCCTAAACAACATGATAAGAGTTTAACCCACGGCTAAGTGGGTAAGACGCGGGCTCGGGTGTTCGATGCCTACATTGGCCGAGAAAGTTCATCTCGATATTCCGGCGTGGTTTGCCCTTGTCAGTGATGCAGGACAGCTGTCTAGTCGTTCGAATCGGACGAAAAACCAAAGTCCCGTGTATACATTGGTGTGCACGTTAAAGATCCCTTGGCAGTTTGAATTCGATATAAGAGTAGGCCGTAGCGTCGCTGTTCGGGCAAAATTTCCCTCATAGCACACTGTATGGCGTATGCCCGTCTTCCATTAGCCCTGGTTAGACAGAAGAGTAGGACGTTAAAACCCGTTTCATTTCATTTCATTTCCTGCTGAGCTAGCCAGCTCCCTTCTCACTGAGCCGGCATGGCCTCAACAACATAATAATTTTATAATATATATATATTGTGTATAATTTGTTATCGACATGTGTATAAATAATATACCTCCAGGTACAATATACTATAGAGCAATATATTATTATTTGATAACAATAATTCATATTCAAGATCGGCCACCCCTAAATACTAAACAATATTCCAATATTGAAGATCAGCCACCCCCAAAATACAAATGGCTGATATAAAGGAGTTATATCAATAAAGAATTGTAGTTTAACAGGGTCTGTTTTCAAGTCAATAAATTTATCATTATTCGATAATTATAATTCAGGCCTAGGATCAAATAGCTCGACATATCAACAACAGATTGTATTCAGGTTATGTCTTCTAGTCAATATTTTGTCGAAGTGAGAATTCCTTTAGAATAGAAAGGTCGACCTTTCTGAAGAGTGAGAATACGGGGTAGTGTATTTCGTGTTTAATATACAATACACGCCAACACAGGATATTGTTTATATAGAAGTTTTATATATGGACAAATCTATAGACAACCCTATCTGACCTCTCTAGCTATTGTCAGCGGATTAACATAAAACCTACTCGACTCATACCATCGCATATCTCAAATAAAATGAAATGAGGTTTTACGTCGTTCTATTCTGCGCTTATAATTAAAAAGGACGCCTATATTTTGGTAGTCTTATTTACCCAAATGAAAATGAAATGAAATGGAGTTTAACAACCTACTGTTTTGCTCCGTTTGGACTAATAAATACGGACACTCGCCATATAGTGTTCTATAGAGAGACAGGCGCGGATCCAGGGGGAGGCCCAGGGGGCGTTCCCCCTCCCCCACGTCAGACCCAGTGTGACATAGTTGATTTTCGTTTTCGTTTGCTTTGTTCATATATCTGCTCTTTAATAGATGATAGAAACATGATTTTCGCTGGGGACTACACCAAACCTGTTTATTACCCTTTGCTCTAATGTATGGCCCCTCCCTCGACAAAATGTTGGATCCGGGCCTGGGAGAAATGTTGTTTGACGTCCTACTCTTCTACACCTTATAACATACGTCATACAGTGTGCTATGAGGGAAATTTTGCCCTCGCAGCGGCACTACAGCCCACTCTTATATCCAATAACAACTGTCGGGGTTTCTTTTGCGTTCAAGCCGGTTTTTCTTTCCATCTTAAAGTCAAGACGCTGTGCCTTGACAGATTATCCGTCCTGCACAACTGACAAGGGGAACAACGCCGGTAAATCCCCATCAACTTTCTAGGGCAACGTAGTAATCGAACACGGGACCGCCAGGTTAGCGAGTCAAAGTCTTACTCACTGAGACAGTGCGGCCCCCCGGTCAAACCGAGACACTGTCTCTCTTCATTAGTCCAGTCGGAGCGTAAAAGAGTAACCTAAAAACAATTTCATTTCGGTGTGACTACGATCTCAAGATGTTATATTCAATTCCGCTATTCGAAAAATGTCTATATGACGTCAAAATCATATTAATAAAACGTTCTCCCAATATGAAAGACTGATATCTTCTTAAATGAATTCATTTATTGGATGTACTGTTTATTTCTTACAATGTGTGTAGCTGTTTTTTCTTCTTTGTGTGTGTCGCCTGTCCAACCCCGTGGGTTTTCTCCGGGTCCTCCGATATCCTCCTACTGCTAAAGACCCCTACGCGCAAGCGAATTATTGAAATAAAATTGAACCATATGTTGGTCCCAAAATGACCTAGTTTGTGTTGAGTGGGCGTTAAACCCCATCTCTCTCTCTCTCTCTCTCTCTCTCTCTCTCTCTCTCTCTCTCTCTCTCTCTCTCTCTCTCTCTCTCTGTGTGTTTGGTGTACATACCTACAGATATTATCGGCATATCAATAATCCTCCTGTCGCCGTTAAATTTTACATATCTAGTTCCCTGAACACCTCAATGTTAATTCCTGCTTTATTTTCACGATTCCACATTCCTGTCACATATTTCCGTTATATTAGTCCCCGGCGTTAATTCCTGCTTTAATTTTTAAAAAAAAATCAGCTTTGCTTTCACATATTCATACATTTGTAATTGTACATTCACGTTCGATGCATGGATATCAATATTTTAAAAGTCACGTTTTGTTTCACATATTAAACAGCCCTATGATGCAGCACCGGTCTTTCTTCATATCGCTATTTATTAATATCCTTTTCATTATACTTTGAAACTTTTAATCCAACAATTTAAGATCAAACCAACATATATCCATTATCTACAGCAGTAGTAATTTGATAATTTAAAACAATTTACCTATTCAATAATATATAAATTTAGTTAACTTGTAGAAAAAAGTATAATCTGTGAATGACATATAGTGATTGAGCACATTACAAAAACACAGCACAATATTTCTATGGAAAACAATCACTGGTTTATACACATACAGCACAACGTTTCAACATGTATTCCCTTATCGTTATCAAGTAGGCTTTAAGAAATAGCATGTTCAATATCTGAAGCACTATAGTAATTTAATAATTTTTATCAATCCATTCGCTTATTAATATATAAACGTAGTTGTACACATTTAAACAATCCTTTTTTTCAGTGGTATATTAACGTTTAAACAGTCCTTTTTGTCTGCGATATCACCTCGGTGGGAGCGGACGTTAAATAAAGCTATTTCACACACACAACATTTTTTCAGTCGCTAATTAACGTAATTTTACACATTTAAACAATCCGGTATTTTTCAGTAATGATATATATATTTTTTAGTGTGGTATATGAATGATACACCACACCAGTCACTTGAACATAACGTATACAATGTGTACATATTATGCTTATCTGGAGATATAAGTATATATACCTCTCTTCACTTCATAGTACACGAGGTATTCAAGTGAATAATTTGTCCCGTTATATTGGATACGAGCCAATAGAAACGTGTAAGATCGTAACGGTTGGATTTATATCAGGCTGTAAATTAAAGGGAGGGAGCGCTTCCTATAAATTATTACTTAGCTTGCGAAATCAGATGAAATGAATTTGGGTCAGCGCCCTACTGTTCTGCTACGGCTGGTCTCGTTTAGATGGGCAAACAAATACAAGGTGGATTGCGATGTACTTTTATTTCGAATTCCAATTGTCTGAGAATCGAGAACCCATGTTCCTTGCTCGCCGAGTCACCGGGGAGAGAGAGAGAGAGAGAGAGAGAGAGAGAGAGAGAGAGAGAGAGAGAGAGAGAGAGAGAGATTTAACGTCCACTCGACACAAACTAGGCCATTTCAGGACTAACATATTGTTCCATTTTATTTCAATAGCAAGAGGACGAAATCGTGAGAAAACCCACGAGGTTCTACAGACGTCCCTACTCCTTGTCACGTACAAACGGGGACTCGAAACCACGCCCCGACTTGCGATATCACTTTGGTGGGATTGGACGTTAAACAAACACACTTGTATTCCATCCGGTTTTATTTCAACGAAAGTTTACTCCAGACGGGGGACTGACATCGAAAAGCATCTAGCCGTTCAGAAGGGACAAAAAATGATTGGTTACACCATATAATATATAAAGGTCAATAGTTTTTTTTTACATTTACAATTTCATGTATTCTAAGAAAACATAAAACCTCCCAAAAGATTGTTAGGATGTGAATGAAATGGGGTTTAAAGTTCTACTTTTCTGGGCCGTCTAGGCTAATGAAGATAGGGGGGTTGGGATGGACTAGTGGTCTAGAGTGCCGCGCTTCGACCTCTAGCTGGCCGGTAGGCCAGTCACCTCTGGCTTGCGGCTGTGGTTTCGATCCCTGGCGTGAGCGTATGTGGCATGGGGATAGGGGCGCCTTCTCAACCTCGTGGGTTTCCTCCGGGTACTCCGGTTTCCTTCCACTACTAAAGACCCCTACGCTAATGAAGAAGGGTGTACGCCATGAATTCCGACTGTCAAGTGTCCTTTAATGTGCTGTAAGCAGTATACACGGTTTTTCGTCCTATTCGAACAACTAGATACTGTCATTCCTGCATCACTGTAAGGGGGAAACCCGGGAACATCGCCTAACAACGTTGGGCGCCAACCCCAAAGACCTCATGGGGGTTAAACGTCCTTCTGCCCTGCACCGACCGGGATAATGGAGACAGGCATTCGCCATGCAATGTGCTAAGAGGTAGTCTTTCCCTGACCGCTGCACTAAGTCTTACTCTTAAAACTGGTTAAGAATATCTGTTCCCTTTCTTTATACTCCCAGGTTGATAATGACTAAAGTTATAGAATCGCATAAGATAGATCAATATTGAAGGCCCACTATTAACACGCAAGGATATTTGATATTAATCAAATATTCAAACATTTAATACTTAATAGATCTTTTATAGTCGTATTACAAAACATGAGATATACCATAGTCACCGTCAATTATACTGGACTATAAAGTCAATGAGAAATTTATGTCTTGATAACAAAAAAAAAGAAAAAAACCCTGAAGATTAAGAAATATTATGTAGTTAAGCACGGGGCCTCTAAGGTGTAACTTGCAGGGTTTTTTATTATTATTTAATTTAAAGGAAATTTAAGGGTTTCGAATGCTCTGTTTTGTGATTTTATATATTTTGTTATGGTTATTTGGTGACCAATTTATCAACGGAATGAAATGGTGTTCTCGTTTACGAAATGAAATAGTGTTCTGCTTTACGAAATGAAATGATATTGTGTTCTGCTTTACGAAATGAAAAGTTGTTCTGCTTTACGAAATGAAATGAAATAGAGTTCTCCTTTACGAAATGAAATGAAATGGGGTTTAACGTTCTACTCCGACTGGGCTAATGAAGACGGGTATACGCCATACAGGGTGCTATGAGGGAAATTGTGCCTGAATTCCAACAGTCAGGGGATCTTTACGCGTCGGTTGGGAACATGCGATCTCTAGACTAGCGAGCCACCGTTTTACTCACTTGGCCACTGTTCCCCCAGTTTATTAACGGACATAAAATGACATGGTGCTTAACGTTCTCCTTTACAAATTATAGGATACCGTCGCTATAATTATATGATACCGTCTCTATAATTATAGGAATCCGTCTCTATAATTATATGATACCGTCTCTATAATTATAGGATACCGTCTCTATAATTATAGGATACCGTCTCTATAATTATAGGATACCGTCTCTACACTTATAGGATAACGTCTCTACACTTATATGATACCGTCTCTATAATTATATGATACCGTCTCTACACTTATATGATACCGTCTCTATAATTATAGGATACCGTCTCTATAATTATATGATACCGTCTCTACACTTATATGATACCGTCTCTATAATTATAGGATACCGTCTTCATAATTATAGCAATCTGATTTCGTTTTTTATAGTTCAAAATTTCATTTTTACTTGTCTTTACTACTCTTGGATCTGGAGGACTTGTTATTTACTTCGTGTTCTGGCTGAAATGAGGGGTCAGCCAATCAAATGGTCTGTCGAATCGACCGTTTGACCTTTTCATGCGTGGAACTGTGGGTAGATATTACCAGCCAACGACGTCTATACTATAAACACCAGCGGATAGAAATCATAACAAAACAAAAGTGGATTTTGAAAAGCGTGGCGGTCGCTAATTGGTTAATCGAATGACTGACGTTATCGGGTCAAATGTCCCGTGCTTGATACCTGACGTCATAGAACGTGAGCTTCCACTATAACTAGTAAGATCTACATGAGTGTAGGCCATCGAAAGTATAAAAAACGAAACGAAATATAGATCTATATTTTAATTAGATTGTAATTATAGGATACCGTCTCTATAAATATAGCTTCTTTTTACTGTATATAAATATTTCATGTTTTACATATATGTTACCATTTGCTCGATAAAGACGAAAGCATCATCGTCGAAACGTTGCATGTTAATAAACCAGTAATTGTTAATCCATAAATAGTGTTAGTGTGTTACTGTTCAATTACTAAATGCCACTTTTAAAGAAGATAGGATACCGTCGTTGTATACTACAGTCAATTCAGCACAAGATCGCTGTATACCAATAAACAGAAAACTAAAATTAGTGTTTTATTGGACTTCGTGCATTTTAATTTTTTCCCTATTTACCCGTCTATACGTTGTGCCATGCCAGGCCCTCTCCCCTGCACATCTGACTAGGGGGGGGGGGACCAAACCGGAAAATCCGATAAACTTTCTCGGTCAACGCAGGGATCGAAAACAGAATCCCTAACGTCTTACTCACTGAGCAACCGTGGGTATTTACATCTGTACAGTGGTATATGTATATTAGAGAGGTTTCCATGGGTATATACAACTATACAGTGATATGTATTGGACAGGTTTTCACTAAACTAGTCTTACAGAGATTTGTTGTGAAATGTGCACGAGAGAAGAATAACATAGAAAATGTGTAGAAATAATTATAATAGCATGTTTATATGTGTTGGTTTTATTATTAGCTGGATGTTTATCTCTAGCAGTTATATTATTAACCACAGATATTCATAAATATATGTATATTACTTCAGGTTGTATTACACGGTTTCGAGAGAGAGAGCGAGAGAGAAAGGGGAGCGAGAGAGTGTGTGAGATAGAGAGGGGGAGATGTGGTTAACGTCAATACGACACAAACTGGGTCATTGACAGACCTTATGATCAAATGCGCGCGCGTTGACCACTTGGCCCACCCACGGCTATATCTATTTGTTAAGGCCAGTTCAATTTCTGAGATCTATAAAAGGTTAGGACACGTGATTGTTGGCTAGATTGTAGAGGTTTAAGAATGTAGGGGAAAGGGTAGGTCTCCACATAAGCACTGACCTACGATGATGAAAATTTGGTTCGGGATATTTCCTAGTTTTATTAAAAACATATGAAATACGTCAGATAAATATTCATAGTTTGTTTCGCTGTTCTTTTTGTGTTGGTGGCACTTTTTGTGGTATTCTGGTATTTTGGTTTCTGAAGAAAAAAGAATAAATTTTTCTCTCGGGTGAGAGCCACATTAGTGTGTTTCCAACTATGGATCGGATGTTCTAATAATGAGTTTTTTCCACTATCCCTGGGTTAGGACTACGGATTCTTATAACTAGTTGATTTTATTTACTAAGGGTTAGGGCAAGGGTGAGGACTGGGGTTACCGTGCACCAGAGTGTCGTTCATATTTTTATTTTTAGAATATGCAATGATAAGTTTATGTGTGAAGATTTTCGGGTGATTTTCTTTGAGATCAATCAGTATAGTCTTTTCTGATGATTTTGGATGCACTTGCTGCTGTTGCGCTACATGGAACAACAAAAGCGGGTATTGTGGCAGCCGTATGAATATTCAAACTTAGAGGGGCTGCCGATTTCAATTTTTAATATCTTCTTTAGTTTCGAAGTCGCTCTTGGTCTTTTCCATTCGCGTGTCAATGAGATCAGAAATGTCATGATTTGGTTAGTTGAAGTGAATTGAGACCGGTTTGTCTTTTTTGGTGACTATGTCTGATCGGTGATCGTTAATTCTTTCCCGAAGGCTATTTTGAGTCTCCCCTACATGAAATTAGTTAGATAATGTTTGAACTACTACTGAAAGTTGGCCTAATATTGGGAATTGTGTGCTAGATGTTTTGTTATTGAAGTGGTCGGATATTTTTATGATTTTACATGTTTGACATCTTGGGTGGCCACAGGGTTTGATTTTAACTGCTAATTTCATATTTTTTGTTTCTAGAGTGTTGTTTTTTACACGTCGGAGATAGCGTTTGGGGTATCCCCTTTCACTTAGCCTGCTAAATACCAGCGTACATAGTTTATGTGACACTACGGGTAGGATAATGTCGTGACTATCCTGGTCAAGGACTCCCAAATAGCAGCCTGTGTCACTACTGTGTCACAGATGGGACAATGATCGTCTAGGGCGTTTCTTCGGACTTCACGTTGTGGGACTGTGACACTATCCTGTGTCGCGGTACAAAATCGTCGACTGTGACACTCTAGAGACACGTACTGTGTGTCCGTACGGTCAAATCTTCTGTGTCACACTGTCGTTCGTCTAGGTAGGACTTGACGTTGTGATCAATAAGAATTCAACTCTTTTCTGTACTCTTGAGATATTCTTTATATGTTACAATAATATATTCTACAGCATAGCCACTACTATTGTTCTTTAGGTATATATAACATCCCCGGTCTGAGTTTAATATCCTTTTTTTAACTAAGACCTGACGACTTAAACGTGGCAAGAGCCACGTACGTTTTTATAGTTCTGCATAATGTTCACGGCCTCACGCTAGGATAAGTCTACAACCTAGGCTCTGAGCCCGGGCAGCTCACGGTACTATCTTCCCCTTGAATTTATCGAATGATGTCTGCGTCCGGCATGTAAGCCGGGGCAGCTCCCGGTTTGTACTTCCCCGTGGATCTCTCAAATGTTGTCTGAGCGTAAAACAAACAAACTCTCTCCTATATAGAATGTATAATGCGTCATCTATTAGGGCGGGACAATTACCATTTATGGGTAAGTGTTTCGTAAAGGCACCATTTTACATCAAAACTATTCTAGTTAATTGTACTAATCCGTGCACGTGAGGACTGGACGATAGTACCCTACTTTCCAGAAATGGATACTGACATAACTGTCTGTGAGTAAGTCTAAGATAGTAGTAAAATAATGCAGGCTACTTCATTACCCTAGTTATGGTCATACATCATGTAGGTAAAGAATTCTATATTAAACAGAACACTAAGTCTATAGTGTTACATTTATGGTGCCAGAGAATGTATGTTTGGGATGAAAGGAGCTTTTGAACAATAATTGATGTGTATCGGTTTCTTTGAAAAATAGGGGTGTTGGGATGGCCTAGTGGTCTAGAGTGCCGCGCTTCGATCTCTAGCTGCCCGGTCACCTCTGGCTTGCGGCTGTGGTTTCGAGCCCTGGTGTGAGCGTATGTGGCATGGAGGTACGGGCGCCTTCTCAACCTCGTGGGTTTCCTCCGGGCACTCCGGTTTCCTCCCACGGCTAAAGACCCCTACGCGCAAGCGAATTATTGAAATAAAATTGAAACCGTATGTTAGTCCCGAAATGACCTGGTTGTGTTGAGTGGACGTTAAACCCCATTTCTCTCTCTCTCTCTCTCTTTGAAAAATACTTTAGTTTCCAATAGGCCCATGTTTTTGGCGTTGCTACTTTTAAAACGGTGGTGTCAAGGAAATCTATGCTTTTACGACTTACACTTGCGGTTAATTTGACAGATGGGTGTTGCTTGTTCAGAATGTTGAAACACGTCCAAAAATCGTCAAGTGTGTACGTCCAAACTATGAAAATGGCATCATAAAAAAGGTCCATATAAATCTGGTTTTAATGGGCAGAGTGGCAGAACTTCCCATTCCCACCCCGCCATAAAGAGATTTGCATAACACGTGGCAAATCGTTTTGCTACCGCAGTTCCGGAAGACTGGAGGCATACTCGGTGATTGAAAGCAACATGATTTCTCCTCAGACAAATGTCAAGAAATTTGTGGATTTCCCCGTCCGACCTGGATGCTTGTGTGTTCCTAATAAATGTTTTCCTAACTGCTTCAATACCTGTATTATTATCGTTATTCGTACATGCTCAATACGTCAATGGATATTAGAATGGTGCGCTCAGGGGCTTTTAACTGTTTGATTTTGTGAATAAAATCGTTATTGTTTTTAGGCAGGGTGGGTGTTGGCATGCTAGGGGTAATAAGAAATGTCCTATGTTTTGCGATACGTTATATGATGCACTGCCACAGTCTGATATTATTGGTCGGTCCCTTTGATAATTTATTAGGTATAAACCATTCCGTTTCTGGATTTGTGTGTATTTTCGGTAGTGTATAGAGATGTCGTTGCCGGCAGTCAGATTTAGCGGATAGGTAATCATATTGTTTTGCTGTTATGTATTACTTGTCTTGCAATTCATGAAAGATGTTGTATAGTAAGGTTGCGGTGTCCTTAAAGATGGGTTGGTATAATTTAGTGTAATTTTTAGGATTATTTAGTTGTAATTCGATATAAGAGTAGGCCGTAGCGCCGCTGCCCGGGCAAAATTTCCCTCATAGCACACTGTATGGCGTATGTCCGTCTTCCATTAGCCCAGCTTAGGTGCAAAAGAGTAGGACGTTAAACCCTATTTCATTTCATTTCTCTCTCTCTCTGTCCTAAAGCGGCCTTCTACATTATAATGAACACAGTCCAAGGGGGGTAACCAGCCCTGAAACAAGGAGCATGAATTCTTATTTTCGTCATTTGTTGTACAGGGGAAGAACGATCTAAGTAACATTTTTTTCTTTTCGCGTAATACGCAAAACAGACTTCTGGACTAGAATGTTTGACTCGAACAGAAAAATGGGTGGGTTTAATTACAACTCCAAAATGATGTTTAACACGAACCATAATTACCAGTACAACTGACATCTACTTTTCAGGCAAATTAAGGTTAAATAAAGGGTCGCTGGACTTGCATTTGTCCGGGAGGCCATTTCAGAAGGGCCCTGGTTCGATGCGTCTCCGATCGTTTTTACCTGATTGTTCCACAGAAAGCTTATACAATTTGCTACCAGATGGCGCCATTAACTGGGGTTCGTGAAAAAAGTAGACTCTTCATTTGTATACATTAAAATTAGCATTTTGTCTTGAAATCAATATTTGTTTTACAAATCTTTGTTTAACTATTTTTAATAAAATAATGAAAGTTAATTTAGAAAATCAAAACATTACATTTACATTTCAACAGAAACCTACAACGAAAAACTAATTTGCAAATTCCAAAATACCAATCTTGCAAATCTATTTCTCCTATTTCATCTAGCCTGAGATTCTGACGACAGAGGACGCTAGTGGTGGAATGTCAAACCACTCTGCCAGGCGATAAAACAGAGCTTTATAATACACTATTTCTCCCATTTCATCTAGCCTGAATATTCTGACGCTAGTGGTGGACTGTCAAACGATTCTTTTGTAATATAATAATTTACATTTTCTGTCCGGTTTTTGGTGAATATTCATGGTATTTCAACATTTTGGGTGGCTATGTTTTATATTTATAACCAGCCGGGGCGGATCCAAAAATGTTTTTTGTAAAACAACACTTTATGAGAAAAGTGTCACGGTCGTGTGCTTTATCTTTTATTATCAGATGGAGGGGAGGGAAGGGCATTCAAAGTGCGAAATAGTGATATAGACATGTGTGATATCACAATTTAAACGAGGTGTTGAATTTCTTTCTGTAAAAAGCTCAATGTGTATGTATGCCAATGTAATTTAGAGACGATGATGGCATCATGCCTCCTGCAAAAATTCCAGGATCCGCCCCTGACCAGTCTTCAAAGGAAACAAGTAAATTATCTCAACCAATCGAGAAAATGGACCGCCAGTATGACCAGCTACACAACTGCTGCATATGCGTCAACACTGACATTAAATTTTGACTACCAGTCATAGGCCATTGAGTTTTTACTTGGCTTTTCACTGCATTTCACGTAAATGGCTACTCGTAAAAGACTTGTCCTTCAATGTGCTAACTTTTATGTTTCATGACGTACATAGCCGGTCGTGACTAGTATTATACAACGTTTGGAAAATATTAACTTATTGTTGGGGGCTGGATGACCGAATGGTTAGCACGTGCGCGCTGTATCATTAGGTCTGTCATTAAGTCAGCTGGCGTGGTTTCGATTCCCCGGTTGTAGGTGACAAGGAGAAGGGTTGCCTGTCCAACCTCGTGGGCTTTCTCCGAGTCCTGCGCCCCCCCTCTACTGCTAAAGACCTCTACGTGTAAGCGAATTATTGAAATAAAATTGAACCATGTGTTAGTTCCGACATGACATACTTTGTGTCGAGTGGACTTTAAACCCCATTTCTCTCCCCCCCCCCAATGTTAGATCGTTTTTCATTCTGAGTGAAGTCTGTATCACAACAAGCCCGGGACTGTACAGCACAGTGGATGCTTACGTTTGTTGTTTGTGCGGACGCTTGTGATATCTCACTATTGTGTGCTGTCCGTATGTTTGTCTTGTGTAATGATTTGTGTGTGGTGCAGTCCCCTTGCACTTATTGTAACGGGAATGGCATTACGTCCTACTCTTCTACACTGACTGGGATTACATGAAATGAAAGAAAATGAAATCGGGTTTAACGTCCTACTGTTCTGCTCCGAACCTGGGCTAATGGAAGACGGGCATGCGCCAAACAGTGTGCTATGACGGCAATTATGCCCTGACAGCGGCGCTACGGTCTACTCCGATCCACTAGACAGCTTTCCTTGCCATACCCCTGTCCTGCACCACTGACAAGGGGACACCGTAACAAGCAGTTGCCATGCAAGATACGCCTACAGTTTGCAAGAGATGGACAGATAACGAGCTAAAAAAAAAAAATGCGAATTTACGACAAGGGGCTATAATCCAAGAAGTTACGGTCCGATATGCAGGACTAACGAAAGGAACGGAGATCTTTTGGGCATAAACATAAATTTAAAGTTTCATCAAAATCGGATAAGAATTGTGACTTCTACACGGTCTACAACACTATTTGCGTACAGGGGTCGTAATCCAGGACGTAACCTTCCTAGAAGGACCATAGTCCAGGAAGTTGCAGTGCGATATGCGCAAATATCGACAGAAATCGGGATCTTTGGGTTATAAACATGTTTTTCAAGTTTCATCTAAATCGCTTGTGACCTTTATAGTATCCACAAACCAATGTGGAAAGACAGACAGACAGGGGTGGCGATAATATTCGCCAACATGAAAATGTAGGCGTATACAAATCTCATGGAATGCGAGGCTTCCAGAATGAAGAGCAAGTGTCCTACTCACTGACCCACCGCGGCCCATGGTTCATTTTTAAAGACTGGAAATTGCCATTGTTTATTTGTTATTAGAATCGGTGTCTGATAATGAACCAGTAGACTTACACGTGGGACTAACACGTGGTCCAGCTATATTTTAATAGTTCGAGCGAGGTCTTTACCATTGTATGCGGGGGCGGGGGGGACAAAATCAATAGGGTGGGGCATACGATTCCAGTTCTTGTCATGTAACGACATTATACGTTAACACTATCCAAAAATAATTCTTAGTATATAGTAGGATTATTTTCCCTAAATAAAGCTACCAAATATAAAATTGAGTGGGCTTATAAGTTAGCTGTCTATGACCATCTTATTTTTTTAGTCCTAGTTCGATGCTTAAGACTATACGTCCGCATTTACCTTGACTATCTTTTTTTTAATATTCTGTCGTCAGGGGAAACACGTAAATTATCTCAACAAATCAAGACAGTGTAACAAAAAATGAAATGCGGTTTAACGTCCCACTGTTTTATTCCGAATGGGCTGATGAAGACGTGAATACATCATACAGTGTGCTATTGGGAACATACTGTACGGACAGGGGCGCTATGGCCTACTCCTATTTTGAATTCGAACTACCAGGGGTTCTTTTACCAGCATGCGTTTTTGTCCCATCCGAAAGAATGCCTATACGTTGTCCCTTGTCAGGTTCTCTGTCCTACATAAAAAGTCTATATGTATTTTATTATGACGTCATTTATTAAAAAAAATAAATAAATTGATGGTTGACATTAAAGCTATTAATCATAATTATTTTTATGTCTATTGCTTAATAGGTTGTCTTGAAGAGGACTCTTTTTGTAAGTTTTAGTAACTTTTGTCCGATCCGTTTACTTTAAAGTAATAAAATATGTTTAAATCAATAGGTTGTCAAATCACTACTATACAATCATAGGAATTATACTAGCACTTGAAAAACAGTCAAATAAGAAATATTGTCTAATAGCCCAAGGTACTTGGTAATTGTTAATCAGAATAACAGTAGCCTAATTATTCACATCTTTCAATGTCTGTAACTTCATTAATTTTTACTTGAATTTTAAAGTTTCCATCATCATCAATAAATCCACTGTCAGGATTACTGAAATATGACCAGTCAATAATATCACCCCAGGCTGACACACCACCAGCAGATTGTTTAACCACAGATTCTCTATCGTTTGTTATATTTATAACTTTATATGTGACGTCAGCGTCACATGACGTAATACTGTTATCTTCTACGTCATCCAGGTATAATTTAACACACAATGACGACGAGTCTATAACTACACCGATACTCCATGTAAAACCTGAAACTGTATGTTGTTTACCAGAACACCAACCACTACTCACAGTATCCACATTAAAAATATCTTCAAACATATTCGGATAACAACTTACAATTTTACCAAGTTGATTACTTAACAATGTTTGATCTATTTCTGCTTCTTGAAATGTTGAATATCTTGCATCAGGTACATCGAATTTTCGACAATAAATTTCATCTTTCTCCAGTCTAACTTTGGGTAATCTTTGTAAAACGTGTACAACAGACGAATCTTCTAAAACATTCTCTGTATATTTAACACTAGCTTTTAAATCTTCTGTTAGTCGTTTAATGTCCCCCATCAATTTCCCGAATTCGAATTCTTCCTTTTCACCAGTTGTCTGCATTTTCTTTTTAATATTTTCACCTATTTTGCGAACATCTGAGCAAATTGTATCCACCTGTGCATCTACTTTATCACATTCAGTTTTTGTAATATTTTTGACTTCAATTAATTTATTATTCAAATCATCATAATGTTTCTCAAAGCGTTCAATTTGTGTTTTTAATTCATTATTCAGTGTTCTTAAATCTAGTCTCATATTTTGTCTGACTCCATCGTCCCGTAAATCTAAATAATTGTGTCCGTTATGATTGACCACGAAACATTTTAAACACATGGCTAGTTTACAATCTTTACAATAGGTTGTTACTTTCTGGCTTTCATGATTTGGGCAAAAATCCCTTTGAGTTGTGACATAAGTGACTGGTCCTCTTTCTTTCATTGGTTCGTTCGACCTTGACTGTTTATCGATTCGGGTGGCGTCATATCGACAAATAACATGGTCTCTACAAACTTTAATCTTATCATGCATGGTTTTACATGAATTGCATAAATACTGATCACAGTCTCGGCAAAAATATTGAGCTGTGTCATCAATGCATACATTACAGTGTGGAATAGTATTTACAGAATTGTGATCAATGTTTGGTTTGACTCCTAATTGGTTCACGCCAGCAGGAGGGATCTGTATTAAATAACGACACAATGGACAAATGAACTGGTCATTACAGGACGTTTTCTTCACATAATCTTCTAAACAACAGAAACAGAAAGAATGTTGACAGTCAATCATTACAGGTTGTTTAAACTCGTTCAAACAGATGCTACACACTTCCTGACCTGTCTGTTCAGCCATGTTGAATTACTGTTTCTTACACTAGTTGTACACCAGAGGAGTTGGAAAAGACAGAACTATAAAATAATAATAATAATATTTGTATCGCGCAACTATTCAATCCACTACGGAATGAACTATGCGCTAGAAATTGTTCTTAATTTGGAGTGTTAATGATAGTGACTAAATAACCAGGTTTTCACTTTGGATTTAAAAACTGACACAGATTCAAATTATCGGATATTTTCTGGAAGTGTATTCCAAACAATTGATACGCTGTATCGAAAAGTTCTAGATCCAAATGATTTCAAATTATAGGCAGGTACATCGAATAATAGTTTCCCTTCTGATCTTAATGAGGTAGTCCAACATATTATGCGCTATCGATATAGGTGACCTAAAAATCAAAGATTAAAAACTATAACCAACAGTCATGCAGGTAAATAGTCTACAAGATCACTATATTCTAGTTGTACACCACACTAGTTGAAAAGAGAGAGAGAGAGAATTGGGTTTAACGTCCACTCGACACAAACTAGGTCATTTTGGGACTAACATATGGTTTCAATTTTATTTCAATAATTCGCTTGCGCGTAGGGGTCTTTAGCAGTGGGAGGAAACCGGAGTGCCCGGAGGAAACCATCGAGGTTGAGAAGGCGCCCCTATCACCATGCCACTTATGCTCACACCCAGGATCGAAACCACAGCCGCAAGCCAGAGGTGACCGGCCAGCTAGAGGTCGAAGCGCGGCACTCTAGACGAGTACCAGTCGAGTCGTCCACAAGCAAAGTCGTCCACAGTCAAGTTGTCCACAACCGTTGGTGGAGTCGTCCACACCCGTTGGTGGAGTCGTCCACAACTATTGGTGATGTCGTCCACAACTATTGGTTATGTCGTCCACAACTAATAATAAGAATCGTACACAACTAAGAATAAGACTCGTATCCACAACTATTCGTGATGTCAACAAATAAGAATAAGACTCGTACACAATTTAATCGTATGGAAGAAATAGCTAGTACTATTTTGTTATTTGATTTCAGATCGAATCACGGATGTTTGTTTTTGTATAAATAGTGTATAAAATAAAAAATCGATGTGAGAGCTGCTTTATTGGCATAATGCCAACCGATATGTCACGTATCATTCGAAATCTCCCGAAAGTAAACTATGTCGTGTGGACAACTTTACCAACGTATTGCTATATCTTCAAATTAAACTAAGTCTTGTGGACGACTCCACCAACGTATTACTATTGTAACACAACATTAAGCAGCTGTGGTTTATAGCTGTCGTACAATTAGTATATATATGTGTTACACGTGCATTATTTAAGTTAGTTAATTAGTCACTTTCTTCTCGTATTATTAGATAATATTATATGATTGTCCGTTTAATGAAGGCTTCTAATATATACGTATTATAACTTGTGAATGGCTGTTAAATACTAATAAGGTTGTGGATAACACCTTGGCCTTATAAATGATCTCAAGTTAGAAGCTTAAAAGAGACGATGGAAGACAATCTTATCGAGAGGCCGCAGACCGGAGACTGCTCCACAAGACAGAACGAGGGCATGTGACAATGGAAGCAGGCGTGAATTTGGACGCTGGTCATTATGACTACAAACTAATGTTATGATATGTTATGTTCCGGTGTGCTTTGGTTGTTAGAGTTATAGATGTATTTGTAATGTTCGTTCCTGCACTGTTATAATAAAGAAGTTCAATCCACAGTGTTATTATCTGATTATGTTACAACTCAAACATTTGGTGTCCGTGACTGAAGAACCTGTTGGTCGATGTTGAAAAGAAGACAGAATTCGTGTCAATCAACAGTTCAACAAAAGAGAACACAATGTCGAAGCCGTTATAAAAACCGGGAAAACATGGAAACAAGTTATGAAGAAAAAAGAAGTTATTGTACAACAAACACCCGAATAATGAAAACTCTAAAAGAAAGAACTCTGGAATATGAACTTTGTTTAGTAGACTTTTGTAGAAGGTGAGTCATTTTGTTTTAAAAGAATATAAACGATTTTTGTCTTAATTTGAACACATCCTTTGGCATAATATGATAACTATTTGGGTACGAGAAATAGAATAAGTATTATTCTTAAACGAATAGAAATATTTTGTGGTTGTCTCAAAGATTTTAGTAACACGCTTAAGACGTATTCCGTAAAGTTTCGGTTTTGATTAAAGAGGCAATCCCAAAATTAATGTTTTATCTTCCTATAAATATGTTTTATGTATATATTTTCCCGAAAATTAATGGGATGTATTTTATTGAATTCCTAAAAAGAGAGGAACATGTATTTATACCCCAGAGACAAGGGTTAGCTCAAGTTAAGAGCATTATGGTACATTTTTAATATGTAATTACCCCAGAGAAAGGGTTTAGCTCAAGTTAAGAGCATTATGGTAGATTTTTACTTTGTGTTGTCGTTTGTTTTGTATAGGAAGATGAATCATTTGAAAATTTGATGCGTTATAAAACAGAAAATATCTTATTGAAGATAATTATATGTGTTCAAAATATTCATAATCGTTTATCTCGAGTAAAATCAATTTGACAAGACCCTTATTATGTATTGTTTGTAGATCGTTATGTTATTCTTATGCATTTATAAATATTTCATCCTGTCAACCTTAACAAGAAAAAAAAATGATGATTAATTCATAATTATTTTGGCTGTTTCACAGCTTAGGAAAGGGAGGAAATTGTAACACAACATTAAGCAGCTGTGGTTTATAGCTGTCGTACAATTAGTATATATATGTGTTACATGTGCATTATTTAAGTTAGTTAATTAGTCACTATCTTCTCGTATTATTAGATAATATTATATGATTGTCCGTTTAATGAAGGCTTCTAATATATAGGTATTATAACTTGTGAATGGCTGTTAAATACTAATAAGGTTGTGGATAACACCTTGGCCTTATAAATGATCTCAAGTTAGAAGCTTAAAAGAGACGATGGAAGACAATCTTATCGAGAGGCTGCAGACCGGAGACTGCTCCACAAGACAGAACGAGGGCATGTGACAATGGAAGCAGGCGTGAATTTGGACGCTGGTCATTATGACTACAAACTAATGTTATGATATGTTATGTTCCGGTGTGCTTTGGTTGTTAGAGTTATAGATGTATTTGTAATGTTCGTTCCTGCACTGTTATAATAAAGAAGTTCAATCCACAGTGTTATTATCTGATTATGTTACACTATATCTTCAAAATTAAACTAAGTCTTGTGGACGACTCAACCATCGAGTGTGGACGACTCCACCAACGGGTGTGGACGACTTAACCAGCTTTTTCGTGTGGACGACTTTGCTTGTGGACGACTTGACTGGCATTCCTCTAGACCACTAGGCCATCCCGCCCCCCAGTTGAAATGGGACAGAACTATAAAATCAATGAGGTAGTCCAATATAATATGTGCTATCTATACAGGTGACCTAAAAATCAAATGATTAAATACTATACACAACAGTCTACAACATCACTATATTCTAGTTGTACACCACACTAGTTGAAAAGAGACAAAACTATAAAATCAATGACTTAGTCCAATATAATATGTCCTATCTATATAGGTGACCCAAACATCCAAATGAATAAACACTATACACAACAGTCCTGCATGTAAATAGTCTACCAGATTACTATATTCTAAGAAAAACACCCAACAACCTATTCTCATGCGTCACTTTGAGCGTTATCTTGCCTTGACACGCGGGTCATTGATCACGTGATTTTAAAATGCAACCGTTAATACGTAAATATTGAGGATATATTTGAAATGTGTCCATTTCCCCAGACTCTTCGTAATATTTGACGTTTTGTTTCAATCAACAGCAATCTAAATTTGTTCTGCTAACAACCAAACATCTACATTTATACATCATGTTGCCAGGGTCAACATAACTTAAACATGCGACAGTTTCTCAGAAATTCAGCTTTCATTATCGTATTGTTATATCTTTCTACGACGAAATCAGATCTATATTTAGAATATTATCAACAAATCACGTGTGTGCTATATTTAGTCATGATATGTCATATAAACTGATGGCGAAAGTAGGCAATAATTTCATTACCATTTCGCAGTAAAGTGTGTGAGTCAGTATATTAGCATTATGTAAAAACATTTGTTATTGGCGCGTGTTAATTTATTAAAATGAGAAATAGGACATTGTGTAGTTTTCAGATTAGGCCGGTATACTGTAGAGGTTTTATGTTATGTTATGTCGTCTGCTTGTGATTAGCACGCGCTCTATTTATATCGTTACTATGAGGTATACTGATTCAATGATGACCCAAATAAAATGAAATTTGAAGGGGGGGCGGTGGATGACCGAATGGTTAGCGCGTGCTTGCTATACCATAAGGTATGTCATTGAGTCAACTGGCTTGGTTTCTATTCCCCTGTTGTACGTGACGACGAGTAGGGTCGACTTCCAATCTCTTGGGTTTTCTCCGGGTTCTGTGGTTTCCTCCCACTGCTAAAGACCCCAAGTGAATTACTGAAATAAACATGTTATTCCCGAAATGACATAGTTTGTGTCGAGTGGGCGTTAAACCCCATTTATCTCTCTCGAGATGAAATGAAATGGGGTTAAAAGCACCGACTGGGGTAATGAAGACGGGCATACACCATGCCATGAGCTATGAGGGCAGTTTTGCCCGGATACCCTCATTTCCGCCTACTCAGAGGCGGATCCAGTGCCCCCCCCCCCCCTAATTTTCGACAGTGCCCTTTTTTACTGCTGAAAGTGCCTTTTCTCAGACCCGAATATATCCGTTCCGAATGTTTACTTAGACGAAAATATCAGTAAAATAGCTCTTGGAATGGCTACAGATGTAAGGAAATGACGGATAATTGATTGGGGGACCCCCACCCCCCTTGCAGCGGCGTACCCCGTCTCCGCGGTGAGTGCCCTCATTTTGCGGCGCCCCCCCCCCCTTTGCAAAATTCCTAGATCCACCCCTGCTACTCTTCGTCGAATTCCACCTGCCAAGGATTCTTTTGCGTGCTCGCCAATGAGAACCTGCTGTGGGTTAATTTCGGCCCATACAGCTCATATTTAACACAAAAACAGGTAATTGACCGGTGGGTTGTACATGGGGTTTTGGGGACCCATGGGACATGCACGCATGGAATGCCCATGTGAGAAAATATGTATAGGTTCCCATTATAAACAGAAAACCACGTAGACCTTGTGCACAATATTAAACGTATAGTAAAATGTTTTTGTCGCCTTTACACAATAAAGAAACTGTGAGTGCACTAAGGGTATAAAAGAAATGTCAGATGTCCACATTGTGGAAAAAACACCATACATACGCCACGTCTGACACGAGTACATCGCGAGCGAGCCGTGGAAAAGGTATAGATGGGTGCCACGCATGCCAACGTTGCGAGGACTTTTGGTTGCTCTTGTGTTGCAATTACCAGCCTGGTGCAACGTTACAGACGAACATGGCACACAACAGACAGGACAAGAACAGGTAGACCCATGGTGACAACCCACCATAATGGCCGGTACTCACGCGGGCAACATGCAAAATATTTGACAGACGACTCTGGGATCATTGAATTAGAGCTTGCAGGCTGTATAGGGGACAGCTGTTCATAGCGCAACACCGTTGTCAGAGATAGAGATGGGCCCGAAGTGAATGACAGAGCGTCGTCTTTACTGATGAAAGCCGGTTCTGTTTGTACAGGGCTAATGGATGACAACTTGTGTACCGCAGGAGGAGTGAACGAACGTATGATTGTCATTTCCAAAGTTCATTACGTTGATATTTTAATATTTACATTACATTTTATTTCATGCATCTGTCTTTTGTGGTTTTTGTTCTAGGGCTATTTAGATCGGGCTTAAAGTTTCTATAAATACAAGAGTCCGATACAATGTAGATGTAGATTATTATAGATAAATTAATGGTTGATATTAAAGTGATAGATTCATATTTTCTAAGAAATTTAAAACATAAGTATTTCTATATCTATTGCTTCATAAATTCACAGGAAATATTCTAGCACTTACAAAAATTCACATAACAATTTGAAAAATGTTCTACTCGCACTCAGTACTTGGTAATTGTTAATTAGAAGAACAGTAGCTTAATTCATTAATTGTTACTTGAATTTTAAAGTGTCCATCATCATCAATAAATCCATCGTCGGGGTTACTGAGTCTCGTCCAGTCAATGATATCATACCAGTCTAACCAACTACCAGATCTAATAGTATCAGCACACTGTTTAACCACAGATTGCCTAGCATCCGCTTTATTTATAACTTTACATGCCACGTCAACGTTACATGACATAATATTTTTATCTTCTATGCCATGCAGTAATAATCTAACACATAACGATGATGGGCCTCCACCGACACCGATACTCCATGTAAAACCTGAAACTACATGGTGTTTACCATAGCACCAATAATCACCCCTCACTTCACACACATTACGAATATCTTCCAACATATTCTGACGAAAAGTTACAATTTTACCAAGTTGATTAGTTAATAAAGTTTTTTCTATCTCTGCTACATGAAATGTTGAATATCTTGCATCAGGTATATCCAATTTTCTACAAAAACTTTCATCTTTCTCCTGTCTAACTTTAGGCAATCTTTGTAAAACTTGAACAATGGACGAATCTTCTAAAACATTCACTGAATATTTAACACTAGCTTTTAAATCTTCTGTTAGTCTTTTAATTTTCTCCATCAATTTCCTGAATTTAGATTCTTCCTGTTCACTAGTTTTCTGCATTTCCCTTTTAATATTATCGCCAATTTTACGAAATTCTGAGCACATTTTATCCACCTGTGCATCGACTTTGTCGCATTCAGTTTTTGTGACGTCTTTTACTTCAGTTAATTTACTATTTAAATTGTCATAATGTTTCTGAAAACGTTTAATTTGTGTTTCTAATTCATCATTCAACGTTTTTAAATCTTTTCGTATATTTTGTCTGACTTCATTCTCATGTAAATTCATATAATTGTGTCCGTTATGATTGGCCACGAAACATTTCCAACACATGGCCAGGGAACAATCTTTACAGTACATTGCAATGTCCTCTCGTTCGTGATGGGGACAAAAGTCGTTATGATTTGTGACGGAAGTGACCGATGTCCTTTCTTTCTTTGGTTCGTTCGACCTTGATTGTTTATCGATTCGAGTTTCGTCATATCGACAAATAACATGATCTTTACAAATTTTCATCTTATCGTGCATGGTTTTACATGAAGTACATAAATACTGATCACAGTCTCGGCAAAAATATTGAGATGTATCTTCAGTACATACATCACATGGTGGAATATTACTTGTATAATTGTCCTGAATATTTGTTTTAGGTCTTAATTCGTGAAGACCACCAATAGGACTTTGTATTAAACAACGACACAATGGACAAATGAACTGGTCATTGGTGGAGGTTTTCTTCACATAATCATCTAAACAGCAGAAACAGAAAGAGTGTTGACAGTCGATTATTACAGGTTGGTGAAAATCGCTTAAACAAATACTACACACTTCCTTGTCTGTCTGTTCAGCCATGTTGAATTATTGTTTGTCGAAATGGTTATATACCACACGACCCGAAACTGTTCACAAATACCAATACAATACCAAACGCGTAGGTCTATGTAATAAACACCCACGAGACGGGTGGCATGGAAATCAAAACACTACACGTGTAATATACAAACTGAAACTATTGCCAAATACAAAACCAACACGAGAAGGCAAATATAATATATGCCATCAAAACACAACAGTTCACTGTCTATGGGATAAAAGGTTTAAAACCCCAAGTCAGCCACTCAAATTGTCTTTCTTAGAAATTTAACTCAACTTTTTGTTTCGTATTGAATTACTTCCCGACACACTGCATGTTATATTTATAACAGGTCACGTGTTTAGTGGTGTGTAAATGTGGGTTACTAGATAATCTGACAGCAAGTTATTGTAACAATACAACTGTATATATAACGTGATTGTGTTGCAGACTTGCCACGAAATATATCTTATTGAATAAACTAATAACGGAGTAAAGTAAAATTTAAATGAAACAGTATACTAATATCAATTTAATACAGATAGGATGGTAAACTGAGGCCGGGATGTATGATAAAAAAAGTATTTGGACGTTAAAATATAAACTTTCCTGTAAAACTGTACTGTAGATAGACAAATTGATCTCCATATGCCCCAATTACATTTTTATCTCGTTTCATCTTTATTATACATTTTGTTTGCTGCACGGGTATAGTCAGTTTGAAAATAGATAAGTGGGTGACAGAAAAGTAGTTCTTTGAATCAATGAAAAGGTTGTGTTCATTGATTTTGGTTAGTGTGCACGCATAAGATTCTTTAGCAGTTTGATGGCGATGAAACGTAGGCGAAGACATCGTTATCCAGTCACAATTTATCCTAGTATCTAGTTACAATTATGCCGGTTGGTACAGTTAGTCGTTATCTCAACATCTCCGATCAATTTTGGAACCAACTTCTCCGTTTCTCTGATAACACAACAGCCCGTTGCTATCACATGAGAACACTAAAAACATGGCCCACGTCCTAACGGGCATCGCTTTGCCCATTATAATCGCCAGCTTGTTTGCGCTTTGCTTAGCCTAGCTTAGCTTAACTTACGTAAAGCTATGTTAATAATAAGCTGTATATAAATCAGCTACTGTTTCTTTCACTTGATTGGACAGTCTGCTCTTAACGTCCATGATATTGAACTCTGAATACTGGCTCTGACGTAGGAAAAAGTCTGACTTCATTTAGAACAGGTTATCCAGTCCAGGTATTTGGCATCACAGGCACGATCTGCTAAAAGCAAATGGCTCCATAGTAAGAGAGAGGGGGAGAGAAATGGGGTTTAACGTTCACTCAACACAAACTAGCTCATTTCGGGACTAACATATGGTTGAATTTGATTTCTATAACTCGATTGCGCGTTGGGATCTTTAGCAGTGGGAGCAAACGGAGGACCCGGAGAAAACCCACGAGGTTGGACAGGCGACCCAACTCCTTGTCACGTACAACCGGGGAATCGAAACCACCCCAGAAAAATAATAAGAGAAGATATTTTATAGTATAATATCACAGTGCTATTTATTATATCATATAATCAGTATTCTATTATAGTATACATATCATTTAACATCAACGTCAAGATCTTATCACATACATCTCATACCATCCAACAATAGAATTATATCAACGGTTACCAACACTACTAGCATACTAACCATTGCTTCATCATACTGTAGTCGAGATCTTATCACATATCTTATTAACCATTACTTCATCATACAGCAATTAGGGTCGATTATTTTGACTGATCAATTAAATTATGTGACCCCCAATAGAGGGAGCTAATAAAAGACTTAAAACGATATTAAATTATCTGAATTCAGCGTGTTAATCGAGTGTAAACCTTTGTTAAACCACCGAAGTTATCTGAATTCAGCGTGTTAATCGATTTCATACTTCTGTTAAACGACCAAATTTAATTCTAAATTCAGTGGGTTAATCGAGTTCACGCCTCTGTTTAACCACTGAAGTGATCAATGTATATAGACCACCAATGTGTGATGAAGTATGCTAATGGTATTTGGTTTACGTCATATGACCTTGACATTGTTAAAATGAGATAACGTGTATTATTATAATATACAAAGCTCAATGACGTCATTATAGTATGATACATGGATTTCTACAAACAACTAAATACTGTGTAGTTTTTCTAATCCATTGACATATTTCACCTGTCCTATATTATAATTCAACACTTTGACTTCAGTAATGTAATAAGCCACCTGTCCAATATAATTATTCAACACTTACAAAAAAATTCTGAATATATAAAGTAGGAATTATCAAATGGATAATATTATTACAAGTTGCAGATTTCACGGCCGGATTTTTACAAAATGTGTCGGGTATTTCTCAACACCAGTCGGACAAAGACCGGGAGTAATATTAGAAATGGCAGCCCTACTCACAACCTTGTTTTATTTCAAACAACAAATCCGGCATTTTACAAACCGGTTTTAAATTCTATACATAATTCAGAAATACATAAGTAGTCTTAAACATAACAGCTGCGGCAAAATTCAACCGTCAAGAATTTTAGGGCTGTAGGCAACAATCCTTATTACAGTTTAAGACTTATACTGAGTTTTCAGATATCAACCAGCCTGAAGTTTTCAAATACATCTTAGTGCTGTAGGCTACAATCCTTATTACAGCTTAGGCCTTATACTATTTTTCTTAGGGCTGTAGACAACAATCCGTATTACAGATAGAGCCTTAATTCACAGAAATAATACATGTTTAATTAAAGTAAATATACATAGTTTAGAAACAAATTCAACATAAATACCTTGTCTATAATTTTATTAATAAATCATTTATATTTACAAAAAAACCAGGATGGTTTAAAATTGAGAATTTCAACTAATAGCATTTCAATAAATAACAACTATTTTGATCTATGAATTCACCAGAACATTTTCCCCATAAAAGCCACATCAATATCCTCAGTGTGATATTTCTTCAAAATTACTTCTCCTTTTTATTTGATAAAAGAAAATCAGTTTTTTATTTTCGTTTTAAAAAAAGTATAAAAACATTAATATCTACGTCTGAGTGAATTAACATAAACACACGTTATTGGTCAATGTTATATCGTCACCCATCATTATATGGACAAGGGGCGGAGCATATAATTGGCCTTCAGGATTAGATGGCAATAAAGAAGCATAACACACCCTAACCTCACAGCTGTCAGTCAAACTGTAATCATCACTATGTAAAAAGACTGTGGGGAGCAAATCCCCACCCTAACCCTAGCTGACAGCTGTCAATCAATCTGTAATCATTAATATGTACAGACTTTGGGGAGCAATTCCCCACCCTAAACTTGAAGCAATGGATATATAATATAGATACATGATTAGTCGAACACAGAGTTGAATAATTAACTATATGAGATCTTAGCTAAAGAATAAATTGTAGAATTAGCAGCAGTGTTTATATGATAATCATACGGTGCCCCTCCCTCTTTATTCTTCATTAGATTCATTCACAATAATCAGAGACATAATATAACATTTAACATACTAAACATTATGCTTGAAATTATACCGAACAATTTGGATATATGTATTGAGTATTAATTCATTGACACAAAAAGAGCATTTATTTCCTCCCATGAGTAAGAGAGATATAAAAATAGCCCATTGAACAGAAATATATGCTGTAAATTAACCTTCAGTTTATTTATTAGTTCATGAAACGTATCAATACTCTTACTACAGGTCTCTTTCCCATGTGATGTTGACTCTTACTACAGGTCTCTTTCCCATGTGATGCTGACTCTTACTACAAGTCTCTTTCCCATGTGATGCTGACTCTTACTACAGGTCTATTTATCAGGTGATGTTGACTCTTACAACAGGTCTCTTTCCCACATGATTTGACTCTTACTACAGGTCTTTTTACCACGTGATTTGACTACAAGTCCCTTTACCATGTGATATTACCTCTTACCACATGTGATGTTGAAACTCGTTAATACTCTGTCGATATGGCTCGTTACAAATCAACTACTAATTAACCAATCAATCATAAAAACAGTTGCCCTATCTATCAATATAATACATGTAGATAACAAAGCTAGGTATAACATACTATAAAAGTAACAGAAACTATATTTTCTTAAATTTATCTAAAGCTTCCAGCGATGAAACTGACTAGCAAGAGATCGTAGCAAAAATATAAATGCAATAATACGTAAATTATTTACATAAGATATGTTTCCGGGATCGTAATTGGTACCATATTGAAATAAGGAGACAAAAACCCTTTAAATAGCATCTCACAACTTTAAAGGGTCTCTCACAAATGGTAACCTAATGAAAGAAACATTTCTGTGATAAGCTAGGTGTCTAATATAGAACCCGACCCAACACAAATAACACTGATTAACCACTTCATAAATAGGCTATAAACATGTAAAATAATGGTACAAAAAAAAAAAGATGAAAAAAAGTTTAATAAATAATCGAAGAAGAAATATTCTTGGGAGTTAAAAAAACAAAGTTTCCAACAAAGGGAGAGAACTCTTCACCAATTCTAGGAAAAGAGAACTCTACCCTAATCCAAGGAGAAGAGAACTTTACACCAATCCAAGGAAAAGAGAGCTCCACACCAATCCAAGGAAAAGAGAACTCTAAACCAATCCAAGGAAAAGAGAACTCTACGCCAATCCAAGGAGAAGAGAACTCTTCACGAATTCAATGGGGTGAGGACTCTACACCAATTATGGGGGAGAGAACTCTATTACACTGTGTCAATACGATCAGCTTCTGGTGTATCTTGTTGAAAATCATTGGGTTGATACATATCAATTCCTTGAACACGTGGCATCTGATTGCCCTGACCTCCTTGGTTTCCTAGGTTACCAGACGCTGACGATTCTGGTTGCTGTGAAACGCTTGCTGCTACTGGATGAGATGGACTTCCGGGTGCACGATGTGATGCAGCTGGATTGACACCATTTAAATCAGCAGGACACTCAAAATGAACACAGTGAAAAACCTAAAATAAAATACAAATATTTCATAATTTTGGTTAAAGGGACTACCCCGATTTGAACAAAGTCTCAAAAATAAAAGTCTGAGTGAGTATGAAATTTAAAGGTCAGAATATAGAGGAGGCAATAAAATAACCTGGAGATCCTGGGTTCGATCATAGTATTGGCGATGAAAGTTCTTCAATGCTGAACTTGAACTTACCTCGTTAGCCGTATTGTGTGTGCCGACTATTCTTATAAAAGCTACAGGTATTGGATCAAATTCTATTAACTGCCACGCCCTGAAATACATTTAATTAAAGCTATAAGTATTGGATCAAATGATATAAGCTGACACGGCCTGAAATACATGCCTGAAATACATTTACGAGAGAGAGAGATTGAGAGAGGGGTCATTTCGGGTGTAACACCGAACAAATTAGAAAAAGTCTTGGCATTACTGGTCACATTTTTATTAAGAGCAGAATGAATAAAAACAGAGGAACACACAAGGTTTTTCTTGTTTCCCCTTATCTAGTAACAGCCAATTCTATTTTTGTCTGTTATCGCTCGTTTCTTCAGTCAGTTATAGAAAAGGATAACTTGTGTTTGTCATGTTTGTCGTCATTTCCCATTTATTCAAGTGTTTGTTACACATTTCCCATAGCAATGATCTCTGTGTTAAAATTATATTTGGAATGTATTTAACTAGTTCTATCACATGGGTAATAATGACAGACACCAGTCTTTTAACAGTGGGAGGAAACCGGAGGAATAGGAGAAAACCCAAGAGGCTGGACAGGCGACCCTACTCCTTGTAACGAACAACCAGGGAACAGTGGGAGGAAACCTGAGGACCCGTAGAAAACCCACGAGACTCAACAGACAACCCTACTCCTTGTTACGAACAACCAAGTAACAGTGGGAGGAAACCTGAGGACCCAGGGAAAACCTACTAGACTAAACAGGCGGCCCTAATCCTTGTCACCACAACCACACAAGTTGACCCAATGACAGACCTAATGATACAGAGCGCCTGTGCTAACCATTCGCCCATACACCCCCTCCCCCCTTCCCTCCCACTGATCTTGATAGTGGCCATCTCTTGAATGGCAATAATCTGCCAGTTGACTTAATGAGTAAAGAAAAATGGAATTAAATAAACATACTTGCAGAATTCTCGCTGTTTATCAGCCACCATTGTCCAGGTTTGGTGATCGACCGACACTTCGATATAAAAACTATAACTACGATCATCACAATCCCATAATAATAATCTGAAGTGAAAAATAATAATCTGTTTTATTATCATGTGATATTCCCCAGACAAACAACAGTAATTGGAACACTGCAGTGAGAACATTAGAGTATAGATGAATGAAAACATTTTTAAACTGAACTCTGACCTAACTTAATCACAGCTCAAAATCATGTGTTTTATCATTAGCTAGGCACCCATTCATGTTGGAACATATGGTACAATTCTATTGCCAAGTACAAGCTTCGGATAGAAACCACGTCACTTAACTCAATGACAGATCTTATGATCTAAAGTGCATGCATCAGATCATTCACCATCCTACCCCCCACCCCTTGAAATATAGGGCCATAATTATAATTACAGTGCTATCACATTCTTATTTTGTATTGGAATCAGGGTAGATCATCGACTAATGCAGTTTTTACACATCAAGAGAGGAGGATATGATCTATTGAATTCAGGGTAGATCATCGACTAATGTAGTTTTTAGACATCCAGAGAGAAGGACATGACCTACTGAAATCAGGGCACATCATTGACTAATTTCGACATCAAAAGAGCACAGATTAGATCATTGGCTACCCAAACCCCTCATGAGAATTGTGGTCCAATCAATGTAGGAGCGGAGATGCGTGCGTATAAAATGATATATGTACCTCATAGAACTAATAACATATGGTTGTGCCAGCTGAATAACAATAGCTCCACTACCCAACTGATGACACGTATAACCAGAATCCCAGTCGTAGTTTTTAACATCTCCATTAATTAACGCGTTACGACTTCTACTCACACCTTCTATGACCACAGCACTGTTTTTGATTGTTGCTACGTTTTCTGTCGGCACTGTAAACATTAACAAATTAGATATCATCATAATCCTTATACGACATATAGAAATAGATTTCACTTAAAATAAACACACTTACATGGATATACTACTTCTGAATTTATTAACAAGCTACGTTTCGATACACATACAGATATCGTTTTCAAGCAAATAAATGATAATCAACACAAATGTGGTACAATATAGTATTTCCATATAAGTGTTTATTTTTAGATATCATCATTTTATAAATATAAATTTCATGAGGGGACTTTCAGGAACGCAAACCAGGTCATATTTTGCAAGAGTTAACCTCCAGTGGACACAAACTAGGTCATTTTGGGACTAACATAAAAAGATGGTACATCTTTAACATGTTGTAATTCTTTGTTTGCAGACAGATTTAAATGGAGTTATTGGGAAGGGTATGGTCAATAGAGAGAGATAACTAGGGTTTGACGTCCATTCGACACATACTAGGTCATTTCTAGACTAATATATGGTTCAATTTTTTATTTCAATATTCGCTTGCGAGTAAGGGCTTTTGGCATTGCTATTAACCTGGAGAAAACCCAGGAAGTTGGACAGACCACTCTACTTCTTTTATGTTCAAGCAGAGATCTTCGAAAACATGTCACATGACCTAATGACAGACCTTATGATAGGGTCATTTGGACGAAATCGAGGCACACAGATCAAACAATGTACTACATGTATGTAACTATTGTAATGCTAAAGATCTCTAGAAATAATAATAATAAATAATAATATGTCCAATTATAAAGCACTTTATCCACAAAATATACTCATGGTGCATAATACATAAGTCTCTAATATTATAATTTAAATAGATAAGTTTTCAAGTCAGATTTGAATTTATTAATTGTAGGTCTTGTGTGAAGGTCGGATGGTAGTTTGTTCCACTTTGTAGATGCAGCGACTTGGAAAGAGTGACCACGAAATGACTTAGCTTCCACTGAGGAACCCAGAGTTTTTTCTGCTGCTGTCCAGGCAATATTACTCTCATTGGTCACGATGACGAGAGACTTGATAACTTACCTACTAGACCTCGATCCAATATAAACGATTTATTTGTGTAATATGCTTCTAGTGCCACCAGATGAAAAACACGATTTACTGTATTATGAGTTCCAACAATTCGAATATATCTGGGGAAAAAATAAATAATAATAATAAAAACAATACATATTAAGTCAATAGTCAACAGTATTAATAGGTAAGTGTAGGAGGACTGCACCACACACAATCAATTTACACAAGAGAAATATATGGACAAAACACAATGTACAGAAATAACAAACAACAAACAATTTGGCTGTCCTTAATTTAAGAAAATGTAGCATTACTCTTGCTATATGATTAAGAAGAGTTTTTCTACGGGAGCTTTTTTCTCATTTTTGAAATTGGCAGGAGCTTTTTATGGCTCCCGCACAATTTTACAAACGTGAAGGACTGGATCAAGTGAATGGATCTAGAGGCTAGTCGTAAGCCTTCACTGCCCTGTACAGTTCCGGGCCTGTAGTGATACAGACTTAAATCAAAATAAAAAACAAACTAGCAATAAGGGAAGTAACTCATGAAAAAGAATATTTCCCAAATGTTGTATAAAAGGCTACAAGAGTGACTCATGATCGGAAAATGTAATGAAATGGGGTTTAATAACGTCCAACTGTTCTGCTCCAACTGAGCTAATAATGAAGAGCATTTGCAATACAGTGTGCTATGGCCTACTCTTATATCACAATAGCTAAGGGATTATCAATGCACACGCCAGTGTATACATGGGTCATCGATTTTTTGTCCAACTTAAACGGCTAGACAGCTGTCATTGTCAGGCCCTCCATTCTGCACCACCAACAAGGGGAAACCACGCCGGAAAATCTTGATGATCTTTCTCTGGCAAAACAGGAATTAAACACGCAACCTTCAGCCTAGCAGGCAAACCATTTTGAAATAAGCATGGACCTTAAAAAGGTCCATTATAAAAGTTAAACAAATATAAAATAAAGTGTGAGAGATAGAAATTAAGTCCACTCGACACAAACTAGGTCATTTCGGGACTAAGATATGGTTTAATTTTATTTCAATAATTTGCTTGCACGTAGGGTCTTTAGCAGTGGGAGGAAGCCGGAGGACCCGGAAAACCCACTAGGTTGGACGGTCGACCCAACTCCTTGTCATGTAAAAACAGGGGTTTCGAAACCATGCCAGTTGACTCAATGACAGGCTTTATGATACAACGTGCATGTGCTAAGCATTCAGTTACCCAGCTCCCCATAAAATAAAGTACTATAATACTTACTTGCACACCCGGGTAGGAAAATATAATTTTTGCCATGATCGACAGAGATACCCTGTATGATCAATCACTCGGATGTAGTCCTTATCGTCCATAGACACTTCTATATAATACGAATATGACCTGGAAATGAAGCAAATTGTTCATTTTTAACTTGCCGTATTTTTCAGCAAATTATATGCATGCGCACACGAGGTGCAAACTGAATTTGTCAGGGGGTGTACCAGGCAAAATATTATTATCATGGTTTAGATGCAATCTTCTACAACTCCCAGTTAAACATGTGTCACAAATCCACATACGAGGAGTTCCAGTAATGGTTATTTTGAAGTATTTTTCAGCAAATTATATGCATGTACACACACGAGATGCAAACTGAATTTGTCAGGGGGTGTACCAGGAAAAATAGAATTATCATGGTTTAGATGCAATCTTCTACAACTCCCAGTTAAACATATGTCACAAATCCACATACGAGGAGTTCCAGTAATGGTTATTTTGAAGTTTACATTAGATTCTAGTGATTTGGTTCAGACACTTTTTTCGTTCTGTGGAATTTTGTAAAATACACTTGACATACATGTACATGTATACATGTATATACTAAGAACATCCAGTTGCTTGCGGGTAAGAGTTTTTAGCATTGGGAATAAACCGAAGAAACACACGGTTGGACAGATGACCCTACTCCTTGTTACGTTCAAGCAGATATTCGAAAGCACGCCACATGACTGACTGACAGACCTTGTGATAGAGCATCCAGTACAGAAAGAGGGAGAGGAATAGGGTTTAATGTCCACTTGACACAAACTAGGTCAATGAACCATATGTTAGTCCTGAAATGAACTAGTTTGTGTCGAGTGGACGTTAAACCCCATTTCTCTTTTATGTACGGAAACTTGATTGTGAAAGTGCAGAAGCCTATAGAACTCCTCTCAATAAACAAACTCTCTTTATCATAACCGTGAAATTCCATAACACCAGGCCCCAATTCACAAAGCATTCTCAAACTTAAGTTACGAATTTACTCAACTTTCAATCTCTGTTTGTGAGAAATATCTTTGATCCATAAGCACAAAAATTGGAAAATAGTTTCTTATTGATGTATTTAATACATTAAAACAATAAAAGTTTTATAGAGGGCAATATTCTAGTTAAAATAAGGCGAACAATTTTGAGTAAATTCTTAACTTAAGTCTGAGAATGTTTTGTGAACTCGGTGCCGAAATAAAATAAATCTGACGAACCTCATATCTCGATCCCAGAGGAGAAGTTTAAACATGTTTAATATATAGGGTCTATCGAGTTTAATGACGATACCCTGACCGTTATTATCATCTATCGGATGTCGAGAGAAACCACGATCTAAATCGTAGTTATGGTAATCACCGTCTAACAGACCTGACTTCATCTCTCCTCTGTAAACATGGGCTCCATGTAACGCTGTGGCGATATTCTCCTCTGGTACTGAAATATAGATAATTCATAGTGACATTATTTCAATTCCCTACCAATTCCCTGAGAGAGAGGAGAGAGAGAGAGTTTCAGGCAGTACATGTTCTGGCGATCTCAAAGGCCTGATGTGCCAATTGCATTATGGCTAAAACATCAAATTTAATGCACACTAAACATGTACTCGAATTAATAATTTAAAATTTAATTAAGAAGATGATGGACTGTGTCTTGTTGCGCTCGAGCAGCATAGATCAATGAAAATACAATTTTTGATAACTTTGTAAATAATGAACAGAAACCTTTCTGATATCATAGCTTACAAAGAATTCCTTGAAGAAAAAAAAAGATGAAATTTAAACAAAAAAAAACAAAGAAAATCTTACTGAGAAGTCCACGATATTTTAAATCCATGGCTCGACTTTCAGTTTGTGTTTTGATGGCATCTAATATACAATCAGCAGGAACGAGTGATGTAGGTCGAACATTGTTTAATAAATCTGTCATGGTCATTAGAGGGAGGCGAACGCTGTCTAGTATGGGTGTTGGATCCAGGCCGTTATTAAACTCTGCCCATTCACAGACAGATTTAAAAATATCCAATTCATGGGCATAAAAAGAATCTCTTGCTATTAATTCTTTTACAGAATTCTGAAAAACAAAAGAATATAAAAATAAGTTTCAGTTAAGTGATGCATGATGACTCAGTAACCGGGTCCTACATAATGATATTTGCTTTAGGTACTTCAGGTCTGCTGTTTAATGTAGTCATTGATGTTTTCGGGTTGTGTGAGGACCTAGTGACTAGGCCCCGATGTTATGAAAGGGATGAATGAAAACCAATGTGGATATGCGTAAATAAGTAGAATTCTACAGATTATTTGGAATTCAAGATCTGCTCAACACCATACTTCATATATACTGAGACTAACATAGTAATTTTCATTTCTATGCAATGTAATGAGGGAAATTTTGCCAGGACAGTGGCATTTCTACATACTCTGCATGCGAGTCTTTAGCTGTGGCAGGAGACCAGGGAGGGGGACATATAACATGCCAGTTGACTTAATGACAGACCTTGTGATCTAAAGCATACTCATTTGACCACCCAATCCCTCACATAGGATGAGAAATCATTACCTGTGGCAAAGAAAGTCAGGCCAGTGCCCTAGGGCTCAACCAAAGCCCCTGTGCCCTTTTACCACACAGGCTGTGAAATCATTACTTGTGGCAAAGACAGTCAGATGGTCAGTGCCATGCGACTCACTCAAAGCCCCTGCCCCATTTTACCACATTCATGCAGAATGAGGAATTATTACCTGTGACAAAGATAAGAAGTATTCACAGTGTAAAATCTCAAAAGCGTTTCTATCGATGAACTCCTGACACATGGTACATAAAGATGTCAGATTGTACATGTTGGCCAGATCGTAAATGGGACACACATTACGATTATTTAAAACAGATTTCAAATAATCAGATATGGCCGTCTCCAGTTCTTCAAAACCAAACCGATGGGCCAAACCTAGAACATCTAAAATATGACTCTCCTCCTGAAATTAAAACATAAGTTTTTCATTAATTTACAGTAGAAATATTGTTATTAGTTTATAAATCCAACATGTGAACTCTTTGCAAAAGTTAAAATATGAAATGAAATTGGGTCCTAATGTACATGGGGAGTTAAAACATGCATTATATTAAGGTCATCTACATAGAGAGCGATAGAAAAATGGGGTGTAACAATCATTCGACACAAACTAGGTCATTTCTGGTCAAACATATGGTTCAACTTTATTTCAATAATTCCCTTGAACGCAGGGGTCTTTAGCAGTGAAAGGAAACTGGAGAAACTGGAAACACTATGATGGAAAATCCTGAATAACTTTTGGCAAATGCTGGGATTGAACCTGGGACAATCTCTTCATCGTATACTAACTCTTAATGGTTCTGTTATTGTGTACATGTACATAGGTGCATGCAAGTTCTCCATTTTTGGGACTAAAATATGGTACAATTTATTTAAATAATTTCCTTGTCCGTAGGTGCATTTAGCAGTGGAAGGACGTGTACATGCAAATCACAGAATGGCTGAACCAAAGACATTAATTAATTTTACCTTTATCTCAGTAAGATGTAGTCTACCGGTATAGATATATTTAAATAAAGAAGAAAAAGCCGCAGCAGGAACATCATGTAATTCTATCTGAGATATTCCTGGCTGTGATTCTTTCAAACCACCATAAAACAGAGCTCTGAAATAATACAATAAAACAGGTTTTAATAAACGACAGACACATGTACAAAATATTTTTAATGCTGTCATTTAAATCTTAAGCTGAAAATGTCGACACGGAGAGATAAATGAGATTTAGCATACACTATCATACAATTCGCTTGCATGTACATATGTAGTGTCTACCATCCAAACAAATATTCTACGAATATTAGTCTGGATGGGTCCTCAAAATTTGACGGAAAGCAGGACATTGTCTGGATTATCCAGTCTTTTAAGTTACCACGTACTGAATCTATCAAAACATCTCGCTTGACTACAATGACACTCTCTAAAATTTTGTATGTAAAGGTTTTAATTGAAATGGTAATTTTCGCTCGTCATGAATCAGACATATGGCTTCTCACAATCTTCTTAATTCTTCATCGCTATTCATGCTTCATTCCGCGTATCTATTTTGTTTCTAATAATAGATGTGCCAAGTGAATTGTGGGATATATTTCAGACTCGCTTTATAGAATCTGGCAAAATCGGCCCGGCTTCATAAGATCTAGCACTTACCGAGACTTTAGCCAAAAGGTTCCATTGCCCATGCGTAACTGGGAGTTTGGTTTTTTTATGTGGTAGATTATCCAGTAATTTTCGTCAACAATTGAGAACCGACCCAGACCCTCCGCACATTGAAGACTGGGGGGTTCTGGGTGACCGAGACTAGTACATATGTAGGACCTTGGAGAATCCCATGATGTTGGACATAGTGACTCAACTCCTTGTCAAATACAAGCTTGGTATTAAAACCATACTATTAAACATTTGTGGGGGGTTGGGATGGCCTAGTGGTCTAGAGTGTTGCGCTTCGAACTCTAGCTGGCCGGTCACCTCTGGCTTGCGGCTGTGGTTTCGAGCCCTGGTGTGAGCGTATGTGGCATGGAGATAGGGGCGCCTTCTCAACCTCGTGGGTTTCCTCCGGGCACTCCGGTTTCCTCCCGCTGCTAAAGACCCCTACGCGCAAGCGAATTATTGAAATAAAATTAAACCATATGTTAGTCCCGAAATGACCTAGTTTGTGTTGAGTGGACGTTAAACCCCATTTCTCTCTCTCTCTATTAAACATTTGTAAATTTGGACACTAATTATCAAAATTAATCAGACAGCTTTAAACTGGACACAAGTACAATTCATGCAATATTCAATTCATCATTTCTTTGTCATAATGGACTGATATTCCTTTTAGAGATCCAACTTTCACAATATTGCAGTTTGTAAGGGATTTAAAAGTTAAAATTTACCCACCTAAAATACTCCGATCTTGCTGCTAAGATGACTTTATGGCCTTGAAACTGACCACCATCCACGATGAGTGTGATATCACTATAGTCGCTATTTTCCACAAGTTCACCAAAACTTTCCGACAGAGAACCAACGTGATCCACGACCCCAACAGGAGCAGGAGATCGCAGTTGTCGATGGTCACACATCTCTTTAAATTATTATCGATTCTCCATACTAAACTGAAAAACATATACCATTAATCATTGATACATGTAGACCTATATAAGATTTCAGTTAAATGAAATGTGATTCAATGTCTATTGTCTACCAACCGAACAGCATTTACACAGCGAACCAAGCTGGAAAATCGTGAGAAACTTTCCCGCACAACACTGCAATCCAACCCTGGACTTTCCGATTATGGGCCAAAGATGAACAATAGCACTTCGATCAGCCATCCTGTATCAATTACAAGGGGAATCAAAAGCCCCACTGAAAAATCCTGAGGAACTTTCCCTCTCAATACTAGGATCGCATTCGCGAACCCCTGATTATTTAGCCAGTGTGTAACTCACTGATCACAAAGTTATGGATAAACTGAACATACATGTAGAATAATCATTATTCATGCCTTATAATGTTGCTTCCACAACAGAGTTATATCGTAGCCATGCCAATGTGTTTTGTGTTATACTGTCTCAGGACCTTACATGTATATTATAAATAAATAAGGTACACAAATGAAATGAAAATTGGGGTTCAATGTCGCACTATTCTGCTCCGATTTGGCTAATGCAGATGGGCATACGTCATACATGATACAGTGTGCTATGAAGGAAATTTTGCCCGGACAATGATGCCAAGGCCTAATCTTATATAGAATATTAGAATTTCAACTGCCTAGCCACGGCACCCAAGACATCTTTTACATGCATGCCAGTGACTTGACAGCTGCCCTTGCCAGGCTCTTTCTCCCGCACAACTGACAAGAGGAAACAAGATACACATTGACAGAATCAGTGTAAGTTTCATTATTTTAATGCAACAAGTTTAATCGTGTGATGTAGGCTACTGATCTAGCTACATACATGTACACAACTGTAGTACCATTCTCTATCTTACATTTTCATTTATGCCAGAATAAAATGACAGGCATAAGAGGGATTATGCCCAACAAAACCTGAATTTGTGATTGACAATGTCTGTACACCAGGTGCCTTATAAGTTATAATCTCGACTTGCACTAAGCATAGATAGGCAGTTTAGCCGGCTATAGGCCTACTTGTTGATGATATGTGTCAGAAATAAACAGATTCTGTAAATTGGTGCACTGTGACATTCTGATATTGACTTAATAAGGATTATCTTAGTGTTTGCCCTCTAAATGATACACGTTATTCCATGTACGTACATACATGTACATCATATTTATTATTAGTATTAACCTAATATTCTAAGGTCAAAGAATTACGAAATTGTTACGGTACTGTCAATGTCAATCGGCTAGAGTTTACAAATATAATCTGCACTATCCACTAATCCACATGTACATACATAGAATTAACTATATGTAAGACTTTGCATAAGATAAATATTTACACACATGAAATATGACCCCGGCATGTACATAAGGAACTAGAAAGTAGGCCTAACAAAAATATGTAAACAAATGTTACAACATAGACTTTTTCATTTTTGTACGTTTCACATTTCCTTTTCTTGCGAGATAAATATTTCTTATACAATCGATGATCGTATGTTCATTTTAATTATTTGCAATTCGCTACTGATTTTTCCACTTGTTAGATGCATGACAAATATAGATTTCTTTGGCTAGGTTGACAAAATAACAAAAAAACTTTGAGTAAATTTACCGTAAACGAAATCCAAACAACCGCCATCTTGAATTTGTTTATTTACACAGGGATTATTGCGCGAATATAGTTCTAACGCGAAATTGCTTTAATTTATAACGCATTGTTTTACTTATAAAGTTATTCCCACATGTAATCCTATACAGTACGCGAAGTGGTTTTGTGAGTTACTGAGCGAGTTAACTCAATTAATTTATTAGATTAAATTAACGCAATTATTACGCGTGTCAGGAGAAATCATTGAATAAACTCTGTCAGAACTATAATATACGAACACATGTTTTTGTTTAGTATTCAATTATTGGAGAGGTTTTCACCAAATAGCCAAAGAAATGGAAACTGACCATGACAGTGGGTTGAAGAAACCAATAGTTAATTCATCTGAACACCCAAATGGAAAGACAACGACTTCTAAGCACCTTTTATATTCAGAAAAGTTTGAGAAGGAGCCAGTGAAAATTCTAAAAACTGATTCAAAAAACAGCTCAAGGAAGACATTCAAGCCCCCTCCAAGTTCTGTTCTAAGTCAAGTGAAAAATTTCTTACCCAAAATGATTGAAGCCAATGTTGAATTACAACAAAGGCTTCAAAATGAACCAGAAGAACTTGATATTGAAAACGTGAACGAGGAGGATTGTCATATTGAAATGAATTTAGCATTAGTTGAAAATGACCAGAGTGATGATAGTGAACTTGATGCTTCAGATAGTGATTTAAACTCGGATAGCGAGGAAGATAACATTCATACAAAAACTAAAACAGAAATACAAATATCGTCAATAATTAATCCAGATAAGAACAAAATTAAAACTGTTAAAATTGAAATATTGGACTCAGATGATGTTGACAGTTGAAATAGGATTTGAAGTGTCGCATATTGTTGATTTTTTTTATAAACTGGTCAGATGTGTATTAAATTTACTCATATTGACCTAACTATAAGGTACCCTGTATAAAAGCTTTGCAGAAGAAAATGTATACAATATCATCCCTGGTGAAAGTGGACATAAAACTCCAGGAACAAACAAACAAAAATGTACAAGTTCTGACCTTGAGTTCACAAACCATTGTTCGACTTAAAGTAGCTAAGTCTCTAACTCAATATAATCAAAAGTCATCAACATTGAAAACTCGAATTATTTGTCAATTTAAATCAACATTGATGTTGCGATCTTACCGGGAAGAGATGGGCTTCTGATATATCCAATATTTAAGACAAAATAAACATTTTTACCATTGGTACATGAATCGTCTACCACAATGCGATTCAGGCTCGTTGTTATCTGGCGAGGATGCGAAATGAATACTATGTAGACTGGAATAACCAGACACAATAGATTGCCATTCGATCGAGTCGTGCGGCGTATTTCGCCAAACATAAATGGTTTGCAATTAGAGTAAAAACGGAACAATTGAATGTAAATCAGTTAATATACATTCATATTACTAGTCACTAGATATCTTTGATTCAGAAACACAAAACTTTGCACAGTTTCTTATTGAAGTATTTGATTAAAACATAAGTTTTATTAATGGCTATAGTCTAGTTAAAATAAGGCGAACAATTTGGAGTAAATTGTTTTAGGACATCTTATTGTGTTCATGTCTCTTCTTTTCCATGTACATGTATGTGAAATTTCTGAAAAACTTCCTCATAATTGAGTGAACAAACCGCCATATTGTTGTTGGATCATAAATTCCATTTAATTCATGCATTGCTTGGCAATATCTCACATGATGGTTAATCTTTAGATGTAGAATGCCCTCTCAGGCCGTCGTCCCAGTCCAACCCATCTTTCACTTTCTTCAGTCCCAGCCCCATCTTTCACTTGTCAAGTTATTGTTCAGGCCCGTAGCTAGCCCAAAATTGTTAGGGGGGCAAAGGCTTCTGGGGGCCCCAATGGGGCTTCTGTGGGCGCCAATGTACCTACATGTACCTGGGACGGATCTGTAGGGGGAGGGGTGGAACCTGAAATTCCTGAACTAATTTCGGGTTAGGCCTACAGACGTCTAGGGACGCCCCCTCTCCCAAGAAAATTGGCCTTAAACAGGTTTTCTTTCTATTCCAGTCCATGAATACACAGGGATGGGGCCGCCGGCAGCAATCTCACTAGCATCATATTATGGGTGCCTTTCTGGGATGAGGCAGCCCACAAATCAAGCCGTTTTGGGCGCCCCTACAGTTGTGGTGTTTATCGTGTGGGTTATTATGAGGCGCTTCACGATATGTGGCGCTCATATATACTATTATGGAGACGTTGGTTGTGACCTCGTATTGCATCCTCTGGCCCCCATTGACGGAGCCAATTGTTTTCCAATGGGCACGGGCCTGTTGCTTCAGTCCCAGTCCCATCTTTCACTTGTCAAACTTTTGTCCCAGTCGCAACTGTCACCTGGCAGGCATCATGTCTGTAGACTGACAAGGAACTTGTTTCTAGTTGTGTGGATGGGACTATGACAAAAAGAGTTCCATCTATGCACACATTGGCTTGCACATGAAATCTCCAATGACAGTTGGAAATCAAAGAAGAAGAAAATGCCACTGTTTCGGACAAAATTCTCCTACATGTATCTCTCTTGAGTGTGGGAAGGGGGTGGGTGCGTCATTGTGCCATGTGGCATAGTTTCATATCCCCGCTTGTGCATGACAAGAAGTGAGATCATCTGTCCAACTACGTTGCGTTTTCTCTGGGTCCTCCAGTTTCCTCCCACTGCTGAAGACTACTATGCACAAGCAGCACAAGAGAGTTACAATTACATGTATTGAAATAAAATTGAACCTAATGCTCTCTCTCTCTCTCTCTGCCTCTCTCTCTCTCTCTCTCAGTAACCTCAGAAATAAAGAGGAGAGAGGAATGAGGTTTAACATCCCCTCAACACAAACAAGGGCATTTTGGGACTAACATTTTATTTCAATAATTCGCTTGCATGTAGGGGTCTTTAGCAGTGGGAGGAAACCAGAGTACCCGGAGAAAACCCAGGAGGTTAGACACGGGGACCCTACTCCTTGTCATGTACAACTGGAGATTCGATCACGCCGGTTGACTCAATGACAGACTTTATGATACAGCATACACCTGCTAACCATTCGGATATCCATGTTGGAAATGAAATGAAATGTGGTTTAACGTCCTACTCTTCTGCACCTGACCAGGGCTAATGAAAGACGGGCAAACACCATACAGTGTGCTATGAGGGAAATTTTGCCCGGACAGCGGCGCTGCGGCCTACTCTTATATCGAATTCCAACTGCCAAGGGATCTTTTATGTGCACGCCAATGTGTACACGTTACCTTGATTTTTCATCCCATCCAAACAACTAGGCAGCTGTCCTTGTCAGACTCTCCTTCTGCATCACTGACAAGGGGAAACCACCCCGGAAAATCGAGATGAACTTTCTCGGTCAATGCTGGGATCCAACGCCATGTTGGAAAATAACAATTATTTTGAACTATGAGAAGAGAAAGGTCTTCAGCATTGAACAGATTATTAAACATGAATTATGCAAGAGCTAAATCTGCCTATTACAGGCGTGGGGTTGAGATAGGGGTGCCTTCTCAACCTTGTGGGTTTCCTCCGGGCACTCCGGTTTCCTCCCATGGCTAAAGACCCCTACGCACAAGCGAATTATTGAAATAAAATTGAAACCATATGTTAGTCCCGAAATGACCTGGTTGTGTTGAGTGGACGTTAAACCCCATTTCTCTCTCTCTCTCTGCCTATAACAGGCCTTTCTTTAGGCCTGAAATGTTATATAAAATTATTAATGAGATATCTATTAACTTATCCTGACCATATAATCAGCTCCCGGTGACATTGCTACCCTACGATATTTACTGGAATATGATCTCAGTTGCTACTCGACTTCCTTTCATAAGTTAATCATGAAATGAATGATCGAGACTATGTTTTTTATCCTACAGACTTTAGTAATGAAGATCAAGGCTAGGCCAAAATTTCAATCGCTTAATTCTCGGTTCATAGTGGATCAATTTGGCTGAAATTTTTGGCGAATTGCCTTTACATTATATGGTTTTTAACTATTATAGCGAAACCGCCAGTTTTTTTTTATCTCATGTCCCATAATACATAAACCCAACGCAATGCATAGATATATTGACAGACAAAAGAACTGAGAGGCCATCATGTCTAAATAATAGATTACATAACAATTGCCGCAATGGGCAAATTTAGCTTTAAGAAAATGCATCTTTAAGCAAGAGATAGTGTTGGTTTGGTTATATTTACCCAGAGGATGTATAAATTATACATCCTGTGGGTAAATATAACCAAACCAACTATAATATTGCGAAATCTTGAATCCATATTAAAGGAATTGAATCCGTTTTGGACTGATACTCCTTTTTGTTCCCCGGATACATTCATTTGATTTGATATTTGCTATTAGAGATTTTGCTTCCAGGAAATTGAGTAAAAATTATTGAATTAAAGATCAATAGCTAGGTAACAGTGAAAAGGGATTCAAAATCACTGAATTAAATATCAATTGGTCTAAGTGACAGTGTAAAAAAATACACCTATTATTCGGTTTCAATGAAACGTGCAAATTTGGATTGTTGGTTGCAGTATAGTCCGGTAGTTTGTGTAGCTCATGAAATTTAATGCCACTGCTGTCGGATATTGTAAGGTAAATTTCGAGCTTTTCGTTAATTGCAGTATAGGCAAGTTGTAGGTGTTGAATTGAATGTCATATGCGCCGCAAATCATCACTGTCTTCAAATATTTCGTAGGAGGATGACCACCAAACCACATAAAACGGGGTCTTTTAAATAATGTAGTACAAAAACACTGCACAATCACTTTTTTTTGATAGCGTAATATTGCGTGTCTATCTATTAACACACAAATATCTTTCAGATGTTAGTATAATGACGTGTGCAACACTATTATAGTGATAACAGAGATCAGTTTCATACATATAGGGTTTATTTACATCGGAACAGAATATAAAGCAACTACAAATTTTACAGGTCATATCTACATTGTCCATACATGTGGAATTGATAGTAGATGTTTGGAACAAAGGGTATAGTTCGAAAGTCAATATGATAACATATTATCAAAACCAGCTGGGGTCAATAAGTTCACTGCATCTAAATAGTTGTCTGTGTTTTATGAAATAAAGAATTGAGCACTTTGTCACACGTGTATGCTATTTGACTAAACGGGTTAGCCTTCTCTGACGCGTGAATATCACTCTGACGTCACCCTTGTAACACAGATCGAAGCCGCGGCAAATAAACATATATAAATAGTCTATTTATAATGCACTGTGGGGTCATTTATTATTATATATAACTTGATGGTTAACATTAAATAAAACAGACAGATACAATGTAGAAAATCATATATAAATTGATGGTTGACATTAAAGCGATAGTTTCATATTGTATAAGAAATTTAAAACATATTTATTTCTTTATCTATTGCTTAATAGGTTGTTAAATGGCTATTATACAATCATACGAATTATTGTAGAAATATGTTCTACTCGCCTAGTGTACTTGGTAATTTGTTAGAATAACAGTAGCTTAATTATATGCATCTTTCAATGCCAGTAACATCATTAATTGTTACTTGAATTATGAAGTTTCCATCATCATCAATAAATCCACTATCGGGATTATTGAGTGTCGTCCAGTCAATAAGAACAGTATCTGTGTCTGGATAGATACTACCAGTATCAACATACCCATTATATTGTTTAACCACGGATTGGTTATCATCTGCTTTATTTATAACTTTATATGTGACGTCAGCGTAACACGAGGTAATACTTGCATCTTCTACGTCATCCAGGTATAATCTAGCACATACTTGTATTGATAAGTCTGTAAATACACTGACACTCCATGTAAAACCGGAAACTTCATGTTGCTTACCTCGATACGCGCCATACCATTCATTATCCACATTAATAATATCCCGATGACAACTTACAGCTTTACCAAGTTGATTAGTTAACAAAGTTGTATCCATCTCTGCTGCTTGAAATGTTGAGTATCTTACATCAGGTATATAAGATTTTCTACAACTACTTTGATCTTTCTCCTGTCTAACTTTAGGTAATCTCTGCAAAACTTGAACAATGGATGAATCTTCTAAAACATTCACTGAACAATTAATACTAGCTTTTAAATTATCTATAAGTATTTTAATGTCCTCCATCAATTTCCTTAATTTGGATTCTTCCTCTTCACTTGATTCCTGCATTTCCTGTTTAATATTTCCTCCGATTTTACGAAATTCTGAGCAGATTTTATCTACTTGTGCATCGACTTTGTCACATTCAGTTTTTGTACAGTTTTTGACTTCAATTAATTTACTATTTAAATTGTCATAATGTTTCTGGAAATTAGAAACTAGTGTTTCTAATTCATCATTCAATATTCTTAAATCTTGTCTCATATTTTGTCTGACTTCATCCTCCTGTAAATCTGAATAATTGTGTCCATTATGACTGGCCACGAAACATTTCCAACACATGGCTAGTGAACAATCTTTACAGTAAATTGTTACTTTCTTTCTTTCGTGATGGGGGCAGAAATCTTTATGATTTGTGACGGAAGTGACTGGTATACGATCCATTATTCTTTCGTTGGACCTTGATTGTTCAGAGACTTGGTTTTCGTCATATCGAAAAATAGCATGGTCTTTACAAATTTTCATCTTATCATGCATGATTTTACACGATTTACATGAATATTGATCACAGTCTCGACAAAAATATTGACATGTATCCTCACATTGTTGAATATTGATGTTTGGTTTGAGTCTATATTGTTGCAAACCCCGGTCACCAACGTTTATAAGACAACGACACAGTGGGCATTGGAACTGATCTTTGGTAGAAGTTTTGGTCAGATATTCTTCTAAACAGATGAAACAGAACGAATGTTCACAGTCGAGTATTACAGGTTGTTGAAAGTCGTTTAAACAAATGCTACATACTTCTTTGTCTGTCTTTTCAGCCATGTCGAATTACTGTTTGTTGCACCGGTCCTTACATACGAGCTGAAACTCTTCATAAATACAAAACCAGTTTACCGTCTCCGGGATAACAAATCAAAATCAATTGCACAAATGCACGTTCTGGTACAAATACAAACACGGTAGGCGACTGAAAAATCAAAACACTACTGTTCACGGTGTCTAAGATAAAAAGTCAAAGTCACTTAGACAATCACCCACAACAGTGTAAACGCATAGACTTGCTTCAGTTTCTTGGTATTGAATTACGTCTTGTCATAAAAGATATAATACTGTTAACAGGTAGAACTGTATTTATAACCGGTCAAGCGTTTAGTGGTGTAAAATTTAAAAATCAAAGCTCTATACCTCATCGTCTTTAGGCTAAAAAGTCAAAATCCACACAACACCAGCGTACATGCGAAGACATGCTACAAGTTTCTTAGAAACCCCCTTATCGTTTCGTATTGAATTATTTATTCCTGTCACGCTGCAACTGTATATATAATATTTTATCACCCAATATCTTATTTGACAGTAGATATCGCTTGTATGATAAATTACATAATCTACTGCGATATCTCCTTAGGAGATATCGCTTTACATGAATTTGATTGGTCAATCAAAAAGGAACTACTTTCTTTTATTTTAAAGAAACCACTTATTTTAAATAAAAAGTGACTTTTTTTTTTGTTAAAAAGAAACTGTTTTTATTTAATTGACTTTGAAGGAAATACTGGGTCAATATATATGACTTTGCAATAGCTAAACTGCAGTCAAAAAACTGATGTATCACTACGCAGTAATGAAATTAGGTCCAGTAAAGGTGAAATTTATACCAAAGAATTATATTTATTTATTTCTGCATGTAAGAAAGGATTGGGTGATAAATAAAATCTCCAACTCGTGTTTTTTGATATCAAAAAATATCAACACTCGTTGATAAAGTAAAAAAAACTCGGCAGAGCCTCGTTTTTTTTACATTATCAACTTGTGTTGATATTTTTTGATATCAAAAAACACTCGTAGGAGATTCTCTATATATTGCAAGCTTTTCGTTGAGTGCATGTCAATGGTGGCTGTTAGCTATGGAAGCGTATAGGGGTCAATAGTGCGATAGATATCGTAATAATTTGTAGGTTATTTGTCAACATATTGTTATCGTTGCGATGATTTTACTTTGAAAAGACAATTTTTGCTGATTTAATTGAATCAGCGCGCTATGTTGTATATCGCCATGTCGTTCCACGATCGCACTTTCGCAATAAGATATTGCTATTCTTAAGTTTTGTCAACATATTCGATTTCACCGTAGTGTATGTCGATATAGTGCATGGCGATATTTTCCGAACATTACAAAATATTTTTTGCATTCATGTCAACAAGTTCTTATAATGACAAAAACACGAATCACTAAACGACGTGATCTCGAGATTTCTTAAGTCGCCAAAGTATTAATATTTGTTGGTTATATTTACATTATTAAGATTTTTGTCGACATGTCCAAAACAAGAGGATAGCTGTACAGTTGATTGCTGGCACTTGCATAACAAGCTGGGTCTTTATTTCTCTAAAGAAAGCATTCTGTGAAGAGAATGAAAACTGTATGTATTTAGCTTAATATACGCTTTCTTTGTCTCTCACGTCATTTTTCCCCTGGAATTTTAAAGCACGTGTTGGAGAATTTATGTTTCCCCATACGTTAGTTTTGTCTACAGAATTCTGGATAAGAATAAAATCCAGCTATAGTTTAAATAGCTACTGTCTTGTTACGGTGACTAGTGGATAAGGGGGCGGGCTAGCTATACTGGAGGCCGGGTGATCGATCCCCTGAATTGGCCGAGAAAGTTCATCCAGATTTTCCGGCGTGGTTCCCCCTTGTCAGTGATACAGGTCGTAGGGCCAGACAAGAACAACTGTCTAGTCGTTCGGATGGTACGAAAAGCCGAGGTCCCGTGTACACATTGACGTGAATGTAAAAGATCCCTTGACGGTTGGAATTCGATATAAGAATAGGTTGTAGTGCCGCTGTTCGGGCAAAATTGCCCTCATTGCACACTATATGACGTATGCCCGTCTTCATTAGCACCGTTAGGAGCAGAACAGTGTGAGTTAAACCCCATTTCATTTCATTTTCACGGTTTCATTGATATTTTATTGGTATCATTTCAGATCATCGTCTATCTGCTTATTACAGCTGTGGCAGCATACCCTGTATTTCAAAGGGAAAATGCAACCTTAGAGGAACTAATTAGATATTACCACGGATTGTCGTACAGTATGTGTGAGATACTTGGGTTTTTGGGTTTATGCCACAGTACATTCACAAGCATCTCAACTTTAAAGCGAATGTTAAGAAGTCTTGGCCTACGAAGAAGGAACATAAGACAGAATTTTCATACTATACTAGAAACAATTTTGCGTCTTCAAAGGGAAGATTTTATTAACGTCGGTTACAGGATTATGTGAAAACTACTTATATTGTTAGGATATCATAAACACGAATTTATGTTTTTTTAACGTTTAGTACACAAAGCCGTGGCGTAAATTCACTCATAGTGAACAGTACGCTGTGGTCCAATTCACGGCACATGGCTAATTGTTTATATCACGTGGTTTGATTGACAGCTTGCTAGTGACATGTATTTCGTCTGCTGATTTTTATCAAATGTCTGACGTCATAGGGTCAAAAGCAGCTCGCATGACCCCAACGCGACCTCCCTCTGCAACTGGCCAGATCTTCATGTAGTGAGAGCTATTGAAAGTATAAAAAAAACGAAACGAAATATAGATCTGTATTTTGATCAGATGGATTTATTCAATTGGCGAAGGAAAGAGTTTTTAATACAGGTGAACCCACTTTTTATTTCATCCAAGATATACAAGTACGGATGGCGCAGTTCGATTAAGGTCCTTAATATCACAGTTTAATGTTAGAAGGCGACTTCTGTGAGTTTGGACGCATGATAAGCGCCGCTCGTTGTCTTGGAATGAAAGCGGTTTCATTCAGAACAAGAGCACGTGATTTCCCCGAGGAAAACAGATAAACAGACATTGGTGATTGGACAACAGTTGGTGTAATGTACATTTCAAACTCAGCGAATTGAAAGTTGAAAGAGCTCCCTTTATAATCGAGTCCAGTGATGTTCCACTGCGAGACGTCTGGTAGGATCTGTGGATCGAATATTAACATGTCGTTCCTGATTCTAAATCCGCCATAGCCAAATATAATAGACTGAAGATATCCACCGATTCCTGTATGGAAATTTACAGCACCGCTTCCATCAGCATTCTCGGTCCAAGTCTGAAGAAAACATTTGGTTTAATTACAAATGTACAAGCAATATTATTGCTGCATGGCGTATGCGTGGGGTGGGGGTTCAAAGACCATGTTCCTGAGGCGAGACAAAGACCATGTTCCTGAAGCAACGACTGCGAATTTTACAAGATCTAGCCGTTGCTAGGTTAGTCTGAAGTTCCCAAACATCTAGGTTTGTCTGAAGTTCCCAAACCTCTAGGTAGTTATCTCCCTTTGCCACAGACACGCGATACAAACACATAAAGGAATAGCCGTTGAAGGCTTTTTTATTAAGTTAAACAACGTACGGTCGGAAAACCAAAGAAAAGTAACTTTACTAATATTGGACGAACAGATTAGATAGGTTTGGACCAAGACGTGGTTATTTCATATTCACGATATGGCCGAGAGAGAACCGTGCGGTAGAAACCACCCCACTGGACTAAATATCGTCATAAGGACCAAAGTCTTACAAGTCGATTTAGGATTTAAAATGTCGGTCGACTAGCTTAGTGTCTTTTCTCAAGGGGAGCTAACCGTGGACAGCCTAAGTTTAGTATACACAGAATTATATGTATATTTAATCTTAAAGCCCCAATAACACTCTTGTTGTAATTGAATAATATGTCCCAATCTTTATTCTGGTCAACAAATTGTATTATTTTACAATATTCAAATAAATTGATGATACAAATTTCATCGTAACACACCTAATTTAAAAAATTGGAAAAATTCAACTACATGATTTGAAAAGGTTAACGTAAACCTTTTCAAATGTGACTTGGATTTTAAAATATTTTCGAACCCTCTGGATGATGATGTAATGGATAATTTACACAACAGGTAGGACACATAAACATCTGGTACTTAGAATAAGACTATTATTTATTTTCTAGAGCGGCCAAGCCAGCTTAAGAGTGTTATTGTCCCTTTAAAAACTACTTACCAGGAATGGCGATTGAATATTACCAAATTGTTTCTTGTAGTATTTCTCTGCTAATGTTAGATTTCCTTGTTCTATCCAGTTAATAGCAAACATCCCCCACGTCATAGCTGGACCACTCGGAGTAACCTGAAATCAATCCCAAATATCTATTTCTTAATCTGTCATTAATACCGATAATGTCATACCAATAAAAGAATCATATTAGGGACTAGCTACGAGAACGTAGCTGAACACGGAGGGTTGGGAGATGAGATTTGTTATCTAATTAGGGACGGAAATGACATGCCCATTGCAGGGACGGATTCAGGAATTTTTGCAGAAGGGGGTTTGCCAGGTTTCTGTTACGGAAATCTGCCATCATCGTGTCTAAATTACATAGGCATAAATACATATTATGCTTTTTAAACAGAGAAACCATTTTTATGTAATTTCATTGATGCGCCCCTGCATTGAGTTTTACGTCATACTGTTCTTTATCGACTGGGCTAATGACGACCGACATATACTATACAGTGTGTTATTTCAAGTTCCAACTGTCATGGATTCTGTCACGTGCCCGCCAATGTGTACACCTTGACCTTGGTTTGCTGTACTATACGTTGTCCCTTGTCAGTACCCCCCCCCCGTCACACAACATCGGACAACATCAGGAGCGAATACGACTAAATCTATTTGTTAAGGTCAGTTATAGGACACGTGATTGTTGTCGAGATTGTAGACAGGCCCGGATCCAGGATTTTGTCGAGGGGTGGGGGGGCACACATTGGAGAAAAGGGTAATATGTTGCAGCCTTGGATTGTTTGGGCGGAAACAATGCGCAAATCATGTTTATATCAAATATTAAAGAGAGCAGATATGTTAACTTTAACAGTAACAAAGCAAACGAAATTGAAAACCAAATATGTCACCAACCCTGCCCCCCCCCCCGGATCCGCCCTTGAGGGTTCATTATTAGGGTTAGGGTTAGGGTTGGGAGGGATTAGCGACGGCCCCGTTTACATCTCGTGACCTTTGACCAAATAATTCATGAAATAGTGCATATAGTATTGTGAGTAAAACAACGCATGACGTACATGTAGTATGTGGGTATTGTAATTAGCACAATAAAGTATGACGTAGTATACATAAATTAGAGTATGACGTAGTATACATACATTAGCATAATAAATCAGATCATTTTGTTGTATGATTTTGTTGGGTGATTGAGCCATCAGAGGAAATCCTATTAATATGACGTCTCCTTGTTTTACAATTTGACCTGAAATTTTTCGTTAATATAATAAATTATGGTTCTTTAAATCTTGAAGTCATTAAACCACGTTGAGTGGCATCTCAAACAGAGAGGGAGATATGGGGTTCAACATCCACTCGACACAAACTAAGTCATTTAGGGACTAATATATGAGGTTCAATTTAATTTCGATAATTTGCTTGTGCGTAAGGTCCTTAGCCATGAGAGGAAACAGGAAGACACGGAGAAAACCCAAGAGGTTACGCATGCAACCCTACTACTTGTGACACAGAACCCGACAATCGAAACCACGTCAGTTGACTCAATGACAGACCTTATGATACAAAGCACAGGCGCAATGATTCGGTCACTCCCACACGTAGTTCAGCTCTGAACGTCGGTCTCATTACACTCACCCTAACCGTTCAGGAACTGGCCTATTCAATCAATGTCGAAAATAATTTGAACCCCAGTCAATTTTACTGGGCAACTTTTCACTGCGAAACATCGGAGTGTCAATCCGTTTTGACGTCTGTGCAATGTAAAGGAACATCTTAGTGACAAAATAACACCTTGCTTACCTCGCTAGACTCAGTATGAGCGAAACAACACGCTGTTTAAAATACGTCCCCTCCTATCAATCTATCCTTTCGCCACCATGACACAGCGTGTTGTGATGCTCATACTGACTCTAGCGAAATGAGCAAGGCCTTATTTTCTCACTGAGATGTTCCTTTACACTGTACACGTGTCCACACGAAGTGACACCCATCGTTTAGCAGTGAAAAGTTGCCCAGTAAAATTGGGGGTCAAATTATTTTCGACATTGATTGAATGGGCCAGTCCCTGAACGTTCAGGGTGAGTGTAATGAGACCGACGTTCAGAGCTGAACTATCCCACACGTGGCACCACAATCAACTATGATCACCAACTACCGTCACTTAATCCCTAGATTTATTGGGTCTTAAATTAGAAATTTTGACCTACCTCTAGGATAACCATCATATTCTGGATGGTAGAAATATAGACCTACCTCTAGGACAATCACAACATTCTGGATGGTAGAAATATTGACCTAGGACAACCCTCATATTCTGGATGATAGGAAAGACTCATATTCTAGATGGTAGAAATAATGACCCACCCCTAGGACAACTACCATGACCCACCTCTAGGACAACCAGGATATTCTGGATGGTAGTAAATATTGACCCACCTCTAGGATAGCCATCATATTCTGGGTGGTAGAAATATTGATGATCATCAACAGGTATGTACATGTTATCTATAATAGTCTGCCATAAAGTTGGTGGTCTTCGTCCTGTTTTCACGGCCGCCTTCTGTCCTGTCATTAAACTGATTCGAGCTATAGTATTAATGTACACTGAGTTATTCTTGTGGTAGTGATACTCGTCGGGTCCCATGACATCTAGAAGAAAACAGAACGCCATTGCATAAATTATTACCATAGGAACCAGGGGCGGATCTAGGAATTTTGAAAAGGGGAGGGGCGCCGCAAAATGAGGGCACTGACCGCGGAGACGGGGCACGCCGCTGAGGTGGGAGGGGGGCAGCGCCAGATTAACCATGGTGGGGGCCCTGGGGTCTGGAACATGTGGGGGGCCCCTGATCACCGACCGCGATCGTCGAAGGCACGAAGCCCCGCAAGGGGGGGGGGGGCCTGAAAGATTTCAGAAATTGGAGGCCGGAAACGTTATTTACTGGCATTTCAGGCACTTATATGGAGCCATTTAGAAGTACCTTCCCCAGAAAAAAATAAAATTCTTCCACAAAATTAGCACATTCTGGCGTTATTTCAGTGAAGCAATCCATGTGAGTGTTATGAAATGATGGCATTTCAAGAGGAGGGGGCTGTACGCAACTGAGATTTTTGTGGGGGGCCCTCTAATGTGGGGGGCCCTGGGGCCTGTGCCCCATGGTGCCCCATGGTTAATCCGGCCCTGGAGGGGGGATTCCCCCCAAGAAAATTATACGTCATTTCCGTGCATCTGTAGCCATTCCAAGAGCTATTTGGCTGATATTTTCGTCTAAGTAAACGTTCGGAACGGATACTGCAATGGCATTTTTGGAAAAGTTGTGTCTGTCGGCCCGAGGTTCAGCATCGCTGGTTTCTATGAATTTTTGTACATACTTTAATATAGAAAATTAAGGTAATCGCCCGTGGTCCTATTACATCTAATAATTCTACAACTGTCATGTTATAAATATTGTATGGCACATTACCATAATTACCATGGAAACGCAAATGGCATTTTTGGAAAAGGTTTGTGATTATAGATTTGCTGTAGATCCTTACGGTTATGGTACAATACCAAGACTAGATCCCAAAGGTTATGAAACACGTGATTAGGAGGGTAAACTTCCTGTAGATTGCAAAGGTCATGGAACACGTGATTAGGAATGGAAAAATTCCTGTAGATCATTAAGGATATGGCCCACGTGATCAGAAAGGGCAGACTTCCCGTTTATCGTTAAGGATATGACCCACGTGATAAGGAGGGTAGACTTCCTGTAGATCAAGTTGGATATGACCCACGTGATTAGGAATAGTAGACTTCCTGCAGATCAAGTTGGATATGACCCACGTGATTAGGAGGGTAGACCACCTGCAGATCAAGTTGGATATGACCCACGTGATTAGGAAGGGTAGACTTCCTGTAGATCAAGTTGGATATGACCCACGTGATTAGGAGAGTAGACCTCCTGCAGACCAAGTTGGATATGACTCACGTGATTAGGAATGGTAGAGTTCCTGCAGATCACGTTGGATATAACCCACGTGATTAGTAGGGTAGACCTCCTGCAGATCAAGTTGGATATGACCCACGTGATTAGGTCGATAGACTTACGGTAAATTATTAAGGTTATGATCTATATGGGAATACAAAGGGTGCGACGCATTCCGCAAGACCGCTTGATCACGTGGCCATAACCATAACGATCTACAGTTCGTGGCATTCCATGTAACAGCTTTTGGTCAAAATTTAAGACACGGTACGTTCAGCAGAGCTAATATGTCTATAATTGTAACAAATTGTACACAGAAGACAAAAATAATGACGTACCGAGTATTTCGTATTTTTGTGTTTGTTGATTCAAAGTGACACGTGCCGCCCAGAACGTTGCTAGATCAATGAGAACTTCTGCGCCACGATCTTTTACCAGGAAGTCGTCATCAGTAGTCAGGAACCAATACTGACGTAATGCGAAAGCTACGTCAGCTGAAATGTGGATTTCGTTGGTGGAACATGTCTCTGACGTAGATGTGGGTAGTCCTGTAGAAATATATTACAACAACATTGGAGTATTGAAATAGTGCTTAACATGCCTCGACCCACTGACAAAATGAAGTCCGGTGTAACCCAGGCAGTGTACTACAAGGGAAATTTTGCCCGGACTGTGGCGTTTCTGTCCCCTCCTCATCGAATTTTGCCCCCCCCCCCCAAAAAAAATACCAACACAACAAATGTGAATGTGCAAGGCCAATAAGTACACTCGTGGACCTCGATTGTTCGTCCCATTCGAAGGTCGAGATGTCTTGCGTTGCCAGTTTAGCTCCACCATGAGCACCTTTTCGGTCAACAGCAGAATTGAATCCGGAATCTACTTCTGAGTTTTCTACGGATCCTCTGGTTTCCTCCCACTGCTAAAAACCCTTACGCACAAGCGAATTGTTGAAATAAATTTGAACCATGTGTTAGTCCCGAAATGGCTAGTGTTTATCGAGTGGACGTTAAACTCCATTTCTCCCCCCTTTCTCTATTAGATAGGAGGTTAATGCATCCAAGTGTCTAACAGATAGCACACAAGTTTTACCCAAGCTATAAATACTGAATGGTCTCGCGACGATGGACTTGCAACTGCAATTTACCTGTATACGCAGATTCCCATGGATACATGGCACCGGGAAACCCCCTCATCTTCGCCAATCGTCGAGCAGCATCTAGTTTTTGTAGTCTAGATTGAACGATCAGTTTTCCCACATCAGCATGTAGCATCATGATTGGTGGAAACATCCACGTGTCTTGATCCCAAAAGACGTGACCGGAATAATCTTGCGACTGAAATGAAGCTTCGGTCTTAGTTTGATTTATTCCCCAATAACTGTGAGGTGTGCGAGCATTTAAAAGGTCTACCGTTTTTTTTTTTTGGGGGGGGGTCGTTTCTATTCAGAAAATTCAAGGATGAGAAGCCACTGAACTATAGTTTGCTGTGCTGGTAATATCCCGTAAATAATTGGGACTAAATGAAATCTTTTCAGCTAAGGAACGATGGTTAACTACACCGTGTTGAGCCAAAACAGGTCACGTGACAAGGGATACTAACACTTTTCAGTAAACTCTGTGTCACTTACTATCTGATTAAGAATTGGCCTATCCATTTCTCTGCAGTCATGTTTGGGACTGGATTTTTGGAAAATATGATACTTTTGCGGCGTGTAAATTGGTTGATGGTCCCGAGACATTTGGGATAATTGTTAACACAAGCGGCCATGGTCGAAATATATTGCCGAGTTGGAATCCATGCTCCCAACTTATACAATCCTTTATAAATGTTGTTTTGGATATATGCCAATTTTAGAGCGTGAAAATTTACCAATTGGCCCTCAGATATTCTGGTCAATTGTTTAATGCAAACGGTCATGTCCGGCATATACTGCCGAGCTGGAACCCCTGTTAACACAAGCGGCCATGATGGCATATATTGCCGAGTTAGAATCCATACTCTCCATTTACAAAATTCTTGAATGTTGTTTTGAAAAATATGCTAGTTTTAGGGTATGCAAATTGACAGATTGGTCCCGAGACATTCCGGTCAATTGTTTAACTCAGGGTCGGCATATATTGCCAAGCTGGAACCCCTGTTCTCACCTTATAATACCCGTGTGCTAATCCACCAGGTGCTAATCCCATGAACGGCCAGTTAGCCTCGTCAGGATGAACAGGAAGCGAGCTGAGGAGATAGTAAAGCGAGGCGTAGATTATTTGGGCTATTTTATTATTTGCTTGTACATCAATACGACCTTTGTTCCAAACATCATTCCAGGCGTTGATATGTTCATGTCTAAAAGTGTCATTCACAAATAAATCACTGGCTGAAATGAACAAATGTGTTTGAAGGGGCATCACAAACTCGGCGATTCAGATCGTCACATCGATATCAATTGAGGCGGGGGGGGGGGGGGCTTGTCGCCTCCCATCCATCATATTCCAACTGTTAAAACGGCATAAGATTAGATAAAAAGCTGGCAACAATTATCATTACTGACGCCTTTGGTTCGCTAACGTGGAGGTCCCATGGTTAATCCCTAGTTTGGCCTTGAAAGTTTATCTGGATTTTTGGGCGTGGTATCCCATTGTCAGTGGTGCAGGACGGAGGGCCTGGCAAGGGACAACGTATAGTCTTTTTCGGATGGACGAAAACGGGGGTCCCGTAAAAAGCTCTTGACAGTTAGAATTCGATATAAGAGTAACCGTACCGCTGCTGTCGTCTGCCCCTCTTCATTACCCAAGTCGGAGCAGAGGGACGTTAAACCTAGGGGCGGATCCAGGGGGAGGGGGGTCCAAACCCCACCCTGCTCAGCTACATAATGCTTTGCATCAATGAAATTACATCACAAAGTGATCCTAAATCAGTATAAAAATGATTTTTCTGTTTAAAAAGCTCAATTTGTATGTAGGCCTATGTAATTTAGAGACGATGATAGCAGATTTCCTTAACTGAAACCTGGCAAACCCCCTCCTTCAAAAATTCCTGGATCCGTCCCTGAAACCACATTTCATTTCATTTCACTTACCCCTTTGATGATAATAAGTAGCCTCGGTTTTGTTGACACCAAATGCGGCGAAGAAGTAGACCGTTTCCGACTGTATAGACGCCGGAATTGTTATGTTGTTTATTATGTGGTCGTAAACTAAAGCTACAGGTGTGGTTGATTTGATGTCGGGATATTCAGCTATCAGAGTTTCACCTGTCGTTGTGCTATAATTAAACCAATGTGATTATAACAAACTGAATCAGCTGTGGCCCCACTCGTTGCGTTATAATTAAATCACTAATATATAATTATAACCAGCTGAGTCAGCTGTGGCCCCCGTCCAGCCTTTAAATTGAATAACTGTAATAATAAAGGTGCATTCAAAATCCAATCAGTGTACAGTTAGACAGTTAAATATGAAATGGAATGAAATGAAATGAGGTTTAAAGTTCCATATTTCTAAAATGTATTAAAATAAAGCCCTAAAATAGATTGTATCTATAAACAGTCCTACCTTGTTAAAGAATAATGATAATTAAAAATTGGCAAAAATGTCATTTTCAACTTCAAATCCAAACGTTTTAAGATGGCCATGGAGGGGAATGGGAAAACAAGGGAGGTAATTGTGTTATTATTTTCTTGACAGCCTGTGTCGGTGATTTTAATGCCTGTGAAAAAATGCCCATGATTGTGTAATAGTGAGTTGACAACCTTTTGAGCAAAAGACATAGAAATAATTATGTTTTGACTTTCTTAGAAAATATGAAATTCCGCTTTAACGTTTTACTGTTCTGCTCCGTCGTGGCTAATAAAGGCTTTGAGAGATATTTTGCCTGGCAAGGGTCATTTTACGTGCACGTTAATGTGTCCTCGGTCTTTCTCCCATCCGAACGGCTATACATTGTCTCTTGCCAGGTCCGAAACTTCGATAAACTACCGAAATCTCGATAAACTCCAGTTAATTGTTACTGCAGTAAAGTGTTACATTTATATTACTATGTAAAGGTATTGATGGCCTGGTAAGGAAAAACTTCTAGTAGTTCGGATGGTACAAAAACCCTGAGGTTCTGTGTACACGTTGACGTGCTCCTAAAAGAAACCTTTACAGCTGGAAATCAATTGTTTTCTGGACGTAGCCCATTATATGAGCAGAAGACATAAAACAAACATTTCATTTCGCTTTCTGGGCAACATCAGTTGGTGCAGGAAAGTGGGACATTATTCCCTGCCCATTCATTCATTCATTCATTCATGCCAACTTACTATGTATAATCTTTATTTACTACTGGACCAAAGTGGATATCATCACTTGTATTACCAGTATTAGTATGGAAGTTGATAGTTAAATCCGTTAATCCAGCCCTCTCTATATCTACCTCGACCGCCATTACTCTCGTCAAAATACGATGAGCATATGTTCTAATCTCTATCCTATAATCTTCACCAAAAAATCTCTCTCTAAATATACCTATGATAAAACATTTTACGTTAGTCAATTTGTGTTTTATAAAAGGGCCTACCTAAAAATTGCAATAAATTTTTGTTTATATAGTGTTGATTAAACTGAATGCCATATACTTTATGTAATAAATATACATACTTGTAATAAATCATATGAAATAAATTGGGTTTAACGTCCGACTATTCTGCGCTGACCGATGTTATAAAGGCGGGCATACGTCATACAGTGTGCCATAAGGGAAATTTTACCAGGGATCTTTTGAGAGAAATTGTGCAAGGGATCTTATACGTGCATGCCAATTTATACACAGGTCTCGGTTGTCGTCCCAGCCGAAAGACTAGACAGCTGTTCTTTTCAGGCCTTCCGTCCTACACCACTGACAAGGGAAAAACCGAGCAACATTTCCCTCATAGCCAACTTCAAGCAATATGTTCGTCTTTGGGACGTTAAACCCCATTTCATGCAATAATTCAGTCATTATAACTAATACCCACCGTTTTTCATGTCTAGTAAATATTTCTTGGTGTACGATCCATTTGACGGTTTAATCGAGTCTACTATTAAACTAACAATAGAGGGTATCCGGGCTCTATGGCTGCTGGTGTTAGCACCGTTATACAAGCCGTTCATACAGACGGTGTCGCTGTGTATTACTGTTGCGATATGACCGTTACCTATCTCTGGTAGAAGTCGCGGGTCGGATGGTAGTCTGAAATAAATACAGATTGTACAAATTGTGTCAAATATAGATTGTGCACATGTTGGCCCACATGGTTCCCCTTGTCAGTGGTGCAGGACGGAGGGCATGGCAAGGGATAAAATATAGTCGTTTGGATGGGACCCACTAAGATCCACTGCTCGAAAAAACTGCTCCCAGACCTCTTCAAAAGGTCATATAACTGTTACACTCTTATTTACGTGACTGGGGCGGATGTAGTCCCTAGATGGAGCTGTGTTTTCAGCTGTTCAGGTGCTGAAACAATGGGTTTCGGAGAGGTATTGCGAAGGTCTTCTTCTTATAACTCTGTGTAAGACAACTGACCGTTATAAAGTTCATACACATTCTACGTGTGACGTCACATCACATGTCGCCAATCATTGGCTCGATAGCACGTACATTGTTTGCATCATTTGAACTGGTTCTGGCAGAATGGTGCCTTTTACTCATTTTATACTAAATAGGAAATATTTTTATCCAGATATACTTCAAACACTTTTATCTATGTCTTCAACAACAAAATTCTAGAATTTAATTTGCAGAAGAAAAAAAAAGTTAATATTGCTCGCTAATTAACTCGCTTGATGTCATCCTCCAGCGTGGTTTCCTCTTGTAAGTGGTGCAGGACGGAAGACTTGACAATGACAGCTATCTTGTCGGTCGGATGGTACGAAAACCAGACTCTGTGTACACACTACCGTGCACGTAAAATATCCCTTGGCAATTAAAATTCGATATAGGAGTACACCTTTGCGCAGCTGTCCGGGCAAAAAGTCCCTTATAACACAATGTATGGCGGATGCCCGTCTTCATTAGCCCAGTTGGAGCAAAACAGCAGGACGTTATACCTCGTTTCATTTCCGATGTCATCCCTCAAAGTGATATTAGCGGCCTAGCGAATATTTACTGCTGAGCATTTTGGTCCTAAAATACTTACCTATCCGTCTCTATTATGGCGGCGTCTTCAGGTATATCATTATATTCAAAAGAGAATTTATTTTTACATGGAACTTCTATTCTAGTTGGACCATGAGATCTGTAACATTTCTGTTTTACGTTTTGTGTCTCTTTATTTTTTGTTATTTTCACATCTTCGTGTGATCCTGAAAGTTTATTTCTATCTAGATTAGCTCCTTCAACAACAACATCCCTTGATTTATCACTCACTCCATATTTCAAAGGAATCAGCCGGTCACCACTGCCTTGTCCAGATTCTTCAACCGCAGCCCTTGTTTTATCATCACCTACATGTTTGAAAAGAATCACCCTGTCACCACTGCCTTGTCCAGATTCTTCAACCACTGCTCTTGGTTTCTCATCGCCTCGATATTTAAATGAAATCAATTTGTCGCCACTATTGTTGCTTGCGTAAGTGTAAAAGCCCGCCATTAGGAGGGCTATCACCAATCGCGACCATAGAGCTATCTTGATTATCATTGTTTACGTATCATGGATCTGTAAAACAATATGAATATATTAGGGAGGGTTGACATGATCACGACCGGATTAAGAGAGAGAAATTGGGTTTAACGTCCACTTGACACATCAATAAATAACAGCCCCGTTGGCCTCACTGCGGAGGGAGAGGGGGAAATCGGGTTTAATGTCCATCGACACAAAGGAGGTCATTTCATGACGAAAAACATAATATCGCACAATTTTGTTTCAATTATTCGTTTGCGCGTACATTGTATTTGGGAACGACGTTACCCGGATAAAGCCCACGACAAAGGGTCTAATTGTTACATAATTATTCGTTTGCACATAGTGGGAAAAGGCGTTATCCGGGTATAATTGCTACAAACTTATTGGGTTGCGCGTAATTGGGAACGCTGTTACCCGGATAAAGCCCACAACAAAAAAAAGGTGTAATTGTTACCGGTTGGTGAAGATAAGCAGGACGTTTTAGGCCTAACCCGTGTACAGATCACCCGACAAATCAGATAAATAATCAACTGAAACTAATTTATCATCACCTAGTTATCGGATGAATCTATTGGTTAAGGTTAAGGCCAGCCCAATTTTTGTCAAGGTCGCCTAGATGTAAATATGGTTAGATCACGTGCTTGTAGGTTATGGTTAGGGTAAGCATTGGGGCTAAGTCCAGGGTTAGGGTTAGGGTTCGGATTAGCGCTAGACTTGTTTGCGTCTCTTGACCTCTTACGAAAAATTAAGCTGGCATTATCATTTAGGGGGGGGGGGGGGCTAGTGGTCTAGAGTGCCGCGCTTCGACCTCTAGCTGGCCGGTCACTTCTGGCTTGCGGCTGTGGTTTCGAGCCCTGTTATATGTGGCATGGACATAGAGGCGCCTTCTCAATTTCGTGTGTTTCCTCCGAGCACTCCGGTTTCCTCCCACTGCTAAAGACCCCTACGCGCAAGCGAATTATTGAAATAAAATTGAACCATATGTTAGTCTCGAAATGACCTAGTCTGTGTCGGGTGGACGTTAAACCCCATTTCTCTCTCTCTCTCTTATCATTTAGCTCTAACCCCTAGATATCTTTGAACACTATCAGTGACGACGTGATGACATAAAGTGATAAAAACGCATTAATTGATTTTAAAAACACATGAAATCGAATGTATGGCCAGTGGTCATTTTTTGTGGCCTTTTCTCGCTGATAAGATATGTTTCAAAAATAGAATATTCTGAATTTGGATCCCGACATAGGCCGAAAGGAGTTTTCTTGTGATGTAAGAGATGGCATCTGTTAGGTCAGCAAGGAAACGAATAGTGGTCCCGCGTTGAATGGAATTGACAGTCGAGGATTACTCCTGCACATTAAAGAACCTTTGACAGTTGGAAAGAAGGTGGGAAAAGTCGCTGTCTTTAGACAACATGACCGCAGTGTTGCATGACGAGAAATTGTGCGCATGTAACTAACACTATAAACTTCCGAGGCGAGAGTCGCCGTTAAACCAGAGCGACGAAAAAGGCGCCGATTATTTCGGCGACAGTTTCGTCGCACTGGCTTAACGGCGACTCTCGTGTTGAGAAAGTCGCGAGTCGCCGTTAAGCCAGTACGACGAAAAAGTCGCCGATCCTCGCCCTTTCCGTCGTGCTGGCTTAACGGCGACTCTCGCATTGTATTTAGAAACACGCCGATCTAAATGGACGCTTTTAGCCACAATACTAGAGCGCGACAAAGTTGGCCTCTTTCTTGCACTAATACGGAGTCGGTATAGCTTTATGGTTATGGCGGTCCTTTTTTATTAACACAGTCGATGCAGAACAGGTGGACGTTAAACGCCATTTCATTTCATTCACTTCGACATAGCACACTAGATGCCCATCCTCATTAGCTCAGCATGTGCAGACAAGTAGGATGCTAAACTCCATTTGGTTCAACGCCGTAGAATCGCTGCTAGGTAACATACTTACCACTTACTTGACACGATGCATGTACCCCGTGTTTACAGCAGCAGAAATGATTTGATGTTCTATCAAAATGGCGACCTATATGTACTGACACAGTTGTAACCATATCACGGTCAGTTCATTCACCCATCAGATAAAAAACCCAATTGATTGCTGATTATTCTTATATAAGCGATCATTTTGTTAACAGGAAGTGATGTCAGGTGTTCCACAAGGCGACACTGTTTTACCCGACATGAACCCGCGATGAACTGGGGTTCAATATCGTACTGTTCTGCATGACTTCGTTAATAAAGACGGACATACGCTGCCATGCAGTGTGCTGTGGGGAAGCTTATCCCTGACAGCGGCAGTACAGCCTCCTCTTGTATCTAATTCCAACAGCCAACGTGTACATACGGGACCTCGGCTTGAAAAGGAAAACGTGGGAGATTAAGTTGCTGATCATTGAGGAGAAAAAATGGGTTTAACACCAACTCGACACAAATTAGGTCACTTCCGGACCAATATGGTATAATTTTATTTAGCAGTAGGAAGAAACCAGAGGACCCAGAAAAAAACCACGAGGTTGGATAGGCGACATGACTCCTTGTCACGTGCAAGCGGCGGATCGAAACCACGCCACTGCCAGCCATTTCTCAGCATTGTGGAGAAAAAAAACTCGATATGGAAATAATATAGAAATATATTTTCAACGACTGATAATATACATACAGATCTAACATACTCAGAATATTAACGATACATTATGTAAGATTTAGATAAAAAGCTGGACGCATTTGCTATAATAGTTTAAATAAGATAATACAAAATTAACATATAGAAATTTCTGTGAAATTACTTTATTCTGAGCGTACTTATAAATGTTGTGATGTTTTGGCAAAAAAATAATCTAAATTAGCAGATGATATGATAATGCGGCGCATGCATATCGTCGTTTAACGAATTAATGGCGAACGTCGTCTAATCTACCCAATATCTAAGCAATCCGATGGTCTATAGAGATGACTATGGGTTTGCTATTTGATTAAATTTATGTCATTTGAAGCACGAAAAAAGGCCTGAAAGCAGATTTAGCTCTTGCATAATTCCTCTTTACGGATATAATATTTTCTTGATCACACAATCTTTCGTTTTAATTTCTACAAAAAGGGCGTTTACACATGAGAATACAACAAAAGTGTTTGTTATACGAGTTAAATATAAAGATCTATAGGGTGATGTATATAAAGTACATGTATACAGTTTTAAGCAAAGAATATTCTGACAATATTAAATCAGTAGAGCTTTCCCCATATCAAAGTAAATGCGTAAAGTGTTTACATGTGGGTCTAAATCTTATCATTACCTTTGTTTACTGAACGTAGTGAGAACTTTCTGCATTTTCCTTTACCAATATATATGTAGTTCAAATATTGGGTATTGTATAATACCGAGTGCTCCCGAAGGACAACATCATAATCCCCTTGTTCGGCCTACCCGACTCTATAGAGGCGTTCTGTACCAAAGGCAGTAAATAACTGTCAACACAAACAGATTTTTAAGTAGTGCCTACTTTTTCGCTCATTTAATAACATTTTAACAATTTAAAATACTTTCTTTTTCGCACGATTGGGAACCTCGTCAGAAATAATGTCATATATATGTAGGAGATAAATGATATGTTATAAACATGTGGTTACAATAAATTTATTTCACGCCGGTTAAACAATCTATTTATGGTAACAGTATCACAAGGCCTTCAGCTGGTTCCAGTATAATTTTATCTAGTTTTATTTTAGAGTCAAGTGCATAATCTTTATGATCGAAATTCCCCGTGCTCACTTTAACAGTTCCTTCTTGGTAATCATATGGTGTTTTAAAATCAATCGTTCCAGTCTCGGTACCCACGTTAATAACCACCAGATATGAAGAGTAACCGGAAGCGGATCTGACGTAGGAAATGACGTTGTCGTCAGTGTACCGGAAGTCAAAACTGCCATAAAGAAAAGCTGGTTCCTGCCGTAACTTTGCCAAGGCTCTGTATACCTTCAGTGGTGTTATATGGGTGGCGTTTTTTTCGTACTGGAAATAGCAAATAGAATTTGCGATTAATGATATGAAGTTCGACGAACCAACTCAAAGCAATATAAAGCGGCATATAATCTACCCTTAATAGTTTTGTTTTTGTGTTTGCTTTATTAAAGTTTCACCGCGGCATGTTAGCGCAATAGAAAACCAATGCAAACAACAACATCGTAATGTGAAAGTTGAATCTCTAAAAGATTATCAGTTCAAAAATAGTTCAATTTCTTTCAGTATTTACAAAGATGTGGTGAATTGAAATTTCCCCCGATATGTGTTACTTTCTATTTTAAAAGCCCCACCGCTATATTATTGTGTTATATATATACGGTACATCTCTCTTTCCTTCGTTCCTCCATTTTGAATCTATCTATCTCCTTCCTGATAGAGTTTCACAAAAATTACAAAATGCAGTTACCTGAACATTTATAAAAGTATGATTTTGATTAAGAGGAAGCCATGGATGAGAAGAATTAGTAAAACCAGCTTGTGGACCTTCATCCCACTGCATTGGTGTTCTTTCTGGATCTCTCGAAAAGTTCTTGTAGGCAGACTGTAAGTTACAAAGTGGATAACAATCAAATTATAGTTTATATTGTGTTTAAAGGGAGCCACGGTGGTTAAGTGGGTACGGCGCAGACTCGCAAGTCAGTAGGTCCCGTGTTCGATCCATGCATTGGCCGAGAGGGTTCATCGGGATTTTCCTACTTGTCCCCCCCTCCTCTCAGTGGTGCAGGACGGAGGGCCTGACAAAGGCAGATGTCTATTCAGATATGACTAAAAAAACGAGGTCCCATGTATATATTGGCGTGAACGTTAAAGATCCCTTGCAGTTGGAATAGTAGGCAAAGTTTCCACTATGGAGTATGCCCGTCTTCATAAGCCTAGTCAGAGCAGAACATTAGGACGTTAGACCCCATTTCATTTCATTACATTTTGAGTTTAAACAGTTAAAACTGGGACTGTACGAGTTTTGGACCATGAACAGCAACCCCAAGAGCTACTTATCTTGTTGTTCTTGGAGGCGAAACTCGCAGAAAAACCGCAAGGTTCAGCCAATCTAAGTATGGTCGACATAAAACTTGGCATGCTTGTCACTTAGACCACTGAGTGTGTTTGTCTCCCAACGTAGTCAACGTAGCTATATTTTAGGGAATTGTAAAGCAATCTAGCAACGTCCAGATGTTGTAAAACTCGCTGTTGTTGCTTCAGGAACATCTAGAGCTCAGAGCTCCAGGCTTCTGCAAAAACTTAAAGCAAAACAGTGACCCACAAATAAACTCACCTTTCCAAAATGTAAACCATACGGATCTCGAGTATCTTCAAATGATATTGTATCTACGTCTTCCATACCAAGTTCATCACCGTAGTAACATGTCGGCGTACCTCTCAGTGTTAATAACAACATATTTAAAACATTAGTGTACGTTTTACCGGAAGTAGTTATACCACGTTTAGATGTTAGTCTAGATCTATCATGGTTGCCCATCTGAAGTAACAAATTGTAAATGAAATAAAATAAGGCTCTACTGCTTTGCAGCGAGGAAACCTCTTCCAGTTTAACTGTTTTTCCGCGCGGTTATGTTTAGCACCCTCTAAACTTGTAGCAAGTGAGGTTTGATACTTTTCAACATGAAGACCTTTACTAGGGTCTATGAAAATACTTGTATATTTGAGGTATGGACTACGGGACATTTTTCCCACCAGGATAAGGGCTCGAGTTTCATCTAGGTTTTGTTTTGGGGTTTGTATGGGTTTTTTTTTTTTAGCAAAAACGGCAAAGGGCCGCTGGTTTCCTAGAATTATGTCGTTCGGAACCCAGCCTCTAAATCAGGTAAATGATATCCACCAGTCGAAATCGGGTCCGGTATCTTTAAGATTAATTTAGTCGCGAACCAGACCAGGTCCTACATCCACTGCCTACTTTCAACCTACCACAAAATTTGGCCATTTTCCTTCCGGTAAAGTGCTGTATTCTATTTCTACTAGTATTTTGATACAAGAAGCGTTACAGCTGGGATAACTCCCCTCAACTAGATCCATGTTAAACGGCATGTCAGCACCATTAGTATAATAAGCATTTCTAATAGATGGCACAGCATAGATTTCCACAACCATAAATTTAGAACTGAAAAATAAAACAATTAAAGGGGAAATAACTTTATACAGGCCAGATTAGCATTGAAGCATTTATTCATTAAAATATTCTAAAACTTTAAGCTCCGGACTTCGTGAACTCTTTTTACCATTGACAATGAGAAACCTCACGGGAATATCCCGAGAAAATTTGCCCACTGGGGTCTGGTAGCACGTGTGGGTGTGGGGCTACATGGTATTGTATAATAGCGTGATTGTGGTTGGGACCAAGAGCTACCCATTCCGACTCTGTATTATAAACAAGTATATCTTACTTATCAGCATCGTCGTCACTGTTATCATATTTTCTTAATACATCACCCCATTCCTGTATAGCATCGTTAATCTTGGGTAAGTTGGCCGTATACAGGTGATCGTGATATTCCCATTGTTCCTGAAATACAGACATCCAAGAATAAACTTATTAGTGAGTTACGCTTGATGAGGTCTATTCGTAAAAAACGGTACTTCGAAGGTAGTGGCCTGTCAGGTGTATATAGCAGCCGATCATTTGAAGACATTTCAACACGTATATGTCGTAGGTGTCCGATTGCGTATATATACTTACGGAATTGACGTCAGATTAGTTAATTCGTAGTTTTGTGTAAACATACTTACGGAAGTGACGTCAAGTTAGTTTATTGGTAGTTTTGTGTAAATATACTAACGGATGTGACGTCAGGTTAGTTACTTGGTGGTTCTGTATAAATATACTTACGGAAGTGAAGCCAGGTAAGTTACTTGGTGGTTCATTTAAAGACACGTTGGTAGATTCAAACAAATAAGGAATGGCGTCCACTCGTAAACCATCGATACCCATTCTGCCCCAAAAATCTACAGCATTCTACAGAGAAAAGCCATTTAACACGTAAATTAATATGTACTTACGGAAGTGACGTCAGGTAAATTAGTTGGCGGTTCATTTAATGATACGTTAGTAGATTCAAACAGGTTAATAATGGCGTCCACTCGTAAACCATCTATACCCGTTCTGGCCCAAAAATCTACAACATTCTAAAGATTGAGAAACGTAAACCCATATATATATAATATTTGTATATAAATGTGATATTTATTTCCTCGTCGAAACGTCGCCTAGTATTAAACTCAGTAATTGTGTTTCTATAAATTTGTACCCTGTGTTAATATGTTCAATTACTAAAAGAAAAGAAAGATTGTTTCATTACATAAACTATTCATTATTTATTTCATGACCCATGATCATGTTGAACTGGATTCAAACTGGAGGGAGCACGGATACCCTGGCGGGACGAAACTCTCGAGCGAAACAAGGAGGTTTATTGTTTTTACGTTCCCTATTTTCCCCTAAAAATGGACAACTTTACGATATAGACCCTGGTCCCTTGACAAGTGGCCCAGCCCCCCCCCCCCGGCATAAACATGTCGTCATCTTTTATAATGCATATATATATATATTGTATATCCATGTTCCACAGTATCATTGGGTCCTGTTAACAGCACTATCTTTACCACGTTCGTACATTTTCCGGCAATCGAATTACAATACAAATCTATATTTCGTTTCTTTTTTTTTATACTTTCGATGGCCTATACACGACATGCAGATCTGACAAGTTATAGTGGGAGTTCAAGTTCGGGGTCAAACGAGCCGCTTTTGACCCTATGACGTCAGACATTGAATAATCAATCAGCGTTGAGGTTCCTATTAGTTTACCCATAGTTTGTGCACCAAAGGGCCAAGAATTTGGCGCTACAGACCGTTTTATTGGCTAATCCCTCACAGATTCTAGAACACTTCAATGATAACAAGTCTTCCAGATCCTGGTGTGGTAAAGACAAGTGAAACGAAATTTTTAACTATAAAAACGAAACGAAAAAGGATCTGTGTTTTAATCAGATGGATTTTCAGTTGATGTTAAAAGGTGACTAGATATGACACCACACTAATTGTCAACTGATTTTTACACTCCACTTATAAAGGACCATACATAATGAAACAAACCTTCATTTCCTCTCGTACTGCAGGGTTTCTATAATTTAAGTCTGGTTGTTCGGGTAGAAAGGCGTGATAGTAATATTGTTTTCTGACGTCACTCCAACCCCAGGCTGAACCACCAAATACGCTGTGCTGAAATATTGGATTATACATGTACTTTGTAAAAGCATTTCTATATCGTGCAAGCTTTTCTCTTTCGTCTACGAGTTTGTTTTCATTTTTAAGTGAAGCAAAAATCATTTTAGGCCGGGGCTGTACGCCCCCCCCCCAACACAAACCCAGACTGGGCATGTGTCCCGACTTTATTAAATATTTATAATGATATTTTTATGAACCTATCCTTTTATAAAAAAATTGGATTGTTGTATATTTATACGACGTATATGTAACGAATTTAAAATACGTTTAATATACATTTACATGACTTCTACATACATTATGCGAGAGCTAAATCTGCCTATTGCAGGTCTTTCTTTAGGTCTGAGCTTTTTTTTTAAATTATTAATTAGACATTAATTAACTTATCCAGGCTATACTCAACTCTCGATGGCATCGGATTTCTCCGATATTAAATAGACTACAACAGTTCAGCCATATTTTGATTTTAACTAAAAAAATAGAGGAGCGAGACTTGGCTTCGAACAACCAGCACGGTGGTTGAAATAACTGCACACGTCTTGTTAAACCTTCAAATGCTGAATGAAATTTTCAATATATTCATTTTTCATTAGCTATTTTTAAACTATTATAGCAAGAATGGTCAGCTCTATATCTAAATCTTCCATAATATATGTTTAATAAACACGCTATATTTATATAAGTAATAAATATGTTTGTCGTCTAGCCTGTTCCCCAATCCTATTCTTATTGAATAAAATATAGTTTAAAAAAAAAATAAAATAAACACGCTATATTTATATATGACAAATTGAATTATGCTATTTTTAGTACCCAGTTATTTGGTGCGTCATCATGCCAGATGTAGTAATCGGTGTACGGGTCTTCTCGTTGCTCACTTTTTATAAACCACGGATGTTTGTTACTCGAATGATTTGGTACAAAATCCAGAATAACTCTTAAATCTGAAATTATAAAAAAAAACTTCTGTCCACTCTATCGTCCTAGTATAACTCGAAAAAGAAAAAACAACATCTTTATGTCAGCTCGATCCAGAATATACAACCGTCAATCGTCAAACTTCAGCAGACTACAGTAGGCTGGCCTATCTTGCCTCGTCTGTATGACGAAATCCGCCATTGGAACTACTTTCAAGTTCCCAGATTACCCTAACCTAACCCAACCCTAATCATGACCATAGCCATAAACCAACCCTAACCCTTGGAGAACGTTTTATCATACAAAGCTTTCAAAGTCTGAAACTGTTTTTCTTTCAAGTTTATCCGATTTTCTTTCAACAAGGACAACTTTGCAGCAATAAAAATTCTACACACTCTTCCAGCGACACATTATTGAAAATTTCTTTTAAAAAGCGTCAAGTTTTCCTAATAATTAAACCTTTAGCCGCATAGCAATTGTATAGGTACATATCACTTATTTTTATTCAGCTGGATGTAGAGTACCGGAAGCTACTAAGGTTTACCGAGTGACATACCCGCTTGGTTGGAATATGCTACAGTGTAATTGAATATTGACTATAAAACTGCTGAATTGGAATATCAAGCCGTATAGTTGGAATATAAACTGTGTCAACTTACTTCTAGCATGAGCTTCTTTTATGAGTGTTTTCATGTTTTCCATGGAACCAAACATGGGATCAACCTTGGTGAAGTTAGAAATATCATAACCAAAATCTATCATTGGAGATTCATAGACTGGACTAATCCAGATAGCATTCACCCCCAGATAGTTGAAATAATCCAACCTTGAAATTATACCTGTAACATAAATTACTCATACCTGTCTTTTCTATCGAGGAAGGAGGGGATGGGGCAAATGGTTACCGCGTGCCCTTGTATTTTCTATCATAAGGCCTGTCATTGAGTCAACTGGCGTGGTTGCGATTCCCTGATTGTACGTGACAAGTAATAAGTTTACCTGTACAACCTCGTGGGTTTTTTCCGTGACCTCCGGTTTCCTCCCACTGATAAAGATCCCTACGCGCAAAAGAATTTTTGAAATAAAATTGTACTATACGGTAGTCCCGAAATGACATAGTTTGTGTCGAGTGGACGTTAAACCCCATCTCTCTCGTATGACGGCCATACATTGTTCTATGCCTACTCTTGTATCGAATACTCCAACTGCCAAGGAATCTGTTATGTGCACGCCGATGTGTACACTGGGCCTTTGTTTTCGTCCCATCCGAACGACTAGTGGGCTAATGAAAGGCCTAATATATATATGACATATCTGCATGTTAATTAAACTATAGATAACCTATTTACCTGTTTACCTGTGTGGTTTTAGTTATCATATATATATATATATATGTATATATATATGTAGGGTGTGAAAACAAGACACGGATCCTAGTTACTGTTTGTACTGTCTGGAATATACTGGATTAATCTCTGATAAAAATAACATGTATGGGAGAGATATAGAAACAGAGAGAGAGAGAGAGAGAGAGAGAGAGAGAGAGAGAGAGAGAGAGAGCGAGAGAGGGGGTGGGGATTAACGTCCACTCGACACAAACAACATATGGTTTAATTTTATTTCAATAATTCGCTTTCGCGTAGGGCGTCTTTAGCATTGGTAGGAAACCAGGGGACCTGGAGAAAATCCACCAGTTTGGACAGACGACCCTACCCCTTGTCACGTACAACCGGGGATTCGAAACCACGCCAGCGGACTCAATGACAGGCACGTGCTAACCATTCGGTCATCCAACACCCCTTTTAATGTATTAAACTTATTGCTGGGAAAGGAAGCTTTGATTGGAATATACTAGATTAACCTCCCCTGATAAAGACTTGTTGTACTTTGATTTATCTCCTATTATAAACCTGTAACGGTAAATCTCTTTGATCTTTGAGGTATACTCCATGCCCGGAATAACTTGCGGTCTGAAAGTCGGGCGGCTTTGACTATACACAGCGGGATTTGGGGTTATTTTTCTGAAAGTTTGTCTTTAATTCTGTTTCGGGGTATTCTTCCAGGGTAGGTATTTTTCGGAAACTTTACCTCCAGCTGAATTACCACAAATTTGGTTTTATACTTTATTTGACTTGGATTTTAGAAATCGGGGCTACTACTTCGTGGAAGGTGATAGCCGAGTCATAAACCACTTGGATTACAGGTGTCGGGTCAACTTCTTTGCCGAAGGTATCCCCCTTAGCAATGACCACCATAGACCGATACACCAGCAACGTCATTTACAAGAAAATACAAAAACTCCAAACTCACCATTTAAGTCACCGATGCCGTCTCCATCGGAATCCTGGAACGATCTCGGATAAATCTGATACACGATGGTCTTCTGCCACCATTTTTGTTCTGGTGGAAATCGTCCGCGAACATTCATGACCAGTAGTGCCACGACTATTAGAGCCGTAATTCCCAGACTCACCACAAAGCATAGAAATATGAGACATTTGTTTGTTGCGCAACATCCTTTCTTCTTTAAACCGGATTCACCTTTTGGACTCATTTTTAAGGTCTTCTTCTCGCGATTATTGCGTTGGAACTTTCTCTTGTCAATATACCGTCGAATCACAAACTATAGGTCAATATCCTTACCAAGAGTTTCAAACAACAAGGAATCTCAGATCCTGGCAAAACAGATTTTTAAATCAAATCTCTAGGATTCCGATATTCTTTTATCCCCGGACTTAACGATAATGACAGTGCGAATTGTGTGAGGGTAATTGTGACTATGTCGAATGTGAAAAAAACGGAGAATGAACACATATGTATGTATATTATATAGTAGATATCTTTGTTATCATTCGAGACAAATCAAAGATAACAAGATTTACATTTAAATAATTTACTATTAGTTACACAGGTATTTGACCCTGTTAGGTGTATATATATATATGTATTTAATTTACTTATTGATCCGGTCTTCACTGATTTTTAATAAAACTGATAGTAATATTGATGAAACTTATTCAATTTATAATAAACTCTGTAAATGTATCACACTATTTTAATATTTAAAAATATTGTTACAGTGGGTTGGGCTTGGAATCATACTAAACAAATGGGACCTGCCGTGACTCAGTTAGTAAGACCTCGTCTCGCGGTGTTAGCTTGTGGACCGTCTACAGGGTGTGTCCGGGTTGTCCGAACCCTTCGTATTTCTGATAGAGCATATTTTTCTCCTACATTCATCAAAATTGACCAAACAAACGTGCGGAGTATTGCCGCCATTTTCACCTCAGTCCACTCCAGATCGGGGGGTTGGGATGGCCCAGTGGTCTAGAGTGCTGCGCTTCGACCTCTAGCTGGCCGGTCACCTCTGGCTTGCGGCTGTGGTTTCGAGCCCTGGTGTGAGCGTATGTGGCATGGAGATAGGGGCGCCTTCTCAACCTCGTGGGTTTCCTCCGGGCACTCCGGTTTCCTCCCACTGCTAAAGACCCCTACGCGCAAGCGAATTATTGAAATAAAATTGAAACCATATGTTAGTCCCAAAATGACGTAGTTTGTGTGGAGTGGACGTTAAACCCCATTTCTCTCTCTCTCTCCACTCCAGATCTATATTTCGTTTCGTTTTTTGTATACTTTCGATGTCATACACCACATAAAGATCTTACCGGTTGTACTACTGGGAGGTTGCGTCAGGGGGTCATACAAGCGGCTTTTGACCCTTCAACGTCAGACATTCATTAGGGGTTTCTGAGGGTAACACACCGTTCCATTGACTAATTCATCACACCATCTAGAACGCCTGTTACATAACAACTCTTTCAGCTCCTAGTGTTGTGAAAACAGGTTAATTGAAATTTTGAACTATAAAAAACGGAACGAATAGGATCGGTGTTTTAATCCAAATCATACCTGAATGCACCTACAAACAGAAATATTGTTTTCTTTTAGAGCTTCTGATTTTATTAAATTCTCCGGTATAGTCTGTCATTGTTGCATGTTGGCCTCACCCCCATTGTTATCCTATACATGTACATGAAGACCAGAGGAGAAAAACTGGTGATGTCCAAATTTATTCTTTGGTTTGATTACTTCCCCTGATTTTACCCCCTGGTCCCTTCTTTCTTCTCCATAAATATTGTATGGAACAACTGCACATGTCACTCGCTACAGAAGGTTTTTTAAAGGGCATAAAAGGAAAAAACTGGTGATGTCCAAACCATGGTCAGTCAAATCAAATGCCCAATATACACCATAGCAATGCTATGGGAGTGTGCACCAGCTTACTTAATGTTCGCACTAAATGCATGATTCTTCATAGAAACTTGCAATATTTAAAAAAAAACTCTTCCAAACTGAAGAAATGAGTGTTTAAACTGGAAATATCCATTTACTCAAAAGTCAGAAAACGTGACCAGTTTTTCCCATGGAGTCTTCACATGTATTCACCTAAATGAGCAGAAAGACTGTCTCATCGCGTCTAATATTATAAGATTCCTGACGCAGCCCCCACCCTGGACCCCCGCTGTTCATATTCTTGAACATTCCCTGGTGCGTCTTTATTTCTATTTATTTTATTGGTTTAATGAATCGAGATATCACCGCTTAATAGATAACCCAATCAAAGATAACAGTAGTGTCACCTAATGTCAAGTTAAACTACACGTGACTATAGAAGACGAGTGGGGATCATATTGTATATAACTTGATGACAGTGGACATTATCCATATAAGGTAAATGAAATGAAAAAGGGGTTTAACGTCCTACTTTTTCGGCCCCACTGGGTTAATGAAGACGGGCTTACGCCATACACTATGCTGTAAGGGAAATTTTGCCCTGACTGAAAGTCACGCTGTTTTCTCCTCTTATTTGCTCAGGGTTCTTTTAAGTGCACGCCCATGTGTACTCGAGATCTCGGTTTTTCGTCTCATTCTTACGACTATGCGTTGTTTCTCATATGAGGTAATCGTTTAGTTGCAGAAGGGATGCGGATCACATTAAGAGTAACACATCGTAGTTGTTGTCAATGGGTGTGGTGTGCGAAGAAGTGTATGCTTACATGTGCTGATTTGATTCTTGCATTGTAAATATATAATATGACTGTAATGTTTGATCCACATTACTGTTAGTAAACTATTCAAGGAGCTGTGTCGTTTTGATTTAGGGAAAGAAAGAGGGGGAAACAAAAATAGGGTTTAACGTCCACTCGACACAAGCCAGGTCATTTCGGGGTTAACATAATGGTTCAAATTTATTTTCATAATTTGCTTGCGCGAGGAGCCAATCGGAGGACCCGGAGTTGGACAGGTGGACCCATTCTTGTCATATACAGACGTGGAATCGAAGAAGGCAGTTTGTAAACTGTTTTTTGATTGGTTCGTAGAATCAAGCTACGATCAAGGGCAGCTAATTTGAATACGTGAATAGCCCATTGATGAACCCATGGTATATGGAGTAGAAAGGAATGAGACCACCGGTTTAGACCGAGGATGAAGCGTCCCTACCCAGTACACCACATATTTACATGCCTTAGCCACAGTGTATTCCCCACAATCAAGCCAATAGAAGTACAGTGTATATTCATACTGGGGACACCGCAAAGGAAAGAACAATCTAGACGTCTCCAGATCTATTGACATAGACAGTATACCACACATATACGAACAATCACCCAGCATATCTACAACCCTGATTTACATGGCTTTATCTGTACACGAACACAGAACAAATTCAATGGATTCCACGTGATAAGATGTTTTTATATTAGGCCTAGTTGTAACCAGAAGAATACCCGGATCCGTCCTGGGATGAAATTTGCCAGGTCCCCAAAGCCAGGGGGTCATAAATACTAAACCGGAAGTGGTAGTTACTCCCCATGCGATTATAATTTAAACATAACATTCGTAGCCCCCAAAAAGACCTTAGGTAAATTATATCTGGTCCTGACCACCAGTACTGGATGTTTTATGTTACAGGAACATGATCGCTGTCTTCCTGTTGTTGGCACTATCTGTAAATACAGAATGTGCCAAAGAAAAACCAAAAACATGTCAGATCGTTCATCAAAATAAATATACAGATGTTCCATGCGCAAACTTGGGTGATTATAGATATGGTGAACTTCCTGAAGCAGCCACAGTTTTACAAACATTACAGTAAGTTGACTGTTGATGGTGTGAGAGAGAGAGAGAGAGAGAGAGAGAGAGACAGACAGACAGACAGACAGACAGAGACAGAGACAGACAGAGAGGGACTAGGTCATTTCGAGACTGATATGTGGTTCAATTTTATTTCAATAATTCGAAACCACGCCAAGTGACTCAATGACAGTTCGAGTGATCTGACGGGCATGCGTTACTCAACCCAACTTGTCCAGTAAAGTGTTCGGTGACTGCTCACCGTCAAACATTGGTACCCAATACCGATGACATATTCACACATGCATAAGATGAAATGATATTAGTTTACGCAAATATTGTTCGAGATCAGTGTCATGTTATTATGAAAATAAAATATATGATCGTTCCATATTTGAATTGATTCTATTGGCAGGCTTGACACTTGCATTCGTTCCTTTCTCACGGAAGACCAGATTGACACGCTGTATGCAACTGTTGATGCACATAAACAATATCTAGATTTTTTTTAATTTAGTATCATGTAATAACGTGCGGAACTAGGAATTTTAGAAGGAGGGGGTTTGTCAGGCTCCGGTTAAGGAATTTGACAGTTGACCATGCAAGATGCTATCATCGTCCCTAAATTATTTGGTATTCATACGCATTGATGTTTAAAACGTGTTTTTTTAAAAGTGACCCACAGGTTGATTAACGATTATTATTTTTTAAGGTTACAAAAATTATTACCGATTATTATTTTTAATGGTTACAATGTTTATTACCGATTATTATTTTAAAGGTTACCAAAAGACCCACGATTAATGCCGGAGATTGGTAATGGTCATATAGCTACAGTGATTCAAGGAGATTCTATGTTTATGAATGGTTTATATAATGGTTATAATTGTACGAGTCATCGAGCACGTATAGCTTCAACGTGTGGTGTTATAACAGAATGTCTCACAAACTGCTCCAGTAGAATTTATAAACTAGATCTAGCTAGAGGTAACTAATTGTTCTATTAGAAGTTATAAACTAGAGGTAAATAACTAGAATATATAAACTAGATCTAGCTAGAGGTAACTAATTGTTCTATTTGGAGTTATAAACTAGAGGTAACCAATTGTTCTAGAAGAATATATAAACTAGATCTAGCGAGAGGTAACCAATTGTTCTATTAGAAGTTATAAACTAGAGGTAACCAATTGTTCTAGAAGAATATATATAAACTAGATTTTGCTAGAAGTAACCAATTGTTCTATTAGAAGTTATAAACTAGAGGTAACTAATTGTTCTAGAAGAATATATATAAACTAGATCTTGCTAGAAGTAACCAATTGTTCTATTAGAAGTTATAAACTAGAGGTAACTAATTGTTCCAGAAGAATATATATAAACTAGATCTTGCTAGAGGTAAAGTAAAGATACATCAACAGCCTGTTTCGTGATTATAACACCTTTTAAATATGAAATATCGCTGACAATAATGTAATAAAACATTTTGAATATGCCCTGTGGGTAGAATTTAATGAAATTGTTTGGCAAATATGTTTTTAAAATGAGAAGCATACCTTGTTCATAACTTGAAAGACTAGATGTGGTTTACGTTTCTTTTTAATTACGACAATAGGTACTTTATTTCAATACTGTTTCCTTTTTCCACTCCTGGCCCGAGATCACAAAGCATTATCAGACTTAAAGGCGAAGACCAACGATTTTCAACAAGGTTTCCATGCATAAATCTTCAATATATATTCACAAATAATCCCCTCTGTAACACGAGCAAAAAGTTTTTTTGTAATCGAGAAATTATTTTTTTTATTAAAACCGGAAGTGACATAGTTGGTTCAACACCCTGACTGGGCTCTATAGTAAGCATGCAGATTTGGCATAAGTTTACTGTTGTATTGTGTTCACGCCTCGTCCTTGGGCCAAAAATCTGATCGAATGTGTTGTTTGTTAGGATATCATAAACACGAATTTATGTTGTTGTTTTTTTAACGTTTATTGTTGTTTTTGTTTTTGAAACATCTTCCCTTTATTGTTGTTTTTGTTTTTGAGGCATCTTCCCCTTAATGTTGTTTTTGTGATTTGAAACCTCTTCCCCGTATTGTTGCTTTTGTTTTGGGGACTTCTTCTCCTTACTGTTGTTTTGGGGACCTCATCCCATCATTGTTGATTGGTTTTGATACCCTTTCCCCTTATTGTCGATTTTGTGTTTTTTAGAAATCTTCCTCGAATTGTTGTTTTTGATATCTCACTTCCCGCCCCCACTGGTTGTTTTTACATTAAAACGTTGTTTACCTGTTATTATTCAGGTATATTTATAGAAAGATATGAAGGTGATGGGTTTTATATAGAAATCAGAACGTACGCACATCGAGTTTTAAACCGGTTGTTTGTTGTTGAGATAGAGATGAGTCGTCAAGGTAACCAGAATGTTACCATGGGTATCAAGGTCAACAGTGGTAAACCCAGCACGGATATCAAATATAACACACAACTAAAACACCTTAACAACGGCAAGTAAGTATAGCCCCGTGAGATATATTACATATATGAAATGGGGTTTGATGTCCCATTGTTCTGCTCCTATACTGGGCCAATGCAATTTGATTGAAATACAGATCTATATTTCGTTTAGTTTTTTATACTTTCGTTGCCTGCACTACATGAAGATCTGACCAGTTGTTATGGGAGGTCGCGTCAGTGGTTATACGATCGACTTTTGACCCTATGACGTCCGTCATTTGATTAAACAATCGCCAAAAGCTCGCCATAACATGTCGTTTCATTGGCGAACACGTCAATGATAACAGCTCTTCCAGGTCCTATAAAAACGAAACGAAACAGGATTTGTATTTCAATCAGATTGTGGCTAATGGAAGACGGATATACGCTATACAGTATGCTATGAGGGAAATTTGGTCCGGCAGTGGCACTATGGCCTATTCTTATACCCAATTCAAACTGTTAAAAGATTTTCTTCGTGTACGCCAATGTATACACAGTACCTCGGTTTTTTGTCCCATCCGCCTTTGTCAGGCCGTCCGTCCTGCACCACTGACAAGGAGAAACCACGTCGGACAATCCTGATGCACTCTCTTGGCCAACAACGTGATCGAACCCGCGACGTATAGGCTATTGATTTAAACAAAACAGAATTAAAACTATAATTCCAGAATTCTAGTTGGAAGAACAACTGAGCCGGAATATCCGTCTATTGTTGGTACTTTACCAGTTGGTATTATATATGATGACGTACCTGATAATATAACCATACCCAATGGTATATCAGCCATGACAGTTTACTTCTTTACTGGTATCAGTCTACAGAGTAGTGAATCTATTACTTATTATAATAAAGGTAGGATATAGGGGGTTTAACGTCCACTCGATACAAACTAGGTTATTTCGGGACTAACATATGGTTCAATTTTATTTGCGTATATGGGAGAGAGGGGTGGGGTTTAACGTCCACCCAACACATACCATGTCATTTAGGGACTAACATATAGGTTTCAATTTTATTTCAGAAATTCATTTGCGCGTAGTGATCATTAGAAGTGGAAGAACCCGGAAAACTCGGAGTAAACCCACGAATTTAGACAGGCGCCCCTACTTCTTGTTACGCCACCCGAACCATTGGCAGACCTTATGATCTCAGACACACGCGTAACACATATTGTTCAATTTTTTTATTTCAATAATTCGTTTTCACGTAGGGGTCTTTAGTAGTGTTGGAACCAGAGAACCCGGAGAAAACTCATGCGTTTGGACAGGCGACCCTTTTTCTTGTCATGCCTTTTGACTCATTGGCAGATATTATGATGTAAGGCACACGCGTTAAGCCATTCGCCCACCCAACCCACCTAGGTAGGATATAAAATACAGAGGTCCTATGGCCTCTGACGCGACCTTTCGCTACAACCGGTCAGATCTCCATGGAGTGTAGGCCGTTGAAAGTATTTAAAACGAAACGAAATATAGATTAGTATTTTAATCAAATTGGGGAAAAAAACATTATCGTCTATGACGTTATCGCCGCCATCTTGAAATTGGCGGAAAGTTACGATTTTTTGAAGAGCGTCGCCACAGTAGATTACTTGGTTTAGGTGCAAGGTATATTTGAGGAATATTTTTTTCAGGTATGGAATTAATGGCAAACCGAACTCTTCTTTCAACTCATGTGGATGCCTGGTTGGACGTGTGGAATAAAGGTCGTCTTGACGTGGAAGGCAATGATGACCTGGCTAAAACCAACTATGCCTCGATGTATTACCTACTGAGTTCCCTCCCTTTACAGCGTGATCAACATAACTGGCCTTTCTGGGGGTTGGCACCGTGTGGTTTAGCTCATGGTGACACAGGGGTACGTATATTAAGCTTCACAAGTACGATAATGGTAAGGTCATATCAAAGAGGAGAGTCCGATACTCTATCCACAATTGTCCAAGGAACAAACAAGCCAATGTTCGTGTTGATCATTTTTGATGTTTTCCCGGTCCATTCCCTTCTTCCAGTGATGCGGGATGAGGGCGTGGCAAGGGAGAGTGACTAATCAATCGGGTGCACACATGACAGAACGTTTTCCGGGCAAACTTTTGCATGGCGCATACACGTCATCATTAAGCCTGGTAGATCAGAACAGTAGGACGTTAAACCACATTTCATGTCCCTTCCTTTCTTACTACATGCCTGTTATTTTAGGATTATCGTGGTCGCAAGTTCTGGGATCAAGAAACTTGGATGTTCCCGTCTATCCTTCTACTCCATGTTGATATCAGTAAACTGATTCTAGATTCTAGAGTGAGGAAGCTGACGTTAGCGCAGGCTAATGCTGGTTTCCGTGGTTATAAAGGAGCCTTGTATCCATGGGAAACAGCATTCACAGGTAAGATGGTTGACTAGCCAAAAATCCGTCACGATCATTCAATTTGAACAGAATTAAAAATTAAAGATAATAAAAAACAAGAATTAGAATTCAATATTGGTCTATTTCAATGAATTTGTAATGAAACCGAGGTCCCGTATACACGTAGGCGTGTACTGTATGACGTACGCCCAGTCGTTGCAAAGAAGGACGACGTTAAAACCATTTTCATTTTATTTTAGGTCTGGAAGTTGACTGCCCTGGTGCTATGGGATTCTCGGAACTCCATCTTTCCTCTGACATATCGTTTGCCATACGACAGTTTTTCTACCTGACCAATGATACAGATTTTATTTTGCATGAAAAGGCTGGCGAAGCAATGCTAGAAATAGCGAAATTCTGGGAGTCGTACGTCTACCTGAACCCGACAACCAACATGTACGAATTTAACAGTAAGTTTCATTCATGCTGTATTCATCACTGGCTCGCAGAAAGGGCTACAGAGAGGGCAATGGCCAGGCACCCATTTCATGGGGGGGGGATTCAATGAATTGAAATTAAGATTTATGAAATTCGAAATTATCGCAGTTAACTTTGTTGTATGTAGAAAGGGCCTTATACTTAATTTGAAGATACCAGGTCCTATGCTTGAGTTTTTGGGTCCGACCACCAAGGAGTTGGCCCCGGGTATCATAAAAAAAAAACCTCCGCACGCTGCTGTTATTCATTATGATTACTTAGTCTAACAGTCTTTTAATAGGAAGCCACAATTACTAGGATCCTTGGGTCTTAGGCAATCAAAACTGAAGTATTTACTAAAATTTGGATATGATCTTTATCTGAGATTTCGAGAAACAGGGCCTTGGTCCATAGAATGTTCGTACATGACTACAAACAAAATTCTTTTATTTTTCAATAATTTTGCGTTTCATTTTGTTTTAGATGTAACTGGACCTGATGAATATAATGTTGGGGTGAACAATTCCGTTTATACAAATATTCTAGCTGGAATGAGTTTACAATCAGCTCAGATGGCTGGTAAAATGATGGGGAAGGAGACTCCTAAAGTCTGGGAGGATATCCAGGACAGGCTATATATACCTTATGATAAGGATACGGCGTATCATCCTGAATTTGATGGCTACAAAATCGGTAAAAACTATTATGGCGTACAGTCCTAAAGTAGGGTAATAGGGATTATCATAGCGTACGATATATCAAAGACCCGGAGAAAACCCACGAGGTTAGACAGGCGACCCTACTCCTTGTCACGTACAACCGAGGAATCGAAACCACGCCAGTTGGCTCAATGACAGGCCTATTGATACAGCGCGCCCGTGCTAACAATTCGGCCATCCAACCCATGCACTCCCATTTAATTTACTATAGGCGTTCTGTTTAGTGGCATGCCGTCGCCGACAAACCTGCGACAAATAATCCCTGGTGTATGCGTGCCTTCATTTTGTAGTCTTCAGACCGGTATAAGGATATTTTCAAGCAATTTCTATTGTTTTCATTATACGAATTACTTTACGAATGTCCCAAATATTCGTGATTAAAATGAAGAATGATTGACATGGATTGTGTATATTCCCAACGTGATTAAAACACAGATCCCATTTCATTTCGTTTTTTATAGGGATTAACTCAATCTGTTTCACAGAGAATTACTTACGAATTATCTCTGTAACAGATAAGTGTCCATAGCACGTGCGTTGACTGCTCAACGCGCCAGTCATTGGCTCAACTGCTCGTGCAATGTGTACTTAACACCTAACTGCTTCGGGCAAAATGATGCATTTTACTCATTTTAATACCCATTTACACTAAATAGGAAATATTTTTTAACTTCAAATACTTCAAACGTCTTTATTTATTTTTCTTTTACCTCAAAAAAATGTTTGAGAATTTAATTTGTACTTAACACCTAACTGCTTCGGGCAAAATGATGCATTTTACTCATTTTAATACCCATTTACACTAAATAGGAAATATTTTTTAACTTCAAATACTTCAAACGTCTTTATTTATTTTTCTTTTACCTCAAAAAAATGTTTGAGAATTTAATTTGTCGGAGTAAAAAAGTTAATATGCCGTACTTATTAAGCCTCGTCGATGTCATGCTTATCAGTGATTGTAGCGGCCAAGCGAATATTCACTGCGGGATCAGTTTGGGATTAACCAATGAAACGGTCTGTTCCGACGAGTTTTTGGCGTGAGGTGCACGGAACTGTGGGTAACGCACTAGAAACATCAACAATGATTGATTTACCAATGCCTGACGCCCTAAGGTCAAAAACCGCTCGGACTGGTCAGATCGCCGTGTAGTAGAGTAGAGGCCATCGTAATTTTAAAAAGAACAAAACGAAATATATATATGTATTTTAATCAGATTGGTATATTCCAGGAACTTCTATAAAACAAGCTGACGTCATACTGATTGGGTTTCCCTTCATGTATAAATACGAATCCGATGAGGCCAGAAGAAATGATCTCAATATTTATGAAAAGGTAAATAGTAATCAGAAGTTATAGCCCTTGTAACTATTCAGTCTGTCGGTTATTTTCATTGATAGCAAATGAGGTTTAACGTCCAACTTTTCCGCAGGAGCTGGGCTAATAAAGACGGGTTTACACCATACAGTGGCTACGGGGGAAACGTTCCCCGGAGAATGGCGTTTCGGCCTACTCTTCGCCGAATTCCAACTGTCAAGGGTTCTTTTACGTGCACAGTAGGGTCGTCCGGTCTCCTCCCACTGCTAAAGATCCCTTCGCGCATACGAATTATTGAAATAAAATTGAACTATATGTTAGTCCTAGTCTTGAATTAACTTGCATTCCATTTAATTGTGCCATATATTTTTTCAATCACACGGGCGTTATTTATGATACGTGGCGAGTCATCTTTGGTGCTGGAAACGAGACAGTATGTGAACTAAAGGAGATGTTGCTTAGATATTATTTTCCTTCTTTTATCCAAGGTTGTAGGAAATGGCCCGGCTATGACATGGGGAATGTATGCCGTTAATTGGCTGGAACTTGGCGGGAATAAAAACCATGCTGACGAACTCTTTCTGCGAGGAACTAAAAATGTTCGAAAACCATTCTACGTGAGTATTTGTTGAAGATAATTTGGATCATGATTATTGGTGGTGCCACGTGGTCGATTTGGCAGTTTCGTATGAAAGTTTTGTCATTCAGGGGCGAGAGGAATATTTCTGTGCGGGCACTACAACTACAATCCAAAATTGATATCGTTAGGGTGGCAGGTGTAGGGGAGGGGGTATTGCCGAGTAATTTGTGGTTGTGTGGAGCATGCTAGATCGGAATTGTTCAATGTCTGAGACGCGGTTTGTTTGACATTGGTTAAGCAATAATATAATTTATTGTAGCGGTGACAAACCGTATTCAACCACGTGTTTTTGTCCATTGGGATGAGACGCAAAACGTAAAGGGACCACATAAACTCATATTGCATGACACAAAGTACATCTTTGCATCAATCTCTGTTGCCAGTGCAATTAGTAATTATTCGATACATTTTAAAATTGCAGAATATATAGAGAACGCACTGAAAAACGTTTCCAGTATATCGAATTAAGATAAGTTCTCCCGTTTGTGTCTCCCGGGTATGATAGCTTGGTTCTTCTTTTTTTTCAGACTTGGACTGAGAATGCCGATGGAAGCGGTGCTGTTAATTTCCACACAGGAATGGGTGGATATCTTCAATCTGTTATTTATGGCTATGGAGGTTTCAGAGTTAACGAAAATAGCCTGACTTTTAATCCCCAGATGTTGCCAGACACTTCACGATGGAATATAACTGGACTTGATTATCGCGGAAATTCTTTAGATTTTGTCTGTTCATTCCTATAAGGTTATCTATACATTCTCTGTTATTGTTTGTTTTTTTGTTGGGTTTTTTTTTTTTTTGGGGGGGGGGGGGTACATTGCCCGTTGGATCACAGGGGCTTGTACGTAGGGTCGCCTTCCAATTCGCGGGGTGTTTTCTCCGGATCCTCCAGTTCCCCACCCAACTACTAAAGACCCTACACGCAAACGAATTATTGAAAAATTATGTGTCGAATGGTTGTTAACCTCTCCCTCTCTCTCTTTCTCTCTCTCAGTCATATGTCATATTAGCTACTTAGTGAATATTCACTGCTGATCAGTGTGAATTTTTGTTAGGAGGCATTTACGCGAGCAACTCTATTCACGATTGGCAGATCTATTGTTTGTATAAGTGTTTAGGTCCCGGGTCCATTATAGTTGGGCCCTTTATATAAAATTATGCTACTAGCCCCGAACCAGTCATTCTACCTGGTCTGAAGTGGTAGATGAATTGGCGAAAGCAGTTTTAAACACTCGAGCCTCCGATCGCAACGGACATCTTTAATAATTTCTATAACATTTATGTCCCAAAGAGAGAGCGAGTGAGAGAGAGAGAGAGAGAGAGAGAGAGGATGGGGGTTAACTCCAGTCGGGATATAGTTACAATAAATTTCAGTCAAATTGTTTCATTATGAACTGTGACTCAATTTTAAGCTAGCCTCGATCGTCATTACTACATTATACTAAGGCACGGCATCGTTGATACGATAATAAACAAAGTCTCTTTTATCCATTTTTACGTTAACTCTGGCATCACAAAACATATTCAAATCCACTAAATATAGCAGGCTAACGATGGCATCGATAAGTTAATAAATCTATTAATAATTTAGATAAAATTTAAGGCCTAAAGAAAGGCCTGCAATAGGCAGATTGTAGCTCTTGCATAATGCATTTTTAAAACTAAACATTGATCTAAATTGGAGAAAAAATCGGTAATAGAGTGTGTTGGTTTGGTGTTTTTTTTTGGGGGGGGGGGGAGGTTGACGCAATCCTAATGAGAAAAAAGTAATTAATTCTAGTTGTCCTGAACATCAGATTTGGGCTGTATAATTTTGTGAGTTATGAAATCTTTTTAAACATCGTGAATATAATTTCGGAGTTACCCGTGGTTAATTGTTCAATATTTAGTAAAAGAAATGTGCAGTTTAGTGACAACGGCTTTGTTGTAGTACATTTCGACTGGATAATCAAGTAGGGAATTAATCAGGGCAGGTAACTCTAGATTAAACATGGCCACAAAACTAACTTGATTTTTATTTTCAGCTTGTAAGTTGTGTAAAACTATATCAACTAGATTCATTCATTAACAAATGTTTGAGTTTAGTGAATTGAATCGAAACAACGGTGTAAATAGTCAAATTAAATCCCCTTTTATAAGACTGTTACCGAAATCTAACGCCGATTCGACATGCCCTTGCATCGGACTCTTCGCATTTATTATGATTTATCAATTTTATTTATCTGATTTTGAACAACCATGCCTCGGAATTCATAGGCCACTTATACTGATAAGTATGGCAAGCGCAAATGGGATTTCCCTGGGCATTATTTTCTCAATCACAGATTTTCCTAGAAATGGTTCCACTACTGAGTTGATGTCTCTGTCTTACTCCAGCCGCAGTAGTGGCTCGTCCTACCTACAGAGTTCCTTTGCACAAGTTTTTGTAGTCAAATGATTACAAAAAGGTTACTGGCCAATAGCTACCTTAATTTACACATAAACTCACCCAAAACAGTACTGCACATAGCTTAACATAATAATAAATCAATTCCCATTGAAATAAAGGTGAAGCCTTACCGCATAATTATATGATTTGATGAAAGCCAACTGCTACGCAAAATTTCAACTGGACGGTGTCATGGCGGCTTGCCTAATATGTCATTACAAGAAACATATGTCATTACAGTCTTCACTATTTGTGATAGAATTACTTATTCCAATACAAAGATAATGATATGTGTCGACAATTGTGCTTTTGAACCTATTTGATTGAACTTGCGTAATGAAGGAGTCTTAGACTGTATCAATTGTAACGTTAAACACACAGGTATATTAACTAAAATTTTCTAGGTGCTTTGGTTTCATTTCTGATGATATTTTAATATATTTTTGTTCCAGGCATTAGAAATCCACTTTTGTGCCAGTAAAGGGCCTACAGCATATCAAAAGATTGAAAAATGAATTTTATAAAATGTTTATCAACTTATGCAACAGGCACAAGGTCATTCAGGTACGATAAGTAAAAATTTAAATACAACTGAAAAGTTGGATTATAGAATCTGTTAACTATGTTTTTCTTGAACAACTGACATTCTGGTTCGTTCATTTCTGGAGTTTAACATGGGTGATATCATAGAACAAGTACTGGAACTCTCTCTTTATATAATACTGCATTTGAAATACTTGTAATGTGACTGGTGGACAGATTATAAGTTTGAGATAACAAGATTGATTGCAGCGCGATCCTGGCGCTGGCAGAGAACGTTCCTCAGGATTTTTAAAAGTTGTTTCCCCCTTGTCGTTGGTGCAGGGTATATAGAGGACATGGCAAATATTGTCTAGTTATATGGATGGGGCAAAATTAATCACAATGCTGCAACCTTTTTGGAAATATCAGACAATTTTCCCCTTGTCAGTTGTGCAACCACCTTATGGACAAATGACAACTGTGGGTATGTTTTGCTGCCAGGTAGTTCATCCTTGAAGGAAAAATGTCATAAGGTTTTTCTTTTAACTTTTTGTTTGGTAGGGAAGCCATGTATTGTCTGAGAAAGATTGTGATTTTTCGGCATGGTGTCTCTTTGTCAGTTGTGCAAGACGAATGGCCTGACAAGGACAGCTGTCTAGTAGTTTGGATGGCACAAAAAAACCAAGGACTTGTGTACATATTGGCATGCACGTAAAAGATCCCTTGGCATTTGGAATTCAGTGTAAGAGTAGGCCATAGTGCCGCTGTCTGAACAAAATTCGCTTCATAGTATACAGTATGGCATATACCCATCTTCATTAACCCAGTCAGGGCAGAAAGTAAGATGTTAAACCTTATTTCATTTATTTGGTTGGTAGATGTGTGTTCCTTATAAAATTATTTCATTTCAGTACGACATCATGTCTTCACGAGATCAGAAAGTTGGCCAGAATGAGAGTAGTGGATAACAGCGCTCTGGGTAAAGCGGCTCGACTTTCAGGAAAACCAGCGCGAGTTATACACGTTTACAATAAAACAAGTGTCGGAACTGTCGGAGATAAAGTTTTAGTTGCTATTAAAGGACAAAAGAAACGTGCTTATATCTTAGGCGTAAAACAAAACCAGAAACCAAACATGCCAAAATTTGATACAAATAACATAGTTTTAATAGAAGACAACGGGTCTCCGACGGGAACAAGAATAACTGTACCGGTTCCGTCAGCTTTACGGAAGAAAGGAGAATTTTCTAAACTATTATCTTTAGCGACTCGGTTTGTGTGACAGACATTTATAGAGATTGTGTGAATGATGTAGTTGAATATGTAAAATAAATACTTGATATGACTTGGATTTATCATTTAGTTCATTAATTCTGGTTAATTGGCCTCAACATTCTCAGACTCAGATAAGAATTTACTAAAAATTGTGTTTCTGAATCAAAGATGTTTCTCATAAACAGTAATTGAAAGTTGAGTAAATTCTTAAATTAAGTCGGAGAATGCTTTATGAACTCTAGACCAGAGTTATTCAACAGTACTAATTTGCAAATGTCGAAATTCGTTCTTTGGACTAGGGATTTGGTAAATATAGAGAAATGTATCAAAATAATGAGAGTGGGTTATATCTAAATATAAAGGCTACCATGCAGATTTTGTGAAGGTCACTAGATGTTAACAGGGCTAGCACTAACCCTAACCCACAATCCTCGTCAACAATCACATGTTTACATCTCGTGACTATGACAAAATCTGCAGCTGTCCTTAATTTTTAGATCAGACTGACCAGAATGATATTCATTCATTAGGCACAGATATTTAGATTTAGAGCATACCTAGCCAGGACTGCATTCCAAGAAGCATACAGGAGGGTTGGATAGTCAAGCATCAGGTAGTCTAAACATGACATAATCAAGTCAACAGGCATGGTTTTGAACCAAAGCTTGTATAAAATATGCCACTTTTCTCCTGTCCAACCTCATCAGTTTTCTCTGGGTCCTCAACGCAAAAACGGGGGGTTGGGATGGCGTAGGGGTCTAGAGTGCCGAGCTTCGACCTAGCTGGCCGGCCACCTATGGCTTGCGGCTGTGGTTTCAAGCCCTGTTGCGAGCGTATGTGGCATGGAGATAGGGGCACCTTCTCAACCTCGTGGGTTACCTCAGGGCACTCCCGTTTCCTCCCACTGCTAAAGACCCCTAAGCGCAAGCGAATTATTGAAATAAAATGAAACCGTGTGTTGGTCCCAAAATGACCTAGAGTGTGTCAAGTGGACGTTTAACCCCATTTCTCTCTCGCTCTCTCAACGCAAAAACAGTTCATAGGTGGAAACCAGAGGACCAACAGAAAACCAACAAGCTAAGCCCACTTGACAGTACTGCCCCCTCTACGTAATAATGAAACAGACACTTAGGTTGTTATAAAATATTAATCAATGAATGTATATGGGTGATATATTTACAAATATTAACAAAAATAGGAATTCAAAAATACATATATGAAACACCACAAAGAGAATAGCCGAGAAGGAAATAAAGAAATAGAAGAATTAGAATCCCATGTGGTAGTGGTTCGGTGTGTTCACTCACCAGGGTCAGAAGTTTAATACCAGTTTAAGCCGAGAAAAGTTAATTCACAATATTATGTTTTGGCAATCTGACTTGTTATTTAGGAATTCAATCTGATTAAAATACAGATCTATATTTTGTGTATCTGTGTGTGTGGGGGGGTATACTTTTGATGACCTACACTACATGAAGATCTTACAAGTTGTAGTGAGAGTTCACGTTGGGGGTCAAACGTCCGACATTGATTGATCAATCAGCGTTGACATTTCTAGCGGTTTACCCACAGTTCTGTGCATCAAAACTCCAAGAACTCACTGTAACAGACTGTTTCATTGGCTAATCCCTCTCATCATCCAGAACATGTCAATGATAACAACTCTTCCAGATCATGGTGTAGTAAAGACAATTAAAACGAAATTATGTACTATAAAAAACGAAACAAAATAGGATCTGTGTTTTAATCAGATTGTTGGGAATTATGTTGTTCAATATAAAATTAATCCGTTTCAAAATTTGAGTCATAAATGTAACTCTCAGTATTTCAATTAACTATAATAAAGTAGCACCTACAACTATTTCTGTCACCAACTGAAAGTAAAATTAGAGAGGTTTTCTGATCGATAATTCGAGAAATCCAAACTTAATACTTTTTTTTAAATATGCAATTACTCAATCATGCATATTTGTACAATCATGACCATGAAAACTAAAGCGGTGAATACATTAGCCAAATCAATAGGCATCCAAATTAGACTAGTGTGTGCACTGCATTCGGCTGAGTTTTATTTGCCTAGTGTGTCTGCTTTGCCGAAGCATTTGCCCGAATGTAGAATTCATTAGCCAATCACCACTCATATCGCCGCCATGTTTAATGATGTGACTTAAAAGTTTGTGATGCAATCGACAGGTGGATCGGGTGAAGAATTTGCCTAATGTGTCCACATATTCCGCCCCGATTGATTCGTCTATTGTGTCCTCTGCTTAACAATAAAATTTGGCATCAATTGATTCGGCTAATGTGTCCACTGCTTATCAACAAAACAAATCAGAAAATATCCAACAAATATCAAAAATATTAAATACATGAAAAATCTAGCACTATGAAGATTTTTGCTGAACAGAATTTTCAATGATTCTAGAAAAAAATGTTAAATAAATTATAGGTATTCCATTAAAAAAGAAAATCTTTCTGCTCAATTCTACATCAAACCTGTCAGATTCAGTTAATCTCTGTGAGGTGAAACTTAGGGGATTCCCCATGAAATTTACTGTGAAGCCCATGGCACATTTCAATACAAAGTTCTAATTTACTATACAAATCTGGGCCCTGTTTTTGAAATCTTAACTAAAGATAAAATCCTAAATTTAGTAGATACTTCAATTTTGATTGGCTAAGCACTAAAATCAATCTACCATATAAACAAAGACAAGTGATTTTTTTTAGGAATATCACTGACATGAATTTGAAGTCCATATGAGAATTAAATATGAAGAATAAGCAGGTTCATTTATTTTTGCTCTGTCCTAATCAATCATAAATATTACTCAGAACACGATAATGCTACACAACATAAAAAAAAATATTTGTAGTTGAAGCCTATTAAAGGAAATGGAAGTTTATAGACCCTATTTCCTGAAGCTGAAAACTACTTCTGGTGACTTGGTTATTTATATAAAAATCGAATTTGCAGCCTATTTAACAGTCCACAGCCTAAGCTTTCCAAAAATGCAATTCTTTTTAAATTTGTTGTATCATCTGGAGGTGAGTTTGGTTCATACACAGCAACAAGAAGGCATACAGTTTATGCTTTTGTGCTGTAGTACAAAATAAAGTTGTGCAATAAGCACCTAGTTTCGTGGGAGCGGGTCACATATGACGGATACATGGTCAGTTGATGTTTAAATAGCTATAAAATCTTGTATCAGTTTTAATATTTGTTTTATACAGCCCCTTCCACCACATTCATCTAGTTTACCTTGTAAACCTTCCACCCTGAAACAAACCAAATAACATATACAAGGATATTATCAAGAGACACGACAGAAAATGGGGTTTAATATTCACTCAATACTATTAGTAAATGCCGATCTGATTAAAATACAGATTTATATTTCATTTCGTTTCATAGTTTCGCCTATGATATCATACATTGATTAATCAATGGGGACCACAACAATTGAAATGTGAGCATCCAAAGTGTTCAATGGCTGTAACTCTGGCAGTATGGATGGACAGATGAACAATTGAAATGTGGTTGTATGTCACAACTTACTTGATATCACCAATCATTGGTTTCAGGTCAATCTTAGGTTTCAAAATATTCACAGGGTCAAAGGTCACAATAACTTTAATTTTCTTCACAGTTTTTATATTCAGTACATTAAACTCGACTCTAGAAATAAAAAACATTAATATTCGGATTGTTAAAGTTGTCTAGAAAATTAGTAAATATTGCATGAACTATCAAGCCAGTGATCCAAGCTGTGTGATGCGACGTCACATCTAGAAGGAATTTGAACTTATATAAAGTTCAGTGATCTTATACAGCAGTATTGTGAATACAGTACCTCCATGGAACTGATTATGGTTACTTTGCCATACGTGAGAGAGAAATGGGGTTTAACGTCCACTCAACACAAACCATTTCGGGTTTAACATATGGTTTAATTTTATTTCAATAATTCGCTCACGCGTAGGGGTCTTTAGCAGTGGGAGGAAACCGGAGTTCCCGGAGGAAACCCACGAGGTTGAGAAAGCTCCCCTATCTCCATGCCAGATACGCTCACACCAGGGCTCGAAACCACAGCCACAAGACAGTGGTGACCGGCCAGCTAGAGGTCGAAGCGTGGCACTCTAGACCACTAGGCCATCCCAACCCCCCTGTGTGCCATACGAGGTGGAGAAAAAATATTGCTCCGATACCACTGTTTCTGTCCAATCTTTATCAAATTCCAACTGCCAAGGGATATTTTACATGCATAACAACCATGTATATTACTGGACCTAGACTTTTCTTCTCACCCTGATTATAATACAGATCTAAATATATTTTGTTGTTTTATACTTTTGATGGCCTAAACTATATGAAGATCTGACCGGTTGTACTGGAAGGTCAGGTCAGGGGCTGGACGAGCGGCTTTTGACCGTAAAATGTTAGACATTGATAAATCAATCAGCATTGACGTTTCTAATGCCCTCACTTCAACCAGAACTCTGATAATATAACAACTCTTTTATAAACGAAAAAGGATCTGTGTTTTGATGAGATTGCTGAATAACTAAGAGTGTCGCCAGTGTTCATCTTACCTATACTGTTGTATATCTACCATATACTGGTCATCAACTCGACATACATCATTTATTATATTCTCTACTGTACATATAACATCTGATACCACATCTAATAACTATAATATAAAACATATAACATCTGATACCACATCTAATCACTATAATATAATTATATTTTAACATCATTTCCAGACTAACAGGTGGCACAATTTCATGTCTTTAATTATACATTATGGGAGATTAGATAAAGAGCTGGCAGTTCTCACTATAACAGTTAAAAACTACATACTGTAAATGGAATTTGCTGAAAATATCAATCAAATTGATCCACTCTAAACAGAGATTTTAGCCTCAATCATTATTATTAATGTCCGTACAATAAAAAACATAGTCTCGATTATCCATTTTTTTGATTTAATCATCAATGAGCGTTGAGCAGCAGAGCGAATTCTAATCCAGTAAATATCACAGGATATTTAGATAACATTTCAAGCCTAAAGAATGACCTACAATCAGCAGATTTAGCGCTTGCATAATGTATGCTTAATTTGCTTGTATATAGCGGTCTTTATTTAGCAGTTGGAGGAAACGAGAGAAAATACACAAGGTTGGGTAGGCGACCTTACTCCTTGTCACGTTCAAGCTTGGGTTCGAAACCTCCCCATGTGACTCAACAACAAACCTCATGATCTAAAGTCGTGCATGCAATAGACCACCAAAAAGAAAATGTAAAATATGGTGGATAGCTGGAAATGTACGATGTGGTTGATCAGAGTATGATCTATAAATATCTTGTCTCGTCTCGAGATAAACTTTCGTGGTTAGACAGGCAATCATTGATTAATATCTTATCTCAAGATAAACTTCCATTTAAACGAACTTCAAATCGACCTCCAAGAAAAAATGTCACGATTTTTACCCAAAATGCCTCACGGCAATCATGCATCTGGGATATTTAAATTTCCCCAAGGGTGCAATCATCCGGATTCTGAATCTACATATATTGAATATATATAATCCATCAAAAAACAATAGGTGGACTACATGTGAGCTGCTCCCACAAAACCAGCTTTTGGTCATTTTTTATAAAAATACAGCTGACAGCATATTTCCAAAATTTCATTTCTTTTTAAATTTGTTGTATCGTATGGAGTTGAGTTTGGCCCATTCACAGCAACCAGAAGGCATACAGTTTATTCATTTGGGCCTGAAGTACAAAATGAAGTCGTGCGACAGGCGCCTGGTTTTATGGGGGAGGGTCAACTATTTCCCGCTTTGTCCCATCCGAACAACTAGAAGAGTTGTCCTTGTCAGACCCTCTCGTAATAATGGAGACAAATTAAAATTTACCTGTGGTAAACGTGTTTGTCCGAGGTATTGAGATAATAACGGTTGTGAATTCAAGTGGTCCACAGCTAACATATGACCCATACGAAACCATGGTGACGAAGAATCTGAAGAAACAAAGATAGGTTGTCAGGCAACTGCAGGAGCTAAATCAACCAAACAGTTCATCCAAGAAGTCGCTGGTTTATTCTCTTGCGGGTAATAGGAGCCGTTAGCAGGGAGAAAAAGAGTTTTAACTCGAGAGTCAACATAAACTAGGTAATTTCAGGAATAACACATGGTACAATTTATTTCAATAATTCACTGGTGCATAGGGGTTTTTAACATTGGGAGGAAACCGGAGAAAACCCACCAAGTTGGACAGGCGACTCCATCTCCCAGTAATAGGAGCCATTAGCAGAGAGAGTTTGTGTGCAGGGGTTTGTAGCAGTGGGAGGAAATCAAGAGGCCCCGGAGAAAACGCATGATGACCCTACTCCTTGTAAAGTACCAGACCCCTAGACTCAGTGACAGACCTTATGATCTATAGCACACAGTATAGACCATTCAACTACCCCCATGAAAAATTAAACACTGTGTATAGATTTGTTACCTTGTAAAAGAGAATGTATTTTTATTCCTCGTATTTGATGTTGATTATCGGTTATTTTATAATCTACGATAAATTGGATGGTATCTTGTAGGAAAAGGAAGGTAGCTTGACTTGCCGTATAATTCTCCTCGACTATACACCAGTGATGTAATCTTCATAAATAAACAAAATAAACAGTGTTTTAAACATACATTATGTAAGATTTAGATAAAGAGCTATCAGTTCTTGCTATAATAGTTTGAACATAGATAACGTAAAGTGAACATTTGCATGAAATTACTTCATTCTGAGTGAAGTTATCGTCAATTGCAGTGTAGTCTTGATTGTCATTGCTACTGTTGTTACAATAATAAACAAAGTCTTGATTATCCATTTTTAGCTGTAAACATTGGCAACTATAACACTGGGCCCTGATTCACGAAATCTTAACTTAAGATAAAATCCAAATTTTTAGTAGATACTTCAGTTTTGATTGGTTAAGCACTAAAATCAATCTAATATTATCCAATCATATAACTAAAATTTGGATTTTATCTTAGTTAAAATTTCCTGAATAAGGCCCCTGATCATCTACTTTGTGAAGGAAGACAAATAAGGACATATAATAAATTCTTAGCCAGATAAAATTTCCAGATTAGGATATGGACTGAAGTGAGTGCCAATTCATGGGGCCATGGCCCTGAGTTCACAAAGCATTTTCAGGCTTAAGTTAAGAATTTACCCAAAAAATATTCTCCTTATTTTAACTAAAATATGGCCCTTTATAAAACTTTTTGTTGTTTTAATGTATCAAATGCATCAATAAGAAATGATGTGCACGTTGAGTAAAGTATGAGAATGCTTTGTGAACTCGGAGTCGGGGCATGGCTCTCATAGCCTGGCAAGCTCTGTGTAAAACTGTTAGAAATATCTTACATTTCCTGATGTTGTAAGTTTAATTTGAGTTGTTTAACTTGAGCCTGATGATCAATAAGTTTATTATGATCGTGATGATTTCGTTGTTCGAGTTTTTCCAGGTCTTTCTGTATTTCTGATAACTCATCCTCTTTCTTTATCTTCACACTGTCATAAAATGAAATGAAATGTGGTTTAACGTACAGTTCTGCTCCAAGTGGGCTAATGAAGACGGGCATACGCCATACATCGTGCTATGGTGAAATTTTGCCCAGACAGCGGCACTATAGCCTACTCTAATATCGAATTCCATCTATAAAGGGATCTTTTCTGTGCACGCCAATGAGCACACAAGTCCTTGTTTTTTCGTACCATCTAAACGACTAGACAGGCCCTTTGTTCACTATCACTGGCAAGTGGGAACCACGCAGGAAAATCTGGATGAAGTTTCTCGGCCAATGCCTAGATCAAACACCCAACCTAAAGGCTAGCGAGCCAGCATCTTACCCACTTAGCCACTGTAACCTCGTACACTGAAATGAAATTAAAATTTCCAAGGCCACAAATCATTCTACTCTGAGAATAAATTTCTAGCCTGAATGGCCGCAACATTAAACCAGTGGTTGCCCTGCAAGATACACCCACATTTTGCAAGAGATGGAGAGAGAGAACAAAGGGCCATAATTAAGTAAGTTATGGTCTGAAATTCGTGAATATAGAAAGGAACTGAGATATCTGGGATACACATGTAAACATATTCTTAAGTTTTATCAAAATCAGACAAAAATTGTGATCTCTACAATAACTCCACATACTTTTACGCTATTTGCGTACAAGGAGCAGCCATCTTGTCGGGCAGTTTTGCTTACATGTACCTTAACAAAATATTTTCAAAAACTATTAAATTACCTTTCAACTTCTGCAAGCTGTGTTCTTTTCTCTTCCATAACTGAAAAAAATCCACAAAGACTTTAAAATATTGCAACAATTATACAAGAAATTGTTCCAATGTGTCACAACAGCAGCTTGTCCTTACAATTTACCCTCGCCCTTATCTTATTTCCAACTTTCAAGGATCGATTATGTCCACATCCACATGGATGAATCTCATTTTTTTTTGCTTATCAATTACTAGGAACACTTTCCTTTTTAGCTTCGCAAGTGCAACTGAAAAGTGATGACAAGGCTTGCAAAATACTGATGGCTCTTCTAATGAAATCTGGTTTGACGTCCTACTGTTTTGCCCCGACTGGGCTAATGAAGACGGGCATACCCATACAGTGTGCTATGAGGGAAATTTAGCTCAAACAGCAGTGCCGAACAGGCTACTCATAGATCGATTTCTAACAGTCAAGGAATCTTTTATGTGCACACCAATGTGTAAAAAGAGTCCAGCCCATATCATCATTATTAAAGTTGATATATGATTATCCATTTCAAAATTTAAGCAAAATTGAAAGTTGAGCAGCAAATCGGATCCTAATCCAGTATATATTGCAGGCTAGCGAAGTCATCAAGAGTTGATTATGGTCTTTATAAGTTGATTCACGTTTAATGAATAATTCAGATAACATTTCAGGCCTAAAGAAAGACATGTAATAGGCAGATTTAGATCTTGCATAATATATGTCTAACTAATGTTGATCAATCAATACTAGGCGCCTACCTTTTTTCAAATCATGTTGACGTTTTTCAATTTTTTCTCTTTCTGTTAAATCAGCTTTAGGTTGAGCTTGTAAACGGGCTATTTCTTTATCAATGTCCATGTGAACTGAAAAAAAAAACAAAATAACTAAAATTACATTGATTTACATTCATATACTGGTAGTTTTTCTATTTCTATCAAATCTTGTGCTGGTAAAATGGAGTCTCGTTTTAGCGAGGGAAAATAAGCTACATCTGCAAGTGTTGCTAACAGAGAGAAACATAAGAGAATTTAACGTACACACACCATACAGTGTGCTATAGTCTACTCTTATATCGCATTCCAATTGCCAAGGGATCTTTTACGTGCACGCCAGTGTATAGACAAGACCTTGTTTTTTTGTCCTGTTAAACAACTATACACTGTCTCAGCCTGCATCACTGACAAAGAGGAATCACGCCGGAAAATCCAAATGGACTTTCTTATCCAAAGCAGAGACTGGATGCAGGTACCTCCGGGTTAGCGAGCCACTGAGCCACTGCGGCTGCCACGCCTACATCAGTAATACCCCGTCTGTCAGACTAGGGTGGCGTCCTTACTTTGCTGCTACGTCGAAGGAAAATGGTTTTAGAGCGTGTTAAGATAGCCATAAGCGAGGTAGTCACCGTGGTCGCCAATGATCTCTGAGTCACAGCATTTGTTTTAAACATGTTCAAAACAAACGCCAAGGTTCTGCGATCTAAACTAGAAAGCATTGAGAATACAACTTTTTTTCAAATTTGTAATTTCTTGAGACATTTTCGCGCGATGTGTTTATGTTTGCCGACGACCTTGTGAATTTTCTTGTCGCCGTACGTTCATAGCTAAGCTCAGTAAGGACGCAATCTCAATCTGGCAGGGGCATAAGTTGTTGGTTAAATGATATATAACATATATTTTACCTTTCTCTACATCAGTACATTGTTGCGCCATGTCTGTCGTATGATCCAATATCTCAGATACAGCTTTCTCTAATTGTATACTTTCCTCCTATAATGATTATTGCATTTTATTATTTATATTTTTAGCGTTTTCAGAGATTATTATACTTCATTATTCATTTTTTTTAGTTTTTACCAAAATTATTATTATGCTTTATTATTTATCTTTTAGCGTTATCCAAGATTCTATCCGGATTGTCGCTCTTATTGTTAGAATTGTTTGACATTCCAACTCATGACATCAACAGGGAGACTATCGCCATCCAGTGAAGAGACGACCACTGTCAATGTTGGTCGTAATATTTCTTTTACGTCTTTTTTGTAATTCATTTTTTTCATTTTGAGTGAAGCCTGAAATTACAAGTCCGGGACAGTACAGCTCAGTGAATGCTTACGGTTGACCCCAACATAAATTTACTCGATTTGATATTTGATTATTTTTTTAATGTCTATGTATTCCGTCTTGTTCGCAGGTTTATCTTGTAGATTTTTTATTGCATGTAATACATTCCTCCTGCACTCAATTATATATTCAAGATAAACAAAATTAATTCAAAACTAGAAAGGACTTTCTCAAAATAATGTTGCTTTCGAAGATTCAAATAAAACATTATTTAAATACTGCTTTTTATAAGCCTTCAATAAAACATTGTACATTAGACTATTCATTTATTTATCAAAAGACAAATTTAAAAAAAACAAACAGTCCGAGTGGCTTATTATAATATTACTTATCATTTGCCACATAAAAATACGGACTGAGTGGCTAATTACTTATGATTTACCACATAAAAATACAGCCTGAGTGGTTAATTAATTATCATTTACCACATAAAATACAGGCTGAGTGGCTTATGTGGTTACCACATAAAAATACAGACCGAGTGGCTAATTATTTATCATTTACCACATATAAATACCGTCTGAGTGGCTAATAACTTATCACTTATCACATAAAAATACAGGCTGAGTGGCTTATTACTTATCATTTACCACATAAAAATAAATTGGATTTGACTTTACCTTTAATCTTTGATGAAATGTTTTCTCAGTTTCACATCGTAAACTTTTCCACTGTTTTTTGGCCAGTCGTCTACATGCCTGAGATAAACCAACTATCTCTTTGTGTAACTCACCTCGCTAAAAATATAAACAATTGAAAATAATTGTAAGTAACATAGGTTGCCAAGCAAACAAACATACACCAGCATCAGCTAAGCCATTTATAAAGGTTGTCACATATTTATTCATTTGTAGATGAGTAGGCTACATGCTCATTAAAAGAGAGAGAGGGAGAGAGAGAGAGAGAAGGAGAGAGAGAGTGAGTGAAAACACAAACCTGAGGTGCATCTCTGACCAAAGCGAACAACTGAGGTTCACATTTACTGACTTCAGCATTCAGCTCCTCCAATTTATCGTTCTCTCTATAATAACAAATTTTACAGTTTAATCTTTTCATTAACTCTATAATAACAAATTTTAAGATTTCCTTACCTCTATAATAACAAATTTAACCCATTTTAAACTCTATGACAATTTTAAAATATTTTATAGTTTTTCGCTACTGGTATAACAATTTCAACACAGTTTAAACTTTTTGTTAACTCGATAACAATTTTAAGCTTTTTGTAAACTGTAATAACAAATTTTACACAGATTAAACATTTCATTCTTTCTATGATAACCAATAATGCATACAAAAAAAAATATTCTATTAATTCCACTTTTCTCATTGCTCTATTAATATATATATATATATATATATACTCAATAAAACATGTTCTTAATTCTGAGGTGAACGGTCGAACACGCTGCTGAATTGTTGTGATAAAATGTCCTTCAGGCCCATGTAAACAGGCTGAGAAGGGAACGTTAGGTACCCCAACAGTTTACTAACATTTCAAAAACCAAAAACCAACAGAAATGAAATACTGTTTTAAAGCCAATTTCATTCTGACAAGCATGTGTAAATGATCATAATTACTGAAGTTTTCGTTAATGTCCCATAATTTGATCATAATAGTATCATTTGCATAATAAATCCTGGTAAAAACGTTGCTCTGTAGAGTATGTACAGAATTGTATTTACTAGTATTGTGTCCATTGACTACTACCAATGTTTGTTCTGATGTTCAACTGCTGATAACATAGATTCTAAACACTGTCCAGACAATACACCTACTGTTTCTTACAACTGTTTCTACAGAAAACTGTTTTAATACATCTAATGTTTGTTACAATGTTCAACTGTTTCTATAATGTTTTTAATCAACCAACTGTTTCTATACTGTTTGTAATAAACCTACAGTTTGTTACAACTGTTTTTATCCGGTTTGTAATAAACCTACTGTTTCTTGCAACTGTTTCTATATTATAAACCTACCGTTTGATACAAATGACTTTTTGTTATTAACCTACAGTTTCTTAATACTCTTTCTATAAAATACTCTTTGTAGAAGACTTTTTATAATAGACCTACTGTTTGTTACGCTGTTCAACTGTTTCTATCATAGAATCTAATAATTCACATTCCGGCACTTTAATTACTTTAGCTGCCAAAACTTCCTGTAAAACTTCTAGGTTTACTTTCTGTAATAAACAAATGTAAACAATGAAAATATATTGTTTATCTGATCAATTACAACTTGTTTATGCAAACAATTACAACTTGTTTATGTAAACAATTACATGTTTATGCAAACAATTACAATATACTGCAAATGTAAACAATTACAATACCAGTATATGGAACTAATTCGCACTACAAATTTATGTAAACAATTACAATTTTTTGTAAACAATTTCACATACATGTAAACAATTAGAAATAAATGTAAACAATTACAAATATATGTGAACAATTACGAATACATGTTTAAAAAACAAATGTAAACTATTACAAATATTTGATTAATCTTACCTCTCTGATAACAAGACTACTTCTTCTAGCTGCCTCAATATAATTAATCGACATCTTCTCACAGAATATATCAAACGTCCAAGGACCACACATAGACTATAAAAACAGAATGAAATGAAACGAAATTTCTCACACAATATATCAAACGTTCACAGGACTACACACATATAACATAAAAATAGGCAGAAAGATGAAATGAAACATGGTTTAACATCCTTCTGCTCTTATTGATCTATAATGATGCATTAATTACCAGAAATTCCTGAAAACTGAAACGAAAGGGGGTTTAACGTTCTACTGTTCTGCTCCGACTGGGACTAATGTAAACAGCAAGCATATGCCATACAGCGTGCTATGAAGGAAATTTTGCCCAGGCAGCAGCGCAACAGTCTACTCTTATATCGAATTCCAACTGCCAAGTGCCCATTTTCGTGCAAGCCAATGTGTACATGGGTCCTCCATTTTTCATTTCATCCAAACAACAAGATGAACTTTCTCGACCAATGCAGGGATCGAACATACGAAACCCAGGTTAGCAAACCACCGTCTTACCCATGCCCAGTTAGCCACTATGGGCTCCCAGTAGTCCCAGACTCTAAAAACAGAGAGATGGTATTATTTAGGGACTAACATAATGGTGTATAATATGTATCTTTATAACATTAAATAGTATTCATTTGCACAGGGCACATTTTGATTTAGCAGTGGGAGGAAACTGGAGAACCCTAGGGGAAAAGTCTGACCTAACATAAAGCTGGGTATTGTGATGCATAATGTAAGGTAAAAATGGATAATCAAGACTTTGTTTGTTATCATAACAAACTTCAGTAATGACGACCAAGACTAGCCTTAATTTGAATGGCTAATGTCTCGGTTCAGAGTGAAGCAATTTGAGCATATTTTGTTTTCACTATTTTATTTTCATTATTTTCTTTTTAACTATCATAGTGAGAACTGTCAGCTCTTTATCTAATCTTAGCTAATGTAACTTTAAACCATTCAGCCATCCAACACCCCCTTAAATCGAGGGGGGTTGGGATTGCCTAGTGGTCTAGAGAGCCGCGCTTCGACCTCTAGCTGGCCGGTCACCTCTGGCTTGCCTCTGTGGTTTCAAACCCTGGTGTGAGCGTATGTGGCATGGAGATAGGGGCGCCTTCTCAACCTCGTGGATTCCTCCAGGCACTCCGCTTTCCTCCCATGGGTAAAGACCCCTACGTGCAAGCGAATTATCTTTCAAGGACAAAACTGCCGAAATCTCTGCTGGTTTAAAAACAGATGAGTCTAAAACAAATGTAATGCCACAGGTTACCTTAACTCGAGATGCAGAATCAGCCATAAATTCTCAATCCAAAACGTCTTTGGACAATTCAACGGTTGTAACAAATCCAATAGTGCACTCAGAAATTAACGATAAGAGTCTTTACACAAAAGCTGAAGAGAAATTCAACCAAATGCATCAACCAGTTGGACAGTCGGCGGGTCTTTGCTTTGGAACCTCGTCCATAGATTCTTATTTGGACTTCAATGACAGCATGAACATGACGGACGTTAAATCACCGGAGGCATCACCATCGAAAGACAGTCAACTTTGTACTTCCTTTGTTATACCAGAGAAGCCAATAGCTAAAGAAGCTGTGCCAAAAACAGAAAAGAACGTAGTTGATAAACATCCGTCTGCACGATTGCCGAGCTTGTCAAGTGTCTCACATGTTGACGTTAGTGGAATTGACATCCTCGATGATGGGGATACGCAAAATAACGTCTTTCTCTCAAGGGACAGGAAGCCAGAAGAAAATATAGCAAGTAAAACAGAAAAAACAGAAAGCGACCCTAACATTACTTGTTCAATGTTAGAGCAGGTTAGAAAGGAGAACCCAAGTCTAAAAAGAAGACTTCAGAGTTTGGATGCCACGCAAGCTGAAGCAAAGGCACGAATCAAGCAACATAGAACTGATTCGCTGTCAAAATCGCAAACATCTACACATGAAATTACAGGAGAAGATATGAAAGTAACTGAACAAGAGGAAAAAATGGTGACGGAAGAATCTGAAATGATTCCTGCTCAAGTTGAACAGTGTGTTGAAATGACGTCTGCTGAACCAGTGGAAGCAGACGGTCAACAGCTGAATCGCGATAAATCTGGTGTCAAGTCAGGTAATAAAGATATTGTATTCACATGAAATTGCTCCCCAAAAAGCATCAGGCCCTGAGTTCACAAAGCATTCTCAAATTTAAGTTAAGAATTTACTCACTGTTTATGAGATATACATGTATCTTTGAACCAGAAACACAAAACACATACAGTGGACTCTGTCAAATCCGACATCGTACGGGATCGTTACAATATGTCGGAAGTCACAGAATGTCGGAATACCCAGTTTTGTGAAAACCGAAAATATTGTAACTTCCAAAACCGGAAGTATTATTTTAATGTTGATTTCAATCACCAGAACGTTATTCCCTTTAAAAATGATAAACTTTAATTTTTATTTCATTCAACATGCGTAGTCATTTTGAATAGGTCAAGTCTGACGTTAATTTATCTTCTTCATCTTCTTCGTCGTATTCAGTTGATCGCACATTTGTGTTTGCTATCACGTGTTCATTGATAATCTGTCGTTCTATGTCAAGGTCGTCGTCACACGGTCCAGCGAGATCCGTAGGGTTAACAAATATTGAGCTGAAGTGAGCGGACGTTACGTTCTCAGTGGCCGTTTTATGACCTTGACCCTCATTGGCGAAAGCTGCGGTCAATGTTTAAAATACTACGGGGCGTTTGTTATACATTTCATCCGCTCATGTAGTAATATAGAACACAATAAGATAACCATAAAAACCTGTATGTCAATATTGTGCCAACCCCCTAAAACTACTAACATGGGTTGCCTTGCTGAGCTCGGAATTTTCCCACTGCAACTAGATATATAGCATAGAATGCTACTCTATTATAAATGATTAAACCACCCTGATATGAAAGATTCAAACCCGTTACTGGCTGAAGCCTATAATGATGATATTAAAATAGCTAACTCTAATATTAAACTTTCATGGACTGCTTCTATAACTCACTTACTGTCTGTTCCAGGCGACACTAACAACTCGAAAAATGCTTACTATTTCTTCAATTTTTAATTTAACGACCTACCTGGAATTGTCACCCCGTAACTTTCTTCGTCGAACCTTAACGCCTATTAGTTCGATAACATCCTTTATTCTCTTGTAAATTTCACATTTTTAGACACTAGCCAATTTCTCAGAATATAAACATTAGTGCTGCGTCTGCGTAGGTTGGGTCACTCGTATATCATGTAGGGGTATCAGGTTATTACACAAATCGGGTGCATTCGGTTAATAATACTTTGTGTGGGAGGATTCGCCCGTTTGTTTTACGGCAGTGCGTATGTTTGTTTGTGCGTGCTTGGGCGCGTACGCTTATTTGGGTATCGGCCGTTTTAATATTCCTTAGAGATATGCATTGTATTGCATGTCTCCTAAAATATTCCTCACATAACTCTTATTTTCAGCATAAGATGGCATGGTAGGTAACCTTTCTGATACAGTTTAAATATTGTACTATATCTTTTAATTTTATGGACTTAAATAGTATCGATTACCGGAATCCAATTTTATTTATATTCACTGTCCACGGGCATACAAGATATGTTTCAGATATTGTCGTAGAATAGATAATAAAAAAACGAATTGTAGGAAAATATAATCCCTTGAATAATGAATTGTCCTATCATCACACACATTTGCAAGTGCACGATGGTGTGTGTATACAACACGTGAATATAAAAAGGTGTGCGTAAATTGTATAATAGAAATAGATAGCCCTTAATCTACCAGTAGTTGATCTTGTGTGGCTACTTCCCCGTTCCGTTTTCTGTCAAAGTATCACTTGCCTAGGGACATTTCACACAAAAGAAAACTAAATCAAACAAGAAATAGACTAGACTATCTGTAAAAATATCTTAGGAGCGCTCCCTTTTCAACGGGGATAAAACTTTTAAAAAAGAAACAATAAAACTCTATCAATATATTGTCAATTATGGTGGTCCACGAAGGTAGATATCTTTCTAAAAAGTTCCACAAGACCATTATTTGGCGTCTGAAAAGAATATTAAAAGTCATACAAAACCAAATAAAATCGACAGTTATAAATTTATTATCCGAAAGCTACATAGACAATTCGTTTGAATTGTCATTTAGCGTACTTCCAAATTATCATGACGCGTCACTACAATATTAGGTCACACTTTGTATGTAGTTTTTATCAATTTCCAAAAGCCATCTAAGGCAGTGGGGCAAACAAATGTGGTCTGAAACCTAAGAGCAAATTTATATTACCTCCCGTAAATAGCTCTTTAAAACAAGTTATATTCTACTGGGTTGGAACAACTATTTAAACATTATCCACACCCCTGTTCGATTTGGTGTATTCCAAATATTTAGGTCATGCATGGCTGTCATCAAAACCGCTAAGTAAAGAAATTACGATTTTTCAAGAGAGAAAGGTTATATAGCTTGATCTGAAATAGTTAACGTGCGGTGGTTAAGCTTGGCGCAGACGGTCAACTTTTCGTCGCTTGTTGCTGCAATAGGCAACTACTGGCAACTCCGAGCAATTGGCAACTCGAGGTCTCCCGTGTGCGCTGACTGGCAACGAGAAGCAATTTTTCCCCGGATGTGTCTGGAATGTCGATATCACATGATCATTCAAAATGGCGCCGTACACACAACAACAGTTGTTAGCTGTTCCGACGCCGCCATCTTCAAGTATCACATGACAGTAGAGCGCTCGCTGATTGGACAGTTAACCAGTTGCATGTTGTCTGTTGTCGCCTACGGCCACAGACGAGCAATTTTGAAGCAACAGATGAACAATTTCTCGGCGACGACCGATTTTCTGTTGTCGAATATCAAACATGTTTGATATTTGGCAACGAGAAGCAACTTGGAGCAACAGCAGGCAACTATTGTTGCCCGTTGGCGCAGACGAGCGATTTTTTCTTTCAACGACCAGCGATTTCACTGTTGCCTGAAAGTTGCTCGAAAAAGTTGCCCGTCTGCGCCTGGCTTAAGTTAAGGGGTGACAATTCCAGGTAGGTCGTTAAGTTTTAACCATATAAATTAAAAATTAAAGAAATAGCAAGCAATTTTCGAGTCATAGTGTCGTCTGGAACAGACCGTAGTAAATTATTTCAACATAAACCTGTCAAACCTCACCAAAATTAATATCAAATCATCACTTCAATCGAACTTCAACTCCCTTTTCACTGACTCATGCCACTCCAGCCCGTTTAAAAAAGCTTAGGACTTTCGGCTTATTTAAAACCAAAATCTATAAACCCACTGAATATCTCTGTTATGTACATAATAAGAACTTTAAAATAGCCATGACCTCACTCCGTCTTAGTTCCCACTCACTTCAAATTGAAATAGGTAGATACAAAAATGTCCCCCCAGTTGATCGGATGTGACAGAGTCCACTGTAGTTTCATATTGATATATCTGATACAGTGGACTCTGTCACATCCGACCTCTGATAAATCCGGATCTCTGTGACATCCGACATGATTTTAATGTCCCGATTTATTTCCTTATTACTTCAGCCAAAAAATCTCTGGTAAATCCGGACTCTGTATGTTCCGGATTACGACATCAATCAGCCGTCCCGTCACATAATTTCTTTTGAATCGTCACCGTATAATCCGGCCTTAAATCGGTAGGTGTCAAGCAATATTACCAATCAATTGTCTGTTAAATTAAAACTTCATGGGTGTGAAGCCACAAAAGATTAACAAGCAATCACCAATCAATTATCGGTAAGATTAAAACTCGCAATCGTGTAGGTCTTTGTTGATTACCTTGATAATTTTATTATCTCTTGTAAGATGGTAATTGTGACAAATACTCAAGAATATCTACGAATTTTCCTACGAATTCGGTTGTATAAATATTCCTAGCACCTGTTAGAAACATTCGTTGCGCATGCCGATTAAACCACGTTGAGCTGAAATGAGCGGACATTACGGTTTATGACCTTGACCCTCATCGTCAATAGCTGCGGTTAACTAAACACAGTGTTTAGCCGTTTACGTGAGCGGATGAAATGTATAACAAACGCCCATAGTATTTTAACCATTGACCGCAGCTTTCGACGATGAGGGTCAAGGTCATAAAACGGCCACTTAGAACGTAACATCCGCTCAATGATTGTTAACCCTACGGATCTCACCGGAACGTGTGTCGACGACCTTGACATAGAATGAGAGATTATCAATGAACACGTAATAGTAAACACAACTGTGCGATCAACTGAAGACGACGAGGAAGATAAATTAACGTCAGACTTGACCTATTGAAAATACCTACGCATGTTGAATGAAATAAAAATTAATGTTAGAAAATTTTGAATGCACAGAATAGTTTATCATTTTTAAAGGGAATAACGTTCTGGTGATTCGAATCAACATTATAATAATACTTCCGGTTTTCGAAGTTACAATATTTCCGGTTTTGACAAAACTGGGTATTCCGACACTCTGTGACTTCCGACATATTGTCACGATCCCGTACAATGTCGATTTGACAGAGTCCACTGTATATGAAAACAACAAAAGTTTTATAAAGGGGTCATAAGGCAAATGATTTTGAGTAAATTCTTGACACAAATTATTTATCAATTTAAATCAATATTGATGTTGTGATCTTACCGAGAAATGATGGGCTTCTGATATCCCATATTTAAGACAAAATAAACATTTTGCCATTGAAGACAGTCATCTTTTACAGAGTTATTAGAAGACTTTTGTAATCCTCTGTGAAACAGATTGTTATGACCCATGATCACAAAAAAAACTTTGTACCCACTCTAGACAGGCGCGGATACAGAGGAGGGCGCACCCGGCGCACGCCCCCTCTATTTTTTTGCGGTGACGAACAATTTTTAGCTCCATATATTCTCGCGGGCAAGGAGAACAAAAACAGTTTAGGTTGGAAATCGTAATTTACAGTACTAGTATGAAATTAGTCCTTGTGGGCATTTTTGTCCACTCAAAAATCATGGGTCGGGCTTCGCACTCACAACTTGGTGCAGCACGTCCCCCCTTTCTGAAAATCATGGATCCGCCCATGCTAGGGCCTAAAGTTATCATCTGATTTCATAAACAGTTGTTCTTTTTCAGATAAAAGCCTTTGATATAAAATCCATATATTTCCTTATTTTAGTTTCGCCAGGTGCTGATTTGGATATTGATGATGAACCAATGCCGGAAGCCATGTTAAAGACAGATGTTACCGTGACAACAACCATGTCACATGATGTTACTCTCTCTCTTTTAAAGGACAATATTGGTGCCAGTCATTATCACATATGTGATAGAACTGATTAAACACTTTCCAAATATAATATTAACACAGAGATCATCGCTACGATAGAGGAGTAATAAAGGATTCATTAATCGGAAGTGACGAACGCCAAAGGAAAACACGAGTTATCTCTCTATGTGAATGACTGAAGTGACGAGTGATGACAGACAAACGGCCGAATTTCTGCTCAATAATAATTCCTTCGAAGACAAAAAAGTTGTTATATGGGACCGCAAGAGGATATCTGACGATTCAATAAAGTAATTAAGTGTCATGAGATAAGAGAACAGGGGAAAAATAGAAATACTCCGTACAGCCCCTTGTTTTTATTCATTCCATAGGGGAGACCGGGACACATTGAACACTGTATAGTGTTGGGTTGTATAGTATTATTTATAAAGGATAGATCCATGGTGGTTCAATGTGCCCCGTTCTCCCCTGCCTTATAAAAACATGGTAATGCACGAGCTTTTTTCTGTTTTTCTTTCGTGTTCTCTTATGTAGTGGCAGTCAATTCTTTTTATGAATTGTAAGATATTCTCTCACAGTGTCACACAGCAACTTTAGGTCTTCGAGGGAATTATTAGTGAGCAGATTTTCGTCCATGTATCTGTTATCACTAGTCATTTCAGTTAGTTATATAAAGCGGTGACTCGTGTTTTCCTTTGGCGTTCGTCACTTCCGATTTGGGAAACCTGTATTACTCAGCTATCGTAGCATTGATCTCTCTGTTAAAAAGTATATTTGGAATGTGTTTAACCAGTTCTATCACATATGTGATAATGACTGGCACCAATATTGTCCTTTAAATCGAGAATTTCATATTTTCTAAGAAAGTCAAAACCTAATTATTTGTATGTCTTTTGCTATTATACGATTCACACAGGAAATACTAACACAATTACCTCCCTTGTTTTTCTAACCCACCCCCACCCCCGCAATAGCTATCCTCAAACTTTTGAATTTGAAAATGATAATTTTGCCAATTTCTCAACTGGCAATAGTGACTTATTGGATTAATAGGATTATTCTTTAACAAGGTATGACTGTTTATAGATACCATCTATTTTAAGGCTTTATTTTAATACATTTTAAAAATATAACTTAAAAATATGAAATTCTCACTCAAAAATATCAATTGACAATATCTAACCTTAGACATCGAGAAAGATGAACTGGTGTGAGACATAGAAGCATTATTAGATGTTGAAATCGGTACAACGGAAACTGTGTTACTAGTATTAACATCAGACGTATTATTGGTCGACTGATTATCTACCCGGTCGCCATTTTTAACATCATGTGACATGGTTGTTGTCACGGTAACATCTGTCTTTAACATGGCTTCCGGCATTGGTTCATCATCAATATCCAAATCAGTACTTGGCGAAACTAAAATAAGGAAATATATGGATTTTATATCAAAGGCTTTTATCTGAAAAAGAACAACTGTTTATGAAATCAGATGATAACTTTAGGCCCTAGCATGGGCGGATCCATGATTTTCAGAAAGGGGGGACATGCTGCACCAAGTTGGGAGTGCGAAGCCCGACCCATGATTTTTGAGTGGACAAAAATGCCCACAAGGACTAATTTCATACTAGTACTGTAAATTACGATTTCCAACCTAAACTGTTTTTGTTCTCCTTGCCCGCGAGAATATATGGAGCTAAAAATTGTTCGTCACCGCAAAAAAATAGAGGGGGCGTGCGCCGGGTGCGCCCTCCTCTGTATCCGCGCCTGCCTAGAGTGGGTACAAAGTTTTTTTTGTGATCATGGGTCATAACAATCTGTTTCACAGAGGATTACAAAAGTCTTCTAATAACTCTGTAAAAGATGACTGTCTTCAATGGCAAAATGTTTATTTTGTCTTAAATATGGGATATCAGAAGCCCATCATTTCTCGGTAAGATCACAACATCAATATTGATTTAAATTGATAAATAATTTGTGTCAAGAATTTACTCAAAATCATTTGCCTTATGACCCCTTTATAAAACTTTTGTTGTTTTCATATACAGTGGACTCTGTCAAATCCGACATCGTACGGGATCGTGACAATATGTCGGAAGTCACAGAGTGTCGGAATACCCAGTTTTGTCAAAACCGGAAATATTGTAACTTCGAAAACCGGAAGTATTATTATAATGTTGATTCGAATCACCAGAACGTTATTCCCTTTAAAAATGATAAACTATTCTGTGCATTCAAAATTTTCTAACATTAATTTTTATTTCATTCAACATGCGTAGGTATTTTCAATAGGTCAAGTCTGACGTTAATTTATCTTCCTCGTCGTCTTCAGTTGATCGCACAGTTGTGTTTGCTATTACGTGTTCATTGATAATCTCTCATTCTATGTCAAGGTCGTCGACACACGTTCCGGTGAGATCCGTAGGGTTAACAATCATTGAGCTGAAGTGAGCGGATGTTACGTTCTAAGTGGCCGTTTTATGACCTTGACCCTCATCGTCGAAAGCTGCGGTCAATGGTTAAAATACTACGGGCGTTTGTTATACATTTCATCCGCTCACGTAAACGGCTAAACACTGTGTTTAGTTAACCGCAGCTATTGACGATGAGGGTCAAGGTCATAAACCGTAATGTCCGCTCATTTCAGCTCAACGTGGACAAACTTACGTTATTCGGGTTTAATCGGCATGCGCAACGAATGTTTCTAACAGGTGCTAGGAATATTTATACAACCGAATTCGTGGGAAAATTCGTAGATATTCTTGAGTATTTGTCACAATTACTATCTTACAAGAGATAATAAAATTATCAAGGTAATCAACAAAGACCTACACGATTGCGAGTTTTAATCTTACCGATAATTGATTGGTGATTGCTTGTTAATCTTTTGTGGCTTCACACCCATGAAGTTTTAATTTAACAGACAATTGATTGGTAATATTGCTTGACACCTACCGATTTAAGGCCGGATTATACGGTGACGATTCAAAAGAAATTATGTGACGGGACGGCTGATTGATGTCGTAATCCGGAACATACAGAGTCCGGATTTACCAGAGATTTTTTGGCTGAAGTAATAAGGAAATAAATCGGGACATTAAAATCATGTCGGATGTCACAGAGATCCGGATTTATCAGAGATCGGATGTGACAGAGTCCACTGTATCAGATATATCAATATGAAACTACAGTGGACTCTGTCACATCCGATCAACTGGGGGGACATTTTTGTATCTACCTATTTCAATTTGAAGTGAGTGGGAACTAAGACGGAGTGAGGTCATGGCTATTTTAAAGTTCTTATTATGTACATAACAGAGATATTCAGTGGGTTTATAGATTTTGGTTTTAAATAAGCCGAAAGTCCTAAGCTTTTTTAAACGGGCTGGAGTGGCATGAGTCAGTGAAAAGGGAGTTGAAGTTCGATTGAAGTGATGATTTGATATTAATTTTGGTGAGGTTTGACAGGTTTATGTTGAAATAATTTACTACTGTCTGTTCCAGACGACACTATGACTCGAAAATTGCTTGCTATTTCTTTAATTTTTAATTTATATGGTTAAAACTTAACGACCTACCTGGAATTGTCACCCCTTAACTTAAGCCAGGCGCAGACGGGCAACTTTTTCGAGCAACTTTCAGGCAACAGTGAAATCGCTGGTCGTTGAAAGAAAAAATCGCTCGTCTGCGCCAACGGGCAACAATAGTTGCCTGCTGTTGCTCCGAGTTGCTTCTCGTTACCAAATATCAAACATGTTTGATATTCGACAACAGAAAATCGGTCGTCGCCGAGAAATTGTTCATCTGTTGCTTCAAAATTGCTCGTCTGTGGCCGTAGGCGACAACAGGCAACATGCAACTGGTTAACTGTCCAATCAGCGAGCGCTCTACTGTCATGTGATACTTGAAGATGGCGGCGTCGGAACAGCTAACAACTGTTGTTGTGTGTACGGCGCCATTTTGAATGATCACGTGATATCGACATTCCGGACACATCCGGGGAAAAATTGCTTCTCGTTGCCAGTCAGCGCACACGGGAGACCTCGAGTTGCCAATTGCTCGGAGTTGCCAGTAGTTGCCTATTGCAGCAACAAGCGACGAAAAGTTGACCGTCTGCGCCAAGCTTAACCACCGCACGTTAACTATTTCAGATCAAGCTATATAACCTTTCTCTCTTGAAAAATCGTAATTTCTTTACTTAGCGGTTTTGATGACAGCCATGCATGACCTAAATATTTGGAATACACCAAATCGAACAGGGGTGTGGATAATGTTTAAATAGTTGTTCCAACCCAGTAGAATATAACTTGTTTTAAAGAGCTATTTACGGGAGGTAATATAAATTTGTTTGCCCCACTGCCTTAGATGGCTTTTGGAAATTGATAAAAACTACATACAAAGTGTGACCTAATATTGTAGTGACGCGTCATGATAATTTGGAAGTACGCTAAATGACAATTCAAACGAATTGTCTATGTAGCTTTCGGATAATAGATTTATAACTGTCGATTTTATTTGGTTTTGTATGACTTTTAATACTCTTTTCAGACGCCAAATAATGGTCTTGTGGAACTTTTTAGAAAGATATCTACCTTCGTGGACCACCATAATTGACAATATATTGATAGAGTTTTATTGTTTCTTTTTTAAAAGTTTTATCCCCGTTGAAAAGGGAGCGCTCCTAAGATATTTTTACAGATAGTCTAGTCTATTTCTTGTTTGATTTAGTTTTCTTTTGTGTGAAATGTCCCTAGGCAAGTGATACTTTGACAGAAAACGGAACGGGGAAGTAGCCTCACAAGATCAACTACTGGTAGATTAAGGGCTATCTATTTCTATTATACAATTTACGCACACCTTTTTATATTCACGTGTTGTATACACACACCATCGTGCACTTGCAAATGTGTGTGATGATAGGACAATTCATTATTCAAGGGATTATATTTTCCTACAATTCGTTTTTTTATTATCTATTCTACGACAATATCTGAAACATATCTTGTATGCCCGTGGACAGTGAATATAAATAAAATTGGATACCGGTAATCGATACTATTTAAGTCCATAAAATTAAAAGATATAGTACAATATTTAAACTGTATCAGAAAGGTTACCTACCATGCCATCTTATGCTGAAAATAAGAGTTATGTGAGGAATATTTTAGGAGACATGCAATACAATGCATATCTCTAAGGAATATTAAAACGGCCGATACCCAAATAAGCGCACGCACCCACGCACGCACAAACAAACATACGCACTGCCGTAAAACAAACGGGCGAATCCTCCCACACAAAGTATTATTAACCGAATGCACCTGATTTGTGTAATAACCTGATACCCCTACATGATATACGAGTTACCCAACCTACGCAGACGCAGCACTAATGTTTATATTCTGAGAAATTGGCTAGTGTCTAAAAATGTGAAATTTACAAGAGAATAAAGGATGTTATCGAACTAATAGGCGTTAAGGTTCGACGAAGAAAGTTACGGGGTGACAATTCCAGGTGGGTCGTTAAATTAAAAATTGAAGAAATAGTAAGCATTTTTCGAGTTGTTAGTGTCGCCTGGAACAGACAGTAAGTGAGTTATAGAAGCAGTCCATGAAAGTTTAATATTAGAGTTAGCTATTTTAATATCATCATTATAGGCTTCAGCCAGTAACGGGTTTGAATCTTTCATATCAGGGTGGTTTAATCATTTATAATAGAGTAGCATTCTATGCTATATATCTAGTTGCAGTGGGAAAATTCCGAGCTCAGCAAGGCAACCCATGTTAGTAGTTTTAGGGGGTTGGCACAATATTGACATACAGGTTTTTATGGTTATCTTATTGTGTTCTATATTACTCCATGAGCGGATGAAATGTATAACAAACGCCCCGTAGTATTTTAAACATTGACCGCAGCTTTCGCCAATGAGGGTCAAGGTCATAAAACGGCCACTGAGAACGTAACGTCCGCTCACTTCAGCTCAATATTTGTTAACCCTACGGATCTCGCTGGACCGTGTGACGACGACCTTGACATAGAACGACAGATTATCAATGAACACGTGATAGCAAACACAAATGTGCGATCAACTGAATACGACGAAGAAGATGAAGAAGATAAATTAACGTCAGACTTGACCTATTCAAAATGACTACGCATGTTGAATGAAATAAAAATTAAAGTTTATCATTTTTAAAGGGAATAACGTTCTGGTGATTGAAATCAACATTAAAATAATACTTCCGGTTTTGGAAGTTACAATATTTTCGGTTTTCACAAAACTGGGTATTCCGACATTCTGTGACTTCCGACATATTGTAACGATCCCGTACGATGTCGGATTTGACAGAGTCCACTGTATGTGTTTTGTGTTTCTGGTTCAAAGATACATGTATATCTCATAAACAGTGAGTAAATTCTTAACTTAAATTTGAGAATGCTTTGTGAACTCAGGGCCTGATGCTTTTTGGGGAGCAATTTCATGTGAATACAATATCTTTATTACCTGACTTGACACCAGATTTATCGCGATTCAGCTGTTGACCGTCTGCTTCCACTGGTTCAGCAGACGTCATTTCAACACACTGTTCAACTTGAGCAGGAATCATTTCAGATTCTTCTGTCACCATTTTTTCCTCTTGTTCAGTTACTTTCATATCTTCTCCTGTAATTTCATGTGTAGATGTTTGCGATTTTGACAGCGAATCAGTTCTATGTTGCTTGATTCGTGCCTTTGCTTCAGCTTGCGTGGCATCCAAACTCTGAAGTCTTCTTTTTAGACTTGGGTTCTCCTTTCTAACCTGCTCTAACATTGAACAAGTAATGTTAGGGTCGCTTTCTGTTTTTTCTGTTTTACTTGCTATATTTTCTTCTGGCTTCCTGTCCCTTGAGAGAAAGACGTTATTTTGCGTATCCCCATCATCGAGGATGTCAATTCCACTAACGTCAACATGTGAGACACTTGACAAGCTCGGCAATCGTGCAGACGGATGTTTATCAACTATGTTCTTTTCTGTTTTTGGCACAGCTTCTTTAGCTATTGGCTTCTCTGGTATAACAACGGAAGTACAAAGTTGACTGTCTTTCGATGGTGATGCCTCCGGTGATTTAACGTCCGTCATGTTCATGCTGTCATTGAAGTCCAAATAAGAATCTATGGACGAGGTTCCAAAGCAAAGACCCGCCGACTGTCCAACTGGTTGATGCATTTGGTTGAATTTCTCTTCAGCTTTTGTGTAAAGACTCTTATCGTTAATTTCTGAGTGCACTATTGGATTTGTTACAACCGTTGAATTGTCCAAAGACGTTTTGGATTGAGAATTTATGGCTGATTCTGCATCTCGAGTTAAGGTAACCTGTGGCATTACATTTGTTTTGGACTCATCTGTTTTTAAATCAGCAGAGATTTCGGCAGTTTTGTCCTTGAAAGAAATTTCATCATCTTCTTCTTCGTCCTTATTTGGAAATAGTGATATATCCAGCTTGGAATTCACATCAAACAGCAGATGTTTGTTTACCTTATCATCACTGATTGGTTGAACAATGGTTGAAGCAGGACGGGTGGAAACAGGATTTTTCGATCCCATCGAAATCCGAATATTTTCCTTCTCAGAATGATCGGTCAAATCTGCGAGGCCGTCCACACTTGTTAATTCCATGTTTGCCGATACCCCTGATGAAAATCTACGAGTAACGTCAGAAAGGCTTTGTCTCTTATCCAACATCAAATTTTTGGTGAGTACATCTGTCAATTCCATGCTGGCGCCAGGTTCATTTTGTGAAAACCTTACTGTTGACGTTATGTCTGCTAAACTCTGCCGTTTTTCAAGGGTTGGGTTTTGAGGTAATACTTCTGTAAGTTCCATATTGGCGTCGCTGTCAGACGCAAGTTGAATAGTTGGTATGACCAAAGCAGAATTTGAGTTCCGAACTGAAATATTTTGATACAAACACAAATTAATTATCAAAATAATTCTTTAGATTTTATAATAGAGTTTATTATTTTTATTGAGAAATATCATCGAAGGAACCATGTCATCCTAGAAATAGAACAGTGTCATCCTAGAGACAGAACCATGTCGTCCTTGAAACAGAACCATGTCGTCCTAGAAACAGGACGCTGTCATCCTAGATACAGAACCATGTCGTTCTTGAAACAGAACACTGTCATCCTAGAAACAGAACCGTGTTGTCCTAGAAACAGAACCATGTTGTCCTAGAAACAGAACCATGTCATCCTAGAAACAGAACCATGTCATCCTAGAAACAGAACCACCCTAACTTCATATGTCACAGGATGCAATGAATATGACTTAACTTCAACTCAACCAACTTTGAAGGGATTATATGCTTGGAATTTAAATCTTAGTTAATAACTTATTAAGTGGTATACATAATTGTGTCCCTGTACATGTACAGCTGGGTTGGGTACGGGATATCCCTGGAAATGAATATAGCGATATCTTTAAAACATATCGCAATATAATCACTATATCGTGATATTTTATAAACGGTCAATACTTTCATTTTATCACTTTCTTAAATGTAAACAAACATGTATACAAATGTTGGAAATTTTTCTGAAGACAGTATTTTTAACGGTTTTTATTTCTGTGGCGGTTTTATATCGAAATATCGCTCAGTCCTATGTACATGAAGATCTGACAATATCTATTCTCAAATCCGTTAAAAGATTTACATCTTGGCTGGTTTCTTGTTTGGGGGATGAGGTATTTCAGTTATTATTATCAACATATTATTACATCCGACAGTGGCCATGACATTTTTACCTGGAATAATGTTGGTGGGCAGAACGTCAGTCATCTCCATACTGGCTTCACGTTCATTAGTTGGAATTACAAGACCGTGGTTATTCTGATTTTCATTTTGTTCTGCGAGGGCTTCCCCAATAATTCCCGTAAAACCTGTCGTTATTTCACCAAAATTTTCATCTTAATAAAAACAAATTCATGATTATAGATTATATTAGGGACATGTGCATGTTACATCAAAAAGTCTGTCATTGAGTCAGGAAGAGTGTGGTTTCACATGCACTAGGGGGGTTGGATGGCGAACGGTTAACATATGTTCGCTGTATCTTAAGGCAGGGGTCACGGTGGCTAAGTGGATAAGGTGCTGGTTCGCTAGCCTGGAGGTCGGGTGTTCGATCCCTGCATTGGCCGAGAAAGTTCATCTCGATTTTCCGGCGTGATTTCCACTTGTCAGTGATGCAGAAGGAGGGCCTGACAAGGACAGCTGCCTAGTCGTTCGGATGGGACAAAAAAACGAGGTCCCGTGTACAAATTGGAGTGCACGTAAAAGATCCCTTGGCAGTTGGAATTCGATATAAGAGTAGGCCGTAGCGCCGCTGCCCGGGCAAAATTTCCCTCATATCACACTGTATGGCGTATGCCCGTCTTCCATTAGCCCAGGTTAGGTGCAAAAGAGTAGGACGGTAAACCCCATTTCATTTCATTTCATTTTATCTTAAGGTCTGTCATTTAGTCCAACCATCGCGTGTTTCCTCTGGGTCCTGTAGTTTCCTCCCACTGCTCAAGACCTATACACGTAAGCAAATTATTGAAATAAAATTGAACCATGTGTTAGTCCCAAAATGAACTAGTTTGTGTCGAGTGGATGTTTTATCCCATTTCTCTCTCTCTCCCTAACTATCAGTGGTGAAGGATATAAAATTACTACATGTTACTCTCTTAATTTACCTGTATCAAACATTAACCCAGCGCCAGCTCGTCTAGGTTCTGGTACTGCATTACTGCCACTGGAAACACTACAATCAAAAATACACAACAATTAGTCTAGCGTTTAAATTCATTCATTCTGACATGCTGAGGTTTCAAACTCTATATTTAAACTTTATTTTGGCTAATTCGGACAAGAATCTCTAAATTAAACCTTTATTCTGTCATATTGGAACTTAAAAATCTATTTTTAATGCTATTTTTGGTTGGGGCTTTAATAAAGATTTGTTTTCTGTGATACCAGAAGTTCCATAAAATAAAAATGATTGATATTTACTCCAGTCCTGATGCCAGATGCGATAAGAAAGACAAGGCTGTTATTTTATTCTCTGGAGGTTGTTGATGTGTTGCTAGGATACTAGTATCATGGTTGTCATGGCGAACAGACATATCACCGCAACAAGCTGTCATGTCCATATCCTCAACATCTAATTGTGTGTGGTTCAATACAGACAAATGATCAGGAACCTGGAGACCATAACTCTAATAAAAAATAATAATAAATCAAACAATAACACATTGGGCTAATGGAAAGTTTCATCATAGTTTCATGGTTCTCTGCTCGTCTGAGAAATGACTTCCCAAATTAACCAAATGGTTAGCACGTGCACAGTGTATCATAAGGTCTATCATGGAGTCAACTGGCGTGGTTTCGATTCTCCGGTTGTCCAGGGAGCTATGAGGGAAATTTTGCCCGGGCAGCAGCGCTACAGCTTACTCTTATATCGAATTCCAACTGCCACAGGATCTTTTATGTGCATGTCAATGTGTACACAGGACCTTGGCTTTTCGTCTCATCTGAATGACTAGACAGTTGTCCTTGTCAGGCCCTCTGTGCTGCATCACTGACAAGAGGAAACCACGCCGGAAAATCTGGATGTACTTTCTCAGCCAATGCAGAGATCGGAACACCCGACCTCCAAGCTAGCAAACCAGTGTCTTACCCACTGGTGGCACCATGAACCCCCTTTCTCCACAAGATGAAATGATACCGAGGTTACAGTGTTAACATGGGTATATACAAAAACATTAGTGAGAATCAAAATTAAATTTTTGGGATGTAACTGTCAACTAATAAGATGTACACCAAATCATGAAAAAACAATTAATTTAAGTGTAAGTAATACATACGAACCATTGAATCATTAGCTGTGAGAGTTTGTATTGGTCCTTTCAATAGTTGATCCAGACCTGAAACATAACATCGTATGAATTATTGTTTTATCTCCGGATAATAAAAACAACACGAGAGTGCAGACGACCCTACTCCTGGGCTCAAACCCTGTACTCCTTGTCCGGCATCCCTGACAAGGAGTAACCACGCCGGAAAATCTGAATGAACTTTCTCGGCCAATGTGGGAACGAACGCGCAACCTCCAGACTAGCGATCCAGCATCTTACCCACTAAGCCATCGCAATTTTTCAATTACCATTGATTAAGTGTTCACTAATCTGTATTCAGCCTTTTGTATTTTTACTGATTTAATTAAAATATTCATTTTGTTAAGAACAATAGAATTTTACTGTTTAGAATGAAAATTAAGATTGATAGTTGCCAAGGAAGAACGTACATAACCCTCTTACCTGAAATATGTCCAACATCATCCTCCGTTCTGGAAATAAAAAAAATTATGATTCTATTTATCAAAACTATTGCATTGTCTACAATTTGACAAACTAAGTAATAACCTCAATCTGGGTTTGCAGTTTATTCTGTGTTACACAGAGAAGCAGACAAGAAGTGAAGCGTTCTTGGAACCCAGAATAATTCTTCAGTAAATTTTTTATTAGTAAATAGAACTACTAATTATTTAAGAGAAAACTTGTCAATATAACAAATTATTAAAAGAAAATTTGTTATGTGTTGTTTTAATGTATGGAAGATTAGATAACTTATAGAGAGAGAGAGAGAAATGGGGTTTAACGTCCACGACACAAACTAGGTCATTTCGGGACTAACATATGGTTTAGTTTTTATTTCAATAATTTGCTTGCGCGTAGGGGTCTTTAGCAGTGGGAGGAAACCAGGGTGCCCGGAGGAAACCCACGAGGTAGATAACTTATAATAAACCTATTACTTACAACTCCACAGTATCATCTGCATTATCTGAAATAAAATTTACATAATTCAATTCTTAAATCATTTTTCTCTGGAAACTATTAAAGCAGTGTCAACTTTACAACTGAGAGCATCTGGTGTTTTGGCAACTGATGAGCACCTTTCACTCTTACAACTAAAAGCAACTTGTTCCGGTCAGTTGAAGGAAGCGAGTTGCAACTCACTCTATGAAAATAACATCACAATTCAAGTAAGATCAAATGAAACTGTTTGTTCCTTGGACAATTGTGCATTGATTGACTGGCTTTCATTTTTGATATGAAGTCAAAATTCCAAGATGGAAGCGATAACATATTGCTCAATTCCGGGTTCACGCGAATAAAATTAAGAAATGTAAAGAATACTGTACCATTTTTTGTATCTGGGCTGTCCTGCCAAACTCTTGGTGAATGCTTTGGGAATTCTCTGAAAAAAATAAAATTGATTTATGTTTCATTCATGTTAAGCAATATGTGGAAATATAAAATGAAATTAGGTTGCTATGCAAGTCGACATATGTCAGACATTAGCTTTCTAAAGTAAGCTTAAGTATTTTTTGTTAAGAACAACACCTCCATAAAAAATTTGTTGTTTCCAACTATCAAATTTCTTTGCTGATATGAATGAAATGGAGTGAAATAAAATCAATGAAATAAAACGATCTTTAACTCCTTACTTTCAGCGCAAACTGGTCTAATGAAAATTAGTCAAGACAAAATGGAATGAAATGAAATGAGGTTTGACACCCAACTGTTCTGCTCTGACTGGGCTAATGAAGACGGGCATACGCATACAGTGTGCTATGAGGGAAATTTTGCCCGAACAACAGCTCCATGGCGGCTCCCTTCAATTTACAACTGTCAGGGGACATTGGGTATTTCATCTCATCCAAACAGCTAGATGCTGTTCCTTGCCATGTTCTCCCACCTGCATCACTAAAACAGGTGGAAACCAGACTAGAAAATCCTTACTCTCAATTAGAGCATTAGTAAGCATTCAGTACAGCAGGAAATATATATAACTTTTCTACAACATTACATACGTCAGATAAACAGAGAGAGAGAGAGAGAAATGGGGTTTAATGTCCACTCGACACAAACTAGGTCATTTGGGGACTAACATATTGTTTCATTTTGAGAAGGTTGAGAAGGCGCCCCTATCTCCATGCCACATACGCTCACACCATGGATCCAAACCACAGCCGCAAGCCAGAGGTGACCGGCAAGCTAGAGCTCGAAGCGCGGCAATCTAGACCACTAGGCCATCCCAACTCCCCCCGTCAGATAAACAACCTCATCTAGATACAGAGATAAATCTTTTAAAAACAATGTGAACAGACAAGAAAGATGGGCAAGGGAGAGTTTAGTGGGTGTATAAAAACACTATGTGTGTACTTACTTGATACTACATCTTTCAGCAAAACTAACTCTTCTTGATATTCTTTTACCATTGACAAATACATCACTCTAAATAAATACAAATATCTATTATTCTATATCATTTTAAACAAATACAAATATCTATTTTATAAATATATCACTCTAAACAGATACAAATATCCACTATTCTACATCACTCTAAATAAATACAAATATCCATTATTCTATAAATATATCACTTTAAAAATTCATGGACCATAGTGGCACAGTGATTACACTAACCATAATGAATACATGGACCATCAAGAATTCGAGATTATATTGGGATGGGAACACATCAATAACAACACATTTGTACACTTATGGATGTTTAATCTGTATTGTAATCAACAGTACAAAGTCAGAGGGGTCAAAACCAAAAGTACGACACAGATGGTTAATTCCATTTGAATATTGTTCATAATAAGAAGCAAAATAAATAAGATATGTTTACAGGATTATTTTGTTATACGAAAAACTAAGTGATCTGTTTTCTATGGCACTCAGTATATTTACCCTCTCTTGAACCTGTGTGGCATCCAGTTCTGTTAAACATGATCGTTTGATTTTTAATATCTAAAACAAATATCACATTTTTAATCATTATTAAAACACATAAATTAATAGTTCTTGTTAGCGCCAATATAAAACAATTTTATATTCCTGTACATTTACTGACTCATCAGATAAAACATGTACCAGCTAATCAAATAACTTTAGCTGTTTGTATTACATGTACTGAAAATTGTTGAAAACACTTGACACAAAAAGGCAATTTTAACAGACAATTTTTCATTTATAAATGAAATTGGATAAAACATCCAACATTTTTCAGAAATTTTAGTATTTATTTACTGAAGCCAAGAGATTTAACTAATCTATTGTGAATCTAAAAGTCATTTGAATGACTACGGGGTACAAAAAAGAAATATGGATGCAAAAAATAACAAAAAAGCAATTACCCCTGATGATCGTCGTCCATCTTTTTTCCTGTAATGTAATATTTGACAATTAATAAACAGTCAGCCATATAATAAATAGTTATCATGGACAAGGATTTATAGTATTAGTACCAATCGGAGTAAAATACAGATCTAAATGATCAGTTGTAGTGGGAGGTTGCGGGAGGAGTTGTTGTACGAGAACTTCTTTTGAATCTATGATGACAGACATACGTGATTAACCGATTGATGTTGATGGGATACCCACAGGTCTGTGCATCGCATGCCAAGAACTCACTGCAACAGACCATTTCATTGGCTAATCCGTCACATCAACAAGATATTGCAAGGACAGCAACACTACAGCATAATCTTATATCGAATTCCAACTTCAATGGATCTTTAACGTGGACACCGATTGGTACACAGGACCTCAGTTTTCCATCCCATCCAAATGACTAGACAGTTGTTCTTTTCAGGCCCTCAGTCCTGCATCACTGACAAAGGGGAAACATGCCGGAAAATCTGGATGCACTCTCTCAGCCAATGCAGGGATCGAACACTGATTTAAATTGACAAATAATTTGTGTTTTCAAAGTCAAAGACTTTGGATGATATTAAGTTAGAGACTTAGCTACTTTAAATTTCTCCTTATTGACACATTGTTTGCTAGCATAAAAAAAAATATTTACCCCAAGCCTTTGGTCAGGTCATTTTCTTCTTCATACATGTTTTGCTAAAAATAAATTACAAAATGATAAGTAAGCTTAGTTATAGATTAGTCTGCGCATTCGAAATTTTCTGCAACAACTAGGCAATTGAAGAGAGGCAAGCGGAAAATTTTTCCAACTTTTATGACAAATTCCAACTGTCTTTCTCTCTGCTTAACTAAAACGAGGACTTATTGGGTTCATTGTCAATGTACTGTCCAACTTGGTTTGTGGAGTCGTCCTGGAGTCGTCCACACCCGTTGGTCGATACACCGGCCACTATCTTGACCAAATTGTTTTTTGCAATATGCCAAGACTTATCATAAATTTCAGGGCGATAAGATTTGCACGTCAGTTTGGCACAAAATGTTTACTTTGCACGCAGCAACTTTATTTTAATCAGTACGAATTGTTATTTTGTTTCCGTATGTGGTAATCCGTTGTTGATCCGCATTCTATAAGAACGATTAAACCCGCCATGCAAGGGTGACAACTACCATAACGGTAATTAATGAAGTGATTCAGTGTGCGAGACAAATTGACCCAATTGATTTCCCAGTAGTGGCTAATGTAGGCCTGCCGCCGCCTGCCTACGCGTGCAGTGGTTGCTATAATTTTGAATTTCAGTTGTATAATATCTCCTTCATGCTGGAAGTGTTAGGTTGCATTCCGGAATTTAGTAAGGATGTTCACTGCACGCACAAGATCTCATCGAAATCCACCCCGTTGTCACCCACGCCACATCACCAAAAAATTGAAAGGCCATTAGGGCCTATTATTCAAATTATTGACTAAGTAAATATGTATACTATAATATCGTACAGTCCTATCGGATCTCATTCTCATAAAATAAGTAAGATGAGATGAGTGAGTCCTGGGTGTAAATTGGTGTAATCAATCATCAGTCACATTCATTCCATTCACTGATTCAGTCCAGTGGGCCAATGCCAAATGGCAAATGGGCCAATCATCCAATGTCAATCACTCAATAGTCAATGAGTGACAGAATCTTTGGATCTAAAGTTTATGATTTACGATAATTTCTGGGCCTTCGATCCGTGTGAAACAGTTAACATTGAACAAATGATAAATCTGTTTAAAAAGATAACATACCGTCGTTAAAATATAAATGATGTGAAAATAATTTTTCTTTCAAAACAAAACATTCGAAGTGTCCGCCATATATTCACGCATGCGCAATCGAAATATCCGGTAAACAGTAAACCCGATTAACTCACAAACAGTGCTTGAGAACGCCTTAAATATTTTATTTGATTAGTCTAGCTGAACGAATTTTTGTAATCTATATAATAAACATGTATTGGCTCGATTCTGATGTTATTGGCCGTGTTATTAACAGAAATATGTACATGCTTTGTCCGATTGACTCGGATGATTTGGCCAATACTTTGGAATTTGACGCGAGTAAGTCACCCCCTGATATGATCGTTTCATATACGGTAACTACCTGGGTGTTTCATTGTTAATTATACCACGCACTGCAAAATATAAATCAAATTTACCGTGTTCCTTTTGTGTATTTCACCCAAATTAGCCCTATTATGTAAATTTCGTTAGTTCTATTTTAAAGGATATTTTGTTTTTGTTTAATTTTTTTTTCATTACATCAATTTAATGTTGTTATTTTGTTTTCTTGGATTTTTTTTTATAAATGCTACATATTTGTAACTTTTCCTAATGGGCGAATTGCTACAAAAAAATCACATCTAATTTTATGTTAACTCGGCGATATCAGTCTCGATTGAAGCGAACGTTAAGACCGACGGGCGTTAAACAATGCGAACGAAACCCACTGCGGACAAACTTTGACGTTTCTTGCTTTAGGTGTATTTCGCAGAATATTTATTCTTTATTCTGATGCCAAATTAAGAGATAAATCTGCCTACTGCAGGGATTTATTTGGACCTTAAATGTTATTTTCGTGATTAATTAGACATTAATTAACATGACAATACCATAAACAAATCTGAATGCCATCGGACGATACCGATTTTAAAATACATTCGGACATTAGATGATTTAATTTAAAAATGGAGAAGCTCAAAATATAATAATTGAATGAAATTTTCAATATATTCATTTTGCATTATCTATTTTTGAAATAGTATAGCGAGAACGGTCATCTCGGGTGATAATTCCGAGAGGTAGAACACAACAGGTATAAATAAACTGGTAAGAAATCTTTAATATCATATTGTCGTGATCTAGCCGGGGGCGATCAACAAGACTGTAGGTCAACGAAAGTAGATATAGACTTCTTACCTCAATGGTGTTTATGGATATTCTGACCTGCTGTCAAGTAGTCCCGGCTGGTTAACCGGGCTACAGTGACAGCGGTGATAAGGTTTCCAGTAGTCTCGGATAACATGTTTCTATATACTGATTTTAATAGTACAGGGTAGCAAAATACTGATTTAGCACATGTAAGCAGTCCGTGCAGTTCTTACTACACTCCCCTCCATCGTGAAGAAGAGAACATGTGCTTCAGGCAAGTAAACTTTCTAACAGAATTTGTAAATTCAAGACAACTGTCAGCCGCAAACAAATATTCTTTTATAAAGGTGGAAGTCCAGGTAGCCTAGGCTTAGAAGTAGTGTCATTTTTATATTTATAATAATTCCAAGAAATTTAATAATTTACAACTTACAATTTCTGTGAAGGAAAAACCGATGTATAGAAGTGCCAGATTACCCGCGTTACCTTGGAAATACTGCGTCGAACTAAAAGTCAAACTCATCTACAAATATATACATTTAGATATTTACATTTTATTAACGTGTTATTTTGGTCCTAGTTCATACTTGCTACAGACCAAGAGAAAGCATTGAACCCTCAGCTAGCCTATACAAGATGAAATCTGACAGTACCAAGAGCAGAACCCTCGACACTGCAATCCGACAGAGTAATCCGACATTAACTGTGATTGTGAAGATAATATAGGACGGTGTCCAATAAATGTCCAACTGAGCCTGGTTTGCCCACACAGCTCTGACTGCTTCAGAACAAAGTTTCAGATCTGAATTAAGAGGAGTTGTTGCTGAAGAAATCCAGGAAAGTATAAGCATGATTTCTTCATCTTCTTGCATGACTCTTAACTGATCCTTAGTGTATGGTTCACACCAGTTCGTTTGAATATCGTTAGTTATGTTTCGTGATGTTGAGTCAATTGTATTTTGTGATGTTGAGTTAATTGTATTTTTATCTAATACTTTACCTACTAATACCGTTGAGCATCCTGTTTCATTACTAACATCTAGCTTACCGGTGGAATGATCCAACTTACTGGTGAAATGGTCAAAAGATGAACCTAGAGCTAACGGAACGACATCATCTACATCTTCACAGAAACGCTCCCAATTGGAATGAGCCTTTCTACAGAAATGACATCCGGCACAAGGCAGATCTTGGACTCGCACTCCAGCTTGATAGCAATCGCATGGAGCCTCACTAATCGGGATCCTGGAAAGTCCATCAGCATTCTGATGTTTATTACCAGGTCGATGAATAATTTCCATATTGTATTGTGACAGTTCTTCAAGCCACCGCGCCAGCTGCCCTTCTATGTGTTTGAAACGAGTCAGCCAGACAAGACTATTGTGCTCTGCCCGTACAAGAAATCTTCTACCAAGGAGATAGGGACGAAAATGCCTACAGAATTTCACAACGGCTAGTATTTCCGTGTGGGTGGTGCAGTATGTCCGTGGTGCTTTCATCAATACGTGGCTTGCAAAACAGATTGGCACATCAACAACATCCTGGACCTGAGATAGCCGCCCCTATGGTATTATTCGAGGCATCAGTATCGAGAATGAATAGATCGTGAGGATTCGGATAACATAGACAGGGAGCCGAAGTTACAGCTGTCTTAAGATCTTCAAAGCTTTTCTGGTGGTCAGATTGCCACCTATATGGGTCCTTACTATGATAGCGCTCATACAAATTCGCTGCTAGACTTGCGAAGTTAGGTATGTGATCCCGATGATAGTTCACAAAGCCCAGGAATGACATGAGCTGATCACGGTTAGCTGGCACTGGCCACTTTAACACAGCCTCAGCCTTGGATGGAGCAATTGATACACCCTTATCACTGATGAGTTTACCCAAAAAGTCACACTCCCTCTTGAATAGAAAACATTTCTTGGGCTTTAACTTAAGGTTATAGCGCCTGAACCGAAGGAAAACTTCTTCAAGATTTTTTAGTGTGTCATCAACATTCTTCCCCAGGACAACTATATCATCGATATAGACAAGTAACTCCTTCCAAGTCAAACCACGGAGTACAAGTTGCATAGCCCGTTGAAAAGTTGCCGAGGCGTTGCACAAGCCGAATCCCATCCTAACATGCTCGAAGAGACCATAACGGGTAATAAAGGCAGTCTTCTTTCTTGACGACGGATCCAACTGGATCTGATAATAACGGGAAGCCATATCTAGGGTACAGAAGAATTTGCTTCCCTGCAAAGTGTCCAGACAGTCCTCGATTAGTGGCAGTGGAAAATTGTCCTTAACAGTTCCATCATTTAGTGCCCGATAATGCACACAATATCGAAAAGACCCACCCTTCTTGCGCACGAACACAGGCGGGGAACTCCAATCTGATGTAGATGGTACTATCACATCAGCAGCTAATAATTTCTTCAGATGTTCCTCCTCCACCTCCTGAAAACCTAAAGGGGTTCTCCTAATTCTTTGTTTGATGGGTGCGTTTGAGCCAGTGTCAATCTTATGCTGGACTGCTGTAAGACACCCTAAATCCAGATCGTGCTTGGCAAAGACATCTTCGTACTGAGCAAGCAAATTAGATAAACGAGAACTATCATTTGATGATATTTCGTCACACGATCTCCTAAACAAGTCCTGTAAGTGAGCAGGAACCCTCTTACAGTCCTCATTTGAAAGGGATGGTTTGACATCAACAGAATTAATTTTAAGAGGAACCTCCTGATGGTTTGCCAGAATTCCCTCTACCTCCTCAGCATTGGCAACCTGATCACCAAATTTGATCTTAACGAAAGAATTTGAATCATTCAAAATATTAACGTAGCCAGTTGTATTTTTACCAACAGAAGCAGAAATTAGAACCTCCGAAGGTCTGACAATCGGCTCGATAACATATGCTCCCCCGAATGTATCTTCAATATGAACTGTTACTACAGATATGCTATTTGGGGGAAGTGAATAGTTTTTGCAAACTTTACGAATATCCGAAGAGGTATCTTCGTTGTAAGATACCCGTCTACGAGAAATAAGAGGGACATCTTTCCTACTGAAACGGTGCTTCATCTCTTTTATTAAACCTTGGTAGTTACGCATGTTTAGCCTGTTAACATATTCCAGAGATGGTCCAAGAAGACAGTCAGACATCCTCTCAAATAATCTCTTCTGAGAACAATGACAACTTCGTCCTACGCGAACAAACTGATTATAAAACGACTCCCATGGGGTCTTACCATCCCCCGAAAAAGGTAAAATCTTTGGGCGATTTGGGCTGTACTGTAGTGAATACCCCCCATCTGATTCTGATTCGGTAGCACAAAGGTCCTCCTGAACAAATGGCCACTCACAAGAGGACGGAATCTTACCTGCTCTCTTGTGTTCCTGATTTTCTGTTCTTGTTTTTACATCGTCAGAAATTATGTCAATGATCCGTTGCAACTCTTTATCTCGTCCCTTGATATCCATGGGTATAGACGGAAGAGGAGCTTGTCTAGATGACTGAACCCCCCTATCAGATGGAACAGCGATATTCACAATGGGATCTTTAAGTTTGAAAAGTGGAAAATAAGCAGATTGCTTAACGGTAGGATTTGATTTAATTTTGGCAGGTCCTGCATATAAGGCAAATTCTGATCGTAACTCCTTACCTAGATCATGCAATTTCTTGTCAAACTTATCAGATAGATTATCAAGTTTAGCATCTATGGAGGTGCTGAGGTTCTGAATTAGCCTGATCACATCGGCAATTGAAGCAGTGTCAGGGTCCAGTGGTGGTTCGGCAACAGCCCCATCTATATATACAGCGCCAGCAACGTCTTCTCCGCCAGCAGTTCCAACGGATATTTCTTCTGGTAAATCAAAAGATAGGACACCTTCCTCAACCCAATCCTGCCAGTCAGTCTGCAAGCCAACTGTTTGCACAAGATGGTTGACTGTTAGTGGTCCCTCCAAGGTTCTTAATGCAACTATTTTCTCAGCTTGTGTTTGGCCAATGCGAGGGATCAACATCAACTCATCAACAGCAGCTGTCTGTATGTTGATTGCCATAATGGTAAGTTATTAAATTGACAATAATAAATATTCTACACTTTATTTGATAAACAATGCCACAGATATTAATCCACGTGAACCAACAAAAGTAAATTTGTCAGCGATGGAACAGTCCCTTTAAATTAATGATGTGTACTGTGTTTATCACGTGATCAACTATAAATTATTTGAGATTTTAAATAGATAAATATGAATGCGTGAATCAATAAATAAATGTAAATTAATGAATTCTATAAATGTAATTGTGGACTAATACAGATTTACTTTACAGTTAAACCAACAAGAACCTCCAAGATATCTCAGAAGCAAGATGGCCGCTGTAACCAGGGATGTCACGTGGTGACGCTAACAGAAATCAAATTTTCACTAATGTTTTAATTTCGATGTAAATCACAGATGTTATTTAGATAAATGTATATATATGATATTATAAATTAAATTTTATCAATAGACTCGTATGATTTATGTATTTTAAGCTCGAAGTGACGGAACTATTTTACCGAGCAAAAAAATGGCACGAAATTCAAAACAGTAAATATTTAGATATAGTTATATAACTAAACCTGGAGATTATCCTGTATTCCACAAAGGTAATGATTCATCCTATCGGCGACGCCAAATGTCGTGATCTAGCCGGGGGCGATCAACAAGACTGTAGGTCAACGAAAGTAGATATAGACTTCTTACCTCAATGGTGTTTATGGATATTCTGACCTGCTGTCAAGTAGTCCCGGCTGGTTAACCGGGCTACAGTGACAGCGGTGATAAGGTTGGTTGATGCTATACCGTATCTATCTAAATATAAAAAAGGGGAGGAGCTACCAATAACTAGATGAGCAGCAATTCTAACGCGTTTGTAGGCGGGAATTAAGAAGCATAACCACGCCTTGACATGATCGGTGAAGGTCGCGTTAGCAGCTCGCCTCACCAGCGAATTTATATATTGATCATCAATTTGAATTTGATGGCGATACCCATTTACCTACTGACAATTGAGATGTACAAGCTGTTTAATGCATTTAGGAAGCTGAGAAATAAATGAAAGCGACAAAAGTACACGTGACGACACAATGTATAACACGAAACGCCAGGAATTTCAATGCACCAGGTAGGAAGTGTCTTTTGATATCGATCGATATACGGTCGTTTGGTCCGTAAATATGTCTTTCCATATTGTAATACAATAATTGTACCGGGCGGTATTGGTCAGTGGGCGAGAATTGAGAAGTTCATCGAGATTTTCCGACGTTACTTCCCCTCGTGAGTGCTGATCGGCGGAGGGTCTGACAGGGACAACTGTGTAGTCTTTCCGATGGGACGAAAAACAAAGGTTCCGTCAATACATTGATGTTCATGTGACGTAAAGGATCCCTTGGCAAATGGCGAAATGGCTCAAGTCAAACTGCGATTTCTTGAAGTTCAAAAACCAATGTTCAAATGTTGACATTTTTTCTGGATAGGGCATAAATGATAAACTAGTAAAATGCAATGGCATGCTATGCCATTACCCGAAGAGTGGCGTTAAAATTCCATTTTTATTTTTATTTTCACCTTCACCTAATTTGTAATGTTACCCAAGGTATCAATTGTTATTTGGCTCTATTATTATTTACAGGGGTCATGGCTGATGGGTCAAGTCACTCAAGTTAAGCAAAGCTTAAATAGTCTAAGTAACAATGCATCTTTATAAAGCTTCATTTATTTAATTTTGTTCTATTTTCATTTTTCTTCAGGATGATGCTCTGATAGTCTATTAAAAAATCTAATGTCAAAGTAGAAATTGATGTAAGTGGTTTTATCCTTTGACAGCAATTCAGCCTATAATACCAAAAATGATAAAGTACCCATCATTAGTTCCCAGTGTTGACCAAGAAAATTCATGTCGATTTTCCGGCGTGGTTTCTCCTTGTTAGTGAGTGGTGCAGAACATAGGGCCTGACAAGGACAACTGCCTAGTTGTTGGGATGCAAAGATTAACAGAGGTTCAGTGTACACATTGACGTGTACGTAAAAGTTCCTTTGCCAGTTGGAATTGGATATAAGTGTAGGCCGTAACACCACAGTCTAGGCAAAATATCCCCCATAGCAGTCAGAGCAGTACAGTAGGACGTTATACCTCATTTTATTTCTATAATATTGGGAGCCCTAAAGTCTCAATGTGTAAAGTGTGGTCAGCAATAGCTAGACATGGTCATCCTGTGTTTGATAGCACCTATGTCCAGGCAAAAGAGAGAGAGAGAGAGAAATGAGGTTTAACATCCACTCAACATAAACTAGGTCATTTTGGGATTAACATATGGTTTCATTTTATTTCAATAATTCGCTTGCGTGTAGGGGTCTTTAGCAGTGGGAGGAAACCGGAGTGCCCGGAGGAACCCCACGTGGTTGAGAAGGCGCCCCTATCTCCATGCCACATATGCTCACACCAGGACTTGGAACCACAGCCGCAAGCCAGAGGTGACCGGCCAGCTAGAGGCCGAAGCGCAGCACTCTAGACCACTAGGCCATCCCACCCCCCACCCCCACCCCCCATGTCCAGGCAAAAGTTCCCTCAAACCTCATTGCATGGGGTTTGCCTGTTTTCATTAGCTCCATATTGGAAATTAAAACCCATTTAAGTTTAATGTTAACAATCGTTAACATTATAGGCGTGCGGTCCTGAGAAAAGAAAAGCAGAAAAGAGGCTTCAGATTTAACGTTGTCAGCAATAAGGTAATTTCTTGTTCTTGTAAAACCCTTTTATACTGAGCCGAATATAGTACGAGGTTTGTCCGCCCAGATTTCATTTACAAAGCATTATCTCATAAACCATTTAACGTAACTTTCAGACTGGCTATTTTGGGTTTTTCCTGGGTTTTCTGGATTCTCCTGGTTTCCTTCTGGTGCTAAAGATTCCCAATGCACAAGCAAATTGTTGAAATCCTGATTTTCCTGGTTCCCTTCCACTGCTAATATTGAACCCTATGTTACTCCCAAAATGACCTAGTTTGTGTCATGTGGAGGTGTATTTATAAAATTTCATTACATTGTGTTGTAAACCTGCATCTGGAACTGTCTCCAATTTTTTGATTCTTTGATGGTAGTGGTGGTAATTTGTAATTTTAGTTAATTTATGTACACTTACACTATGATTAAATTCATTTATTAAAGAAGACTATTTACCATTATTCTTTCAGGCACTGGGATTCCAATTAGTTGTATATCTATGTACAAAACTATTAAAAAGAAGATTCAAGAAAAACTCTCTATTTGCAATGCTACATTTACCATATCTCCAGAATTGCAACTTCCGTGTTTATAATCTTGACAATTTATATGCAACATTTTGTTGAAAGAATCCTCAGTATTTGTTGTGGTGAACAAAATAAATATATGCTGTGGAGAGGCAAATTTTATGTTGACCAAATATGAAAAATAAAGTTATACATCTGCATGTTTCAATCACTCTTTTTGTTATGCCTCTTTTCTTTTACAAATTAAGGTCCCAATGTTTTCTGCGGTATGGGGAAATGCTGCATTTGGGCCCAATCTGATGTAAAGAAATGAAATGGGGTTTAACATCCTAGTTTTTACACCTACCTGGCATATTAGGACAGGTATACACCATGCAGTGTGATATGATTGAAATTCAAAGCCCCCACCCCCTTCTCCTTCCTAACCTATTCACAAGAGAGAACAACATCGGAAAAGCATGCCATTATGACCTTTGCAAAATACTATTCTTTATTTCAAATTCCAAGCCCCCCTCCCCTCCGTCCTAACCTATTAGGGGGAACAACATTGGAAAAGCATGCCATGATGACCTTTGTCAGTCTACACTGAGTGGAACATTGAGCCACCGTGGCCCCTCTAAAGGAAACACCCAATGTGTAGGCAAATATTTTCTGTAACACAAGAAAGCATAACACTTTATGATGATTTTATCATGCAAAATCCTCCTATCATAACCAAGCTGAAAACAAATGCTGCTGTCATGGCTATTGTGACCAAAATATTCTGCTCTGCTGAATAATCTAACTACAATTCCTGCTGTTGGGACTAATCTATATAAAATTCTCCTGTGGTATCTTTTCTGACGAAAAATTCTATTTTGTGGCTATCTACCGAAAAATTTTGCTGTGATGGATAATCTAACGAAATTCCTGATATGATGGATAATCTAAAGAAAAATCCTGCTGTTTAAACCAATCTATAGAAAATCCTGCTGTTGGAACCAAGCTAAAAACTAATTTTGCTGTATATGGCTGTTGTGGTGAAAATATGCTGCTGTCATGGCTATTGTGACGAAAATATTCTGCCTTCTTGGATTTTCTAACGGCAATTCCTGCTCTGCTGAATAATCTAACCACAATTCCTGCTGTTGGCACCAATCTATAGAAAATTCTGCTGTGATATCTATTTTGACGAAAAGTCTGTTTTGGTGGTTATCTGCCAAATAAGATAATCTTACGAAATTCCCGATATGATGGATAACCTGAAGAAAAATCCAGCTGTTTAACCCAATCTATAGAAGATAACCAAGCCGAAAACAACTTCTGCTGTCATGGCTATTGTGATAAAAATATTCTGCTCTAATCGCTATAATCTAACGAAATTCCTTATTTGATGGATAATCTGAAGAAAAATCCAACTGTTTAAACTAATCTATAGAAGATATCCAAGCAGAAAACAACTTCTGTTGTCATGGCTATTGTGATAAAAATATTCTGCTGTAATCGCTATTGTGACGAAAATTCAGCTCTGTTGAATAATCTAACCACAATTCTTCCAGTTAGAAAATTCTGCTGTGATAGCTATTCTGACGAATAAGTCTGCTGTGTTGGCTATTCTGCCGAATAAATCTGTTGTGATGGATATTCTAACGTAATTCCTTATAGGATAGGTAATCTGCTGTTTTAACCAATCTATAGAAAATCCTGCTGTTAAAATCTATCTATAGAAAATCCTGCTGTTGGAACCAAGCTAAGAAAAATTTTGCTGTATATGACTGTTGTGATGAAAACATTCTGCTGTCATGGCTATTGTGACGGAAATATTCTGCTGGCATAGATTTTCTAACGACAATTCCTGTTCTGCTGAATAATCTAACCACAATTGCTGCTGTTGGGACCAATCAATAGAAAAATATGCTGTGATAGCTATTCTGACGAAAATTTGTTTTGGTGGCTATCTGTCGAATAGTATTGAATCCCAAACATAGGCTGCCTATCTCAAGCTAGCTCCGTCTGAGAATAACATTCTCGGAAGTCTAACGTAGGTGGATCGCTGTGTGCAGTGTGATAATATTGCTGTGATGAATAGTCTAACGAAAATTCCAGCTGTATAAAACAATCTATAGAAAATATGCAAGCAGAAAACAACTTATGCTGTCATGGCTATTGGGGTAAAAATATTCTGCTCTAATCGCTATTCTGAAGAAAATTTCCGCTCTGTTGAATAATCTAACCACAATTCTTCCAGTTAGGACCAATCTGTAGAAAATTCTGCTGTGATAGCTATTCTGACGAATAAGTCTGCTGTGTTGACTATTCTGCCGAATAAACCTGTTGGGGTGGATATTCTAACGAATTTCCTTATATGATGGGTAATCTAAAGGAAAATCCTGTCTATAGAAAATCCTGCTGTTGGAACCAAGCTAAAAAGAATTTGCTGTATAGGACTGTTGTGATGAAAACATACTGCTGTCATGGCTATTGTGAGGAAAATATTCTGCTGTCATGGATTTTCTAACGACAATTCCTGCTCTGCTGAATAATCCGACCACAATTCCTGCTGTTGGGCACCAATCAATAGAAAATTCTGCTGTGATAGCTATTCTGACGAAAAATTCTGTTTTGGTGGCTATCCGTCGAATAATATTGCTGTGATGGATAATCTAACGAAATTCCTGATACGATGGATAATCTGAAGAACATTCCAGCTGTTTAAACCAATCTATATAAAATATGCAAGCAGAAAACAACTTCTGCTGTCATGGCTATTGGGGTAAAAATATTCTGCTGTGATCGCTATTCTGACGAAAATTTCACCTTTGTTGAATAATTTAACCACAATTCTTCCAGTTAGGACCAATCTGTAGAAAATTCTGCTGTGATAGCTATCCTGCAGAATAAGTCTGCTGTGCTGGCTATTCTGCCGAATAAACCTATTGTAATGGATATTCTAACGAAATTCCTTGTATGATGGATAATCTAAAGGAAAATCCTGCTGTTTAAACCAATCTATAGAAAATCCTGCTGTTTAAACCAATCTATAGAAAATCTTGCTGTTGGAACCAAGCTAAAAACAAATTTAGCTGAATATGGCTGTTGTGATGAAGACATTCTGCTGTCATGGCTATTGTGACGAAAATATTCTGCTGTCATGGATTTTCTAACGACAATTCCTGCTCTGCTGAATAATCTAACCACAATTCCTGTTTTTTGAACCAATCTATAGAAAATTCTGCTGTGATAGCTAATCTGACGAAAAATTCTGTTTTGGTGGATATCTGCCGAATAATATTGCTGTGATGAATAATCTAACGAAATTCCTTATTTCATGGATAATCTGAAGAAAAATCCAGCTTTTTAAACTAATCTATAGAATATATCCAAGCAGAAAACAACTTCTGCTGTCATGGCTATTGTGATAAAAATATTCTGCTGTAATCGCTACTGTGACGAAAATTTCAGCTCTGATCAATAATCTAACCGCAATTCTTCCAGTTAGGACCAGTATATAGAAAATTCTGCTGTGATAGCCATCCTGCAGAAAAAGTCTGCCGTGCTGGCTATTCTGTCGAATAAACCTGTTGTGATGGATATTCTAACGAAATTCCTTATATGATGGATAATCTAAAGAAAAATCCTGCTGTTTTACCAATCTATAGAAAATCCTGTTGTTGGAACCAAACTAAAAACAAATTTTGCAGTTATGCTTTTGTGATGAAAATATTCTGCTGTCGTGGCTATTCTGACGACAATATTCTGCCTTCGTGGATTTTCTAACGGAAATTCCTGTTCTGCAGAATAATCTAACCACAATTCCTGCTGTTGGGACCAATCTATAGAAAATTCTGCTGTGATAGCTATTTTGACGAAAACTCTGTTTTAGTGGTTATCTGCCGAATAACATTGCTGTGATGGATAATCTTACGAAATTCCTGATATGATGGATAATCTGAAGAAAAATCCAGCTGTTTAAACCAATCTATAGAAGATATCCAAGCAGAAAACAATTTCTGCTGTCATGGCTATTGTCATAAAAATATTCTTCTGTAATCGCTATTGTGACGAAAATTCCAGCTCTGTTGAATATCTAACCACAATTCTTCAATTTAGGACCAATCTATAGAACATTCTGCTGTGATAGCTATTCTGACGAAAAAGTCTGCTGTGCTGGCTATTCTGCCGAATAAATAAGATGTGGATATTCTAACGAAATTCCTTATATGATGGATAATCTAAAGAAAAATTCTGCTGTTTAAACCGAACTATAGAAAACCCTTCTGTTGGAGCCAAGCTAAAAACAAATTTTGCTGTTAGCTGTTGTGATGTTATGCTGTCATGGCTATTGTGACGACAATATTCTGCCTTCATGGATTTTCTAACGGCAATTCCTGCTCTGCTGAATAATCTAACCACATTCCTGCTGTTGGGACCAATCTATAAAAAATTCTGCTGTGATAGCTATTTTAACGAAAACTCTGTGTTGGTGGTTATCTGCCGAATAACATTGCTGTGATGGATAATCTTACGAAATTCCTGATATGATGGATAATCTGTAGAAAAATCCAGCTGTTCAAACCAATCTATAGAAGATATCCAAGCAGAAAACAACTTCTGCTGTCATGGCTATTGTGATGAAAAAAAATATTCTGCTGTAATCGCTATTGTGACGAAAATTTCAGCTCTGTTGAATAATCTAACCACAATTCTTCCAGTTAGGACCAATCTGTAGAAAATTCTGCTGTGATAGCTATTCTGACGAATAAGTTTGCTGTGTTGACTATTCTGCCGAATAAACCTGTTGGGATGGATATTCTAACAAAATTCCTTATATGATGGGTAATCTAAAGGAAAATCCTGCTGTTTTACCAATCTATAGAAAATCCTGTTGTTGGAACCAAACTAAAAAGAATTTGCTATATAGGACTGTTGTGGTGAAAACATACTGCTGTCATGGCTATTGTGAGGAAAATATTCTGCTGTCATGGATTTTCTAACGACAATTCCTGCTCTGCTGAATAATCTAACCACAATTCCTGCTGTTGGGCACCAATCAATAGAAAATTCTGCTGTGATAGCTATTCTGACGAAAAAGTCTGTTTTGGTGGCTATCTGTCGAATAATATTGCTGTGATGGATAATCTAACAAAATTCCTGATATGATGGATAATCTGAAGAACATTCCAGCTGTTTAAACCAATCTATAGAAAATATCCAAGCAGAAAACAACTTCTGCTGTCATGGCTATTGGGGTAAAAATATTCTGCTGTAATCGCTATTCTGACGAAAATTTCAGCTTTGTTGAATAATCTAACCACAATTCTTCCAGTTAGGACCAATCTGTAGAAAATTCTGCTATGATAGCTATCCTGCAGAATAAGTCTGCTGTGCTGGCTATTCTGCCGAATAAACCTATTGTGATGGATATTCTAACGAAATTCCTTGTATGATGGATAATCTAAAGGAAAATCCTGCTGTTTAAACCAATCTATAGAAAATCCTGCTGTTTAAACCAATCTATAGAAAATCTTGCTGTTGGAACCAAGCTAAAAACAAATTTAGCTGTATATGGCTGTTGTGATGAAGACATTCTGCTGTCATGGCTATTGTGACGAAAATATTCTGCTGTCATGGATTTTCTAACGACAATTCCTGCTCTGCTGAATAATCTAACCACAATTCCTGTTTTTTGGACAAATCTATAGAAAATTCTGCTGTGATAGCTAATCTGACGAAAAATTCTGTTTTGGTGGATATCTGCCGAATAATATTGCTGTGATGAATAATCTAACTAAATTCCTTATTTCATGGATAATCTGAAGAAAAATCCAGCTTTTTAAACTAATCTATAGAAGATATCCAAGCAGAAAACAACTTCTGCTGTCATGGCTATTGTGATAAAAAGATTCTGCTGTAATCACTACTGTGACGAAAATTTCAGCTCTGATGAATAATCTAACTCCAATTCTTCCAGTTAGGACCAGTATATAGAAAATTCTGCTGTGATAGCCATCCTGCAGAATAAGTCTGTCGTGCTGGCTATTCTGTCGAATAAACCTGTTGTGATGGATATTCTAACGAAATTCCTCATATAATAGATAATCTAAAGAAAAATCCTGCTGTTTAAACCAATCTATAGAAAATCCTGCTGTTTAAACCACTCTAGAAAATCCTGCTGTTGGAACCAAACTAAAAACAAATTTAGCTGTGTATGGCTGTTGTGATGAAAATATTCTGCTGCCATGGCTGTTGTGATGAAAATATTCTACTGTGATGGATATGCTAATGACTATTCCTCCTCTGCTGAATATACTAAATAATCTAATGACAATTCCTGCTGCGGGAACAATCTATAGAAAATTCTGCTGTGATAGCTATTCTGATGAAAAATTCTGTTTTGGTGGCTATTATGCCGAATAATTCTGCTGTTCTGATGATTAATCTAGCCACAATTCCTGAAACGAATGATGATCTTCGAAAAAATAATGTTGTTGGGTGCAATGTATAGAAAATCCTGCTGAGAACGAATTATTCCTATCGGGACCAATCGATAGAAAATTCAGCTGTGGTAGCTATTTTGACCCAAAATTTGTGATGGCTATTGTGCCGAATAATTCTGCTATGATGGATAATAATCTAAAGAAAGAAATTCCTGATATAATTGATATTCTAAAGAATCTAACGGAAGTCCTGATGTGATGGATATCTAAACCAAAACCCTCTGTTGGGACCAATCTATAGAAAATCGTGTTGTGGGAACTAATCTGAAAACAAATTGTGCTGTGATGGCTATTCCGACGAAAAATTCTGCTGGGCCGAACATTCGCAGTTTCTGTAAGACTCTTATGGGGGCTGTTTTAGTTTTCAACTGTATGTTTTATAGAATAATATTCCATGCAGTATAAAAAAAAACCCGTTTTAAAACGTTTATTTAAAGCCGCTTTAACAGACACTGCATACAACTGATATGTCCATAATTTGGTTGTTGTTTTTTTATACGATTACATTGTCACTTTGTAAAGTGCCCCTAAACACGGAATATGAAAGGGGGCACTATAAATATGCTGCAATAATAATAATAAATATGATGTAATAGTAATAAATATGCTGTAATAATTTAGTAATAAATATACTGTAGTAATCTAGAGAAAATCTTATTGTTGAGACTAATCTATTGAACATCCTGCTGTGAGTACCAATCGGAACCATTATAATTAATTACTGCTTTGAGGAGTGGGTGGGGCAATCTTTAGAGAATAATGGTGGGGGCATTAATCTTAAGAAAAATTTTGCTGTGAAAGCCAAACTGAACAAAGCACTCTCAGACTTTAGTTTATAATTTACTCAAAATTGTTCGCCTTATTTGAACTAAAATATAGCCTTGTATAAAACCTTGGCTGTTTTAATGTATCAAATAGGCATACATGAATAAGAAACAATGTGCAAAGTTTTGAGTTTGGGGATCAAAGATATTTCTTATAAACAGTAATTGAAAGTTGAGTAAATTATTAACTTAAGCCTGAGAATGCTTAGTGAACTCAAGGCCCGACGTGATGGATAATCTAAAGAAAACTTTGTTGTGGGGGCTAATGCGAATAAAAATTCTGCTGTGACTGGCAATCTATATAAAATCATTGGGACCATAGAAATACTAATATTATTATAACATGCAATATTTAAAAAATCGTGCCGTGGGCGCTAATAAAAAAATCATGTTGTTGGGACCAATGGAGAAAATACTGCTGGGGGCATTCTAAATAAAAACAATCCTGCTGTGAAAGCCAATATAACTATGGTGTGTGTGTGTGTGTGGATGTGGGGTGGGGGGTATAGAAAAATTAAAACATTGAATGTTTATCTATTTCTTTCGTGACTTTTTGTGCATGTGCGGGGAGGGGGATTAATGGCATTATGAGCCAAAGACAGATTGTCAAAGTTACGGATATAAATATGGCTATATTAGTTTATGGTTCTACAATGTACTTTAAATTCGTGGCCTGGAATAGCAGTAGAACAGGTTTTAACATTTATGTGGTCTGCCTCCAGTTGTTAGAATTATTTCCCTTGATATTTCTAAGGTGAAGGCTGACAGCTGTCAATCATTCTGCACTGGTGTGTATGATGCCTGTCACTTTGTGGTAGCTCTGAAATAGTGCTTACCGATAAGGTTTCCAGTAGTCTCGGATAACATGTTTCTATATACTGATTTTAATAGTACAGGGTAGCAAAATACTGATTTAGCACATGTAAGCAGTCCGTGCAGTTCTTACTACAATATCAGAAAATAAATCTTTTGAGTAAATTCAAGATCTATTTTTACAGGACTCAAACGCCAGCCCGATCGATCAGAAAAGTGGGACGTTATCTGTTCAATATCGAGGATAAAATGATACAAGTTCTGCTTCTATTTGGGGATAATGAAGACGGGCATATGCCATGCAGTATGGTGTGAGGGAAAGTTTGCCGTGGAACGGCACTATGGCCTAGGGATCTTTTAGTGCATGCCAATGTATACACGGGACCTCGATTTTTCGTTTCATCTCTACGACCAGACAGCTGCCCTTGTCAGGCCATCTGTCCTGCATCACTGACATGGTCAGGGGCGTTTTAAGGTTTATCATGGTGGAGGCGATACTATTTTGAGGGCCCTCTTTCCAGGGGGGGGGGGTGTCTTGATTGATAATTTTCATGCCAATGTAATGACTGTATTCTCATTCAGTAGTGGATTCGACAGTAACAGTGTATAGAAAACGATTGACGCGGACTCGGGGGCCCTTTCCATTGGCCAGATCGACCCCCTTTTGTCAGATGTGGGGGCCTTTTGTCTGCCTTTGGGGTCCTCCTTAACTAGGGTACATTTTCATTTTTTGCATCGGTTTTAGCATTTTTCTCCCGTTTTATTTTTTCAACTTCTTTGATTTTTTTCGCGAGGAGGCTGGCGCCTGCAGCGCCTCAACAATAAAACGCTTTTGGACATGGTGAAACCACGTCGGAAAGTCTCGACGAACATTCTTGGCCAATGCAGGAGTATTAATTATTGGGCGTTGAAAACCGCATTGAAACCCCGTGATTTTTTGCCATTTGCGAGGAGGCGCAAAAGAACCAAACCATGACGCAAAGCTCGCTATTGCGCCCCTCTCACTATTAGTCCCTGGAAGGTAGATATCCATTATCTCGCCGGCCGTAGCAAGGTTCGTAAATTATTTTATACACGCACATTAAAAGTGAAAGTTTAATGTCGTTACTCATTAGGGACCTTTCGCATCCGTACGAAAACGAACACCATAACAAACATATGTTCGCTTACGTTTTCGTATTCGTACCCTAACACGGTTTCGCAATCCGAAGAACGATAATAGAGACTTTTGGCAAGCATAAATTTCTGGTCCGTATCGCGTATCCGTATCGATTTTGTGTGTGACGTCAACAATACTTGTGTATTTCTCATACGTGATACTGCACACGAATACGGCAGCACGTATCGAACGACTTTCACACGGAAAATGTCCGTATAACATCGTCGTCTTTTTACTGTACTTTTTGCTACTTTTAGACGTTGAAATGTTTTGTCATAGTGTTTTTATGAATCTATGTGTACCCTAAGCTAGAACACGAAGGTGTATATTTGATGCGATTTTAACCATGATAAGACTGGAATTTAATGATTACTTTTGATGAGATTTTCGCAGAATTTTCCTATTTTCCTGTCTGTCTGTCAATCTGCATGCTGGTTGATCAACGTGCTAAATCTAGGGAAGGTGGGACCTTGCAAATTTGCATTTAAAAGGGGTATATACTTTCTGAAATGATACATTAGTGAAACCCAAAACAGATTCGACACTAAATTTCTCAGCCACTGTCGAGCGACTTTATTCAACTCAGGAAATGTAGGCAAGGCACTTGTCTAGTACTGATGTTGGTCTTGGTAGATAACTGCCACCATGCTGTATTAGAACCAAGTCCAGCTCAGCTACCCATGTACACGGCGCGAAAGTCTGCCAAAACTCTAAAACTACATTGACGCAACGTATCACGTGGCGATACGGATGCACAAAATTCCACTTGCGAGAAGTCTCTAATAGCTAGATGGCGTTAATTTACACTCCATGAACTTTTCTGCCCAGACAAAGTATTCAATCGATATTTTAGTAGATGTACAACAAATTAAGCAGAATATTGCATTTGAGCACATTCTACAAATACTACACAATCAACAATATATGTAACCAGAAGAAACACCAATAGTTCTAATTAATTTATTAAGAGTATACAGAGACAACAATCTCTGAAAAATACAAATATATTATTTTAATAAAAATGTTCTAAAACATATACAACACATACAGATTCACTCAATACAATTTAACTTATCTCCTTCATCTACATACATTATAAATATCCATAATTCACAAATGTAAACTTCTTACCCTAAGTAAGGGAACACAGAAGCAACCAAACTACGGTAAAAAACCATCCCACGATATATAATGCATCGTCTTACTTAATCAAATAATAAACCACTGATTGTAACAACGTGAAAATAAGATCGTAAAATTACCTTCGAGGTTGAAATGTGGCGTACCACCCTCGCTCATTAGACCCAACTGTCGTTGAGCTTCCCTACTAACAAATGCTCATTGGATAAACTGGTCACGTGACGCCGTATAGTTTACAATGCGCGAAATTTAAATGAACATAATTATAATATAACATGCATATAAACCTATCTAAATCATAATACAACTTTACTAACTAATTGACTATCTAGAATATGTTACATGTACATAATTAAATCTGAGTGAATTGAACAATTACTATGGAAGCAGATTGCTATCTTAGTCTATGGAAACACAAATTGGAAACAATTCATCAATGACAGGTCACACATACACAAGGCCTTGAAAAATTTTGGAAAATTCAATGTACACACGCGTAACGTTTTTCACCAAACTGATCCCGCAGTGAATATTCGCTTGTAATTCTCTGTGAAACAGATTGGTTTTTCACTGGCCGAACATTCATTACGGATTGACGTCACAAATACGCACGGATCGATGACGTGTTCGTTTTCGTATTCGTTTTCGTACCGATGCGAAAGGTCCGTATTACCCCAATCCGCCACCCGTTCACATTTTCTTATAAAGATTCCATGGGTCAAAGATATTGACACATTATATTCTTCATTTATTCGCAGGAAGTGATTTTATGCAAGCTTGTGCGCGGCGGGTTGGATGGCCGAATGGTAAGCACGTGCGTACTGTATCATAAAGCCTGTCATTGAGTTAACTGGCGTGGTTTCGAATCTCCAGTTGTACGTGACAAGAAGTAGGGTCGGCTGTCCAACCTCCTCGTGGGTTTACTCCGGGTCCTCTGGTTTCCTCCCATTGCTAAAGACCAATGCGCGCAAGCGAATTATTGAAATGAAATTAAACCATATGTTCCGAAATGACCTGGTTTGTGTCGAGTGGACGTTAAACCCCATTTCCCCCTCTCACGTGGACACTATTCTTGGGACTGATAATTAAAGTAGCCTCTAATAGTAAATGCAGGAGGATCGCACTACACGCAAAACAAAATTTTTACATCCAATTCTAAAAGGACGTATATATGGCTCTTTTGCTTGGAACAATAAGCACATATTAATATGATATGAGTGTATACAAAGTGATTAATAATCATTTGGGTTTTTTTTTAAATAGAAAAAATATTGTAATTTACAACCATATATATTCGGTGAAATACATGAACAGCCCAAACTGAATGGCAATCGTTTACGCTTGCTTCGTCCGTTCTAAACTTTCGGGGTTTATTTTAAAGCATTATTTTATCATTTGTCATTTAGGATATGCTTTTCTTTGCTCACTGATATTGCACCCAAAACGATAAGGTACACGACACGTGTATCATATTTTGAACTTTCATATTTGATATTAGGATCCCACATTTTCACGGCCTCATAACAACATGAATATGAATAGAAATGGGCCAATATTGAATTCTAATTTGTGTTTTTAATTTCGAGTATTATAGAAAATATTGAGTTAGAGACTCAGCTCCTTATATAATTTCGGATTTTAATTTTTAGGGCTTGTTTTGGGGAGTTACAGGCTATCTCCTTTCACGCCCAAAGCTTGCTAAACCGACACAGGACAAAGATCCCACTCAGTGGATTTGTTTTAAAACTTTAGAGTGATTGTTTATAGGGGCGGGACCCTGTGGATATTTATAATATTTGGATCGTATGTGAGGAAGATATCTTCCGTAAGTTTCAAACGAGATACACACAATACTTCTCTGTGGCATTCTTAAAATGGGAAGGGGGGATGCTCACTAGTCCGCGGGTTCAGTTCACTAGACGGCAGGTTAACTGGTGCACAGGTTTACTAGTCCACGGGTTCATTAGTCCACCGATATCTATTATTAGGGTTGGGTTAGGGTTAGGGTTAGATTTATTGATACCTATATTTATAGTATTTCTTATAGCGACAGATCAGTTCAGCGGCGGCGGACTAGTGAACCCCTCCCCGCATGTATCAGGGGTCTGACAAGCTCTCGGAAATGTTTCTCACTCTTGGTTTTTTTTACCCCCCTTTCCCTGCCGTAATAGGGGCGAGGTTCGAGGTCATGGCCTATACGGCCGGTATAGTTGTTTGGGGGACTTATTTTTGTTTCGTTTTTTTTTATGTTGTTTTTACCAACGGTGTGATAAAACCGAACAAGGGCCAAATCTATTTAAGGCCAGCTCATCTTTCGTCAAGGTTGCTGATATGTTGGCGAGATTGTAGGTTAGGGTAAGCATTAGAGCTAGTTCCAGGGGTAGGGTTGGGATGAGCGCTAGCCCTGTTTACTTCTCGTGACCTTTGACCAAACTTGAAGTTGGCCTTATCAAATGTTAATTCAAATCGTCTTCGTCCATTCTATACAAAAATGAACTTGCAAAAGGGAAGAAGAGAGACAGAGAGAATTGCCATAAATAGACGAACGACAATTGATTAAAGGGACAATAACACTCTTGCTGGCTTAGCAGCCCCAGAAAATAAATAATAGCCTTATTCTAAGTACTAGATGTTTAAGTGTCCTACCTGTTGTGTAAATTATCCATTACGACCTATTTTACTTGTCCAGAAGGTTCGAAAATATTTTAAATCAAAGTCACATTTGAAAAGGTTTACGTTAGACTTTTCAAATCGATTAGTTGAATTTTTCCAATTTTTTAAATTAGGTGTGTTAAGATGAAATTTATATCATCAATTAATTGGAATATTGTAAAATAATACAATTTGTTGACCAGAATGAAGATTGGGACATATTATTTTGTTACAACAAGAGTGTTATTGGGGCTTTAATGGTGGTCTGCATCCAGATATTATGCAGTTACCTCCCATTAGTGCGCCAAGGGGGATAACTCTCATCTTTCCTGTTTGTAAACAAAAATAAAGATGTATCAAGAGCAGCGAAGTAACGTTCGACAAAGACGAACAGATGAGCAACAAGAACCGGATTCCACCGATGACAGAGACACTACTACAAATACAGACTCTAGAAGATCAAGCGGGTAAACTGATTGAGCTTTGCTAGCAAAATTATTATGCACTTCGTCAACGACATCGGCCCTTGTGGATTCAGACCACAATTATTGAAGTTTGAAATCATAACTAATTTCAGTGGCATTTAATAATTGAACTGAAAACAATTACTGGTTATTACTAGACGACGTTTCGACTCACAAATCTTTATCAAGCTGTGGTATTCCAATCCGCTGAATATGACAGACTAACGATGGCATCAAGAGTTGATTATGGTCTAGATGTTGATTAATCATATAATGTCTAATTAATAATTTTTCAGATATAATTTATGACACAAAGTAAAGCCTTGCATACTGCATGTTTAACAAAGTATTGTTTATGCATGTACATAATGTCCCCTCATATTTTATCATGGCTTGATAAAGACTCAAAAAAGCTAGCTGAAAAGTTGCTCAGTGGTAAAGTATTGTACATATTCCATAAAAATTAATGGTCAGTGAAATTTTTCATCATGCCAAGAGATGAGATTGGACCCCACAGGTCCCTTACTTGATACAGATAATGTTCATACCAGTGACATGCCAGTTTTGAGAAACAAATTCAGTTATATCTCAACATTGGCCAGAAATTTAAATGGTAGGTCTATATTTATAGGTCTATATGTGGGCCTAAATGTATACATGTGTACTAATTTTTGTTTTCTCTATTTCCAGTTGGTGTGAGTTTTTAGCATCAATTATTCTTGCTGTAATACTGCTGATTATAATTATATTACTGGTCATTCCTTCTCCAATAGAACCGAAAGCTTTCAGGTATAATTTTACTACATATCATTCCTTTTCCAATAAAACCTAAAGCTTTCATTCCTTCCCCAATAAAACCTAAAGCTTTCATTCCTTCTCAAATTAAACCTACAGCATTCATTCTTTCTCCAATAAAACCTAATTTTTTCATTCCTTCTCCAATAGAACCTAAAGCTTTCAGGTATAATTTTACTACATATCATTCCTTTTCCAATTAAACCTAAAGCTTTCATTCCTTCTCAAATTAAACCTACAGCATTCATTCTTTCTCCAATAAAACCTAATTTTTTCATTCCTTCTCCAATAGAACCTAAAGCTTTCAGGTACATGTATAATTAAACTACTTGTCATTTCTTCTCTAATAGAACCTAAAGCTTTCATTCCTTCCCCAATAAAACCTAAAGCTTTCATTCCTTCTCAAATTAAACCTACAGCATTCATTCCTTCTCCAGTAGAACCTAAGGCTTTCAGGTATAATTAAACTACTGGAGGAAGGTCATCTTACTAGCCTCGTAGGTTTTCTCTGGATCATCTGGTTTCCTCCCACTGCTAAAGACCCTTACATGAAAGTGAATTATTGAAAAATTCAATAAAAGAACTAGTTTTTGTCGTGTGGATGTTAAACCCCAGTTCCCTTCTCTTTCTTTAATTTCGAGGATCATAGCTCTCGAAAACCATCATGAAATGAAAACTTAGAAACGTTTACAATGAATTCAACCACAGTGATATTACTTTATTTTAGTGTTGAAAAAGCTCCTGAGTTAATAGGGGCATTAACTCCCAACACCAAGTTACGTAGTGCTCAACGTGTGTATATTGGAGAAGTGAATGGTCCGGAATCAATATGTGTAGATGGAGGTAAGGGGGTTATATTTTTTGACGCAGTTAGTATAATTCAGCGGCAAGGCTCAGTGAATATGGAAATATTCTGCTCCGACTGGGCTAATGAAGATGGGCATATGTCATACAGCCTACTCTTATATCGAATTCGAACTGCCAATGGATCTTTTACATGCTCACCTATGTGTACTTGGGACCTTGGTTTTTCGTACTATCCAAACGACTAGACAGCTGTTGTTGTCAGGCCCTCCGTCCTGCACCACTGAAATTAGGAAACCGCATCTGTCTTAGCCAACCAGGATCGAACCCCCATCTCCAGGCTAGCGAACCTGCGTCTTCTACCCACTGAGTTCAGACTGGTTCCCCATATCTGCTTGGACGGCCATATTAGCGATTAATACAGATATGGTGGTCTGGATCTATTCCACTCAATATTTTGAAATCTGATGGCCTAGAAAGATGTTTAAAGGATTGTCACGTGAAAAAATGTCAAAATATTAACTTATATAACATTTAAAGCTAGAAAAAAGCCTTGCGATATGCACATAATGCATCTTTATTAGCTTTATTTATGTCTATTTTTAGAACATGTTTACACTGGAACAATGGATGGTAAAATATTAAATATTCACAAAGGAAAAATAACTGTCTTGGCTCAGCTTGGTGAACCGCCTTGTGGTAAAGTATTTTAGAAATATTGATCGTTAAATATAAGATTCTTTCATATTTACTGGTTTCTTTAAACCCCTTGCTACCGGTGTCCAATTGGATTTCGGATATTTTATAGGTAGTTTTGAGGATGAACCGACATGTGGACGGCCATTGGGTATGAGACTAGATCACAATGGTTATCTTGTTGTAGCAGACGCATACCTGGGTCTATTTAAAGTTAACGTAGCCACAGGTATGTAATAAGATAATTATTCTCTTTTACAGGCGTTTAAATAGATGCTAGTGATCTAAGCCTCCCTCTAACTTGTTGAGGGAGCTGATATTTAATGAGGAATAATTTTGATATTTAATTGATTAGGAATGTATTATTTAATTAGGAATATATACTGAGCGCCAGTCGCATGGAATTAACCATCTGTGTCATACTTTTGGTTTTGACCCCTCTGACTTTGTACCGTTGATTACAGATTAAACATCCATAAGTGTACAAATGTGTTGTTATTGATGTGTTCCCATTTGAATATTGTTCACAATAAGAAGCAAAATAAATGAGATACGTTTACAGGATCATTTTGTTAAACGAAAAACTAAGTGATGCGTTTTCTATGGTGCTCAGTATATTTCAAACATCCATATCCATAAATAAAAATGAGCAGGGAAAGGCCCAATGGAAAATGGCAAAAGTTGATTAAGTCATTGATGGTTACATTCTGTGAAATTTTCGCCCCACCCCTAAGTTGCAGGCCCTCATTTTAAAAATGGAGAAGGGTGTTATGAATATGACCCAGTACCCCACTTCCAGCCATTTAATGTCAGTGTATATTCCCCCTACCAATATGAATTATTATATTTCTTCAGGAGATGTCCATTCTTTGGTTCTGTCAACTCAGATGATTAGCGGAACACAAGCCAAGTTTTTTAATGATCTAGATATTGCTCAGGATGGTACCATATATTTTACTGATTCCAGTACCAAATGGGGCAGACGCCACAATCGCTATGCTATCGTTGAAGCAGACGATACTGGCAGGTAAGAAAAACAGAATACCTGTGCATGATTTGCATTTTTTGCTAAATTTTTTTGATTGAATGTAAATCAGTTTATACATTGCTATTACATTATTATATGCGTGGCGGCCTATTTGTGTTAATTTCTAGGTCCCAAATATTAGCGATTTAGCTTCTTTAATCAAAGCCAAAATGCATTCAGATTGATTATTTATCATTTATGAAACAGAATCAAAATAGCAACACCAGATAATCACCTGGCTTGGGATTCCATTGGATGAAAAACAGGCCCATCAAAAAGATTTTACAAAACATAAAGATGGTGTTGTCTTGTTATATCGGAATATCATGACATTATTCATGGAATCCGACAATAAAATGACTTGTAAATTTTCAGCAATTGTCCTTTACATTATCTAGTTTTTAACTATTATAGCGAGAACAGTTAACTCTTTATCTGATCTCCCATAATTTAAATGACAACATTGGTTATATATTTATAGATTATTGAATATGTTGATAAATTATTGAATGTATTTTTCGATTAATGAATGTATTTATAGATTAGTAATCTATTTATAGATTATTGAATGTATTTATAGATTATTGAATGTATTTATAGATTATAAAGTAATGTTTATAGATTATTGAATGTATTTATAGATAATTGAATGTATTTATAGATAATTGAATGTATTTATAGATTATTGAATGTATTTATAGATTATTAAAGTTTAATCCTAAAGATAAATCGGTTGAACAGTTAGTCAGTGGTCTGAGTTTTGCTAACGGTGTTCAATTATCATCAAACGAAGACTTTCTACTTGTCTGTGAAACAACTAAATATAGAATATGGAAGTAAGTAAGGTTTCATATTTATGACAACATCTTTAGTCATTCAGTGGTGATGCGAGCGGGAGCTACGGTGGCTCTGTGAGTAGAAATTTGGTTTGTTAACCGACAGTGTTCGAACCCTGTGTTTGCCAAGGAAGTTCATCAGGATTTTCCGACGTGGTTCGTTCTTGTCATAGGTGCAGGACCGAGAGCCAGATAAGGAAAAACGTATAGCTGTTTGGATGGGAGGAAAAAACGAGTTCCCATGTACACATTCGTTTGCACGAAAAATATCCATTGGGAGTTAAAATTTGATATAAGAGTAGGCCGTAGTACCGCTGTCCGGGCAATAATCTCCATGCACTAAGTATATGCTCAAAAAGTCTGATGATGTTATGATTTTTGAGCTGAGACAGTTTTATGTCTCATAATAAACTCTTGAAATGCAATAAGGTGGGTGCATTTTTAACTTCTGATGGTAGTTTATTCCAAAGTGTTTCTGAATTATACTGGAAAGATCGCTGTCCAAATAAGCTTAATTTTACTTTGGGGACATAAACATCTACATCTGGTTGACTCTATTTTTTCCAACGTGGTTTGGTCTTGGGTGCAGGACAGAGGGGCTGATAAGGACAATGTCTAGTCCTTTGGATGGGATGAATTAATTGTAGATCGTAGCCAGTTTTTCCTCATAGCAGTCTGCATTGCATCTCCCCATTTTTAATATCCCAGTCGGAGCAGAACAGTAAAACGTTAAACACAAGTATATTTCATTTCATTTAAGGTATCATTTACAAGGATCAAAGCGAGGTGAAATGGAAATATTTGCTGAGAATTTACCTGGTATTCCTGACAATATACGTCGAACACCACGAGGTACCTACTGGGTGGGACTAGCCGGGGCTAGGTTCGCAGGAAAATTCAGTTTCTTAGATTACGCAGCAGATAAACCATGGTTACGAAAAATAATAACAAAGGTTTGTTGTTAATGAAAATTTAATTAGTTTTAATTCCATTAACCCCTCAAGGATAGAGAGTTTTAAACCACATTTTAATTCCATTCTATTTAGTTTTCATAGATTATCTCCCTTGAAGATTAATGTTCTCAGTAGTTTGGTCATGTTTTTATTTGTAAATATTGTAGTTATAATTAGTACATTGTATATTCTGTATTTCAGATCGTTTCACAGGAAACGTTAATTAAACTCGTGCCCAAATATGGTCTTCTGATTGAATTAAATAACCAAGGGGAGATAATCCGTAGTTTTCACGATCCCACTGGAGAGAAAGTGCCTGCTATTAGTGAAGCTGAAGAGAAGGATGGAGTTGTCTACATTGGGTCGTACAATTTACCGTATATGAGTAAATTAAATCTCCAAGGTTTATAGTAGGCCTCATGTTAGAATTTAACTAGACTCTCACTTTAATAATCGGTATAAAAATTTAATTTGACAAGATCATAAAATGTGTGACCCATGACAGCAAAATGTGTCTGAAGTCAACAATCATTGATTATGATAAATGAACAAAAATGTCAAAATAGGCTTTGCTTCATTTGTCAAATCTTGTACTTTTCGTGTCCTATTATTAAAAAGATAATTTTAGCCTATTTTTACATTTTTAAGGACATGCGACTCATTTTGCTATCACAGGTCACCATATGGTTGAATCAGAGCTTATTTGTCAATGCATAGCAACCTGCGTCAGCTATTTCCTGTCAACATAAGAGCTCTTACAACTGCCATTAACTTGTTTCCATGGATATAACATCACGAGATGAGGGAGATTTGTCACGTGACTTTATAAAAAGACAAAATGGAAGTGAACGAAGGCATCCACTTTTCAAATGTTGATGATGTCGACAATAAAGCAGTAATAGAATTATGGGAAGACCGACCATGCCTTTTGGGTGCGTATTTTACGGTATTCACCATTTTGAAGATCACATATCAATAAATTAACAGTCTTGTAATCGCTATCAGTTCGGAGTGAAGATGAGCGCTCCAAATTCAGTTCTTCTGAGTCCCTAATTTGATCAACATGAGCACACATGCAACTGGTTGAAAGCAGTTGCTCTCAGTTGCAAAGTCGACGTAAGCCCCGCATAAAACATATTTTAGTTAAATTTCAACTTCTAAACATCATTTAAACTTTCTTTTATTATTTGACATCTGAATCATGTTGATGAATGCTGGGAACAATGAGTATTCTCTAGAATAATTGATGTACGTACCGATAATATACCCAACTAATATTTACTGATGGATTGTAAATAATTTTCCTGCTTCAGTATTTCTAACACAGGGACATAAATATCCAACTTAAAACATACATACTGGGAGATTAGATAAAGAGCTGGCACTTCTCACTATTATAGTTAATAACTAGATAATTTAAAAAGAAACTTGCTGACAATTTCAGTCAAATAGTTCCACTCTGAACCAAAAATTTAGTGATTGAAATTTCGACCTAGCATTACTAAAGTCAGTAGGATGAAAAACAGAGTCTTGATTATCATGAATGAAAGTTGAGCAGCAAATCGGATCCTAATGCAGTAAGTATCACAGGCTAGTGATGCCTTCGAGAGTTGATTATGGTCTGGATAAGTTAATGTCTAATTAATAATTTAGATAACATTTCAGGCCTAAAGAAGAACATGTAACAGGCAGATTCAGATCTTGCATAATGTATGTTTAAAAGGAAACTTTTATTTGTAACCAAATCCAATGGATGTAGTCATTTATATTGTTTTAGGTGTGTTATTCAGTTAGTGCTTAAGGATCATTTCTTGATCCAGTAAGAACAACAATTATTTAGATTAACAATAATTGCTTAGATCAAGAACAATTATTTAGAACAATTGTTTTCATTAAGAATACATGTAATTGCTTAGATTAATATCAATTGTTTGGATTTAGAACAATTGTTAACATTAAGAATATTTGCTTGGATGAAGAACAATTGCTTAGATTAAGAACAATTGCTTAGATTAAGAATAATTACTTAGATTAATTGTTTGGATTAAGAATAATGTGAATAATTGTTCAATTTTAAAATAGTATGAATAATTGTTTAGAATAAGAATTATATGAACAGCTGTTTAGATTAAGATAATATGAATAATTGTTCAGATTTTTAAAAATATTAATAATTGAACACATGTATGTATTTAGACTTAGCAAAATATGAATATGTTTATATCATATGAATAATTGAATATGTATATAGACTAAGATTAATATGAATATGTATATATTATATGAATAATTGTTTAGATGAAGAACAAATGAACAGATGAATTGTTTATTAGTGGTATTGGTTTCGAATTGGATGTATTGAATGTATATTTTTTACTGTTTTATTGAGCTGACATTCCCAGTTATTGTGTTTAAATGGCATTAAATAATAAAAGATTAAATCTTTCTTATGTTTTGTTTTTAATATTTGGGATAAGCAGGGCATGGATTTCTTGGTTGTCGGAGTAGGGGTGGTTGGTTTGGGAGGCCAAACTGTTAACCCATGGGCCTTAGATGATAAGGTCTATCGTAGAGTCAACTGGTGAGGTTTCAAATCCTGGTTTGTATATGACAAGGACTCGGGTTTCCTTTTACTGCTAAAGAGAAAGAGAGAGAAATGGAGTTTAACATCCACTCGACACAAACTAGGTCATTTTGGGACTAACGTAAGGTTTCAATTTTATTTCAATAATTCACTTGCGCATAGGAGTCTTTGGCAGTGGGAGGAAACCCACGAGGTTGAGAAGGCGACCCTATCTCCATGCCACATAGGCTCACACCAGGGATCAAAACCACAGCCGCAAGCCAGAGGTGACCGTGCACTCTAGACCACTAGGCCATCCCAACCCCTCTTTACTGCTAAAGACCTCTAAGCACAAGCGAATAATTGAAATAAAATTGAACCATATGTTAATCCCAAAATTACCTAGTATATGTGGAGTGTGGAGATTAAACCCCCCTCTCTCTCTCTCTCTCTCATTCTCAATCTGGGGCCTTTTTCACGAAATTTTAACGAAGATAAAAATCCAAATTTAAGTAATTTGATTGGATCTGTTCAGTGCATACATGTATAGTATTAGAGTGGGGGAGGTCAAAACGGCGGCAATGCTTTGAATGTTTTTTCAACATTATTTCTAAGAATATAAGAGAAACAAATTATGCTCAAGCCTATAGATTATATGTCATAAACCAACTAATTGATTTTAGTGCTAAGCCAGTCAAAATTGAAGTATCTAATAAAATTTGGATTTTATCTTTAGTTAAGATTTCGAGAAACAGGGCCCTGTAGTCTAAATACCATCTCCAGCTGCCTGGCTTCCATTACATTAGACGATGACGGACTTGGAGATTCAATTAATTTTATAAAACAGGCTAATGTACAAAAACTGAACTTAACCCTGTTTGCGACACCTTTCACAATTATAAAACTAATTTTATTTTGATATCAAAGATATTTCTCATTAACAAAAGTTGAGTAAATTCTGAGAATGCTTTGTAAAATCGGGGTCAGGTCTAAAGGTTTAATCAAATAGTAAGTGCAGGGGGACTGCATCACACATAATTTACACAAAAACAAATATATGGACAAGACATCGCAATCAGAGACCACAAACAAACAATTCAAAAAGAGTGAATGGATCCGGGGGTTAGCGGTAACACAGACTTCACTTAAATTTGAAAACAATAGGGAATATAACTCAAAGAAATCGTTGTATAGTGTCAGCATAAGTCAAGATAAGATAAGATAAGATAAGATTGTATTGCATCGAAACGTCCATTTAGGACAGCATACAATATAAACATGTATATATAATAACAATATGACACATAATATTTACATACATGTATAAGATAATGGTAATTTTAATCTAGCTTATAATAATAATAATAACATATATAGATTTACTAACAGGACAACATTATGTAATGTACACATTCACCTCAAACGGGTTTGATATTGGCACAGTAATCAATACAATTATGATGCAAGGGCAAAGATATTATAAATACATAAATGACAAGACTTAGCATCGTTATTACATGGAAAAATCATGTATGATAATGATATGAATCAAGTAATATAATATGGAAAAGTAGAGAATAATTTTGATACAAGAGAGACAGGCTACACATTTTATGACCTGAGATTCAAGGCAGTGGCTTTATATGTGTTTTTAGCTTTTGATACGAGAGCGAAATCAAATTTGGTGGTAACTTCATCGAACTGAAACGCATTAAATTTACATGTAGTATTTTGTTTATATGAATGTATTGTGTATGTGCATGTATTATTAAATGTATATGACTATGTATAAATGTATATGCATGCTGTCCGTAATGGACGTTTTGATGCGATAAACTTATTATCTTATCTTATCTTATCTATGCTACAAGAAATATGAATGCGAGCATATTGTATTAATTCTACTATACAAGTAACCACATCTGTGAAATGTATCAAACATGTAGACTAAAAAAATGCACGAAATCTACAAAGAAACGTTATTCAATGGAATCGAGGTATATTGAATACATTTAGGGCACATAGGCCTATTATTCTAACCGTCACAAAAAAGTGTAAAGGTCTTAGATTAATGTAACGTTTCAAATGCTAATATAAAGCCCGACATTATCTATCCGTTTTTCTTTTCGATTATTTGAATATTTTGGTTTAAAGTTGGAACAATTTCCCGCATCACGCCGATAATCTGCAAGTCACGTGAGGTCATCAGACACGTGGTTCAATCTGTCAAGTCAAGATGGCGGTGTTATTGAAGTTGTGTCAGAAACTTGTCATTTCCGAAATTTTGGATTTCTTGGTTGTTATGTAGGCTAATTGTTAGCCTATTAGTAAGTGGTTTACTGTCAAGTAAAAACATTTTTTTTGATAGCCTTTCTGTTATTCAGATCAATTCTTTCACCAGGGAATCAGGTAGCTAGCTGGCTGTGTTTCAGTTTGTCAATTTGTTTCCTTGAAAATGTCAACAACAGTATTATCTATTTATTTACGCTTAAAGGGTAAAAAACGTTTTTGCTTTCAAATTTTAAGTGTAAATTATGGAAACACCTGAAGTCAAACATCAGATTTCTTGGTCCTGCTTCTTCAATTATTGGTCAAAATCTGTGAATTATAAAAATATTACCGGTAGACATTTCCAGGACCAGATTTTCAAAGTTCAGTCATTAATTTATAATTTCATCTGATTTTTTTATTCTCCCTGCCCATTCATAAACTTGCTCAAAATAAAGTAATTTGACTGAATTTTCATTATATTCACAATACATTATCTATTTTTGAACTCTTTTCTCTAAATGTTCATAATGCCTGTTTTTAAAGCAGTGTCATTTAACAATAGGTGAGTTAACAGCTTGTAATAATAGCCAACAGGTGCTTGATTCTTATAAAGTTTGAATAATCAATCAGTGTTCTATCTTTTATTATATTATCAATCTACAATTATTCATGGATTCATATGCAGTTCGCCTAGAATTTTCTTTCATTGTAAACTACAATTGTGGCTAAACCCTTATCTCTTCTGTTACTATAGTATTGTAAAATCAATGGTAGTTTTAGATATTATGAAAATCATTCATTGGATGTTTGAAGGTAAACTTACTTGTTTGATTCTTCTTGCAGTCTTACAACAACTTTCTTTTTGGTGTCAATTGGAGTAATAGTGTTAGTTACAAACTACTGGTATAGTTTGTTATTACAATATTAATATGTTTTTTTTACTATGCTGGAAGATAAATTATAATTTAGTTTGTCTCTTACGGTCTTTTCTTGAGTTCAAATCCTAATACTTATATGTTTAACCTTTAATAAATACTTCAAATATTGTGACTTTGGTTTGGAAAAATGTATAGAATTCATAAATGTAAAAGTCTGTCTTCTTGGTTAATTTTGTTGTATTGTTCACACATGCACGTATTTATAAATTATACTGTTATGTTTTCTCTGTAACTTTGTTACCTTAAAGCCTGTCATTGTGGTTTCGATTCCTTGGTTGTACGCTTGTGCAACTTCACAGGTTTTCTCCAGATCCCCAGGTTTCCTCCCACTGCTAAAGACCCCAACACGCACAAAAATTATTGAAATGAAATTGAATCATATGTTAGTCCCAAAATGACCTAGTTTATGTTGAGTGGATGTTAAACCCCCTTTCTCTCTTTCTGTTTCTCTTTTATGTCCCATCCAAACAACTAGATACTGTTCTTTAGGAAGACCTCCCATCCTGCACCACTCATGCATCATAAAATGATCAGTGTACTAGTTAAATACACGTATATAAAGATAATGTGTAGGTCTCTATACAATCTATGTATCATTATTGTACATAATCTCTTCGTCAGACAAATGCAGTGCGCTTCTTTTGTCAAAACGGTTAAACATACATTATGGGAGAGCAAAAACTGACTTTTGTCGGTCTTCCTTTGAGCCTCAGATGTCATAGAAATTATAAATTAGATCTTTATTTAAACAACAAGCCCAAAATGAACACTGTAGACCCACGGATGACTTGGATTGGGCTCGGATTAAAACAGGATTTCGTCGACTGATTTAATCACTATGGCGTCGTGGGTGGGGTTTCTCCGTGACGTTGACGTCATCATACTTCCGGAAATTATTCATAAAAGACAGTGATGACCGAGGCTATACACAAGCTTCACTAGATACCGTTTAAACATTACTTGATGATCGAGACTATGTAGGTGGAGTTAACGCCTGTCAATCAACAATCGGCCATAGTGGGAAAAGGGTGTCGATGATTTTAACCACCATTTCTAGTAAAAAATTATAGTGGTAACAACTTTGTTCAGGATAAAGTTATTTGACTGAAATTTTCAATATATTCTTGTTTCAACATCTATTTTTGAACTTTTATAGCAAGAATGGCTAACTCCTTGTCAAAATCTCCCATAATGTATCTTTAAAATGTTCAGTGTATTAGTTCAGTAAATATAATATACAACAGGCGGTCTAAATACAGTCATTTGGATGGGATGATAAAGATCGATAGTTTATCTGTGTATCATGTTTAATAGATACACTATCTATCTTTATTGTACCATCCAAAGGACTACACATTGTTACTGGTCCTTACTGGTACTTGTTAAAATGGTCAGTGTGCTAGATAAGTATATAAAGATATGTAACGATTAGTATACAATCTATGTATCAAGTTGATAGATAAACTCTTGACTATCTTTATCTCATTAACAACAAACATGATCAAATTACTTCATGTCCTTTAATATATCACAGTCAACTTTAACATTGGTTTATATATACTGGTCTATATTCACCAACAGGTGCTTGTTTTTACAACATGGATCTAGTTATAATACAGGTAATAATTTAATAGGTAGATTTTACAATACATGGATCAACTAATACGAAAGGTAATAATTTAATTGGTAGATTTTACAATACAACATGGACCTGCTAATACAAAAGGTAATAATTTAATTGTGTACATTTTTAAGTCGGGGTATAAATATTGAAATATTATAAGAAATATCTTGGCTTATAAACACAAGTCTGTATTCATTCTCAGAGTATTTATTCTCAGACTTAAGTTGAGAATTTACTCAAAATTGTTCACATTTTTTTAAAATAGAATATAGCACTTTATAAAATTTATGTTGTTTTAATGTATTAAATACACCAATAAGAAACAATGTGCAAAGTGTATTGAAATGTAGCATGATAGTAAAATTCAGAAGTGGTATATCCATATAAGTGTATTAATTTTAGTGAAATCTAATTCTATTATGTCTTGTATAAGGATTAGATATAAAGACTGTTTTATATAGGTCTATCTGTATTCACAAACAGGTGGTTGTTTATACTATACAACATGTTAGTTTGTTAGTAGAATTTAATGTAGTATACGTTGCAACATGTTCGTAAGTAGTTGTGTCGCTCCGAATATGAAAGGTGGTACATAAATAATAAAAAGAAAGTTTGCTGAGATTTAACAGGATTCTAAATGATATGATATATAAGGATTAAAGAAAGTGCTTTAGGGAGTACCAGAAAAGCTATTCATACAATTATAAAAAGAAATTTTGTTAATATTTAACATGGGTCTGTGTTAACCAACAGAAAATTTTGAAACAATTCACCTAGTTTAAGTATAGGCTTCAATATGTTTCGAAGTAGTTGGGTGGGTCTGCTTACATAAAAGGTAATAATTTAATTGTGTACATTTTTCACTTGTATCAAAAAACGTATGACAGAATACAAGGAAAGTTGTTTATGCTATAAAAATAAATTTTGTTGTGATTTGATATGAGTATCAGTTCAGCAATATGTAAAGATACATTATGTAAGATTTTGATAAAGAGCTGACCATTCTTGCTATGATAGTTTGAAAGTAGATAATGTAAAATGAAAATATTGAAAATTTCATTCTGAGCCAAGTTATCACTGTTTGTAGTGTTGACAAAATGTGTGCATAGTGGAAACCAGGGCACTGGTATTCAAGACTTAGTCTCACTTTCCAATTTTTAAATTAAATTTTTAATCGCAAACCATTCTAATCTAGTTAAAATCTTGATGCCATCGAGAGTTGATTATGATCTTGTTTTGTCAAAAAAAGGCCTGCAATGGGCAGATTTATGTCTTACGTAATGTGTGTTTAATACAGGCCTGGAAGTATCAGTTTTAGTCGACCTTACAAAATGGCAGTCACACAGCTTAACTAGTACCAGATATTTGAACTTTATGTTCGTCATGGATTAATATATTAAATCATACATGTATTTTTAGAAAACCAGAAAAAAGACAAATCGATGACAGCTAATGTCTGTGGACTTGGCACATGGTTCTTAATCTCCGGGCTTGTAATTAGAATCTATTTTTTTTTTTTTTCAGAATTGAATTTCTATTGAAGATGGAGTTTGATACATTCTGAAGTATGATATTATTACTGTATCGTGGTGGAGTTGTATTTCTACAGTAGATCCAGTGACACAGGGATCAAGGATTAATACTGGTGTTAGGCCCAGTGTTACTATTTGTACTTTCTCGTTGGACTTTAGTAGTGGTATACTTGTCTTAACGTCTGCTTCCACCGAAGGTGATTTCAAAGACCAAGTGGTAAATCCATCTACATGTACATAACTGTTTGTTGTACCTTTGTGGGATTCGGTTCATTCGCTCATTTGTTTGCTGCTATCACAAAGTGGTGTAAGGCCTAGTGTTAACATTTGTACTTACTTATTGTACATTTGTGGACTGAATACGAGGGTGATATTACAAACAAAGTAGTAGATCTATCTGCAGTACTGTTTTGCGGACTTTTTTGTATACAGTGTTCGTTTATGGAATTAAATGTCCGCTTCCACTGATTGTGATATGTCACACAACATATTGGTGCAGCCATCTACATAACTGTTTGTTAGATAATTGTGGAATACAGTTTGTTCGTTCCTGGATTTTAATGTCCAAAGACACAATGTGGTATAAGGCCTGTTATTACTGTTTTATGGTTGTGAAACTACATGTACAGTGTTCCGGCTTTTTGTTGAAGATCCATAGATGATAGATTGATCAATTTGACACATGAATGAAGGATTAATAGTTACAGATTTTTGAGGACATAATGGGTTACAGTAGTCAACCAGTGTTAATATTTTAAACACTACAATGTGCTGATGGATGGGTGAAGGATTGAAATAATAAAGCTTTTTTCATTGTTATTGGTATAAGGCCTAGTGCTATACTTGTGAAACTACCACGTGTTGGCATACAGTTGATAGATTAATTAAAGTGATTTAAGGCCTATGGTGTTTTGTACGTGTGAAACAACCATGTGCTGGCATATAGTTAATGGATTTGAATAAAGTGCTATAAGGCCGTTAACTAGTGTTTTTTGCTGGCGTATAGTTGATGCATTTAAATAAAGTGCTATAAGGCCTATAACTAGTGTTTTGTACGTGTGAAACTACTACGTGCTGGCATATAGTTGATGGATTTATAAAAAGTGCTATAAGGCCTTTAAAGTGGTCCAAGGCCTTTAACTAGTGTTTCGTACGTGTGAAACTCCACATACAAGTAGTTAGTTAAAGAATTATTACATGCTCTTATTGTTTCGTTTTTGTGATGTGAACTTTATTGTTTGAACTTTATTGTTTCCCGAAGATTTCACCAGTAATGTAATCAAACATATTCTGGAGCTGATTTTAAGCTTTGTTGAAGGAGAAAACGGCTGTGTAAAGACTATGATGGAGATTTGAATGGATACTATACTATAAATTGTAAGTTGATACCTTATCCTCTCATTCTATTTACGATAAAGATATTTTTCTGTTTTATCCTCTCAGGGGGAATTGAGTGGTTGAATGGTTAGCACGTGCGGGCTCTATCATAAGGTCTGTCCGTGAGCCAGTTCATGTTGTTTCAATTCCCAAGTTGTATGTGACAAGGAGTAGGGTCGCCTATGCATCTTTGTGGGTTTTCTCTCTTTCTCCTCCGGTTTCCTCCCACTGCTAAAGACCCCTACACGCAAGCGATTTATAGAAATTTAATTGAACCATGTGTTAGTCTCGATATGACCTAGTTTGTGTTGAGTGGATGTTTAACCCCATCTCTCTCTTTTTATCCTCTCAGGGAGCCACAGTGGCTTGCTACCCTGGAGGTCCTGGTGTTGGCTGAGAAAGTTACTCGGGATTTTCTGCCGTGGTTTCCCCATTTTTTTTGGTTTGGATCCCCCTTGTAAAAGGTGCACGACGGAGGTTCTGACAAGTACAGATGTCCAATTGTTCGGATGCGACAAAAAAAACAAAGATCGTGTGTACACATTGGCATGCACGTAAAAAAACTGGAATTTGATATAAGAGAAGGACATGGTGCCGTTTTCTGGGCAAAATTTCCGTCATGGCAGACTGTATGACCAGGCTGAGAAAATAGCTCTGGATTTTCCAGCTTGGTTCCTCATTGTCAGTAGTGCAGGACGAATAGAAAGGACCATGGTCATGTGTACATGTACATGTTGGATCATATGTAAAGGAACCTTTGACACTGACTGCATCTTCATTATCATACGGCACTGTATCATACGGCCTGCCATTGAGTCAACTGGCGTGGTTTCGAATACCCGGTTGTAGGTGGCAAGGAGTATAGGGTCGCCTGTCCAGCCTCCTGGGTTTACTCCGGTTTCCTCCCACTGCTAAAGACCCCTATGCGCAAGCGAATTATAGAAATAAAATTAAACCATATGTTAGTCTCGAAATGACCTAGTTTGTGTCGAGTGGACTTTAAACCCCATTTCTATCTCTCTCTCATTAACCAAGTCGGTGCTGAAAATTAGGACGTTAAACCCTGCACTTCATTTCACCAATATATTATTAAAATGGCCTATAATGGGCACAATAAACAGGGTAAAAATAAAATTTATGTTATTTTGATTTAGGCAGAATATTGAGGGAGTCCAATTGTTATTTTCAGAATCTTGGTGCCATCGGTATAAAAATGGAAATATATGCAATGAAAAATCTCAACCAAATGAATGAATTTGATGAATTCCAGTTGGAGCATCAACTTGGAAAATTGAAATGGCATCCATATAAATATAGCCAGGTGGGTCTGTGTGTAAAGTTTTATGTCAGGGGCCTGTTATACGAAATTTTAACTAAGATAAATCAAAATTTTAGTAATTTGATTGGATAATATTAGACTGTTTTGGTGCTTAGCCAATCAAATTTGAAAGTACATGTAACTACTAAAATTTGGATTTTATCTTTGGTGAAGATTTGGAGAAACAGGGCCCCGAATATATATTTCAGTACCGGTATGTTATTGAGAACAGTGGCTCAGTGGCGATGCGCTTGTTCACTAAATGGGAGATTGAGGGGTTGATCCCAATGTTAACCAAGAGTGTTCCCCAGAATTTCCAAGCTAAGTCATTAGTGAAGATGGCAGCCCTGACAAGGAAAAGAGTATTCGTCCTTTGGATGGGACAGCAGTCTGAGGTCCTGTGTATGTGTTTATGTGCACTTAAAAGAACCCTTGGCAATTGGAATTCAAGAAAGGGCAAATTTTACCTTATAGCACACTGTATGGCATATGTCAGTCTTCATTGGCCCAATTGGTGCTGAACAGTTGGAGGTTAGACCCCATTTCATTTCATTTGAGATCATTTATAAGAATTTTATTATGATGTCATATGTGGATTGTGGGTTAGGGTTGGCCCAGGGTTAGGGTTAGGGTTAGCCCTGTTTACATCTCGGGACTTTAACGAAATCTACAGGTCCTAGCCCTAACCCTAACCCACAATCTATATATGACGTCATATGTGCTAAAATGCGTAGGACCGTCTTCAATCTAGCGTTCTCTGTATTTTATAGGATGAGAATGTTGTTTTCAATGACTGGGATGTGACAATGTATTTAACTCGCCATGAAAGAAGATTCGGTTTTTCTGTGATGGGCGGTGTTGACGAGGGCTTTAATCCCAGAATTGATGATATTTCTAAAGGTAGGTGTAACTAACCATAAGACTTGACAATATTTCTAAAGGTAGGTGTAACTAACCATAAGGCTTGACGATATTTCTAAAGGTAGGTGTAACTAACCATAGGACTTGATGATATTTCTAGAACTAGCCATACAGACTTGATGATATTTCTAAAGGTAGCTGTAACTAACCATAAGACTTGACGATATTTCTAAAGGTAGGTCTAACCAAACATAAGACTTGACAATATTTCTAAAGGTAGGTGTAACTAACCATAAGGCTTGATGATATTTATAAAGGTAGGTGTAACTAGCCATGAGGCTTGATGATATTTCTAAAGGTAGGTGTAACTAGCCATAAGACTTGATGATATTTCTAGAGGTTGGTTTTCATTAGCCCAGTCGGAGCAGAACAATAGGACATTAAACTCCCATTTCATTTCTAAAGGTAAATGCTACTATTCATACAGAGAGAGAGAGATGGGGTTTAACACCCTCTCAACACAAACTAGGTCATTTCTGAACTAACACATTGTTCAATTTTAATTCAATAACTTGCTTGCACATAGGGGTATTTAGCAGGAGGGAGGAAACCTGGAGACCCAGCGAAAACCCAGAGAATGGAATAAAAAAACACCAGTTGACTCAATGACAGACCTTATGATACAACGCGTACATGTAGATGCACACAGGCTAACCATTCGGCCATTCAACCCACAGCTTTTCATGCAGGATTAATGATATTTCTAATGATAGGTAGAACTCTCCATACAGGAAATTTGATGATCAAGGCCCAAGTTCACAAAGCATTCTCAAGCTTAAGTTAAGGATTTACTCAAAATTGTTCTCCTTATTTTAACTAAAATATAGCTATTTATAAAACTTTTGTTGTTTTAATGTATCAAATACATGAATAAGAAACTATGCGCAAAGTTTTGTGTTTCTGGATCAAAGATATTTCTCATAAACAGTGATTGAAAGTTGAGCAAATTCTCAACTTAAGTATGAGAATGCTTTGTGAACTCGGGGACTGGTCACAAAGCTTTATATTTAGATCAAGGGGTTGTATGGCTGAATGGTTAACATATGCACGCTGTACCTTAACGCCTGTCATTGAGTCTACTGGTGGGGTTTCGAAATCCCCGGTTGTATGTGACAAGTAGTAGGGTCGTCTGTCCAACCGCATGGGTTTTCTCCGGGTACTCCCATTTCCTCCCACTAACCATTCAGCCCCCCTCCTCCAATCTAAATATAAATCAAACCATATGTTAGTCCTGAAATTACCTAGTTTGTGTCGAGTGGAGTGGACGTTAAACCCCATTTCTCTTTCTCTCTCTCTCTCTCTCTTTCTCTCTCTCTCTCTCTCTCTCTCTCTCTGAAATGTTAGTGGAATAATGACAGAATAGCATGCTACATTTGCCAATAATCTAATAATGAGTTGGGTATTTTATGTGTTTAGGTGAAATCCGTCTAGAATACATGTAATTTGACAGGATATTGATTCTGTAGTTACCGTATTACTGGGGCCAATTCAATACAGAGTTTATAATAATAATATTTGTTCTACTCGTTCTGTAGGGAAATGATAGAAATTATCTCCACATGACTGAACTTTGAACTGTTACTGTTCTCTGCCCTGTAGAACACGACCCTGAAACAAATAAACATGATATAATTAGTGTGAAATGTCATTGATGAAAGATAGATTTGCAGGGCAGGGCAGGGCAGTGGTCAGATGGATGGATGGATTTATTTTATTACATAAAACAAGCCTTTAGGGCAGCATGTAAATTATACATTACGGATGAAAAATACATAAAAAAAATGGATGACAAATATATAAAAAGTGGATGAAAATTACATAAAAGTGGATGAAAAATACAAAAAAGTAGATGAAAATTAGGTAAAAGAAGATCAAAAATAAAAAAAAGTGGATGAAAAATAAAAAAGGATGAAAAATAAAAAAGGATGAAAAATAAAAAAAAGTGGATGAAATATAAACCATAAACATCCCTTGTTTTGAAAGCATGTTGCACAAAGATGCACACTGTTTTTGCCTGTCCAACCTCGTGGGTTTTCTCTGGTTTCCTCCCACTGCTAAAAACCCCTATATGCGCAAGCGAATCATTGAAATAAACTCAAACCATATGTTAGTCCCGAAATGACCTAGTTTGTGTTGAGTGGAGGTTAAACCCCATCTCTCTCTCTCTCTCTCTCTCTCTCTCTCTCTCTCTCTCTCTCTCTCTCTCTCTCTCTCTCTGTCTGGATAAGTAGTTTGTTACCATTAGACTTAAACACCTCTCTCTCTCTCTCTCTCTCTCTCTCTCTCTCTCTCTCTCTCTCTGTGGACTGAACTATAATTCTCTCTCTTTCCTTCCCTCTCTCTCTCTCTCCATGGGGGGTTGGGATGGCCTAGTGGTCTAGAGTGCCGCGCTTCGACCTCTAGCTGGCCGGTCACCTCTGGCTTGCGGCTGTGGTTTCGAGCCCTGGTGTGAGCGTATGTGGCATGGAGATAGGGGCGCCTTCACAACCTCGTGGGTTTCCTCCGGGCACTCCGGTTTCCTCCCACGGCTAAAGACCCCTACGCGCAAGCGAATTATTGAAATAAAGTTGAAACCATGTTAGTCCCGAAATGACCTGGTTGTGTTGAGTGGACGTTAAACCCCATTTCTCTCTCTCTCTCTCTCTCTCTCTCTCTCTCTCCATTGACTGAACTATTATCCTATTTCTTTCTCTTCTAAGAAGTCCCCAAGGGCCCTTGTTTCTTCTAATGGAAGTAGAAAATTAATCCAATTATCTAAGAGTAAGAATGCCCGCTTCAATCCATTAGGGTGATTCAGCTATTCGTCATCTTCATTCAGTACCTCCACCATATTATTCAAATATTAAGGCAATGAATTGCTTCTTGTTGATTAGAAGCCAGAAGAGTTTCTTGAGAAACAAATAATCTTAACGGATTTCTGTTAATCCAAAGAAAAATCTGCTGAAGGAGAGAATCTCCCATCTGACTTGCGGTCGGTATAATGATTAGTCGTTCAGAACGTGATAAGTATATTGATGTTTATGATTGGTTGATGAGTGACGATGATTAGAGAGAGAGAGAAATGGGTTTTAACCTCCATTCGACACAAACTAGGTCACTTCGGTGCTAACATGGTTTTTATTTTATTTCAATAATTCGCTTGCGTGTAGGTGTCATTAGCAGTGAAAGGAAACCGGAGGACCTGGAGAAAACCCACGAGATTGGACAGGCGACCCTACTTCTTGTCACGTACAACCGGGGATTCGAAACCACACCACTGGACTCAATGACAGGCTTTGTGATACAGCACGCACAGGCTAACCGTTCAGCCACCCCCTATGTATGAGGTTGTGGGATGGCCTAGTGGTCTAGAGTGTCGCGCTTCGACCTCTAGCTGGCCGGCCACCTCTGGCTTGCGGCTGTGGTTTCGATCCCTGGTGTGAGCGTATGTGGCATGGAGATAGGGGCGCCTTCTCAACCTTGTGGGTTTCCTCCGGGCACTCTGGTTTCCTCCCACTGCTAAAGACCCCTACGTGCAAGCAAATTATTGAAATAAAATTAAACCATATGTTAGTCCTAAAATGACCTGGTTTGTGTTGAGTGGACGTTAAACCCCATTTCTCTCTCTCTCTCCAACTCCCCTGTGACGATGGATAGAAGAACTCGCTGGATATTTCTGATGTGAAGTCGTTAGCAGAAGACTTATAATCTTGTTATGATGTTCGGATTTCATGAAACCATTGCCTGATTCCGGTTGACAGCTTGTTTTCTGGGAATTATTTTTGCCAGAGGTTTTATGAAGCTTATTGTTTGAAAGCTGCCTCGACCCCTGCATTTGCCGAGAAAGTTCATCCAGATTTTTAGGCGTTCTTCCCCCTTGTCAGTGATGTAGGTCGTTCGGATGGGATGAAAAACTGAAGTCCTGTGAACACATTGGCGTGCATTTAAAATTTCCCTCATAGCACAATGTTTGAAAGTTGAAAACATTTTTAGTCCAAAGGGTTCATGTTATAACTATTGTCAAAGGATGACCCCGCACAAAACATTTTCCATACAAAGGGTTCATGCCATTACTACAGCTGTCCAGTGTAAACTATATTTGAACTTTCTTCTTTTAAACACATTTAGCATTTGACACATGTGATAAACACAAAAACGTAACATGGAACACAATTACTATTTTGATAAATGCAACGCGTTGTTGAGGGTTCTCTCAGCGTTATCAAGCAAATGAATATGTGTGTGTCAAATGGCTTTATTTTATGCATCTAATTGCTCACTGGGCCAATGAGCTCCCAAGAAAGTATTGCTATTAATTTCCGCAACAATTTGTTATAATTCTGACAAAAAGAATTATATTCCAAATAATATTTTCCAAGAATTATTCTCAGATATGCTAAAACCAGTTGTTTTTTGTAAAATAAAAGAGAATTCACATCCGTTTGTTTCTGGGGTTTAACGTCCACTTCCACCAAGGGTGAAATGGTAGACAATAGAATTCATATCAACGATGTCTCCATATGGAGAATGAAATAGATTTTTGTCAATTGGTAAGTTTAAGTGATAGTTATGGGAAGATTCTATTCTAAATCAAAATTTCAAAGAATTTGACTCAAATATTTTCAAATTAGTTGTCTATTTGTTTTGCAAAACAAAAGAGATTTGATTGGCATTTAGTAATTGAACATATTAACTGATTTAATACTAAGCGGCGTTTCAACGAGGATACTCTCGTCTTTATCAAGCCCCAGGTGGCAAGGTGGATTATCTCAGGCATCAGAGGTTATTTTTGTTACATATTCTGTATAGATTTGCCTGCTATTCCCAATCTGGTAACATTTGCTCGATATAGACAAGAGTATCCACGTCGAAACGTCACTTAGTATTAAACTCAGTAATTGTTTATCCATAAAATTGTTCCTTGTGTTAATTTGCGCATAATGTAAGTTGATAAAAGAAGTGGTTTTCCAAATGAAATAAAAAAAAGAAATTATATGTATGTCCTGAAACAAAAGAATTGTTGTCGGATTTTACTCCGCTGGGAGAATAAAACTAAACGAAAATTTGCGTAGAATCAAACACCAGTTATTGATCAGGTTTATTTCACGGGAGAATCGACAAAAGTTTGGAATAATCGGTTGGTATCTGTCGAGTTCAGTGTCGTCTGTTAATTGACTGATTTTATACGATAGCGCGAGTCTTTTCACGGCCATATGTCAGCTTTATGGATTGGTGGCTACTTGATAGACATATAGGAAAGATTTGGTCAATATCCAGTAAATAAGACGAACAGGAAACATAACCTTGTTTGAACCTTGGATTGTTTTGAGCGGCAAAGTGAAGTGACGATACTTGTTAAGAGGATAAAGTGAGAAGATTTGTTCACAGGGAACAGGTTTTTATTATTTGTGAAAATATTTCTGTAAATGAAACTGGACTTCTGTTTGTTTTGGGTTATTTGTTATTTGCCGTGGAATATTGTTTGAGAAATGACAATGGCTTGTAGTTAAAAAAAAAAAACATGAATTGAAATTGATATGAAGAAAAATTTTTAAATGACTTCTGGTTTATTTGTTATTCATCTGAAATATTGTTTGAGAATGACAGTGGCTTGTTGTTAAAAAAACAGAGTTTAAGTTGATATGGAGAAAACTTATTTAAATGACTTCTGTAGCTATGGGTTATTTATTATTTAGCGTGGAATATGGTTTCAGAAATGACAGTGCCTTTAATTTAAGAACTGGAGCCTGTTTCATGAAATTTTAACTAAGATAAAATCCAGATTTTAGTAATTTCATTGGATAATATTAAATTGATTTTAGTGCTTAGCCAATCAAAATTTAAGTATCTACTAAAATTTGGATTTTATCTTTAGTATAAAAAACCGAGGTCCGGTGTACAAATTGACGTTCACATAAAAAAGATTCCTTTGTAAAGTAAGTTTGTGACTTTGATTTTTAGACAGAAGAATTTAGAATTTTTTTTAACCTTAATTGTTCTTGGGATTATTCTTTGTAAATGACTGTGAGATTTGGATGTTTTAGTGGCAAACTTTGAGAAACATAATGTCTTTTCTAACCATAGAAGTTTGCATTTCGAATGTAAAAAAAATAAAGTTTTTATAGCAATTAGCGCTTGGGAGATCATTATTTATGACATCAGTAATTTTGAAATTTGATTGAGAGTTGATTATGGTCTGGGTAAGTTTATTATTGTATAATTGATAATTTAGATAACTTTTCATGCCTTGAGAAAGACCTGCTATAGGAAAATTTAGCTCTTGCAATTAAAATGGGGTCGGATCTAATTTTGTTTACAGAACATATATCATAAACTTTCTCCATCTTCATTAGCCCAATTCTCCCACGGCTAAAGACCCCTACGCGCAAGCGAATTATCGAAATAAAATTGAAACCATATGTTAGTCCCGAAATGACCTGGTTGTGTTGAGTGGACGTTAAACCCCATTTCTCTCTCTCTCTCTCATTAGCCCAATCAATGCAGAAAAGTAGGACGTTAAACCCCATTTCATTCACGTAATTTGATATGTTTGTTTGTTTGTGGGGGGTTGGGATGGCCTAGTGGTGTAGAGTGGCACGCTTCGACCTCTAGCTGGTTGGTCACCTCTGGCTTGCGGCTGTGGTTTCGAGCCCTGGTGTGAGCGTATGTGACATGGAGATAGGGGCGCCTTCTCAACCTCGTGGGTTTCCTCCGTTCACTCCGGTTTCCTCCCACGGCTAAAGACCCCTACGCGCAAGCGAACTATTTAAATAAAATTAGAACCGTATGTTCGTCCCAAAATGACCTGGTTGTGTTGAGTGGACGTTAAACCTCATTTCTCTCTCTCTTTCTCTTGTTTGTTTGTGATTTCTGCCTATTAGTGTCTTGTCTGTGTATTTGCTTTTGTGTAAATTATGTCTGGTGCAGTCCTCCTGCACTTATCAATAGACTGTTTAAAGGGACAATAACACTCTTGCTGGCTTGGCAGCTCTAGAAAATAAATACTAGTCTTAATCTAAGTACCAGATGTTTATGTGTCCTACCTGTTGTGTAAATTATCCATCACATCATATTTTACTTGTCCAGAGGGTTCGAAAATATTTTAAAATCCAAGTCACATTTGAAAAGGTTTACGTTAACCTTTTCAAATCATGTAGTTGAATTTTTCCAATATTTTAAATTAGGTGTGTTACGATGAAATTTGTACCATCAATTGATTTGAATATTGTAAAATAATACAATTTGTTGATCAGAATAAAGATTGGGACATATTATTCAATTACAACAAGAGTGTTATTGGGGCTTTAAGATATCTTTAATGACACTTTGTGCAAACACCAACCTATTATGTGGGGGCTTGGATGGCCGTGTGATTGGCACGTGCGTGCTGTATCATAAAGCCTTCATTGAGTCAACTGGAGTGGTTTCGAATCCCCGGTTGTACGTGACAAGGAGTAGGGTTGCCTGTCCAACCTCGTGGGTTTTCTTTGTGTCCTCCAGATTCCTTCCACTGCTAAAGACCCCTACGTGCATGCGAATTATTGAAATAAAATTAAACCATATGTTAGTCCAGAAATGACCTAGTTTGTGTCGAGTGGACGTTGAACCCCATTTCTCTCTCTCTTTTACTAATTAGAAATTTATAGAATTTGATAATTTTTATGTTTCCATGGAAACAAATTTGACTAGCATATAAACGATGCAAGATGTTGATGACTGAAGTATTCTTTTTTACCAGTTTTTCGAATTTAATAAAAAAAAAATTAAGTGGTGCATGTTGATAAACGTGCTTAACGTTGATGAGTCTTCATATTTTGTTTTTTTTTCGGATTTAGTAATTTTTATGTTTCCATGGAAACATATTGAAGTGAATGACACAGTCGTAATGGTTTTCAATGAGTTTAACATGCAATGGTGAGAGAATTTGTAACTTAACAAATCCAGTATTCTTTTTGATCTTCTTTAATTCTTAATGTTAAATGTTATCAGGAATATGGCATGGGTGCTGCCTCACTTGTGTATGCCGGATATATCCTATGCAAGTTGACAAACGTCCAACCAGGAATATGCCCAGTTGGATGTCAAGATATAGTTAATCATATTCAAAATTGAAAAAAATACCTACACTACTAATACTAAAACTTATGGGTTAATAATAAGCGGGATTGTTTAAGTACTGCGATGAGGTATTATGTAAAATTTATGTTTTTGTTTTTTGGGGGTAAAAGTGATAAAATGTCAATGAAAGCCAGAATATTCTATTGTTGAAAATTCATACTAATTGTTGAAAATCCATATGAATTGCTGAAAATTCATATGAATTGCTGAAAATTCATATGAATTGCTGAAAATTCATATGAATTGCTGAAAATTCATATGAATTGCTGAAAATTCATACTAATACTAATTGTATATTCATATTGATTATTGAATTCCGGAAGCAGTCACAAATTCTTTTTAACATGCCATTTTAAAGGCATGGATGTGTTCCTATTCCTACCAAGTTTCGTAGATACACCATCTTGAATGTCGAAAAAATGATGAAGGAAACTTTCGTAAATCTTTGATGCTAAAGCTAATAGAGCGAACTTCCGACTTTCGATAAAACGTCAGTCAGAACCCATACCGCATTCGTCCAAAGAATCCAAAAATTAAAACCCGACAAAAAACTGTTGGCAAATAACCATGATGTGGGGAATCTGAGATTATTTTTAGTCCTATTCTAAAACACTTCCTGTATGTCAAAAGGGGGTTGGGATGGTCTAGAGTGCCACGCTTTAACCTCTAGCTGGCCAGTCACCTCTGGCTTGCAGCTGTGGTTTCAAGCCCTGGTGTGAGCGTATGTGGCATGGAGATAGGGGCATCTTCTCAACCTTGTGGGTTTCCTCCGGGCACTCCGGTTTCCTCCCACTGCTAAAGACCCCTACGCGCAAACGAATTATTGAAATAAAAATTAAAAACCATATGTTAGTCCCGAAATGACCTAGTTGTGTTTAGTGGACGTTAAACCCCATTTCTCTCTCTCTCTCTCTCTCTGTATGTCAAAAATAATCCAATTTATATTTAATAATTAGTTGCACGGAGGCCAACAGTTTCTATGTTGGCAGATTGTTTGCACCATGTATGGTTTTGGCTTAAACATCTGACAAAAGGCGGCAAAAGAAATAAAATAAAAACTCGTACAAAAACAATACATGTAATGTACTGAAGGTATCGAAATACATGTAATAAGGTTTAAGGAACAAGCATAGGCGTAGGAGCCGGGGGGGCAGGGGGGGCATTTGCCCCCCCAAAAATTTATTTTCGGGCAATGAAAAATTCGACGACCTTTTTTTTCTATTAACGTTTAGAGAAAAAATATAACTAACTTATTTCTATGAGATCCACGCTGCTCGAAAAGTATTTTCTCGTCTTTTTCTTGTCCACAGCATGTCCGAAAATATGCCCGAAGCTCTTTTATGATAGGTATTTCCGAAATAATTTATTTTCGGGCAATGAAAAATTCGACGATCTTTTTTTTCTATTAACGTTTATAGAAAAAATATAACTAACTTATTTCTATGAGATACACACAGCCCGAAAAGTATTTTCTCGTCTTTTTCTTATCCACTGCATGCCCGAAAATATGCCCGAAGCTCTCTTATGATAGGTATATGCCCGAAAAAACGGTAATGCCCGAAAATAGGTATTGCCCGAAAAACAGGCATCGGGCCGGAAAACGGCAGAGGAAACGAGCCAAATGGAAAACTGCTATAGTAGAGTATAATCCATACAGTCACATTAAACATTGCAGAAGTAGAGGTACCTATATCGCATTTAAAACTTTTGATTCAGTACCGGACTTTAAAGGACAATATTGGTGCCAGTCATTATCACATATGTGATAGAGCTGGTTAAACACATTCCAAATATACTTTTAACAGAGCGATCAATTATACGATAGCTGACTAATACAGGTTTCCCAAATCGGAAGTGACGAACGCCAAAGGAAAACACGAGTCACCGGTCTATTTAACTGACTGAAGCGACGAGTGATAACAGATACACGGCCGAATTTCTACTCACTAATAATTCCTTCGAAGACCAAAAGTTGTTGTGTGAGACTGTGAGATGATATCTGACAATTTATAAAAAGAATTGACTGTCACTAGATAAGAAAACACGAAAGAAAAACAGAAAAAGTCCGTGCATTACCATGTTTTTATAAGGTATTGAATGAATATAAACAAGGGAATGTACGGACTATTTCTATTTTTCTCGTGTTTTTTTTTATCTAATGACATTCAATTACTTTATTGAATTGTCAGATATCCTCTTACAGTCCCATATAACAACTTTTGGTCTTCGAAGGAATTATTAGTGACCAGATATTCGGCCGTGTATCTGTTATCACTCGTCGCTTTAGTCAGTTATATAAAGCGGTGACTCGTGTTTTCCTTTGGCGTTCGTCACTTCCGATTCGGGAAACATGTATTACTCAGCTATCGTAGCATTGATCTCTCTGTTAAAAGTATTGTTTTCAAAAATTAAAATTACTAGCTATACGGATGAGACGATATTTCAGTGTTTTCATGTGCGGTGAATGTTGCTATTGTTATCTCTGAATATCAAAATATTGTTTAATTAATCTAATACCTATAATAGTGGTAGAATTATATTGATTTATATTATATCATATTGATTATATATAATCAATATAATATACTATATATTGAGCATATTGATTTCGATATATATACTATATTGATTATATTATATTGATTTCGGGCAATTTTCTCTTATGCCCCCCTGAATTACTTTGAGCTCCTACGCCTATGGGAACAAGGTAGACACTTCATATAGTTTGTACAGAAGGACAGCACCACACATAAACAAGACTCCAGCCAAATACACACAGGCAAATTTAAAACAAGTAAGTGGATCCTGTGGACATTACTGGGTGAATTATCAGAAAAATATTAAATAACTGTAAATGTATTAGGAGCAAAAACTGTAGATGTATTATTAAGATTAATTATCATTTAACGAACCTAGACATCTGTCTTATTCGATTATCTTGTTAGAATTGATTATTTCAGATAATATTATCTGTTCTGGAATAAAACATATGGTCGGCTATTCTCATACACAATAATACACAGGATGCTTCTGGGTCTCAAAGTTATTAAGTTAATTTGATTATTCTCAGATAAATAAAGAGGATACATTTGGACTAAAAACATATTTAAACTAAGAAATTTATCATAATTTTGCTTCAAATCCTTTTCAAGGTTGGCCTGTCCAGCCTTGTGGGTTTACTCTGGGGCCTCCGGTTTCCTCCCACTGTTAAAGACCTACGCGCAAGCGAATTATTGAAATGAAATTAAAGCATATATGTTAGTCCCTAAATGACCTAGTTTGTGTTGAGTGGATGTTAAACCCCATTTCTCTCTCAATCTGTCTCATTTTCTTATTTAGAATCAAGAAAAAAACCCAAGATTTTTCTGTAAATTTATACTTTGAGTCGAGTGGTGTGGTTTCAATATCCCAGCAGAACAGTATAGGACGTTAAACACCATTATATTTCATTTCAATTATCCCAGTTTGTATGTGACTAGCGCCATCTGTCCAACCTCTTTGGTTTTCTCCAGGTTTTCCGGTTTCATCTCACAGCTAAAGACCCCTATGCACAAGCGAATTGTTGTAATAAGATTAAACCTTATGTTAGACCCAAAATTACCATAGTTTGTGTCGAGTGGACATTAAACCCCTTCTCTCTCTCTATCTTCAGTAAGAAAATATGGCCGTCTGTTTTCATAAGAAAATTAGCTCCGTTACTCTTGTGAAGAGATATATTATTTCTATTGATATCCACCTCTAACCCCCGCAATAATCACCGTCCAATTTAATAAATATCGCCGTCCATTTTCCGAATGTCATTTTCGTAATTCTAGGTTTTCTCGTTAGAATAGCACCTTAGGCATGTTTGCAATTCGTGGCCAACTGAAGCTGAGTGGATTGGGAAGTGGAAATTGTCTGAAATTTCCAATACTCGTGCTTTCGACTATTACCAAACTTAATTCCTGCTATTGGAGAATTAAAATGTTGTGGAAACCTTTTACAGAATCAATCAGAAGAAAAGAAAGTTGACGTTTTTAAGTTGGTTTTATTTGTTTATATTCAATGTGATGGTGAGTCAAAGCCTTCGTAGAAATAAAATTTTGATATTGTATAGTTATTGGCAAGATGCAAGTCTTGAAATAAGGCAACTGTTAAAGATAATGTCAGACATAAGGCACAAAATGAGGTTTATCGTTACTTGTGTCTGTCATTTTGTTTGATTTGATCAGTTTAAACATTATATTTTATTTGGAGTACGAGTCTACGACATGAGACTATACGATACTCGTATAATGGATTTATAAGCAAGTGTTTTTATTGATTGATACCATTAAAGATGGATAATGGAAGATTTAGAGCTGGCAGTTTTTCTTTAAAGGCTCAATACCACTCTTGTTGTTACTGAATAATATATCCCAATCTTTATTCTGGTCAACAAATTGTATTATTTTACAATATTCCAATTAATTGATGATACAAATTTCATCTTAACACACCTAATTTAAAAAATTGGAAAAATTAAACTAAACGATTTGAAAGGCCTATAACGTTAATCTTTTCAAATGTTACTTGGATTTTTTATATTTTTGAACCATCTGGACAAGTAAAATAGGATGTAATGGATAATTTACACAACAGGTAGGACACTTATACATCTAGTACTTAGAATAAGGCTTTTAATTATTTATTGGAGCTGCCAAGCCAGCAAGAGTGTTATTGTCCCTTTAAGTGGCATTTTGTTTGATAAAGACAAGAATATCATCGAAACGTTTCATATTAATCAACCAGTAATTGTTATCCATATAAAGTGTCTGCCAGATCTTGCTATGATCGTTCAAAAATAGAAAATGAAAAATGAATATATTGATTGTTTGAAGTTTTCAGCTCTTAAAAGGCTCGTGGCAAAGAGTTGGGTCTCCTGTCCAGTCTCGTGGGTGTTCTCCGGGTACTCTGGTTTCCTACTACTGCTAAAGCCTCCGATGCGCAAGCGAATCATTGAAATAAAATCGAACCATATGTTCGTCCCGAAATGAGCTAGTTTGTGTCGAGTGGACGTTAAACCCCATTTCCCTCTCTCTCTCTCTCTCTTAAAAGGCTGCGGTGTTGTAATCTACTTAAAAACTGATAAGAGGCTTGTTAAGGGTTAATAAATGTTTAAATAATTATATATGTAGAATTTGAAAAATGACAAGGACCCCTTTTCACAAAGCATTCTCAAACTTAAATTAAGAATGAGCTGGCAGTTTTCACTTTAAAAGTTAAAAACTAGATAATATAAAGCCAATTTGCAATTGAATTTTTGGCTTAGCCTCGATCATCATTACTAAAGTCAGTATGTTAAAATAAAAACATAATCTCGATTATCCATTTTGTGAATAAATCATAAATGAAAATTGAGCAGCAAATCGGATCCTAATCCAGTAAATATCACAAACTAGCATTGACATCAAGAGTTGACTATGGTCTGGATAAGTTAATGAATGTCTAATTAATAATTTTGATAACATTTCAGGCCTAAAGAAAAACCTACAATAGGCAGATTTAACTCTTGCATAATAATGTATGTTAAATGCCTGATATTGGCACAACAGTCATATACTATATTAATTATATTAATTATATCACCTGTACTCTGTGTATTATGTGTATTATGGTTTACGGTAATTGTTAGTGTGTGGTGCAGTCCTCCTGTTAGAAGCATTTAGTAACATGCAAGAATAGTAACTAATTTATTTGAGCGACGTTTCGAAGACTGCAGTCTCGACAAATAGACCATTTGTTGAATTGGAAAGTTTGTAGACTTGGCAGAGAGAGAGACAGAGTTATTTAATAAATTTTCCAATATCTCAATTGTCAACGTGCGTTCAGATAATTTGATTAAATGTGGTAATTAGGATGACCATATTTGTCAGGTTTTCGACGTTTTCTTTCATGTTCTTGAAATCTTCTGTAGAATTACGATATGAAGTAGAACCAGCTATAACTTACTTTATTAGTAGTGGTAACTGGCAACCATCTTCAATTGTCTGTAGAATCATAATGCTGGGTCTGATCCTTGCGTTGACAGAGAAATTTCATCTGGATTTTCTGGCGTGGTTCCAAATTGTTATTTTTACGGCAATTAAGGTCTGGCAAGGGACAAGCACAAATTAGATAATTTTGGGTGATTTTAAATGATTTTTAAGAATTTTTAATCAAGGATTTGATATTGAGTGAATGTGTAAGAAATTAATGCTAAATGCACGAGATGAAATGATAGCCGGATTAAAGTGTAGAATTTCGAAGAATTTCTCCTGAAAATCAATCTGATTAAAACACAGCTCCAATTTCGTTTCGTTTTTTATAGTTCAAAATTTCGTTTTTACTTGTCTTTACTACACTAGGATCTGGAGGACTTGTTATTTAACTGGTGTTCTGCCTGAAATGAGGGGTCAGCCAATCAAATGGTCTGTCGAATCGACCGTTTGACCTTTTCATGCGTGGAACTGTGGGTAGATATTACCAGCCAATGACGTCTATACTAACACCAGCGGATAGAAATCAAAACAAAACAAAAGTAGATTTTAAAAAGCATGGCGGTCGCTAATTGGTTAATCGAACAACTGACGTTATCGGGTCAAATGTCCCGTGCGTGATACCTATGTCATAGAACGTGAGCTCCCACGATAACTTGTTAGATCTACATGAGTGTAGGCCATCGAAAGCATAAAAAACGAAACGAAATATAGATCTTTATTTTAATAAGATTGCCTGAAAACTTAATTAAACACAATTTATGATTTTTATCTGTGAAGCACTTAAAAATGTGTAAAATGAATTGATATAGTGTTAGAAAATCACACGTTCTAAGTTCTTTGAAACAAATCTTGCAAGTCTGATGTTAACAAAATATGTCAAAAATGTTTTGAGAGAGATTTTGATAGATAGATTAGCCCAAATCTATTTCAAATCACACAGTTTATGCGTGGGAGGGCATCTTTAAGACTCCAAACAATTACCTTGTTATTTATAACCCACGTGGGGGATCACGTGGCTAAGTGGGTGAGACACTGGCTCGCTAGCCTGGAGGTCTGGTGTTCGATCCCTGCACTGGCCGAGAAAGTTCATCCCGATTTTCTGGCGTGGTTTCTCATTGTCAGTGATGTAGAACAGGGGGCCTGACAGCTGTCTAGTCGTTTGGATGGGACGAAAAACCAAGGTCCTGTGTACACATTGGCATGCACGTAAAAGACCCCTTGGCAGTTGGAATTCGATATGAGTAGGCCTTAGTGCCGCTGCCCGGGCAAAATTTCCCTCATAGCACACTGTATGGCGGATGCCTATCTTCCAATAGCCCAGGTTAGTAGCAGAACAGTAGGACGTTAAACCCCATTTCATATCATAATCTGGGGGAGTTGATTGACCGAATGGTTAGCGTGCGCGAGCTGTATCATGCGGCCTGCCATTGAGTGAACTGGTGTGGTTTCGAATCCCCAGATTGTATGTGGCAAGGAGTAGGATCGCCTGTCCAGCCTCGTGGGTTTTCTCCGGGTACTCCGGTTTCCTCCCACTGTCAAAGACCCCTACGCGCAATGACCTAGTTTGTGTTGAGTGGATTTTAAACCCCATTTCTCTCTCGCTTTCTCTCTCTCTCTTTCCTAGTTTGTGTTGAGTGGATTTTAAACCCCATTTCTCTCTCTCTTTCTCTCTCTCTCTCTTTCTCTCTCTCTCTCTTTCTCTCTCTCTCTCATTTCATAATCCCATGTGAAAGATGCGATTCATACATTTGTTACGACCAGATTAAATCATCTATTCTGACAGGTTATTGGAATTTTCACGAGAAGAACATCCAGGATTAAATTTGTTTTTAAAGAAATGGAAGTGATAACGTGGGCCGCAAGATGTTGACACGCTAAATCAATCTATTAGATAAAATCCCAAGAGTTTTTTCTCTCAAAATTTTTGGGCAAGTTATTGATTCAGTTTTGTCTGATTTAGTTTTATTTGTAATTAAACGGCAATGACGACGTGTGGTGCTGAATTTCACAGACGGAAAGATGATTGCTAGCCTGTCGATAGAATTGATCTTTTTTTGTGCGAGAGTTTACGGTTAAAGGTCCTCCTGTTTTGTACGTAAATTTATGGGTATTTGATTATGAAGGGTGGCGAATACATGACGATCAGGGAGTGACGTAAATTACTCGTAAATCTTCTTGTATATAGTTAGCCATTTTACTTTGATGTCCTGCTGGTAATCAATAGGGATGGCCTTGAGGTTTATTGGAGGATAGGATGTTGTTGTTCTTAGTGTTTAACGTCTGCTTCCACCGAGGGTGATATCGCGGACAAGTTGTCTTCATTTTCATTCTTATTATCTTAGCCCTTGTGCAGGGGTCTTTGCTGTGGGAGGAAACTGGAGTACCCAGGTTAAGAAGGCGCCTCCTATCTCTAAGCCACATACGCACACACCAGGGATTGAAACCATGACCACAAGCCAGTGGTGAACAGCTAGCTAGAGATCGTAGCGCGACATTCTCGACCAAAAGGCCATCCCAACAGCCCAGGTATAGGGAATAAGTTTATATACGCCCATACTCACAAACCCCACTACTCCTACTGATGTCGCTGTATCATATATATTATGACTTGTCGGATCCCTTCAAATGGTTTTGGAATCCTCTGTCTCTATCCTAACTTGGATCACATTTTCATATGGATGTATTATGTTGTCGCCAATACTACACTTATGCTGTTTATGTATCCAGTTACCTAGTAATTGTGGTACCATCAGAAATTCGTTGGAAGATTGGTTTCAGGATGCCTACTGTAAATATTTGTGGATTTTCAACATGCGAACATCTGGACGTCCGTTGCCATTTGTTTGCGGACACTGCAGAGGTCACAGTTTTCAATGGATTTTGATGAAAATGTGTGTACCAGAGATCTTGGATAGGTTCAATTTTGCACATACATTGTACCGGTATATGGATTGTTACCCCTGATTCTATGAAAGTCACCTTGCATACCTAGAGGCCCTCTGGTAGAATTGGACAAAAGGTTCCTGTCAAACTTGCCCTTCTCCATTTTGTACATAATGACATTGAAACATTTTATACCAAGGTTGTGAACCCTCTTTTGATGATTTCATGAAAATTAAAATCTATGTTTAGATCTCAGATGAGTTTGATTTTTGGTGTCCATGTTGGAGCTTTTCTGTAATAATTTTAAGTGATGTAATCTCAAAATTATGTATTTAATTGAGAAGTCTTATAGTTATTTATTAAAAATAAATAAGAAAACAAATCTAGGCCCAATTTACACTATTTTGAATAAATTGTCTTAAGTTTCAGATTCAAATGAACAAGCTTGCCTTATCGTGATAAAATCTAGAATTAATATGTTCCAGTGAGACGACGAGGAATTGCATGTTGAAGTGTCATCGAAATCACGATTAGGTTTTTATAACACGGGAAATTGAAGTCCATGTGGAATAATTGACGTGTCATTAACAGAAGTTGTCATAGAATGAGAAAGGACAATTTAAAACGAAGCAAAAAAGAATTGATGCAAGTGCCTCTTTTTTTTTCTACTAAAGTTGGTTTGTTGCAACCTCTCTACTAGTTGTGTCCATGTATATGCATTCATTGATTTCGTTAACAGGATTTTATCAGGATAGTAAATATGATGAACTTTTCATATTAGGAATGGTCTCACTGGTTATATCTATGAGGAATATAAAAGAAAATATAACTGGTTCTTTTAAGATATGGTCCTATACATTCGTAAAGCTTGGCCGTAAACATATATTGTGCAAAAGCAAAATCTGCTTATTGCAGGTCTTTCTTTAGGCCTGAAATGTTTTCTAACTTATTAATATGACATTAATTAACTGATCCAGGCCATAAACAACTCTCAATTGCATCAGATATCTCTGATATTAAATAGAAAAGAACGGTTCAGCCATATTTTGATTAAATCTAGAAATGGATGAGCGAGACTTAGCTTCGATCAACCAGGACGGTGGTTGAAATTATTGCACTTGTTTTGTCAAACCTTCAAAGGCTTATATCTTTTCAAATGATTCATTTTACATTATCAATTTTCGACTATTATAGCAAGAAGGACTTGTATTTAGTTGGTTGTTGAATGGGATTTCACTTTACTTATCCTCTTAACACAAGTTATCAATGGTAGGCCTACATAGATACGTTTAGACTGTAATTAGTGTTTATATCTATTTGTTTATTTCACGGCTTAGGACCGCTGCCTATACATGTAGTTGCTGAATTTACATCCCATTAAGGATACGCACTGGACCTTTATATATATATATATATATCCATATGTCTTTTTATTTTATTTATTTGTGTTATATACTTGATAAAGATTTGTGAAATCTTGTTGAAACGTCGCAGTGAAATGAATCATAGGAATTACCATCCATAAATAGTGCGTTATTTGATTATGTTCCAATTACTATTTGCCATTAAAGAATTAACACAAGTTAATGATGAATTATAGCAGACCTGCGGATATTGAAAAGGTTAAACATGAAGAATAATTATTCGTCTATTTTCAGACATAATTTGCGTGTTACAAGGGATAATTTTTTTTCTCTCAGCTTGTTAATCATGATTGATAAGCAAGCTTTGTTATTCTTTGGTGGGTCTGAAAAATATTATCAAGATAAATTCTTCTTCAGTTTAGGATACAATAAATAAATTTTTCTGTTCTTTGGAAACAACTGTTAAATATTTTCTTCCTTTTTTCTACATGAAAACAGTCACAAAATTTATCAGACAAAAAATGCTAAGTTGCGAATTAGATTATTAAACATACATTATGCAAGAGCTAAATCTGCCTATTGCAAGTCTTTCTTTAAAGACTACATCAAATGATTCAGAAAATTTTTACGTACGGGTACTCAATAGTTACAAAATCCATTTTACGGCAAGTTCAAACTAATCTGATTAAAATTAATTCAGATGTTTACGTTTTAGTATTCGAATGCCAAAAACGGTTTTCAAATTTTCAATTACAACCTTAATCTGGTTGATTGGCTGGTGACGTCACAGGCACTACACATAGTATACACATCATCTGTACAATATATCACACAGCCAGTTGACACGTGTGTATTTGTCGGTCCAATAAACATTTGACTGGCGTAATCATTAACGCATAATTAATTACATGTAAGTTACGTATCACTATGTCAGTCAAAGCATTTTCAAAAGCCGACCTTTCTCGTCTTGGGATGTAATAGATTATATATTTGTGATTAGAAATATTACCGAGTGTATTTCAAGATGCCATATTACCGTTGTGTTATTGGGAGTTGTGGAAATCCCAGCAAGGGAAAGGGGAATAATCTACCAGCGTTTCATAAATTTCCCAACGATGAAATCGTACGGAAAAATATAAATGCGTTTGTAAACAATTCAAATCCTGATTGGCAACCTACAGTCACAACAGTGATATGCAGTGAAAATTTACGAACGATTGCTTAATTACCTATACACACCCGGCGTGTGTATTTATTAACGCCTGACTGATTCTTTAATCCCCCAAATTAAATAAAACAATTGACTACGGAATGATTTGTTTTGTAATACATTTTAATTCAAGATCCATTTTAAAATTTGTTTCATTATGTACGGCCGTTCTGTTTTCTCACGGCAGCGATTTTAATACAATCTACCATCGTGTGCAGTCCAAACGATTCGAGATACATTTTCGTCAGTATTGTGGTTCTAATTTAGAAGGGTAATTATCATTTTTTGTTACGCCGGCCAGATCAATTTGTAATAATATCAAATACACTTGATCAAATGTGGAGTTCCTGGTGCCGTTTGGTGAGTGATCAAACTGTCAATTTGATTGTAAAATACTTGTATTCCACAGGCACTTGAAGGGATTAAAATAAAACTTCTTACTACTGCTTGACTATATATATATATATAATATCATTCATTTATTACAGACGACATCTTTGTTGTGACTTTTTTATGATATATTGTCTGCTGTCATCTCACAATACTCACTAGTTCTAACACTTCATGTCATTTTTATTGCCAACGAGACTTTATTTGATCATTATTCACATTCAGATGTAATTAAATTGGTCCTTTCACAGCGTTATTAATAACAAATCAAACTTAAAAAGCTATCACTAGTCGATATTCAACTTGGCGAGTCCGGAAGTAATGCGAAATAAGGTCAAAAGAAGTCTGTATCACCCAGTCCCTTTATAAACCTATCATTACTCGATATGTGCATAGGAACTGGGTGATCAAGTCTCGCTAAACAGCGGCCTCGCTTCGTAAGTTCTATCACGTGAGACTTGAAGGTTTATAAAGGGACTGGGTGATACAGACTTCTTTTGACCTTATTTCGGGTTACTTCCGGGCTCGCCAAGTTGAATATCGATAAGTGATAGCTTTTTAAGTTTGATTTGTTATTAATAACGCTGTGAAAGGACCAATTTAATTACATCTGAATGTGAATAATGATCAAATAAAGTCTCGTTGGCAATAAAAATGACATGAAGTGTTAGAACTAGTGAGTATTGCGAGATGACAGCAGACAATATATCATAAAAAGTCACAACAAAGATGTCGTCTGTAATACCTTGAATGATATTATATATATATAGTCAAGCAGTAGTAAGAAGTTTTATTTTAATCCCTTCAAGTGCCTGTGTTGTATTCTTTATAAAAAAGTTAAATGATGTTAGACATTATAACCTTATCTTATCACAAACGTATATCCATCGAAGGATTTATATTTAGATGTTGTTTAAACACCAATCAACAAATAATACGAGGCTATTTTATTACAAAAACATCGGTGAGCAAAGAAAAAGATAATTACCTAATCAACATTCTTAATTACTTAATGACCCAATCACTGTTCAAATTTAGTCTGATTGATTAATGACAGGTATTAACGACACTACACTTGCGATACACATAGATAGTTAGGTGATCCTTCTCAATCTGTTAATTCTAACGTATATTGAGATCTTTCTTCGTATTTCATTTTTACGGTCTATTTCAGAGTAATAAAGTCAAATTCGCAGGCAGAAATAAAGGCGCCGTACGTCGATAACGGACCGTCATTTACAAATCGCGTTTCAATCATGTTTGAAATTTATGATATATTTTGCGTGACCACATCTTTTTACTCCTATACTCTTTTACTCGGGGGAAATTCGAACCACAATACTCTTCTGACGAAAATGTATCTCGAATAGATGGGACCGCACACATAGGAGAGTGTATGACATCGCTGCCGTGTGAAAATGAACGACAGTACATTATGAAACAAATTCTAAATTAGAACGACGATACTCTTCTGACGAAAATGTATCTCGAATCGTTTGGACTGCACACGATGGTAGATTGTATTAAAATCGCTGCCGTGAGTAAACAGAACGACCGTACATAATGAAACAGATTCTAAATTCGAACAATAAACTTCTGACGAAAGTGTATCTCGAATCGTTTAGACTGTACACGATGGTAGAGTGTATAAAAATCGCTGCCGTGAGAAAACAGAACGACCGTACATTATGAAACAAATTCTAAATTGGATCTTGAATTAAATTGAATTATAAAACAAATTCCGTAGTCAATTGTTTTATTTAATTAGGGGGATTAAGGAATCAGTCAGGCGTTAATGAATACACACGCCGGCTGTATATAGGTAATTAAGGAATAAACATTCCGAATATGCATTCGGTCACTGTGACGTCACTGGCGTCTGAGGGGATTAAGAGTGTTTTCAATAATTGGCAAAGTCGTTTTTACGGGAGGTCTATTTTTACGACTTTGAATGAAGATAGCTGATTTAATTTTAGTCGGATTGATGTGAATTTGCCGTAAAGTGGATAAAATAACCATGGACTGCTCACATAGAGAAGTTTTCAGGGCCATTTTATGTGCACTTTAAGCCTGAAATGTTATCTTGATAATTAACTTGTCCAGATCATAATTAACTCTCGATGTCATTGCTGGCCTGCGATATTTACTGGATTGGAATCCGATCTGCTGCTCAACGCTCATTAATCATTTAATACCGACTTTAGTAATAATGATCAAGGCAATGCGCAAAATTCCATTTCTAAATTCTCAGTTCAGAGTGGATCAATTTGACAGACATTTTCCGCAAATTTCCTTTACATTGGCCAGATTTTAACTATTATAGTGAGAACTGCAAGCTCTTTATCTAATCTCCCATAATGTATCTCTAACTTTGAAACAAAACATCTTTCGTGTTATTCAATTTGCTTTTTATTTGTCAAGACCTTGAAGAACAGAAGATCAAACTGGTGTGGCCTGCTGTAAATTTATTGGATTGTGATGTTTTATTGCTTAAATATAAAAAGATGATAAAAAACAGATTGCCACGAATTGTGCAGTTGTCATGGTGTTTGCTCTGTTTGCTTTTAACTGGTAGATTGGTGGATGATTTCTAGGGCTTTCTCGTGTTGTGTTTTTATGGTTGTCTTTGCTTTTAGTTCCTAATTATATTTTATATTCAAGACGTGGGGATGGCATCCCTCCCATAAAAAGGAGCTGAGATAGAAGTTTTTTTTATTCAAGAAGGGAGGAGTGGAAATGGCAACACTCCTGTTAAAAAGTAGTAGAGGTAGTTGGGTTTTTTATTGGGAAGCGATGAGGAAACTGGCAATATTCGTTAAATAATAGCAGAGATAGATGTTTTTTTTTAATTTGAGAAGTGAGGATGGAAATGGCAATATTACCGTTAAAAATTAGCAGAGGTTTTTTTAAAATTTGATTCAAGACAATTAAATGATGATCTGGCGTTTAATTGTTTTTGTGTTGTTCTAGTATAATATAGGATTGTTCCAGTGTTCTAGTATACTATAGGATTGTTCCATTGTTCTGGTATAGTACAAGATTGTCCCATTGTTCTGGTATTGTAAAAGACCGTTCCAGTATTCTGGAATTGTATAATAAGACCGTTCCATTTTTCTGGTATTGTATAGGAGAGTTCCAGTATTTTGGTATTACCCGGTATATAGGATTGTTCCATTGTTCTGGTATTGTATAAGACTGTTCCAGTATTCTGGAATTGTATAAGACTGTTCGAGAATTCTGGTATTGTATAGGAGAGTTCCAGTGATTTGGTATTTTATAGGAGAGTTCCAGTGATTTGGTATTATTTAGGGCTGTTCCCCTGTTCAGTTCTATTATTATACTTCAAGACTGTTCCGAATTGGTACAGTACAGGATCGGTTCAGTGTTCTGGTATTGTACATGATTGTTCCAGTGCTTTGGTATTGTTCCATTTTCCCTTATATCTCATAAATGGTGTGAGTTCAGACTCTTAATTCCAAATTTTAAGACAAGTTCGGTAGTTGGAAATTCAAAGCATTTGCAGCATTAAAAATATCTGTTATTGTAGAAAACTGTTGTGTTCATTTGGATCTGACTGGAAAGCATTAAAAATATTGGTTAATTGTTATTGTAGAAAACTGTTGTGTTCATTTGGATCTGATTGCTATTTCATTGACGTAAACTTTAACCATTGATTGAAGGACATTGACTCTTGTCGTGTGTGTTATAAGGTGTTCAGGACTGGAAATAACAGTTTTAGATGTACCGGTACCTGACCAAATGTCAGGCACTTATAAAAAAGTACCTGACATTTTCAACTTAGTGCCGAAGTTTTAATAATATCGTTAAAAAAGACAAATCAGTGCCTGACAAAATGATAGAGGTTTTGTGCCTGACAAAGCCTGAATCTGTGCCTGACATTGTCAGTGACAGGTGCCTTATTTCTAGGCTTGAAGGTGTTACAAGGAGCCACAGTGGCTTGATGGGTATGTTTGCTCGCTAACCTAGGGGTACCGTGTTCGATCCCTGCGTTGGTCCACAAAGCTCAATGGGATTTTCCAACGTAGTTCCTCCTTGTCAGTCGTGCAGGACCAAGGGCCTGGCAAGGGACAACATATAGTTGTTCAGATTGGACGGAAAACTGATGTCCCATGTACACATTGGTGTGCACGTAAAAGATCCCTTGACAGTTGGAATTCGCTATCCAGGCAAAATTTCCATCATAGCACACTGTATGGTGTATGCCTAGATCCTCATTAGCCCAGTTTGAGAGGAAGTTAAATTCCATTTCATTTCATTTTATGAGTTATGAGGACATACATTAGAAATTGAACATATTCGGTGTCAATCATTCAAATATCAATTTTACTTGTTCATGATATTTCCAGTTTTGAAAGTTGGTGTTTTTTTTGATGACGGGTATGAGTATGTCTAGAAATTAAAACTTCTGTGAAAAATATAAAACTATAAAAATCTTACGATGGATTTATCTGGATATATCATACTTATTGTGGAGACGGCTGAAAAATGTGTCAAGCTTTTTGGTAAGTCAATATTTTTATCTCATTTGGATAGCAAACAAAGAATTTGATGATTATTGGTGGAAATGCCGCTGTTTAGACCAAATTCTCCTTGCAAATGTTGGGGGGATGGCTGAATAGTTAGCACGTGCATGCTGTATTATAAGGTCTGTCAAAGAGTCAATTGGCGTGGTTTCGAATCCCTGATTGTGCGTGACAAGGAGTAGGATTGCCTGTCCAACCTCGTGGGTTATCTCCATCACCTCCGGTTTTCTCCCATTACTAAAGATCCCTCGACATAGTTTTGTGTCGAGTGGATGTTAAACCCCCTTTCTCTCTCTGCCCTATTTCATCATAGGAAATAAAATCTCTATGTTAGTCTCAAAATCTTAAGGATGGAGTTCAGAAGATGATAGACACCATTCATATCCTATTCTGGCTTTAACTGATATACACATGGATGTGCATGTTAAAGATCCCTTGGCTGTTGGAATTCAACAGCTGTCTAGTCATTCGGATTGTACGAAAAAACAAGATCTCTTGTACACATTGGCATGCACGTAAAAGATCTGTTGGCAGTTGGAATTTGATGTAAGAGTAGGCCGTAGTGCTGCTGTCTAGGCAAAATGTTCCTCATAGCACACTGTATGACGAAGGCCAGTCCTCATTATCCCAGCTCGAGTCGAACAGTCGGACTTTGAACCCCATTTCATTTTTTTATATCTAACTGTTCTAAGTTACTAAGTAATAAAATGGCTCTGAGATCCATCAAAATAAAAACCAAATGAAAGGACAGCTTTTATCTGTAAACCTGTCTGTTAAATTTACTCACAGATCCATCAAAATAAAAACGAAATAAGAGGAAAGCTTTTGTCTGTTAGATGGGGCTTCATCCCATTTGCCTTCAGAAGTTCAACTTCCTTATCGAGTATTGAATCACAAAGGAATACATTTTTATTCAGACAAACTTTCAATTTGTAGATTTATTTTGTATGCCCACAGTTTCATATTGTAATTTTGCATGTATTGGAGTCGGGGTTGGATGGCTGAATGGTTAGCATGCGCGCGCTGTATCATACGGCCAGCCATTGAGTCAACTGGCGTGGTTACGAATCTCTGGTTGTACGTGGCAAGGAGTAGGGTCGCCTGTCCAACCTTGTGGGTTTTCTCCGGGTACTCTGGTTTCCTACCACTGCTAAAGACCCCTACCCGCAAGCAAATTATTGAAATAAAATTGTAACCATATGTTAGTCCCGAAATGACCTAGTTTGTGTTGAGTGGAGGTTAAACCCCATTTCTCTCTCTCTTTCTTGTGAGTCTTCCTGGATTATGGCCAACCATAGAAGAAAAATCATTTATTTTCAATCCATCTTTTGCAAAATGTAGGTGTATCTTGCTTGGCAAGCGCTTGTTTAATTATTAAAGATTTTGAATTTTATGTTTTTATTTATACAACTATATAGAGTCTTTTTAATTTTAATTCTTAAATGTATGGTTTTATTTTTATAGTTTTTTTTTCATTTTACAGCACATCTGAACTCATTTTTGTGAAAGCGTGCGTTATATGAATGATTTTATAATAATATGATAATCCAAATCATCTTCATAAAAGGATGGTTAGCGCTGTCATTGAATCAACTGGCATGGTTTCCATTCCCTGGTTGTATGTGGCAAGGAGTAGGGTCTGTCCAACCTCGTGGGTTTTCTCCGGGTTTCTGGTTTCCTCCCACTGCTAAAGACCCGTACTTGCAAGCAAAGTATTGAAATAAAATTAAACCATACATGTTTGTCAATCTCGAAATATTCTAGTTTCATTGACTAAGCGCGTAAAAGAACTTTTCAGTCTGCTGTCAGGGCAAAATTTCCCTCATAGCAAACTGCATGGCATATGCCGGTTGAACAGAGCAATTTGGACATCAAACTGTGTTTTGGGTTAAAATTAAAGGGAGACAACTTGTTATTCCATAGTTGATTATTTTTCCAGGTTCACCAGCTGATAAAGTGGAGTTGTCTGTTGGAGATGAAATTGTGGAAGTTAACGGAATGTCTGTGGAAAAATGTTCTCATGCTGAAGTTATCGCTCAAATACATAAGGTAACGTAACTCATGCAGTTGGTCCGAAGCAAAATGGGGTTTAACGTCCTACTTTATTGTGTCTGAGAAAGTTCATCCAGATTTCTCGACATGGGTTTCCCCTTGTTAATGAAGGGAATCACGGTGGCTAAGTGGGTAAGGCGCTGGCTCGCTAGCCTGAAGGTCGGGTGTTCGATCCCTGCGTTGGCCGAGAAAGTTCGTCTCGATTTTCCGGCGATGAAAAACTGAGGTCCCATGTACAAATTGGCGTGCACGTAAAAGATCCCTTGGCAGTTGGAATTCGATATAAGAGTAGGCTGTAGTGCCGCTGTCTGGGCAGAATTTCCCTCATGACACACTGTATGGCATTTGCCCGTCTTCCATTAGCCCAGGTCAGGTTTCATTTCATTTCATTTGTTAATGAAGACGGACATACGCCAAGGGATCTTTTACGATCACGCCAATGGATACCCAGGTCCTTAGTTTTTCATCCCGTCCGAATGACTACACCACTGACAAGGGGAAACCACGCCATAAATAACCGAATGAACATACTCGTGCATCTAATGCAGGGATCATACATACAACAGAGAATAGGCGCTAAGTCTGGATTAACAAGTACTGTAATAAATATATACAAGTACGATAATGAACAATCTTTGCCATGTCCTGCCGAAAAAAAGGCTAAAGCCATGCCAGATCAAATATGGTGGATATGAAATTTGGCATGTTGGTCCATTGTTGACATGTACTTGTTTTTAGGCCGAGGGCAAAATTTGTCGGCAGAATGTTTTGTGAGAGGAGGTCAGCAGTTCAACAAATCCTTCCAGCATTAGTAGTTCATCAGGATTTTCTAATGTGATTTCCCCTTGTCAGCGGTGCTGGATGGATGGCTTGACACGAACAGCTGTCTAGTCATTCAGATGACATGAAAAACCGAGGTCCCCTGTACACATTGGCGTGTACCTAAAAGATCCCATGGCAGCTGTAATTCGATATAAGAGTAGGCCCAATTGCCACTGCCCAGGAATAATGGCCACTGTATGTATGCCCGTCTTTATTAGCCCAGTTGAAGCAGAACAGTCGGACGTTAAACCCCATTACATTTTATTTCCCCAATTAAAGATACATTATTTAAAGTTACATTATGGGAGATAAATAAAGAGTTATCAGTTCTCACTATAATAGTTAAAAACTAAATAGTGTAAAGGTAATTTGCTGAAAATATCAGTCAAATTGATCCACTATTAGCGGAGAAAAAAGAGTTTGAAATATTCACATAGCCTCGGTCATCATTACTCAGATCATTAATATAAACAGCATAGTCTCGATTATCCACTTGATTGATTTAATTATCAACGGCCATTAAGCGGCATATAGGATTTTAATCCGCCAACATCGAAGGCTAGCCTTGACATCAAGAGTTTATTATGGTCTGGATATTTTAATTAATGTCTAATTGATTATTTAGATAACATTTCAGGCCTAAAGAAAGACCTGTAATAAACAAATTTTGCTCTTGCATAATGCTATTTTAAGATTTAGATAAAGAGCTAACCATTCTTGCTATAATAGTTCAAAAATAAATAATATAAAATGAATAATTCGAAAATTTCATTCAAATTACTCTATTGCCAGTGACGATATTAGCCTTTGAAGGTTTAACAACATGTGTAATAATTTCAACCACCGTCCTGGTTGTTCGAAGATAAGTCTCGCTCCTCCATTTTTAGATTAAATCAAAATATGGCTGAACCGTTCTTTTCTATTTAATATCAGAGATATCTGATGCAATCAAGAGTTGATTATGGTCTGGATCAGTTAATTAATGTCAAATTAATAAATTAGAAAAACATTTCAAGCCTAAAGAAAGACCTGCAATAGGCAGATTTTAATCTTACATAAGGTATTTTTAATTCACATAATACCGTAGTTTTCATTTTTCTGTTGTGAATAAAAAATATAATCTGAGCCAGCAGTAATTACCAATGTCAAACTGATCTAAACCTTCTACACAGGTTGGCTGTTAACACTTGTTAGTTTAAAGGGCAGTTTGTAGAAATTTGTTTAAAGGGGAGTTTGGGGAAATTTGCTTAAAGAGAGGGAGATAAAAATGGGGTTTAACGTCCACTCTACACAAACTAGGTCATTTTGGGACTAACATGTTTTAATTTTATTTCAATAATTCGCTTGCGCATAGGGGTCTTTAGCAGTTGGAGGAAACTGGCGAACCCAGAGAAAACCCACAAGGTTGGACAGGCGACCCTACTCCTTGTCACGTACAACCGGGGAATCCAAACCATGCCAGTTGACTAAATAACAAACCTTATGATACAGCGTACACATGGGCTAACCATTCAGTCATCTAACCCCTCTAGTGCCCCTTTAACGTAGAAGTAATTAACATTAAGGGCAGGTTTGACATCACCTGTGTAGTGCACACAAACTCTTAAAATACAGACAAAGGAAAACATGTGGAGAATTGTTACTAAATGAGTAATGATTATTCAAATTCTTCCCAACCTCGTGGACAAGTAAACAAACTCTTTCAACAATCCAAATCGTGAACTAAAACATGCAAATTTTTACCCCTTAACATTTAAAACATGAAAAAAAAAAATGAAACAAAATGTCAAAATCCTGATGCTGATAAAACAACTGAATTTGAATTTTAAAATCTAGGTACCAATAATTTAATAAATTTAATTATGCAATTTTGCAGGTGATTTAATTGTTTTTATTTATTTTTTTGCAATGACAACAAATCAGTCTTTTAATTAAATGGAATAATATTTGTTAGATTTTTTAATAGAGTAAAATGAAATTTATATTCTATTAATTAAAATTATTATAACAAAAAATTGATTAATGCAGGAATATTAAAAAAGGTATTTTTCAATACATGGTTATTCATATATTTAATTGATGCGAGAATATTAACAAAAGTGTCTTTTGATACATGCTTATTCATATAAGCATATATTTATTGTTTTAAAAAAAATAATATGTAAAATTCTTTAGCACCTGCTATTCCCCCCATGTGGTTAAAAACAAGCCAGGTTTGTTTACATTTGTCAATGGCTCAGGGGGCCTTCAAAGTTGACCTAGATACAGTTAAAGCGGCCATGTTGAATTACTGGCATAGCTGACTAAATGAAAGGAGTTGCAGTCAGTGGTTGTCGGACGAGATCAGCTCGAGTCGTACAATTTGAACACTCCAAATTAATTTAAATTGTGGATTTTAACTGTTTTAATGGATTTTATTCCCAGTTTTAATGATAGTGGATATTTTTACCTGTGTGATTCTATATTTAGTTGATTAGTTCAGGTGTGCTGTAAAGGTGTTCAACTCAATCAAGGTGTGTGTAGGTGACATTCAACCTACCTGAACAAGTGAAGTAATCTATAGCTACCTGCATCTAACAGTATATTTGACAACAACAAGGAGTACGTTTTGTGATTAAAATTAAATTTATTTTCAGTGTATTAAATCAAAAGCTATATGTCTGAGAGTAAAACGAAGAAAGAAGGGCAAAAAAGGTAAATATTGATGTCTTACATTTCTAAAAAAAAATTTATCTTGAAGTTGAACTTGAAGATGACTTAGTAAGTTAGTTGACAACTAAAGATGACTCAAACTCCAATGGCTGCATGATTTACAGTTAGGCTGAGTTTGAACTTTGACTAAAATTGTAGCCTACATGTGTAGGTAGGCCTATATAATAATAATAATAATGCTTTAGAATTTTCACAACTCCATTGCAATGATTTCAATTTTTTTTTTTAAACTCATTTGACCATAATTTATATCGATATTTGATAATAAACCGCTCTTTATGCCAAATTGTTATTTTGAATTTAAAATCATAACGTTTTTGTGTCAAAATTTCTCTGAAAGTGCTACTATCGGACTATTGTAAATAGGCTACATGGGTGATAAACCGAACAATACAAATGTTGGTACATGTACATGTAATTACACAATGTTATGGCTTTACGACTTCTTGGTTTATTACAGGCAATAATTTAATACTCAAACAGGTATCTTGATCAGTTTACTTGATAAGATACACCTTTCCAACCTTGTGGGTTTTCTCTGGTTTCCTCCCACAAGTGAATTATGGAAATAAAATTCAACCATATGTTAGTCCCGAAATGATCTATTTTGTGTTGAGTAGACATTATTCCCCATTTCTCTCTCTCTTGATAAGATACAAGTACATCTACCTGTACAAGTATTGACACCTGACTAATGAATTTTATACATACATGTACAGGCCCAGCCTCTTAATTCTAAAAGTCACTCACGGATATGAACAAATGATTTTGTTATACATGTACCGTAACATGAAATAAAATTTACATAGATATACATGTATAAGAGTTAAATAAAATTATATTTAGGCCTGAGGCATAATAATATTTGATTTGAACATTTCAAAACTATATATTTAAACCCTAGTTGACTATTGCATCGATAAATTAAATTAAATTATGTAAAAATACACACCTGTAGATGTACCTGTTGATTGTGTTTGTATTTATTGTATGATTACAGGGAAGGTAATTAGCGGAGGTAATTTTTCCTTATCCGCTTAATTATATAAAATCATAAAATTACCCCACACAAGATCCAGGCATTATATTGTAGACTATTAATGGACGTGTAATGTGATTTTTAAACTCCGATTGCAATGTGGTTCCTTTTGTGTATTTGGTGTTTAGTCATGAGTGTATTTATATATCTGGTTACCTGTTTAGATAATACAGGTAAAATACAAAATGAAATAAAATGGGGTTTAACGCCCTACTGTTCTGCTCCTACATGTACACTGGGCTAATGAAGACAGGCCTACGCCATACAGAGTGCTATGAGGGAAATTTTGCCCGGGCAGCGGAACAACGGCCTATTTTTATATCAAATTCCAACTGCCAGGGTATCTTTTACGTGCACGTCAATGTATTCATGGGACCTCATTTTTCGTGCCATCCGAACGACTAGACATCTTTCCTTATGAGACCCTCCATCCTGCATCACTGACAGGGGGAAACCATGCCGTAAAATCTGGATGAGCTTTCTCGGCCAATGCAGGGACCGAACACCCGACCTCCGGGCTAGCAAGCCAGCGTCTTACCCACTGAACCTTCTCAACCTCGTGGGTTTCCTCCGGGCACTCCTGTTTCCTTCCACTGCTAAAGACCCCTACGCGCAGCGAATTATTGAAATGAAATTTTAAAAAAAACATGTTAGTCCCGAAATGACCTAATTGTGTCGAGTGGACGTTAAACCCCATTTCTCTCTCTCCCTCCCACTGCTAAAGACCCCTACGCACAAGCGAATTATTGAAATAAAAAGAAACCCTATGTTAGTCCCGAAATGACCTAGTTTGTGTCGAGTGGACGTTAAACCCCATTTCTCTCTACCTCTCTCTCACAAAGGTAAATGTAACACATGTCACTCTTCACACATTATTGATTTTAGATAACATTTACTATTGATTACTCAAGAAAAGGATAGATAAACGGTAATCTTATCCTGTTTCTCGGAACCAACTGAGCTATATAGTCATATTATGATATAAATAAAGCTTTATTATACAACCGTAGGATATACATGTACACCAGTACACAGGTATGGTAAAGCACACAGTACAATACTGCAATAAACAAGAAATAAGATTTATATATATACATGTAAATAAACAGTAATCTTATCCTTATCCTGTTTCTTGAAGCTACATGTACATAAAAGTAATGATGCTGTATATTACACAACTGATTGATAAATACATGTACACTAGTATGGAAAAGCATGTAATACAGTACAGCAATAAACATCAAAGAACATAAAGTAAAATTTATACAGATATGTCTAAAGAGAGAGAGATTTACATACATGTACATGTACACAAAGATCTCTAAAAGCACAAGTATGTTAAATTATATTTATACTGTTTGTATATAAATTTGGTCTTGTGTCACAAAAATTGTGTAGTGTTTAATGTGTTCCGTGATCCCTTAATGTCGATTAATGGTAAAACAATTTAACAAAAACAAGATTTGCACCAAATAATTAATTAGTTCAACAGGTAAACAATCTATTGTAATTCAATGATCAATAAAATTGTTGTTCATTCAGGAAGCTAATTAACAAATATAAACGAGACCTACATGTATTCATTAATTGATGTCTTTAACAGGTAGTGAAAGGGAGCTAATTAGGATGTACACGTATTGATACAGATAAGGCTGACCTTAAAAATATCTTTGTTTCACCAAACCCGACCCACAATTGAGGAGAAGGGTCGGTAGGTCGTTTTTTTTTTCAGATTTTTTTTTTAAGTCAGAGAAGCCCATACAGAAAATGGATAACTTACTTATAAGCTGTAAACAAATCAATATTGAATGACATCGCATCGGGATTTTAAATTTTAGCGATGCACGACTCGCACACGATTTGCTCCGAACTTGAAGTGTGAATTTTCTTCAACACGTTTTTAACGATCGTTCGGGTTGTGCCTTCATTTTTCTCTAACGGATATTGAATATATCGTCGTCAAGTTTAAAACGACGCTCCACAGACAAAGGCAGAATCATTTCGTAGGGATGGACATGTTTTCGTTTGCAACCATTTTGTTGAGAAGCGACACCTATGACGCTTTCGTCTTGATCAACCAGTTTCAATAATCAATCAAACGCATCAAATCATAGCCATAGTAAAGGGAAATAACTCCCGTGATATATTTCAGGTTGACACACAAAATAAAATAAAAAGATCGCGGAAAAGTGCAATAAAATAATTTGGGTCGGGGGTGGATTTAGTTAGTCGGTCGGGTTAGGCGAAACAAAGATATTTTTAAGGTCAGCCTAATAGGTGCTATAAATATAGGTTTTCATGACTGCACAAGATACACAAGAACTTTTTATTTTTTAGTGTTTTTACCTACTATATTACTATATGTAAATAAACTTAATTAAATCAACCTGTCCATAATATCATGCATTATGTATTGGAGGTTAAATTTGTAATAAACAACAACTCCACAATACATGCATGTTTCTATCACTCAGACATTAAACCCATTAAACACAGCAGGATAATTTTATTTTCGCATTGTACATACACATGTAATCTGCTAAAATACATAAATTAATTAATTTAATGACAGGTTGTAAAAGGGACTTACATGTAATTAAATGGTATTATTAAGGTAATGCTTACTAAATGTATAATGTATGCACAAAGTTCTTGTGTATAAAAATGTCACATTAAAACACATAATGCACTTAAGGTGAGTGAGAAGTAGGCGTTCAACTCCAAGTACAAAGGGATAATTTAATTTAGACTAAATTGATAATCTGGTTAAATACAAGTACATCAATTAATTAATCAATCGCAGGTATTAAAAGGGATCTAATTAAAAGGTATTATACAGGTAATGTTTACTTGACACAATATACATGTACCCGGACATAACCTGCTTAATTACGTTGTATAGTGTGGCTCAGACAGTAATTACATTGTCTGATCTATTTATGTTTTGAGGATCAAATAGACGAGCTAATTTCCTAATGAATGAAAGTTTAATGATGGTACAATATGAATGATTAACTTTTAGAGGCATTTAATAACTGGATAGAGCAATAAACTATAACATAAAACAAGAATTCTTATGAGAAATATAGGTAATTATATTTGGTGAAATGGTGGGAGACTACTATTTGAAATGTCGTCTAAATAATTAGTAGCTGGGTTTCAATAAGTATACATGTACCGTATATTACATGTATATCTCTTTGATTGACTTTTGGTAATTAACACAACACAAAGTACAATTTAATGGATACACAATTACCGAGTTGAATAGTAAATGATGTTTCAACGAGGATACTCTCGGTTTCATCAGGTGTGTGAATAGTAGGCAAATATATGCAGAATATGCAACATAAATAACATGTATCTTCTTTGATTGGCTTTTAGTAATTGAACATATTAACATTTGGTTCAATTTTATGGATACACAATTACTGAGTTTGCTACTAAACGACGTTTGCCTGAAATTGTACCTGTGTTAGTATATTATATAGATTATTAATATTGATAATTAACTTGTGAGGCCATTTCTTTATCATTGATATATATTATTGATATACATTATTAACTTGTTCTGATCAAATTACAGACACCTAATCTCTTTATCTAGGGAAATACAGCCATGTACATGTATATTACCATTTAATACAAATTATTTATCTAATTACTGGTTACACATGACTGACTATTATTATACACACAACTCCCTGACTCTTTAATAAGCATGTATACAGAAAGGATATACTATTTAGGAATTATAATGGTAGTTAATTATACATTACTATATTATTCCTGGACTGTTTTAAAGATGGGAGTTATTTTTTATTACACAGTATATTATACATAGATTGTTATAAAGATATATAATTACACAGTATTTTCTTCTCTGATTTAAAGATCGTAGTTAATTACACAGTATTAGCTTCTTCATTTAAAGTAGCCAAGTCTCTAACTCAATATCATCCAAAATCTTCAACTTTGAAAACATGAATTATTTGTCAATTTAAATCAACTTTGATGCTGTGATGGGCTTCTGATATCCAGTATTTAAGACAATAAACATTTTACCATTAGTACACGAATCGTGTACCATATGCGTTTCAGCCCCAGTTCTAGCAAGAGACTCAGGGAACGAGGCTAGCTCACTGCACCAAATCTAACGACGTTTGTAGACTGGAAAAACCAGACCCTAGAAATTTGCATTCGATTTAGACTGCTGGCTTTTTTCGCGGAACATAACTGATTTGAAATGTTAGCGATTTAGCTCCTTTAAAACATACAGATGGTACATGTAATATGTTTTACATGTGCTGTGCTATACAGGTACATGTACTGGTTACACTGGACTAAATATTACAATTCACACAACTTTTTACTGGTCACACTCGACTGCATTTTATAACACACACAACTTCTTATTGGTATGTAACTTACTTCCCACTGGTTACACTTGATTGAATATTATATAGGTCTTACCGGCCACACCTCATTGACTATAGAAAATAAGTATGATTGTGTATTAATCTTTGTACTGTGCCATGTTAGTGATTGTAGGGGAGACCTTGTATTAAGTAAGAGCTGGTATTATGTGCACTATGTTACTATTGTTATATTTATGTATTGTATAAGGTGATTCACACATTCAATATACATCCAATATAGAAGTTTTAGTAGGCCAACAGTAAGGCTAATGTCCTGCACCCCAAACCCATAATAAATAAATGACACTAATTAATTACTTGTGGGTTTTGTCCAGGTACATGTACTCCGGTTTCTCCCTACACCATAAGACCCCTACATGCAAGCAAATTATTGAAATAAAATGGAACCATGCATGTTTATTAGTCCCAAAATGACCTAGTTTGTGTTGAAGGGACATTAAACTTTTTCTCTCTCTCTCTTTTTAAATCTGGTGGGTTGGGATGGCCTAGTGGTCTAGAGTGCCGCGCTTCGACCTCTAGCTGGCCGGTCACCTCTGGCTTGCGGCTGTGGTTTCGAGCCCTGGTGTGAGCGTATGTGGCATGGAGATAGGGGAGCCTTCTCAACCTCGTGGGTTTCCTCCGGGCACTCCGGTTTCCTCCCACTGCTAAAGTCCCCTACGCGCAAGCGAATTATTGAAATAAAAATTAAAAACCATATGTTAGTCCCGAAATGACCTGGTTGTGTTGAGTGGACGTTAAACCCCATTTCTCTCTCTCTCTTTAAATCTAAATCTACATGTACCTGTCTAAATTTACCTGTAAATCTGCACAAATCTACCTGTAAATCTGTATGTACTGTACCTGTCTAGATTTGCCTGTATATATTTATATTATATTATTCATCCGGTCTGTTTCCTCACTGTGTGAATATGTTGTTTAATTATAGCCTGAGGATAAAATATACATTTACCTGTACGTTCTGCATGAACGATAGCAGGATTAGATTAATTTTTCAATCTTACCTGGTGACACTGTCGTCTTGTTCACATGTACACAGACTTCATACAATTGTATTACCTGGACCTATTTAAAGATATATTTACGTGTACATGTATGTATACAGTAGTCTTTAATCTTGATAAAATTAGAAGGATAACACTAACAGAAATAAAAATTGAACTTTTTCTCAAGTCACTGAAGTGCCAGATTTTAATTAGCACAAAATATTTTTTGTTTTTGCCTGTCACCTGTTATCTGTTAATATACCTGTCCATCTTTGTATTTTAAACATTGTTTATAACCTGCTCATCCTGTTTTCTCGACATGTACAATAGATAAATGTACCTGCTTGTCTGGTTACCTGTCAATCAGATTAAAACAGATCCTATTTCGTTTAGTTTTTTATACGTGTAGTTCAAAATTTCATTTTACTTGCTAGGATCTGGAAGAGTTGTTCTGAATTGACGTGTTCTGAATGGTGTCAGGGATAAACCAATGAAAAGGTCTGTTACGGTGTTGCACGGAACTGTGGATTATTCACTAGTAACATCAATGCTGCTAAGTGCTAAGTTAATCAAATGTCTGATGTCATAGAGTCAAAAGTCAGTCTTTTGACTTCTGACATGACCTATCGGTATAACTTGTCAGATCTTCATGTAGTGTAGGCCATCGAAAGTATAAAAAACGAAACGAAATATAGATGTGTATTATAATCAGATTGGATTACCTGTAGTACCTGTCCCAACTGGTGTACCAGACAGTGACAATAGATAGATGTACCTGCTAGTCAGAGTTTTTACCTGTCTGTACCCAGATAGTTTAAATAGGATATAGCCTGAAGTTGTTTACTACAGGTTGATACAAGTGTATGTCAATTTCCATTATATACAATGTACATGGATATGTATGTGTGATAATAGTGCACTTGTATATTTATTGGTGGGGGGGTGTTATGTTCGAATATTTAACACAAGCACACTGTATCATAAGATCTGTCATTGAGTCAGTTGGCGTGGTTTCGATTCTCCGAGGATGGTCGCCTGTTTTTTCCGGGTCCTCCGGTTTCTTCACACTGCTTAAGACCCCAACCCACAAGCAAATTATTGAAATGAATTAAACAATATGATAGTCCCAAAATGACTTAGTTTGTGTTGAGTGGATGTTAAAACCCATCTTTCTCTCTCTCTCTCCTTTCTCTCCTCTCTCTTTATCTCCCCTCTCTCTTTCTTTCTGGAGATTATAATTATGATGCAATCACCAGAGTTTATTTTTAAAACCACTATTTAGGATGATAAAATGTGATGATGTGCGATCGACATAAGCTCTGAAGATTGTTATTATGGTATTTATAAAACCTGTACATGTACTTACGATCGATCGACAACTTTAAACTCTATACATGTAGATTATTATTATTATAACCACTTGGGTATTTATTTATACATATAAAACCTGTAGTTACTGGGATATAATGCACCATTAAGATCGACAACTTTTAAACTGGAAGGATTATTATTATGGTATAACCACCAGAGTATTAACGATGATAATCAATATCTTCGCTCTCCAATCTTGTAAAGTTTTGTCTCTTCTCGACTGCTATTGTCACATTGTCTTTACATTCTTGTTCTTCTCTACATGGGTTATTATTCTGCTGCATCTTTCTCATATCGTACCACGGACCACGTTTAATCTCGTAGTTCTATCATACAATGTCTTCTATTTAATACCAGTGTCAGGGTAATCGAACAGGATTAAAGTTTTGTGTCGTGTTGACTGCTATTGTCACATTGTCTTTACGTTCTTCTTTTTTACATGGCTTATTACTCTGCTGTATCTTTCTCATAACGTGACACGGACCATGTAGTGGACGTACACAAGATAGTGTTTTATTCACATGTGTATGAAACAGCTTTATTTAACGTCCGATTCCACCAAAGTGATATTGCAGACAATCACATGTGTAGACAATGTATTGAAATAACAGTGTCAGGATAATCATAATCTGTGTGATTAATTGTAAATTATTCAAGCATTATTTAGTAACTAGGATGATAATAACATCTTTCATGATATAAATCTTGTATTCCATATAATTGTGTTATGTGTGATAATTTGTTCTATACAGTGTCTGTGACAGGTGCATTTAATGTCCAGGCTTGACGACAGAATAAGGTGTTATACATGTAATGTGACATGACCTGGTAACACATATAACATGTGGTTTTTATTACCGGTGCAAGTATTCAAGACAGTGTTTAATTAAACCACATATTTCTGGATGAATTTTAGAAAGTCTGCTTTATGAAAACTGTGTTTCCAGTTTTAAGGTATTATTTTGTGATTTGGTATTATAAATACATGTATCTATTGAAGTCTACTCTTTCTGACTGCATCATAGTTAGATTCAGCAACTACATGTACACGGATCTAACTGCTATAAGGGAGGTGGGGGGGGGCATCAAAATGTCTGCCATGAGTCAAGTAATGTGGATTTGATTCCCTGTTTGTACATCACAAGGAGAATTAGCCTTGGCTGTGCAATCTTGTGGGATTTATCTGGGTCCTTAGATTTCCTTGCACTGCTAAACACCCCAACACACAAACGAATTATTGAAATAAAATTGAACCATATGTTAGTCCCGAAATGACATCATTTTTGTTGCATTGAGGTTACCCCCTCCCCTCGAGTCTCTCTCTCTCTCTCTCTCTCTCTCTCTCTCTCTCTCTCTCTCTTAGATTGATTAATTTTGATGTTTTGATGTTTCCATGGGAACTAAATTGACTTACATGTACATGTTGTATTTGGTACAATATACATGTACCAGACCCTGGAATGTTGATGACCGGGTGTCATGTTTGTTTCGTGACAGGGGAAGTTCGACCAAGCTTTACCTTTTGAAACATAAATTGTGCTCTCTATGTAAACTCCTTAAGGGAGAAGGGTATCAGGTGTCCTATAAATATTAAGCATACCCTGCCTCAATCATAGGACCTAAAGCTATACATGTACATGTACCTCCCTTGGATGAATTCTTTTGAACTGGATATCAGAAACCAAACATACATGTAGAAGGTAAACTTAGGGAAAATGGACAGTACAACTACATTGGATGCAAACTCCTCACAAGAGCAAATGGTCTGTTCATATCCAAATAAACATCAAAAGATGGATAGAAACATAGTCCTAATGGCATAATGGTCTCGTCATACATGTATTATCGAATTAAATGTGTGAAAATCTGTGTTCCTGTATTTGCTCCAAAAAGAATCCTTTGTATTTGCTCCAAAAAGAATCCTTTGTATTTGCTCCAAAAAGAATCCTTTGTAGATGGATTTCAAAGAAGTACTGATAGAAATGCTGTTTTCTGGGCAAAATTGTCCTCGTACATGTACATGTAGCAAACTGAAAGGCATATGCCAAACGTTATTAGTCCAGATTGGTGCACAAAAGTAGCGTGTTAAACTCCATTTTATTTGAATATATACATGTATTGCCAATGGCAGAGATTAATGTCAAAGGTTGTGCAGCGTTACTATTGTATTGTAAATAATTTTATGGATATTATGACAAAAATTTGTCATAACTTTGGAGACAAAAATATTATAAATTTAGATTTTGTTGATTTTCAAATTTTTTAGTTGATTCAAGTTGACAGAACTGTTATGAAATTAGATTTCATTGTATCTCTTGCAAATATTAAAAATTCAGATTGGTAATGTTTTTCTCGATTTTAAGATTGATGCAAATACCAGCAGATAGAAATAGATTTTGATGATTTGATAAACTAACCATGGTGTGGAGAAACTGGCAACCCATCAACTATTTGCCCTACAAGTTAACTTTGCCAAATTAAATCTATTTTCCGTTTGGCTTTTATTAAGTTTTTATGTTAATAGACATGTAGTATGGTTGAAATAACCCTCTTAGAATTACGATTATTTATTTTTTTATTACGACTTCAACCATCTTAGTCACTGAAAGCTTTTAGTGTTCGGAGTAGAAGAAAGAATTTAAAAGGAAAGTAAAAGTAGAGGTTTATTATCTTGTTACTGGAATATTTTAGTTAGAAATGAAATGAAAATGAGATTTAACGTTTTAACGTCCTACATTGCTGTTTCGACTTGGCTAATGAGAGAGAGAGAAATGGGGTTTAATGTCCACTCGACACAAACTAGGTCATTTCGGGACTAACAAGGTTTAATTTTATTTCAATAATTTGCTTGTGCGTAGGGGTCTTTAGCAGTGGGAGGAAATCGGAGGACCTGATTGTCACGTACAACCGGAGATTGGAAACCACGCCAGTTGACTCAATGACAGGCTTTATGATACAGCATGCACATGCTTACCATCTGGTCATCCAACCCCCCTTGAGTAATCAATACGGGCATCAAAAATAGAGAAGCAGCTTCAGTGTGTAAGTCGTTAGCTCACCAACCAGCGGAGAACGCTAGATTGGAGACAGTTCTACGCATTTTATGATGTTATATGTGTATTGTGGGTTAGGGTAAGGCTTAGGCTTGGCCTAGGGTTAGGGCTAGCCCTGTATATATCTCGGAATATGACAAAATCTACAGGTCCTAGCCCTTACCCTAACCCTAACCCACAATGTATATATGACGTACGTCATATGTGCTCAAATGCGTAGGACCGTCTTCGATCTAGATCCGGGGCTAAAACATTATGACATGAAATGAAATAAAATTGGGTTCAACCTCCTCCTGCACCGACTGGGACTAATGAAAGCGGGTATACGCCATACATTGTGCTATGAGGAAAATTTGTCCAGACAACTTCACTATGCCCTACTCTATTACATGTACATCAAATTTCTAGGTTTTCTGTCCTATCTAAATGACTATACATGTACATATGTCTCTTGGTTTTAAGGTTGCTTGATTCCCTCATCTCTTACAGTTTGTTAGAATCATGTGCCAGTGGAAGTTTTATTTAATACATTGAATCTAAAAGGTGACCTGACGATCTGGATGTAGTCTCTAGTTACAAGTTGTTTATACATGTATCTGTATGAGACAATAGAAACACACCCAGTTAAAGATAAAGTAACCACCACTGGTCATTAGTAAGATAAAGGTGAACATAGATAAAAACACTTACATTGTATATAAACCACATAGATAAAAAAAAGTACATTGTATACATGTATATAAACCACATTTGTGTTTTCTGTCCTGGAGAACACAACCCTGAAACAAGTACATTGTACTGTATATAAACCAGTTTTGTACGACACTGTATATCTGCCCTCCACAACACAACCCTGAAACAAGTACATTGTATATACATCACATTGGTGGTATCTGCATCCAGAACACAAACCTGAAACAAATACATTGTACTGTATATAAACGATATTTGTGATATCTGTCCTGGAGAACACAACCCTGAAACAAATACATTGTACTGTATATACATGTAAACCATATTTGTGATATCTATCCTGGAGAACACAATGCTGAAACAATTAACAAACATATGATGATCATTGTAAAATGTTTTTTATTTAATAACGACTGAAGCAAGGGTTCTTACAATAATTAGAACATAATTAGATTGCATTAAAGATATGTGCTGCATAAAAGATATATAGGAATAGACTGGACTAATGACGATGGACATACATGTGCGCCAAACTGTGTGCTATGAGGGAATATATCCTGGATGCTGGTGTTACAGTCTACTCTTATTTTGTATCCAAGTTTTTTTATCCCATCCAAACAACTAGACACTGTCCTTGCCAGGGTGCTTATTAGAACTTTTAAGCAATTACCTGAAGAACATCATGCTTCTAATCATTGTGCTGAATCCAAACCTATGATACATGTACCTGCACTACACTACACAGAGAGAGAGAGAAAAATGGGGTTTTAAGTCCACTCAACACAAACTAGATCATTTCGGGACTAATATTTGGTTCAATTTTATTTCAATAATTCACTTGTGCGTAGGGATCTTTGGCAGTGTGAGGAACCATCAGGACCAGGAGAAAACCGCAAAGGTTGGGCAGACCATCCTACTCCTTGAAATGTACATCCACGGGCTACAGTAGAATTACAAATTTACATAATAATTGTCTGAAACATGCCATTTAGACAGAAAAAGATAAACTAGATTAAGGTCTTTGGGTTTTTTTCCAAAATACTAAATATACCTAAATTGATAATAAATCATTTAATTAAGAAAACAAGATGAGAATGTCAGCAGTAGATAATATGCAGGATTAGATTCGATCAGATTAGAAAAGATTCTATGCTATGGGCTGCTTATGGAGATAGAGAAATAGGTTTTAACATCCACTTGACACTAGAACATTTCATGACTAACGCACAGTTCAATTTTATTTCAATAATTCCCTTGCTCGTAAGGGTCTTAATATTGTAGTTTATAGACATTATATGATAGGTACATGACATACATTGTACACATGTACTATGTATCTTAATATTGTTTATGCACATTATCACATGACAGATAGACATTGTATAGTATCTGAATATTGCAGTTTATAGACATTATTATTACATGACATTTATCTTAATATTATAGTCTGTAGTTTATCATGTTCCTTAAGCAACGTTTGCGAGTTATACAACATCTCTCCGTTGCCTGAATACTCAGCAATTCCCTGAACTTTGCGCTAGTTGTTTTTACAAGTGACTAATTAGCATTGTCCAATCAGAGTTCGTGGCACCAAACACACTATAAACAAACAGGGTTTTTTAAATTGAGAAACTCGTGGGAAAACAGCAACCGTGACATTGCTCGATCTTTGAACTTTGCAACTCGATTGTCACATGTAGGCATTTTAGCTATAAAGCACGAGACTTGGTATTCACGACGACCGATGAATCTGATAGGTTCCAAAGCTGGGCTTGTGACAATCGAACTTAGTGGCGAAATATACAGGGTATTACGTGAAGGGTTTGATAAGATGTATGTAGTTAAGGCGAGATCAAGCCAGCGGCGTGAAGCTAGCTTGTTGTTCGTTGTTCGTTGTTCGGTATTCGCGAATACCGAACAACGAGCCAGTTTGTTGTTCGGTATTCGCGAATACCGAACAACGAGCTGGTTTGTTGTTCGGTATTCACCAGATATGGAATTAGTAATCTAATAAAGTAACTTTTGTTCGTTATCCGCCAATGTGAAACTGCTCTTTCTTCGGGTAGAAAGAGAAATTCTTAGAATCTATTTCCCAGAAGTTTGAAGTTTTATTGTCTGTTTAAGCTCCGAGTGTTCCCTACAAAAGTACCTTTATTATATTACTAATTCCATGTACGGTGAATACCGAACAACAAACCAGCTCGTTGTTCGGTATTCGCCAATACCGAACAACAAACCAGCTCGTTGTTCGTTATTCGCCAATACCGAACAACAAACTGGCTCGTTGTTCGTTATTCGCCAATATGTAACAGCTCTTTCTTCGGATAGAAAGAGAAGTTGTTAAAATGTATTTCCCAGAAGTTTTAAGTTTTATTGTCTATTTTCGCTCATTAAAACCCGCTTGTGGCGTGTTCCCTACAAAAGTACCTTTATTATATTACTTATTCCATATACGGTGAATACCGAACAACAAACCAGCTCGTTGTTCGTTATTCGCCAATACCGAACAACAAACTGGCTCGTTGTTCGTTATTCGCCAATATGTAACAGCTCTTTCTTCGGATAGAAAGAGAAGTTGTTAAAATCTATTTCCCAGAAGCCTGAAGTTTTATTGTCTATTTAAGCTCATTAAAACCCGCCTGTGGCGTGTTCCCTACAAAAGTACCTTTATTATATTACTTATTCCATATACGGTGAATACCGAACAACAAACCAGCTCGTTGTTCGTTATTCGCCAATACCGAACAACAAACTGGCTCGTTGTTCGTTATTCGCCAATGTGTAACAGCTTTTTAATCGGATAGAAAGAGAAGTTGTTAGAATCTATTTCCCAGAAGTTTGAAGTTTTATCGTCTATTTAAGCTCATGAAAACCCGCCTGTGGCGTGTTCCTTACAAAAGTACTTATTCCATATACGGTGAATACCGAACAACAAACCAGCTCGTTGTTCGGTATTCGCGAATAACGAACAACAAACCAGCTCGTTGTTCGTTATTCGCCAATACCGAACAACAAACTGGCTCGTTGTTCGTTATTCGCCAATATGTAACAGCTCTTTCTTCGGATAGAAAGAGAAGTTGTTAGAATCTATTTCCCAGAAGTTTGAAGTTTTATTGTCTATTTAAGCTCATAAAAACCCGCCTGTGGCGTGTTCCCTACAAAAGTACTTTTATTATATTACTAATTCCATATACGATGAATACCGAACAACAAACCAGCTCGTTGTTCGTTATTCGCCAATACCGAACAACAAACTGGCTCGTTGTTCGTTATTCGCCAATGTGTAACAGCTCTTTCTTCGGATAGAAAGAGAAGTTGTTAGAATCTATTTCCCAGAAGTTTGAAGTTTTATCGTCTATTTAAGCTCATGAAAACCCGCCTGTGGCGTGTTCCTTACAAAAGTACCTTTATTATATTAATAATTCCATATACGGTGAATACCGAACAACAAACCAGCTCGTTGTTCGGTATTCGTGAATACCGAACAACAAACCAGCTCGTTGTTCGTTATTCGCGAATACGGAACAACAAACTGGCTCGTTGTTCGTTATTCGCCAATATGTAACAGATCTTTCTTCGGATAGAAAGAGAAGTTGTTAAAATGTATTTCCCAGAAGTTTTAAGTTTTATTGTCTATTTAAGCTCATTAAAACCCGCTTGTGGCGTGTTCCCTACAAAAGTACCTTTATTATATTACTTATTCCATATACGGTGAATACCGAACAACAAACCAGCTCGTTGTTCGGTATTCGCGAATACCGAACAACAAACCAGCTCGTTGTTCGTTATTCGCCAATACCGAACAACAAACTGGCTCGTTGTTCGTTATTCGCCAATATGTAACAGCTCTTTCTTCGGATAGAAAGAGAAGTTGTTAAAATGTATTTCCCAGAAGTTTTAAGTTTTATTGTCTATTTAAGCTCATTAAACCCCGCCTGTGGCGTGTTCCCTACAAAAGTACCTTTATTATATTACTTATTCCATATACGGTGAATACCGAACAACAAACCAGCTCGTTGTTCGGTATTCGCGAATACCGAACAACAAACTGGCTCGTTGTTCGGTATTCGCCAATATGTAACAGCTCTTTCTTCGGATAGAAAGAGAAGTTGTTAAAATCTATTTCCCAGAAGCCTGAAGTTTTATTGTCTATTTAAGCTCATTAAAACCCGCCTGTGGCGTGTTCCCTACAAAAGTACCTTTATTATATTACTTATTCCATATACGGTGAATACCGAACAACAAACCAGCTCGTTGTTCGTTATTCGCCAATACCGAACAACAAACTGGCTCGTTGTTCGTTATTCGCCAATATGTAACAGCTCTTTCTTCGGATAGAAAGAGAAGTTGTTAGAATCTATTTCCCAGAAGTTTGAAGTTTTATTGTCTATTTAAGCTCATAAAAACCCGCCTGTGGCGTATTCCCTACAAAAGTACTTTTATTATATTACTAATTCCATATACGATGAATACCGAACAACAAACCAGCTCGTTGTTCGTTATTCGCCAATACCGAACAACAAACTGGCTCGTTGTTCGTTATTCGCCAATGTGTAACAGCTCTTTTTTCGGATAGAAAGAGAAGTTGTTATAATCTATTTCCCAGAAGTTTGAAGTTTTATCGTCTATTTAAGCTCATGAAAACCCGCCTGTGGCGTGTTCCTTACAAAAGTACCTTTATTATATTAATAATTCCATATACGGTGAATACCGAACAACAAACCAGCTCGTTGTTCGTTATTCGCGAATACCGAACAACAAACTGGCTCGTTGTTCGTTATTCGCCAATATGTAACAGCTCTTTCTTCGGATAGAAAGAGAAGTTGTTAGAATCTATTTCCCAGAAGTTTGAAGTTTTATCGTCTATTTAAGCTCATGAAAACCCGCCTGTGGCGTGTTCCTTACAAAAGTACCTTTATTATATCAATAATTCCATATACGGTGAATACCGAACAACAAACCAGCTCGTTGTTCGGTATTCGTGAATACCGAACAACAAACCAGCTCGTTGTTCGTTATTCGCGAATACCGAACAACAAACTGGCTCGTTGTTCGTTATTCGCCAATATGTAACAGCTCTTTCTTCGGATAGAAAGAGAAGTTGTTAAAATGTATTTCCCAGAAGTTTTAAGTTTTATTGTCTATTTTCGCTCATTAAAACCCGCTTGTGGCGTGTTCCCTACAAAAGTACCTTTATTATATTACTTATTCCATATACGGTGAATACCGAACAACAAACCAGCTCGTTGTTCGTTATTCGCCAATACCGAACAACAAACTGGCTCGTTGTTCGTTATTCGCCAATATGTAACAGCTCTTTCTTCGGATAGAAAGAGAAGTTGTTAAAATCTATTTCCCAGAAGCCTGAAGTTTTATTGTCTATTTAAGCTCATTAAAACCCGCCTGTGGCGTGTTCCCTACAAAAGTACCTTTATTATATTACTTATTCCATATACGGTGAATACCGAACAACAAACCAGCTCGTTGTTCGTTATTCGCCAATACCGAACAACAAACTGGCTCGTTGTTCGTTATTCGCCAATGTGTAACAGCTTTTTAATCGGATAGAAAGAGAAGTTGTTAGAATCTATTTCCCAGAAGTTTGAAGTTTTATCGTCTATTTAAGCTCATGAAAACCCGCCTGTGGCGTGTTCCTTACAAAAGTACTTATTCCATATACGGTGAATACCGAACAACAAACCAGCTCGTTGTTCGGTATTCGCGAATAACGAACAACAAACCAGCTCGTTGTTCGTTATTCGCCAATACCGAACAACAAACTGGCTCGTTGTTCGTTATTCGCCAATATGTAACAGCTCTTTCTTCGGATAGAAAGAGAAGTTGTTAGAATCTATTTCCCAGAAGTTTGAAGTTTTATTGTCTATTTAAGCTCATAAAAACCCGCCTGTGGCGTGTTCCCTACAAAAGTACTTTTATTATATTACTAATTCCATATACGATGAATACCGAACAACAAACCAGCTCGTTGTTCGTTATTCGCCAATACCGAACAACAAACTGGCTCGTTGTTCGTTATTCGCCAATGTGTAACAGCTCTTTCTTCGGATAGAAAGAGAAGTTGTTAGAATCTATTTCCCAGAAGTTTGAAGTTTTATCGTCTATTTAAGCTCATGAAAACCCGCCTGTGGCGTGTTCCTTACAAAAGTACCTTTATTATATTAATAATTCCATATACGGTGAATACCGAACAACAAACCAGCTCGTTGTTCGTTATTCGCGAATACGGAACAACAAACTGGCTCGTTGTTCGTTATTGGCCAATATGTAACAGATCTTTCTTCGGATAGAAAGAGAAGTTGTTAAAATGTATTTCCCAGAAGTTTTAAGTTTTATTGTCTATTTAAGCTCATTAAAACCCGCTTGTGGCGTGTTCCCTACAAAAGTACCTTTATTATATTACTTATTCCATATACGGTGAATACCGAACAACAAACCAGCTCGTTGTTCGGTATTCGCGAATACCGAACAACAAACCAGCTCGTTGTTCGTTATTCGCCAATACCGAACAACAAACTGGCTCGTTGTTCGTTATTCGCCAATATGTAACAGCTCTTTCTTCGGATAGAAAGAGAAGTTGTTAAAATGTATTTCCCAGAAGTTTTAAGTTTTATTGTCTATTTAAGCTCATTAAAACCCGCCTGTGGCGTGTTCCCTACAAAAGTACCTTTATTATATTACTTATTCCATATACGGTGAATACCGAACAACAAACCAGCTCGTTGTTCGGTATTCGCGAATACCGAACAACAAACTGGCTCGTTGTTCGGTATTCGCCAATATGTAACAGCTCTTTCTTCGGATAGAAAGAGAAGTTGTTAAAATCTATTTCCCAGAAGCCTGAAGTTTTATTGTCTATTTAAGCTCATTAAAACCCGCCTGTGGCGTGTTCCCTACAAAAGTACCTTTATTATATTACTTATTCCATATACGGTGAATACCGAACAACAAACCAGCTCGTTGTTCGTTATTCGCCAATACCGAACAACAAACTGGCTCGTTGTTCGTTATTCGCCAATATGTAACAGCTCTTTCTTCGGATAGAAAGAGAAGTTGTTAGAATCTATTTCCCAGAAGTTTGAAGTTTTATTGTCTATTTAAGCTCATAAAAACCCGCCTGTGGCGTATTCCCTACAAAAGTACTTTTATTATATTACTAATTCCATATACGATGAATACCGAACAACAAACCAGCTCGTTGTTCGTTATTCGCCAATACCGAACAACAAACTGGCTCGTTGTTCGTTATTCGCCAATGTGTAACAGCTCTTTTTTCGGATAGAAAGAGAAGTTGTTATAATCTATTTCCCAGAAGTTTGAAGTTTTATCGTCTATTTAAGCTCACGAAAACCCGCCTGTGGCGTGTTCCTTACAAAAGTACCTTTATTATATTAATAATTCCATATACGGTGAATACCGAACAACAAACCAGCTCGTTGTTCGTTATTCGCGAATACCGAACAACAAACTGGCTCGTTGTTCGTTATTCGCCAATATGTAACAGCTCTTTCTTCGGATAGAAAGAGAAGTTGTTAGAATCTATTTCCCAGAAGTTTGAAGTTTTATCGTCTATTTAAGCTCATGAAAACCCGCCTGTGGCGTGTTCCTTACAAAAGTACCTTTATTATATCAATAATTCCATATACGGTGAATACCGAACAACAAACCAGCTCGTTGTTCGGTATTCGTAAATACCGAACAACAAACCAGCTCGTTGTTCGTTATTCGCGAATACCGAACAACAAACTGGCTCGTTGTTCGTTATTCGCCAATATGTAACAGATCTTTCTTCGGATAGAAAGAGAAGTTGTTAAAATGTATTTCCCAGAAGTTTTAAGTTTTATTGTCTATTTTCGCTCATTAAAACCCGCTTGTGGCGTGTTCCCTACAAAAGTACCTTTATTATATTACTTATTCCATATACGGTGAATACCGAACAACAAACCAGCTCGTTGTTCGTTATTCGCCAATACCGAACAACAAACTGGCTCGTTGTTCGTTATTCGCCAATATGTAACAGCTCTTTCTTCGGATAGAAAGAGAAGTTGTTAAAATCTATTTCCCAGAAGCCTGAAGTTTTATTGTCTATTTAAGCTCATTAAAACCCGCCTGTGGCGTGTTCCCTACAAAAGTACCTTTATTATATTACTTATTCCATATACGGTGAATACCGAACAACAAACCAGCTCGTTGTTCGTTATTCGCCAATACCGAACAACAAACTGGCTCGTTGTTCGTTATTCGCCAATGTGTAACAGCTTTTTAATCGGATAGAAAGAGAAGTTGTTAGAATCTATTTCCCAGAAGTTTGAAGTTTTATCGTCTATTTAAGCTCATGAAAACCCGCCTGTGGCGTGTTCCTTACAAAAGTACTTATTCCATATACGGTGAATACCGAACAACAAACCAGCTCGTTGTTCGGTATTCGCGAATAACGAACAACAAACCAGCTCGTTGTTCGTTATTCGCCAATACCGAACAACAAACTGGCTCGTTGTTCGTTATTCGCCAATATGTAACAGCTCTTTCTTCGGATAGAAAGAGAAGTTGTTAGAATCTATTTCCCAGAAGTTTGAAGTTTTATTGTCTATTTAAGCTCATAAAAACCCGCCTGTGGCGTGTTCCCTACAAAAGTACTTTTATTATATTACTAATTCCATATACGATGAATACCGAACAACAAACCAGCTCGTTGTTCGTTATTCGCCAATACCGAACAACAAACTGGCTCGTTGTTCGTTATTCGCCAATACCGAACAACAAACTGGCTCGTTGTTCGTTATTCGCCAATGTGTAACAGCTCTTTCTTCGGATAGAAAGAGAAGTTGTTAGAATCTATTTCTCAGAAGTTTGAAGTTTTATCGTCTATTTAAGCTCATAAAAACCCGCCTGTGGCTTGTTCCTTACAAAAGTACCTTTATTATATTAATAATTCCATATACGGTGAATACCGAACAACAAACCAGCTCGTTGTTCGTTATTCGCGAATACCGAACAACAAACTGGCTCGTTGTTCGTTATTCGCCAATATGTAACAGATCTTTCTTCGGATAGAAAGAGAAGTTGTTAGAATCTATTTCCCAGAAGTTTGAAGTTTAATTGTCTATTTAAGCTCATAAAAACCCGCCTGTGGCGTGTTCCCTACAAAAGTACCTTTATTATATTACTAATTCCATATACGGTGAATACCGAACAACAAACCAGCTCGTTGTTCGTTATTCGCCAATACCGAACAACAAACTGGCTCGTTGTTCGTTATTGGCCAATATGTAACAGATCTTTCTTCGGATAGAAAGAGAAGTTGTTAAAATGTAATTCCCTGAAGTTTTAAGTTTTATTGTCTATTTAAGCTCATTAAAACCCGCCTATGGCGTGTTCCCTACAAAAGTACCTTTATTATATTACTTATTCCATATACGGTGAATACCGAACAACAAACCAGCTCGTTGTTCGTTATTCGCGAAAACCGAACAACAAACTGGCTCGTTGTTCGTTATTCGCCAATATGTAACAGATCTTTCTTCGGATAGAAAGAGAAGTTGTTAAAATGTATTTCCCAGAAGTTTTAAGTTTTATTGTCTTTTTAAGCTCATTAAACCCCGCCTGTGGCGTGTTCCCTACAAAAGTACCTTTATCATATTACTTATTCCATATACGGTGAATACCGAACAACAAACCAGCTCGTTGTTCGTTATTCGCCAATACCGAACAACAAACTGGCTCGTTGTTCGTTATTCGCCAATATGTAACAGCTCTTTCTTCGGATAGAAAGAGAAGTTGATAAAATCTATTTCCCGGAAGCCTGAAGTTTTATTGTCTATTTAAGCTCATTAAAACCCGCCTGTGGCGTGTTCCCTACAAAAGTACCTTTATTATATTACTTATTCCATATACGGTGAATACCGAACAACAAACCAGCTCGTTGTTCGGTATTCGGGAATCTATTTCCCAGAAGTTTGAAGTTTTATTGTCTATTTAAGCTCATAAAAACCCGCCTGTGGCGTGTTCCCTACAAAAGTACCTTTATAATTCCATATACGGTGAATACCGAACAACAAACCAGCTCGTTGTTCGTTATTCGCCAATACCGAACAACAAACAGCTCTTTCTTCGGATAGAAAGAGAAGTTGTTAGAATCTATTTCCCAGAAGTCAGAAGAAAGAGAAGTTGTGAGAATCTATTTCCCAGAATTTTGAAGCTTTATAATCCAGTTAGGCTTATAAAAACCCGCCCGCGGCGTGTTCCCTGCAAAAAATCTTTTATTACATTACTAATTCCAAATCTAGTGAATACCGAACAACAAACCAGCTCGTTGTTCGTTATTCGCGAATACCGAACAACAAACCAGCTCGTTGTTCGTTATTCGCGAATACCGAACAACAAACTGGCTCGTTGTTCGTTATTCGCGAATACCGAACAACGAACAACGAACAACGGGCTAACTTCACGTCGCCGATCAAGCCTTCTATTGAAGATGGTAGTTTATAGACATTATCACATGACAGATATACACTGTACTGTATCTGAATATTGTAGCTACATACATTGTATCCTTTACATTGTAGATGATAGACTTTATCATATGAGATACATATACATTCTATCTTTACACTGGGTTAAAATTTAGACAATTAATGCTTATCTTATCTTGTTGACTGGGAATCTTGACTTAACAAGAATACAATAAAATTGTTTAGTGTACTTGAACTTTACTTGTAAGCAGGGGTTGTTTTTATCTTTCTCCCCATGCCATAAAAACCTAGATGGACGACTTGACGATCCAAATTATTCCCATGCCACAAAACCTAGAGGGACTGACTTAACGATAAATTATCAGACCCTAACAATGCCAGGTTGAAAAATATGTAATGAATGTGAAAAGCGTAAATATATATAATTATTTACGTTGTACAAATTGTTTTAATTGATCGTATTCGTAAAGCGTGGTAAACTTACACAGAAAGCCATCAATCAAACATCAATGATTGATAGGTTTAGTTTAACTCCAGGCATTTGATCATATTTAATAGATTTCAATCACCCTACATGAACTGGTTTGAATATGCATACAGGCATGCAGTTTATTTATGTATTGATTTACGTGATATATTCATCTAATTTACTTGTACTCATTTCACACTGCTCATAATGCTGGTTGGTTCGTTCGTTTCTTGAGTTTAACATCCATGTCCACCAAGGGTGATATCTTAGGAGTTATTTTGATTTTTCTACTGTATGCATTACTTCTTTCTCAGCTGTGTCATTTGTGTACTCAGATATTGTACCGATTGGAGGCCGCGGATTGTTGTGTTTTGGGGAAATATTTGTCCAGTTTATTGGTTTCTGCTGTCAAATTTGGTGGAGTATTCGTCCAATTCATTTTCTCTATTGTCGAACATCGAGTTTTCATGTTGCTGATCATCTGTGAATATTTGGGTGTGTTGCCTGTGCGCTCAAACCACTGATCATCCTGTTTCCTGGGAATATGCATCTACATTAAAATGATAATGTCTCAACTGCTGTGCGAATTGTGTAAATTACAATTGTTCTAAGTACAAACTTTCAACATCACAATATTAAAGTTTGCAATGAATTCTGGAATTCGTCTAACAAACTTCAAGATCCGAAGCTGAAGAAAAAAAATTCCTGGTTTCCTGATTTGAACCATTTTGGAGATTCAACTTTCACGATATGGTTTGCAAGTAATTTGTCAATCGCTCAAATGAGATTCACAGAATACGTTATCTGAAGAGAATCTGTCCTGATTTGTAACAACTTTCTACAAGTCCCAAGTCTTATTTAAATATATAATCATTGTGTAATTAGAGTTGGAATAATTAACAAATTGGTCTAGTACCGATAATTGTCATTGGTCGTCTACTATCTTAGAGTGATAGACTTCACACCAAAGCTAGTGACCTTCACCCTTGTTATTCAGCCTTGTATCTACAATGTCCACAGATTAGTTGCTTGTTGTTTCTGAGACAAACCAAATGTTTATTTGTATAGTTGGAAGAAGAATTTCTGGTGTCGATCCACCTTTACCAGCTAACTTTTGTCACAGAGGTGACCTATATACATGTATAAATGATACAGGTGAGACAATATTCAACACCTTCAACATTACATGTATTACCCTTTGATGTTAAACTCACTGCTTAATTACTCTGTATCAAATAAAGTTAGGGAGGGATGTTGAAATGGCCTCTGTCCATCTGTCCAGGTTTCATTTCCGAAGCAAATCTTATAAGCCGTTCAAGATATCTGTTTGAAACGTTTTACACACATCAACCCATTAAATGAGTAGTTGTTCCTTGCTATTTAGAAATTTCTGGGGTTATATTTGTTGTGTTTTCGTTGGTGAATGGAAAAGTGTAATTTGTATGGTACGAAAGAAACGAGGTCCCGTGTGCGTATAAAAAAGGGATTGATAGTTCGAACTACATGTACATGTAATTTGACGCCATAAAATTTCCTTCATAGCAGACTTATGACTTACTTGTGTCTGTCGTCATTAGCCCAGTGGGGGGGTTGGGATGGCCTAGTGGTCTAGAGTGCCGCGCTTCGACCTCTAGCTGGCCGGTCACCTCTGGCTTGCGGCTGTGGTTTCGATCCCTGGTGTGAGCGTATGTGACATGGAGATAGGGGCGCCTTCTCAACCTCGTGGGTTTCCTCCGGGCACTCCGGTTTCCTCCCACTGCTACAGACCCCAACGCGCCAGCGAATTATTGAAATAAAATTGAAACCATATGTTAGTCCGGAAATGACCTAGTTTGTGTCGAGTGGACGTTAAACCCCATTTCTCTCTCTCTCTCGTCATTAGCCCAGTTGGTGCTAAAAAGTAAGACCATTTCATTCATTGATTAGTCGGGGATCACGTGGCTAAGTGGCTAAGGCGCTAGCTCGCTAGCCTGGAGGTCGAGTGTTCGATCCCTGCATTGGCCGAGAAAGTTCATCTCGAATTTCCAGCGTGGTTTCCCTTGTCAGTGATGCAGAACGGAGGGCCTGACAAGGATAGCTGCCCAGTCGTTCGGATGGTACGAACAACCGAGGTCCCGTGTACACATTGGAGTGCATGTAAAAGATCCCTTGGCAGTTGGAATTCGATATAAGAGTAGGCCGTAGTGCCGCTGCCCGGGCAAAATTTCCCTTATAGCACACTGTATGGCGTATGCCCGTCTTCCATTAGCCCAGGTTAGGTGCAGAAGAGCAGGACGTTAAACCCCATTTCATTTCATTTCATTTCATTGATTAGTCTCCTTGAAAACTTCCAGAAACAGCCAGCCATGAGCCCTGTCTGTAATTAGTACCTGTATGTAATACCTGGTTGTATATACATTGTACAGGTAATCAGATCAGGTGTGGTCACATGTTATACCCTACCTGTCAATCACAACCTTGTTAATTACCTGTGAACAACATGATTAGAGTGGGCGTGTACGACACAGGTACATACAACACAGGTGTGGTGACCAAGTCATTCAGGTATTCAACTATATCCCCCCTGAGGGTTCAGCCAGGGGTCAGATTGGAAAGGTCAACCCTATTTAACAAGATGAGGAGATTGTAGACAACCTATGATGGTGTTGACAGTTTCACTGGCTTATTATTTCTCTTTGTGAATCATACAGAGTCTCCAAATCAGGTTGACGATCTGTTTACCACCATGTCTGTCCCTTCCTTTATGAATCATGTCAAACAGATAAAAGGGTTGCTTGCTAAAATACAGGTACATGTATACAAAATGTCAAAGAAGGGATAGGGTTTGAAGTCCACTCGACACAAATTAGGTTATTTCTATAACTTGCTTGTGCGTAGGGGTCTTTAGCAGTGGGATTAAACTGGAAATTTCCAAGTAAATAATAATAATAATATCTTTTTTTACAGCGCTGAACATTCAGTCAGACTGACTGTTCTGTTGTGCTTTACAATCTACATGTAAATATGATTATGTTTGTATTTATAATCTGTTGGATAAGGTAAAATTGTGTGTTGTGTGGTTCAACTCCTGAACCCTCATTAATTACATGTAGAACATTTCCAGCACCTTTTTATGCATGTTAATTAATTCAGAACTTCTCAAATGACCCATGTTCAGATAACAAGAGCCAAATGTTTCGTGAACATTACACACAACACATTCTTTCTCTGATAAAAAACAACTAAAAGGTTGCCAGAACAATATACAGTGCATTCCTTCCCTATTGTTTATAGTCCATGATAAAATAAATGAGAGGCTACAAACACAATGTATTTTAGTTTTATACCAAGAAAACTAGTGATAAATGATTGCTTGCGTTTTTACTGACATTCTGATGTATTGCTGTACATAAAAACACCATGATCTGGGAATACTACCATGATTTTATCTCCTAGGATTGGGAACAGGTATTTTGTCTTATTATTGATTTACTTCCTATAAGCCCAGTCATTGTTTGTATCTTTTGAGGGATGTGGTCAAAAAGGCCTTAATACATGTACAAACCAAAACTAACAAAAAATAATAATCTTTTAAGTGTATTATAATATAGTGTACATGTATAACAGTTGGGGTTTGTTCACATTATTCATTTTTTAAAGATGACAGTTTGGTACAGTTTGTATTTCATAATTTGCATGGGTCCAAAGCACAGGGAGGAAACTGGAGAAAACCCATTAAATTGGCCAGGCGATCCTACTCACACCACTTGGCTCAATGACACATCTTATGGCCTGAAGCACACAATTTGTTTTTTTTAAGTTGTTGCTTATGATTGTAAGGTTAATTGCCTGGCAACCTTTCTTCATTGGCTTTTTTCACAAGATTGATTTACATGTAAATGTATTTTGTGAAACACATACACTCGTTAAATACCACATAGTGTTCCTACTTCCTCTCTGGCACAAGAACTCGTAAGTCACCTCCGCTGAATCCAATTATCTTGTGTTTCTCAGCTAAATGGTAAATTGATTCTGTGTTCGATTATGTACATGTGAAAAAAATAAACAATTTGTATGTCGTCTTCTACAGTTTAATTTCTTTCTCACTTAATCGTTTTTTTTTCTCTCTTCTTCCAGTTGCTGATATTGACAGAATTCATGATGCTTACATCATCGCTTCAGATCCAGGAACTAAGAGAAAATTGGAAAAATTTTCCACAACGCAGCACGTTATCGACCCAGTGGATATGACCAAAGTTGATGAGACAAAACAAACACTGAATCATCACGCTAAAACGGCTACGGTAAACTCGGAATTAGTGTTAGTGGATAATCCCGTCTACATGGCTTCGTTAGAAAAACCCCGTAAATATGTCAACGGTCATACGCATAATGGTGAATTAAACGGTTCATCAGAATATATCGAAATGAATGGATATTCTGAAACTGACAACATGCCCTTAAAAGGCAAATCAAAAAATAAGAAGGAAAAAAATCAGAAAGCTGTCAGCAACCCGGATACGTTGTTGATTGAAAATATCGTGAAGCAGGGCTTGACTAATGGTCAAGGTCGAATGAACAGCAATAATTCGTTAAATTTGGCAAAAGACAATATGTACGATAGTGACAACATAATGCATAGTGCCGAAAACTCGTTTGAAATGAATAATTCGGGTCCCCATCGAGAAATGGCTATAGACTGTCCGGATAGTTTTGTGGGATCCGTGAAGGTTCCACCAGTTTATCCCCCTCCCCAAACCTATAACAGTCTTCCCCACACGAAACATAATAAAAATCATAATGCGATGAAAAATACAGACTCTTTACAGAATATTCACAAATCGTCAACGCAACCAAGTAACGACCAGTTGGACAGAATACGCAGACATCAGGAAGAACTACGCAAACGGAAGGAAGAGGAAACAAAACATTTAAAAGAGGAAGAATTTTTACGGACATCGCTACGGGGATCTAAAAAGTTGCAAGTGTTAGAGAAAAGACAGCAGGCACCAATTGGAATAGATAATTCAGCGTTCATGGTTGCCGATGACGACAGTCCAGATGGAGTATCCCCCGCTAAAATTGCCCTGACGGATAACAGATATATGAAGAAGAACATAGGTAAATAGTTGATTCTTGTGTAGTTGTGTAAATAGTGAGGTAGCCACATGTTACAGAGGTGGGTACATGATTATAATTAGAGAGGCGACCACATAATGAGTGTGATGGGCACATAATTATTATTAGAAAGTTGGGCACATGAGAGGGATGGGCACATAATTCGACAGGTGAGTACATCATTAGCGAGTTGGGCACATATTAAAGAAGTGGGCACATAATTAAAGAGTTGTGTAAATAGTGAGATGGGCACATAATTAGAGAGATGGGCACATAATTAGAGAGGTGTGCACATAATTATAATTAGAATGGTGGGTACATGTACATAGTTAGAGAGGTGGGTTTATAATTAGAGAGATGGGCACATAATTAGAGAGGTGGGCACATATTAGAGAGGTGGGCACATACATGTAATAAGGCACATAATTAGAGAGGTGGGCACTTGAATAGGGATTTTTTTCACAAGAATACAGAGCTATTCATAAGAATAGGGAGTATAATAGGGAGACAGGGACTAAAATAGGGAGATGAGCACAAGAACAGGGAGACAGACTAGAATAGGGAGATTGGCACAAGAATAGGGTAATGGGGACTAGAATAGGGAGACAGGGACGAGAAAAGGGAAACAGGGACTAGAATAGGGAGACATGGACGAGAATAGAGAAACAGGGACTAGAATAGGGAGACAGGGACTAGATTAGTACATCCACCATAACCTCCCTTTTATTTTATTGGTTAATTGAATGTTTCAGGTATAGAAGAATTATTTTCATCGTTGAATCACATCAGAAGTCGATTAAACACGGTGGAAAATAAAGATGACATTTCATTCTTACGCACATTATTTCACAACAGCCAATTTCAACAGGCTGTCGTAATACACAATAAAGTTGTTGAGGTGTCGTCACGGAGTCCACCACTCTATGCAGTGTCCGGTAACAGTCAGGATAATGTTAACGATGTTTTTACGCTGTGTGGCGACACGAGGGAGCCATATGTCGTGGAATTATTGACCATACTTAATAAACCTAATATTAAGGTAAGACTCTTTAAAATATTTACTCTGTGTCTGTCACAGATTTCCACATATCTTTGTTTTCTAATCTGATGATTTTAATGCAAAAATGTTTATTTCTGAAATATTAAAGATACATTATGGGAAATTAGTTAACGAGTTGGCAGTTCTCACTATAACTATAATAGTTAAAAACTAGATAACGTTAAGGGAATTTGCTGAAAATTTCAGTCAAATTGATCCCCTCCGAACCAAGATTTTAGTGATTGAATTTTCGACCTAGCCTCAATCATCATTACTAAAGGCTGTACGATAAAAATCGTAATCTCAATTACCCATTTGATTAAATCATGAATGAATATTGAGCAGCAAATCGGATCCTAATCCAGTAAATATCGCAGACTAGCGATGACATCGAGAGTTGATTATGGTGAGGATAAGTTAATTAATGTCTGTAGATAATATTTCAGGCCTAAAGAAAAACCTGCAATAGGCAGATTTGGCTCTTGCATAATGTATCTTTAATTATATTTTTACATAAACGTTTTAAAATTGAGAAATTTATCGGTTGCTTGCTATAGTAGTAGACAACTTAAGAGTGCTGTAGAGTATATAAGGATATAACTACTTTATTATTTAATAACGACGTTTTTGTAACAAATACAGTTCACGTTTTCAAATTGATGATAAATATACATCTAGTCAATCTATTTATCATTAACTTGAAAACGTGATCTGTGTGTGTTACGAAATGTGGTTATTAAATATTGGAAAAGTAGTTATATTCCTATATACCTTGTGTTTTGTTATGAATAGTTAACCGGGCTTCTAGATGTGAAGAATTGATGTGTAAAACGTGTTCTAATCTGTCTGGAATGATTTCATGTGTGCATGTGACTTGATAACTCAAGTAAGGATTATTGATGGCTCTACCAATATTTCTGTGGTTACAAGATGTTTGAGACAAATGTCGAAGAATTCTATTGAAATTCAAGTCGTTGCCGGGAGCAACATGTTTGATGGAAATCAATTCTGTCTCTATTACTTGTAGACAATAGATACAGATATTATCGCATTTCTCATCATCTGAAATAGCAGATAAAATATCCCCTCAAATATTCTCATTGACAGGGTCGGATTTATCAATAGTATATTCATCTAGGGCCCACTGTAACTAATTAGTATCACAGCATGCCACCTCATGTAAAATAAAACGAAATGAAATGAGGGTTTAACGTCCTACTGTTCTGCTCCTACTGGGCTAATGAAGATGGGCAAACGCCATACAGTGTGCTATGAGTGAAATTTTGCCTGGGCAGCAGCACTCTAGGCCTACTCTTATAGAATTCAAACTGCCAAGGGATACATGTATTTCATTAAAAAGGAAAAAAAACACGGAAAATTCTGATGAACTTTCTTGGCCAATGCAAGGATTGAACACAACCTTATTTTAAGTGTACTTCGGGTTAAAGAACCCTGGCAGTTGGAATTTTATAGGTCGTAGTGGTGTTGTCTTGACAAAAGTTTTCTCATAGCACAATGTTGCGAGATTTCATACCTTCGTTATCCCAGTCGGAGCGGATCGGTAGGACGTTAAAACCCATTTCATTTCACCCCATCTTCATGACAGTGTTGAGTGCAGGGGGAAAAGTAGGACATTATATTATAAGTTAAACCCCCATTACATTTCCCTAGTCAATAATTTAAGACATTACCTCCATAAAAAAAGGAAAATTAGGATAAAAAAGATATATATTCACACATAAGATAGAATTATCACATGAAGGTTTAAGATAATAGGTTGATATATTGAATTACAGAGAAAGGACAAAGATAATATAGTAATAAATCTCTTGGCTGGATCTTAAAAAACCCGATGTTACTGGAGAGTAAATGAATTAGTTTGACATAGTTGGGTTTTAACTTGATTTTCTGTTGAATATACATACATGTATACACGTAATTCTGTTAACAACCATTACTGAAATCTCTTGTACTTTCTGTAGCCCACACAAGCTGATGTTTATGCCAATCTGATAAAAACACTGATTGTTTTTTATAGTTTAGAATTTTGTTTTACTTGTCTTTACTGCACTAGGATCTGGAAGAGTTCTAATTATACATGCAACTCGCATTCTAGTTGATTTGCCAATGAAACGTTCTGTTACGTTGAGTTTTTGGCATGATTTACATGGAACTGTGGGTCATCCACTAAAACCATCAATGCTGATTGGTTAATCAAATGTCTGATGTCATAGGGTCAAATGCTGCTTGTATGACCTCGGACGCAATCTTCCTCTGTAACTGATCAGATGTTCATGGAGTATGTGTGTGTGCTCACCCATCAAGCTTTGTCATTGCGCTCTACCCCTACATATTATGTGGTATCAAATTAAGCATCATGACCCCATGAATGTTTTAGGCCACTGAATTTAGGCCCCGATTGAATCACGATTCGTTGCTTCGCCCCAAACTCACATATTTGGTAACAAATTAACCAGCGTGACCTCATGAATTTGGGCTCCTGGTGAAAATGAGCCTTCGGCAAATCTGGAACATCGGGTGAATTTGGGGCCCGGGAAAAACCAGGTATCTTGCTAGTACATGTAGTAGTAAATAGAATGAACTACATGTATATGATACTCTTATTATAGTGACTTGATATTTTAGGTCAATATAAACTAGCATACTGTACCATCATGTATAAATAAATAAAATAGGTTTAAATCACGACCATGATAAAAACAACCATACCATATATAGAATGTAATTAAATGAAGAGAGAATTATAATAAAATCAAAGCCTTGTTAATTTCATTGACCTGTAACAGACGTAAACTAATATAGCGGAATAATTTTCTCATTTTCTTCTCCCAGCACTGTGTTATTATTGGATAATTGTATTGTAACGCCATATTAACTCTTACGCGTTGTTAGATTCCATATTCCATATTAAAAGCTATTTGAAATTCCCATAATTCAAATCGCATGTGCCCAGACAACTGTAACCATTTTCACCATATTGATAGCCTATTTGAGGGGGGGTTGGATGGCCGAATGAATGGTTGCCATGCGCGCGCTGTATCATACGGCCTGCCATTGAGTCAACTGGCGTGGTTTCAAATCCCTGGTTGTACATGTACGTGGCAAGGAGTAGTTGCCTGTCCAACCTTGTGGATTTTCTCCGGGTACTCCGGTTTCCTCCCACTGCTAAAGACCCCTACGCGCAAGAGAATTATTGAAATAAAATTAAACCATATGTTAGTTCCGAAATGACCTAATTTGTGTCAAGTGGACGTTAAACCCCATTTCTCTCTCTGATAGCTATTTGAACATCCCGCAATGCAAGTTAGTATATTCACATAGCATATATATATTTGTTACCCAACCTGTAAGTTTGATAGGTCGACATCAGAACTTAAGTATTTTAGGACAGTGAGCCTAGCAAGGAACAGTGGTCTAGCCTTTCAGATCGGATGAAAAACCAAAGTCCTGTGTACACAATGGTATGCATGTGAATGAACCCTTAACCATCTGGGCACTAGTAACAGACTGCATAGCATATGTCTGTCTTAATTAGTCCAGTAGGGAACAGAACAATAGGACGTCAAATTTCATTTCAGTTAGAACTTGAGTCTTGTAGAACGAGGGGCCCAGTAAGAAACAGTGGTCTAGTCATTCAGATAATGCACATTAAATAATCTTGGACATTTGGAATTTGATGATGAGAGGAAGTGAACTGGACTGATGAAGAAGGGCATACGCCATGCGGTGTGCTATGGTGGAACTTTTGCTAGGACAGCGGCACTGCATCCTACTCTTATATCAAATTCCACCTGTCAAGTATCTTTTACAGGCATTCTATCAAATTTTCATCTTTAACGTTTATCTAATTCAAAACGATTACCCAAATCAATGAATTTATCGACACTGATTTCCGAAGCTATTACCACAAATCGTCATATCACCCCTACATATAGATGAGATTTAACGATTTGATTGGGTGATCACGTTTTCTTCGACTGTGTCCAGCCACAAGAATTATTTACAACTACATGTAATCAGATCATTTAACGAACTCACTAAAATATTTCGAAATAGACTAAACTGTTACATTACATCAGATCTCTACTAAATTCAAATTGATTCTGCAAGTCGATAAAAAAGCCTATAGTTTTAACTAATGAAGGTGTTTATGGTAAATGTTGTCGGCTCCTGACAATGTTTTGATTTTATTGACGAATTGCTTTTCTCTTTCTGTAAACCTGCTAGAATACCATTGTGATCACATGACCCAAATATTGATTATTTGATTGGACAAATAGGATGTCTCACGCCCGGTTAAACAATGATAGGTGACGTTAATAAATTGTCCAAGCCAATATTCAGGACAGTAGACATCGTTTATAAGGTATTAGTACCGCTCGGTTACATTTTTGTCGATTTTCTTTTGCGATACAAATCTCCTATATAAACAATTTGAATTCTGTGCACAGATAACTGTAAGGCTCCCTGTAAGTGACACAAACTATTAAATTACTTGCATGCACGAATAATAGTAAATATAAAATACCGTACTGTTCAGTGTATTTTGTATTTGAAGTTTACATACATGTACATGTATTACAATCGTATTTGTAGTATATTTATTAAATATGGAGACAAATTAATATAAGCCTTTGGCTTGTTTTTGAATCCTTTAATGCCTACATGTATTAACAGTGTATGTATACAACAATATCCATCTTAAATATCTAATTTTTTCAATAAAATATAGTTTAAATCGGAGAACTATAAGAATAGATAGTCCACCCTGATTTATTCATTGTTATCCTTATAAGACTTATAGAAGTAGATTTCACAAATTAAAAACACTGTTAATAAATTCAGAAGTAGTATATCCATATAAGTGTTTTTAATTTGTATTCATTGTAGTTTCAGATTATGATCTAAATTGATTTGTAAAGGGGGGGTTGGGATGGCCTAGTGGTCTAGAGTGCCGCGCTTCGACCTCTAGCTGGCCGGTCACCTCTGGCTTGCGGCTGTTGTTTCGATCCCTGGTGTGAGCGTATGTGGCATGGAGATAGGGGCGCCTTCTCAACCTCGTGGGTTTCTTCCGGGCACTCCAGTTTCCTCCCACTGCTAAAGACCCCTACGCGCAAGCGAATTATTGAAATAAATTAAACCATATGTTAGTCCCAAAATGACCTGGTTTGTGTTGAGTGGACGCTAAAACCCATTTCTCTCTCTCTGATTTGTAAAATTTGGACATCTACTATCCTAATAAATCACTGCTCTAGTTTTAGAATATGAACAACCTGATTAACACTACATGAAGATCTGACAAGTTATAGTGGAAGTTCATGTCAGGGGTCCAGGGGCGGATTACCCTATAGGCAGTGTAGGCAGCTACCTTGGGCACAAGAAAAAAATAGGGCCCACAAAATTTTCGACAACCTTTTTTTTAAATTTTATTTTTTTACATTATTTAATTCACTAGACTACGCTTACGACAAACCTCACTTGCTTACGACAAACCTCACTTGGTTGTATCAGCTGTTCATTATGAAGGAAGAAGTTCTTTACTACAAGTAACAAAAATTACAGCTTGAAGATAGTTGGAAAAGAAAAGTATCGATGTATATCCTTGGAAATTTTGTTTGTCTTACAGCGGTCTTAGTTTTACTACGTCAAAACAGTCCCACAAAGGGCCCAGCTGGTCAAGAGCCTTGATCCACCTCTGCAGGGGTCAAACGAATGGCTTTTGACCCTATGAAGTGAGACATTAATTAATCAATCAGCATTGAAGTTTCTAGTGGTTTACCCACAGTAATGTGCATCAAAAGGCCAAGAACTCACCATAGCAGACTGTTTGATTGGCTAATCCCTCACATTATCCAGAACACGTCAATGATAACTCTTTCAGATACATGTACCAGTGTAGTAAAGACAAGCAAACTATAAAAATGAAATCAGGGCCCTGATTCTCGAAATCTTAACTAAAGATAGAATCCAAATTTTAGTAGATACCTCAATTTTGATTGACTAAGCACTAAAATCGATCTAATATTATCCAATCAAATAACTTAAATTTGGATTTTATCTTAGTTAAAATTTCGTGAATAAGGCCCCTGTGTTTTAGTCAGATTGGAATATGAACAACATTGTTAAATTTGAATTGTAAAAGTCACCATATCAGAATACAGGAAATTGTCAAAACAAGTGGATATTGAAATTTATATAATAAATAGGTTTGGTTTCCGTGGTATTTTCATTTTGTTTATAGTTCATCAGTTTTGTTTAATCTAGGGAATTCTGGTGTTGATTTGACAAAACAAAAACCCAACAATGTGTCACATCTCGTTAGTTTTAGCCAACTGGTGTGACAAATTAGTTGACTCCTATTGATTCTAGCCCTTCTCATTCTAGAATGTTTTATAAGAAAATAATTTACTATCGTGATTTGAATACAGTGTATTTCATAAACAAAAAAAACCCTTTATTAAACAACGGTACATGTAAGAGACAGAGAGAGAGAGAGAAATGGGGTTTAACATTCAACACAAAGTAGGTCATTTCGGGACTAACACATGGTTCAATTTTATTTCAATGATTCCCTTGCACATAGGGGTCTTTAGCAGCAGGAGGAAACCAGAGAACCCAGAGAAAACCCATGATACGATTGCCTCCAATCACTTTGTAGAATTTTGTGGACGCTCTAGAGGCTAAAGTTATCATCCAATTGGGAGTGTTTTCCACTTGTCAGTAATGTAAATGAAGGGTCTCACAAGGAAAAGTATGCAATGTAGTCATTATTAGGGGGGGGGGACGGATAGCCTAGTGGTCTAGAGTGCCGGGTTTTGACCTCTAGCTGGCCGGTCACCTCTGGCTTGCAGCTGTGGTTTCAAGCCCTGGTGTGAGCGTATGTGGCATGGAGATAGGTGCGCCTTCTCAACCTCGTGGGTTTCCTCCGGGAACTCCGGTTTCCTCCCACGGCTAAAGACCCCTAAGCGCAAGCGAATTATTGAAATAAAATTGAAACCATATGTTAGTCCCGAAATGACCTGGTTGTGTTGAGTGGATGTTAAACCCCATTTCTCTCTCTCTCCCTCTGACTTTTACGTAAAAGAACACTTGAAAATTGGAATTGGAAATAAAGAGTAGACCGCAATGACGCTGTCCATACAAAAATAGCTCAGTCATTGACGTAAAGTTAAGAAGTTAAACCCCATTTCATTATCCTGTAGGCGGGGTGTGTGGGGGGGGGGGAGTGGATGGCTGAATGGTTAGCACATGCGTGTTGTATCATAAAGCCTGTCATTGAGCAACCTGGCGTGGTTTCGAATCCCCAGTTGTAGGGTTGCCTGTCCAATCCCGTGTGTTTACTCCAGGACCTCCAGTTTCCTCCCACTGCTAAAGACCCAACGCGCAAGTGAATTATTGAAGTAAAATTAAACCATATGTTAGTCCCGAAATAACTTGGTTTGTCTCTCTTGTTATTCTGTGGTATTACATGTATCTGTGAATGATAAGTTTTGTTATTTACGTTGGTCCTTGATTATACGAAGGTTATAGAAACACCTCTACTTTATATAAAAAATCAAATTTCTTTTATCTTGAACAACCAGATGCAAACGTATATAGCTAGAAACATTGTATTTCATCGGGATTTTATCTTGAACAACCAGTGACAAACTCTTGTCTTATATCAGCAAGCACCTACTTGTATGTAGCCAGTGTCTGGCTTTTGTCAACTTTCTAACCTTTAACTAAGCTATAACAGATAATTCTATTGTTTGTTTCAACTCTTGACAAATATATGATATATAAGTATGGAGTAAGTTTAAAATGCCAAATAAGGCATCTGGATTTTTTAAACTGGTTTATTTTCCCCATTTTTGCGTTTAAGATGACAAAGTTAAACTAGTTTAACGATCCTCCTTGAACATCATAAAGTCAAAAAGCTGCACTTCAGTGATTTTATTTTCTCCGTTTTGATTAGTAATGATAAAATATTAGACATGAACAACATCAACGACCAGAATAAATGATACACTTTTTAACTTTTTCAAGTACTGTATTTTTTCTGCCCCTGTGTTGGCAGGAGACACAGTGACTCAGACATAGAAATAAGAATAGACTGCAGTGCCACTGTCCAGGCAAAATGTCACTCAAAGCACACTGTATGACAAATATGGATGCCTGTCTTTATCAATATTAGTCGGGTCAGTGGAGAAAAGTAAAATGTGTTTAAGCCCCATTTCATTTTATTTCTCTGAACAACATGGAGAATTTGGTTTATTTGATCAAAATATCCCAGGTAGCAGGCCGACGTTGGGCCAACATTGGCCCACTGTATGCAGTTACGTTGGCCCAATGTAATTGTCCAACGTTGGTCCAATGTTTTTTTGTCCATCGGCCCAATGTTGGCCCATTGTTGGCCAAACTTACATTGGACCAACATTGGGCCAACATCGATCCAACATTGCATCAAGTATATTTACATTTGTTGGCCCAACATTGGGCCAATGTTGGCCTACTTACAGCCCCCCCCTCCCCTTTCAAAATAGCCTAGACCTCATTATGCATGGTACGGCAGCACAATAAGGCCTCAAAGCCACCTAAATATACCCAAATCTACCATTCTTTCAACTGATGTCACACAAATGCTACTTTTTAAAATGAAAAATAACAAATTGGCATAAAGAACAATATATCATCAAAAATCAATATGAATTATTTTGATATGAAATGAAATAATGGTAGATTAGGTATCCCCCCCCCCCCCCCCCATCAACCTCCCCAAGGCACATTACTTGTTTTATTGTTCTTTTGGGTGGCCTCTTAAAAAAAGCGAACGCCTCAAACAGTTAAAGTACAATAACATGAAACTTGGCATGCTTCTTCAAGAATTGTGCATTCATACTTTACATGTGATTCTCAAAGACAAATTTTCACTCCTTGAATAAATAAGAAAACCGCCAAAGATTATTAATATATCTCTGTTTATTTTAAACTGAAAAATGCATTATGCAAGAGCTATATCTGGCAATTTGCAGGTCTCTCATTACGTGAAATGTTACATAAATATTAATTAGATATTTAAATGTATTAACATCAAATGACTACAATCAACCCTCGATGCCATCTTATGTGTCTGATTTTCAATCAATTTGAATCTTATCTGCTGTTCAACGCCCACTGATGATTATATGCAACCAGAGCATCGCTACTGCTGTGTCCTTTAAACGATACACAAATAGAAAAAAATGGACTTAGCTCTTCTCCTGGCTGGGGGTCAGGCATGCACCAAAAACAACAGGAGTGATCCTTAGGGTATAACTGAGTAAATATGTAAACTTTCAGGAGGATCAGTTAATAATTGCAGTCTGTACTGTTGACGACACGCTTTACACTTTTTAACTATTATATTAAGTCCATTTTCTAATCTTTCATAATATAAATTTAATTTTCTTCAGAGAAAAGCAGATCTTCAAAATCAGTAGCTACAAATAGATAATGATTTAGATTAATATAATTACTACCACAGACTTATGTGTAATAATATCAACAATGATTTATTTTAGCATTTAAATAATATATGAAATTAAGGCTCCTATACCATTTCATTAGACTCAAACTGGGTTAGCGAGTAAGACGCTGGGCTAGAGGTTTGATCTCTGTTTGGAGTTTTGATAGATATGCTTATTATCTAAGCAATTTTTCTTGTTAATCAAGGGTCAGTCTTACTTCTCCATTTTTAAATGAAATCTTCAAATGGCGATTGTATTAAATCCATTTACATCTGCGCCATCCGTTGATCTAGAGAGTTCATTATAGGCTTTTCGTGTAAATAAATGTCTAATGATAGTGATAGTGATTCATGTATCATTTGCCAGTAGTGTCAGTGTTTTTCATAACTGTATAAATGAAGTAAACGTGAAGTTTATTCCTTAATTTACATTTAATTGACCCGTTTTATATTTAAAATCAGTCTAGACATATAACTTTAGTATGAAGTGTGATGATAAGGGGAGACAGCACAGTTGTCCTAGAAGATTGCAATGCTTAGAAACAATACAATATTTTACAGTACTATACATGCAGTTCGTGATTGTTCATAAATTTCAGGAATCATTTCCTTTAGTGCTACAGACATGAAAATTTATCAAATGCTAAAACTTTATTATGAGATAAGTGCATGATGTCAAACCAGGTCTATCAATGACGTAAAATGAAAATAACAATATTTTAGTCTCACTACAAGTAATGTTTCTAATGTTGTTAGCTTATATATGCACAAAAACAAACATAACAATAGCTATTACCATTGAAAACTCCATAGATATGTAAAAACTTAGATATCTACTTACCAATTACAGCCTTTGACAAGATTAAGTCTGAGAAGGGAAATTTAGACCCCTTCCCTTCCAGTTATATTTTGTGGCCAGCGCATTGGAAAAAAACAGAGGACATGGATCTTTTGACCATGTCATCTATGCTGGAACCACCAATGCTTTTCAGATGGATAACCTGTAACAGGAAATTAATGAAAGACGTCTAGTATATTATTATATTTCAATCACTGTAATATTTACAATCACGGTCAGTTCAATTATGCAGGTATATGCTGATGAATATTGATGTTGTACATTTACTAAACAAATTACCCATGACTTGAATTAAATCTAAAACCCACCAGTATCAACCTACAATTATGACTAAAAAGATGCCTACAGTTGGTTGTGGGGTTAACAGTCAGGGACGTAAACAAAAATTTGAATCCAGGAGCCCAGGGCTAGTAGTCTACTGTCGGGCACTAGCCTGGTATTAATATCCTCTTGTCCGACAAGGTACAAGATTTAATTTTCAATATGTAGGGGGGGGGGGTGTCATGGTGGCTAAGTGGATAAGGCGCTGGTTCGCTAGCCTGGAGGTCAGGTGTTTGATCCCTGCATTGGCCGAGAAAGTTCATCTTGATTTTCCGGCGTGATTTCCCCTTGTCAGTGATGCAGAAGGAGGGCATGACAAGAACTACTGTCTAGTCGTTCGGATGGGACAAAACACCGAGGTCCCCTGTACACATTGGAGTGCACGTAAAAGATCCCTTGGCAATTGGAATTCGATATAACAATAGGCCGTAGCGCCGCTGCCCGGGCAAAATTTCCCTCATAGCACACTGTATGGCGTATGCCCGTCTTCCATTAGCCCAGGTTAGGTGCAAAAGAGTAGGACGTTTAACCCCATTTCATTTCATTTCAATATGTAGGCATGTTTTGTTGCCTGTCAACCGTTCTTTTTTTTTATAAAGATCGTACACTTGATTTTCTATCCCGACTTGGTTACACTGGTGAAACGGTTAAAACAAACCGATATTCGACCTACAAAACCAGGAATGTCGCCAAAACAATGTTTTCATTCACTAATGACCATATAAATATAAATAGTTCATAAAGCACTCGTCATTTGTAATATCTCACGGAAAATTAAGGTCTTTTAATTCCAGCTGGAAGTTTTGTATACATTACATTATTATTAGCACCCACTACAGGGCAGGAGATATGAACTTATCAAAACAATATAAATGAAATTGGAAACCCTAGGAATTTAAAGATAATAGATAATGAAACAGTCCATTATACAATACTACAATTATTGAAATGGCCTCTTCCAGTTTCAGACATTGAAATGGCTCGTAGCAATTAACCACATTCTAAATGATTAAAATGCCACTAAAATAAAACATATATACATGTAGATGCAAGACAAATGCATTTAATAAAACATACTTAAAATACTCAATTTACTTTGCAAGGACTAAAGAGGGTTCCATAATGAAATGAGACTTTTGGCTACGTGGAAATGACACCAGTAGAAAATAATCTACAAACAATTAATTCCTTTATATAATTATTTCTAAATGGAGACAAAATATTAATTAATCGTTACATACCTAAATTTTCAATTTTACACCTTGTAGCATCCTATAAAACTCCATAGTTGAACACAGCTCTAAAAAAGCAGCCATCAGGTTTGGCTGTGATTCCTTTTTGGCGGAAAGATGTTTAAATTTGGTTGGGTCAACTGTCAACATATTGGGTGTGTTTTAAAATGAAATATGTGTAAGATAATTAATCTTGACCCTTATTAGTTTTTTTATACGCATTAAATATAGATATTTTGCAATTAAGTTATAAAGCTGTATTAATAGTTTAATAAATATTTTTAAAATTTGTTTTTTTTTTCAAATTGCGTACTGTTGGGTAATTTTTTACCTATTTATTGCGTGTTCTTTATAAACGGTTCATATTTACGGCATTACGTTTCATTGGAAACATTAAAAAAAATTGTACGGAAACATCAATTATGAACGTTATTTAAACATATATATTGAACATTTTATCAATATCTATCGAAACCTTCTGAAAACCTTGCACTTAAAACATTTAAAAAACGTTTAATATTTTTTTTTTACATTACCTTTTAGAAACAATAAAAAAAACCCAACCAAACAAACAAACAAACCAAAAAACGTTTTTTTTTAAATATTTTGTGATTGCTGGGATTCACTTAGACCTGTAATTAGCTAAATAATGGCCACGTTTCACACTTAAATAATATAATGAAGTCCATGCCTACACAAGTTCTCGGTTAGCCTAATTAGTTGTATAGACCTTAATCAAATTCGAGGTGCTTTCATATTCAGCTTAATAATTAGTCTGTGTTACTACGTGATGTATATATAGTTGGTCTTTTTGTTGTTTTATAGCCTTAGAAGATGCAATTGGCGATTTTTATATCCTTTCTCACATACACAGTTGAGGGTTAAAATAATTGAACTTACCTTCGGCACGAACCCAAAAAACAAATTTGGCGTCCCAAAAGCATCTTTCGCGGCAACATAATAGTCACGTGATCTTTTTCCGCGGCAAAATAAAACCCTAGTGTTACCTGAATACGTACTGAAGAATTAACCGGGATATTTGTCAGTTTTACAATAAGCCTTAATTAAAATGTATTACAGTTTGTATATTGTGTTATTAAATCTCGATCTACGTCGTTAACCATTACAACTGTATCCGAGATCATACGTCGAATTCTATAGATAAGCGCATTGCAATTCCTTTTTAGGCCCGTATTATTTACAGCACCGCAATATACATTAATCACCATTTTCTGTGCTTTGTGTTATTATTTCAATTGAAAAACGCCAAATGTAAAAGCCGTGACATTTAGGTGCGGGAGAGGCATCTTGCTTACAGTTCATTACACATTTTGTATAATACTTACGACTTTTCTTGCTTGCCCAAACCGTGTCTACAGCAACATGAAAGTAGGCCGGTATAGCCTATTTATTACACCAATAACTTTAATGCATTAACCGAAATTATGATTCCCGAAAAAATTATAAAACAAATAAATGATCGATGTCGCACACCGCCGAGTGGGACCCGACAAAGGGTTTCAACCCACAACCAATGCAATACAAATTCAACGTGTTCAATGACAAGAAAGTGAAAATGTTTTATTATACTTAAAAGTCATCGAACTTCGGGTCCTTAATTATTTTACTGAGAAGAAAGCCAATATTTTCTTCCAAATAATATTTTGAAAGTTCTGCTTTCACATGCTCTAGGGATTTAGAATGTGACTTTTTACCTAAATTCTCAATTGCCGCCGGTAGCAGGGAGTGTCAGGCAATTTCATGGCGAAAGTCTGGGTAGTACATGAAGTTTTGGGACTATTTTGATCCCAAGGTCAAGGGTCAGGTCAAAGGTCCAGGTCCCATTCGAAAGGAAAGTGAAATGCCCATCCAAGGTCATGACCTTTGATTTGCCACGCAGACCAGGGGTCCCACCAAGAGACCGGGGGCACCCGACTCAGTAGATATTTTGGTGACCTTGGCCCTTTCAGATGACCTTAACCTACAGGGGTCACGTGGGCCGAGAAGACATTGTGAATGGTGAAGGTTCCATGATACTGACTTTATCTGTTGGGTCCCTAGGCGGCAAAAACCAAAATACTTCTGGGGGCCCTAGCAGATCAAGGTCACGACTTTTGGTTGACGATTTTAAAAAATGAAGAACAAATGCGGGGTCAGTCTATCGTGTCACCAAATCCTGGCGCGATCGGAAGATATTTTTTGGGCAAATTTCCCTACAAAGTCAAACAGCTGAGCAGTGAAGCGATGTGGTCTAAGGGCAGATAACTCGCCCATCCCGAATAGGACACGATGGCCTTGAGGTCGCGGCCGCTTAAACTAAATTGACCCCTGGGAGTCTCGTGGTGACCTTGGTTTGACAATCAGAGGTCAAGGTCATGGTAAAATGACCATTATGCACCATTTTGACCCATTTCCAGTCTCCGTAGAAGGTTTCAAGTTACCACGTGACGCACAAGGGTCGATTTAATGACGACAGCCACAAGAACTAGTTCCGCGGAAGATCGGAAAAAAACAGAAAAAAATAATGATTGAAATAGGACCAATGGGTGCACTGGAGCAACACTGGACCGAGGTTGGGGGCAATGAACTATATGGCTCAGTTTGTGGGCCGTTCTAGGCCAAGGCCACAAGTTTCAGACCTACTGCACTTCTGGTTCTGGAATTTGGCCCAAAAGACAGCAAACAAAGTCCCTCTAGTTGCTTTTTCCAATTCAAAGTTCTGGAAATGGAGCAACGCGTTCTACTTTTGATTATAATAGAAGCAGCAAGGACGAGTGTGATGTTTAGCCACTGTCGCATTAAAGTCCAGTGATAATTAACGTGAAAATTTACACAGAGTATGAACAATGTTGGCCCAATGTTGGTCCAATGTTGGCCAAATAATGAATGGGAATAGGTTGGCCATATGACGTTGGCCCGACGTTGGCCGTGCGACACCATCGCTGGCCAACCATTGCCGACATTGGCCCAATGTAAGACTGCTACCTGGGATGTCGTCCCTCTGTCAACACGTGTGACGAAGGTTTCGAGATCATATTAGAAATACCTCAACCCTTCACGACTAGTTGCACATTCTCCCAGTCCACTCTCTGGTCAGTCAAAGGGATTATAGATTATCCTTCTCAAACTCTGTTAATCCAAGACTGTCTCGGACACTAGATAGCAGTCCCATCTCCATAGTAACCGTCTATTTTTAACACTGTGTTGTTTTGCTTTTGGAAAGTTTTTTTGTATTTTTATTTCGAATCGTTGTCTTATATTGATTGTTTTTCCGGTTGAGCTTTATTTATATTTCTGAAATTGTTTTGATTGCCAAAGTAAACTTTTATTAAAACCTTTGATCCTTATGATATAAAACAAAGGTATCTACAAAGGAAATTTTGAAAATGAGGTTCAAAATGGTGTAATATGACATATTTGTGCCAACTAAATAATTCCTTTTATTAGATAACAGTCGGGAGGGGGGGCGGATGTTAGCCTGGGTGCGCTGTATCATAACACATAAGATCTTGATGTCTAATAAACTGTTTCAATGGCATTTAGTAATTGAACTAGAGTATACTTGTCATAATTCTACGGAATACAATTACAGAGCGGTGTTTCCACTAGGCTTAACTAGTGTTATCATTCCATAGAATTGTGACCTGTATACACATAAGACCTGTCATTGAGAGCTCCTGTAGTTTCGATTCCCTGGTATTTTAGTCCCGAAATGACTTAGTTTGTGTCATGGATGTTAACCCCAATTTCTTGCTCTCTCGCTTATTAGATAACTTTACATACAAGTACCGTATACACCTTCTTTTGATATCACAATTGTATGTGACAAAGATTAAGGGCGTACTCGATTGGATGTTCCGGAATTAAATTCTCTCAATTCCAAAAATAGTGTCAATCGAGTGAAAAGGAGAATTTCGGAGTACAATGCATGTGCCGACTGCATAAAAAATATCTCAACCAATCATGGCAGCTGAAACATATTTGTTACTTAAAATACGTCACGATTCCACTCACACCACCTCAGCTGTCGGGACTGGCAGTACTGTGACAGGACTCAATTCCGTGTCACTCGTTTGCAATTCTGTCAATTCGGGACGTTCTGGACTGTGAATCGAGCATCCCGTATGAGTTGCCTGCTCAACCTTATGTGTTTTCTTTGAGTCCTCCAATTTCTTCCCACAGCCAAATTACACTACGCGCAAATGAATTATTGAAAAGAAATTTAACGATATGTTAAGACCCGAAATGACCTTATTTGTGTACAGCAAAGATAAAACTCTCTTTCTCAAAATTAGATTAACTCTTTCTTGAATTTGATAGAATATTGATTTTCATATTGCTGTCTCCCTACCGGGTCCCTTCAGCTGTCAGGTAGTGATGAGTTCTGTTATCTCTATTAAAACTCCCAGTGGATATATGAACAGGAATTTGTATAGACGTTCCTGATCCTGTGGAATTACGGAGATGTTTAAATTGTCTTGGAATTAAGGTGTCATAACCAGATGCCATCTACTCCTTTGAATCGTTCAATTGAATGACAAAACTGATGTCCTTGATATCCAAATACAAGGGATCTTTTAATTTTGTCATAGTTTTTAATTCCTTGAGATCCCATGTACATGTATTGTATGCCATTAAGATCTTGTGGAATCCTATTTTTTTTGAATGCCTTTAAGATACATTAGGGGACATTAGATAAAGAGCTTGGAGTTCTTACTATTATAGTTAAAAATCAGATAATGTGAAGGGAATTTGCTGAAAATTTCACTCAAATTGATCCACTCTGAACCATGATTGTAGCAATTGTATTTTCGGCCTAGCAAAGATCATCATTGCTTAATTCAGTACATAAAAAAACGTAGCCTAGATTATCCATTTCATGATTAAATTATGAATGAAAAGAGGAGCAAATCGGATCCTAATCCAGTAAATATTGCAGACTAGCGATGACATCGAGAGTTAATAATGGTCTGGATAAGTTAATTAATGTCTTTTAATGTCTGGCGTAATGTTTGTTTAATATAACGAGAATATTATTTGACCACGTTTTAAGAATGTAACTTTTTATGTATTACAGGGATTATTACACGCCCATGATGAAATTGCCGGTTTCCAGGCCGACCCAATCACGGAGGATGTTTTACGAGAGGATGCGTTGGATTATCCGTTACTTCAATATGGCGAGGACAGCGTGAAGATAATACGTCTAGAGAAATCTAACGAACCTTTGGTAAGTGCATGTATTTGTACTTGGATGGTCAGGTTTCCTCCCACTGCTAAAGACCCCTACATGCAAGCCAATTATTGAAATAAAATTAAACCAAATGATCTAGTTTATGTCTTGGGTGGAGAGTGGGGGGTTGGGATGGCCTAGTGGTCTAGAGTGCCGCGCTTCGACCTCTAGCTGGCCAGTCACCTCTGGCTTGCGGCTGTGGTTTCGAGCCCTGGTGTGAGCGTATGTGGCATGGAGATAGGGGCGCCTTCTCAACCTCGTGGGTTTCCTCCGGGCACTCCGGTTTCCTCCCACTGCTAAAGACCCTTACGCGCAAGCGAATTATTGAAATAAAATTGAAACCATATGTTAGTCCCAAAATGACCTAGTTTGTGTCGAGTGGACGTTAAACTCCATTTCTCTCTTGTTCTTGGGGGTGGAGAGTTGGGTGGTCTTTTGGTTAAACACATGCATTTTAGATCATAAGGTCTGGCATTGAGTCGAGAAGCGTGATTTTGATCCCCTGCTTGTATATGTCAAGTAGTAGGGTCACTTGTTCAACTAAGTGGGTTTTCTTCTGGTCTTTTTGGGATTCACAGTGGCCAAGTGGGCAAGGCGCTGGCTCGCTAGCCTGGAGGTCAGGTGTTCGATCCCTTGGCAGTTGGAATTCGATATAAGAGTAGGCAGTAGCGCCGCTACCCGGGTAAATTTTCCTTCTTCATTACCCCGGGCGGAGCAGAACAAGAGGACTTTAATAAACTCCATTTCATTTCATTTTAAGTTCTAGTTCATTCTCTTTTACATTTACATGTATAATCGTAACAGCAGGAGGACTGCATCATACACAAAGAAAAATCAAGACAATCATGTGCACCGGACATACTAACTACATCCACATTAATAAGCCCAAAGCTATATTATGGAATACAATTACTGTTTTAATTAAGCGACGTTTCGTTGAGGTTTCTCTCAGTGTTTTCAACCAAATGATGAAAACGTTGAAAGCACCCTCTACAAAACATCGCTTTAATTAAACCAGTAATTGTATTCCATAATATAGTTTTATGCTTATTACTTGTGTCAATTGCTAAATGTCACTCAAAGAAAATACAGCCACATTGCAAAACAACCCCCAACAAATATCAATTCAAGTGAATGCATCCACTGGGCTGTACACAACAATTAAATTACCTTTTGGCAGGTTAGCTACATGTGTACATGTCATCCTAATGACATTTCACGGTCAGCCATATTTTTGGCAAAAATTCTAGTGAATGGATCTTCCAGGGGTCAGCTGTAAGCATCCACTTTGCTGTACACAACAATTTAATTAACTTTTGACATGTTAGCTACATGTAGTCCTATTGACATTTTGTGGTTATCCATATTTTTAACCAAAATCCATTGATGCATATATTGCGCTTCCTTGTAATTAAATCCCCCAACAAGGAAATAGTTACAAGTCAATTTATGTTTGTTTGTTACTTATCCTATTTCACACAAAATGAATTAGGTATCTTTCCTTTGTTTTTACCTGTAATTCCAGGTATGTATGTTGACATTACCTGTACATTGTTGACAGGTCAATTTGATGTTTTATGGTTTCTCGTTGCAATGTCTTTATTTGACAGATTGGGTTGTTTCTGAAACAAGGGTCCATTGGATGTGTTGATAGTTTCAGACAGGGGTTCATTGGCGACAAGTCTGTAATTTCTAGTGCCGCTCCACGGACAAAATTTCCTTCATATCAGACTGCATGCCAGTCTTCATTAGCTCTCGAACCAACCAATCAACACACATGCTGTCGATCTCCACTTCCTCCATTCTTCATGACTGACAAGGGGAAACCACACTAGAAAATCCTAGGGTACAACAGGAGCAAAAACAACATTACATGGAGAAGTGACTGTACAATTTTATCTATGCACATTCCTGGAAAAGATAGAACTTTAGCGCATCTTTAAAACTTGTTTAAATTTAATTAGAGTTGAAACTATTTAACTTGAATTTGGTTTTTGTTTGTTTAAGAAATGCACTGTTATGATGGTGGGTGAACCATTTGCACTTGTAATCACATCACTGCGCCATTCTGTCAAGCGATGTGTGCATTTACCAAATATAGACAAACTGTCGCACTCTGTTTAACGTAAACGGTGTTGTTAAAATAATTACAATTTGTCCAACTGTTTAAAATCAGCGTCTGGCTGACGACACTGTTGTCATAGTAACACATGTGATCTGACAACATCGGTGTATTTGTTTCAATATTTAGACAATGTTTCAAGTTCTGTATAGACTTTAATTCATTATAATTTATTATCTTGTATGATTCATCACCCAGATTGGGTTAGGGTTGGGTCAACTATGGCGTGAGAATTCTGCTGTTTAAATTCAACCTGTTCTAAACTGGCAGACAGAGAAATAATGATTTTCTCTGGGTCCTCCGGTATCCTCTAATGGGAAATAAAATGGGGTTTAACGTCCTACAGTTCTGCTCCGTCTGGGCTAATAATAATGCGCATACGCCATATATTGTGCTATGAGTGAAATTATGCCTAGGACTACTCATATATCAAATTCCAACTGCCAACAGATCTTTTACGTGCACATCAATGTATACATGTACACAGGACCTGTTTTTTTCATCCCATCCAAATGACTAGACAGCTGTCTTCGTCAAGCCCTCCATCCTGCCCCACTGACAAGGAGGAATCCGGATCGGAAACCATGACAATGGGGCTACACTGTAATTGTATCGCTGATAGCGCGGCCACTTTATGCAAATTATATTTAGACATTGCCTTAAGAACTGTCAAGTCTTTGTTTTATATTGTATTATAACCAGGGTTGATTAAATGGCTGATAACCTGTTTAAAATGTCTAACTAGAGAAATAGATGATGATGAGTTGACTGGTATAAAAAATGTTGACTGGGCTAGATAAGAAGGTTAATTAATTAGATGTAGAAACATTCTTTACATAGTTAACTACTGATATCAGATAATATATAACACATGTCTTCTCTCAAAATAACTATAAACAGGTGACTTCCCTCACCTATAATATAACATACAATACACAATATAACATGTAACTCCTCTCAAATACAGTATAATACACAATATAACATGTAACTCCTCTCAACTATTGATTTCTCTCAACTATAATATACAATATAGCATGTGACTTCTCTCAACCAACATTATACTATATTATATAACATGTGACTAATAAACAATATAACATGATTTAATACAAAGTATAACTTCTGACTTGTCTGGTGTACAATGAAATCCAGGATATAACATTTGACTTCTCTCACCTAATACACTGAATTTGATAATAAAAAAAAAATTTAAGCTATTATCAGCATACCCTGCATCATGCACTTTATTGATAATTACTGATAGCTAAACCGGAAGTGATATCGGATGTTCTAAAAAGAGTAAGCATACCCTGTCTTGTATACAACCAGTGTACAGTCATTTCCTTGACTAACGCCCTTTAATGACCCAAATCTCTTTAGCTAAGACACTAAAGTATAAAACCATTTGTCATAGCAGTCATTTATCAATGTCATTTCACAAAATCTATTTCATACAACACACACAAATCTATTCTGATAGGATGCTACATTTTAAATGACATCCACGAACTGTCAAACTAATGTCACGGAAATCGGATGAAGATTAATATTTAACTATAATCGTAAGTGCAGGGTGGACTGCACGGCACATAATGTACACAAAAACAAATGTATAGACAAGACATCATACCCAGACACCACAATTAAACAAACAATTTTAAAAAAAGGGAATGGATCAGGAGACTAGCCGTAAGCGTCTACTGCACTGTACAGTCACAGGGTTGAGTGGTTTAAAGTGTCAAGGAGAAGGGTCGTGTGTCCAACCTCATGGGTTTTCTCTGGGTCCATAGGCTTACCCCTACTGCTAAACACCCTACATGCAAATGAATTGAAATTAAATTGAAGCATTTTAGTCCGGGAATGACCTAGCTATAATTGTGTATCTATTTTTTTACGAGTTAGCCTATTCTGTTTATTTTCAGATGTGCTTGTTATACATATATTATACTGTATATTATTCACCATGTCCTGATGTCCGTGTGGGCATATTCCTAGTTTGGAAAAAAATTCTGAACATGTCCAGAACATACATCGGAAATCCCATCCCTGCATACAAATGTATACATAATAACAACTCTTTCTGCATCATCTGCATTTTTCGGAAAAATATAAAATTTTCCATGACGGAATCCATGCAACACAAATTGATTATTTAATGAAAAAAACAAAATCAGAGGTAGATAACTGCCTGGCTTGAATTCAAATTTTCAATTCATCACATTTTTGTAAATACTGAACAAAATTAAACCAATTTTTGGATGGACATTTCTGTTGGGGGTTCAAAAATAAACAATTTATTAAGATAGTAAATATGAGCTTTAAAGGTAGATGTCCCCTTGTCAGTGATGCATAAACAGAGGGGCTGACAAGGACAGCTGTCTAGTTGTTCAGATGGGATGAAAAACGGAGGTCTCGTGTACAAATTAGCGTACACATAAAAGATCCCTTGGCAGTTGGAATTCAAAATAAAAGTAGGCCGTAGCGCCGCTGCCTGTGCAAAATTTCCTTCATAGCACCCTGTATGGCGTATGCGCGTCTTCCATTAGCCCAGGTTTTGTGCAGAAGAGTAGGACGTTAAACTTCATTTCATTTTAAACAACTGTTAATAAATGGTTGATTTGATGTTTCAGGGAGCGACTGTTAAAAATGAGGGTGATTCTGTTATTATTGGGCGTATTGTGAAAGGTGGAGCTGCAGAAAAAAGTGGTAAGAGTTTAATATTATTTATAAGATATAAAAGTTCAGTTTGGACTTGGATTTCAGAAAGTGAAATGACTTTAATATTTTTTGCCACTACACTAAAGTGGAGTATATAAAAACGTTGCACCTTATAGTGTACAGTGTCAGTATATAAAACCATATAGAATCTTCCCTATAAATCTTTTTTTTAAAATAATAAATTAATGTTTGGAGGGGATTCCTATTGGGGTAAAATCTAACCTCAAGTCGACGAATTTTAAAAAGTGGATGAATTTAATATTTTTTGCCACCCCACTATAGTACAGTAGGGTGGGGGGTTGAATGGTCGAATGGTTAGCATCAGGGTTCCCGCGGTCCTTGAAAATCCTTGAATATCCTTAAATTTAAAATTTCATTTTCAAGGTCTTGAATATCCTTGAATTTCGCGGAAATAGGAAAATATCCTTGAATTTCAGTTCAGATCCTTAATTTTGTTTCAAATTGGTAATACTAGTAAGTTGATCTGAAAATCCCGTTTAGATTAGAAGTAATGCTGGTAATACTAAACAATAACTCTGACGTATACCTGTCAATCAACTGATCTAAATAAACAGCTGTGTTTTGTCACGTAATAACAAGATAAGCCAATGACATTTACCGTTAGGCAACCAAATACTCTCACGTGACCCCATTGTCCAATTAACATACTAGAAGCCACTACACTGACTAATCAAAACCGATATTAGTAATTGCATTAAATGATGCATAATAACGAAGTGCCGAAAGTCGATCTGTAATAATAAAAAAAACAGTTTATGTCTTCAATTCCTTTTAAATATGAGATTATAACGATATATGGTAATGTTTTGGTTGTTTTTAAGATGAAAAATTGTAACTTTAGTAGGCTAAAAATGTCCTTGAAAATCATGGAATTTGACGTTTATTTATCCTTGAATATCCTTTAAAAAATGTTTGACGAAGCCGCGGGAACCCTGTAGCATGTGTGTGCTGTATCATAAGGTCTGTCATTGAGTCAACTAGTTTGGTTTCTATTCTCCAGTTGTATGTAGGGAATCACGGTGGAGATAGGGGCGCCTTCTCAACCTCTCCGGTTTCCTCCCACTGCTAAAGACCCCTACGCGCAAGTGAATTATTGAAATAAAATTGAAACCATATGTTAGTCCCAAAATGATCTAGTTTGTGTCGAGTGGACGTTAAACCCCATTCCTCTCTTCTCACCTGTCCACCCTCCTCCGGTTTCCTCTCACTGCTAAAGATCCTTACCCGGAAGCGACTTATTGAAATAAAAATATTAAAAAAAATCTGAACCATTTTATTCCAGAAATAACCTAATTTGCATCGCTTTTAGTACAGTATATAAAATCATTGTGCATGTACCTTATAGAATCTTCTAAATAAATCTGTTTTAAAAGAATGAAACAAAGTTTTTTACGAGTTCACACAATTAAGTCAACAAATTGCTTTAGCTCTTCTCTAAATAAACAAGTTACCCAGACCATGATACAAAAACTGGTTTACTTAAAGTTTTGCGTCTTTGAAGCGAGATCCTCTTTAAGCTGTGTTTATCCTTTAATCAGACGGATTACGTGTTACATCAGGTTTCCACGGATACAATCAAACATTTTTTAAACCCTCGAGAAAATCAAATCAATGGTGGCAACATATTTTTACTCATATTTTAAACCAATCGAAAGTCAAACATACCTCATGTTTTTTTTTTTGATGTCTTGAATTTTAACCAATTAAATCTCGTTACAACCTGCTGTTGATTTTTGAAGTACATGTAAATAGTTCCATATAAGGTCGTTGATCCCGATCGTGCACTTTACTACAATATCTCATTTTTGCCGACTTAATCCGTTCTAAAATTGATCACTTAAAAGATCAATTCCCCACTTGTATGTGACAAGAAGTAGTGTTGCCTGTGGGGGGTTGGGATGGCCTAGTGGTCTAGAGTGCCGCGCTTCGACCTCTGGCTGGCCGGTCACCTCTGGCTTGCGGCTGTGGTTTCGAGCCCTGGTGTGAGCGTATGTGGCATGGAGATAGGGGCGCCTTCTCAACCTCATGGGTTTCCTCCCACTGCTAAAGACCCCTACGCGCATGCGAATTATTGAAATAAAATTGAAACCATATGTTAGTCTCAAAATGACCTAGTTTGTGTTGTGGACGTTAAATCCCATTTCTCTCTCTCTCTCAGTGTTACCTGTCCAAATTCATGGCCTATCACCAGGTCCCCTATAATTCCTCCAGCAGCTAAACACCCCCTACGCACAATCAAATTAATGAAATAAAATGGTAACATGTTAGTCTCGAAATGAATTAATTTGTGTCGAGGAGAGGGGAAACCCAATTTCGATCTGTATCTCTCTCGGATTGAAGGTCAATTTAACATGAAATTTTTACATATTAGTCCCGAATTGATCTGATTTGTGTCGATCAGGAGAGGCTAAACATTCCGATTTCTGTCTCTCTTTGATTGAAGGTCAATTTAACCTGATGTAAAGTTACCTGGTTGCTTTACGTTTGATGTTGTGGAGATAGATAAGTAATGAACCTTAAAGATAAATAAATCTCTCCCTTGTTTAATCACTGTTTATATTACACCTACGGTTAAAACACACAGCTTGAATCTTTTTATAATTTATCTACCTGATGTCATGGCTCTTATATAAAACTATCACACTCAATCAACCCTATCTCCCATTATGCTTGAGAAGAGAGAAACTAGGTCATATCGGGACTAACATTTGGTTCAATTTTATTTCAAGAATCCGCTTGCGCATAGGGGTCTTTAGCAGTGGGAGGAAACCGGAGGACTCGGAGTAAACCCACGAGGTTGGATACTGCTTGAGGAGGCATGGTGACTCAGTGAGTAAGACGTTGGCTTGCTAACCTTAAGGTTCAATCCCTGGTTGCTCCTTTTCCGTGATGCAGTGTAGAGGGTCTGACAAAGCGAAAACCGAGGTCCTGTGTACACATTGGCCTACACAGTTGAAATTCAGTAATGCTTGGCGCAGATGGTCAACTTTTCGTCGCTTGTTGCTGCAATAGGCAACTACTGGCAACTGGCAACTCGAGGTCTCCCGTGTGCGCTGACTGGCAACGAGAAGCAATTTTTCCCCGGATGTATCCGGAATGCCGATATCACGTGATCATTCAAAATGGCGACGTACATACAACAACAGTTGTTAGCTGTTCCGACTCCGCCATCATGAAGTATCACATGACAGTATAGCGCTCGCTGGTTGGACACTTAACCAGTTGCCTGTTGTCGCCTACCACCGCAGACGAGCAATTTTGAAGCAACAGATGAACAATTTCTCGGCAACGAGCGATTTTCTGTTGTCGATGATCAAACATGTTTGATATTTGGCAACGAGAAGCAACTCGGAGCAACAGCAGGCAACTATTGTTGCCCGTTGGCGCAGACGAGCGATTTTTTCTTTCAACGACCAGCGATTTCACTGTTGCCTGAAAGTTGCTCGAAAAAGTTGCCTGTCTGCGCCTGGCTTAAAAGAGTAGGCTGTAGTGCCGCAGTCTGTGCAAAGTTTTCCTCAATACACTTTGTATGGCGTATAATAGTTTTCGTTATCCAAGTCAGAGCAGAGAAATATTTCATTTTATGATAATATCTCATCGGCCTTATCTCATTCTACTTCAAGCAATCAGAATAATAGATTTTAATTTTCAAGCATACATCCGTCACTCAAATCTTTAGTTGCAATATGTTCACGTAAATATATAATGAAATATATAAATATCTGTAATACTTCAAACAATCTTTCCTCTTGTCAATTTAGCCTCTGACAGAGAGAGCCTGACAAGGACATCTCGTGTACTGGTCTTCAAACCTTTTTTGCCAATGGCACACCTTGGAACACATGTAAAAATAGGGGCACACCTTATATGAAAGATATTTGAATTTTACAAAATAAAAACGTGACAAGTCAGAGGGCATACAACCGTAAGCAGAGACTAGTCATAGACATATAGAATGACTCAAACTAAAAACACAAATATTAACTTATCAGAACACAATAGTGAATACTCAATTGGAATTGGGGGGTTGGGATGGCCTAGTGGTCTAGAGTGTCGCGCTTTAACCTCCAGCTGGCCGGTCACCTCTGGCTTGCGGTTGTGGTTTCGATCCCAGGTGTGAGCGTATGTGGCATGGAGATAGGGGCGCCTTCTCAACCTCGTGGGTTTCCTCCGGTTTCCTCCAACAGCTAAAGACCCCTACGCGCAAGCGAATTGTTGAAATAAAATTGAAACCATATGTTAGTCCCAAAATGACCTGGTTTGTGTGGAGTGGACGTTAAACCCCATTTCTCTCTCTCTCTCTCTCTCAATTAGAATCACATTGTTTTGTGCATTTCTTATTGTGCCATTCAAAATTTTGTAGCACACTGGTTGAGAATCACTGATCTGTTTGCAGTTTTTATACGCCCACATTTTCATGTGGACGTATTATGTCGTCGCCCCTGTCCGTCCGGACGTCCGTCCGTCCGTCCGTCCGTCCGTCCACAATTTGTTTGTGGACTCTCTACAGGTCACAATTCTTATCTGATTTTGACGAAACTTGAAATATAGGTTTATCCCCATAAGATCTCGGTTCCTTTCGATATTGGCGTGTATCGGATCGGAACTTCATGGATTATGGCCCCTGATTGTACGAAATATCATGTTTTTAGCTTGTGGACCCTATAGAGGTCACAATTTTGAACCGATTGTGATGAAACTTGACATGCATGTTTATAACCGCAAAATCTTGGTTCCTTTCGATATTTGCGGCCATCGGATCGTAACTTCCTGAATTATGGCCCCTGATTGTCCGAAAAATCGCCCTTTTTAGCTTGTGGTCTCTATGGAGGTCAAAATTATTATCCGATTTAAAAAACCGTTCGATTATATCACCGTTACATGGTAATGAAGGTTGAGTTCAAATTTCGTGAAAATCGGACCAAAATTGACAAACAAAATGGACGCCGATTGTACGCGAATTGTGTGAAAATATGTTATATCAAGGTTGTGGACCCTATAGAGGTCACAATTTTGAACCGATTTTGATGAAACTTGACATGTATGTTTATAACCCAAAGATCTTGGTTCCTTTCGATATTTGCACCCATCGGATCGTAACTTCCTGAATTATGGCCCCTGATTGTCCGAAAAATTGCCCTTTTTAGCTTGTGGTCCCTCTGGAGGTCAAAATTATTATCCGATCTAAAAAAACGTTTGATTATATCACCGTTACATGATAATGAAGGCTCTGTTCGAATTTCGTGAAAATCAAACCAAAATTGACGGACAAAATGGCCGCCGTTTGTACGCGAATAGTGTGAAAATATGTTATATCACGGTTGTGGACCCTATAGAGGTCACAATTTTGAACCGATTTTGATGAAACTTGACATGTATGTTTATAACCCAAAGATCTTGGTTCCTTTCGATATTTGCACCCATCGGATCGTAACTTCCTGAATTATGGCCCCTGATTGTCCGAAAAATTGCCCTTTTTAGCTTGTGGTCCCTCTGGAGGTCAAAATTATTATCCGATTTAAAAAAACGTTTGATTATATCACCGTTACATGGTAAACGAAGGCTCTGTTCAAATTTCGTGAAAATCAAACCAAAATTGACGGACAAAATGGCCGCCGTTTGTACGCGAATAGTGTGAAAATATGTTATATCAAGGTTGTGGACCCTATAGAGGTCACAATTTTGAACCGATTTTGATGAAACTTGACATGGATGTTTATAACCCGAAGATCTTGGTTCCTTTCGATATTTGCGCTCATTGATTCGTAACTTCCTGAATTATGGCCCCTGATTGTACGAAAAATCACCCTTTATAGCTTGTGGTCCCACTGGAGGTCAAAATTATTATCCGATTTAAAAAAACGTTTGATTATATCACCGTTACATGGTAATGAAGATTGAGGTAAAATTTTGTGAAAATCGGACCAAAATTGACAGACAAAATGGCCGTCGTTTGTACGCGATTTGTGTGAAAATACGTTATATTAAGGTTGTGGACCCTATAGAGGTCACAATTTTGAACCGATTTTGATGAAACTTGACATGCATGTTTATAACCCAAAGATCTTGGTTCCTTTCGATATTTGTGCATATCGGATTGTAACTTCCTGAATTATGGCCCCTGATTGTACGAAAAATGACCTTTTTTTTAGCTTTTGGCCCCTCTGGGGTCAGAATTATCATCCCATTTTAAAAACCGTTTGATTATATCACCGTTACATCGTAATGAAGGTTGAGGTCGAATTTCGTGAAAATCGGACCAAAATTGACAGCTGTTCTTGTCAGGCCATCCATCCTTCATCACTAACAAGGGGAAACCACGCCAGAAAATCTAGATGAACTTTGTCACCCAATGCAGGGATCAAACACCTAACCTCAAGGCTACCGAGCCAGCATCTTACCCACTTAGCAACATGATCCCCAGTCGAATTTGAAGCCTACTTAATTCATTTCGATATTTGCACATAGGAAAAATCACTTTCGGTATTGCTTGTTCTCTATCCATCTCTCGAAAATGTGGGCGTATCCTGCCTGGCAGTGCCAGCCTATCTTTATAAAATGTAGCATTGATTGTTTTTTTCTTATCTACTTTATGGTTAAACTTTTAAATGAAAGAGAGTTGATTAGGAGCGTTTCATAATAATAAATGTTTAAATGATAATTTATATAACATTTGAAGCCAGGGGGAAAAAACATGCAATAGCTTTTACATAATACATATTTAATAAGATAGTTAGGGAATGTGGAAAATGTATTGCTGTATGTGTATATATGTATATCTGTTCTACGAATATGAGATTTTGCTGAGATTGTTTGTAGAATTCAGGGGGGTTGGGATGGCCTAGTGGTCAAGAGTGCCGCGCTTTGACCTCTAGCTGGCCGGTCACTTCTGGCTTGCGGCTGTGGTTTCGATCCCTGTTTTGAGCGTATGTGGCATGGAGATAGGGGCGCCTTCTCAACCTCGTGGGTTTCCTCCGGGCACTCCAGTGTTCTCCCACTGCTAAAGACCCCTGCGCGCAACCGAATTATTGAAATAAAATTGAAACCCTATGTTAGTCCCAAAAAGACCTAGTTTGTGTCGAGTGGACGTTAAACCCCATTTCTCTCTCTCTCTCTTTGTAGAATTCAGTCACATAATTGATTTATGTGACCCATTTTGGAAAATTAGTAAGGTGGGTAAGATGCTGGCTCACTAATCTGGAGTGTGGGGTTTCGATCCACAGAGAAAGTCCATCCTGATTTTCCGCCGCGGTTCCCTCTTGTCAGTGATGCAGGACGGAGGGCCTGACGAAAAACCGAGGTCCCATGTACACATTGGCATGTATATAAAAGATCCCTTGACAGTTGAATTCGATATAAGAGTAGGCTGTAGTGCCGCTATCCCAGCAAATTGCCCTTTTAGCACACTGTATGGCGTTGCCCGTCTTTATTAGCCCAGTTCGGAGCAGGAAGTTTAACCCCAATTCATTTCATTTCTTTTGTGTATTGTAACCAGCTAGGTCCTTAATTAGTACTCTTCTGGTTTCTTCTTGTTATAAATTATAACAAACACTTGATTCAGCTAATTGTAGACACAGCAATGACAATTATAACAGAATAAAAAATGTTACTAACGGTAATCAAGTATTTTGTTATGTAAATTTTAAGTCACCAAATTAATGTTTAATTGGCCAACATTTCGAATGTAGAAAAATTTATTGGAGAGAACACCTCAAATAGATGTTGTGTAAATATCAATACACAATGTAGTTTCTAAATATTCAGAACTTGGGTTAACAATTTTAATTTGGGACAGGAATTTGTGCGTAGTTATAGTTAAAATGTTAGATTATTTGTGGTGAAATTTTTGGAGAGAATAGTTGAAGCTGTTAGAGGAGATAATCTTAAGGCCCGTTAGCTTAAAGCATATACAAACATTTAGAACTAATATTGACCTTAACTTCCCGTGTCTTGTCTCTTGCTTGATGACTGAAAGACGAGTCTAAATATGTCCTCACAATATGGCGTGAAAACTCTACAAAGACAGATTTCTATGTACTTACACATTGACACCAATTATTGAATGACTCGTTCTTCTGGTGAAAATGTATCCAACTACATTTCAAATATTTCTAGAAATGAGGATATATTTCAGATCGGCAATACTCCCTTGAAATAAATCATAAAGGTTGAACAAAACAATTAGTTGTAGGTCATGTGTGACCATGCATTGGACGATCAGACGATAGCTTGATACATGTAGATGAAGAAGACGGAGACACTTTATTGCATAAAAAACTGTAATAATATTATGGCCTTGAGCAATATTTGTTTATAGATTTATAGACTAGCAAAACAATCTGATTAAAACACAGATCTTATTTCATTTTGTTTGTTATAGTTCAAAATTACGTTTTACTTAATTGTCTTTACTACACTAGGATCTGGTACATGTAGATTTGTTATCATTGACGTTAATAAATGCATTTGTCATGTAAGCTATGGGGTAGGTCTATTTGAAATGGACCAAATTAGCCATTCATTTTAATAATTCATTTAGAAAAAACCAAACAAAAACTATTTCCACGACTATGGACTATCAAATGGGCATAATACCAGACCCAACTGTTAAACTTACGGTAGAATACATAGGCGAGTGGTAATCAGTTCGCCGTTTTCGAGATGTCAAGGTCATTTGTACTGAAAGTGAATGCGCAGCAAAACTTTGTATTTTGAAAACATGCTGAAAATGATCGAAAGTAATCACAGAAACATGTTACGAAAGTAGATTAAAACTGTCAAATCGAAATGAAACTAGTCCGAAAAACAATTGAATAGTTTGATGGTTGGACTATAGGTTAGCTATAAAAAGTGATTGGGTGTCGTATAGCAGGGGGAATCACGTGGCTAAGTGGGTGAGATGCTAGCTTGCTAGTCTGGAGGTCGCGTGTTCGATCCCTGAATTGGCTGAGAAAGTTCATCCAGATTTTCCAGCGTGGTTTCTCCGTGTCAGTGATGCATGACAGAGGGCCTGACAAGGGCAGCTGTCTAGTCGTTCGGATAGGACGAAAAACCTAGGTCCTGTGTGCACATTGGCGTGCACGTAAAAGATCCCTTGGCAGTTGGAATTTGATACACGAGTAGGCTGTTATTTGATTGGATAATATCAGATTGATTTTAGTGCTTAGCCAATCAAAACTGAAGTATCTAATAAAATTTGTATTTTATCTTTAGTTAAGATTTCGTGAATCAGGGCTCAGAACAGTAGGATGTTAAACTCCATTTCATTTTATTTCATTTTGTCGTATACCAAACATAATATGATAATTCATCATATATTTACACAGTTCGTATAGCTAACATGATTGTTTCAATCTCTCTATTTACAGTCAAACACAGAGAAACCCAATTAGAACAAAAACTGTTTAAACATTATTTTTTATGTAATTGTTTAAACTAAATCAAATTGAATGATGTTTACAAGTCAGTAATAACTCATGTTTACTGTAAAAACCATCCATATTATTATTAACACACATTCTTTTAAACTATTTATTTTCATAAATACGGGTTTCGTTTTTGATGATTTGTTTTTTTTTTAGATTTAGTAAGTTATTTTAGGTGATCTTTGTTTATTTCTCGTGTGTCAATGTGATTTACAGCACTAAAATATGTGTTTTAAAAATACTCAATTACCAACCGTATTATGCTATGTAAATGAACAGTATGTTAAATCTTCAGTAGGAGTAGGAAACTGCATTTATAATGATTGGGGATCGGACCAGATTTATTATTGATAATTGGTTTGTGGCCTTGTGGGTCTTAAAAGTTAGAAAGTATTTATGCGGCGCACTTTGCATTTCTCACTAAATATCAAATGTCTCATTGCTAAAAGATACATTATGGGAGATTTTTACAAGGAGTTAGCCATTCTTGCTATAACAGTTCAAAATAGATGCTGAAACAAGAATATATTGGAAATTTCAGTCAAATTACTTTATCCTGAACAAAGTTGTTACCACTATAATTTTTTACTAGAAATGGTAGTTAAATTCATCGACACCCTTTTCCCATTATGGCCGATTGTTGATTGACAGGCGTTAACTCCACCTATATAGTCTCAATTATCAAGTAATGTTTACAATGACTAATACCGATAGCGTATTCGGTTTGAGACAGGACTGCAGTAGTATGATGACGTCAACGTCACGGAGAAGCCCCGCCCACGACGCCATAGTGATTAAATCAGTCAACGAAATCCTGTTTTAATCCGAGCCCAATCCAAGCCATCCGTGGGTCTACAGAGTTCATTTTAGGCTTGTTGTTTAAATAAAGATCTAATTTATAATTTCTATGACTTCTGAGGCCCAAAGGAAGACTGACAAAAGTCTGTTTTTGCTCTCTCATAATGTATGTTTAATTCACACTCATGTGTTCCTTAGATTGATTCTTTAACATTTAATCCGATTTAAAATAGGCCTGTAAATGGATTTTTACGGAAAACAAAATAGGAAAGCAGCATTGATCGCTGCAATTTCAATTCGTCATGGCTTTTTTTATACGGAATTGAACTTTGGGGTGACATTCCATTTAGAGATTCATCTTTCACGATATTGTAGTTTATCTAGACTTTAAAATCCACATTCACCTAGTGTGATATCAAAGATATTGTGTCTTTTAGCTTGTAGGGGAGTTGGGTTAATGCGTGCACATTGAATCAGAAGATCTGTCTTTGAGTCAAGTAGCATGGTTTCAGTGCCCAATTTGTACTTGAAAAGGAGTAGAGTTGTCTGCTTAACTTTATGGGTTTCAGTGGTTCCGGGGGGTTGGGATGGCCTAGTGGTCTAGTGTGCCGCGCGTTCGACCTCTAGCTGGCCGGTCACCTCTGGCTTGCGGCTGTGGTTTCGATCCCTGGTGTGAGCGTATGTGGCATGGAGATAGGGGCGCCTTCTCAACCTCGTGGGTTTCCTCCAGGCCCCCGGTTTCCTCCCACTGCTAAAGACCCCTACGCGCAAGCGAATTATTGAAATAAAATTGAAAACATATGTTAGTCCCAAAATGACCTAGTTTGTTTGTAACCTCATTTCTCTCTCTCTCTCTTTCTGTGGTTCCTCTGGTTTAATGAAATTTAAAAAGTTTTGGTTTTTTTTTTATAGGATTATAGTTGTGGTAAATGTTATCGATATGAGAATCAGTAGCATGGTTTCAATTCCCAGGTTGTACTTGAGAAGGAGTAGGGTGATCTGCACAACTTTGTTGGTTTTCTCCTGTTCCCCTGGTTTAATAAAACTAAAAAGTTTTTTGTTTTATTTTGTAGGATTATTACATGAAGGTGATGAGATAGTTGAGGTGAATGGTATCGATATGAGAGGTAAAAATGTCGACGATGTATCCGAGATATTAGCTAATATGAGTGGTACCATATCGTTCATGGTTATACCAGTCACACAAGAAGTTATCCCCCCTTCTCCACAGCAACGAACAGCAGTAAGTATTTTAACAATCTCGTCAGGTCTTAATTTGTTCGGAAGCCACGTTGGCTCTGTGAGTAAGGCACTGGCTCACCAACCAACTAGTATTTTAATAACATCAGGTTTTAATTTAATTTGTTAGGAAGGCACGGTAGCTCTGTCAGTAAGGCACTGGCTGGTCAACCAGGAGATTTGGGGTTCGATCCCGTTGTTGGCCGAGAAAGATCCCCTGGATTGTCACTAGTAGGGTCTGCCAAGGAAAAGGGTCTGGTCGTTTGGGTTAAAAAATTGAGGTCCTGTGTCTACATAGGCCTACATTTGAATGAACCTATGACAGTAGGAGTTTGAAATAAGAGTAGGCTGCAGCGCTGCCTTCCTGGTAAAATTTCACTCATAATTCACAGCTTGACGTATGCAGTATATGGTATGATATTAATTGGTTATATGGTATATTTGGTTATTTGGTATAATTTGAATTGATGATATTGTATACATGTATTTGGTTTTATGGTATAATTTTAATTAGTTATAAAGTATAATTTGGTTATATGGTATTATTTAGTGATATGGTATAATTTTATTTGGTTATATGGTATAATTTTATATGGTATATTTTTCAGACTGTTCATCTACGAGCGTTATTTAATTATGATCCGGAAGATGATATGTATATACCGTGTCCCGAGTTGGGTATATCGTTTATGAAGGGCGATATTTTACATGTGATCAATCAGGAAGATCCTCATTGGTGGCAGGCGTATCGTGAAGGAGAACAAGAACAACAGTCATTGGCTGGTTTAATACCCAGTAAAACATTTCAAGAACAGTAAGTTATTGATCTATATACATGTATACTTTCCAATAATTAATTGTAGATTTATAGACTAGCAAAGCAATCTGATTAAAACACAAAAATTTCGCTTTACTACACAAGGATCTGGAAGAGTTGTTTTTAAGTTATTGGTTGAAGTGTGAGAGAGGGAGAGAAATGGTGTTTAACATCCTGGGGCCTTATTCACGAAATTTTAACTAAGATAAAATCCAAATTTTAGTTATTTGATTGGATAGTATTAGATTGATTTTAGTGCTTAGCCAATCAAAATTGAGGTATCTACTAAAATTTGGATTTTATCTTTAGTTAAGATTTCGTGAATCAGGGCCCAGTAACATATAGTTAGCATGTATGCGCTGTATCATATGGCCTGCCATTAAGTCAACAGACATGGTCTCGATTACCCAGTCTTTGGTGACAAGGAGTAGGGTTGCATCTCCAACCTCGTGGGTTTTCTCTGGGTCATCGGTTTTCCTACAACTGCTACAGACCCTGCTCGTAAGCGAAATGCGAAATATTGAAATAAAATTTAACCATATGTTAGTGAAGAAATGTCAAATGGCTGTTAACCCCCATTTCTCTCTCTCTCTCACACATCACCTAGAACGCCTGTTATAAGATGACTCAGGTAATTGGGAGCTGAACCATGGATACACTTGTAAGTTAGAAGGATTATCTTGTACTGAATACGTCTGTTAATTGGGAGCCAGTGGAGGGATTTGAGCACAGGTGTAATGTGGTCACGTAATCTTGTTCTGGTGATCAGACGTGCGGCAGTGTTTTGTATTTTTTGAAGGGAGCGAAGAGAAGAAGCTGGAAGACCATAAAGTAACGAATTACAATAGTCCAGTCTAGATGCGATTAATGAGTTCACTAACAGTTTAATTGAATCTGTGTTTATGTAATAACAACTCTTCCAAATCCTGGTGTAGTAAAGACAAATAAAAAGAAATTTTGGAATTATAAAAAAAGAAAACGTTTTATCAGATTGATGTATTGCTTTATATTATTATTGTGCGATATTTTTGAAGACGTCAAGCTGCGTTATATTATTATGTTGTATTATCGTGTGATATTTTTGTAGACGTGAAGCTGCGATGCATGTGTTAACACCAGATGGTAAAGAGAATAAGAAGAAAGGGAAATCTTGCGGCACTTGTGGTAAAAAAGATAAAAAGAAGAGCAAGAAGAAGAAAAAACAAGCCTTATATAGCGGCAGTGGTGAAGGTCAGTAATGCTTTAGAACATGAGGTCTGTTATTAATTGTCGCTTGCCCAACCTCATGGGTTTTTCTGGTTTTATCCCGTTATTTTATTGAAATAAAATTGTAATGTATGTTAGTCCCAAATTGACCTAGTTTGTGTCGAGGGGACATAAGGTCTGTCATTAATTGTCGATGGCCTAATCTCATGAGTTTTCTCTGGGTCTTTTGGTTTCATTCCACTAATTTATTGAAATAAAATTGTAACGTATGTTAGTCCCAAATTGAACTACTTTGTGTCGAGTGGACATCAGACACCATTTCTCACTATCTTGTAATTAATGGCATCGTCTGCGCAATCTCAGAGGTTCTCGGATGGTTCTCCGGTTTTGTCGTGTGTTTTCTGTGAGTCCACTTGTTTCCTTCCCACTATTGAATACCCCAAAGTGCAGAATATTATTGAAATAAAATTGTACCATGTGTTAGTCCTGTAATGACCCAGTTTGGACTTTAAACCCCATCTCTCTTTGTAGAGCTAAATATACCTGCACAAGCGAATTATTGAAATAAAGACATGTTAGTCCCAAAATGAGATTCTGGCAAAATAACACATCTGTTAGTTTTCTATTTCGATCTTTATTTCAGATACAGAGGAATATTTAACATACGAAGAAGTGATGAGATATTACCCACAACCCAACAGAAAACGACCAATTGTTCTGATTGGACCAGCAAATGTTGGTCGTCAAGAGTTACGAGATCGATTAATTAATTCGGATATGGACAGATTCTCCATCATAGTTCCACGTACGTAAATCATCTTAAGTCAAAACCAATTTCAACTGGTGTCAGGGTTTTGAGTGGTCTTTAGATCATAAGGTCTCCCATTGAGCCGAGTGGTGTTGTCTGCCCAACCTCACTGATTTTCTCGGGAACCTCCAGAAAGAGAGAGAGGGATCACCAAAATAAATAAGCATCTTCAATAGAAGGCTTGATCTTACTGTAACTGCATGCAACTTATCAAGGCTTTTATGTAATACCCTGCATATTTCGGCTCTAATTTCGACTTGGTACAAGCCCATGTTGTCAGATTCCTCGATCGTCACAAATACCAAGTCTCATGCTTTGAATCTAAAATGTCTACCTGTGATAATCGAGATGCAATGTTCAAGGTTTGTTCAGTGTCAAGGTTTCTGATTGGATGCTACCGCTCACGTGGCTGTAGATATCGTATGGCTACAAGTTCGGGAACTGTAAAGTACTCTGGCAACGTCCAGATGTTAAACTCGCAGCCGTTGCTTCAGGAACATGCTGTTTTGCATAAGTATGTGTTATAGTTTATTACAATTTTGTATTGTATTTTTGTAGATACGAGTCGACCTAAGAAAGCTGACGAAACAAACGGAAAGGAATATCATTTTATTTCCCGGGCGATATTTGAACAAGATATACAGCAGGGTAGATTTGTGGAGTATGGAGAATTTGAGAAGAATTATTACGGAACAACACTGGACGCCATTCGACGTGTCATTAATCAGGGTAGAATATGCATACTAAATCTGGAACCAGAGGTGAGAAATTTAAACTCTTCACAGGGTTTTTTTTGTTTCGAACACCTGATATCACTATGTCCAGGATACTACTATAATCAGGAGGTCAAGGGTGTGCATCTGGTTTCATCCTGTGGATTTTCTAGCCTTGAAAAGCATCTAGTTGTTCCGAACACTGAGGTCTAGTGTACATTAAAGATCCCCCGACAGCTGGTCCTGTGGATACCATTAGGTGCACGTTAAAGATCCCTTGGCAGTTGATCCAGTTACTGTTGGGTGCATGTTAAAGATCCCCTAAAAGTTGTTCCTGTGTAAATTGTTAGGTTAAAGATCCCCTGTTAGCTAGTCCAGTGAACAGAGCCCATTTCAATATCTGTACCTTAATTTTGTTTTTCGTTGAGATGCAATTTCAATTAAATATTGATGTGTTTTCCTTTTGGAAAAAATTATTAGATATATTAATGTTGATTTATTTCAGTCATTAAAGATTATGAGAAGTTCCGATTTAAAACCTTACGTGATTTCCGTCCATCCAGGAAATCTAGAAAAACTTCGACAAATTCACATCAAGCTGGGTAAATCTCGAACAACTGTAAGTATTTCTATTAAAGAATTGGGAGATATCGTATAATGAAAGAGAATTGTGTTTAACGTCCACTTTGATGTACAATTTTTATTTCACTCTGAACCAAGATATTAGCTTTTGAAGTTTAGGCTAGCTTCGATCATCATATCTAAAGTCGGTACGATAAAAGTCTCGATTATCTATTTTTATTTTAAATTATTCACAAAATGTTTTCCAATCCTCTAAATATCACAGGCTGTCGCTGGCATCGTGAGTTGATTTGTCTAATGTCTAATTAATAAGAAAGACCTGCATATTTTAACTCTTCGTTTAAATATTTGAATTTTCTACAGGATGATGAACTTAAACAGATCATCGACGATGCTCGAGAAATGGAAGAAGTTTACGGCCATTACTTCGACTACGTTTTAGTCAACACGGACATGGATCTGGCCTATGATGATTTATTGATGGAAATAAATCGTATCGAGATGGAACCACAATGGGTGCCACAGGAATGGGTGGATAATTACATGTGAACGAATTTATTGACGAGTGAACGGAAAATTTATTATTTATAGACAAATTAAATCGACTTAATTTTTAATCAACTTCCAAATATGGATGATATGAAGGATAAATAAACCAACTTTGATATTTGATGAGTGAAACAATGGATTTATTATTTATGGACAAATTAAATCGACGTAATTTTTAATCAACTTCCAAAATCTTGGGATGATATGAAGGATAAATAAACCAGCGTTTATATTTGATGAGTGAACCATGGATTTATTATTTATGAACAAATTAAATTCACCCGTTTAATCAACTTCCAAATATGCGAACGACGATAAAGGAGAAATAAACCGTGTATCAGGATTTTAAATCATTCAGCAAATTAAAAACTTTGTTGCAGATGATTTACATGTGAATTTTGATTCTTAATTTACGATATCATCAGTGTAAACATATGACAAGGGATTTATTATTTATGAACAGATTTATATTAGAATAACAACAACTTCCATTTTATGAGCATTTAAAGTGGGAAATCATATATTCTATACAGGCGTCTATCGTGGAGAGTTTAGTGTAGGAAATCAGATATTCAAAGTAATAAATGTTACTAAAATACGGTCGTTTTTCATGAAGAGTTTAATACCAACAACTTCCATTATACGGGCGTGCAATGTTTGAAGTCATGTATTAAAAATGATAAATAATATTAAAATATGAACATTTTTCATGGAGATTTTAAAGTGGGAAACTATATATTCAGAGTAATAATTGTTGTGTGATAGACAATAAATAAATTATTAACGACGTGCTGAAAATATGACAATATTTATACAGAGATTAAGACCTTGATTTGTGAATCTGGAACTGGAAGCATACGCTTGATAATCTTCCTGTTTTTCTTGGGACAATTCTCTTAAAAAAAAAGCCTCAAGCTCTACCAATTCCAGGACGATCGACATGAAACTTTGCATACTTGTTCTTTGGACAATTGTGCATTGATTTGCGGTTTTCGTTATAGGAAGTCACAATTCTAAGATGTCCTGGTGTATGTAGTATACCGTATTTGTTATGTCCTGATTTAATGCTTACTTAAAACCCATCCTTGTCAAAAATCAAAGGGTTGAGGATCAATTTACTTAGTCATTTTAATCAGAAAACATCCAACTTTAACAATATATCAAAATATAAACAATTAACTGTGAGAAACATGTCAGGTCAGACATTTCGAATATAGATTTTGTGAAATGGTGGTAGTGTGACAGTAACCATCTGTCGTATACAAGCAGAACAAAAACAGAATAAATATATAAATGGTCGTTTTTGAAATGTCATGAATGGATAATGATATTAAAATAACGATTGACAAACGTGGGCGATGTCCGTATGATCAAGAACTTTAGAATCGATAAGTTCGACACAATAATTCGGTCTTCCACTTTTTTATCTTCGTCCTTTGTCAAGTCTTCCTGTGGAATAAAAGATGTTAAAGTAAAAAGGTTGTGATTACAATACTTGTATCAGGGATAGGCCTAACCTTGTAATAAAAGATGAAAAAAGATGTACAAAGCCATAAACATGTTCGAACATAGATGAAATTAAAAGAATGTGAGGCAACCTAAAACAAAGGGGGAGAACTCTGTTTAGGATAACGATACATAGTGACCATAATTCAAGTTGATTTTTTTTAATTCTTGATTTAATAAAAATGTTTCCTTGTGATGAAAGTTTGTTAGAATCGATTGCGATAATTTGTCTGTAGGTCAGCCATCGTGGAAGAGATCAGTGTTTGAGACTACAGCTGTTTATAACCGGGACCAGAAAGTTTTTGTGACATCTAAAATCATCCAACATAATGTAAGAAGCCTCGTGCTACAGATGAAGAATGATAGGCCTGAAAGACTTTCATGAGTGGCTGTCCAACGATCCTCCCTTAACTCCTAAATATGGTGTGTAGGATATTTGACGATGTGTCAGCGGGCTCGTCTATGTAACTACACAGGCTCACTTGGACGTGTAGACTACAGGTCAGGCTTGTCTGTGAAAGTACATGTATATGTGAAGGCTACACATACATGTACTTCTATGTGTCATGTCTACAGATACATCAGGCTTGCATGTAAGGGAAAGCTACAGGTACTATATAAGACGTGATGGAAGCATCTGTATGTGTATGTGTGGGTGAAGGGTAAAGGTACTATGAAGTGTCCGAAGCGTCATTAGGGAAGGTAAAGGGTACAAATACTACGAGGTGTCAAGGTTGTCTGTACGTAAATACATGAAGTGTCAAGGTCGTCTGTATATGCACATGTATACATATGTGAAGGGTACAGATACTATGTGGTGTCAAGGTCGTCTGTATTTGAATACATGTACAAGTATGAATGAGGCATAAAAAATGGGTAGATATAAAGGTAGAATGAATTGTGATTTTATTTTTTAGCATATTAAATTTTTTTACAGTTTGAGAGATATATAGAGATATTATATTATATTGAATTTATTAGCAAATATATTGTGTACATTCATATCATGTAGCGAGCATTAATAGTAAAGATATGGTGTACATTCATATCATGTAGCGTGCATTATTAGCAGATATATTGTGTACATTCATATCATATAGCGAGCATTAATAGCAAATATATTGTGTACATTCAAACCATGTAGCGTGCATTATTAGCAAATATATCATATCGTGTACATTGTTATCATTTAGCAGTCATTAAAGATACATTATGTGTGATTTAGATAAAGAGCTGACAGTCTTTGCTATAATAACTCAAAAATAGATAACGAAAAATGAATGTATTGAAAATTTCAGTCAAATTACTTTATTCTGAACAAAGTTATGATTGTTTGGACCTTGTGGTTTAATCCATTCAATACCCAAGCCATCCGATGGTCTAGAGAGTTGATTATGGACATGTCATGTGAATAAATGGCTGAATGATGGTCTGTATAACATTTGAAACTAGAAAACGAACTACAATAGGAAGATTATTTAAGCTCTTACATAATTCATTTTTTATAGCAAAAATATTGTGTAGCAATCATTGACAGAAAAAATATATCATGTGTATTAATATCATATTGTAATCATTAACATGAACAGAAAATAACGTTTAACAAAAGTTGGCTAAACCATTCATATTGTCGTCCTGTTCGTAAGGTCACAGAAATATATATGTATCGGGAATCATTATGTAATTAATTTGTACTTAACCGGTAACCTATTTCGCTACAGGTCACCATATTCATCGGATTCACCTGTCCATTTTGGTTCTAGGTAATAATACATTGAGTCTTGGATGTTATTTAAAGGAAGGGCTCGGGTATTTCACAAAGTCGTTAATTAGTCCTAAGGTTGGAATAAATATCTTAACAATATGAGGTAAAAAAATAAACATCAAATATTAACTGGCTGACCAATATTTTGTAATTGTCCATCGCTACCAGACCGATGTTACTCCACAGTCCAAGCTACCCCTATAAACTTAATTTCAGCCTGAACAGACAGACGGACAAACAAATGACAGTCACAAATATTATGATACATGTGGATAGATTTAAAGCCTTGATGTTTTACAATTTTAAAAATTTGATCATCTCTGAACCTTCAATATAATTCAGGAATTCTCGTATTCAAGACCTGTCGTTATCAAGCCATGGGCTCAATAACGAGTTTAAATTCAAATTTATTTTAGAGTGGTCTCCCTTTTAAATTTTCAAACCACGGGGATGCTCGATTCACAGTCCAGAACGTCCCGAATCGACAGAATTACAATCGAGTGACGCGGAATTCAGCCCTGTCACAGTTCTGCCAGTCCCGACAGCTGAGGTGGAGTGAGTAGAATCGTGACATATTCCTAGGTAAAAAATATGTTTCAGCTGTCATGATTGGTTAAGATATTTTTTATACAGTCGACACATGCGTTGTACTCCGAAATTCTTCTTTTCACTCGATTGACACCAGTTTTGGAATTTGATTCCGGAACTGTGAATTGAGCATCCCCCACATGTGTTGGCATTGATGGAGTCCGTCGAATTGGTGTACATTATACTTTTCGAAGAAATGGCTCATCACTGACATTGTCAAATTCGAAATTAAGCTCAGGGCTTAAATAAGAGAATTCTCAGTAACTGTTGATGTGAAAGCAATTAAAACATATATTTATAAAATGCTCAAATACTTGATATTAATTTTGTCGTTGTTATTGGCAATAAGTGATCTATGTTGTGAGGAGGGTATTAAAGTATATCCAATTACCTTGTATCATTTGATTGTGATTTTTTTGTATATTTCTATATTTTATGTTTGTCATAATTATAGCGTAGATATCATATAATCTAAATAGTGCTTAGATCATTCATTACTTACTTGTATAGTTACATTCCTTATTATATCCGTTTGGGAGGGGGAGGCACTTTAGATTATTAGGTCTGTAATTGAGTCACAGTGGCACAGTTTCAATTTAGATCCTCCATTACTTACTTGTATAGTTACATTCCTTATTATATCTGTTGGGGTGGGGGTTGAATGGATTAATATGTGCTCTTTAGATCATTAGGTCTGTCATTGAGTCACGGTAGCTTGGTTTGATTCCCTCGTTTGATCATCTGTCCAGCCCTGTGGGTTTTCTCTAGTTTCCTCCCACTGCTAAACACCCCAATGCACAGGTGAATTATTGAAATAAAATCAAACCATATTTTAGTCCTAAAATGACAAGTCCTTTCTGACAGGGGAGCAACCATTGTTTGTTTTGTATGGCACCAGGATATCGCTTAAACTATTTAAAAGATAGACGTCACTTAAACAGTTTAAAAGATGGATGTCGCTTAAACAATTTTCGATAGGTCACAGGTCCAACATGGTAGTGGTAACATAATGCTTGTTTCCTGCTCCATTAAATTGTTTTCTTTGCCAGATTGAACTAAAAGATGGATGTCACTTCAACAGTTTAAAAAGTGTAGAATCTGATAGACTTTAAATGGTTGTAAAATAATGTAAATATTCTATGTATTAAATAGTTTTAATAGACGTTTTTCTATATCTATATTATATCCGAATAGCTGTCTGTGTAATATATACAGAACAGTATTTGTATATACCATGTTTTTTTAATATGTATTATACCTATATATATATCTATATTATATACTATATCATTATTATTATTATTATAACTCAGATCTATAAAAAATAAAATAAATATAATTAAAAGGATGTTAATTACTTGTTTATAATCCAGCTCCATACTTCCAGATATTGCTTCCGCAGCTAAAGTCATTTCAAGATAATTTTATGAAATGGGGGAAAGGGGGCGAATGGTCTAACACAGGGTCACCTATTTAGTTGGCTGGTTTCGATTCACTGCTTGTACGTGTCAGAAGTAGGGTCACTGTCTAACCTGTTTTTTCTCTGGTTTCCTCTCACTGCTAAGACCCCTATGTGCAACCATGTTAGTTTCAAAATCTTTATGAAATAAAAGAAAGGCAGGCAAATGGTCTAACGTCTAACACAATGGTCATATTAAGTTGGCTGGTTTCATTTCTCCGCTTGTACGTGACAGAAGTATAGGTCACTTTTCAACCTGGTGTTTTCAATGGTTTCCTCCCACTGTTAGCCCCATTTCTCACTCTCTTTATAAAACTTTGTACACACATCAACAATCAACATACATGTATAATAGTACTTCGGTCTTTTACCAGTTAGAAATTCTGGGGGATTGGATGGCCAAATGGTTAGCATGTGAGCTCTGTATCATAAGAGAGAGAGAGAAATGGGGTTTAACGTCCACTCGACACAAACTAGGTCATTTTGGGATTAACATGGTTTCAATTTTATTTCAGTGGGAGGGAGCCGGAGTGCCCAGCGGAAACCCACGAGGTTGAGAAGGCACCCCTGTCTCCATGCCACATACGCTCACACCAGGGATCGAAACCACAGCCGCAAGCCAGAGGTGGCCCGGCCAGCTAGAGGTCGAAGCGCGGCACTCTAGACCACTAGGCCATCCCAACCCCCCCTCTGTATCATAAGGTTTGTTATTGAGTCAACTGGCGTTGTTTTGATTCCCCGGTTGTACGTGATGAGGAGTAGGGTTGCCTGTCCAACCTCGTGAGTTTACTCCCACTGCTAAAGACCCCTGGGGGTTGTTATGGCCTAGTGGTCTAGAGTGCCGCGCTTCGACGTCTAGCTGGCCGGTCACCTCTGGCTTGCGGCTGTGGTTTCTAGCCCTGGTGTGAGCGTATGTGGCATGGAGATAGGGGCGCCTTCTCAACCTCGTGGGTTTCCTCCGGTTTCCTCCCACTGCTAAAGACCCCTATGCGCAAGCGAATTATTGAAATAAAATTAAAAACCATCTGTTAGTCCTGAAATGACCTAGTTGTGTCGAGTGGACGTTAAACCCGATTTCTCTCTCTCTCTCTCTCTAAAGACCCCTAAGTGCAAGCAGTCATATGAGCGGCTTTTGACCCTAATAGGTCAGACCATTAATTAACCAAGTAGGTTAACCACAGTTCCATGCACCTCCAGCCAAAAGCTCGCAGTAACAGATTGTTTCTTTGGCTAATCGCTCACATCATCCAGAAAGCGTCAATGATAACAATTCTTCCAGATCCTTGTAAGTAAAGACAAGTAAAACGAAAATCTGAACTGTAAAAAAACGAAACAAAATAGAACCTGTGTCCATCGGTACAAATCAATACGTGTGGTTACTCAGTCATTTATCAGATTCTGAATTTGTTGATATCTGTCTGAGTTATTTTAGGTGCCCTGCTTTTGACTACATGTACAAGATTCAACACTCAGATAATTATAAACAATACCAAATTTTTACAGGTGTCGATAAAAAAGTGACAACTCATAATCTTAATCATACTTTATTAACAATACAACAAATAAATAAGTTCACAATAGATGGTTGTATTTTCAACAAAAATTAGGAGTAAATTCGCGTACTTCCGGCCAGTATTGACAAGAGAGACAGAGAGACAGATGGGGTTTAATGTCCACTCAACACAAACCAGGTCATTTAAGGACCATGTTCCTTAAGCAACGTTCGCCAGTTATACAACATCTCTCCGTTGCTTTAATACTCATCAATTCCCCGAACTTTGTGCTAGTTGTTTTTACAAGTGACTAATTAGCATTGTCCAATCAAGAGTTCGTGGCACCAAACACACTGTAAACAAGCAGGGTTTTTTAAATTGAGACTTGGTATTCACGATGACCGATGAATCTGATAGGTTCCCAAGCTGGGCTTGTGACAATCGAACTTAGTGGCGAAATATACAGGGTATTACGTGAAGGGCTTAATAAGATGTATGTAGTTAAGGCGAGATCAAGCCTTCTAATGAAGATGTTTAAGGACTAACATATTTCGCTTGCACGTAGGGGTCTTTAGCAGTGGGAGGAAACCGAAAATCCACTAGGTTGGACAGACAACCCTACTCCTTGTCAAGCAGTATCAACAAGAGAGAGAGAGAGGGAGAATGGGGTTTAACATCCACTTAACACAACCTTGGACATTTCGGGACTAACACATCACGTAGGGGTTTTCAGCAGTGGTAGAAAACTGGAGAACCCGGAGAAAAACCATGAGGTTGGACATGTGACCCTACTCCTTGTCACGCAGTATCGACAAGAGAGAGAGGGAGAAAGGGGTTTAACGTCAACTCGACAAAAACTTGGTCATTTCGGGACTAACGCGGGGTTCAATTTTATTTCAATAATTCACTTGTGCGTAGGGGTCTTTAGCAGTGGGAGGACCCAGAGAAAACCCTTGATGTTGTACAGGCAACCCTACTCCTTGTCACACACTATCGACAAAGACAGAAAGTTATCTGATATCTGTAAACCAAATGGTAATCATATCGGCACATCACCAAATCAAATTAACATATGGTTGACAGGTAGTCTTGTTTTACACTCTAATAGATCTAATTAACCTCTATCACTGATTTGAAGGGAGAAATCATCATAACATGTCAGCTGTAGTGATGCATGGAGATAACTCTGTCACCTTAAATTCTAATGTACTGTGGGTTCAGACCAATGAAATTCATTAGCCTCATTAAATAATTAACAATTTCTGTTTCGTCCAGCTGACTTGAGTTCTTAAATCTTTATCATAAATCCACTTCGTTAACAATATATTCAATGTTCAATCACTCTCACGGTAATTAAAATAATTTAAAGTTAAAATACGTCCAGTTCTTTAACAATGTGATCACTGTTCTATCATGCAAGCCATCTCGATATCGATATACAAAACAAAACAACATGACTCAGTCACATCCACACACACTTGTAGAAAAACTTAGCGAAACACAAGTAATAAATATAATAGTGTAACCCTTAACTGGTCATAGGTGCATATACTGGTAAGTAGTCACAGTCATATATATATGCGACCACAGCAAGAACCTTTTTTATAAACCGCATTTGAGTATTTTGTTTGGCATTTAAATGATATCGCCACAAATTCGTGTCAAACAGGAATTTGTCTTGTCAATAACATTGAGAAAAACATGTTTTTGTTCAACATCTTTTGACAAAAAACATAATTTAACGATGTCAGGAATGTCAAAGACTCTCAAAGTGGTTGAAATGTCTATGAATGATTCCGACCCGGATTATATCGACGACACCGATTCTGAAGACAATATTTCTGATGAAAATTATTTAAAATGATTTGTAGATTATAGATCAACTTATCCCCTTCAACTTTTTTATTGGTGTCAAGAGTCTATCACTTATAATTATCCGGCAGTAGATGTTTGAAGTAGGCATATAAATATTTCACCTTATTTAGCGTGACCAGTTCAGGTCATGACGTCAAAATGACGTTGACCGGTTAAAGGTTAATGTGTAGACAAAACTGCATATATCCTGAGATTTGCTCTGATAATTAAACCAAGATGGACATCATTTCAAAATCTGTATCTGATAGTTTCATTCAGTGCATAATAATTACATCCATTTTCTATCATAAACCAAGCTGCGTAACGATACGATCCAGTTCTACTAATAATTCCTCTTTTGTTATTTGATAATCTTTTTCTTTCCATATGTTTCTCAACTCATTCAAAGTCTTGGCGAATATTGGGCCCTTCGGCACATTTCTCTGGGTCAGATCGTGACCTGTGATCGGAAACTTAGGGGGAGACCACTCAGATATAGTTCGTAGTAACGCTGTATCACCTTTGTATTTGATTAGTTCTAAAATTCTTTCTTTCATTTTCGGTTCTTTTGCATCGACTATCAAATCACTGAAATATTTTAACGGTACACTTTCCTCAAAATCTTGGCTACGTTTATCGATGATAAATAACGCTAATCGTATTTCTTCCTTCGATAGTTTCAGTCGTTGATCAACTTCATAAACCTACAAAATAATATTACAATAATATTTCGGTAAAAAAAAAGTGGTCTGAAAAATCTCTATTTGATACGAATGTTCTGAATGAACTTTAACTCTCTGAAAGGATTGGGATCTCCTGGTGATGTTTAAGACAATCCATGTTCCTGAAGCAACGACCATGTGTTTTACAACATCTAGCCGTTGCTACATTAGTCTGCAAGTCCTTAACTTATGGGGACAATCAGGCATAAGAGTTGTTACCTTCCAACTGCCGAGGGTTCTTGCATGTGCATACAATTATGCAGTGGGAAGAAGCCTGAGGACCAAGAGAATACTCATCAATGTAGGCGACCCTATTCCCTTTCACATGTAAGATAAAAACTCAATAACAGACCTTATGGTCAAAAGCATATGCCACCTACTCGCCCACTTTGGAGGGGTCTTTAGCAGTGGGAGGAAACTGGAGGACCTGGAGAAAACCAACAAGGTTGGACAGGCGACCCAACTCCTTGTCATGTACAACCGGGATTTGAAACCACGTCAGTTGACTCAATGACAGGCTTTATGATACAACGTGCATGTGCTAACCATTCGGCCACCCAACCCCCTCACGATTAAGAAATAAAAGCGGGAATATCAAATAGACTTACCTGAGCTTCATCTTCTAATAAAGCGGATAATCTAGTCATAGGTAAGGGAGACAACCCTTCTGTTAACTGACAAATTCTTTGAAATTCTTTTATATTACATTTTTCTGGTAGACCTGTGAAAATGAAAAAAGAAGATTTTTATTATCGATCAAGAGAATTTGTTTTATTCTTCAACAAATGTTCATATTTCAGGAGTTTGACAGCTATGTCTCCAATTTTGCATACAATATATTTCGAACATGCCGGATGTAACTTTATAGAGAAATCAAGTCAAATTGAATAGTGTGTTTTTTACTTTTCCATTTATGCCAAAATATTTCCAGATATGGGGATTATAATACATATCATTTAATCTTGTGCATTTTGCACTAATTTCTTTCACATTTGTTTAATTTCAAATCAAATGATATTGAGTGATTTTAAATGATTTTTTAAAAATTTTTAAACAAAGATTTGATATTGAATGAATGTTAAAGATATTAGTGCTAGATACACAAAATTGAATGATACCTGGGTTAAAGTGATGATGGTCTACATTTCTTTACCAAACAGACTAATGAGAGCGAAATGGGGTTTAAGGTCCACTTGACACAAACTAGGCCATTTTGGGACTAACATACGGTTTAATTTTATTTCAATAATTTGCTTGCACATAGGGGTCGTTTTTAGCAGTGGGAGGAAACCGGAGGACCCAGAGAAAACGCACGAGGTTGGACAGGCCACCCTACTCCTTGTCATGTACAACCAGGGATTCAAAACCACGCCAGTTGACTCAATGACAGGCTTTATGATACAGCACACACGTGCTAACCATTCGGCCATCCAACACCCCCCCCCCCAACAGACTAATAAAGATGGGCAATGGGAATATGTCATGCTGTGTATTATGAGGTAAATGTTACCCTGACAACGGCATAACAGGCCTAACTTTAGTACGATTTCCATGCTGTCAGTAGATCTTCCAATTGTATACATTACCCACAGAATGAGATGTCTTTCTTTACCAGACTGGAGGAAATTTCTTGGCCAACATCAATACTTTCATTTATAACCCCAAATTAATGGTTTAGAAACCTACCCATATAAGGTGTCAGTCCAAGTGACATCATGGTTTCCATTATATAATCAGCGTAGCTACCAGTTATTATTTTACGTAATTCCATCCAGATTCTTTCTCCTGATATACCTGGATGATATAAAACATGATATATCTGTATAATACCTGGTATACCAGGCCCCAAGTTCACAAAGTTAAGAATTGACTCAACTTTCAATCACTGTTTATGAGAAATATCTTTGATCCAGAAACACAAAACTTTGCACATAGTTACTTATTGATGTATTTGATACATTAAAATAACAACAGTTTGATAAAGGGCTACATTTTAGTTAAAATAAGGTGAACAATTTTGAGTAAATTCTTAACTTTGGTCTGAGAATGCTTTGTGAATTTGGAGCCTGATCAACATGATATACCTGGTCAATATATAACACGATATAGACAGTCCCTGATATACATCCACCAGTAGATGATGAGAGATCCTAGTTTATTCCACTTATCAGTCCCCCCCCCTTCTAACCCTCAAGATGAAGATGATGGAGTGGTTTAAACACAACTGAGCAAAGTCAAGGATGATGGCAGATGTTTAAGGCTACAGTGCCCATAAAAAGGCTTATAGATCTTGGCAGGAGGACACCCAGATCTTTAGGCCCAGAGTGTCAGCTAGTCAAGTCCACAGGTAAGTCTGGCACTTACTAGGTCAAGTCCAATAGATGTGCCCTGGTTCAGATCATGGCCCACAAACTAGGTCATTTCGGGACTAACATATGACTTAATTTTATTTTAATAATTTGCTTGTGTGTAGGGGTCTTTAGCAGTGGGAGGAAACCGGACACAGACGACCCTACTCCTTGTCACTTTCAAGCAGGAAATAGAAACCACGTTACTTGTCTTAAAGCACATGTGTTAGAACATTCGGATACACAACCCCCAGTGCACTTAAAAGAACTCTTGTCTGTTGGAATATGTCGAAGAGTACAATGTAAGTAGAAACATCGCTGTCAGGGAAAAATCCCCATTAAACATAGTGTAAATGATATCCTGCATAGTGTAAATGACATCCCGCATAGTGTAAATGACATCCCGCATAGTGTCAATGACATCCCGCATAGTGTCAATGACATCCCGCATAGTGTCAATGACATCCCGCATAGTGTCAATGACATCCCACATAGTGTCAATGACATCCCACATAGTGTCAATGACATCCTGCTCCGTGAAAACGTCATCTGACAGGACGATCAATTTACGTTACAAGAATATTACCAGCTAGTCCCTGAGCATTACTTCTAATAGCTTCCAATGTTTCAGCATCGTGACTGTTCGGATTGGAGGCGATTCTTCCATAAAATCTGTCAACAAAAAGGAACAAGTCATTATATTTGTCTTGTGAAATATTTGGGTTTAACAAATTTTTATTTTACGTTCTTTTCCACACTCAATATCTGATTCCCTAAAATCATAATTCATGTAATTGCTAACATGTCAGTAGTATAAGGGTTTGTAGCCTTACGCTTGCACTTGATGACTCTGTTACCTTGCACTGGATGAACTTGCACTGAATGACCCAATGAGTAGTTCGTTACACTGGATGCCCCAGAGAGGGAGAGAGAGAGAGAGAGAGAGAGAATAAAAGGGGCAGGGAAAAAACTCTTTTATGCCTTTAAATTTGGGGCCCTGTATTTTGATTTTTTACCTTGATAAAACTTACAGGTATTGATTCAGACAGCGATAAATACGTCCACTGTCGTCCAAGCAGTCTATAAAACCTGTCAGATTTCTATTATTTGTAGATATTGGGAGCCTTTACAATCTGATTAAAACACAGACCCTATTTCGTTTCGTTTTTTATAGTTCAAAATTTTGTTTTACTTGTCTTAGAGAAGTGAAGATTGTGTTTCTAATTTACCTGAAATATCTCAATATACGTAAATAATCTTCTTGTATTCTTGCTTCAGGATTTCCGACAAATTTGATTTTACGTTGATTTAAATCTTCTCTTCCATGAAAATAATCATACAAAGTTCCATCAAATCCTGAAATAAACATTCAGAAAAATAACATCAAAATACCAACAACAGATAATCAGATTAAATACAGGCCCGTCTATTAGATTTTGTCAAATATTAAACTGACCGTGGTTGTGTTATATGACGTCATCCAACTAGACAAGATTTTTAACTAGCGATCAGCCTATCACCGACTGCAAAATGGGAAAAAGTTCAGCTTGGAAGAAATGTAGACCTGTTTTGTCGACAGATTCTGAGATAAATAGACATAACCATTCATCAAACTTTGATATCATATTCTTCTTCTACTTCTAGTATTGGAATATCACATAGCTATTATAGTTAGAACTGTCATCTCTTTATCTAATCTTCCATAACGTATCTTTAATAAGTTTAATAATAATGAGTTCCACAGGGTTTTGTGGAGTTGTTCCCCCTTATCTGTGATACAGGGGATGCTCGATTCACAGTCCAGAACGTCCCGAATTGACAGAATTGCAATCGAGTGACACGGAATTGAGTCCTGTCACAGTTCTGTCAGTCCCGACAGCTGAGGTGGTGTGAGTGGAATCTTGACGTATTTCAAGTAACAAATATGTTTCAGCTGCCATGATTGGATGAGATATTTTTTATGCAGTCGACACATGCGTTGTACTCCGAAATTCTCCTTTACACTCGATTGACACTATTTTTGGAACTAAGAGAATTTAATTCTGGAACGTTCAATCGAGTACGCCCATAGTGCCTCGTTATTCAGATGGTACGTAAAACCAAGGACAGGTGTATAAGCTGGAATCCAATTGTTGATCGGGAAAAAAGTCCCTCATAGTTATAGCACACTGTATTCTTAACTTCAATAGTCTGGTCATTGCTTAAAATTCCCTCATAGTACATTGTAAGCCTGATTTCATTAGCCCAGTCTATGCATAAAAGTAGGATGCTTAATCACATTTCATTCATGGATGTAAATAATAATGTCCCAGCTTACCTAAAAACATGGCGTTGATGGTCAGATCTCGTCTGTTGGCATCCAGTTGCCAATCACGTGTAAATTGAACTTCTGCATGTCGTCCGTCTGTTACAACATCAATACGTAAAGTTGTTACTTCAAAATTCTCCTGTAAAATAACCAACATACATGAAAAATACAGAAATAGATTGATGTTTGATATTACAGATATAGATTGGGTGATCAAGGGAGATAATTGGAATAGCGAATCGATGACTATTACTTTTTCCATACATTTTTTGCAAGTTTTACACAAATCATGTATTATTTTCTATTGAGAGAGAGGGAGGTCATTTCGGGACTAACATACAGTTTAATTTCATTTCAATAATTCACTTGCACGTAGGGGTCTTTAGCAGTGGGAGGAAACTGGAGGATGTGGAAAAAACACACAAAGGTGACCCTACTCCTTGTCACATACAACCAGGGATTCGAAACCCTATATAATTGAAGCAATATGTTAGTTTTTCACAACAATGAGGTACTGTTTGTTTGTATTAGATGAGTATTGGGTAAATCGTCCTATCCTCAGATTTGTGGTATTAAAGACAGCGAGATTCAAAGATTCACAATACCCACTAGATGTTGACATGTAAGTTTTATTATGTAACATGTGGATTGTGAATCAAACAATTTTAACAGGAATTGAACCTGCGAGCCCAGGCATTACATCCATACATGACTAAGACAGTTGGAAGTATATCTAAACTAGACACAGCAATCTAGGTGTACCCAGTTATACACACAATCTTGACGTCCCTAGAAATACAAACCGTAACACAGTACACCACATATTCACATCCCTGCTACACAAATATGACATGCATTGAAATGTGGTTTAATGTCTTGCTGTTCTACCCTGAGTGGGCTAATGAAGATGGGCATACTTTATACAGCCTATTCTTATATCCATTCACTCTTTTTGAATTGTTCATGCGCAGTGGATGCTTACGGCTAGCCCCCTGATCTATTCACTCTTTTTGAATTGTTTGTTTGTGGTCTCTGGGTATGATGTCTTGTCCATATATTTGTTTTTGTGTAAATTGTGTGTGGTGCAGTCCCCCTAAACTTACTAATAGCATTCATTTACAACTGCACCACTGACAAGGGGAAGTCACTCTGAAAAAATCCATTTAACTTTCTCAGCCAACACCGGGATAGAACACTGGAGCTCCATACTAGTGAGCCAGCATCTTACTCACTTAACCACCACAGCTACCCCCTGTCATACAAATAAAACCCTAATTTACCTTATCGTTAATCCTGGCTGTAATGGTGCCATGTTTTTCACCTTTATTGTTAATTAATCGAATCTTCTCAGCTTCAAACAGTTCTTTCATCTGATCGGGTGTCGCTGTGGTAGCAAAATCTATATCTACAGGAAGTTTATCCATGATTAAGTCCCGCACGGCACCACCAGCTATTCGTAACTCATGTCCATGCCGATTAAATATTTCAACTAACTGTTTCATTTCTGGCGTAAATAGATTCCGAAATAGTGGTGTATCTAACTTCATAGTGACCAACTTCCCTTCTCTTCGATACGCGAATGTACGATGTATATTCGTAAATTGTTTTGTTTTTGTTACAATTTGTTGGATTCCCCGTCTGAATATATAGCAATTCATTGAATATCTGAAAAAAAAATACAAACTAATATTGCCTGTATATTTAAGTGGAGAGAGGAAGAAATGGGGTTAAATGTCCATTCCACCCACACTAGGTCATTTTGGGACTACTGTAGCATATGTTTCAATTATTTATTTCAATAATTGACTTGCCCATATGGGTCTTTTAGCAGGGGGAGGACCCAGAGAAAGCCTATGAGGTCGGACAGGCAACCCTACTCCTTGTCATGTTCAAGCGGGGAATCAAACCAACATTACTTAGCTCAGTGACACGGACTTTGTGACTTCGGGACTCGATACAAACTAAATATTCCACACTGGCCCCCAGGATTTTCACTGTCAATGTGTTGTGTGTATCATGATGTCTCTTTTTGTCTTTCTGTTGCGAGTGACACCTTTTTAAGAATCAGCAGAAATGTGCTTTTGGTCACACACCCCCCCTCCCCCCCCACACACACCCACACACCCACTCTCCACCAGTACTCAGTCAGTCAGCGTACTGTCAGTCACACCCGACATATGGATTTTTCATCATTTTTTCTTATGCCATGATACTTACCCATAAATTCGCCTTGTAGATAGAAAGACTGTGCACAGATATTGTTAAATTAACCAGATTTATGTAAAATCAACAGGTAGAATTAGCTATTTCTGATTATTTCGTGGGATAAATTGCGTTTTCAACAGCAATAAACTCTCAAAGGGGGCTGACATCTTCCAATGGGAAGTAACTCTGATTAAGAATGCTACAGTAGTCTTCTTCAACCTGACCATTCTGTTATTTTTAGCACAGATCAACCATAGAACTATGGATCAACGAATGAAGTAAGAGACGGATTCTAGAGTACGTCATTAAATAGGTCACGATGTCATGACACTGGATAAAATTAGAAAGGTCGAGATTTTTCCGAATGGGTCACAATGACGTCATATAACGTATGATTGGTAAACATGTTTACGGGTCTTCTCGAACAGCCGAATGGATTAACTCGTTACGCCACATTAAGATAAGATAAGAAGTTTATTGCATCAAAACATGACATGACAGTTTGTAGATTAAAAAAAACTCCGACACATTAGCTTTATTGATTTGTATTGAAGTAGGCCAGTATTAGCAGGTCAAACTAATGATGCAATTTGACTTTTATATCGATTCAAGATGGACTTTTAATGTTACGTGGGCTTACGTGCTTGTCGGCAGGTCAAAGAGGTTGTTTACACTTGAACACAGTTGGCTGATTTCGACACGTGCTCGACTACAAATATAGTATAAAAACGAAGTATACCACGATGAATTTTGTCTTGTTCCAGATTTTAGTATTTCACAACTTTAATTGTTTAGCCTACTTAGTGACAGTGCAGATCAAACGCACGGATACGGACAGGAACTAGGAAGTTTATTTTAAATTTAATTCATTATCGGAGAAAATCCTGGTTGTCATCCGGTGAGGTAAGATCCCTGCTTTATTGCATGCACTTCCGTTACTCTTGACAGTTCTTGAAAAAATAATTTATTATAGTAGAAACTGTCGAGGGCCGGATTAAGAAGTGGGTGGGGTCAAATTAGGGCGGAACACTCAATTGTTTTGACTATATGCATGTACTGACTGTACTCTGTAGGAAATTTATATTTTGTTTGTTTTTGACTAATCTATAAATCTACCATTCTGACATACAAATTGCATTTGTGAGTGTATCAATATAGGATGTCATGGACAATAACCAGCCCCCTTAACCCTTGTCGGTGCACGTGGGGTCTCTGTGGACCCCATGCACTTGTTTTATAGTGTTTTGTAATAACTACTGGGTACTGCTTTCTGCAATTTAGTGACTTTGTCTCCAATATATTTTTAAACATAGCGAATGGATCGGTATTCATCTGCTTCCCACATGAAGAGTTATGTTACACGCCAAACAGGCCCAACGCTTGTAGGGCACAAGGGGTCCAATCGGACCCCAAACTTACAACTCGCAGTAGGAATTTTGCTAATGTGTTTGCTGCCTGATACCATATTGCGTATGCCAGACTATCCTCTCTTTCAACATCTGCATGTTACAAATACCAAAAATTAAATGATGAATTCCAAAAATTCTATGGTTTTTGTAACAAGCGTAAATCGCCATTTAACCTCGTTATAACATAGTACACAAAGTAGCAATTTTGTGAGTATTATTAAATCTGTTCAAAATATCATTTAAATGTTTTTGTATAATAATTTAGATGTTTTTCAGTTGTCAAATATAAATGCAAATAAAAACTTAACCGCTGCTTTTAAATTCAAATACATCTGTACGTAAAGACTTTGAATTACAACTGGGGTCCATACGGACCCCTTGTTACCTGCTATGTGATTCTCACCACGTGCACCCACAAGGGTTAAAATTGATCACATTCGATATAAGAGCCCGCAGAGACATTTTTAGTCAGGGACTCCATTCAAGCTAATGCTGCCCCTAGTAGGGTCTACTGTAGGACGTGTAGGATGAATGTGAGAGAGATATGATTTAATTTCAGTGGACACAAACTAGGGTCATTTTGGAACTAATACATGTTTCAATTTTATTTCAATAATTCGTTTGTGCATAGGGGTCTTTAGCAGTGGGGGGAAACCGGAGGACCCAAAGTGGGCCAAAGAAAACCCATAAGGTTGGATATGCAACCATACTCATGGTTACATACTAGATGACAGACCTTATGTAGGCAGATTATATAAAAATTTCAACTTGCTTCTTTTTAGCTGGAAATGGGCTCATTTGATAGATCTCATTGAGACAAATCCGGTGCTTTTTGAATTATTGCAATAGCAAGCGTACTTTTTGAGATATTACATTTTTTCAGTCGTTAAATATCGCGTTTTTTGTCTTGTCATTGTTATTAAGAAAACTGTGTCAATTAAGGCTAACGGAAAATGTCAATATCTTGAGAACTATAAATGCTAGAATGAAAATTCAAAAAGCAGTGGATTTGTCTTTCTGAGCCCTATATGATGGGCCTATTCCCAGAACACAACCGACGCTTCGACTGCTTTCCAAGATGGCGACCATCCACTTCGTCATACGCATTACGGCACCATGTCATGTTTCGGGGCGATATTTTCTACGATATATACATCAAAATGATCGTTAGAAGTTACTATTTAGGTTAGAAGTAATAATAATTTATTTATCTACCTTGGTAGGGGTGTATTTTATCCTTGAAATCGAAGAAATTTTTGACGACGTTCAAAATTCACGAATAATATGCGATGACAGAAAGAATGCGCATAGTCTATGAAAGACGGCCTCTGATTGGCTCAATTTCAACCCCGCGTGGATTCTAAACCAATTATATTGCTTTTAACGAGCATTTTGTTAACCGACCCGCAGATCGTTCAACCATTTTGGCGTGCACGCGGGCGAAGCGTAAATATTGATAACGTCATCGGAAGTGGCGCCGCGGGCGGATTTTGGCGTACCTACCTTATAATACAGCGCCACATGCTAACCATTCGACCATCCAAACCGCCCCCTGTACAAATGTCAAATATTCTTTGAATGATATTTAATTGAACATATAATATAATGCAGGCAGGCAGCGGTTGAGATAGTCTGTCATTGAGTCAAGTGGCGTAGCCTTGATTCCCCTCTTATACATGGCAAGGAGTAGTTTCAACTGTCCAACCTCATGGGTTTTCTCCGGGTCCCCCAGTTTATTCGCCTTGCTAAAGATCCCTATTTCCCAAATTGTAGCTTGCGTCGAGTGACCTTTAACCACCCCAAAAACATATATTGGAAGATCTTATATTGTTTGCATGTAATTGTAGATTATGTGTGATATCGCCAGGCAACCAACATGCGTGTAAGATGATAGGCTACTCTACAAAACAAACAAGTTGAATAAACAAAAGTAAAATTATACAAAATTATTTTTTTTCTTTTCATGACATTACATACTTTGGGTAAATATATGCGAATTTATCTTGTTGTCTTTTCAGATTACATATACGCTGAGTAAAAGCAATTTCATACATTAATTAAAACAGTTTACATATTAATTACACACATTGATTACAGAAGGTTACACACATTAATTTCAGGAGATTACACACTGATTACAGATTACCTTTAGCACTAATTACAGCAGATTACACACACACTAATGACAGCAGATTATACACAATAATTACAGGAGATAACAAACACTAATTACGGGAGATTACCCACACTAATTACAGGAGTTACGAGGTTATATACACTAATTGCAGGATATTATACACTAATTACAGAGGTGATTACATACACTAATTACAGGAGATTACATGTACTAATTACAGGAGATTACACACTGATTACAGGAGATTACACACTAATTACAGGAGATTACACACTAATTACAGGAGATTACATACGCTTATTACCAAACAACTGATTCGGTATCAACTAGTTGATGAATTGAAGAAGAAGTCAAGATGTCTGATAATATTACTCGGCACAAATTAACAAGGTAAGGTTTACAAATTAATCATTTAAGCTATTCTCATTGCCTTGGTGACCCTTGTCTAGTATGTCCAGGTTTAATTTTTCCGCTTCATTCAAAAACTTTCACGTCAGATTACTACTTGTCAGGGATAGGCGAGAAAGTTCATCCAGATTTTCCAGTGTGGTTCCCCCTTGTCACTGATGCAGGACGGAGGGCTTGGCAAGGACAGCTGTCTAGTCATGCTGATGGGACGGAAAACTGAGGTCGTTCAGATGGGACAGAAAACTGAGGTCCCGTGTAGACATGGTGTGAACGTAAGAAATCCCTTGACAGTTTAAGAGTAGGCTATAGTGTCACTGTCCGAGCAAAATATCCCTCTTAGTACACTGTATGGCATATGCTCTCCTTCATGAGCCTAGTTCGGAGCAGAACAGTAGGACGTAAAAATTCATTTCATTTCATTTCTATTTAGGGATAGAAATTACCATAGTAATTGTTATCCATAAATAGAAGGGGTTGGATGGCCGAATGGTTAGCACGCACGTGCTGATGATAAAGCCTGTCATTGAGTCAACTGGTGTGGTTTCGAATCGCCGGTTGTACTCGACAAGGAGTAGGGTCACCTGTCCAACCTCGTGGGTTTTATTTGGGTCCTCCAGTTTCCTCTCACTGCTAAAGACCCCTACGCACAAGCAAATTATTGAAATAAAATAAACAATATGTTAGTCCCGAAATGACCTAGTTTGTGTTGAGTGGAGTTAAACCATATTTCTCTCTCTCTCTCCATAAATAGAGTGCTATTTGAATCTGTTGTTGATATCTAAAAAATTAGCTTAGTTACGTAGTGATGCAAGGGACAAAAAACTCCATTAAATTATCAATATCTATTCTTCCAAGCAGTGTTGTTTTCCCATTATCCAAAGCCTGGTTGTCTTCCCTTGGAGTTCGCATGACCAAATGCATCATTAAAACTGGATATCATGAAGTTATTTTTTAAATCTATAAGTTCTAGTGATTGGTTTCCTATAGCAAACGAACAATCTTCCTTTTTGATACCCAAATAGTGGTCTGACTTAATAACTGCAAGAGTTATATACCTTTAAACATATAGACATTTCATATAACCATCTTTAAAACAAAGTCCGACTGGCAAATTTTTGAAACAGAATTCTTGGTGTATGCGGAAATAGATAAGAAATATGGTCCTACTGTTCTGCTCCAACTGGGCAAATGAAGACGAGCATACGCCATACAGTTTACTATGAAGGAAACTTTGCGCGAACAACAGCAATACAGTCTAGACTAATATAGCATTCCAACTACGAACTCGGTTTTCCATCCCATCCAAATGACTATATGCCAGGCCCTACGCACTACACCACTGACCAAGGGGAACCATGCAGAAAAACCCTAAAGAACCTTCTCGACCGACACCCTTTTACTTTTGAAAAAACAACGACAAATGAATCATATTATTAAATGTTTTGTTTATATTTGTTAGGGGGGAGAAAGCAAGAATAGCAGCCAAACTTCGTAGGGATAAGGAGGCCGTGGAAATGTCAAATTTGATTAGCGAAATACCAGCTACACCAGAGAAACTAGAAAAGTTAGATAAATGTTCACTCATCCAAGTTGCCAGTTCTTACATAAGATTAAAAAACTACTTGAAGAAAGGTAGGATTTTATTTATTTATATATAATCAATCCTGTCACATGTCGATCACATGACCCAGGGGCGAATCCAGAGGGTGGGGTTTAGGGGTCCACTGCATAGGAATTTTTAAAACAACACTTTTATGAGAATGTTGTTAATTCATTATAAAAATTGAGGTCAAACTGGGGAGTTGGATTTCTATCAGTGTGTATGTATGCCTTTGTGCAATCCGGCAAACCCTCTCCTGCAAAAATTCCTGGATCCGCCCCTGATGACCTATATCTACAAGCCTAGACATCAGGCACCCGTCACAAACCTTGTCAAACACAATTTATTACACCAACAGACATAAAAACATTTATAACAATAGACATATTGGAGATCCTTGATTGAACATTCCGAAATTTAATTGGAATGGACAGAACTGTGACAGGACGCAATTCACACATCACTCGATTGCATTTCTGTCAATTCGGTCAACTTGCAACATTCCATCCCGACAGTCAAGCATCTCTTGTGTCCAAGTGTTTAATAGTGCTTGGTATTACCACTGCAGTCACTATACATGTACGATACGTATTGTGATTCAGGTGCTACAATACGATTTGTATCACGATTCATAACCTGGTCAATATTTACCAAGACAACAATATGATAAATGAGAAATTGATATTTTTAGTTCCTGCCAATGTCGTAGAAATAAAACTGGATCAAAATAAGGATCAATACAATTTATTTAAAAGTGTGTGACGTTGTTAATTAAGAGTGATATGTTACTTATTTATTGAAGCGACAAAAAAACATTAAAAAAAACAATCGCAATACATATATATACATAGATTTGGTGTCTTGCGATCCAATATGTTAATCAGCAAAAGGTGAATCGCGATATATCAGTTCACGTTCAACAATATATCGTGCCGGCACACCGCACAGGTGTTAAAACCATCTGGGCCCTATTTCTCAAAATCTTAATTAAAGATAAAATTCAAATTTTAGTGGATACCCTACTTCAATTTAAATTGGCTAAGCACTGCAATCAATCTAATATTATTCAATCAAATTACTAAAATTTGGATTTTATCTTGGTTCAAATTTTGTGAAACAGGATTCATACCACCCAACCTCAATATGTCATAGCATCACATCAATCCGGTTTTAGAACATCTAAAACTCTGTATTTATACGTCCAAGTTGCATGGCCAGTTGAGAAAACTGTCCTAGCATCTATTTTGTCTCAGTTGACATCTGGAATAATCTCCAAAAACATATTTAGGAAAATGGAATATGATTCTAATATTAACTCACCATTCACTCGATTCGATATATATGTATGATGTTTGTAGTGACTGTGTATATTGTGTCCTGTCCGTAGGTTTGTCTTGTTTAATAGTTTATGTGTGGTGCAATCCTTCTACACTTAAACTATAATGTATTCTAGAAACTTTTTTGTAGTGTCTGTGTATATTGTGTCCTGTTCATAGGTTTGTCTTGTGTAAATGATTCTGTGTGGTGTGTTCCTCCAGCTCATAGTTGTTGATTTAAACAATATTTATTTAACATATATTTATTTGGATTGGGAAAGAATCTATAAAGCTTATATAAATCTGTTTCCAAAATAATTAAATAAAATTGGCATGTCTAATTTGCATGAAAATTATACTATTCTACGTAAAAATAATTATGATACTGTATCATTACTGTCACCATGGCATCTTTATGTTCATTGTGTGTCAACATCCGCATCTTTAAGGCGGGGAGGGCGGGAAGGGGGGAGGGCAGTTTAGGTGTTTTTAATCGATTAAATCACTACTTTATCAGTATAAATGATTTTGTAGCACTGATATATACGAATGAACAATTTCAAAACAGATGTTGTTCTCCCGATCTTTTACGCTTGAGTTTCCGTTAAGAATTGCTGAAATAGTGTGGATGTCGTTAATGTGGATTCAACTCGAATCTATGGAATACAATTCAGCATATTCCATAGAACTGTGTAGTTCCAGTTCAGTTACTAAATGCCATTGAAACGATTTGATGTTGGATCAATTCCAACGTTGTTAAAACTTTGTCCAACCACATGTTTATATCAACATAGTTATCTCCCTTATGCGACCACCGAGTGACCTGTGACGCCATCTATTATTCATTTCTGTTGTCTGATGACATTTTGTATTCCATGCCTCAGTCAACATCCAAGAAATAAATGTGACCAATCACTAGTCTCATCAATTATAGGGGGTTGGATGGTCGAATGGTTAGCATGTGCTTCCTATCGTCGGGTTTGTCGTTGAGTCAACTGGCGAGGTTTTGATTTCCCTGTTGCATGTGACAAGGAGTTGTGTCCCCTGAACAACCATGTGAGTTTTCTCCGGTTCCTCCAGTTTCCACCTACTGCTTAAACTTCTTATTTATGAAATAAATTTAAAATAGGCGTTTAAAATAAACAAAGTTACATTTTGTAAAATTGCACACTGTACAAGTATGCCTGTCTTCAGTAGCCCCGGCAGAAAATTGGGACCTGAAACCCTATTTCATTCCTTTCTGTAATGGGGGATCATGTGGGTAAGACGCTGGCTCGCAAGCATAGAGGTCGGGTCTTCAATCCCTGCATTGGCCGAGAAAGTTCAACTAGATTTTCCGGCGTAGTTTCCCCTTGTCAGTGATACAGAACGGAGTGCCTGACAATGACATCTGTCTAGTCGTTCGAATGGGACGAAAACCGAGGTCCTGTGTATACATTGGCGTGCACATAAAAAAATCCCTTGGCAGTTGGAATTCGATATAAGAGTAGGCCATAGCGCCGCTGCCCGGGCAAAATTTCCCTCATAGCACACTGTATGGCGTATGCCTGTCTTCCATTAGCCCAGGTTAGGTGCAGAAGAGTAGGACGTTAAACTCCATTTTATTTCATTTCTGTAACATACATACACAAATGAATCATTGTTTAACATTCTTGTTACATCATCAAATTCGAACTAGGAGCGTATGAACATTCCACACACGGAAGTTTTAATAAATATTTGATACATGTAAAAAGAACCAAACTCGATTTCAAAGTGTAAATGTTAATTATCTCCCGAGTCTGGAAGGCATTTATTGCTCAGATAAATAACAAACCCTGCAGATGAACTCAAGTATAGACAGTTATAAATTGTATCCGTAATGACTTGAGGAACTCGGAAGCACATTTATCTAGAAGGAAGTGTGAACAGAGTCTGACTTTGATGAGGTTTTTTATTTCCATGATGAAATTTGATTTAACAAAATGGATTGAACATGAAATTTCCAAGAAGGATGTGTAAGAAAGTGGTCTTACTTTGAATGTTTTTTTTATTATGAAATTAAAGATATATTATGGGAGATAAGATAAAGAGCTTGCAGTTCTCACAATAATAGTCAAAAGATAATACTGCCCTAAAGGGAATTTGTTAAAAATTTCAGTCAAATCGATCTATTCTGAACTGAGAAAAAGCAATTGAATTTTTTGGCCTAGTCTCGACCATCCATTACTAAAGAAGTCAGTACGATGAAAAAAACGTACATGTAGTCTTGGTTATCCATTTTAATCATGAATGAAAGTTGAGCAGAAAACCAGATCCTAATCCAGTAAATATCACAGGCTAGTGTTGGCATTGAGAGTTATTTATAGTTTGGATAAGTTTATTTTGATTAATAATTTAGATAGCATTTCAAGCCTAAAGAAAGCTCTGCAATGGGCAGATTTAGCTCTTGCGTAATGTATGTTTAATTGAACCCAAACAGAATGAAATTGAAATGTTCACATTGTTTCTGGTTGATCGCTATTTTCAAAAAAATATCAAATCCTTGCTAATATTTAACATTTAATTTAGAAAACAAAATCTATAACTTTGTCTTGTGTAATTTAAGGCCATGTTGGCTAAGTGGGGGGTAAGACGCTGACTTGCTAGCCTGGAATTCGGGTGTTCACCGACGTGGTTCCCCCTTGTCAGTGATCTAGGACTGAGGGCCTGACAAGGACAGCTGTGTAGTCGTTCGCATGGGACGGAAAACCGAGGTCCGGTGTACACATTGGTGTGCACATAACACATCAATTGACAGTTGGGATTCCATATCAGAGTAGCCGGTTGTGCCGCTGTCCGAACAAAATTTCCCTCATAGCACACTGAACAGCGTATGACCGTCTTCATTAGCCCTGTTCGGAACATAACAGTAGGACGTTCAACCCCATTTCATTTTATTTCTTGTGTGATTGTTTATGTCCTTCTCCTGCAATTAGTATTAATTCTTATACGATGTTTACGTTCCATTCATTTGATTAATGTTTGAAATCAGGGGCGGATCCAGGATTTTCAGAAAGAGGGGGCGTGCTGCACCAAGTTGGGAGTGCGAAGCCCGACCCATGATTTTTGAGTGGACAAAAATGCCCACAAGAACTAATTTCATACTAGTACTGTAAATTACGATTTCCAACCTAAACTGTTTTTATTCTCCTTTCCCGCGAGAATATATGGAGCTAATAATTGTTCTCCACCGCAAAAACTCTGTATCCGCGCCTGGAAATATATGAATATATATTGTACCCTGTCCGTAGATTTCTCCAGTGTAATTGTTGGTGTGTGGTACTATTAACGTAATAGGATGATTGGTGTTACTATTAACGTGAAAGGATGGTTGGTGTTTAAACCAATCCATTATAATACAGACCAATGCTGCGACTGACCGCTTTTTAATTCCAGTTCAGTTACATGCTTCCTGTAGATACTGTTAATTAATTTATATATTTGATTGTGGTATATGTATATTCCTGTTGGGGGGGGGGAGAATGGTATATTCCTGGTGGGGGGGGGGAGAATGGTGCGGCATAAATAAAATCAGTCTGATCAGGTTCGAAAATCAATTATAAGTAAGTATAGCATTATGTAATTTTTAAATGACTCAGTTGATTATTGATTTGTTGGCCTCATTTTGGGTTGATTTAATGTGTTAGACACTCGGTCAATCAGCCCCTTCTACCAAGAAAAAAAATAACCCCATTAAACAAAAAACTCAGCCATTTTGCCTATCTGGACTAAGCTGAGGGGTGGTGCCGCATTCCAACCAACCCCAGTTTTGAACCCCTGAATATAATACCTATAGATTTTGTGACCATGTATTTCCAAATGAGTTAGTAAAAGCCAGGGAAACATTTTATTGTGTAGTATTGATTACATTACAAATAGACCAGACGATATACGGATAAATACATTAGTAGATTTAGTATATAGTCTGATGAATATATATTGGTTTTTATTCCTGCTGTAAGTCACGTAGCTGCCTTCAAATTTATATCATAAATAATATTTATTGACCTATTGTTAATATTGCTATTAAATAATAATTGATTCTGGGAAGGTTTAATTACATTTACCACCGTTATATTAAAACGCAGGAATGTTAATGACTTGTTGACTCGACAAAGCATGGAATTTTGGTATTGAATATATTTGCATACACATGAATTTGACAAGTGCAGAATGACTAACTCTTTGCATGGGCCTTTTTTTTTCAAAAGTAAGGATTGAGTGGTCGAGTGGTGTAACTTGTACACTTTTGAATAAAAGGTCTGTAATTTGTTCAATTGGTGTGGTTTCAATCACACCCAGCCTTGTGTCACGTAGAGATCTTGATAAGGACCTAGCAGTGGAAGAAAATCACACAACCCGGAGAAAACCCACATGGTTTGGCATGTGATACTATTTTGTGAATGAATTTGTTATTTTAGACTAGTATTTGACATATTTGTAGCATACTTATTAAAAAGTCACAGTATGAAATGTTAAAAGTCAATGTCCTGTACACAAAATTTAAGAACTAGTATTTAGGCGCTTTTCTGGCATACTTACTGAAAACACCCAGTTCTGTAATGTTAAACGGGGGTTTGGATGGCCGAATGGTTAGCTTACGGGCTGCCAATGAGTCAACTGCTGGGTCACCTGTCCAATCTCATGGGTTTTCTCCGAGTACTCCGGTTTCCTCCCACTGCTAAATACCCTTACGCGCAAGCGAATTATTGAAATAAAATTAAACCATGTGTTCGTCCCGAAATGACCTGGTTTGTGTCGAGTGGACGTTAAGCCCCATTTATCTCTCTCTCTGTAATGTTAAACGTCAAAGTCCTGCACATTAAATGTTGATCATGTTTAAATCTCTGCCATCCGACGGGCTAGAGAGTTGATTGGCTAGCCCAAAAAAGACCTGCAATAGACCGATTTAGCTCCTACACAATGCATCTTTAAGCTTCAGGCGCCTGTAACGTGGAAAATATTACAAAAATAACATCAAGCTATGAATAAGTATAATGTCTAAAGTCTGTTACATCCATGTTCGTAAGCGGGATGATCAAATATCCAAGTTAAACTCAGGTGCAAATAACTCGTCTTTCAGTAGATATAATAATACCAAGGTGAGAAACGGGTTTGAATTAAATAATTGGGATCAAAGTTGACTACTCAATTCTGTCAAACAGTGAAAATACTCACTATTTTTCACTAGGTAGATAATCAAGTCTACAATGATGTTTAAATAAAAATTGTCCATGTGACTTAAAGAGTGTCACATTTGATATTTATTATTCTGGCTGCCAACTTACTAAGAATTAGAGAGTTCAAGAGAGAGAGAGAAAAATGGAATCTAACGTCCACTCGACACAAACTAGGTCATTATGGGACTTATATATGGTTTAATTGTATTTCAATAATTCGCTTGCACGTAGGGGTCTTTAGAAGTTGGTGGAAACCAGAGTACCTGAGGTTAGACAGGCTAGAGTATTCAAACGTACATGTATTTGATAAATGTGAAGGTTTGTCGGATTAAATAAGTTTGTAGATGATCATAATACCCCTTTACATAAACCAGACATGGTTCTTTTATAAATTAATTACAATATTGCTAGTTTAAAGGAGCTAGAAATTGACACAAGTGGGTCGCATACAATAATGTAATATGAATGTATATAAACTGATTTACATTCAATCGTTTCTGTTTTTACTCTGAATTTCAGATTTCAATTGAATGGCATTGTCCAGCATCTGGTTATTCCAGTCTACGCCGATAGCTTTTATTGCACAAGCTCTCCAGATAAGACTATGGGATCACCGTTTGACATGACTTGTAAAATATGTCTAGCCTCATTCTTCGAGTTCCTTGTTACAAATGTTGCTGAAACGCACTATGGTAAACATTTCATGTACCAATAGTATCAAATTCTTTTTGTCTTCAATATTGGATATCAGAAGCCCATCTTTTACCAGTAACATCACAATATCAACATTTTCAATATTTAAATCTAAATATTAAAAACAAACGCTTTGAGCAGACTTTATTGTTTGAAGTTTTAGCACGATATAAGAATCCTATTATTATTATTATATGAATCCTATTATTATGTCAATGTTGAGTTAAATTAACAAATAATTTGTGTTTTCATTGTCAAAGATTTTGGATGATATTGAGTTTGAGACTTCGCTACTTAAATTGACAAATAATTTGTGTTTTCATTGTGGAAGAATGTGGATGATATTGAGTTAGAGATTTAGCTACTTTAACATAAAGCATTGAATTTGACAGATCGGATGTGTTATTGTTCAATTAGTGTTGAGCCAATTTTATTTTAGAACAGGTAGCAAAAATCAATTTTCACAGACATTAATCGGTCAGGCCAAAATTATTTAACATTGTTTTTGATCTAAATGAAAAGTGCTGCTGTGGTCACTCAGGTCTCGATACGGGCACAAGTCCAGGGTTGTATCCTGTCTTGGGCTGGGGCGAAATGACACAACCTTCCAGTACAACTTCTTAGATCTTCATAGAAATGAAACGAATTATAGAGATGTGTATTTTAATCAGATTTTGTGTGTCTCAATCAGTGATGGGATTTCAAAATTTTTCTTGTCAGACATTTTTTTCCCGAAAATAAAGGGCATAACTCTTATCGTAATTTAAGCAGACGTTTTTAAAACACAATTAAGAATCACGTGTCAACAAAATATATTCAAATTCATACGTAAAACAAATAGGTGCACCTCGTTATTTTTCATGTTTAATTACAATACGGTATTCAAATTTGTAATAACATATAATTGAGACTCCCAATCCAAGAATCAACTAAAACCTCTAGATATAGAGTAAAATATCATTTATTAATAATAAAACAAATAAATGACTGTAATAGATTTACAATAATCAACATTGAAAATCGGCAATAATTTAAATACATACCACACACCCCCCCCCCCCCCCACACCCCCACCTATTGATCATGGTTTGCTCAATTAGACCTGCCCCCCCCCCCCATTATTTATGACAAACACATCCAAAGCTGGAATCTATAGTAATTTTGAGGCCGAATGGTTAACGAGTGGGCGCTGTATCATACTGTCTGTCACTGAGTCAACTGGCACTGAGTCAACTGGCGGTGGTTTTGATTTACTGGTTGTATGTGACAAGCCGTTGTGTTGCTTGTACAGCTTTGTTTGTTTTCTCCGGTTTCCCCCCACTGCTAAAAGACCCCTACCTGCAAGCGAATTATTGTAAAAAGATTGAACCATGTTTCTCTCAAAATGACCTGGTTTGTGTCAATTTGATGTTAAACCCTCCCTCCCTCTCTCTCTCTCTCTCTCTCTCTCTCTCTCTCTCTCTCTCTCTCTCTCTCTCTCTCTCTTTTCTCTCTCTCCATAGTATTTTGTATTACAGCCAATTGTTTTTTCTATTTGCCATATTTGCAGCAGGGATAATGATTGATACCAGTACACATGTTCTCGCATAAAGATAATAATGCATTGATAAACATCGAAAAATATTACCAGCGGTTATTTTCATCATGAAAATTACTTATTAATGTTGATTTGACACATAAACAGCATGTTTCTATGATGTATTTTAAATATTCATACCAGAATCAATTGGTTGAATTCGTATTTTTTGGAACATAAATGGAATAATGGGACGATAAAACTGAAACCATCGCTAATGGATACGGTTAAATAGTTTCATGATTGTGGTTCCATTTAGAATTGAATTATTGATGGAATTTATTTCATGTATAAAGTATATATTGCTACAAGAATTCAATCATATTGCCATAACAATCATTGTAAGTAGGCCTTTATTGCTTTCATTAATTTATATCGAAGGTCAATTCCACTATTTGCTAGTCCAATGTCTGATGGGTTACCAGTGGAGAGAGGGCAGGAGGGAAAGGAAGAGAGAGAGCGGGAAGGAGGGAGATGAGGTTTAACGTCCACTCAACATAAATTTGGTCATTTCGAGACTAACATGTGTTTCTTTTTTTTTATTTCAATAATTAGTAGTTGGAGGGAACCGAAGGACCTGGATAAAACCCACGAGGCTGGTCGCTGTTTGCTATTCCAATGTCTGATGAGTTACCAGTGGGGCTTCAGTTTATATTATATTGTTTGTTCATAATGGATACTGTCCCCCTTCTCCACCCCCTTCGCTCCAACTTATTTCCATCGCTGATCTCAAGCTAGGAGAAAACTTCAGTGGGGAGACAGTTTGCGGGGGGTTGGAGACCTCCATCAATGATACCATTTGACAACTGGTGTGGTTCCGAATCCCTGGTTGTATGTGACGATGAGTAGTCCAACCTCATGGGTTTTCTCCGGGTCCTCCGGTTTCATCCCACTGCTAAAGACCCCTACGTGCAAGCGAATTATTGAAATAAAATCAAACCATATGTTAGTCCCAAAATGAACTAGTTTGTGCTGAGTGGACGTTAAACCCCATTTCTCTCTCTCTGTTTACTCAATGGGTTTATTGTTGTGCAGTTTTCCTGTTTGTCTATTCAAATTACATCCTTTATCTGTGTAGTGTAAACAAACAGGGTGCTTATTTTATTTACGATGCAGATTTAGATCTTAATATGTCATACTCGAGCCAAGTTGACCCTCTACAGATACTATGTAGACGTAGTCACATCCGACAAGGGACAGATTTTATATGATTTCCTGTTGAAAATTTAAAAATAACCCCCCATGTAATCTCATTTAATATATTTAGAAGGGTTTTTGATATTAAAGAAGGCGTGATGTCACAGCAGAAAATACTGGGGCACCTCTAAGGTGTAATTTATGCAAGTCCAACCACTTGTTTTGTAATAAAAGCAAACCCTCCATAAGGCTCCACCAAATATGGTTTTCTCGGCTATGTACCCCTCCCCCCCCCACACACACACACACACACACACACCAACACCCTGCACGTTTTCATCAAAATTTTGATTTATCACCCCCCCGCCCCCACAATTTTTTTTTAAAAAAACATAAAAAAGAACCTCCTCATGGTTCCACCAAACAACACTAGAAAATGTTTTTTTTTTCTGACCAGTGTAGACATCAGTATACATGTATATATAGCACCCCCCCCCCCCCCCAAAAAAAAAAATCTCCCAAAAAACAAAATAAAAAACAATACAAAAAAAAAGAACATAAAATGATCTTTGATTTGATCTGCTGTGTCAGGCTGATATGAACAGACATGCTGTCGACATGAGCATTAAATCTGCTGCAGATTTCTCCCACTAATGGCAACCGATTGTATTTTGATGGAATGAAATACTCATCTGTTATCAGTACAGTGTACCTTTAATTCAAACAGAAACAATATTTATCTGAATTGACCAGACAGTACACCACGGTTGTTGAGAATTATAAATGGAGGATTTGTCTTCCTACTTATTTTATCTCTTTCCTCTCTCCTATTTAATTTTTTTTGCTTTTGCACTTTTCTTTTTATCATAAATTGTATTTTTTTTACTTTTTTATATAAATGTATTAAAAAATACTTTGTGCAGGATATTGATAATACGACTGCCAAGTAAGATAACTCTTATTTAAAAAACGATGAGAGTTTTATTTGCCTTGTCTGATACAAACATTAATTTTGATAAATTGGAGGGTTGGGGGCAATGGCTGAATGGTTAGCACTTTCGCGCTGTATCATAAGGTCTTTCATTGAGTCAACTGGCTCAGTTGTACGTGACAAGGAGTAGGGTCGCCTGTCCAACCTTGTGGGTTTTCTCCGGGTCCTCAGGTTTCCTCCCACTGTTAAAGACCTCTACGTGCAAGCAAATTATTGAAATGAATTTGAACCATGTGTTAGTCCCCATTTCTCTCTCTTTCTCTCTGCTAGTCCCCATTCCTCCTACTGTTAAAGATCCCTACACGTAATGGAATTATTGAAATAAAATTGAACCATATGTTAGTCCCAAAATGACCTAGTTTATGTCGAGTAGATATTAAACTCAATTTCTTTCTCTCTCTCTCAATGACAACATAAAAACACAATCAGCTGGACGACCATCAAATATTCCTGAAAAAAAAAAAGAAAATATAGATTATAAAGCGGCATATTGTTTTAATCTTCATTAATTTAGAAGGTGTTAATAAATTTGGGTTTTCTTGTTCTTAGAAATGATTTGATACTCTTGCGACAAGAAGATCAAAGAACTTTTGATTGGCGGTAGTTCCTGTTGATCCCAGTATTAATATTGCTAATCCAATAATAATCATGGTAGCTTTCCACTTGACGAAAATACACACAGAGTTCATGGTGAGGTCAAACAGCTCACATGGGATGTATTATAATTGTTGTTGTTGTTCCTGTATCATAAATGAATCTTCAGAGAAATGATCCTATTATTATTCTCTCCTGTCTCTCCTGTAATCTGGAAAAAACCTAGCCAGTCAAATTTGAGTGAAAATTGAGTTCGACCCATTTTTGGACTTAGTACACATGTATATAATAATTTATTTTTTTTCTCCTTCACTGAAAGGGCTTCTAAAATGACAAAATAAAATTAGTTTTATATTCAGAAACTTAATTCTGAAACAAAACAGTTTTCCTTTGTGTTCTCAAATCTACATTCAATGGTACTATTTTTTTCCCAGATTACGGGAGACGTTTGTAAGAAAGCAAGGGACTATTAAAATGGGTCCGTCTGTCTGCCTGTCTGTCGGTCACTTTCACTTTCAAGTACTTCAAAACCTTGACTAAGATTGATTGTAAACAGTTTAGGCTTAGACTAAGTATAGATAATCACTTTGATTGCTCAATGCTTTTGAAAAAGATAAATGTGCAGTTAATCAGTATGTGTCATCTATTTTGGTGGGGATTTTGGTGGGGGACGTCTGCTTAACTGTTTGCTTGTTCTCGTTGATTTGAAAACATGAAAACATAAGTAAATTTTGAAAGAAAAAAATTCTGTGATATGTATCGTATGGTGAGGTTTTTGAGGTTGGGTATCTTTACAGCCCTGTAGAACATTTAACTCCATTATAACTGAACCAAGAGCCCTGGACCCTGTTTATCAAAATCTTAACTAAAGATAAAATTCAAATTGTAGTAAATACTTCAATTTTGATTGGCTAAGCACTAAAATCAATCTAATATTATCCAATCAAATAACTAAAATTTAGATTTTATCTTAGTTAAAATTTTGTAAAACAGGCCCCTGTTGTCAAAGCTCTACATGTAGATGGGAGAGGGTTAAAGATATGTATCATATTGAACCAGCATTCTACAGATGAATATCATATGTAGCAACACATAATTAGTGATATCTCTACTATCCGTGTTGCCTTGTTCCGCTTGACTTATAATTTCTCTCTTATTCTAAACAATCTGTTGGCTAGTCTAAATAAAGCAAATTGATTCTTCATGTTCTCTCTTTGCGTTACACATTTCCTTATCTTGTCATTATGATTGTCTTGACAATAAGAACTGGATTGAAATAAAATGGGGGTGGGAGGTGGGATGGCCTAGGGGTCTAGAGTGCCGCGCTTCGACCTATAGCTGGCCAGTCACCTCTGGCTTGCGGCTGTGGTTTCGAGCCCTGGTGTGAGCGTATGTGGCATGGAGAGAGGGGCGCCTTCTCAACCTCGTGGGTTTCCTCCGGGAACTCCGGTTTCCTCCCACGGCTAAAGATCCCTACGCGCAAGCGAATTATTGAAATAAAATTGAAACTGTATGTTAGTCCCGAAATGACCTGGTTGTGTTGATTGGACGTTAAACCCCATTTCTCTCTCTCTCTCTGAAATGAAATGGGGTTTAACGTCCTACGGTTCTGCTCCGACTAGGGTAATGAAGATAGGCTTAAGCCATACAGTGTGTTATGAGGGAAGATTTGACAGGGTTGCGGCACTATGGCCTAGTCAGCCTAGTCTTATATCAATTTCTAACTGCCAAGAGATCTTTTATGTGCACGTAAATGTATATCGGTACATGGGACCTTGGTTTTCCGTCCTACACCACTGACAATGTTAACCACATCAGAAAATCCTGATGAACTTTCTTGGCCAGTGCAGGGATTGAAGACACAACCTCCATGCTAGCGAACCAGCGTTTTGCCCACTTACCCACCGTGGTTCACAATGACAATATGACACTGTTGTTTGTTTAGTTCATGATTAGCAAATCTTTATTACGTATCTTCTTAAAATGAATGATAGAAAATCTCTCGAATTACTCAAAGAAATCATGAGAAAAAATGTTTTTATGGTTTTTTTTTAAAGAAGTCATGAGAAAAATGTTTTATGTTTTTTTTAAAGATGTATGTAAGATTTAGATAAAGAGCTGACAGTTCTTGCTATAATAATTCTATTAAAGATGTATGTAAGATTTAAATAAAGAGCTGACTGTTCTTGCTATATTTCCTTTTGTAACAGTTTAAAAAAAGATGAGCTTATTTAAAAATTTCAGTCAGATTACTGAACAAAGTTATGAATGATTAATTGTTTCGTTTGTCAATTACATTTTTCCCAATTAAAAAACAAAACTTGATTTTCCGTTTTTCTCTGGGCTAAATTCCTGATTGTTTGTTTTTCAATTTTGATTAAAGTGTGCATCACTGCAGGCTCTGGAATGTAAAGCGCAGTGGATGCTTACGGCTAGCCTCTGGACCCATTCACTTAATTTGTTTGTGATTTCTGTGTATCGTGTCTTGTCCGTACATTTGTTTTGTATAATTATATGTGGTGCAGTCTCCCTGCACTTACTATCATTTGACAGACTCTGGGGATTGTCTAGTCCACTCAATATCATAACCATCGGATGGTCTAGAGAGCTGATTATAATGTCTTGTTACTAAATGTCTAAATCACATTTGAAGCCAGAAAAAGTACAGATTTAGTTCTTACATTAATAGTTAAAGGTCTTCATATTCGTAATAGCTGTTTAAGTTATTGGTCTTCATATTCAAAATATCGGGAGTTGGATGGCCAAATGGTTCATAAAGCCTGTTATTGAGTCAACTGGCGTAGTTTTGAATTTCGGTTGTACTTGACAATGAGTAGGGCCGCCTGTCCGACCTCATGGGTTTTCTCCGGGTCCTCCGGGTTCCTCCCACTACCATGTTCCTGAAGCAACGGTATACTAGTTTTATAACTATTATCCGTTGCTTTCACAGCCCACTATTCTCGTCACTAATTTTGATTGGTAGAAGGGATATTCCAGTAGCCATTGAGATTCCTTGAAACAAAATTTTCCGCGAAATATTCGAATAACCAGACGCCTGATCTCCAGTAGAAACCCCTATTTATGTTAATCGAGTCACAATGGTCAAAGGTGACAAAGGCTGTCAACATTCCATCATGGTCGATCGTATCACGTTTTGTCGAATATGTAGTGGAATTATTGGAGTAAAAAAACGACGATTGTTATTTTCCCTGGCTTTTCTTGTTAACAGTGAACTTAATGAGATTCTGGGTTATCAGACACACATGTTACGAGGTAGCTAATTGGACAAATCGAATAGTGACGTAGGTTCCGCAAAGGGAGGTTATTACTCATAAGTGACGAGAATATGGTGCTGCGTAAGCAACGGATAATAGTTATAAAAATAGTATACAGTTGCTTCAGGAACATGTCCCACTACTAAAGACCCCTATGCAAAAACCAATTATTGAAATAAAATTAAAACCCATATGTTAGTCCTGAAATGACCTAGTTTGTGTTGAGTGGAGGTTAAGCTCTATTTCTCTCTCTCTCTGATATTTGTGATGGCTGTTTAAGTTATAGGTCTTCGTATTTGTAAGGCCTGTATAAGTTTTAGGTCTTCATATTCATAATAAGATAAATCTTTGATTCAATCTCCAGGGCTTCTTGTTCATGTAGAAAAGTTGAACAATGTCTGTTTGTTTAGAGATAGCAGAGATCAGAAATAAAAGGAGCTAAGAAAACATTTTGTTAATAAAAAAAAGAATATTTATCATCACAGGCTAACTTTGTGTAGCCAAAGAAATTCGCCAGATTTAGAATTTTATTACTAGCATGAAGATGATTAAATCTGGGTCCTGTTTCTTGAAATCTTAACTAAAAATAAAATCAAACATTTAGTAGATATTTCAATTTTGATTGGCTAGGCACTGAAATCAATCTAATTTTATCCAATCAAATTACTAAAATATAGATTTTATCGCAGTTAAAATTTCGCGAAACAGCCCCCAGGTGTTATAACAACCAGTATATGTAAATTGATTAACAATAAATAGAGAGGTGGGGATTAATGTCCACTCGATACAAACTGGGTCATTTTGGGACTAACATATGGTTCAATTTTATTTCAATAATCTTTAGCAGTGGGAGGAAACTGAAGGGCTTTGAGAAAACCCACCAGTTTGGACAGGCAACCCAACTCTTGTCACGTACAACTGGGGATTCGAAACCACGCCAGTTGACTCAATGACAGGCCTTAAGGTATAACGTGATTACTCATTGATCCACTGTGGCTCTCTTTCATGAATGAGGTCCTAGGGTTAAAAGGGTGACAAAGATTGAACATTGTCAAAAATCTGAAGAATAAATATGTCACTGAAAGCGTATTTATTTTTATCTATACAGATCAGCCGTTGAATCTCCGTTGAATAACAACAAATCAATGTGAAGTATATTGAACCCAAAAATAACTTTCATTCATTGTAATTTATACAATAAATTTTCCCTAGACATGTACATTAGTTGTGGATCAGGCAATCCTTTCAGACAGGGGTCAGGGGGTAACCAATATGTGTGACAAGTTTTTATTAGACATATTAAAGAGACATTGATTTATATTTTATAGTAAAGTTTTCAGAAAATGTTTTAAAGAGAACTTATTGTAGAATTTTCATAAATAATGTCTGTCGTTGAGTCAAGAGAGTTTCAATACCGCTGCTAAAGCGTGCGTGTTGTATCATAAGGTCTGTCATTGAGTCAACTGTTGTGGTTTTGAATCCCCTATTGTGTGTGACAAGGAGATAGGGTGGCCTGTTCAACTACGTGGGTTTTCTCTGGGTGCTCCGGTTTCCTCACACTGCTAAAGACCCCTATACTCAAGCAAATTAATGAAATAAAATTGAACCAAGTATTAGGCCTGAAATGACTTAAAATGTGTCAAGTGGATGTTTAACCTCATTTCTCTCTTTCTTTATTGTATCTGGTACTCTCTCTCTCTCTCTTTCTCTCTCTCTCTCTCCCCCTCCCCCCCCTCTCTCTCTCTCTCTCTCTCTCTCTTATTAGTTTGATTAAGTAGTTTATACATGTTTATGTAACAATATTGACTGGCAGGTTAACAGCCTGTGTAACTGTGTAACTAGGTCGATGTTATATCTGAAATAGAGCATGTCAAGATGATATTATGAGATTTTTTTATTGTATTGGAATGATTTGACCTATGTTTTTTTATTGTATTTTTTGTATGGAGTTTTATAAAGGTTAATATTATCTACATGTAGACTAAAAGGGGTTTATAGACCGGAGAGAGCAGCGTTTTATATGGATCGTGACGTACAAAAGGTCAGGCTCTAGAATATCTGATTGGTTAACGCAATACATTGTGTTATAACGGGGCTCATGATTTAACGGGCTATACTATATACTGGAAAACACAAAAAAATACCAGAAAACACCCTAAATAGGCAACCCAGTTTATCTATTTAGATTTCTGGTATTTAGTGGTTTTTCCGGTATTTAGTATTTTTCCAGTGTTTTCCAGTATTCAGTATAACATGGTGTTTTCTGGTATATAGTATTGCTGTGTTCAACCATATTTATCAATCGCCAAAACGGATTTATACAACTGACAGCATGTTAAGATGTTAAACCCCATTACATTTCATTTCAATTGAAAAAATATTTCTAGTCTTTCTGAGATAAATGAAAAAGAGCTGAGAGAGTGAGAGAAATGTGTACACTGGACCTCGGTTTTTCATCCGCTCCAAACGACTAGACATCTGTCCTTGTCAGGCCCTCCGTCCTGCATCACTGACAAGGGGAACCACGCCGGAAAATCTGGTTGAACTTTCTCGGCCAATGCAGGGATCGAACATGCTAGTGATTCAGCGTCTTACCCACTTAGCCACCGATATCCCCAAAATGTAATAAACAGGTATATGTATAGAGAGAAACTGTCTTGCAAGCTTCTATCATATCATGGTCCCTATAGCAACATTTCCTTCACATAACCAAATTACGTCTAAAATAATTAGATATACTAAAGATACATTATGTAATATTTAGATAAAAACCCAGCCTTTCTTGCTATAATAGTTTAAATGTAGATTATGTAAAAGAATATATTGAAAATTTTAATCAAAGCTAAATAGCCTTGATTGTCATGGTCAGTTACTATTGGCATGAAAATAAATGAAATGAAATGGGGTTTAACGTCCTACTGTTCTGCTCCTAAACTGGGCTAAGGAAGACGGGACCATGAAAATAAACAAAGTCTCAGTTTTAGGTTTTTCAAACAAAGTAATCTGTGAGTGCCATGCATATGAAGGTTGATGAAGATATGACAGATATTGTCTAATAATCCACTCAATATGATGGTCTAGAGCAGTGATTCTCAACCAGTGTGCCGCAGCACGCACCTGTGTGTCGTGAGATCTTCCTAAGTGTGCAGCAAAATTTTGAACAGCGCACTAAGAAAATGCGGAAAACCATGTGATTCCAATTAAATATTCACAGTGTCTACTGGGATGTTCATAGCTGTGTTTTTCTTTTATTTAGTTTGATTCTTGAGACATTCTATGACTAGTCTATGTCTTATGATTGTATGCGGTCTGTGAACTGCCATCTTTGTTTTGCAAAATTCTGATGTTTTTTACATATTAATTAGCCAGGTGTCCCGTTATTTTTTAATGTGCTCCAAGGTGTGCCGTTGACCAAAAAAGGTTGAGAACCACTGGTCTAGAGAGTTGATTATGTGAATAAATCTCTATATAGTAATTTACATGTATATATATAAGAGAAAGAAAAAATTGGGGTTTAGCATCCATTTGATCAAAACTAGGTAATATTGGAATGATTCAATTTTTTCAATAATTCACTTGCGCGAAGGCTTGAGAAAATGGGAAGAAACGGCAGAAAACCCACGCAGGTATATGAAACCACAACATTTGGCTCCGTAAAATTTAAACCATTCACCCACCCAACCCTGCTAACAACATTTGAGGTCAAAATATAGACCAGCAATATGCTTAATATGTATATCCTTAAGCATATTACGTGTAAAAAATTATTCTGCAGAAAATATGTACTACTCTAGATCTTTTATAGTTCTCTGTAGTGTCAGTCTACAGTCTCATGGCCATGAACCGTCCCTATAGTGTGAATGTACTTTATATCATGGCCATGCACGGTAGAAAACCCATGAGGTTAGACGGACGACCGTAGTCCCGGTCACGTATAAGGGGTATATAGGAATCCCTTGTAATCTACAATATTGTAAAAGTTCAGTATTTACAAAAATATCAAATATAATGTAATCCGTTTGACAGGGCCAGATCCAGGAATTTTTCCAGCAGGGGGATTGCCAGGTACCTGTTACGGAAATTTGACATTTTACAATTTTCATTTTGAATTAATAGGATCCACATTGTAATTCAATTTCATTGATGCAAATCATTAATGGTGATATCACATGTCTATATCATTATCTCGCGCTCTTAATGCCCATCCTGTCTCCACTCTGGATCTGCCCCTATTTGAATATATTTTAACTGTGGATTAAAGGTAGGAATATTAGATATGGTCCTAATAATGTACATGACAACCAGAGAGATTAGTCTTCATATAATTGATGGTTATTTTGTTGGCTCATCAGATTTATCTTGTGAGTTGGAGTAGGAATAGAACTAGTAGTTTTTATCTATCTATGTCAAACTCTTGCACATGGTATATATTTTTAAACCAGCTATGTGCAAATGTTTCACTTTGTTAACGACTGACTCTTGACCCAAACACGCTTTTCACAATGAAAAATGAAGACGGAATAGTCTATACAGTATGCTATGAGGAAGAATTTTGCCCAGGTTGCGGCACCGTGACCTAATCTTATATCGAATTTCAACTGCCAAGAGATCTTTTACGTGCATTCCAATGTACACAGGGGATCTCGGCGTCCTGTACCACTGACAAGGAGAAACCAAGTCAGAAAATCCTGATGAACATTCCCAGCGCGTTTTACATTGTGCCGTTGAACAGAAAAAGCACATTCATGCATGCATTAGCACATGTACAAACGAATGGTTTATTTTCACTAGTACATGTATATACAATCAGCTGTGAGTTAATATTTCACCTACAAATCATCAACTATTAGCCCATGTAGATCTCATGTTTACAGTCAACAGTTTATTGCAACAAAAATAAAAACATGTGCCAGGTTAGTGATAATATTAATAATAAGGATTCTTATATTGTGCTAAACTCCAGAACAAAGTGTCTGCTCAAAGCCCTAACAAAACTAAGTTTATCTGTACGAACAGATAGGTCTTTAAACGTGATTTAAATGTTGTTAGTGATGTTGCAGATTTGAGAGATACGGTTAGTGAATTCTACTTAACGAACTGCCAGTATATTACAAAAAAACATGTGCCGGGTTAATACCTCTGTGCAAGTGCAAACGAACTGCCGGTATATTACAAAAAGCTAACAAGCAAATACTCAACTCACGGACCACACTGACTATTAGCCTTATATACCTAATGTTTACAGTGTGCAGTTTATAACAACAGAATAAAAAAACGTTTATAAATATATGAGGGTAGTACCACCATGTAAGTTTGAACAAACTGTCAATATACTACAAAAAAAAGATAATGAGCTAATACTCAACTCACAGATTTTGAACTGGTTTAAAAATAAGCTTCTGTCTGAACAGTATCTAGTCTACATTCTGTCCGTATACTACAAAAAAAGCTAAAGAGCTAATACATAACTACACAAACCATTGACTATTATAGCCTATAGACCTCTTGTTAACATTGTGCTGTTTATTTCAACAAGAAAAAGAGGGTTTACAAATATATGAGGGTAGTACCACCATGCAAGTACGAGCAGTTTGTTTTCACCTGTATAATGTAATGTCTACTGTCGTACGGACCAGCTGTTTATTGACCTGCACGTGGTGGTGTGTTAGGAGAGTTAAATCAGTGTGTTGTTGTGTAAGCATGTTTATAGACCAGTTGACTAGTACAGCAGGCTGTAGTCAGTGGTTCAAGTATCACCACAGCCGTTCGTTCGGTCGTGTGTACCTACTCAACACAGTTCACTAGTGTAGAACACTACCGTCGTCTGCTTGCTGGTAGAATGCAGGACATTATATAACAACAGTACCACCATTATTGGCACTGGCGCTACAGTTCCTGGCAGTCTGTTGTGTAATAAGAGAACACGGCACGGATATTTGAAACCATGCTGATGATCTTATGCAATATAATAGATACCATGGTTCTTCAGATACTCATGCTAACATGATATAAAAATATTGCATACTTCAAATTATTGTCATTGTCAGTCCATTTGTATTCTGGTGTCATAAAGACAGAAGTCGTTACTATAGATACTGGAAATAGTCGTCGGGGGAGACTGGAAATTTTCATGTGCAGGATTTTCTCAAAGGAGATTACAAGGATCGGAAAGTGAAAAGTTGTGAAGTGACATGTCATTTTAAAAGCCAACACGTTTTACAAGTTGAAGGATTATAATTCTATCAGAATTAAAAATGGAAATGGAAATAAGAGATTTTATCGGGTATTCTACTAAGTTTTAACAGTGTCATTCAGATCAAAGACAAGTGATAAAAGATGTTCTTGAAAGTTTAAACATATCTTGTGTCCGTGTTCCAATATTTTATAGTTCTTTGGAGGATAGTGATGAATGGTAGTTCAGATAAATGGGAAGTGGCAGCAGTCCTTCTTGAAAAAGTAGGCATAGCTTGTTATATCAGAATTTGGAGGATTGTGTTTGATTGTTCAGATACATAAGAAGTGATATCAGCTGTTTTAGAAATATTCGGCATAGCTTGTATTATATCTAGTTTTGATATTGGATGATCATGATTATTTCATCGTGGTGTAAGAAATATTCTAGTCATTTTATTAATATTATTTAGGAGTGAGAAGGTAATCTGATTATTTCGATTTTAATGTTAAATAGTAATCCATGTTTTACATATCCAGGAGAAAATTTAGGAATTTCTTATCTATGTTGAATATAAATTTAGGAATTGTTAGTTAATTTTATTATAAATTAAAGAACTACTAATCCATGTTGATTATAATTTAAGGAATTGCTAATTAATTTTAATATAAATTAAGGAATTGCTAATCCATGCTGATTATAAATTTAGAATTTAATGTGAATGTTGCAGGTATAGATTTAGAATTTAAGCAAAGCAAAATTGATAAGTGCACTTGCAAAATCTGGAAATTTCGATAATAAGAAATAAAAAAAAAACAGAGATGTCTAAGAAATAACATAACAGAGATGTCTTACATAACTCTTGCTTTGTGTCAAAGGTCAAGCACTACACACTTATAATCCTCAAAGAGAGAGAGACAGGAGAGAGAGAAGGAGGGAGAGAGAGAAAGAGAGATTAACATCCACTCAACACAAACTAGATCATTTAGGGACTAACATGGTTCAGTTTCGTTTGAAATTTGGAGACCCTGGAGAAAACCCACGAGGTTGGTCAGGCGACCCTACTCCTTGTCACGTACAACTGGGGAATCAAAACAGCGTGTATGTGCCAACCATTTGGCCATTTACTGCATGTAATATGCTTAAAGATACATTATGCAAGAGTTTAATGGATGCCATTCACAGAGACCTTCGTTTGAAGAACCCCAAATCAAGTCTTTGTTTTTTTTTCATGGTAATTGACTATGACAATCAAGGCTATTTTGGCTATTTTTTGTTAAAATCTAAAACATTCATAACATCGATATATATGGATAAGATAATTTGATTGAAATTTTCAATATATTCATTTTTCAAGGTCTACTTGAACTGTTATAGCAAGAATGGCTGGCTTTTTATCAAAATCTTACATAATGTATCTTTAATGCATATTAAGTTTAGAAGTAATTTATGTATGTGAAGGAAATGTTGCTATAGATAAGAGACCATGATATGATAATAGGTTTAAATATAGCTAGCAAGACAGTTTCTCTCACTATATATATATATTACAAACTTTCACCCTATATACTATATACATTACAGTTTCTCTCTGTATACGGGCAGGAGTTGGGGTGGGGCTGATGGCCGAATTGTTATCGTATTCATGTTGTATTATAAGGTCTGCCATTGAGTCAACTTGTGTGGTTTTGATTCCCTGTTTGTACATGACTAGGAGTAGGGTCACCTGTCCAACCTCGTAGTTTTTCTCTGACTCCTCTGGTTTCCTCTCACTGCTAAAGAGAGAGAGGAATGGGGTTTAACGTCCACTCGACACAGCTAGGTCATTTCGGAACTAACATATGGTTTTTAATTTTATTTCAATTATTCGCTTGCCCGTAGGGGTCTTTAGCAGTTGGAGGAGGAAACCCACGAGGGTGAGAAGGCGCCCCTATCTCCATGCCACATACTCCAACGCACAAGCCAATCATTGAAATAAAAGTAAGCCATATGTTAGTCCCAATATGACATAGTTTGTGTTGAGTGGACGTTAAACCCCATTTCTCTGTCTATATATATATGTGTAGAGAAGTTGAGGTGACTCAGTGAGAACTGCGCTTGCTTTCTGCCCTGTAGGCCCCTTATTCGATCCTGGTTTTTCAAGTGTGGTTCCCTTTTGTCATATTGGTGTAGGAAGGAGCACTGGGTAATGGACAATGTATACGAAAAACTGAAGCGCTGTGTACACATTGGTGTGCACGTAAAAGAACCTTTGGCAGTTGGAATTCGAAAGAGTAGGACTGAAAGCCGCTTTCTGGCAATATCTCCCTCACGGCACACTGTATGGTGTAGGCCCACCTTCATTAGCTCAATTGGAGCAAAAAAGCAGGACATATAACCCCATTTTGTGTTTCAATTGACATTGGGGAATCACGGTGGCTAAGTGGGCACTGGCTCGTTAGCCTGGAGTTAGAGTGTTCGATCCCTGCATTGGCTGCGAAAGTTCATCTCGATTTTCCGGCATGGTTTCCCCTTGTCAGTGATACAGAAGGAGGGCCTGACAAGGTCAGCTGCCTAGTCGTTTGGATGGGACGAAAAACAGAGGTCCCGTGTACACATTGGAATGCACGTAAAATATCCCTTGGCAGTTGGAATTCGATATAAGAGTAGGCCGTAGCACTGCTGCCCGGGCAAAATTTCCCTCATAGCACACTGTATGGCGTATGCTCGTCTTCCATTAGCCCGGGTCAGGTGTAGAAGAGTAGGACGTTAAACCCCATTTCATTTCATTTCAATTGACATTGACAAACTACTTCTGTTCCAAAAAAAGCGTTAATATTCTCAGTGTGGTATGTAAGTGATGTCTTCGTAGCGTGCAGTTTTTATTGTTTGTCTTTTTTCATTAAATAAAATGCTCTTTGTGACAAGGATTCGAGCAACCATTATTCTAATGGAATATTGGTTGTCAGCAGAAATGCAATGGGGCTTAATGCATTTCTTTTCTGCAGTGGAACTTTCTCTGAGATCATCAGGATTAAATACTATAAACCTCTTGGGTCTTTGAGTCAGCACCTTCGAACGAAGTCAGATTTTATGTCAGTTGAACAAATTCTTGGAAAATAAGTTATCATCTTTTGTTTCATCCAACTAGTTGTGATGTCTTAATCTTAATTCTGAGGCACTTTAAATCAAGGAGTAGGGTTGGTTACCTGCCCAACGTTGTGGGTTTTCACAGGGTACTATAGTTTCCTCCACTTCTAAAAACATATTAAGTGGTCTCTCTCCCCCCCCCCCCCCCGTCTCTTAGTTTGCTCAATCTTGTGAGTTTTCTCCAGTCCTCTTGTTTCCTTCCACTTCTAAAGACATATTGAGTGGTCTCTCTCTCTCCTTTTGTCTCTCTCTCTTAATTGTCAGAGAGAGGAGTAGGGTCGGCTGCCCAACCATGTGGGGTTTTCTCCGGGTTCTCCATTTCCCCCCATTGGCTCATCTCTCTCTCAATTGCAAGAGCTGTCCTTCAATTTCATCCAATTTCTAAAAAATGATCTCTCTCTCTCTCTCTCTCTCTCTCTCTCTCTCTCTCTCTCATTGAACCATGGATATTGCTTCTACAAACGTTATTGTTACTTCAGAAAATAAACCATAATTTTGTTTGACCTTCCATCTATGGCTACATCTAATGGCTGTTGATCATCTTTAAGAAGTTCCACGTGTCAGAACCGTCTGTGACTCAACCAAAAGATAAATTGATTCCTGAATTTGATTAAACTGTAATCGTTATTCTTATATCAAGAAGACTCTGTCTCGAAATGGTTGTTTCTATTTTGGTCATTTTTTGTGGGGGAACAAACAGGATGAGGAAAAAAAAAAATTATCAATATTTACTGTGTGGCAATAGATCCTTGTTTCTTGATGTCTAAAAACTGCATTAGTGGATGACCCTATATTTCTGAGAGGAGGGGGGGGGGGTTCAAGTGATATAATGCTTAGGTTTTAGATCATAAGGTCTGTCATTTATTCATATTCCAAGTGAAGCCTGTATTATTACAGACCTGGGACTGCACCGCGCAGTGGATGCTTATGGCGGACCCATGAATCCATTCACTTGATGTTATATTGGGGAGTTGGCCGCGGATGGCTGACTGGTTAGCATGTGGGTGTTGTATCATAAAGCATGTTATTGAGTCAGCTGGCATGGTTTCGTACGTTACAAGCAGTACGGTCGCCTGTCCAACCTTGTGGGTTATCTCCGGGTCCTCGAGTGTTCTCCCACTGCGAAAGACCCCTTTGGGAAAGCGAATCATTGAGATGAAATTAAAAACCATATGTTAGTCCTGAAATGACCTAGTTTGTGTCGAGGTTAAACCTCCTCTCTCTCTCTCTCTCTCTCTCTCTCTCTCTCTCTCTCTCTCTCTCTTGTCATGAGTGTTGTTTGTGTATAGTGCAGTCCTCCTTCACTTAAATAAACTACCAGTACTCGTGAAATCTTTCGTTTAAAGCCCCAATAACACTCTTGTTGTAATTGAATAATGTGTCCCAATCTTTATTCTGGTCAACAAATTGTATTATTTTACAATATTCAAATAAATTGATGATACAAATTTCATCTTAACACTTCTAATTTAAAAAATTGGAAAAATTCAACTTAATGATTTGAAAAGGTTAATGTAAACCTTTTCAAATGTGACTTGGATTTTGAAATATTTTCGAACCCTCTGGACAAGTAAAATATGATGTAATGGATAATTTACACAACAGGTAGGAAACATAAACATCTGGTACAAATTAGAATAAGACTACTTTTTATTTTCTAGAGCTGCCAAGCCAGCAAGAGTGTTATTGTCCCTTTAAACACTTTACACTTATTCTGTTGACAAAAGAATATGGTTGACTTATCGTCGTGTAACCATTGCATGAAGTGTATAATAAACTGTGTAGAGTGTTATTGATTCTCACATACACTTGACGTTATTTAGTCAAGTCGACAATTTTAATTTTAACTCAATAGGAATACATGTAATTTTTTCTTTGTTTTAGCAGTTCTCTGTATTCGTTACTTGACCACGGATATTAAAGTGTGTCGCAAGCGGACACGTGCTGTGTGAATTATTATTGTATTTTTAATTGGTAGACTGATCTATGCGGATTAATTTCTGTCCAATGTGTTTCATGATATATGGAAATTAATTTGAAAAAAATGTAATCGTGACTTTGAGATAGTGAATATTATCTTCTATGGATTCTGTGACTCATGAAATATCACCATTTTTTAATTACTTTGAAAAGAAAAGTAACAGCTGATTAAATGTGTTTTCTCACTGATTTAACGATGAAGAATAAAAGAAAAAGAAGCCGAATTCCCGTGTTAATTGGACGGCAGGATATTTTTAAAGCCAAACGGCGAAAACTAGGTAATTATGGCCTTAATTCTTGCTGCATGCTTTGATTTTTTTTTTTTTATTTATCAATAATTAGTATAAGCCAGAGCTTAATCAGGATTATTCCATATTAGAACTGTAAAACCTTTTGTTAAATATTGATTTTTGGACTAATATTTCATTTTTAGAGTTATATAATAGGGTGAGGTGGGGCGTTCTGGAGAAGGGTGTTTGAGGGCAACCGGGGGGGGTGGGATGGCCTAGCGGTCTAGAGTGCCGCACTTCGACATCTAGCCGGCCGGTCACCTCTGGTTTCGAACCCTGGTGTGAGCGTATGTGGCATGGAGATAGGGACGCCGTCTCAACCTTGTGGGTTTCCTCCCACTGCTAAAGACCCCTACGCACAAGCGAATTATTGAAATAAAATTGAAACCATATGTTAGTCCCAAAATGACCTAGTTTGTGTCGAGTGGACGTTAAAGCCCATTTCTGTCTTTCTTGAGGGCAACCATTTGGTGGGGGGGGGGGGGGGGTAATGTGAAGTCCGAAGAGGACCATCAGCTGCCAATTGAGTGTTGGTTGAGAACAAATGACCAAATTACCTTTCTGGCTTTTATATTAGTATTACTATCACGTGAAATTAAATCAACTCTTGATGTCATCGCTAGCCTGCAATATTTACTGGATTAGAATCCGATCTGCTGCTCAATGCTCCTTCATAATTAAATAAAAAAATGGATTATTGGGACTATGGTTTTTTTATTGTACCGATAAAATTCCATTGTTAAATTCTCGGTTCAGAGTGCATCAATTTGACTGAAATTTTCAGCAAATTCCCTTTACATTATCTTTTTTTTAACTATTATAGTGAGAAGTACCAGTTTTTTATCTAATCTCCCATAATGTATCTTTAATGGTCAAAATAATAATGTTAGGCCAGTATGATGATGACTGTGATGGTCAAAATGGCTGTGTCTGGCCTACACGGCTGTCAGGCCTCGTTAAATAATTGCGGTATAAATAATTCATGGCTATATGAGGAAGTAGATTGCAGCAGTAGATAAATCTCCATATTATAACAATTGAGGAAATACTAGAATTCTTGTTGCTCAATGACAGACGGTTTCCTGTTTGTCGAACAATACACATGCCATACATCACATAACCTCCAGTATTATCTTGTCGCTCCTGAATTAAATTAAAGGGATTGCATCAGTGGGTTTTGTTTTTAACAAATATATCAACAGGGATTGTTTGAGATGTATTGGTTTTTTGTTTTTAACAGATATATCAACAGAGTTACAGGATTTCAGGAATTGTTTAAAATGTATTGTTTTTTTTTTAAACAAATATATCAATGAAGTTAATGGCATTAAAGTTAACGGGATTGAGTAAGATGTATTGATTTTTTTGAACAAATATATCAACAGAAATATGGTGTTAAAGGTAAAGGGAGTGTTTAAGATGTATTGTTTTTTTTTAAACAAGTATATCAATGAAGTTATGGCTGAGCGAAAGTTATAAGTGATTAATTAGTACAATAAATATGAGAACATTTGCTTTTAGTAAAGTTAAGAGTAAGTTAGTCCTTTTCATGCAGCACTATTTTGTGATCTTTTTAATTGCAATATAACACTCAGTTCATTACAGCACTCAGTTTAATGCAGCACCCAGTTCAATAAAGCACCCAGTTCATTACTACACTCATTTCAATGCAGCACTCAGTTCTCTACAGCACTTCCGGCATGGTTTCTCCTTGTCAGTGATGCAGGACGAAGGGCCTGACAAGGACAGTTGTCTAGTCTAGTTGATCAGATGGGACAAAAAATTGAGGGCCCGTGTACGCATTGGCGTGCATGTAAAAGATCCCTTGGCAGTTAATTTATCTCATAGCACACTGTATGGCGTATGTCCGTCTTCATTAGTCCAGTTGGAGCAAAGGCAGTAAGACATTAAACCCCATTTTATTTCATTTCATTTCTACACAGCACCCAGTTCAATGCAGCACTCAATTTATTATGGTACTCATTTAAATACAGCACGATTAGAACCAACTACTTGGATTTGGATACACTGGCCGAGAGCTCTATTCTTGAAGTATAACATAGATAAACTCCTGTGTGCAGAGAGAGGGAGAGAAATGGGGTTTAACGTCTACTCGACACAATCTAGGTCGTTTTGGGACTAACCCTGTGTGCAGAATGGCACGTGATACTGGAATTGACTAAAATATTTGAGCGTTGGGTTAGAGTCCAACTTTTCTCTGTGAGATATTAATATCCCTTATCTTAAATCACCTAGAAATCTGGTTTACCTTTCAAAGTTCTCATATCTATACTCATCATATTAGGTATTCATAAAAATAAATGAATATGTTGAAAGTTGTTTACATAAACTTGGTGTATATTTTCACGTTTATCAAGTATAATATATGTCGTTTGTCGTTTTAATATTTTGAGGTGCATAATGAAATAAAGTCAGGGTTAATGTTGAAGTAAAATTTAACCACATTATCTTAGTCCCAATATGACCTAGTTTGTGTTGAGTGGAGGTTAAAAAGTGAACATTAAAATGAAAATGTTGAATTTAGCACATAAATCGTGTTCCAGAATGCTTTCGTGCCCCATTTTTAATGACACAATTTGTTCAACAAGACTAACCATATCTGCAGGAGAATACTGCCGATGTAGACAGGAATAACAAGATGCCAAATCTTTGTGTATTTTGCCGGATATAACTGAATAGAAATTACAGTAAAAAAAACCCCTATTTATGTTAATATTATATTATTATAAGCTTGCGACCCATTTGTGTCAATTGCTAGGTCCCAAAGATAAGGGATTTAGCTCCTTTAAACTGAAATATGATAATGATGCAGACATTTAATTGGTTGAGAATCAAAATTGATGTATAAATTTTAACACCCAGCCAATAAATGGGCTAAGTTCTTGAAATATTTTAGGTGAAGTTTTGGGTTTTTGTGAATAGGGCCCCAGAGTATATCAACTCCAATAAACTATTCTTTAGATAGATGTAGCAATTATGGAGGAATCAAATCATTTGTAATTGGATTGTCCAGACATTTTTGAAGGAGAAATGGATTAGTTTCAAGATTCTGCCAGCCTATAAGACATTAATTCTGATCAATTCAATGGAATATTCTACTTACAGAATACAAGAATTATTTTCAAGTCCTTTCTTGCATTCCATGTTTTATTCAAACTATGATTGCAAGTCTAGACTCCATTAAAAAGAATCTGTCATAGATTTTGACAGACGGAAGGAGTGATCTGGACGTGAATAGAAACCAGATCTATTATAAACAACATTAAAATCTCTGAATATCTATTGCATGTTTGTTAATCTAATCTGGAAAATGTAGTTCCTGGTTGTGTTGTATTCTAAAAATTGTATTTGATGCTGTACGTGCAAACGAAAATGTCAGCCATTGCTATTTGTTTGTTTTACTAATGTGCATGTTGTGACACAGTACTCTACAACTTTTATCAAATTGAACAATTATTTAGGTGTAAATAAACCCTATATGTATGAAACTGATCTATGTCTTCAATAAGATAGTGTTACAATTTTAAGAGTATTGGAACAAGTGTCAATAGTTATATCCGTATCATTAACTCTTAACATAGATTGAAAACAATTTGATAACAGATCTATTACCGGTAGCTAAATTACACCTTACAATAACCCCAAATTGATATTGATAGATGGCCGAATGGTTAGTACGTGCGGGTTGTATCATAAGGTCTGTCTATAAGTCAACTGGTGTGGTTTCCATTCCTCGGTTGTATGGGTCGTCTGTCCAAATTCGTTGGTTTTGTTCAGGTCCTCCGATTTCCTCCCACTGCTAAATATCCCTACGCGCTAGCAAATTATTGAAATAAATTTTAACCATGTGTTAGTCCCAAAATGACTTAGTTTGTGTCGAGTGGACCTTAAACCCCATTTCTCTATCTTTCTGTCTCTTTCTCTCCCCCCCCCTCCAGTCTTCATTACACCAGGTTAGGAGCAGAACAGTAGGATGTTAAACCCCACTTCTCTCTTTGTGTCTTTCTGCACAATCTGCACATTCTTTATAACATACAGACTTGTCAACGAACAAGACATATGTGAAATATATATTCATTAGGCTTGATGCCAGATATACCATGATGTGATGTATGTTACAATAGTTAATGTATAGCCATCAGACCAGCAGCAGATTTTGTGTAATTACTGTGAGTTTTACTTGTACAAGTTTGCTTCATTAACTTGTTCAACTATCTTTATATCAGCGATTTATTTATTTATTTTAAATTATTTCTTGTTTTGATTCAATTATTCAGCCTCTCCTTCTTTACGTGGTCTTTTAGTATCAGTAATTGATTGTGTGAAATAGCTCTATTTAATGTCTGGTTTCACCGAAGTAATATCGCGAACATTTAGTATATATGGTGATTTATTTGCTTTATTGGTTTTAAAAGTATTTCTGGTTTTGATTCAGTTATTCAGCACGGTATCTTCTTCTTGACCTGGTATTTTAGTAATTGAGTGTGTGAAAGAACTTTATTTTATGTCCGATTTCACTGAAGTAACATGGCAAAGAGTTAGTATGGGTAACAATTGCTGATGCATTAGTGTTAAGAGTACCATCGTTAGAATAATAAACCTATTATCTATTTAATTATGTTGTGTTATTCAGTATCTTTCTTATAGCCCGTTCAGACGCTTATTTATAAACAAGTTCATAATCCCCGGGGTTTTTAAGACAGCATCGTGTTGCGTTCACATGCACTATAAACCAAACCAGTTTGACTTCGGTCGGAGGTTAGAGTTAACTATGGATGGGTACCTTCATATTTTTATTCGGTTCATTAACATTGGCACTGTCTGACCCGGATATATGGACCATTAAATTTGGACAAGGAAATCATCTTAATCTTCTTGGGCTTGACACTGTTCGAAAAATTCCCAAAGGTACTACTAATTCAAATACAATCGACATGAAACTGCCATTTGTTTGGTAAGAGATATTTTTTTTTTTTTCGTTAGTTCCAAGTTCCGATGACTTTATGAGATCACGAGCGGGACTTGTAATATAAATATATTGTTAAACTTGAAAGAGCTAAATCTGCCTATTGCAGGTCTTTCTTGAAGCCTGAAATGTTTTCTAAAGTATTAGACATTAATTAACTTATCCAGACCATAATCAACTTTTGATGTCATCGCTTGTCTGCGATATTTACTGAATTAGGATCCAATTTGCTGTTCAACTTTCATTTATGATTTAATCATGAAATGGATAATCGAGACAATGTTTTTTATCATAATTATGATCGAGGCTAGGCCGAAGATTCAATCGGTAAATTCTTGATTCAGAGTTGATCAATTTGACTGAAATTGTCAGCGAATTCCCTTTACATTAACTAGTTTTTAACTCTTATAGTGAGAACTGCCAGCTCTGTATCTAATCTTCCATAATGTATATTTAAACTTGTTTTTACCGGTGGATCTTTATAGCTACTTTATTAATTACACATTGTCAAATGTATTTCCCCCTTGAAAGTGATTTGGTAAGAAATATAGGTCATAGTTCCGACAGCTATGTGTTTAGGAACGAGACTTGTCATATAAATTTATCGTTTAATCTTTTTGTTTGCCATGTATGGGATGATAGATAAATTTAGAATGTCAAAAGTGATTCCCTTGAAAGATATAATGCGTTTCGGTAAGAAATATATTTTATTTCTGTTAGGTTCGAGGTCCGATGACTGTGTGTTTAGAATCCTGACTTGTCACGTAAATATATCTTAAGCTCTTTTGTTTGCTGTGCGTTGGTTATAAATATTGATTTTAAAAATAGATAACGAAGAAGAAGATGATTGATATTACGAGACATTATTACCGTCATTGCGTAACTTTTCTCAAGAATGAACGGCGTAGAACACGACAATCCACTCTCTTTTGATGGAAAACAAACGTCACTTAGCAAAGAAACGTTAGATTTGTTTTCCTGTTGTCGTGTGATAATGTACAGCCCACATCTCCGAGCAAAGCGTGAAACTCTGTAAATGTGAGCGAGATAACTTCCCCAATAATTGACTTTCAATTCCAGTAGAGGAAAGGTCTTGTTGGAGATAATGAAAGCAAATTGGTTTTTCAATGAAAGACAATTCTCATTGCTGGATACATTTTATGGAGTAGAATAGCATATCAGTACAATGAATTATGCAGCAGGATATCTTTGAATAAATCATTTTGTTGAATCAGCAGTATAATTGCCTCTAAGAAATTAAATAAATAAATATTGGTATTGATATCTCCTTGAAGATAAACAGTGCTGATGCCTTAGCAAAATTCTTCTCCACTATCACTACAGCATAAATATGACCCTAGTAAATAAATATAGAGCAACTGTTAAAGATGAAACAGTGGAGAAAAATGCTGCTGTCTTGACAGAATTCTTCTCACCTACGCCATGAATATGACTTTAATAAAGAAATATACAGCAACAGACAGTTGAAGATAAAACATTGTAGAATAATGCTGCTGCCTTTGCAGAGTTCATTTCTACTACAGTACACATCGCATTTGATCGTGATCCAGGTGTATGGGACTATTTGAATTTGGGAGTTCTGGATGCCCAAATTCTCTATTTGTACCTGGAAATACTCCAAAAGTTGACTTTCACAAGACCACATATTCCAGTTTATAGTTCCTAGACTCTATTATAGTGTGAAATCACCTCTTTGGTGATAAATAGAGCATTTAGTGAACCGGACCTCCCAAAATTCAAATAGTTCTTTAAGCCTGTGTCTTGTCACAGATGGAAGCTTCACCTAATGTATGGCTGTTTCACCTTATTTGCTCATTGATGGATGGTTATTTCACTTGCATGTATATATAATGGGTCTATATATCATGCTAACTAAGATCTTTATAACATGAACACTTCTTACCCTGTATGTAAAGATGAAGTATGAGATTTATTTTATGCTGGGGTTCCATGTATTACCATAACCTAACACGCATTCCTCGTGACAAACTCATTATAAATGACCGTTTATCATTTCATTGTCGAGTTTTCTGCAGAATAAATTTTTTTTTTAACCTTTAAGTTGATTACTGTGTTTATTTATTAGTAATTTTGTGAGAAAAAAAATTAGAAGTGCGTGACTTGGGAGAAAGTTGAAGAAAAATGAGATGTCTGTTAATCGACAAACTTTTATTTTTCTCGATTATTTAATTTTTCTTCATCTGATTGATCTTTCTCAGTTGTCCAGACGCATCACCATCTTCTGATTGGTTTTCTCAGTTATCCAGTGGCAGTTTTTTTCTCAGTTATCCAGTGGCAATAAAACAATAAATTAGTGTGGGTCACAGTGGCTAAGTGGGTAAGAGTCTTACCGCAAGACGCTGGTTCATTAGTTTTCGATCCCTGCATTGGCCAAGAAAATTCATCCATATTTTCTTGTGTGGTTCCCCCTTGTCTGTGATGCAGGATGGAAAGCTTGATAAGGACAGTCGTCTAGTTATGTGGATGGGATGAAAAACTGAGGTTCTGTGTAAAAATTGGCATGCACCTAAAAGATCCCTTGACAGTTGGAATTTGATGTAAGAGTAGGCCGTATTGCCGCTGTCTGGGCAAACTTTCCCTCATAGCACACTGTGTGGCATATGCCTGTCTTCATTATCCCAGTTTCATTTCATAAATTGCTGTGTGGGGATGGGGGGTTGAGTCAACTGGCGTGGTTTCAAATCCCTGGTTGTACGTGGCAAGGATTAGGGTTGCCTGTCCAACCTTGTGGGTTTTTTCTGGGTACTCCGGTTTCATCCCACCGCTAAAGACCCGTACGCACAAGCGAATTATTGAAATAAAATTAAACCATATGCGAGTCCCAAAATGACCTAGTTTGTATTGTGTAGATGTTAAACCCTCCCTCTCCCTCTCTCTCTCTCTCTCTCTCTGGGGATGAAACAGGATTGTGGTGATGTGAAAATGGGTTATACACATTTTAAAGTCTTGTAGATACAGGCTGGAATGTCCAGCCATAAAACCTGTACCCATTAAAATACAGAAAAGATTTGTGAGAGATGATACCAGTGAGTCTAATTTGATGGGAAGCATTATTGGGGTCATGCGAGGGTGAACCCTATCAATATTCAGCATCATATACCATCCATTCTAAAGTTACTCTGCCTTGCCAAAAACCTTGTGAGCTCCATAGGAGGCTACAGTAGTCTACCCTACTTCATAAATACCATTTGAACTGCGTGCGTCACTGTCAAATAGCTTTTTGGGGGCTCACTAGTCCCCTGGTTCATTAGTCCGTTATCTATCAATAGGTTTAGGGTTCATTAATCCATGCATATGTATTATAAGGGTTAGGGTTAGATTAATTGGTATCCTTATTTACAGTATTTGTTATAGCGGTGGACTAGTGCACCCGTGAACTTGTGAACCCCTACCACTACAATCATCATCTGATGTCTAACCCGAACCGTAACCCTTTTTAACTTGCATCTATCTGAATGGAGTGATGGTTTTCAGAAGCTGTTTAAGCTGACTGGACAAGATCTGTAACAATAATGTGATTATATAACTCACAAGGTTTTTTTCCTACTCCTCTATCTTACCGTATTGATTATAAATTAAGCTTCGTATTCACCGGTTCTATATTAAACCACTCGTTGATTGATCGAGTTTTAGTGAGATTTCTACATGGTCTTGAATAATCTTTTTATAAAAGCACCAAACACTTGCTGGTTTTAGTTACAATGGATCATATCAAATCATGAAATTTACAAGGCTCCAAAAAATACCTGTGTTTTGGTTAAAGATACATAAGTTTATTAAACTTGCATTATGCAAGAGCAAAATCTGCCTATTGCGTGTCTTTTTTTAGGCCTGAAATGTTATCTAAATTATCATTTAGACATTAATTAACTTATCCAGACCATAATAAACTCTCGATGTCAAGGCTAGCCTTCGATGTAAGCTGGAGTAGATTCAAATACGGCCATTGTAATTAAACACAACATTGGATAATCGAGACTACTCTATTTATATTAATGATTTGAGTAATGATGACCGAGGCTATTCAGAAATTTCACGCGCTTCATTCTCGGTCTATCGTGAATCAATTTGACTGAAATTTTCAGCAAATTACCTTTACACTATATATAGTTTTTAACTATTATAGTGAGAACTGCCAACTCTTTATCTTATCTCCCATAATGTATCTTTAAAGAGTTGGACATTTTTGCTATAATAATTCAAAAATAGATGAATAGAAAAGAAAATATTGAAAATTCCATTTAAATTACTTCATATGGGGAGGGCAGCAGCATTTCTTTCAAAAAATTCTAAATTGTAGTTTTTATCAAATCTTCTACTACCGTACTTATAAGTTGCATTTGCAAAAAATCATCAGCTGTCTCATTTATTATTTTTTCTGTTTAAAATACATAATCGTTAAGAGGCATTTAGCGATTGGGAAACAAGTTTTTATGGGAAACAATCTTGGGTTTATTCTAAAAAGCGCAGCGTTTCGACAGGTATCCCGATATTGATAACGATAAGAAGATACATGTCAAAACGTTGTGCTTTTAGAATAAGCCAGAATAAAAACTGTGTTCTGTTATTGTATAAAATATATCTTTTCTCTCGAAGGATATAAACGCCATACCCTCTGAACCACTGTGAATGGATCCTCAACATACGTTTAATGTAAGAACTTAAGTTGTTAATATTTCGTAGGTGCAGATTGAACAGGGTTAAAAGCAGCCTTCAAGTCATAACTTGATTACAATAAATACAGAGATCAGATGAGATAAAAACAGTCGTTATTTTATAACTTGATTATAAACTCATCCTTGTAAAAACTTCTTTATGCTTTCATTTATTGTGTGAAGAGAAAACTTACAGACCGCCAGGCCTTGGAATGTTCGTTTTCTTAATATATACATCATATAACTTGCAGACCACCAGATCAAGGAATGTTCTTATTCACGTCCAGATCATAATAAACTAACTGAAAAATTCATATTCACCATGTAGTAGCTACCGTGTTGTTTCACTCAGATATACCAGTCATATTAAAAGAGGGACAGAGAGAAATGGGGTTAAACGTCCACTCGACACTAACATATGGTTTCATTTTATTTCAATAATTAGTTTGCGCGTAGGGGTCTTTAGCAGTGGGAGTAAACCAGAGGACCCGGCAACCCTACTCCTTGTCACGTACAACTGGGGGGTTGGAACCACGCCAGTTGACTCAATGACAGGCTTTATGATACATCACGCACGTGCTAACCATTCGGCCATCCATTCCCCACTACCAGCCATATTAAAGATACATTATTGGAAATATACCAGTCATAATAAAGATACATTATTGGAAATATACCAGTCATAATAAAGATACATTATGGGAGATTTGATAAAGAGCTGGCAGTTCTCATAAAATAGTTAAAAACTAGATAATGTAAAGGGAATTGAATGAAAAATGGGTAAGACGTTTACTTGCTAGTCTGGAGGTCGGGTGTTCGAACCCTGCATTGGCCGAGAAAGTTCATCCATAATTTCTGGTGTGGTTCCTCCTGATACAGTGTGCGGAAAAGATCCCATGACAGCTGGAATTCGGTAAAAGAGTAGGCCGCATGGCCGCTTTCCAGGCAAAATTTCTATCATAGCACACTGTATGGCGTTTGCCCGTTTTCATTAGACTGGTGGCCAGTCTTCTCCACACACCAAAAATTGGCCAGTTCTTTCAAAAAAAAAACCAAAAAAAACCCGTAATCTCTAGAGACTGGGCAAATAGAGCTTCACTCTCATCTAGTAGGTCAATCTGCATTATGTAGGTCGTGTGACGTCGTGCACGTGATCACGACATATCTAACATCACGTGATAATAAACATGGCTGTCCACTAACTGGCAAACTGGTGTAGGTGCGAGATGTTTGTTTTGGATAACAGTTATTGTTATTTAGTGATACTTTAACGATCTAAGAATTTTGTTGACAGACAATATCTGTCGAATGAACGGATACAACGTATGGGATGAGGTGAATGAACATAAATAATTACACACGACATCATTATAATCGAGACTTTATTTACAAATTCGTGTCACGTGACTCAGGGCTTGCTTGACAACTGTCAATCATTCCAAATAAGGAACAACGTAAAACAGGACAGGAACGCCCATTTCATTGTGAAGCTCGCAAATTGTCCAGTCTCTGGTGCTGGTTACAGGTTTACTCAAATTTTTTTTTTTATACAAATGGAAACGAAAGTGTTGGTTTACTAAATATTAATACTTTTATATAAATCGAAATGTAAAATAAATAGAAGAGACTGAGCCAGTCTTCGTTTTCATTAGCCCAGTGTAGAAGCAGAACAGTAGGACATTAAACCCTATTTCATTTCATTTTCATTTCGTAGATCCACTAGTATTCTGAGTTTTTAATGAAGAAGGTCATGAATCGTCAGATACTGAAATGTCATCCATTCATCCAACTGAGTCTGAAATGTCAATTTTCGATTTCTATTTTTTTTATTAATAGATCGTATTGCCTCATTGCCCTCTTCATTAAATAATTTTTCTCAAAGAGTCGTTTCATTCCCCCAGGATTCTGAAATTTGTTATTTTTGCAATTCTATTTTTCGTTTTATGAGTATGACACACAAAGGCACCTGAAAGGTTGATTGATGGTACCAAGGTGATCGGTTGTTGTTTCATGTCAGTAATCTTGGATTCCAATTGTATCATAATGTCTGACCACTGCTTGCCAAGTATACGACTTCTGCATGCTTTTTTATATAATTATAGATATATATATGTAAACGGCATCTGGCAATAATTGTTACTGTCAAAGACTTTGAATTGTTTACAAGAGTTTCAAAAACCACAAAGTGATGTTCGGTTAAACATACACTATGCAAAAGCTAAATCTGCCTATTAATTAGATATTTATGAACTCATCAAGACTATAATCAACACTCGATGTCATCGTAAGCATGCAATATTTACTGGATTTGAATTCATTGGTTCTGGATGATTGAATTTAAAATTACAATTTCATATTTTTAAGTTGTATTTTTAAAATGTATTAAAATAAAGCCCTAAAATAGACTGTATCTATAAACAGTCCTATCTTGTTAAAGAATAATCCTATAATTCACTATTGCCAGTTGAGAAATGAGCAAAAATATCATTTTCAACTTCAAATTCAAACGTTTGAAGATCGCCATTGCATGGAAGGGAATGGGAAAACAAGGAACGTAATTGTGTTATTATTTTCTGTGTCAGCAATATTAATGCCTATGAAATATTGCCCATGAATATGTAATAGTGAGTTGACAACCTTTTGAGCAAAAGACATAGAAATAATTATGTTTTGACTTTCTTAGAAAAAATGAAATTTCCGCTTTAAAAATGACAATCGAGACTAACCTAAAATTGAATCGCTATATCTCTATTATCACTATTTAACTATTATAGCTAGAACTGTCAGCCAATATTTGTTTTTCTCTCGGAGGAAATATATCGCAATTTTTAAAATCATGACGCTGATATTCATTGATGTCCCGGAGGAAATGTGTTGCCATTTCTTAATCATGATGTTAAAGAGTCTTGAAATTGGTTTTATAAACAGACATCTCTGTCATGATTCTTTGAGAAGTTGTATTAAAATACTGGTCTGTTGGAATAATATAGCTTAGATACTACAGGTCTGTTGCTAAGGTGATATGGCTTCTGAACCAGGGCCGTATCTAGCAGAGGTGCAAGGGGTAAAAATAAGGCACCCCGAAAAATGACGCCCCTCCCCATCCCTAAAAAAGAAAATTTGACAATCTTTCAATGATGAAATAGTTCACTTGATTAAATCACACACTGATGCTCTTAAGGCACTGATCAGTCGGTCGGTTTTAAGGGCATCTACACGCTAATGGGTTCGTTTGCCCTGATCCAAACTTTCTTATATCACTTACGTGGAGGCCATGGTGCCCCAACACTCTGATGCGCCCCTACTTTTAAAATCTTACATACGGCCTTGTTCTGAACTTAAAGTCATAAGGGACAAGATTTGTAACTGGAGTGAGTTGGAAGGGAGCAGAGCATTGGCCCTCGATTTGATATGTTCTTTTGTGTGGGATTTCTGCGTATTGTGTCGTGTCCGTAGATTTGTTTTTGTGTAAATTATGTGTGGTGCAGCCCTTCTGCACTTACTATCAGATGGTCAAGCAAAGATCTGCCTTGAGCATGCTCCAAGGCCAGTCATTTTCCACCTAAAATACATTAAAAAGTCAACCTTTATTACATCTTAAAGGGCATTGGAGGCTCGAGCTTTGATCGTTGAGGACATCGGAGGCTTAATAATTGTTGGATCTTGAAGACTCTTCCTTGCCAGGCCGTTGGAAAACCCTGAGGAACTTTATCATCCAGGATCATGGCTCTTTATCCATTGTGATAGTAACTGCAGGAAGACTGTACTACACACAAACATAAAAAAACAAACATACGGACACAAACTAGCCAAAGCAAAAATTGAGAAGAACACTACATTGGAGATAGTCCTGCAAATATGACGCGGATGTGGATTAGGGTAGGACTTAGGACCTGCCGATTTTGTCGAGGTCTGGAGATGTAAACGACCAAGCCTAACCCTTACCCTTACCCTAACCCACAAACCACATGTGCATGACTGTCTCTGACAAACAAATGAGGGGGTTGGGATGGCCTAGTAGTCTAGAGTGCCGGGCTTCGACCTGTAGCTGGCCAGTCACCTCTGGCTTGCGGCTGTGGTTTCGATCCCTGGCGTGAGCGAATGTGGCAGGGAGATAGGGGTGCCTTCTCAGCCTCGTGGGTTGCCTCCGGGCACTCCGGTTTCCTCCCACTGCTAAAGACCCCTATGCGCAAGCGAATTATTGAAATAAAATTAAACGATATGTTAGTCCCGAAATGACATAGTTTGTGTCGAGTCTCTCTCTCTCATATATAAAATCATAAGTAAAATATATGGAACAACATCAGTATATTATTATCTCATGAAATGATATCTTGGGGTATACGATTTCCCATTAATATGGCATCATATCGTATCTGTGAAGGTAGAATGACTTTATTAATAAAGTTGATATTAATATCACAATGATTATAAACCCATTCATCCCAGATAATTGTTCTTTATCAGATATATTATCAATTGTTACTTCATCAAATATTTATTAAAATATATTGATTTATCGTCACTGTGATGGCTCACCTACATGTATCTTCAAAAATAACCAGGAATCTGAAATTAAATAACCAAGAGTCTCTGTCACAAGAGAGAGAGAAAGATAGAGAGGGGGGGGGTGTTTAAGGCCCACTCAAAACAAAGTCAATTTGATACTGAAATATATGGTTTCAATTTTATTTCAATAATTGACTTGTGCATAGAGGCCTTTAAGAAGTGGAAGAAAATGGGTGGTCCCGGATTGATATTTACTTAATAAGTGTGAATAGGGCCCCCACGTTAAAATATCTTGTTGTGAGTTAATAGTGATGTCAAAAAAATAACGATTTCAAATTTAAAGTTGTGGTTTGTCAGGGATGAGTTATATAGGTGGCAGCCATTGTATAATTGTATTGTATGCTTGTATGACCAATGTCTAGGTCATATGTTATTTCGTTATTTTATTATTTTTCAATTCTGTTTTAAATTTTAAATCTTTATTTTAATTTTCAATAATGCTTGGTTAGTCATTAGAGGCAGATAGCAATTAACCCGTCAGTCAAATTATGACAGACTGGCTGTTAAGTCTCTTCTAACTATTGTTTTAAATGCCTTAAGTCTTAATCTTTCGGTAATTGTATGTTTATGACAACACTTTCTAAGTAACCGATTTGTATAAATAGACAAATGTATGTTAGATGATTGTTAGGCGCAATCTTCACCCCTCGCGCAGATTGCAATCTGCGCTGTCGTGTTGCGCAGATTGCACTCCGCGCGCGCAGATTGCACCGCGCGCGCGCAGATTACAATCTGCGCTGATGAAGCTGGTGCGCAGATTGCCCACGTTGCGCTGATTACCCCTCGATGTTTTTCGAGATGTTAGTTGTCTGTCAGACGTATATCACGGGTAGCCCGAACTACCGCCAGGGTCAAAAAAATTTGCACGGGGTTTAGTTATGTTTTTTAGAAAGGTGACCTACCAGGCTACAAAATAAGCCAAAAATTAAAATCGTCTGTAGAGGGCTTTCCTAATTATCATTAATTATTCAAATTAGGCGTCAAACAGACCAAAGTCGTGGGACATATATCACTGTACGCTGCCAAATGGGGATTAAATTGGAGAAATATGGAGTGAAATGTAATTAGACGTTGGTTTTCTTGTCATATTAGCCAGTAGAATAATGGATTATACAATAAAAACAATTGTAATGTTGATTTGGAGGATTTGAATTTGACCGCCTTGTCGTCATTTTCCGGGAAGATGCCAAATCTTCCGGGAAGAAAGTAACCCTGAATTTTTTTCACACAATGCCACATCACGCCTGTGATCACGAAGAAAACAGGACAAAAGTCTGTTTAGTGTGTTTTAAAAAAGGAGCCAGTACGATTCAGATCAAGGAAGGTAAAGTCTTGTGTCGTGTCCGGCAATTTTACATTGAGAATTATGACCCTCAAGACGGGCATATGCCTTCCGGTATATGCAGTCGGTGTCGAAACCTCTTGCTGGATATTGAAACTGGAAAACAACCGATGGACTGTTTGCCAGATCCTTTTGATTTTTCAAAAGTAGTGTCACCCTCAGTCGCCACCCGTAACAATCCCTCGCCATCGCTTTCCTGTCAGTGCATGATCTGCCTTGTTGCACGCAGTAATCCAGTGACTTCAAAGTTGGGTAAACGATTCTCCACCTCTCAGACACCAACCCCTGGACGACCGCCGACTGCCTGTACACCTGATACATTGCCATCACCGCGACCTATCCGAGTTTGCAAGCGTTGCTGGCAACCGGTTGGTCGGGGAGTAAGTCATCCATCGCCGTGTGCTGCAAGTGATGCTCGCGATAACGTTATTCAGCGAGTGCAGGATGTTCCGAGGGCGGCAGAAATCCTGAGTTCGGACGTTATTCGTCAGAAGGCAGGTACTAGCGGAACGGTCACTTTGGCGACAAGGGGGCGAGACCTCACTGTAGAAGTTGGCAAGACTTCAAAGATTTCGAAAGCTCTGTTTCAAAATCAACCTGTCCCAGTACTTGAAGTCCAGAAGTTTCAATCAACTTTAGGACTCTCTTCCAAACAGACTAGAACAGCTTTAGCATTTTTCCGCACGTGGAAAGGACGAGGAGCCGTTGAGACTGGTGCGAGAGAAAAACTATCGGATTCGGACAGAGATCTGAGTGAATTTTACACATTGGCAGAGGTCGAGTTGGAGTCATCGAGAAAGGATGAGCCACAACGTGTTCTTCGCACCGTTGTTTATTGCAAGAACTTGAATGGCCTGATTGAGTATGTTCTCCATTCACGAGATATAGATTCGGATTCTGACAGTGTGCTCATAAAAGTGGGAATCGATGGTGGAGGGGATTTCTTAAAATTTTGCTTGAATGTTATCAGACTTGACGATGAGTTGGACGAGTCGGGCAGCCCTGAACGGAAATGATTCGCCGGCTATTCAGAGGGAGCATGCGCCGCGAATTTCAAAGACTCAGGGGTGAAGAAACTATTCATCATTGCAATCGTTGCCGAGGTAAAGGAATCTTACGAGAACGTAAATAAAATTGTGGGATTAACACAACTGGATCAGCTCACCTTCACGCCAGCGTTTGATCTGAAGCTCGCTAATGTGTTTCTGGGCCTGGGACCTCATTCCTCCTTGTTTCCATGTCCCTGGTGCGAGATTCCGAAGTCGGACTTCTCCAATCCACAGAGACCGGTCCCGCTGCGTACTTTTGGTGACATACGCAGAAATGCGGCTGCATACAAAACCGCCGTCCAGAACCACACGGGAAAGAAGAAGCTGTCAGCCGCACCATACAAGAGCTGCGTGGAAGAACCACTAATGAGACAACTATCAGATGACACACTTGTACTGAATATCCTGCCTGTTATGGAACTTCACGTTCTCCTCGGTGTGGTTAACCGTTTATACGACCACCTGGATACTTGTCTTTGTGTATCAGAGGATTGTCTAGTGCGGGCCAAAAATTGGTCGGACAAATTGAGTATCCGCAGACCCGTCATGCACGGTGGAGAATGGAACGGAAATCAGTGTAAACATCTGCTCAACAATATACCAACATTGGAAGATCTATTGACAAACGACGGAAAAGCCAACGCACAAGTTCACAAAGTAGTAAAGGCCTTCAAAGACTTCAACGAGGTGAGAGTAGCATGTTTTGGGAGAAACCAACAATCGAACTACAAAGATGCTATCTCTTCATTCGAAATCTCTTACAAGGACTTGACAATTCCTATGACGAGCAAAGTACATGCTGTCACGGACCATATTACACAGTTTCTGGATGCTCATGGTGAGGGGAAGCATGGTCTTGGAGTTTGGAGCGAGCAAGCCTCTGAGACAGTACATTCGGACTTTCAGAAACTCTGGCTAGGCGGGGGATATAAGAGAGACCTAAAACATCCCGACTATGGTACTAAGTTGCTCGCCTGTGTCGTGACGTATTGTTCAAGACATATTATGTCTTGAACAATATGGATGAATGTCATGAAACAAAAACATATGTGGTCATTGTTTCATTGCCATAATGACTTTATTGGATGAACCATTGATTTGTATCGGAGCTACCTGTACTGTCGTATATTTTCAATTGATTTATAATCAGAAATTTCGTAATTATTATTCATCCTTTTGGCGGCAAACTCGACGCTCAAGAATTCATTGTTCCAGTTGATAATTACGGTGCTAATTTGCGTATTGAATAATAATTAATCAGTCCATGAATGTTTAATAAATATGTAATTACATTTCACTCCATATTTCTCCAATCTAACCCCAATTTGGCAGCGTACAGTGATATATATCCCACGACTTTAGTCTCGATTTAAACTTTGGTCATAGATTTGACGCCTAATTTGAATAATTAATGATAATTAGGAAAGCCCTCTATAGACGATTTTAATTTTTGGCTTATTTTGTAGCCTGGTAGGTCACCTTTCTAAAAAACATAACTAAACCCCATGCAAATTTTTTTGACCCTGGCGGTAGTTCGGGCTACCCGTGATATATATTTGCCCACGTTGCGCTGATTACCCCTCGATGTTTTTCGAGATGTTAGTTGTCTGTCAGACGTAAATATATATATGACCTGCCCCCTATCGGCTTTGTAGTGAATAATTTTTAAAATCACAACATAATTAGCGTGTGTGCATAGAAAATAAGATTTAATTTGAAATTCTGTCAGCAGTATCTCATAATCGGTGCTGACCACGTAACTGAATGTAAAAAATATTTGCTGTAGTTTGACGTAACTACATATGGTTACAATTTATGTGTTCACAATCAATAGAAAAAAAAAGATTTTGAAAATATTCACTGATTCAACTTGGACATCGCTTTATTCATTCTATTATTCATTTTCCATCAAGAGGATCTTTTTTTTTGATAAAAATGGCTGACTAAATTACTACGTGCATCAAACAACGATAATTTTTCATTGGTTAGGGCCGTCTAAACGCGGGTAAATTTAGAGTAGCTATTGGCTAACAACACGCATAAACAACCTTATTTGCATATTGCATATATAATATTTATTGGGTTTTGTGTAGGATGGCATGCAGCCCTAAAGAAGACGATAACCTAGCACGTACTATGCTGTAATTAATATATAACATCCGCTTAGTCGTAAAATGCATAATAAACTTGACCAAAAAAAAAAAAAAAAAAAAAAAAATCTAGTTCGGGTCATGAGCACGGATTACTCATCCACTTGTTTTCCTCAAATGCATACGGCCAATTACGGGTCTGGTAATAAACTTGCCGTATCTTTCTTATGTGATACTATATCGAGAATATACATGTACTATATCGAAGTGTTTGTAAGTATCGATTTCTGGCATCGGTCGGTAAACCTTACAGTTCTTACACGTACATAAAAATGGCTTTATGTAAAAGAAACTTATAGTACGACGGTATTTTCACCCCCCCCCCCCAAAAAAAAACAAAAAACAAACAATAAAAACACACAATGGCCTATGATTGGTTCCAGTCTACGAATAAGGCCGCCGTCGCTTGGAATATACAGTAATAAATGTCCGTCATTTAGATTATATTCTTTGAATGATTACCACCATATTACAGACGTGTAATTACACCACCGTCGCATGGAATATACAACAGTCATAAATGCCTGTCGATAGATTCTTTGAATGGCCGCTATACCTATTGTTTAATTAATCCCCTAATCCAGACACATGTCTAGGTTTCATCCGAAACAACACCGTCCAGGTTAATATGACAAGGACAGTAAATGAAATGATTAGTCACTTATGTGGAAGCGGACATTAAATGAAATGATCTGATTGTCTACGATATCTACGATATCACTTATGTGGAAGCAGACGTTAAACACCAAGTAGTAATAGTGTCTACGATATTACCCTTGGTGGAAGTGGACGTAAATCCCCAAGAACGAACGAAATGATCTGCACCTGTAATCTCCGATTTCTGTTATACGTACGCTATAGTATTATCATTGTGCACATAATATGGATTAATCTAGCTGGAAATACACCTGTAGACCACCGATAATGTAAGACAATTTTTCACGAATATAATTATTTTAGACTTCCGTACTATGTATTATTACAATTCTGTGCTACCCTACTCGACACTATGCAAAGCACGGTAAGTTGGTCCTTGAGGCTGTCGAACTGAAAATAATTCCAACCAATAATACTATAAACAGTATGCAATATGCAAATAAGGTTGTTTATGCGTGCTGTTAGCCAATAGCTACTGTAAATTTCCCCGCATTTTTACGACTCTAACCAATGAAAAATTATCTTGTTGGAATATGAATAGCAGAAAGAATAAAACGATGACCAAGTTGAATTTGTAAATTTTTCTATAAGTTGTAATTATAACCATATATCGTAACCACATAGACGGCTCTCGAGTCGGTAAAGTGGTAATTTGGCGTAAAATCTGAACGCCTTGTGTTATAAAACACTCGGTTCATTTCTCGCAAATTTAATTAAAATGACTTATAATACTAAGGCAGTGATTCATCGTGATTACCGATTAAGATTAAGTGGATTATTATCATCGCAGTAACTCATTAAAATGCCCGGACAAAGTTCACTTCGCGCGCGCAGATTGCTCATCGAAAATTAGACGGAGATTCACGCATGCGCAGGGGTAATCTGCGCAAGGAGGGCAATCTGCGCCTAACATGATCATTAATTGGAGGGACCAGAATTAGGGAACATACTAGTTGGAGGTCCGATATTTATGAAATTAGAAGTTGTTAATTTGTTGCTGTTAATTTTTATGCGCCCACATTGAAATGTGGTCATATATTGTCGTCGCCCCCGTCCGTCTAGAGACTAAAGTTAATATCCGATTGACTTTAAATTTATACACAGTGTTTAAGGTCATGAGACGAAGAAGCCTATTGTTTTTCAGCGATTTCCGATACTAACTACCAGAGTTATGGCCCTTGACGACTTCAAAAAATCTTGTGGACGCTCTAGAGGCCAAAGTTAATATCCGATTGGCTTTAAATGTATACACAGTGTTTAAGGTCATAAGACGAAGAAGCCTATTGATTTTCAGTGATTTCCGATAATTAGTGCCAGAGTTATGGCCCTTGATCACTTCAAAAAATCTTGTGGACGCTCTAAAAGCCAAAGTTAATATCCGATTGACTTTCAATTTATACACAGTGTTTAAGGTCATAAGACGAAGAAGCCTATTGATTTTCAGCAATTTCCGATAATTAGTGCCAGAGTTATGGCCCTTGATCACTTCAAAAAATCTTGTAAACGCCCTAAAAGCCAAAGTTAATATCCGATTGACTTTAAATTTATACACAGTGTTTAAGGTCATAAGACGAAGAAGCTTATTGATTTTCAGCAATTTCCAATAATTAGTGCCAGAGTTATGGCCCTTGATCACTTCAAAAAATCTTGTGGACGCCCTAAAAGCCAAAGTTAATATCCGATTGACTTTAAATTTATACACAGTGTTTAAGGTCATAAGACGAAGAAGCCTATTGATTTTCAGCGATTTCCGATAATTAGTGCCAGAGTTATCTCCCTTGATCACTTCAAAAAATCCTGTGGACGCTCTAAAAGCCAAAGTTAATATCCGATTGACTTTAAATTTATACACAGTGTTTAAGGTCAAAAGACGAAGAAGCCTATTGATTTACATCAATTTCCGATAATTAGTGCCAGAGTTATGGCCCTTGATCACATCAAAAATTCCTGTGGATGCTCTAGAGGCCAAAGTTAATAACCGAATGACTTTAAATTTACACACACTGTTTAAGGTCCTGAGACTAAGAAGCCTACTGATTTTCATCGATTTCAAATAATTACTTCCAGAGTTATCTCCCTTGATCACTTCAAAAAACCTTGTGGCGCTGTAGATGCCAAACTTATCATCCGATTGACTTCAGATTGATACACAGAGTTTAAGGTGTTGAAACGAACAAGTATTTTGATTTTCAATGAATTTTGATAACTGAACAGCTAAATCCATGATGTTAAATGTTTCCTATACTAATTGTTAGCTTGGGGCAAAACTTTATAAAAAGCAAACAAATTCTAATGATTTTCAGATAATTACATAATGAGTTGTTACTCAGATTTTAGTGTACTGCAAATGTTTCATTACCAAAAAAAAGTAAAAATATGCGACAACCCTTGTTGACTGCCCGGACGATTTAGCTGCTATGGGCGTATGTTTCGTTGCCTGGCAACCTATCTTTTGCTCCTGAAATAAAGTGTTGAAGATTCATTCCAAGAATCTGTATTCATTTCTGATACCGGTACTTAAAGAACAAACATCGACGAGCTACATTCCCTGAAAGTCGATTGGTGTTACTTGCAGCCATTGTTTAACTGTTTGATATACTGGTAGCCATTGTTTAAGTGTGTTGTATTGGCAACCATTGTTTAAGTGGTTTATACACTGTATTGTGCTTTGGCAACCTATGTTTAAATGTTTTATTCGCTGGCAGTCAATATTTAACTGTGTTGTACACTGGCAACTTTTGTTTAACTGTATTGTGTACTGGCAACCCTTGTTTGAATATTTTAAACACTGACAACACTTGTTTTAAACACAGGCAACACTTGTTTTTAACACTGGCAACACTTGTTTTAAACACTGGCAACATTTGTTTTTAACATTGGCAACACTTGTTTTTAACACTGGCAACACTTGTTTTAAACACTGGCAACACTTGTTTTATACACTGGCAACACTTGTTTAAACACTGGCAACACTTGTTTTAAACACTGGCAGCCCGGGTTTCACTGTGTTTTATATTGGCAACCCTTGTTTTATCCACTTGCAGTCATTGTTTAAATGTTTTATACACACATAGCCATAGTTTAAGTGTTTTATCACCTGACAATTTGAAGTAGAAGAGAATAATCAGTTTTCATGTAGCCAAGAATTTTTTAGACTACACATCTAGAATTTTCTAAATGAGTGATAAACGTGATCAACAGACTGTAAATTGTAAAAAACACAAACCATCTAATGATCTCGACCATATAAAGCAGACACCCCAGGTACTTTTGGGTAATACTTGATTTGATAATTGTTTATTTTTTGCAATGTCTGTTTTCTGTCTTGTCCTCAGGTTTATCTTATAGATTTTTGTCTTGTGGTCCTCCTGCACTTAATTACTATTAGTAAAGATAAGCACTTTCATTCGTTGATGCTTTGGGATACGATAACTTCAATGCTAACTCAGTAAGAGTGATGAATAGTTTAATAACTCCAATACCGTGACTAAGTTCAATATAGAACAATTTCTGCTCAGGTTATAAAAAGCTACTTGGTTGGCCAAGAATTTGGAGCAATTCGGGGCGGTACCCAACTCATAAAAGTTGGGGGGGCTATGGAATTTTTTGGAGGGGCTGAGGATGTGGCTGGCTTAGAATACTCCTATGAAATCATTATTGTTGGCGAAGCCCCCTCGTGGCTACGGGCCGGAGCAATTTGATTGTGTAGCATGATGTCTTTGTTTCTGATTAAGTGAGTTAGTATATATATATAGTTCAATAATGAGCTCGCTCTCTCTCTCTCTCTTTCTCTCTCTCTCTCTCTCTCTCTGAGGTGTCTGTAAAAATTGTATCCTGTCCTTAGGTTTGTCCTGTGTGGTGCTGTTCTGCAATTTCAATATATTAATATAAATCTGGGTCTCGTCCTTTCAAAAGTAAACCATGTCAAGGTTAAAAAGAATATTCTAGGTTTAAAGGATACTGCAAGGGTTAGGATGCCAACTAGGTCTCTACTTATGCTGATCTATTCGCGTGAATTTGCTTTGCATGCTCGTTTATTAGTAGGCATGGTAACATAATTATTGTGTCGCTTTTAGAAACCAGAAAAACAAAATGGGGGAAAAATTCTTTGTGCAGCCTTCAATTGTCATTATCCACATATCAAGCAGAGTTTTTCAATTCAGATCACATGCATTTATATTTTTCGAATTGACAGTTTTAAGAGACATGTTATAAAACATTACCAACATGCTTTTTTTTTTATTTAAAGATCTATTATGTGAAGGGTTTAATCTGCCTGTTGGAAAACATTGGCATGCTAATAACGTCATTAATAATAATTGTCTTACAACTGCAAATGAAATTAAATGGGCTTCAACTTTTTTATTTGCATATTACGACCATTAAGAACAGTATACAAAACTTACACATACATCCATAGACATGCATACAAAAATATATTTTACATAGATTAAGATATTGTGATAACATGGCATAATGAATGTAGCACAAATTTTAAGTATCCTGGATTCTGATTGGTCGTTGGAATGAATAGCAAGATTAATAACTGTGTCTGAATTATGCTGCGTAACATGTTCTCAAATGATTCATTAACCATTCTGCACTTGAAACAGGAACATATTTAACTTCTAACTGAAATGAAATGGAGTTTAACGTCCTACTGTTCTACTCCTTCAGGGCTATAAATGAAGACGTGCATATACCATACAGTGTGCTATGAGGGAAATTTTGCCCGAACAGCGACGTTATGACCTACTCTCAAGATGTTTTTATATGCACGCTAATATGTACACAGGACCTCTGTTTTTCATCCAATCTGGCCAATGCAGGGATCAAACACGAACACAGGTTAGCGAGCCAAAGTCCTATGTACACATCCGGTGTACACATTGACGTGCACATAAAAGATCCCTTGGCAGTTGCAATTCAGTATAAGTGTAGGCCGTAGCGCCCCTGCCCGGGCAAAATTTCCCGAATAGCACACTGTATGCCATATTCATTAGCCCAGGTAAGGAGCAGAACAGTAGAAACATGAGCAGAAAACATGAGATTCTGGAAATAATTGAAAAAACCATAATTTTGATTTGGATATTGTTATTATTTTCATGGTTGGAAGCATAGAAATAGGAAGTTAAACCCCATTTCATTCTATTTCCGTAGAATCAATATATATCAGGATACCATGTGTCATTAATTTATATTTTATTTGATCTTCTCAACGGTAAACTCTCGAATATTAATAGATGAAATGATTATAAGTTCCTGCGTGAAACTGATGATAAATTATACTAACATGACATGCACGAGAGAATGTGATAGGTTCCATGTATATATGCATGGTATTCAGATAAGCCATGACCTTTCACAGGGGTCAGCGTCTAGTGAATGTATACTGTTGTTAATTAATTACATATAATTGGAATCACTTGTTGTTGATATATATAAAGCAGAGATCACTGACTATGATTACCATGGTAATAAATAATTTCTTTTTATCTTGCTGATATTAACACCATATGTAAACCACTACCTGTCAGTCATAATAAATATTACAATAAAAAAAACAGAGAGACATTTATGCAACTTAACCTCAGTATCTGATCAGTAACTAAAAAGCTCTCAATTAAACACATACAGTCACATTCCAGAACATACATACATACATACATACATACATACATACATACATACATACATGTACATACATACATACATACATACATACATAAAGTAACAAATGGAAAATCATTAGAATTGTTTGGCTTCTAATTCTGCCCCATGGTAATGTTTAGCTTATAGAGCCAAAACACTAATATAGACAAAATTTTCGTAATGGGGAGATTTTGATAGCATTTGAAATTTTAAAAAGGTATATCACTTTGATTAAGTGTGAATCAAATTAAATTGGGTTCATGCTAAATTTCAAAATGAAACCGTTATTCTGTCACCATCCAGTCAAACCTCCAAGTAAAACCTCATCCAGTCAAACCTCCAAATAAAATTGCAACCAGTCAAACCTCCAAATAAAACCACACCCAGTCAAACCTCCAAATAGAACCTCATATGTCAAATCTACAAATCCAGCCAAATCTCTAAATATAATCTCATCTACTCAAACGTCCAAACAAAACCTGATCCACTCAAACTTCCAAATAAAACATCATCCAGTCAAATCTAAAAAAAACCTCATCCAGTCAAACCTCCAAATAAAACATCATCCAGTCAAATCTCAAAAAAACCTTATCCAGTCAAACCTCCAAATAAAACCTCATCCAGTCAAACACTCCAAATAAAGCTTCATCCAGTCAAACCTGCAAATAAAACCACAACCAGTCAAACCTCCAAATAAAACCTCAACCCAGCAAACACCTCAACTAAAACCTCATCCAGTCAAACCACTAAAACAGGTAACAAGCTGCTTTAAACCATTTCTGACTAGAAATGATGATTGCAGAAATGATTGATAGATGATTGTTGAAATGGTTGGAGGATAATTGTGTTAGAATAGATATCAATTGGTTGTATTTATTGTGCATATGTTGACCTTTTGATGACTCTCTGTAATTAAATTTATCACCACATGTTGACATGGTTCAATTACATACTGTCTGTGAGCATTTATATAGTCTGTGATGTATAGATATTTTACATACTGTCTGTGATGTATAGTCATACTATCTGGAGTACCGTATATTACACATTGTCTATGATATATACATGTGGGTATATTACGTAATAATATACTTTCTGGGATACATATATTTATTACATATACTGTCTGTGATGTATAGGTATATTACACTATACTGTCTGTGGTATATAGATTTATTACATCTACTGTCTATGATATACAGGAATATTACACACTGTTTATGAATGAATATTACATATACTGTCTATGATATATAGGTTTATTACATATACTGTCTATGGTATATGGGTTTATTACATACTGTCTATCGTATATAGGTTTATTACACACTGTCTATGATATATAGGTATATTACATCTACTGTCTATGGTATATTGGTATATTTTACTACCATATAGTTTGGATAATGTATGTATGATTTGTTTGATTCTTACATGATTCAGATCAACCATTGACTGCTGTTTGTTAACGGGAGTTTTCAGCAATTACCATGCATTTCTACAGATATTTACAAAATGTCTGTCGTTGAATTAATTCAGAAATATTTCAGTAAAACAGTTTGTCAAAGTTATATCTTTTTTTGTTTTGGATGGAACCATTTGATTTATTAGAAGAATGATAAACGCCAACTGCTTTGACAAGATATCGATTTCCCTCCACAGCCAACAAGTGCAGCGTGTTACTTCATCGGATAAATGAGGATGCCAAAGAATCTAGGACATTAACTTCTAGCTTAGGTCCAATTTAGGAAGGTTGGGGGGTAGAATTGTCTGAAACGTCTGCTTTATATCATAAGGTCTGTCATAGAATCTAGAATATTGACAGCTGATCTGGAATATATAAACAGCTAACTTTGGTCTCATGAAGGGAGGTTGGATGGTCAAGTCGTTAAATGTCTGCTTTAGGTCGTAAGGTCTGTCATAGAATCTAGAATATTGACAGCCAATCTGGAATATAAACAGCTAACTTTGGTCTCATGAAGGGAGGTTGGATGGTCAAGTCGTTAAAAGTCTGCTTTAGATCGTAAGGTCTGTCATAGAATCTAGAATATTAACAGCTAATCTGGAATATTAACAGCTAACCTTTGTCTCATGAGGGGAGGTTGGGTGGTCATGTCATTAGACTTTCGCTTTAGATTGTAAAGTCTGTCATATAGAACCTGAAACAATAACAGCTATAGATAGTGTGTTGTGAGGTCGGATTATCAAGTGGTTTAACGCATTTACGTTCACACATACTATGAACCAAACCAGTGTAACTATTCTGACCTCTTCGGTAGCTTCATATTCTGTTTTTGATTCTTGCATACTTTTGATGACACCACCACCATTTTCCCCCGGAATTTACCTTACTGCATCTCCAACATGAGCTTGAGTCACTGTTTCATAAGGTCTGTCATTGAGTCAACTGGCGTTGTTTCTATTCCGCGGTTGTACGAGACAAGGATTATGGTCGTCTGTCCAACCTCGTGGGCTTTCTCCAGGTCTTCTGGTTTACTCTCACTGCTAAAGATCCCTACGCCTCTCTATCTATCTCTCTTACACACATTCCATTTGGGGACCCATGATGGTTCAGTAGTTTGCTTAACTCAAGGCCCCGTGTTAGATCCCTGCTGGGCTGAGAAAGTTCATCAGGTCTTTCGGGTGTAGAACACCCTTACAATGGTGTAGGTCAGGGGGCAAGGCAAAGGACAATGTATAGTTGTTTGGATGGGATGAAAACACAATTAAGGTCTCATGTACACATGCACATGCACATGCAAAAACCTTTGTTGGTTGGAATTCAAAATAAGAGTACCGAATAGCACCACTGCTCTGGCAAAATTTTCCTCTTACCCCACTGCATGGCATTTTCCTATCTTTATTAACCTAGTAGGAGTGAGAGAGAGAGCGAGAGAAATGGGATTTAACGTCCACTTGACACAAACTAGGCCATTTTGGGACTAACAAATGGTTTCAATTTTATTTCAATAATTCGCGTGCGCGTAGGGGTCTTTAGCAGTGGGAGGAAACCAGAGTGCCCGGAGGAAACCCACGAGGTTGAGAAGGCGCCTCTACCTCCATGCCACATACGCTTTAATTACACCAGTGATCGAAACCACAGCCGCAAGCCAGAGGTGACCGGCCAGCCAGAGCTCGATGCGCCGCACTCTAGACCACTAGGCCACACCCACCCCCTAGTAGGAGTAGAACAGTATAGGACTTTAAACTACATTTCATTTCATAGTGATGCAGAACGGAGGGCCTGTCTAGTCCTTTGAATGGGACGAAAAACCAAGGTCCCATGTACACATTGGCATGCACGTAAAAGATCCCTTGGCAGTTGGAATTCGATATATGAGTAGGCCAGAGCACCGCTGCCCTGGCAAAATTTCCCTCAATGGCGTGCATGTGAAAGATCCCTTTGCAGTTGGAATTCGAGTAGGCTGTAGTGCCGCTGCCTGGGCAAAATTTCCCTCATAGCACACTGTATGGCGTAAGCCCGTCTTCCATTAGCCCAGGTCAGGTGCAGAAGAGTAGGACGTTAAACCCCATTTCATTTCATTTCCATTTCATACCTTTCATTCTATTCCATTTGTAATCACGTAACAGAGTGCTGATATTGCAACACGGCCAACCTTGACGATATTATGAGATTTCTAGAGGACAAACTGGCTAGAATCTTGACAGGTTGATTCGATAACGGGTGATTTGTGGACCGGTTTAATGTGAGTGAAAATATTGATCGAAGGAATGGAAGAATCGTATTTGGATGTCGTCTGCTCGACTAGAAATCCTTCAGGAATTTTCTTTGATCTATCAGATCTCTTTAATTAGAAAGGTCGGCATGAATGAAACAAAAATATGAATGAACACGATGTATGAATGGTGAAAGCTACAGCTAGGTATGAATGAATCTGTCTTATGTAAATGAGTGATTGAATTTGGATGTGATGTCCTATTTTTGTTCACTATCTGGGCCAATGAAGAAGGGTATCGGTGTACTATCACCAGATAAAATTTATTCTACAATATCTAAATTCTTAAACATTATGCCAGAGCTAAATCTGGGTATTGCAGGTCTTTCTTCAGGCCTGAAATGTTATATAAACTATTAATTAGACCTTAATTAACTTACTAACTCTCGGTAAGGACATTCGACCTCATTTGATTACATTTCATGGCATCTCTACATGACACCATGGGAACTTAATTTTACTATCTTTGTGATCTTTAAAATGCTAATCTCAAAACAAGGGCATGCAACTTGAACAACATTAAAAAATTTCAAATAAATATGGCAGATATGTATTAGTATTGTTACAATTCAATGGATGAATAAAATCTTAAAGAAATGGTTTCTGAGATAAAATGGATATAAAAAACTGATTTTATGAATGTTTGAAGGAAAGAATGAATAAATTCAATGAACAAATATATATCTTGGGTGAATGAAATAAAAATAAATGTTAAAAAAAACTAGTAATATAACTTTGTTAAATATGTCTGGATACAGAAAGAGAGGGAATCATGGGAGACGACTGAAAAATTAGAATTTAGAAAATCTTTATGAATATTTGAAACAAAGAAAGAATAAAATCAATGAACAAATAAATATCGTGAGTAAATGAAATAAATGTTGAAAAAAACCATGGTGATATAACTGATGTCTGGATACAGTTATACAGGGGGAATCGTGGTATACTGAAATAATTGAATGAAATTACTTGGTTTCATGTGGAGACAGACTGAAAAATTAGAAAGTAAAAGAATTTAGAAATAGAAAGCTAGAACCCGATTGATTTGCGTAGTTATCTGGCTGTATGTTTCAATATTGATTAATCTTTTTATAGAAACCTCTATGTGCAAGCGAATTATTGAAATAAAATTGAACCATAGTATGTTAGTTCCAAAATGACCTAGTTTGTGTCGAGTGGATGTTGAACATCATATCTCCCTCTTTCGTTTTTATACAAACTATTTTCTCTGAAGTATGTTATTGCTTTTTAAGTAATTTTAAAGTTCAACTTTTTAGTAATTTTGGAAATAAATTTTTTAGTAATTTTAAAAAAAATTTTTTTAGTAATTTTAAAGTTAAAAGTTTCAGTAATTTTAAGGTTAAAAGTTTCAGTAATTTTAAAGTTAAAAGTTTCAGTAATTTTAAAGTTAAAATTATTTAGTTATTAATTTTAGTAATTGTAAAGTTAAAAGTTTTACTAATTTTAATGTTAAAATTTTTACTAATTTTAATGTTAAAATTTTTACTAATTTTAATGTTAAAATTTTTACTTATTTTAATGTTAAAATTTTTACTAATTTTAATGTTAAAATTTTTACTAATTTTAATGTTAAAAGTTAAACATTTTTACTAATAATTTTAGTAATTGTAAAGTTTAAATTTTTACTAATTTTAATGTTAATTTTTTTTGTAATTTTAAAATTAAAAATAATTTTTTTTTAAATTTTAATGTTAATTTTTTTTGTAATTTTAAAATTAAAAATATTTTTTTTTTAAATTTTAAGATTAAAATGTTTTGTAATTTTAAAGTTAAAATTTTTAGTAATTTTAAAGTTAAAAATTTTAAAATTAAGTTTTTGAAGTTAGATTTAGTATTTTTGTGTATAGGGGTTTGAGATTTGGTTATCAAAAATAAATTTCAAGAGATAAAAAAAAGTTAGACAGAGATTAAAAATGTTGATCTTTGTGTCAAGTGGATGTTAAACCCCATTTTTCTCAACCTCGCTAGCTAATTCAGGAGATGTTATACCCTATTTCATTTTACCATTTGTAATTTTAATATCTTTGAGTTGCAGTAACAAACGTTAATTATCTTCTACTTTTATTATCAAAGTTCGAATCTCGGAAATAATTAAATTAATTACATGTACAGATATGTGACATGGGGAAGTATTGGATAACCGTTGTGCCGTTTTGATTTCGGTCCTCGTTCCATTGCCATCAACAATGCATATCTCTCGACTTGATTCCGTCAAGGGGCATTAGGTAAGATGAGAATAATCACTGACAGTTCTTCATATAATATATATAGATAATGAAAATAGAATATGCTTAAATCTTCATATTGCTTCACTCTGACATGAGATATATTAAAGAGTTTTGGGACTATCACATGGTTCAATATTATTTCAATAATTCGCTTTTAAGTCGGGGTCTTTAGTCTTTAGCAGTGAGAGGAAACCAGAAGACCAAAAGAAAACTCTTGACCCTACTCCTTGTCACATACAACTGGGGAATCGAAACCACGGCAGCTGAGTAAATGACAGCCCTTATGATACAGCAAGCACCTGCTATAACCATTCGTCCACTGAACCCCCCTCCCCTGATATTCATTTTAGAGATTCAACTTTCACAATATTATACTTCGCAAGCGAATCCCAATCCCTCCAAAAAATGATTGTCGTAGGTTTTTATGTAGACTTGATTATCAGACTCTGTACAGTGGTTGTTTGACTAAATAAAGAAGAAATCGATGTTGGAAATTGATCTAAAACTATTGATTAGATAGATACAGCTGACAAACAACTCTAGTTTAAATTATTTTTGAGTTTTATTGAATAGTGGTCAGATTCGGAGGTTGTATTAGTTAATAGACACAATAGTCTGGCTAACCATGAGTGGTTTTATTAGTTAATACATCCAATAGTCTGGCTAACCATGCCTACAGCACGATATTAATAGATCACCAGGGGTCGTTCTTAGATTGTTACAAGAATTCCAATTTAGCCAATGACCAGAGGTTTGTTTTAAAGGGACAATAACATTCTTGCTGGCTTGGTAGCCCCAGAAAATAAATAATACCCTTATTCTAAGTACTAGATGTTTAAGTGTCCTACCTGTTGTGTAAATTATCCATTACAACCTATTTTACTTGTCCAGAGGGTTCGAAAATATTTTAAAATCCAAGTCGCATTTGAAAAGGTTTACGTTAGACTTTTCAAATCAATTGGTTGAATTTTTCCCATTTTTTAAAATAGGTCTGTTAAGATGAAATTTATATCATCAATTAATTGGAATATTGTAAAATAATACAATTTGTTGACCAGAATGAAGATTGGGACATATTATTCAATTACAACAAGAGTGTTATTGGGGCTTTAAGAAATTTTGACCAAGATAAAATCCAAATTTTAGTAATTTGATTTGATATTAGATTGATTTTAGAGCCAATCAAAATTGAAATATCTACTGAAATTTGGCTTTTATCTTTAGTTAAGATTTTGAGAAACAGGACCCTGGTGAGTACCCTTCATGTTCAGGGTCTGGTGAGGAACCTACACACTTTAATTGTCTGGTGAGGGACAGACACATTAAGGGCCTGGTAAGGTCTGAATAATCATAATAGGTTCTACCAAGTGACAAAATGTCTGCAATATCACAACTGTTGATGCAGGAGTCACGATGGGTCAATGAGTAAGACATTAGCTTGTTAACCTTGAGGTCTCAGGATCACTTCCAGCATTGGCCAAGAAAGTTGGTCTGGATTTTCTGGCATTGTCAGTGGTGACGGATGGAGGGCCTCGCAAGGCAAAATGTAGTGACATTATGGTTATCAAATCTTAAAACTTAAACTCATCAAGTGAAATGAAATTGGGATTGATGTCGTACTTTTCAGTACCAAGCGGGCTAATGAAGACGAGTTTACACACCAGGCAGGGGGCTGAGAGAGAGAGAGCGAGAGAGAGAGAGAGAGAGAGATGGGGTTTAACGTCCACTCAACACAACCAGGTCATTACGGGACTAACATATGGTTTCAATTTTATTTCAATAATTCGCTTGTGCGTAGGTGTCTTTAGCCGTGGGAGGGGGCTTATAGAGACATTTTGACTGGATTCTTGACAGTGGAGATCTGTTTATTCTTCATCGGGTTTTCACGTTGATTTGAGTCCAATTTTGTGGTTTTGATTCCATGCTAAAGAGCTAATGTCACGGAGAGGCTCGTCTGTACAACCTCATGGTACCTGCCAAGGAGAGGGTCGCCTATACAACCTCATGGTACCTGCCAAGGAGAGGCTCGTCTGTACAACCTCATGGGTTGTTTATTTTGAAATAAAACTAAACCATGAAATGACCTAGTTGGGCCGAGTGCATGCATTTGTAAATAAAACTACCCGCCCAATTAAAACTATCCCACCATATTTGATCGAAGATACTCTCTTTATATGATGGGGTCAAGCTGATCGTGAGAAGGGGTTGATTAATAACCAAGTTGTCAGGATATCCCTGGTGATGTCAAGTAGACTAGATTGAGTGACCCAGACGTTCAGTGCATTTACTGTAAACTAATATGACATTCAACGTTCTTTTTTTTTATAAAACTTCAAAAGGAGAAGATTTGTTAGTACATGTACATTAATTAACTCTGGCTTCATGCAGTCAAAATTTAAAATCACTATTTTCGTTTGTAAGTTAACATTTCATTGGTAAACAAAACCAGAATAGCAGAGTGTGTGTGTGTGTTTGGAGGGCAGGGAGGCGTTGAGTGGCCGACTGGTTTAAGACAAGTGTTGTGGTTTCCATTAGTCTTGCCCAAACTTTGTGGGTTTTCTCCAGGTCCTCTGGTTTCCTCCTCATGCTAAAGACCCCTTCACCCACGCTATAAATTATTGAAAAAAAAATGAAACATGTTAGTCCCAAAATGTCTCTCTCTCTCTCTCTCTCTCTCTCTCTCTCTCTCTCTCTCTCTCTCTCTCTCTCGGCTTAGCAGATCAAGTACAAGTGAAAATTTTGTTTCCCCATCAGGAAATTTCCTTGCCGATATTAGGCCTATTGCAACACTATATGATTTTCTTTTCTTGTCTGGCCAGAAACGTGACTTTCGTCATCCTCCTTGTCAGTAGTGATGGAGGGGAGGGCCTGGTGCCAAGCAAGGTCAAGATTAACACCAGCCATGTTACCTGTTTGTGTTATGACTTTTTTTTAAGCATATACAAGTAAAATTTGACCCTGGGCAATGTTTATTGTTTCAATATTTTTGTTGGCTAGACATATGTAGAATTTAACCTACTGCCTTGGCCATTGTTATTACCTTCAGATGAATTAGGATCGGTCTATTTATATACATGTCAGGTGTGATAAGGGTAAGGTACCAAGTCACTTATTATATGTGATGTAAGGGCAGGGTATCCAGTCCTTTATTACATCTTAATGGTTACACATATACCTGTTTGTTCAGGTTGTGTAAGATATATGCACTTGGTGTGAATCGGTGCAGACGTGAATAGGAGTAGGGATACGTGCATGATGTAAAGTTTTATGTCAGATAAACAGACCACATCACCACCTCACCATGTGCTGTTTCCTACACAAATAAAAAAATATGAAAATCTTGTACAGATGGTTAAAATCAATTCAACCAGACATTCATTAAAAAAACACAATGTTGCCACACAATATTTCATGTCTCATTCAGTAAACATGTTTTTCTTTGATTTGTATTTCAATCTTTAAAATGGATGAAGAAACCTATTAGTTGGATTATTTTGTGAAGGGGGGGCGGAGAAAGAAGTAGAAGATTTAAGTTTGAGCAAAATATTTCAAATCAATGATGGGATAAATGAAATAGATGGGGAGTGATGAATGAATTATGAGGAGGGATGAATGAATTAGATGAGAAGAGATGAATGATAGATGATCTGATGGGGAGGGATGAATGAAATAGATGATGGATGAATGAATTATGAGGAGGGATGAATGAATTAGATGAGGAGAGATGAATAAATTAGATGATTTGATGGGGAGGGATGAATGAATTATGAGAAGGGATGAATGAATTATGTGAAGGGGTGAATGAATTAGATGATTTGATGGGGAGGGATGAATGAATTATGAAAAGGGATGAATAAATTATGAGAAGGGATGAATGAATCATGTAAAGGGATGAAGAGAGGTGGAATGAAATTGAACATGAACAAGATTTAGAGTAAAGCACTGGGTTATTGATTTATTTATTTATATTTTGTAGATATGATGAGATTAAATGGAAGATGTGATGAAGTTTTATATGCAAGTGAAAATGAACAAAATGGTAATTAATTATCAAATATCATTTATTATTTACTGAAAGATTGAATAACTATACATGTAACATTAGTTAGCATTGGTTACTATTATTGACTGTTGGTAACTGTTAGTTACCATTGGTTACTATTAGTTATGGTTAGTTACTATTAGTTACCGTTAGTTACTATTAGTTACCATTGGTTACTGTTAGTTACCATTGGCTACTATTTGTTACCGTTTGTTATCTACCTTTTGTTGCCATTGGTCACTATGACACCTTCGTTAAAGGGGAGTTGGATTGCCGAATGGTTAGAAAGTGCACGCTGTATCATAAGTTCTTCCTGTCACGTAAATTGAAAATAGTATTAAGAGCTGTTGGAAGGCATATATATATATTTGGTTGTGTTGAAACTTTGTGTGGATGTTCATTTGATGAGCAATTTTTCATAAAGCCGAAAATAGATAAACAATTTTGAGACGAACTGGTTTGTTTATATTTCAGGGTATGATGAAGGAAACACGACCTGTATTCTTCCACCAGGTCTGTTCGAAGGAAATCTGATGCTAGATGCTCTCGGTGGCTTCCTGATATTTGTCAGTAAATCGCAGAACATATTGTTTGTATCGGAACGAGTAGAAGAATATCTTGGTTATTCACAGGTAAGGTGTTACACCTGTCTCTGTCCTTGACACTTAAGCTGTGAACCATTACCCTTGACCTTAACCCATGTGGTGTCGAACTTGACATGTGGCAACTTTCAAAATGCTCAACCGCCTCAAGAAAAGAAATGGTGTTTAACATGCTACTTTACTGCACCGACTGCGCAAATAAAGACGAGCTGTGAGGTAAATATTGAGTACCATACAATAAAACACAAACAGTCATATGGAATATGTGCAGTCGATTTGATTGATTTGGGTTGGCAACCAGTGAAGTCATCTGGAAGTTGACAACAAGATTTTGTGTTATATACATCAATGATAATGACTTGAGAGGCTTAGTCAAAAAGTCGCTCAGTAATTATATTTCATAGAAATGTGACCTGAAAGAGATAGGACAGGGGGGAGGGGGGATTGGTCCCTAACGTGCTAGATCATAAGGTCTGTCATTGAGTCAATGATGTGATTCCCAGCTTGTATATGACCAGGAGTAGAATCACCTTCCAACCTCTTGGGTTTTCTCTGGGCTTTCTCTGGGCCCTCAGGCATCTTCCTACCTCTTGGGTTTTCTCTGGGTTTTCTCCGAGCCCTCTGGTTTCCGCCCAGAAAGACCCCTCCCTACGTGAAGTTAGTAATTATACTTATAACCAACACAAATTGATTTGTTTCTAATTTCAGGTTGAAATGATCGGAAGACCCATAGAAACTTTCATCCATCCGAATGATTTACATGAAATAAATATACATATGAAAATAAAGAAGGGCATAAAACAGATTCATTCTGGTAATCTACATTCATATTAGATGGTTCTTTTACGTCTAACCCAGGACCAGTTTTACATAGGGGCTTGACAGGCTCAAGTCTAGGGCCCTGATATCTAGGGGCAGTGCCCAATTTACGTATATGCTTGACAGACTCAAGCCTAAGGTCTCAAGACCAAAGGGTTGGACTTACGAATATGCTTGACAGAGAGAAGCCTAGGACCTCAAAATAAAAGGGGCCCCTGGATGAGGGGTATATAATTTTTTACATTGTCGTAATCCTTTTTAATTGCACGGTAGTCTTAAACATCTGTTATCATCCTTGGCTTTGCTCAATTGGGTCTTAAACACACTTTAGTATGCCCTTAGTCAAGAGGGTTGGGGCCTAGCATGGGCCTCGTAAGTAGAAAAACCTAGGTCTTCTCTTCATCTAAATCAGGCATATAAATAAACCAATAGATAGATGTATTACTCAAATATTTTCAATGGCCCTAAATATGAATTACTCAGATATATTTTCAATAGCCCAAAATATGAATTACTAAGATATTTTCAAGGGCCCAAAAAATGAATTACTCAGATATTTACTATGGCCCAAAATATTAATTACTCAGATATTTTCAATGGCCCAAAATATGAATTACTCAGATATATTTTCAATAGCCCAAAATATGAATTACTCAGATATTTTCAATGGACCAAAATATGAATTACTCAGATATTTTCAATGGCCCAAAATATGAATTACTCAGATATTTTCAATGGCCCTAAAAATGAATTACAAGAATTTTATACGTATTTAAATTAATGGGGTTTAATATCTCATCAACAAAATATATATATATCAGTTTAGGTATCAGGTAATTGCACCATAGTTATTTTATCGAGGACAGAGATCAACTAATTAAAACCAATTGTCATTTGAGTGATGATTTAATCACTTGTAAACTGATATTGATCAGTCCCATTAATTAACCCATTAATCATTTTTAATAAGCATATTATCTTATTATTGATTGGCCTATTAAAGGGCCAATACCGATAATAATTTGGAGAATAAGACTTCTTCATATTGAGTTAAAATCCTTTAAAATCCTCTAACTGAGAGTCGAGCAACTTACTCAATATACGTGATACATTTTCAAACAACTGAAACCTACTAGTCTTCATCTGAAAATGGAGACATGTTTCCGAAGCTGTATTATGCGAAATCTGGATAAAACCTGACTTTTATTTTATAAAAGTAATGTGTAGGTGAAATTTATCTTTTGTTATCAAGTACATCATATGGTCATTTGCTGTATAGACCTGTAAAGGAATAGGAATCGATTATCAGGTCACGCAACGAAATTATTGACCCAATATCTTACAATATCTTACTTGTCCGAATAAGCAGTTTTGGCGTTCACGTCCATACGACTCAATATTTTTGGGTGAAATATGTAGACAAGGTAAATACACCATTCCTCTATAACTGAGTATTTCAATTTCATATGTACTCAAACTTCAAATCGGGATAGTCCCTTTAAAACATTTTGGCGCTTAAATTTCAAACGTACACGACTTTAATTTTGAGACTCTGCTCAGATCGGGATAGTCCCTTTAACCACTTGTAAACTATGATATTGATTAGTCTATAATTAGTTCACTCATTAATCATTATGGATTGATTTATTGATTAAAGGGAGCTAATGTTTACCTGTGGAATATATAATATGTTTTGCTGTTTATATAAAACACAAATTTATATTGAAAACAATCACTGAGTTTATTTCACACTACGTTTCAACAAGTTCCACTTGTCGTTTTCAAGCGAGTAATGACAGTATAATAGCAAGAAATCAAATTATATACAACAAGGTAACAAAAACAATAACTGATATGATACCATCAAAGGGCTAATAAAACAAGAACAATAATAATATTACAGAAGGAAATGGTTATCAGGCATACAAATTACAAATAAGGAAAAAGTTGTGACAGTGTTATATATAAGTACATGATTTCTCTTATTATTATTAAATGTACCTATATATAACACAGTCACAATGCTAGATAACGACCAGTGAATTCTTGTCGAAACGTTGTGTGTATAATATAGTGATTGTTATCCATAGAACTGTGTTGTGTTATGTTATGTTCAATCTCTAAAGATTACAAAAGATTATACATATTGATCATACATGTTCATTATATATTTATTTCTAAAAAAAATTATTATAATTACAGACAGAAATAGTAACAAGGATGAGATATTAAACTCTGCCCACTGTCGTTCATTTTATATCCGTATGAAAACACATTTAAACGTAGCGGGATCTCAAGCTAAAAAATCTGGAACTATGGTAAGATATATTTATTGGTATTGTCATGTTGAATCTGTAATCGTAAGTGCAGGATGACCACACTACACACAACAAAAACCTGACAAGATAAACCTCCGCTCCGAACAAGACAAACTAGGTAACAAAATGGCAAGAAATAAAAAAGAAATGTATCAAGCATGTAGATGTTACCTGAAATAGTTTATGACTGTGTCTTGATGAAGTAATATCTGAAAGCAGATTGTTGTTTCCTGTGTGAAGGTTCGTATGTCTGGGGACGTCCAGATTATCTGTGGACGCCTGGATTGTTCTTTCCTGTGTGATGGTTTATATATCTAGGAACGTCCAGATTGTTTCTGTATCTAGGGACACCTGGATGGTTTGTATAACTGGGGACACATAGATTGTTCTATCCAGTGGTGTCTAGAGTTTGAATATACTTCTTACCGATTTGGTCATGGGGAATTTCATAATTCAGGGGACACAACCTAGATTGTGCTGTCCTGCAATCTACTCTTCCTACTGTTTTGGTCATGGGGAATTTCCTTCTATTTCATAAGGCCACCTGCAGATTTCGAGGTGCAACCATCACATGCCCTTACCATGTTTACATCTCGCGACCTTAGTGAAATAGTTCTAACTCTACGTAGAGGTGTATGTTATCCATGCCAGGGGTCACAGGTTCGATTCCTGATAGGGACATCTTGTAACACTGCAGACATATACAGCAGTAATAATGAACGTGTCTCAAGTTATGATGGGACAAGTAAAAGTAGAGACAAAAATTTCTGTCAAACTTTGAAGGGCATTAGACTGGTCAACCTCATGTCTTGCTGTTGTGCACCAACACCTTTTCAACCTTGTGGGTTTTCTCTAGGTCTTCTGGTTTCCTCCCACTACTAAAGACCCCTACCCGCAAGCGAATTATTGAAATGAAATTGAACCGTGTGTGACCTAGTTTATGTTGAGTGTATGCTAAACCCTATTTCCATATATCGTCTTCAATGGCTCAGTTGGTGCTGAACTGTACGATGTTAAACCTTATTTTATTCATTCATTAATTTAATAAGGGGGTTGGGATGGCCTAGTGGTCTAGAGTGCTGCGCTTTGACCTTTAGCTGGCCAGTCACCTCTTGCTTGCGGCTGTGGTTTCGAGCCCTGGTGTGAGCGTATGTGGCATGGAGATAGGGGCGCTTTCTCAACCTCGGGGTTTCCTCCAGGCTTTCCGGTTTCCTCCCACTGCTAAAGACCCCTGCGCGCAAGTGAATTATTGAAATAAAATTGAACCATGTGTTGGTCTTGAAATGACCTAGTTTGTGTTGAGTGGACGTTAAACCCCATTTCTCTCTCTCTCTCTCTCTTAATAACTATGTAATCATTTTTTTTAAATTGTAGCTGACACAGTGGATAGGCCAGGTTAAAGTTCGACCATCAAAGAAACCAAAAGGTTACAGTGTGGATGGTATCATGTGTATTTGTCATCCTTCTGAAACGAACGCTATTTTAGAAATCCGTCTGGAAGGAAATATGTTTATGAGTAGACACGATATGGGAATGAAATTTCTCTTCTGTGAACAAAGGTAAGTTGATATTGTTTACATGAATATTCATGAGTTTTGAATATATGAATATTAATTAGATGTCGTATGTGTGGCTGTAGACAAGTGATTTTGTAGACAAGTCTGTTTGATGATCTGTTGGCATTTTATAGTTAAATTTTATTCGCTGTACATGTCAGATATAGATGAAGGGACATAACTCCAGTTAATGAAATATGGTCTCAGACTAGTAATTATTTGCCCATTGACTTCAATGTTAAATGGCTGTAACATCACAGGCTGTAGCTTTTTCCTCAACATTCCGTTGGTTCCAATCTTTATAGGCAAAATGGGGACCACATTTGGCTACAGTAATTTTGTAGGGGGTTGACCGTTTAGATTTTTTCCTACGGTGATTTGAAGTTGACTGGGGTGAAAATCTCAATTCCGACACAATGATTGCTCCGCAGAAAGACACTTTACACCCCCTATCCCTCCGCTGTAATATCGTCAGTATTACCCAAAACTGCTATGAAATTGCAAATTTGATCCCTTTTCTCCAATTCTAGACCAAAAAGTCAACCCAAAAATGCAGGAAGAGGGGAGAAAAAAATTAAGGGAAAAATTGTCTATTTATAACTCACACTACATTCGTCCATCATGAAATAAGGGGAAATAATTATTAGTCTTAGTCCATATATATTATAATTTTTGGAACGTTTTATGTGTCCATTTATCGTGTTAGTGTTTGTTGATGTCATACTGTAATATATGATTTAAATATTTTTCAGAATAATCCGATTAATTGGGTATAGTCCACATGATTTAATTGGTAGAACAGCGTACCAATTTCATAATCCACTAGATACACCTAATATCAGCGACTGTCACTCCAACTGTAAGTTACTTTCTTCACCTCTATGGTACAATTCTATAGAATAAAATTACAGGACACAATTCTACAGAATGCAATTACAGGGCACAATTCTATTGAATACAATTCCAGGACACAATTCTATAGAATACATTTCCAGGACACAATTGTATGTGGTATATAACAGGGCACAGTTCTATAGAATACAATTACAGGAAACAATTCTATAGAAATAAAATATTGGTTGATATTTGAACAAGGTCTCTATCCTTATCTTAAACAGTTGATGACAATTCTATAGAATACAATTACTTATTATTAATGACCTAGTTTGTGTCAAGTGGACGTTAAACCAAATTTCTCTCTCTCTCTCCTACATCAAATTTTAAGCACCAATATCTAGTGGCATAGAGTACAAGGGTCGGGTTGAAACCAGGCCACTATATATACTCAACGACACGACTTGTGATATAAAACGCTTGCATAAGACCATTTGGCCACCACCCCATCACCCACAACTGTTAACACTAAATTTTTCTTGCGTTCCATGCAGACAGGCAATTTCCTGTTATCCAGTTCATTCCATGTGATTGTAGTCAAGACTGTCCAGACTGATTGTAATTTTCATATTTCAGTAATCACGAAGGGTGCTTCAACTAGTAAATTCTACAGGTTTATGGGTAAAAATGGTGATTGGGTATGGATGCAGACGCGAGCAACCATTATAAAAAGTACTACAAATGAAGCCCAGTACATTGTGTGTATGAATTACATAATCAGGTAGGTGGAAGAATTAATTAGAATAACAATGGGTCTTCTGATTGGTGATTCAAATATTAGTGACAAATGACTTTAATATTTACAAAACACATAGGGCAGGCGATGGGGGGACTTCAATTTATTCATAAGGTCTGTCATAGAGCCAAGTGGCATGGTTTCTATCCCAAGGTCAAGGAGGTTTCCATCCCAAGGATAAGGAGGTTTCCATCCCAAGGACAAGGAGGTTTCCATCCCAAGGATAAGGAGGTTTCCATCCCAAGGACAAGGAGGTTTCCATCCCAAGGACAAGTAGTAGAGTAATCTGCCCAATCTCCAAAGACCCAACATGCAAGGAAATTATTTCAATAAAATAAAACCATATGTTAGTCCCGAAATGATCTGGTTTGTGTTGAGTGGAAGTTAAACCCCATTGTTTAAAACACATGGAACACAAACAATGGGTTGTTTTATTAGCCATTATTTTTCAATGAAGCAGAACAGAATGATGTCTGGTCGTTCAGATGTTACAAAAATACAAGGTCCCGCGTACAGGAAGGCACCCACGTAAAAATACCCTTGACAGTTGAAATTCGAAATTGAGAGTAGGCTCAAGGCTTTGGTGCGCCTGCAGCTGTACGAGCAACATCTTCATTATCCCAGTCAGTGAAGACATGAAATGAAATGAAATGGGGTTTAACGTCCTACTCTTTTGCACCTAACCTGGGCTAATAGAAGATGGGCATACGCCACACAGTGTGCTATGAGGGAAATTTTGCCCAGGCAGCGGTGCTACGGCCTACTCTTATATCGAATTCCAACTGCCAAGGGATCTTTTACGTGCACTCCAATGTGTACACGGGACCTCGGTTTTTCATCCCATCCAAATGAACCAGCGCTTTATCCACTTAGCCACCGTGACCCCAGTCAGTGAAGACCTTCAAACTTTATTTCAGTTCAATTGTATATATTGAATGATTTTTGCTCTTTTTATTCATTCGCTCAGTTGGAGCAGAACAGTAGGACGTTAAACCTCATTTCATTTCTTTTCGTTTTTTTCAGTCAAGAAGAAGGTGAAACGTGGCTGAAAAAGGAACAAGAGCAGTTGGGATTCATCGATCCAAATGTCCGTGGATCCCTTATCTTCGATAGTGATGAGCAGGTTCAAGGATCATGTATTGAAAGTCAAGCACAAACTATTGAACTTTCTGACCCTGTTGTTATGGATACAGATGTAGAGAAAGATGAGATAAACATGGAACCAGACACAAATTTATTAAACATTAATTTTGATATCAATGGTACCGAAGAATTATTGCTCGACAACGCTGGTATCTCCACGTCGCTCGTCACCATGTCACAAAGCGCAGATCCATTTCTGTGTTCGACGAGTACATCGTCCAATAATCCAGTGACGATTCAGACTCGGTTACACGTTACCGAGGCTGATAATGCCGTTCGTTTTAATCAACCACCTGATGAACTGGATATTCTAGATGACATTCTGGAAAATATCGAACACTTCCCATCCGAAACTCAATCCAAGACTATCTCCACTTCTTTACAGACATTACAAAATCTGCCGTTACCATGTCAACTTGGCTTCGAGGACCACGAAGAAGCAGGAGTTTCTGTGCCGCAACCTGATTCCCAAAACCACACTAACTCTTGCTCGCTTTTACATTTGAATACTTCCCATGAGCAGCTGTCTTCTCAAGTGGACGATAAAGCAAAGGATCTTGGTTCAACAGATAACTCCTATGTTCCTTCAATATACCCCGAAAATAATAATAATGATAATGCCAGTCCATTAATTGGCCAATCCTGTCAACTTGATAGGACATCCCCCCACTCTTGCCTATCCAGTTCCTCGGGATCTTTATTGCGATCGTTACTTTATCGTGATAGATCACCACCTCGTATCCTCAAACAACCAGTTCCTTGCAGTTCCCCAGAATCCATTCCTAAATCACCGTCTGCTCAAAACCTCTCATCCAGCTTTTATACGACCTCGAGTCCGTCAGACAAATCGCCATCTTCCTGTAAAAGTTTGCTCAGTGCCGTTCTGTCTGGCAACGCCACGCTAAATATTCCAACTTGTCAGAAAAACTTGCCGCAAAATAATTCAAGCCATGTTCAGAAGATTGCTGCGACAAATGGTGAAAACAGGACCTTCATTAGAAAATATTCATCATTGTCGAACGTTCCGCAGTCCACTAATGAAATGTTTATGAATTCATCGTCTATGCAGTGTATGCACGGTCATACCTGTCTTGCTGGAAACTCGCATAAAACTGGAATTAGTCATTCCACTGGCGTCAATTTTAATTCCTCCGTTAGAAATCCACCAAATGTCGGCTGTCAAGGATTAAGAAGCACTTACCTTAATACGAAACCACAAGAATCTTCGAATTATGTGGGTGATCGCTATGATATCCCAACATGCTCAGGAAAACGACGACGATGTTCTCAGGATAGTGTTGCGGCTAGTGATTTATTCGGTGCATTGAGTGATCTTCCTGACGATTTACTAGACGTTGCTATGCAGTATTACGATAACCTTGGAGATGATCAAACGCAGGCGCTGCTGGAAGAATTTGGACAGGATATCTGGGCGAGTACAGACGACTTATGTAATGTTACGTCAGATACTCAGATTTCTCCAAATTTAACAAACAAAAAACAAATAAATTTTGGATCCAGTAAGATCGCTACCCAGTCGGAAAGTCAACCTCCTTCGATCAAGGTTCTTAACGATTTAAATTCTAGTGATTCTTTGACCTTAAGACAAGAAAATGGATCTAGTTTTTTCTCTCCAAATCGTGAATTATCAGTGTGTAGAAAACCTAGTTTTGACCCAGGATGTGATAAAACGGTTAATAATAGTAATAATAATAACACCAAGTATCAACGTTTCAGTGGCTGTTGTAATCGTGATTACTATCGTAATAAAATTATTCAAGATGGACTCCAATCTCCGACTGTTTCTAGTACACAAGCGAATAAAAATATTTCGAATAATTTAGAAACTTTGAGTGGGTCGTCTTCGGAGTGTAATACTGTTGTGAACGACGGGACGGAAGATAGTGTGTACAGTTTGAGTAGTTTGAGTCCGAAGTCATGTCAGTCTATCGGTGTTCAAACAACTTACACAAACACAGACACTGTCGAAAATAAACTACGCTCAAAAAACGATTCTGATACAGCAAATAATTCCAAAACTACATCCAAGATGTCCGAGTTGGAAAAACATTTACGAGGCTATAAGTCTTTCAGTATGAGTAACTTAACAAATACGAATCAAAGCACAACTTCCTGTTCGGAATGTGAAAATATTGCGCGTTATTCAAAAATGACGCCGTTTTTACATAAACTATTAACGGGAGAAATATCGCAAGATATATATTATCAAGTTGATAAATATATACTAGAATCCGAGAAACAGCCAAAATTGTGATGAAATATATTTTAGGCCATACCAAATACATTAGTCAAGTACTCATGATATAATCTTTAAGAGATAGAGAAATTGGGTTTAACGTCCACTTGACACAAACTAAGTCATTTCCGGACTAGCATATATATATGGTTCAATTCATTAGCCAAATTGGAGCAACCCATTTCATTTTATTTTGTTACATGAAAATAGGTCATGCGGCTTTTTTGAAGTGAAGCGGGATTTATGAAACATTGTTAATATTAAACAGTTTTAATGTGTGAATATGTTACTAATACAGTATACTATAGTATGTCAGAGTATGCCATAGCATTTTTTGCCATTTTTCTTTCAAAGAATTAAAGTTTCTGAGGATGATATGAGGAATTTTGAATTCCGTGCAAACTCCAATATTGTGAAAAGTTCATATCTAAAAGGAATATGTGATAGGGTCATTTCTAAAAGGAATACGACACTGGTGATACAGTCATTTCTAAAAGGAATATGAGACGTGTGATACAGTCATTTCTAAAAGGAATATGAGACTTGTGATACAGTCATTTCTAAAAAGAATTTGAGACTTTTGATAGGGTCATTTCTAAAAGGAATATAAGGCTTGTGATAGACTCGTATCTGAAAGGAATATGAGGCTTGTGATAGACTCATATCTTAAAGGAATATGAGGCTTGTGATAGGGTCATATTTAAAACGAATATGAGGCTTGTGATACAGTCATTTTTAAAAGGAATTTAAGACTTTTGATAATTTCATATCTAAAAGGAAGTTTATGGCAAAAAACGCCCACGACAAGCAGAATACAATTACTAAATGAAAGAAAAATAACATTAGAAAAAACATACATAAACATAGATAAACGCAGCCTTGTTCACTATTGATTCAATGCCGATGTGTATAAGAGTCAGTAGCTGAATGAAACGGCCATATTTATAGTGTAGGATATGAGGTTTCAATGTTTTTATCTATGAAATCATTCTCCACACAAGTCACGCTCTATCAAGCATTAGTGTGGACTGCAAGGGAAGACAACTCTGTTTGGGAGATTGCTGTGAAATGTGTAAAAGTAACAATCTTTTGTTAAAGATATAAATTAATAAGAATTGAGTAAATTATGAATGATTTTTTACTCCCCACGAACATTTGCTCATATAACTGTTTAGATATATATATATATATATATATATATTATGTGTGTGTGTGTGTGATCATCTCAAAATTAGTCTGATTAAAACACAGATCCTATTTCGTTTCGGGGGATCGCGTGGGTAAGGCGCTGGCTCGCTAGTCTGGAGGTCGAGTGTTCGATCCTTGCATTGTCCGAGAAAATTCATGTTTAGGGGATCGCATGGCTAAGTGGGTAAGGCGCTGGCTTGCTAGTCTGGAGGTCGGACGTTCGATCCCTGCATTGGCCGAGAAAATTCATCTTGATTTTCCGGCGTGGTTTCCCCATGTCAGTGATGCAAAATGGAGGGCCTGACAAGGACAGCTGTCTAGTCATTTGGATGGGACAAAAAACTGAGGTCCTGTGTACACATTGGCTTTCAAATAAATGATCCCTTGGCAGTTGGAATTCGATATTAGAGTAGACCGTAGCACCGCTGTTAGGCAAAATTTCTCTCATAGCACACTGTATGGCGTATGCCCGTCTTCCATTAGTCCAGGTTAGGTGCAGAAGAGTAGGATGTTAAACCCCACTTCATTTCATTTATTTCGTTTAATTTTTATAGTTCAAAATTTTATTATACTTAATTGTGTATACTACACTAGGTAGTGCAATCTGTTTCACAGAGAATTACTTACGAATTATCTCTGTCACAGATGACTGTCCTCAACACATGCATTGACTTCACATGGCGTCAGTCATTGGCTCAACAGCTCGTGCATTGTTTACATAACTCCTAACTGCTTCGGACAAAATGATGCCTTTTAATACCCATTTACACCCAATAAGAAATATTTTTTAACTACAGATACTTCAAACATCTTTATTTATTTTTCTTATACTTCAAAAAAATATTTTGAGAATTTAATTTGTCAGGGTAAAAAAGTTAATATGCCGAACTCATTAAGTCTCGTCGATGTCATCCTTATCAGTGATATAGATCTGTATTATAATCAGATCGATCACCAAGTGTGTTTTCAGAACATTTTTGACAATTCTTGATTGACTTTTAAATGGTTTACATCTTTGATGTTATTTAAAGGGGTGCTACCAGATATATATATTTAACTCTTTAGGACATGGTTTGCCCGGTTGAAACAGCCTTTTAATATTATTTCTTTTTGAATTAAATATCTGGCGAAGAATAAAAAGATATTGGAGCTTTCCCTGAGATGATAGAAAGCAAGATATCAAAACATTTGGTGGAACCACTACCCCAAAATTTATAAATTGTTTGGAACCTTTACAGTCCTTTATCAAATCTATCAGGATCTGAAAATCATTCTTGCCATTTTTAATCTTGCAATTTTATAAATTACATATTTTAAGAAATCCTTGTTATTGTTTTGATCTGGATTGGGCAAGAGGGGAAAGAGAAATTGGATCTAACGTACACTCAACACAAACTAGGTCATTTTGGGACTAACATATGGTTCGATTTTAGCAGTGGGAGGCTTCTGGAGGACCGGAAGCAAACCCACAAGGTTGGAGAGGCCACCCTTCTCCTTACCTACAACTGGAGAATCGAATCCATGCTTGTTGACTCAATGACAGACCTTACGATACAGTTCGGCTATCCAACCCCTCCCAATGGACTATGTAAATCCACAAGCTACATGTAGAATTTAATCCAGGGTGATAAATCTTTTGTGTTAAAATTTGTGATACTATACAAGTGTTATATTAGTTATATTTTTCTTATGTGATTTCTTAATGGAGAAACTTGTTATTTTAAAAACAAAAAAATATCTATTAGCCTGGCAGCAGGTCGACAAACCTGGAAATATAGTCCACCTAATGTTTTTCTATGTATTATATATTATTGGATTCAATGGAGCGAAATCTTATAGAAACCACCTTCAAACCGAGGATGGAGAGAATCTGCCATGAATTTGACTCCACTAGCCAGATAACCAGACGATGCCCAAAGACGGCCATCTTGAATATTTTAATTTCCCCAAGGGTGCCAGGGTGGCATTATCCGGGTTCTGATTCTACACATACTGAAGATATATAATCCATCTAAAACTGCTAGGTGGACTATATTTCCATGTCAAGGCTTAAAATGGTGTTTGGCTTCCGGACTATTTATGGGTACATTGTGATAAACCAAATACTTATTATTGTATATATACAGCGTAGTTACTTTAGTAACGTAAATTATATCGACGTTACCAGGCGCGGATACAGAGGGGGGCGCACCCGGCGCACGCCCCCTCTATTTTTTGCGGTGGCGAACAATTTTTAGATCCATATATTCTCGCGGGAAAGAAGAACAGTTTAGGTTGGAAATCGTAATTTACAGTTCTAGTATGAAATTAGTCCTTGTGGGCATTTTTGTCCACTCAAAAATCACGGGCCGGGCTTCGCACTCCCAACCTGGTGCAGCACGCCCCCCCTTTTTGAAAATCCTGGATCCGCCCCTGGTTACTGTAGTAATGATATACAACTATGCATATTTATATCATCTAGTTTTTGTAATGACCAGCAAAAGTTACTGATTATTTGTCAACAAGTTAATGTTGAAATTCCAAAAGTCTATGTCAACAGCAGTGTAGTAACACCGGCAGCGGATCCGGTAGAGAGGGGTACGTAAAAAAAAAAAAAAAAGTTTATGAGAGAAGTGTCACAGTCGTGTGCTTTATCCTTTATCATCAGATGAGTGGGATGGCCAAGGGCGGATCCGGTGTATAGGAATCCCGGGTCCTACAAGCTTCCACCGGGACATGCACACGCATGGTCGTATATATATTATATATATATAGCACATCGTGCGCATCTTAGACACACAATTGGCATCTATGTTACCAGCGGCAGAAATTAACACCGTAAACCGCGATTGGTCTCTTTTGCTCGCGCCTACGGCACCCATCGCTCCGCTGTCTGTGAGACAAAACATGGGGTTGTCACCCCCCTCAAAAAAATCCTGGATCCGCCACTGATGGGATGGACATTCAATGGGGTACCTAACAAAAAAACACGCATTGAGGAAGTGTCACGGTCGTGTACTTTATCCTTTGTCATCAGATGGTTGAATGGGATGGACATTCAAATGATATATCGACATATGTGATATCACAATTAATGTGATTTGCATCACGATGTGATCTTATTAGTACAAAATAAAAAGTTGACGTCAAACGGGGTATTGGGTTTCTCTCTTTGAAAAACTCGATGTGTATATATGCCTACTTAATTTGGGGATGATGCTGGCATCATGCATATGGTTTATTGTAAAATCCTAGTTATGTATAGCTATTTTAAATAAGAGATTAGATTTGTTTTTGACTTATGGTAATTGTTTCTGTGGTTATTTTTAAAGATACAAAGTTGGCCAATCATGCTATAATAGTTTACAAATAGATAATAAAAAAATGACTATTGAAAATTTCACTCTTAATTTATTTTTTTCTGAGTGAATGTTTGAAGATGTAGTGTGGATTGTTCATTGTCATTGCAACATTGCTTGATAACCCAAATTTAGTCTCGATTGTCTAGTTTATCATTAAAGATTTAAATCTCAAGGGTGTTTGAATCCATTGAAATCTCGGCTATCTGACGATGGTCTACAGAGTTGGTTATAGGCTTGTCCCGTTAATAGATGTATAAATAGTAGCTTATATTAACGATTCATTTTTAGGCTATCCTAATAAATAAAGTCCCGATTATCCATTTTTGCATTGCATTAAATAATCCATCACAAAACGGTTTTAAAATCCACTAAATACCGCAGGCCAGTGACAACATCTAGAGTTGATTATGGTCTGGATAAGTTAATTAATGTCTAATTAATAATTTAGATAACATTTCAGGACCAAAGAAAGACATGCAATAAAGAATAGAGTCTCTTCACTGACTAAGCTAATCAAAATAAATAAAAGCACCGATTTGGGTATATCGACCAATCAATCCGGCTTCTATAATTTGAACAAAATATATCTTTTATTAAAACTATTTTCTTGATTTTGTCTTCAGAACAAAATATCTTATTACATAAAATTATTTTTTTTATTTTTTCAATTGTGTTTTTGTTTTCAGAACAAAATACATCTTTGAATAAATTTATATTTTTATTTCGTTTTTTTGCATTTTGAAATGTGCTTTTGTTTTCAGAACAAAGTGCATCTTAGAATAAAATTATTCTTTTGATTTTTTGAAACTGGTTTTTGTTTTTTAAATAAAATACACATTTCAATAATGAATAAAATACTTTTGATTTTTTCAATGTTAATAAAAATATATTTTTTAATTTTTGAACCATGCTTTTGTTTTCAAAATAAAATATATATAAAACAAAATATATTTTATAGCTGCACTGGTTTATAAAATAAAGTTGTAGTTTTGTTCTTAACTATATATTTCAAGTTTATAAAATAAACTTGTATTTTTGTTATAACATGTATATAACTTTATTTTATTGCTGTAATATTATTCTATAACTACACTGATTTATTAAATAAACTTGTAGTTTTATTACCAGGAGGATATTCGTATAGAACTACAGTAGTTTGTTAGAAAAACTTCTATTTTTATTCTTCATACAATAACTTTTAGTTTTATTGTTTATAAAATAAACTTGTAGTTTTATTGTTCATAAAATAAACTTGTAGTTTTGTTGTTCATATAATAAACATGTAGATTTATTGTTTATAAAATAAACTTGCATATTACTGAGTTATTAAAGTATTATCTGTAGAGTATTTTGAAAGTAAAACTAATACCCTGTGTTATTGTGTTTATAGTGTACATGTCTTGTTATTTACCACAAATAAAATATCTCTAATAGTATTCTTTCTTTTTTTTCTTTGTTTTGTTCAAGATAATTAAACGACCCTCAGAATAACAGAAAAAGCACACTGCAGGCTTCCATTGGAGTCCATGACTACTCAAAGCACCCACTTAAAAACCCAGGAAAAGATCTGGTAAACACCATCAGGTCATCTAATAATATCAAAATAATCTTTAAAACATCATCCTGGAAACAACTCTACATCAAACGTTGAGAAGATACGGGACCATTACATACACCTAACGGCATACGTTTGAATTCAGTTACATGTATCCAAATGGGACTGTGAACGCCGTCTGAAGTTGGCCTTTTTTATCCATCGCGATCTGGTTATACCCGGATACTAAAACTAGAGGACTAAACCAACAACAAAGGGGTAAAGGATACGTTTGAGTAATGAAACTGGGCTAATAAAGACGGGCATACGCCATACAGTGTTCTATGAGGGGAAATTTGCCCGGACAGTAGCACTACGGCCTGCTCTAATATCGAATTCCATCTGTCAAGGGATCTTTTACTTGCACGCCAATGTGTACACGGGGCCTCGGTTTTTCGCACCATCCGAACGACTAGACAGCTGTCCTTGTTGATTGTATAACAGTGTTACAAGTAGCAATATGGTTGGGTATATGCGTCGTAGTTCAGTTCTTCTACGAGGACCAGTGACCCGTACTACTGTAATACAGAAGTATTCTCGCCTACCTTAAAGTAGCTAAGTCTCTAACTTAATATCATCCAAAATCTTCAACATTGAAAACCCGAATTATTTGTCAACTCAAATCAACATTGATGCTGTGATCTTACCGGAAAAAGATGGGCGTCCGATATCCAATATCTAAGACAAAATAAACATTTTACCATTGGTACACGAATCGTGTACCATAATGCGTTTCATACACAGTTTTAGCGAGAGACTCGAGGAACGAGGCTAGAAACATTGCACCAAATCCAACGGCGTGTTAAGTCTGGAATAACCAGACGCTAAAAATTTACTTTCTATTGAGAGTACTCGCTTATTTCGCCGAACATAACTGATTTGAAATTAGAGTAAAATGGAAAGCATTGAATGTAAATCAGTTTATATACATTCATATTACAAAATTATGTGCGTTGCGACCCACTTGTGTCAATTTCTAGGTCCCAAATGTTAGCGATTTATCTCCTTTAACTAATACAAGAAGCTTCATTTCGTTTCACGATAAGGTTACAGTGACATTCTCAACACAATTCCGATCTACGAAATGTTCATATTTCTACAAATGTTCAATAACAGACCAACAATGAGGCATAACATTCATACAAATCAATCCTGGCACCTATTGTTTCCGTTTCTGTATCGCTGGATGACTAGCTATAGGGCCTCTTGTTTCCGTTTCCGTGTAGGGTCCTTTACTATAACTGACCACTGGTTTGGTACAATGCTTCCAAATATTCTTAAATTAGCCTGGATAATACCAATGTAAGGCAGTTCGAGTCCATTTGCTGCACGAACAGTGGGAAATCGCTGGATGACTAGCTATAGGGCCTCTTGTTTCCGTTTCCGTGTAGGGTCCTTTACTATAACTGACCACTGGTTTGCTACAATGCTTCCAAATGCAGTTCAAGTCCATTTGCTGCACGAACAGTAGGAAATGCAGACCCGTAACTAAGGGGGGGGGGGGGGTGTTCTGAGCTAGTTACGCCCCACTGGGAGTAAAGTTTCATGAAGGCCAGCTTGAGATTTCAGATACTGATCATAAAATGACTGTAGGGTTTTTGAAAATCGGCAAGTCGTACTCTCAGTTCCAACTTCAACTTCAGGGCAGTCCCAAACAGTCGAACTAAAACTAACACAAGATAAGTCTTTGGGTTGAGTCACGCCCCTGTTTCGACTGACAGGTAAGGCTGAGCTTGCTTTTCCTAGCCTTTTTGTATATCGAGACAATTGCGTTGCAGGTGCCCTGGCTTATTGCACCGATCACAACGTCGATTACTTGTACGTTGCGGAGCAGAACTGTAGGACGTTAAAGGGACAATAACACTCTTGCTGGCTTGACAGCTCTAGAAAATAAATAATAGTCTTATTCTAAGTACCAGGTGTTTATATGTCCTACCTGTTGTGTAAATTATCCATTACATCACATTTTACTTGTCCAGAGGGTTCGAATATATTTTAAAATCCAAGTCACATTTGAAAAGGTTTACGTTAACCTTTTCAAATCATGTAGTTCAATTTTTCCAATTTTTAAAGTAGGTGTGTTACGATGAAATTTGTATCATCAATTTATTTGAATATTGTAAAATAATACAATTTGTTGACCAGAATAAAGATTGGGACATATTATTCAATTACAACAAGAGTGGTATTGGGGCTTTAAATCCAAGTTCATTTCGTTTTCATTTCATTTTACTGGTACCTTGATTTAACATCGACTGACGTTTATTTATTATTTATTTTTTATTATGCATTTATATAGCGCCACCTCTACAATACTGTGCTCCAGGGTGCTTTACAGTATAGATATAAAAACAAATATGAAAATAGAAAATTATAAATACAAAAAGGATAAGGTACAGCATAAAATAATAAAGGCACCTACATTTAAAACTCTTAAAACATCACCGTAGAGACAAGTGTGTAGAATATATAAAATTATTAAAAGAAAAGGAAGACAAAGACAAAAAGATAATTATCACAACTATAAGTCATATTGTAACATGGTTTGGTGTTTATACAATACAAGTATTGAAATACTTCATTAAAAAGATGCGTTTTAAGACGTGTTTTAAATGTAGTCAAGGACGGTGAATTGCGGATACTCAGGGGTAAGCTGTTCCATAAGTAAGGACCCTGGAAGGCAAACGATCGCTCACCATAGTCCACAAGTCGAACATGTCTTTTAATTAAGAGATTACCAGGGGATGACCGCAAAGTATATTTGGGAGTATAGAATTCTAATGTTTCTCAAATTAGAAGGTGCCAGGTGATTAAGACATTTATAAGTTAATAAAAGTATTTTAAATCGGATTCTAAAACGAACATGGAACAAGTGTAAATGGTATAAAACCGGAGTTATGTGGTCATTAATCTGGCTGCACTATTCTGCACCTTTTGAAGTTTATCTATCAAACTGCTGATTAAGGCCAGTTAAAAGAGAATTACAGTTATCAAGTGTAGAAGTGAACATAGAATGAATTAAAATCTTTGTAGCTTCCTCGGAAATATTTTTACGAATACGAAGTTTCGTGGGTTGTTCCTGTTTGGACGATTTCTTCATTTGATTCATCTCGGAATCTTTTAACCCTGGATTTCTCGAATTTGTTTCTTGAATTACTTACGCTGGTAGGAATCGCTCAAAACAACAAGACAATTATCTCTAATCGCACCTTCACATACATAATGTCACGAATACTGTATGGAAATTCTCGTAAACCCTGTCTTGGTCGTTGACACCGTTCGTAAAATAGTCTGAGTAACTGCCATAGGTGTGCGGGCTCGATGACAGTTAGGGGGGCAGAACCCGAAAGGCCCGAAAAAATTTCGGGTTTACAGAGAGCGGCGTCAGTCTTCCTCGAGGGGCGAAGAAGCGGAGTCTATCTTGTATTGACACACACCGCAAAATTTAACCACCGCAAATGCGTTTTCTGTTATTCTAGCCCCTGTAAGCGACTCCAACAGTATCCAATGGATGAATTTGTAACCGAAATCCCACTCTGAATTCCAACCATCCAATCAGACTGTTGCAGCTGCATTCACAAATTCTAATAATCGATGCCCGAACAATCTCGCACAAAGTAGAGTGGCTCCAGACATTTTTTTTTAATCCATGGTCAAATCAGTACAAATTCGAGGTATTCAATTTTAAGAAAAGTAAAATTAGTGTTATATTAGGGCTCGATGACAGTTAGGGAAGCAAAACTAGAAATGCCCGAAAAAATTCGAGTTTACAGACAGCGCCGCATGCTTTCTTCAAGAGGCGAAGAAGCGGAACTGACCTTGTATGTACCCTCAAGAAAATTTTGGAATATTTGACGCCCGCAAACGCGCCTTCCTGCTATTCCAGTCCGTAAACTTAGTGTTTTATAGATTTCGGGCACTTTATTTTGCCAAGTAGATGAAATACATTTTTTTTTTCACATTACTCGTCTGCCCGAAAAGTCAGCTTGCCCAAAAGTAAGGGGGGCAGCTGCCCCCCCCCCCCCGGCTCGTACGCCTATGGTAACTGCGGCGTTCACTGGGGCTCTGAAAATGTTTCACGCAATAATTTAAAGCTGCAGTTTCATATTTTTAAGTTATATTTTTAGAACATATTAAAATAAAGCCTTAAAATAGATGGTATCTATAAACAGTCCTACCTTGTTAAAGAATAATCCTATCATTCGCTATTGCCAGTTGAGAAATTGGCAAAAATATCATTTTCAACTTCAAATTCAAACGTTTGAAGATAGCTATTGCATGTGGGGAATGGGAAAACAAGGGAGGTAATCGTGTTATTATTTCCGACGTGAAAGATGTTTAAGTGTGGAAAATAATGCCTATGATTGTATAATAGTGAGTTGACAACCTATTGAGCAAAAAACATAGAAATAATTATGTTCTGACTTTCTTAAAAAATGTGAAATTCCCGCTTTAAAGATACCGGTCGGGTCGTTTCGAACTTGTCTAAGTTTGATTTCCACTTTCGCATCTCCTTCTAGATACGAATGTACCAATTGATCTTCCTCTAACTAGGAAATTTAATGTAGAGACATAACCTTGGGTGTCGTCTATCCATTCATTCACTGAGATACGATCAGGCGATTGAATTTTTCTTGGTTCTCCAGTCCTGGGTTTGAAGTGTGCATTCGGGTGGATTCTGATTCTTGGTGGAAAAAAAGTCTGGAATGTTGTGCATGGCCATTCGCTCCATAGGCGATCAACTTCCGCATGATATTTATCCCTAGATTTGCTTCCGCTAACTATAATTAGCAATGTACAAACAAATGTACAATATGGTGGCAATTTAATCATATATTCGATGGAGCTCTCTACACTAATAAACAGAACGTGACCACTATAAATCTGAATTAGAAACACTATGGCCAAACAAAATAACCACAGTAGAGCTTTCGCCACTAATAAAAAAACTTTAAGCAGTCAAAGTTTATTTTTGGAAAACACCTGGAATGTCAATCCTAAACTGATGCAACTAACACTTGCCTAAAAGCTTAACCGGATCAATCAAGGGTACGACCATTCTTATTTCTGCGGAAACGAAACATGTCATTCAAAAGTCCCAATGTTGTGATGCCAATCGTGAGCGTGGAAAAAAAAAAACAAAACTAAAACAAAACGTTTAATTGTTGCCGAAGAGACTTTATTCCGCCAATCTATACACACCCCACCCCATGTGACCAAGTAAGCGCCCCTGTGAGACGAAGCCCCCGTAGACCCAGGCCCAAATTACGTATTACATATGCTGATACATAAATATAATACGTAGTTGTCTGAAATATTTATGCTCGGTTAACAAAAATCAGCAACAATCATAATATGACATGAACTTATGTGTCAACTTGAATAAAACGGCTTTTCGGCGAGGAAACAACCGGCAAACAACTATATAGGCAGTACGAGCTATGCTCTACCAGGGCACTCAGACAATGTTATAGCCATTATTTGACATTCATTGTTGGAAGGGATTGTGGATGGCGTCCTAGATTTAGACCCACCCCTTATTCATAGCTTCTATAACCGCTACCTTATACAACTAATATAGTACAGATATGTATTTAAGTAGCTTTGTTTTTTAACAATTCTTTTTTATCTCAGACCTCTTATCTCTCAATAATATTACATTTAACAAAACTTTTGATCAAATGTTTTAGTCTGTGGCGTTTTTCAGCACAATGACATCTATCCGACCCCTTAGTTGTGGTATTGTCGTGTCACATTCCACCGGAATTTAATATACACGAAACAGCAAAGAAAAAACGTCAGTACGATTTCGTAATCAGCGAACTTTTTAATCAAATTATTCTAGAAAACGATTTACTAAACAGATCAAAGCAATTTTTTGTGAACAGCATGTTGACGCATTAGTGATTAATTCACCACAATTGCCAGATATTACGCGAAAGTTGGAGGTGTGGTCTCAAATATACAATAAAAACATTTGGCAAGTTTTATGCAATGCGTCTATTCAGAGTAACATGCCAACCCTACGTTTCTTTTGTTGCTTAGTATATTAAGAAAATCCCTAAATATTTCAGCTACCATATCGCTAACCTCGTTCCTGTGTCGTATTTAGATGGGATTTGTTGTGAATTGAAATTAACATCATGTAACATTTAGATAAAGAGCTAGCCATTCTTACTATACAACAACTAGTTCGAACGTAGAAAATGTAAAATGAATAATTTGAAAATTTCGTTCAAATTACTCTATTGCGAGCGACGATATTAGCCTTTGAAAGTTTGACAAGACGTGTGCAATATATTAAACCACCGTACTGGTAGTTCGAAGTTAAGTCTCGCTGCTCCATTTTTATCTTAAATCAAAATATCGCCGAACGTTCTAATCTATTTAATATCAGAGAATTCCGACGCCATCGACAGTTGATTATGGCCCGCAGGATCAGTTAATTAATGTCTAATTAATAATTAAGATAACATTTCATGCCTAAAGAAAGACGTGCAATAGGCAGATTTAACTCTGCATAACGTATGTTTAAATGTTTGAGCTACAATATCTATAAACACGTTCTTCTTTCGTATTTAGACGGGGTCTTTTTTGTTCATTTAACCATGCTTTAATTATCGCGTCTCGCGCCCTAATAATTCAAGAATGGTTAAATGGACAATAGACATCTCTAAAACATAAAACTTGGCGGTTAAAATGCAGTATAATTTAATTGATTGCGTGACCATAAAACAGATACCTTATTGTTCCAACTGACAGCATGTTACTGTTTGTGACAGGCGACAGTAATTCACGTTATACCCTGGTAGATATTAGAACACGAAATTAAACATGTCGGCAGGGAGAATATATATTTTATTTTATTTATTAGCGATTACAACCTTTATTCAAGGTAAGAGATATAATCTTCTTTAAAATAATTATTGTAAATTATATTACTGGAATCTTCGTTAAAGCTGGCAATTCTTTCTATACTAGTTCAAAAATTAGATAATATGAAATGACTACATTCAAAATTTCATTCAAATTATGACTATTTGAAGATGCATCGTAGGTTGTTTTAAACGTATAGCAACGAAAATATTATCCATTTTATTATTAAAATTTTTTAACCTCGCGGACGTGTTAATCCATTTGAATCTCTGCCATTCGATGGTCTAGAGCAGGGTTGATTATAATCTTGTCGAGTGAATGAATGTTTAAACGATAGTTTGAGGCCTAAATAAAGGCCTGCAATAGATCTATCATGAGACAGATATAACTGTTTACACGAGGCAGAGATTACGTTATACAAGTTTTTTTTTTTATAGATTCGTTCTTTTCTAGGGGTTATAGCAGAGTTTATAGTAACTAAAAACAGAAATGATGGCCTGTTAAAATCCATATTAGACATGCATTAGGCAAGAGCAAAATCTGCCTATTGTTGGTCTTTCTTTAGGCCTGAAATGTTATAAAAAACTATCAATTAGACCAGTGCTTCTCAACCTTTTTTTGCGAACGGCACACATTGGTGCACATGAAAAAACAGCCGCACACCTTGCATACCAGTAGGGACTCATTACCAAATTTGGTCAACAGAAACATTCCATTAATATGGCCTATGATAAATGTGTTCATTAACCCTTAGTTCAATTCATGTATCATATCAGCACAGACTTCCCTTCTGTTTTCCTCGCCATAATTATTAATTAAACAATTTAATTTCCATTTGAAATAAAGCCATACCATAGCATATTTTGACAATGGTGAATAAATAATCAAGGTCCTAATATTATTTTGCATATGTTTTCTTTAGCACAAATCACTGCCACCGACATTACTACACATTTTAGGTGATTTCGATTCCGGTGTTATCCGCGAAAGTTCATTTTGATCTTCCGGCCAGATCACCACTTGTCATTAGTGCAAAACGGAGGGCCTAGCTAGAGACGGTGAATGGTCGTTCGTACTGGACGGAAAACCAAGGTTTCAAATTGGCGTGCACTCAAAAGAAGTATCGGATTGTTGGAAGTTGAACAGAGTGCCACTGTCCTCGCGAGAGGGGTTCACTAGTGCGCGGGTATATAGTAGTCCGCCGTTATAAGAAATACTATAAACATGGATATCAGTAAACCTAACCCTAACCCAATCCCAACCTTAATGTTTATGTTTATAGAATTTGATATAGCGCTCATTATTACATCTTTGATGTATTCAATGGCGCTTTACATGAACAACATATATATATATATACACACACACACACACCAGTGGCGGATCCAGGATTTTTTTGAGGGGGTGACAACCCATGTTTTGTCTCACCGACCGCGGTTTACGGAGCTAATTTCTGCCGCTAGTAACATAGATGCTGATTGTGTGTCTGATAAGATGCACACCGTGTGCTATAGAATATATATACGACCATGCGTGCATGTCCCGGTCCAAGCTTGTAGGACCCGGGATTCCTATACACCAGTGGGGAGGGGGGTGACTAGTCACCCTAGTCACCCCCCCCCCCCCCCTGGATCCGCCCCTGCACACAACACAACACACAAATTAAATTAATTTGCAGAAAGTTCTTTGAAATAAATATGTTTTTAAAGTCTTCTGAAAACTTTAAGATTTCACGGTAGTCTATTCCATAGTTTTGGTCCTGCTACACTAAAGGATCAGTCAGCAAAGGTTTAATATTTTGTTTTTGGAATGTAAATCCTGGGCGGTCGACGATCGTGTGAAATATCGATTCGGGCTAGATGTTAAAAGATGGCTAAGGTAATCTGGAGCTTTATTGTTCAAACATGTATATAACATTAGTAAGGTTTTATATTCAGCACGGACATGTATTGGGGGGGAAATGGAGTTGTTTTAGGGCGTCAGATGAACTGGAGAATTTGGATTGTCCAAGAATCATTTTGGCCGTAAGGTTTTGCACTCGTTGAAGAGGGGCAAGTGTTTTTTTCGGTAAATTCACAAAAAGACCGTTACAATAGTCTAAATGTGAAAATATGAGAGCGTTGGCCCGCTTTAAACACGTCGGTCTGTCCAAATAGTGTCTTATTTTCTCAATACTGAATAGCGATAGCGACGCAGCGCGTGTCTTGACAGCAATATGTCTTAATAATAGATATCGGTGGACTAATAAACTCTAACCCAACCCTAAAACAGATATCGGTGGACTAATGAACCGATGGATTAGTGCACTCGCGGACAAGTGAGAGTTCTCCGTACTGGCAATATTTCTCTCACATAACACGGTATGGCGTACGCCCGTCTTCATTAGCCCGTTCGGAACTGAACAGTAAGACATTAAATCCATTTCATTTATTTTTTAGTTGATGCCAAGATCGTTGCCAGGGCAACCTGCGATGACGACATGTATTTCTACGCGGATGGCGTTTTAATGGCAAACGACAGTGATTGGACGAGACCAACACAAATAGACCTTCCTGACAACACGACAGTTCTTGGAGTACATTGTGTGAACGGAGGAGGAATTGCTGGTATCCACGTTACTTACACTTTAAAAAAAACTTACACAACGGACACATCATGGAAATGTTCAGCAAAATTTGAAGAAAACTGGAGTACACCGGGGTAAGTTATTGACCAAAAGGGGGGGGGGGCTGAAAAGTTCTAAGTCTGTCTGTGAAAGAACTATACAAAGTCGATGGATTCCATTTACTTTTCTACTTAACCCGTTTTGTGTTGTACAAACTATTGCCAACCATGTTGTAAGGCCTTCCGCCACCTGCAAAAGTCGTTCATCATGTTATGAAACCTGTTTTTTAATGGTTGCTGTTGGTGGCCTCCCAGAACACAGCTCATCGGCACGCTTAAATTCCACAGCCCACATCTTTACTATGGAAGAGGAGGGGGCATTATCCCCTAAAGTGGAGACCATGTCGGCATGTATCTGTCTAGGGTTTAGTTCTTTTCAGTTTCAAGTATTCGGTGTCCGGTTGAGTTATGTCTATTTTTGTTTATTTCAATGTGTACGTTCGCAAGATGGTCTTGTACGAAGACAACAATAACAACACAGTTGTAGTTCTTATGTCTATGATTCATTCAAGGTTGTACGTGTTGGTGGTAAAAGTTTGCTTCAACCCAATTGAGGTTTACATTTGATAGAATAGGTTTAAACACCAAGAGTAAAACGTTGGATTGCTAACCTGGAGCGTTTGAGCCCAGCGTTAGCAGAGAAAGTTCATCCAGATTTTCCGACTTGGTTTGCCCCTTGTCAATGGTGCAGAACGGATGACCTGGCAAGGGAGAGAGTAGTCGTTCGGAAAAGAACCTTTGGTAGTTGTAATTCAGTGCAAGAGTAGGCTGTAGTACTGTATCGAGTGGACATTAAACCCAATTTATATTCTCTGTCTTTCTTTTGTTAGTTTTGAGGACGGAAACTGGAATGCTGCCTCAATAGTTTACGACACAACTTACTATCGAACCGATTGGATATGGACAGCTGGCTACAATGGAGAAGACAAAGAAGTGTATTGTAGGAAGAAAATTAGAGGTTGGTCCTTGATCACATAACCTATAGGGGCCACAAGTCCCTTTATCGTATTACTCTATAGGTGCCACAGGCCCCTTTATCACATTATTCTATAGGTGTCACAAGTCTCTTTATCAGATTAATCTATAGGTGCCACAAGGTCCTTTGTTATATTACCCTATAGGTGCCACAAGTCCCTTCATTATATTACTCTATAGATGCCACAAGATCCTTTATTATATTACTCTTTAGGTGCCACAAGGCCTGCGATTTATAAAGTGGGGAGATGAGGTGGGGAAATTTTGAAAGGGTCTATAGTCCCTTTATCACATTACTCTATAGGTGCCACAAGTCCCTTTATCACATTACTCTAAAGGTGTCACAGGTCCCTTTATCATATTACTCTATGGGTACCTCAAGGTCCTTTGTTATATTACCATATAGTTGCCAGAAGTCCCTTCATTATATTACTCTATAGATGCCACAAGATCCTTTATTATATTACTCTATAGGTGCCACAAGTCCCTTTATCATATTACCCCAAAGGTGCCACAAGTCCCTTTATCATATTACTCTATGGGTACCACAAGATCCTTTATTATATTACTCTATAGGTGCCACAAGGCCTACGATTTATAAAGTGGGGAAATGAGGTGGGGACATTTTGAAAGGGTCTATAGTCCCTTTATCATATTACTCTATAAGTGGCAAAAGTCCCTTTATCATTTTACTCCAAAGGTGCCACAAGACCCTTTATCATATTACTCCATGGGTACCACGAGTCCCTTTATCATATTACTCTATAGGTGCCACAAGATCCTTTGTTATATTACTCTATAGATGCCACAATATCCTTTGTTATATTACTCTATAGGTGCTACAAGACCTGCGATTTGTCAAGTGGGGAAATGGGGTGGGGAAATTTAGAAAGGGTCAAATATTGTATGTGACATAATAGGCACTAATTAAGCAACATTGCTTATTTAAAGCCCCAATAACACTCTTGTTGTAACTGAATAATATAATATGTTCATTCTGGTCAACAAATCGTATTATTTTACAATATTCCAATTAATTGATGATATAAATTTCATCTTAACACACCTATTTTAAAAAATTGGAAAAATTCAACCAATTGATTTGAAAAGTCTAACGTAAACCTTTTCAAATGTGACTTGGATTTTAAAATATTTTCGAACCCTCTGGACAAGTAAAATAGGTACAACAAGTAGGACACTTAAACATCTAGTATTTAGAATAAGGGTGTTATTTATTTTCTGGAGCTTCCAAGCCAGCAAGAATGTTTATTGTCCCTTTAACGCGTTTCAAAGGGGCGTGTTGTAATACTATATGGCCAATATACTGTAGAAGTTGTTTAAGTTCTCTGGAAGATGCTCTGGTTAATGTATTGAAGTCGTTAGCTAATACCAGTGACAACGGGAACCAGGCTAACAAAGATATGTCTGGTCTAATATTTTAAAATCGGACAATGACACCATAGTCTAATATCCAAATATGGTAATGCCACGGGTTAGAAACATGGAGACCGGTCCTCCTGGGTGCCCTGTGTTGAAAACCAGGGTAGCTTCTGAGCCGTTGACCTATCAGATAAAGGTGCACCTGGCCACATTCCCGGGGGTCAATACACGACTCATGCAGTATGCACGTATCCTCTTAATAAAGAACGTGCTGAATTTAAGTTTCTTTGGGCATCATTTCGCATGCTCAGAAGGACGTTCCCACTGTCACCTCGGCCGAGAGGCTGGGAAACACCGCCGCAATAAACAAGCTAGGGGAAAGAGAACTCATATTTGCTCACATTTAATGTTACAGTTATGTGTGCAGTTTCCTGTATATCACCTTTGTATTAGTTACAAAGTAAAAAAAGTTTCAGAGTTGATGTTTTAGCGGCTGCTAAAAAGATATACACACAATGTTTAAAGTGAAGCCCTAGAGTAAAGAATTACAAAAATAACCAGAGACAATACTAGATGATCACAAGGCTGTTATAATGTGTAGCAGTGAAGTGTGCGTCAGTTTGTGGTTAGAGTGCCTTTCCACGTGAAACCAGTTCTACACACGCTGGATGATCATTTATCGCCTCGCCTCGGCTGTCATTTGTCATGGTTGTTACGATAATAAACAAAGTCTCGATTATCCATTTTTACGTTCAATAATCAAATGCAAATCGTACTATAAATGAACTATAAATCTATACTATCCAATTGCATCGAGAGTTGATTATGATCTCGATCAGCTAATAATGTCTAATGTCCGACAACAGGCAGATTTAGCTCTTGCATAACGCCCGTTTAATATGATGATCTAATAACATTTTTTTCGTGTGTATATTTTAGCCGCACCAATAATAAGAAAAATAACATCGGATGCTGTGGACAACACAATAGACGAACATTCCAGCGTTACCATTAGCTGTTTGGTTGAAAGTTTCCCGGTGGCGCGTGTATCGTGGTCACGAAAACAAAAAGGGGGACAACTGTATTCTGGTAGTCAATATACCATACCTAAAGCCAGTTGTCAACATACAGATAACTACACCTGTACAGCTGGTAATAAGATTGGTCAACCTGTATCAAAAACTATTCCACTCTATGTTAGATGTAAGTATACTTCGTATAGGCCCTACTATAAAATTCAGTAAGCGGGGCTTGCAATATGATATCCTTTGGTATACATACAGTTCAGTTCAGTAACTATCTGTCGTCATGGGTTTGTGGTCTTCAATAACCAGTTGAAGCAGAACAGTGGGACTTTAAACTCTACTTCATTTCCTTTGTCTTATGGGTAGGCTGTGATAAATAGAGAGAAACTATATTTGGTCAGAAGCGCTGCAAAAGTGCTGTCAACCACCAGCACTGAGTCGACATTAATATTACTGATCTAATATTCATTTATACTGACAAATTGTTGTGATATTTTAGGTACCCCGGTTGTTACGACTAAGCACGTTATAGTTATTATAACTAAGGATGTTATAGTTGTACCACGTGGAGAAACGGTTATATTACCAATCAACGTTGTAGCTTATCCACTTCCGGTATTCGCCTGGTATTATCACAGTCAAGATGGCCACCACCAACCAGTTACCATGGTTACGGGTTCTAGAAGTAAACAAACGAATAATGGTCTATCATCAAAATTAACCATACAAAATATTAAATACGAAGATGGTGGGGATTATACAGTTAATATTAGCAATAGTATGGGTACCACCTCCAAGACGTACACAGTATCTGTCATCCCTAACGAAGACAACCCGTCTAAAGGAGACAAGCTAATAAATGGTATAGCTATTGGTGTTGGTGTTGGTCTGGCTTTTTCCGGTGTGTTGTATTTTATTATATGGGGTATCAGGAAGAGAAGAAATACCATTAACTGTAAGTTTGCTATATCCGTCTTGGTTCCTAGACAAAGAACCACCTCTGATATTGAGGTCAGTGTGAAATCAAAGGAAGTGGGTTTTAACGTTCTACTTTTCTGTAAGAATCTATCAAAGAAAACGAGGGTCACGTGGAACACTAAATGCCTTTTCGAAACGACATTATTGGCAACACGTGAATCTCAAGGCGGCTATAAATAGTTTGCTATAAATAGAGACTGTTGTTGTGCATCACGTAAGACTACACTTTCCAGAACGCCGCTACAGAGAAATTAATGTAAATTGACCTTCCGGTATATTGGCGAAAGTAAAAGATATTTATTCGTTTTCAAGCGAATTTGCGAGGAAATGAAATGAAATAAATGGGGTTTAACGTCCTACTCTTTTGAACCTGAATTTGCGAGGGGCGGTGGATATCTTGGTTATTTAGTTTAATTCGTTTTATTTTCAGCAAATGATAAAAACGATGTTAACGACACAGAGTGCTCCCAGTCAAGAGATATTACCACCAGAAATAATTCTGTGGATACTGGGGATTCGGAAGAATGTGGAAATGGTGTTAACGACACAGTAATCTCCCAGTCTAGAGATATTCCCACTAGACATTGTACTGTAGATACTGGGGATCCGAGAGGATGCGGAAATGGTGTTAATGACAGACGAGGCTCTCAGTCTACAGATATTTCCACCAGACATTGGAATAGTCCTGTAGATACGGGTGATTTGAGGGGATGTGGAAAGGTTACTAATGACAGACGAGGCTCCCAGTGTAGAGATATCACCACCAGACACTGGAATAATCCAGTAGACACAGGTGATTTGAGAGGATGTGGAAATGGTGTTAATGACAGGCGAGCCTCTCAGTCTAGAGATATTCCCAACAGACATTGGAATAGTCCTGGGGACACTGATGATTCGAGAGGATTTAGACGAGGCTCCCAGTCTAGAGATATTACCACCAGACAATGGAATAATCCTGGAGACACTGGTGATTCTGGAATATATGTAAACACACGACGTGACTCTCGTTCGTCGTTCTACGAAGTATTGGGTGAACTCACTATGAAGCACCAATCAAATAATTATCGATGAACGTCGGGCCAGAAACAGGGTCACTAAGTCTTATCTCAAAGCACACAACCACATCGTCAAAATTACATAATTATGAAATTACGAAATGACTGGATGACCAAACTGCCATGGACGTAAAATGAACCATTACATGTGGGATTCCATGGCACCGTAGCACCACTGTTCTGGCAAACTTCCTCAAATAGCATACTACACTGCAGCCGAAAGCCCATCTTCAGTAGTCTCTTGTTGATGCAGTTGGACATTCATATTCCTGAAGCAATGGTCCGAGAAATCCCTCTCTGGCCATTGCTGGTATAGCGTCTGTTTCTTGAACTTATGCGGGAGTGTGTCTATTCTTTCCGTTCAATGAAAGCTATCACTTAAGTACAGCAACTTGACAGTCCTTCGTTTAATCTGGGTCTTCCCTAAAACTTTGGACAGTGATTTAAGGTATTAAAAACGGTGAAAGTATGTTCGTTTCCAAACATTATTGTTTACATTTCATTCGACTTGATAGCCTCGTTTGTCATGCAATGAGTTTTACTGCAGTATTCTGCTATGCACGGGTTATTTAGGCATAGTAAAATCGTGAGCCATGACATAACGTTATGTAAACATATTTGGTCCAATATTGGCACAAGTTTTAAATGTAAAGCTTTTGTAGGGCAGCTAGTGATTGGTTGGTAGTCGGACTACTGGCCAATCAAAATTCAAAACAACAATACACTCATAATAGCAGTATGTAGTGGGATTACCTCTAATCAAGCGAAACGCTGCGCGGAGTATGTTGGACATTAGACTCCCATTTTATGTATACTTAGCTAGTTTTGGTTTGTAGTATATATTGTATCTGCAACTATTGTTAAAGAGGCATCACGTGGGATTTAGATAAACAGCTGGTCTGTCATGCTAATATTAGTTAAAAAAATAATTAATGAGAAAATAAATATATTGACATTACTTTATTCAGAGCGAAGTTCTCACTGAAGATTCTTGACTATCGTTGTCATAGTACTTGTACTTGATAACCCAACTTTAGCCCCGATTGTCTAATTTATCATTGATTTTTTAATCTCGCGGATGTTTTAATCCATTTTAATCTCAACCACCCAATTTTCTAGAGAGCTGATTTAGAGGCTTGTCATGCTGATATATGTCTAAATAATAGTTTGTATAACATTTGAAGCTCTGACATACTCAGCCACCCGATTTTGATTTTGAAATGTTTTGCCTTCAGAACAAAACATACCTTTCATTAACGAAAAAAATATTTTTGAAATGTTCTTTTTTCTTCAGAAAAAAATATGTTCTTTAATGAAAATATATTTTTCATTTTTGAAATATGCGTTCGTTTTTAGAACAAAATATACATCTAATAAACTATGTTGAATTATTTTAATTAGTTTAAAACTGCACTGGTCTATATGAAATAAACTTGTGGTTCAGGGCCCGCTTTCGCGAAAACCTAACTAAAGATAAAATCAAAATTTTAGTAGATATTTCAATTTTGATTGGCTAAGCAATAAAATTAATCTAATATTATCCAATCAAAATTGAAATATCTACTTAAATTTGGATTTTATCTTAGTTAAAAAGTCTGTGAAACAGGCCCCTGGTTTATAAAATAAACTTGTGGTTCAGGGCCCTGTATCTCGAAAACTTAACTAAAGATAAAATCTAAATTTAAGTAGATATTTATAATTAATTTTTGAGTGGCTAAGCACTAAAATCTATCCAATATTGTCCAATCAAATCACTAAAATTTGGATTTTTATCTTAGTTAAAATTTCGTGAAACTGGCCCCTGTTCTTTATAACTATTTATTGCAAGTTTATAAAATAAACTTGTATTTTTGTTATTATATAACTATATTTTATTGCTGTAATATTATTCTATAACCACACTGTTTTATTAAATAAACTTGTATAGTTATTGTTGTAGCACTTTAAGGTCTTTATATCTCCACGCTGTATTTTCTTCCGTGACTAAGTTACAACAATACTGCAGTTCAGGTTCTTTTCTTGAATATTTTAATTTAATGAACTGGAAGCGTTAATCACAAACATTCCTAGTCTCAATTAGTGTATAGCTGGTATAACAGGCGGTGTGAGCTCTGCCGAATTCTTTACTTAAGCTGGTGGTTTAACGTCCGCTTCCACATAAGTGATATAATACCCGGCCCTAATTGGATTACGTCAGAGACTGACCACCGTCCCGATTCCAAATATGGAACGGACATACTCTACACCTAGCATCGGGCAGGGACTCCTTATCAAATTTTCTTCCGCTGACACATTCCATTAATATAGCAAATGATAAATGTATTCATTAACCCTGAGTTCAATTCATGCATCATGTCATCGCAGACCTCCCGTATTTTTTCAGGTGTCTATAACTCTGTACACTATAATTAAACAAGGCCATAATAGATTCGGTTATGAATTAAGAATCAGTAATTTGTAAAGGTAACAATATTGTTTCAACAATTCCTTGTCTATGAATTTACAAACAATGTCACAATTGCAATATTGTTACATTGTTTATAAAATAAACTTGTAGTTTTATTGTTCATAAAATAAGGGGGTCACGGTGGCTAAGTGGACAAGGCGCTGGTTCGCTAGCCTGGAGTTCGGGTGTTCGATCCCTGCATTGGCCGAGAAAGTTCATCTCCGGCGTGATTTCCCCTTGTCAGTGATGCGGAAGGAGGGCCTGGCAAGGACAGTTGCCTAGTCGCTCGGATGTTACGAAAAACCGAGGTCCCGTGTACAAATTGGCGAGCTCGTAAAAGATCCCCTGGCAGTTGGAATTCAATATAAGACTAGGCCGTAGCGCCGCTGCCCGGACAAAATTTCCCTCATAGCACACTGTATGGCGTATGCCCGTCTTCCATTAACCCAGGTTAGGTGCAAAAGAGTAGGACGTTAAACCCCATTTCATTTCATTTGTTCATAAAATAAACTTGTAGTTTTATTGTAAGAATATTATTAGATAAACTTGTAGTTCTATTATTTATAAAATAAACTTGTAGTTTTATTGTAGGGATATTATTGTATAACTGAGGTGGTTTATTAGATAAACTTCTATTTTTATTGTTTATAAAATAAACTTGTAGTTTTATTGTATATTATCGAGTTATTAAAGTATTATCTGTAGAGTATTTTGTAAGTACAACTAATACCCTGTGTTAATGTGTTTATAGTGTACATGTCTTGTTATTTACCACAAATAAAATATCTCTAATAGTATTCTTTCTTGGTGGTTTGTTTGTCGGATAGTTTTGAGATTAACATTTTGTTCTCTAATAGAACATATTAATAGTAGGGTACTATATTCAGTCTTGCTGGGTGTTTTCTTAGAGATAGATGTGTTGACTACCACATGATTCTCTAATAGCATTGAACATTATTTGTAGAAGGCCATTTTTGTAACTGACATATGGTTCATATGAATGAATTGTTAATGTCATTTAATTTTAATCATTATAGGTAACCTTGCATTGCTTACGATAGGTGCTGAATTTATATAAAGAGAGAAACCCCAGACTATTCCACATATGAGGCTCTTGACAATCCTCTTTGTATGCTCGTCATTTTTTGACTGACATCTAAATTCAATCATGCTGAGTATCACAACATCTTTAACCATAAGTACCAGATACCCTAGCCTATTACACTTAGGGGGGGGGGGGGCTAGTGGTCTACAGTGCCGCGCATCGACCTCTAGTTGGCCGGTCACCTCTGGCTGGCGACAGTGGTTTCGATCCATAGTGTGAGCGTATATTGCATGGAGATAGCGGCGCCTTCTCAACCTCGTTGGTTTCCTTCGGACATTCCGGTTTCCTCCCACTACTAAAGACCCCTACGCGCAAGCATTTTATTGAAATAAAATTACAAAACCATATGTTAGTCCCGAAATGGCCTAGTTTATGCCGAGTGGACGTTAAACCCCATCCCTCCTCCCTCTCTCTCTCTCTCTCTCTCTCTCTCTCTCTCTCTCCCTCTCTCTTACACTTATGAGGTCCTTCCCAATCACCGACTTCCATGACTAGAGTCTGATTAATGTCCTTGTTAAATAATTATCTGACAGTTAAAGTGATACATTACTTGTTTTATAGCTCTACATATTAGGAGGGAATGGGGGTGGTAATAGATGTAATAAGCGCCCTAGCTACATATTGGAGGAGTATTTGGGAATGTAATAATAAACCATAGGCTACTCTAAATCCCAACCCCCCACTCTAACGGCTAGAAAAAGATAGAAGTATTTTTTTAAACACAATTTGCCAAAGTCGAAGATGGTGATAGAGAGAGAGAGAGAGAGAGAGAGAGAGAGAGAGAGAGAGAGAGAGAGAGAGAGAGAGAGAGAGAGAGAGAGAGAGAGAGAGAGATGGGGTTTAACGTCCACTCGACACAAACTAGGTCATTTTGGGACGAACATTTGGTTTAATTTTATTTCAATAATTCGCTTGCGCGTAGGGGTTTTTCGCAGTGGGAGGAAACCGGAGCACCCGGGGAAAACCCACGAGGTTTCACAGCTGACCCTACTCCTTGTCACGTACAACCGGGGATTCGAAACACGAATGACAGGCTTTATGACTTAATGACAGGCTTTATGATACAGCACGCACGTGCTAACCATTCAGCCAGCCAACCCCCCAGATTTGGATGTTCACCGCAGCATCTACATGTCAAAAAAAATAATGTCAGCATAACTCTATGAAATGCTAAACCGTGTTATTGTATGGAAACAGTTTTGCTATTGGCAGCCAGCGACTCGGAACAAGATGTACCCAGGAATATATGTGGAGCACATGGAACACATCTTGTCAAAACTACAGACAGTGATAACTTGGCTCAGAATGAAGTAATTTGGATGAAATTTTCAATATTTTCATTTTACATTATCTATTTGTGAGCTTTTATAGCTCTTTATCTTATACAGTCAACACTTGCCCAAAAGTTTAACCGGAAGCAAAGCAGTAACGGAAGCGCAACATGTCATTCGGATATACCAATTTTGATTCGTGCTGTGACAAATTCAAGAGTTTCGCTTCCCTGTAATGTGTACAGTTATTCGAAATTGATATAGGATTATGAGGTTCCGGCTAATGGTGCCCTTTGACTTACTCAGAAGTGGGTAAATCTCCATAATTGACAATTCTTAAGGAATCCTATTGTCCCAGGGAATTCCAAACAACATTATCACGCGTTTCGTGGATGTACTCGAGATGTGCGTTAAACGCCTACAGGTGCCCCTTTATAGGTCTCTCAGAAATCCCAATGAGTTCTTTAATTTGATTCCGACGCTAACCAAGAAACATTTGACATTGATTTGGATGTTGTACTCTACAATGTGTTACAAAACAAAGTCTGGGGCTAATGTACCACCCCCCCCCCCAACTGGTGTCCCTAAAAGCATTACTTAAGAGTTGCGTGTTGGAGGTCTTGGTAACATGTCGTACTCCAGATGCTAATAAAAATCTTGCTAGCTGCTGGACTATATATAATTAAAAATAAAACAACTCCAGAAAAGGTCCTGGGGTAAAAGGAAAGGGGAAATATCTTACCAGGCTTGAATCTATAGAATGGATGACTTGTCTTGAACCGTCCACACACGATGTCGAAGTGATTTTAAAACGCTAATTGTGGCCGTTCGGGAATCCACAATGGCCGCTTAATATGACTGAGTATTTTTGGAATACTAACCCTAACCCTAAGACCGAATTTAGATGCAATTTATTTTTACCAGTCTTAAAAGGGATAGGGTAAGTATTCCCACACAATACCCATTATTTTAAGCGACCATTGCCTCCTTTATAAACGAAAATGTTTCACAACTCTACCCGACCCCTGAATAGTAGTATTACATAAGATTTTAGTAAACATGTTGATAAGCACATGTAAATGTCTTGTTTATTGCAACAAAAAACGAAATTTTGATGTATTTATTGGCGGTAGAGAACACACACAGGGTTGCATACAAAATTCGGACTGAACAAAATAAAATACAAAAATAAAACGAAACGAAAATACAATTTACAAGCTACATTATTACAAGTAAAATTCAGTTCTTAACAATACATAAAGAAAATTCCCTAAATATTTGTGCTACAATATCGATAAATACTTCCCTGTTTCGTATTTACATGGGGTTTATTGTTCAATTAAACATACATTACGGGAGAGCTGGCAGTTCTCACTATAATAGTTAAAAACTAGATAATGTAACGGGTATTTGCTGAAAATTTCAGTCAAATTGATCCACTCTGAACAGAAAATTTAGGGATTGAATTTTCGGCCTAGACTCGGTCATCATTACTTTAGTCGTTGCGATAAAAAAAAATAGTTTAGATTATCCGTTTCATGATTAAACCATGAATGAAAGTTGAGCAGCAAATCGGATCCTAATACAGTAAATATCGCAGGCTAGCGATGCCATCGAGAGTTTATTATGGTCTGGATAAGTTAATTAATGTCTAATTATTAATTTACATGACATTTCAGGCCTTGAAAGACATGCATAATGTTTGTTTATAATTTATATAACATTTCAGGCCTACAGAAAGATTTGCAATAGGAAGATTTAGCTCTTGCATAATGTATGGTTAACAATTTTGGAATGATTCAAACACGGTTAAGTAGACAACTGGTATTTGTTTATCTCCTAAATGTTAACCACAATACATAAAGAATGAGAGAGAGAGAGAGAGAGAGAGAGAGAGAGATGGGGTTTAACGTCCACTCGACACAAACTAGGTCATTTCGAGACTAAAATATGGTTCAATTTTATTTCAATAATTTGCTTGAGAAGTGGGAGGAAAACGGAGGGCCCGGAGAAAACCGGAGAATCGAAATCCCGCCACTTGACTCAATGGCAGGCCGTATGATACAGCACGCGCGTGCTAACCGTTCGGTCATCCCCCCACCCCCTCAATGTTCACCACAATACATACAACTTAGTGGCTACAATTCAGCCTAATTTGAATGATTGCGTCATGCTGAACAAAACCCTTCCTGGTCCAACTAACAGCATCCTATACTTTGAGACAGGCGAGGGTAATTCACGTTATATCCTGGTAGATGTCAGAACACAAAATTAAAGATGTCGACAAGGAGATTATTTATTTTATTTTATTTATTAACGATTACAACGTTTATTCAAGGTAAGTAATATTGTAATACTATATCTACCACAGAGGTTATTTATTAACGATTACAACGTATAGTCACGGTAAGTAATGTAATCTTCTTTAAGATAATTCTTTAAAGCTGGCAATTTTTGCTACATTTGTTCAAAAATAGATAATATAAAATGATTATATTGAAAATGTCATTCAAATTATGACTATTATAGTTGAAGAGAGAGAGAGAGGGAGAGGGGGGGGGGGAGAGAAATGGGGTTTAACGTCCACTCGACCGCTGCTGTCTGACCAATACTGACAAATATGATAGTTTTTGAAGCTTTGGGGTTTGGACCTTCAATTATCTAATTGGTCAAATATCATGTAAATAATTATAGAGATTGGTTAATTAAGCCAAATGATGCCAAATGATGGAATCGTAATTTGTTAGATCACGTGTTAAATATGGTATTCTCATTCCCACGAAATCAACTAATGTTTACGAAATTATAATTCGAGTGCTAAGCTATTATTTAATATAATGTTACTTACTAAAAGAGCAAAAATTCTGGCAATTATAGTCTTACACTGGCGATCGACATAGTATAGTCGTTCCAATTGGACGAAAAAACAAGGTCCCAAATTGACATGCACGTACAAGACGTTTTGGCAGTTTGGATGCGATATAAATTAAGAGTAGAACATAGTACCACTGCCCTAGCAATATTTCTCTTACATAACAGCAGGACATTTAACTCCATTTTATTTATTTTTTAGTTGATGCCAAGATCGTAGCAATAGCAACCTGTGATGACGTCATGCGTTTCTACGCGGATGGTGTTTTAATGGCACGCAACGATAATTGGGCATTACCAAAACAAGTAGACCTTCCTGACAACACGACAGTTCTTGGAGTATATTGTTTGGACACAGGAGGCATTAGTGGTATCCACGTCACTTTCACTTTAAATCAGACATATACAACGGACACATCATGGAAATGTTCAGCAAAGTTTGAAGAAAACTGGAGTACTCCGGGGTAAGGTATTCACCAAACGGGGGGCCAGCTGAAAAGTTCTAAGCCTGTCCGTTAAAAACCTATACAAAGTCGATGGTTTCCATGTATTTTTTTTTACATAGCTCCCTTTGTGTTGTACACAATTTTCCCAGCAATGTTGCAAGGTCTTCAGCCACCATAAAAATGTCGTTCACCATGTCATGAAACCGGGTAATATTTTCGTGAATGGTTGCTGTTGGTGAACTTCCAGAACGCGGATCATCGTCAAGACTGTCACTGTCACGCTTAAATTGCAAAGCCCACTTCTTTACTTTGGAAAAGGAGGGAACATTATCTGTCTAGGGGTTAGTCCTTTCATTTCCAGGTACTTGGTGACTGCCCCTGTCTTATAGCCAGTTATGTCTATTTCTGGGGATTTCAATGGGTATGTTGACAAGATGTTCTGGTACGAAGACAATAATAACACTATAGTCGTTATTTTTATGTCTATGATACATTCAATGATTGTACGTGCTGGCAGCAAATGTTTGCTTCAACCCATATGGTCTATCCTTTACAGGCTTCGAACTATTTAATCACCCCTCGAATGTTTAATTGAACACAACGCCTTCCACACGAAGGGGGTTTACATTTGATAGAATCGGTTTAAACATCAAGAATGAGACGCTGGTCGCTAGCCTGATGGTCCCGTGTTCGATCCTAGTGTTGACAGAGAAAGTTCATCCAGATTTTCCGGCTTGGTTTCCCCTTGTCAGTGGTGCAGGACGGAAGACCAGGCAAGGGAGAGTAGTCGTCCTGATTAGACAAATACCTGAGGTTCTGTGTTCACATGCACAGAAAAGAACCTTTTGTAGTTGGAATTCAGTATATGAACAGACCCCAGTCCAGTATCAAGTGGACGTTAACACCCACCCCTCTCTCTCTCTCTCTTTGTTAGTTTTGAGGACGGAAACTGGAGTGCTGCCTCAATAGTTTATGAAACACTGTACTATCGAACCGATTGGATATGGACAGCTGGCTACAATGGAAAAGACAAAAAAGTATATTGTAGGAAGAAAATAAAAGGTTGGTCCCTTTATTACATTACTATATAGATGTCACAAGTCCCTTTATCGTATTACGATATTGATGCCACAAGGCTGGGAGGGAGTTTGCGTAATTTATAAAGAGTCAAAAATGAAAACTCGAATTTGAAATTTATATAATTAGAATGGGATAAAAAGAAACCTATCTGAATCATGTTAAATCCATTGCCATCTACAATATGGTAGGAGTAAAACCTCTAAAGAAATATCAGTCCAAAATATGCCGAATTAAAAATTTGTCAAAAATAGACATCGGTATGTTCTCTGAGGAAGAAGGTCTGTTTACACGGACAGCTGCTGTCACCCTTGTACGCTGTATGATCAAAGAACTTTAATATCGGGGCTTAACCAAATGCCCCCCCCCCTCCATAAAATAAATCTGGTCTGCCCTCTGTTTGCCGCCCCCCCCCCCCCAATAATTTTAGAAAATAAAAAAAATTGTGATGCGTTTCGGTAATCAATATCTTCTACGGTGATTAAATCCCACATCCCACTCAGTCATAGACTTGCATGTTGGGTGATTTCTTACCAAGTCCATCCTCCTGTAAACCTACTTGAGAAGTTCTTTTTACGATCCTCAAAGGTTTTGGGTATAGGATCAACGCGACGAGAATATGAATTCACTTGATACACTCACTCCGTTCGTTTGACACCTCCCTCTCTGTTCGGGTAATCTGGTGATTTTGCAACGAATAGTATCTGGCCAGCTCTATTTATCTCGACGACCAGTGTCTGAAATGCTGTCTGGCTGCATTTCCGGTAGTCTATTTCACAAAATATAATAGCGAAAATATTCATTCACTTTGAGTCACTCACTCCGCCCGCTTAACACTTTCTTTTCTGGTCGGATAAACTAGTGATTTGGCGACAGCCGGTATCTGGTAAGCTCTATTTATCTCGACGATAAATGCCTGAAACACTGCCAGACTGCATTTCGGCCAGTCTACTTTTCAAATTATTGGGGATCTCTCTGAGGTTCGTAAGTCCGTTCATTTGACACTTTCCTCTCTGGGGTCGGAAAGACTAGTGATCAGGCGACAGACGGCATCCGATCAGCTCTATTTATCTCTACGATCGTTGCCTGCATACTGTCCGGCAGCATTGCTAACAGACTACTTTTCAAGATTTCTTGAGGAAGTCCCAGAAGGCCTCACTACTTTGGCAAGGGTACTTCGTTGAGGTTCGCAAGTCCGTTCGTTTGACATTTTGTTCTCTTGTCGGATAAACTAGTGATCAGGCGACGGACAGTATGTGGTCAGATCTAATTATCTAGACGTTCGGTGCCTGACTGCAAACTGTCAGACAGCATTTCCGACAGTGTATTTTTCAAAATTTTCCCGGGGAGGTCCCCCATACCCTCCGTAAGGACTCCCTTTTTTGGCGCTCGTAAGTGGGATTCGTCAAGGTTCGCAAGTCCGTTCGTTTGACACTTTACCTCAACGATCATTGTCTGAAATACTGCCAGGCTGCATTTTCGGATGCCCCTTTACCCCTAGTTGATGCTTGTACCTTTGTCCCCTTGACTTTCGACTTTGCCCTAGCTTTGCCCCTCCAACCACCGACGGCTGGCGCCGCCACTGAATGCATCAGTTTCAAACCTGGTCATGAATACTTCGGAGAGTAGTGGCGAAAAGTGGGTTTACTCACAGGTCGTTTAGTTCCTGACTTAATCATACTCCCTTAACCATGTGTCAATATATGGTATGTTATGGCTCACATAGACGCCAAATCGCCTCAACCATGTGCCATAGAACTCAAAATGTCCCAGTATTGACTCCGTGATATAACTAATCACCAGAATGTGTATAGAAATGGTTTCCGAAAATGATATATTTTGTTACCAAACTCGATCATACTATGATAAGTGGATAAGAATTGTCGGTCATTTTGGATTTTGGCCGATTTGACCAATTTGGGCACAGATTGCGGACTTTATTTTGGGTGATAATATATGTCTAGACCGACCTAAACCGTGGCCGGCACTTTTATTGCAACAATTGCCCGTAATGTTGCGAAATTGAGTTTGAATGCCTGATCTAAAAAGAACCGAGATCTTTTGGGAGATATATTTCAGGTTTCGCCAAAACCGGATGTGGACGGACAGAGGCGACGACATAATACGTCCACATGAAAATGTGGGCGCATAAAAATTGTTTTTTTGATAATATTAGGTTATAACACTTACACAAGGTTTCTTTATCAAAGAAGGCGCGTTTTTGTTTGTTTAGTATTAATTTTGTTATGTATATATTTCAGTTGAACCAATAATAAAAGCGTTATCATCAGATGCTGTTGACAACATAATAGATGAAAGCTCCAGGGTAACCTTTACCTGTTCTGTTGAGAGTTTCCCGGTGGCGCGTGTATCCTGGTCCAGATCACAACAAGGGGGACAACTCTATTCTGGTAGTCAATATACCATACCTAAAGCTAGTTGTCAACATTCAGATAACTATACCTGCACAGCTAGTAATGATATTGGCCAACCTGTATCTAAAACTATTCCATTCTTTGTTAGATGTAAGTATACAAGGACACAATTCAGTAAACGTTAATTATATCACCCTTACGATGTGATGCGGCGGTGTGTGATTGCGATTCATACAACATATAGCTGAGAATTGCATGAACAAGGCGACGTAAGCGGCTTTGTGATCGGGTATTTCCTGGTATAATGTCCTTTTCAGTAACGGTTTCAAAGCTTCATTTGCCCAGTCAGATTAGAACAGTAGGACTTTAAACTCTATTTCATTTCATTTATCTCATGGGTTTGCGGTGGCCACTGATACCCACAATATAAACTGGAGAAATTATATTTGATCAGAAGAGCTGCCAAAGTACTGTCAACCGCCAGCACTGATCTAATATTCATTTTCACTTACAAATTGTTGTGATATTTTAGGTGCCCCAGTTGTTATAACTAAGGATGTTATTGTTGCACCACGTGGAGAAACGGCTACGCTATCAATCCACGTTTTAGCTTATCCACTTCCGGTATTCACCTGGTATTATCACCAACAAGATGTCCGCCACCAACCAATTACCATGGTTACAGGTTCCAGAAGTAAACAAACAAATGATGGTCTATCATCAACATTAACTATACAAGATGTTAAATACGAAGATAGCGGCATTTATACAGTTCATGTTATCAATAGTGTGGGTACCACCTCCAAGACGTACACACTATCTGTCATCTCTAATGGAGACGATGTAAACGAAACTGTCGATGATAATTCGCGTAAAGAAGACACGGTAAAGGAAGCTGTCGATGACAAGCCGTGTAAAGAGGACACAGTAAAGGAAGCTGTCGATTATAAGCTAGGACTAGGAGTTGGTATAGCTATTGGTGTTGGCATTGGTCTGGTTGTTTCTGGTGTGTTATGTCTTATTATATGGGGTATCAGGAAGAGAAGAGGTGCCATCTCGTGTAAGTTTTCTATATTTTTCTTGGTTCTTAAATAAAAACCAAACCACTCCTCTGTTGAAGTGGGTTTAAACGTCCCACTTTTCTGCACTAGCCTGTATTATGAAGATGGGGATCGTGCTGAACACTAAAGTCTTCTACCAAACGACGTTATTGGCAACACGCGAACATCAAGGCCAAATACAGTTTCATGGTTTGCTACAGAGACTGTTGTGCACGATGCAACGTAGGCTTATCTTTCTAGAACTGCGAATACCACATCGTTTTGGTGCACAGAGGAATGCGTGTAAATTGACTTTCCGGTATATTAGCAAAAGTAAAAGGTTTTCGAGTAATTTAGTTCAATTTTGTTTTTTATTTTCAGCAAATGATAGAAACGTTGTTAATGACACAGTAAGCCCGGAGTCCAGAGATATTACCACCAGACATTTTAATAGTCCTGGGAACACTGATGATTCCCCCGTCTACGAAGAAATGGATGAACAGATTATGAACCACCAACCGAACATGTATCTACCTCTCTCGAACAAGAGACGGGGTCATTGAGTCTTATCTCAATACACACAACTACATCGTCAAAATTACGAAATGACTTGAACAAACTATCGAAAAACAACAAAACTTTCTTACCTCCTTCAACTAAAGAATAGAATTGCGCCGTTTTAAATGGCAAAAAGAGAGAATAATATCTTGTGTCGAGCAAAATCGACACGATTTGAAGATGCTGAACATTTTCGCCTCTGGTGTATGAAAAACACAATACATTTGTTATCATTACACTAGGTATTAATTAGACCACTTGCTTTTGGCATGGATAATCAGGAGACATCTAATAACATCTTTAAAAAAGTCTATGAATACTTTAATGTCACCAGACATGTTAATATTTAAAGAGATTTTATTTTCTGAACAATTTTTTTTATCATGTTATAAACTAGGACTTCCCCCTTTTCATTTACTTTGAATTGCGTGTACATAACTTATCTTCTTTTTTATATGATTTTCACCATTATTTCATAATATGTACAAAACAGTTTATAATGTGTTTTATATTCCTTGTATAAGTAGAGGGGTGATGTAGGCTATGCCTGTTACGTGATTCGCTTTCATATATTTAAAAACAAATTGTTTACACCCCTCCCCCCTAAAAAAAATCTAAAAAACTGTTTTATGGTATGCCGCAAGTCCCTGTATTGGCTCCAATCTGATTTTGAAATTTGCAAATCCAAACTGTGTATTGACCAGCGCATTTTGTAAGCAAACAGGGACTGGGATATAAGGCGAAGTCGTCTACCCTCGAGCGAGACATTTTTTGAAAACCCTTTACGGGAGTTTTTTGGATATGGACACGCGCTGTGCTTTGTGTTACAATTGTGATTTTAGCTGAATAGTACCAACTACCAAATAGTACCAACAATTGGCATTTTTCGGTGTACATCATTGATATTTCCCGACTGGGACGATTCTTGGCAGCAGAAGGGCATTTGCCTGGTGTCTATGATTCTCCCAAAAAGGGGAACCACGAACGCCAAAATTATTCATAATGAGACTTGGTGATCGGGATCCCTATTATTTTTTTTTATTTTGCTGTAAAAATTAGAACTACCGGAACATTCACAATGTGCTGATAATACGAGGATGTGTCTACTTAAATGCTATCTAAAGACATGTGTCAATTCTATTCACTTGATTTATTAACTATTCACTTATCTGTGTCCTTTTTTTTCCTTTTTTTTGGTATTTGAAAATAATAATCGCCATTTTTTTCCTTTTTTTGGGTATTTGAAAATAATAATCGCCAATTCTATTCACTTGATTTATTAACTATTCACTTATCTGTGTCCTTTTTTTTTGGTATTTGAAAATAATAATCGCCATATTCATCATTGACTATTTCTATCTCTTGTTATGTTTTGTTTGATGCAGACATATTTTACTTTTTAAAATTAAAGTATAACCACGAAATTGAAAGTTGCAGTGTAATGCAACACCACTGCTCGAGCTGCCCCTATACCGCAAATATTAGCCAGGGACAGCGATCAGAAAAAAAATACCAGCCCTAATGCAGCCACCTATCGCGAACAGACGAGCAAACTACTAGGCCTAGTGTAGCCACCAACCGCGAACAGACAAACGACCAGCCCTAGCGTAGCCACCAACCGCGAACAGACGAACAAACTACTAGCCCTAGTGTAGCCACCAGCCGCGAACAGAAAAACGATATAATAGTTTACATCGGGCCCTCCGGTTTGCTCCCACAGCCAAAGACCCCTACACACAAGTAAATTATTGAAATAAAATCCAGTCTCTCTCGCTCACTTATCCTAGGTTCCTTAAAGGTCAATTCTCTGCAACACACAGTATTAAATTTACAAAGCGAACCATCACAACACTGAAATATGGGAAGCACTGTGGCAATACAAGGATTCCACAACCACCTGTAGTGAGATCAAACATTCAATCACGTGGTTACTGATCTAGATCGCTTTTATAGTCAGGTTTCCCCAGTTACTGTTGATAGGCAGAGGGACGACAAAATACAGAGGTCCAACCGTGTCTGTAAAAGAATTAGGAAACGTCGCCACTCGGGCAAAATATCCCCGATAGCACACTGCATGCCGTATCTTCATCTTCAGTAACCCTGGAGACTGAAGGAAAACAAGGCGCCAAACCCCATTTTATTCCATTTGTGATGGATTTGACAACATCGCAAGACACTGGTGCCTTATTGCTTCTATTACCAAGCTCCGTGTAAGTTTATTCCTAGTTCCGTGGCAACTCCGCAGACACGAAGAAGAGGAATTAACTTTGGTCGAGTATTTAGTTACAGGGTGTCTTATTTGGAGAAATTATATTTATTTGTTTTTATTTCTTAAAGTCAATGCCAAACATGCTAAAATGTTAGTTAATTAATCACATTGGGGATTATGAAAGTGTAAATTCTTATCATAACAATCTATAACTCCATTATTACATTTGTAATCCATTTTTATCCCTGAAAGCTGTATTCCCAGAAAGGCGTCCATACTGTAGAGCAGACGAGCCCTATAGATTTTCAAATTTTGGGAGAAGCATTCGGATCGTAAAACATATGAACTTTCGGCACTTTCTTACGTGTAACCGTCGTCACAGCCCGGTCAGGACAGAAAAGTAAGAAGTTAAACCCAATTTTATTGCCCTTTTCTTATGTGCATGAAAAGCTCGGCAACACGACAGTGATCAGTTTGGTTGAAAGCATAATTAATCCTTAACAAATGTGACCCACATTTAAGTTTTCCTTTCGATAAGCTATTGACTGGCTATCCCTTTTTCGGCGATTTGAGTACCTTTGTTCGTTCGTGTTTTTTCAGCACAAACAGTGTCGGACTGGGCCCACCTGTTCACCTGTCCGTGACAGGTGGGCCGCAGCTCATAGACCTACTTGTGTGGGCCTTGGTCAATGTCCTGAAAGGTGGGCCTTTGGCCAACCAGTCCGGCACTGAGCACAAACTACCTAAGATCTATTTGAATTAAACAGAGATACGTGTAAATGATAGGAATTGAAATGTGGTTTAACGTCCTACTGCTGTGCTCCTAAACTGGGCTAATGAAGACGGGCATACGCCATACAGTGTGTGTAAGACTATATGGCCTATATTCAGTAGAGGTTAGCTGGGTTGTCTATGAAAGAAGTTCTGTAAGGTAAGTCGGATAATCCAAATATGGTTATCACATGCGTTAGAAACGTGGTTAGCTACCCTCCTATACTAGGCGTTCATTTAAGTACACAGTCTTGAAATCCAGGGCAGCATCTGAGCAGTTGACCAATCCAATAATACCGACTCATGCACGTAACCTCGTTTAAAAGAATGTGCGCGATTTTAGTTTCTCCAGATATCATAATGAGACTGTAGGAAATAGACATCATTCGGAGTTCAGGGGATCACCATACCTATGGCTTCCTCAGCTTAGAGGCGTAGGGTGTAGACATATCCTAGCGTGAACATCATGTAGAACTATACTATTCAAAAAAAGTAGGGGATATTTGATTTTGGGGGCATAATACTAAAATATGCAAATGACTACGAAAAAAGTCACTATGGAACCTAACAGAAGAAACATTTCCAGTTACATGTGACGCCCAAACGCACCAATAGCTACCGCATGGAATGCAGGTAATGCTTGGGATCATCATGGGGGTCCAACCCAAGATTTGCACGACTCTGACTTTGAATGTTACAGTCATTATGGCATTGAATTCCAGGGTGGAAACATCAGTTTAATTGTTTTAGTGACCAGAAAACAAATTTTAATATGCGTCGGCTGACCCAAAATGAAAGGTTACGTGCCCTTGGCATGCTACAGATCGGCACAACACAGGCGGTTGCGGCGCGGACGATGAATGTTTCTCAGTCTGTCATAAGCAGGCTATGGTCAAGATACCGTGATACACAATCTGTACAGGACAGACCACGCTCAGGTCGACCAAGGGCGACAACTCAAGCCCAGGATCGATTTATCCGTATCTTGGCCTTGAGAAATCGTGTCATCACAGCAAATCAGATCAGCGCTCGTCTTCAAACAGACACTGGTGTGAGAGTGAGTGGCCAGACGATTCGGAATCGACTGCATAGGGTCACCTTCGCGCCCGACGTCCTCGCATGATCCCTTGTTTGAGAGATCATCACATTCAGGCAAGACGTCGTTGGTGTAGGGATCGTCAACACTGGGATAATCGACGCTGGAGCAATGTGATGTTTTCAGATGAGTCAAGGTTCACTGTGACCCACATTTAAGTTTTCCTTTCGATAAGCTATTGACTGGCTATCCCTTTTTCGGCGATTTGAGTACCTTTGTTCGTTCGTGTTTTTTCAGCACAAACAGTGTCGGACTGGGCCCACCTGTTCACCTGTCCGCGACAGGTGGGCCGCAGCTCATAGACCTACTTGTGTGGGCCTTGGTCAATGTCCTGAAAGGTGGGCCTTTGGCCAACCAGTCCGGCACTGAGCACAAACTACCTAAGATCTATTTGAATTAAACAGAGATACGTGTAAATGATAGGAATTGAAATGTGGTTAAACGTCCTACTGCTGTGCTCCTAAACTGGGCTAATGAAGACGGGCATACGCCATACAGTGTGTGTAAGACTATATGGCCTATATTCAGTAGAGGTTAGCTGGGTTGTCTATGAAAGAAGTTCTGTAAGGTAACCTGCTTAATATATGATAGCTAGTACCAGTGATAACAAGAACTATGTCTGGAAGTTTAAAATGGGGCAATGACATCATAAGTCGGATAATCCAAATATGGTTATCACATGCGTTAGAAACGTGGTTAGCTACCCTCCTATACTAGGCGTTCATTTAAGTACACAGTCTTGAAATCCAGGGCAGCATCTGAGCAGTTGACCAATCCAATAATACCGACTCATGCACGTAACCTCGTTTAAAAGAATGTGCGCGATTTTAGTTTCTCCAGATATCATAATGAGACTGTAGGAAATAGACATCATTCGGAGTTCAGGGGATCACCATACCTATGGCTTCCTCAGCTTAGAGGCGTAGGGTGTAGACATATCCTAGCGTGAACATCATGTAGAACTATACTATTCAAAAAAAGTAGGGGATATTTGATTTTGGGGGCATAATACTAAAATATGCAAATGACTACGAAAAAAGTCACTATGGAACCTAACAGAAGAAACATTTCCAGTTACATGTGACGCCCAAACGCACCAATAGCTACCGCATGGAATGCAGGTAATGCTTGGGATCATCATGGGGGTCCAACCCAAGATTTGCACGACTCTGACTTTGAATGTTACAGTCATTATGGCATTGAATTCCAGGGTGGAAACATCAGTTTAATTGTTTTAGTGACCAGAAAACAAATTTTAATATGCGTCGGCTGACCCAAAATAAAAGGTTACGTGCCCTTGGCATGCTACAGATCGGCACAACACAGGCGGTTGTGGCGCGGACGATGAATGTTTCTCAGTCTGTCATAAGCAGGCTATGGTCAAGATACCGTGATACACAATCTGTACAGGACAGACCACGCTCAGGTCGACCAAGGGCGACAACTCAAGCCCAGGATCGATTTATCCGTATCTTGGCCTTGAGAAATCGTGTCATCACAGCAAATCAGATCAGCGCTCGTCTTCAAACAGACACTGGTGTGAGAGTGAGTGGCCAGACGATTCGGAATCGACTGCATAGGGTCACCTTCGCGCCCGACGTCCTCGCGTGATCCCTTGTTTGAGAGATCATCACATTCAGGCAAGACGTCGTTGGTGTAGGGATCGTCAACACTGGGATAATCGACGCTGGAGCAATGTGATGTTTTCAGATGAGTCAAGGTTCACTGTTGATTTTTTGGACAGACGTAGGAGGGTGTGGCGTCGTCGAAACGAGCGCTTCCAAGACGTTAACGTCATCAGACATGATCGATTTGGGGGTGGTTGTGTTATGGTGTGGGGAAGCATCACTGTTGCTGGAAGAACGGCTTTACATGTTGTTGCAGGGCGTGTTACAGGCCAGTACTACCGGGACAACATCTTGGCAGTCCATGTTGTGCCGTTCGTACGACGTCATGGCCACCGTTTCATCTTCCAGGATGACAACGCAAGATGTCACAGGGCCAGGATCGTTACAGGTTACCTCCAACAACAGAACATCACCACATTACCTTGGCCAGCACTGAGTCCCGACCTCTCCCCCATCGAGCATGTCTGGGACATGCTTGGACAGAGGTTACGTCAACGTCAATAACGTCCTGCCAATGTCCAAGAACGTGCTGCTGCGTTGCAACAGGAATGGGACAATCTGGACCAAAATGACCTTAGACGTCTCATTAGGAGTATGCCACGTCGGATCAATGCTTGTTTGGCAAACAGAGGAGGATTTACCCGTTACTGACTTTGTTGTGATGCTGTGGTAACTTTGCTGTTTGACCCCGGGTATCATTGTACCCTTATAATGGTCAGTCTGTGCCTTACTTAGTCTAACGATCATTTGGAATAAATCGATGAATGTGAACTTCATTTCATTTTGTCATTTGTTTCTTCGTCAGTTTCATTACGTGACTTTAATAACACTTAAAAATCAAATATCCCCTACTTTTTTTGAATAGTATATCAAGAAGTATGTGTCTCTTGCCACGTTTGAGTTGTTAGGTCTGAGTTAAAACGGATATTAAACTCAGACCGTGGATATTTTAATAACTCCTAAAGTAACTATCATAGATATTCTAGTTTCCTGTATGTAACCCTCTATAGTTTATCTTCTATCCTGAACAGTTATTGAAACCATGAGTATAATTCAAATTGATCTTGAATAAAATTATTGATCACAGTTATTTTTAGACGTCGTTTGGTAATTTTAAAAAATGCGATGTCAACTGAATTCGAAAAGAATGTTAAGATGGGGAATATATGTTATTAGTGATTATTCAAACACATGGAATGACAATTTTGAAATGCCATTCTGAAAGTATTTGTATTTATTGTATTTAATGCATGTTAGATGGCGACGTTAATAAGCACCTGCGATTTACAAAGGGCCATTCAGTTTTAAATGTTCCTTGGGCATTTCCTTTACCCTAAAACCTAAACGCTATCGTTATAATCGTCAATAAATAAAATAAAATAAATAATCTTCCTGTCGACATCTTTAATTTTGTGTTCTGACATCTACCAGGATATAACGTGAATTACTCTCGCCTGTAACATGTATAAGATGTTATTATTTTGACCTGGAAGGGTTTTGTTTTACGATTATGCTATGAATTAAAGGAGCTAAATCGATAATATTTGGGACGTATGGAATACACAAATGGGTGGCGACGCATATAATAGTGTAATATGAATGTATATAAACTGATTTTACATTCAATCATTTCCACTTACTATAATTTCAAATCAGTTATGTCCGGCGAAATACGCCAGAAGTCTACATAAATCGAATGGCAATCTTTAGCGTCTGGTTATTGCAATCTTCGCAGAGAGTATTTATTGTGCATGCTCTCCAGATGAGAATATGTGGTCACTGTTAGACCTGACTTGTGGAATATGTCTAGCCTCGTTCTTTGAGTCCCTTACTAATGGCGATGAAACGCATTATGGTACGCGATTCGTGTGCCAATGGTAAAATGTTTATTTTGTTTTAAATATTGGATATCAGAAGCCGGTATTTTCCCGATAAGATCACAACATCAATGTTGATTTAAATTGACAAATAATTCGTGTTTTCTATGCCGAAGACTTTGAATTCTTTTGAATTAGAGACAGGTACTTTAAAGATACTTGAATAATTAGAACACGAGACGCGACAGTTCTGAGGATAATTCAAGAATAGTTGAGTGGACATTAGATCGCATGTAAATACGAAACAGGAACATTCAGTTAAAACTGTTTATCAAATATTTAGGGATTTTCTTAACATATACTAAAATTTTGTTGACTGTAACTAGGGGTCGGATAGATTTTTGAAAAAAAAGTCATATACATGAGGGAATCACGGTGTCTAAGTTGATAAGACCCTGACTCGCTAGCCTGGAGGTCGGGTGTTCGATCTCTGCATTGGCCGAGAAAGTTCATCCCGATTTTCTGGCGTGGTTTCCCCTTGACAGTGATGCAAAAAGGAGGGCCTGCGACAAGGAGATCTGTCTAGGCGTTCGGATGGGACAACAACTGAGTTCCCGTGTACACATTGGCGTGCACATAAAAGATCCCTTGTAAGTTGGAATTCTGCCCGGGCAAAATTTCCCTCATAGCACACTGTATGGCGTATGCCCGTCTTCATTAGCTCAATTTAGGACGCTAAACCACATTTCAATTGCTATCATTTACATGTATCTCTGTTTAATTCGAATTGATCTGAGGTAGTTTGTGCTCAGTGCCTGACTGGTGTGCCAAAGGCCCAACTGTCAGGTCATTGAACAAGGCCCACACAAGTAGGACTACGAGCAAAGGCACGTCACAAGCACGTTGAAGGCGTCCGAGGGGGAAGGGGTCTGGGTTCTCCCCCAGGAAAATTTTGAAAATTGAAAACTGCAAACCCATTTTCCAAGCATTTCAAACCAAAGCAGAAGAAGGCAAATTTTTGATTTCTGATACAATTAGATAACAGAATGACCTAAGAGCACTATCATTAGATGAATTTGAGAATTCTCTTGAGTGTCAAGAACAAAAACCATTTATTCTCCGTGGGACCTCTCCCTTTCTTTTTTCTTTTCTTTATAGGCTTAGGCGGTAGGCCCACTTTTTTGATGAGCTGAGGCCCACCGGTCATGAATAGGCGGGCCAAGTCCGGCACTGTTTGTGATGAAAAAACACGAACGAACAAAGGTACTCAAATCGCCGAAAAAGGGATAGCCAGTCAATAGCTTATCGAAAGGAAAACTTAAATGTGGGTCACATTTGTTAAGGATTAATTATGCTTTCAACCAAACTGATCACTGTCGTGTTGCCGAGCTTTTCATGCACATAAGAAAAGGGTAATAAAATTGGGTTTAACTTCTTACTTTTCTGTCCCAGACTGGGCTGTGACGACGGTTACACGTAAGAAAGTGCCGAAAGTTTATATGTTTTACGATCCGAATGCTTGTCCCCAAATTTGAAAATCTATAGGGTTCGTCTGCTCTAAAGTATTAAAATGGATCAAAAATGTAATAATGGAGTTATAGATTGTTATGACAAGAATTTACACTTTCATAATCCATAATGTGATTAATTAACTAACATTTTAGCATGTTTGCCATTGACTTCAAGAAATAAAAACAAATAAATATAACTTCTCCAAATAAGACACCCTGTCTAAATACTCGACCAAAGTTAATTCCTCTTCTTCGTGTCTGCCGAGTTGCCACGGAACTAGGAATAAACTTACACGGAGCTTGGTAATAGAAGCAATAAGGCACCAGTGTCTTGCGATGTTGTCAAATCCATCACAAATGGAATAAAATGGGGTTTGGCGCCTTGTTTTCCTTCAGTCTCCAGGGTTACTGAAGATGAAGATACGGCATGCAGTGTGCTATCGGGGATATTTTGCCCTTGTGGCGACGTTTCCTAATTCTTTTACAGACACGGGTGGACCTCTGTATTTTGTCGCCCCTCTGCCCATCAACAGTAACTGGGGAAACCTGGCTATAAAAGCGATCTAGATCAGTAACCACGTGACTGAATGTTTGATCTCACTACAGGTGGTTGTGAAATCTTTGTATTGCCACAGTGCTTCCTATATTTCAGTGTTGTGACTGTGAGCTTTGTGAATTTAATACTGTGGGTTGAAGAGAACTGACCCCAAAGGAACCTATGATAGGCGAGTGAAAGAGACGGGGTTTTAAAATCAATAATTTACTTGAGTGTAGGGGTCTTTGGCTGTGGGAGCAAACCGGAGGATCCGAAGTAAACTCCCGAAACCGGACAGGCGATCCAGCAGGAGCAGGAGGAAGCCATCTATTTCGAAACCAGCACATCCTGTTCAAATGGGAAGTTTACATAGCAAGGCAACAGTTTCAAACAGATTATGCTTTGGTCATTTTGAGACAAACAAAAGGTACTTTAACTATTATATCTTTTTTCTTTCGCGGTTGCTGGCAACACTAGGGCTGGTCGTTTGTCTGTTCGCGATTGGTGGCTGCACCAGGGCTGGTATTTCTTTTCTGATCGCTGTCCCTGGTTAATATTTGCGGTATAGGGGCAGCTCGAGCAGTGGTGTTGCATTATACTGCAACTTTCACTTGCATGGTTATCCTTTAATGAATAATTCAAAGTAAAATATGTCTGCATCAAACAAAACAAGAGATAAAATTAATCAATGATAAATATTATTTTCAAACAAAAAAAAAGAAAAAAAAAGACAAAACATAAGTGAATAGTTAATAAATCAAGTGAATAGAATTGAAAAATGTCTTTAGATAGCATTTAAAGTAGAAACATCCTCGTATTATCAGCACATTGTGAATGTTCCGGTAGGGTAGTTCTAATTTTTACCGAAAAATAAAAAAAAAAATAATAGGGAAATATATGGATCCCGATCACCAAGTCTCATTATCCCTAATTTTGGCGTTCGTGGTTCCCCTTTTTTGAGAATCATAGACACCAGGCAAATGCACTTCTGCTGCCAAGAATCGTCACAATGGGGAAATATCAATGATATACACCGAAAAATTTCCATTGGTACTATTATAATAATAATAATAATAATAACTTTATTTAGTGAGGATAGTCCCCTTAGCACAAGTGTACTAATTTTCAGGGGGTTCCTCCTACTCTACAATATGTATTATATATATACATAGATATATAGTAACATGCAAATACAAAACAGATAGAGACCCCCCCCCCCCACACACCTCCTCCAAAGCAGAAACAACAAAAATAAAGTAATAATCATTATGAAATAAAATATGCAGCTATGTTATACACAATCTACTGCTCCCCTTCCCCCTACCTCCAAAACAAAAGCAACAAATGTAATAATAATTATATAATAAAACATGCAGCTGTATTATACACAATCTAATGCTCCCTGCCCCATACCCCCACCTTACCCCCCCCCCCCAAAAAAAAAAGTAAGATAATAATTATATAATAAAACATGCAGCTGTATTATACACAATCTAATGTAAGATAATAAGTATGAAATTAAACATGCAACTACGTTATATACAATATACATGGTGAATCTACTTTTCTTTTACAAATTTATTTAAGTATTTTTTAAAGGGAAATGTTGATGTATCTTGTTTTATTTGAAGAGGTAAGGAATTCCAAAGATTAGAGGCCGAAAAATGAAAAGTACGCGTCATTGGTGTTTTTTGCACTTTGGGGTGTTGAGTTTCTGTTGAGTTTCAGATCTTAAAGTTAACTCGGTATTTGTACAATTAGAGCGTTCATCAAATAAATTAAAAAGATACTCGGGTGATTTTTCTTTCATAATTTTAAACGTTAGCATTCCAATATAGTTGGTACTATTCAGCTAAAATCACAATTGTAACACAAAGCACAGCGCGCGTCCATATCCCAAAAAAAACTCCCGTAAAGGGTTTTCAAAAAATGTCTCTCGCTCGAGGGTAGACGACTTCTTCTTATATCCCAGTGCCCCTGGTGGCTTACAAAATGCGCTGGTCAATACACAGTTTGGATTTGGAAATTTCAAAATCAGATTGGAGCCAATACAGGGCCTTGCGGTAACCATCAAACAGTTAATTTAGATTTTGTTTACGTGGGAGGGGGTGTAAACAATTTGTTTTTAAATATATGAAAGCGAATCAAGTAACAGGCATAGCCTATATCACCCCTTCTGCGTATACAAGGAATATAAAACACATTATAAACTGTTTAGTACATATTATGAAATAAAAGTGAAAATCATATAAAGATAATAAGTTATATACACGCAATTCAAAACAAATGAAAAAGGTGAAGTGCTAGTTTATACCATGATTAAAAATTGTTCAAAAAATAATGTCTGGTGACATCAAAGTATTCATGTACTTTTTTAAAAGATGTTATAATATGTTTCTTGATTATCCATGTCAAAATAGTGTTTTAATTAATTGCTGGTGTAATGGTAAAAGATGTTTAACATCTTCAAATCGTGTGGATTTTGACGATGTAGTTGTGTGTATTGAGATAAGACTCAATGACCCCGTCTCTTGTTCGAGAGAGGTAGATACATGTTCGGTTGGTGGTCCATAGTCTGTGCATCCATTTCTTCGTAGACAGGGGAACTAGAGGTATATGGCGTGTTTGCATGTTCTCCAGAATCATCAATGTCTGGTGGTAATATCTCTAGACTGGGAGCTTACTGGGTCATTAATACCGTGTCCATCATTTGCTGAAAATAAAACAAAATTGAACTAAATTACACGGAAACCATTTCAAATAATCAATATACCAACCTGTCCTCGCATTTCACACGTTCGTATGGAAACGAATAAATATCTTTTACTTTTGTTAATATACCGGAAGGTCAATTTACACGCATTCCTCTTAGAAAGATCAGCCGGTATTTGGCTTTGATGTTCGCGTGTTGCCAATAACATCGTTTGTTAGAAGCCTTTGGGGTTCAGCACGATCCCCATCTTCATATTACAAATTAGTGCACAAAAGTTTGAGGTTTAAACCCACTTCAACAGAGGAGTGGTCCGTTTTTGGGAACCAAGAAATATATAGAAAACTTACACGAGCTGGCATCTGTTCTCTTCCTGATGCCCCATAAAATAAGATATAACACACCAGAAACAACCAGACCAATGCCAACACCAATAGCTATACCAACTCCTAGTCCTAGCTTGTCATCGACAGCTTCCTTTACTGTGCCCTCTTTACACGGCTTGTCATCGACAGCTTCCTTTACCGAGTCTTCTTTACGCGACTTATCATCGACAGTTTCCTTTACATCGTCTTCATTAGAGATGACAGATAGTTTGTGTGTATAGGACGTGGTACCCAGACTATTGGTAACATGAACTGTATAAATGCCGCCATCTTCGTATGTAACATCTTGTATAGTTAATGTTGATGATAGACCATCATTTGTTTGTTTACTTCTAGACCCTGTAACCATGGTAATTGGTTGGTGGCGGACATCTTGTTTGTGATAATACCAGGTGAATACCGGAAGTGGATAAGCTAAAACGTGAATTGATAGCGTAGCCGTTTCTCCACGTGGTGCAACAATAACATCCTTAGTTATAACAACTGGGGTACCTAAAATATCACAACAATTTGTCAATGAAAATGAATGTTAGATCAGTGCTGGCGGTTGACAGTACTTTCGCAGCTCTTCTGATCAAATATAATTTCTCCAGTTTATATCAGTGGCCACCGCAAACCCATGAAATAAATGAAATGAGTTTATAGTCCTACTGTTTTAATCTGCCTGGGCAAATAAAGCTTTGAAACCGTTACTGAAAAGGACATTATACCAGGAAATATCCGATCACAAGGCCGCTTACGTCGCCTTGTTCATGCAATTCTCAGCTATATGTTGTATGAATCGCAATCACACACTGCCGCATCGCATCGTAAGGATGATATAATCCACGTTTTCTGAATTGTGTCCTTATATACTTACATATGACAACGAGTGGAATGGTTTTTGATACAGGTTGACCAATACCATTACTAGCTGTACAGGTATAGTTATCTGTATGTTGACAACTGGCTTTAGGTATGGTATATTGACTACCAGAATAGAGTTGTCCCCCTTCTTGTGATCTGGACCAGGATACACTCGCCACCGGGAAACTTTCAACAGAACAGGTAAAGGTAACACTGGAGCTTTCATCTATAATGTTGTCAACAGCATCTGATGATAAGGCTTTTATTATTGGTTCAACTAAAATATATACACAACAAAATTAATACTAAACAAACAAAAACGCACCTTCGTTGATAAAGAAACCTTGTGTACGTGTTATAACCTAATATTATCAAAAAAACAATTTTTATGCGCCCACATTTTCATGTGGACGTATTATGTCGTCGCCTCTGTCCGTCCACAACTTGTTTGTGGACACACTACGGGTTGCAATGTTTATCCGGTTTTGACGAAACCTGAAATATATCTCCGGTATAGAGGTGGGTTGGGATGGCCTAGTGGTCTAGAGTGCCGCGCTTCGACATCTAGCTGGCCGGTCACCTCTGGCTTGCGGCTGTGGTTTCGAACCCAGGTGTGAGCGTATGTGGCATGGAGATAGGGGCGCCTTCTCAACCTCGTGGGTTTCCTCCGGGCACTCCGGTTTCCTCCCACTGCTAAAGACCCCTACGCGCATGCGAATTATTGAAATAAAATTAAAAACCATATGTTAGTCTCGAAATGACCTAGTTTGTGTTGAGTGGACGTTAAACCCCATTTCTCTCTCCCTCTTATGGTTGGTATAGACATATATTATCACCAAAAGTCCGCAATCCGTGCCCAATTAGTTAATTCCGAATATTATGGAAATATCAACCCAGATTGTGACATAAATAAAACTAAGACAAATTAGTTAATTCCGAATATTATGGAAATATCAACCCGGCTGTGACATCTGTTCTGGAAATCAGGACCAGATTGAGCTTGTATGGGGCCCTTACACCATCACTGAAACAAGGACCTTGAGTGCGATTGGTTTGTAGTATCTCTTGATTTGGTTGGAACAGGGGAAGGGCAGTAGAATCATTTTATGAAATATATTCGCCACGTGCTTCAAAAGGCACGACCAGCTTCCGCAGTGACCTGCAGGCTGCTGTCGCAGTAGGCTGAGAGACACTCCAAATGAAATTTAGTTGAACTTGATGAATGTCACTGCATCAGGTCTAAGGTAGGAGTATCGTAAATCACTTAATCACTAAAATGTATACATTGACACCAAACCTGATTCTTATGTAAAATTCGAATATTCCCGCCAAAACTGACCGTCATCTTGAATAACCCCCAATATTGACTCCGCGGTAACACTTATCACGAAAATGTGTATGGAAATGGATATTCAGTTACCTTGAAAACGCATATTTTGATACCAAACTCGATCATATTATAATTGGGTGGAAATCGGAACTTACAAACCAAAACCGGCTGTTTTGGATTTTGGCCAATTTGACCCAATAGGGCACGGATTTCGGACTGGGACATTTTTTAGGAGATAATATAAGTCTAGCTAGACCGACCATAAACCGTGGTCTGCATTTCTATTGCAGCAACTGCCTGCACTTTTGCTATCTTGTCTAGACTATTTCGATATTGGCATGTATCGGATCACAACTTCATGGATTATGGACCCTGACCACGATTGCATCTGTGAACACTCTAGAAGTCAGAATTTTCATCCGCTTTTGATGAAACTTGATATGCATGTTTATAACCCAACGATCTTGATTCCTTTCGATATTCGTGCATATCAGATAGTAACTTTCTGAATTATGGCTCTTGATTTTACAAAAAATCGCGTTTTTAGCTTGTGATCCCTCCAGAGGTCACAATTATTATCCAATTTAAAAAAAAACCCGTTTGAATATATCACCGTTACTCTGTAATGTCAGTTGAGTCCGAATTTTGTGATAATCGGACCAAAACTGCCGAACAAAATGGCCACCTCTCGTAAGCAAATATTTTTTTCCTAAAGTTTTACGTCCACCTCCACCTAGGGTTATATCGTAGACAAACGCAAATAGTGTAAACTATGGTATATGAAAGTTTTGTATATCCTCTAGAGGTTGCAATTTTAATCCGATTTTCATGCAACCTAAAATACATGTTTATAACCCATAGAACGGAAATATTGCATAAATATCATATATCAAGGTTGGACTCCCTCACGGTCACTGTTAGGATCCTATTTTAATGAAACTTGAAATATATGTTTATAACCTAACAGATCTTGGTTTATTTTGATATTTGCGCATATCAGACGGTAACGTCCTTGATCATGACTCTTGATTTTACGACAAATCGCGGGTAGATTCTCTAGATATCACAGTTTTTATCTGATTTTAAAACCCGTTTAAATATATCACCATTCCGCCATAATGAAGGTTTAAATCTAATTTCCAGAAAATCGAAATGAAACTGCTCAACAGAGAGAGAAATAGGGTTAAACGTCCAGTCGACACAAACTAGATCATTTCGGGAGTAACATATGGTTTTTAATTTTATTTCAATAATTCACATGCGCGTAGGGGTCTTTAGCAGTGGGAAGAAACCGGAGTACCCGGAGGAAACCCACGAGGTACTTGCCACGTACAACCGGGGATTTGAAACCACGCCAGTTGACTCAATGGCAGGCCGTATGATACAGCGCGCGCACGCTAACCATTCGGACATCCCCCTCCCCCTAAACTGCTCGACAAATTGTCCACTATTTAAAATAAATCTTTATATCCAAAAGATCTCAGTCCCTGGCGATATTTGCGCATTTCCAATTGTCTGAATAATGACTCTTGATTGTACGAAAAAAAATAACCCCGCTGTTTTTGTCTTATATGTGCATTTTGCATACCGATAGTCCATTGGCCAATCATGCTATTTTACGGAGATTTCTTCTAATAGTTTGGATGCCGCTATGGCGGGAGTGGCGCCAGGCAGGGTAAGCTTACTCTTCTGGACACCTGTTACCACTGTTTGTCGCGTATTTGTTCATTACACTATTTTGCCACGACCGTTTTTTAGGACTTCGAATTTTGAATAATGGATTGGATTGTTCGTACTTGGTTTTATTTTATTTTCTCTTGCAATATGTGTGTTTATCTTGCCTGGCAACTGTTGGTTATTTATATATTTCCTCAAATATGCTTTATGTTATTTCGTTTTATTTATGTCAATTTAATATTGTCTTGCTCTTTAACATGTTTAAAAATGGACATGTTCGAGAACGCAGTTTAGTCCATATTACGATTCTGGCACAGCGGTCCTGAATTTGGTTAAGCCGATATAAATGTTCTTTGATCGTACAGCGTACAACGAGGCAAAAGCTGTCAATGTAAACAGATCTTCTTCCCCAGAGAATATACCGATGTCTATTTTTGTTTATAAATACAGAACCGTGAACGGAGTGAAACCAATTTTGGACTGATATTTCTTTAGAGTTTTAACTCCTACCAAATTGTAGATGGCTTTGGATTTATTGAATTTCAAATTCGGGTTTTAATTTTTGACTCTATAAATTACGCACCCCCAGCCTTGTGGCATCAATATCGTAATATGATAAAGGGACTTGTGACATCTATAGAGTAATATAATACAGGGACCTGTGGCACCTATAGAGTAATATAACAAAGGGTCTTGTGACATCTATAGAGTAAGGTGATAAAGGGGCTTGTGGCATCAACAGAGTTATATGATAAAGTGACTTGTGACACCTATATAGTAATGTTATAAAGAGACTTGTGACACCTATAGATTAACATGATAAAGGACCAACCTTTTATTTTCTTCCTACAATATACTTCTTTGTCTTCTCCATTGTAGCCAGCTGTCCATATCCAATTGGTTCGATAGAAAGTTGTGTCGTAAGCTATTGAGGCAGCACTCCAGTTTCCGTCCTCAAAACTAACAAAAGAAAGAGAGAGAATATAAATTGGGTTTAACGTCCACTCGATACAGTACTACAGCACTGAATTACTCTCCCTTGCCAGCTAGGTCATCATCCATCCTGCACCATTGACAAGGGGCAAACCAAGTCGGAAAATCTGGATGAACTTTCTCTGCAAACACTGGGCTCAAACGCTCCAGGTTAGCAATCCAACGTTTTACTCTTGGTGTTTAAACCTATTCTATCAAATGTAAACCTCAATTGGGTAGAAGCAAACTTTTACCACCAACACGTACAACACGAATCATAGACATAAGAACTACAACTGTGTTGTCTTCGTACCAGACCATCTTGCGAACGTACACATTGAAATCAACAGAAATGGACATTACTGGACACCGAATACTTGAAACTGAAAAGAACTAAACCCTAGACAGATACATGCCGACATGGTCTCCACTTTAGGGAATAATGCCCCGCCCTTTTCCGCAGTAAAGAAGTGGTCTTTATAATTTTAGCGTGCCGATGAGCTGTGTTCTGGAAGGCCACCAACAGCAACCATTAAAAAAACAGGTTTCATAACATGGTGAACGACTGTTTCGGGTGGCGGAAGGCCTTACGACATGGTTGGCAAAAGTTTGTACAACGCAAAGGAGGTTATGTAGAAAAGTAAATGGAATCCATCCACTTACAGACTTAGAACTTTTCAGCCCCCCCCCCACCACACACACCGTTTAGTCAATAACTTACCCCGGTGTGCTCCAGTTTTCTTCAAATTTTGCTGAACATTTCCATGATGTGTCCGTTGTATATGTCTGATTTAAAGTGTAAGTAACGTGGATACCAGCAGTTTCTTCTCCGTCCACACAATGTACTCCAAGAACTGTCGTGTTGTCAGGAAGGTCTATTTGTTTTGGTGTTATCCATTCACTGCTGCGTGCCATTAAAACACCATCCACGTAGAAATACATTTCCTCGTAGCAGGTTGCTATTGCTACGATCTTGGCATCAACTAAAAAATAAATAAAATGGAGTTAAATGTCCTGCTGTTATGTAAGAGAAATATTGCTAGGGCAGTGGTACTATGTTCTACTCTTAATTTATATCGCATCCAAACTGCCAAGACGTAATTTTACTTGTAATAATGTAGCTTGTAAATTGTATTTTCATTTCGTTTTATTTTTGTATTTTATTTTGTTCAGTCCGAATTTTGTATGTAACCCTATGTGTGTTCTCTACCGCCAATAAATACATCAAAATTTCGTCAAGTGTTTTGTTGCAATCAACAAGACATTTACATGTGCTTATCAACATATATACTAAAATCTTGTGGAATCTGCATGTGAATCTGGGGTCTTGGTTTTTCGTCCAATTGGAACGACCATCATATGTCGATCGCCAGTGTAAGACTATTGCCAGAATTTTTGCTCTTTTAGTAAGTAACATTATATTAAATAATATCTTGGCACTCGAGATATAATTTGGTAAACATTAGCTGATTTCGTGGGAATGAGAATATCATGTTTAACAGGTGGTCTAAAAAATTACGATTCCATCATTTGGCATCATTTGACTTAATTAACCAATCTCTATAATTATTTACATGATATTTGACCAATTAGATAATTGAAGGTCCAAACCCCAAAGCTTCAAAACTATCATATTTGTCAGTATTGGTCAGACAGCAGCGGTCGAGTGGACGTTAAATCCCACCCCCCCCCCCCCCCTCTCCCTCTCTTCAACTATAATAGTCAAAATTTGAATGAAATTTTCAATATAATCATTTTATATTATCTAATTTTGAACAAATATAGCAAAAATTGCCAGCTTTAAAGGATTATCTTAAAGAAGATTACATTACTTACCGTGACTATACGTTGTAATCGTTAATAAATAACCTCTATGGTAGATATATTATTACAATATTACTTACCTTGAATAAACGTTGTAATCGTTAATAAATAAAATAAAATAAATAATCTCCTTGTCGACATCTTTAATTTTGTGTTCTGACATCTACCAGGATATAACGTGAATTACTCTCGCCTGTCAGAAAGAATAGGATGCTGTTAGTTGGACCAGGAAGGGTTTTGTTCATCATGACGCAATCATTCAAATTAGGCTGAATTTTAGCCACGAAGTTTTATGTATTGTGATTAACATTGAGGAAATGAAATGAAATGGGGTTTAACGTCCTACTCTTTGCACCTAACCTGGGCTAATGGAAGACGGGCATACGCAATGCAGTGTTCTATGAGGGCAATTTTGCCCGGGCAGCGGCGCTACAGCCTACTCTTATATCGAATTCCAACTGTCAAAGGATATTTTACGTGCACGCCAATGTATACACGGAACCTCGGTTTTTCGCCCCGTCCAAACGACTAGACAGCTGTCCTTGTAAGGCCCTCCGTTCTGCATCACTGACAAGAGGAAACCACGCCGGAAAATCGCGATGAACCCAAAGAATAGAGATTTAGCTCTTTAAAGGAGCTAAATCGCTAACATTTGGGACCTAGAAATTGACAAAAATGGGTTGCAACGCATATAATACTGTTATATGAATGTATATAAACTGATTTACATTCAGTGGTGTCAGTTCTGTTCGGCGAAATCAACCAGCAGTTTCAATCGGGTGCAAATTTCTAGTGTCTGGTTATTCCAGTCTACATACGCCGTTTGATTTGGTGCAATGTTTCTAGCCTCCTTTCTCGAGTCTCTTGCTAGAACTGCGGCTGAAACGCACTATGGTACACGATTCGTGTACCAATGAGCAAATGTTTAGTTTGTCTTAAATATTGGATATCAAAAGCCCAGCTTTTTCCGATAAGATCACAACATCAATGTTAATTTAAATTGACCAATAATTCGTGTTTTCTATGTTGAAGATTTGGGATGATATTGAGTTAGAGACTTAGCTACTTTAAATCATTATCTCTGTGGTAATTTCATGCTGAAATAACCAACATATTAAAATATTTGATCAAAAGTTATATTGGATGTAATACCATTGAGAGGTAAGAGGTCTGAGAAGAAATATTCTTAAAAAGTAAAGCTACTTAAATACATCGCAGTATTGTAGTAGTTGTTTAGTTTGGCGGAATTAAATGTCTCCGACAAAAAGTTATTATTTTCGTAACCATGCCTTTTGCCACGGCCACGATTAGCGTCGCCGATAGGATGAAAACGATTTTTTGACCACGTTTACATCGTGTGTGGACGATGCAAGACAAGTCATCCAATCAATAGATTCAAGCCCGGTAAGATCTTTCCCCTGTCCTTTTACCCTAGGACCCCTTCTCGAGTAGTTTTATTTTTATGTATATATATATAGTCCAGGAGCTAACAAGATTTTTATTAGAATCTCGAGTTCGAAAGGTTTGAGACAGTAGTCATTAGACATGTTACTAAGGCCCAAAAAACGCAACTCTTTTAGGGACACCAGTAGGGGGCGCGGGTTACATTACCTCCAGACTTTGGTTTGTAACACATTTTTGAGTACAACATCCAAATCAATGTCAAATGGTTCTTTGTTATCGTCGGAATCGAATTAAATGACTCTTAAGTGACCATCATTGGGATTAGTCCATTTCTGAGAGACCTATAGGGAGCATCCCGTTGGCTTTTAACGCACATCGCGAGTACATTCACGAAACGTATGAAAATTTTCTTTGGGATTCCCTGGGACAATAGGATTCCTTAAAAATTGCCAATTATGGGGACTAACCCACTTCTGAGTAAGTCAAAGGTCACCATTGGCGCCACCGCCCTCTCCTATATTAATTTCGAATAACTATAAACAGCCAGGGTGTAATTCAGAGCAGTACAAATTACAGGGAAGTGAAACTCTTGAATTTGTCACAGCACGTATCAAAATTGGTATATCCGAATGACATGTTGCGCTTCCCTTATTGTTTTGCTTCCGGTTAAACTTTTGGCCAAGTGTTGACTGTATCAGCCTGTGTCAGTTGGTTGTATGAGTAAAAATAAACTTGGGCTGCTTTAAGTGACACACAAATAAAAAGTTGACTTAAAGGGGTAGAATTTTATCTTGATCAGTTACTTTAGTTTTGAATTTACTTAAAGAGGTCGAATTTGTAATTGTTATATCAAGGTTATTCATTTCTTTTCTGGTATAAGGTTTGAAGGATGTATAAATTTAAGTTGTTAGACAAAAGTAATCAGTTAAATTTTGAAAAACTGAATTAAGTATGGAGGGGTTTGATAGTTAATAAGTATGTACATTAGAGATAATTAGATTTAGATAACGAACTGACCGTTCTTACTATAATAGCTCAAAAATAGGTAATGAAATTCAAATTACTGTACTCTACATATAGTTCTGAGTGCATCTAGTTCCGAATCACTGTCAATAGCAAAATTGTTTCCATACAATAACGCGGTGTTATGCTGACATTGTTTCTTTTTCACATGTAGATGGCGAACCTCCAGATCCGACCCACACCGCTATCGTTCTTTCACCCCGCGTTGTGACTTAGCCTTCTTAATGTCCTGATTATTATATTTGGGGGGGGGGATGGGTTGGTGGTCTAGAGTGCTGCGCTTCGACCTCTAGCTGGCCGGTCACCTCTGGCTTGCGGCTGTGATTTCGAGCCCTGGTGTGAGCGTAGGTGGCATGGAGATAGGGGCACTTTCTCAACCTCGTGGGTTTCCTCCGGGCACTCCGGTTTCCTCCCACTGCTAAAGACCCCTGCGCGCAAACGAATTATTGAAATACAATTAAACCATATGTTAGTCCCAACATGACCTAGTTTGTGTCGAGTGGACGTTAAATCCCATCTCTCTCTCTCTCTCTCTCTCTCTCTCTTATATTTTGAATCTGGTCGTCTGATGACCCTTTTCTTAACTGCTGGTTGGAACATGTTTATCTAAAAGCTCAACCAGTGTCTTGTTGTAAAGATCACATTTCTCCATAACTTCGTCTGGAGGTTCGGTCAGTAAGCTTGAGATTGCAGGTAACTGATGAATACTGCATTTCAGTCGATGACTTTAAATTTACAATACACGTTGTGGATGTGAATATCGCCGTCTCCTTCAATTCAAAACAACTCTTAATAGTACCATCGACGAACTTAGAAATAACACCTTTTCCATTGAAATGAACAAATCTTCTTATTTTCACGGCATTTCTTGATTTGTTGTCCCATTAAAAAGTCCACACACAAGTGGTATCAAACGGGTAAAAAGTAAGCATACACTGCTTCTTGCATGAGATCTAGGCGACGAATGTGCATCTTTTTGTCACTGATATAAGTCATTCTTACTTACACTGTAATTTTAAAAACCTTACTTTCTACTTTTCGAGTTGGATTGTGGCTTGGTTTGCGTGTTGTCGCCTTCTTACTAATAAATACAAAAATATGACTAAGTCGAAAGTCGCCAAGACGGTATACAAGCCAAAATGCAAGTCGAAAATACGAAATTAGGAAATAATGATTTTACTCACTCCACCTCAGCTGTTGGGACTGGCAGAACTATGACAGGACTGAATTCCGCGTCACTCGATTGTAATTCTGTCGATTCGGGACGTTCTGGACTGTGAATCGAGCATCCCCTAGGTTAATGGTAACATTTTGTTTCAGGTAGTGTAAATTATTCTGGAGAATTGTTCTTTGGGCAGATTAGACTGGACATATTAGAAAATAATGGTGGAAAAAGTGGTTGTTTAAATTACTAGCTCTATTTCTTCATTGACAATGAATAATATTTTCTTTCCTATTTCCAATATTATAATATGATAGTGGTGTAAGTAATGGGTATAAACGCGAAAGGCACGATTTAAATGAGCTTATTTAAGTTTGTGAGGTTTTAATGTTTTCCGGTAAGTTGTTCCAAAGTTTAATTGTGCAGGGAAAGAAACTATGAGAATAAGATTTTACAAAATGGTAGATTGAGGTTCTGATTTTTATTACGAAGAGGGGGTTGGGATATGGCCTATTGGTCTAGAGTGCCACGCTTCGACCTCTAGCTGGCCGGTCACCTCTGGCTTGCGGCTGTGAGCGTATGTGGCATGGAGATAGGGGCGCCTTCTCAGCCTAGTGGGTTTCCTCCGGGCACTCCGGTTTCCTCCCACTGCTAAAGACCCCTACGCGCAAGCGAATTATTGAAATAAAATTAAACCATATGTTAGTCCCCAAATGACCTAGTTTGTCTCGAGTGGACGTTAAACCCCGGGGGGTGGGTGGGATGGCCTAGTTGACTAGAGTGTCGCACTTCGACCTCTAGCTGGCCGGTCACCTCTGGCTTGCGGTTGTGGTTTCGATCCCTGCCATAAGCTTATGTGGCATGGAGATAGAGGCGCATTCTCAACCTCGTGGGTTTACTCCGGGCACTCCGGTTTCCTCCCACTGCTAAAGACCCCTACGCGCAAGCGAATTATCGGAATAAAATTGAAACCATATGTTAGTCACAAAATGACCTAGTTTGTGTCGAGTGGACGTTAAACCCCTTTTCTCTCTCTCTCTCTCACGTTAAACCCCATTTCTCTCTCTCATTACAAAGATTATAAGTTTTTACTAAGGATTCAAATTTTTTGAAGATTTCAGTCAGATAATATGGGCCTAGGTTGTTCTTTATTCTATATAAGTAAATTAATTCGTGTTTTATTCTACGATTAGACAGCGATTACCACCCTAGCCCTTTGTATAAATTGTTTTTAGATGAATTTCTTCTAAGGCCAGTTATTATTCTACCTACTTCAGTTTGAACACTTTTTAATAAATCAGAATCCTTCTTTGAACAGTTATCCCATACAATATCAGCATATTCTAAAGCAAAATAAATTTTATTAAGCGAAATTCTATTAATTTTATATTTCACTATGAGCAAGATAATTAGACGACCATAAACTTTCTGGTATATACTTGAAATGTGTTTTGACCATGATGCATTAGACTGAAATGTTAATCCCAAATGACAATGAGTGTTTACATTTTCAAATTTTGAATTTTTGAAGACAACATCTGGATGGATTGTATTTTTCCTAGTAAAAGTAATATTTTTAGTTTAAAAATTACACACCACCGTTTAGCCCACGACGAGATAATATCCAGATCTGCAGTTATCGAGTTCGCGTTACTTAGAGGATCAGTATTATTAATGGTAAAAAGTGAAGTATCATCGGCGAATAGTCGTATGTTGTTAATAATATTATCGGAGATATCATTTAAGTAAATTAAAAAAGGAAAAGGACCCAGCACACTTCCTTGGGGGACGCCAGAATCGGTATGCAAATAACTTGATTTGAAACCTTCTAAAACTACACATTGTTGGTTATTACTTAAATAGTGTTCAATCCATTTACATAATGTTTTATTAATTCCATATTGTCCCAATTTAGTCAATAAACCTTCATGCCAAAACTTTGATACATCACAAAATATAAATCGAATTTGCTTTCCTTTATCGAGATTACTTATTATAACATCATGTTTCAAAAAGTTGATTTACTGTACAATCGTTAGGGTGAAAGCCAGACTGATACTTACATAACAGGTTATTTTCATTTATGAAATTATAAAGATCTTTTAATAAGATTTTCTCTAGTATTTTACATAATGAGCATGTTAATGAAATTGGTCTATAATTGTCAGAGGACTGCGGATCACCCTTTCCTTTATACGCTGCAATGATGTGTGAAGTCTTCCAAAAATCAGGTAATAATTGGCGTTCTAATGAAAGATTGAAAAAATGGTGATAGGGCTTGTGATTGAGGGACTTAAATTTTTCAGTACAGCTGGATCTATATTATCGGGGCCAGAAGATTTTGAGCAGTTAAGAATTAGTAACTGGTCTTTTACTTCTTGTTGGCTTATAATAATTGTCTGTAGTTCGTTGTTACTACGAGAAGCAAAGTTTGGAAGGTCGGGTTGATCATTTAATTGTGAAATCGATGCTAAATAAGTGTTATGGATATTTGCCTTATAGTCAGGTCAATATACAGTTTAACCCCCAAAAATTGGAACAAAAGGTTTCTCAACTGATTCTGGCAGGGTTTAGTGTACTTTATAACATACTAAAATTTCACCAAAGTAGGACCCCCGGATAAGTGTTTTTTCAAGATGGCGTCACAAATGACCAACGAAACGTCTTAAAACGATCATAACTATGTTACTATAAACTCAAATTTGATGATCTTGGTGTCTCTTCCCAGGTTTTTCGGGCAGAGAACACATTAAGATCATTAATAATGATGTTGGCATAATATGTCATAAACGGCTGCCAACCGCAGATCTACCAGTTGCACCAGAATCTACAGAATAAATTCGCAGGAAAAGATTACCAATCTCTACACATAACATTGTCAGTTCCACAAATCTTGCAAAAGATGAGAAGATAAAAAACCGCCAACAACAGAAATTTGAACATCTAAAAGAAAGCCAAACGACCACCAATAACCCCAGGAAGAGCATACACTCCAAGAATGACTTCCTAACCAAGACCGTAGTGAACCTCAGCGGCAAATAACTCAGTGGTGACCAGATAAATATCCTCTCCAAGGGCCTCAAGTTTGTACCATCAATGCAACCCATTGCAAATGTTGAATCGGGTCTACGCCAACTAGCACCGCTCAATAACCATAATACCTGCGGACAAAGGGAAATCAACAGTGATCATGGATACCAACGATTACCAATCCACAGTTAATAATCTACTCCAAGATACTTCAACCTACCGGCGAATAAGAAAGGATCCTACCACCAAACTAGAGAAACAACTAAATAACAAGCTAGAAGAAATAAGAGAAGGGGAGCAGATCACCAAAAACCAGTTTTACCAACTCCGATGCTGTCATCCACGACCACCGTATGCCCGGGCCACTATCAAGACACATAAGAACCCAATAAAATCAAGATTACTAATATGTTCAAGGGACTCTGTTTTCGACAATGTTGCCCAGCATCTCAGCAAGCTTCTCTCACCGTTAGGCAAAGCCACGTCCTCATTTATTACAGATTCCACCATGTTTTGCGAAAAGATTAGAAATATATTGATCCAAGAAAAATTGTATCTTATGACATGGTAGACTTATTTACCAATGTGCCCCGGGGTGAAGCTATGGAAGCCCTACGATCTCGAATCAACAAACTTGAAGAACCGTTGGATACCAACTTGTCAACAGAGAATATAGTCAGTTTAGTCACTATGTGCATTAACTCAACCTACTTCACCTGGGGAGATGGAACTTATGAACAGATCCATGGCCTACCGATGGGAAGCCCTTGATCACCATTAATCTCAGAAATCTATCTAACACAATTCGAAGAACACGCCCTGGAATCATCCCAAATAACACCTATTTGTTATCTCCGTAAGGTCGATGATACCTTCGTCATCCTGGATGAAGAAGATGACCCAGCAGTTCTCCTCGACCATTTAAACAGCCAGCACCCGAGGATTAAGTTCACCATGGAAAGAGAGGGTGACCAATCTCTTCCCTTCCTAGATGTTCATGTCCATAAAAGTAACAGTGCTATAAAAACCAGTGTGTACCGTAAACCTACTCATACGGATCAATATATCAACTTTAACTCCACACATCCCACCAATGTTAAAGCTTCTGTCGTTTCCTGTTTAGTCAGACGAGCCCACAATATATGTGAACCTGAATATCTTGATTCAGAACTTGACCACCTACGACATGCCTTCTGTACCCTCAACAACTACCCTGTTAAATTTGTCAACAATATTATTAAATCAACTCTGAACCATACCAACAAAAACGATAACCCAAAACCATGAAAAACCAGACACCCGAGTGTTATTGCCCTTCTATGGCAAACTATCGTATAAAGTTAGCAGAATCCTGAAGACAGTTAACAAGCAGTAGGGTACGTGACAAGCAGTAGGATCGCCTGTCCAACCTCGTGGGTCATCCCACTGCTAAAGACCTCTACGCGCAAGCGGATTATTGAAATAAAATTAAACCACGTTAGTCCCGAAATGACCTGGTTTGTGTCGAGTCGACGTTAAACCGAATTTCCCTGTCTCTCTTTTAACCATGTTTGAATTATCCATTACAACAACTCGACACTATCGTGTCTCGTGTTCTAATTATTCAAGCATGGTTAAATGTACAATAGACCCTCTAAATACATATCCTAATGGTTAACCCCAAAACAAAAACTGTGTGGTTGGAATGCAGCGTGGTCGTAACACAAAACCCTTCCTGGTCCAGCTAACAGCATTCTATACTTTGAGACAGGCGAGAGTAATTCACGTTATACCCTGGTATAGACTGGTGGCCAGTTTTCTCCACACACCAAAAATTGGCCAGTCCTCTCAAAAAAAAAACGTAATCTGTAGAGACTGGGCAAATAGAGCTTCATTCTCATCTAGTAGGTCAATCTGCATTATGTAGGTCGTGTGACGTCGTGCACGTGATCACGACATATCTAACATCACGCGATAATAAACATGGCTGTCGACTAACTGGCAAACTGGTGTAGGTGCGATATGTTTGTTGTGGATAACAGTTATTGTTATTTAGTGATACTTTAACGATCTAAGAATTTTGTTGACGGACAATATCTGTCGAATGAACGGATACAACGTATGGGATGAGATGAATGAACATAAATAATTACACACGACATCATTATAACAACTTAACGAAGCCAGTTCATGCGTATCGGGACGAAGCCGAATGGCGAATGGAAACAGTCACGTGACTCGGGGCTTGCTTGACAACTGTCAATCATTCCAAATAAGGAACAACGTAAAACAGAACAGGAACGCCCATTTTATTGTGAAGCTCGCAAATTGTCCAGTCTCTGGTGCTGGTTACAGGTTTACTCAAATTTTTTTTTTTATACAAATGGAAACGAAAGTGTTGGTTTACTAAAAATTAATACTTTTATATAAATCGAAATGTAAAATAAATAGAAGAGACTGGGCCAGTCTAACCCTGGTAGAACACGAAATGAAAGATGACGACAAGGATATTATATATTTTATTTTATTCATTAACGATTACAACGTTTATTCAAGGTAAGTAATATTGTAATACTATATATACCACAGAGGTTTTTTTTTATTGACAATTACAACATTTAGTCCAGGTAAGTAATGTAATCTTCTTTAAAATAATTACTGTAAATTATCCTCGTGGAAGCTTCTTTAAAGATGTAAGATTTAGATAAAAGGCTGACAGTTCTTCCTATACTGGTTCAAAAACAGATAATGAGCAAAGTTATGACTATTCGCCATTCGAAGATATAGCGTAGATCGTTCATCATCGCACCAACGGTGCTTGACAACAGAGACATAGTTGCCGTTATTTCTGACGATTCTGTGTGGATTATTTATTATCGTCGCAACTGTTACACCATAGGCGTGAGGACTCGATGAACGATGAATGTTAGGGGGCAGAATCTGAAAGGCTCAAAAATACTTCGGGTTACAGACGTGATATATCCCCTCCCCAACACACACACATGCGCGTAAATTTGGAAAGTTGGACGGTCGCAAACGGATTTTCCTGACGCGAATCATGATAGTGGAAACCTAGCGTTAAGGACGGTTGTATCAACATCTTCTATTTCTATGTAACTATTGTAACACCTCATAGGTTTGCACGAATAAAATGAATAGTAAGACAGACCTTTAATGCCCCTTAACTCCGTCACGTGTAACGCCCTTGTTCAAAATGTAGACCAATGATAATATAGAATGTAATGTTCTGCTCCGATTATATAATACAAAGAAGTCGATGAATAAGTGCATATGTATGTATAACATCAACGATAAATAAATTCATTATTTATACATGTGTATTATGACGTGACTTTTCACTTTTTTAATAACCAGAAGCCTTTGATGTAATGTGTTTCACGTTTCTCCGGTGCCATCGACCAAGATTGCGTCGTCACTGTGCTGCTGCTACCGTACGGCGGCCACAAAATGCACACGGTCGCCGGCAAACGTGAACGCAATGCGAGAAAATCTCCCCAAAAAATACAAACTTACAAAAGGTCGAGTTCAAAACAACCGCCGTGACACGGCGATCATTGTGACCATAGAGATCACAGCAGGATATTTAGCGTTTCCCCCCACGCTCATGGCGTGCTTGACTCGCTCTGAGATCATTTTCCGTCGTTGTGCAGCGCAGTAAGGGCGCGGGGTATGGGGGACTTGCGCTCTCCGGGAACATTTTGAAAATTTTACCTTCGCAAATGTTTTTCTTCTGGTATTCTAGCCCGTGAGTTAAGCAACTTCAAAGTTTCCACAAATAATAGTCGATGGCCGAAAAATGTCTTACAAAATGTTTTAAGCCATAGCAAATTCAGTACACATTCGTGGCATTCAATTAAAAGAAAAGTAAAATTAGTGTTAAAGTGGATTTCTGACATTTTATTTTGTCAATTAGATGATGAAATCATGAATATACTTGCACCCCCCCCCCCCCAAAAAAAAACAAACCAAAAAACAATTTGGCAAAATAAAGTTTCCAAAATCTAATAAAACACTAATTTTAGGACTGGAATAGCAGTAAAACGCGTTTGCGGCCATCAAATATTCCAAAAGTTTCTTGGGGGGGGGGGGGTCCAGACAAGGTCAGCTCCGCTTCTTCGCCTGTCGAAGAAAAACTGGCCGCTGCCCGTAAACCTGTTTTGGGCACTTCTAGTTTTCCTTCCCTAATTGTCATCGAGTCCTAATAAAACACTAATTTCACTTTCTTTTAATTGAATACCACGAATTTGTACTGAGTTGACTGTTGATTAAAACATTTTGTCTGGGGCCACTCTACTTTGTGCGACATTTTTCGGGCATCGATTATTACTTGTGATTGCAACTGCAACAGTGTTATTGGATGGTTGGAATTCAGAGTGGGATTTCGGTTACAAAACCATTGGTTAATTTTGGAGTTGCTTACACAGGCTAGCATAACAGAAAACGCATTTGTGGTGGTTAAATTTTTAAAATTTTCTCCGGGAGGGTGCGGGTGGGGCTCCCATATCCCGCGACGATTGATTGGTTGTTTGGAATTCTGGGCAGCCAGAAAGGCTATATTGGACCAAATTGAAGTTGCTGTATTCACAGGCTGGAATAGCAGGAAAACGGGTTTGTGGCAGTTAAATTTTCTCCCAACATGGGTGTAAATATTGATTGGAAATCGAGTCAGCAAGCCACCTTAATTAGGCTATTTTAGACCACTTTGAATTGAAGTTGCTTTGTTCACAGGCTAAAATAGCAGGAAAGGGTGATTGCAGCCGGTGAGGATGGGGGTCCATACAAGGTGAGACCCTTCATGTTGCGCTACATCGGCTGCTGCGCAGTCTCCGGCCTAACAGATTGTCAACAACTTATATAATTTCATTTGCGGACCCCCCCCCCCCCCCAAAATATATATTTCACGGCTACGTCCCTGGATGAAATAGTATTTTTGTTCCGTGTGCCCGAAAAGTCAGATTGCTTCCCGCTCCCCGCCCCCGGTATTCGAAGTAACACGAAGTTACAAGAAGCTGATTTAATTGTTACAACAGGCACGGGATGCCGTATAGTCGTTCGGATTAAACGAAACCCCATCTCATTTCATTTTTATAGTTGATGCCAAGATCGTAGCACATGCAACCTGTGATGACGACATGTATTTCTATGTGGATGGCGTTTTAATGGCAAATCACAGTAATTGGCACCGCCTAGCACAAATAGATCTTCCTGACAACACGACAGTTCTTGGAGTACATTGTGTGGACCTAGGAGAAATTGCTGGTATCTACGTTACTTACACTTTAAATCAAACTTATACAACCGACACATCATGGAAATGTTCAGCAAAATTTGAAGAAAACTGGAGTACAGCGGAGTAAGTTATTGAGCATCTGTTTAAACACGGGGAGGTAATAGAGGACAACCTTGCCTTCCGTGATTTTTAAATTCGATAGCTGCGGTGGCTCAGTGAGTGAGACGTTGACTCGTTAACCTTAAGGCCATGTGTTCAATCCGAGAAATTTCATCTCCTTATTTTCTTTAAAAATGTATTGTAAAATGTTATCTTTTAACTACTGACGGGATGTCGGCTTGGGGAAAGGGGGGTGGGCAGCCCGAAGTGTGCATTGGCGCGATTCCCGGCTTGAATATTTTGTGTCGATTAGACGTTAAGCCCATTTGCTGTCTCTTTGTTTTGTTGGTTTTAGTTTTGATGACGGAAATTGGACTGCTGCTTTAATAACGTATGGCGGACATAAACCCGATTGGATATGGACATCTGGTTACCGTGGAGAAGACAGGAATGTATATTGTAGGAAGAAAATAAAAGGTTGTTCCTTTTTCATGTTAATCTATAGGTGTCACAAAACCCTTTATCATACTACTCTATAGGTGTCACAAAACACTTTATCATATTACCCTATAGATGCCATAAGATCCTTTATTATATCTATAGATGCCACAGTGGTAACAGGTGTCCGGAAGAGTAAGCTTAGCCTGCCTGGCGCCGCACCCACATCCAAAGTATTAGACGAAATCTCAGTAAAATAGCATGATTGGCCAATGGACTGTCGGTATACAAAATGCACATACAAGACAAAAACAGCGAAATACATACAAGCTAAAAAGGGCGTTTTTTTCGTACAATCAAGAGTCATTATCCTGACAGTTATGGTCTGAAATGTGCAAATATCGACAGGGACCGAAATCTTTGGGATATAAAGATATATTGTTTCCTCTAAAGGGCCCATTGTACTACATACCTATACACAATTTGCGAACAAAAAGTGGCCAATTTGTTGAGCAGTTTCATTTCGATTTTCTGGAAATCAGATTTAAACCTTCATTATTCAAACGGTTTTTAAAATCGGATAAAAACTGTGACATTTAGAGAATCTACACGCTAAATAACGCGATTTGTCGTATAATCAAGAGTCATAATCAAGGACGCTACCGTCTGATCTGGGAAAATATCAAAATGAACCAAGATTATTTAGGTTATAGACATACATTTCAAGTTTCATCAAAATCGGATCCTAAAAGAGTGGTCCAACCTTGATATTCCATATTTATGCAATATTTCCGTTCTTTGGGTTATAAACATGTATTTCAGGTTGCATCAAAATTTGGTCAAAATTGTGACCTCTAGAGCCACGTTTCTCAACCTTTTCTCACCGCTCACCCCTAAATGAATTCTCAACCGACCCATTTACCCCCAGAGTTTTTGAGGAAGTTACTGACCGCGGAGCCGTGGCCGGCAAAGCTGGTCACCGCGAGCGCCGTAGGCGCGAAGCCCGTTGAGGAGGGGGGGGGGGTCTCCCCCTAGGACAAGTTTAGAAATTGGAACCCGGAAACTTGATTTCCTGCCATTTCAGACACTCTTCCAGGCGCGAAGCCCGTCGAGGAGGGTCTGCGGGGTGGGGAGGGGGTGTCTCCCCCCCCTAGGAAATTGTTAGAAATTGGAAACGTGATTTCCTCTTCCAGGCGTTTCAGAGGAACTTGAAAATGGCCTTTTTCTATAGAAGCCATCCGGCACAAACCGCGGATCCTTGCACGGGCCTGCACACCCTGACCACATTGACATTGAATATGGAATGAATACGATTCAATAATCACCAAATTTATTTTTTAATGAAAATACGTTGTTTCCAATTCAGTGCGAAATTTGCTCCTGGTGATTGTCACAAACAATTTGTTTTATTCTCGGGACAGTGTTTGTGAGTGTTAATCTCAACTGCACAACATAAAGTTACTGGGAGAGTGGTCATTCACCCCCTGGACGCGAGCCATTCCCCCCTTGGGGGTGAATTCACCCCAGGTTGAGAAACGCAGCTCTAGAGGGTACACAACCTTCATATACCATAGTTTTACACTATTTGCGTTTGTCTACGATATCACCTATGGTGGAAGTGGACGTAAAACTTTAGGAAGGAGCAAACTATTTGCGTACGAGGTGCGGCCATTTTGTCCGTCAGTTTTGGTCCGATTTTCATGAAATTCGGACTTAACTGACAGTGTAACGTTTTTTTAATCGGATTATAATTGTGATCTCTGGTGAGGGGCCAACATGCTAAAAACGCGATTTTTCGTTAAACGAAAAGCCATAATTCAGGAAGTTACTATCCAATATGCGCGAATATCGAAAGGAATCGATGGTTATAAACATGTACATCAAATTTCACCAAAAAGGATGAAAATTGTGATTTCTAGAGCACAATCAGGGTCCATAATACAATAAGTTAAGATATACATGCCAATATCGAAAGGAACCGAGGTCTTTTGGGAGATATATTTCTGTTGTTTTCTTTCTGGTTTCGGCAAAATCGGGATGAAATTTGTGAGCCGTAATGTGTCCACTAACAAGTTGTGAACGGACAGAGGTGATGGGCATCATACGTCCACATGAAAATGTGGGCGTATAAAAATAGTTATTTGGATAATATTAGGATATAACATGTACACAAGGTTTCTTTATCACGTAGGGGAAGGTGCGTTTATGTTTTTAATATTAATTTTGTTGTTTATATCTTTTAGTTAACCGTTCGTAATTATTATTTTGGTTTGGTAATGAAATGTTCCAGGTTCCTGGGTTCGCCCGTCCCCCCACAAACGTTATGACAAATCCACGCCCTCAGAGCAGATTATATATTCAAATAACATTTTTTATGTATATCTTTTAGTTGATCCCATAATAAAAGCGTTATCATCAGATGCTGTTGACAACATGATAGATGAAAGCTCCAGTGTTACCTTTACCTGTTCTGTTGAAAGTTTCCCAGTGGCGCATGTATCTTGGTCTAGATCACAACAAGGGGGACAACTCTATTCTGGTAGTCAATATACCATACCTAAAGCCAGTTGTCAACATACAGATAACTACACCTGTACAGCTAGTAATACAATTGGTCAGTCTGTATCTAAAACTCTTCCACTCTATGTTAGATGTAAGTATACAATTCAGTTAGATGGGGATTATGTCACCCTTGCGATCTGACAGGGTGCTGTGTGATTGCTATTCATACAAAATATAACTGGGAATTGCAAGATCAAGGCGACGTAAGCGGCCTTGTGATCGGATATTTCCTGGTAATTGTTTGTCCCATGGGTTTCAAGGCTTCATTAGCCCTGTCGGATTAGAACAGTAGGATGTTGAACCCTATTTCATTTCATTTATCTTATTGCGGTGGCCACTGATACCCACGATATAAACTGGAGAAATTATATTTGATCAGAAAAGTGTCGAAATAGTCCGGCAGCAGGTCGACAAACCTGGAAATATAGTCCATCTAATGTTTTTTGATGGATTATATATCTTCAGTATGTGTAGATTAAGAATCCGGATGATGCCACCCTGGCACCCTTGGGAAAATTTAAATATTCAAGATGGCCGCCATGAGGCATTTTCTGGTTATTTAGTGGGGTTAAATATTTGACAAATTCTCTCGGATCTCGGTTTGAAGATGGGTTTTATATGAATTCGACCCACTGAATCCAATGAGCATGGATATTCCCCCAAAAAGTGACGGCTAATTCATCTAGGGTGCCAAATTCAAAATGGGGACTTATTTTAGCGGGAAACTTATTAAGTTCCCTAAAAGGGTGTGTAATATATTGAAATATTGGTTTGTGGTGTATTATATAATCTTCAATATGTGTAGTTTCAGAATCTGGATGATGCCACTTTGGCTAATTAAAATATTCAAGATGGCCGTCATGAGGCATTTTCTGTTAATTTACTTTAAATTATGGAGGTGGTTTCTGTAAGAATTTGATCCGCTGAATCTGATGAGCTTGGGTATTCCTCCTAAAGGTGACGACTAATTCCGCTAGTGGACCAAATTCATAATGGCGGCTCTTTTTTTTCCCCTAATATTTTTATAGGGACTCAAAGTATACACGGTCAAACACAATCAACCATCAGACCATCGTGAGTTGAAAGCAATTGTTTCTAATTACTATCTGGGGCTCACATATTTTGTCTTGTGCAACCTCGGGAATTTTTCTAACTCACCCTCTCCTCAATCACTGGAATACTGATTTTTCCCATTTCATCCGGTTATGCAATGGGGATGACAATTGTCTTGCAAGTTATTTTGTTATTCAAATGCGTCGGTACAGCTGGGGTCTGTATCACGCTGACAAACATTTTTCATCCCTTATTCCACTCTTTTTTTTAGTAGAGAAGGTGACACGGACGGTTGTCATAGTGAATCATAATTTATGCTTGACAATTCGCTCTCCGCAGCTTCTGTTTATATGGCTCTGTAATTTGTGCTTTTAGTCCTATGATACATATGTTTTACGTTAACGGTTCTATTACCTTCCATGGTCTACTAAATTATGTTATTTTGTTGAATTCGGGAACCATATTGGCGTTTCGTTCGGTCAGGGCATATTTCGCCATCCCAAAAACCTACAGTTTAATACATTACTAACAATGTTATGGCTTACCAAATACGGCCACCATTTTGAATTTGAGCTCAATCTGGAATAATATTGGTCGGAACATGTTTTTATGTTTATATCTGAAGTAAATGACTCTGAAAACCTATTGTTTAATATATTGCACAGCTTTTTGTGGCGACGTTATGAGTTCCCCCCAAAATGAGCCTCCATTTTGAATTTGCCCCCCTAGTGAAATTGGACAGCATTTTAAGGAAGAATAGCCAGGTTCATTGATTTCAGAGGGTCAAATTCTGACAGAAATAACCTTTATATCGAGGTCCGGGAGAATCAGTCCCAAATTTTACATAATTAAATTAAAGTAAATTAACAGAAAATGCCTCATGACGGCCATTTTGAATTTTTAATTTCCTCAAGGATGCCATGCAGAATCTGAAACTACATTTATTAAAGATACATAATACACCAAAAACCTATATTTCAATATATTACACACCGTTTTAGGGAACTTAATCAGTTTCCTGCCAAATTAAACCACCATTTTGAATTTGACCCCCTAGCGGAATAAGCCGTCACTTTTAGAAGGAATATCCATGCTCATTGGATTCAGTGGGTCGAATTCTTATGAAACCCATCTTCAAACCGAGATCCGAGAGAGTTTGTCACATATTTAACCCCACTAAATAACCAGAAAATGCCTCATGGCGGCCATCTTGAATATTTAAATTTCCCCAAGGTGTCGGGTTGGCATCATCCGGATTCTTAATTTACACATACTGAAGATATATAATCCATCAAAAAACATTAGGTGGACTATATTTCCAGGTTAACGCTGAAAATGGGGTTTGGCAACTGGACTAAAAGTACTGTCAACCGCCAACATAGATCTAATGTTCATTTTCACTTACAAATTGTTGTGATATTTTAGGTACCCCGGTTGTTATGACTACCCAGGCTATAGTGATAACTGAAGATTTTTTAGCTGTACCACGTGGAGAAGCAGGTACGATATCAATTCACGTTTTAGCTAACCCACTTCCGGTATTCACCTGGTATTATCATCATCAAGATGGCCGCCACCAAAAAGTTACCATGGTTACAGGTTCTAGAATTAAACAAACAAATGATGGTCTATCATCAACATTAACTATACAAGATGTTAAATACGAAGATGGCGGTATTTATAGAGTTCATGTTATCAATAGTGTGGGTACCACCTCCAAAACGTACACACTATCTGTCATCTCTAACGAAGACGACGTAAAGGAAGCTGTCGAGGACAAGCTAGGAGTTGGTATAGCTATTGGTGTTTTTATTGGTCTGGTTGTTGCTGGTGTGTTATATCTTATTATATGGGGTATCAGGAAGAGAAGAGATTCTATCATGTGTAAGTTTGCTGTGTCCCTTTGGGTTTACCTACAAAGAGAATCACCTCTAATTTTCTGCACTCATCTTTTTAATGAAGAAGGGAGTCATAACGTACCCTAAAGGCTTCCTCCAAACGACGTTATGGACAAATACAATTCCACATTTGCTACAGAGACTTGTCGTGCACGATGCAACATAGGCTTATCTCCAAATATCACTTGTTATTTGGGGTCCAGAGGAACCAATGCAAATTGACCTTCCGGTATATTGGCAAGTGTGAAATGCGAGGTGCGGGTGGGTATATTGATTATTTGAAATGGTTCTCGAGTAATTTAGTTCAATTTTTTTATATTTTCAGCAAATGATGGACACGCTGTTAATGACACAGTAAGCCCCCAATCCAGAGATATTACCACCAGACATTGTAATAGTCCCGGGAACACTGATGATTCAGTAGAGTATGTAAACACGATATATACCTCCACTTCCTCTGACTACGAAGGACTGGATGAACTTACTATGGACCACAGACCGAACATTTATGTGTCAATACACCCAGCTACATCGTCAAAATGACGAAATGATTGGATGGACAAATTATCGACCAACAAAATCCATTTTGGACAAACTGGATATATATAGTAAGAAATTTGCCGTCTCTTACTACTTATATTCAGATGCATCAAAAAACATAATAGTTTTTAAACGTTTGTTAGAAAGTAGAGGGACAATGTCCTGGTAATGACGCAATCAGATTGTTGATGTCGACGAATTTTTAATAATTAAATAAAAATATAAGTGAATATTTATGAACATGAAGCAGCTGCCGAGATGTTGTTTTCTGGGGGCTGTAGCTTATTCCAACACTAACGACGAAACTCAGACAAATAGTTAAAATTGTACTTTTGATAAACGATCGAGTGTACAAGACAGGTATCGCTAGGGTGAGCCGGTCACCAGACTAAAGTTACAGTGGATTACAAAACATATATTCAAGTTTAGAATTAAAATAATTATACAATGATATTTGATAAGATGTTAAATTGTACATGGGAAATAGATGTTTAGATCCAGAAGAAGATATGGATATAGCAAAAATGCTCGTTAGCTATAATTACATAACATATATCAATACGTTAAGTATAATACAGTTAAAAGATTTGAAAGATTAGTGAGATATCAATTCGGACATTGGTCAATTACTACATAAACATAAATCTTATAATGAAATATATACAGAGATACACTATGACACAACCACCACAGCATAATGACTTCGATTCTCTTGAATTTCATGTGCTGGCATTAACGCGGACAAAATCATGGATCATGCTATGGTTTACGGCAATGCCCTATCCCACCTCACCCAATCAAACGTTGTTCTGGCAGAGATGTCATCCAGCAAATATATTTAGATTTATAAGTATTGTGTTGGCCGGGCTAACTAACCGAGAAACTACAACTCTTCAGTTAGAGAAGAAGGGATGATTAGCGAGTAAAATACAGAAGCATTGAACCCCGTATAGCTAGGAGTAAAAAGCCCCATTCAAGATGTCGACGCTCCTTCACATTTAGTGGATTTATGAGTTGGTTTCAATAGTTTTGAAACCAAGTGTTGTGTGAAACTAGATTAACTTTATGTAGAGCCGTTTTTAAAATATGTGTTGTTTACAAGTGTAGATATTTTCCTCGGTTGACATATATTCACCTGTATGGGATTGTTGTGAGTAAATATTTTAATAGCAGGTTCGTTCGTTCGACCTGACACTAAAATACCAAACATGCCTAAAGTGAAAGAACCGTTTGTATCCAAACATAGAGGTCGGTCTGTATCCATAAAACGTAACGCGAACTATGACGTCACCTAATTTGCATCAACACAGTTCCCAGGCCAGTGGGAACGACAAGGTGTGGCGCGACATTTTGAGAGGGCGCACAATTTCTTACTACAGAAGCCAGCTATAAGCTCATTGCTGTGTTTTTCTTTATTTAGTTGGAGTCATTCTATAGATATTTTCTGTGCCTACGGCTGCATGCCCTCTATGACTTGCCATGTGTGTGTGGGGGGGGGGGGCTAGTGGTTTAGAGTGCCGCGCTTCGACCTCTAGCTGGCCGGTTACCTCTGGCTTGCGGCTGCGGTTTCGATCCCTGGTGTGAGCGTATGTGGCATGGAGATAGGGGCGCCTTCTCAACCTCGTGTTTCCTCCGGGCATTCCGTAACCCTCCCATTGCTAAAGACCCCTACGCGCAAGCGAATTATTGAAATAAAATAAAATCATATGATAGTTCCAAAATGACCTAGTTTGTGTCGAGCGGACGTTAAACCCCATTTTTTCTCTCTCTCTCTCACTTGCCATGTTTTTATTTTGCAAAATTAAAAAAAAAATTATATACATATAGCTATTTTTTTATGTGTTGTCAGGTGTGTCGTTGCCATAAAAATGTTGAAAACCACTGTCCTAGGCACTCAAATTCTACGACTTTCACCAATAAATAAAAACTGACCTCGATTGAAATGAAATGGGGTTTAATGACCTACTCTTCGGCACCTTAACTGGGCTAATCGAAGACGGGCATACGCCATACAGTGTGCTATGAGGGAAATTTTGCCCGGTCTACTCTTATATCGAATTCCAACTGCCATGGGATCTTTTACGTGCACGCCAATGTGTACACGGGACATTTGCTTTTCGTCCCATCCGAACGACTAGGCAGCTGTCCTTGTCCGTCCCTCCTTCTGCATCACTGACAAGTGGAAACCACGCCGGAAAATCGAGATATACTTTCTCGGCCAATGCAGGGATCGAACACCCGACCTCCTGGCTAGTGAGCCAGCGTGATTCCCTGACCGCGACTAGAAGTTCAACAGGGAGATATCACAGATTACTTTATAACATTATTCTGCTTTAATTCACAATACAACCAAGGCGTATAAAGTTTTTAAACTAACAATACAATATTACACATAGTAACAACATATACAATTGTAATTAAATAAAATAAAAAAAGACATATAACATACATATATGTGTGAGTACACTCTAATGAAATTGTAAAAAAAATATATAATAACTTATCACAGATATGCCTGACTTCACAGGCGACCAACTCGTTAATTTATTATACCTGTTCCTACGAATTGTCACCCTTCAATAGCTTTGCAGAAAAGTACTACACGTTAAAGCACATTTTATTGAATTTCATTTCTTAAAAAAATGAAAACCTATTCCGAAGAAAGATTCATGATCCGTTGACAATTTTTAAACATACGCAAAGAAATCGTTCGGCCCACTTTCCATGTGCGCATTTCCGTCGACGAAAAGTTTGGTCTTTTGTAAATGTAAAGGGACCGTTTCCATGTAAAACAATTACTTCAATCAATGATTAGTTCGGGGCTTTTCGGTGGCGGTTTTGGTCGCATGACGTGCCGAACCGGATGTTTACGTTCTGGGCTACAAACACATGTTGTCAATCAAGTCAATCAGTCGCTCTTGTTGTTGCAAAATCAGCTCGCACATGGCAGATTTTTTTGGACATGTTTTTATAGAAAGGAATCGGTTTAACACAAACAATGTCGAGTTCCATGATGTAAAGAGAAATTCCCATTTGTGACGTCATTTACTTTGGATTCACCAAACATTTTAGCAATTTTTCTGTACATTGGAAAATTCAAAAAAAAAAAAAAAAAAAAAAAAGAAAAAACCACACACACACGGAAACTGGAGTTTTTTCCATTGGCGGATAAACTTGGCTACATGGAAAGTCCGATAAAGCTAAATACCTACGGACAATTGACGGCCCTTTGAGTCAATGCTGCTAATAAAATGTACGATGTTTCTATACTACAGTCTCTAACTCAATATCATCAAAAATCTTCGACAATGAAAACACGAATTATTTGTCAATTTATTTCAACATTGATATTGTTATTTTACCGGGAAAAGAGGAGCTTCTGGTATCCAATATATAAGACAAAATAAAAAAAATAACCATTGGTACACGAATCGTGTACCATAATCCGTTTCAGGCCCATTTTTAACAAGGGCCTTAAAGAAAGAAGCTAGACGGTGCGGCATATTCTTATCTGGAGAGCATACGCAATAATGTAGACTGGAATAACCAGACGCCAAAGATTACTGATTTAAAATTAGAGTAAAGACGGAAATGATTCAATGTAAATAAGTTTATATACATTCAAATTACATTTGTGTCAATTTCTAGGTCTCAAATATTAGCGATTTAGATCCTTTAAACGATGTATTCATAATGTTTAGTTTAAATACGGGGTTTCATACGGGGTTTCATATGGGGCTTCATACGGAGGTTCATTCGGGGTATCATATACAGGTTCGTAGCCTGGTGTAACGGTCAGTTTCTCATATGTATTGTCGACGATAGAATCCTGTCTAGGCATTGGATGCCCTGCTGTTGTGTTTTTGATACAGTCTTGTCTTGACATAGGAAGCTCTGTAACTCCAGTTTTTTTTGTTGAGTCTACTCTTCGTCGTGATTTTCTGAAATATTAAAACCGTAAATAAAAATCCCGAACCTACCGATGTAGGAATATTATGATCCAATACCCCTAGTGTTTATGAAACTTACACTAACCCACCATCCTTGATAACAATCACATGCCCTAACTACGATCTAGCGCTCTTTCTCGTTTCCGAAATTTAGCGCAATCTTTGGCAAATTGGTGCCTTGGTTCATTGCAATATGGTCGGATCATTCGGGACTATGAACAGAAGGGTTACATTAAAGAGGTGTGCCCCTCTTATTATTACGAGAATATTTTTTGGTATATTCCCTATTTCCCTGTCGTCCGCCTTGATAAGACAACTCCGCAAGTAAGTATCGTTCTGGACGCCGCAGCAAAGATTAACGGTAAATCTTTAAACGACTGCATACATGCTGGCCCGTATGTATTTATGAGTAAATCAATCGCGATTGAAGCTGACATCGGTAAAATGTTCTTGCAGATAAGACAGATGAAACCTATCAAAAATCCCCATCAGTCAGTTCGAATTTACCAATATCAAGACTCGTTTTCGGGAATGCATCATCGCCTTATTTGTCACGACTTGTAAAAAGAGAACATGCAACGTCGAATACTTCGAAATATCAAAATGGAGTTTTGTCTATTCTGAAGTGTATGTATGTAGACGATTTATTGGATAGTGAGGATTCAGTTGAAGACGCAACCCATCTCGGGCGTGACGTATCAAAATTACTCGCTGTGGGAGGTTTTCACATTCGCAAATGCATGTCGAATTCGGTTGATGTATTGGCCGAAATTTCAAGCAATGATCGAATCGGTAGGTTGGAAATCGCTGATCCATCTGGTCGTCCTACTCTAAAGACTCTGGGTGTTTTATGGGACGCAGTGACAGACAGACTGTTTTATCTTTACTTCAAAATAGACCCGGAGTGTCGTTAGTAAAACCGCAAAATTGTTCGACCCCCTTAATTTGCTTGAACCTTTTACGGTTCGAGCTAAAATGGTAGTTCAAGAAACGTGGATAAAAGGACTTAGTTGTGATGAACCCCTGTAGTTAGCTCTATCAGGGCTCAAGGACAGTTAGGGGAGCAAAACTAGAAATGCCCGAAAAACAAATTCAGGTTTATAGACAGCAACGCCGGTTTACTTCGAGAGGCGAAGAAGCGGGGCTGACCTTGTATAGACCTCCCAAGAAAATTTTGGAATATTTGACGGCCGCAAACGCGTTTTACTGCTATTCCAGTCCATAAAATTAGTGTTTTATTAGATTTCGGGCACTTTATTTTGCGAAGTAGATGAAATATTTTTTTTTCTCACATTACCTGTCTGCCCGAAAAGTCAGCTTAGCCGAATGTTAGGGGGCAGCTGCCCCCCCCCCCGGCTCGTACGCCTATGTATTCGTTCAAATAAACAGATTGATAGTTGTTCTCCTTTAACGTCGTTTAATCCGTGTCTCGGTGAATATGGCGTATTTAGTTTGGACGGTCGTTTGAGACAAACCGATCACATTTCGTATAAATCGAGATTTCCTGTAATACTACCACGAAACTACGATGTGACGCGATTAATTGCGACTCACATTTATGCTGAAGGAAACCACGATAATGAAGAGATAAGGCTAGTTGAAACGTCGCTCAGTAATAAGCAGTAATTCTATTCCATAGAATTGTGACCTGTATACTTCAGTCACTAAATGCCATTGAAACGCCTCCTTTGTGACGAATATGTACCCCCTCACATGCATTTTCGGAAGTTGATATTGATTTCGTAACTTTTGTAACTAAAAAAGGGCAGGGTAAAGTTAGGATGAAAGGGTACTAAATGAAATGGGGTTTAACTTCCTACTGTTCTGCTCCTAAACTTTGCTAATAGGGACGGGCATGCGCAATACAGTGTGCTCTAAGAGAAATTGTTAGTATAAATACAGCATTTACATGACAATTATCATCAGACCCTAAATCGAGTTATTGCGAACATTTTGCTAGGAACTCTTTGATTTGTGTTCCTTGTGTTAAAAGCTTTCCAAAAATGTATAGTTTGTTTAGCAGAGAAGACATGGTATCGGTACAGTAGAAACTTTCGCTGCAGGCCTATAAGGCCCGTCAATTCAAGTACGATGACGGCAATGACGTCATGCTCGGTACTCTCGGACGTGTTTTATCAAATGAATATGTAATTGAAAGAGAAAGGAATCGAACTTACACCACTTTACAGATGACAACGGCGATGATAGCCAGTGCCAATATAAGGGTACAGCATCCAGCCAGCACATAAATTGTAGTAGGTGATAACACTGGTTGCTCATCAGTTTGAATACCTGTAATTATAAACAATTTATTTTCACACGTGGTTCAACAGAGCAGCATGGTCATATTTGTTTCTTTTTCATAGTTAGTTCCCTTTATATTATAGTTATCATGATGTGAAGTAAATGTTCTGTTCCGGTTGTGTTAATGAAGACGGGCATACGCCATAAAATGTTCTATAAGGGACATGTGTATTCAAACAGCGGCGCTGCCAAGGGTTATTTTACCTTTAGGCCAGTGTGTACATGGGACCTCGGTTTTCGTTCTATCCAAACGACTATACGTTATCCGTTGTCAGACTCTCTGTCGTGTATCACCGACAAGGGGGTACCACGCTGGAAAATACACGGCACGGCACGGCACCGCACCGCCGCAGGTTAGCGAGTCAACGTCTTTACGCACTGCGCCATCGAGGCTCCATGATGCGACATTAACGGCTGCCAAAACATTTTAAATTTCTATTTTATGGTTCCTCGCCGAGAGTACACAATAAATAATATATCATGATAATATATATATATATATATATATATATATATTCGAAATAAAGATGTTTTAGGAAATAAAACTTGTTTTTTTGTGAGTACTTTCCGCTTTATTAAGCTTCATCAGACAAATGTTACCAATTCCAACGATATATAATATATATTATACAACCTATATAAAATACAATCTTAAATTTAATCTTTTAGTTAATTTTACTCACCGGGATTATCACCCTCTTGATTTTCGCCTGCACTTCTTGTTGTACGTGACGAAGGTGTTACTTTACATGAAATGTTAAATACAATAGGTAATTTGACCTTGAGTTTAAACAATTTAGTATAAATATTAATGGTTGTCAAATAATCATTTCCTTATTCAAATTTTGCGAAATAAAGTAACCAGATTAGATACTGTCTTGAGCTCCACAGAATTTGGGTAGAAAGTAAAAATTATCCATGTGTCGGTTAAAAACGTGTAAAAATAAATCCTTTTTAAACAAAAGATCTAACACCTTCAAAGCAATTCACAGGACAGATACATACCGGTATTGAATCCAGGAATATTTGGAATGATTGTTGTAGTTGTTGCATCATCTGTACAATATAAAAAGTGCAACATAAAACGTATAGTAATTTTGTCATAGCTGTCATATGATAAATTTGTAAACGTGCTAACCAACATCAAAATACGCGCGTTAATAAAAAAAAAACTCTAGAAGAAGATAAATTTTCAAAATGATGACTAAGTTTAACTTCTTGATTTTAAATTAAGAGACATGAGGTTTAAGGTCCACTCGACACTAACACATGGTTCAATTTCATTTCAATAATTCGCTTGCTTGTGGGGTGAGAGGAAACCAGAGGACCCAGAGAAAACCCACGAGGTTTGACAGGTGACTCTACTCCTTCTCAACCGGAGCATCGAAACCACGCCATTTGACTCAATGACATACCATATGATACAACGTGCACGCGCTAACCATTCGGTCATCACCCCCCCCCCCCCCCGATTTAAAAAAAAAACCCATTGACTAAGCTTATGACGGAAACACTTTTTTTCAAAACAATTGCCAGCATCTTAGTCTCTCAATTGTTTGTAAAGATTTGAAAATAATTTCTAATGAATCCTAACAAAAATTATTATAACCCCTGACCTTCATTTCTAACTATGAAATGACAAGGGCAATAACGCTAATTGGTGGGTGATGTTCAGTCCAGCACTTGAAATGAGAATCTTAAAGAATAAGCCGAAACTACTATCTATCATGGGATATAATAGTTACAAACTCAGCAGACACTAACGTCATTTCGTGACTCAATCTGAGTTGACTAGACTCACACTTTACATATGGGATCGACAGTAACTCAGTGAGTGCGATGCAGAGGTTGGGCGAGAAAGTTTATCGGGATTTTCAGGCGTTGCTCCTCCTTATCAGTGGTGGAGAAGGGGGGGGGGTCCAGGAACAAGGTCAAACGTAACCTACATCACACTGTGAAGAACAGTAGGACGTTAAACACATTTCATTTTTCTCCACATATATATGTACGACCAATGGGAATAAAACATACCAGACGTTGTTGAATCGTCGGGTTGACATCCACCACAGCTTATCCTTAACTGTCCAGCAGCAGCTAAAAAACATACACGTATATTATTAACACGTACAAACTAGAAACATACACACGCATTAACAGGGTGGGCTCCTCTGTCCAGGCGAAATCTACACATTGCAAACATACAAACATTAATAAGTTTACCCGAGTAGATACAGGATCGGATTAAAATAGAACAGGGACTGCATCATAATAACATGACCGAAAGGGGCCCTAAATTTGAATTTCTACCTTCGGAATTTGCGTTTGTATCCGGTTTAGTGAAGAATAAAATTAACAAGGACTTTGTGTACGTATATATTACATACCTTTAAATCCCATCCAAACTTCGTCCCCTGAGCTTCCCAAATCACTTCCATTATATTGTACCCTAATAGGACCCGGGAACTCTCCAATAGAATTATAAAATCTGTACTTATCATTGGCGTCTCTTGTACAGGGAAAGGTAACCGACAATCCACTCCCGGTTATCTTTAACTGTCGACATTTTTCCCAGAACTTTAGATTGACTTGATTTGTGGAGACAAAGATCTTGGAACCTGTTGGGGATCCGATGTCACAGGTACACACAAAGCTGCCATTAATATTCATAGCTGATTTCTCCTCAAAATCCATCGCAATTTCGTTTGGCACAGTTTTTGTTAAGCTGTCAACAGGACTGAACACTTGGGAAGCTGGAATATATATTTTAAAAAAAACACGATTAATTATGGTTTATTAGTTTCCCAAAGTTATTAACTTCGTATTTGTTGATCAGTAACAAAAATACTTGAGAAAGCGAATAGTCATATCGTTTCTAAATAGTCAGCATTATTCGGTGGAACGGGCCAAAGTGCAAAAGTAAGTACTGGTCCATGCGCAGATACTCGGTGTGTTCTCGGAACGGTTCCGAGAGATCACCTCAATTACAGTTCCATTCTCGGCACCGTGCCTGGCACGCTTAAATGTGGTTATTTATGTAAATGGGATATACTTACAGTTTACACAAATATAATTAGCAACAAATACAGCTATGTAATAGGAACTGGAGCAGTTTTCAAATTCATACAGATAGCTTTCTAGAGGTTGCGCACTACAGCTTGCCTTTTTAATACAGCTACTCAGACTGTTGCCAAAAATCCTTGTCATTTCGTCGTGATGACAAACAGAATTTGGATTTAATGGAGTCGTACCACAACACATATTAGTATTATTATCATGCATGAATCCAGCTTCTACTCGGTCAATGGCGATTTTATAGTTGACAGGACAAGATAGGGACATTTGTTGATTTCCACAAGACGAAGCATCGCACCCCTGGCTCTTCCTCGTAATTTGGCAATCACCTTAAATTTAAAATGGACACAACTTCAATGGTATCATTTAAGAAGTAAAATCATTATATATCAATATTTTAGTCACGACTAATTTTATACGAATATGTTTGAAAATGTACATGTTTAAAGACCATTAAAGCGGACATTATGTGTTTTTATTTTTTGTTTAATTCTAAGTCACATTTTAACCAAATTAATCAAAAAAATATATTACCATATGATGATGTCATAACTAAAACAGCAAATGTCACTAAAAATCTGATTTCTTCCATGTTCCCTCGTTTATTTATAGTACTCTTCAGCTTCCTCAATTTATATCACATCTGTGCACATAATCATAAAGTAAATAAATGTTCAAATAAACTATCAAGTATTCACTCAATCTGAGAAAATATACATAGGTCTATTTAAGCACAGAAATTTGACATTATGTGGATTTGGCTATTTTAAAGCGGGAATTTCATATTTTCTCTGGAATTCAAAACATAATTATTTCTATTTCTTTTGCTCAAAAGGTTGTCAACTCGCTATTATGCGATCATCTGTATTATTTCACAGGCATTAAAATCATTGACACGGGAAATAATAACACAATTACCTTCCTTGTTTTCCCATTCCCCCCACACACCCATGGAATGGCTATCTTCAAATCATTGACACGGGAAATAATAACACAATTACCTTCCTTGTTTTCCCATTCCCCCCACACATCCATGGAATGGCTATCTTCAAATCATTGACACGGGAAATAATAACATAATTACCTTCCTTGTATTCCCATCCCCCCCCCCCACACCCATAGAATGGCTATCTTCAAACGTTTGAATTTGAAGTTGAAAATGATATTTTTGCCAATTTCTCAACTAGCAACAGTGAATTATAGGATTAATAGGATTATTCTCCAACAAGGTCGGGTTGTTTATAGATACAATCTATTTTAGGGCTTTATTTTAATACATTGTAAATATAGAACTTAAAAATATGAAATTGGAACTTTAAACTGGACACATAAACACCATATGTGGCAACGTTCAATGTGTTTAATGTGGAGGGCGGGCGGAGGGCAGGGATATCCATGAAAGAAGAAAGGAACAGTAATTTTTGAAAAGAAAGAAGATATGTAAGTTGTGCCAGTGACACATCTAAATAAAATAAATTCAAATTCTTAATATCATCTGTATTTTTTGCAACACTCATTGGTAATTTATGGAATAACATATTCGCATGGTGCGATGTATACGCTTGTTGGTTGTTAGTGGTAGTGTCATGAGGCCTCGGACTGAAATTTTACCGAGAAGAGCGAGAGGGGGGGGGGGTGCCGATGTAAAGTCCTCTCGGCACAAACTGGGTCTAATTCGCTTGCGCGTAGGGGTCTTTAGCAGTGGGAGGAAACCGGAGAATACTCACGGAATTGGACAAGCGATCCTACTCGTCGCCACGTCCATGCAAGGAATCTAAACTACACCACTTGATTCAACGACAGACCTTATGATTTCACGAGCATGCGCTACCCCCCTCCTCCCGTCATGATCAGCCACACTCACACAACTACAATTTGTGGATAGATAGATTTATTTAGCACAGACATCATACTAAATGGCATATTTACTTATGCTACAAAGTTTTTTAGAACTTATATGAGGCCCCTTTAATTTTGTGTTCAGTGGTTGTAGCCGACCACACCCTCCCTCCTCATACCTGACATGACCTACTGAAAAGCTAACGAAGTTAATACTATTTTGAATAAACACATAAAGACTCAATAAAAGTATAACAATTAATAAATTACCTTTTTACGTTTGAATTTAGGTAAATACTGCCATAACAAGCCAGGCGGGCTTTGAAATATATACCTGTCTGTTTATTGAGATATAACGATATCGTACTTATACTGTATGTAAAATTGTTTACCTGTTGCCATGAATAGTCGCTTAAAACGGATCCATTCAAAATTAACTAAATTAAACGCCAAAAGACTCGTAATGGGGATTCAAAACAGAAATGGGTGGGGTCTATTAACAGTTGTATACCTAAAATCATTGAAGACACCCAATCTGATTGGGTGGGCGGAGTTTTAAAACGTCAACTGTATAAATTATATTCGATGCTCAACCAATAAAGTGATCTTACACGACAGACCACTGTGTGTGCGCTGAGATGACAAAACAGAACAATGAAGACTAGTCTGCGATTTTACCTTCTGGAAAGGGCTCGGTGCAAAATGCACTTTGCTACCCCACCAATAAAATCAATATATCGATAGAAGATTCAACAATGTTGGCAGCTTACCAACGCCACCTCCAGTTTAGACATATTCCGGCATTTTCAAGATTCTCTCAGATTAAGATGTACATCGATTATGATTTAATCATACATGATTGTGAATTCTAATTATATACGTGTTTGTCTTTAGGAGAATTTGTGGCGATAAACCGATTGCCTCACCCCACTTCGAACCTATGTGGGAATCATGATGGCTAAGAGGGAAAGACGCTGGCTCCCTAGCCTGCCAAGGTCAGTTGTCTAGTCGTTCGGATGAGTCGAAAAACCGAGGTCCCGTGTCCTCATTGGCGTGCACGTAAAAGATGTCTTGGTAGTCGGAATTCGAAAAAAGAGTAAGCCGTGGCGCCGCTGCACGAGCAAAATTTTCCTCATCGCGCACTGTATGGCGTATGTCCGTCTTCTTTAGCCCAGTAGTAGAACAGTAGGACGTAAAACCCCGTTTCATTTCATTTTAAATCCTATATATGTACGCTATACTTACTAACTACTTTCCGACCTAATCCAGGGTGGGTCAACTTTTTGATGGGCACCCCCCGCACCCTCTCCCGCCTGGGAAAATATGCTTATAGTAGTATCCAGCCCCCACACTACTAAAATTCATGTATATTTATAATGGTTGGGTGGGGAGGGCGGAGGTCTTTAGCAGTAGGAGAAAACCGAAGTCCACAGAGAAAACCCAAGAGGTTGGTCAGGCAACTCTGCCCCCTGTCACGTGCACGCGGGGAATCGAAACCACAATATGAAAGACTGTATGATCTAATGGACACACGTTAACCTATTCGCCCCCCCCCATCCCCACGCACATCAATTCATATTGGTAAACAATAAATAAATTTATTCCCGAGCTGACACTACTTTGACATTGATGTAAATCTTAGTCCTTATGCAGATTATTCATAAATATAAATAAATATTATTCATTTGGTTAAAGTGAGTTTGGTATAATGAAACGAGTGTACAGTAGCATATTATTTATTCGAATGAATCATGCTTTCGTTTATAACATTATATCATTCCCGTTTATCGGAGAAAGCAGGGTTGTATTAAATAGGTTCTACTCAACATTTTGAAAATGTCGATGAATTGTAAAAAATTTCGAGTGATTTATAGCAAATAAACTGACTTAATTTTTTTTAAAAATTTGAAATATGTGTTTTTATCGAAAAGAATATATATCAAAAGGAACCGAGTGATTGATTTATAAGGCAAGGCAATTTTGTTCACGATTTTGAATTAAATAGCGACAGGGGTACCTCAAGAGAGAAAAATGTCAACAGAAGAGTGTCTTACCGTTCTCTTTTATATATACATCGGAAGGTATAATTTTTAATACGAACATGTTTGATAGTAAATATTATATGATCTGGCACCTGATAGGAACAAAAATAAAGAAGATTAAAAATTTAGAAAAATATGAAGAAGACAAAAACAAAATAAAAATTTTGAAAAAATCACATAAGTAAGAAGGGCGTTCCTGTCCACATGTACCTGTGCCATAATTCAGGAAGTTATGATCCGATATGCACGAATATAAACAGGATCAAGATCTTTAGGTTATAAACATGCATTTCAAGTTTCATCAAAATTGAATTAAAATTGTGACCTCTATAGGGCCCACATCCTTGATATACCTTATTTTTACACTATCCGCGTAAAAGCGGCGGCCATTATGTTCGGCAATTTTGGTCCGATGTTAATGCAATTCGAACTGAACCTCCACTACAGTCTAACGGTGACATAATAAAACGTTTGTTTTAAAATCGGGTAATAATTGTGACCTCCAGAGGACCACAAGATAACAAAGGCTATAATTCAGGAAGTTACGATCCGATATGCGCAAATATCGAAAGGAACCAAGATCTTTAGTTTATAAACATGCATTTCAAGTTTCATCAAAATCGAATTAACATTGTGACTTCTACAGGGTCCACAACCTTGATAAACCATATGTTTACACTATTCGCGTACAAGCGGCGGCCATTTTGTCCGGCAATTTTGGTCCGATTTTCACGAAATGCGAACTCAACTTTGATTACGGTGAAAAGATGATATAATCAAACACTTTTGTAAATCGGTTCATAACTGTGGCCCCCTGGGGACCACCGGCTAAAAAGGGATTTTACGGACAATCAGGGGCCATAATTCAGGAAGTTATGATCCCATGGCGCAAATATCGAAAGGAACCAAGATCTTTGGGTCATAAACATACATGTCAATACATGTCAAGTTTCATCAAAATCGGTTCAAAATTGTGTCCTCTATAGGGTCCACAAGCTAAAAACGTGATTTTTCGGACAATCAAGGGTCATAATCCATGAAGTTTCGATCTGATACATGCCAATATCGACAGCAGCCGAGATCTTATAGGTACAAACCTATATTGCAAGTTTCGTCAAAATCGGATAAGAATTATGACCTGTAGAGAGTCCACAAACAATTGTGGACGGACAGGGGCCACGGCATAATACGTCCAGATGAAAATGTGGGTGTATAAAAATAGAAAGATGCAAGCGGAAAATCTTACAAGATAAACAAAACCACATAAATAACATTTTTACTTTGCAAAAAAGGAAAAGAAACAAAGGTACACTACACACACCTTAGTTACTAGAAAATAGCTAAAACCTTGAGATGTGTTTGTTTGTTTGTTTTAGCTACGACTGGATGCCTATACCGATTAAACATTCCGGGCCCAATTGACAGTTAAGTTAATCAAGCGGTGTTTTTAATTGACTTGGAACGTCCATTCATCTACTTGCAATTTTCCCTTTGGTTGGCTGTTGTTCACGTCATCATTTATTTAGCTCCGCCATCATGACGTAAAGACGTCACTCGTCTCCTGATCTAAAATGTTTGTTCGTAGGAAAAGCCATAAGCATATCGATTTGAAAGGGATGATCTGTACCCGTGTAAGATAGGATTATATGCATAAGTGTAGCTTAGTATGACAGGAATATAATTAATAACAATAATCAATCATTGTTTTTGAAGAAAAAAAATGACAGCTTGCTTTGTGAATTCCGATGCGGGCTGGATTCAGCACCAACCACTCTTGTCAAATACTACATTCATCTTCTACTTTCAGTTTTCTACTTCATTGTTAATAGTTCCTTACAAGAGGGAGTGTTCCCTCGAGAACTGGACAAAGCCGTCATTCGACCACTTCTCAAGAAACAGAACCTTGATCGTGATCTGATGAAAAATTACAGGCCTGCCAGTAACTTCAGCTACCTTTCAAAACCTATAGAGAGATATATACTTGATCGACTGCCAAAACACATGGAATCGAACAACCTAACGAACATCCTACAGTCTGCATACAAACATTTTCACAACACCGAGACAGCTTTAATCAAAATAACTAATGATATATACCAAACTATTGATGATTAAACATGTATTTTGCTGATACTTTTTGACCTATCGACTGCCTTTGATACTCTTGATGTCGAAGACCTTCTCCAAGCTCTTCAGGAAGAAATAAGGGCTCGAGGCACTGTTTTAAGCTGGTTTCGAGCATACCTAGAAAACAGACAACAATGTGTCAAGATCGATAACGTCAGATCTGTTGAGGACCCTATGATGTGTGGTGTGCCCATTATCTTTACCCGACCACTGGTCTTAATATTCAATTGTATACTGATAAAATAAAACCAAGTGCGAATCAACAATCCGCTAGTTCAGATTTAAGTAATATTGAAAAATATCTGGAAGAAATCAGGTTAAACTAAATCCTGAAAAAAATTGAGTATCTGGTAATTGGAAAAAAAAACAACTTAGGAGATTCTCAATGCCACCTCTTAAATTTCAACATGAAAATCTTGTTCAATCCCCAGAAGCCAAAAACATCGGTACAGTTCTTGATTCCACAATAGCCTTTAGCTCCCACATCAAATCTATTTCTTCCTCTTCTTATTTTCATCTTCGTAGAATTAACAGAATAAAGAAATATCTAAATGCTGAGAGTACAGTCCCCACCCCCATTCATTCATTCATTACAAATAAACTCGACTGTCATAATGCCTTATTTTTTGGCCTCCCAAACTATCAAATTCAACACCTTCAACGAATTCAAAATGCTGCTGCCAGAGTTTTGACAAATGCACAAAAACCAGACCATATCACCCCGATTCTGGAAAATCTACATTGGCTCCCAGTTCAAGGCGTTACATGACCAATGACCAAAATATTTCAAAGATCTGGTTACCCCATATAAATCCAAAAGAACCCTTAGATCCACAGATAAACAATTTCTGTATGGCAAAAAGATCTTTCTCGTTCTCTTCTCCTCTGTAATGGAATTCGCTAGAACCACTGACTCCCTAGATGCATTTAAATATCAGCTAAAGACGTTCCTGTTTATAGAGGCGTTTCCGTAGTTCAATTGAGAAAACTTGAAAAGCTCAATAGAAACTTAAGTTTTAGTATTATCGCGCTATATAAATAGAGGATTATTATTATTTTCATCGGCTTCTTCTAGATAGAACTAAATAGGTTTCTTAATTAAAGCATACTTATGCATTGGAGCTTTTAGTTGGTTTTATATATTTTAGAACTTGGGTTATGGTCGTGTAATGGCTCCTATTTCCGGGCAAATGACAAAGCAGTCAACAGTCTCTTTGCCACTTTAGTTAATTTTTCCAACCTATGCGTATGGCCTCGGTGACAGTTATGGGGGGTGGGGGCAAGAACCTGTAATTTCCGAACAATGTTCGGGTTACAGACGGTGTAAGGACTCCACAAGAAAATTTTGGAAAAATTGACGCATGTCCCCCCCCCCCGGCTTGTATGCCTATGATTTTCAATAACTTCAGTGTATTTCAGCCAGTTTTGGTTAAACACCCCGATCTGTGGTAAATAATTATTTAGGGATGAATTTTACTGTTTTCAATAAATATTTTTGTCACTTGATAGGAAACGCAACGTCATGCTGGCGTTGTTGCTGGTTTTAGCCTTTATTCACACATTGAAATGCGAACATTAGTCATGGCTATGGGGGGGGGGGGACGTTCACTCGAGGTATTGTCTTTCGGATGATGCAGAAAACTGAGGTCCCGTGTACACATTGCAATGCACTTAAGGGGCTAATCCCGATATTTTTTTTTTTTTGAGAATAAAACAGCTTAATTTTGTGTTAAAATCGCCTAAAATCATCTACCTAAGAGCAGAGAAACTAACTCAGTATTTGTGAAACGTTTTCAAACAACTGAAACCCGTCAATCTTCGTCTGGAAAGGAAACAGTGTCCCAAGCTGTATTCGGCGGTGTCTACGTAAAACCAGGCTTCTCTTATAAAAAAAAAATAATGTATAGGTGAAATTTACATTTTGTTATCAAGTACAATACAAGGGTCATTCACTATATAGACCTCTCAATAAACGGGAGTCAATTATCATGTCATCAACGAAAAAATCGACCCAAATTCTTAAAAGGGTTTGAGACTCGGTTTAAAATGGGATAGTCCCTTTAAAAGATCCTTTGGAAATTGGAATTCGATATAGCGCCACTCTCTGGGCAAAATTTTCTTCAAAGCACACTGCATGTAGTATGCCCGTCTGCATTAGCCGAGTTGGTGTGGGACAAAAGGACGTGAAACCACATTTAATTTCATTTCACATACATCGTGTGTCGAGACATAACTATTCAGCAATTTATATGTCCGATATGAACAAAAAACGTGGCGGTAAAGACGTATACCCTGTACACGACTAAATGTATACGACTAAAAGAAAAAACCGGGGATGATGTTTAAGACTATAGGGCGCGTTAGAAAGGCTTATATTATTACGGCTTGGTCGGATCCCCCCCCCCCCCCGATGTTGAGGTCTATTACGAGCATTAGGGCAGTAAATTAGCCGTAAGTTGGGATACAAAATGGCCGTTCCCGAAAGATTTAAATGGAATACGAACATAAAGCCCTAGACTGAATATTCCGAACTAACTATATGCAAACTAAATAAACGCCTAATAACTGATATCTAATTGTTATGCAAACCACTCTACTCTCCGGGCTTCTTAATTTGTATGTCAAGGTTGCGGTCAGTCATTTTCCACACACTGTACACCACACGTATCTCTTCAGTGATGTACGCTGTGATCATAAAAACGACACAAGTGCTCGATATTCAAAGAATAATTATTTGTTTATGATCATTTATATAGCCTATAAATAACGAAAAAAAACCAAAGATCGCTTTGTGGGTTATATTTTTAATGTACTATCGACAGCCAATCGAAAATCCGTAAACAGTGTGAAAACTTCCTGATGCTAGTTAGGGTCGTGGTGACACTCAACTCTAGCAAGATCCCACCCGGGTCCCAAAATAACAATATATATGTGTATGTACAGGGGAAGGGTGGGAAGTCAGTCCCTCCCAGTGCCACCGGGTAACATTCAGCTGTATAGGACATGCTAGAGTTGATTTGTAGCATATCTGACCCACGGTATATATTTGAAACTGGTTGGGCATTATGATTATCACGATGACAACCGCATTGAAACCGCGTGATTTTTTTAAAAAATTCTCAGGTTTATACGCAAAATATTCAACAAATCTGTGTGTTTAAAATAACCACAAGTTGATATTTGTCGACAGTCTAGATATCGAACAAACATTTGGTTTCATTTTCTTGACTTTTTGTTCTTTTAAGCAAGTGTTGGAAAGATAATTTGTCCACTAACACTAAAATTCAGAATTCGTCAAAATCTCTCATATCTGACTAAAATTAATACTTTGGGGCATTTAACGCTGGAAGTTTGCCCATTAACTATCTTGACACGGTACCCTCAGCTTATAAATTTTGTATATTATCCCTCTTTTGTACCGTTTGCTTACTATTCATTCTATTAGCTTTGAGGAATTGTTGTATTCTTATACCCTGGGCAGTTAAGACTGTATAGCTCCGTGGGGTCTCAACCAGAATTGACTCACGGTCAAATCCTCGCATCAATATACATGTAGCGTCATGTCGGCATCAATGTTCATGTACGCCCAAATAAACGATTTAACTGTTCCTTTTTTGTACGAGTATCTGAATAAATTCTGACAACAAAAGCAGAAGACCAAGCATACAAAGGAACAACAATTGGTTCCCATAAGAATAGGAGGGTTGGGTGTCGAATGGTTAGAGTGCGCGCGCTGTATCTTACGGCATGTCATTGAGTGAACTGGCGTGGTTTCGAGTCCCCGACTGTACGTGGCAAGGAATAGGGTCGCCTGTCCAATCTCGTGGGTTTTCTCCAGGCACCCCGGCTTCCTCCCAGTGCTAAAGACCCCTAGGCGCAAGCGAATTATTAAAATGAAATTACACCATATGTTAGTCCCGAAATGATCTAGTTTGTCATGAGTGGTTGTAATACCCCCCCCCCCCATATAGGAATACAGTGATTTGCTGACTTTACAATATTGACAACTAACTTTGAGAAAATTTATAACCTTGTTTTTATGTAAAAAAAAAACGTGTGGTGTACTCTCTCTGAAACCTAGTCTGTTTTATTCAAGGTATGTATGCACCCATGTGCAAAGCCGAATGGGACTCATTGGAGGCAGGTGACATTACGGAATTGTGTTAGTAGTTTTTTCCGTCTTCAATAGCCCAGTTTGAGCAGAAATGTAAGGGGCTTAAAGTAGCTAAGTCTCTGAATCAATAACATCCAAAATCTTCAACATTGAAAACACGAATTATTGGTCAATTTAAATCAACATTAATGCTGTGATCTTACCGGGCAAAGAAAAGATGGGCTTCTGATATCCAATATTTAAGACAAAATAAACATTTGCTTATTTGGTACACGAATCCTGTACCATAATGCGTTTCAGCCCCAGTTCTAGCAAGAGATTCGAGAAACGAGGCTAGAAACATTGCACCAAATTAAACGGCGTATGTAGACTGGAATAACCAGACCCTAGAAATTTTTCGCCCGATTGACACTGCTGGCTTATTTCGGCGAACAAAACTGATTTAAAATTAGAGTAAAAACGGATACCATTAAATGTAAATCAGTTCTAGGTCCCAAATATTAGCGATTCAGCTCCTTTAAATCTCAATTCATTTCGTTTTCATTTCGTTACTGAATTACGATAATCGGCTGGGAAAACAAACAAAATATATTTGCACTCTCGCTCAACTCTCCATACCACCTTTCTCTGATTCCAAAAAGTAAGTATATAAGTATAATGTATATATATATGTGGCACGCCAGGTGGGACCCAACCTTTAAAGGGACATTGTTGAATAGAAGGTCCATGGTTCACAGAAAGAATATGTTTTTCCTCTCTTCTAAATTGGGTTTCAGAATATTACCGTACTCTAAACTTATTGGTAAAAGTATCATCCTGATTCTAATTACGCCATAGGCTGGATAATCGGCGATATATTTACGATCGTCAAGACAGTGGATCTGGCGCACATTTACAAATGGTTTTGGGGAAGAGAATATTTTCAAGGTAACAACTGGAGCTACAACTTTAGAAGTCAACGGTGGAATAGCGTTTGGCTTTTGAGATTGGAACTATCATATTATCGACAGAGTTCATGAGCAAATGACTATAAATGTATTTGCACTCAATATACATAAAAGTCAATCGAAAGAAGCGGGTGATAACCATTAGATCAGAGGAAAACAGAATTTAACGTCAGCTTATATCGTTACATTAAATTCGTCTAAATCGAAGTGGATGTTCTAGAAACTATAAATATATTGGGCACTTGTCTGTATCAACGGCAATTTATATTGGAACCCCAATGGTGGCAAACATGTCAAGGTGTGCATTCACGCCATACGTATCTTATATTCATGGCCCGTGAATAACAATTAAAAAGAGGTATAACATTCATAATAACACAACTTTTATGGATTTACTATTTCTTGCTTTATTACATCCAACATTTCAATACTTTTACAGGTGTCTTTATCAAGCAAAATAAATATATATATAATTTCTCAAACTACGAATCTCGTAGCTTATTCCGTATATGTATATACTACAGGTCCAGCATCTGTCACAAAAACCTATACCGAAATATTTTAAGAAAACAATTGGCCAGTTTTTGGCACCTCTGTTCAAATACTATTTGATTACCATTAAATGAACTAAGGTGGGGTCTTACTTCTGTTCTGTAGTAGACAAATAAACTCATTCGAACCAAGCAACATTAATAATTATCTTTTTTTTAAAATGCATGATGCAGATTGGGGAAAATAGTTAATAAGATTACATATTATTGCTCTTTAAAAGGGGTTTTGTTCCCAGTAAAAACTACAGAAAAATTATATCGTGGTCTATATTGAAATCACAATAACAGTTCTATTAGAATTGACGAACGTTAGAAAGAAGATAAGATGTTAAAATCCGGAACAAGACAATACTTTTGAATTAAAATGTCATTTGAAAACATTAAGTATAGTTTCCTATTAATGGAAAAACATTGGTTTCGAGTTACGATCAGGGCGCCAGGCGTCCGGCTGTACTTTTGAAGATTTGGTGCCATCATTTGATTTGGTGCGTTTGCATATTAAAACTACAATGATTAATATGGCGATGACAAGCAGGGTACCAAGTGCCCAACCTACCGCTTCAACATTGTTGTCAGACTGAATATCATTTGACATGGTATTTATTTCAACTGGCGGAGGGAATACTACAACTGGAATTAAAAGTGTACATTGGTATAAACATCGACAAACTAAACTGCCCCAGAGAAGTAATGGCAGAAATGTGTTTATTTTAGCAGAAAAAAAAAGTTATCAGTGCTCTTTCAAGTATAAATATTGAAAACACCACTGTCTAGGTTATTCCGACTGTTTATAGTCGAAATGGTGGTTTAATGTGTGCGCGAGATAACCCCCACCCCCTCTCATATATATTTCTAAGACTATTTACAAAAGGTAGATTATGGACTCACCGCAGGCATTGTTAATATTTTCATTAACACCAACCAAGGATCTCTCTAGGGTGGTCTGACTGTCTGGTTCAAGAGTTGGGCAAGTTGCGAACAAATCCTCTAGGCAGAATGTAACGGTCTTCAAAGCACTGTAAAATGTAATGAAATGAAATAGGGTTTAACGTTCAACTGTTCTGCTCCGACTGGACTAATGACGACAAACATACATCATACCGTGTGCTATGAGGGAAATTGTTCCCGGTCGGCGGCACTATGCCATATACTCTTACATCAAGTCCGACTGCAAAAGGATCTTTCACGTACACGCTAATATGATTCTATATCTTTTACTGTGTATTCGCTCTGGATTTATTCATCGAGCACTTTGTGTTCAGTAAATGTGCACTACTTGGATTTTAATATATATATATATATATATGCGGGACCTCTGCTTTTCGTGGCATCCGACCGACTAGACAGCTGCCCTTGTCAGGCCCTCCGGCATGTACCACTGACATGGCAAACACGCCGGAAAACCCCGTTGAACTACTCGGACAATGCAGGGATCGAAACGGCACCGTGGCTCCCTTTGTAAAATAACGTAAGACTCTTTTATTTCAAGCCAATTTCCAAATGTATACTATTCAAAAAAAGTAGGGGATATTTGATTTTGGGGGAATACTAAAATACCGCATGGAATGCAGATGATGCTTGGGATCATCATGGGGGTCCAACCCAAGATTTGCACGACTCTGACTTTGAATGTTACAGTCATTGTGGCATTGAATTCCAGGGTGGAAACATCAGTTTAATTGTTTTAGTGACCAGAAAACAAATTTTGATATGCGTCGGCTTACCCAAAATGAAAGGTTACGTGCCCTTGGCGTGCTACACTTCGGCACAACACAGGCAGTTGTGGCGCGGACGATGAATGTTTCTCAGTCTGTCATAAGCAGGCTATGGTCCAGATACCGTGATACACAATCTGTACAGCACAGACCACGCTCAGGTCGACAACTCAAGCCCAGGATCGATTTATCCGTACCTTGGCCTTGAGAAATCGTGTCATCACAGCAAATCAGATCAGCGCTCGTCTTCAAACAGACACTGGTGTGAGAGTGAGTGGCCAGACGATTCGGAATCGACTTCATAGGGGTCACCTTCGCGCCCGACGTCCTCGCGTGATCCCTTATTTGAGAGATCATCACATTCAGGCAAGACGTCGTTGGTGTAGGGATCGTCAACACTGGGATAATCGACGCTGGAGCAATGTGATGTTTTCAGATGAGTCAAGGTTCACTGTTGATTTTTTGGACAGACGTAGGAGGGTGTGGCGTCGTCGAAACGAGCGCTTCCAAGACGTTAACGTCATCAGACATGATCGATTTGGGGGTGGTTCTGTTATGGTGTGGGGAGGCATCACTGTTGCTGGAAGAACGGCTTTACAGTACTACCGGAACAACATCTTGGCAGTCCATGTTGTGCCGTTCGCACGACGTTATGGCCGCCGTTTCATCTTCCAGGATGACAACGCAAGATGTCACAGGGCCAGGATCGTTACAGGTTACTTCCAACAACAGAACATCACCACATTACCTTGGCCAGCACTGAGTCCCGACCTCTCACCCATCGAGCATGTCTGGGACATGCTTGGACAGAGGTTACGTCAACGTCAACAACGTCCTGCCAATGTCCAAGAACTTGCTGCTGCGTTGCAACAGGAATGGGACAATCTGGACCAAAATGACCTAAGACGTCTCATTAGGAGTATGCCACGTCGGATCAATGCTTGTTTGGCAAACAGAGGAGGATTTACCCGTTACTGACTTTGTTGTGATGCTGTGATAATTTTGCTGTTTGACCCCGGGTATCATTTTACCCTTATAATGGTCAGTCTGTGCCTTATTTAGTCTAACGATCATTTGGAATAAATCGAGGAATGTGAACTTCATTTCATTTTGTCATTTGTTTCTTCGTCAGTTTCATTAGGTGACTTTAATAACACTTAAAAATCAAATATCCCCTACTTTTTTTGAATAGTATATGTTTTTTATGTCCCCGAGGTAACCTGAAACCCAGTAGCTTTATAGTTACATGTTAAGTACAAATGACCAACATATAGGACTTCGAATTCTGTCTAATGGTTTGGATTGTTCGTACTTGGTTTTATTTTATTTGTAGTTTTAACATAAATTCAAAGTCAAATCCGTTTACTTGTCCGTCATTGTTTGGATTATTTTGAAAGGTTGAGTTTTGCGTTTAGTCGAGGGAATTTGATCAAATCTTTCTGCTCATTTCGGTTTTTATTAATGTTAGAGAGAATGAAAAAAATATACATACGGACAAAGCTGCTGAGGATCGGACTTGTCAATAGCTTCTAAGAACGAAACACATTTCCAGGGGTCACAGTCTGCAATTACTGTTGAAAACAATCCTGCGACTAAGAACAAAAAGAGTTTTATATAACATATACACCATGAATGCAAACACATTCAATACAAGTATTTTGGTCGTATCGAGATGAGTATGACAGAACCAGCGGCTGCCAGGCAGGATACGCCCTCATATTCGAGAGATGGATAAAGAACAAGCTAAAAAGAAAGTGATTTTGCCTACAACCAAGGGCCACAATTCGTTAAGTTACAATTTGATATGCGCAAATGTCCTTGGGGTATAAACGTGCATTTCAAGTTTCATCAAAATAGGATTAAAATTGTGACCTCTACTGGGTCCACAACCTTGATATACCATATTTGTACACTAGTCGCGTACAAGCGGCGGCCATTTGGTCCGATTTTCACGACATTCGAACTCAACCTTCATTGCGGTGTAACGGTGACATAATCAAACGGTGTTTGAAATCGGATAATAATTTTGACCTCCAGAGAGACCACAGGCTAAGAAGGCGATTTATGGGACAATCAGGGGTCATAATTCAGGAAGTTACGATTCGATGGATGCAAATATCGAAAGGAACCAAGATCTTTGGGTTATAAACATGCATGTCAAGTTTCATCAAATCGTATCATTGTAACCTCTAGAGTGTCCACAAGCTCAAAACGTGATTCTTGGTACAATCGTGGCCATAATCCATGCAGAGATAAACCTATATTTCAAGTTTCGTTGAAATCGGATAAAAATTGTGAGTAAAAAAATCTAATCTAAAACCTTTCCTATTTCCGGATTCAATTTACAATTAATATCTTTTAATTTGCTTTAAATTTTAGTATATACATCGGATGGTTTATTCATCCATAAATTAAGCATCATAATTTTATGCATATGTCCAAAGATAGAAGATTTGTCGAAAAATGGTGTTCAGTGGGCAGTGACTTAATTAACCTCTGTAGCACTCGTGGAATTTACAATATCACTATAATCACCGAAGTTAGAAAACAATTGGTTGGGAATTTTCGTATTTCAAATAAAATTGCTGTATTTATTTCTCTAATAAGCCCCAAGCCATGTTGTGCCTATCGAATAAGATTTTTATCTGTCAGTTGATTCTGTACGATGAAGTAAAAGATGAATCAAAATTAACATTAACAGTAAGAATTTGACGTTCGTGGCACCACTGTCGGCAAAATGTATAACAGCAAACTGCATGGCGTTAGCTCATCTTCATTAGCTCAGTTGGTGCAATAAAAGTAGGACGTTAAACCCCATTTCATTCCATATAAATTAATAAAACTCACCCGTTAGAAGAGTTATAAGGAAAGTAACATTCATTGTAAAAAGCATTATCACAGTAAGCGACCGTCTTTACACATGATAGGTCTAAATAAACCGCATTCACATATTAGCTTTTATAAAAGGTCTTGTATGGATATTACCCAATATATTTTTATCCTATCAGTCACAGGGCGTGCAAAATCAAATAAAATTAGAGTACATATCTATATAAATGTCAGGGATTTTTCAATCTCCCAGTGTTAATTGGAATATACATGTATAATTCATCTTGCATTTTTGAACCTTTTAATGCCCTAACTTATTACATATGATTCATAAATACCATGATGTTAAATATTTCAATAATATTTCAAACATTGATCAAAAGTGAGTCTTAAGACTAAAGATTATGTCAGACATCGAACACTTCATATCGACTAGTAAAATCGAAGATTACAATGTGTTTTCGGCGTTCTCGGATGAGCTATTGAAATTGGTCCCAAAATAACCCGGTTTGTGTCTATTTTTCTGTCTAGATTAATTTAGTTATCACTTGGATATCTGTTGTTAATGACATATACTATACAGGAAACCAAACGTTTATAATAATTATAACGGATTTAATGGTGAGATTTATGCAGTATAGACGCATTTGACATGGTTATTGCGTTATTATGGAACGATTGGGGCAGTTGGTCTCTCTGACTTTAACTGTAGTCGAAGGGCCTAATGTAAGGAAGAAGAGTAACGTAGCCATGCCTACTGATTAGGAAAGATAGTAGCAAAACATCGACATTTCAATATGTGACTATGAGTAAGTGGGTAAGTGCTGGGTCATTGAGTCAACTGGCGTGCTTCCGATTCCTCGGTTATACGTGACAAAGAGTAGGGTTGCTCTTCCAAACTCGTGGGTATTCTCCGGGTCCGTCGGTTTCCTCCCACTGCTAAAGACCCTTACGCACAATCAAATTATGTTTGTCCCGAAATGACCTTGTTTATGTCGAGTGGATGTTAAACCCCATTTCTTTCTGTGTCTTTGTCAATCTATCCCGCTCTGCACCACAGACAAGGTAAAACCACGCCGGGAAATCGAACCCGCGTTCTCCAGGCCAGTGAGCCAGCGTTTTACTCACTTAAGTCATCGTGGCTCCCACAATGTAGAAAATCTTGGATCCGGATACACCCTTGAACGCATAGATATATTTATGGCCGTGATGTATGACCGCACTATCAATCACTAAAATATGGTGTGGAGATTAACTAGTTGCTTATTCACGATTGGTTAATTCATTTGTCAATCAAATACATGAAATGTATATGAAATCATTTGGAGACTAATAATGCCAGTTACAAAGGGTCAGTGTCACACCACAGATTTGCCTACGCATAAATAGCAAAACTTGAGGTAAGTCTAGTTTATTATTTTTCGTACTTCTCTAGAAAATTATAAACCCTAATCGACTAACCAAAGTAAACAAATCTAATAATTTTAATTAAATACTAAACAAATACCGAACAACAAACTGAGGTGAGTCTAGTTTATTACTTTTTGTACTTCTGTAGAAAATTATAAACCTAATCGATTTAACCAGATTAACCAAAGTAAACAAATCTAATAATTTTAATTAAATACTAAACAAATACCGAACAACAAACTGGCTCGTTGTTCGTTATTCGCGAATACCGAACAACAAACTGGTTCGTTGTTCGTTATTCGCCAATATGTAACAGATCTTTCTTCGGATAGAAAGAGAAGTTGTTAGAATCTATTTCCCAGAAGTTTAAAGTTTTATAATCCAGTTAGGCTCATAAAACCCCACCTTGGGCGTATACCTTACAAAAGATCTTTCATTAAATAACTAATTCCATATCTGGTGAATACCGAACAACAAACCAGCTCGTTGTTCGTTATTTGCGAATACCGAACAACAAACTGGCTCGTTGTTCGTTATTCGCGAATACCGAACAACGAAAAACAAGCTAACTTCACGTCGCCACCTGGAATGCGAGAGGCGGATGTGCGGACACACACACACCACAAGAACATTTTGGAACGCGTTTTCCTGCTATTCCATCAGATGAATACAGTCCGCGAATACGCTAGTAAAATTTGTTGGGGCTATGGAATTCTTTGATGGGGCTGAGAATGTGGCCTAAACCGGCCAACCGGAAGCCCAACGGAGCGAGTCAGAGTGGATGAGGCAGGGGATTTGGGGGTCCTCCCCCAGAAAATTTTGTGCTCTCTCCTCGCAACTGAGTGCATTCCTGGGCCTAAATTGAAGTGCCTCAGAGAAAGAAGAGTCAGCAGTAACACAGAACAAAACAAATTAAACCATTTATAGAAGACAAAATACGTGGTTTTAATATTTAGATATAAATTAAATTGATTGATATGCACTGTCATTGTTAGTAATGGTTGCGTAGGTCCTTATTCTTTTCCCTACGCGCATGCGAATTATTGAAATAAAATGAAACCATTTGTTAGTCCCAAAATGACCTAGTTGTGTCGAGTGGACGTTAAACCCCATTTCTCTCTCTCTTATTCTTTTATATTGTCATTATTTTTATATTATCATTATATTATTATATTAAATCGTGGAGCAGGCTGATTCGCCATACTGTTCTACAACAATAGTTCCTTCATTTGTAACTAGATATGTAGTTCCCTATCTTAACGTTAAATTTCTGATATTATTACAGAATCCAGGTGGCTTATGGGCCAACCTGGTCTACACAACCAGTTATCTTTCTTTGGCAAGTGCTCTTTCAGTGCAACTAAATTAACATTTAATTCCCGATTCTGCTATGAATTTTGAGATAGCTTCATCAATTTTTTATGACATATTTCGAGGGGAGGGGAGGAGTAGATTTTGAAGGGTATATTGTAGTTTGGCATCTTCCATTAAAATTCGTACAGGGAGTCTTTTCTCTTCCAATGTATTGCACGCAATAATGACATGATTAACGGTCAAATTGTGGCCGCGTTCGCACTTCGCTGAGTTAAATTTATGGTCGGTAATTATATGTTTAGTTCTCAGTCTTGTGACTGCAGATTTAGCGAGATGGATGATGGACCTCGTTATTTAATTTGAATCTTAAAGTTTTCCATTCAGATTTAATCTTAATTTTAACAATGCTGTTGAATATTGTGTTCTAGGGGTTTCACGGGTGCTGGAGATGAAAATTGTGTTACAAATTTCATCTTTTTTTTTCAAAATAGACGCCAAAATGACACTTTTTATGTGTTTATTAATGTCATTGAATGGGTTTTGCGGGTTGCAGTATAAGGGCGACCGAAATGATAAAATGAATGCGACAATATCGCCCATTTTGTTTTATCAAAATGGCGACCAAAATGACAATTCTGTTTTTTTGGTCACCGTATATTTGTAACCGTCTGGTGCAATGACCTTTTATATGTGTTATTAGGCACGAACGTTATTGCATCAGGGTTCGACCGGACTGTATCCTCCATCTTGTTTTTCAAAATGGCCACCAAAATAGCAATTATTGGAGTTCTTATACTTGGTACTTGTGTAATATATCATTTTAGGGGTTTTCGAGGAAGCTGAATACGAAAAACATGGTTTTGGGTCGATGCAACGAATATTTATCATTTTACATATTCGATTATTTTGTGGTTACTGATAAGTTATGGTTACACACCATGCAGATAAGGGTATACCAGTGAAACAATGATATGCTATCAAGTATAAGAAAAGAGAACATTTTCCCAAAGACCACACAATGCTAAAAACTCTCATAAATTTAATGAAACATTTATAACAAATTGTATTATAATGCATCACAAATTATTACTAGTATTTTGTTAATAAAATGTAATAACAAATGTAACAATAATAGCACTCGAAATAGGATGATTTGCAAAAGAAAAGTAACCCAAGCACTTAAAATGTGGCCATTTAGATAAGTCAGCACATTTTGCTATGTTCCGGTGGGGTGCGGAATTATTTAGCTATTGGGTGTTTATTATGATTACTAATTTGTCTGTCATTAAGGCAACTGGTAAGGTTTCGATTGCTCTCAGCGACCTTGATAAAAATTCAAAACTTGAGCTGGCCTTTACAAATAAATTTAGTCCCCCATCTTTCAAAAAAAAAAAAATTTTCCACCCTCTAGATAGCCATGAAGCAATATATCACAAATCACAAATCTATACTGAAACATGTATCCCTATCCCCTGAACATGCCACTGATTGTTTAAGAGCTATGTTTACCATCCCTAGCTAACATATGTACATATAAACTAAAATAGATGCAATAAATGTAAATTATGGTTAAAAATTGGCCTTAATAAAAGAAAATGCCATATTTGGTCCATGACCACCCCTCTCTATCAAAAGCTTCACAGTCAGTATACACAATTTTCACAAATTTGAAAATATTTTAATGTTTTCAACATTTCAAAGCCCAGGGACATCGTTATTACAATTCTTGTGCTGAAGCAAGATGTCTGGACCTTTACATCAATTTCCTGAAAAAATGAAGAAAAAAAAGGAGTTATGACAAAGTTGACAACAAAGAGCAAAATTAATATTTTACTGTTCTATAAGTAACATAAATGCAACAAACACCACAAATCCTAGATTTTGATATGAAAATATTGAACACCAAGCTGTCATTGACACATCTACACCAGTTTTGTATCAGGGTGTGGTCTCATTGGCCTGGCATGTCTTAGGTTCTAAGTTTGACTTTAAACTAAAAAGGTTAGAAATCCTTGAAATGTACAAAATAACCATTTATTCTCGAAAAATAACATTCCTAGCTACAATTCAACCACGAATTCCAATTACTATCATTTAATTGTCAACACAGGTGCAATTAAATCTCTCAAAACACGTTAATAAAAAAGGTGGGGCATTTAAACAGAATGATGGGGTGCAAATATCTATAAAGACTGGGATATTGCTTCCTACACGAAGGCAATGCATGAATTTAATGTTTCAAAGAAGAAATAAAATGCTTGCTCTGGGTAAAATAGTGGCAAAATTGAGCCAACCCCTGTTTGAACATTTTGTACAAATCCATCTGCTGGACTACTAAAATGGGTTCACCCGTCACACTTTTTGGGACACAATAATTAGAAAGTTCAAACTTTGTGTAGGTGTTTATTAGGTCAATAGATTGATGGAGTTAGAAGGTGAACATTTTCTGCCCAGGATAAATAGAGCGATAAGCAATATGATTGGTCGAGACGTTAAAACACAATAACCCTCCTTTTAATTGAGGTAGAATGTTCAAACTTGGTGAAGGCGTTCATTACGTCCATGCAGAGATAAGCAATCTGATTGGTTGATGCTCTGGGGCACGATAACTTTGGTTATAATGAAGTGAGAGCGACAAAACTCCAAATATAGATTCATTACGTCATTACCTTGACTAAGTTTGATGGTGAAAATTTTCTGCTTAGGCTTATTAGCGATAAAAAATTTGACTGGTCACTTTGGAACATAATAACTCTGCTTTTAGTTGAGGTTGAATGTTTGAAAGTGATGTAGATGTTCATTAGGTGTGTGTCTTAGGTGTGAGTTCAATGATTCACATTTCAAGCTGAAGCTAAGCAGAGCTAATCAATTTCATTGGTCGATGCTTTGGGACAAAATAATTTTGATTCTATCTGATAGATAGTGATGAAACATAGTGTATAGTTTGATTGCTCCATACTTTTGAAAAAAAAATAAATGTGTGATTAATTAATATGTGTCATCTATTTATTTTGGGATTTCGGCGGGTGACATCAGCCTCACTGTTGGCTTGTTTAATTTTAACTTCTTTTTAGTTTTTCTGTAGGCAAACTATGTTATACATATTTTCTTGCAATAAAGTTTCCATATTTTCAAAACTAAGGCATATCAGTCACAGACAGGCCACATATCACTAGTTATTTCCGCATTGACTTTAATGTGAATTCTCGTCTCTTAGACCGTAACTTTTCCCCAAATATTCGTCCGGTAGAACGCTTCCTGCCACAGATGGAGAAACATGTGTCAAACTCTTGCCCAGAAGCATGTATGGGGTTCACCATGAAAAACTTGAGATACACAAGCTGAAAGTAGAGACAACTAAACATGCAATTTTCGGCTCTTCATTTCAACGTAACCACCCTCACAAGTTGAGTCACAACTCTTGTACCCTTGCGCCTCAAAATCATGAATATTCACCAAAACCTGGCAGAAAATGTATTTTCAAACCCTTTTCTTGGATTCAACACCCAAATTGAACAAAAATCGCCATGCAAAAGGGGGAGAAAGGGAGAGAAAGACTAAAAATAATTTTCGGCCTACATTCGTGGGTGACGCCGTAGAAATTTCTGGATTATGGCTCCTGATTTTAGCTTGTGGGTCAGCTATTTTATTGACATTGACCTTCAAAATTGCCGCTCTTTGAATGCAAATAGTGTAAAAGTATGTCATACCATGGTCGTGGACCTTCTGGAGGTCACCATTTTTATCCGAATTTAATGAACTTGAAATATATTTTGTTATCCCAAAGATCTCGGTTCCTCTCGATATTCGCGCACATCAGACCATAACTGCGTGGATTATGGCCCCTGGTTGTACGAAAAAATCACATTTTAGCTTGTGGAACTCCTAGAGGTCACAATTCTTATCAGATGTTAAAAATCGTTTAATTATATCACCATGGGACCGTAATGACGGTTGAATTTAAAATTTCGGGAAAATCAAAACGAAATTGTCCAACAAAATGGGCACCCTTGGTACGCAAACTGTGTAAAAGTAAACATTAAAATATATGTTTATATCCCAAAGATCCCCATTCCTTTCGAGATAATCGCGCATTTCGGAAGATCACGTAATGGATTATGGCCCTTGATTGTACGAATACTGAAGGTTTTTTTTTTAAACTAGTTCTCTATCCATCTCTTGCAAGATGTGGGCGTATCTTGCATGGAAACCGCTTGTATCACTTTAATTTGGTACATCGAAGGGGTTTGACTGGATAGTATGTCAGTTTGCCAAACGCTTAAAAAATGGCTAACGAACAATTTGTCTATCAATAAAGCTAGCAGAAAAAAAATATGATGCCTCCGCATCAATTACACTCATTGATAATAAATGAAATACATTTAGTATTTTTATTATTATAGGAACGATGAGGTGGTGGTTGCTATTTCTAGATATAGCTGTACTCGCGACTTCAGTACATGGTTTAGGGGAGGATCTCACGTTATTAATTAGACAGAAGGGGGCGATGGTTATTGAAGCGGTTGTTGACAAGATTAGAGAAAATTGTATTTTCCCCGGTGACCGGTTGTTCCTTACACGTTTAGCGGTGGTCCAGTCCAATAATGGTCTTAATGTCGAAACGTACCGGGATGATTACTATGGTGGAATATGGCAGGTAATATAGTGTAGATTACATCATTCAAAAAGTTTACTGATATCTAATACAAGTTGTAGTTGTGATATTGGCAACTGTCGAGCATTGGTACAAAATTGTTATATACTATTCAAAAAAAGTAGGGGATATTTGATTTTGGGGGCATAATACTAAAATATGCAAGTGACTACGAAAAAAGTCACTATAGAACCTAACAGAAGAAACATTTCCAGTTACATGTGACGCCCAAACGCACCAATAGCTACCGCATGGAATGCAGGTGATGCTTGTGATCATCATGGAGGTCCAACCCAAGATTTGCACGACTCTGACTTTGAATGTTACAGTCATTTTGGCATTGAATTCCAGGGTGGAAACATCAGTTTAATTGTTTTAGTGACCAGAAAACAAATTTTGATATGCGTCGGCTTACCCAAAATGAAAGGTTACGTGCCCTTGGCATGCTACAGATCGGCACAACACACACAATCTGTACAGGACAGACCACGCTCAGGTCGACAACTCAAGCCCAGGATCGATTTATCCGTACCTTGGCCTTGAGAAATCGTGTCATCACAGCAAATCAGATCAGCGCTCGTCTTCAAACAGATACTGGTGTGAGTGGCCAGACGATTCGGAATCGACTGCATAGGGGTCACCTTCGCGCCCGACGTCCTCGCGTGATCCCTTGTTTGAGAGATCATCACATTCAGGCAAGATGTCGTTGGTGTAGGGATCGTCAACACTGGGATAATCGACGCTGGAGCAATGTGATGTTTTCAGATTAGTCAAGGTTCACTGCTGATTTGTTGGACAGACGTAGGAGGGTGTGGCGTCGTCGAAACGAGCGCTTCCGAGACGTTAACGTCATCAGACATGATCGATTTGGGGGTGGTTCTGTTATGGTGTGGGGAGGCATCACTGTTGCTGGAAGAACGGCTTTACATGTTGTTGCAGGGCGTGTTACTGGCCAGTACTACCGGGACAACATCTTGGCAGTCCATGTTGTGCCGTTCGCACGACGTCATGGCCGCCGTTTCATCTTCCAGGATGACAACGCAAGATGTCACAGGACCAGGATCGTTACAGGTTACCTCCAACAACAGAACATCACCACATTACCTTGGCCAGCACTGAGTCCCGACCTCTCCCCCATCGAGCATGTCTGGGACATGCTTGGACAGAGGTTACCTCAACGTCAACAACGTCCTGCCAATGTCCAAAAACTTGCTGCTGCGTTGCAACAGGAATGGGACAATCTGGACCAAAATGACCTTAGACGTCTCATTAGGAGTATGGCAAACAGAGGAGGATTTACCCGTTACTGACTTTGTTGTGATGTTGTGGTAACTTTGCTGTTTGACCCCGGGTATAATTTTACCCTTATAATGGTCAGTCTGTGCCTTACTTAGTCTAACGATCATTTGGAATAAATCGATGAATGTGAACTTCATTTCATTTTGTCATTTGTTTCTTCGTCAGTTTCATTAGGTGACTTTAATAACACTTAAAAATCAAATATCCCCTACTTTTTTTGAATAGTATATGATTAAACCTGCTTACATATATAACTTAAAGTAGGAAATGGAGTGTGTGAAGAAATTCAAATCAAGTACTAAAGAGGTATTTAGAATTTGTTTTTGTATATTAAAGATGGACGAGGACAAGTACAACTTAACACGAACCTGTCCAGGGATTTTAAGGCAAACGTGCGATGATATTCAAGCAACCCTGAATATTAACTGGGGGGAAACAGCATGGATAGATTTACGTAAGCCTCTGTATTCGGGATTAGCTGCGTCACTGTACATCATGTTTGAAGAAAATATAACATCTGACAGCAGAAACGGATTGTCCGGTGATAAGAAAAAACAGGCAGAGATTTGGACGAAGTTATTTGCTCCAGACAGAGACGCTTCAGATTTTTATAATATCACGAGTTCATCGTATAAAGGTATATTTTATTTTAAAGCTGTAAGAGGTATCATCGATCCTAACTGTTGACAAAAAAAAAATCCTATCCATGTAAGACAAAACTGAACAATACTAAAATTAATATTACAATTTAATTATGCCAGATGAACCCGAACGGACTAAAATTCGGAGCACATCTGTGATGCCAAACCGTGAAATCATATCGAAAATATCATGATAGCAGCCGAGGAATATTTTATATGAATTATTCAATCAAAACGGTACTGGCTGTTTAAAAAAAAACCGATATTTTTTTATTCTAACACCGTGCATCGGTGCCTCAGTAGCACGAACGATTTCATTTGCGTTTATATGTGCGCCAGGGGTCATAGAAGGGGTCGCCTACTAGTCTGATAACAACGCTCAGGAAAGTTGTCTAAAATTAAATTTTATTAATTTCCTCTGAAAGCCTTTACATGATTTCAACATCCCAACCGCCCACTTTAAACCTAAACTCTGTGACTTTGTGTTATTTATTAAAACTGATTTTATTTCAGGCACGTGTAACCGGCCCATAGATTTAGCATTTATTATTGACGGTTCTGGAAGTATAGGAAAAGATGATTTCAACAAGACTCTACAGTTTATCACAGAAGTGGTAAATGGTATGGGTATCGGACCTGCCGCAACACAAGTCGCTGTTGTTAAATTTAGTAGTTACGCTAATGTAGAATTCTATCTGAACAACTACACAGATACTGTACGTTTAACACAGGCTGTGGCGAATATACGCTATACCGGAGGAGGTACAGATACAGCAAAGGCGTTAAAAGTCACTGCAAATAGTGTATTTGTCCATACAAATGGAATGCGATCCGACGCTGCGAAGGTGGCCGTGGTTGTAACCGATGGAAGATCTAATAATCGAAATCAAACTATAAATGCCGCCCCGATTTTAAAGTCTACAGGAGCTATAGTGTTTTCTATTGGAGTTGGAAATGCAAATCTAGAGGAATTGGAAACCATTTCCTCGGATGTTGATTGCACCCATGTTTTTCTTTTGTCTAATTTCAGTGAAATAGCGACTATAACATCTGATATACAGAAAAAGGCGTGTCGAGGTAAAATATTATTATTATTATTATTATGGTACCCATATTTTTAATGCATCATATATAATCAAAATCGATCATTTTATTACTACTTCTCTGTGTGACTATCTAACTTCATTTATTTTTCAGTCCACCAGAATTTAAAGTACAATTCGAGGATAACAATACCTTTAACAGGAAATGAAACGAAAGTAAATGTCAAGGTTCCACCTCATGTCGACAGCTCGCTTATAGTAAGCATATTGTATTATTTACAAAATACACTACAGTTTATTATAGTAAGGTCCTTCTACTACCAACAAAATACACTACCAAGTACAATACTTGAGGCAGTTTATAATATTAGCAATAGATTGGTTTGTTATTGTCATGTTTCCTTCAGCATTTCGCTTTCTTTTTTTAAAATTTTCAGACAAATGTGACGTGCGGTGTAGTTAAGATCTATGTTTCTTATAATTCTTCCAACCCAAACGATGCTCTGTATACCTATAGTGATGTGGCATTACCCGGCAATCCGTCGGTAATGCCTTTAGAGAATGGAAAAGAAGCAATCATCACGTATGCAGGTGTCATGTATAAAGAACCAATATTAAGGACTGTTGGATGTGAACAACCTGTTTTTACATCATCTGTTCAGGCAAATCCTTTAGGTAAAGTAATTAACTGTAATTAACTTTTTAGGTTTAATTTCCAAGTATTATATATCAACGCAATGAAATTTCAATGTTATTAAATGTTTAAGATATGGTATTAATTGCCCCTTAAACATTTAATAACATTGAAATTTCATGCCTCATTAAGATATGGTATTAATTGCCCCTTTATTAAATGTTCTATAATAGATACTGAATTAACTTTCTTTTAAAGGTGCTGAGATTATTTGCCGTACGAATGGAATTGAACACAAATGTACAATGAAAGATTTCCAACTGAGTGGATTTGGTCAATATTTCCCAAATGGTAATTAAGTTCTATCTAACAGATAATATGTGACATTTTAAAAATCTTTGTCACGTACCAGATGTGACGAATATAATGCACGAGGCACATTATGATTACTCTATTGGGCACACCTGTTGTCACTTGTCTTTTGGAGATTTCACCTAGCATTCGGGATTGTAGGGTTCTAGTAGTCATTATGATAATTCGAATTGTTTAAGCTGTTTATTGTACTCATTGAACAAAACGTTGGCTCGCACTTAACAGATCCATTGCCAGGGTAGAGCATAGCGCCACTATCCGAGCAAATGTCCCTAACGAACACTGTACGGCGTATGCCTGTCTTCATTAGCCCAGCCGGGGCAGAACAATGGACGTAAAACCCCATTTTATTTCATGTACAAGTACTGTCTAACCTACATTTAGATTTTCACCATAATTATATTCACTATATTTTTACAGGCGATTTTGGAGACATTATGGGGCTTTGTAACCAGAACACACCTGACGGTGTTGAAAAATATGTTTTCCATAATATTGATCGTGATCCCACTAAGTTTGTACGATGTGATGCCAATGGGAACGCGTTTGTTACTCAATGTCCTGGTGGGCGGAAGTGGACTGATAGTACATTTTCATGTGACACACTCGACCGTCCACCACTGAAATCAACAAATTATTTACCAACAGTTAATGAGAGTCGGAACACGAATCCAACTGACGAAACTAAAGATATCGTTGCTACTTTCACTACTGTATATCGAGTGATTAATACGTTTCTCAACAACACAAGTAAGTATATTTAAAAACCAAAGTATGCGGTTTTTCTTATGCATGGATGTTTTAATATCTTGGGATCCTGATAAACAGTTTCATACGTGAAACATGGGTCTGATAAACATTTCAATTCAATTAATAAACACACTCAATAAATGTATTTGTTGTTTATTGTTTGCAATGTCTGTGTAGTTTTGTTGTTTGTAGTGATTTCCTCCTGTAGGTCTTTCTTTAGACCTGAAATGTTATAAAAACTATTAATTAGACTTTTATTATTTGTTATTCCCGTAGAACGAAGTGAAGTTGTGTGTCGTAGATATGGTCGGGAGGTCAACTGTACATTGTTTGATATTCAGATCAGTGAATACAGTAAATATCTGGTTAAAGGTAAATGTCTTTATTTCCTGTTCTATTAGTATCATTATATGCAGGACATCTTGGTAATGATGTTCCACCAGTGCCAGATTTACCTATATACTTAACGGTCTTGAAGATCTAGAGAGTCTCGGGCCAAGGTGGTATTTTTTACAGTCATAAGCCTTTCCTACCTGCAGTAATAAACAGTAATGGTGGTCTAACAGTGCCGGATTTACTTACATGCTAAGAAGGCCTCAAGATCAAGGGGGCCTAAAAGATCTGCCACCACCTTAGCTTTGTTCATTTGCGTTCATCTTCCTCTAGTTGCGAAGGTGGGGGATTGGAAGGCCCCCCCCAATCAGTCAGTATCCTAACTTCAATAATAGGATCGCAAAAAATGTTCATCTGGCAAAAGGTGTATCGTAATGTATTTATTTATTTTCAATTTTAGATTCGTGGAATGACGTACCAAATCCATGTGACACGAGTGCTTATTTCAGAAACAAGGCGAATTTATTGAAAGAAAATCCCCTTGACGTCAGAAAGTTTATTATTTGTACAAAGCAAGATGGTGTCATGTATGTTGCTCAATGTCCAAAAAAATTACATTATTTCCCTGACGACTTTGAGTGTCGTCCATCAAATCGAGATGTTAGTCCACCCAAAATAATTGTAAACGAAGTTGTTAACTTAATTGAAAGTACCTTAGAGTGACAAATCAAGGAAGTTAATATCATTTAGCGCGTAAAGATGTTTTCTTTTGATATTCCCAGTAGCCCCAGAAGATATATTTACCAAAATTATCCTTCAACATTTCTATCTTAAAAGCCCATTGTAAAGAAAAAAAAAAAAAAACATTTTAGAGATACATTATGTAACATTTAGTTAAAGACTTAGTCAAATAACTTAACTTTGAGCAAAGTCATCACTGTTGAAAGCTTTGCAAGGATGTCGCTTAGATTGTGTATTATCGTAAAAGCGCCATTTTCAAATTAAATTATTTCAATCAATGTTGATGTTGTTATCTTTCTGTGGAATGTGGGATCCTAATATTCATTATTAAAGACACGACGAACATTGGAGACTTTTGGCAAGTGGAATTTTCCGCATCCGTATCACGTATCCGTATCGCCACGTGATACGTTGCGTCAAGGTAGTTTTAGAGTTTTGGCAGACTTTCGCGCCGTGTACATATGGGTAGCTGAGCTGAGCTTAGTTCTAATACAGCATGGTGGCAGTTATCTACCAAGACAAACACCAGTACTAGTCAAGTGCCTAGCCCACAAATTCCTGAGTGGAATAAAGTCGCTCGACAGTGGATGAGCTATTTAAAATTTAAAAAGAAATTTAGTGTCGAATCTTTTTTGGGTTTCACTAATGTATCATTTCAGAAAGTATAGTATACCGCTTTTAAATGCAGATTTGCAAGGCCCCACCTCCCTAAATTTAGCATGTAGATCAACCAGCATGCAGATTGACAGACACAGACGGGAAAATATGAAAATTCTGTGAAAATCTCATCAAAAGTAATCATTAAATTGCTGTCCGTATCATGGTTAAAATCTGATCAAATATACACCTTCGCGTTCTAGGGTACACATAGATTCATAAAAACACTATGACACAACATTTCAACGTCTAAAAGTAGCGAAAGGTACGGTAAAAAGACGACGATGTTATACTGACCTTTTCCGTATGAAAGCTGTTCTACACGTGCTGCCGTATTCGTGTGCAGTATCACGTATGAGAAGTACACAAACATTGTTGACGTCACACACAAAATCGATACGGATACGCAATACGGACCAGAAATTTACGCTTGACAAAAGTCTCTATTGGCTAACGCGGCCGCACGTTTCACATAACTAGTCACAGAATTGTTCTTACCATACAGTTTCTGCAAACCATGTTTCTGGGCATAGGTTTAATTGAACTGTTCATGCAATAATTAAAGCAGAGTATAACTCACTAATCTATAACTAATCCCTAATCCGCTTAATTAGTAGGGTTAATCTGCCGGGAAAGTGAGAACAAACCGCCTCTGTCATCATTACTAAAGTCGGTACGACTAAAATAAAAAGCCTTGATTATCCAGTAAATATCGCAGGCTAGCCATGATATCGAGAGCTGATTATGGTCTGGATAAGTTAATTGATATCTAATTAATAATTTATATAATATTTCAGAGTTTAACGTCCTACTCTTTTGCACCTAACCTGGGCTAATGGAAGGCGGCCATACGCCATGCTATGAGGGAAATTTTGCCCGGGCAGAGGCGCTACGACCTACTCTTATATCGAATTCCAACTGCCAAGGGATCTTTTACGTGCACTCCAATGTGTACACGTGACCTCGCTTTTTCGTACCATCCGAACGACTAGGCAGCTGTCCTTGTCAGGCCCTCCTTCTGCATCACTGGCAAGGGGAAATCACGCCCGAAAATCGAGATGAACTTTCTCGACCAATGCAAGGATCGAACACCCGACCTCCAGGATAGCGAACCAGCGCCTTATCCACTTAGCCACCGTGACCCCGAGATAATATTTCAGACCTGCAATTGGCAGATATACCTCTTGCATTATGTATGTTTAATTTTTTACAATTCTAACGCCCAATATAGTGGTGTCGTCGATATGATTTAATTATAAGATTATTAACATATGAAAGGGGGTATAAAAAATAGGTTAAAACCAGAAAAAAAAACCGTTCTTGTATGTAACAAATATTATTTTGTAACAAATATTACTTTAAAGCCCTGTGTTAAAATTCTTTAGTCTTAGTACTGTTGTTCAGGCGACACACAACTTTTTATCACGTGCACGCTTAGAACCGAACCATGTTGTTTCCCTCACCGAAAAACCTTTGTGGTTGGTGGCTACACTAGGGCTGGTCGTTTGTCTGTTAGTGGTTCGTGTCTACACTAGGGTTGGTAGTTTTTCTTTCGGACGTTGGTGTCAACACGACAAGGACTAGTAGTTTGTTCGTCTGTTGGCGGTTGGTGGCTACACTCGAGCTGTGATATGAGCTGCTTAGTGCATTAGTGGTCTAGCCCCACTTTTTAAATGTTTTGGGTTAGACACGATTATTCAAATCAAAATTGATTTTTCGACCAAAAGAAAGGATATTCCAAGATTTCAAAATGTGTCATTGAGGATGATCATCATGGTCCATTGATTTTTTTATGACCTCTGGACTTTGTCAAGTGTTTTTTCAAAATTACCAAAAGTGGAGTTGGACCACTATTGCACTGGTGAGTATGCCTTGTCACTTTCAGTTTTATCCAGTTCATGGCTGTACCCCTACAAAGCCGGGTCAACTACTAGAAGACAGATAAAATAATGTGACCGGGCGGAAATATAAAATTCGAACGAGTTTAGGCAAACAAACTTGTCCAAAATGGTGGATGTTTAATGTTTATAACCTACAGATCTTGGTTCCTTGCCATATTTGCGCATGCCGGTTTTTAACTTCCTGAATTATGGCCCCTGATTGAGTCTGATGCATTATCGGAGCAATGCGATCACGCTTCTTGCTTTGCTTCATATATTGAGCTGCTGAATGTAGGACAAATTGTATGTTATTCAGGATGCCTTGTCAAACGTTAATTACAAGTGAATTGCAATTGCCTAATCTTGGTGTATTCATAGCACGGTGATCATATCGTTATGACCCCCACCCCACTAATGTTTTAATTGTTGAAGCAGTTAAGCATGGGAATGATCAAATACTAATGGATTAAAACAATAGTTCGCTCCACAGACATGTGGTTTACAACAACAGTGAAACTCGACAAAGAAATGATATTGGGTTTAACGTCCTACTCTTCTGCACCTAACCTAGGCTAATGGAAGACGGGCATATCAGGGAAATTTTGCCCGGACAGCGGGATCTCTTACGTGCACGCCAATATGTACACGGGACCTCGGTTTTTCGTCCCATCCGAACGACTAGACAGCTGTCCTTGTCGACAAAGAACAATTCTATCTACAATTTCCTACATTTACCATGATCACAGATCAGCGTAGCATGAAATATTGAGGGGGATCACAGTGGCTAAGTGGATAAGGCGCTGGTTCGCTAGCCTGGAGGTCGGTTTTTCGTCCCATCCGAACGACTAGACAGCTGTCCTTGTCGACAAAGAACAATTCTATCTACAATTTCCTACATTTACCATGATCACAGATCAGCGTAGCATGAAATATTGAGGGGGATCACAGTGGCTAAGTGGATAAGGCGCTGGTTCGCTAGCCTGGAGGTCGGGTGTTCGATCCCTGCATTGGCCGAGAAAGTTCATCTCGATTTTTGGCGTGATTTCCCCTTGTCAGTGATGCAGAAGGAGGGCCTGACAAGGACAGCTGCCTAGTCGTTCGGACTGGACGAAAACCGAGGTCCCGTGTACACATTGGAGTGCACGTAAAAGACCCCTTTGCAGTTGGATTTCGATATAAGAGTAGGCTGTAGCGCCGCTGCCCGGGCAAAATTTCCCTCGTAGCACACTGTATGGCGTATGCCCGTCTTCCATTAGCCCAGGTTATGTGCAAAAGAGTAGGACGTTAAACCCCATTTCATTTCATTTCATGAAATATTGAAACCAAATCATATACGGTATTCAACACTTCTGTATTTTAGGCTGTCACCGTCCTCCTTTCCCTAGTAGGACGTTAAACCCCATTTCATTTCATTTCATTTGTCCTCCTTTCCCAACTGAATAATTGTCGTTCCTTTGTTAGTGAGTTCGGCTAACTTAAAATACTTATAAATTCAAATATATCTGGATGTCTTCTCTTGTCCGAACACCGTTTGATTGGGTGGGATGGGGTGGGGTCATTGTCAGCTTAAACCCGTTAAACGATAGCACGATCCACGATTTCCTCAGCGTTAATGGCTAGACATGACATCCAAGAGAATCAAAGTAATTATGCTGGTGGTTGATTCATGTTCATAAATGTTCATTAATTAATTATTAAAATGTCGTCGACATTGTCCCTTTACAATGTAAAATCCTTTAAATAATATTGTGGGTTTTTGTTTCGAGCATATGAATATAAAGGGCACCAAAGGAGAAAATGTTCAGAATCTTCAAATCGAAGACTGCAGGCTGGATCCACGGAGGTATGTCGTAAACATTTATCTCCGTTTAGATCGCTACAACACAGTCGCATTCTGCTATGTATGATAAGACTGCTTCATTTGCCATATTGATATTCACTTTGTCCAATTCTTCAGTCGAAGAAGGTTCCAAAGTTTTGTTGTTTTTCGATTGTTTGTTCATCCAGTCATTTCGTAATTTTGACGATGTAGTTGTGTGTTTTGAGTTATAGAGAGAGAGAGAGAGAGAGAGAGAGAGAGAGAGAGAGAGAGAGAGAGAGAGAGAGAGAGAGAGAGAGAGAGAGAGAGAGAGCGAGAGAGAGAGAGAGAAATGGGGTTTAACATCCACTCAACACAAACTAGGTCATTTCGGGACTAACTTATGGTTTCATTTTATTTCAATAATTCGCTTGCGCGTAGGGGTCTTTAGCAGTGGGAGGAAACCGGAGTGCCCGGAGGAAAGTTTTGAGTTATAGGTATAAGACTCAATGACCCTGTCTCTTTTTCGAGAGTGATAGATAGATGTTCGGTTGGTGGTCCATGGTAAGTTCATCCAGTCCTTCGTAGTCGGTGGAAGTAGAAGTATATATCGTGTTTACATGTTCTCCAGAATCATCAGTGTTCCCAGGACTTTTACAATGTCTTTTGGTAATATCTCTAGACTGGGAGCCTACTGTGTCATTAACACCGTGTCCATCGTTTGCTGAAAATAAAACAAAATTCATCTAAATTACCCGAGAAACATTTCATAGTCAGTATACCCACCCGTCCCTTGCGTGGAAAACGAATAAAATATCTTTTAATTTCGACAATATACCGGAAGGTGAAGGCCAATTTACATTCCTTTATCTGCACTCCAAATAAGAAGTGATATTCGGGGCTCTAGAAGAGTAAGTCCACAGTCCACCTTGCATCGTGCACGACAATAGTCTCTGTTTATAGCAAAACTTGGAATTTGGCCTTGAGGTTCGCGTGTTGCTAATAATGTTGCTTGGTAGAAGCCTTGAGGATTCGGCATGACCTCTATGTTCATAATACAGGTCAATGCAGACAAGCTGGGCGTTAAAACCAACTTCAACAGAGGAGTGGTTCTTTGTCTAGGAACCAATAAATATAAAGAAAACTTACACGAAATGACACCCCTTCTCCTCCTGATACCCCATATAATAAGAGATAACACCCCAGCAACAGCCAGACCAATACCAACACCAATAGCTATACCAACTCCTAGCATGTCAGCGACAGCTTCCTTTACAGAGTCTTCTTTAAAGATGACAGATAGTGTGTACGTCTTGGAGGTGGTACCCAGACTATTAGTAATATTAACTGTATAATTTCCACCATCTTCGTATGTAACATCTTGTATAGTTAATGTTGATGATAGACCATCATCTGTTTGCTTACGTCTAGAACCCGTAACCATGGTAACTGGTTGGTGGCGGTCATCTTGTTGGTGATAATACCAGGTGAACTCCGGAAGTGGATAAGCTAAAACGTTGATGGTAATATAACCGTTTCTCCACGTGGTACAACTATAACGTCCTTAGTTACAACAACTGGACTACCTAAAATATTACATCAATTTGTCAGTGAAAATGAATATTAGAATAGTAATAGTAATGTTGACCCGGTGCTGGCGTTTGACTGTAGTTTACTCAAATATAGTTTCTACACCGTACATGAGTTAAATGAAATGAAATAGGATTTAAAGTCCCACTGTTCTGCTCACACTGGGTTCATAAAATGAGAACTGTATGCAAACCACGAGATAATTTTGCAAAGCCAATTTGACGAAAGATATATTCTTTGAATGGCATTTAGTAATTGGAACATAATCAAATAACACACTTTTATGGAATAACAATTACTATGGTTTATTTCACTGCGACGTTTCAACAAGATTTCACAAGTCGTTATCAAGCACTATAACGACTTGTGAAATCTTGTTGAAACGTCGCAGTGAAATAAACCATAGTAATTGTTATTCCATAAAAGTGTGTTATTTGATTGACGAAAGATAACCAATTACTGAATAATATATGCCATTCTCAATTGTATTAAGTTGCAATAAACGCAATCACACAGCACCCTATCAGATCACAAGGGTGACATAAGCCCCTCTAAATGAGTTGTATACAAAGTATACTTACATTTAACATAGAGTGGAAGAGTTTTAGAAACAGGTTGACCAATATTATTACTAGCTACACAGGTGTAGTTATCTGTATGTTGACAACTAGCTTTAGGTATGGTATATTGACTACCAGAATAGAGTTGTCCCCCTTGTTGTGATCTAGACCAAGATACATGCGCCACTGGGATACTTTCAACCAAACAGGTAAAGGTAACACTGGAGCTTTCATCTATAATGTTGTCAACAGCATCTGATGATAACGCTTTTATTATTGGCTCAACTAAATGATACATACAAAAAAATGTTATTTGTATATTATATAATCTGATTCGGGGAGGGGGGGGGGACGAACCATGGAACCTGGAACATTTCATTACCAATAGTTTGTCTTGTTCTATAACATGCCGAGAACAAAAGCTTAATGCTGGTGACTTTTCTGGCAGAGTGGTTTTTATAAATTCTTTCAAACTTCAAACATACTATTTCCATACCCGCCCCCGCCCTGCCTATCACTCAAACTCGGGACTTATAGTAATATGATAAAATTCAACAATTGTATTGTGGCACCTATACAGTTATATGATAAAGGATCTTGTGGCACCTATAAAGTAATGTGATAAAGGACCGACCTTTTATTTTCTTTCTACAATATACATCCCTGTCTCCGTCATGGAACTTAGATGTCCATATCCAATTGATTCGCTTCGAATATGGTTCATAAGTTGAAGTAGCAGCATTCCATTTTCCGTCCTCAAAACTAACAAAAAAAGAGAGATAAAAGTGGGGTTTAAAGGCCACTTGACACAACTAATTCATTTTGGGACTAACATATGGCTCTAATTTATTCCAATAATTAGCCTGCACGTAGCTGTTGGAGTAACCGGGACGACCGGCCACGAGGTTAGCAGGCAATCCTGTCACGTACAAGCGGGGATTCAATGATAGACCATGTGACTTCCCACCCCCACGATTAACCACTAGACGTCATATCCCCAAATTACAAAATAAACGCACAATCTCCAAAATACAAAAAAAACACGCACCAGTCCAACTTCAATGAAGCTGATGAGCAATTTTATGCAAGCAAATCGGTGGTATCAAAAGTTGACAATGTGCAAACATGTGTATAAATGTGTTCCTTTAGGATGACTGTTTTCTACCCAATAAGCTTTCTTGCTGAATATCCACCACCTGGTATCACATACATATGGATAAAATTAAACACACTTGTATGGATATACTACTTGTTTAATTAATCTGTTTTTGTTTTATCAGCTAAATGACTTCCAAAGTGTCCATCTATATAATATATTGCACCACATTTTTGTTAACTAATCATTATTTGCTTGATAATGATACCTATATGTGTATTGAACTGTGGCATGTTAATGAAATTCAGAAGTAGTATATTCATATAAATGTGTTTATTTTGAGTGAAATCTATTTCTATATGTTTTATAAGGATTATACATGAATAGTTTGGAATCTATTCAGGTTAGGAGACGTGCGATTTTTCGAACAACCAGGGACCGTAATCATCGATTATCGACAGGAACCAAGATCTTTGTGACATAAACATTACAGTTTCATCAAATTTGGATCAAAATTGTGGCCTCTCGTGGGTCCACAGCCTTGATATACCATGTTTGTTTTTTTTTATGTTATTTGCGTTCGAAGGTCGGCCATTTTCCGGCAGTTTTGGTCCGATTTTACGAAATTAGGGTGTAACGTTGCCATAAATGGTGACCACAAATGAGACCACAAGCTGTTTTTTTTCGAACCACCATAGATCGTTATTCAGGAAGGTGCGACCCAGCATACGTGAATATCGCAAGGAACCAAGATCTGTTGTTTATAAACATGCACAAGCTCAAGACAGGATTTTTCGCACAATCAGAGACTATTATCTATGATGTTATGGTCCGATAAATGCCAATATCGAAAGGAACGTAGGTCTATATGTCAAGTTTGGTCCAAAGTGGATAAAAACTGTGACCCGTAGAGTGTTCACAAACGAATTGTGGACGGACAGGGGAGACGGCATTATACCTTCATATGAAAATGAGGTCGTATACAAATACAGTGTTCAGGGAATTAATTGACTACTACAGTAAAACGAAATCACAACATGCAGTTTATATAGTCCAGAGTGGGGGCACACGATTATGTTCCACTTTAGTGACACACAGTAATCAGGGGCGGATCTAGGAATTTTTGCAGGAGGGGGTTTGCCAGGTTTCTGTCACGGAAATCTGCCATCATCGTCTCTAAATTACATAGGCATACATACAAATTGAGCTTTTTAAACAGAGAAATCATTTTTATACTGATGTAGGATCACTTTGTGATGTAATTTCATTGATGCAAGGCATTATTATTTTATGTAGCTGAGCAGGGCGGGGGGGTGCCGCCCCTGGTAATGCCCCGTTGTCTTTGTGCTGCCCTGCTGTGTGATAGTCGCTTTTGGGCTCCAATGATACAGGAGAAGTGATTACAAATGTGTACAAGGGGCCTCGGTTTTCTGGCCAATCCAAATGATTATACACTGTCCTTTGCAAGAGGGAAACACACCAGAAAATTCCGTTGAGCTTTCCCAGTCAACCCTCTGAGTCACTACTTTAAAGTTTTAAATGTATTCTATCTAATGCAATGTTCGCGAAAGTCAATATTGTCCTTTAATGCCCAACCCAACAGCCTCGTCGTGTTTAAACAGATGCCCAATAACTTACTCCGCTGTACTCCAGTTTTCTTCAAACTTTGCTGAACATTTCCATGATGTGTCCGTTGTATAAGTTTGATTTAAAGTAAACGTGACGTAGATACCACCGAAGCCTCCGATGTCCACACAATGTACTCCGAGAACTGTCGTGTTGTCAGGAAGGTCTATTTGTATTATATTTGTCCAGCTATTGTCGTTTGCCATTAAAACACCATCCGCGTAGAAATACATGTTGTCATCGCAGGTTGCCCTTGCTACGATCTTGGCATCAACTAAAAAAACATATGAAATAAAATAGGATTTTTAACGTCCAACTGTTCTGTGCCGACTTGGCTAATCAAGACAGACATACGCCCTGCAGTGTTTTCCGGGAACAATTTTGCATGGACAGTGCCGCTATGGCCAACTCTTACATCGAATTCCATCTGCCAATGTGTACACGGGACCTCAGTTTTTCGTCCAAACCGAACGACTATGCGTTGTCCCTTGTCGGAAAACAACAATGAACTAGGTTCGCGAGCAGACGTCTTACCATGACCGTAAGCCAATGATATAAATAAATAGCATCAATCTAATTAACATACAAATCTATATTTCGTGTCTTTTTTTACACTTTCGATAGCCTACACTACATGAAGATCTGATCGGTTGTACTGGAAGGTCACGTCAGGGGATAAAACGTCAGACGGCGATTAATCAATCAGCGTTGACGTTTCTTGTGGTTTACCCACAGTCCGGTGCAACAAAAGGCCAAGAACTCGCCGTAACAAACTGTTTCATTGGCTAATCTCTCACGTCACCCAGCACACGTCAATCATAACAACTCTTCCAGATCCTAGTGTAGTAAAGACAAGTAAGACGACATTGTAAACTGTAAAAAACTAAACGAGATAGGAGTCTTCTGGAGCCTAGCCAAATTTATTATTTTGTTCTTTGTGAATCAGCCTACTGCAGCTTTTAGGATATGTTTTTCTTTGCTCATTACAAAGGGACCCGAATTTTAAGGTCAAGATAACAATATCAATATTGATTGAAAATAGGCCAAATAGACCAATATTGAATTTCACTTCGTGTTCGATAATAATGAATTAGATATTTTTGCTGCTTTAGCTCCTTTAAACTACGCTATAATCCCTAGAAAAGAAGGACTATCTATAACGACTGATCGCAATTTCTTTATTTAGCCATTTTTCTGTTATTTAGATAATTATTTACATGATAAACCCATAAATATAAGCAACTCTTTAAATTGGCGAGATTAAAATGTGGATTAGCACGTCCACGAGATTTTAAAATCTAACGATAAAAAGGATAATAAACAATTCAAAATCTTTAAATATCTATAGCCACAAATTCACTCAGAATAAAGTAATTTGAATGAAATTTTCAATATATACATGTAACTTTTCGTTATCTGTTTTGAACAACTGTAGCAAGAGAAATCATTTTTATACTGATGTAGGATCACTTTGTTATCTAATTTCATTAATGCAAGGCATTATTTTTTTTTATGTACCCCCCCCCCACACACTCTGGATCCGCCCCTGTATTGTAGCTATAATTATTTGGGAATTTTCTTTATATATACTAAAATCTTGTGGAATATCATAAGGTGTCAGATAGACTGAAATATTTGATTAACGGTCTAGTTGAATATCATGCCATTGAGTTGAGAATGTGTCTGAAAATAATTTTAAAAAAAACAAAAAAAGAACAAAGCTACTCAAATCGTCGAAAAGAGATAGCCATAGCCAGTAGCTAATCCGATAGGTAAACTTGGATGTCGGCCCAAAAAAATTGTTAAGGATCCGTTATGCTTTCAATAACTTTGATCTCCGCCATGCTCGCAATCTTTTCATACACGTAAGTTATTTCTAAAACAGAAAGTTCATACGTTCGTAACTCCCAACACTTGAAAATCTATAGGGTTCGTAGCCCCTATCACATTTATATGTTTTCGTAACAAGGGACATAACACTGGAACGGAGGGTCATCAAATGTGGAAACAGTATAGTTTTCTTATGTAATATTTATATTTGGTCAAAATGGCCTAATATTACCTCTCAACGCCATTACACAGACCAAAAAGTAAAAACAAAGACCTAACTGCATCGAACCGAACAGTACGAGGGGGTGAGGGATTATGTTTTGTCTACCCTATGTCTTAGATATAGACAGAAGCGAGAGAGCGGGGGAAATGGGATTTAACGTCCACTCGAAACAAACTAGGTCATTTCGGGACTACCATATGGTTCAATTTTATTTCAATAATTCGCTTGGGCGTAGAGATGTTTAGCAGTGGGAAGAAACCGGAGGACCCGAAAAAAAACCCCACAAAGTTGAGCAGGCGACCATACTCTTTGTCGCATACAACCGGGGTATCTAAACAACGCCAGCTGACTCAATGACAGATATCTGATACAGCGCGCGCTCGGCCATTAATAGAAAGTCTTAGCGGAGAGAGAATAAATTAGCCTTTAGTCCCCCGGGTACATCACACGCATTTATACCGATCGTTTAAGCCTGGCTATAACAACCCGTTTGACACGTACGGGTCATAACGCTTGGTAGCTCGCAGACCTTTCGCAAGAAACCGGGTGGAATTTTTGTAAATAGTACGGACACAGTAATTGTCACGTACAGACTGCACGTCTGACTCATTCAAAGGAGTGGAACAATGTCATCGTTATTCCGTGGAAAGTCTAAGTCTGACTTTAGGGGTACGTATGACGTAAAGTTCGCAATAGGAAGGCGTCATCTCCCACCAAGATGTCATCCACGGACAAATGATCTTGGGGAGGAAGACCAAGCTCGTCTTGTTCCAATGCAGAACAAAGGTTTGATCTATTGAAGGGCCTGCAGTCGGACGCCGACCCACTGGCACGAACAGGCGTCCATAAGGCCCCAGATTATTAATGAAAAGAACCCTTTGTAGTTGTAATAATGTGGCCAACTCTTCACAAACTTCTTAATATGGATGTGTTTTCCGTCAATGTGCAAGACCAAAGGTCTCTACGGCCGGTCTACGACCCTCTAAGGTGCCGAATACAAGCAAGTAACGGGAGAGTCTCAGTCACGGCTTTATTTAAATTTCCCCCGTAGGCTTTAAGCCTGTGTTTTGCATTGATGTTGGCAATAATTGTTCTGTATTGTATTTCTATTGAATGACGCGTCCTAAATAAAAAGAAACTTAATATTTACCGAACCCAGCGCGTTGTTCAATTGTTGATAAGGTACTGTGTTATTTATACGAGGCAGTTTAAAAGAATAATAAAATATCCTTGAACGTTCGCGTACTTAAAACACAACTGCTATTTATTGTAGTCAATTCTATAAATCTATTAATATAGAAATAAATACTAATCGCTTTATACAATTCTATACATGTGTTACTATAAAATTAAATGCTAATCGTTTTAAGAACATTTCTATTGTTGCATTCTAAAGGCTGATTTATTTCCAATAATTTGTTTTTCTTATTTGGTCATGAATATACACCCTAGTAACGGTGCATTGGTGTAAATATTCACTAAAATATAATACATATTTTGGTGGCCTCCCAAAACATGATTGTGTAAAGTTATGTTTCGTTCTTTGCGACATTTTTATTGATTCTAAATGGTGGAAACCGCATTGGAATCGCATTTTACGCTCCTCTGTATTTGATGTATGTTGTCACCCGATCGGCCCAGCCAATGTTTATGAGAGAGAGAGAGGGGAGGGAGAGAGAGAGAGAGAGAGAGTTGGAGGTTAACGTCCACTGGACACAAACTAGGTCATTTCGGGATGAACATATGATTCAATTTTTACGCGTAGGGATTTTAGCAGTGATAGGAAATCGTAGGACCCGGGGGAAACCCACGAGGTTGGACCGGCGATCCTACTCAGTGTCACGTACAATCTGGGAATAGAAACCACGCCAGTTGACTCAATGACAGATCTTATGATACAGCGCGCACGTGCTAACCATTGGAGGCTACCCCAACCTCCTTCTCTACCTAGATATAAAACCAGCAACACATGGGCAGGGAGAAAAAGCAACATATTTATTGGCTGATTTATGTTACAAAAATAACAATGTAAACGACTGGGTTACTCGTTGGGCTTCGTTATTCATCACTTTTACCCCTCACCAAAACCTGTACATATGTATAGGAAACAAGTTCGTTCGTTCGTTTCTAGAGTTTAACGCCCATTGCCTTCAGGGTGATATCGTAGACAATGGAAACAAGTGTGTGTGTGTGTGAAATAGCTTTATTTAACGTCAGTCTATCTCCCTTTTATATGTGAACCCATGGGATCATCTTGGGTGTTAGGAGAGTTCTCTCCCCTGTGTTATATAACTACGGGGATGCTCGATTCACAGTCCAGAACGTCCCGAATCGATAGAATTACAATCGAGTGACGCGGAATTCAGTCCTGTCACAGTTCTGCCAGTCCCGATAGCTGAGGTGGAGTGAGTAGAACCGTGAAGTATTCCCCGTCAAAAAATATGCTTCAGCTGCCATGATTGGTTGAAATATTTTTTATACAGTCGGCACATGCGTTGTCCTCCGAAATTCTGCTTTTCACTCGATTGACACCAGTTTTGGAATTTAATTCCGGAACTGTGAATCGATCATCTCCGTTAACCTGTTTACATCCCGTGACCTTGGGGAAATTATGCATATGACCTTGTCAAATAGATCGAGCTCATATCAAATAATATCATATTTATGTAGCAAACGCCAACACAGAGTGGACACGGGACCTCATTTTTATGTATCATTCAAATAATTAGACCGCTGTCCTTGTCAATCTATCGCAGCTCCCCATATGAATTATGTTTCTATGCCAAGCAAATGTCTGTCTCATAATGATTTTGAAACATTACGTCACATAAGGTGTCTTATGAGGGGTAATTTAAACATACGGTCGGAAGTGAGCTTGGCGACGTTCAGTAGTTATTAGATAAAAGACAGATTAGTCCGACAACCGATGGACTGGATGCTGTTTGTTCAAGTGTTGACTGGATACTGTTTGTTCTGGGGTGACTGAATATTGCTCTGGGGTGACTGGATACTGTTTGATCAAGGACTGACAGGATTAACTGGATACTGTTTGTTCTGGGGTGACTGAGTACTGTTTGTTCTGGGGTGACTGAATACTGTTTGTTCTGGGGTGACTGGACACTGTTTGTTCTGGGGTGATTGAATATAGTTTGTTCTGGGGTGACTGGACACTGTTTGTTTTGGGGTGATTGAATACTGTTTGTTTAGAGGGTGACTGGATACAGTTCTGAGGTGACTGGATACTGTTTGTTCTGGGGTGACTGGATACTGTTTGTTCTGGGGTGACTTGATACTGTTTGTTCTGGGGTGACTGAATACTGTTTGTTCTGGGGTGACTGGACACTGTTTGTTCTGGGGTGATTGAATATAGTTTGTTCTGGGGTGACTGGACACTGTTTGTTTTGGGGTGATTGAATACTGTTTGTTTAGAGGGTGACTGGATACAGCTCTGAGGTGACTGGATACTGTTTGTTCTGGGGTGACTGGATACTGTTCTGGGATGACTGGATACTGTTTGTTCTGGGTTGACTGGATATTGTTCTGGGTTGACTGGATACTTTTTGTATAGGATTTGATTGGATATTGTTTGTTCAAGGGTTAATTGGATACAGCTTGCTCAGGGATTCATTTGATACTGTTAACCGGGTGTAGACTAGATAATTCCTATTCAGTCAGGGAGAGATTGGATACTGTTTGATCAAGGAGTGACTGGTTAATCAAGGATAAGATGAATACTGTGTGTTGAATGGTCGACTGGATACTGCCTGGCCAATGGTCGACTGGATATTTTTTTGTAATCTACTGTCGTTCAGCGACTGACTGAATAGTTAAATAATGCACAACGCTACTTGTTTTGTCAACTCGGGTTGTGAGGCCTGTCCACCGTTGAAAATTAAAAAAATGTTCTGTCTCGCGAGGAATTTTGATGGCATTTCCTTCAGCTGTTAAACCCTCTTTCATAGACGCCAGCGTCACCGCCTTGGCAATAACAATCTGAAATGGTTTAAATATAACTTGTGAGATAGAGAGAGGGAATGAGAGAGAGGGGGGTGTATTGGTCTTTAGCGGGTCGCGGGTGGAGCGGACCAGAGAAAAGCCACGAAGTGGGACAAGTGGTCCTATACCCTGTCACGTTCAAGGTGCAAATCGAAGCCATGCCATTTTAATCAGTGGAAGATTTTACAGTCTAATGCGATGACAAAAAGTTATGAACTTGAATAGGAGAATATGGTATAACAATAAAAGTAGTTAGTTCACAGAAAAGACTAATTTTAGGAATTTTTTGAAGAGAGTCGTCCGGTATAGAACTAATGAGAGAGAGGGGGAGAGACAGAGATGGGTTTTAATTTTATTTGAATGATTCCCTTGCGTGTAGGGGTCTTTAGCAGTGGGAGGAAACCGCAGGACCCGGAGAAAACCCGGGAGGTTGGACATGCGGTCCTACTCCTTGTCACGTACAACTGGGGATGAGAGGCTTTATGAAAAAGCGCGCACGTGCTAACCATTCTGCCACCCATACACCCCCCCTTCCCATAGTACTAATAAGTAACAAGCCCTGGATATAACCAAAACAAACTTACATTTTCAACATACCAACTTGGATCTGGGCCGTTATTGTTACGTTTTACATTAACTTGCTTGATTTCCCCGACATCGATAGCTTTTCGCTGTAAATAAACAGTTCGTTCAATAGTTTACTCGGCAGATATGTAAATATATCAGATAAAATGGGCGCAACGGTCGAATAGTGATGAAGGCGCTGGCTTACTAACCAGAAGGCCCCGGGGAAGAACCCAATGTTGGCTGAGAATGATACGAAGGCCACGGTTGCTTAGTTAGTTAGACGTTGGCCGGTTTACCTGGGGTCCCGTGTTCGATCTCTGTGTTGACCGAGAGAGTTCATTGGGATTTCCCAGCGTGGTTCGTCTGCTTAGCAGTTGTAATTCGATATAAGAGTAGGCCGTAGCGCCCCTGTCAGGGTAAAATTTCCCTCATAGCACACTGTATGCCTGTTGCCATTAGCCCAATCGGTGCCGAATAGTATTCATTCAACTGTCTGTAGCGGAGTGATACCGAAAAAGGTGTCTACAAGTATAATCAATTCGGGATGTAGTTCAAACAAACCAGATGGCCACAGTGATCCAGTGAGTAATAATAATAATAATAATAATAAATTGTCTTATATAGCGCTAAATTATGTCCGCTGGTCATTTCTAAGCGCTTCACAGTGATGTCAACTAATTGTTTTTGCACGAATATTTGGTAAGCAGATGCGTCTTTAGTGTTGTCTTAAAACTTGAAAATAGAATTGTCGAGCGTATCTGTTGAGGAAGCTCATTCCATTGATATGCACCATGAACTGGTAAAGAGTATTTTCCATACAATTTATTATATCTCGGAACCGAAATCAATGTTTTATCCGCAGAAGATCGCAAGTATTGTGGCAAGGGCGTATTGAATGAAAAAAGTTCACGCATATACTGTGGTGCAGTATCAGAAAACATTGTTTTATGAATAGTTGTCAGAATTTTATAGTCAATTCTAGCTTCAATAGGCAACCAATGGAGTTGCACAAGTTTATTGGTGATGTGATCAGATTTTTTAGAACGAGTGACTAAACGAGCTGCATTATTTTGAGAGACTTGTAGGCGTTTTAAACAATATTTTGGTGCTCCTGCTAGCAGTCCGTTTGCATAATCCAGTTGCGATAGCACTAGGGATGACACTACCTTTGCGCAAAGGTAGTCGCTCAAATATTTTCGTATTTGAGAAATGGGTTTCATCTGCATGTAAACTTTTCTTATAGTCAGGTTGATTTGCGGGGAGGATGACATTGATTCATCCATTATATATCCCAGATTTTTAGCTTTCTTCGTTGGATAGATGATACAGCTTCCAATTTTTAAACCAGGAATTTCTCTAATGTTTTTTATCTGAGATTTAGGATACACAACCAAAAATTCAGTTTTTTCATCATTTAATTTCAGTTTGTTGGAATCGGATCGAGACTGCAGGTTGCAGATTTCGCCTGAAGTATTGTAGCCTTAACAGTATCGGTTGTCACAGTTTCAAATACTCTGAGATTAGAATTTGATAGTGAAGAGAATTCTGGAAAAGGGTCAATATCATGGGTTTCGTGGTCGAGCTCTTTCCTTAAGTTACTGACCTTATCTTTAAAAAATTGACAAAAACCTTTTGCCAGTTGCTGGTCACTAGTCCTAGAGGGAAGCTTACAAGGTACATCAACAGTGAGAGATTTCACAACTTTGAACAGGTCTTTAGAATCTAATGAGTCTAATTTAGAAGTGTAATAAACCGATTTAGCACGTTCAATTTTCTTCACAACCGCTTCTGCCTTGGATTTATATATTTCCTTGTGAACCGCTAACCCAGATTTCCGAAATTGTCTCTCAGATTTTCTGCGCTCCTTCCTAACCTCATGAATATCATCAGTGTACCACGACTTGAGATTTGAACCTTTAGATTTCCTGGATTTTAGAGGGGCTACCAAATCGAGAGATTTTGTAACATTGGTATTGTAGTCATTGACCAGAGCATTAATATCACCTGGATCCTTAAGAAAGGATTTATTTAGTTCCTGAGCAAAATGTTCAACATCAAGATTTTTCAGTTTTCTGCGAGCTGTTGTTTTCACAGAATTTGTTTCGTGTTGGAATTTGACATCACCAATTATTGGATGATGGTCCGAAATAATATCATCACACACAGTAACGTTTTCCACAATATGATCTTCCTTCTTGGGCGCATACTCGGGTTCAATTCCGGTTTTCCTTAGGGTTTTCACCATGGCAAGAATATGACAAAGACAAAGGTCCTGTGTACTCAAAACACGATGGCGGTTGGAATTCGAAATAAGAGTAAGCAGTCTGCTGTTGTCAGGACACGTGTTCCTTGTTATCATTTTTCATTAGCCGGGTATGTGTAGACCATTCTGGCATTAAACCATGTTTCAATTCTAAAAGATAGGTTGCCAGGCAACGAAACATACGCCCACAGCAGCTAAATCGTCCGGGCAGTCAACAAGCGTTGTCGCATATTTTTACTTTTTTTGGTAATGAAACATTTGTAATACACTAAAATCTGATTAAGAGTAACAACTCATTATGTAATTATCAGAAAATCATAAATCAAAATACTTGTTCATTTCAACATCCATTCACTCTTTTTGATTTGTTTTTGTTTGTGGTCTCATAGTATGATGTCTTATCTGTATATTTGTTTTTGTGTAGAATTGTGTGTGGTGCAGTCCCCCTGCACTTACTATTAAACTCTGTGTATCAATCTGAAGTCAATCGCATGTTAAGTTTCGCCTCTAGAGCATCCACAACATTTTTTGAAGTGATCAAGGACTACAACTCTGGCACTAATTATCAGAAATCGCTGAAAATCAATAGGCTTCTTCGTCTTATGACTATAAACACTGTGTATGAATTTAAAGTCAATACCGCCTACCCTTATACCGAATTCCAACTACCTGGGGATCTTTTACGTGCATGCCAATGTGTACACGGGACCACGGTTTTTCGTCCCATCCGAACAACTAGACAGCTTTTCTTGTCATACCCTCCGTCCTGCATCACTGACAAGGGGGAACCACGCCGGAAAATCTGGATGAACTTTCTCGGCCAATGCAGGGATCGAAATTTCAATTCCAAGCCACCCACGTCCTTTGTCATTCAAGTATCGTTGGTTTTGAATAAATTATAACCTAAATAACCCTCATTACGTTAAATGTTTTTTTTGTCTAAGAAAATGATAAACTCCTTTCTTTACACGTTCTTACCTCAAAAACATCCGTCGACCCTTGTTCAAAATTGTCCTTATCCAAGTCGTCGATATGAATAAAACCAGTTTGACCAGTGCTTCCAATAATTTGTATATGTACTTTAGCATTTGTGTCAGCTGCTGTTCTGTGACCGGTCTTAACAGCTATGGTATATATAATCTCCCCATCTGAAGAGAGAGAGGGAGAAATGGGATTTAACGTCCACTCGACACAAACTAGGTCATTTTGGGACTAACATATGGTTTCATTTTATTTCAATTATTCGCTTTCGCGTAGGGGTCTTTAGCAGTGGGAGGAAACCGGAGTGCCTGGAGGAAACCCACGAGGTTGAGAAGGCGCCCCTATCTCCATGCCACATACGCTCACACCAGGGCTCGAAACCACAGCCGCAAGCCAGAGAGAGCAACATGTGGGTCCACTTTATTTCACCAATTGCTAATTCTTTTAACTATAGGGATGGGTGGGAACTAGGAGGAACCTTATGATCTAAAGCACATTGTAGCATGCTTAGGGGTAAGAAATATATTGCTGAATGACAAGGATTCTCTAGTCGCTAATACTTTTGATGGTCTACGCTAAATATGCAATTTTATATTTTTAAGTTATATTTTTAAAATTTATATAAATAAAGCCTTAAAATAGACGGTATCTATAAACAGTCCTACCCTGTTAAAGAATAATCCTATTAATCCCATAATTCACTATTGCCAGTTGAGAAATTGGCAAAAAGGTCATTTTCAATTATAAATTCAAACGTTTGAAGATAGCTAATGCATGAGGGCAATTGAAAAACAAAGGAGGTAATTGTGTTATTATTTCCTGAGAATAAGAGTCGCAAATAATGCGTATGATAGTATAATAATGAGTTGACAACCTATTTAGCAAAAGACAGAGAAATAATTATGTTTTGACTTTCTTTGAAAATATGAAATTATCGCTTTAAGATTTGACCAGTTATAATGAGGGGTTGCGTCAGGGGTCAACGTTGACGTTTCTACTGGTTTATCCACAGTTCCGTACAGAACACCTCAACTAAAACGCATGTTATAGAACAACACGTCCAGATCCCACTCGGCAAATCTCGACAGATTCCGTAAACTACATCTAGTCTCGGATGTATGACAGTAAGTGATATGTACCTATGCCCATACCTTTGCGATGCGGCTACCGGTTTACTTTAACAGGAAAACAAATTGGGAACCTATTCGGCTAGCAACCTATTCGACCGATCGAGCTGCAACCTGTTCGTTGGACACCTATTTAGAATAAAGACAACAGTCGAATTAACTCATCTATTTATCAACCAATAAAATCCAACGTTATGTCTATCAAATGAAAGTAGAATATAGAAGTGTAATTTCGTCATTATCTTACAGCTGGATCGGTCGAGTAGGTCGCTAGCCAAATAGGTCGCCAATTTGTGTTCGGTATGGGCGCAGCCATGTTTCATCCGAGACCTTTAAAGTAGTTCAAATATGGCGGAATTCGTCATACAGTCGAGGTTAGATGTAGGTTCCGTAGGTTTACGGAATCTGCCGAAGTTTGCCGAGTGGTCCAGATCCTACTGCTGTGAAGACAAGTAAAATAAACTTTTGAACTATGAAAAAAGAAACGAAATATTCTAATCAGACTGAATGGAATAAAGGACCAGAATGTATTTTGTAAGTTTTTTTATTGTCAGTGACGATCACCAAGTCATTCGGGTGCAAAAAGCATACCATCTTCAATAGAAGGATTGGTCTCGTTTTTAACTATGTACATCTTATAAAGGCCTCACGTAATACCCTGCATATTTAGGCACTAATTTCGATTGGGTATTCACACACCTGGGGGCCTATCAGATTCCCCGATCATCGCGAGTACCAAGTTTAATGCTTTCAAGCTAATATGTCTACCTGTGATAATCGAGTTGCAAAGTTCAAGGTTCGTTCAATGTCAAGGTTTCGGTCGCTATGTCACAAACTCTGATTGGGCGCTACTCTTCATATTGTGTCTGCTGATAATGTTGCTATAGGCTTGGGAATTATAGAGTAATCTTGCAATGTAAAATACGCAGCCGTTGCTTCGGGAACATGCGAGCAGCCAAGCGCCATATAAATTATGTACGAAAAAGAACATTATACAGGTGGATTGGTCAAGGTCGACACAAGGTTTGGAGTAAAATTTCTACAGCTAATACATTGCTAATAAGCTATAATTAACCGTCAGGAATATATTAAATAATTCGGAAGGGCTCGTTTAAATGGGGAAATTTCCTCGCACATTAAATACAGAAACAAAATGCTTCTTACCATCCGTCATATCAATTGTGGGTGTAATGAATGAACCTGAAATGACAAATGCATTAAAAGCCTGGGGTGAACTGAGAAGGAACGAGAGATAAATGAAGTTTAACGCCCACTCGGCACAAACAAGGTTAACAAGTGCGTGTTGTATCATAAGAGGCGTGGTTTTGATCCCAGCCCGTTGGTTTTCTCCGAGTGGATCCCACCGCCACCAAAGTTTGAAGACTCTATGCGTGATTTTAATCCTAAAGAATCCTAAAGTTGAAAGACTCCTTGTGAGAATTAATCCTAAAGAAGCCTAAAGTTTAAAGACTCGGTGTGTGATTGAAGTCCTAAAGAATCTTAAAGTTTAAAGAATCTTTGCGCGATAGCAGCCTTAAAGGAACTCATGTAAACTACAATAGTGTTAGATTTGAATCTATATTACAAAAGACAGTCCAAACATGATTCAATTCCGTACATTATTTACAAAGTTATGATAAATTGAAAATTACATCTATCTTTACTGTTCCGTATGCACCAGGAAAACGGGTCCGTGGTGGTGCTTTCTGTTAGATCTTGTGTATTTAATAGAAAAGTATTTCAGCATGCTACTAGGCTATAACTTACTCTTGGCCAAACTTTTTCCAGGCGCATTATTACAATGCCCATCTGATATATGACATCCGCCGGAAGTACAACTAGAACATGTCTGTAAGCACAGCCCATTGGATCCCCAATATCCATCTCTACATCCAGCCAGGCAAACACCATCTAATTGTCGACATGGACCACTGCAAGTAGAACATGATTCTTCACACACATCACCATAGTAACCAGATTCACATCCCAAACATCGTCCTGTTCCCACATCACATTTACCATCTTTACAATGGCTACTACAAGTTGACTGGCATTTGTTACCATAGTGATCACCATAACAACCACGAGAACACGATCCTCCTATCTTATCACATATGTTGTTCAGACAGGTTCTGGGACACCGTATGTTACAGTTGTTACCATAGAAACCATTTGGACAGTCATCTAAAGTTCATAGAGATACCAATTGCTTATAATAGACAAACTGCTTATAATAGTTTTTAACACTGGCGCATTAATAGATACACCAATTAAGCAAACATAGCTTTTCAGGAAGCAGCCTTGCAAAACATTTTTTTGACTTCCAATGTTATATGTACAAATTCGTGAGATATATCCTGAACCTACAGATTCATCCCACTGTCAATGATTCCAACGTGAAAACAACTTGGAAAGACATTAACGATATGTTAGTCCCAAGACGATATGTTAATTTCGCTCTCCCCCTCTCTCTCTTAAATCACCATAATATGCAATGCAATAAGACGATCCTGAAAAGTAAAATAAATTCTAAAAAAACTCCTTACCTGCGAATACTTGAACCTCACAGATGTCCAATCTTGCATCAGCGCGTTTAACAGATATAAAAATATATCTAGCGGATAATGATGGTATTTCTGGATGATTACACCTCTCTATGGTGTATACAGAATCTGTTGTTGATGAACTATCTTTATAACATGGTGTAGCTGCTGTAAATCCTGCTTTATCACACTGACCACTAGAACTTATTTTCATCTCAAATCCATCACCAAGTTCATGTTTTCCTTAAATAAAAATGTGGAAATAAGTTCTTAAATAATTGTGCAATTACTACCCCTCTTGTATTTACGTGGACGTTTATTATAAAATTGACCAGACATGTAGCACATAGTTCTATCCAGGGATTTCAATTGGAACATCCCGGGTGCCACATATAAAAGTTAGAACCAAATACCCCAGATTTTTGCCTACGACATTAAACTCCAGAAACGAACGATCGAACCCCAGACTCAGTTTTTAAGGTTTTGCTTTTGAAGGCAGGAGGGCTTGTAAAGGAGCAGACAAGTAATACACATTATTGACCAAGGCTGTGTTGAAGAATCAACCGTTACTTTAAGCTACCCCAGACTGTGGTGAAGAACAAACCGTTAGGTTAAGCTACCTCTGGCAGTGGTGAAGAACCAAACATTACGTTAAGCTACCTCAAGGGGTGGTGAAAAACCAACCGTTACGTTAAGCTACCTCAAGCGGTGGTGAAAAACAACAGTTACGTTAAGCTACCCAAGCGGTGGGTAGATATGCATAACTTTTTTTTCTAATTTAAAGGGATCCACGGGTGGCTCAGCGAGTTTGAAATCGTTTAATATACCAGCAGGTCACAGGTTCACTTCTGGTACGTGACAAGGAGTAGGGTCACCTGTCCAACCTCGTCGATTTTCTCCAGGTCCTCCGGCTTGCTCCCAGCGAATCATTGAAATAAAATTAAATCATGTGTTTGTTAGTCCCGAAATAACCTAGTTGGTGTCGAGTCGACGTTAAACCCTATATTTCTCTCATACCATCCGAATGACTATGCGTTTGCCCTTACCAAGTCCTAGACTCTGTACCACTGACAAAGTGTGTGCGGGGGGGGGGGGGTGTACACGGAAAAATCTCAATGAACTTTCTCGCCCAATACCGTGATCCAACACGGGATATCCAGGTTGGCGAGCCATCATCTTACTCACTGAGCCAATGCGTCTCCCTAACGAAGAAATTATACTATTGAGGTTAAAGTATTATTATACACACCACCATCTGCCCTCTCCAATATTTTAACTGTGTTGATTTGAAACTCCTGCCTTAAATCTATACACCACCACGCTGTTAGTCCATCCCAACTTGAAGTATTTACACCAAGATTAGTTGTACCCTGTCGTGTTGGTTTATTAATAGCAACATTAACGGCACCTGGAAACAAGAACCAGAACATACGTAGAGAGAGAGAGAGGCGGGGGGGGGGAGGGAGAGAGAGGGGGGAAGAGTGGGAGATCGAGGGGCCTTAACAGCACCTAAAAACAAGAACCATAGATTACAATGCTAATAACTCTGTGCTTAGAGGGCCCAGAGAGAGAGAGAGAGAGAGAGAGAGAGAGATGGAGGGGGAGAGGGAAAGGGTGAAAGAGAGAGAGCGAGGGGCCTTAACAGCACTTAAAACAAGAACCATAGATTACACTGCTAATCACTCTGTGCTTACAGGGCCCGTTTTCAAGGGATATATTTGAGTAAAGCTTGTATCGCCGTACAGCGTAGTGAAAGCTTACGGCTTGGTCGTGGATCCATTCACTTGATCTCAAATAATGTTGTTTGGTTGTTTGGGGTGTCTGTGTTTAATGTGCCCTGTCCTTCGGTTTGTATTGCGTAATTTCCAAAATATTCGCGCTGGGGCAATCTCTGCGGTTTTCCACGCGAATAAAGAGAGAGAGAGAAATGGGGTTTAACGTCCACTCGACACAACTAGGTCATTTCGGGACTAACATATGGTTTTTTTAATTTTATTTCAATAATTCGCTTGCGCGTAGGGGTCTTTAGCAGTGGGAGGAAACCGGAGTGCCCGGAGGAAACCCACGAGGTTGAGAAGGTGCCCCTATCTCCATGCCACATACGCTCACACCAGGGCTCGAAACCACAGCCGCAAGCCAGAGGTGACCGGCCAGCTAGAGGCCGAAGCGCGGCACTCTAGACCACTAGGCCATCCCACCCCCACCCCCCCACACGCGAATAAAACTTCAGTATAAAGGACTTCATTAAAACAGTAGTTAATCAATCGAGTGTGGTTGTCGGGTTCATGTTAGCGGGTGCGATCGTGCTCAATATAAGCAGACCTTAACTGCTGTTTTAAAAGAAGACGTTAATACAGACGGCGAACGCGGTCGAATATTTGTTCGCACAGAAAACCACAGAGATAATAACCTCCAGACCGATTTTGGGGAAGAGTTCGCGCGAACGGTTTTCATTAGCCAATCAGAGATCAAGGTGGCATATCTGTGGTAGCTGACTTCGCCATTGCAGATGACAAGATAGAAGAGTGAAAGATGATTCTCGATGGAAACCAAAGGGTTGTAGTTCGCGGTCGTGGTCCACCCCACCCCCTGGATCAGTCAAATTGTATTCAATTTCTGCAGGAAGGATTCTTAAGACATAAATAAATTAAGTAATGTGGATATCAAAGAAAATTGAAGAGAAATAGGGTTTCACATCCTTTTTTACCTCATCAACGTGGCTAATGAAGATTGGCATACGTCATACAGTGTGCAATGAGGTCAATTTTGCCTTGACAGCGGCACTACGACCTACTTTTAAATCAAATACCATCCGAACGTCTGGACAGCATGTTGTTGTCAGGCACTCTGTCCTACATCAATGACATGGGGAAACCACACCGGAACATACCGAATGGTTTAAACCGGAGGCGAACCCAAGACCTTTAGGCCAGCGAGCCAGCGTCTTAGTGTTGATATCAAATTAAATAAGCTATTTTTAGAAGCATAATATGGGTTTACACTTACCAAATATACAGATAACGTGACTTAATATAAACAGAAAGATGAACATCTTGTCGGAATACATCATTTTATCTTGATTTTATCCACGTAAACAAAAATCAACTACTATATATATGGAAATATTTATAGGTCACGTGATGAATTAAGTAAAGTACATGTTGTTGTTATTATATATTTGTTGTAATTGTAGCCATACTTTAATAGCATCTCCAGATAACGTCTGATACGACACTTAAAGGGGCATTCCCACCAAAGTATTTATAGGCTTGTCATTTACCATATTTGGTATAAATGAAAAATGCAATGGTGTTTCGGGTCCAACTTGTCTGCATCGATTAGGCTAATGGCTGAAGACTGGTATGCGCCATACAGGCTGATATGAGACCGTCCCGATAATGGGACGGCCTATTCCAACTGCCATGGGATCTTTTAGGTGCATGTCAATATGAGCACGGGACCTAGGTTTCTGTTTCACCCGAACGACATGCCTCGTCAGCCCCCGACCTACTGGCACATTATATGGAACGTAGAGACACCCAATCTTATTCGAAAATACTGGATGCTCTGAAAAACACCCTCGGGGCAGCCACACAACAAAAGTGTATACCTAACTGACAGCATGTCTGCCCGAGTGCCACAAAGAGAGTACATAGATGCCGATCTAATGGCTGTCGGTCGCGAAAGCATTGAAAGACTTGGCATATGATAATCTAAGATATAATCCTCGATATTTATAGTAACGACAAGTAAAGGCTAAATGGATTCGCACTCAATTAAGTCACGTGACAAACAAGGCTACTTCTTGTCATTAAATGCTCTGAGAGAGATTTGAAGCAAACTTTTGACGGATAAATTAGTTTGAATATGTCTTTAGTCCATGCGTGGCAGGGAGGAGGGTCGCCTGTCCAACCTCGTGGGTTTTCTCCGTGTCCTCCGGTTTCCTACCAATGCTAAAGACCCCTACGCGCAAGCGAATTATTGAACTAAAATTAAACCATGTGTTAGTCCCGAAATGACCTAGCTTGTCTCGATTGGGCGTTTAACCCCATTTCTCTCCCAAAATGGCCTAGTTTGTGTCGATTGGACGTTAAACCCCATCTATCTGTCTCTCCCCCCACTCTATCTGTCTCCCTCTCTCTCCCTCTCTTTAGTCCATGTATGTCATTGTACAGTTTGTATGCGGGAATGTATCTTTAATGATATATACATACAGTTCATTAGATCGCTTGGCCCAGATAACAACAAGCTCTTTAAGTAATACTTGTCTATATCTTCATTAGTTTATTAATTACACCAGTTAATTAAACTCTCTGTATCTTGAACTAAACTAAAATCTACTCAAGTTATTTAACATTTAATTAAAACAAAGCTAGAATATCCATGGTAGAAAATCTCCACCCTTGGATGTAATTGAATAAAATGGGCCCACTGCAACTGTCAAGAGAAACTTAAAGGACAATATTGGTGCCAGTCATTATCACATATATGAAAGAGCTGGTTAAACACATTCCAAATATACTTTTAACAGAGAGATCAATGCTACGATAGCTGAGTAATACAGGTTTCCCGAATCGGAAGTGACGAACGCCAAAGGAAAACACGAGTCATAGGTCTATTTAACTGACTGAAGCGACGAGTGATATCAGATACACGGCCGAATTTCTACTCACTAATAATTCCTTCGAAAACCAAAAGTTGTTGTTTGAGACTGTGAGAGGATATCTGACAATTCATAAAAAGAATTGACTGTCACTGGATAAGAAAAGTCAATTGTGGGTGTAATGAATGAACCTGAAATGACAAATGCATTAAAAGCCTGGGGTGAACTGAGAAGGAACGAGAGATGATAAATGAAGTTTAACGCCCACTCGACACAAACAAGGTTAACAAGTGCGTGTTGTATCACAAGAGGCGTGGTTTTGATCCCAGCCTCGTTGGTTTTCTCCGAGTGGACGTTAACCCCCATCCCATCGCCACCAAAGTTTAAAGACTCTATGCGTGATTTTAATCCTAAAGAATCCTAAAGTTGAAAGACTCCTGGTGTGAATTAATCCTAAAGAAGCCTAAAGTTTAAAGATTCGGTGTGTGATTGAAGTCCTGAAGAATCCTAAAGTTTAAAGACTCTTTGCGTGATTGCAGCCTTAAAGGAACTCATGTAAGCTACAACAGTGTTAGATTTGAATCTATATTACAAAAGACAGTCCAAACATGGTTCAATTCCGTTCATTATTTATAAAGTTATGATAGATTGAAAATTACATCTATCTTTACTGTTCCGAATGCACCAGGAAATCGGGTCCGTGGTGGTTCTTTGTGTTAGATCTTGTGTATTTAATAGAAAAGTATTTCAGCATGCTACTAGGCTATAACTTACTCTTGGCCAAACTTTTTTCACGCGCATTATTACAATGCCCATCTGATATATGACATCCGCCGGAAGTACAACTAGAACATGTCTGTAAGCACAGCCCATTGGATCCCCAATATCCATCTCTACATCCAGCCACGCAAACACCATCTGATCGTCGACATGGACCACTGCAAGTAGAACATGATTCTTCACACACATCACCATAGTAACCAGATTCACATCCCAAACATCGTCCTGTTCCCACATCACATTTACCATCTTTACAATGGCTACTACAAGTTGACTGGCATTTGTTACCATAGTGATCACCATAACCATCACGAGAACACGATCCTCCTATCTTATCACATATGTTGTTCAGACACGTTGTGGGACATCGTATGTTACAGTTGTTACCATAGAAACCATTTGGACAGTCATCTAAAGTTCATAGAGATACCAATTGCTTATAATAGACAAACTGCTTATAATAGTTTTTAACACAGGCGCATTAATAGATACACCAATTAAGCAAACATAGTTTTTCAGGAAGCAGCCTTGCAAAACATTTCTTTGACTTCCAATGTTATATGTACAAACTCGTGAGATATATCCTGAATCTACAGATTCATCCCACTGTCAATGATTCCAACGTGAAAACAACTTGGAAAGACATTAACGATATGTTAGTCCCAAAACGATATGTTAATTTCTCTCTCCCCCTCTCTCTCTCACCCCCTTGCGCACTCGCTCAACCCCCTCTCTCTCCATTAAATCACCATAATATGCAATGCAATAAGACGATCCTGAAAAGTAAAATAAATTCTAAAAACTCCTTACCTACGAATACTTGAACCTCACAGATGTCCAATCTTGCATCAGCGCGTTTAACAGATATAAAAATATATCTAGCGGATAATGATGGTATTGCTGGATGATTACACCTCTCTATGGTGTATACAGAATCTGTTGTTGATGAACTATCTTTATAACATGGTGTCGCTGCTGTAAATCCTGCTTTATCACACTGACCACTAGAACTTATTTTCATCTCAAATCCATCACCAAGTTCATGTTTTCCTTAAATAAAAATGTGGAAATAAGTTCTTAAATAATTGTTCAATTACTATCCCTCTTGTATTTACGTGGACGTTTATTATAAAATTGACCAGACATGTAGCACATAGTTCTATCCAGGGATTTCAATTGGAACATCCCGGGTGCCACATATAAAAGTTAGAACCAAATACCCCAGACTTTTGCCTACGATATCATCATTGCAGGAAGTGGACATTAAACTCCAGAAACGAACGACCGAACGATCGAACCCCAGACTCAGTTTTTAAGGTTTCGCTTTCGAAGGCAGGAGGGCTTGTAAAGGAGCAGACAAGTAATACACATTATTGACCAAGGTTTTGAAACATCCTAGGTATTACATGTGACACTCAGAATCCCCCCGGGTGGCGTGCTCTTGAATTGTGCCCTATCTTAACATCTGACAACAAAGTGGTGAAATATCTCGGTTGGTGTTGAACAGTAGGAGACTAAACTACATTTCATATCGTAGATGCGCCAATGAGGACGAACCTGTCGTACCAACCGTTACTTTAAGCTACCCCAGACTGTGGTCAAGAACCAACCGTTACGTTAAGCTACCCTGGGCGGTGGTCTAGCCTTACGTTGAGCTACCTTAGACTGTGGTGAAGAACCAACAGTTCCGTTGAGCTACCACTGTCTGTGGTCAAGAAGTAATCGTTACTTTAAGCTACCCTAGGCAGTAGCGAAGAACCAACCGTTACGTTAAGCTATCCCCGGCTGTGGTGAAAAACCAACCGTTACGTTCCGCTATCCACGGCTGTGGTAACGAACCAACCGTTACGTTAAGCTACCCCAGGCTGAGGTGAAAATCAACCGTTAGGTTAAGCTACCTCTGGCAGTGGTGAAGAACCAAACATTACGTTAAGCTTCCTCAAGCGGTGGTGAAAAACCAACCGTTACGTTAAGCTACCTCAAGCGGTGGTGAAAATCAACCGTTACGTTAAGCTACCCAAACGGTGGGTCGATATGCATAATTTTTTTTCTAATTTAAAGGGATCCACGGGTGGCTCAGCGAGTTTGAAATCGTTTAATATACCAGCAGGTCACAGGTTCACTTCTGGTACGTGACAAGGAGTAGGGTCACCTGTCCAACCTCGTCGATTTTCTCCAGGTCCTCCGGCTAGCTCCCAGCGAATCATTGAAATAAAATTAAATCATGTGTTTGTTAGTCCCGAAATAACCTAGTTGGTGTCGAGTCGACGTTAAACCCCATATTTCTCTCATACCATCCGAATGACTATGCGTTTGCCCTTACCAAGTCCTAGACTCTGTACCACTGACAAAGTGGGGGGGGGGGTGTACACGGAAAAATCTCAATGAACTTTCTCGCCCAATACTGTGATCCAACACGGGATGTCCAGGTTGGCGAGCCATCATCTTACTCACTGAGCCAATGCGTCTCCCTAACGAAGAAATTATACTATAGAGGTTAAAGTATTATTATACACACCACCATCTGCCCTCTCCAATATTTTAACTGTGTTGATTTGAAACTCCTGCCTTAAATCTATACACCACCACGCTGTTAGTCCATCCCAACTTGAAGTATTTACACCCAGATTAATTGTACCCTGTCGTGTTGGTTTATTAATAGCAACATTAACGGCACCTGGAAACAAGAACCAGAACATACGTAAAGAGAGAGAGGGGGGGGGTGGAGGGAGAGAGAGGGGGGAAGAGGGAGAGATCGAGGGGCCTTAACAGCACCTAAAAACAAGAACCATAGATTACAATGCTAATAACTCTGTGCTTAGAGGGCCCAGAGAGAAAGATGGAGGGAGAGAGGGAGAGGGTGAAAGAGGGAGAGCACGTCAATGTTTACCAGGGACCTCGCTTTTTCTCCCATCCGAACAACTGGACAGCTATTGTCGTCAGGCACTCTGTCCTACATCAATGACATGGGGAAGCCACACCGAAACATACCGAATGGTTTACACCGGAGGCGAACCCGAGACCCTCAGGCCAGCGAGCCAGCGTCTTAGTCAGTGTTGATATCAAATTAAATAAGCTATTTTTAGAAGCATAATATGGGTTTACACTTACCAAATATACAGATAACGTGACTTAATACAAACAGAAAGATGAAAACCGTGCCGGAAGACATCATTTTATCTTGATTTTATCCACGTAAACAAAAATCAACTACTATATATGGAAATATTTAAAGGTCACGTGATGAATTAAGTAAAGTACATGTTGTTGTTATTATATATTTGTTGTAATTGTAGCCACATTTTAATAGCATCTGTAACTGCCAATCTTCGTTAGTTACAGGGCATTTGGGGAGGGGGAATTCAAACGAGTCCTTCTTCACTTGCACTAATTTTGCAGTAAATAAAGTACTTAAGAAATAACTCTACTGTAGTAAGAAATAACTGTATTACGGTAGAAACTTCAAGATTTACTGTAGCGTACAATGTATAACATTAAGAACTGAAGAACTAGAGAACTGTTTCTGCAAAAACAACAATAATGTTCGTATATAAGTAGATGTACACAATGGAATAAATGTATTTAAACTTATAGCCTTTTATGAATTATTTAATGATATGACGAGAACAGCAAAGCTTATTACTATAAAATATAAAATGGGAGAGCCAGTTCGGGGCAGAACCAGCCAATACATAGTCAGGGAACCTAGGTTTTCACATCACACATGCACTGTGTTATGAAGTGAAATCTTACTGTCTTAATATACTGCTGATACATAACTGACTGTATTTAGACATATAATGTAATTAAAATGAGTACTGACAATATCACATCAAACTTACAAATATGTTGTACGTTCCCAATCTTGGATTGACAATAAGATATGGATAAGAAAATGGAGATAAATCAAGGCGTCGTACGCAACAATATGGCTCAATGACGTATATATATTAACTAGACCGCGCGCATGTCCAATCTCGACAGCAAACCAGTCATAACATCCGGTTCAGTCAGAAGGCGGGATACATGATAAGAGTAACGGTAAGTAGCTTATAGATTCTAAAAGTTTTTAGCATGCTATTCATTTAGTACGCATTTGTTTACTTATTTAACATGATTACATCGGGCTGTGCTGTTGTATGTAGCAATAGAGATGAAAAAAAAGTCAGATAGTTCATGCTGACGGTAAAATTTTCATCATGAAAGTAGGACAGTCGCCTTTCCAACAGTATGAGTATGATGACCGGGTAGGCCTAGATACTAGATAGGAGTTTGGTACTTTATTTATACAAGTTTTATAATTATCCATGCTTAAATTCGCACATCCCTGGGCTTATGCTAAGTCCGTGTGTGTCTTCATTGGGCTAGCTGTCGAAATTTTCAATAATATTAATATTTAATTGAGAAAGATAAGATGAATCATATCCATGGCAATGTACGGTAATAAATACTAAAGACTAAAGGCCTGCTGCTACAACAGGCAATCGGTATTTCGCCTGTGGAAACGTTATGACTTTAGGTTAGAATAAATAAAAAATGATGCCACTTCTGAATAGTTAAAATCAACTTGATTTTCTATTTTATTTCACATTACTAAGCCTATGTCCGTGAGAAATGTTCTAGCTTCGGAACTTAAAAGCACTTGGGGAATAGGCCTATTTTAGTCAAAACAAAATACTTTATTTCAACGTAATAAGGCCTATTGAAATATGGCGAAAAATACATCTAAATTTAAAATGAAATTATCTAGTCTAAACATTTTGTATTCAGACAATTTTTAAACATATGCTAGATAATGAAATAATAATTAATGTCACTTCTGACCTAGTTAAAATGAATCGACTTGCATGTATACCTATATAAATCTTTTTAAATTTCACAGTGCTAAGCTCAAATCCGTGAGTAATGGTGTAGCTATGGAAGTGAAAAGCCCTTGGGAAATAGGCCTAGTTTGAAAAACATTTATTCCAACGTGTAAGGCCTATACGACATTTCAGGCTTCGCATCTGATAGAAATATGGCGAAAAATACATTTAAAGTAATATCATCTTAACATTTTATTTGATAAATTTCATCATATAAGCTACATTTATCTAAGATAATGAAAATTACATTCAACTTTAAATTTTAATAAATGTTTTAATATTTGGTAATTAATAAAATATTTTTAAAAATGTATTTTATTATGTTAAGATTCACAGGATTATCTTTATTCAAAACGAAAATGGTAAATTGATACTTAATTTACATGTTGTATTTTTCAGATCACTTCCACGATTGTAAATGACATACACAGATTATGAAGTGACAGGAGAAAATAAGAAAAACTTATCAAATTAATAAAAAGTGAATATTAGGAAAAGACACACCACGAACCAAAGTTACAGAAAGCAATGATATCATTTTACAGATAAACGTGGGAGAAATTTTTAAATTCTAATAATTTAAATATGTGCTGACAATTATGGCGGTATTTTAGATTCAAAATTCTAACATGCTATCGTCTAATTTCTTACTTCTATTCATGTAATTTCTAACTTCCATTCATGTAATTTCTAACTTTCATTCATGTAATTTCTAAAAAAAAGACAAAGTGTAATCCAATTTCTTTAATTTGTTCAGTGTAAATCCTAATTCTTTTTCATCTTATTTCTATTATTAAGACTAATACATGAATGAAAATAGAAATTACATGAATGGAAGTTAGAAATTAGACGATAGCATGTTAGAATTTTCAATCTAATATACCGCCAGAGACAATATTTTTCAAAATATCAGCTCTTTGGCTAGGAAAACCCCACAGTGCCTTCAATACCCTACTATCCACTCAATTATTAGTACCAACATTTTTGTGAATCCTTGGTAATGATGCGTGTGGGTTTTGTAATGAAGAGCCAGAGACAATTCTATTTTAAAATTTTAAACATTCATAACTTCGCTCAGAATAACATAGTTTAAAAGTGTGGCACTGCTCCTAAGTATCTGTGTGGATGTGTTCAGTCTTACAATCTACCGAAAATGTGATCGAAATCGAAAAATGCGACCATAGACAACTGATCATACCAAGTTAAAGGATGGCTAGATGGTGGTCTCATTACTTGTGAACCTTCGTCAACACACCTCATTAACATCATTCAAGAAACTTTTAACAACTCAACTGACATGTTTTGTCAAACGCTACGAACACAATTTAAAACTATTATAGCAAGAACAGCTATCTCTGTATTACCAACTCTTATTGATCTATCGTGTACCATTATATTACTGCACGATTGAATATTGCAAGATAGCTTGATAAAAAAAAATAAGTTTATTATCACCCATAAGCACATTCTACAGTAGATATCACTTGTGTGATAAATTTCATAATCTACTACAATATCATATGCATTTTTATTAAAATTTTGAATAGCCATTTTACTGTTTGTTTTCTTTCTGAAAAGATAATTTATTTGCAGTTATTTTATGACAATGTACACATTACATTGTAATTTGTTTGGGCATCTGTACAAATAATTGTTCAATACCGTGGTTGCTGCTAAAGTTACATGTATTTTCGAGAACATTGGGTGTGATTTTCATTATTTCTAATGACACTCGATCCTTAGACAAAGTGGAAAATATAATAATACAAGTGCCTTAAGGTCGCTTCGCTCAAAAACAATTTAGGTTTTTTCTTTAAAACCAACATGGATTCTTTCATTCCATACTAGCCTGGGGCGCACAAACAAAATTTCAATGGTGGCGGTTGGCGGGAAGGGGGCGCTATCAAAAAATCGTTCCACTCAATATTAGAAAATCAATTCGGTCCACTATTACCTTATTTTTGGCACCCAGTGAAAATGGCATCGCACGGCCCGAGATGGAGAACATTTTTTTTAAATTATCAATTATTACCCCCAGTTATAGGTCGAAAAGTAGTAAAGTATAGCACTGTGTAATTTTTGAATGACTCGGTTGAATATTGATTTGTAGGCGCATATGTGGCATGGAGATAGGGGCGCCTTCTCAACCTTGTGGGTTTCCTCCGGGCACTCCGGTTTCCTCCCACTGCTAAAGACCCCTACGCACAAACGAATTATTGAAATAAAATTAAACCATATGTTAGTCCCAAAATGACATAGTTTGTGTCGAGTGGACGTTAAACCCAATTTCTCTCTCTGATTTGTAGGCCTCATTTTGTTTTTATTATGTTTAAGAGACAAAACGGTCCATTTTCCCGAAAGAATCCAGTCACTCGGCAAACAAAATCGACCCATCCCCAATAGCCCCCTGTTGTTCAGTCCTGTCCATAGCCCTTGTTGTGTCACAATTTAATATGCCATGAAGAGTATATTATTCATTTCCAAGCATTTCTAGTAGAATCACAGAGCAGCGTAAGGTTCTAGAAAATAATGCTGATTCGTGCTTATGTAAACACTGAGAACTGAGATGTGGCATTTGGGCGCAGAAATCACACCAATCCCGATTCATAGGTCCTGTAGTAAATTGATCACCAGTAATCAGTTCAGAATAATAAAAAAAAGCTTAGGTCTAGACACTAGAGGGTCTGAGCATTTGGCTTTTAAAAGATAGGGTCGGTATAGATGCAATTGCTTACCTTACCTATTAAAAAAATGGGGTCGGTGGGAAAACGTCTTTATTTAGGTTTTTTCCGATAGGGGAATCGTAAACAGACATTTTATATTTATTTTTAATTTTTCGGGTGCCGTTATACGCCAATGAATCCTAATATGAATATAAGTAGTTCAGCCAGACCTCAATCAGCGCATTGCCCATTCGTGGTCATATACTTGAAATTATAAGATATGATCACTTCTAAAAAATATAAAATTTTATTTGTGAACTGTACGGCGATGGTAATAACAGAAAAAATCTAAATTCCAATCAGTCTTTTTATTTACAAACGATATAACGATAAAAAATAAGGTGCACAACGTGTATTGTTTACATTAGAAACGTCACGCTTTCGGCTCTTCTTGACTGAACCGGAAGTCAGCACTGATTTGTCATCACGTCATTAGTAAACAGATTGGCGTCATCGGTCTAGTTAATATATATACGTCATTGATATGGCTGCTCAAAACCCATGTGCTCAGTCCCAGTTTTCCAGTCACATGATTTAACCCAAAAGACAAAAAGGAGTTATCTCCCCTGAATCATAAAGTATAACATTAAAGGCTGTGCCTACAGCATCTCCAGATAACGTCTGATACGACACTTAAAGGGGCATTTCCACCAAAGTATTTATAGGCTTGTCATTTACCATATTTGGTATAAATGAAAGATGCAATGGTGTTTCGGGTCCCACTTGTCTGCAGCGATTAGGCTACTGAAGACTGGCATACGCCATACTTTGTGATACGAGGGAAATTTAGCGTCGATGACGGGACGGTCTATTCCAACGGCCAGGGGATCTTTAAGGTGCATGCCAATATTAGCACGGGACCAACTTTCCGTCCCACCCGAACGACTAGCCTTGTCAGCCCCCCCCCCCCGTCCTGCTGGCATATTATATGCAACGTAGAGACACCCGATCGTACTAGAAAAATACTGGATGCCCTGCAAAACACCTTCAGGGCGCTCACGAAACAAGAGTAGATTTTCAATAGATGCTGATCTAATGTCTATCGGTCGCGAAAGCATTGAAAAAAATGGCGGAGAATAATGCAAGAAGTAAACCTCGATATTAATGGTAATGACAAGTAAAGGCTAAAATGGATTCCCACTCAACCAAGTCACATGTACTTCTTTGATAGAGATTCGAAGCAAACATTTGACGGATAAATTAGTTTGAATATGTCTTTTGTCCATGCCTGGCAAGGAGTAGGGCTATCTGTCCAACTTCGTAAGTTTTTTACGGGTCATCAGGTTTCCTCCCTCTGCTAAACACCCCTACGCGCAAACGAATTATTGAAATAAAATTAAACCATATGTTAGTCCCAAAATGACCTAATTTGTGTCGATTGGGCGTTAAACCTCATTTCTCTCCCAAAATGGCCTACTTTGTGTCGATTGGACGGTAAACCCCATCTGTCTCACTCCCCCGCTCTATCTCCCCCCCCCCCTCTCCAGTCCATGTATATCATCGTACAGTTTGTATGCGGGAATGTATCTTTAATGATATATGATATATAATGATATATACATCCAGTTCATTGGTTCATTTGCGTTGCATCCGTGTCTTCATTAGTCTGGTTGGCCCAGATAACAACAAACTCTTTAAACTTGCATTGTGCAAGAGCAAAATCTGCCTATTACGTGTTATCTAAATTATTAATTAGACATTAATTAACTTATCCAGACCATAATAAACCCTCGATGTCAAGGCTAGCCTTCGATGAAGCTGGAATAAATTCAAATATGCCGCTGAACGGCCATTGTAATTAAATCACATTGGATAATCGAGACTACTTGGTTATTATTAATGATTTTAGTAATGATGACCGAGGCTATTCAGAAATTTCACGCACTCCGTTCTCTGACTATGGTGGGGGGTTGGGATGGCCTAGTGGTCTAGAGTGCCGCGCTTCGACCTCTAGTTGGCCGGTCACCTCTGGCTTGCGGCTGCGATTTCGAGCCCTGGTGTGAGCGTATGTGACATGGAGATAGGGGCGCCTTCGCAACCTCGTGGGTTTCCCCCGGGCACTCCGGTTTCCTCCCACTGCTAAAGACCCCAACGCGCAAGCGAATTATTGAAATAAAATGAAACCATATGTTGGTCCCAAAATGACCTAGTTTGTGTCGAGTGGACGTTAAACCCCATTTCTCTCTCTCTCTCTCTGACTATAGTGGATCAATTTGACTGAAATTTTCAGCAAATTACATTTACACTATATAGTTTTTAACTATTATAGTGAGAACTGCCAACTCTTTATCTTATCTCCCATAATGTATCCTTAAGTAATACATGGTTATCTCTTTATTAGTTTATTAATTACACCACTTAATTAAAATCACTGTATCTTGAACCAAACTAAAATAAACTAAAATAAACTTAAAAAATAACTAAGATATCCATGGTAGAAAATCTCCATGCTTGGATGTAATGGAAGTAAGAATGGTCCCACTGCAACTGTCAAGAGAAACTTAAAAATGACACTGGCTAATTGAAAAACATGAATGACGAAACGGTCTTAAACCAAACCGGTCTAGGGATTTGGTCAACTCGAACTTAATTTATAGTCAAAACGACCATAGATTGGAGACAACCGCCATAAAAAGATAAACGATCACATAAATATTTTTTTAAATAGAAATCCAATTATATATATTTTAATATCAATTTTGGATTCCAATTTAGTCGTTTTTCCTTCCGTCCGTTTGAAGTTAATTGACCTCTTTATGAAACACTAAACTTCCAATTCGTCGTGTATTTGTAAATCATTTGTAAGTCATTTTTATGACTTCACAAAGTAACACTTACAGTTTCCAGTCAACGGTGACATGCCAAAATATGCTAAATGCTAATTTGGTTTCGATACTAAAAGGTACCGTAACAAAAGTTTGCATTAACTTCTGCTCTAACAGGATGTTCAGAACCGCCGTATCCACCCCCTCCATCCGAGCTTAGAGACCCCCCCCCCCAATAAGTTCACTGCAGGTTTGGTGAAAAGGCACTGATGTTTTGATTGACGTTCTTGCGAGAGATGTGAATTTTGTTTTGTTTTGTTTTTTCTTTGCATTGCTGCATTTACCGACACAACCCGCGCAGACCATAAAATCTTTAGGCTAGGTACGATTCGTGTTAAGCAAGGCTGACACTTGCACGATTCTGTTGCACGCATTGGCACGACTCGAAGTGCGTAAACAATGCGCAAACTATGCGTGAACTCGTCGTGCCAGTTCGTGTCAATGTGTAAACTGATGGGCACGACAAAATCGTGGCCAAAAGTCGTGCAAGTGTCAGTCTGGCTTTACGGTTAAAATGGTGGTTTTAATCGTGGAGTAACGGTGTTAATCCTAAAGCCAGGCTGACACTTGCACGATTCCGTGGCACGCATTGGCACGACTCGAGTCGGCACGACACCGTCCGATTTGCGCAAACTCGTCGTGCCAATGCGGGAAGTGCGTAAACAATGCGCAAACTATCCGCAAACTATGCGTGAATTCGTCGTGCCAGTTCGTGTCAATGTGGACACTGATGGGCACGACAAAATCGTGGCCAAAAGTCGTGCAAGTGTCAGTCTGGCTTTACGGTTAAAATGGTGGTTTTAATCGTGGAGTAACGGTGTTAATCCTAAAGCCAGGCTGACACTTGCACGATTCCGTGGCACGCATTGGCACGACTCGAGTCGGCACGACACCGTCCGATTTGCGCAAACTCGTCGTGCCAATGCGGGAAGTGCGTAAACAATGCGCAAACTATCCGCAAACTATGCGTGAATTCGTCGTGCCAGTTCGTGTCAATGTGGACACTGATGGGCACGACAAAATCGTGGCAAAAGTCGTGCAAGTGTCAGCCTGGCTTTACAGGTTTTATCATATATTGAGGTCAGTCGCCGCAATAGAGTTTATCGTATGAAGATAGCCACGCAAAGCGTGAAATACGCCCATGAAGCAGCTTTGTCTCATCTGCCGCTACCCCAAACAAAACTTAGATATTGAATCAATTTTAAGATTACTAAACGGAAGTCACAGCACGCGGAAATTCACTGGAGTCCATCCTGTCCTGACCCCGAATGCTACCCGCTAAATTTGAAAAAATATCCGTGAAACACACTACATTCTCTATCGTGTCGGGACCACTGAATATCATCGATAGTATTTGTCCTTTCATGACCAAATTTGAAAAAGAAGAATCTTTCGAAAACTATAGTCTCTATCAAGTTGACAGGGCGATAGTTAAGGACAGGCGGACAGTTTGACAGCGTGACGACATAATACATCTGGCGTATGACAGAAAGAAAGGTCATTAACTCGAGTGTCCATATCTAGCAGCGTCGAACGCCATGGCAACAACAATTCACGGAGGAGATAAACCACTGGTTGGACGTTTGTGTCATCCGTCTCCTTGATTGCAATGCCGCTTTCAGTAGCTCTGATATTTGCGCCATCTTGAATTGACGTAATTTGTAGCCAGGTGTCAGTCTCGGCATCTGAAAGGGGGATTTGGCTGGTCGAGTGGTTTAATGTGTGTGCTATAGATCACTTTAGACCACAAGGTCTGTTATTGAGTCAAATAGCGTGGTTTCAATGTTTTTCAAAGTCCTATATCTTGTGGAACTCTTGTGGTAAAACACACCACAGGCCCAAAAATTATTATTTTAAGTCGAAAATCTTATATTGAATGTATTAATTTTCAGAAAGCCAATATCTTGTGGAACTGTTGTGGTGAAAAGCTCCACACAAATGCCCCCAAACCTTACCATAGATGTTCAATTCTCCAATTTAGATCATAAGATCTTCTCCAAGGTTTTGCTTATTGTCTTATGGTTGATGCGTGAAGGATAATACTATGTTGTGCTCATTTTGTACAACGATGCTCAAATTTCACAAAATTTGGATCGTGATCATTGGTTTCAGTACTGGCCCTCAGTTTACGGCTACCCTCGGATCCATTCACTTATTCTAATACCTCGTTTGTTGCTTATTGTTTCTGGTGTATTTTATGTCCTCTCCGCAGGGTGTATTTGTTTCTGTGGTCCTTACTAGATTAAAATCTCTACTACATTGTTTAGGTTAAAGGGGAGTTTGATGGACGAATGGTTAGCGCATGCGCACTGTATCATAAAGCCTGTCATTGAGTCAACTGGTGTGGTTTTGAATCCCCAGTTGTACGTGACAAGAAGTGGGGTCCAAACTCGTGGGCTTTCTCCGGGTCCTCCGGTTTCCTCCCACTGCTAAAGACCCCTACGCTCAAGCGAATTATTGAAATGAAATTAAACCATATGTTAGTCCCGAAATGACCTAGTTTGTGTCGAGTGGGCGTTAAACCCACCTCTATCTCTCCCTCTCTCTCTCCCTCTCTCCTCCTCCTCTCTCTCCCTCTCCCCCATTGTACGTGACAAGGTGTGGGGTCCAAACTCGTGGGCTTTCTCCGGGTCCTCCGGTTTCCCCCACTGTTAAAGACCCCTACGCTCAAGCGAATTATTAAAATGAAATTAAACCATATGTTAGTCCCGAAATGACCTAGTTTGTGTCGAGTGGACGTCAAACCCCATTTCTCTCTCTCTCTCTCTCTCTCTCTCTCTCTCTTTCGCCTCTCCGCCTCTCTCTCTCTCTCTCTCTCTCTCTCTCTCTCTCTTACGTTAAATAGAAATATAGTACATTATAAAGAACAGAAATGGGATTTTAACATCCTGGGGCCTATTTCACGAAATTTTAACTAAGATAAGATCCCAATTTTAGTAATTTGATTGGATAATATTAGATTGATTTTAGTGCTTAGCCAATCAAAATTGAAGTATCTACTAAAATTGGATTTTATCTTAAGTTAAAATTTCGTGAAACAGGGCCCTGTATTTCTTTTCCTTTTGTTACTGGAGAAGAGTCTCTGTCCTGATGGACCCGAAAAGTAGGAATTTAAACCCTCATTTTTGACTTAAATAACAGCTATGGCCTATTCCTAAAGTAGCCACGGTGGCTCAGTTAGGAAGACGTTGATTCGCTAACCAGGCGGTCCCATGTTCGATCCCAGCGATAGCCGAGAAAGTTCATTTTGATTTTCCGGCGTGGTTCCCCCTTATCGGTGTTGTAGGAAATGGTGGTGTGGCCAGGACTCTGTATAGTCGTTTTAAAAGACTAAAACTCAAGTGATGCCAAGAACCCTTGGTACGATATAACGCGGCTGCCCGGGCAGAATTTCCCTCGTAGCACAATGCAAGGAAATGAAGATGGGTTTAATGTCCTACTGCTCGAACATCGCTTCTATGGTCTACTCTGTCAAGGGGGCATCTTTTACGTGCACAGGGGACCTCGAGTTTTTGTCCCGTACGAACGACTAGACAGCTGTCCTTTTGTCTTGCATCACTGACAAGAGGGGACCACGCCGGGAAATCTGGGTGAACTTCCACGGCCAATGCCGAGATCAAACACGCGACCTCCAGTCTAGAAAGTAAACGTCTTACCCACTTAGCCACCGTGACCTCCAACATAGACGACATAAGAACTACTGGGAGTACCTATATATTTTTAAAACATTAAATAGTCCCTCTACTTTTCATTACAAAATGTCTAGATATGTATATTTATAGTTCGTGACGAAGTATTTTAATGGTGAAAAATAGTTTGAAACGCACATTTTTCATCAATTCACCATCGATAAAAATTGGACACGTGTTATATAAAAGACTGTGGTTGGGTCACAGTAACACATCCCACCTCAAGGCAATTCATTTTATAATGAACGACCCTGTCACCTGGTTTTAAAGTTCATATTTTGGATTTTTTTTTCTACAATATACGAAACGAAAATAGAGACAAGGATAGTCAATTTTGTTAAATCATCCCGATGTAGGCCGAGCAAGTTTATCGGGATTTTCCGGCGTGGATTCTCCTTGTCAGTGGTGCAGGACGGAGGTCCTGGCAAGGGAAGCTGTCTACTCGTTTGGGTGGGACGATAAAACGAGATCCCGTGTACGCATTGGCGTGCAAGTAAAAGATCCGTTTGCAGTTGGAATTCGACAAAAAAGCAGGGTCGCCAGAAGTCTATGTAGCACCCAGGACAAACATCTCGGTGACACCCACCCCCTTGCACACTGTAACTGATTTGTTCAGTGCTGCACTCAGTTGCCTTTTTATCTAAATAACTCTTTACAAAATGAACTTAAAATCCTCATGTTTATTTCTCCCGTCAACTCTCTCTTTTATCGAGAAATTCTACTCCCTCTATTTGCTGAAACATTTGAGAGAGAGGTTTTAACGTCCACTCGACACCAACTCGGTCATTTCGGGACTAACATAAGGTTCAGTTTTAATTAAAGCCCCAATAACACTCTTGTTGTAATTGAATAATATGTCCCAGTCTTAATTCTGGTCAACAAATTGTATTATTTTACAATATTCAAATAAATTGGTGATACAAATTTCATCTTAACACACCTAATTTAAAGAATTGGAAAAATTCAACTACATGATTTGAAAAGGTTAACGTAAACCTTTTCAAATGTGACTTGGATTTTAAAATATTTTCGAACCCTCTGAACAAGTAAAATATGATGTAATGGATAATTTACACAACAGGTAGGACAAAAAAACATATAGTACTTAGAATAAGACTATTATTTATTTTCTAGAGCTGCAAAGCCAGCAAGAGTGCTATTGTCCCTTTAAGCACAGGGGGGAAACCGCAGGACCCAGCCACGAGGATGAACAGACAACCCTACTCCTTGTCACGTACAACCGGGGAATCGAAACCACGTCAGTTGACTCAATGACAGACCTTATGATACAGCGCGCACGCGCAAACCATTAGGCCACCCACCCCGCCACACATAGCGAGATCAACTTCAGATCCCATCACTATCGTACAATTTTCTATCTCAGTGTAGCAGGAAGGGAGGGGAACTTGACAAGGGCAGTTGTCTAGTCGTTCGGATGGTATGAAAAACCAAGGTATGCGTGCCCTCTAAGTACAAAGTGATAAGCATTGTAATCTATGGTTCTTGTTTATGTGTTAAGCCCCACCCTCTCTCTCTCTCTCTCTCTCTCCCCCTCTCTCTCTCTCTCTCTCTCTTTCTTTCACCCTCTCTCTTGTTCTTGTTTTTGTGTTAAGCCCCACCCTCTCTCTCTCTCTCTCTCTGTCCCTCTCTCTCTCTCTCTCTCTTTCTTTCACCCTCTCTCTCGCTCGTGAGACTAACAGGGCCGTGATATTAGGATGGGTATGATCCAGTACGCCTGCACTATCTAAATTAAAGTACAGGGCTGAGTACAAAATTCAGAAATAATTAAATTAAACGAAAAGAAATTTTGATATGACTTCATGTAATTTGTGTGTTTATATGTTTCTGCGGTTCTCTTACTCTTGCTGTAAGAAGTATGACTTGCCCACAAAGCAGATTTTAACGCCCAGTCCTCATTTATTTATTGATTGATTTACGTTCATGGCTGATGTAAGTGAAGGACGGTTGGGACGAAAAATCGAGGACTCGGTGTGCACGCAAAAGATCCCTTGGCAGTTGGAATTCGATATAAGAGAAGACCGAGGCACCGCTTCAGGGCAAAACTTACAGACCACTGTTCAAAAATTAATCATTTTATATACATGCATCAATTACCAATTGGGTTGTTTATTTTTTAACAGTAATTTAGAAATTAAACGCTTGTAAATTGGTGATCTTTTAACTGGCCATAAGTACAAATTGGATGAATATTGGTGATTTTAAATGTTTTTTTTTACGAATTTTTAAACAAAGATTTGATATGGAATGAAGGTGAAAGAAATTAGTTCTTAATACGAGAGAGAGAGAGATAAGTGGAATTTAACGTCCACTCGACACTCAATAGGTCATTTCGGGGCTAATACACGGTTCAATTTTATATAAATAATTCGCTTGCTCGTATTCCAACTGCCAAGGGATCTTTTACGTACACGGGGTATAACGTCCTACTGTTCTACTCAAGCACGACACACAAACTACTGTTTACTTATAAATGAATGGTGGGTTAGCCGGTGAGCATAAATTTCTATCTGAACGCGAGACACATAAAATTATTTTTTTTTTTTTCTAAGTTTATATAGTTAGTGTTTTTGATGTACACATTATTTTGATAGTCTTGACATATTTATTTTTATCTAACTTTTATTACATATTTAATTGTTGCGGTTATTATTAATTATGGTTGTTTTGTCAGTTGTTTTTTCTTGTATTTATTAACATTCAAGTTGTAAGAATAAAAATGACCAAATTAGGCTATTTCAAAACATTGCAGAAAGGGGATTGGGGTAATGGTGGCTTGTCACTGCTGAAGCAAATTGTGGAAATAAATATTTTACCATAATATGCTAGTCATGAAATTACCTAGTTTGGGCCAGTAGACCCGCCCTCTCTATCTCTCCCCCTCTCTCTCTCTCTCTCTCCCGCTCTCTCTCTCTCTCTCGCGCGCGCTTATTGTCACTTTGCTTTACATTTAGAGTGAAATCTGTATCAACCAATACAGGCCCGGGACTGTGTGAAGGCCAACAGCTAGCCACCAGTTCCATTCTCTTGATCTGAAATGTGCGTTTGTGTCTTTGTTGTATATTATGACCAGTTTGTAGGTTTGTGAATCCTCGGTTGTACGTGGCAAGGAGTAGGGTCGCCTGTCCAGCCTCGTGGGTTTTCTCCGGGGTCCTCCGGTTTCCTCCCAGTGCTAAAGACCGGCCTTCGCGCAAGCAAATTATTGAAAAAAAAAATAAACTATATGTTAGTCAGGAAGTGTAGGTTTGTCTTGTTTGATAGTTTGTGTGTGGTGTGGTCCTCCTGCACTTACTATTAACTTTATTGCACTCCGGGTACAAGGAAGAGCCTTGGCGGATATTAGGACCTGGGCTTGCCACATTTTGACTACTACGGCTATGTACGCGATATATAAATTAATTTGTTTAATATATATGGTGGGGTTATCCACGCAACATAACTAGGTCATTCCGGGGACGAACATAGGGTTCAATTTTATTTTTAGCAGTGGGAAGAAACTGGAGGACTCGGAGAAAAGCTACGCGGTTGGAGAAAACCCACGAGAGGGGACAGACGAATCTACTCCTTTTTCACGGTCAAGCCGGGAATTGAAAACCATGTCACTTGAGACACCCACACATGTTTTAAAGTACACGCGTTAAGCCACCAGAACCCCCCACCCACCCACCCCCATGGTGCATGATAAAGAGATTATTTAGTTCGTTACTGCTAGTTTTCTATCTGTTTCAAACTGCCAAGGGGTCTTTTACATGCACAACAATATGTACATGGGGCCTCAGATTTTCGTACCATTCGATCGAATAGACAGTTGACCTTATCGCGCCCTTCGTCCGGCATCACCATAGATAACGGGGAGAACCATGCCGGCAAATCCCAATGAACGTCTTCGGCTAACAGCGGGAGCGAGCCAACAACTCACATAGCCACCCAGCTTCCTGATATTCAAATCTACTTTACTTATGTTAGTCCCGATATGACGTAGTTTGTGTCGGTGGACGTTAAACCCCATTTCTCTCTCTCGCTTTACTATTGGGCGTATACTGTGCTAGCCCCCAACCTGATCTTAATATTACAATATCATCGATTTAAAAAAATGAGAAAGCAATTTTATAGATAAAAAAGTAAAACGGAAACAATACGTAAACATCATAAAAATTAGCCTAGCAGGTGACAACATTTCGTCGTACATGACGTATAAATAAATTAAAAAACGTAATATTTAACGTTTTTCGTCATATTTTTTTGACAGAATTAAACTCTATATGTTTTAGGCGATGACTGTATAAACTAAATACGCCTATGTTTCACCCAAAATAAATTGAGACCTGGGTAAGGGGTAAATATCGTGAAAAAGGTCGATATAAATATATCCGTTAAATGAAATTCACGCACTTGTTCGTTCTGTGATGTGAGTGAGATATCGCCCGTCTACTGGGATGTATTAAACATTTACACTACTTCCTTGCTACAGCCACGGTTAGTATATCTTATAGTATTAATAGAGAGAGAGAGAGAGAGAGAGAGAGAGAGAGAGAGGGAGAGAGCGAGAAATTGGATTTAACGTCCACTCGACTCAAACTAGGTCATTTCGGGACTAACATATGGTTTAATTTTATTTCAATAATTCGCTTGCGCGTAGGGGTCTTTAGCAGTGGGAGGAAACCGGAGTGCCCGGAGGAAACCCACAATGTTGAGAAGGCGCCCCTATCTCCATGCCACATACACTCACACCAGGGATCGAAACCACAGCCGCAAGCCAGAGGTGACTAGTCAGCTCGAGGCACTCTAGACCACTAGGCCATCCCAACCCCCTATAATATTAATAACTTAAAAATCCTGATAAAGGTGGGACTCAATTTTATTTTAACAATTCGCTTGTGCGCAGCGACCTTTATCAATGGGAGAAACCAGAGGATACAGAGAAAACCCACAGCAGGTCTGACGGATAACCCCACTCCTTGTCACGTACAACAAGGGAATCAAAACCACGCCTGTTGACTCAATGGCAGACCTTATGATACACAGCGCGCACGTGCTAACCGTGATATCAAATCCGTGAGCAAATCTATTCTATACAAATATTTTAAACATACATTATGCAGAGTGCCGATCTTTCATTATGCCTGAAATGTTATCTAAATTATTAATTAGACATTAATTAAAATAGCATTATGCAAGAGCAAAATCTGCTTATTACAGGTCTTTCTTTATATTAGGCCTGAAATGTTATTTAAATAATCAATTAGACATTAATTAACATACCCAGACCATAATGAACTCTTGATGTTAAGGCTAGCCTTCGATGTTGGCGGATTAAATTCCTATATGCCGCTTAATGGCCGTTGATAATTAAATCAATCAAGTGGATAAGTGCTGTTTATATTAATGATTTGAGTAATGATGACCGAGGTTATGTGAATATTTCAAATGCTTTTTTCTCGGCTAATAGTGGGTCAATTTGACTGAAATTTTCAGCAAATTACCTTTACACTATCTAGTTTTTAACTATTATAGTGAGAACTGCCATCTCTTTATCTTATCTCTCATAATGTATCTTTAACTTATCCAGACCATAATCAACTCTCGATGTCAACGCTAGCCAGAGATTTTTTTTTTGGGGGGGGGGGGGGCGGATTGCGTTCCGATTTGCTGTTCGACTTCCATTCATAATTAAATTTTTAAAAAATGGATAATCGTTTTCTTTATCCTGTCGACTTTAGTAATATTCAGTCACTAAAATCTCGGTTTACAGTGGATCAATTTGACTGACATTTTCCGTAAATTCCCATTACATTAATCATTATTTTGTTTTTACCTATATTAGTGAGAACTGCCATCTCTTTATCTAATCACCCATAATGTGGTGAAGTCCAAGACTGTAGATGTACAAAAGTAAATACGCCAGTAAATACGCGAGACGATTGGTAAACAAAACAAAGAATGTGTAGCAGGTTTAGTGTTAAGCTATGTACACACTAACAACATTTTCGGCAGGTGCGATGTTGGTGAAAAAGTCGTGCGCGCTGTACCATGAAGCCTGTCATTGGGTCAACTGGCGTAGTTTCGAATCCCCGATTGTACGTGAAAAGGAGTAGGGTCGTCTGTCCGACCTCGTGGGTTTTCTCCGGGTCCCCAGGTTTCTTCCCACTGCTAAAGAACCCAACGCACAAGCGAATTATTGAAAATTAAACCATATGTTAGTCCCGAAATGACCTCGTTTGTGTCGAGTGGGCGTTAAACCCACCTCTCTCTCTCTCTCTCCCTCTGGTGAAAAAGTTGAAAGTGTGTACAGTTTGGAAACATTCGGTAACATTCGGCGACGTTTTGTTGAAATAAATACAAGATCAGTTTTGTTGCCGATATGCGAATGATGTTGCCGATTGGGCTGGAGTCAAATGATGTATAATAAATGGCAGCTACCAGCTAAAAATGGTTGTTAAGTCGTGCAATATATTATCAAACTATCAAACTATTACAAAACTCCCGTGTCGTTTTGTTTTCAGGTTAAAGATCAAGACTATTGACAACTGTTACAAGTAAAATGGTCAATACAAGATTAATTTTAGCTGTGTCAACTCTGGTGATGAGTTCGATGGTCTCGTCAGCACGTACGTAATATCATATTGTTGTTGTTATATTGTGGTTAGGAGCAAGGGCGGATCCGGGGGGGGGGGGATGACTAGGGTGACTATTCACCCCACCCCCTCCACCGGTGTATAGGAATCCGGGGTCCTACAAGCTTCCACCGGGACATAATAATCAACATATATGAATTTCGAAATTTATTCTTCAAATTTTGAAAATCGTCAACGAAATGAAACATAGTCGACGAACAGAAATCGTTGTTCTTTATGGCTCAGATGCTAGGAAATCGATGATAATTTATCAAAATTTTCTTGGGGGAGAACCCCCCCCCCCTCATACCCCTCTCTACTACTCGCATCTACGGCACTCGGTTGCGTAAGTGCGACAGCCATCGCTCCGCGGTCGGTGAAGCAAAACATATGGTTGTCACCCCCTCAATCCTGGATCCGCCACTGAGGAGATAGGCATGTGAAGGATAATTGCTATCAAAGTCCCGACGCCATATTCTATATCGCCCTCTTAGATCTTTCAGAGTCAATGTTGACAATTTCAACTGATTTCCATTGAAAGTTGAAATGCAATGCGGTTTTCACGCCCTACGTTTCTGCATCAACGAAACTAATACAGACGGCTATACGTCACACGGGCCTTGTGGCTGAGTTCCGCCAACTCTCTGCCGACTTCTAACTGTCGAGAGATATTTCAAGTGCACATCAACGTTTCCCCGGATTCAGTTTACGACCTGTCAGAAGGTATCTTCCCCGCAAGGAACCCCGACATGCCCCACTGCACGAAACAAGGCTGGAAAATGCAAAGGAACTTTGCCGGACAAAGACAGTTAAAATTGATATGGTAGCCACTCAAAATCCTCCGGATCATCCGACATTCTACGTGATTTAAGTTTCCTTACAACTGTGATCATTGTCCACTCCCTTCGCAGTCGGATTAGTTCAACTCTGAACGTAGGTGCCATTACACTCGCCAGTACTACGTTCAGGTCCCGTGCCATTCAATACATGTCGAAACTGAAATCTGCCCCAGTCAAATTTACTGGGCAACGTTTTACTGCTAAACGGCCGCGTGTCAGTCCATTTGAACAATGTAAATGAACATCTTAGTGAGAAAATAAGACCTTGATTACCTCGCTAGAACCAGTATGACCGACACAACACGCTGTAAACCTATCCATGGCATCGACCAAGTCGTCTGGAAGACCTACACGTATTTTTTTAACAGCGTGTTTTCTCACTAAGGTGTTCATCTTCGAAAGGCGGGGGACTATTAAAATGGGTTCGTCCGTCTGTCTGTCTGTCTGTCTGTCCGTCTGTCCGTCACACTTTTTGGGACACAATAACTCTCTTCCTAATTGAGCTAGAATGTTCAAACTTGGTGTATATGCTTATTAGGTCAATGCATTGATGGAGTTCGAAGATGAGCATTTTCCGCTTAGGGTAAGCAGAGATAAGCAATTTGATTGGTTGATGCTTTGGGACACGATAACTTTAGTTCTAATTAAGTGAGAGTGATGAAACTTGGTGTATAGTTTCATTACAGTAATACCTTGACTAAGTTCGATAATGAACATTTTCTGCTCAGGGTAAGCAGAGCGATACGCAATTTGATTGGTCGAGACTTTGGAACACAATAACTCTCCTTCTGAGTTAAAATGTTCAGACTTGGTGTATATGCTTATTAGGTCAATGCCTTGATGGAGTTCGAAGATGAGCATTTTCCGCTGAGGGTAAGCAGAGATAAGCAATTTGATTGGTTGATGCTTTGGGACACGATAACTTTAGTTCTAATTAAGTGAGAATGATGAAACTTGGTGTATAGTTTCATTACAGTAATACCTTGACTAAGTTCGATAATGAGCATTTTCTGCTCAGGGTAAGCAGAGCGATACGCAATTTGATTGGTCAAGATTTTGGAACACAATAACTCTCCTTCTGAGTTAAAATGTTCAAACTTGGTGTATATGCTTATTAGGTCAATGCCTTGATGGAGTTCGAAGATGAGCATTTTCTTCTTAGGGTAGGCCGAGATAAGCAATTTGATTGGTTGATACTTTGGGGCCCTTTTGTCTGGCTTTAGGGTCCCCCTAACTAGGTTACATTTTCATTTTTCTCGTCGGTTTTAGCATCTTTCTTTATAAAACACTTTTGGATGACACTTCATGTACAGTTTGATTGATCGATACGCTTGAAAAAAAATAAATGCGCGATTAATTAATATTTTGGGATTTCGGCGGGGGACATCGCCTCACTGTTGGCTTGTTTACATTGTTCAGGCGTCCACATGGACTGACACGCGGCCGTTTAGCAGTAAAAAGTTCCCCAGTAAAATTGACTCGCTCTCTCTCTCTCTCTCTCGCTCCCTGTATGTTCGAGGTAGGCTGGGTTGAGTTGGGGCGTATATTGTTAAATCTAAGTCCTTTATGTTCGAGGCGGGTTGTGTTGGAGGGGACTAGGGTAGTGTGGGTTGTCGTGGGGCTGGGGATGGTGTGCGTTGACGTGGATATGTAGCACGTTAAACCTGGGTGAGGATTGGGCAGTGGGTGGGTGCGTAGCTTGTTAAACCTCATAATTATTTTATGTTGGGAGAGTTGGGAGAGGCTTGGGTAGTGTGAGGTCTGGTGGGGATGGGACGTAACACCTATAATATTCATTGATGTTTGTCTTTTTGTAGCTGGTTGGTTTGATGACTACATCGATTCACGCAGAGGACAGAGTGATAGTTACGACTACGATTATAAAAGTTCAGACTACGACTACGATTATAAAAGTTCAGACTACGATGAGGATTATAAAAACGTAGATTACGACTATGATTATAAAAGTGATGATAACGACAGTTATGATATGGATTATGATGATTATCATATGTCCGGTGGAGAAAGCGGTGCGCTTATCGGCGGAGGAGCCAGTGCGCTTATCGGCGGAGACAAAGGTGCGCTTATCGGCGGAAACAACGGTGCGCTTGCCGGCGGAAACAACGGTGCGCTTATCGGTGGAAACAACGGTGCTCTTATTGGCGGAAACAACGGTGCGCTTATCGGCGGAGGCAACAGTGCGCTTATCGGCGGAAACAACGGTGCGCTTATCGGCGGAAACAACCGTGCGCTTATCGACGGAGCCAACGGTGCTCTTATTGCCGGAAACAATGGTGCGCTTATCGGCAGAGGCAACGGTGCGCTTATCGGTGGAAACAACGGTGCGCTTACCGGTGGAAACAACGGTGCTCTTATCGGCAGAGGCAATGATGCACTTATCGGCGGAAACAACCGTGCGCGTATCGGAGGAAACAACCGTGCGGGTATTGGAGGAAACAACCGTGCGGGTATTGGAGGAAATAACGGTGCGCTTATCGGCGGAAACAACGGTGCGCTTATCGGCGGAAACAACGGTGCGCGTATAGGAGGAAACAACGGTGCGCGTATCGGAGGAAACAACCGTGCGCGTATCGGAGGAAACAACCGTGCGCGTATCGGAGGAAACAACCGTGCGCGTATCGGAGGAAATAACGGTGCGCTCATCGATGGAAACAACCGTGCCCGGATCGGAGGAAACAACCGTGTGCGTATCGGAGGAAATAACGGTGTGCTTATCGGAGGAAACAACGGTGCGCGTATCGGAGGAAACAACCGTGTGCGTATCGGAGGAAACAACCGTGTGCGTATCGGAGGAAACAACCGTGCGCGTATCGAAGGAAACAATGGTGCGCGTATCGGAGGAAACAACCGTGCGCTTATCGGAGGAGACAATCGTGCGCTTATCGAAGGAAACAACCGTGCGCTTACCGGAGGAAACAACCGTGCGCGTGTCGGAGGAAACAACCGTGCGCTTATAGGCGGAAACAACCGTGCGCGTATAGGCGGAAACAATCGTGCGCTTATAGGCGGAAACAACCGTGCGCTTATCAGAGGAAACAACCGTGTACTTATAGGAAACAACCGTGCGCTTATCGGAGGAAACAACCGTGCGCTTATCGGCGGAGACCAACGTGCGCTTATCGGTGGAGGCACCAGTGCTATTATCGGCGGAGACAACCTTGGGCTTATCGGCGGAGACCAACGTGCGCTTATCGGTGGAGGAACCAGTGCTATTATCGGCGGAGACAACCTTGGACTTATCGGCGGAGACAACCTTGCGCTTATAGGCGGACACAACCTTGGGCTTATCGGCGCAGACAACCTTGGGCTTATCGGCGCAGACAACCTTGGGCTTATCGGCGGAGACAACCTTGCGCTTATCGGCGGAGACAATGATGCGCTTATCGGTGGAGGAACCAGTGCTATTATCGGCGGAGATGACAATGTTTTGAAAAACTGGGCTTTGTGGAACTGGTGGGGTGCTCTGAATACAGATCTGCCACAAGGTCTGGGACTCTGGGTTTGATACGAACCGGACATTATGTTTTTATTTATGATATTTAAGACAGACAAGTGATCTCAGAAATAAACAAAATTACGCCGGGAGTTATTTGTTTCCCCGATTCCTTGTGTTATCCGCTAAAATTACAAAATAGTTTGAGCAGCAGTTTCGGACACATTTATGGGGACATTTAGACTAATAACTTTTAATTATAGCTTAAATATGTATCATTAATGTTTATAAAACGCTTCAACCTGATGTCGCTTTTCCCGCGTGACGAGTGATGAACTTGATGTTAGATTCCAATTCGTCCACATACTACTTTTTCTACGTGGCGAGTGAACAATTCAAATTCGTCGATTGTATTTTGATTAACAAGCCAGGATAAGACTAACATGCGGTTGTATGAACTTGCCTTGGTTATATGTGCATATCCGGCGTGTGCAGCTGTATGTATGTATGGGTATGTAGGCGTGCTTTTCCAAGTGGCGAGTGAAGAATTCCAATTCGTCCATTGTAATTTGATTGCCAGGCTAGTATGAGACTAAAATTCCGTTATATATACTTGTTTTGGTTTATGTATGCAATTCCGGCGGGTGTGGGTGTGTGAATGAGTGAAGGGGACAGGGGAGACAATCTGTGTATTGGGTGACTTGTCATCGTTAACAACATCCTTTACAAAATCGTCAACCTTTGATATATGGAAATATGAATCCGTTGTGAAAGACGCTAGACCGACAACGGTGATGCAGTTATTGTTGGTCAGGCGTGAAAGAAGATCAAGAAGCTGTACCGGAAATATTGATGCAGCCATTGTTGGGCAGACGCTGCGAAAGGGTAAACATCAGAAAACAAAAGTTCAACGGGTGGATAGTTGTTCCCTAGGGTAAAGACAGATAAGAAATGATCAAGGACACATAATCCGATAAAGACTGAAATAAAATGAATGTGCTTTGGCGTCCTACTTCTCTGTTCCGACTAGACTAGTCAAGACGGGCATAGGTGAATTTTGCCCAGACAGCGCTATACATATAAAGACGTGTGCATGATGTGTGTTGTGGATGTGCTGTTGGCAATTATAGTTTGTTTTTTATTTTAATTTCTGTCATTTAGACTTTCGCATGTTTTAACATTAAAACTATAATATACATAAAATGTGTTATGTTTTACTATATTTGCTTGATACTCACGTGTTAATGTGATCGTGCATTGTCATCATCACCTGTGTCCGTCGGTTTTAAGATTTTTTATTGTACGCATCAAGTTAATGTGGTCATTCAATGTCGTCTCCTGTGTGTCCATCCTTGTGTGAATGTTCATTGTCGTCGCCGGTGTTCGTTGGTCCATGCACAATGATTTCATTCAAATGTTTAGGGATGCTTCAGATGAAGACCCATGTAGCAATTCATTTTGTTTGGTCACCAGCCTTGGAGTGGCCTCCCCGTTTATATTCTGATATATAGACTCTTAAAAATTTATATTGAAAACAATCACTGAGTTTATTTCACAATACGTTTCAACAAGTTCCCCTTGTCGTTCTCAAGTGAGTAACGACAAGAGGAACGTGTTTAAACGTACTGGGAAATAAACTCAGTGATTGTTTTCCATATAAATTTGTGTTATTTATCATATGTTCAGTTACTAAATGCCGTATAAGGATATAGACTCTTGTAAACGCAAGATTGTTGATTACGGCATAACAAATAGTGAGGTAGAGAAAGAAAGATATTTAGAGAGAAATGGGGTTTAACGCTCGATCAACTAAAACTTAGTCATTTCGGGACTAACATGGTTCAATTTTATTTCAATAATTCGCTTGCATTTAGGGGTCTTTAGCAGTGGAAGGAAACCGGAGGACCCGTAGAAAAACAAGGAAGTCGGACAGGCGACCATGCCAATTGACCCAATGACATACCTTATGATACAATGCGCACGCGCTAACCATTGGGCGACCCAACCCGGTGTTATAAGAAAACCCCGTGGAACATTAAACATTCTACCTCAATTAAAAGCAGAGCTGTTATGTTCCAAAGTCTTAACCAATCTAATTGCTTATCACTCCTTGGCCTAAGCAGAAACTACTCACTATCGAACTTAGTCAAGTTAATGATATAATGAATCTATTCTCGGAGCTTCACCACTCTCAGTTTATTAAAACCAAAGTTATCTTGCCCACAGCATCAACCAATCAGATTGCTTATTTTTGCTTATCGTAAGCAGACAATGTGTACCGACGAATTCCATCAATGCATTCATCTTATGAACACGTATACCAAGTTTAAACATTCAACCTCAATTAGAAGGAGAGTTATAATTTGAACGACAGACTCACCCTACCTGCAGCGAAGTGACTCTGACACAATGAATAGCCATGATATCCATATCACGTTATCTAACCGTCACAGGTCATGGGGTCACGTCAACAAACAAATGTCAACACGATGTTACATTGTAAACAGTAGCCTTCTTGAAGCCTTTAGGAATATATAATCCGTACAGCCATAACGTCTTATCGCATCTTCCAATGATTTTTCATAAATATAACATTACAAATTTAGAATAGACGTCGGCATATTGGCACTACTTTGTGCTTCGGTCGTGTCTATTTCAGATATACACAATCAATTCTGTTGATGTTTTTAGCGTAGGGATTGACTAATAATTAATTTATTTCAGTTCTAAACTTTAACGCAATTTTAAAAAAATAGCCAAAATCTGACTGGGATTACTGCGCAAAATGGCCATTCATTGTATACGTGCGAAAAAAAAAAGCCATCTTCCATTTAATTTTCGTACGTTAGTTATTGTGTTCCAAAGTCTTGGCCAATCAAACTGCTTGTTGCTCTGCTTTTCATGGGCGGAAAATGCCCATTATTGAATGTATTCAAGGTATTGATGTAATAAAACTATACACCAAATTTCATCACGCTCACTTAATTATAACGAAAGTCATTGTGTCCCAAAGCATCGGCCAATCAAATTGCTTATCTCTGCTTACCCTAAGCAGAAAATGGTCATCATCGAACTCCATCAAGGCATCGACCTAATAAACATATACACCAAGTTTGCATATTCTAGCTCAATTAAATGGAAAGTTATTGTGTCACAAAAAGTGTGACGGACGGACGGACAGGCAGACGAATCCATTTTAATAGTCCCCTGGCTGCGTTCTTCGAAAAGGGGGGGGGGGCAATAATTAATATATACATATGATTATTGATTTCTGACAACGTTTTATAAAATATGGCCATTTTCATTAACAATAGGCAGTAAAGTTACACCACCATGACGATTAACAAGTTTTTCTAGATATTGACTTAAAGGCAACTTTAAAGCATCAGACTCGCAGTTAATCCAAAGCGACGAAAACGTTGATAAAAGAGTTATCAACGGACTCGTCGGAGTAAGGGGTTGTAATTGTATGGAAGACCAAATGGGACAATATTCATGATTCTTGTTTCTACATTCCAGTTTGAACATTTTAGACACGAACGCAACATTCTAAACTAATGATTCATGTTTCTACATTCTTACGTCAACATTTCACGCACAAAATCAACATTTCAAACTAAAAATTGATTTTATGTTTCATTGTCGGCGTTTTATCGGTAACTTTTACATATCATTAAATATTAAAATCAAAAAATAATTTCTTAATTTCACATGACAAAGAAATCAATTCATTGGTTTCTGAAATAAACCTAAAAAAAAAGTCTGGAATTTGAACTCTTAATGAAAATATTTTCTACGTTTCAAAAAGTCTTGAAATTAAAATCTTGAAATGAAAATGTCCAGAAAAATATGATGAATTATCAACATTATTACACCAGAGGGCGCTAGACCGAACACAAATTGGCGACCTATTCGACTAGCGACCTATTAGACAGATCCAGCTGGCAACCTGTTCGTTGGCAACCTATTCACAATAAAGACAACAGTCGCCCAAACTCATCTATTTTTATCAACCAATAAAATCCAACGTAACGTCTATCAAATGAAAGTAGAATATATTATTTTTTATCCATTCCTTTAATTCAGAATAGAGGTGTAATTTCGCCATTATCTCAGAATATTGTACGATGGTCCGAATTTTAACTCGGAATATTACCGTTCTTTCATTTTAAAATATTGAAAAATTGGCGACGTTTAGGATGAGAGCGCACCCCTTTAATATGCTTGTGCCAACTTTTACTAATAATATTTAGAAAGCTTATTTCAGAATATATATAGGTGGATGATCAGAATTTTGTACGATGATTCGAATTCGGACTTCGAAAAAAATGCCGGCCTATCTTTACATTTAGAATATTGAAAAATTGGCCAACTTTTACTAATAATATGTAAGCCACCCAGCACCCTAGTACTGCCGGCGAAGCGTTACGGAAAATACGGAGATATATGTTACCATACACGGAGTGGGGAGGGGAATATTCGTGTCCTTTGTCCATCCCAGCGACAGCAATCCTTCCAGTACTACGGCTTTATATTAAGGCGCTCCTTGTCCGGGACAGTTCCACCAATGCCTTAATAGTCAATCGCCTCAGCTCCTAATTTAGGTTCTCCATGCCTCCTGTCGTGTCACCGTCCTCTTAGACAAGTCCTCTATTACTCCATCGTTGCTGCTCCAGGAATGCTGATGCCATTCCTCTCGTGAACAGGTAATTATGCACTAGGGATAGGTAGTTTAGGGCCTTAATGTGATATATTGGCACAAGAGGCCCTAGCCCTTAATCAGTTGTACAGGATTGTTTCCATTGAAATGAAATGCAGATGTATTGACCGAGACTGTAAGACTGTGGCTGAGGCTGTCGATGTTATAGAGAGGTATGAATCAATTGTAGGCGATGCGGAAAGACGAAGACCCGCGATAAGAGCTGTTGAACCACAGAAGGAAATCCTAAACAATAAATACACAGATAAAAAGAGAGAAACTACGAGTCGTACAAGTGGAGGTACAATGGAAGAATTACTGGCTCGCATTATGGACCGACTAGAATTTTTGGAATCGAATAGTAGAAGTAAAGGATATAACCAAAGCGGCAGACGCTCAGGAAGCTCAGCAACATGTTATAACTGCAATTCACCTGACCATTATTATAGACAATGCCCTCGACACGCCCATATGAACAATAGTGGATCCCAGTATAGACAGAGGCAGGGAAACGGGAGACCGTTGACCCAGTAGGCCAACAGTCAACGGAATTTCATAGGCCTTTAGAGATTTCAAATATTAATAAAACAAGGGCGGGTCACATTGGAGAAATAAACGAAAACTGGGATAATGCTTTTTACACTACTGGTAATGTCCACGAATTCATTCTAGAGTTTCTGATCGACAGTGGTTCTACCGCATCTATTTTATATGAAGGCATATACGACCAACTACCCAAAACAAGGCCTAAATTATCTGATGTCTTTATGCCGATAAATGATGTTAATGGGAACAACATACATACTTATGGATCAGTTGTTTTGGACATATTATTCGACGATGTATCATTGACACAAGGGGTTTTAGTGTGATATACAACAAGACGCAATACTCGGTCAGGATTTTCTTCTCAAACACATAGGTAAGATTAATTATCAACGAACCACGTTAATAACACGTTTTATAATAAACACGAAATTAAATGTTGGATCGGAGGTAAAGCGAACATGGTCTGCCGGGTAGAAGCAAGGACCACCATAACTATTCCAGCCAATTCCGGGATGTTTATACAAGTAAACATATGTGGACGAGAACATCTTACCAAAATAGGATATTTAGAAGGGTGTGAGAGTCTCCGACCGATACACATTCTACCCGGAATTATAAACACCACTGCTGACGAAAACTTCAACAATATTATTAACAGCACGGAGAATTCCATCACAGTTTATGCTCACCAAACCATAGGGAAATGCGAGTCGTATTATGACCAGGAAGGTACCCAAAGGATAGCCAGGACCACCAAAACAAAACAGGAAATTACGACACAGTGTACAGTGATTCCTGATTACTTAGACGATTTATTAAAACGGAGTTCTACCCACCTGGATGACAAACAACAAGATTCGCTCTGCCAACTTCTAATCAAATACCAAGACGTATTTTCAAAGTCTTCTGAAGATTTAGGCCGAACGGATAGAGTTACCAATAGAATAAATACTGGTGTAGCTTTCCCAATACGACAACAAGCCCGGAGGCTACCAATTGGTAAAAGAGAAATTGAAAAGGAGGAGGTCAAGAAAATGTTGGATAGGGGAATAATAGAACCGTCAAATAGTGCTTGGGCGTCCAATATCGTGCTTGTCACTAAAAAGAGTGGGCAAATACGCTTGTGCGTAGATTATAGGCGATTAAATGAAGTTACGATCAAAGACGCGTATCCTCTTCCCAGGGTAGATGATTGCCTGGACGCGCTGTCAGGTTGTAAATATTTTAGTTCCATGGACTTAAACTCCGGATTTTGGCAGATAGGCATGGCGCCTGAGGATAAAGAGAAGACGGCATTTCTTACAAGTATGGGGCTTTATCAATTTACTGTCATGCCATTTGGCCTAGTAAACTCACCTTCAACTTTTGAAAGGCTGTTAGAAGGCGTACTTAGAGGATTACAGTGGGAGGAGTTGCTTTTATATATGGACGATATTATTTCACCTTGCTCAGAAGTAGAGGATGGAATTCAAAGACTGGAAAGGATATTTCAACGCCTACTTGACGCGAACCTAAAATTGAAGCCATCTAAGTGTGTGCTGTTCCGAAAAGAAGTAAAGTTTCTTGGGCATGTTGCATCCGAAAAGGGCATATCTACCGACCCAGAAAAGACGGAGGCAGTTACTAACTTGCCTGTTCCGAGAACTGCCAAACAAGTTAGAAGTTTCATAGGATTATGTTCGTACTACAGGCGATTTGTGAAGGGGTTTGCACAAATAGCCAGACCTCTACATAAACTTTGCGATAAAGGAGTACGCCTTGAATGGACTGAAGAGTGTCAGGAAGCATTCGACACTCTAAAACATGCATTGACGAGCACACCGATACTGGGATACCCAAGGCCAAGGGAAAATGTTTATCGTGGACAGTGACGCAAGCGACTGTTCAGTTGGAGCGGTACTTTCGCAGTTACAAGATGGGGAGGAGAGGGTTATTGCATATATGAGTAAAACTATGAACAACAATACTGCGTAACAAGGAAGGGGCTATTAGCTGTTGTTACGACCCTCAAAACATTCCATTCGTACGTTTACGGTCAAGCAGTCAAACTCCGCACAGACAACGCAGCTGTCAGCTGGATGCAAAATTTGAAGAGACCCACTGGACAGACAGCCAGATGGTTACAGGAGCTAGGAAACTATAATTTGACCATATTTCATAGAGCTGGTCGCAAACACTGTAACGCAGACGCACTCTCAAGAAAACCATGCACGTCTTGTGTTGGGCAGGAGCGCAATGATTTGGACCTGGAACATGGGAATGAAGAGAACCAAGAGAATATCATTGAAAATAAAATAAGATCCACTGTCTGTTGCACCGACAATGTCCAAACTCGCAATCTGCTCGTACTTAATGGTTGGAATTTAGACGAGATTCGACAAGCTCAGCTTTTAGACGCAGATATCGCCATCCTTATGACTGCATTAGCAAGCGGAAATGGTCGACCACAATGGGACCAGGTTTCCAATTATGGTATTATTACTAAGAGCTTGTGGAGACAATGGAAGAGGTTGGAAATTAAGGACGGTGTACTCCATAGAAGATTCTTTGAAACTGGCGATGACTACCTGCAACTGATCATACCGAATTCTCACAGGCAGGAACTTATAAAATATTTCCACGACTTGCCCTATGTAGGACATCTTGGAGCGGAGAAAACAATGAATCGGATTAAACAGTCGTATTATTGGCCGACATTAAAAAACTCGGTCACAGCGTATTGTAAAAACTGTGATCTATGTTTAGCTAGAAAACCCTCTGGTAGCAAATTCAAAGCACCCTTAGGACAATATATAGTTGGTGCCCCAATGGAGAGGATTTCGATGGACATCCTAGGCCCTCTGCCATTGACAGAAAATAAGAACAGGTTCATTTTAGTCATGTGCGATTGTTTTAGCAAGTGGACCGAAACATTTGCTATACCAAACCAAGAAAGCTCCACCATTGCGAAGGTTGTCGTCAACGAGTTTATCTGTCGATTTGGTACGCCACTTCAAATACACACTGATCAGGGCAGGTGTTTCCAATCAAAGTTGTTTCAGGATATGTGTTCTTTGTTTAGGATAGACAAAACGAGAACTACGAGTCATCGACCGCAAGCAAACGGTACCGTAGAAAGGTTCAACCGCACCTTAGCCTCCATGTTGACGATGTTCTGTGAGCGCGACCAGAAACACTGGCACGAATATCTGGCTCAGGTGATGATGGCGTATAGGTACGCCAAATATGCTGATGCTAGGTAGAAACATCATCATGCCCGTCCAAGCTATTATACCGAAACCGACGGAAACGGACGAAATCGATACTGTGGAAGTAAACGAATATATACATCAACTACAACATAAATTATCTGGGGCGCATTCACTTGCCCGCGAGAAATTAAAGAAAAATTCCGATTACCAGAAAAGGCATTATGATCTGAAAGCGAAGAAACGAGTTTTAGAAAAAGGACAAGCTGTCTGGTTGTATGACGCCTCCAGGAAAGTGGGTGTATGTCACAAACTTACATCAAAATGGAAGGGCCCTTATATTGTGATGAAGCGAATAGATGACACTACATATCTTATAAAATAGGTTGCCAGGCAACGAAACATACGCCCACACAGCAGCCAAATCGTCCTGGCAGTCAACAAGAGCTGTTGCATTTTAAGTAATCATCAGAAAATCATAATTCAAACTCACCCATAACTACGGTGTAACTGTGATATAATCAAACGTTTTGTGACCTTCAGAGGGACCACAAGCTAAAAAGGGTGATTTTTCGTACAATCAGGGGCCATGATTCAGGAAGTTGCGATCCGATATGGGCAAATATGCAATGGAACCAAGATCATTAGGTTATAAACATGTATTTCAAGTTTCATCAAAATCAGTTCAAAATTGTGACCTCTATAGGGCCCACAACCTTGATATAACATATTTTTACACAATTCGCGTACAGACGGCGGCCATTTTATCCGTCAACTCTGGTCTGATTTTCACAAAATTCAAATTCTCTCTTCATTACCATGAAACCGTGATATAATCAAACGGTTTTTTAAATCGGATAATAATTTTGACCTCCAGAGGGACCACAAGCTAACAAAAGCGATTTTTCGGACAATCAGGGGACATAATTCAGGAAGTTATGATTCGATGGGCGCAAATATCGAAAGGAACCAAGATCTTTGGGTTAGAAACAAGCATGTCACGTTTCATCAAAATCGGTTCAAAATTGTGACCTCTATAAGGTCCACAACCTTGATATAACATATTTTCACACCATTCGCGTACAAACGGCGGCCATTTTGTCCGTCAATTTTGGGGCCGATTTTCACGAAATTCGAACTTAACCTTCATAACCATGGAACGGTGATATAATCAAACGTTTTTTTAAATCGGATAACAATTGTGACCTTCAGAGGGACCACAAGCTAAAAAGGGTGATTTTTCGTACAATCAGGGGCCATGATTCAGGAAGTTACAATCCGATATGGGCAAATATGGAATGGAACCAAGATCATTAGGTTATAAACATGTATTTCAAGTTTCATCAAAATCAGTTCAAAATTGTGAACTCTATAGGGCCCACAACCTTGATATAACATATTTTTACACAACTCGCGTACAAACGGCGTCCATTTTGTTTGTCAATTTTGGTCCAATTTTCACGAAATTCGAACTCAACCTTCATAACCATGGAATGGTGATATAATCAAACGATTTTTTAAATCGGTTAACAATTTTGACCTCCAGAGGGCCGGACCACAAGCTAAAAAGGGCGATTTTTCGGACAATCAAGGGCCATAATTCAGGAAGTTATGATCCGATTGGCGCAAATATCGAAAGGAACCAAAATCTTTGAGTTATAAACATACATGTCAAGTTTCATCAAAATCGGTTCAAAATTGTGACCTCTATAAGGTCCACAACCTTGATATAACATATTTTCACACTATTCGCGTACAAACGGCGGCCATTTTGTCCGTCAATTATGGTCCGATTTTCACGAAATTCGAACTCAACCTTCATAACCATGGGACGGTGATATAATCAAACGGTTTTTTTAAATCGGATAACAATTTTGACCTCCAGAGGGACCACAAGCAGGGGCCATAATTCAGGAAGTTACGATCCGATTGGCGCAAATATCGAAAGGAACCAAGATCTTTGGGTTATAAACAAGCATTTCAAGTTTCATCCAAATCGGTTCAAAATTGTGACCTCTACACTGTTCACAAGCTAAAAAACGTGATTTTTCGCACAATCAGGGGCCATAACCCATGAAGTTACGGTCCGATACATGCCAATATCGAAAGGAACCGAGATCTTAGGTTGATAAACGTATATTTTATGTTTCATTGAAATCGGATAAAAATTGTGACCTGTAGACTGTTCACAAACAATTGTGGACGGACGGACGAACAGGGGCGACGACAATATACCTCCACATGAAAATGTGGGCGTATAAAAACGATCCAAGAAGCAAATGCCCAAAGTTTATCATCTTGATCGGTTAATGCCCTATCAAGGGAATAATCCGCCAACTTGGTGTATAACAGACGAAAACAAAACAAATCCATGAAGATATTAAGAGGATTACAAGAATGAAGAAATAAGTGAAATAACTTAAACAAATCTAAAAAAAAAAATCTATAATAGGAAAGTAAAGGCGATCTAGGAACTGCCCGAACGGGATTTCTATTTTTGGTCAGAGGAGAAACGGAGACGTGTGCTCCAGGGCTTTATACTTGGATTGTAGGGGGAGTAAAGACGGGGATAACCTATACGGCCGATCAAGTAATGACCGCGTTCATGAAACTGTTTACAGCAACACCAGAAGGTGGATGGATACGCTCATGACTTGTAATTATAGGTTGCCTGGCAGTCGGCCTCGGCGAACATCGGTATAAGGAGGGACGGAGGCACGTTGTCTAGGGCCCTGACCCAGGTTGGCGATATGGTTGGCGTGCGACCAATCGTCGGTTATTGGCCTAGGATGGTCACTGTTATATATTTCGGGAGTGTGGATCCTACTTAGCTTTTCTATTAAAGATCGAGACACATACACACACTAGGAACATACAACTTACATGTAGGCTGGTGAACTTGGTAGTGGTGACTCCTTTTAGTGTTATAACCATAAAGTATTTAAAAACGCAAATCGCGGCGACGGACGTAACTGATTCCTAAAAAAAAGGCGGATAATAGTAGAGCCGATATACGTAGTTTTTAAGCAAATCGTTTAGTAAAGAGGGAGATAACGGGTGGTATAACAAGTGTACAGCACAATTCTCAACAAGACCTTCTTCATTCCAGGATGATGAATCCAGAAGAGTCGTGCACCTGCGGGCTATGTCAAGAAGTTTTCCCAAACAGAAGAAAACTGAAAAACCACCTTGCCGCTGCACCGCACCAACGATTAAAAATGGTCTGTGTTTGGTGCGATCGCGAGACTTCGTTCAGGCGAATGGTGGATCTGAAAACTCACATGAAGACTGAACACTCAGAGAAATCGCGTTGGACAAATATGTTTCTCCTTCTGCAACCATGACCCTGGATATGTTAGAAAGCGCTGCAGAACGTAGAAGTCGAGACACTGACCGTTACATCAACAAAATCGATGAAGCAGCCATCCCTTTAAGAGTACAGGACGATTCAGCTTAAAGATTGATGTAATTATTGTTGTATAGTATGTTTTTATATGCCATGTTAGTTACTTAAAGGTCAACAGTACAAAATTCAGGAGAATTTTAAAAACTTGGGTGGGGGAAGTGTAATATGTGATATTACTGTAATTTTCAAAACCAGCAGCCTTACAGTCTCACTGTGACGATCCGCCGGGTTATTATTATTATTATTATAGTGTTATTTGGTTTCTTGTACGTCGCCATGAAACACGTTACTTCGTCCGATTTATGTACATTTTTACTATTTCAGAAACTATAACTTACGTATTTATATCCGGTAATATGTGTCCTTGTATCATCACATTTTCCCGATAGTAAACTTTATATACTAGAGCATGTAAACTCCCCGAAATTCCATAAAATGTCATTGTAAAATCGCATGATCTCAACCTAGTCGTCCATGATGGATTTTACGAACAAACGTTATTGAAATGTCAAACATATATATTCTATTTAAACCAGAAATGTTAATTATTGTTAACTTTTCATAGTATTTCTACTGTTTGTTATTTTATTAATATTGTTTTTCTAACTTATAATTGGCCGTACTTAGAATGTAAAGTACGAACTACGTTTTGTCCATCACCCACTGTGTAATGGCGCACGACGCCACTAGGCCTATGTATACTGGGGCTTTGTGTTGATACTTGTGATTATGATTATTTCATTAATTCTTATTCTGTACATTTTAAATCAACTACTGTTAAATTTAAGCACATCGGACAAACACCGGACAAGTCGGCATAGGCTGTTATCGTTTTAAATTATAATGTTATTATCGTAAGGCCGTAAATAGTCCCGACGTTCCCAAAAAGGACAACTGACCATTGGTCAATTCGGTCACCTGGTACATAGGTGTTGTCTATATAAGACCCCTTTGACGGCGTGGTGGCAGCGACATCTCGATCAGCTTTGGACCCAGGAGCCTTTCTTAATTCTTAATCAGTCTCAATCAATTTTATATTACAAACTAGTCTCAGTGGAACCGATCGTCTTATTAGGTAAGGATTAGTACATAACAAAACATCATCGGTACCTTTTTACTATTACAATACGTATATATCATAACGATATTTCATAATGTTTTATAAGCGTTTAACTGCTTCTACTATTCGCCGCTTTAAAGAGTTACGACGCCATTATGCCCAGGTGTGCCTAATGCGTTAATATTTAGCTCTAGTTGACAATGCCATCTCCCACCCACCACGTCGGACACCGAATGTTTATGCTTATACTATTTAATACTGTTTTTTTTCTAATTAATCGTACATGTTTATTTTAATATAGAAATCATATTCGCAGCTGCGGAAACATAATAAATAATGTTATTGGCCTTATAGTAAATACGGCGTTAGTTGGTTATTAGTTAATGAGTTGCGATATGCCCATTGGAGTTATGTCCCTTTATAAATATTCAGAATATATATAGCTGGATGCACAGAATTTTGTACGATGGTCCGAATTTTGACCAAAATTAGCTATGTTCAGGTTGAGAGCGCACCACTTTAAGATGATTGAGCCAACTTTTACTAATAATATTTAAAGAAAGCTTATTAAATTACCTTTCAGAATATATAGAGCTGAATGCTCAGAATTTTGTACGATGGTCCGAATTTAGACTCGGAATATTACCGTTCTTTCACTTAAAAATTTTTTAAAAATTGGTCATGTTTAGGGTGAGAGTGCACCCTTTTAATATGACTGTGCCAACTTTAACTGATAATATTTGGAACCTTATTTAATTCCCTTTCGGAATATATTTAGTTGGATGTCTAGAATTTTGTAAGATAATGGCGAAATTACACCTCTAGTCTGAACTAAAGGAATGGATAAAAAATAATATATTAGGTCGCTAGTCGAATAGGTCGCCAATTTGTGTTCGGTCTAGCGCCGTCTGGTGTATGCTTTCATTATATTATTTTCATAAGGGGGGGGGGAGGGTAGCGGGGAAGTTTGGGTCCTTTTCGGAAATAATTATAGTGTAACGGTGATATATTTTGGTCCGATTTTTCGTTCAACCATGAGCTATAATCCAGGGAGTTACAATCCGATATGCGCGAATACAGAGAGGGCAAAAATTGTTTGTTCCAATTTATGCCAATATCAAAAGTAACAAAACCGAGATCTTTGGGAGATAAACCTAGATTTCAGTTTCGTCAATATCGGATAAAATTAAGACCCGATATTGTTGACCGGTTTTTACAGTAAAAACCTGTTACTTCTACATGGTCCACAAACTAAAAAGTGATTTTTCGTACAGGGGCCATAATCCTGGAAGTGACGGTCCTATAAGGGCCAATATCGAAAGGGTATAGAGAGAGAGAGAAATGGGGTTTAACGTCCACTCGAAACAAACTAGGTCATTTCAGGACTAACATATGCTTTAATTTCATTTTAATAATTCGCTTAGGGGTCTTTATCAATGGGAGGAAACCGGAGTGCCCAGAGGAAACCCACGAGGTTGAGAAGGCGCCCCGAACCGAGATCTTTCGGTAATACACATACATTATAAGTTTCATCAAAATCAGATACAACTTTTGAAATCTAGAAAGCCCACAACCTTGGTATTATTATGCATTTTTTGTCAAGCTCAGGATCACCGGATTAAACCACCATCGACTGTTTTTTGAGAAAAGGGAGTTAAAAAAGAAAGTTTTATTAGCCAGAAATCGCTTAGAAAGCATCTCCGACGATCTAGTCCTCAAGAGTTTTAGGGGCCTTGGTGGCTCCTGGACCCTCACCTAAAGACCTAGGATGGCAGCCCCCTCCCCTCCCCAAATCAAGAAGAATCGCTTCCGCCGGCCCTGATCTATATCGGTTGGTGTATGACAGCATGTTTTTATTCTCCTGCACGTGCTCAACCAACATTTATTTATTTTTTCTTTATTACTCTAAAATGAAAATAGCCAGATTAAAGTATTACCCATCTAGTAAAAAGGGAATGGAGCCCTCCATTAAGCTAATTTTATTTTAGAAAAGCGGGATTTATTAAACTATTAATTGATAATTACAATAACAAGTCACAACAACCCTGAGTGGATAAGCAATACAATTATAAGAACCAATTATTGAGTATCATTTTGAAAACGGTTATTTGTAATGATTTACGTAGGCTAATTATTATTAATTTTGAATACTATTTATTTAATGGAATATATTATGGTTAGCCTAGTTGCGAATACAATGCGTAATTTAAAGATTGTCATACGGCGTGGGGAGGAAAAACCGGGATTAGTAATAAAAGTAAAAGTTAGTTGGTTTATGTCTTCCTATTTGAATGGCTTTGTCATCGTGTAGTCGTCGTCTCCTCATATTTTAAAATTTTATCATTGATTGATAATGACTAGACGAACCCAACGGAAAAGTCGCTAAGTAAAAAAAAACAACTTTAATCAGATTATATACAGCGCAAAATGTCTTTCTGTTAGCGATGCCAGCCAGACAGTCAGTCAGCCATTTGTAAACAACCGATTTTGCCAACCAATGGTGTCAAGTGACTAATTGTGACGTCACGGCGAACATCGCTATTCAATTGACAAAGGAGCCATTCGATTCAAAATTCATGTCCAGGCTGGTTAACAGAGACTACATTTAATCTGCCTGGGCTTTGTTCGACTTCTTGGAAATACATCTGGTGTAATGTACACCTTATTGATGTTGTTACCTACATTACATCATTTTGTTACTATTTATAAATAGTATACATTCACAGGCTACTAATGAGTGATAGCTTGGACGACACAAACAATCTTCGAGAGCGTCTCAAATCGTACATTGGGTGGACTTCAGCGAAATGCTATGTTGAATTATCACTGGCTGGATATCGGTGAGTGTACATATTGGCATGGCTAGCAATGGACGCACGTGATATGACGTGGTTTATATGTTGCTTTATTTAGAACAGTTGTATATGTTGTACAATACATGGTGATTTGCTGAGTAATATTTTGCCTTTTCTTTATTTTAGGACTTTGAATTTTGGATTGTTCTACTTGGTTTTATTGTATTATGATACTTGTTGTCATAATAGGCTTATATGTACTGTTCATAATATATAATATACTGTACTATGTACTGTAATATAATCGGTAGTGTCGTTATGCTATGTACTATCTTTATAAATAACCTGTACAGCCCATGTGGAATGTGATATGACCCCACGTATAATTTACACATACATGTACAATGTATTTAATACGCTGCTGTTAGCCCTATGGGAGTGTACTACTATTTTCTCGACAAGATTTTACACTTCAGTACATTCCATATTTCCGTGTTTTAATGTATTGGTAGCACATGTCCTTACTTGATTGGTCCTGGTGAAAAATGTGTCATTAGCGTTCAATTGACTTTGTGGCGTGACAAGGTATTAATTTCACTTTCGTTTGACAGCGATAGGAAGGGACATAAACTCCTGCATGTTGAGGGTATCAGACCATGTTATTAAAACTAAATGATTGCCTATTTAACAAATGCACGAATGGATCAATACACTGTTTATACAAATAACGATAATATTGCGCATAGCTTTTTCAGTCCATTTTTATACGTCCACATTCATAATGTGTGTGTGTGTCTGTGGTTCGCCTACAGGGCGCAATTCTTCATGGATTTTCTTCAAACTTGGTATACTTATTCCTTATACCCCAAGGAAGATCCCTATTGTTTTTGGTGCATGCCCGACCCCCAGGGGCAGAGCCGAACCCATTTCTAGTATTTGTTTGTTTGTCGTCTACATTCCACGTTTCTTAACTTATAATCTTGAAACTTTGCATACACATTCTTTGTACCCTAAGGAACATCCCTATCGTTTGGGGTGCATACCCAACCCCCAGGGGCAGAACCACGCCCATTTTCTGTTCGTGTGTCTTTGTGTCGCCTACAGGGCGCAATTCTTACTGAATTTTCTTCAGACTTGGTATCCTTATTCCTTATACCCCAAGGAAGATCTCTATTGTTTTTGGTGCATGCCCGACCCCCAGGGGCAGAGCCACGCCCATTTCTAGTATTTGTTTGTTTGTCGTCTACAGGCCACATTTCTTAACTTATAATCTTGAAACTTTGCATACACATTCTTTGTACCCCAAGGAACATCCCCATCGTTTGGGGTGCATGCCCAATTTCTTTTCGTGTGTCTTTGTGTCGCCTACAGGGCGCAATTCTTACTGAATTTTCTTCAAACTTGGTATAGTTATTCCTTATACCCCAAGGAAGATCCCTATTGTTTTTGGTGCATGCCCGACCCCCAGGGGCAGAGCCACGCCCATTTCTAGTATTACAAGGCGCAATTCTTACTGGATTTTCTTCAAACTTTGTATAATTACTCTTTATACTCTAAGGATGATCCCTATCGTTTGGGGTGCATGCCCAACCCCCAGGGGCAGAGCCACGCCCATTTTCTTTTTGTGTGTCTGTGTGTCGCCTACAGGCCGCAACTCTAACTGGATTTTCTTAAAACTTTGTATACTTACTCTTTACACCCTAAGGATGATCCGTATTGTTTTTTGGTGCATGCCCCAATGGCAGAGCCACGCCCATTCCTTGTATTTATTTGTTTGTCGTCTACAGGCCACATTTCTTAACGTATCATCTTGAAACTTTCAATACTTATTCTTGGTACCTCAAGGAAGATCCCTATTGTTTTTGGTGCATGCCCGACCCCCAGGGACAGTGCCACGCCCATTTTCTTTTTGTGTGTCTGTGTGTCACCTACAGGCCACAATTCTTAATCGATCGTCTTGAAAACTTTTTTTATGCTTTTGTGTCTTGTGTTTGCCTACAGGATGCAATTCTTAACAGATCCTTTTAAAACTTTACATACATATTCCTTATACCCTAAAGATGACCCCTATTGTTTTTTGTGATTTCCTAACCCCCAGGGGCAGAGCCATGCCCATTTTTACTTCGTGTCTGTGTGTGTTGTCTACAGGCCACGATTCTTAATGGATCGTCTTTAAACTTGGGATATGTATTCCTTATAGCCTAAGGACGTCAACTGCATGTCCCGACTCCCACAGGCAAGACACGCCCAATTTTTGTGTTTGTCGTTTACAGGCCGCAATTCTGAATGAATCAGCTTGGTACTTGGCTTATGTATTCCTTATAGCCTGAGGGCGTCCACTATTGATTTTGATGAATGTCCCGACCCCCAGGGACAGGGCCACACCCCCTTTTTTTGTCTTTAGCGTTAGGAGGGCACAATTCTGAATGGATTATCTTGGTATACTTATTCCTTATACTCTAAGGACGGCAACTATTGATGTTGGGGCACGACCCTCAACGCTAAACAAACCAAACGCCTAGCCTTCTTGACAAAGTACCATATCAATCAAAGCAGGAATGTGGACGTATATTGTAGCGTTAGCGTTATGTTATAACAGAAGAGCGGGTCGTTTAATTAAGTTGTTTTTATGAAACTTATGTTCCACCAGGTTTTCCAAAAGCGTTTAATAGCTGAGGCGCTAGTCTCCTCGCGAAAATAATCAAAGAAGTTAAAAAATAAAACGGGAGAAAAATTCTAAAACCGAGGAGTAAAATGAAAATGTACCCTAGTAATGAAGGGTCCTAAATGGAAGACAAAAGGGCCCCTCTAGCCAAGGGAATCAATCGTTTTTTATACACTGTTACTGTCGAATCCACTACTGAATGAGAATGCAGTCATTGCATTGGCAGGAAAATCATCAACCAAGCCCCCATCCAACCACCATCCACCACAACCCCACGAAAGAGGGTCCTCAAAATAGTATAGCCTCCACCATGATAAACCTTAAAGTGCCCCTGAGGTTTTCACTCACTGAATTTTCATTACAAAAATAACGAGTCGTAGACCGACACAGGCTGAGTTTCAAGCACAAATGAAGAACGACATCTCATTTTATAGATGATACCTAAATCTGAAATTATTTCAGAATACGGGAGTCGAATAAGAGAAGTGGTCAAGACACCAACATAATGAAAATGTAATGAATTGACAAAACATATATAGAATGGGCTGATGAAAATGGGTATACGCCATACAGTGTACTATGAGTGAAATTTTGCCACGCTACGTCCATCACTTATATCGAGTTCCAACTGTGTAAGGGTTCTTTCATCCAGGTGTACAAGACAGAGAGAGTTTATATTATTACCAACGCTGTATCATTAGATCTGTCACTGAGCCAACTGGTGTGGTTGAACGTGGTTCCCCGGTTGTACGTGACAAGGAGTATGGTCGCCTGTCCGACCTTATGGGTTATCTTCGGTCCTCGGGGTTCCTACTACTGCTAAAGACCCCTACGCTCAAGCGAAGTTTTGAAATTAAAATGAACAACGTGTTAGTCGAGTGGACGTTAAACCCATCTCTTTCACGCTCTCTCTCTCTCTCTCTCTCTCTCTCTCTCTCTCTCTCTCATTACCACAATAACAAGGTGGTGGTCCGATGGATGGTCAATGATAACGACCAAAAAATCAACGCCAGATATGATTCAGATGTTCCAATTTCTCAAATCTGATAGATGGGTACTCATTAGTATTTCTCTCTTATTTCAGGTATACGGGACAACTAGACAGAGTCAGGTGTGATTACTGCAACAAGAAGGTCGTCCAATGGACGGTCAATGACAACGCTCTCGAGGTCCACGCAAGATTTGATCCCGATTGCATCTTTCTGAAACATATCGGATATTCTCGGAACCTTCCCATTCCTCGCTTCACGACGTTCTGTAAATATTCAGACAGGTTAGAATCCGTGCGAACTGTAGACGAACAATTCAGTCAAAATCTTCCTCCCCTGGCAAAAATTGCAGAAGCCGGATTCTTCTATCAGGGGACGTTAGATCGAATGGTTTGTTATCACTGCGGTCTGATTTTAAGAGACTGGGAGCGTGATACAGATCCAATAGCGACACATAAACGATTCAAATCTAGTTGTTTGTACGTAACACGATTAAGCAACATATACGCGGGACAAAATATACCACTTGTAAGAGAGGAGGAACAACCGAGTATGGAGGTACTGTTGCAAAACGAGAGGTCTTGTACTTCACGTATTGGAAAATTCATTCAAGAAAGTGGAGGTAATTGGCACGAACAGCATGGACCTTCCTCCAGTCTGACAAACGGTGTAGACAGACGTAGCACTAACTGACGTCGTGATTGTTTTGGCGTGTATATAATAATATAAAGGCTTACGTACATGCGTATCGGTATCATCGTAGTAAAAGCATCTAACAACCCGTTCCCAAGAAGCAAGAATTTTCAATATGTCGATGAGAAATGATTATGAAATGAAATTTGTCCCTTGAAGATATATACAGTGGACTCTGTCGCATCCGATCACTGATGAATCCGGATCTCTGTGACATCCGACATGATTTTAATGTCCCGATTTATTTTTTTATTACTTCAGCCAAAATATCTCTGGTAAATCCGGACTCCGTATCTTCCGGATTACGACATCACCAGCCGTCACGTCAAATAATTTCCATTGAAAAGTCACCGTATAATCCGGCCTTAAATCGGTAGGTGTCAAGCAATCGCCAATCAATTGTCCGTTAGTTAGATTAAAACTTGATGGGTGTGAAGCCACTATAAGCGTAAGGGCTCGATGACAGTTAGGAGGGCAGTACCTTAATTGCCCGAAAAATTTTCGGCTTTACAGCCCCCCCCCCCCTTTTAGATATTTTATTCTTATGCATTTTAAAAAAATGTATATTTTATAGATTATATAGTTTATTTTAAATGTATATATGTTTCTTAAGGACGTCGAGTCTATAATGCATAAATCAACCTTGACGCTGATTTGGTGTCAATAGATCTTGAGCATATTATATAATTGTATACTGATATAGAAGAACTTGAATAGAGGGTCCTTTATTGGTTGTTTATTTTAAAGTAATTAAGTAAGATTAATGGTGACAGCTTAAACTTTTAAAACAATAGCTAGGATTAAACTGACGCTATTACTCAGGTAGTCGTTACCTGACATATTAAGTCAAGCAAGTCTAGATCCGGCCAATCAGATTTCGTATCGAGTAATGGGCGTCTTCCGTAAATGGTCTTCCACCAATCAAAAATGAGATTAATCCAACACGTGGCATCTCTAATATTTGCCGGGATTTTTGGAAGATATAAATATATCTAGCTAAACTTTCACCATTATCTTCACTTAATAAATTACTTTGAAACGACAATATTGGATCTCTCTTATATTCAGGTAAGCTTCAATGTATATTTTTAATGTTTAAACTTTATATATATATATTTTTATTCTAACCTCTCACTTAGAATTATATACATTTATATCGGATAAATACGATTAGTAGAATCCAGTATTGTTTTAGTAGATATTTCTACATCTACGTAAAATATTAATTAATAAACGGAAAAGTAAGAATTGATATGATTCATTACTTGTTTAATTACTTGAGAATATTTTACAATATATATATTTATTAAAACGGAAAAGTACGTTTGTCGACGAAATACTTGTTTGTTTAAATATGTTTCAATAACAGATAATTAATGTCTAAAATAATTAGAAATAGTTCGCGCTAAAGTAAACGGAAAAGTAAGGATTTACATGATTTATTACTTGTTTAACTTCTAGCGAATATTTTACAATATATATTTTTAATAGACGGAAAAGTACTATCTATTCGATAGATTACTTGTTTATTAAAGAATAGTGTTATTTAGATTATTTGAAATAATTAGTAACTAAAAAGTACGGTATATTTTATTATCGATTAATACTTGTTGCTAAATATAGAATAAAGATTTAATAGTTATATTTAATAAAGATTTTTAATAGTTACATTTAATAAAGATTTAATAGTTACATTTAATTAATTCGACATCAGTAATTTGTACCTCTTCACAAGCGAGTTAGCTCTATTATATTACATTGAAATTATATATATTATTATTGTTATTATATGCTACACCACCCTATGTATATATATACTATTCAAAAAAAGTAGGGGATATTTGATTTTGGGGGCATAATACTAAAATATGCAAATGACTACGAAAAAAGTCACTATAGAACCTAACAGAAGAAACATTTCCAGTTACATGTGACGCCAAAACGCACCAATAGCTACCGCATGGAATGCAGGTGATGCTTGGGATCATCATGGGGGTCCAACTCAAGATTTGCACGACTCTGACTTTGAATGTTACAGTCATTGTGGCATTGAATTCCAGGGTGAAAACATCAGTTTAATTGTTTTAGTGACCAGAAAACAAATTTTGATATGCGTCGGCTTACCCAAAATGAAAGGTTACGTGCCCTTGGCATGCTACAGATCGGCACAACACAGGCGGTTGTGGCGCGGACGATGAATGTTTCTCAGTCTGTCATAAGCAGGCTATGGTCCAGATACCGTGATACACAATCTGTACAGGACAGACCACGCTCAGGTCGACCAAGGGCGACAACTAAAGCCCAGGACCGATCTATCCGTACCTTGGCCTTGAGAAATCGTGTCATCACAGCAAATCAGATCAGCGCTCGTCTTCAAACAGACACTGGTGTGAGAGTGAGTGGCCAGACGATTCGGAAGCGTGATCCCTTGTTTGAGAGATCATCACATTCAGGCAAGACGTCGTTGGTGTAGGGATCGTCAACACTGGGATAATCGACGCTGGAGCAATGTGACGTTTTCAGATGAGTCAAGGTTCACTGTTGATTTTTTGGACAGACGTAGGAGGGTGTGGCGTCGTCGAAACGAGCGCTTCCAAGACGTTAACGTCATCAGACATGATCGATTTGGGGTGGTTCTGTTATGGTGGGGGGAGGCATCACTGTTGCTGGAAGAGCGGCTTTACATGTTGTTGCAGGGCGTGTTACAGGCCAGTACTACCGGGACAACATCTCGGCAGTCCATGTTGTGCCGTTCGCACGACGTCATGGCCGCCGTTTCATCTTCCAGGATGACAACGCAAGATGTCACAGGGCCAGGATCGTTACAGGTTACCTCCAACAACAGAACATCACCACATTACCTTGGCCAGCACTGAGTCCCGACCTCTGCCCCATCGAGCATGTCTGGGACATGCTTGGACAGAGGTTACGTCAACGTCAACAACGTCCTGCCAATGTCCAAGAACTTGCTGCTGCGTTGCAACAGGAATGGGACAATCTGGACCAAAATGACCTTAGACGTCTCATTAGGAGTATGCCACGTCGGATCAATGCTTGTTTGGCAAAGAGAGGAGGATTTACCCGTTACTGACTTTGTTGTGATGCTGTGGTAACTTTGCTGTTTGACCCCGGGTATCATTTTACCCTTATAATGGTCAGTCTGTGCCCTACTTAGTCTAACGATCATTTGGAATAAATCGATGAATGTGAACTTCATTTCATTTTGTCATTTGTTTCTTCGTCAGTTTCATTAGGTGACTTTAATAACACTTAAAAATCAAATATCCCCTACTTTTTTTGAATAGTATATTATTATAAGGTACACCACCCTTTACATTGTATTTACGTTATATTGTTATTAATGTTTGAATTTGAATAATTAGGATCTTCACTTAATAAATTACTTTGAAACGACAATATTGGACCTCTCTTATATTCAGATTAAAAACCCACCGAAAAGCCCACTTTTACACTATTTCAACCCTTGAATAAAACAACTTCAAAGTGGTCTAATATAGCTGAATTAAAGTGGCTGACTCGAATTTCAATGAATCGTTTACAGTTCACGAAGACGGGAAAATTTTTGAAAATTTAAATGCCACAAATGCGTTTTCTGCTTTTCTAGCCCGTGTGAGTAACTCCAAAAGTATCCAATGATTTTGTAACCGAAATTCCAGTCCGAATTCCAACCATCCAATCAGACTGTTGCAGCTGCATTCACAAGTACTAGTCGATACCCGAAAAAATGTCGCACAAAATGTTTTAATCCACATTCAACAACAAATTCGTGGTAAAATTAGTGTTTTATTAGGTAAGTTAGGGGAGCAAAACTAGAAATGCCCGAAAAAATTTCAGGTTTACAGACAGCGGCGCCGGTTTTCTTCGAGAGGCGACGAAGCGGAGCTGACCTTGTTTAGACCCCCCCCCCCCCCAATATTTGACGGCCGCAAACGCGTTTTACTGCTATTCCAGCCCGTAAAATTAGTGTTTTATTAGATTTCGGGCACTTTATTTTGCCATGGTTGGAATTCGGACTGGAATTTCGGTTACAAAATCATTGGATACTTTTTGAGTTACTTGCCAAATGAATTAGATGGTCTAGGGGTAGGGTATATATGGTAAAATGTTAACAAACATTCAGCGTTCATTTCTAAGCAGAGAATATTTGATATCTTTAAACAGTCGTGTTATAGTAATATATGCCAGTCTCCTAAAGGAATCTACTATCAACATGTTGTATTAAATTTTACACTCCAACCCTATCTTTTAAAGCCTATAAAGCCCTTATTATTAAAACATTTAACTCGTCTACGCTTATCAGCCCATAAATTATTTATAGAAACCGGTCGATATACTAAAGTGCCACGTGATCAACGATTATGTATGTTTTGTCAGCTTGAGGAAGTGAAAGATGAATTTCACCATGTCCTAATTTGCTCGTCATTTGTGGATATACGCATTAAGTTTATTAAGTCGTATTATTACACCAGACCTAATGTTTTAAAATTCTTCCAGTTACTAAGTACCAGTAATATAAAAGACTTGTATAAACTAGGTAAATATTTGTCTTATGTTATGCCGATAAGCGTCGATCAGAATTGTTTAAAAAATAATGTAATTAAATAAAATGTAGAAAGCCTAATTGATTAAAACCTAAATGCTGTTTAGTATAATTAACTTTAATTACTAACTTTGATGACATTATAAAAATATATAATTTAAATTTCCACTCTCTGTTTAATTACTTTGTATATTGTACATATATTGTGTAAATAATGTAATTATATGTATACTGATGAGTTTTATAAATAAAGAATTGAACTGAACTGAACTGTGAATGTCTTTGTTGATTACCTTGATAATTTTATAATCTCTTCTAAGACAGTAATTGTGACATATATTCAAGGATATCGACGAATTTTCCCCACCTGCACCTGCTAGAAACATTCGTTGCGCATGCCGATTGAACCCGAATAACGTTAGTTTGTCCACGTTGAACTGAAATGAGCTTTCGCCGATGAGTGTCAAGGTCATAAAACGGCCGCTGAAAACGTAACGACCGCTCACTTCAGCCCATTGTTTGTTCACCCCAGAGTATATATATCTTTATATAAGGCTCTGGTTCACCCTACGACGGATCTCACAGGTTGGTCACCCTATAAATGCCCAGGGGCCGGTTGCTCAAAGCTCCGTTATCTTTTAACGATCCGTTAACTCCATGTTGCTGGAAGTCCCGTTAACTTTAATGTGTCGTTAACTTGGCGTTATATTTAACGGAGGTTTGGGGCCCTGTTATCTGTTTAATGATGGAATTATTTGCCTGTAGCAAAAACTCATAGATTACCAATGTAGATTTCTATAGAACATTCTAGCGGGTTAGGCGATGCGGGCCTATTCCATTTTCTATAGAATAAAATTCTATACTATTCTACAGAATTTTTGTGGACTATAGGAAATAATGGTCCCATAATTCTGTAGTGCAAATCCCACAATTTTTCCTACAGATTTACGCTAAAATTTCTAAAGAAAAAAATAAAGTATTTTATAGTTTTTTCTGTTGTAAATTCTAGTCATCTTTTTGTCTTTTCTACAGTCATCTTTTCTACTGTCATAAAGACAAAAAGATGACTGTAATAATCAGAGAATCATTAGAAATTGTTTGGTTTTTATACGCCCACATTGAAATGTGGTCGTATATTGCCGTCGCCCCCGTCCGTCCGTCGGTCGGTCCGTCCGTTCGTCCGTCCATCGTCCACAATTTCTTGTGAACGCTGAAGAGGCTAAAGTTAATATCCGATTGACTTTAAATTTATACACGGTGTTTAAGGTCGTGAGACGAAGAAGCCTATTGATTTTCAGCGATATCCGATAATTACTACCAGAGTTATGACCCTTGATCACTTTGAAAAATCTTGTGAAGGCTCTAGAGGCTATAGTTAATATCCGATTGACTTTAAATTTATACACAGTGTTTAAGGTCATGAGACGAAGAAGCCTATTGATTTTCGGTGATATCCGATAATTACTGCCAGAGTTATGACCCTTGATCACTTTGAAAAATCATGTGAACGCTTTAGAGGCTAAAGTTAATATCCGATTGACTTTAAATTTATACACGGTGTTTAAGGGCGTGAGACGAAGAAGTCTATTGATTGTCGGTGATATCCGATAATTACCACCAGAGTTATGACCCTTGATCACTTTGAAAAATCTTGTGAACGCTCTAGAGGCTAAAGTTAATATCCGATTGACTTTAAATTTATACACAGTGTTTAAAGTCATAATACAAAGAATCCTATTGATTTTCAGCAATATCCGATAATTACTGCTAGAGTTATGACCCTTGATCACTTTGAAAAATCTAAAGTTAATATCCGATTGACTTTAAATTTATACACACTATTTACGGTCATGATACAAAATAGCCTATTTATTTTCAGCGATATCCGATAATTACTGCCAGAGTTATGACCCTTGATCACTTTGAAAAACCCTGTGAATGCTCTAAAGGTTAAAGTTAATATCCGATTGACTTTAAATTTGTACACAGTGTTTAGGGTCATGAGACGAAGAATCCTATTTGATTTTCAGTGATATCTGATAATTTCTGGCACTTGATTACTTTGAAATATCTTCTGATAATTACTTAATGGGTTATTACTCCTAATAAGATTATCATGTGTTGTAAATGTTCTCCTTACTGACAAATGAAACAATATGCAACAATCCTTGTTGACTGCCCGGACGACTTAGCTGTTGTGGGCGTATGTTTCGTTGCCTGGCAACCTACCTTTATAACATTCTGTCCCATGCTAAAGTTTAGTATACGAAACATTTAATATCATGGATTTAGCGGTTTATTTATCAAAATTCATCGATAATCACTATACACTATACTTTTTCTTCTCAAGACCTTAAACCCTGTGTATCAATATGAAGTCAATCGGATGATCGGATATTGCTGAAAATCAATAGGATTCTTCGTCGCATGATCTTAAACACTGTGTATAAATTTAAGTCAATCGGATATTAACTTTAGCCGCTAGAGCGTTCACAAGAAATTGGTGATGGACGGACGGACGGGGGCGACGGCAATATACGACCACATTTCCATGTGGGCATATAAAAACCAGTGGCTGCCAGGCAGGATACGCCTATATTTTGCAAGAGATGGATAGAGAACAAGCTAAAACAGATGATTTTTCGTACACTCAAGGACCATAATTTAGGAGTTACAATCCGATGTGCGCAAATATTGACAGGAACCACGATCGTTGCGTTCGTTATAAAGATATATGTCCAGTTTCATAAATAAAAAAAATCAGATCGAAATTGTGTCCTCTAGAGTGTCCACAACCTTGATAAGCCATATTGCTTTACGCTATTTACGTACGGTCAGTTTATCCGGGAGTTTTGGTCCGATTTTCACGAAATTCAAACTCAAGCATTATTACGATGTGATCTCTACTGGGACCACAGGCTAAAAACGAAAATTTTTAGTACAATCAGGGGTCATAATTCAGGAAGTTACATTCTGATAAGCGCATATATCGAAAGGAACCATGATCTTTGGGTTATAATCATGCATTTCAATTTTCATCAAAATCAGATTTTCCGTACAATAAAGGGCCATAAAGTCATGAAGTTTCGACCCGTTACATGTCCATATCGAAAGGAACCGAGATCTTTGGGAGGTAAACCTATCGTTCACGTTTCGTTGAAATCGGATAAAAATTGTGAATAAAGTGTTCACAAACAAATTGTGGACAGACATGACAGACGTCCGCGCGGGGGCGACGACAATATACGATATGAAATGTGGGCGTATATATATAATAAATATCACAATGCATATAAATATTCAAAATATGAACATTGACGGAGGCATGTATATACATTTAAAATATATAATAAAAATTTGAGATATTGCACTCAATCAAAATGTACTTCACGTCAAGATACTTGACAGTGTTCACATTTTGGTTGTGGCTCTCGTATCTTGGTTTCGTTTTTATAGTTAAACTTTCGATTTACTTGTCTTTACTACACTCGAATCCAGAAGAGTTGTTATTATCGACATGTTCTAAATGGTGTGGACCAATAAAAGTGTTTTGCATGGAACTGTGGGTAATTCACTAGTAACATCAATGCTGATTGGTTAATCAAATGTCTGGCGTCACAGGGTCAAAAGTTTATAGCAATATAATCTGATCAAGCCCTTACGGTCTACTCCCAGTCAGTACTGGTTCCTTACACCACGTGCCTAGAAGTCGCCATAACAGACTGTTTCATTGGCTAATGTCTCACATCAACCACAACTTTTCCATATTCTAGTGTAGTAAAGACAAGTACAACGAAATTTTAGAGTATAAAAAACGAAACGAAATAGGATCTCTGTTTTAATCAGGTTGAAATAAGCTTATTCAATTTAATTTATTGAAAAGAAATTAGTCAGAAAACCAGTAGTGTTGATTGGAGTCTCTCTCTTTCTCTCACCCTCTCTCTCTCTCACCCTCTCTCTCTCTGTGTTACACAATGACATATGCATGGGCGTCACACATGGGGGGGTCCGGGGGGGTCGGACCCCCCCAATTGTTTTCCTGGGGGGGTCTGAATATACTTGGACCCCCCCAAAATTTGGCAGAATAAAGTGCCCGAAATCTAATAAAACACTAATTTTAGGACTGCAATAGCAGTAAAACGCGTTTGCGGCCATCAAATATTCCAAAATTTTCTTGGGGGGTCCATACAAGGTCAGCTCCGCTTCTTCGCCCCGCGAAGAAAACAAACTGGCCGCAGCCTGTAAACCTGCTTCGGGCATTTCTAGTTTTGCTTCCCTAACTTTCTAATAAAACACTAATTTCACTTTTCTTTTAATTGAATACCACGAATTTATACTGAGTTGACTTGATTAAAACATTTTGTCTGGGGCCACTATACTTTGTGCGACATTTTTCGGGCATCGATTATTACTTGTGAATGCAACTGCAACAGTGTGATTGCATGGTTGGAATCAGAGTGGGATTTCGGTTACAAAACCATTGGACACTTTTGGAGTTGCTCACAGGCTAGAATAGCAGAAAACGCATTTGCGGTGGTTAAATTTTCAAAATTTTCTCCGGGAGGGTGAGGCTCCCATAGCCCGCGACGATTGATTAGTTGTTTGGAATTCTGGGCAGCCAGGTAGGCTATATTGAACCAAATTGAAGTTGCTGTATTCACAGGTTACAGACTGGAATAGCAGGAAAACGCGTTTGTGGCAGCTAAATTCTCAAAATTTTCTCCCAACGGTCCCGTCTTCATGGGTGTAATCGATTGATTGGAATTCGAGTCAGCAAGCCACCTTAATTAGGTAATATTAGACCACTTTGAAATTGCTTTGTTCATGGGCTGAAATAGCAGGAAAAGGTGTTTGCAGCCGTCAAATATTCCAAAATTTTCTTGGGTGGGGGTAAGCCACGCTTCTTCGTCTCTCGGGGAAGACCAGTGCCGCTGTCTGTAAACATGATAAACGTTGTATTGGTGTGATGTTTTAGTTTAACCCCGTAAAATATGCCGAACAATGTTTACAGAAGACTGAGACTTTAAACAAAATTTATGGGGGTACCCCCTCCCCCCACCGTTGCGGACCCCCCCAATATATATTTCACGGCTACGCCCCTGGACATATGTCATAGAAGCGTCCTGCATCAAAATACATGAAAGTGAATGTAACATGAACCTGCTGCTATCGACACCCGACTGGAGATCTTGGTAGTATTATGTCATTAAGGAATCGACAGTTAGGTCCAGGAGTGGACGCTAGGCGTGGTCGCCTCGAAAGTACCTCAGGGGTACTAGTCTGGTCTAGGAGTCGGAGACGAGACAAGAGAGAGAGAGAGAGAGAAATGGGGTTTAACGTCCACTCAACACAAACTAGGTCATTTCGGGACTAACATATGGTTTCATTTTATTTTAATAAGTCGCTTGCGCGTAGGGGTCGTTAGCAGTGGGAGGAAACCGGGGTGCCCGGAGGAAACCCACGGGTTTGAGAAGGCGCCCCTATCTCCATGCCACATACGCTCACACTAGGGCTCGAAACCACAGCCGCAAGCCAGAGGTGACCGGCCTGTTAGAGGTCGAAGCGCGACACTCTATACCACTAGGCCATCCCAACCCCCCGACGAGACAAGAGCTTATGGAGTTAGCACACTCGTGCTAAGCCAAGCTAAGACATGAATCCCTACATACAGGTTAGTTCTGGGGTCGTTTACATTACGATGTTTGTACCTAATATGTAAGAAGCAGAATAAAAGTATTATTAGATGTTATACCGGTGTTGTCATCAAGAACCTTACTCCAAGAACGAAATACTGTCACATCTCTCTCTCTCTCTCTCTCTCTCTCTCTCTTGTTTCATATCTAGGATACACGTTAATCAATCTGTAATATGCGCTATGTTAACAGGATTTTGAGTTATCTTAATATTCAAATTGGCCTATATTGGCAAAGAACAGAAAACGAATTTTAAATTGTGAAATCCCTGATGTTTTAGTCTAAAACTCGGAAAAGTCTGGAAAAAATCGAGTTTTTGTCCTGTGCCGAGAAATCCGACTTTTCGTTTTTTACACGGTGGGTTTTCTTCGGTTCGTCCGGTTTCCTCCCACTGCTAAAGACCCCGACGCACAAGCGAATTATTGAAATAAAATGACCTAATTTGTGTCAAGTGGACGTTAAACCCCATTTCTCTCTCTATCCGTTCGTTTCCGCCGAAGTGAGTTCGAAGCCTGTGCCATCACACGCATCCCACCTTTAGCACGCCTCTTGCTGTGAATCACGTTGTCCGCGTGCTACACGATTACATAGCAACGTAGCTTGACTTAAGGTGACAATAAGATAACAAAATTATTGGGACATTTCAAGTTTATTATGTGATCTCTTATTGACACTATTTGCACATGGTGCTGATATGCACATGTATAAATTTACACATGTGCACTAACCTCTAGCTTGATATAAACACATCTGCACACGTGGCACTATTTACACATGTGTGTATCATTACAAACCTTTTTATAGTTACGTGTACCCCATGCGTCATAATTTAATACACATATCACCTGCAATTGATCCCAATTTCCGGGGGGGGGGGGGGTATATATAATTGCAGAAATACAATGAATTTAAATTAACAAAATGATACTTACGTACAAATATGCATCTTATACAAAACAATACAACTGTTATCTACTGCAATGATACATTAAATAATCATCCATTGACTGTGATAACACGGAATGTGCAAGTATAAATAGAAAGGTGAAAACCCACTTAGTCTTGCTCGGATTACCAGTCGCTAATGTAAATTTAAACGTTCCAGTGACTACTTAGTTTAGAAACTGTACCAGTAATGGACCTAGCAATCGGGGCAATATTAAAACGGGCATTCCAAAACTAGGGTGCCCCACGTGCCAACTGAAAAGTTGTTCTTGACACGTTGATCCTGCACGTTTTAGTTCAATGACTTACTACTGATTTCTAACAGTCTCGCACACTCGTTGAGGCTATAAATAGCAACAGCATGCGGAAATGTTCAAAACACCAAACACTTCTACAGCCGTAAAAAATCTATTGTTGACGATTCTGAATAGCAATAATATTTAACTTTTTGGTTATTACGGCATCTTTAGAAATTACGCTCGTTTTATTTTTTAAATTGCCTTATAATTAGCTGTACCATAAGAAGCTGCATATTTTGGTTAAGTACAAATAATATCTCTGACTCCTTGTCCGTATGGAAGAATAATGATCAAAGCAGTAGTTTCATTTTACTTTTACAAGGTTCTTAAAAATATTGTTGAGACGCCTGATGTTGGTGCTTCTAAATTCAATTTCTTGTTCCATGTTTCGTAAAAAAAGTAGTCTTGATTATCCCGACCCGTCAATTAGACGTAGAATGATCGGTAGACTAGTTAAGCGAGACTAATTTCAAAAGTGTCTGGATGTTATGGACGACACTCCAAACCATTTTTCAGTATTATTTATATATGGTTTAAATGATCATAGCTTATGAAGTACAGCATGGTCGTTTATTTAGTGACTATAAATGTGTGAAACAGATTTAAGGCTTTCTAAATATATTAGTATTGTGGTGTAATTGTCGAGATATTTGGAGATATTCATTTAGGGTGCGGCACCCTACCAAAACATTGTGTAAGCAAGGTCGTTTACGTACAGGTGACAAGTGGGATATTTCTATTGAAAAATCAGGTTTTGCGTCAGTGATTAATGTACTAGTAGTATATTTTGTTGAATATAGCATGGACCGATCATTCTCCATGGGTGATTACTTTATAAACGATATCCAGAGACTACCCCAAAGAATAAAATCATTTGTAGGCTGGACCTCACCAAAAGATCACATGGAATTAGCGCTAGCTGGATTCAGGTAAGCGGGCTATGTACGGTTATATGTTGTTGTTCGTAGAGTTTATCGCAGCAAGTGGTCTTATTTTATCCTATCCAACCCGGTGAACGGGACCATATCTCCAAGACATATAAACTAACACTACGACTAGAATTAGATACTTTTCCTACTGACTAGTTGCAATTAAAAGCGATCAGCCCATAGTATGTACGGTACTTAGATGGTCTAAGGCACAGATCACTTGAAATCCCCCCACCCCCTCCTACACCCACACCGAGTTTTATTTATTAACCATGGTAATTTATATGATAACCGTATTCATAGTAAGGTAAGTTTGAGTCAAATTTGAGTATAGACTGGGTAACGACAAGATAGAGGATACGGGTTTTAACTTTCTTGTTCTTATAAACCAAGCGCAACCACTGATCTATATAATAACTGAATAGCTCAATGATAGAGTGGCCCACAGCCTCAATTATCTGTACTAAATAAAGTGACCTGTTTTAAGGGCATGTTGTCACGCGGATCAAAACAGCGTTTATGAGAAATGTGGTCTCACGGGCTCGATCGTGCACTGGGCCTACCGGCAGAAAAAAGTCGCCGAAAATAGACACTCACGTGACAATATTCATTCATTTATTTATCAATTAAGCCATGTAAAAAATTCTTCTTTACTCGTTGGTCTTTTAAAGGGACTATCCCGATAAGAACATAGTCTCAAAAATTAAAGTCCGACTATTTATGAAATTTATGGACCAAAATATAGAGGCATGGTGTATTTACCTTGTCTCAAAATTTCAGCTCAAAATATTGAGTCGTTTGGACGTGAACGTCAACACTGCTTATCCGGACACGTAACCCTTTTAAGATTTCGGGTCAATTTTTTCATTGGGTGACCTGATAATCGATTCCCGTTCCTTGAGAGGTCTCTACAGTGAATGTCCCATGTACTGTACTTGATAACAAAAGGTAAATTTCACCTACATATTATTTTTATAGAAAAAAGTCTGGTTTTATCCAGATACTGTATAATACAACGGTCTCCACTTCCAGATGAAGATTGTCAAGTTTAAGTTATTTACAAGCGTATCACAAATATCGGGTTAGTTGGTCGGCCTTAGGTAATGGGTTTTAAGGGATTTTAACACAAAATTAAGCAGTTGTATTCCTCATAAAGTTATCAGGATTGGCCCTTTAAAAATAAGTAGTTACGAACTATATTAAAATTTTGGCTAAAACTCTGCGATTTAATTTCTAAGTTAGTTGATGGTAACCAATGACGTATATATTGTAGTTAGTTTAGAAATTACAATGTTGCTAGCTCTAAATAAGCAGAAAAAATTTGAGACACGATGCATATTGTTCCAAGAACAATAGCTATAAAATAGAAATTTTCCCGTCAAAGAATATTTCAAGAGGCATTGCCACGTATCGTCTTCTATTTTTAGATTATTATTTTAATGAAACCTTTCACATCGCCGCGGAAGAAAGGAGAAATGAATTCGCGAGTGAAAAGAAAAGCAAATGAAAACAGAACGGCTTCATAGATTAAGAATTAAGGGCAGACATAAGGCTATTTTATGTGTTCACTATAAAGCTAACTACATGTACAAGTCATATTTTTATATAGTTCAAGTTTTATTTTCACACATTTTCTTTTTGGGATATGTGTGTCGCATACAGGCCACAATTCTTAATCGGTCGTCTTGAAAAATGTTTATATTTATTTTTTATACCCTGTGGATGATCCCTATTGTTTTTGGTGTATGGACCCTAAGTCTCGCCTATTATTTTAGGTGCATGCCCGACCCCCCCCCCCTCCGGGACAGAGCCACGCCCAATTTTTGTGTGTGTCTTATTTATCGCCTACAGGCGACAATTTTTAATAGATCCCTTTGAAACTTTGCACACCTATTCCTTATATTTTCTTTTTGGCATATGTGTGTCGCATACAGGCCACAATTCTTAATCGATCGTCTTGAAAAATGTTTATATACTATTCAAAAAAAGTAGGGGATATTTGATTTTAGTGTTATTAAAGTCACCTAATGAAACTGACGAAGAAACAAATGACAAAATGAAATGAAGTTCACATTCATCGATTTATTCCAAATGATCGTTAGACTAAGTAAGGCACAGACTGACCATTATAAGGGTAAAATGATACCCGGGGTCAAACAGCAAAGTTACCACAGCATCACAACAAAGTCAGTAACGGGTAAATCCTCCTCTGTTTGCCAAACAAGCATTGATCCGACGTGGCATACTCCTAATGAGACGTCTAAGGTCATTTTGGTCCACATTGTCCCATTCCTGATCCCTACACCAACGACGTCTTGCCTGAATGTGATGATCTCTCAAACAAGGGATCACGCGAGGACGTCGAGCGCGAAGGTGACCCCTATGCAGTCGATTCCGAATCGTCTGGCCACTCACTCTCACACCAGTGTCTGTTTGAAGACGAGCGCTGATCTGATTTGCTGTGATGACACGATTTCTCAAGGCCAAGGTACGGATAAATCGATCCTGGGCTTGAGTTGTCGTCCTTGGTCGACCTGAGCGTGGTCTGTCCTGTACAGATTGTGTATCACGGTATCTGGACCATAGCCTGCTTATGACAGACTGAGAAACATTCATCGTCCGCGCAACAACCGCCCGTGTTGTGCCGATCTGTAGCATGCCAAGGGCACGTAACCTTTCATTTTGGGTAAGCCGACGCATATCAAAATTTGTTTTCTGGTCACTAAAACAATTAAACTGATGTTTCCACCCTGGAATTCAATGCCACAATGACTGTAACATTCAAAGTCAGAGTCGTGCAAATCTTTGGTTGGACCCCCATGATGATCCCAAGCATCACCTGCATTCCATGCGGTAGCTATTGGTGCGTTTGGGCGTCACATGTAACTGGAAATGTTTCTTCTGTTAGGTTCTATAGTGACTTTTTTCGTATTCATTTGCATATTTTAGTATTATGCCCCCAAAATCAAATATCCCCTACTTTTTTTGAATAGTATATTTATTTTTTATACCCTGTGGATGATCCCTATTCTTTTTGGTGTATGGACCCTAAGTCTGACCTATTATTTTTGGTGCATGCCCGCTCCCCACCCTCCGGGACAGAGCCACGTCCATTTTTTGTGTGTGTCTTACAGGCGATAATTTTTAATAAATCCTTTTGAAACTTTGCACACCTATTCCTTATACCCTAAGGATGACCCCTATTGTTTTTTGGCGATTGTCCGACACCCAGGGGTAGAGTCTAGCCAAATTTTTGCCTTTAGCGCCCGAAGGCCACAATTCTTAATGGATTATCTTGGAACTTGGCGTACTTATTCCTTAGACCCTAGTGGCGGCAACTGTTGATGTTGGTGAACGACCTCTCTCCTGCTCCCACCCCACCCCTGCCCTTTCGGTGGTTCCAAATCCATTTTTTGTTGATATTTTGCTTGTAAATGATAGGGTTGTACCTATATATATTGGTCCATCTTCAACCCCCAGGGGCAAAGCGTCGTCCAATTTTTGTGTTTTGTTAATATTTTTTTTTTTGTTGTAAATTTGGCAAAACAAACCGAACGTCTAGCCTTTTGTGCAATCTTGTCATATTACAGCCATTTCATATATATTTCATTCGCGGCACAGAATTCTAAAGGCTTCGTGTGCGTTGACTGTCCATCTATACACGATCCATGCTAATCTGTATTTCTCTACTTCCAGGTACACGGGACAGAGACAGAGTCGAATGCGATTACTGCAACAAGAAGGTGTTGCAATGGACCGTCAATGACAATGCTTTTATAAATAAGCACATTTGAGATTTAAAAAGACTAATTCGAAATGATTAATTTTAAATTGCTTTATTCTAATCTACAGTAGTTGCATGTCTCTATTTTCAGGTATACGGGAGAGCAAGACAGAGTCAGGTGCGATTACTGCAACAAGAAGGTCGTCCAATGGACCGTCAATGACAATGCTCTTGAAGTCCACGCAAGATTTGAGCCGGATTGTATCCTTTTGCGACACATGGGTTATTCTCGAAGTAGCCAATTACCCCGATACTCCAATTTCTCTAAATATTCTGATAGATTAGAGTCAGTAAGCACCGTACCGCTACAATTTCATCAGTCTCTTCCTGCTTTGGACAAAATTGCCAAAGCTGGATTTTTCTACCAGGGGACTTTGGACTGGATGAGTTGTTACCACTGTGGTTTGATTTTAAGAGATTGGGAAATATATTATGACCCCATTGCGATTCATAAAAGATTCAGCCATAATTGTCTGTACATATCTAGGTTGGAGGCTGTGACTTCTGACACAAACTTGCCCATATTACCACTTGGTGAACAATCTGCTTTTGGAAAAGTAAATACTGAGAGATCGCCGTGTCTTAGCATAGCACACTTCATATTAGAAAATGGAAATAAATGGCATGATGCACCCAGAAATCTGGAAAGTCAACGTGAAGATGTGGATGTCGAGGAGCAAACGGAACAACGATATCCCCTGTTTGTGAATCCAAATTCAAATAATTCTGAGTTTCTTGATGCTTGTAATAATTCGTTTGAGACAAGAGAAAATTGTCCCAATACTTGCAGAAACATTCTTAGAACATCGGGGCCTGCTTCTAAATCCAGCACGGGTCGGGCACGGTTATCCCAGAGTCTACCCGCAGCTGTGTCCAACTTTAATGGAATCTCGAGACATGTACCTCAGAGTCTATCAGCTGCTGTATCTAACTTTACGGGAACCCTGAGGCAGTCACAAATACCCCTACAAGCTACTGTATCGGACATTACGGAAACCCACAGACGGTCACAACCCCAGGGTCTACCAGCTGCTGTATCTAACTTTACGGGGACCCCGAGACAATCAAAGTTACCCCAGAGTCTACCCGTTGCATTGAACATTACGGAAACCCAGACACAATCACAGGTACCCCAGAGTCTACCAGCTACTGTGTCTAATATTACGGCCACCCGGAGACAAATATGTCCGGAAGAGAATGAAACACCAGAGCCCCACTCCCTTCCACCAATGTATAACCGAGAAGGTTTTACAGAGTTACCAATGATCCAGGCCGCGTTACAGGTGGCAGAGGTTATCTACGATTCCGTTATAAATGTCATCTGTACCAGATATAATGCACGCGGTGATACTTTCCCGGATGCACAGTATTTAGACTCTGACGTCACAGAATGAAAACCACACTCATGCTGGTCATTCATATAATTTGGTTTTCGAGCACCTTAAACGTAAATGATTGAAGAGTCCAACTCTACTATATATATGGCTTTGTCGCTCTACTACGCTTCATTGCTTTGTCGCTCGTTGTTCGTTGTGTTTATACATATAGTCTAATATCTCTCTCATGGGAATGAATTCCCAAGGCTATCTTCTTGTATAGCTATTTTATGACTGATATTTTTCTGTCAACTTTTATGATTATTTTTATAAATTTTATATTTTTAAAATGTTTTTATCACATTTCATGACTTGTTATACGCCCATGTGGACGTATTATGTCGTCACCTCTGTCCGTCCGTCCGTCAGTTCGTTCACAATTTGTCTGTAGACACTCCACATTTCACAATCTCAATCCCATATCGGATCGTAACATCTTGAATTATGGCTCTTGACTGTATGACAATTCGCGTCTTAAGCCTGTGGTTCCTCTAAAGGAAACAATTTTAATCCTATTTTAAAACCGTTTGATTATATAACCGTTACACCCTAATGTTGGATGAGTTCGAATTTCGTGAAAAACAGACCAATGTATATCAATGTTGTGGGCCCTCTAGAGGGCACAATTTTGATGAAACTTGAAATACATGTTTATAACCCAAAGATCTTGGTTCCTGTCAATATTCGCGCAAATTGGATTTTAACTTATTGAATTATGGCCCCTGATTCAACGAAAAATCGCGTTTTTGGGTTGTGGTCCGTCTAGAGTTCAGAATTGTTATTCGATTTTCTAAAAAAATGTTTGAATATATCACCGTTACACCCTAATGGTAGCTGAGTTAGAATTTCGTGGAAATCGAACCGAAACTGTCCGACAAAATGGCCGCCTCATGCACGCAAATTGTGTACAATTATATAATACGAAGGCTGTGGACCCTATAGAGGTCACAATTTATAACTCAAAGATATTGCTTCATTTCGATATTCGCGCATATCGGATCGTAACTGCCTGAATTATGGCCCTTGATTGTACGAAAAATCACGTTTTTAGCTTATGGTCCCTTTACAGGTCAATGTTTTTTTCCGATTATAAAAAGAAAACGTTTGTATATATCACCATTACACCCTAATGATGATTGAGTTCGAATTTCGTGAAAACCACACCGAAACTGCTCGACAAAATGACCGCTCCTTGCACACAAATTGTGTACCAGTGTGCAATATGAAGCCCGTGCACCCTATAGAGGTCAGACAATTTTTGTCCGATTTTGATGAAACTTAAAATATATCTGTATATCCCAAAGATATCAGTCTATTTCGATATTCGCGTATTTTCAGACCATAATTTCTTGTTCTTATCATTATCAAATAAAATGTACTGCACTGACAGTAAATAACTTATCCACGGAACATGACGTAGTGTTCAGCCAGTGTTATGCCCATAAAAATGTCCCACCAGTAGCAATGTACTCCTATGTTCATATACCCACATGACATTAACAGAACAAAATGAAAGAGGGCAGCAAACTTAGGGTCATAAATTGCCCGGATGATTTTCTTATTATAGACATTTATTATTGGGAGTAGGGATTTATGGTTAATATTATATTTTGAAAATTTGTTCATCTCATTTTGTGATAATTGTATAAGAAATAGTGAAATTTTATATTTTTCCATTTTATGATACATGTAATTTTATGAGAAATGACGAAACTTTCTGTTCTTGTTGTTTGTTACAATCTGTTGCAATTTGTTTTGGGTTGGGCCCTTTTTCAGCTAGATTGACTGGAATTGTTAAAGTCGTATATTAATCACCACATATAACTTAGAAGGATCAGTAATAACCAGGATAGAAACAAAACACAATTTATATGGAAAGCAATCACTGGTTTATACACATATAGCGCGACGTTTCGACAAGTACTCTCTTGTCGTTATCAAGTACAAATTATCAGTCTATCAAATTAGACTCTTAACAAGACGTAAAGTTCTGTTTACCCAGGGCTGTACGATGGACTCATTTGACCAATCCTTACAGAAGTTTCGTAAAACCGGAAGTAGTATAACTCCAAAACCGAAAGTAACTGTTTACCCCGGGATGTACAGGGCGATCCCTGCGACCATTCCTTATAGAAGTTTCGTAAAGCTGTATGTTTTTTAAAGAGATTTATCTGCAGTGGTTTATATAAATTTATTGTATTTCTTACTAGTATACAACATCGCATGAGTTATATTCTTATCTTTAAATTATATTATCAAAATAATTGTTTATTCTAAAAGAATTATTATTCTTTTGTTATTACTTATATACAATGTTATTTATTGATTCATTTTTTATTGCTTTCGATTTTTTTTTTTTTTTTACAAAGTATATAAATTATATAATTACATCTATAAATTTGTATTTAAATTTAGTGTAACAATAACGGCAATACCGTACTATGGACTAGGATTGGAACATGACTTCATCGCAACCATCTTGAAATGTCTAAGGAACTCCCATGCCAAGTTTCGTGTAGATCGTGTTGAAATTAGCGAAACATGTGTTATCATCACTATTTTAGCTTATATGTTATCATCTCTGTATTAGCTTGTGTTATATTTACTTTATTAGATTGTGTTATCATCTCTGTATTAACTTGTGTTATCATCTCTACATTAGCTTGTGTTATCATCTTTATATTAGATTGTGTTATCATCACTATATTAGATTGTGTTATCATTACTATATTATATTGTGTTATGGTATGTATTTAAAGCTATAATAGCTTGTGTTATGGTATCTATTTAAATGTGTGATATCATGTACACTGATGTGAATTGATGTTCGGATTTAATATCATATTGATTTTTATTTTTTATTTCACAAAGTGCCTATAATATAAAGTATATCTATAAATTTGTATTTAAATGTCGATCGTACTGCAAATGGCAAAAACGTTGAGTTTTTCTTCTAAGATCGTCACGCCAAAGAACAAGACGAAGATCATCAACCAGATAAGTAGTGTTCGCACCCAGTTCCTGACCCAAAAGTCACAGATATTGTCACGTGTTACAAGTAAAAGAGTGTATATCAATGTGTTAACTTCAGTATTATTTAATGTTATACAACTTTATACATCAACGTAATAAACTATTATCGCCAATGTTGATTGATTACCCCTCATGAAATACCGCGGGTTAATGTTTTGAGAGAAACTTGATTCCCCCTTGCAAGGGCGGATCGAGAGACCATGGAAAGGAAGGCGCTATTGCACTTTCGCACCTCTACCAGTTCCCGTGGTCGTAGAGACTTGAAATTTTCAGGGGATGTCAAGGGGGACTACTAGCGATGACCTCACACCAAATTTCAACCGAATCGATCAATAACTTTTCATTTTACCGACCTTTTACGTTCTGCTTAACAGATAATCTTATCCGTTCGACGCCATTTGCGCTATTGCACTTTCGCACCTCTACCAGTTCCCGTGGTCGTAGCGACTTGAAACTTTCAGGGGATGTTCAGGAGGACTAGTGATGACCCCACAACAAATTTCAGCCGAATCGATCAATAACTTGTCATTTTACCGACTTTTTACGTTCAGCTTCCCAGATAGTCTTATCCGGTCGACGCCATTTTCTTTGTTTAACATTTTAGGTTTAGGTCTAAGGGAAGTAACTCCTGTTTAACATATTAGGGATAAGACAGGTAATTCTCTACAGTTTTACTTTAGCGGAAAATCGATGATATTTCTTAGCCTATAACATTTTTCCAGTAACATTCCTATGATCTTAATGCTTTTAAACACAAAGGCTCCGGCATGTCACAGTCATCTAATAAAAATATCGTGGCCTGTGGAGGTCACATGCACCTTTCACATGGACCACACCCATTGACTTCCTTTCCGACACGGACCCTCAGCGTTTGATCGTTTTCTGATCAAGCGGTGTGCGACAGGACCAAGGTCAAGGTCGGTGGTTCAAGCCAAGATTGTGGCCTTTGAAAAAGGTTACTGGGTAAAGGTCGTAAGTCAAGGTCAAATGTCCAAAAACTGACTTTGAAAAGTTTCAGTTCAGTTTACTGTAACACGACCTTGACCCACGGCTTTGACCTAATTACCTCTTTTGAAGGTCATCGTCTCTGTTTTCACCTCGAACAATGAACTTGATAATACAGCGAGAAATAGGGTCATGGCAAGCATAAACGGAAAGGCCCCGAGATCGACGGGAAGTTTGGACTCAAGGTCAAAGTCAAGGTCACGGTTCGTTAGCCTTGACTAGTGCAAGTCACCACGACCGTCTATATTGACCACGCCTATTGACTTCCTTTTCGTCACGGACCCTCTGCGTTTGACCGTTTTCTGATTGAGCAGTGTGTGACAGGACCAAGGTCAAGGTCGGTTGTTCAAGCTAATATTGTGGCCTTTGAAAATGGTTACTGGATGAAGGTCGTAAGTCAAGGTCAAATGTCCAAAAACTGAGTTTGAAAAGTCTGAGTTCAGTTTTCTGTAACATGACCTTGACCCACGGCTTTGACCCAGTTACCTTTTTTGAAGGACGTTGTCTCTGCTTTCACCTCGAACATTGACTTTGATAATACATGGAAAAATAGGGTCATGGCAAGCATAAACGCAAAGGCCCCGAGAACGATGGGGAGTTTGGACTCAAGGTCAAAGTCAAGGTCACGGGTGGTTAGCCTTGACTAGTGCAGGTCACCACGACCATCTACATTGACCACGCCCATTGACTTCCTTTTCGTCACAGACCCTCGGCATTTGACAGTTTTCTGACCAAGCAGTGTGTGACAGGACCAAGGTCAAGGTCGGTGATCCAAGTCCAGATTGTGGCCTTAGAAAATGATTACTGGATGAAGGTCGTAAGTCAAGGTCAAGTGTCCAAAAACTGACTTTGCAAAGTTTCAGTTCAGTTTTCTGTAGTATGACCTTGACCAACGACTTTGACCCTGTTACCTTTTTTGAAGGACATCGTCTCTGCTTTCACCTCGAACATTGAATTTGATAATACAGCAAGAAGTATGGGGACAGCAAGCATAAACGCAAAGGCCCCGAGCTCGATGGAAAATTTAAAGTCAGGGTCAGCATCAAGGTCACAACGTTATTCACACGTAAACGACAATCCAAATGGTCAACGCCAAATAGTCATTTACAGAAAATGGTGGCTTAGCGCAAGAATTAAAATATACCAAAATTATTATTATTATTATGAACTGCATCGTTAGGCGTGTAGCGCTGAGTGTCCGGGTCCGTCAGAGTGTCTTGTTATTCGAGTCTAAATAGTTAAGAAAGAAAGGTCACAACGTTATTCACACGTAAACGACAATCCAAATGGTCAACGCCAAATAGTCATTTACAGAAAATGGTGGCTAAGCGCAAGAATTAAAATATACCAAAATTATTATTATTATTATGAACTGCATCGTTAGGCGTGTAGCGCTGAGTGTCCGGGTCCGTCAGAGTGTCTTGTTATTCGAGTCTAAATAGTTAAGAAAGAAAGCCGCTATTGCACTTTCGCACCTCTACCAGTTCCCGTGGTTGTAGAGACGTGAAATTTTCAGGGGATGTCAAGGGGGACTAGCGATGATCTCACGCCAAATTTCAACCGAATCGATCAACAACTTTTCATTTTACCGACCTTTTACGTTCTGTTTCACAGATAATCTTATCCGTTCGACGCCATTTTCTTTGTTGACTATTTAGACTCGAATAACAAGACACTCAGACGGACCCCGACACTCTGCGCTACACGCCTAACGATGCAGTTCATAATAATAATAATAATTTTGGTATATTTTAATTTTTGCGCCAAGCCACCATTTTCTGTAAATGACTATTTGGCATTGACCATTTGGATTGTCGTTTACGTGTGAATAACGTTGTGACCTTGATGCTGACCCTGACTTTAAATGTTCCATCGAGCTCGGGGCCTTTGCGTTTATGCTTGCTGTCCCCATACTTCTTGCTGTATTATCAAATTCAATGTTCGAGGTGAAAGAAGAGACGATGTCCTTCAAAAAAGGTAACAGGGTCAAAGTCGTGGGTCAAGGTCATACTACAGAAAACTGAACTGAAACTTTTCAAAGTCAGTTTTTGGACACTTGACCTTGGGGCACGACCTTCACCCAATACTATATTTTGAAGTTCACAATCTGGACTTGGACCACCGACCTTGACCTTGGTCCTGTCACACACTGCTTGGTCAGAAAACTGTCAAATGCCGAGGGTCCGTGACGAAAAGGAAGTCAATGGGCGTGGTCAATGTAGATGGTCGTGGTGACCTGCACTAGTCAAGGCTAACCAACCGTGACCTTGACTTTGACCTTGAGTCCAAACTTCCCGTCGATCTCGGGGCCTTTCCGTTTATGCTTGCCATGACCCTATTTCTCGCTGTATTATCAAGTTCATTGTTCGAGGTGAAAGCAGAGACAATGACCTTCAAAAAAGGTAATTAGGTCAAAGCCGTGGGTCAAGGTCATGTTACAGTAAACTGAACTGAAACTTTTCAAAGTCAGTTTTTGGACATTTGACCTTGACTTACGACCTTTACCCAGTAACCTTTTTCAAAGGCCACAATCTTGGCTTGAACCACCGACCTTGACCTTGGTCCTGTCGCACACCGCTTGATCAGAAAACGATCAAACGCTGAGGGTCCGTGTCGGAAAGGAAGTCAATGGGTGTGGTCAATGTGAAAGGTGCATGTGACCTCCACAGGCCACGATATTTTTATTAGATGACTGTGACATGCCGGAGCCTTTGTGTTTAAAAAGCATTAAGATCATAGGAATGTTACTGGAAAAATGTTATAGGCCAAGAAATATCATCGATTTTCCGCTAAAGTAAAACTGTAGAGAATTACCTGTCTTATCCCTAATATGTTAAACAGGAGTTACTTCCCTTAGACCTAAACCCTAAAATGTTAAACAAAGAAAATGGCGTCGACCAGATAAGACTATCTGGGAGCTGAACGTAAAAGGTCGGTAAAATGACAAGTTATTGATCGATTCGGCTGAAATTTGGTGTGGGGTCATCATTTGTCCTCCTGTACATCCCCTGAAAGTTTCAAGTCGCTACGACCACGGGAACTGGTAGAGGTGCGAAAGTGCAATAGCGCCGGCGATTTTTCGTACAAACAGGAGCCATAAAATCCAGGACAGGACGTTGAGGTCTGAAATGCGCGAATATCGAAATGGACTGCGATATTTGGGATATAAAGATATACTTTAAATTTCATTAAAATCGGATAAAAATTGTGACTTCTAGAAATAACACAATCTTGATATTACCATACTTTTATAATATTTGCGAGCAAGGATTGGACATTTTGTCAGGCAGTTTTAGTTAGAGTTTTTAACTCAACCGTCATTATGTTGTAACAGTGATACATTTTAACGCATTTTTAAATCAGATAAAATTGTAACATCTAGAGGGTCCACAAGCTAATTCAGGAAGTTACGGTCCGATATGCGAAAATATCGAACTAAGATCTTTGGATTATAATCATACATTTCAAGTTCCATCAAAATCGGATAGAAATTGTGACTTGTAAAGTGTCCTATAGTGTCCACAGCCTTGGTATTACATACTTTTACACTATTGCATATAAGGAACGGCCATTTTGTCCGGCAGTTTGAGTAAGATGTTTACGAAATTTGAACTCAACCTACATTGATGTGTAACGGTGATATATTTAAACGTTTTGTTTTTAAATTGAATATAAATTGTAACTTCTGGTGGGTCTAGGCGCTAAAAATACGACTTTTCGAACAATCGGGGATGTTACGTTCAGATATGCGCAATTATCGCAAGGAACCAAAATCTTTGTGATCTAAACATTGTTGCGTGTATTCTCCAATGATCACGTGATACAAACAAGGAATTCCCTAATGGAATTCTCTTACGTCATCGTAACTTTTTTAATACCATAACAAACATGAATTTACAGTGTCATGAAAATCGGATCAAAATTGTGTCCTCTAGAGGGTCTACAATCGTGTTATATACCATATACATGTATTTACACTATTTACGTACGAGGGACAGCTATTTTGTGTGGCAATTTTTGTCCGATTTTCACAAAATTCGAAATCAACTATCATAAGGGTGTAACGGTGATATATTCAAAGTTTTTTTTTTTAAATCGGATAAAATTGTGACCTCTAGATGGAACACAAACTGTGGACGGACGAACGTCGGGGCGGACAGGCACCACGACAATATACGTCCACATGAAAATGTGGGCGTATAAAAATTGCAAGAAAACGTTTGAGTTTATTAAGCTGTTCTTTATAAAATCTCCCAAGTTTACCAAATTTTGCGCACTGTACAGCGGGAAAATCCAAGATGATCGACATTTGCCTAATCTAAATCGTTGGTTTAAGACCCTATAAATGTATTATGAACAAATAAATTAATGCTTTAGTGGTCATTCCTTTATTTGAAGATGTAGCCAGCAGTGTTAACTGGTCCCTTAAAGCGGTAAAAATAAGTAAAATCCAAGATAATAATAATAATAATAATAATAATAAATTCTTTATTTTCAAAAGATGGCCGACAATCGCCAAATCAGTGTTCAAGAAAATCTTCAACTTTTAGTTTAAGCCCTTATAAGTGTAATATGAACACGTATATGAATGATTTGGTGCTCATTATTTTATTTCATGATATACCATGTGTGTTAACTGGTTCCTTTGAGCGGTCGAATCTGGTAAATTCCAAGATGGCTGACATTTGCCTAACAAATGTACACGAAAAATCTAAACGGTTGGCTTTTAAGGCGTTGTTAATATATAATGAACATATAAATTAATGCTTGATAAGCATCAAGATTCTGTCCCATTTCCCGTCCTCTCGTTCAAAGAATTTGCTCCAATCTATGAACTCAAATGGCAGGAAAATTTCAGGGCCAGTCCCCAAAAATTAAAAGCTCTGTTACATATTTAAATTGCTATCTGATATTCTGTCCAATTTCCCGTCCTCTCGGTCCCAGAATTTGCCCCCCATCAATCCACTCAAATTCAGACCCAGTCCCAAATGATCAAAAACTCAGTTACATAGTTAAATTGCGATCTGATATCTGTTCATGCCTACGACGCTCGATTCTATTATGACCTCTTCCTTCAACTCCTATGTCTTATCATCACTATCATATTCACGGTTATAGTGAAACGCCGAGTTAATAGTTCCATGCACTGCTCAATTGGTCGTCGAACGACAGGCAGAATTCACAGGCAGGTTTCCAGATTCTGTCCCATGTCTGATCCTCTGGTTTACAAGAATTTGCTTCCAGCAACGATCTCAAATTTTCCAAAGTTTCTCCCTTCAGGATATTCAGTGTTATAGCCACTTCACCTAAGGTTAACAAAACATTAATAACAAAATCAATAAAAAACAAAATATGACATGAACTTTATGTCAACTTAAAAAAAGCTGCTTTCCGGCGTGTTAATGATTGACGATCAACTATATAGACAATAAGATCTATATTATACCAGAACGCCGAATTTAGAGTCAGTGTTTTGGTGACATTCATTGTGGGGTGGTATTTAGTCCGGTGGCTGAAGGGGGGGGGGGAGTCGCCACCCGAGCTTTGAATTTATGAGACCAAGTTTTTCTAGACCAGTTTTTTGTGTAAATTCCGAATCTGGCTGGTGATTAGGCGTTTGAGGGGGCGTTTTCGAGATAAAGGGGGTCCAATGTCTGCAATGGGTGTGTGTGGACGTGTGGAGTGGGGATGTCATTGTGTTGACATAATATATTAATAAAATATAATTTCTAGGACTGCCCATCTATAAATAAGTGTTTATGATGCCCCTGGACAACTGTTTTGATTTGTGGGGAGGTGGGGTGGGTGTGCGTGTGTGGAGGGTAGGGTGGAGTGGGGATAAAATAGGCGGGAAATGAGTTCATAAGATTTAAATGATGATTGTCTAAAAGCTTGACGAGACATTTCTAAATATGTGTATATGATTCCCATTTTCCCATTGTGTGGGAGTGGACGTCCCAGTGGGTGTCTGTGGGGTGGGGGGACATGAATTTTTGCGGACAGAAATCATTTCGTTAATACTGAGCTTAAAGTGGTATCTCGTTAGCGTTTTCGTTCAAAATATTAAATTAATAATGGTACTTTTTAAGCGATCTGGGGGGGGGGGGGGAATAAATGTGTTTTGGGGGACAGAAACCACTTGGTTCAAAACTGACATGAAAAGTGTTTTCTCGAGTTTTCCGTTCAGTACCAAAAATAATGATTTCTTAGGAGTGTTCTTGGCCGGCCACATCCTCAGCCCCTCCAAAAAATTCAGTAGCCCCCCCCCCCCTCCTTAAATCTTATGAGCTAGCTACGGGCCCGCAATATCTTCATTCAAAATATTTAACTATAATGGTACTTTTCGAGAGATCTGGAAATGTACATAAAAACACATGTTTAGATATAAGTTTATTCTTATACGTGCGGGATATATATCTTCTTGGTGGCCGATCAACAGCTCGCATATATCCTTTAGATATGCTTATTATTAATATTAATCGTGAGTGGATCAAAAAATATCAAGATTAGTATTGAAAGTGTCGAGAATATCCTAGAAACGACAACCAACCACGAGGACACCAAAATATCTTACCTGCTCCTCTTCGCATTTCAAATTAATGGAGGTGCTGAAACATATTGTATTTTGCGTTCTTGCTCGGGCGAAATAGACATCCCAATCATTCTCTCCACAAAGTTGATACAAATATACAAATTTTGATCGATAATGAGATGGGCAAGGGTAGAAAATATCGGGAAAGGCGATATCAGTAGATTGATGACGCAAGAAAAAAGATTTTGTGGGTGAAAAAATAACAGACTTTTCTGTATTACCATATGAACTTTTGATTTTGAATCTTCTAATGAAGACTAAGCATGGACTAATAACTAAACATATCTCTGAGTTACTGTGTTTTTGAATTACATTCCCAGATCTGTTGAAAAGTACCATTAGAATTTAATATTTTGAACGAAAACACTAACAAGATACCACTTTAAACTCAATATGAACGAAATGCTTTCTGTCCACAAAAATACATGCCCCCCCCCCCCTCGCCGCACACACACCCAACCCACACAATGGGAATCTTATAAACATTTCTAGAGATGTCTCGTCAAGCTCTTAGACAATCATCATTTAAATCCCATGAACTCATCTACTGCCAATTTTATCCCCACTCGACCCCACCCTCCACACACCTGCTACCCCCACCCCACCTCCCCACAAATCTCATAAATTCACAGTTCGGGTGGCGATCCCCCCCCCCTTCAGCCACCGGATTAATTATGGATGGCGCCCCCTATCCACAGATTCTAGATTCGCGACTGATCTTATCTTGAGGTTCTATGAATGTATAACAATAAATGTGGTGTAAACTATAACGTTGTATAACGCAGCAAACTGCGATTGGCGCTTATAAAGCAAACGTTATTCATTTAATGAAGTGTTCAGAAGTGAGGTAATTGAAGTGGCTTCATCCCCACTTAAATATCATTTCTGCCTTCTATATTGTCCCCCGCCATTCTAAGAAAGCAGGGGACCATTAAAATGGGTTAGTCCGTCTGTCTGTCTGTCTGTAACACTCTTTGGGACATAATAACTCTCCTTCTAATTGAGCTAGAATATTCAAACTTAGGTGAATGCCGTGATGGAGTTCCATGATGAACATTGTCTGCTTACCGTAAGCGGAGAAAGGCAATCTGATTGGTCATTGCTTTGGGGCACAATTACTTTTCTAATAATGAAGTGAGAGCGATGAAACTTCGAATATAGATTCATTATATCATTACCTTGACTAAGGTCGATGGTGAGAATTTTCTGCTTAGGCTAAGGAGCGATAAGCAATTTGATTGGTTAAGACATTGGGATTTCGGCGGGGGACATCGTCTTCACTGTTGGCTTGTTTCACTGAAATTTTGAAGTGGGATTTTTTAAAGTGTGTTAGAAATGAGTACTTTGGATATCAAATTTTTCAATTCGAACAGTGTAGTGGTATTCACATTTCGTGTGGGTGGTGTCGTCACTTTATTTGCGGTTATTTGGGGTAGGGACCCAAAACCATGTACATACCATATATGCCAGTAATACTGACGAATTGTAGAGTTACCAATATACGTAAATGGGTTCTTTTCAACATGTTTGGGGACATAGTATTCCCCGAAAATGGTATATGGAACCACTTAACCCCCACTGGACATATCTTCAAATGAAAGAGTGGCTCCAAAACATTAATTTAGAGACCTAAATTGCATGTTATCCTGGATTCGGCACTGAAACAGACCGGCCTACCTTTCATCCCACGAATTCCCCGTTTCCTCCGACCGTTCGGGTGAGTGAACTTTGGATGACGCGACTAGCAAGAAGACGACCGTTGTGAAGCGAGTAGGGTGTTGACTGTATTGTTGGCGTGCACGGGGCAGTCATCCACCACACTCATAATGTTATTGCCGAATCCCGAATAACGTGCTATCAGCTGTTTTATTGCCGAATCGCGAATAACATGCTGACTCCTTATTCGGGGATTGCCGAATAACTAATAAGGAACCAGCACGTTATTCGGGATACGGGATTCCCTAGTAATAAAAATAAAATAAAACCAAGTACGAACAATCCAAACCATTAGTCAAAATTCGAAGTCTAATAAAAACGGTCGAGGCAAAATAGTGTAATCAGCAAATGGACTGTTCACCGTGTACAAAATACACGACAAACAGTGTCCGGAAGAGTAAGCTTACCCTGCCTGGCGCCACACCCGCCATCGCTGCATCCAAACTATTTGACGAAATCTTAATGAAATAGCATGATTGGTCAATGGACTATCGGTATACAAAATTCACGTGATGAACAGTGTTAACGATGTAGTAGACATAATTAGGAAGATAATACTTTACGAGTCAATAAAATATATCTTGAATAATAGCCGAGAGAGACATGTTATATTTACCAATCAAGTCAATATGACGTCCATAAAACTTTTTAAAGGTTTTAATGAGTTTAGTGCGCAAGTATCCCTGTAGTTGAAGCCTAGATGACAAATGCCTCGATCTATTTAAAAAATCAGAATAAAAGGAACAAGCTCTCGTGTATCGGATTAGCTGAGACACAAACACTCCATAAGCTGGTGATATTGGAATATTACTATTTCCTCGCTACATCCGGCCGTAGGGATAAGGTGATTGCTGGAGAGGACTGCCCCGTACATGCCAACAAACGAGTCAACACCTTACTCGCTGGACAATTTGTCGTCTCTCTGGTAGTCGGTCACCCAACGTTCACTTATCCCAACGGTCGGAGGTAGCGGCAATAAAACATTTGATTCCTGGAGAGGACTGCTTCGTACACTTCAACAACCAGTCAACGCCCTACTCGCTTTACAAACGATCTCCCCGTGCTTGTCGACCATCCAACGTTCACTTACGCCTATGGTCGGAGGTTGTGAGGAAATGGTCGGATGCAAGGCAGATCGGTCTGTGTTTTCGCCGAATAACGTGCTGGCTCGTTAAATAAGATAAATAAGATATGTTTACAGGATTATTTTGTTATACGAAAAACTAAGTGATGCGTATTCTATGGTGCTAAGTATATGTACCTGATCACGCATAATAATTGTGTAGCAATAACATTTTCGTCAAACTTATAGTGAAAACACGTCCCACAATCAGGAGGTAATTGGTAGTTGAAATATTGCTAGCCGGATGTGGACAGTGTGAAAGACAACATACACACTGGGTGTGGGCGTGGTCTGCCATTGTTTTCGTACGCCGTACAGTCGCCATGCTTCTTCTACAAAATGAAAACAAGTATTGCGATTATGTACGGCGGTATTTTTTTCTTATTTAATTATTTCTGTAGTTTTGTAACCGGAGTTCAGCTTTAACGGAAAAAGACTGAAAAGCATCATTTCCTCCCACTGCTAAACACCCACAAGCGCACTCTCTCTCTCATATCTTTAACGTTTATCTCCACAACCAAAAGATAAATTTATATCTGCATTGAGCCACGGACATAGTCGAGAAATCGGCGAAATAGAACTACAGCGTATTCTAATACTAAAGGGAGGCAACTACATTTTACCTTTCAGATTATCACCCATTAATTTATTCACGCCAAAATGATTCGATAAAAAATGGAATGGGGTTTAGCAGTGGGAGAAAACCGGAGGACCACTGTCACGTATAACCGGGGGATGGAAACCACGCCAGTTGACTCAATGACAGACCTCACGATGTAACGCACACGCGCTAACCATTCGGGTATCCACAACCCGCTCTGTACCAAATGAAGACGGGTATGATGAAAATTTGCACATACGGCCAGCAATTGAATTTCAGCTGTCAAAGGTTGATTGATATGCTCGACACAAACGGGGTTTTTTTAGCTGTTCGAGGAAATCGCATAGCCGCGAGTAAACCCACGAAGCACGATCGGCAACCCTACATCTTGTCACTTATCTCGACGTTATTATTGTACACGCGTAGTCTTGAATATACTTGTCGTTATAATAAAACGGGTATTCCCGATTAACAAATTACGTATTGCAAAACAAAGACTGCACACAGAGAAATGAATGTTAGGACTAGTGAACCCTACGCGCATGCCAATCAATGAAATTTAATTGAACCATATTTGTTAGTCCCGAAATGACCTAGTTTGTGTAGAATGGACGTTATATGTAATTAAAAAAAAATCGCAAGGAGTAAAATATTCAGCACAAAACTAAGGTTTACATAAATGAGGCGCTAACTAAAACCCGCTCAGCATTATACAAATCAACACGTGATCTATTTAAAGACAAGGTAACCAAAAACTGTTGCACCCACGACGGGAAGATATTTGTTAGTAGTTTTGACGGCCGAAAAAATCTCATTACACGTGAAGATGATTTGCTACCTTTTGGAAACAATTAAGCCCAGACGACATTTACACGCAGATCAGCGTGAAGTTCAAGGTCGCCCAGAAGCGTCGTCTGCTACTCGTGAACACCCTATTATCTTGCGGATGGCCACAGATCACTAATTATTTCCCCATTGACTTCAATGTTAATTCTCGTCTCTTAGACCGGCTGTAACTTTTTCCCAAATATTCGTTGGGTAGAACGCTTTCTGCCACAGATGGAGCAACATGTGGCAAACTCTTGCCCAAAAGCATGTATGAGGTTCTTCATGAAAAACTTGAGATACACAAGCTGGAAGTAGAGACAGCAAACCAGGCAATTGTCGCCCCCCCCCCCCCCTTTCAACCTCACAACTCTTGTATCCTTCCGCCTCAAAATCATGAATATTCACCAAAACCTGGCAGAAAATGTATTTTCAAACCCTTTTCTTCGATTCTACACCAAAAAGTAAACAAAAATCACCATGCAAAAGGGGGAAAAAGGGAAAGGGAGAGAAAGACTAAAAATAACTTGGCCCTACAATTTGTGGGTACCGGCGTAGAAATATTTAGTGATCTGTGTCCTATATAGGGGTGAAACTTCAGGTATCACCAAAATGCCCTTTTTATATGCTTCCCATATGTTCTGGCAACGCACCGGTGAAAGAAAATCAAAATCAAAGAATAACTGCAAAAATGATGGCCCTTTAAGTATACAAGCTGCTTTATGTACAGCCGTGCATCTCAGGTCCCTGGGCCTTTTGTGCTAAAATTTAAAAATCTTTCTTATTAAAGGCAGTATTTGAGTTTTGTGAAAAAACACGACAAGTTACAAACAAATTAAACAGAAAACACTCATAATCTGGAATTTTTTTCAAAAATATATTTTTTTACTGTCATGTCAGGAAAAATGTACAGAATTTACATGTAGCATCTTTCAAAAAACCAATAATTTTCCACTTTTTTTAGATAGCCAGACTGGCAAGTAATATATTTTTGGAAACCCTGGACAATATGCAAACAGAAAAATCACAAAACTGTTGCATTGATTAAAATTATAAAGGTCTGTACTGAAACATGTAAAACACCACCTAAAAATGTCGATGACTGAATCAATCTTATCTTTGGTTGCAAAGCTAACATTACCAAAAGAATCTGTCCAACAGATATGATTTACCATCCCTGGCTAATATATGAACATAAAAACTAAAATAGGTGCAATAAATGTGAATTATGGTTAAAATAGGCCTTGCTGAAAGAAAAAAATGCCATAATTGGCCTATGTCCACCCCTCTCTAACAAAAGGGTCACAGAATACACAATTTTTACAAATTTGGAAATAGTTCAATGTTATCAATATCTCAAAGCTCAGAGGCACCATACAAATCTTTATTGCAATTCTGGTGCTGAATCAAGATGTCTGGACCTTTACATCAATTGCCTGAAAAAAATGAAGTCAAAATGGTAGTTATAACAGAGTTGACATCATAAAAGAGGCCTGAAAAGGATCAAAATTAACATTTTACTGTTCTATAAGTAACATAAATGCAACAAACACCACAAATCCTAGATTTCGATAAGAAAATATTGACCATTAAGCTGACATTTACACATCTACACCAGTTTTGTATCAGGGTATGGTCTTATTGGCCTGACATGTCTCAGGGTCCTAAGTTTGCCTTTAAACAAAAAAGATTAGAAATCCTTGAAATGTACAAAATAACCATTTATTGGTGTAAAATAACATTCCTAACTGTAATTCAACGACAAATTCCAATTATTATCATTTAATTGTCAACACAGGTGCAATTAAAACTCTCAAAACACATTAATAAAAAAGGGTGGGGTGGGGCATTTATAGCCTCTGTAAACAGAATGGTGGGGTGAAAATGTCTATAAAGACTGGGATATTGCTTCCTTCACGAAGGAAATGCAAGAATTTAATGTTTCAAAGAAGAAAAAAATGCCTTTTTTGACTAAATTGGTGGCCAAATTGAGCCAACCCCTGTTTTGAACATTTTGTATAAACCCATCTGCTGTATATTATTAACTCAGTGTTGCCAATTTTCAATTTTCTGCAGGAAAACTGCAACTATTTCTAAACCTGACAAACTTATAGACCCCATCTAACTTACAATAGCAATGAAAATAAGGGCATTTTTAGAAATTTTGACTAATGTGAGTAGGCATGAAGGCATTAATTTCTACATCGAAATAGGGGAATCTGGAGATTTTTTGTGAATATTCCTGATTTTTAGACAAAATTAGGTGAAATTACAATGTTGTTCACTTTATCTATCCTTTCTGAGACAGAAAACACCAAAATTGGACATAGAAATATTTTTCTTATTGTTAGAAATTAAATAAAAACTGAAAATTGAGAAATTTGCAGTGAATTCACAATTTTTCTCCAAACTTTGATTTTTTTTTTAAATTTAACCTTTTTTTTAGTTTTTCTGTAGTCAAAATACTTTATACATATTTTCTGACAATTTAGTCATCATATTTTCAAAACACAGTCACAGCCTTGTCATACACAGACAGGCCACAGATCACTAATTATTTCCCCATTGACTTCAATGTTAATTCTCGTCTCTTAGACCGGCTGTAACTTTTTCCCAAATATTCGTTGGGTAGAACGCTTTCTGCCACAGATGGAGCAACATGTGGCAAACTCTTGCCCAAAAGCATGTATGAGGTTCTTCATGAAAAACTTGAGATACACAAGCTGGAAGTAGAGACAGCAAACCAGGCAATTGTCGCCCCCCCCCCTTTCAACGTAACCAACCCCACAACTCTTGTATCCTTCCGCCTCAAAATCATGAATATTCACCAAAACCTGGCAGAAAATGTATTTTCAAACCCTTTTCTTCGATTCTACACCAAAAAGTAAACAAAAATCACCATGCAAAAGGGGGAAAAAGGGAAAGGGAGAGAAAGACTAAAAATAACTTGGCCCTACAATTTGTGGGTACCGGCGTAGAAATATTTAGTGATCTGTGTCCGGATATCAGCACGCATCATATGAAACAACCGTCCCTGGTGGTTATGGGTTTAACATCTACACCTAAAGGGGCGATATTAAGTGACTCCTTCGGCAATGTAAACCAAAACTCAAATAGATATCAAATGGTATCAGATGCTGTAAACTTATATATTTATTTAGTCATTTCATAATTCTAAAAAATAAAACTTTCATTAGATTTCCAGCACGATAAAATCTTTCTCAATATGAAAACCATATACTCATTGTCTTGTCCAGTAAATACTGGTACCCAGTACTGTATTTAACTCCTAGACCTATTCGATAAGAAATTATCGCATAATGATAAGTGGAAACTATTTTTATCTTACCTTCCTGATATTTTGTTACAATACGATATATGCATTTAATAATATAACTATCACATTGTTATTTTTACGAAACTTGGTATCAAGGCGTGTAGAGTATATTTTATTCCAGTGTCATTTTTTTCATACAGACCAAGCAGCGACACTTCAATTAGATATAATTTGCATAAAATATATCTGGGAATTGAATTTAATAAATGCTGTTAATATATAACTATAAAACTATTTAGCACGTCACTCTACAAATATTCCAGGAGCTACTGTGTATTATACATAGCGATGGCTTACCCTTAGATATAATTTTTTTTTTTGATACCTTCATGAATATATATCTATAATAATTTATTTATAATGCGCCTATTACCAATATAAAATACTGCTCAATGGCGCAGTTAACATTTTGTGGATATCACACATAAAAAAATAAAATAAAATTAAATGGATGATAAAATAAGTAAAAAATGACATACGATAACAATCAAAATATGGTAATAAAGCTTATAATAAAATATGACATGTAAGAAACAAATTAAAATAGCTAAAAGTAATATAGGATAAAATAGAACATCACCTAAAACATAATAAAATAAACTCGAATACATGTATTAAAAGCCATAGTAGTCAACAAAAAGGTGTGTCTTTAAATTGTGTTTAAAACTTTCAATGCTATCAGATAGTTTAATTTTGAGTGGTAAGGTATTCCACAGAAAAGGAGAAGTATAGGAAAAGAGCGTTTACCATAAGATATAAAAGGATAAAAGGGTGTAAGCAAGTTGTTATTTTGAGATCGGAGTGTACGGGATGGAGTATATATGGGGAGATGAGATTTAAGGTAATCTGGCGAATTATCTGAATGTAACGTAAAGTAAGTAAGTGTAAGTATTTTGAAGGTGATACGGTGTGATATAGGAAGCCAGTGTAGATCATGTGGAACAGGGGTAATGTGATCGGTGGGTTTAGTTCTGGTAATGATTCGTGCTGCTTTATTTATTTCCCTAGCAACTATAGACCAATTTCATTAACATGCTCATTATGTAAAATACTAGAGAAAATCTTATTTAAAAGAAAATAACCTGCTAATTAAGTATCAATCTGGCTTTCAAACTAACGATTCCACAGTAAGTAAACTTTTAGAAATTTATGATATTATTATTAGTAATCTTGATATAGGAAAGCAAATTCGATTTATATTTTGTGATGTATCAAAAGCGTTTGATAAAGTTTGACCTGTGGGTTTATTGTCTAAATTAAAACACTATGGAATTAATCAAATACTATGTAGATGGATTGAACACTATTTAAGTAATAGACAACAATGTGCAGTTTTAGAAGGTATCAAATCAAATTATTTACACACCGATTCTGGAGTTCCCCAAGGAAGTGTGCTTGGTCCGTTTTTATTTTTAATTTATTTAAATGATATATGTAATGCCATGGGTCTTTTTGTCTGACATGGAGAGCGGGTCATTGTCAGTCCGGTCGCCACATCCTACGTACGACCCATGCATCTTTTCTTACTACATATTTTCGTTAGACTTGTGATCGTCTAGGATTTATCTCTGATCGTCTTTGCTTCTCCTTCACGTTGTGTATTTCTTCTTATTGGTTTCTTAAGACGTTTGTCTTCTTCAGTGATAACAATGCAACAGTTCGTTTTTACCCTTTATGTAGCATAGGTATACATACAAGCATAGTACATATTACAATTACAGTCAATACTAACTAAACTCTTCTCAACCTAGACACCTCGCGGTGTCTGGGACTCTTAGATGGTAACCCTCTGAAATCTAATCGAAGTCTCCTGAATTCTCCCGAGTATCCTAATTTTGTATCAACTGGTTTTGGACATTCAATTATCTAATTAGAGAGATTGGTTAATTGAGCCCAATGACGTCAAAACCCACCCTTATATGGTTATGGAAATTTACTCTAGAAATTGCGCATGAGATATCTGTTATCATGTTGTTGACATATAGAACCAGCTATGTTTTGTTTCTATAACCCTTTTTATATAACAATATGTCAATCAGATGTTAGTTGATTTCAGTACACACCTGCATATATGTGAATATGTTAGAAACATAAAACTATATCTTATCTTCTCATTCCTTATCTATAATCTTTAAAAACAATGTCACCACGACTATATTGCTACATATCTCCGATAATATTACTAACAACATAAGGTTATTCGCCGATGATACTTCACTTTTTACCATTATTTATAATGATCCTCTTGTAGCGCAAACACTATAACTAAAGATCTTAACATTATCTCATCGTGGGCTAAACAGTGGTGTGTAACTTTTAACCCAGATAAAACTAAAAATATTACTTTTACTAGGAAACATACAATTCATCCAGACGTTATATTGGAAAATACAAAAGTTGAAAACGTAAATTTCTCATTGTCATTTAGGATTAACAATTCAGTCTAATGCATTATGGTCAAATCATATTTCAAATATACATCAGAAAGCTTGCGGTCGTCTTAATATTTTGCGTATACTGAAATATAAAATTAATAGAATTTCACTTAATAAAATATATCTTGCTTTTATTCGCCCTATTTTAGAATATGCTGATATTGTGTGGGATAACTGCTCAATAAAAGATTCTGACCTACTAGAAAGTGTTCAAATTGAAGCAGGTAGAATAATAACTGGCCTTAGAAGAAATTCATCAAAAAATAATTTATACAAAGAACTGGGATGTGAATCACTGTCCAATCGCAGAAAAAAGCACAAATTAATATATCTATATAAAATAAAAAGTAACCTATGCCCGAACTACCAGTCAGAAGTCTTTAACAAATTTAAACCATTACTGTCCAATTATAACCTTCGTAATAAAAATCAGAACCTCAATCCACCATTTTGTAAAACGAATTCATATTCTAGTAGCTTTTTTCCCTGTAATATTAAAATTTGGAACAATCTACCACAACATATTATAAACTCGCAAACTTAAAGTACATTTAAATCGGACCTTTCACGTGTATATCCCTTAATTAGACCACCCTTATATTATAATACTGGAAATAGAAAAGAGAATATTATTCATTGCCAATTAAGAAATATATATATATATATATATATATATATATATATATATCTGCCATTGTTTATTGTAAACATATTATGATTTAACTATTTTATATGTTTGGAGAGAAGCCTTTGCCTCTTGTTCAATCCATTTCATTTTATTGAATAAAATATTGTTTAAACTAAAGCCCCCCTCTCTCTCTCTCTCCATGCGAACTAACAAAACTGCATACTAGGTCATCATGGCCTGTTATGGCTGTGATGAAATAGACCTATCGATCATCTTCAACGGTTGTTCGGGGGGGGGGGGGTATATAGCTACACAAATACGCTAATTTTAAATACACAATAAGATACCCACATAAAAACGTGCACCTGATACAAAAACAACACAGTTGAAACTGCCATCTACTGTAAGATTACATTAAACAACCCGACATTGTGATGCTATAAATAGTAAGGTGAAAACCCACATATATGTACAGATAACGCGTTCTGCAGACTACGAAGTCTTGAACCACCAGTCGCTAAAGTCCGCTGACTGCATCATTTATGTTGAATGACACCATGACATATTATCCTAACAAACTGGTAAATATTCTGCGTTACTATTTCATAGTATGTGCATAATAAACATATTAAATGTAAAAAACATGGTATGTAAATCTTCTGTAATGAACACACATGTTCAAAATATTCGTTTTGGGCACACGTATAAATAAGAGCCACTCCTATGTGTAAACAAACTTGAGTTCAATTTGTAAAAGGCTACTGTGACAAAGGATAGACAGAAATATGAAATTCCCTAAATCACAATACAACGGCTTGTCGTCATCTCCTTAGATTACCAAGCAACCAACAGTTATATTTACATACGGAGGATTTAGTTTTTCTCGTTCAGTGCCAGGACGTCATTTAGTGGTAAAATGGCACCGCGCGAGTCGTTTAAAAGCTGGACTAGTGTGGTCTGTACATGTCTCATTTTCAGAACCCAAACTATGCGTTCTATAACTTGACCGTTTACGTTGGTGGTCTATATTGGTTTAATTTTCTAAATTAACTGTTAAATAATCAATCCGAGAACAATTTATCGTACATACTAAGCAGTGACAAATTAGATAAAGTCTATTGTCGATAAGCGGCATGGTCAATTAGCTTAGCATAGATAACATTTTATTGTATCGAAACATCCATTCAGGACAGTAAACATGTCATGAATAACAATATGTGATATTTGGCACAAAAAAAACCACCAACAACAAAAATTTACAAATAATAATATAAAAAAAACGCAGCAGCAAAAGTAAGATCTGAATGACGGGTTAATGATGAAAAAGTTGACTGTTTGGAGATTTGATCAGACGATCACATCACGGCAGTACGTAGCAGGCCCGTGGCCAGGGGGTGGCAAGGGGGGGGGGGGCAATGCCACCCTGAAAAAATGTTTTGCCCCCTCCGAAAGAAAATTTGCCAACCGTAACTATAAAATACATACTGTAGACTGTAACGGGTGTGCTCCTCCTAAAAACTCCACTGTCCCTCCGAAGCCAAAAAGCTGGATACGGGAATGGTACGTATAGTAGTATTAGTACCGTTGTATGAAGAAAAATGTTTGCATCGGAATGTCCTTTAAGGACGGCATACAATATACAAGTACAGAGATATGGACGGGAACAAAAGTATGGACGGGCATAAAATCAGAGCACCCATATAAATAGACAGTATAAAACACACAGGGTACTTAATATATGGATATACAAAACAAAACGTGCATATTTAACAGTTCAGTTGTCTCTCCCCCACCTCAGAAATCTAATTAATTGCTACAGTATGTAGACATTTTAAATTCAAAGCAATGTGGGGCGTTAGTCCAGAAAAGGCCTAGTTTGTGCAGAGTGGACCTTAAACTGGAACATTTTGGTTTAAATAGATAGATCGTACCGTCCTAAAACCTGAAATGCCGTACGATACATTAACAAGTTAGTACAAAATGGAAAGCCGAGTATTTTTCTCGTTTCCTGTTTAATATGTTTCTATCAATTACGTATTCGAATCGATATGCACATCCACAAGAAACGTATAATTACAAAAAATAGTATAATTACCGTTCAAAACTTTGCAACTTTGACTTCCATCTTGTTACGTCATATATGCTATGTCGTGAACTCGATATACCCAGTTCTCCAGTACAAACCACGACTTCCGAGGCAATTTTTGTAGTTACGAACGCTATGTACCAATTCGTAGTCGTATTTTCCATAAAACCGAGGAGTAACGGATGCAGCAATTGCTCGACGTTATTATTGTACACACGTAGTCTTGAACATACATGTCTCTGAACTATTCATCCACTGTTGTTATACTAAATAGGGTATTCCCGAAAAACAATTTACATATTGCAAAACAACAATTGTACACAGAAGTGAATGTAAAGTTCGTACTATCTATACGGGTATTCCCGTACAACTAGAATCTCGTAATCTGATCAGAGAGTTAACAAGGATGTAATATTAGGTTTGAAACAAATTCTAACCGTTACCGAAGATTTGACGAATTTAATATGAATACACGGTAACCGTGGATGTTATTGTCTGTACAATCTTGTGAATATTAAAGCAAACAGCTTGTGTGAGTTATTGTGCTTTCGTTTTCGATGTCGGTTGTTCGTTACCTGTCACTACGTGTTTGAAATAGGGAGGAGAAGTAGTACCGGGTGTTCTAGCACCTTCCCCGCCACTTAAAGCTTACCGGGGTTTTAGTGTGGACTCGGAGTTATCAGTCGCTATGAGTGATTACGTCATAAACGATATACAGAGACTATCCCAAAGAATAAAATCATTTGCAGACTGGACCTCACCAAAAGATCCCATGGAATTAGCGCTAGCTGGATACAGGTAAGGGGGCTATAGACGGCAATAAACATTAGGTTTCCCTAACAACACGAATGTACACCCGCTCTTTGTTGTTGTTCACAGGGTTTAACGTCCACCGAAAGTGATACACAGACAAGTATTCTTTTTATAGGATATTAAGCGCATCTACATGAGTATTTCCTGTCGTAGGACACTTCAGAACCCTGAATAAACCCCCTAGGTTAAGAAATCATCCCTAATGAAAACTCACACCAGGGATCGAAACCGCGATTGGAGGCCCATTATTTAAGCTTGCTGTCAAGGGGGAACAGTCAGTAGTAAGGACTGTTCCCCCTAAGGCCGAAATCACTAGATACCCCCCCCCCCTTCCCCTTACACACACCCCACTCACACCGCGTTTTATCTAGTAACCGTGAAATTTTATCTGGGTAATCGTACCTATAGCAGCGTAAACAAATCAAAAATATCTCTTAACTTTGAGTCAAATTTGAAGATAGTCTGGGAAAGAATATGGGTTTCAACTTGCTATTTTTCTGAATCAAGCTCAATGCATTTTATTCCAGAACTGAATAAATCGAACTGGCATGCTAAAGTTACCTCAGTTCAGACTACAACGTTCTTTACCTTAATCGTAAAGGTATGAACAATAATGTACGCTCAATAAATAGCACCCCCCCCCCCCCCCGAGAAAAACAGTTCTAGACACACATATTGATGAAATAACTTTCTTACAGAAAGACACACTGAGGGCCTCTTCTAACTGTCTGAAAAGGCAACCACAACATGTCGTACAATAAGTTTCAAGTATCTCGCATGGTATCATGTTCTAGTGTCTTTTAATTCAGTATCGTTGGATATTATAACCAGGCCTGTCTTCATTAGCCCAGTCGGAGAAGAACCGCGTGACCTTAAACCCGAGCCCATTTCATTTCATTATTACAAATAAGCACATTTGGGATTAAGAAAAACTGATTCGAATGTACGATCTTTTTCTCTTTTTTTTCTTTTTGTTTGCTTAATAAAAAATCTAGTTGTTTTACTCATCTGTATTTCTCTATTTTCAGGTACACGGGAGAGTTAGACAGAGTAAAATGCGATTACTGCAACAAGAAGGTCGTCCAATGGACCGTCAATGATAATGCTCTTGAGGTCCACGCTAGATATGAGCCAGATTGCATCTTTTTGCGACATCTGGGTTATTCTCGAAGTCTCCAATTACCCCGATTTTCCAATTTCTCTAAATATTCTGATAGATTTGAATCAGTAAGCACCGTACCGCTAGAATATCACCAGTCTCTTCCTGCTTTGGACAAAATTGCCGAAGCTGGATTTTTTTACCAAGGAACTTTGGACCGGATGGGTTGTTACCACTGTGGTCTGATTCTAAGAGATTGGGAGAGCCATTCTGACCCCATCGCGATTCACAAAAGGTTCCGCCCTAATTGTCTGTATATATCAAGATTGGAGGCCATGACCTTTGGCAGTAACTTACCCACCTTAGCAATTGGCGAACAATCCACTTTTGGACGGGTAAATATTGAAAGATCGTCATGTCTTAGCATAGCACAATTTATATTAGAAAACGGAAATAATTGGCTTGAAGAGCCCCAAAATCTGGAAAGTCAACTTCAAGATGCAGAGGTCGAGGAGCAAACGGAACAACAGAATCCCCAATCTGTCAACCCAAATCCAAATAATCCCGAGTTGCTTGATGCTGGTAATAATTTGTTTGATAAAAGAGAAGATTTTCCCGATACTTGCAGAAACCCTTTTAGACCAGCGGGGGCTGCTACTAAATCTAGCTACACTCCGTTTCCACCCTTGCTTCTAGAAGTGGACTGTGATGACTTAGGGGATACACAGTTCAAGGCGAAGGTACCCAATAAGAAAGGTAAAAAGCGCAAAAATAAAAATAAAAGTGCATCCAGCGAATCTGCGAGCATCATTGCACAACATGAAAAAAGGAATCAAATTTCTGACAAAAAAGAGGTTAGAAATACAGTTAAAAATGTGCAAACAAAGAATTTGGAGGAAAATACTAATTTAACAATAATACCGAATGATCACATTAAAGGAGCAAATAGAAGTGGATCTTCCCAGTCAACCGAAAAAACAGTCGAAAATGATGATTTGGGGGATGGAAAACAAATTAATAACTCATTTGTTTCTGTGGTTGACGCCTCAGTACCAGATGGGGTGGTTGGCGATGTACGCCCACCTCTGAAGACAACATTAAATGACGGTGCAGGTACGAGGGCAGATTCATCACTACAAATGACCCCACCAAAGCTCGAAAATATATTGGAAACTTCAAAACACCTACCAGACAAACTGTTTTTGAGATCTTTGAGCGAAACAGAATTGACTGATGAAATCGATTACAGCTTCATACCAGAAAGGTCAGATGGTTATCATTTGTCAGAACTGGAGTTTAGCAGATGTTTTAATGGCAATTTAGAGTACAGACAAATATCCGTAAAATTCTATAGTACTCCGATAACTACATGTATTCAAGTGTCCATACGGTTTCAAAGCTTACCCTTGACGTTTTCTTCTGTCAAACGAAATGATTGTTCACAAAATTTACCACTAAACACCATCGGTGCTCCTACAAAGACAAATACTTTAGCTCTCGCTGTATCATATCCCATATCGGGTAGTCTGGCACAGATATCCAAGAGTCCACCAGCTGCTGTATCTAACTTTACTGAAACCCCGAAGCAGTCACAGATACCCCTGAGTCTACAAGCTACTGTATCGCAAATTACAGAAATCCAGAGTCTACCAGCTACTGTGTATAACTTTACGGAAACACAGAGACAGTCACAGAGTCTACAAGCTACTGTATCGAGCATTGCGAAAACCCCGAGACAGTCACAGATACCCCAGAGTCTACCAGCTACTGGATCTAATTTTACGGGAACCCCGAGACAACCATTGGTACCTCAGAGTCTACCAGCTACTATATCTAACTTTGATGGGATCCCGAGACATGTACTCCAGAGTCTACCAGCTGCTGTATCTAACTTTATGGAAACCCCGAGACAATCACAGGTACTTCAGAGGCGTCAAGTTACTGTGTCCAATATTACGGCAAACTGGGGACAAATATGTCCAGAAGAGAATGTAACACCAGAGCCCCATCCCCTTCCACCAATGTATAACCGAGAAGGTTTTAGCGAACTACCAATGATCCAGGCCGTGTTACAGATGGGAGAGGTTACCTACGATTCCGTTGTTAATACCATCTGCACCCGATATGATGCACACGGTGATACTTTCCCGGATGCACAGTCTTTGTTCTCCAGTATTTTAGATTCTGGTGTCACAGAATGAGAACCCGACTCATCCTGGTCAAATAATTTGATTTTCGAGCACCTTAGACGTAAATGATTAAAGAGTGTGCTATATATGGCTTTGTCGCCTATTGGATGAAGGTAGCGTTTGCATGCGATAGATATATATACTCGGGAGCTCTTCCACTGCTTCATTTGCCATTCCTAGCGCTAATATTGGTGGTCTTCTGTGATACTGGCATCTACGCCATGTATAATGGGATTATAATAGATACAAATATCAACTTAACCAACCCTAATGAATTCCCCCCTGTGGTGCCAGAATAGTAACAGAAACAGATTCCAGTTGTCATATTACAACATGCACATTTGTGCTGCCAGAATAATTATCTCGTCTCATTGGCGTATCTCAAGTGAGCGTATATCAAGTGTAAATAGAGAGCATATGGCAACACAACATGTACATAACATATACAAAACATATATACACCATCTACACAACATATACAACAAATATACACAACATGTATACAAAATGTACACAACATAGATACATCTAGACGACATACACAACAAATATACACTACATGTATACAAAATGTACACAGCATATACAACAAATATACAAGATGTACATTACATCCGCAACATATACATAACATCTGCAACATATATGCAACATAGATACATCTCGACGACATACACAACAAATATACACAACATGCATACAAAATGTACACAAAATGTACACAAAATGTACACAGCATATACAACAAATATACAAGATGTACATTACATCTGCAACATATACATAACATCTGCAACATAGATACATCTGGGCGACATACACAACAAATATACACAACATGTACACAAAATGTACACAACATATACAACAAATATACAAGATGTACATTACATTTGCAACATAGATACAACAAATACAACAAATATATAACATAGCATACACACGACATCAAATAACTCTATTTGTGGATAACAAAGACTCTAGTGTACAATGCAACATTACAACAAGATTTCACAAATCGTTATCAAGCATGTACACATAAATAGATAAAATAGTGTTTTATTTGACCATGCTCGAGTTGCTAAATACCAACCAAAGAATGTTTATACAGGATTGGTTATCTGATATGAATATTTATAAAAAACATGTCAATGAAATATTGTTATTACTATAAACAGCTTGTATATTGAAAAGTCGTAATGATATGATATAGAAAAAAATTGTATGACCTATACAATACAATATGATATCAAATATATACACTTTATAATTACTTTATTCAATGAAACATACATTGTACAAATTATACAAGAGCAAATTCTGCCTATTCCTGGTCTTTCTTTAGACCTGAAATGTTATATACATTATTGTTTACACATTAATTATCGTAACCAGGCCATAATCAACTCTCGATCTCATCGTTAGCCTGTGATATTTACTGGATTAGGATCCGATTTGCTGCTCAACTTTCATTCATGATAATCAAGACTCTGTTTTTCATCCTACTGACTTTAGTAATGATGATCGAGGCTAGGATGAAAATTCAATCGCTAAATTCATGGTTCAGTGTAGATTAAGTTGTTTAAGTTGACTGAAAATCACCTTTATATTATCTACTTTTTAACTATTATAATGAGAACGGTCACCTCTTTATCTAATCTCCCACTGTGTTTGTACATAGTCTGATTTTTCCCTGATGGAAATTCACAAATCAAATTTGATGACATTTTTATCAAATTTTATGACATTTTCATCAAATTTGATGAACATAAAATATATGACTGCACAAGGTAGTAAATAACTAATTACCACCAGTCCATGAAGTATTGTTCAGCCAATGAAAGAGAGCAGCTAATGGAAGGCCACAAATAGCTTGGATGATTTTCTTCTTCACATCCGCATTTATTAGTACAGAACTTTATTATTGGGAGTGTTGATTTTACATTTTGAAAATTTGTTCGTATCATATTATGGTAATTTCATGAGATATAGTGAAATTTTTATATTGTTGTGGGGTTTATTATGAGAAATCTTATGAAAAAGTAAATGTTTTTTTTATATATTGTACTGTCCCTGGTTATAGTTATCATCACAATGTTATCATCACGAAGTTAACTCGTGTTATAATCACTATCTTAGCTTGTGTTATCATCACTATATTAGATTGTTTAATATTCACTGTGTTAGCTGTGTTATCATCATTGTCTTAACTAGTGTTATCAACACTATATTAGTTTGTGCTATCATCACTACATTAGCTTGTGTTATCATCACTGTCTTAACTTGTGTTATCATCGCTATATTAGATTGTTTAATATTCACTGTATTAGCTGTGTTATCATCATTGTCTTAACTAGTGTTATCAACACTATATTAGTTTGTGCTATCATCACTATATTAGCTTGTGTTATCATCACTGTCTTAGCTTGTGTTATCATCGCTATATTAGATTGTTTAATATTCACTGTATTAGCTGTGTTATCATCATTGTCTTAACTAGTGTTATCAACACTATATTAGTTTGTGCTATCATCACTATATTAGCTTGTGTTATCATCACTGTCTTAGCTTGTGTTATCATCACTTTATTGTTATAATCTCTGTATTAGCCTGTGTTATCGTCTCTGTATCAACTCCGTATTAACTATGTACCAACACTATATTAACTCGGTATTAGCCTGTATTATCGTCTCTGTATTAGCCTGTGTTATCATCACTATAGTGTTACGATGTAAATATGTATAAATTGTGTCCGAGGACCTTTTTATTCTGTGTTTCTAACAATTTTTTAACGAACGTAAAACTCTTAAAAATGTCAAAATGTTATTTAGCTAGTGTTGGGATACCTTTTATCTTTTCGTCGTTTACCATGGAGCAAAGTAGTGCAGTGTTATGGCTGTGCTAATATACACAATTAGACTATTATTATCATAGCTGTCGTATTACAAACAATATATCTTCTTTTCACTTATTTTTACAATTTTACTTAAGAGGCTTGGTGAAAAGCTAACTTCATCTGTGGCCTATGATAGATTTGTTCTTTTATAATTATTTGATTTTACAATGATTTTTTATACACAATTTTATGAGAATCACTATCCTGTAGGTCGCGTGCTGGATCCATGCGTTTCATCGAGTTTTTTCGGCGTGGTTTTCCTTTGTCAGTGACGAATGACTTGACAAGGACACCTGTTTTGTCGTTCGGATGGGACGACAAATCGAGTTCCCGTGTAAATGTTGGAGTGCTCGTAAACGATACGTTTGAATAAGAGTAGGCCGTAGTGCCGCTGTCCGGGCAAAATGTCCCTCATAGCACATTACGTGGTATATGCACGCCTTCATTAGCCCAGTAGGTCTAGAACAGTAGGATGTTAAACCTCATTCCATTTCATTTCACACGGTTTTATCTGTGGTTTAATGGTCGAGAGCGAAACATTAAAGCCCCAATAACACTGTTGTTGTAACTGAATAATATGTCCCAATCTTTATTCTGGTCAGCAAATTGTATTATTTTACAATATTCCAATTAATTGATGATATACATTTCATCTTAACACACCTAATTAAAAAAATTGGAAAAATTCAACTAATTGATTTGAAAAGTCTAACGTAAACCTTTTCAAATGTGACTTTGATTTAATTTATTTTTGAACCCTCTGGACAAGTAAAATATGTCGTAATGGATAATTTACACAACAGGTAGGACACTTAAACATCTAGTACTTAGAATAAGGCTATTATTTATTTTTTGGAGCTGCCAAGCCAGCAAGAGTGTTATTGTCCCTTTAAGTAGTGTATTAAAACAGCACGTGGGACGTTAGTCCCGAACCGTTGTTTCAATATATTATGCAATGTCTTAAGCTCGAAACCATTAAACAGCTTAAATACGTCACGCGGGTCCGATATTTCAACTAGTACTAGTATAAATAATGTACGCTTAGTACACAGTTTTAAATATATTTTTGTATTTCTTGCTAGTATTGGTTTTATTATTCAATATCGCATGAATTATATTTAAACTATATTTTCTTAAAGGATTATTATTTTTTTGTTATTACTTATATACATTTTATTAATTGATCCATTTTGTAATGCTGTCGATTTTTATTTTACATTTTACAAAGTGCCCATAAATTATATCTATAGATTTGTATTTAAATTTAATATAACAAGTAACACTAACGGTGCTAGCGTACTATGGACTATGAATGGAACATGCCGTCATCGCAGCCATCTTTGAATTGTCTACGGATCTTCAATGCCAAGTGTCGTGTCGATTGTACTGAAATTAGCAGAACCTTAGGCTTTTCCTCCAAGAGAGTCACCCCAAAAACGTGCATCGGTCGTACTAAAATTAGCGGAGTCCTAGACTTTTCTTCCAAGAGAGTCGTCCCGAAGACGTGCATCGATCGTACTGAAATAAGCAGAACCTTGGGTTTTTCTTAGACGAGCTTCACCACAAAGACGCCCGGAACCTTAGACTTTGCTTAGAAGATCTTCACCTCAGAGAATAGCAAGAAGAAGGAACAGGATAATCATTATCCGGAGCCCACCCTGTGCCAAAAGCCACCAATAAATAGCGTTTTATATTGTCACGTGTTATAAGTGAAACATTGTATATCAATATGTTAAATTCAGTATTATTTAATATTATAAACTTTATACATGTATCAACCTTTAAACTTTTATTATCGATGTTTTATGGGAGAGTTGTTCACCCCTATATGTAAATTCCGCGGGTATCATTTTTATGGACAATGTTTTAAGGTAGACGTCGCCACGAGTTCACAAAGCAATCTTAGTCTAAAGTTTATTAGAAATATCTTTGATCCAGAAACACAAAACTGTGCACACATTTTCTTATTGATGTATTTGATACATTAAAACAAACAAGCGTTTAATAAAGGGCTATATGTTAGTTAATAAAGCGAACAATTTTGAGTGAATTCTTAACTTAACGATATATTATGTGAGATTTGGATAAAGAGCTGGTCATTCTTGTCGTAATAGTTCAAACATGGACAATGCATAAATGAATATATTGAAAATTTATTTCAAATTACTTTATTCTGAGCCAACTTATCATCACTCTTTGTAGTTTAGACAAGATGTGTGCTTGGTCGTAACCACTGAACTGATATATTCGGGTTGATCATGGTCTTGGTATGTTAATACATGTCTAATTAATAGTTATGATATTACATGTATACGTAACACTTAAATAAATATCACATTTAGCTCTTGAATAAGGCATGTTTAAGTATGAGAATGCTTTGTGAACTCGGGACCTGATACCCCTGCGGGAAACACCGGGTATCACAGTTAAAGGTATATTAGTTGCTGGTTTCTAGCATACAGCTTTTTCTGTTTTGTTTGTAGTTATATTGGTTATTATTCAAAATAATAAAATATTTAGCTTGATGAGTAATAGTTATTCTTTTATGTGTGTGTGGGGGGGGGGGGGGGCAGTTAATGTATTCCATGTCTAATGTCCTTTAGAAATTGTACAATTTGATACGGGATCCGGTACCCACTTCAGCTCCCTCCCCTTCCACTGCGAAATGATGTCAAATGGAGTTGAATGTCAAACTGGACTAACGGGCATGCTTCATACAGTGTGCCATGCCTCACCCGAACGACAATACGTTGTCCCGTGTGTAAGGGGGGGGGGGTGGCCTAGTGGTCTAGAGTGCCGCGCTTCAACCTCTAGCTGGCTGGTCACCTCTGGCTTGCGGCTGTGGTTTCGATCCCTAGTGTGAGCATATGTGACATGGAGATAGGGGTGCCTTCTCAACCTCGTGGGTTTCCTCCTGGCACTTCGGTTTCCTCCCACTGCTAAAGATCCCTTCGCGCAAGCGAATTATTGAAATAAAATTAAAAACCATATGTTAGTCCCGAAATGACCTAGTTTGTGTCGAGTGGACGTTAAACCCCATTTCTCTCTCTCTCTCCGAACGACTATACGTTGTCCCGTGTGTAAGACCCTCTCTCCCACACCACTAACAAGAAGGAACCACGTTGGAAAAACCCAGACAATTTTCTCGGTCAACACTGCGGGTATCGAACCAGCACCTTATCCAATGATCCACCGCGGCTCCATCACTGCGAGCAAGAATGATATAAAATGAACATTAACCTACATGTCTTGAGAAACAATGGTCGATGAATGACCAGCTTACTCTTCCGGATAAAATTGAACCATGTGTTAGTCCCGAAATGACCTAGTTTGTGTCGAGTGGACGTCAAACTTCACTATTTTCTCCATATTTACCCTGCCAGATGATGGTTTGCTGTTGTAATTATTATAGACGTGATGGTCGTGATTATAAGATACGAGAGGTGATGAAAGGTTTAGTGATGAACTGTCAATCATCGAGGAGGATTGGGTTATATTTATATCATACATGTCTGTCATTGAGTCAAGTGCCGTGGTCTCGAAACCTCTTTTGTGCGTATCAAGGAGTGAGTTCGCCTCTGGTTTATTTCCAAAGCTATAGACGAATTAATGAAATAAAATTAAATCATAATGTATTAGTCCCCAAATGACCTAATTTGTGTGGGATGAACGTTAAACCCCGCTGCTTTGTCTCAGACCAGCTAGGAAGATGAAAATACTTACAAGTGGGTTATTCATGTCGTCTATACAGAATCACGACGGTTATACGAACATTCCAATTCACAACATCCGTGTAAATACTGAACAGAATTCAACTGTGTACACCGGAACTCAGCTATTGTCCCATCCGAACGACTAGACAGCTGACAATGTCAGACCCGCCGTCCTGCATCATTGACAAGGGGGAATCACGTCAGGAAATAGAATACCCGACCTGTAGGTTAGCGAGCCAATCTCTTACCCACTTAGGCAACGTGACCCCAACTTTGATAATGCTTAATTTACATATTTTAATACTTTTCATTTCGCAAAAGTTAGTCTGAGACCAAACGCGTCATATAAACATAGAAATAGATACTGACGTATATGTGTCTATGATATAAATCACAGTATGTATGACGAGGCGTTGTCCTAGACTTGACAACCTGTTCTAAATGACGTCAGACTGGCTCCTACGTCACTGCGCTATTCTGACTTATTTATGCAAGTCAGAAAAGGAGTGGCGTATTAGAACGGGTTATCCAGTCTAGGGGTTGTCCCGGTCGGTGATGTCACTGTTATAATGACGTGTTTGAGTGACGAAATCAAAGTTATTTTTATGTATGTGTCACAGGTCAAACATCAGATCAAATACAACGGATTTCTTTGTCCACTATAAATCTTGAATAAACCGTATAAATACTGATGGATAAACAAAAAAACCTCTTATATTTAGGACACGCATCTCTAGAACAGGTCATACTAAGCAATTTATCATCCATTTTTTAAAGATTTGTCCCAAATATTGTATATAAACTCCTATTGTAGTCATATGGTATATAAAGTTTTACTTTAAACCCAAGACCAGGAGTAACGTTTTAAGTTGGCGGTAAGTTGTATTCTATTCTATATATTAAAATTATCTGAATGTTGTTTACCTGAAGAACTTACACATATATTATGGAATAGCTAAATCTGCCTATTGCAGGTCTTTCTTTAGGCCTGGAATGTTAATTAGACATTTAGTAACAAAACTAGACGATAATCAACTCTCGATGGCATCGGATACTCAAGATTTTAACTAGATTAGAACCGTTCGTCATTTAAAAATTTTAATTTTAGAAATGGGAAAGCGAGGGTAAGTCGCGAATATACCAATATACAACGCACAGATCTTGTCAAAACAATAAACAGTGATAATTTGGCTCAGAATAAAGTAATTTGAATGACATTTTCAATATTCTCCTATTTAATCATCAATATTTGAATTATTATAGCAAGAATGACCAACTCTTAACTGATGTATCTTTAATGAGATAAGCGAAAGTGCTAGAAATCGACAAGTAGTGTAGTTCTTTTTTTCGAAAACTTTTTTATTTTTGTGTATCTAATACCTAAAAGTAGTTATCTTTAATTTTTCATATATTGAAATGTATATAGAAATTAGATGGGGTTTAACGTCCTACTTTTTACAACAACCGGGAAATTTGACTATGTTAGTTAAATTCGTCAGTAGAAATATGGCTTTACATGGTTATATGGCTGTGTTGGGTGACCCAGTGGCCATAAGGTGGGCTCTCTATGCACGCATTGAGTTTGATTCTAGGCTTGTACGTGACACGTGTTAGAAGATCGCCTGCCTAACAACGTGGGTTCTCTGCGGGACCTCTGATTTCATCCCGCCTTGAATTATTAAAATAAAGTGGGCGTTAAACTCCATCTCATTGGTGTAAAAAGAACTAGCCAAAGTCGAATTATAACTGGTAGAAACACGACTAGCAGCACCAATTAATTTGAGCATCGTAATTTCAAGCTTGGAGGAGTTATTAACACAGGTTGGTCCACGGACTCATTCACTTGATTTGACAATACTTGTATTATCGATCACTTACACTATTTGTGGTCTGCGGGTTGGTCTTCCGTGTTTCTGTTTGTTTATGAGCGGTGCAGTTTTCTTGAAATTACATATTCAAAAATGAATTATATAAGAGCTAAATCGATCAAATGAAGGTGTTTTTCTGACTTCCATTGTTATCTTAATCATTATTTTGACCTTTATTCATATGCCAAGCGCTAATCAGCTCCATGAACAGTCGGATGACTTAGACAATGCCCGGATGACTGAGACATTCAGTGGATTAGACAATGCCCGTCATATCCGTATTAAAACGCTCACATATCCAGCAAAGCCGATAATGTATGACGTCACTCACAGGGACTGACGAATTATACGAAACATCATCATTAACTTAACTTCTTTACTGTAATTATTTTTCAGAAGCAAAGAACAAAACAAACCCCAATATAATGGAAGTGCCCAGCATGTACAAACAATTTTTATTTATTTCCATCGTCGTGGTGTGTGTTGTTCATGGTAAGTTCAATTGTTGTTCAAATTGGAATTGTTCATTACCCCGGCCCCTTGATAAAACTATTCATTGGCTTCTTAGATTACGAGTCACTCAATCTGATTAAAACACAGATCCTATTCCGTTTCGTTTTTTATAGTTCAAAATTTCGTTTTGTTTGTCTTTACTACACTAGGATCTGGAAAAGTTGTTATATAACCCCCGTTTTGATTTATGCGAGGGATTGCCCAATCAAACGGTTTATTGCGGCGAGTTCTTGATGAGCGATACACGGAACTGTGGGAATCCTCCTAGAAACAGCAACACTGATTGGTTAATCAAACGGCTGACTTTATAGGGCCATAAGCCGCTCGTATGAGCCCTGACGCGACCTTCCACTACAACTGGTTAGATCTTCATGTAGAGTAAAAGCCACTGAAAGTATAAAAAACGAAACGAAATATATATGTGCATTTTAATCAGATTAGTTTGGGCATGCGCGTAATTAGGCATGCGCGTAATTAGGCAATGTAGGCAAGTCTGTTTATAGCTCGAAAGCCAAGGTGACTCACTGCATAAAATGTTTACTCGCTTACCTGGAGGTCCCGTGTTCGACTCCGTTGCTGGGCGATAAAGTTCATCGGAATTTTCCGGCTTGATTCCGACTCTGCAGTGATGCAGGGTAGAGGCAAGAAACAATGTATAGTCATTCGGACAGGACGAAAAATCGAAGTCCCGTGTACACATTATTAGTTGGAATTCGATAGCATTAGCCCAGTCGGGGCACAAAGGGGACGTTAAACCCCATTTCGGAGGGAGAGAGAGAGAGAGAGAGAGAGAGAGAGAGTGCTAGACCTTATGGAATTTGTCTTTACTGTATTTATGTCATGATAATTAACACTAGATATATCACGCTGAAATTAGAGATTATTAACAATTACAATACCAGAAAATACGAATAGAAAGGCAGGGTCCAATGGAAAGGGCTCGCTACGGGCCCGAAAAGTCTTTCTATATTATATCAAAACTTTACAAACCTAGAATTAACGATCCATCATTAATTATTATTCTTAAATGTATTTTCAGCTCGGTATTTGGATATAAGAGGAGGGCTTGATTCCATGGACGAGACGATTGATGATATGTCGGGAACATTTCAAGATACACCAGACATAGAAACATTGGATACTCCGGATTTGGAACCAGTTGGGGGTTCAGATGGCGTTTTTGAAGATGTAATTGAAGATATAGGTGACAAGTTTGGTGAACTGACCGAAACGTTTAATGATATGGACGATACAGATGGTGTCGACGAAGATGTAATTGAAGACAAAGATGAACTGAGCGATGCGTTTATTGATATGGGCGATACAGATGGTGTCAACGAGGATGTAATTGAAGATATAAATGACAAGTTTGATGAACTGACCGATGCGTTCAGTGCTATGGGCGATTCAGACGTAGCTAAGGAAGATGTAACTGAAGATGTCGCCAATCTATCTGGAAATTTTGAAGAAAAACTTCGTGGTATGGCAGATGAGTTTGGTGATATGGGAGATACAGATGATGTTGACGACGATGTATTTGATGATGTGACCAATCTAGTAAATAATTTTGAAGAAAAGCTTCGTGAAGTGACCGATGAGTTAAGTGATATTGGGGATGCCGATATAGTTAGCGATATGGGCAATGTATATGGCGTTGACGAAGATGTACTTGAAAATATGAGCGATGTCGTTAGTAAGTTTGAAGAAAAACTGACCGATACTTTAAGTAAAATGGAAGATAAAAATGATGTTGACGAAGATGATGTTGAAGAAATAACCAGCCTAATAAGTAATTTTGAAGAAAAATTTTATAAAGTGGCCAATAAGTTTAGTGATTTGAGAGATGCAAATGGTGATGACGAAGATGACGTTGAAGATATGACTAGTCTAATTAGTAAATTTGAAGAAAGGCTTCGGGAGATTGCCGATACAGATGTGAACACAGATGGTGTTGACGACGATGGGTCTGAACAGATGACCAGTATAGTTAGCAATTTTGAAGAAAGGCTTCGTGAGATGACCGATGCAGATGATGTTGACGACGATGGGTTTGAAGAGATGACCAGTATGGTTAGTAAATTTGAAGAAAGGCTTCGTGAGATGATCAATAATGTTGACGACGATGGATTTGAAGATATGGCTAGTATGGTTAGTGATTTTAAAGAAAACCTTCGCGAAGTGACCGATGTAGGAAATGCAGATGGTATTGACGAAGATGTATTTGGGAATATGATCGGTAATTTTGAAGACCGACTTAGTGAAATGACAGATACAACTGGTGTTGACGATGATGGGTTTGAAGATATGATCGATATGGTTAATGATATGGAAGGTAAGGTGACCGACATGTTTAATGGTCGGGAGGATAGAGATGATGTTCAAGATGAGATGAATGACATCGTTAGTAAATTTGAAGAAAGACTTCGTAAAGTGGCCGGCACAGAAGGGGATACAAATGATGTTGACGACGATGGGTTTGCAGAAATGATCGACATGGTTAACGAAATGGAAAGCAAAGTGACTGGTATGTTTAGTGATTTGAAGGATCGTGATGATGTCCACGAAGACATGAGTGACATAGTTAGTACATTTGAAGACAGGCTTCGTGAAATGGCCGGAACAGAAGTAGATACAAATGATGTTGACGACGATGGGTTTGAAGACATGATCGATACGGTAAAGGAAATGGAAAGCAAAGTGACCGACATGTTTAATGATCGGGAGGATAGTGATGATGTTCACGAAGACATGAGTGACATAGTTAGTAAATTCGAAGAAAGACTTCGCGCAATGGCCGAAACAGAAGTAGATACAAATGATATTGACGACGATGGATTTGAAGATATGATCGACATGGTTAACGAAATGGAAGGTAAAGTGACCGACATGTTTAATGGTCTACGGGACGGAGAGGATGTCCACGAAGATATGGGAGGTATAGTTAGTAAATTTGAAGAAAGACTTCATGAAATGGCTGAAACGTTTCATGATGAAGGGGATAGAGACGATGCTCGCGAAGAGATGAGTGGCTTAATCAGCAAATTTGAAGATAGACTTCGTGAAATGACCGGTACAGAAGGGGATACAAATGATGCTGACGACGGTGGGTTTGAAGATATGGTCGACATAGTTGGTGATACTGAAGACACAGATAATGTATTTGAAGATGACGTCTTCGATACATTTAATGATATGAACACTGTTGATATATCTGATGTACTAGATAATGCTATAGATCAATCTGATATACTAGATAATGTCATAGATATATCTGATATACTAGAAATGTCATAGATAAACTTAATATATTAGATAATGTGATAGATAAATTTGATATGTGAGATAATCCATGGATAAATCTGATATACTAGGTATGAATATATTTGATATATTAGATAATGCTATAGATGAATTTGATATACTACATAATGTTATGGGTAAATCTTATATATTAGATAATGCTATGGATAGATCTGATATACTAGAAAATGTTATGGATAAATCAGATATATTAGATAATGTTATGGGTAAATTCGATATATTAGATAAAATGTCATAGATAAATCTTATAATGTGATAGATATATTTGTTATACTAAAAAATGTCAACGACAAATCTGTTATATAAGATAATACCATGGATAAATCAGATACACCAGATAATGCTATAGATAAGTTTGATATACTACATAATGTTATGGGTAAATCTTATATATTATGGATAAATCTGATATACTAGATAATGCTATGGATAAAGCCGATATATTAGGCTAGATAAAGCTATGGATAAATCTGATATACTAAATACTGCTATGGATAAATCTGATATACTAGATAATATTATGGATGAATTTGATATATCAGATAATTCATAGATGCATCTGTTATATAAGATAATGCTATAGATAAATCTGATACTAGAATGTCATAGATAAATCTACTATATAAGATAATGATATAGATAAAGTCGGTGATAACTAGAATATATTAATGCGGGGTATGTAGGTACACGTGTTGGAATGAGAAGTTAATAAATTGCTGGGTTTTGATACTCAAAATTAAAATGGATATCTGGACGACTTTCTAAACATTTGAACATATCACAGGCGTACTTCGTCATCCCCTACTTTATAATAAACATCTGTAAAATGTCTTCTTTTCTCATTCTTCTAAATACTGGGCGGGGGCCGCGTTGGATCTGTGCATAAAACGTTGGCTCGCTAACACGGAGTTCCCGTGTTCGATCCCTCTGTTGGCCATGATAGTTCGTTGGGATTTTCCGGGGTGTTTTTCCCTTGTAAGTAGTGGACAGATCGCCGGACAAGAACAGCTGTCTTGTAGTTTGGATGGAACAGGATATAAGAATAGGCCGTAGCAACGCTACGCGGGTACAACCCCCTTCCTAGCGAACTGTACTGTATGGCGTATACCCGTCTAACGGCAGATTTAACTTTCAAGAGCAAAGCTGGACCACTCCCCAGTCTTGACCACGAGTGGGTGCAACCAAATCTTATTTAGCTATTGTAACCAAAAGAATATCATTTCGTTACTGCTATTTATATGCCTGTGTGTGATAATTCAGTTATTTCATTAATGTGTGTGGAGGATTGGTTGAGGTCGAACAGCGGTTTATCTTCTTCACATATCTCACAGTGTATGTATTTTATACTGTGTAGTGATGTAGCCTGATAATGTTATCATGCTGAAATGTAACAGCGGTAGTAGGGAGGGGGCCTAAAGCGTGCGCTATAAATCATCAGGTAGCGTGGTTGTGATCCCACGCTTGTACGCGACAAGGAGTAAGATCGCCTGTTCCCCCAACTGCTAAAGGCTCCTACAGACAAGCGATCAATTGAAGTACATATTGAGTGGACATTATACCTCTTTGGCCTGGTCTGTACACCCATATAATTAATTATAGGAGAGGGAGAGGAATGAGGTTTGACGTCCACTCGATACATGGTTCACTTTTATTTCAATATTTCCCTTTGTGCGTAGGGGTCTTTGTCAGTGTGGTAATCAGAGAAACCAGGAAAAACCACGAGGTTGGCATTAATTATAGGATGTGAAGGCGAGCCTGGCTTACACATTGTGTATAAATAAAAGATTGGAAACCCACCAAACTGGAATTCCCGAGACTTATTACAGAGTAGACAACATTATCCAGACACTATTAGCTGATTAGTAAATTGTGGAAGTCTTGTTGACACGGGCTTTTAAAAATTCACATTTCATTTCCGTGTCTGCGCCCTAAAATCGTAATTTTCAAATTCTTTTATTCAGTATCTTGTGAGCAAAGATCCGTGTAGTCTGAATTACAAATGTAGATCACAAACATGATACCTGTATACAAATGAAATGGGGTTTAACGTCCTCCTGTTATTCTCCGAACTGGGCTAATGACGACGGACATACGACATACAGTTTGCTATGAGGAAAGATTTTGCCCGATCAGCGGTAATACTGCCTTCTCTTTTATCGAATTCCAACTGGCAAGGGATCTTTTACGTGCACGCCAATGTATACACGGGACTTCGGTTTTTCGTCCCACCCGAACGACCAGACAGCTGTTCTTGCCAGGCCCGCCGAACATAATATACAATAATCCATTTATAAACGTATTGCGTTTTTATTACGTCTCAGTATTGAGCTTTGTTGTACAAGAATACAGCAGTCGTACAAAACTTAATCTGGGATCGGCCCCTTTATTTGTACCCTACACATAATATGTTAAGGGGACGGATGTTATTACAGGGGGTTAGCCAGGCCCCTGTTTTAACAATGCATGACACCATAATCATCTCTAAATTACGTGGGCATACACATTCATTGAGTTTTTTAAAGAGAGAAATCCAACGCCCCGTTTGACGTCAATTTTAATCATGAATTAATAGGATCACATTGCGGTTCAATTTGATTGGCGCAAAGCATTTATTCTGATACCACGCATGTCAGTATCAGTTAACTCATTGACAGACCTTATAATACAACGCCCACGTGCTAACCATTCGGCCATCCAACAGTGATAAAATTTAAGAAAATAACCCGTTTCCATTACCACAGAATAACCGTTCCAGTACGCTAAATGTTGAACTCCTCACAGAAAAGGTTCAATTTCCGTATCTATAAAAGATACCATTACAGGGGCGGATCCGGGGGGGGGGGGGTGACTAGGGTGATTAGTCACCACCACCCCACCCCCTCCGCACCGGTGTATAGGAATCCCGGAACCTACAAGCTTCCACCGCGACATGCACGCATGGTCGTATATATATATTATATAGCACACGGTGCGCATCTTATCAGACACACAATCAGCATCTATGTTACTAGCGGCAGAAATTAGCTCCGTAAACCGCGGTCGGTGAGACAAAACATGGGGTTGTCATCCCCCTCAAAAAAAATCCTGGATCCGCCACTGCATTATGGAAATAGTCATGGCGAGTTATTTACTTACATTTGGTGTGAACGTCAAACCTCTCTCTCTCTCTCTCTCTCTCTCTCTCTCTCATTTCATTACCATCTTTGTTTCTAATATCAATCTTTTTTTCACGGGACTACTTTTAAACGTTTCGCATCACTTGCATCATTTGGATTACAGTAAATAGTAAAATCTATACCCCCGGCCCTTATCTCCAACTATTCTTACATACATTTATAATATTCCTTACATTTTCAGGGGCGGGTCCAGAATTTTGAAGAAAATGGATGTACTTTCTGATCATTTGAAGCCCCGAACTCCTAAATTTGGCCTCAGAGAAAACAGCTATCACATAAAACCATGTAGCTAGGCGTTACAGACACACTTCGCCTGTTGCCTAGTGACCAGCGTACCGTATTGCCCATATTTGTTGATATGAAATTAATGACTGATATGCGACTTAATGGCAAGTCAGCACCGACCGAACTATATTGCACCAAAGATTTGAAATGATATATCTTCCCCTTTTCATAGCTAGGAACTAGCAAATATATTTTTCGTGGTGGTCTTAATATTAATTTTCTAATTAATGCTCATGTGTTTAAGTTCTCATCTTTCGAGGCAATAGTTTTGATTTTAATAGCTATTTACTTTAGCCTAATCGTGAGGCCTCGGGCTACGTGCGTTTCATTTGTTAAAGAATGTGATTTTTGTCCAGTTGTTAAACAGGGGGATTTGTGACCAAGAATTCCGGACGATTACCGGTACGTGTTTTCATTTCATATTACAAAAGGAATAAACGCACAAAAGGAGTTCTGGAAATTCCGGTGGAGAAATCGGCGAAATATAACTACCACGAATGGTATGTCCACTCAACGCATTCCAATACTCAAGGGAGGCAACTACACTTTACCTTTCCGATGATCACCCATTAATTTATTCAGGCTAGAATAGAATGAATCGATGACAGAGAGAAGAGGGGGGGGGGGGAGAGAGAGATGGGGTTTAACGTCCACTCGACACAAACTAGGTCATTTCGGGACTAACATATGGTTTAATTTTATTTCAATAATTCGCTTGCGCGTAGGGGTCTTTAGCAGTGGGAAGAAACCGGACTACCCGGAGAAAACCCACGAGGTTTGACAGGCGACCCTACTCCTTGCCACGTACAACCGGAGATTCAAAACCACGCCAGTCGACTCAATGGCAGGCCGTATGATACTGCGCGCTCACGCTAACCATTCAGCCATCCACCCCACCCCACCCACCCTCGAATTCACGCCAGATGACCCAATGGCACACGCGCACGCACAAACCATTCGGCCAACCAATTTAAGACGGAATTGATGTCAATTTGCACGCACGGTCGGCAATTGAATTCCAGCTGACAAGGGTTGAAATCGCAAGCGCGTACGTTGTTTTTCAGCTCTTCGAAGAAATTGTAAGGCCTAGAGAAAACCCACGAGGTTAGAAAGGCAACCCTACATCTTGTCACTTAGGCCGCCCGTCTGACCGGTCATGCCTCTCCCCCCCCTCTCTCTCTCTCTCTCTCCCCCACTCTCTCACTCTCTCATACACACAAATTACTATGTTTACCAAGAACATTTTAATATGTTTCCAGGTATGCCATCCGTCACCATTATCCAGTGCACTTGGTAGCTGAGTATGGACGATCGCTGGTGTAACGTAGTAACAGGTGAGTAATAACAGAATGACGTCATACTGTTCTACCCCGTCTGCGCTAATGAAGTCGGACATACGCCATGCAGTGTGCTATAAGGTAAATTTTGGCTGGACAGAGGGGGCCGGTATGGCCTAGTGGTCTAGAGTGCCGCGCTTCGACCTCTAGCTGGCCCGTCACCCCTGGCTTGTGGCTGTGGTTTCGATCCCTGGTGTGAGCGTATGTGGCATGGAGATAGGGGCGCCTTCTCAATTTCGTGGGTTTCCTCCCACGGCTAAAGACCCCTACGCGCAAGCGAATTATTGAAATAAAAATTGAAACCATACGTTAGTCCCGAAATGACCTAGTTTGTGTCGAGTGGACGTAAAACCCCATTTCTCTCTCTCTCTTTTGTCCGGACAGCGCTAAGACCTACTCTCATATTGTTTTCTAACTGTCAGGACATTCTTACGTGCACGCCAATGAGTACACGGGACCTCGGTTTTTCGTCCCATCCGAACTACTAGACAGCTGCCCTTGTCAGGGCTTCCGTTCTGCATCACTGACAAGGGAAATCCAGATGAGCTGTCTCGGCCAACATCGAGAATGAATTCCGCGACCTCCAGACTAGCGAGCCAGCGCCTTACACATTTAGCTACCGTGGCTCCCGTGGGTAATGATCCGCTACTCCTACTACTGCTTTTATTATTCATCGATGTCCATGTCTGGGCCCTTATTAGCCTACGCCCACCCCCTCCCCTTCTTTTCGTTTTGGAGAAGATAATTCTCAGATGCGTTACTATAAGATCATCCCTATTAAGTCTTAGATCTATTGGGGGGTTGGGTGGCCGAATGGTTAGCGTGCGCGCGCTGTATCATACGGCCTGCCATTGAGTCAACTGGAGTGGTTTCGAATCCCCGGTTACACGTGGCAAGGAATAGGGTCGCCTGTCCAACCACGTGGGTTTTCTCCGGGTACTCCGGTTTCCTCCCACTGCTAATGACCCCTACGCGCAAGCGAATTATTGAAATATGTTGGTCCCGAAATGACCTAGTTTGCGTTGAGTGGACGTTAAACCCCATTTCTCTCTCTCTCTCTCTTAGATCTAGTACGTGCAGATACGTTCGGACACGTTTCGATACAATCAACACGATCGCTACCACTGACCTGAAAATATGATAAAACCTGATAATATCACCATGATTACTCCGCGTTTTAAAGCACCATTTAAATCGAAGCGCGAATCGTGAGAGTGGGAACCTACCATCACTTCGCCAACTCCCTTTTTATAAGCCTTGATTTTACGGCCACGGTAGGTAAGTGTGTAAGGCGCTGGCCCGCTCGGCTGCTAAATCCCAGCATTGGCTGAGAAAGTTCAGCGGAATTTTCCAACGTGGTTTCCTCTAGTCTGTGGAGCAGGACAGGAAAGCCGTCTAGTTGTTCGGATGGGACGAAAATACCGAGGTCACGTGTATACATTGGCGTGCACATAAAAGACCCCATGGCAGTTCGTTATAAGAGTAGGCCGTAGTGCCGCTGCCCGGGCAAAATTTCTCTCAAAGCACACTGCATGGCGTATGCCCGTCTTCTTTGGCCCAGTATAGGAGCAGAACAGTAGGACGTTAAACCCCATTACATTTCCTAAGCCTAGATTTGTGTTCCTTCATTGCCTAAGTCTGGGCGGAATATGGCCGCCCTATTCATTGGACTACCAGTTCTGATTATTCATCCATGTCTAAATGTGGACGGATCCGATCAACAAATGAGTCCGTTCATGTGGAGGGTTAATTAGACTCGAGATAACACCCAAATAAAACAAACGCATAACATTATAACATAGAGCTGTAGGGACGGGTGATTATTCGCATTGTTTGAAGAGAAAAATTCTTACTTCACCTAGCAAACAGGTCAATTCTTGATAACGGATAACGACACATTGTTATCTACGTCCGATAACAACAGATACGTTCAAAATTAGCCGCCATATTGTTGGTTTACTCATCGTAGCATGCAGGACAACCCGCCATTTTGTCATATATTTTGTCATATTCATTTTCATCGATACGTAGTGGTTGTATGTTTTTTTTTAAACGAAGGAAGCTTTACGAAAAAGGCTCTCGGAGTAAAACTATAACAGTTATCGATTTTCATTCGTGTGTTGTTTTTTTGTGAATTAAAGGAGAACTGTTTCATCAGGATATTTGGATTTTTCATTTAAAGGATAATGGGCTATTCACAGGAATAAAATAGATGTGTTTTATGGAATAAGTGAACATTGTAATGAAGAATTGAAGGTGAGTATTGTTGTTTTTTTTAAATGATTAATTATTTGTTTGAGTTTCAATTGTTTTCAGTTTTAACACCAATCTTTCGGGTCATAAAAATTATCTTGGTTTAGCCACGGTGACTCAGAGATTATAGCACTGACTCACGGAGGAATTACGGGTTCAATCCCGGCGTTGGTCGAGAACATTCAAAAGGGAGAGAAAGATAAATGGGGTATAACGTCCACTCGGCACAAACTATGTCTTTTCGGGTATCTATGGTTTAAATAGGTTGGACTGGCGAAAGTTCAAAAGGATTTTCCAGACTGGTCACCTCTTTTCAGAACATCAAGTTTCTAGGGTCATTTATTGGGTCAACGGATGTAGTTTCGATTCCCCGGTTGTACGTGACAAGGGGTAGGGTCACATGTCCAGCATCTTGGGTTTTCTCCGGGAACTCCGGTTTCCTCCGACTAAAGATCACTACACGCCAGCGAATTATTGAAATAAAATTGAACAATAATGACTTAGTTTGTGTCGTTCTTTTTATCCAGTTAGATCTAATTGATAAGGTTATCTTCATGTTTGGCCCAAGGCCACGAGATGTGAAAAGGGCTAGCGCTAATTTCAATCCTAAAACCTAACCCTAGGCCTAGCCTAATGTTAACCCTAATGTACAATCTCTCCAACAATCACGTGCCCTGGCAGTATTTACATCTCAGCGACCTTGACGGGAATTGAGCTGGCCTTCACAAATAGAATTAGCCTTTTTATCCACAAGATATAAATAAATGGGAGGACTCAGATTACCGATATATCGATACAAGTCAGGTTTAACAATAACCGTCAAAATGTACAGGAATGTTGTTGGGTTTTTTTTTCTCATTATCTGATATATCGTGGGAAACAGTTTACCGATCTGATTTTTGTAACAATTACTGTATTGTTTCCTTGTGTGTCGTGACATGCGCGACTTTTACTAGATTTCATAACAAACTTGTAACCACACAGGAAAACTGACATTTTGTATTTTGGTTAAAATTATAAAACTTAGGATAGTTACATCTTATAAGAATTATCGGCTATCTTGGATTGATATGTTATTATCCAGTGATGGTACAGACGATTCAATTTTTGTTTTGAAAGATTAGGCAGAAGTCGGTTTGTTTTTACTGATTTTATGTTTAAGGTCAGAGGCAAGACGGATGGCCTGACAAGGACAACAATCCAGACGTTCGGACTGGACGAAAATCCGACATCCCGTGTACATATTGACGTGCACGTAAAAGATCCCTCGATAGTAGGAATTCGATATATAAGAGTAGACAGCAGAACCACTGTTCGGGCAAAATTTCCGTCATAGCACACTGTATGGGGTATGCCCGTCTTCATTAGCCCAGTTCGGAGCAGAACAGTAGGACGTTAAACTCCATTTTCATTTCATTTCATTTATCTATAGGTGGAGATATTTACCACAAATCGAGATCCAAAAAGGTCTCGGCATATTGGAGACGAGCAGAATAAGTCAGGTTTAGACATACCAATATATCAAATACGGCTGTTGTAATAGATCCTATTATACAACCACGTCATTCAAAGCAGGAGATGGAAGGCCGAATGATTAACAAGTGCGCGCTGTATTTATTATAAGTTCTCTCATTGAGTCAACTGGCGTGGTTTCGATTTCCCAGTTGTACGTGACAAGGAGTAGCGTCGCCTGTCCAGTCCCTTCGGTTTTCTCCGGGTCTTCCGGTTTCCTCCCACTGCTAGCGAATTATTGAAAAAAAAATAGAACCGTATTAGTCCCAAAAGTTTGTGTCGAGCGCATGCTTAACTCTCTCTCTCTCTCTCTCTCTCTCTCTCTCTCTCTCTCTCTCTCTCTCTCTCATACATTCTAGAATCTCCCTCTCTGGTTTAAACACCGCATATCTTTAACGTTTAACTCAATAACAAAAAGATAAATTTATATCTGCATTGAGTCACGGAATAGATAAAAAAAAAACTGAACAGCCGCATGTAGGATAAAACGATCCAGGGACACCGTGAGCCTATCCATGGATAACGTGCCCAAATCTAAGACTTTTGTACTCGGATTGGGTGTCAGAAAGTGTAGATTTGCTGGGAGGGAGGGAGCATAATGATCCACGCCCAGCTTACAAAGGATGAATTTCAATGACAGGTTTTTAGAACTTAATATTATTATATTATTTGGGTCATAACTGTATTATATTTGGGTCAATTTGGTGTCATACCGATATTAAGATTCGTGTAATCTCTATTTCAGATTAACGATGGAATTAAGATTATCCGTATTAGCTTGTTTATTACTACTAACATGTGTTAAAGCCCAGTTTGGTAAGTTCAAAATAAATGCTTTAACTGTATTTCGAGTCAAATATATATAGTCTGCTGATTTGTTAATACTTTTGTTTTTTGTTTTCTGAGGTTTTTTAAAGTATATTTCAGTTTTTGCAAATTAATAATGATAATACTTTAAACGCACATTATGCAAGACGTATATATCTGCTCATTGTTTAAGGCCTGAAATGTTATCTAAATTTTTGATTAGACATTAAACATACAGTATGCAAGAGCAAATTCTGCCTATTGTAGGTCATTCTGTAGGCCTGAAATGTTATAAAAACTATTAATTAGACATTAATTAACCTATTCAGCCCATAATGTCGAATGTAGCATGAGATATTTGTTGGATTGTAGTTCGATTCGCTGAACTATTTTCCTTCGTGATTTACCAATAAAAATGGATAACCGAGACTACTGGTTTTGTCCAACCGACTTGAGTAATGATGACCGAGGCTATGGGGTTCTTTCATTCGCTTACTTCTAAGTTAATAACGGATCAATTTGACTGAAATTATCAGCAAATTGCCTTTACATTATCTAGATTTTAACTATTGTAGTTAACTATTGCCAACTCGTTATCTAATCTCCCATAATGTATCTTTAATTAACTTATCCAGGCCATAATCAACTCTCGATGGCATCACTAGCCTGCGATATTTACTGGATTATGATCCGATTTGCTGCTCAACTTCCATTCATGATTTTATCATGAATTGGATAATTGAGACTATGTGGATCAATTTGACTGAAATCTTCACCACATTCTCTTTAAATTATCTAGTTTTTGACTATTATAGTGAAAACTGTCAGTTCATTATAATGTATCTTTGATATGTATACGTGTATATGATAGTAAAAAATGATTAGAAGAAGTATTAAATAGAAATTAAATAAAACTATTTTTTCCGAAAATCATTTTCTACTCAAATAGTGCAGAAAAAAATGTGTCACCAACCACCCCACCCTCGCCAGACCATTGCACGTCGGATTACGGGAATTACTGTATTATGACAGAGTGCCGGCTGACTTTAAAAAAATCATAGTTAAGCAAATCTCCATCTCTACCCAAAACCTTTGGTTTTATAACAGAATGTCCACTAAACTTGGTTGAAAATAATTCAGAAACAAGAAGGCTCCCTCCAAAGCCCACCTCAATCCCTCGTCAGCTTCATCCCATAACCTACAACTCTAGTTGTTCCAAGATATAATTTATAATATATGGGTATAGGTCTTTCAGTTCAGCTGATCCTAGTTTATGGGCCGAACTTCCGTATGGAATGAGCTTCCACGACAGATCAAGAATCAACAGACTTTAAATCAGTATAAATCCGCACTATAGACTTTCCTGTTTCGACAGTTGTACTAGTAGAACCATTACTAAAAACGTTTTGAGCATGTGTCACTATGGAGAAGACGCTATATAAAACCTCATTATTATCATATTACTGTATGTTAAACCCTTTCTATTTTTTACAGATTGTCCGCTGAACTGGGTGGAGTATAATCAGAGATGTTATAAGTTTACGTTCTATCCAACATTAACATTTCTTCAAGCTACTGGCGCATGTCAGGTAAGTTTTTAAAGCGGGAATTCCATATTTTCCAAGAAAGTCAAAACATATTTATTTCTATGTGTTTTGCTCAATAGGTTGTCAACTCATTATTATACAATCATAGGCATTATTTTCACACTTACAAATCCTTCACATCGGAAATAATAACACAATTACCGCCATTGTTTTTCCATTCCCCCATGCAATAGCTATCTTCAAACGTTTGAATTTACAGTTCAAAATGATATTTTTGACAATTTCTCAACTGGCAATGGTGAATTATAGGATTAATAGAATTATTCTTTAACAAAATAGGACTATTTATGGATACAATCTATTTTAAGGCTTTATTTTCATATATTTTAAAAATATAACTTAAAAATATGAAATTGCAGCTTTGATAAGTTTATATTTCTGTATTTCCTTGAACAATCTTATTCAAGAAATCCGGGGGCCTATTTCACGAAATTTTAACTAAGATAAATTCTAAATTTTAGTAATTTGATTGGATACTAATTAGGTTGATTTTAGTAATTTCATTGGATAATATTAGATTGAATTTAGGGTATAGCCAATGAAAATTGAAGTATCTACTAAAATTTAGATTTTATCTTTAGTTGAGATTTCTAGAAACAGGGCCCAGAACTATAAATTTGATACCGGATGTCCATAAGATGGTTCGAGGGGTTCCATATCGTTGTTGGCTCAGACAGTTTTTCGGGATTTTTCATTCAGTGATGTCACTTCCTAATTGCGGGTATTCCGGTTTCCTCCCACAGCTAAAGACTCCTGCGCGCAAGCGAATTATTGAAATGACCTAGTTTCTGTCAAGTGGCCGTTACCCCCTCTCTCTCTCTCTCTCTCTCTCTCTCTCTCGCTCTCTCTTTGGGGGGGGGGGACCATGCCCTTTTCCTAACTGGTGTTCACTCCTCTCTCTCTCTTTCTCTCTCTCCTCACCTTCTAGAATCTGACATTGTTATGTAATTGTAGGCAGATGGTGCCAGTTTGGTTAGTGTTGACGACGATGCTGAAAACGCCTTTATTTCCACCTGGTTGGACGAGAATGTTGTTGACAAGTAAGACCTCTCTTCTGTAAAACAATCTGTTTATATTACAAATATGTTACAAAATGTTTCTGTACACCGGCGAGGTCTTGTCAAAGTTAATAAATGACATATTATCTTAAACATTCATTATGGAACAGCTAAGTCTGCATATTGCAAATCTTTCTATGTTATGTAATTTATTAATTACACATTAGACAGGGTTCGATCCATGTTTTGCCAGAGAAAGCTCCCCAAGGATTGTCAACATGGTTTCTCCCTTGTCAGTGTTGCCAGAGAAATTATCTCCAAGCATATCCACGATCAACCCCCCCCCCCTTGTCAGTCGTGCAGAGGGCCTGGCAACAGCAGGGTTGAATTGAAAATCGAGTTCTCGTTTTTGCCGTTGGTGTGAACGTTACAGAATCATTGCCAGTTTGCATACGATATAAGAGTGGGCCATAGCGCCTCTACCAGGGCAAGTTTTGTTAACAACCCATTACATGGCGCAAGCCCTTCTTGATTCGCCAAGTCGATGCAGGAAAGCCTGTTTTACGAAATTTTAACAAAGATAAAATCCAAATTTTAGCAATTTCATTGGATTGATATTAGTGCATAGCCAATCAAAATTTGGATTTTATCTCTGGTTAAGAGTTAGAGAAAAAAAGGGCAGTGGACGTTCATTCCTATATCAAATTATTTCAGAAATATACGATTCTACACGAGTGGTATGGATATAGCTGGTAGCTATAGATGGGAGGGGGATGGCGTTATATTACTTAATGGTGGAGGTCACTGGGTTACAGATGTAGATTCCAGAAAAAAGGCAACACAAACACAGATAGTGTACCAGTTTGATCGTACGTTACATTTCTTGTTGTGTGCTATTCTCTCACCCAGATAGGGTTCCAGTTGTATCGTACGTTACATTTCTTGTTGCATGTTCTTCTCTTACCCTGATTCCAGCTTGATCATGCATAAAATTTCTCCTCTCTTACCCAGATAGTGTACGTTACATTTCTTGTTGGATGCTCCTGTCTTATCCAGATAGTGTTCTAGTTTGATCGTACGTTACATTTCTCACCCAGATAGTGTTCCAGTTTGAGCGTAGTTACATTTCGTTTTTATATGCTTCTCTGTAACACTCTTTAAAAGCGCATTGAAATATTCGAATATAAATGTAAAGTTTAGAAGATGATTTTTAAAAAAAAACTACGAATTTATCAATCATATAATTACATTAATATGTAATCTTTTAGAGGCATCCAGTTACAGGATAGAACAATTGCTTCATCAGGCCTGTCGGGGGGGGGGGGGGGGCTAACGCTTGCGCATTACATCATAAGGTTTGTTCGGGTCAAGTGACGTGGTTTTAATTCCCGGCTTATACTTGGAAAGGAGTAGAGAGAGAGAGAGAGAGAGAGAGAGAGAGAGAGAGAGAGAGAGAGAGAGAGAGAGAGAGAGAGAGAGAGAGAGAGAGAGAGAGAGAGAGAGAGAGGGGGGGTTAACGTCCACTCGACACAAACTAGGTTATTTCGGGACTAACATATGGTTTAATTTTATTTCAAATTAAACGCGTAGGGGTCTTTAGCAGTGATAGGAAACCGGAATACCCGCAGAAAACCCACGAGGTTGAATAGGCGACCCTGCTCCTTGCCATGTACAACCGGGGATTCGAAACCACGCCAGTTGACTCTATGGCAGGCCGTATGATACAGCGCACGCGCGCTAACCATTCGACCATCTAATCCCCCGGAGAGGAGTAGAATCGTCTGTCCTCCTGTTTCCTCCCACTGCCATGCAATTTAAATAAATTAAATTACCTAGTTTGTAACATCATCGGCGTGTATGTGACAGGGAGTAGAGTCGGCTGTCCAACCTCCTGGATTTTCTCCCGCAGCTAAAGATCCCGGAAATAAATTTTTGTACCGAAATGACCTAATTTGTGGCAAGTGGACCTTGTACCCCTTTTCGCCCCGCCTTTAGTAGCGTCTGGGCTACATTAAAGATCTATAATATATCGCAAATGAACATAAAGCAGGCGCGGATACAGAGGGGGGCGCACCCGGCGCACGCCCCCTCTATTTTTTGCGGTGGCGAACAATTTTTAGCTCCATATATTCTCACGGGAATGGAGAACAAAAACAGTTTAGGATGGAAATCGTAATTTACAGTACTAGTATGAAATTAGTCCTTGTGGGCATTTTAGTCCTCTGAAAAATCACGGGCCGGGCTTCGCACTCCCAAGTGGGTGCAGCACGCACCCCCTTTCTGAAAATCCTGGATCCGCCCCTGTAAAGTGAAATATGCCCCAAATATCATTGATAATGGGGGGTTTTTTGCAGGTATAGAGATGATAAATTTGAGTTTTATATAAAAACTAGAATATATATAAACATTTTGATATTAATTTCAGCCCTTACAAGCACCTTTCAATGGGGCTGGGCTGCTCGTATGAAAAGTCTACCATATATCTGTGAAATTAGCCAGGCAGAATCATACCGGATCAATGAAGCTGCAAGGGATTTCAGTAAGTTCATTTTATTTTATTGGGGGGGGGCATTTTTCTCTTATAGTTTAGGAATGGTGTTTGGTATGGGTACCAATTCAGAAAGGCGATGATATTGTTGAAACTAGGCCCTGAGTGGGTTATTCTGCTTTCGTTCTTTTTTCACATTACTTTATTTTGTTGGTGTGTGGGTTATAATGACATATATCAAAGCCGGACCAAAACCCCTAAATACAAAACGGCGGACACCAATTTAAACGGAGTAAACTAGTATAAAACGGAGTAAAGTCAATATAAAACAAAGTAAGTCAATATAAAACGTAGTACACTAACATGAAACGGCGAACACTAGTATAAAACGGAGTACACTAATTATAAGATGGAGTACACTAATTATAAAGTGGAGTACACTTTATATGAAATGGAGTACACTAATACAAAACGGAGTACATCAATATAAAACGGAGAACGCCAATATGAAACGGCGAACACTAATATAAAACGGAGAACATTAATTATAAAAGGGAGTACATCAATATAAAACAGAGAACATTAATATGAAACGGCGATCACTAGTATAAAACGGAGTACATTAATTAAAAAACGGAGTACACCGATAGAACAGTGAACACTAATATGAAACGGAGTTTGTCAAAATATAACACACTACACTAGTATAAAACGGAGTAAACTAATATATAAAACGGGGTACAGTAATATAAAACTGAGTACACTAAATATAAATCGGAGAACACTAATATAAAACGGAGAAAATTAATTATAAAATGGAGTTCACTAATATAAAACGGAATACACTAATTATAAAACGGAGTAAACTCATTATAAAACGGAGTACCGTACCCTTATTATACACTGGAGTACACTAATTATAAAATGGAGTACACTTTGTTATGGTACTCCTTAAAGATGCAATGTACAAGTGCTAAATCTGCGTTATGCATGTTTTTTCTGGCCTCAAATGCTATATAAACGATTATTTATACATTTAATTACGCGGGATATTTAATGGTTGGGATATTAAATGGATAAAATCACTCGCCCTATTTACTCCGTACATGACAGAATAAAGACATTTTCAATAAATTAACTACATTTTTCGTTATCTATTTTTGAACTACTTTACAAACTATTTTACATAAGGCATATTTTAACTCAGTTGTCAACCAGAAACATGTTGTGGTTTTTGTTTTGTATTGTGCAGCATATGGTACAACAATTCTGGATGAATCACTGGTGGAAAAGGGGCCCAAAATTATAGAGGAACCCGAATCAGTTCTAATCATTAAGGGGTCACCAACAATACATATCGAGTGTGCAGCAGAAGGAGTTCCGAATCCAACTTATTACTGGTACAGAAATTTTGGCACGGTCAATCAGACACTTGTCGATCAGAGCACTAGCGACCGGTACACAATCACCAATGGTCGATTAACCATGGCCCATCCGGATCTAGAATTTGATCCTGGAGATTACCAATGTGTTATAGAAAACAAATTCGGATCCATTTTAAGTAATCCAGTTAGAATTGTAGCCGGATGTAAGTTCTGGTATTTTTCTGTTATTAATTTTTTTTATTTTCTTTATTCGTTTGTGCCTTTTTTTAGCAACAATTTAAATGAAATTAATTTCACATATGGAGAGAGAGAGAGAGAGAGAGAGAGAGAGGGGGAGGGGGAAATGAGGTTTAACGTCTCTCTCTCTCTCTCTCTGTCTCTCTCTCTGGGGGGTTGGGATGGCCTAGTGGTCTAGAGTGCCGCGCTTCGACCTCTAGCTGGCCGGTCACCTCTGGCTTGCGGCTGTGGTTTCGAGCCCTTGTGTGAGCGTATGTGGCATGGAGATAGGGGCGCCTTCTCAACCTCGTGGGTTTCCTCCGGGCACTCCGGTTTCCTCCCACTGCTAAAGACCCCTACGCGCAAGCGAATTATTGAAATAAAATTAAAAACCATATGTTAGTCCCGAAATGACCTAGTTGTGTCGAGTGGACGTTAAACCCCATTTCTCTCTCTCTCTCTCTCTCTCTCTCTCTCTCTCATAATTGTTATTTTTCTATTGTTTACCGTTAGCAATCGGATTAAAATATAGATATATATTTTCGTTTTTTATACGTCCGAAGGCCTCAACTACATAAAGGACGAAACGAATTAGGATCTGTGTTTTAATCAAATTGATTTATTGTTGGTAATGAACATGAATGTAATATTAATCTAATTTGGTCGACATCTTTCTATTTCCCCATGTCAGTTTTATCTGAGTTTTCCAATGAACCACAAGGAACAGTCAATGGTTACCAATATCAAGGTACTGTCATCAACTGTAACACACCTGCTTACAATCCAGGTAAATTTAGAACTCTTACACGGTAATTAAATCAGGGAGAGGGGTTTTACATAGGCGTAGTCTGCTCCTCAATCAACCTGAATAAAAACATGGTTTTTTTTAAAAAAAATAACTCAATATATACCTAAGCTCTTTTCCGGTAACGCAGGAGTGTGATTGAATCGCTCTCATGGTGATGGCTTAAATCAGGCAATGCACATGTCAACTTAGTCACACCCCCCCCCCCATCAAATCTCGCCCAATCGAAATTATGTCGCTTCGTTCTGAAAGCGACGGGGCGATTAGATATGGGGTTAAACGCCATGTGCTAACCATGCAGTGTGACGTGGGAGAATTTTGCCTGGACAGCGACGTTTCCGGGAATTCAGAGTGTTGACTTATTATTCTTTTTCTGTAATACGTGGAAATTTGAACTTTTTGTCGGTTACCTTGAACTATAGGTGAGAAAAAGACAAATTGGTGCCTTCGAGAACGAACGACGTTCTGTAGAGTTCAGAAATATATTTGTTGGTGAAACGGGGGTTGGGGTCGCTAAAGAGGAGCGTATAAACGACAACTAAAATAATTAGAACGTGTTTTTCTTTCAGAGGTGTTGTTTTCGTGGTATAAAACCGATACTCGTTATTTTGTGAGACCACGGCTGAACCCCCACATGTTTATATCGAGGAATGGTAAGCTGTACTTCTCCGAGCTTCAACCCAGTGACCATGGTCAATATTTCTGTGTGGTAACATTGACGGCACCAGCAGGTCAACGAGTGGCCAGTCAACAACGACCAATGGAAACTAGTCTTGGTATCGGATTGACTGTCACTTCAGAAAGTGAGTTGGCTTTTATTTTTAAAATCGAAAATGACGTCGTTGCCGCCATATTGGCGAAGTCTGTCAATCGATTAGCGGTTGTCCATGGAATAACCATGCAAAGTTTACCTGTCGAACGTACTTGAAGTGAGCGAGCATTGAGGCTTTTTACGAAGAGATTCGCCACCAAGAAGAAATGAATTGAAATGGAATTTATAGTCCTACTGTTCTAGGCAAATGAAGAAGGGCATACGCCATACAGTGTGCAATGGGGGAAATTTTGCCGGACAGCGCCTCTACGGCCTACTCTTAGTTCGAAGTCCAACTGTCAAGGGTTCCTTTACATGCATGCCAATGGATACATGGGGCCCCTTTTTTTATTGCATCCCACTGACACACAGGCATTTGAAGGGATTAAAATAAATTAAAATAAAACTTCTTACCACTGCTTAATACAAGAATACAAGGTAAGTCAGACGCCATCTTTGTTTTGACTGATTTACCATGTATCGTCTGATATCATCTCACAATACTCACTAGTTCTAACACTTCATGTCATTTTTATTGCTAACGAGACTTTATTTGATTATTATTCACCTTCCGATGTAATTAAATTGGTCATTTAACACTGTTATTGATAACAAATCAAACTTGAACCGCTATCATTTATCGACGATCAACTTCCCGAGACCGGAAGTAACCCGAAAAAAGGTCAAAAGAAGTCTGTATCATTACTCGATATGTGCATAGGAACTGGGTGATCAAGTCTCGCTCATCAGCGGCCACGTTTCGTAGGCTTTATCACGTGATAGAACTTACGAAGTGAGGCCGCTGTTGAGCGAGACTTGATCACCCAGTCCCTATGCACATATCGAGTAATGATAGGTTTATAAAGGGACTGGGTGATACAGACTTCTTTTGACCTTTTTTCGGGTTACTTCCGGTCTCGGGAAGTTGATCGTCGATAAATGATAGCGGTTCAAGTTTGATTTGTTATCAATAACAGTGTTAAATGACCTATTTAATTACATCGGAAGGTGAATAATAATCAAATAAAGTCTCGTTAGCAATAAAAATGACATGAAGTGTTAGAACTAGTGAGTATTGTGAGATGATATCAGACGATACATGGTAAATCAGTCAAAACAAAGATGGCGTCTGACTTACATTGTATTCTTGTATTAAGCAGTGGTAAGAAGTTTTATTTTAATTTATTTTAATCCCTTCAAGTGCCTGTGCACTGACACTGACAAGGAGAACCACGTCGAAAAAAAAATTCCGATGAGCATTCTCGGACAACACATCTGATAGACCTTCGGTTTTATCCCCCTGAAATATAATACTCCGCGAGCCACCGTGGTAATAGTAGGAGCACTAGTAATAGTAGTAGGAGTAGTACTAGTAGTACTCGTAGTAGCAGTAGTAGTAGTAGGTGTAGTAGTAGCAGGAGCAGTAGCAAACGTCCGTAATGTCTAAATATTGCAATGTCCTAAATTACAGATGCCAACGAGTACGGCCCATTGATACATAATGACTTTCCAGCCGCCTTTCCATCGCCACCCATGAGAGGAAAAGATTTAAGATTAGAGTGTTTTGCTTATGGAAAGTAAGTATAGTTACATTTAAGTATGATTTATATTTTATATATAAAAGTATAATTAATAAAAACATAATCAATAAAAGTACCATTAAATGGTTAGCACGTTTTAAGATTAGAGTGTTTTGCTTATGGAAAGTAAGTACAGTTACATTTAAGTATGATTTATATTTTATATATAAAAGTATAATTAATAAAAGCATAATCAATAACAGTATCATTAAATGGTTAGCACTGGTGCGGTTTCGATTCCCTAGCTGTACGTGACAATGAGTAGGGTCGCCTCTCCTACCTCGTGAGGTTCATCTGGGTCCTTACTCCCAATGTTTCCTCCCACTGCTATAGACCCATATGCACAAGCTACTTGGGCTAAGCAGAGTTATAAGCAGTTTGATAAGCATAAAGATATAAGTGCGAATACTTAATGAGGGTCATCTATTTATTTTGTTGATTTGTTCATTAAATATTACCAATTGAGGCCAATGTATATGCAAGACTACAAATGGATTTTACATGGAGTATTTTGAGTCTCACTGTTATATTAAAGATTACCAATGTATTATTCAATAATGCATATAATGAACGCTGATATACACGATGTTGCAACATTCATATAAGAAATGTTTAAAAATAGGCATTAAATACCTTTTGTTATGTAAGGTCTAATATATACCTCACAAGCATTATTAATATAATTTAATATACTTTTAGACATCTATGTAAATCTTACTATATGTTCTTTGGTAAATAACACAAATTTATATGAAAAACAATCACTGAGTTTATTTCACACGACGTTTCAACAAGTTCCTCACTTGAGAACGACAAGAGGAACTTGTTGAAACGTCGTGTTCAGTTACTAAATGCCGTATAAGGATTTCATGTTCTTTTGTTTATTATTGTATTGTAATTTGTATTGTATATACCATGTAGTTGTTATTATTATTATTAAAGATTACCAATGTATTATATTATTATTTTTAAAGATTACCATTGTATTATATTATTATTATTAAAGATTACCAATGCATCATATTATTATTATTAAAGATTACCAATGTATTATATTATTATTATTAAAGTTTACCGATGTATTATATTATTATTATTAAAGATTACCAATGTTTTATACGTGGGATAGAGAGGAATATGGATTACCAGCGAATGTATCTTATGAAGATGCGAAACGTGTTATGATAATACACGATGTGAAACTGGAAGACAGCGGAAATTATGTCTGTCACGTTAAACGTGGAGAGACAGCATCAGCCAGTAAAAACATATTTGTTGCCATTGAAGGTAATGAGAAAGAGAGAAAAATGGGGTTTAACGTTAGGCCATTTAGGAATTAACATGTGGTTCATTTTTTATTTCAATAATTTCCTTACTTACATGTAGGGGTCTTGGGAGAAAACCCACCGTACAAGCGGGGAATCGAAACCATGCCACTTGAACTTGACTTAATGACAGAATGACAGACCTCCTTGAAGGCATTAACTGTTCGGCCACCTAATCCCAAATTGAAGGTGAAACTATCAATATTAAAAAGTATCGTATTATTATGTCGCAAGTTAAAGATCCCCTGAAATTTGTATATCGCAATACGAGATGGTCATGGCGCTGCCTTGTCAAGATTCCCTCCACCCCCGCCAAACACATGGTGATGGTAGAACTGACAATAGTTTATATCAGGGATTCACGGAGAAGAAGCCTGGCACACGAAACATATGCTGTCTGTCTACAATTACCTCCCCTTGAGGACAAACACTAAGCTAGTTGACAGACATTTTGAATCCTTAAGCGACGATTTTAGTCGAAAACGCAAAGTAAAATTAGATAATTTTGAGAAGTATTTTATTCCACTTCCATTTTCCTAAAAATAATGACATTGAAAATATGTATTTGGTCTTTCTGTGTATAAAACGGATTAAAAGAATACATCAAGTTTTCAATATGGTGATAATTCTGGACAGAGATCTACTCTTAAAGTAAATACCGGTAGTTCTCTTTGTTCAGAATTGGGACCGGGGGGGGGGGTCACTAAAGAATTAAGTGAAATGAAATGAAATAGGGTTTTACGTCCTTCTGTTCAAAAGACGGGCATACGCTATGCAGTGTGCTATGGGTGGAGAATTTTGTCTAGTCATGTATCGAATTCCAACTGGCAAGGGATATTTTACTTGCGGGGTTTCGTCTCATCCGAACGACTAGACGACTGTCCTTGCTAGACCCTCTGTTCTGGGAACTGCACTACTGACAAGGGAAAACTACTAAAGAATCAAATGGTTATGTCCATTTTAGTATTGACGTGACGTCATTGTTGATGAACTGGAGAGACGGTACACGCTAAATTTGATCATAAGCTAGAAACACCTGTCCCTGGATTATATGATACTTTTAACAGCCCCTTAAATATCCATTAAAAGTGGTGTGTCTTAATAAGAAATGATCATGGCGGTAGGAGCACCATATGTCCAATTTAGTGAAAGGATGCCGAACTGACCGGGCTTCCTTGGAAATGCTTGCCAGAACACCTGCATACACTTCTGGTTTATAGTTAAGATATTTTTAGTTCTTTGTTATTAATACAATCTTCTCTACAATTTTATTTCAGCGGAACCTTATTTCATGTATCCTTTAAAAGACCAACACTTAGATAAAGGTAGTTCGGTGTCGTGGCGATGTCAGGCAATCGCTGTACCCATAGCAACATACACGTGGTTTAAAAACAGTAAGCCAGTAGAATCTGTTCCGGGTGATATCGAGGTCCAAGGGAATGTGCTGGTCATACACGAAGCTGATAAACGTCACGAAGGAATGTACCAGTGTTTAGCTAAAAATAGCCATGGATCAACGTACAGTAATGCTCAACTACGAACACTAAGTAAGAAAACATCAAATTCATAAATAACCTAGCGAATGAAATAGGGGTTTACTTTCTACCATCATGCACCGACTCATAGAACGCTCGGTCTTCTGCACCTGACCTGGGCTAATGGAAGGCAGGCGCATACGCCATACAATGTACACGGGACCTCAGTTTTTCGTCCCATCCGAAAGACTAGACAGCTGTCCTTGTCAGGCCCTCCTTCTGCATCACTGGCAAGGAGAAACCACGCCGGAAAATCGAGATGAACTTTCTCGGCCAATGCAGGGATCGAACATCCGACCTCCAGGCTAGCGAGCCAGCGCCTTACCCACTTAGCCACCGTGATTCCTATGTTTCTTGTAGATTAAAGCTCCAAAAGTAATAAATATTGTGGTAAAGGGAGATAACTACCAAAAGGTTTGGGAATTTCAGACCAATCTAGCAACGGCAAGGTATTGTAAAACCCGCAGTCGTTGCTTCTGGAACCTAATACATAATGAGCTAATGAACTGTGCTGTGATGGTAAGTTTGTCCCAACGCAGGGATCGAACTCGGCATCTCGGGGTTACTCAGCCAGCTCAATAGTGAACGAGCTATCATAGCCCCTTTAACCGTCTTCGTTGTCAGTTGCTTGGGTTCCAGTATTCCAGTAACATTTGAAATAATATGCACTGAGGATTATCCTCCCGTTTCTATATATCCGAGGAAATAAACATAGCTTTAATTTAAGCGGATTTAATGGGTTATCCTCAAGAGGCTGGACATTCATGACATCATTACTTTTTTTCTCATCCAAACTTTCACATCCTTTTATCTAGGAAGTTCATATTATCACCTCTATTGTCATGTTTGAAAAATAAATAAATTAATATCCTTTTTATTTCAGATTTTAAACCTACCTTTTCCAAACACCCCCTGGAGACAACAGTAGCCACACAGGGTGGTAATCTTACCATTGTTTGTTCACCGGAAGGCGCTCCATATCCTACTATCACGTGGTTAAAGGATGGGTCACAACTCTCGGTAACTCAAGGCGGAGTGGGTAGACTGATGCAGCTGCCGAATGGTTATTTGCTGATAAATGATCTAACTCAGAGTGATGCTGGCGTGTATACTTGTGAAGCTTCTAACGATCTCGGAAAAGACAGTTCTTCAGCTAGAATATATGTTACATGTAAGTTGGTGATTTATTAACCCTATCCCTAGTGCCCTTTATACACATGGGCGTGTACGTAAAATAACCCCTGTAAGATGTAATTCGATATAAGAGTAGGCAGTAGCACCGCTGTATGGCATATGCCTGTCTTCATTAACCCAATCACTCCACCCGTCTACAGATTGCTGTTCACCACTCGGCAAACCTCGGCAGATTCCGGTTCCCTACATCTAGCCTCGGCTCTATGACAGTAAGTGATATGTACCTACACCCATACATTTGCGATGCGGCTACCGGTTTACTTTTACAGGAAAACTTGCCGCTTTTACAAAAAAGTTCCAAAGATGGCGTCTTTTGTAGAGTGTGTAGAGTTTTCGTTGCAAATTTGTCCTTTGTTTAAAGATAAACTTGAAAGACAAACAGCTTCAGACATTGAAAGCTATGTACGATTGTCAAGATTGTATCTCTATTCCTACAAAACACAAAGCAACCATGGGCACAGCCATTTTTAATCCGGGACGTTTAAAGTAGTTCCAATATGGCGGAATTTGTCATACAGCCGAGGTTAGATTGTACCGGAATCTGCCGAGGTTTGCCGAGTGTGCTGTTCATGTAAAAATAATCTTTGGCGATAACTATGGTAATAGAATTTAGTACTGGAAATAAAATGTGGTACTACTGTAGTCCTAAATTCAAACCCCTTCGACGGGTGTCGTACACGAGGCTGACTAATTTCTGATGTATTGTTATTTCAGCTCGAACAACCTTAGTGAAAACCCCAACCAATCAGTTAGTGTTAATAAACAACACGGCCTTCTTCTACTGCCAGGCTTCCTATGATCAAGCTAGACACGACCTGGCGTACGTCTGGTATTTCTATGATAGACGTATAGACTTGGACACTGAGCCACATTTTACTGTTGTAAGTAATTCATTGTTTAAAGTAATATGATATAATGGTGAATTGAAAATTGGGCCCCAAGTACAGTTCAACATGGCGGTCCGCATAGTAATGAATACTAAATCTAGGTGGTGTGAAGCTAGCTTGATTTTCGTTTTTGGATATAGCTAAGTTGCTCGTTTTTCGATATTGGCGAATAATGAAAAACAAGTAGCTCGTTTTTCAATATTGACAAATATTACAGTGAGACTTTGTGGGGATTGAGTCGGATGAGTATCTCTGTTGAAAGGGCTCGACTAAAGCAAATAACGATGGGTAATTTTAAAAGCGCCAAGAAACAGCACACGGCTCTCCAGGAATTCATTATGATATCACGGTCAAGTTGAGTACAACATGACTGTCGCATATTGATTGAATCTTAACCTGGGTCCAATTTACCCGTCTGAAAAGGGTTAGGATTGGAGCTTATAGGGTTAGAGTTTTTATATATTGGCAAATAACAAAAACAAATGGCTCGTTTTGCGATAATCAAACCTGAATCTCGAAAATGCAGATTTAATGGATGTATATCTACAGATTTTCACCAAAACACATTAAACCAGTTCATAACTGATTGTACGTTTAGAAATTCGACTGTTAGAATATTGTAGTTTTCAAGTGGTTCACAATCCCTCAAATAACTTTATTAAACAGAAATAAGGATATAATTTTTTTCAGGGAACACGTGACACTTTCCATGGATTATATATACGATATGCTCAGTATACACATCAGGGTATTTATAAATGTGTAGCCCAGACTCCCCAAGATGCTTCATCTGCTAGTGCTTATCTTACAGTCTATGGTAAGTCATAACCTTCTTTGATAACTCAGAGGATCACGGTGGCTAAATGGGTAAGGCGCTGACTCGATCTCTGCATTGGCCTAGAAAGGTCATCCCGATTTTCCGGCGTGGTTTCCCCTTGTTAGTGATGCAGTCACCATATAGTCGTTCGGAATGAGACGAAAAACCGAGGTCCGGTGTATACATTGGAGTGTACGTAAAGGATCCCCTGACAGTTGGAATTCGATATAAGAGTAGGCCTTATTGCCGTTGCCCGGGCGTATGCCCGTCTACATTAACCCAGTCGGGAAGCAGAACAGTAGGACTTTAAACCCTATTTCATTTCGTTGATAATTCAAGGGGTTGGTTGGCCGAAGGATTAACGAGTGCTCGTTGGATCAAAAGATCGGTCATTGACAAGGAGTAGAGTAGTCTGTCCAATCCCGTGGGTTTTCTCCGGGTCCTTCGGTTTACTCTCACTGCTAAAGACACCAATTGAAATTATTGTAATAAAATTGAACCATATGTTAGTCCTGAAATGACCTAGTTTGTGTTGAGTGGACGTTAAACCTCATTTCTATTTATCCATTTTCATTGATTCGGTTAGATTTAGATTACAGATTTCGTTTCGCCTATTAGTTCCCGATTGACCTATAATGAAATTGTATAAATAAGAAAATTAGGGTATATTAAATTCCATAAAATAGAGAAGTCTAGCACCGAAATGAACATTAGAAATGATGCGACCAGTCCTGACAGTGGTTGCGTGCTGAATGACGTTACGACGATAGTCTACCAAATGACGTCATAAGTTAGAATGGCAAAAGGGCGATAACCCCGATAGAATGAGAAATCATCATTCCTTTTCGTCTCTATAAAACAGAGGAGCCTAGCGCTGAAATGAGCAATAGAAATGATGTGACCAGTCCGGACAGTGGTTACTTGCTAAATGACGTATCGACGATAGTCTGCGAATTGGCGTCATAAGTTAGAATGGCAAAAGGGCGATAACCCAGATAGAATGAGAAATCACCTTTTTCCTCTTTCGTCAACTGCTGTCAATTTATTAATATAAATCGCATTATTTATGTAATCAAACTGGGGTGTTAGCATTGACTGCTTGTTTCAAATTCACTGTCGAACGAATTTCAGGACCACCTGGCGAACCAGCGGGAGTTTATGCCAAAAACGTCAACAACGATAGGAGCATAGATTTAAAATGGACGGCAGGACTGACTCATGGGAGTTCTATATTACAATATAGAATAGAATATTTAAATGTATATGATATGGTCTGGCGAGTTTACAAGGATAGTAAGTATTATAATAGACTTTTGGCAAGTGTTTTTCCCATCCGTATTACGTATCCATGTCGTCACGTGATACGGTGCATCACAGGAATCCGACCTTCTATCCGTATATGCATACATCATACCGAACAAGATAAGATATGATTTACCTGCTCTCGCTTCGGCATGGATTCAAGGACAAACGTCAACAAACGGAAATAATGCCAATATTGGAAACAAGTGGCTATAAGATCGTTTTGTGGGGAATATTTATGAAAATCTAAAAGGCTGGATTGAAGATTACCTGACTATAGGAATAGTTGAGAAAAAACGAGCCGAAGCGATAGCAGGTAAAATCGAGGCTTCAACAGGCATTGCATGCCTGATCTATTTTTATTATGTTGTCTAGTTCGGTATGGTGTATGCATATATATATACGGGTAGAAGGTCAGATTCCTGTGGTTGCATCAATGTAGTTTTAGAGTTTTGGCAGATTTTCGCGCCGCATAGGTATGGGTAGTTGAGCACGAGGGCAGTTATCAACCAAGATCAACTTCAGTACTAGTCAAATGTCTAGTCTTCAAATTCACGAAGGGAGTAAAGTCGCTCGACATGCGCTTAGCTATTTACAATTTTTAGAAATAAGTTCATCTAAATTTTCCGGAACTGTGGGTAACCACCAAGAAACATCAACGCTGATTGGTTAATCAAATGTATGACGTCATACGGCCAGAAGTCGCTCGTATGACCTTTGACACGACCCTCCACTACAACCGGTCTTCGAAAGTATAAAAAACGAAACGAAATAAAGATGTGTATTTTAATGAGATTATTTATTGTTAAACAGATATAGACATAACAGACACAGTTTTAACAGACGGACCAAGTAAATATGGCTACACGGTGGACAATTTGAGTCCGGGTACCCAGTATAGTTTTAGAGTTACAGCCTACAACATTAACGGTTACGGTGAACCAAGCGTGCCATCAAGTAAGTTAAGTTTATATAGTCGCTCACTGTCTTTGTAGTCCTGTAACGGTGAATCTCTTTCTTTCATCTTTTGGGTATATTCTTTGCACGGAATAACTTGCGGTCTGAAAGTCGGGACAGGGCGGGTTTGGATATATATTGGGGAATTTGGGGGTATTCTTCTGAGAGTTTTTCTTTAAACCTGTAACGGGATTTTTCTTCCAGAGTAGGGTTTTTTCCCTATAAGACATAAGGTTTTTCTTACGGGAATTCTGGGATATTCTTATTTTACGTACATGTAAACATAGACGATTTAAAACCAAGAAAAAGTCCTTGGTTTTGGTTATATTCTTGAAGAAAGTCTTCAGAAAACCTCGAAAGAAAAAACTTGGTCTACCGGCCTCGTGTTTTCTTTTTCTTGAGTTTTTTTCGTCAGTCTTTCGTTCTCCTGCATAACCTCGGTCTCGGGCTTAATCCCATTAAAACACCAATAGTTGTCATGAGAGATATTAATTGCTTCACTCTAAGCCGAGACAACCTTATTTTAATAACCTCTATAGCCTCGATTGTCATTGTTAGAGCTGTCACGATAATTCAAATCCATTGAAAATCGGACAGATAAGATGACATCGTGATTCGTGAGTTAAGGTCTTTTAGTTAATAAATGTCTAATTAATAGTTTATATGACATTTCAGACCTAAGGAAAGACCTGCAATAGGCAGATTTACCTCTTGTATAATGCATACCTAATCAATAGTTTATATAAAATTTCAGACCTAAATAAAGACCTGCAATAGACAGATTTAGCTCTTGCATAATGTATGTTTAATGTCTTTCCAGAGTTTTATGCCATACCAGCTGCTGCCCCAGTTGACGTTGTACAGGGTGTCGGTGGTGGAGGAGGAAGTGTCGGGGAACTCAGGGTTCAGTGGGAGGTAAACACAAAATACATAAAACTACAATAAAATAAAACCAAGTACGAACAATCCAAACCATTAGACAAAATACAAAGTCTTAAACTAAATTGTAAAAGGCAAAAATAGTGTAATCAGCAAAGGATTGTTCACCGTGTACAAAATACACGACAAACAGTTGTAACTGGTGTCAGGAAGAGTAAGCTTACCCTGTCTGGTGCCACTCCCAAAATAGCCGCATCCAAACCACTACATGTTGGATATTAAAAACGTATCTAGATGAGTTTTCTTTTCCAACTAAGAAATGTATGAATATGTATTTTTGAGATCATAAGGTCTTTTATTAAGACATGGGGCGCGGTTTCGTCGCCCGTTTAACCCCGATGCATACAGATGTATGTTTTATATTCTATGTAATTCCAGAAATATTTTAAAGTTTATTTTTTATGTAGAAATTACCTATAGGGCAACACGGTGGACCAGGTCTACATTATAAAGTTTATTGGAGAAAGAAAGGCAATATTTATGGCAGGTGGCTGGTATCGGTAAGTAAGAGTTATCGGCCTTGTATTAAGAAAACGGGACAGTGAAATAAGGTTTCAAGTCGTCCAACTTGTGTGCACGGATCCGGATAACGTCATTTCCGGCTACGTGCACCCCCCCCCCCAAAAAAAAAATAAGGCCCCACCATCCCAAAAAATAATTTGACAATCTTTCAATCATAAAATAATACACTTGATTATGACCACACAGTGATGCTCTTAAGGCACTGATCAGTCAGTCGGTTTTAAGGGAGCCAACACGCCAATGAGTTCATTTGCCCTGATCCAAACTTTCTGATATCACTTACGAGGAGGCTATGGCGCCCCACCACTCTGCTGCATCCCCAACTTTTCAAATCCTACACACGGTCCTGCAATGATGGATACCTTGCTTTGCCCGACACCTGACAAGTGTAGCTGTGTGTTTATAAGTGTCACGTGTTGCCTGTTTAGCTATGTGCTTATATTTATAAAAAGGAGTCACCCATCTGTAGCACGTTAAATAAGTGCTTATGTTTATATAAAGGGTCCATTTGTAGCACGTTTAGCTAAGTGATTATGTTTATATAAAGGACCCATTTGTCGTACTGTTCTGCTCCGACCTGGACTAATGAAGACGGACATACGCCATACAGTGTGCTGTAAGGGAAATTTTGACCGGACAAATTCCAACTTATATCAAATTCCAACTGGCAATGACTCGTTTACTTGCATCCCAATATGTATACATGACATCGGTTTTTCGTCCCATCCGAACGACTAGACAGCTTTCCTTGTCAGGCTCGAGGGGTTGGATGGCCGAATGGTTATGACGCGCTTGCTGTATCGTAAAGCCTGCCATTGAGTCAACTTGCGTGGTTTCGAATCGCCGGTTGGTCACCTGTCCAACATCGTGGGTTTTCTCCGGGTCCTCCGATTTCCTCCCACGACTAAAGATCCCAACGCGCAAGCGAATTACTGAAATAAAATTAAACCATATGTTGGTCCCGAAATGACCTAGTTTGTGTCGAGTGGACGTTAAACCACATCTCTCTCTCTCTCTCTCTCTCTCTCTCTCTCTCTCTCTCTCTCTCTCTCTCTCTCTCTCTCTCTCTCTCTCTCTCTCCAGGCCCTCCTTCTTGGTATAACTATGTGTTTTGTTTATACAGGATCCACCTGTATCCGGTGAGAAGGAAGAATTTATCACTATAATAGAATATAAGAATTATTATATCGAGTATGAAGTGAAAGTAGGAGTAGTAAATGATCTGGGAGCTGGACCAAATTCTACAGTAGTTGTTATATTTTCAGCCGAGGACAGTAAGTATTATAGGTTAATATTACAAGGGACCACTTCGTAACAAAACACAGCACAAGTTATATGGATATAACTACTTCTCTATAATTTAATAACGATGTTTCGTAACACATACAGGTCACATTTTCAAGTTAATCACAAATATCCATCTAGTCAGCCTCTTTATACATATTTTGGCTTACACCAACTTAATTAATAATCAGAAGAAACCAATAAAATAACTATAGAGTCGTAGTTATATCCATATATACCTTGTGTTAGCGCTATGTAAAACAGGGATAGAGCAAGACTGTGATACCCAATACCGTGATACAGTAATGTCTGCGAAATGTTGAAAGCTTTCATTATCCATACTTTTGACTGGCTGTCTATTTATTGGCAATGGGATTGTGATCGCGGTTTTTCTATTTGTCGGGTTATCTGGGGTCGAACGAGCCCTGTTTGCACATGTTTATATATATCAAGGGGCGTAACCAACGTAACCCGGGGCTGGGTGCTGACTCGTTGTGGGCGAGTTATGACATGACGTTACCTTTCCAAGATGGCTATTATTCAATTCCTGGTGCATCATACGGTCTGCTATTGAGTAAACTGGAGTGGTTTCAAATCCCCGGTTGTACGTTGAAACGATCGCCTGTCCAACCTCGTGGGTTTTCTCCGGGTACTCCGGTTTCCTCCACTATTAAAGACCCCTACGCGCAAACGAATTATTGAAATAAAATTAAACCATATGTTAGTCCCGAAATGACCTAGTTTGTGTCGAGTTAACGTTTAACCCTCTCTCTCTCTCTCTCTCTCTCTCTCTCTCTCTCTCTCTCTCCAGGCCCTCCTTCTTGGTATAACTATGTGTTTTGTTTATACAGGATGTTCGTGGCAAGGTCTAGGGTCGCCTGTCTAATCTCGTGGGTTTTCTTCGGGTACTTCGGTTTCCTCCCACTTCTAAAGACCCCTACGCGCAAGTGAAGCATTGAAATAAAATTAAACCATATGTTAGTCCGAAATGACCTTGTTTGTCCCGACTGGACGTTAAACCCATTCTCTCCTCTCTCTCTCTCTCTCTCTCTCTCTCATTTCCTGGTGCATACAGTACACAGGTTCTTCTGTAAATCAGATAGGGTCTATTCAGTAATGATGGCGGCCATATTGGAATTCGACGTTTCATACCTATATTGTTCTCTACTTGTAACAATTTCAGTGCCACTTGCGACACCGGCTAATGTGAACGGTCAGGAGCTTAACGCCACAGCAGCTGACATATTCTGGGTTCCATGTCCAGACGATCGAGAACATATGAAAGGCCGTGTTCTAGGCTATCAGGTAGCGTTTATCTTCCAGTAAATCAATTTAGGAAACGGAAATGAAATGAAATGAAGTGAGGTTTTACGTTCTACTGTATTATTCGGCTAGCGGAAACAGCTGTCTAGTCGTTCGGAGTGGATTAAAAGCCGAGGTCCCGTGTATACATTAGCGTGCACGTCAAAGATTCCTTGGCAGTTGGAATCCGATATAAGTGTAAGCAACAGAACTGCTGTCCGGGAAAAATATCCTCCATAGCACCGTACTCGTCTTCATTAGCCCAGTCGGGGCAGAACAGTTGGACGTAAAATCCCATTTCATTTCGTCTTTTTCAATTTTATATGGCTAACTTGCGAGCAATTGCAAAGTATGGGTCGACTTTCTATAGTTCATTAACTCGCTTGGTGCAAAAAGTTCATAGACTAATGGAGAATTTCACTTGGAGGTTAAAGATAGATCTATTTGAAAATGATCGAATTATCTCCCTTTGTTATGGTTAATTATTGGTTGGATATATGACGTATACATTAAAATAATAATGCCCTTGGAAGTTGAAGATAGATTTATTTGAAATTGATCTAATTACCTTTATTCAGGTCAATTATTGGCTGGAGGGAGAGACGTACCAAGATGCCATGTTTAGCCGCCATCTTGGACAAGCCGAGTCAGGGCGGATAATCGGACTCGATGAAAATGCTGATTATTGGGTGAACGCTCAAGTGTACAATACGGCAGGTTTAGGACCGAAAAGTGAAGATGCAAGAGTTTCAACTTGGGCGTCACGTAAGTATGAAGAAATGAATGAAATGGAGCTTATGGAACGCCAGTGACATCCGGGCTATAATGCTTCAAACGTGATGAAAGATTAAAGCCCCAATAACATTCTTGCTGTAACTAAATAATATGTCCCAATCTTCATTCTGGTCAACAAATTGTATTATTTTACAATATTCCAATTAATTGATGATATAAATTTCATCTTAACACACCTAATTTAAAAAATTGGAAAAATTCAACTAATTGATTTGAAAAGTCTAACGTAAACCTTTTCAAATGTGACTTTGATTTAAAATATTTTCGAACCCTCTGGACAAGTAAAATAGGTCGTAATGGATAATTTACACAACAGGTTGGCCACTTAAACATCTAGTACTTAGAATAAGGCTATTATTTATTTTCTAGGGCTGCCAAGCCGGCAAGAGTGTTATTGTCCCTTTAAACAATGAATTTATATGCATATAAAAGTGGGATCAGGGTGGCTAAGTGGGTAAGGCGTTGGTTCGCTAGTCTGGAGGTCGAGTGTTCGCTCCCTGCATTGGCCGAGAAATTTCATTCAGATTTTCCGGCGTGAATTTCCATTGTCAGTGATGCAGGATGGAAGAACTGATAAGGGCAGCTGTCTAGTCGTTCGGATGGGACAAAAAATCGAGGCCCCGTGTACACATTGGCGTGTACATAAAAGATCCCTTGACAGTGAGAATTCGATATAAGAGTAGGCCGTAACACCGCAGCCCGGGAAAAATTTCCCTCATAGCACACTGTATGGCGTATGCCCGTCTTCATTCGCCCAGTTTAGAAGAACAATAGGACGTTAAACTCCATTTCATTTCATTATGTATGCATATAAAAACAAACGTCACGGGGCTTCAAAATTGGAAATATGTTAACATTGATTTTCTTTGACGGTCGTGATCATAAATACGTCAACACAAGAGCAGTTTTATATGTTAACTTTAATATTGCAGCGCCATTTCTATATCCTGAATATGTGAATGTAACATCTCGAGATGAAAGCAGTATCAATGTCTGGTGGAGAGGCATAAGTACCACAATATTGGAGGAAGCTCTCAGAGGATATAAGGTATACTTATATGTAAATGGCAACGACTTGGCTAGTGAAAACTGACTAGTTTTAACATGCGAATTGTCCGATGTGCATTGTGGCGTGTTTAACTGTACAAGATTGTTTAATGTGTATTGTGGCGTGTTTAACTGTGGAAGTATGGTTAATGTGTATTGTATAAAACAGTTGAAGTATCAGGCGCGGATACAGAGGGGGGCGCACCCGGCGCACGCCCCCTCTATTTTTTGCGGTGGCGAACAATTTCTAGCTCCATATATTCTCGCGGGAAAGGAGAACAAAAACAGTTTAGGTTGGAAATCGTAATTTACAGTACTAGTATGAAATTAGTCCTTGTGGGCATTTTAGTCCACTCAAAAATCACGGGCCGGGCTTCGCACTCCCAAGTGGGTGCAGCACGCCCCCCCCCCCTTTCCGAAAATCCTGGATCCGCCCCTGAGTATGTTTGATGTGTATTGTGACGTGTTTAACAGTTGAAGACTGTTTGGTGTGTATTGTGACGTATTTAATTCTAGAAGTATGTTTGATGTATATTGTGGCGTATTTAACAGTTGAAGTATGTTTGATGTGTATTGTGATGTGTTTAACAGTTGTATGTTTGATGTGTATTGTGACGTGTTTAATACTTGAAGTATGTTCGATGTGTATTGTGTGATTTATTTATTTGTGGAAGTATGTTTAATGTGACGGGTGTAAGAGTTGAAGTATGTTTAACGTGTATTGTATTTAACAGTTGAAGTATATTTGATGTGTATTGTATATAACAGTTGAAGTCTTTAAAGGGACTATCCTGTTTTAACCAGAGTCTCAAAAATAAAAGCCTGAGTACGTATGAAATTTAAGCGCCAAAATATAGAGGAATGGTGTATTTACCTTAACTCAAAATTTCAGCTCAAAATATTGAGTCATTTGGGCGTGAACGTCAAAACTGCTTATCCGGACACGTAACCCTTTTAAGAATTAGGGTCTATTTTTTCGTTGATGACCTGATAATCGACACCCGTTTATTCAGAGGTCTATATAGTGAATGACCCATGTACTGTACTTGGTATCGAAAGGTAAATTTCGCCTACTCATTTTTTCATAAAAGAAGCCTGGTTTTATGTAGACACCGCACAATACAGCTTGGGACACTAGTTTCCTTCCCAGATGAAGATTGGCGGGTTTAAGTTATTTGAAAATACTGAGTTAGTTTCTCTGCCCTGGGGTAGTGGATTTTAAGCGATTTTAACACAAAATTAAGCAGTTTTATTCTCCAAAACATTATCGGGATTAGCCCTTTAACTCAATATCATCCACAGTTTTCGACATTGCAAACACGGGTTATTGGTCAATTTAAATCAACATTGCGTGTCAGGAGGCTTTTGACCGCCATTTATAATGACGCGACTCGGGGCTAAACATATTCCAGGGGAGAATACTTAGGCCTGGTTTAAGCGTTGAGTCCCATTTTTGGCCATTTCTAGGTGCTAAAGATGAAAGAATTACCTGTAGCTCCTTTAAAAGTTTACTTTAATCCCGCGTGTTTTATTGTGTTTCAGCTGCGTTACTGGGAATCGTCACAAGATATGAATACAGCACAGGAAGTGGTGGTAGGAAAGGTAACTCATGCTGTAATACCCAACGTAGAAAGGGGAATCACCTACAGTCTACGTTTGATGGGTTATAACTATGGTGGAGATGGAACGAAATCGCCCACCGTGTATTTCACTTTAGGTGGACAACTGCAGGGAGTAGATCTCTACACCACTGAAATTCTGGCTAGAGGTTTTACCACCCGGATGTCGCTAACTCTAATGGTAACCAGTTTAATCATCACGTGGTTTTTGTAACCATGACAATCAAGATGTCGCTCACGTTAATTATAATCGGTTTCACCATCGCGTGGTTTTGTAATCATGTCAACTGATTTCATGGCCACAGATCACTAATTATTTCCCCATTCGCTTCAATGTTAATTTTAGTCTCTTAGACCGACTGTAAGTTTTTCCCAAATATCCGTTGGGTAGAACGCTTTCTGCCACAGATGGAGCAACATGTGGCAAACTCTTGCCCAAAAGCATGTATCAGGTTCTTCATGAAAAACTTTTGGGTACCGGCGTAGAAATATTTAGTGATCTGTGTCCATATAGAACAAGCCGATTTTTGACAACCATATAATGGCGAATTTATCGTACAGAAATTCGGGTGTTTTTTTTTAAACTAGTTTGTTTTGTCGACAAAAACCCTATCGGCCATGTTTAAAACTGAACCAGTTTGTTTGAAACCCGAACCAGTTCCATATGATAAATTTGTCTATAATGTATATAAATGTATATTGCAATCCTTGTCCAGATAAATAGAGAATTTATTTATGTTAAAATCTGAAATCCATTCACTGACTCGTCACTCGAATAATATTTTATTGCTTAGTTTAACTCTAGAATTAAGACACATAAGACACACACGACGCTAATTTCCGAAGGTAAACAAATGTTATTATTTAAAGATACATTATGAACAGGCCCGTAGCCAGGGGGTGGCAAGGGGGGGGAGGCAATGCCCCCCTGAAAATATGTTTTGCCCCGCCCCCCCCCCCCCCAAAGAAAATTTGCCAACCTTAACTGTAAAATACCTACTGTAGACTGTAACGGGTGTGCCCCTCCTAAAATCTTCACTGCCCCTCCGAAGCCAGCAAGCTGGTTACGGGCCTGATTATGAAAGATTAGATAAAGAACAGACAGTTCCGACTTGGTTGCATAAAACGATGATGAATAAGACATTAGTGCGCGATAATAGAATGCAGTTTACATTAAACATACATAATACAAGAACCAAATCTGCCTACTGTGGGTCTTTCTTTAGGCCTAAAATGTTATAAAAACTATTAACTAGACATTAATTAACTTATTCAGACCATAATCAACTCTCGATGTCATTACTGGATTAGGATCCGTTTTGCCACTCAACCTTTATTCATTATTTCATCATGAAATGGATAATCTTACTGACTTTACAAATGATGATCGAGGTTAGGCGGTATTTTCAATTGCTTAGTTCTCGGTTCAGAGTTGATCAATTTGATTGAAATTTTCAGCAAATTCCCTTGACATTACCTAGTATTTAACTATTATAGTGAGAACTGCCAGCTCTTTATCTAATCTCCCATAATATAAATGTCGTCTACAACTCTATGTATTAGTGAAGATCAGTAGATAATATATAAGTTTAATTAAATTATTAAATTAGATATGGTTGTAGGTTATAGGGTAACAACTGAGGGTAACATGTATTCCATTAAATCAGTGATTCTCAATCAGTGAGATCTTTCTAAGTGTACCAACTGGCGTGGTTTCGAATCCCCGGTTGTTCGTGGCAAGGTCTAGGGTCGCCTGTCTAATCTCGTGGGTTTTCTCCGGGTATTTCGGTTTCCTCCCACTTCTAAAGGCCCCTACGCGCAAGTGAAGCATTGAAATAAAATTAAACCATATGTTAGTCCGAAATGACCTTGTTTGTCCCGACTGGACGTTAAACCCATTTCTCTCTCTCTCTCTCTCTCTCTCTCTCTCTCTCTCTCTCTCTCTCTCTCTCTCTCCCTAAGTGTGCCGTGAAATTTTGAACGGCACATTAAGAAAATGCGAAAAACCACTTGATCCCAATTGAGTATTGACTGGTGTCTGATCTATATAGGCAATCTCTTTTCCTCTCCCCCGCCCACCATTTGTTTCCTCCGTCTCTCATTTCAATGGGATGGTTTCTGGATTGATTGGGATCCACTATAACATATCTTTGGCCACTGCTGACGTAAAATCGACCATATCGGTTCTGGTCAGTTAGAGAGAGGCGGGGTTTAATTTCCACAGGAGACGCACTAGGTCGTTTCGGGACAAACATATGATTCAATTTAATTCATTAATTTGCTTGTGCGTAGGCGTCTTTAGCGGTCAGAGGAAACCTGGTGACATCCGGGAGGTTGGACATGGGACCCTACTCCTTGTCACGCACAAGCGGGGAAATGGAACTACGCCACTTGACTCAATAACAGACCTTATGATTTCACACACTCGTCAACCCACTAGACCATCAACCCCCACTTCAACATTCAGTGGTTAGCAGGACCGTAAAATTTGTATTGAGCTGCGATTTGTGGTGTGACGTAATGAAATGGAGTTGAATCTAACACCTACTTCATATTCTATATCCACATCAAAATAAATTAAATCACTATTTTTATTTTTTGCTAAACCAAAGGCCATTTTGTAAATTGCTTCATATGTCTATATTTTTATACTGTCATGACAGTTGTCTTTATTTAATAAAGTATTTTTGTTTATACATACATCTGTATGTTAATAATTTGAAACATATGCCTGCGTCCATGCGAACGTCTGGGCATTTTTATAGTGGATTCTGGCGTGTATCTTTAGTAAAATAAATCATATTTGCTATCTTGAAAAAGAACACTGTACAGTGATCTGGTCCGTAACCAGCTCGTAAAATTTAGTGGGGGTATGGAAATGGGCTGGCCCGTAGCTACGTGGGGGGGGGGGGGGGGCTATGCTGGGGCGGGGGCTTAGCCCCCCTCCCCTCAAATCGAATTAGCCCCCCCCCAATATTTCGCCAACATTAATGATTTCTTAGGCGTGTTCATAGCCGGCCACATCCTCAGCTCCTCCGAAATATTCAGTTGCCCCACCCCCCTATTTTATGAGCTGGCTACGGACCCGGAAATGGGGCTGGGGATGTGGCCAGGGCACATGCCAGGGTGGGGGGTCTGGCGGTCATCCCCTGGAAAAGTTTGAAAATTTGGGTCTCTCGCATCTGATTGCATTCCTGGGCCTCCCTCTGATATCATCTGGAGGGTAGTAGACAGGATCTTTTGATTTACGGGGAGAACTTTAGGCCGGGCAATACAGCTGTATTATCAAATTTCGAGTGAATTATATGTATTCTATTCTAGCCGCTTACGTCTTGGACTGGACATCAGGTGCTGCTGATCCTGGTGCCGGTGTGGTAGACGATGTAGTCACGTCATCAGCAGATGCTGGTCTCTTTCTAATTACAAATGCATCCATCGTTTTGTCTACGTCGCTGCCAATTCTGCCAGTGCAAATGGAAACACTGGACTCGACTCGGATGCTAAGCCTGTAGGATTATGCCAGACGAGAGGGGCCGCGAGTGTGATGAGCGAATGCACGTGTACAGTGACAGTAGACTAACACACCTCACAGTAGTTATATATTCATTAACGCACATATGGTATCCAGACAAAAGGATCAGAAGGTGATGATGACAGGCAGGCCTCCATGGACCATGCTACGAGGCTATGGGTCGCCTACCAATTTGAACACTCATTATAAATCATTATTGTCAGCGAAATATTGGGGGGGGGGGTAGCCACCCCAAAGCCACACCGAGGCTACGAGCCCGGAAGTGATAATGAACTATAGAAAATCGACCTCTCCTTTGTCATCACTCAAAGGACAACCATATAAAATGACAAAGAAGAAATCTAGTTGAGCAAGTCAAATCCCCTCATAAGAAATAATTCGCTCGCACGTAGGGGTCTTTTAGTAGTGGGGGGGCGGAGGACCCGGAGAAAACTCACGGGGTTGGAAAGGCGACCCTACTCCTTGTCGCAAACAACCGAGGAATCGAAACCACGTCAGCTGACTCAATGAAAAACCCCTTTGATTTATAAAGCACGCGTTAAACAACCCCACTCCTGTAATAACAACCAATAAAATGAAAATATGCAAAATTTTATAGATAAATTTATAACAAATTTGTAGACAAGAAAACAGTTTAAATAATATTAATAATCATCACATCTGATTGTTTTTAAAGCTCACAAATTCATTGTTCATCCATTTATCATCTTGTATTCAAAATATCTTCTACTCTGATTATAAAAAAAATCGGGCCCCCAGTTAACAAAGCATTTTCAGACTTAAGAATATATTCAAAATTTTGACTAAAATATAGCCCTTTATAAAACCTTTGTTGTGTTAATGTATCAAATACATCAATAAGGAACTATTGCAAAGTTCTGTGTTTCTGGATCAAAGATATTTCTGGGTGATTGAAAGTTGAGTAATGCTTTGTGAAATTCGGGGCCAGGTGATTAATGCCACGATACTCTTTAACTAATCAACCAATTACTTTTGCATCTGGAAATAGAAATAGTTAGTTAGGTTAGAAATATGACGGATAAAGAAATAGGGTTTAACGTTCGCGCGACACAAACTATGTCATTTCAGGACTAACATATGGTTTAATCTTATATGTACTCAAATATAGATATGATCATTTCAATAAGAAAACAAAAATCCAAATATCAACGATATATAAAAAGGTTCAACTCTTCAGAAGAGATTAATAATCCCTAGAATGATGACCATGTAGCCAATATGGACATCGGTTGTACGTAACAAGGAGTAGGGTTGCCTGTAAAAGCTCGTGGGTTTCCTCCGGGGACTCCGGTTTCCTCCCACTGCTAAAGACCTCTACTCGCAAGCGAATTATTGAAATAAAATTAAACCATATGTTAGTCCCAAAATGATCTAGTTTGTGTCGAATGGACGTTAAATCTCCCATTTCTCTCTCGCCAATATGGCCATCATTATATACCCTGCCTCGTGTATGACACCTATGTCATCACATCAAACCCACCTTATACAAGCAGTATACTCTGTCTCATTTACGACACATGTGGTCGTTATATCAAACGCACCATCCACAAGCAGTAACTCTGCCTCGTGTTCGACGTATGTGGTCGTTATATTAAACTCACCGGATACAGCGTATCCTGTCTCATGTCGCCACATATAGTCGTTACATGAGACAATCTACAAACATTATAACCTGTCTCATTTACGACACCTATGGTCGTCATATTAATCCCACCACAATACAAGCAGTATACCCTGTCTCGTGTACGACATATGTGGTCGTTATATTAAACCCACCGGGTACAGTGTATCCTGCCTCGTGATCGTTATAATAAACAATATACAAGCATTATGCCCTGCCTCATGTACGACACTCATGACCGTTAATTGAAGCCTACCTGCTACTCGCAACTGTGCACTGGTATACGTTGAACCATGAATGTTTTTAGCCTGACATTGATAAAGGCCTCCTCGTCGTTTGTACGCCGCGTGGATTGTTAAAACATTATCTTTTATCTCGATATCTCCTGGTATAGGTCGTATAATCTGTTCGTTCTTAATCCACGTATAAGATGGCGCCGGTTCTCCTTTAGCGTCACACCGCCATGATACTTTACTACCCTCAGCTACACGTTCATCCTTTAATATCTGAGTAAAATATGGTTTAGCTGAAATACACAGACGTAATATAATATCTGGGTCAAGTATGGTTTAGCTGAAATACAAGGAAATGGTTGAATATCAGTATATAATATGGTTTAGCTGAAATTTAATATCTGGATAAAAAAGGTTTAGCTGAATTCTAAATAGCCGTTATTTAATATCTATAGATAAATTACCATATTAGTCTCAAAACTATTCAAGTAACAGCTTTTTGTAAAGGTCTCTAACACCCACGGTCTGTCGAATGGTGTGTTTACCTTTCACAAATCAGTATTACTTGGTGTAAGTTGGCCTTTACTGTTTTTACTTTTACAGTCGACGTCTACTCGTTCGGATGGGACGAAAAACCGAGGTCCCATGTGCACGTCGCCGTCAACGTAAAAGAACCATTGTCTTTGGAGGGGTAGGTGGAAATGTAACCGTCCGAGCAAATTTTCCCTTATAGCAGACTGACGTTTTTCCTTATAGCACACTGTATGACGTTTTCCCTTATGGCACACTGTATGACGTTTTCCCTTATAGCACCATGTATAGCACACCTTATGACGTTTCCCTTATAGCAGATTGTACGACGTTTTCCGTTATAGCAAATCTTATTAAAGCGCAGATCCTATTTCGTTTCGTTTTTTTTTCATAGTTCAAAGTTTTGTTTTATTTGACTTTACTACACTAGGAACAGGAATTGTTATAGGAAGAATTGTTGTATAACCCTCGTTCTGGTTGATATGGGGGATTAGCCAATGAAAAGATCTGTGGGTAAAATACTAGAAACATCAACGCTGATTGGTTACTCAAATGTCTGATGTCATAGGTTCAAAAGCCGTTCGTATGACCCCTAAAGCAACCTTCCACCACAACTGGTCAGATCTTCATGTAGTATAGGCCATCGAAAGAATAAAAGAACGAAACGAAATATAGACCTGGGCCCGAGTTCACAAAGCATTCTAAGATTTAAGTTGAGAATTTACTCAAAATTGTTCACCTTATTCTAACTAAAATATAGCCATTTATAAAACTCGTTTTAATGTATCAATCAAATACATCAATAAGAAACTATGTGCAAAGATTTGCGTTTGTGCATCAAAGATATTTCTCATAAACAGTGATTGAAAAGTTGAGCAAATTCTCAACTTTTCAGCACACTCTATGACGTTTTTCTTTGTAGTACACTGTACGACGTTTTTCTTTATAGGACACTGTACAACATTTTCCCGTATAGAACATAGTCTGTATCATCCAAACAAATATTAGTCTGGACGGGTCCTCAAAGTTTGACGGAAAGCAGGTCATTGTCTGGATTATCCAGTCTTTTAAGTAACCACGTACTGAATCTATCAAAACATCTTGCTTCTCAACTAAAATTTTGTTTGTAAAGGTTTTAATTGAAATGGTAATTTTCTCTCGGCATGAATCAGACGTATGGCTTCTCACAATATTCTTAATTCTTCATCGCGATTCATGCTTTATTTCTCGTATCTTTTTTGTTTCTAATAATAGATGTTCCAAGTGAATTGTGGGATATATTTCAGATTCGTTTTATAGAATCTAGCAGAATCGGCCCGGCTTCATAAGATCTACGACTTACCGAGACTTTAGCCAAAAGCTTCTCACAATATTCTTAATTCTTCATCGCGATTCATGCTTTATTTCTCGTATCTATTTTGTTTCTAATAATAGATGTTCCAAGTGAATTGTGGGATATATTTCAGATTCGTTTTATAGAATCTAGCAGAATCGGCCCGGCTTCATAAGATCTACGACTTACCGAGACTTTAGCCAAAAGGTTCCATTGCCCATGCGTAACCGTGAGTTTGGTTTTTTATGTGATAGATTATCCAGTAATTTTCGTCAACAATTGAGAACCGACACAGACCCTCCGTACGTTGAAGACTAGGGGTTCTGGGTGACCGAGACTATATAGCACACTGCTTGACGTTTAACCTTATAGCACACTGTATGGTGGTTCCCTTATAGCACACTGTAATACGTCATACAGTCTGCATGACGTATGTCTGTCTTCATTAGCTCAGTCAGTGTAAATATATAGGACGTCAAACCCAATTTCGCATCATTTTGCTCTCATACATACCTTGAACAGTCAAATTGAACGATTTCTTGTTGTCATATGCTCCTGGGGTCAAGAAATAAGGGCCGTGGGCTGTACAGGTGTAAAGCCCTGAATCTTTAAGTTTGGCGTCTGGGATAACCAACACTCGATTATATTGTTCAAATCGAACTTTAGCAGGGAGTCCACCATCCCCTTTTGTCCAAGAATAGGATTTGGCTCTGAAAACAAGAGGATATATAGTTACAACTAAATATTATATTGTATGTTAGCATAGGGTAGCCTTCACCTGCAATAAATAGGTCCTTATAGCTCTGAAGATATCAATCACGCGGGGTCGTATCTACCGGGGGTGCAAAGGGTACATTGCACCCCCAGAAAAAAAATAAGGCGCCCCGAGAAATGGCCCCCACTCCCCACCTCAGATCAAAATTATAAAATAATACACTTGATTATGATCACATAGTGATGCTCTTAAAGCCCCAATAACACTCTTGTTGTAATTGAATAATATGTCCCAATCTTTATTCTGTTCAACAAATTGTATTATTTTACAATATTCAAATAAATTGATGATACAAATTTCATCGTAAGACACCAAATTTAAAAAATTGGAAAAGTTCAACTACATGATTTGAAAAGTCTAACGTAAACCTTTTCAAATGTGACTTGGATTTTAAAATATTTTCGAACCCTCTGGACAAGCAAAATATGATGTAATGGATAATTTACACAACAAGTAGGACACATAAACATCTGGTACTTAGAATAAGACTATTATTTATTTTCTAGAGCTGCCAAGCCAGCAAGAGTGTTATTGTCCCTTTAAGGGCGCCCTGATCCAAACTTCCTTATATCACTTACGTGGAGGCTATTGCGCCCCACCACTCTGCTGCACCCGTACTTTTAAAATCCTACATACGGTCCTGCAATCACGGACATGTACTTACCGTCCGAGAGCAACGCACTCTAATTTTAATTCTTCGCCCTTCATTGGTGGATATGGAAAAACGGCTGGAAGTTCTTCAGGGAATATTGGCATGACGCTTGTAGCGTGGTTGGCATGCGACCCTGTTTTCAAAGACAAACAAAACCGAATTTAAAATCTCAATGAAACTATTTAATTACTATTACTTAAATCTAGGTGTTGTGCCCGGGGTAGAGGCACTGATTTGGTTATTTTCACTAAAAGGAGTTTAACGTTCAAGTTGTCGGCACCACCGTGGTTATGAAGACGTGCTATGCGGAAAATGTTGTCCCCAATTATCAAGGGTACTTGTGTGTTTACAGGGGACCTCGGTATTATGTCCAATCCCAACAAAAATGAAATGAAATGAAATGGGGTTTAACGTCCTACTGTTCTGCTCCATAACTGGGCTAATGAAGACAGACATACGCCATACAGTGTGCTATGAGGGAAATTTTGCCCTTGCAGCGGTGCTACGGCCTACTCTTATATCGAATTCCAAATGCCAAGGGATCTTTTACGTTCGCGCCAATGTGTAAACAGGACCTCGGGTTTTCGTCCTATCCGAATGACTAGACAGCTGTCCTTGTCAGGCCCTCCATCCTGCATCACTGACAAGGGGAAAGAGAGAGAGAAATGGGGTTTAACGTCCACTCGACACAAACTAGGCCATTTTGGGACTAACATATGGTTTCAATTTTATTTCAATAATTCGCTTGCGCGTAGGGGTCTTTAGCAGTGGGAGGAAACCGGAATGCCCGGAGGAAACCCACGAGGTTGAGAAGGCGCCCCTATCTCCATGCCACATACGCTCACAACAGGGATCGAAACCACAATGTCTTGTCGTTCCAATGGGATGAAAAACAGAGCTTTCGTGTACATAAAAAAAAATTCACGGTTACAATTCGAAATAAGAGTAGCCCACAGCATCACTGTCAGTCCGAAATTCGGTATAATGGATATAATTAGATTTACTCAGGGGCGCCGGCCGGAATGGCGCGAGGGCCAGGATACCAAAAGATAGGGGTGGTTGAGGGGGGTCTCTCCCCCCGGCCTCTAGAAAATTTTGAAATTTGTCAATTCCGAGAACGCTGTTTAGAGTGCCTCTAGCATTCCAAATTCATACATAAATCATTTAAAATACATGATTCGCGACCGAGCAGAGAGAAATTTCTTATCTATCATTTGAAAATTATATAGACTAGTAAAAATGTCATCATTAGGGCATGGGTATACATGTATACTCTTGAAAAGGGCAGGGTACCATTTGTACACCCTGTACCCGGGTTCCGCCGCCCGTGATTTTACCCACCTTGACTCGTAAACAAGACGTTGATGTCTGAACTATTCTCTGCTTGTGGCACAAAACCGCCGCTTTTTGGCTTCTTCATGGTGACGGAACACACAAATTTCCCCGATGCCGTAAAATAAGAGAAATAAAGTCGCCCATTCTGTGATGGAAATACATAAATATGGTCTTGAAGGGGTAAATCATCTTTATACCAAGTATATTCTACATCTGTAAATAATCATAGAACCGTAGATCGGAGACGGTCCTGCACATATGACGTCATGCGTGGGTTGTAGGTTAGGGTTAGTGCTAGTGCTAGCCCTGTTGACATCTCGACACTTTGACGAAATATGTGGATTGTGGGTTAGGGTTAGGGGTTGGCTAGCACGGTTGACATCTCGAGACTTCGACGAAATCAGCAAGTTCTAATCCTAAACCGCATTCCAGATATGACGCCATATGTGCTAAAATATGCAGGACTGTCTCCTAATAGTCAAACAAATTCTGGATTCAATTTGTTATGAGCGCTCTCTCTCTCTCTCTCTCTCTCTCTCTCTCTCTCTCTCTCTCTCTCTCTCTCTCTCTCTCTCTTTCTCTCTCTCTCTCTCTCGCTTTGACTCAAAAACTGACGATCTTGTAAAATACCTAAAATGTAATTAGGCTGGCAGGTTTCCTGTTTCCATGAATGTCTGCGATTCTCGAAAATCAAATAAAACTGACTTTTTGTTCTGACACTAGACCGAAGGTTAAACAATCGCTATATGGGACTGGTTTCAACGAGAGAAATACAAATGTTTACAGAAGAATTTAACGTTAGACCCTATCCCACACATGCTTTTCAATTAAATACGTCACGCGAGTCAAATATTTCATCTAGTATAGATAATTCACACCATTGGAAATAATGGTACTCCAACGCCAAAGGATGACGTCACATCTGTATTTTACATATACATGTATATACACTATATAGCCTACCTGGATAATGTAACGGTACTCTGCATTCTACAGGAAAACGGCCGAATAAATGGCCAGTTATATTCTCTCGAAAACGATCATCAAATTTGTTTAAAACTTGAATGAAAAAATAAAATAAAACAACATGGAAATTAAACTGATACAATTAATAGCAAATACAATGAAAGACTGGTCAATTGAAATCATACTGGAAGTGGATGCATGCATGTCTATTGGGTAATCTTGTTATTCTTCTCGTGGCGAAGTCTTTGATAAAAGTCTAGCGGAGTTGTATGGCAAATGGTTAGCGCGTGTGCGTTGCATTATATGGTCTGTCATTGAGTCAACTGGTGTGGTTTCGATTTATATCATTCTACGTGACAAGGAGTAGTGTCGCCTGTCCAACCTCGTTGGTTTTCTCCGGGTCCCCCGGTTTCCTCCCACTGTTGTAGATCCTTACGCGCAAGTGGAACATTAAACCCCACTTTTTTCATTTATCTTATTTTCACTATAGCACTAGAAGATAGAAGATAAAGACTCTTACATGCAACTTCAACCTTGGCCGGGTCGCTGATGACAGATCCATACTGATTCGACGCGACACATCTATAATCTCCCGGATCTATATTTACATCCGGGTTACGTATTGTCAACCTTCCTTTGGTAAACGAGTATCGTCGGTCTGTTCCTGGGTCTAAATGTATTCGGAATTTTGTGTCGTAATTTTTATACCATTGATAGCGGGGATTGGGAACGTTGCCAGCTTCACATTCTAAATCAATACTGGTTGCCAGGTAATCTCTATATATCAATACATATTCCGGTTGCTTTGTTATTCTCGGTGCCGTGTCGTCATCTGTTTTATCTGGTACTGCAGTACCATCCACTGCAAAGGTAAAAATTTATATATCATTTTGAAAATACGTGTTCATAGGTAGGTGTGTAAGGGGAGGGGAGTAACCGAGAAAATTCCTTCCTCTCGATATTTTGTCAGGACGACGAGCCTGGCGCGGGAAGCGTCTTGTCGTTCGAATGGGATAAAAAAAACGAGTGGGAGGGATAAGGTCCCTCCCTGTACATATAACAAACGGAAACTGAGAGCGAGCCGGACACCCCTGGGATTTTCTCGCGTGGCTTTCAACTGTCAGTGATGTAAGACGAAAGGCTTTACAGAGAATGGTGTCTGCTCTTACTCTTTTTGAAATTCCAACTGTTGAGGTTTCTGCTGTGTGCACGAACCCGTTTTGGTTTCTTTCCACCAATCCATCCAAGACACTAGGTGGATTTTCCTTATTGGTCCCACGGGAGTCACAACTTACGTAAAAGGTAGGATCATGCGTCAGAAATATCGAAGAGTCACCTCACTCGGCTCTGATAAGGCCAATACGCTATCGTGTTATAGAAAGAGGGAGAGAAATGGGGTTTAACGTCCACTCGACACAAACTAGGTCATTTTGGGACTAACATGGTTTCAATTTTATTTCAATAATTCGTTTGCGCGTAGGGGTCTTTAGCAGTGGGAGGAAACCGGAGGAAACCCACGAGGTTGAGAAGGCGCCCCTATCTCCATGCCACATACGCTCACACCAGGGATCGAAACCACAGCCGCAAGCCAGAGGTGGGCGGCCAGCTAGAGGTGGAAGCGCGGCACTCTAGACCACTTGGCCATCCCAACCCGTATCGTGTTATAAAACACGCCCCCTACTTATCATTACTCTTTTAAATCTGATTCAAACACAGATCATATTTCATTTAAAATTTCGTTTTACTTGTCTTTACTACACTAGGATCTGAAAGAGTTGTTATGTAAGTTATCAATCAACTTATCATTAATCCGAGACAACTAATTAGTATTACTCGTCGACGCGATCCGGATTATCAGCCAGCTGATTAATTTATTATTGTGTTTAGCCACGTGGTTGACACTCAATAATGTACAGGATAAATACGATTAGAAATTTAAGATTTTTTTTCCGCCAGTTCTCAAAAAGAAACGCCAGTACCGTAAAACTTTATCGCAAAAATTATCGCCAAAATCAAATTTTAATCGCCACTTTCATATTTTTATCGCAAATTGCGTTTTTGGCGACCGACAGTGTGAGCCCTGTATGTAACCCGCGTTCTGGTTGATATGGAAGTTTAGCCAATGAATTGGCAGTAAATATATAGTAGGTATCCTACTAGAAACATCAACGTTGATTGGTTAATCAAATGTCTGGGGTCATAAGGTGAAAAGCCGCTCGTATGACCCCTGACGCGACCCCCCTGTACAACAGGTCAGATCTTCATGTAGTGTAGGCCATCAGAAGAATATTAAAACGGAACGAAATATAGATCTGTATTTTAATGAGATTGCACTCGTTTGAAATCTTTGACATTTTGGATATAATGTGCAGAATGTGCATCATTTCTTCTCTTGTTAGCGATATTGACCTAAAATGGTCTTGCGGGACCTTGTTAGTGTTAAGAAGGACGCATAAAACTTACCGTGCAGTGTTATAAAACAGGTCCCTAATAAGAAATACACCAACATCATCATTATCGTTAGTTCCACAGGTCGAGACCTTAAATAGACATTCTCATACTATTACACAGATAACACAAATAACAGCTGACAAACTCTGGTCGATTTCTCATAAACGGTTTAAATTGCCGTTCAGATGGCAGAGAGAGAGAGAGAGAGAGAGAGAGAGAGAGAGGGGGGAGAGAGGGGGGAGAGAGGGAGATTTAAGGTCCACTCGACACAAACTCGGTCATTTTGGGACTACCATGTGGTTAAATGTTATTTTAATAATTCGTTTGTGCATAGGGGACTTTAGCAGTCGGAGGAAAACGGGGAGCCCGCAAAAAAAACACGAGATTGGACTAGCGACCCCACTCTTTTTTATGTGCAACTGAGGAATCGAAACCACGCCACTTGGTTCAATGACAGAACTAATGATACAACGCACGAGCTAACCATTCGGCCACACCCACGCCTACGCGTTAAGGCGATTGCTTACTAAAGATTTTTGACGCCACTGCCTATAGATTTCTTTGACCGGGTCTAGCAAAACTAAAAACGCTCAATCGCCATCATTGTTTTCATCAGATGATTGTGATATTTTAGACCCTTTGTGGTTGTAAAGATTAAGATGATCATTGGAATGTTTAAAAAAAATGTCATAGTATATATACTCCCAAAAAATTTTCCTTGCAATGCCATTGCAAGGAAAAAATTTTTGGAGTATATATACGGTGGGATCATTGCGAAACACACCATTACCCGGGGGTTAATCAAATATTAGAATAGTACTACTGTACATACGATATCACGTGACAAAGTATAAAGTTGTGATAATATTTGCGTTACGAAAGCTCAATTATCACTCGGCAAACCTCGACAGATTTCGGAACCTACATCTAGTCTCGGCTGTATGAAGAACCAGATCAATCAAGAAAACCAACTTTTTCAATCTATTATACTTTATATTGTACTCTTTCTGGATAGATAAGCTTAAACAAATGGGATTTCTGAATACATATAGCTTGAAATCGACGAAATAGCACTAATTAGAATTCTAATATTCAGTCAAGCAATCAGAGGAGTAAATTCACCTTAAAAAGAAAGCCTGTTTTTGCATTATCACTAATCCCAGCCTTGCTTGACGTTTATTGGCGTTTTGGGGTCTTTTTTTAAACAAATTACCAGTAGAATATTACTGTGGCTCCCAGTCTAGCTTGACGTTGCTCGGTGGTTGTTTTTAAAGTTGACTAATTAGGCGTTTTAACAACAAACCAGTGGGATATGACTATGACTATGAAATACATTAAATGAAACGAAATAGGGTTTAACGTCCTACTTTTGTGCACCGACTGTATCAGAGCCTTATACACACACACTCCCTACACTCACACTAAGTGCGGGGGCCCCACTCTCGACAATATTTTTTTTTTAAAAATTGACTGAAAATGATGCCATTTAGAATAACATTCTGATGTTACTAACTTACACATAAATGTGGCAATTTTACCGATTTATCAGAAACGACTTCAATTTAAGACCAAAAGGGTACCAAAACAAAACTCCCCAAAATTACCTTCTATACCGTACTCACAGACTCCTTTCTCTGTACCATCCTTTCTTCTGACGAAATGAAACAGAAACTCGCAGTCGTTTCTTCAAGAACATGGTACCGACAGGGCCTACAAAGACGAGCACACACCATACAGTGTGCAGTGATGGAAAGTTTGCCCGGACAGTGGCGCTACGGCCTACTGTTATTTCGAATTCCAAAGGCAAAGGGTTCTTTTACGTACACGCCAGTGCACACGGGGCATCGGTTTTTCGTCCCATCCGTCCGACTAGACAATATCCTTGCCAGACCCGTCTCTTCGTACCACTGATCATAAAAACCACCCGGAGAACTTGTTTAGCAAGCCAGTACCATAGTCACTAAAATCAAATGAGGGAACCGTCCTGAAAACTATCTAGGTCCAAATCGGAATCGAACCGCTGACCCCTTGGTTAGTGAGTCAACGCCATAGTCGTTGATGAATCCCGGCTTCTCCATAAACAGTAGCAGTGTACTTACCACGGAATAAGATGTGAATCGTCTCAGTGAAAAACTGGCATTGCAAGGAAACTAATTTTGAGAGTATATATACGGTGGGGATTATTGCGAAACACACTATAGCCTGGTGGTTAATCAAATATTAGAATAGTTCTACTGTACATACGATATCACGTGACAAAGCCTAAAGTTGTGATAATATTTGGGTTACGAAAGCTCAATTATATCATGCACATGTCTAGAAGGCTGGTGGGCTAGATATATTTACCAAGTCCACCTGCATGTATACACCTAATAGTAAGTGCAGGGGGACTGCACCACATACAATTCTACACAAAAACAAATATACAGACAAGACATCATACTCAGAGACCACAAACATAAAAATAAGCAGAAATAGTACCTCGTAACTAGGTGCGCACAAACGGGTGGGTGGGGGATAGTGGGCGGCGCCACCTTATAGGCCTACAAATCTAAATGAAGCCTGCAACCTGCAAATCCATATTTAAAAATTATATAATGCGATACTTACTAAATATTCTATTGGAGAGAGGGAGTTTAACGTCAATTCGACAAAAACTAGGTCATTTCTGAACTAACATATGGTTCAAAATCATTTCAACAATTCGCATGCTAGGGGGGGGTCTATAACAATGGGGTTGGGGGGAACTCACTGAGTATGTATGACAAACCCCCTTCTTCTTCTCACGTACAAGCGGGTGATGGGAAACAAGCTACAAGCCTTGTGATATAAAATGCGTTCGTTCTTTCCTCGCACTGTTAAAGTAAAGACTACTATGCGCAAGCGAATTATTGAAATGCAAATAACCTAATTTGTGTCGAGAGGATGCTAAACCCCATATTTTATCTCTTTAACCGCTGATTTAGGGTTTTATTTGGTCTGTTTGCACTAACACATTATTGTGAAATTTCACAACAAATTATTGTGAAATATTTGTGCTTATCTGTATTAATACCTTGACATATATAAAAATAATACATCAGCAATACAAGGGATTGTTGACATTACATAGCACGTGTGTGGCCTTCGGTCTTGCGTCAGATTTAAATAGGGAATCGCGGTGAATCAGTAAGTAAGACGCTAGCTGGATAACTCTGTGGTCATGCGATCGCTCCTGGTGAGGCCGAGAAAATTTCTCATCATTTTCAGATGCGGTTTCCCTTAATAATCAGTGGCGCAGGACGAAATGCCTGACATGGAACATTGTCTAGTTGTACGGGTATTATGAAAACCCGAGGTCGAATGTATACATTGTGTAGACTATATAAATAATCCTTGACAGTTGATATTCGAAATAAGCGTAGTGCGTAGTGCCCCTGACCGGGCAAAAGTTCTCTCATAGCACACTGCATAGGGAAGTGATTCTCAACCAGAGTGCCATGGCATGCACCTGTGTGTCGTGAGATCTTCCTAAGTGTGCCGCGAAATTTTGGACGGCACACTAAGGAAATGTGAAAAACCACGTGATTCCAATTAAATATACATTAGTGTCTACTGGGATGTTCATAGCTGTGTTTTACTTTATTTAGTTTGAGACATTCTATGTGTCAATGACTAGTCTGTGTCCACGATTGTATGCCGTCTATGACTTGCCATGCTTTTGTTTTGCAAAATTCTAATGTTTTCTTTACTGCTACGTGCTGCTATTTTTTCATGTGTTCTAAGGTGTGCCGTTGACCAAAAAAGGTTGAGAACCACTGCATAGGGTATGCCCATAGTTGTGGATTCCCCTGTCTGGACATTTTTTTTTTCATAGCACACTGCATAGGGTATGTCCGTCTTCATTACCCCAGTGGGCGCAGAAAAGTAGGGCGTGAAACCACACTTTATTTCCGATCTAATTATGGTATATCGGCGTTAAAGCGAAACATACGCCCGCGGCAGCTAGATTGTCAGGTCGATTGACAAGAGTTGTCGAATATTTACTCTTGTGTAGGTAATCGGGGAGGGGCATTTACAAGGCAATTACGTTAAAGATGCATTATGGTAGATTAGATAAATAGTTAACAGGTCTCAATATAATAGTTAAAAACTAGATAACGTAAAGGTAATTTGCTGAAAATTTCAGTCAAACCGAGATTTAGGTGTTTGAAATTTCCGCTTAACCATGATCATCATTACTAAAGTCAGCACAACAAAAAGTAAAGTCTCGATTATCCATTTTTTTTATTAAATTATTAATGAGCGTTAAGCAGCATATAGGATAATAATTGAGGCAATATCGAAGGCTCGCGTTGACATCGAGAGTTTATTATGGTCTGGATAAGTTAATTAATGTCTAATTAATAATTTAGATAATATTTCAGGCCTAAAGAAAGACACGTAATAGACAGATTTCGCTCTAGCATAATGCATGTCTAAAGATCAGATTATAATTCTGTCGTTTGTGGGTTCACGATGTTCTACAAACTAAAATAAGGGCCTAAACTCTGGAAGAAAGTTATGGAATTGCTAAAATTACGTTTTAATGCATTTAAATTTCATTAGAGCGGTCAAAAGGTCCTACAAAATAAAAAAATGTTTATAACTCCAGAAAAATTAATGGAAATTATTGAAATTAAACAGGATTCTTCATCTCAGTAATGTCCATATCAATTTCAAAACAATCAGATGATCATTGTTGAAGAAGGACGAACTTGAGCAATATTTCCATGGTAGTGTATACAAATTCACTGGCTGGGTGAGTTTCGCGTTCTGTAGTACACGATAGGTGGTAGAGCACGTGTTTGGCAACGGAAGAACATGAGATATGAACGTAGGCATCCTAGTAGCAATGGATATCCACAGAGGAACATGGCAACGTAGGAACATGGAAAATGCACAGACAAACATGGCGACGTAAGATCGTGAGATATGCACAGGGGAACATGGCGACGTAGAACATGGAAAATGCATGGAGGAACATGGCAACATAGGAACATGCAGAATATGCATGAAGGAACATGACGACGTGGGTACTTAGCATATGCATGGAGGAACATGGCAACGTAGGAACATGCATGATATGCATGAAGGAACATGGCAACGTAGGAACATGCATGATATGCACGGAGGAACATGGCGACGTAAGAACATGCAGAATATGCATGAAGGAATATGACGATGTAAGAAAATAGGATATGCACAGGGGAACATGACGTCGAAGGAACATGGCAACCTAGGAATATAGGATATGCATAGAGGAACAAACAATGTACTCAATGGAATATTCTAGTTTGCGACATTAACATTTCTTTGACAGAATGAAGACCATTCAGACCTTTCAGAGACAAATTTATCATTTGAATAACGTGAATATAAGTTGTTAAGTTAAGCGTTCCTAATTAGGTATATTTATTTACACTGTGTTGGATATAATTAATAATCAATACAAGCGGTTATAAAATATTTATCTGACCTTGGTGTATAACTTCCTAAATAACAATTAAAATTCAATATTTCTCTTTCCATCTACAGACATATTTTGGTGCTTGTTATGTTGCAGGTTAAAGGGTTTGATAAGAAAAAGCGTCTAATCCTTCGGATGGGACAAAAAATGAGATACCCTTGTACACATTGACATGCACGTAAACCAACGGGGCCTGGGCTAAGCCGGTAAGGCGCTGGCTCGCTAGACCTGGGTTCACGCGTTCGATCCCCGCATTGGCCGAGAAAGTTCATGTCTAGTCGCTCGGAAGGGACCAAAAACCGAGTTGGAATTAGATATAATAGTAGGCATAATGCCGCTGTTGTGCAAAATTTCCCTCATAGCACACTGTATGGCGTATGGCCGTCTTCATTATCCAAGTTTGGGAGCAGAACAGTAGGACGTTAAACCCCATTTCATTCCATTACGTAAACGAACGCTTTTCAGAATTCGTTTGCAGTCCGGGAAAAATTTCCTGCATACATAGCATACTGTATGTCGCATGTCCGTATTCATTTTCCCTGTAGGTGCCGAAAAGTCGGACGCTAAACCTCATTTCATATATTTATTTATTATTATATTGCTGAAATATAAAAAGTGAAGGAATCAGAAATACATTATATTATTTTAATTTTATCATACAGTGTTAAGTTAGGTTTTAAAATGCAAAATAAAATAAACAACATGGGAGCGGGTCTTTTCTCGAGCTTGGCTGTGATACAAAGCCTCTTGTTGATACCGCTGTACAGAAAGAGAGAAGGGGGAGAAGGGGGGAGAGAGAGACGGAGGGGGAGAGAGCGTGCGTTGGGGTGGCAATATTTATTCGATAAATATTTACATATCATAAAAGCAATTGAGACAAGGTTAAACACATAAACATAATGTGGAACCCATATCGCTCACCTGCTTTAAAGGCCACTTTAATCAAATAAGTAATTGTGTTCCATAACATGTTCTTAGATCTGGATAAATCCAAGAACTTTCTGATTTTCCATAAAGTACAAGGGTTAGATGTTATTAAGAGATATTAATTAATAAGAATACACAAAATGGCAGACGTCTTATATTCTGTTTGTCTTGGTTGTGTGCCTGAAGAATGGACCGCGTAGTGTTAGATTTTTTTCTAGAACTGTGTCATCCTTCAACCAACAATAACACCCACGGATATACATTTCAATACTAGGCACCATGACACTACCATCATTCCTATTCATAAATACCGCTCTGGTTGACTCAGCCGATAAACAAGTCCTAATTTTAACCTGAAAAAATAAACAAATCATGACATTGTGAGTTATACTGACCGGAAATAGATATTGCGTCTTAAATAATAGGCCTAAATGTATAGTCACCATACGTACTTAAATGAAGTTTACCGGAATCTGCCGAGGCTTGCCGAGTGGTACTTAAATGCAGTCTACCAGAAACAGAAATTTATGTAATTACCCGGACACTTTTAAATGCAATGTGTTTCACAGGGGATTGTGGAAGTCTTCTAATATCTCTGTAAAAGATGACTGCCTTCAACACGTGACGTCACATCACGTGGCGTCAATCATAGGCTCAATAACGTGTGCATTGTTTACCTTAGGTGTTATTGGTTCGGGGAGAATGGTGCCTTTTACTCATTTTAATACCCATTTACACTAAATACTTCAACCGTCTTTATTTATTTGTGTAATACGTAACAAATGTTTAAGAATTTAATTTGTCGAAGGAAAAAGTTAATATTTGAGGCTCATTAAGTCGCGTCGATGTCATCCTTATCAGTGATTGTAGCGGCCTAGCGAATATTAACTGCTGATCATTGTGGTAGTCAACAGGAATCAGAGATTCATATGGGAAGATGCAAATTATTGGCCGGTATGGGAGGTTCAGGAATGGCCGCTTTATATAAATGAATATTTTGGAGAATACTAACCCTAATTTTAACCCTTTCCAGAAGATTGAGTTAGGTTTAGGGTTGGTATTTCCCAAAATACTCATTTATATGGCCACAGATCACTAATTATTTCCCCATTGACTTTAATGTTAATTCTCGTCTCTTAGACCGGCTGTAACTTTTTCCCAAATATTCGTTGGGTAGAACGCTTTCTGCCACAGATGGAGCAACATGTGGCAAACTGTGGCCCAAAAGCATGTATGAGGTTCACCATGAAAAACTTGAGATACACAGGCTGGACGTAGAGACAACAAAAGAAGCAATTTTCGGCCCTCCCTTTCAACGTAACCAACCTCACAACCCTTGTATCCTTCCGCCTCAAAATCATGAATATTCGCCAAAACCTGTCAGAAAATGTATTTTTAAACCCTTTTCTTCGATTCTACACCAAAAAGTCAACAAAAATCGCCATGCAAAAGGGAGAAAACGGGAAAGGGAGAGAAAGACTAAAAATAACTTTCGCCCTACATTCGTGGGTGACGGCCCATGAATATTTAGTGATCTGTGTCCATATAAAGCGGCCATTTTGGACTCCGGAAATTCCCGAACACCCCCAACTGGCCGACAGATATTATCTCATATTAATAGAGCTAACAATACTAACACGTAGTAGATACCAGTCTTTATTTGAATTATCGAGACCCAGATTGATGGTGGTTATGGTCCCGACATCCACATCATTTACCTTTAAATATAAATATAATGTAATTAAATATACATGTAATATAGATATAATGTCATTAAGTATACAGGTAATATAGATATAATGTCATTAAATGTACAGGTAATATAGATATAAACCATTGAATATACACGTAATAAATGTAATACCGTTCAATATACATGTATTAACACCAATATACATTGAGTATACACATTTTACCTTTACATTTAATATACATTTAATAATACATATAGGTAATATCAATCATATATGATTAAATATAGATGTAATATCAATCATTATCCTTAAAATATACATGTAATACCATTCATTACCATTAAATATACATGTAATACCATCAATATACATTACGTATACACATTTTACCATTACATTCAATATACATTTAATAAGATAATACCTGAGTATTATACACGAACAGGTACAGGTATATGTATACAGGTGAATAAAATTCAACTGGGCTAATGAAGACGGCCATACGCCATATAGTGTGCTATGAAGGAAATTTTGCCCGAGCAGAGGTACTACGGCCTACTCTTACATCGAATTCCAAATGCCAATGTATCTCTTACGTGCACGCAAATGTGTAGACGGGACCTCGGTTTTTTTGTCCCATCCGAACGACTAGACAGCTGCCCTTTTCAGTAACACTGACAAGGGAAACCAAGTCGGAAAATCCCAATGAACTTTCTCGAAGCATAACAGTAGGACGTTAAACCCCATTTCATTTCGTTTCGTTTCACATTCCACTAAAACAGCCAATCCGTTGGCTAATATCTCTTAGATCAAAGGGAGTGCGGGTTAGTTTTTAATTTTTCCAGATTCTAATGTTGCGGAGAACTTTTATATCCAAAGTTTTATTCACCTGGTATGTATCCACTGCATTTCTCTGAAAATCATTATAACCATCTATGTCTAGAAGATGTTGACTGGTTCTTCCCTCAGTTCCAAATATCTGAATCCTAACGTGACTATTAGCACCAGCATCCTCAAGATCACCAGTTCGTATAGTCACGTTGTATTGTTTCTCTCGGTCTAAAATTACAATATACACCCTATCAGTATTGAACTGGGGAGAGAGAGAGAGAGAGAGAGAGAGAGAGAGAGAGAGAGAGAGAGAGAGAGAGCGTCATTTCGTCATTTCTGGACTAAGATATGGTTCAATTTTATCTAAATAAAATAATTCGATTGTGCTTAGGAGTTAGATGAAACCGGAGGACCAGGAGAAAAACCCAGGAGGAAAGTGGGTATTTGAAACCATGCCACCAGACTGCTAGTTCCTATGATACACCCCCACCCCCACACAACGATATGTATTTGGGTCTTTAGTCTGTCGGGTGTTCGATCCCTGCATTGGCCGAGAAGAAAGTGCATCTCGAGTTTCCGGCGTGGTTTCCTCTTGTCAGTGATGCAGAACCGACAGCTGTCTAGTCGTTCGGATGGGACGAAAAAACCGAGATCCTGTGTACACATTGGCGTGCACGTAAAAGATCCCCTGGCAGTTGGAATTCGATATAAGAGTAGGCCGTAGCGCCGCTGCCCGGGCAAAATTTCGCACATTGCACGCTGTATTGCGTATGTCCGTCTTCCATTAACCCAGGGTAGGTGCAGAAGAGTAGGACGTTAAACCCCATTTCATTTCATTTCTTTAGGGGCTGGTGCAGAAAAATAGGACGTTAAACCACACGTATCATCTGCACCCCCTCCTCACCCCTTTCGACCCCCAATAGTATGTTGTTCGTCCATGAACTGAGTGTACCGTAAATTCCTTACCCCGTCCCACCCAAGAAATATTGTCACTATTCTGTGTATTCCAACCTCGTGGGTTTTCTCCGTGTACTCCGGTTTCCTTCCACTGCCAAAGACCCCTACGCAGAAGCCATTAGCTACGGAGTATGTACAATAAAGACACTTGAGGATAAAGTTAACGATTAATTTTTTTCGTTTGTCTTAAATCCTACATTCGTAACAATGTAATATATAAAAGAAATGAATTTAAAACTTACCCTCTTCAACATCCACGTATGTGAACAGACCAGGATCTGATATATTGACGTAATCTGGATGTAGTTTAAAATCATAAAAATAACAAGTTTTTCTGTCTTCATGATAGGCAAAGGCCGCACAGCATAACTTGAACTCCATACATTCTTTAGCACACAGTAACTTATTATCAACGATCATTTTACTACTAGCCACATCATAAAATATATCAGCATTTAATAGTCTGTATTTTGTAAAACATAAAATACACTGAAACAGATAAAACACTAAATACAGACTTGTGAACATTGTAGGTCTTAGCTGGGTAAAAATCTTCGCGTTGTGTTTCTAATTGATAAATAGTCAATAGATATATACATGATAGCCATATGCTGTATGAAGCGGAATTCAAGTCATAAACAGCCAATACATATGTAATATCATTGACGTTGATATACTGTATGGAGCGGAATTCAAGACATAATAATCATATGGTGTATGGCGCGGAATTCAAGACATAAACAATCAATACATGTGTAATATCATTGATGTTGATATACTGTATGGAGCGGAATTCAAGACATGATATTCATATACTGTATGGAGCGGAATTCAAGACATAATTCTGACTCATAACAAAGGGAGGTGATTTGAGGTTTCTTGAAACCATACAATGTGATATGAATAAAATTTTGTCCGGTTGAGTTTTATATTGAATTCAAACTATCAAGGATTTTTTTACGTGCACGCCAACGTGTAAATCTCGCTTCAGTTTTCCATATTATCCGAACGACTTTACATGGTTCCATGTCAGGTCGTCCGTTCTACACCACTAGCATGCGGGGGGTTCACGCCGAAAATCCAGTTAAACTGGCCAGTCGAACGCCAGTATCGAACACGATACCTCCATATAAGAGAGCCAACGTCTACTCACCAAGCCAGTTTAAAACCTTAACTTAGCGTGCGCGCGCTGTATCATACGGCCTGTCATTGAGTCAACTGGCGTGGTTTCGAATCCCCGGTTGTACATGGCAAGGAGTAGGGTCGCCGGTCCAGCCTCGTGGGTTTACTCCGGGTACTCCGGATTCCTCCCACTGCTAAAGACCCCTACGCCCAAGCGAATTCTTGAAATAAAATTAAACCAGATGACATAGTTTGTGTCGAGTGGATGTTAAACCCTATTTCTCTCTCTCTCTTAAAACCTTAACACTCTATACTTTAATGTATATATTTATATATTTTATTTAAATATACTAAACTGGCTATTTACACATGTAAACATAACGCTAACGCTACAATATACGTCCACATTCCGGCTTTGATTGATATGGTACTTTGTCAAGAAGGCTAGGCGTTTGGTTTGTTTAGCGTTGAGGGTCGTGCCTCAACATCAATAGTTGCCGTCCTTAGAGTATAAGGAATAAGTATACCAAGATAATCCATTCAGAATTGTGCCTTCCTAACGCTAAAGGCAAAAAGTGGGCGTGGCCCTGCCCCTGGGGGTCGGGACATTCATCAAAATCAATAGTGGACGCCCTCAGGCTATAAGGAATACAAGTACCAAGCTGCTTCATTCAGAATTGCGGCCTGAAAACGACAAACACAAAAATTGGGCGTCTCTTGCCTGTGGGAGTCGGGACATGCAGTTGACGTCCTTAGGCTATAAGGAATACATATCCCAAGTTTAAAGACGATCCATTAAGAATCGTGGCCTGTAGACAACACACACAGACAGACAAAAAGAAAATGGGCGTGGCACTGTCCCTGGGGGTCGGGCATGCACCAAAAACAATAGAGATCTTCCTTAAGGTACCAAGAATGAGCATTCAAAGTTTCAAGATGATACATTAAGAAATGCAGCCTGTAGACGACAGACAAACAAATACAAGAAATGGGTGTTGCTGTCCCACGGGGGTCGGGCATGCACCCAAAACAAAAGGGATCATCCTTAGGGTATAAGGAATAAGTATTTTAAGTTTCAAGATGACCAATTAAGAATTGTGGCCTGTAGGCGACACGCAAAAAGAAAATGGGCGTGACTCTGCCCCTGGGGGTTGGGCATGCACCCCAAATGATAGGAATGTTCCTTAGGGTACAAAGAATAAGCATTCAAAGTTTCAAGATGATACGTTAAGAAATGTGGCTTGCAGACGACAAACAAATAAATACAAGGAATGGGCGTGGCTCTGCCATTGGGGGTCGGACATGCACCAAAAAACAATAGGGATCATCCCATCCTTAGGGTGTAAAGAGTAAGTATACAAAGTTTTAAGAAAATCCAGTTAGAATTGCGGCCTGTAGGCGACAGACACACAAAAAGAAAATAGGCGTGGCTCTGCCCCTGGGAGTTGGGCACGCACCCCAAATGATAGGGATCATCCTTAGAGTATAAAGAGTAAGTATACAGAGTTTGAAGAAAATCCAGTACCAATTGCGCCCTGTAGGCGACACACAAAAAGAAAATGGGCGTGGCTCTGCCCCTGGGGGTTGAGCATGCACCCCAAATGATAGGAATGTTCCTTAGGGTACAAAGAATAAGCATTCAAAGTTTCAAGATGATACGTTAACAAATGTGGCTTGTAGACGACAAACAAATAAATACAAGGAATGGGCGTGGCTCTGTCCATTGGGGGTCGGGCATGCACCAAAAAACAATAGGGATCATCCTTAGGGTGTAAAGAGTAAGTATACAAAGTTTTAAGAAAATCCAGTTAGAATTGCGGCCTGTAGGCGACACACAGGCACACAAAAAAAAATGGGCGTGGCTCTGCCCCTGGGGGTTGGGCATGCACCCCAAACGATAGGGATCATCCTTAGAGTATAAAGAGTAAGTATACCAAGTTTGAAGAAAATCCAGTAAGAATTGCGCCCTGTAGGCGACACAAAGACACACGAAAAGAAAATGGGCGTGGCTCTGCCCCTGGGGGTTGGGCATGCACCCCAAACGATAGGGATGTTCCTTAGGGTACAAAGAATGTGTATGCAAAGTTTCAAGATTATAAGTTAAGAAATGTGGCCTGTAGACGACAAACAAACAAATACTAGAAATGGGCGTGGCTATGCCCCTGGGGGTCGGGCATGCACCAAAAACAATAGGGATCTTCCTTGGGGTATAAGGAATAAGTATACCAAGTATAAGGAATAAGTATACCAAGTTTGAAGAAAATCCAGTAAGAATTGCACCCTGTAGGTGACACAAAGACACAAGAAAAGAAAATGGGCGTGGCTCTGCCCCTGGGGGTTGGGCATGCACCCCAAACGATAGGGATGTTTCTTAGGGTACAAAGAATGTGTATGCAAAGTTTCAAGATTATACGTTAACAAATGTGGCTTGTAGACGACAAACAAACAAATACTAGAAATGGGCGTGGCTATGCCCCTGGGGGTCGGGCATGCACCAAAAACAATAGGGATCTTCCTTGGGGTATAAGGAATAAGTATACCAAGTTTGAAGAAAATTCAGTAAGAATTGCGCCCTGTAGGCGACACAAAGACACAAGAAAAGAAAATGGGCGTGGCTCTGCCCCTGGGGGTCGGGCATGCACCCCAAATGATAGGGATGCTCCTTAGGGTACAAAGAATGTGTATGCAAAGTTTCAAGATTATAAGTTAAGAAATGTGGCTAGGCGAACCACAGACACACACACACACACACACACACACATACACACCCACACATACACACACACACACAGACAGGGGCGACGGCATAATACGTTCACATTATGAATGTGGACGTATAAAAATTAAAGATTAAATTTGTTATAGTCCATTATTACTTTGAATTTACTATTTCACATTAATAGTCGGGTCACAGCCTCCAGATCCATGACCATATCTCGGGGAACAAGGTTTGGCACAGGTTTCACCCGCAGTTAGCCCGTAGAATTCAGATGTAGCAAACTACAAATATCTTCACTGAGTTCCTTTCTATCAGAAACCATCTCATAGCATACTGCAAGGGGTATGCCCGTACTCCGTAGCGCCCCTATCCGGGAAAACATTTCTGTCTTGTTTGTTTAAACATAGTTTATTGTACTAGAACATAACTAAAGTACAAACGGATTGGGACAAAAGTTACGAAAACTTACCGATGCCCTTTCCACATACATTGTAAGTGACAGTTATAATAGTACAATTGTTAAGAACATACAAAATCGAAGGATATAAATAGTACAATAAGAACATACAAAAACGAAGGATATAAATGTTATAATAAATAATTTAAAATCCCATTATAGAGAAATTCTTAAATATTTAGTTTGTGAAAGTAATTTTCGATATGCCCAAAGAATCTCACTGGGGGATTTTATGTCTTCTTTTGAAATTCAACGTGGTTTTCACCCTTGCGAATAGAAAAAATCGAAATCGAAAGTTGGAAGGGAAAAAACCACATAAAGTAATAGTACTATCTACACAAAAAATAATCCCCCCCCCCCCCCAAAAAAAAAAAAAAAAAAAAAAAAAAAAAACACACAAAAACAAAATAAAAAAAACAACACATTTTACAGTTGTGCAAATAGGGGAAAAAAATGAAACTACACTGCGCATACTTATCAACTGAACCTTTTAGTTGATTTAATATATTTTTGTACTTGATTGAAGACATAAATGTTGATGTCAGTATTTAAACTATAATCACCCCAGAGAAGTAAATTTAAGGTTATTGTACTGAAGTTTCGTAAAGAATCGAAAAGTTCATTTCTTTCAATATCAAACAAATTACATTCCATTAGATAGTGTTTTGCGTTTTCGGATGGCGCGCCACAAGAACATTTAGGATTTTCAATTAAATTTATTCGAAACAGATCTGAGTTTAGGGAACTGCACCCATGACGAAGTTTTGTGTGTAAAATACTCAATTTTCTGTTACCACTCGCATAATAATTCGGAGCCGTTATTATCTTGAATCTCTTATACAATTTGTTTTTAAAAGTTTTTATATTTTCTATTTTTTTGGTTGATGAATCCAATAAGTTCCAGTCTCGAATTGTTGACGGAAAGAACGAATTTTTATATAATGACGTTCTACAGAAGGGTGGGGAAATATGATCAGTATTTCTTAAGTTATATCTAAGTGTATTGCTTTCAAAAGCATGAATAATATCTAGTAAGTATTGGGGCGCGTTATTGTTTAAAATTTTATGCAGGGTGGTAAGACGTTTTATACTCCGGCGTTCGGAAAGTTTGTTCCAACCAGATTCATAATAAAGCACTGCTCGGCTACAGAATTTTGGAAGTCCGGTGATAATTCTTGCGGCCTCTAATTGAATTTTTTCGAGTTTTTCTGCGTCGTTTGACGAACAGCTATCCCAGACTTCACAAGCATATTCAAGAATAGAGCGTATATGCACTTTATAGATTTTATCAAGCGAGCTCCTTGTTGTGGTATATTTTAGCTTTCTTAGAATATTTAATCGTTTTGAGGCTGACCTACACAACGTGTCAATGTGTGTGCTCCATTTGCAATCATTTGACAAGTTAATGCCAAGATGCTTGTGGGAATGAACGATATCGAGTTCGTTATCGCCGAATTTGAAGTTTGGAGAAATTGAAAATTTTTTGTTTGTGAAAATTACGACCTTAGTTTTGTTGGGGTTGAATTTAACTGACCAGTCTTTTGACCACTCAGACAGTTTTTTTAAGTCTAAATTTAATGAATTTTCGAGGTCCGGTAAGTTTGTTTTGTTGCACCCAATTACCGTGTCATCGGCAAAGAGCCTAGCTGTATTATCCAAAACATCCTGGATGTCATTAATATAGACAAGAAAGAGGAAGGGACCTAGTACAGATCCCTGCGGTACCCCAGAGGCCAAAGTTGCATAACTCGAAAATGAACTATTTATGAAGACTCTTTGTTTTCTACCGGTGAGATAATTTTTTAGCCAGTCTATTAAGTTATCACTTATACCATAGCTGGGTAGTTTGTGGAGTAAACCTAAATGATTAACCCGGTCGAACGCTTTGGAGATGTCACAATATATATGACATGAGTACTGTCGTTTGTCTATAGAAGATAGCACGTCCTGAAAAATTTCTAGTAATTGGTGCACAGTGGAATGTTTGGCTCTGAAGCCTGACTGGAAACAATTAAATAGATCATTACTATGAAAATAATTGTAAATGTGTTTGAAAACAATTTTTTCAAAGATTTTGCTCACTGACGATAATAAGGATATGGGACGATAGTTTGAAACGTTTCCTCTGTCCCCGTTTTTAAACAAGGGCATAACATTTGCAATTTTCCATGCGCTAGGAAACGTGTTAGAACTAAGTGATTTGTTAAATAATAGTTTCAGGGGTAAAAATATCGTCGAAACTACATTTTTCAATAGACGGTTACTTATTTTATCGGGGCCGTTAGCCTTTTTTATTTTTAGGATTTGGATAAGATCAATAATCTCTTGATCGGTAATTTCCGGCATGTGAAACAGAGAGTTTGTTCGTTTGGGAAAATACGGAAATTCATTTTTCTCAACATTGTTGGAAACGGAACCGAAAAATGTATTTAAGAGTTCGGCCTTATCTAAATCGGAATGTGCAATAATGCTCGTATTGCTTGATAATGGTGGTATATCAGAATCTACCTTTTCACCTATATAATGTTTAATATGTTTCCAAAAATCTTGAGGACTCGCTTCTGGATTTGATAATTCAGATACCAACCTATCATTGTACTCCGTTTTTAAAACTTTTTTAAAATTATTTACTTTATTACGTTGATGTTTGTACTTCACTAAATGGCTGGGGCGTTTAGTTTTAATGGCCCGCTTCCTTAAGCGATCACGAATCCGAATCTCCTTACGTAGACTTGAATTAAACCAGGGTCTATCCGAAGGTCTAATAATTACTTTCTTCCTGGGAATACATTCGTTTGTAAATTTCGTAAGAATTGAATAGAAGATATCAATCGCGTTATTTAAGTCAAGGGGAGTGAGCGCCTCGTCCCAATTAAAATCAGAAATAAGATTATTCAACTTTTCGTAGTCGGCTTGCTTGTATAGGACAATTTCTCGTTCAAAGCATGGGTTTGAATAAGTACACAAGTCTAGAACCGCAGCAACGCCTTTGTGGTCTGATATTTTCTTATCAATATCTATAGTTTCACTTAGACATATCTTAATCTCGTCTTGAATAAGAATTACGTCTAGCAAGGATGATTTTGAAGCGGTAACTCTAGTTGGTTCATAAATAATATTTTTAAGATTGTTAGTTAGCATCAAATCATAGAGTTTACCATTTTTTAGACCTATAAGATCAAAGTTGAGATCCCCGATTATAATTAAATTTTTTGAGAATTGATAGGCTAGTTCGATTGATGATTCTAAAAATAACCAAAATTCAACGGCCGAGTTTGGTGGTCTATAAGCAGTAGCTACCAATATGATTTCGTGTTTTAACTTCACTTCAACCCAAACTATTTCAGCGTCTTTAAATTCTAAGTCTAATCTTCGTCTACATGAAAGTTTCTTATCAACATACACCAGAATTCCTCCCCCACTGAAGTTCCTATCCTTTCTAAACGGCTGGTGAAAATTTTTAAAAGTAAGAATCTCATTGACTACTCGGTTATCCAGATGCGTTTCTGTGAAACCACAAATGTGATAATCTTCGATCAGTTCTGAGACCGAGTCGAGTTTGTTTCTAATGCTTCGCGCGTTAAGATGAAATATTGATACATGGTCATTTGACGAATGGATGGGACCAGGGTTTAGCCGGATGTCCCCAGATCTGATAAGCAGTGCGAAAATAAGAGTTTTTATGAGATTAATGTGGGATGCTGTAATTACATTACACGCAAATATAAGTAAATCAACCAGTATATCATAGTATCTAACATTTCTGTCATAGTACACTGCATGAGATGTGTACGCATTCATAAGCCCAATTGGGGCAGCAAAGTAGGACGTTAAGCCCATTTTATTTCTCCGATTTAATTATGGTATATCGGCGTTAAAGCGAAACATACGCATACAGCAGCTTAATTGTCCGGGCGGTCGACAAGGGTTGTCGCATATTTACTCTTTTGTTGGTAATGGAGAGCATTTACAAGACAATTTCATACAGACCAGATTATAATTTCCGTTGCTTGAGGTTCACAAGTTTATAAAAACTGAAACAAGGGCCTTAACTCTGGAAGAATCTGGCCGAAATTGTTGAAATTTCGTTTTAATGCATTTAAATTTCAATAGAGCTTTCAAAAGTACCTACAAAGTGAAACAAAAGTTATAACTCTAGAAAAAGTAACGGAAATTATTGAAATAAAACAGGATTCTTCATCTGACTAATGTCCATAACATATATCAATTTCAAAACAATCAGATGATCATTGTGGACGACGGACAGACAGTTGGACGGTCGAACTTGTACAATATTTCCATGTGGGTGTATAAAAATCCACTGGTTGGGTGAGATTCGCGTTCTATACTACACGATGGGTGGTAGAGCACGTGTATGGCGCCGTAGGATCATAGAAATGCGCAGAGGAACATGGCGACGTAGGAAAATGGAAAATGCACAGAGAAACATGGCGACGTAGGATCATGGAAAATGCGCAAATGAACATGGCGACGTAGGAATATACAGGATATGCACAGAGGAGCATGGCCACGTAGGTATATACAGGACATGCACAGAGGAGCATGGCCACGTAGGAATATACAGTATATGCACAGAGTAGTTCCTTTTGGAACTGTCTTTGAGCGAACGATATTTGCTGACACTTATATAGCTGCAATATGAAAATACGTTAAAATACCGCTATTCCCCACTTCTGTTCTCGGGCTGTTTTAGAACTCTTACCGTCTATTTGTCACCACAATTCTTTATTTTCCACCGAAAGGCATCATTTCTCACTATATTTGACACAAATTTATAATATTTCAACTCAGTTTTCAAGTAGAATTTAGCGATAAAATAAACATGCGGTTTGCGCATGTGCGGATCTCGTAATGGCTCTTCAGTTTAAACGTATTTGGTGTATGTTTTTAATCGCAGAATTCTACTTGAAAATAGTGTAGAAGCTTTATAAATGTGTGTCACCTGTGGCAAGAAATGATTCCTTTGGCGAATAAAGTAGAATCAGGGTGAAAAATAGTAGGTAAGGATTCTACAATAGCCTTAGAACAGAGGTGGGGAAGAACGGTATTTTCATACTACAACTATATAAGGCCGGAGAGGAACTGTCAGTGGACATTGTCCGCTCAAAGACAGTTCCTAAAGGGACTGTGCACAGACGAACATGTCGACCTAGGAACATACAGGATATGCACAAAAGAAATGGCGACGTAGGAACATACAGTATATGCACAGAGGAACATAGCGACGTAGGAACATGGAAAATGTATGGTGGAACATGGCGACGTAGGAAAATGGAAAATGCATGGAGGAAAATGACAACGTTGGAACATGGAAAATGCAAAGAGGAACATGGCAACGTAGGAACATAAGATATGCATAGAGGAACATGGAATGTACTCAATTCAATATTCTAGATTGGGACATTCTTGGACAGAAAGAATACCTTTCAGACCGTAAAAGAGACAAATAATTATTAATGATTTGAATAACGCGAATGTAAGTTGTTTAGTTAAGCGTTTCTAATTAGGTATATTTATTTACACTGTGTTGGTTATAATTAACAATCAATACAAGCGGTTATAAAATATTTATCTGACCTTGGTGTATAACTTCCTAAATAACAATTAAAATTCAATATCTCTCTTTCCATTTACAGTCATATGGTACGTGTTATGTTGCAGGTGAAAGGGTTTGATAAGAAAAAGCGTCTAATCCTTCGGATGGGACAAAAAATGAGATACCCGTGTACACATTGACATGCACGTAAACCAACGGGGCCTGGGATAAGCCGGTAAGGCGCTGGCTCGCTAGACCTGGGGTCACGCGTTCGATCCCCGCATTGTCAGAATTTGTTTGCACACCGGGAAAAATTTCCTGCATACATAGCATACTGTATGTCGCATGTCCGTATTCATTTTCCCTGTAGGTGCCGAAAAGTCGGACGCTAAACCTCATTTCATACATTCATTATTATATTGCTGAAATATAAAAATTGAAGGCATCAGAAATACATTATATTATTTTAATTTTATCATACAGTGTTAAGCTAGGTTTTGATATGCAAAATAAAATAAACACATGGGAGCCAGTCTTTTCTCGACTTTGGCTGTGATACAAAGCCTCTTGTTGATACCGCTGTACAGAAAGAGAGAAGGGCAGAGAGGGGAGGGGGAGAGAAACAGGGAGAGAGAGACGGAGGGGAGAGAGGAGGGGGAGAGAGCAATGTCGTTGTTTTTTTTGTGCGTGCGGGTGGCAATATGTATTCGATAAATATTTACATATCATAAAAGCAATTGAGACAAGGATAAACACACAAACATAATGTGGAACCCAATTAAACTTGTAATTAAAGGCCACTTTAATCAAATAAGTAATTGCGTTCCATAATAACATGTTCTTAGGTCTGGATAAATCCAAGAACTTTCTGATTTTCCATAAAGTACAAGCGTTAGATGTTATTAAGAGATATTAATTAATAAGAATACACAAAATGGCGGACGTCTTATATTCTGTTTATCTTGGTTGTGTAGCTGATGGATTGACCGTATAGTGTTAGATTTTTTTCTAGAACTGTGTCATCCTTCAACCAACAATAACATCCACGGATATACATTTCAATACTAGGCACCATGACACTACCATCATTCCTATTCATAAATACCGCTCTGGTTGACTCAGCCGATAAACAAGTCCTAATTTCAACCTGAAAAAATAAACAAATCATGACATTGTGGGTTATACTGACCGGAAATAGATATTGCGTCTTAAATAATAGGCCTAAATGTATAGTCAAATACGTACTTAAATGAAGTTTACCGGAATCTGCCGAGGCTTGCCGAGTGATACTTAAATGCAGTCTACCAGAAACAGAAATTTATGTAATTACCCGGAAACACTTTTAAATGCAATGTGTTATACAGAGGATTGTGGAAGTCTTCTAATATCTCTGCAAAAGATGACTGCCTTCAACACGTGACGTCACATCACGTGGCGTCAATCATAGGCTCAATAACGTGTGCATTGTTTACCTTAGGTGTTATTGGTTCGGGGGGAATGGTGCCTTTTACTCATTTTAATACCCATTTACACTAAATACTTCAAACGTCTTTATTTATTTGTGTAATACATAAAAAATGTTTAAGAATTTAATTTGTCGAAGGAAAAAAGTTAATATTTAGGGCTCATTAAGTCGCGTCGATGTCATCCTTATCAGTGATTGTAGCGGCCTAGCGAATATTAACTGCTGATCATTGTGGTAGTCAACAGGAATCAGAGATTCATATAGGAAGATGCAAGTTATTTGCCGTTATGGGAGGTTCGGGAATGGCCGCTTTATATAAATGAATATTTTGGAGAATACTAACCCTAATTCATACCCTTTCCAGAAGATTGAGTTAGGTTTAGGGTTGGTATTTCCCAAAATACTCATTTATATAAAGCGGCCATTTTGGACTCCGGAAATTCCCGAACACCCCCAACTGGCCGACAGATATTATCTCCTATTAATAGAGCTAACAATACTAACACGTCGTAGGTACCAGTCTTCATTTGAATTATCGAGACCCAGATTGATGGTGGTTATGGTCCCGACATCCACATCATTTACCTTTAAATATAAATACACATGTAATTAAATATACATGTAATATAGATATAATGTCATTAAATGTACAGGTAATATAGATATAATGTAATTCAATGTACATGTAATATAGATATAATACCATTACATGTACATGTAATATAGATATAATGTAATTAAATATACATGTAATATAGATATAATGTAGTTAAATATACAGGTAATATAGATATAATGTCATTAAATGTACATGTAATATAGATATAATAGCATTCATAAACCATTGAATATACATGTAATAAATGTAATACCGTTCAATATACATGTAGTAACACCAATATTTTACCTTTACATTTAATATACATTTAATAATACATAGGTAATATCAATCATATATCATTAAATATAGGTGTAATATTAATCATTATCATTAAATATACATGTAATACCATTCATTACCATTAAATATACATGTAATACCATTCATTACCATTAAATATACATTTAATATAATGTATATACCATTAAATATACATGTAATACCATTCATTACCATTAAATATACACATAATACCAATCATTACCATTAAATATACCTTTTATAACATCAAGATACATTACGTACACACATTTTACCATTAAATTCAATATACATTTAATAAGATAATACCTGAGTATTATACACGAACAGGTACAGGTATGTATATATGTGCATAAAATTCAACTGGGCTAATGAAGACGGGCATACGCCATATAGTGTGCTATGAAGGAAATTTTGCCCGAGCAGAGGTACTACGGCCTACTCTTACATCGAATTCCAAATGCCAATGTATCTCTTACGTGTACGCAAATGTGTACACGGGACCTCTGTTTTTGTCCCATCCGAACGACTAGACATCTGCCCTTTTCAGTAACACTGTCAAGGGGAAACCAAGTCAGAAAATCCCGATGAACTTTCTCGAAGCATAACAGTAGGACGTTAAACCCCATTTCATTTCGTTTCGTTTCACATTCCACTAAAACAGCCAATCCGTTGGCTAATATCTGTTATATCAAAGGGAGTGCGGGTTAGTTTTTAATTTTTCCAGATTCTAATGTTGCGGAGAACTTTTATATCCAAAGTTTTATTCACCTGGTATGTATCCTGTGTATTTCTCTGAAAATCATTATAGCCATCTATGTCTAGAAGATGTTGACCGGTTCTTCCCTCAGTTCCAAACAGTTGAATCCTAACGTGACTATTATTAGCACCAGCACCCGTACGATCACCAGTTCGTATAGTCACCTTATACTGTTTCTCTCTGTCTAAAATTACAATATACACCCTATCAGTATTGAACTGGGGGAGAGAGAGAGAGAGAGAGAGAGAGAGAGAGAGAGAGAGAGAGAGAGAGAGAGAGAGAGAGAGAGCGTCATTTCTGGACTAAGATATGGTTCAATTTTATCTATAAAATAATTCGATTGTGCTTAGGAGTTAGATGAAACCGGAGGACCAGGAGAAAAACCCAGGAGGAAAGTGGGTATTTGAAACTATGCCACCAGACTGCCAGTCCCTATGATACACCCCACCCCCACACAACGATATGTATTTGGGTCTTTAGTCTGTCGGGTGTTCGATCCCTGCATTGGCCGATAAACTAGTGCATCTCGAGTTTCCGGCGTGGTTTCCTCTTGTCAGTGATGCAGAACCGACAGCTGTCTAGTCGTTCGGATGGGACGAAAAAACGAGATCCTGTGTACACATTGGCGTGCACGTAAAAGTTCCCCTGGAAGTTGGAATTCGATATTAGTGTAGGCCGTAGCGCCGCTGTCCGGGCAAAAAACAATAACGTGATTGGTCGATTGTGGGAAAAGCCATCACGTGACGCGGCGAATAGCTTTGAATCTTGTCCAGTGACCCAGCGCACAATGAAATTTACTATCAATAAATAATCCGGATTTCAAAGACGAATATCATCGAAGAACTATTAAATATTTTGTGGAACATTTCAGCAAACGCTAATCACTATATTAACTATTCACCGATAAAAAATTTTCTAGACCCGATTTGAAGGAACGAAAATATTTTTCTAGCGACAATTTGTGTCCATAGAATGCAGCCTACTTGAGGATAAAGTTAACGATTGTTATTTTTTCGTTTGTTTTAAATCCTGCATTCGAAACAATGTAATATATATATATATATAAAAATGAATTTAAAACTTACCCTCTTCGACATCCACGTATGTGAACACACCGGGATCTGATATATTGACATAATCTGGATGTAGTTTAAAATCATAAAAATAACAAGTTTTTCTGTCTTCGTGATAGGCAAAGGCCGCACAGCATAACTTTACCTCCATACATTCTTTAGCACACATTAACTTATTATCAACGATCATTTTACTACTAGCCACATCATAAAATATATCAACATTTAATAGTCTGTATTTTGTAAAACATAAAATACACTGAAACAGATATAACACTAAACACAGACTTGTGAACATTGTAGGTCTTAGCTGGGTAAAAATCATCGTGTTGTATTGCTAATTGATAAATAGTCAATAGATATATACATGATATTCATCTGCTGTATGGAGCGGAATACAAGACATAAACAGGCAATACATGTGTAATATCATTGATGTTGATATACTGTATGGAGCGGAATTCAAGACATAAACAGTCAATACATATGTAATATTATTGATGTTGATATACAGTATGGAGCGGAATTCAAGACATAATATTCATATGCTGTATGGAGCGGAATTCAAGACAAAAACAGTCAATACATATGTAATATTATTGATGTTGATATACAGTATAGAGCGGAATTCAAGACATAATATTCATATACTGTATGGAGCGGAATTCAAGACATAATTCTGACTCATAACAAAGGGAAGTGATTTGGGGTTTCTTGAAACCATGCAATGTGATATGAATAAAATTTTGCCCGGTTGAGTTTTATATTGAATTCAAACTACCAAGGATTTTTTTACGTGCACGCCAACGTGTAAATCTTTTTCCATATTATCCGAACGACTTTACATGGTTCCATGTCAGGTCGTCCGTCCTACACCACTAGCATGCGAGGGGTTCACGCCGGAAAATCCAGTTGAACTGGCCAGCCGAACGCCAGTATCGAACACGGTACCTCTAGAGTAGAGAGCCAACGTCTACTCACCAAGCCAGTTTAAAACCTCAACTTAGCGTGCGCGCACTGTATCATACGGCCTGTCATTGAGTCAACTGGCGTTGTACATCGCAAAGAGTAGGGTCGCCGGTCCGGCCTCGTGGGTTTACTCCGGGTACTCCGGATTCCTCCCACTGCTAAAGTCCCCTACGCGCAAGCGAATTCTTGAAATAAAATTAAACCAGATGACATATAGTTTGTGTCGAGTGGACGTTAAACCCTATTTCTCTCTCTCTCTCTCTCTCTCTCTCTCTCTCTCTCTCTCTGTTAAAACCTTAACATGTTTACTTAAATGTATATATTTATATATTTTATTTAAATATACTAAACTGGCTATTTACACATGTAAAAATTAAAGATTAAATTTGTTATAGTCCATTATTTACTTTCAATTTACTATTTCACATTAATAGTCGGGTCACAGCCTCCAGATCCATGACCATATCTCGGGGAACAAGGTTTGGCACATGTTTCACATGGAGTTAACCCGTAGAATTCAGATGTAGCAAACTACAAATATCTTCACTGAGGTCCTTTCTATCAGAAACCATCTCATAGCACACTGCAAGGGGTATGCCCGTACTCCGTAGCGCCCCTTTCCGGGAAAATTTTTCTGTCATAGTACACTGCATGAGATGTGTACGCATTCATAAGCCCAATTGGTGCAGCAAAGTAGGACGTTAAACCCATTTTATTTCCGATTTAATTTTATGGTATATCGGCGTTAAAGCGAAACATACGCACACAGCAGCTTAATTGTCCGGGCGGTCGACAAGGGTTGTCGCATATTTACTCTTTTGTTGGTAATGGAGAGCATTTACAAGACAACTTCATACAGACCAGATTATAATTTCCGTTGCTTGAGGTTCACAAGTTTATAAAAACTGAAACAAGGGCCTTAACTCTGAAAGAATCTGGCCTAAATTGTTGAAATTTCGTTTTAATTCATTTAAATTTCACTAGAGCTTTCAAAAGTACCTACAAAGTGAAACAAAAGTTATAACTCCAGAAAAAGTAACGGAAATTATTGAAATAAAACAGGATTCTTCATCTGACTAATGTCCATAACATATATCAATTTCAAAACAATCAGATGATCATTGTGGACGACGGACAGACAGTTGGACGGTCGAACTTGTGCAATATTTCCATGTGCATGTATAAAAATCCACTGGTTGGGTGAGATTCACGTTCTATAGTACACGATGGGTGGTAGAGCACGTGTATGGCGCCGTAGGATTATAGAAATGCGCAGAGGAACATGGCGGCGTAGGAACATGGAAAATGCACGGAGAAACATGGCGACGTAGGATCATGGAACATGCGCAGAGGAACATGGCGACGTAGGAATATACAGGATATGCACAGAGGAGCATGGCCACGTAGGAATATACAGTATATGCACAGAGTAGTTCCTTTTGGAACTGTCTTTGAGCGAACGATATTTGCTGACACTTAGATAGCTGCAATATAAAAATATGTTAAAATACCGCTATTCCCCACTTCTGTTCTCGGGCTGTTTTAGAACCCTTACCGTCTATTTGTCACCACAATTCTTTATTTTTCACCGAAAGGCATCATTTCTCACTATATCTGACACAAATGTATAATATTTCATCTCAGTTTTCAAGTAGAATTTAGCGATAAAATAAACATGCGGTTTCGTAATGGCTCTTCAGTTTAAACGTATTTGGTGTATGTTTTTAATCGCAGAATTCTACTTGAAAATAGTGTAGAAGCTATATAAATGTGTGTCACCTGTGGCAAGAAATGATTCCTTTGGCGAATAAAGTAGAATCAGGGTGAAAAATAGTAGGTAAGGATTCTACAATAGCCTTAGAACAGAGTTGGGGAAGAACGGTATTTTCATACTACAACTATATAAGGCCGGATAGGAACTGTCAGTGGACATTGTCCGCTCAAAGACAGTTCCTGAAGGGACTGTGCACAGAGGAACATGGCGACGTAGGAACATACAGGATATGCACAGAAGAAATGGCGACGTAGGAACATACAGGATATGCACAGAGGAACATGGCGACGTAGGAACATGGAAAATGTATGATGGAACATGGCGACGTAGGAACATGGAAAATGCATGGAGGAAAATGACAACGTTGGAACATGAAAAATGCAAAGAGGAACCTCGCAACGTAGGAACATAAGATATGCATAGAGGAACATGGAATGTACTCAATTCAATATTTTAGATTGGGACATTCTTGGGCAGAAAGAATACCTTTCAGACCGTAAAAGAGACAAATAATTATTAATGATTTGAACAAGGCGAATGTAAGTTGTTTAGTTAAGCGTTTCTAATTAGGTATATTTATTTACACTGTGTTGGATATAATTAACAATCAATACAAAGGGTTATAAAATATTTATCTGAACTTGGTGTATAACTTTCTAAATAACAATTAAAATTCCACATTCTCTTTCCATCTACAGACATATGGTACGTGTTATGTTGCAGGCCAAACTGTCTGATAAGAAACACTAATGATTGACATGCATGTAAACAATACTTGACAGTTAGAATTCTTTTTCTGCCCGGGAAAAATTTCCCTCATATAGTACACTGTATGTCGCATGTCTGTCTTCATTAGTACGGTAGGTACAGAAAAGTCGGACGCTAAACCTCATTTTATTTACTTATCATATTGCTGAAATACATGTATATATTTACAATACATGAGGGTTTCAGAAATAAGCTAACATTATATTATATTCATTTTATCACACAGTGTTAAAGATACATTATGGGCGATTAGATAAAGAGCTGGCAGTTCTCACAATAATAGTTTAAAAAGAGATGATGTAAAGGGAATTTGCTGAAAATTTCAGTCAAATTAATCCACTCAAAACCAAGAATTTAGCGATTAAAATTTTAGGCCTGGCCTCGATCATCATTACTATCGCTGGTACGATAGAAAAAAAACATAGTCTCGATTATACATTTCATGATCAAATCAAGAATGAAAATGGAGCAGCAAACCGAATCCTAATCCACTAATTTTAACAAGCTGGCGTTGACATCAAGAGTTGATTATGGTCTGAGTAATGTTTAATAAATAATAGATATTCACAAAATGGCGGAGTTCTTATATTCTGTTTATCTTGGTTGTGTAGATGATGCTTGGACTGTGTAGTGTTATATCTTGATCTGTGTGATACCGCAACAAACAACTACACTCACGGTGATACCTTTCAATACTAGGTATACGGACGTCACCATCATTCCTGTTCATAAATGCAGTTCTGGTTGACTCATCCGATAAACAAGTCGTGATTTCAACCTAAAAAAACAAATCATGACGTACTTAAATTATAATCAACCGGAAACAGGGATTTATCTAGTCAACCGGAAACAAAGATTAATGTAATCAACCGGAAACAGAGAATAATCTAGTCAACCGGAAACAGAGATTAATGTAATCAACCGGAAACAGAGAAAAATCTAGTCAACCGGAAGCAGAGATTAATGTAATCCATGTTAATTCACAATGGATGTAGTCACCCAGGTAGCCATGTTAGTTCACAATGGATGTAGTCACCCAGGTAGCCATGTTAGTTCACAATGGATGTAGTCGTAGGGTAGCCAGGTTAGTTCACAATGGATGTAGTCGTAGGGTAGCCATGTTAGTTCACAATGGATGTAGTCACCCAGGTAGCCATGTTAGTTCACAATGGGAGTAGTCACCCAGGTAGCCGTGTTAGTTCACAATGGATGAAGTCAATCATATACAAAGTTATCCGAGTTTGTTGAGAAGACGTGTTATCAACCAATCTGATTAAAACACAGATCCTATTTCGTTTCAGTTTTTATCGTTCAAAATTTAGTCTTACTTGTCGTTACTTACTACACAAGGCTTTGGACCAATTATTTTATAACTTGCGTTCTGTTACGGCGACTTCTTGCGGATGCTCGATTCACAGTTCCGGAATTGAATTCCAAAACTGGTGTCAATCGAGTGAAGAGGAGAATTTCGGAGTACAACGCATGTGTCGACTGTATAATAAATATCTCAACCAATCATGTCAGCCGAAACATATTTTTTTACCTATATACGTCACGATTCTTCTCACTCCACCTCAGCTGTCGGGACTGGCAGCACTGTGACAGGACTGAATTCCGCTTCACTCGCTTGTAATTCAGTCGATTCGGGACGTTCTGGACTATAAATCGAGCATCCCCTTTGTGACATGCACAGAACTGTGAGTAAATCACTAGAAACGCCAAGGCTGCTTGATTAATCAATGGCTGACCTCATGTGGCCAAAAGTCGTTCGTACGACCCCTGACGTGACCTCCCAGTACACATTCTCAGATCTTCATGTAGTGTAGGCCATCGGAAATATAAAAAACGAAACGAAATATAGATCTGTATTTTAACCAGGTTGGTTATCAACGTGTTCACCATACTTACATCTGTCAGGAACCAGTTATCATAATATGTATTATCGTGGTGCAGATTAACAACGGTTATGGTCCCAACATCGACATCATCTACCTTTAAATATACAATTTAAATACATATAATAACTTTCATATGCACTCAATACATACACTTTACCGTTACATACATATAATAACTGTCATATGCACTCAATGCATACACTTTACCGTTACATACATATAATAACTGTCATATAAACTCAATATACACACTTTACTGCTACATACATATAATAACTTCATATACACTCAATATACACACTTTACCGTTACATACATATAATAACTTCATACACACTCAATATACACATTTTACCATTACATACCCATAATAACTGAAGATACACTCAATATGCACACTTTACCGTTGCATACATAAAAGTTACCTATACAGGTAATAAGCCGGTAATATTCGGGTAATGTGCAGATATAATATAGGTAATATGCAGATATAAACATGAAATGGGGTTTAACGTCCTACTCTTCTGCACCTAACCCGGGCTAGACAGCTGTTCTTGTCAGGCGCCCTCCGTTATGCATCACTGACAAGGGGAAACCACGGCGTAAAATCGAGATGAACTTTCTCGGCAAATGCTGGGATCGAACACCCGACCTCCAGGCTAGCGAGCCAGCGCCTTTTTTTTTTTTTTTATATTTATTCACAGAAAGACATTAGTACATTACATGTTCATTGCGAATATAATCGTAGTTAATCCATTAATCGGACAGCTAATTACAATATAAAAAAATTGTTTTTAGTATTTTGTGAGTTATAATAAAACATTTCAAGTTTGCGTAAAAATTGTTTTTGGTTGGGTTTATAAGTAAAGCTAAAAACCTATAAAATATATAATTTACAATTAAGAGATTTGGTATGTACATGAAAAAAAATTTAAGAAGGTAAATTATGATTCGTCAACTGAAGGCTTTACAGGGTTCAGGAAAGTCTTACAAATTCGAAGGATCTTGGTTTAGAAAGATTTTTCTGTTGCTATTTCCTGTGGAGATATACTTTAGATCTTATTAGTTTACTGCATTTCCCCTACTGGCGAAAACGAAATGTAGGGGTTCTCGTAGAAGTATATCTCTACGCCACTAAGTGGCTATATATCAATACATACTTAACATGGAATACAGTTAATATATATTTAATATATTTCACAACGGCACCTTATACCGCAAATGTAAAATTAGAAAAGTGGTTACATATCTATACATAATTTAACACTTGAATCTTCAATGGTAATATAAGGGGGTGAGACTATAGCGTTTCTAAATCTTTTATCTTTTAATTGGAAGTACATATAATTCAGATGTTTTTCAAACATTCTCTTAAAAAATTTAATAATATCTATCTTTCTATTATGGTTAATATACATAAATCTTCTTTTAATAATTGCTAAACGTATAAAAGAGAAACACATATTTAGAAAATTGTTGGATTTACTATCATTAAGTACTGGGATTCCGAATACAGTCCACGTAAGCAGTTGTTCCTGTGTAAATCCATACGGGTAGAAATCTATCAGGAACAGGCGGATCTGTTCGTGGAGTTCTGACAGTTCTGGACACCCAAGAAACAAGTGATGCGTGGTTTCTACAATATTCTTGTTACAAATTGTACAGTAAGGTTCTTGGATCGTACGAATTTTACAAAGTTTTTCGTTAGTAAATATAACGTTATGGCATATTTTATAGCGCCTTATCCACTTAGCCACGTGATTCCCCTGATATAATACAAGCAATATACAGGTCAGATATATAGGTATAATACGGGAATATAGAGGTGCTACACAGCTAATATACAGGTATAATACAGGAATATAAGGTAATAAATAGGTAATATATATAAACATTCTATAGAGATAATACACATGCAATATACATATCACTTTAGTTCCCTACTGCCTTGGCACTAGAACACGCCACATCACGTATGCTGCTATAATTTCATGCAAATTCAATTCAAATTCGGAATGAAATACACAATTAAATTCCTCTATCGTTTCCTGTCATTTCTTTGTTTTTCCCAGGGCTTCTAATTTGATATAAGGGAGATCGTTTTACAAAATGGCGGAAACACTTCATATTTAACGTTCGGTTATTTACTTATTTATATTTTTTTCTTTTTTTTTTCTTTTTTTTTTGCTCCCGTGAACTGACATGCGGAAATGTTCATTAAAACAGACTATCCATTGGCGGGTCATTTTTAAAAAATAAAATCCAGTTCCTAATGTTGCAGATAAAAATAGAAAAGATAATAAGATGAGAACGTTTATATCCAAAGTTTTATTTACCTGGTATGTATCCAGTGCATTTCTCTGAAAATCATTATAGCCATCTATGTCTAGAAGATGTTGACTGGTTCTTCCCTCAGTTCCAAATATCCGAATCCTTACGTGATTCTTAGTACCATCTCCTTGACCATCACCAGTTCCTATAGTCACGTAATACTGTTTTTCTCCGTCTAAAATAACCAATAAACACGTTGTAATATCTTACTGAACTTGAGAAATCTTAATTCAGCATCTTCGGCATGTTCCTGGAGCAAGGGCCTGAGAAATCCCTCTCTGCCCATAGCAGGATTCGCGCCTGATACTTGCGCTTTTAAGGGGTTTGATTAGGGGCTTCCCTAAAACTTTGGACATCGATTTTAGGTATTAAAAACGGTGAAAGTGTTGTTCGTCTCAAAACATTATTGCTTACAGTATATCCATGTTGATAGCCTCGTTTGTCACACAATTAGTTTTTCAGCAATATTCTGCTATGCACTGTTAATTGGGCATAATAAAATCGTGAGTCATGACGTAACGTTATGCAAACATATATGGTCTAATTTGGAGCTCTGTTACGCAGTTAGCTATTGGTTGTTAATCGGACTATTGGCCAGTTATAATTTGGAACAAGAATTTGCTTTCTTTACAGCAGTGAGTAGTGAGATTAGCTCTAATTGGGAGGCGTATGCGTATTCGGGTACACACAGTATATTAAAGGAGCTAAATTTCTATTCTTTGCACTTAGAAATGGGCACAAATGAGTCGCAATATATATAGTATTATAATATGAATGTATAAGTTGGGTGCAAATTGCACCTCGCGGACAGATTATCCCCACGCATGCCCCCTCTGTCTAATTTTCTGAGTAATCTGTGTGCGCGGACTGAACTCTGCGCAGGGTATTTAATGGATTATCTCACGTTTCATATGTAAATATATTTAAATATTTCACTAATCCATCTAATTTTTCGCTAATCACCTTGTTGGTATTCTATTTTGTATATAATATAGCACGTAATTGTCTGCGATATCACTTAGTCGGAAGAGGACGTTAAATAAAGCTATTTCGCACCCTCCGACTGATAATCCGCCTAATCCTACTCGGTATTCACCATGGATCACTGCGTTACTTTTATTCGTATTAATGAATTTTGTGGCCGTCAGTTTATTGGTCTAAGTACGATCAAGGTGGTGCTAATAAAAGAAAAGTATGATCGCATATTTGATTATCTTAAAAAAAGAATATTCTATATTTTTTTTTTAATGTTCTCACGCCACTGCCCGAAAGAACCATCGATTCCATCAAGATCAAGGATATATTCATATGGAGTTGTATACAATAATACATTTTACTTGGAACTGACAATTTTTTTGTAGCGTCACAGTCCGATAGCCCTTTGAAAAAATTGGGCCCACACTATACGCAACCAGAATTCAGAAACATGTACATTGCACTGTTTTCTATGCAAATTTGTCCTTCAATGAAAATCCGATAAAGTTGAATGAAAAACGGCTTCAGACATCAACAGGTTTGTCTTTGAATTTTGTCTAATGGTTCGGGTTGTTCATACTTGAGTTTATTTTGTTATAAAACTCTTCACAGGTGTCTTTATGCGCGTCTCCATTTGTAATCCGGGAACTTGAAAGTAGTTCCAAAGTCGCAATTCGTCATACAGCCACGGCTAGATGTAGGCTGCGGGAGTCTGCTGAGGTTTGCCGAGTGCTAACGATGAACTTTTTTTCTGTTTAAGCCTAAACACAAAACGAAGGGGTAATTACAAAAAAGAAACTTACCCTCTTCAACATCCACGTATGTGAATACACCAGGATCTGATATATTGACGTAATCTGGATGTAGTTTAAAATCATAAAAATAACAAGTTTTTCTGTCTTCATGATAGGCAAAGGCCACACAGCATAACTTGAACTCCATACATTCTTTAGCACACAGTAACTTATTATCAACGATCATTTTACTACTAGCCACATCATAAAATATATCAACATTTAATAATCTGTATTTTGTAAAACATAAAAGACACTGAAACAGATAAAATACCAAACACAGACTTGTGAACATTGTAGATGTTACCTAAGCAAATATCATCGTGTTGTGTTTCTAATTGATAAATAGTCAATAGATATATACATGATATTCATATGTAGTATTGAGCGGAATTCAAGTCATAATACTGATTCATAACAACGTGAAATGAAATGGAGCTGGTTGTTCTGACGTGAAAAAAACCAAAACAAATGCAGACTTATGAACACTATAGGTTTTATCTTGGCAAACATAATCAACACTGAGTTTCTAATCAATGAACAATCAAATGGCAATATCCTTTATGGAGCAGAATTTACAGAATTATTCTAACGCGTAAAATTGTAATGGCCAACCCCTTGGCGCATGCGCCAAACGCAGCACAGTGGATGTTTAGAAGTGGCGCATTGCATCCTAGTGATAAGGCAGTAACCTTAAACATACAATATGCAAGAGGTAAATCAGCCTATCGCAGGTCTTTATTTAGGCCTAAAAGTTATTTAAACTATTAATTACAAATTTATTAAGAAACAAGATAATAATCAACTCTCGATTGCATCAGATACCCGCGATATTTATTGATTAAAAGGGGTTCGCCATTTTAAAAATTAATTTAAAAATGGGATATCGAGGCTATAAAGTTGAGAATATATAACTGCGCCAATTACCACTATGATCACATTTTGTCAAAACAATAAACAGTGATAATTTGGCTCAGAATGGTGTAATTTGACTGACATTTTCAATATTTCCTTTTTTTATCGTGTATTTTTGAATTATTATAGCAAGAATGACCAACTCTTTATTAAACCCTTAACTAATGTATCTCTAAGCCTACTGGTTATTTTTAGCGATTTCATAATTTCATATTTTATAATTTTGGCGAATGCTGTCTTCTTTCACCTTAATATGTTTCAATTTCAATAATAAATGAGACTGGAAAATATGGAAGTAGACGGGGTTACAGAGAGAGTGAGAGAGAGAGAGAGGGGGCGTAGCGGTCTTTAGCAGTGGGCAACCGGAGGGCCCGGAGAAAACCCACGAGGTTGGACAGGCGACCCTATTCCTTGTCACAAACAACCATGGAAGCGAAACCCCGCTAGTAGACGCAATGACGTATTGCCTTTTTTAAAAATTTACTATAAGATTATTCAACACCTTTACATCGTTTAATGCGAACAACCTAAATGCAGGCTGTTTGAATCCGATATTGCTCTGCCAGGAATAGGTTCAGAAATCCTAGAAGGTGCTCCAAACACAATCTAGATTCGGAATGGGCAGTGGGTTTCATAAACTATGAGCTCAAGCAAAGGGGCGCTAAAAATTTGAAATGTGCATCCACTGTGTAAGTGAAAGCCAATTCCCAGGACTTGATCGAATCCAAATCTTCTGGTACTTTCTGCGGATATAGTAATATCACTACGTATGAAATTCCTGCTGTAGTGAAAACGCGGAAGAGAAGCAGATGCTTTTGCAGCAACAGGTGAAAGCCAAATCACAGGATTTGATTGAATCACAATCTTCTGGTACATTCCGAGGATATAGAATTATCGCTAATTAGTATGATATTCCTGCTGTAATGAAAGCCCGGAACGAGAAACGGAAGCTTTTGTAGCAAGGAAATAGCAATCTTATTCCTTGAGAAATTGCCAATCTGATTAAAACACAGATCCAATTTCGTTTCGTTTTTTATAGTTCAAAATTTCATTTTTACTTGTCTTCACTACTCTTGGATCTGGAGGACTTGTTATTTAACTTGTGTTCTGGCTGAAATGAGGGGTCAGCCAATCAAATGGTCTGTCGAATCGACCGTTTGACCTTTTTATGCGTGGAACTGTGGGTAGATATTACCAGCCAACAACGTCTATACTATAAACACCAGCGGATAGAAATCATAACAAAACAAAAGTGGATTTTGAAAAGCGTGGCGGTCCCTAATTGGTTAATCGAATGACTGACGTTATCGGGTCAAATGTCCCGTGCTTGATACCTGACGTCATAGAACGTGAGCTTCCACTATAACTAGTTAGATCTACATGAGTGTAGGCCATCGAAAGTATAAAAAACGAAACGAAATATAGATCTATATTTTAATTAGATTGAGAAATTGCGAAACAATCATTTGATTATATTGAAGTAAGATATGTTCGAGGTGCAGCCTTGTTAGTGCCTAAACAAAGTGACATTTTCTGTTTATTAAAGGACCATAAAGGGTTGTCAGGGTTGTTTAAGGGGCAAATTTTATGGTCTACCTTAGCAAACTTAATTTTAAAGCAGATGTAACCGTATACTATGTAACCGTATTCGAATTGATGAATATTTCACCACATGATAAATATGTTGTAAGTGGTTCCTTATTTGTTTGAGATCACCACAAATTCTGATTCTACGACTTCGAAAACATAGTAGTCGGCATATTACAACACTTTGTTTGGTCGAAAAGCACAAAATACACATTTGCGGCGCCATTTTGGCGACCATATTGGATTGCCGCCATATTGGATTGTTGCAGATCATTTTCAATGTCATATTGAGACTCGTAGACCACGAAAACCTACATGAGAACCTATGAAAGGCATTCTTAACAAACTTGGTGGTGAAATGACAGAAAACTGATATGTTGGCTAGATTGAGGGGCCCTATTTTCGGGAGTCAGGGCGATTGGGGGTCAATTTATTTTCTGTATTATGGATTTTGATACCCCTCACATATTTTAAGCACCGCATGGCTTGGCTTCCAGAATATTTGTTGGATAACACATCAGTGATAATGGACCCCTACCAAACGGACGTAGGGGGATGGGATGGCTTAGTGGTCTAGGGTGCCGCGCTTCGACCTCTAGCTGACCAGTCACCTCTGGCTTGCGGCTGTGGTTTCGATCCCTGGTGGATGCGTATGTGGCATGGAGATAGGGGCGCTTTCTCAACCTCGTGGGTTTCCTCCGGGCACTCCGGTTTCCTCCCACTGCTAAAGACCCCTACGCGCAAGCGAATTATTCAAATAAAATTGAAACCAGTATTAGTCCCAGAATGACCTGGTTTGTGTCAAGTGGACGTTAAATCACATTTCTCTCTCTCTCCAAACGGACGTGATTTGGCACAATACGCAGTAATCAAAGGTTTCAAACATCATAAAATCTCACCTTATTGACCTAAGGTTAATGGAGATGTTGAACGTTTCATGCGCACTATCGAAAGAACTTATACTTAAAGGAGCTGAATCGCTAACATTTAGGACCAAAAAATTGACACAAGTCGGTCGCAACGGTCGCATAGTAATGTAATTTGAATGTATATAAACTGATTTACAATAAATGGTTTCCGTTTTTACTTTAATTTCAAATCAGTTATGTTCAATCGAATGCAAATGTCATGTTATTCCAGTCTTCATAGTATTTATTGCGCATGCTCCCCAGGTAGCGACACCGTTTGATTTGGTGCAATGTGTCTAGCCTCGTTCCTCGAGTCCCATTATGGTACCAATGGTAAAATGTTTATTTTGTCTTAAATATTGGATATCAGAAGCCCATTTTTCCCGGTAGGATCACGGCATCAATGTTGATTTAAATTGACAAATAATTCGTGTTTTCAATATTGAAGTTTTTGGATAATATTGAGAGACTTAGCTATTGTAACTATATAAAGCAACACCTCACTCCAGTACAAGTGTATCTCCAACTGTCCAATTAAAACCAAATAACCATCTCCCACGCCAGCTTGCAAGGATAAACTAAATAACTTTGCTCGTGAAAACGATAAAAGGCTTAAAAGGAAGTTGGGGTTACATGCTGATAAGATCAACACAGCAAAACCATCTTCTTTGAGCCAAGGTGATTTTGCATTGGTCAAAGTGTTTTACAGTGTAATATGAATAAGTGTGTTCAACATTTTGAACAATGTGTTTTACAGTGTATTGTGTATAAGTGTGTTCAACATATAGTTTAATTTCATTTCAATAATTCGCTTGTGCGTAAGGGTCTTCGGCAGTGGGAGGAAACAGGAGGACCCGGAGAAAACCCACGAGGTTGGACAGGCGATCCTACTCCTTGTCCCATACAACCACGTGCTAACCACGCCAGTTAACACAATGACAGACTTTATGATACAGCGCGCACGTGCTAACTATTGGGCCACCCCCTCACCGACTAAGATAAATAAGGGTAACAGTTATAACGAACATATAAAAGAACAACACCAATTTTTTAAAAATATTTGACGGATTTTTAACATTTTCTAAATTAATAGCCAGACAGTCTTTCAAAGAAAATTTCCTGTCGGCGGGGGGGGGGGGGATTCCGTATCGAAGAAGCCGGGTTCAGGAACCTTTCGGCCCCCGGTCCGTATCTGGTGTAATATATACCGATAGTAATCACAGGTTCATTTCTGTTTGTTATTCTTTTCACAAGTTCATGAAATTGTCACGGTAGTACTGTTTTTTCGCCAGCAATGGGTCCGTCGGCTGGAAGGGGGGGGGGGGCGACGGGGTTCCCTAGGCTCGAAATTAGTTTTGAAAAAAAAAAACCTCTCGATATAGAGTTTATGCTGGTGCTGTTAGGTTGTGCGTATATCTTAAAAATTCATGAAAATCGACGTAAATTAATCACTACGCAAGAACATAAACTACCAAACTACTTTTTAGTCCACCATGAAAAGGGAGGGGACAGAAAAGCATGTTAAACGTATTGCAATTTCCTGCATTACTTCTTTCCGTTTTGTCTACGTGAATTATTGTTAATTCACGTAGAAAGATATGGTGTTATAAATTAACTATTGGGATATTAGTCTAGTATTTAAAAGCTGCAAGAATGTATGTGTCATCGAAAGTTCCAATAAACAATTTAATTAAATGTTGAAATGAAAGTGCTACAGGTGGAAGACCATATTTAAATGTTGTTTAAATGTGTATTTCCATAAACTTTGTATGCATATATAGATTATTATATGGAAGATTTGTCTGGATAGAAAATAAGATTTTGTATTAAATGGGTGCCCTGGAAACAAATGGGTTCACTTAAATCAAATGTCTGCTTCTAAAAATTGCCGTTGTCCCTCCTCAGCTAATTCATATGCGTGACAAACGTTTCCGTTTCATCAAAAGGCTAATACACAATTTACTGCAGGTTTTACGCCATATTTAAATGATGTTTAAACGAGCAAAGTTTTCAACTCAATGTCATCCACTGTTTTCGACATTGCAAACATGACTTTAAGACAAAATGAAAACTTTAAAATTGCCACACTATTCGTGTGCCAGAATACTGTTGAGGGACTAACAAATGGTTCAATTTTATTTCAATAATTCACTTACGCTTTTTGCCATGGTGACATGTGGAACTGATTTCAATATCAACCTGTATCCTATCGACACCCCTGGTGGGCTTGGTAGCATTTAATTGATCATTATGTAACAAACTTGAGGTTGATCTGTTTTATTTAAAGGACAATATTGGTGCCAGTCATTATCACATATGTGATGGAACTGATTAAACACTTTCCAAATATAATATTACCACAGAGATCATCGCTACCATAGAGGAGTAATAAAGGATTCATGATTCGGAAGTGACGAACGCCAAAGGAAAACACGAGTTATCTCTCTATGTGAATGACTGAAGTGACGAGTGATGACAGATAAACGGCCGAATTTCTGCTCACTAATAATTCCTTCGAAGACAAAAAGTTGTTATATGGGACCGCAAGAGCATATCTGACGATTCAATAAAGTAATTAAGTGTCATAAGATAAGAGAACACGGGAAAAATAGAAATACTCCGTACAGCCCCTTGTTTTTTATTCATTCTATAGGGGAGACCGGGGCACATTGAACACTGTATAGCGTTGGGTTGTATAGTATTATTTATAAAGGATATATCCACGGTGGTTCAATGTGCCCCGGTCTCCCATACCTTATAAAAACATGGTAATGCACGAACTTTTTTCTGTTTTTCTTTCGTGTTCTCTTATGTTGTGGCAGTCAATTCTTTTTATGAATTGTAAGATATTCTCTCACAGTGTCACACGGCAACTTTAGGTCTTCGAGGGAATTATTAGTGAGCAGATATTCGCCCATGCATCTGTTATCACTAGTCACTTCAGTTAGTTATATAGAGGAATAACTCGTGTTTTCCTTTGGCGTTCGTCACTTCCGAATCATGAATCCTTTATTACTCCTCTATCGTAGCGATGATCTCTGTGGTAATATTATATTTGGAAAGTGTTTAATCAGTTCTATCACATATGTGATAATGACTGGCACCAATATTGTCCTTTAACTTTCTGATAAGCAAACTCTATTGAATGTTAAACCTGATATGATAGTACATTAGCCAGATGTCTGATAATAAGATCCGTTGTCTTGAAGGGTTTATAAACCCAGAAGGGAAACGACATAGTCAGTCGGAGGCCAAACGGGCGCCTAGAAGGTACCTCATGGGTACTAGGCAGGCCTCTAGGAGATGAGACGAGACGAGAGCATCTGGAGTTAGCACACTCGTGCTAAGCCAAGCAAATACATGAATCCCTCCATTTGAGTTACTTCTGGGGTCGTTTACATTACGCTGTTTGTACCTTATATGTAAGAAGCAGAATAAAAGTATTATAAGATGTTACACCAGTGTTGTCATCAAGAACCCGTGATCCAAGACCAAATTCTGTAACACTGGTTACCGTTCAACTGGCACATTCAAACCCGATAAAACGGTGTCATTTTGAAATCATTTTCAAGAACCGGTAAGTCATGTCGGCTTCCTGTATTAATATATGACTTATCTATGTCATTTTTGGGACTAACAAGTATAGGGTGGTTTAATGTACAGTCAACACAAACTAGGTCATTTCGGGAATAATATATGATACAGGGTGTTTAGCTGTTGGAGAAAACCTGGGACCCCCCTCCCCTAGAGGTAGGACAAGCAACACTACGGTGTGTCGCGTGCAAGTCTGGGATCGAAATCACGTCCTTTGAGACAGTGCCAGACCTTATGATAATTATTATGTACCGGATTCAAATTTCTGACTATCAGTGACTTCAAAATGTACCCCTACTTTTAAATTCTCCATTGGTTAAATAATAAACCTACGTGTCTTCACATACTCTCGATATTCTTTCTTAAGCTAACGGGGAAGTTACCCTGGCGGAGTTTTTGGATAGGAAGGAATTGAAAACATCCGTTGCCAAAAGAGTAAGGATAGATACGATCAAAATGGAGACGGAAAACTTGATCGGGAAGAAGTAAAAGCTATTCACTGGGTAGGGTAAGTTTATTACTTCAATAATAACAGAGGTCCAATGATATCTGAATCTGACCACGTCCAGTGATATCTGACCACGCCTACCTAGAGGTCCAGTGATATCTGACCACCTGCGTACAAAACAGAAAAAAGACTATACAGCGCAGTGGACGCTTATGACTGGCCTCTGGATCCATTCACTTGATTTGATATTTCTTTATTTTTTGCAATGTTTTTTTTCTGTCTTGTGCGCAGGTTTATCTTGTAGATTTTTTTTTGCATGTAGTGCGGTCCTCCTGCTCTTATTACTAGAGGTCCAATGATATCTGACCACGCCTACCTAGGGGTCCAACCAATGATATCTGACCGATCCTAATTCTAATCACCAGTCTAATAATCATAAACATCACCGGGACACCGCCACAAATTCAAACGAAGTGGAATGGAAATGGTCTTTAACGCCCTACTCTTCTGCTCCGAACTGGGATGATAAAGATGGGCATCAGCGTGCTATGAGGGAAATTTGGCCTAGACAGCTGCACTACGGTCCACTCTTATATCGAATTCCAACTGTCAAGGGATCTTTTACGTGCACGCCAATGTGTACGCGGGACCTCGGTTTTTGTCCCATCCGAACGACTAGACAGCTGTTCTTGTCAGGCCCTCCGTCCTGGATGAACTTTCTTGGCCAATGCAGGGATCGAACACCCGACCTCCAGGCTTTCGAGCCAGCGTCTTACCCACTTAGCCACCGTGACCCCCCGAACGCCGATTACAAAACTACAGAAATAATCGAATAAAAAAATGTTGACGCTCTAAACAGTCGCAATACTTGTTTTCATTTTGTAATATAGTAGAGCAGTCGATATCTTCGCGTCCAGGAAGCAAGTATGAAAACAAGCAGGAATGGCCAGAAATTGCCATTTTACTTGATTTGTAGACTAGTCGATTGGAATCACGAGATAATCTAGTAATGCCATAATATTTCATTTTAAAAATTGTATTTTAATTTAGTTTTATACCGGAAGTCTAGCTTTAAGTTAGAGATATCTAGAAACGTCATGTTCATCTCTATAATTTGATTACAGGCGATAAGTCAGTATCTCAAACCGAATACTATGCCGCATTAACACAATATGTAAAAAATAAATATTATTTTAAAAATTGAGTCTAGCTTTAAATCAGTGATATCTAGAAACTTCACCTTAAAGCGGGAATTTCATATTTTCCAAGGAAGTCAAAACATATTTATTTCTATGTCTTTTGCTTAATAGGTTGTCAACTCACTATTATGCAATCATAGGCATTATTTTCACACTTACAAATCCTTCACATTGGAAATAATAACACAATTAACTCTCTTGTTTTTCCATTCCCCCATGCAATAGCTATTTTCAAACGTTTGAATTTAAAGTTGAAAATGATATTTTTGTCAATTTCTCAACTGCCAATAGTGAATTATAGGATTGATAGGATTATTCTTTAACAAGGTAGGACTGCTTATAGATTCCATCCATTTTAAGGCATTATTTTAATATATTTTAAAAATATAACTTAAAAATATGAAATTGCAGCTTTAATGTGATCTCTATTTAATTACAGGCATGTCAGATCGAAGTTTACAAAAATGTAAGAAACAGACATTAGCTTTTAATTAATATTGTTTTATCAATTGAATTTGTAACAGTTATTCAAAGGCTCAATACAACTCTTGTTGTAACTGAATAATAATATGTCACAATCTTTACTCTGGCCAACAAGATAATTTCTAATACCATAATCATATAAGAATTACAGAGTTCTGATTCTACAATACATATTTTATTTTACAGGAAAAGGATCTGAATCACGTCAATAAATTTTTCAAAACGTTTCGTTGTATATAATTTTTGTATAGTGTTCAAACTGACACAGATGATACAACGGCAAATAGGACAAGGTCACCTGCCCGTGCCTCGCTCCCTACTATGACACTTGAACTGGACCAGCTTAACCAATCGGGCGGTTCAGGAGCAAATATAACATGGGCGGGAATCTTGGATCTTCAATGTCTTAAATTGCGTGGAAATGTGATAATGTTGATTATCATTTTATAGCACTTTAGATCTCTAAAAAAGTATATAGCCATTATAGGACCCTCTTCGATAACTCTTTTGTTTTGTGTAGAGACCGGGAGGGAGGGGGCTGTGAAAATGTTGATATAAATGATGATCTTCGTATGGATTAGTCAACCCTTAATTAATAGCTCTGTGCATCTATTATCAAGTGTATATAATCGCCAATAGTATATACCGGAAACACAGAAAAACCCTGGAAAACTGCCGGAAAACACCATGTTATACTGAATATCGGAAAACACCGGAAAAACACTAAATACTGGAAAACACACTAAATACCGGTCATTTGTGTCCGGGGTGTAGGGTTAGGGTTAGATTTTTCCGGCGTTTTCCAGAGGACCAGGCTCCGAGTTACCTGTTTAGGGTGTTTTGTGGCATTTAGTGTTTTTTCCGGTATTTAGTGTTTTTCTGGTGTTTTCCGGTATTCAGTATAACATGATGTATTGCCGGTGTTTTGTGATTGTTTTCCGGTGGTTTTCGGTGTTTCCGGTATATAGTATAGCCCTATATAATGCCCCTGTTTTGCTCTGTGAGTTGTGTGTGAGTGAGGAGGGGGTACCTCAAATTGGTTGGCGGTTAATTTGTTAACGTTGATATCGATGATGATCATCAATAACATAACATTTATTTCGTCCGCCAAATAAGCGTATGAGATTCCCCTATGCGAACCTTTTTTCCCTTTGCGGGTAGGAGAGAGCCACGGTGACTAGCCGGGGAAGACGTTGGCTCGCTAACCTGGAGGTCGGGTGTTCGAACCCTGCATTGGACAGAGAAAATTCATCCAAGGTCGTCCCGTGTACACATTGGCGTGCACGTAAAAGATACCTTGGCCGTTGGAATTTGATATAAGAGTAGGCTGTTCGTGCAAAATTCCCCTCATACCACACTGTATGGCGTATGCCCGTCTTCATTAGCTTTACCAGGAGCAGAGCAGTAGGACGTTAAACCAAATAAAACTTTTTAAAAATTTTAATGGGTTTAGTTTGCAAGTATCCTTGTTGTTGTAGCCTAGATGACAAATGCCTCGATCTCCTTAAAAATCAGAATAAAAGGAACAACCTCTCGCGTAACGAATTAGCTGAGACACAAACACTGCATAAGCTTGTGATATTGTAATGCTAATACTAATAAATGGAAAGTTAACGATCGGAAAGTAAAAGTCATCACGTTTATCGTACAATTTAACACTAAGTTTATGGCAATTGTCAAAATCGAGACGCAGATCCAAGTAGGAAGCGTGATTGCTACTGTCAGTAGTGTTATTAATTTCGAGCTCACCAGGATATATGAATTCTACGTAATCACTAAATTTGGGATTGTTCAATGAACTAAAAAACCCAACTCAATGCAAGGGCTGTATCTGCTTCTTCTCCACCGGCTTATGTTAAGCAGTAAACTAAAAATCGTTCTTGACCCTGAAAGTGCCTGCGTACCACATGGAAGGCCCTCGCGTACCACTAGTGAGAACCACAGCTGTACAGAGAATACAGGAAACATGTCTGGGTTTTGTGAAACTTACTCAGAAGAATCCAGACAAACATTTATATTTTTATCTAATAAATAATAAAAGAATAGGATAACTTGATCGCATTGTTGCTAACAAAAGGAACATTGTCTTTTTTGTTTTTTAATCACAGTTTGTTCTTAAAGATACATTCCCACAAAAATGGATTCCCCCAAAAGTTACATGAAAAAACAGGACTTTTTGGGCAGTATTTTGTGGAGTCACTTTAGGATCATCTTGTGGATCTTCTTGTAGAGTATCCCATGGGTTCCTGGGGAGTATTTTATGAAACCACTTTGGGGGTACCTTGTGGGGTCCATTGTAGAGTATGCCGTTGTGCTTCTTGTGGTGTATCTTGTGGGGCGTCTTGTGGACTAACGTGCGTAACTGGTGAGCACTATGTTTCCGAATACATTTGATCTTATCTTGTAGAGTCACATGGGGAGTTTCTTGTGGAGCTTTCTGTGGGGTATCCTGTGTGACCACTTGGACAGTGCTGTGTGGGTGCTTTTGAATAGTATCTTTTCGGACCCCTTGGGCAGTATCTATTGGGGCTTCTTGTTTTTTTTTAACTTATGGTACTATGTCTGAAGTATCGTGTAGGGTGGCGACTTGGGGAATGTCTTGTAGTGCGACTTATGCGAAAGCGAATTGGGAAATATCTTGTTGTAGAACTTTTGGAGTGTCTTGTGGGGCTTCTTGTGGAGAATCCCGTTGAGTCATTCCGTCAGTATCTTGTGGTGTGACATGGCGACTATCTTGTGGAGCCACTTTTGGACTTTGTTTGGGAAATATATTGTAGAGCAACATTGGAAGTATATTGAGGGACTTATTGTGGAGTGTCTTGTGGGGCGATAAAGGTATTATCTTGTAGTGCGATTTTAGGCGTAGTGTGTGCGGCGGCGTTGGGGTTATTGTGCTCGGGGGCCTTGTGTAGAGTCTCTTGTTGGGCTTCTTGGGCATTATCTTTTGGGGCTGTTTGGGCAGCTGCCTATGAGGCGAAGTGGAGGGTGCATTGTGGTGCCTCTCGGAGAGTATCGTATGGAGCCACTTGTGGCGCATCTTGTCGGGCTACTTATGGGTTATCTTGTACGGCTTCTTGTAGAATATCCTGTTGAACCACTTGGGCAGTATATTGTGGTACTAAATGATGAGTATCAAGTTGGACCTCTTGGGGCGTATCTTGTAGTTCCATAGGTGTTTCGATTTGTTGTGGCTGCACAGATATTAGTTGGTGTTGCTGTTGGTTGCATTGATGCAACATGGGATCTATAAAAAGAAAGCAGTGAGTTTTAGTGTAAATGCTTGGTAGTCGCAATTGCCAAGTCACTCATATAGTAGCACATCGGGTATCTAATCATAATGAACCTATAGGACTAATGGAAGGACATGCGTCATCCGGGAGAGTGTTAGGCCGGGCAGTGTCGTTTCCACCTACTCTTCATCGGGACCTAGATCTTTCGTCCTACCTGTACGGCTAGACACTGTTACTTGTTAGGTCTTCAACACAATATCTGAGCTATATCCCAACCAACATTGGGATCAAACATGGAACAACTTTATTAATGAGGCTGCCACCCTGACTCCATTACTATGGGAGCGTCATAGTTTTTACTGAGCATATACAGTGAAAGGGTATATTTAAAGGATATATTTAAATATATCCATAGCAGCTTGTCTAAAAAGAAAACTTGCATGCGGGCCAAATTTGATTCGGCAAAACTATGTTCCAAAAAATCTTAACGTTAGCCTGTTCACAATCTTGACCGGATACTGGAGACATAATAGATCACCGGAATAGAAGTCCTCTTCAACCCCAATACTTTACATCAAATTAAACCATATTTTTAACAAATATGTTAAAATCGGTACCAGGTATGAAAAACATCCCTCAATAGTCGAAATAAAAGGGGGATAACTCTGAAAAAATTGTAAAACGGTGGAAATCGATGATCGGTGATTCTGCCCCTTGTGTTCAAGCGAGGAGAAACCCCGCCACTGGCCTCAATGACAGACCTTATGAACTAACACTTATGATCGCAGGGACGGATCCAGGAATTTTTGCAGGAGGGGGTTTGCCAGGTTCCAGTTAAGAAAATCTGCCATCATCGTCTCTAAATTACATAAACATACATACAAATTGAGCTTTTTAAAGAGAGAAATCATTTTTATAATGATGTAGGATCACATTGTGATTTAATTTCATTGATGCTAGGCATTAATTTTTTTATGCAGCTGAGCAGGGTGGGGTTTCGACCCCAGCCCCCGCACCCCCTCTGGATCCGCCCCTGGATCGGCCATCCAATCCCCCGACAAGTAAGAAACTTACCTTCATCGACTTCTACAAATGTGAGAATACCCGGATATTGTGTATCGACATTATCTGACGGTAGCTTATAATTATAAAAATAACATGTTTTTCTGTGGATTCCAACCTCGTGGGTTTTCCCAAGTCCTCGGGTTTCCTTCCACTGTCGAGGTATGTACAATAAAGACACTTGGGGATAAAGTTGACGATTAATTTATAAAAAAAAAAGGAATTTAAAACTTACCCTCTTCAACATCAACGTATGTGAACAGACCGGGAAATGGTAAATTGGCGTTATCTGGCTGTGGTTTGAAATTATAAAAATAACAAGTTTTGCTGGCTTCGTGAAAGGCGAAGGATGCACAGTTCAACTTTACCTCCATGCATTCTTTAGCACACATTAACTTATTATCAACGATCATTTTACTATTAGCGACGGCATAAAATATATCAACATTTAATAATCTGTATTTAGTAAAACATAAAATACACTGAAACAGATAAAACACCAAATACAGACTTGTGGACATCGTAGGTCTTAACTCTGCAAATGATATCGTGTTGTGTTTCAAATAGACATGTATCAGAAAATATTAGCATAACCGTCAAGCTGTATTTCTGTGTGCCACAATTTTTAAAGTACTTGTTCAACCATATCATGTATGGAGCGGAATTTGCGACACAATTGTAATCGTCACCTAGTAATAGATATAAATAAAATGAAATGGGGTTTACCGGCCTACTCTTCTGCACCTAACCTGGGCTAATGGAAGACGGGCATACGCCATGCAGTGTGCTATGAGGGAAATTTTGCCCGGGCAGCGGCGCTACGCCCTACTCGTGTATCAAGGGATCTTTTACGTGCATGTCAATGTGTACACGGGACCTCCATTTTTTCGTCCCTTCCGAACGACTAGACAGCTGTCCTTGTCAGTTCCTCCATCCTGTAATGCTGACAAGGAGGAACAACGCATAAAAATCTGGATGAACTTTCTCGGCCAGTGCAGGGATCGAACACCCAACCTCAAGGCTAGCGAGCCAGGGTCTTACCCACTTAGCCACATGATCCCCCTAGTCATAGATATATTCTCAACCGATTGACGGAATTAAAAAAATTAAAATATCAGTGATAACTAGGTCTTTCCATTCTAATTAAAAGTAATTACCGTTTTTTTTGACTGGTTTTACACGGTTTTGCCTGAAATGTAACGTAATTAAACATACATTATGGGAGAGCAAAAACTGACTTTTGTCGGTCTTCCTTTGAGCTTCAGATGTCATAGAAATTATAAATTAGATCTTTATTTAAACAACAAGCCCAAAATGAACACTGTAGACCCACGGATGGCTTGGATTGGGCTCGATTTAAAACAGGATTTCGTCGACCGATTTAATCACTATGGCGTTGTGGGTGGGGTTTCTGCGTGACGTTGACGTCATCATACTTCCGGAAATTATTCATGAAAGACAGTGATGACCGAGGCTATACACAAGCTTCAGTAGATACCGTTTAAACAATACTTGATGATCGAGACTATGTAGGTGGAGTTAACGCCTGTCAATCAACAATCGGCCATAGTGGGAAAAGGGTGTCGATGATTTTTACCCCCATATCTAGTAAAAAATTATAGTGGTAACAACTTTGTTCAGGATAAAGTTATTTGACTGAAATTTTCAATATATTCTTGTTTCAACATCTATTTTTGAACTTTTATAGCAAGAATGGCTAACTCCTTGTCAAAATCTCCCATAATGTATCTTTAACGTATATCATTAACGCTTGATTAAATGTTATTAACGCTTGATTGAACGTAATTAGCACTGGAGCAGAGTATTTATATATTATTAATACACCGTCTAGAATAAGGAGAAGTCAGGTGTGTCTCCTGTAGTTAAAGCGAGAATTTCATATTTTCTAAGAAAGTCAAAACATAATTATTTCTATGTCTTTTCCTCAATAGGTTGTCAACTCACTATTATACGATCATAGGCATTATTTCCAACACTTAGAAATCATTCACACCGGAAATAATACACAATTACCTTCCTTGTTCCCCCCTGCGATAGCTATCTTCAAACGTTTGAATTTGAATAATAGTGAATTATAGGATTAATAGGATAATTCTTTAACAAGGTTGTACTGTTTATAGTTACCATCTATTTTAAGGCCCTATTTTAATACATTTTAAAAATATAACTTAAAAATATGAAATTCTCACTTTAAAGGTACTTTATGTAAGATTTCAATGATGAACTGACAGTTGTAGCTATAATAGTTCAAAAATAGATAATGAAAAGGGAATATATTGAAAATTGTAGTCATTCTAATCCAGTGCCGGACTGGGCCCACCTGTCAACAGAAAAAATTTGCCTTCTTCAGCTTTGGTCTGAAAAGCTTGGAAAATGGGTTTGCGGTTGTCAATTTTCAAAATTTTCCTGAGGAGGCACCCCCCACCCAACGACCTCCACCGGACGTTCGCGCGCCTTTGGCGCGTATTTGTGTGGGTCTTGATCCAACTCGAAAAATGCTTGCCATGCCTTCAATTTTTAATAAAAATAGCTAAAATTTTGTGACTTGCCTAGAATTGTTATCCCTTTGATTTTTCCCCTTAGAATAAATGACTAGAAGTCCGATAAAATCCAGTATTCTCTTGTAAATTTCATATATTGTAGACATGGTCACTTTCTCAGAGCATAAACATTACGACTGCCCGTGCGTTAAATGGGACACTTGTATATCGCATTAGGGTAGACGGGTACTTTATAAATTTGGTGCATTCGGTTAGAAATGTCTATGTTTCTCGACAATAATACTTTTTAGGGTTTCACACTTTGAAGCTTGTGTGAAACAATATTGTTTTTGTTCTGATTGATAGGTTTTTTTCCGTTTCCACCTTGATTATTTCGCACAAAAATTCTCTATGGATAATATGATGTGACTTAAAGATTAAATCTATTTTGAAAAGTCGGCACCTGTCAGAACCATGCGAATCTCCGAAATAAGTAAATTGGTGTAAGAAGGTAGCCCTTATTTAAATTTGAATAAATATGTCGGGTAAATGATTCTATTCTGAATTTTGTTTCCTGATAAAACAACCGTGGTCTGGCATTCAGTAAATAACTTTTTCAAAAGAGTTATATATTTCACTGGGCCGTAACAACCACGTACATATCCAAGTAAGGTGAAACGACTTCAAGCAAACCCAGCACCCCTTGCCCTCTTAGGCTCGTCCAGATAACTAGGCCAAACATGGCTGATTCCAGTTGTAAGATATCAACAAACTTCGATTTTTCAAGGGAGGGAGGATATAAAGCTTGATGTGAACTTAGTTCTCACAAGACAGAAAGCAACGGGATGACCATTCCAGGTATGCCACGAAGTTTTAGCCATTTTAATTAAAATTTGAAGAAATTACAAGCAATTTTCGAGTTGTAGTATTACCTGGAACAGACAGTAGCTACTTTAAATTAGTGAAACGGAGGATTCCATTAATAATTACGTCTAGAGTCCCTGTAAGATCACAAACATCAATGTTGATTTAAATTGATAAATAATTCATGTTTTCAATGTCAAAGACTTTGGATGTGATGGGGTTAGAGACTTGTACTTTAAATAGGCGTCGGGTAATCCAATGTAATTGGGGAATATTTAGATCTACTGGAGTGACCCATAGGTTAGCAAAAGACATCACATAATGTCTGTTTATGACTAAATACCCAGACGCGGATCGGGGGGGGGGGGCGGGGGTGCAGGGGGTCGCCCCCCCCCCTCAGCCTTAGTGAGACTGGCCATCACTGTTCAGACCAGCATAATTAACAAATCAGCTTATTAATACGAGAAATCGTTGAATATAAAAGGAGAAAATTGTGTTCTACTGTCACGTAGTAGGACGTTAAAACCAAATTTCGTTTCCCCTTATTTATGATTACAGATTGGTGGACAGCTGTTTTCCGGTTACAGCTATTTGATAATCCCAACTTTAAGGTCATGAGATGTAAACAGGGCTAGGGCTAACCCCTAACCCTAACCATGGACCTAGGCCCCAAGCCACAATCTCGCAAACAATCACGTGCCCTAACCTTATTTATATCTCAGCGACCTTGAAGAAAATTGATCTGGCCTTAACAAATAGGTTTAGCCCTGTTGTCCGTATAACAAACGGGTTAATAATCATGTTTTCGTGCGGTGTTGGCTTTTGGAAACCGCCATGTTTCTGGATAAGCACGTCACACGTGTAACTGAAAGACTGGAGCTGGACATTGATGAATGAAGTGAGACCTCGGTCTTTCCTACCAACAACTAGAGCTTGACGTTGGTGAATGAAGGGAGATCTCAGGAACCAACGTTAATGAAATATATATGAGAACCCTAAGTCCTCGCCTTTGGGAGAGTGGAGGGTTGTTAAGGATTACCGGGTGCCCAGTAGAAGACACATTTTATCCTTATTTTTAATCAGAAACAGTAACACTACTGCCGACACCTACAGAAGGCCATCGGCACCATCAGCACCACCACCACCACCAAACAACATTGGTATGCTGGGATTTAAACTTATTCCTACTCTAACATACGGAAACCTAGCTTTCCCCCGTGTTACCTTTAGAGAGCATCTCGTGGAACCCACTGGGGATTCGTATGGGCGAATCTTGATGAGACCACATAGGGAGTATTTTGTGGGGGTTTGTGTTGACTATCGTGCGGGGGTTTCTTGTGAAGCATATTCTGTGGCCTCTTGGATGGATCTTGGGAAATTTCTTGTGGATCCACTTGTTGGGTCCATTCGGCGAGATTGCCGTAGTTTTATTATCTATTTTACAGACATTGAGAAATCGCATGCATTAAGTCTCCATCATCCTTCCTACGTCAGTGATTATGTGGAGATTTGAACCTTCCTCCACAATTCTTAAACCTAGCTGAGAATTCGCCATAGCTGAATTGCATTTTCAGTACAGAAAATATAGGAAATATATGAGAGTTAGGTTTTTTTTAAACTTACTTAAAGAAAGTTTGAAAAAAATTTATATTTTTATTCAATAAATAATAAAATAAAACGATGACTTGGTTTCAATGTACAATGTCTTTTTATGTTTTTATATCACAGATTTATCTCAGAGGGTTAAGAGTATCATCCATTTTTTGACATCAGGATTAAGACCCGTCTTTTTACATTGATTTCAGTGAACTGGTCTGGCGAAGCTTACAACGCTTAGGTAAAGACATGGGTTGAGCAAGGCGGGATGTCAATACTGTTACAATTACAGCGTTGACATGTTCAGAAGTGCCTAACACAACTTTGCATCGTGAATCCTAGAAACCCCGAAATGATATGAATCGCTAAATAACATTTTATCCGCTTTTGACGGTCTTCTTTTGTGTAAAAATAACATAATAATGTCTGTCGATATTTTATTCTGTGACACACATGTCCGCATATCTGCTGGTTTATTCCGTCCCTTGAGGAGTATCTTGTGGTGTGGCTTCTGATGGTGGAGCACTTGGTATAGCGGGATCATGTACCATCTGTGGTTGAGCTGTGGCTGTTCCCATTTGTTGTGGGTGTCCAGGATTTTGTTGCATTTGTTGCTGTTGTTCATATTGTTGTTGTTGCTGTTGTTGTTGATAATATTGTTGTTGTTGTTGTTGTTGATAAAGATGGTTGTGTTGATCATAAACAGCCTGTTGTTGCATCTGCTGTTGTTGTTGATTCATTTGGTGCAACATGGGGTCTACAAAGGAAAACAATGAGTATTAGCTGGAAATATTAATGTATTGCCAAAGCCTGTTGATGTTTAAACATAGTGCCCTTTATTTCGTTGATTTATTGGGAACTCGTCAACAAAATGCATCTAGCCGTTCGGATAGGACGGAAAAACGAGGGTCATACATATACTAAATGGCGTGCAATTGCCGTTGGAATTTGTCGCTGAGTAGGCAGAAATGCCCCTGATCCGTCATACTAAACTGTATGAAAGAATTTGATGGATCCTGGAAGGAATCGACGCTGTCAAGATGTCTCCCAGAGCACATTGCATGACATATAACGTTAAACTCCCTTTGTATAAATCTTGAACTTATTTAGTCCGACATAATTTATAATCTACGGAAGACACCTATTTAATATTTGATGTGTGTACAAAGTTTCATAAAGATATTTTGAATGGTTTATAAAATATTCTCCGGAAAACAAAACCGGGGAAGTTGCATATCGATATCCCCCTCTTAATGATTATAATTAAGAATGAATAGACATAGACTAGTAAAAAGGTTGAAAACTTTCATTAGGGCATGGGTATACATGTATGCCCCAGAAAAGGGCAGGGTACCATTTGTATACCTTGGTACCCGGGTTCCGGCGCCCCTGATCTTACCTATAGCCTCGCCATTGTATGTCATGTTAATGGTAGCACCAGGATAAACAGCTGATACCATGGGATAGACAGGTTCTCCGCCGTTTTTAGATTTGATACCAGTTATAGCTGTACCGTAATACCCTTCATCTGAGGCAAACTGTAACGTACCGGATTCCATGTCTAAATACATGTAAAACTTCTCTGGTAGCATTTCCTGAAAAAACAGTTCAATTATTTAAGATACATTTGTCTATTGCATGTCTTTTTTTCTGGCTTCAAAAATAATAAACATTATTATTTAGACATAGATAATAATCGATCTACATCTTCAAATATAGTCATAACTTTTCCCATATTCCTGAAGCAATGGCCCGAGAAATCCCTCTCTGACCATTGCTAGATTGACTAGGTCTCGTTCACGACTGACATTTCCGGCAAATCTACAAGGAGACACTGTTATATCATCCTAGATGGACGAAGAGGTAAAGATTTGATAGTGCGGGTTGATGATTTGATTGCATTGACTTACCCCAGTCAGTGGATATTTCTTTACAACTTTTCCCATATGAACAGCACGTCTTGTCCTCAGATCAATTCCCCAGGAGTCTCTTTTCATCCCCACCAAGGTGAGACGACCTTTAGCAAACAGTGGAGCTGTGATAAGTCCCACGCCTACCGACGCTTCCGTTCCACGATGTGTCTCTGGATAAACGATGGTGAACTTATGTTTACCGGAAGTAAAACCCCTGCTCCATCTGGCGCCATCTGAGTGAAAACTTCCTTCTCTTGTTCGGACGACTGTGAAATTATTAGCCGAGTAAAATCCATCGGAATGGGAGGAGAGTTTGTCTTGGTTGTTCTCAGCCGTAAGTTGCAATGTACAGACCCATGATGGTGGCACTTCTGTGATAGCTGAAATATGATAATTATCATAATTAGAACTGCAATGAAGTATTGACGGGTTTCACAGTTGCCCATTATTACCCTTTAAATGACGTCACCTCCAGTGCCAACGAAACAAAAAGACATGGTTCAATTTTATTTCAATAATTCGCTTACGTGTAGGGGTCTTTATTCAGCAGTGGTTGGAAATCGGGGGACTCGAAGAAAACCCACGAGGTTCGGTATGCGACCCTACTCCTTGTCACGTACAATCGGGGAATCGAAACCAAGTCAGATGACTCAATGACAGACCTTGTGATACAACGCGCGCACCCGCTACCCATTCGGCAATCCAACCCCTCAAACTGGGGAAGAAAATGGGCGTTGACAGAGAAGGTTGGGGTAGTGTCGATTTGCAGCTTATACGTATGGGGTTTTCCGGGTCTTCCGGTTTCCTCCCACTGCTAAAGACCCCTACGTGCAATCTAATTATTGAAATAAAATTGAACCATATATTAGTCCAAAAATGACCCAATCTCTCTCTCCCCCGTCGAGCCACCGTGGATCCATTACGATATATTTATAGAGAACAATGTATTAGTCCCGAGACGACCTCTCTCTCTCTCTTCTTCTCTCTCTCTCTTTCTCTCTCGTCTCCATTACGTTACGTCTGTAGAGAATAAGTTACTCACCTGAGTTATTTCCCTGTGATGTACTGACAAGTATACCCATGATGTGTGATAAATTTATAGACCACGGAAACTGAAACGTAATAAATATATATCTTTTATATTATTTTTAGATTCCATATATAAAGTAACTAATTGACATTATTTCGTGTAAATAGGGGACGGGGGAGCATTTTGCTACATACAAAATATGACATCATTTCGTGTAGAAGGAGTCGCCATTCTTCCCTCCCATTTCCTAAATACAAAACCTAGCTGGCGTCATTTCGTGTGTACGTTACTGTACAAAAATTAAATGGTAACTAGATTACACACAGAGAGAGAGAGAGAGAGAGAGAGAGAGAGAGAGAGAGAGAGAGAGAGAGAGAGAGAGAGAGAGAAATGGGGTTTAACGTCCACTCGACACAACTAGGTCATTTCGGGACTAACATGGTTTAATTTTATTTCAATAATTCGCTTGCGCGTAGGGGTCTTTAGCAGTGGGAGGAAACCGGAGTGCGCGGAGGAAACCCACGAGGTTGAGAAGGCGCCCCTATCTCCATGCCACATACGCCCACACCAGGGCTCGAACCCACAGCCGCAAGCCAGAGGTGACCCCCCAGCTAGATTACAATCCTTCTAGTCCGGGAGTTATGTGGGGTTTGTTTAAAATGGAAGGTGCGGAAGGTTTTGTATGTTAGTGGTGTATGCTTGGGTTAGGAGATCCCAGAAACCCAATTCTTAAGTTGCGCCAGTGGTGGGTGTGGTAGGAGGAGCCGCCCATAGTACCCCCCCCCCCGTGCGCCCCCCACCAAAAAAAATGAAAATTGGTTTATTCAACAAGGAAGGTGCAAGTTTCACTTCAACTACCCCCGGGACTTTTCAGATTGCATCTCGCGTTGATGGACCAACATTGTACCCCAATCCACCCACTTCCTAAATACAAACCCTAAACTGATAACTTTTCATGTGGTTTTGAGGAGTAAAACATGTTCAGCAATATCTTCCAACAGTCATAACTTCTCTCAGTATAAAGTCATTTACATGAAATTTTCAATATATTCATTTTTCATTATCTGTTGTGGAACTATTACAGCAAGACGAGTCAGATCCCGGTATCTAAATCTTATATTATATAACGCCTCTTTAATTATTTATTTAGTAGCTACTGTTTGTTGTCCTTGGTTATTTATTTATTACACTATCCTCTGGGTGGTCATTATTTTCATTGATCGAGCGTTACACCATTCCAATAACAAACCAGGTTAGATACATAATTTATAATAGGCCCATTTCCAGTTCATTTGGTACGAGACAGTAACACGAATAAATTGTAGTCAAATTCCCATGTGTCAAAGATCAAATCAAGTATATTATATATATAGTTGTTGCGCATTCAGTGTGGTTTGATTCCCAATATTTTAATCAGTCCGTCATGACCTAGTGTTAAAGTAGCTAAGTCTCTAACTCAATATCATACACACTTTTCGATATTGAAAACACGAATTATTTGTCATTTTGAAAAAAAATTGATGTTGTGATCTTACCGGGAAAAGACCGGCTTCTGATATCTAATATTTAAGACAAAATAAACATTTAGCTCCTTTAATTATGGATAATCAAGCGCGTTCTTATTAAACAATAATTAACAACTTTTAGTATGAGAGTTCTGTGCTTGTTGTTATAATCAATAAACAAAAGTGGTGGGTGTTTTGTCGGAGGAGGCAGGCTGGGGTTTTCGAGCGAGGTTTCAGCGGCGCATGGCGGGGGGCCTAGTCGTTCGGAGGGACGAAAAACCGAGGCTCCATGTACGCATTGGCTTGACGTAAAATAAAGCGGGCTGAGGTTTTTGAGCGCTGTATCAGCGGTGCAGAAAGGATGGGCTGACATGGACAGTGTCTAGTCGTTCAAGTGGGAGACCCCCCCCCCCTAAAAAAAAAAACATTTTTTTTTTTTAAAATTAAGTTCTGAGTACACATTGCCATGCACGTAAAAGATCCCTTGGCACTTGGAATTCGATGTGTGAGCAGTAAAAACGATCGGTATAAGAACATGAAAACCCTTTCGGGTGGATGGTATTATGGAAGTCACTTGAGGAGTTCTGGATGAATATTGTGACTGGAATATCATCCCTAAGGCCGTCTGCAGACTCGGTCAAAAGATGTAAACAGGGCTAGGGCTATCTTTAACCCCCAATCTTGTAAACAATCGCGTGCCCTAGTCGTATTTACATCTGAAGTTGACCTTAATATTTAGACTCTATCCTAAAAGTCCATTTCAAATGTCTGTACCAAGATATGGCCTTAACTGAAATCACGTTGATCACTGTATAGAATACCTTTAAATCTGGTCCGTAATTTCACGAATTTAAATCCTTTCTATTGGAATCAGTTGTTAGAAACTATATGTTTGATTGGGAAATATTCTAATAACATTAATAAGAAGTAATATACATGTACACGACTTACCTGTTGGCTGATTACAAGAATTAATATGACCTATGTGAGAAACTGGTCAATAAATAGAGCTTGACCTGTTGTTCGTTACGATGACCACACAACAAATAACCACCACCGTGACTGGTCAGTGAACAACACAACGCGTGAATGACAACAACAGCGGATTAATTAATTAATATTGTTCGATAGATCGGATTATCAGATTACCCAATTAGTTGTTTACAGTAAATCGTTCAATTGATCTGGTAATATATAACATCAAGGTTGTTTCATTAGCAACCCGCCCTCGTTCGTTCGTTTCTGGGGTTTAACGTCCACTTCCACCTAAGGTGATATCGTAGACAAGAAAACCCACCTCCCGTTTTAACATGTTTTTATTCTGACCAAGGGAGAAGATGACATGCCCTCTCTTCTAACGGCAGCAATTTATAAGTGCGATTTAAATTGACTTTTTAATATTCAAGGACTTTCTATTTTGTGTGTTAACCAATTTTAAGGAGACTTTTGATATACACGGACGATTGTATTGTATGTTTTACTTTTACGCATGTTCAGCCCATTAAGTGTAAATATATTAGACGTTAAATCTGTAATAAACAAGATCATCATTAGCAACCGACGGGGGTAGATGGCCGAAAGTTTAAAACGTGCACGTTGTATCGCAAGGTCTGTTATTGAGTCAACTGGTGTGGTTTCGATTCCCCGGATGTACGTGGCAAGGATTTGGGTCGCCTGTCCAACCTCGTGGATTTTTTCCGGCCCGTCGATTTCCTCCAACTGCTAACGGGGGGTTGGGATGGCCTAGTGGTCTAGAGTGCCGCGCTTCGACCTCTAGCTGGCCGGTCACCTCTGGCTTGCGGCTGTGGTTTCGAGCCCTGGTGTGAGCGTATGTGGCATGGAGATAGGGGCGCCTTCTCAACCTCGTGGGTTTCCTCCGGGCACTCCGGTTTCCTCCCACGGCTAAAGACCCCTACGCGCAAGCGAATTATTGAAATAAAATTGAAACCATATGTTAGTCCCGAAATGACCTGGTTGTGTTGAGTGGACGTTAAACCCCATTTCTCTCTCTCTCTCTCTCTCTCTCTCTCTCTCCAACTGCTAACCCTTCGCCCCCCCCCCCTCGAGGTGTTGTTACCCGTGCAGAATCAGTCACCTCCACGCCCCTAAAACCAGTTTCAAAAGTAAATAAGCCCTTAAAACTACTTCTTACCCTTATAGATAAAGATGTTCGGTCATTGTTTCCCCACGGGATCTTCTCCGTATACAGAAAATGAGCGATCACAACAACGACCTGGACCACCATTTCAAAAAGATACAAACCAACGGGTCCGTAGCCACGAGGGGGGGGGGGCTGTCAGTGTGTGTGTGTGGTGGTGGGCTTAGCCCCCCCAAATATTTCGTCAACAATAATGCTTTCTAGGGAAGGTCCATAGCCGCCACATCCTCAGCCCCTCCTAAAAATTCAGTAGCCCCCCCCTCCCCACACACACACACTATCCCCAATGCTTCTTAACCTTACTTAACCCACAATCTCGCCAACATTCACGTGGCCATACCTTATTTACCAATCTGTTTCACAGAGAATTACTTTCCTGGCGAATATTCACTGCTGACCAGTGTGCTTATTTACATCTCAGCGACTTTGACGATTATTGAGCAGGACTAAACAAATAGATGTAGCCGTTAAACCATAGGTCTGCAATAATAACAACCGGTATCCAATCAAGTGTTGAGAAGTGTGTTTATTGCTTGGCATTCAAACGCCTAACACTAAGCATAATATTGTGGTTTGTAATAACACGCACGTTACTTTACTAAAATTTGGCTTTTTACCGAACTGTGGACCGGCAAATGGTTACACAGCGTCGAGTCCTTTTAGCCCTGTAGATGGCACTGCGGTAAGATTGGGAGGTATCACCTCCACGGGTAGACAGACATTTATGGAATACATTTTGTGTTTTCAATAGCCACTCTACATGTGGTCTGTCCCCAGGCAGTCTACACGTGGTCTGTCCCCAGCCCCAGCCAATCTACACGTGGCCTGTCCCCAGCCCCAGTCAATCTACACGTGGTCTGTCCCCAGCCAATCAACTCCCTATTTTAACAGTTAATGTATGTCATATAGCAAGATGTATAAAACTAGATTTGGCACTTTTATAAGATTATAAATATTTTCATGAAATTTTTAGGTTTAATTTATAAAATTTTGTCAAGAATTATAATATAAACAAATATGCAGGGCTGTTTCCGCTAAATGGTTTCAATGGGATTTAGTAATTTACATGTTACTAGAAATAAATACGTCACACATTCTGTGAAATATTATTAGGGTTTATTACAGGGCAATGTTTCAGAAACGCCCCCCATAAATAAATGAAATGGGGTTTAACGTCCTACTGCAGGGGCGGATCTAGGAATTTTGAAAAGGTGGGGGGGGGGCGCCGCAAAATGAGGGCACTTACCGCGGAGACGGGGCACGCCGCTGCGAGGGGGGCGGGGCCCCCAAGACAATTATCAGTCATTTCCTTGCATCTGTAGTAATTCCAACAGCTATTTACCTGATATTTTCGTCTAAGTAAACGTTCGAAGAGGACATATTTGGGTCTGAAAAGAGGCACTTTCAGCAGTAATAAAGGGCACTGTCGAAAATTAGGGGGAGGGGGTACCCCTCGCGCCCCACTGGATCCGCCCCTGTACTGTTCTGCAGACGTCTGTCAAACCTCCAAAGGCTGATATCTTTGCTTACAATAGAGTAATTTGAATGAATTTTTCGAATTATTCATTTTACATTATTTACTTTCGAACTATTACAGCAAGAATGGCTAGTTCTTTATCTAAATCTTACATAATGTATCTTTAATGAAATGGGGGTAAACGTCCTACTGGTCTGCTCCATCTGGGCTAATGAAGACAGGCATACTCCATACAGTGTGCTATCAGAGAAATTTTGCCCGGGCAGCGGCACTGCAGCCTACTATTATTCTCAATTCCAAATGTCAAGGGCTCTTTTATGTGCACGGGACCTTTGTCTTCTGGCCATTCTAAATGACTATATTGTGTACCTTGCCAGGTCAATGAGTAATAAACAGTAATTATATTTCATAGACTAGTGACTTGTGTATCCAGGAACCAAATCCAGACAGACAGTATTTACATGAAGGAACCCTGTTTTCAGTATACTAATCGATGCTTCACAGTTGTTTCTAAATATAAATGTTTAATGATTAAGAGTCTGTTGTTCATTTAGGACTTAAATATATGAGTTTGGTTCTGTGGCGTTGGTGATGTCTTGGACAGGGGCTAACTCTTATCTTGATTGTCCATCTCCAAGACTCATGGACAGGGGCCAAAGATGCCTTGGATGTATGTCATCAAGATTCAAGTAGCCTGGTACTTATCTCTTGACTTTGAGAAAGGTCGACAAATTGAATAGGGAAGCATGTACAGCAATAATTTCAAACATGGAAAAAATAAAAAAAAAATTATTGATTGCATGACCAATTTGCCACTGTTTCATCTGCCCCCTGTGTCCCGACTCTCTGAACGCTATTGGTAAGGTATTTTGATCAACTTGGGGGATTATACACGAAACAAAGTACAAAGATTTAAGAATGCAGACTGCATCTTCAAAATATTTGCATTCTTATCCAATGGAAAGGCTTCTTCTTTGAAATAGTTTGACTCTTATCCAATGAAAAAGCTACTTTTTCAAATATTTTAGTTTAGGTTTTGGTGAATAAGGTCCAATTTTCTAAAATTGATAGCAATATCTTATTTTTGATGTAACTACTGATCGGTATGAGTGAACACCCTTGTCAATGTAAATATTTAATAAGAAATCAGCGTCTACAAAATGAACAGAAATCTGTTTGGGGTCGAAAATAAAGTTATCAATTTAATTGTTTTTTATGAGTTGGATTTATTCCATAGTCTGGCTGTCTTTTTTTGACAATTTGAAGTTTGTCTATAAAATTGATTCCTGGAACCACTGTTGAGACAGCCCAAAATATGAGGTCTATATATGAAACGATTTCTACACAGCCAAAAATTTAAATTAGTTAACATTCCCCATCGATTTTCAAAATCAAAATTTAGCAGCATAATCATCACCCAGTCACTGAAAATAATAACACATCAGACCAATCAAATTAAATACTTTATTTTGAACTAAAATCAGACAGGCTTGTTCCTTTTAAAAAAAATATCGTAAAAAAATGAAATTAGTTTTGAGCATAAGCTTTACATCATACAACTTTTATCAAATATTTGTTCCTTTTATTTTCACAGGCAAGAATCTTGATTGATATTTTCTCGATGTAGGTACACGCATTATAACACAAGTAATTAAAGCACATGTATATATTAAAGATACATTATGTAAGATCCCATTAGCCCAGGTTAGGTGCAAAAGAGTAAGACGTTAAACCCCATTTCATTTCATTTCATTTTCATTTCAGATACAATTCAATTAAATGAAATGGGGTTTAACGTCCTACTCTTGGGCTCTTAACCTGGGCTAATGAAGACGGGCATTCCCCATACAGTGTGCTATGAGGGAAATTTTGCCCAGGCAGCGGTGCTACGGACTTCTCTTATCTCGAATTCCAACTGCCAAGGGATCTTTTACATACACGCCAATGTGTACACAGGTCCTTGGTTTGTGGACGTACCATCCAAACGACTGGACAGCTGTTCTTGTCAGGCCCTCCGTCCTGCAATTCAAGATCCTAATTTGTTTCGTTTTTTAGTTAAAAATTTCGTTTTACTTGTCTTTACTACACTAGGATCTGAAAGAGTTGTTATATTACCGGCGTTCTGATGTGAGGGATTAGCCAATGAAACAGTCTGTTGCAGTGAATTCTTGGCGTGTGATACACGTAACTGGGTATCCTACTAGAAATATCAACAATGATTGGTTAATCAAAATGTCTGATGTCATAGGGTCAAAAGTCCAGATTATCCTTTTTATTATTAAATTTTTATATCTTGTGGGTGTTTTAATCCATTTGAATCTCAGCCATCCAATGGTCTAGATAGTTGATAATAGGCCTGTCATGTGAATGAATGTCTAAATAGTAGTTTATATAACATTTGAAGCCAAAATAAAAACCTGCATCAGGCCAATTCAGCTCTTACATAATGCATCTTTAAAATCAGTAATAATAGCACATATCCTTAGTGAAACTAGTAATGATAGCACGTTCTCCGAATGCCAACAAAAAATAGGCTATAGCTTATAGAACCACTGGCAGAAAGGTTTCATTTACCCTGGCCTTTAGGTGGCTCTACCCATGTATTCTGAATTCCATTTTGCTATACGTTTCTGTTGTTACAACTGGATTTCCCAATACACACAGTTCCTGGAGGTTTTCATGGCAAAATAATTAATATCTAAATAAAGTTCATTTCACATGATATAGGTCAAATAATATTATACAAAATAATAATCTGTTTATTATATAGGTTCATATAATTATAGAAAATAGCAAAACATCATATAGGAGTTTACAGACGAAATAAACAGGCTAGCACCACCTGTTCAGTAAATCTTTTCATGGGCCTCTTTCATAATCTGATTTAATCCAAGTCGAGAGATTATCTACCGCTCATATTTTGATTTTGTTTTCTTAATCAAAACGGGGGGTTGGGATGGCCTAGTGGTCTAGAGTGCCGCGCTTCGACCTCTAGCTGGCCGGTCACCTCTGGCTTGCGGCTGTGGTTTCGAGCCCTGGTGTGAGCGTATGTGGCATGGAGATAGGGGCGCCTTCTCAACCTCGTGGATTTCCTCCGGGCACTCCGGTTTTCCTCCCACTGCTAAAGACCCTGACGCGCAAGCGAATTATTGAAATAAAATTTAAAAAAACATGTTAGTCCCGAAATGACCTAGTTGTGTCGAGTGGATTTTAAACCCCATTTCTCTCTCTTAATCAAAACTTAAAGGTCCATGGAAAAGCTTCTTAAATTTTGTAAATAACGAATGAATTATGTCAACATAAGTATAACGTGATCCCAAATGTCAATGTTATCTGGCTCAGGTGAATTTTAACAGGACGATTTCCGCAGTTCTCCGCGAGTAATCATACCTTTCCGCCAATAAACAAGCTTTGATGTTATTTTATCCTTCTGCTCATAGAAATATAAACTAGATATGAGCTGAAGGATTACAATTGCGCCACAGCTTGTTTATTGGCGTAAAGTTACGATTTCTCACGGAAAATCAGAGGGAATCGCGGACATTAAATTTACGTGTGGCAGGTAACCTTGACATTCAGGATCGTGTTATACTTATTGACATAATTACTTGCATTATTTAAAAAAAATATTAAGCTTTTCCGGTGTCCTTAAAATAATCAATTTTCACATGGATTATGCCGTAGGAAATTGGATAATCAGCTGTTTCAACTCTATTGATTGATGTTTTACTAGATTTAATGTCATATTTATTTTAAGATAATATATTTTATATACATAGTGACGGTTATAATACCAGTTCGGGTGTAAATCATGAATCAGTATTCTTCAATAATTAATATCTTCTTCTTCTAATCTCATTTATTTCAATAAAAAAACTATTATTATTAGTTTCAAATTCTCTCTTTTTTTTTAAATTTTTATTATCAGTGTTGATAAATGTTCTGTTAAAACTGAATATAATGTATATGGCTAATAGAAGCTTCAATTTGTGACAGAAAACCCATCGGCTACTGACAGAAAACCCCTTACAAGGAGCCATCATCCACTGACCGACAACCCTTTACAAGGAGCCATCAATCACAGACAGAAAACACCTTACAAGGAGCCACCGATCACTGACAGAAACCCAAAACCCAGTGAAAAATACAAAAAAAAACTTTCTAGGAGCCACCCGCCTGATTGGGGTGGTACGTGCTTAGCAAAGATTAACCTTTCAAGAAAATATTTCACCAAAAATATAATAAAGAAAAAAAAAACCCATGTAAATAATCATATCAAACGTTAGAAATAATTACAAACATTTAAGAAAAGCGATTGGATTGCATCAAAATTTGTATTTATTATTTAAATAAATTCAACAATAACTTGAAAAAAAAAGTAAGCCACATTTACAAATAAAAAAAACACTGAGAGGCAAACAGAACATTGAATATTATGCAATTTTATGATATTAATTAAGGGTTTACGATCAGAGGATCAAATATTGTCTATATTAATAATATGTGTGTATGATAAAACAAAACGCTATGTATAAACATATATATATTATATACAGTTAAACCTTTCTAATCAGGACAACCTTGACCTTGCTAATCAGGACCTTGCTAATCAGGACAAGGGTGACCTTCCTAATCAGGATAACATTGACATTCCTAATCAGGATAACATTGACCTTCCTAATCAGGACAACATTGACCTTCCTAAACCGGACAACATGGACCTCTCTACATGCCCTTTATAAATTATATTTTTGGGGCAAAAAAAAACATTATGAGGGCATCATGTCCAGTAACGTGTGCAAATATATAACTATCTGAATATCGTATACAAGGTTGCCATGATTACTACAGTGTCACTCGAGAAGGTTCAAATTATAACTCTTCATAAAAATTCCATTTGAAAAAAAAAAGTTTTAGCTAATCTAATTTACAAGAAAGGATAACAGATAACACACATATAGCTATACTCCCAAATCATCACCCCTCTCTTAACTCAACATGGATGCTTCTAAGCCAACGTAGCCTTTACAAAAGATTATTCCATTTCAGTATATAAGGGGTGATTTTAAAAGGATAACAGATTAAGATCAAATGTATGAAGAAGGGGTTTATTTACATCAAATATACTTCAAAGCAAGCAATCCCCTAAAAAAAAACAAGGAGCTGAATTGCACAATATCTGAAAATGCTTTATAAATTTGAAATTATGACATTTGTTTTATTTATCTAACAACAGACGTACACCTATCCAATAATTTTTTATTTTTTTTGAAAACCAAATTTTTTATCCGATTTCTGCTTGTCATGACTAATACCAGAGTTTAACCTAAATGTGGTGTTCATTCATTCGTTTCTGGAGTTTAACGTCCACTTCCACCGCGGGAGATATCATAGACAAATGTGGTGTTTAGAGACACAACTGGAAGTATCGTGACTCCATAGAACCACGGGAGATAAACAGGGGAGGTAACTTAGTTCAAAGGAAAATACAAGTTATAGAACAGGCCTATGCGCAATGCAATTTTCAGACATACTGACGTAAAACGCCTCAAATGATTGAACTAATAGAGTCTATTATTTGCTTGATAAAGACAAGAGTATCATCGTCGAAACGTTTCATGTTAATAAGCCAGTAATTGTTATCCATAAATAGTGTTTAGTGCGTAGTCTAGATTAAGCAAGCATATCAAACTGATAGAGAAAACTATAAATCTGGTTAAACAAAGCTACCAGTAGAACAGCAAACTTCTCATATTAGACAAAGAGCTATGTCACGTTTGATATTGTCTTACAGGGAAACTGAAAAGAAAATCTGGTTAACAAAAGCAACTATTCTAATGGCAATCTCCTCATAGGAAAAGGTGATACGGGCTCTGCCGCGCCTAATATTGTGAAAGGTGCTGGTTCCAATCTCTGCCATTTTGAAGTATATCTGAGAATTCAACCATCATCTAAATGTTATTGATCTATCATCATCGAGAAATATTTCAAGTATCAAGAAGAAAAAAAACATTAACAATAATATAAAAATGTTTTTTTTCTCATGCTTTTTCTACATAGTTGGAAGGGAGCATTCCATGTTGTCCGGTTCTCTTTACCCTTCCAACCATCCAGCCGTCATCGATGACCTCACAGTCAATGATCAGGTCTCCTTCACTGAACGAAACTTCGTCATCATCGGCAGCGTTGTAGTCGTAAATAGCACGATATGAAGGTACATGAAGCTGAAAAGAGAGAGAGTGAGAATTAGAGTTTAACTTCTTCTCAACACAAACTAGGTCATTTTGGGACTGACATATGCTTCAATCATATTTCATTAATTTGCATGCATGTAGGGGTCTTTACAAGTGGGAAAGAGAGAGAGAGATGGGGTTTAACGTCCACTCAACACAAACTAGGTCATTTCGGGACGAACATATGGTTTTTAATTTTTTATTTCAATAATTCGCTTGCGTGTAGGGGTCTTTAGCAGTGGGAGGAAACCGGAGTGCCCAGAGGAAACCCACAAGGTTGAGAAGGCGCCCCTATCTCCATGCCACATACGCTCACACCAGGGCTCGAAACCACAGTCGCAAGCCAGAGGTGACCGGTCAGCTAGAGGTCGAAGCGCGTCACTCTAGTCCACTAGGCCATCCCAACCCCCCTTTACAAGTGGGGAGGAAGCTGGATGACCTGGATAAAATCCATGAAGATGGACAGACGACCCAGCTCCTAGTCATGTATAACCAGGGAATCGTACCCACACCTGTTGACTCAAAGGCAGAATTCATGACACAATGCACACGCGCTACCCATTCAGCCATCCATCCAACCCCCTTTGAACCTGAAATACAATGATACTTAAACAGACACGAAAGCGGAGAAGGATTGTGAAACGGGTTTTGATGTCCACTCAATACAAACTAGGTCATTTTAATATACTGTTCAATTTTATTTCAATAATTCACTTGCACGTAGGGGTGTTTAGGAATGGAAGGAAAATAGGACGACCCCGAGAAAAAACCACGAGGTTAGACAGACGATTCTATACCTTGTGAATTTCAAGCAGGGAATCAAACTATTTAACTTGACTCAATGACAGACCTTTAAAGCAACAGACCACCCAACCTCCCTTTACAAAATCAGAAACGGCAATGACTGATAACTGGAAATTTTTTTCCTAGACAGATGCATTAATATTACTGCCCACTGTTCATTGAGTTTCAACTATAAATGGATCTATTACATGCATGGCAAGATGTAATCGGGTGGACCCCAGCCTGGTATATGTAACTTGGCTTGAAAATTCCTGAAAGTGTTTTCACTATGATGAATTTTGACTGAAATTTACAAAAAAAAAATGAAAATACTTACTGATCCTCTTCCTGGCTGCTGCTGGCCATATCCACCTGAAAAATTCAAATTAAAAATTATAGGACAGTTAACTTCACTTCTAAACATATTGTTATGATAAATTCAGAAGCTGGACTCGTCTTTCAGTGGAATTCACATCCAAACATCTGGTAAGTTCAGATGCAAGGCTCTCATTTCATAAGAATTTGTCAGTCTTGACTGGCAGGAGAATTTATCTTTCAGGCCATTAACATCCAATGAAATCAGAATATTAAAGAATTTTACTTTAAAACACAACAAATACAGTTTAATTAATAGAATTTGTGTCTAACCATTGAATTAATTCTGAAAATTGTCTTTTTCTTTAAAACAAAAAATCTAGCAAATAAGTTGTGATCAAAAAATCTAGCAAATATGTTGTGAACAAAAAAACATAAAAAATTGTGAGCAAATTTTAGAGTTAATGTCCTGATGTAATACAAGTTTAAAAATCAATTCTTCTGGTGCCCCTTGTGATAGATGATTTATCATTAAAATGGATAACCAAGACTTTGTTTATTGTCATACCAATGTTATTTAACACGCTCCAGACAAGCCTCAAATTGAATCGCTAATATCTCGGTTCAGAGCGAAGAAATGTGACTGAAATTTTCAACAAACTACCATTACATTATGTAGTTTTTAACTATTATAATGAGAACTGTTAGTTCGATTTCTAATATCCCATAATGTATCTTTAACTATTATAGCAAGAACTGTTAGTGAGAGAGAGAGAGAAATGGGGTTTAACGTCCACTCGACACAACTAGGTGATTTCGGGACTAACATATCGTTTTTACTTTTATTTCAATAATTCGCTTGCACCTAAGGGTCTTTAGCAGTGGGAGGAAACTGGAGTGCCCGGAGGAAACCAACGAGGTTGAGAAGGCGCCCCTATCTCCATGCCACATACTCTCACACCAGGGATCGAAACCACAGCCGCAAGCCAGAGGTGACCGGCCAGCTAGATGTCGAAGCGCGGCACTCTAGACCACTAGGCCATCCCAACCCCCCTTATTATAGCGAGAACTGTTAGTTCTTTATGTAATCTTACATAATTCCCCTTTAATAGTGAAATGAATAACATCTTCAAATATGTTGACATTCATAAAAACTGGAAAGGTATAAAATAAGACAAAAAATAAGCAAAATATGTGAATAAAAATAATATGGCATACAAAATATTTTGGAAGATAAAAAGCAATAATAATCAAATAAAAAAACAAATAAATGTGTATTCATATGAAAGAATTAGCATAGTTTTTATAAAAAAAAATAATAATCAAAAAATAATACAAATAAATGTGTATTCATATAAAAGAATGAGCATAGTTTTTATATAAAAAAATAATAATCAAAAAATAATATAAATAAATGTGTATTCATATAAAAGAATTAGCATAGTTTTTATAAAAAAAATAAATGTAAATGCTCAAATAAAATAAAAAGATTAAACCCAAACAAAAATCAAAAATAATTATAATACAAAAAAAGGTAAAGAAAAAAACCCAAAGTCCAACTTAAAAATAAAAAAAAAAAGCTAAAAAAAAAAAAAACGGAAAAAACTATGCCAGAAAATTCTTTTTTCTTAACTTGGATTTTTGGATGCATGGAAAAGTCGATCAAGGCATAAATAAAATTGTAATAAATGAAATAGGGTTTAACTTCCTACTTTTCAGCACCAAATGGGCTAATGAGAGAAAGAAATGGGGTTTAACATCCACTGGACACAAACTAAGTCATTTCAGGACAAACATATGGTTTAATTTTATTTCAATAATTCGCTTGCATGTAGGGGTCTTTAGCAGTAGGAGCAAACCGCAGGACCTGGTGAAAATCCACGAGGTTGGACAGGTGACTCTACTCCTCGTCACATACCAGCAGGAAATTTGGACTAATAAAGATAGGATCATGACATAAATTTGTAATGAATGAAATGGGTTTGAATGTCCTGCTCTTTCTCAACCAGAATATAATCTTAAATTCTTCACTAATTCTAGTTTTAAAGAATGCTATTTTAACCTTTGGGAATGCTATTCTGTTTCAAGAATGCTATTCTAGCCTCAAAGAATGCTTTTCTACTCTGTGAGAATGCTATTCTAGCCTTTAACTTTAAGAATTCTAGACTTTAAGAATGACATATTACTCTTTAAGAACGCCATTCTAGCCTGTAAGAATTCTAGACTTTAAGAATGCTATTCTACTCTTTAAGAATTCTACTAGCCTGTAAGAATGCTCTTCTATTCTTATATTTGAAGACTGCTATTCTAAACTTTAGGAATCTTGTTATAAAGAATGCTATTCTAAGCTCTGCTATAGACTTGAAAAATGCTGTTCTAATTTACAGAGAACTATTTTAAGATCAGCCTTGGACTTGAAAAATGTTTTCTAACCCTGTCAGTTCTAGCTCTGTGCCAATATCATATACAGAAGAATGTTTTTTCAATTGCTACAGACTAATTTCTATGAATTTTACAGAAACCCATCTTATACTGAAACCAAAATTTTTATTGAAACCCCACCTTATAATGAAATCCATCTTATACTCAAACCCACTTTATTTTGAAACCCAAATGAGACCCATCTTATACTCAAACTCATCTTATATTGAAACCCAGATGAAAACAATCTTAAACTGAAACCCTTCTTATACTCAAACTCATCTATTGTACTTTTAATCAACAATTCAGCACTGACAGCGCAACAGATACGGACAATCGAAAATATGAAAGCTAAAATGTTACAGTCTTTTAAAGAGAGAAAAAAAGATGATTGAATCAGAAGCTAATGATAAAAAATATAAGATTGTTATAGATCCTCTTTTTATCATTCCGGTTAGTTTTAGAGAATTTATAAAAAAAAAAATAGTATTTTTGTTCTGTATGCCGAACGACTTACTATCCATCTCAGGTGGTGGAGGAGGTAACATACCATCCCCGAATAATTCACAATCGTTTATATTGCTACTAGTATCCCCTATAAAATTCATAATTACCAAACATTTCTTAAAGTAAAAATTACTCGATTACTGGAAAGAATTGCGCTACACAAATTCATAATTTATTAACGTAATCGTCCCAATTTGGAGTTACTATAAAATTTGTGGGAATAGTTAAAAGAACTGTTAAAAAGAAATTCAGTGAAAAAGGAATGCACAACAACTACAAGAAAGCCAATTGGATGGTAGCATTTGTCTCAAGAAAGTCAATTGGATGGTAACTTTAGTCTTAAGAAAGCCAATTGGATGGTAACTTTAGTCTCATGAAAGCATATTGGATGGTAACTTTAGTCTCATGAAAGCCAATTGGATGGTAGCTTTAGTCTCAAGAAAGCCAACTGGATGGTAGCTTTCATCTCAAGAAAGCCAACTGGATGGTAGCAATTGTCTCAAAAAAGCCAATTGGATGGTAACTTTAGTCTCAAGAAAGCCAATTGGATGGTAACTTTAGTCTCATGAAAGCCAATTGGATGGTAGCATTAGTCTCAAGAAAGTCAAGCCAATCCTGCAATTATTTTTTCTAGACAGGGTGGGGGAAGGAGGATTAAATTAACCTTGAAAGACGGGGGGGCTGTGGCTGGGGAGGATTTAATCCATCTTGAATGACAGGAGGGGAGATTGGACAATAATATTTACCTTGAAAGACCGGGGGTTGTGGCTGAGGAGGATTATAGTGTTGAGGATAAGCTGTCATCGGATCATAATCCGAAATAGATCCTGGCTGACGTCTCTGACCATTCTGAACTGAAAAATAAGAAAATACAAGTGGAATTATTATCAGTACACAGTAGATCATTTCCAAAATTTGATTAACGCCATATGAACCTCCCATCAAAATTAGATTAACGCCATAAGAACCTCCCATCATAATTCGATTAACGCCATCGAAACCATCCATTTTTGGGGAATCGATTATCATATTCCTTACACTAATACGAAATAAATTAATTATCAGTGAAAGCCTTTAGTTCCGAGCATGACTCTCACATGGTCTCTACCATAGTAACACAGCTGGAAAACCTTTTCCCCCTTTTCTTCGCAAATGAATTAGTTTTAAAACACAGAGAGATAGTGAAAGAGATAGAGATAGAAAAATGGAGTTTAATGTCCACTCACACAAACTAGGTCATTTCAGGACTAACACGTGATTTAATTTTTATTTCAATAATTCACTTGCGCACAGGGGTCTTTAGCAGTGGAAGGAATCCTGCGGACCCGGAGAAAATTCATGAGGTTAGACAGACGCAACCACGCCACGTGACTCAATAACAGACCATGTGATCTGTGATTTAACAGGCACGCATTAAAAAACTAGACCATACCTTTCCCACAGTTTTAAAATAAAATGAAATAAATGGAGACTAAAATCCCACTTTTCTGCACAAAATGGGCTAACGAAGCCAGACACATGCCAAGCAGTGTGTTATGACGGAAATTTTGCTTGGACATTTTCTTCCATCAAGGAGAGAGAGAGAGAGAAATGGGGTTTAACGTCCACTCAACACAACCAGGTCATTTCGGGACTAACATACGGTTTTAATTTTATTTCAATAGTTCGCTTGCGCGTAGGGGTCTTTAGCCGTGGGAGGAAACCGAAGTTCCCGGAGGTAAACCCACGAGGTTGAGAAGGCGCCCCTATCTCCATGCCACATACTCACACCAGGGGTCGAAAGCACAGCCGCAAGCCAGAGGTGACCGGCCAGCTAGAGGTCGAAGCGCGGCACTCTAGATCACTAGGCCATCCACCCCCACCCCATCAAGGAGAGAGAAAGAGAAATAGGGTTTAATGTCCACTCGACTCAAGCTAGGTTATTTTGGGACTAACACGTGGTTTAATTCTATTTCAATGATTTGCTTTGCTTTAGCTGTGGGAGGAAATTGGAGGATTCGAAGGAAACCCACGAGATCGGACAGGCAACCCTACACACTATTTGACTCAATGATAGGCCTTCTGATACAATGCGCACATGCTATAACCATTCGGCCATCCAACAACATATCTCAAGGACATTCATCAGTATTTCATGCCCTCCCAGGTACTTTACCTCTTCAATTCAGATCGTCTGAATGCCTTGGCATATTTTTCGTGTCCCTCCCCTGCCCCCACTTCACAGACAATACACCTCCCAAGTGGTAACAAGGATTGAAATTTCTGATGGTCGCTTTTCGAAACAAGAATTCCATGTGAAATATAACAAGTTTTCAAAATTAAAAACAACAAGGACGATTGACAATTGGCGCTTTGACTTTTAAACATGTAACAGATTTTAATGATGCTTGCTGTGAGAGAGAAATGGGGTTTAACATCCACTCAACATAAACTAGTTATTTTGGGACTGACATATGGTTTATTTTTATTTCAATATTTCTTTTGCATGTTTAATGCTGCATGGTGATAGACGGTCAAGTAAAACCTGGTGCAGATAAAAAGCTTTTGTGATTTAGAATTAAAAGGTAATGGTTTTGGGGCAGTCAATATAAGCGTATAATTCTCTGCGTAATCGCTTACAAGCATAACCACTTCAAATTTGGAACCAGTTATATGAAGCTAAACTAATTTACTGAATTTAATTTAAACAAAAAACTGGACAAATGGGATCTACAGAGGTTCTTTGCATAGTGAATACAAAAGCAAAAAGAGAGAACCAGACTTCATATAAAGCAACAAATGGTGGACACAAAATCTTCAAATTAGTAACGCATAAATTTAAAAAATATTTAGTCTTGGAGAAAAAAACCAATATATTTGATAACAAATAAGCCCACTAACTTCCAAGATGTTATATACTAAAAGAAAAAGTCAATCAAATTGAATTTTTGGGATATATTGAAAATGAAAGCTTTTGAAATTATAAAGCAAAATTTAAAGTTTTGTCAAATTCGTAAGATTGGCAAGGCATAATAACTTTTGTAATATCTAATATCGCAAAATTAAAAAATATCTGCTAGTAGCTAATCGACTTTCGAAATGAAATATGGAACCAGACATATCTGAATAAAATCTTATCAAATTAAACCATTTGGAAAAAATTAAATATTAAATATCGTAAAAAATTTGTTAGCGAAAAACTTTTGGACTTGAGAAATTAAATATGGCAAATACACCATAAAACTAATTAAAACTTTTGGATAAATTGAAAATGTAAGCTCTCTCAAACATAAAAAGCATAGCATTAAGCAATTTATTAAAAAAAAAGTATATCAAAAAATATGTAATTAAAAAATTTATCTTAAAAAAAATGATTAATCACTTCTCCATTATTTTAGTGTGATGTTTTAAATATAATAAAAAAATTTGTTTCGTTATTCTGTGACTTACAATCATTTGCGGGAACAGATTTGGTAAAATCTAAAAAAGTACAAACGACAAAAAAAAATATGGAAGTTTGAAATGAAAATAAAATGGAAGATCTTTCTGATGTGATAGAAATTGAAGTTGATGAAAATGAAAAATGGAGAGGTGGTCAATATTATGATATTTCTTAAGATGGGATGAAACATAATAAAAATATAACCCCAAAATCCCTTGAATCAAAGAGTATGTTTTCCCTAATATATGTCTTAATAGAAATGTATTATATTAAGCCTGAAATTAAGACACCTTTAAAAAACAATATCTGGCACAGATTCAGATTGTGACATGTACGACCAAGGTAAGACAGTTACAATTCGCAGCATAATGACAAAATTTTGTGATTGGGCATCAGTGGAGATTAGCAGTTGGACGTCTGGGGAGCACTGCTAACCATTCGGCCCCCCCCCCCTTCCACACCCCCACTAAATAACACCTTTCTGTCTGTAACAGATTTATATTTTTTCAATCTTATTATTGACAGGTGCTTGTTAATAATTCCCAGGCCTGATATAATATCATATTCTATTAATATCAATCAATAATTTATTAGACATCAACACGATGCAAACCATTTGTTAGATTTCGCATGCATTAGTACAATACATATACATATAAATAAATCTAATAAAAATAGAGTAATTGACTTATTCGTGTCTTCTCTCTCGATCTTTGTTTAGATTTCTTTTGATAGTGAAATGAAACAAGTGGTGCCAAGCAAGATATGGCCACACTTTGCAAGAGATGAACAGAGAACACGCTAAAAAATGATTCTTCGTACAATGAAAGGCCATAATCCATGAACTTACAGTCAGATACGTGTCAAACAGAAATTTTTGGTATATCTTACAGTTTCGTCGAAATTGATTAGGATCTGTGAACTTTGGCTTTGTTTATAGAATTTTTGTATGTCTTCCATCCAGCTTCTGTAAAATTTTAGTTCATGTGGTCTCTCAATCAAGGGTCCACAAACAAAATTTTAACAGACACGCGCAGGAACATACAAACGGACAGACACTACGTATGAGAAAATTTGGTGTAACATCCTACTTCTCTGCGCTAACTGTGCTAATGAAGATGGCCATATACCATACAGTGCCTGGACAGCGGTACTACTGATTCTTATTTTAAATTCCATCTGTCAAAGCTTCCTTTATGTGAACTCTAATCGGCACAGAGGACTTCAGACATTGTCCTTGTCTAGCCTCCCCCCTCTTGAGGCCAAAGTGTTACATGTGGACGTCAGTTCTTCATCTGATCCTGTGGATCTTCTCGACTCGCTCCCCGATTCAAACCGCCACATAAATTTGCCATAAAACTGTCTAAAAATAAAATAAAACAATACCTACCATCACCACCCTGTTGTGAGTCGAAAACTTTCGCAGTTTGATGACCTGTTGGAGGATAATCAAGTTCACTGTTATTTCGCATATCACCATAATGGGCTACAGGGACAGTTGATGCTTCTTGCACTACAGGTTGATACTCACTAATCTTACCAGGGTTAAACCTACGTCTACCTATTGGCACACACCATGCAAATAAAAAAAACAAAAACAAATTCCAAACGTGTAACATAACCACATGCAAATATCATTTTAAAGGGCCAATCTCAATAATATTTTTGAGAATAAAACTGCTTAATTTTGCGTTAAAAGTCCTTAAAATCCTCTATCTGCGCCATGAGCATACTGTTTGGATGGAATGTGCACATTTTAAATATTCATTATTATTAATTCTTATCATTTACCTTAGGGGAGAGAAAGTTATTCAATATAAATTATACGTTTAAAATAATTTAAATCTGTATTATGCGGTGTCTGGGTAAACCCAGTCTTTTATTTTTAAAATTTTGTGTAGGTGAAATTTACTTTTCGTTATCATTAATTTTTATTATTCACCTTAGGGGCGAGAAAGTTATTCACTATACATGATACATTTTCAAAGAATTTAAACTTGTATTATGCAGTGTCTGGATAAACCGAGTCTTTTACTGTTAAAATTTCGTGTAGGTGAAATTTACTTTTCGTTATCAAGTACAGCACATGAATCATGCACTGCACTGTTTTGACCTCTGAAGGAACGGCAATAGATTATCAGGTCACGAAAACATTGACCCAAAATCTTAAAAGTGTATGTTACGTGTTCGAATAAGCGGTTTTGATGTTCGTGTCCAACCGACTCTGAAATTTTGAGATAAGGTAAATACGCCATTCCTCTACTGTTTGCATTTATGTACACAGACTTTTATTTCTGGGTCTCTGTAAAATGGGGATGTCCCTTTAAAAAATGAGATGAAATACGGTTTAATGTCCTACTTTTTTTTGCACCAACTGGGTCAATGAAGACTGGCCTTAGTGCTGGCACTACATATTGTTGAATAAATTCGCATGATTCAGATATTGAATCGCGAGACGCTAAATCGAATTTTCACGATATCAATTATTCATTTATGCTGTTGTTTTTAGCGTGGTAAATATTGACCTGGTTATGAATCGTGATATGAATTGTATCGTAACACCTGAATCATAATACATATCAAGACTACGATGGCAATACCCAGCACTACCAATATGTGAAAATTTTGCCTGGTTGACTAAATATTGGTCCTTGCCAGGCCCTCTGTTCTGTACAACAGACAACAGAAAGACAGCGCTAAAAAATCCTGGGTTCAAAACCAGAACCTCCTGGTTAGAAAGCGAGTGCTTTACTCTCTGTGCAACCATTTATCTATAGACGGCACATGTACTCCAAACTATAGTGAAAATATTTATCCAATGATTCCACTTTTTTTTTATTTTAATTTTCTCTTATTACCGGGCTTGTGAAAAACCATTTTCGACTACAGAAATCTAATCTTTTTGAAAATTTAAACAAAATGGAATTTTGCCTAAGCAGCCTCTTTTCCTACCAATTGTTAAGTGTGGTTGGGGATAAACAGAACTACATCTAGGCTAGGGGCTTGGCCATTGGGCGCCTTCTCAGCCTAGTGGGTAGGTGTACTCTGGGTACTCTACGGTGACTGACTAGTAGCGTAGACAGGACGTTTTCTCAGCCTCGTGGGGTAGGTGTACTCTGAGTACCCTGTGTTAACTGGCTGGCCGCTGGGATATAATATTAATTGCTCTATAATAATGATCGTATGTCAATGCATGCCTCAAGGGTTTAAATTTCTGGACCTACACTACATGTGTACAATAATTATTTAATATTTCTAAGGAGATAAATTCCACACTCATTTTCTCTCTAAAACTGAAAGCCATTATAAATTGGGTTAGAGAAAGCCATTTCAATTTCATATGGATTTTGTCTTTCTTGGATGTGACACACTTCATTTTCATTCATTGAGTGTCTCTTTTACTGTAAATGTTTGACTTAAGTGATAGCAAAACAATCTGGAAGTCTTAAGTCATTTACTCTCTAAAATTGGGAGAGAGAGAGAGAAATGGGGTTTAACGTCCACTCGACACAACTAGGTCATTTCAGGACTAACATATGGTTTTTAATTTTATTTCAATAATTCGCTTGCGCGTAGGGGTCTTTAGCAGTGGGAGGAAACCGGAGTGCCCGGAGGAAACCCACGAGGTTGAGAAGGCGCCCCTATCTCCATGCCACATATGCTCACACCAGGGCTCGAAACCACAGCCGCAAGCCAGAGGTGACCGGCCAGCTAGAGGTCGAAGCGCGGCACTCTAGACCACTAGGCCATCCCAACCCCCCTCTAAAATTGGAAGCTATTATAAATTGGGTTAGGGAAAGCCATTTTAATTTCATATCGCCTATATCATATACAACATGTCTAGATAATGCATTAAATTTTGGGAATGAATTTCAATTTGGGTATTAAAGGGTTATTTTTTTCAAATCAGGCATTTTTTCTTATGTTAAAACTCACAATTCAAAAAAAAAAAACAATAATCGGAATATGTTAAATTTTTGCATCCATTAAAATTATTTCATGCATTGTTAAGAATTTAATTTTAATTTCTGGGGTAAAAATGTTTTTTTCACTCCAAAATAATCAAAATTTTCAAGAACATAAATGATAAATATATATTCAAAATGTTGTTAAACAGGCTTTATCACTTGCTGAAAAAAACAAATGTAATTTACTTCATATCTTCGAGGACAGCTGTCTAGTTGTTTGGATGGGACAAAAAACCTAGGTCTTGTGTACACAATGGTGTGTACGTAAAAGATCCCTTGACAGTTGGAATTCAATATAAGACTAGAGAATAGGCTGTAGTGTTATGAGGAAAATTTTGCCCGGGCAATGGCACAACTGTCTAGGGATCTTTTACATGGACAGCAATGTATACACAGGACCTCAGTTTTCCATCCCATCTGAACGACTAGACAGCCCTCCGTCCAGCATCACTGACGAGGAAAACCATGACGGAAAATCATTAATAACTGTCTTGGCCAATGCAAGGATCAAATTCGCAAACGCTAGGCTAGCGAGCCAGCATCTTACCCACTTGGCCAAAGACTGCAAAAGTGATAAAGCCTCTTTAAAAATTCTAAGAATAATTTAGTATAAACTAATTAAAACTACTTCAACAATCAAAATGTGGTTGATCTGATGAAATATCTGTGATGTAAACACGATATAAAATTATGTAAAATGACATTATTTATGATTTTGAGACCGTCATATAATTTCCACACTTGCATCCAAACAAATAATGTGTGGACTGGAAAGATTTCAGTCCATTCACCCGAGTTTTCAGTCAGCCAGATGGAGTAAGAAAATCATGGTACTGATGAATTTTCATGGGTGAACTAAATCATTCCAAATTATCATTTTCTATCAGTGGTATCGTTCATCCGACAAGTGTTGAAATTGTGTGATGGTCCCTTATTGTTTATGAATTACGGTAACCAAAATAATGATATCAATTTTGTGACAGCCCCTTATTGTCTATGAATTAACTAAAATAATGATATAAATTTGAATTATGATGTATTGTTGAAATTGTGTGACGGTCCCTTATTGTCTAAGGATAACTAAAATAATGATATAAATTTGAATGAGGATGTATTCCCAGTGAAATAAAATGGATGTCCTACCTTCCTGCTCGGACTGGACAAATAAGTCGGACATACACCATACAGTGTGTTATAAGGGAAATTGTGACTGAGCATTCGCAGGATGGGCTATTCTTATTTTAAATTTCAACTTTACATAAGAGATCTTAATGTGCTGTCAATCGCACACAAGTAAAGGATCGTAATTTTTCACTGCATTTGGTCGAATTGTCCTGCTGTCGATACCATTGGATAATATGTTGAAGGATATAAGTCCAGGTACCTACCCTCCATGACCTGTTCTGGCCGCCTGGATTCCATATCGTATTTTTTAGCCGCGACATTTTGGTACATGATGTTACTCTGAATGGCCGTATTTTGACGAATCCTCTCGGTTTCTGGATCACTGACCACAGATGTCTTCTTGCCCTTCAGTTTCTCGAAATCGGCATGGTAACTCACCTGGAAGAGAGAAAAACACATCTTTGATTAGTCAAATTTACTTGCACGAAATATATCTAAGCAATATGGTCATTTTTATTTTTTGATGGTTATACGTAGATGTATGCTGTGTAATGTGACTGGGACGATTCGGCCAAGATAGCCATGAATTCCACTGCTTAGGGACGTATTCACGTTCACTATCAACAGATTTGATAAAAACTCAGTTTTCAATATCATGAAATCAACAGTCGACACTTTCCCTGCAGAAATGAAAATGAAATGGGAGAGAGAGAGAGAGAGAGAGAGAGAGAGAGAGAAATGGGGTTTAACGTCCACTCGACACAAACTAGGTCATTTCGGGACTAACATGGTTTAATTTTATTTCAATAATTCGTTGCGCATAGGGGTATTTAGCAGTGGGAGGAAACCGGAGTGCCCAGAGGAAACCCACGAGGTTGAGAAGTTGCCCCATATCCATGTCACATACGCTCACACCAGGGATCGAAACCACAGCCGCAAGCCAGAGGTGACCGGCCAGCTGGAGGTCGACGCACAGAACTCTAGACCACTAGGCCATCCCAACACCCCCCCCCCCCGAAAATGAAATGGAGTTTAACGTCCTACTGTTCTATTCCTATACTGGGCTAAAGAACACGGGCATACACCATGGCTTACTCTTAAATCAAATTCCAACTGCCAAGGGATCTTTTATGTGCATGTCAATGTATACATGGGGCCTCGGTTTTCCGTACCATTTGAACGAGTGTGATTTGATGTCTCATCAGAATCAAAAGATATTAGATTTAAAGAAAAAAATTAAAAAACAAAAAATGGAAAGAAATATTTTCAAAAAGAGAAAAAATAAGGAACAATAAAAGAATTTACTGAATCAAAAGAATTGAAAGTAAACAAAAAAGACAAAAAAATAAAATTAAAAAAAAAGAGATAAATTAATTAATGATCCCCCTCCCCCCAAACAAAAACAAAACAAAAAAAAAAGCAAAAAACAAATACAAATAATAAAGATAATCTGAACAACAACAAAAATAACAAAACAAACTAAAAATTTTGAAATCCTATTCCTGCATCAAGGTATAGAACAAACAAATACATGTAACTTGAATAAAGAGTTAATTATCAACAACAACTATAAAACATGGTTGTCTATATACAGGTAAAAACAAGGAAGACTAAACACGTAATTACATGCTTTTATTTCGGTCTATAACAACGGAGTCAAACATTTCTGACCTACGATAGCAAAATGAAATGGAAGTTGCAAATCTTTTACGATATGAACAATGATGTTGATAAAGGATAAAAATATCTTTTTCATGATCTCAGAGAATGAGAGAGACAGAGAGAGAGAGAGAGGGAGTGTGTTTTCATCCACTCGACACAAGCTAGGTCATTTCGGGAACAACAATTTATTTCAATATTTTGCTTGGTCATAGGGGTCTTTAGCAGTGGGAGAAAACCGGGGTACCCAGAGAAAATCCACAGGGTTAACAACTTACTCTTAACAGACAACCCTACTCCTTTGTCACATGCAACGATGGAATCAAAAACCAGCTGACTCAATGACAGACCTTATGATACAACGGCCATCAGAAACCCCTGTTCATCTAAACATCATATAATACGAAAGGTAAAAAGCTAGATTTCACAAAAATCTGACATTTTTATATATATTTAGCTTATTTCAACAATTTTGTTCATATATTGTAAACAAAGAGTTGAGACTTCCTAATCATTTTGCTATCACCAAGTCAAACATTTACAGTCAAAGAGACACATTTACAACTCAAATGCAATGAATGAAAATGAAGAGTCACACGTCCAAGAAAGACAAAATCCACAATTTTTCTCTATATCGATCAGGAACCGAATATGATGTCATGTCACCCTTGTTGAATTGTGACATCAAAAATTGTTCAAGGAACAATAATGCCAAGCTACACATCGATCGTACTTGCATTGGCAGAGCCTTGAGCATTTTTTTCTAAAAGAACGTAAAATACAAGAAAAAGAAAAGTGTTGGTCTTCCTGGTCTAAATTTTTATTGGACGGCAAGTAATTGTTTATGTTAGATAAAATACTTGAACTGTTTTACAATTAGTCTGCATGGTCACCAGTTTACTGAGTCTGAGCCTATTTGTATTATACATTTTCTAATGATTAAATCGGACCCAGTAACCAGGTGCCGCTGATGACTCAGTAACTAGGTGCCATTAATGACCCAGTAACTAGCTGCCATCGATGAGTTGGTAACCAGATGCCATAGATGACCCAGTTATCATGTCCCATTGATGATCCTGTAAACATGACCAATTAATGACCCAGTTATCATGTCCCATTGATTAGTAAGTAACCAGCTGTCATTAATGACTCAGTATCTCCGTGCCATTGATGAGTTAGTAACTGGGCTCCTTGTACCAAACATTGAAAGCGTGAAACAAGTTCAAAAACTGGATCTTAAAGGAGATAAACCTTTGATTTAGGACACCACAATGTTGAATTCTGTTAATCATATGGCAGACAACAATTTTCCACAATCTATCTGCTCACTAAAATTTAGTTTAAAGAAAAATCAATCAATTGGAAATGACAAAGACAAAAAACACCAGAACTATTTTGTTTTGCAATCTTTTTTATTCATTAAATCAAATACAAATCTTGTTCTTAAAGAATCACTGAAAAAAAACTAAAAAGGAAAAAAAAAACGAAATCGTTGTTACCAAGCTATACCAGGACACAAGGGTTCGTGGGTTAGAACAAAACATACATAAAATTCTTAAAATTTCATAATTTTTTTATTTTATTTCATAAATACAAAATATTCAACACATTACAAAAACCGGATGTCACTTTTTTGATTGAATAACAATAATTGTACTGATGCACGTTCTTATTATTCTTGGAATCATACCTGTACATACTTAAATACTTACCAATTCAGAACAATCGCATAGTTACACAAATACAATTGCATGAATGTTTTTTTTTCCACCTTTCGTCCTTTTTACTGGTACAATCTGGAACAAGATATTTGGACTAAATATTAATGACAGCAATATTCGTTAGTCGAGGTCAGTGTTGATGATTAATGAATTTTAGTAATCTATAAAAATTAAACTTGGAACACCATAGTAACATTCTGTTATTTTGAAATTCACATTTTAGCAAATAAGCATGTGTAAATGCATGCAATTCCAGCTACGTGATACCCCTTGTGACTGAGTCCCACCTAAAGAAAGGGTTTAAGATCAAGCAGAGACTGACCTTCTTTCAAAAATTTTGATGTTAATCATTGATTTTCACACAAATTGACTGTGATTTTATTATTCCAGTGAATTCGTTCACCTGAAAGTTGACGTTATGTACGCAAAAGCTAACATGCCTCAAAAAATGGTTAAAACTGACGCAAGAGCACACATTCATGCGAATAAAAATTTAATTACTCTACCCCATCGTCATCCATTCCCGGTTTTGATTTGTATTTGGCTTGTTCTATTTCTTTATGATAATCAACCTACAGAAATGGAAATAACCATGTAAAGATACTTTAGAGGAGATAAGATAAAGAGCTGGTAGTTCTCACTATAATAGTTCAAAACTAGATAATGTAAAGGGAATTTGCTGAAAATGTCCACTCTGAACCAAGAATTTAGCGATTGTATTTAGGGCCTGACCTCTCTTTGTGTTTTGTTATTTAACATTATAGAAAGTAATATTCCTGTAGAAAATAGTTTTTAATACACTTCTTTGATTTACAAGGTTGTTTAAATGCTGCAGGTGAGAAATGTCTTAAATTTATAAAAAATCTCTTTTAATAAATAAACTCTGTTTCCATCAATCTGTATCCATAAAAAAAAAAAACTGTTTTCATAAAAATTTTATTTGGATAAATTGACTATCTGATAGATACCATGCTGACGTTCTTTTTATTCCTCTGATGTAACTTCATTTCTAAAGAGTCTGCTACTGGCGTGTGTTTAGCAACTCCTGGTTTCTCGAACTCACTATAATGATAGGCATTCTAAAGAAAAAGAAAATATTACGATTTGATGTGAATATGCAAACAATTTATAGATTACGGAGGGGTACTAGAATCAAATCCTAGAATTTTTTCGATCAGTTCTGGGCCGTAAATCCTAGATACAGCTACAAAACTATGGTATCCATTTGTGACACTTGACTTCATGACAACCCTTATGGTACCAATCACCCATTGGACAGAGACAATCGATGGACGATAATAACATTGATGTTTCATCTTATACTACCCTAAATTTAAGATTTATAAATGATGTTAGAATCATAAACTCTCGATTCAATAATATAACTAAAATATATGTTGATCACCTTAAGTCTTAATTAATTAATACAAATGATGTTAGAATCATTCACTTTGGATTTAATCATAAACATGTAATTAACATATCTGTTGATCACCTAAAGTCTTAATAAATAAATACAAAAGGTCGTACAGCGAAGAGAGAGCATGACCCAAGGAATCTATTTCAGGGGAGGCTTCAAAAACACCTCTGCAGGCCACAGACAAAATGACGTTAGTATAAAACTGTTAAATCTACTACAATTTTGTACCTCACTTAATGTTTTTGTCGTCTTCAACGCCGTCTGCATACTTAAAGCGTCTGGAACCTGCATACATTTTCCTTTTATATTCTTCTCGAAATCATCTTTATATTTTACCTGATACATTCATAAAGTCATATTTTTTCTGATATATTCATAAAATAACCCTAAAATTATCTTTTATTAATATGGTGCAGGGCTTTCATTTCATAATTTTACCAACCAGGGTTTGGAGTTTTTAACCTTGGGTTTTTCATTATATTTTACATTTACATAACAGTTTTGAGTAACATAACAATTTTTGAGAGAGAGAGAAATGAGGTTTAACGTCCACCCGACGAAAACTACTTCATTTCTGGACTAAAACAATCCTTGAATACACAAATGAATCTTTCTAGTGTTCTGTTTTATGTATCAGGTAAAATCTGTATTTTTAATATCCAAACCGTTTGTAACATTTTTTCATTACAAATTTAATAGTGTTTATAGCATGGGTGCTAACTTGGCCAGACATGTCGGTCAATACCGCTTCGGTTCAAAATTGACCGAAATGTCGAGAGATCCACTGGTCAATTTACATACAGTAATATATCTGAAATGAGAACCCTGCTATGTTTAGTTCACTGGTTCTACCAGAATTTATAACATACAGGTTCCAAAAAATTTCATATTCCAATCTTGATCGCAGAGATAACTTTACTCTTCCTTTATCTCTCGTAAAACTCGCCGGCTAGTAATCAGCATGAATTTGGTTGTTAAGCTCCGCCGGTGACTACTGATTGGCAGGATTTGTTAAGACTAACATGATGTCGATTTCAAAATTGACGGCGAATTTCACCAGGGATAAATGAAGGGTTAACTTATGTCTGGGGTCGAGATTGATCATAATCAGATATAAAGTCATAGAAATCTACCATTCTCAATATATCGTTTAATGCACAAAGCCATAAATATAAAAAATATATATATACTCTCTTATAAATAGATCTAAATATAGAATGCTGGATGAACTACTTTCAGTTTCAGATATATAAAGTTTCAAGCTATATGAAGACTTATTCACAAGAAATAAACCAAAATATTCTTAACAAGCAGCTGAAATTTGTATTAAGATTTTTTAAAATTAAACCAATAAAAATGCAGAGTTGCGTCGTTAAAATGTTTTAGTTTATATTCTCTGAATAAAGTCCCAGGTACAAAAGAAACACTTTTACCACTGCACAATAAGAAAAGGTGAAGGTTGTATTTGTGACTCGTAAGGCAACTGGGATAAATATAAGAGCAGAAGGATATCAGAGATAAGGACAGCGACACAGACGTCTGACACTGGCTTTAAATTCTAAAACAAACTGTCACAGATTTGTAAGGTCACTTCAAATATATGGGAGCCAAAGAAAGTTGGACAAGAATTAGGGGCATGATCATTTTGAGACTAAGGCATTGTACTTTAAATTTTGTCTAAGCGACCATATTTTTTAACTGCCAAGGGATCTTTTATTTGTTTTCTGACCAATCTAGGACATTCTGATCATGAGTCCATTAGAACCACTTTAAACTTCGACCACTGGCTTCACGACAAGAAAAAAATACTTTGGAAGTCATTACATTTTTTGAAACAATACCACCTCAACATCAAAGGATGGCATCACAGCTAGATTTTAAGAAGTTTTAATCGATATATGTATGTACCTCACTTTGGACTTGTGTGTTTTTCTTGGCCTGTTGTAGCGCCACCGCATCCTCGACGAATGTATACGCTCCTTTACTTCTCTCAAAATCTTCTTTATAATTATGCTATAGATAAATCTTTTACTATTTAGTTTTTTATTAATTAGTGATTAATTAATTAGTAGCTTGTTATTAAACTATTATTCATAATAAATTATCTTGACTTGGTTTGTATCATAATTCTTTATTTAATCACTTCCATCTTATCAGAAATAATTATTTTTTAAATTTTTATCATTTGGAATTTCCCATAACTTAAGAAAAAACTATTTCATGATGAGTTATTTATTCAACGTTTCTCGTACTACCAAGTAGGACAAATCCTAATTTCCATAAAATTTATTTTTCCTCTCAATATTTGGAATTATCCACAACAAAACGACAAGTTAAAAGTACCTCGCTCTGTAATTTAGTATTTTTCATGGCATTTTTTAACGCTACGTCATCTTTGACAGTGGTGTATGCTCCTTTCGATTTTTCAAAATCTTCTTTATATGAAAGCTGTATAATAATAATAATGACTGTTTTATTTTTTCATATTCTTAAACAATTATTTGTCCATGATTTAAAACAAAAAAAAATTGTCAATTTTATTTTATATAATTTATTTCCTTTTTTTCAAATTTCATCAATTATCAGAACCTATTCTTAATAATGAAATAATGATGAAAACTCCTAATCTGTTCCAACTTAAAGCCGCTGATAATCTCATGAGGAATTTTGAATCGCCTTTTAACTACAATATTGTAAAAGTTGAGTTTCTAAAAGGAAATCAGTCCAACAATATGATGAATTGAATAAATGGGTCCATATTAATAAACCAGCGCAATCGTTAAGTGCTGAATAAAAACTTCTGTTTAATCCGAGACATTATATCCGTTGATATTTTGATTTGGTGTTCTTAATTAGATGTTAAAAAATAAATTTGAGTTGATTTTATCATGAACAAAGACAAATGAAATGAAATTAAATGGGGTTTAACATTCGACTGGGCTAATCAAGATGGGACACACCATACAGTATGCTATCGTGCATGAGGGAAATTTTGTCTTAACAGCGACTCTACAGCCTATTCTTTTATAATAAGAAAGGGTCTGATAAATTTAAATGACTATCAGCAGCTTTAAGCATGCAAGAATTAGTTATCATCCTGTATATCAAATTTATTTTTAAAGTCCATATACCTCACTCTGAATTTTAGAAACTTTCTTGGCTTGTTGCATGGCAACTGAATCTTCAACCATTGTGTATGAACCCTTGGATTTTTCAAAATCTTCCTTATACGAATGCTGAATTTTGGGGGAAAATAAATATATATCAATAATTATTTACTTATAATATTAAATAATTTCTTCCTTAATCATTAAGAATTTCAGTAATAATTTAAACAAAGTTTCGGAAGGGCACTTCTATGATATTGTGCAAGTTGAACTCTCATAGGAAAATGGTTCCATTTCGCATTTACAAAGATACGACCAACTGATAATTTGTCAACATTCCTAATCCTTTACAGACGAAAAAAATGTTCCAAAGCCAGCACCCACCCGATACCAGTAATCTTACTGACAATATTTGATGGACTGGTTTTAAATCTGTATAAATCCGAACTACAGTTGACATATTGATTTTGTTTTCTTAATTAAATGTTAAATAAGCAATTTTAGAGTGGACTGAGTCGGAGAGAATGAGACATTTTCCCAAAATAGAAAATGTCAGCCATGAGACTTTAAATCTTAAAATTTCTGTCTGTTGTAAGGAAATAAATTCATTGTAGCCATTATCAATAAGGGTAATTTTTTTTTTTGGTATGGTTATCAAATTTACATAATTGATGATTTTACTTCTTGTCCTTTCATGGATGACAGGTTAACATAGAAATAATAACTTCCTTAGATCTAATTTATCCCATAGTCTGCAAGGTGTAAGTTGACGTTTAGCCCCATGAATGAACGAAGATCATACCTCACTTTGAACTTTAGATATTTTCATGGCTTGTTTTAATTCAACAGGGTCCTCAACCACAGTGTACGAACCCTTGGATTTTTCAAAATCTTCTGTATACGAAAGCTTCATTTAAAAGACAAAATATCATTCATAAAACAGACATACATAACTTGTCAGCTGTTTAATTATTGTACCCTAAATCACTTAAATTAATTTTTTGAAAATTTTGTTATCAATAGGCCTATACTCTTGCATTTAGATTATAGAAAATTAGGAATTGTACTGCAAAATTTTTTTATTAATTTATATATTCTGAAAATCCATTCTTTTAAAATTATTTATTATGTAAAATTATTTACATATTCAACAAAATATTTAACGTTTGACAAAAAATAAAATCTCCATTTTGTTTGGGGGGGGGGGGGAATTTTTTTCAATACCTGGCTTTGAACTTTACTGATTTTCTTGGCTTGCTGCATAGCAACTGAATCCTCAACCGTTGTGTACGAACCCTTGGATTTTTCAAAATCTTCCTTATACGAATGCTATAAGTTTAATCAAACAGTTAAAAGTTAAAGAAAAAGTAGGCTATTGAAATTATCAAGAAACGAAACAAAATATAGATCTTGGCCTCGTTTCTCGAAATCTTAACTAAAGATAAATCTAAAATTTAGTAGATACTTCAATTTTGATTGGCTTAGCACTAAAATCAATCTAATATATTATTATCCCATCTATTTATTAAAATTTGGATTTTATCGTAGTTAAAATTTTGTGAAACAGGCACCAGTATTTTAACCTCACTTATCATACTTATTGTCACATATCAGTTTATTAATAGAAGTAAAACCTAACTTAGAATAATTAAATTGTGAAAGCAACATTTAATAATACCAAATTTATCATATTTTTCAGTACCTCACTTTGGACTTTAGTAGTTTTCTTGGCTTGTTGTAAGGCGAGGGGATCTTCAACCGTTGTGTACGATCCTTTAGTTTTCTCAAATTCTTCTTTATAAGAATGCTACATTATTTTAGTTAGTAAAATAAATTAATAATATTTTAATATTATTCAATTAATTAACTATTTTAAAAATAAAACACCAATCGAAGCATGCTTATTTAAAGATTAGTTCCAACGAAAGGAAATTTCATATTATTAGTTTACTTTACTTTCACAAAAAAAAAATATACAACTAACTTAAAAGGTTTTTTATATCATGGATTAACTTTAATAATATGACACTGTCCGCACGATATTGCCCGAGATGGAAGTGGACATCAAGTCCAAATAAAAGACAAAGACAATATCACAATTATTTCAAATTTAAATATGATTTTTCGCTATAGAAACTACAATATTGTGAAAGATGAATATCTAAAAGGAATACCAGTCCAAAACTGGTTCAATTCTGTCCACTATTTACAAAGATATGATGCATTGAAAATTCCATCGTATCAAGCGCACAGCCACCTTTATTTTTTGTGAACCAAATTGCTGCTGAGTCTGTTTTAAATCCGATTGAAACCAAGCCGGATGATTATCTATCAAATCACGCGTTGTTGTTTTAATGTTATATTTAAATAATATGCTGATGTACCTCACTACGTAACTTGCTATTTTTCATGGCTTGTTTTAGAACAAGTGGGTCCTGTATTTGAGTGTAGTTGCCTTTATTTTTCTCAAAATCCTCTTTATAGTCATGCTGGTATCAGGCAAAAATTGGATTCAAGATGAGAGGGAAAAAAACAAAACAATCAGAAATAAAAAATAAAATAATGCGTCATATATCAATATTATGCAAATTATATGCAAATTCAAATAAGAACATTGTATGTTTCAAACGAATGCATGTTTACAGGCCTGTCTGTATCAGAGAAGTTTTTTTCTTGCAAATCCCATTTTAGTTAGCCATGCTGGAAGCCCCTCCCCCCAAAAATACGAATTTTAGTCTGACACGCCTGTATACAGTAATAAAAACCTTCAATTCATACTTTTAGAACGAAATAACGTTAAAATAAAATCGAGCAATAAAATGAAATGCATCTTGAACAATTCAACATTATCAAATTAAAAAGAATATTTAAAAGAATGATAATAAATATGTTTATCAAGAGAAGCAACAAATGCAGACACAAAGAAGAGATAATGTAGTATAACGCTCAAATATTGGATAATACAAATTCAAGAGAATTATTAAATATATCTTGAAAATCTTCAAGAAAACTGTTTTTCTCCGAAACATGTTGAGTGGGGCTCTTAAATATCCGAAAAACCAGAGGAAACTCATGGAGGTGACTGATATTGTGGTCATTTCCCTGGAATTTCGGGAGTATAGTCGGTCTGGATGATAATAGGAATTTGCTGTCAGATAGTTATTAAACATATATATCTTAACTAATACAATTTTTTATGGGAAACCATCACTGGTTTTATTTAAAAGCATGACATTTCAAGAAGATACGTGTCAAAATATTTCCAACATGGTTCCCCTCTGTCAATGGTGCAGAATGGAAGTTCGGTTAAGAACAAAACGAAATGAAATGGGGTTTAACGTCTCACTGTTCTGCTCCTAACCTGGGCTAATGAAGAAGGGCATACACCATACAGTGTTCGCTGTAAGGGAAATTTTGCCTCAACATAAGAGTAGGCTGTCCGGACAAAATTTCCCTTATAGCGAACACTGTATGGTGTATGCCTGTCTTCAATAGCCCAGTCAGAGCAGAACAACATTTAACCCCACTTCATTTCATTTTGTCATAAAGTCATGCTTTTAGAATAAAGCCAGTGATTATTTCCAATAAAAAAAAACGGTCTACACCTAAAATTTATGTATATATATTTCTTGGTTTATCATATTCTACACTTGTTATTTCTAAACACAACTACTACAATGTACTACCTGGCTTAAATTTTTGGTTGATTTCATGGCCTGTTTTAAACTTATCGAATCTTCCACCTGCGTATAATTTCCTTTGTTCTTTTCGAAGTCTTCTTTGTAATCGTGCTAAGTGGAAGAATTAAACAAAAGGTGCTATTTTTTAATTTTTCTATAAACCACTGACCCACATTTTAAAGTATTTTGAATCCATACTAAACTGTGAAAGTTTAATAAATTAGCTGTCTAAAAATAGTTGGATAAAAAAACATAATAGTCCCCTCATAAATATTGTTTGTCCAAGCCAACTTTTCTTTTATACGAATATCCTGTATCACTGATATGGGGAAAAGGCAGGCGAGGAAAATCCCTGAGGAATATTCTCAGCCAACACTGGGGTCGAACCCAGTACTCCTCTGTCAGTGAGCCAGGGCCTTCTGAACCACCATGGAGTCCCTATTCATATATAAAATAAAGAAATGGAATCTTGAACTATGGAGTTTCATCTTGATGGGATAATAAACTTGATATCTTAAGTTTTTGTCTTGACAGGATGATAAAATTGATATCTTATATTTCGTGTTGACAGGATGATAAAATCGATATCTAAAGATTTCATCTTGACAATATAATAGAATTGACATCACACAAACAAATGTTTTCTAAAACTAAAGGTTAACGCATTTAGATGGAAATATTTTTGTCTTAAATTAACAAAAGGGAGGGAAATCTAAATATCAAATCATTTGGATGGAAATAGTCTTGTTGTCAATTTCTTGAATTAACAAAAGGATAGGGATAGAATTTTTCGATTTAATATTAAGAACTAGATCTATTTCTATGTTTTTATTAGTGAAACTGACTCTTTATTTCTATCATGCGACATCGAGATACCTGACTCAAGTTTTTGGTTGATTTCATCGCCTGTTTAAGAATTAAAGGATCTTCGACTTGCGTGTAACTACCCTTGATATTCTTTTCAAAGTCCTCTTTGTAATCATGCTGGAAAGTACGGGTGTAGCAACAATGGGATAGTTAAATATGCAGGGACTCAACAGAAGCTTTAAGATGCATTATGTAACACCAAATAAATACTGGCTTCAAATTATAAATAAATTATCATTTGTCCACATGACAAGTTCATAATCAATTCTCTAGCCCATTGGCTGGTAGAAATTTAAATGGACGAGAACACCAGCGAGATTTTAAAACTTATTCACATGACATGCCTGTCATCAACTCTCTATACCACGGACCATTAACTGGTTAACGTTAAAATGGAAATTGTGACTGCGTTTTTAATTACATCAATGACTATCAAAACTAAGCTATATTTATCAAAACTTCAAACATTCTTTATTTCGCTTAGAATTTTTCAAAATGTCAATTTTGAAATATCTAATTTAGACTGTCACAATTCTATGGAATACAATTACTGTTTATTAGAACTGTGACGTGTATATCTATTTTAGAACAATTATAATAAGAATCGACATCTCATTATCTAAATCTTACATAATGCATCTTTAAACTTAGAAAAATTTTAAAATTAAAGTTTTGGACTTTCAGGAGGGACGGGTAAATAACCACATAGTCACAAACAATACCAAGATCATTCAAAATATATAAAAAATCATTAATGCTCATATTAAATTAAAAAGCTTTAAAATACAACATATCATTTTAAAGTAGAAAATTACAAGTTAGTCCACCTTTTGCTTTTAGTTTTAAAGTAAATTTCATGAAGATAAAAATACAATTACCTCTTATCATAATAACTTAATAACTCTCTAATGAATTAATTGTTCTTAATTTAAAAAAAAAAAATAATTAAAATGTAAATATTTTCAGTACCGAACTAAGATTTTTTGTGCTTTTCATGGCCTGTTGGAGCTGAATGGAATCTGGAACACTTGTATAATGGCCTTTACTCTTCTCAAAATCACTGTGATACTCGTTCTAAATATAGAAACAACCACTGTGATACTCATTCTAAATATAGAAACAGTCACTGTGATACTCATTCTAAATATAGAAACAGTCACTGTGATACTCATTCTAAATATAGAAACAGTCACAGTGCATTCTAAATATAGAAACAGTCACAGTGATACTCATTCTAAGTATAGAAACAGTCACTATGATACTCATTCTAAATATAGTAACAATCACTGTGATACTCATTCTAAATATAGAAACAGTCACTGTGATACTCATTCTAAATATAGTAACAGTCGCTGTGATACTCATTCTAAATATAGAAACAGTCACTGTGATACTCATTCTAAATATAGTAACAGTCGCTGTGATACTCATTCTAAATATAGAAACAGTCACTGTGATACTCATTCTAAATATAGAAACAGTCACTGTGATACTCATTCTAAATTTAGTAACAGTCACTGTGATACTCATTCTAAATATAGAAACAGTCACTATGATACTTGTTCTAAATATAGAAAAAGTCATTATGATACTTGTTCTAAATATAGAAACAGTCAATGTGATACTCATCTAACTATATAAACAGGGATACTCATTCTAAATGTGATAAGAAGCATTGTTATACTATTTCTTTTTTTTGAAGGGCGGTTGACATAACTGACAAATTCTGAGTCACATCACCCCAAAACTAAAATTGTACACCCTTCAATTTTGCTGTAATTTCATTTTGGGATCAACCTATGATTCTATTATATTTCAATAATTCGCTTGTGTGTATAGGTCTTTAGCAGTGGGGGAAACTGGAAGACCCGGAGAAAAAACATGAGCTTGGAAACGTACAAGTGGGGAATTGAAACCAAGGCACTGGACTCGATGAGAGAGAGAGAGAGAGAGAGAGAGAGAGAGAGAGAGAGAGAGAGAGAGAGAGAGAGAGAGAGAGAAAGAGAGAGAAATGGGGTTTAACGTCCACTCAACACAACCAGGTCATTTCGGGACTAACATATGGTTTCAATTTTATTTCAATAATTCGCTTGCGCGTAGGGGTCTTTAGCAGTGGGAGGAAACCGGAGTGCCCGAAGGAAATCCACAAGGTTGAGAAGGCGCCCCTATCTCCATGCCACATACGCTCACACCAGTGATCGAAACCACAGCCACAAGCCAGAGGTGACCGGCCAGCTAGAGTTCGAAGCGCGGCACTCTAGACAACTAGGCCATCCCAACCCCCCGAATTGAAACCAAGGCACTGGACTCGATGACAGACATTGGGATCTTACGCATACACATTAGCCATTTGCCCCCCCCCTTCCGCTGGTAGAAAAGGTTTTATAAAAAGAGTAATAATAAAAACTAAACGATATGTACCACACTAGCAAGCTTGGCACTCTTCATTTGTTGTTGCATGGTTAACGAATCGGCAACCTGCGTGTACGAACCCTTCTTCTGTTCGAAGTCACTGTGATAGGTAATCTAAAGAATTTGTCACATAAAAATATTCCAGCTCAAAAATCACTCAAATATAATCAATTGTTTGCACAAAATACATAATGCATGCATTGAAATACTACTACTACAACAATTTGAGTTATTTTTCTAGCATACGGGAGAAAAATATTCCAGCTAAATTATTTGTTTCATCTTCTGAACAGTTTACGAAGGATCAACAAAAATTTACTAGAAATTGAAACTGAAAAAGAATGTGTAAATTACTATTCTGTATGAATATATCAGAATATATCATATAAATTTATTTTTCTTATACTGCATCAAAACAATGTAGGATTGAACAAAACCGACAAAAGCTGAAAAAGAATATTCAAATATGGCATCAAAAATCATGCTATGTTTCATAATATACAAAATATCTTTCAATAATAATTAAAGATATTCATACAAAATCCTTAACAGATAAAATAAAAGTGGGTGGGGTGGGCTGGGGGAGGGGATTAAACTTTGTTGACATTCTGTTGTAAATATGACACACTCTGTATTTTTCAAAACAGTTTAAAAAAAAAAAAAAAAAAAAGAAATGTCTATTTAACTTGGCAAAATACAGCTACGAAGTATTATTAAAAAAACCCACATATATTAAACAGTCATTAATTTCAAAATGCATTATATTTCACATAATCAATACATAATTAATTCAAAATACACACAAAATATCTTTTAAAATGATTATTAAATCAAATACATAAAAAGAATATTTTCAAAATCAATTTTCAGCAAAATTCACAACCGTGGTCTAAGGGGAGATAACTATCGTATTATTTTCAGGAACAAACCCACACTACAATTGTACATGTATATTTGACAGATATTTCATCAAGTAAATACCTTTTCATTGCCACTTTGATCAGGATGCGTATCTAACTCACTGTATTATCTGTTTTGTATTCCTGCATCATTTCTTTTGTTTGTGTATTGTATTGTGCAGGAGTTATCAAACCAACTTTGGGTATTAAAAGGGAGATAACTCCTCAGTGACTACGGTTTAAAAAAGCCAGTTATAGAGCCATACATGTATACCGACCTTGAATATATTTATAACTTATAAACAAAATATAAAACACATCTATCATTTCAAGTGATGTTTTGTTGAGGATCGTCTTAATGTTATCACACAGATGATGATTTAAAATAAAGATTGTGTTCCATAATATTACGTTTTTGTGTTTATTACGCATATCAATTTCTAAATACCACACAAAGAAAATATATATAGTTATTATTTACCCAGTATATCTACATAATACATCTATATAGTGACTAAGTACATTTAGGTCACGTCTGTTTTTTTGAGAGAGACACACTTTCGTTTCTGAATTATTTCAAGTAGTCAAATGCTTCATATCCTGAAGCAGTCAGGAAGACTCCTGAAGTCAAACCACTTCACATGGGAAGGGTTTATTTATTAGTTGCTGGATAACAAATATATTCTTACAATTACATTTTTTATGAAATGTGATCTGGAAGAGATTAGTTAACTCATTTGTTGAAAGGAGAAAGGCGTTTTAAATCAAGTAATGCACCAAAGGGTACAGTGTAGGAGATGTCTCCGGCCTTTGGACATTTACAAATATTTTGATTTTTGTCACATCTTAGTGAGTTTTCAGTTCTATACTGTTTTTATTATTGACAATAAGGCTATTATAATACATTTATGGAAACATCTGTAACTTTCATGCCACATCTACTAAAGATGAAATAAAATTATGAAGTAATCCCCCTGTCCACGGGCTGGTTGAACACAAAAATAAATTGGAGACAGCAAGAGAAGTGTGTCTGTGATTTAATGGCCAATCAAACCAAACAAGATCCTTTCAGGACGAATGTCATATGGTACAATTATCTTTCACTAAGTTTCTCGCGCGTGCACTGTACAGGTCTTTAACAATGGGAGGAAACTGGAAGACCAAGAGAAACCACATGAGGTAAGGCAGTCGATCCTGCTCCTTGTCACTTACAAGCTTGGGATCAAAACTGCACCACTTCACTCTATGACAGACCTTAATATCTAAAGCACACACTTTAAACTATTTGACCATCTCACAAAATAGGGGAACATTTCAAAATGCATAACATGAAATGAAATTTAAGTTCCTACTGTTGTACATCGACTGGGCTAATGAAGATGGCCATACCAATACAGTGTCCTACATGGTCAATTTTTCCCTGACAGCCTATACTCTTATTTCAAATTCGTCCGTGTTCATTAGCCCAGTTTAGGGGCAGAACAGTAGGACATTAAACCCCATTTAATTTCATTAATTTCCAATTCAAAATGTAAAGGGTTCTTTAATGTGCACGCCAAAGTGTACACAGAACCTCATTTTTGTATCCCACCCCAATGACTACAATAATAAGTTCTGATAGAGAATACAAATAAGAGAGTTCGAGCATGCGTTATACCACTCAAAAACCATCCCCACCCCCCCTCCCAAAAATTGATGTGCCTGACCCATTAACACCCACTCCCCATTCCCTTAACAAAGAACATTCAAGATACAAATAAATCAGTTTTCATCATTCCCTTATTCTGTGGCAGTTAATCGCACCCACATTCTTACTGACTGAGTTTATTTATATTATTAAAACTACATTCTACCCTGATGAGAAATGTGTTCTTGAAGCAAGGTCACACAGAATAGATTTTGTGAAAACAGAAAACAGCTCTGAATGCCAATTATTTTGGTAAATTTGTTGGCAGTAAGTAAGATTGTCTAGGTATTGAGTTAGATTATTTAACTTAAAACATGTTACATTGAAGACAGAATCTGATAGATAAACTACAATTTATCATATCCTCTTAAAGGAACAATATGAAATGGAACGGGATTTAACCTCCTTCTCTTCTTTTCTGCACTGACTAGACTAATGCCATAAGGAAAATATAGCTAAAGATACATTACACCTTATGGGAGTTTAGATAACTAACGAGCTGGCAGTTTTCATTATAATAGTAAAAAACTAGACAATGTAATGGTAGTTTGTTGAAAATTGATCCACTCTGAACCGAGATATTAGCTTTTGAATTTTGGACCTAGACTCGATCATCATTACTAAAGTTGGTACAATAAAAAACAGTCTTGATTATCCATTTCATGATTAATCATGAATGAAAGATGGGCAGAAAATCAGATCCTAATCCAGTAAATATCACAGGCTAGCGTTGACATCGAGAGTTGATTATGGTCTGGATAAGTTAATTAATTTCTAATTAATAATTTAGATAACATTTCAGGCCTAAAGAAAGACCCGCAATGGGCAGATTTAGCTCTTGAATAATGTATGTTTAATTTATGCGTATTCGACCAATTAAAAGATTAAATTCTGATTAATGATGCCACTTTAAAACACTAACATCTGCTAATCTCTGTTTATATCGACAACATCATTCATTGCCAAATATTTTCTATATTTTGATAACTTAAAACTTTAAGCTGTCGATCTTATTACATTAATGTTTAAATATTGCAAAATAAATATAAAAAATCATAGATGTATGGTCGCTCATCATGCTTTGACGCAGCGATCCACCCCCACAAATAAGATATCAAATTAACCAGCATGACTCCGTCAATGTTTAGGTCATGATCATTTATTAATTATCTACCACTGACATTTGGTTTTGTTTTCTTAAAGATACATTATAGAATATTAAGTAAAGAGCTAATAGTTCTCACTATAATAGCAAACAACTAGATAATGTAAAGGGAATATGGTCACAATTTCAGTCAAATTGCTGCACTCTAAACCAAATTATAAGCGTTTGGCTTTTTGGCCAATCATCAATCATCATTACTAAAGTTGGTATAATGAAAGTCTGAATTATCTCTTTTTGGATTAAATCATAAATGACTGTTAAGCAGCAAATCAGATTCAAATCCCGTGAAATCCGAGACATAAGATGGCATCGAGAGTTTATTATGGTCTGGATAAGTTAATTGATGTCTTATTAATAATTTAAATAACATTTCAGCCTAAAGAAAGACCTGTAATAATAGGCAACTTTAGCTCTTGCATAATTAAATTAACTTTTTAACATGGATTAGCTATTGTACGTAATATGTCTCTTTTTAATCTAATTGAATCCAAGAAACTAAAATATCTACCTTTTTTGGGGCTTTTTAATTAAATTGCTGACTTATCAATTTTGGCATGGATTACACTGTGAAAGTGTAGGCATTGTTCGAAAAAATGAAGAGGGCGAAAAGTAATTTGAACAATTTTGAAACTCTCAAATACTACATGATGATTATTTTCTAATATCTGAGAATAATCTCCAATGTATTTAAATTTTAATCTGATTTAATTTAAGGCTGATTATTGTTTATCTTCAAATTTCAGTAAAGTACGGATATATCCCCTCAAAATTTATTAATCTTCTTTGAGTGGCATTATCAATTGACACACGTAATAATTTTTTTAATTAAAGCATTGTTTCGTTGGGGGTTTGCTTTTTGAAACGTCGCTTTAATTAAAATAGTAATTGTACACGTTTCATAATATGCTTTTGTGTTAATTAAAGTAATTAATGCATAGGGCTCTGAAAGTATATTTTGAAATTGAAATATTTGATATTTTGTAATTTTGATCCGATTTAGTTTAGATTTAATGTTTATCTTTAGATTTAGTGTCGTGGGGATTTAGTCCTCAAGATAAACTTAAAGCGATGACAGTGTAGGGTCCTGAAAGTATTCACGTCAGTTAAACTACAAATAAACACTGACAGCAGATGTAACTTTACTACTTTAAGTACTAAAATCTTCTCAATTAACCTTAAAACATGTTTTATCCAGGGATCAGAGGTCAAACTATAAACATTCTTTATCCAACAAGGTCAAACTATAAAGGTGACAAAAAATGCAACCTTTCCCCATGTCACATACAAGCTGAGAATACAAACCACGCTACTTGAACTAATGATAGATCTTATGATCAAACATGCACACTTTTAACCATCCACAAACTAGGTCATTTCGGGACTAACATATGGTTCAATTTCATTTCTGTATTTAGGGGTCTTTTGCCGTAGAAGAAATCGGCGGACCTAGAGAAAAACCATGAGGTTGGACAGAAGACCCTACTCCATGTCACATATAACACGGAATCGACACCACACTACATGTAGCTGACTCATTAACAGACATTCTGATACAACGCACATGCATTACCCATTCGGCCATCCAACCCCAAAAAAGATATGCTAGTTGAATAAACTAGGATGTGTATACAATATACATATATTATACAATATGCTGCAGATGAATAAACTATTCATTCTGTTGTCCTACATGTATATATGTATTAAATATATAAAACCATGGCTCTAAATGTTTACATTGTATCAAATTTTCATTCCTCATTATTTATCTACTATAAAAACTAGTATATTCATATATCACTTTTATAATGTAGGTCTCAGTATATTTAACATTCTTTAATATATTCATACAGAGAGGGAGAGAAACAATCGCATTAAAACACAGATCATATTTTGTTTATTTTTTATAGTTCAAAATTTGTTTTACTTGTCTTTACTACACAAGGATCTGGAAGAGTGGTAATATTACCAGCGTTTTGGTTGAAATGAGGGATTAGCCAATGAAACAGTCTGTTACAGCGACTTCTTGTCGTGCCGTGCACAGAACTGTGGTTAAACCACTAGAATCGTCAACGCTGATTGATTAATCAATGTCTGTTGTCATAGGGTCAAAAGCCGCTCTCACGACACCTGACACAATCTTCCACTTCAACTGGTCAGATCTTCACTTCATGTAGTATAGGCCATCGAAAGTTTAAAAAAACGAAATGAAATGTAGATCTGTATTTTAATGAGACAGGGAGAAAAAGGAAGTTTAACATTCACTCATATCAACCAGGTCATTTCAGTACTGTAGATTTCATGCCACTGGTGGGTGCTGTACATGAGGCAGAGTATAAAAATCTAAAAAAACACACTTAGTCTTGCATATCATACAGTCTAGGGCCCCGAGTTCACAAAACATTCTCACACTAAAGTTTAGAATTTACTCAAAATTGGTGGCCTTTTTTAAACTAAAATATAACCCTTTGTAAACTTTTGTTGTTTAAATGTATCAAATACATCAATAAGGAACTATGTGCAAAGTTTTGTGAATCTGGATCAAAGATATTTCTCAAAAACAGTGATTGAAAGTTGAGATTCCAAAATCCATTCTAGTTCATAAACTGGTCATGATGTTACTAATTATTCAAAATTGGTGGCCTTTTTTAAACAAAAACTTTTGTTGTTTTCTGTATCAAATACATTAATAAGAAACTATGTGCAAAGTTTTGTGAATCTGGATCAAAGATGTTTCTCATAAACAGTGATTGAAAGTTGAGATTACTAAAAACAGACATTTCATTTTGGTTTACAAAGAGGAAATGAAATGGGGTTTAACGTCCTACTCTTCTGCACCTGACCTGGGCTAATGGAAGACAGGATTTACAAAAAGAGTCTGATTTTAATAATAATTTATGTGCATGTGTTATATAACAATCTCTACACTAGCAAAGATGCCTTGACCTGAATCTGATAACACTGACAGTTGTAGAGATCTTTCTGAAACTTGAGTAACATTTAAAACTTTTTTAACTTGTGACTCAGAGCAGACCTGAGTTGCCAACAATTTTTTAATGATCCAATGTCTCCCAATGTTTAAATGCTAAAAGACCTTGTCTATCACAGAAATGTCAACAAGTCTCTTCCATTTTAATTCTACTCCAATTATAGAGTAGCTTTCATGTTAAAGTTGCATTGTGTTGATGCAAGCCAGACAGAATTATCTTCATCATCCTTTTAACTATACAAGGCAGTGAGAGAGACTGACTTTTTCCAAGACAGACACAGTAAAGAGAGGGAGAGAGAAAGAGGGTTTAATCTCCACTTCACACAAACTAGGTTCAATTCTATTTCAATAATTAGCTTGTGCGTAGGGGTCTTTAGCAGTGGGAGGAAATAGGAGGCCCCAGAGAAAACCCACACGCTTGAACAGATGATCCTTCTCCTTGTCACATGCAACCTGGGAATAGAAACCACGTCAGACCTTATGACAGAGCACTTTGGGTTATCTGATCTAACATGCAAACAGAACAAAATCAATGTTAAAGAGAGTTAGTACCGCACTGGCCAGTTTTTGATTTTGTAAATGGCGGGCTATTTCTGGATCATCTGACGTTACTGTGTATTTTGTTTTAGACTTTTCAAAATCACTGTGATATTCAATCTGTAAGAAAATAAAACAGTAAAACAAACGAAAAAAAATTAAAAGAAAGACTAAATTACCAATCGACCACCCAATGCCCAACCAAATGGACACATGTCTCAAAATGTCCACCTTCCATATCCACTATTATCTACATCCTGTAGAAAGAGAGAGAGACAGAAATGGGGCTTAACGTCCACTTGCGACAAACTGGGTGATTTTGGGACTAACACAGGGTTCAATTTTACTTCAATAATTCACTTGCGCGTTGTGGTCTTTCGCAGTGGGAAGAAACCAGAGGACCTGGAGAAAACCCACAAGGTTGGACAGGCGACACTACTCCTTGTCATGTACAACCGGGGAATCGAAACCACGCCAGTTGACCCAATGACAAATCTTGTGATACAGCGCATACGTGACAACCATTCGGCCATTAGACCCCCCTCTGTAGAAAGAGAATAAGTGACAGAGAATACAAACTAGAGAATTAGGATAAAAATTAAAAAAGACAGATCTAAGAAGTAGTGTTAATAACTCTAAAGCCAATGTAACAACCTACAGCAAGTGCTACTAGCAGTAGCCTACGGGTGAATATAGGATATAGATTCTGTTCGAGTTTATAACCACGATGTTGTTTAAGACACACACCCACCCACCCACTTCTGCGGGTGATCAGTCAGGACACGAGTGTTGAAATTTTTTGGAGATTCCTAATCGTAATTATAAAGTTGTTTTTTTATCATCTTAAGAAAAGTTGCATAAAAACAATCATATTTCATTCAGCTAAATCTAACTCCATTTTTTATCCAAGCAACAATTTGACAATCAAGCTACTTTTGCAAAACTAAAGTCAAGCAGCTGGTGAAGGTCTATGGGCTACAGCACTTAAAATGTGGTATGACCGATGCCTTGGATCTAGTCCGGGCGCTCCAAGATACTAGATTTTACTTGTAACAAGTTAAAATTGAGACAGTGTTGACAGCCCTTAGACTAAAAACTACGTTCAAAGTGTTGCACGGTTACCCCGGTATCATTTAATCTTTTGTATCTAGCACTTATTTATTTCACATTCGTTTAATATCAAGTATTTGTGTAAAAATTCGTAAAAATGGTTTAAAAGCACTCCAAATCATCTAATCATCCAGTGTAATAAGATACAATATAAATTAAGTAAGCTTTGAATTATTTTATCAACTAAATAGACCGAGTAAAGTCTACCAGACTATCGATATTCGTATGTCTGTATTTAATTACAATATTAAAGTCACTAATCAAATTTATATAAGTTTATCATTAATTTAAGCTCTAATTTTCACAGCTGAAAGGGAACTGAAGACGGGCATATGCCATACAGTGTGCAGAGAGTAATTTTGCTTGGACAGCAATTGACAGCAATCCATCTATGAAGGGTTCTTTTACATGCCATCCGAATGACTAGATGAAACCCGGTAAACAGGATACTAAAATTTTTGAAATTATTAAAAAATTTCTTCATCATGATTCATAAGTAATTATCACCAACATCGTTGCTTTGGGCATCATTTACGTACCATCCGAATGACTAGATGAAGTCCGATGATGAGAACACTACAACTTTGTTATTATTTAATAATTTCTTCATCATGATTCATAAGTAATTACCATCAACATCGTGGCTTTGAGGCATCATTACGCCAATGATTGATCAGCCGTGTCACAAGCCAAGCATTCAAACATTGATTCACTGTCAAATCGAAAAACAGGGAAGGTTCAATTCAATATCTTGGGCATATCACAAATACAATCTTATTAAAACACTGATCCTATTTCGTTTCGTTTTTTATAGTTCAAAATTTCGTTTTACATGTCTTTACTACAATAAGATCTTGAAGAGATGTTATATAACCCGGGTTCTCGTTGAAGTGAGGGAATAACCAATGAAATGGTCTGTTACCGTGAGCTTTTGACGTGAGGTCCACAGAACTGTGGGTAATCCACTAGAAACATTATCAATGCTGATTGGTTAAACAAATGTCTGACGTCATTGGTTCAAAAACTGCTTATATGACCTCTGATACGATCTACCAAAACAACCAGTCAGATCTTCATGTAGTGTAGACCATCGAAAGTATAAAAATCGAAATGAAATATACACCTGTATTTTAATTAGGTCGTCACAAACATTAACATGGAATTTGGATGGATAAAAATCATAATTGGGAAACTGGAAAATCACAACGCTTAGTGCAAATTTCAAACATGGGCAGCTTAATCTCAAACTCAAAAGCGATGCTACCAACAATAAAGCTTAAAGATAGTTTGCCAGGCAACATACCATACATCCACAGCAGCTGATTTGTCCGAGCAGTCCATAACGACTGTCATATTGTTCTACTTTTGATGGGGAAGGAAGTATCTACAAGAGACTGATCAACGCCAAAAATTTTGCCTCAAGAAAAGAAACAGTGTGTACATGTATAGTCGTCATGGCAATGATAACTTTAGCTTTTGGAGCGTACTCAAGTAATTGTGGATGACAGATGAACAGACAACAATATATCAGGTTCAACATTTCAATTCGATGTATAAATGTAAAATTAACAATCACAACCAATTCAATCAGAGAGTAGGGGGTAAAACGGGTGGTGGAAATGGGAAATAACTCTGAAGAACAATCTAAAAATAGATCAAGCTGTACCAAACTAGAGTTGAGCTGATTCTGTCGATGTCGAAGTAATTCTGGATTATCTGCCACAAATTGATATGTTCCTTTAGCTTTTTCAAAACTTTCATGATACTGTACCTGTTGGCAAACATTTCAATACAAATTATAAATCTCGTTTATCTATCTTGTTTATCTATCAAAACCTCTAAAAATCAATGCCCCAAATTATTCTAATTGACTAGAACAGCAGTAATTCTTCTTTATAATGCTAAATAGACTACTATATTAACAATTCGATACATATACATGTATAGAGAAACTATGTCATTTTGGGACTAACATAGAGTACAATTTTATATTTTTATTAAGTCACTGGCGGGTAGGGGTCTTCAAAAGTGGAGGATACCGGAGATCCCAGAAAAAACACATGAGGTTAAAGATATAAAAATATAGACTGACTTCTTTATCTTGCTTTTTCTCAAAACTACCTTTTCTGACTTGGGCAACTTCAAACAGATATAGCTCAGTCAATTTTTTGCCCAATTCACACCTAACTATACATGTACATCGTTTTGACGGTATAGAAGTAGAAAATGTGAAAATAACTTCATTCTCAAAATCTCCACATTGTGGCTCAATTTGCCAGCACGGGTCACATAGGTCTTATCTTCTTAAAATATCAAATAAAATTACATGGGTTTAACGTCCTACTTTTATGCTCCGTCCAGGCTATTGAAGAAGGGCATACACGATACAGTGTGCTATGAGGGAAAAACGGACACAGGACAATTTAAGTGTTAAATAGCAAGCTAGCACCTAATCCACTGAGTCACTTTACAAGTATATTATGTGTAATATATGTCAGGCCAAAAAAAATTGAAAACAACATTTGATATCTAAATACATGTATATTCATAAGGGTATTAAAATAACTAGTTGATACATGTATGTACATTATTATATAATGGTGAATATCAGTGACATCTCAGGCAATAAACAAAAATAAATAGGTGAAAAAAACATCAAAGAATGCGTGTTGTATGGTAGGCCCTTAATAAATATAACAACATGAAAGCAATCATTGAAGTCGATCTAATGTTATTGAGTGAAAACCAAGATCTGCATGAAGGGACAAATGCAACGAAATGAAATATAGTTTAAAGCCCTACTGTTCTGCTCTTGACGAGCCTAATGAAGTCTTTCAAGCACCATACAGTGTGCTATGAGGGAAATTTTGCCTGAGCAGCAGCACTACAGCCAGCCTACTCTTATGAGGAATTCCAACTGCCAAGGGATCTTTTATCACACCAATGTATACACGGGACTTCGCTTTTTCGTACCATCCGAACGACCAGACAGATGTCTTTGTCTGGCCCTCACAATGATTCTTTTTAAAATCAAACACGAAAGCCAATGCACAACAGCTAACTTTTGTCAATAAACAATGCTAATTGGTCTGCAATGGGCTTAACAGCATATTAATTATAGTGAGAGAATTCAACAGTTTTAAACATCAACCCCTTCTAACCCCTATTAGATTATCAGGGATATCAGATGTACCATTCTCAGTAATATAAATAATATCTATTTCGCATAAATGTGGGCCCCAAATATCATCACCAGTATATTCATTACACACAGTGAAATAAACACTTAATTTTTTTTTATGTTAAATATCAACCACTTTTAACCACTATTAGATAATCTCTGATATCAAATATAATTCATAATATGACCCAGATAACCGGGTTTCAAAACCGACAAATATATATCTATTTACACATTTTAAACATCTGTTAAATATAGTTTAATACTTGTGGTATTTCAACTGGATGTTATATCATATGGTTGGTATTGTAGCAGGTTTCAATACACTCCTTTTATGATGCTGGCTAGTGTATATATACACAAATACACCACTCAACACCAATAGGATGCTGGCTCACGTTTAGAACATTTACACTTCAATAGGATGTTCAAGTCAAAAGTCGGAAGTCAGGGGTAGAGCTACATGTATTTTGTTATGGGACCATATTTTTTTTTAACAATTGAAAACTTCCTTTTAGTTTCAAGGCCACTGATATTTTTAATAATAAAATGAATGACAAGTGGAAAGTGTATGTATGGATGACATTCAGTGGCTACTTTTTTAAAATTTGAATTTCTTAAAATCCATGTGGAAAACTCAACTGAAAACGGACGAACAAGTTCTTCATTTGAAAGTTTGAGGGGCTAGAGGGAACAGTTTGATAGGCAAGAGGGTACAGTTTGAAGAGATAGAGGGAACAGCTTAAAGGAACCGTTTGAGGGGCTAGAGGGAACAGTTTGAAGGGCTAGAAAGAGTTTTAGGGGCCAGAAGGAACAGTTTGAATGCTAGAAGGAACAGATTGATGAGCTATAGGGAACAGTTTGAGGGGCTACAAGGAGCAGCAGTATCATACAATCCAAATTGTACATGTAAAGGATCAAGATCCAAAAACCTAAAAACAAAACTATCAATATACTCTTTCAACTGTATGTAATACTACATTGGGTTTTAGTAACGACCTGAAAAACTAACCATAGATAAATACTATTGTATAATACTGTTAATTGTTACTGAATCAATAAATTAATCAATTCAACTATAGATTATTTATAGATTAGAACAATCGGACAAACTCTATATTCTACACAAATTCTACATGCATAGCTGAAAATATAATCAATATTCATTTCATTTTATCAGAGTTCTACAAGGGTTAAACAATTAAAGGGAAAGTCCCTGAAATATAAAATATAATATTAGCAAACATACTTCAATAAAAAGAGTTTCCCTTATATAGCTATGTTATAATGTTAAAATATTTTTGTACAACAATGATTAGTTGGAATCAATCACATTTCATGATATCACAGTCCATCTCCGCAATCAATGCTTATAATATAAACTATTGTTTTTTAAAACCAATATATTTGGTAATAAACAATTATAATCAGAATATTTATTTTAAAGCTACACATATCCCTGTTCCTTTTTCATCCATTTTAAATAAAATTTTGTTTATAAGATAAAACAATAAAAATAATACTAAACCATTGTTTTTTAAAACCTATGTATTTGATAATAAACATACTCAGAATAGTTACTCTATAACTACATGAATTCCTGTTCCTTTTTCATTCATTTTAAATAAAAAAAAAAAAATTGAAATGTTTTTGTAGAATGAAGTTTAGAAATAATAACATAATACAACATTGTAATTAAAACTTATTTGGTGTTGTAATAATACATAATAATATGTGTTTTTGTACCACATTCAATGTTGTTCAAACTAGATTTTATTCTTGTTCTGTGTCATAATGGGTCTGGGTCGGTCACTTCTGACTTCATTAAAGCCTTGGACAGACGAGCGAATTTTTCGCCCAATTGTGCCGATCATTAAAATTACCCTGAAACAATCGACTGTGTGTCCATTCACAATGACAGCGATATTACTCAGGGAAACCATTCGCCAGTGCAACCCCCTTATTCCTGGTCTCTGGATGTCATTACCAATTACCATGAACGATTGTGAAAGGATGACGTGTCATCTACTGTATTTTTAAAGATTAAGAGTCGACCCTTCGTAATATGCGGATAATCAACAAACACGTTGATTTTATTTCTTTCTTGACTATTAATGCATGGTTTCCACAGAATAACATTCTAAATCTGAACAATCCCTTCAACTAACCACGTTTCTAAACCTCTTCACTTGTTTATCTTGACTATTAACAATGTAGGATTGCCTTGGAATAAGATCCAACAAATTGAACAATCCCTTCAACTTAACATGTTTATAATAAATCTCATCATCTTTTTATCCAAATTTCTCCTTGTTTAGCGATAGTTTATTTAATACAACTTGCTGGAATCCATTTTATTCCTGTTTTTCTGACATCAAAACTTGACGGTATTCATTCATTTAAAGTTCTTTTTGTGCAGAAAATATTGTTTCTTTTGTTATGATGTCTATGCTTTTCTTCATCTGGGAACCTTACAACATTTTATCCCTAATAATAAATTACTTGCTACGAAGAGGACTGGCTTCCACTATAACCTCTTGCAAGGAACAGGAATGGCTTCCATTATAATCTCTAGCTACGAAATGGAATGGCTTCAACTACATGTACATGTATAATCCAGCCATCAATCATTATTGAGACGGGAGAACCCTCGCTTGATAAAAACGGGAGAACCCTCGTCGAAAAGTCGCTGAAATAAATCCTTTAAGTAACTTGTATTCCATATAATTGTGTCTTGTGTTAATTATTCAGACAGGTGTCGAAAATTCTGATTTCTGTAATGATTTGTCCACAATCGTTTCTGTCTCCAATAATACCTCAACGATTCATACAAACTCTGGTGGTAACCTCCAATGGTAGCAGATTTTCAAAAAAAATTCTGTTTCTGTAGAGATACTTCCTTTCAACTTTGTGTTCCGTTCACAAAGTCAAACTGGCGTAACGATTGCCAGCGTTTAACATAAACGTCTGAACAGTATAAGAAACTGAAGCTCAACTTTTCTAAGATTTAAGGGGTTTTGTTTATCAAGAAGTAACAAATGTACGCGTCATAGATTAAATCATTCAACTTTTTACACAGTTAGTTGCTTGGGGATTTTGGGAGGGTGATTATTTACAAGGATTTTTCCCTGCCAATCCCCAACCATATTGCTGAAATTCAAGCCTTTATAAGCAGTATTCTAGGGATTTTTCACCTAGACTAAAAGAAGACTAGGCTCTAAGATGTCATATCATTGTTAAGATAACCCATTTAATTCAACCATAGAAAGGTAATTATAGGGTCTTGACAGACCGTGGTGACAGATTCTTAAAAACCTTATTTTCAGTGAAAGTATTTTTTGTTGCCACTGTGGGGTTTTAAAGGGACAATAACACTCTTGCTGGCTTGGCAGCTCTAGAAAATAAATAATAGTCTTATTCTAAGTACCAGATGTTTATGTGTCCTACCTGTTGTGTAAATTATCCATTACATCATATTTTACTTGTCCAGAGGGTTCGAAAATATTTTAAAATCCAAGTCACATTTGAAAAGGTTTACGTTAACCTTTTCAAATCATGTAGTTGAATTTTTCCAATTTTTTAAATTAGGTGTGTTACGATGAAATTTGTATCATCAATTTATTTGAATATTGTAAAATAATGCAATTTGTTGACCAGAATAAAGATTGGGACATATTATTCAATTACAACAAGAGTGTTATTGGGGCTTTAAATAAGAAAAGAGATGATCTTCAATGAATCTGAAGGTTAATCGAATATATAAGAAACATGTACAGTACACTTCAGGGCTAAGTATGAAATTCCTCCGTGGTCCGACCTGGGCGGAATTGAAAAATCGCGGAGTACAGGCTATTAATCCGCTCAGGTCCCGCTGTAAAATCCGCTCTAAATTTCCGCCGCGAATTTGAGTAAACCGCCGACCACCGCGGATTTGTTAAACCACCGACTGCCGCGGAATTGTTAAACCACCGACCCCAGCGCGAAATTTAATTTGATGATATTATTGTTACACGTATGCTTTACATTGTATTCGTGTCCATAATTCAGTAGTCCAATCCCGAAAAACAGCATTATCGGCATGCTTTTAAAACTTTGAAATAAAATATATGCATAAACCACCGACCCCAGCGCGAAATTTAATTTGATGAAATTATTGTTACACGTATGCTTTACATTGTATTTGTATCCATATGCATATATTATCGATGTATAATTTACAACATCGCATACTCGTTTGTTACATGTGCGGCATATATAACAAACCTTACAAATAATCATATGGACGAACATTCGTAAAAATGTATTATTCAGCTTTATTTAACGTCCGCTTGACTGCCCATTAATGACTTACATTTACACATGCACGTTCACATGTAGTCTGTATTCTGTTACTATGTTTTTGTTTTGGATTTTTAAAACAACAATGTGCTACGAAGCCGTTTACCGTTTATGTATGTCGGCAAAGAATAAAGAAAAGTGAGTAATCTCATTGTTACAAAGCGGTGGTTTCAATCCGAAATGTGTTGAGCATGTTATTACAAGTGGTTCTAGAGCCTCTATTCAAATAATTAAAAAAAGTGAGCTCACTCATAGTTTTAAAGCCGTGGTTTCAATCCGCAACGCGTTGACATGGTAATTGTAAGTGTTTATACTATTAAAGTATTGTTTTATTAGACTTAACTATAAATCACAAAAATGGAATATTAAAAACAGGCGAATATGGGTCAGTTCATCCCACGATCGTTTCACCCTATATCGATACATTACTTCATTAATATGTTCGATATTTTTAAAACTTGAATCGTTCGACTATTTCAAACTCATTCAAATTAGGAAATTTTCAAAATTTACACACAGAAATGCTGGCCTTACCTTGGGCGAAAGTGTTGTACATTAAAATAGCCATTTCCATTCTGACAAATAAGTTACAAAATTCACACCTCAAGAAATATATTCTGATTTAATTCCCAAATGAATGAAATGCCTTTATCTCCTGTTTTTAAGCACACATCGCCAAAATTCACCGTCAACCTTACTGAACACATGTACATTAAAACTATCAGTCGGAAAATACCGTGATGACATTTCATTTAGGCACCAAGGAGTCTGAGTCAATGCATACTGTCAATCAACTTTCTTTATTAGGCGAATTCACACGTGCCATCAAAAGGAATTGATAATTGACTAAAATACAAACCCCTTTAACACACACATGGCTAAATTACGAACGGGCTACGATGAATAGCACCTCCCCACCTCCTACAATTTACATCACGTATTACCCGTAATTTGCATAAGATTCTATTAATTTTATTAACGATAACATAAAACTCAGGCGTTAAAAATTATGGATATTAAAATAAGAGATAATTTAATTTTTGAATCGGTACAGACTTGAAGGTTGGCGCATGCAAATTATGAAATCAATACTTAATTCGCAGTTGACATATTCTGTCAATAGAATTATTCCTTTAACCGGTGGTAATAAGGGGAATGCTCACTAGCCCGCGGGTTCTATAATATATTATTAGGGTTCATTAGTTAGGGTTAGGGTTGTGTTAGGGTTAGGGTTGTGTTAGGGTTAGGGTTAGGGTTCATTGGTCAACCGATATCTGTTATTAGGGTTAGGCTTTATTGATACCCACATTTATAGTACACGTATTTCTTACAGCGACAGACTAGAGAGTAGAGCACCTGCGGACTATCGAGGCCCTTTCAGTGTATTTTTAATTTGGCACAAAAATCATCCCTTATATCACGCCAAGCCGCTTTAACTAATGCATGCTTTTGTTGTTAAGCATTTTCCTTTGTACTCTTTGGTGCGACAATTAAATCCTATAAATCTAAGTTCAGTCCGCACAAGATTCGATTCATATGGTCTGGTTGTTAGGTGTTTTATTTATTGAAAGCTTCATCGATATGTTCACTGGAAAAATGAAATTTAATATTTGTTTCTGTGATAATTATTGGAAAGAAACCGAACCGGATTATTATCTGGGATATTTATCGTCAACTGTATAAATACGGTAAGCAGTTTGTGTGTTGCATTTATAAGTTAAAGCATAAAATAATATATCTATGAAGCGACCATTTGAGACATGATACTTTTAAGCCATATACATATAGCGCTATCTGAAACGATTTGACATGTTGATCTGTATTGAAATGTGGGGAATAGGGACTCTGTATCTTAAAGTCAAATACGAAACTGAAATAAGTAAAGAATCTTTCAGCTTCTATACATTACATGATATTTGATTCTCGGGACATAAAGTATTATTTGAACGTTGGGAGCCCAATCGTCATTTTAATCGAATTACCGTTAAATTAAATATCGGGGAGAAAATATACCTTCCAAGAATTAATGCTAATTTGTTTATTTCTACGATTGTCATTAAATTCTTCTTCATATTTAAAATCAATAATAAATCAGTATATAAAAAATCGACAGCATATTTTAAGACGCCCACGTGCAAATCGCTAGATATTATGTTTATTGTCATCCATTTTCAGACAATGTTATCAGAATTCACGAAACATGGTTTCATTGTCTGCTTGTCGGATGAACTAATGACATAGAAAATTGATATGTGTATGCACTTTGTGGTGCGATTTACGAATTGAATACCGATGTACATGTACATTATAATGAATCGAGCATAACAGATATTTTAGGATATGAATAAAATAATACTTTGGTACAATTTAGTTAATTTTCAAAAAACAATTTGAAAATAGTATTATGAATATATAAATTACAGGTTAACTAAAACGACTAATATACTCGTGATATTATTCCATTAACTATTAAATAACGCTGTTACAATATTGACTAAATTACTCAGACTATTTTGAATCACTATGGAACATAATCCTCCGCGAATTTTATGTTTCCACCGACAATTATCCGCCGCGAATTTCAAATTTTCGCGGACAATAATCCTCCGCGAATTTTATCTTTTCGCGGACTTTTTTCCGCCCAGAACGTCGCAAATTCCGCGGAGTGGACATGAGAAAAACACCGCGATTTTTGAGTGGAAAAAACACCCACAGGGAGGATTTTCATACTTAGCCCTGAAGTGTACTGTAGTACATAGCAACAATTGGTTAATGTGTTAATTAATAACAGAAACAAACTTACATTACTCTGAATTTTCGTATTTTCAGCGATTCTTTTCATTTCTGGTGTTTCTGCAACGGATGTAAATTTTGTTGTTGGGTAATGTCTGTAATTGAAATCAAATATTTTAATTTTCTGGCATAGATCAGAGGGTGGACATTATACATACAGTGTATACCGGCCACAGAATAGATGTACATGTAGATATTTTCTAACGTATATTTAATATACTGGCACAGATGAGATCTGACAGAGAGAGAGATGAGAGAGAGAGACAGAGATGGGGTTTAACATCCACTCGACACAAACTAGGTCATTTCAGGACTAACATATGGTTTAATTTTATTTCAATAATTCCCTTGCATGTAGGGCTTTTTAGCAGTGGGACTAAACCGGAGGACTTGGAGAAAACCTACGAGGTTGGACAGGTGACCCTACCCCATGTCACGTACAACCAGGGATTCAAAACCACGCGAGTTGACTCAATGACAGGCTTTATGATGCAGCACGCACGTGTTAACCATTCAGCCATCCAACCTCCAAGATCGGACAGATCAGAGGGGGGATATTTAATACACTGGCACAGATAAGATTGGAGGGTGGATATTTAATATACTGACACAGATCGGAGGTTGGATATCTTATATACTGGCACAGAATAGATGTAGATATTGAAAGTCTCATTGCGTGTCATTCACAATAAAATGTACTAAGACAATGTAATCAAAATACAGATCTGTATTTTGTTTTGTTTTTTTATACTTGCGATGGCCTACACAACACGAAGATCTGACCAGTTATACTGGGAGGTTGCGTCAGGGGTCTTAAAAGCAGCTTTTCATCCTATCACATCAGAAATATAAATCAATCTTTGTTGACGTTTCTAGTGTGTGGCACGCCAAGAATTTGCTGTAACTGACCGTTTCATTGGCTAATCCCTCACTTCAACCAAAATGCCGTTAATATATACGCAACAACTGTTCCAGATCCTAGTGTAGTGAAGAATGGGGTGGGGTGGGGTAGGGAAGGGAACTAAATTATAATACTTACGTGTTACAATATGGTTTTTTATTGTATCCTTTATAATTTTTCATATTTAACGTAGTACCACATGTATCACATTTAAAACATAATTTATGCCAGGACTGAAAAATAAAAATCATTATTAGGATTTAAAATACAGATGTGACGTCATCCTTTGATGTTGGTGTACCATTATTTAAAATAACGTTACAGCCAATGCGCCAAGAGTACATTATTTATACTAGTTGCAGCAATATTAGATGTGCATGATGTATTTCATTGAAATGCACATGCTGGATAGTGTCTGTGTTTTAAGTTGTTTAATTGTCTCGTGTAAGACATTGCGTAATATGTCGATATTGCCCTCGTGCTATCGCACTCGTACTCATATATATCAATATATATTACTTAATGTCTCGCACTCAACCATTAAACTACACTTATTGAAGAATATCTAAAATTTTCCAATTCATAAATACACCACTCATTTAGTGTCGTGGGGAATGGAGGTGGTTGGGATCTAACGTTCATTCAGTGTCGTGGGGAACGGAGGAGGTGGGGATCTAATGTATGTGCTTTAGTAGATCATAAGGTCTGATCATTGATCACATCATTTGGCATGATATCCAGTCTCATCATCAGCTTTAGTCCAGATCAATTTGGTCACTATTTCAAACGTTTTTTTTGGACGCATATATATAACAGAGCTGATAAAGATAATGTAGAGTTGAATTAAACAAACATTTCAAGTTCTTTCCAGATACAGCAGATAATTACAAAATTTAAACGTCCATCAACACAAACAGATAAAGTTCCACATTACATATGATTCTTATGGAACCAAGACAACACCCAAGTATAAAAAACAAGGAGAGTAACCCAAAGTATAGATTTTATTTGATGTTGTGGACAGTCCTTTAAAATTAAAAGGCCTACATGTACATGTATGGGTAATAAAGAAATTGAATAAATGTAAAATTATGTGTGTTCTAGAGAATACATGTAGTGCAAATTATTGTATCTTGCATTAATACATGTATCTCATTAAACATTTTATAAGAATTACTTATAGTATAAGTGCAGGAGGACCGCACTACACACAAAACAAAAATCTACAAGATAAACCTGCGGACAGGACTGGACAGAATACAAACATTGCAAAAAATAAACAAATATCAAATCATTTTTTGGGGCATATAAATAGGGTTTATAAATGTTTATGTAATAAATGAAAGTAAAAATAAAAAAAAATAGCAGAAAGGAATATTGAAACAAGAGTGAACATTGGCCTTAATGCACTGTTTTTGTTTTTATTGCAAAAGGTCTTGCCCCTGGTAATATAAACTCCCCTCATAAGATTAACAACATATTTTCTTTCATCAGCTTCAGATAAACCGATTTGTGTATCTATTTATAGATATAGGGTAGGTTGGCAGTGCATCTATTAATCTACATGTAGTAAATATAGAGGTGGGAGTTCCAGTGTTAGATTACATTACCAGGTCTTATTACAGGTAGCTAACCCTATCACAGGTAACTGGTGGTTACAGTTTTACAGGTCTAGGAATATGTACAGAGGAAGGGGGAGAGGCAGAGAGAGAGATAGGGGGAGAGGCAGAGAGAGGGGAGAGACCACGGGAGGAGAGAGAGGATAAAAGAGAAAGTGGAGAGAGAGAGAGAAGGAAAGAGAGAGGAGAGAGAGGATAAAAGAGAAAGTGGAGAGAGAGAGATACATGTAGGGGGAGAGACAGAGAGGGGGAGAGGCAGGGAGAGGGAGGGGAGAGACTGAGGGAGAAGAGAGAGAGAGAAGGAAAGAGAGAGAGGGAAAGAAAGGAGAGAGAGATATTGATGGAGAGAGGAAAAAGTGTGAGAAGGAAAGAGTTTAATTCTACTAGGTGTGAGGCAAACAAAAAATGCCCACCACCCCCCTTAATGATCAACAAGATTTATTAGATAAGATAAGATTTTTTATTGTATCATTGCATTGACTCAAGTAAATGACAGACTGTATGATCACCAATGGCTATTTTATTGGCCCAATCTTCATACTTAGATGTGCTTAATTACCAGGTGGGGAAATTTGCCGGCCGCAGGCTCTTAATGAAAGTTTCTCTGAGTACTTTTGGCTAGTTGTGTTTTTAATCTGAACAACTGGAGAAACTGAATATCGTTTGTCAGTTGACCAGATTCTTTGTCAAAAAAAATTTTAATCAGAAAGATTCTAAATATTATTAACCTGTAGTCATGGGTGAAATGTTTCTAGACAAAGCAAGGAACCTGGTGCCAGCATGTAGGTATCGATACAAAACCGTGAAAGTCGTGGGTGACTAATGTTTCTAGAGAAAGCAAGGAACCTGGTGCCAGCATGTTTCATACAATCCTAATAATAGATGCCATATAGACTAACTATATATACACTCCATGACGGCATTCTTACTACATGTAACTTCTTAGATACATGTAGACAGTTCTACAATCTCAGTTAACATATTTACTATACAGGTCACGATTCTATGGAATATAATTACTGCTTATTATTGAGCAACGTTTCTACTAGGCTTCTCTAGTCATTATCAAGCAATGCTCATTGCAGTAATTGTATTCAATAGAATTGTGACCTGTATATTCCAGTTCAATTACGAAATTCTATTGAAACAATTTACTGATTGCAATAACCATGAAGGCTGTACAGAACCTCGTCACAGAATCAAACAAAGATCATCCATGGGTTTCAGAATTTCAAAATCAAAATTAGAGAAAGAGAGAGAGAGGGTTGAACTCCACTCCACCCAAACCAGGTCATTTTGGGACTAAGATACACGTATGGTTTAATTTCATTTCAATAATTCGTTTCCACGTAGGTGTCTTTAGCAAGCTGGAGGTGGGAACCAGAGGACCCAGAGATAATAATAATAATAATAATAATAATATCTTTATTTTCAAAGGTGAAAAATTAGGCTTAAAGCCTGTTTACAATTTTGCCCTTTATAACAAAGAAATGAAAATAACAGAATAGAACAAGACACTTAACAAATACTCACAAACAAAGCATTCTAATATATATGATAATATGATAAGCTTGAGGTTGGAAATTACTATCAGGCCTACATCAAAACCTGCTTTTTTTTTTATAAGAATTTTATACATCAGAGAGAAAAAGGGGTTTAACATCCATTCAACACAAACTAGGTCATTTCGGGACTATAACATTTGGTTCAATTATATTTCAATAATTCGCTTGCTCATGCATTAAACCACTAGACAACCCAACCCCACTTTTGATAAATCAGTATCTTCGTTTTAAACGAATCATCATGTCGAGCCGTTGGCTATACAAAATTGCACCAGAGAAATTGGAATGAACACATGACCTCCAGGATAGTGATCATGCATCTGGCAGTTAACCAAGTCTACTGTATTTACTGCTGTTCTAGCCTGACAATACAGTTCATAAATCCATCTCTTATCACGAGTACTGACACTGCTACCTATCACCATCATCATGGTATATTTACATAACATATAAATATAGTAACAATAAGATATAGATAGATCTATACTTATATACATGTACATACCTCATGTAGGATAGTTTGTGTATGTTTATGATATATAGTATATACAGGTGGTTTAGTGAATAAATAGATCAAATTTATCCCATTCTGCACACAGAGATCCATCTAGATGTATTTCATACTTCGAGAATTGATCTCTGCCCAAAATAGCAACCATATCCAAAAATTAATACACTATTTCGTAATGCAGTTCTACTCCATTTAACACCTGTCGTACAAGAAGATGAAAAAAACTTTTTTGATTTCATTAAATGGAAGCAAAATAAATACTTAACAAAATTCTCGAAGTAAACGTCATATATTCGACTTAAATCATTAATTTAGGACTTAAAATGTCGGTCAACTAGCTTAGTGACAGTTCTCTAGAAGAGCTACATGTACCTGTAGACAGACAGCCTAAGTGTAGTATGGACTTATCCATGTGTTAGAGATATGTTTTTTTTAGAAACAATCAGTAATTTAACCAATTACTTTGAAAGATAGATATAATCAAACAACTATTTAAGTAACCATAATTTAATTGATTATATTGTATAAATTACCATGTATAAATATTCCATTGATCACTACATGTATGTATAAATATTCTATTGTACATGTATTTCTACTATAAGACTATGAGTAGATATATAAATATTGTAGTGTAGTTCTATGAGTATATACATGTATATGCATATCATGTACATGTATATTATTCTATTGTAGACTATATCATGTAATATACTATAGTTACTACTGGAGACTATATTATGTACATATATCTATATATTCTAATGTAGACTATGAGTATTATCATGTTATAAATTAAATATTCTATTGTAGACTATGAGTATATCATGTATCTATACATAATATTCTAATGTAGACTATGGGTATATCATGTATCTATATATAATATTCTACAGTAGACTATGAGTATATCATGTATCTATATATTTTACTATAGACTATGACTTTAGTATGTATCTAAATATTCTACTGTAAATCATGTATTTCTATATATTCTATATATATATTCTAGAATTTTTTGAGTATGTAGAACCTAGTCGACTGTTGGCAGGGAATCAAACCAGAGTGCAAGATGCGTAATAAAACACTGACACCAACTCTATGTACTAATCAGGAATGGTTTTAAACATTCCATCAACACAATACATGTATATAAACAGAGCACAATCTTTATGGGACATTGTGCTTGATAACGATAAGAGGATACTTGTTAAAACGTGGTGCTATTAGAATAAAACCAGTGATTGGTCTCCCATAAAACTTGTATAGTTTGATGTGTTTTTCATTTGCAAATGCCTCTTAAAGATTACAGAGAGAAGAGAGAGAGAGAAATGGGGTTTAACGTCCACTCAACACAAACTAGGTTATTTTGGGATTAACAAATCGTTCAATTTTTTTTCCAATGATTCGTTTGGGCGTAGGGGTCTTTAGCAGTGGGATGAAACCCGAGAACCCGGAGAAAACCCACGAGGTTGGACAGGCGATCCTATTCCTTGTCACTTGAAACCGCGGATTCGAAACCGCGCCAGTTGACTCAATGGCAGGCCGTATGATACAGCGCACACGCTAACTATTCGGCCACCCTAGCCCCCTAGTTATTTTTAGACTAACAATACAATCGCAGTGTTTCTGGCCATGGTTAATTTCAGACTCAAATTGGGGCGTTTGGGGTTGGGGTGGCATGGTTATACATGTACACTCTCTCTGTACTAATGACATGGGAAAACCAGAATCTAAAAAAACACAGAGGAATCCTGGGCAAGTGACACAGCTCCATGCCACAATGGCCCTCTTTAAGATTTATGAGTGAATTGCAAACTGTTCATATTTTCTATTGTAGATTGAATTAAATAAACAAAGTCTTGATTATCAATTTCAACAATAAATGATTGCATGACATTGAGTGTATCCATCTACTCAATATCTAAGTCATCCAATGTTCTAGAGAGTTGATTATTGGCTTTTATGCAAGAGCTCAATCGTCCTATTGGCTGCAGGTCTTTCCTTAGGCCTGAAATGTTATACAAATTATTGATTTGACGTTAATTAACTTATCCAGACCATAATCAACTCTCGGTGTCAACGCTAGCCTGCGATATTTACTGGATTAAGATCCGATTTGCTGATCAACTTTCATTCATGATTTAATTATGAAATGGACAATCGAGACTTTTTTTTTTATCATATCAACTTAAAGACTTTGGTGGATTAATTTGACTGAAATGTTCAGTGAATTCCCTTTACATTATCTAGTTTTTAACTGTTATAGTGAGAACTGCCAGCTCATTATCTAATCTCCCATAATGTATCTTTAATAAATGTCTAATTAAAATTAATAAATATCTATATCCTTAATAAATGTCTAATTCTAATTAATAAATAATCTATATAACATTTACACCCAGATGACGAACTGCAATAGACAGATTGAGCTCTTACATAATACATTTTTAAGATTATATAGACCAGTTTGTAGCTGATACATGTTTATATATTGTTGTGTGGTCGGTGTTTTTATATCTACACGCCCTGTCACTAGCTTAATCTACTCTAATTAAAACTAATTAATTGCTCTAAAAGGAAGTTAATTGGCATGACAGGAGATTGAGAGAGAGAGAGAGGTCATAGAGTGAATTTCTCTGGGTCAAGATTACTCCATTAACAACAAGAACATTCTGTAAGGCAAACTGGGTTGTAAAAGATCACATCAATACTTGCATTGATGACATACATGTACAAATGGAATAAAATTGGACATGTTAGTCCCAAAATGATCTACATGTGGAGTGGAGGTTAAACAAAATATCTTCCTCTCCCATTGCAAAACATATCATACTCTCCCCCTCCCACTCCAATTGTGCAAATCATGTCAACTTTTGTTTAAAGTGTGTATGTTGTCCTTGGAGGATGCAATGATACAATAAAATCTTATCTTATCTGTCATTCTCCCACCCCCCACCATGGCATACACCCTCTCCATGGTATAAACTTTATTCCAATTATTCGCTTGCGTGCAGGAGTCTTTAGAAGTGGAAGGAAACCGGCTATGGTAGAGCACGCACATTTCAACCATTCGGCCATCCCCCCCCCCTTATCTAGACAACCTGGTACCGTATAATCGGTTTATAAGTTTATCTTCCATCTGAACAACTACCCTGCCTTTATAAGATGGGTTACTGCTATCTCCATCAAAAGCATGACAGAGTTCATTCAGTGAACCTCTTTTTCTATTAAGCCACTATTTTTATGGACCAAGCTCACACTTTTTATTAGAGAATGTGTCGGTGTATCTCTTTCTAAATCACGTTTTAAAACCCATTAATTTTTTTATCACATCTTAACAACTTTATTCCCCAGTTATCTTTGTGTATATCTAAATCAGAGCATCATGCCTATGAGAATTATTCACAGATATTCTCTGACATTTGTTTTTCTTTTTTAAAACTATATTTGTACTCACTACCCTGGAAGACAATCTTAAAACAAACACATGCAATCTGATTAAAATACAAATCTATATTTCGTTTCATTTTTTTATACTTATGGTGGCCTACATTACATGAAGATCTAACAAGTTAGTGTGAGTTAATATCAGGGGTCAAACAAGCAGCTTTTGTCCCTATCATGTCAGACATTGATTTATCAATCAGCGTTCACGTTTCTAGTGGTATACCCACAGTTCCGTGCATCAAAAGGTCAAGAATTCGCCGTAACAGATTGGTTCATTGGCTAATACCTCACATCATCAAGAACATGTCAATGATAACAACTCTTCCAGATCCTAGTTTAGTAAAGACAAGTCAAATTTTGAACTATAAAAAAAACCCAAATATCAAACAACTGATGCACACATAGGAACAAATTGCCAGCCTCATAGTGACCATGAGCATCTACATCAGGTCAACGAAAGGCCTGTGCTATTGAACAACCCCTTTTTATGGATGGTGGTATCAATGCTCACTGCTCAGTTGGTAGAGTACTAGGCTGCCCTAGTCTAGGTTTGAGGCTTTGAATCCCATCAAAAGTAAACTTAAAAACTCTCTCTACTCAATTCTCTCTCTCTGAGTGGAGGCAAACACAAAAACTCTCTCCACTCAATCTCTCTTTCTTTCCCTCTCTCTACTCAAAATCTGTCGCTCTCTCTGAATTCTTGTATATAAATATAAATAACCATGTTTAGGACATGTGTTTGTAATATATTACACGAGTCAGATGATAACAATGTTATATAAACTACGCATAATATTCCTGGCTACAAATTCTCTACATAAGAATAGAACCTAAACTATGTTTATATTCCGGTCTAAACATTCTGTACCTTTAAAGATTCATAAATATCAAATTCCTCACAGCCTGATCCATGGTAAACTGTTTCAAATAATGGCATTTAGTAATTAAACTGGAATATACAGGTCACAATTCTATGGAATACAATTACTGTGCAACGTTTCGACAAGGCTTCTCTAGTCATTATCAAGCAATGATTAGAGATGTCTTATCGAAACGTTGCTCTGTATAATCCATGGTAATACGTACTCCGAGTGATTATTTAACATTAAATTCAGAAAACAAAATCAAAATACCAATAGCAGTTTGATCAAATCTAGAAAACAATGACTGCTTTATACATATCAATGAGGTTTAATAGGAAGTACATGTATTTTAGTATATGAAGGTAGATATTTTAGTGAGAGAAAGAAATTGGGTTTAACGTTCACTTGACACAAACTAAGCCATTTCGGCATAAACATATGGTTCAATTTTATTTCAATAATTCGCTTGCGCAAAGGGGTCTTTAGCAGTAGAAGAAAAATGGACGACCCTGAGAAAAACCCCAAAGTTGAACAGGCGGCCCCAACTCCTTTTTCACGAACAACCAGGGAATCGAAAACCATGCCAGTTGACTCAATGACAGACCTCCCACATGCTATAACCATTCAACGCTCCAGATATTTTAGTATATGATATTAATAAAGAAAGATAAGCGAGTACAAGACATTAACATCACACCACTGAGTACATACAGGACATAGTAAACACCATATAAAACAATAAACCTATACATAAATACAGTGTAATCTACATGTGGGATCGGTTGGATTGTCGTAAGGTCTATCACTGAGGCAAGTGGTGTAATTCTGATTCCATGTTTGTAGTGACAAGTAGTTGGGTCACTTGTCCAACCTCAAGAGTCTTCTCTGGGACCTACGGTTTCTCCCTCACTGCTAAAGACCCCTGCATGCAAGTGAATTGTTGAAATAAAGTTGAAGTTGAACCATGTGTTAGTCCCGAAATGGCATCTCTCTTCCCCTAACCTGTATCAGTTTTTATTTCAGAAAAAGGAAAAGATTCTCTCTCTCTCTCTCTCATTACAATACTGATCCCTGCATTGGCTGAAAAAGTTCATCCAGATTTTCCGGCGTGGTTCTCCCCTTGTCAGTGATGCAGGACAGAGGGCCTGACAAGAACAGCTGTCTAGTCTTTTGGATGGTATGAAAAACCAAGGTCATGTGTACATATTGGCATGCACATAAAAGATCTTTTGGCAGTTGGAATTCGATATAAGAGTAGGCCATAGCACCGTGGCCTGGCAAAATATCCGTCATAGCACACTGTATGGCGTCTGCCTGTCTTTATTAGCCCAGTTTAAGGAGCAGAACAATAGGGTGTTAAACCCCATTTCATTTCATTACAATACTGTATTGTTCCAGAAAAAGGGGAAGGTTTCTCTACATGTATAGGAATATCTGATGGTGTTACAATGAAATATGTGATTGTCTAAAGTGTGAGAACAATTTATATTCGTAAAACTGTTTTCTAATCACATGATAAATCTATAGCAGACATAATAAGTCTTCCTGCGTTTACACATTCTTGATGCATGACCCGATAAATTACAAATTTCTTCTCTGGTATTGGTAGAGAAATGGAACAGCAGTAAGAAAGAGTTAGAGTTGCTATGACACAGAGTCTTAAATGTGAAGAATTGTTGTTTTTTCTAAAAAGATTCAAAGATGTATAAAAAATACTACCAGTCAAGAAAACTTGAAAATAGCAAAATAAATAAAACAGGAAGATTTCTATTGTAATACACAATGTTATAGTATTTGGTACATTACATTTAGATGTAAAAAAGCTGGTATGTATTATGTATGTACATGTAAGTAAAATTAAATATATACATATAAGAAAATCATCGTAATATGGTATCTAGTACAAAAAAAATAGCTGATACATGTACATTTGCTTGACAACGTTGAGAGAATACTTTTGCTTTTATTAAACATAATAATTGTGTTCTACATTATGTTACTGTGTTTATTATGTTAATATGCATGTGTATTGTGCATGTGCATGTATCTACCCTAAACAAAGACATAGTTATATGTTAATATATAAGTGTACATGAAAAAAAGATGATATATATTCTATAACCACGGTATACCTTGTCAAGTTATGGACTACTTATTACACTTTATTACATTGTTGACATAAATACCTGACCTAATTTCCTTATATGGGTATATATATACATGTATACTAACTGTTTTTACTACTACATTTGTATAGAAGTTTATCTTAACACAGTGACTAAACATATATACATTAAAGACCACATCAAATGATTCATAAAATATTTACGTACGGGTACTCAATAGTTACAAAATCCATTTTACGGCAAGTTCAAACTAATCTGATTAAAATTAATTCAGATATTTACGTTTTAGTATCCGACTGCCAAAAACGGTTTTCAAATTTTCAATTACAACCTTAATCTGGTTGATTGGCTGGTGACGTCACAGGCACTACACATAGTATACACATCATCTGTACAATATATCACACAGCCAGTTGGCACGTGTGTATTTGTCGGTCCAATAAACATTTGACTGGCGTAATCATTAACGCATAATTATTTACATGTAAGTTACATATCACTATATCAGTCAAAGCATTTTCAAAAGCCGACCTTTCTCGTTTTGGGTTGTAATAGATTATATATTTGTGACTAGAATATTACCGAGTGTATTTCAAGATGCCATATTACCGTTGTGTTATTGAGAGTTGTGGAAATCCCAGCAAGGGAAAGGGGACTAATGTACCGGCGTTTCATAAATTTCCCAACGATGAAATCGTACGGAAAAATTGGAATGCGTTTGTAAACAATTCAAATCCTGATTGGCAACCTACAGTCACAACAGTGATATGCAGTGAACATTTTACGAACGATTGCTTAATTACCTATCACACCCGGCGTGTGTATTTATTAACACCTGACTGATTCCTTAATCCCCCTAATTAAATAAAACAATTGACTACGGAATAATTTGTTTTGTAATACATTTTAATTCAAGATCCATTTTAAAATTTGTTTCATTATGTACGGCCGTTCTGTTTTCTCACGGCAGCGATTTTAATACAATCTGCCATCGTGTGCAGTCCAAACGATTCGAGATACATTTTCGCCAGTATTGTGGTTCTAATTTAGAAGGGTAATTATCATTTTTTGTTACGCCGGCCACATCAATTTGTAATAATGAATATCAAATACACTTGATCAAATGTGGAGTTCCTGGTGCCGTTTGGTGAGTGATTAAACTGTCAATTTAATTGTAAAATACTTGTATTCTTTATAAAAAAGTTAAATGATGTTAGACGTTATAACCTTATCTTACCACAAACGTATATCCATCGAAGGATATATATTTAGATGTTGTTTAAACACCAATCAACAAATAATACGAGGCTACTTTAATACAAAAACATCGGTGAGCAAAGAAAAAGATAATTACCTAATCAACATTCTTAATTACTTTACTGTTCAAATTTAGTCTGATTGATTAATGACAGGTACATGTATTAACGACACTACACTTGCGATACACATAGATAGTTAGGTGATCCTTCTCAATCTGTTAATTCTAACGTATATTGAGATATTTCTTCGTATTTCATTTTTACGGTCTATTTCAGAGTAATAAAGTCAAATTCGCAAGCAGAAATAAAGGCGCCGTACGTCGATAACGGATCGTCATTTACAAATCGCGTTTCAATCATGTTTGAAATTTATGATATATTTTGCGTGACCACATCTTTTTACTCCTATACTCTTTTACTCGGGGAAATTCGAACCACAATACTCTTCTGACGAAAATGTATCTCGAATAGATGGGACTGCACACATAGGAGAGTGTATGACATCGCTGCCGTGTGAAAATGAACGACCGTACATTATGAAACAAATTCTAAATTAGAACGACGATACTCTTCTGACGAAAATGTATCTCGAATCGTTTGGACTGCACACGATGGTAGATTGTATTAAAATCGCTGCCGTGAGTAAACAGAACGACCGTACATAATGAAACAGATTCTAAATTTGAACAATAAACTTCTGACGAAAATGTATCTCGAATCGTTTAGACTGTACACGATGGTAGAGTGTATTAAAATCGCTGCCGTGAGAAAACAGAACGACCGTACATTATGAAACAAATTCTAAATTGGATCTTGAATTAAATTGAATTATAAAACAAATTATTCCGTAGTCAATTGTTTTATTTAATTAGGGGGATTAAGGAATCAGTCAGGCGTTAATGAATACACACGCCGGCTGTATATAGGTAATTAAGGAATAAACATTCCGAATATGCATTCGGTCACTGTGACGTCACTGGCGTCTGAGGGGATTAAGAGTGTTTCCAATAATTGGCAAAGTCGTTTTTACGGGAGGTCTATTTTTACGACTTTGAATGAAGATAGCTGATTTAATTTTAGTCGGATTGATGTGAATTTGCCGTAAAGTGGATAAAATAACCATGGACTGCTCACATAGAGGAGTTTTCAGGGACATTTTATGTGCACTTTAAGGAAGGATTTGATTTCAACCAATTACGACTATCCCTTTTCATTCAATACACATAGGTTGATAAAACCTGTTCTCATCATTTGTTAAGCTTGAAGGTGTTTTAAAGATACCTTCCCCCACATACACAAACTATGGGAGTAAAGACACATATTCAAACTAATTTATCTATCAATGGTTTACTTCAAATCTCTCTCAAAACGTTTTGATCAAAAGAATACTAACTTCTGTTGCAAGAATCTATTTTAAGCAGCCCTGTTGGAGGTAACACAATATGAGGGAACTTTACAGCTAACCCATTTTTCAGCTTGCATTTGTCATTAGTCGCCGTCCATTTACAATAAAAATATCAAAGTCTAATAGTGGTAAATGCATCTGTTCACCATTTTGTCAGGCTATCTAGTATTTTTCTAGTAAGTTTGAGTGAGTGTCTCTACTTTCCATACATGTACATGTACGGTATATGAAATGAAATGGGGTTTAACGTCTTACATGTATTCTTCTATACCTAACCTGAGCTAATGGAAGACGAGCATACGCCTACAGTGTGCTATGAGGGAAATTTTGCCCAGGCAGCGGCGCTACGGTCTACTCTTATATCGAATTCCAACTGCCAAGGGATCTTTTACATGCACGCCAATGTGTACATGCAACCTCGGATTTTCGTCCCATCCAAACGAATAGAGAGCTGTCCTTGTCAGGCCCTCCGTTCTGCATCACTGACAAGGGAAACCACGTTGGAAAATCAAGAAAACTTCCTCGGCCAATGCTGGGATCGAACACCCAACCTCCAGACTAGAGAGCCAGCGTCTTACCCACTTAGCCACGTGATTCACTCCATACATGTACATCTATAAAATATACCAAATATACCATACTTTTATTGGTAATAACTACCTGATAAATACTGCTGTGGGAATGCATCTTTAGACCAAGTGTCTCAGGGAAGATTAAATTCCATATTTGTCAAATATGCAATACATGTACGTCTATCTATAGGTAATAACTGCCCTATATCCAGACCATAGATAATAATTGTCCTATATCCGTAATGTTAAAGAAAAAGAGATAGAGGAGGGGAGAGAGAGAGAGAGAGAGAGAGAGAGAGAGAGTTAACCTCTACTGAACACAAAGTAAGTCATTTTGGGATTATGTCATGGTTCAATTTCATTTTGATAATGCGCTTGTGTGTATTTGTAGTGGTCTTAGCAGTAACCGGAGAAAACCCACAACGATGGACAGGAGACTCTACTCCTTGCCATGTACATGCGGAGAAATCAAAAACCCACCCACTGGACTCAATGATAGACCTTATGGTATAATGCCCATAATGAAACCATTCGGCCATGCCATCTGTCCTTCAGCCACTAATATTTATCATGTTCCGTGTACTTTTACAATCTAATTGTAAATATCCATGGATGAGGATGTACATGTAGGAAGCGAGGAAGTAACATTGAAAATATCATCAACACAACCAGGAAGCTTACATGTATAACTCAATTCATACAGGCCCCAAATAACTAAAAGGGTGTAGGCCGACTCACTGTAGTTTACATCAACTTCCTTTCTCTGTGTATCGCGGCAAATATTTATAAAATATTGCAAAAATCACTTCAGGGTCCAGTTGACACTTGCCAGGTCATTTTGACCCACACATGAAACGAAAAACTATATTTCGACCACCAAACCTTCCCCTGAAATGCTCTACTGAGAGTAATATTGGAAATAATTTTGAAATACATGTATTGCAAACATCACATGACACATGGAAGCCCTGTTTTTAGAGGCCTTGTCGGCACAGAATAGTCTGATGTTAAACCCCATTTTATGGTTATACAGGTCCCACTCAAAATCGGGGGTTGGGATGGCCTAGTGGTCTAGAGTCCCGCGCTTCGACCTCTAGCTGGCCGGTCACCTCTGGCTTGCGGCTGTGGTTTCGATCCCTGGTGTAAGCGTATGTGGCATGGAGATAGGGGTGCCTTCTCAACCTCGTGGGTTTCCTCCGGGCACTACGGTTTCCTCCCACTGCTAAAGACCCCTACGCGCAAGCGAATTATTGAGATAAAATTAAAAAAACATATGTTAGTCCCAAAATGACCTGGTTTGTGTCGAGTGGACGTTAAACCCCATTTCTCTCTCTCCCTCCCCCCATTCAAAATCATTAGCCGAGAATGTGTAATAAAGACTTATTTCATTTCATTTCTATTCAAATCAAAATATAATACACTACATGTATGCGTGAAACCATTTGCACAAAATTAGAAATTTTTACACATGATGGCCTGCATGTGTGATTGAAATGAACAGATGTTTTGAAGGATATAATTAGAATCATTACACATTTAATACAATAGTAGGTAGACCTGGAAGAAATAATTATACCATACTAAATGGGGTTTAACATCCTACTCTTCTCATCCAACTGGGCTATAAAGATGGACATACCCCATACAGTACATGTATGTTACATTGTACATGTATGAGGAACATTCCCTGAACAGCAGCGCTTTGGCCTACTATTATTTTGAATTCCAAATGTCAAGAGTTCTTTTTACGTGCGTTGTGCACTCCAATATGTACACTTACACCCATCCGCATGACTAGATACTTTTTTTGTCAGGCTCTCTGTCCTGCACCACAGACAAGAGGTAACCAAGACAGTAAACCTCGAAGAACAATGGCTTTAAACTTAAGACATCCTGGCTAGCAAGCCAGTGTATTAGTCACTGAGACATTGCCGCTTCCAGATAAATACTTCGAAAGAAACGAGTCATAGATGATTTACACATGTTTAACGTCCACACGACACAAACTAGGTCATTTCGAGACTAACATATGGTTCAATTTTATTTCAATAATTTGCCTGCGCTTAGGAGTCTTTAGCAGTGGGAGGAAACTGGAAAACCAGGAGAAAACCCACAAGGTAATTTACTCATGTAACTAAAAAAAGTTTTGTAGGGGTAGATCATATGGTTATATATGGTCAGGGTTCGTGTTTGATTTACATTAATCATTTATCTGGGGCAATTCCTTTCAATGTCTTAAAGTTCAATCTATAATCACAAAAAAACATGTACAATACTAACTTATTGCAAATCGACAAACAAAAATTATCAAAACCTTTGACCTCAAACCGATGACAAATTCATTCATAAAAGACAAATACTATCAAAGAAATTCATAAAAGAAAAATTTCATCAAAGAAATATAAAAGGAATTTTATCAAGAGACCTACATGTACATTATCAATAACCATAAAATGACTTAAAGTCACAAACAACAAATTTTATTATCAAAGACATTGTTCTTCTCTGTTAGTGCCTGACTAACTCTTTTCAATTGAGGGCTAAATTTTATCCATATGTTTTTTGTTCTTGGCTGTTAATATATAAAATATGTTTTGTGTTAGATTTGGCTACAGTTTGATGACTATACAACAGATCAGCAGGTTGGCTTTGTATCCTCCTGTCAATTTGAATATAAATTGTTTATAGAAATGGAGTGTGTTATAAAGCTACAGCTACTGTTCTATGTAAGAATATTTGGTTGGAATGTAAAGTAGGCCTAACTTAAAGGGTGTAGGCCTATACATGCATAATGCAGTATACATCAACTTTCTTTCTTTGTGCAATGCCGTAAATATTTATTGCGAATACTACTGCACATTACCATCCATTTAACATGGAACGAAAAAATTATATTTCGGCCACCAATCCCCTGCATGTCTAAGTGCTGTGGGAAATATTCTTAAAATATTGTGAATCTGAATATTAAATAAACGTCCACTTGAAACATGCCAAGTAATTTCAATACTCAGCCACCAAACCGTGCCAGGAAAGGGTCTACTGTATTATACCAACTTCCTTGTGTAATGCCGTAAATATTTCTAAATATTGCTAACAATACATTACGGTCCATTTGACACATACATGTACCAGGTCATTCAATTCTGGTACTCAAATGTAACGTAAAATTATATTTTGGCAACCAAAATTAACAGTGACGATATGAATTATAAGGCATTTTTGAAACCATACAAATCTACATATAACTTAATTGTCATTTCCATGTACAGTAGAATCCGTGTTTCGGTTGGGTTGGTAGAGTAACTAGATTTGCTTTCAAATCTTGATTACAAGAATGACCAAAACAATATAATCAGTAAGAAAAATTTGAAATACAAAGCTTTCTCTGTGAAATATCTTTAAAATATTGCAACATCACATTACATGTACAGCAGAAATTTAATCTTGTGTTGTATAATTTGAATTTTGACACTTCCTTTTTCATGGCATACTGTATTCGCAAGAGCTCTTCAATTAATAATCTTAAGACACAAACAACACACCTTTTCTGGAAGGCGTTTGAACATTTAGCCCAAAAACTGGTTTAGTGGTTCTAAGAGGACCTACATGTAATTATTGTATTTGTCTTTTGTATGTACCTTTTATGACAGTGTCTAATTGGAACCTAATCCAGTAAATATCGCCGACTAGCGATGACATAGAGGGTTGATTATGGTCTGGATAAGTTAGGTCTAATTAATAATTCATATAACATTTCAGGCCTAAAGAAAGACATGCAATGGGCAGATTTAGATCATTCATAGTGCATGTTTAATCATATCTGTATTTCATACCTCAATGTAGGTACATATAAAAATATACACATGTACATGTAACTCTTTGCTAACTTTTAGAGCATGTCTGAGCACATATTGGGGGGTTGGGTAGTTGAGTGGTTTAACATATGTGTGAGTGAAATCAATCAAAAGGTTTATCATTGAGTCAAGTGGCAGTCCTTCACGTTTATAAATTTGTTCGGGAGCCATAAAAAGCTCCTGCCAATTTCAAAGATAGGCTGGCACTGCCAGGCAGGATACGCCCACATTTTTGAGAGATGGATAGAGAACAAGCAATACCGAAAGCGATTTTTCCTACATCATTAAGTCCTATATGTCATACTGTATTAGGAGCAGCCATTTTGTTGGTCAGTTCCAGTCTGATATTCATGAAATTCGAAGCCGACAATGATTATGGGTTGACGGTACACAACCTAGAAATGAGACTTTTCATCAAAATCGGATAAGAATTGTGACCATGATATACCATTTTTTAACAGTATTTGCATACAAGTGGCGGCCATTTTTTCTGTCAATTTTGTTCCGATTTTCCCGAAATTCAAGTACTCAAACCTTTCTTAAGGTGTAACGGTGTTATAATCAAACGTTTTTTTAAATCGGAAAATAATTGTGACCTCCAGAGGGACCACAAGCTAAAACAAGCAATACCGAAAGTAATTTTTCCTACAATCAAAGGCCATAATTCACTAAGTTACAATTTGATATGCGCAAATATCGAAAGGATTAAAGATCCTTAAGTTATAAACAAGCATTTCAGGTTTCATCAAAATTAAAATTGTGACCTCTACAGGGTCCACAACTTTGATATACCATATTTTTACACTGTTTGCGTACAAACGGCGGCCATTTTGTATGGCAATTTTGGTCTGATTTTCCCGAAATTCGAACTCAACCTTCTTTACGGTGTAACAGTAATATAATCAAACGTTTTTTTCAATCGGATAATAATTCTGACCTCCAGAGGAACCACAAGCTAAAATAGGGTGATTTTCGTATAATCAGGGGCCATAATTCAGGAAGTTACGATCCGATATGCGCAAATATCGAAAGGAACCAAGATCTTTGGGTTATAACCATGAATTTCAAGTTTCATCAAAATCGAATTAAAATTGTGACCTCTACAGGGTCCACAACTTTGATATACCATTTTTTAACAGTATTTGCGTACAAACGGCGGCCATTTTGTATGTCAGTTTTGGTCCGATTTTCCCGAAATTCGAACTCAACCTTCCTTAGGGTGTAACGGTGATATAATCAAACGTTTTTTTAAATTGGATAATAATTGTGACCTCCAGAGGGACCACAAGCTAAAAAGGGTGATTTTTCGGACATCCAGGGGCCATAATTCAGGAAATTACGTTCCGATAGGCGCAAATATCGAAAGGAACCAAGATCTTTGGGTTATAAACATGCATGTCAAGTTTCATCAAAATCGGTTCAAAATTGTGACCTCTATAGGGTCCACAAGCTAAAAACATGATTTTTCGCACAATCAGGGGCCATAATTCATGAAGTTTTCATCCGATACATGCCAATATCGAAAGCAGCCGAGATCTTTTGGGGATAAACCTATATTTCAAGTTTCGTCAAAATCAGATAAGAATTGTGACCTGTAGAGAGTCCACAAACAAATTGTGGACGGACGGACGTCCGGACGGACAGGGGCGACGACAATATACGTCCACATAAAAATGTGGGCCTATAAAAATGAGAAAAAAGCTCCCTCAGAAAAACTCTTCGTAATCATATTGTATTTATACTTTGGTCTTGTTTAATATTTGGTGAATATGTTTGGTGAATATGGTACATGTAGTAGCATCGGAGTGATCAACATGGAAACTGATAGCTCGAACGTAGGCAGTTTAAAATAAAAAGATAGGCTGGCACTGCCAGGCAGGATACGCCCACATTTTTGAGAGATGGATAGAGAACAAGCAATACCGAAAGTGATTTTTCCTACATCATTAAGTCCTGTATTTCATACTGTATTGGGAGCAGCCATTTTGTTGGTCAGTTCCAGTCTGATATTCATGAAATTTGAAGCCGACAACATAGAAATGTGACTTTTCGTCAAAATCGGATAAGAATTGTGACCTGTAGAGAGTCCACAACCATGATATACCATATTTTTACACTATTCGCGTACAAACGGCGAACATTTCGTCCGGCAATTTTGGTAACGATTTTCACGAAATTCGAACTGAACCTTATAATCAGAGTTTTTTTTTAAATCAGATAATAATTGTTCGAGAGATAGACAGAGAACAAGCAATACCGAAAGTGATTTTTCCTACAATCAAAGGCCATAATTCATTAAGTTACAATTTGAAATGTGCAAAATATCAAAAAGAATAAAGATCTTTAGGTTATAAAGAAGCAATTCAGGTTTCATCAAAATCGAATTAAAATTGCGACCTCTACAGGGTCCACAACTTTGATATACCATATTTTTACACTGTTCGCGTACAAACGGCGGCCATTTTTTCTGGCAATTATGGTCCGATTTTCTCGAAATTCATATTCAACCTTCCGTAGGGTGTAACGGTGATAGAGTCAAACGTTTTTTTAAATCGGATAATAATTGTGACTTCCAGTGGGACCACAGGCGATTTTGCAGACAATCAGGGGCCATAATTCAGGAAGTTACGATCAGATATGTGCAAATAACGAAAGGAACCAAGATCTTTGGGTTATAACCATGCATTTAAAGTTTCATCAAAATCGAATTAAAATTGTGACCTCTAAAGGGTCCACAACCATGATATACAATTTTTTAACATTATTCGCGTACAAACGGCGGCCATTTTGTATGGCAATTTTGGTCCGATTTAACCGAAATTCGAACTCAACCTTCCTTACGGTGTAACGGTAATATAATCAAACGGTTTTTTCAATCGGATAATAATTGTGACCTCCAGAGGGACCACAAGCTAAGAAAAGGCGATTTTGCGTATAATCAGGGGCCATAATTCAGGAAGTTACGATCCGATATGCGCAAATATCGAAAGGAACCAAGATCTTTGGATTATAACCATGAATTTCAAGTTTCATCAAAATCGAATTAAAATTGTGACCTCTACAGGGTTCACAACCTTGATATACCATTTTTTAACAGTATTTCCGTACTAAGGTTGCAGCGATACCCCGGGGATGCCGCATTATCGCGATTATTTTTTTTCAAGTGATATCGTATCGGCCAAAGTTGAATAATCGCAATCCCCGGTATTTTAGGATTTTTTTGGGCGGAGGTCGGTGCAATAAATCCAAAGTTCATTTTCACCGGTGCGGGGGCCGGATCGAATTCGAAATAATAGTTTAATTACTACTTGTAAAATTATACAATAAAAATCGGTGAGAGAAAGTTCCCGAAACACATTTTGTAAACAAAGCCGCACGCGACATCGGTGTACCGTAGCAACGGTGCGGCGAATCCCCGGTTAACAAGACTGAAAATATTATGTTTATTTCAATGTTAAGTTAGTACTGTACGTCTGGTTGTTTAACCCGCCACAAAGCAACCAAGTAACTCGACTTAGTCATCCAGCCGCTTTTTTCAAGTTATGAATCCGCACTCAGGTTCATCGATATGATTTTTTAAAACATACTTTGGGTGGTTTTTAATATTTTAGAAGTAATTAGAACATATATTTAAAACCATACGACTAAACTTTAATTAATGAGATATTTACAAACTAATAAATTTGTATATTTTTTATTGTTGAAAAACATACACTAACACAGCGGTTATACCATATTCAAGACTGGTCAATCGAGTCGGTGGTTTTTCCATTTCTCGTCATGATAAAGAGAATTATCGTGATAAAATTGATAATCGTAGACTTTTATTTATCGCGATAATTCCAAAAGCAGTTATCATGATTAATGGCGATATCAGAATTTGATATCGTTGCAACCTTATTCCGTACAAACGGAGGCCATTTTGTATGGCAAATTTTGGTCCGATTTTCCCGAAATTCGAACTCAACCTTCCTAAGGGTGTAACGGTGATAGAGTCAAACGTTTTTTTAAATCGGATAATAATTGTGACCTCCAGAGGGGCCATAGGCGATTTTTCGGACAATCAGGGGCCATAATTCAGGAAGTTACGATCCGATATGCGCAAATATCGAAAGGAACCAAGACCTTTGGGTTATAACCATGCATTTCAAGTTTCATCAAAATCGAATTAAAATTGTGACCTATACAGGGTCCACAACCATGATATACCATTTTTTAACAGTATTCTCGTACAAACGGCGGCCATTTTGTATGGCAATTTTGGTCCGATTTTCCCGAAATTCGAACTCAACCTTCCTTAAGGTGTAACGGTGATATAATCAAACGTTTTTTTAAATCGAATAATAATTGTGACCTCCAGAGGTACCACAAGCTAAAAAAAGGCGATTTTGCGTATAATCAGGGGCCATAATTCAGGAAGTTACGATCCGATATGCGCAAATATCGAAAGGAACCAAGATCTTTGGGTTATAACCATGAATTTCAAGTTTCATCAAAATCGAATTAAAATTGTGACCTCTACAGGGTCCACAACCTTGATATACCATTTTTTAACAGTTTTCGCGTACCAACTGGCGGCCATTTTGTATGGCAATTTTGGTCCGATTTTTCCGAAATTCGAACTCAACCTTCCTTAGGGTGTAACGGTGATATAATCGAACGTTTTTTTAAATCGGATAATAATTGTGACCTCCAGAGGGACCATAAGCTAAAAAAGGTGATTTTTCGGACAATCAGGGGCCATAATTCAGGAAATTACGTTCCGATAGTCGCAAATATCGAAAGGAACCAAGATCTTTGGGTTATAAACATGCATGTCAAGTTTCATTAAAATCGGTTCAAAATTGTGACCTCTATAGGGTCCACAAGCTAAAAACGTGATTTTTCGTACTATCAGGGGCCATAATCCATGAAGTTTTGATCCGATACATGCCAATATCGAAAGCAGCCGAGATCTTTTGGGGATAAACCTATATTTCAAGTTTCGTCAAAATCAGATAAGAATTGTGACCTGTAGAGGGTCCACAAACAAATTGTGGACGGACGGACGGACGGACGGACGGACGGACGTCCGGACGGACAGGGGCGACGACAATATACGTCCACATAAAAATGTGGGCGTATAAAAACTGAAAGTAGTTTATTAATCTCAATATTTAGGAGAGTGATTTAGCTTATTTGCAGGAGTCTTTAATGACTCCTGCGAAGGAAAGCCTACATGTAGGTGGGTCGAGAGGAGCAAGAGCGAAAACTCGCCTTAAACAGTCGTTGTTTTTTGTATTTCAGAGGAGAGCCAAAAAAAGCTCCCCTCAGTCAACAAATTGAAAAAAATGGCTCTCCTAAAAGGTTCTCCCAGTTTCGATAAGAGCAATACTTTATAAATTAAGGAGAGTGATTTATAAATTAAGGAGAGTGATCTGATATTAAGGAGAGTGATTGCTTGATAAATGTTAATAAACCCCCAATGACTTTGTAAAGGAGAGTGATTTTCAATTTTAAGGGGAGGGAAAAAAAACTCCCCCCGGTCGACATTCAGGTGAGCTGTAGGCGCTCGAGAGTGATCACTCGCCTTAAAAAACAATGACTGCTTAAACTTGAAGTACTGAAGTGGTGTGGTTTCCATTCCCAACTTCATCATAAGGAATATGTTCACCTGTCCAACCTTATGGGTTTTCTCTGGGTCCTCTGGTTTGGCCCGTATATTGGCACTACGGCCTACTCTTATATTGAATTCCAACTGTCAATGGATCTTTTACGTGCATGTCAATGTGTACTCGGGAACGCGGTTCATTATCTCATTCGAAGGACTAGATTATTGAAATAAAATTGAACAATGTTAGTCTTGGAATGACCTAGTTTATGTCGCATGGACGTTAAACCCAAATTTCTAAGATTCAGTAACTGTAAAATTGCTATCCATCTTTAAATGACAGACATACAAGGTCAACAGATTTAACGACCTGTGACCCTGAATTGTACCGGTACATGTTGATAGATACTGGATGACACAATATGATGGACATACATGTATACACATTATGATGTATATGTCCATAATAGTATACACATTAATGACCAGTTAATTAATGCCCAATATTTCATTGGTTATACTATATCTACATCTATGCTTGTGAGTAGGCCTGTTTGTGCAATCATTTCTCTCACAGCACACTCAGGCTTGGCTTGGAAATAACGGTTTTAGATGTACCTGAGCACTAATGAAATAGTACATGTACCTGACATTTTCAACTTATTGATGGACATGCATTAATAATAATATCAGCAAAAAAGACAAATCAAGCACCAGAGTTTTTGTGTCTGACAAAGCCAGAATCTGTGTCTGACATTGTCAGTAACAAGTGCCTTACATGTATTTCAAGGCTTGATGTACATGTATAATCAACCTTGAAATGAAAATAAAATGGGGGTTTAAGTTTAACATCCTACTGTTCTGCTCCTAACCTGGGCTAATGAAGAAGAGCATATATATGCCATAGAGTGTGCTATGAGGGAAATTTGCCAGGGCAGCGGCGCTACGGCCTACTCTTATATCCAGATTCCAACTGCCAAGGGATCTTTTACTTGCACGCCAATGTGTACATGGGGCCTGGGTTTTCCATCCCATCCAAATCATTAGACAGCTGCCTCACTGACAAGGGGAAATCACGCCGGAACAATCAACATTGTTATTTATACTTTTCATTATATAATAACTAACCGACAGTCCACTAATAGGTAGTTACATGTATGATGCATCATATGGCTGACATAATACTGACACCTCCTATCATCCTTACATGTACATCGTATACACTAAATAACATTAAATATAAATCAAAGCAAACAATCTACAACTCAACATCAATGGATATTTCTACAGAACACAATTTATATTGGACACAGTCACTGCTCATATTACACAATCACTAACACCACTTAATGTCAATGAATAATGTTACCCAAAATTTAGAATTAAAGAAGCTATATTGTAAATCGGTATTTTTTGGCAACTAGAAATGGACACAAATTGGTCACAATGCATACATGTAATAATGTAATAAGAATATGTACATGTATATAAATTGATTTACAATTACATGTACGTTCAACTGTTTCTGTTTTTACTGTAATTTCTAATCAGTTATGTGCGGCAAGATACGCCAAGAATCTAAACTGTATGGCAGTGTTTGGAGTCTGGTTATTCCAGTCTACCAATAGTTCAAACGACCAATCCAAACTATGCCAGACGTTATGATCAGACATGCAATCATCACTTGACTTACATCTTTGTGATCGCAACCAGGAAATGAAAGACTGTATGAGTAAAGCCATTCATGTGTGGGTGATCAAGTGATCTAACATGTATGCACTTTAGGTCATAAGGTCTATCATTGAGTCTAGTGGTTTGATTTCAATTGAATTCCAAAATGAAATGGAGTTTAACGTTTCCACTGTTCTGCTCCTAAACTAGGCAAATGAAAACCGGCATACAGTGTGCTATGAGGATCTTTTACGTACATGCCAATGTTTACGCAGGACCTAGGTTTTTTGTCCCATTCAAACAACTAAACAGCTGTCTTTGTCAGGCCCTTCCGTCCTGCATCACTGAGAAGGGAAATTGATGCCAGAAAATCAGGATGAACTTTCTCTGCCAATGCAGGGATCGAACACCCAATCTCCAGGCTAGCGAGACAGCGTCTTACCCACTTCACTACCGTGATTCCTAATTTCAATCCCAAGCTTGTTCGGGACAAGGAGTACGTAGTGTCTTCCCACAGGTTTTCTATGAGACATACATGTACTGATTCCTCCCTGTGCTCAAGACATGCAAGTGCATGTGAAATAAGGTAGTCCCCAAATGACTTGGTTTGTGTCAAGTGCCATGGACATTAAACCCCATTTCTCTCTCGTCTCATTAACAGTCTTACGGACAGACTTAAAATGTTTTGATATTATATTTTACAACATGACACCTAATAATATCTCAATATTTATTGTCATTATGGCATTGGGTGCCCCACCCTTTCTTGTATCACCTGAATATGAATGACTGAGGGAGACAACTCTAAAGATTAAATTAAAACCTGTTGCTGCCAGATCCTTGACCCTTGTTACATCCAAGTTATTGGAATTTTCTGGGTTTATCGGGCTTATATATTGCTATGGCACAAAATGGTATTATTGGTAATCAAAATATATACTATATAGGCCTTTATAAATGCCAAGCAATGAAATAAAAATCGTTATATTTTAGGCGTTGTTACTAGTTGAATAAAGACTAGAGCCAATATCGTCTGCTACATATACTGTACCGGTGAGTTAATTCACGTGTTACTTACTTGCTACATGATAGGCCTATCTGCCATAACCACACATACAGTCTAAAAAAATACGACGAGTTCAGCGGTCACAAACAAGAAACGGGGAATTTTGGAACTGGGCACGATTTCAAAATAAGAAAAATAAAATTTACCTTGTCTAAGCATTTCAATTCTTCTGTCGGATAGACAGTTTTTTGGCACTTCGCACAATTCTTATTCATTTTGGCGAATCCACTTTATTATCTCCTAATCCAAACTATATACTAATCCTTTGAACTCGGGAACTAACTGGGTATACGTCAAATTTAAGTGGGAATCAACCTGAACGCCTTTAGAAGCGATCATCTATGTTAATAACGGAAGTATCTAAGTTTGGACGTAAAGTCCGCAGTATATACAGGCCGTGTGCAAAATATTTTCTTTCCAGATAGTAAACGTTATCCAGATCGTATATTTACATAGGCTTGTTTATAGAGCAAATCCGTCCGTTTAATACAATCTACTACATGTACCCTATTTTGAAAACATTCAAACATAAACTGAAGTTATTAAAATGTTATGTTTATTCTCAACAGACCCACAAATATACCCGTAAACCGAAAAGTTGCTAATAAATATGCAAATATGAACAAAATATAAAATTGGCGCCTTTCTTTGAAAGAGAAAATATCCAATTACTCGAAAATCTGGCCATAAAAGGAGTGCGATTGTAAATAAAGATTATTATTAGAGATAAAAATGAAAAATGTTTTTATTGAATGAAATTTTCTTCAGCGTAAGTCGTCTCATAGTTAGAAAGGGTTATTTTCACATTTAATTTCATGAAACATGTAGTCAGTTTACGGGCAAAGTGATTCCGTGCACCTGCTTCCTGTTCATGCGCACAATCCACTTCCTTTTTAAAAACTAAACATGTCGAAGAGAGGTATGTCACTGAATTATTTTGTGACAAATCTATGCCGATCGGAGACACCGTTATGTTTTGGGCTAAATCCAATATATTTTGAGCACAACTTATTATATCTCTTTATAATAAAATAGTTATTTAATGATTAAATCATGCCTGTTTCATGTAAATTCAATTTCAAAACACCCCCTGTCTTATTGCTTTCACAATTTTACGTGTATTGATATTGTACTTTAACCAAGGTTTGTTCAACTTGAAATATTGCAGTGTCAACAACTAAAACAAGATTTTATATTAGTTCTGTGGTTATGGCTATTAATCAGAAGAGTTTTCTCGACGTACTTTGATTGTATTGTTTGTAGACGACCTGTTAATTACTGATCTGATAGTGATGGCTGAAAATAAGAAGCCATGCCAGTTAAAATAGACTTCACATCCAGAGATAGGCCTGTGATAAGTGATCCATTGACTGTAATCTGCATAGAATATGATCAATATTTGCTAGAATTATTGCACAAGGAATGCAAATTGATTTCATGTCATGAGCGCGATGAAAACTGTAACTTAAAGGGACAATAACACTCTTGCTGGCTTGGCAGCCCCAGAAAATAAATAATAGCCTTATTCTAGGTACTAGATGTTTAAGTGTCCTACCTGTTGTGTAAATTATCCATTACGACCTATTTTACTTGTCCAGAGGGTTCGAAAATATTTTAAATCAAAGTCAATTTGAAAAGGTTTACGTTAGACTTCAAATCAATTAGTTGAATTTTTCCAATTTTTTAAATTAGGTGTGTTAAGATGAAGTTTATATCATCAATTAATTGGAATATTGTAAAATAATACAATTTGTTGACCAGAATGAAGATTGGGACATATTATTTAGTTACAACAAGAGTGTTATTGGGGCTTTAAAGGTAGTCTACACAATGCCGATTCTGTACTAAAGTTTCGTAGATTTTCAGTAGGGCTGTCAAAAATAATTGCAATATCGATATATTGCAATACGACCTTCCCGCGATACACTGTATCGATACGTTTTTTTTGTATCGATATTTTTCTACTTTCGTTTTATTTTTGCCGGTTGTCGTAAATCTTATTTATAATTTATTCAACCCGACGTTCGTACCTAGAATTCTTATTTTCTTTCCTATTTTAGACCATAGTCACTCGTTACAGCATTATATTGTCGTAATGCGTAAATTAAATAAATCTCGGTCAAATTTACGACAACCACGAAGTACTATGATAAATGTCGGCAAAAACGAAGTAAAATTTAGTAAATGTTTTCATGAACAATAAAATGGCAGCGGAACAGATTTTTGCGGTAGATAATGAGATAAGATAGCAATATTTTTACTTTCATTGGTTGATATTAGAAGCCAATAAATGCGACAAGTCATAAATAGTTTGTTTTACAAACAAACTGCTCGTGAAGAATTTGGCACCATGGGCAGGGAGCCAAGTCACGTAAATTGCGGCTACTCATTTTATCGGTCCAATTGTCATGAAATGTGCCATAGACTAAGAAAATAATAATTAATATCCTATTCATCTGAATATATTCAAATTTCAAGTGATCTTGTCTTGTATCTGTGCTATGTAAGCTATTCTAGACTAGATTACCGGTATTTCAAATTCGTTTTTCTTTTTCTTCATATGCAACATTCATTTGACCTATTGTTAAAAATGGTCGACTAACGAATCACTTTATGCTACGGCAACCGGAAATTCACGTAAAATTGTTTCAAATAGCAAAGGAAAGTCCACAATTTCGGGACACTTTGGTTTTCGAGAAACTTAATAAAAGTTATGCGATTTCCCGAAAATATAAACCATGACTTACCAAGACAAATAACAAATATTAAAGTTAAACAACTATTAAAACCATTCAAAATAAAATGTGTACATGTATTATAATAAACTAAGCCTTTATTTAAAGTATTGCAATACTGCAATATATTGCAATACTTTTTTTTGCGTATCGCAATATATTGCAATACGATTTTTGGCCGCAATACACAGCCCTAATTTTCAGTACGTAGTATGTGTGTGACAAAATCTTGTAATTTGTATCATTGCATTGATTTTACTTTTCAATCATCACTACAAGACTATTCATCTAAATTCGCGTGTTAGATCAGATGACGACATACCACAAATAAACTCCAATTTTTTTCTTCATAATATTAATATGTAAATTATTTTTATTCCTAGGAAGAGGAGGATCGGCTGGAGGTAAATTCCGTATCTGCGCCTGTTTGCCGGTTGGTGCCATCATCAACTGTGCAGATAACTCTGGTGAGCTTCCTTTATTAATTGTAGTGTTAATGTACCCATTTTTATTTCCCCCGAGATGAAATGAAATGCCGCAATGGGGTTTAACATCATACTGTTATGTTCCAAACTGGGCTAATGAAGACAGGCATCAGTCATTGTTTTTTAAGGCGAGTGATCGCTCTCGAGCGCCTACAGCTCACCTGAATGTCGACGAGGGGACTTTTTTCCCCTCCCCTTAAAATTGAAAATCGCTCTCCTTTACAAAGTCATTGGGGGTTTATTAACATTTATCTACCAATCACTCTCCTTAATATCAGATCACTCTCTTTAATTTCTAAATCACTCTCCTTAATTTCTAAAGCATTCCTCTTATTGAAACTGGGAGAACCTTTTAGGAGGGCCATTTTTTTCAATTTGTTGAGGGGAGCTTTTTTTGGCTCTCCTGAAATACAAAAAACAACGACTGAGGCATACGCCATTCATTGTGTTATGAGGGAAATTTTGCCAGGAAAACAGTACTGTGGCCTACTCACATATCGAATTCCAACTGTAAAAGGATCTTTTATGTGCAGGCCTATTTGTACAGGCCTGTCTGTTTTTTATCCTATCTGACTCAACTAAACAGCTTACCCCCTAGAGATAAAATATGTCACTGTATAGTTCTGCCGAGTAAATGTTGTAGTAATTGAATTACGGTATCTATGTAGATCTCTCGGTTTGAAGACTGATCATAGACAATGAGAGAGTTTATATTTTTCTTCAAAATGACTTTGTTATTATTGATTCAATTTTCTCCACATGACCATAGCGAGAAATTGGGTTGGACGTCCACTCGACACAAACTGTCTTTTCGGGACTAATATATGATTCAATTTTATCTCAATATTTCGTTTGCCCATAGGGTCTTAGCAGTGGCAGGAAACAAGAGGACACAGAGAAAACCTCGCTTACAACCTAGGAATGGAAACCACGTCAGTTGACTTAATGACAGACCTTATGATACAGCATGCACATGCTATAGAACATTTATATTTTTATGGTTTGATTAAAATCATGTTTTATTTTTATTTAGGTGCCAAGAATTTGTACATCATGGCTGTAGCTGGAGTAGGTGGTCGTTTGAACAGATTACCTGCTGCTGGATGTGGTGACATGGTTGTAGCTACAGTTAAAAAAGGAAAACCAGAACTTAGGAAAAAAGGTTAATAAATATTTGTCATGAATTGAACCCTGACCCCAGAAATGGACTCCATACACCTTGAACTAATTAGCCATAGGGAATTCCCCCACTATCGAGGAAGTATATTTAAGCAGGACAGACAATGTGTACAGTCACATCACATATATTTACATCCCTGATACATATTGACTTAAAGGAGCAATTTGAACCACAGGCGCCTGTAACTAGGGCTGGGCAAAATATCGATATAAATCGATAGTATCGATTGGACGGCCCAGAAAAGCACTATCGATAGCTGTGGGTTACTATCGATTATCGCTCTTCGTCTATTTTTCTTGCGTCTGAAATGTCAATGTTTTCTTTCAGTTAATCATAATACATCGCTCACTTTAATTACCATCAAGTATCAATGAAACACATAACAAAATTGTGACTGCTTATTGAACAGCCGTTTTCATAAATTCACTCTCATTGAAACGTTACTTTAGTTTTCAAGAAATTATTGTTCAATATCGCTAAATCGGAAATACCCGGATGTGTAAATAAAGTTAGTTATTTCCCTTTGCAAGCTTCAGAATTCGTCTGTACAGTTCACTTTTTCTGTACGTTTTCTGTACGTGTGCCTCAGTAATAGAGTACCCGGTACAATAAATAGCACACATGGACGACAAAACGCTTGTTGATTTTCCCGGCAAAGCTAAAATCCTTAGACAGGAGCAAACGATCTTTCGCAACTTCGTATGGTTTTGAACTTTGAACTTACACTGTATCCAGTCTTGATGACGACCGTGAAAATAAGTTTGTTTTCGATACTATCGATTATCGACCGACATTTCATTGCCGATTATCGATAGTAAAAATCACTATCGATACCCAGCCCTACCTGTAACGTGGAAAATAATTTTGAAACATTAGGCCTAAGCTATATGACGAATTGTAATGTTAAGAGCATGTGATCTGAATCTGATTTCTACTGCTCTCGAAGCCACAGTGGCTCAGTAAGGTGGCGATTCGCACACATGGATGGAGGTCCCGTTTTCAACATCTATTTTTGCAGGGGGGGGGGGGCATGCTGTACAGGGCTAGACAACTTGTAGCTGTACTCGAAGCCTAGCTACACAGAACTGGCCAACATGTAACTGGACTAGGGCTTAGTTGTACAGAACTAAACTAGACAAAATGTAGCTGGAAACCACGAATTTTACATTATTACTTTTAACCCCTGTTTGAACTAATGAATAATGGCTTTATTTCAGTAATGCCAGCTGTTATTGTACGACAGCGGAAACCATTTTTACGAAAAGATGGCGTTTTTATATATTTTGAAGACAATGCAGGTGTAATAGTCAATCCCAAAGGAGAAATGAAAGGTAGGTTTGCACATTCAATGCTTTTATACATACCTTGGTCAAATTACCCAATGTGTTTTTATACTGTTGGGTGCCAAAATGAGGTTAGATTATTTCTGGACGAAGCAGATAACTGGAGAACTGTTTTTCCAGTTATAAGTATTTTTCAGGACAGATTTTATTTTACCTTATTTTAATGTGGTCTTGAGATCTTAAGGTTGGGGAGGCATTGGCTTGGTAAGACATTGTCATACAAAGTCCCGTTTTGGCCTAGAAAATTTATAAGGATTTTCTGACATGGCTCCATGTCAGTGGTTCAGGACAGAGGGCCCGAGAAGGGACAGTGTAAAGTTTTCTTTTATTAGACACATATTAATTATATAGGGTTGATGCCCTTTCCTTTAAGACCTTAATGTATTTGATATCAAATTTTTGTGTATAAATCCTAGCAATGTTATCTTGTTACGCCCTTGAACCATCGTCCATTGACAGGTTACAAATTTCACTTCGGTACTCTACGATAACAAATTTCACTTCGGTACTCTACGATAACAAATTTCACTTCGGTACTCTACGATATGTAAGGGGATGGGATGGTCTAGTAGTTTCAGACTCTCACTGCTCAAGATATTATGCACAAGCAAATTATGGAATTATAATTGTACAATGTTGGTCACAAAAAACCTTATGTCGAATGGACATTAAACCCCATTTCTCTCTTTCAACGATATGTAATTCTACTATGCATGATGTTCGCTTACAATTTTAAGGCTAAAATGGTCAGCTCTAAATAATTGTTAATACTCTAACGCATTTGCTTTACATCATCTGGTCTGTGAAGTGATATTTAGATTCCCAACCTTATGTGTGACAAGTGTAGGGTTGCCTGGCCAACCTGTCCTCCGGTTTTCACTCACTGCAAAATTATTGTAATAGTATTGAACCATATGTTAGTCCCGAAATGACATAGGTTGAGTCGAGTGGAAGTTAAACTCTCCACACATAATCTTTTGACATGGTAAAACAGATCTCAAGAACTGAGAGTTTGCCTTTTGTCTTACAAGTTATGAAACAAAAATGTACCTTGGTCAAATTACCCAAAATGTTTCATGCAAATTGGGTGCCAAAACAAGGTTAGAGAAATTCTGGCTGAAAGCAGATGACTGTGGAATTTTTCTTCAGTCATAAGATTTCCCAGGTACAAATATTAGTACAAGAAACTGAATTGTTTCTTTAGATAAAGTTAAGAGTTTAGTCGGACTGGACTGGACTGGGTTGGGGGTGAGGGGTCTCTGATGTCCCGCTGTTCTGTCAATTTGGAACATAGGCTTACAGATCTCTTGAATTTGCCTTCCCCATATGATCACCATTTTGTTATTTAAACTAATAACAGATTTTAATCTATGATTTGTTGTTTTTCAGGTTCTGCTATAACTGGACCCATCTCGAAAGAATGTGCTGATCTATGGCCCCGTATTGCGTCAAATGCCAGCTCTATCTCCTAAAACAGATGTACAGAAAATAAAAAAAATATAGAAAACCCAAAATGTTGTCGTTAAATTATTCCTTTATTCAATGTGGAATCATTGTTTTTTGAGGATGGATGGGCAACAATGATATTTTTTTTGAGGATCGAGGGGTGGGAGCATTGAATTTTTTGTGGTCATTTTTTGCGCCTTCCCACTCAGGGAATCCTTGGTACGTTCTGTAAACTCAGGAGATCACATGGCTAAGTGGGTAAGACGCTGGTTCGCTAGCCTGGAGGTTGGGTGTTCGATTTGTGCATTAGCCGAGAAAGTTCATCCAGATTTTCTGGCGTGGTTTCCTCTTGTCAGTGATGCAAGACCGAGGGCCTTAAAACCGAGGTCCCGTGTACACATAAAAGGTCCTTTGGCAGTTGGAATTTGATATAAGAGTAAGTTGTAGTGCCGCTGCCCGGGCAAAATTTCCCTCATAGCAAATTGTGTGCCTGTGTTCATTAGTCTAGGTTAGGAGCTGAACAGAAGAACGTTAAACCCAACTGAGACTTCAGACCTTATTTTGATTTGCACAACCATGCAAAGAGTAGAAATAGGCCAACACTGCAACCATGTTTCAAGAAAAACCATAATCATGGGCAGCAGCTTAAAGATACATTATGGGAGATTTTGACAAGGAGTTAGCCATTCTTGCTATAAAAGTTCAAAAATAGATGTTGAAACAAGAATATATTGAAAATTTCAGTCAAATAACTTTATCCTGAACAAAGTTGTTACCACTATAATTTTTTACTAGAAATGGGGGTTAAAATCATCGACACCCTTTTCCCACTATGGCCGATTGTTGATTGACAGGCGTTAACTCCACCTACATAGTCTCGATCATCAAGTAATGTTTAAACGGTATCTAGTGAAGCTTGTGTATAGCCTCGGTCATCACTGTCTTTCATGAATAATTTCCGGAAGTATGATGACGTCAACGTCACGGAGAAACCCCACCCACGACGCCATAGTGATTAAATCAGTCGACGAAATCCTGTTTTAATCCGAGCCCAATCCAAGCCATCCGTGGGTCTACAGTGTTCATTTTGGGCTTGTTGTTTAAATAAAGATCTAATTTATAATTTCTATGACATCTGAGGCTCAAAGGAAGACCGACAAAAGTCAGTTTTTGCTCTCCCATAATGTATGTTTAATTGATTACAAATTTGGTAATGATCCTTTTTGCCTTCAAAAAAATTGGACCTATCATTTTCATGCGCATTCAAGAAATTTTATTAACACTGTAAAAGGGGAGATTACTCCAAAACGATTGTCGCAGAATGCTAAATGTTGGTGGGGTTGGTCGTCTACTGTTCCCATTTCATATATTCCAAATACCAAAAAAAATCCTGTCTTCCATTAGCCCGAGTTAGGTGCAAAAGAGTAGGACGCTAAATCCCCATTTCATTTCATTTCAAAATATAAATATTATGAAAACTGTAGCTATTATAAAGTTAACAAGGTTACTGCTTCTAAAAATCACGGTTGTTTATGGTTGATTCCAGTCAGGAACATTTGATACTGTTGACTACACAAGAAGAAATGAAATTCGGCCTAACATTTTACTGTTCTGCTCCCACTGGGCTAGTAAAGATGGGTATACGCCATACAGTGTGCTACAAGGGAAATCAAATTCCAACTGCCAAGGGATCTGTTACTGCATGCCAATTTGAACACAGGACCTTGCATTTTTGTTCCATGCGACACTTAAGACAGCTGTCTTGTCAGGCCCTCCGTCCTGCATCACTGACAAGGGAGAAACACCCCAGAAAATCTGGATGAACTTTCTCAGCCAATTCAGGGATCGAACACCCGACCTCAAAACTAGTGAGCCAGCGTCTAAACCTACCTAGCCACGTGAACCCACCCTGATTAGACCATCTAATGTTGCTAGCACCTTAGTGTAAAAATAAGTCCAACAAATAATATATATTTCATTAAATCATTTGATAACAATTGTAAAGTAAAACATTAACAATTTGATAAAATTATATATAATCAACAATTAGAGGCCTGAGACCACTCTGATATTATTGAAAATAACAGGTGATTTTATCGACTTGCCAAATCGATTTGAATTCAGAGGAAATGTCATGTGAAAGTTTAGTTGATTTCAAAGTAGGCTACTTGGACAATTATGTAAATGCGCTGGGGCCTGTTTCACAAAATTTTAACTAAGGTAAAATCCAAATTTTAGTAATTTGATTGGACAATATTAGATTGATTTTAGCTGTGATTAGCTGTGGATGGACATAGTTTGAAAAAAACGTGATCACCCAAATTGTGGTAATTGCTTCGGAAATTGGTGTCCATAAATTCGTTGGTTAGGGTAAGCAATTTGATTTTGATTAAATGCTCAAACAAACTTAACTTCGCCCAGAATAAAGTAATTTGAATGAAATTTTTAATATACATGTTGAATGAAATAAAAATTATGTTAGAAAATTTTGAATGTACAGAAAAGTTTATCATTTTTAAAGGGAATAACGCTCGGGTGATTCGAAGCAACATTATAATTATACTTCCGGTTTTCGAAGTTACAATATTTCGGTTTTTGACAAAACTGGGTATTCCGACACTCTGTGATTTCCGACATATTGTAACGATCCTGTACGATGTCGGATTTGACAGAGTCCACTGTATTCATTTTTCTTTATCTATCTAAATCTATTATAGTTAGAACGGCCAGCTCTTTATCTAAATGTTACATAATGCCTCTTTAATGAGTGTATACTTGGGGTGAGAAAAAAAAAAACAAGAACAAGTAATCTACAGTGTGGAGCCACTTTCATCAATATGTGATACCCTGTGAAATCCTGGGTCCTGTTTCTTGAAATCTTAACTAAAGTCAAAAATCCCAATTTTAGTAGACACTTCAGCTTATATTTGCCAAGCACTAAAATAAGTCTAATATTATCCAATCAAATTACTAAAATTTGGATTTTATTTTAGTTAAAATTTCTTGAAACAGGCTCCTGTAACAACTTCTTTTTTATATTTTATTATGTTTAAATCAAAACAATAACAAGTAATCTCCAGCAACAATTGTTTAAGGTGAGTAAAGTTTAGGTTGAGAATAGGGTCCTGGTCTCTTCCAGTAATCTATGGCTCGAACAGCATAATACCCCCTCACCAAATCATCACCACTTGTACCTGGAAATACAAAATAAAACTTTTCATCCCCAGAACTGTAATAAAGTTGCACAGGGCTCCTGGCAAACTGATCCCGCAGTGAATATTCACGTGGCCGCTGTAATCACTGATAAGCATGACATCGACGAGGCTTAATAAGTACGGCATATTAACTTTTTTACTCCGACAAATTAAATTCTAAAAAATATTTTTGAGGTAAAAGAAAAATAAATAAAGACGTTTGAAGTATTTGAAGTTAAAAAATATTTCCTATTTAGTATAAATGGGTATTAAAATGAGTAAAATGCATCATTTTGCCCGAAGCAGTTAGGTGTTAAGTAAACATTGCACGAGCCGTTGAGCCAATGACTGGCGCGGTAAGCAGTCAACGCACGTGCTGTGGACACTTATCTGTTACTGAGTTAATTCGTAAGTAATTCTCTGTGAAACAGATTGGGCTCCTGGCTGTAATTCAAACAGGGGCCTGTCCATTCAAATTATTACTACCGGTAACAATCTTTTATATTGTAAAAATATACAATCTGATTTTATTTCATGTTTTATATTTCATAATTTCGTCTTACTTGTCTTTACTGATAGAAGAGTTGTTCTATTACCGACCTTTTGGATGATGTGAGAGATCAGCCAATGAAACAGCCTGTTACGAAACAAAATATAGGTGTGTATTTTAATCAAATTGTGAAAATACATTGATTGCTACCCTATCCATTCAACTTCAAAAATCTGCAATTTTTGAATAAATTCAAATTACCATTTTGTGGAAGCGGGGATATAACAGATATGGTTGCTATGGTATCCACATTGTTTACACGTTGGAATGGTCCAGTACTGTTGTTAGGTGAGTAGCTCACTTCATAGGTGTAAATACATCTAAAATATACCGATTCAAATATTCTTTCCATTTATCACAGCTTAATCAGAGCTAAAATCTTTGCCATTCTCGCGAACCAACGAATCTGACACTTTACGTTTTGAAATTTGCATTTGCGCTCTGTGGCTATCAAATAATAACATTTATGTAAATGTCGTTCAGTATCCTAATGTACATGTATATGTATGGAAATATTAAATCACAAATAAATGTTATCATTTGATGGACACAGAGATAATAGAGCAGGAGCCCAGGGGGTTAACCTAGCTGAAAATTGTACCAATTGTTTCCTTTATTTTATCAATGCATGTATATCTGGTATCATAAAAATGTAAGTGCCGGGTTTCTGGTAGTGGGTGTGGTATTCCACGCCCAAAATGAGATACCTTTCAACTAGTCTAGATTAGCTCAAAAGTGTATGACATGAAATTCACACAGCAGTGTACCATACATCTTCAGGTATCACAAAAACACTCTGACAGACATTTCTAGTGGTATAGATATCAGCTAATCCAGCCTAGCTGTTGACTAGAAATCCGATAACTCTTGTCAGGGATACTCTAATACTACAAATGTGTGGTAATTACATAGCTCTGTCAGGGGTACCCCACCACTAGAAATGTCTGACAGAGTGTTTTTGTGATACCTTAAGATGTACGGCCCACTGCTGTGCGAATTTCATGTAGTACACTTTTGAGCTAATCTAGACTAGTTGAGGGGTATCGCATTTTGGGCGTGGAATACCACACCCACCGCCGGAAACCCGTCAGATTTACATTTTGATGCATCGATAACATATAGAAGAAAATTGGTACAATTTTCAGCTAGACTGACCCCCTGGTCTATAACAACAGAGTGAAAATTTTAAATGCATTGTTCTCAATATTTAAATACATCAGATTCGTCGGTTTGTGAGAAGCGCGATAATATGTACTCATAATGAGGATTTGAAATTTAATTTTAAGAAAACAAAATCAAAATATCAGTGGTGGATAATCTTCTGACTAGGATTCACTCAGATTACAAAGAGGCCCATCAAAAAGATTTTACTTGACATTTAAAGGTGGCTCTGGCTTGTTATATCTTCTGCAGAGGATGCTGAATGTTGAAAAACTGTTTATCATAAATCTTTGTAAATACTGAATGGATTTGAACCATTTTTTGACTGATATTCTCATTAGAAATTCAACTTTCACAATATTATATTTAGCAAGGGTTTCCTCGAATGACATTCAAAGACTTTACTATTCCTACTTACTTTGATTTGATATTCTCATCGGACCATATAACTAGAACTTGTCCTTCTGTTACAGTCATAAACCTTAAACCAGTTACCTGAAATATATTTAAACATGTAATGTAACTTTTGTTTCCATACAGGGTTATTGGGTATATGAATAAAATTTATCAACAGATATGATGTGATCTTGTAATTATGCCTGTAACTATGTATCAACTACTATAAGATACATTCCTGGATGTTAGGGTCAGGTAGTGCCAGTGTTACCAAAAGATTGTGAGAACCGAATAAAGAATATGAAGGTACCCATGCGCAGTTAGCTGTAACCTCCGCCCGAAGAGATCAGAAAAGTTAAAACTGGTTTGGCTTATAGCATGTGTGAACGCAACATGACACTGTCTTAAAAACCTAGGCGATTTTAAACTGGTTTAAAAGATTATTATTCAACAGTAAAATCCACAAATGAGAAATGGTATCAGGTGTTCTAGAAAGAGTAAGCACACTCCACTTCTTGCATGATACCTGTTACTACGTATAGCACCCTGGAGCATTGGAGAAGTTGCTTGAATGGTATGAAAACCCTATCACTTGTGTGCATGTTGGGGTGGACCAAAAGTACCTTTGGCAATTCGAATTTGAAAAAGAGTTAACCAAAACGCAACTTTCTGGGCAAAATTACCCTTACAGCATGGTGTATGTCCATCTTCATTAGTCCAGTTAGTGCAGAAATGATTACAGCCAGACTCTTCCCCGAATTCAAACTTAGGACATTCTAGATGAGAGTCAGTTTCCAAACTGCTTGACAGTCTATTGTCCTAACTGCTAGACATTCACAATCCCTGACATCAATGACATTAAGTACAGTGTAGGCAACAATATAGATACAATCGTGACAGAGACCTGTTCTGGTACTGCTATAGGTTTAGCACACAGATGAAGAAGAGTTGCTTCTGGTTGTAAGATCTGCCATCTTGGAGGAAGTATCACCTTCCCAGATCCAGGTTTCACTGGTTGGTAGGCAACTCGTCCCACACCCTGAAATATTCATTCAATATACAAATTCAATATGGCACCCAAAACACCTACCTGTTCCGGTAGTATTGGTGATTTGGCACAGATGTGAAGTAAAACGGCGTCCGGTTGGAGGATCTGGAATCCTGGTGGAATAGGGACTTTTTGTGGACCAGGTTTAAGGGGTATTACAGAGAAACGAGGGTTTGCCTGAAAAAACAACAAAGGCGGTGTATCATAATAAGCTCTTTAAAGTATCAGTTGAAGAGCTGGAAATTATGACCACATTTTTAAGTAATTTCTAATTCATCAGAAGTAGCACAAAAAGTATTTGTGACTTTAAATTCTTCTGCTACAAACACCCCCAGAGCCATGGTGTCTCCATCGTTAAGGACGAACCTTCTAACATCTGAAAATGACCACGAAAAGGTAAAATTTCACAGGTTTTTGTTCCACCACCTCTCGTAGGGAGACTGAGATATGATAAGGATCATACTGCTTGCCACTTACAAGTAGGGAATGAATGAGCGGTATAAGTTATCAACTACAAAATCCATTAGTTATGTCATATTAGTGGATGGATATTATAAATGTGAGAGATATGATATACATGCCTCTTGTGTTCGGAGAAATTGAAACTGTTTTGGTGTAGGATAATCTGTTTTATTATATAAACCTGTCCATACTCCATACGGATCATTGGATAAACCACTTACAACATACCCCACTAACATCAACTCTACAAAATATATCATATATCAGTACAACTCTATATATCATACATCAGTACAACTCTATATATCATACATCAGTACAACTCAATATATTCATACATCAGTACAACTCAATATATCATACATCAGTACAACACTATACAGTGTATCATATATCAGTACAACTATACTAATTGAACTCTATATTTAACCCGTACCTTGTGTACGATATATCAGTACAACTATATATACGATATATATTATACATCAGTACAACTCTATATGATATATCATACACTATACTAATTAAACTCTATATTTAACACATACCTTGTGTAGGATCTGGTGGATTAATATACCAATCTAAATCTACCTCTCCATAACCCGTACCATGATTTGAATCATCGCTGTCGTATATCAATAACGACATCTGCCAACTAATGAAATTAAATAGGATTTAAACATTGTACACCAACCAGGTTAATAAAGCGAGCTTGTGCCATTCAGTGTTGTGCTATGGACGGAACTGTCTGTCGTGCGATATGATTGTCCCAAGAGAGTCCACGATCTGCTATGTGCAGAATGTTTGGATTTCTACGGCTGACCTCAATATATGATAGGACCTGATAGGATCACCACAATTTAAATCATATCATTTTACCATTAGTACATGAATCGTGTATCATAATGCATTTCAGCACCATTTGTAACAAAGGACCCGAAGAACAATCAACGATGCTTGACATATTACAGAAGTCATGTCAAACGGTGACCTCATATTCTTATCTGGAGAGCATGCGCAATAAATACTATTCGGTAGACTGGAATAGCAAGATATGAGAAATTGCCATTCGATTGAGACTTCTGGCGTATTTCCCTGAATATAACTGTTTAGATATTATACACATAAATCAGTTAATAGCCTACATATTCAAATTACATTATTATATTGGTTGCGACTCATTTGTGTCCATTTCCAGGTTCCAAATATGAAATATTAGCGATTTAGCTCCTTTACTGTCTTATGGAATTCTATTGAATATATTTTAACAGTGTAATTGTATTTACCTGTCTGACGTTGTATTATCGGTAGGTATATGTACAGTAGCCAACGCTCCAGTTTCTGTATCATTTCTGATTGGTTGCGTGACATCTAAATAGATTAAATAAACTAAATCTTAGAACCCAGATCATACCAATGTTTTAGTGTGCTATGAGAGAGATTTTCCATGGACAGTTTTTCCTTCTAGTCTTTCAAGACATCTTTTACATGCAAGACTGCACGCCCACAATTACATATCTTACTTTTTCTCATCCGTTTTGCAGCAGTGTCGAACTATCAATAGGGATGAATTTCTTCCAGGAACAAACCTGTGACCTCCTGGTCAGTGAGCTAGCGCCTTACCTATGAGCCATCATGGCTCCTCCCACAATCTAAATATGTATATATTCAACTTACCACCACCAGTACCAACAAAAACCTGTTGATCTCCTAATAAGGATAACATACACATAGTACCATATATGGGTTTCTGTATAAAGGTTACGTATGGTTGTTTGGTATTATTCATCTGAAATCTGGCCAGTAGGGTGCGCTGTGTAAACTGATGTGGGTAATAACTAAGGAAGCCATTGTCGTAACTAAGTAACTGGTAATTTATAGGAAAGTCAGGATTTGCAATGAAAATATTCTGATGTTGTGCAATAATCTGAAATAAAAATGGGAAGAAGATAAAAACAATAAGTAGTTTAGTGAATCTGCTGATGTTGGTGGGGAATAGTCTTAATACCTTAGGGTGGTGTGGCTTCTATCACATATGGTTCAATTTAAGTAATTTCAATAATTTGCTTGCACGTACAGGGCTTTAGGCTTTAGCAAAGGGAGGAAACTGGAGGACCAGGAGAAAACCCTTGAGGTTGGACAGGCTACCCTACTTGTCACGGGCAACAAGGAAATAAAAACCATACCAGTTGACTCAATGACAGACGTTATGATACAACTTACGGCTGGCCCCCCCGGATCCATTCACCTGATTTGATATTTGTTTATTTTTTGCAATGTCTGTTTTCTGTCTTGTCCACAGGTTTATGTTGTAGATTTTTGTTTTGCGTGTAGTGCGGTCCTCCTGCACTTACTATTAGGTCATCCACATCCCACCGTACCTGATAAGGAGTAGGTTCACTTGCCTGACCTTGTGGGTTTTTCTCTGTTACATTGGGGGGGGGGGTATAAAGTTATGTTTTATTACCATCAGATATGATTTTCTTCCAGGGTGAGGTGGACTAGGTTATCGTACATTTGTAATTTAGTTGATAAGGTCTGTAATTGAGTCAAGTGGTGAGGTTACTATAAGGTTGACCAGGAGTAGGATTGCCTATCCAAGCTATAGTCGTCAGGTCCCCCCCCCCCCCCCGAGCATTGCCAGAAATATGAAACAACCACTAACAAAGTAATTAGCTAATTACCTTGACAGCCATAGCACCATATATGGCATCAGCTCTCCATGATAAATCTTTATTCCATCCCACCATAGGATCTGATTCACTATTTATAAAATATATAAATTCTAGCAAACCACATTTTTATCCATTACATCGTATAATAATAAAACAGGGAGAGAGGTTTCATAAGCCTACATCCTTCCAAAGGATCAAATTCACTATGTATAAAATAAATAAATTTTTTCAATCCATATTTTGACTCTATTTTATACGTGGATGATAGGTGGCTCAGTCGGTAAAATGTTGGCTTGCTAACCTGGAGGTCGTGTGTTCGATCCCCGTGTTGACCGAAATAGTTCTTCAAGATTTTCCAGTGTGGTTCCCCCTTGTCAGGGCCTTGAAAAACATTGGTGATTCGGCACTGTAGGGTTGGGCGATAATGAAAACAAAATATCGTGATAATAATTGATCAAATATCACAATAAACGATATTATTGTGATAATTTATACATGTGTCTTTAGAAATCAAATTTTGAATACTTTGGCCGAAAATCACGCTTTGATGTCAAATTATTGTTACTAACTTCGGTACAGGCCTTGATGTAAATTTACCCTAGACCAGCTGGTACTTAATAATTCTATTTTCACCTATGAATTTAATTCTATCAATAGAATGTCATGGGTGATGATGTAGCAATGTATTATCATCAATATTGGGACACGCTAATTATCATATTGCGTTAGTTTTGGTTATCACGATATACCGTTTTTTTGATATTTTTTAAATAACTCTAAAATGATAAAATCGCCGATGATTGCTGACTTGTATAGCTCACCGAGAAGAAATATTGACTATACGCTTCTGATTTGCTCACGTAATCCACCTGACCATGACATGGTCTCCACACTAGACCACACGCATAAGGTAGAAATTGTAAAAATAATTTGCTTTTTTGTGAATTTCTTTTTTTAAAAGTTTGATTTTGATGGTATATATACTCTTCAATAAAAGAAAGTCACAGCCCATTTTTCATCATTTCTTTATTTGAATGAGGTCGTAGTTTCGATAAATCTTACTTATTTTTAGTGCTATTACGGTTACGTGATTTGCGGAAACGGTTCTCAGAAGCAACCTCTATTGCAGCAGCAATTCTTCAATGTTGTAGAATCTCAGACCAGACAGTCTGTAAACACCTATGTGAAACAAGATTACAAGCCAGACGTTAGAGCGGCTGTTTTGAAATAAGCCGATACAGTCAAATCCGACTTCATTGGATTCAGACCTGTGGGTATGGCCACAGTGACACTGGAGAACAGTCGCGATTCCTATTGCAACGAGGGAATGGTAGAGCGAGGGTATATCGACGATGAAATGTCACATTGCATTTCTTTTTTGGAAGAGTATAGTTTACTTACTCATTATAGAAAGGTTTTTTGGCTAATGTCGGATATTTTTCACTAATTGCTTTCATTGAGGCTTCTTCCTCTAATAAAATATTCAATGATTTACCATTTCCCTGAAAAATAAAACATAGGATCAACAACCTGAATGAACAAACATAGCAGGGGTGGGGGGGAGCTGTCATAGCTCAATCTTGATTCCCCAGTTGTACCTGACAAGAAGTAGGGTCGTCTGTACAACCATCGTGGGAATATCTCCGAGTCATCTGGTTTCCTCCCACTGCTAAAGATCCCTGTGCGCAAGCGAATTAATGAAATAAAATTGAACCATATGTTAGTTCCAAAATGACCTAGTTTGTGTCACGTGGACTTTAAACCCTATTTCTCTCTCTCTCTCTCATCTTGAGAGAATCGACGTACCTTTCTATGTAGTGAAATAAAATCCATTCTAACTCCAGTTTCTCCCGTAAAATAATTTTTACCATTGACCACATGGTTGAGTAAAAACTTGCAATACTCTCCGCGATGATCAGATTTTAACAGTAAATCACCGCATCCACCTCCTGGTCCACCAAATATGAGGTCAGAGTTTGCGGCCATTAACCCTTCACTTGTTGCATCATAATAGTTGGCAAAACCTGGAATATATTTAACAGTCTTGAAAAAGGAAAAGGATGTTTTATGTTTAGTGATATTTAAATTTGAAAATTGACCTGTGTACTTGTGCAAATTGACCTGTGTATGTGTGACTAGTGTACAAGTGAAAATCAACCTGTGTATGGAAATGCGTAAAATCGACCTGTGTAGGTATAAAAATCAACCTGTGTATTTCAATGACTGAGCCCGACTGAGACATAAATGATATGTCACATTGGGTAATTTTTGAATCTTTTTAATTGAAATGGATTCACACTTTAGAACGTTTGCATTGTACGGCTATACTGTTTTATAAGATTTAGTCCCGAAGGGTCCCCTCTCTTTATATATTTATATCGACCTGTGTATGTAAAAAAAAATCAACCTGTGTAGGTGCGAGAATGTGTACATGTGTAAAATCGACTCATGTACGTGTGAAAATCGACCTGTGTATGTGTGAAAATCGACCTGTGTACATGTGTGAAATCGACCTGTGAACATGTGTAAAATCAACCTATGTAGTGTAAAATCGACCTGTGTACATGTAAAATCGACCTGTGTACATGTGTAAAATCGCCCGTTGTATGTGTGAAAATTGACCTGTGTACGTGTAAAAATTGTCCTGTGTACGTGTAAAATCAACTGGTGCATTATAAAGAAAAAAATATGACCTGTGTACATGTGAAATCAATTGTGTATTTGTGAAAATCTACCAGTACATATGTGAAAATCAAGTGTGTATGTTTGAAAAGCTGTATGTGTACATGTAGCAATCACCTGTGTACATGTGGCAATCGACCAGTGTATTTGTGAAAATTGACCTGTGAAGGAGTGAAAATTATCTGCGTTTGTGTGAAAATCATGTGTGTATGTGTGAAAATCATGTGTGTATGTGTGAAAATCATGTGCGTATGTGTGAAAATCATGTGTGTACATGTGAAAATGAAGCTGTTTACTGAAAAAGTTGATTAATAAATACCCTGAAGTGTTATATTCATATCAAAAGCCCGACTACTTGGTTCATTCCAATTCTCAAAATTCCATGTTTTAATATAATCCAAACCAAACATACCTGAAAGATAAAACACCCCTTTAAAAAAAATTCACAGATGCTGACTACATCCATGCAGTATATCAAATAGCAGCTGCTAAAGGGTATTTTATGTGCATGCCAATGTGTACACAGGATGGTCTACGGGAACCCTAGTTGCAGGCAGTTTGTAATAGTCGATGAGAGTCCTAGTGGACCAGTGGTCTAAGTGCTAATGGTTTCAAATTGAATTTTTTTTAAAAAACTAAACAAAATCTTTTGCCGCATTAATTAGAGATAAAAACTTACTAATATATCGGGACGCTACCAATTTAACGAAATCTCTCCACATATAAACTTGAGATTTATTTTCAAAGTCAGTAAAAATATTCGAAGGATTTCCCATGACTTCAAATCCTGGTTTCAATCCGTTTATATAGAGCTGCTGAAGAAGCTGATCCAAGTAGCTAAAATTATAGACTGGTGAACCTGATGAATATCTAGAATTAAAAATAAAACAAATCTACCGATATGAGTAGTCTTTATCATGGGGGCCACAGTTGGTAAGTGAGTAGGATGCTGGCGCTCTAGCCTGGAGGTCGCAAGTTTGCTCCTGATGTTGGCCGAGAGAGTTCATCAGGATTTTTATGGCATGGTTTCCCATTGTCAGTGTTGCAGAACATTCAGATGGGACGAAAAATCAAGGTCCTGTGTCAGAGTTGCAGAACTGATGGCCTGACAAGGATATATGTCTAGTCGTTTGGATGGGACCAAAAACTTGAGGTCCCATGCATGTAAAAGATACCCTGGCAGTTTGAATTCGATATAAGAGTAGGCAATAGTGCCAATGTCTGGACAAAATTTCCCTCATAGCATTGTCTAGCGTATGCCTGTCTTCATAAGCCCAGTCGAAGCAGAACACTATAAGGACATTAAACCCCATTTCATTTCATCCCATCCAAATGATTAGGCATCCTTTCCATCCCAGTCTCAACAATTTAAGTATATGGTAGATCGCATGTTTTACTCACCCCGATACGGTGACGAGATCCAACAACCAATGAATTCTCACTTGTTCAATACCACGATGAGGAACAGCCCCGATATACGCTAAATTCTGTAACATATCATCGCTTAAATCAAAATCATGAGCTTCTTGATGAGGATCTGGTGGACTGAAAAACAAAATTAAATAATTCTAAATCTGGATTAGAAAATGACACAAAAAATCAGTCTCTTTACAAGAAACTTAATATTGTTAAAACTGTTTTTATTCTTGATGAGGATCAGGCAGACTGAAAAACAACAAAAAATAATCCTAAATTTGGATTAGAAAATGGCACACAAAATGAATCTTTTGACAAGAGCAACCAAGTATTTGTTGGTTTTCAAATTGTTTTCCTTGCCAAGGAAATAGTATGCAAAATAATCAGTGTTCAAACTATGCACTTGTTGTTTTTAAACTTTAGTCTTTCGAATGGGACGAAAAAGGAAGGTCATGTGTACATATTGGTTTGCATGTAAAAGATGCCTATACAGTTGAAATTTGATACAAGAGTAGGCCATAGTGCCGCTGCCTGGGCAAAATTTCCCTAATAGCATACTATATGGCACATGCCTGTCTTCATTAGCCAAGTTTGGAGCAGAACAGTAGGAGGATAAACCTCATTTTATTTCATTTTTAAAATTATTTTCGTTCCCCTGGAAATAGCAGAATGAATATTCAAATCAGATACTATTTACCAGAATCCGGTACTTCTCCAAAAATGTCGAAATGAACCTCGAACATCATCAGAACTGACTTTTAAGGAAATATCTTCTGACTGAGTTTTGACCTGAACACATAAAGCCAGGAGGATTATTGCCAGGTAATCCATTTCATGTCATTAACAACTCAACACCTGAAATAGATGCAACAGAAATTATACCTGTTCATAACATATAAATCATTTAGCACAGCTAGACCCTCATTTCTTGGTCTGTTTCTTTCAATTCTAGGTCTGTCCCCCCCCCTTTCCTAAGTCTGTCTCCTCCAATCCTAGGTCTGTCCCCTCCTTTCCTAGCTAGACCCCCATTCCTGGGTCTGTGTCCTCATCTCCTAGGTCTGTCTCCTACCAATTCTAAGTCTGTCCAGTCCTTTCGTAGGTCTTTCTCCTCCAATCTTAAGTCTTTTTTCTTCAATCCTGGGTCTGTCCCCTCTTTTCCTAGGTCTGTCCCCTCCTCTTCTAGGTCTGTCCCCTACCAATTCTAGGTCTGTCCATCTAAGTGAATCATACCTATATCACCGTTCCTCTATCTGCACGGTCCATATAGAACCTTACCCTACCTGTACCATACTTGTATCTACATGTATACCTTACCTGTAACTATACCCTACCTATATAACCATAGCCTACCCTACTTATAGAACTTTACCTGTATCTGTATCCTACCCATGGAACCTCACCTACCTATAGAAGCGTATCCATAGCCTACCTATAGAACTTTACCTCTATCTATATCACATAGAACTGTATCCATAGCCTATCTATAGAACTTTACCTATAGAACTGTTACCTCTATCTGTTTCCAATAGAATCTAAATGAACTGTTACCGGTAGATATAAGCAAGTGTAAAGTTTTATATAGTTGATGGAATCTAACAGACAATCCATGTCAAGGTAACAAGTCTTATCTTTAAAATCATGATAAATACTAGCATGACAACATAGATATGACAGTCAAATTGAAAAGAGAGAGAGAGAGATTTTCAAAAACTAAACATGTCGAAGAGAGGTATATCTCTGAATTATTTTGTGACAAATCTATGCCAACCGGAGACACCGTTATGCTTTGGGATAAATCAAATACATTTTGAGCAATACATTATGAAATATTACCCTGGCACCTGAAATGATGGAAAGCTAGGGATAAATATACAATAAAAAAACAGTGAGAAAATAAGGTAGAAAAAAAATGGTTTCAACTGGAAATAGAAATAAACTTTTTTGTTTCTTGCGAACATCTCATCACTAGCCCTACAACAAGAAACCAGTTCCCAGTCAGTAAACCTTGAGTGTCTAAGCCAATCTCAAAGGTTTACACCATGTTTTGAAGTTCGGTCTAAATGTCAAGACCAACTGCAGATCTGGTCAAAGTGTGACTTTTGGAGTGTACCTGTTAACATGTCATTGTGTGAGGGTAAAACATTTTAGGTCTAAATATTAAGGCCAACTGCAGACTTGGTTCAAGGTCACATGTAAATATGGTTATAGGCACATTATTTTTTGGGGGTTAGGGCCCTGTCACGACTGGGTTTTGGCTTGGGCCTAGGGCACATACTTGTTGACAAGAATGTAGGTTAGGGTAAGGGCTGGGTCTTGGGTTAGGGTTAGGGTCAGCTCTGTTTACATCTCGGGACCTGAGACCAAAAATGCAGTTGAATTGGCCTTTAAAGGACAATATTGGTGCCAGTCATTATCACATATGTGATAGAACTGATTAAACACTTTCCAAATATAATATTACCACAGAGATCATCGCTACCATAGAGGAGTAATAAAGTATTCATAAATCGGAAGTGACGAACGCCAAAGGAAAACACGAGTTATTCCTCTATATAACTAACTGAAGTGACTAGTGATAACAGATACATGGGCGAATATCTGCTCACTAATAATTCCCTCGAAGACCTAAAGTTGCTGTGTGACACTGTGAGAGAATATCTTACAATTCATAAAAAGAATTGACTGCCACTACATAAGAGAACACGAAAGAAAAACAGAAAAAAGTTCGTGCATTACCATGTTTTTATAAGGTAGGGGAGACCGGGGCACATTGGACCACCATGGATATATCCTTGAAAAATAATACTATACAACCCAACGCTATACAGTGTTCAATGTGCCCCGGTCTCCCCTATAGAATGAATAAAAAACAAGGGGCTGTACGGAGTATTTCTATTTTTCCCGCGTTCTCTTATCTTATGACACTTAATTACTTTTTTGAATCGTCAGATATGCTCTTGCGGTCCCATATAACAACTTTTTGTCTTCGAAAGAATTATTAGTGAGCAGAAATTCGGCCGTTTATCTGTCATCACTCGTCACTTCAGTCATTCACATAGAGAGATAACTCGTGTTTTCCTTTGGCGTTCGTCACTTCCGAATCACGAATCCTTTATTACTCTTCTATGGCAACGATGATCTCTGTGTTAATAGTACATTTGGAATGTGTTTAATCATTTCTATCACATATGTGATAATGACTGGCACCAATATTGACCGAACACAAATTGGCCGCCTATTCGGCTAGCCAGCTATTCGACCGATCCAGCTGGCCACCTGTTCGTTGGCCACCTATTCAGAATTAAGACAACAGTCGCCCAAACTCATCTATTTTTACCAACCAATAAAATGCAACGTTACGTCTATCAAATGAAAGTAGAATAATATATTATTTTTTATCCATTCCTTTAGCTCAGAATAGAGGTGTAATTTCGCATTATCGTACAAAATTCTAGACATTCAACTAAATATATTCCGAAAGGTAATTAAATAGGCTTTCCAGATATTATTAGTAAAAGTTGGCACAATCATATTAAAGGGGTGCGCTCTCATCCTAAACGTCGACAATTTTTCAATATTTTAAACTCAAAGAACGGTAATATTCCGAGTCAAAATTCGCACCATCGTACAAAATTCTTAGCAACCAGCTATATATATTCTGAAAGGTAATTGATTACGCTTTCCAAATATTATTAGTAAAAGTTGGCACAATCATATTAAAGGGGCGCCCTCTCAACCTGAATATAGCCAATTTTTCAATATTCTATATGTAAAGATAGACCGGTATTTTATTCGAAGTCCAAATTCGGACCATCGTACAAAATTCTGAGCAACCAGATATATATATTCTGAAAGGTAATTGAATAAGCTTTCCAAATATTATTGGTAAAAGTTGGCACAATCATATTAAAGGGGCGCGCTCTCAACGTGAACATAGCCAATGTTTCAACATTTAAAGTGAAAGAACGGTAATATTCCGAGTCGAAATGCGGACCATCGTACAAAATTCTGAGCATCCATCTATATATATTCTGAAAGGTAATTGGATAAGCTTTCCAAATATTATTAGTAAAAGTTGGCACAATCATATTAAAGGGGCGCCCTCTCAACCTACAAATAGCCAATTTTTTAATATTTTAAAGTGAAAGAACGGCAATATTCCGAGTCGAATTCGGACTATCGTACAAAATTCTAAGCATCCAGCTATATATATTCTGAAAGGTAATTGCATAAGCTTTCCAAATATTATTAGTAAAAGTTGGCACAATCATATTAAAGGGGCGCGCTCTCAACCTATAAATAGCCATTTTTTCAATATTTTAAACTGAAATAATGGTAATATTCTGAGTCAAAATTCGGACCATCGTACAAAATTCTGAGCAACCAGCTATATATATTCTGAAAGGTAATTGAATAAGCTTTCCAAATATTATTAGTAAAAGTTGGCACAATCATATTAAAGGGGCGCGCTCTCAACCTACAAATAGCCATTTTTTCAATATTTTAAACTGAAAGAATGGTAATATTCTGAGTCAAAATTCGGACCATCGTATAAAATTCTGAGCATCCAGCTATATATATTCTGAAAGGTAATTGCATAAGCTTTCTAAATATTATTAGTAAAAGTTGGCACAATCATATTAAAGGGGCGCGCTCTCAACCTAAAAATAGCCAATTTTTCAATATTTTAAACTGAAAGAATGGTAATATTCTCAGTCGAAATGCGGACCATCGTACAAAATTCTGAGCATCCATCTATATATATTCTGAAAGGTACTCGGATAAGCTTTCCAAATATTATTAGTAAAAGTTGGCACAATCATATTAAAGGGGCGCCCTCTCAACCTACAAATAGCCAATTTTTTAATATTTTAAAGTGAAAGAACGGCAATATTCCGAGTCGAATTCGGACTATCGTACAAAATTCTAAGCATCCAGCTATATATATTCAGAAAGGTATTTGCATAAACTTTCCAAATATTATTAGTAAAAGTTGGCACAATCATATTAAAGGGGCGCGCTCTCAACCTACAAATCGCCATTTTTTCAATATTATAAACTGAAAGAATGGTAATATTCCGAGTCGAAATTCGGACCATCGTACAAAATTCTGAGCAACCAGCTATATATATTCTGAAAAGTAATTGAATAAGCTTTCCAAATATTATAAGTAAAAGTTGGCACAATCATATTAAAGGGGCGCGCTCTCAACCTAAAAATAGCCAATTTTTCAATATTTTAAACTGAAAGAATGGTAATATTCCCAGTCGAAATGCGGACCATCGTACAAAATTCTGAGCATCCATCTATATATATTCTGAAAGGTACTTGGATAAGCTTTCCAAATATTATTAGTAAAAGTTGGCACAATCATATTAAAGGGGCGCCCTCTCAACCTACAAATAGCCAATTTTTTAATATTTTAAAGTGAAAGAACGGCAATATTCCGAGTCGAATTCGGACTATCGTACAAAATTCTAAGCATCCAGCTATATATATTCTGAAAGGTAATTGCATAAGCTTTCCAAATATTATTAGTAAAAGTTGGCACAATCATATTAAAGGGGCGCGCTATCAACCTGAACATAGCCAATTTTTTAATATTTTAAAGTGAAAGAACGGCAATATTCCGAGTCCAAATTCGGACTATCGTACAAAATTCTCAGCATCCAGCTATATATATTCTGAAAGGTAATTGGATAAGCTTTCCAAATATTATTAGTAAAAGTTGGCACAATCATATTAAAGGGGCGCCCTCTCAACCTGAACATAGCCAATTTTTCAATATTCTGAATGTAAAGACAGACCAGTATTTTTTTCCAAGTCCAAATTCGAACTATCGTACAAAATTCTAAGCATCCAGCTATATATATTCTGAAAGGTAATTGCATAAGCTTTCCAAATATTATTAGTAAAAGTTGGCACAATCATATTAAAGGGGCGCCCTCTCAACCTGAACATAGCCAATGTTTCAACATTTAAAATGAAAGAACGGTAATATTCCGAGTCGAAATTCGGACCATCGTACAAAATTCTGAGCATCCATCTATATATATTCTGAAAGGTAATTGGATAAGCTTTCCAAATATTATTAGTAAAAGTTGGCACAATCATATTAAAGGGGCGCCCTCTCAACCTACAAATAGCCAATTTTTTAATATTTTAAAGTGAAAGAACGGCAATATTCCGAGTCGAATTCGGACTATCGTACAAAATTCTAAGCATCCAGCTATATATATTCTGAAAGGTATTTGCATAAACTTTCCAAATATTATTAGTAAAAGTTGGCACAATCATATTAAAGGGGCGCGCTCTCAACCTACAAATCGCCATTTTTTCAATATTTTAAACTGAAAGAATGGTAATATTCCGAGTCGAAATTCGGACCATCGTACAAAATTCTGAGCAACCAGCTATATATATTCTGAAAGGTAATTGAATAAGCTTTCCAAATATTATTAGTAAAAGTTGGCACAATCATATTAAAGGGGCGCGCTCTCAACCTGAACATAGCCAATGTTTCAACATTTAAAGTGAAAGAACGGTAATATTCCGAGTCGAAATGCGGACCATCGTACAAAATTCTGAGCATCCATCTATATATATTCTGAAAGGTAATTGGATAAGCTTTCCAAATATTATTAGTAAAAGTTGGCACAATTATATTAAAGGGGCGCCCTCTCAACCTACAAATAGCCAATTTTTCAATATTTTAAACTGAAAGAATGGTAATATTCCCAGTCGAAATGCGGACCATCGTACAAAATTCTGAGCATCCATCTATATATATTCTGAAAGGTACTTGGATAAGCTTTCCAAATATTATTAGTAAAAGTTGGCACAATCATATTAAAGGGGAGCCCTCTCAACCTACAAATAGCCAATTTTTTAATATTTTAAAGTGAAAGAACGGCAATATTCCGAGTCGAATTCGGACTATCGTACAAAATTCTAAGCATCCAGCTATATATATTCTGAAAGGTAATTGCATAAGCTTTCCAAATATTATTAGTAAAAGTTGGCACAATCATATTAAAGGGGCGCGCTATCAACCTGAACATAGCCAATTTTTTTAATATTTTAAAGTGAAAGAACGGCAATATTCCGAGTCCAAATTCGGACCATCGTACAAAATTCTGAGCATCCAGCTATATATATTCTGAAAGGTAATTGGATAAGCGTTCCAAATATTATTAGTAAAAGTTGGCACAATCATATTAAAGGGACGCGCTCTCAACCTGAACATAGCCAATTTTTCAATATTCTGAATGTAAAGACAGACCAGTATTTTTTTCGAAGTCCAAATTCGAACTATCGTACAAAATTCTAAGCATCCAGCTATATATATTCTGAAAGGTAATTGCATAAGCTTTCCAAATATTATTAGTAAAAGTTGGCACAATCATATTAAAGGGGCGCGCTCTCAACCTGAACATAGCCATTTTTTCAATATTTTAAACTGAAAGAACGGTAATATTCCGAGTCGAAATTCGGACCATCGTACAAAATTCTGAGCATCCATCTATATATATTCTGAAAGGTAATTGGATAAGCTTTCCAAATATTATTAGTAAAAGTTGGCACAATCACATTAAAGGGGCGCCCTCTCAACCTACAAATAGCCATTTTTTTAATATTTTAAAGTGAAAGAACGGCAATATTCCGAGTCGAATTCGGACTATCGTACAAAATTCTGAGCATCCAGCTATATATATTCTGAAAGGTAATTGGATAAGCTTTCCAAATATTATTAGTAAGAGTTGGCACAATCATATTAAAGGGGTGCGCTCTCAACCTACAAATAGCCAATTTTTCAATATTTTAAAATGAAAGAATGGTAATATTCCGAGTCGAAATTCGGACCATCGTACAAAATTCTGAGCAACCAGCTATATATATTCTGAAAGGTACTTGAATAAGCTTTCCAAATATTATTAGTAAAAGTTGGCACAATCATATTAAAGGTGCGCGCTCTCAACCTGAACATAGCCAATTTTTCAATATTATATATGTAAATATAGACCGGTATTTTATTCGAAGTCCAAATTCGGACCATCGTACAAAATTCTGAGCATCCAGCTATATATATTCTGAAAGGCAATTGGATAAGCTTTCCAAATATTATTAGTAAAAGTTGGCACAATCATATTAAAGGGGCGCCCTCTCAACCTCAACCCTAACTTTTACTAATAATATTTGGAAAGCTTATCCAATTACCTTTCAGAATATATATAGATGGATGCTCAGAATTTTGTACGATGGTCCGAATTTCGACTCGGAATATTACCGTTCTTTCAGTTTAAAATATTGAAAAAATGGCTATGTTCAGGTTGAGAGCGCGCCCCTTTAATATGATTGTGCCAACTTTTACTAATAATATTTGGAAAGCTTATGCAATTACCTTTCAGAATATATATAGCTGGATGCTTAGAATTTTGTACGATAGTTCGAATTTGGACTTGGAAAAAAATACTGGTCTGTCTTTACATTGAGAATATGTTCAGGTTGAGAGCGCGTCCCTTTAATATGATTGTGCCAACTTTTACTAATAATATTTGGAACGCTTATCCAATTACCTTTCAGAATATATATAGCTGGATGCTCAGAATTTTGTACGATGGTCCGAATTTGGACTCGGAATATTGCCGTTCTTTCACTTTAAAATATTAAAAAAATTGGCTATGTTCAGGTTGATAGCGCGCCCCTTTAATATGATTGTGCCAACTTTTACTAATAATATTTGGAAAGCTTATGCAATTACCTTTCAGAATATATATAGCTGGATGCTTAGAATTTTGTACGATAGTCCGAATTCGACTCGGAATATTGCCGTTCTTTCACTTTAAAATATTAAAAAATTGGCTATTTGTAGGTTGAGAGGGCTCCCCTTTAATATGATTGTGCCAACTTTTACTAATAATATTTGGAAAGCTTATCCAAGTACCTTTCAGAATATATATAGATGGATGCTCAGAATTTTGTACGATGGTCCGCATTTCGACTGGGAATATTACCATTCTTTCAGTTTAAAATATTGAAAAATTGGCTATTTGTAGGTTGAGAGGGCGCCCCTTTAATATGATTGTGCCAACTTTTACTAATAATATTTGGAAAGCTTATCCAATTACCATTCAGAATATATATAGCTGGATGCTGAGAATTTTGTACGATAGTCCGAATTTGGACTCGGAATATTGCCGTTCTTTCACTTTAAAATATTAAAAAATTGGCTATGTTCAGGTTGAGAGGGCGCCCCTTTAATATGATTGTGCCAACTTTTACTAATAATATTTGGAAAGCTTATGCAATTACCTTTCAGAATATATATAGCTGGATGCTTAGAATTTTGTACGGTAGTCCGAATTCGACTCGGAATATTGCCGTTCTTTCACTTTAAAATATTAAAAAATTGGCTATTTGTAGGTTGAGAGGGCGCCCCTTTAATATGATTGTGCCAACTTTTACTAATAATATTTGGAAAGCTTATCCAATTACCTTTCAGAATATATATAGATGGATGCTCAGAATTTTGTACGATGGTCCGCATTTCGACTCGGAATATTACCGTTCTTTCACTTTAAATGTTGAAACATTGGCTATGTTCAGGTTGAGAGCGCGCCCCTTTAATATGATTGTGCCAACTTTTACTAATAATATTTGGAAAGCTTATTCAATTACCTTTCAGAATATATATAGCTGGTTGCTCAGAATTTTGTACGATGGTCCGAATTTCGACTCGGAATATTACCATTCTTTCAGTTTAAAATATTGAAAAAATGGCTATTTATAGGTTGAGAGCGCACCCCTTTAATATGATTGTGCCAACTTTTACTAATAATATTTGGAAAGTTTATGCAAATACCTTTCTGAATATATATAGCTGGATGCTTAGAATTTTGTACGATAGTCCGAATTCGACTAGGAATATTGCCGTTCTTTCACTTTAAAATATTAAAAAATTGGCTATTTGTAGGTTGAGAGGGCGCCCCTTTAATATGATTGTGCCAACTTTTACTAATAATATTTGGAAAGCTTATCCAATTACCTTTCAGAATATATATAGATGGATGCTCAGAATTTTGTACGATGGTCCGCATTTCGACTCGGAATATTACCGTTCTTTCACTTTAAATGTTGAAACATTGGCTATGTTCACGTTGAGAGCGCGCCCCTTTAATATGATTGTGCCAACTTTTACCAATAATATTTGGAAAGCTTATTCAATTACCTTTCAGAATATATATATCTGGTTGCTCAGAATTTTGTACGATGGTCCGAATTTGGACTTCGAATAAAATACCGGTCTATCTTTACATATAGAATATTGAAAAATTGGCTATATTCAGGTTGAGAGGGCGCCCCTTTAATATGATTGTGCCAACTTTTACTAATAATATTTGGAAAGCGTAATCAATTACCTTTCAGAATATATATAGCTGGTTGCTAAGAATTTTGTACGATGGTGCGAATTTTGACTCGGAATATTACCGTTCTTTGAGTTTAAAATATTGAAAAATTGTCGACGTTTAGGATGAGAGCGCACCCCTTTAATATGATTGTGCCAACTTTTACTAATAATATCTGGAAAGCCTATTTAATTACCTTTCGGAATATATTTAGTTGAATGTCTAGAATTTTGTACGATAATGCGAAATTACACCTCTATTCTGAGCTAAAGGAATGGATAAAAAATAATATATTATTCTACTTTCATTTGATAGACGTAACGTTGCATTTTATTGGTTGGTAAAAATAGATGAGTTTGGGCGACTGTTGTCTTAATTCTGAATAGGTGGCCAACGAACAGGTGGCCAGCTGGATCGGTCGAATAGCTGGCTAGCCGAATAGGCGGCCAATTTGTGTTCGGTCCAATATTGTCCTTTAATATTTACACCCCAAATTCACACTCGGCCAACCGATACCCCCAATAATGGCCATTTGGACATCAAATAGTCAAAAAAACCTACTGCTGGGCAATAAAAAATCAGTATTCTTACCTTTTCTGACATTTCCCATTCAAAACTTCAGGAAATAAGTGGCTGAGAAAATACCAAACTTTCAACCATGCTGCCATCTACTAGTAATTATTTGCCCATTGACAATGCCGGCATTGACAAATGGCTGCAACAATTGATGTTAAATGGCTGTAACATCACAGGCTGTAGCTTTTTGCTCAACATTCCGTTGGTTCCAATCTTTATAATTTATAGGCACAATGGGGACCACATTTGGCAATCTCCTCATCATAAACTTGACCGAACACAACTTGGCGACCTATTCGGCTAGCGAGCTATTCGACTGATCCAGCTGGCAACCTGTTCGTTGGCAACCTATTCAGAATTAAGACAACAGTCGCCCAAACTCATCTATTTTTAACAACCAATAAAATCCAACGTTACGTCTATCAAATGAAAGTAGAATAATATATTATTTTTATCAATTCTTTTAGCTCAGAATAGAGATGTAATTTCGCATTATCTTACAAAATTCTAGACACCCAACTAAATATATTCCGAAAGGTAATTAAATAGGCTTTCAAAATATTATCAGTAAAAGTTGGCACAGTCATATTGAAGGGGTGCACTCTCTTCCTAAACATGACCAATTTTTTAAAAATTTTAAAGGGAAAAACTGTTAATATCCCGTGTCAAAATTCGGACCATCGTACAAAATTCTGAGCAACCAGCTATATATATTCTGAAAGGTAATTGAATAAGCTTTCTAAATATTATTAGTAAAAGTTGGCACAATCATATTAAAGGGGCGCGCTCTCAACCTGAACATCGCCAATTTTTCAATATTTTAAAGTGAAAGAACGGTAATATGCCGAGTCGAAATTCGGACCATCGTACAAAATTCTGAGCATCCACCTATAAATATGTTGAAAGGTAATTGAATAAGCTTTCCAAATATTATTAGTAAAAGTTGGCACAATCATATTAAAGGGGCGCACTTTCAACCTGAACATCGCCAATTTTTTAATATTTTAAAGTGAAAGAACGGTAATATTCCGAGTCAAAATTCGGACCATCGTACAAAATTCTGAGCATCCAGCTATATATATTCTGAAAGGTAATTGAATAAGCTTTCTAAATATTATTAGTAAAAGTTGGCACAATCATATTAAAGGGGCGCGCTCTCAACCTGAACATCGCCAATTTTGTAATATTTTAAAGTGAAAGAACGGTAATATTCCGAGTCACAATTCGGACCATCGTACAAAATTCTGAGCATCCAGCTATATAAATTCGGAAAGGTATTTGAATAAGCTTTCCAAATATTATTAGTAAAAGTTGGCACAATCATATTAAAGGGGCGCACTCTCAACCTGAACATAGCCAATTATTCAATATTCTATATGTAAAGATAGACCGGAATTTAGACCATCGTACAAAATTCTGAGCATCCAGCTATATATATTCTGAAAGGTAATTGGATAACCTTTCCAAATATTATTAGTAAAAGTTGGCCCAATCATATTAAAGGGGCGCGCTCTCAACCTGAACATAGCCAATTTTTCAATATTTTAAACTGAAAGACCGGTAATATCCCGAGTCGAAATCGGACCATCGTACAAAATTCTGAGCATCCGCCTATGTATATTTTGAAAGGTAATTGAATAAGCTTTCCAAATATTATTAGTAAAAGTTGGCACAATCATATTAAAGGGGCGCGCTTTCAACCTGAATATCGCCAATTTTTTAATATTTTAAAGTGAAAGAACGGTAATATTCCGAGTCAAAATTCGGACCATCGTACAAAATTCTGAGCATCCAGCTATATATATTCTGAAAGGTAATTGAATAAGCTTTCCAAATATTATTAGTAAAAGTTGGCACAATCATATTAAAGGGGTTGAGGGCGCGCCCCTTTAATATGATTGTGCCAACTTTTACTAATAATATTTGGAAAGCCTATTGAATTACCTTTCCGAATTTATATAGCTGGAAGCTCAGAATTTTGTACGATGGTCCGTATTTTGACTCGGAATGTTACCGTTCTTTCACTTTAAAATATTAAAAAAGTGGCGATGTTCAGGTTGAGAGCGCACCCCTTTAATATGATTGTGCCAACTTTTACTAATAATATTTGGAAAGCTTATTCAAATACCGTTCCGAATTTATATAGCTGGATGCTCAGAATTTTGTACGATGGTCCGAATTTTGACTCGGAATATTACCGTTCTTTCACTTTAAAATATTAAAAAATTGGCGACGTTTAGGTTGAGAGCGCACCCCTTTAATATGATTGTGCCAACTTTTACTAATAATATTTGGAAAGATTATCCAATTACCTTTAAGAATATATATAGCTGGATGCTCAGAATTTTGTACGATGGTCCGAATCTGTACTTCGAAAAAAATACCGGTCTATCTTCACTTATAGAATATTGAAAAATTGGATATGTTCAGGTTGAGGGCGCGCCCCTTTAATATGATTGTGCCAACTTTTACTAATAATATTTGGAAAGCTTATTGAATTACCTTTCCGAATTTATATAGCTGGAAGCTCAGAATTTTGTACGATGGTCCGTATTTTGACTCGGAATGTTACCGTTCTTTCACTTTAAAATATTAAAAAAGTGGCGATGTTCAGGTTGAGAGCGCGCCCCTTTAATATGATTGTGCCAACTTTTACTAATAATATTTGGAAAGCTTATTCAAATACCGTTCCGAATTTATATAGCTGGATGCTCAGAATTTTGTACGACGGTCCGAATTTTGACTCGGAATATTACCGTTCTTTCACTTTAAAATATTAAAAAATTGGCGACGTTTAGGTTGAGAGCGCACCCCTTTAATATGATTGTGCCAACTTTTACTAATAATATTTGGAAAGCTTATCCAATTACCTTTAAGAATATATATAGCTGGATGCTCAGAATTTTGTACGATGGTCCGAATCTGTACTTCGGAAAAAATACCGGTCTATCTTCACTTATAGAATATTGAAAAATTGGATATGTTCAGGTTGAGGGCGCGCCCCTACAATATGATTGTGCCAACTTTTACTAATAATATTTGGAAAGCTTATTCAATTACCTTTCCGAATTTATATAGCTGGATGCTCCTAATTTTGTACGATGGTCCGAATTTTGACTCGGAATATTACCGTTCTTTCACTTTAAAATATAAAAAAAAATGGCGATGTTCAGGTTGAGAGCGCGCCCCTTTAATATGATTGTGCCAACTTTTACTAATAATATTTGGAAAGCTTATTCAATTACCTTTCCGAATTTATATAGCTGGATGGTCAGAATTTTGTACGATGGTCGGAATTTGTACTTCGAAAAAAATACCGGTCTAACTTCACTTATAGAATATTGAAAAATTGGATATGTACAGGTTGAGGGCGCGCCCCTTTAATATGATTGTGCCAACTTTTACTAATAATATTTGGAAAGCTTATTTCATTACCTTTCCGAATGTATATAGCTGGATGCTCCAAATTTTGTACGATGGTCCGAATTTTGACTCGGAATATTACCGTTCTTTCACTTTAAAATATTACAAAATTGGCGATGTTCAGGTTGAGAGCGCGCCCCTTTAATATGATTGTGCCAACTTTTACTAATAATATTTGGAAAGCTTATTCAATTACCTTTCAAAATATATATAGCTGGATGCTCAGAATTTTGTACGATGGTCCGAATTTCGACTCGGAATATTACCTGTCTTTCACTTTAAAATGTTGAAAAATTGGCTATGTTCAGGTTGAGAGCGCGCCCCTTTAATATGATTGTGCCAACTTTTACTAATAATATTTGGAAAGCTTATCCAATTACCTTTCAGAATATATATAGCTGGATGCTCAGATTTTGTACGATGGTCCGAATTCGGACTTCGAAAAAAATTCCGGTCTATCTTTACATATAGAATATTGAATAATTGGCTATGTTCAGGTTGAGAGTGCGTCCCTTTAATATGATTGTGCCAACTTTTACTAATAATATTTGGAAAGCTTATTTAAATACCTTTCCGAATTTATATAGCTGGATGCTCAGAATTTTGTACGATGGTCCGAATTTTGACTCGGAATATTACCGTTCTTTCACTTTAAAATATCAAAAAATTGGCGACGTTTAGGTTGAGAGCGCACCCCTTTAATATGATTGTGCCAACTTTTACTAATAATATTTGGAAAGCTTATCCAATTACCTTTAAGAATATATATATCTGGATGCTCAGAATTTTGTACGATGGTCCGAATTTGTACTTCGAAAAAAATACCGGTCTATCTTCACTTATAGAATATTGAAAAATTGGATATGTTCAGGTTGAGGGCGCGCCCCTTTAATATGATTGTGCCAACTTTTACTAATAATATTTGGAAAGCTTATTCAATTACCATTCCGAATTTATATAGCTGGATGCTCCAACTTTTGTACTATGGTCCGAATTTTGACTCGGAATATTACCATTCTTTAACTTTAAAATATAAAAAAAATGGCGATGTTCAGGTTGAGAGCGCGCCCCTTTAATATGATTGTGCCAACTTTTACTAATAATATTTAGAAAGCTTATTTAATTACCTTTCAGAATATATATAGCTGGATGCTCAGAATTTTGTACGATGTTCCGAATTTTGACTCGGAATATTACCATTCTTTCACTTTAAAATATTGAAAAATTGGCTATGTTCAGGTTGAGAACGCGCCCCTTTAATATGATTGTGCCAACTTCTACTAATAATATTTGGAAAGCTTATTTAATTACCTTTCAGAATATATATAGCTGGTTGCTCAGAATTTTGTACGATGGTCCGAATTTTGTCACGGGATATTAACAGTTTTTCCCTTTAAAATTTTTAAAAAATTGGTCATGTTTAGGAAGAGAGTGCACCCCTTTAATATGACTGTGCCAACTTTTACTGATTATATTTGGAAAGCCTATTTAATTACCTTTCGGAATATATTTAGTTGGGTGTCTAGAATTTTGTAAGATAATGCGAAATTACATCTCTATTCTGAGCTAAAGGAATTGATAAAAATAATATATTATTCTACTTTGTAAAAATAGATGAGTTTGGGCGACTGTTGTCTTAATTCTGAATAGGTTGCCAACGAACAGGTTGCCAGCTGGATCGGTCGAATAGCTCGCTAGCCGAATAGGTCGCCAAGTTGTGTGGCTACGGGCCCATTCATAGTATTCCTTTCTAGGATCCCTTTCATACCTCCAGACATTTTTGTGTTTTGTTTTGCTTTTAGTTTCTTTGTATTACTTTTTGTTTGTTCTACCAAATGAATTATCGATTTAGCATTCAATAATAAATCAGTGTTTTCTACGATTATTGTTTTGAAATTTTTATGAGATTCTAATGTCAATGTAATGTGAACTTTAAAAAAAAAACATAACCACCCCACCCCAAACCGTCATGTCGTGTGTTTATCTACTAAAATTGTCTGAATACAGAACACAGCGGGCCGTCTTCTTCGAATCACAATGGACGGATTCAAGTTGTTTGATACAGAAAACAAATACTGCATAAATATTTTATCTAGGCGAGAAATAATTGGCGTCTGTTTCAATGGAAAAACAGAAACAGTGTTGTAAACATGAATTTAATTAGTCTGTGTATCAACAGTTTTAATAATAAGTTTGAAATACAACAACACAGAGAACATCTAATATAAATAAACAATACGTGCAGAATGGTTACAGGGGCGGGCACAGAGGAGGGAAAGAGAGAGAGGGGGGAGAGAGGGGGAGATGGGGTTTAACAGGGGCGGGCACAGAGGAAGGGGGGGTGGAGACAGAGACAGAGACTGAAAGTGAGGGAGAGAGGGGGTTTAACGTCTACTCGACATAAACTAGCTAGGTCATTTCGGGGCTAACATATGGTTCATTGTTTTTCAATAATTGGCTTTCGCGGAGGAAACCGGAGAACCCGGAGAAATTCCACGAGGTTGGACAAGCGACGCTACTCCTTGTCACATTCAACTGGGGATCGAAACCCTGCCACATGACTCAATGACAGGCCTTATGTGTTAACCCATTCGGTGACCAAATCAACCTACGAGATAAATAACTTACAACCTGGGAATCGAAACCATACCAGTTGACTTAATGACAGACCTTATGGTACAACGTGGACGTGCTAACCCTAACCATTCGGCCACACAACCCAACACAAGAGGAAGGAGACGGACACTTATTAATCGAAATTAAAACAAGAGACACTCAGTAATCCCCATAAAGTAAAATCACTAAAACAAGGAATCAATCTAGTTGCGATCATATGTGGTTTAGAAGTTGGGATATTGGAGATAAGGGTTTGAAATAAAATGAAATAATGTTTAACGTCCTACTGTTCTGCTCCAAACTGGGCTAATGAAGACGGACATACGCCATACAGTTTGCTATGAGGGAAATTTGGCTTGGACAGCAGCACTACGGCCTGCTCTTATATCGAATATCAACTGTCATTGGATCTTTTACGTGCACGCCAAGATGTCCACGGATTTCTTTTTGGAGGATGTTGTACGTCTCATATTGCATTCTCTTTCCCTGTAACACCTCGATTTCAATACTGTGGTTCACAAGCTTAGATATTGGTTTTGCCTAGCCTGAAATCTTGAAGATCCAAGATGGCCGCCATATCATAATTTTGGACGGTCCCGCCATCGTGCGCTATTTCGGAAAGTGTTCTTAAGCATAGGCATATTAAAGACCGGACCAGAAACGACGATAGCTCCCAAAGTACTGCAAAAAGTAACCGACAAGGAAACGCATGCTCTCGATTTTAATAGTCTACACATATTTAACAAACATTGTAAGTTCCCATTTCTAAATTCACAAATTCAGAGTCTGCTATTGCTACTTCCTAATTCGTCTGTAGTCAAGGTAACTGATGATGTCGTAGTCATACTATACGAATTAGTAGAATCGCTTTTTGATGTATCGACACATTTGCACCGACCCTTGATAAGTGCCAAAACTCGAGCATTGCAAGCAAAGGAAAGAAAAAGAAAAACTCCTTGACTTGCGTTGATAACAATAAAGATGTATATAAGTGACTCAGACCGGGTAATAATAGCTATAAACCCGATTAACCAGGTAAAGCCAGTCAGCGAGGACATTTTAAAGTACACAAATACATGACTTCTGTCTGCCTGCGAGCTTGTTAAATTGGGTCGATTTTTTATTACTCGAACGGTGAAGATGAAAAACGCGATGTTCATGACGATTATGAGGCCGACCGGAGTGGCGAATGCAACGCCGATGGCCAGCGCAGATGACAAATAACAGACATTCCCGCCATAACCAATAGAAGCGCTATTTGACATCGCTGAATGAACGCTGATCGTCATGGCAACAATTAAGGCAGGAACACCGTATATGTAGACGCTATATCGCAAGAGCAGACGGCGTTTATGGCTGGGATCGTCCCTGTTTCTCATGGACGTGAAAACGTGATACATGTGGAAGGAGCAGATGTTCATGGCGCAAAAGGCACTCAACCAAAAATAGTGAATGAGTACCCCCATGATTTTACAGACGACCTTCGCCTCCGTTTGTCCCGATCCAACCACGTAGAGAAACTGGGCGAACCACAGAGAAATAATCAAATTCATATTGTTCAATCCCGGCATACTCCTTAGCGATTCAAAGACGCAGTAGACGATGAAGATCAGTATCAGACAAGTTAGCGACAGAGTGGTGAAGACGACGGAGACGATAGCGACAGGGGTCGCGTCTGAAATAGGAAGGTTTGGAAGGTTCTCGATCAAATTCAGGGCCAGATTATCCAAACAAATCCTCACCATTCCGCCATCTTCTATGCGATAATGATCCTCGGGGACCGGTTCGTTTTTCCAGTCAAGATTCAACCCACCATATTCGTCTATTTGAAATTCATCCGTTTCCAGAAGAATCTGTGGACACTTCATTAGACCATCCACTGGGATATACACAACCTCGGCGTCATCTCCGGCATCTTGATCATTCCGATCGAACTCTGTTTTCTCGAATACCTCAATGCACGACACATTTTGGTCAACGAAACAATCCACAGACCCAACACAATTCACAAAGATAGATTCACGGGAAGTTGATAAGACCCAGGTATCATTGTCGTCTGATAGATTGAATGATGTGTTTCCTATCCCCAGTAAAATGTTCTCGAACTCCACAACCACCATGGGTCGCGATACCACCATGTGCGACAGAAAAAAAGCCACCATGGTTTCCCTTTTGCATTCGGTACCATTTGATCTGAAATCCAGAGCCAAAACCTCCAGGTAAAAGATAACTGATCTGCTCAATGGGCCAGAAAAGAGGTACCTCTCCAGCAAGACCATGATCTTGTCTACTGATCCTCGTGCTATATCTGTATTGCTGAAAGAAAGTCTAAAGTAAAGTCTATATGCCATTCCTTTAGCTTCGTCGAATATTGGAACACATTGATTTTTCTGATATTGTTTGCCATAACTGCAGTAAATCTTTCGACATAGTTTCTGAAATGGAAAGAAAACAATAATTGCAAGACTGCGCTGAGTCACCTCCTTGCTGAAAGCAGTAGTGGGCGGAAGAATCCCTGGTACAGTGCATGTCAGTCTGGGTTTTGGGGGTACAGTAGGAGCTAGGCGCGAAAGCAATCCTTCGAACATAATCCCAAAATAAAATTCCCCAGTAAAGCATCCTTGAATAAATACTTTTGTGAATGGTCATAATACTAAGGAATCTGGCGATTGACACTGGTCATCGCTATAAACAAAGGTCTGGAGATCATAAATACGGCAACAGATATCTGTTCGAAAGAATCTGCACCGGCGACCAATCAAAAAATGAAATGAAATGGGTAAGGCGCTGGCTCGCTAGCCTGGAAGTCGGGTGTTCGATCCCTGCATTAGCCGAGAAAGTTCATCTCGATTTTCCGGCGTGGTTTCCCCTTGTCAGTGATGCAGAACGGAGGGCCTGACTGTCTAGTCGTTCGGATGGGACGAAAAACCGAGGTCCCGTGTACACATTGGCGTGCACGTAAAAGGTCCCTTGGCAATTGAAATTCGATATAAGAGTAGGTCGTAGCTCCGCTTCCCGGGCAAAATTTCCCTCATAGCACACTGTATGGCGTATGTCCGTCCTCCATTAGCCTAGGTTAGGTGCAGAAGAGTAGGACGTTAAACCCTATTTCCTTTCCCTTTGTTACTGAATATATCCTCGAACGCGTCACCGGGGTAACAAAATGATCACCCCCTAAAAATAAATGGATAAGTATACCATACCTTGTTGTTATCATATATTTCACCAGGGCGGCAAATGTCTCGCGGCTTGATAGGCGGTGTTTGTTGTCCATCGTTTTCAAAATCTAACAAAACCAAAAAAGCTTTCGGGAAAACTTGTAAATTTCCCTTGACACATTCAATAAGTTTTGAATCGTTGGCTGCATTACAGAGGTAACAAAAGGGGTTCGCGTATTTTTGCCCATCGACAATTTTAACAGCTGTATATCGCGAACATGCAGCTTCCACGGATTCATCAAACACTGCCCACAGTCCAGTGACGTTACATTTAGTAATGGTGGACGAATCATCGAAGCATCTTCGGACATCAATATGATCTGGTATCAAGAAAGAGACGCTACAGTTAGGATTTTTACCAAAAGCCTCTACTATTTCCTCTTTAGAATTAAAAGTAAATCCGATATTTGTTGAACATGCAATGCTCAGCTGCCATGGATGTATTCTTTGAACATCGTTACAGCGTGCACAGTTGATGTTTTTGTAAGTTGTTTTATTGTCAAAGCCAGTGACGGGACCGAGCAATGGTGAATTCCGACAGGATGTAGAAAGGTCGTGGTTCTTGTCTGGGCATGAGGAAATCATCTGATATCCCTGTGACGTGGTTAGTTTCGCTCGGTATATATCACTGGGAATACCGCGATACAAGATGGAGATGCAAGAAAATTGAGATTTCTTTTCTGGATTAATCAATCTGAAGTCCGCACAGCAATCATCATAGAGGGAGCAATTATCGTCACAGTAGCATGGTTCGCAGGGTTTGCAAAATCTTCTTCTGTATCCATTACAGATCGCGGTTTTTCCACAATATTTTAAGTTTCCTTCGAGTAACCATTCCTCCCAATTTCTGTTCGGGTTCCCGGTAGTGATGCCAGGCACTGAATTACTTGTGACGTAGTTTGCGCGAAACGACGTCATCATTTCAGATGTCGACGTTTCAGATTCAATACGCGTGGAAAATTCAGCATTCAGATTTTTTGAAGAAGTCGAGGACATTTCTCCATTATTCTTGTAACCCGTGACGATTTCTTCGGTCACCGTTTCCGTAAAATCCAAACGACACAGGCAAAACAGAAACAGCAGAATTGTCAAGCTTAGCATTTTCGAAATTTATGTCAAATCATAATAAAAAAAAGAAACTGAAACGGCTGTGAATGAACACCTTTTCCAGTCTCAAGGATATGTATGGATTACATAAAAGCGTGTAGATTTTGTTTGCAGAGTGATTTGAAGTATTGGTCTGTTCCGTTATCTCTATACATATAGCCGCAATGATTACATATAGGAAATTATATTGATTACAGATAATAACACCCTTGCTGGCTTGGCAGCCCCAGAAAATAAATAATAGCCTATTCTAAGTACTAGATGTTTAAGTCTCCTACCTGTTGTGTAAATTAACATTACATCCTATTTTACTTGTCCAGAAGGTTCAAAAATATTCTAAAATCCATGTCACATTTGAAAAGTTTACGTGAGGCTTTTCAAATCGTTTAGTTGAATTTTTCCAATTTTTTAAATTATGTGTGTTACGATGAAATTTGTATCATCAATTAATTGGAATATTGTAAAATAATACAATTTGTTAACCAGAATAAAGATTGGGACATATTATTCAGTTACAACAAGAGTGGTATTGAGCCTTTAAATACTGAAGTAGCAGGTTTGTAGAATCTCGTGTCGTTAAAGAGACACGGCATCCGAAATGAAATGAAATGCAACGGAGTTTAGTGTCTTACTGTTCTACTCCGAACTGCATGTGTTAATGAAGACGGATATATATATGCCACGTGCGCTATTATTAGCGAAATTTGACCCTGACAGCGGAGCTATGGCCTGTTCTTATATCGAATTCAAACTGTCTATGGATCTGTAATGTGCACGCCAATGTGTACACAGGACCTCGGGTATTTGCCCCACCGAACGACTAGACCGCTGTCCTTGCCAGGCCCTCCGTCCAGCTTCCCTGACAAGAGGGAACCACCCAGGAAAATCTGGATGAACTTTCTCGGCCAATTCAAGGTGGAAAAGATATCTTAGTTGAGGAAATGTAATGAAATAAAATGGAGTATAACGTTATCCCACTTTTCGGCAGGGACTTGGCTGATGAAAACGGACATACGTCATAAAACGGTGCTACGACCCGGGCCCGTATCTACAGGGGGGCGCGGGGGGGCATGGCCCCCCCGCGTGAAATGCTCGCCCCCCCGCTCAGAATTTGCTAACAATCATTAAAGTATACAGTTCCTTATATTAACCTAAAAAGACTAATTTTTTTTCGTTTGAATACTTATTTTAAAATGCTTATTAGACGCCTAGGTAACTACATAGCATGATGATTACAACAGTCTGTTAGAATGACCTTTCCGAAAATTTCCTCAAAATGTTCGCCCCCCTACCAAAAGGTAATGCCCCCCTGCTTAATGGTGTCTAGATACGGGCCCGCTACGACCTACTCTTAGTTTTTGGAGGTAGATGACCGAATGGTTATTTCGGGCCCGTTTGATCAAAAGTCCTGAAATAACCCACTGTGACGAGGGGACGTTAAACCCCATTTCTTCCTCTCGGTCTCTTTACCTGTACGGTAACGAATACACGGCGCCTCAGCTTACGCCCCATGCAAAGAGCCTGCCATTGAGTCAAATGGCGTGGTTTCGAACGCATACGCGTTAAACCATTGGGTCGCAGAACACCACAGATCGTTTTACAAGATCCTCTGTCTCTTTAAAGACGTTATAATACCTGGTGGTGAATATGATCGATTAATCGATTGCGTTTAGTCTTTAATTCCTTAATTGATTGTTTATTCAATGAGTGCGAATAGGAGACTCTATCTCTTTGGAGTTTTACGTCCAACTTTTTTGGATATGCAAGAGCTAAATCTGCCTAAATGTTTTCTAAATTATTAATTACACAAAAATTAACTGATTCAATCCATAATCAACTCTCGATGGCATAGGATTTGCCCGGATTGAAATAGATTAGAACAGGTTCAACCATATCTTGATTAATTTAAAAATGGACGAGCGAGACTTGGCGTCGAACAACTAGGACGGTAGTTGCAATTATAGAACACGTTTTGTCATAACTTCTTAGGCTAATAACTTCGCTCACAATAGAGTAAACCTAATTTGGATGAAATTTTCACATTATCCATTTTACATTATCTTTTTTCGAACTATAACAACAAGAATGGCCAACTCTTTATTAAACTCTTAACTAATGTATCTTTAAATTACGAGCTACCATTCATGTAAATATCATCTTTGGAGGTTTCATTTTAAAATTTTAATTTTAAATCTTTACAAATTTATGTTATTTGATATTTATTAGGAATAAAACAAAGAGCGTGAATAATGAATGGGACAACAAAATAAAACGTCACATAGGGCGTATGTTATGGACATCAGTCTAAATATGGTCTTTCATCTAATCGTGCAGAAATCTAATTGCGGTATCATTTCAAATTTTATTTTATTAAATCGGTGAGGTTACCAATTTGATTAAAACACAGATCCTATTTCGTTTCATTTCTTATACTTCAAAATTTCGTTTTACTTGTCTTTACTACACTATTATCTGGAAGAGTTGTTATATTACCGGCGTTTTGGTTGAAATGGGGGTAAACCACTAGAAACGTCAACGTTCATTGATTAATCAATGTCTAGCGTCATAGGGCCAGAAGCCACTCGTACGACTTCTGACACCATCTACCAGTACAACCGGTCAGACCGGGAATTTCGGCGAAAGGTCCCGCGTGTACACGTGCATGGGGCAAATTGTATACCCATCTTCGGTAACCCGGTTGGAGCAGAACAGTAGGATGTTGTTGTTAAGTCCCATTTTACCGGTATTTCATTTTCATTTTAACGCCCCAATACCACTCTTGTTGTAACTGAATAATATGTCCCAATCTTTATTCTGGTCAACAATTTGTATTATTTTACAATATTTCAATTAATTGATGATACAAATTTCATCTTAACACACCTAATTTTAAAAATTGGAAAAATTCAACTTAATGATTTGAAAAGTCTAACGTAAACCTTTTCAAACGTGACTTGGATTTTAAAATATTTTCGAACCCTCTGGACAAGTAAAATATGATGTAATGGATAATTTACACAACAGGTAGGACACTTAAACATCTATATTGTTATTCAATTAAAATTTAACTAATTAAGAAAACTAATTCTTTTCAATTTAATCGTATGATTTATAACACTAAAATTTATTTTTTTAAATTTAATATAATTATTGTTCACCGTCGGTGGTATTTCAAATATGGAAACCCCGCCTCCTTTAGATTTCACTGCGTCATATTATCAATTGTATGCTATATTTCGGGATCACGTGGCTAAGTGGGTAAGACGCTGTCATTTCATTTCTGCATGCTGTATATGTCTATAAATTTATTGAATTTTATTTGCTTTCATTCGGAGAAGAAGACGGGGCGCAAACATGTTGATAACACCAATAATTTCTATCTAAGTACACTTATTGTTTTTATGATAGGAGCAGTCCGGCATGGGGATAATCAAATACAAAAGGATTTTAATCAATAGTCCCCCCCCCCCCCTATGGCGGGGGAAAGCGGCAAAAACCTAATGCTATGTAGAAATGTCTAATTCAAAACACACATGTAACATAATGCCATACCAAATACCTAAAACGTCTAATGCAAAAAACAAAATACACGAAACCTCTAATACAAAATACCTCATACGTCTATTGCAAAAGTCAAAATACAAGAAACCTCTAATACAAAATACATATAACCTCTTATGCACAATTGATTTTACAATCTGAAACATCTACCATAAGCATTAGATGACATATCTCTTTGTCATTACTTACGTTTCTCCACTGAATTATCTTTATTTAGGTCAATGTCAAGGTCACCGAACACAACTTGGCGACCTATTCGGCTAGCGAGCTATTCGACCGATCCAGCTGGCAACCTGTTCGTTGGCAACCTATTCAGAATTAAGACAACAGTCGCCCAAACTCATCTATTTTTTACAACCAATAAAATCCAACGTTACGTCTATCAAATGAAAGTAGAATAATATATTATTTTTATCAATTCCTTTAGCTCGGAATAGAGATGTAATTTCGCAATATCGTACAAAATTCTAGACCTCCAACTAAATATATTCCGAAAGGTAATTAAATAGGCTTTCTAAGTATCATCAGTAAAAATTGGCACATTCATATTAAAGGGGTGCACTCTCTTCCTAAACATGACCAATTTTTTAAAAATTTTAAAGGGAAAAACTGTTAATATCCCGTGTACCATCGTACAAAATTCTGATGATCCAACTAAATATAAAGGGAAAAACTGTTAATATCCCGTGTACCATCGTACAAAATTCTGATGATCCAACTAAATATATTCTAAAAGGTAATTGAATAAGCTTTCCAAATATTATTAGTAAAAGTTGGCACAATCATATTAAAGGGGTGCGCTCTCAACCTGAACATAGCCAATTTTTCAATATTTTAAAGTGAAAGAACGGTAATATTTCGAGTCGAAATTCGGACCATCGTACAAAATTCATAGCAACCAGCTATATATATTCTGAAAGGTCATTAAATAAGCTTTCTAAATATTATTAGTAAAAGTTGGCACCGTCATATTAAAGGAGCGCGCTCTCAACCTGAACATAGCCAATTTTTCAATATTTTAAAATGAAAGAACGGTAATATTCCGAGTCGAAATTCGGACCATCGTACAAAATTCTGAGCATCCAGCTATATATTTTCTGAATGCTATGTTCAGGTTGAGAGCGCGCCCCTTTAATATGACTGTGCCAACTTTTACTAATAATATTTAGAAAGCTTATTTAATTACCTTTCAGAATATATATAGCTGGTTGCTAAGAATTTTGTACGATGGTCCGAATTTCGACTCGAAATATTACCGTTCTTTCACTTTAAAATATTGAAAAATTGGCTATGTTCAGGTTGAGAGCGCATCCCTTTAATATGATTGTGCCAACTTTTACTCATTATATTTGGAAAGCTTATTTAATTACCTTTTAGAATATATTTAGTTGGATCATCAGAATTTTGTACGATGGTCCGAATTTTGACACGGGATATTAACAGTTTTTCCCTTTAAAATTTTTAAAAAATTGGTCATGTTTAGGAAGAGAGTACACCCCTTTAATATGAATGTGCCAATTTTTACTGATAATACTTAGAAAGCCTATTTAATTACCTTTCGGAATATATTTAGTTGGAGGTCTAGAATTTTGTACGATAATGCGAAATTACATCTCTATTCTGAGCTAAAGGAATTGATAAAAATAATATATTATTCTACTCTCATTTGATAGACGTAACGTTGGATTTTATTGGTTGTTAAAAAATAGATGAGTTTGGGCGACTGTTGTCTTAATTCTGAATAGGTTGCCAACGAACAGGTTGCCAGCTGGATCGGTCGAATAGCTCGCTAGCCGAATAGGTCGCCAAGTTGTGTTCGGTATAAAGTTGTAGGGGGTTGACCGTTTAGATTTTTTGCTACAGGGATTTAAAGTTGACTGGGGTGAAAATCTCACTTCCAACACAATGATTGCTCTGCAGAAAGACACTTTACACCCCCTATCCCTCCGCTGTAATATCGTCAATATTACCCAAAACTGCTATGAAATTGCAACTTTGATCCCTTTTCTCCAATTTTAGACCAACAGGTGAATCGAAACCAAGCCAGTCGACTCAATGATAAGACTTTATGATTCAATGCGCGTGCTTTAACCAATCAACTCATCTGTTGTACGAGACTAGGAGAAGGGTCGCCTGTTCAACTCCCGTGGGGTTTTTCTGGATCCTCCCTTCTCTTCCGCTCCAACTGGGCTAATAAAGACGGGCATATGCCATATAGTGTGCTATGAGGGATATTTTGCCCGGACAGCGGCACCACTGCCTACTCTTATATCAAATTCCATCTGCCTTGAGTTCTTTTACATGCACAGAACCTCAGTTTTCATCCCATCCAAACACCCAGACAGCTGTCCTTGTCAGGGGGAATCACGGTGGCTAAGTGGATAAGGCGCTGGTTCGCTAGCCTGGATGTCGGGTGTTCGATCCCTGCATTGGCCGAGAAAGTTCCGGCGTGATTTCCCCTTGTCAGTGATACAGAAGGAGGGCCTGACAAGGACAGTTGCCTAGTCGTTCGGATGGGACGAAAAACCGAGGTCCTGTGTACACATTGGAGTGCACGTAAAAGATCCCTTGGCAGTTGGAATTCGATATAAGAGTAGGCCGTAGCGCCGCTGCCCGGGCAAAATTTCCCTCATAGCACACTGTATGGCGCATGCCCGTCTTCCATTAGCCCAGGTTAGGTGCATAAGATTAGGACGTTAAACCCCATTTCATTTCATTTCATTTGTCCTTGTCAGGCCCCAGTCTTGACAAGGGGTAACCACATCGGAACACAAGAAGATAACCCTGATTAGACCATGTATGGCACTAGCACAATGGTTAAATAAGTCCAACAAATAATATATATTTTATTAAATCATTTGATAACAATTGTAAAGTAAAACATTAACAATTTGATAAAATTATACATAATCAACAATAAGAGGTCTGAGACCACTCTGATATTATTGAAAATAAAAGGCCATTTCATCGACTTGCCAAATTGATTTGAATTCAGTGGAGATGTCATGTGACAGTATATAATCGATTTCAAAGTTGGTTACTTTGACGATTACGTTAATGCACTGGGGCCTGTTTCACAAAATTTTAACTAAGATAAAATCCAAATTTTAGTAATTTGATTGGACAATATTAGATTGATTTTAGTTCTTAGCCAATCAAAACTGAAGTATCTACTACAATTTGGATTTTATCTTTAGTAAAAATTTTGTGAAACAGGGCCCTGGTTAGCTGTGGATGGACATAGTTGAAAAAAAACATGTTATCACCCAAATTGTGGTAATTGCTTCTGAAATTGGTGTCCATGAATTCGTTGGTTAGGGTAAGCAATTTGATTTTGATTAAATGCTCAAACAAACTTAACTTTGTCCAGAATAAAGTAATTTGAATGAAATTTTTAATATACATGTTGAATGAAATAAAAATTATGTTAGAAAATTTTGAATGTACAGAAAAGTTTATCATTTTTAAAGGGAATAACGCTCGGGTGATACGAAGCAACATTATAATAATACTTCCGGTTTTCGAAGTTACAATATTTCGGTTTTTGACAAAACTGGGTATTCCGACACTCTGTGATTTCCGACATATTGTAACGATCCTGTACGATGTCGGATTTGACAGAGTCCACTGTATTCATTTTTCATTATCTGTCTAAATCTATTATAGCCAGAACGGCCAGCTCTTTATCCAAATCTTACATAATGTATCTTTAATGAGTGTATACATGGGGTGAGGAAAAAACAAGAACAAGTAATTTACAGTGTTGAACCACTTTTCATCAATTGATACCCTGTGAAATCCTTGACCCTGTCTCTTGAAATCTTAACTAAAGTCAAAAATCCCAATTTTAGTAGACAATTCAGCTTATATTTGCCAAGCACTAAAATAAGTCTAATATTATCCAATCAAATTACTAAAATTTGGATTTTATCTTAGTTCAAATTTCTTGATTCAGGCTCCTGTAACAACTTCTTTTTTATATTTTATTATGTTTAAATCAAAACAATAACAAGTAATCTCCCGGGTCAAGTACAAGCAATCTCCAGGGCCAACAGTTTAAGGTGAGTAAAGTTTAGGTTGAGAATAGGGTCCTGGTCTCTTCCAGTAATCTATGGCTCGAACAGCATAATACCCCCTCACCAAGTCATCACCACTTGTACCTGGAAATACAAAATAAAACTTTTCAGCCCTAGAGTCATATTAAAATGATATGGGGCATCTGGCTGTAATTCAAACAGGGGCCTATCCATTCAAATTATCACTACTAGTAACAGTCTTTTAAATTTAGTGATTTTCTGTGGAAATACATTGATTGCAACTCTATCCATTTAACCGTTTAACTTCAAAATCCTACAATAGTTTTGAATAAATGAAAATTACCATTTTGTGGAAGCGGCGATATAACAGATATGGTTGCTATGGTATCTACGTTGTTTACACGTTGGAATGGTGCAGTACTGTTGTTAGGTGAGTAGCCCACTTCATAGGTGTAAATACATCTGAAATATACAAATTCAAATATACTGTCCTTTTATTACAGCTTAATCCACACTAATATGTACTAAGTTTGATTATTTAACATTTAATTAAGAAAAAATATAAAAATTTCAATCCTTACTTGGATTCAATCTGAATAAAAGATGCCCATCAAAAAGAGAGAGAGAAATGGGGTTTAACGTCCACTCCACGCCAACTAGGTCATTTCGGGACTTACATATGGTTCAATTTTATTTCAATAATTCGCTTGCGCGTAGGGGTCTTTGGCAGTGAGAAGAAACTAAGAAACCCACAAGGTTGGACATACAACGCCCCAACACTTAAAGGTAGTTCTGGCTTATTCATATCTAATGATTAATATTCCCATATTGTAGTTAGCAAGGGTTTCCTTGAATGACATTCAGAAACTTTACTATTCCCTCATAGCACACTGTATGGCGTATGCCCGTCTTCCATTAGCCCAGGTTAGGTTCAGAAGAGTAGGACGTTAAACCCCATTTCATTTCATTACTTTGATTTGACATTATCATCTGACCACACAACTAGAACTTGTCTATACTTACCTATACAACTAAAACTTGTCTATACTTACTTTGATTTGATATTCTCATCGGACCATATAACTAGAACTTGTCCTTCTGTTATAGTCATAAACCTTAAACCAGTTACCTGAAATATATTTATTTTAATGTAACGATTGTTTATACGAGATTTACTGGGTTTTAGTTAAAGTGACAGATAGATAGAGGAATGGGGTTTATCGTCCACTTATCAGTGATAGGAAGGAGGGCCTGTCAGGGATCTTTTCTGTACAAGCCACAGGTGAATCTACAATTTTCATGTCAAACTCACTAGTGTACCCGGTTTACACTGGAAACAAGTTTATATACACTGGTTTGCTGAGTGACAAATTAGTTTCAATTAGCCGCAAGATACCCTTGTATCCTTATATCACAAAATCCAGCCTTAAAATTATATAAGAGAGAGATATGGGGTTTAATGTCCATTCCACACAAACTAGGTCATTTTGGAACTAATATATTGTTCAATTTTATTACAAAAATTTGCTTGCATGTAGGGTTTTTTAGCAGTACGTGTGCGGAAACCGGAGAAAACAAACAAGGTTGGACAAGCAACCCTACCTGACTCAGTAGCAGACCATTGTCACCCCACCCTTTTAAAACAATATAGATACAATCATGACAGAGACCTGTTCTGGTACTGCTGCAGGTCTAGCACACAGATGAAGAAGAGATGCTTCTGGTTGTAAGATCTGCCATCTTGGAGGAAGTATCACCTTCCCAGGTCCAGGTTTTACTGGTTGGTAGGCAACTCGTCCCACACCCTGAAATATTCAGTCAATATACAAATTCAATATGGCACCCAAAACACCTACCTGTTCCGGTAGTATTGGTGATTTGGCACAGATGTGAAGTAAAACGGCGTCCGGTTGGAGGATCTGGAATCCTGGTGGAATAGGGACTTTTTGTGGACCAGGTTTAAGGGGTATTACAGAGAAACGAGGGTTTGCCTGAAAAAACAACAAAGGCAGTGTATGATAATAAGCTCTGTAATTCATCAGAAGCACCACAAAAAAGTAATTGTGACTTTAAACATCCCCAGAGCCATGGTGTCTCTATCGTCAAGAGAGAACATTCTAACGTCTGAAAATGACCATGAAAAGGTAAAATTTCAAAGGTTTTTGTTCCGCCACTCGTCGCAGGAAGAAAGAATGAGGTACGATATGGAGATAAAAATGGGGAATGAATGAGTGTTATATGTTATAAGTCAACAAAATTCATTGGTTGATAAGTATTATAAATGTGAGAGGAACCAGGTATGATATACTTGCCTCTTGTGTTCTGAGAAATTGAAACTGTTTTGGTGTAGGATAATCTGTCTTATTATATAAACCTGTCCATACTCCATACGGATCATTGGATAAACCACTTACAATATACCCCACTAACATCAACTCTACAAAATATATCATATATCAGTACAACTCAATATATCATATATCAGTACAACTCAATGTATCATATATCAGTACAACTCAATATATCATACATCAGTACAACTATATACAATATATCATTCACCAGTACAACTCATTATGATATATCATTTATCAGTACAACTCAGTACAACTCTATGCAATATATCATACAGGAGTACAACACTATACAGTGTATCATATATCAGTACAACACTATACAGTGTATCATATATCAGTACAACACCATACAGTGTATCATATATCAGTACAACACTATACAGTGTATCATAAATCAGTACAACACTATCTATACAGTGTATCATACATCGGTACAACTGTATACAATATATCAGTACAACCCTATACATAGGCGTAGGAGCCGGGGGGGGGCGGGGGTGGCATTTGCCGCCCCAAAAGTTTATTTTCGGGCGATGAAAAATTTGACGACCTTTTTTGCTATTAAAGTTGGGTTCCCAGATAAGTATTTATCGGGTGGTTATTGCCTATAAAAGTATGACAATTTTGGTATATATGGAAAGAAGAGATACCCAATCTTACTAGAAAAATACTGGATTCCCTGAAAAACACTCATGGAGCGTAAACAGGACAAAAATGGCGTTGAAGGCTGCACGCGAACTTGAGTGATTTGTGTACATGTTGAAAAACTTTATGAAGAGTTAGACATACAACAATTTCTGGGGTAAAAATCACGGAAAAAGACGCGGGCTGTGGATAATCCGAGAATTTAATTAGGATTCGATATTTGTAGTAAATAGTCAGCGCTTACAGACAACATCGTCTTGTGTATGCAATGCATTCTCCCCTGTCGTCTGCCACCGTTGCCATTGGTTACGGCGAGGGGTGATCGCCTGACGCAAACATGGTCTCTTTCGATAGATTTTTATAGCAGGCTATTCTCGTCAATTACAATGTTTTGAGAACGATTTGAAGCAAAATTATGATAAAATAATTAGTTTGAATATGTTTTTAATTCTAATATATCATCAAATCACCCAGTTTGTATCCGGGAACCCAACTTTAACATTTAGAGAAAAAATATAACTAACTTATTTCTATGAGATCCACACTGCCCGAAAAGTATTTTCCCGTCTTTTTCTTGTCCACTGCATGTCCGAAAATATGCCTGAAGCTCTTTTATGATAGGTATGCCCGAAAAATTATATTATATTGATTATATATAATCAATATTATATACTATATATTGATCATATTGATTTCGATATATATACTATATTGATTATATTATATTGATTTTGGGCAATTTTCTCTTATGCCCCCCTGAATTACTTTGAGCTCCTACGCCTATGACCCTATACCTATATAACATATATCAGTACAACTATATACCATACTAATTGAACTCTATATTTACCACATACCTTGTGTAGGATCTGGTGGATTAATATACCAATCTAAATCTAACTCTCCATAACTCGTACCATGATTTGAATCATCGCTATCGTATATTAATAACGACATCTGCCAACTAAAAATAAAATGAAATGACTACTATTCAGCACTAACCCTGCCGATTAGACTGGCATCTGATATAGTATGCTGTGAGTGACATATTGTCTGGACAGAAATGGGGTAAGAGGGGGAGAAAGAGAGAAATAGGTCATTCCGGGACTAACATATGGTTCAATTTTATTGGAATAATTCGGTACCATGTAGGTCTTTATTTTAACAGAGGGAGGAAACCAGTGGACCCGGAGAAAACCCACATGGTTCAACAGGCAATCCTGTTCCTTGTCACGTACAAGCGGAGAATCAAAACCAACCCACTTCAATGACGGACCTTGTGACTTTACGTAGATAGATCATCCAATCTCCCACATCAAACTGTGACTTCCTGGTTAGTGAAGATTCTACTGAACACTGGGGGTAATTAATGTATTTCCCAATGTATAATGCACAAATTATTTTATTTTCCAGAAGGGATGTATTGTATACTTATTTAAACGTGCATTATGCAAGGGCTAAATCAGCACATTGTAAGTTTTTATTTAGGCTTCAGATGTTATACAAATTATTAATTAGACCAGTATTTACATGACAAGTTCAAAATCAACTCTGTAGACCCTCGGATGGTTTGGATTTAAACAGTCGTCCATTTAAGATTAAATCAGTAAATCGCTGACGAAGCTAACATTCACCATTACTCGGTGACATCATGACCAGAAACTGGTGATGAAGGGCCTGTCTAGTGAGAGTACTATTGCTATTCAGAACAGTACTTGATAATCAAGAATATGTGGGTGGAGTTATCATCTGTCAATCAAACGATCGGTGCAGACACAGTTGATGTCTATTTCTAGTCCAAACTTCGAACTGTGACACTATTAGTAATATTTTTTTTATCATCTATTTTTGAGTGATTATAGCAAGAATGGCCAACTCTTCTTTAAACTCTTAACTAATGTATCTTTAACTGTATATGAAAGTTCAACTTACCTGTCGGACGTTGTATTATCGGTAGGTATGTGTACAGTAGCCAACGCTCCAGTATCTGTATCATTTCTGATTGGTTGCGTGACATCTAAATAGATTAAATAAACTAAATCTTAGAACCCAGATCATACCGATTTTTTAGTGTGCTTTGATTGAGATCTTCCATGGACAGCCTTTCCTTCTAGTCTTTCAAGACATCTTTTACATGCACGGGTTTCGAATCGCCGGTTGTACGTGGCAAGGAGTAGGGTCGCCTGTCCAACCTCGTGGGTTTTCTCCGGGTACTCCGGTTTCCTCCCACTGCTAAAGACCCCTATGCGCTAGCGAATTATTGAAATAAAATTAAAACATATGTTAGTCCCGACGAAATGACCTAGTTTGTTTCGAGTGGACGTTAAACCCAATTTTTCTCTCTGTTTACATGCACGACTGCACGCCAGCATTTACGTAAGACCTTACTTTTTCTCGTCGAACTGTCAATAGGGATGAATCTCCTTGACAATCACAAGGATCAAACCGGTGATCTCCTGGTGAGTGAGCTAGCGCCCTACTCACTGAGTCATCATGGCTCCTCCTACAATCTAAATACGTATATATTAAACTTACCACCACCAGTACCAACAAAAACCTGTTGATCTCCTAATAAGGATAACATACACATAGTACCATATATGGGTTTCTGTATAAATGTGGTGTATGGTTGTTTGGTATTATTCATCTGAAATCTGGCCAGTAGGGTGCGCTGCGTAAACTGATGTGGGTAGTAACTAAGGAAGCCATTGTCGTAACTAAGTAACTGGTAATTTATAGGAAAGTCAGGATTTGCAACGAAAATATTTTGATGTTGTGCAATAATCTGAAATAAAAGTCGAAAGAAGATAAAAACAACAAGTAGCCTAGTTAATCTCCTGATGTTGGTGTAGAATAGTCTTAATACATTAGGATCATAAGTTTTGGTGGCTTCTGTCTCCAGCTGATACCTGATGAGAGCGAGAGCAAGAAAGAGAGAGAGAGAGAGAGAGAGAGGGTTTAACATCCATTTGACACAAACTAGGTCATTTCAGGACTAACATACGGTTCAATTTCATTTCAATAATTTGCTTGCGCGTACAAGTCATTTGCAGTAGGAGGATACTGGAGGACCAGGAGAAAACCCTGGAGGTTAGACAGGCAACCCTACTTGTCACGTGGAACAAGGAAATAGAAACCACGCCATGAAGTCGACTAATGATAGACCCTATGATACAACACACATGTGTTAACCCTTATATCCACATCCCTCCGTCTAAGTTGTCTAACATTTGTAATTTAGTTGATAACATTTGTAATTGGGTCAAGTGATGAGGTTGCTGTAAGAAGCTTGACAAGGAGTAGGATCGCCTATCCAAACTCTGGTCCTCGGGTTTTCTCCCAAAGCATGGGTGTACCATATGTTAGTCCCAAAATGATCTGATTTGCGGTCAGAAATACCCAACAACCACTAATAAAGTAATTAAAGTAATTAGCTAATTACCTTGACAGCCATAGCACCATATATGGCATCAGCTCTCCATGGTAAATCTTTACTCCATCCAACCATAGGATCTGATTCACTATTTATATAAAATAAATAAATTCTAGCAAACCACATAATAAAAGAAATAAAACGCTAAAGACCTTCAGGTTGAAGTTAATTATTGAAATGAAGATGTTAGTCCCAAAATAACCTAATTTGTGGCCAGATATATGAAACGCCCTAGGATCAGATTCACTATGCGTAAACAAAATAAATAAATTCTTTCAATCCATATTTTGATCCTATTTTATACGTGGATGGCAGTTGGCTCAGTCGGTTAGATGTTGGCTTGCTAACCCGCATACGGGAGAAATATTGTAAAAATAATTTGCTTATTTTTAGAATTTATTTTTTAAAAAATCTGATTTGATGGCATATCGTTTACTTACTCATTATAGAAAGGTTTGTTGGCTAATGTTGGATATTTTTCACTGATTGCTTTCATTGAGGCTTCTTCCTCTAATAAAACATTCACTGATTTACCATTTCCCTGAAAAATAAAATGTGGGATCAACAACCTCAACGAACAAACATAGCAGGGGTCACGGGTAGGGAGCTGTCATGGTAGCACGTCATTTCGATCCCGCGTCATTTCGGACTCAATACAAACGTCATTTTGTACTCAGTCTGGCAACTTTTCTGACTCACTTGGTGACTTTGCATCTTGATTCCTCTGTTGTATGTGACAAGGAGTAGGGCCGCCTGTCCAACCATCATGGGATTTCTCTGGGTCATCCCGTTACCTCCAACTGCTAAAGACCCCTACGCGCCAGCGAATTATAAAAAAAAAATTGAATCATATGTTAGTCCCAAAATGACCTACAATTTGTGTCACATGGACATTAAACACTATTTCTCTCACCTTGAGAGAAGCGACGTACCTTTCTATGTAATGAAATAAAATCCATTCTAACTCCAGTTTCTCCCGTAAAATAATTTGTACCATTGACCACATGGTTGAATAAAAACTCGTCATACTTTCCATGATGATGAGATTTTAACAGTAAATCATCGCATCCACCTCCTGGTCCACCAAATATGAGGTCAGAGCTTGCGGCCATTAACCCCTCACTCGTTGCATCGTAATAGTTGGCAAAACCTGGAATATATTTTACAGTCTTAAAAAAGGAAAAGGATTTTTAATTTTTTGTGATAATAAAATTTGAAAATCGACCTGTGTATGTGTGACTAGGATACATGTGAAAATCAACCAGTGTACACGTGGCTATTGGCCTCTGCATGTGTAAAATGTGTCCATGTGTAAAATCGACCTGTGTACATGTGTAAAATCGACCTGTGTACATGTAGCAATCGACCTGTGAACATGTGAAAATCAACCAATGTACATGTGAAAATCCATCTGTGTACATATGCGAAAATTAAGCATTGTACATATGCGAAAATTAAGCAGTGTACACGCGAAAAATTAAGCCATGTACATGTGAAAATCGATCTGTGTATGTGTAAAAATCGACTGTGTAGGTGTGAAAATTGTAAAAATCGACATGTGTACATGTGTAAAATTGACCTGTGTACATGGAAATCAACCAGTGTATGTGTACAATTGACCTGTATATTTGTGAAAATATACCTGTGTAGGTGTGAAAATCATATGCGTATGTGTGAAAATCATGTGTGTACATGTGAAATTAACCTGTGTACTGAAAAAGTTGATTTATAAATACCTTGAAGTGTTATATTCATATCAAAGTCCTGACAATTTGGTTCATTCCAATTCTCAAAATTCCATGTTTTGACATAATCCAAACCAAACATCGCTGAAATAGATATATAATATAAAAAATACACAAAGGCTGACTTCATCCACGTAGTATATCAAAATCAAATTGCCAAGGGATCTTTTACCTGCATGCCAATGTCTACACAGGATGGTCTATGGGAACCCTAGTTGCAAGCAGTTTGTGGTGGTCTATCGGAGCCCTAGTTACGGACAGTTTGGAGTGGTCTACAAGAGTCCTAGTGATAGGCAGCTTGTGACAGTCTACGGGAGCCAACCCTAGTTAAGGGCAGCTGGTGACCGTCTACTTGAGACAACCATAATTAAGGGCATTTTGTGACGGTCTACGAAAGCCAGCCCTAGTTACAGGCAGCTTGTGGTGGTCTATTGGAGCTCCAGTTGCAGGCAGTTTATGATAGTCAATGAGAGTCCTAGTGGTCCAATAGTCCAAGTGCTAAAAACTTCAAATGCGAGCCACAGTGAGTAAGATGCTGGCTTCAAATTGAATCTTTTTTTTTAACTAAACAGAAACTTTTGCCGCATTAATTACAGATAAAACCTTACCAATATATCGGGATGCTACCAATTTAATGAAATCTCTCCACATATACACTTGCGATTTATTTTCAAAGTCAGTAAAAATATTCGAAGGATTTCCCATGACTTCAAATCCTGGTTTCAGTCCGTTTATATAAAGCTGCTGAAGAAGCTGATCCAGATAGGTAAAATTATAAACTGGTGAACCAGATGAATATCTAGAATTAAAATATAAAAATATACTGATGTGAGTAGTCATTATCATGGGAGCCACAATGGGTAAGTGAGTAGGATGCTGACGCTCTAGTCTGGAGGTTGGGGTTTCGCTCCTGGTGTTGACCGGGAGAGTTCATCAGGATTTTTACGGCATGGTTTCCCCTTATCAGAGGTGCAGGACGTTCAGATGGGACGAAAAATGGAGGTCCTGTGTACACATTGGCATGTACATAAAAGATCCCTTGGCAGTTGGGATTTGATATATGCCATTCATGGAACACTGCATTGTGTATGCCCATCTTCATTAGCCTAGCTGGAGCTGAACAGTAGGACGTTAAACCCCATTTCATTTCAGCCTTTATCATACCAGACTATGATGAATAATGTTACGTTCTGAGCGCATTTAGTTAGTCTCATTTGATGACATTTCTCTTTCAGTTTTCGCAAAGATTCAATAATACAAAATAAAATGTCTAGACAGAAAAATTCTTCAATCATATTTGCGAATAACAAATTGTAATTTATGATTCTATGGTCATGTGTGAAGAATAATGCCTGGACAGCTTTGTCACCATGCAATTCATAATAATACCAAGAATTATTTTTGTTGATGTCTGGTTATATCACAGGGAATAGAAAATTAAAATTTCAAAACCCAGTTCAAACCAGGACATCATTTGACCCAATTGTGGCCGGCTCATTTCAAAATGGATTAAGAACCCTGGGGTGGACATCAAATTAGGCATACTTTCCTTCCCAGACTCACATTCATCAACAATGTACATAAATCATCATAAAATATCTCAGGTTACCAACTCGATAAGACTGTGTGAACCATTTAAAAAAACCCGTATCGTATCAAATAAAGGTTCACAGAGTCTTGTCAAGTGTGTTGCCTGGGATATTTTATTGTTCCTGTTCTTCCTCGGCTGCATCACTGAGATCCAAACTTGTCTACACTGTTATAGGGACTCTTCCTCAATTTTTGTCCTTTGCAGTGAAAGAGTTTTTTATCGTTACCTTTTTGGGATTTTTAACAATGTAAGTAAATGATAGATCGCATGTTTTACTCACCCCGATACCGTCACGAGATCTAACAACCAATGAATTCTCACTTGTTCTATACCTCGATGTGGAACAGCTCCGATATATGCTAAATTCTGTAACATGTCATTGCTTAAATCAAAAGCATGAGCTTCTTGGTGAGGATCTGGTGGACTGAAAAACAACAAAAAATAATTCTAATTTGGATTAGAAAGTGGCTCACAAAATGAATCTTTTGACAAGAGCAACCAAGCATTTGTTGGTTATAAAATTATTTTCATTCGAGAGGATTAATAAGATGAAAAATAATCGGTGTTCTTGAAGAATAAATATTCAAACTAAGCACTTGATGTTTTTAAAATTGTTTTCAATCCCCTGGAAATAGCAAGCAAAATATTCAAATTGGATACTATTTACCAGAATCCGGTACTTCTCCAAAAATGTTGAAATGGGCCTCGGACATCATCAGAACTGACTTTTAAGGAAATATCTTCCGATTGAGTTTTGACCTGAACACATAAAGCCAGGAGGATTATCGGCAGGTAAGCCATTTTATGTCATAACAACTCAACACCTGAAATAGATGAAACAAAAATTATGTTAAATATTACTATATACCTTTTCATTACATATAAATCATTTAGCACAGCTAGACCCTCATTCCTAAGTGTGTCTCCTCTATTCCTAGGTCTGTCTCCTCCTTTCCTAGGTCCATCTCCTCCATTCCTAGGTCTGTCTCCTCCAATCCAAGGTCTGTCTCCTCCATTCCTAGGTCTGTCTCCTCCAATCCTAGGTCCATCTCCTCCTTTCCTAGGTCCGTCTCCTCCATCCCTAGGTCTGTCTCCTCCATCCCTAGGTCTGTCTCCTCCAATCCTAGGCCTGTCTCCTCCAATCCTAGGTCTTTCTCCGCATCTCCTAAGTCTGTCTCCACCTTTCCTAGGTCTGTCTCCTCCAATCCTAGGCCTGTCCCTCCATTCCTAGGTCTGTCTCCTCCAATCCTAGGCCTGTTCCTCCATTCCTAGGTCTGTCTCCTCCAATCCTAAGTATGTTTAGTTTAATCGTAGGTCTGTTTTGTTCAATCCTAGCTTTGTAGTCTGTCCCCTCCTATGTCTGTCCCTTACCAATTCTAGGTCTGTCCCATTAGATGAATCATACCTATAGAACCGTTCCTGTATCTGCATGGTACCTAGACACAGACCTTACCTTTACACTACCTGTATCTAATAATCTATGTCATACCTATAACTATACCCTTTCTATAGAACCTTACCCTATCTATAGAACCTTACCTCTATCTGTACCCTACATATAGAACCTTACCTCTATCTTACCTATAGAACCATACCTATAACTATACCCTATCCAGGGCATCATTTCTGTAAAACATGCAGGAGTCACAAAAAGCTCTTGCACTTAAATTTCCGGGAGCACAAAAAAACGCACCTGCAAATTTGCTTGCAAGAGCTTTTTTTTTTACCATCTATCCAAATGGTGTATTAAAAAAAAGAAAAAAAAAGAAAACAGATAAAAATACAAGTTATTTATTTATAGATTTACCGGTCATATGCTTACAACAGAAAACGCTACCTTGGACGTTCGAGTAAATCTCTGGCTCAATGCCAAAGCGGGAAAGGTGCGACGTCGTGTTTGATATTCAATTCTATACCGATATTTTAGAATCCGAATTCTACACTTTTCTCAACGTCAGTGTCACAGGCCTGCACATTAAATTTAAAGCATGATTTTGGACACATGCTTTTACTTAGTGGAATCCACGTCAATCCATGTCAATTCGAGTCGGAGACTTACAATTAATCCGGCAATTCGTGCATATTTTCAGTCCGGCCATGTCGAAGAAATTAATTATGATATTCACAGCCCGGGGTGAAACGGACGTGGGATGAAACTAACTGCTCCCATCGTGATTATCCAGACGCTTTCTATATGACCACGACAGAAATTCATAACGTTATATTTATTCAAATTTCACAATCAAAAACTCTTACAAAACTAACGCCGTAACACGGAAAGCATTTAATTTAAAAACGATCAATCGTTTATTACTAATGTAATACTATCACTAATAAATAATAATCTATCGTGAATGCAAACGCCATGGAGAGATTTGACAACCGAGCTAATAATCTTCAACCCAAATGTCTTGATACCATAACAAAACGCACGCTACTGGATTTTGCTAACAAAACTACTCTTCACGATTTTCGGATACAATAATATTTCATTTAACTTTCAAGCTCGACTTTCTTGATAAAACTGTCGAAATTGTCTGAATTTTTAGCAGGAGCTATAACCTGCGCTTGTGTTTTCAACGGTAGCACGATTTACCCAAATCCACCCAAATCTACCCAAATCCACCCAAATCTACCAAAATCCACCATTATTTCAACTGATATCACAATAATTTATATCGATAATTGATCATATACAGTTCTTTCTGTCAAATTGTCATTTTAGATTTAAAATCGTAGCGTTTTTGTGTCAGAATGTGATTTCCACGTAACTTTGGAAGAACTACAAATTTAATGGTGGTCTGCATCCATGTGGTATATACACGAGTTATGTCCCTTACATACGACGACGAAACACGCACGAATTGTTGGATTTTAAGACAAAATTTTAAAGTAATTATGGCATATTTAGCTAAACGAATGATAGTATATTAAAAAACGATAAACATAATTGTGATATAAGCGCAAATAACGTGGTTTTGGGTAGATTTGTGTATTACACGAGCTATTCCCTTGGTTTCGACTTCCAAACTTACTTGGAAATCGCATTTTGAGGGGCATTTTGACAATAAAAAGCTGCGATTTTAAATTAAAAATGTCAATTCCACATAAAGAACGGTATATTATCAAATATCAATATAAATTATTGCGGTATGAGTTGAAATAGTGGTGGATTTGGGTTGATTTGGGTAGATTTGGGGGATTTGGGTAAATCGTGCTACCCTGTTTTCAAGATTACAGGCGCAGACGGGCGCAAGCGCGGAAACGCCCGTCAGAAATGATGCCCTGCCTATCTATAGAACCATAACCTATCTATAGAATCTTACCTGTACTTGTACCCTACCTATAGAACCTAATTACCTCTATCTGTACCCTACCTATAGAACCTTACCTCTATCTGTACCCTATCTATAGAACCTTAATTACCTGTACTTGTACCCTACCTATAGAACCTTACCTCTATCTGTACCCTACCTATAGAACCTGTACGCTACCTATAGAACCATACCTATATATCCTACCTATAGAACTGTTACCTCTGTCTGTACCCTATAGAATCTAAATATAAACTGTTAAATATAAGCAGGTGTAAAGATTTATATAGTTGATGGAATCTAACAGACAATCCATGTCAAGGTAACAAGTCTTATCTTTAAAATCATGATAAATACTACTATCTATACTTATCACTGATCATCACCACGACAACACAGATATGACAATCAAATTGAATAGAGAAAGAGAGGGAGCAAGAGAGTGAGTGAGAGAGAAATTGGGTTAACGAAAACGGGTTTAACGTCCACGACACAAAATAAGTCATTTCGGGACTAACATATGGTTAAATTTTGTTTCAATAATTTGCTTGCTCGTAGCGTTCTTTTGCAATGGGAGGAAACTGGAGCTCCCGAGAAGTTGGACAAGCGACTCTACTCCTTGTCACCTACCACAGGGGAATCGAACCCATGCCAGTTGTCTCAGTGACAGCCCTTTTGATATAAAATTGTGAAGTAATGATTAAAAAGGTATGGATGGTGTTCCATTTACATTATCCAAGCTCCTGTGAGATTCAGGGCCATGCAAAAAAAAGGGGGGCTGGCCAGGTGGTCCCGGGTTCAGTGTCTAATTGCTTGGATGGTGTGTCTGCCCCTCTTTATTTCATTTCTATGAAAATGGTCAATTTGGGCTCTTTTTGTTGGTTGAGCCCATGTTAAGGTAGAAATGGTTCCACTATTGATGTCTTCCGCATTACTCCAGCCACAGTTTAACGTTACAAATATAGTAACTAGGATTAATGGAGCTTTGATCATCCTCATCGAAATGTGGCATATTAATAAATCCAGTAATTGTACCGGTATCCTTAAAACTGTACCTTGTGTTAATATTTTTATCTAATCTATTGAGTGTAATAAAGTTAAGTTATTGTGGTATTACATCTTTACATTACAACAACAATGACAGATGATCCATAACCAGTAATTATGTATCCATAAAATTGTACCTTGTGTAAAAATCTATTGAGTGTTATCATGGACCTTATAATCGTGGTTAAGTGGGCAAGGCGCTGGCTCGCTAGTCTGGAGGTCGGGTGTCCGATCCCTGCATTGGCCGAGAAAGTTCATCTCGATTTTTCGGCGTGGTTTCTCCTTGTCAGTGATGCAGAAGGAGGGCCTTACAAGGACAGCTGCCTAGTCGTTTGGATGGGCTGGAAAACCGAGGTCCCGTGTACACATTGGAGTGCACGTAAAAGATCCCCTGGCAGTTGGAATTCGATATAAGAGTAGGCCATAGCGCTGCTGCCCGGGCAAAATTTCCCTCATAGCACACTGTATGGCGTATGACCGTCTTCCATCAGCCCAGGTCAGGTGCAGAAGAGTAGGACGTTAAACCCCATTTCATTTCATTTCACTTATAATTATAAGGTCCATGGTGTTATATATAGCTTGGGATTACATTTTTACATTAGCCTACACCCCCCGACGGATGATCCATATTATCTAATATACACATCAAGTTTATCATACCGCGGTTTTTATGTCATTCCTTTGTCAACTCAACTTTTTCAGCTTGTAAACAACGGAGTTATTCCATGACTTTTTCTTACAAAATTACAAAACAGCAACAAAGTACCGGTACCAAATAACTAATATTCAGACGATTTTATTTATAATTTGATGTTCCAAGGGAAGCAACTCCATTTAAAGGAACAACATGGGAGACAACCCTGTCATAAAATTGTTTTATTAAAAAAAAAAAAAAAAATCTGAAATGAATGACCCATTTTTGTGTTACTTTTGTTCCATGCAGATAATCTATGAGCCAAATGTATCAAATTTTGCCAGGGGGGCCTGCTGTCTCCAAGATCATGCTGTCATTTCTGTTGCCTCCATGTGATATTTTGTACACGAGACAGGGTATGCTTAACTTATTTTCCCAGAAACTTGGGCAAGTATCACGGTTAGTACTACTAATAATAATAATATCTTTATTTTCAAAGGTGAAAAATTAGGCTAAAAGCCTGTTTACAATTTTGCCCTTTATAACAAAATAAATGAAAAAGACAGTAATAGAACAAGACACTTAACAAATACTCACAAAGCATTCTAATATATATGATAATATGATAAGCTTCAAAACTAAAAGTAAAATGATGGATAATATGTAGTAACTAGTAAGTAGTTGATATATTAAATATAGACTACAGGTTAAGAAGAAGAAATAACATGCTTAGTGATATTTTTCTTAAATAAATGAAGATTTTTAATATTAGTAACTAGGTAACTGTCATATTTCGTAGCGAGAGATAAATGGGATTTAAGGGTCACACAACACTAATTTGGGGGAAAAGCCTTATTTTCATATTAGCTGTTTTCAGGAGCTGCAAGTAACGTAGTAGAGAGCAGAGCAGATACAATTTACGTCACTAAGGTAACTAACACAACACAGACTAGGTAATTTTGGGACTTACATATGATTCGATTTCATTTCAATAATTCCCTTGCACATATGGGTCTTAAAGGGACTATCCCGTTTTAAACGGAGCCTCAAAAATAAAAGTCAGAGTACGTATGAAATTTAATATCGAAGACTGGTGTATTTACCTTGTCTCAAAATTTCAGCTCAAAATACTGAGTCGTTTGGGTGTGAACGTCAAAACTGCTTATCCAGACATGTAACCCTTTTAAGAATTCGGGTCTATTGTTGCGTTGATGACCTGATAATCGACTCCCGCTTATTGAGAGGTATATATAGTGAATGACCCATGTACTGTACTTGATACCAGAAGGTAAATTTCACCTACACATTGTTTTTAATAAAAGAAGCCTGGTTTTACGTAGACACCGTACAATACAACTTGGGACACTTGTTTCCTTTCCAGATGAAGACTGACGGGTTTAAGTTATTTGAAAACATATCACAAATACTGAGTTAGTTTCTCTGCCCTTAGGTAGAGGATTTTAAGCAATTTTAACAAAAAATTAAGCAGTTTTATTCTCCAAAAATTTATCGGGATTAGCCCTTTAAACTGTGGGAGGAAACTGGAGAAAATCCATGAAGTTGGACAGACAACTACTTGACACATAAAAGTGGGTGTGTCGAAACCATGCCACTTGACTCAATGACAGACCTTACGACCTGACCTTCCAGGTTACACTATCCCCACCCCCCCACAAAATGAAACGAAATTAATCAGAATGTTAATAAACAAAGAGAGAGAGAGAGAAATGGGGTTTAACGTCCGCTCGACACAAACTAGGTCATTTTGGGACTAACATATGGTTTCAATTTTATTTCAATAATTCGCTTGCGCGTAGGGGTCTTTAGCAGTGGGAGGAAACCAGGGTGCCTTGAGGAAACCCACGAGGTTGAGAAGGTGCCCCTATCTCAATGCCACATACGCTCACACCAGGGATCGAAACCACAGCTAGAGGTCGAAGCGCAGCACTCTAGACCACTAGGCCACCCCCCCCCCCCCCTGTTAATAAACAAAGAACGCAAAGTTAAAGCTCAAAAATAATTTATTAAACAATTAATACTTTCAACATTTAAGTTCTATGATGTGTCGCTAACAGTTGGAATTCACTTATCTATTTAAATACAAAACAACTAGTATTACAACCAAAATAGTTAACTTTAATATACTAAGGAAAAAACAAAATATATGACCAATATACAAATGAAAGCGAAAATACGATAGTGGTAATACAGTTTAAAGTATGGTAGCTAAGTCTCTAACTCAGTATCATCCAAAGAGTTACACGTTGAAAACACAAATTATTTGTCAATTCATTTTACCATGGTGTGTTTCAATGTCATTTGTACCAAGTGGCCAGAAAGAACGAGGCGAGACATATTCCTCAACTTATGTCAAATGGTGACGCCATACATTATCTGGAGAGTATGCTCAATAGACTGGAATAACCAGACATTAGAAATTTCTATTTGGTTGAGACTCATGCCGCATTTTGCTGCACATAATTGATTTGAAATTAGAGTCAAAACAGAAACAATTGAACGTAATTCAGTTCATATACAATCAAGATTACATTATTATATGCGTTGCGAACTATTTGGGTCAATTTCTAGGTCCCAAATATTAGCAATTTAGCTCCTTTAATCTGATCGCAGAGATATAATGTTACCCTTTGTTAATCTCAGGTAAAACTTGCCAGCCATTAACCAGCATGAATTTGGTTGTTTAGCTCTGTCCCCTGTGGCTACTGATTGGCAGGATTTCGGCCGGCAAATTTTACTCAAGTTAAATTAAGGGTAAACTGTATCTCGGGATCGAGATTGAATACAGTTCTACAAAATAAAGATTTAAATATCTTGTTAGTGTCATTTTTATTTCAAATTATTGTGAAGCACCTATTATATTTTCAAGGAAATATTTAAATCGTTAATCTTTTTTACATTAATATAATGCAAAGCATTCTGGTATTAAAATATTGATATACAAATTCAAACATTTCACGATTGGTGTTTTTGAAACGGGACTAAATAGCAAATAACTACATTGTTTAGTGTTAATATCTACGTCATCATATTGATGTTCGAAAGACTTGAAATGTCAATAACGATGGTTACCATTACTGGGGCCTGGAAATACAGTACCAGTCCCAGACAACCACTCTTGTGCCATTCGATGTCTGAATCAGGGTTTTTTCTGTGTTCTTTATTTATTGATTTTATTAACACATGTCTAGCACAAAATTCAAAATAACAAGGTACCAACGAGTCCATTAGTTCCTGGTATTTTGTAATGAAATGAAATAGGGTTTAAGTTTAACTTCCTACATCGACTGGGCAAATAAAGAAGCGTGGCATTCTTTAAGGACAACTACACTAAAATCAATATTTCCAGTCCTTCTTATCAACAAGTTACTGACACACTTCAGTATACAAAAAATCACAGTCTATGGATTGCTCAAATCTTTAAAGAGAACTGAAATTATAATTCAAGAAAAACTTATGGATGTGGATCCTGTTTTCTATAAATCATCTTTGAATTCATTGGATTTCTGTCAGATGAAATCCATGAGGATTTTTGTAAAAAATTGGAATAATGTTTTAGGTTCAAATTGTTGAGAATCTTCAGCAAAATATGTAGATTGATTGTATGTACTGTTGCATGTAAAATGCACCAGGTGAAAAGCCTGCATCAACAGTGATCTTCAATAAAATCTTTTGATGAACCTTTTTTTGAATTCTACAATATGAAGAATTCGCTAAAATAACTTGCCTAAATTCAGTCCAATTCATTTGTAAGTGTTTGCTAGATTTGCATAATGGGCTGAAGTAACTCATGAAGGACTCAATTCCATCACTCTTCTGTGACAATCTCTTCCTAGTACTAAAGCTTATATTGTAGATATGATCATTCAGGGTCTTAGAAGGTAGTATTGAATTAGGAGACTTATCGCCAAATAAATGTAAATGTGATACCAACTAAAAGTTGGTATTTTTGGGAAAATGTACCGTAGAGCTTCGGATATTTGTACAGGACTAAGATAAACATTTCTCACTAATCTTTAACTCATCAGATTCCAAACACCAGGAACGACTGCTTCAATACTAGAACAATGTCAATTTTACGCCCCCACCCTTTCTATGAATGGCACATCGTATTTGTTTCTTTGATAACCTTGTACATTACACTTCAAACAGTTTATGTTAGTTAATGAATTAATTCATTGTTATTTATAGCTTAATATTGGTAAATAGCACAATTCTCAAATAACCTGCCATACATGTACCAAATTAAGGGACTGCTGCTTTCATATAGTCGATTTTAACCCCCATCTCTGATTCAGTGATTGGCACTTTGGGTCTGTTCTACATTTTACTCTTAAACCGTTTTTGTTGTTAATGAATTAATTTATTGTTAATAGTTTTACGTTTATTAAACAGCAATTCAACTTTATGAATGAATTCCATTCTGTTCCTCTATATTGTATTTCTCAACAGTTTGATGAAAATATTCATAAAGTTTTGTTTTAGAGTTTATTTTAATCACAGACATGTTTGATCAACTAGTCATATAGTTTATTTTTTCCTGAATGATTTTGATGAACAGCCATCATGGAGCTGACGAGCACTGAATATTGATAAACTTGTCCCGAGCAAGGTCAACAAAATGGCTGACTTTGCTATCCACGTTCCTGATTCTCTTGGAACTTGTGACACCTCATCCTCCTGAAAAAAAAGAATATTTACAGTGTGTGAAACAAGAGAGAGAAAGAGAAATGGGGTTTAACGTCCACTTGACACAAACTAAGTCATTTCGGGACTAACATATGGTTTAATTTTAATTCAATATCTCGCTTGTGGGTAGGGGTCATTAGCAGTGGGAGGCAAACAGGGGACCCGGAGAAAACCCACGAGGTTGGACAGGCGCCCCTACTCCTTGACACACACATGTACAACTGGGGAATCAAAACTACACCAGTTGACTCAATGACAGACCTTATGATACAATACAACGAACATACGCTAACCATTCGGCTATCCAACCCCCCTCCAAAAAGATGCACAATGTGGATCAGCCATATTTGTCTAATAATATTGTTTGGAAAATGGGACAGGTCAACCTTTTATGGCACAGATCATGGAAGAGTCCAAAATAATTACCTGGGCAAGTCTTAGGAGTGGTAATCCTGATTTAGAGAACTGCCGATTAAAAACCAAACTACCAACTTTCGAAATTGACGAATTATTCATCTTTTATGTTTCTGTTATTTTTTTCTGAAAAAAAAAAATAAATAGAGTCCTTTTTACCAACAAATTATATTTTTGAAGGCTCTATTATGGAGCTGGATCACTAACCAGGAACACTGAAGATTTCTGGGTTTGATCCTGTTGCTGGATAGAGTGTACTGAAAGGAACAGTGTCTAGTCGTTCAGATGGTACAAGAAAATGAGGTTGCATATATTATACACATTTGCTTGCACATGAAAGAACCCTTGACAGTTGGGATTCAATGAAAAGTACAGAGTAGGTATGTAATTGTAAGGCGTTAAATCACCATTCCATTTTATTGGGAAAATGGGTGAATGACAGAAAATAAATAAATGGAGAGTAGTTGAACATGAGGTCTATATAATGGATATAATTTTTTTCTGAATACACACACTGTCAATGAATCGATGATGTAATAGATCTAATGCCAACACCGTACACGTGCTCAGAGCGTGATTGAACCCACGTTGTGACATTGACAGTTGTTAGGCTACGGTTTCTAATCCAGAAAAAGAAAGTTAAAATGCAACCATTTAGTGAAATATGAAAATCGAAATACAAAATTAAAACAATGTAGATTCTGTTGTCGGAATAACTGGACCGAATTTTAAATTTACTAATTAATAAAAAAAACAGAAATTGGTTTTGTAATTATTAAAATTTGTTCATAACTGACGGAGTTTCCGATTCGCAAAATGTTTACTTCAATTACAAACATAGCAGTTCATAAAACTGGCTTAAAATCAGATATCAAATTCATCAATTATCAATAAATTGATTTTTTTTTCATTTTACACTGTGAAATAATAAAGAATACTCACAGACTACAACTTTAATCAGCGCTTTGCCGAAAGCATAACCTTAGTCGTCGTCCATGTTGTTTAAAAGACCTTCACCTTGAACTGACCTTAAATCCTAGACTCGTTTAACCAGTTCCTATTTTGATTTTTAAGACGAAGAAAAAGTTAACGCCCCTTTCCAGCGAGCGTCACAAACTTGAAAGCCACAAAGCTGTTATAAAAATATAATATTTTTTTCTATTTTTTTTTTTGAAAGAATTAATGGAAAGCTAAAATAAATGAAAGATAGAAAATGGTTTCTGTAAAACAAATACATATACTCTGGCTCTTGTAAGATATCCGTTAAAAGTTACAACTTAAAGGGACAATAACACTCTTGCTGGCTTGGCAGCTCTAGAAAATAAATAATAGTCTTATTCTAAGTACTAGATGTTTATTTGTCCTACCTGTTGTGTAAATTAGCCATTATATCATATTTTACTTGTTCAGACAGTTCGAAAATATTTTAAAATCCAAGTCACATTTGAAAAGGTTTACGTTAACCTTTTCAAATCATGTAGTTGAATTTTTCCAATTCTTTAAATTAGGTGTGTTTAGATGAAATTTGTATCATCGATTAATTTGAATATTGTAAAATAATACAATTTGTTGGCCGGAATAAAGATTGGGACATATTATTCAATTACAACAAGAGTGTTATTGGGGCTTTAATATAATAAGCGAGATTAGGATGAGCTATCGAATATTTGATTGGTGTAATTTAATTTTTTGCTCAGATTTTTATAATAAATGTCCCCTGTGTCTGTCCCCTATCTCCCCTTTTGCTTGGCATTTTTTGTTGACTTTTTTGTTTAGCATGGATGAAGTAGCTTTTAATGGATAATTTCTGAATATTCATTATTTTGAGGATTGGGAGGCAAGCAAAAACGAATACCCACAGGTAAATCATATACGAAAATGACGTCACTGACATTGAAAAAAAATCGAGATAGTCAGTCAAAAAAACAGGCCATGATTTTCACATTGAAGTAATTACACAGGAATAATTATGGGTCTTAACCCTAATATTGGACTGTTTTAAACACGAGTTGTATCCCTTTAATTAACGGACGGTAAAATCGTGCAGGTTTTACGGGCTAAATGTAAACAGTAAATAATCGATCAGCGCCTGGATAACCGAAGATTTAATCGCTTGACATGGCGGCCAGATTGGTGGAGATTAGTAAAAGCGCGGTCACTTACAGCGTTTAAAAACCGCTAACAACTGAAAGGTAAACAGTTATTTTAACGGATTAAGGTGAGTTTCATTTACATGTCTGATCTGGAACCGTTAATTAATCGAATCATTGTAGATAATGGAATAATTGTTGAAAATAAACATTGGCGTGCATTGAAATTTACAGAAAATAGAAATTGGCACTGCCACGAAAATGCCAATTTACTGTTTTCAGCTTTTGTTACACACATTTTTGTTTGTGACATTTTCTTTACCGCTTACTTTATGATTATGAAAAACCACCACAACAAAAACACATATTTTGTACACACGTTCTTAATGTATAAGCTTATAAATATAATATAATATTGCGCTTTTTATTTATGTCTTTACATCCCTAGATGTTATTATTATGATTATGTCTATTGCATAATTTACATGTAGACTGAAAACGGTGTTTTATGTAAAATGAATCGAATATTCAAATAGTAAAGTCTTCTTTCTAAAGTGTCCATTATTTTAGGACAAGTGAATCTTAACTTTGTGAAAATTCTTTAAAATCTGAATCATGCAAGGTTTGGGAAAACAAAGTGCTTATACTATACACTAGGGACCAGGTTTCATTCAGATTTGATGAAAAAAGGTAAGAAACTTAGCTTACCATCTAGAATCTAATACACATATTCAGTTTATAGATTGCCATCCAGAAAGTGTTAAATACCATCAAGATTCATCAAAAAATGCCCAGTTTGTGCTACCATTTAGTTTAAGAAATACCGTTTAGTTTTGACATCCATCATCTAGTTTATGACCATTTAGCTTAGTTTTGATATTGGTCATCCAGTTTATAACCCTTTAGTTTCATAAACTAGACAAATGATGTCAAACTAAATGGTAGCACAAACTGGGCGGTTTTTGATGAATCTTGATGGTATTTAACCCTTTTCTGGATGGCAATCTATTAACTGAATATGTGTATTAGATTCTAGATGGTAAGCTCAGTTTCTTACCTTTTTTCATCAAATCTGAATGAAACCCGGTCCCTAGTGATAATAAATTATACTGTTTTTGTCCTGTTTAGCAGCCATCCCTCAAAATAACCATAAATGTACTAGGGAGAGGGATTCAGACATTTTTACCAAGATGCCAGGCAAGGCAGCTAATTTTCCTTGTTGGTAATTGTACGGGTTGCTAAGGCTGATAGTCATATAATTAAGACACCGTAGTAATTAAATTGGTTTATCAAGTGAAAGGATTGTTTAGATAATACCTTGATTAAACAAATATTTTAGATCTTTCTTTTTTGTGGTCTGTCCTCCAGGTCGGACCCTGTATACTGTGTACATTTACTATGACTGTCCTTCAAGGACAGCTTGATATACTGGACACTTTGTTATTTATTGATTTAATGCCTGGTGTTGGTTGTGATAACATGTAATTGTAGGAAAACATCGGTGGAATTAATTACACTGTCGGTTTAAGTAAACTATATGTTAAACAATAGCGAGAAAGAGGAATGGGGTTTAATTAATGTCAACTCGACAGAAACTAGGTCATTTTGGTACTAACATATGGTTCAATTTTACTTCAATAATTTGCTTGCGCCTTGCATGCAGGGGTTTTTAGCAGTGGAAGGAAACTGGAGGCATCGCAGTAGAATTAAAATTCTTTAATTACACACATGCAAAGGTGTACACAGAGTCACAGACCTTCTTTTATTTATCCCATTCGAAATACTAGACACCGTTCATTACCAGGCCTCAGTCCCACACAACTGACAAGAAGAAGTCACTCTGGAAAACTCTGGGGTTCACAACCAAAACTGGGATCTGATCCCGTACCTTCATTTAGTGAGCCAACATCTTACTTACTGAGTATTTACTGACCCACTGTGGTTCTCACCATGTAAACACTCCCACATCATAAAATGACATCAATAAAATGTGGTAAATTTGCTGAAGAATAAAAAAAAATCACATGAGAAGCATGATGTAAACAAGACTGTTTTCTGTTTTACAAAAATTATAAAATGTACATCGGAAGTGGATCCATATTATTAGAGTTTTTGGCATAAGTCACATTTTATATATAGAACTTATAAAAGGAATGTTAGCAAAATTTTCATTTCTGGTGACCGAAGTCGTTGGAATGTTCAGTTTGTTTACAGTAAATAATGTTTTTTGCGCACATGATAATCGACGCATGCAATAATTGGAATACCTGAAGATTAAAACAATATACAAACGTTGACAAAATATCATAAAATTTGTACATCAAACATGTGGGTGCACGATTGTTTGGTTTAGAAAATTCCTCGGATGTAGGTTCAATAAAACAAAGATTAAGGAATGTTGTTTATCAATGATTCTATATTAGTTTAAGATGTCGTCCGGTGACAGATACACAGGTACGGAGATTGAGAGCAAATCGTCGAAATCTTTTCATTTGCACTGGTCAGTGATTTTGTTTTTGCGAAGAGAGATAGGGTGTCTAACATCCACTTAACACAGTCATTTTGGGACTAACCTATGGTACAATTTTATATCAAGAATTTGCAAGGGTTCGGGGAAACTGAAGGGAGAGAGAGAGAGAGAAATGGGGTTTAACGTCCACTCGACACAAACTAGGTCATTTTGGGACTAACATATGGTTTCATTTTATTTCAATAATTCGCTTGCGCGTAGGGGTCTTTAGCAGTGGGAGGAAACCGGAGTGCCCGGAGGAAACCGACGAGGTTGAGAAGGCGCCCCTATCTCCATGCCACATACGCTCACACCAGGGCTCGAAACCACAGCCGCAAGCCAGAGGTGACCGGCCAGCTAGAGGTCGAAGCACGGCACTCTAGACTACTAGGCCATCCCAACCCCCCTGCAGTGGGAGGAAGCTGAAGGACCGGGAGAAAACCAACGAGGATGGAGGCGACCCTACTCCTTGTCTGGTTGTCTGGTTCAAGCTTGGAATCAATGCTACTTCACTTGAATCGATGATAAAACTTACAATTGAAAGCGCACAAATTAGACCATTTGCGCCCCCCTCCCTCAAGTTACTTTGTGAAAGAAGATATTTGTTCTTAATTTCCTTGTCAGCGACTCTCAACACTAGATGTACAAATGGTCACATCGAATACTAATTTTGCTATTCAAATACTGATTTCATAATTCAAATACTATTTGAATATTCAGTCATTATTCAATTATTATTCAAAAAGTCTGTCATTTTTCAAATGCTGTTTGAATGTTGAGTTATTCATTATTCAAGTACTAGTACTATTTGAATATTGTGTGTGTCATTATTCAAATACTATTCTAATATTTTGTCATTTTTCAAATGCTATTCAAATGTTTGGTAATTATTCAATTGTTATTCGAATATTATGTCATTCTTTAATTGTTATAAACACAAAAGCATATTATGGAACACAATTACTGTTTTAATTTTTATTCAAAATATTCTGTCAGTATTCAACCGCTATTTGAATATTCTGTGATATTTTTCTTTAGATGTTATTGATCTATTTAAATATTAATTTAGGCTCAGTATTATATAGTATACACTGTACTACTGGTATGTTTTACATGGAGATCCAAAATGTTGTGATTTTCATTCTGCCATGTTTTGGTTTTAAGTGCACAAATTATCACCATACTCTCAACATTCCATTAATCTATAAAATATTTATAACCGTAGCAACCAGTTCACTTGACCAGTACCTGGCTATAAGTATAAATTCTTGTCCAATAATAAACTGAGTGCCAAAGATGCCTGGAGGAAGGTCATAGAGTTGTTATTGGTGGTTCCACTATGATACAAGGTAGAGTGAAATGATATTTTTATAAGTCTATTAGGTGTTTGTAATTAGGTGATGATAGCTGTCAGGATTTTATACTGATAATGACCAGTCTGTAGAAAGTTTATTTATATATCTTCCTCTCTCTCTCTTAAACTTCAGCTTGAGTTTGGAACTTCTCTTAATTAACATACATGTATACTGGTACATGTATCTGTATTTCATGATACCAGAGCTGGTAATGGAACCATTTCTTATCAGTTATTTCAGAAACTGGTATAATTAATATATAATGTAGCTAGAGAAATGTATGAAAAAAATGGTACATAAAATGAAAATATGGACCGGGGGAGGGGGGGATGGTGGGGTAAGATCCTACTGTTCTGCCCCGCCTGGGGCTAATAAAGACGGTTATATGCCACATGCGTTCTATAGTTCAAACTGTCAAGTTATCTGGCCTTGGATTTTTTTTGGACCATCTGAAGAACTAGACCCCTATGATCAGGCAAATTATTGAAGTAAAATTGAACCATGTGTTAGTCCCAAAATGACCTAGCTTGGGTTGAATGGACCTTCTACCCCTCCTCTCTCTCTCTTTCTGCATGTTATTGTAAAGTTATCTTTTAATACTTGGAATTCAACAAAAAAATGAAATTTGAAAGTTTTTAATATTTTTCCTGGATTGACAAAATAAACGAGTAAAAACTACAAAATATATGGTTATTTTATTATGTTTAGAGAGGATTGTGTCAGCAGCAGTGTTATTCTGTTATTATATTATCATAAAATGTTAGGAATGTGACTCAATTTTTATAAAAATTGTTAAAAATCAATATTTTACCAGTTAACAATAATATAAAGTTTCATACAGTACGTAGGCAGATACATGTAGGGTAAATATATAATATAAAGCAAACACGTCCTGGAATTTATTAATATCTGTTGGACCAGATTAATTAAATGATTCCCAAAGCTACACTTAGGAGCTGGTTTAAAGTATCGTTTATGTACATATACTGCAGGCTTTTCTGTCCAGGGCCCTGTTTCTCGAAACAGTGCTAAGCAGTAAGCTAAAATCAATCTAATATTATCCATTCTAATTACTAAAATTTGGATTTTATCTTTCTTAAAATTTTAATGAAACAGGCCCCAGGGATTCCGGATTGTGCTTTTTTAAAAGTATTAATTTGGTTGGGGGTGTTTAGTGGCCAAATGGTTAAACACATTTTTAAAGTTTAGATCCTAAGGTCCTTCATTGAGTTATTGGGGTGTTATATGGTTGAATGATCTAACACATGTACTTCAGTTCATAAGGTCTGTCATTGAGTTAAGTGGAGTGTTAAATGGTTGAATGATCTGACACATGCACTTTAGATCCTAAGGTCTGTCATTGAGTTATTGGGGTGTTATATGGTTAAATGATCTAACACATGTACTTCAGATCCTAAGATCTGTCATTGAGTTATTGGGGTGTTATATGGTTAAATGATCTAACATATGTACTTCAGATCCTAAGGTCTGTCATTGAGTTAGTGGGGTGTTATATGGTTAAATGATCTACATGTAACATCATGCACTTCAGTTCATAAGGTCTGTCATTGAGTTAAGTGGGGTGTTACATGTATATGTGGTTGAATAATCTTACACATGTGCTTTAAATCATAAGTCAATGGCGTGGTTTCCATTCCCTGCTTGTACGTGACAAGGATTAGGTCTACCTGTCGAACCTCAAGGGTTTTCTCTATGTCCTCCGGTTTCCTCCCCACTTTGATTGAAATAAAATTTAACCATTAAATGAGTCTCATTTTGATCAGTTTTAAACCAATTAAGAGAATTCAATATGTTTATTTTTATCTGAGATCTTTCTCTTAAAACAGTTAAAATTGGTTACTAATTATTTTAAGACGGTTGAAATTGATAACAAATCATGAGAATGTTTTAGTGGTCTACAGGTATTACAGTATTTACCTTAAGGAAACTTTTCGCTTAATTGACTTAATAAAGGTAAAATTGATTACCAATCATGAGAATGTTTTAATGGTCCAGGTAAAATGCCTTTATTATTTACCTATAGATATACCTACAGTCAGAACATAACCATAACTTCATCAACAGCTGGCAGACTTTCTTTCATAAAATCTGGCACACGGCCAGAATGCAACAAAACTTCACTGGCTAAAGAAGATCTAATTTCCAGCTAGCGAATGTAGAAACTGAAGGTAGATTTACAGTAAATGGTATGTATGTTCATGGAACAAGAATCGAGTGTGTGTTAGACATTTTTCAACATTTTTGCCAAAAAGATAATGGAGTTTAGTAGGACTGTTTTTGAATAGTTCACGGAGAAAAAGAGAGTGAGGTCGCTAGTTATTTTGTGTTTACTAAAACTAAATGATACAAGGCCTGGTTTCATGATAATAGTTATTACAACTAAGGTAGGCATTCTCTTTTATGTGCCGTTATTTTTTTTCACGTGGAGTACGGAAGGTGATTCATTGAAAGATGAACGCTAATGGTTATAGGTGTAGTAGTGTTTATATCGAGATGAGTTAACTTGTTCTATCTTGGGACTAGGTCGCGGATGTTGTTTCTCAAATTTTGGCACCCGTTATTTTTCGAACATTTCATGCCGCGGAGAGGACTTATTTCTTCAGGGTGTAAGTTTTTATCTAGAATTTTGTTATTTTATGCATGGTTTATGTCTGGCGGTATATCGTCCAGTATATGTACATATATATAATGGAATTTGAAAAGTTAATAAAACACAATTTATGGAATATATTGTCGTAGATTAATATTAAATCAAGTAGGGTATAAATAGGTATATTACCATGCTAATATTAAATAGCGTATTAAATGTGCATATTACCATGTTAGAATTAAATTGTGTATGATTTAAATGTGCATATTACAGTGTTAATATTTAATCAAGTAGTATAATTGCCACAAATTGAAATCACTCTTTAATTTAAAAAATAAAGATTTGAAATGACTGATGACTCATTAGTTTGAAAAATAAAGACTTTAAATTACTCTTTAATTTAAAAAAATAGAGATTTGAAATTACTCTTTAATTTAAAAAATACATGTAGAGCTTTGAAATTACTCTTTAATTTAAAAAAATAGAGCTTTGAAATTACTCTATTTTTAAAAAAATAGAGTTTTGAATCTGATTTAACAAAATAATTTGAAAAAATCAAATGAAATTACTCTGAAAATCTAGGAATTAAAATATTACCTTTCAGTGATTATATGATTTTAATACTGTTTGTGATTTAAACTTTGATACAACAAGAAGTGAAATTAAATGAAATGGGGTTTAACATCCTACAGCTTTTGCTCCTAGGGGGGTTGTGATGGCCTAGTGGTCTAGAGTGCCGTGCTTCGACCTCTAGCTGGCCGGTCACCTCTGGCTTGCGGCTGTGGTTTCGATCCCTGGTGTGAGCGTATGTGGCATGGAGATAGGGGTGCCTTCTCAACCTCATGGGTTTCCTCCGGGCACTCCGGTTTCCTCCCACTGCTAAAGACCCCTACGCGCAAGCGAATTATTGAAATAAAATTAAAAACCATATGTTAGTCCCGAAATGACCTAGTTGTGTCGAGTGGACGTTAAACCCCATTTCTCTCTCTTTCTCTCTCTTTGCTCCAAACTGAGCCATACAGTGTGCTATGAGGGGAAATTTGCCCTGACAGCAGCACTACGGCCTACTCTTATATAGAATTCCAACTGTCAGGGATCTTTTAAATGCTTGTAAATTTGTACATGGGACCCCGGTTTTCGTCCCATCTGAACGACTAGACAGCTGTCTTTGTCAGGCCTCCAACAAGAAGTGAAATAACTGGTATAGAATATAACTTTATTGTTGATTAGATACAAATGTAAGTTAAATTTACTGAAGGAAACATGTAGATTATAGAGAAACAAGAAACAGATGTTTTAAAACGACTGTTATATTATTTAAAACATGTGTTATCGTCATCATCTTTTGTCTTACATTACCATATGAATAGCAGCAAACTATCTTTACTATCTTCTTGTAAGAAAATGATAATATTGTGGATAAAATGAAATGAGATTGTGAGATGGATTTTAATGTCCTACTCATACTGTTCTGCTCCGAACAGGGCTAATGAAGACAGGCATATGCCATACAGTGTGCTAGGAGGGAAATTTTGCCCAGGCAGCGGCAATATGGCCTACTCTTATATCGAATTCCAACTGTTAAGGGATCTTTTACGTGTATTCTAATGTGTACACGGAACCCTCAACAGCATCTTACCCACTTAGCCACCGTGACCCCCTGTGCAGGATGAAGGGCCTGGCAAGGACAGTGTTTAGTTGTTTGGATGGTACATGTATAAAAAAACAAGGTCCTGTGTAGCCTACACCTGCTTGATAGTTGGAATTCGATAGAGTAGACTCTAGTGCTGCTGTCAACCCCATTTCGTTTCATTAGTAATAACATTGATTTTAAACAGTATCCAAGTTTTTATGGCTTGATTCATGTTAAAGTCTACTTACATTCAATATTTAATTAAGAAAATAAAACCAAATAATCTACAAGGTACTGGTAAAGTGGTAATACAGTGGCCCAGGTTGTCAGTCAGTCCGATTATAAAGTAATGACTGTGCTAGTGAAGACATACATACACCATATACAGTGTGCTATGCAGGACGCCACCCCAGCGTGATGAGGTTATGAATTATATGTAATGTATACAAGAAGTATATTGTACAATACATAAAATATACATGTACACTTTGACAGTATTGTGCTTTGTAAGGAATTCAAAATCTTTCAGTCATTGAGTCAACTGGCATGGTTTCAATTCCCAGTTGTAGTGACAATGAGTAGGGTTGCTTGTCCAACCTTGTGGGTTTTCTCCGAGTCCTCCAGTTTCCCCCTACTGCTAAAGACTCCTACGCCCAAACGAATTATTGAACTAAAACTGAACCATATATGTTAGTCCCAAAATGATCTAGTTTGTGTTGAGTGGAGTTAAACTCCATCTCTCTATCTCTCTCTCCCTCTCTCTCTCTCTTGCTCTCTCTCCTCTCTCTCTATTCTCTCAAAATCTTTAAGAGAGGATAACTTATCTTAAAAGCATGGCAGAATCACTTATCACTGAGTTAGATTGTGAACAAATAAATCTACCATAAAGTTGTAAAAAACTGATCCAGAAGAGTTTATAAGTTGTCTTGTACTATTATGGGCAAGTCTCTTGAAATGATGCCATGGCGTAACTGAAATGGAATTTTAATTACAATAGGTGGCCGAGCCTACTATTACATGTATATCAATGTAGGACTAGGAGTATGAGTACCGGTATATATTTTTAATGACTTCCATGACTTGAAGTCTGTTTACATGTAGCTATGTTTACGACCTGATTAAATTACGATCATGGTAGATTTTGTAATACATACACATGTACACCAAGGCAACCACAGCCCTCAGTTCCCCATTTCCAATGTCCACATATTTATCAAAAAATGGATTTTTCAGTACCCAGTTCTTCTGTACATGTATCTAGGTATCCAACACTATCTCCTTAAGTTTTGATCTACATGTACATGTAGGTACCGTACATATGTACCTCAATCTTCCCTTTAATTATCTAGGTATCGGGCCATTCCCCCTTCCCTCTTAAAGTTCTACCTTTGTCTAGGCACCCCAACTTCCCCCCCCCCCCTATTTACTATGTCCCTACCAGAAAAACATGAAGCCCTGTTTACAGTTCTCTCCCTAGCATTGCTCATACATGTATAACAAAAGAAAAATAAATTAGTCGCAAGAATATAATGTTGACAAATCTTTAGACCTCATTAAATTATGACTAGACTGCACTTTCAACATATTAAAAACAATATAAACAACCAAATTAATGCACGATTCACATAAAATATGTACGAAGTTGTATCAGTTTGTGTATCAAGGTGTAACATACATCGTAACCAGGTTCGTAAAACATGATTCACAGCAACAGCAGACGGGCAGTCGTTTACCTGATCTATCTACCATCCATTAAACGTAGCAGACGCCTTCGTCTGTTTCTGGCGTCAGGTGATTCACAAATCCAGTTTTACCTTTTTGTGTTTTTAAATGTCAGCTGCCAATCATACTGTGAATTGAGTTTATAAAAGAGAATTTCAGAGAATTCCTAGAAATAGCAGAAGTGATTTGGTACCAGAGAGTTTCAAGGTTTGTCAGGAATTAATGGAATTCTTGTTATGTATGGTAATGAGGAGTTGTGAGGGAGAAAGGGAGGGGGAGTGGGTGAAAGAGAGGGAAGGGCAGAGAAAGAGGGCACTCAATTCTGGTTATTTCGGGACTAACATGTACATGATATAATTTTATTTTGATAAGTAGGAGTCTTTGACTGTTGGAAGAAGGAAACTTAAACATACATGTTCATGTATTTATTGATTGGTTTTTATTATATTTTAATGGGTATTAGCATTTTTGTTTTAATAGCATTTTGTTTTAAATCTACCATTAATTTTATGTAAGAATGTCGGAGCTAAATCTGCTTGTTGCAGGTCTTTATTCTGGCTTCAGAATTTATATGAATTATTTAAACATTTATTCATGATCTACATGATCTACACTTTAGACTAAAGATATTGAATGAATTAGAATTCGAAACTTTAATTTAAAAAAATGGATAATCAAGACTTTATTTAGTATTGTAGTAATTGTACTTGTCAATCAAGACTATATTGTCAAAACACTCACAACTTCACACAGAATAGATTAATATGACCGAAATGTCCAATGTATTCATTATCTTTTTTTGAACTATTGTAGCAATTAAAATTTATGATAAAATCCTGTCTCTTTTAAAAAGTCTAATACTTTACCATATAAACCCGGTTGGGCAAACAAGTGATGTAATGACTGACAACGGTAATTGAACTATTGTAGCAAGACCAGCCAGCTATTTTTCTAAATCTTACATAATGTATCTGTCATTTAGATTGTACATGTAGGTAAAAAAAATAGATCTAAAGGAATTTATAAAAATAGAACTAATTTGTGACTGACGGTCATATTTGTGTCTTAGAGCAGCAGCTTGGTTTGAATTCTTATAAGTAGATATTAATGTTAAATTTTTATAAATAGCTTTAATGTCGGGGGCTGTTAAACAGGACAAATTTTAAATCTAGTACAGATTAAAGTAATATACCTTTAGGGGAAACACCAACAATGTGTGTGAAAAAAACAGAGCAGCACAATGAAAGAAATTCGATACTAAAAATAGTTAATAGTTAATACATCAATCACAAGAACACCCACACCTACATGGAGATCTATTTCTGATCAATTGAATAAACTCAATCATATTGAAAACGTTATACATGTAAGTAGACATATCATATATGTAGGTAATATCACCAGCGAAGTTTGACTAATTGGCTTATTATATCATCTCGACCAGCAGGTAAAGTGAAAGTTGACTTGACGTTAAAACTGACAATATGATAATATTTAGCATGGATTAAGTCCTGGAAAATTTTATAGGTAATATAATCACAAACAATGTTTGTCTGATTAACTTATTATATCATCTCGACCATTAGACTTGACATTATCATTTCAACTAACAAGTAAAGTTGATCTTGATTTGACGTTATTTTTTTCACATTTAAAACTGACAGTATGGTAATACCATTTAGCATGGATTAAGTCCTGGAAAATTTGTTTTTCCTGAAAAATACCAATGAAGTGCTTAGACTTTAGTAACATATGGTACATGTAATAACATTCACTTATACACTGATCGTTTTGGTGTATTTGGTTCAAAGAAAAGTCCTTAGGAATTTTGAAATCGTTGGGAAGGTCACAACATAGGTTAGGGTTAGGAGAGGAGAATCACTGGCTGTGTGGTCTAACTTTTTCCTGGAAGCCAGCAGGAATCTAACTCATTACTGCATCTATTTGACTCACAGTTGATTATTGTACTGTCTATCACTAATCTTTCGCATATAATGATACAGCGCTCACATGGTAACCATTCGGCCATGCGAACTGCGGCCCGTGAGTGATTAGGGAACAACAGTCTTAGATAAATCTTTATGACAAACATCTTTTCTCTGTGTGTGTGATATAAGGTTTATTTTGTTTGTTTAATATATTTAAAATGTTTGTTAATAAATGGTTAGTTGAGAGCTTTCAATTTTAATGGTTGATTTAACAAGTTTATAAGATACACTATTAACTTCTGTTTTGGTGCGAGTAAATCACTTCTGTTCTTTTGCCATCTTTGAAAATGTCCAAATTTTCCGAGATAGTCTCTCGTACACCAGAGAACTTGTTTTGAAAGCGAAATTATTTTGGAGCTTTGTGTATGGAATAACCGTGTTTTAGAACGTCGGGACTTTGACTTAAGTAGTCAAATTCAGAACATATTGCCGATCTGACTTAGTCTAAGGAAAAATGCTGGAATTAGAACAAATGGCCCGAACATTTTGATTCGATTTGAGCAAAGATCCAACTTAGGAAATCTGACTTAAACGCAGAAATTTAATACGAAAAACGTGCAGCATCAGAGGGTCCAAACGATTTTATCTGAGTTGAGCGAAGATCCGAGTTCTGCGAATCCGACTTATGCAAAGTTTACTGTAAATAGTTATTAGAGAGTTTACACTTTAACTGCACACTATATGTAGGCCTGTGTAGTAACAGCTGTATATGAATAATTGTATATTTATATAAAAAGAAGAATTTATAGATTTACTTGTTGGAAGTCAGGTGAGTCATACCAATAGTTTTACCTGTATAAGCTTATTACAACATTACCAGAGTCTTTAACCAAGTTTTTCGTTGTCAGCGATTATAGAAGAACAGATAAAACCAGCTGTCTGATATTTTCGAGGTGGGGTACCCTTGATAATTAATCGATTTGTTCACGTAATGTTCATTTTATTGTTTACCTTGATTTAATGTTTAATTGTCAAAGCGAGTTTAGATTTAAATTGTTGAAACAGCCAAAGGATATGAGTGGGTTTTGTATTGTTTAATTATCGAAATAAGTTGAGAGTTAGATGGTTGGACCAACCAAAAGACGACATCGTGGTTCTTTCTGTGGTTGAAATTTAAAACGAGTTCAGATTTAAACAGACGAAAGGACATGGGTGGGTTACGGTATTTATTGTTTTATCAAAACGAGTTGTGAGTTAAGCTGTTGAACCAGCCAAAAGACGACATCGTGGTTCTGATTTAAGATTTAAATTGTTGAACCAGCCAAAGGACATGGCTGGGTTTTGACTGTATAATTATTGAGTTAGATTGGCGAACCAGCAAAAAGACAACATGGTGGTTCTGTTAAAATTTGAAACGGTTTCAGAATTAGTTTGTTGAGTTAGCTAAAGGACAGTTGGTGATTTGTCCTACATATATTATAAATGGGACATTATTTGATGAATTACATATAGTTGGTGGACTAGTTTTTGTGTTGTTTACAAGTTGTGCTTTGCTTTGTTCTATTTAGAACGGGACTGGAATTGTTGAATTAATTAAAGGACAGTAGGTGGTTTTTATAGGCCCACATTTTCATATAGACTGTAATGGACATATATTGTCGTCACCTGTGTCCGTCGGGCCATCTGTCTGGGCGTCCACAATACGGGTCACAGTTTTTATCCGATTTTGATGAAACATACATGTAGGTTTATACCTATGTCCCAAACATTGTATGAAAAAATCACATTCTTTTTTTAAGCTTATTCTCTATCCATCTCTTGCAAAATGTGGATGTATCTTGCATGGCAACTGCTTGTTATGTTGTTGAAATTGTTTTATTTTGGACTATTTTAATGTGGACTTGAATTGGTTATTCAGACAGACAGTTGATGGACAGTGGTTTTTATATTGTGCTTTGTTTTGTACTATTTTAGCTGAAGGACAGTTGGTGACTTTAAATATTGTTAAATTTGATCGGTATAACTATCAATTTAAATATGAAGATCAGGAAGAGAATGCTTTTTATATGCTAACAACATGTTATATTGTTAAAATTACAACCAGAGTTTATTGTGTATTACATGTATATATTAAACAAGACTTGAATAGGTGAATACAGGATATTTAAATTGTGTACTATATTAAACGAGACCTGACTAGCTGAATCAGGTAATGGACTCTTTTTTATGTTGTTGAAATATTTTGGATGGTAAGATTTATATGAAGCTTATCTGTGAATATCTAATTCTGCTATTGTTTCATTGCTTATCATAAAAGGAAAATGTTGGGGTCTAGCAATTTTATATACAGGAATGTTACAACTGGTTAAAACAGTAAAATAAAGTCCTGTAGAAATCAATTACTGGGAGCTATGTTTCTACCATCAGTGCGTGCTGTATCATAAGGTCTGTCATTGAGTCAGCTGGTGAGGTTTTGATTCCCGATTGTACATGTGACAAAGAGTAGGGGATTATGGTTGCCTGTTCAACCTTGTGTGTTTTCTCCGGGTCCTCCCCTCTGGTTTCCTCCCACTGCTAAACACCCCAGTGCGCAAATGAATTATTGAAATAAAATTGAACCATATGTTTCTGTTACATGTAGTCCCTGAATTACCTAATTTGTATTGAGTGGACTCTAAACCCCATTTCTCGCTCTCTCAACCATCAGTGTGCTTGAAAATAATAAGAGAATAATTGTAGCTCCGATTAAAAATATAGTAATTATTTTCCATCTAGTATACTTGTGTTTAATATGTTTAATTGTTAAATGCCGTTTAAACAGTATGGCTAAACACATTCCAAATGCTATACATGTATAAAGAGATCTTTGCTATGGTTGATTTGTCACAATGACTTAAAGAAATCAGTTATTGTCACTGACTGGAGTAGAGAGTGGTAAGGCACATCGACAGACGACTGTCTATGAGTGTGACAGCGAAAAGTTGTTATGTGGGACTGTTAGCTAGGCTTTATCGATTTGAAACAGATAGAGAGAGGAAAGGGGTTTAGGGTCCACTTAACACAAACTAGGTCATTTCAGGAATAACATGGTTTGATTTTTGCATGGTAGGGGTCTTTAGCTTTGGGAGGAAACTGGAGGACAATAATTATGTTAGTCCCGAAATGATATAGTTTGTGTCGGGTGGATGTTAAACCCCATCCCTCTCTCTCTCAATCAAAATAAGTCATCAGTTTTGTAGAGAATGTGCTGTGTGGGTAATTGAAACAAACTAATGCTGGCAGATCAGTGTAGATATATATATACATGTATGTACAATATAACTTGGCTGATTGTCAAACATACATCAAACTGTTTTTATGAATCATATAGAAAATACCAGAGTTGTAATATCAGCATTAGAAACACAAAGGTCATGAATTGTAACATCAGTTTTAGATACACCAAGGTCACGAATTGTAATATCAGACACCAGTCATGATTTGTATTATCAGCATTATATACATAAAGATCACAAATTGTAACATGAGTTTTAGCAAACACCAAGGTCATGATTTGTAATATCAGACACCGGTCATGATTTGTAATATCAGATTTAGATACCCACTGGTCACGAATTGTAACATCAGGTTTAGATACAACCAGGTCACAAATTGTAATATCAGACATCGGTCATGATTTGTAATATCAGATTTAGATACCCACATTTCATGAATTCTAATAGTAGTTTTAGATACCCACTGGTCATGAATTATAATATCAGATTTAGATACAACCATGTCATGAATTGTAATACCAGACTCCGGTATTTAATGTCATACACCGGTCATGAATTGTAATATCAGATTGTAATATCAGTTTTAGATACACCAAGGTCATGAATTGTAATATCAGACACCGGTCATGATTTGTAATTTCAGTTTTAGATACCCACATTACATGAATTGTAATATCATCTGTTTTAGATACCCACTGGTCACCGAATTGTAATATCCCTTGACAGTTCAAATTCATAGAAGGAGTTGGTTGAGGTGCTGCTGTCCAGGAAAAATTTCCCTTATAGCACACAGCATGGCATACATTATGTGAATGTCTGTCTTCATTAAAGGAGCTAAATCGCTATTATTTGAGACCTAGAAATTGCCACAAATGGGTCGCAACGCATATGATAATGTAATATGAATGTATGCAAACTGATTTACATTCAATCGTTTTCGTTTGTAAGTACTCTAATTTCAAATTAGTTATGTTGGGCGAAATACGCCAGAAGTTTCAATCGAGTTGCTATTTTGAGTGGCTATTTGATTTGGTGCAATGTTTCTAGCCTCGTTCCTCGAGTCTCTTGCTAGAACTGGGGTTGAAACGCATTATGGTACACGATTCGTGTACCAATGGTAAAATGTTTATTTTGTTTTAAATATTGGATATCAAAAGCCCCCCCCCGAATGCCGAAGATTTTGGACGATATTAAGTTAGAGACTTAGCTACTTAATGAAGTTGGTGCAGAAAAGTAGGACATTAAACCTCATTTCATTTTATTTCTTAATTCTGAGAAAAAAAAAGGGTCTCAATCGTTTTGTCCACTTTGCTATAATATAATATTTAAAGGGGCATCATTATCCCAGGGATGTTGTTCCAGCCATCTTGACTGCTGACAATCAAATTAATCGGCTGAAGAAGTGACAAGTCAGTCCATTACGAGTCATAAGGTTAAGAAAACACAGCAATTATAGAAGATTATCTACTATTGATATTTCAATTATAGAAGATTTCAACAAGATTAGAACACACGACCATTTGATATAATTTGAAAATAGGAAAGCAAGGCTAAGACTTGAAATACCAGTATCTTGGTTATGATAATAAACAATCCGTGCACACATCTTTGTCAAAACTACAAACGCTGATAACTTGACTCAGAATAACGTAATTTCAATGAAATTTTCAATATGTATTCATTTTGAATTTTGTTGATTTTTTATTTTAAGTAATATTTTTATTCGGATTTCTATCTGAATAGGGATTGGGGAACAGGCATAGCCTATATGTATATTATACCCCACTCATTTTGCATGATCTATATTTGAGCTTATTATAGTAAGAACGGACAGCTCTTTATCTAAATCTTACATAATGTATCTTTAAGAAATAAAGTAAGTAATCTGATTATATTATAAATAGATATTGGCTGTAAAATACAATTGCAAATGACAACCAGCAAATTTAAAATCCATTAAATCACTGTAAAGTGTTAAAAGAGGAGGAGTTTGTGAGTGATTGACAGCATATATTGATGAAATACAAACTGTGAAATTCCAATGTCCTTGTATGTACATGTTACCATGGTATTGTAAATTATAACATTACAAGCTGTTATAATAGATTCTAAATAATCAGTTCAGTATCATCAAATAATTATCAGTTACCTTTCTTCATGTGGACTGTATCTGTGTTTGATTTTTTAATTTTGAATGGTGGGTACTGTTGTGTCTCGTAAAGTAGCAGCAAAATATATATCGCAAGTCATTGTTTTTGATGTACATGTATGAAAAAAAGAAATGCAGATTTTTTAGTTTGCTTTATTTGTCAATCACGGTGGCTAAGTGGATAAGGAGCTGGTTCGCTAGCCTGGAGGTCGGGTGTTCGATCCATGCATTGGCCGAGAAAGTTCATCTCGATTTTCCGGCCTGATTTCACCTTGTCAGTGATACAGAAGGAGGGCCTGACAAGGACAGCTGCCTAGTCGTTCGGATGGGACGAAAAACCGAGGTCCCGTGTATACATTGGAGTGCAGGTAAAAGATACCTTGGCAGTTGGAATTCGATATAAGAGTAGGCCGTAGCGCCGCTGCCCGGTCAAATTACCCTCATAGCACACTGTATGGCGTATGCCCGTCTTCCATTAGCCCAGGTTAGGTGCATAAGAGCAGGACGTTAAACCCCATTTCATTTCATTTCATTTACCTTTCATGTTATGTCATTGAAAAGATATTTTGAGCCTATTTTGATATTTTTGTTCATACAGTGGTGGTTAAAGAATTGTTGATAATTCTGATGTCAGTTTTTGCTGATTTATATAATAAATAACAATCATGCTCATAGCGCATTCAACAACTACAGGCCTACAAAGGTCTTTTGGCTATAAGGGTTTTTTTGTTAGTGAATTTTGAAAGGATTAACTTGGATGTGAATATTGAACCTACCTGATTTATTGCCATGTTACCATATTTGAAGATAAAATAATTTGAAGATAAAAAAAAATAAAAATAAACAGTTACAGTTGAAGGCGGTTTAAGTAAATATTTGAATAATTTTAATTAAAAATACATTATTCACCATGACAGGCTAATAACGACTCAAACCACCAACATTTATTTAACAAGTGGATATTGGAATGCGAAAATTTCCAACTGAAATTGTGAATCTCAATAACTTATCGTATGTCGTTATAAAATCTGTTGGGTAAGGAAATCGATTCTTGGAATTGTTGAATATTTCATGAGATAAAGGGAATATATTTCAATAGCTCATTGTCGCATAAATTGAATTTGTTATCTAGACTATTATGGAGTGCAGAATGGTTAACGTCTTTGAGATTTGATAATTCTGTAAAGAAATAAAATGGTAATATAAATATTTGAAAGATTGATCTGTTATTAGGGAGACTTTCCTGTTTGTTAGTTAAAGGGGTATTAAATAAGATTCAGATTAAGAGCCGTTCTCACTGTATTTCAAAAATAGATAATGCCAATTTAATATATAGGTTTGATAATTTCTTAACTAATTGCGCTCAACCAATTAACGGGGTTTTTTGGGGTCCCTCCCCCAGAAAAATTTGGTAAATTAGATTCAATTTGGTGCATTCTGACGTATTTCCGGAAGGTAAATTCCAAAATTACAGGTCTAAAAATCGCCAATAAAATCGCATAGATTTAAGTTTCAAATTTTCAAGTCTGAGCAGGGGGGGTCTGGACCCCCCCTCTGGATCCGTGCCTGAGATGTGTCCATTGATCGTAACCACTGTACTTGTTGTTATCTCCATTTTTAAGTTCAATGATTAAATGGCCGAACTGTTCTAATCTACTTAAAACTGACAGGTGTAAGTTGTTTGAAACCATATCACATATTGAGTTAGTTGCTCGACACTCAGAGGATTTTAAGGGATTTTAACACAACGTTAAGCAGTTTTATTCTCCAAAATATTATTGGGATTGACCCTTTAAAAGGTGTAAATAAGGACTTAATGATCTATGATTTTTGGTGTTAATGAATAAGCAGTTACGAAGTTAGTTGAATTATTGATATTACTGGTGGATAATGTCAATCAGAGAGTATTGTTTCTAGCTAGAGTCGTGTCTGTGTGTGGTGTAACCATGGGCTATGTTTATAGATGTTGTTTTATCCTACCATCTCTAGCCTGTATACACTGACACTGAATAGAACCGAGGAATCTCTACAGACTCACTGAGTACATGTAGTTGATGACTGCAGGTTCATGTACATGTAGCTGTGGAGGATTATTTCGTTAAATTCATGTGTGGATCTAACTTTCGTAACCAGTTTTATCATGGATTATCTTAATTCTTGTAAGTTGACACATTATCAATCATTTACATTTTTCAAATAAAACAGTTTGTATTGAAGACATTTACCAGTAGGCACTAAAGTTTGTTACACTGTTTGAGAAAGGAGAGAGAGAGAGAGAAATGGGTTTAAAGTCCACTAGACACAAAACTAGGTCATTTTGGGACTAACATATGGTTCATTTTATTTCAATAATTCGCAGTGGGAGGAAAACTGGAGGTCCCGAAAAAACCCACAAGGCTGGACAGGCGACCCTACACATTGTCACGTACAACCTATGGATCGAAACAACACCAGTTGACTCAATGGCAGGCCTTATGAAATCTTGTTATACATCTTGGGACATCTATAGATTGGTCTTTGGGAGGACAGCTTCTAGTCGTTCGGATGAGACAATAAACTGAGGTCCTGTGTACACATGGGCATGCACATAAAAGATCCCTCCCTGGACAGTTGGAATTCAATAGGCCATAGTGCGGCTGTCCGGGCAAAATTTCTCTACACTGTACGACGTATGCCCGTCTTCATTAGCCCAGTTGGAGGAGAACAGTAGGATGTTAAACCCCATTTTATTTTCAGGTTGGTCTTTGACATTTTGTCAATCAAACATTGATTTCAAACATGCTTTGTTCATCTAATATGTTGTCATGGAGAATTTTCTTTTATTGCTTCAGTACAGGTGTTAGCTTGTCGAGTTTATGCTTGAATTCACCGCTGGTTCGATTCCTGACAAAACAATTCTGTCAAACTAAAAGAAAGTATTCCTATACAAGAAAAAATAGATGTTATTCTGGGTATGGTTAGGATAGATATTTGGCAATCTTGTTGTTGTATTTTAAGGAGTCAGTTAAAAATGGTTATTGTTCAAATTGGGGCCAGTTCCAGACTATTTTGTGTTGTAGTCAAGAACATCTATTTGCATCAACCCACACAAATTGCCATTTCAGATTTTGATTAACAAATATATTGTAGAGAATACATTATAAACATGTAGGGTAGTCAAGTTCTATTTAAGTCATATCTGATGTGCTGTTAGCCTGGAAATTTTTAGAATTCCTAGCAGTTATATACACAGATAATGTATTATTACATACAATAAAGGTCTGTTATTCTATACAGCAGTGGGAGAGAGAGAGAGAAATGGGGGTTAACAACCACTAGACACAAACTAGGTCATTTTGGGAATAACATATGTTGCTATTTCATTTCAATAATTCGGTTGCACCTACGGGTCCTTTAACAATGGGAGGAAACTGAAGGACTCAGGGAAAACCCACAAGGTTGGACAGGTGACCTTACTCGTTACCATGTATAACCGGGGAATCAAAACCATGCCAGTTGACTCAATAACAGACCCCATGATACAGCTCACATGTGCTAACCATTTGGCTATGCAACAATTACAGCAGTGGAAAAATTGAATAGGCTTGAAACAATTTTTGGACTAATATTTCTTTTATGATTCAACTCTGACAATATTCTAGTTTCCAAAGGAATTCCTTGTCAGTCAAATGATGTGCACATACTTGAATTATTTCTTCATCATTATTAAATACTGTAGAAATCACAGGTAATGATAATTATCAACTAATCAAGTTTCTAGTAGGTAGTGTCAAACTCGATCAACACTAGATCTCTTTAGCACATTCAGGAATGGACATAAATCTCTTTATCACTTCCAGGAACAGGGTGGGTTATCTCCACTTTATCATGTCCAGGATTGACTGTAAATCTTTTTATCACATACAATAATGGCTGTAAATTCTACCCTGTAAGCATAAATATTAATTTTGAACAGGTTAGATTGTTGTAACCTTGATGTTTGATATATATATAGTTGTTGAGTTATTAGACATTGTTGACATAAAGATGAATGTTTCACCAATGCTGCACTTTGTGGGATAACAAATCTTGCCTGAAGCAGGTTTCTGGCTAACCTTGGAATTCTAACTGCCAAGGGTTATATTATTACATGAAAATAAAATGAAATGGGTTTTAATGTCCTACTATTCTGCTCCGACTGGGCTAAGGAAGACGGGTATACGCCACTCTTATATTGAATTCCAACTCTCAAAGGATCTTTTATGTGCATGCCAATGTGTACACGGGACCTTGGTTTTTCATTCCATCCAAATGACTAGATAGTTGTCCTTGTCAGACCCTCTGTCCTGCATCAATGATATAGAAGCAGTTTCTCAGCCAATGCAGGGGTCGAACACTCAAGAGTAGCGAGCCGATGTCTTAGCCACCGTAAACCTCCCATGATAGTTTCTTTTAGTAGCTTGGTTTATAGACAATCTCTTCTTGTGCAGGACCAAGGGATTTTAAAAAATTTTTGGAGATCTTTGTCAGTTTGGAAAAACATAATTTTCTTTCTATGCTATTTGACAGTTAGATGTTGGGTGTGTTGAAAATACATTGTTTTCGAAATTCGAGTCAGATTTGCCAAATATTATACTGACACACTTTATAGTTGTAAGTATTAACAGAGATAATAGATGATGAAAAGAACAATGTGTGGATGATATGAAAGTTGGGTGAAATCGTCAAATCGGAATGAATTCAAATCAGGGGAATACATGTAACTACAGTGTATCATTGATGTTTTAATTTTGTTTTCTTCAATTAGAAAAAGTTTGATTTTATTTAATAGTTTTTCCTTTGTTTAAACTTCTAAGTTTGGACAAGTTCATCTCTAATTTAAAAATGAATAATTTGAACTATACTAGAAGAATTATTTACTAACAAAGTTTCTAGAAATATTTGACCTTGACTTGATGGTATTTATAGACTGTAAATTTGGCAAGACACATAACTCAATAACTGGCAAACTGTGGTTAAAAAACACAAAAACTAGTATAAATAATCACCTTAAAATAGATGATTTTATACCTGATACTTGTAGGAGTGGGAGAGGCATAACTAGAATAAATATAAACTATACACATATCTATCGAAAACAGCTAGTACTGATTTATTTAGGCAACGTTTCGAAGAGTATTCTCTCAACGTTTTCAAGCTAATTTAATATAACAAAATTTGAAGCAACATTTATACTAGATAAATCAGTAGCGGTTTTCCATAAGTATGTATAAAGCTGATTTACCTGCCCAATTACTAAATGCCACATAGGGTTTAACATCCACTCAACACAAACTAGGTCATTTCGAAACTAACATATGGTTCAATTCTATGTCAATAATTTGCTTAGCAGTGGAAGGAAACCTGAGGACCCGGAGAAAACCCACGATCTTGGACAGGCAGGAGAGACGACTAGAATATATTCACCTTAGAATAGGATATACCCAATACCTGTGGGTGTTGAAGAGGCATAACTCAAAAGTGGCAAACTGCCGTTAAAGTTAAAAACACAAAAAAACTAATTTATATATAATCACCTTAAAATAGGTAATTTTATATATAATCACCTTAAAATAGGTAATTTTATACCTGACATACCTGGTTGTTTTTATCATCTCAAGATTTTCTAAATTAAAAGGTTCAAGTGTTTCCTGGCAGAAGTCAAAGTAACTTTAAAATCTTTAAAATCAAGGGGATGAAACAGAATTGAAATGATGTAAGGCTTAACACGCTTTACTTTTCTGCACCAAGCAAGATAATGAGATATGCGGTGTGCTATGCATGACTGAAGGAAATTTTTGCCCCGACAGCGGGGGTTACTAGATGTACCTACTCTTATTTCAGTTTCTGTCAAGGATCTTTTATGTGCTGTCAAGGATGAAATAGTCATATTCATGTAAATACAATTAGGATTTAATACCGCCATTTTCACGGTAAGAACAACACCATTATTGAATTCTCAAGGTCTGTCATTGAGTCAAGTGGCGTGGTTTTGATTCCCCGCTTGTATATGACAAGGAGTACGGTCGCCTTTCCAACCTTGTGGGTTTTCTCCGGGTCCTCTGTTAGTTCTTAAATAACCTACATGTACATGTAGTTTGTGTCAAATGGATGATAAATCCGATTTCTCGTTCTCTCTCTCTCTTTAATGTACATGTACATGTGTAAATATTGAAGTTTGGTCTATTTTCTGGGGTTGGTTTAAAATTAACAAATTATGGAATACATGTATATTTATGACAAAACCCAGAATGTAAACATTGCTGTGTACATGTATGAAGGATGTGCTGTGTTTGCATAGCATGTGATGACACCTAGACCATTGTGTCCTGTCTCTCTTGACGAAGTCTTGGTAGAGGGAAATACCCTTTTGTCCTGGAGAAAGTTAAAATGTCAGTTCTGGTGTTAAATTCATAAACAGAATTTAATGTTGATTCTGTCAACCATTTGAACTTGTTGGTTTTGACAGATAAATGCCAGATCGTTTCTATTGTTGTCAGTTAAGTATTTTTGTAATTTTGAGACTAACATCTGGTCATTTTTCTATGGCTATGTGAGATAGGAAAATTTTGCCTGTTTCCACCTTCTTTTTCTGATTTCCCAACTTTCATTATGATCATCGATCACTTTCGATTTCTCTTTCAAAAGTTTAAAGTTTTGTATTGTTGATGTTTTCCACATATGGGCTGTATCAAAAATTCATAAAGTTTGTCAATGAGTCAACTGGCATGGTCGCCTGTGGAACCACAGGAGTTTCCTCTGGGTCCTCCAGTTTCCTCCCACTGCTAAAGACCCCTATGCGCAAGAGAATTATTGAAATAAAAATGTTAGTCCTGAAATGACCTAGTTTGTGCCGAAGTTAAACCTCATCTCTCTTTCTCTCCCTCTCTCTCTCTCTCTCTCTCACCACAAAAATAACAAAATATTGATTACTCATGAATAATGCTGTGTTGACTTTTCATTGATGTGGAAATAATTATTGATACATGATATGAATTTCAATCAATACGTTTACTATTGATTAATTATCACTATAGATCAATATGAACAACAGTTGACCTGATTGTTGTCAACTTCATAAATACAGCTAATAACCAACATTAATAATCAACGTTCAGGGTTGATAGCAGACTGCCTAGTAAAATAATCACGTCTCAGCTAGTAGGACTCAATTTTGCTGATGTCCAACGCTAATGACTGGCATTCTTAACTTTTAAAAACACAGATAAAACAAAACAACAAATCAGTACCCAGACAAAATGACAGGCAAAATAGGAACTGTGCCCAACAAAGCTTTCTCAGAAAATGTTAGGATTTGTTCGGCACAATTCCTGTTTTGCCTGTGGTTTTGTTTGGGTACCATACGGATTTTGTTTTTTTATCTATGTTTTTAAAAGTTATAAATGCCAGTCATTAGCCTCTACAACTGAAATCCTGATATTCAGATTTCTACAAGGGCAGCAATAAAGTAAAAGATTCTGCAGTAATATTGGTAAGCTTAGTTATCATTCTTTCCAAGATATTTTTAGCACACAGAAAATTGATTGGTAACACAATAATAATATGTATGAAACCCCAGTGGCTCAGCGAATAGAGCACTTGTTTATTAATCTGGAGGGCATAGGTTCGATCCTTATTTTGGTCAAGAAAAAATTCCTTATTGTATAAGTCTAGGCCCTGTTTCTCGAAATTTTAACTAAAGGTAAAATTCAAATTTTAGTAGAGATACATCAATTGTGATTGGCTAAGCAGGAAATTCAATCAATTTAGTAAAATTTGGATTTGTTCTTAGTTAAAAATCTGTGAAATAGTCCCCTGGTGTCCAACTTGTCATAGAAAAGTGTCTAGTCGTTAGGATGGGACAAAAACACTTGATAGTTGGAATTTGATAAAGTGTAGTCAGGGTAAAATGTTCCTCAATAGCCCAGAATGTCAGACTTCTTTTCATTTCAGTTCATTTAAATCTGTTGAACAAGAAGGTTTGCGCTAGAAAAGTAGTTTGCTTCTTAATAGGAAATCGGTGTCCGTGTAAGCGTTCCCTTGGCTGTTGGAGTTTGATACATGAAAGGCCATAGTATTAAGTACCGCTTCCCGGGCAAATTTCCATCATAGCACACTGTATGAGAGAGAGAGAGAGAGAGAAATGGGGTGTAACGTCCACTCGACACAAACTAGGTCATTTTGGGACTAACATACATGTATGGTTTCAATTTTATTTCGAAAATTCGCTTGCGCGTAGGGGTCTTTAGCAGTGGGAGTAAACCGGAGTGCCTGGAGGAAACCCACGAGGTTGAGAAGGTGCCCCTATCGCCATGCCACATACCGGTACGCTCACACCAGGGATCGAAACCATAGCCGCAAGCCAGAGGTTCCGGGGCAGCTAGAGGTCGAAGCAAGGCACTCTAGACCCCTAGGCCATCCCAACCCCCTATACTATATGGTTATGTCTGTCTGTGTTAACCTTCATTTCATTTCTTACTAGGGTCTTGTATGAATTTTATGTCAGTTAGAAAGTGATATTTTTGGTATGATTTTCTCAGATTTCATGATAGAATTACTTCTCTTTCTCTCTCTATCTCTGTTTGATATGTATACATGTATGTCAATAGGGAAGTTATGTTTGGTATGTATTTCTCAGATTGTATGATAGAATTCTCGTGTTATATGTTTTTATTAATATCAATGTTCCAGCTGAGCTACAATACAGGGAGACTGGAAGAATAACACTGTATTTATTGAATTGTTGGAACAAATCCAAATTCTCAATAACTTAAAGGGTCAATCCCGATAATATTCTGGAGATTAAAACTGCATAATTTTGTGTTCAAAGTCCTTAGGGGGGTTGGGATGGCCTAGTGGTCTAGAGTGCCGTGCTTCGACCTCTAGCTGGCCGGTCACCTCTGGTGGCTTGCGGTCATGGTTTCGATCCATTGTGTGAGCGTACATGTATGTGGCATGGAGATAGGGGCGCCTTCTCAACCCCGTGGGTTTCCTTCAGGCACTCAGGTTTCCTCCCACTGCTAAAGACCCCTAGGCGCAAGCGAATTATTGAAATGAAATTGAACCATATGTTAGTCCCGAAATGACCTAATTTGTGTCGAGTGGACTTTAACCCCATTTCTCTCTCTTTCTCTCTCTCAAAGCCCTTAAAATCCTCTACCTTGAGTTGTGGGCGAGCAATTGCAACGAACTCATGATTCATACCCATGCCAATATTTACAATAAAAACAACAAGATGAAATAATAATTGATATTTTCATTGATGCTGATGTTGAAGGAATAAAACTGTTTCATATCACGATATTGATGTTGATGAAAATAAAGACCAAAACAATTATGAGAGAGTCTGTGTACCTATAGATAGTGTGTGATGAGTATAATTAAGATTGACAGGTTATTTACCAAAGGGACGAAAAATCATCGCAAAAAATCAATTCAGCGCCCCACGATTCATTGTGCGATTTGAGAGAAGGTGCATAAATTCAACAATATTATATTGTGCCAGTACTACAGATCAGGAAGTGAGCATGATGTCATTGTCGCCATCTTGGAATTGCCAGACTCCCCCCCCCATGATAAGTAGCACATTAGGGGCCTGTTGCTCATCCTTAAATCGGAAACCTAGCTTTGATACCCCTTGTTTCATGTCTTGATGGTTGTGGTCAGAGAGAGAGACCACTAGGCCATCCCAACCCCCTGGTCGTGGTCAGAAGTGAGATATTGCTTTAATGTGAATAATAGATGGTTGCCATAATTAAGTCTGGTTGGAGTTTGGCCCCTCTCTCTCTCTCTCTCTCTCTCTCTCAATTCTTCTATGCATATTGGGTACTCAAGACTTAAAAGAAATTTACGATTTATTTAGAAATGGAATGAATGGTATTATTGAACAAGTCTGCTTGGGGCATATATAAATTAACACATCAAATCAACTTTATTTTGACCTCATTCAAAGGGTTTGTCACATTTTAAATTGAATATGCATATTATGCATAAGATTGGAATGTCATTAACTGATGATTTAACTGTAGGGGCGTATAAGCTGTCATTAGTGTCTAATATGTACAATACTGCAGGTCTCTGTTCTGTAGGATTAGGTGTAATAAACAAATCCTCGCATGGCATTAATGGAATTAAAAGTAAGTAACAAGGGTTTTCTGGAAGATTTTTCTAGATGTAAATCAAGGCGTTGCGTTGTCAAACACAATTTTTCTGACATCAGTTCGTCTGCTCAATGATATTTATAATACATGTCCGATACATAGTTCGAAATGTCAGGTGACTAACATTTCGTCAGAGAGGGAGAGAGAAATGGGGTTTATTGTCCACTCGACACAAAATAGATTATGTCGGGACTAATGTATGGTTTAATTTTATTTCAATAATTCGCTTGCTTGTAGGGGTCATTAGCACTGGGAGGAAACCGAAGGACCGGCTAAAAACCCACATGGTTGGACAGATGACCGTACTTCGTGTCATGTACAAGCGGGGAATCGAAACCAAACCACTTGACTCAATGAGTTATGAGTTCATGCACACGCTTTAACCATTCGGCCAACCAACCCCCCTTTTGTCAGATACTACTAGAATCATTAGAGTTGAGGTCTGGTTAGGTCCAGGCAACAAATCAGTCCATCTGGAACTGCTGAGGTCTGCCAGTCTGGAACTGTTGAGGTCTTGGCCAGTCCAGGCCGGTTTAGAGCAACGAATCAGTCCATCTTGATCTGTTGGGGTCTGGGTCGGTTGATGAGAGATCAATTTTCGATTTGACTTTTTTGAATTTTATTATCCATGTACAGTTTTTATACGCCCACATTTTCATGTGGGCGTATATTGTCGTCGCCCCTGTCCGTCCGTCCGTCCCTCCGTCCGTCCGTCCACAATTGTTTGTGAACAGTCTACAGGTCACAATTCTTATCCGATTTCAATGAAACTTAAAATATAGGTTTATCACCCTAAGATCTCGGTTCCTTTCGATATTGGCATGTATCGGACTGTAACTTCATGGGTTATGGCCCCTGATTGTACGTTTTTTAGCTTGTGAACAGTGTAGAGGTCACAATTTTGAACCGATTTGGATGAAACTTGAAATGCATGTTTATAACCCATAGATCTTGGTTCCTTTCGATATTTTCGCCAATCGGATCGTAACTTCCTGAATTATGGCCCCTGATTGTCCGAAAAATCGCCCTTTTTAGCTTGTGGTCACTCTGGAGGTCAAAATTGTTATCCGATTTAAAAAACCGTTTGATTATATCACCGTTCCATGGTTATGAAGGTTGACTTCGAATTTCGTGAAAATCGGACCAAAATTGACTGACAAAATGGCCGCCGTTTGTACGCGAATAGTGTGAAAATATGTTATATCAAGGTTGTGGACCTTATAGAGGTCACAATTTTGAACGGATTTTGATGAAAATTGACATGCATGTTTATAACCCATAGATCTTGGTTCCTTTCGATATTTGCGCCAATCGGATCGTAACTTCCTGAATTATGGCCCCTGATTGTCCGAAAAATCACCCTTTTTAGATTGTGGTCCCTCTGGAGGTCAAAATTGTTATCCAATTTAAAAAACCGTTTGATCATATCACCGTTCCATGGTTATGAAGGTTGAGTTCGAATTTCGTGAAAATCGGACCAAAATTGACTGACAAAATGGCCGCCGTTTGTACGCGAATAGTGTGAAAATATGTTATATCAAGGTTGTGGACCTTATAGAGGTCACAATTTTGAACGGATTTTGATGAAACTTGACATGCATGTTTATAACCCATAGATCTTGGTTCCTTTCAATATTTGCGCCAATCGGATCGTAACTTCCTGAATTATGGCCCCTGATTGTCCGAAAAATCACCCTTTTTAGATTGTGGTCCCTCTGGAGGTCAAAATTGTTATCCAATTTAAAAAACCGTTTGATCATATCACCGTTCCATGGTTAGGAAGGTTGAGTTCGAATTTCGTGAAAATCAGACCAAAATTGACGGGCAAAATGGCCGCCGTTTGTACGCGAATAGTGTGAAAATAAATATGTTATATCAAGGTTGTGGACCTTATAGTGGTCTCAATTTTGAACCGATTTTGATGAAACTTGATATGTATGTTTATAACCCAAAGATCTTGGTTCCTTTCGATATTTGCGCCCATCGGATCATAACTTCCTGAATTATGTCCCCTGATTGTCCGAAAAATCGCTTTTGTTAGCTTGTGGTCCCTCTGGAGGTCAAAATTATTATCCGATTTAAAAAACGGTTTGATTATATCACGGTTTCATGGTAATGAAGAGAGAATTTGAATTTCGTGAAAATCGGACCAAAGTTGACGGATAAAATGGCCGCTGTCTGTATGCAAATTGTGTGAAAATATGTTATATCAAGGTTGTGGACCCTATAGAGGTCAAAATTTTGAACTGATTTTGATGAAACTTGAAAAACATGTTTATAACCTAATGATCTTGGTTCCATTGCATATTTGCCCATATCGGATCGTAACTTCCTGAATTATGGCCCCTGATTGTACGAAAAATCACCCTTTTTAGCTTGTGGTCCTTCTGGAGCTCACAATTATTATCTGATTTAAAAAAACGTTTGATTATATCACAGTTACACCGTAGTTATGGGTGAGTTTGAATTATGATTTTCTGATGATTACTTAAAATGCAACAACTCTTGTTGACTGCCCGGACGATTTGGCTGCTGTGTGGGCGTATGTTTCGTTGCCTGGCAACCTATTTTCTTAGGATGTTGAAATCATTGCAGGAAAAATCTTAGACAATTCTTCTAGATCATTCAGTGATCTTGATGGAGTTGAATGCACACTTGTGCAAAATACCTTAAGTACTGGTTCTTTAGGATCTTTTGATTTCTCAAGACTATATTTTGTTTGTGATATTTTTCAAGATTAGTTGTATTTATTTTTTTGCTTAGAGGAATTATTTCTCTCTCGGTGTTCTAATCTGGATCTGTGTTGCCTGTAATTATTTTGGAAAAAGCTCAGACAAAGAAGAAAAGCTTTCCAAGAAAAATTCTGCAGCTGTGTGATTGTTATGATAAATACAATCATTAAACCAATAGCTGTAGGAGAACTTCTGCCATTTTTTCAGGAATTTACAATCCAGAATGAAAATAGGGCTATGATTAGTTTAACACAGAATATATCTGTGTTGAGATGATATTTGAGGAATCTGTGTTTGTTTTTTGTTTGTAGCTTTGATGTTCTAATTGAAAACAGACAAGACAGGGTGGTAAAACCAGTGGCAGCACCTGAATCAGAGATTACCTGAAAGAGCTCAAGTAACTTTCACCTGAGAGGCTATAAAACCCCGGGGATTCAAATTCCCAGCTTTCTTCTTTAATTGGGATGATTTCACTTTATAAAAAACCATTATAGTTTAGGGGGGTTGGGATGGCCTAGTGGTCTAGAGTGCTGCGCTTCGACCTCTAACTGGCCGGTCACCCCTTTCTTTGCGGGTGTGGTTTCGATCCCTGGTGTGGGCGTATGTGGCATAGAGATAGGGGCGCCTTCTCAACCTTGTGGGTTTCCTCCGGGCGCATCCAGTTTCCTCCCACCGCTAAAGACCCTTAGGCGCATGCGAGTTATTGAAATTAAATTGAAACCATATGTTAGTCCCAAAATAACCTAGTTTGTGTCGAGTGGACGTTAAACCCCATTTCTCTGTCTCTCTCCATTATAGTTTATTGGTGTGGTTGCCTTTGGGTGTGTTCTAACCCCAACAGGGGATGCACGCTGTATCATACGGTTTGTCACCTGTACAACCTTGTGGATTTTCTCTGGGTTCTCCGGTTTCCTCCCACTGCTAAAGACACGTAAGTGCAGGAGAATTATTGAAATAAGACTAAACCATATGTTAGTCCTGAAGTGACCTGGTTGTGTCGAGTGGAGGTTAAACCCCATCTCCCTCTCTCTCTCTCTCTCTCTCTCTCTCTCCCCAACAAGATATTACAGAGTGATGTGAATACCAAACCGTTTCTAGTACTTCTTACCCTGACAAGATTTTTTACAGTGATATTAATATAGTTCTAATTCTTGGCATCTAAAACCAGAGTAATTTGATTCAAGAATTGAAAATTGATATATATTGACAGAAAAACTGTTCACTTGTGAGATTTACGTCAAAGCATTGATTTTCCTGTTCAAAATGACAAAGAAAATGACGAAATTTGACACAGTGCATATTTGTGTACAAATAGAGTTTTAAATTTGATAGTTTGGCTTCTCAAGATCTCCATTCCATCTTCAGTGATATGTAATCAGAATAAAATAACTTGCAATTTGTTTGTTATTTTTGACCTTTGTTAATCATATCCAGGTATCAGAAGTTGGCTTATTTTTTTTCCATGGATTTAAAATGACATTTCTATTGTGCCTGTAAATGATCATTTTAGTCGCAGGTGACAAACTATAAGACAGTATTAAACTACAACCAGGCGTACATGTATTTAACTTTGTTAAAAAGACCAATAAAAACAGTGCAAGACAGAAGGCCTGGCATTGAACGAATTCTAGTCCTTCAGATGTTACAAAAAAAGAGGTCCTGTGTAGACATTGGCATGCACTTAAGAGAATCCTTCAAAATAAGTGTAGGCCATTCTTCCGCTGACGGCAAAATTTCATTCACAGCAGACTGTATGGTGCATGTCCGTCTTCATTAGCCCCGTCAGTGGAAAACAATAGGACGATTAATCCATTTCATATTTACCTGTTTTACTAAAACTATTAATTTACAGACTTGGCAGGATCTCTTTAACGATTATGTTTTATGAATATTTGATTCCTGGTATAAAATGAAGATGTAACATGTATATGAACAGCATGGCGCCAAGTTGTTGATAATTAAATATGATCTAGTGGGTGTAGACAATGTTTATATCTTCCTGTATGTATACTAAGCCTGGAAATAACTTTTTTTTAGGTGAAGCTGACTAATGAAATAACACCTGACATGTATTAATAATATCAATAAAAAAAACAGATCAGTGCCTGACAAAACGACTGGCACCAGAGGAATGGTACCTGACAAAGCCTGAATCTGTGCCGGACATAACTTAACGATTAACTTTCTCAGCCAATGCTTTTTTTAACGTAGGAAGCCACAGTGGCTAAGTGGGTAAGACACTGGCTCGCAAGCCTTTAGGTTGGGTGCTCGATCCCTGCATTGGCCGAGAATGGTTCCTGTTCTTCCTCGGCTGCATCACTGAGTAGGATGTTAAACCTCATTTCATTCATTTGACGTCTGCTACCACTGAAGTTATGTCACTGACGATAACATATTTTTTCTATGCTAGTATAGAAAAAATATTTACATGGTGATTTGTGTGGAAATTAACGGATAGGGGAAATATATGTATGTGTACAGTGTGTACATATAGAGACACAACTTCCTGTATGTAATACATATTATATTGTCTAGTTACCGATTGACATCTTTTTATCATCCCATACTATATATGAATACTGAACCAACAGGTACTCTTTAATAATGTAGATTAAAGATCTGTTTGGGTTCATTGACGATATACACCATACACTTCCCTTTAATTAGAATAACATGCCCTAAGTATATAATCAATATAAAATAGGGTGTAGCGTCCTTTTGTTATGCTCCAACTAGGTTTTGAGGTACTTTTATACTGAATTCCAATTGCAAAGGGATCTTTTACGTGCATGCTAATGTGTACATAGGACCTTAATTTTTTGTCCCATCCAAATGACTACACATTTTTCCTTAAACATATAATACTCAATACAAATGAATTTTTGTCAAATCAGAAGTTTGATTAATCTGGGTAAGAAAGTGATATTTTGAAAGCGTTGATGGATTCCATCTTCCTGCCGATAAGTGTATATCATACTAAGATACTAACAACAGATGTTGTAAGTTGTACCGGGTACCTTGGGGTTGAATTTCTGATTAGTTTGTCTTTCACTCAGCTCTACCTGAATATAATAAACATACCTATACCACATACTTTATTTAACTTTCGCTTCAAATCCGCTTCCATGGAAGTAAAATTGCCAACAATTAGATTTTTGGGTGATATTTATTTATGTAGCAGATTGGTGAAAATTAATATGATATATCCAGCAAGCACCTGTACATTGTATACCTGAATATAATGAACATACCTACTACCTTTACATGAATACCTGTACATAATAAATATACCTGCACCACACCTGTATATCTATATGCCTACCTGTAATACAGACATATAGATCAATCATTATCACAAGTTGATTTTAGTTTCAGGGCAAATTATTTGAATAATATTCATATTGTAAACATGTCGACCTGTTTAACATCATGTAATGCTGTACATCATACATGTTGGACAGTAAACATGATTTATGAATAAAAAACAAATTATTTAAATGAGAGAGAGAATGGGGTTTAATGTTCGCTCGACACAAACTAGGTCATTTTGGGACTAACATATGGTTTCAATTTTATTTCAATAATTTGCTTGCACGTAGGGGTCTTTAGCAGTGGGAGGAAACTGGAGTGCCTGGAGGAAACCCACGAGGTTGAGACGGCGCCCCTATCTCCATACCACATACGCTCACACCAGGGATCGAAACCCCAGCTGCAAGCCAGTGGTGACCGAACAGCTAGAGGTCGAAGCGCAGCACTCTAGACCACTAGGCCATCCCCCCCATCATAAAAGCTCTGCTAAAAACTTAATGGTTCACTGACTTGCAAAGATCTCCAAAGTGTTGCTGAGTTTTTAAAGTTAAATTTGTATTTCAGATTTACCGTATTTGTAAAAATGACTAATGTTTGTGTTGGTTTGTGTATGACTAATGTTTGTGTTGATTTTTCTATTTTCAGATGTTTTCAGAATGAAGAGAAGAGATACAGTGGATATAGATTAAATATATAGATATATAGTAACCATGGCAATGACAGGACCAACATCCGTGTTAGACAGTGGATCTCGCGAGGATTGTCACATTCTGCGAGATCGTGTCACGAGACGTAGAAGTCCTGGACCTCAACCTGTCAGACCCGTTTCTACAGAAGATGAAGACATTCTGTATCGCTACCCGCAACCTTATCGAACTAGTTTCTCTGCGACGTTGAAACTAGAGCGGGGTAAGCGTAGTGATCGAAGCCGCTCGTTAAGTCCGGCAACCAGCTTGTTAAGCGCGCATAGCAATCTGACTATATTGAGCACTAAAAGTAGTAAGAGTCACAAAAAGGGTGGACGTAATCGGTCGAAGAGTCCAAAACGCGTGACCTACAACAACCAAGTGACTATTAGACAATCGGGAAAAACTGACAGTATTTTAACGGGGTTATCGAATCCTGAATATGAATCTAGTCCAAACCCATTTTCTTCATCAACTCCACATTACATGAACAATTTATCCAAAAGTGAAGATTACGAAAACGATTATTCGTCACAATTGCGAGAAATATCTCAGCAGATTATGGAGTGGTCTCCCTTGAGTAGCGGTAAAACTAGTCCCAGTAGTCTTGTAAAGGAACAAATTGACGTGGAAAGTAACTTGAATAACGTTCGTCCTAATTTATCTAATTCAGTCCGATCACCAGTTCGAGTCACCGTCGATAAATGTGACGATAAAGAAAACTGGACGTATCCAGTGAAGACACTTGACGATCCTTCGCCGAAGAATCGGATGAATATATCGCGAGAATATGTTCACGATCGTACAATCAGTTATCGTAAAGCAGTCCAAGATCAGTATTCAGATGATTTTGGCCCCTCAGAAGACAGTGGCATTGATACAAAATCTCCGGAAAGTCAGAAAGACAATTTGAATACATTACCAACTGGGTCGAAGGGAGATGACAGTCCGAGTTCCGCACATCTTATGCCACATAAACGAGGGAACAGTTTCACTAATTTTTTCCGCAGAATCTCTCCGCATCTCAATCGACGGAAGAGCCGCGATAAACACAAATCAGGAAACGGCAGCGCTCAAAGTTTGTCGAATACCAGTGATTGTGGATCTGTGTCATTCGATACAGATTATTGTACCGATTCCGGCCAGGAGAAGAGGATGTCACGAAGTAAAGTACGTCATTCTCTCATGAAATTAATCGGAAGATCGAAATCAAAGTCGAAGAATAAAGATCTCGATGCCAACAAGGATGACAACCTAACAGACAATGGATCCGAGACACAAGTTTTAAACAACAAGCAACAATTTCCGGCTAGCACTAACAGAATCTTGAAATCGATCGAAAGAAACACGCTCTCTGACAAAGATATTCATCAGAAAATGAAAGAAAATCATCGTCATGGTGATATTCCCTCCAACAGATACGGTCCCGTAAAAACGTCACCTGACACTACATCCTCATCCAATGAAATGTCTCAATACATGAATGAGTCGTATAGTAGTCAAGATCACGGTGTTAACCTCGACATGTCTGGCCAGTCCTCAGATTATAGAGTAGAACCTCCTCGGTCACTGGATGTTCTTCCTCCACGCACAGTCAAGGTCCTCCAGTCTTCTGTGATGAGCAGTAGTAATTCTGGGGATGAATCGATTGGTGAATGTTCCTTGGATGTCAACATGACTACCGGTATGTTAATATTATATATTTTATTGAAAATTATACAAATTATTGAAATGAGCTCTTGTCTGTCCATCCTGCCGTTCTCTGTTCTTTTTTTCCAAATAGTGTGTGCTTTGTTAAAACACAGATCCCATTTTTATTTGTTGGAACTACACGTCAATGATAACAACTGTTCCAGATCCTAGTGTAGTAGAGACAAGTGAAATAGAATTTTGAAGTATAAAAAACGAAACCAAATAGGATATCTGTGTTTTAATCAGATTGGTAATTGAAAGTAGCCTGTATAGGCTTTTATATGAACAATGATATACAGCACACCATATATTTACATCTCTGCTAAACATAGAATCCATACACATTTACAAAGTAAGCCAAAGGGAATGCCCCAAGACAAAATCAGAAGAAAGTATATTTATACTCGAGACCCCACAGGACAGAAGAATCTAGAACAAATGTAATAAAGAAATAACGTAGTTCTGATGTTTCTTGCATAATTTAAAAAGCCTAGAATAAACCCTTCCCAAACTATAAATATAAAGAATGTGGGAACCCTTTCCGGACTAAATTTTATGAAATTGGATAGCCATTAGTAAATCTAATGAAATTGTATAGCCTTTCCAAACTATTTATTGTTTTCCAGGAGAAATAAACAAAAAAGGGGGATTATTGTGTTTATAATTAACACTGTTATATTATAGAAATTGTTTTAGAATGTAGCCAGTACAAGAGGGCAACTGGCTGAATATTACATTTCTAGTAGAGTTGCTTCCCTTCAATCAGTTAAAGTTAAATTCCATGGATGTTTTTCTCCCAGTACATTCTAGCTGGACGGGTGGATAATCTTGAATAGGCAAATTCATGCTCTTTATATCACTAGGTCTGTCATTGAGTCAAGGGTGTGGTGAAGCCTGGAAATAAGGCACCTGTCACTGACAATGTCAGACACAGATTCAGGCTCTGTCAGGTACATGTAAAACGGTTATTTCCAGGCCTGGGTGTAGTTTTAATCCCAAGCTTGTACATGGGTCGCCTTTCCAGTGTCCAACCTCGTGAGTTTTCTCTCTGTTCTCTGGATTATTGAAATAATATTGCATGGCTCGAAATGTTCACCTGTCTACTTGTCGCCGACAGGCGATTTTTTCGTCCGACAGGTAGCAAATAAAACTACGTGTCGCTTGCGACAGGTGGACTAAATTTTACTTGATGTTCAGTAAATTAACCACAATACATGTACTCACGTCCACGTCATGTACATGTAGGCCGTATTTATTTATTCGTAGAGTCGTTTCTAAATGCAAGAATTGAGCACGGAAATACCGCGAAAAGCCGCCATTTGCATTGTTTACATTTCGCTCTGTCGCAGGCTACAGGTACTCAGTTTGGAAGTAGACAATTTTATAACAACGAATTTCACACCATCTACGGTTGTTTTCATCTACTTGGCATTAGTTTATAGCATTATGGAGTATTATATCTAAGTAAATTAAAACGTCACCTGAAAAAATTCTACCGTAACGACACCACAGTAAATATTATTAGAAAGCGGTTGGAGTGGAAGGGAAATACACACGGCTCGATAGATCTATGTTTCGTAAGTTCGTGTATCTAATCATTTAAATAATTTACAAGACAATTCGACAAAATCAAATAATCAGGTCGGAAAAATATCTCGGATATTAATATAATTTGTAGCGTAAATATAGTCCCGATACATTGTATGTGAGACGGGAATTCCAGGTGGCGCTACCTGTCTTTCGCACGCGGCATATTTCTTACTGTGCGATGCACAGGTGTGATTTGTGTTTTGATATTCAATTCAATACTGATATTCTAAAATTTGAATTCTACACCTCAACGTCGAACTATTCGATTTAGCACGGAGGTGTGATACCATGATAATCTGCGGAATCCACGTGGCTACGGATGATAGAATTGTACCTGTAGTTGTACGAATCTTCGAGTCGCTGAGCCAAAGCAGATTCGCCGACTTTCAAGATCTTTTAGGCATTCCGATGTCGAAGAAATAAAAAGGCTTCATATTACCATATTTATATGAAGCAATGTACGTCAATACCTAAACAAACGTGTGTGATACTATACTTACTTAGTCTTTGGGTTTGACAATTGAGAGTGACAGGCTATTTACTGAAGCGACAGGTATGATGAAAAGCTACCTGTCGCTTGCGACAGGTAGCTTTTTTCAAACATTTCGAGGCCTGTATTGTACCATTTGTTTGTCCCGAAATGACCTTGGCTTTGTCAAATGAATGTTAAACTCTTTCTCCAAACTCAACAACACATACATCCTTCAGTCACAGATTAATAGTGCCGATATCAAGTATAAATGCATCCGTGATGCGATTCTTGGCCCTCTTTTGTATTATCATTGCATCAACAGAGATACTAATAATTACTTTTTTGTGTCCGAGGACTGTGGTTTTTTTATAATTCAAAATAAAACAATATACATGTAACGGAACAAATCAATGAATCCCGCATAAGTTTAGGCTCTTTTGTATTATCATTGCATCAACAGTATACTAATAATTACTTTTTTGTGTCCGAGGACTGTGTTTTTTTTATAATTCAAAATAAAACAATAATACATGTAACGGAACAAATCAATGAATCCCGCATAAGTTTAGGCTTTGTAACGCCCAATTCGTCTGTTTTCTTGATTAGATGTTAAGTAATCAATCTGAGTACATATTAACGCATGTACCTTAAGCAACGTCCGCAAGTTTTACAACATCTAACCGTTGCTTCATTACTCAGCAATTCCCGATCTTTTACCCCCATTGTGTTTGCACCTGACTAATTAGCATTGTCCAATCACAGGTCGTGGCACATAACACACTGTAAACAAACAAGTTTACAGCCGTTGAAAGTTCTTTTTTTTTTAAATCGAGAAACTCACGGAAAACCAGCATTCCTGCAACCTTGACAATGATTGATCTTTGAACTTTGCATCTCGATTGTCACATGTAAACATTTTAGCTAGAAGCGTGAGACTTGGTATTCACAATGACCGATGAATCTGATAGGCTCCCAAGCTGGGCTTGTTATCGAACTTAGTGGCGAAATATGCAGGGAATTATTACGTGAAGGCCTTGATAAGATGTACGTAGTTAAGGCAAGATCAAGCCTTCTATTATTGAAGATGATATTAATGTGGATTAAGCCGGGTTTTACATTGCCTAAGTCCGTTCCCCAATCCCATTCAGACAACCTGAATAAAAACATTGTTTTAAAAGAAAAAAGCCATGAGAATATGATATTTTAGTGAGAAATGCTAATGACACAATGGGGCTTGAATTAATGGATTGTAGTATGTGTAATTAATTTGATTGTTGGAAGGGACTGTACTGTATACCGGAAAACCCCAGAAAACAACCAGAAAACTACCAGAAAACACCATGTTATACTGAATACCAGAAAACACTGGAAAAACACTAAATACCGGAAAACACACCAAAGACCCGAAAACACCCTAAATAGGCAACCCTGAGCCTGGTCCTCCGGGAAATGCATGAAAAACCTAACCCTAACCCCGTTTTTTTCCAGTGTGTTTCGGTGTTTTCTGGTATTTAACAGTACATGTACATAGTATTGCCGGTAGGAAGTAATTGTCTATATCATTTGATGTTTCAACTTGTCTCTATTTAACCTTAATTTTCAGTTTGATCTTGACCCTGATTTGATGCCAGAATGGATTGAGATTAGGATTAGTCCAGGCTTGATTTAAGTAAGGCCAAAACAAATGAATTATCTGAGTGAACATGTACATGGATACAAATAAATTATCTGAATATAACACAAGGTACAATTTTATGGATACACAATTACTGAGTTTAATACTAAGCAAGGGGGTGGATGGCCGAGTGTTAGCACTTGCGCGCTGTATCATAAAACTGATCCCCGGTTGTTCTTGACAAGGAGTATGGTCGCCTGTACAATCTTGTGGGTTTTCTCAAGGTACTCTGGTTTCTTCCCACTGCTAAAGGCCCCTGCGCGCAACCGAATTATTGAAATAAAATTAAAGCCAAGATGAGCTAGTTTGTGTCGAGTGGACTTTAAACCCCATTTTTCTCTCTCTCTCTCTCTCTTTAATACTAAGCAACCTTTTGAGGAGGATATCCCGTCTTTATCAAGGAAATGATACAGTATGTGAATAGTAGGCAAATAAAGACAAGAGTATCCACGTCGAAACGTCGCTTAGTATTAAACTCAGTAATTGTGTATCCATAAAATTGTACCTTGTGTTAATTTGTTCAATTACTAATATGCCAATCAAAGAAGATATGTGTATATATATACTTGTAAATGGATCGGACTTATTAAATTGATTCAAGCAACTGTTCATGTTGTTGAATAACTCTTAAAATGACTCATTTATTTTTAATGTTTGAACATTGAATAATTTAAACAGGAAAAATGTTGACAAACATCGTTACCGTATCTTTTAAGATCTTGTCTGTGTGTGACGTGATGTTGTCATGGTTTCTCATTCTTAAAGATGCATACCTTTAATGTAATTTAGAATGATTTATAAAAAAGTTATAAGACTATCATTTTCCAAAAATTGATGATTTAGGAATAATGATATGAAAATAGCTGTAGTGGTCGTTTTCCCCAGACACAAGTAGTGACAGGATTCATTTTTTGCTACACGTAACATGACTGTCTTTGGAGACTTTTCGTGTAGGTGACCAAATCTGAAAACGCTTTTTATTTCACAAATAAAATTAAAAAAAAAACACTTATTATTTCACTAATCAAGTTAGAAAATGCTCTTTATTCCACTATTTGAACAAAAAAACACTCATTTTTTCACTAAAAGAATCAGAAAACACTTGTTATTTCACTATTCAAGTCAGAAAACACTCATCATTTCACTAAAACTAGAAATCTAATGAGAAGACACTCTTTTTTTCACTATGCTTATGAATATATTGTCTTGTTTGTCTTGTTAAGATCACCATGTGTTTTTGGCATAGTATAGCTCGATTGGAGCTGAAGTGCCGTAAAGTACATTTCATTTCTTCTGAGGTAATAATGGAATAAATAATCTAATTCACCACGAAGAACTACATCTTTAATTCTTGTGTTTGATCTCATATTCAAGTGTATTATAATGTAAATAAGACCGTCTTCGTTCACCTTGGTTTCTCATGACTGGAGCTCGTACATAATTAATACAGTGGCCTTATAAAGCTCGACAACATATATACCAAGATTCATGACATACAGGATTGTATTGTTACCACACCGGTTTTAAAATACATATATATTAATGTTCGCTCAGCTGTTACAAGGCTTGGATAAGTAAAATATAATTTATTATAATCAATAATACCTACTGTGTTACACGTACATACTTTGTTAGGTTAAATATTTTTGCTGTTTCGTCAAATTAACTGATTATGGATTATTTACCCAGACTGGAGTTATATCAGTATGTAACGGTTATGGCAGGCGCAGGACTTGTCGCTTATTTAGCCAGTTTTCTCTTCAAACAAAACGGTAGGTACATAGACTTACAATATATCCTGTTCTTTCTTCTATTCGTACATCAAATAGTTACTGATCGATCGATCGTTCAGACGAAAAAAGGGATAATGAATAAACAATAGGCTGTCAAATTGAAAGAATGAAATATTGTGCATTTGGAAAAAGTCTTACATTAGCTCTTTTATTTGTTTTGGTTACAGTATATTAATGCATTCATATTCCATAAAAACATCAATTAATGTTCTTAATATAAAAATCTGTAGCAATCCCATAAGAACAGCTTTGGAATGTTTATTGACCTTTTGTTCAGAGGAAAGTGCACCTAAAAAATCCCTTGACAGTTGGAATTTGATAGGCTGTAAAATTGAAGGAATAAACAATAGGGTGCATTTGAAGAAATCTTATAAGTTCTTTTTGTTTTGCTTGCTGTATATTAATGCATACATATTCCATAAAAACATCAATTAATTGTCTTAATATAAAAATCGGTAACAATCGCATCAGAACAGCTTTGGAATGTCGAATGTTTATTGACCAAACATTCAGAGGAAAAAAGTTCATGAAAAAAAACACTTGGTTGTCAAATTGAAAGAATGAAATATTATGGGTTTGAAAAAGTTCTATATAATCTCTTTTAATTGATATATATTTTAAAATATAAACATTATTTAATTTCATATGAATGAAACTAGAACAGACATAGCCTGCAAGAAATATGAAATATATTATAAACATATAGGTATTATGATAGAATGGGAAACAATTAAAAAATATTCTATTGTAATATACTATTTATAACGAGAATAAAAAGAAGCGCTATTATAAATAGGTATCTGTAAGTACAAATTCCATACACAGCGATTGATTGTTTTAATCTGTAAAGATTCCTTCTTTGGAATGTCAAATGAGTATGTCTGTGTCAAATCAACATGATTATTTATAAATGTCTAGTCAGGTGGTCAGTGGAACAAGTCAGGACTTCTATTCGTCAATTACATTTCTAAGAAACATAGACAGAGAGAGAAATGGGGTTTAACGTCAACTCGACACAAACTAGGTCATTTTGGGACTAACACATGGTTGTAATTTTATTTCAATAATTCTCTTGCGCATAGGGGTGTTTAGCAGTGGGAGGAATCCGGAGTACCCGAAGAAAACCCACGAGGTTGGACAGGCGACCCTACTCCTTGCCACGTACAACCGGGGATCGAAACATAGACATTGTGGTATTATTAATTGAAGCATCAGAAAATAATGTAAACTTTAAAAGTCTGTAACAGGTTGATTTTATTCTAGGGTGTTGTGTTGTGGCTTTAAATGTAAAATTTCATCCAAAATGGGTCTTTCATCACACTAATGTTTTATTTTAATTAGAGGAACTTTAAACTTGACCCGATTGACACCACGCTCATTTCCTTCCCACATGTGACTGAAACCTGTCATACTGTCACTCATAATAATAAGATATTTGGTTATTATTATTATTATTTATTCTATACACATTTCTGACATACCATGCAATAACTAGATTGGCTTCCTTCCACGACTGTGTATTGTTTGACCATTGGTTAAACCATCCGACCAAACATAATAACTCCTGGTCAGGGAGTAAAATCTGGATTATTAAGTACCTGTTTTTGTTATTGTTGTGAGATTTATTTAATTAGATGTAAGTAATTATATGATCAGAGTATATTATAGGTATATTTGTAAACATGTGATGATATGGTATTATGTGAGATAATTTGTTTGTGTAGGAGTTTTTCCGTGCTAGTGATTATGTAGGTTATTGTGTAGTATGTAGATGATGTTGTAATGGGTGTGGCTGTGGTACAGGGTTCTCGTGTCAGTCGCATACACAGGTCTTGACAAACTGACATTAAAATTGAATGACTGAAAAAAAAACATGGCATCAAATAAGATATAGTTTTGGGGCTTGAAAGGGAAGGGTTTCAGTACAGGGCTTTTGTTTAGGTCATATTGACGTTAAGAAGGAAAGGGTTTCAGTACAGGGCTCTTGTTGAGGTCATATTGACAGTAAGAAGGGAGGGGTTGTGCTTTCATTTCAATTTCCAACTTTTTATTGCCAGGGTCTGCACGAAAGGAGAAACTTGACTCGAAAAACCAAGGTCCTGTGTATACATTGGTGTGCACGTAAAAGATCCTTTGGCTGTTGGAATTAGCTACAAGAGTAAGCCATAGCGCAGCTGCCCGGGCAATATTTCCCTCATAGCAAACTGTATGGCATATGCCCTGCATCTTCATTAGCCCAGACGAAGCAGAACAGTAGGACGTTAAACCCCTTTTCATTTTATTTCGTTTTGCGTCATTGAGAATGAAATAAGGTGACAGTGCAGTTGGTATTCATATTGAACTTTTGAAGTGGTTGGTTGGGTGTGTTGATATTTATAATAGATAAAATGAAATATTTATCTATAAAAGGCTTATTGTGCACATGGTAAACATTAAGCAATTATTGCAGAAAAACAAAGATTTTTATCTCCCAAGATGAAATGTGTTTCTGGCGACAAAAACAAATACCAACTGGACAAATATTTTTGACAGGAAAAATATTTTTGTGGTTTGAAAACCAATAGTATGATGGTCATTAGTTGAAGAATTGTTGCCTAACAAACCTTGTGGGTTTTCTTCGGGTCCTCCAGTTTCCTCCCAGTCCCACTGCTAATGACGCACAAGTGAATTATTGAAATAGAGATGAACCATGTGTTAGTCCAAAAAATGACCTAGTTTGTGTTAAGTGGACTTAAACCCTATATTTCTCTCTCTCTCTGAAAAATGGCCCTGGAGACCCGATTTGAGCTTGTTACGATATTATATACCAATGTGAATTTTGTTCTGATAGTAGTGATATAAATATATTGGATGTTTATCTTTTATGGTAATCATATTGATTTATCAAGTAGGCAATATGTATATTATTATCCTGTATTGGTAGCTTAAGATTTATACATGTAGGTAATATGTAGAATAATATTAGTTTATTATGTAGAATAATATTAGTTTATTATATAGAATAATATTAGTATACAATAGCTTGAGATTTATACATGTAGAGTAATATGTTATTATTCCGTATACCATAGCTTGAGATTCAAAAATGTTGAATATTTGGTTATTATCGGGTATACCATCGCTTGAGATTCAAACATGTCCAATATCTGGTTATTATCCTGTATACCGTAGCTTGAGATTTGACATGCTTCACTTCATGATTCTTTTTATTATACATCATTGACAATATTTTATTGAGATTTGTATCTGAAAAGGGATTGAGGAACATGCATAGCCTTTATTAGACCCCTCTCATTCTTACCTTAAATATAGCCCTGGTTTTTCTCCAGGTACTCTAGTTTCCACACATAGCTAAAGACCCCTGACGTGTTAGCTAATTATTGAAATAAAATTGAACCATATGTAAATCCTGAAATGACCTAGTTTGTGTGGAGTGGATGTTAAACCCCATTCTCTCTCTCTCACTCTCTGTATCCAGATCACAATGTTAACAGTCAATTGTTTGCCAAGGGGAGATAAATCTTGTAAGCTTGATTATTATTACTCTTTGAATTTTCTTCTATACCAAATGGAGAAGACTGCAGAATTTTAGCTTAGGTCAATCTTTTTTATGACAAAAAGATGTGAATTGAAATAAGAGGTAATATCTTGTCTACATAACAATACTGTGGTTATTTTGAGACTAACATGTGGTTTGTTTTCTATTTTTTGGTTTATAGTGTATATGTGCTATTCTGAATTCTAACACTTAAAGGGTTCTTCTACATGCACATCAATGTTTACATTGGTGGTTCTGAAAGTGAGAAGTGGACATCAACAGTCCAAAAGGTTCTTCTCAGGCCCATAACACCATTTGGACATTTCTTGGCCAATGTCTTGCCCATCTCTCGGCTGCCACAGTCCACAGCTCTTTAAAGTCCTGATGCACGATTTTAAGCATTAGGAATCACAAGCAAACTACAATATCTATGAAAGATGAATCTCTTACTCTTATAGGAATATCAGTCGAAAAATGGTTCATGTCCATTCAGTATATATAAAAAGTTATGTGCAATTGAAATTTCATTGATCTACGCTGCTCGCTATTAAGACACCAATATCTTTTATTGGACGCAGGGAAACCTGGTGGACCTAGTTTAAATTTGATTGAATCCAAGCCGTGAGACTAAATAGCGTTGGTATTTTGATTTTGTTTTCTTAATTAGATGTTAAATAATCAATTTGATTACATATTAACATGGATTACTCTGTGAGAAATTTGATAGTTTAGCCTCAAATACTAATGGCACATCCGGACTTTAAAAGGCCGTGAATGATATGATAATTGTTATATATTAATCAGTGAATGTAACAGGTGATTATAGGTGAAATGTTGATATAGGTATTACATATGATATTATATAGCCTGGAGAGGTATTATCATATATACATATGTAGGCATTACATATAGTGTTTACCTACAACTAGTATTATGTAATATATATAGAAGATATATAGGTAAAGGTGATCAGCTGTATCTATCTCAATATACCCTGAGGATCAGGTATAAACATACACCTGATAAATCATACTAATGTACATTCATTCTCTTCTTCTTATGATCGTTCCTTAAATATTAACCCTATGGCTAATTATTGCATACTATCATTCCAGTTAAATGTAGATGAACTTCATGGCTAATTGCATACTACCATTACAGTTAAATATAGATAAACCCTGTGACTAATTGCATACTAATTACTATTGTTTTAATAAAAAAATAATCTTCGATTGTTTGCCCCTTTATTTGAATTAGATGCCCTCAGGCCACCACCCTCTCTCCCCACTTTGATTGGTTCCCTGTTCAATTTGAATGCCCTGGGACACCCTTTCCTCTCCCCCCACTTTGATTGGTTCCTTGTTCGATTTGGATGCCCTGGGGCCATTGACCCCTCCCTCCCTTCTTTGAATGGTTGCCTCTATGGTTGGAATGTCCTGGGGCCACTGTCCTCCCTCTTTGATTGGCTGCCCCTTCGGTTTGGATACCCCAGGGTCATGGTGCCCCTCCTCTCTTTGATTTGTTGCTCCTTTGGTTTGAATGTCTTCAGATTATCGTCCCCTCTCCACCTCTTTGATTGGTTAAAGTCCCTTCGGTTTGGATGCCCTCTTTTCACACCACTCAGTAGTAATGTGTGGTGTAATGCCCCTGTGATTACTATTACAAATATAACACAAGTTTGTGATTCATAATTTAATTCACAATTCAAGATTTTTGACAATCAATCACCAAGTCTTAATGGAGACAGAGCAACAGGTAAATTATCCCTGCAATTAACAGAAACAAAGCAGGGTGACAGATGGAGCTAATTACTAGTTAAACCGGTCTTTAATACTGGGTGACAGAGTATAATTACTCTTCGTCATCTTTACTATAAATCAAACATCTTTTCATCTTGTGTCTTCAAACATGTCACAAACAAATATAGTCATGCTTTTAGTTACAGACTAGTCTAGAAGTGTCATTTCCTCACAAACATGCTCTTGCTCACATAAATTTATATACTTTATGCAAGAGCTAAATCTTCCTATTGCAGGTCTTTCTGGCATGGTTTCAATTCCCTGGTTGTACACGATGGATAAGGAGTAGGGTCGCCTGATGCCCGTCCAACCTTGTCGTTTTTCTCCAGATCCTACGATACACTTTCGATACACTTTCATGTCACTGCTAAGGACCCCCATGCGCAAGCAAATTACTGAAATAAAGTTGAACCATGCGTTAGTCTCGAAATGACCTAGTTTGTGTTGAGTGGGCATTAAACCCCATTTCTTTATTTCTATCTCTTTCTCTCAAAATTGTGTTTGGTGAAATGACTAGTTTGTGTCCTGGCTGTTAAACCCCATCTCTCTTTCTCTCACAAAGTTGTGTTTGGTGAAATGATTTAAAACTTCACATATAACAATATGAATATATCACATTCTGAAAAAAAAACCCAAAACAACTTAATACAAGAGATTCAGCTAATTTATAGTCTGTGAGTCACATGTGAAGGGCTCCCCTCCCTTGACTGTATGAAGAAGATTTGTCCCCAGTCACATTTGAGGCATTGCTCCCTTGACTGCGTGAAGATGATTTGGCCTTGGTACAATAATTGTCTATTCTTGTTTAGCATTCTCAGTATTTTCATTCAGTAGAAATAGTAATTTAGGTATTTTTAAATTTGTTAATTAGTGTGTAAATGTTGATGGTAATTAATGAAGTTGAGTGAAAACCATTAATTAAATAAAACAGGTTAAGTGACTCTTTTTATTACTATGATTAATTAGTTAATTAATGAGGGTCATTAATTAAATTTTTCGTCCTTGCTTTTTGCACACTGTGAAGTAAATGTCTTGAATTTTAAGTTTCCGATTTTTTAGAAAAAAAAAACTTTTTCAAATATAAAGGAAATAGACCATAAAAATACCAAATCTCTTGCTTCATTATTTGTGATTAAAGCTAATAATTTTTTTTTTTTAAAAATCAAATTATATGGAAAAGTATTTATTTTAATCTTAAGATTTAAAAAAAAAAAACTTTACAAAAAGATTAAGATTGAATGATATTTTTTTATAAAAAAAAAAAGCGGGGACTTAGAAAAAGATTTTAAGAGATTTATTTTCTAAAGAGTTTAAAAAGCTTAATCAGATTTGAAATGCTAAATCGGCAGGTTTTTTCGTTTTTTTTGTAAATACAACTTCTTTATTTATATTGAGCTGATCTGTCAGCTGCTACCATAATAAAATATTTCTGGAATGTACCCTGCTATAAAATCAATAAAACAATGAATCACTTTGCTTATTTAATTACTTTTTTCTCTAATATATCAAATTAATTACATATTTAGAAGAAAAAACAATAAAGCAAATGGAAGAAATATTGAGGTCATTGGAGATGTAAATCAATATAATTATTATTAAAGACAACATGAGGTGTGTGAACAGTGGTAGCCATGTTGATGACTGGTTACTGATAGCTGAGCTATAAATAGAATATTACTCATGAATTGTGGGTAATTGTGATTTTACCTGACTATATTCAAGGCAAATGACCAGTGATGTGTTGAGTTACTTGTGGTCAGTGGACTGGTCAGACTCGTGTTGTCTGTGTTGAGTATTCAGCTAGTCAGAACCTGCATTACAACCCTTCACAGGATCACTGCCTCAATTTCTGCATTTATAATTCTGGAGTCTTTTGGATATTTTATCTGGACTATGTTTTATGAAATATGTTGTGAATTAACTGGCTTTTAAACTATTTGACTTATTTTCTGCTCCAGTGAATCGGTTTGTAATTGGCCGCAGCTGACACAAACTTTTCTAGTCTATTATCTGATATTAGTGGACTATTTTCTTGAAGAATTTTATCAACATGCCTGCTGCTGTCGTGAGTAAAGGTAGGAATACAACAATGACATCAGGGTCGGGGAGAGGGAATGAATATAAATGTGGTTTACATTTTCTAATGTGGGTGAAAATATCAATAAATATGCAAGCAGCTGACTGGTTCAACAATTCATCCATTCAAATGGCTACGTGTTTCTTTCTTGTGAATAGATCTTATTGTTGAATGATTATTATAATGATACTCAAGGGTGACTGATTTCTTCTCATGTTTTGAAAATGAAAATCTGTGAAGCGTATAAAAGGACACTATCTCTGTAGAAATTAAGTTTTCTGAGAATTGAATTATAAGTTGACAAGTTTTTACGATTCCAGTTTTGTATGAGTTTGATGTCTTCCCTTCCAATCGAAGAGATATAATGTAACACCTTTTTCAGGACGTTTCTAGAAAAACAATTACCTCTGCTCTTTTTCCTCTTGCGCTGATCGAATGGAAGAAATCCCGAAACACATTATCTTTTAAAATTGGAAGATATTTCAAGATCTTCTGCTTCTTTGAGGTTTTAACGAGGAAATGACACGTTAGCTATATTTCTTGTGATGGATAAGGTCTGTCCTTATTCAGGTTTTTGTAAGGATTTGAAAAGACATAATTCCACTACAGCGAGTTACTTGTTAATTAGGTTTTGAATTAATATACACATTTCATTTTTTTTTTAAATTTGAATTTTTTCCGTTTGAAAATTGATATGATTATGATTGATTTGTATTTATTTGAATTTCACAGTTGGTTGTCATTGTGGTGGTTAATATTTAAATTTGATCAGAAGTAGACCAGGTCATATATAAACATATGACTAGACTTTAGATAAAATCTGTTAAGTTCAAGTCTGACGTTATACCCCAGGACCCTATTTCACAAATCATGTGTAAAATATTTATATGAACTATTATACAATAAAGTACTCTCCAGGCGTTTCAGTCCTAATTGATATTTGGTGGAAATAGTCGCTAAGGTGTAGATAGTTTTAAAATAGTCGTAGGTTCTAAACGTTTTTTAGAAAATGAAGATTTTAAACTGAAACTCTTGGATTATACAGGGTAAAACTCTCGTATTTCAATTTTCAACGGCCAATGCTGATCAATAAGGTTAGATATTTATGATTTGACGAAGAGTAAGCGGTAATGTCACTTGCCGGGAAAATTATTCAAAATAGCACACTGGATGGTTTAATCCTATCTACGTTAAAACCCATTTCATTCAATTCTTGCATATTGGCGATCGGATGCAAAAATATTTTTGAAACATGTCTGAATTTAAAGAGGGAACGTAACTAAAGTAAGTGTACTGTAAATGAAGGGATTGTTTTGTAGCCATAAATGGTTGTTAAATGGGTTTTAACATGCCCTGACTGGACTAATAAAGATCGCGTGTATCCATATAAGTAGATATACCGGTATATAAGACAGGTATTTTGTAAGATGATCAGGTAACTAGGACATATATTTACTCAATGAATCACCTGTCATACCTGTCTATAATATACAGGTAAAGGTCGTTAAACCTTTGAACACCTGTAAACTCCTACAATTAACCTGCATACTCGTCCATTTGTTCATCTGCTGCAGTGGTCATAATCCTGTTTAGCCAGACGTCATTCAATTTTCAATTTTTTTTTATATTCCTTTAATTGCTGTGTCGCTCACGTTTTGTTCTGACCCTTGTGTACATATATAGAATAAATCTGTCAACTCCGCTATATATATATTTGATCATGTTGCTTAATACTAACACAACGATCAAATATACAGGTACCCAGGCATCGATATTTCCGCGCACATGTGCACGGCGTGCGCAGGCACATTTGCTTTAAAAAACTTTTTTGCAGGCACATTTTTAACAAATTATTACTGTCACGTACATGTAAATCATGTAAAATAAAGAATACTATATATTTTTTTTTTTTTTTTTTTTTTTTGTTTACTTTGATTACCGTATAATAATTTACTAGAATAAGCTAGTCGATGCTAAAAACATCAGCACGCGACGTTAGCGATTCCACCTGTGACTTATGACCTATCACCTGTGACCTCTGCTTAATTTAGTGACAATTCTAGTCGAATGCCGGTCGATGATTAAAAGAATAGCACGCGACGTATGAACTATCACCTGTGACCTCGGCGACCCATAAACACCAGTACCGTGTAGTAACCACACTTACACCTGATAATTATATAACGATGGCTTCCTATCGAGTATCAAGTGGAAAAAAGAACAAAGTCTCTTGCCGAGTTTGTGGTGATATTATTTTATTTCAAAATTATAAAGTGCATATACAGAGAAATCACCCCGCCGAAGACTGCAATGACCTACGGTCAAAAACGGACAAGTCCATGACATTCTTTCTCAAAACCTGCTGATTCTAAGCCTTCGTTTGCTGTCCGGTTCTCATGATAAAATGGCAGCCATTGTCGAAGCTATAGATGTTGATATGTCGGATAGTGAGCAAAGTACAGAACTTGTTTGAACCCGGTAGTCTTCCATTCTATGTTTATATCAACCCCAAACAACAACAATATGCACATCAAACATAATCTTTATTATTAAAGTAATCTATAATACATTAATACAATTTAGAAACCATAATAAAATAAGGTACTAAAATTTATTTATAATTTCTTCTTTTGCCGAGTCCAACCCAAGAAGCTTTCGTAAGCCCCCCCCCACCCACAATCAATCATACTACATACCTGGCAATTGAATACTCTCTTTTTGAGTATGACCCTGCAGGCACATTTTCAAGTGTGTGCGCAGGCACACTCAACTTTTATAGAGCCCTGCAGGTACCTACATTTTCATTTCTTTTGAATTCAAAATAAAAGCTAATGCTTAGATCAGTTAAAATCTTTAAACGGTCAAAGTCATCGAGTTTAATAAAGCACACTGGAAGATGGGTGTTTTCAATTTTTCATAGACCACCTAAAAGCCAGATGTGTATCAAGGGATCGCTGTCGCTGATCATTGGTAGAGGAGATAAATTTAACACTTATTAGTTGCTACCTATACTCTCAAGGGGAGATATATTTTTAGTTATGAATGAAATGGTGTTTAACGCCCTACTGTTCTGCCCGACTCGGCTAATAAAGACGGACATACAATATACATGTACACAATACACTGCCATATGTACAAGGAAATGAAATAGGCAGACCCGGAAATAACGGTTTTAGGTGTACCAGACAAAATGTCGGGCACTAATGAAATAGTACCTGACATTTTCAAATTAATGCCGGACATTCATTAATGATATCAATAAAAAAACAAATCAGTGTCGGACAAAATGAGAGACCCCATAGGTTTTGTGCCTGACAAATCCTGAATGTGTGCCTGACATTGTCAGTGACAGGTGCTTTATTTCCAGGCTTGGAAATGGGGTTTATGGTCCTACTGTTCTGTTCCAACTTGGCTAATCAAGACAGTTTTTGAGTTATAAGCAAGCAATCTACAGTGGAGGAAAAGACATGACTTGGTTGATAAGATAGACAGCTAGATATTTTATTACATAAAACACCCTTTCAGGCAGCTTGTAAATTTTATATTATGACATTATATTAGGGTAAAAAATACATAAAAACTGGATATATATACATTAAGAAAGTATGTACAAAACATAATGAATGGCTGTGTTACTTTCTACAATTTTTTTTTCTTAAGGTGGTATTTCCTCATAGTTAACATATTTTAAAAACAACGAAAATGTCCACCCATATTGCGACTGTTTCTTGTTAATGAAAATCTTGGTTACATGTACACATGTACATTCACAGTGACTCAGCTATTTCGTATAGATTTCCAAAATTTGTTTGTTTGGCGAAATTTTCTGTAGGAGTTAAAAAATGTCAGCGTGTGTAAAAAAACCTCGAGCTGTCATGTTTTAATAGGATGTTCGTGTGTATAAAAACATGTTTGATTGGATGTCAAGTTTAAGGTGTGAAATATAGTAGGATTTATCTGTATAGGTAGGGCCAGATCAAGCCAGCATGGGGCTGAAAATGTCACAGAGGCCCTTGATCTGTGAAAAGGGGGCATATTGTGTAGGCAGGGCCTGATTAAGCTAGCATGGGGCTGAAAATGTCACTGGGGTCCTTGCATTAACAGTGAAAAGGGGGCATGTTGTAGTCATTGTCCCTCACAAAAATTCAATATGATGGATAGATTTGATAAAGACATGGGTAGTACATGTATACAACATGATAAATGACATATTTTTTTACAGTGCAAAAATGTTTTCAGCATCCCCCCTCCCTTTAGTACGACCCTGTGTGTAGGAAGAGAAGGGGGTAAAGACCCTCGTTAGAACAACATCACAACAAGGGAAAACTCCACAAGAAAATCAAGACTAGTTACTTTTAAGTCGTAAAGGTCATAAAATATAGTAAAGGTCAACAAATATCAGGTTTATCATAGGCCCATTAAACTCATGGGAAATATCTGCATTACCGTTAAAATAATCAAAATGTTTGTTTACAACAAATTTAGCTCTGACTAAACTGTAGAACTATAGGTGCTTATTTAAATATCTTCATTTACTAAATCATTGACTCAAGTGGCTTGGTTTCGATTCCCTGCTTGTCTCTGACAAAGAGCCGGATCACCTTGTCCAACTTTCTCCTGGTCTTCCAAGTCCCCTCCCACTGTGAAAGACCCCTACGCACTATTGAAATATTATTAGTTCTAGAATGACATAGGTTGTATCGATTTGACGTTAAACCGCATTTCTCTATCTCTCATTTACTAAACATCGTTTAAAACAGGACGTTTTTATTTCATTTTACAATTTAAGGCGTTAGATCTTTGTCAGACATTCTGAAATCCATTGTGACATTTAAAAATTCAAATTGAAACGAGAACAAAGATGCGATATTTGACTTCTGTTCGAACACACGCAATAATCCCATCATGACATAAAAAACTAATTGAAAAAAATAGAAATTTAACTCCTTGAAAAATTAAAATTAAGGGCGTTTAATTTCAGGAATCAACTTTCCGATGGATCCTTGTGAATAGTTTAATTAATATGATTAGCAATAACATGCATGAGTGTCATGTCAGGATGAGGTGTTAAATTTCTAGTAAATGGCATATGACAGGGTGGAATGCAACACATGTATGACATATAATGGGCGCACATGCATTACATGTGCCGAGTCAATGGTCAGTGAAGACCAGATGTGGATGTCTCATACCAACACTGGCTGTGGGTTGATTAATTAGAACATTATTTCTTGGTCGTTTATCAAATATAATTAACAATAACACATGACAATTGCAGTTTTCTTTTGTTAACATGGAATAAATTCAATCAATTTTCTTGTTTTAAGGTGAAATATGGTGTTTCTCAGTTCTGTATAAATAACAGACTCTGGTCCAGATTAAATTGATTGTCCGTCCAATAATAGCTATGTAAATTCTGACCAATTCTGGACTCAAGCCACATGTCATGGACAATGTCAAACTCAAATTGTTGAGCTTAATGAAAAGGCGAGAGAGAGAAAAAGGGTTTAATCATATAATGTCCATCGAGTCATTGACACAAACTATGTCATTGCAGGACTAACATATGACTCAATTTTATTTCAATAATTAGCTTGCGTGCAGGAGGACCCTGTGAAAACCCACAAGACTGAACACCTGACCTTACAGTGAAAAGGAAATGTGCTAAAAAAGACTGGAATATTCCAGGACAATTTTACTTGGATAACGGTGCCATGATCTATCCTATTCCAAATTCCGTCAAGGGATCTCTTAAGTGATACTTTGTCCAGTGGGACTTGAATTGTTATTTCCAGATGTAATTTTGACCGCTGTTATTGGTACTGTAGTAATAACATTAATTATTGATAGCGTTGTCTGTTTGCCCAATAGTCAGAATAAATATAGCTTCTACTTCTCTAGTCAATCGAACAAGTGCTCTTAGTCTTATATTATTGTAAATGAAGCAACCAATTTTCTAGAAATAAATGAATTGTTTTTATTACTTTACTCTATCGACAGCTTTAACTTGACAGAATAAAAGTTAAATATAGCTAGAGCTTTCGACCAGATCACAATTAGACATACATTTATGAGAGTATGTTTTGCAAATGAAGGGACCGATTTTCTAGAAATAAATGAATTGTTTTTATTACTTTATTCTATCGACAGCTTGAACTTGACAGAATAAAAGTTAGATATTGCAAGAGCTTTAGACCAGACCACAATTAAACATACATTTTATTAAAAAAAAATGTGTTGGTCCACAAATCGACAGAGAGAGAGAGAGGAAGAAATGGGATCAGAAGGTCTGCCATTGAATCAGTTGGCGTTGTTTTGAGGAGTAGGGTCGCCTGTCCAACTTCTTGGGTTTTCTCCAGGTCCTCCGGTTTCCTCCCACGGCTAAAGACCCCCTAAGTGTAAGCTATTTATTGAAATAATATTAAACCATATGCTAGTCCCGAAATGACCTAATTTGTGTCAAATTGGATGTCAAAGAACATTTCTGTCTGTCTCAAGATTGAGACTGAAAGTAAGACTCTGAAAGGTGACTGTTATATTGAATGTAACCTTTCAACCCCATCAAAGACCGAACGGATGCAATAAGTCACTTTAACTAACAAAGTGTGTCTGGTCACTTAGGAATAAATTAGTATTGATTGTCCAGTCCCTTGTGTCACGTCAACCTTCCAGATGTAATCTATCAGACTAGTTTATGACCAGAATATGACGTTGAGCAAACACGATCAAATTATCCCCCGTCAATATAATCTAGTAATTGAAGAATAAACATTTTGTATATTTGATCTGAAATTACAGGAATCTACGATCGCTGGTGTATTGGTCGTTACTGTTCCCGTAATTGATCAGAAAAAAGTCGACCATGATCAAATAGTGGGTAAAAGGTATCATATATAAGGAGAGCGAAAGAAATGGGGGTTTATGTTAATAATTCACACGATGTTGGACAGACGACCCTACTCCTTACAACGTTCAAGCTAGTAGGAATCGAAACCACAACATCCTGGTTCAATCCTATTGTTGGTTGAGAAAGTCCCAGATTTACCAGTCTCGTTTCCACTTTGTTAGTGAAAATGACTAGTTGTTAGGATTGGACGTAAAACTAATGTCCCTTTTATACCATTGACTATAGCGCCACTGTTCTGACAAACTTCCCCTCATAGTACATTGTGTATTAACCCGGTTGGCCCATACAAGTAAGACTTTCAACGTCATTTCATTATCTGTCTTTTGAAATTAACAAGAATTTGATTGTGTGTGAAGAATTACCTCCCTTGAATTGATATATATAAATTACATACCTGATTGGTTTAATATTGGATGGAATGTAGACAATGTTTAATCTACAAGTATTATATTTCTAATTTAAATAATTACCTTTATAACGACAACATTCAATTATGGATCTTATAATGACCAAGTCACGAATATATGAAGATATTAATTTAACGGCAAGCAAACGTAGGCTAATGTCAATATTGATGTTTAAAGAGACAGTCCATCAGAAAAACCATAAGCCTACATATTGTTCTAGAACATCATATGTCACTTCTCATTTGACGAGTTAACATATTTGTCATTAAGTCTGAATCAAGTGTTGTGGTTTCAGTTATAAGGTTAGAGGGCCGAATAGTTTGCATGTCTGTCGATTTCCAGGGTTGTACGTGATAAGGAGTAGGGTCGCTTGTCCAACTACGTGGTTTTTCTCCAGGTCCTCCAGTTTCCTCACACTGCTAAATACCCCTACGCATAAGGGAATCATTGAAATAAAATTTAGCCATATGTTAGTCCCAAATTGACCTAGTTTTACCCAATAGTTATCAGTCTTTAAGAGTTTATGATTTTTGATGAACAACTTCCTTTTGATATCAGGTCAATCCCCTCCCATATTATATATTTTTTTAAGATAAATTTATTGTCACCCTCTTTAAATTACATAAATAGGATGTTTAATAGAAGGTCAACAAATGTTAAACAAGGTCATTGCATTATACCTACAGTTATTACCTACATGTATTTATGATATACCATATTAGCCTATGATATACCATGGCTTTATACTATTGACCTATGATATACCATGTCTTTATTCATATTATTACCCTGGTTTGTATCCAGTGGATGTTAAACCCAAGTTCTCTCTTTATATATATCAACTTTTATCTAACTAACGTTAATAATGAAATCATGTTTGTGTCCAGTGGATGTTAAACCCCATTTCTCTCTTTATTCATATCAACTTTGATCTAACTAAAGTTAATAATAGAATCACGTCAAACCCTTTTTCTTAATAAGACATATATATAAATCATATAGATTTTATATATCACCCTTTCTCTGCTATGTCAGTATAGGATTGGTTCGTTGGGTGCTCAACTGTTCGTTTGTCAAATAAATCAGGGAGGCAATTTAAATGATTTTAAAATGTACAGAGAATATGTTTTAAATTTGAACCAGTCAGGTAATTCTTACTTCAATTGTTTTTTGTCGTGTTTTTTGAGCAATCTGATCCTATTTCGTTTCACTTTTTTATAGTTTAAAATTTCTGTGTACTTGTCTTTACTACACTAAGATCTGGAAGAGTTGTTATGTAAAAGGCGTTCTGGATTGTGTGAGCGATTAGCCAATGAAATCATCTGTTACAACGACTTCTTGGCGTGCCATATATGGTATTGTGGATAAACCACAAAAAAACGTCAACACTGATTGATTAATCTGTGTCTGACGTCATGGCCTCAAAAGCCGCTCGTACGACCCCTGGCGTGACCTTCCAGTATAACTTGTCAGATCTTCGTGTAGTGTAGGCCATCGAAAGTATAAAAAACAAAACAAAATATAGATCTGTATTTTAATCAGATGGTGTTTTGAGTGACGGTCCTGGGGACTTCATTTTAGGTGTTTATTTATTGATTTTAGTAACGGTCCTTAGTACACCTCAGGGTGTCTTATATTCTTATATTTGTTGCGTAGGAATATGATAGTGAGTTCGATTTCTCAATCGTTACCTTGTGGTGTGACAAGCTTTAGAACTTTAGAATTATGTAATTTGAGAATGTATTGATATTTCTCTTGGAAGTTTTTAAAAACTGTACGGAGAAAGATTAAATTAGGTTCATTAAATATTGAAAGCCAAGTGGAATTAAAATTCATTAAGTATTGATTAATAAAGGATTAAAAGGTCAGAATTGATTGGTTTTAGTTTTTTCGTCTAGATTTGTGATATGTGGAGTATTAACTCTTTACTCGGAAAAATTAACGTATTATGCAACGCAGAAAAATGTCAGATTCATGTCTGGTATTGGTTCATTGATCGTATGTTATGTTATGTTATGGATCTCTTATAACATGTTATCGTGTAGGGTGGCGTTGTTTATACATTGTACATGTATTATGGTTTATATATGATAATGGAGACAGTATCACAAGTGCAAAAATGTCAACCGCAGAAAAAAGTGACTTAGAAGCGTCTACCTGTAAGTTTCTATAGTGTGATTTATAGGATGAAATGATGAAATAAAACAGAGTTTTATGTTCTACTTTTCTGCACTGATTGGGCTTATTTAGACAGGGATTTATAGCGTGATCTACATTTTATATAGACCTATTATATAGATATTATATTAAACTGTCTCCCTTGTCACATGATGGAGGGGCTGTTAAGGACAGCTGTCTAGTTGTTTGGATGGGATGAAAAACTGAGGTTCTGTGTACACATTGGCGTGCACCTAAAAGATCTCTTGACAGTTGGAATTCGATATAAGAGTAGGGAGCAGTGCCACTGTCCAGGCAAAATTTCCCTCATAGCACACTGTGTGGCATATACTCGTCTTCATTAGCCCAGTTTCGGAGCAGAACAGTAGGACGTAAAACTCTATTTCATTTCATTTCTAGTCATTATCAATCCTAGTTGAAACGTTGCTCAGCAATAAGCAGTACTTGCATTCCATACATGTTGTATTAAACTGTAGTATGATCGACCTGTACAGATAATATATGAAATGAAACTGTTCTAGGATATGTAGAACTATGTATTAAATAAACAACAACCTCTCAGGACAAAAGGTCAAATATGTGTTGAATAAACCACTCTTTCTGGTCACTTACTATCAGACAGGAACTGACCGCTTATTGTGTATCTAAGATACATCCACAGGCTACATGTAAACTGACCAATATATTGACCAACTAACACACATGTGGTCAGCAGAATGAAACTTGAATACACAAGAAACTAGGAACTATGGGGGAATATTGATGTTATGTTGTTTCAGGAATAAGAGTTTTTACTGATATTAAGGAATTATTTCATATGTTAGAATTTTTGCTGATATAGGATTTTTGCTGATAGGAATTTTGCTGATAAAGTATTTTTTGCTGATATAAAATTTTTCTCATGTTAGAATTTTTGCTGATATAGGAATTTTGCTTTTTGCTGATATTGGAATTTTGCTGAAGGAAATTATTAACTTCATGTACAGTTGGATATTATTTATAAATTGTTTCAGAAATAAAATGTCCTTTTTGACACGTCGAATGTCACTCAAAAGCATTTGAAATTTTAATTTTGTTTTATTGGATATCAGAAGCCTATCTCCCCCTCACCCCCCAAAAGTGAGATGGCAATTTAAATTGACCAGTACGTGAATGAGTAGTGTTTGTAATGTTGAAGACTGGATGATATTGAGTTAGCGACTTGCCTTCTTTAAACTTAATAAAAATTCAGGTGTTGATCTTGCATTATGGGAAGACGATAAGCGTGGGATGGGTAGTTAAATATTTAACGTCTGCTTGTGAATAGGTTTGTTTATTAGGTGTAACGACAAATAGTCTGTCAGGACGGAGAAATGTTAAATAAAGTAATTAACACCTGTTTTATAAAGGTTATCGTAACATTTTCTTTCGTAGCGTTAAGATTTCACTCAGGTCATGGCTGTATTTTTGGCGCCTGGGCAAAGCTGTGCACTCCGGGCCCTTTTTAGATAACCATTCACAGGAATAAAACTGTAAATGGTCGATAAAATTAAACATAACAAAATCAGTTTTTTTTGACAAGATTTCGAAGAGCACCGTATTCTCTAAATATTTCAAAGCAAAGTAAAGTAACAAAGGACTGAAGGCAATTATGTACATGTATAGACAAGCAATAACTTTAAAACATCCCCAAAATAAATAAGTAATTGTTCTGCGATAAGTATGTGTTATTGTTATCTAAGGTAAGGATTATATTATTACAGGTTGTCCGTTTGATTATTCTGACATATCTATGAGAAAAGCAAGGTTTTGACCAATCTATGTGAAAAGCAAGTTTTAACCAGTAAAGACCCTATTTTCCCATCTGATAATTTGATGGTGTAAAGATGGTCTGTTGAGAAGTTAATGGAGTGTTAAAAGCCTATTATAATATCATTCAAGCGTGATTAGGGGGTCTCAATACCATCTCATTGACCTCTAATTATTTTGTTTATTGCTAGGGTTGTTTATTCCCACCACAAGCTTACCAAATGTTGGGTCATCTTACAGTCATTGTTTATATTGACCACAGGCTTACTGAATGTTGGGTCATTTTCCCAGTCATTTGTTTATACCTTATATAACTCAAACTTTCTATTACATTCCTCACAGAATTTTACTATAGGCTACTTACCTTATAGTCCGTTCAGACATTGATGTTCGAACTAGTTTCAAATTGCCAGGGTATTGTTGCATTCGCACTTGGTTTTAAAGCCAAACCAAATTTATTATTTTACGCTTGTTGTTTTGCATGGGCGCATCTCCTCATTTTGCCAAAAAGATAGCCTACAATCAAATTAAACTGGTTTATCGATCGCCAGAGTTTTTAAACCGGTTCAACTTGACCTTCTGAATGAGCTATTAGTATATCTCACAACAGTTTCAGACAGCCATACTTGCTCCGGGGGTTTGGATGGCCGAATAGTTACATGTAGCATGTTGAAATAATAAAGTCTATCATTGAGTCAAATGGCGTGGTTTTGAGCTGGTGTTTGTATGTGACAAGGAGTAGGGACGCCTGTCCAACCTATAATGGGTTTTCTTTGGTTCCTCTGGTGTCCTCCCACTGCTAATGCCCCTTATGCACAGACGAATAATAGAAATAAATTTGAACCATGTGTTAGTCCTGTAATGATATAGTTTGTGTCAAGTGGACATCAAACCCCATTTCTCTCTCTCTTCTCTTTCTTTCTTTCTCTCTATTTCTCTCACTCTCTCACTTCTTCATACAAGTGAAAACGCAAAACACTGTACATAAAACAAACCATCCAACATACATACAAAATTATGGGTAGGATACACAGAGATAAAAAATTATGACATGCATGAATTATCACACGGGAACAGAAATAGCACGGAATCATTTAATCATGAATCAAAAGGCGTAAAAGACATGCTGTCATTTAGCCACATATCTGCTCATGTCTTCCTTGAAACCGTTCTAACAAAACAATTATCTGTGATGAAAATTGTTCAATTCCGCGAATATTAAGTCAGTGTGACATTTTCCAGTAATTCTCTCCATTAGTTGACCTGACATGACCTGATAGGCTTTGTTCTCAACAAACTTTTTCACAATTGACTTTTGTATTCTGGCGGTGATAGTTTCACGGCTGACAACAGTCATAATGGTGACATGCGGACATGTTTTCTACAATGGTAAGTTCCGTACTAATATCAGTATTCGTACTAATATCAATATTCATTTTATACGTATGTCAGCCAGTAATTTATGGAAACAAATTGTTAATTTTACTTGATAAATTGTTGTACATGTATTGGTTTTTCATTGTGTTCTCGTGAAATAGGGGAGCCACTAATAAAGAAACCTATTCACTAGCAGGACATCCTGCTTGGTTTCCTTTTTTCCTTAGGCACAAGCAAGAAAAACTGTTTAGTTTTTCGGATGGAACAGAAAATGAAGGTCTACTTGTTAACAGCTTGGCTTTTGAACCCATGACTGTTGGATTTCACTGTCCAGGCAATATTTGCCTCATCATAGCATACTGCATGGTGCCTGCATGCCTTCATTAAATTTCATTTCATTTCATTTTTGGGGGTTGGATGGCCAAAAGGTTAGCACATGCGTGTTGTATCATAAAGTCTGTCATTGAGTCAACTGACGTGGTTTCGATTCCCCATTTGTATATGACAAGGAGTAGAGTCGCCTGTCTAACCTTGTGGGTTTTTCTCTGGGTCCTCCAGTTTCCTCTCACTGCTAAAGACACCTCCAGGGGCAAGCGAATTGTTAAAATAAAATTAAACTATATGTTAGTCCCGAAATGACCTAGTTTGTGTCCAGTGGATGTTAAATCCCCATTTCTGTCTCTCTCATATCAATTCTATTATCGAATACATAACAACTTCAGCTGTGTGTCTGAGCAATATTTGCGTGCTGTACATATACTCTATCGTTTCATTTCCATCACTTTCCCTCACTTGTCTTTCATCCAGGACAGAAGTTTACCTGAGGTTGTTGTGTTAATTGTTTTTATAAAGTGAGGTTATGTAAATATTACACAAGGTAAATTCTCCATTTACAAAACCTTTTGGTAAAATACAATTTATCAATCTGTTTACGTGGATAACGGCTGTTTGTTTTTAACTTGATGTGTTTTGATTGGAGTTGATCGGTTGACATCTAATACGCTGTATTGGTCAGTGCCTGTGGTTTTGTTATTTAAATGTGGTATAATGGTTGACGTCAGTCCCAAGCTGTTGTTTCAATATGTTACACAATGTCTTAAGCTTGAGACTATTAAAAAACTTAAAATACAAACACTCGCACATGCTTTGCAATGAAATTTATCACACAAAATTTCAACTTGTATAAATAATATACGCTTGGCACATTGCCCGTACCATTATTTGAAATAATGGTACACCAACATCAAAGGATGACGTCAGGCGTTTTAAATGAGGTTTAATGTACCTGTTAGTATTAAGCTTTTATAATTTGCATGAATCAAAATGGTCGATAAGGGAACAGGCTTAAGACGCTGACTGGCCCCAAATTACCCACAACACTTAAATCTAACTGAATGGGGGACGTCCCAGGAAGATCCCCTATCCATATGAGAGTAGAATGGACGGATAAAATGTATCAACAGAGCAATGTTCATTATTAAACAATTTGGATTTATGGCTGAAAATTTGAAATAAAAATAAACGTTTATTTTGGTCAAATTTAAACATTTAATAATGATGTAATCCAAGTAACTTTCCAAATATTTAACACGTGATATCAGGTGTTCTAGGATGAGCAAGATCAGCTATTTCAGATGTCATGGTTACTGAGAATCAATAAAGGATCTGGGGCCTGTTTTACGAAATATTAACTAAGATAAAATACAAATATTAGTTATTTTATTGGATAATATTACATGTAGATTGGTTTTAGTGCTTAGCCAATCAAAATTGAAGTATCTACTAAATTTGAATTTTATCTTAAGTTAAAATTTCGAGAAACAGCGGCCAGAATTAAAATGTTCTTCAAGATTAACTAAGTTTCCTCCAATGTGTCCCATGTTGATGATAATTTATCTCTTCATGTACTTTCTTAAATTGAGATTTTTCCAAGGTTTAATTGGAAGGCAAGTTGAATCTGAATAGTAATTGATCAATTTGCTGCAGATGCAATCTGGTGCAGAGTCCATGAGACGAGCGAATGTTTTAACCTTGTTAACTCTCACAGATGGTGTCGAATGAATTATGCAGACGGTCATATTGGTTATGATATCGAATATGAAGTACGGTATATTAGATTATTTAAATTTCGACGCCATCATTCATATTTAATTCATGTTGGTCTTACATAATATTGTTTGAACTGTGATAACATGGGAAATGGTCGTCATGTCATCCAATACTGATTTTACCATTTGAATGTTCAAAGTTTTTATTCAGATAGTATTAAATCAGCTCAGATCATAAACTTTGGGAAGAATTTACAGATGGCTTGGTAATATGTATATTTCATCTCTTATCTAATGAAGATCTAGCAGGCATTGTCAAATCCATTGAATATCTTGGCCATTTGATGGTCTAGAGAGTTGATTATGACCTTTGAGCATGCTCATGCATGGATATTGCGCAATTTCAAATAAACTATTATTACTATTATTGTCTTGTGAATAAAAGTCAAACTAATAGTTTATATGAATTTTGATGCCAAAAGAAAGACGAATAAGTAGATTTAGATCTTACATAAGGCTTTTTTTTTTTGGAAAAAAACCAACCCAAAACACTGAATTATTTATTAAAAGACAGAAATCCACTGACTTAACATTTTACGGTATTATTGATATTTTGCTTTTCCCAATATTTTGAGATCTTACAAGGTTTTTTGGTTGTTTATATCGAATATTTTCGCTTGGCTTTCATTATTTTATTGATCAGACATCATACACAAGTAGCGAGAAGAAGACAAGCGTTAATATCCTTGTTGAGAATATGCCCACTTACTGATGAATCAATGGCAGTTTGTCTGGCAGACGGGCTCCTGGGAATCAACGTTAACCCATATTCACGGCTTCCATCCAAATAGCAGGTTGGAGTAAATGGCTAAAAAAAACATAGTCCTGATTTCTAATAACTCCGAACACACTGAACTGCCATTCTTGATTTCGTGTGTCTGGATGTTGATGAGAAAAGACTGGAGAAACTTTCTAATGTTTTTGATCTTGCCGTGATGGATGTCAACTTTGATGTCTGTGGGGTTATTATTTCTGGCAGGTCTTCGCAACTGCGATTAATTTCAATTACAATTTGACAAAGCTCTTTAATTTTCACTGGTTTTTGTTTTCATGCTCAAAAAACTCGGTTCCGTTTATTCTTTTTTTTAGCATGTGAAAGGTCAGATTTATTATAAGTGTAGACTGCAGTAAAATGTCCCTTGTACTTGTAGGAGTTGTACCATACTGCATGGCGTACATGTACATGTATGCCCATCATCCTTACCCTGATTGCTTCATTCCAATCTTTATTTAGCTGAGTCAGTGCAGTAAAGTAACATGTTAAACCCCATTTCATTTCAAACTGCTGCACAAAACAATGACATTTAACTTAATTTCATTTAATTTAAATATTGTCATATTTAGTTTGTGGAGGGATTTGTAAATAATGATAATGCTTGTTTCCGAATATTTCTCTTCTTCGTTAGCCAAGGTGGAGCAGAAAAGTTGGACTGTCAGAACCCCATCTCATTCATTCATACACGAATATTTAAAAAAAAAAAGATTTTCTGGATGATAATTTTAAGGGCAACTGAAACTGACAAGATTTATAAAGAGTCGTTGCATGTTGTTAGTCATGTTAATGTTAGAATTGACACTCAATTTCTAAATGAAACTTTCATGAATTTTGCAGAACGTAATGCACGTTTTCTAATTCAAGAGTGAATTTGGTATTTTTAAAGGTTTGTTGATTGGTTCAAGAGAATTACCTGAATGTTTGCAAAACACGACGCCCATATTTGTAGACTGTTTCATACTGTAAACAAGTGTGAAGAGACAGCTACGCGGAAAGAAAAGCCAGCACTGTTTAGGAAATGTTAGCGAGTGAATTAGAAGTTTAAGGCAAACATTCTGTGTATTTTGTCTGGTCAGTTATTTCTTATGTAGGTCATCGGATGTAAAACAAGAAAATATTTAATAAACAAACGGACAGATTGACCATAGGTCATGTGACTCCTGTCATTCAGGTATGGAGTTAGTTTTGACATTTTGATATTACTGGTGGCCGCATGATATTGGTTACATGTATAGGTAAGATAGGATTGGATTTGAGCAGAATTCTGTTATTTGCAGACGAATATGGTAATTTTAATGCATAAATTAAAAATTTGTTATGGACCACATATTTGTAAAATTCATTCTGTGAAATTATTTCACCTTAATGTTCATCGTCCCAGTCTGAACGGAACAGTAGGACGTTAATCCTCCATTTCATTTCATTTATTGAAACGCAATTAGTATTTAAATTAAAAAGTTTCACTGTGTTTGCTTGATAAAATTTAGGGAACCCACTATCTCAAAGGAAAGTTGCTTTGTTTAAAATAATAACTGTGTTCCGTATTATATTATTGGGTATTTTAAAACATATTATATGCATCTCTCGTCTTGGCTCTCGATTATTATTATAAATATTTGGCAAGTAAAATTTTGGCAATGTGCAGTCGACGTCTGCTTTTCTTTGATTTCAATCGTCAAGGGAATCTTCAATTTGAATATTCACTACTAACATACGCGTGTGGTACCTTATAATTTATTGCCTCATCAGAAGAGCAAGAAACAAACTATATTTGTCAGTGCGCATGTTGTTAGTTAAGTTGGAAAAACTTACAAGACAAATCTGCAGACAAGACGCACTACACAGATATTGCAAGAAAAAACAACCAAATTAATATCAAATCAAGTGAAAGTAGCTCGGCAGACATTTAAACGTCGGTATGTAATTCCTCAGACAGGTTGGCAAGCGACATTACTTACCTAAAAATTGGTGATTTGCTAATAAATAACTCTGCAGACATTTAAACTTTATAAATATTAAATTCGGTATTGATTTTCTGATTATGAGAATTTATTTGATAGACATATGACGTTATAAATGTAATCATTACAGCGGACTGGTATTTAAAGGGGCATGATAACTGACGGATAATAAATCATTTAATCAATATTTAGACATGGAATAGATAAAAAACTTTAGGGAAGAATAAAATCTTCTTAGTGATTTTGTCATTCACCTCATTATTGTTCAAGTCCATTGGTGTGCACGTAAAAGAACCCTTGACATTAAAAGAGTAGGTTGTAGTGCCGCTAGTTCCAAGTATAAATTATCTCATATCACACTGTATGGAGGTGAGGATGGGCTGAATGGTTAACATGCACTTTGGATCAGAAGGTCTGTCATTGAGTCGGGGGGTTGAGATGGCCTGGTGGTCTAGAGTGCCGCGCTTCGACCTTTAGCTGGCCGGTCACCACTGGCTTGCGGCTGTGGTTTCGATCCCTGGTGTGAGCGTATGTGGCATGGAGATAGGGGTGTCTTCTCAACCTCGTGGGTTTCCTCCAGGCACTCCGGTTTCCTCCCACTTCTAAAGACCCTACGCGCATGCGAATTATTGAAATAAAATTGAAACCATATGTTAGTCCCAAAATGACCTAGTTTGTGTCAAGTGGACGTTAAATCCCATTTCTCTCTCTCTCTGTCATTGAGTCAATTGTTGTGGTTTTCGATACTCTGCCTGTATGTGACAAGGAGTAGGTTTCTCGGAGTCCTATTTCATTGGTGCTTTTAGTGCTGAAAAAGTTGACATTTAACCACAGATTTCTTGTAAATTAACAAAATTATTCAAACTGCAAGAGAAATGCGATGAAATGAAATGAAAAAAAAAGAAATTGTTTGAAGTGTACATGTCACATTGCCCTTTACCTTGCTGTATGATATTTGATGTCTGTCTGCCGTTCTGTCACTTTAAGTTTTTTCTAATTCCATGTAACGGTTAACGGTATATGTATAATTATATTCCTGAGCAGCTGTTGCTTAGATCTAGCTGGCGTTAGGTATAATTACAACTGTTAAATACCTTTACTTACCTGGTGAGATTGTTTACTTACCTGCCGAGATCGTTAGTATGAAACTTGATGGTGCTAAAATAGACTTCTGTTGACAGAAAAGGGTTTTCTGCAACGTTTAGTTTTCAGTATTTTTTTTATAAAAAAGGTGTCAATTTATTTGACAGAAACAGATTTTGAATTATACAGGATTGCGGCGTATTATGTTTGATAATGGAGTATTTGAATTTATGTTTGAATATATTTGGATTACATGTAGTGATTTTATTCTGTGAGATTGGTTGTCGGGGCAACTGGTAGCTCAACGTCCGCTTCCAAAATAAGGGAGATAAGTGAGTCTGGATTATAAACATGAAGAAATCACTGTGGTACCTTTATAGTAAGTGAGTGAGCACCGCACTACATGTAAATGAAACTCAAGACAAACGTGCGGACAAGACTTATAATACTCAGACATTGCAGACAATAAACAACATATAATATAGCATCACAATTCACATGTAAGATTTGTGGAGATGGATTATAAATATATTAAAGAATTCACTGTGTTGTCGTTATAGAAAGTGCAGGAGGGACCGCACTACATGTAAACGAAACCAAGAGACAAACTTGCGGACAAGCAATAAACAAGGAATGTCATATATATAAAGTTATAGCAGCACATGTGAGATCGATGTATTACGAATAGATGAAAGAATTCACTGTGTTATAGCAAGTTACAGCACATGTTTTAATATTTATGTTAGTGAAGCAGTCCAGTTATTAATTGATTAATATTGCTGCAGGTATATGCTTATTAATTCATGGTACATGTACATGTATCTTGGTATGGGCTGAGAACTAACTTCAAGTTTAATCCTCTGAAAACTACAATATTGTGAAAACTGATTCACCAAAAAGAAAATCCGTCGATCCCCCGGTTCTATTCAGTATTTTTACAAAGATGTGAAGAATTTAAGATTTTGAAAGATTCATTTTTCTCGATACAATATAAACATGTCAACACCACTATAAGGGATAGGTAAAATTTTATGGGGCCTCTTTTTAATCCTATATGCTGGGCTTTTGGTTTCATAGTCTCCACTATGTCTATGTTGGGCTTTTGGTTTCATGGCCTCCGCTATGTTCTCAATACATAATTAGTAAGTGAATGCTGCTTTAAGCATTAGATATTATGTTTCGTTGATATTTTGGTTTTGTATCTTACTGGTAATTAGATGTTAGATAATTAATCTAAGAAGAGTTCATCATAAACCGTGAAAGAAATTAGATTTTGTCCTAAAAGAAATACAAATGGTGATCACCATCTTTAAAAAAGTGAATTCAATGTACATACATGTAATCTACTGACAGCATATACGTTTATATTTTACCCATCTCTTTTAAAAAAACCTCAGAGAGTAAAAGTTATGTTACAGCATCTGTTGTTACTATAAATAACTTATCTAATATTACCAGGTAAACTCAAACCTTATCACAGGTAAAAAAAACCTAGTAAACGAGAAACGAGTCAGGTGAGACTCAGTAACATGGTTAGAATTTTAAAATCCAGGTGTATGTCTTACATGTACCTGGTATTCTGGTGAATATGTGAGATCAGGTATTAGATATAAGACAAGCTGTGTTCTTACCTGAGGTTATATACTGTATTGAGACAGGTATGATATACCTTTGTTTTAGAACACTTGATAACACCTCTGTTTAAGATAAAGTTATTAAGTGTACAGGTATGATATATACCTTTGTTTTAGAACACTTGATAACACCTCTGTTTAAGATAAAGTTATTAAGTGTACAGGTATGATATATACCTTTGTTTTAGAACACTTGATATCACCTCTTTAAGATAAAGTTATTTACTACAGTACATGTATCATATACTCATGCTTTATTCTAGAACACTTTATATCACTTCTAATTAAGTGGAAGTTATTTATGTATGTATACATGTTCTCATGTTTAAAGTTACATATTCCAGAAATTAATTGACACATCGTACCAGTGGAAACCATGCATAAAAATATTGTGTTTTTGTCTGATTTAGGGCTGATGACCTTGCTAGTTGTTCTAAAAGCCAAGAATCAAGCAGGTTAAAGACACATGTACCCTGACAGTTGGAAAACAAAATTGCATGAATTTGACTTTCCGTCTTCTTTAGTCCGTTGCTGCAGAAAATTAGAATGTTAAACCCAAGTTCAAGGGTTTGATTGACAGAAAAAATTTGTCCGACTATGTTGCAATATATCTACTTAGTGTGTATAATATTTATAGATATATTAGATAATAATATTGATAGATTAATATTATTATTGGTAAGTAATATTGGTTATCTTATCATCAATATTATAGTAGCTACAAGTTACCGATCACACCCATCAAATCAGTTATTTGTGTTTCTATGTTATCAGAGATTCTGTTGATCAGATTAGTTCATGGCATGTGATTGTCTTGTTGTCTTATGCGCTGCTCATTGTGAAGCTCTAGTAATGACTGGCAGAGTGCATATGGTGGAACTGAAGACACACGATTTTGTATTATTATGTTGAATTACCTAAGTACATGTAGTCTGGAAGAAGCTCTTAGAGTTGTTTAAGAAATAACTATGAACGTCCACTTCTTTGTAAGTCTTGATTTTATTATTTAGCCAGATTTAATTAAGTCAGTTGTGTTTACATCAGTGGTAAAAATGATGGAACATCCCAATGAACCCAGGACTTTCTGCTTAGTTAGCCAGTACCACGCTCAAACCAGAAGGTTCGGTCCAGCTGTTAGCCGATAAAGTTCCTCAGGGGCAGCACAGCCTATAGTTATTTGGATGAGATGAAAAACCTTGGTGTGTACAAAAAAAAACCTTTAGAAGTTGGTATTGTACAAGAGTAGGCAGAAATACCGCTGCCCTGGTAAAATTCCCCTCATAACAGCACTCTGCAGAGCGTGTGTCAGTCTTCATTAGCCCAGTCGGTGCAGAGCAGTAGGACGTTAATTGCTTTAAAGCTATATTACTTGTAGATTTGTCAGTTTTAGAGCTATATTACTAGTAGAATTAACAGTTTTAAAGCTACATTACTAGGGAACTTGTCAGTATTAAAAGCTATATTACTAGTAGACTTGTCGGTTTTAAAGCTACATTACTAGGGAACTTGTCAGTATTAAAATCTATATTACTAGTAGATTTGTCGGTTTTAAAGCTTCTACACATCTGAATCTGGCTTTACACAATGTATACAATTGTTAGTACCGTAAATAAATCAATTTGAAATCAGTTGGTTCAAAAGATTTATGACAAACGTAGTGGTATTGGAATCTGTTGAATCATGACTTTATAATATCTGATTATCTTTCTTATCATAAAGCATGCTCATCAAACAAGTGTATTGATAAAATACCCTTGGTACATACAAGAACTCATAATCAGATCCATTTCATGATTGTCTTCAAATAGTTCATTGATGGAATGAAATGAAATGAAGTAGGGTTTAACTTCCTACTGTTCAGCACAAAAGGAGCTGATGAAGATGAGCATATACAATACCGTCTGCTATCAGGGAAATTTTGTGTGGATAGCAATTTACGTGCACACCAACATATACTTGGGACATCGGTTGTTCCTCCAATCCGAATGCCATGCCCTCTGTCATGCTCCATCCTACGTGATCTAATTGATAAGGCCAACTTCAAGTTTGGTCAATCGTCAAGAGATGTAAACAGGGCAAGAGCTAATCGCAACCCCAATCCTAACCGCTTACCCTAGCCCTAACCTACAATCTCGCCAACAAGCACGTGCCCTAACCATATTTACATTTCAGCGACCATTTCAGCTGAGCAACCATGTCTCCCCATCCCATTGAGTATTCAGAATGTAATGAACGAATTCCCAGAACATGTTAATAAAGAACTATGGCTAGAACAATTGCTAGAGTGGTACATACTTGTACTAGATCTATTTTATGCTGTCGTCATAGGTTCATTGACTTGTTCCGTTTATATTTTGTAGTGAAAAATGTTGTAATTTGTGTGGATGTATTGATTTTCTAACCGACGACATCTGCTATATCTCTATTTCCATGGTAATCACAACTTATTGAATACTACATAATAATGAAAAAAACTATTACTGGTAACTGAATATATTCAAATATTATTGATTCCGTCGAATATATTATTCTATTTCGACAAGTTTCTATGTATGTACAGCTAGATTCAAACTGTTTTTAAGCAACTGGAACCAACTGGCTGCAACTTCTTTGACCAACTGGAAATTTACCAGTTGCTTTTTCAGTGTTGTAGTTTTCGGAATGCAGTTGTATCCAGTTTTGTTGGCAATTCTGGTCTTGAGACTGATCAAACTGATTTTCAGACAAGAGCAATCATCCAGGACCTGAAATTTGAACATAACCTTAAAAGCAAACTTATTCCGTTTATTCCCTATACCAAGTTTGATTAAAATTGGTCAGCAACAACCTACTTTTCTGCTCTTACCGCTGCAACGAAGACAGGCATTATGCCATAAGGGAGATTTTGCCTGGACAGCGGCTGAATTCCAAAGGCATGGATTCTTTTATAGGATGTTGGGTTTTCCTTGAATGTGCTTGATTCTGCACCACTTATTTCAGGGGGAAACTATCCTGGATATATCTTGGGGCACTTTCTAGGCCAACATTCGATTGGGATCGAACCCTAGACTTCTTGGTTAATGAGCCAGTCTTATACGCACTGAGCCAAAGTGGTTCAGCATTCTTGTAAGATGAACCTTCTTTACTTTATTTAAAGATATCACGATTAACGTTAAAGGCGATAATCCATTTTCTAACAAAATATTGAAACTGGGTTAGTTGAGCTAACAATTTTCGAGAAAAATTCTAAGGGCGATTATACCATTTTCTATCAAAATGTTTAAACTAGACTAGCTGAGCTAAAGATTTTCAAAAATAACGTAAAAAGAGATTATACCATTTTCCAACGAAATGTTTAAAGTAAAGACGTTGAGCTAAACTTGTGGGAAATATGAAAGAGATGAATGGATGAGTCTGGATTAAGATAATTCTCGTCATCGGATTAGGTTGTCGTCTGGTGAAAACATACTAAGAGTTGAAATCCATTCGTTGATCTTTTTCATGAAAGTATTTTAAGACTTGGTTGTCAAGTATAGAAGGATAACATCGATAACTCTTCGCCAATCTTGACACAAAGTAGTGGTTTCCACAACTCTTGTTTATTATCGTGCTGTGTTTATTTATTTACTTCTGGCAAACAACCAGTGACGAGGTATTTTATGTTGACGACCTCGCAGATGTTTATTTCTGTCTTGTCAGTGGTTTCTTGAGCTTGTGTTTTGCTTCTTTGACAAGAACTGAGAAACTAATTCTGCATTTTATGTCTTTGGAGTGGTTTCTTCAGCTCATCTTTTTCTTCAATGACAAGATTTGAGAATCTAATTCTGTGCTTTCGTGAAGTAATATCGTTTAGAGATTATAAAGGTTCCAATTTGATGTTGTAAATCTTATCGGACAAGGATTGTAAAATTAAAGGAATTGTTATATCAGCGTTTTAAAGAAATCGTGGCATACCGTCAGGATGATTGCGAATATAGTTTATAATATATATATTGATAGTGAGTATATCACTTCTTGTTATTTATACATTCATACCTCATGGGTTTTCTCCGGGTACTCTAACCTCGTGGGTTTTCTCTGGGGCCTCTGGTTTTCCTCCTACTACCTGCCGCAGGCAGATTTAGCTCTTACATAATTCGTCTTGTGAAGGTATTGAGGAATCCCCTGAAATCTACAATAGTTTTAAATTTGAATATATTTTATCTACATATAAATCTTCTCCTCTTGGTAGACTTTCTGCAGGGAAGTAGGACATTAATAAACTCCATTTGATTGGATTTCATACTATAGGATCTCTTAAAGGCGGAGAAACCATCATGGTGAGAAAATCATATTGTATTGTTCACAAACAAAGGTTAATTGGTTGTTTTCTTGATGAAATAGTTACGCTTCCGTGCACCTCATTTTCTCCTGGTCTGTTCAATTTTATTGTTATACCTATTTTATGTCTGTATAAGTTTTGGGTTCAATTCATTTGGAAATAATAAAATGTAAGTGGACCACCAAGAGTTTTTGTTCCCTTGAGAAATTGTTAAACCTGGATTCAGACTATATTTAGAAGTAGGAACAGGTGCCTTGCATAAGACATGGTATGCTTACTCTTTCTAAAACATCCGATACCACTACTTGTTCACATCACAAGTCTGTTGAGTCAAGTGACGTGGTTTTGATTACTGATAACAAATTGAATGTGACAGGGTACCTTGTCCGACCTCTTGACTTTTCTCTGGATCTGACGGTTTGCTCCCACTGCTCAAGCCCTGAAGCTAATTATTGAAGTAAAAAATGAACAATATGTTAATCACAAAATGACCTGATTTGTTTTGAGTGGCTGTTTAACCCCGGTCTCTCTCTCTGATAAATAGTCTTTACTATCTATGATGCAGGATTGTATGACCACTTTAAGACTTAATTATTTTAACTGTTGAACTTTGATTTTATAAACATTGGGTGGAGTTGAATGTTTTAAAACTATTAACAGTCACACTTTGAACCTATAATTAGTGTAGTTGAACGAACCCTCTTACCTGTCTGTTCACCTGTAATTAGTAAACTCAGGTAAACTTACCTGTATTTAAACATTACAGATTTACACCTGATTGACCTGTTCATGTCATCGCAACCCGATAAAGTTTGAAATGTTAAGTCTTTCGTTGATTTACTGGTTTAATTTGTAAAATTTCTATTATTCCATCTGAGATTTTTATGTAATGTGTCGTAATTTATTGTTCAATTTATTGAAATTCAATATAAGAGTAGAACAGTTGTTCGGGAAGAATTGCCTTTATGGCAAACTCACGACAGCGCAGTTGTTCGGAACAGAACAGTAGGACGTTAAACCCTATTTCATTAGCCCAGTTCGGAGCAGAACAGTAGGACATTAAACCCTATTTCATGAGCCCAGTCGTTACAGAAAAGTAGGACGTTAAAAGTTCATTTGATTCGATATTGATGTGTTTTACCCATGATTTAATGTTAGAACATATGTATTTTGTCGTCTGGTATAATACCTACAAGGAATATACCCGACATTTATAAACTACAGCTTGAGCTAATCTACTCTACTTTCGTTTATCTTGATGTAGTTTTCTCAGCAAGAACAGAGAAAAAAAATATACTGAAGTAGAAAGGTTGTATGTTTTGTGATCAGTAGATAAGAGAACTTAGTATGTTTTACAGTGGTGTTGTACTTGCAGACGATATAGAGGAGTATACATGTACTAGCGGACACAGCTTGTAAGTTTATAGGTGTCGTATAAATTGGATTGAAATATTTTTGCTCTGTTTTTAACGGAAGTGCTATAGAAAGTATAGAAGTTGACTTGTCAGTTTATAGGTGTCGTATAAATTGGATTCGAATATTTCTGCTGTATTATAGAGGGGAATATGATAAAAAAAAGTATAGTAGCAGTCAGTTTATAGGTGTCGCGTAAATTGGATTGTAATATTTCTGCTGTATTTTACTTTTATTAGAGGGAAGTACTATAGCAGAACTAGATATAGACTTGGCAGTTTATGTACATTGTATCCTATAGATTATTAACATGACATAGAATGACTAGCAGACGCATCTCGAGTGTAGTAGCAGACTGACTGTAAGTTTGGTAGGAGAGGGAAGACGTCAACACTCCCATAAAAGTGCAGCAGTAGATTATGTGTGTCATATAGATTATTAACTGTAACATGGAATCACAAATCATGAGCCTTGTTTGATTTAATTAGTATGAACTAGTTTAGATAAGGCACACAGAGAATATTGTACACTAGCAGATGTATTTAGTGTAGTAGCAGACGGCATGTATAAACGTGTAAACTGAAACCAAGTGATCAACTCACTAATATACTAGAAACGTGGAACCATTCTTGACATCTTGCCTAATGTAAGTTTGTGTATCATACAGATTATTAACGTTATGTGGAATTACGAAACACGTGCCATGTTAGATTGAATTATTTCTGTGTTATTTTTGTCTTTAGTGGTAACTTTATTGTACCTAATGTATGTTTGTGTAACGTATAGATATTTAAGGCAGCGTGGAATTTATGAACCACGTGTTCCAAGTAAGATTGAATTATTTGTGTTTGTTTGCCTGTTGTGGTGGGCAGGGTTGAATGGCCGAATGGTTAGCACGTGTGCGCTGTATCATAAGGTCTGTCATAGAGTCAACTGGTGTGATTTCAATTCCCCTGTTCTACGGTTCTACGTGACAAGGGGTCCTTAAGGTAGCCTGGCCAACCTCATGGGTTCTCTCAGGGTCCTCTGGTTTCCTCCTACTGCTAAAAGACCCCTACGCGCAACCAAATTATTGAAATGAAATTGAACCATGTGTTAGTCTCGAAATGACCTAGTTTGCGTCGAGTGGACATTAATCTCTCTCTCTCTCTCTCAATGACTTTGTACCTAATGTAAGTAAATAACAAGACAAAATGAAAGTTAAAACCAAAGGCAAGGGTTGATTGAGTAATTTTGTGTTATTTTTCTTCCTCTTTGATGATAAATGAAGTCAGTTGATTCAATTATCGGGAGGACTATTAACTCGGAACCACATAGTGTGACTGGGTCGAGGTTTGATGGAGTTATTTGTATTCAGTTTCTTCTTCATGATAAATGGGCGAGTCACCATGGCTAAGTGGGTAAAACGCTGGCTCACTAGCCTGGAGGTCGGGTGTTCGATCCCTGCATTGGTCGAAAAAGTTCATTCAGTTTTTTTGAGGTAGCTCCCCCTTGTCAGTGATGCAGGACGGAGTGTCTGACAAAGACAGCTATCTAGTTGTTCCTATGGGATGAAAAAGAGGTCCCGTGTACACATTGACAGTTGGAATTGCTAGTAGAGCAAATTTTCCCTCATAGCACACTGCATGGTGTATGCCCGTTTTCATTAGCCCAGTAGGATCAGAAAAGCAGGGTGTTAAACCCCATTTCATTTTATTTCCTCATAATTTATAATGGTGGCCTTGTTATGGACTGAATGTCAGTCAAGAGAACACAATCTTTTTAGGGATGTTGTAATTATTATCTTTATAAATTTTAGTGTCAGTGTCATGTCATATTTTAATTTGATTGTGATCTGAATACCTATTTGTCTTATTGAATTTAAGTGTGGTGTTCTTTAAATATGTGCAAGTTCATTTCTTGTATGGATATGCCCTATGGAACAATGACTGTATTTCTGCTTTGGATCTATTTTAAACCGTATGTATCTCTAGTGTACCAGCAAGTAACATGTCATTTCTAATAAACTCTGTAAATGACATGTTCATGTGCTACAAGAAGCAAGTGGGGTTTTTTATTTTGATGTGTAGAATAGAGAGTTTTGTAGATTTTTTTGGTTTTGATCTGTGGAATGGAGCGTTTTGTAGTGTTCTGTATTGAAGAAGACTATTTAATGATATACTGATTTTCTAGAACAAGGAAGTTTTTATACTTTGATCTGTTTTCTTTATGGAAGAAGAAACTTGATTATATCTTTATTAAAATATCGATATCTAATAACGTACTGGCTCGCTTCATGTTAGCTAATGCATGTATAATTCTGTAGTATAGATCTTCTTCAGAATAATATTATATAATAAATCGACTTGAATAGCTCATATTATGTAGCTAACAGGTGATTCAAGGGTATTTCATCAAATCTGTAAGTGGTGACTGATTGGATCGTCTCATTTTTGTCAGTCAGTGACACAAGACATAGGGGCTGGCAAGGAACAGTGTATAGTCACTCAGATGGGACAAAAAAACCCAGTGTCATTGGTAATTGTTTGTGTAAACAACTCTCGACATCTATAATTCAATGAAGACTAAAGTTCTCTCATAGCACTCAGTATGGTGCATGCCCATCATCATTATCTTGGAGGGGGGGGGGGGGTGGCTAGTGTACGTGTGGAACAATCAACAGTAAGGTCTGTCATTGAGTCACGTGTTCTGGTGTTGATTCCCGGCTTGCTGGTGACAAGAAGTAGGACGGCATGTCCAACTTTGTGCGTTTTTTCAGGGTCCTCCGGTTTCCTCCCACTGCTAAAGACCCCTACATGCAAGTGAATTGTTTAGATTACTTGTGTCAAGTGGATGTTAAACTCTCTCTCTCTCTCTCTCTCTCTCTCTCTCTCATTATCCCAGTTGGTGCTGAAAGTCTGATGTTACACTCTATTGTATGGATTTACCGATTGATAACCTAACAGTGTTGAAGAGCTGATTTTCACCAGAATACCGGTGGTTTTATTGGATATTTCTTTATACACCGGTTGTAAAAATATGACAAACATTTATCATAAAACATGCCACAGGCTAAATGAATCTTTCATAATAAAATATAAAGCAGATATACTGTATAAATAAAATATTGATAAATGTTGTCGGGAATTTATTTACTTTCAGGGTTAAGTGGCTCCTTACCTTACATGTATATCCTCATTAACCCCGTTTACATTACAAATTTTAAGCGTGCCAGGTACCGTTCCTGGTACGGCGCGGTTAATTTTTTTGTAGTGTAAACGGGTAAAACACAAGCGTGCCGTACTGAGTACCGTGCCAATCTGGCCGACTGAAGTGAGGTGGTCTCGGAACCGTACTAAGAACAGTTCGCTTTAAATTTTCGTAGTGTAAACGCTAACCGGTCTGAGTACGGATTACTGCGCATGCGCCAAATGAACCTTGACCTTTTTTCCTGCAAACTTTGACATTTCTGTCATCAGTTCTGTCAAAATGGCTGCTCAGACTAAATCAGTCATCATAATTAATTTCATCTGGGTAATTTGTACAGGGGCTGAAATTAACTTTTCTGCGAAGAGTTCCACATTTGGCGTGCTTGGCACGGTTCTGAGACCGGTTACTTTAGAGTAATGTAAACGGGTCAATTTCTTGAAATTTATCGCGGCCTGGTACCGTACCTAGTGCGGCACGCTTATCGCGACCAAGTGTAAACGGGGCTAGTGGGGACTAAAATCACCGTAGAAGTCTTTCAGTGGATCTGTTTAGTCAGAATCGCTGCTTCTGGGTAAACAGAAAGTTGCGTAAAGAATTATCATTATAAATATCTGTTTACAAATGAATATTTTCTATTGAAAGTTATATACATGTATAGGTATGTCGAATGTTTATGAATTACCTTTTATATGTTCACATGACAAGTGCATCGGATGGTTGTAGTATTGAATACTGGATAATTGAGACTTTGTTTATTATCCTACGATTCGTAGCACTGGTAGTTTACAATCAAGACTATCTGGTCAGAACTTCAAATGCTCATAACTACTAAATCAAGAACAGACAACTCTTTATTTAAATCTTACATAATATGTCTTAACGAGATCTGAAGGAACCAGATAATACACTTTAATTTGGGATGTTCAGGAAAGTAGGGATTTTAGCAAGTTTGTTAAATTTAGATTGATGACTGTTAGATAGTTTGACCTCTGACCCATTCTGAACACTGTGATAGTTTGACCTTTAACCCTGTATAACCTCTGTGATTAGTGTTCGTAATTAGAAAGACTAATGTAGATCAGTGTGTAGATTATGAGATGCATGAAATTAAGGGTAAAATATGTCCAACATGATCTATGTCTAGCTTGGGTTAATCGCTACAATCTGACAGCCCCAGATTAATCGTAGATTGTAACCTTAAATAACACACTTCCGGTCTGCTTCACTCTGACTTCAGACATGGTATTAAAATAGGAAGTGAAGATTTGATATTAACGGAAATAAACTGCCAACAGGGAAGTAATATAAACTGATGATGAAGCATTTAAATTACAAAAGCTTGTAATTAAAGATTTAGTCGAACATTAAATATACACTGATTATGAAATACAATATATTCAGTGCTTCGGTGATAACTGGAGGTCCGGTGTTCTATCCCGGCATTGGTCGTGAAAGTTCATCCAGACTTTCTGGCATGGCTCCCCCTTGTCAATGATGCAGGAGGGGACCTGACAAGGACAACTGTCCAATCGTTAGGATGGGAATAAAAAGCAAGATCCTGAATATACATGTACATGTGTATTTAAATTAGAATGATTATACATTATGATTCAGATATTTGTACACCTGAAACAAACATGTACTTGTAAAACAACTTCATAGCATAATTAGATGAAGTGATAAAAACTATATTTATGGGGGGATGGATGGCCAAGTGCTGTATCATAAAGCCTATCATTGAGTCAACTGGTGTGGTTTCAAATCCCCGGTTGTACGTGACAAGGAGTAGGGGCGCCTGTCCAACCTTGTGGGTTTTCTCTGGGTTCTCCGGTTTCCTACCACTGCTAAAGACCCCTAAGCGCAAGCGAATTATTGAAATAGAATTAAACCATGTGTTCGTCCCGAAATGTCCTAGTTTGTGTCGAGTGGTTGTTTAACCCCATTTCTCTCTCTTTCTCTCATATTACAATGAGATGGAGTGATAAAAACTATTTTTAATTCTGAACACCTGTATCTGATATCACCTGTGTAGAAATTGAAGTTTTATTTTGTTTGATTTTATGTTGTAATCTTATCTATATAGAATACACCTGGAACATACCTTTATCATAATTAGAACAAGTAATTAAAACACACCTGTATCTTATATCACCTGTGTTATCATCATATCTTATCTTAATCCTGTCTTAATCCACCCTCCCCACTCATTCAATCATTGATGAGGTATTTTAACAATCTTCCTATTGACACCTTTACAAGTGCAGATTACATTACATTGTTTGCATTTCACCTTGTACTCTCATAGGTCTTATATACATAGTATTAGTTGGAAATATTTCCTCATGTTGGAAGGACATAATACAGGATTAAAGGCCAATAAATTCTGTAGATTGTTCTTTTTATAGTACAGAGTTCTTGTGTCTTGTCAATAGAAAAGTAAACCATTTGAATAAGATATTCCCTATGTGGGAAGGACATAATAAAGATTAAGGCCAATAAATTCCTGGATTGCTCTTCTTATAGTTTTTATTGCTTGTCAGTAGAAAAAAAACAACATTTGAATAAAATTACTCTCTCTCAAATCCTACACTAAATTATTACAAATTAATGTTAACAGTTTTTATATATAGTTGCCTAGCAACACATTTTAATAGTAAATGTACTATTCTTGGCTAGGAATGTCAAACATTTAAAAAAAAATAGCAATTTTATCCTTTATCATTTAAAGTTGCAATTTATGGAAGAATTTGAAGTTACAATTGATGGTAGAATTTAAAGTTGTGATAGATGGAAGTATTTGAAGTTAATTTAATAGTAGAATTTAATTCATTTATTAAAATTGGTCAGAAACACTCTTGATTCTGATGAGTTGTCTCCACATAACTTCTATCCTCTCTGAATATTTTGTGTTATCAGATTGATCTGTCCTGTATATAGTTTTATGGTTTCACACCTGAGTAGGTAAAAATCACATACCTGTGAAAAGTGGCCATTAATATAGCTTACAATAATCACTCAAGTTATGTCATCAATTTACACTCTTGACTGATTTCTAACCCCAAGACAAACCCCTTTAAGCTCCCTGGTTTAGTTAACAACATTCATTTATATCACTAACCATTTACAGCTATTACTTCTAATCCTTACCATTAAAACTCCTTTCTGTACAGGCCCTTGACATTTATTTCTAATTCTCACCATTAAAACTCCTTTCTGTACAGGCCCTCGACATTTATTTCTAATCCTCCTCGCTATTGAAACCCCTTTCTCTACAGGCCCTCGGGATTTAAATCCTTAATTCAGTTATAAAAACCAACACAGAATTTTAACTAAATCCAGTTAAAAATTTTCTGTACGGGGCCCTCTGGAATTAAACCTTAAATTCACTAAATTGTAACCATAGCCAGTTAAAATCTCACTGAATACAATGATAAACTATGAAAATTGTTAAATCAGTCCAAAAAGTATACTTAAACATTAACATAGATATGGCTTACTCTAATCCACACTAATCCTTTCAATTTCTAATCACCAATCACTGATTTCTAATCCAGACCCTAAAAAAACCTTTTCTATTCAACTGTGGTGTAGTGTTATATCATTAATTTAAATCCCTGAGTTTTAATCGTGTGTGGTTTATGTGTGATACCTGTTGTTGTAACCTCATATCTTAATGAATCATAGCCTGTCCGTATACCATTGTTATTATATTATATACATGTATTGATTTGAAGAGAAGGCCCTACCTAGTGTTCATGTATAACTCTATAGTTTATTATTACTCTATATAAGATTTCACTGAGTTGTGGGTGGGAGGAAGGGACAGTCACTGCTTACTCATCAAACTGAACACATCTCATAAATCTACTACTGTGGTTGAATGTATTGAGAGAGAGTGAATTTATTTATTCATTTATATGAAGCCATGTTAGAATAGAAATTTAAGAAGAAACAAATGTGGAATATTCGAAGTGAATTGAAGAATTTAGATTTAATTTGAGATAGATTAATTATCCAGACTTGAGATACATTAACCAGACTCTATGACCTTTGATGATCTTGAGGTTATAGTATACATGTGAAATATTTAGAATTCTATGAGATATAGAGATATAGATGTAATATAATAAGTGACATACCAGGATGTTGTCAGTATTATGTACCTACACATTTCAACCATTAGTTAACATGCATATATTAGATTTAAACAGTAAGTTATAACTTTTCATTATATCTAGAACATCTGATACCACTTTCAACGTAGATAAACAACTTGTTTTCAAAGTTTTAGAAAACTGAAATTGATATGTGATATATTTAAGAAATAAGTAATATTGAGAAGAAAAGATTACGACCCAGTGTATGGAGCAAATCCTGTTTATTTTTTATCACTGTGTTGTTATTCTCGGGAATATATGTTGTTGATTTGGGGAATTCACATAGTTGACAGTTTTACTAAATTTAATTATAAAGGTGTACGTGACACGATTCTATTAAATACAATCATTGTTTGTACATGTAACTGACCGACATTTCCACTAGGATTGTCATTTCAGTTGAATTACTAAATTAACTTGTTTAAATAAACATTTTAAATTAACTTGTTTAACCAACACTAAATAGGTTTTATTAACTGCTAACAAATATGTTGCATATACAGGTAGGATAAAAACCCTTGGTATACAATTAACTGTTAACAAATAGGCTGCATAGGATAAAAGTCCTTGGTATAGAAATCACTTAAAACATATCTTTTCCAAAGGACCTTCACAAATTGATTAATTATAAATATACTATATTTATATTCTTATACTAAATTATTTATTTTAATTGTAAAGTGCCATTGAATGCATGTATTGTAATGAACTAATACAATTAATGTCTATTAACGTACTTTAATTGTTTGATAAAGATTAGAGAATGCTATTCAGAACGTCACGTAGTATTAAAATATCATCAGGTGTATTTTCTGTGTGGTTTATTAAATTTGACATTAAGTAATATATTATACATTAGCCGCAGCGTTGTTTCAATTTACTATACCATGTCTTTCTCGTCATGTGTTTCAATGAAATCGTCATGTTAGTCCAATATATCATCATATCAATTATGTACTGGTACAATTTGTATGTTGCCTGTAAATTGTATGAATTAATGGTACACCATCCTCATACGATGGTCACTAATGTATTTTACGTTCAGTTACTAAATGCCTTTAAAACAGACAATTTGTGGGAATCAATGAGTCATTTGAACAGTAATATATAATGGTCATGTCTATAAACATCTTTACCTGAGAATATCTGACTCAGTTATTATGTGATGGATGACAACAATTTTCATCACACCTGGAAGCTGCCATTTTAAATGACAAACCGCATGACTCGTAATTGCAATATTTCTATATTTAAAAGTGAAATGATATTTTACAGTTATTTGTGATAATATGTGAATACTTCTTTAATTATATGTCGTTCATATATTGCTTGAGATATTCAGATCTGGATTTTTATCTCCCCTACATTGACATGTACATGGCTGAAACTTTCTAGAAGCAAAGGTATCCATAGCTGGAAAAATAACCAAAATATCCGGGGCTTCCCGCCCCACCCCAAGTCAGACCACGCCAAGTCAGACCATGCCCAATGAAGATCTCCTCACAGGTCTAATGATATGGTCAACAGTAACATGACGAACTTAACAGAAACAAAGATCCATAGTTCCATACTTAAAAACATAATTGTCAAAAATCAAAACTTGGTGTGGTATGATAATACTAGTAGTCTACTGGTACCCTATCAGATGGTGATAAACTTGGTGTGTCCTGTTAGAGGTTGTATTTCAACATATGGTCATTATGATAACTATACAAGTTATACTACAACTGGTACAGGATGATATAGTATATCTGTACACAATCATCAAGCGATAAAACACTTCCTCTATTAGCCTCTGATTTATTACTCCTATATATATATGAAGTGGTTTGTTTTTATTACTTGAAAATTAATGATAATACACAGTGGTACACTGGTCATGTTTTAGATTGCCATTTCGACTGTTGATAAAAGTAAAATTTTTGGCAATGAAGTTTTAAATCTGTCCAGGTTGAGACCTGCATTATAAATATCATTTTCAGAAAAAGGCAAATCTGTTCTGTGACACAAATTGACATGCAACCCAAGAATTGTGTCTGACTGGGACAGGTGCTCTATTTCTACTTACATTTGATGCAATATTTTTCAGGTGATTCTTATTTTTAGATAAAAATTAAAATCAGTATATTTATTTTTCTCAATTTTATCTTTTCAGTGAGTGAACCGTCGGTGCTAAGTGGAGCCAGCCAATCGGGAACATCGAAACAAGTCGCACTTAGTCAAGACTTGGTGAAATCTACGGACAGTCGTCATGATGCCAGCTTGACGAAAAAGACTCGTGAAAAACCTCATTTTCACAGTGTTTTGTTGGAGAGTAACAAAGAAAATGCAATCCCGCATAGACAATCTCCGTCATACAATAGTGATTCAGACTTATCTCCCTTGGATCCTACGCGTAAACCATCATATTTAAAAATTAGTTGTGCAGTGAGTGGCTATGGTAGTTACAGTCAGTATACGTCGTACAAAGACATAGAGAAACGCTCACCTTATTCTAGTAACAGCTCCGTGATATCGAATTCGAACTCACCAGATAACGCAATGCCGTCTGTAAGAGATATACGAACAAGTGAAGACTGTTTACGTGCTGCCGTTGGCCAAGGATTACACGGGCCTACGTCATTAAATTGTGGACATGATTTAAACGGGGCGTATTTGAATGGACATTCGTATCCTACTGGTGATAAGATAAAGGTTCGTTTGTTTCTGTGTCCAGTGGAGTCGTTATTTGTATACATAAATTTTGGTGGATATGTTTTTTAAATAGAATCGTGAATATAATTTGATTGGATTAAGGCTTCGTAACGTTCACTTGTTGACAGCAACAAGAAAAAAATGATTAATGATTGATCTAAAAGTGCATGTACATGTATTTTAATGTAACAGGGTTTGCAACCTTCTCTATTGAGTCAATGACCCCTTTTCGATCATTCCTCTGTGAATTTGGATTTGAATGTAATAACTGTGACAAGTATTTTCTAGGGCGGAGGGGCTGCCAGGAACAACTGTCTATGTGTTCGAATGGGACGAAAAAATGAGGTCCTGTGTGCCCACTGGTGTGCACGTAGAAGATCCCATGACAGTTGTAATTCAATATAAGAGTAGGCCGTAGTGCTGCTGTCCAGGCAAAATTTCACTCTTAGCACACTGTATGGCCTATGCCTCTCTTCATAAGCCCAATTCGGAGCAGAACAGTAGGACATTAAACTCCCATTTCATTTCTAGGCTGACGATAATTTCCGGTGATTATATTATATTATTAATGTTTTTCAGGATGGCGATTATTTTCTATATTTAACCCAGTCAGAAGAAGATAGATTATTAGTATTATGTTCACAATCGGAAATAAACACATCAACACAATCTATACCAGAAGAAGGTAGGCCATCATCTGTTATTAAACGAGGGAGGGGGGTGGCTGAATGGTTAGCACATGCGATCTGTATCATATGATTGGTCATTGAGTCTAGGGTTGTACATGACAAGGAGTGGGTCTTCTGTGGGTCCTTGTGTATCCTTCCACTGCTAAAGACCCCCTACGTACAAGCAAAAAAAGGAAATAAAATTGAATAATGTGTTAGTCCCAAAATGACCTAGTTTGTGTACATGTACATTAAACTCTCTCTCTCATTAAGCCTAATTAGGGCTGCAATGATACAATGAGTGCGACTTTGACTCGCCAAGCTGGAAGTCCCATCCCATGTTTGATGCCTTTTGTGGCTGAGAAAGTTCATCAGGATTTTCCGTTGTGGTTCCATCTCATCATTAACGCAGGACAGAGGGCCTGGCAAAGGACGATGTATAGTCGTTGGAATGGCACAAACTACCAAGGTCCTGTGTGCGTGTGAATGAACACTTGGCAGTTGGAATTCGGTATAATAAGCGTAGGACATAACACTACTGTCAGGGGAAATTTCACTCATGGCACATCTTCATTAGCAATCTGATTAAAACACAGATCCAATTTCGTTTCGTTTTTTATAGTTCAAAATTTCATTTTTACTTGTCTTCACTACTCTTGGATCTGGAGGACTTGTTATTTAATTCGTGTTCTGGCTGAAATGAGGGGTCAGCCAATCAAATGGTCTGTCGAATCGACCGTTTGACCTTTTCATGCGTGGAACTGTGGGTAGATATTACCAGCCAACAACGTCTATACTATAAACACCAGCGGATAGAAATCATAACAAAACAAAAGTGGATTTTGAAAAGCATGGCGGTCGCTAATTGGTTAATCGAATGACTGACGTTATCGGGTCAAATGTCCCGTGCTTGATACCTGACGTCATAGAACGTGAGAGAGAGAGAAATGGGGTTTAACGTCCACTCGACACAAACTAGGTCATTTTGGGACTAACATATGGTTTCAATTTATTTCAATAATTCGCTTGCGCGTAGGGGTCTTTAGCCGTGGGAGGAAACCGGAGTGCCCGGAGGAAACCCACGAGGTTGAGAAGGCGCCCCTATCTCCATGCCGCATACGCTCACACCAGGGCTCGAAACCACAGCCGCAAGCCAGAGGTGACCGGCCAGCTAGAGGCCGAGGCGCGGCACTCTAGACCACTAGGCCATCCCAACCCCCCCATAGAACGTGAGCTTTCACTATAACTAGTTAGATCTACATGAGTGTAGGCCATCGAAAGTATAAAAAACGAAACGAAATATAGATCTATATTTTAATTAGATTGCTTCATTAGCTGAGTCGGAGCAGACTAGTAGGATACTAAAACTCTATTTCATATGTTTTGTCGTCTGGCAACATGTTTTTAATGTTTTATGTATTTTTCATGTAGCATAAATTAATTTTGTATTTACAGCATCCGGTAGAATACGAGCTGCCATTGGTAAAGCCCACCTTCTGATAAATAAACGATTTCAACAGTTCCGTGAATTATGTAAAGATCATCAGGTTAGTTGCTAATAGTAACTAGATAATCGACACGTGCAGAGGGAGTCAGAGAGATATCCAATGTGCCATAATGGTCTCCCGGTTAACCGCGCCTTCGAACTATCTATAACTTTACTTGACAGTTTTGCCTTCAGATTAAAACACAAATTCTATTTCGTTTAGTATTTTTAGTTCAAAATTTCGTTATTCTTGTCTTTACTACACTAGGATCTGGAAGAGTTGTTATCATTGACATGTTCAGGATGATGTGAGGGATCAGGAAATGAAACGGTCTGTTACAACGACTTTTTGTTTTGGTGTGCCATGCACGTAACTGTGGGTAAACCACCAGAAATGACAACACTGATGAATTAATCAATGTATTTTATCGTACCGACGTTAGTACTGATGATTAAGAGAGGATCAATTTGCCTCAAATTTTCAGCAGATTTCCTTTAAGTTATATGATTTTTAACTATTTTAGTATTATAATGAGAACTGCCAGCTCTTTATCTAATCTCCCGTAATTATTTTTACAGTACCCTGATCCTGAAGCTAAACCAACCAACTGGGAAGATTTACGAGGTTTCTGGGATATGGTAAAGATACAGATCGATCATGTCGACGACATGTTTACAGAAATAGAACTGATGAGAAATAATGGCTGGAAGGAAATACCTCTACAGGTAAATTATATAATACTAGTTTATATTCAAATGAAATTACCTCTATAATCCAGGTAGCCTTTGTTTTCGAATCCCCCCGGTTGTATGTGACAAGGAGTAGGGTCACCTGTCAAACCTCTTGGGTTTTCTCTGGGTCCTTGGGTTTCCTCCAACAGCTAAAGACCCCTATGCGGAAGCAAATTATTGAAATAAAATTGAACCTTGTGTTAGTCCCGATATGACCTAGTTTGTGTCAAGTGGACGTAAAACCCTGTTTCTCTCTCTCCCTCGATGTATCCTTTGTATTATTGTAATGAATTCAATAATATATTAGTTTCAAAAACAAAACACAAATAATAAAAAAGAAAAATCATTTCTTGTTAGTATTACATCTAATTGCTTCAAAAAAATTAGGCCCTGTGTAAAAATTAGAAATCTTCAAAATGAGGAACATAAAGTTGGATAATCTCTGTTATATTGGCCAATTCCGTACCTTATGTCCAGACGTAATTCTTTTTGTGAGAAGATCAGATGCAAGCATTTGAAGTGTCGTGGTAACCAACCCAAGGGAGATAACTAAAATTGAAAGGTCTTGGAACCATGTGAATAGCTTTTAATAATGCCTGTATTAATTGTATGTTGTGTTTTTTTCTTCAGCTTTCTCGTCGTAGTTCTGCAAGTTCTAGTCCAAAATCTGGAAGTTTGTCTCAAAATAGTACACCTGGTCACACTCCCGGTAATTTTTTTTTTTATTCTTATCGTCTATTCATTTATTATTATTATAAAATCATTTATATATGGCTTATTACAAAAAAGTAAAACCTAATGTCATTTCCACCGATTTTAGCCCTACTGTATTAGATTGAAGACCATAGATATTTGGAAAATGTTTTAAGAAATGAATTGGTGTTTGATATCCTACTTTTCTGCACCTTTTTTCTTTTCTTTTTTCTTAAAGAAGATCCTTGGCCGTAATTTGCATAGTAAATTTTGAACATAAATATCTTCATGGATGATTATTCATTGATATTTTCTATTTCTAGGTACCAAGAGAAAAACTCTCAAACCCAAAGAAACCCCCGAATCTTCTCCTGAACGAAGCCAAAAAGCAAAACAGGCAGCAAAAGCTCGGGATGAGGCGCGTAAAAAACTTTTAGCCGAAAAACGCGCAGCAATGAAACAACAACAAAATGAACAGAAAGGAGTGGAAATTTATTTAACGGAAAGTGGCACCAAACAATGATAAAAACTTTTAAATATTACATAAACACAATACTCGTGATATTATTCTACTAGCTTGCTACGTCATTTACTGATTCGTTAATTGCACGCAAACAATCGTAAAATCCTTAGTGATTAATCTTTATAAGGATTCGTCAATTGCACGCAAGCAGTCATAAAATGCTTGGTGATAAAACTATATAAGGTTACGGATAACGGCTTACGCTATTTATAACATTTCCTTCATTCGCTCGATCATACAATATCGAGATGAATTAACAACTAAGTGAATGAGGCTCTGATTCTGAGCAGACGACATCCGAGATGTTTTATCAACAGTGGGAATTGTTGCTACGGTTACATTATGATTAACGATAATTTATCCGTTATGTCTACTTTCTGTCTGTTATCTATTTATCAACCAATCAAACCAACGGAATATCTTTTAATGATTTAGCTATGTAGTCTAGATCATCTTAAAGATATTGTTTCCGAATATCGTTAATTATATCATCGTTACATTTTATGCTCAGTCATTACAATGATAATTATATTAATATCGTGAATAAAGTCCTATTTTAATTTATAAATTGATTATATATAGACCTACGTGTAACTTAAACAGCATTTATTAATATCATCATCAAATTAAACAATTTATGTTTATTGAATGTGCAATTCTTGTCATCCCTATTCTTATTCTCCTTGCCCAAATTTCGTCACGTCTTTCGTAAAAAACATTTACTTTCAAATCTTTATGACCATGTTCACAAACGTAAAACATGTGTAAAAGTGAGGAAAATATTCTTAACAAGAGAAATAGGGTTTAATGTCCACCCAACACGAACTAGGTTATGCAGATGATCTTACTCCTTGTCGTTTACAAGTGTGGGATCAAAACCAGGCCCGTTGACTCATTGACAGACCTTATGACCTAAAGTGCACAGGTTTTAGAGATTCTTAATGAAGTCTTTGATACCAGCTCCAAGAATTTATGTAAACAATGTATTCTGTTGTTGCTATAAATTATCTAAGATCACAGATCAAACTAACTATCGATGAATCATGTATCATAGATCAAACAAACAACTGATAAATGATGTCTGAGATCCCCTGGTTGTACTTAGCAAGGAATAGGGTCACCTGTCCAATCTCATGGATTTCCTCCGGTTTCCACCCACTGCTAAAGACCCCGACGCAGAAGCAAATTATTGAAATAAAATTTAGTCCCAAGATGCGCTAGTTTGGGTCAAGTGGATGTTAAACCCCATTTCTCTCTCTCTGTATCTGAGGTCAATTTCTTTCAGCAAGTTAAGATGCCAAAATTCTATCGCTGAAATATTTTGCGTTTGTTTTTATGTTTTGTGAAGAGGTGAATAAGATTTGTAGTGAATGTTTTGATATTTATCCAATAAATATTCAGGTTATCGTACCACACAGCAAGGTTATTTTAAATACTTACATCATATGTTATCAGGGGATTCAAACTTTCTTCTCTAATTAATTAATATGGTTTTCTCAGTCAGACCTGTTTCCATGTGCATGTGTTTGTCAGGGAAAAGTCGGTCTAATTTAAATGTAATGGGACTGTTTCTATGTAACCGGGGAATATGTGTACATGGAAAACAGGCTTTACTCGGTTCGCTTATTTTTCACAACTTCTATTTTCTCTGATTTTTTTGTATTATTACTGTATACATTGGGATTTTACTGTAGCGAGAATTTTCATGTCTGTCTCAGTATTGTTATAATGAAGCTCCATTGTCTCTCTATAACGCTGATCTGAACAACATTGCTACAGAGACGTCCCAGTGGAACCAAACTGATCTAGTACTGGAGTGGTTGGTTAATACTGAATTTGTTACCAAAATGGTGGTTGGTTCATAGGTTCAGCTATTAGCCAATCAAAAACCCTTTATTAACTAACAGTAATATTTCAATCTCTATGTATTTTCATTCACATAAAAACTTGTGTAGTTTCTTATTCAAATCTGAAATATGACATCTTTGATAAATTTGTATTAAAAATAATTTTGTATTTCTATACATTTCTATCTCACGATGGATTATTTTCATACAATATTTAAATTTTTAGCTGTTCTGTTATCAATTTCTTTGAACTAACTGGAGCCTTGACCTCTAAATTTTCTATGTCTAAAAGCGATTATTTACATACAATTTATATAATTTTAGACGTTCTAAAAAAATTTTTTTTAACTGGAGCCTTGACCTGATTGATCTTTGATACTGAAAATAACCATAAAAATGTTAGCCGGGGAGAAACGGTATAATGGGATGATAAGTAAAATGTGTAATATGATTGGTTGAAACCTGTCAGGTGTTTAAGAAGGGGAGGTAACTTGTATCTCGCCTCTTGAGCCTTGTTATAGAGTTTTTAGTGTAGTACAAAATGACGTTCTAAAAACCCTCTTGGTTCCATGGAAATACTGAGTCTACAGGAATGTAACTAAGAAAGGGCCCGAAAGTCAGCAGGATGTGAAAGGATTCCAATTGACTAATTGACTAGACATTTTGTTGTAATAGTGAGTCTTTAGGAAGCTATTTACACCTCTGCGCCCACTGAGATATGTCTGGTGGTACAAGACTTTCATTCTAAAAAGATGTCTGATTGTTCAAGACTTGCAGACTGAGAAATGACTGGTATTCTAAGACTTAGAAATGTCTGGTGAACCAAGTCTTGCTGACTAAGAGATGTCTTGGGATCCAAGGCTGAGAAATGTCTGTATTTACAAGACTTGTAGACTGAGAATTATCTGGTTCTACAAGACTTGCAGGAATGAAGAATGGTATTTTCACCAAGAGGGTTTAACTTAGAGGTCATGTTTTCAGTGAAATATTAGCTTAGAAGAATGTAGTCATTAATCATTTTGCTAAAATTGTTTTTGCTAAATTCTTCGTATATGTCTATAGGGTACGACTAATATAAAAGATATTTTTATACATTGGTGATAATTTTTACATAGATATTAATTTGTATGTATAATTTATGTATTATATAAGGAATTACCGCCCCCACCCTCCAATCCCTTGCCAGAAACAGAAATATATCTATGTTAATATTGAAATACAATGTTGAAGCTTTTCATTAACAGTTTATTTCAAAATAAATTATTGGAATTTCAATTTAATTTTGATGAATTCAATTTTCGAACAATAAATTGACTTAAAATTTCCAATTTGAAGAAATAAAATCTTGTGAAATAAATTAAAGTGGTTTTGAATTATTTATTATTTTTTTGGCAGATACTAATGTCTGTGATTACATTAATTAATTTTAATGTTATCACATTTTTAACCAAAGAAATTTAATATTCAATAAATACCATTCACTATTATTTATTACTAGCAATATAATATGATTATGTTTATAAGAGATATACATGTATAAACATATTGATAATTTAACTGTTATATACATATATACAATGTTGTTATACACAAATAATATCAAGTTATAATCATTATATAAAAAGCCCTTCAAAATGTTGGACAATTCAAATGAGCAGTGACAGATTTGCCATGGCATATGTGATACACATGCTCCAGGGCCCCTTTGTTAAAATACAGAAAAGAAATTCAATAACTACATAGTTTATTTTACAATTTGGGCCCCAGATCACCCATGCGTCTTACTCCGGCACTGCCAATCAGAAGTCGTATCAGCTATTCTAAGAAAGAGTAAGCATACCTAATAATGCTAAAGCCTTAGAGACTCTCCAGTGTTCTTGGGCTCCAATTACGACTAAAATAAGTTTGAATTGGTACAAAATCCTACAAAATAATTGGCTCCAAACACCCCTGTTTTACAGAATAGGCTAGCCTCTAAATTGGATGTTAATCACTGTTAATGGCAAGTTCATGTTATATGAAAGGGGTGTTTGATCCACAGACTGATGATATTTTGTATAAATAACAATATTTGTACAGGTTTAAGATATTTGCAGTCGTTTATACGCCCAATAATTATTATTTATTAAACTATGTGCAGATGATTAATTATTGCTATAAAATTGTAAATATTCTTTATGTTGTTGAATTTAACATGTTTTAACATTAAACAAAACATTAATTTGATATGACATACTATATTCTCCCTGTACTTAATATACCACTCTGACTGAAATTATTTTTCGACTTTTTCTTAATTTTGAGCTTTACTCTTTGTGCGTATGGTAAAATTTAAATGGTATTAAACCAGCTGTGAAAATACCAAGTTTAATGGTCACATTGCTTGTATTTGGTTTGGTTCATGGTTGCTTGAATAGAAGCTCAAAAAAAAAAAGTCAAAGAATAATTTAAATGTTGAGTGGTATAAACAATCCAGAGGGGCGGGGAACCATCTTTCTACTCGCCGTCTGCCTTTCGTAATTCTTTATTTCTACTTAATACATCTTCATCCTGTTTTATGATCAGTCGCGAGTCGCCCTCCATGTAGTTTAACAATTCTTGCCTGAATTTTACGAGGCTCCGTTTTTATAAAATCTTTTATAGCGTTGTGACTATCAATCAACCTCAGGTAGCGAACTAGACAAAACTGGTGCTGTTCACAGGAATTCCTCGCAGGTTTGTGATTGGTTGAAACCAGAAACCCCTCGCATGTTTTGAACTCATTTAACTTTAGTTTAAACTAGTTATCGTAATGAATAGAACTTCTGAAATAAACGAGAAAATGCTTGACCATGTCAAAAATACTTTTAGGGCTAATATTATTTCTAGTTGTTAAATGTGACCTATGGTGGCAAAATGTGTCTGAACTTGCAAATCTTTTGCAATTATATTACAATAGGCTAAATATATATTAGATAAATTAAACAAACTAATTGTTTTTATATTTTTAGTCAATTTTTTTTTACATAAAAATGTATCATAAAAAATGACTTCCGACTCATTTTGCTGTCATGGGTCACAAATTATTAAACAATTTGACAGCATTAATAAATACAGAGAGAAATTATTTTAAGATTTAATCGGATTTTAGTAATAGTCTTCCACGAAACTATCTTAGCATTACACTTTTTTATTAAGATCTAGGCCTGGTTTCAGAAATCATACGGTCAAAGTGTATAGTAAAATATTTGACTTGTGTTTTTCACAAGTCTTATGTGTACACTTGTGTGATTTAGGTCCGTTTAATCCACCATCTTGTGCGTACACTTTGTGAAACAAGACCCAGATATTTACTTTGTTATCTCCCTTTAATTCATTGGCTTGCGTGTACACTTCGCGAAACAAGATCCAAATATTTATTACATGTACACATGGTTAAACAAGACCCAGATATCGACCTGGTTACCTCCCTTGAATCCCCTGTCTCAGTAGAAATAGTTTGTCTTGCAATATGAGTTACGTAACGAATCCAGTTTCTCGATGATGATAGTATGGATAATTAATCACTATGCATATTTTATAGGTCAGAGGTCATTAGTGTGACCTTCGCGTCGTTTTACAAAAATATAACCAAATATTTTATATATAACATCAAATTATCATCTTTCATCAAAAATTTTAACGAAGAACGTGAAATATATTTGAAAGAGTGTATGTGTGCCTTTGATAAAAAAGATTCAGCCTTTTCATTTAGCATGAAATCTATGGAGAATTCATCTTTCTATTTTCTAAATATTTAGATTAAAAAACATATCCCTGTTCATAAAATCTGGACATTTTCATCTTTTAGCATATTTTTGTTGAATAAATAACGACAAATGATAGTAACGTAGCCAGAGAATGATGCTGAGTTGGGGCTGGTATATCGGTCGGTATTCCACCTCACGCTAAAAACAAAAGATTTTGTTTGGAAATGAGGGATTCAATTAGTTCCTTCTTTATTGGAGGAGGGATTCAATTATTGGAAAACTCCCTCTTCATTCGGCCCGCCAAGTATATTATAAAAAGTAATTGTTCTCCCAAGGGAAATTGAGATTGGTGCCATTTCCAGAATAATTATTTGATTAATTCATTTGATTATGCTCCCAAAATCCAACTACACCTAAAATTACTCAGCGGAGCAGAATGCGATTGTTCTGATACCCCCCTTCTTAGCACAATTCTCGATATGGAACTGACAATTAGTTGGTTTTAAAGATACACGTTTTTTAAGTCTGTATTTTCCTATAACAGTTTTCCTCTTTTTAGGAAATTTCGGCACTCACAATTTTCATTGCGTGTAGAATTTGTTAAAATGTTTGTTGCGTGACTCCCATACTTTAACGTCATGGTTTATAATGTGAGGTACGAAGAATCATGAAATATGTGTAAATAAATTTGATAGTCATATGTAAATTACTACTGGAATCAAAAATTGTAAATTGATCAGCCCTTTTTTTTCTTTTTTTTAGAGAGAAATTGTAGATATATCGACTATTTTTTTTTCCTTTCTTACCTTTGTGTTTGTGTAAAAATGGTTACGGTTGTTGTTTGAGTTTAAAAAGTGCTTTCAATCAGCTATGAGTATATTGTACACACATGGATTTATTTATTTATATTTGTCGTTAAAAACTGCCTAATTAATTATTTTAATGGATATTAATTGGCTTGGATCTTAGGTGTTGAGACTACATGTACGTTAATAATTTGTCATTTTTACTGCAAAGGCATCTTTATTAATCAAGAAAGGAAAGTTTATATTATGTATCTTCACAGAGTCAGATTGACCGATGTGCGTCTTGTAGCGTCATCAAATCTTGATATAGTGAAGATGCATTTTTTATGTACTTTCCCCTGGAGCATTATTTTATGAAAACTTTAAACGAAAATAATACTGAAGATTCCTGTTTTTCATTGGTTCAGTTTTAAAATCTTCGAACTCTTGGTCAATGGAAAAACGGCTTTCTTGTGTTGCTTTTGTCGTAAGTTTTCGTAAATAAAGCTGATGTTTTAATTATTTTGTTATTAAATAAATGTGTATAGCATTGTATTAATATTGGATTTTAACAGAATTTTATCAATTCATTTGCTTATGATGTAAATTAATTAACTATTATACAGAAAAACCCTTAAAGTCTCTGAGGAACTGTCAATCCCTTGCAACCTATGCTATTGTGAAATTTGAAATTCTTAAGAAATATCAGACCAAAGTTATTAAATTCCTTTCATTATATACAAAGATATGATGAATGGAGAATTTAACAATGTTTGGATTTCTTTGCAAACAATATTATTTGTATAAAATATGGTCAAAACAAACCAGAGTCACAAAAGATCTTGAATGACAGATAAAGTATGTAGATAGTGGTCATCCCATTGTTTAATTCTTGCTATGTCATTCAGGATTTGTGACTGAAAAAGTAAATTCAATATAACAGTTAGATTATTTGACGAAAAAAAAAAAAATCTATTTTTCTGGACTAAATTTAAATAAGTTAAATGTAAATTATTCTGTAGTTTTATAAAAACTTTGGTTTAACCATGTCAAAGGTTTTTACGGTTTTACATGAAATAAAAAGAAATCAACAGTAAATTTTATGTGAATTTCAGAATCTCGCTTTCAATATTGTGCAGTTATAAGTCATGCATGTGTAAATAAAAACAAGTAAATTTTATTATGGAGTTAATTGTTATTTGAGAAGATCTGTTGCCTAGATACCTGCAGGAGATTGGCTGTGGAAAGATTACAGTGCAGGTTCAGATCGAAACCACAGCCGCAAGCCAGAGGTGACGGGCCAGCTAGACGTTGAAGCGCGGCACTCTAGACCACTAGGCCACCCCAACCCCCCTGGTGTGCACGTAAAAGATCCCTTGACAGTTGGAATTTGATATAAATGTAGGCCATAGTGCTGCTGCCTGGGCAAATTTCCCTCATAGCACACTGTATGGCATATGCCCGTCTTCATATCCCAGTCGGAGCAGAACAGTAGGAATTAAATTTGGCACTTATACCATCTTACTGATATACACACACAGAGAAATGGAGTTTAATGTCCACTTGAAACAAACTATTTTTTCAGGACTAACATGGTACAAAGGTGTCGGAGGAAGGACAGAAAACTACACAATTAGAGCGGGGGTACAGTAGTAGTATTAGGATTAACAGGCGCAGATCCAGGATTTTTTGCAGGGGGGGGTCTAGGTTTGATAATTGCGGTGGGCATAGCCCACCGCCGCCAGCGCCGAATGCGCTCAACCAATTAACAGGAGGTTTGGGGGGCCTCCCCCAGAAAAATTTGGTAAATTAGATTCAATTTGGTGCATTCTGACGTATTTCCGGAAGGTAAATTCCAAAATTACAGGTCTAAAAATCGCCAATAAAATCGCATAAAAATTTTTCAAGCCTGAGCAGGGGGGGGGGCCGGACCCCCTGGACCCCCCCTCTGGATCCGTGCCTGATTAACCATACATTATGTGAGAGCTAAATTTGATATTTATTAACATGACAAGACCATCGGATGGGTCCGATTTACCGTAAAAATGATAAAGGGAGGCTTAGCCTCAAACAACCAGTACAGTGGTTACGATCAGTGCACACACCTTGTCAAACCTTCGAAAGCTAATATATTCGCTGAGAATAAAGTAATTTGAATGAAATTTTCAATATATTAATTTTGCATTATTTATTTTTGAACTATTATAGCAAGAATGGCCACCGGTTTGAACTCTTTATCTAAATCTTACAAAATGCATCTTTAAGTGTTTTATTCCTGTACACAAGAATTCAGCACACAGAATGGGGATTGAACATGGGCCCTGTTACAGGAATGATATGGTGTTTACATTCTACCGTTCTTCACCTACTGGGGTAATAAGGGAGAGAGAGAAATGGGGATTAACATCCACTCGAAACAAACTAGGTCATTTCAGGACTAACATGATTTCAATTTTATTTCAACAAATCGCTTGCGCGTAGGGGACTTTAGCAGTGGGAGGAAACCGGAGTGCCCAGGGGAAACCCACGAGGTTAAGAAGGCGCCCCTATTCCTTGCCACATACACTCACACCAGGGATCGAAACCACAGCTGCAAGCCAGAGGTGACCAGCCAGCAAGAGGTCGATGCGCGGCACTCTAGACCACTAGGCCATCCCAACCCCCCTGGGTAATAAACTCTCACAGGTTCTTTTACATCTACACAGGACCTAGGTTTTTGTCCCATCCAAATGACTAAAATGCTGTTCCTTGTCAAGCCCTATGTCCTATACTACTGTCAAGGGGAAACCACACTATATAATCAATCCTTCTGAGTGAGCCATGTCCTCTTCAGCGAGCCGCCATGGATCCATTACTGGGGTTTCAAGGAAAGAAAAGAAATGGGGCTTAACGTCCCATTCCGACTGGGCTAATGAAGATAGGCATACGACATATGCTATGGGGGAAATTTGCTCTGAGAGTGGCACTACAGCCTACACTAAATTACATGTATATCAAATTCAAACTGTGAGGAGATTATTTTATGAGTCTGGGACCTCAGGTTTTTTATCTCATCTGAAGGAGCCACCCACCCAACAAGATAATTTCAACCTTGAATTAATAAAATATATCAAGACATGATGAAGGCTATAAGATAAATTTATTTATTTAGAAACAAACCAATAAAACAGTGAATTCGTTCCAATAAATCAAGATATTAACCTAACTAGCATCTACACCCAGTTTAAACACTTTAGCTTGATCAGAAGCAGAATTTCTGTATTACAAGAATTATGACAAGTATAGCATACAGCAATCTGATTAAAATACAATCAATATTTTGTTTCATATTTTTTATAGTTTCGACAGCCTACACTACATGAAGATCTGAAATGTTGTAGTAGGCATACAAGTGGCTTTTGACCCTATCACAACAGACTTTTGATTAACCAATCACCGTAGATATTTCCAGTGGCTTACCAACAGTTCCGTGCATGGCACGCAAATAACTAGCTGTAACAGACTTTCATTGGCTAATCGCTCACATCATCCCGAACATGGATTCAATAACAACTCTTCCAGATCCTAGTGTAGTAAAGACAAGTAAAATGAAAATTTGTACTAACAAAAAAACAAAACAAAATAAGATCTGTGTTTTATTAATCAGACTGGGTAGAGACAGATGGACCCCTTTTAATAGCACCCCCCCCCCCCCAAGTCTAGCCATCAGTGTGAACTGCAAGGGAAGACAACTCTGTTTGGGAGATTGATGGTCTAAATCCTTTTCTATGGATGATAGACGACCGCTAACAGGATTAACAAGTGGTTGCCATACTAGATGGATAGAGAACAAGCTAAAGCGAAAAGATTTTTCGTACAATGAAGGGCCATAATCTGTGAAGTTACTGTCCTATACACACAAGTAACAAAAGGATCATAGATATTTTGCGATATAAACGGATATTTTAAGCAAAATCTGTTAAAAATTGTGATCACTAGAGGGTCCACAAACAAATTGTGGACAGACAGAGGTGACGATAAATACGTCCACATCAAAACATGGATGTATAAAAATACCATAAAAAGTTGAACCAACTTCAAATTGAACATGCGCCAAGAGAAAGAAAACAAGGGAGGGAACTGGGGCTTAATGTTCACTCAACGCAAACTGTCATTTCGTGACTAAAATATAATTGCATCAGCAAACTGAAGGAAACAAGACTAGTGAATGAGTAATAATTAGAGTAAAATAATTAATGATATATTTTATTTATTAATTAATTGATATATATACTTATAATAACCCATGACTTAAAATATGATATCATATTTATCCCTGAACAAAGCATTAACGGGTAAGATTATAAAATAACAAGATTATATGATCTGGAACCTTACAGGATGTCATCGCCACCATCTTGAACTGTTACGTCATATCAAAAGTTAAAATTTGTCAATTGATGCAGAATTGTCCAAGGAACAAGCATGACAAGTTTCATATCAATCTTATTTGAACTGACGGAGCGTTTGGCTTTTTTTGAAATGTGTCGACCCCAAGATCAAAATGAGCAGCATTTGTTTCTGACTTCATGTATTTCCAACCTTCATTACTTTGTGTATTAATATACAACCCCTGGGTATCGTGTAGTTCTGCTGTATTACAATCTTGACCCAAGAGATAACTTTACCCTTAGTTTATCCCTGGTCAAACTGGCCGGCCATTAATTAGAGTGAATTTAGTTCCTTAGCTCCGCCCTTAATGGCTACTGATTGGCAGGATGTATTAGAATGTGCCGATTTCAACATGACCAGCAAGTTTAACCAGGTATAAACATATAGTAAACTTATCTCTGAGATTATTAGTCTGAGTTTCTGGTTTACAACTTTATTTTATCAAGCGGTGTTGAGTAATTAATCATTCTGTTAATTTTGTTGAAAAAGTGAATATTTGTAATCCTGTCACTCATTATCTAATCTTGACAGACTGTTTTAAATCTAAACATTAAACCCCCGACTAAAACAGCACAACTGCACGATACCCAAGTTATTTTTCAGATAAGCCAAACACTTTATCAAAGAATATGACATTTGAATATCTCAATATCTAACTGTACAGTATTTGGTGTGTTTTATGAAATAATTCTTCAAAACATTCAATTTAAAACGACTGACAATGCCACTCCGTCCGCCCGACAATGTCAAGTGCTCCGTCGGACTGACAATGCTAAGTACTCCATCCGACTGACAATGCCACCCTGTCTCACTGACAATGCTACTCTGACTAACAATGTCACTGACTGATAATGCCACTCCATCTGACTGACAATGCCACTGTCTGACTGACAATGCCATTCAGCCTGGCTGACAATGCCACTGTCTGACAATACCACTCCGTCTGACTGACAATACCATTCTGTCAAGCATGACAGACATGTACATACATGTATAATATATTAGATGTATAGTGAATAATTAAAAATATGAAAATGAGCACTTTTATTTGATTATTAATGTATATATATAATATTACACCATTTTATTTTTATACCACATGAACAAAAGTAACTGGATAATTTTGTCTTTGGTATGATTATTCTTCTAGACAAAAGTTTAAACAAGTAAATTTGTTTTCTCACTTTTGTATTCTATTCAGTTACAAAATGCTGCTGCTTAAACAACAATACTATAACAGTAATTGTATTTCATAGAATTGTGTGCTGGCATTATCAGTTCAATTACTGAATCAGTTTCCTGGATATTGTCAGTTCAATTAATAAATACCATTAGATCAATTTGATGAGAAACAGGCTTTAACATCCACTAGACACAAAATAGGTCATTTCGGGATTAACATATGGTTCAATTTTACTTCAATAATTCACTTTACGTATAGGGGTCTTGCCTAGAAACTGAAGGACCCCGACTACTCCTTGGGGAATCAAAACCATGCAAGTTAACTCATTGAGGGTTCTTATGTTTTAATGAGGTTGGTCCTCTCATATAGGGGTATATTAACAGTTATGGTTTAAAAAACTAATTATATATATAAAGTTCTACAGGACTATCCATTATAAATTTATACACACATGTTGATATATAATTCTAATATATATATATATACAGTTAATTCAATTAAAAACAATGAATAACAAGTAATAACTCTGTTTACAAAGAATATTAAAATGTCAAAATTTTAAATCAATTATACATTTTCATCATATTAATATACTTCACATATTAATTGATAGCATGGATACCCGAAACATCTATATTGATACAAGCCTGGAAATAAAGCACCAGTCACAGACAGTGTCAGGCACAAATTAAAGCAGTAGACAGTCAGCATCTAAATTCGCCTAGTGTGTCTGCTGTCATTCGCCGAATTTCTATTCATTAGCCAATCGCCACCCATGTCAAGAAGTCACATGATTGTTTGAAGGCATGGTCTGCGCCATGTTTAACCATGTGATGCAATCGACTGGTGAATTGGGCGAAGCAGTTGCCTGGTGTGTTCACCCATTCGATCGAACAATAATAGGTTTTGTCTCAGACACAAGGCCTTTGACTTTTTTATACATGTCTGGTACAAAGTTGAAAATGCCAGGTACAAGTTTGACGATTGCTTCCATTTCCAGGCGTGTAGTTATCGATATGTGAAAATACATGTGTACTGATTTAATTTTAAAATAAATGCACAATTGACCATAAGATAAAAATAATGCAAAAACTAAGAAACATAATGCCTGACGAATTTAATGTGACCAGAATGAGGATGATATTCAATTGCTAATAATGCTAATAGGATTTAAACTGTGTATAGAAATAGTTCATCCAGTTCATGTAACCGAGGCAGTGAAGATATTAGCTAAATGATTTGAAAAAAAAAAGACTTATAATGTTCTGCAACAAGATGGCGCTGTGGAGGCAACAAGGATTTTGCTTTCTCAAGAGTATCTTAAGTTTACACAAAATAGAGGCACATGTATATGCAACTTTGACTGAGTAAGTGAAGCATGTACATGTGTAGCTACATGTAAGTGGAAGCATTAGCTTATTACTGAATTAAAATAAAACATCTTGTAATGGTCTGCAAGCTGCGGTTGCGGATATCATCTTAATGAATTGAAATAAAACGTGTTGTGAACTGGTCTGCAAGCTGCGACAGTGATACTCAAGTGGAGATGCCAGCTTATTTAATTGAAATAAAACATTGTAACTAAAATCTATTCACATCAACGTCCAGCTTCATATCCTGGATACAGAGAGCAGAGCACTTTTGACAATGGTGCATTCACCTCCATCGGATATTTCTCACCTAGATCGTGACGACACGCGGGACAAGAATACACTTGAGCTTTGAATGACCTGGATAAACATGACTTACAGACATTATGAGAACAGTCCAGACTTACAGGTTTAAAAACAATTTCCTGGCAACAAATACATGTAAACAAATCTTCAACACTTTGTAGAAATTTAGCTTTTCCCTCTTCCCTTGAAATTAAAGCCTCGTCCCAAATTTTCTTATTTTTATCGTCTTCCTTCACCAATTTTTGAAGATCCTCCGGAAGTGTGTAAGCCGAAACTTTTGTCTTTTTAGGCGTGCTAGTAGGGGACTCCACCGACTGCTTTCTTTTCTTTCCCTTTCCCTGGTTTTCTTCCTTTTCTCTTTCTTTTTCTTTCAGTGTTTCGAGGTAACCATCTGGATATTTCATCTCCAAGCCCAAACTCTTGATTTTCTTTTTACCAGCCGATGTCCACGGCGCTGGGTTTTGGTCATCCCTTCTCAACAAGTAACGCCAAACAATGAATCCCGATTTACCCTTTTCCGGCCAATATTTGACGATTTTGTAAATTCCATCATAGCGATTGCCTTCTTCTGGAGCGTATTTGGAATGTTTTCTGCCTTTACAATTTCTGACGACCCGGACTGGCTTACCTCCCTTCCAGTCTTTAGCTTCAGCCCCATCTTTCACATTTATCGACGCATTACAATTTTTAGCTAGGGCTTTATTCATTCGCGTCAATAACTGATCACATGACTGTTCTGCTGTCCTTTTATTCCCAGATAAATCTCGTCCTCCACTTCCGGTGTACGTAAATTCATCGCCTCCGTCGTGGTCATCTTCGTAGCCACCAGACAAGACGATAGAATATGAGCCTTCATCCTCTCGACCGTGAATCCCTGCAACATGAGGTCTGTGGACGCCAGCTTCACTGACTTGTACGCGAAACTTCCACATCATACCCACTTCAATTCCAGGAATGGGACCAAAGTGGTTTGGTGGCACAATGGTGCATTGTGATGTTCTGCCTACACATGCCATGCCTTTTCCCCAATCACGACTCGACTTAGAAGTAGCAGACGCCATCTTAGATTTCTTTTTACTCTGCTTCAGTTTTTCTCCAGCTCTAACGACTTCAGTTTCGTCATTTTTACAATCTGCGCAATACCATTCGTCTTCTTCTGGGACTTTGGTCAATGGAGGATTCATGCAGAATAAATGATAAGCTTTGTTGCATTCGTCACACAATATCTGTTTCTCTGGCTCCTGCTTTCCACCGCACACGCTGCAAGCGCACTCCTTACACTTCACTCTAGGATTATCTCGACATTTCTCGCATTCTATCTTGTTTTTTCGCATCGTGGGAGTAGACGTAGCATCATTCAAATCTATATCCTTCTCGTTTATCTGGCTTCCAGCGGATTCAATGCTGAACACCTCGTTAGGGAAAATTAATTTGCAGTCTTCAAGAGGTGTAAGATCGACTCCTGCATACACAGTAGCTAAAAGTTCTTTCGATTTGTTTTCCTTTTTACCAGTTATAAGGCAATCATACCAGAATCCCCTTTCTGTGGGATCCTCACAGTTGTAGTTAGCCATTACGTTCTGACCAATTTCAATATTTGGAAACTTGATGACATTTTTACAACGAGGTCTGACATTTTTATGCTTTAATTGTTCAACCTCTTCATAGCCCTCGTACTGAACATGATACAGAAAACCGTCTGATTCATCCATTTTATTTTTATCTGTGATTTCATCTGACTCAGCCTTTGTGGTGCTTTCGGAATTATCTTTCGTAACTTTTGTAATTTTAGCTTCAAACCAAGCTCCATTTGACAGATCTCTGGCATCAACTATATCCCCAACTTTATAAATATTTCCCTCGACATCGCCCACATCTTCATCCTCGATATCAGAATTAGCCTTTTCGGGTGTCTCAGGTTTTTGGTTTTCTTTATCGGACGATTCTAATTCATCTCCATCGGCGACATTATTGTTGGTTTCGATTATTGGTTTTCGAACCATAATCTGCACCAAATCATTGAGGCCAACATCGTAATCAAACAGTGAATGACCATCGACCAGAATTTTTCCGCGAAAAAAAAGTTTTTGCGAATCGGTTTCAGCTTCGAACGGTTCGATCAGTTTCTTCCGTAGATCTTCTATTTTCGTCAGCTTAGACAAATCGTCAACCCTGACTGTCTTTTTCCCATCGATGCTTCGTACTTGAATCCACATTTTAAAAGCTGTCAAGCTTTTGAGATTCTTATAAAAGTCAAGAGAAGCTTTTTGTAAACAATCGCTTCACATGGAGGTACGTAAAGTGGCGGGAAATACGGTCACGTGACAGGAAATAATAAATCTCAAGTGGGTTAGGTTAAAAGATGGACACGATTCCGATATCAAGCAGTATCTGAAAAAAAGATTTCTAGCTCTGACTATCTACAGAACATCTATTTCTGAATTCACTCTATATGGTTCTATTTCTTATAATAATAGATGTATATAATCTACAAAAGGCATCAAATTGTTAACATTCAAGTAGCGTTTGATTCACGTCCTTTATTAATATAAATTAGATTTGATTACCCAGATGCTAGAGCGACCACGCTACAGATCTAGAGAATTCGCCCACGAACGCAATCGTCGGTCGGATCTGAAATCGAAGCTTTGTTAGTTTTTTTGTTTTTTTTTCTTCATACTGACAATCAGTCGAAATTGCAAGAAATAAAACAAATATACAAAGAAAAGTCTGGGTTCCAATCTTCGATATTAAAAGATGAAAATAAACATATGGCTGATTGTCCTTGGGTTGACGGTCAATTTCATGTAATTAAAAATCTCCGACGGAAATTTCAGTGAGGACAAGTTTCAACCAATGGGCAAAGGAAAATTAGCGTCAGGTCAATGTACTATCCCCGAAAAGAAAAATTAAACTATTTTGATACAACGATTATTAACTTGGCGAGCTGTCTCATTTTTGTGATGCCAAACCGTCTATTTATATATTTCTATGTGCCAAACAATCTAGGGGAAAGAACTCCAGTTAACAGATTTTGGTGCTGGTATTAAATATCATTTCAATATATTAATAAATTACAGACGCTCTTAAGATAGATTACTAGAAATACTAATATTAATAAGAATATATTAAAATAGATTATAAATTTCTTACAGTTATAAATGTTTGACTCCAACAGAAAATATTTCACCGGAAGTAAACAATAATTTACCCCGGAACAGTCCTTTAAACACGTGGGGCAGATTCTGTAGAAACTACAGCAAGATGTCTCAGTACAATTTTAAGAAAATTACGGTCGTACCGACGGCCAAGGTATGAAAACATGTTTTTTTTAAATTCCAATAGATACATCAATAAAGTTGACAAGCCAAAATAAAGCAAAAAAAATGTGTGGTAGTGTCGTGTGCTTGTTTATCATGAGATACGGTACTGGATTTAATTCCCAAGTAGTAATGACTGCGTCATGTGTGACGGGCGGTGCGAGGCCTATTATTGAGCTTTCGTAGGTCCTACTCTCAGTACTTCCCTAGATCGTACAGACTTGAAATTTAAAGGAGAAGGACCTTGTCCAATCCCTGTTATCCAGATCGTTCCGACCTTTGAGGTGTGATTTCCACCTTTTGACAGTTGTCAACATGTATCTCCACCATTTATGATGGAGTAGGCCTACTAAATTAATTTTGCCCGGAATTTTACCCAATTATATATTACTGTTATGTGTTGGCTACATGTACATGTATGTTGATATGGTAGAGTTATGAATATGATTTGATTCATAATAGTTAATAAATAACAAATGTTTTATTGACTGTTTTAACCAAATTAGCACCTTTCCTTCTCTGCACAGTCTTTCTTGTCACCCAAGCAACAATACAGGTTTTTCCTTGCTAGGGCTGCTGTACTAAACCAGACAGGAAAATTCCACAGATGGCCTCGGCCAAAAACTAGGATTGAAAGGGAGACCTCTTGGCTTGTATGTTAGCCTGTTACTCATGGTCATGGACGGGGCTCCAACGCTATTAAATAAACTGTAAAAAAACCTGCAATGTATGGAGTTATGTTATATGTATATTTTTTTCCAGGATTTTATTGATATTATTTTGTCCAAAACCCAAAGAAAAACGCCAACAGTTGTCCATAGAGGTTACAAGATATCCAGAATTCGAGGTTTCTACACCAGAAAAGTGAAGTTTTGTCAACAGAGTTACCATGACAAACTAACAATGATTATAACAGACTTCCCCAAATTAGAGGTAAATGGATCTTCAATTGTTGACTTTCTTTATTTTGTAGGGAGGTGGGGGTGGGTGGCTGAATGGTAAGCATGTGCATGCTGTATTATAACATCTGTCATTGAGTCAGTTGGTGTGATTTCGATTTACCTGTTGGACTTGACAAGGAGTAGGGTCGTCTGTCCAACCTCGTGTGTTTTCTCCCACAGCTAAAGACCCCTACGCGCACGCGAATTATTGAAGCAAAATTGAACCATAGGTTAATCCTGAAATAGCCTGGTTTGTGTTGAGTGGACAGATATTCACATAAAGAGAATCAACTTTCTCAGTAATATAGAGTTAACGGCCTTAATTCAGTTGACATTACATTGATATCGTTTGTAAATATGGAACGGAATTGATCCATATTTGAACCAATGTTTCCTTTCAAATTCATCTTTCACATTGAATACTGATATTGACAAGTATTCAATTTATCATATGTTTGTAAATACTGTGTGGGAGTTTTCATTTTTTGAAAATCCCTTTATCATAAAACTATCACACGACATGCTTCAAAACTACTTGTAATATATTAAAACACTCTCTACTTTCGTGTTTAGAGTCATTTGCGTATAGAACATTTGTTTGTTTACCATATTATATGAATAATTGTCAATATTCATTATTTACCTGTCAAAAGTCGGCCATGCTTGATTCGCGACTTGAGCTTTTGCTACGTGTTCTATGATTGGCTACACGCGACCAATCAAATCAGCGTTTAATTGTCGACGTTCAGCGCTGATCGCACGAGCATTTCGCTGGTAAGAGGGTATATAAGCAGCCGAATTCATCACTTGCATTTGTACCGCGGCGGGCGATGAATATAGGTACGGGAATAGTAACTATTCCATTTATTAGCCGGGAAAAGTAACTTTTCCGCCATGCTAATAGACTATATATTTAATTTTGGGATTTATTTGTCGATGATTTAAGAAGTATTTAAACGTCGTGATTTGATTAGGTTTAAGTTAGGAATTTTTCACGCTCATATACGTTTAGCATTTAAAGTGGCTTTCCGCATTTTCTAATATTACTGCGCCTTCGGTTCGAATTGTTCCGTATTTATACTCGTCGATCATTGGCGCGGGTTCACTTTCGCGAGGTGATTCCGTGGAGCTTTTGTCTGCATTTAGCTGATTCGGTCTTGGTTTTTCGGGTCATTAGTTTTTTTTTGCGAAACTTTGTGCAAACCGGTACCTGCATTGTGTCGCGTTTAAATGACTGTTCCTGACCGTCTGAATTTTATCTTGCTCAGAGATAATTCTGGCATTTAGGACGTGGTCTTGAACGGGTGGAACCAGTATTAATATAAGCGGAAGACGTGTAAGATTTGTACTTGTTGAAAGTTACCGTGACATATTATCATGGAATCTCGAGATTGCATTTAAATTAGTTGTTTTAGTAAAAACGTACCTTGATATTCATCTGGATAAAGCTAAACCCTTATCTTGGAACGTGAGGTCCGTTTTTATTGGTTAGGGATAAACTCCTTCATTCATTCATTCATCTATTTATTTATTTATGTATTTACTTGTTACCCAATTGTCAGGAGTTACAATTGGTATAATAAATATTGTTGTTTTCTCTGAGTTGATGTTTGGGGCAAACCATTGAGCATCCAGTATACGAATCCCTGTTTCTTCTGAACAAACACACAGTTGGAGGTTTTGTGTCTGGTAAAAGGGGTGGGACTTATTTTGCCTGAATTTAAAGGACAATATTGGTGCCAGTCATTATCACATATGTGATAGAACTGATTAAACACTTTCCAAATATAATATTACCACAGAGATCATCGCTACGATAGAGGAGTAATAAAGGATTCATGATTCGGAAGTGACGAACGCCAAAGGAAAACACGAGTTATTCCTCTATATAACTAACTGAAGTGACTAGTGATAACAGATACATGGGCGAATATCTGCTCACTAATAATTCCCTCGAAGACCTAAAGTTGCCGTGTGACACTGTGAGAGAATATCTTACAATTCATAAAAAGAATTGACTGCCACAACATAAGAGAACACGAAAGAAAAACAGAAAAAAGTTCGTGCATTACCATGTTTTTATAAGGTAGGGGAGACCGGGGCACTTTGAACCACCGTGGATATATCCTTTATAAATAATACTATACAACCCAACGCTATACAGTGTTCAATGTGCCCCGGTCTCCCCTATAGAATGAATAAAAAACAAGGGGCTGTACGGAGTATTTCTATTTTTCCCGTGTTCTCTTATCTTATGACACTTAATTACTTTATTGAATCGTCAGATATGCTCTTGCGGTCCCATATAACAACTTTTTGTCTTCGAAGGAATTATTAGTGAGCAGAAATTCGGCCGTTTATCTGTCATCACTCGTCACTTCAGTCATTCACATAGAGAGATAACTCGTGTTTTCCTTTGGCGTTCGTCACTTCCGAATCATGAATCCTTTATTACTCCTCTATGGTAGCGATGATCTCTGTGGTAATATTTTATTTGGAAAGTGTTTAATCAGTTCTATCACATATGTGATAATGACTGGCACCAATATTGTCCTTTAATCTGAGGGTTGGGACGCGATTTGATCCCAGGGTACCTTTGGTTTTTGGCGAGCTTGAACCTACGTTGGTGCTTATAAGTCCCTAGATGCTTCATTTTTGTCACGTTTGTCCTCGTATTACAAATTGGCGAGATTCGTGGAGTACTTTTTGCCAGTCATAAGCCCCTCCTACTACAACTGTATGGAACTGAACCAATTTTGTACTTTTCAATGGATTCCAAATCTCCCAAATGACAAGCAGTTTTAAATGTTAATACAGTCTTTCTTAACGATATGATAAGGGCTCTTTCTCAACCTCGTGGGTTTCCTCCAGGCACTCCGGTTTCCTCCGGGCACTCCGGTTTCCTCCCACTGCTAAAGACCCCTACGCGAGGGCGAATTGTTGAAATAAAATTGAAACCATATGTTAGTCCCAAAGTGACCTAGTTTGTGTTGAGTGGACGTTAAACCCCATTTCTCTCTCTCTCTCTCTCTCTTTCTTAACGATATGGATCTTTCTATTTCAGGATATACATCCATTTTATGCCGATTTAATGAATGTTTTATATGATAAAGATCATTATAAATTAGCTCTTGGTCAGATGAATACAGCTCGACATCTTATAGACAGGTAACTATATAGTCACACTTATAAACTTCATATCTATTTTAATATCTGTATGATATTTATTTTTAAACTTAAGAACTGTGATATTTGTTTTATATTTAAGTATATAACTAGTATTGCTGTGATATCTTATAGCCCGTCAGGTATGTTTGGCGCAATATAGCCCGGTTGGAGCTGACATGCCATAAAACCACATTTCATTTCATTGCAGTCATTCCATCCAAACACTGGCTTGCTAGTCTGGAGATTGTGGGTTTTATCTCAGTCTTGGCCAAAGAAGTTCATTGAGATTTTCCAGTTTGGTTCCCCCTTGTCAGTGGTGCAGGACGGAGTGTCTGACAAGGACAGCTGTCCCATTTACTCATTGACATGCATGTAAAAGATCCTTTGACAGTTTGAATTCGATGTAATAGTTGGCTGTCACCTCGCTAGTCGGGCAAAATTTTCATCATAGCAAACTGTACCTGTCTTCATTAGCCCAGTCGGAGAAGAATACTAGGCAGTTAAACCTCATTTCATTTCATCATTTCGATGAAGATTAGACAAATCCTGCAAAATTTCCCTTTCAGTACACTGAAAACTTTAACTTTTTATCATGTCCATCATCCGCCAAATTTTGACATCACCATTTTTGAGTCCGGTGACAGGATTCCCTGATTGTACTGACAAGGGTTAGGATCATCTGTCTAACCTTGTGGGTTTCCTCCTTCTGCTAAAGACCCCTACCTGTATTGATGTAAGCGAATTATTGAAATAAAATTGAACAATATGTTAGTCCCGAAATTACCTACTTTGTGTCAAGTGGACGTTAAACCCCTGTGTCACCCTGTTAATACAGAATGAATAATTTAATGTACCTGTGTATTTTCAGTGTAGCCAAGGATTACGTCAGGTTATTAAAGTATGGAGACAGTTTATACCGATGTAAACAACTTAAAAGAGCAGCACTCGGAAGGTAAAATCAATTCTTTCATACAAGATATCTCTCCCATTTATAATTCCAGACAGAATTTAAATGTCTACATTGTGAAACAGGAATGGAAATCAGTTTTGACTTATTTTTGTTCAACAAAACATGTAGCCACAATTATCTGATTGTTTTGAAACTGTTATATGTTATTGATATTAGTTATATGGAGAAGCCTATTTATTTTAAGCGATTTCCAAAAATTATTGCCAGAGTTATGACCCTAGACTGGCCCAGTCTCTTCTATTTATTTTACATTTCGATTTATATAAAAGTAGTAATTTTTAGTAAACCAACACTTTCGTTTCCATTTGTATAAAAAAAAAATTGAGTAAACCTGTAACCAGCACCAGAGACTGGACAATTTGCGAGCTTCACAATAAAATGGGCGTTTCTTGTCCTGTTTTACGTTGTTCCTTATTTGGAATGATTGACAGTTGTCAAGCAAGCCCCGAGTCACGTGACACGAATTTGTAAATGTGATGTCTAAGATAAATTAAGTTCGATATTTATCTTCATGAATCATGCGTCTGGAATGGAGTGCAAAGCAGTCATGCTGAAACCGTCTTCGGGCTGATGTCACGTTTTTGTTTCCATTCGCCATTCGGCTTCGTCCCGATACGCATGAATTGGCTTCGTTAAGTTGTTATAATGATGTCGTGTGTAATTATTTATGTTCATTCACCTCATCCCATACGTTGTATCCGTTCATTCGACAGATATTATCATATTGTCCGTCAACAAAATTCTTAGATCGTTAAAGTATCACTAAAAAACAGTAACTGTTATCCACAAACATCTCGCACATACACCAGTTTGCCAGTGCAAATGCAGTAATCCCGTGCACGACGTCACACGACCTACATAATGCAGATTGACCTACTAGATGAGAATGAAGCTCTATTTGCCCAGTCTCTAGAGATTACGGTTTTTTTTCGTTTTTTTTTTGAGAGGACTGGCCAATTTTTGGTGTGTGGAGAAGACTGGCCACCAGTCTATTATGACCCTTGATCACTTAGAAAAATCTTGTGGACAGTCCAGAGGCTGAAGTTCATATTCGATTGACCTTAATTAATTTTTTTTTCGTATTTATTGTATTTTTTAAAAAGGTTATAGTGTGATTCTGTTTTTATAATTTGATTGCTTTGTTTGTCTGGGATGTGTCTTATAATTTGATTCATTGTTTTGTTTCTAGGATGTGTCTTATAATTTGATATTGATTTGTTTTTTTTCTAGGATGTATCTTTTAATTTGGTTGTTATTTCTAGGATGTGTACTATAATGAAGCGACAGAAACAGAGTTTGGAATATTTAGAAGAAGTTCGTCAACATTTATCCCGTCTGCCTTCAATAGATCCAAATAATAGAACTTTATTAATCACAGGATTCCCTAACGTTGGCAAATCAAGTTTTATTAACAAGGTAAACTATTTCACTTTTAAAGAAAACATATGACTATTAACACTAAGAAGTAGCTATAGTGTTATTTGTACGTATAGAGCATATAAATCGAGCAACTTGGTTTAATTTTAACGAAACTGGGTAAAATTCTAATTATGGCAATATATCTAATAGAAAGAGGTTAAACTCTGTAGATACGGTGTGTTAATTAACAGGGGTGAGAAATTGACTAAGGATGATTTAATTATCGCTATGAGTGAAAATCTCAGCGACGGTGTGTTTTCTGTACTGGGTGTGTTAATTAACGGACGGGTTAAAAACAACTGACACGGTGTGTATTCTACGTTTGGTGAGTTTTCTCGAAAGCGTGTTATAACTGCACCAAAGTGTCTTATCAAGGACTAGCAGGCTAAATCTGACGCGTAGGTGTCAAATCTAATTTTATTTACCGTGCGATTTCTTAATCGACCGTGTGTTTTACACATCGGTCTTTGTTAAGGGTAGGTCTTTATACATGGATTTATACGTGCTGTAGTTATATGTCTGCCGTCTTTAGTCTATGCGTATTTCATTTGTTGATGAATTCTATGTTTCTTATACTGCATACCATTGTCTTGCAACAGTTATTTATATTTCTTGTCTTTTTGTGTGTTTTATTTGTTAGCATTACCGTGGTACTACTGAACTATAAATGCATGTGTCTTAAAATCGGTTGCACGCAATATCGTTATTTACCGATATCAGGTCCAACCTCATTTTGATTATCCGACGTATTTTAATCTCTATTGATATCAGATGCTCTAATCTATTTCGAAAACACAATTATAAACAAACAATCTCGCAACTAATGATAACCCGTAAGTTTCGTCGCTGTTATATTTTATAAGATTATTTCTTACCTGGGTCGTAAATAGGGCTTTCTAAGGAAACAGAATTGCATCACTAATAGATAAATCATATACCTTTAGACATATAATAATACGATGATAAAGTCGTCCACAAGCTTGAGCGGCCCGTTCGTGAATAAATAAAGTAAATCATGCAGACATATATTACGAAACCGCTCCCAAACGACCCAGTCATTATTTTACAATTCATACTGTCAATTCATGCACGCTTTTCACACGGAGTTGTTCTTTGATGTTGAGAGATGAAACACAGTTCAGCTCTCTGATGTTGACAGAAGAGGCCAGTTAATTAGCTCGTGCACTAATGGATTAGCTGATATAGTTGGTTGAAATTTGGCAATTGTTACAATTTATCCCAATAAGTCAGGGGTTGAAATGTTTGTAAAATTTTAGAAATATTTTTTATTTATCAAGTTGTCAACATGGATTTTCATTTTTAATTAAAACGATTTTGCGTTGCAACGCCTCTTGTCGGGGACGCACTTCCTTGGAACAAACCACACATAAACTAGCCATAATAAATTATTAGATTTCAATTTATGATATATTTTTTATCAGCAAAAACTAATGAAGGTAATGAATGTTACATTTTACGGTAATATATACCGTTTTGTAATTAATATCACAGTGAGTTACATTTAGCGTATCTCCAAGGGGCGGCGTTTTTACTCTTCAGACAAATTGTGGCTAAAATCATAACGCCAAATAACAATCAAGACTTTATCACAAAAACATCGTTCATACTAATTAAAAATCAAAACTGCTAAAATCATAATGCCATGCAATTAACAAACAGTACAAGATCCTTCATTAACAAAATCATCGGTGATTCGATCTGAAATCAAATAACAAAATAGTCAACGAGTACTAGCTATTTCTTATAATACTCCAACAACAACTATAATACGCCACAGCACTGATACTCCACGGCTTCAGTCTCATCCTTATTGTATAATTTATTCTATCTAGAGAGCACGCTTTTCACACGAAATTATTCTTTCAAGTCCGACCTATTTATTTGCTCTTTCATCTCAGACGAGAGGCGAGACTGTTCTAATGGATTAGAGACCATGATTGGTCGGAGTGTGATTTTTTTTTACCTGTCACAGTTTATTCACTGGATGACAAAGTACCACAAAAAGAACAATTATATCATGTGTTTGCATACTGTGGTCTATTCAGCGTTGGTGTTATTGTAATGACATAAATGTATGTTTCCCTTTTCTATCATCTCATTTAAATAAAGCTTGATATTTTAATTACTTTATTAACTAAGTTATTTTTCTACAGTATATAATATTTCAAAACAAAAAGAATTGTTGTATGGGAAATATGCGAAAATTTGAAGCCATTGGTTGTTGTTCTTCTTGAATTTTTTAAATTATTAAACGTATTTTCAAGTCACAAACTGCCATCAGAGCAGGAATTACGCTTCGCTGAACACCATTTGGATCAACGTTGACCTAGATGTTATATAACAACTGTTAATTGCCAGACTTGATTAGGGTAATAAAATTGATCACCGCAGCTCAACAATTTTAGTGAATGTGTAATTATAAACCTGGGACCTGTTTCACGATTTTATCTTAATCAGAAGACAACAATAATTTTCTTGAATTAACATGGTTTATTAAAATTCAAAATATGACCCTGTAAGTTAATATATTTGTGTTGTGTATCCTATTTCAAAACCTCTAGAGATATTTTAATTACACCAAAGGTGTATTAGAAATTATCGTTGTTCTGAAATAGTTTTCTTTTATTAAATTTATTAGTAAGCTGTTATCGTCAAATTCTGGACATAATGTGTTCTATGCACGGTTCTAAATATCGCAAATGAAGCTATATAAGTTTAAAACTATGACTTTAAGATACACGTATAGTGAAAAAGTTGCAATTGATCACTACAGCAATAAATAGTTGTTGCAGAAATCGGTCCCTATAGAGACAGTTATAGTCTAATTCTTTAACACAATTTTGCATGTCAGATGTTCATATTATATGGTACTAAGTTACTAAAAGACTTTTAACAAATAAATCATTCTATAACACTATTCTAAACGTTTATCCATGATTAATGTTCTTCGTCCAATATTTAGATTTAGAAATGTTCACAATTAAACCGAATTAACCATAAAAACAAAATCACAAATTACTATGGCACATTATTTAATTCTTTTCAAATAAAGCGACCGAAATAACAAAAGAAATTATCAAGTCGTTTTAGACTGGATACTGATTTCCAAAGGTGTTTGCATGCTTTTATAAATAGAACAAGTTGGCGACTATTGCAGCCCGTGCACTCGATCTGTCATCACGTATTTCTATACATGCTAAATTACAATTGGATCCACTCGCCTCGCAGTTTATTAGTACCGGGAGAAAAATAATAAAGCTATGCCATACAATCGTAAACAATAGAAATATTAACACGTGTTTAAATTTAGTTGTTCTTATTAAATTAAGCCCCTATTTCCATATTAAGTTAATGGTCTCTATTTTGCACGCAAAGACGACTTTGTGACACAACGTTTATTGAATCACAAGCGGCTATATGGACACGTGTCAAAGATATATGTTCATACATCGCACGGTATTTTTACGCAACGACAAGCTGATTACACTGAGTTCGACAATGCAATATCACCACAGGCCTGTGTCCCTGTTTGCATTGGTGTTATTTGACATGTAAATTATCGTTTGTTATATATGTGGAAACAGATCAGAGCATCTGATATCAATAGAGATTACAATCCATCGTATAATCAAATTGAGGTTGGACCGGATATCGGTAAATAACGATATTGATTGCGACCGATTTTAAGACACATGCATTTATAGTTCAGTAGTACCACGATGATGTTAACAAATGAAACACACAAAAAGACAAGATAAATAAATAACTGTAGCAAGACAATGGTATGCAGTATAAGAAACGTAGTATTCATCAACAAATGAAATACGCATAGACTAAAGACGGCAGACATATAACTACAGCACGTATAAATCCATGTATAAAGACCTACCCTTAACAAAGACCGATCTGCATAAAACACACGGTCGATTAAGAAATCGCACGGTAAATTAGATTTGACACCTACGCGTCAGATTTAGCCTGCTAGTCCTTGATAAGACACTTTGGTGCAGTTATAACACGCTTTCGAGAAAACTCACCAAACGTAGAATACACACCGTGTCAGTTGTTTTTAACCCGTCCGTTAATTAACACACCCAGTACAGAAAACACACCGTTGCTGAGATTTTCACTTATAGCGACAATTAAATCATCCTTAGTCAATTTCTCACCCCTGTTAATTAACACACCGTATCTACAGAGTTTAACCTCTTTCTATTAGATATATTGCCATAATTAGAATTTTACCCAGTTTCGTCAAAATTAAACCAAGTTGCTCGATTTATATGCTCTATACGTACAAATAACACTATAGCCACTTCTTAGTGTAAAGCAACAGCAAAGTTGGATCAAAGTTTGATAAAAGTTTGAATCTGGCTTGAAATAGTGACACATCAAAGATAGCAGTCCGTCATTTGATGAACAATTGTTCAGAAAACAGGCATGCTAAGTTGAAATTGGCGGAACCATAGTCTTTTTTACACATATCATTCCCAGGGGAGTGGGTGGCGGAATGGTTGATCCCTGTGTGTTGGATCATGAGGTCTGTCATTGAGTTAAGTGGCATGGTTTTGATTCCCCGCTTGTACTTGACAAGGAGTAGGGTCACCTGCCAAACCTTGTAGGTTTTTCTCTGGGTTCTTTGATTTCCTCCTACTGTTAAAATCTCTAACGTGCAAGAGAATTAACAAATTAAATTTGAACCATATGTTAGTCCTGAAATGACTTAGTTTATACAACAGTCAAAACTATATCTGAAAACGTAAGTTTTATTTTATATATATATTTGTAGATAACTCGGGCTGATGTAGAAGTACAGCCGTATGCTTTCACTACAAAATCTTTATACGTTGGTCACACAGATTATAAATATCTACGTTGGCAGGTAGGTTATTATACAATATATCCATTAAAACATTGTAGTTTATTTTGTTGCAGGAGGGCCTGACAAGGACAGCTGCCTAGTCGTTCGGATGTCAGGAAAAACCGAGGTCCCGTGTACACATTGGCGTGCACGTAAAAGAGCCCTTGGCAATTGGAATTCGATATAAGAGTGAGTCGTAGCGCCGCTGCCCGGGCAAAATTTCCCCCATAGCACACTGTATGGCGTATGCCCGTCTTCCATTAGCCCAAGTCAGGTGCAGAAGAGTAGGACGTTAAACCCCATTTCATTTCATTTATTTTGTGGCCATTCATTTCACGATATTCCAGCTGGTCAAGTTTTGATTATATTTGCTTAACTTGGATTAGCAACTCAATTTTCTTATACATTTTTAAGTATTTTTACACATCCTTACTAAATATTCTTTGAAATTTTAATTTTGTGACATATGAATTGTCCGACGGGTAAGTTCTCATGACTGGCACTTACAAATGTATAGGCTTGACAAACACAGGCTGATGACATGGCATGATTCACCAGACTGAAGTGGAATGTTAGAACGATCTCTGTATTCATATTACAAAAGGAGCAGACTGAAAACGGTAGTCAGTGAAGTAATAAAGTTTTCAAGTAACATAATCTAATGCAAACTTCAAATGGATAACTTTTAATAATGGTCAGTCAAAAAATGAAGCATTCAAAAATTAACTATGTTGACAACAGGAAAACATAACTTAAACATACAATATGCAAGAGCTAAATCTGCCTATTGAAAGTCTTTCTTTAGGCCTGAAATGTTTTCTAAAGTATTAATTAGACATTAATTAACTTATCCAGGCCATAATCAAAGTCATCGGATTTCTCCGATATTAAATAGATTGGAACTGTTAAGCCGTACTTTGATTTAAGCTAAAAATGGAAGGGGGAGACTTTGCTTCAAACAAACAGTATCGTGGTTGAAATTATTGCACACGTCTTGTCAAACCTTCAAAGGCTAATATCTTGGCACGCAATAGAGTAATTACATTATTTATTTTTGAAGTATTATAGCAAGAATGGCTAGCTCTTTATCTAAATCTTACATAATGTATCTTTAATGTAAACTTCAAATGGTTAAATCATGTTATTTTGTATTCAGGTAATAGATACGCCTGGTTTATTAGATCATTCTCTGGAAGAACGGAATACTATCGAGATGCAGGCTATTACAGCGTTAGCACATATTAGAGCCGCTGTTCTATTTATTATGGATATATCCGAACAGTGTGGTCATTCACTCGAACAGCAGGTATGATTTACGTATTCCAATATTTCAATTTATGGGCCTCTGTCATATTCTATTAATATTTGCGTCTGTCGAGGAAATGTATTGTATTAATATAGCTAGCAAGATACCTAATTTCACCCAGTTGGCCCCGGGCCCAAGAACGGTGACGTAAACCTTCATGGCTTAAAACATCCAGGAGTTCATGCTGGTTAATTTGATGCCACATATGCAGGGTTTGGACTGCGGCAACGAAGCGTGATGGGCGAACATACAGACATCTTTGATTTTCTATGTATAGATTAATATGAGTCTTTGTGAAGGCAATGCATTATATATTTATGAGGATCTGTTGAGGGGTCGTGGGCAGGAGTGGGAGCGTGTGAGCGAATGGATGGCGCGTATGCATTGTATCATTAGGTCAGTCATTGAGTCAACTGTTGTGGTTTCGATTCCCTGTTTGTATATAACAAGGAGTATGGTCGCCTGTCCAAATTCATGGATGTTCTTCAGATCCTCCGGTTCCTCCCCCACTCTTAAAATGGCGATTTCATATTTTTTAGTTATATTTTTAAAATATATTAAAATAAAGCCTTAAAGGACAATATTGGTGCCAGTCATTATCACATATGTGATAGAACTGGTTAAACACATTCCAAATATACTTTTAACAGAGAGATCAATGCTACGATAGCTGAGTAATACAGGTTTCCCAAATCGGAAGTGACGAACGCCAAAGGAAAACACGAGTCACCGCTTTATATAACTAACTGAAGTGACTAGTGATAACAGATACATGGGCGAATATCTGCTCACTAATAATTCCCTCGAAGACATAAAGTTGCTGTGTGACACTGTGAGAGAATATCTTACAATTCATAAAAAGAATTGACTGCCACTACATAAGAGAACACGAAAGAAAAACAGAAAAAAGCTCGTGCATTACCATGTTTTTATAAGGCAGGGGAGAACGGGGCATATTGAACCACCATGGATATATCCTTTATAAATAATACTATACAACCCAACACTATACAGTGTTCAATGTGTCCCGGTCTCCCCTATGGAATGAATAAAAACAAGGGGCTGTACGGAGTATTTCTATTTTTCCCCTGTTCTCTTATCTCATGACACTTAATTACTTTATTGAATCGTCAGATATCCTCTTGCGGTCCCATATAACAACTTTTTTGTCTTCGAAGGAATTATTATTGAGCAGAAATTCGGCCGTTTGTCTGTCATCACTCGCCACTTCAGTCATTCACATAGAGAGATAACTCGTGTTTTCCTTTGGCGTTCGTCACTTCCGATTAATGAATCCTTTATTACTCCTCTATCGTAGCGATGATCTCTGTGTTAATATTATATTTGGAAAGTGTTTAATCAGTTCTATCACATATGTGATAATGACTGGCACCAATATTGTCCTTTAAAATAGATGGTATCTATAAACAGGCCTACCTTGTTAAAGAATAATCCTATAATTCACTGTTGCCAGTGGCCGAATTGGCAAAAATATCATTTTCAACTTCAAATTCAAACATTTGAAGACAGCTATTGCATGAGGGGGATGGAAAAACAAGGGAGGTAATTTTGTTATTATTTCCGATGTGAAAGATGCTTAAGTGTGGAAAAAATGTCTATGATTGAATAATAGTGAGTTGACAACCTATTGAGCAAAAGACATAGAAATAATTATGTTTTGACTCTCTTAGAAAATATGGAATTATCACTTTAAAGACTCTTACACACAAATGAATTATTGAAATGAAAAATTGAACCAAATGTTAGTCCCGTTTGTTAAATTATTGGTGTTTTATTTTCAGATATCACTATTGAACTTTTTGTTAGTTTAAAATATTTGTGTTTTTTTTTTCAGATATCACTATTTAAGAATATTAAACCATTATTTACCAACAAACCATTGATTATTGTTATAAATAAAATAGATATTCTTACCATGGACGATTTACCACCAGAGAAAAAAGTGAGTGTTTTATTATCATTTGCAGTGATAATTTAGTGAAATTAGGCTGTAAATTCGCTGTGCCGCTGTGCCGCTGTTTGGGAAAATGTTCCTTAAAGCACACTGCATGGCATATATCATCCTTCTTAGCCCAGTCAGTGCAGAAGAGTAGGACGTTAAATTTCACATCAGCCTTCTCCTTTCACTCTTCATTTTCTTCTGCCTTTCTCTCTCCGATATCTGATGTCTATTTCCTTCCCTACTTTGCCCCTTCCTCTCCCCCTCTCCCCCTCTTTTGCTCTTGCCCTCCCCTCTCTCCCTTCTCATCCTAACACATCTGATATTTGCCAACAAGGGGGTTGGATAGCTGAAAGTCCTGTCACTGAGTCAACTGGCGTAGTGGTTTCAATTCTCCAGTTGCATGAGACAAGGAGTAGGGTCGCCTGTTCAACCTCATGGGTTTTTTCTGGGGCCTCCGGTTTCCTCCCACTGCTAAAGACCCCGACGCGCAAGCGAATGATTGAAATAGAATTGAACCATGTGTTGGTCCCGAAAAGACTTAGTTTATGTCATTTGCCAACAACCTCTTCTTACTCTGATGTGTTATAACCTGTGCTAGATCAGATATGCTCTGAAACCCCATGATATTACTCATGATGACTGTTTTATTATAAAGGTTATTTTTATCTTCAGGAATTATTTACTGAATTTGAAGAGAGTTCTATACCAATAATATGTATGAGTACGTTAACAGAGGTTGGTGTCATGGAAGTCCGAAGTGAGGTAAGATATAAATCTTCATCTATGCTGAATTGATTTAGAAAACAAAATGTCATTGGTAGCTAATCTTCCAGCTTAGATTCAAATTTCCAGCTCATGAGTCTACCTATGATAAATAAGTTGCAAAGTTTAAGGTCAGTTAAAATGTCAAGGTTTCCATGGAGGTTTGATTTGAGTGTGTATGTATCATGACCTCTGATTGGCCAACGCTTTTGTCCATGTGTCTGCAGTATAGGGAGATAAAATACCTATAAGTAATGGCTTGATGTTGTATAACTCGCGATCGTTGCTTCAGGAACATGCCCAACCCCCTAATGAAAGAAAACAATAAATTAGAAATATCACCCCAAAACTTTATTTAAAATGTATGTAAGCCTATGTTTGAATTTCTAGGCCTGTGATAGATTATTGATACAGAGAGTCGAGTCAAAAATTAGAAGTAAAAAAGTTCAAGGTGTAGCCCACCGATTACGAGTAGCCATGCCAGAAAAACGTGATACCACGGTAAGTTGATAATTTGTACTTTATTGTTAGCTGGTTTTCCTTTTGTGTGAAGCATGTATAATTACATGCCTGGGATTGTGTATGCTTGGGTCTGGTCTCTGGATCCTTGGTTTGGGGGTTTGATGACAGAATCGTCAGCATGTGCACGCTGTATCATACAGTCTGTCTTTGAGTCCACTGGCGTAGTTTCGATTCACCAGTTGTACGTGACAAGCATTAGGGTCGCCTGTCCAGTCTCGTGAGTTTCGTCCAGGTTCTTCCGGTTTTCTCCCACTGCTATAAACCCCTACGCGCAGGCGAATTATTGAAATAAAATTAGACCATATGTTAGTCTCGAAATGACATGGTTTGTGTCAAGTGGATGTTAAACCCCTTTTCTCTCTCTCTTCACAGATCCATTCTCTTGATGTTATTTATTCAGCTTTTTTTGTGGTTTTTTTTTTGAGTGGCGTCGTCATTCTGCACTTGCTATTGTATTCTGATAATCGTTAAGGGGTCAGAGTACTGAACTCTCGACAAATAATTCTTAGTTTAAATCCACGGTGTAGGCAGAGAAGATTCAGCATTTTGCAAGCCTGGTCTTCACTTTTCAAGGCTGGCTTCTACCAGACTGACGCAAAAAGTGTACATTGTCATTAGTATGGGATAAAAATGCAGGACCCACTCTTGCACACTGCATCCCCAGTAGTCCAGTAGGAAGTTAAACCCCATTTCATTTCGTTTTTGTAGAAAAGGCCAGCATTCATACCAGAATCTGTAAAAGCCAAACGGGCAGCCATGGAGGTTGATGGTAAAAAAAGAAAACTTGTAAGTATTGATTCAAGTTCCATGTAAAAATTCTGTTAACAGTGAAACTAAAATTCATGATAATATGTTTGATGAAACAATGAAGTGAGCCATGGTGAGTCACTTGAGTTGACTGAGAACATTCATCCAGATTTTCTAACTTGGTGCCTGTTTCGTGATATTTGAACTAAGATAAAATCCAAATTTTAGTAATTTGATTGGATAATATTAGATTTGATTGATTTAAGTGCTTAGCCAATCAAAATTGAAGTATTTACTAAAATTTGGATTTTATCTTTCGGTAAGATTTCTAGAAACGGGACCCTGGTTTCTGCTGTGTCGGTGGTGTAGGGCAATAGGTCTGTCTATTTATTTGGATGGGATTCACTAATATACCATTGACAGCACATGAAAGATACCTTGTACAGTTAGAAATCCTTCATGGCACTCATGTATGACATCGTCATTACTCCGGTTGTTGCAGAAACAGAATCCATTAAACCCCATTTCATCGCCATGATGCAAAAGTTCCATTTAAAGAATATATGATGTGAATCCAAAAAATATTGCAATTAAAAGTGATATTTGATTTTCCAAGACTGTGCACATCGTTTTATTTTCCATAAAACTATTATGTGCCTGAAAGATACATAATGCAAGAACTATCTCTGCCTACTGCCTGTCATTATTCTGGCTTCAAATGACAAGCCCCTTATCAACTGTCTAGGTCGTTGGATAACTTAGATATTGAAAGATAACCTGGATAATCACAACTTTGTTTCTTGTCATAGCAATATATGGTTCTTAATAATAGAGACTATCTTTTTGATACAGAATAAGTTATTTAATGTACAGGCTAGGAAAATTACATATTCTGTTTTGTATTTTAACTACAGGAGAGAGATATTGAATTGGAAATGGGAGACGACTATAGTTTAGATTTAAGAAGTAAGTTCTCTACTAACTTTTAGAATTAGTCAATGCAAAAAAACTGCTAAAACCTCAAGCAGTAAGGGAGGTTTATATTGGGGAGAGTATGGGCAAAGAAACGTGGGGCTAAAACGCTTATTACTTTTTATGATTCTACATTTTCCTCATCTGTTTATTCATGCTGTTTGCAGGAATTTATCCTAGTCAGATCAAAACCATGTCGCTTGACTCAGTGAGAGACCTTATGATCTAAATCTCATACATTACAACATTCAGCCGGACCCAGACTGCCATCCCAGTAGAGAGAACATATCTTATTGAACAGGGTCCTGTTTTGAAAAGTTTGCAGAACTTAAATATATACAATATGTCTCTATAGCTTTTACATAACCTTTATTTGACAATTTATTTTACTATTTTACTCGTTTTTTTTTTCTCCAGAAACGTGGGATCTTGCTAATGAAGAGGAGAAGTATGATGTTCTACCTGAAATCTGGAATGGACACAATGTTGCTGATTTCATAGACCCTGATATCATGACGGTTAGTTTTTTAATGCATACAAAATAAATAAAGTGGGTGTGTCCCTCTTGAAGCATAAAGTGGGTGTGTTCCTCAATAGACATAAAGTGGGTGGCCCTAAATAGACATAACATGGGTGTGTTCCTTAGTAGACATAAAGTTAGTGTGTCCCTCGTTTGACTTAAACGTGGGTGTGTCCCTCGTTTGACTTAAACGTGGGTGTGTACCGCAATAGACATAAATGTGGGTGTGTACCGCAATAGACATAATGTGGGTGTGTCCCTCAATAGACATAAAGTTGGTGTGTCCCTCAATAGACATGAAGTGGTTGTGTTCCTCAATAGACATAAAGTGGATGTGTATCCTAGGCGACCTTCGGTTGCAGGTATTTTCGTACTATAGTCGAACCATCTGCATCCGAATGACATTTAGTTCAACCAGTGGTCGTGACCAGCCGTACCATGCGATAAAGCACGGTCGGGATAGTTCAAAGATGGCTGACAAAACTGACACTTGAGAAGATTTTCTGAGAAATATAATAAAATTGCCGATTGTCGTTGAGTTATTTACACCTTTGTCGGTATTATAGAGTCCATATTAACACCTGAAAGCTAGTGAGTGGATTGGAGTATAGATCTTATATTTGATTTTTTTATCGTCTTTTTTGATGAATTTGACAGATTAAGATCTTCTTATATTCGAATATATAGGCCCACGACGAAAAACTGTATGTGTGATGAAAAAAAAAAAAAATTCTGATATTGACTAATTCTTTTTGTAATCTATTTTAAGCTTGCTTTCATATAGCAGGATGGAAAATTAACCAGTTTTTAAAAATATTTGAGTAAATAGCACAAAATATAGCAGGGGGAACAACTGACATGGTTGCCACCACGTCATTGAATAGTCAATGGCTAAGGCCATTTGCGTTCGGTTGCTGGTTCAGACTGTAGTCGCGACTATAGTCTACATCCGAAGGACGCCCAGATAGACCTAACATGGGTGTGTCCTTCAATGACATAAAGTCTGTGTGTCCTTCAGTAGACAAAATATGGGTACTTCAATAGACATAAAGTGGGTGTGTTCCTCAATAGCCATAATGTGGGCGTGTCCTACTTTAGACAAATTGTATGTCTAACATAAAGTGTCATATACTTGACATGAAGTGGATGTGTCCTACAAAATATAAAAACAATAGACACAAAGACGTTTGTATCTCCGATACTTGAATGTGAATTTTGATAGTTTCAGATGGAGCGAATTGACATAATATAAACTCAGTTTCTTTGGAGCTTGCTCATTTAGTGCTGTAGTTGGCAGTTTGTGGAAGTCGCTGCCTGAAAATTATAAATCTAGTCCATCATTAGACTCCTTTAAATCCAGATTGAGAACATACTTATTTGAGAAATGTTTGCAAGAGTGATTGTGTGTTTTGTACGCTATGCGCAAGACTATATGTAGAATTAGTGGATATAAATGGACTTATTATTATTGTTATAATGTGACATACCTTTGAGCTCTTTTTATGTGAAATTGTAAATTTATTTATTTTTTGTAGAAATTAGAAGAATTAGAGAAAGAGGAAGAATTACGAGAGAAGGCTGGTTTTTATAATGATGATACAGAAGAGGAAGATGAGGAAATGCAGGATCTGAGGAAAACTGCCAGAAAGTAAGTAAATTAAATTCTTCTATTAGTGTGTGTGAAATAGCTTTATTTAACGTCCACTTCCACCAAAGTGATATCGCAGACAATTCTATTAGTGTTTTAATGTCTGATTATATAGTGCCCACTTCACAAATCGTCAAGTCATTATTGGGTCAAGTGGTATGATTTCGATTCTCAGCTTGTACGTGACAAGGAGTTGGGTCGCCTGTCCACCCTCATGGGTTTTCTCCACATCATTCCGATTCCTCCCAAAGCCAGAGATGGGTATGCCCAAGAAAATTATTGAAATGAATTGATGCATATGTGTTAGTCCCAAAATGACCATCAGCCTTATAGGTTTTCTCTGGGTCCTCCGCTTTCCTCCCACTGCTAAAGCTCCCTACGGGCAAGTGAATTATTGAAATAAAATTGAACCATATGTTAATCCCGAAACGACCTAGTTTGTGTCTTGTGGATGTTAAACCCCATCTTTCTCTTTGTCTTTGTCCCAAATTCTAAATGTTGCATTAATTAATTTTTTTGGTTAGGATAAGAAACAAGAGAATGTTGAAGACACTAGAATCCAGAGAGAAGAAAGGAATTAAAACCAAGTTCCCCAGAACTGGTAAAAAGGTTGATAAATCAGATATCGAGAACACAATGGCTGAACTTGGGATTGATATTCAGAATAAATCAAAGGTAGAGAGAAATATTTTTATTGTAATATCTGTGGCCCAGATTTCACAAAGCATTCTCAGACTTCAGTTAAGAATTTACTCAAAATAGTTTGCCTTATCTTGACTAAAAGATAGCCCTTTATAAAACTTTGGTTGTTGTAATGTATCTAGTAAATCAATAAGAAACCATGTTATGTTTTTGCATCAAAGAAACAGTGATTGAAAGTAAAGTAAATTCTTAAGTTAAGTCTGAGAATGATTTGTGAACTCGGGGGCCTGATTTTATTCAAGATAATAAGGAAGGAGGCTGTAATTAAGGCTATGATGAAAGGGAGCGATCGAGCAACCTTTATCAGCAATTGTTACACAATTGACTCAGTGAGGAGAACTTTGGTTCGCTAACCTGGAGGTGTTGTATGAGATGCCGTGGCTCACTGAGCAAAATGTTGGCCTGCAAACCCCATGAGAAAGTTCTTCAGTATTTTACCATTGTGGTAATCGTGTCTAGTCGTTCTGATGTGGTGCCCCCTAGGACAACTGAACACCGAACAATTGTTACCCAAATAACTAATAGCATATGTCAGATCGTTAGGGAATTGGAATTGAAGAAAGTTGACAGAATAGCCATAATCCGTATGTAGTTATCTTCCCTCATATTGTTGATGACACTATCAGGATGTTGATTGTCAGTATTGTAATTGAGTGAAGCGGAACTCAGTTCTGTTACAGTTCTGACAACAGCGGTGGTGTGAGTAGAATAGTGACGCAATTAAACACGTTGAATATATTTCAGCTGTCATGGTTGTTTGAAATATTTCCCACTGTAATCTCTGCTTCGGTTGTAGCATGAAAGAAATCACCCCTTTCAAATGATTATTACTACTTTAGGTATTGACAGGATTCAATTTCCTATCGCTTAATTGAATATCCTCTATTAATAATAATGATAATAATAGTAGTGAGTTCTTATTTTGCTCACACATCCACTAAAGTTAATGCTCAAGGCGCATTTAGCTCTCCACTTATCACAAGATAGAAATACAGCTAATGTTAACAACTAATAAGCAGTCGAAAAAAGATGAGTCTTTAATTGCTTCTTGCTGTCAGATCATTTCGACAGTGTCTGTGGTATACTGAATTACATTAACATATTTTGTTTATATATTTTTAGACTCACTACGCAACACAGAATAATGAGAGATCAAGAAGTACCAGCAGACGAGCTATTAAACGTAAACGCGAAGAATCGGAAGCTCCCCGTTCAGGAAGTAGAAGTGTTTCCCGTAAACGTGAGAAATCTGCTCATCGTACTCTATCCATTACCCCTAGAGATAAATCAGGAATGAGAGACGATAAGGTAATGTCACATAAAAATAGGGGTGGGGGTGATGGCATATTGGTTTGCATGTGCATGCTGTATCATAAAGTCTTTCATTGAGTCAACTTGCGTGGTTGTTTGTGACAATGAGAGATAAGGTAATGTCAGGTAGAAATTCTGGGAACCACTGTGGCTGTAGGGTCGTCTGTCCAGCCTCATGGGTTTTTTACAGGTCTTCCGGTTTACCCCCACTGCTAAAGATCCCTACGTGCAAGCAATTTATTGAAATAGAATTACACCATATGTTAGTCCCGAATTAATTACAACAATTCGCTTGCACGTATGGGTCTTTAGCAGTGGGAGGAAACCGGAAGACCCGGAGAAAACCCACAAGTTTGGAAAGGCAACCCTACTTCTTGTCAGACCTTATGATACAACGCGCACATGCTAACCATTCCTATTTCCCCCCTTCCCGCAAGGATGTTTATGAGAAGTCATTTAGCACTGCAGTGACACTGCAACAAAATAAAAACTAAAAAGCAAAATCCTCCCTACGGCATCAGATTTTAGAAAGGATTGTCCGAGAATGCAAATAATTTTTTGTGTGGACTAAATGAGCGTGTCTTACGATTTTGAACGTAATTCAAAGTTAAACCCCATTTTGTTCATTTCATTGTGTATTTAAATGTGGATAAGTGTTGCTTATGTCTTTTGATTTCATTCCTAATGCCTTTTGTTTACATTCCTAATGCCTTTTGATTTTATTCCGAATGCCTTTTTATTTCATTCCAAATGCTTTTCGTCTTCATTCCTAATGCCCTTCAATTTCATTCTATTTTCTTTGTAATTTTCAGATGGCTAAGAAGGCAAAGAAACTTGCCAAGGCAGCAGTAGGACCAATGCACAGACAGGGAATATTCGAAACAGATCGAAGAATAGCAGTAAAGAAACCAAAACATTTGTTCTCCGGGAAACGAAAAATGAAAGCGGACAGACGTTAAAGGATCGTTATAGCAAAAACTCAAAACAATGACAGAAAAAATAATTTAAGAAAAATTCAGGCAGCCATTTTAAGTGTTTGTTTGCAAGCTGAAGCAAGATGCATAAGCGTAGGTCACCAGAACTTAATTTTAACATGGCTGATTCATGCCTGAATATGTTTAGTATTTATTTATTGAATACCAAAACATTGTTTTTGAAAATTAATACTTAAATATTTTGAGAATGAAACCTTTTCATTGGCTAACAGATAAAATTTTAGCACTTAGATCTCCGCCGATGAAAAGGCTTTATTGAAATATTTTACTCAAAGTTTTCACCAGTTTGTTACAAAAATTAAAGGACAAGATACACATCTCCGCAGATGACCAGAAAGACTCCTTGGTCAAACGACCCAAAAGACTCTCCTTGGTCTGAAAGATTCTCCCCGGTCAGAAAGACTCCCCGATCAGAAAGACTCTCCTCGATCAGAAAGACTCTCCTTGGTCAGAAAGACTCTCCTCAGTCAAATGACCAAAAAGGCTCTCCTCGTTCAGAAAGACTCTCCTTGGTCAGAAAGCCTATCCTCAAAAAGACTCTGCGGTCAAAGGAAGACTCTCCCCATTCAGGAAGGCTCTCCTTTACCAATGGACCAGAAAGACTCTCCTTTGACAGAAAGACTCTTCTTGGTCAGAAAGACTCTCCCTGGTCAAATGACCAGAAAGACTCTCCTCTATATTATTATAGTGCTGGTTAAGGACAAAATAAAATCAATAAGATCTATAAATAATGAATGTTGTTTTTTTAATCCCTTGCGGCTAAATATGGTTCAGTGAGGAAGACTCCCGCTTAAACCAGGAGATAATTGGTTCGCTCCCAGTGTTGTCCGTTATAGTTCCTCCCCCTTTTTCACGCCATGGTTCTCCTTTGATGCAGTGATACAGGATGGAGGGCCTGTCTAGTCGTTCAGATGGTACGAAAAACCGAGGTCCTGTGAACACTTTAGCATGTACATAAAAGATCCCTTAACAGTTTGAATTCGATATAAGAGTACGCTGTGGTGTCGCTGTTCAAGCAAAATTTCAGTCATAGCACACTGTATGTTGTATGCCTAGATCTTCATTTGCCCAGTTTTCTTTATAAGCCAAGTTCGGAGCAGAACAGTATGACATTAAAACCCCATTTGGTTTCATTTCCCCCTTTTTCAGTTCTGCAGGAAGGAGGGTCTGACGACAATGTCTATATTGGGATGGGGCGAAAAACTTAGATCATGTGTCTACATTGGTGCATGTAAAAAAAATCTTGACAGTTGGTATTGAAAATAAGTTTAGGCCATAGTGTCCCTGTCTAGTCAAAATCCGCCTGATAGCTCACTGTATGGCGTATGTATGCCCTTCTTCATTAGACCCGTTGGAGTAAAATTGTAGGACGTTAAACCCTATTTCATTTCAATGGAATGAGATTTCACTAAATCAACAGTAATTCTTATCATTTAAACATCATAACTTTCTTCACGAACGAACGACACATTTTTTTTTGTAAAAGTAATAAAAAATAATTCAGAATGGGGATCTCGTGGCTAAGTGGGTAAGACGCTGGCTCCGTAACCTGGTGTTCAATCCCTGAATTGGCCGAGAAAGTTCATTCAGATTTTCCGGCGTGGTTTCCCATTGCCAGTGATGCAAGACAGAGGGCCTGAGAGGGACAGCTGTCTATTCGTTTGTATGGTGCAAAAAACGAGGTCCTGTGTTCACGTTAAAGATCCCTTGGCAATTGGAATTCGATATCAGAGTAGGCTGTAGCGCCGTTACTTGGCCAAATTCCCTCATAGCACTGTATGGCGTATGTCCGTCTTCATTAGCCCAGGTTAGGAGCAAACAGCAAACAGTGGGACATTAAACCCCATTTCATTTTACAAATAGCATGAATACTACAAGTCCAATGTTTCAGTAAAAGATGACTCACACCCCCATGGTGCCCAAACCCTACTCCTGTCCCTGAAATAAAACTGTCCACGATCAGTACCGAGGGCGCAGGGTGGCTGTGTGCTTAGCGTGTGAACGTTGTATCATAAGACCTGTCATTGAGTCTACTGGTGTCGGGTGGGGTCGATTCCCAAGGTGTACTTGACAAGGAGTAGAGTCGCCTGTCCAACCCCGTGGGTTTTCTCCGGGTCCCCCGGTTTCCTTCCACTGCTAGAGACACCTACACACATGGATTAATTTTATTTCAATAATTCGCCTGTGCGTAGGGGTCTTTAGCAGTGGGAGGAAACCGGAAGTCCAGGAGAAAAGCCACAAGATTAAAGAGGCGACCCTACACCTTGTCACGTACAACCGGGGATTCGAAACGACAGTTGACTCAATTACAGGCTTTGTGATACAGCGCGCACATGCTAACCATTCGGCCATCCACCCCCCCCAAAACACCAACAAACTACGGAAGCTAACATGGATGACTGACAAACACAGCAACACGAGGTAAAAAAAATAAACAACAAACAAAGAGAAAACTATTTATTTTTCAATCTGGGTTACATTTTAAAATCTTAATTAGTTTGTCTGGTATTAATGAAGAAATACAAATGGATATATTGTAGTTTTTGGTTTAGATGAATATATTGTTGGCTTAATTAGAATTAAAATTTTTAAAGAAAAAACTAAATAGCATTCAATTATTTAAAAGAAGTGGTTAAATATTATTACAATAAATATATTGTAGTTTTGGTTTAGATGAATATATTGTTGGCTTAGAATTAAATTTTTTCAAAGAAACAATTAAATAGCATAAAATTATTTAAAAGAAGTGGTTAAATGTTACAATAAAGTGTATTATGTTATATCTTATATCAGTGGTTAGTTAATAGAATTTATTTTATTGAATCTAATAATCGCTGTTGATTGTAAAGTGGATATAGTCTAACTTGAACTACATCAAAACATAAACTGGTTTACAACAAACAAACTGATTCTCCACATTTAACACCTAAAAATAAAAAATCTTGTTTATAACTATCAATAAACAAGTCAGAAAATAAATTTATATACGATATGAAATGGGGTTTAACGTCCTACTGTTCTGCCCCTAACCTGGGCTAATGAAGACGGGCATACGCCATACAGTGTGCTATGAGAGAAATTTTGCACGGGCAGCTGTCACACGACCTACTCTTATATCGAATTCCAACTGCCAAGGGATCTTTTACATGCACGCCAATGTGTACACGGGATCTCGGTTTTCCGTCCTATCCGAACGACTAAACAGCTGTCCTTGTCAGGCCCTCCGTCCTGCGTCACTGACAAGGGGAAACCACGCCGGAAAATCTGGATGAACTTTCTCGGCCAATGCAGGGATCGAACAAAAGATCGTTAAACATGTTTATATACAAATCAGGTGATATTGATAGGTGATTATAAATAGAATAGTGATTCTTTACCTGCACAGGATCCATCTATACATTGGTAACCCAAACAGCCACTGTCATCATCACATGGTACTATAAAAATACGTAATATATTATTACATACGACAATATCTAACTATCTAAAGAGTCCAGGGGAAGAACGATCTAAGTCACTTTTTCAACGAACCTCAGTTAATGGCGCCATCTTTGGTGGATTGTGATTCAATTTACTGCATAACTTTCCTCCTCGATTTGATTATTTGAGACTATTCATTTTACCGTACCATTTTAGTTCTGATGATCGAGGCTATGCGGATATTTTACTTGCTTAATTTTAGGTTCATAGTGGATCAATTTGACTGAAATTTTCCACAAAGTGCCTTTACACTATCTAGTTTTTAACTATTATAGAAAAAACTGCCAACTCGTTAACTAATCTCCCATAATGTATCTTTAATAATTGACAATCTATAATAGAAATCATGCTTACATAGACAAGCACCATCTGAACAAGATCCACCATATGCACTGCAAGCGATGATATTAGCCTCCACACCACAGTCAAATATAGCTATAATAAATATTATTTACAATATGAAATTGTGTTTAAAATTATCTTCCATAAGATAACATAGGGTAGTGTTACCAGGTGTTCTTGTAAGGGGGAAGATGGAGAGAGAGAGAGAAATGGGGTTTAACGTCCACTCGACACAACTAATGCATTTCGGGACTAACATATGGTTTTTAATTTTATTTCAATAATTCGCTTGCGCGTAGGGGTCTTTAGCAGTGGGAGGAAACTGGAGTGCCCGGAGGAAACCCACGAGGTTGAGAAGGCGCCCCTATCTCCATGCCACATACGCTCACACCAGGGCTCGAAACCCCAGCCGCAAGCCAGAGGTGACCGGCCAGCTAGAGGTCGAAGTGCTGCACTCTAGACCACTAGGCCATCCCAACCCCCAGGGGCAGGGTGAATGACCGAATGGTTAGCAAGTGCGCGCCGTATCATAAGGTCTGTCATTTAGTCAGCTGACGGGGTTTCAATTCCTCGGTTGTACGCGACTAGGGTCGCCTGTCTACCCTCCTGGGGTTTCTCCGGGTTCTCTGGTTTCCTCCTACTGCTAAGGACCCTACGCACATGCGAATTCTTGACATAAAATTAAACCATGTGTTAGTCCCGAAATGGTCTGTGTCGAATGAAGGTTAAATCTCTCTCTCTCTCTGTCTCTCTGTCTGTCTCTCTCTCTCTCTCTCTCTCTCTTGGTACCACTTGTTAGTATGTTTAGTGTATCTACAACAAACAGCTCTGTTTGCTGTTCGAGGCTTCTACAACATCATTTGTTAAATACACCGTTAATTATATCCCTTAAAATACATTCAATTGACCAAGTAAAACAACATTAATTATAGAAATAGACACATACAACGCTGGATTAACCATGGGGCACAGGCCCCAGGGCCCACCACATTAGGATGCCCCCCACAAAAATCTCAGTTGCACGCCTCGAGCATGGTCGGACCGAGGACCCCAACGTCCGGTGACCTAGTGACGGGGCCCCTCCAATGCTTCGAGGGCCCTCCATCGGAAGTCCCTGGGGCCCTCTCAATCCATGGTGTGTTGCGATCGACATCCGAGAATTCGGTGTAATCCGGTGATGGGTGTAACACATGTTTTTTTTATTGTCGTGAGATCTTCTATCGCACTGACCATCGTCTAACTCGAATTATCGTATAACTCGAACAAATTACACGTCCCCCATCATTTCGAGTAGCGCAAATTTTGCCTCAGATTGACGTACGATTGTATATAAGCTGTAGTTGTTGTTGTTGTTGATATTTGTTGTGGGTCTAAGCTGAATTTGATGAGATGCACACCATGATCACACGAAATATTCATATTTCGTGATTAAATCTCGTATTACCATTTTGTTTGTCAAACATCGAGTCCGGCTTGGTCGTAACGTTACGGCCTCCATTCATCAAATCATCGTGGGGGTATAATACGATTCCGAATCAAGTAACCCTGTTATTTATCACTGAGCGACTTCAAAATTAGGTTTGATGTCGCTCTGCCCACTTACAGTCCCCTCCTCTAGAAATGTCATCATTTCATAGCACTCGCATGGATTGGTCCACTGAAATAACGCCAGAATGCGCTAATTTGGTGGCAGAATTTTATTTTTTCTGGGGGAAGTACTTCTAAATGGCTCCAACACAAGTGCCTGAAATACCAGGAAATCACGTTTCTGGCCTCCAATTTCTGAAAATTTCTTGGGGGGGGGGGGGAGAAAACCCCCAGACCCCCTTATGCGGGGCTTCGCGCCTTCGGCGCTCGCGGTCAGTGATCAGGGGCCCCCCACATGTTCCAGGCCCCAGGGCCCCCACCATGGTTAATCCGGCGTTGGACACATATCTATCTATATTATACTTACCCCTGCACGTGTCATTTACACATGTCCTACCCCCAAGACAGAATCCATCTCCACAGGGTACACCTGAAACAATTGAACTATTAATGTACTGGATGCTATTACAATAACTCTCTTGCTGGCTTGGCAGCTCCAGAAAATAAATAATAGCCTTATTCTAAGTACTAGATGTTTAAGTGTTCTATCTGTTTTGTAAATCCATTAAATCCTATTTTACATGTCCAGAGGGTTCGAAAATACTTTTAAATCCAAGTTACATTTGAAAAGGTTTTCGTTAGGCTTTCCAAATCATTGAGTTGAATTTTCCAATTTTTTTAAATAAGGTGTGTAAAGACGAAATTTGTATCATCAATTAATTGGAATATTGTAAAATAGTACAATTTGTTGACCAGAATAAAGATTGGGACATGTTATTAAGTTACGAGAGTGGTACTTAGCCTTTAATATAACCATGGGGTGTTACATAAATATTGAATAATCAGTGTATATCATCATTCATTTGATCATATAATTAATTCCTAACATGCAGACTGGTTAATTGAATGTAGCTCAACTAGATATTGTCAAATTAAATAATATTTAGTAGATAAACACTTCCTGTTTCGCATTTAGAGGGGTGTTATTGTCCAATAGACATGTCCTGAGATCATTAGGACCCGAGACGCGTAGCGTCGAGGGTTCTAATGTAAAATCTCAGGACATGCTTTTTTAGGATTTTAAAAGACATTACTAAAACAGAAGGGTGTTATTGTCCAATAGACGGTGTCTAATTGACCAATCAAAACGCAGGGTTTACACTGAAGCATGTTACAATGTAAGTTAATAAAAGAAAACAACATACCCCGAGTTTCACACAGGTTTGTTATGTCATCTATAACAGTATCACAATTATCACCTGAAATGTAAAACATATATATAATAGGGTTTATAAACAGAACGCCATATTTACCTATTGGGACATGTCGGTTAACCATTGTGGGTGCTGACTGTGAGGGGGTTGGATGGACGAATGGGTAGCACGTCATTGAGTCATTGTTTTTAAACTTTGTGAACACAGGAGTCTTACAATTCCATAGTTTTTACCACAAGACTTTTATTACGTCTTGAAAATTTTTAACAATGAATAAAATTCTAACGGGTTTGATAAAAGTATTACCGAGAAGGTTTCATTACTTTTATTATAACAGGCGATCGTTTAAATTTCAACTGTTTATATAAATGAAATGAAATGGGGTTTAACGTCTTACTGTTCTGCTCCTAAACTGGGCTAATGAAGATGGGCATACGCCATACAGTGTGCTATGAAGGAAATTTTGCCCCGGCAGCGGCGCTACGGCCTACTCTTATATCGAATGCCAACTGCCAAGGGATCTTTAACGTGCACGCCACGTTTTTCGTCCCATCCGAACGACTAGGCAGCTGTCCTTGTCATGCCCTCCGTCCTGCATCACTGACAAGAGGAAACCACAACTGTTTATAAAGAAGAGGTTAATGGTGTAATATCTATACATACATCATTAATCAACAGACAGGTAACATGTTATACTTACTTTCGATTACACAATTATCGTCAAGACAAACTTCACCACTAGCACATTCGCCACAACCTGAATATAAACAAATTACAGGTGAGAAGATTGACAAATTACATATTTCAGGCAAGGAAAATTGTTAATGATAAACTCTAGCCATTTTAAAAATAATTACGTGAAATATTCCAGGGAATATGTCTAGTTAATTTGTAGATAAATCCACAGATTATATGATGGAACTTTAATTTTATCAGTAAATTATAATATTATAGCTATGTGAGTGTTATGTGGATGATAACTGGATAGGTTATAAGTGTAAATAAAATGAAATGGGGTTTAACGTCCTACTGTTCTGCTCCTAACCTGGGCTAATGGAAGACAGACATACGCCATACAGTGTGCTATGAGGGAAATGATGCCCGGGCAGTGGTACTACGGCCTACTCTTATATCGTGCACGCCAATGTGTATACGGGACCTCGCTTTTTCGTCCCATCCGGACGACTAGACAGCTGTCCTTGCCAGGCCCTCCGTCCTGCATAACTGACAAGGGGGAAACCAAAGTTATAAATGTAGCTTATTGAAGACTAGGTATCTTACCACCGGTCTCACATCTGATTAGGACACATTGGCCCTCTCGATCACTACACTCGGTCACGTTACATCCTGCCACTGTAAAATAATTATAATATTGGTATCACGAATAAACACCACACAAGCATATAGGAAGACTGAGTAGCTTGTGGAATTTGGTACCACACAGGCATGTAGGGGTGGTGAAAAACACCACAGAAAAATATTTTGTAGAATATATTTTCCCCACGTTTTACGTCTGGGGTGATCATTTAATGATGTACATGTGTTTTATATGTGTTTTAACATAGAACTTACTAGCAGGTGCTATGGAGGTTACGTTCAATAACAGCAGCAATAGTAACAACCCATTCATTTTTAGATGTAGTCAATATCTTATTCTAATGGAAGAAACAAAATATAATAATAACGTTAATTAATGAGGCAGATTATTTAGTTTGCAAAACAATAATCTTTCACAAGTCCCATCTAAGCTACCAAGACATATATACATGTAATATCAGGATTAAATGCAAAATCATTTGCAATTCAAGAGCTATTTAAAGTGAGGGGGTCACCTCTGGCTTGCGGCTGTGGTTTCGAGCCCTGGTGTGAGCGTATGTGGCATGGAGATAGAGGCGCCTTCTCAACCTCGTGGGTTTCCTCCGGGCACTCCGGTTTCCTCCCACTGCTAAAGACCCCTACGCGCAAGCGAATTATTGAAATAAAATTAAAAACCATGTGTTAGTCCCGAAATGACCTAGTTGTGTCGAGTGGACGTTAAACCCCATTTCTCTCTCTCTTTAAAGTGAGGGGTTTGGGTTAGTAAGTCCATCCTAAACTACAAAACATATATACATGATTAAATTAGAATATACCATTATTATTATAATCTATTTACAGTTCTAATGTTTCTCAACAAAAGCAATAGATTTATATCCAATTTCTTTCGACGAAAACAGGGGACTATTAAAATGGGTGAGTCCGTCTGCCCCTCACACCATTATGGTACAATAACCCTTCTTCTAATCCTCGAGAATGATCAAACTTGGGGTAGGTGCTTATTCGGTGAATGCGTTGATGGGGTTTGAGAGAGAGAGAGAGAGAGAGAGAGAGAGAGAGAGAGAGAGAGAGAGAGAGAGAGAGATGGGTTTAACGTCCACTCGACACAACTAGGTCATTTCGGGACCAACATATGGTTTTAATTTTATTTCAATAATTCGCTTGCGCGTGGGGGTCTTTAGCAGTGGGAGGAGACCGGTGTGCCCAGAGGAAACCCACGAGGTTGAGAAGGCGCCCCTATCTCCATGCCACATACGCTCACACCAGGGCTCAAAACCATAGCCGTAAGCCAGAGGTGACCGGCCAGCTAGAGGTCGAAGCGCGGCACTCTAGACCACTAGGCCATCCCAATCCCCAAATCGTCGATGGGGTTTGAAAATGGGCATTATCTGCTAAGGCTAAATAGAGATAAGCAATTTGACTGGTGAATCGTGGGATAAAATGAAATGGGGTTTAACGTCCTGTTGTTCCAAAACCGGGCTAATAAAGACGGACATAAACCATACAGTGTGCTTTGAGGGAAACTTTGCCGGGGCAGCGGCACTACGGCATACTCTCATATCGAATTACAACTGCCAAGGGATCTTTTACGTGCACGCCAATGTGTACACGAGACCTAGGTTTTTTGTACCAACCGAACGACTAGACAGCTGTCCGTGTCAGGCCCTCCGTTCTGCATCACTGACAAGGCGAAACTACGCCGGAAAATCTGGATGAACTTTCTCGGCCAATACAGGGATCGAACACCTTATCTTCAGGCTAGCGAGCAAGCCTCCTATATACCCACTTAGCCACCGTGATCCCCTCGTTGAATAAAGCAATCAAACTAAACAGAATACTTGATATTATGCATGCGTAACATTTCAGGGGGAATAAGAACTAGTTGATGAAGCAGACTAAAGCCCTACGGTTTTTAATCAGGTACATATTATTCTACTAATTATATGAAATATGCCAACCAAGATGTACATTTAGTCAGAAAACAAGGATACAATATTTGAAACATCCTTCAAACATATTACTTACCAGATGAATAATATCTGCTTGAGGATTGTCTATAAAGTATTAGTACTTGGCAACTTTCTGGCTTCCTCTGTCTAAAACATAGCAAACAATTGGTTTATATTCAGCTCGTCTCACAATGAAACACATCGCCACGTGAATATAATTTCTGCCCACATAATTTAGTCCAATCATTACATGCCAGATATATGGTTGTGTGCACGCGATTTTAAAGTTGCAAATTCATATTAAGTTATATTTTTTAAAAAAATGTATTAAAATAAAGCCCTAAAATAGATTGTATCTATAAACAGTCCCACCTTGTTTAGAATAATCCTATAATTCACTATTGCCAGTTGAGAAATTGGCAAAAATATCATTTTCAACTTCAAATGTTTGAAGAAAACCATTCCATGGGGCGAATGGGGAAAAAGGGAGGTAATTGTGTTATTATTTCTTGTGGCACTGATTTTACTGCCTGGGAAATAATGCTCATGATCGTATAATAGTGAGTTGACAACCTTTTGAGCAAAAGACATAGAAATAATTATGCTTTAACTATGAAATTCCCGCTTTAATCAATGGAAGACCAACAGGATTGCTACAGCAAGCTCATATATCTACATGTATAGATACTAGTACATTCATAGAGTATGAAAACATTATTCAATATGTGGCTATTTATTTGTGAGACCCTCTAAAACACTTCTCAAATTTTCGATTACAGCCTTAAGGGCTTCGAGTACTCTAAATTGCACATTTTAAAGCTGCCACTGTAACTACTGATGATATCCCATTTTTGTTTTTAGGGTGATAAACTACATATATATATATCACCAAATAAATACCAATTTTATTTACCATGTTCCAAGCTTGGTCAAAAAATATGATAATAAAGGGTGCTCATGACAGCAAAAGTCAAATTGCTCAGTTATGCCTGAATGGATTTCCATAAAATTCAGTTGATTAGTGCGTGACGTCACATGGAGTACTATTCATTACCTTAATGTAATTTATAAAAAAAAAACCCCAACAAATTCTGTATACTTAGATATAAGTGAACTTGCCGTAGAGTGCGTATAGCAACCACTGGCTATCAGTACAAAAATTTTTCTTTGGACACTTTATGTGATCCTTAAGAGTTTTGAAATCTTGTATGTAGAAGTTTGTAAGATGTAATAAGTTTGTAGATGATCATAACACATAGAAATGAAATGATATGGGGTTTAACGTCCCACTGTTCCACTCGGCAAACCTCGGAAGATTTCGGACAATCTAAACTCGGCTGTATGATGAATTCCGCCATATTGGAACTACTTTAAAGGTCCCGGATGAAACATGGCTGCGCCCATTCCGAACACAAGTTGGCGACCTATTTGGCTAGCGACCTATTCGACCGATCCAGCTGTAAGATAATGACGAAATTACACTTCTATTCTGAGCTAAAGGAATGGATAAAAAATAATATATTCTACTTCCATTTGATAGACATAACGTTGGATTTTATTGGTTGATAAATAGATGAGTTGCAGCTCGATCGGTCGAATAGGTCGCTAGCCGAATAGGTTCCCAATTTGTGTAATAGCGTCAAGTTTTCCTGTTAAAGTAAACCGGTAGCCGCATCGCAAATGTATGGGCGTAGGTACATATCACTTACAGTCATACAGCCGAGGCTAGATGTAGTTTACGGAATCTGCCGAGATTTGCCGAGTGCCCACTGTTCTTCTCACGGTGTACTATGAGGGATATTTTGCCCGGACAGCGGCGCTATGGGATATTTTTATATAGGTTTCCAACTGCCAATTAACCATTTACGTGTATACCAATGTGTACACAGGAAGTTGTGTCCGATCCGATCGACTGCATGTTGTCCTTTGTCAGGCCCCCCCTGCCCTGCACCGCTGACAGAGAGGAGCCACTCTGGAAATTCCCGATGAACTTTCGCGACCTACGCAGGACAGCTGACGACCTGCTGAGTAACCGTGACTCCCCTATAATAAATAATATGCTGGGCGTGGACATGGTTGGTATGTATATTAATAACAATGTCGTTACTTTAACCTGCATTAAAACGGTTACATGTCCATTAGTATATTCAATGCAGAATACTCAGAAACAGTCTTTCTAAAATGAATATCTGAATTTAGATTGGGAGACTGATATACTGACGACATACAAATAAAACACACACAAGGACAGAAAGACACGTATTATGGTGGAATGAAATGAAATGAGGTTTCCTACTGTTCTGCTCCTAAACGGGGCTAATGAAGACGGGCTATGAGGGAAATTTTGCCCGGGCAGCGGCACTACGCCCTACCCTTATATCGAATTCCACCTGCCAAGTGATCTTTTACTTGCACGCCAATGTATACACGGGACCGCGGTTTACGTCCCATCTGAACTACTAGACAGCTGTCCTTGTCGGCCCATCCGTCCTGCATCGCCGTACTATCATCGTATATCTCTGCCACTCCCGGGTGATGTACAATCTATTGTGGAATATTGATATTTATGATGACTGTACACAGAATGCAACATATGTACAAGGTATCTATTGAATTTTAGATAATACCAAACGCTGGAATGTAAAATGATAAAACTAATTTAAAAAATCATCTACTGAAACTTTGTGAAAGCAATATATCTGCTATCAGAAACTGAGTAAATTATTGATATATATTTTTTTTCGAAAACTTATCGGTAACTCATACCTCAGTCAAGTTTCAAGCTACAGACTTCAAGTTGGCATAACCGCTTGCTTTTACATGTAAAATAACATATTTTTAAAGATATTTTGGAAGGGGTCGATTTCCCACACCTAGCCCTGTTGACATATGGAATGACCCGAGTATTATAACTAGTTATGTATGATGGCCCTTGGGCGACCAGGGTTATCCATTAAACAGAAGGCCTCTGACTCTATATGCCAGTTCACCGAAGATAAATGTGACAGACACCGTAAACACATCCGATCGTTAATTGAATACGTATATTAGCCATTTTGAGATGTTGACTGTTAGAATTAGATCCGCGATCACCCACAGCGAAATCCAGGAAATCGAGAAATAATTAATTTGGAGGACACAAGTACCGTTTGCCAGTGCACTCCGATAAACTGTCAGTTTCTACTATATTCAGAGTTTTTACTATCAGTCGCTGAACGATGTATCTTGCGACCAACCCGGTACCGACAATCAGTGACAGAGTTTCTACACAATGTACTTTTGCGAATTTTGTACTCTAAAGACAGAAATAAATAAAATAAAACCAAGTACGAACAATACAAACCATTAGACAAAATTCGAAGTCCTAAAAAACGTTATAGGCAAAATAGTGTAATCAGCAAATGGAAATGAAATGAAATGTTGTTTAATGGCACGACAGCTCCAACCGGGCTATATTGCGCCAAACATATGGTGAGATTTTGCGAGACAAACTAGAAACAATCACAATATTATCTATACATATACATAAATAAAAACAAATATCACAGTAAATATCAATTAAAAATAAATATCAACTTTATGTATATATATTTAAAATATGAAAGTGAAAATCAGCTATATACAATTAAAATTTTCGATAAAAATTTGTCTCTTTTAAAAAATCTAGCGCTTTACAATATAGCCCCGGTTGGGCAAACAACTGATGTAGTGATTGGCAACGGTAATGCCGTAATCTTGTATCTTTGAGATGCTTGCACTCAATCAAAATGTGCTTCACTGTCAAAGGAACATGACAGTGTTCACATTCTGGTTGAGGCTCTCGCTTTAAGATGAAAATATGTGTTAAAAAAGTATGACCTATGCGAGAGCGACACAAGACAACTTCATCTCTCCTGCTCGTACTATAGGAGCTTGGCCAGTCTCCTAAGAGAGGCTTGATGTGGTGAAGTTTATTTGTGTCTGCAAGATCCCAAGACCGTTGCCAGCGGTCATATATAAAACAGTGTATTGGTGATTTAAAATCTGTGAATGGTAAAAGGAATTTTGACATGGGAAGATTTAAAGCAGACTTAGCAGCTAAGTCTGCTTGGTCATTCCCCTTAATATCAACATGACTGGGGAGCCAGCAAAGGACTATGTCCCTGCCGTTAAACTCGTTTGATAGTAGCAGACGATAAATATCGGCTACTAATGGGTGTACAAGCTGTTTATTGTTAATTGCCTGTAAAGAGGACAAGGAATCAGTGAAAATAATATGTTTTGAAGATGAAGAGGATTGAATGAACTCCAGTGCCTGCAAGATTGCCTGGAGCTCAGCAGTAAATATGGAAGCAGCTGGTGGAAGTCTGACAGAAATGATTCCAGATGGCGTGACGGTAGCCGAAGCTACCCGATCACCATCTTTGGAACCATCTGTGTAAAAGGGAGCATAATCACCATATTTAGACTGCAACTCTCGAAAGAGAGACTGAAACACTGTGGAACTAGTATCTCTCTTTTTGTTTTTCGTTAGATCTAAATCGATCTTTGGAGAAGATATAGTCCATGGTGGTGTATCAACCAAAGGGGTATTCGCAATACTGTCATGACTGATGCCAGCCTGTGACAGAAGGGGTTGAATACGAATACCGAATGGTGGAATTGCGTTAGTTTTTAGCATATATAGATGTTCATGATATGGTCTAAATATGGTGTTATATGAAATATGATGAGGAAGAGATGCAATTTTTGTAGCATACTGCAGTGCCAGTTTATCACGTCTGTCGTGCAATGAGGGCTCGTGCGCCTCGACGTATAAACTCTGCACTGGAGATGTACGGAATGCTCCCAGGCTGATTCGAAGTCCTTGGTTGTGTATGGTGTCGAGCTCTTTGAGATAAGACTCGCGGGCAGACCCATACACAATACACCCATAATCGAGTTTTGATCTTATTAAAGCTCGATATAATCTGAGCAAGACCTTACGGTCTGCTCCCCAGTCAGTATTTGATAAGACTCTCAATATGTTGAGGGCTTTCAGACATTTCTTCTTGAGGGTTTTTATATGGGGGATAAATGATAATTTCTTATCAAATATCAAACCCAAGAATTTTGTTTCATCTACAACTGGAATGGGGATGCCATCCAGTGTAAGCTCTGGATCCGGATGTAAACCTCGTCGTTGACAGAAGTGCATGCAAACAGTCTTGGATTTCGAAAATCGAAATCCGTTGTCAGTTGCCCATCGTTGAATAGAATTCAAACAAAGCTGCAACTGACGTTCGATTGTCTGCATACTTGTCGATCCATAACACATCTGAAAGTCATCAACATATAGAGAGCCGTCGACCCCACGTTTAAGGCACGCGGGAATTGCATTAATTTTAATAGCAAATAAAGTGGGAGACAAAATACTTCCCTGAGGAACTCCCATTTCCTTAGGAAATGGATCAGAGAATATTGAACCCAAACGTACCTTAAACGACCTATCTTCTAAGAAATTTTTAATGAAGATAGGTAAGCGACCTCGCAGACCGAGGTTATGCAGGTCGCGCATGATACCATATTTCCATGTGGTATCATAAGCTTTCTCCAGATCAAAAAATATAGCAACTAAATGTTGTTTCTGGATGAAAGCGTCCCTGACGAACGTTTCAAATCGAACGAGATGATCAAGAGTGCTTCTTTGGGACCGAAATCCACATTGAAGGTCAGTAATGAGGTTGTTGGACTCAAGGTACCAAACAAGCCTTCGATTGATCAATCTCTCCATGGTTTTACAAATACAGCTAGTTAAAGCAATCGGACGATAATTAGTAGGATTCGTAGGATCTTTACCCGGTTTAGGGATGGGAATTATTGTGGCTTCATGCCACGAAGGAGGAAAATTCCCTTCAACCCAAATCCGGTTATATAGATCTAATAATATTAAGAGTGTTTGAAAAGGTAAATGTTTTAAAATTTGGTAGTGAATTTCATCTGGACCAGTTGCAGTGTCCCGAGCTCGCTTTAGCGAATCCCGAAGCTCTGCAATGGAAAAGGTATCATTGTAGCATTCATCATTGTGGGACTTGAAATTAAGTCGCCTTTTCTCCTGTTGCTGTTTAATGCCTAGAAAGGCATTGGAGGAGAAATTGGATGATGAATTAAATGAAAAGGTACTGGCCAGAGAATTAGCAATATCAGGGAATGTTGTTAAGGTGGTATTATCAACATTTAGATGGTTAACTGATAATGCACTACTTTTACCTTTAATTCTTCGAATCCTATCCCAAACCGATTTGGATGTTGTACGGGAATTGATCCTAGAGACATAACCTTGCCATGAAGACTTCTTTGCTTGGCGTATGGTTCTACGGGCCTTCGCCCGGACCATTTGGTAAGCTGCAATATTCTCCATGGAAGGATGGTTCTTTAATCGTCTCAGGATACGATCACGCTCTTTAAGAGCTGATTTGCAATCTTCATTATACCATGGTTTATTGAAACGCTTTGGTTCAGTCGTGGTTTTTGGAATCGCCTGCTCAGCTACATCTTGGAGAATTGAAGTAAATAAGGCCATAGACTCATCTGCATCCTCTAACTCCTTTACATCAAAAGAGAAGAGACACAACGATTCAAAAAGAGCCCAATCAGCCTTATGTAACTTCCACCTCTGCGGCCTTTCAACCGGGGAGGGTCCATTATTATCTATTAAAATAGGGAAGTGATCACTGCCGCACAGATCTTCATTGACTCTCCACGTAAAATCCTGATATAGGACCGGAGAGCAAATGGTGAGATCAAGAGCAGAAAAAGACGCTGTGGCAGGATGTAGATAAGTAGGCGAGTCATTATTTAATAAGCACAAATTATTAAGGTTAATGAAGTCAGCTATTTGATTACCTCTGAAATTATCATCAGGACTACCCCAGAGTGAATGATGACCATTGAAATCCCCCGTAAGGATAAACGGGGGAGGTAATTGCGTGATTAGGTCATCTAGATCCCTAGAGTTTAGATTTAAACTTGGTGGTAAGTACACAGAGCATAGAGTAACAGGAATATGTAAAGTCACCCTAGCAGCCACGGCCTGCAAAGGCGTGGTAAGGGGAACTTGGCTCTGTGGGACATCTCCATTAATAATAATGGAAACACCACCATGTGCTCTACCATCATTATTGGCAAAATGATGATATTCAACAAAATTTTTAAATGATAATTTATCAGATGTTTTAAGGTATGTTTCTTGTAAACAAATAGCTAATGGATTGATATTTTGTATTAGGATTTGGACTTCATTAAAATTTGGCTTAATACCACGACAATTCCATTGAATTATGGAATTAACCATTGTCAGAGATGTTTAATAGGACTTCTGGGATGCTGTTTGGGATTGGGGTCGTGAACATCCACAACAACATCCATCAGGTGGTCCTGATTCCCGAACCTGTTATAGGTCTGGACAGGATCATCTTCACCCTTCCTACTACGGAAGGATAGTAATTTAGATCCAGCCTTCGAAGTAGAAGGTTGGTTTTTGGGAGGTTTTGGTGGTTTTCCACCTTTCGGAGGTAGTTTCGGTGGTTTTCCACCATTTGAGAGAGGAGTGTCGGGCACAAACTCCTCTGCTGTCTCGGGCACTGAAGACAAACTCGTCTGGGTGCCGAGAGCTGTTTTGTCAGGTTTTTGGGGAATTGTAGGTTTTGGAGAAGGTGATCCTGTCTGCCCAGAACCTGGCAGGGGCAACGTTGTCTGACAAGCAACAGAAACGGTTTTTGGCTTCGCTATATTTGCAAACGAATTTGCAAATACAGGCGATGGTGTGAGAAGCTCAACCAATTTCCGTGCTTCAGGGTAAGAAATGTTCTTTTCAGTTTTAATCTGTTGCACCTGCTTCTCTTTTTTCCATAAAGGGCACTCTCTTGAATAAGCAAAGTGTGACCCTTTACAATTGGCACAATGAAGATCAAGTTGGCAAATTTCACTTTCATGGCCATCTTGGCCACATCGTGCACAAATTGGTTTACCCTTACATACATTTTTACTATGCCCAAAGCGCTGGCATTGAAAGCAACGCAATGGGTTGGGTATGTACGGGGAAACTGGAATCGAGAGAAATCCAGCTTTAATCATTTTGGGCAATTCTGGTCTATTAAAGGTCAGGATGTAAGTGTTCGTTAAAATGATGTTACCATTTCGTCGTATAGATATACGTTTAACTACAGTAACACCTTGTGAGGAGAGTTCACTAAGCATCTCTTCCTCATTGCTGCCCTCTAAATCCTGTGATCTTATAACACCTCTAGAAAAATTCAGACTATTATGAGGTGTTACCTTAATTGGAATATTCGCTAAAGATGTTGATTTTAATAAAGATAATGAATGTTGTTCTCTAGCGCATTCAACCAGGAGAGTACCATTCCTCAATTTCTTAACGCTTTTGGGTTCACCAGATAATCCGGCGAGACCCTTAGCGATTAAGAAGGGGGATTGTTTGCTCAATGAGGTGTCATTGGTACTCTCAATGACCAGAAACCTATACCAAGTTCGGGAGATTTTATCTGATATTTCAAAAATATCGTCAGTCGGCCCGCGTTTCGGCGGGCGAAGTTTTTTAACTTGGGAAGCCATTTATAAGCTTTAGGAATTCATCACTGACAGTTCCCCAATCACCAAGGATTGCAACATCCGCACGGGCTATTGCGCGGGTATCCAGCGCTGACGCCCAACGAGAACAGCCAGTGATATACTCAAAGGAAAGAGGAGATCTTTTACTTTACCCGATTGGCCCAAGCCGCTGTTTTTGAGAAGATGCTATAGGACACAAAGGTTAAACTGTACTAAGCTAATAACACAGTAATGGAAAAAAATCATCTTCTCATCAACTAACACGACCAAAGCCGATTGATCAGAGTGCGCCACTCTGACCTCCCGTCTAGGTGAACCATGGGCCAAAGTAATGTGTTGCAGTGAAAGGGCTCGCGAGCCAAATCTCCACTCAATTACCAGGATTCCACTCTCCACCGACACGGGTTGCAACGCACGGCAAACACGTTGCCCCATTACAGGGATCCTTTTAGTCGCCTTTTACGACACGCAGGACATACGAAGGGTATATTCTTATCACCGTAGGGGGGGTCAGCAAATGGACTGTTCATCGTGTACAAAATACACAAAAAACAGTGGTAACAGGTGTCCGAAAGAGTAAGCTCTGCCATAAACAAGATAATATTGGACTAATGTCTTGTGTGTTCACTCAGATAGGAAAAAGCGTTTGCGGCCTTCTAAGTTTGCTGGTGGGGTTGGAGGGATATCCCACGACGTCGTGCTCCCAACCCTGTTTCACACTCGTACCCCAATAAAAGCTGAACTGGCTTTGTAAAAAATTATATTTATATTATCCATATTTTTGGGGTGGATATAATTTTTAGTATATGCATATTTGTAACGTCGTTCTTTGTCGGTAACATTTTTGCAATAATTCGGGCGCTGCTGATAAAAACACCCGCTGTTGTATTGATTAGTTTGATGGTTTTTTCCTGATAAGATGAACGATACTGAAACAATGAGATGTATTCTGTGATTAAACTCCAGCTGTCACCATGCGAATTTCAAGACTCGCTACTGGACAAACATAACTAAAACAGTTGATCTGCTGGACAGTGATGGTTCATCTACCTTTTAATTAAATTTCGTCTAGGGAATTGGACTACAAGGCGAAAACAGGCCGGGAAATCTGGATGAAGTTTGCCGGCCAATGCAAGGATCGAAAACCCGACCCCCAGGCTTGCCAGCCAGCGTCTTACCCACGTGATCCCCCGTTTAACGTTCTACTGTTCAGCTTCTATTCTGGGCTAATGAAGACGGGCGTACGCCATACTGTGTACTATGAGGGAAATTTAGCCCGGGCATTGGCGCTACGGCCTACTCTTATATCGAATTCCAACTGCCAAAGGATCTTTTATGTACACGCCAATGAATACACCGAACCCCGAGTTGTCGTTACATCCGAACAACTAGACAGCTGTCCTTGTCAGGCCCGCCATCCTACACCAATGACAAGGGGAAACCACGTCGAAAAATCCCGATGAACTTTCTCAGCCAATGTTGGGATCGAACACGCGACTTCCAACAAGAGAGAGAGAGAGAAATGGGGTTTAACGTCCAATCGACACAACTAGGTCATTTCGGGACTAACATATGGTTTTTAATTTTATTTCAATAATTCGCTTGCGCATAGGGGTCTTTAGCAGTGGGAGGAAACCGGAGTGCCCAGAGGAAACCCACGAGGTTGAGAAGGCGCCCCTATCTCCATGCCACATACGCTCACACCAGGGCTCGAAACCACACCCGCAAGCCAGAGGTGACCGGCCAGCTAGAGGTCGAAGCGCGGCACTCTAGACCACTAGGCCATCCCAACCCCCCGACTTCCAACAAATCATGAAACAATAAATGGCACCAACCAGAACAACGGTCAGGAATTTCTTAAGATTACCCAAAATGGCCATATCAAAATAGTAAATCATTGAAGCCATGCAGTATTTGTTATAAATATTTCAGCTATTTGTACACCAGTCGGATTAATTTTATTCGATATATGACCGTTATGTGTCAGGCCATCTCGCTTTAACTACGTAATCTACGTAATCTGTGTCAGGCCTTCATATAATACCCTGTATATTTAGGCACTAATTTAGTTTGGGCACAGTCTCGCGCTTTCAAGCTAAAATGTCGACTTGTTATAATCGTGTTGCAAAGTTCAAGGTATGTTCAATGAAGGTTTCTGTGGAAGTCGCTATGTTACAACCCCTGATTCAACGCCGGATTAACCACGGGGCACATGCACCAGGGCCCCCCACAAAAATCTCAGTTGCGCGCATCGAGCATGGTCGGACCGTGGACTCCAACGGCCGGTGACCTAGTGACGGGGCCCCTCCGATGATCCGAGCACCCTCCATCGGAAGTCCCTGAGGCCCCCTTAATACATAGTGTGTCGCGATCGACATCCGAGAATTCGGTGTAATCCGGTGATGCCGCGTCATATTTTCGAGTGGTATCCGTGTTTCTTTTTTGTTTATTTACCAGGAAACGTCAATCGAACTATTGTTGAAAATGGACATTCAAGATACATTCCCCAACGTTGAAGCAATATTGAGAATGTTTCTGTGTATGATATCTAATTGTTCTGGGGAGAGATCTTTCTCCAAACTAAAACTCATAAAATATTATCTCTGGTCTACGACGAGTCAGGATAGGCTAGTGTATTTGGTTCGGCTGGCCTCTGAAAGCGATATTCTGCGCACCATCAATGTCGAAGAAACCATTGCAAAATTCGCCAGGGTCAACTCTAACTCCGCGTAACTTGACCCAGTATAACTCGAACAAAATTCGTTGAACGAATATTCTCTTTCGTTTTCCTTTTATAAAACATCGCATAGCCATGAAACTGTAACTCGAACCAAATTTCCGGTACAATCCTTATCGAAGTCTTATTTATTTACATCGCCTAACTCGAACTGTAAATAATGGATCTTGCAGGCGAGTGTGCCTTGGAAACTTTACCGTAAACTTGAAGATTTGAAAAATAAACGCTTTTTGTGGCTTTATCTAAGGGTGTAATACATGGTCTTTGATTGCCGTGAGATCTATCGGACTGAACATTGTCTAACTCGAATTATCGTATAACTCGAACAAATTACCCGTCCCCATCATTTCGAGTAGCGCGAATTTTGCCTCAGATTGACGTACGATTGTATATAAGCTGTAGTTGTTGATATTTTTTGTGGGTATAAGCTGAATTTGATGAGATGCACATCATGATCACACGAAATATTCAGATTTCTTGATTAAATCTCGTATTACCATTTGGTACCTACAGTTTTAGACGTTCGTCAAAAATCGAGTCCGGCTTGGTCGTAACGTTACGGCCTCCATTCATCAAATCATCGTGGGGCATTTAATACGATTCCGAATCAAGTGACCGCCTTATTTATCACTGAGCGACTTCAAAACTTGATATAACTCTGCTAATTTACAGTCTAGAAATGACATCATTTCATAGCACTCGCATAGATTGGTCCACTGAAATAACGCTAGAATGCGCTAATTTTGTGGCAGAATTTTATTTTTTTCTGGGGGAGGTACTTCTAAATGGCTCCGACATAAGTGCCTGAAATGCCAGGAAATCACGTTTCCGGCCTCCAATTTCTGAATCCCCCCCCTCCAGACCCCCTTGCGGGGGCATCGCGCCTTCGCCGCTCGCCGGCCACTACTACGCGGTCGGTGATCAGGGCCCCCAACATGTACCAGGCCCCCAACCATGGTTAATCCGGTGTTGCCCTGATTGGACGCTACTGTATGTTCATGTGTCTGTAATTAGAGTAGCTATAAGTTCGGGAATTGTGAAGTAAACTCGCAGTCGTTTCTTCCTAAACCACTACGCAAACAGAAAGCAAATTCGCGTGTTCAATTTCCGCATTCAATCATTACCGCTTAAATTGTCGACATCATATCAGTAACCGATTTCAAAATAAGTAGTTATTAAACAAATAATACTACATTTATTCTTCATTTAATTATGAATATTCAAAGGAAATGATTTGAAAGGGCAGATAACTCTGGCTTCTTGTCGTCTACACACATCGAAGCGGGCAATATGGTTGGAATTGGCACAATCATATACGTAGATTATTATCTTTTATAATCCCTCGCTTACTTGAACAAGGACAGTTGTTTAGTCGTTCGAAGGGGACGGAAAATCGAGGTTCCGTGTAACATTGGCGTGCGCGTAAAAGATCCCATGACAGTTGGAATATGATATAAGAGTTGGACAATGCCCTGGCATAATTTCTCTGACAGAACACAAGAAAACCAATGGAACCATCAAATTTAGACTAGAGTTGTGATTTACATGCCTAATTTCACATTCGATTCCAAAATGGCCACCGTTTAGCAATTTACGGTCGCGTCCAAAATGGCCACCGTTTAGCAATATAGATAAGACTTTCAGTGAGGAATCCGATGACATATACAACCTGTTCACCAAGTCAGTGGTGAATGAAACTGTTGCCAATGACACCTTACGCCATGATAATATTGGCCAACAGGTGTTTGAAGGTTTCGTCACTGAACGACTGACAGAAGGAAAACTCTGTGTGAGATAAAATGACCAAAAAGAAACTTGGAACTTTCAAAAGCGCTGATGCATCGACCGAAATCAGAGTAAGGGGCAAGGTGGTCAAGATCAAAGAAGCGCGAGGACTGAATGAATAAATGAATGAAATGTTGTTTTATGGCACGTCAGCTCCAACCGGGCCATACTGCGCCAAACATACGGTGAGCTTTCTTGAGACAAACTAAACAAATAATCACAATATTATATATACACATACATAAATAAAAACAAATATCACAGTAAATATCAATTAAAAATAAATATCAACTATATGTATATGTATTTCAAACATGAAAGTGAAAATCATATATAAACAATTAAAATTTTCGATAAAAATTTGTCTCCTTTAAAAAGTCTAGCGCTTTACAATAAAGACCCAGTTGGGCAAACAACTGATGTAGTGATTGGCAACGGTAATGCCGTAATCGTGTATCTTTGAGATGCTTGCACTCAATCAAAATGTGCTTCACTGCCAAAGGAACATGTCAGTGCTCACATTCTGGTTGAGGCTCTTGCTTCAAGATGAAAATATGTGTTAAAAAAGTATGACCTATGCGAGAGCGACACAAGACAACTTCATCTCTCAGGAGCTTTGTCAGTCTCCTAAGAGAGGCTTGATATGATGAATTTTATTTGTGTCTGCAAGATCCCAAGATCGTTGCCAGCGGCCATATATGAAATTATTGATAACAAATTTAAAATCTTTATATGGCGATAAAAATCCAAATAAAGGAAGATCTAAAGCAGACTTGGCAGCCGAGTCTGCTTGATCATTCCCTTTAATGTCCATATGACTGGGGAGCCAGCAAAGGACAATGTAAATAGGAGCATAATCACCATACTTAGACCGTAACTCCCTGAAGAGAGACTGGAACACCGTTGAGTTAGTATCTCTCTTTTTATGCTGAGAAAGATCGAAATCAATCTTTGGCGGAGATATAGCCCACAGTGGAGTCTTAAAGACAAGGGGGGTATTCGCAATACTGTCGAGGCTGATATGATATCAGTCTCCGACAAAAGGGGTTGTATGCGAATACCGAATGATGGCACAACATTCGTCTTTACCAGATACAAATGCTCATGACGAGGTCTAAATATGGTGTTAAATGAAATAGATTTGGTAAAGATGCTATTTTCGTAGCATACTGCAGGGCCAGTATATCACGTCTGTTGTGCAGTGAGGGCTCATGAGCCTCGATGTATAAACTGTCCATTAAGAATAACAGAAACACCCCATGGGCTCTACCACCACAAACTGAGTGATGATGGTAACCAACAAAATGTCTAAAAGACAAAGTGTCAGAATTCCGTAAAAAAGTTTCCTGTAAACAAATAGCTAAAGGATTGTATTTTTGAATTAAAAATTGGACTTCATTAAAATTTGGTTTTAAACCACGACAATTCCATTGAATAATGGAATTTACCATTGTCAGGGATAGTTAATGTTTGACGGTTTACCGACTGGGTCCTTATGGACCTCTACGGTAACACTGTCCATCAGATCATCCCGATATCGATTGTAGAAGCGCGAGGACGTTTGCAGCGCTACATTGTTATTTCCAGAAGTCGACCAGAACTTGACCTAAAGGAGTGCATTGGAACTTACGAGTTTTGTGTGGTACCACGATCCTTATTTGCTTCAGATGGGTCTCATCTGTTTGCCTATGGTAAGGCTTCGCTACTGCATCATCCTGAGAAACGCAGAACAGGCCGAAGCTGGCAGAAACGAGGCAACAGAAATGTAAGCCGTCTGGCAATCGTTCAGTACAAGTAGCAGCTACAACAGTAGAATAAACAGATGTGGAGACAAATCAGCCATCAGCATATCGATTAGTCATCATCGATGGAATGGCTGTGGTAAACTCGGTTACCAAGACCGACCAAATGAAGACGTGTCAAGATTTTGTAGACTCCTTTCTGACGATAGTCTGTAACATAGCTGCAAACTCCAGATAAGGTTTTCGTCGTTTACTCGCGTCACTCGAGTCGACTCCATTGCCCAGTTTACCCGGGTGAAACATCCCGAACGGTCTGAGCAGTCACATGACATCAAAACAAAATGGCGAGACACCTCATTTAGTTTGTTTTATTTTTTCGCAATGGCTGCCTCCATTCGGAATCTTATTTTAATTCAGGAACTGTTAGAGGACGAAGAAGAAGACGATTCCGAAACAACCGACTTACCTCTACCTCTTCTAGCGAGCCTGGTGACAAAGGACGTCATTTTGTCACGTGACGAACCCTTTTACTCTCCGTTCAACGGGGGTTAGTCACGTGATGCGACTCGAGTCAGTCATGTGACCAACTCGATTCAAAACGCGAACGGTCTGGTGTCGACTCGAGTGAACTACGAAAACCTTGCCCAAGGTACAGAGATGAGGACCAAGGGAAAGTCAACGTGAAGGACGCCATTTGTCTTTAATCGAAAATATTTCTCTGAAGGACTTTCTTTCAGATATCCGGAGCAAAATTTTAGTGCTGGGGGCCCCATAACTAAGCCCACCCCCTGTTCTTTTTAAAACCCCTCATTTAGAAAAAAAACCCACTTAAATATATTTCTCCCCTCCGTAAATAGATGTTGGACATATTTAGAGAGATAACTGTTATGTGTAAAAAAAACCCCAGCAAAAAGTTAAAAATAAACCCAAACTTTGAACCTCAGGACATATACATTCTGTTCGATTTAGTATAGTCTTGCAGATAATTATTCATACTGTGCTTTATTCAAAAGTAACCCATCTTGGGATACATCTGGAACTGTATATGGCACATGCATTGTTTGAGATAAGTCTAGTGGCAAACCACTTGGTGGCCATTGTTCATGTGTAGTAGGATTGATTGAGACATGCTCTCATGTTGCTGGCTTACTGTTTGGCCTAGAAGATATTGTTAGTAACGGTTTAACAGAATTGCCTGACATGGTCTGCACCAAAATCAAAAAATATTCAAGTGAAACCCCTGAAAGACGTTTCTATTGTCAAAAGAGGACCTCTTTAGGTGGTAAAAAAAGATTTGAAAAGTAGCATCCTTAATCCAGTTAATCCTCTAAACACTGGAGAAAAATTCGAAAAGGCACAACAGCTTTTCCATGAACATAATCTATGTCGTCCAAATTTCCCATGATTAAAATCGGTAGATCTCAAAAAGTGGAGACTCGTAAATAATAAACCCTTGCAAACATTGGAACCCTCAGATCTTAAGGATATATCATACTCCGCGCAGTGTTTCGTTTGATTAGAGGTAATCCCACTACTGTATTAGGTGGATATTGTTGTTTTAAATATCTAAGGGTGTAATACATGGTCTTTTATCTTCTTCTATCGGACAGACCATCGTCTAATTCGAATTATCGTATAACTCGAACAAATTACCCGTCCCCATCATTTCGAGTAGCGCGAATTTTGCCTCAGATTGACGTACGATTGTATATAAGCTGTAGTTGTTGTGGGTATAAGCTGAATTTGATGAGATGCACATCATGATCACACGAAATATTCAGATTTCTTGATTAAATCTCGTATTACCATTTGGTACTTACAGTTTTAGACGTTCGTCAATAATCGAGTCCGGCTTGGTCGTAACGTTACGGCCTCCATTCATCAAATCATCGTGGGGCATTTAATATGATTCCGAATCAAGTGACGGCGTTATTTATCACTGAGCGACTCCTAACTTACAGTCTAGAAATGCCATCATTTCATAGCACTCGCATAGATTGGTCCACTGAAATAACGCCAGAATGCGCTAATTTTGTGGCAGAATTTTATTTTTGTCTGGGGGAGGTACTTCTAAATGGCTCCGACATAAGTGCCTGAAATGCCAGGAAATCAGGTTTCCGGCCTCCCAATTTCTGAAAATTGCCCCCCTCCAGATCCCCTTGCGGGGCTTCGCGCCTTCGGCGCTCGCTGGCCACACCTACGCGGTGGGTGATCAGGGCCCCCACATGTACCAGGCCCCCCACCATTTTTAATCCGGCGTTGCCCTGATTGGATGCTACTGTTCATGTGTCTGTAATTAGAGAAGCTATAAGTTCGGGAATTGTGAAGTAATCTAGCAACGTCCAGATGTTGTAAAACTCGCAGTCGTTTCTTCCTAAACCACTACTCAACAGAAAGCAAATTACCGGGTTCAGTTTCCGCATTCAATCACTACGCCTATTGTCGACATCAGTAACCGTTTTCAAAATAAGCAGTTAGTAAACAAATAATACTAAATTTATTCTTTACTCATTATGAATATCTATCTGAGGAAATAATTTAAAGGGGCAGATAACTCTGGCTTTCTTGTCTACACACATCGGAGCGGGCAATATGGATGGAGTGGACGCAGTCATATACGTAGATTATTATTATCTTTTAAAATCTGTAATCTCCCGCATTAGGACGGTTGTCTAGTCGTTCGGTTAGGACGAAAAACCGAGGTCCAGTGTACACATCGGCGTGCGTTTAAAAGATCCCATGACAGTTGGCCATTGTGCTTCTGCCCTGGCATAATTTCTCTGACAGAACACTGTATGGCGTATTAGTAAAGGCTCATTTGTCATGAAATGAATATTCGTTTTATTTTTGGTAAAAACAAAAATTCAATTGATTCTGAAAGAAGTTATCAAGGTTTTAAGAAAAATTGGAGTGTCACTCTTTTTCACGCTCAAATAGTCCGAAATCCAAGAAAACATCCAAGGAGGCCGCCGTTCAGCAATAATTCAATATCTTCGCTAGTACACATGATAAGATGCCAAACAAGGTATTTAACTATAGGTTTTCCGACACAAGAAAACCAATGGAGCCATCAAATTTAGGCCTAAGTTGTGATTTACATGCCTTATTTCAAGATGGCGTCCAAAATGGAGACTAAGTGGTCAAGATCAAATTAGAGCTAGGACTTTTGCAGCGCTACATTGTTAATTCCAGAAATCGACCAGAACTTGACCTGAAGGAGTGCACTGGAACATAAGAGTTTGGTGTGGTACCACGATCCTTATTTGCTTAAGATGGGTCTTATCTGTTAGCCTATGGTAAGGCTTCGATACTGCATCATCCTGAGAAACGCAGAACAAGCCGAAGCTGGCAGAAACGAGGCAACAGAAAGTAAGCCGTCTGGCAATCATTCAGTACATGTAGCAGCTACAACAGTAGAACAAACAGGTGTTAAGACAAATCAACCATCAGCATATCGATTAGTCATCATCGATGGAATGGCTGTGGTAAACTCGGTTACCAAGACCGACGTGTCAAGATTTTGCAGACTCCTTTCTGACGATAGTCTGTAACATAGCTGCAAACTCCAGGTAAGGTTTTCGTCGTTTACTCGCGAAACTCGAGTCGACTCCATTGCCCAGTTTACCCGGGTGAAACATCCTGAACGGTCTGAGCAGTCACATGACATCAAAACAAAATGGCGAGACACCTTTATTTAGTTTGTTTTATTTTTTCGCAATGGCTGCCTCCATTCGGAGTCTTATTTTAATTCAGGAACTGTTAGAGGACGAAGAAGAAGACGATTCCGAAACAACCGACTTACCTCTACCTCTTCTAGCGAGCCTGGTGACAAAGGACGTCATTTTGTCACGTGACGAACTCTTTTACTCTCCGTTCAACGGGGGTTAGTCACGTGATGCGACTTGAGTCAGTCATGTGACCAACTCGATTCAAAACGCGAACGGTCTGGTGTCGACTCGAGTGAACTACGAAAACCTTGCCCAAGGTACAGAGATGAGGACCAAGGGAAAGTCAACGTGAAGGACGCCATTTGTCTTTAATCGAAAATGTTTCTCTGAAGGAGTTTCTTTCGGATATCCGGAGCAAAATTTTAGTGCTGGGGACCCCATAACTAAGCCCACCCCCTGTTCTTTTTAAAACCCCTCATTTAGAAAAAAAACCCACTTAAATATATTTCTCCCCTCCGTAAATGGATGTTGGACATATTTAGAGAGATAACTGTTTATGTGTAAAAAAACCCCAGCAAAAAGTTAAAAATAAACCCAAACTTTGAACCTCAGGACATATACATTCTGTTCGATTTAGTATAGTCTTGCAGATAATTATTCATACTGTGCTTTATTCAAAAGTAACCCATCTTGGGATACATCTGGAACTGTATATGGCACATGCATTGTTTGAGATAAGTCTAGTGGCAAACCACTTGGTGGCCATTGTTCATGTGTAGTAGGATTGATTGAGACATGCTCTCATGTTGCTGGCCTAGAAGATATTGTTAGTAACGGTTTAACAGAATTGCCTGACATGGTCTGCACCAAAAAATATTCAAGTGAAACCCCTGAAAGACGTTTCTATTGTCAAAAGAGGACCTCTTTAGGCGGTAAAAAAAGATTTGAAAAGTAGCATCTTTAATCCAGTTAATCCTCTAAACACTGGAGACAAATTTGAAAAGGCACAACAGCTTTTCCATGAACATAATCTATGTCGTCCAAATTTTCCATGATTAAAATCGGTAGATCTCAATAAATGGAGACTCGTAAATAATGTGCAAACATTGGGGCCCTCAGATCTTAAGGATATATCATACTCCGCGCAGCGTTTCGTTTGATTAGAGGTAATCCCACTACTCACTGCTGTATTGGGTGGATATTATTGTTTTAAATTTTGATTGGTCAGTAGTCCGACTAACAACCAATGACTAGCTGCTCTACAAAAGCTTTACATTTAAAACGAGTGCCAATATTGGATCAAATATGTTTACATAACGTTATGTCATGGCTCACGGTTTTATTATGCCCAATTAACCCGTGCATAGCAGAATACTGCAGGTAAAACTAATTGCGTGACAAACGAGGCTATCAAGTCGAATGAAATGTAAAACAATACTGTTTGGAAACGAACATGCTTTCACCGTTTTTAATACCTTAAACACTGTCCAAAGTTTTAGGGAAGACCCAGATTAAACAAAGGACTGTCATGTTGCTGTACTTAAAGTGATAGCTTTGATTGAACGGGAAGAATAGACACACTCCGGCAAAAGTTCAAGAATCAGAAGCTAATCCAGCAATGGCCAGAGAGCGATTTCTCGGGCCATTGCTTCAGGAATATGAGGATATATACTTCGATGCAGTTGAATTAGTACCATCTTTTATTATCAATGTATATATATATATATATATATATATGTTACAGTTAATATGTATAATCAGGGAATATGTATAATCCCTGAAAATTTCAGTGATTATGTATATTCCCTGATTCTCTCAGTGAGTATGTATATTCCCTGAAATTTTCAGGGATTATACATATTCCCTGATAAAAGTCAGCAAATATTATACATATTCCCTGAATGCTTATAAATGAGATACCAACACAGTTTACAGTTGTTTTCTTCATCTATTATACCTTAACAACATGTTACCACATACACAAATGCATGCATCAAACATATGCATGTATGAAACATAGTTTATAATAAATGTTCTTATTTTGATATAATTTTTAACATTATGAAATATTCCCTGATAATAGCCATTAAATATTACACATGTTCCCTATTGTTAGGGATTTTTTCCCGACTAATTAGTGTATAACTGAATTAATGAGATCAAAGAACTGTCTTTTATCGTTGCTTGATTAATACTTATATTGAGAGAGTCTTTACTTTTCGGTCTAATTACAGGGGCGGATCCAGGATTTTCAGAAAGAGGGGGCGTGCTGCACAAACTTGGGAGTGCGAAGCCCGGGACCGTGAATTTTGAGTGCAAAAAATGCCCACAAGGACTAATTTCATACTAGTACTGTAAATTAAGATTTTCAACCTAAACTATTTGTGTTCTCCTTTCTCGCGAGAATATATGGAGCTAAAAATTGTTCGCCACCTCAGAAAAATAGAGGGGGCGTGCGCCGGGTGCGCCCCCCTCTGGATCCGCACCTGAATTAATGCATAAATTAATTATTGTGTTTGTTTAGTGCTTTAAACAATCACTATTGTTAGTGTTTGTTTACATAACAATTAGTGTTGTTGTTAAACTGTTTTATTCTACATTGTTTGTTTAAAGAAGGGGATTAATGCGTAAACAGGTGTTTTCTGCTTTCATAACATACCATTTACTGCTGCTTAATGAAGTTAATGATATAAAAGACATATCTGTGTGTGGATCCTCACTATTTCCAAAATGGATTCAGATAGAGAGGTACAGTTTAGAGATCAACTGTATCAGATGCACACTGTCAACAAGCGCGTCCTCATTCCCAAAGATGATTACCAGAAGATCGTTAGTGAGTTGCTTGATGCTAATTCTTCAAGCAAGAAGTCTCCACACCATTACTACTTACTAAAGAAGTATGAAGTTCTTGAATGTGGTGACGTGAAGAAGCTGATTCGCAAGAGAGATGGTAGTGAAGAACCAGTATATTTTGCCTCTATTGAACATAGCTTTGACATCATCCAGAAAGCCCACATTGCAACAGGTCATGGTGGAAGGGATAAAATGATGAAAGAACTCAGCAAGAAGTATGCCAACATCACCCAAGAAGCTGTGACTATCTTCAAATCTTCCTGCGTTCCCTGTCAACAGAAGAAAAAGAAAACCACAACCAAAGGTGTTGTTGTGAAGCCCATCACCTCCACAGATTTTGGAGCCAGAGCCCAAGTTGACCTGATAGATATGCAATCGATGTGTCACGGACAGTACAAATGGATTATGCATTATCAAGATCATCTCACCAAGTTTTCTGTTCTCAGAGCGCTGACATCTAAACGTGCAGTCGAAGTTGCATTTCAGTTGTTAGACATATTTTTGATGCTAGGCGCTCCATCTATCCTCCAAAGTGACAATGGGTCAGAATTCACTGCTCAGATTATTGTTGAACTGAAACAGCTCTGGCCACGTCTTGTCATTGTTCATGGCAAGCCCAGACATCCACAGTCTCAAGGTTCTGTAGAGAGAGCCAACTGCGATGTAAAGGATATTCATATTCCCTGATTATACATATTAACTGTAACATATATATATATATACAGAACTATTACCCCCAAAACTAATATTAGACAAATCTAAATATCTTGCTAGCAAGACCAAATACAAATATTCATGACAAGATCATTTAATTCCCCCAGAAACATATTATACACAAATACAAAGTGAAATGGCTATAACTAAAATACATAAAGCCGACTTTGATGTAAGGTCCAGTAACGGAATTATAAGTAATATTATGTCATTTGATGAAGATTTTTGGAATGAAGTGTATGATATATTAGTTTCACGGCAAGATAACCACATCAACATTGATTGAAATCGATCAATATTGAATTCTAGTTCGTGTTTTCAAATTCGAATATTATGGAAAATATATTAAATTTACCGATGTCCAAAATTGAGAACCAAACAATGATCACAATACATCCTCGCCCCCGTATATGATTTTCTAAACTTATTATATTTCAGATTAGCTTCTACAATAAGAAACTTGAGTAAGGTCACAGGAAGATTGGCGAGTACGCCTTGGCAAGACCTTGACGTAGATGTTAATATCAAACAATTACCCGTTGAACCAATGCACATGATAAAGGTATGTTACTCTCTTCAAAACAGAAACTTAGATTAAATATGGCTATTCCACAAATATATATGGTATGGTATATAGGATATGATATATTTCATTTTATTATAGGGGATCGGATGTAGCTTAGTTAAGCAATAAACGGAGAGGAGGTTTCACAGAAAGCGTTGGCATATGAATAAGAGCTAGGTCGCTTTCAAGCTTCCCACGTAAGTATATGTATATGGTATTTTGTCTGGAATGAAGTAAAGGAATTATAGTATTGTGGATTCCAACCGTGTTCCATTTTGCAGCATCATCTGTTTGGTTACTTAGTATATTGAGCAATAGCATCACGATTTTTTAAAATGAATGTATGTGGACTATGGCAGTCTATTCTCTAAAGACGGTGATAATTATAATTACCTGTTATCACTTTTATAAAACTAATTATCATTTTGTTTTATTCTTCCATTAGAATAAAAAGAGGCGGTTAAGTAAAGAGACGAGGTAAGTTTAAGATTATGTAACCAACTGTTTACGACTTGGTCTGTAATTAACCATTAAAATAACAATTCATATACTGTTCCTTGTGTTAATAGGTAATAGTAAAAATTTCATTTAATTTCAGCGGAAATATCCAAGCTTTCACTCTCACTGACGATGAAAAAGTCACAGTAGATCTTAGGTTAAAATCCATTACATTTCCGGATGGCTTCGGGGATATACCTACAACATTGTTTCAGAAAGTTGAGGGGAAAACAAAGAGTCATACATGGCTGCAGGTAATTAAATATATATCCGTTGACATATACATGGAAATAAGGACGCTAAACCCATAAGGGATAGCTCGGTAAAATGGGGTATGATTTTGATAGATATTTAATATGAATATCGTGTTTTTCAGCTAATGACATCCGGGACAATAACATTGCCTTCGGGGAATGCTGGGCAGTACCCAGAAGACAACTTTGGCAACATTTCTTTTCAATATCGGTCGAATGTTCAACACCATGGCGCCGACAGAGATGGTTGAAAGAGACTGGCATTCTGCACTGGCATTGATGGAGAGAGACTTTCCCTTGTCCATCCGAGTGAGTATTAGTTATTTATTAGCTGTAGTCCAAATCAGAATGATCTGACCATCGATTGATTTAGGCATAATTAGTGCGGAGCGCCAGGAATATCTAGTTGCATATCTAAAGTAAACTAATAAACGTCTCACATTCAAGCATAATGCGTACACGGATTGTATTTAAGCATTTTAACATTGATTTATCTATCGACAGGAATAAACTCTACTATAATTTATTTTTCAGACCATAAACTTCCACATTGCTCACCATCTGCCGTATTATGTAGGGCGGTTTGGTCCCGTAAATAATTGTTGGATTTTTGAGTTCGAGCGTTTTAATGGGACACTAATTGAGTCAATAACAAGTCGTCAACATCCTGAGAAATCAGCAATGAATATTATGGAGGTAAGATTGTTTCTTTATTGTTATTTGTTATGCATAACAAGAAAGAAATGAAATGTAAGACGACCCAGATAGAGAATACTGCTTCCCGATACATGAACTCCAGTGTCAGTGTTACCCAGTTTACGGTACTAGCCTTCAATAAAATTACATAACCTAAGTTTTATTTCCCATTACAGAGTCAATGGTTGATAGCCGTGTGAAAGTGTTGTGGACTTTTCCGCAATAGGAGTATTAAATCAACGGACACAAGACAAAAACAAGTACCCAAGGTTGTGAAAGAAGAATTAATTCGATTATGTCTAATAGATAATCAAAACGACGTCGCTGAGGAGAAGAAAATCATGCACATAAAGCGGGATGAATTCGGGGAGGTGACATACCGTGGGGCTTTTACCAACAAGTCGCCATCGGTTGTTCTATTAAGGTGAATTCCGATTGTTGCTGTGGAAAAATAGTAAAATGTGTGTAAAGATAGTATAATTGGCGAAGTAGAATGGTTAGGACTTCTAAAAAGTGTCAACGTTCCAAATTGTTTTTCCTTAAAAAAGAAAATGTTAATTGTAAGAGGTATATTAATATACTGTCATACCACTGTTTATATGCTAAGGAAAATGACGTGTTCTAATCAGTGAACAGGTTATAGATGGGAACACAGCTACGAACAGATCACAACCCAAAGTTATAGATTTCTGGACCGACAGGAACGTGCGAACAGATTTTGATTTGTAAATAATGACACGGACAGTTTTAAATTTGTAAATGATCCACAGGTCCAATATTGATTTTACTGCGAGAATTTCATTTATCCAAATAAGCCAAAACAGTTTACTTATGAAGTGATTTTAAGATATACAAGAACTTTAGATACTTTGCTAATACTTGAGGTGTAAACTGAAGAAGATTGGTTCGGGCATCCAATACAAGTTGTTAGCTAGACTTAACACCTAACAGGAAGATATACTGAACTAATCATTAATCGCACAACAATCCGAGGGCAGACCAAAAGAAGAAAGTCTCGCTGCCTTGATGAGAGAATCGTAGAAGAGAAGAACGTTTAAATCACTGGTGCCAAGACACCCATTGAATACCTCAACACTTCTGAATTTTGTTGGAATGTAAATTGTCAAGTTTATCAAATTGTTTTAATATAGGCCTAGTGTAAAAATGTTATTATTTACTAATTTTAATATATGCACTAACGTATTACATATTTGTACATTATTGAAATAAAATAAAACCATGTACGAACAATCCAAACCATTAGTCAAAATTCGAAGTCCTAAAAAAACGGTCGAGGCAAAATAGTGTAATCAGCAAATGGACTGTTCATTGAAACATAGTTAATCTAACAATGCGTTTATTACATATTCCATGTATATAGTAACAAAAGCAGGGTCGAGAATACTCGAGATGAAATGACGGCGTCGCGCTATTCTTCGTTGACCCCGCATTTGAAGGCAGAAGCCATTACCCGAAAGAAGAAAAATGGAACCACAGATATAATATATATAAACATAATGGCAAATTTAGTTTACTCGCTATACACCCCATGAATTTTCACATTGGAGCTTGGCTGCTGCATATTTAATTAGCCTATTTAATTATAAATAAAATGATCACATTGTTTTTTATTATGACGAAGAAACATAATAGCGACAGTGAAGTTTAGCCCTTTTTTAAGGTCACGGTTTTCCATGTTTTGTTTTATAGTGCCTGTTTCGTATGTAACTAATGCGTAAATTTATTTAAACTTCATAATGTACATGTTTATAATATAAATATACTTACCAATTGTTTAAATTTTTGAACGTAGAAACCACTATCCGAACAGAAAAATGAAGGAAAAAATGAATAAGTAAATATACACATACGGAAAATCTAGCTTGAGGACACTCAACGGTTTTAAGTGGGGGATAATGTGATGACCGGCTCTTCCATAGCGCTAAAGTGTTGAGTTACTTTTTCGATATGTAGACTTGTAAATCAACCTGCGATTGCGGTCTATATCTAAGTCATTTATAGTCAATGCCTGTTACTTTGCAGCATATTTTATCGCTCGCTTTTCGAAGTTCTGATTAAGTGATAGGGATGCAACTTGGTGTATAGTTTCATTACATCAATACCATGACTAACTTCGATAATGAGCACAATAACCCTCCATTTTATTAAGCTAGAATATTCAAACTCTGTGTAGGTGTTTATTGGGTCAGTGTATTTTCTGGTTAGGGTAAGCAGAGATAAGCAATTTGATTGGTTGATGATTTTGATACAATGAGCATTTTCTGCTCAAGATAAGCAGAGCGACAAGCAATTTGATTGGTCAAGACTTTGAAAGACAATAACTCTCCTAAAAACAATGTCGCCACTACTATATTGCTACATTAGTCCGAAACGTTTCATAATAAATTTGTCCACCATCACCAAGGAGTTCGTCTGGTTGTAGAGGTTGCTACTCCATTTATCTCCTAATTGTGGTAGAACGTTCAATCTTGGGGCAGGCGTTCATTAAGTCCAGGCCGTGATGGAGTTCGAAGATGTGCATTGTCTGCTTACGGTAAGCACAGATAAGCAATCTGATTTGTTGATGCTTTGGGGCACGATAACTTTGGCTATGATGAAGTGAGAGCGACGAAAACCAAATGTAAATTCATTACGGCATTACCGTGACTAAGTTTAATGTTGAGAATTTTCTGCTTAGGTTTAGGAGCGATAAGCAATTTGACTGGTCACTGTAGAACATAAAACTCTGCTTTTAAATAAGGTAGAGTGTTAGACTTGTTGTAGATCTGCATTATGCCTTAGCTGAGTCAATGATTAACATTTCGAGCTAAAGCTAAGCAATTTCATTGGTCGATGCATAACCTTAACTCTATCTGATAGAGAGTGATGAAACTTACAGTGTAGTTTGATTGCTCGATACTTTTGAAACAATAAATGTGCGATTAATTAATATGTGTCATCTATTTATTTTGGGATTTCGTCGAAGGACATCAGCCTCACTGTTGGCTTATATATTCATTAGTGTTCCGATATCGCATAACTTGGATGTGATATATTCCAAATTGGAATTTCCAATGATGATTCAATAACATATTAACGGCCGGACAATTTATTTTTAGTTCCGATAAGAATTTGCGGCCGATATCATGGGCGCGACCGTTTACCTTTAAGCACCATCTTTCCTGTATTCGCCATCATTGCTTGGCAACCTTCATTAAATGGGGTTTAACGTCCCACTGTTCTGCATCGAACTGGGCTAATAATGACAGGGCATTACGGCGGACTTTATAAATTATCGGCCGTAATCTTTAAATTATATCACAAGTTTACTTCATTACAACAGCTATTGTATTTTATATTATTAAAATCACCTTGTATTTCCGTTTATTTTCCATGCAGGTATTTTCCTGACGTGTTGTAGCTACCTTTTTAACTAGATAATTTATTTAGAACCATGGCCGTATTTTAGTCCGTTTAGTCCCTGTCTTTGGTTTGGACTCATTCAATGCATGACGTAGTTTTTTCCCGTTTTTGTCTAGGCTCAAGCAGATGGCTTGATTTGCGTTTTGAAAAATTCCTGGTCAAGTGTGAGACACCGGGTTAACAAAACTACATGAAAACAGAACAAAAGTACTAGCATTGTGGGAGCTGCGTTTTTGTTTCAATGAGCCCATGTCCAGCATGTTTCCGCTGTCATGGTTGAACGAATGACGATTAAATTATTTTGATGTAGACCTAGCCTAGCCAGTATTGACATTCACATCGTTATTGTTTGTAAGCTGTTATATCGCCTGATGAACTGATCATTTGACATTGATGATTTAAGTTTAATTAAATAAACTGTTGAAGTGAGATTGTTTTGACATTGATACAGGATCCAGTGTGACTATGCCACACTTGTAATGTATGCTGTGGAATATTTACCACAGTTTCCAAATTTTTCCGCGAGCATTTACAACGTGGTTGGAATTGGTGGGTCTATACAAGTTTGATCACGCTCACTTTATCAGAACTGATGTTATGGTGTCCCAAAGCATCAATCAATCAAATTGCTTATCTCTGCTTAGTCTAAGCAGAAAATGTTCATAATTGAAGATTCTACCTCATATCTAAAAGATTCTACCTCATATCTAAATGAATAATAAACTATCCAAAATTTAGAAACACGTTTACCAACACTTAACAACGGCAGCCATATCTTACATTTCGACAGGTCTGTTTCCATCCATTTACAGAACGGTTCATATGAATAATGTTGATATTAAACGATGTGACAGTTTTTGCAAATGACGAATCCCAACGCCGTGGTAGCAAGCACTTGGAAAACTCTCACTACAAGGAAATAGGAAAGCAACTCGAAAATCTAAGATTCCTCTAAAGTATAAATAGAGAGATAATAGCTGTCCCCAAGTATTATATATGTAGGTGTAACCGCGATTGGGCAAAACAATAAGGAAACTTAAATTTACCTATTACCACGCGGATGTACGAATTAAAGGGGTATTAGCATTCAAATAGAATATTGTGAGTAATAGAGTTTATTTTGAACTTTTGTATCCAAGCTGTATTTGGTAATAATGTATTGTAAGTAATAAAGTTTATTTTGGAATTTTGTATCCAAGCACCACTATTCAGCCTTGTTGGTATCCAGACTAGTTTGCAACAAGATGGTGTGACTTTGCCTTGCCCTTTAACGAAAGGAGGAAAAAAACCCATGTCAACCCCCTGCAACTATAAACGCCTCTAGCGATGGAGTTATCTCCCCTCGAACATTGACGAAATGGAGAATAATTGAATTCATTTGACCAATTTCCCTTGTCTATAATTGTTTTATAGGTTACTATTTTGCTCATGCAAGCTCCACACATTCTGCCTTCCTTCTTTTAATTTCAATTGATTTTCGCAAGGATTCTCCTCCTTTAGTTTTCTAATGTTTTTGAATCTTTCAGACGATAGGCAGATTTTTTCAGTCGTTGGTTATCCTTTTTTTTGGCCAAAACGTTTTGCATTAGGCCCAGGACTGAGCAAAGCCCTGTCCATGATGTCAATTATAGTCGTTGACCCCCGATTGAATTCTACAATATCTCCATTCACAGCATTTGGGTAGTTATTAGTGGAGCGTTCTTGTGCTTGGGGGGCAGTGTCCAAATCACAGAATTTAAGCACTCATTGTTATTCTCTGCCATCCCGTAACAATTCTTTAGAATCTAGATGAACTTTCTCGGCCAATGCAGGGATCGAACATCCGACCTCCAGACTAGCGATACAGCGTCCTACCCACTTAACCACCGTGACGCCTTGACTGTGGCTGGGGAATCACGGTGGCTAAGTGGATAAGGCGCTGGTTCGCTAGCCTGGAGGTCGGGTGTTCGATCCCTGCATTGGCCGAGAAAGTTCATCTCGATTTTCCGGCGTGATTTCCTCTTGTCAGTGATACAGAAGGAGGGCCTGACAAGGACAGCTGCCTAGTCGTTCGGATGGGACGAAAAACCGAGGTCCCGTGTACACATTGGAGTGCACGTAAAAGATCCCTTGGCAGTTGGAATTCGATATAAGAGTAGGCCGTAGCGCCGCTGCCCGGGCAAAATTACCCTCATAGCACACTGTATGGCATATGCCCGTCTTCCATTAGCCCAGGTTAGGTGCATAAGAGTAGGACGTTAAACCCCATTTCATTTCATTGACTGTGGCTAACTATCACAAAGATAAGGGAAAACTACTGACCATGTCCCATAAATCATAGACAAATCGTGCAGGCTACATGATCCTTTATTGCTCTGTCATAATAAATTTGCAAGGCAACTACTCTATCCTTAGGAAGCCTCCCCTTACCATCAATTGGGCAAGCTTTGCCTTTACTTTTTGGGACAATATTTTCCAAATTGTTCCTCATTCGTTTACTGGCGTGGTTAATACAGCCCTCACTTTCGACTATAGAGTCAGCGCCATACGGTCCATTATATTCATTCAGCCTGCACAAATTATTGAAAACTGAGCTATCGCGGTCATTTAAGATTGTTGAACAACTAAAATCAAAATTCTCAATTGATCGTTCTAACATTTTCAAGGTGGTAGCGGTTTCCATGATCTTTACGAAACCATGACCCTTTTTCGTTTTGGAACATAATGTGCAGAAGTTTGACATAACCTCAGAATCGGTAACTAAATCTGTTGATAAATGAACGTTAGCCACTACTCCATAATGAGTACTGAATCCTCTTTTATGCCATGTGCCGTCACTGGAAACGTTTTAAATTTTATCTTTAGCTATACAAGTATCAGAATGACCATATTATGCAAGAGTATTTTTTGTTTCACACTAAGATGATGGCCAAATGTGAAGAGGCTGGCATCCCCTTTGACTCTGGTATGCTTACTAAAGCCTTCTTTTCCCGAAGAACAAAACTTGGGCAAATGTGTCAAGAGAGCATTTCCCATATCCTTCGTGGCTAGAACAACTCTCCTGTTGTGAGGAGCACCCTTCGTCTGCGTTTCAGGGGAAGTGAATGCTTGCCCCAGCGATTGCTCGCAAATACTGCAATGTAAAAGCTTGAAAGGCCAATGGAAGCCTTCTTGCGTAACACGAGATTACTGCAGTGACATCTAGGACGGCATATGTTTGAAATAAGGGCTGCCAGAAGTCAATGCTTACAATTCTGAATCCAGTAAATGAACCAGGCATAGACCCTCGTAGAAACATCCTCTACAGATGAACTGGTGTCAAAGTGACTAAATCTTTTGCAGAAGGCGATATAACAATATTGTTATTTTCAGCCTGATTATTATTTATCACTGTGTGAAAATTTACACCTGCCTGAACTGTTAGTAGTAGCATTACTACATGTATTAGGTGTAGGCCTAGCAGAAGCATTTTTACTATTACCATGAATGAAACGTATTTACTGATCTAAATTTTTTAAGGCATTTAAATGAAGCGATCAATAATATTGTGATATAGCCACTAGGAAGGATATCTAGGACATTAAAATAGTGAGCATGCCCTGGCGTGGAGAGTTGCTGGTTCTTAATTGGACGAACGAACACCTGACCTTCTTGACTGCCCCCCCCCCTCCCCCAAAAAAACGTGTTCTAAAAAAAACCCAGCCTTATTTACGAATCAAAGCCATTCTGGCAGGCATACTATTTTGACAGGATGTGAGGAGAAGGATTCCAGACATAGGCGCACGAGGGAATTTTTGACCCGGAGGGGGGGGGGGGGGCGTACGAGGACATTTTTGTACTTGTGGGGGGGGGGGGGCGGTGGTTGGTACTCAAAAAATTAAATTGATGAAGATGTTCTCGGATATAAAGTTAACTGCAAACAATGCTGTAATGTGCTCTGTTTAGACTCTATGACTAGGGTGAAAACAACATTTTCCCCACTATGCTGTGTCTTAGCATTTTGTGTTTGGTACTCTGAAGCAATTTGTACCTATACGGCCGTGTTCTATGTTTTGATTTCCCTCGAATAGCTGACATTGTTAAAGCTTTTAGTAGTCTTCTAATGTTATTTGACCTAAACTGCCAAACAGACAGTAAAATACAGATGTAATATTACTTTACGGCTTCCAAATAACTGCATCAATAGCTTTACGGCAAGTGAAATTAAATGTTCTTCCTAGAGGAAAGACGTCTTTGCTGCACAAAGACTAAACTAAACGGAAATGGTTCCAAGAGCTTCAGACCTTCCCAATGAGTCAATGGTTAAAAAATAGACACTATGGTGGATGCTATCTGAATGACGGGTAATGGCAACTACAATTTAATATTAATACAAAATGTATAGGTTCATTTACCAGGCCCGTAGGATGGAAAAGAAGTGTGCAGATTCTTTTACTGAAATAACGGACCGAGTACGGACTATATTTCCGATCTGAATGCTGCTAAGGGTGTCAGGTTTAGTTTTTTTTTTTACCAAATCGCGAATGAACAAAGTTAAAACCTTTTTTACCACACCATCTTAGAATTTTATTTTTCAACGGCTATATTTTACCATATTTAGATTACTGTTCCACAGTTTGGGGCAGTGCCAATAAAGGTAAACTAGAGGTCCTGTATAAACTCCAAAAGCGTGCGGCAAGGAGCATTTTGGATGAAAAACCTGATTCACATTCGGCACCTTTGTTTAAAACTCTAAATTGGCTTACAATCTACCAACGCATTCAATACAATCAAGGAATGCTCACCTTCAAAATTCTAAGAGACAAATTACCATCATATTTATATAACACATTCTGTGAAAATTCGAAATTGACCGAAACTAACATGACATTGAGATCAGAAAGTCAAAATAAATTAGCAATTCCAAAAAGTAAGAAAAAGGCAATGACAAGAACATTCCAATATACCGCCTCTGTATTCTGGAATTCACTACCTCAAACTGTGAAACACGCGTCTTCAAGTTTTATCTTTAAAAAAGAGTTAGTAAAACACGTTAAATCTTTGAACTCTTGTTAATTACTTTTGCCCTCTGAATGTATGTTTATTTGCTTTTCTTTTCTCTCCTTATTGTTTGTTTGATTTTTTTCTTTTTTTTCTTTAATTATTATAAGCTTATATAATATGTACTTTGTAAATATCATTAACATGTAGATTCTAGTTTTAGAGTAGGAGGGACATGTTGAAAATTAGAACTCATGTACTAAATATGTTCCCTCAGAAAATAAAGTCATTATTATTATTATTATTATTATAATGAATAAATATGCATTTTAAGGGATTCTGCGGAGTTTTTACCAAAAAGAAAAAGTTCATTGTTTATTTGAAGGCCCATGACAGGTTCTACAATATCTCTTTTGCGACGAATAAGTTCTTAATTTCTAAATCATCAATAAAAGAGAACTGAATTTTATTTACTTGTGATATACGCAACTAAAACAGTTGTTTATGCAACTGTAACTCGTGGCTTACTGTACTCCAAACAATAGAGGGTTCGAGTCTTAAGATTTCTATTTAATTGCCTGGACACATTCAAGAACACAATATTTTTTATACAACTTTTACTAAGTACAATTGTGTGCCCAAATTATCCCAGCATTTGATCCCCCCCCCCCAGCTCGTACGCCTATGATTCCAGACACCCATATCTTTTAAATGGGGGAAGACAAAAGCTTTATAACGGTACCTAACATGGGGGATGTTTACAATTTGGAGCCGAGTATTTCGCTCGTGTAATAACCATGGTTATAAATTGTTATCAATAGTTAGATCAACAAGCACTAAATTTTGTGGAAATATACAAATATGGCATGGGACTTGTGTCCTTTTTAAAGGTTAAATCTTATTTAAATTGGGGTAGGGAGAGGGTTAACGCGTGCACGTGAAATCATAAGGTTTGCTATTGACTCAAGTGTAGTGAAAGTAATCTTTCCACATCCCCAGTGGTAAAAGTAATCTCCCCTTACCACGACAGAGGTGAAAGTAATATTCCCTTAAATGGGCAGCGGTGAAAGTAATCCCCCCACTTATACGTACAGATAGCGATTTAACGTAGTGGTGCTTGTTTTGTATTTTGTCGAAAACGATCAACTTGGTCGCGGCTTGATCCACGAAATGATTGAGAAAACAAAATCAAACACGCCCAACAATTAAGCTGATTTTCCCCGCTGAAATCCCAAAATCAGTAGACACACAGTAATTAATTGCACATTTATTTATATCCGAAAATAAATAGATGACACGTATTAATTAATCCCACATTTATTTTCTTCAAAAGTATAGAGTAATTAAACTATACACTAAATTTCATCACCCTCTATGAGATAGAATCAAAATTATCTTGTCCCAAAGCATCGATCAATGAAATTGATTAGCTCTGCCTAGCTTCACTTCGAAATGTCAATCTTTGAACTCCAGTCAAGACAATCACCTAAAGATCATCTACATCAAGCCTAAACATTCTACCGCAATTAAATATGTTCCAAAGTCTTGACCAATCAACTTGCTTATCGCTCCTCCCGTCTTCCATTAGCCCAGGTTAGGTGCAAAAGAGTAAGACGTTAAACCCCTCCTTAGCACTGGCAGAAAATTCTCACTATCAAACTTAATCAAGGTAATGATATAATGAACCCATATTCTGAGTTTCATCGCTCTCACTTCATTATAACCAAAGTTGTCGTTCCCCAAAGCATCAACCAATCAGATTGCTTATCTCTGCTTAATGTAAGGGGAAAATGTTTATCATAAAGGCATTCACCTAATGAACGCCTACACCACGTTTGAACGTTCTAGCTCGGCCAATCAAATTGCTTATCGCTCTGCCTACCATGAGCAGAAAATGCTCATTATATACTGATGTAATGAAATTATACACGAAGTTTCATCACTCTCAATTACTTAGAACTAAAGTTATAGTGCCCTAAAGCATCGACCAATCAAATTTCTTATCTCTGCTTACCCTAAGCAGTAAATGGCCATCTTCGAGCTCCATCAAGGCATTGATCTAATAAACACCTGCACCAAGTTTGAACAATCGGCCATCCGAACCCCCTCTTTACACCAGACTCGGTATCTATTCCAGTCTACTCCACTAAACTCTGGATTCATCCATAGTGTTTCCATGATTTCACATTATCTGCCCTGGCCTTGAATTGACACGTATACTAATACTATCTCCCTGATTATGTCTACTACATCGTTAGCACAGTTCATCACATGCATTTTGCATACCGATACGGCTGTGGCGCGCCAGGCAGGGTAAGCTTACTCTTCCGGACACCTGTTACCACTGTCGTGTATTTTGTGCACGGGGAGCAGTCCATTTGCTGATTTACACTATTTTGCCTACAACGTTTTTTTAGGACTTCGAGTTCTATCTAATGGTTTGGATTGTTCGTACTTGGTTTTATTTTATGTCTACGAACCAATCACAAAACAGTCTTACTAATGAAACAGTTTCCGATTTTTATAAGGGTAGATAACCATATTCATGTCCATTTACTGCATGATTAATTTAAATAATGTATATATTTCTCATTCATTTAAATTAAGTATGAATAACATCTGTTTGTTTGACCTTTGTTATTATTAAAAATTATTCGTTCTTTTTCTGAGATGTTTCATTCTGTTATTTTTATTATTATCGAACTTACACTGGGCCATTTGATTCTCAATCATACCTCGATGGAAGTGGATGTTAAATAACTCTCGAACCTACATATATATGAACGTCCGGTCATCATTAATTTGTTATATAATATTTTTGCCTTGTAAATAAATAATTTGGGCTTGTCCCAACTAGGCTACCTCCTGGCCAATTCCTAACCTTGCGTCTTGAAGGGAGCCTTTGCATTTTGCTTACTTTATAGGAATGGAGTTACTTCCCATTGTTAACTTCCTATGCAGTTAACGACTTATAGTATAACTTCCAATGATAAATCAGTGTTTTGTAAGATTATTGTTTTGAAGTTTTCATTAGATCCTAAGAGATGTGAATGTAATGTGAACTATGTAATATGTTGTTTTTTGTTGATTATTAAATAAAGATTATTTTTTTTAAAGGGTAGACAGGGGTTAGTTGACTAGAACGAATTGAGACCATTGGGGATACCGAGGATGCACCAGACTGTGTACATTATTTTTTCATAGGCTTTTCTTTGTCTTGGTTTTAAAGAAAATGCACCTTTCAACGCTAGGCCAAACTTTACATTTTGTTGAAATCCTTTTCATACCAGATATGGTATTTTTCATTAATAATTTAAATGTAAATTTCAACAGGGAAGATAGAAAGCTTTTAATTTTTGATATTTTAAATATACATGAGCAGGGGTGACATCAGGTATATGTACGTACCACTTACAGATCTTGTAAATTGTGGAAACTTTTGTATGTTTGGAATTGAAAACTAGGGGCTTTTGTATAATATTCCACGAGGGACAAGTTGGTTGTTGGTTTCGTATTGCGTCAAATGGAAAGGATGCCAAAGGCGCCCATTGGTGTAACCGATTCTCTTTCCATTGAGTAAAGGCACTCATTAGCTGCCCGATTTGTTCCAGGGGAGGCAGCTGTCCCTCTTGCCCCTCCCCCCCCCCCGCTGAATGAATGAAATGGGGTTTAACGTCCTACTCTTTTGCACCTAACCTGGGCTAATGGAAGACGGGCATACGCCATACAGTGTGCTATGAGGGAAATTTTGCCCGGGCAGCGGCGCTACGGCCTACTCTTATATCGATTTCCAACTGCTAAGGGATCTTTTACGTGCACTCCAATGTGTACACCGGACCTCGGTGTTTCGTCCCATCCGAACGACTAGGCAGCTGTACTTGTCAGGCCCTCCTGCATCACTGACAAGGGGGAAAAATCGACATGAACTTTCTCGGCCAATGCAGGGATCGAACACCCGACCTCCAGGCTAGCGAACCAGCGCCTTATCCACCGTCCCACCCCCCCCCCCCGCCCGCTAGCTACGGAACTAGTTGTGATCAACCCATGTTCGTATCCACTGTCGCCTCGCGTTCTTACGGCGCTATTCCTGTATATGTATGGCCTGGTGCCTTTCCTCTGCTTCTGTGAAAGTCCAAAACATTAGTCGTGTTGGTATGGCGAAAACCATATGTGCGCTTTCATACTAGGCAATCTGATGTAAGTTATTCGGGAATGAAAGATGACATTTTGGTCCACAGCCACACTAGCTCATTGTTTTAAAACTGAATGGTTAGCGCGTGTGCGTTGTATTATAAGATCGGTCATTAAGTCAACGGGGTTATTTCGATTCCCCGGTTGTACGTGACAATGAGTACGATCGCCTACTAATGACCCCCAAGCACAAGCGAATTTTTGAAATAAAGGTTCGTCCCGAAATGACCCAGTGGACATTAAACCTGATTTCTCACTTTCTCTTTAAGACGGGAGTCACCTAATCAGACAACCGGCTAGCCTATTAATGCTTTGACTAGACCTACAATAAATAGAAACGGTAATCTGGTGAACCTGCGTCATATTGTTCTATCAGAGGATCGTGATATAGTTATAAAGATTTAAGTGATCGAAATTTACGAAAACATGGTAAAGGCCAATAACCAGATTTTATTCAACTTTCAATCTCTGTTAAAACGAAATATCTTTGATCCAGAAACAAAAAAAAATGCATATAGTTTCTTATTAGGGTACATGATACATTAAAACAACAAAAGTTTTATAAAGGGCTGTATTTTACTTATAATAAGGCAAACAATTTTGAGTAAATTCTTGACTTAAATCTGAGAATGCTTTGTGAACTCGGGGCCAGACCTCACACCATGCTGAGCCTCCCCCGTTAAACTTCCTGGATACGCCCCTATAAATACTTTATGATTACACTAACCAACCAACCACACACAACTAACGGGTTCTGCAAACAAGACATGACAGGGCGAGACCAATTAGCAACACACGTGTAATTATGAGTGCAAATAAACTTACGTGTTATTTCAATTGCTAACTAAGTTAATACCAGCAGCAGCAACTGGATAAAAGAGCATGGTAAACAAATTTTAGTTTTTATTCGATGTTATTAAAATTCACGGAAATGGATCCATAAGGTTTTGTGCGATGTATCCATTAGCTTGGGAATGAAACAGCATGGTTGTAAACATATTGTTTATTACACATTTGACAAAACTAAAATTCAATAAACGGTGCCCATAAGGCTGTGTGTTATTGTTGATATATCCATTAAGAAAATTAATAATTAACCAAAAACACTCCGAATGATGTCGTACCTTGAAGGTAAATACATGACAGATAATGTCGAGTCTATATTGCATTACTTTGCTGCCACTCTCTTTCGGATTCTAGAACTATAAATAAATGATAAGATTTTTAACCTAGTTAGTGAGTGTACATTACATCAAATCTGGTTCTTTCGATTCCAGGTTCAGGAAATAATTCATTAAGGATGATTACTTGGATATATAGATGTGTTCTTCTCCTAATTAACCTGTCCAAGGTTTTATCTAATACAAGTCCACTTAAAATAGGTAAGTTGTCTTGTTTGTTACAAAATTCGATATACTAATCATAGTATTATTCTTATGTTTGTTGTCGTTAATGTTATTTTTAAAACTCTTATTGCCATTTCTAATATTCAAATGCAAACACACCAATAACACATTTGTACACTTATGGATGATTAGTCTGTAATCAACGGTACAAAGTCAGAGGGGTCAAAACCACAAATACGAATAAGATGGTTAATTGTGCTGCACAGCGTGCGTAAGAGCCAGTGGAGGACACACGCGCTACTGACAATTAAACATCGTATTCTTACTTTGGTTTTGACCCCTCTGACTTTGTACCGTTGTTTACAGATTAAATATCCATAAGTGTACAAATGTTTTGTTATTGATGTGTTCCCATTTGAATATTGTTCACAATAAGAAGCAAAATAAATAAGATATGTTTACAGGATCATTTTGTTATACGAAAAATTAAGTGATGCGTTTTCTATGGTGCTCAGTATATAAAAATATCTACAAATAATTTATTTTGCAGTTTAACATTCAGTCAATAATACCATTTTTTTTTCAAATTCCCCCGTCGAGTAGAATTGGCCCCTAGCGCACGATTAACTAAAAAAAGTTAGAATACAAACAAGATTGATTGTTGACTATTTTGATATAATGCCCCCTGAGAAGTCCACGTACTGATTGTTTGGATTTTCCATTTCGCCATGAAAACAGCCAAACTTATTTTCTCCATTCTGTGTTTGTTTTTGTGTATTTCAATTAAATAGATGTCTAAATATGACAATTCTCTGTTATAGTTGATCAAGTTTGTACAACATGCCTGTGATTTAATGACATAACCAGTTTATCGACTATATACATACGAAATAACGTGGCGCATTCTAAAAACCAAATGTTTTTTCATAAAAGAGTACAAATAATCACCTTTTAATCGGGTTTACTAGCTGCGTGATGCGGCGAAACCAATATCAATATAGTCGCACTCATTTCCGTCAATTAAAATTCAAATGATATATTTTTAGTTGTTTTAGACGTGGATACGAGGAATTATGTTAGAAATATCAAACGGGAATATCCGATAATTGGACAAGATAAAGAAGCGGTAGCATTAATTCATTGGGAAGAAATAATAATAACTGTTGAGAATACATATAAAGGTAAAAACCAATATATTTTTTAAATCAAGAATACAAAAAGAGTCCACCCTCAATATTTTTACCATTCGGTGGAAGTGCTTTGTTTATAAGTTTACTATGAATTTATTTACGTATTTCAGATATCGTTCGTGTAAACATAACCGAACTCTTAAATCATTTCAAGTCCTTAAGTAAATGGTATAGACATAACAGCCCTAGACCTAAATGTCAGAAGAAGATCAACATGCTTAAAAATTCTATTAACATACACGAGTACAAGATTAGTCTTTAAGCATGTCTTCTAATTCATAATAACACAACGTCATGGATTTACTAAATGTATGGTTGTATTCATTAGTAACCACTACTTGATAATGTTACCTGTGGGAGAGTATTGAAACGTTGCATGTAATAAACCAAGAAGTAGTACACCCGCAGAGCTGTTACATTTCATTAGTAACGTTGCATGTAATAAACCAAGAATTAGTACACCCAAAGAGCTGTTACATTTTGTGTTGCCACCCACCCACCGCTTTGGTCTGACAATTATACAGCTATTTTAACGGAATATTGTGACTTAACTCCTTTCTGACTCTATTCAAACGGCTAAGCTAGTACCTAGATCCTTTCTGACTCTATTCAACCCCCGAGCTGGTAATAGTGACTAGAAAAGCGACCGTTTGTCTTCAACCCGTTTAACTGTAAGTGGCGACGGGTGTGGTTGTTTTTCTAAATAACATTTGTATAAGAAAATATAATAAAGTCATAATTATTGTTGTTACTTTTGTATGTTGATCCATTTTTCAGCCAACTTCTCTATTTTTTCCCAATCCTACGATGTATGGCTGTTTACGTCCGCTCTATGTGAGCAAACGTTCTTCCTTGAAACTATTATCCCCGATAACGAAGTTTCAAGAGCAAACTGTTTGACGCCAATATCGCAGTTAGGAGTATCGTATATCTCGGGAGGACATAAAGACGATACATGTGTTTATCCACTGGACAAGATGAAGAAGATAACCATCGTAGCATCAGTAATAAAATACCTGAAATGGGAGAATTTGATTATTATATTTGACTCCTTAACAGGTAATTTAAAGATACATTAGTTAAGAGGTTAATAAAAAGTTGGCCATTCTTGTTATAATAGTTCTAAAATAGATGATGTAAAATGAATAATTTGAAAATTTCATTCTAATTACTCTATTGTTAGCAAAGATATTAACCTTAGTCGTTAGAAGGTTTGACAAGACGTGTGCGATAATTGCAACTACCGCACTGGTTTTTCGTAGCTAAGTCGCGGTCGTTCATATTTAAATTAATAAAGACATGGCTGAAGCCGTTCTAATCTATTTAAAATCGGAGAAATCTGATGCCATCGAGAGTTGATTATGGCCTGTATCAGTTAATTAATGTTTAACTAATAATTTAGAAAACATTTCAGACCTAAAGAAAGGCCTACAATAGGCAGATTTAGCTCTTGCATAATGTAGGTTTAATATTGGCTTGTTAACAATCTGTATCTTGTAAATTTGATCATTATATGATAACAGCCCACCGAGCATCACGCGCTATGACACAGTACGGCCCTGTATCCATAGGATCTTCCCCTGAGGCGTGTTCCCTTGTGACCTTATGACCTGACCATGTACCCGCCCGTATCCATAGACTGTTCCCTTGTGGCATGTGCAATGTACGATGGAAAGATAGATAAAAGAAAAGTCTACACACGAACCTTGGTGAGAAAGCAAATAAACACAAGACACAACTATCATTATCCGAACAGTTGTTTTATTGATAGCTCGACGGTGAACTCAACTACTGAAAATCGGAAGGATGAGGAGGATGCCGCTAATTGCATTTATTTTCCTCACTGGTGCTCATCTCGGAAGACAACATGTCTTGAAACAGCGCTGGGTCTGGTCATTTTTTGGAACTCGTAATGAACTGGGGGAATTTCACACAAGTTTCCCGGCCTTGAAACAGACTGGTAGATGTATCTCCATACAATATCGTACTCGTAATTGCGTGTTCCCTCTTGTGCAGCTGCAAAAGAATTAACAAGTTCATTGTCCGTGTTCCCGGTCACAAGGCCACATGTTCCGTGCACAGGGCACATGTTCCCTGGGCACAACCTATGGGAACAGGCACATTAAAAAACAAAGGTTCAATGTCCCACAAGGGAACAGCCTATGGATACAGGGCCTAATACGCCTCAACTCAATCAGTGACCCAAAGTTTACAATACGGACTGTAAATGGGTCTTTCTAGGGAATAACGTGACGTTTTTAGCATGTAAACAATTCTAGCGGGTGCCATTCGTCCTAATTCATCCAACACAATGCATATATTGGAACCAAAAAGCCTCAAACTACGGCAGCCCCCCCCCCCTCACCATACTGCACACTGAGAGCTATCTACTCTACTTTGAGAATAGATCTCTGTCCGAAATGGCCACCATTTCCAATAATTCGTATACTGTCTTAGTAATACGGTCTAACCAAGGTTTACGTTAATTTGATATACTTAAAACAACCAATTAAAGCTTTCAATTTAATTACATGAAAGCAATATATATACATGTATTATCAAAATTCTCAAAATATACTTAGTGTTTTGACTTAAATCGTCGGTTCAGGACCTAAAATGTAGATAGTCCGTGTAAGTTTAGTACCCCCTCCCCTACACATGCCGAACCTACCATGCTCAGTCCCTCCATTGGCCAAATCCCTAAACCCATCGTTATCACCATATTCAGCTATCATTAATTAGTTGTATCGCCATTGATACCTAACTACATTTATATTTTTGTCGGAAATAAATTCATTCCCATTGACTTTGCAGAATTGAGTGTAACATCCCTGACAAAGATACTGGGAGGAGAAGTCTCGTTAATATTACACAATTATGATGCTCCATGGAATAAATCAGCGTCTCTTTATGAGTTACTATATGAATTTTATAATATGACGGAATATAAAACACGGAACTTCCTGTTGATGTGTTCCCCGTCGTGTAGTGGTAGCTTCCTTTCAGAGGTGTGTATTTTCTGTTAATATCCGTGACCATTTCTCGGGGAACAAGGTTTGATGATGGTTTCTGATAGAAGAGACCCTAGTGAAGATATTTGTTGTTTTCTACCTCTGAAATCTACGGGCTAACTCCAGGAGAGCCTAATATCCAAGATGGCGACCCAACTATGGCCTAAAATTCACATTGACAAGCATTGTTGGCGAAATGACCCATGCAATATATCGTTTTATAGCTTTTGTTGGTCACCCGATTTATTTTGGACAGCTTAAGATTTATTGCACGAATAGGGCCACCAAAATCCAAAATGCCGAAAGAAATTTGCAGATACTATTAATATGAAAGCAGATACATTAAAAAGTTAAGCATTTTCGCGACTGCAGAACTACACGTGTAATAATAAAAATAAAGATGTAGGATCAGCTCCTGTGCTGTATTGTGTGTACTAACTACAAGACTTAATACAGTAATTGAACAGTTTATTTGAAAAAAGTTAGATTCAATGCAAATCTCTGCATCTATTTTTGGCAAATCTCTTCATCTATTTTAGGCAAATCTCTACTTAAGGCAAATCTTTATAATCTATTTTAGGCAAATCTCTACATCTATTTTAGGCAAATCTCTACAATCTATTTTAGGCAAATGAATTTGATGAGAGGAACCGCAGGAGCACGGCGTTGGGTGTATTTTCAAAATGGTTGATTGTAAACCTGGGTAATCAACCAATTGTTGAAGATGGATGTACGCTGAGTTTGGATAATGTAGCCACGATTAACTTTCCACGTTCTGATCGGGATACTCTGGCAGAGTTTCAAACGGTATATTAGGATTTTGTAACTCACTAAACGCCATATCACCCCATCATCTAGCAATATTGATCAAATGAAATACACACCACGAAAATTAAAATGCAATGAAAGGGGTTTAGCTTTCCTTCAACCAACTTGGCTAGTTCCTTTACGAACGGTCTCTGATCTCCCCCCCCCCTAAGTTCCGGTGTATACACTGACATGCACATATAAAATCTCTTGGCATTTGGAATTCGATATAGGAGTAGGCCATAGTGCAGCTAACCGGACACAATTTCCTTCATTGCACACTGTATGGTCTATACCCGTCTTCATTAGCCCAGTCAGAGCAGAAGCAGAACAGTAGGGCGTTTTACCCAATTTCATTTTATTTACAATTGTGAACGTTTCTGGTCATTTCATAATCTCAACGCTCGCTTCGAGAAAATCGAGAACGTGTTAAGTGAAGCAGTTGAGGGTGGCAATATTCAAATAGGAGATAGCAAGAAATCGAAGGACAAGTCGAGAATCTCTGTTTCTATTTCCCATTTGTACCAGAGTTAAAAATTACGCAGTAAAAAAAAAAAAGGATTAAATATTTATGTTTTGAAATGGATAACATCGACATTATGGCCAGGTCTTTGTGTAAATCGACATTATGGCCAGGCCTTTGTTTAAATTGGCTCGTTAATAATTTACCGGTATATATATTTATATATTATTGATTTATTTGATGTCTGTAACGACCGATAAATCATGGAAAGATATTTAGCCTTCAGCAAAAGGTACCTTTATTTGCCGTCCCGAAACATGACTGCCATTAGAATCCAGTCGGTCAGATGAGAGTAAACAACAAAGACCACCCGTGTACAGTAGTTCAATGGGAAAGTTATGTAAACAAATGGGTCGATGTGTCTTTTATTTGCCTTTGTGTCTGTTTTTTATACGCCCACATTTTCATGTGGACGTATATTGTCGTCGCCCCCGTCCGTCCGTCCACAATTGTTTGTGAACAGTCTACAGGTCACAATTCTTATGCGATTTCATTGAAACTTAAAATATAGGTTTATCACCCTAAGATCTCGGTTCCTTTCGATATTGGCATGTATCGGACTGTAACTTCATGGGTTATGGCCCCTGATTGTACGTTTGTGAACAGTGTAGAGGTAGCTTGTGAACAGTGTAGAGGTCACAATTTTGAACCGATTTGGATGAAACTTGAAATGCATGTTTATAACCCATAGATCTTGGTTCCTTTCGATATTTGCGCCAATCGGATCGTAACTTCCTGAATTATGGCCCCTGATTGTCCGAAAAATCGCCCTTTTTAGCTTGTGGTCCCTCTGGAGGTCAAAATTGTTATCCGATTTAAAAAACCGTTTGATTATATCACCGTTCCATGGTTATGAAGGTTGAGTTCGAATTTCGTGAAAATCGGACCAAAATTGACTGACAAAATGGCCGCCGTTTGTACGCAAATAGTGTGAAAATATGTTATATCAAGGTTGCGGACCTTATAGAGGTCACAATTTTGAACCGATTTTGATGAAACTTGACATGCATGTTTATAACCCATAGATCTTGGTTCCTTTCGATATTTGCTCCAATCGGATCGTAACTTCCTGAATTATGGCCCCTGATTGTCCGAAAAATCACCCTTTTTAGCTTGTGGTCCCTCTGGAGGTCAAAATTGTTATCCGATTTAGAAAACCGTTTGATCATATCACCGTTCCATGGTTATGAAGGTTGAGTTCGAATTTCGTGAAAATCGGACCAAAATTGACGGGCAAAATGGCCGCCGTTTGTACGCGAATAGTGTGAAAATATGTTATATCAAGGTTGTGGATCTTATAGAGGTCACAATTTTGAACCGATTTTGACGAAACTTGACATGTATGTTTATAACCCAAAGATCTTGGTTCCTTTCGATATTTGCTCCCATCGGATCGTAACTTCCTGAATTATGGCCCCTCATTGTCCGAAAAATCGCCCTTTTTAGTTGTGGTCCCTCTGGAGGTCAAAATTGTTATCCGATATAAAAAAAAACGTTTGATTATATCACCGTTCCATGGTTATGAAGGTTGAGTTCGAATTTCGTGAAAATCGGACCAAAATTGACGGACAAAATGGCCGCCGTTTGTACTCGTATAGTGTGAAAATATGTTATATCAAGGTTGTGGATCTTATAGAGGTCACAATTTTGAACCGATTTTGATGAAACTTGACATGTATGTTTATAACCCAAAGATCTTGGTTCCTTTCGATATTTGCGCACATCGGATCATAACTTCCTGAATTATGTCCCCTGATTGTCCGAAAAATGGCTTGTGGTCCCTCTGGAGGTCAAAATTATTATACGATTTAAAAAAAACATTTGATTATATCACCGTTCCACGGTTATGAAGGTTGAGTTCGAATGTCGTGAAAATCGGACCAAAATTGACGGACAAAATGGCCGCTGTTTGTACACGAATAGTGTGAAAATATGTTATATCAAGGTTGTGGACCCTATAGAGGTCACAATTTTGAACCGATTTTGATGAAACTTGATATGTATGTTTATAACCCAAAGATCTTGGTTCCTGTCGATATTTGCGCCCATTGGATCATAACTTCCTGAATTATGTCCCATGATTGTCCGAAAAATCGCTTTTGTTAGCTTGTGGTCCCTCTGGAGGTCAAAATTATTATCCGATTTAAAAAACCGTTTGGTTATATCACGGTTTCATGGTAATGAAGAGAGAATTTGAATTTCGTGAAAATCGGACCAGAGTTGAGGGATAAAATGGCCGCTGTCTGTACGCGAATTGTGTGAAAATATGTTATATCAAGGTTATGGACCCTATAGAGGTCAAAATTTTGAACTGATTTTGATGAAACTTGAAATACATGTTTATAACCTAATGATCTTGGTTGCATTGCATATTTGCCCATATCGGATCGTAACTTCCTGAATTATGGCCCCTGATTGTACGAAAAATCACCCTTTTTAGCTTGTGGTCCTTCTGGAGGTCACAATTATTATCTGATTTAAAAAAACGTTTGATTATATCACAGTTACACCGTAGTTATGGGTGAGTTTGAATTGTGATTTTCTGATGATTACTTAAAATGCAACAACTCTTGTTGACTGCCCGGACGATTTGGCTGCTGTGTGGGCGTATGTTTCGTTGCCTGGCAACCTATTTTTTAATCTCTGATACCAGTTCTCATTTTTGTAGGCCTGTCCAATCTCGTAGGTTTTATCACGGTTCCTCTGGTTTCTTCCCTCTGCCATTTAAAAAAAACAACATGTTAGTCCCGAAATGACCTAGTTTGCGTCGAGTTGACGTTAAACCCCATTTCTCTCTCTCATTTGGCTTCCTCCCACTGCTAAAGACCCCTACGCGCAATTGAAAACATATGTTAGTCCCGAAATCACCTAGTTTGTGTCGAGTTGACGTTAAACCCCATCACTCTCTCCCACTTCTCATTTTTGACGAGTTAACATTGCTAATATCTGACGTCACTTCTCATTTACAGAGTTCACATAGCTAACATCTGATGTCACTTTTCATTTGCCGAGTTCACATAGCTAACATCTGATGTCACTTCTCATCTGGCGAGTTAAATTTGATGGGTTCAAAAAGCTAACAATTCTTGTTATACCCATAATTTTGATCGCAATGTCCGGTAACTTTTTCTTTTTTCTTCTAGGTAAATTATCCTTTAACTAATATAACGTTTTTTACAGCTCCGATTCCTGGGCGAATATGTCGCCATGGTCGCAAATTGTTATTTTATAATGTCTTTGTCCGTCTATTATAAATAAAACATAATATTTTTTTTTCCAGATTTTCGTCAACGGGGTACAAAAATATGTGAATGATTTGGTGGAATTTAACGCAGAACATCAAAAGAATAATAGCGACATTCCTCAAGCCCTGAAATACGTAGGTTAAACATATTGCAAAAAATATCAGTCCTTGCCGAGGTCCAATGTCCATATTTACGATTAGAATTCTAAATCAGACTAGACTCGTAACGCCGCAGTTCGAGCAAAATTTTCTTATGTATGACATATACTCGTCTTCATTGGCCCAGATAACTGCAAATATATTTAATACACAGAATCTCAACCCAAACGGCGTCTTTAATACCCTCCCCCACCCCCACCCCCAACAAAACATTAATCTGTAGTCTAGGTCATCACTATAACATGTGCGATTTACTATAGACCAGGAGCAGGATATGACGTCATCGTGGCCATCTTGGAATTATGACGTCATATCGCATATCGAAGTTTGTTAATCGACACAATATTGTCAAAGAAACAAGCCTATTGTCAAAGCCTCATTGGTTTTCGAAAAGCCTCGCCTCCAAGAAGAAGAACTCCAAGACAAGTAGCGCTTTGCTTGGGCGCAATACTTAGTCCAACATTATACTCTCCATCAGTCATGGGCGGAGACTAGAAAACGGTAAAGCACAGGGAAGTATACGAAATATTTCTTAATTAACCCTTAAAATTAATTTTTTATTCGATTAAAAAGAAAAATTCTTGGAATTGAAAAAAAAGAAGAAATTTTTAAATGAAATTATAAAGAAAAAATATGAAACGTGAAAGTTGAAAAAGAATTTTTAAGTTGGGTATTAAAAAAAAAGGGAATTTTTAATTGGAAATTTTTGGGAAAAAAATGTTTAATTAAAAATTCAAGGAGTATGAAATAGTTTGTATTTGAGCTGCTGTAGAAATGTATGTTATTGTTATAAATGAATTTACACTGGGAAATCAATATATTCAGAGTCGTATAGACTACTTTTAGATTTAATTGACCAAGATAATATTTATTTTTTACGGTGCTTACACAATTTGTTCCTTAGGACCGAACTAATTATAAAGCAGACCAACCAATTATTGATCAAGAAACTTAATTAATAGTAAGTGCAAGAGGACCGCACTACACCAAAAATCAAACACTTACGATATAAACAGACATTGCAAAAAATAAACAAATATCAAATCAAGTGAAAGGATCCAGGGGTCAGCCTTAATCGTCCACTGCGCTGTACAGTCCCGGAGCCTGTTATGGTACAGGCTTGACTAAAAATGATTTACAAAAAAAAAACAAAAAAAACAAAAACGGAACAGAAACAACGCGATCTTGTGATCTTACCAAAATGTGTCGGGAACGGAAGAACGAGGTTAGATATATTCCACAAGTCATGTCAAACGGTGACGCTAGATATTAAGATTCGATTAAGACCTCTGGCGTATTTCGCCGAACATTATAAATTTGAAATTAGAGTAAAAACGAAAACTATTCAATGTAAATCCGTTTATATACATTCAAATTACATTATTATAAAGATAATTTGTCTTCTGAAGCTTGTAAAAATAATTTTCGATTTGATGTGCCAAAACAGTACCATTGCGGAAGATATAATTAGATTGCTAATCAAATGTGATAAAAATCCGCCAGGCAATCAAGAGAGGTTTAAACTTTAATGTCCACTCGTCTCTAACTCGGTTCTTTGGGCCCCTATTCCCGCACTAACATGGTATTCAATCTGATTAGAATACAGATCTATATTACGTTTCGGTGGCTTCCACTGCATTAAGATGTGACCGGTTGTAATGTGAGGTCGCAAAAGAACTCGTCACAAATGACCATTTCATTGGCTAATGCCTCACATAGAATGGAAAGCGGGTAATAAAAACACTTTTGAATATCCAAGTTTACTAAAAACAAGTAAAACGCACAGTGATTGTTCTAGAGCTGAGTATATACGTTACTATTGACAACCAATCTCTTGTATTACAGGATCTGACAAGGTTGAGTGATTGTTGGAGAGCTGAAATATATACGTTATTATATAAAAGAGAAGGAAGAGTATTGAGTCGAGTAGGACATGTTAATTATACACACCATGTTAATCTATATCCTGATGTTATTATATTTCCTAATACAAAGTTTGGTTTTAATCAAAGAGTTTTCAGAACCACAACACTATTTGTAAGTACACAGCCCCTTTCTTCAATTAAAAAAATTCAGAACTCCATAATAGTCCAAGGAACGTTATAGTCCGTTGATATAATCGGAAAATTTGGTTTTTGGAGGGCGTATATTTCGTTGTTTGGCATCCTTTATTCGGTAGCTATATTTGAGAGAGAGAGAGAGAGAGGGAGAGAGAGAGAGAGAGAGAATTAAGTCCACACGATATGAACACGGTAATTTAGAGAGTAACATATGGTTCAGTTTTATTTTGATAACTCCCTTGCGATTAGGGGTCGTTAGCAGTTGGGGAAACCTGACGTCCTACGGAGAACCCTACCCCTTGTCGCGTACAAGTGGGGGATTTAGCCAAACAACTCCGCGATTTCAAAGTACATTGTATCTTCATTAATCTGGGCTGTAATATAAACAAATATGGTCGCCTAGTTCCGCAATACTGTGACACTACACTCAGTTGGGAACTAACTTTGACTTCACGTTGTGTATAAGATCAATTAACCGGGGAGCACTTTGTTGGTAATTATGTTTTTATAACATCAATAATACAATTGTTATATACAGGAAACTACACACCCAGCTGTGGCATTAAATGTATGCTAAATAGAAGTTCTCCATCCTCTAGCTTGTGTTTTGCGGCGGTGTTTCACAGCCTTTCCGCCTAAGAGTAATACCAAGGCTTGTTTCTTTCAGTGGCTGCCATTTACAAACCGACTACCAGAAATAAACGACACTATACGATATGAAGGGTATTCATATGATCTCCTGAAAGTTCTTCAAGCTTCTTTAAACTTTAGGTAGGTCACAGTTAGTACAATATTAGGTATCCCCATTACGTTGAAATATTACGTATTCCCATTACGTTATATATTCTGATTACTTGAAAATATATATTCGCTTTACGTTAAAATTATACGTACTTTCATTACATTTCTCATTTCGTTTAAATATTACGTATTCGTTTATGATCAAACCTTACCTACAATAACTACTTTGGAATTTTATGGAGTCTTACTACATTACAATATTGTGCCTTCTTATTACGTTATAATATTACGTATTCTTGTTAAGATATAATGTTATGCATTTTTTGGGGGGTTTAAATATTATGTATCCTTATTACGTTAAAATATCGGTATTCTTATAACGTCATAATAATACTATTAATATTACGTATTATTATTACGTTATGATATTACGTATTCTCATTACTTTAAAATATTACGTATTCTTAACACGTTATAATATTAAGCATTCTTATTACGTTAAACTAATATGTACTCTAATTATGTTGAATATTATGTATTTTTATTACGTTAAAATATAACATATTCTTATTGCGTTAAAATATTATTACCTATTCTTATTATGTTAAAATATTATGTATTCGTATTACGTTAAAATATTATTTATTCTTATTACGTTAAAATACTACGCATTCTTAATAAGTTAAAATATTACGTATTCATATTACGTTAAAATATCACGCAATCTTAATACGATAAAATATTACGTATTCTTATTATGTTAAAATATTACGCATTCTTTTTACGCCACATTTTAACGTCTACTTACAAGTGTTACGTTAATGGAACCGGAGGATGGTGAATGGGGAACAATAGTAAACAAAACTTGGACGGGGGCAGTAGCTCAGCTACAAAAAGGGGTATGTAAAACATTGCTTATTTTCATTGGTATTTTCCGGCGTGGTTTCCCCTCGTCAGTTATGCAGGACGGAGGGCCTGACAAGGACAGTTGTCTAGTCGTTCGGATGGCATGAAAAACCGAGGTCCCGTGTACATATTGGCGTGCACATAAAAGATCCCTTGGCAGTTGGTATTCGATGTAAGAGTAGGCCGTGGCGCCGCTGTCCGGGCAAAATTTCCCTAACAGCCCACTGTAAGGCGTATGCCCGTCTTCCATTAGGCCAGGTTAGGTGCAGAAGAGTAGGACGTTAAACCCCATTTAATTTCATTTCTCCTCATTGGCTTTGAGTATTAAGCAACATTGCTCAGATGTTTGTTTAACTCGAGGAGCTACCTTTGCTCGTTAATCTGGAGGTCCCATGTTGACCGAGAAAGTGCATCGGGAATTTTTCGGTGTGGTTCCTCCATGTGAATGGCGCACGACTAGGGGCGTGACAAGCGATAACGTATTATCGTTTGGACGGGATGAAACCGCGAAGTACATATACATATTGGCGTGCGAGTAAAATATCCCTCATACTATACTGTATGGCGTATGCATGGTTTCATAAGCCCACCCAGAGCCAATCTGATAAAAATACAGACCTATATTTCGTTTCGTTTTTTATACTTTCGATGGCCTTTTGAAGATCTGACAAGTTATAGTGGGAGTTTACGCCAGGGGCAAACGAACGGCTTTTCACCCTATGATGACAGACATTGATTAATCGATCAGCTTTGACGTTTCTAGCGGTTTACCCACAGTTTCGTGTATCAAAAGGCAAAGAGCCAGAACATGTCAATGATAACAACTCTTCCAGATCCTATTGTAGTAATGGCCACTGAAACGAAATTTTGAAGCATAAAAACCAAACGAAATAGGATCTGTGTTTTAATCAGATTGACTCAGAGAAAATTAACCGGATGTTAAACCCCATTTCATTTAATTTTGTTCAAGCCAAATGGACTGTGGAACACATCATGGTTTTGGCGGCCCAGTGAGTATAGCGCTAGGCCATGGAGCTTACAGAGACAGAGAGTTCCTCGAGATACTCAAGATGTATCACCATGTCTGGGAAACACGTTAGTTAGTCGTTCGGATGGGACTCGGTTCACCAATGTGCTCATTGACGGACAGTGTCAATGGCAGTAGAAATTGATTCTCTTGTCATTTCAACAGGACGAAGGGCCTGGATGAGAAACATGATTAGTCCGTTCGGATGGGACGAAAACCCAAGATTCCCCCGTCTACTCTTTAAACTGCACCCACGAGAGCCCTGGTCTGTGGAAATTCGGTAAAGAGTAGCTGGTAATGCCGCTATCAACACCAAAGTTCCTTCATAGCACGTGGTTAAATGGGTAAGGCACTGACTCGCTAGTCTGGAGGTCGGGTGTTCGGAATTGGCCGAGAAATTTCATCTCGATTTTCCGGCGTGGTTTCATCTTGTCAGTGATGCAGGACGGAGGGTCTGACAAGGACAGTTGTCTAGTCGTTCGGATGGGACGAAAAACCGAGGTCCCATGTAAACATTGGCGTGTAGGTAAAAGATCCCTTAGCAGTTGGAATTTGATATAGCCACTTCGTGGGCAAAATATCCCTCATAGCTGCTAGCACACTGTATGACGTATGCCCGTCTTCCATTAGCCCAGGTTACGAGCAGAAGAGTAAGACGTTAAACCCCATTTCATTTCATTTGTTGCAGGAAGCCGATCTGTTCTGTGGACCATTGGCCATATCATCAGATCGGGAAGAAGTTATGGATTTCAGTTACCCTTATTTCCAAGCCTATTCTGTGGTCGTTTTCCGGAAACCCAACCCAAACAAATATAAGTGGAGAAAATTGATCGAACCGTTCAAATGGGAAGTACACGCTTGTGTTTTTGCTTCCCTGACCTTCGTCACCATATTCCATTTCATCATAGAAAGTTTGAACCCTTTCTATACTCAACTCAACGAAGAACGACCTACCTTTCAAAACATTATACTATACATGTTTGGTGCGCTCTTAACGCAAGGTATATTTTTTTCAACTACGGTTACGTCTCACATTTTTTTTAATGTATGTGATTTAATAATGGGTTGGTTTGACCACCATGTTTGTTGTGTATTTTGTACTAGTGAAAAGTCCATTTGCTGATAACATTATTGCTCATACCGTTTTTGTTTAATGGTTTGGATTGTTCACATGTGGCTTTATCTTATTAAATTCACAATATGTGGGAGGAAACTGGGGGACCAGAGAAAACCAACGAGGCTGGGGAGGCGACCCTACTCCTTGTCACGTACAACCGGGAAATCTCTTGAAACGGAAGCATGGAGGCAGGAACAGACAACTGACCCATATCTTAATTCCGAAAAGACGTAGTGTGTATTGAGTGATCGTTAAACCCTATTCCTCTTTCTGTTTTACCAGGTGGACCAAGCTTATCTTCATCAACATCCGGTAGATCATTAGTAGCTTGCTGGTGGATATTTTCACTTATAACAGTGGCTAGTTATAGCGGTATTCTTATTGCATCTTTAACTATATCCAAGGAAGGTCTACCCTTTAAAACACTGGATGAACTGGGACAACAAAATGAGTATAAATGGGGAACACTTGGAGGAAGTGTTTGGGTTTCTTTGCTAAAGGTATGCTTCTATACAATCAATTAGTCAAGTACTTCCTGTGAAGACACGATTAGTCCAGTAATTTGAGTTTTATGATTCAATTAGTCAAGTGCTTTCTGTTTAGAGACACGATTAGTGAAGTTCTTAGTCAAATGCCTCATAGCGGTCATCCCGATTATGAATCTGCACATATTGAAGAAATATTATAATCCATCGAAAAAACGTTAGGTGGACTATATTTCCATGTCGAGGCTTAAAATGAGGGTTGACTGCTGAACTTGCCCATGATATGGGTAAATACGGTAGTGTCGTGACAATATCACTGTATACAATTGCAAATCAACATTGGGGTGGGGTGTATATGTGCGCGCTGTATCATAAAGCCTGCCATTGAGTCAACTGGCGTGGTTTCGAATCCTCGGTTGTACGTCACAGCCTCGTGGGTTTTTTTCCGGGTCCTCGGGCTTTCTCCCACTGCCAAAGACCCGTACGCGCAAGTGAATTATTGAAATAAAATGAAACCATATGTTAGTCCCGAAATGACCTAGTTTGTGTCGAGTGGACGTAAAACCTAATTCCCCTCTCTCTCTCTCCCTCCCCCCCCCCTCTCTCTCGTTCAAATCAACAAAATATACATCAATTAAAAATCAATTTTAAATTTTCAGGATTCCAATTTATCTTCGTATAAAAGATTATGGGAAGGAATCCAGAAATTCAACAGAACAGACCCCAATGTTCTGCAACTAAACCAGTCTCTTCATCACCAGAAAGTTGTCAATGAAAACTATGGGATGATAGCTGACAAGACGACAGCAGAAGCCTGGGTTTTTAAATCCTGTGATTTGACATATCTAAAAGAACTCTTCTTTCCGGTCAATTATGCATTCGGATTACAAAATAAATCTCCGTATTTACAGCATTTCTCTGATGAGTAAGTAATGAAATGAAATAAAATGGGGTTTAATGGCCTATCGTTCTGCTCCGAACTAGGCTAATGAAGACGGGCATACGCCATACAGTGTGCTATGAGGGAAATTTTGCCCGGACAGCGGCACTATATTGAATTCCAACTATCAAGGGATCTTTTACGTACACGTCACTGTGTACACGGGACCTCGTTTTTCGTCCCACCCGCACGACTAAAGAGCTGCCCTTGTCAGGCCCACCATCTTGTATCACTGACAAGGGGGAACCACGCCGGAAAATCTGGATCGAATACCCGACCACCAGTCTAGCGAGCCAGTCTTTACCCGCTTAGCCGCCGTGATCCCCCTAATGAACAAGTAAACACTTGAAACCAATTTTCAGTAAGAAGTCGTCGCGATTGGATGGTCAGCGGTCTTTACGCATGCGCTCAAGATCGTAAGATATGTCACTGAGTCAATCGGCGTATTTTCGATCCAATGCGTGACAAGGAGTGTGATCTCCTGGGTTTTCCTCGGGCCTACCCGGAAACGGATTATTAAAATTATTGTTTGTCCGAAATGACTCTAGTTTGTGTTGATTTGACGTTAAATTCCACTCATCCCTCTCATGGTTTATGGGATGTCGCGGTTCATGGCAAAAATAGAAAAAATCAAATTCCTGATAAAAGTTTCACCGTAATCGATCTTGCGGCGCGAGGGCGGACACTGAGCTATCCCTCAACTGTCTCTGTGAAGTTCCACTCGGTGACCGGTATAGGCCTCTAGCGGCGCGATGGCCGGGGACTGGGCGAGTCTGCAAATCCCCCAACCTTCTCTGTGATTATTCTTGTATAACAGACCGATTGATTGTGTGTTACGCATGCGTGTCATTCAAAAGCATATGAAAAAATCTTGTCGTCATGTTATGGGCCCCGCGACTTTAGTCAGGCCCAGGGCGGCCCAGGGCCCGCTTCGTTTAAACTGGACTTTGGTTGTTGTGCTTTAGTATTTTTTTGTTTTTTTTAGAACCATGAAGATAATGGAGAGTGGACTGGGTGAAATATTAAAGCGAGACTGGTGGCCAGATACTGGTATATGTGATATACCAGCAGCGAAAGCTACAACAATAGAACTAATTGACATACAAAGCTCATTCTATGTAGTCTTTATAGGAATATTTATTGCCACGTTCACTATGTTATTCGAATGTTGTGTTCAATGGAAAAGGAGAAATATTTCGTTCCGCTTTCCCTTTGTATGTGACGATTCGAGACAGGTGTAAGACCCCCAGAACAAGAGCTTCGTCCACTGTGAAAAATTCCAATCGAAATACATTTGGGGGGGGGGGGGCTCGTTTGAACATTCCGGAATTGAATTTTGTCAAACCCCAAAACAGTGACAATTGGAGTGAAACTGGTCATTTGGTGCTAGAACGCATTAGAACATATTTCAACCAAACAATCACACCATCTCAATTGTCGGGGCTGACAGAACTGTGGTAGGACTGAATTCCGCGTGAAACGATTGCAATTCCGTTAATTCGGAATGTTCTGGACGGACAATCGAGCATCCCCAGTAACAGTAAAGAGAGAAAAGAAACATCTGTTATGTTTGAAGCTTTTTTGAAATATGCCTTTTATTGCCTTTTATAATGACTGTGCATGGTTGGCGACATCTAAGTCACTGTTGGGGGGGGGGGGACTGGTTTTCTAACCCTTTGTTTAGTGGGATTTGTGTTCCTCCACTATAAACATCTCCTCAGCCACATTCAATGTGGTATGCTTGTACTTTGTATTAGTATATTACCCTTACAATGGCCATGGATAAGTTTATCTACTTTGTATTTTATTGTTTTTATGGATATATTCGATTATTGTCCTAATATGGTCGTTTAATGCTTTATGAACACATGTTTTTATTCTGTTTAAACACCGTATGCTTTATGGTAATATTTTCGAAACATATATATATATGTTATGCTTTATGCCCTTGGCAGCTGGAATAAGACATAAGAGTAGGCCGTGTTGCTGCTGCTCGGGCAAAATCCACCTCATCCCACACTGTATGGCCTATGCCCCTCTTCATTAACCCAGTGTAGGAGAAGAACAGTAGGACGTTAAATCCCATTTCATTTCATTTTAGTTATGCGTTATGGTACTACGTTTTAAACATATTTTGTGTGATATTTTGATCTATACTTTAAAGCGACAATAACACTCTTGCTGGCTCGGCAGCTCCAGAAAATAAATAATATCCCTATTCTAAGTACTAGATGTTAAAGTGTCCTACCTGTTGTGTAAATTATCCATTACGACCTATTTTACTTGTCCAAAGGGTTCGAAAATATTTTAAAATCCAAGTCACATTTGAAAAGGTTTAGGTTAGGCTTTTCAAATCATTTAGTTGAAGTGTTCCAATTTTTAAAATTAGGTGCGTTAACATGAAATTTGTATCATCAATTAATTGGAATATTGTAAAATAATACAATTTGTTGACCAGAATAAAGAATGGGACATATTATTCAGTTACAACAAGAGTGGTATTGAGCCTTTAATACGTTGTGCTTTTATAAACATATTTTGTATTCGATTTTAACATGGTGTTTTGATAATGTGTTTTGCACATGTAATATGATTTTAAACACATTTTGTATTATTCATTTTTGTATTAATTTGGTACTCGTTATGGTAATATTCAATATTTTATTATCCGATGCGTTACGGTAGTATTTTAAAATCGGATGCGTGATGACGGTATACTTATTTCAGATGCATTATGGTAATATTTTAATATCCGATGCGTTATGGTAATATTTTAATATCCGGTGCGGTATGGTAGTATTTGAATACCGTTGCGTTATGGTATTATTTTAATATCGGATGCCTTATGGTCATATTTAAAAATATCGTATGCGGTATGGTAATATTTGAATATCGGATGCGTTACGATCATATTATTATATCGTATGTGTTATGGTAATATTTGAATATCCAATGCGTTACGGTCATATTATTATATAATATCAGATGCGTTTTGATATTGTAATTTCGTATGCGGTATGGTAATATTTGAATATCGGATGCGTTATGGTCATATTTTAATATCGTATGTGTTATGGTAATATTTGAATTTCGGACGCGTTATGGTCATATTTTAATAACGTATGTGTTATGGTAATATTTGAATATCGGATGCGTTACGGTCATATTTTAATATAAGATGCTTTATGGTAATATTTTAATATCGTATGCGTTTTGTGAATATTTTAATATCGTATGCGTTATGGTAATATTTTAATAGCGACTTGGTTATGACAATATCTGAGAATTGGATGCATTATGGTTATATTTTAATATCGACAGCGTTATGGTCATATATTAAAGGGCCAATCCCGATAACTTTTTGGGGAATAAAACTGCTTAATTTTGTATCAAAATCCCTTAAAACCCGTTACCTAAGGCCGACCAACTAACCCGATATTTGTGATACGCTTGTAAATAACTTAAACCTGACAGTATTCATCTAAAAATGGAGACCGTTGTATTATAGAGTATCTGGATAAAACCAAACGTTTTTCTATAAAAATAATATGCAGGTGAAATTTGCCTTTTGTTATCAAGTACAGTGCATGGGTCATTCACTGTACAAACCTCTCAAGAAACGGGAATCGATTATCAGATCACCCAATGAAAAAACTGACCCGAAATCTTAAAAGGGTTACGTGTCTGGATAAGCAGTGTTGACGTTCACGTCCAAACGACATAATATTTTGAGCTGAAATTTTGAGACATGGTAAATACACCATGCCTCTATATTTTGGTCCATAAATTTCATAAATACTCGGACTTTAATTTTTGAGACTCTGTTCTTATCGGGATAGTCCCTTTAATATCGAATGCGTTATGGTAATATTTTAAAACTGGATTCTTTGTTTAATATGGTATGCGTTATTATTATATTTTAAAACATTTTCTGTTTAAGACTTCAGTATACAACTCGTGTGATATTCACGGTGCGTTTTTTAAAGTTAGACGCATTATATTATCTCATTAAATATTTAAGAACGGCTTCGATGTATTTGTTAGTAAACTACTTAGTCGTTTTTATCAATAATGTGCTCCATTCGGGGCTTCATTGATTTAAAGGTTTCTGTAAATCGCAGGGGCGGATCCAGGAATTTTTGCAGTAGGGGGTTTGTCAGGTTCCTGTTAAGGAAATCTGCCAGCTGCCCAGCATCGTCTCTAAATAACATAGGCATACATACAAATTTACCTTTTGAAAGAGAGAAATCATTTTTATAATGATGTAGGATCAAATTGTGATGTAATTTGATTGATGTAAGGCATTAATGTTTTTTTATGTAGCTGAGCAGGGTGGGGGTTGGGCCCGCCAAACCTCCCTCTAGATCCGCTCCTGAATCGAGTCATGTAGATCGCCGCCATTATATTGACACAAGGATAATGTCTTCTTGTTCGGGTTGAGCGTGGCATTCACGTAAAATAAAACCCCAGCAGTTGAAATTAGAAGCACGAGTACGCCGTAGCGCCACTGCCCGGGCAAAGTAACCCTCATAGCACATTGTATGGTGTATGCCCTTCTTCATTAGACCGCACGGTGCAGAAAAGTGGGACGTTCATTTAGTTGACATATTCTAATGACATATGTGTGTATTTTGTACGTGTTAATAACTATTTATTGAGCTAATTTTTTTTATTTTAATTTGGAAAATTTATAAAAACTATTTCATAATTAATTGAAGTTTGTTTTTATCTATAGTTTATTTCGTGACTGTCAATGTCCGGATGTCCCTTCCGGTAGTGGACAAGGACTACCAACAGGCGCAAACTACCAAATGTTGTTTAAATGTGTCCGTCTTGTCTCTTTGCCCTGATCCAAATTTACGATGAGCTGAATGGTATCCGCGACATACGGAACACCATCTGGCAATGTTTTTTTCCTAAGCGAAGTTTTACAGTCACCCCAGTGGCTGTTTAACCCTGGCGTATGTAGCGCACCTGCACAAGGGCCCACACTGTCCTAAGACTCTTTACGGGGTTAAAATACAGAACAACTACCCACATTTTATAAATCTCGGAGTAAAGCAATATATTAACTAAGATATATACTACCGAATCAATAGACTTGAATGTATGACAGACCTTATAAGTAAAACCCGCTCGCTTTTACATATGTCCCGTTTGAAGGTATTCAACCATGCATTGTAGACGGAGATATTAATATTTTAGTCTAAATAGAACGTGCTACTCAATCACATCACACACAAGGTTGGTTATATTCATTAATGTTTCACAAACTTCATTTTACATGCTAAACAAAGAGTCACTTAAAGATACGTGATGGGGGTAAGATAACGAGTTGGTAGTTCTCACTATATTAATTATTTACAAACTAGATAATGTAAAGCAATTTGCTGAAAATTTCATTTATCCACTATGAACCGACAATTAAGCGATTGAAATTTCCGCCTAGCCCCAATCACCATTTCTAAAGTCAGTACGATAAAAAGCATAGTCTCGATTATCCATTTATTGATATAATCGTAAAGAGAAGTTCTGCAATAAATCGTCTCATAATCCACTCAAGATCGCAGGCTATCGATGGCATCGGGGGTTGATTATGGTACGGAAAAGTAAATTAATGTCTAATTGATAATTTAGATAACATTTCAGGCCTAAAGAAAGACCTGCAATAGGCAGATTTAGCTCTTGCATAATGTATGATTAAAGACCGGGAGCCCAAGGGGATCAACCTAGCTAAAAAGTGTACCAATTTCCCCCCTATATGGTATCAATGCATGTATATCTGGTATCATCAGAGGTCTACTGGGTATCAGGTGGTGGGTTTTGAATTCCACACCCAAAATACCATGCCCCGCCCCTCCCAACTATAGCTAGATTAACTCAAAAGTGTACCACATAAAAATCGTACGCCATGTGCCGTACATCTTCAGATATTACAAAACACTCTGGCAGACATTTCTAGAGATGGGGTTCCTGTGACAGAGTTATGTGGCGAGAATCCCTGACAAGAGTTCTCTAATTTCCAGACCACAGGTAGGCTAGATTAGCTGAAATCTGTATCACCTAAAACCGCTTTGTACCACAGGAATCATGATTGACCACTGTAAGACAGTTTGTACGGTGGGTTACCCCAAAATGCCATGTCCCTATAATAGAGATTAGCGGGCACTGCTCCCGTGTTCTAAAAAGATTTTTTGCCAGGATGTGTAGAATACTAATACCTAGCACATATGAAAGAGACGATGAACTGCCGTTGCCTTAAAGCTGCAATTTCATATTTATTAGTTATATTTTTGAAATATATTAAAATAAAGCCTTAAAATAGATGGTATCTATAAACAGTCCTACCTATTCTATTAATCCTAATAATTCACCATTTCCAGTTGAGAAATTGGCAAAAATATCCTTTTTAACTTTAAATTCAAACGTTTGAAGATAGCTATTGCATGGGGGGAATGGGAACACAAGGGAGGTAATTGTGTTATTATTTCCGATGTGAAGGATTTGTAAGTGTGAATATAATGCCTATGATTGTATAATAGTAAGTTGACAACCTATAAGCAAAAGACATAGAAATAAATATGTTTTGACTTTCTTGGAAAATATGAAATTCCCGCTTTAAGCTTGGCGCAGACGGTCAACTTTTCGTCGCTTGTTGCTGCAATAGGCAACTACTGGCAACTCCGAGCAATTGGCAACTCGAGGTCTCCCGTGTGCGCTGACTGGCGTTGTCCCTTGTCAGACCCTATGTCCTGCCCCACTGACACGGGGGAACCACAATGGAAAATTCCGATGATGACCTTTCGCGGCCGACGCAGGGATGGAACATTGGACCTCCACGTCTTCGGACATTTTCAAAGAGATAGAGAGAGAGAGGGAGAGGGAGGGAGAGAGAGAGAGAGACATGGGGTTTAACGTCCACTATACTCAAACTATGTCACTTTGGGACTAACATATGGTTCAAATTTGTTTCATTAATTCGCATGTGAGTAGGGGTCTTTAGCAGTGGAAGGGAACTGGAGGACCTGGAGAAAATCCATGAGACTGGACAGGCGACCCTACACCGTGTCACGTACACGCGAATGAATGCAACACTATCAATAATCTTTTTCGAAATACCAGACAAACTACGATAAAAACATTCGAAAGAGAATATTCAATCACAGAAAAATAACAGATTTTATTTTAACTCATCGAGTGTTATAAAAGGGAAATAACTCTAACAATACGTTATGCAATTAATTTAGATTGCAATAGACATCGTCGTATCGATGAAATCTAATATAAAACAAGAAATTGTTTTTATCATCAAGACGAAATAGATTTATTAATTCTAATTCATTTAATCAATCGGTAACAAACTATTAATTAGTCTAGATGACACAGGAGATAATACAGATGGTTCGTTCTTTTGCGGGGGGAGGACACTGACGATGAATTAGTGTGTAAGACGCTGGCTCGTTAGACTAGACGTCGGGTGATTGATCCCTCCAGATTTTCCGGCGTGGTTTCACCTTGTCAGTGATAACGATAGCTGTATAGTCGTTCGGTTGGGACGGAAAACCGAGGTCCCGTGTACATATTTGCGTGTGTGTAAAAGATCCCTCGGCAGTTGGAATTCGATATAAGAGTAGGCCGTTAAACTCCATTTCATTTCTTTTATTTCGTTCGTTTGGTTGTGTCACTTTACGAAAAAGCAAGGCTAGATTAAAGCGTATAATCTAGAATTTAAAAAAAAGAATGCAAGGCTGGGTTCTGTTCCACGGACTTTTAAACTTTGATAAGGTCTAAATTTAAGTAATTTGATTGGATAATATTAGATTGATTTTAGTGCGTAGCCAATCATAAATGAAGTATCTACTAAAATTTTGATTTTATCTTTAGTTAAGATTTCGTGAAACAGGACTCAAGATTAAAGCATATCAATTATAATTTCATGACTTCATATATTATGTTATATGACATTCATTACTATAGTCTTGACATAATGAATGCTAGGTCTCAAGTTGTAGCCGAACTATGTTGTAGCTTATCTATAAAATATTTGTTAGACCCTCAAAGGCCTTTCCTACAAGCCCTGTAATCCTAAAGCGGGAATTTCATATTTTCCAAGAAAGTCAAAACATATTTATTTCTATGTCTTTTGCTCAATAGGTTGTCAACTCACTATTATACAATCATAGGCATTATTTTCCACACTGAAACAATTTTCACATCGGAAATAATAACACAATTACCTCCCTTGGTTTCCCATCCCCCCCCCCATGTAATAGCTATCTTCAAACGTTTGAATTTAATGTTGAAAGTGATATTTTTGCCAATTTCTCAACTGGCAATAGTAAATTATAGGATTATTCTTTAACAAGGTTGGACTGTTTATAGACACCATCTATTTTAAGGCTTTATTTTAATATATTTTAAAAATATTACTTAAAAATATGAAATTGCCGCTTTAAACATCCCCCTCAACTTTTCTCAGTTGTGTTTAATAAATGAAATGGGGTTTAATGTCCGATTGTTCTGCTCCGACTGGGCTAATAAAGACGGGCGTGCACCATACAGTGAGTGAGCTATGAGGAAAAGTTTGCAGGAGCAGTGGCACTATGGCCTACTTCAACTGCCAATGAAACGTGAAAATACGGATACACAAGACTGTTTATATCTTAATAACCTTTTGATCGATTGATTTCGGATTATGGTATGGGGTGGGGGGGGGGGGTCTCGAATTGTCTTAATTACGCGTGCGTTTTTGACCATAGCACATGTGACGTGGTTGCGATCTCAAGCTTGTACGTGAGAAGAAGTATAGTGCTCTGTTGCGCCCCGCCTACGCCACCGTTGAAGTCCCTACGCGCAAGCGAATTATTGAAATAAAAATGTACCACGTTAGTCCTGATATGACTTATCCTGTTGCCCTTCCCTTCCATCTCTCTCTCTCTCTCTCTCTCTCTCTCTCTCTCTTTCTGGTAAAGATAAGAGAAAGTAAACAGACGATACATAGCCAGATACCATTCCAACATCTTTTTTTCTTTGACAGTTAAATCTTTTTCATCACTGTTTAACTATTAGACTTTCAAACAAACTGTATCTACAATGTCTTTGAAAACAAATCGCAAATCTGTTTTTAACATGAACGCAGACATTTAATTTCGTTTGTCGAAGATTAAACCTGATTATAGCATCTTGTCTGTCTGTGATCGGGAAAATAAAGAGATGCAGTTTTGTGATGCAAAGAAGCACAATAGGGATGTTTATTTGAGAGCAATTGGACAGATACAGATGCCTTAAAAAACATTCTTATAAAAACAGCGGCGTATTCCTGGCCTGATTAACGTAAAAAAAAACTCCGTCAATTTGTGTTATAAAAACAACAAGCTATCGGATTTCCAGATATAAGTTTACAGGTAAGGTGATATCGTTTTTGCTTGAAGTAATTATTCATTCCTTTCTTAATATTTAACGGCATTACAGAAATATCGTTTTGCTTGAAGTAATTATTCGTCTTTTATTTATCTTAAATGAAATTTACGTCTTACTGTTCTGCTCCGACTGGGCTAGTGAATAATGCAATATAGTGTGATAAGGGGAGGGATTTTGCCCGGACACCAGCACAACGACCCACACTTATATCGAATTTCAACTGCCAAGGGATCTATCCGAGGTTTATTCAATGTCTAATATCTGCTTGGGCTTTGTGGCGTTGAATCAATGAACGAATGAACGGGACTTTGACTACCAAATTCTGCTACAAACACGAACATACGCTACGACAATGTGTGTACACGGAACTTCTGTTATTCGTTCCATCTGACTGATTAAACGTCAAATGTTCTTGGCAGGACATACTTCCAGCGCCACTGACAAGAGTAAATCATGAAGTTACATAACACGTTCAGATGTCGCACAATGCCTCTTTAATGAGTACAGTCGGTGATATCTTAATGATATTTCCCGGGGTGGATGTATTCTTATTACCTTTATCTTCATATCGTCTTCATTAACCCCGTCGGTAGAGTAGCATGTTAAACCCTGTTTCAGTTATCTCCACATCGTCTTCATTAGCCTAGTCGGTGCAGTTAAACCCTGCCCTGCTTCAGTTATCTTAATGAAGTAATTAGTCATGTATGTCAATAACCTAATTAACCATCTGTCGACTCAATATCTTTCACAAATATATAACGTACGATTTCTAATAACTCTGTGTAATGTTCGGGCCCCATTGGATTATAACGGCCTTAAGGAATGGGGATGTATTACCGATGAACATTTATGAGTCTCAGGAGGCGTCGGGAACAGGGTGCACTGTGTCAATGGGAAACTCCGTGGCATCTCGAGCCAAGTGGAACAATCGGCAGGCCTCGGGAGAACTGCAAAAAATTCAAAGCTTGCATTGTAGACAGGAGCGGATTGGGGTCCGGAACCGGCCCGGGCTCCCGTGTCGAACGGCCCCTTATACTGACCGCGGAGCCCGGAGGGAAGGTCCGGGCCGGTGTCTTCCCACGTGAAAATTTTGAAAAATGAACCCCAAATGTCCGCAATTTGAGACCATTCCCGACATCCCAATTCTGTATTTTCATCTCTAAAAATAACCAGTTAATAAAAATGTCAAGGAATGTGTAACACCAGGCTCCGGGAATCGTCTCGCACTCATATTCAGCCAGCAGATCAGTTATCATTAAATTTTGCTGAGGCCTTAAAATTGAATTTTTATTGGAGTTACGAACCATTGGCAGACGCTTCTGGCGTATCTCCACAAACCGGGTGCAGGTGACTTAATAATTAGTGTCGGGTGAATCCGATGAAATTTTCGGATGAAATTCGGAATCCCCATTGCAAGATTCCGAATTTCGACCCACATCCAGCACACCCGGCCCAGAAAGTCTATTATACCAGCCCATTCTAGACTCCAGTGATGGCGTTTCGGCCCGTTAAAGCCACCATCCAATTACAACATGATCATCATCGCTCATCACCTCACCCAATTTAATGTTTAGCAGACCGGCCCGTCGTTTTCCATCGGTAGTAAATCACTGAGGTAAATTAGGCACATTGGGACCTAGGCTTTAGCCACGCGACTCCCGCCGCTATACCCAGCCAATAAATCTCATTGGATTTGAGCGTTATCAACCATTTCCAGTTTCTGTTGTATATGTATTTACCTGCCCAGCACGTCTCTGCAGTGAGATTTTTAGCTTAGGTTACACAGAATGATGAACAATTTCAATGCTACATGCTTTATAAATGTCGGATGTGCAAGTAATTAATGTGTGTCATCTATTTAGGGACATCAGCCTCATTTTGTAAAACACAACTAGATTAATAATGTCCAGTCGTCAATTGTCCTGTCTTGGCATTTCCAAAAAATAAGTGTTGTAACAGCGATCCCCGATTATATCCCTTGTAATTGACCGTCCACCTCTAGTCTTTCCAACAGACATCGGTCCAGAAAAATGAATTGTGATACCACAGACCGTCTAGACCTTGATACAGACTCCTCCATTTCAATAGTGTTGGGACATTCAACATGTTATTTTTCACCGAGCTTAAGATCACAGCCACAATTTCTCAGCTTAGTCACCTTTTAAGCCCCTTATACCCGTTATTTTCGGAATAACTTTGGGCTGTTCATTATCAAATGTTTCACTGCATATCTGAATTAAATTCGCCACGTGCTTCAATAAGCATGATAAGCTTCCGCAGTGACCTGAGAATGGCCCCAGTCGAAATACACCTACGCCGCTACTGTAGTGAGACATTCCAAATTAAATGTAGTTGGTACTGGACGAATGTAATTGTGTTAGGTCTGAGGTATGTGTATCGTTAATCTCCTAATCTCCAATCCCTAATTTCTCCTATACTGACACAGGGGAATCACTTAATCACTGAAATAAGTACCCCAATGGATACAGCTAACTTGAAAACCTATATTTTTATATTTTGACACCAAACTTGATCCTTATGTAAAATCCATTTTCCCCCCAAAGCTGATCCCAATTATCACAAAAATGTTCATGGAAATAGATTTAGTTTTCCCCAAAACGATCATATTATAATAAATGAGTGGAAATCAGAATTTACACGCCAAATCCAGTGGCCATTTGACCCATATGGGCACGGATTTTCGACTGGGACTTTTTTGGTGATAATATACGTCTAGATCGACCATAAATCGTGGTCGGTATTTCTATTGCAGCAACTGGTCGCACTTACGCCGAAAGGTTAACACGTGCATGCTGTATCATAAGGTCTGTCATTGAGTCAACCGGCGTCGTGTTCATTTCCCGGTTGTGCCGTGTCAATCTCGTGGGTTTTCTCCAGGTTCCTCCCAACTCCTAAAAGATCTCTACGCACAAGCGAATTATTGAAATAATATTGAACCAAGTGTTAGTCCCGAAATGACCTAGTTTGTGTCAAGTCGACATTAAACACCATTTCCCTCTCCTCCTTATGTAATCTTGCCTGGAGAGAGAGAGAAATGGGGTTTAACGTCCACTCGATACAAACTATGGTTTCATTTTATTTCAATAATTCGCTTGCGCGTAAGGGTCTTTAGCAGTGGGAGGAAACCGGAGTGCCCGGAGGAAACCCACGAGGTTGAGAAGGCGCCCCTATCTCCATGCCACATACGCTCACACCAGGGCTGGAAACCACAGCCGCAAGCCAGAGGTGACCGGCCAGCTAGAGGTCGAAGCGCGGCACTCTAGACCACCCCAAACCCCCAATCTTGCCTGGACTATTAGAGAATATTCACTGCTGATCAGTGTGGTATCGGTTAAAATCCTAACTATCGATGTGATTTAGAGACACGCCCTGTTCCGTTCTTTCCTCGAAAGTTAAATTTATGCATACAAATTTTGCACCGAAAAATGAATATCATTTTTGAACTAGGCCCTGCTGCTTCTTTTCCATGGACTCTCTAATTAAAATGATCGTCTCGTATAAAACTTGATTAAACTGCAATTCCGTATCATTTAGTAAAAAAAGACAATATTTACTAAATTTTGCTTTGTGATTCCTATCATCTCAGCATCTTGTTGTAACGAAGAGCCGGATATCTCGAGATTTGGAATCTTTAAGCAACATCGTCGTCTTGAATTAAACCGACTAAAAACGATTCTAGATCTTTTTTTAAAACAAATTCTGGTTTTCGTCAAAAATTGTATCAGCAAATGGACTGTTCACCGTGTACAAAATACACGACAAAAAGTGGTAACAGGTGTCCGGAAGAGTAATCTTACCCTGCCTGGCGCCACACCCGCCATAGCTGCATACTTACCCGTCAAAATTGTTTTTCAGATGATAGTCAAACATGGACATAAAGGGTCATTATCTGTTGTTGGTGATGATACTTCTAGTATATTATGGTTCAGAAATGGTCAGTGGAACTCGAACACTAACAATAGGTATGCTTGTTTTTTTTCTAATGCAGTTGTTTCACTATGAATTCCAAAACTGGTGTCAATCAAGTGAAAAGGAGAATTTCGGAGTACAACGCACCAGTCGACTGTATAATAAATATCTCAACCAATCACGACAGCTGAAACATATTTGTTATCTAGGAATACGTCATGATTCTACTCACTCCACCTCAGCTGTCCGGACTGGCAGAACTGTGACAGAACTGAATTCCGCGTCACTCGATTGTAATTCTGTCGATTCGGGACGTTCTGGACTGTGAATCGAGCATCCCCTATGAGTCATAAAACAATAGAGACTCACGGGTTCCAATCTAAGAGATCTGGGTTATAGACCAGGAGCCCAGAGGGTCGAACCTAGACGAACGAGGTACCAATATCTGACCATATAGGCATCTACATACTAACCTTGGATGCACAGAAGTGGGCGTCTGCCGGGGCCCAGTCCATGGGTGTGACCCTGGTGACCCCTACAATGACCCCAAAAATGGGTTAAACTCATACATTCGAGGTACCGGTCAAAACCAATTTTAAATGAAAGAATACACTCTACTGAGTACGAAATTGCCCATAACAGACGATTTTGGCCCTGGGATGGCCCAAACTGACACCCCAAATATGAACCCCAGAGGGCTTGAAAAAAAAATTATATTCATACATTCGAGGTACCAGTTGAAACCAATTACAAATGGAAGAGTATATCCCACTGAGTACGAAATTACCCATAACAGACGATTAGATCCCTGGGATGGCCCACTCTGACACCACAAAGTCGAAGGGAGTGGGGTGGGGCAAAAATAGAGTTTGCTCATACAGTCGAGGTACCAGTCAAGACCAATTGTAAATGGAAGGGTGCGAAATTGCTCATAACAGACGATTTTGGCCTTGGGACACCCCAAATATGAACCCCCATCCTCCCTGGGCGGCTTAAAAAAGGGTTATATTCATACATTCTAGTTATTAGTAGACACTAATGTTAAATGAAAGAGTATATGCCGCTGATTACGAAATTGTCCATAACAGACGATTGGGCCCATGGAATGGCCCAAATTGACGCCCAAAGACGATGAGGCCATAAATTTGCTGTACCGGTCAAAACCAACTCTAAATGAAAGAGTACATCTCACTAGGTACGAAGTTGCCCATAACAGACGCTTGTGGCACTTGGACGGCCCAAATTGACACCCTAAATATGGACCGCAGAGCTGAAGGGTCAAAAATAGGTTATACTCATATATTCGAAGTACCAGTCAAACCAATTTTAAATGGAAGAGTACATCTCACTGAGTTCGAAATTGTCCATAACAGTTGGTTTCGGCCCCGCAGGCCAAGCTGACACCATAATATCGACCTCGAGGCTCGAGAAAAATTTATATTCACATATTCGAGGTATCAGTTCAATTTAATTTTAAATGAAAATGTGCATCTCGCTGATAACGAAATGACCCATAAAAGATGATGGTTCAAACTGACAAAATGCATAAAATGATGTTGTGAGGCCAGATTGAAACAGACTTTTGTCACCAACAAGTACAATCATGGACATAAGAACTGCACCTGTAGTGTTAATATTGTTTTCATACCAGACCATCTTGTGATTAACCCATCAGGAATCACCAGAAATGGACAAAACTGACTATAGGGCAGCTATCAAATACCTGTCACTGAAAGGACTAACCATTTCAGCTATGTGAAATTTTTTAGGGGGAGGGGGTAAAAAATAAGAAAAATTCTTCCTGGCCGGCATCCAGGCCTTGCAGCATCGTTGGCAATAGTGTAGAAAAGTTTATGGAACCATCGGCTTTGTACAATTGTTTCAAAAAATGGCCCAGAACATTTCATGCAGTCCTCGGCAAATCAAAAGTGGAGGGGGGGGTAAAACTATATGTTTTTTCAAACCTAGGGGGAAAAATTTAGGATGTCAGTTAGGACCATCTCAGAGCCAGAATCATCTTCATACAAGGTACTAAGCGACGTTTCGACGAGGATACTCTCGTCGTTATCAAGCAAACGATGCAGATATGTTCGTCTGTCCTTGGGGTTTACATCTACTTCCATCTAGAAAGTGGGCGGGCGGGGGGAGGGGGATCAAGATTTGTTAGAATAACTTTTTTCAAGCCTAGGGAGGGATGTAAAATTTAGAGTGTCAGTTTAGACCAAAATCGTCTATAATATACATGTACAAGGTACTAAACGATGTTTCCACAAGGATACTCTCGACGTTATCAAGCCAATGATACAGATATGTTCGTTCGTTCCTGGGATTTTACGTCCACTCCTACCTAGGGTGATAACACAGACAATGCAAATATATAAATAGTACACAAATATACAAAGAGCATGCAACACAAACACAACAATGAAATACAATAAAAACGCAAGACCTTCGATTAGGGGGCCATTTATAACTGAACCATCACAGCGGAAACTCTTTCAGGCATTAAAAGGCAGTGGGCTGGCAACCTATTGATTTATCAAGATCAATGTATTTAAAACTATTAAAGGGAAACCAATTAACCTGGACCATATATAACAGATAATTTAAAAACAATGTGGGGATGTATGAGCCATTTTGTACTCAGTGGGGTCTATACTTTCATTTAAAATTAGTTTCAACTGGTACCTCGATTGTATGAATATAACCATTTTTAAGCCCCAAGGGTCATAACGATGGCGTCAGTTTGGGCCGTTTCAGGGTCAGAAGCGTCTGTTATGGACAATTCCGTACTCGGTCACATGTAATCTTCTGTTATGGACAATTCCGTACTCATGTTTTGAATGTCAGTTTGGGCAGTCCCAGGGCTGAAATCTTCTGTTATGAGCAAGAGAATTGGTTTTGAGCGGTACCACAGATTCTATGAGTATACCCTATTTGCCCCCCTCTCCCTCCCCAACCACCAATTTTCGGCTTTGGTGTGTTGGTCAGGGCTATCCCAAGGGTCCAATCGTCTGTTATGAGTAATTTTGTACTCAGTGGGATATACTCTTCCATTTGCAATTAGTTTTAACTGGTAACTCGAATGTATGAATATGACCCTTTTTTAAGCCCCTGGGATGGGGTGCCACTCTGGGAAGTCCCAGGGCCGAAATCTTCTGTTATGAGCAATTGTGTACTCAGTGAGATGTACTTTTTCATTTTAAATTGGTTTTGACCGGTAGCTCGAATGTATGAGAAAACCCTATTTTTGCCCCACCCCACCCCTTCGGCTTTGAGGTGTCAGTCTGGGGCACCCCAGGGGTCTAATCGTCTGTTATGGGTAATTTCGTATTCAGTGGGATATACTCTTTCATTTGTAATTGGTTTCAACTGGTACCTCGAATGTATGAATATAATATTTTTTTCAAGTCCTCTGGGATCTATATTTGGGGTGTCAGTTTGGGCCATCCCAGGGCCAAAATCGTCTGTTATGGTCATTTTCGTACTCAGTAGAGTGTATTCTTTCATTTAAAATTGGTTTTGATCGGTACCTCGAATGTATGAGTTTAACCCATTTTTGGGGTCATTATAGGGGTCACCAGGGTCACACCCATGGACTGGGCCCCGGCAGACGCCCACTTCTGTGCATCCCAGGTTAGTATGTAGATGCCTATATGGTCAGATATTGGTACCTCGTTCGTCTAGGTTCGACCCTCTGGGCTCCCGGTCTATTAGGTTCTCACTTTTCATGGGTGACGCCTGTGATTTGTTTTGGTTATAGGGAACACCGTGGCCGACCCGTGTGGACGTCATAAGCTGTCTCTCCCTCATAATCGTGTGTCGATGCAATGGACTTGGATCTAATTTACATGATTAGGAATATGGTCCGTCAACCTCATGTTTCGGTTCAATGGACTTGCACCCAGTGAACATGGTTAAGAGCATGGCCCGTAGCCCCCGTGTTCTGGTGTTACATGATTAGAATTGTGGTCCGTTGACCTTGTGCTTTCCCATAGTTTCCAACACATCTGGATAGTCCTACACTCAAGGGTAAAGTTTTGTTATTTGTCATAGCGAATTAGCTAATTAAACGTAACATGATTTCTTTCAAGTTAAAACGCGTAGAATAATTAATAATTTAGTAAGTAAGAACGGGTTCTTTCGGCAGACCACATGCTGAGAGATCAAATCGAGACATTGGTCAATATATTTCTGAAACAGGAGTGTCGCCTAGAACCTCGTCGATTTTCTGCTCTCACCTGTAACTTCTAAAGATTTATAATATGCTCGTTTTGTCCTTGCACAACACATATTCAACTTTATTAAAGCGGTGTTCGACGTGCGGACTAGTACGGATAATGAAAGTGAATGGGATTATGATATTACTGGTGATGATGGCCAGAACTTTGCTGTTGTACACTGGACAGAAATCAGCACAAACATTGAAGATATTCCCAGAGGTAAGGCAATGCGGTAACCTTAATTACTAAATATTCCACAATAATAGACTTTCATACAACAGAATGTGAACAAACAGCTGGCAGGGTAGGATAAGAAATCGTTAGCATTTATTTCTTGTGGTTGCCTGTTGTTTTAATAGACTAAATATATATCTAAAAAACTTTAAAGGCTAAATATTCCACATTATTAGGCTTTCCGACTATAAACAACAGAATTTGATCCAAATACAGACGGACAGTTTTTTAAAGTTCGATCATGTATATTGCCTGTCGACGTCTGGATGATAACTTTGACTAAATATATCTACCTCAAAACAATTGTCAAGCATTATTCTGTGATATAGGCCAGAATAGTATCGAGTTGTGTTGATCAGATTAATGACAGTACAAGCTAGCCTATGTACAAGATTAATGGTGTTGCAAGCTACCCTATATAAAAGATAACTATCGGTTATATCTGAAACTCAACCCGTAATATTATCAACGAAGCAGATTATGTAAGGTGAAGTCAAGGATTTTGAGAAGTAACAATATACTGTTGCACATTTTGTTCAGTGTCGTTTTGTAAAATAAGCCGGGGACCAGAATTGGTTTCTATATTTGTCCGACTATTTTCCAATTGTTGTCTCACAATAGAAATCAACAAATACAATCAAGTAAAATTTAGTCTGGTTATGAAAGGTGATATAATGTAGTCTTTATGAAATTCGGGCAAGTGACACAGTCATGCCAAAAAATGTCGCTTTGAATAACTTTAACAGATGAAATCTTGTAAATATGGTTGTATTCTATATTACAGTAAAACCAATGTTTAACCTAGAATATGACGTGTGGTTATTTACATCTCGTTTGTGCGATGAATCGTTTTTCTTGGAGACAATCGTGCCTCAAAATGTATCGTATAGCTGTGTGTTACCACTGTCAACAGCACCGAGTCAATCAGAGCTGGAGTCCTCGTGTTATTTACGACCCAGTGTGAAAGTTGATGACAATTTTTGTCGATATCCACATAACTCGCTGAGAAGTGTCAACATCGTGGCATCTATTATAAAGGACTTAAAATGGAACAACGTGATTTTACTTTATGATCGGGAATCACGTAAGTATAATAACTCCTAAGATCTTCATAAAAAGATAGTAGATATATTTCTAAAACAATTGTAAGGCGCATTATAAACCCCCTAGCAAACCAGGTCATATTTAAATTAACGTATGATAGAAGTGGAAGAAAACCGAAGAACCCAGAAAATTAACGTGGTTTGTAAGGTGAGCCTAGTCATTGTGGCCCATATATCAAATGACTATTTCTTGATAGTGCTTTTCAGCGCCAGTGAATATAATGTGGTGTGCCTCAAGGATCCGTACTCGGACCTATTCTGTTTTGCGAAACCATCGCACACAAGTCAACTTTCTACGTGATTTGATTTTTTTAATGAATTTCGTTACTCCATACAATGTTCCCATGCCATAACGTTGTATAGGCTTATAAATTTCTTTCTTTCCTTTAAACGTTTTATAGAGTATATGACAAGTGATCTAACTGCCCTAGTTGAAGATGTAACAGTTCTATTATACGATATGAACGAGATGACCACAAACCAGAGTTACATAGATTTATTCTATACAATCTACAACAGCACTGAATATACGTCCAGGAATTTTATACTGATGTGTCCCCAGTCCTGTATTAATACCGTGTTATACCAGGTACGTTTATTGCAAGATACTAGACTATGTTCTATGTCGTATTTTATAATAGAGACTTTTAGCGACAATGTTATCAATCGACAGTAATCATATTATGGATATATGGCCCATACGAAACAACACAAACAAAAGATAGAGAGAAATGGGGCTTAACCTCCATTCGACACAAACTAGGTCATTTCAGGACTAATATACGAATCAATTTTATTTCAATAATTCGCATGCGCGTAGGGATTAAAATGGCGTGAAACCGGAGAATAGCCACGGGGTTGGGCAGGCGATCTTACTCCTTGTACAACCGGGGAATCGACGCCACCTTACGATACAACGCACACGCACTAACCATTCGGCCACCCCACCAAGTTAAACGGCTCATCGTATGTCTACATATTATTAGAAAGCGATACAAACTAGGTTGTGCCATTTTATCACATTTTTCGGGATCCAACACACCGATGTATAACTTACCAATGCAGCGGAAGAAAAGAACTGCAAATTTCAATTTATTTCTGGTGCTGAAATTTCAATACGTAAATTTAATAAACAATACTTATATTTTTAATTTAAGGCTGATAAATTTGACGATGGAAACCGAGGAGCTACGGCCTTACAAATTTTTTCTAAATGGTTGGTGGTTGATCTGGATGGTAAAACGGTGATAGAGAATGGCTGTAAACTAAGGATTGATAATATCGCTGTCGTACATTTACCTGAAACCAACACAGAAATAAAGAAAAATGTAAGATTTCACAAATAATGATCAAATCAGCAAATGTAGAAGAATGAATCCAGATCATTGTGCGTTTCGTTTATAGGACAGCACTCTGTGTATTTTTGTTTCTTGAAATCTATTTCTACTTTTATTCTTTAAGCCTATTTCCAATTTGTCAGGCTACGCCACCGGAGACCAGATTAAAGGAATATATGCTTAGTTGTTTTAGAGAGACACATATTGAAAACATTCTGTCCCGAAATGGGTTCTACGGCCTACTTTTATTCTATTTTCCAACCGTCTTGGGGTCTTTAACGTGGTAACAATGGCACAAGTGACATATTGTATTCCCTATAACCAAATGACTATACGTTTTTCAGGCTGCACCCTTGACAAGGCGAAACCAGGTTAGGAAATCTGAGGAACTTTATGGGCCAGCACCCCCCCCCCCCCACAATCCGCGGTTCGACTCTGGAGTTCAGTTACTAGAATTAAACGAAGAATGGATTACAGAGTTTTCCCCTTGCCATTCCATTTCAGGTGTATGTAAACAATATTAAAGCAGATACTAACAAGCTGGCTGTACAGAATGAAGGCAGAGAAGACATCATGGGAATCATTTTTGAAAGTCTAAAAAACGTAAGTCGCAAGAGATGAGCATCCAATTGGAATCGATTATACTTGAAGTGTATTTTAAATGTCAATGTCGTGGCATTAAGTAATATACTGATGATATAAGCGCACCAAAGGATGACGTCACATCTCATTTTTTAGATAGTTAATACAGCAACCCAATTTATTTCCGTTATTTTCACAATATGATTGATTTGACTTCACGACACCAATGTCTAGAAAAAAAAATTTCCTTTTTTTTATACTTGATTGCTTTACATAGTGTGAGCTAGAAATTTCGGTGATATTGACTACATAAACATTCTACGTAATGCGTTTTGTGCTTTCCTTCATTTCTTTCTTGTAGGATCTGGCGACGTTAAGTGATTGTTCTAGAGTGGAAGTATATACGTCACTATTGGCAACCTATGCCTTCTCTTGCAGGATCTGGCAACAAACAGTGATTGTTCTAGAGCTGAGTGTATACGTTACTATTGACAAACCATGCCTTCTCTTACAGGATCTAACAAGGCTGAGTTATTGTTCTAGAGTATATACGTTACTATTGACAACCAATTTGTTGTATTACAGGATCTGACAAGGCTGAGTGATTGTTGGAGAGCTGAAATATATACGTTATTATATAAAAGAGAAGGAAGAGTATTGAGTCGAGTAGGACATGTTAATTATACACACCATGTTAATCTATACCCTGATGTTATTATATTTCCTAATACAAAGTTTGGTTTTAATCAAAGAGTGTTTAAGGCAACTACAAATCACGTAAGTAGATTGTGTTTGTTCGTGAGGAACGAAATGAGGATTAACAGCTTAGCGGCATACTACATCAGCAATTTTGATTTTTACTTGGTTTTCAGTGGTCATGTTGAGAAAGACCGCGTACTCTGTGTGGACCCAGACGTATACCCCGAAGGACAATTCGGAACCTAAACATGGCGGACTGAAGTGGTGAATCCCTATTTTCTTCTCTATCTACTTCGGGGTTCGACATGAAACCATTTATCTTTGTATAGTCACAGATCTTCTTAAAGTGTCAATCCCGATAATATTTTGGAGAATATAACTGCTTAATTTTGTGTTAAAATCCCTTAAAATTATCTACCTTAGGGTTGAGCAAATAACTCAATATATGTTTTCAAACAACTTAACCTGTCAGTCTTCATCTGGAAATGACGACCCGCGTCCCAAGCTGTATTATGCAGTGTCTGGATAAAACCAGACTTATTTTATAAATATATGTGTATGTGAAATTGACCCTACCTAATCAAGTACAGCACATAGGTCACGCATTGTATATATCCTCCAAAGTAACGGGAATCGGTTATCAGGTCAGCCAACGAAAACATTGATCCAAAATAAGCAATTTTAACGTTCACGTCCAAGCGACTCAATATTTTGAGCTGAAATTTTAAGACAAGGTACATACACCTTTCCTCTATATTTTGGCGCTTAAATTTCATACTTACTCACACTTTTACTTTTGACACTCTGTTAGAATCGGGACAGTCCCTTTGACGGATTTAAAAATATGATAAATTAACATGTTTTATTATATTCTGATAAATATGTATGTCAGTTTTATATTTTATGTAGTGGGAACCGTTCTCTAAACGTTTGCCATCTATTAATGGAACTGTCCAGTACACGGGATATTCATTTGACCTAATGGAGGTGATGGAAAAATCCTTGAATTTCAGGTAATCTGATACATTGTGTTCTACTTTCGTTTTCCATTTTGCGCCCTGTGTGGTCCTTTTATTAATATAATATTAGTAGATGAAATGAAATGGGGTTTAACGTCCTATTCCTCTGCACCTAACCTGTGCTAATGGAAGACAGGCATACGCCAACAATGTGCTATAAGGGAAATTTTGCCCGGGCAGTGGCGCTACGGCCTACTCTTATATGGAATTACAAATGTCAAGGGCTGTTTTATGCACACGCCTATGTGTGCATGGCACCTCGGTTTTCTGTTCCATCCGAACGACTTACACAGCTGTTCTTGTCAGGCCCTCACTGTTAGTTATACACTTATTCCGACGTATTCGCTTCCTTCGGTCCAACACCGTGTAGATTTGTCTATATTGTTCAATAATCATTTTATGTATTTTTGTATTTTATATTTTTAATATATTTTATATATTTTTTTAAAATTCATATAATTCATATATTTGATATATTTTATGTCTTTTCTATGCCATATGTATTTTGTATATTCTATATAATATGTCATATATTTTATATAATATGTAATATATTTTATATATTTTGTATATATTTATATATTTTGTGTATTTTGTATATTTTAAAATACTTATAGGTGTTTAACGCACGCATGTGAACAATAAGAGAATGTATTTCGAAACGTCGTGCTACGTGTGCTCGTATTCCATTTAATGTGTTGTGTTTAACAACAATTATATATTATTTAGTTATACCCTGAAAGAACCAGATGATGGAGAATGGGGAAGATTGATAAAGGGATCCTGGACGGGTATCGTTGGAGATCTTGAAAGAAGGGTAAATATAATGAAATGGGGTTTATTGCCCACGCGACACAAACTATACTGTTCTGCTCCGACTTGGATAATGAAGACGGACAAGGAAGAATGAGGGTGCAGTGAGGGGAAGTGTCCTCGGGCAGCGGCGCTACGGCCTACTGTTATACCTTTATTGTGCACTCCAATGTGTACATGGGACATCGGTTTTTCGACCAATCTGAACGACTATACATTGTCAATTGCTAGAAGAACGACGCCGAAAATCATGATTAACTTTCTCGACTAATACAAGAATCGAACACGGGCACTCTAGGTTAGCGAGCCAACGTTTTACCCACTGAGTCACCGTGGCTCCTTGAACGTTTCATAGATAGCCCGGGAATCAACGACAAAGTAGATTTTTAGAGCATCAAAATCACAATAATAGTTGTACCAAATAGTCGAGTCCCAACCCCAGACCCGTGACCATTTCTCGTTTGATAATGGTTTCTGATAGAAGTGACACTAGAAGTTAGCCGCCTGTAGTTTTCAGATGTAACAAACTACAAATATCTTCACTGGGGTCCCTTCCATCAGGAACCATTGTCACACCTTGTTCCCTGAGAAATGTTCATGGATTCGTGGGTTTTAAACCACTGTCAATAATAAATTGTCAATCAATTTCACATTTGCATTTTTATTTCTCAATAACGCTTTGTGGATGTCTAAATTATGGCCAACTTCTACCCGTGAACATCGGTACCTAACCTACGTGTGTATTTGATATAAATGGCCGTTTTGTTTCCTCCGCTGTTTTTGTATATTGTATAATTTCAGGAGGCTGAAATCTTTGTTGGATCGATCACAGTTACGGAGCCACGAGAAAAAGCCATAGACTTCACCGTTTCTTACTATCTGGCGTATTCTGCCGTGGTCTTCCGGTTACCAGACCCAAACAGAAACAAATGGCGCAAACTTGTTGAACCTTTCACGTGGCAAGTTTACGTCTGCCTGGCTTCTGCCTTCTGCTTCGTCATTATTTTGTTGTTTACGTTGGAAAGTGTCAACCCTTTCTACAAGAATTCCAAGAGGAAGAGACCACCCACCGTACAACAGACAATGTTGTATTTATTTGGTGCACTTTTATCCCAGGGTTTGTAATTAACTTTATTGTAAACTAAAAAGATAAAAATGATTTATTCGCAGTATTCAATCGAACTTCTATAGTAATTACTTCGATATTTCGGCCAAGGTGTGTCTATGATGATATTGAGTATGGCGGTGGCTCCCGTGTTTACATTGGCGTTCACTTAAAGGATCCCTGGCAGTTGGATTTCGATATAAGGGTAGTGCCGCTGCCCGGCCAAAATGTCCTTCATAGCACACTGTATGGCGTGTGGCCGCCTTCATCAGCCCAGTTGGAGCAGAACAATAAGACGTTGAAGCCTATTTCATTTCTTTTAGTGAAGTTGACAAAATTACTTATATTGTGTTATTTTGTATGTATATAAGATTAAGATATTCTAGCAGTTATACAGCTTTTAATACTGTGTTGTTTTGTTTGTTTATTAGAATATCATGTTATTTTGTTTTGTTTGGGTATAAGGTGGACCAAGACTGTCTTATTCTTCTTCCGGTCGATGTCTCGTGGCTTGTTGGTGGATATTTTGTTTAATATCTGTGGCTAGTTACAGCGGAAACCTCATTGCATCTCTTACCGTTGCTAAGGAAGATCTACCATTTGAGACCCTGAAAGAACTTGGTTCACAAGACGAATATAAATGGGGAACACTTCAAGACGCGGTTTGGTTTGCAATGTTTAGGGTGAGTTGTCTAATAATATGTAATGAAATGAAATGAAATGGTGTTTAACGTCCTATCTTCTGCACCTAACCTGGGCTAATGGAAGACGGGCATACGACATACAGTGTGCTTAAGGGAAATTTTGCCCGGACAGCGGCGCTACGGCCTACTCTTATATCGAATTCCAACTGCCGTGGAATCTTTTACGGGCACGCCAATGTGTACACGGGACCTCAGTTTTTCGTCCCATCCGAACGACTAGACAGCTGTCCTTCGTTCTTCATCACTGACAAGGGGAAACCACGCAGGGATCGAATACCCGGCATCCAGGCTAGCGAGCCTGCGGCCTACCCACTTAGCCACGTGATCCCCCTAATAATATGTAGCGACAAGACAACAGCACCGACATTTTAAGTCATAAAAAATCTATTAAATCAAATACATAGATTGGGGCCGACTGTAGTCTCTGTCACCCAGAAAAGCATTCTACGATTTTTAGTCTGGATGCGCTGTCACCATTTACGAATAGGCCATTTGTCAGATTATCCGGTCTTAACAAAGTTCTAAATCAAGTTGTCGACGCCCATGAAATAAATTTAAGCATGCCAATTCAATATCCAATTTTTTTTATTGTAAAGTTTTTCTCTTCATGAGCCATATCTATGTTGTTTTTTTTTTTAAAAAAATAACCCTAATTCGTCGTCACGATTCATGTTTGTTTATAATAATGCAAGAACTATGTGATCCATTGCGGGAAGGTGCGCAAATCTTACTTGACTTGACAAAAGATACCGGATAATCAACCAAATAAAAACCAAACTGTCGGTTACTCATGGACAATGGAACTTTTCTTCAAATATTGACAACGGTCCCAGACCATCCGCATGTTGAAGAGTAGCAGGTTCTGAATGATCGGGACTGGGCCTGCTCCCGTCACGATACGGACTTTTCATACGCTAAGTAACATCTCCAGTGCATGCGTATTCAGTAGCGTTAGATAGTATCGGGGCCCAGCTTAGACCTTGGTACTACCTAACCACAAGTTTGTGTCAAGAAAGCCCTCGAGGTGGGACAGGCAACCATACATCCGGGCAATTGAAACCACTCCTGCAGTTGACTCAGTGACAGACCTGATACAACGCAAACGTGCTAACCATTCGGCCATCCAACCTCAGTAATTCTGTTTTAATGAATCTGACGTGTTTGATAATGGACTATGTATTCTATGTTTTGTCCAGCCACCTATATTGAATAAATCCCCCCTTTTCATCTTTTAGGACTCTAACTTGTCCGATTATAAAAGATTATGGCAGGGAATAGTTAAATTTAACGCAACGGACCCTGACGTTATACACGGTGACCAAGGGCTACATCGCAATAAAGTTGCAACAGAGAATTATGGATTTATAGGTGACCTGGCCACAGCGCAATCCTGGTCAATTGAATCGTGTGAGCTGACCACATTAAAGGAGTTGTTTTATCCCATGGGATATGCCTTCGCACTACAGAATAACTCACCATACCTTCAGATATTTAACGATGAGTAAGTATAAAAAATATATATATATATATATATAGCTGTAGTGAGTTGTTCTAATGTACAGTATTATATATCATAGTATAAAATATAAAAATAACACCGATTTGCTTCTACATGTTTCAATATATTTTCATCAGGAAGCCATTGATACTAATAACGTTGCAAGGTCACCCTCGTGACGTCACAATAGAGGTACATTACATTGCATGAATGAATGAATAAATGAATGAATAGTGATGAATGAATAAACAAATATAATATGTACATAACACACTATTCAGTTAGCTACTTATCAATAGGAGATCAATTAAGCTAATTTATTTGTTTAGCAGAGGTCTAAATTTTTTAATGAAATATTCCTCTTTAACTGTTCTCTGTTTTGTGCAATCATACTTCAAAACAATACATTCCACTTTGATGGTGACCACTACAAACAGATGAAAGGAACAGCTATGGGGACAAAAATGGCGCCAACATATGCAACTCTGGTACTAGCCTATTTAGAAGAACGACTATATGAAAAAGTTCAACTACAATTCGGAGACGCATTTATTAGTTATTTCATAAAAGCTTGGCGTCGGTATTTGGACGACTGTTTCATAATATGGACCCGTTTAAAAAATGACTTGGATATTTTCTTTAAAATATTAAATGATATGGATGTCAATATACAATTTACAATGGATATTTTCTTTAAAATATTAAATGATATGGATGTCAATATACAATTTACAATGGAAATGTCAAACACTAGATTAGCATTTCTGGACACGTTGGTTATCAAAAAAGGAGAAAAGATTGAAACTGATATCTTTTACAAACCTACTGACACCAAGCAGTATTTGATGTTCACGTCATGCCATCCAAGTCACACCAAACGGAGTTTACCGTATAATCTAGCCAGGCCCCACCTATGCAACTTTAACTTTAGGATATTTAGAAGAGATTTGGTATGAGAGGGTTGCTATTGAGTTTGATAGAGAATTCAGTAATAAAATACAAAAATTATGGAAACATGTAGAAGCAAATCGGTGTTATTTTTATATTTTATACTTTGATATATATATATATATATATATATATTAAAGTAGATAAAGTACAAGTACTTCTTTGTTTACGGTAGATAAATGCATGTCAGAATGAAGTAATGTGGAGAATTTTTTACTTGGACGTATTTTTTATTTATTTATGCATATATTTATATATATACATAATATATTAGGCTCGTCAACATGTCGTTATGTTCAAACTAACATGTGTTTTAGTTACATCCCTATGGAGAATGGGGGGTTGGGACGGCCTAGTGGTCTAGAGTGCCGCGCTTCGACCTCTAGCTGGCTGGTCACCTCTGGCTTGCGACTGTTGTTTCGAACCCTGGTGTGAGCGTATGTGGCATGGAGATAGGGGAGCCTTCCCAACCTCGTGGGTTTCCTCCGGGCACTCCGGTTTCCTCCCACTGCTAAAGACCCCTACGCGCAAGCGAATTATTGAAATAAAATTAAAAACCATATGTTAGTCCCGAAATGACCTAGTTGTGTCGAGTGGACGTAAAACCCCATTTCTCTCTCTCTCCCTATGGAGAATGGGGTGGGGTGGGGTGGCCGAATACGCGTGCGCGCGCTGTATCATACGGCCTGCCACTGAGTCATCTGGCGTTGTTTCGTATCCTCGGTTGTACGTGGCAAGGAGTAGGGTCGCCTGTCCAACCTCGTGGGTTTTCTCTGGGTACTCCGGGTTCCTCCCACTGCTAAAAACCCCTACGTGCAAGCGAATTATTGAAATAAAATGACACCATATGTTAGTCACGAAATGACCTAGTTTGTGTCGAGTGGAAGTTAAACTCCATTTCTCTCTCTCTCTCCCTATGGAGGACAACCATCTTGATTTGAAGTTCAGCAAGTCTCTCGGTCCTCCTTCTCCGTTGTTTTGTTGAATTTTTGTTCCGATTCACAGAAGACGGTTTGCATTAACACGTTCGATCAGGCTTTGGTAACTAATCATGATTTAGGCGAAACGATAAGAGAGTTAAGAGGTTGGTTACGGTGATTTGAATGGCGTGTTTTTGGTATCATATTTCTGCTTTTTGCGTATCCCGAAAATTTGCTGACCCATCTCATATAAAACTGGACGACGCAAAGGCGTGTTTTTGGTATTCTATTCCATGTTTTTGTATATCCCATAACTTTACTGGGCAATCGTATACAAAAACTGAAGCAAAGGCAATGCTATCTTTTGTATTGTCTGTAGTGAAAAGCGGTCAATCCACCGTGGAAGAGTTGGAGCCTGGCAAATAGGATATAAGTAATTTATTAATTTTACTTTTGTTTTAGAATTATGAAATTAATGGAGAGTGGAGTTGTCGATATATTACAAAGAAAATGGTGGCCAAATCCTGGCGCGTGTGCCGAATCTTCGACACAGGCTAAAACAATAGAATTAGTGGACATTCAAAGTGCATTCTACGTTATTGTTATCGGAATAGCGGCTGCTAGTATAACTATTCTCATCGAAAGTCTCTTTCAAAAGAATGGAGATGAAATTACATTAAGGAACTCATTTAGCAGAAGTAAGAAATAGAAAATGGCACCTGCGTTGTGCTAGCTACTGATCTATTTGTTATTGTGTATGCTATAAAACTTATGTGGTCATACTTATCTGGTCGGAATCAGAATGCATGTGAGATGTAGACACTGCTAAATCAAATCCAGTACAATTTGGTGTTCCCCAAGGATCGGTCTAGGGACCAATTTCATTTACTGTCTATATCTCTCCGCTAAGTAAAATCATCAACCAACACTGCGTAGACTAGCACCTTGTTGCAGACGATCCTCAACTCTATGTAATAGGACCAGCAAACGATGACAATGTTGCATTTCGAGCATTAGAGCTTGGATGGCTGAAAACGTCTTTAACTGAACATTGACAAAACAGGGGACATGACCATTGACTCAAAATCACGTGTTTCATTGTTATCGATATACACCCCATTCACGCCGAGAGTGATGACATTAACCCCGTTCAATCTGCCAGAAATTTGGGTGTTTAACATTGGTCGTGTACGGAATTACTTAGATTCAGATTCAGCTAAACTGTTAGTGAACTCTTTTAACACATTGACAATCGACTATTTGGACTATTCTATTTCGTTACTTTATGGACTCCCGGCTTCTGCTCTTCGATCATTACACAAGACAAAAAAAACCTGCTACACGTGTAATCACCAGAACAAAACTCTGCAACAACATTGCACCAGTGCTCAAATCCCTTTACTGGCTGCCCATAACCAAACGTATTCAATATAAATTACTCCACCAATTTAGAAGGGCATCCATGGTTTAGCTCCTGACTACAGATCAAAAGTTGGGAAAGAACAACTGGGTCACGGTCAACATCAAACACGACCTTGGTGTTTCAAAAACGTTGAAAGTTTCTTGCGGTGACAGGGCACTTGCGGACACTTGTTACCACTATTTTGCCTCGACCGTTTTTTTAGGACTTCGAATTTTGACTAATGGTTTGGATTGTTCTTACTTGGTTTTATTTTATTTCCTGGGGCCTGATTTGATCGAAAATTATATTTGATCCCTTCATTTTCGTATCTGTTATTATAGACTTTCTGATTGATTAAAGAACTAAATATTAGTCGATGTTTTAAGACTTCCGTTTTATATTTAACAGTTATCAATTTCTTATAGTGGCTTACATGGACTTGGCGGGGGGGGGGGGCGTAAAACCACGATTGTTTTCTATTGTATTCTAGTTATTAGTACTTGTGTCACCCTGTGTTTTTGACAACCACTTCTTTCATTTGCGTGTATGTTATAAACGCTGGTCCAGCACGTTCGATGATAACGTCTGGTCAATTAAGGCTTATAAAAACAGATGCTGGGTGAAACAACTTATTTTTGTGACTCAGAGAAGTCATATACCTGTTTATGCAATGAAGGTATCGAACGAAGATAGATACATCTGTAAACAGTATCAACTATAGGAACGTTCTAAATACTACGTGGTCTATAACAAGAAGTAGCACTATGCGTGCTATGAGTCGCTGGTTAGATGTGGAATGACAATAGCAAAACTCCCCACACCCACATAGCCCTGTTATTTGTAATTCTCTTCTTAGGATTTCTTTTCACGTTGTGTATTTTCTTGTTACTATCTCAATAGTCAGGACGTTTATCTTACCAGACATAACAATGCATCAGTTAGCTTTTACGTCTTATATCAAGCTGGACACATATGCTTCCAATGCATAATTTCAATACAATACTAAAAATTAATTTGTTTTTCTTTCCTACCCCTAACTCGCAAAAGAGTTTGCTTGTCGGCGTTTAAACATACGGCTCTCCTACAAATCAGCTAGTGTCACTTGATTTTCGGTAGTCTCCCTAATTTAGCGGATGTCCAATATTAAGGAATCTTCATGATGTCTAAAATCTATAGGACCAAAATCACTCTTATAACAGAGACATTGTCCTTGAGGCACCTCTGTCATTTATTCAATAGGACAAATATTGCGTAATCAATTAAGCCAAATGATGCAATAGGAATTTTCCAACACAAATGACAAACTTGATATTCTTGGTTTACCTAAAATCATCTTTGTTTTAGTTTTATAAAACTTTTTATGTGTCAACCACTCAATCATGTTTTTAAGTACGTGAGATATGATTGGATCTAATAAATAATTAAAGATACATTTAGTCGCATAGGCAATAGTACTACAAACGTTCTAGAAATACTATATGGTCTATATAACAACGTTCTAGATATAACCTTATTGTCTATAACAACGTTCTAGACATAACCGTATTGTCTATAACAACGTTCTTATAGATACAAGTGTATCAAACAACGTCCTAGACACAACTATATCAACTATAACGACGTTCTAAATATAACCGTATTGTCTATAATAACGCTCTGGTCATAACTGCATTTACTATAACAACGTGCTAGATAAAAAAAGTACTAAATATAGCTGTATCAATTATAACAACGTTCTAGATATAACTGTATCAACTTAACAATGTTCTAAATACAACTGCCTGGTCTTTAACAATGTTCTAGATGCATTTTCCATTTATGATATGTTGGGTGGTACTCATCAGTTTGCAGCGGAATCTATTGGGTTCGCTTCCGAGTTAAGGGGGGGGGGTCTGGTGGTACTACATTGCCCATGAAATTGTCATGATGCCAAGGGAGTGATTGAACATTTTGCATCAGGTTTCATTTCAGCTCGCCCATGAGTTATTTGGAAGGGGTGAGGCGTTTCATTGGGTTCCTCTCAGAGGCGATCTAATTCTTATGGGGGTTGTTTTTTTGGGGACTTCTGGCAAGGGTATCTCACCAACGAAGATGTCGGACATTATCCATTCATACTATCAAGGGTGGCACTAAACTAATGGGGTTTTAATTGATTCTCTCCAGACCAGATCCTACCTAGCCAGCTTTGACATTTCGATTTTGTTTTGATAGGGGTGGGAGCATTTGGCGAGGTATCCCACCAGTTGGTGATAATAAACATTTTCAGTGGATTTTAATGAATGAGCTGCTTTTTGGGGATGTATTAGGGGGTGGGGCACGCCACCACTGACAATGTCTGACATTATCAACGTCAAAAAATGAGACAAACACATTGATTTTTTTTACTTTACATATGCAATTTATTTTTTTATGAATATTCTTCTAAATCAAGCCAACCAACAATGGGCCATTTTCAACAATTGTAGAAAGAGTCCAACACATTTGAGACTATAGCACGTTGTACGTTTTAACATTTTCTGCCGTTAGTAGTAAGAATGGATAAAATGCAATTTAATTTTCCGATGATATTCGTCCAAAACAGGACAACCTACACTTAATAATGGGACCATTTTTAAGAAAACAGCTTTCTATGAGCATAGTAACGGTAGCCACGACAACGCCAATCAATACCACATAGAAGGCACTCTGTATGTCCAGTAGTTCTATAACTCTAGATGAAGTCGACTTCTCCCGGCACGTCCCGGGATCAGGCCACCAATTACGCTGTAAAATCAACGCCAGTCCACTTTCCATTATTTTCATGGTTCTGAAAATAGATGATTAAAGGGATATCCAGGTGCGGGTATTTGATTCTATTTTATGAGTCTATAAAATAATGTATCATTCTAAATATCTATAAAATACAAACAAAAGCACTCACGCATAAGGGGGAATAGTAAGCAGGTGCGCGCTGTATCATAAAGCCTGTCATTGAGTCATCTGGCGTGGTTTCGAATCCCTGGTTGTACATGACAAGGAGTAGGGTCGTCTGTCCAACAATCGTGGGTTTTTCCCGGTTCTTCTGGGTTCCTTCCACTGCTAAAGAACCCAACGCAAAAGCGAATTATTGGAATAAAATTAAACCATGTTAGTTTAGAAATGACTTTGTGTCGAGTGGACGTTAACCCCATCTCTCTCTCTCTCACTCTCTCTCTCCGTCTATCAGATATAACCGTGTCTAGTTACCCCACTGATTAACACATTACAGCAATCATTAAGAATAAGAATTATAGTAATCTTGAAAAAATAATACAGGCTCTCATAATTCCAAAAACAATATAGTTATACGTACTCTTCGGAAAAATATTTTGCATACGGCGAACCTTTCTGAACAGCAAATGCGTAGCCCGCAGGAACAAATTTTTCTTTTAACATTGTGAATTGACAAGATTCCGTCATCCACATGTGTCCAGTGGGTACGTCAGCGATAAAACCATAATCTTCCGTCATCACTTTATGTTTGTGTACCTCCGAATCTGGATTCAAAGTCTGTGGATCTGTTCTATTGAACTCAACTATTCCTTGCCATATATCCTTGAAGTCAGATAAATTTGAATTCTACAAAATTAAATATATATATTAACTAAATTCTAATTTAAATAAATACATATATTAGCTGCTTTGACATAAAACGGACGTCAAAACTAGTGTTGTTCCTGTTACATATTTGATTTGAGTATCGTGAGAAAACAGAACATTGAAGTTCTAAAGGGGCGAAGGATAGAACTGTAGTCACGCCCAGAGTCAACCCTTAGACGATCAAGGCTAAACAAATATGTCTATCAAGGGTAGTGCATATCGGTATTGGACACCTTAATTAATGATATCTTATAATAATAATACTAACAATAATTTAATATAAACCCGTGTAACTTACTGACAATATGACAATAGTGTAATATAAACACCGTGTAACTTACTGACAATAGCGTAATATAAACTCCGTGTAACTCACTTACAATATAAACTACGTGTAACATACACACAGTGTAACTTACTGACAGTAGTGTAATATAAACACCGTGTAATTTACTGACAATAGTGTAATATAAACTCCCTGCAACTTACTGACAATAGTGTAATATAAACACCGTGTAACTTACTGACAATAGTGTAATACAAAGACCGTGTAACTTACTGACAATAGCGTAATATAAACACTGTGTAACTTACTGACAATATAAACTCCGTGTAACTTACTGACAATATAAACTATATGTAACATACACACGGTGTAACTTACTGAGAATATAAACTACGTATAATATTAACACGGTGTAACTTACTGAAAATAGTGTGATATAAACTGAGCCATCTATGGTTCCCCACTTATACTCATCTTGGGATACCATTTCTTTCAGGGAGTCAAACGGTAAATCCTTTTCATTTACAGTGAGTGATGCGATTAGGTTACCGCTGTATGTAGCCACGGATATCAAGCAAAAAATCCACCAACAGGCTATCAAAGATCGTCCAGACACAGATGCTGACAAACTTGGTCCACCTGATAAAAGTCAAACAGATTCAATTACAACACAATATGAAAACCAATGTTAATATGACCAACTGTCTGGATAGTCGATATAACTTTTACAACACTTTAGATAAATATTGAGAGAAATGCGTTTTAAACGTTCACTCGACACAAACTAGGTTATTTCTTGCTTAACATAAAGTTCAATTTTCTTTCAATAATTTATTCGCGCATATAGATCTTCAGCAGTTTGTGTGTTTGGGATGAGGTGGGTGAAGAAAACCCACGAGGTTGGACTCAACGACAGACCGTATAATGCAACAGCCACGCTTCAACATGTCAACTACCCAACACTTTAATAAGTGGATGCAAATAGTTTCTTTGCAAAACATTTTAAACATTTTCTTTATAATGAATAATTTCTTTTAAAAACCTGAAATAGTAACGTACCTTGAGCCAGCATGGCGCCAAATAAGTAGAGCATAGTACCCTGAAGAGTTGGTGGCACTTTCTTCGATCGCAAATAAAAGGGATTAAACTGTTCTATGGTATACAGCAATACGGATATAACACAGAATGTTGCAGCTAGACAGATATGAACCTCAATTTTAAACGGTTCCACCAACTTTAACCATTTATTACGATTCGGGTCTGGTAGTCGGAAGACAACAGCATTGTATGTGTAGTAGAATGGCGTGATGAAGTCTATGACTTGGTGGCGTTCCATTGAAACGGATAGAGGACCGACTAATAACTCTACTTCCTACAATAGTAGAGAGGGAGAGAGATAGAGATAGATAGATAGAGAGGGAGCGAAAGAGAGAGGGAGCGAAAGAGAGAGGGGGATAGAGAGAGAGATAGAGAGAGAGGAAGAGAGAGACAGGGGATAGCGAGAGGGAGAGAGGTTGAGAGGGATAGAGAGAAAAAAAGGGGGGGGGGAGAACAGAGAGTGGCATTGGCTAAGAATATGTTTCGAAATTTTCAATTCATGATATCGAGGTAAATAGTGATGGCAAACGAGCTATTTATGGACTGTTAATCGTTTTAGTCATTCTACTATCATATTACCCGCCTAACAAGTTGACCAACCACACCAGTCCAGCTACCATTATTAACTCTTCCCCATTCTCCATCTTCTGGTTCACAGAGCACGACACTGGCCATAGAAAACAATCAAAATATAAATAATTAACTCTTCGCTATTCTTCATCGCCTGGTTCAGACAACACGACGTGGATAACAGAACACAATCAAAAGTAAGCAATTAACTCTTTCCCATTTTCTATCTTCTTGTTCACAGAGAACAACACCGATTATATTTATAACAAAAACAATAGTCACATTTGGTATTTTGTTTTCTTCCTAACTTACATTATGCTCCGAAATTCCAATTGATTAATCATAAGGTTTTATTGGATATAAGGCAAATGAGTTATTAAACAGGAGATATATTCCACGAATCGGTGATGAAGGTCTCTGTCATAGCATAGTTTGAATTCACATAAATAAAAGACAAACTGGATTTAACATTGCATTCAAGCATAATAACCAACACGAAAATACTAGAGACACATTAAGTCGTTATCTATAATTTAGTCCTAAAATTATGAATTAAAATGTAAAATAGTGTTTATTTATCTAAAATTATAAAATTGTATTGGCCTGAAATAAAATATAAATCGTTATTTCTTTACCTAAAATTTAAAGCTGCTTGAAGAACATGCAGTATATCATAGGCATATCCATTGTACTGTAAACTTCCATTGATAGATGGTAATCGTCGTGTAAACATCTGCCACTGTAATTAATAATATATCTATAATAATATATCTATAATATCTAATATATCTATAATAGTTGTCACTGTAATTAATAATATATCTATAATAGCTGCCACTGTAATTAATAATATATATATAATAGCTGTCACTGTAATTAATAATATATCTATAATAACTGCCGATGTAATTAATAATATATCTAATAATAGGTACCACTATAAATAATAATATATTTATAATAATATATCTATAATAACTGCCGATGTAATTAATAATATATCTAATAATAGGTACCACTATAAATAATAATATATCTATAATAATATATCTATAATAGCTACCACTGTAATTAATAAATGCATGCACTATATCTTAGAATGCTGTATTGATACTTACCTGGTTTGTAGTCGCTTTAAACACTCTTTGATTAAAACCAAACTTTGTATTAGGAAATATAATAACATCAGGATATAGATTAACATGGTGTGTATAATTAACATGACCTACTCTACTCAATACTCTTCCTTCTCTTTTATATAATAACGTATATATTTCAGCTCTCCAACAGTCACTCAACCTTGTCAGATCCTGGAATACAAGATATAGGTTGTCAATAGTAACGTATATACTCAGCTCTAGAACAATAACTCAACCTCTCTTAGATGCTGTAATACAACATATTGGTTGCAAATTCATTAAAATATAGATCTATATTTCGTTTCGTTTTTTATACTTTCGATGGCCTACACTACATGAAGATGTAACAAGTTATAGTGGGAGTTCACGTCAGGTGTCAAGTAAGCGGCATTTGACCCAATCAGAATCGATGTTGCAAGTGGCTATGCTTTCATTTGCTTTGATTGCTATCGCTGCAAATGTCTACCCACAGTTCCGCACAAAAAAGGTCAAGCACACGATTCGACAGACTGACGCCTAATTTCAAGCAGAACACGAATGTGGTAAAATGATATTTTGAACTATAAAAACGAAACGAAATAGGATCTGTGTTTTAATCAGATTGTATAGGTTGCCAATAGTAACGTATATATTCAGCTCTCCGACAATCATTCAACATTGCCAGATCTCGTAGGAGAAGAGGATGAACATCTACATACAGGGGCGATTCTAAATAAACTGTACTTCTTTAAACCTAGGGTCAGACCCTGTCGCATTCCAATTTATGAGCACTCTCTCCTTTAATGGACAGGAGCGGCATTAAAGTTCCACAAACATCAATTTAACAGATATGCAGCGTTGCTTTGGAATTGTAGTGGAGGTCGGGCTTCTACTGACCAGAAATATATCGTTTCCGAGAGGCGTCTGAGCTCAATCTCTAACTTTTTAAGACACAGCTATTAGGTTGACTAACAGGTATTACCAAACACAATAACAGACAAAGTAAGAGCATTCTGTTTTTATAGAACAGTTTGTAGGGCCTTTAACAGTGTGAGGAAGCCAAAGGACTCAGGGAAACCCACGAGGATGTACAGGTGATCCTACTCACGTCATTTGACTCAATGACAGACCTTATGATACCATTCGCCCCTCCCCCCCCCGAAATGCAAGCTAACCATTCGCCCCTCCCCCCAGAAATGCAACCTAGTAACTTACCTGTTTCAGTGTGTTATAAACTCGTTCCGTCATAATATCATCGTCTAGCATCATGGTATTAACACGGGTTTGGATGTTCTTCACAAATTTCTGAAAGTAGGAACATGAATGATATAAACTTAAAATATTATAGTCACCTGTCACCTTGAAAGTAGGAACATGAATGATATAAACTTAAAATATTATAGTCACCTGTCACCTTGATATTAATACAGTTTTGATAACCTTCATGAATCGCTGAAAGGATGAACATATCATCACCGTCTATCATCATGGTATTAATCTGTGTTCTGACCATCTTCACAAATTGTTGAAAGGACCAGGAATCAACTCGTCAAGTGGCCCTTTTACTGTTGACAACCACCCAGGCCAACTTGAATCAACAAGTAAATATGTGCTATAATAACCATTCGGTTCCCCACCTTTTGTATGTATTCACATTTGACGCCAAACTTATAAATAATGACGTGGGCTATTAGTTGTCGTTTTAATTTCAATAAACACAGACTTACATTAATAGCGAACATCTGGCCAGTAAAAGGTAAATTAACAACAGCTAGATTATCTATCTTCAACTGGCAGCCATCTTGTAGAATTGTTTCACCATCTTCATCAAAAACCAGCCATTTTGAAAAAGCAGCGAAACCCGTGGCTCCTTTATTATCTTCGTCAAATAGTTCCACCTGGCATACATAACATTTGTAGTAATTAAATCAAATGGGGTTTAAGGTTCTACTTTCTGTATCAACTAGGTAAATATCAAGATGGTCATACTCTGTGTCCGGAATGATCAATACGAGAGGGCCGGGGCGGTTCCTTCTGAATATGATAACTCGTATTTCGATCTTTAACTGGTACTACTATATATATAACAAACAGAGTATGGACAAATACATAAATACCTGATAATTTCAACCCAAGCATTGTTCATCAAGGATTCGGAATTTAGTCAATGGACGGGGTTTCTTAACAAAGCCAAAAATTATATTAAATGTTTTTTTTATTTCGTATGTTTCTTCAGAAATGATTTGGGGTGTTTTTGATCCCGGATTAATGTTTTAGCTTTCAGTCACCGGGCTATTTAATATTGTACCTGATATAAGATGGCTTTACCTGGTGTGCTTGATGTAAGATGGTTTTACTTGGTGTACTATTGTTTTACCTGATGCAAGATGGTTTTACCCGATATAAGAATGTTTTACCTGCATGTAAGATGGTTTACCTGATGTAAGATGGTTTTACCTGGTGTAAGATGGTTTTAATACAGGTTTGAGAACACATCAACAACATATTTCTGGTTTCATATTCTGTCATATTGTAAATTGTATTCAATAAATCTGTATAACTGTCTGATCCATTCCGCAGTTCATCAATATTATACATGATAATACCAATATCTAACATGGTCGTTAATTCCTGGACGGTAAACCCTGTAAGATATCAAACATGATAATACCAATATCTAACATGGTCGTTAATTCCTGGGTAATAAAACCTTTTAGAGAGTTTAATACAGACATCTAACATGGTCGTTAATTCTTGGATAATAAACCCTGTAAAATATCAAACATTATTATAACAACATCTAACATGGTCGTTAATAATTACATTATAATCCGAACATCGTAAGATTCGGTAACACGCAGACTGCCCGCAAGAACACGGGAGAGAATCTTGTATGTGCAGGACAAAAGGTCTCTACGGCCAATCGGCGATCTTCTACGGTGTCGAACACATGCAAGTGACGCCTAAGTCTCACACGCCGGTTTACTAAAATTTCCCGTGACTGTCCGTAGTAGCACGTACGACGGGTTGTGAGCAAGTAACCAGGGTAACCTATCAACTCTGCCTACTTCTATTGTCATCAAGTAACCTATCAACACAACATTATATCTATTGTCATCAAGTAGAGAAGGTAACATAGCAACGCTACCTACTTCCACTGTCATCACGTAACCATGGCAACCTATCAACTCTACCTACTTCTATTGGCGTCGTACAGGATAATCATATTCTTCCATCCCAGATCTCCAATGACGGACGCCATTATTTTGAAAGTATTCAACGCATCTCTGGTATACACACAGAAGTCCTCCATCGAGTTCTGGTCAATATTTCCCTGTACATCACACGATTCAGTTATGGGTGGATTTTGTCCTGGTGGTGTTAAGCTGATGCAGCTATGCGAGAAATCGGTTGGTAGAACGGTTTCCAGAAAGTTCGATTCCTCACACAAACCATTTGTAAATAACCATACATCGTAGGATTGGTTAAAGAATAAATTGGCTAGGAAAAAACCGAAACACTAATGTAAGCTAAAAGTCACAATACGATTACGAAATAAAATGAAATACAGTGTTCCGCTCCGAAATGGGCTAATGGAGACGAACAATACGATTACATTATTGAAATATAACGGGGATGTTTCTGTCTACGTAAAGAACTACCGGACACCAGCGAAGGTTTCAAAACTTGTTGACTAATAGGCTGGTTTTTTACTTCTGCTTCCACAATAATCAATATCGCAGACTAATCCTCCAAAGTATGAAATGAAATAGGGTTTAACGTCCTACTGTCATGGAGGTCATACAGTGTGCTATGGGGACAATTTTGCCGGACAGCCTACTCTAATATCGAACTCCAACTACCAAGGAACCTTTTACGTGCACGCCAAGGGATCTTTCGTCCAATCCGACCGATTAAACATCTGTCCTTGTCAGGACCTCCGTCCTAATCCTCAAAGCCTTACCGTATCCCTGATGCAACACTCCGATTTTGGTGATCACAACCGATTAATATTTAATCTTTTTATCAGTTTGAGTACAATTAGATTCTGTGATACATTTTTTAAAACAAATATGTCCGCTCGTCGTTTCAAGCCAACCTATTTTTGGATTTGCGATGTATCTGAGGTTACATCTAAATTAATTATACCCATGGTTTTAATTTCAGGCGTCATGTACATATATTTATTAAAACCCGCCGTTACGGAAATCTACAATCTCTGTATTGATGCCCTGGCGATATCAGAGTTCTAGTAGATCTATTTAACCCTACTATTTGATTTATTAAAACCCCACCGTTACGGAAATCTGGAACCTCTGTACCGACGCCCTGCCAATCCATGACTGCTACAATTTCGTTATTTGGGCCAGTAATTTCATAGGTGTGGCCTTGTTGAGTATCGCCATTTAAAGTATCCAGTAACACTGAAATTACAACAATGACGGGTATCATACATGAGGCAGGATGTGATTACTCTTTCTAGAATATCTTGTATCAGGTCTCACAAGACAACTAATAACAAAATCTATTTTGATACTTGAGACAATACGGACATTTCACAGTCGTTAACATTACATCGACCACAGACACCCGTCGAACACATCCCGTAAATGGAAACATCTGATTTTAATACGGATATATATTTCGTTTCTTTGAGATATGGCCGGCTGTAGTGGACGATCGCGTCAGGGTGTTTGTAAGAGGGGTTTTTGACCCTATGACGGTGATTAATCAATCAGTGTTGACGCGTCTAGTGGTTTACCCACAGTTCCGTGCACAGCACGCCAAGAAGGCGCTGTAACAGACCGTTCCCTTGGTTAATTACCCACTTCAAGCCCTCACATCACCAAGAACGCGGATTACAGAACAACTCTTCTAGATCCTAGTGTAGTACAGACAAGTAAAACGAAATTTTGGATTATGAAAAAACAAAACGAAGTAGGAAAAAAAATGAAACGAAATGAAATATGGTTTAGCTCCGACTGGTGTAATGAAGGACATACGCCATACAGTGCGCTATGAGGAAACTTTGCCCGGGCATTGGCACTATGCTCTACTCTTATATCGAATTCCAACTGCCAAGGGATTTATTACGTGCACGCCTATGTATACAAGGGTCCCCAGTTTTCCTTGTCGAACCCCCTCCCCGTTCTGCATCACTGACATGGGGAAACCACGCCGTAAAGTAACGTATTAGGATCTGTGTTTTAATCAGATCTTAAATTTAAAGTATGTTCCACTTCAATAACAGAACAAACCCTATTAGTTCAGCAAAAATAATTATAGCAGATTTCCGCAAACAATTAAAGACAGTCACAATACAATGAATGGGAAACTACATGCATATTTTATTAGGATGCGTATCCAAGAGACAACATGTATTAAACTGTATATTAATTAGAATTTGCGTAATATATTGAATCTGCTCTTTGACTAACGGCGTCGTGCAGCATCAATATAACCACGCAAATTGCTCTCAACCTTTCTCTTCGATTCCTCGGCTGTACGTGACAAGGAGCAGGGTCGCCTTTCCAACCCCGTGGGTTTCTCCGGGTCCTCCGATTTCCTCCCTCTACTTATAAAGACCCCTACGCGAAATGAAATTAAACCGTATGTTAGTTCCGACATGACCTAGTTTGTGTCGAGTGGACGTTAGTGAGATCCCGTAAACACATTAGCGAGCACTTAAAAGAAATCTTGACGCTTGGAATTGGAATAAGCGTCAGGACAAAGTTTCTACGATAGTTCACCCCCAACCAGCGCCCCCTTTTCGAAAGTGTTGTTGGTGTTTTTATATGTATGACATGAATGCAGTTTGACCTACCTATTTTCAGGGTACGGTTTGTATAAGATTCACAGCAAATGAAAAAAGCTGAGAGTAATACTGGCCACCATTTCAAATACGACATTTTACAGCCTGGATGAGCCTGGATAAGTCTGCCTTAATAAGCCTGTAAATTATATAAAGGAACAATAACGATACTATGGGCCAGGAAATGACCGTGCAGTTCGGTGAAATTCAAAAATGTAATTTACCAAAGCGATGCAGAATTGTTCAAAGAAGAAGCATGCCAATCGATCGGACTTGAATTGATGGAGCCTTGGGATTTTTACGAAGACTCTCGCCCCAGGAACAAACTTACATGAGGTTTAACATCCTACTGTTCTGCTCCGAACTGGGCTAATGAAGACGGGCATTCACCATAAAGTGTGCTTGAGGGTTTTTTGCCCGAACAACGGATTCAAAAAGCCTACTTTTATATCGAATTTCAAAAGGACAGCTGTCTAGTCGTTCGGATTGGACGAAAAACCAAGGTCCCCTGTACACATTGACATGCACGTAAAAGATCCCTTGGCAGTTGGAATTCGATAAAAGAGAAGGCCGTAGCGCCGCTGTCTGGGCAAAATTTTCCTCATAGCAAACTGTATGCCCGTCTTCCATTAGGCCAGGTTAGGTGCAGAACAGTAGGACATTGAACCCCATTTCATTTCATTTCACATGTCATCTAGAAAACTTTTTCAATAAAAAAATATATTTACCTACATAATAAAAAAATATACAATTAACATCCGACAGAATCAAATCCATAATGACATTTCACACAACAAATGTTTTTTTATAGCCAGATCTAAACATAAGATATACAACTGGAATTCTAATCATTTGCTTGAAGACTTAAAGGGACAATAACACTCTTGCTGGCTTGGCAGCTCCAGAAAATGAATAATAGCCTTATTCTAAGTACTAGATGTTTAAGTGTCCTACCTGTTGCGTAAATTATCCATTACATACTATTTTACTTGTCCAGGGGGTTCGAAACTATTTCAAACTCCAAGTCACATTTGAAAAGGTTTACGTTGGGCTTTTCAAATCATTTAGTTGAATTTTTCCAATTTTTCAAATTAGGTGTGTTAAGATGAAATTTGCATCATCAATTAATTGGAATATTGTAAAATAATACAATTTGTTGACCAGAATAAAGATTGGGACATATTATTCAGTTACAACAAGAGTGGTGTTGAGCCTTAAAAGCGCGTATGGCTCTATTCTTTGGGGTGGGGAGAGAGAGTAATGGAGTCTACACGACTCAAACTAAGCCATTTCGGGACTACGATATGGTTCAATAGGGGTCTTTATAGAGAAACCGGGGGACCAGGAGAATACCAAAGAGGTTGGACAGGTGACCCTACCACTTGTCACGTACAACCGACAGAATCGAAACCACGCCACTTGACTTAATGACAGACTTTGTGACATTACGCGCACGCGGCAACCATTCGGCAAGCCACCCCCCCACCTCTATCTAAAATAGACAAAATTGGGTATAAAAGCACATAATAATGTAATATGAATGTATATTTAATTTCTAAAATCATTTTTAATCAATTATTATGATACTGTCGTTTGTGAATCAACCATCACTAATATGTTTTTCTTTCTTCATTACAAATTTAGCGCGTAACCTTACAATACACGACCTAATGTTCCTTATTGGATCCCATATCTTCACGGAGAGAGAGAGAAATTGGGTTTAACGTCCACTCGACACAAACTAGGTCATTTTGGGACTAAAATATGGTTGCAATTTTATTTCACGTAGGGGTCTTTAGCAGTGGGAGGAAACCGGAGTGCCTGGAAGAAACCTACGAGGTTGAGAAGGCGCCCCCTATCTCCATGCCACATACGCTCACACCAGGGATCGAAACCACAGCCGCAAGCCAGAGGTGACCGGCCAGCTAGTGGTCGAAGCGCGGCACTCTAGACCACTAGACCATCACAACCCCTCATATATTCACGGAAAGATAACAACATCAATAATGATTCAAATGGATCAATATTGAATTCTAATTCGTGTTTAATTTCGAATATTCTAAAATTAATTAAGTTTGAGGTTGAGCTCCTTTAAGGAGTTATTCACCATTGTTTTAAAAAACAAACACAGGGGATGCTCGATTCACAGTTCCGGAATTAAATTCCAAAACTGGTGTCAATCGAGTGAAAAGGAGAATTTCGGAGGACAACGCATGTGCCGAGTGTATAAAAAATATTTCAACCAATCATGACAGCTGAAACATATTTTTTACTAGGAATACGTCACGATTCTAATCACTCCACCTCAGCTATCGGGACTGGCAGAACTGTGACAGGACTGAATTCCGCGTCACTCGATGGTAATTCTGTCGATTCGGGACGTTCTGGACTGTGAATCGAGCATCCCCTGAAATTTATTCCAAGGTAAAAACAGGAGCAGATAATCAAGATGTACTCTTAAATGTCAGTAGGGTTTGAGATTAACTTTCATTTGTAACTGGAAGATAAGTTTTTATCTCCAACGATACGTGTTCATCCGATGAGAAATATCGGAACATTAGATAGATGACAGACATAGATATGACCCTTACCTTTGATTAATACAGATAATACTTTTGAAAACAAGATCATTTAGTTTCGTTTAATGTCGAGCATGATGATAGTGTCGATTCCATTCACTACCATACAGAAGATAATTGCTAACGAAAAGATAAAAAGTAGGAGATTCAGGATGTAACCTTACTCATCACAGTGTTTCGTTTGATTAGACCCAATCCCACTTAACACTGCTGTAATGGAAGCAAAACAAATTTCTGTTCCAAATTATGACTGGTCAATAGTCCGACTAAACAATTAATAACCAACTGCGTACTAATATCGTTCGGCTTTAAAAAGAGCTCCAAATTTGACCAAATATGTTTACATAACGTTACGTCATGATTCATGGAATTTTTAACGCCCAATTAAACAGTGCATATGCATAGCAGAATATTGAAGAAAAATTAATTACGTGACAAACGAGGCTATCAAGAGGCTACAATGTTAACAGACTTTCGCCAAAATTTTAGGGAAGACCCCAGATTAAACGAAGGACTGTATGTTACACTATAGACCCTATATACTGTAGATGTTATAAAGTTCTGTAAGGGTCTGTTTAATATATTGGAGGTATTAGCTAGTACTAGTGACAGCAAGAACTAGGCTAATAAGAATATGTCTGGTGGTTAAAATCGGGCAATGACATCATGTCTGATAATCCAAAAAAGGTAATCCCATGAGTTAAAAACGTGGTTAGTCGCTCTCCTATGTGCCCATATAAGTACACTGTCTTGAAATCCAGGGAAGCATCTGTGCATTTGACCAATCCGATAAAGGAAGCACCTGGTCAATTTCCCGGGGCTCAATTCTGACTCATGCACGTCGTAACCTCTTTAAAAGAACGTGCGCGATTTAAGTTTCTTTAGATATCATTCGAGAGATCCAAGGGGAAGTTCATACCATGAGCTACCCTGGCTCACAGGCCGGCGGTAGGAAATAGATACCGTTGGGAGAACCCCACAGCCTTCCCGACTGAGAGGCGAGGAAATGCCACCTCAGAACACAAGCCAAGGATATTGAACTTATATTCAATAATATTGTAGTTACCTGTATTATGGATGTTAGATAGATATAAAAACATATTTAACGTAAAAAGTGTTCTAGTGTCAGTTAATTGAAGATCGGAATAATTGATCATCATTTTAAACAACGTGAAGTCCGAAGAAAACCCTAGAAGAAACGCCCTAGACGATCATTGTCCCATCTGTGACACCGTAGTGTTACAGCCTGCTATTTGGAGTCCGTGACCAGGATAGTCCCGACATTCATCACAGCCTGTAGTGTTACAGTTGCTTTTAGGGCGCCGTGACCAAGGATCGACCCTGGAAGAAACGCCTTGGAAGAAGATAAGAAGATAGGAATCCAAAGAAACATATCTTAAGGAAGAGAGTCTGCGGAAATTCAGCCAATGGGTAAATACATTTTTTCTGAAAATTTAACATGTAAATTTGTTTAATCAGACCAATTAAAATAAGATTATGATATTAATTAAGATATGTGTTAAAATCCAACTAAATAATAATAAAATACATTCATTAGTAAGTTTTGATGGACAAGGTTATAATTTTACTATGTGACTAGATAGGTATGTTAAAATTGTTAAACTAGATTTAAAGTGAGTCTAAGAGGTACGCTGCAAAAATGTTATTATTAATTAAGGTAATAGAAACGGAATAGGGACCAAAAAAAAAAGAATTAAATGATATCTCCGGTCTAAGTAGAAAATGGTGATTTTGCGCGGTTGACACAAAACTCCATGAGAATTAATCTACTTAGGTCGTAATTACATCTCAAAAGTTGATAGGGAGGTCAACGTGGTGTTTGTTTGTACATGAATGTAATGTACCTGTATGTGTATTTGTGTTTTATAGAATTATGTTAAAGTATAAACCTATGTAATCCCGAGTAGCGTTTAGGTTTTAGGGTAAAGGAAAATGCCCAAGGTAAATTTAAAACTGAATGACCCTTCTTAAATTCGAAAGGATAGCGTGTGGATCGGTATAAGGTTTTAAATAAAACGTTTAAAATGAAACAGTGTGCCTTGCAATAGCGGATAGCTTAGATTATGCAAGTGGTATAAACTGTTTCTGTATTTTCGTGTTGTTTTGTAGTGTAAGGTTTTAAACAACAGGTGCAATCAAAGTGAAACATGATTTGCGGTAATAGCGAGTCGCTTAGAAGCCATGTGTCAGTTTCAAGATTGTTCCTGTTGTTTAGTAAAACAAAATGTCCAAAGGAGAATAAGTTTAAAAGTATGTGTTAAAACATACCATGGTGAAAAATGGGTAATTTAACTTTGAATTCGAATGTGCGGTTAGCTGTCGAATAGATTTTTAATTCCCCGATGTGTCATGCGTAATGTATAAAAACCATACATAATGTCAAAGAAGAAGACATGAACTTATTAGTCAATTGTTGTATGTGTTGAAAGTAAGAAATATAATAACTTACGGTATTGTTTGGTTGTTGAAACCATGAGTATAATCCAAATTGGCCTTGAATAAATATTGATCACATTTATTTTAAGACGCCGTTTGGTATTTAAAAAAAAAATGTCAGTTGAATTCGGAAAGAAATGAATTCACGGAAAAGGCATTTAAAATGTTAAGACGAGGTATTATGTATGTTATTTAGAAATATACGGTAGCGCTGGTGTTGAAAATAGGCGTATCTGTCAAATAGGCGGCCAAATGATTAATTAAGGTCCCCAGAAGTAGACAACAGAGTTGGTACTCCTTAAGCGTTGAGGGTATACAAAAGCTGTATATAGCTCCCATGTTAAGAGGAGTGTAGTCTTACTGAAACGAAATAAAAGGAATGCCAGTATAGAGTCTGGTTTTTATAAATGAATTGCTAATGAGTACTAATGAGGTATAAAACTGTTTACTGTAACTAGTAGGTAAAACTTAGTAATGTAATGAGAGTTAAGGTTATAAATTAATTGTACAACACTAGCCCGTGATATGGTTCCAGATACAGTAGGATGTCATTCAGATAATGGCCATGTCTGTGTGGCATCTTTACTAATTTAACACTGGAAGTCAAAAAGGTAGATTAATGAGACCACGTCACAATGTTAAATTACTGATAGTGAATTGTTAAGGTAACCATGTAATTGTTTTGGCGGAAGTATAAAAGTAAAGGAAATTATAAAATTGTAATTTAATACTGTCTAGAATTCTGATGATTGATGATTAAAGAGACACATCCCAGTGTATTAATTAAAAGAAGTTAATTTTAATTAAGGGTAAGAGTTAATGAGAAGTTTAAGAAAAAATCTTAGGCATTAAACATTTAAATAAATTTTTAAATTACTTAGTTTTTGGTCTGATAACAATGACATGTTTGATTTGAGGATGAATGAATTTATCCCAACACACGTCTTCAAAAGAGGTGCTGATTGAAAATTCTTAGAAGTCGGAACCACTGACAAACGAGATACATTACTTAAAAGAAGAAGACGATGTTAGCTGAAACTGACCCATGGAAATCCAGATGGTGAATTGGTGAAGTTTAGTTAAAGTGAAACTGAACTTTAACAATATTAAAAGAAGTGTACTAATATTTTGAAATTAGGACACGTGAAGAATTTTGAACATGTTAGTTACATTTTTCTGTGTTTAGGTTAAAGTGGCAGAAAACGAACAATAGGACATGAAGTTTAGACGTGAATCAGTGTATTTATGTTATTGTAGCATGCATATCAGTGTAATGATATTATATTAGAAGTAGAACTTGAAATATTTAATGGACAAGTAGAAGTTTACTTGTGATTATTTAAACATTGTTCGCGACATGGAATGACAATTTTGAAATGTCATTCTGAAAGTATTTGTATTTATTATATTTAATGCATGCTACATAACGACGTTAATTAAGCAACTATGCTTATTTAACGCATTGCAAAGGGGCGTATGTTACACTATAGACCCTATATACTGTAGATGTTATAAAGTTCTGTAAGGGTCTGTTTAATATATTGGAGGTATTAGCTAGTACTAGTGACAGCAAGAACTAGGCTAATAAGAATATGTCTGGTGGTTAAAATCGGGCAATGACATCATGTCTGATAATCCAAAAAAGGTAATCCCATGAGTTAAAAACGTGGTTAGTCGCTCTCCTATGTGCCCATATAAGTACACTGTCTTGAAATCCAGGGAAGCATCTGTGCATTTGACCAATCCGATAAAGGAAGCACCTGGTCAATTTCCCGGGGCTCAATTCTGACTCATGCACGTCGTAACCTCTTTAAAAGAACGTGCGCGATTTAAGTTTCTTTAGATATCATTCGAGAGATCCAAGGGGAAGTTCATACCATGAGCTACCCTGGCTCACAGGCCGGCGGTAGGAAATAGATACCGTTGGGAGAACCCCACAGCCTTCCCGACTGAGAGGCGAGGAAATGCCACCTCAGAACACAAGCCAAGGATATTGAACTTATATTCAATAACATTGTAGTTACCTGTATTATGGATGTTAGATAGATATAAAAACATATTTAACGTAAAAAGTGTTCTAGTGTCAGTTAATTGAAGATCGGAATAATTGATCATCATTTTAAACAACGTGAAGTCCGAAGAAAACCCTAGAAGAAACGCCCTAGACGATCATTGTCCCATCTGTGACACCGTAGTGTTACAGCCTGCTATTTGGAGTCCGTGACCAGGATAGTCCCGACATTCATCACAGCCTGTAGTGTTACATGTAATGTTTGATTGAACGGGAAAAATAGACAACCCCCCTCAAAAGATCAAGTATCAGAAGTTAATCCAGCAATGGTCAGACAGGGTATTCTTGGCCCATTGCTTCAGGAAGAGGAAGATGGGGTGTGAAATGAAATAAATGGAGTTTAACGTCCCACTGTTCTCCTCCTAAACTGGACTAATAAAGACGGGCATACGCCATACAGTGTACTCTGAGGGAAATTTTGTCCGGACAGCGACACTACGGCATACTCTTATATCCAAATCTAACTGTCAAGGGATCTTTTACCTGCACGCAAATGTGTACACGGGACCTCAGTTTATTGTTCCTTTCCGAACGACTTGACAGTTGTCCTTGTCAGACCCTCGGATCGACACCCGACGTCCAGGCTAGCGAGCAAGCGCCTTACCCACTTAGCAACGTGATCCGCGAAATGGGGTGTGACCAGCGTATATATGTACGGACAAGACACAATGCGCAAAATTACATTTCTATTTTGATATAAACCTATTAATACTTAATTACTTCTAATTTCAAAATGCAAAAATATGTCTTTTTAAACACATAATGGTTACATTTTTTTTCAAAAAACAATATGACCCACCTTAAGCAACAATCAGACACATGCTTATTTTTAATTTGTTTTCTGTCGCCATCTTAATTCAGTTCTTTAACTGATCTTCGCCATTTCCATCCCATAATTGTAAATCTCCACCTCGCCGAATTATGCATCTCCTTATTCCCTGACAGTGATCGTTTTCCCAGGCTAAAATCCCGCCATCAAAAATGAATAATTTCATAATAATGGTTTCATCGGCATGGAACAGGAACTTCAATTCACGGGACATCAGGAAGCAACTAGGGTCTACAAGGTGTATTATGCATGATGCATAGCGAACGGTTAGACCTATCACCCGTTCCTTAAGCATCTGTACCGTCTTCATCTCGAATCCAGCAACAACGGGGAAACACATCGGATCTACTGCGTGCATTGTGCAAGATGCGTAATAAAAGGACACGCCGTAGGATCCGCTCCATAAACGACCGTACGCACCATAGTGCCGAATCCAGCAACTGACCTCGAGACACCAAACTGACGAAACTCAGAAGGTTATTCCGTTAAATACAATTTTTATCAATCAAAGTAACATACTGTTTATATTTATCATCAACTTATTTAAAACGCGTTTGTCCGTTTCTTGTCAACTGTAGTCTGTGATCCATCTGTATTTACCATTAGATAATAGGTATTTGTTGAAATTGTCAAATTTATGATTTACAGAGTTCCATATCAAATTCCAGAGCCCACAATCTACTTATTTGGACCTATCCTCTTTTGTTTAGTCATTTTCTCTTTTTTTCTCCGTCGAGTTCCTGCTTTCTAGCATTCTATCGTTAATGGAATCGACAATACCTCTGCATATATGATCAAACATAAAAACATAATCTAGTTTTCAAAGGTACTATCTCAATTACGCAATATTAAGGGCCTTATCTCATAGATCAATCCCTAGGCATTTCTCATTTGATGAATGCATCCTTCAGATACAATGGCGTCGTATCAGTTTATTTTCTACCCTAATTATATATAAGAATACTGGCAGATTTTTTGCCTATTCAAATAGATATTAATGGTTTTTTCCATTTTTTTAAAAGAAAAAACCCAATGTTGAATAGCTAATTTAATTACTCAAATTAACGTATATATTGAAAGAAAAGATATAAGTTCAATACCGTTTAGTTATTTTTTCTTTGGGTTTAAATTTGACTATAAGAACCAATGGTTCTATGAAATGTCATTGTGTAGTTGTTCCTGACGACCTGACGGCGTTCAGTGTGGATATTTCTTATCATAAAGGTAAAAATATACTTATTTTAAGGTTTTATAGATCTTAGAGATGGGTCATGGGGACCACAGCGTTTGTTTAGTTTGGGGCTTTTCGAGTACGGTTCTCTTTTATCGGATGTGGTGTCTTGTTATATTTATAAATAATAACTTATTCTGATATAGCGCATTACAATATACATAGAATAGCTCATTCTCAGTGCCGGACTGGGCCCACCTGTCTACCTGTCCGAGACAGGTGGGCCTAAGCTCATTTAAAAAAAGTGGGCCTAAGCCTCTATAACGAAAAAAGAAAAAAAGAGAAAGAAAAAAGAAAAAAAAGAAAGGAAAAAGAGAGGAGAGGGGAAGAAAAGAAACAAGGAAGGGGAGGACAGGACACAGGACAGGAGAAAGAAAAGATAGGAAGCTTTGGTCTGAAATGCTTGGAAAATGGGTTTGCGGTTGTCAATTTTCAAAATTTGCCTGAGGGGTGAACCCACTCAGATCCCCCTCGGACGCTCGCGCCCTTTCGGCGCGCTCATGGCGCGCCTTCGGTACGTACTTGTTGGCCTTGGTCAATGACCTGACAGGTGGGCCTTCTGTCCGGCACTGATCATTCTGCACACAGAGATCTATCTACTTCATACCTCGAGTATGGATCTCTGTACTAAATGGCCGCCATATCCCAGAATTAGTACGCTGTTTTGTAACACACAAAGATAAAATAAACCTTTTCACTCTTATTGAATGGATGCAGAATTAATACTTCTCAAAATTCTCGCAGTATACATAGTGCTTTCGACTAAAATCGTCCATTTAGGACTTAAAAATGTCGGACAGCTAGCTTAGAGTCTGTCTCAAACGGCGTTTTACATAGTTGTGGGTAAATTATTTCAACATTGCTAATCAGGGATGGTAATACTCTTTGAATAAAAACGTTCTTAACGACGATTTAAAGGACTCGTATTTTTGTTATTTCCCATTGTAAAAGGTAATTCATTCCAAGCCTTCGGTGCGCTGTACATAAATGCTCTATCCCCGTATGTTTTCTTTGGCTTCATAGTTGGCAAAATGAGTCTGATAGCTTCTGATGACCTTTTTAAGCGTTTCGATGTTTGGTTACAAAGGATATCTTTTAAATACACAGGAGCGGAAGGATCGAAAATTGATCTAAAGGTTGAACATAAAATATAAAAGCGACATCTTAAAGCGGCATCTGGGGAGCCAGCATAGGTTGCGAAGAATGGGAGTCTGATGACAGGTGTAGGTGTTGTCCTTACTGTTTAACGTCCACCCCGTAGGAGGATGCGTAGTACCCGCAGTAAACCCACGAGGGTTCCCCAAGGATGCGTACTTGTAAGAACCATACCGTGAAAAGTAAACGGAAAGCCGCTGTCTGCGCAACAGTTCCCACATAGCAATCCGGGGATTTGCCACCCCTGGTGCAGGGCGGAGGGCCTGACAAGGGCTGCTGTCTAGTCGTTCGGATGTGACCAAAAACCGAGGTCCCGTGTACACGTTGGCGTGCTGGTAAAAGATCCTTTGACAGTTGGACAGTTAAAAGAGTAGGCCGTACTGTCGCTGCCTGGGCAAATTTCCCTCATAGCTCACTGTATGGCGTACGCCCGTTTTCATTAGGCCAGGTAAGGACCAGAACAGTAGGACGTTAAACCCCATTTCGTTTCATTTTATTTCTTTACGTCATTAAATTAAAATTGCCAAGTAGCAAGTAAACATTTATAATTGGCCATGAATTAATTATAAATCGCGTTACATATTAAAATCTATATTACAGATATGAACTGTAGAGCCATGCACACATTAAGGTTTAGACAATATTTTATTTCGTGTATGGCATATACATATAACTTGCGGGGGTTGGATGGCTGAATGGTTAGTACGTACGCGCTGTATCACAAAGCATGTCATTGAGTCAACTGGAGTGGTTTCGAATCCCCGGTGGTACGTGACAAGGAGTAGGGTCGCCTGTCAAACCTCGTGGGTTTTCTCCGGGTGCTCCGGTTTCCTCCCGCTGCTAAAGACCGCTACGCACAAACAAATTATTGAAATAAAATTAAACCATATGTTAGTCATGAAATGACCTTGCATGTGTCGAGTGGATGTTAAACCCCATTTCTCTCTCTCATACAACATGCTGAAATAACACCATGAGAGCGCTTGGTAACGGTGAGAGTATCCTCATTTAATGACTGCACGTTACAATTAATCAGCATAGTAATATACAATCAACAAAGTTCTTTGTTGTAAAATATGTGTATAGTATGTGTATTGATTTCCTATAATATACTCTTATAATTGACAGGTTCATTCAAACCGTAAACTGGTGAACATGCCGTTTTTAAAATGGTGGCCATTATTACTCTCAACATTTTTCATTTATTGTGAATCTTATGAAAACTATACTCTGAAAATAGGTAGGTCTGTTTTTTATCATAGATACAAAAATCATCAACTGCATGTTGCGGGTGGAGTGGGTTATCATTGAAATGCCAAGCGAGCGAGACTATCACTACTGATTCATCATCGTACATCTGTGGCCAGACGAAACAAATTACATGTTTATTAGTATTGCTAGACGTGTTGTAGGGAACTCCCGTACTACGCAGATTTTAATTTTATTGAAGCTTCAAGCTCACACCGTTGTACGGTGCTACTACGGGCATGCCAGCAGTCTACGGTGTAAATTTTAGTCAACCCATGTGTGAGACTTACGCGTCACCTGAGTGTTGTCCGCACCGTAGATTAGCAGGCCCCTAGCTACCCAAAAAATGTTATTCGGGGGTGGGGGGCAAGGGCTTCTTGGGGCACGGATGTAACTACAAAGGCACTATGTAAATGACAGGAAATCTCAATTTTGAGACAGAATTTTCGATATTGGCGTATTATCATATTTTGATATGAACATTATAAAAATTTAGAGTAAGGGTAACGGCTTTAGCGCACCTATGTATGAGAAAAACGAAAAGTTCGGAATCGGGTTCGTGTGCGACTTGTTTGAATTTCGAAGCTTGCGGGCTTGAATAAATTTCATCCCAATCGAGACGCCTACAACCTCCAGATGCTTGTATTAGGGCGTCCCAACAATCTTGGTATTATAGGCGTCTTACTGATTAAGTCGCGGGTGTCCATCAAATCTTACTCGGCGCTATGCATTATGTGCGGCCCGACAATCATATCTTGTCATCAAGTCATTATGGACAGCCCCTGTGTAAATAAGGAACGCCATCGATTACGCCGATTTGGGTTCCCCATCAATCAAGTTACCAAGTTTCTTTGGACTGGTGTAAGAGCTTCTAAACCCTACGAGGTTTGCGTCTTAAAACGCGTACCGGGATTGTGAGCTAGGCTAAATCACAGATTTGCATTCAATACTTTCTGCCAAAACTGTAATCTCTAATCAGTTATGTTGTGCCAAATGCGCGATGAGTACAAATTGAAAGGCTGTCATTGGGCTATTCTTGTCTACTTTGGTAGTCTTCCCTTGTGGGATATGCTTAGCCGCGTTCACCCAGTCGCTCCATCACAAATGGCTCCCAAAAACATTCAGTGGGAGGAAACCGGAGTGCCCGGAGGAAACCCACGGGGTTGAGAAGGCGCCCCGCCCCTATCTCCATGCCACATATGCTAACACTAGAGATCGAAACCACAGCCGCAAGCCAGAGGTGACCGGCCAGCTAGAGGTCGTGTTCTGCAGGTGTCTGTGGTCGATGTTATCTTAACGACTGCCCTCATATATGTTATAAATATTATCAGAAATACCGGTAACTAATTGGAAAATGAGGAAGTCAGTTAGATTACAAATATAGTATTACAACAGATTGTCTCGTGAGAAGTGATACTAGATGTTCTAGGAAGAGTAATTACATCCTGCCTCGCGTATGATACATACCATGTGTACCAGGAAATAGTACTTACCCTCTGCCTCGTGTATGATCTCTGTCAATACTGTTACTGATATAGTATTAGACTATGTATGATACCTGTCCCTACTGTTATTGTTAATTTCAGTGTTAATGGATACTTTAGATGGCGATACTCAACAAGGCCACACCTATGAAATTACTAGCCCAAATAAAGATTTTTTAGCAGTCATAGATTGGCAGGGCGTCAGTACAGAGGCTCCAGATTTCCGTAACGGTGGGTTTTTAATAAATAAAATAGTAGGGTTAAATATATACTATTCAAAAAAAGTAGGGGATATTTGATTTTGGGGGCATAATACTAAAATATGTAAATGACTACGAAAAAAGTCACTATAGAACCTAACAGAAGAAACATTTCCAGTTACATGTGACGCCCAAACGCACCAATAGCTACCGCATGGAATGCAGGTGATGCTTGGGATCATCATTGGGGTCCAACCCAAGATTTGCACGACTCTGACTTTGAATGTTACAGTCATTGTGGCATTGAATTCCAGGGTGGAAACATCAGTTTAATTGTTTTAGTGACCATAAAACAAATTTTGATATGCGTCGGCTTACCCAAAATGAAAGGTTACGTGCCCTTGGCATGCTACAGATCGGCACAACACAGGCGGTTGTGGCGCGGACGATGAATGTTTCTCAGTCTGTCATAAGCAGGCTATGGTCCAGATACCGTGATACACAATCTGTACAGGACAGACCACGCTCAGGTCGACCAAGGGCGACAACTCAAGCCCAGGATCGATTTATCCGTACCTTGGCCTTGAGAAATCGTGTCATCACAGCAAATCAGATCAGCGCTCGTCTTCAAACAGACACTGGTGTGAGAGTGAGTGGCCAGACGATTCGGAATCGACTGCATAGGGGTCACCTTCGCGCCCGACGTCCTCGCGTGATCCCTTGTTTGAGAGATCATCACATTCAGGCAAGACGTCGTTGGTGTAGGGATCGTCAACACTGGGATAATCGACGCTGGAGCAATGTGATGTTTTCAGATGAGTCAAGGTTCACTGTTGATTTTTTGGACAGATGTGGGAGGGTTTGGCGTCGTCGAAACGAGCGCTTCCAAGACGTTAACGTCATCAGACATGATCGATTTGGGGGTGGTTCTGTTATGGTGTGGGGAGGCATCACTGTTGCTGGAAGAACGGCTTTACATGTTGTTGCAGGGCGTGTTACAGGCCAGTACTACCGGGACAACATCTTGGCAGTCCATGTTGTGCCGTTCGCACGACGTTTCATCTTCCAGGATGACAACGCAAGATGTCACAGGGCCAGGATCGTTACAGGTTACCTCCAACAACAGAACATCACCACATTACCTTGGCCAGCACTGAGTCCCGACCTCTCCCCCATCGAGCATGTCTGGGACATGCTTGGACAGAGGTTACGTCAACGTCAACAACGTCCTGCCAATGTCCAAGAACTTGCTGCTGCGTTGCAACAGGAATGGGACAATCTGGACCAAAATGACCTTAGACGTCTCATTAGGAGTATGCCACGTCGGATCAATGCTTGTTTGGCAAACAGGGGAGGATTTACCCGTTACTAACTTTGTTGTGATGCCGTGGTAACTTTGCTGTTTGACCCCGGGTATCATTTTACCCTTATAATGGTCAGTCTGTGCCTTACTTAGTCTAACGATCATTTGGAATAAATCGATGAATGTGAACTTCATTTCATTTTGTCATTTGTTTCTTCGTCAGTTTCATTAGGTGACTTTAATAACACTTAAAAATCAAATATCCCCTACTTTTTTTGAATAGTAAAATGGGGAACCGTGATCTTCTCGATCAACATTGGGATTCCACACAGGATCAGGTTAGCGAACCAACGTCCTAGGGAGAGGGGGGGGGGGCTTTACATAGGCTAATTCTGTTCCCCAATCTCATTCAGAAACCCTGAATAAATATATTGTTTATAAAAAACCGTTCTACTCACTAAGCCACCATGGCCCTACATTCAGTGTTGGCACCCACTCCGTATCGTTCAATAATGTAATCGTAGTGTGAATTCACATCAAATTTGATATTACCACCTATGATGTAATTTAACATGCCCATGTTTCGTTTTTAGCCAGATCAGTTTTTAACCAATCCTACGATGTATGGTTATTTACAAATGGTTTGTGCGAAGAATCGAACTTTCTTGAAAACGTTCTACCAAGAGATTTCTCCTATAACTGCATCGGTGTACCAACACCAGGACAAAAGCCAGGCATTACTGAATCGTGTAATATACAGGGAAATATTGACCAGAACACGATGGAAGACTTCTGTGTGTTTGCCAGAGATGAGTTGAATAAAATCAAAATAATGTCGTCCGTCATTGAAGATCTGGGGTGGAAGAATGTGGTTATTTTCTACGACGCCAATAGAAGTAGGTACAGTTGATAGGTTACCTTGGTTGAGTAGATAGGTTAACATGACAATAGAAGTAGGTAGAATTGATAGGTTACCATGGTTACTTGATGACAATAGAAGTATGTTGAGTTGCTAAGTTACCATGGTTACATGATGATAACAGAAATAGGTAGAATTGATCGGTTACCTTGGTTACCTGATGACAATAGAAGTAGGTAGAGTCGATAGGTTACTGTGGTTACTTGACGTAGGCAGAGTTGGTAGTTTACCTTGTTTACTTGATGATAATAGAAATAGGTAGAATTGATAGGTTACCTTGGTTACCTGATGACAACAGAAGTAGGCAGAGTTGGTAGTTTACCTAGAAGTAGATACAGCTGACTATGAATGTAATATGTAACATGGATAATACAGACCCATAGGCTGTTCCCCAATCCTTTTCTGAAAATATTGTTTATGACAAAAGAAAAGAAATGACGTCACAATTCTAGGATGAGGTTGTGGTTGGTTACTGTTCTATTCAGCGCAACAGTACATTGGTAGAATATACATATCAGCATTATCACATTCAAGAGTTATTTCCTTTTGCTGCTACATCTGTTTGTATGACTCAGCGTATGTTTCGTTGCTTGGCAACCAATGTTATATTCTTCGATGTTTAGGTTAACTGTTCCAATATGGAGTTATAAAGGGCTTTACCAGGGACTTTGACATATGTTTAAACTTCAGGTTTTATTATCCAGGGATTAAAGACCATGTCAGATATTGGTATTATCATGTTTGATATCTTACAGGGTTTACTGTCCATGAATTGACGACTATGTTAGATATTGGCATTATCATGTATAATATTGATGAACTGCGGAATGGATCAGACAGTTATACAGATTTATTGTATACAATTTACAATATGACAGAATATGAAACCAGAAATATGTTGTTAATGTGTTCTCAATCCTGTATTAAAACCATCTTACATCAGGTAAAACCATCTTCTAACGTCCACTCGACACTAATTAGGTCATTTCGGGACAAACATGTGGTTCAATTTTATTTCAATACCTTAGATATATATACCAGTTAAAGATGGAAATACGAGTTATCATAGCTCCGTATACAGAAGGATCTGCCCTGGCCCCTGGATTGAAAAATCCGGTCTTGATACAGAAAGTAGGAGGTTAGACCCCATGTCATTTAATACTCAATGTTATTTATACCAGGTGGAACGATTTGATGACGATAATAAAGGAGCCACGGGTTTCGCTGCTTTTTCAAAATGGTTGGTTTTTAATGAAGATGGTGAAACAATTCTACAAGATGGCTGCCAGTTGAAGATAGATAATCTAGCTGTTGTTAATTTACCTTATACTGGACAGATGTTTCCCATTAATGTAAGTCTGTTTAGTGGACAGATGTTTCCCATTAATGTAAGTCTGTTTACTGGACAGATGTTCGCTATAAATATAAGTCTGGTTATTCAGATTTTGAAATCTAGAAATAAGAACCCCGAAATTGAGATTCATGATTTAATATGAACCATAATCGTTTCTTTTGCAATATATGGTGTATCATGTTGTAAAATGACCTAGATTAATTGGTCGAAACCAAATTCCGGTTGTGTACCGCTCATTATTTACGTATTATTGAGTATTCTTAATATAAGTACAAGCCATGTCAGTTGTTCTTCTACATAACACATTGGTCGAGAAAGTTCAATAGGATTTTCAGACGTGGTTTCCCGCCAACGGTGAAGGGCGGAGGGCTTGAAAAGGACAGTTATCTAGGCGTTCTGATGGGAGGAAAAACGGAGGTCCTATGTATACGTTAGCTTGCACGTAAAAAAACAGTTGGAATTCGATATAAGAGTAGGCCATATTTCCAGTGCCCGGGCAAAAATTTCATCTTAGCACACTGTATGGCGTATCCCCGTTTTCATTACCCGAATCGGAGCAGAACAGTTGGACATTAAATCCCATTCCATTTCATTTGATATTTATGTCATTACTGATATCCAATCTGTCAGCTATTTTTTTAAAATAAAGTTTGTAGTCAAATGAAAGTATGGGACTAGATCATTTGTAACGGGTTAATAAAACCTAAGTAGAATAATCTGCGTTATAAAAACCCGACGAACTTATAACAGTAAAGGTGACAAAGATTTCAATTCGTATTTCAGCAATTTGTGAAGATTATCCGAACCCGTGTTAATACCATGATGTTAGACGGTGATAATATGACGACACTAGTTTATAATACAATCAAACACGTAAGTTACTAGCTTTCATTTCTGTAAAACAAAATGCTATTAGTCTTTTGTGTTTTTCTAACACATGTTGGTTATACGGATAAGGCGACCACAACAATGACTTTAATCTTCTGCTATTTTTGGACCAGGAACTGGTCGCGAATCGCTACTTAGCTTGCTCTTCTTGTTCTTCTTGTGATGAAGCCCTCCCAAAAAGCCTAAAGCTCCATCAATGCAATTCCGATATATCTGGCACTCTTCTTTAAAGCCACAATAACACTCTTGTTGTAATTGAATAATATGTCCCAATCTTTATTCTGGTCAACAAATTGTATTATTTTACAATATTCAAATAAATTGATAATACAAATTTCATCGTAACTCACCTAATTTAAAAAAAGTGGAAAAATTCAACTACATGATTTGAAAAGGTTAACGTAAACCTTTTCAAATGTGACTTGGATTTTAAAATATTTTGGAACCCTCTGGACAAGTAAAATATAATGGATAATTTACACAACAGGTAGGACACGTAAACATCTGGTAATTAGAATAAGACTATTATTTATTTTCTAGAGCTGCCAAGCCAGCAAGAGTGTTATTGTCCCTTTAAACAAGTTTGCATCCAACAAGATGGTCAGTTCTTGGACATAATACGATCGTACTTGTTTAAATAATAAAACTTTAAGTAATAGACTAAGCTTCGATGGCTAAGCTTGATGTCGGTGACCAAGTGATGAATAAGTGAAATAACGCCCCATTAATGCCTCTTTTATTTTACAGGATCTAACAAGGTTGAGTGATTGTTGGAGAGCTGAAATATATACGTTATTATATAAAAGAGAAGGAAGAGTATTGAGTCGAGTTGGTCATGTTAATTATACACACCATGTTAATCTATACCCTGATGTTATTATATTTCCTAATACAAAGTTTGGATTTAATCAGAGAGTGTTTAAGGCGACTACAAATGAGGCAAGTATCGGTCGATTGGTATCAGTTTTACAGTCGTGTCTTAAGCGCTTGACTGCCATCACAAAACATTGTCAGCTATTATACATATATTATTAATTGTGTATTATAGAAATTACAATGGCAGTTATTAGATATACTATTACTTGCATTCTACAGTAGATATAGCTTGTGTGATAAATTTCAGAATCTACTGAATTTGATTGGTCATTTAAAAAGGAACTACTTTTTTATTTTCAAAGAACAATTCATTTTGTTTGTGTTTTTTTTTTTTTTTTTTTTTTTTTTATCAAAATTAGCGTTTTTTTTATTTAACAGAACTATTGTTATTCAATTGACCTTGGTGGAAACACTTGGTCAATATAAATGATTTCGCAATGGTTCAACTGTTGTCAAAAATGATGTATCACTACGCCGTAATCAAAACAGGTTCAGTCAAAATGAAATGTTTTGCAAAGAATTATATTTATCTAATTGTGCTTGTAAGAAAGGATTGGTTGAAAAAAAAATCTCCTCGAATTTTTTGGTATAAAAAAATATCAACACTGGTGGAGCCTCGTTTTTTTTACTTTATCGACTTGTGTTGATATTTTTTGATATCAAACAAGATAGGTAAGAGATCCTCTATATATTATTCATTACAATAACAGCTACTACAGATATATCATTAATAATAGTGGTGCCATAATGGATATATTATTAATTACAGTGGTAGCTATTATAGATATATTATTAATTGCAGTGACAGTTATTATAGATATATTATTAATTACAGTGGTAGTTATTATAGATATATTATTAATTACAGTGGTAGCTATTATAGATATATTATTAATTACAGTGACAACTATTATAGATATATTATTAATTACAGTGACAGCCATTATAGATATATTATTAATTACAGTGGTAGCTATTATAAATATATTATTAATAACAGTGGTAGCTATTATAAATATATTATTAATTACAGTGGTAGCTATTATAGATATATTATTAATTGCAGTGACATATTATTAATTACAGCGGTAGTTATTATAGATATATTATTAATTACAGTGGTAGCTATTATAGATATATTATTAATTGCAGTGACAGTTATTATAGGTATATTATTAATTACAGCGGTAGTTATTATAGATAAATTATTAATTACAGTGGTAGCTATTACAGATATATAATTAAAATTACAGTGGCCGCTATTATAGATATATTATTAATTACAGTGGTAGCTATTATAGATATATTATTAATTACAGTGGTAGCTATTATAGATATATTATTATAGATATATTATTAATTACAGTGGCAGATGTTTTCACGACGATTACCATCTATCAATGGAAGTTTACATTACAATGGTTATGCCTATGATATACTTCACGTTCTTCAAGCAGCTTTAAACTTTAGGTAAATAAATGATGTTTTATATTTTATTTTCTTATTTAGACAAAGAAACAATAGTTTAAAATTTTATAATTTACATTTTATTTTATAATTTAGGAACTTGAAAACTAAAATAGGGATAAGGGCGTGTTGTATTTTAGCATTTGTCATTATGCTTGAATCCAGTTTGTCCCTGATTTTCTGTGAATTCAAACTATGCTATGACTGACACCTTCATCACCGATTCGTGGAATATCTCGCTTATATATTAACCCGTGTGCCTTATATACAATATAACCGTTTGATTAATTAATTAAAAGTATCATCTCTTTCGTTCTAACTTGTACCAGTGTACAATTTATGATTGTATATTTAAACAATGTATTCATACGCATATAATACTTATATCCAATATAATATTTTGATTAATTGTCTATGTACCTTTGTTAATGATTTCTTCCGGTAGATGAATTTATATAAGCACCGGTCTGTTTTCGAATCCAATAATTATATATTGAATCTTTATAAAGTGTACCCAACCTTGTGGGTCCTCCGGTTTCCCCCCACTGCTCAAGAGTAAAGACCCCTCCTCCCTCTCTCCCCTTCTCTCTCTTATAAGGTGCAAATATTTATTGCAAAACTTATTACAAAAATAGTGTTTAAACATTTCTTTATAGAGCTTATCCGACTTTCTAGAGACTGGATTGTCGGAACATAATAAAAATAAAAAAAAAGAAACGAAATACAAAATTGTTCATATTTAAGTTGACCACGTTTGGGCTACGACCATTGTGCATGTTTTGGCCTGACAAGGACAGCTGCCTAGTCGTTCGACTGGGACGAAAAACCGAGGTCCCGTGTACACATTGGCATGCACCTAAAAGATCCCTTTGCAGTTGGAATTCGATATAAGAGTAGGCCGCAGCGCCGATGCCCGGGCAAAATTTCCCTCATAGCACACTGTATGGCGTATGCCCGTCTTCCATTAGCCCAGGTTAGGTGCAGAAGAGTAGGACGTTAAACCACATTTCATTTCATTGTGCATGTTTTGATTGTGTTCTGCGATCAATGTCGTTCTCTGTGTACCAGGCGATAGAAAATGGGAAAGAGTTAATTGCTTACTTTTGATTGTGCTCTGTTATCCACGTTGTGTTGTGTGAACCAGGCGATGGGGAATAGCGAAGAGTTAATTATTTATATTTTGATTATTTTCTATGACCAGTGTCGTCCTCTGTGAACCAGAAGATGGAGAATGGGGAAGAATTAATAATGGTAGCTGGACTGGTGTAGTTGGTCAACTTGTTAGGCGGGTAATATGTCTACTTATTCTCTCTAGAACACGCGATCGCGGTATTTTGATATCGGGGCTATTATAATAATAGTAATAGTAATAATCATAATAGCCTAGTTAACAGAGTCTAATTAGGGAGGGACAAGACTAAAATATCCCCCTCTCTCTCCTCTCTGCTGAGGCAACTACAGTGGTTTCGATTCATTCCTCAGTTGTACGCGATAAAGAATAGTTCCGCCTGTACAACCATCGTGCTTTTTTATCCGGTTTCCTTCCACTGCTACTGACCCCTAAACACCACAAATTAAACTGTTAGTCTTGAAATGACCTAGTTTTGTATGAGTTGATTGAGTGGACATTAGTTAAAACCAATCTCTCTCACTCTCTGTCTCTCTTCCTCTCACTCTCTCTCTCTCCCTCCAATACATTTACACACCATATTGTGCCATTACAGGAAGTAGAGTTATTAGTCGGTCCTCTAGCCATGTCAATGGAACGCCAGGAAGTTATCGACTACATCTCGCCATTCTACTACGCATACACTGGAGTTATCTTCCGACTACCAGACCCGAATCGTAATAAATGGTTGAAGTTGGTGGAACCGTTTAAAATTGAGGTTCATATCTGTCTAGCTGCAACATTCTGCGTTATATCCGTATTGCTGTATACTATAGAACAGTTTAACCCCTTCTATTTACGATCGAAGAAAGTCCGACCAACTCTACAGGCAACCATGCTCTACTTATTTGGCGCCATGCTGGCTCAAGGTACGTTACTATAACGTTTTAAAGTGAAATAATTATTAATTATGAAGGTTTAGAGAGAAAATGTTACTTATGAAGTTTTACGGGGGAACATTTTAATAATAAAGTTTTTTACAGAATATATTAAGTTTTGAGTTTAGAAAGCTAATATTGATTATGAAGTTTATTTTAAAAGTTAATCCGAATTTATTTTAGCTTTCGCTTGCACACGGTATTGGGAGCGTCAGCCATTTGTTAATAAAAGTTATCCAAACTATCCAAACAGCTGGCCGCTAAGAATTTTAATTTTAATTTATTTTGGTGTTTCCATGGAAACAAATATAACATATTCTTAGATGCAAAACCGTCGTATCGTCTACATTGGCTGTTAACTGGGCGGACTAAGAATTTTAATTTAAATACTTTGGGGGAGTTTCATAGAAACGAATTTATTATATTCTTGGGTGCGTAACTACAAATGCGCTCAGTGTTAATGGCTGTATCTTTTTGACTTTATCAGGTGGACCACGTCTGTCAGCATCTGTGTCTGGACGATCTTTGATAGCCTGTTGGTGGATTTTTTGCTTGATATCCGTGGCTACATACAGCGGTAACCTGATCGCATCCCTTACTGTAAATAAAAAGGATTTACCGTTTGACACCTTGAAAGAGATGGTATCCCAAGATGAGTATAAATGGGGAACAGTTGGTGGCACTGTTTATATCACACTATTTTCAGTAAGTAACATCGTGTGTATGTTACATGGAGTTTATATTTTCAGTAAGTTACACCGTGTGTATATTACTACGTTACACAGTGTTTATATTACACTATTGTCATATTGTCAGTAATTTACATGGAGTTTATACTACTCTATTGTCAGTAAGTTACACGGTCTTTATATTACACTATTGTCATATTGTCAGTTACACGGAGTTTATATTACGCTATTGTCAGTAAGTTAAACGGAGTTTATATTACACTATTGTCAGTAAGTTACACGGTCTTTATATTACTCTATTGTCAGTAAGTTACACGGTGTTTATATTACACTATTGTCAGTAAGTTACACGGTGTTTATATTACACTATTGTCAGTAAGTTACACGGTGTTTATATTACACTATTGTCAGTAAGTTACTTAGGGGTATAGTAACGGACAATATTGGTGTCAGTCATTATCATGATAGAACTGGTTTACCACGTTACCGAGATAATTTTAACACAGAGATCATTGCTACGATAGATGCGTAATCAAGGTTTCAACAAACGGAAGTGACGAACATAAAAGGATAGCTCGTGTTTTTCTTTTGTGTTCGTCACTTCCGTTTGTTGAAACCTTGATTACGCATCTAATCTCTGTTTATAAAATTGTCCTTTAAACTATTGTCAGCAAGTTAGTCAAGGTGTATATTACACTGGAGTGGAGGGGGCGAATGGTTATCACGTGCGCGCTGTATCATAATCAACTGACGTGGTTTCGATTAACCGACTGTGCGTGACAAGGAGTAGGTCCGCTGTCCAACCTCGAGGGGTCTATCCTGTATGTAAATGTATCAATTATGCTCCTGATATTAGACCTATAATACACGATGGGTATCCTGTTTCTATTTTTTTTAGAATTCAAATTTATCTGACTTCAAGGGAATATGGCAAGGTATCGTTAAGTTCAACAGAACAGATCCGGAAATTTTGAATCCGGATTCGTATGAACACAAACATAAAGTTATGACTGAAGATTATGGTCTGATATCCGATATACCTACTGGACACTTATGGATGATGGAATCGTGCCAGTTTACAATGTTAAAAGAAAAGTTTGTTCCTATGGGCTATGCATATGCTGTTCAGAAAGGTTCGCCGTATGCAAAATATTTTTCCGAAGAGTACGTATTCGTATAGTTGTTCTTTTTATTACGAATTATAATTGTCGATATTATTATTACTAAAACATTTGCTGTTCAGAATGGACAATATTTTTTAAGAAGAGTACATATTTGTTTTCGAATTATGCTATCCTATTTTATTTCTTAACATTTGAAATAGTTCTGATTTGTAACAATTGCTGTACTGCTTTAATCAATGGTGATCCGTGGGGTGATCACATCTGGGTATATCTCTCGCAATACCAAGTCTCGCGGTTTCCAGCTAAAATGTGTGCCTGTGATGATCGACTTGAAAAATTCAAGGTTTGTGTAATGTCAAGGTTTCCATGGAGGTCGCCGTGTTTGATTTGAGTGTGTTTGTGTCACAACCCCTAATTGGACGCTATCGTTCACGTGTCTGCCTTAAGGGAGATAACGTAGCTAAAAGGCCGGGAATTGCAGATCAGTCTAGCAACGTCTAGATGTTGTAAAATTCACGACCCTTGCTCCAGGAACATGGGGGTGACCAGACCTGGGTATATCTCTTATAATACGGTGATCTGTGGAGTGCCTCGACATACGTTTATATACATACACCACCCAAAATAAGAACACATGATTACTTTGACATGCCATCGGTCTTATGTCTGAATAAAAAAAAACCGAAGTGAAATGAAGGAAATTTTGCACGGGCAGCGGCACTATGGCCTATTTTTATATATCGAATTCCAACTGCCAAGGGTTCTGTACTTGTCCTCGGTTTTCGTCCCATCCGAAATACTAGACAGTTGTTCTTGCCAGGTTCTCCGTCCTGTACCACTGACAAGAAAAAGCCACGTCGGAAACTTCCGATGAACGTTCTTGGCCATCGCAGGGATCAAATACGCGACCTCCATGTTAGTGAGTCAGCGTGTCACCCACTTAGCCACCGTGTCCATATCTGAATAAGACCAATTGACATCTATCATTTCAAAAGATAAATTGCCTAACAACGAAGCATATGTCCACATGTGATAAGTCGTCCGTACAACCCATAAACGTTGTCATTGTGAAGGTATAGAAAAATCTGATAACTTGTTCATGACACCTGTGGTTAGATCAACAGGAATGAGACCAGAATCAAAAATACCCAGCGACCGGATTTTCTTTAAGACGTTTGCTATAAACATCTTTTTTTCAGAACCATGAAAATAATGGAAAGTGGACTGGCGTTGATTTTACAGCGTAATTGGTGGCCTGATCCTGGGACGTGTCAGGAGAAGTCAACTTCATCTAAAGTTATAGAATTACTGGACATACAGAGTGCCTTCTATGTGGTATTGATTGGCGTTGTCGTGGCAACTGTAACTATGCTCATAGAGAGCTGTTTTGTTAAAAATGGTCCAATTATTAAGTGTCGGTTGCCCTGTTTTGGAAGAATTTCCTCTGGCAATTAAATTACATAATGTTCAATTGAGAAGCTTTCTACATAATTTAATAACGTTTATTTTATACACCGTACATATCTAAACGGACAAAATGTGCTAGCCTCAGTTGCATAACAACTATTTCTACGTAATCTAATACCATTTGTGAAGTACATCGTAAACCCATCGTGCATGGCTAAAATTGTAAAAAAATAGAATGTGCTAATTTGTGTTCAGACTCTTTCTTCACCGTAAATAACTACAATGTGTTCATTTGCTTCCCCCACTATCTTGTCCCTCCCCTTGATTTGTACTTTAGCACTCCCTCCCCGATATCCTCTCTATCTGGTTCCTCCCCTCTAGTTGGTCTCTCCTGTTACTCTGCCCAGTATCTTGTCCCTCCCCTTGATCTATTTTCTAGCTCCCCTGGATCCCCTCTTTCGTTGGTTTCACCCGTTACTCTGTCCACCATCTTGCCCCTCCCCTTGATCTCTATTGAAGCTACTCCTTTCCTTTCACCTCCCCTCTAGATGACCCCCCCCCCCTTTCCCTTCTCACTAACGAGTCCCTCCCCTTGATCCCCCTCCAGTTGGTCTACCCATTTGCTCTCCCCTCTAGCTGGTCCCTCCCTTTGATCTCTCCTCAAACTGGTCTCGCCCTTTGATCTCTCCTCTAAATGGCCTCCTCCCCTTGATCACCCTTCGAGGTAGTCTCTACCCTTGATCCTCCCTCTTGCTTCGAGGTAGTCTCTACCCTTGATCCTCCCTCTTGAGCTGACTTCTTGCCGTGTCTTTGGTATTGTTTGTTGAATTAAACCTGGCATCAACCGTATCTAAGATACGGTTGATAAGTCACACGGAAGACAACAATAAACTGCAGCTATATCCCTTATCGACAATGAACAAGGACAATGCTGCACGAGACAAGGCATGGTTTAGCTGTCTAGAGCATTAAAACACGCCCACCCTAACTACACAAAAAAAAGAGTTAACAATATGACTTTAAATTAATGTGTCTTTAATTTCTAATTTATTGTCCGTATTACGCAAATATGCCTTGTTCTTGATAGGGATATAGCCCAAAATCTTATACACAAGTTCACATTCATAATCGATCATTTTAGCCCCTTCAAATGGTATGCTAGTTCTCCAAGCATTGTTATCTTTCTCAATACAATCCCAGCATTCCGTATCCACTTCCGTCTGTTTGATGTAACTATGTATCTCAGATGTATAATTCATCTTAAGAAAAGAGAATATAGACTGAAAGGTTTCTTCCGGTTGGTCAAGCAAGTCCTCGTATCTGATTAGAAGCAGGCGATTAGGGAATCGCTGTGATATTGTTTTTGCTGCAAGCAAATCAAGTCTCATTAGTTTACAGAATCCACGCGATTTCTTGGATAATTTAAGACTCCAGTCAAAAACACCATAATTGAACTGGGTCCAGAGAGTCGCCCTTGGATCTCGAACCAGATGCACCACCTTCAGACTCTGGTCCTCCTGCATCATCCATTCGGCAACCGCCAATGGAAACTGGACCGAATTCACCACATTTACATTAGTCTTATTGCAAAGTTCATACAGAAGATGAAGACACTTTATATAAGACACGAGGCTACCTTCGTTGACACACTGTAGAAACTTTGCCGTTTGTGAATCTTTGATCCTTGGAAGGTTTGACAAGCTGGCAAAATCAAGAGCTGTGAAGTTGCAGTTCAGGAAGTTCGCTATCGTTTCCTCGGCTAGTTGTTTCATTGTTCGGTTGGCCTCTAGCGTAAAATTGTCTCGTTTCTCAAGCTTGAGTTCATGTTTCTTTAAAACCCTGCAAAAGATAAAAAACAAAATAACTACTATATTGGACTCCGTGACATTGTACTATGATAAGGACAGTTATTCCTAAACTTCTGAATTGTTGCTGCATGTTCCTTAAGCAACGTCCGCGTGTTTTACCTAGTTAAGGCGAGATCAAGCCTTCTATTGAAGATGCATGGCCTGCGACACATATTAGTGACAATAGCCGACCATGGAACAGAAAGGCATGTGAAAAGATATACTATCACGCATGTCCATTAGCTAAATTTCAGTAATAGTGTGCATATTCTGCAAAATGTTGCAAAGGTGTGTTCAGATGGCATCAAGCAGTTCCTGTTTCTACACATCTCAAATCTATTGAAACTACAAAAATTACCTTTGTAGGTACGTAACTACAGCGTTTTTCTCCAAATTGCCCTTTCGCTGTCGGAATGAAGACGGTTCAGAAACAATGTTGCATGCTACAACTAAATTCTAATTGCTTTTGTGATCTAATGTAGTCTTGCGTTTTCCAACACAGAAATGTCTTGATTTCTTCTGCGAGGCCCAAAATTTAAAGGGTTGATACTGTTCTATAGATGATCGGTTTAACTGATAATAATCGAAGAAATTTCAAGACTTAAATAAAATGAGATTTGTATATATGATGACGAAGGGGCAGAAGAATTAATAGACCAACCAGAACTTACTCTAATCTTTCATATAAAAACATCAGCCGTCCTTTATTTTCATTGATGAACGTCTGTAGCACCAACAGAGGATGGTGAACGTAGAAAACGTCACGATTACGTCGGATGACGTCACCAATATATGTGGACCCAGCATTCATATACGACAACAAAAGAACCTTTAACCGCGGCTTCCTACTACGCCATCTTGGATCACGAAACAAATTCATCTTGAAATCTAGAAAGAACAAGCAAAACACATCAACATTGAGCATATTAAACTTGACTAGCAGCTTTTCTGAATGAACAAAGCCAATTACCGACTTGGCTTACTACAAGGCATCGTCAAAAGAAGGCTTGATCTAGCTTTAACTACGTAATCTTATCAAGGCCTCCACGTCATACCCCGCATATTTCGGCACTAATTTCGAATGGATACAAGCCCAGCTAAGGAGTCTATCAGAATCCGCAATCATTACGAATACCAAGTCTCGCGCTTTCCAGCTAAAATGTCTACCTGTTATAATCGAGTTGGAAAGTTCAAGATTCGTTCAAAGTCAAGGTTTCCGTGGAGGTCACTATATCTAATATGAGTGTCTTAGTGTTACAATTTCTGATTGGACGCTACTGTTCACGTGCCTGCTGTAAAGGGGGGGGGGCGTAGCTATAAGTTCGGGAATTGCAAAGTAACCTCGAAACGCCCAGATATTGCAAAACTCTCAGTCGTTGCTTCAGGAACATGATCACAAGGCAACATGCCCAATACATATCAGAGGCGGATTCACGGTCAGTTCCCCCACTTTGCGGCGCCCCCCCCACCTTTTCAAAATTCCTAGATCCGCCCCTGCATATGAAGCCATCCGCAGCATATATTTACTGTACTTCTCGATAATCAAGATTTATGCATGACCCCACAAATGGCTAACCCCTGGCACAAATGATACATTGCACATCACGACAGTAGTAATGATCGATGTCAAAACCGAAAATAAAAATGTCTTTGTTTGGGGGATTGAAGAATGTCTAAAAGGAATATCAGCCCAATAATGGTTCCGTCCCGTTGGGTATTTACGAAGATATGATATGATATATGTACAGTTGGGACGACGCCAGGCCATTATTTGGAACAGTGCTACGCCAACATCAAAGGGTGGCGTCATATATGTATTTTAAATTCTGTGGAAAACAATAGATACTAATAAGTTTATGTTACCTGACAAACTTGATGATAAGAACAAATTACCTGGCAAACCTAGACGAACTATAATGATAAACTAGACGAGCTAGTCATCGAAGATAACGGTAAAATTATCTTACCTGTTTGTTCGGTGTTAGAATTAAAGTATATTTTGGAGCTGGCATTATGAATTAAATGATGATAAAATGCCCGAAGTTCTGGATCTGTCAATATTTCATACTGTTTGATATCCTCCTTTAGACGGGGACAGCTGACCTCTGTATTTATAAAAAATATAAATAAAATGGGGTTCACACTAAGCATTCCCAGATTTAAAGGCGCTAAATCGCTAATCATTGGGACCTAGAAATTGACACAAACGGGTCACAACGCATACAATAATGTAATATTAATGTAGGTAAACTAATTTACATTCAATTGTTTACGTTTTTACTTCAATTTCAAATCAGTTATGTTCGGCAAATACACAAGACATCTCAATGGAATGGCAGTCTCTAGCGTCTTGTTATTCCAGTCTACACTGGAAGTAATTTTTGCGCATGCTCAGTATATAAAAATATGTCGTCAGCGTTTTACATGACTTGTGGAAGATGTTAAGCTCTCGTTCTTCGAGTCTCTTGTTACAAATGGCGTTAAAACGCATTTTTGTACACGATTCGTGTACCAATGGTAAAATGTTTATTTCGTCTTAAATATTGGATATCAGAAGCCCATCTTTTCCCGGTAAGATCACAACATCAATGTTTATATAAATTGACAAATAATTCATGTTTTCAATGTCCCGACTGTGGCATACTCCGCGCAGCGTTTCGTTTGATTATAGGTAATCTCACTACACACTGCTATTATGAGTGGATATTGTTGTGTTAAATTTTGATTGGTCAGTAGTCCGACTACCAACCAATCACTACCTACCATACAAACGCTTTACATTTAAAACGAGTGCCAGTATTGGACCAAATATGTTTACATAACGTTACGTCATGGGTCACGCTTTTATTATGCCTAATTAACCCGTGCATAGGAGAATACTGCAGTAAAACTAATTGTGTGACAAACGAGGCTATTAAGTCGAATGAAATGTAAACAATACTGTTTGGAAACGAACATACTGTCACCGTTTTAATACCTTAAATCACTGTCCAAAGTTTTAGGGAAGACTCAGATTAAACGAAGGACTGTCATGTTGCTGTACTTAAGTGATAGCTTTCATTGAACGGGGAGAATAGACACACTCTCGCAAAGTTCAAGAATCAGAAGTCAATCCAGCAATGGCCAGAGAGAGATTTCTCGGGCCATTGCTTCAGGAATATGCGACTGTGGAAGACATTGAGTTCAAGACTTGGCTACTTTAAGTTAAGAATTTTCTCAAAATTGTTCGCCGTATTTAAACTAAAATAAAGCTCTTTCTAAAACTATTGTTGTTTTAATGGAACAAATACTTCAATAAGAAAGAATGTGCGATTTCGTTTGTGTTTCTGGGTCAATTTTTTTTCTCATAAACGATAATTGAATGCTGACAATGCTTTGTAAACTAGGAGGGTTGGGTGGCCGAATGGTTAGTGCGTACGGGCTATATCACAAGGTCTGCCATTAAGTCAACTGGTGTGGTTTCGATACCCCGGGGTAATGAAAACGCACAGTATGTTACGGGGAGGTGCATGTTGCTTAAGCAACGTTCGCGAGTTTTACAACATCTAACCGTTCCTTCAATACTTAGCAATTCCCGAATTTTTGCGCCCGTTGTGTGACACGTGACTAATTAGCATTGTCCAATCCGAGGTCGTGGCACATAACACACTGTAAACAAACAAGTATACAGCCGTTGAAAGTTGTTTTTTTTTTAAATTAAGAAACTCACGGAAAACCAGTTACCTTGATATTGATCGATCTTTGAACTTTGCAACAAGATTGTCACATGTAAACATTTTAGCTAGAAGCCCGAGTCTTGGTTATTCACGGAGACCGATGAATCTGATAGGTTCCTAAGCTGAGCTTGTTACCTAATCGAACTTAGTGGCGAAATATGCAGGGTATTACGTGAAGGGCTTGATAAGATGTACGTAGTTACGGTGAGATCAAGCCTTCTGTTAAAGATGGAGGAGGTGGGGATATTGTTGAAGGTTAGATCTAACAGCAAAATCTCTAGGAACTGTCACGGTCAACGCTAGGATCGAAGTCAGCACCCCCTAGATGGTTAGCAACCGCAGCTCGACAAAAACTAGGTCATTTCGGGACTAAATTGATTCAATTTTATTTCAATAATTCGATTGCGCGTAGGAATCTTTGGTAGTGGGAGAGGAAACCGGAGGACCCGGAGAAAACCTACGAGGTTGGACAGGCGACCCTACTCCTTGTCACGTACACGCCAGTTGACTCAGTGAAAGACCTTATGATACAGCGCGCAGGTGCTCACCATTTGGCTATCCAAACTCCCAACACCATTACAAACCCCGTTACAAAATTGTATACTTAATTTATAAATATGGCGGCCATTTAGAAAAGAGATCTACTAAATACACACATAGTTCTCTGTGTGCAGGATGTCGTCATCGCTTCCTTACCTGACGTTAATAAATGATACTGGTAGAAATATATGACGTAACAGATAGTGAAGATGACGACACAGTGTTTAGTATATTTCTTTGAGGCCATATTGTTGAAATTCTGTTGTATTTCTTGGACACGTGTCTGTGTTGCCATGGGTAACTATTCCAATCGTATTTAATGATGAATATTCCAAATAATGAATATTCCTTCCAATCGTATTCAGTGGTTAATATTTCAACCGTTTTTAATAACCACGATACGACTGAAAAGATAATTATCGTTGCACACAATTTGGTCTATAAGTGTCTGGTTGAACGAGGTTAGACATCCTCATCACAATTAATCCGTAATATTAGAAGAAGAGTTTAGTCAACTAGAGTCGTGATGAACAAGGCTAGAATTCGATATCATAATGAAACATTCATATTCTCCCCATAAAAGTTTTCGAATTGACTAAATTCCGGGTGAAAGAGTCTGTAAATCGCTATCACAATTAACCCGTCAGATCCTCTCCATAAATGCTTTAGATTTTATCTAACTTGTGTCTGATTGAGCGAGGCTACGAAGCGCTATCCCAATTCTTCCGTTAACTATAGTCTGGGCGAAAGAGACTACACACTCTTATCCTAATTAAATCATTACTATACTATATAGTTTTAGAAGTAGATTATAGTCAATTAGAGTCTGGTTGATCTAGTCATGATAATTACTCCATAAATCCTCAACAAATGCTTGTAAGAATATTTCCCACTCGGCACATCGTTATAATCAATGAATACGTTACACACCGTGGCGATGGTGTGGTGTTTTTAATACGCATTCCTCGCTAAAATTAGTCTATATTTCTGTTGTATAACATCTGGCGACCCCTTGATCTATAATCAATCATATTGGATCAATATCATGTGAATATTGTATCGATTTATGCAAATATCCATGGGATATCATATATACATTGGATACACTTATATCACCGAACAACAAATGTTACCCAGAATAGCCTAATTAACAAATAAAAGTTTCCCCCGTAACTTACTTAAATATACATTATGCAAAAGCTAAATCTGTCTATTGTAGGCCTTTCTTTAGGCCTGAAATTACATAAATTAGACACTAATTAACATATCCAGACTATAATCAACCACCGATGTCACCGCGAGCTTGTGATATTTACTGGGTTGGAATCCATCTGATGCTTAGCGCTCTTTGATGAATAAATCATGAAATGGACGATCAAGACTGTGGTTTTTTATTGTACAGATCGAGGCTTGGCTTAAAATTCAATCTCTCCATTCTCGGTTCAGAGTGGATTAATTTGATTGAAATTTTCAGCAAATTCCCCTTTACATTATTTAGATTTTAACTATTATAGCGAGACCTGTCAGCTCTTTATCTTATCTCCCATAATGTATCTAATTAAATAGGCGAGCTGCACAGTCTCGGTGAGTAAGAATCTGGCTGGCTAGCCTGGAGGTCTCGGGATTTTCTGGGGTGGTTTCCTTTTTCAGTGATGAAGGACGGAGGACCTGATAAACACAACCTTCTAATTCTTAGGATAGAGCAAAACCCGAGGACCCGTGTCACATTGGCATGCACTTGAAAGTGAAAGAACCATTGAACGCTGTCCGGGCAAAATTACCCCCACAGCACACTGTATGGCGTATGTCAGTCTATATTCAATTATTAGTCCAGTCTTAGGAGAACAGTACCTGGATCAAAGACAGTCCATAATCTGGGGGTTGGGTGGCCGAATGGTTAGCGTGCACGCGCTGTATCATACGGCCTGCCATTGAGTCAACTGGCGTGGTTTCGAATCCCCGGTTGTACGTGGCAAAGAGTAGGGTCTCCTGTCCGGGTTTTCTCCGGGTACTCCGGTCCCCCCCCCCACACAGCTAAAGACCCCTACGCGCAAGCGAATTATTGAAATAAAATTGAACCAAATGGTAGTCCCGAAATGGTAGTCCCCAAATCAACTAGTTTGCGTCGAGTGGACGTTAAACCCCAGTAAATACCACAGACTCTCTCTCTCTCTCTCTCTCTCTCTCTCTCAGTTCATAATCAAAGATATTTATTCCCATAAGATTAAAACAGAGTTACCTACCTTGATTCACAACGGTATGATTGACGGATTCACTCGGCAAACCTCGGTAGATTTCGGACAATCTAAACTCGGCTGTATGATAAATTCCGCCATACTGGAACTACTTTAAAGGTCCCGGGTGAAACATGGCTGCGCCCATTCCGAACACATGTTGGCGACCTATTTGGCTAGCGACCTATTCGACCGATCCAGCTGTAAGATAATGACGAAATTACACTTCTATTCTGAGCTAAAGGAATGGATAAAAAATAATATATTCTACTTTCATTTGATAGACATAATGTTGGATTTTATTGGTTGATAAATAGATGAGTTAAGACGACTGTTGTCTTTATTCTAAATAGGTTTCCAACGAACAGGTTGCAGCTCGATCGGTCGAATTAGGTCGCTAGCCGAATAGGTTCCCAATTTGTGTAATAGCTTCAAGTTTTCCTGTTAAAGTAAACCGGTAGCCGCATCGCAAATGTATGGGCGTAGGTACATATCACTTACTGTCATACAGCCGAGGCTAGATGTAGTTTACGGAATCTGCCGAGATTTGCCGAGTGTGACGGATTGTATCAAGTCTTTAATTGATGTTAGTTAGTTAACTCTGGTATGATTCGTGGAACCAATCAGCCAGAGGTGTTTTACAGCTGAGGCGCTGGAGGCGCCAGCCTCCTCGCGAAAAAAAAATCAAAGAAGTTGAAAAAATAAAACGGGAGTAAAATGCTAAAACCGATGAGAAAAATGAAAATGTACCCTAGTTAAGGAGGGCCCTAAATGCAGACAAAAGGGCCCCTCGGGCCAAGGGAAAGGGCCTCCGAGTTCGAGTCAATCCACTACTGAATGAGAGTGCAGTCATTGCAATTACATCATCAATCAAGAAATCGCCTTTTCTGAAAAACTACTATCGGGAGGAAATCTCGCAGTTGAACCAGTGGTGTGGGGGGGGGGGCATATCGGGAGGAAATCTCGCAGTTGAACCAATCAGCGACAGCATAACATGTAGGCTAGGGAGGATTGTGTGTGATGGTGGGTGGGTGTGTGTTTGTGTGTGGTGGGGGGGGGGGTATCGGGAGGAAATCTCGCAGTGTATAATTGCAAAGAAACATAATAGCAGAGGAAATGGATAATGTTTACCACCACCAAACCCTAATCCTAAATATTAGAGCTGGCTTTTGATCGTCATATCCTGTATATACATTTTTCTTGGGATGCCGAATGTTGAAAAGTTTTCAGTCCATCATATCTTTTCAACCTGAACCATTCCCGGGCTGATGTTCGTTTTAGATACCCAACATTGCAAATATTGTAATCTGCAAGGGATTTTACAGTACCTAAAATGGCTTTTATGTTTAGAGCACCTGAAACAATTTCTCATTCAGGAAGGGGCAGTCCAATGTATTTCATTGAGTCAAGTGGCTTGAATTCGATTACCTGCTTGTACGTGACAAGGGGTGAAATCGCCTGTCCAACCTCGTTGGTTTTCTCCAAATCCTCCGACTCCCCCCCCCCCACTGCTTAACACCTCTAGTTTGTGTCGAGTGGGTGTTAAACACAATTTATCTCCCTTCCTCCGCCTAAATCAACGGCGGTACCATGTTGATTTTTACAAATAGTTCAGATTATACCGGTACCCTAAATAACATGCAACATTTTTAGCCAACCACCAGCACGCATGATATCTAAATCGATGCACCAATTGGGCTATTATATATGGGCATACGCCATAGCTTGTGCTATGCGGACAATTCTCCCCGGACATTCCCTGGACAGCCGTAATACATGTTGATATACAACTGTCAATGGTTGTTTTACGTGCGCGCGAATATGCATACGGGACCTCGGTTTTTCGTCCCATCCGAACAACTATGCACTGTCCCCCACACTGAAAAAACCGATGAACTTCTCGGTCAACACCGGGATCCAACACGGGATCTCCAGATTAGCGATCAAACGACTTACTCACCGAGCCACAGTGACTCTCGCTGTTATACCCGCAAGATACAAGATAACCCACTGTTTATTTACACCAATAAATGTAATCGACAAAGAATAACACGAGCTTTATTTACTGGTGAAAGTACATGTAGGCTATATTAGATCAAAAGGTAAAAGTTACGGAAGCTAAATAGGGACATAAAATTTCGACCCTTTAACTGAATTTTGAACTTAATAATAACTAAAACTAAAAATGTCACCTCAGTATCTGTAATTTCATCTTGATTAGATACTAAGTTGAAATTTTTGTAAAAATATAAAAATAACATGGGCCTATTGAGCTTCCGTAGAAAGTACATTATGTAAGGTACGTGTGATATCAAATACAATAAGTGAATATCCCGAACAGTATCTGCGAATTCAACTTCAGACAAACTATTTTAATTTATCTTCAGTTCTTTCACTTGCTTCACCACTGTTCAGTTTATAAACACGTATTCTAAGGAAAAAACATTATGTGCTTGTGTCGGGAGAAATAATGGACGGACAAGTCATATTTCGACCAATCAAATGGTGTCGATTCACATTTCAACCAATCACATGGTTTCGGGTCATATTTTGACCAATCAGACACCGCGAATTACTCATGTGTGTAGATGTATTGAAGTAAACCATCGACAAATTTAACGGAACGAAATATTGGTAAAATGCGCATCCATGAAATACATCAGGAGGAATTTATTCCCCCTTCATCTCGTACTCAAGGATACCCCCTCCCCATCCCCGCCAGGATACCCCCTCCCAATCCTCGGCAGGATAACCCCTCTGTTGTTAATAATTAATATCTTTATGGTTATATAAATAATAACTGAGATAAGGTGTCACAAACAATGTCCGATTAATTAAACACACAGTAACGAAAGCCTTGATAAAACGTAATAGAAAATACTTAGCTTATTTAAAGCGGGAATTTCATATTTTCCAAAAAAGTCAAAAAAACATTTATTTCTATGTCTTTTGCTCAATAGGTTGTCGACTCACTATTATACAATCATAGGCATTATTTTCCACACTGAAACATCTTTCACATCGGAAATAATAGGACAATTATCTCCTTGTTTTCCCATTCCCCCCCCCCCCCATGCAATAGCTATCTTCAAACGTTGGAATTTAATGTTGAAAGTGATATTTTTGCCAATTTCTCAACTTGCAATAGTGAATTATAGGATTATTCTTTAACACGGTAGGACTGTTTATAGATACCATCTATTTTAAGGCTTGATTTTCATATATTTTGAAAATATAACTTAAAAAATATGAAATTGCCGCTTTAAGAACTGGGGCCTGTTTCTTGAAATTTTAACTAAGACAAAATCCTTACTTTCAGATGCCCGTTCTCAAACTATTTTTCAATTAGAACCAGAACATCACAATATTAACTCCCTATTATTTGGCGTAAAAGATAGCTATAAGGCAACACAGATATTTAATGCAGTCCATGATTTTCTCGACATCTCCAAGAGGTTTTAAAGTCATGAATTTTGAATTTAAACATTGTTGTGGCTGTGAAATTTGTATATAATGTTAATAGCCATCAAATTTCAATTATCTTGTATATTTATTACTATTATTTTCTATTTTAATGTTAGTATTTGTATACTATGGAGAGGGGGTCCATAGGCTAAGCCTGTTCCCCAATCCAAAATTTTCTGAATAAAATATTGTTTAAATAAAAAAAAATAAAATCCAAGTTATAGTAATTTGATTGGATAATATCAAATGGATTTTAGTGCTTAGCCAATAAAAGTTGAAGCATCTACTAAAATTTGGATTTTTTCTTCAGTTAAGATTTCGAGAAAAAAGGGCCCCGATCTATAGTGATATCACCCCTCCCTTCAAAAAACAGAAGTGAGTAATTTTGGGAATTAAATTAAAGTTGTTTTACATTTCTTTCATTTATAATTCAAGTATCATCACGGAGGATGCTCGATTGTCATCCCGGAGTGTCCAGAATTGACAAAATTGACAATCGAGTGAAGTGGAATCCAGCCTTGTTACAGTTGTGTCAGTCCTGACAAAAGGGGTGGCGCGAGTGGAACCATGAGGAAACTGAACACAACGAATATATTTCAATTGTCATGGTTGGTTGAGATATTTTAATTAAAGTGGGACCCCCACCCACCCCTTCTCGCCCCCTTTCCACTCGGTTGTCACTTTTGTTTGGATTGAGAGAATTAAATTTCCCTCTGTGTGTTTTGTCAAAATCGTTCAAAGGCAGCGATATTTTGAAGTAAGTAATAAAGTTTAGATAAGATGGGCTAAAATAGCGAAAGTGAAAAAAATACATAACAGAGTTGTCAGTTGAATACGATGGGTAGCTGACTCAGCACCAGCCTTCTCTGTAGTGATTGTTGTTGTATCTGGGGCGTTTGATGTTGCGTCTGTAGCGTTGATTCCGACAGTTGATGATTGGATCATGGTTGCGGATGGGGATGGCACGATAGAATTTGATGCCGTAGCAGTGTTTGATGGCGCTTCAGTGGTTGTGGTTGTCGTAGCACTGTTTGCTCCCATATCACTTGTTGAGGTCGTCGTACCACTGTTTGCTCCCATATCACTCGTTGAGGTCGTCGAAGCAGTGTCTGCTCCCATATCATTGGATGAGCTCGTCACAACGGTGGTTGTTCCCATTCCATTGACCTGAGACGTCGTAGCCTGAGACGTCGTACTGGATTCAGTGGTTGTTGGCATTGCGTCCGTGTTCATTGTTATTACCGTCGACGATGGTTCAATGTTTGTTCCCATATCACTTGTTGAGGTCGTCGTACCACTGTTTGCTACCATATCACTGGTTGAGGTCGTCGTACCACTGTTTGCTACCATATCACTGGTTGAGGTCGTCGTACCACTGTTTGCTCCCATATCACTTGTTGAGGTTGTCGTACCACTGTCTGCTCCCATATCACTGGTTGAGGTCGTCGTACCAGTGTTTGCTCCCATATCACTGGTTGAGGTCGTCGAAGCAGTGTCTGCTCCCATATCACTGGATGGGCTCGTCACAACGGTGGTTGTTCCCATTCCATTGGCCTGAGACGTCGTAGCCTGAGACGTCGTACTGGATTCAGTGGTTGTTGATATTGCGTCCGTGTTCTTTGTTATTACGGTCGACGATGGTTCAATGTTTGTGGTTGTTGTTGTTGTTGCCACCATGGAAATAGACATTCCTGTAAAACAAACAAACAAATATATGTTTGAAAGATCGAAGAGGCTTCTAGGCATCGTAAAAGGTCGCCCACAAACCGCTGAGTCATCCGACAAGACAATCTTTATTGTTATTATAATAATAATAATAATGACTTTTTTTTCTGAGGGAACATATTTAGTACATGAGTTCTAATTTTCAACATGTCCCTCCTACTCTATAAAACTAACAAGTACATGGTAATAATATTTACAAAGTACATATATATCATATTATATGAGCTTATAATGAAAAAAAAAATATATCAAACAAACAATATCAATAAATAGAGAAAAGAAAAGCAAATAAACATACATTCAGAGGGCAAGAGTAAATAGAAGGGTTCAAGGATTTAACGTGTTTTACTAACTCCTTTTTGAAGATAAAACTTGAAGACGCATGTTTCACAGTTTGGGGTAGTGAATTCCAGAATACAGAGGCGGTATATTGTAATGTTCTTGTCATTGCCTTTTTCTTATTTTTTGGAATTTGAATGAGGGTTGATATTTCTGATAATAGAAAGAATACATTTTGTCAAGGGATTTCGAGGACGAATTAAATCACTTGATAGGTACCATGTCGTGACAACATGTATTTTTGTGGACAGAAGTCATTTCGTTCATAATTGAGCTTAAAGTAATATCTCGTTAGCATTTTCGTCCAAAATATTAAATTATAATTGTTCTTTTCAAAAGATCTAGGAATGTAAATTAAAAACACAGTAACTCAGATATGTTTAGTTATTAGTTTATTCATAGTCCTCATCAGAAGATTTTAAAATCAAAAGTTCATATGATTGAGATAAATATTTTCTTTGTTGCTGACCAATAGCTTGCATATCCTTTGGATTTGCTTCAGAAACCAATTCACATTGTAAATCTTCATTCCAGCCATGTATACGGCAAAGTGGTAATAAAGAAAGGTCTGTTATGTTTTTACCCAGAAAATCTTTTTTCTAGCGTCATCTACTGATGTAAGTCGCCTTTCGCGATATTTGTATACTTGGATCACCGTTTACAAAAGAATGATTGGGATGTCTATTGCGCCCGAGCAAGAATGCAAAATACAATATTTTTCAGCACCTCCATTAATTTGAAATGCGAAGAGGAATAGGTAAAATATTTTGGTGGTCCTCGTGGTTGGTTGTCAGTTCTAAGATATTCTCGACACTTTCAATACTAATCTTGATATATTTTGATCCGATCAAGATTAGTATTGAAAGTGTCGAGAATATCTCGGCCTATGGTACATGCTTACAATACTAATCTTGTTATATTTTGATCCGATCACGATTAGTATTGAAAGTATCGGGAATATCTCGGCCTATGGTACATGCTTTCAGTGGTATTCTCGACACTTTCAATACTAATATTGATATATTTTGATCCGATCAAGATTAGTATTGAAAGTGTCGAGAATATCTCGGCCTATGGTACATGCTTACAATACTAATATTGATATATTTTGATCCGATCAAGATTAATATTTAAAGAGTCAAGAATATCTCAGCCTATGGTACATGCTTTCAGTGGTATTCCCGACACTTTCAATACTAATCTTGATATATTTTGATCCGATCAAGATTAGTATTGAAAGTGTCGAGAATATCTCGGCCTATGGTACATGCTTTCAGTGGTAATGACTATCTGTCTTTCTTTTTTAAGATAATCCCAAATTTCTAACAATTTTTAAAGAGCTGGGATGAATTTCAATTGTGATGAAAAATAACAAAACTTTCTTTATTACCATCTTGCCTAGGTAGTCTTTTGCTGCACATTAAACGCAATAATTATTTTGCGTTGCAAAACCAATACTCGAACAAGATGACCCTGCTGGAATGAAGATTTACAATGTGAATGGGTATCTGAAAGATTATCCAAAGAATACATGCGAGCTGTTGATCAGCCACCAAGAAGATATATCCGAACATGTGTTTTGTTATGTTTAAATTTCCGATATTGGTACTGAACGAAAAACACGAGAAAACACTTTTCAGGACAATTTTCAACCAAGTGGTTTCTGTCCCCCAAAATACATTTATCCCACCTGTCCCGCATACAATGGTTATCTTATACACATATTTACAGATGTGCAGTGGAATTAAAAAGTAATGATTTTACCGAGCTCTAAGAAAATCATCATTTAAATCAACGTGAATTCATTTCCCGCCAATTTACCCCCCACCCTTCCACACACGCACACCTACCCCCATTCCACAAATCAACGAGTTGTCCAGGGCATCACAAACACCTATTTAGAGATGGGCAGTCCTAGAAACTTATGTTTTATTAATATACATGTATAACATGATCATCATTTATGTCAACATAATAAAATGTTATTAAATCAATTTGTTTCGGCACAACTTTTATCCGTTCACCGTGAAACGTAAAAGCGCAGGAGGACCGCACTACACGCAAAACAAGATGAACCTGAAAACAAGACAGAAGATAGACATTGCAAAAAAAAACAAAAAATATCAAATCAAGTGAATGGATCCGTGGGGAAGTCGTCAGCGTCGGAAAACGCTGAAATAATAAGTTTAGTGATTTTTGGAGAGAGAGAGAGAGAGAGAGAGAGAGAGATGGAGAGAGAGAGGTAGATAGATAGTTAAACTATATTACCTATGAGGAGGACGAAAGCTATAATATTAAGTAGCTGCATGTTTGCTGTTATCTGATTCTGCAGTCAAACCCGTTGATAACAAGGAAACTATTTTACAAACTCGACACCGCACAACAGTATTATTTTAAACGCTGAAATGATAAAAATAAACCTATTTTAATAACTAGGCAAAACAGTATTTATTCTAACTGATGGAACGATAAAAATAACAGATTAGCTAGGGTAACCCAAGGCGTGTGTCGGTAGTTGGATGGACAGATAAATGAAATGGGGTTTAACGTCCTACTTTTCTGCTCCTAAACTGGACTAATGAAGACGGGCATACGCCATGCAGTGTGTTATGAGCGAAATTTCGCCCGGGCAGCGCCGCTACGACCTACTCTTATATCGAATTCCAACTATCAAGGGATCATACGTGCACGCCAATGTGTACACGGGACCTCGGTTTTTCGTGCCATCCGAACGACTAGATAGCTGTACTTGTCACGACCTCCGTCATGCATCATCTTATATCCAATTCTAGACTGGTGGCCAGTCTTCTCCACACACCAAAAATTGGCCAGTCCTCTCAAAAAAAAAAAACGAAAAAAAAACGTAATCTCTAGAGACTGGGCAAATAGAGCTTCATTCTCATCTAGTAGGCCAATCTGCATTATGTAGGTCGTGTGACGTCGTGCACACGACATATCTAACATCACGTGATAATAAACATGGCTGTCGACTAACTGGCAAACTGGTGAAGGTGCGAGATGTTTGTTGTGGATAACAGTTATTGTTATTTAGTGATACTTTAACGATCTAAGAATTTTGTTGATTGACAATATCTGTCGAATGAACGGATACAACGTATGGGATGAGGTGAATGAACATAAATAATTACAAATTCGTGTCACGTGACTCGGGGCTTGCTTGACAACTGTCAATCATTCCAAATAAGGAACAACGTAAACCAGGACAGGAACGACCATTTTATTGTGAAGCTCGCAAATTGTCCAGTCTCTGGTGCTGGTTACAGGTTTACTCAAATTTTTTTTTTTATACAAATGGAAACGAAAGTGTTGGTTTACTAAAAATTAATACTTTTATATAAATCGAAATGTAAAATAAATAGAAGAGACTGGGCCAGTCTAATCCAATTCCAACTACCATGTGATCTTTTACCTGCACGCCAATGATTTTGACAAATCGATGCCATAGGTCTGAAAGTGCCACTTTTGACCCAGATAGCTGGTTTTCTTTTTTACGCAGAATTTCCGATTGTAAGGTCGCAACTTCCACAAAAAATTGACTGTAAAAATGTTGATATCCTAAAATAGGAATAGGGTTTAATAATATCTCAAAAACTAAATCCGAAATTTCCTTAAAACTAACTCATCTACGCAAAGTATCATTATCAAACACAATATCCCTTAACTTTAATAAGTTTCAGTTACCCCAAAATGTACGTCCTTCAACGAGGATTGCTCACTAGTCCGGGGTTCACTAATCCGCGGGTGTACTAATCCACAGGTTCACTAGTCTGTGGGTTGATTAGTCCAAGCAGTGATTCTCAACCAGTGTGCCGCGAAATCATCCTAAGTGTGTCGCAGATTTTTGAACGGCACACCAAATAAATTTCTCACTAAAGAGGCCAGCTATTTGACTCTATGTGTCCGACTAGCCCGTGTCTACGGCTATATTCTGTATATGACTTATCATGTTTTTATTTTATAAAATTCAAATATATTCATATATAATTAGCCAGATGTGCCGCTATTATTTCATGTGTTCCAAAGTGTGCCGTTGGCAAAATAAGGTTGAGAACCAGTGGTGCAAGAGTTTATTGACCCATATTTATAGTATTTCTTATAGCGGCGGACGAGTGAACCAGTGGACTACTGAACCCCTCTGTTAAGGTCCAATGTCTAGTCGTTCGGAAGGGACGAACAACCTAGGGTCCGTGTAAAAGGTGGCATGTCGGTTGGAGTAGGCCGTAACGCCGGTGTCCTGTCAAATATTTGACTTGTAAATTTTTTACAATTTATAAATTTGATTTTAAATTGTGTTTTTATTATTCCGTACGGTGTGATTCCGACGTACATTTATACAATGTAACACTATATGGCTAGTGCTATGCAATCGCTGGTTAGATGTGGAAAATAAGCCTTGAGCACTACCCACATCCAACGTGTGACGCATACTCTTTCTTTTGTGTTACATATTTGAGAACAGCCCTGGTGATCGTCTTGTGGCCATCTGTGGTTGAATTTGTAATTCTTTAACTAGGAGGGCGGTTTCTTTAAATACCGCTCTGACATTCCACGTTGTCAGCTCCAAAATATTCTATGTTTAACAAACACGATGCCAGGTACGGTTTCTACAGTTTTATATCATATCATACTGGATACACACAAGCATAGTATAGTTTACAATACTAACTAAAGTCATTCTCAAACACTAGTCACCCGAAACTCGCTGGGCGAGTTTGCTAGTAGAACTTGCTACATCTTTCTCCTTCTGGAATCAGGCTGTTGTCTAACGAATTCCCACAAGTATGATAGTTTTCTAGCTGCTGGTTTTGGACATTCAGTTATCTAATTGGTCAAACATGATGTAAATAATTAGAGCTATTGGTTAATTAAATGAAATGACATCGAAACCCACCCTTATATGGTTATGGAAATTTACTCTAGATTCTTCCCATGAGATATCTGTTATCATGTTGTTGACATACAGAACCAGCTATGTTTTGGTTCTATAACCCTTTTTTATATAACAATATGTCATTCAAATGCTAGTTGATTTTAGTAAATACCTACATATATGTGAATCTACTGACTTGCCAAAGCTATTAATTAATGAAATATTAAAGCCAGCAAAAATTATTTTTAAAAGTATTACAACAATCGGTACATCAAAATAACATTAAAGATACTTTCCCATAAAATTATTTACTGGGAGGTTATTTCCAATGAAATTACGGCAATTTTGGTATATATGGAGACTAGAAGCATCCAATCTTACTAGAAAAATAATGGGTTCTCTGAAAAACACCCATAGAGCTCATACGGGACAAAAATATAAGGGTTTCTCAAATCGGCAACCCCACGATTTGGGATATCGGTTCGAGTGACGTCAAAGCTTGCACGAGAAGATCCCAGCGTTATTGAGCGCTTGAGGCATGTGTTGATAAAATTATTATTGAACTTAAACGTAATTTCTGAGATAAAACCGTGGAAAAAACATGAGCAGTGGATTATCCGCTAAATTTAATTAGGCTTCGATATTTATGATAAATAATCAGCAATTAAAGACAATATCGTTTTGTATATGCAATGAATTCTCCTCCGGCTTCAAACCCGTTGCTAGGCACTGTGACACGTTACACAAACATGACCCTTTTCATCGATTTTATATAGCACGGTTCCCTCATAAATTCAATGTTTTGAAAAGAAATGGGGTTTAAAGTCCACTCGAAACAAACTGGGTCATTTCGGGACCAACATATGGTTTAATTTCATTTTAATAATTCGCTTGCGCGTAGGGGTCTTTAGCAGTGGGGGGAATGAACGTTAAACCACATTTCTCCCTCTCCTGAATTCGATTTGCTGCTCAACGCTTACTGATGATTTAATTGCAAACTGTATAATCGAGATTATGTTTTTTTTATCGTACCCGGGGGGTTAGGATGGCCTAGTGGTCTAGAGTGCCGCGCTTCGACCTCTAGCTCGCCGGTCACCTCTGGCTTGCGGCTGTGGTTTCGAGCCCTGGTGTGAGCGTATGTGGCATGGAGATAGAGGCGCCTTCTCAGCCTCTAGGGTTTCCTCCGGGCACTCCGGTTTCCTCCCACTGTTAAAGACCCCTACGCGCAAGCGAATTATTGAAATAAAATTTTAAAAAAACATATGTTAGTCCCGAAATGACCTAGTTGTGTCGAGTGGACGTTAAACCCCATTTCTCTCTCTCTCTTTATCGTACCTACTTTAGTAATGATGATCGAGGCTGGGTCTAAAATTATAATAGCTCGGCTCAGAGTAAAGCAATTTGACAGAAATTTCCATCCTATCCCCTTCACATTATCTAGGTTGTAACTATTATAGTTAGAACTGCCAGCTCTTTATCTAATCGCCCATAATGCCCCATTAGCAAAAGAAGTATAAAATAAACAAAATATATTACCAGAAACCTTCACGGATTCTTCTAACAACCTGGTTAAGCGGTGCACCAATTAAGAAATGATATATGTGCATTACAGTTTGTGATTTGTGGCATACATGATGAAAAAACACCTTAGTTACCGTAGCGCGTGACTATAACACACTCGTTGTAATTTGACACATGCAGTTATATAGCACCCAAAAATGTTATAAAACAATTTTTTATTATATTATATTCATATATTAATTAAAAATAAATTCAAACAAATTTTAACATATGCATGTTATATTATTTTGTTCTAAAGCAATTAACCTTCGTTTGCCAAAATATAAATTAAAAACCCAACAAATCTTTGGTTGTATCGAATATATCAATTAAATTATACTATGATACGTTGGCGTTTAGATTTAGGTTTGTACTAGGAATTTTGCCCCTCGCGCTTCTTATATTGTAGTTAGCGATTTCCTAACTGTCTAGTCGTTCGGATGGTCCAATATTCATATAGACAATGACGCACACGTTAAAGATCCCTTCGCACCGTTGTCCGGGCTTTTCTTTCAAAATGAATGCCACATTTGGTAATATAATATCACTTAAAAAAACCCCAACCCAAAACATCAATTTGGTACTAAAAGGGCTGCGATAATCTCAAAATAAATTTCGTGAATTCTTGATGGTAGAAATTTAAAATGGCCGGCAAAATGAAATCCAAAATGGTGGATTTTTAATTAATCGTTGTTTTTTCAGGTTAGGTTTGGCTTGTTATATATCGTATGGGTTCGGTGGTTGCTTGGTTCTATCTAGAAAAGAAACTAATAATGAATGGTCCAGATGGTGTAAATATGAAACGACAATCAAAATAGAAACCAAAATAGCGATACCTGTCCTTATGGATATTGCTTCAACTAAGATTTTTACAGTTTCTGAACTCAATACTGGGTTTAAAACCTTATTTCTTATTTTCTTTCCGATAAAGTCTCTAAACCATGATGGGGGGTTGGGATGGCCTAGTGGTCTAGAGTGTCACGCTTCGACCTCTAGTTGGCCGGTCACCGCTGACTTGCGGTTGTGGTTTCGATCCCTGGTGTGAGCGTATGTGGCATGGAGATAGGGGCGCCTTCTCAACCTCGTGGGTTTCCTCCGGGTACTCCGGTTTACTCCCACTGCTAAGTACCCTATGAAACCATATGTTAGTCCCAAAATGACCTAGTTTCTGTCTAGTGGACGTTAAACCCCATTTCTCTCTCTCTCTCTCTCTCTCTCTAAACCATGATGTATTCTGTGGTTCTGATAGAGTCCCTCTAAACAATCATGTACCCTGTAGTTCGGATAGAGTCCGTAAGTCACGAGGTACCCTTTAGTTAGATGTACCCTGTAGTTCAGATAGAGTCTCAAGTGCATAATATACCCTGTAGTCTGTAAAACATGAAGTACCCTGTAGTTTAAATCATGTTACACTGTGGTTTGAATAAACCATACTTTTAAATAGGAGGACGATCGTCAAATGAATATGAATTTTACGATATGTTAATCCTGAAATGCCATAGTTTCTTTTAAATAAATATACTGTATTGTTAACGCGCTTAAAATATCTGGATACAATAGATTTGGTGTAGAAAATTCTAGGTACACACTGTTAACCACCCATAGATGTTTTTATGACAATAATTCATATGCTTTATTCGGCTCGACGTTAAACTTAAAAACATATCGACACAGTTGGTTTGACTTGAATGTATATATTAATTATCTACGTTGCATATGTATGCATTTTTCGGTTCAATCATATCATAACAATATCTTACGTATTGTTCGACATTAAGGTGTGCTTGTTCTATTGTTCCTTTTAGCCTTTGAGTGTTCTTGTTTCACTTGATTTAACAAGAGATTTTGTAGGAATGTATGCTTTTTTAGATGGAACAAAAAGCCAATAAATGTTGAGATGGGTGGAACATGCTCGAGGCAATTTGTGACAAATCTCACAATAATAATAATAATGTCATTTATATAGCGAGAGTCCACACCGAGTATGCTCATAGCGCCTGTGATTCAGTTCTGTACAATAAAAGTTCAATACCAATTTATGTAAGCCCCGGCTTGTTTTCAGATCCCACAATCATATAGTGTACTTTCATAGTATGTAAAATATTTATTGAATAAATAGTGTCAGAAAAAAAACAAAAAAAACATAACGTTTAAATAAATATGTCTTCAGTAAGGTTTTGAATATAACACAACGGAGTTCTATGAATAACAATCACTATATTATACACAAACGACGTTTCGACAAGAATTCACTAGTTGTTATCAAACATTCAAATTACAAATGAAGAAAAAATGTGACAGTGTTTTATATAGATACATTAAACAATAATAAGAGAAACTATTAGTAACAATCATGGAACCCTAGCTTAATTGGTTATCAATGTAAGTATACTAAGATTTAATTGTGATAGCACATACTATAGTAACAACAGCTGATAAAGATGGGTAAAACCTACTAGGTGAAGCCATAAGGTATGTGTCTGGACATCAAAGAGTATAGAAAGATTGGTGGAAAAGCACATTAATTATTATGATATTCAAGTTTTGGATGTCGATAAGGATGGGCATTTTTTGAGGTGGATAGGACGATTGTATACTGCAGCAGTGAATTTAAAAGATCGCGCACCAAAAGATTTCAAGTTGTAATTATGAATCGTTATAAATAACACAAATTTATATGGAAAACAATCACTGAGTTTATTTCACACTGCGTTTCAACAAATTCTCAAGTGAGAACATTTAATCGAAGGTTTCTAGTCGAGGAATGGTGATGGATACGCTCTTGTAGGTATGAAGGCGCAATCCCATTCACTGATGTCAGACACAGCAATTTGAATTCAATCCGCTCATTTATCCGAAGCCAATGTAAAGAAGTCAACACAGGAGAAATGTGTTCACATGGGCTCGTTTCACAGATTATTCTGGCGGCTTTGTTTTGTATTCTGTGTAAACGTTGTGATTGTTCATGTGTTATACTAATTAAAATAATGTTGCAGTAGTCAAGTCGGGAAATGACAAAAACAGCGAACCAGTGTTGACGCAGCATCTTCGGTGATCAGATGGCGTATTGATCCAATATTCCGGAAATGGTAACTACATGTTTTACACTGAGAACTAATGTGGGACTCCATAGAAAGATTATTGTCCATAATCAGAACAAGTTTATAACTGATTGTTCAATATATAGATGGTTGATTTCGCATTTTTCCAGTGCGAGCTGGACCTACAACTAGGATTTCAGTCTAGTCAAAATTTAGTTTCAACATGTTGGTGTCCATCCAGGATTTCACATTTTTGATATAGGCTTCCATATGGAAGAAGGTTAGGTTTTGACTGACATAGTCTAGTTTAAAAAAGTCGATGATCTGGGAATCATCTGTGTAAAAATGATGGTTCTTGTCATGCCGACATAAAAGATTTCCAAGTGGTTTTGTGAACATATAAAATAATATGGGACCAAGCACTGACCCTTGAGGTACACCACAGTACAAGGATGCTGATTTAGATAACGCCTTCCTGGCAAAGACAGCTTAAGATCTTCCAATCAATTATGAGGAAAACCAACTGGGAACAGTACTGCTAAGTCCATACTCTGGGGTACAAATACCTAAAGGAGTCAGATAAACTCAAAACTAATCGCGTCCCCTTCACTGGGCCCCTTCAATGTCTGTCTACATCTGTTTGCAATTTAAATTTGTGTCGTTTATATATTAGACAAATTAATATTATCATTTACACATAGGGGGGGGGGGGGTACGTATTACCACAAACAAATTGCAAAAGAAACCAGAAAGTTTCGGAGAGTGATATCCGGTATCACATGACACGATGTAACATACGCCCGAAACATATGTCGCGCACAGAGCAGAGTGGCGCTAGACACCATTAATTTAAATTACTCTGATTTTGAGTTACACTAATTTTAAATGTTTTTTTTATCCATCAGTCAATTTGAAGAAATTTCGATTTTCGAAAAATTGATGATACAATTAAAGATCGATTACCGAAAACTGACAGACCAAAAAATCATTGAATTCCAGGCGCTTATTTTGCCTGCTACATGACAAAATGGTTTTATCTCCCAAATTTTTATTTATATTTTTAAAAGCGTTTTCAAGTTAAATATATTTAATAGCGCTTTTATCTGGTGTATTTTTTTAAATCATTTTCTTATGAATTAGGCGATATAACCATTATGTACTCTTTGTGTTGTATAATAATAATGATAGTATGTTCATCCATGTTTCGTTTTAAAAATGTATGTTTTATCTCCTATAACACTTTTTCGCGGAATTCTGTAACATATCTATCTTTCCACATTCAATATCCCTGTCGGGACAGGCAACTTCGACAAAGTAATACGATAGGGCAAAACTAGATAGTGAGTAGGTACAATCGCGGGACCCAAGATGGCGTCTTTGTACACTTGACGTCATATTTTCATGACATCATATGAAATTTCTAGCCATATTTATATATTTCTATGTTTCTAGCTACACAGTTGTTGAAACTTTATCTATATACGGCTTTGGTCGTGGTCGGTTGCCGGTCATGGTTTTTGTATTTACTTCTAATCCCTCACACCACACTTCAAAAATCTCCGTGAAAAATAAATAAATATGTATGATATTGTCTTTGTTCCAAAATGACCTGATCAATGTTGAGTTTAATTTGCTAGACTTGCGTAGATTGTTTCGCGCAATCACGAACACCCCCGCCTCAATATTCGAAATTTAATTATATTTATACCCCAACCCCACCATACGCAATCCTTTTTTAAATATTTATACCTACTCCCTCAAAGTTATTTTAATATTTATATCCCCGCCCCACCCCCAACGTTAAATTAATATTTATAACACCACCACCTCAACATTATTTTAATATTTATATCCCCGCACCAACCCTCAACGTTAATTTAATATTTATACAACCACCACTTCAACGTTATTTTAATATTTACACCAACACCTACCCACTAAACGAAATTTTATTGATATTTCTATCCCTTATACCTCAATACCGGTATTACTTATACCTCAATACCGTTTACCCACACCGCTCCCCAATACATGTATATTCTAATTTTAATTATATTCGCATTCCAGTGTCGAGTGGACGTTAAACCCTATTTCGCTCTCTCTCTCTCTCCACCACAATCCTAACTTTTATATTATTTTTTTATGTGTACCCCATCTTAATCATAAATTTCAATTAGAATCCGTTGTCTTGGCAGACTTTAATCTATTTATTTAATAATTCTTTTATGATATTTTCAGGTATGTTAACAATGTTCAGTAACATTTGTATCGTTTTACCTTCTCGGGTGAGTTAAGAATCGTTTCGAACTTGTACAAACGATCTGATTATACCCGTCGTTTTGTGAAGGTTGCAATTAGAGTATAGTTATTGGCCATACAAAGTTGTCAAGGAGACGGGACGGGTCGAGTGGCCGAATGGCCTGTCATCGAGGCAAGTGGTGCTGTTTTGATTCCCCGGTTGTTCGTGACTAGTAGGATCGCCTGTCCGACCTCGTGGAATTTCTACGGAGCCCTCAGTTTCCTCCCACTGCTAAGGACCCCAACGCACACGCGATTATTGAAATAAACTTGAACCGTATGTTAGTTCCGAAATGACCTACTTTGAGTAGAGTGGACGTTAAATCCCAGTGTGAAACGGTTTTTAAACCACACAGCCCAGATACATGCAAAGGTTTGTTAAGAAACTCGGGTACAGAAGGTTTGAGGCCTGGAATAGTAAATATGTGATCAGGAACCCCGAAACACCTGGACTAATGAAGACGGGCATACACCATACAGTGTGCTATGAGGGAAATTTTGCCCGGACAACGGCGCTACGGCCTACTACCAAGGGATCATTCATTTGCACACCATTGTGTACACGGGACATCGGTTTTTCGTGCCCTCCGTCCTGCACCACTGACAAAGAGGAACCACGCCGGAAAATCCCGATGAAATTTCCCGGTCAATGCAGGGATCGAACATAAGACCTGATTGTTACCCACGCAACGTCTCACCCACTAAGCCACCGTGGCTCGCTCTTCAGTTATGCACTTTGGGGGCATCTCTTGGTAATCCCTACAATTGAATATCCAAAAGGATTTATATTGCCATTGGGGATCTTAAGGAAAATTTTGACAGATGTTTCGTGGATGTACTTGAGATGTCCTACAAACTGCGCTCCTGGAGGTTTTCCCATAACCATAACTAAAGATTTGCTTGGGGGGGGGGGGGGGTCCGACTCAATCATCTAATAATTCCAGGCTATTTAAGTCTTTTCTGACTCCCCGACTAGTAGTCCGACAGAAATATATAGTTTGTCTCCAGATATAGTTTGCTTTAGTGAAATAATGGCCCTCAACCGCCGTTAATGAGTTAAAGAGCCATACTGTCTGGCATTTTGGATTTGACTGTTATCTCATCACCCTACAGCATAATGGACGATTTCAGTGCATTCCTTGGTCCAACATAAATACGGTTAGACCCTCAAATTATCATCCTAAACTAATTTCTATTGGGGTTATATGGGATTACTTGAATTGACGGCTGCCTTGGACCCCATCTTGAATTTCTGAAAACGCTCAAGGGTGACCGAGACTCACCCGGCAGATTCTGAAAGAAGACACCACAGGCTACTAAAATCAAACATTAAAATAAAACTTTGTACATAATTCCAGGGTCTCACGAAATAATAGATTTGGCGACCGAACTATAACTTCGAAAACGTTGTTTCTGTGCAGTTTGTCCATTAAAAACAACACATACAAAATTATCACAACTATGTAACTGTGTTTTTTATTTTCAAAATGTAATAAAACAAAACAACATTTAAAAATAGCTCAACAACTACTAGTTGTTGTTTTGTCCTGCCTTTAACTACATATAAGATCATTTACATATAACTAGCAATACTGATGGAGTAAGAGTAGAGAGATCTATATTTCGTTTCGTTTCTTATACTTTCGATGGCTTACACCACATGAAGATCTGACCAATAATAGGCAAAGTCAGGGGTCAAACGAATGGCTTTTGATCCTATGACTTCAGACATTGATTGATCAATCAGCGTTTCGTACATCTAAAGGTCAAGAAGTTGCCGTAACAGACCATTTCATTGGCTAATTCCTCACAGCATCCAGAACACGTCAATGATAACAGTTCTTCCAGATCCTAGTGTCGTAAAGACAGGTAAAACGAAATTTAGAACTATAAAAAACGAAACGAAATAGGATCTGTGATTTAATCAGATTGGGAGTAGGTTGATGTGTTCGTGGCAGATTCTTTGGTTCTAAATGTAGACGAGTCTGGACAGGGGCACACAAACGTATTTTCTCAGGTGGAGAGGGGGGAGGGGGGCTCCATCAAAACATCGGTCCACTCCTAGCTGTAATGTCAGACTCATGATAAGAACTTCAGATGTAACAAATTGTAATCAATTATATTTTTTTAGATTTTATGCGATCCTATTTCTTGTCACGCACAAGCTGGGTGTCAAAGCAACGCCACTCGATAACGCCTTACCCCCACCCCCGAATACCCAACCTCCAAGCTAGTGAGCCAGCGTCTTACTTACTTAGCCACTGTGATTTCCATCTTTTTTCGAAGTCCCCAAAGTTTCTGATATTTCTCAAAGTACTGATTTATGAGCTTTCTCTATCAACAACAATATCGTTAAATATTTTTACATATAGGCCTGTTAAACACGACACATGTTAACAATACAGCACTCATTCTATAAACAAATCATATCGTTTAAAGATGCATTATATAAAAGCTAAATCTGTCCATTGCTGGCTCCAAATGTTATATCAATTTAGACATTTATTCACAAGAAAAGGCCATAATCATTCGCTAGACCATCGGATGGTGTAGATGTTGGATGGATAAGAACCCTCTCGCTATTTAGCTATTTAACGTCAGTGGTGCAGGACGGGGGATCTGGCAAAGAACAGCGTATAGCCGTTCGGATCGGACGAAAAACGGAGATCATGTGTACACATTGGCGGGCATGTAAAAGAACGCTGGACAGTTCGAATTCTATGTAAGACTAGGCTGTAGTGGCGCTGTCCGGACAAAATGTCCATCATAGCAAACTGTATCCCAGTCAGAACACAACAGAAGGACGGAAACCCCAATTCATTTCTAAATCTTACATACTGCATCTTTAACGAGAATGCTGGTTTGGTGAGTATAAAGCACTATATTCATATACAAAACGTTTAGGACCGTATTCACAAAAATTATACACTAAAAATTATTACATATTAAGAACGCTGACATAGGGTAAGAGCTAACATTTTGAATTTGAATATGGCTTGTAAAGTTCAACCAATAAAAAAATAAGTATTCTTAAAATATTTAGTTAAGGTGGAGGTCCATGAGGTAAATTGAAACAAGGGGTTGAAGTGAAACGAAAGTATAATCCATTCAACTCTAACGGGGAAAATGGCCGTTTCTATATGGCAATAGCCTTTTAGTTGACGTCATGAGTTAGAACGTTGAAATACAGACAGGAAGTGCAAGAATCAAGATAAAATGCCGGAAAAGGCTAAGAATTAATAATTCAAGTAACTCTCAAATTTATGTACATAGTAAATAACCGCGGAGATAAGTTTCCAAGGCGATATAGTCAAAAACAATAATAACGGTTTAAAGCCCCTATTGGTTCTATGAAGGCCCTATCAATGCTATACGTCATCATCGATCCTCTGCATTCAGCTGTGACGTCGACAATCAACAGCGTCATATAAGGTCAAGATCATCAGACGTTAAAATGATATTGTCATATTATTATAAGGTCAAGAACATCAGACGATAAAATGATAGTGCGCCATATAAGGTCAAAACACGTTAAAATGATAGTGTTATATAAGGTCGCCAAACATTAAAATGCCAAAACAAAGAACAAAAAAGAAAAAAATATGTATCACAGTATAAGCATAATCAAATATTAAATTCGTCAATTAACCACGAAGAATCATCGGTGGATCCAATTATCAAAAAAGTTATAAACTTTCGGTCATTGTGCACGGAAAACAAATTCTACGTGTCTTTTGCATCTTACACTTCGCAAAATTAATCTAAAAATTCAATAAAACTTTGAATTGAAAATCATTAAGTCACGTAGAAAATTAAAATTAACATTCAAGTAGAATGGATTTGTCGAGATGATTCGGGACATATGTGATTAAATTTTAAAACGAAAGTCTGTCGATTGTGTTCAAATCCAAAAGACATCGTCTAACATGTACTCTGGCTAATAAACAAATTTCCAGAAACTCGAATTCAAAATCAAGACGGTCCTGTTGCTTAGAATAAAATAAGTTTCGGCTTTAAAATTTGTCTAAATAAAAATATTTTCCTAATGAACATAGCGACCAAAAAGGTGAGTCTTCTGAAATAATTTGTTCTGATTCAATTTGAGAATATGGATGTGTATATTAAGCAAAGTGCGGCAATATAAGAAAGAGAACGGGCATTACAATAAATACAACTATCCATGTCGATGTGTGAACGAAAACAGACTGGCCGTTATTGTTCGGATCCTCTGTGGTGTTTGTTGATGCTGATGTTACCATTTGTGATGCTGCTGGTGAACCGTCGCCATTAGCAGTAGTGGCCATTGTATTACCCCCGCCATTGGCAGTAGTGGCCATTGTATTACCTCCGCCATTGGCAGTAGTGGTCACTGTGTTACCTCCGCCTCCAACATTAGTGGTCATCGTATTACCTCCACCACCACCATTAGAAGAAGTGGTCATCGAACTTGTCATTGAACTTTCCATTGTTGAAGAATCCATAACTGTGATGGCTAAACATGGAATAGAAAAAGAAAATAGTTAGGTTAGAAATAATTCTTTTCGTTAAAACCAGATTGTGTTTTGTCATGAATTTACCCGATTCTTTTGCTGTTTCTATGGTCACACGTGGTCAGTACTCGGCCTGTTTTCGGTTCCTCGCTTGTTTGTGATAAGGGGCAGGGTCGCGTTTTCATCCTCGCGGGGCTTCTCCCGGACCCAAACGCACTAGCTGATTATCAAAAATCAAAAAAAATTTGAAGCATATAATATGTAGGTCCCGAAATTACCAGTTCCCTCTCTCTTCCCCTCGGTTCTCGGAAGGATTGTGTGGTTTCGAATCCCCGCTTGTATGTGACAAGGGCTAGGGTCGCCTTTTCATCCTCGTGGGGTTTCTCCGAGTCCCACGAGGATCGACACTCATTGATAATTACCCCACTAGTGAATAACTGAAATAAATAGATTGAATCATATGTTAACCCCGTCCCCTCTTTCTCTGTCTCTGATAATGTTGTCCGGGCCATGTGAAATAGATTTAACCAATTTACATAATATGTGATTGAAATTATATTTTAGGCGTCCCTTTGTAAAGTTCATTAGCAACAATGTCATCAAAACAAATTTGGCGTTGTTCCAATTAAACGACTTCTAATAGCAATAACAACAGTACGTTTAACCCCACCACACCCAGACAATGTCGGCCATTATTGATTTAAATGCACATCGCAATAAACATACAATAATATCCACGGCCAGTAATTAGACACCTTCACGCATATAACTGAATATAAATCTTGAATTATAATCAATGCATTTAAATAAACAACTCGACCGTATAATATGATTTATTAGTTTCTGCATGTCATCAGAAATCGGGATTAGTTAATTAAGATGTACAACACGATACTACAGTTTATGGGACATGTGCAGATCTTTAAAGATGCATTACATGTATGTTATAGTCAAGCATGGAAATAAGGCACCTGTCATAAACAATGTCAGACACAAATTCAGGCTTTGTCAGAATAAAACCTCTGGTGTCTGTCATTTATTATTAATAAGAGTCTTGGGTCCCAATGATCTCAGGAGACATGTCTACTGGACAACAACACCCCTCTAAATGCGAAACAAAAAGTGTTTATCTCCTAAATATTTAACTACCCGATTGACCAGTCTCTTCTGCAAATTTCACATATTGTCCCTTTAGGTTTAAAACACGGCTATAAATGCTTTGATGTAAAACATCGTCACGTGACATGCTGCGATCTTTTCAAAAACAAAACGCTCCGTATTAGAAAATGTAGCAGCCTAACAGCTGTGTACAGTTGGCGCGATCTTGACAACGTTTCATGATTATAAATCTATCGGCCTAAATTCACAATACAGTGATGCGAAGGATGACGGTATCTTGTCGCATTTAAAACACCTTTAAACGTCACAATTTACACCTATTAGGGTGGTCATGATTAGCGGTTATACGTGTTTGGTTCGTTCTAATTGTGGAGGCGTCAATCATTTTTATGTAACTCGTAAGTCTTTTTACTCTTTTTTTGCAGTGTAGGTCTGATATTTGAGCGAGGAACAATTAGAAGAAAAAAAAAACAGCTGAACAAAATAGCATATTACGTAGGCCTATTAATGTTAATAATTGATGTGTAATTTAAGAGCCCCACGTGCTATTCCATGAAGTTCATTATGGTAACAGAATATGGACATGTATAGTCACGTAACACCAGCTTAATGGTTTTGCGCAACATATTATTATTGCGCATCATATTATCATTTGTATCGTCAAAGGGACTGTCCCGATTTGAACAGCGTCTCAAAAATAAAGACCCGAGTACGTATGGAATTTAAGCGTCAAAATATAAACGAATGGTGTATTTACCTTGTCTTAAAATATCAGCCAAAAATATTGTTTTGTTTGGACATGAACGTCAAAACTACTTATCCGTACATGTAACCCTTTTAAGATTTTCGGTTAATTTTTTCATGGGTGATGCCAATTGACTCAATGGCAGACTTTATGATGCAGTGCACACGTGCTAACCATTCGCCCCCCATTCATTCATGCTGAACAATCATGTTCATGTAATACGGTTGTCATGTCACGTACTGCAAGATCTAAGTAATTGATCGATCGTGTAATCATAGACTTTGAGAACAGGATTATATTCATAAACCCTAGAGAAATACAAATTTAGAAAGTGTAATTATATAATATTGCGTGACATGTACATATAAATCATTCTCTTCTTTCATAAACAGTTAAATAACATCATTTATATTTAAAGTAGTATAATCGATTCCATGTTCCCTCTGATGACGTTACGCCCTGTAGAATATAGTAAGCTAATCAGGTCACGTAGGGTATACTTATAACACTATGACGTCACGGCTGGTATACTAATAGCCACATGAATTCACGCCCTGTGGAATATTAACCTAATGACGGAACACCAAACCTGATAACGTCACGTCCTTGAACTCAATGGCGCACACACTGAAGAATATTAACCGAATGACGGCACACACCGCAGAATATTAACCCAATGATGCCACACACTGCAAAATGTTAACCTAATGACGTCACGACATGGGACCCAATGACGTCACAACCTGTGGAATATTAACCCAATGGCGCACATCGTAGAATATTAACCAAGAAGCTTTGATGAACTGGAGACGGCATGACGTCATTTTTTTTTTATTGTAACCAAAGCCCTGTATAGGCAAAGTTACGACAACTCATTTACAGGCGCCATTGTGGGGCCCAACTATGACGCCATAAAAACTATGACGCCATGGCGTAATACTAGTAATAGCTTTACTGAAAAAAACGTATTATCTTTTTGTTGGGGTTACGTTTTACGGGCTACAATTTTACCTAAACAAATGTTTGGTTCAATGATAAAATGTCAGACAAATTCATACTCAAAATCGGCCGAATTCGATCAAGGAAAAAATAACGTAATTAACATAATTCAATACGGCGTCGCGTTCTCTGGGGATTATCGGAGAGCGATATCTCGTAATCAGTGTTTTTCAGTGGTGGGAGGGTAAATAATTTCTTTTTAAATTCCGCAAACAGAGCTACCATCTAAACTGTAGTAGAGTTTCTAAACCATGACACCGAGACTCTAAACCATGACGTATCCAGTAGTTCGGACAGTCTCTAAGCCATGATCTACCAGGTAGTCTCCAAAACATGAACGACAGAACCACCCTACCTGCAGAGAAGTGACTCTGACACAGTGAACAGCCATGATATCCATATGACGTCATCTAAACGTCACAGGTCGTGAGGTCACATCAACAAACAATATGTCAACATTACAAGACACAATGTTACATTGTAAACAAGCCTTCCTGAAGCCTTTAGGACTGTGTAATCCGTACAGCCATAACGTCGTATCGCTTCCTCCAATGATTTTTCACAGAAAAAAAACATGTATAACTCTCGTTCTGACGTCGGCATATTGGCACTATTTTGTGATTCGGTCGTGTACATTGTAAAACAAGCCTTCCTGCAGCCTTTAGGACTGTATAATCCGCACAGCCATAACGTCGTATCGCTTCTTCCAATGATTTTTCACAGAAAAAACATGTGTAACTCTAGTTTTGATGTCGGCATATTGGCACTATTTTGTGCTTCGGTCGTGTCTATTTCAGATATACACAATTAATTCTGTTAGAGAGAGAGTGCGTGTGTGGGGGGAGGTTAAGTACACTTGACACAAACTAGGTTTTCGTCAGGACACTTTGTCACTTGGCTGTATGGCAAACCTTATAATCTAAAGTTAGACCCTCCCCCCATTAAAGTCAATTCGGCACAAACTATGTTATTTCGAGACTAACATGTGGTACTTTTATTGCCATGATTTGCATGCGCGCGCAAGATAGATAGGGTTTAACGTCCACTCGACACAAACCAGGTCATTTTCGGGACTAATATATGGTTTAATTTTATTTCAAAATTTCGCTTGCGTAGGGGTCTTTAGCAGTGGTAGGAAATTGGAGGACCCGGAGAAAACCCAAAAGGTTGGACGGGCGACCTTACTCCTTGTCACGTACTACCAGGGATACGAAACCACGCCGGTTGACTCAATGACAGCCTTCCACCCCCATCCCCACTCCACCCCACCCCGTTTCAGTCATTTTGAGATAAATTTGCAGTGTCATGGATTGTTCAAGGACTGTAGAGGTTCAACTCATTTCCGAGTTAGAGCAGAGCAGCAGGAAGTTAACCCATGGCACGGGGTTGAATAGACGACAATACTTCTTGTCACGTACAAGCGGGGAATCGAAACAACGCCACTCGACTCAATAACAGACCTCGTGATCCAATGCACACGCATTAACCCTTCGGCCACCGCTTTTTCGAATAGACAGAAATCTTTAGCAGTGGGAGAAAAACCGAAGGGCCCAGAGAAAACTAACGAAGTTGGACATGCGACTCTAGCTCTTGTCACCCACGCCATTTTTTGAACCAGTAACTTTCCATGGAGTCATCGAATCCACCCTGGAATGGTGACGCCACATTAAAAAAATGTCCTTCAATGCGCAATTGTCCAAGGAAAATTATGACTTCGATTGGACTCCAATAGATGTGGACCGCCCCCAGAAGTACCACATAAACAAGCAGAACAAAGCATACTCAGACTTAAGAATCTACTTAAAATTGTTCCCCTTATTTTAACTAAGATGTACACCATTATAAAAGTTTTGTTGTTTTAATATATCAAATACATCAATAAGAAACTATGAACAAAGTTTTGTGTTCCTTGATCAAAGATATTTCTCATAAGCATTGATTGAAATTTTAGTAAATTCTCATAATGTCTGACAATGCATTGTGAACTCGGGGCCAGATGTCTGGAACTAGTTCTTGATGTAAAAATATCATATAATATTATCGGGTTGACGAGATCGTTAACGTTTTCATGTAATAGAAACTGGTTATATATCACACGCCCCTCTGCCGCTCTACCCCTCCCCCACAACAACCCACCAAATTATATTTCCGGTAGCTAAATGTATGCAGCTTAGAGAACCCAATCCCACCAAATTACATTTACCGGTAGCCAACAGCTTAGAGAGCCTAGTTCCACCAGATATATTTACTGTTTACTATGAGGGGAATTTTGCTCGGGTAGCGGCGATACGGCCTACTCTTATGTCGAATTTCTTTACCCGGGTAGCGGCACTACAGTCTTCTCTTATATCAAATTCAGACTGCCTAGGGATCATTTAGGTGCACGTCAATGGTTTCATCCTTACAACAAGGGAGCGAACCCGCGATCCCAAGATTAGAAGACTTACTTGAAGAACCGCCATGTAGATATATAACAAAAAGAACTGTCGGTATGGTGAAATAATTCAAACTAATTCTCATGATGATTGTTTGTAATAGTAGATATTCTGAAACAAATACAAAACAAATACAAAACAAAGTACAAAACAAAGTACAAAACAAATACAAATCAAATACAAAATAAAAAACCAATGTTTAAATATTACTCTTATAATTCTTATACACAAAAAGGTTTTTTTAGCGTCCATCGGATCTCCTCTGAACTAGGATAAAGAAGACGGACATACGCCACACACAGTGATATAAGGGAAATTTTGCCCGGGCAGCGGCACTACGGTCTAGTCTTATATCGAATTCCAACTGCCAAGGGTTCTTTTACGTGCCCACAAATGTGTACACAGGACCTCGGTTTTTGAAATGAAATGAAATGGGGTTTGGCTTCCTACTGTTCTTCTTCGAACTGGCCTAATGAAGACAGGCATACACCATACAGGGAAATTGTGCCCGGACAGCGGCGCTTCGGCCTATTTTATATCGAATTCCAATTGTCAAGGGATCTTTTACGTGTCAGCTAATGTGTACACTGGACCTTGATGTTGCGTCCCATCCGAAAGACTATACGTTTTCCCTAACCAGGCACTCAATCCTGCACACGAGCAACTAAGTACACTGTGGTAATAAACTTTACTTTTACATACATTTATTTCGCAAACTTAAAGGGCCAATACCGATAATATTTTGGAAAATAGAATTGCTTAATTTTGTGTTAAAATCCCTTAAAATACCCCACCGAGCAACTAACCCAATATATGTGATACGTTTTCAAACAACCTAAACTCGGTGTCCCAAGCTGTACGATGTCTGGATAAAATCAGATTTTTATTTTATTTTATAAAAATAACGCGTGGATGAAATTTACCTTTCGTTATCAAGTACGGGTCATTCATTGTGTAGACCTCAAATGGTACGGGAATCGATTATCAGATCACACAACGAATTAATTGACCCGAAATCTTAAAAGAGTTACGTGTCCGGATAAGCAGTTTTTACGTTCACGCCATAACAACTCAATATTTTGAGCGGAAATTTTCAGACAAGGTAAATATACCATGGCACTATATTTTGGCGCACTAACATGGCCCCGAGTTCACAAACCATTCTCCATTCTCAGACTTAAGTTAAGAATTTACTCAACTTTCAATCACTGTTAATGAGAAATATCTTTGATCCAGAAACATAAAACGTTTTACATAGTTTCTTATTGCTGTATTTAATACATTAAAACAACATAAGTTTTATAAAGAGCTATGTTTTAGTTAAAATAAGGCGAACAATGTCGATTAAATTCCTAACCGAAGACTGAGAATGCTTTGTAAAACCGGATTAGTGAAAAGGCTTAAATTTACGGGATAAATGTACTTAAAAATAAAGATATTTTAAGATATATTATTTTGATTCGTGTTTTCCTTTCAATTCTGTTAGTTACTCGTGTAGCGTTTGGTGTGGGGTCACCACAGTCAGTTTAAAGGAAGCAAGGTGTACCCCGGACCTTGGATTGTCGTCCCATCCGAACGACTAGACAGTCTTGTCAAGCCCTTCTTCCTGCACCACTGATAAGGAGAAACTACCCCGGAAAATCCCGATTAACTTTCTTGGCCAACACCCAGAGCAAACCCACGACCTCCATGCTAACGAGCCAGCGTCTTACTCACTTAGCCACCGTGGCTCCCATCAATAAATATAAAATGAGGACTAAATGAAAACCAGACTTTTTTGTGTAACAATGAAGAAACTGACAGTTTAATGTCGTACGTCTAAATTAGATTTTAAAAATATAGAATAAAGACTAAAAGAAACTAAATGTCAATATGTCATTCGTCTAAATTAAATTTAAAAAGGTTTTCAGACCTGGCTTACCTATTTTTATAAACTTAGTCTTAAAATATAGACTGCCGTGGCTAACTGTCCGATCCGTCTTGAGTGTAGTGCTAACAACTTGTAGACGCCGCTAGCTTTCTGTCGTGCAATTCCTGGAACTGCACATGTTGGTTGGTTGTCATAGCATCAGATATGTCACTGGTAGAACGAACAAATTACAGGTAGGACAGGTGAGACATCGATTACCTGTTTGTATATATATATATATTTATATATTTGTTTATATCGATTGAAAGCAGAGGTCCAAACTATGATTCTCAGATAATTAACAATTTCCTCAGTGACGACAATTTCCTGGCAAGTTAAGAAAAGAGTCGCGAGAATTGAGGTTAACATCTTGTCAACACTCTTCGTTGTTACACAATGGAATTATTAGCTGATTGTACGTTTTGCAAGGCCCTTGGCTGAAAATGTAACCTGGGTGTCTTGTATAAACACTATCGAAATTGAGGGTACCTTACAACAATTAGCTCCGTTTGAGAACGGGGGTTTGGAGGCACAATGGTATCATAAAGTATCACATATATCATTGAGTCGACTGGCGTGGTTGTACGTGACAAGGAGAAGGGTTGCCCGTCCAACCTCGTGGGTTTTCCCGGGTCCTCCGATTTCCTCCCACTGCTAAAGATCCTTACGCACAAGCGAATTATTGAAATAAAATTGAACCACATGTTAGTCCCGAAGTGACAAACCTCTATCAATGAAGGGTTGTCGAGCGTAAAGCTAACCGTTACGTATACATTTGGGTAAGGAAGAAACGGTGACTCACTGGGTAAGAAGATGAACAACCAACCAGTTCATCATTGGTTCAATGAAGGAGTTGACGGAGCAGTACATCTGAAAGAGAAACCTAGAGCCAGTGTAGATAGTGTCGATAGTACAAAAAACACCAACCGAGGTCCCGATTGCACATTGGTGATAGGATAAAAAACAAAATCCCGTGTATACATTAGCTATGGAGCGAATAACCGAGGTCCCGTGTACATATTGGCGATAGTACAAAAACCCCCCAAAAACAATGAGGCGCCGTGTACCCATTGGCGATAGGACGAACAACCGAGATCCTAAGTACACATTTGCAATGGGACAAACAACCGAGGTCCCGTGTACAAATTGGCGGTAAGACGAACAGCCGGTCCCGTGTACACATTCGTGGGGGGGGGGGGTAAAACAAACACTGGCAGCTGGAATTCGATATAAGAATAGGCAAAATCTAACTCATAGCACATTGTTCAGCGTATACCCGTCTTCTTTGCCCAGTCGGGTCAGAATTATAAGACGTTTAACCCCATTTCATTTCACAAATTGGCGATCACGTAAAATAACTCTTGGTTGTTGTAGTTCAACAAAGAGTTTGCGCAAGTGCCTCAGCTCGTTCAAAGCACCCTTTTAAAATGTTATTTTAAAAATGTTTCGTTTCGGTTTATTTTCGTTCAATAAAGTAATATTTGATATTAAAACAAATGTTGACTTAACAGCTATATACTCGGAACAAAAAAAATAATCCACATAAACTTTTCTTTACCAATAGAAAAACAGTCGGGAATAAAAACAAATTGTCCTCTATCTAACCTTATTTAAAGGGACAACCTCGATTAAATTTTGTCTTAAAATTCTTTATCTTAGGACCGAGCAACTAAGTCAATGCACGTGATACTTTTTCAAACAATTTACCCCCCCCCCCCAGTCTTCATCTGAAAATGTAGATTGGTGTGCGAGCTGTATTATACCGTGTCTCGATAAAACTAGACTTTTATTTTATAAAAATAACGTGTAGGTGATATTTACCTTTCGTTATCAAGTACAGCACGTGGGGGATGCCCTGTATAGGCATCTTAAGGAATGGCAATAGGTGATTAGGTCACCCAGCGAAAATATTGACCAGAAATCTTAAATGGTTACGTGTTTTGACGTTCACGTCCAGACGATTCAGTATTTTGAGCTGAAATTTTTAGACAAGGTGAATACACCATTCATCTAGATTTTGGGGCTTAAAAGTCATATGCAAACAGACGTTTATTTATGAGTCACCGTTAAAATCGGGATGGTCCCTTTAAAGACGCCTCCCCGCGAACAAACTAGAGAATATAAGTTTTTTCTCCGATTAATCACAGAATGTACTGGACCATTAATTCGCTAAAGGGTCTCACAACCGTTAGCCATTAGCTCAACATGGAGACGCGATGGCTTTTATGGGTACCCTCAGGTCATGTATGTGGCCCATTGGTGTTACTCAGGTAATCCAATATGTTTATGGTATTTTACACCTGCCAGTATTTTATTGCAAATAACTACGTCATAATTACTGCCGTGAGAATGTATCTTTAAGAATAGAAATTCTTCAATAGGTATTGAATATTCCTTATATACCCGAGTTATTAGTTAATGATTAAAAAAATAACCGTGACAATAAATATCGAATATTTTTAAAAATACCACGAATTATTTCTGAAACAAAGAGATACATGGAATATATCATATGACCGTGGGGTATTATTTAAACAAATAAAGGCCAGCAAAACAGCCCTTGAAAACAAAAACTTGGATGTTGACCACGTTTCAAAAGGATGCGTTATGCCTTCAAGAAATGTTATCGCTGCCGTGTTCACGTATCTCTATATCTCTGCCGTGCTAACAGAGATCAGTTTAGTAAATTTATGATTTATTTACATCAGGTATATAAAACAGCTACAGTTACAACAACAATACGGGAACTTTAACTATAGGGGTACACATATAACTATATTAAATCCACCATTCTGTCCCTCTGCTAAGGCAGCGGCTGAACTCGGGTGAGTCCATACGCCGGTCTTTCCTTCTCTGCTCGTCTCTAGTCGCCCCCTAACTGTTAGTAAACTCCTGATTATATAGTGCCGGAGAATAGATAAGACACATTGTCATACATGTGATTGTCTCTTTTATCTCTATTCGTCATGAACAGTGTCATCCTCGGTTTCCCCAGTGGTCTCACTCCGTTCTACTCCACTATATCCTGGGTTAATCCATAGGGTTTCCACGATTTCAAATTATCTGCCCTGGCCTAGAATGTAGCTACAGTCTACGAACCAATCAAAAACAGTTTACAAACCAATTGTTTCGCCTTCGTTTTAATAGGGTAGATAATCATATTCCTGTCCATTTACTGAATGATTTATGTAAATCATGTATATTTCTAATTGATTTGTATTTAATTGTATTATCAAAATCTGTGGCATGTTTCGCTGATTTCAAATATGTATAACATCTATATGTTTGACTTTTGTAATTATTATTACTATTCGTTCTTTGTCTGAAATGTTTCATTCTCGGCAATTTGATTCACTGTCTGCCTTTTCACGTGGACATAAAACCCCGGGAACGCACGAACGATTCTCAATAAAACTCATGACCCTACAAAGATAAAAACGTCCGATCTTCATTAAAATAATTTGATGTAAATAAATACACAATTAGAATAATTTGGACTTTTCTCATTTAGGCTAACCCACAACCCTGTCTGATGAGTTATTTCCCTTTGCCAACTTTTTTTTCAGTTAACGGTGTAGGAGATTGGTCGATAAAATAAAAATAGCACAATCATCAAGGGCGGATAATTTGACAACGTGTCCTCCACCCCATAGATTAACCCATGGGTTAGTGGAGTAGAACGGAATGAAACCACTGGGGATACCGAGTGCGTATTCTTTTGATGTCATGTGAAGCTTGTACACAGATCATATGTAGTTTTTAAATGAGATATAACATATTTAGTTAGATCATAACCTGTCCGTACCGTAACCGAAATTTATACAGAGTTGAAATGTCAATATCATATATGATCAAAAACCAGCTGAGGTCATAAAGTTCTAAGCACCTAAATGGTCGTTCAATTTGATGAAAGTTGTAGAGTACTTCGTTACAATACCTAAGCTTGCTGGATTCAGCTAGTCGAATCCTTACAGAAACCACCTTCATACCGAGGTCTGGGGAAATATTTAAATTGACGCACAGGTGCCAGGATGGCGTCACCCATATTCTGAATCTACACATATTGGAGATATATAATCCGTCAAAAAATATTAGGTGGACTATATTTCCATGTCAAGTCTTAAAATGGGTTTGGTTGGCCGAATGGTTAGCACACGGGCGCTGTATCACAAGTTCTGCCATTGAGTTAGGGTCGCCTGTCCAGCCTCACGGGTTTTTTCCGAGTCTTCCGGTTTACTCCCGCTGTTAAAGACGCTTACGCGCAAGCCAATTATTGAAATAAAATTGAACCATTTGTTAGTTCCGAAATGACCTTAGCTTGTGTCGAATGGACGTTAAACCCAATTTCTCTCCCTTAAAATGTGGTTTGGCTGCCGACTATATATGCTAAATCTAAACTTGCAATAGGGTACCATAAGAATTAAATGCAGTGAAGAACTACCGTCGGTCTAATATCTCATTAAATACAAAAATATTTTCACACTAAACAATAAATTGTTGTATAAAATACAAATAAATTTTACAACAGTTAGAAGGTTTAATTTGTGACCATAAAAGATATTTGCGTCAACTTGTGAAACCATTGCATTATGAGAGAAGGTTGGCTATTATTCTCCGATCAATATCGTATTCCCAGTAGGCCGATTTTCTCTGTTAAAAACGAATTATCTATTTAATCCAATAGGGCGTTTATCTGTCACGCAGTAATTAATATTCCCTCGGCTGTCGTCATAGTAATATTAACTCGCTAGACAATATTAAACTAGCAAGTGAAGAAATGAAATAAATATATTATACCTCTATCAAATATCCAGTAGTCGTAGTCGAGGTCCCTTGTACACCTTGATCCCCTGACGGTTAGAATTCAGTATAAGAGTAGGCCGTACTGCCGCTGTCCCGGGCACAAATTCCCTCATAGCACACTGTATGGCGTATTCCCGTCTTCATTAGCTCAGGTTAGGAACAGAACAGTAGGATGTTAAACCCCATTTCATTTCAAATATTCAGCCAACAAGTGAAGATATGGAGAGTGGTTTAACCTGGCGTGGGTTCGATTCGATTCCCCAGTTGTAGGTGTCAAGGAGTAGGGCCGCCATTCCAAACCTATTTGGCTTTCTCTGGGTCCACCGGGTTCCCCCCAATGCTATAGTTCCCTACGCGCAAGCGAGTTATTGAAATAGTTAGTCCCGAAATGACATGTTTTGTGCCGAGTGGACGTAAAACCCCATTTTTCTCTCTCCTACTGATAAAGACCTATTTTGTGTCGAGCAGGCGTTAGACCCTCTCTCTATCTCTCTCAACTCTCAAACGGTCGGTGACATACGAGTATCCTTGAACATTGATTCAGATTTTAAGATTGTTTTTAATGCTAGTTCAATTAGGTTATACAATGAACAAGCACAGCTAGTTTGACGGGAAATTGCTGGACAGATTTAATGTCAACTTAAATGTGGTTGTTGGTTGTGCCGACCGTGGGCGAATTACCCAAGACTGCCTGGTTAGCGAGTTCGTGTCATTCTCACTAAACGATTATCTTCATCTAAAACTAGAAAAAATATACCGATATGTTTTCAAGAATAGGCGCCACTGGTTTTATTTTTATTATTTTCATCAAGTCTCTATTGTTGCTATAGTAACCAATTATGAACATCATCGTCCGTATTTGTTTTTATATAAAATAACGATGTGACATCTCAAGGATAGACTGGTTTAATGATGTTTTGATTCAAGTTTTCCAGACATATATTGATAGCTTCATAGGTAATCTTGTAACCTAGATTTAACAGGTTGGTGCTAATTAGATCGTGAAACATCAGAACATGAAATGAAATGGATACGTCCTGCTTTTCATCCAATCCGAACAACCTACACTGTCTCTGCAAGACCCGCTGTCCGATGCCACTGACAAGCGCGTTTGAAAATCCCAGTGTACTTTCTCGGCCAAAGACTCGCATTTTATGTTGACACTCACTACCGTGACTGTTTAAGGGGGATTGGGTGGCCGAATGGTTAACGTGCGCGCACTGGCGTGTTTTCGATTATTCCGTTGTATACGTGACAAGGACCAGGATCGTCTGGCCGTCCTCGTGGGTTTTCATTGGGTTCTTCGGTTTACTCTCAATGCTAAAGACCTGTATGATCAAGCAAATTATTGAAATAAAATTAAACCATACGTTAGTACCGAAATGACCTAGTTTGTGTCAAGTGGACGTTGAACCCCCCCTCACCCCCCCCCCCTCACTCTCTATCTCTCTCTGTCACCCCGGCAAGTGGGGACAGCTAGGTCTTGATCGACCTAAGGTGCCCGGATGACTCAGTGGACAGTGAGCTGTCGCGCTATCCTAAAAATTCGAGTCAGGTTTGGGCTGAGTAAGTCTTTCGTTATTTTCGGGTGTGGTATCACCCTGTCAGTGTTAATGGACGGGGGATATGACAAGGAACAATATATATTAACTGGCAGGCACGTAAACGAAGCCTGGACAGTTGGAATTTGAAATAAGAGTAGAACTGCCAGTCTGATTAAAATACAGATCTACATTTCGTTTTTTTTTTATACTTTCGATGACATCTGACCGGATGTAGTGGAAGGTCACGTCAGAGGTCATATGAGCGGCCTTCGATCCTTAGTCGTCAGACATATGATTAATCAATCAGCGTTGATGTGTCAAGTGGATAATCCACAGTTTCGTGCGCCTCATGCCGTAACACACCGTTCCATTGGCTAATCCCTCACATCACCAACACGTCTTGATCCTAGTGTAATAAAGACAAGTAAAACGAAATTTGAAACTATAAAAAACGAAAGCAAAAACGAAATAGGATCGATCTGTGTTTAAATCGGATTGAGACGGGGCATATTCTTTAAAAATCGATTTCGATCCCTGGTGTGAGCGTATGTGGCATGGAGATAGGGGCACCTTTTCAACCTCGTGGGATTCCTCCGGGTACTCCGGTTTCCTCCCACTGCTAGAGACCCCTACGCGCAAGCGAATTATTGAAATAAAATTGAAACCATGTTAGTCCCAAAATGACCTAGTTTGTGTCGAGTGGGCGTTAAACCCCATTTCTCTCTCTCTTAAAAATCGAGCATATTCTTTTAAACGAACTATTTCAACAATTCCCTTATTAAACCACATTTAGAATCAGTTTCTAGGTTCCATCACGGTGTTAGCCCAAACAGATCCTCGAGATTTTTCAGATAGTTGCTCGTCTTCTTTAGTAAGGGGCATAAAGGTTGTTTATATCTGGGAAAATTCGCCGGCATTACGTCGGCCATTTTGAATGTCATGTGATGTATCCTTAGTGGGCCAAACGGTTCAAGTTAATCCTTCCGGCGCTGTACGCACAGTCCGCATTTTAAAACACAACCAATTCTTTTTGTTTATGAAGAAATTCTATCAAATATTTTCTTTATAATCGCGAATTCGACAGTCATTTACGTCGCTAAATGATTGTTGTGGTTCTCGTTTTCTCGGACGCTGGAATTCGTGAACAACCCTTATTCTCCGCGCTTGATTTTACAGTTGTTTGGTACTCGTTTATTTACTTAAAAAAATAATCAAAAATCAAACTAGTGCTGCACAAGGCCCGCACTTTCTGTGCTCCACTCCCTGTGCACCCCTTTCCTAATATTTGAAGACAAGCAACTTTTGTTCATGAGTTTTATCGAATTATTTTTAAAAGTCGCGAATTATACATTCATTTACGTTTGTTTGGTCTATTTTGCGCACGTTTTCGTGAATCGGTACGGTTGTCTTAATTCTTCGCGCAAAACATTTTTCTAACATGGCGGCGTTGAATACAAGTTGTTCCCGGCAAATAAATACACGTGGTGTGTTATTTATCATAAATAAAAGTTTGTGGGGTATTCTGACATTTTCACCTTTCCGCTTCATATTATTCGGCACTTCGCAAGACTCCAAAACTTACATACGAACTCGTCCCTTTCCAAACCCGCGATTTGTCAACGCGTGTTGTTATGGTTTCGTTGAAGGCCGCAGGTGTTGGAAGCTCGGGTATTATTTTTATTAATCTCAACACTAACGATGTGAGACTATCTTTACATTTTGCAGACATTTAGACTCGACTGTCTGGCGCCTTTGCATTAATTATATGTAAGCTTATTGCATAAAAATAAAAATAAAAGATAAAATACAAAATTCTCATATGCGGCCATTTGGGTTTGTCTGCTTTGCTCCATTGTAGGGGTCGCGGTGGGTAAGTGGAGAAGACCCTGGCTCGCTAGGTGGGTGTTTGATCCCTGTATTGGCGGAGAAGGTTCATTCAGATTTTCCGGCGTGTCCCCCCCCCCCGTCAGTGATGCAGAACGGAGGTTCAGTCCAGGACAGCTGTCTAGCACTTCGGAAGGGACGAAAAATCAAGATGCCGTGTACACATTGGCGTTCACGTAAAAGATCCCTTGACAGTTGGAATTCGATAATAAGAGTAGGCCTTAGTACCGCTGCCCGGGCCAAATTTCCCTCATGGCACACTGTATGGTGTTTGACTGTCTTCATTAGCCCATGCAGCTCGGAGCAGAACAGCAGGACAGTAGGACGTTAAACCCCATGTCATTTCATTTGGTCCACTGTGTTAATTATTAATAAATGCAGTGTAGCGGCTAAGCTTGACTTAGTGGTGATGTCGTTTGGGACTAATTGTTCTTGATTACCAGGTACTATTCCATTGTATAATAATAAAGGTATTCTTTATGTTCAATAAGGTTTTACCTAGTTGACATTTGTTGTCAACAAAGACCAATAACCATATAAATTTAAAATGTATGCGAAGACAATGTAACAGTGAAAATAACTGTACGATATATCATTTATTAACAAGTACGAAGAGGAAGTAAGCACTGAATTGTTTAGCGCTAAAGACACCTACGCGCTAGCGAATTATTACAATAAAATTGAACCATGTGATAGTCCATGTGATAGTTTGTGTCATGTGGACGTCCCGAAATGACCTAGTTTGTGTCGAGTGGAGGTTAAATCCCATTTCTCTCTCGCTTTTTTTAGAACCGGGTTCTTGTCATTCGAAATATTTCATGCCCCCCGTTGTGCTCCTATTCATCGTCTAAGGATCCGCCCTTGACTCTGATTTGAAATCGCTGTTTGCAGTTCCATATCTAATATTTTTTTTAAGATATTGAAGGAAAGTGTATTATTCTATTGTACTTCTTCATTCTGCTATACATTCGAAGGAGTTTGCTCCCACTTTTAAAGACCGAGGTCCCACAGTTTTTGAAACGCATCATTCTTGGAGAACTAAATGCCATATGCCAAGAAAGGTTGGGTATCTTCGTGCAGAAATGTCACGCCAGACATTCTGAAATGAAATAAGGTTTAACGTTCTGCTGTTCTGCTCTTACTCGGTCGGCCAATGAAGGACACACGCCATGCAGTGTGCTAGGGGGGATATTGTGACGAAACAGTGGCGCTGCGGTCTACTTTTATTTCGAATTCCAACCTGTCAATGTTTTTTTACGAGCATGTCGATGTGTACACGAGACCTCGAGTTTTCGTCTCATCCGAACGACTATACTTTGTTCTTTGCCACGTCCTCCGCCCTACATTACTGACAAAATGGCAATGTGGACAATAAAGGGATTGAACATGACACAACCTGGTTACCGAGCTAGCGTCTTACGCATCGAGCCACCATGGCTCCTCAGACATTTTGAAGTTTGCAGAGGATTGAAATTTAAAACATTGAAACCAAATCAATAATTTCTAATAATTTTAATCAACATATATATTTACATCTATCTGACAACGTTACAGGTGTATATATGTATATATAAATAAAAACAGGTGCCCGATATTTAATATAGGTATCATATATATCATCAGGGCCGTAGGTAGGATTTTAAAAGTGGGGGTGCAACAGAGTGGAGGGGCGCCATATAAGGGATATAAGAAAGTTTGGAACAGGGCAAACGAGCCCATTGGTGTATGGGTGCCCTTAAAACCGACCAACTAATCAGTGCCTTAAGAGCATCACTGTGTGATCTTAATCCAGTGTATTATTTTATAATTGAAAGATCGCCAAATGCACCCCCTGCACCCCCGCTAGATATGGCCCCGTATATCATACAGAATAGATATAATATAATATCAGCGATTTCAAAATCATTTAATATACACTATATTTAAAAATACAGCATCAATATCATTTAACATCCCTGTATCAAATATACAAGTGAAAATCGTTTAATAAAATTTATTTAAAAACAAGTGTCATGTTACATGTAGAAATTTCAGACATATAAAATCAATTAATATCTTGTCTGGACAGATCACAATTCTATGGAATACAATTACTGCCTAAATGAAGTGAAATGGAGTTTAATATCCTACTGTTCTGCTCCGAACTGGGATAATGAAGCATACATACGCCATGCAGTGTGCTATAAGGGACATTTTGCCCGAACAGTGGCACCACGGCCTACTATTATATCGAATTCCAACTGTCAAGAGATCTGTTACGTGCACGCAAATGTGTACACGGGTTCTCGGTTTTTCGTCCCCTCCGAACGACTAGACAGCTGTCTTTGCCAAGTTGTCCGTCCTGCATGCCTGACAAGTGGAAACCACGCCGGAAAATCTGGATGAACTTTCTCGGTCAGTGCAGGGATCGAACACCCGACCTCCATGCTAGCGAGACGGCGTCTTACCCACTTAACCATCTTCACTAGCCTAGGTTAGGAGCAGAACAGTAGGACGTTAAACCCCATTTCATTTCATTTCTGTTTATTCCAGTTAAATTACAAAATGTCACTGAAACAATTTAATATCTTGTCTGAAGATAATATTTCAAAAAATATTTAATTTAAATATATGAAACCCTTGCAAACTACAATATTGTCAACGTTAGAGTGGAAATACCACGTTCCCTTTATCACGATTTGCGCTATTATTGAAATCGTGGTTTTAATCACGGTGATCCTATAGATTATATCATATATTGAGGCCAATTGTAGCAATCGTATCGAAACAGGTGATTGGGTGGCCGAATGGATAGCACGTGCGCGTTGTATCATAAAGCCTTTCATTGAGTCAACTGCCGTGGTTTCGAATCCCCGGTTGTATGTGACAAGGAGTAGGTTCGCCTGTCCAATCTCGTGGTGGGTTTTCTCCGTTTCCCCCTGTTTCCGCCAACTGCTAAAGACCCCTACGCGCAAGCGAATTATTGAAATAAAATTAAAACCAAGTGTTAGTCCCGAAATGACCTAGTTTGTGTAGAGTAGACGTTAAACCCCATTTATCTCTCTCTCTCTCTCCCTCTCTCTCTCTCTCCCTATCATATTATATCATATATTGAGGTTAATCGTAGCAATCGTGTTGATCGTATGGACTCAATATGGACAACCCTAGAGCAACGAATGGGAAACTAACATAAGATTATCTGACCATAAATCATCCAGTTCCGTTCAGATGTGGTGAAAAGAAAATTTGAAAACAAGCCCGTGATGTTTTTACTATATTTTGGAGGGCTTACTTTTAATGCGGTTGATATGTTGATTTAGATTTCTTAATTAAATGTGATTAATCCATTTGAGTAGGTAATCCACTGACCACCCCATACCCCCCACCCTCCCCCCACCTTATTGCTTTAAAGTATTTCGATTCGAAAATAAAAGGAACATGTAGAATGTTTTTGCGATAAATTCCGTTTCTTATTAGTTACAATCCCAATACTCCCAATGTTCATGTCATTGCAGTCTGACATATTCTCAATTAATCGATTGATTCACTAACATTCCTTTACAAGAAGTTAAAATACACGATTGTGAGTTACTCGCATATTGTTAAGACTGTTGTTGTGGGTTATTCGCATATTGTTAAGAATGTTGTTGTGAGTTACTCGCATATTTTTAAGACAATTGGGTCATTCTGAATTAATAGAGTGTCCCGTTGATATTACAGTTTAAAAATTTAAAATATATAACCATTGTGAGATAATGGGGCTGCTTGATTTGTCCGCCGATAGGCGAGCCGGTTTGTACAAGGCGTACGCCGGTCAGGTTACCGTATCAGAGCAAATCAAGTGACCCGGCTGATAAAAATTTTGGCGTCGGATAATATTAAACAGGTTTACATGACATGTTTTAATAAAGATAGGTTGTCAGGCAACGAAAGATACGCCCACAACAGCTAAACAGTATTCATGACAACAGCTAAACAGTATTCATGAAAGCATGTGACTGCAAAATAAACAGACAATTATTATTTGTAGTATTACCGAAAAAAATAAATGACATGTGGTTTTACGAAGCCTTAATTCAACTTCAAAGCATTTAGTTTAATTTTAACGCTTTAATATTCGTATTTAATGGCATTCCTATCTAACGTGAATTTTATCTCGTTGACATGTTCACCATCTTGCGCCGGTGATCGCCGCTATCGACAAAGCGGCGCATTCGGCGTACGCCGCGGCCGAGCTTTCGTCGACTTCCGGTTAAATCAAGTAACCTCGCCGGAGAAACTGCCGAACTGTGGTCAGCCGGTATGCGCCGGTATGGATAAATCAAGCAGGGCCATAGGCATATTGTTAGACCTATTGGGTGGTTGTCAATTAATCGAGTGTACCGCAATCTGATTATAATACAGATCTATATTTAGTTTCGTTTTTTATACTTTCGATGACCTACATCACATGAAGATCTGACAAGTTAGTGGGAATTCATGTCAGGGGTCAAACGAGTGGCTTTTGGCCCTATGACGCCAGGCATTGAATACTCAGTCAGCTTTGACGTTTCTAGTAGCTTACCCACAGTTCTCGCCGTAACAGAACGTTTCATTCGCTAATCCATCACATCATCCAAAACATGACAATGAACTATAAAAAACGAAACGAAATAGGATCCATGTCTTAATCAGATTGAGTGAACCACTAATATCCCTATTTCAAAAACCGAAAATATATAACCATTGTGAGTTATTACAAACTTTCTACCGGACTATAAAATGTTTTGCTATGATGTTATGGGTCACAATTTGGTCTTGAAAGTTTATATATTCTTAACCAATCGGTAATATTGAAGAACTTAAAACGGCAATTTCATATTTTTTAGTTATATTTTTTAAATATATTAAAATAAAGCCCTAAATTAGATTGTATCTATAAACAGTCCTACCTTAATCCCATTAATCCTATAATTCACTATTGCCAGTTGAGAAATTGGCAAAAATATCATTTTCAACTTCAAATTCAAACGTTTGAAGGTCGCCATTGCATGGAGGGGAATGGCAAAACAAGGGAGGTAATTCAAGTAATTCTGTTATTATTTTCGGTGTTAGGGATTTCTATGCCTGTGAGCAAAAGACATAGAAATAAATATGTTTTGACTTTCTTAGAAAATATGAAATTTCCGCTTTAAAGGACCCAAGTCTTTTACTCGATATCATCCACAGTCTTCGACATTACAAACACGACTTTTTGGTCAAATTAAATCAACATTGATGTTGCTTTCCGACCCTTAAAGGGCTGGCTTTTGATATCCAATATTTAAGACACAATGAAAATGTTAAAATTGGCACACGAATCGTGTGTCAGAATACCTCCGAGCGCCATTTGTAATGAAGCGACTGGATGTAGACTTGAATAACCAGACACTATAGACGGTCATTCATTCGCGTATTTCGCCGAACATTACTGATAACAAATTACAGTTTAAACACAAATAATTGAATATAAATCAGTTTATATACATTCATATTACATTATTATATGCGCTGCAACCCATTTGTGTCAATTTCTAGGTCCTAAAGAATAGGGATTTAACTCCTTTAAGATCAAAAAGGATTGACATATTGTAAGGTGAATAACAGATACTATTGAAGAAGTTAAGATAAATGATTGTAAGGTTGACATATTATCCGGCCTAGATTATTGTAGTTTACAAGCTTTCTATGGTGTTATATATCCACCGTCTGTCACATCACACGTCACAACTAGCGATTATCGTATTGTCGTATTCACAAATAATCGATTCTTGTTATAGTTAAAGGCAATAAAAATACTTGACTAGAAACAATCAATAACTCTCTCTCTCTCTCTGTCTCTCTCTCTCTCTCTCTCTCTGTCTCTCTCTCTCCCTCTCTCTCTCTCTCTCTCTCTCTCTCTCTCTCTCTCTCTCTCTCTCTCTCTCTCTCTCTCTCTTTTTCTCTCTCTGCACATTCTTTAAAACAAACTATACATCCAGAAATATTAGCACAACCTAAAGCTGCACTATTTTGTTTCACGGTAAACGATGAAAAGATAAAAGGTGTGCAGAGACAAACTGATTTCAATACTGGTTTAATAATATTTTAAAGTACTTTTCCTCCATATATACACATATATACTATGAAGACTGTTATTATAGATCAATTATGAACATGGCAAAGACCCACAGCCGAATTAATCTTAAAATGGATAAAATGGCGGTGTGAATTCAGCAGAAACTAATTTAATCTGCAAATAGCCCTATAAATATTGGTATATATTGTATCAATATGTTTTTGAATGTACCAATAGAGGTGTTGATTAACTGTATATTGGACAGTGGAATGTTTTTCGTGTTGACGCTATTATATATTGTACATATTTAACTCAGCATGAGCTACCTGTTCTTATCTATACTAATATTTGTGACTGTCGTTTGTCTGTCTGTCTGTCTGTCTATATGTCTGTCTGTCGGTCTCTGTCTGTTAAGGGTTGGCGGCTACGCTATGACTGCCCTAGGGGTAGCTTGGACCGGTTAGTAACATACGCCTGATGGCGATGGAATATTATTTCCGGTTTCGGAGTTATGCTACTTCCGGTTCATGGTTATACCCGTGCTACGCCGGGCCAACCACTAGTCATATGATAAAACATAGCAATGAAATACAAGGAAGAAGCGATAGAAATAATGCAACACCTTGACGGTGGGCGTCTGCTGAATGACCAAGACTACAGTCTTTCAACTGACGTCATCACTTAAGAGGTCACAAAATTAACAATAATAAGGGCCATAATCTGGATAGAACGCTCAAAATGATAAAGATGAACACCCCAGGAATTAAAATAAATAGATTAAAATAAATAAGGCGTGTTTTATTTTTGATTATGCATCGCTCTGTATAGTTAGAGTTTGATCATCATGATTATATAGGGCATTTTCAAACCCGATGGCTCCTCGCACTGATGCAAATGTCCATTTATTTCTTTTGGCCATAAAGCCGAAAGCGAACATACCAACTAGAACTATTAACAACACTGCTATAACAATTCCTGCAACACCTCCGTCTGACAGCCCATCACTATCATCTGAAATTATTAGGATTCAAATTTAATGTCGGTCACTTCTACATTATTTCAATATCATTTTACAGAGTATTGGGGTGGGGCAATAAGTTTAAAGCGTGTGCGCTACATCAGAAGGTCTGTCATTGAGTCAAGTGGTGTGGTTTCGACTCCCTGGTTGAAAGTGGAGTACCGTCAGCTGTCTTGGTCATCCGGGTCACCTGGTTTCCCCCCACAGCTAACCACGCGCAAGCGAATTACTGAAATAAAATAGAACCATAATATGGTATTCACGAAATGTCCTATGTTGTGTCAAGTGGACGTTAAACCCATTCTCTCTCACATAGTATTTGATATTTTGGAATGGTACTGGCATAATTGTGCAACTGGAACGCTCCGAATCAAAAGAATTGCCAATCGAGTGGCACGGAATTCACTTTTTCCACAGATTGGACTGTCCAAGTGACTGATATGGCGTGAGGTAAGGTCTTTAAATTAAATTGACGCGTTGTAGAGTCTATCGTGACGTTATCAACAGGTCACGTTTCAGCGTTTGTGATTGGTCGAGATTGGTTACTCAATCCGCGCATGCTTTATTCACAGCCCCCAGTCCAATCATTTTATTCACTCGATTGACACTCGTTTTTTGTGGGACTTGGGGAATTCGATTGCAGAATGTTCCATTAGGTACTTCCAGAATAAGACAACTTACTACTGTCGGGATTTTCTTGAATTTGACGAGCCTGAGTGATGGGGTCATTTCCTCTGGTAAACTGTGTAGGTACCGGTGTTGGTGCGTTCGTTGGTGCGTTTGTTGGAAGGTTTCCTTGGTTAGCCGCCTTTTTTGTCGTTTGTTTACCCGGAACAGGTGTTACACTTGGCGTTAGGTTGTTGGGAAACAATGTCCTGGGTATGTTCTGTTTTTTGGTAACAGGAGCTGGGGTTTGGCGTTTCGGGGTAATGGGTATGATGTTTGGTGCAGGTGTTTTTAAAGCTAAAATGAAACGTGGTATATTTTATTAATGGATTGTAAATTACAGTAAAAACAAAAACGAGTCAATCTAAATCAGTTTATATACATTCGTATTACATTATGATATGCATTGTCGCACATTTATGTCCATTTCTAGGTGCCAAAAATAAATCTAAAGCAAGACCCCATTGGTAATAAAACATCTCTTGGTTTCCATGGGTTATCGATAATATCGCTGTTCATCTCGACCTGCTACAAATCGATATCTTCGACGTCTTGACATTATTTGTCATCAACATATGGCCAATATGTCACCTTAAAGTAAAATCAAACAAAACCCAAAACGTGATGCTGCTTAACTTCCTGCTTTCCCGCAACTCTGGGGGTGTTAGTGACCTTGTGTTATTAGGCCTGTCATTTAGTTAACTGGCTTGGTTTCGATCCCCGGTTGTACGTGACAAGGAGTAGGGTCGCCTGTCTGTCCAACCTCTTGGGTTTTCTCCGGGTCCCCCGGTTTCCACCCACTGTTAAAGACCCCTACGCGCACGCGTGTTATTGAAATAGAGTTGAACCATCTGTGAGTTCCGAAATTACATATTTTGTGTCGAGTGGGCATAAAACACTATTTTAGAACTAATGTAACCTATTGTACGGACGTAAAAGTCTGAAATGTGGTTTTGGCTGGACATTTACCGACTCAGGATGATAAGTTTAATTGTTCGTATTCACTATACGTTACCGTGAAAGGTAGACACAAGTGTTGAAATTCATAAATTGATAACGTGTTTCGGCCCATGGATGAATTAAGCCAGTGAATAGCCACATGTTGCAGTGCTTCTTCTAATGGCTCTGGTACTCGCATCCTTTTTATTAATCTGTTACTGCTGGGTGTTCATGCATTGAAATATCGTTTGTGTCATCCGAGCTTTACAAATAAAATTGAAAATAATGTGGGATTAAGGATCGGGTTGGGAGTGTGCTTAACTGGGTTAGCACCGACAAAATCAGGGCAGTTCGGATGTAGGTGTTGTTATGGTGGATTGTAGTACGGCATAGATGTTGGCGGTGGGGTGGTCGTAGTGGGATGAATGCGTGGTTGGTCTTGTGAAGGTGGTGGTTGTGGTGTAGGGTGGGGTGGATGTAGTTTATGGTAGGATATAGATGTTGCAGGTTGGGTGGTCGCAGTGGGATGAGGGCGTGGTTGGTCTTGTGAAGGTGGTGGTTGTGGTGTAGGGTGGGGTGGATGTAGTTTACGGTAGGATATATATTTTGGAGATGGGATGGTCGTAGTGGGATGAATGTAGGGTGAAGGCGTGGTTGGTGGGGTGATGGTAGTGGTTGTGGTGTGGTGTGGGGTGGGGTGAGGTGGATGTAATTTATGGTAGGATATAGATGTTGAAGGTAGGATGGCCGTAGTGGGATGAAGGTATGGTGAAGGCGTGGTTGGTGGGGTGAAGGTGGTGGTTGTGGTGTAGGGTGGGATGATGTGGATTTAGGTAAATGAAGATTGTGGTAAAGATGTAGATGCTGTGATGGTCGAAGGCGCGTGGAGGTGTGATTGGTGGGGTTGAGGTGGTGGTTGTGGCGTGGTGGCGTGGATTGGGGTGATGTGAGTTAGGGTGGATGTAGTTTACGGAGAAGATATAGAGGCTGGGGTGTTACTTACCCATAGGTTTAACACAGATGTATCCCTTCTTAAAATTGCAGGTTAAATCGTTCCACCGCTGACTAGCAGCTACTCTTGCCACACAATTTTGTCTCATCGATTTACTGCCATCTGTAGGCTCATTCACATCCCAATTCATATAGTTAGTCGGTGTACCATCACTGTTCTTATATCCACCTGGGGAAATATATTTTGGAGATTATTACTTGGAGGTTATTATAAAGTTAAATAATACCAGGAGGTTATTATCAAGTTAAATCATACCTAGTGGGTTATTATCAAGTTAAAGCCCACCGAGAGGTTATTATCAAGTTAAATCATACGGGGGGTGGGGATATTATGTTAAATCATACCTAGTGGGTAATATCTAGTTATTAAAGTTACATTATGGGAGATAAGATAAAGAGATGGCAGTTCTCACTATAATAGTTAAAAACTAGATAGTGTAAAGATAATTTGCTGAAAATTTCAGTCAAATTGAACCACTATTAGCTGAGATAAAAGCGTTTGAAATATTCACATAGCCTCGGTCATCATTACTCAAATCATTAATATAAACAGCTTAGTCTCGATTATCCACTTGATTGATTTAATTATCAACGGCCATTAAGCGGCATATAAGAATTTAATCCGCCAACATCGAAGGCTAGCCTTGACATAAAGAGTTTATTATGGTCTGGATATATTAATTAATGTCTAATTGATTATTTAGATTACGTCTCAGGCCTAAAGAAAGACCTGTAATAAGCAGATTTTGCTCTTGCATAATGCTATTTTAAGTTACGTCAGGTTAAACCATACCAGACGATTAATTAAACATTTGAACTTAAATAATATAGATGCCATGGGGTTAAATCATGTTATTGGGTTATTATCAAGTTAACTCAGTTATATTATTAAATAAAGTTAAATTATAAAATTAAATATGATTTTACCATTCCGTGCTCTCTGTATCCCTAACCAGATATCATTAGCTGAGTTGGTTATAAGCGATGAAATGAATGTATCCTCGTCCACATTATGGATGCTGACCAGATCCGATCGGGCCCGTTTACATCTCGTATTGGCTGAAGACCATGAAGCTTTCTTGTTGGAGAAATCCCGGAAGCAGCGGCCATTAAATGGTGTCCACTTATTCTGACAAGTTCCAACTGTAGCCGGTGTTGTTATGACCTGAGAAGCTGTAACGAGAGGAAAAATGTTATATATAAAAGGAAAATTATGTGTTAAAGGACGCTACCCTATCATATGGTGATTGCAGCATATTATGGCCCCGTGTTATAGAGGGCAGTATTATCCCATGAGTTATAGAGAGGAGCACGACCGGGTCGTTTTTGACAGCAGCAGTACCAGGTACGTTATAGCGAGCACAACCGTCTTGCGCTTTATAGAGAGTAACACTCCCCCGTGCGTCAAAGATAGCCGTACTACCCCACGCGTTCTAGAAAGGAAAGCAACAGTATTCCGCGATGTAGAGAGCAGTACTATCTCGCACATTATAGAGAGCAGCACCGACCCCCGCGTGTTATAGATTAGCAGCACTACCCCGCACGTTCTACTGCCCCCCCCCCCATTTCCTACAAAGGGAGCATATCACCCCTAACCGTCATAGAAAGCAACATTACCCAACGGGTTTTAGAGAGTAACAGTATTATGTGTACAGACAGAGCTTTTTACAGAGCAGGGCTTTCAAGCGTTAGATTGAGCAGCACTATAGACATCCTCGGTTACCCAGTGTACTCATTCCGTTCTACTCCACTATACCCTGGGTTAATCCATAGGCCTTCCACGATTTCAAACTACATGTATCTGAATGTAGTTAGAGTGTACGAACCAATCAAAAAACAGTTTACAAACCAGTCCCACGCAGACTCTTTAGCGTCATTTTTTTACGTCATAGAACTACATGGTTTACAAACAATTTGGCAGCTTGTTTGATCGATTATGAGAAAGTTTGTAAAAGATTTAATATAAAAGAATTGACATGCACACAAAAAGATCGCAGGGAAAGTTCTGTCATGAAATTCTTAAATGACACTGATTTTTCTACTACGCGGTAGGTATTTTTCACAATGACATATTTGCAAAGTGTGCAAGAACGGACTGAGGTCACCATGTGTGGGGAATTCTTTGTTGAGAGTTTCTTCCCTTCGCCTATTACATTTCCAAGTAACACTTTATGGGATTGGACGATAAAAATATCACAATCCGCCAGGGCAGATAATTTGAAATCGTGGAAACTCCAGTGTATAGTGGAGTAGAACGGAATGAGTACACTGGGTAACCGAGGATGCACTATAAAGAGCTTCACTATCCCACCCTATACAGAGCAACCTCATCATAACGTGCCACATTTTGAATTATGAAGAACTTACTGACAACTATTTCACAGACATAGGTAAATGTTTTGTTACACAGGGAATCGTCCCATTTATTATTTACTTTCATGGCGACACATCCTTCTCCATCTTTCTTAGACGGTTCATTATATCCCCAGTTGGTGTAGGTCACACGATCAGAATTAACAATCCACTGATAAGTACCAGCTTTCTACAAAACACATATAATGTGAGAGGGAGAGAGAGAGATGGTGGGGGAGAGAGGGGGGGGGGCGGGGTTAACGTCCACTCGACTCAAACCAGGTTATTTCGGGGCTGACATATCGTTCAATTTATTCAAATAATTCACTTTCGCGTAGGGGTCTTTAGCAGTGGGGGGAAACTGGAGGACCCGGAGAAAACCCACGAGGCTGGGCAGGCGACCCACTCCTTGTCACGTACAACCTGGGATTGAAATGACAGGCTTTATGATGCAGCATGGACGTGCTAACCATTCTGTCATCCAACCCCCCGTTATTCAATTATTTTCTGCTATAAACACAAGCTGATTAAAACCCAGATCCTATTTCGTTTCGTTTTTTATAGTTCAAAATTTCGTTTTACTTGTCTTTACTACACTAGGAGCTGGGAGAGATGTTACCATTGACGTGTTCTGGATGATGTGAAGGACTGTTGCGGCGAGGTTTTTGATGCACGGGGGTCACGGTGGCTAAGTGGATAAGGCGCTGGTTCGCTAGCCTGGAAGTCGGGTGTTCGATCCCTGCATTGGCCGAGAAAGTTCATCTTGATTTTCCGGCGTGATTTCCCCCTTGTCAGTGATGCAGTAGGAGGGTCTGACAAGGACAGCTGCCTAGTCGTTCGGATGGGACGAAAAACCGAGGTCCAGTGTACACATTGGAGTGCACGTAAAAGATCCCTTGGCAGTTGGAATTCGATATAAGAGTAGGCCGTAGCGCCGCTGCCCGGGCAAAATTACCCTCATAGCACATTGTATGGCGTATGCCCGTCTTCCATTAGCCCAGGTTAGGTGCAAAAGAGTAGGACGTTAAACCCCATTTCATTTCATTTCATTTTGATGCACGGAACTATGGGTAAACCGCTGATTGATTAATCATTGTCTGACGTCGTTTGACCCCTGACGTGAACTCCCAGTATAACTCGTTAGATCTTCATGTAGTGTAGGCCACCGAAAGTATAAAACGAAACGAAATATACATCTGTATTTTCATCAGATTGCTATAAACGTGATTGGATGATTTTTTTTGATCGAAATTTAAAGAACAAGAAACAGTTCACCTGTCACTAACTGATATTGAGATTATTTGCGGACCCAGAGAAATCGACCCTACTCCTTGTCACGTACAAGCTTGAAATCCAAATTACGCAACTTGACTCAATGACAGACCTTATGATCTAAAGCGCATGGGTTAGACTTTCCGGTCTCCCAGCCGCCTGCCCTGTCAGGCTCACTAAAATGAATGTACCGTGTTCGATCCCTGCGTTGGCCGAGAAAGTTAATCGCTGTTTTCCAGTGTGCTTCCCCTTGTCAGTGATGTAGAAACTTTGGCTGTCTGTGTACAATTAGCTCCACATGAGAACAGACATTAAGCTAATTGACCGACATTTTAAGTCCCAAATGAACGGTTTTAGCCAAAAACATTAAGTTAACTTAAAGAATTTGTTGCGTATTTATTCTGCTTCCATTTAGCACTTAGAGAAATGACCATTGGACATAATGTAGCGCTGTATAAGACAATTATTAATATTGTATTAAAGCAGTTATATGTTGGTGTGGGCGTGTGTTTAGTACTAGTTGATAAAGGCGTGTAAATGAAATGAAATGGGGTTTAACGTCGTACTGTTCTGCTCCTAACCTGGGCTAATGAAGACGGGCATACGCCATACAGTGTGCTATGACGGAAATTTTTCCCGGGCAACGGCGCTACGGCCTACTCTTATATCGAATTTCAACTGCCAAGGGATCTTTTGAGTGCACGCCAATGTGTACACGGGACCTCGGTTTTTCGTCCCATCCGAACGAATAGACAGCTCTCCTTGTCAGGCCCTCCGTTCTGCATCACTGACAAGGGGAAACCACGCCGGAAAATCGAGATGACGGGCATTTAGGGCAGAGAATCAAGTAAATGGATCTCTGTGAGCAGAATGGATTTCAACCTACCTGTTGATCACTTAACCCCGTCCAAACATAGGCGTTGTTCTCGAACACCAATAACGAAACAAAGGATTGTTCATATACATCGGCTATCGACACTAGGTTACCCTCCTCCATCTGGCATTGGGTCTGAGCTTCCGCCCAATTTCTCTTAGTAGTCTTCAGACTATAACAGCTTCCTGCAAATCGCTGGTAACCATTGGAGCAACCAGAGATATTTGGACCCACCTTTGGCAAACTTGGACCTCAAAGAAAAGGACATAAAGTTTGTAGTTAAATAACACATACTAATGAGGATATATAGTCTCTGGTCAATAAACTAAAAAATAAGGACAAACAGTCTCCAGTGAAAACACTAAAATAAAGTGTTTATATATAGTATCTAGTCAATAAACTGAAAAAGATGATATATAGTTTCTTAACAATAAACGCAAAATTAAGGATAGATATAGTTTCTAGTCAAAAAACTCAAAGGAGGATTTTCTATTATTGAAATAGAATCCACGATACAGAATTAAAACTTCCGCGGAGACAATATCAGATAAATTGTTTTAACATGACTTTGCCAAGATACACTGTGCATATCATTGGATCGAAGTCTATGCAAGTTTATTCTTGAAAAATGTATTTGCAAAATGTAGTAAGATCAAAATGTGTGAAACTTACTTCTGAGAGTTTGACAGATATAACTCTTTTTCATAGCACATTGAGCGTCGACCCAATATCCACCAGGGCTCTTCCCCTTGGGTATTACTAAAACACAGTCTTGCTGTAAAACAATACACACAATTACAAAACACGGTCTTGTTTCAAGACAATACAAACAATTACAAAACACGGTCTTTCTGAAAAACAATACACACAATCACAAAACACATTTTTGCTTCAGGACAATACACACAAATACTTAAAGGCTTTCGTGCTTCAAAAATATACATACAATTACAAAAATATACATACAATTACAAAAATATATACATACAATTACAAAACTATATACATAAAACTACAAAAATATACACACAATCAAAAAATATACACACAATTACAAAAGTCTTCCTCCTTTTAATACAATTTCTAAAACACGGCCTCTAGTTACTACAACACATTCTTCTAATAACACAGGTGTCGGTGGTGGCTCAGTCGATAGACCATTCGCTCACTAACCAGGGCGGTGGTAGTTCGATTCCGGTCTTGGCCGGGTGAGTTCCCACGGCCAGCCTCTCATCGCTCGAATGGAAATAAACACCGCGATAATACTTTGAGTGGAATTCGAAAAAAAGTTTGTGTAGCACCGCTGTCCGGTCAAATTACTATGGCCTACGTCCGTCTTCAGTAGTCAAGTAAATTTGGCACAGAAGTCACTTTAACATAACACAGCCTTGCCACAAACAAGAAAGAAGGGCATATACTAACCCGGTCGTGTTTATTCTTCAAATTCTCATTGGGTTCGTGTTTACCCCAATTGGTATAAGTTACTTGCGAGTTATCTTGCCACATGAACAGTCCATTTCGTCTCATATCATTGAGACCAACCCACAATCCGACTGGTAATCCTCTCATTAACATGTTAATAGTTACTGTAACAAGAATTAAAGGCACCATTATATTATTGTAACTGAAATTACCATGCCTATAACTACTGTAACAAGAACTAACATGTCTATATGTATATCTATAACAAGAATTTAATAAAAATGGCATTGACTTGTTTATAACTACTGTAACAAGAATGCTTATAGCTACTGTAACAAGAATTAACATGCTTATAGTTACTGCAACAGGAATTAAAAACACCATTATATTACTGTATAGCTGGCATTGGCGCGTGTATCCTTACTGTAACTACTGTAACAAGAATTAGCATGCTTATAGTTACTGTAAGAAGAATTAATATGCTTATAGTTAATGTAACTAACACGAATTAAAGGCACTAGCATATGCTTATAGTTACTGTAACAAGAATTGACGTGGTATAAATATATACACTGTTCTATATTATGGTATATAAAAACATACACTGTTCTATATATGAGTTGATACTAGCTATATCCACACCAGTTCCCATAGACTGACATGCTGCCCTGGCGGCGGTATAATTCAATCGTATCTTTGCATCAACAGTTGCAGCCAAGTAATAACACTTACTCGCTGAAAAGAAAATACAGAATATAATTTATTCATCCGACGTTAATGTGAGCCCTTTAATCAGCCTATTTCAACAACCTTTACTGAACATTGTACCACATATATCTCTTTATATGATTGTATGGAATACAATAAAATCCGAAATATTCCGACCAAGTGTTTTGCGTGGACTTGGGATCTAACAAACCTAATCGCAACTCTTTTGGAATTGTGACGTTTGTCAAAAGAGGCATGTGTAGTTTGATGTCGATCACACTTGAATTGACAGAGTCTTACGTTGTTTTTTTTTTTTTAATAGCGTTGTCTCGGAAAACGATAAGATGAGAATCAACTGGTAAGCAGTTTATTGTTCAAAAATCTTAAAGAAATATATTACGAAATTTAACGTTTAGTGTAATGGGATAAGGGTTCCATAGTTACCCTGACAACGACAACGTTAAGAAATGGTAGAAAATCTAAAAACCCGTATGACAAACCTACAAGCCTATAAGACAAATCTATAAATCCATACACCAGACCCATAGATCCATAACCAAACCCATACACCCATACACCAAACCCATAAATCCATTAACCAAACCAATAAACACAGACGATAAATCAATTTACCCGTAAAATAACCCCATAAAACAACCTCATAAACCCATAGACAACCCTATAAAATAACCCTTTAAACTCATCGACATCCCTATAAAACAAAGCCATAAACCGAAAGATAAACCCAAAAAACAAACCCATAAATTCAGAGGACAAATCCAGATAACAAACCCATAAACCGAAAGATAAACCCAGAAAACAAACCCATCAACCCATAAACTCAGTAGACAAACCTATAAACCCAGATTACAAATCCAGAAGGCAAACTGATAAACCTAGAAGACAAATCCGTAAAAAACCCATATGCCCAGAAAACGATAAATCAATATGATAAACCCATAAACCCGTATGATAAACCCATAAACCCACACGATAAACCCATAAACCCGTATGATAAACCCATAAACCCACACGATAAACCCATAAACCCGTATGATAAACCCACAAACCCACACGATAAACCCATAAACCTGTATGATAAACCCATAAACCCACACGATAAACCATAAGCCCGTATGATAAATACATAACCCCGTCAATCTAATTAAAATATAGATCTATATTTCGTTTCGTTTTTTATACTTTCGATGGCCTACACTCATGTAGATCTAACAAGTTATAGTGGGAGCTAACGTTCTATGACGTCAGGTATCAAGCACGGGACATTTGACCCGATAACGTCAGTCATTCGATTAACCAATTAGCGACCGCCATGCTTTTTAAAATCTACTTTTGTTTTGTTTTGATTTCTATCCGCTGGTAATATTTACCCACAGTTCCACGCATGAAAAGGTCAAACGGTAGATTCGACAAACCATTTGATTGGCTGACCCCTCATTTCAGGTAGAACACGACTTAAATAACAAGTCTTCCAGATCCAAGAGTAGTAAAGACAAGTAAAAACGAAATTTTGAACTATAAAAAACGAAACGAAATTGGATCTGTGTTTTAATCAGATTGATAACCCCGTGTGATAAACCCATTAACCCGTTTAATCAACCCGTATGATAAACCCATAAGCTCACATGATAAACCCATAAACCCGTATAATAAACTGATAAGCCCGTATGATAAACCCTTAAAACTGTATGGTAATCCCATTAACCCCTGAAAAAAATAAAAATGGATTCCAATCCAAAATAAACCAAAAGTCAAAACATGATTTCGGTACTTTTGAAAATATTTTCTATAGCTTCCGGCATACACACATCGATTAATGGACATTAACAGTTTCCTTATTTGTTTTGTGGCTTTTAAATCCGATTTAACTAACCAGGTATATTGTGAACATATTTGATATAAAATCCATAATAAAAGAAATTAATGCATTCATCGAATCTCTTTAGAGAGACGGATGTTGAATGTTCTAAAACAACTATAGAATAATCTGTTTATGTCCGCAGCAAAAACGTAACACCCTTTTATGTTCTAAAACAACTTTATAAAAAATGTATGTGAAAGTAATGTGTCCTGCTTCTTTGTTCTGATGTTTGTTTCTAATGGAACAGTTGAGTTTAATAAATACCGTACGTCATTTATACAGATACTGTACGTCATGCAGATACCGTACGTCATAATACAGATCCCGTACGTCATAATACAGATACTGCACGTCATTAATACAGATACTGTACGTCATGCAGATACCGTACGTCATGCAGATACTGTACGTCATATATACATGTACAGATACTGTATGTCATATATACATATACTGTACGGCATACATAAAAATATTATATGTCATGCAGATACTGTACGTCATATATACAGATACTGTACGTCATACATACAAATACTATGCGTCATACATACAGATACTGTACGCCATATATACAGATACTGCACGTCATAAACATTATACACATAAATACTGTGCTTAACAGTCAAAAAAAAAATGACGTACGATTAGTTACTTTTGAGAACAGACACGAAGCTAGTTGGTCGACATTTTAATTCCTAGAACGACGATTTCATACACGATGAATATTTTTGAGATTACTGGATTTCCATTTAATTGAATTGAAAATGGCTATTCATTCCTTGTATGTATGAAATATGTAAAACTAATATTTCGATATGGTGGCCATTCAGGGCAGAGGTCTATTCTCGAAGTAGATTGCGCTCTGCCTATTGTAGGTCTTTCTTTAGGCCTGAAATGTTATAAAAACTATTAATTAGACATTAATTAACTTGTCCGGACCATAATCTGTTCTCGATGTCAAGGCTAGCCGGCGATAATAATTTGTAGGATTGTAGTCCAATTAACACTCAGAACTTTTCTTCGTGATAAACGATTAAATGGGTAATCGAGACTATTAGTTTTGTTTTACCGACTTCAGTAATGATGACTGAGGCTACGCAGACCGTTTATCCGCTTAGTTCTCGGTTCATCATAGTGGATCAATTTGACTGAAATCTTCAGCAAATTACCTTTACACTATCTAATTTTTAACTATTATAGTTAGAACTGCCAACTCTTTATCTAATCTCCCATGATGTATCTTTAATTAGAGTAGTAGTTGTGGTCAATATTAGGCCTGACATTATTCAACTCTCCATGTCATCGCTAGCCTGCGATATTTACTGGATTATGATCCGATTTGCTGCGCAACTTTCTTTCCTAATTTAATCATGAAATGTATAATCGAGACTACGTTTTTCATCGTATCGAATTTAGTAATGCTGATCGAGGCTAGGCCAAAATGCAATCGCTAAATTAGCTGTTCAATTTGACTGAAAATTTTGAGCACATTGTCTAGTTTTTAACTATTATAGTGAGAACTGCCAGCTCTTTATTTGACCTCCTATAATGTATCTTTAATATAGACCCGTTGTATTTTCCTATCGGATTACAGACTAATTGTATCAAGATTTCTATGTCCGCTTCATTTCCTTTAAATAACCCAACTTATTGGATAATGAGATAGTATTGCCATGGCACCAAAATACGAGTAAACAGAGTACAAAGACTACGATATGAATACGATAACGCTTGCATTTAAGCGCTATTGTTATTTTTATTTTTATCACCACGTGCAAATAGGACAAGCCGTTAATTGATTTAAAGGTCTCAGTCTCCTACAACAATCTAGTCTGCGAGGCTGTGTGAAGTTGGATCGTTTTTCGTTTCTGCGATATTACTCTTGTTGCTAGTGGACGTTAACTCCTACTCGAATTCCATTTGGTAAGAGTTCTTTTACGTGCACGTCAATTCACACACTACATCCGATTTTTTTCGTCCCATCTTAACGACTATATATATACTGTTCATTACCACTGACTGGAAAACCAAGAGAAACTTTCTCGACCATATCCTATTGCGTTTCGTTTTTTACAGTTAAAAATTCTGTTTTACTTATCTTGACTACACTAGGATCTGGACGAGTTGGTATATAACCAGCGCTCGGATGCTGTGAGGGATAGTTCGATAAATAAGTCGGTTAAGGCGAGTTTTTGGCAGGAGTTGCGCGGAACTATGGGTAACCCACTAGAAACATGAACGCTGACTGATTAATCAAATGTATGACGTCATAGGGTCAAACGCCGTAGGGGTTTTATCAGGGCGAAAAACCAAGGTACCGTGTACACATTGGCGTGCACGTGAAAGATCGCTTGACAGTTGGAATTCGATGTAAGAGTGACTGTGGCCCCGCTGTCCGGGAAAATTTCTCCTAATAGCACAATGTATGGCGTATGCCCGTCGGAGCAGAGTAGTAGGACGTTAAACCCCATTTCATTTCATATTATTAAATTTCATATTTTAGTCCATTGGAATACTGGCGCAATATAGCCCGGTTGGTGCCGAAGTGCCATAAAACCACATTTCATTTCATTTTATTTCCATTGGAATACGAAATGAAATGGGTTTTAACGTTTTTCTGTTCTGCTCCAGCTGAGCTAATTAATGAAGACCGTATTGGAAAACTACAGCTCGAAGCATATTAAAAGATAATAAGTCAATAGAAAAAAAAATCTCTGTCTTAAAAACCATTGATCATTGAATAGATACAAGAATAGCGGATATCATAGGATGTGTACTAATCGCTAACAACATATTGACCGCATTATGACGTAAGAAACAGACGTGTCGTGATGACCTATAATATAAGAGAATATAATTAAACTACTGCCATGACACTTTATATTACATCTCATTTCTCAGGAGTGGAGTGGGGGTATTTGTGCGTGCGCGTTGTATCATGAGGTCTGTCACGCTATGTGGTCCAGGGTGCGATCTCAGGAATCGGGTCCAGTCGTTGGATGGGACGAAAATCTTAGGTCGGATGAAAACGTTGACGTGCACGTAAAAAAACCCGTAACACTTTTTTTCTGGAACCGAACCACATACAGAAATAACAACAAAACGTTACTGCGTGACTCCTCAGTGTATGCGGACAAAATTCCCCACGGGCTAGGAATTGGTCAGTAACAGGGTCCAGTCGTTGACAGCTGGAAAGCAATGAGCAGTAAACGCCACGGTTCGGGAAAATGTTCCTTCATAGCATTTATTTATTTATTTATTTATTTATTCTTCAAGTAAAGGTTACAACATGACAACAATAAATTAAAGTACATGTACTAAGAACTATGAGCTGCATTGTATGATCGGGAAAGTTTAAATAATATATTAAGTTGTGTATATGAAATAAAGACGTTCTGGTGCATTGTATGATTGGAATGGGAAATGAGAAGTATGATAGGTATGATGTCATGAAGAGACCTTTACTTAGGATAGCCCATAAAGCTTCGGTAGCCCGGTTGGTGCAATACAGAGAGAGAGAGATGGAGAGAGAGAGATGGAGAGAGAGAGAGAGAGAGAGAGGGGGCGGAGAGGTGGGGGAGGGTTAACGTCCACTTAACACATACTAGGACATAGGTCATTTCGGGACTAACATAGGGTTGGATGAAACTTGAGGACGAGAGAAAACCCACGAGGTTGTACAGGCGACCATACTCCTTCCCACGTACAATCACGGAATCGTAACCGCGCCAGTTGACTCAATGACATACCTTATGATATTCGACCATCAAACCCCAACCATTTCATTAGAAGTACTTAAAGTTTTTCACTTACATCCCTTTGCTTCAACAAAGTTTGGAGGACATCCACCTTGCTTTAGAGCAATAGGAGGGGGTGTTATGGGTACTGTATCTTTTCCCGTCTTCTTACACACATACCCATTGGTTAAACCACACGTAACATCAGTCCATGTACCTTTAAATATACATATCACACACCTTTAATATCTAATTTGCCAGGAATATCTGGCACTGGTTTGTTATTTCGTCTGCAGGGATTGGTGAATACTGAACTCAATTTTGGAGTGAAACATTTTGCAATTCGCAAAGGATTCAACATCTCTCAGATGACAATCGGTGGCTTTATTTCCAGTATTAATTTTTGAATTATTGGGGTGGGGTTGGAGGGACAGGTAGACGTATATACATTATTACAACACGTGCCTTTAAATTTATTAAAGGAATAGAATAGCATATACACACATTAAGTATACACACTATTACAACACGTGCCTTTACTATTGTAATGGGAATAGATAGTGTATACACACATAACGTATACACACACTTGTAACACGGTCTCTGTCTTAAACCTGTTAACTCATGAAAGCCGTGCTATAAATATAACTGGTAACACGTGTCTTTAATGTTAGAGCAGGGCATATATACACATTACGTAATATAATATAATGCTATGGATTTTATCAATTTTATTTTCTACTTAACCTCACCATAATAACCGAGAAGGAATAGTGTCTATTCCTACCAAACGAAACGCATAACATAGTTTGATGACTAGCAATAGTCAACAGCTTGTCATCATGTTAGAGATATCTGAACTAACATGACGTAATTTCTTTTTTCTATGGCTTTCAAGCCTAGAAAGAGAATCGTATTCCGACAGTGGCTTTTAATAATAATAATAATAATAATGATATTTGTATCGCGCAACTATTCAATCCACTAGGCGCTAGAAAATGTTCTCACTTTGCAGTGTTAATGATAGTGACTAAATAACCAAGTTTTTAACTTTGGATTTAAAAACTGGCACAGATTCACATAGTCGGATATTTTCTGGAAGTGTATTCCAAACAACTGATGCGCTGTATCGAAAAGTTCTAGATCCAAATGATTTCAAATTATAGGCGGGTACATCCAATAATAGTTTCCCTTCTGATCTTAATGATCGTTTAGGTTGATACAGTGATACTAGATTTTGAAGGCAGCCTGGCGCGGATTTGTTTATTGATTGATAGGTTAACGATAAGACTTTAAAGTTGATCCTTTCGCGAACACGGAGCCAATGTAATTTGTTCAAGACTGGGGTGATTTGTGATCTTGATTTAGTTTTTGTGACAATGTAAGCAGCGCGGTTGTGTAATCTTTGGAGTTTTGAAATCTGTTCTTTCGTAATATCAGTTAGTACGGAATTACAATAATCTATTCTGGACAGGACGAAGGATCGAGCTAAGGATGGAGATGGAAATGACATATTTTACAGATGTTGTTCACGTGGTTTTCAAAGCTGAAACGAGAATCGACAAGAATTCCAAAGATTTCTCACAGTTCTAGACACAGGAATTTCGATGTTTCCAATGCTGATAGATGGAATGTCACATTTCTTAAGAATGCTAACAGGACCCACGAGAAGAAACTCAGTTTTTTCATCGTTGAGTTTAAGCATATTGGATTGAACGTCTACCATTTTCCATTGCTATTAACGATTTTACGCGAAGATCGCGAAACAGCCAGAAGGCGAAGCCGCAAGGCTGTTTTACTTCCCCTTCCGGTCTGTATCTGTCATGCCAACTCCCATTGTTCAAGCGTCAGCCCTCGGTTTTCTAGAATGCCCAATAAATGCCGCATCATGTCATGCCAACTTATAGGCTCTCTAGTCATGTTCTACACCATTCACTGGATTCCAAACCAGTAGCGTGCTATACCAACGCAGAAGAAATCATTGAGATCCCAACACATCTCAAACTTGGATCATGTCTCTATTCTGATCTCTTGATGCTATACTGACCTCTGTTGGATTGTATCTGGGTACATCTTTCTCCCCCAAAGGCATCATTCGGTTCATTCGGTGACCAGTCCACATAATTTACAGGGGTACCATCTGGCCATCTGAAATAACCGATCATAATTAATATATAGAAATGGGGTTTAACGTCCTACTAGTCTGCTACGACTGTGCTAATGAAGACGGGCTTACACCATAAAGTGTGCTATGATGGAAATTTTTGCCTGGGCAACGGCACTATTGCCTACTCCAAATGCCAAGGGGTCTTTTACGTGCTTGCATATGTATACACGCGACCCCGGTTTGAGGTCCCATCCGAACGACTAGACAGCTGTCCCTGTCAGGCCTTCCGTCCTCTACCACTTACAAGGTGAAACCACGCCGGAAAATCCCGATGAACTTTCTCGGCCAGCGTATTACCGACTTACCCATAAATCTTTGGGAAATATTTGCACATTTTTCTTTGACTCACACATATTGTGAGCTAGTTATTGTTTTTGAGATGTAGATGACTGTTTATTGCAGGAAATATCCGCGGTGCGGTTCTCATCCACTTGCTAATTTCAGGACTAACTTTGGTATCTACGAGGTGGCACATATTAGCACATACCTTATAGTCTACAGTCTTTAAAGTCAATCCAGGGCGACCGGATGTGACGTAGTAACGCATGCGTGTAAATTAACTTACTGATATCCTGCTAAATCCAGATCATTGAGACCAATATAAAACATGACAGTACTGTGTTTATTCATCTGTAAAACAATTAAACATACATTATGCAAGATCTAAATATGTCTATTGCAGGTCTTCCTTTGTTTTTTTTTATTGATATTAAACATGCATTATTTGAGGGATAAATCTTCCTATTGCAGATCTTTCTTTAGGCCTGAAATGTTATCTAAATTATTAAATAGACATTAAGTAACTCATCCAATCCAGACCATAATCAACTCTCGATGTCATCCAACGCCCTTTGGGTTTCGACGATTTTCCCACATGGTCCCAAACTTTTGTAACTTTTCCCTTCGGATCTCAAAATCAAAATCTCACCTACTTAAATCATATTATAAATAGAGAACAATAAAACTGAGTAGCTAACCAAACCGTTTTGAGTGGAATGTGCGCAATATAAATATTCATTACTATTATTATTTAATGGAAAAAACAAATCCTTACCACGGACGTCAAGAAACCATTTTCTTCTGCCGAATGAATACTGGCAAGGTGAGCTCCATTAGAATTACAGTAAGCCTCGGCATCGTAAAAATTTAATTTTGCATTCGAACCACTTGTGGGACTTAAATAATAACAGTAGTTTTCATAGTATAACCACGTGGTATTGCCGCATTCAGAAGTAGCTGAAATAATCAGAAACAACGTCATTCAGTAGCCATTATATCCCTATCACGTGATCTACACATCACAGGTGATTGGGTCAACAAACAAAATGTCAACATCAACATTCTACAACACGTTGCATTGTTTCCTTTGCAACCTTTAGGACTATATAATCCGTACAGCCCCAACATGTTCTCGCTTCTTCCAATGATTTTTGACAAAAATAACATCTACAACTAATAGAATTGACGTTGTCTTCAATGACAGCTTCAGCGAATGGTGGTTCATGGCTGCCGCCATCTTGCACCATTTTGGGCTTCGATCGTGTCTATTTTAGATATACACAATCAATTCTATTAATGTTATAAGCGTGGTGATTGACTAATAGATCATTTATTTTAATTCGAAACAAATATTTTAAACTTTAACAAAAATTTAAAAAAATAACCAAATTCTGGCTGGGATTACTGCGCAAAATGGCTGTTCACTGTATACGTGCGAAAAAAAGCCAGTCATAGGGTTTAACGTCCTACTTTTCCGCACATACTGGGCTAATGATGGGAGGGGGTAATGTTGCCCGGGCAACGACCTGTACTTATATCAGACGTCCATTTGTAAACAGCATACCTGACGCGCCTCCCCATTTTCCTGACAAAGGCAGAAATATCCCAACCAACTTTCGCCAATCTGATTAAAACACAGACGACCCGGTTTCGTTTCGTTTTTTATGGTTCAAAATTTGGTTTAACCTGTCTTTACTGCACTAGGATCTGGAAGAGTTGTTATCATTGGCCTGTTCTGGATGATGTGGGGGATTAGCCAAAGAAACGGTCTGTTATGGCGAGTTTTCGGCTTTGATTAATCAATTTCTGACGTCATAAGGTCAAAAACCGCTCCTTTAAACCCTTGACGTAACTTCATTGAACTTTCGTGATCAACAGCGGATCGTATCTTTAAACTAATTAGTGGAAATATAAGTAACGCTTACATGTAACGGCAGTCCCCGGGGTCGGGGTTGTTGAGATGATTAACCCTAAAAAAAACAACAAAAATGTATTTGATGAATACAGAATGATACGCTATGTATACAATGATTGTTTATAATTGATGAGTTTACAAAACAAAACAATTCCTCGTGGGGCGTTGTCGGTAAGTACACATTCATCAACAAAAAACTCCATAAAAGTCATTGAATAGTGCTTAATTAAACATTAATAAATATGTTTTGACGTCATATCAACACAATGCTGAGTTGTCTAAGAGAAAAGATGTTTTTTTTCTGTCGGAACCATAAAAGGATACAATACGCCTGCTGACACAGCCTTTTGTTTAATAGCTGTAGCATGTTTGTTGTGAATCGTGGAGGTTGGGACGATAACAAAGACGGTTTCGGCAGACAAAACGACAGCAAAAATAAAATGTGCTCTGCGAGAACTGGGAACATCCGAACCCATGTTCTCCCCCCACCCCTCCGCTTCATATACAGTTGTGAGCTAGAAAGCCGTCTTTTTGTAATTGATAGAAAAAGTTGTGAGCTCGAAACCCACGTTTTTTGTAATTGACAGATAAAGTTGTGAGCTAGAAACCTACCTTTTTGTAATTGACAGATAAAGTTGTGAGCCAGGTAACAATTGTCGTCATACCAGCTGTTACTATCAACATCATACTGAACACAATCTTCTTGGTGATTCCAGTCATTCGGTTCCTTCTCGGCCCAATTAGCATAATCAAATGGTGTACCATCTGTCCAACCATGACCTATAATAAACCAGATTGTCACAACCAACGTAACCTATAACAAATCAGAAAGAAATAAAAGGGTTAAACGTCCCTTATCGGTATCCACGGGGTTAATTTCCCTCGTAGTACACTGTATGGCGTATGTCCGTCTTCAATAGCAGAACAAGAGGACGATAAACCACATTTAATTTCATTTCCAATAAAGTTTATCCATTTGTTCTCAAATATTTACTAGTAAAAGGGAGTCTTACTTTTCTCGGTGTCTCGATCGTTGAGTCCGATCCAGAAAACACCAGTCTGATTACTGAAAATAGAGAAAAGATTGATTGGATATCTCTATAAACTACATATACTGTTAATAAAGTGTTGGGAAAATAGTAAAGATATTCTGGCTCAAATTGTTTTGCAGCGCTAATGGTAAAGTCTGGAGGTCTTTCAAAGAACAGTGTCTACTCCAGTGTAGGCATTGGCGTACACGTAAAAGAGGGCGTTGTCAACTGGGTTTAACCAAGAGTAAGCGGAAACGCCACTACGGGTCTTTATTATCCCAGTTGGTGCAGAAGAGTAGGATCTTCAACCCATTTCATTTTCGTGTCAGAAGACCAAGCGTTACCCCAGTCACAACTTTCCTGGTGAACGCCAGCATCTGTATCTCAGAGCTGTCCTCGGTCAAATCCAGCATCTGTACTTCAGAATTGTCCCCGTTCAATGTCAACATCTGTATCTCAAAGCATTCCTCTGAACCTTCCTCGGTTAATGCAAGCACCTGTATCTCAGAGCCGACCTCGGTCAATTCCAGGACCTGTACCACAGAGCGTCCGGCATCTATACCAATCTGATCAAAATACAAATCTATATTTCGTTTCGTTTTTTTTTATATTTTCGACGGCCTACACTACATGAAGATCTGACAAGTTGACCTATGACGCCAGACATTAATTAATCAATTAGCGTTGACGTTTCTAGTGGTTTACCCACGGTTTCGTGCATGTCACGCCAAGAAGTTGCCTTAACAGACCGTTTTATTTGCTAATCCCTAACTTTTAACCAAAGCGCCGGTAATATAACAACTCTTCCAGATCCCAGTGTAGTGAGGTAAAACGAAATTTTGAACTATAAAAAACGAAACGAAATAGGGTTATTGTTTTAATTAGATTGCACCTGTGCCTACGGTCTTCTCTCGGGCAATGCCAGCGTTTGTACTAGACATACAGATCTTCGTGCTACCAGTATTCACAGACTTACCTCAGAATTGTTTTTGAGAAGAAGTCTTCCAGTGAAGCATTGTGTATCGAAACCAGATCACCACCAACGGATGTGCACGTATCACGAGCCTCGGTAAAAGTTTTCTGGTTCGATTTATCTGATATGTAAGCCTAGCAATAAACACAGTAGTTAGACTTACATTATTAAACAAACATTATACTAGAACTATATCTGTCTATTGTAGGTCTTTCTGTAGACCTGAAATGTTTTCTGAAATACTATATATAGATCTACCAACTTTGATAAAACAACAGGGGGAGGAGTTTTACATAGGCTAAGCCAATCTGTTTCACAGAGAATTACTTACGAATTATCTCTGTCACAAATGACTGTCCACAACACGTGCATTGACGTCACGTGGAGTCAGTCATTGGCTCAACGGCTCGTGCATTGTTTACATAACACCTAACTGCTTCGGGCAAAATGATGCATTTTACTCATTTTAATACCCATTTACACTAAATAAGAAATATTTTTAACTACAAATACTTCAAACGTCTTTATTTATTTTTCTTATACTTCAAAAAAATGTTTGAGAATTTAATTTGTCGGAGTAAAAAAGTTAATATGCCGAACTCATTAAGTCTCGTCGATGTCATGCTTATCAGTGATTGTAGCGGCCAAGCGAATATTCACTGCGGGATCAGTTTGAGGCTAAGCCTGTTCCCCAATCCCATTAAGACATCCTGGATAAAAATATTGTTTATAAAAAACCCCAAAACATTACCAGCAATAAACAACTTTATCAGACCAGAAAAAAACCCTTTACAGGATGCATTACTTTAAAATTAGGCGTTCATAACTATACATTTAAATTATACTGCAGGTTTTAGAGCTAAGCTATAAAAACCAGACCTACTTTATAACAGATTCCATGATAGCCTGTCCAGCCAGTAGGACAAGGGAGATTACTCTGTGTAGTAACTGTGATAGGAGGATGAGTAAAACCAGCACGGGGATAATCACAGATAAAACCATGATTCTCTGTACAATTTGTACTCGACCATAGTCCAATAGGCCGTAGAGCACTCATTACTGTACACGTCTTCCGTTCATTGCCTACAATAATAATTCAACTAGAAATAAAATGGCGTTTAACGTCCTACTTGTCGGCATCAACCGGTATAAAAAAGGATTTTGCAAAGACAGCGGCATACCCGTCTACTCCCCGTCGAAGTGTCAAATGGTTGTTCTACGTCCATGCTAACACCTATGTGTGACGCTGGCTTGTTCATACGAAGGTGTTACCTAATGTTTCGAAATTAGAATTCAATCATATCATTCATTGTAAGTGCTAAACGGAACTGAACAATTGCTTTTTTTGTTTTGAAATGGGGATTAACGTCCACTCGACACAAACTATTCCATTTCGTGACAAGGTTATGGTCGAATTTTATTTGAATTATTCGATTGCGTGTAGGGGCCTTTAGCAGTGGGAGGAAACCGGAGGACCTGGAGAAAACCCACGAGGTTGCACAAGCAACACAGCTCCCTGTCACGGACAACCGGGGAATTGAACCATAATGATTTGATATTCCTCGACTTGTTCAATATTGTTGTTTGCACGGAATTACCCAATAACAATACACCCGAAGTACACAAATACTGCAAGCAATAAACAACAAACGTATACCAATTCACGCGAATGGATCCGCGTTGCTTTACTCAAAACGAATAACTAACTCAGAATAAAATAGAGGAAAACCTAGTAATGGATACAAGTAAGTAGGCAAATAATCCAAGCCATAAAAAAAACAAACGCATATCAATTCACGCTCATATTTCGCGTTGCGTTATTCCAAACGAATAACTAACTCAGAATAAAACAAGGAGAACTTAGTAACGGATACAAAAAAGACGCAATAGAAATGATGCGATCTGTCATGACGATGGTGGTTGGGTCACATGACCATCAAATCAACCACACTAATTGTGAAGGGTTCATGAATGAAATGGGGTTTGACGTCCTGCTAATGAAGATAGACTGCGGTCATACAGTGTACTATGAGAGAAATTTTCCACGGACTGCCTCGCTACGGTCTATTCCAGTGGTTCTCAGCCAGTGTGCCGCGGCACACAGGTGTGCCGCAAAATCTTCCTAAGTGTGCCGTGAAATTTTGAACGGCACACTAAGAAAATGCGAAAAAACACATGATCCTAATTCAGTATTTCACTGTAAGTTCATGGCTGTGTTTTCCTTTATCTAGTTTGAGTCACTCGATGTGTCTATGACAAGTCTGTGTCTACGATAGTATGCCGTTTGCAAAATTCAAATATTTTTCCTATATATTGAGCCTGGTGAGCCGCTATTTTTCATGTGTTCCAAGGTGTGCCGTTGGCAAAAAAGGTTGAGAACCACTGGTCTATGCTTATTTCAAATTTCTGCACCGACTGGGTTAATAAATTCCAATTGCCAAGAGATCTTTTACGTGCACAACTATGTGTATTTCGCCCCATCCTTAAAACTGCGCACTATCCCCTGGCACGCGTGAACAGTTAAAACGCTTTCGTTACCTGTATGTGTATCACTCCATGACGTATAGCTGACCGGTTGTCTACTTGACCATCTATAAACCCCTGGTGATCTGTAGTCATTTAAACCTATCCAATAATGATCACCCTGCAGTGTAATTTCAGCCGCTAAATACGCCTGGACATGGCTATAAAGAAAACAAATAATAGAAAGATATAATGCAATGAAAGTGGTTTAACGTCCTACTGTTCTGCTCCTAAACTGGGCTAATGAAAACGGGCATCAGCACAGAGTGTGCTATGAGGGAAATTTTTGCCCATGCAGTGGCGCTACGGTCTATTTTTATATCGAATTCCAACTCTCAATGGATCTTTAACGTGCACGCCAATGTGTACACAGGACGTGGCTCTTCGTCCAATCCAAACAATTAGACAGCTGCCATTGCCAGACACTCTTGTATCACTGACAAGGGGGGGATCACACCGGAAAATTTGGATGAACTTTCTCAGCGTCTTACTCACTTAGCCATCTGTTTTTAATAGTCAACTAAACAATACTTACTTGTCATATACAGTTGCTAAGTGACCTTTCTTAGATCGACAAAATCCCTCGGCACGGTACCAGTTTCTAGGTTTACTGACAAATAAATAACAAGAGCCGCGATATCCAAGACTACCAGGAAACTGAAATAGAGTTTTCCAGGCGTTAATCCATAAACAGTAACAAGAACTAGTCAGAGCCGGGTGTAGAGAGAGCTATGGGTGAATTGGGTGTGGGCCTACCCCTCCACGATAAACACACGATTAACCCTAGTAGAGGTGAAGTCTATAGCTGAGTGACTCGACGATAAACACATGACTAGCCCTAGAGGTGAAGTCTATAGCTGAGTGACCCGACGACAAACACACGGCTAACCCTAGAGGTGAAGGGTAACTGATACGATCGCGTTTATATAGCTGAATGATCCGTCGATAAACACACGAAATGTTCCGTCATTTTATAACGTCAACCAAAGAGGTTTGTTAAATTAGCTCCTTGAGACAAACAAGAAAGAGAAGAAAAGCAATTTACCTTTTCACATCCGTCAATAACTGCTTGTTTCAACACCGCTGCTTTTGGTTTTCTACACACAGATGGTCGGGTATCTGCACATTTTAAATCTACCCAACCACCATTCTGTAAAAATAAATATCCGAAATGTTTATTAGTTACACGAAGAGCTAAGAAAGAAAGTGTTTTATGTTTGCGAAGATCCCTATAATCAGAACATCTTATGCCTTGAATTCTACACCATCAAGAAGCTTGCTCGAAATGCTGGTTCGAGGAGCCTGATCAAGTCGGGTTAACTCCCTGGGCTTTCTCCGTCGCTCCAGTCTAGATATCGACCCTGGAATACGGTTCTATCAATGTAGTTTCTGTCTCGTGGCTATAACCAATAGAAAACTTATTTCTCGAATCCCTGGAAGCCCGATAACCGACAACTCACGTTTGTTTATTTTCCTTGTTGACCTAGTTGCTACCACTTTAATGTACGCTCACTATCCCCAATAAAATGAAATGGTCTTTAACGTCAAACTGTTCTGCTACGAACTGGGCTAATGAAGACGGGCACACGCCATACATTGTGCTTTTTTGGGAAATTGTACCCTGACAGCGACAGTTCCAATCTTTAGGTGCATGCCAATATGTAAAATGGGCCTCGATTGTTTGCCTTATCCGAACGACTAGACGTCTGTCCTTGTCAGGCCATCCGTTCTACAAGACTGACAGCGGCAAGGGGAAACTACGGATGATACCTATCGTCCGACACTGGGAGCGAAACCTCGACCTCCAGACTGGCGTGGTGGCAAGTCAACGTCTTGCCAACTTAGCCACCGTGTAATTATAATGAATAACAAATTATTTAAACCAAATAGAATAAGTGAACATACCGCGGAAAGTAAACCAACACAGTCTTGATTACCTCCCAGATTATTAGGATCACCACTAGCCCAGTTGGTGTAGGTCACAGGATTACTGTCGGTCCATTCAAATTCACTCTCGGATCTTACGTCATTTAAACCAATCCAGGCGATAATATTCTTCTCTGTAACATAAACAGAGGGTCAGGTCAAATTCATACTCCTCGCTGTGTTCCATTTGATTAGAGGGGATTTCTCTGGCCATTGCTTCAGGAATATGGGTCAAATTGGGCCTGTCTGATTTCTCCGCCCATAGGTCAGTCGATTTACAATCAGCGTTCGCTGGTCAAGTGATAATCGCCACTCCTGTCAAAGTCTGCTGCCGAACTTTTGCAGACGCCCAGTTAATTCATGTGACCTCGCAGCTAAAATTGGCGAACTATTGACCGTATGGACAAATCGAGCAGGGCCATTATCCTATCATATTTCTATAACATGGAAACGTTTAAGGGGGTTGCTATTTCAGTGGTTAAGAGCGGTACCGTGAATAATGCCCTCGGCGATTTTGAGACTAACTTGTCATTACTGGTTCAGGCAGAGACGGGGATGGGGTTAACGTCCACTTGACCACCGATTCCCCTAGCGTGTAATTGCGTCCGACAGAGAGTTTAAATCTCTATAGATCTTTTTGAGACTAATATATGGTATATCTTTATTGCAATAATTCTCGTGCTCGAAACTGACTCACTATTCGGGGGTAGAAATGAATTGAAATGATTGAAAAAGGGGTTACTTGCAGGGCTAATGAAGACGGACGAACACTGCTATGAGGAAAATTTTGCCCGGACAGTTGCGCCACGGTCTACTCTTCAATCAAATTCAAAATGTTTTTTTACGTGCAAGACGATGTATATACGGGACGTCGTGTTTTGTCCCATTCATACGACTATCAGCTGTACTGTAACAGGCCACCCCTGCATCACTGACACGGAGGAACCACGAAGGACAACTCCCGATGATCATTCCCGGAAATAGACACCAGGACACATGACTTAATGTTCACAGTAAGATCACTCGTTCACATAAAAACAGATTAACATAATATTAAAATGATCTTACTACTAGGTATTAGAGACTGTATATATTTATTTTCCGATCGTCCAGGTATGCTGGCTAATTCTGCTGATTGTACTCGACAGTTCGAGAGGGCGTCTGGTTGTGATAGTAAGTCTGGTATATATAAATAACACGACCCTTTATACCCCTTCCATAGGTCAGGACAGCCCCACGCCATTCCACCTGGTAAATACAGAAAGACAAACTAAGAACTTTTAAAGGACAAAATTGGCGTCAGTCATTATCACATATGTGATACAACTCATTAAAGGACGATTTGGTGTCATTCATTATCACAGATGTGATAGAGCTGATTAAAAGACGATTTGGTGTCAGTCATTATCACAGATGTGATAGAGCTGATTAAAAGACGATTTGGTGTCAGTCATTATCACAGATGTGACAGAGCTGATTAAAGGACGATTTGGCGTCAGTCATTATCACAGATGTGATAGAGCTGATTAAAAACGTTCCAAATATAATCTTAACAAAGAGATCATTGCAACGATAAATGCGCTATGAAAAAGCTTTCAAGAAATGGAAGTGACGAACGCAAAAGGAAAACACGAGTTATCGTTCCATATAACTGACTGAAGTGACGAGTGATAACAGATACACGGGAGAATTTCTGCTCACTAAAAATTCCTTCGAAGACCAACAATTGTTATCTGAGACCGTGGGAGGTTATCTAACAACTGAAAAAAGTAATTGAATGAAGTTCCTACATTCTCTTGTTTTTATTCATTTCATACTACCATGGTAACATATAAAAAGCACGGGGGAAGAACGATTATAAGTCACTTTTTCAACGAACCCCAGTTAATGGTGCCATCTGGTAGCAAATTGTATAAGATTTCCGTGGAACGATCAATTTCAGGTAAAAACCATCGGAGCCACATCGAACCAAGGCCCTTCTGAAGTGATCACCCGGACAAATACGTCCAATGTATCCCTTTATTTGATAGTAAGTTGGCCGAAACGTGGAAGTCAGTTGTTGTACTGGTATTATGATTCATATTAAACATCATTTTGAAGTTGTAATTAAACCCACTCGTTGTTCTGTTCGCGTCAATAATTCTCGCCCTAAAGTTTGTTTTGCCTTTTATGCGAAAAGACAAAAATGTGACTTAGATCGTTCTTCCCCTGGTCTCTTCATATGTGATAATGACACTAATATTGTCCTTTAAAGGCCGAAGATAACCTCGATCAGTCCAGCCTACATAAAGACACAATATACTTTTTCTTGGCTATAATCAACAGATTCAAATGGTATGCCGTTTATTTAAAAACTATTCCAGATACCAGAGTCGTAAAGATTTCAACGCCCCGCACAAACTGTAGCTAAACAGTCAATGTCATTCGCGAATCAAATAGTACGACATATTATTTATTGAAAACCTCTGCCAGATCGTACTGTAATGAATAAAATTTGAACAATACAAAACAAACTTATGCGTGTTTTATCATATTGTTTTTTCGGTATGACTAACCATAACGATCTTCTTATTTCAATTTAATTTAGCAAGGGTACAGACTTCGGAATGGGAATGTGCCCGGGTAACCGTTGTCGTGAGCAGGGTCCAGGGTAGAGCTTTGTTGGAATTTCAGAGGGCGAATCCCCTGATAAAGTGTGGTTTTTCTGGACGATTTTAATGCTACAGATGCTTACTCCCCCCCCCCACAATACCATACCACACCCAAGCGTCAAGAGGCTTGGTGTGACATTATCAGAAACCAATCCGACTTTGTAAAACTTACTTGCAACAGTTGCCGGTGAAGTTGTAGGTGCTATAGTAGTAGAATTGGTTTGGCCTAGAAGGAAATGAAAATATATGATTTTTCCAGATCGGGCGAGGCAGATTTAATCCTACGAACAAACGCGCAAAGCTACATTAAAGTCAAGATATTTTTTTCAAATGCCCCTCCCTTCTTGACGTCATGTGTTTTCGTGTCTTTGACATGCCTTACCATATGGATATACACTTCTGATTATTTGCCATTTTAGCAACTTAAAGCCTTCTTCAGAACCTGTCGTATGTGCTACTACGGGCAGTCTACGGGGAAGTTTTAATTTTTAGTAAACCCGACGTTTCAGAAACAGGGATTAAATATTTTTTGTGTTCTAACTGGTTGGGTTTGAATACAATAACATGTATTCCCGAACTTGTATTCGTAACGTGTTAGTATTAATATCGACTTATTTCGGCATCGCGTATTTATTCAGCAAATATTTGTTCAAATAAATGTTTGTTAGCACGTATGGTTCGCACTGTGGTTCTCCGTTCATTTACTATTACCATTGTTGACACTCGGCAAACCTCGGCAGATTCCGGTACCATACATCTAGCTTATTGTACCGAATCTACCGAGGTTTGCCGAGTTCATTTGGTTGACATCGTATTTATACGTCATAATAATTGACCGTCAAGGATAGGTTGGTTGCAATCAAAAAATTATAATCTGATTGACTGATGTCGTGCGCATACGTCACATTGAATGACGTAAATGATATACATGGTAATAGCTTTTCATAGTAAATTTACAATTACCTGTTTTTTTACAAGCGAATCCTTGACGCGCGATGCATCTATTATCGTTCCACATCCCATTCTTTGTATACATACAAACACAATCTTCACGATTATTTGCGTTATTTGGTTCCCCGGCAATCCAGTTCATATAAGAAAATGGTGATTTGTCCGTCCAACCGTAACCCCCTTCTGATTTCATATCGTTGGCACCAATCCACAGCGTGGTCGACTGCATCCCGCTGATTCTTCCTGAAGCGGAAAAGATGGTCATGATATATTTTCCAAATTCTGTGTCGAGTATATATTTCCGACATGATTTCTACTGAGCTACTAGCGTTCTATATTCCAGGTCATTACAAATTCAAACTTAGCACACATGATCGTCAATGGAGGGATTTTGAATGACAAATATCCGTCTGTAAATGGTTCACATTGACCCAGTATTTGCCACGAAAGGATGAATTCAAAATTGTGCAGCGTTCGGTCCACATACAGCTGTACACTATCATAGAATAACTTTCAGAGCGTTCAGTTTGAGTGTCATCCTCCTCCTCAGTATCGACCTCTTGAGTCTAGTTTGAAATGTCACAGATTTACTGGTCTTGCCCACCCACCCCATCCCCTAAACCTTGCGAAAGACACAAAGATCATCAAATTTGAGTTACGAGATACAAAGTTATGATCATTTTAAGACGTTTCGGTGGCCATCTTTGACGCCATCTTGAAAAAAACACTTTTCCTACTTTGGAAAACTTTTAGTATGTTATAAACTACACTAAACCCTACCAGATTCAGTTGAGAAATCTTTTGTAGCAATTTTAGGGGGTTCAGGGGTATTTTCCATATATTGACCTGACTAATTCTTTGCTGACGATCACAACATGTCCGTGTCACCTGTGGAAGCAGACATTAAACTACCAGATACTATGACGACTGCGTACACGTTTTTGGTAAATCTTTTGATTGGCCTCTTTTGAATCCGATTGCATCTTAGTCGAGATATGACCTACCATTGATTGGGGGTTTAGTGGCTGAATGGTTAGCACGTGCGTGCTGTATCATAAAGCCTGTCGTTGAGTCAACAGGCGTGGGTTCGAATCCCCGGTTGTACGTGACAAGGAGTAGGGTCGCCTGTCCAAACTCGTGGGTTTTCTCCGGGTTTCCGGATACCACCCATTGCGCTGTATCATAAAGCCTGTCATTGAGTCAACTGGCGTGGTTTCGATTCCCCGGTTGTACGTGACAAGGAGTAGGGTCGCCTGTCCAAACTCGTTGGTTTTCTCCGGGTCCTCCGGTTTCCACCCATTAAATTAAACCATGACCTAGTTTATTTCGAGTGGACGTAAGACCGAACAGCTCTTTATTCGGTGTGTTTAATTCTTAGTTCTTATTTCATAGTCCTTCTTATTTCTTCATCTGCTGTCGTATTAAGACATCATTAATTGTAGACTTTAATTAGGGTTTCACACTGCGTAGCTTGTGTGAAACACTATTGTTTTCTTCTTATTATTATTATTTTTTTTTTTCCAATTTGCTTATATCTCAGCAACTTCTTGTCGGATCGATACAATGTCTTCAGTTTTACTGGGAAAGTGGGTGTGACTTAGAGATTAAAGCTATTCCCGGCATTCTGCGACATTGCGAAATGTCCGAAATCACCGAAAATGTTGTTTTTTGAAATATTGCCGTAATATTAACAATAATCATTGGATTTTAGCATATGATGCATTTTGACATAGCCAGAAACAGGGGACATAGCTATGTTACTTTTGATTTTTGATTTTCGACGAATCTTGGAAGATATTAGGCGCCAAATTTTGAAAATTTAAATTTTTACAAAAAACATTTTTATTTATTAATATTTTTATATGACATTTTAACCATGGTTAAAGAGTCATCTGATTTGAACAAAAATGTCAACATTTTTTGTTTCCGTAATTTTCCTTGGCCGCCATTGGCTAATTCAGTTTTTCAGTACTACATTAATTATTTATTGTTCGATTTGTATAAAACCATGTTCATATGTTCCGTGGTTCAAAATGCCATTTTTTTTGTTACCGGTGAAGTTTCCTGTAGGCACCGGAAGTTGCGTAAATTCAGCAAAAACTACAATATTGACAGTTCGGTACAACTTTTTGAAAGCAAATACTATTTTCCACTAATCTGATCTTACTCAAAAGATGCGCCCTGTAAAGGTGCACAAAATCTCGGACTCAGTTTTTTTAATTTCGATTTTGTTTTCGGGCCATTTCGGTTAAAAGGTAAAAAAAGGGGTAAAAATAAGCTATTTACAACCCATCCAGTGTCTTCATATATTAAAATATTTCTTCGATACTTTCATAAACTTGTAGCAATAATCCATACAAAGAGAATGTATGTGAAATTTAGTTTGTTATATAAGCAGTTGCCGAGAAATGGGCAATTTTGCATGAGTCACTTTTCACGTTATTTTGGCTGTAAAAGAATCAATTATTATTCGATTTTCAATTTTCTTTCACTGTCTGTTGCCTATTTCCACAGTCGACTATTCCAAACCATTTTAACACTTTCACTGTTACCGGAAGTGACGTCATTTAGGCAATAACTGAATTTTTAGCCTTAAAAATACATTTTTTATTCAAATGAGTATTATTTGTAATATTTTTAGAATTATGAAATTTGGTTCCCATCAACAAATAGAATGAACCGATACGATCATATAGATACCACAAAATGGTTTGTAACTTGTACGGTTGCAGAGAAATGGATGATTTTCCACAAGCCACTTTTTACTTTATTTTGGCTCTAAAAGAATTAGTTATTATTCGATTTTCAGAAAATTTTCACCTTATGATGTCTTACGCCATTTACGATTTCATAGAACTAATTTAACTTTTTTAGTATCACCGGAAGTGATGTCATTTTGTCAAAAACTGAATTTTTAGCCTGCAAAACAGATATTTTATTCAAATGAGTCTGATTTGTAATGTTTTCAAAATTATGATATTTGATTCCATTCAACAAATGGGTTGAACCCATACGATCATACAGACACCACAAAATGGTTTCTAACTTGTGCGGTTGCAGAGAAATAGTCGATTGTCTACAAGTCACTTTTCAAGGTTTTTGGTCTATAAAAGTGGCAATTATTATTCTATTTACATAAAATTTTCACTATATGATGTCATATGCCATTTCGGATTTCATAAAACTAATTGAACATTTTCATTATCACCGGAAGTAATGTAATTTTGTCAGGATCACTTACAAGTAACAGATGTATAAAATGAATTGATATTTGCTGGATTTGGTTGATTCTGCGTCCAATTTATTTGATGTGTGCAATGCTTATGGGAAAACCTGTTTAATGGTTTCATTGGTACCGGAAGTGACATATGTTCAAGGGTAACGTGGCACCGGAAGTGACATGTTAAAGGGTAACGTGGCACCAGTGAAACCCGTCATTCCTGCATGCAGGTCTAGTTAAAATTTGTATCTTAAAATCAATATATGTTTTACAGATCAGACATTTGCCATGTAAGACTTTTTCCCCGTACCACTTAGAAATGCTATTTATTAAGAATTGATAAAGGTTTATTTACCACTGACGTAAGCTTGTTCCACCGATGACGTAATACTCAATAAATCTCCGCCAATACTTTTACACATAGACCTGGCGTCTGCCCAAATTCTTTGTTTATCCGAAAACATATAACAGTAGTCGGAATTGGGCACCTCTTCCCAAAACGGTCCACATTTCACCCCAAATGGTTCTAAAAAAGACAGATTTATATCAGTGAGAGGGACATATTTTTGTAAATGACTCCTGTCCTCGATCCACCATGTTTGTTTAGAATCCAGTCGAATCAACATATGTGTGTAATAAAATTATATAAAAAAAACTTTTCGTTTGGGGGAATTTTGATTTAATATTTTTTAAAGAACACCAGGAGATCGTCGGATTTTGGACTTCACAGGAGCGGATTCAGAGGAGGGGGTCTAAACCCAACCCCGCTCAGCTACAAACAAAAATTTGAATGCCTTGCATCAATGAAATTAAATCACAGTATGATCCTACATCATTATAAAAATGATTTCTCTCCTTAAAAAGCTCAATTTGTATGTATGCCTATGTAATTTAGAGACGATGACTGACAGATTTCCTTAACAGGAACCTGGCAAACCCCTCCTGCAAAAATTCCTGGATGGCCCCTGCTTTACCGGCAGGATTTATCTTGGTTTAAACTAAGAAGTCTGGAACTTGCTTTGTAAGATGTCACTGCTTGTATTAAAGAGTAACTATTTTTTACACCTATCACCCAACCATGAGTAACAGTATTTAGTACTGAATATCCACGTCCGTATCACCTTAAAGGAGAATATTGGTGACATTTAATTACTATTTGTAATTTCCAGATACCCTCTCACAGTCTCAGATAACATTTAAGTCAGTCATGTAGAGGGATTACTCGCGTTTTCCTTTTGTGTCCGCCAATTCCTTTTGCAGAAATCTTCATTGCGCATCTATCGTAGCAAAGATCTTTGTATTAGAATTACATTTGGAACGTGTTTAAGAATTCTGCAATATTATGCGATAATGGCTGACACCAATATCGTCCTTTAAGATTGCAGTCTTACTACTAAACTTTTTGCCAGACTTTTATTTGTTTGTGATCGACATTTTCATTATTAAATGCCATTACTTCTCAAGTGAACATTTATCAACTTTACAGTGTGGTTTCTTTAACATTTTTAGATCCTAATCCAGATTCATCGTGTGCAGTTTTCGGATCCAAAATGCCGTCCATTTTCAAATAAATATTCTTAAGTAAAGAGTAGCTGGCTGCTCTTTGTTGTAACCAAAGTTAACGATATTAGGATTCTTGATAATCAAGTCTATGTTGAATACTTACTAGGCGTTGTTTTGGGTACCACGTTCTTCACATACTCTGAAAACAAAAGACACGATAGTTTATTTGTTTAATGTTAATGAAATTAGTCTTAAGAGTGACAATAACCAAGAATCAATCAGCTTTTGATCATACTAAAATTGTTGAATGTACATGCGACAATCCTACTGTTCTGCTCCGAACTGTGCTAATGAAAACGGGCATATGCCATATAGAGTGCTGTGAGGGAAATTTTGCCCAGACAGCGGCACTACGGCCAACTCTTATATCGAATTTCAATTGTCAAGGACCTCGGTGTTTCGTCCCATCCGAACGACTAGACAGCTGTCCTTGTCAGGTTCTGCGTCCTGCATCACTCACACAGGGAAACCACGCTGGAAAATTTGGATGAACTTTCTTTGCCAATACAGGGAACGAACACCCGACCTCCTGACTAGCAAGCCAGCGTCTTACCCGCCTAGCCACGTGATCCCCCGTCAGGGTGGCAATAAGCCAGAATCAATCAGTTTTTGATCATACTAAAAGATACATGTGATAATCTTGATTACCCACCGGGACACCCTGGCCCCATCGAGGAAATAAAAAACCAACATCATTTACGTACGTGCAGTTCTTTCACAGATAAAGTAGTAGGATTTACTGCAGGAATCATCATTCCACTGGCCTTTAGTTGGACCTGAACCATACACCATTGCACAGTTCTCAGCACCGGCATAATTACTAGGCTGGCCTTTCTTCCAGTTTGTGTAGTTTAACTTAAATTAATACAAACAAAGTTATTGAATTATCGTTAAACAATATTAACAATGTTAAATAAGATACACGAGCTTGTTGACCGAGGGGGTGGGGTGGGGGGTGGGGGTGGATCTAACGCATGTGCTTTAGATTATAAACACTGTCATTGAGTAAAGTGATGTGGCTTCGATTCCCAGTTTGTGTCATTTTTCTGGTTTCCCCCACTGCTAAAGATACTTGCGCGCTTGCAAATCATGGCAATAAAAGTACCACATGTTAGTCTCGAAATATCATAGTTTGTGCCGAATGGACGTTAATGGTGGGGGGGGGGGTCTAACTTTAGATTATAAGGTCTGTCATACAGCCAAGTGACAAAGTGTCCTGACGAAAACCTAGTTTGTGTCAAGTGGACTTTAGCCCACCCCTAACCCACCCCAACCCATTCTCTCTCTCTTTTTCTTCCTATCTCTCTCCCGTCTCTCTCTCTTTCTCTTCCTACCTCTCTCCCCTCTCTCTCTCTCTCTCTCTCTCTCTCTCTCTCTCTCTCTCTCTCTCTCTCTCTCTCTCTCTCTCTCTCTCTCTCTGTTTTATCCCTGGTGCAGATTACAGATTTATACTTACGTCTGTCATGCCATCAATCCATGTAAATACGTTTTCTCTGTCTTGATCCTGTAATCCGATCCAATACGATCCTTTCTTGTCGATAGACTCTGAGAAAATAAAAATACATGGCGTTTAAAGTGCATACTACACGACCAACGACGACACACTGTAAAAAAACGTGGTGTCTGATGTTAGGACTGTTGTTATATCACATGGGACCCTTCCCAGACACTACGCACATACAGCATACATTTCTACATTAAATTGAACCGTACATATACATGTACATATAACTCTGCTGGTTTTGATCATTCATGATATGGACGTTTTCAACTCTATACATCTTCTGCTAGGCACATCTAATGTATTCAATATGTTCTTTACGGGCTCCACACGAATGACCACTGATAGTCTTGATATTATATTATATGTGACGTTCCAACTCTATATAACTCTTTGTTAAGGCACGAGCTTATTAAACATCTTATTTATTCAATATGTTCTTTATAAGCTACACATGATCTGTGTTTAACCCTCGACATAACTTTGTGACTTCAAAGGAAATATACAGTTACAGATAATATAATCTTATAAATAAACAATACCAAATATGATGATCACTTTTGTACCATTTTTCCTAATTGTCGTATGCTTTATAAGCCGGAGTTCAATTTGTTTCACAGAGAGAATTACTTACGAATTATCTCTGTAACAGATGACTCTCCACAACTAGTGAATTGACTGCACGTGGCGTGCAATGTTTACACAACACCTAACTGCTTCGGGCAAAATGATGCATTTTACTCATTTTAATACCCATGTACACTAAATAGGAAATATTTTTTAACTTCAAATACTTCAAACGTCTTTACTTATTTTTCTTTTACCTCAAAACAATGTTTGAGAATTTAATTTGTCGGAATAAAAAAGTTAATATGCCGTACTCATTAAGCCTCGTCGATGTCATGCTTATCAGTGATTGTAGCGGCCAAGCGAATATTCACTGCGGGTTCAGTTTGGTCGGAGTTTACTGACAGTAAGGCAGACTTGGAATAGAGCTCCTCCCGATCTATTTCATGTTCTCAATAAAGGTCTATCAACTATGCTGATATTCTGTTATCTGTAGTGTTACAAAGGAGATGGCCGAATGGTTGGCGCGTGCATGCTGTATCATATCATAAGGTCTGGTATTGAGTCCACGAGCGTAGGTTCGATTCTCCGGCTGTATGTGACAAGGAGCAGGGTCGCCTATTGAACCTGGTGGGTTTACTCGGGTTCTCTGGTTTCCTCTACGCGCAAGTGAATTATTGAAATAAAATTGAACCGTATGTTAGTCCCGAAATGACCTAGTTTGTCTCAAGTGGACGTTAAACCCCATTTCTCTCTGTATTTATATAGGCTTTACCTTCTATAAAGTTTTGTGTGTCTTGATCTGGTATGACAACAAGATTCGCAGACATCCCTGTACACCAAGTTCTAGCAAACTCAAATGGTCTCGCCCCTTCAGCGGAAAAATAAAAACAATGTTTCCCGAAGTTCTTCCACTTTTTATTTTTCCCACAGTTGTACATATCTGAAAAAAACAGGAAAGCAAGCATAATCTTTAAACAAGTACAATAGACCGGCTGTGACATGACGGCATCGGCGTTATTTTGTTGTTTCGTGTCAATCAGGGTGTCGCCCAAGTGACAAGATAACAAAGTGCATAGAACCGGTTCAATCGGCAATTCTCCATGAATTCCACGGTATTTGAATAAATGCAAGCGGAAAGGGTTGATAAGGAAGTTAAATTCATTAAAGGAGCTAAATCGCTAACATTTGGGACCTAGAAATTGACACAAGTGGGTCGCAATGCATATAATACTGTAATATGAATGCATATAAACTAATTTACATTCAATCGTTTCCGTTTTTACTCTAATTTCAAATCAGTTATGTCGGCGAATTAAGCCAGCAGTGTCAATCGAATGCAAATTTCTAGCGTCTGGTAATTTCAGTCTACATACGCCGTTTGATTTGGTGCAATGTTTTCTAGCTTTGTTCCTCGAGTCTCTCGCTAAAGCTGGGGATCAAACGCAGTATGGTACACGATTCGTGTACCAATGGAAAAAGGATTATTTTTTCTTAAATATTTGATATCAGAAGCTCATCTTTTTCCGGTAAGATCACAACATCAATGTTGATTTGAATTGACAAATAATTCGTGTTTTCAATGTTGAAGATTTTGGATGAAATTGATTTAGAGACTTAGCTACTTTAAGTTTTACGACGACACCCACTCTGGGGCAAGATAACCCTGGTGTGATGAGGGCCACTCTAGAACTGGATAATCCTGGTGTCATGAGGTCCACTCCAGAACTGGATAACCCCGGTGTGACGAGACAGACTCTAAGACTTGATAAACCTGCCTGGTGTGACGTGACAGACTCTAAGACTTGATAACCCTGTCTGGTGTGATAACCCTTATGTGATGAGGCCGTTTTTAGAAGTGGATAACCCGGATGTGACGGGCCTGGTGGTTAAGGTCGACACTAGGACAAATAACTGGGGCAATTTACATTTATTGGTCACAACATTAAAGCGAAAATGTTCTTTGTCAGGGGGTTGGGATGGCCTAATGGTCTAGAGTGCCGCGCTTCGACCTCTAGCTGGCCGTTCACCTCTGGCTTGCGGCTGTTGTTTCGATCCCTGGTGTGAGCGTATGTGGCATGGAGATAGGGGCGCCTTCTCAACCTCGTGGGTTTCCTCCGGGAACTCCGGTTTCCTCCCACTGCTAAAGACCCTACGCGCAAGCGAATTATTGAAATAAAATGAAACAATATGTTAGTCCCGAGATGACCTAGTTTGTGTCGAGTGGACGTTAAACCTCATTTCTCTCTCTCTCTCTCTCATATTCTTTGTCACGTAAAATAAATGAAACGTGTTAACGTCCTGGACCCATTGCGTCAATGAAAACGGGTATAGGAAAACTGTGTGTCATAAAGGTGGATATCCATAACAGCAGCGTGTCCATGTATTTTTCATCGAATGGCAACCTTCAATGGATGTTTTACATGAATGCCAACGAGTATATTGATTAACTTTCGACACAACGGAACCCTTAGACCAACCCTCCGTCCTGCTCCACTCACAACGACAAACCAATCTGGAAAATCCCCCCGAACTCTCCCGGCTCACATCGGGATGGTTCGTCCTCAATCAGAGCCATGTTCACCTATAACTCCCACTACCCTGACTCTAGGGTGTAATCAATCAGTACTTACAATATGGAATGGGTATTTGTTTTATTGGTTTGTTACTGGGTATTTCACAGATAAATGATTTCGGCTGATTACAGGCTGTCGTGGTCATCCAATAACCTCGAGGGTTGCCTGCGAATACAATAGATAGATTAAATGATAGAAAAAAAAATGAAACGTCCCACTCTCCTGCTCTTATTGTGCTAATGAAGACAACGGCGCTATGGCCTGCTCTGATATCGAATTCCAACTGTCGACGGATCTTTTACATGCACGTCAATATGTGCAAGAGGCCTCGATTTTCCGCCAAATCCGAACGACTAGACTGCTGTATTTGTCAGTCCTCAATCCTGCACAGCTGACAAGTGGGGACCACGCCGGAACATCACGATGAACTTTGTTTGATTAAACATGAAATCAACATATAAAATAGATTGATAAACAATTGATAAATACATCAATATCCATTGAAAATATTGGGGTCAAGTACTGAGCTTGGTTAATCTTTCAAATGTGAACATGAAGATTTGTTGCTTCCACAAGTCGAAGTATATTCATTAATATAACCCTTAGATTTGTGTCCCTTTATGTCCCTTGTTAAGGGTAACATAGTACTTCTCGGTACTCGGGCACCTTTACGTTAAAAAATTGACCCCGGAAGTCGACGTGTATGAAATAATTGGCATAAGAGTTATGTCCCCTTTACATTAATAACTTGCTTCCACAAGTCCACGTGTATTCAATAATATAACCTGCAATTTATGCCCCTTGGTGTCCTTTTTAAGGGTAGTCTCGCAATGGGGTACCTTTACTTTAATAACATAGCAATTCCGCTTTGATAATAATTCAACTCAGGCATCCTTCATAAAACATCAACTCACCTGTTCCCATGAACACGCACGTTGTCTTGTTAACGGTATGTTGACCTCCCTTTTTAATCCAGTTAGTATAATTATTTAAGTTTCCCGATACGACATACCTCCACACGTTTTTATTTATATCATCTAAAATATGACAAAGAAACAAAGTTTAATCGTGGAAATGTAGTGTGTGTTTTTTTTTAATCGATGTTAACATTTATGTTCAGTTAACGTATCCTGTAACGTTTATAAACAACATCGGCGTTACGGCAGCAAAGCTTTCCTCATATGTGAATCCCGAATAACAGGGCCCTGTTTCTCGAAATCGTACCTCAAGTTTAAGTATATATACTTCAATTTTTATTGGCTAAGCACTAAAATCAATCAAATTACTAAAATTTGGATTTTATCTTAGTTAAAATTTCATGAAACAGCTTCCTGCTCTTTATTCACAGCTTGAATAACGATGTGGATTGTTTTTGTCTATATGTCGTTTTGCTGCGTTTTATGCTGCTTTGGGGATACTTAGCATCAATCATTCTAGTCATGACTATATTTGAATCGGGAATATGAAGTTGAATAACGGATAACGAGGTGACGTTTACTTCGTTATACGGGAATAACTTGGTGGTCCACCTCGTTATTCCGTATTGGTAAATACCGAATAACGAAAAACGATCCAACTTCACACTGCCGCTGATCGGCTGACTGTTGTGTGCCATATTAAATGTTGTGCAACAAGTGTCTGAGTGTATCAGTGTAATTATTGGGTTTATTTCCGGACAAACATATGGGACAAACATTTCAATAACCCCTTATAGCAGTGGGCATAAGTACTGGTTTCATGGAGCAAAGTCAAGGAGTTTCAGATTTAAGGGGAAAAATAAATTTTTCAATAATGGCGGCTGTTAATTTGTATATTGTGTATTATTTAATGAAATGATTATATTTTAAACTTTTTTATTTGCTTCCCAGTCCACGAAAACATTGGTTTATTCACAATTTCTACCTAATATGAACATTTAATAGCTAATTTATAGCATTAAATCAATTTTTGAAATATGAAATTATCTTAATTAGAAAATTACGCTGTTTGACCCCTTTCCACTTAAATTATTTTGGAACATTTTCGGGGAGTTGTTTATGGGACTATACTGAAATGTATCCCAGTTAAATTAATTCTGTTGCAATTTGTTTTGGGTATAACCTCAGATTGACTGGACTAGTCCGTCGAGAGGGAGAGGGAGAGTAAAAAGCAGAATATTTCGGAACTGATATGGTACGTTTGTACATGTGTTTCCATGAAGAGTATTTAGCAGTTTGAGAAAGCCGAAATAGATTTACACAAATTCAAATTTATTTCTAAGTAAGAGCTGTGAATCAACGCTGTTTTCATTTTTGAAAGAATACTTACCTCTTACTCCTATCCAGACACTTTGAATACCACTTTTTCTCTGGGACAATAAATTTCCATTTATAAATCTTTGGACGAACCTTCTGTTAACAAGAGAAATACAATTCAAATTAGAGGAAAATAGTTCAATCTAAAGACAATATACATTTGGCTATGTTTTAATCTATGCTGAAGTGAACTCCGACTCAGATTACTTAACATTTAATTTAGGTCTAAATACATTCTACAGGCTGGGGTAAAAACTTATGATGTTCGCGACGACAAACAATGTCGCTACATGCTGTGTTATTTTTACAAACTGATAGTGGTCTGTATCCTGACAACCTGTTTGGAATTATTCCCATTATGTGCATGTTTTTCTAAGGGCCAATTCGATTATGCAGTCCGGACTCTCCACGTTCTCCAATCCGGATTGTCCGCGTTTACGGTGTAATCGAGTACAGGTGGAGAACCAAAATGGCGACTGTAACTCTAGTTTTGATTCTAGAGAATCTCCTGGATCCATCAAATTACAGTCGATTACATGTTTGCTTCTGAAATGCAGCGATTTGACGTGAGGCGAGACAAAATTCTATCGACAAATAAGATTACAAAGCGATTGAGGCGACTGTAGGGTGAGATTATCGTCAGAAAACAACGAAACTGATTCATATTTGTAAAATATTTGTAAAATTTGGAAGGAAATTTCTTACCTTGCCGTCATCTTGTTACGTCACTCTCCGCAATCGCACCGGTCGAAAAATTGGAGAGGTTGGACGATCCGAACTCTCCAAAAATGGTCACGTGACCAATAAACGAATGGAAATGGAGAGTCCGGACTGTCCGGACTGCATAATCGAATTGGCCCTAAGAGAGATAAGTTGGGATGGAGACAAGTTGTAAACAAGAAGGCATGGCGTGAATTGACTCTTCTAACACAAAACTCAAGCACAATACACAATCCTTGTCAGTCACGAGAAAAAACAGAGTTGAAAGAGGTGTTGTATTTTTCTTCATGACTATTGTTATTCAACCCTCGAACTCTACATTTTGTAAACAACGCAATTTATAATCATAATAAAATCTACTGGTACTGGTAGTGCTATAATAAACAATCCCCTATAATGTTTTTCTTGGGAACATATGAGATACGGCTAAACAAATTTAAAGCTTATGAGATAGGTCTGATTCCACAGATTATAAGCGTTAAAACGTACGAGAGGAGTCTGAATAAACAGTACAATATAGGTCTAAATCATTTAAGCAGCAAGCTAGATGTAAACGTACGAGAAATGTCTCAATAAACACAAAAGACTAGGGGTAAAACGTACGAGAAATGTCTCAATAAACACAAAAGACTATGTGTAAATCTTACGAGAAACACAGCAGACTAGGGGTATCACAAATAAACAAACACAAGAGAGTAGGAATAAAACTTACGAGATTGGTCTGAATAAATTGCCACCTATTCTAGTGCAGTATGAATTAGCTTGATAAAATGTCTGAACATCCGGGTAAAACTTATAACATGTCTGACCATATTGTAACCATCCATCTGGGCAAACTCCTGAAATATATCATATTAGATGTGGTATCAGATGTTACATTGCAAAAACAGAAAATCTCAGTGCCGGTCAGAGGTTTGGTAAAGCTTCTGAGTTCACCCCTTCGCTGTATTCCCCTAAATCCCACGTTTGGGACATTATACAATTATTTCTTTGGGTATGATGTTTTGTCCATATTATATGTTTTTGTGTAACTTGTGTGTGGTACGTACAGTCCCCCTGAACAAAGAGGCTATTTAATAATATAATAACAGATGATGTAAGGACAGCCATCCTCGTGAACATGAATTGTAGCTTGTCTATGATTGTTGATTCTGGATAGCGAGAAAGAGAGAGACAGGTCATTTCGGACTAACATATGGTTCAATTACATTTCAATAATTCGCTTGCGCGTGGGGTCTTTAGCAAAGGGAGGAAACCGGCAAACCCGTAGAAAACCCACGGGGCTGTACAGGCGACCCTACTCCTTGTCACGCACGTCAGTCGAATCGAAACCATGGGAATTGACTCAATGACAGACACGTGCTAACGATTCGGCCACCCCCTCACCCTCCAGATGAAATTGTATGAAATAGACCTAATGCAGCCCGACGCTGCGTATATAACTAGAATAAATTCCATTAAAATCGTTTTGAGGATAACATATGCTGTTGATTCTTAGTGGATTTCCATTCTGAATGTGATACCTGGAGATCTGCCACATATTTTCATCGATTGGAACTACTTTTAGTTTGCAATGAATCGTCTTAAAATTAGATGGGTGCTATTTTCCAATAATTAATAAATTTCAATCAGTAAGATTCGTGAGAATTTCATATTTGCACAATAATTTTTAATAATGTTTTCACCATAACCATAAATTCTCAGAAAACAGATTTTGGTTTAGGTGGCAAGCACCGGTGTATGAATTGTTGGGTTGCTTACCTTCTGGTCTTTGACAAATAACAATCTTTTTACTTTTACAACTGGATGCAATCCATGAACTGTTAAAGTTCCTCTGTTGAGTTAGTTGTACACATGTATCGTTCACGTTAGTTCTAACAAAACACGAATAAGTCAAATAGAAAAAAAGACAATTATGGAAAAACTGGGCTAATGAAGACGGCATTGCCTAAACAGCGACACTACGGTCTACTCCTATTTCGAATTCCAACTGAAAAGGGTTCTTTTACAAGCACGCTAATGTGTACCTCAGACCTCAGATTTTCGTACATCCGAACGACTTGACGCTGTTCATTGCCAGGCCCTCCGTTCTGCATCAAGAGAGAGAGAGAGAGAGAGAGAGAGAGAGAGAGAGAGAGAGAGAGAGAGAGAGAGAGAGAGAGAGAGAGAGAGAGAGAGAGAGAGATGGGGGTTTAACGTCCACGCGACACAAACTATTTCATTTCGGGACTAACATATGGTTCAATTGTATTTTAATAATTCGCGTGCGCTTAGAGGTCTGTAGCAGTGGGAGGAAACCGGAGTACCCGGAGAAAACACACGAGGCTGGACAGGCGACCCTACTCCTTGCCACGAACAACCGGGGATTCGAAACCACGCTAGTTGACTCAATGGCCGTCCGTATGATACAGAGCGCGCACACTAACCATTCGCCCTCCCCACCCATTATGGCTACGAGAGAGAGAGAGAAATGGGGTTTAACGTCCACTCGACACAACTAGGTCATTTCGGGACGAACATATGGTTTAATTTTATTTCAATAATTCGCTTGCGCGTAGGGGTCTTTAGGAGTGGGAGGAAACTGGAGTGCCCGGAGGAAACCCACGGGGTTGAGAAGGCTTCCCTATTTCCATGCTACATACGCTCACACCAGGGCTCGAAACCATTGCCGCAAGCCAGAGGTGACTGGCAAGCTAGAAGTCGAAGCGCGGCACTCTAGACCACTAGGCCATCCCATCTACGAGTTACTAATATATAATGAAGTGGTTGAACTTACTTGGGTCTATTACCAGGTTGCTTAGGGTACCAGTAAAATTTATTCCATTTTGAGACGAGAGTGCCGTTTGAATATCGCCATGTATAAGCCTTTCCCTTGAAAAGTAAATTGATCATTGATTGTCAGAATTAGGGTTCATGGCAAATTGGCCCCACCGAGATGTAATGAGAAAGAGAGTTTGGGAGAGGGAGAGAGAGAGAGAGGATACGATGTATTTATGTACAATGATTGTTCAGTTCTATCAAAAAGTTCAATTATGTACATAGCTATAGTTTCGTTAGCGGAAAAATGAATTATTTTCCGATGTTTTGCTGTTCAATTGATCTCCGTATTACCATATTAGCTCAATGTTTTTAAGAATACATTATGGAAGAGGTAAATATGTCAATAATATTGTGGGTCTTTCTTTGTGACTAAAATGTTATCTAAACTATTAATGAAGGATTAATAAATATATCAAGACCATAATCAACTCACAATGGCATCGCAAGTCTGTTGCTGATTGAATCAAAAAATGGATAATCGAGACAGTGTTTGTTTATAGTACCGATTTTATTAATGATGATCGAGGCTAGACCCAAAATTGTCAGCAAATTCTCTTTACATTATCTAGGTTTTAACTATTATAGTGAGAACTGCCAGCTCTTTAGCAAATCTCCCATAATGTATGTACAAGTAATTGATGAATTATGGCAGTTTGGATAATAATAAGAAATTATGTGGCGGTATTTTGTAGTATTGGATTCGCATTGGGTAGTTTCGGGTTAGCGTAATTCGGCCCTTGAGTTGCGTATACTCGTATTGAAAATATACTTCCCTAGTTTACCGTAAAATGTTTGCTGATTTCACGAATTAACCCATATTTACGTAGAGGGTTGGGTGTAACTCAACTTATCTGTTAGTAATAAGCTATTATGGGGTGGTATTTGGCAATTTGCATGGAAAACATTCACTAGTTTTATTCCAAAAGCACGAAACTTCGATATCTACCCTCTTATCGTCCTGCTTCAAACGATAAGATGATACTTGTCGAAACGTCATGCTTTTAGAATAAAACAAGTGATTGCTTCCAATAAAAATTGTGTTAGTATTTAGTTAGTATTGAGTGGTATTGAGTGGTATTGGGTAGTATTGGGTGGTATTGGGTAGTATTGGGTATATCGTCCTAGAGCGTCATAATACATTCAGTGACAAGATAAATATAACAACTCAACCTTCTGTTCAGCTTTTACTCCAGTCCAAATACTTCCTTTATAGTTTTTGGCAAAATCAGACAATACCCTTTGTGTGTCATCATCCGGTATAACCGGAAGTGTGGCACCGCTTGATTTTCTGCATATTTGCCTGAAAGAAATGAAATGAAATGGGGTTTACATCCTACTGTTCCCACTCCGACTAGGCTAATGAATAACGGCATGGGGGGGGGGGGATTTTTTCCGGGCAGCGGGCCTATGACATACTGTTATATCGAATTCCAACTGCCAAAAGATATTTCATGTGCAGACACGAGACGCCCGTCTTTCGTCTCATCCGAGCGACTATACTTTGTCCCTTGCCAGATTTTCTGTCCTGCCCAAAAGTCAAGTGAGAGGGGATCAAGCCGGAAATTAGAAATGAAATGGGGTTTAACGTCATACGCTTCTGCGCCTAACCTTGGCTAATGGAAGACGAGTTAGAAATTAGATCTGTTAAAACTTACGAAGCATCTGCAAATGTTTCCGCGCCACCAAATCGTTTATAACACATACCACTATATAGTTGCCAACCATTGTCGTTATCACACGTTAGAGGCAGGTCTAATAAAAAAGATGGTTATTTAAAATTGTTATTTTGTGATTTCAAGATTGTTATTTTGTTATTTCGAGATAGCAGTCTTGTAATAATGAGATAGGTATAATGTAATAACGACATAGCTATCTTGTATGTACTAGATATAAGTATTGTAATAACAAGAAAGAAATATAGTAAAAACTAGAAAGTTATCTTGTAATTACGAGATAGACATATTGTAATAAAGAGATGGACATATTGCAATAACGAGATAGTTATTGTAATAACGAGATAGACATATTGTAATAACAAGATAATCAGAATAACTTGTTTTCCATTTTGATTGACCCTAATGGTCTGTCGTAAGTATTTCATTTATTGTATTTATGTAGATATAGACCACTGGATATGCCATGAGTTACACATAAGTCTTACTTTGTGGCCTTTCACAGATTGATTGGTAACCCCTCATACAGTAATCCACATATAGTTGTCTTGAGTTGATCTGAACACACTGGACTTTATTGTTAGGTATGTTATGTCCAGCTTGAAAAACAGATGACCTGCAGTGTGCAAGGAGAAAACATATAAGGGTTGGCAGTGTGGATGATATTTAATGATTTGATGTGTAGAAGTAGTATAATGTAACAGTTGAAAAACAAATGTTTCAAGCGAATACAATGACAAGTGCACGTGGCCGATTTGTTGTAAATAAAGTTCTCGACACAATCAAAATTTATCATCATCTTCAGCAACATCATCAGCATTGTCGTCCTCGTCGTCTTCGTCATTATTAATATAATCAATATCGTCATCATTTTTAACTTTAGTTGCAAAATGGTCATATTTATAACAAGTCGCCGCCCCGTCCAATTAATATACATACCGAATAGTAATATTAAAATTACAGAATAGCAGTAGTAAGATTACCAGCAGAATAGCAGTATTAGAATCACTTACAGAATAGCAGTATTAGAATTACTCACTGAATAGCAGTATTAGAATTACTTACAGAATAGCAGCAGTATAGTTGTATAGAGCGCTTAAGGGCAGCACGTGTTTTACGTTGCTCTGTGTTTTGCTAATTATTGTTGTGAACAAGGTTTTTGATTTGTGTCATTTTTGGACTGGTGCTGTATCACGGTTCAAGAAGCAACTTTGGCGAAAAAAATTCAGGAAAAGATTGATTCATGCGGTAGTTTTGGTAACTTTTATTATTCATATTCACTAAGTTGTGAAATAAAATTCTACATGGACCAGGAATTACTACAGTGACATGATATACTCATCAACACAACCATTGTTCTTGTCCAGTCAATTAAAACCGAGGGGTTGTAGAGCTGGCAAGAATAAACAAAGATTAATTAAGACAGTCATTAGTGAAAGAGTTCCTTTTGTCAAGACCAACCAAGGTGTTAATTTTAACAACTTAATTGATCTGACCCTAAGTGCTCCAACAAAGAAAGTGAAAAATGAGAAAAATTCTGAAAAGTTTAGTTTGTGCATATTGAATACAAGATCTGTCCGAAATAAAACCAATGAACTGAACGAATATGTTGTTGATAATGATGTGGATTTATTTATTGCAACTGAGTCTTGGATTCGCAATGAAGACACAGTTATCATCAACAAATTAGTTCCTGTCAATTTTGACTCTCTATTTGAAAATAGAAAGCATTCTAAAGGAGGTGGAATTGCCTGCCTGTCTCTTCAAAAAGTCTGTAAAAGTTTCCCGAGTAAGTACAAAAAACCTGTGTCGAATTTATCTTTCATATCGAAAATTATAGAAAAAATTGTCCTCAATCGTTTTAAATATCATTTGTGTGAAAACAATCTCCAAGAAAAATTTCAGTCAGCATACAAAAAACAGCACAGTACAGAATCCGCCTTACTTCGTGTTCACAATGATATTGTATGTAGCTTGGATCGGAAGAAACCGGTGTCGCTAGTTTTATTGGATTTGAATGCGGCATTTGATACAATAGATCAATCAATCTTACTCGATATGGTATATCCGGAGACGCGCTGAAATGGTTTGAGTCCTATCTGAATGGAAGACAGCAGAGAATTGTTATCGACGCATCGCAATCAATGCCTAAAGTTCTTGATTTTGGTGTTCCCCAGGGATCCGTATTGGGTCCGGTTTTGTTCACAGCATATACTGCACCAATTGAAGATATCATCCGTGAGATGGGTCTTGATTACCACCTCTATGCGGATGATACCCAGTTATATGTTGAAATCGATTCTTCACAAGATACCACTACATCAGAACTTAAAGCATGCATTGAACGAATTAGAATCTGGATGCACTGCAATTTTTTGAAATTGAACGATGACAAAACAGAAAATATAATAATCGGGATTAAGAAGAACATTGACATCAACCATGTGACTATTGGAAGCACAGCAATAACCTCAACCAACTGTGTCAGGAATCTTGGTGTGTTCTTTGACTCTTCCTTCGATATGAAAACCCAAGGCGAACTTTCACTGGCAAAATTCGATCCAATATTGACCTTGATACCACTAAAATGTTAATAAATGCTTTTGTTATGTCATCCTTAGATTATTGTAATTCATTATTGTATTCTCTTCCTAAAACTCTTGTATGACAGCTACAGAAAATCCAGAATAAAGCGGCTCGAATTGTGTCTCTCTCCAGATCATCTGACCATATTACACCTGTTCTAAAACAGTTACATTGGCTACCGGTTAATCAACGCATTATGTTCAAAATTAACACAATCACTTTCAATTGTTTAAACGATCCTTTGGCGCCATCCTATTTATCCGATTTGATTAAGCAATATGTACCTTCTCGTTCCTTACGTTCATCTCATAAAAAACAGCTTGTATACTATTCAAAAAAAGTAGGGGATATTTGATTTGGGGGGCATAATACTAAAATATGCAAATGACTACGAAAAAGGTCACTATAGAACCTAACAGAAGAAACATTTCCAGTTACATGTGACGCCCAAACGCAGCAATAGCTACCGCATGGAATGCTGGTGATGCTTAGGATCATCATGGGGGTCCAACCCAAGATTTGCACGACTCTGACTTTGAATGTTACAGTCATTGTGGCATTGAATTCCAGGTGGAAACATCAGTTTAATTGTTTTAGTGACCAGAAAACAAATTTTGATATGCGTCGGCTTACCCAAAATGAAAGATTACGTGCCCTTGGCATGCTACAGATCGGCACAACACAGGCGGTTGTGGCGCGGACGATGAATGTTTCTCAGTCTGTCATAAGCAGGCTATGGTCCAGATACCGTGATACACAATCTGTACAGGACAGACCACGCTCAGGTCGACCAAGGGCGACAACTCAAGCCCAGGATCGATTTATCCGTACCTTGGCCTTGAGAAATCGTGTCATCACTGCAAATCAGATCAGCGCTCGTCTTCAAACAGACAATGATGTGAGAGTGAGTGGCGTGATCCCTTGTTTGAGAGATCATCACATTCAGGCAAGACGTCGTTGGTGTAGGGCTCGTCAACACCGGGATAATCGACGCTGGAGCAATGTGATGTTTTCAGATGAGTCAAGGTTCACTGTTGATTTTTTGGACAGACGTAGGAGGGTGTCATCAGACATGGTCGATTTGGGGGTGGTTCTGTTATGGTGTGGGGAGGCATCACTGTTGCTGGAAGAACGGCTTTACATGTTGTTGCAGGGCGTGTTACTGGCCAGTACTACCGGGAGAACATCTAGGCAGTCCATGTTGTGCCGTTCGCACGACGCCATGGCCGCCGTTTCATCATCCAGGATGACAACGCAAGATGTCACAGGGCCAGGATCGTTACAGGTTACCTCCAACAACAGAACATCACCACATTACCTTGGCCATCACTGAGTCCCGACCACTCCCCCATCGAGCATGTCTGGGACATGCTTGGACAGAGGTTACGTCAACGTCAACAACGTCCTGCCAATATCCAAGAACTTGCTGCTGCGTTGCATCAGGAATGGGACAATCTGGACCAAAATGATCTTAGACGTCTCATTAGGAGTATGCCACGTCGGATCAATGCTTGTTTGGCAAACAGAGGAGGATTTACCCGTTACTGACTTTGTTGTGATGCTGTGGTAACTCTGCTGTTTGACCCCGGGTATCATTTTACCCTTATAATAGTCAGTCTGTGCCTTACTTAGTCTAACGATCATTTGGAATAAATCGATGAATGTGAACTTCATTTCATTTTGTCATTTGTTTCTTGTCAGTTTCATTAGGTGACTTTAATAACACTTAAAAATCAAATATCCCCTACTTTTTTTGAATAGTATATGTCCAGTACAAAAGTCAAAATTTGGTGAGAGAGCTTTTGTGTACGCAGCACCAAAAGAATGGAACAAATTGCCCATTGAAGTCCAAAATAGTCCAAACTTGGCTATATTCAAACGACGTCTAAAAACCCTGTTTTTTACCTAAACTTTTGAAAAATAATTGAAATGCTTCACTTTTTATCTGTATATTGTAACTTAACTATTCCTTTGTATTATTGTGTTTATTTGTACATACATGTAGGTCTTGTTTTGTTTTTTTCTTATTTTATAACATATCTACATTGTAAAGCGCCACAGAGCAGTCAGACTGACTGAAAGTTCAGCGCTTTTGAAAACCATTATTATTATTATTATAGTATTAGAATTACTCATAGAATAGCAGTATTAGAATTACTTACATAATAGCAGTATTAGAATTACTTACAGAATAGCAGTATTAGAATTACTCATAGAATAGCAGTATTAGAATTACTTACATAATAGCAGTATTAGAATTAGTCACAGAGTAGCAGTATTAGAATTACTTACATAATAACGTAATAGCAGTAATGGAATTGCTTAGGTAATAGCAGTATCAGAATTACTTACAGAATAGCAGTATTTGTATTACTTCCATTTGCACTGTGCCAAGTCTTACCATCGCCCATAGCATTTAGACCAATCCACCAATTATGGTATTGGACTTTGGCATGCTTTTTAGCCATATACGTCATAATTCTGCCTACTGTCTGGATTACATAATCCTTCAATGTGGAAAAAAAACAGAAATGACGTTTAGGTTGTAACATGATCTACGTATCATTTGTAATATCCAAAACTTGAAAGATTTCATAATAAAAATAACAAGATCATGAATAATTGAAATTCGGACAAAACGTCACAAGGCTGATTTCGGTTCGAGCAAGAATAATATAAATGAAATGGGGTTTAACGTCCTACTGTTGCAATTGGGCTAATAAAGACGGGCATGAGCCATATAGGGTGCCATGGGGGGACATTTTGCCTCGGCAGCGGTACTACGATCTACTCTAGTCTTATATCGTATTCTATTTGCCAAGGGTTATTTTACGTACGAGACTTCGTGTTTTGGTTACAAGAAGAAGAAGTCGAGCAGACTTACCCTTTCTGCTGCCGTATTGATGTCGACAAGGTCCCCTCCCATAGACTGGCATCTTATTCTGGCATCTATCCATGATTTGACCAACGCATCTCTTGTAAATTTATAACAACTGTTAAACCTAGGAAACCATCCCCACGGACAGTTGGGTACTCCTGAAACATACAACAAAACATCAAATAGCTGGGGGACAGGACCACACCCAAACAAATATACAAGATACACCCAGGCAAAACACACACCATACAGACATCCCAAACATCATAAGTAGGGTGACCTATGCACTGCAAATTTCTCTACAGAAAGTTGGTCTCAACAGGCGTATTTCAACCGATGATCGCTCACTCCACAGTATGATAATTCGATGTCATTGTTCTGAAAGGTGTTAAGTCTCAAAAATTGTCGGATTTAGTTTATGAGATATGAGAGGAAAACCTATTCCAATCTTAATAACGCAATAAGGATATCAACATTTTAATAGTAATGTTTTTGTGAAAGTTACGACCTTACCGTTCTGAAATTTGGCATAGAGAAGCCTCTAAATGTGATTGGTCATCCTATGCAAAAAAGCTATTTGGGCCATAAGTAGACTTAACACCTTCCAGAACTATGGCATCGAATTATCAGCCGTGGCGTCTATGATACTATAAATAGCCACCACACGTGCAATTCTCTACAAATCTTTTAACTTTTACAGCCGTAAAAAATCTGTTGTTGACGATTTTGAATAGCAGTAAAATTTAGCTTTTTTGTAAGTACAGTAGCTTCAGAAATTACGTTCGTTTTATTTTTTAAATTACTTTATCATTAACAGTACCGTTAGGAGCGGTATCTTTTAGTTTAGTACAAATAATATCTCTGAAGCATTTTCGTTTGCAAGAACATGATACCAGCTGTAGTTTCATTTTACTTTTCCAAGGTTCTTGCAACTGTTGTTGAGCTGGCTAATGTGCGCGTTTCTAAATTCAATTTCTTGTTCCAGCTTTCTGTTATGTTTCGTAAAAAAGTAGTCTTGATTATCCCGACCTGTCAATCAGACGTAGAATGGTCGGAAGACTAGTTAAGCGAGACTAATTTCAAAACAAGGGTACGTTTACTCACAAGTGACTGGATATTATGGACGATATTCGGAACATTTTTTCAGTCTATTATTTATAGATGGTTAAATGGTCATAGCTTATTAAGTTCAACATGAATCCAGGGGCTAGCCATAAACACAGATAAAGTGAATGGATCCAGGGGCTAGCCGTATACACGAGGGGGGGGGGTAGCCGTAAGCTTTCAATGCGCTGTACAGTCCCGGGCCTGTAGTGATAGAGACTTCACTCAAAATGAAAAACGAATAAACAATAAGGAAAAATGTCTTAAACATTGGATAATATTAATACTAGTATAAGTCTATATAAATCAATCCAAGTGAATTCCATTCATCTATCTGGCATGATTGCGAATCCCCGGTTGTACGTCTGTAGGGTAGCCTGTCCAACCTCTAGGGTTTTCTCCGGGTTCTTCGGTTTCCTCGCCCCGTGGAAGACCCCTAGGTCATACGTTTGTCCCGAAATGAACTAGATCGTGTCTCCCTTTAAGGTTATACAATAAAAGGGGGGGGGGCAAGATGAAATATTAAGGTCAATAGATAATAAATAGTGCGATCGTTTGGTGCTTTTAGATTTGTCCGCAGCCCTTGACACAATAGATTATTCTGTCCTGATACAAAGACTTCACTTTGGTGTCAAAGGCTCTGTACTTGAGAGCTATCTTATTGATAGAAAACAGAAGGTTGTTATCGGTAAGGTGACGTCAGACTACCATAATAATTTATATGGAATACCACACGGGTCGGTCCTTGGACCCATTTTATTTACTCTTTACACTGCTCCAGTTGGTAAAATTGTGAAAATAAGTGGTCTTGTATATCATATTTATGCCAATGATACCCGACTGTATTTATGTTTTAATCATTTGAACGCGAATGAGCATGTTTGGAACAAATCTAACATTGAGCAGCGTATCAATGAAATTAAATTATAGATGTCTGTAAATCTTCTATGCTTAAATGGGGAAAAAACTGAATATAGTGTATAAGTGTTTAATAATAATAATCTTTAATGATAATAGTCGGATGTATCCTCTCTTATCGTTATCAAGAACAATGGCATTTAGTAAACTATTTATTTAGTAAGTCAACCACTATTTATTTTTATACATATTTTTTTCATGGTCAATGTTAACTAATCTTTGTAACTGGCTTAACCATGGATAGTTTTTTCCTTTGTTATTGTTATCTTTTTTAATGGCGCCACCATAAATATCAGAGAGAGGGAGAGAGAGAGAGAGACAGAGAGAGAGAGGGGCGAGAGAGAGAGATAGATTGGGTTTATCGTCCACTCGACACAAACTAGGTCTTTCCCTCGCTAACGCAATGGTTAATTTGATTTTCAATAATTCACTCGGACATAAATGACTTCTTATCGCTATTGACGACCTCAGCCATTACGCTTAATAGCGATAGGTGGGCACTTATTGTTAAACATACATTATGCTAGAATTAAATCTTTCTTTAGGCCTGAAATGTTATCTAAAATATCAATTAGACATTAATTAACTTTTCCAGACAATAATCAATTCTCGATGTCAACGGTAGCCTGCGATATTTACTGGATTATGATCTGATTTGCTGTTCATCTTTCATACGAGATTTCATCACGAAATGAATAAACGAGACTATGTTTTTATCGTTCCAACTTAGTAATGGTGATCGAGGATAGGCCAAAAGTTCAATCGCTAAAATCTCGGTTCAGAGTGGATCAATTTGATTGAAATTCTCAGCACACTCCCTTTACATTATCTAGATTTTAACTATTATAGTGAGAACTGCCAACTCTTTATCTTATCTCCCATAATGTATCTTTAATACACGAATGATTGCATATCATGAACATACATGTGTACTGTAATGTAACAAATGCAGCCGAAATTATTAGTTTTTCACCGACCTAACCTCGTGGGTTATCTTCTGGTTGTCCGGTTTCCTCCCACTACTAATGACCCCGACGAGCAATCGAATTATTGAAATCAAATTAAACCATATGTTAGTCCCAAAATAACATAGTTAAACCCCATACATATTGCTCATACTTTCTTAATTTGATTAGTGATTGGAAATGAAATGTCAAGGCATCTTTTACGTGCACGCGAATGTGTACAAGGGACCTCGGGTTTTCGTCCAATCTGAACGACTAGACAGCTGTCCTTGTCCTCCTTGCCAGGCCCTCTATCCTGCACCCCTGCACCACTGAAAAGAGGGAACCACACCCGAAGATATTAGTGTGGGAAAAGTAGTTTGAGAGAGAGAAATGGGGTTTAACGTCCACTCGACACAAACTAGGTCATTTTGGGAGTAACATTTGGTTAGATTTTAATTCAATAATGCGCTTGCGCGTAGGGGTCTTTAGTAGTGGGAGGAAACCGGAGTGCCCGGAGGAAACCCACGAGGTTGAGAAGGCGCCATTATCTCCATGCAACATACGCTCACACCAGCTAGAGGTCGAAGCGTGGCACTCTAGACCACTAGCCCCCCCCCCCCCGCAAAGTAGTTTGAGAGATTAAGTTTCATTTCTACAGATAGATGAAAGGAAGTAGTAACCCCTTTAACCAGTGAAGACAGACGAGCTCCTTGTTGGTGGTAGATAAATTTATTATAAAACGTTTCCGACTGTGGAGTCCTTCATCAGTTAAATCTACTTCCTGAATCTCTGGTGTGTCGCTGAGATCCCAGTCCAGATGTTCTCCGACCACTAGTCTCCAGCTACTTCAGACCTACCGTACGAGAGTTGTCGTCGTCTCCCACCGTTCATTTCTACAGATAAAGTGAAAGTTAGTCTAGATCCATTACATTAACCCGCACGGTGCAGGTAGGGCGACAACCCCTAATTCATTTCATTACTAACTCTGGTTTTATTATTAATACATCATGTCAATGTCCATCCGAGGGTTGGGGTGTTGGTTTGGGTCACGCCTGGTTTCTGCTCCCACCAGTCAGTATGCCAAGGTCTTATAAACGTTTATTTATCAAAATAATCGATCTTTTGAAAGCGAACTCATTGATAAACTACAATTTCAATTCTGTAGTATATCAAAATTTCACTGTTTACTAACAATCTTGATTGTTTACTTACAAAACATTGGGGTTTTTTTTCAGAAAACATTGTTTTTTTCACAAAACATTGTTTTTTTTTCACAAAATAATCGGTTACACGAAAACATAATTGTTTACTTTCGAAGTAATTGTGCACTTTCAAAATTATTTGTTTACTTTCAAAATATTTGTTTACTTTTCAAAATAGTTGTTTACTTTCAAAATAGTTGTTTATTTTCAAAATAGTTGTTTACTTCCAGTTTAATTTTTGTTTACATCCACAAATGAGTGTTTATGTCCAACACCAATGGCTCAGTTACAGGTACATGCAAATGTAGTAGTTAATTGTAAAGTCTAAAACCCAATCAACAGTAGGCCATTAATCAAAGAACCTATTTCGTTCCGTAGTTTTTAAGTTCGTTTCACCTTTGTTAGAGGAACTCGAAATGATTTATGTTATCATTGAGTACATTCTCAACATCAAAGACATGCTACCTGCAAAAAAGTCAGCTACCATTATATTTTCGTAGGTTAGTTACGTATGCACTGAGTATTTACAATTTCTGGACCACCGGATGCAAACCATAAAATCGCAACTTTTCTCGGAAATAATAACATCACAAAAAATTTAGCTTCATAATATTATATTTAGTAACTCGCGTATTCGCCTATTATAGTCCCAATTGTCGTGATCGAGGTAGACTATGCTTGCCCTTTCTGGGGCGTTTTTACCACCCCTAACCTATTTGATATTGGCTGGGTTCGGTGGTCTGGTGGTTTAACGCGTGCGCGTGAAATCTCAAGGTCTGACGCTGAGTCTAGTTGTGTGGTGTCGATTCTACACTTCAACGTGACAAGGAGTACAGTCACCTGTTCAACCTCGTGAGTTTCCTCTGAGTCCTCCGGTTTCCTACCACTACTAAAGACCCCTACGCGCAAGCGAAATATTGAAATAAAATTGAAACCACGTGTTAGTACCAAAATGACTTGGTTTGTGTCGAGTGGACATTAAGCCCCATTTCTCTCTCTCTCTCTCTCTCTCTCTCTCTCTCTCTCTCTCTCTCTCAACCTCGTGGGTATTCTTCCGGCCTCCCTCAAATTGAAATACAATTGAACTATATGTTAGTCTCATCTCTCTCTCTCTCTCTCTCTCTCTCTCTCTCTCTCTCTCTCTCTCTTTTTCTCTCCGCAAAATTATATCACGTCAACTAAATAACACAATGTCTTACCTTGTATAGGTACACAACACAATAAAATTAACAGAAATAAAGAAGAGGACGTCGCCATGAGATGATGTCTGTTAGTAAATATATCACTGATAAATTAAATTATTGTTTTATTATATATGATTATATATAGATATGAATATAGATAAAAACATTTTAATGATATTGTTCAAGATGGTGTAATTACACAGGTACACCGACAATCTAAGGCTCAAAGGTTCATCATGTTCGACATAATTAGAATGGAGTTTAAGTATCCCTCAATATATTACGTGTACTTCTAAGAAAACACTCCCTGGGCAATAACAAACAAATTAATCTAGTAAGGCAAGTGAAAATCATTTTTATTTTTGTCAAGGTACTCAAAGAAAAACGAATTAGTAAAATAGGTAAAAAATCCGCAAAGTTACGACTGTGCATCGCCTTTTTTTCGTTGATAAATTTAGGCGATTTCGAATACGTAAACGTTTTGATAATATATTTATGCAAAGGCCATCATCCATTTTGTTTAGGTGTGTGTGTGGGGGGGGGGGATAAGTACTGGGTATCATTCATTGTTGACTAATTAAATGTGGTTGCCGGTCTTGAACTTTGAGTTATCTACCTGTGACTGCTGCACCATTGATACACTGACCTTGACCTTGATATTAAGTTCAATCACGTTTAAAACGCTTGATCTGTGGTCTCCATATTCTTTATATGTTGTTTCTCGTTACCAACAGTGCAGGATCGTTCACCTGGCAAGGAACGAGGTCTAGTCGTTCGGATGGAACGAAAACCGAGGCCTCGTACAGGTTGGCGCGCACAGTACGACAGTTTTCATTATTATCATTATTATTATTACTCATTTCTATAAGTCACAACTGCCACATGAATGTGCTCACGCGCTTAACAAAGATAGAGTAATGCATTCGTCAGACCGGCTTGGCGTCCTTACTGCGCTGCTGCGACCATACAACGACCAGAGAATGCACAGGCAAACGTGAACACAACGCGAGAAAGTGTCCCAAAAATTACAAAATTGGCACTGTAGGGCCTGCGCCAATGAGCGTGGCTCGATCGAAAAGGAAATAACAACGCACCCATCACGCCCCCGCCACGAACTCAACACGCGGCCAATGCGCTCAGTCCGCTCTAATCAAGTTCTTACCGACGTTCTTTAGCGAGGGCTTCGGTGTGTGCGAAGGGGGCTTTACGAAAAAACTAGAAGCTTAGCCAGATCGTTCAGGGCCCGATTCCTAGAAAATTCTTAAGCACATTCTTGTGCTTAGATTTCAAGTAGACTTTGCATTTAAGTAAACTTATCGCATTTTATGTTCCCAGAAAATTCTTAAGAACGTCCTTGTGCTTAGATTTTAAGTAGACTTCAGTGTAAGCACAAGTACGTTATTATGTGTTCCTATAAAAAAAAAAACTTAAGCGCAACTTTGTTCTTATCTAAGCACAAGTCTCAAACAAGGTATAGGGCTTGCTTATCAACCTGAAGCATAACTTTGTGCTTACTTTAAGAATTTTCTAGGAACCGGGCCCTTCAATCTGCTTGGTCGAATAGGTTAGCGTATGAAGAGCGTGACCACGGGCATTTCCCCACTCGAATGTATGAATTCGTTTTGTTTAACAATCTAATTCACGCTAGAAAATGAATGGATCACAGAGCTCCTAACGATAATCTTTGTCGAGAATGTTGTTAGATAAGACAAAATTGATATTTAAACTCATTTAACCATAGCCAACTTAAGCTGTATTTACACTTTTATCAAAAAGTTGGATCCAATTTCGCGCTTTGATCTGGGTAGAAAAACTCCGTTGTACAGATTCGTAGTGTGTGGCATGGAGTGGAGTAGGTCGTAGCGCCGCTTTCCAGGCAAAATGTCTCCCATAAAACTTTTTTTATTATCCCTGTTGGTGCAACGGACCGTTAAACTTCCAATAACACCCACAGTGTGTACATAGCTTATTTTGACTGTTGACGAACCCATTTGTTATAATCTGTAAAGACAATTGTTGGAATTATTTGGGAATGCATTATCTTATAAGATATTTATTATCATTTCTCATCTGTTCCTAATTGATCCTAATAACCCCCTTAATAACTGCATGTAGTGTAGGCCATCGAAATTATAAAAACCGAAACGAAATATAGATCTGAATTTTAATTAGATTAGGTACAGTGTCTGTATTACATACTATACCAGTATATGATTTATTACGTTAAGTGTCTGCATTACATATACAAAATATGATTTATTACACAGTGTCTGCATAACGTATACACAATAATGATGTATTACGTCTCTGCATTACATACTATACAGACCATATGATATATTACGCAAAGTGTCGGCATTACATATACACATCATATGATATATTACGCAAAGTGTCGGCATTACATATACACAACATATGATGCATTACATAATGTCTGCATTTGATTTATTACATGGTGTCTGCATTGCATATACACAACATATGATGCATTACATAATGTCTGCATTACATATACACAACATTTGATTTATTACATGGTGTCTGCATTACATATACACAATATATGATGCTCTACGTTTCTGCATTACATAACAGCATTTGATTTATTACGTACCGTGCTCACATTACATAAACACAACTATATAAACATAAATACACGGTTTATGACGTATAGTATCTGCATTACGTATTTACAAACACGATTACAGGCACGGTTTCACACAATGCTCCTATCTACTATAATTATTTAATCTAATCAAGAATATGAAATGTACCAGGTACTATTAACATGATAACAACCATCCTACACTAGTACAATAAACATTCCACCATTAAAGATACATCATGGGAGATTAGATAAAGACCAAGCAGTTCTCACTATAATAGTTAAATACTAGATAATGTCAAGGGAATTTGCCGAAAATTTCAGTCAAATTGATCCACTTTGAATTGAGATTTTAGCGATTGGATTTTGAGCCTAGACTCGATCATCATTAATAAAAAAACATAGTCTCGATTGTCCGGTTTTTCATTTAGTTATTATTGGACGTGAAGCAACAGATACGATTGTTATCCAGTAAATATCACAGGCTAGCTATGATATCGAGAGTTCTTTATGGTCTGGATAAGTTAATTAATGTCTAATTAATAATTTGGATAACATTTCAGGCCTAAAGAACGACCTTTAATGGGCAGATTCAGCTCTTGCATTATGCTTGTTTAATTAGTTATCTATCGATAATCACTGTGTTTAAAAACTACATAAACCCTCTATTGTTACTGGAATACCACTTTTTTCAAGTTGTTAGATAACTTAATTTCACCATAGATAAGTAATATTTATATAAACTTGAAAAAAAAAATCACTTTCAATATGCTTTTCGTCCCATGTAAAAAACCTCTTCTAATCATTTACAGACGTTATTTGACCCCCATGATCCTTGACACTATGACCCTATAACCCATGACCCTATGAACAAGATTGCCAGGGGTAGAGCGATTTATTTATTGATGTATAATTATCTGATTGGTGGTTTCCAATCTCTGGGGATTCGGTATTCAGTATATGCACTAGACAGTAACATACTCAGTCTGTTTTTCAAAACATTTCTTGTGACAGGGAGGAGAGAGCCCCTTAGCCCCCCCCCCCCCCCCCGACCTACGGGATGGGGGAAAGTCTTACCTTAGACAGTTTATTTATAACCTTGTTTAGCCAGAAAGATATCAGCAGTGGATTGTGGAAAATGTTAGAGAACACTCATAAAAGCGGATAATCATCGGAAACAAGTCAGTCGTCCTTTTTAACTAGGAGTTATCCCACACTTGAAATTATGGACATTTTATAACTGAAAAATTTGTTTCTGATGAAACCTTTAGTACCCGTGGGACAAATTACGACGTCAAACAGTCAACCCAACCCCGAGATCGATCTCGTGATTTGCATAGATGACAGGTAGGCCGACCTCACGGCAACCACTGTATATTGTTAATCTTTAATGATATATTGAGTTCAAACTGTCAGAGGCTCTATTACGTGAACGCCAATGTCTACACGGCATTTCGGTTAACACAAGGTACAATTTTATGGATACACAATTACTGAGTTTGATACTAAAGACGAGAGCATCCTCGTCGAAACGTCGCTCAGTATCAAACTCAGTAATTGTGTATCCATAAAATTGTTCCTTATGTTAATATGTTCAATTAATAAATGCCAATCAAAGAAGGCATTTCGGTTGTTCGTCCCATCCGAACAACTATATGAAAGACACTTCGCACGACACCACTGACAAGGTTGAACCACACCGGAAAATCCCGATGGAATTAAAAACAGGCATCATCGGGATCGAATAGGGGACTTGCGGGTTTGTGAGCCAACATCTTACTTACTGGGTCACCGCGGCTCTCTAGAAAGGTAGTTCGCACTATGGGCACTACTGAGGCAAACATTAGCCTATCCCAGGAGCCCCAATAATGGACAGTCACCTCTAGAAATGAACCGATAAACCGACCCAGCCCCCAGTAATTAGTTAAACAAGAATGACTTTCAATGGCGTGACTCCGAACACGGTGAAATCCAAAAATAAAACACACTTATATGGATATACTACTTCTGAATTTATTAACATGCTACGTTTCGATACACATACAGATATCGTTTTCAAGCAAATAATGATGAAATCCGTCTTCAACTAAGCATGGACGCAAAGGCCTTTATCACGGAGGTCGGCGATTATCCGTAATGTGTTCGTCTTGAACCTACACCGACAAAGAGTTATGCTGTTACACTTTCATACGTGCCTTGACGATCGGAAGTTAACAAATATGGATTGCCTCCCTTTAATTGGTATCCAACGACACTATTAAATCGGTTAATACTATTTTATGGAGTATGAGGGAAAGAGATAGAGAAATGGGGTTTAACGTCCACTTGACACAAACTCTGTTATTTCGGGACTAGCACATGGTTTAATTTTATTTCAGTAATTCGCTTGCGCGTAGGGGTCTTTAGCAGTGGGAGAAAACCGGAGAACCCTGAGAAAACCCACGATGTTGGACAGGTGACTCTACTCCTTGTCACGTACAACCGGAAATCGAAACCACGCCAGACCTAATGATACAGTGCTCACGTGCTAACCATTCGGACATCCCCCTCATACACACACACACACACTTATGGAGTATTGGAGTGTGATTAAATTTTTATAACCAAAACATAAACACCATTCTAGATCTTTTAATTTCTACACCCAATTATCACAAAGAGTTTTGCTTTGCGATGCAGCGAATGGGTTAAATTCCACCCCGTTAGTTGACTTCCATGGAATATTATTTTCTTGCCAACATACCATTAGTTTACTCTTACCCTTATTTCTTTAAATTCACGTTGTGTTCAAATGAATATCGAAACCGCAGCCGCAAGCCAGAGGTGACCGGCCAGCTAGAGGTCGAAGCGCGACACTCTAGACCACTAGGCCATCCCAACCCCCCAATCAAGTCATAAGCCTCAAAGACCATCTAGTTAAACATAAAAGCAACAAAGCAACTTTCCATCCGGTGTTGTGTCACACTGTCTTTGTGATATCCACTAGGACAAATCAATACCCCCCCACCCATACACACAAAAACAAAGCCGTAGGAAATTAGATAAGTAACATATTTCGAGTACACGGATATTGAGAGCAATCCGACAGGTGTAACAGGTATTTCATTTCCTTTTGGGTAACAGTGAATTACAGACAACCGTATACGTCATATGGGCTACAGGCATTCAAAGGTAGTGTGTGTGTGTGCTAGTGATCAGTTCTACGAAATGAGGAGAAATTCGTGGTCTAGTGTTGAATCGGTATGGTTGGACTGTCTGCAAATGAACAGTGTTATGTGTCCATGATATATGGGGAGGGAGAAAGAGAACGAAATGGGGTTTAACGCCAACTAGACACAAACTAGGTAAGGGGCGGATCCAGGGGGGTGGGGGGTCCAAACCCCACCCTGCGCAGCTACATAAAACAAATAATGCCTTGCATCAATGAAATTACATCACAAAGTGATCCTACATCATTATAAAAATGATTTCTCTGTTTAAAAAGCCTAATGTGTCTGATGCTTATTTATTTTAGAGACGATGAAGGCAGACTTCCTTAACTGAAACCTGACAAACCCCCTCCTGCAATAATTCCTGGATCCGTCCCTGTAGGTCATTTTGGGACTACCACACGGTTCAATTTTATTTCAAAAATTCGCTTGCACATGGGAGTCTTTAGCATTTAGCAGTGGGAGGAAACACGCGGTTGGACCGTCGACTCTACTCCTTGTCACGTACAATCGGGAAATCGAAACCACGTCAGTGACAGACCTTATGATACCATTCCCCCCTCCCTCCCTCATAAATGATTAAGTTCATAATTGAAGCATGGATAGCATCTAGGTATAGAGTTCTCTTTGAGGTATTCAGGTATAAACCATGTTAAAAGACACTTAATTGCTTAAAACACACAACATCTGGTGGGGTGGGGCACCATGTTGGGTCCAGGTTGCTGACGAATTTCTTACGCAAAGCCCATGTAACAATAGAGACGATATTTCTTTAGTCTCAAAATGGCCGAACTACATGTTCTATTGATTGACATTGTGACAACATCTAATCTGTTGCGACTTCCGGTGGGATGAATCCTGATTAGCGTGTATACGTGTAAGAACGTATGGAAAGATTAAAATTATAATTTATAATTTCTTTATTAATATAAATTGTTGTGTCTGATGGACGGAATGATATTAAAATAATACAGTAGGTTTCACATTATGAAAAAACAACGAGACGCAGGTGTATCATCATCATCATCACAAAAAGCTTACAGAGGGGCTACGGAGAGGCAGAACTAAGTTATTTAAATAATATTTATAATATTATGTATACCATCATAGCTAATGTTACAGAAAACATGGCAGCTTTGGATTTTGCTGTCGTAGTTGGAGTTGCTGTGCTTGGTGCTGTCGTAGATGGAGTTGCTGTGTTTGGTGTTGCTGTGTTTGGAGTTGCTTTGTTTGGTGTTGGCGTAGTTGGAGTTCCTGTGTTTGGTGTTGGCGTAGTTGGAGTTGCTTTGTTTGGTGTTGGCGTAGTTGGAGTTGCTTTGTTTGGTATTGGCGTAGCTGGAGTTGCTGTCTTTGGTTTTGGCGTAGCTGGAGTTGCTGTCTTTGGTTTTGGCGTAGCTGGAGTTGCTGTCTTTGGTTTTGGCGTAGCTGGAGTTCCTGTGGTTGGTGCTGGCTTATTTCCAGATACTATGGTTCCTGCCTTCCCTATAGATAAAAAGGTTTAAAGTGACAAAAAGTGCTATATGACCATGGAGTGACACAAAAAGTGCTATTTGACCATGGAGTGACACAAAAAGTGCTATATGATCATGGAGTGACACAAAAAGTGCTAAATGACCTTGGAGTGACACAAAAAGTGCTATATGACCATGGAGTGACACCGGATTTTCTAAATAGGATATGACAGAAAAAGCGAATATATATTATCTTACTTGGAGAGGATTTCTAAGACTTTTATTTTCACAGCCATTTCCCCGAAAAGAAAATAATATACGGTTGCCTTCACGAACATCGTCTTCTCCTGCTGCCATGTTCTGACTAGGGCATTTTGAACGACCAATTCAGGAATTACACGATTTGTAATTGAATTATCAGGTCCGTAGCTAGCCTCCCCCCCATCCACCCCCATTTTTTTCTCAAGGACTTCTGGAGGCGCCGATGTACCTAGATTAGAAAATCAGTACCAAGATTTCAAAATTAAATAATGGACGTGGCAGTTTTAGAATTTGATTTAAACAAAAACTACGAACTCTAAAATTTCATACTCTGTTTTTCAATTTTAAAAAAATGATTTATGTTATTTGAGAAATATCCTGTACAAGCACATCGACGTTCTTTATTTTCCTATGAAAAAATGTTTAACGCTTTATAATTCCAAAATAAAGTCATGGTATCAATCAAATAAATTAGTTGACTCGGCTTGTTGACAAGGCCCTAAATTAATATTAAAATCGATACACGTTCACCACCGGTTTGCAGAAAGTTTACATCGGTTTCCGCGGCTATCTGTGCTGAAAGGGAATCTTGCGCTGTGTGTCATGGCGGCCCTGAACAATTATAGGCCGTGATCGGTATACCTATGTCGTCAATGTCTTCACCTTCGTTGTTTCACAGCGGCAATGGGGACGTCCAGTATGGTTTCCCAGGTGACGACACATCCACTATTTTGTATCCAACACTGAACGTTCCGGAATGGGATTCTCTCAATTTAAAAAAATAATGAAAGTCGTGAGAAAAGGCGACTGCATAAAGAAAATATCTCAACCAATCATGACAGATGAAATATATTTGAGTTTATTTTCGTCACGATTTTACTCACACCGTCTTCGCTGTCGGGACTAATAGATTGAACTGTGGCAGGACTGAATTTCAAGACGTCAGTTGGGGGTGTTACAGACTGGCAATCGACCATGTAGGGTGTCCTGGTAGATTATCTGCAAAATTTTAGTCTCCTAACTATAGTTGAATCGACGTTAGACCCATCCATTCATGGGAGGCCTCCAACCACTTTCTGGAATATAACAATAAGATACCAACCTGTTGCCGTGGATACGAAAATAATCACAGCTAGTATGTACATGATCCGAAACGTCTTCATCTTTGAATATAAAAAAAGTTTTGGAACCGAAAGTTTATTCAAATCTGAAATTGAACAGAAATTTAATCCATTTCATTATTAAATCCACACTAAAATTTACTCAAGTTGATTATTTATCATTTAATTAAAGATGCATTCCCACAAAGGTACTTATCGGGTGGTTATTTCCTGTAGCGCGAGAAAGAGAGATAGAGAAGAGAGAGAGAGAGAGAGAGAGAGAGAGAGAGAGAGAGAGAGAGAGAGAGAGATGGCGTTTAACGTCCACTCGACACAAACTAGGTCATTTTGGGACTAATATATGGTTTCAATTTATTTCAATAATTCGCTTGCGCGTAGGGGTCTTTAGCAGTGGGACGAAACCGGAGTGCCCGGAGGAAGTGAGCGAGAGAGAGAGAAAGAGGTTGTGGGGGTAATGCCAACTCGACAAAAACCAGGTCATTTCGGGACTAACATATGGTTCAATTTTATTTCAATAAGTCGTTTGCGAGTAGTGGTTTTAAGCAGTGGGAGAAGACTGGAGGACCCGGAGAAAACCCACGAGGTTGGACAGGCGACCCTACACTTTGTCACGTACAACCGGGCAATCAGAACCACGCCAGTTGACCCATTGACAGACCGTATAATACAACGCGCATGTGCTAACCATTCAGCCATCCAACGCCCGTATTTCCTAAAAACGCAATCTTGGTATAAATGTATAGGGAAAGTAGGGACAGTCAATGTTATAAGAAAAAATACTGGATTCCCTGAAAACATCCATGGATCGCGCACAGGGTGTCACTAATTGTCTGTCTGGCGATTTAGGGCTGTCTGCTCGAGCCACGTCAAACGTTGCACGCGTAGATTACCTGACCTCTTTTCATTAGGGAGCGCTTAATGTATGTTGATAAACATAATAGTGGGCGGACGTGGAAAATACGAGAAACTTAAACATACAACAGAAGGTGATACTAAACTGCGAAAAGGAAGTGGGCAGGGGATATTTATGGTAAAAGGACAGCTATTAAAGACATCGTCGTCTTTTATACGCAATGAATTCTCCTTTGACTTGCCAGGATCCGCAAACATAGATTCTTTAAATAGATTTTTTATAGCTCAGGGCATTTCCTCTTGAATATAATGTTTTGATAGGAATTTGAATCAAATTTTTGATGCATGAATTAGTTCGAATATGCTTTTAGTCCAAATATATCATCAAAGCACAGAGTTTGTACACGAGAGGGTATCTTTAAGAAAAGATAGTGGGGGGGGGGGGTGATGGCCGAATGGTTAGCAGGTGCGTGTTGTATAATAAAGCCTGTCATTGAGTCAACTGGCGTGGTTTCGAATCCATGGTTGTACGTGACAAGGAGTAGGGTCGCCTGCCCAACCTCGTGGGTTTTATCCGGGTCCTCTGGTTTCCTCACACAGCTAAAGACCCCTACGTGCAAGCGCATTATTGAAATAAAGTTAAACCATATGTTAGTCCCAAAACGACCTATTTTGTGTCGAGTGGACGTTAAACCCCATTTCTCCCTCTCCCTTAAGAAAAGATAATCTCTCAAATGGATTGAATCAGATTTAAAAGAGACTCGATCATCAGGAAAATTCAGCTAAATCATGGGTGGCGTTGACCTGTGTTGGCTATATCCTTTATATTGTCTACAGTGGATGTAATATGTTGACAAACTTTCTATTCCTCATAACTTTGATACCGAATTTAATTGAGCCACTGTTGGGGTTATATTTATATAAAAACAGGCTCGTACTTTACAATATTATAGTTTACAAGATATTGACAATTAGCTCTCTCTCTTTCTCTTCTCTCCCTCTCTCTTTTTCTCTCCTTGTACGAACATGTTGGGTTGTACTATGCATATCGTTCTTTTAGTAATCCTGACTACGAAATCCCGTATATTAACCTAGTAACGTTATCAATAGGTATGGCAATTGTGACCCTGTGACTAATTTTATTCTGATTTATCATTTTGTAATGTCAAGACGGATTAAATCAATTCGACTGGTAACCATTGTGGTGTTTAGACCAGGTACTAGGCCCTTAAAGTTGCCCATTGGAGAGACGTCATTCGAAAACCTTTCCAAACTTCGTCACCCTTAAAGTTGCCCATTGGAGAGACGTCATTCGAAAACCTTTCCAAACTTCGTCACAGTTCATTTCATGTATGATCAACACGAAACTTGATTCGTTATTATCGAGGGTCTTTAGCAGTCGGAGGACCCGGAGAAAACCCACGAGGTTGGACAGGCGACTCTTCTCCTTACAATCGGGAAATCGATTTATAGAATAGCTGAGACAAGGTATGTTTGACTCTGGTTCAACATTCTCTTTACAGCCTCATGCACTCGGATATCTTTAGATCTTAGTTGGGTCAATCGATATGCACCCATCTTAGGAATCGATCTTTGCTTCGTTCATTTTCTTCTAATTTTACACGACATTGTATAATATACCTACTGGTTACCAGTGCCGAGGTGGATTTCACATAGCTTGTTAGCCCTATTAAAATATTGTTTATAAAAACACACAACGACCCTGTTCCGCTAGTCACATTTCTATTTATATCAGCAATCATACTATAACCCTAAATCAGATCCACTCTTATATGCTTGAATTTTAACATTTCCAAAACGAAGCCCCCTATACCCATACATTAAATTTGATTGACCAGTTAGTCCACGTGATCTGAACGTCTTCTTCATCTACACCACGGATGATGGCAATGTAGAACAGTATACAAAATAAATTGAAATATAATTGTAATTATCCAGAAGTTACTTTTGGGACAGGATGCTACCGTGTGGAATAGAACCAACCACCTCTGACAGGGGACCCATACAACTCGTACTGTGTGAATCAAAGATGATTCCCATCAACACGTCAGTAGGAAGTATAGTGAAACTAGAGAAATTACAGAACACGACAATCCAGCTGTCCCAAGACACACGAACGGGTACACAGCATACTACAGAGATACCACAGGACAGGGCAATAAATCTGTGTCCAGACACAGAATAGGTATCACAGAGACACCATTGGACAGGGCAATCTGTGGGCTGTTCCCAGACATACGAACAGACACAACATAAATACTACAGGACAGGACAGGACAACTTGGCGTTCCCAAATATACGAACATAGAACAATCTAGCTATTTCAGATATACGAACAATCACACAACAAATATTTACAGCCCTGTATCACATGACTAGTGTAACGGAAATTAAATTTCCTTTTAGTCGCCATGTGCAATACAATGTTCCGTTTGACACCTCTTCAAGTTCAAAACCCTAGGTGGACGTGGACGTTCAACCCCAGGAACGAACGAACCAACACGCTAACAGCATTTCACATATGTGAATTATATATACAGAAATAGGGTTTAACGTCGACACAAACTAGGTCATTTCGCGACTTACATATGGTTTAATTTTATTTCATTTATTCGCTTCCGCGTAGGAGTCGTTACCAGTAGGTGGAAACCTGATGGCCAGACGAAAACCCACGAGGTTGGAGAGGCGACCCTACTCCTGGTCACGTACAACCGAGGAATCGAAACCGCGTTAGTTGACTCACATATCGATTTACAAGTAACACACCAGGCCAACATCAGGATCGATAGAGCATCAGCATGGCATAACGCAAAAACTATGCACGCTTATAATAAAGTTTTAAAACACTTTTAATGGATGATTTTGTCGTCGACAACTTGTGACGAATATACCAGTACTTTAGAATACTCTAGCTTTTCTCAGATATATAAACATAGATAGAACACTCTCGCTATTCCCAGATATACGGACATGGAACAATCTAGCTATTCCCAGATACATGGACATAGAACAATCTAGCTATTCACCTCTATTACTTACGTGTGGTTGGTTGTTCGGCCTTGTTTTCTGCAACTTGTCTCGAATATACCAGTAACTAAATGTTATTTTTAATGATAAGACTGTGGTTTTATCAGATAGTTTGGTGTTTGTTATAGATGTTTCTATGGTATTAAACAACACAACTGATAACGCATTAATTCAAACCTATTTCAAATATACGAGATAACTTTTAAAATTTGTAATTCCCTAGTAATCTCGGAGGGGACGGCGCTCAGGGGATTTGTGTGGACGGAATATAGCAAATTCAAACGAGGTAACAAAAGTTTGTAAGCCATATGGACCTCTCGAATGAATGCACATACATGCTTAGTGTGTTTAGCCGAAAAACGAAACTAAACGCCACTCTATTCTATCGGGGAACCCCAGTGGTTCAGTCAGTAAGGTGATAGCCCAGAAAGTTCTTGTGAATTTCTAGTGTGGTTTTGCCTTGTCAGTGGAACCTGTGCGGGGGACCTGGTGCGAAGCCTGGACCATTAAGATTCGAAAAAGTGTAGCCCATATACGCCTCGTATGCCCGTTTTCACTAGCCCTGATGGAACTGGGCGTTAAACCTCATTTCATGTCGTTATTTTGTAGTTATACGCGAATGAAATGGGCCAAATTTATTTTTAGTCTCTCTCTCCCTTTCCCTTTTTACCCCTTTTGCATGGTTTTTTGTTGACTTTTTGGTGTAGGATACAAGAGTTGTTACGTTGGTTACGTTGAAATGTAGGGCCGGGAATGTAGGGCATGCATATTTCAAGATTTTCATGGTGAACCTCATACACGCTTTTGGGCAAGGGTTTGCCACATGTTGCTCTATCTATGGTAGACAGCGTTCTAAGAGACGAGAATTAACATTAGAGTCAATGTGGAAAAACTTTAGTGATCTGTGACCTGATACAAGTATTATTCATAAGACGTTGTCAGGCAGATATATTATACTACTAGTTGAAACAACTTGTAGAAGGATATAAATAGCCTTTTTTTTTATTATCTTACGTAATTTTTTTTTATCGAACAACGTTGTTATCAGTATTATTGCCAAATTACAAATATTTTAGATAAATAGTGCACGTAAAGGGGGGGGGGGAACATCGATTTTTTTTCCAGGGATGTGTTGTATTGACGTGGGCTTTTTGGCCATTGCCCCAGCTATGTGATCATTGTATTAGTTTAAAGCGGGAATTTCATATTTTCTAAGAAAGTCAAAACACAATTATTTCTGTCTTTTGCTCAATAGGTTTCAACTCACTATTATACGATCATGGGCATTATTTTAGAGGCATAAATATCTGTGACACGGGAAATAATAACACAATTACCTCCCTTGTTTTCCATTCTTCCTATGGAATGGCTATCTTCAAACGTTTGAATTTGAATTTGAAAATTATATTTTCGCCAATTTCTCAACTGACAATAGTGAATAGGATTAATAGGTTTATTCTTTAACAAGTTAGGACTTTTTATAGATACAATCTATTTTAGGCCTTTATTTCAATATATTTTAAAAATATAACTAACAAATATGAAATTGGAACTTTAATTGTTGGTCATGGGTTCTTTTCCGACTGTCAGATAGTACAGGCTATTGTTTTCGACAGGATATATTAGTCTGTGATTTCATCCGAGGCGACAGCGGAGAGAGAGTGAGAGAGTGAGTGAGAGAGAGAGAGAGAGAGAGAAAGTTCCACAAGCCGTTGGAGGAAGCCAGTGAAAAATGCTTATAGAGGAATGATCAGGTGTCACCGATAAGGCTAAATTGACCTGTCCGTTCCATAACACCCGCAGGTTGTTGATTTGTCATTACGTAGCCTAGCCTACGGGTCATATCTATTTCTACTACATCCGGATCATGTCTCTTTCTGTTGCATCCGGGTCAGACCTCTTTCAGTTAATTACGACTTATTCCTATTTCTATTACTTCCGGGTCTTACAACTGCGTTTTTTTGGTCGGGACTTTAGCCCCATTCTGTCTGAAAACAAAGAAACCTTTGAGCCTTTAGATTGTCGGTGTACCTGTATTATAGCTCAATACGCCATCTTGAACAATATCATTAAATGTTTTATCAATATTCATATCTATATGTAATCATATAAAATAAAACAATAATTTAATTTATCAGTGATATATTTATCAACCAGCAGCATGGCAACGTTCATATATTTGTTACTTTTTCTTTTGTTATGTTTTGTACCTGTGCAAGGTAAGACTTTTTGTTATTTCGTTGACGTGGTCGAAAACGTGGTCGAAGTGAGGCGTGTTATCGGATGTTCTAGAAAGAGCAGGCATGGTCTACCTCGTCCACGACACGCGTCATTAGTAGACGATGAACGAGTTACTTAATATTTTCCAGAACAGTTGTACCATTTGGTAAAATAATATAATGAATTTTTATACCTTGGAAAAATAAAAAATATGCGGATCTTTTAAAACAGAATGACTTACAGAGGGAAAGCCTGCTAGGGTTAGGATTAGGGTTAGGATACCTTACGATGATCAACACTAACATCAACAAACGTTCAACCCTACAGCACAATGTCTGAAAAAAAAATCACAACACCACAAAGAAGCTCGTTGCACATTTTATAGGATTTGGGCGCATGTTATTTATAAATGCGTCCCCTGGGATAGTGGATCAGACTGAGATCATGACGGCAACGACATGATGATAATGTAGCATTTAGAGTGTCTGAACCCTAAATCTTTTGGGGCGGCTGGATGGCCGAATAATCAGGTACACTCTTTATCTTTTAGTTAACTGGCGGGGTTTCGATTCCCTGGTTGTACGTGACAAGGAGTAGAGTCGCCTGGCCAACCTTGTGGGTTTGCTCCGCCCCCCTCCAGCTTAACACCCCAACGAGCAAGTTACCTAGTCGAGTGGACGTTTAATCTTATTTCTCTCTCTCTCGCTCTTGAATCTATTGTTCTTGTAGCAGGTGCATCTGTTGTTGACACAGGAGTAGATGTTGTGGACGAAATACCATCTGTTTCCTTTGGAGTAGCAGGTCGTGCTGTTGACAGCTCAGTAGTTGTTGTGGGCGAAGCAGTACAAGCTGTTGGTAAAGCTGTTGATGATGCAATAGTTGATTTTGGTAAAGTAGTTGTAGCTGTCGGTGAAGCAATAGTTGCTGTTGGTGAAACAGTCATTTCTATTGGTCAAGCTATTGGCACAGCAGTAGCACTTGCTGGTTTCATAGTAGCAGCTGTTGGTCAAGGAATTGTGGCTTTTGGTCGAGTAGTGATAGCCATCGGTGAAGCAATAATATCTATTGGTGCAGAAGGAGTAATAGCGATTTTACCACCATCCAGAAATATCTTGCAAAAGGACCTTTAAATCCAAAAATGAAATGGTAATTAGTAAACTCCCGTTTATAGCCAACAAAGCGCCAGAGATCAATACACATTACGTTAATATATGAAAATATAAATTCAAAGTGTATAGAGCTCGTATCATCACCCTAACAGATGCCTACTTCACAATTTTGAATATGACTATAATGTACTAACGTTTATAGATGACAAACGTATAACATTAAAGAAATGTTTGAAATTTAATTGGAATAAATTGATTTTAAATGAAACAATTCGATATTTTGTTATTCGAGAAATGCCTTGCAAATGGTTAATAATTTATACGATTCCCTAAATTTTGTTGTATATTATGGTTACTACTCCATACACTATAAACCTCAGAATGCCTCGTTCGGCATTTCTGTCCAAACGAGGTAAAAAAAATGCCTCGTTGTCTGCAGTTCGAAAACGAGGTTTTTTAAATTGACCTGTTTTTGGAACGAGGTATTTTGTTCAGAACGAGGCTTGGTAAAATGCCTCGTTTACTAAACGTGGTTGTTTCAAGATAGTTATTAGTGGTATTTGCTATCAGCTATGCTTCATTATGATAAATGTTTTAATTTATTGTAAATCAACAACAGGAAGTATCTATATGTGGACTATTTGAAATCATCAGATGTTCTAGATAAAGCTCGCCAACCGGTCACCCAATGGTGTTCAGTGGTTTGTTGATATCCTCGGACACATTCTTAATGGTATGCTCCCATAAAACAAGTATTGGCTGTAATACATGATAATTTTAACAGATTACATTTTTTTTTATTCAAATCCATTCAGATAGTCTATGTGATAAAGATAACAGCGAATGGTTCAAATTTCAATAATTTTTTCTCTCTTTCGCTCTTTGATTAGATGTCTGTGCCCGTCGCTCACCCATCCCGCTCTCTGCGCGACACCATGGTAATTTCTTGTAATGTATTCCGGCTGTGTGTCTACATGTTATTCGTTGTCGACACAATTTTTTTTTTTTTTTTTTAAAATAAAAATTAAACAATAAAAACACAAAACAGCTAAAGACACCTTTTAAACATACGTTATTGAAGAGCTAAATCTGTCTATTGTAGGGGGTTGGGATGGCCTAGTGGTCTAGAGTGCCGCGCTTCGACCTCTAGCTGGCCGGTCACCTCTAGCTTGCGGCTGTGGTTTCGAACCCCGGTGTGAGCGTATGTGGCATGGAGATAGGGGCGCCTTCTCAACCTCGTGGGTTTCCTCTGGGCAGTCCGGTTTCCTCCCACTGCTAAAGACCCCTACGCGCAAGCGAATTATTGAAATAAAATTAAACCGTATGTTAGTCCCGAAATGACCTGGTTTGTGTCGAGTGGACGTTAAACCCCATTTCTCTCTCCCTCTCTGTCTCTTGTAGATCTTTCTTTCGGCTTAAAATGTTATGTTACATTATGTTAGATTAGATAAAGACCTGGAAGTTCTCACTATAATTTTTTTATTTTAATGGGGTTTAACGTCCACTCGACACAAACTAGGTCATTTTGGGACTAACATATGGTTTCAATTTTATTTCAATAATTCGCTTGCGCGTAGGGGTCTTTAGCAGCGGGAGGAAACCCACGAGGTTCAGAAGGCGCCCCTATCTCCATGCCACATACGCTCACACCAGGGATCGAAACCACAGCCGCAAGCCAGAGGTGACCGGCCAGCTAGAGGTCGAAGCGCGGCACTCTAGACCACTAGGCCATCCTAACCCCCCTCTCACTATAATAGTTAAAAGTTAAATAATGTAAATGGAATATTCTGAAAATTTCAGTCAAATTTATCCTGGATCTATCATCATTACTAAAGTCGGTACGATAAAAACATAGTCCTGCTTATTCATTTCATGATTAAATCATGAATGAAAGTTGAGCAGCAAATGGGATCTCAATCCAATTAATATCGCAGGCTAGCTATGACATCGAGAGTTGATTGTGGTCTGGATAAGTTAATTAAGGTCTAATTAATAATTTAGATAACATTTCAGGCCTAAAGCAAGACGTGCAATAAGTAGATTTAGCTCTTGCATAATGTATGTTTAATAAGACATTAATTAACTTATCCTAGGGCCTGTTTCACGAAATTTTAACTAAGATAAAATCCAATTTTAAGTTATTTTATTGGATAATATTGGATTGATTTTTGTGCTTAGCCAATGAAAATTGATGTGCCTACTAAAATTTGGATTTTGTGTTTAGTTAAGATCTTGAGGAACAGGGTCCAGACCATAATCAACTCTCGATGTCATTGCTAGCCTGTGACATTTACTGGATTAGGATGAGTTGATCATGAATTGGATAATCGAGACTATGTTTTTTATCGTATCGACTTTAGTAATAATGATGGAGACAAGGCCGAAATTTCAATCGCTAAATTCTCTGTTCAGAATGGATCAATTAATTAGATAAAATAAAAAAGATTTGTAATTAAAATGAAAACATTTTTAAACATTTTATTTTATAAATAAATTATATTTAAAATAGAACGTGCTTACATTTTAATAATTCAAACATCTACATAACACGTACACACTGTTAATTTGAACAAAACTGGATTTTTTGAATAATTAATTCATATTTTAACTAAAATAAGCACACCGAACTGAGATTTAATAATTTAGTTTTGATAATTCATAAAAAATAAAAACTGAGTTTTGATAATTTAAACATTTGTAGATAATTTTACAATAGTTCAGTATTTAAAAATAAGTTTGATTGAATTAAAAAATTATAAAACCAATCTAAGCATTAACACTTGTTTACTACTCAAAACAAATATCCATTATCCATTTTTAAAATACAGATGTGACGTCATCCTTTGATGTTGGCGTACCATTATTTCAATATATTAATGGTACCGAAATGTGCCAAACGTACATTATTTATACTTGTTGAGATATTGGACGTGTTTCGTGGAGATGCACGTGCCGGATTGTGTCTGTATCATAAATTGTCTAATGGTCTCGTACAAGACATTGCATATTGCATAATATATGGATATAGAACTTGTGCTATCGCACTCGACCATTAAACCACACATACATGTATGTTAAAAAAATCAACGCTAAATGCACAAGATTAAAATATACCCATGTTTCAGTGTTGATTCCTCTATAATTTATTTTAAACCATTCTGTTGATAGACAACGTTAAAGATACATTATGGGAGATTTTGACAAGGAGTTAGCCATTCTTGCTATAAAAGTTCAAAAATAGATGTTGAAACAAGAATATATTGAAAATTTCAGTCAAATAACTTTATCCTGAACAAAGTTGTTACCACTATAATTTTTTACTAGAAATGGTGGTTAAAATCATCGACACCCTTTTCCCACTATGGCCGATTGTTGATTGACAGGCGTTAACTCCACCTACATAGTCTCGATCATCAAGTAATGTTTAAACGGTATCTAGTGAAGCTTGTGTATAGCCTCGGTCATCACTGTCTTTTATGAATAATTTCCGGAAGTATGATGACGTCAACGTCACGGAGAAACCCCACCCACGACGCCATAGTGATTAAATCAGTCGACGAAATCCCGTTTTAATCCGAGCCCAATCCAAGTCATCCGTGGGTCTACAGTGTTCATTTTGGGCTTGTTGTTTAAATAAAGATCTAATTTATAATTTCTATGACATCTGAGGCTCAAAGGAAGACCGACAAAAGTCAGTTTTTGCTCTCCCATAATGTATGTTTAAAGAGGGTATGGGATAAAATGATTTATTTAAAGGGAACATCCCGATTTTAACAGGGTCTAAAAAATTATTTAGAAGACAACGATTACAGGGTATACACATGGATACAATGTATTATTTAAAGGGACCATTGCGATTTTAACATAATAAAAATTTAAGCCCCAAAATATAGAAGAATGGTGTATTTACCTTCTCTCAAAATTTCACCTACACGTTATTTATATAAAATAAAAGTCTGGTTTTATCCAGACACCATTCTGTCTAAAACAAATGAACCTTTGAGCCTTTAGATTGTCGGCGTGCCTGTGTTGTATATCTAATCATATAAAATAAAACAATAATTTAATTTATCAGTGATATATTTACTAACAGAGATCATCTCATGGCGTCGTCCACATCTTTATTTCTTTTCATTTTATTATGTTTTGTACCTGTACAAGGTAAGACTTTGTGTTATTTCGTTGACGTGGTCGAATTTTGCTTGGATATTTTGGTTTGTTCCGGATGGCCCAGAACTACAAATAAGTGAGGCGTGGTATCGGATGTCCTAGAAAGAGCAGGCATGGTCTACCTCGTCCACGACACTCGTCATCAGTAGACGATAAACGAGTTACTAAATATAAGACGTCCGTCTTATTTCCCCGAAAAGTTGTACCATTTGGTAAAATGATATAATGAATTTTTATACCTTGTAAAAATAAAAAATATGCCGATCTTTTAAAACAGAATGACGTACAGAGGAAAGCCTGCTAGGGTTAGGGTTAGGATTCATCACGATAATCAACAAACGTTTAACCCTATGGTACAATTTTTGAATAAAATCACAACACCACAAAGTAGCTTGTCGCACCTTATATAGAATTTGGGCGCATGGTATTTATAAATGCGTCCCCCGGGATAGTGAATCAGGCTGTGATAAAGGCAACAGGACGACACATTGTGGTAATAATGATGGTGATGTAGCATTTTGAGTGTCTGGACCTTGAATATTTTGGGGGGTTGGGTGACCGAATGGCTAGCGCTTACACGCTTTATCATACGGTCTGTCATTGAGAAAAATGGCGTGGTTTCGATTCTCGGGTTGTACGTCAGTCCAACTTTGTGGGTTTTCTCTGGGTCCTCGGGTTCCCTCTCACAATTTAAGGCCCCTACGCGCTTGCAAATTATCTAAATAATAATGAACCATATGTTAGTCCCGAAATGACCTACTTGGTGTCGAGTGGACGTTAAACCTCATTTCTCTCTCTCTCACTCTCTTTCTCTCCATCTCTTTTGAATCTTTTGTTCTTGTAGCAGGTGCATCTGTTGTTGATACAGGAGTAGATGTTGTAGGAGAAATATCATCTTTTCCGTTTGGAGCAGCAGCAGCTCGTGCTCTTGACAACACAATAGCTGTTGTGGACGAAGTAGTAGTAGCTGTTGGTAAAGCTGTTGATGACGCAAAAGTTCATTTTGGTAAAGTAGTTGTAGCTGTCCGTGAAGCAGTTGGTGAAGCTATTGGAACAGCAGTAGCACATGCTGGTGACATAGTAGCAGCTATAGGTCGAGGAATTGTGGATTTTTGTCAACTTGTGCCATTAATAATAACTATTTATACAGGAGGAGAAGTATCGATCTTACCACCACCCTTGGGTAATATTGCATAAGGGGTATAGACGTTTAATCCAAAGATGAAAATGTTATTATTAAACTCCTTTTTTTAGCTAACAATGTGCGCGAGGTCAATAATCATTATTTTAATCTATGAAAATTTAAAGCGTATGGAGCTTGTCTCACCACCCTAACAGATGCCTACTCCACAATTGTTTTTGAAATATATTGAGTCATAACTATTCACCAAGCTCAATTTTGGGATACGACTATAATGTACTAACGTTAAAAGATAACAAACATATGACTGACAAGCTAATTCAATATATAAAAAAAGAACAATTGTTAGAAATTTAATTGAAATAAATTGATTTCAAATGACACAAGTCTTCATTTTGTTATTCGAAAAATGCCCTGTAAATGGTTAATAATTTATACGATTCCTTAAATTTTGTTGTATATTATGGTCACCATTCCATAGTCTAACGATTTCGATTTACCGACGATACGAGTTGGTAAATATCTCTCTCTTTCGACATAGTATGCCAACCGGTCACCAAGGTTTGTTGTATGCTCCCATGAAACAAGTATGGACTATAATACATGTATAATCTATATGATAATTAAAGGGAGACTATAGCGATTTGAACAGAGAGAGAGAGAGAGAGAGAGAGAGAGAGAGAGAGAGAGAGAGAGAGAGAGAGAGAGAGAGAGAGAGAGAGAGTAAATGCCCGTGTATATATGAAGTTTAGAGGAATGGCAATCTAATTAAAATATAGATCTATATTTCGTTTCGTTTTTTATACTTTCGATGGCCTACACTCATGTAGATCTAACTAGTTATAGTGGAAGCTCACGTTCTATGACGTCAGGTATCAAGCACGGGACATTTGACCCGATAACGTCAGTCATTCGATTAACCAGTTAGCGACGGCCATGCTTTTCAAAATCCACTTTTGTTTTGTTATGATTTCTATCCGCTGGTGTTTATAGTATAGACGTCGTTGGCTGGTAATATCTACCCACAGTTCCACGCATAAAAAGGTCAAACGGTCGATTCGACAGACCATTTGATTGGCTGACCCCTCATTTCAGCCAGAACGCAAGTTAAATAACAAGTCCTCCAGATCCAAGAGTAGTGAAGACAAGTAAAAATGAAATTTTGAACTATAAAAAACGAAACGAAATTGGATCTGTGTTTTAATCAGATTGGAGGAATGGTGCATTTACCTTGCCTCCAAATTTCAGTTTAAAATATTGATTCGTTTGGACGTGGACGTCACACCGCTTATACGTGCCCGTAACCCTTTCACGATTTCGACTTAATTTTTCGTTGGGTGACCTGATAATAGATTAACGTTCCTTTAGAGGTATATACAGTGCAGGGCTCATGTGATGTACTTGATAACCAAAGGTAAATTTATAAATGTTTATAAAATGAAAGTCTGGTTTTATCCAGACACTATATAATACAGCTTGGGACACAGGTCAGTATTTTCAGATGAAGACTGGCGGGTTTGAATTGTTTGACAACGTTACACAGATATTTAGTTTGTTGCTCGGGCCTAAGGTAGGAGATTTTTTAAGGGCTGTATTCACCAAAATATAATCGGGATTTGCCCTTTAAAACATTTAATTGTTTAAAAACAGATAAAACATTTTTTTATTCAAATCCAGTCAGACAGTCTTGTAAGACTTTGGTCTTTAAGACCATATTTTTTCTTCGGAAAATTGTTACACCACTCTTTATATAGAGTCAAATCACGCGTACTTAATGAACGTGAATATATAGTTATACATAAAAAAACAGTGGTTCGATTTCCATAATGTAAAGTCCATTCTCGTGTTTTTTCATCATGCCACTCCAATCTATGATACACATAAAGCGATTTGGGAGCATTTTCCATTATCTACATAATTTCGTTTACCGGTCAACATTGTTACTAGTATTATCGTCAAAAACAAGTATAAGGATCTGAATAGCCTTTTACTTATCATGTTACATAATTTATTTGCACCGGACAATATTGTTATCATTATTATTGTGAAAGTACAAATATGTAAGATCCATAGTGTGAGGTAAAGAGGTAAAACATCGAATTTTTTCCAGGGAAGTACTGTTTTGGTGAGGGTTCTTTACATTACTCCCAGGCCATACTTCTTACCATCACCTCTGCGTTATACCTCTTTCCATCACCTCTACGTCATACCTCTTTCCATCACCTCTGCGTCATACCTCTTTTCATTACTCCCAGGTCATACCTATTTCTATTATTCCCTGGTCATACCTACTTCCATTATTTCCCCGTCATACCTACTTCCGGGTCATACATCATCCATTACTTCTGGGTCCTACCTATTTCCATTACTGCCCGGTCATACCTACTTCCGGACCATACATCATCCATTGCTTCTTGGTCATACCATTTTCCATTACTTCCGGGTCATACAACTTTGGTCTTAATCCCATCCTATTCTGTCTGACAAAATGAACATTTGAATCTCTAGATGGTTGATGTACCTGTGAGACGGGTAAATACACCACATTGAACAATATCATTATCTATATCCATATCTATATCTAATCATATAAAATAAAACAATAATTTAATTTATCAGTGATATATTTACTAACCAGCAGCATGGCGACGTCCACACATTTATTACTTTTCATTTTATTTTGTTATGTTCCTGTACAAGGTAAGACTTTGTGTTGTTTCTTGGACGTGGTAGAATATCCGGCAATTATTTGTTTGTAACTGTTGGTCCAGAAATATCAACTAAGCGAGGCGTTGTATCAAAGGATCTAGAAAGGGCAACCATTCCAGTTACTAAATATATGATGTCACATACTTTGCGAATTCATTATTTCCAAGAAAAGTTACACCGATTTGGTAAAATAATATATAGAATCTTCATACATTGCAAAATTATTCACTGTTATTTAATTTAGATGCATACAAAGAAAGTCGGAAAGAAGAAGAAACTGAATAGTCTGCTCGGGGAAAACAAGAGATATATTCTAAAAAATTGGTTGTCTTCATTGCAATAATTACAACGATAATCAAGAAAAATTTAACCAATTTCGAGTAAAATCGTGACGTAACAAAGTAATTAATGTCACATGATAGTGGATCATGCATGGATATTTTGCTATATGAATAGATTATTATTATTATTATCATTATTACCAGGATGAAATCATAAAACACTGGATAATGCAGCATTTAGAGTACCTGAACATTCCGTCCTTTATTCTTGTAGCAGTTGTTGGAACAGAAGTAGATGCTTTTCCTTTAGGACCAACAAAACGTCCTGTGGTTGAAGCAGTAGTATCTCTTGATAGGGCTGTTATTGACGCAGTATATGATTTTGGTCAAGTAGTTGTAGATGTCGGCGAAGCAATAGTTGCTGTTGGTGAAGCTAATGGCAAAGATATTGGTACAACAGGAGCACTTGTTGGTAACATAGTGGCAGCTGTTTGTCAAGGAATTGAGGCTTTTGGTCGAGTAGTGATAGCCATCGGTGAAGCAATAATAACTATTAATGCCAAAATAGTAGGAGCAATAGTAGTGGCGAATTTTTACCCTGTAGCTGGTATTGCATAAGGACTTTTAATCCAAAAATGAAATTGAAATCAGTAATCTTCCGTGTAAGGCCAGCGAGAATCCCAAAACTCGTTAATTAAATTTCAGAAACTGTATAATTAATTTGATTGTACGGAGCTTGAGTCATCTCTAATCGAAATAACACCTCAGACCATGCAATGAATGAAATGAATGAATGAATGAATGAATGAATGAAATGGGGTTTAAGGTCCTACTGTTCTGCTCCGAACTGGGCTTATGAAGACGGGCTCAGAGTTCACAAAACATTCTCAGTCTTTAGTTAAGAATTTACCCAACATTGTGTATTTTAACCGAAATATAGCCCTTTATAAAGCTGTCGTTGTTTTATTGTATCGAATACATCAATAAGAAACTATTTATGCAATGTTTTGTGTTTCGTGATCAAAGGTATTTCTCATAAACAGTGCTTGCAAGTTGAGTAAATTCTGAGATTGCTTTGGGAAAAACTAACTGATCGAGCTCAAATTGAAACTAGACGCTGAACAAATGAAGACAACCTAAACAACCCCATGGGCGTTCGTTTTGGAATATGACTTTAATGTACCAAATTTTATAGATGAACGAAATGTAAAATACTTCATTTATGTTCAGCTATTGGAAAAGCATTTGAGATTTAATGGTAATAAATCCGATTTTAATTCGACAAAGGACACCAGTTCTTATTTTGTTACTCGCGAAATAACCTGAAAATGGTGAATAATTTTATACGGCTCATTAAATGTCGGCGTGTGTTGTCACTGTTGTAGTATTTGCTTCCTCCAGCGGTAGGGGTAAGTGAACGTTGGGTGGCCGACTAGCGAGGAGACGACCTTTTGTCGGGGATCACGTGGCTAAGTGGGTAAGGCGCTGGCTCGCTAGCTTGGAGGTCGGGTGTTCCATCCCTGCATTGGCCGTGAAAGTTCATCTCTATTTTCCGACGTGCTTTCCACTTGTCAGTGATGCAGAACGGAGGGCCTGACAACGACAGCTGCCTAGTCGTTCGGATGGGACGAAAAACCGAGGTCCCGTGTACACATTGGCGAGTAGGCCGTAGCGCCGCTGCACGGGCAAAATTTCTCTCATGGCACACTGTATGGCGTATGCCCGTCTTCCATAAGCCCAGGTTAGGTGCAGAAGAGTAGGACGTTAAACCCCATTTCATTTCACGACCGTTTGTCAAGCGAGTAAGATGTTGACTGCTGTGCTGGGGTGCAATCGGCAGCGGTATTGCCGAATTCCCGAAAAAACGTCCTGGTTCCTTATTCGGGATTCGCATCCCACCATTTCCGCGATACCTCCGATCGTAGGTGTAAGTGAACGTTTGATGGCCGACTAATAAGGAGACGATCGTTTGTTGACTCGGAAGCAATGAAAAGCTGTGCGATCTGGGAGTAATGGCAATTGAAATGACCCTGATGTAATAGAAACAGATATGACCCGTAGGATAGAATAAGTCATCACAAATCAACAACTTCTCTGGAAAAAAATCGATAAATAAAAACGGGCATAGGGGACATATACGGGCTACACTTATTCCGAATTCCAACTGTCCAGTCTTCGTGTCAGATCCCCCACTCGGGTCCACTAACAACGCGAAACCTCACTAGAAATTCACCAGAACTTTCTGGGCTACCACTAAATTGATTGAGCCACCATGCTTCCCAATCCAAATGGAGTGAGATTCAGTTGTTTCGTTTTTCGGTAAATAATAATATCTAAGACACACTAAGCAGGTACATATATTCATTGCAAACATCGGATACCACTTCTCATTCGGGAAGTTCATATGGCTAACAAATTTTTATTTTTGTTGTCCCATTCGCCTTTGCTATATTATTATTCTGACTACACAAAACCCAGAGCCTCCGGTTCCCTCCGAGCTCAACTTGAATTATCATTTATAAGGTCTTAAAAGGGGTTTCTCCTTTTGTTTTCAAATAATTTGAATTTTTGCGTTATCAGTTTTTTTAATAGCATAGAAAAAACTAAAACTAACATCAAAGTACATATATCTGATAAAACCACACAGCTATCAATAGAAATGTTTTTTTCCCTAAAATACTGATATAATCGTAACGAGTTGCAGAAAACACGATCGTATAACCAACCATACGTAAGTATAGGAGATATAAAAGTTTATAAAGTTTATGATGGGGGGGGGGTCGAATGGTTAGCGTGTGCGCGCTGTATCATACGGCCTGCCATTGAGTCAACTGGTTTCGAATCCCCTGTTGTACGTGGCAAGGAGTAAGGTCGCCTGTCCAACCTCGTGGACTTTCTCCGGGTACGTCGGTTTCCTCCCACTGCTTAAGACCCCTACGCACAAACGAATCATTGAAATAAAATTAAAACCATATGTTAGTCCCGAAATGACCTAGTTGGTGTCGAGTGGACGTTAAACCCCATTTTTCTCTCTCTCAGTTTATGGTTTATGCCTTGTGGCCCCGGCTTCGTTCCCCGTGTTGGCCGAGGAGTTTATCGGGGTTATTTGCTTATTCTTTCTTTGTGTGAAATGAAGTTAAAAGAACATTTTATTCAATATAAATGAATAGGAAATTGGGGAACAGGCAAAATGTCTATGTCAGACCCTATCCCTATTTACAATATACCAATAATGAGAAGCAGTATATACAATACGTGTATATACCACCTTTACTTAGTTGAATACACCTAAAGTATTATAATATGTAATAATAATAATAATATTAATAACAACAATAATAATTTATAATCGTTTAGTTAAATTGAAATATGATTGAACTGTTGCAAAGATAAGGTTATTAATTTCGTTGGTGGAGTCATGCATGCCGTAGAGCAGTGTTTTGTTCTTCTTATACTCATCGGGTAATGTAGAAATAGTTTACCAATATATTACTTAATGTCTCGTACTCGACAGATAAAATCTGGGTTTTAAAACAGTAATTTATAAAGTCATGGCTATGGTAATTTCTTTTATATAACTAGTTCTTAAATAAAACAGGTGTATAAAAACTATGATAATTTTTTTTATATATCTTGTTCCCAAATAAAACAGTTCTGATGTTTGAGTTTTTGCACTCACTTTTGGTTTCCCGTCCTGATTTTCACAAAACGTTTTAATGTTATTATATTTTCTAAGTTAGCACTCGGTTTTACAGGATTGTTATTGTGCTGCCCTATCTGTATTGTGTTGAACATTTCGCCCCATGACCTATTGTTTGTCTGTATTGTGTTAAACAGTTCACCCATGATCTATTGTTTGTCCTATGTGTATTGTGTTGAACATTTCACCCCGTGATATAATGTTTGTCCTGCCTGTGTTGTGTTAAACAGTTCAACCATGATATAATGTTGGCCCTGTCTGTATTGTATCGAACAGTTTACCCCATGATCTATTGTTTGTCCTATGTGTATTGTGCTAAACACCAATGATCTATAGTTTGTCCTGTCAGTATTGTGTTGTGTTAAACAGTCCCCCTTTGATCTATTGTTTGTTCTATCTGTGTTGTGTTGAACATTTCACCCATGACCTATTGTTTGTTCTATCTGTGTTGTGTTGGACATTTCACCCCATGACCTATTGTTTGTTCTGTCTGTATTGTGTTGAACTTTTCACCCCATGATCTATTGTTTGTCCTATCAGTGTTGTGTTGTGTTAAACATTTCACCCCATGATCTATTGTTTGTTCTGTCTATATTGTGTTGAACTTTTCGTCGCACGAGTTGTCTCCCTTCATTAAATCCGTATTATGTGAGTAGATTGTCACTACCAGAAAAGTCAAGTTCACCATGTTCATTTACTTCCACATAATTCACTCGGCCAACCGGCACTGGTTGACTGTCTGTATTCCTGTATTTGTCTAAAATATCCTGACCGATGCCGAGAATTTGTCCCGGTCCGATTTGGCTAGTCGCGCCTGCATCAGAGCGTGCTGTAGTGGTATTTGTACTAGTCTTTGGACTTTGATTTCCCGCTGAAAAAGAACTTTCGTTGGATTTATTTTCAAAAGAAAAAGTATGAGTTGCCTCCCCTAAAGGACCCATTTCCATATCACGAGACACACTGTTTGAAGTCGAGGCATTTTGATCAGTTGCTGCACTCCCACTTCCGGTTCCGTTCTGAGTCACTCGTTTATCTCTCGTCAATGTAAACACGACGGGATGTCTGTCCGTCTTGAAGTCAGTGAAGTACATGGGGTTCTCGAAACCAGCTTTCGACACGGTAGGTTTATCTTTATAGATACGGTAACTATAGAGTAGTATAGCCAACAAGATAAACACTATCACAACAACAGTTATAACCAGTCCGATTATACCGTGACGTGTCAGGCCAACAATGTCTAAAAAAGAAAACGTAACATGTTCTGTAAAATTTACATGGAATGAATCAGTTTTTGAAATAAATAGATGTACAATAACACCATTAATTATGTGGCAATGCGCCACTGAGAGGGTGGGTTTTATATAGACTATGTCTGTTATCAAATCCCTACGTTAAACCCTATTTCATTAATTTATCGCATTTCTTTATTTTAGAGTTTCGGTTGCTGGACCCGTTTTCTATCCATATTAGAATAATTTTTCACAATGATTTCTCAAAATATCGGGACAAGGATGTTAGTTACTGTAACGTAAGTGACTTACCTTGAGTTTTTGTTGATGATTCTAAAGATACTATGGAAGACGCTGTCGGAATCGTGGAAGAAGAAGATGGAGCTGGTGGTGTTGATGAAGATTTGGATTGAGTTGACTGTTCTACAAATATAAATTTAAATTGGTTATTTGATTCATGTTTTAGGGCAATTTAATTTCAATTTGATACCAATACATAATTCTACTTTACCTTAAACCGTTTTCCGTCATTATTAGCCAGTCAGAGCAACAAGTGGGACGTGGTACCCCATTAAATTTACTCCAAAGTAATTGTCTTACCTTTGGTATTTGTTGATGGTTCTAAAGATACCGTGTAAGATGCTGTCGTCATTGTTGACAAAGATGGTGAAGCTGTGGGTGCTGATGAAGTTTTAGATTGGGTTGAATGTTCTACAAACATAAATTTAAATCGATTATTTCATGCATGCTGTATTACTAGAAAATTTTAATATAAAATAAACACCATTATATAATTAAACTCTACCTTGAACCGTTGCTTGTGAGGTAGTGATTCTTTTGGTGTCTCCTCTGGTAGTGGTGGTCGTGCTAGTGTTGGTGGGGGCGGTCGTTGGAAGAACTCGCGTGCTGGCGGTCGAGGTGCTTCTGGTGGTGGTGAAAGGAGGAACTGTTGGTGTTGTATGTAAGTTTATCCGAGGAGGAACTTCGCAAATGAACGGTTTGTTTTCAGAACACTGATGATCTTCCCACATACCTAATGGTTCTTTACCTCTGACCGACACACACGTCTCACTTTCATTACCTGTAGATTAAAAGTCAACAAACTATGTAAACGATTTCGTTTTCTTGTGAGGCATTTGGAAAACCATACTTGAAACCGAAACCATTACATCCGTCGAGATACTTCAACAAAAAGGATTTGCTTTTACAATCTACACATTTTAACGCGAATGGAATGTGCTTGAACATTTTACTTTTTTGTACCGACCGACCTTTTAAAGATAAATGTTACACGGGCAGCGACTTTTCGTCTATTCATTGATGAAATCCAAAGTGAATGATTTGTCCTAGCTTACGCCTGTTTTGATGGTCCAGGGTCGATCCAGATGTTGGCCGAGAAGTTGGAAACACCGGCTCCAGGACAAAATTTCCCTCATTGCACACTATACGACATATGCCCATTTTCGCTAGCGTCGTTGGTGCAGAAAAATAGAGTGTAAAATTCCATTTCAGTACAGAAGACATGCTAGGTTCCCCACTATCACGAGTTAAGTAACATACCTGTCATCTTCAATAGAAGGCTTGATCTCGCCTTAACTACATACATCTTATCAAGCCCTTCACGTAATACCCTGTATATTTCGCCACTAAGTTCGATTGTCACAAGCCCAGCTTGGGAACCTATCAGATTCATCGGTCGTCGTGAATACCAAGTCTCGTGCTTTATAGCTAAAATGCCTACATATGACAATCGAGTTGCAAAGTTCAAAGATCGATCAATGTCACAGTTGCTGTTTTCTCACGAGTTTCTCAATTTAAAAAACCCTGTTTGTTTATAGTGTGTTTGGTGCCACGAACTCTAATTGGGCAATGCTAATTAGTCACGTTGCTTAAGGAACATGCATACCTGTATGAGTTGACTACCAGTTCATAACCTACATGTGTGAGTTGAGTACCAGCTAGTAACCTACCTGTCTCAGTATCATAACATACCTGTATGAGTTGATTACCAGTTCGTAACCTACCTGTGTGAGTTGAGTACCAGTTCGTATAACCAAGTGGTTCATAATTAGACCAGGTGTATCGACCAGGTGACAAAACATCCGATAATCCAATCCACGTGTCAGATAATCCACCTTGTAACATTTCAGATGTTATAAACGCTTGCAGATGACTGAAATATATGAATTAATATCACTGTCAACACATGAGGTATTGTCACTGTCAACATGAAATACGTGAGATATTATCACTGTCAATATGAAATACACGAGTCAGCATGACTGTCAACACGAAATACAGTGGTATTATCATTGAGTCACGTGGTGTGGTGTCGATTTCGAATTCCCGCTTCAACGTGAGAAGGAGTGGGTCGCTTGTTCATTCCCATGGGTTTTCCCCGGGTCTCCCGGTTTGCTCTCACACTAAAGAACTCTATGTGTTCATCCCGAAATGACCTAGTTTGTCTCAGATTAACTTCTCAATGCTTTTCTCCGGATCCCCCGGTTTACTGTCGCATCTAAAGACACTATATGTTAGTCCCGAAATGACCTAGTGTATCTCGGATTTACCACATTTCTCCATATATGTACATGTATATTTACCTGTTTTTGATAGACACCAACGACCCGCTGTATGATTTGCAACGATTATCGCTCTCGTACCAACTGTTTGGTTGATTGACGTAAAATATATAACATCTCGACTGGTAATAGACACCGTCCTACAACATAACATATCATATAGTCTCATTGATCTAGCCTATTGATACATAACATCAAGACCAGTGATTCTTAACCTGTGTGTCATGTTACTGTTATCGTTTATGTTCCTGACGTAGTTTCAGGTCCTGTTGTATTTTTAAAGTAGCTGTTTCATATTCTTTTCCGATATAAATTAATCATATATTGTCTAGAATGATCTCTGTTACCACTTAAATAGTGTTACATTATTTTATGATCTTACCTGTGGATAGACCAGGAATTCTCATCTCTGTTATTACTAAGACAGTGCTACATTATTTTATTATCGTACCAGGGGACATACCTTGAACCCTGATCTCTGTTATCACTAAGATAGTGTTACATTATTTTATGATCTTACCTGTGGACAGACCTGGAACTGTTTATCTGATTTACTGATGAGTTCCATTCGTCGTTTACAGATTGTAACAGGTGAAGGTGAACTACAATTACTGATGAACCAGGTTCCCTTAAAGACAGAGAGACAAATGCGGGTTTATCCTTCACTCGACACAAACTACTCCTTTATCACGTGTAGTGGTGCAGGGTGGATGGCCTGGCAAGGAGAGCTGTCTAGTCGTTTGGATTTTACGAAAAACCGAGACCCTGTGTACATATTGGTATGTACGTAAAAGATCCATTGGCAGTTTGAATACGATACAACAGTAGACTGCAGCACCGCTGTCAGTTGCAAAATTGCTCTCATAGCACAATGTATGCCGGTCTGCATTAGCCCAGTCGGGGGAGCACAACAGTAGGACATCATACCCCTTTATTACGAACACAATTTGGATGTAAACCACGTAACTTGACTCAATGGCAGATCTTATGATCTAAAACGCACATTTGTACCCTTTCTATGAAATGTAGGTTTATTATAAAATTACACATTCATAAAACCACACACACCCAGGAGGTATAAGACCATCTACAGTCATAGGGAAGGCCATTTACTTGCGTCCAAAAACGAGGTATGCAAAGTACACGAAACAGATAACTTTATTTAAATTAAAAGAATATGTCAATCTTTTAATATTTTATAAAATTTTGATCCTCAGTACTACGATCCTCTTGCGTTTGTGTCTTGGGTTTCCGGTAACTCTGAAACCAGAAGAGTTAGTACAAGACCAACATTGATATTAGCCGACTCTCGGAAGAACTCTACCGTCTCTCCCAGACCGAACCCGCTCTTTACTCCCGGACTTGAGCTGTCCAGATACCCAAATCGAGTAGACTTCGACTGCATCATGGAGTAAATCGTGATATTGCTTTACCTGATGATTCATATGGACACAGTCTTCTCCATCATGTAGGTAACCAGGCTGATTAGACCCCCAATTAACATACTGGACCTTTTCAGCACTAGACCACACAAAGAGGGACTTATTCTCAAGATCATTCAAACCAATCCAAGCCTTGGTAACTGATAACAAAAATAACTTATATGTTATATCTTTATCGGACTCGGACTCATTTACTCTGTACACAAGGCTCTAATCGTTATTTGAGAAATCTTTTTCCCTGCAAATTAGAATATTTGAAAGTCCAAAATGATTTTGTTCTGTTGAAATGAGAATCTGTTAACGATCGGCATCTAGAGCAGAATATATAGGATACAATCAATACAAGCCAGTTCCATCTTGATTTTCCCTGAAATCTTTTGATAGACCATAGGGTGATATTTTGATTCTGTATGTTAATTAAGTGTCTAAGATGGAGGTCCTGAGTTGTTCATGGAATACAAAGAAAACATCGACATAGAATAGGCGGGAACGTCCAGAGACAGCTGCTATCATAGTATACTGCATGATATGTCCCGGCTTCATTGGCCCAGTTAACGTTAAAATTGATTATTACATATGTCTGTTGTGGTTGTTTGTGTGTGGTGTGATCCTCCTGCTTCTTCTCAAGCTCCAATGTATTTATAAATATCTGAGTCACTATAGAACTATAATTTACATATGGTGTTTACCTGCAACAGGAATAATACTATATATAAAATTATTTTCATCTTTACTGCTAATACTGACAAGATCTGCTGACTGCTCTACTCGACATAAATCTCTGGCTTCATTCCATGATAAACTTTTCTCAACTATCAGATAACAATATCCCATATACTTCATCCAATATATATCATTACAACCATATACCATACCATCTATAATAATATCAATTATATTACAACCATACATCATACTATCTATAATAATATCAATTATATTACAACCATACATCATACCATAATAATATTATCAATTGTATTACAACCGTACATTATACCATATATATTATCATTTATGTAACAACCATACATCTCACAATACATAATATTATCAATTATATTACAACCGTACATCATATCATATATATTATCATTTATGTAACAACCATACATCATACCATATATAATAATATCAATTGTGTAACAGTCATACATCATACCATATATAACAATATCAATTATATTACAACCATAATCATACCGCATGTAATAATATCAATTATATTACAATCATACCATAGATAATGATATCAATTATATTACAACCATACATCATACTATCTATAACAATATCAATTATATTAAAACCATACATCAGGCCCTCTATAATAATATCAATTTATATAACAACCATACATCATACCATATATACTATCAATTAATTTTACAACCATACATCACACCATATATAATATCATCAATTATATTACAACTATACATCTTACCATATATAATAATATTATTATATTATAACCATATACCTTACCATCTATAATAATATAAATTATATTGCAACCATACATCATACGATATGTAATAATATTATGTCAATTTTATCACAACCATACATCATACCATATATAATAATATCATTCATATTACAACCATACATCATACCATATATAATAGTATCAATTATATCGCAACCATACATCATACCATATATAATAATATTATTATAAATAATGATTACCTGGAACAGATGGTACAGCTGTTGTTGATACAGGAATAATGGTCGTTGTTGCTAAAAATAATAATACTAATAATAATTTTTAAAAAGTAGCTGTTTGACTTTTAACTTGTGTGAGTAAGTAGGGTTTTACCTGTCTTGCTTTCTATTGTCAGTCGTACAGGACCACGGGCATGTCTAGTCGTTCAGATAGGATGACAAGCCAAGGTCCACGTGTGTACTCATTTGCGTGCATGTAAAAGAAGCCTTGTCGGTTTGACTGAAATTCGACGTAGAGTAGGTGAAAACGTCTCTTGACTCATAAACTTTCCCATTAGACCTTATTTCATTCGAAATATTTATATTTGTTATTAGGGCTGGGTAAAATATCGATATAAATCGATAGTATCGATTGGGCGGCCCAGAAAAGCACTATCGATAGCGGTGGGTTACTATCGATTATCGCTCTTCGTCTATTTTTCTTGCGTTTGAAATGTCAATATTTTCTTTCAGTTAATTATAATACACCGCTCACTTTAATTACTATCAAGTATCAATGTAACACATAACAAAATTGTGACCGCCTATTGAACAGCCGTTTTCATAAATTCACTCTCACTGAAACGTTACTTTAGTTTTGAAGAAATTATTGTTGAATATCGCTAAATCGGAGATACCAGGATGTGTAAATAAAGTTAGAGTTATTTCCCTTTGCAAGCTTCAGAATTCGTCTGTACAGTTCACTATTTCTCTACGTGTGCCTCAGTAATGAGTACCCGGTACAATAAATAGCACACATGGACGACAAAACTTTTGTTGATTTACTTATATACGAATAATGGTTCTCTATTGGCACACGAAACGACACAGAATTGTCCGCCATATTGATATTTTCGCGCGCACGTACGCAATGGTTTGAATCGGAACAAGTTCATTTTGGTCCCTTAACATAATTATTTACGATATTTCTTCATTCGGAACCACGGATGCATTATTTTAATAATAAACAACATGAATTGACGTATATATACGTGATATAACAAGTTTTATTAATGTTTTCCAAGTAAATCTCCTCAGACAGGAGCAAACGATCAATCGCCACTTCGTTATCGTATGGTTTTGAACTTTGAACTTACACTGTATCCAGTCTTGATGACGACCGTGAAAATAAGTTTGTTTTCGATACTATCGATTATCGACCGACATTTCATTGCCGATTATCGATAGTAAAAATCACTATCGATACCCAGCCCTATTTGTTATCTCATGATGCTCGTATCCTAATAGAAATGATTGTACCTCTTTACCAATTAAAACAATGACGTACCTGCTGGATATGGTTTTTTACATATATATCTAGAACTATGGTAGCAATCCCAGTTGGTCCAACCATCTTTTTCTGTGTTGATTGATACACAATCACGATCATCATTCTTCTCAGTCTGGGGAAAACCTATTCCATATAACACAAAGGGATTATAGGCGTCATTGAAAATTTCCTGGGACACCACATAGGCGTACATTAGTCAAAAAATGGTCCAAGCAGTGTTTCAATTTAAATAGTAAAGTTTAACAGTATGGAAGACCAAACAGCCCTTTATTCAATGTTCTTAATCCTCAGTTCTTAATTCATAGTCCCGAATTAAAATTCTTATTTCTTCATTTGATGTCGTATTTCGAGATTTGTTTACTAAAATTACCTTTTTGTATCTTAAAATCGATATATTTTTTTTTAAAAATCCAACATTTGTCATGTCAAATTTGTAAAATATATTTTTGTTTAATTTAATTGTATTTTAATATAAAAATAAAATTTATTTCAGGAAATCAAAGGAAGGTTTACCTGCTCCCCAGGTAACATAAGTTAAAGGTGTTCCATCTGTCCATCGCCAGATGCCTGTTGTATTTAAATCATTTAATCCAATCCATATCAAAGCCATATTCTGTTGGCTGATACGACCTATAATATAATACAAACCATTAAATCACAGGCACTTGAAGGGATTAAAATAAATTAAAATAAAACTTCTTACCACTGCTTAATACAAGAATACAAGGTAAGTCAGACGCCATCTTTGTTTTGACTGATTTACCATTATCGTCTGATATCATCTCACAATACTCACTAGTTCTAACACTTCATGTCATTTTTATTGCTAACGAGACTTTATTTGATTATTATTCACCTTCCGATGTAATTAAATTGGTCATTTAACACTGTTATTGACAACAAATCAAACTTGAACCGCTATCATTTATCGACGATCAACTTCCCGAGACCGGAAGAAACCCGAAAAAAGGTCAAAAGAAGTCTGTATCACCTAGTCCCTTTATAAACCTATCATTACTCGATATGTGCATAGGAACTGGGTGATCAAGTCTCGCTCAACAGCGGCCTCGCTTCGTAGGCTTTATCACGTGATAGAACTTACGAAGCGAGGCCGCTGTTGAGCGAGACTTGATCACCCAGTTCCTATGCACATATCGAGTAATGATAGGTTTATAAAGGGACTGGGTGATACAGACTTCTTTTGACCTTTTTTCGGGTTTCTTCCGGTCTCGGGAAGTTGATCGTCGATAAATGATAGCGGTTCAAGTTTGATTTGTTATCAATAACAGTGTTAAATGACCAATTTAATTACATCGGAAGGTGAATAATAATCAAATAAAGTCTCGTTAGCAATAAAAATGACATGAAGTGTTAGAACTAGTGAGTATTGTGAGATGATATCAGACGATAATAGTAAATCAGTCAAAACAAAGATGGCGTCTGACTTACCTTGTATTCTTGTATTAAGCAGTGGTAAGAAGTTTTATTTTAATTTATTTTAATCCCTTCAAGTGCCTGTGCATTAAATGTAGTAAAAACACCAACAGATACACAGAGTTCACCACTTTCCATAATCCCGACTTCAATACCATGTGCGTCAATATTAATTAAGATACGGAATTATATTTCGTTTTGTCTTATTATACTTTCGATGGCCTACACAAGATGAAGATTTGACCGGTTGTAGTGGAAGGTCGAGTCAGGGATTATACGAGAGATTTTTGACCATATGACGTCAGAGGTGGATTAATCATTCAGCGTTGACGTTTCTAGTGGTTTACACACCGTTTGCCAAGGACTCGCAATAACAGACCGTTTTATTGGTTATAATCCCTCACATTAACCAGACCGCGGGTTATATTACATATCTTCCAGATCTTTCAGTGGTAACGCCAAGTCGAGCGCAATTCTGAGCTATAAAGAAACGAAACGAAATAGGATCTGTGTTTTAAGCAGATTGCATGTACGTAACAGCTTAGCTAGAAGACACACGCTCCCGGTTTCGGATGGACAGGGAACTTATTTATATTTAGACGTTCAAAAATGGTTCTTCCGGACGTTCATCCCACGTTGTAAATCCATTGTAGTCCGGAATACCCGGTGGTAAAAACATTGATATTGCTGTTCATGGTCATTGGACTAGTCAATCGCGCTGGTTATTACCTCCAGGAACCTAGATACTGCGGGCCAAAATTTGCATTGTCTTTTGTTTGCGTTTTATTGCACAGCTGTCCCGTCTTTTCATGTTTGTTGGCCAATCATTTAATACAGCAAGGCTTGTGCTGACGTTTCATAGAAATGGAATCCAAGATTCTAGAAGGATATCGGAATGGTTCTTGTAATCAGGGACAGGTCATCGTTACTAACTAACACACCTTTGGTATTCATTTATTCTAATAGTAAGCACAGCGGAACCCAGAAGACAAACCGACGGACAAGACACAAAACACATAAAAACAAAGACTATCACATCATGTGAACAGATTCCGCGGCCTGCCACAAGCATACACTGTACTTTATTATTCCAAACAGTGTTACGTGTTTCATTAAAAATGAATACACACTCACTACAAGGGAGACAACCCACCAACGCAAATAAAGCAATTATTACAGTGTTACGTGAAATCCATATAATATATAGAGAATCTCCTACGAGCCTTTTTTGAAATCAAAAAACATCAACACAACTTGATAAAGTAAAAAAAAAAAACCCGAATGTTTTCTTTAAAATAAAAGAAAGTAGTTCCTTTTTGATTGACCAATCAAATGCATGTAAAGCGATATCTCCTTGTAGATTATGTAATTTATCACACACGCGATATCTACTGTCAAATGTGTTATTGGGTGATAAATTAGATATAAATACCTCTGATGTATGTTTGTTCAATGTTTGATGTTACACTTAACAGATCACCATCCATCCTCCTGCAATCATCTCTAGCCTTCATCCAGTTTAATGATTTATCAGAGAACATATAACACGCGTTACTTATCACAGATAAATCCCATGATGGTCCACATCCTTTAACAGACAAAAAAAAAATGAAATAAAAGGGGGTTTAACGTGCTATTGTACTGCTCCCACTCATCTTCAATAGAAGGCTTGATCCCGTCTTAACTACGTACATCTTATCAAGCCCTTCACGTAATACCCTGTATATTTCGCCACTAAGTTCGATTGTCACAAGCCCAGGTTGGGAACCTATCAGATTCATCGGTCGTCGTGAATACCAAGACTCGCGCTTCTGGCTAAAATGTTTACATATGACAATCGAGTTGCTAAGTTCAAAGATCGATCAATGTCAAGGTCACTGGTTTTCCGCGAGTTTCTCAATTTAAAAAACAACTTTCAACGGCTGTATACTCGTTTGTTTACAGTGTGTTATGTGCCACGACCTCGGAATGGACAATGCTAATTCACGTGTCTACACAACGGGCGTAAAAATTCGGGAATTGCTAAGTATTGAAGCAACGGTTAGATGTTGTAAAACACGCGGACGTTGCTTAAGGAACATGGCTCCTACTGGGCTAATGAAGACGGACATACGCTATACAGTGTGCTACGGGGGGCCGGGCAGTGGCGCTACGGCCTACTCTTATATATTGAATTCCAACTGCCAAGGGGTCGTATAGAGCGGGTACGCGATCACAAATCCTATAAGTGGTGCTATAAGAACCCCGTGTTGACCTGGGAGTGCACGTATGCGGAAAGATCACCTCTCGTCTCTGCATGACATATGCCCGTTTTCAGTAATTGGTACTAAAACCCATTTCATTTCATGTCGTTTCGTAGATTATTTTGAAAAGGAGAAGGGGTGGGTGGTAATCAATTCATTATAGAATGATTTAGGTTTTTCTCTGTCAAATATTATCAAATAATTCTCTAGTGAAGATTCTCATGAATGTACCTTGTATAGGAGCTGGTGAGGTGGTGACGACAGGCAAAGTGCTGACAGTTCCTGTAACACAAATATAAATTATAATCAAGAGTTTTTTATCCTTTAAATATGCCAGATTGGATTATAAGAGTCTACTCTCCGTTAAATTTGCTAGATTATATAGGTAGACGTCTATTCCCCTTTAAATAGGCCAAATTTGTATTGATCGACGTCCATACCCCTCTTAAATAGGTCCTACTTTCCTGCTCTTTTACTTGGCTAATAATGACGGGCATACGCCACACAGTGGGTGGGAAAGTTTGCCCAGGCAGCGGCACTATGGCCCACTCTCATATCGAATTCCAACTGCCAAGGGATCCTTTACGTGCACGCCAATGTATACCCGGGATCTCGATATCATTAATTATTATGCTTTATGAATACGTAAAATAGTCCAAGAAATTATAATTTAACAACTAACAAATTGGGTAATTCTTAAGTCAAGTCAATGACACTGGGCCTATAATCGCATCTATAAGTTGCTGTCCCCAGAGGTCTTTAAGTGGTGGTAACCCATAAAGTATGATTAGCAACACTACTTATTGTCTGGTATAGACACCGTGACATGCACAGATAATCTACAGTAAGCATCAGACCACTAAGAGATCAAAACTTAAGAATAAACATTTACGCCTTTGCCTTTATTACATAACAAACATAATTCAGTGTACCTGAAGGTCTTGACTTTTTACAGATATATTTATTTTGATAATGACAAGGTAGATCGATCCATCCGGTTTGTGTGGTAGTAATAGCAACACATTCTCCACTGTTGTCTGGCTCACCTGCCAAATAACATACGTTTTATAACATTAAGCTGTAACACATACTTTTGGGAGAACAATTACTGATTTACTTGGGCGACGTTTCGAAGAGTATTCTCTCAACGTTTTAAAGCAAGTACTGTAACAAATGTGAAGGGCTATTATATAATTATAGACAAGTAATAACAAATCAGAAACAATGCATGACAATAACAAGATCAAAGGCAAGAAAACAACATGATCAAAGGCAAAGTGTATATAAAGGATTAGTGAGGTCACTAATGATTGGCATTAATTAACATCCTTCCAAATCGAGACTACATAAAGTTTAGAAAGGCGCCGGTGCATAGCACAAACCAAAAGGTATTGCAGTCATTTATAAATAAGTATACATAAAATAAAACCAAGTACGAATAATCTAAATCATTAGACAAAAGTCCTAAAAAATTGGAATAGGCAAAATAATGTAATCAGTAAATGGACTATTCATCGTGTACAATATATTATACTAAGCCTTTAAAATTCAAAGATACAATTAAGTTAGATACGATTTAGTTCTAGTTCTGGTATTCACACTTATCCATTGTATCAACATTAATTCTAAAAGTGATACAATGTCTATATTGAATATGATTTAGTTAGGTTCACGATGATATAATCCCTCTGAAAGTACGCAGTGCATGATACAAACCAAAGGGTATTGCAATATTTAATGGGTGTCATAATCCATTACAATTCGGTCAAACCAAGATACATTGTCTTTTAGTTGCACTTTAAATTGATTAAAATATAGATAAATTTTTACTTTTGTTCAAGTGACTTGTTACAAGAAACTAAAAATCATTAGTTTTACTTCCAAAAATTATCAGTGCAATAATTACCTTTTATCCAATTGAGGGAAGTAACGGTCGAATTATCTGACCATTGCCAGAATCCTGCTTGAGCCATATCGTTTAAACCAATCCAAATATAACTCAACTCACGAGCTGCGACGTGATCTGCAATATATATATTAAGAGAGAGGGGGGGGGGGGGTGAGAGAGGGAGAGAGAGACCTACGCAAGCGAATTATTGAAATAAAGTGAACCATATGTCACTCCCGAAATGACTAAGTTTGTGTCGAGTGGACGTTAAACCCCCCTCCCTCTCTCTCTCTCTGCATAACGCCCTTTTAATTTAGAAATTTAAACGTTGTACTTGATAAATGGCTGGTGTTGTAACAGTTAAAACGTTTGTAGATGTCCATTATATAGCAAGTTTTAACTCTGTCCAAAGGTTGGGGGAGTTAAACCCCATTCTCTCCCCCTCTCCTCCCTCCCTCTCTCTCTCTCTCTCTCTCTCTCTCTCTCTCTCTCTCTGCATAACGCCCCTTTAATTTAGAAATTTAAACGTTGTACTTGATAAATGTCTGGTGTTGTAACAGTTAAAACGTTTGTAGATGTCCATAATATAGCAAGTTTTAACTCTGTGCAAAGGTTGGGGGTGGTTGCAGCAAGTATATGTCTTGAAAATGAGTTCGTACCTGTTATATAGTGTTGTTCTGACGTCGATGTAATGCTTAATAAATTTCCACCACCTCTTCTACATTCTAACCTGGCATCAGACCAGCTCAAGCTATCGTCTGAGAATCGGTAACAATGTTGGGTTGCAGGAGCCCATTCCCACGTTGTTCCACAAACTGAAATTTTAAACAAAATCTATATATTTATATTTCCAGGAGTGGTCTTCAACCTGGAGATCATGGTCAATTGGCTACAGATCGCAGTTGGTGTCGTACACGAGTTGGGGTATACTCTATATGTTTCCTATTTCCACAATTGGGAGTGCTATAAATGGTGGTGGTCCTCCACCAGTAGTACATAGTCAATCAACTACATGGAGTATACCCTGCCTCGTGTATGACATCTGGCCTCGTGTACGACATTTGGCACTACATGTTTTCCATTTCCAGAATTGGTTATGCTATGTCTGGTCTCGGCGCGTAGTTCATAGTCAATCGGCTACAGGTAGTGACGGGTGTCGTTCACAAGGCAGGGTAAAGTCAATATTTCCAGTTCTCCCGACAACAGTTCATAATATAAGAGAGATGTTGCCCATACAGCTGCGCTTCTTTCCGTTCATTAGTATGCGCCTAAAACTACGCTTTTAAGTTTCACTTCGAAACGAGCGTAAGTTTTACTGCCGTTGTTCGGGCAAAATTACCCGCATAGCACACTGCAAGGCATGACCGTCTTCATTAGCCCAAATGGTACAGTACAGAAGAACATTTGTTCATAACATACATGGTTTAGATGACGTTGTTGGCCGGGTAATGGTGGGACTTGTTAATGTTGCTAAAGAACACATGAAACAGGTTTAAATAATTGAATACTAGTTGTGAGAGAAATGTTATGTCGTAGGCCTCACGTTTATCATCACATTTGGTACATCGTTAATTGGACAAGGGCAGATGTCAAGTCGTACGGATGGGACGACAAACCACAGTCCCGTGTATACATTGGCGTGCACGTAAAAGATCCCTTGACAAATGGAATTCGATATAAGAGTACGCCGTGGTGCCGCTGCCCGGGCACAATTTCCCTCATAGCATACTGTATGACGTATGCCCGTCTTCACTAGCCCAGTATGGAGAAGAACAGTAGGACGTTAAACCAGATTTCATTTTATTTTATTCATTCTGGATGGAGCAAGCATTCATGTTTATGGTGGTTTGAATAGCTGATGAAAGACAGAGAAACGTGATGTTTTTACCTGGTGATGGATGTTTTTTACAGACATATCTGGACATTTGAGTACATTGTTGATTAAACCAACCATATTCCAGATTACTGATAGCACCACAATCAGCACCAGAACTATCAACAGTTTCCGGTTCACCTGCATAAATACATACATTGAATAAATAAACAATTTAAATTTGTCCCCTAAATACAATTATCAACAAATACCACCGGATCACGAACTGAATATGACGTAATCTAGAACTGTGACGTCATATCAACATTCGATATGCAATAGTCCAAGGAACAATTGTCAAGTTTCATGTCGATCGTATATGAATTAGCGGATCCATAACGCGTCGCCCCTAAAACAACAATACTGGTCAAAAAAAAAACAACAACCGGCAAACGATGCGCAATCGTTCAAGGAAAGAGCATGTCTAGTTTCGTGTCGATAGTACATGAATTGGTTGGGGGGGGGCGTTAGAAATTTATCGGAGGACAAGATCAGCAGCAAAAAATGACGAGTTTCTGGACCAAAGATTAGGTGAACGACAGAGGAAAGCAATCAAGGGAAATATTTACATTTGAATAAATAATTAGAAGGGGCAGTAATTAAATTAACTACATCTGCATATATGGTGAACAAGATGGCGACACTCTTACCTTTCAACCAGTTTGTTAAGTTTAATGAAGAGCCATCCGACCACTGCCAGGTTTCATCTTTATCCAAATTAGTTAAACCAATCCAAACAACCCCACTATAGTTACCTCCTCGTATACGACCTGAACATGAAATAAAAAAATGCCATCATTAAAGCCCCAATAACATTCTTGTTGTAATTGAATAATATGTCCCAATCTTTATTCTGGTGAACAAATTGTATTTTTTTACAATATTCAAATAAATTGATGATACAAATTTCATCGTAACACAACTAATTTTAAAAAAATGGAAAAATTCAACTACATGATTTGAAAAGGTTAACGTAAACCTTTTCAAATGTGACTTGGATTTTAAAATATTTTCGAACCCTCTGGTCAAGTAAAATATGATGTAATGGATAATCTACAAAACAGGTAGGACACATAAACATCTGGTACTTAGCATAAGACTATTATTTATTTTCTAGAGCTGCCAGGCCAGCAAGAGTGTTATTGTCCCTTTAAAAAACAGGTACGAACGTACTACATGAACGAGCAATCGATCATGACGGGGAGATGGGAAGGGGGGCAGGTTGGTTAACGTTTCCTCGAAATAAAGTAGGTCATTTCGGAACTAGCACATGATCCAATAATTTCAACAATTTGCTCACGCGTGGGGATATTTAGTTTTGAGAGGAAAACGGACGACCAGGGGAAAACCATGAAGTTAGACAGGCAACCCTACTCGATAACGACGCTCGTCGGTAATCATTTTATTAGTGCATACATTATTTCCAGTTTCACTTAGTCAAAATAAGGGTCCAACAAGGATGCAATAAGAGAAGTGAAATGAAAGAGTGAGGGACCGAAAGACCCAGAAAAATGGGGCTAATGAAGACGGGCATACGCCTTGCAGTTTGGTATGGGGGAATTTTGCCTTTACAGTGGCGCTACGACCTACTCTTATTTCCAATTCCAACTGCTCATGGTTCTTATATGTGTACAGGGGACGACAAGAGATTCAAAATCGGGGTTCAAGACGGGTAAAATAAGACAATCAACCATTTACCTTCCACGTAATCCTGTTCAGTTTTTGAGGTGATACTTAAGAGATCCCCTCCCTTTCCTCTGCAGTCACCTCTAGCCATCAGCCAGTTCAGTTTATTCTGAGAGAACTTGTAACACATGTTGGTTTCCGGGGCCCATTCAAACCCTTCTCCACAATCTTAAATACAACAATCACAATATGAACCAATCACAATTGCTAAAAATGATTTCGGTATACGAGATAAAATTGTCGATTTCACCGGATGTTATCTCTATTGACAACCGGAAAGGTAAACTGGACCCAAGATGAACCCAACATGGCCGCCCCGCTTATTTTTGGGGTCTATTTTTAACTTGGTGTTAGGGTTAGGAGACAGGTCATAATGGGATATGCCTGTTCCTCAACCCCTTGCAATTTCTGAATAAAATATTGTTTAAAAACAAAGAAATAATTTTTTTAAGAATAATCATATACGGTGGCCATGTTGGACTATACTTGGGTCCAGTTTTAACGGCGGCCATGTTGGTCCAATTTACCGCTGACCTTTGAAAATCTGTTAGAAACTTGCACCATCCTTAATTCCACCCAATTTACCACGTTAAGTCACTTTATAAGTGGCACTTCCAATGAAACATGATAAATTATCTTTAAAGTCTATGAACCGAGATATTAGCTTTTGAATTTTAAGCCTAGCCTCGACCTTTATTATTAAAGTCGGTACGACAAAAAAATATAGTTTCGATTATCCATTTTTGGATTTAATGATCAATGAGCGCTGAGCAGCAGATTGGATTCCAATCCTCTGAAAATACCACACACAATATGACATCGAGAGTTGTTTATGGTCTGGCTAAGTAAATAAATGTCAGCCCTAAAGAGAGACCTGCAATATTATTTAAAAATTAAGAAAACACATTAACAAAACATTAACTGTCACTGGTCATCTTTAAGTACAACGTTTCGATAAATATCCACTTATTGTTATCAAGCACGTTGATAAACTGCTAGTCTGGAGGTCGGGTGTTCGATCCCTGCATTGGCCGAGAAAGTTCATCTCGATTTTCCGGCGTGATTTCCCCCTCGTCAGTGATACAGAAAGAGGGCCTGACAAGGACAGCTGCCTAGTCGTTCGGATGGGACGAAAAACCGAAGTCCCGTGTACACATTGGAGTGCACGTAAAAGATCCCTTGGCAGTTGGAATTCGATATAAGAGTAGGCCGTAGTGCCGCTGCCCGGGCAAAATTTTCCTCATAGCACACTGTATGGCGTATGCCCGTCTTCCATTAGCCCAGGTTAGGTGCATAAGAGTAGGACGTTAAACCCCATTTCATTTCATTTCATTTGATAAACTGGTTGATACATATATTTTACTTACCGTGTAATGTATTCTTCATTAATCCTGAAAAATATGAGCGATAGGCATTTAATCAACTGTATTTATTAAGATCTGGTCAGTTGTTTTGGGAGGTCGCGTAAGAGGTCACACGAGCGGCTTTTCACCCGATGACGTCAAACATTTGATTAATTAATCAGCGTTGAGGTTTCTAGTTGATTAACCACAGTTTCGCACCTCACACCAAAAGCTCGCCATAACAGACCGTTTCATTGGCTAATCCCCCACATCGCCCCAGAACACGTCAATGATAACAAGTCTTCCAGATCCTCGTGTAGTAAAGACAAGTAAAACGAAATTTTGAACCATGAAAAACGAAACGAAATATGATAGCCCGGATTATGTCAAGAATCAGATTCATTGTGGCGCCGTTTGACAGGTTATGATTCGAAGTTGGTATTTATTACGCCATAAATCTGCAGTTTATAATATAATACCGTCGTGTTTGTTTCCAAGGCTACTGGATGAAGCACGTGTCTTACCTGGTTGTTTGAGACAGTAGAATGAATGACGTACAGAACAAAGGGTGGGTTGCCATGGTTTATTTTTACCACTTGATGAGGAACTGATTATAACACACGGTGCTTGTCCATCAATCACACTGAAATTATAACACATCGTTTTGTAATTCATTAATGTTTGACGGATTGACGACCCTTTAAACATAGGCCTACATTATGCAAGAGTTAACTCTGCCTATTGCAGGTCTTTCTTTATGCCTTAAATGACATATAAATTATACTTAGACATCAATTACCTTATCAAGACCATAATCAACTCTCGATGGCGTCGGTGATTTTCACCAGATTTGACTACGATTGAAAGTTAATTCGTAAATGGATAATCGAGACTTTGTTTATTACAATAGAAATGACAATCGGGACTATACGTTGTTCTTCATTCTATTTTTAACTATTACAGCGACAACTGTCAGGTTTTTTTTATGTATAATCTTCCATAGTATCCCTTTAATATTACGACCTTTATGTTTTTGAGTATTATAAAGAACAACAGAGGCGTGGTTTGTTTGGACGTCACATTATGTAGATATACAATGTAGGTTTCTGATTAGGTATATGAACAACTATCACATCGGTACATAATTTCAACTTATTCAATTGCAGACATTAGAAAATGGCGAAAGTTCGTGTTTCATCTTTTGTGACATCTCTAAGGCATTTGATAGAATGAAACACATTGGCTTACTAAAGAACTGTCTACTTACGATTGACACGTTACATTTCGCCATTGACCCAGTAATATAGGAATCAAACTGTGTTTGTAGATAACTCTCCCTCGTCGACCCTACCACTTATTTTCTCGACCGACGCATGGATCGAACACGGGACCTCCAGGTTAGCAAGACAACGTCCCACTCAATGAGTCAACTGCACATGGCCCATAGATACTGTGATATATTAATTATGAACCGTACCTAGAAACAGAATCGTGACCATTATGCCAGTAACCATCTGACGTCATCTGTGCACCATCCACCCACCGCCATTTTAACTGCCCATTCTATTAATAAAAAAAACAACATCAATAAATATTGTTGACCAACGTTTGGCAAATATTACCCACATTTTTATCTTGAGTTGCCTCCCTAATTGTTAGTTGTTGGGTTTTTTTCATTTTGAGTGTAGTCTGTTATCACTATACTGGTTTTATGTGCTACTGTTCTGCTCACAATATAGCCGACTCTTACATCGAATTCCAACTGCCAAGGGATCTTTTACGTGCACGCCAGTATGTACACGGTACTAGACAGCTGTCCCTGTCATACTTTTCATCCTGTACCACTGACAAGGGGAAATCATGTGTTGGTACCAAAATAACCTAGCTTGGTTTGTGTCAAGTGGACGTTAAACCCCATTTCTCGTCCACAAATAAATTGTCTTTTAACATTTGATGAAGTTGTAGAGGAACGTCATACCGTTTGTTCTGCAGTCAATCCTAGCCATAAGTCTTGTTTTCTGATGGTAGCTAAATCTAATAAAATCGTCTCTATACTTGAATTTGTTACGACTGGTAATTCCGCATCCATTCCATGACATGTCGCCCTAAATACAATGAACAATAATAATTATAATGGATACCCTTCCTTGTGCACGGTACACGTACCAACGTGTACAACACGCTATTTGTCAACGGGTCCTTGTCGGTTTTTTAATTTTGGAGTCTTTTGGACGAATCATGTAGGCACTCAGAGCCACAAGGGGCGGAAGGTGTTTTCAGGGATGCTGTAAAATTGACTGACAATGTGTATCTACGGTCGACAATATTTTCACGGGGCTTTATCGACCTCCCCTAGTTACGGGCCTGGCGGTTTTTCGAGATTTGGAAGTTTGCATGGCGTGGTGCAAACATTCTGCCAACGCAGATGTGTTTGGCCTCCACGGATCTATTTATTAAATATAAATTTGGTTATTTTTCACAAACAGGAAGTGCTTTACCGATGGGGCAAAACTATTCTCAGATTGCCCATATCTCCGTTTTTTCTCAACGGACCGTCTTTGAGTTTTTATTTTTGGATTCTGTGGACGAATGTTGATTCTTCCATTACGCGATTTGCTGGCGTGCACGTAAAAGATCCGTCGACGTCTTCATAATCCCGGTAGGTGTAGCAAAGAAGGACATTAAACTCTAGCATTTCTTTTGACCTTTTACCCACATTTATTGTGTTTTCATTAATTGCCAAGCGAAGCTTATATCATAATGCTACAAATCATAAATGTCTACTTACTGAGCATCTTGAAAACTTGTGAGATGAGTAGAATATTTATAGCAACTGTTACCATACAACTGCCATCCATTCTTACTGTCACATGTAGTAGTTATAACTGTAATTATAGATAGAGTGAGATTAACGTCCTACAGTTCTGCTCTGAACTCGGCTAATAAAGACGGGCACACATTGTGCTATGAGGAAAATTTTGTTGGTTCTAACACAGGACTTTGTTTTTTCTAATCCGAACGACTATACATGTACATTTGTCTTTGTCACGCCCAAGTTGAGATTAAGAAATGCTGAACGCCATTTCCAATAGAAAGTAAAATATTGCGAAAGTTGGGCCTCTTAAATGAATATCCGTCCACAAAATGGTCCAGTTCCGTTAAGTATTTACAAAGAATAGATGAATTAAAAAATCGATATCCCCCTTCAAGCGATATAAAACATGGAAGCGTCAGTGTTGTCCACGGTGACGTCAGTGAGGGGTCAATTACGATTTCAGGAAATAGCTTACCCTTGGGCATCTTGCAGATCATCTGGTGAGTGTCTTCACAATCACCTACGGCAAATATCTGACCCCAGATATACCCACAACCCGTATCTGTCTTATTAACTGATGTATCGACTAATCTCGACGCATCTCTGTAAATACACAATACATACGATATTCAAAGTATACTTTTCGGGGGCAGTCTTCTAGTCGGCTGGCTGATGCGATCCGATAAAGCGACTGGGCAGAAGGGGAAAACCCACGGTGTTGCGTCAGGTTCAATCGTTAGGAATCTGAACCACAACCAAATTATAAAGACCGAACATCCACGGGCTAACTCTCTGCTTACCATCAACTTTGATTTTTAAATTGATCCACTACGAGCCGAGAATTTAGCCATTGAATTTTCGACCTAGCCTCGATCATCATTACTAAAGTCGGTACGGTAAAAAAAATTGCCGATTATCCATTTAATGATAAAATAATGAATTAAAGTTGAGCAGCAAATCGGTTCCTAAATCAGTAAAAATCGCAGACCAATATCGCAGACTAGCCTTGGCATCAGGTTTGGATAAGTTAATGTCTAATTAATAATAAAATTTAGATAAAGAAAGACCTCCAATAGGCCGTTTTAGATCTTGCATAATGTATGTTTAAGTTGGCGTATGAAATCAATCACGAATCTTTTCTTTACATATGATTAGACGTGGGTGTGCAATTTAAAGGGGCAGTGACAAATTGTATTGCGAATAATATATTTCATTTTAGACTTTTGTATCTAATCTGTGTTGGGAAATAAATTCGTTCTCACTTGTTGGTGTTGAGGCTAATTTGATAAAACATGGCGACAATTTACCATGACCTTGAACCATGCCCGGGATACATAGATGTTGTATGATAGCATTACGTCATATCCGGGATACCTGTACTTACATGAGTGCAGTATTGTATTTGTTTCCGCTGATCCAGTTAAATATATCCTCAGATTGGCCTGTCGTCTTTTCACCCAAATATAGTAAACCAGTCCACCATTGATTGCTGACGCCATCAGCTAGATATTGGGTGAGGTGATCCAGTAACCATGCCTATAAATAGTTTAAAATAGAGAGACCGACAGCAAGGAATAAACTTGGCTAGGGCCGGGAACTTGCCATATTCCTGAAGCAATGGCCCGAGAAATCCCTCTCTGGCCATTGCTGGAATAGCGTCTGTTGCTTGAACTTATGCGGGAGTGAGTCTATTCTTTCCGTTCAATGAAAGCTATCACTTAAGTACAGCAACATGACAGTCCTTCGTTTAATCTGGGTCTTCCCTAAAACTTTGGACAGTGATTTAAGGTATTAAAAACGGTGAAAGTATGTTCGTTTCCAAACAGTATTGTTTACATTTCATTCGACTTGATAGCCTCGTTTGTCACGCAATTAGTTTTACTGCAGTATTCTGCTATGCACGGGTTAATTAAGCATAAAAAATCGTGAGTCATGACGTAACGTTATGTAAACATATTCGGTCCAATATTGGCACTCGTTTTAAATATAAAGCTTTTGTAGGGCAGCTAGTGATTAGTTGGTAGACGGACTACTGACCAATCAAAATTTAAAACAACAATATCCACTCATAATAGCAGTGTGTAGTAGGATTACCTCTAATCAAACGAAACGCTGCGCGGGGTATGGGAACTTGCTCGCGGACAACACTTGGATGAAACGCGGAATGATCCTTTACAGTAAAACCAGTGAATAAAGCATCAGCTTACTGGGGGATCACTTGGTTAAGCGGGTAAGGCGCTGGCTCGCTAGTCTGGAGGTCGGGTGTTCGATCCCGTCATTGAAAGCTCATCTCGAGTTTCCGGCGTGGTTTTCTTTTGTCAGTGATGCAGAACGGAGGGCCTGGCAAGGACAGCTGTCTAGTCGTTCGGATGGGCCAAAACAGAGGTACCGTGTATACATTGATATGCGCGTAAAAGATCCCTTGGTAGTAGGAGTTCGATGCCATAATTCCCCTCTAATCATACTGTATGGCGTATGCTCGTTTCATTATCCCAGTCGGAGCAAAACAGTAGGACGTTAAACCCCATTTCATTTCATTTCATACATGTCAGTGCACGTGACGTTTACCTTTTCTGTGTCATCTGCAATCCACAATAGTTGACTACTCATCATCTGACACGTCATACTGGCTTCTAACCACGTGACCGCCTGGTCCTCGGTTGTCACATAATAACAATAGTCGGACTGTGGCCGTTCTGTCCAACCAGGAAGACAGACGCCATTAGCCCCTACAAAAGAATACAATAAATAATGTTATAGATATAATCTATGTATAATACCCAACAAAGGATGGAGTGATATATATAGAGACCGCATACAATGACCTATAGAAATTAAATGAAATGGGGTTTAACGTCAAACTGAGCTAATGAAGATTGGCATACGTCATACGGGGGATTGGATTGCCGAGTGGTTAGCGCGTGCGCATTGTATCATAAAGTCTGTCATTGAGTCAATTGGCGTGGTTTCGATTCCTCGGTTGTACGTGACAAGGAGTAGGGTGGCCTGTCCCGCTTCGATGGTTTTCTCCGGGTCCTCTGGTTTCCCCCGCTGCTAAAGATTACCACGCGCAAAGAGTTATTAGAATAAAATTGAAAATATGTTAGTCCCGAAATGACCTAGTTTGTGTGGAGTAGACGTTAAACGCAATTCTCTCTATCTTTATTTCGAATTACAATTCGTTTTGATCCTTCTTAACCCAATGTACAAAACCAAATGATGGAAATACAGATTAAATAGCACGAAGATTAGAAATGAAATGAAATGAAATGGGGTTTAACGTCCTATTGTTCTGTTCGTAACCTGGGCTAATGAAGACGGGCATACGCTATACGGCCAAGGGATCTTTTACGTGCACGCCAATGTGTACACGGGACCTCGGATTTTAGGCCCATCCGAACGACTAGACAGCTGTCCTTGTCAGGCCTTCCGTCCTGCATCACTGACAAGGTGAAACCACGCCGGAAAATCTGGATGAATGAAAATTGGTAAACCTTACTTTAGACACCTTACATGTCACTGCTGCAGCAAATAGGGATAAACGATAACTCTATTTTGGAAAATTGGCAAGACATTTAAAAAGAATTCTGAGTTTAATAACTAGTTTCTGCGAATTATTAGCGGATTTTGACCAGGAAAGTTTCTGGCAAAGTTTCGTATTTTATGGTTCAAAATTTCGTGTCCGCACAACACTAGGTACTAAAAGAATAATTTAGCCTATCATAAAGCAGGCGTTCTAGTTGATTTGAGGAATAAGCCAGTGCCAGGGTCTGTTAGGCTAGTTCTTGGCGTGCTGTGCAAAGAACTCCCAGAAGAACTGGTCAGATTTTCATGTAGTGTCGAACATCGAAAGTGTAAAAAAAAACAAAAAACGAAATATAGATTTCGATTTTAATCAGATTGTGACCAATAGCACGATGGGATTGAATCCGGGACCTCCCGGTTAGTGAGCCAGTGCCATACAGTCCCTTGGCAAATGATCGCAAAATGGTCGCACAATGAAGACAGTCACTGAATGTGGTAAAAGATATGAAATAAGGACGATACGGTGTGTTACTTCCAAGATGTAATGAAATGGGGGTTAATGTCCTACAGTTCTGCTCCGACTGGGCTAATGAAGACGAGCTTGTACGCCAAGGATGCTATGAGGGAATTATTCCCGGGCAGCGGCACTATGGCTTACTTTCATATCGAATTCCAACTGCCACGGGATCTTTTACGTTCGCATCAATGTGTACAAGGGACCTCGGTTTTTGGTCTTATCCGAACGAATCGACAACTGTCCTTGTGTTACTTCCATCTGTAAATATAGCTTTCCTTTAAAGAGACATTTCGCTAACAGCCGAGATCAAAAATTTCTATTATATAAGAAAAAATACAGAATTTCCTATGATCGATGTGTTGGAGCTACCAACTATCTAATGCGGAGGTGGTATAAGGGTGTTAAGAGGCACTAACACATTTATGGAATAACAATTACTGGTTTATTAACATACAACGTTTCGGTGATGGTACTGTCGTCTTTATCAAGCAAATTGTTCGTGTGTTACTGCGCAATTATTAAATGCCACTTAAAGAAGTATTCCGGAGTAGGCTTAATAAATGCTGCCATGGCAATATTTGTAATCACTGTACTCTCAAAGTTGCTGGGTTTAAAAAAAAATCTGTGCTTAGATATAGCATGCGTCAAATCAAAATTTATTTCTTTATTAATTTGTGAAAATCTTTAAAGGTCGGATGCCCTGGGGCTAGGGGGTGACCGAATTACATAGTGTATCCAATGTGTGCGCATTAGATCATAGGGGTTTGTCATAGAGTTACTTTACATGGTTTCGATCTCACGCGACTACATGGCCTAACCTCGTGGGTTTTCTCAAGGGCTCCCAATTTTCTCGCACAGCTAAAGACCTCTACACGCATAGTACCATATGTTAGTCCCACAATGACCTGGTGGGTGTGTGTTAAATGAACTCTCTCTCTCTCTCTCTCTCTCTCTCTCTCTCTCTCTCTCTCTCTCATTGCGCTCGCAAGTAGAATGGATGGGACAAGAATAATTTGTTTGATAGTTCGAATGGGATGACAATCCGACATCATTTATAGAAATAGGTTTCGAAAGTAATTTTGACAAAAAGTAAATATTGGCGACATGTCTCTTTAAAATTAAAATCGTTATCACAATAATAATGTATCCCAACTTTACTTTCTTCAATTAAAGGGTTGTACTTTGGACATTTCGACTACACGTAACTTACCATCTATTCTCCACAAACACAGGTAGAATATAACCACGGCAGCGACGTTATACATATTTATCCTTTATCCATAAACTGTCATATTTAAACATATTAATGCTCCAGCAACACCCGTCGCATCAAATGTAACAGTTAGAGACGGTGTTTTTATCATTTATCACCCGTTTACTTATCTTATCAACGTCATCATTGCAGTAGGTGATTATTGCTCACTTATACATTGAATTAGGCAAACATGACATAAATATATTATTTTTAGAATGCACGCTTTCTAAACAATAGTTTTATAAACCGCTCATTTAAACACGAACTATTTTTACTCTTTATCTTTTGATGTTTTGTAGTAAATGGTTTCATGTGACTTTTTCATTCATTCATTCGTTCATTCATTCATTAGTTCATTCATTTATTCATTCGTTTATTCATTCATTTTCTCCCATATACAAATAAACGTTTTCTTTGTGCTTCGAAATCCGTGTGTTCTATTTAAAAATATGGCATCACTTATGTATTGGCACGGGTGCTGCCCTGGCAAAAATTAGTATTCAGCAGTAAACTTAAACTTCGTGGCAGGTCTTAGAGGGGTGGGTTTGGGGATATCGGTAAGAAACATCGCAACCCCCATAAACATTGCAACATGGGGACCATATGGGGAAAAAAGGGGCTGTGGGCCCAGATCATACCACAAGGTTCCCATACTCGACCCATATTATCTTCCCTCATACAAATGTAGGCAAATACACTTTATTGTCATATATATTAATATCACAGTGACAAGCCAAGTGATATAATGCTTACTTCTTTCTTACAATGATAATCTGAGCTTATAGTGTGTGTATCTGGGGCCAATATGGGATCTATATGGGATTTCCCGCATTAACAACTCAGTTTTTGTATACATGGGGCCAATATGATGTCCATATAGGATTACCCATTTGTGTATCTGGGGCCAATATGGGATGTATATGGGATTACCCACATTAACAACTCTGTTTTTGTAAACAAGGGGCCAATATGGTGTCCACACGGGATTACCCACGTTTGTATCTGGGATAATATGGTATCTGTATGGGATTACATGTTAACTTTTGTATATCTGGGACCAACATGGTATCCATATGGGATTACTTATTTGCGTATGTTAGCTCATTATTGAACCCACACTTTTATTTGTTTGTACTTTGAACCAAAATGTGCACCCAGAGTCTGTGTGGTATGGCTATGATATAACCACATTCCTGTATATTATGTACACGGGCCCAATATGGTATCCATATGGAAATACCCACATGTGTATCTGGGGTCAATATATCTATATGGCATTTCACATATAATATATCTAATTCTAATATGGTATCCATATGGAGTTACCTACATGTGTTTCTGGGTCCAAAATAATATAGGCTATATGGTTTATTTACCACATATAAATTAATGATATAGGTCTGGGTCCAATATGGTATCCATATGGGCCCCACAAACATTGCAATATGGGGACCATTATGGGGAGAAAATGGGCTGTGGGCCCAGATCATACCACATGGTTTCCATACTGAACCCATATTATCTTCCCACATACAAATGTAGGCAAATACGCTTTATTTTCATATATAATAATATCACAGAGATACGCCAAATGATATAATGGTTACATGAACTTCTTTTTTACATTGATAATCTGACCTTATAGTGTGCATATCATATCTAGGGCCAATATGGGATTTATATGGTATTACCCACATTAAAACTCTGTTTTGTAAACATGGGGCCAATATGGTGTCCATATGGGATTACCCATTTGTGTATCTGGGGATAATATGGTATCTGTATGGGATTACATAATAAATTTTGTATATCTGGGGCCAACATGGTATCCATATGGGATTATTTATTTGCATATGTTAGCTCATTATTGAACCCACACTTTTAGTTGTATGTACCTTGATATGCGCAGAAGTGATTACGGCCAACATGTGCACCTGGAGTGGTATGTATATGATATGACCACATTCATGTGTATTATGTATGTAGGTTCAATATGGTATCCATATGGGATTACCCACGTGTGTATCAGGGGCCAATATATCTATATGGCATTTACCACATATAATATATATCTAATTCCAATATGGTATCCATATGGGGTTACTCACACCTGTATATGTTTCAAAATGAAATTAATATCATTTAAACATTTGTGCAAATCTGCTACATGTATATGGCCAAGATTACACGTAGTTTTCCAAATGAGAAAGAGGCTGTCTAAATATCTTTCAAATTTCTCTTTGATGTAGTTTCTACAGTTAAATCTGCTAAAGGGCAATTCCACCGTAACAAACGTACATATTGAACTCGTCATATTTTTATTACTTCCAATATTATCTAACCATGAATAATTAATCGTTTTGGTTTTATTTAGTATTAAAAACATATGATTAAAATATCAATTGACATATGATTTTATTTGTTCATGAACACCGGAAATTTATATTGGCTCCGCAAAGTATAGGTAATAGACGTACAGAAATGAGCACCATGATTTGCCTGTATGAACATATAGTTGCAAAACTCTGAATTGGCCGGTGGAATTGAAAAGTTTTTCTCCTTGTAAAAAAGGACACTAATACTAAATGTCTACTGTTTGGTCTCATTTGGTTTCTTGTAATCCAGTAAATTAGAAATTATTGTGGTAACGGACGTACATATTTTCTTGTAACAGATGTACGAGTGCAAATTGCAAACCCATTACATGAGATATGTAAACTTTCAAATAATCGGACTGATACATAACAATAATTATTAACTCACTTGAATTAATGGAGCAGTTACTTTCCAAAAAACATTACTCCTTGAATAAAATATTGTGACCCTAAAATTTTGGTAGCGGACGAACATACATCTTTGAAATCCCGTAAGTGAATCAGAGAATTTTGTCAAATGTTTTCTTTTTACGGTCATAGTATCAAGAATGGGTGATGTTAGCTTTGAACATGAGTTTTTGAACAGTTCCATAAATAAATATGAATGAGAGATATATGTATACTGTAAATATTTGATACATGAAATACTGTGAAAAGTAATGGACTGGACGTGCATCTATGAAAACCAAAGTTTTACTGATAATTTTTTCAAATCTTTTCTTTTTATGGACATTATTATAAGAATGGTTTATTCTTGCTTTAGATAATGAAGTTTTAAACAATTCCATACATAGATCATATGAATGAGAGAGAAAAAATGTAAATATTTGGTAACCGGCGCAGGTTCTCATAGTAATATTTTTCATTGTTAGTTGCTTTTGCAAAACTATATTATTTTTATATTTTAATGTATAAATATCATCAGATATACGTCAGATAATGAATGCCAAATCATTCGTTGTGATTCAGAATAATCAAACACACAAAGTAAGAAAATACAAAAAAATTACAAATTCGACATTAAGAATGTAAACATTGACAAAATTTTCAACTAATTAAATTTGTCACCTAATTGTATACTTTGACGTGGAATTGCGACGTGGAATTGCCCTGAAGATTTACGTGTAATATAAATAGGTAGACGATTTAGTCTACTGTCGTACAGAAATTGTTTTTGAATCTTAAATAAAATAAAAGTCGAAACACTAAAAATTTAGTGATGCACTGATATGGACTTTATAGAGATTATACAGATTACAGTAAAATTCTCCTAACTGACTGGTATACCAAATGACAGACTATAATAATATGTTTACCATGAATAAAAAAAATAGAGTTTATTTATGAATGAAATTGTGATACATGTTTTCACTTTAAGAAATACTCCACCCCGCCTTTCGAATCAAATGCCCGTCTTTGTGGAGCTTTAAAGCAAAAAGAGTCGCTAATACTTATTCTTTTAAAAAAAAGCCAAATAGGACCCGTTATTATTACTCAAATTTATTATGAATACAGCATGGCTGGTAGTATCTTGCTAGTACGATTTTAATGACTATAGCAGATTCGATCTGTACACAAATTATATAATATCTAACTTTACTGTGGAGGTCACCAAGCCACCCATGAAAACCTGTCGGCGAGTCATCATTAACAACCAATTTAGTCTCTTGAAGTCTGTTTGGTCACTGGAAGAAATTTAGATTCTACAATGTAGAAGTATGTATATAATTAGTACTAACAAGAAGAAACTGCTGAAAGTGGAACACATCTCTGAAATCAGTTCACAAAACTTAATCAAAGGTAAATTTTTCCCATCCTTTCCTACTATAATATGCTTAATAGCTTTTGGGTAAAACAAATTAAATGAAAGGTTTTAAAGTTTCTATATTTCGAAAAAAATGTTTTTTGGAAAATAACTGATACAAATGAGTTGATCATTTTCTGTGGAAATATACAAGTGCATCAAAGTACTTATACAAAAGTTTTGTAATAATATAAGAATGGATTTGAATAGATCTTTCTTTTTTTCTTAGTTTTTTTGATTTGACAGAATATTGGTAAACTCTAAAAGAAGAAAGCTGTCATTTCCAGAAAGGTGACTATTTCCATTCTCATCTTATAACATATGTTGTATTATTGTGTGTCATGGCAAAATATGTTTCTTGCTCTCGCTGGACTAAAGGTTTGAAAGTTGTATCAGCTATACAATGAAATACAAATGACATTATATAACTGAATTTGGTAAAGATGAAGTAAATGCACTTTAAAACAAAAGATATAATAAATGCTAAATCTGGTCTTTTACAGCTTAATCCATTTGAAACGAGGGTAATTCAAATACTCTCCAAATTGGAACAACAGATTAAAGAATTAAAATGACAACATAAGCACTGGTCAACTATTTCACATGTTCCTGACCAAAAGGAAATGGTGAGTTTCTGTTTGTATTAATTACTGTTTGTGGAGACTACAGGTCAGAATTTATATCCGATTTTGATGAAAATTAAAATATGTGTTTGTATCCCAAAGATGTTGATTGAATTCGATATCGGCGCAAAATATGGGTAGAGTTGTCTTACTTTCTCAGGCTGCACATCAACAGACCTAATGTGCTTTTCTTTTGAATTGCAGAGTCGGTCAGAAGAAATCCAATGTTTGTGAACACTACAAACGAAGAAATCAAAACAGCTGTTAGTTGCTTCCTGGCTAATTCAAAGTGCAGGGATGGTGGGAGATCCCAACGAATTTCAACTGTCTTACCGAAAAAGCATTATAATAAAACATGAAACCAAATAAACAGTTTTGTTATTTTATTAGACTGATTTGGTACTTGTTGTTTACCATGCTTAAAACTAGAGAATTCATCAAAGTTACACGGAGCTGTGTAGCACACTTGATATTATCATTAAAATAGTGTTTAGCATGTAATATCATATTAGAAGATAATTTCATACTTGTATTAAATTAGTCTTAGTTCGGCTATAATGTCTGGTATAAATAGTTTACTGTCCATATATGTGTTGTCACCACAAATAAGCTCAGTACAGTATTTCTTCGAATCCCACAGGTAATCCATTTAGTGCCCAAATTAATATCCTGGCATATCCACACAGATCCCATATGATGCCCATATTACATTGATTTGTACTCCCACATGAGTCCCATATAGTACCCATATTACATGTCTTATCAAGACCATATAGGTCCCATATTACACACATATTATTTTAGATGATTTACCCATATAGAACCCACACAAACCCCATTTAGTACCCATGTGGATCCCATATTATGCCCATATATCATTTATTTGTACCCCATATGAGTCCCATATAGTACCCATATTATATTTCTTAACATGACCATATAGGTCCCACACAGGCCCCATATAGCACCCATATTATTTTAAATGAGTTACCCATATCGGGCCCACACAAACCCCATTTAGTACCCATATGGTGAGCCCACATGGATCCCATATGGATGTTGGGTGCAAAAATGTCGGGGTCCGCTATGGGCTCCCCATCATGGCCCCATATTACATGACACATGGTACCCATATGGTACCCATCAATGAATGTTATCAGGGACAGCCGCTATCCGTAGTGGGTTTAACATCCCCGTACAGCATCGCTACGGTCTCCTCTTGTACCGAATTACAACTTCCAAGGGATCTTTTACGTACAAGCGAATGTGTACACGGTTCCTTGTCGGGTCCCATGTCCTGTCCCACTGACAAGAACGCACCACGCCGGAAAATATTGATAAACTTTTTCTGCAATTATAGTGATCGAAGCATAGTTTATGCCCGTGATTCAAAAAGAGAGAGAGAGAGAGAGAGAGAGAGAGAGAGAGAGAGAGAGAGAGATGGGGTTTAACGTCCACTCGACACAAACTAGGTCATTTCGGGACTAACATATGATTCCTTAAGGTACTTAATTCAATTAATCAGATTATGTAGATAATAGACATTAAAAACGGAATAATTATACTACGAATAATAATATTATTGTTTTAAGACAATATTTCTTTATTCCGTAATAAAATCATATCTACATATTGTTTATCACTCGTCATGTCTATGTTGTTGTCTTGTCCCAAGGTTTGCTTTATCGGTTTTGTTTGCTTCAAGCGCGGTCCTTCTGCACCCACTATTGTTCAGCGCGGTAGTGTCAAACCTTGATGGACGCGACTAAAGAGACTGGATAACTGTATCTTTATGCCTACCGGAAGTTGTTATGTTGCTATGTCAAGAAAAATATTTCTAGTGAAAAATAATGTGATATTTGAGTCGACCCTAAGTCCAAATCGAATAGTCAGTCGTATAAACCGGTCGATGGCTTATTAATATTTTGGAATAGTATGTAATCAGTAAAAGTTAAAAGAAAAACGCACTAATACCAATATCTTTTATTATTGTTTTTGTCTATTTTCGTCTTCCCCCGTGTTCCAATTTGATTGTTCAAATTAAAACGTTAAGGTGTTATCTTAGTTATATATATCAGTCGTATAGTTCAGTCGTATAACTCAGTCGTATAGTTCAGTCGTATAATTCAGTCGTATACTTCAGTCGAATAATCCAGTCGAATAAACCAGTCGTATAATCCAGTCGTATAAACCAGTCGAATAATCCAGTCGTATAAACCAGTCGAATAAACAAATCGCTCAATATAAGCAGCGGTGGCAGTAAACTAAGATTATATTTTATCAATTCATGCTCGTAGCCATAGCTGAAGGAGGCGGGGGTATGGGGTAGAGGCCGGGGGCCTTCCCAACTAGTTTCAAGTTCGATTTTACGGGCAAAAGTAGTTTGATAAGTAAGGTATTCAGACCATAGCTAAGCTATAACTGAAAGAGAGAGAGAGAGAGAGGGAGGGATGAATGGGGTTTAACGTCCACTCGACACAAAGTATGTCATTTCGGGACTAACATATGGCTTTTAATTTTATTTCAATAATTCGCTTGCGCGTAGGGGTCTTTAGCAGTTGGAGGAAACAGGAGGACCCGGAGAAAATCCACGAAGTTGGTCAGGCGACCCATCTCCTTGTCACGTACAACCAGGGATTCGAAACCACGCCAGTTGACTCAATGACAGGCTTCATGATACAGCAAGCACATGGAAACCGTTCGGCCATCAACTCCCACCCCCACCCATAAATGATGGTGTCAGAAGCTCGGTAGGGAAGGGGGAGGGGGTGGGGGAGGTGTTCATTAGCCTTAACACCAGTCAAATAGTTCAGTCGTATAAGTCAGTCGTATAGTTCAGTCGTATAACTCAGTCGCATAGTTCAGTCGTATAGTTCAGTCGTATAATTCAGTCGTATACTTCAGTCGAATAATCCAGTCGAATAAACCAGTCGTATAATCCAGTCGTATAAACCAGTCGAATAATCCAGTCGTATCCAGTCGAATAAACAAGTCGCTCAATATAAGCAACGGTGGCAGTGAACTAAGATAATATTTTATCAATTCATGCTCGTAGCTATAGCTGAAGGAGCCGGGGGCATGGGGTAGAGGCCGGGGGCCAGGGGCCTTCCCAACTAGTTTCAAATTCGAGTTTACGGGCAAAAGTAGTTTGATAAGTAATGTATTCAGACCATAGCTAAGCTATAACTGAAAGATAGAGAGAGAGAGGGAGAGAGAGAGAGAAAGATAGAGAGAGATGAATGGGGTTTAACGTCCACTCGACACAAAGTATGTCATTTCGGGATAAACAATGGCTTTTAATTTTATTTCAATAATTCGCTTGCGCGTAGGGGTCTTTAGCAGTTGGAGGAAACAGGAGGACCCGGAGAAAATCCACGAAGTTGGTCAGGCGACCCTTCTCCTTTTTCACGTACAACTAGGGATTCGAAACCACGCCAGTTGACTCAATGACAGGCTTCATGATACAGCAAGCACATGGAAACCGTTCGGCCATCAACTCCCACCCCACCCATAAATGATGGAGTCAGAAGCTCGGTAGGGAAGGGGGAGGGGGTGGGGGAGGTGTTCATTAGCCTTAACATCAGTCAAATAGTTCAGTCGTATAAGTCAGTCGTATAGTTCAGTCGTATAACTCAGTCGTATAGTTCAGTCGTATAGTTCAGTCGTATAATTCAGTCGTATACTTCAGTCGAATAATCCAGTCGAATAAACCAGTCGAATAATCCAGTCGTATAAACCAGTCGAATAAACAAGTCGCTCAATATAAGCAACGGTGGCAGTGAACTAAGATAATATTTTATCAATTCATGCTCGTAGCTATAGCTGAAGGAGCCGGGGGCATGGGGTAGACTCCGGGGGCCAGGGGCCTTCCCAACTAGTTTCAAGTTCGAGTTTACGGGCAAAAGTAGTTTGATAAGTAATGTATTCAGACCATAGCTAAGCTATAACTGAAAGAGAGAGAGAGAGAGAGGGGGAGGGATGAATGGGGTTTAACGTCCACTCGATACAAAGTATGTCATTTTGGGACTAACATATGATTTTTAATTTTATTTCAATAATTCGCTTGCGCGTAGGGGTCTTAAGCAGTTGGAGGAAACAGGAGGACCCGGAGAAAATCCACGAAGTTGGTCAGACGACCCTTCTCCTTGTCACGTACAACCTGGGATTCGAAACCACGCCAGTTGACTCAATGACAGGCTTCATGATACAGCAAGCACATGGAAACCGTTCGGCCATCAACTCCCACCCCCACCCATAAATGAAGGAGTTAGAAGCTCGGTAGGGGAGGGGGAGGGGGTATTGGAGGTTTTTATTAGTCTTAGCATCAGTCAAATAATTCAGTCGTATAATTCAGTCATATAGTTCAGTCGTATAGTTCAGTCGTATAACTCAGTCGTATAGTTCAGTCGTATAATTCAGTCGTATACTTCAGTCGAATAATCCAGTCGAATAAACCAGTCGTATAATCCAGTTGTATAAACCAGTCGAATAATCCAGTCGTATAAACCAGTCGAATAAACAAGTCGCTCAATATAAGCAGCGGTGGCAGTGAACTAAGATTATATTTTATCAATTCATGCTCGTAACCATAGCTGAAGGAGGCGGGGGTATGGGGTAGAGGCCGGGGGCCTTCCCAACTAGTTTCAAGTTCGATTTTACGTGCAAAAGTAGTTTGATAAGTAAGGTATTCAGACCATAGCTAAGCTATAACTGAAAGAGAGAGAGAGAGAGGGAGGGATGAATGGGGTTTAACGTCCACTCGACACAAAGTATGTCATTTCGGGACTAACATATGGCTTTTAATTTTATTTCAACAATTCTCTTGCGCGTAGGGGTCTTTAGCAGTTGGAGGAAACAGGAGGACCCGGAGAAAATCCACGAAGTTGGTCAGGCGACCCTTCTCCTTGTCACGTGCAACCAGGGATTCGAAACCACGCCAGTTGACTCAATGACAGGCTTCGTGATACAGCAAGCACATGGAAACCGTTCGACTGTCAACTCCCACCCCACCCATAAATGATGGAGTCAGAAGCTCGGTAGGGAAGGGGGGGGGGAGGTGTTCATTAGCCTTAACATCAGTCAAAAAGTTCAGTCGTATAAGTCAGTCGTATAGTTCAGTCGTATAACTCAGTCGTATAGTTCAGTCGTATAGTTCAGTCGTATAATTCAGTCGTATACTTCAGTCGAATAATCCAGTCGAATAAACCAGTCGTATAATCCAGTCGTATAAACCAGTCGAATAATCCAGTCGTATAAACCAGTCGAATAAACAAGTCGCTCAATATAAGCAACGGTGGCAGTGAACTAAGATAATATTTTATCAATTCATGCTCGTAGCTATAGCTGAAGGAGCCGGGACATTGGGTAGAGGCCGGGGGCCAGGGGCCTTCACAACTAGTTTCAAGTTCGAGTTTACGGGCAAAAGTAGTTTGATAAGTAATGTATTCAGACCATAGCTAAGCTATAACTGAAAGAGAGAGAGAGAGAGAGAGAGGGGGGAGGGAGGAATGGGGTTTAACGTCCACTCGACACAAAGTATGTCATTTCGGGACTAACATATGGCTTTTAATTTTATTTCAATAATTCGCTTGCGCGTAGGGGTCTTTAGCAGTTGGAGGAAACAGGAGGACCCGGAGAAAATCCATTAGTCTTAGCATCAGTCAAAAATTCAGTCGTATAATTCAGTCGTATAACTCAGTCGTATAACTCAGTCGTATAGTTCAGTCGTATAGTTCAGTCGTATAATTCAGTCGTATACTTCAGTCGAATAAACCAGTCGTATAATCCAGTCGTATAATCCAGTCGAATAATCCAGTCGTATAAACCAGTCGAATAAACAAGTCGCTCAATATAAGCAACGGTGGCAGTGAACTAAGATAATATTTTATCAATTCATGCTCGTAGCTATAGCTGAAGGAGCCGGGGGCATGGGGTAGACTCCGGGGGCCAGGGGCCTTCCCAACTAGTTTCAGCTATAGCTTAGCTATGGTCTGAATACCTTACTTGCCAAACTACTTTTGCCCGTAAAATCGAACTTGAAACTAGTTGGGAAGGCCCCTGGCCCCTGGCCTCTACCCCATGCCCCCGGCGCCTTCAGCTATGGCTACGCGCATGAATTGATAAAATATTATCTTAGTTCACTGCCACCGTTGCTTATATTGAGCGACTTTTTTATTCGACTGGTTTATACGACTGGTTTATACGACTGGTTTATACGACTGGATTATACGACTGGTTTATTCGACTGGATTATTCGACTGAAGTATACGACTGAATTATACGACTGAACTATGCGACTGAGTTGTACGACTGAACTATACGACTGAATTATACGACTGAACTATTTGACTGATGTTAAGACTAATGAAAACCTCCCCCACCCCCTCCCCCTTCTCTACCGACCTTCTGACTCCTTCATTTATGGGTGGGGGTGGGAGGTGATGGCCGAACGGTTTCCATGTGCTTGCTGTACCATGAAGCCTGTCATTGAGTCAACTGGCGTGGTTTCGAATACCTGGTTGTACGTGACAAGGAGAAGGGTCGTCTGACCAACTTCGTGGATTTTCTCCGGGTCCTCCTGTTTCCTCCAACTGCTTAAGACCCCTACGCGCAAGCGAATTATTGAAATAAAATTAAAAACTATACGACTGAACTATACGACTGAATTATACGACTGAACTATTTGACTGATATTAAGACTATTGAAAACCTCACCCACCCTCTCCCCCTTCCCTACCGAGCATCTGACTCCTTCATTCATGGGTGGGGGTGGGAGTTGATGGCCGAACGGTTTCCATGTGCTTGCTGTATCATGAAGCCTGTCATTGAGTCAACTGGCGTGGTTTCGAATACCTGGTTGTACGTGACAAGGAGAAGGGTCGCCTGACCAACTTCGTGGATTTTCTCCGGGTCCTCCTGTTTCCTCCAACTGCTTAAGACCCCTACGCGCAAACGATTTTTTGAAATAAAATTAAAAACCATATGTTAGTCCCGAAATGATATACTTTGTGTCGGGTGGACGTTAAACCCCGCCCGTCTGTCTGTCTGTCTGTCTGTCTGTCTGTCTGTCTGTCTGTCTGTCTGTCTGTCTGTCTGTCTGTCTGTCTGTCTGTCTGTCTGTCTGTCTGTCTGTCTGTCTGTCTGTCTGTCTGTCTGTCTGTCTGTCTGTCTGTCTGTCTGTCTGTCTGTCTGTCTGTCTGTCTGTCTGTCTGTCTGTCTGTCTGTCTGTCTGTCTGTCTGTCTGTCTGTCTGTCTGTCTGTCTGTCTGTCTGTCTGTCTGTCTGTCTGTCTGTCTGTCTGTCTGTCTGTCTGTCTGTCTGTCTGTCTGTCTGTCTGTCTGTCTGTCTGTCTGTCTGTCTGTCTGTCTGTCTGTCTGTCTCTCTCTCTCTCTCTCTCTCTCTCTCTCTCTCTCTCTCTCTCTCTCTCTCTCTCTCTCTCTCTCTCTTTTAGTTATAGCTTAGCTATGGTCTGAATACCTTACTTGCCAAACTACTTTTGCCCGTAAAAAATCGAACTTGAAACTAGTTGGGAAGGCCACTGGCCCCGGCCTCTACCCCATGCCCCCGGCTCCTTTAGCTATGGCTACGAGCATGAATTGATAAAATATTATCTCAGTTCACTGCCACCGTTGCTTATATTGAGCGACTTGTTTATTCGACTGGTTTATACGACTGGATTATTCGACTGGTTTATACGACTGGATTATACGACTGGTTTATTCGACTGGATTATTCGACTGAAGTATACGACTGAATTATACGACTGAACTATACGACTGAACTATACGACTGAGTTATACGACTGAACTATACGACTGACTTATACAACTGAACTATTTGACTGATGTTAAGGCTAATGAACACCTCCCCCCCCCCCTTCCCTACCGAGCTTCTGACTCCATCATTTATGGGTGGGGGTGGGAGTTGATGGCCGAACGCTTTCCATGTGCTTGCTGTATCATGAAGCCTGTCATTGAGTCAACTGGCGTGGTTTCGAATCCCTGGTTGTACGTGGCAAGGAGAAGGGTCGCATGACCAACTTCGTGGATTTTCTCCGGGTCCTCCTGTTTCCTGCAACTGCTTAAGACCCCTACGCGCAAGCGAATTATTGAAATAAAATTAAAAGCCATACGTTAGTCCCGAAATGACACACTTTGTGTCGAGTGGACGTTAAACCCCATTCATCTCTCTCTCTCTCTCTCTCTCTCTCTCTCTCTCTCAGTTATAGCTTAGCTATGGTCTGAATACCTTACTTATCAAACTACTTTTGCCCGTAAAATCGAACTTGAAACTAGCTGGGAAGGCTCCCGGCCTCTACCCCATGCCCCCGCCTCCTTCAGCTATGGCTACGAGCATGAATTGATAAAATATAATCTTAGTTCACTGCCACCGCTGCTTATATTGAGCGACTTGTTTATTCGACTGGTTTATACGACTGGATTATTCGACTGGATTATACGACTGGATTATACGACTGGTTTATTCGACTGGATTATTCGACTGAAGTATACGACTGAATTATACGACTGAACTATACGACTGAACTATACGACTGAGTTATACGACTGAACTATACGACTGACTTATACGACTGAACTATTTGACTGATGTTAAGGCTAATGAACACCTCCCCCACCCCCTCCCCCTTCCCTACCGAGCTTCTGACTCCATCATTTATGGGTGGGGGTGGGAGTTGATGGCCGAACGGTTTCCATGTGCTTGCTGTATCATGAAGCATGTCATTGAGTCAACTGGCGTGGTTTCGAATCCCTGGTTGTACGTTACAAGGAGAAGGGTCGCCTGACCAACTTCGTCGATTTTCTCCGGGTCCTCCTGTTTCCTCCAACTGCTTAAGACCCCTACGCGCAAGCGAATTATTGAAATAAAATTAAAAATCATACGTTAGTCCCGAAATAACATACTTTGTATCGAGTGGCCGTTAAACCCCATTCATCCCTCCCTCTCTCTCTCTCTCTCTCTCTCTTTCTCTCTCTCTTTCAGTTATAGCTTAGCTATGGTCTGAATACCTTACTTATCAAACTACTTTTGCCCGTAAAATCGAACTTGAAACTAGCTGGGAAGGCCCCCGGCCTCTACCCCATGCCCCAGCCTCCGTCAGCTATGGCTACGAGCATGAATTGATAAAATATAATCTTAGTTCACTGCCACCGCTGCTTATATTGAGCGACTTGTTTATTCGACTGGTTTATACGACTGGTTTATACGACTGGATTATACGACTGGTTTATTCGACTGGATTATTCGACTGAAGTATACGACTGAATTATACGACTGAACTATACGACTGAACTATACGACTGAGTTATACGACTGAACTATACGACTGACTTATACGACTGAACTATTTGACTGATGTTAAGGCTAATGAACACCTCCCCCACCCCCTCCCCCTTCCCTACCGAGCTTCTGACTCCATCATTTATGGGTGGGGGTGGGAGTTGATGGCCGAACGGTTTCCATGTGCTTGCTGTATCATGAAGCCTGTCATTGAGTCAACTGGCGTGGTTTCGAATCCCTGGTTGTACGTGACAAGGAGAAGGGTCGCCTGACCAACTTCGTGGATTTTCTCCGGGTCCTCCTGTTTCCTCCAACTGCTTAAGACCCCTACGCGCAAGCGAATTATTGAAATAAAATTAAAAATCATATGTTAGTCCCGAAATGACATACCTTGTATCGAGTGGACGTTAAACCCCATTCATCCCCCTCTCTCTCTCTCCCTCTCTCCCTCTCTCTCTCTTTCAGTTATAGCTTAGCTATGGTCTGAATACATTACTTATCAAACTACTTATGCCCGTAAACTCGAACTTGAAACTAGTTGGGAAGGCCCCTGGCCCCCGGCCTCTACCCCATGCCCCCGGCTCCTTCAGCTATAGCTACGAGCATGAATTGATAAGATATTATCTTAGTTCACTGCCACCGTTGCTTATATTGAGCGACTTGTTTATTCGACTGGTTTATACGACTGGATTATTCGACTGGTTTATACGACTGGATTATACGACTGGTTTATTCGACTGGATTATATGACTGAATTGTACGACTGAACTATACGACTGAACTATACGACTGAGTTATACGACTGAACTATACGACTGACTTATACGACTGAACTATTTGACTGATGTTAAGGCTAATGAACACCTCCCCCACCCCCTCCCCCTTCCCTTCCGAGCTTCTGACTCCATCATTTATGGATGGGAGTGGGAGTTGACAGCTGAACGGTTTCCATGTGCTTGCTGTATCATGAAGCCTGTCATTGAGTCAACTGGCGTGGTTTCGAATCCCTGGTTGTACGTGACAAGGAGAAGGGTCGCCTGACCAACTTCGTGGATTTTCTCCGGGTCCTCCTGTTTCCTCCAACTGCTAAAGACCCCTACGCGCAAGCGAATTATTGAAATAAAATTAAAAGCCATACGTTAGTCCCGAAATGACACACTTTGTGTCGAGTGGACGTTAAACCCCATTCATCCCTCTCTCTCTCTCTCTCTCTCTCTCTCTATCTCTCTCTCTCTCTTTCAGTTATAGCTTAGCTATGGTCTGAATACCTTACTTATCAAACTACTTTTGCCTGTAAAATCGAACTTGAAACTAGTTGGGAAGGCCCCTGGCCCCCGAACTCTACCCCGTGCCCCCGGCTCCTTCAGCTATGGCTACGAGCATGAATTGATAAAATATTATCTTAGTTCACTGCTACCGTTGCTTATATTGAGCGACTTGTTTATTCGACTGGTTTATACGACTGGATTATTCGACTGGATTATACGACTGGTTTATACGACTGGATTATACGACTGGTTTATTCGACTGGATTATTCGACTGAAGTATACGACTGAATTATACGACTGAACTATACGACTGAGTTATACGACTGAACTATACGACTAAATTATACGACTGAACTATTTGGCTGATGTTAAGACTAATGAAAACCTCCCCCACCCCCTCCCCCTTCTCTACCGAGCTTCTGACTCCTTCATTTATGTGTGGGGGTGGGAGGTGATGGCCGAACGGTTTCCATGTGCTTGCTGTACCATGAAGCCTGTGATTGAGTCAACTTGCGTGATTTCGAGTCCCTGGTTGTACGTGACAAGGAGAAGGGTCGCCTGACCAACTTCGTGGATTTTCTCCGGGTCCTCCTGTTTCCTCCAACTGCTTAAGACCCCTACGCGCAAACGAATTTTTGAAATAAAATTAAAAACCATGTTAGTCCCGAAATGATATACTTTGTGTCGGGTGGACGTTAAACCCCGCCCCTCTCTCTCAGTCTCTCTCTACTTCTCTCTCTCTCTCTCTCTCTCTCTCTCTCTCTCTCTCTCTCTTTTAGCTATAGCTTATCTATGGTCTGAATACCTTACTTGCCAAACTACTTTTGCCCGTAAAATCGAACTTGAAGCTAGTTGGGAAGGCCCCTGGCCCCCGGCTCCTTTAGCTATGGCTACGAGCATGAATGGATAAAATATTATCTCAGTTCACTGCCACTGTTGCTTATATTGAGCGACTTGTTTATTTGACTGGTTTATACGACTGGATTATTCGACTGGTTTATACGACTGGATTATACGACTGGTTTATTCGACTGAACTATACGACTGAACTATACGACTGAGTTATACGACTGAACTATACGACTGAACTATACGACTGAATTATACGACTGAACTATTTGACTGATATTAAGACTATTGAAAACCTCCCCCACCCCCTCCCCCTTCCATACCGAGCATCTGACTCCTTCATTCATGGGTAGGGGTGGGAGTTGATGGCCGAATGGTTTCCATGTGCTTACTGTATCATGAAGCCTGTCATTGAGTCAACTGGCGTGGTTTCGAATCCCTGGTTGTACGTGACAAGGAGAAGGGTCGCCTGACCAACTTCGTGGATTTTCTCCGGGTCCTCCTGTTTCCTCCAACTGCTTAAGACCCCTACGCGCAAGCAAATTATTGAAATAAAATTAAAAACCATATGTTAGTCCCGAAATTATATACTTTGTGTCGAGCGGACGTTAAACCTCGCCCTCTCTCTCTCTCTCTCTCTTTCAGCTATAGCTTAGCTATGGTCTGAATACCTTACTTGCCCCAAACTACTTTTGCCCGTAAAATCGAACTTGAAACTAGTTGGGAAGGCCCCTGGTCCCCGAACTCTACTCCATGCCCCCGGCTCCTTCAGCTATGGCTACGAGCATGAATTGATAAAATATTATCTTAGTTCACTGCCACCACTGCTTATATTGAGCGACTTGTTTATTCGACTGGTTTATACGACTGGATTATTCGACTGGTTTATACGACTGGATTATACGACTGGTTTATACGACTGGATTATACGCCTGGTTTATTCGACCGGATTATTCGACTGAAGTATACGACTGAATTATACGACTGAACTATGCGACTGAGTTATACGACTGAACTATACGACTGAATTATACGACTGAACTATTTGACTGATGTTAAGACTAATGAAAACCTCCCCCACCCCCTCCCCCTTCTCTACCGACCTTCTGACTCCTTCATTTATGGGTGGGGGTGGGTGGTGATGGACGAACGGTTTCCATGTGCTTGCTGTATCATGAAGCCTGTCATTGAGTCAACTGGCGTGGTTTCGAATACCTGGTTGTACGTGACAAGGAGAAGGGTCGCCTGACCAACTTCGTGGATTTTCTCCGGGCCCTCCTGTTTCCTCCTACTGCTTAAGACCCCTACGCGCAAACGAATTATTGAAATAAAATTAAAAACCATATGTTAGTCCCGAAATGACATACTTTGTGTCGAGTGGACGTTAAACTCCATTCCCCTCTCTCTCTCTCTCAGTTATAGCTTAGCTATGGTCTGAAAACCTTACTTGCCAAACTACTTTTGCCCGTAAAATCGAACTTGAAACTAGTTGGGAAGGCCCCTGGCCCCCGGCCTCTACCCCATGCCCCCGGCCTCTACCCCATGCCCCCGGCTCCTAAAGCTATGGCTACGAGCATGAATTGATAAAATATAATGTTAGTTCACTGCCACCGCTGCTTATATTGAGCGACTTGTTTATTCGACTGGTTTATACGACTGGATTATTCGACTGGTTTATACGACTGGATTATACGACTGGTTTATTCGACTGGTTTATTCGACTGGATTATTCATCCCTCTCTCTCTCTCTCTCTCTATCTATCTCTCTCTCTCTTTCAGTTTTAGCTTAGCTATGGTCTGAATACCTTACTTATCAAACTACTTTTGCCTGTAAAATCGAACTTGAAACTAGTTGGGAAGGCCCCTGGCCCCCGAACTCTACCCCGTGCCCCCGGCTCCTTCAGCTATGGCTACGAGCATGAATTGATAAAATATTATCTTAGTTCACTGCTACCGTTGCTTATATTGAGCGACTTGTTTATTCGACTGGTTTATACGACTGGATTATTCGACTGGATTATACGACTGGTTTATACGACTGGATTATACGACTGGTTTATTCGACTGGATTATTCGACTGAAGTATACGACTGAATTATACGACTGAACTATACGACTGAGTTATACGACTGAACTATACGACTAAATTATACGACTGAACTATTTGGCTGATGTTAAGACTAATGAAAACCTCCCCCACCCCCTCCCCCTTCTCTACCGAGCTTCTGACTCCTTCATTTATGTGTGGGGGTGGGAGGTGATGGCCGAACGGTTTCCATGTGCTTGCTGTACCATGAAGCCTGTGATTGAGTCAACTTGCGTGATTTCGAGTCCCTGGTTGTACGTGACAAGGAGAAGGGTCGCCTGACCAACTTCGTGGATTTTCTCCGGGTCCTCCTGTTTCCTCCAACTGCTTAAGACCCCTACGCGCAAACGAATTTTTGAAATAAAATTAAAAACCATGTTAGTCCCGAAATGATATACTTTGTGTCGGGTGGACGTTAAACCCCGCCCCTCTCTCTCAGTCTCTCTCTCTCTCTCTCTCTCTCTCTCTCTCTCTCTCTCTCTCTCTCTCTCTCTCTCTCTTTTAGCTATAGCTTATCTATGGTCTGAATACCTTACTTGCCAAACTACTTTTGCCCGTAAAATCGAACTTGAAGCTAGTTGGGAAGGCCCCTGGCCCCCGGCTCCTTTAGCTATGGCTACGAGCATGAATTGATAAAATATTATCTCAGTTCACTGCCACTGTTGCTTATATTGAGCGACTTGTTTATTTGACTGGTTTATACGACTGGATTATTCGACTGGTTTATACGACTGGATTATACGACTGGTTTATTCGACTGAACTATACGACTGAAGTATACGACTGAGTTATACGACTGAACTATACGACTGAACTATACGACTGAATTATACGACTGAACTATTTGACTGATATTAAGACTATTGAAAACCTCCCCCACCCCCTCCCCCTTCCATACCGAGCATCTGACTCCTTCATTCATGGGTAGGGGTGGGAGTTGATGGCCGAATGGTTTCCATGTGCTTACTGTATCATGAAGCCTGTCATTGAGTCAACTGGCGTGGTTTCGAATCCCTGGTTGTACGTGACAAGGAGAAGGGTCGCCTGACCAACTTCGTGGATTTTCTCCGGGTCCTCCTGTTTCCTCCAACTGCTTAAGACCCCTACGCGCAAGCAAATTATTGAAATAAAATTAAAAACCATATGTTAGTCCCGAAATTATATACTTTGTGTCGAGCGGACGTTAAACCTCGCCCTCTCTCTCTCTCTCTCTTTCAGCTATAGCTTAGCTATGGTCTGAATACCTTACTTGCCCCAAACTACTTTTGCCCGTAAAATCGAACTTGAAACTAGTTGGGAAGGCCCCTGGTCCCCGAACTCTACTCCATGCCCCCGGCTCCTTCAGCTATGGCTACGAGCATGAATTGATAAAATATTATCTTAGTTCACTGCCACCACTGCTTATATTGAGCGACTTGTTTATTCGACTGGTTTATACGACTGGATTATTCGACTGGTTTATACGACTGGATTATACGACTGGTTTATACGACTGGATTATACGACTGGTTTATTCGACCGGATTATTCGACTGAAGTATACGACTGAATTATACGACTGAACTATGCGACTGAGTTATACGACTGAACTATACGACTGAATTATACGACTGAACTATTTGACTGATGTTAAGACTAATGAAAACCTCCCCCACCCCCTCCCCCTTCTCTACCGACCTTCTGACTCCTTCATTTATGGGTGGGGGTGGGTGGTGATGGACGAACGGTTTCCATGTGCTTGCTGTATCATGAAGCCTGTCATTGAGTCAACTGGCGTGGTTTCGAATACCTGGTTGTACGTGACAAGAAGAAGGGTCGCCTGACCAACTTCGTGGATTTTCTCCGGGTCCTCCTGTTTCCTCCTACTGCTTAAGACCCCTACGCGCAAACGAATTATTGAAATAAAATTAAAAACCATATGTTAGTCCCGAAATGACATACTTTGTGTCGAGTGGACGTTAAACTCCATTCCCCTCTCTCTCTCTCTCAGTTATAGCTTAGCTATGGTCTGAAAACCTTACTTGCCAAACTACTTTTGCCCGTAAAATCGAACTTGAAACTAGTTGGGAAGGCCCCTGGCCCCCGGCCTCTACCCCATGCCCCCGGCCTCTACCCCATGCCCCCGGCTCCTAAAGCTATGGCTACGAGCATGAATTGATAAAATATAATCTTAGTTCACTGCCACCGCTGCTTATATTGAGCGACTTGTTTATTCGACTGGTTTATACGACTGGATTATTCGACTGGTTTATACGACTGGATTATACGACTGGTTTATTCGACTGGTTTATTCGACTGGATTATTTGACTGAAGTATACGACTGAATTATACGACTGAATTATACCACTGAACTATACGACTGAACTATACGACTGAATTATACGAATGAACTATTTGACTGATGTTAAGACTAATGAAAACCTCCCCCATCCCCTCCGCCTTCCCTACCGAGCTTCTGACTCCTTCATTTATGGGTGGGGGTGGGAGTTGATGGCCGAACGGTTTCCATGTGCTTGCTGTATCATGAAGCCTGTCATTGAGTCAACTGGCGTGGTTTCGAATCCCTAGTTGTACGTGAAAAAGGAGAAGGGTCGCCTGACCAACTTCGTGGATTTTCTCCGGGTCCTCCTGTTTCCTCCAACTGCTTAAGACCCCTACGCGCAAACGAATTATTGAAATAAAATTAAAAACCATATGTTAGTCCTGAAAAGACATACTTTGTGTTGAGCGCACGTTAAACCCCATTCCTCTCTCTCTTTCTCTCTGTCTTTCAGTTATAGGGTTGCTATGGTCTGAATGCCTTACGTACAAAACTACTTTTGCCCGTAAAATGGAACTTGAAACTAGTTGGGAAGGCCCCTGGCCCCCGGCTCCTTCAGCTATGGCTACGAGCATGAATTGATAAAATATAATCTTAGTTCACTGCCACCGCTGCTTATATTGAGCGACTTGTTTATACGACTGGTTTATACGACTGGATTATACGACTGGTTTATACGACTGGTTTATTCGACTGGATTATTCGACTGAAGTATACGACTGAACTATACGACTGAGCAGTGGCGGCGCCAAGGGGGGGCAAGGGGGGGCATTTGCCCCCCCAAAAATCTTGCCTGCCCTCTGTTTGCCCCCCCAATAATTTTCGGGAAAAAAATGTCTGAAATGCTACCTGGCTGCATTCTATTTTACAAAATATAGTGGCGAAAATATTCATTCACTTTGAGTCACTCTTACTCCGCCCGCTCGACACTTTCTTCTCTGATCGGATAAACTAGTGATTTGGCGACAGGCGGTATCTGTTAAGCTCTATTTATCTCGACGATCAATGCCTGAAATACTGCCAGACTGCATTTCGGGCTGTCTACTTTTCAAATTTTCGTTGAGGTTCGCAAGTCTGTTTATTTCACAAAATATAGTGGCGAAAATATTCATTCACTTTGAGTCACTCACTCCGCCCGTTTGTCACTTTCTTCTCTGGTCGGATAAACTAGTAATTTGGCGACAGGCGGTATCTTTATCTCGACGATCAATGTCTGAAATACTGCCAGACTGCATTTCGGGCAGTCTACTTTTCAAATTATTGCGGACTTCATTGAGTTTCATGTGACACTTTCCTCCCTAGGGTCGGAAAGACTAGCGATCAGGCCAGAGGTGACATCCGATCAGCTCTATTTATCTCTACGATCGGTGCCTGAATACTGTCAGGCAGCATTTCCAACAGTCTATTTTTCAAAATTTTCTTGGGGACTCGCTACTTTAGCGCACACAAAGGTACTTCGTTGATGTTCGCAAGTCCGTTCGTTTGCCATTTTGGTCTCCGATCGTATAAACTAGTGATCAGGCTACGGACAGTATGTGGTCAGATTTATTTATCTCGACGATCGGTGCCTGACTGAATACGCTGTCAGAGAGCATTTCCGAAAGTCTATTTTTCAAAATTTTCTCGGGGAGGTCCCCTATACCCTCCATAAATACTCCCGACATTGGCGCTCTAAGGTGGGATTCGTTGAGTCCGTTCGTTTGACACTTTACCTCAACGGCCATTGCCTGAAATACTGCCAGGCTGCATTTTTGGCAGCCTGTTTTTCAAAATTTTCTGGGGGAGACCCCCCCCCCCTTAGTTGATACTCGTGCCTTTGCCCCCTTAACCTTGGACATTGCCCCAGCTTTGCCCCTCCAACCACCGACGGCTGGCGCCGCCACTGCGACTGAGTTATACGACTGGGCTATTTGACTGATGTTTAGAATGATAAGACCTTCTCCACCCCCTTCCCTACCGAGCGCCTGACTCCTTCAGTAATGGGGGTGGGGTGGATGGCTGAATGGTTTGCAGGTGCTCGCTGTATCATGAAGCATGGGACACAGACTACTACACTAGCTCTTTCTAGCACGGCCATTGTTTATGTTTATGTTTTCAGTCGATGACATCAGTCGTTGACCTTTAACCCGAATTTGATGACCTTACTCGCTAAGAGTGGTCAACAGGTTGTTTAGGGGATTGCTATTGAAGAAAAATCTCAATAAAGTTTTGATTTCAATTGTCAGATTTGAACTTCGGGGAAAATAAACAAAATAGACAAAAACGATTTCAGGAAATTTGAGTTAGTGCGTTTTTTATTTACGTCAAACAAACTATTCCCAAATTTTAACCCAACCATCGACCGAATTTGCTGACTGGAAATCCGTGTGGTACTTAGGGGTAATTGTGATATTTATGGAATTTTGACGAATTATTATTCTTTAATCGTGTGGTAAGTTGATTAATGATAATCGTGAACCGATGAACGAATTCTTTTAGAAGTTATTTAAAGCGATTACATATATTATTCCGATTGCAGGTTTTCAACAACAGAAGAAACGTTTTCGAAATTTTGTTTTACTAAAAATGTAAATTTTTATCTGTCGTACCCCCCTTTCCGGGCCTTCATTAAATAGGCCTAATAAACTAATTTTGTCCCGTATGAACAACCTGCCTTTTAAGCCTACACAGACAGTATAAGCTTAGCTTAGTTAAAAATTGGATAGTAATGTAATGGGAATATTTTGAAAATCTCAGTCAAATTACTTCAGTCAAAGTCGAGAAATACCCTTTTTAAAATCTTGTAAATTCTAGCCTTGATATAATTTTCAAACTATATTTTTCCAGATATATATAAATAAAGGTTGCAGAGGAAATGGAAGCTGACGAGACGTTAAAACAGCAGTTTAAACTCTTACAAGATCAACAACAATTAAAATTACTGCGCCGAAAACAGATGAAAGAAGAAAAGGAAAACTCCTCAAATAATTCTACTAAAAATAAATCTTTCGGTATTGATGACAATTTAGACTTGAAGGTGAGATTACATGTGGTACATTTTACCTGTTTTTGATGACTTTGAGTTTGAAGGACTAATAGTAATACATTAGTTGTAATGACCTAGTTTGTGTTGAGAGGCTGTCCAACCTCGTGGGCTTTCTACAGGTCCCCTGTTTTCCTGCCACATCTGAAGACCCCAACGTGCCAGCTTATTATTGGAGAGAGAGAGAGAGAGAAATGGGGTTTAACGTCCACTCGACACAACCTAATTATTGGAATATATAACCTACATGTAGCTATGTTGAGTGGGTGTTAAATGTCTGTGTCCATATGGGGGTTGGATGGCCGAATGGTTAGCGTATCATTGAGTCTCTCCAGTTTCCTCCCACCGTTAAAGACACCTACGCTCAATAAAATTGTTAGTCCCAAAATGACCTTGTTTGTGTCCAGTGGATGATAAACCTTATTTCTCTCTCTATCTCTCTCTCTTACACATATCTTGAATTGAAAATAAACATTATCTTATTACAATTAAACGCTTTTCCGTTCCATTCTAATAAAAATCCTAATCATATATGCCATTGAAATTTACCCCCTTCCATTTTACATTATCATATTTATCCTAATCCTATAATTTTTCAGATTGAGAAGAACATTGGTTCTAATTACATATCAGAGGAATTGGTGGAACATCTTAATACTCAAATTAGGGTTAGTTATAATGTGACTTCTTTTTTCTGTCTCAACGCTTGTTTTCTTTTACTACATTGAATCTTGACAGTTGGAATTCGATATAAAAGTAGGCCTTAGTCTCGCTGCCTGGTTAAAATTTCCTCCATGTAGCACACTGTATGGCGTATGCTCGTCTTCGATATATTGTTAGTCCAGTTCAAAGCAGAACAGTAGGACTTTAAACACCAATTCATTTTATTTTGCATCCTGTGTGTCCATCTTCATTAGCCCGATTGGTGCAAAAAAAGAAGGCATTAACCCTTAATGCCGCAAAACAGGCTTGACGTTGTATCGCATATACCCGAAATGACGGTTTTACGGCTTGAGGCGTGTCAAACTCCAATTACGTTGACGTCATAATTAATATGACGTCGACTGTAAATCCTGGGAGGGACGTGCAACACCTCATGTATAGGCAGTGTTCAAAGGGTTAAACCCTAGTCTGTCATTTGTAATCTTCCATTTTTTATACAGTTTCACTGGCAATTGATAGAAATAAGATAACAGTCATGGCACAGCTGTCTTAAACAGATTGATCTCATAGCACACTGCATCACGTGAACCCATCTACATTACTTAGCATTAAACCTGGAGTTTCATTTGTAATCTTCCATATTTTTACAGCCTTAGGAAGTTTGTTATTTTCTTGATTTTCTTGTTGTTTTTTTTTATTGTATACTAGTATAGTTATTATTGATTTTATTTTGTGTAGGAATTACGTGATGAAAATGGTCGTTGTTATAAATTGTTGAGTGAAAGAGAATTTGAAATAAAACAGTTGAAGAAGAAGAAGATTGAAGAGAAATCAGCTTTATCCGGTGAGTAATCAATTCTTGTTTCAAAAGGGGTGGGAGATCAAATGGTCTAACACAGAGGTGTCAAATTCTTTTACTTAAATAACAATAAGAGTTATGCCCCTTCTGACAAGAAAAATTTTGAAATCCCATCACTGTGTCAAACTCATTTCGATTCAGGGGCCACATAAACTAATACTTTACATCGAGTGGGCCGGAAATACATCATTTATTTGAAATTTATTCTGCTGGCCACATTTGAACCCTTGGGGATGGCCGAATGGTTAGCACGTGTGCATCGTATCAGAAAGTCTGTCATTGAGTCGATTGGCGTTGTTTCTAAAGTTTTAAATTCAGTTAATTCAGTTCTAATCAAATTTCATTGAAGTAGAAGCACAATGAATTATTTATTGCACGTTTATTGCATATATTTGACACTTGTCACTTGTCACCAATTAACACATTTGACTCTTTACAGATTTTTTTGTAAATTAAAGCCACTGATTAAAGTTGGTATTCTTTGGCAATATTTGATTTTTCACAGCTTTCACACTATTACTTTTAAGAAATTGAAATCACACAACAAAGAAGTGTTGATATTTTTCTTTTAATTATCGGAAAATATCTGTATTTTAAGGCGTAGAGGTAACAAATGAAACTGCAGCGACAAAGATTGTTGAATTATCCAAGAAAGTTCGAGAATTGACATCAGAACTTGAATCGGAAAAAACTAAAAACAAACAAATTGGTAAAAAATGTCATGATTTACAGACACAGGTAATTCTAATATACCCTTCAAACGGTTATTTTTAAAGTAGTTCAAAATCGCTGGGGCTTTAAAACAGGATCGTGTTGCGTTCACATTGTCCACACGCATTATAAGCAAAACCAGTTTAACTGTTCTGACCTCTTTGGTCGAGGGGTAGAGTTAGATATAGAGCTTCAAAGTTACCAATTCCAGATGAAAGTTAGGGACGGGGGGGCAAGTCAAGTCAAGTGATTGCATGCGTTTCAGATAATAATGTCTGTTATTGAGTAAAGAGGCGTGGTTTGTTTCTATTCTTGAGAGTCACCTTCCTAACCTCATGCCTTCCAGTTTTCTATGCGCAATTTAACAAGAATTGTACCACATATTAGTCCTAAAACAATCTAGTTTGTGTTGAGTGGACATCAAAGGTTATTTCTTCCTCTTTCCCAAACGTACTAGGTTTAGATATCTATATGTCAACTTTCTGGATGAAAGATAGTGCCATAAATTGTACCGTCAAGTTAATAATACTATTAACTGATTTTTTTATTTATGACTGATTCCTAAGCACTGCTCATCTGATTCTTGAACTTGGGAGCGGCGTCTATTGAAAAATAGTCTAGGCTCTATCAATTCAAGTATGATTTTCATGAAACTTGGCATACTTAATCCTTGGACAATTGTGTATTGATTGACAGACTTTGATGACCTCACAATTCCCAGACGGCTGCGACGGTGTCATACTGAGTTTCTGGCCCATGTACTACTACAGTTTTTGTTATTTTAGATTTCAGCGATTCCAGAAGAAGCCAGGAATACATTTGGTTCAGCAAGTACATTTCGATCTATTTATTCGGATAATGACCGGGTAAATATAGTTTATATTTGTTGACTTCCTATATTTTCTAATTGTAGGGAAATTAGTTGACTTATCACGGTAACCTGGTTATCATTTAATCTTTAAATATCCTGAACGTACTGGCTACCTCAAAGGGTTTTTTTCCTCAACCTGAGTCCAAACCACCCCTCCAATATCTTTCTATAATGACCCTTGTTGTGTGCTAGACAGGGTATGCATATTATTCCTAGAACACCCACTGGCACTTCTTATAATACATAGGACACTATTCTATGGCATACAATTACCACCGGTTGTACGTGACAAGGAGTGGGGTCGCTTGTCTAACCTTGTGGATTTTCTCTGAGTCCTACGGCTCCTTCCCAATGCTAAAGACCCCTAAGCACTAACTAATTATTGAAATAAAATTGAACCATATGTGAGTCCCAAAATAACCTACTTTGTGTTGTTAAACCTCTCTCCCTCTCCACCTCTCTCTCTCTCATACAATTACTGTTAGTACAAAGTCATGTTTGGATTCCATTTTCCCGTCCTTTAAAGTAGAAATACACAAGGTCCTTTAAAGTAGAAATACACAAGGTCCTTTAAACTAGAAATACACAAGGTCTTTTAAACTAGAAATACACAAGATACAATTATGTGGAATTCAATAACTCATATTTACTAATTAGCAATGTTTCAAATAGTATTCTTCTCATTTGATTGATAAAGATTAGAAAATATTGTTTAAAAGTTGCTTAAAGAATAAAAGTAATTGTAGCCCAAAATGGAAATTTCATGGATTGTGATTAGTTGAAAAGTGGTGACGAATAGATCACTGCGCGATAAGCGGTATCAAATGAACAATAACAGTCCTCTAACTTCTCAACATAAGGTGTGTATATATCTCTTAATTATGTTCCATAGATTCCAATTTGATTACTTACTATATTAGTGACACAATTCCCATATCATAATTTCAAACAGCTGACTGGATCTGTAATATTGTCATCCATTTTGTAGGAACAAGCTGAGTTGGACGTTAAAGCGTTACAAGATAAGTTAAAACAAACAGAATCAAAAGTTGCTGAATTCAGAAACCAGTCGTCACAGTTAAAGCAAGATCTCAAGATAGCACACAAGGTATATTCTTATAAATATAAATAAGAACCCAAACATTCAGCATCATCGATTCCAGTATTGGCCGAGAAAGTTCATCCAGATTTTCCGGCGTGGTTTCCCTTTAGTGATGCAGGACGGAGGGCCTAACAAGGACATGTCTAGTCATTCGGATGGGATGAAAAACATTGGCATGCACGTAAAATATCCCTTACCATCAGAAGGACTAGGTAGGCTACAGTTCTTGTCGTATCTTATTTCCTGAATCAATAGGGTAACCATCCTGGAAAATGCCAGGGAACTTTAACGACCAATACAGATATTGGATCCTTCACTTACATATTTAAATGGTAGACAATCCCCAGCGTAAAATCTTTGTTAAATTTTTCATATTGATTTTTTATGTTTTAATGTATTGCAGGTTTTAAATCAAGAAGTCGGAGAGAATGTAAATATACAGAATTTATTATCTGGTAATACAAACTGGCGAGGTCGAGCTCAACAAATTCTCTTACTACAGAAAAAGGTAAATTATAAAGTTTATTATCTGGTAATAAAAACTGGCGAGGTTGAACAAAAGGTAATTTGTAATAATTATTATATGATAATTAAAATTGTATATTGGTTACAGGTAAAATGGTTTGTTGTTACAGATACAAGGGTTGGTTACATGTAGACGCAGGGGCTGATCCAGGAATATTTACGAGTTTGCCAGACGGAGGGGGTTTGCCAGGATCACATTGTTGTTCAATTTCATTAATGCAAAGCATTAATTGTTATATCATACATGTCTATATCATTATTTCACACTTTGAATGCTAATCCCAGGTAGAAGGTTTTGTTAATTTGTCTACTAATTACAGGTAGAAGAGTTAAAGCAGCAGGTGTCACCATCTAAATCTCGAGATGAAGATGACCTGGAGAATGAACTGATGGGAAGAACGTCATCTACGCGTCGTCGTAACCAGGATGATAAATATCGCGAAGAATTGAGGAAATATGATAAAGAGAAGAAAGAGGCCCAAGAGGTACAGTCGGTTATTTAAAAAAGATCTTGATCATAGCTATTAGTTTGATTTGATATATATATATACGTTAATTGCTTGCAATGTCTATACTGTTTATTACGTTTTCAAGCATTGAATGGAATGATGACTAATTTTCTTGTGGAAACTGGTTTGTGTCAAGTGGAAGTTAAACCCTATTTCTCTCCCTCTTTTTCTCTTTAACCCTTCCTGCGCTGATCCCGACTATAGTCGGGAGAATTTTGTAGTCCGTCAGAGCGGCTCCCGACTATAGTCGGGAAGTTTATTTGACCTCATTTACTCCCCTGTAAAAGCATGGTTTTATCCTTAGATGGTGTTTAACACGTGTTTTTATTACGAGGGGGGTTCCTATATTGACGGAACAACCATCAACAGTCAGAACAGCTGAGTAATGGCGTCCTCCACAACAAAAAGACTTCGGCTGAATTTGGCCGTGAGTTCCGATGCCGATGACGTCACGCCTATTTTGGATTCGGGTACTGACTATACTACACTTGGGGTCCCGTCTTTTGATGAAAATTCAGATGTTTGTCACCAAATAAAGACCAAAAAAAGGAAGACTTCTCAAGGGGAAATTATTCGTCTACTTTTATGCTGCCGCGCACGTAAATCGCTGCCAACATAAACGTATACATGAAAGGGTCAAATTGGTTACTATGGCAACCGTAAGGTGAATATTTTGGTAAATATTATTGTTATTTTCCAAAAATTTATTTTTATTTTATTGTTTATAAAATTCGTGCACTGATGATTTTTATATTTGTGTTATCTACAAAAAAAAAAAATGTCAATACTGCTCGTTTTGATTTTATTATTTTGAGAAAAAAACATTATTATCACAATTTAGTGCCTTTCCCCCCAAAAAACTATACTATTCTTACAAAACAGATATTTATCATGCTAATAATCCATGTAGCTTTATTCCTGCACATCTTGATTTTTTTAATGGCAAGAAAATATCAAATATTTCATTTATGACAATAATATGGCAGCCATTTTGAAACATAGTGGTAACCATGGTAACCATAAAAGCTAAACCGAAAATATGCAAAAACCACAAGTCATATACAATTTATATACATCTGCCATTTTACAGTTGTGGTCGCATTCATATTCAAGTTATTAAGGTTTTTTCACAACAGGGTCTAAAACTTGACTTTTACTCAATATGTGCATAGCTCTCTATGGGTATGAAGTGGTTAGCTCAGGAAGGGTTAATAATTTTGATCAAGAATAAAATGAAATGATGACTTATTTTGTTGCAGAAACTGGTGAATGAATTCAAAGCTCTAGAAAATGATCATACTGCTTTAAAATCAAAAATGGAAGCCGCTAAGGCAAGGTAGGTTTCTGTTTTTCCACATTTAGAGATATTAACCATTCTTTTGATCTTCTTTATAAAGGATGAGAATTCTGTCTGAATATTATAAAATACAATATGGAGAATATATTCTAATTTACCAGTTTGGGATATTCTTTCCTCTGCAGTGGCCAAGTGATCGAGTAAGACAATGGTCCCAGTTTTAATTTCATTTTTGATCGAAATAGTTCTTCAATATTTGCAATTTAATCATCTATGAGCTTTGGGCAGCAGATCGGATCCTAATCAAGTAAATATCACAGGCTAGCAATGACATTGAGAGTTGATTATGATGTGGATAAGTTAATTAATGTCTAAAAAAGATAACATTTCAGGCCAACAGAAAGACCTGCAATAGGCAGATTTAGTTCTGGCATAATGTATGTCTAAGCAATGTCAGTGACAGTTTTCCATGATTGATTATTTGTTATAATATTTTGGTTTTGTTTAAGAAATAAATTTATATGTTTTGTTTTAGAAATAAAGTTTTAGCCACAGAAATGAAGTCTATAAAACAACAAATGGCGACTTTATTAGAAAAGGGTAAAAATGATGATGAATTAATTCAAGCTTTAATGGTGAGTAAAACATGTTTTATTTATAGAGGGCTGTATTATAAGGCCTGTCATTGAGTCAACCTCGTGGGTTTTTCTCCGGGTCCTCCGGTTTCCTGTCACTGCTAAAGACTCCTATGCGCAAGCGAATTATTGTTAACAGCAGCTCTGGAGTTCAGTCCCAGTGCTGACAGATAAAGTTCAACAACATTGTTAAGTGGGTGTTCCTAATGCCAATGGTGCAGAAATAGGGCCTGGCCAGGAACAGTGTTAAAGATACATTATGGGAGATTTTTACAAGGAGTTAGCCATTCTTGCTATAACAGTTCAAAAATAGATGCTCAAACAAGAATATATTGAAAATTTCAGTCAAATTACTTTATCCTGAACAAAGTTGTTACCACTATAATTTTTTACTAGAAATAGTAGTTAAATTTCATCGACACCGTTTTCCCATTATGGCCGATTGTTGATTGACAGGCGTTAACTCCACCTATATAGTCTCGATTATCAAGTAATGTTTACACTGACTAGTACCGATAGCGTATTCGGTTTGAGACAGGACTGCAATTCAATTCGTATACATTTATTTTTTACTATAAATTAGAATTAAGACTTTTAATATATAGATAAGAAGAGAAAGTCTGCGATAGGATATTAAAGTTTGAAAGGAATGGGCCAAATCAACGAGGCAGTATTGTAAATAAATTATAATAAATAGCCGACTTCTTGCGTTGCCTGCGTGTACTCTTTTGTACTTCAGGTAGGCCTAAGCGACTCCCTAAGCAGACGAATAGAAAACAGTCCGGAAGTATGATGACGTCAACGTCACGGAGAAGCCCCTCCCACGACGCCATAGTGATTAAATCGGTCGACGAAATCCTGTTTTAATCCGAGCCCAATCCAAGCCATCCGTAGGTCTACAGAGTTAATTTTGGGCTTGTTATTTAAATAAAGATCTAATTGATAATTTCTATGACTTCTGAGGCCCAAAGGAAGACCGACAAAAGTCAGTTTTTGCTCTCCCATAATGTATGTTTAAGTCACTCGGGGCCCTGTGTACACGTACAAGAACTCTAGTGATGGTAGTTGTTTTAGCACCGCTGTCCTGGTAAAATTTCCATAGGACAGTGCCCGTCTTAATTAGCTCATAAGGAGCAAATAAGTTGGGCATTAAACCCCCTTTTTTTGTCATTTTGTTTTATATATTTACAGCGACAACAGAGTCAGTTGAAAGAAATGTTAGACTCGTCCAACTTGCATCAGAAACAGAATAATCTGAATCAACAAGACATGTTGAACGAGCTGTCAATCAAATCTCAACAAGATCATAATATCGTGGAACAACTCAAAACTATCGTCGCAGAAAAAGAATTTAAGGTTCATAGACTGGAGGAAGAAATAAATTCTTTAAAATTACAGGTAACAATAACAAGTTTATTGTAACGTTCGTCTTCTCTACGCACTCTTCAAACATAGATACGGTAATGAGATGTTGGGTTTTATCCGGGTTTTCTAGTTCCCCCCTAAAGACTCTGCTAAAGACCTCCATGGGGTATGGATGTCCAAGTTTTTTTTGTGAATTTAGTCATCTTTAGGCGCTTTCGGAATATAGATAAGATTACGAGACATAGATGGAAATTGTCTGCCTTACTTCATAGCTTTTAGCTGGGTTCTATAGTTTAATCCCATTTCTAATGACACTTGCATAACATGAAGGCCAACTTCGCAAATGAATTTTTGAAAAATAAAATAAAATGCTGTATTTTAATATAGAAATGATCTAGTTTATGTATAGAGTGAACATGAAACCCTCCTTTTGAGAAGAAACTGAGCTGGGTTCAATTACTGACATGGGTTTTGTTGGAGAATAGGCAAAATTCTCTTTCCTGATTTAATACACATGACGATATAAAAATCGTGCATCAGTTTCAAACTAGCTGACATTTTATGATGATAAGATGATAACCAGGCCTGGAAATAAAGGTTTTAGATGTCAGCCACTAATTGAAATAGTAACTGACATTTTCAACTTGGTGCCGGACATGTATTGATAATATCAATAAAAAAGACAAATCAGTGCCAGACAAAATGACAGGCACCAGAGGTTTTGTGTCTGACAACGCCTGAATCTGTGCCTGACATTGTCAGTGACAGGTGCCTTATTTCCAGGCTTGATGATAAACTGTGTTCCTTCGTCCTTCAATGTGATAATTTTCTTGTTTCAGCACCTGCAGAAAATACAAGATGAAGGCAGATCAAACATTTCAAATACATCGCGACCATTCACGTCCACCAATCACGACAATCTGGTCTTACAATCTGTCACGCCACCTGGTACTGGGTCAAGGTAAACTTCTCTTTTATTTAACAGGCATGCCCCATTCACAGTCTGTAATATGAACATGCCCCGCCGGCCCACAGTTTTCATTCTGTGTTAGATCTCTGCATTTGCAGAGAAAGTTTATCAGGATTTTACGACATGGTTTCCACTTGTCAGTGGTGCAGGACAGCTGTCTAGTCATTCAGATGGCACGAAAAACTGAGGACCAATGTATTCATTGGCATGCATGCAAAAGATCCCTGGGCAGTTGGAACTCGTATAAGAGTTGGCCGTAGCACACTGTATGGCGTATGTTTCTGTTCAATAGCCCAGACGGAGCAGAACAGTAGGACGTTAAACCCCAGTTCATTTTGTTTATTATTTTCCGTTTGAAATATTATATAATCAACCCAATGAAACATGATGGCCTTTACAGTGAAACACTATAACACACTAAATATGAATTTGTGCTTTTTGACTTCCACCATTTTCCCTAACCGCCATTTTCAGTGCCCCTTAATTCTCGAAAATTATTGCTTGTACATGTATCTGTATATATTTATATTGTAGACGTGACGAACGTCCTCCTACTGTAGCTGGTCGAGTTGAAAGTGCCAGATCATTACCATCACGATCATCAGTCCGACCACCATCTGCTAGGTAATACGATTTATACTTCTATTCACAGGATGTTCTAGGTTTCAAGTCAAGTCTCCTGGATTTAGGGCTCACCAAAGTCACAATTATAAAGCATAATATATGTGGGTTGGGTGATCGTGCTTTATTAACCAAATACACCGGGGGTCGTAGTCAACAGTGGGTGTGGCTCCAAGGGTGATTGTGCTTTTATTGGATCTCTTAATTTTTGAATTACCAAAGCAAACAATATTCTGGTGTTTTATTTGTAACACATTGATTTTATATTTTCCAGCCACGTTTCATCGAATCAAGAGACTGAAGTGTTACAGTATCAATGCCAGGAATATAAAATATTGATGCAAACAGCAGATGTGGAGAAAGAGAAACTAGCAGAACTGGTCAAAATATTACAAAAACGGTATTATATCTTTATCTTGATAAAAGATTCATTAAATTCTGGGGAGTTGGATGGTTGAATGGTTAGCATGTGTGCGCTGTATCATTAGGTCTGTCAATGCGTTATCTAGCGTGGTTTCCATTTCACGATTGTATTTGACAAGGAGTAGGGTCGCCTGTCCAACCTCATGGGTTTTGTCTTGTTTTCCTCAAACTGCTAAAGACCCCTTTGCACAAGCAAATAATTGAAATAAAAATGGAAGAATGTGTTAGTCCCAAAATGACCTAGTTTGTGTCAAATGGATGTTAAACCCCATTTCTCTAGTGTATTTATAAATAATATATTTATTATTATTTATAAACATAAAAAGATATATATTTTATGTTTATGCTATTTATAGAATTGAAGAAGCTGTATTAAAACACAATGAAAGTCAAACGGAGTTGATCAATCAACGTAGAAATAACGCCCTGTTAGAAAAACAACTCGCTAAATACAAAGTTGATCAGAATAAATTAGCTAAAGGCAGTAAGTTATATTTTTAATATTATAATTATTCCTGTGGTAATATCACAATTATTCGTCACTACAAGTCTCTAGCCTGGAGTTTACGGGGTCGCTCCCGGTGTTAGCCTAGGAAGTTTATTGGGATTTTCCAACGTGCTTTCAGTGGTGAAGGATAGAGGACCTGAAAAGGACAGCTGTCTAGTCGTTGGGATGGAAATAAAGGGCTGACTCGTAATAGAACACTTAGCAGTTAGAATTTGATATATGAGCATGCCATGGTGCCTCTGTCTGGGGAAAATGTCATTCATAGCAAACTGTATGGCGTATGCCTGTCTTCTTTAACCCAGCCAGGGCAGAACAGTAGGACATTAGACTCCATTTCGTTACATTTCACTTTCAATTAGGATTGGGTATAAATTTAAGTATGAATATTTACCTGTTTGTGTGTTTGTAGATACAAGTGCCCGTAAAAAAGGTCTATCATCATCCGGTAGAATCGGCGGGGATCCTATTTATAAGTCTTTAGATGATGAAACAGATGTTCAAACTTTAGAAGAAATCCAAACATGGTGAGTAGAAAGCAGAATGTTGTTATATAAATTAAAGGCACTATATGTGTAGTTTATAGGTCATGGTCTAGGCATTAAGTAATATAATAGGGGGTTCTGAATGGTTAACGCATGAACATTGCATCATAAGGTCTTTCATTGAGTCAAGTAGCATGGTTTCTATTCCTAACTTGTACATGACAAGAAGTAGGGTCACCTGTCCAACTTAGGGAGTTTTCTCCAGTCCTCCGGTTTCCACCCACTGCTAAAGACCCCTGAGTGCAAAAGAATTATTGAAATAAAATTGAACTATATGTTAGTCTCGAAACTCACTCTCTTATTCCCTTTCTCCTTATTTTACAGTTTGTATTTCATGGAATGCAACAACCAATTTCAATCGGCTGTGGTCCCTTTTGTCTGTATCATAATAAAGATACATTTGTTATTGTTGTAGGGAATTACACTCAATTCCTTTACCAATAAAAATAAAACCTTTCTTTTTTAGTCTGGAGATTCAGAAAGATGAGAATGAAGCGTTAAAGTCAGCGTTACACAGTACTTTACAAGCCAAAGAAGAAGATCTGAGAATTTATTCTAATACGATCGATGAAACTAAAAAAGTTTTACTTCAAGCTTTAAGACAATATAAACAGAATATGATTCAACATGGAACATTGTCGTAGATAGTATTATTTATCATTTACAAAATACAATTCCAAAAAGAACATACTCAGATACAAGCCTGGAAATAAGGCACCTGCCACTGACAATGTTAGGCACAGATTCAGGCTTTGTCAGGCACACCTCTAGTGTCTGTCATTTTGTTCGTCACTGATTTGTCTTTTTCATTAATATTATTAGTACATGTCTGGCACTAAGTTGAAAGTTTCAGGTACTATTCATTGGTGTCTGACATTCTGTCAGATACAGCTACAACCGTTATTTCCAGGCCTAGTCAGATAGTCTTGTTTCTTTTACATAATATGATTCAACGTGGAACATATAGTCATGGATAGCATTGCTGTTCAGAATATGATTCCATAAGGTCGTAATCATCACCATGCCATTGTTTTTTGTCTGTACAAGATGTCGTACATGAAAAACCATACGACATCAGCTTTAATGTGTCAAGTTTTGAAAATCATACCGGAGCAAAACTGAATGTGATGCCATGGGTTTTTTTTAAATTAATGGTAAAATCGAAACTTGAGGAACTCTTAACATCATAGTAACTATAATTTTTCATTTTTTTTTTTAAAAATGTTCAAATATAAACCTAAGGAAAACTGATTGTGATGTCATCTTTAAAGCGGGAATTGCATTTTTTATCAGTTATATTTTTAAAATATGCTAATATATAGCCTTAAAATACATGACATCAATATAAACAGTACTACCTTTTTAAAGAATACTCCAAAATACTATAATTCCTTGTGTCAGTTGAGAAATATATCATTTTCTTTTTAAATCCAACATTGACTTTTAACGGTGTTATAATTATCAGCTGTGCAGGTTTGGAAAGTCACGCTCATCCAGGCCTCATTATCCTTATCTGTTTAACCATGGACCTTGATAATCGAGTCAACCCTCTCTTTCATTGTGTAGACTTAGTTATCCAGTGAAAATGATACAAATTCCAAATACCGTCGACAAGTAGAAATTATTTCCAATGTTTGCATGAATGTTTTTTTAATTGCTAGAATGCTTCCTGTGATTGTGTTGTAGTGATTTGACAACCTATTAAGTAATAGATATAGAAAGAATTATGTTTTGGCTTTCATAGAAAATATGCAGTTTTCGCTTTATTTTGTCTAGCTTGTATTTTAATAAATCCTAAAAATCTTAGCCTAGTGTCAATTCAGAGGACATTTTTGCTACAACTTATATACAGATGAGATAATTTGTTATGTTTTAACAATCAAACCTTGAATCTCATGTTTTTTTGTTTTTTTTAAATGTTAAAAATCTAAGCCTTGCCGTGAAAACTATATAGTGTCATTTTGTGTTGGAGCAGAACACAGGGGCGGATCCAGGATTTTCAGAAAGGGGGGGCGTGCTGCACCCACTTGGGATTGCGAAGCCCGGCCTGTGATTTTTGAGTGGACTAAAATGCCCACAAGGACTAATTTCATACTAGTACTGTAAATTACGATTTCCAACTTAACTAAACTGTTTTTGTTCTCCTTTCCCGCGAGAATATATGGAGCTGAAAATTGTTCGCCATCGCAGAAAAAATAGAGGGGGCGTGCGCCGGGTGCGCCCCCCTCTGTATCCGCGCCTGGAACAGTAAGATGTTAACAAGGACATAGATATATACAAACCTGGCCACCCTAGGACATCAGACACCATGCCAATCAAGGTTAGATGTGAAGACACTATACTTGGATGGGATGCCTGACTTTATTAGACACCATTAAAATGTTTGTTTAGTTATCAATCATGATATGTTAGCAGTGCTTTCCTTGTATACGTGCTAACTCTATTTTATATACAGTAAATATAACCCGGTTGATGCTAACATGCCATTCAACTATACTTCATTTATTCATTATACAGTAGTGTACTGTTCTCTATTGTCCACCTTAATGTTACCATTTTCATGTGAATTGGGATTTTGGGGGGGCTATTTAGTTAAAACTACACTTATTTACATAGGGATGGTTGTGCTATTTTATATAGCACAACAGATGACTAAGATTCCTTAAATGTGTCTTTGTTATGAATGTGATTATAACTAAGAGTTCATTAAGAAATAAGTCACCAAATAGCCAGGTTCTATCTGGTTTTAAAAGTATATTGTCAATTAATAAAGTTCTATTTTTGAGGGCCTAAGCTGCTCTGATAATGTTATTGTGTATCAATGGTATGGTTGCCATGACGATTTTATATTTGATAATGATATAGTTGTCATGTTGATGAGAATATATTAATAATTGAGAATGGTATAGTTGTTGTGGTGATTAGAATATATTTTTGATTGACAGTAGTATGGTTGTCATGGTGATGAGGAAATATTTATGATTGACAGTTGTATGGTTGTCGTGGTGATGAGAATAATTTATATTTGATAATAGTATGGTTGTCATGGGAATGAAAATATATTTATAATTTACAATCATATAGTTGTCATGGATATAATATATTATTGACGATGCTATGGTTGGCATGGTGATGAGAACATATTTATTATTGACGAAGGTATAATTTAATGCTGTGATGTATTAATATGATTATTAGACAATAAATTATTGTAGTGTGCAATAAATGGGTTGATTGTTGGAGAGCAGAAACAAACTTTTACCCCCCCCCCCCTCCCCAACAGTGCACCAGACTTTTGATTAGACTGTTTCTGGCTCCAGTTCCATGAGGACCAAAATGGATTTTTACGCCTTACATGTCTTCACCAACCAGGCTAATGAAGACAGACATAGACTATATGGTATGGGGGAAATCTGCCTGAACAGTGGTTTATCTACTACAATTACAACTGTTTGGGGTTCTTTTCACTGCATGTCAATATGTACATATTACTTTGAACCATCTTAGCCCAAAAAATGACCTACTTTGTGTCGGTGAATATTATACCCCATTTCTCTCTCTCTCTATAAACTGCAAATTGTCTTTAAAGAGGCATAATTGCTGGAATAGCACTGCTGGGAGTTTTTTTTAGACATTTCAAAAGACAAGCCCATCTCCAACTTCCTCTATCATCTGATGCCTTGGATGTTGAGTAGATCAGACAATGCCTGCCATGCATGAAGATAAATTGATATAACTTTCAGCTTGTTTTCAAATCAGTGCAGTGATATATGTATGTTGTACTCGATATAAAACATTGTAGAAACCATATCTATCTAAAACCCTTATATGACTACAAAACCGAAAATACATAACGTCACTGGGGATCACAGTGGGTCTACTGGTATAGACTGTAATATCTTGACACTAAATTCAGATTCTTCTCATATTTTGCCAAACATAACTGAAATGAAATCACAGTGAAAACAGAAACATTTGTGTCCATTTCTAGGTGCCAAAGAGCAGAAATTTAGTTCTGTACCTTTTTCTCTAAATCTTGCATAATTTAATAGGTGAAAATGAGATAGGGTTTAGGCCAATTCAGGACTAACATATGGTTCAATTTTATTTCAATAATGTTTGTGCTGGGGTCTTTAGCAGTTTGAGGAAACCAGAGGACCCTGCTCGTCCATATTCCTGAAGCAATGGCCCAAGAAATTTCTCTCTGGCCATTGCTGGATTGGCTTCTGATACTTGAACTTTGTGTGAGATTGCCTATTCTTCCCGTTCAATCAAAGCTATCACTTGAGTACAGCAACATGCCAGTCTTAAGTTTAATCTGGATCTTTTCTAAAACTTTGGACAGTGATTTAAGGTATTAAAAACGGTGAAAGTATGTGAGTTCCCAAACAGTATTGTTTACAATTTATTCGATTTGATAACCTCATTTGTCACGCAATTAGTTTTACTGCAATATTCTGCTGGTTAATTGAGCATAATTTTGCACACGCAAACCATTCGGCCATCCAGTTACACATATTGACTGCACTATGAAACCTGAATTATAAATAACAATTTCTAGCTTCTTCAACCTGACAGAAAATAAAATTTATTCAATTTTGAGAAGAGTTTTAAAATATGAAAAAAAAGAAAAATATAACAATACAATACTCTACTGAGAGTTCGAAACTTTGTTATACGAAAAAAATTTCCTTCAAATAAGTATGGGAAATGTGACAAATTGATTCCTTTATCTTCTTCTATCCCCTTCAATGTTGTATCAATTCTTATAGAATTTATTTCTACATTTTGGTCCTCATATCTGAAGCTAAAGTTTACTATTTCGATCTTCGGCAGTCCAAGTTTCTTTTAAGTTTTGAAAACTGTGACTGACTGCAAAATGCAAGAACGTAACAGGGAATAAGGTAAACAATAAAAAAAGAAATTTTGTCGAAATAATCCAAGGATGATATGGTCCCCCGAGTCGTTTTACATCTTCATGGGTTCTGATCCGTCACTGTTCTTGCCTTGCTTCTCTAGTTCTGCGCTATAAAATAAAATAGTTTTAACACATTATTTTTGATACATTGAAATGGGGTTTAACATCCTTCTGTTCTGCTCCAAACTGGGCTAAAGAAAACGGGAAAAACAGTTATGTTTACATTACATGGTATTAAGATTTATTTGACACATTATACTCTTTTTTTCATTTCTGGAGTTTCATTGCAAGGGTGATATCGTAGACAAGATGATAGTCTTGACCCGTTGGCTCCTTAACACCCGGGCAGCAATTATTAGTTCTCCTTCAACTATCCCAAACAGCCCTGTCATGTGCATAGTGGTGACACCCCCGAAAAACTAGTAAATGGGCACATCTTTTATTTTCTTCAAGGAACTGGGGTAGTCAATATTTTGTTAGGCCCTCTGTCATGAACCACTGACAAAGGGAACCATGCTGGAAAATCTTGGGGAGCTTTCTCTGGCAACACGGGAAGCAAACCTGAGACCTCCAGCATAGCTAGCGTCTTATTCACAAGGTCACTGCAGATCTTATAACAGTCAGAGATGTAGGCCTAGACTTGTAACAGGACAGAAATTACTAACCGTAATTGTTTCGAGAAATCGTCTTCTATATTATCATCATCCCAGTTATCTTCCCAAACTTTTATATCTTCATCATCTTCTTCTTCTCCTGTCCAATCTAAAAATAAAACCCACCAATAGAAAAAGTTAGAAATTGATAAACAACACAAAGTTAGGGCAAGCTAAACCTAAGAGAGGGAGAGCACCATCTTATCTATCTGATCTTTTAACACCGAGAGTTCCACAGAGGCGGACCCGCTCTTCAGCCGAGACCATTCTTGTTGAGCCAGCACGACCGTTCCTCCAAGTGACGTACAACAAGCAATTTTCGCTAATGCTGCTCCTCGATTATGGAACTCTCTCCCTCTTTCTGTTCGCAATGCCTCATACCTTAAAGTTCCAATAGCATTTTTTTAAGTTATATTTTTAAAATGTATTAAAATAAAGCCCTAAAATAGATTGAACCTATAAACAGTCCTACCTTGTTAAAGAATAATCCTATTAATCCTATAATTCACAATTGCCAGTTGAGAAATTGGCAAAAATATCATTTTCAACTTCAAATTCAAACGTTTGAAGATGGCCGTCCATGGAGAGGAATGGGAAAACAAGGGAGGTAATTGAGTAACTATTTCCTCAATCAACCGGTGTCACCCATTTTAATGCCCCAAAAATTTTGCCCATGATCGTATAATAGTGAGTTGACAACCTTTTGAGCAAAAGACATAGAAATAATTATGTTTTGACTTTCTTAGAAAATATGAAATTGGAACTTTAACTCATTCAAAAAACACCTTAAAACACATCTTTTCATGTTTATATCATTTTATATGTTTATACATGTTTATATGTCGTATTGTACATGTAGTTTTATATCATTTTATACGTTTTTTTATAACATATAGTTTTATGTCATTTTATATATTTTCTTGTCATATTATATGTTTTTGTACTACGCATTGAGATTGTTTTCATGATGTAATGCGTATAATAAGAAATAAATATTATTATTATTATTATTATTATTAGAGAGAATTGGGGTTTAACGTCCACTCGACACAAACCAGGGCGAGCTAAACGTAAGAACTTCTAAGTTGACGTCTAACGAATTTATGGTCAGCACCACATTGGTTAGACCTATGGCCCCACAATAAGGGTTAAGATTAGGGTTGGGTGTGTACTGGCCATTGCACTGGAGGTAAATACTGCAGTTGTGTAGTTGCCATAAAAAAAAACTGGTACGTTTGAAGCCTGACTTCGGCGGAAAAGAAAATGTTTTTTTTAAAAATAAAAAAAAGCAACATTCAAGGATTTCAGAATAAGTATTTCTGGAGTAAATTCCACAGACAACAATAACTAAAGAGGACCAGCAACGTGATTTAGCAAAATCAAACGTCAACTTAAGGAGAGGATTCATCGTTCATCTTTTGACGGTTTTTCGACTTTCTCACAAAATGTTAAATGGTTTTAAATCTTTTCCCAACAGAGAAACATTAAACGAATCTATATTTTTATGAATTTATTGATACCTTCAGCGGGAAATTCTTCAAATTCGTCATCTTCTTCTAATAAACCCAAATCGGGTTTCTTTTGTTGCTTTTCAGCCATGCTTAGTATTTTCCTATCTTTTCACTGAAGAGTAGAAACATGTAAGTTATGCCCCTTTGTGGAGCTGGCTAAATTTCGATTATCCAGCACAGTCGTACCAAAGGGCATTCGGCAAACTTCGGCAACACGAAAAGCATTGGTAACAAAGCTTCGTGGAAATCTGGACGTTTATTGCCGTCGCCTCCGTCTGTCGTTCTAATGCCAAAATTCATCATCTGATTGTTTTAAAATTGATGTATATTATTTACATAATACAAAAGTGAGATGAAGAATCCCATTTAGTTTCAATAATTTCCGTTTATTACGTCTAGAGTTATGGCCCTTGTTGCAATTTGTTCCACCTTGTGCTGTGAACGCTTTAACATCTAAAGTAATCTGCCGATCTGTATGAAATTTATATGCGCCATTTGAATTAGTAAAAAGAAGAATCCTTTTGAATTTCAGCAACTTCCGTTCATTACTTCTAGAGCTATGGCCCTTGTTTCACTTTGTTGCACCTTGTCTGTCGGTCCATATGAAATTAATGATGCTCGATTCACAGTCCAGAACGTCCCGAATTGACAGAATTGCAATCGAGTGACACGGAATTGAGTCCTGTCACAGTTCTGCCAGTCCCGACAGCTGAGGTGGTGTGAGTGGAATCGTGACGTATTTTAAGTAACATATATGTTTCAGCTGCCATGATTGGTTGAGATATTTTTTATGCAGTCGGCACATGCGTTGTACTCCGAAATTCTCCTTTTCACTCGATTGACACTATTTTTGGAATTGAGAGAATTTAATTCCGGAACGTTCAATCGAGTACGCCCTATGTGTCACTTAAATGAGTAAAATGAAGGGGATGTTCGATTCACAGTTCCGGAATTAAATTCCAAAACTGGTGTCAATCGAGTGAAAAGGAAAATTTGGGAGTGCAGCGCATGTGTCGATTGTATAAAAAATATCTCAATTTTAACCAATCATGACAGCTGAAACATATTTTTTACCTAGGAATACGCCACGATTCTACTCACTCCACCTCAGCTGTCGGGACTGGCAGAACTGTGACAGGACTGAATTCCGCGTCAATTGTGTCGATTGGGGACGTTCTGGACTGTGAATCGAGCATCCCCTATGAACCCTATTGAATGTGATCAATTTCGGGTTAAACGTCTGAAGTTATAATATGGCCCTTGTTTCACTTTCTTGAACCCTGTGAACGCAATAACGCCAAAAGCTGCCATCCTATCTCTATGAAATTTATATTCATCATTTACGGCAGTGTAACCACAAAGCCTGTTGAATTTCAGCAATTAACAATAATTACATCTAGAGTTATGGCCCTTGTTTCACTTTGTTCAAGTCTTGTTAAGGCTAGATTGATGAAAGTTGTCATATGATATGTTTGAAATTTATATGCATCATTTAAATTTGTGAAACGGAGGTCAATTGAGTTTCGGCAATTTCCGTCAATTATTTCTTTATAGTTTGACAAAACGAACCCACAATAATCGTTCCTTTTCTTTGGTTGCTGCTCCATTTCTTTGGAATTTTCTAGCTCTTCCTTTCAGGCTATCAGATTCAACGGCTATTTTTAAACGACGATTATTGACCTATATGTTTCAAGACTACTACGGTTTTTATGGCTTTATTTAATCCTGTAGATTTAGTTATTATTTACAGAAGTTACACGTATACATGTACTTTTGATATTTATTTTTCGTTTGTAATCCGGAAGCTTCTATAATACTTTTTATGTGCCCATATTTTCATGTGGACGTATATTGTCACAGCCCTGTGACAATATACGTCCACATGAAAATATGGGCACATAAAAAGTATGTTTGTGGACATTTTGTCACATTTTGTTTGTGGACAATCTACATCAGGTCACGTCCACATGAAAATATGGGCACATAAAAAGTATGTTTGTGGACATTTTGTCACATTTTGTTTGTGGACAATCTACATCAGGTCACAATTTTTATCCGATTTTGACGGGACTTAAAATGTTGGTTTATTTCCCAAAGAGTTCCTTTCGATGTTTGCGCATATCAGATCTTAATTTCCTTGATTATATGGCCCCTGGTTGTACGAAAAATCACGTTTTGGTTTTAGCTTGTTATGGCCTGGCAACCGCTGGTAATATTTATTTTAGTTGTTTAAGCTCTATTTAAATTGGTGCTTGTTGTCTATGTGTTAGGGCTGGGGGTGGGGTAGCCTAGTGGTCTAGAGTGCCGCGCTTCGACCTCTAGCTGGCCGGTCACCTCTGGCTTGCGGCTGTGGTTTCGATCCCTGGTGTGAGCGTATGTGGTATGGAGATAGGGGCGCCTTCTCAACCCCGTGGGTTTCCTCCGGACACCCCGGTTTCCTCCCACTGCTACAGACCCCTACGCGCAAGCGAATTATTGAAATGAAATTAAACCATATTGTTAGTCCCGAAATGACCTAGTTTGTGCCGAGTGGACGTTAAACCCCATTTCTCTCTCTCTCTCTATATGTTAGCTTATAATAAGTGGATGGCCGAATGGTTGGCAAGTACGTGCTGTGTCATAATGTCTGTCATAAACCCCATTTCTTTCCATATATATATATATAACAAAATTTAACCAGTGCCATCACATCACTGTCCATAGGCGCTTTGTAAGAAAAGTAAATACATTATTGCATGAATACAGCGAACACCCCGTCGTTTCTCAAATCACACGCTCGTGTGCCGCACACAAAGAACTGTCTTTCAAAAATAGTGTATTGTTTAGTAATGTACATGTATGAAATAAAATGGGGTTTAATGTCCTACTGTTCTGCTCCTACTTGGCTAATGAAGACACGTCATGCAATGTGCAATGAGGGATATCTTGCCCGGACAGCGGCACTATGGCTTACCCTTATTTCGAATTCCAACTGCAAATGGTTCTTTTACGGACACGCCAAGGGAAGTGACTTGATGAAAGTTAGTCTGACAGAGGGAGAGAGGGAAAGAGAGAGAGAGAGAGAGAGAGAAATGGAGTTTAACGTCCACTCGACACAAACTAGGTCATTTCGGGACTAACATATGGTTTAATTTTATTTCAATAATTCGCTTGCGCGTAGGGGTCACTAGCAGTGGGAGAAAACCGGAGGACCCGGAGAAAACCCAACGAGGTCGGAAGGCGACCCTACTCCTTGCCGCGTACAACCGGGGATTCGGAACCACGCCAGTTGGCTCAATGACAGGCGAGAGAGGGAAAGGGGTTGTGGGTGGATTGACGTCTTATGGACACAAACTATTCATTTCGGGACTGACATATTCTTTAATTTTACTTCCAAAAATCCGCTTGCGCGTAAGGTCTTTAGCAGTGTGTGTGTGTGTGTGTGTAGGGGGAGGGGTGGAGATGGACGACTCTGGAGAAAACCCACGAGGTTGGACAGGCTACCCCACAACCATCTTCAATAGAAGGCTTGATCTCGCATTTACTACGTACATCTTAGTTATGTAAATCTCGCGATCGTTGCTTCAGGAACATGCCCCACTCCTTGACACTTACGTACAATGTTGGACCTGGATGACTGTATAGCGCAGTGGTCGTTTACGGCTAGACCCCGGATATTTTCACTTAAAGATACACTATGGAAGATTTAGATAAAGAGCTAGCCTTTGATGGTTTGACAAGACGTGTGCAATAATTTCAACCATGGTACTGGTTGTTCGAAGCTTAGTCTCTCTCTTCCATTATTTTTAAGCTTAAATCAAAATACTGTTCTAATCTATTTAATATCGGAGAAATCCGCTGCCATCGAGAGTTGGTTATAGTATAGATGTGTGTCTAATTAATAATTTAGATAACATTTCAGGTCTAAAGAAAGACCTGCAATGTGTAGATTTAGCTCTTGCATAATGTATGTTTAATTCAATAATGACCGAGGTCATTTCTCAGGTATGCACCAAAATGATTACATACCATAGTTTCAACATATTTTCTGAATTAGGCTAACCCAACAAAGTATTTATTGCCAAGGGATCTTTTATGTGCACGGGACCTCGGTTTTCCGTCCCATCCGAACGACTAGACAGCTATCCATGCCAGGCCTCCCATCTTGCATCACTTACAGGGGGAATCACGCCGGAAAATTCCTATGAACTCTCTAAGCCAATGCAGAGATCGAACATCCGACCTCCAGAGATCATTCAATAGATGAGTAATAAAGGTTGATCCCCCACAAAAAGGAACATTCACCAACAAAATATTCTTGTATTAAAAATAATGCTAGAGTTTATTGTAATGTATTTATGCGAGTGTGATAGGATATATTATTAACGGGTAGATAACCCAATTGTTGATAAGCTGATTTACAAACACTGTCTATAATTAATATCTCAGCTTTTCTCAAATCTCTCTTCCATTTGTTGGCCGTTGACGTAGAGTTACTCCTCTTGATGTCATAGTTACGCTCAGCCACACCCCCCATTGACGTTATACAGAACACATAACCGTATATCTCTAACGACGGTGTCGTGCCGAGAAAATCGTATAAGCGTGCTGTGGTTTTATACGGATGCTCCGCTAGACTTTCATACTGTAAAACAATCAGTCTTGTTGGGTAGTCTTTTATTATGGCTTTTGTCACTGACATGTCCCTCGACATCTCCCCGCACAAATCTGTCGTATGCGCGCGCACACTTTTTCTAGGGAAATATTTCGGTTCCGTTGCAATACGAGAGTTAAAAATTCCTCGTGGATCCCTGATTAAATGAATGATTTTAAAATTTGGATATTTTTCTAAAAGGGGTTTCGCTGAATTCATTGTCATTCGTATAGTTTTTATTATTCTCACGTTCGAGTTTTTACACTCCTGTATTAAATCAGGAAGACATTTTTTTATTTTGGTTAAACTTTTGTCTTTTCCTATACAGTGATAAAAATTTGATGTTTGACGTCCAAAATCTAGAAACAGATGTCGTAAAGCTTTCATATCAATTTGATTTAAGTCACACGTGTACCAGGCCAGTAATTGGGTCAGTGCTTCCTTTCGTAGATCGGTTTCCATAATGAGTTTCCTGAAATGAGAAATAAAGAAACGGATTAGCTTCCGTTCAACATTTAGGCCTATTTGTAAAAGGGCAGTCACTGGGGCTAAGTGGATAAGACGCTGGTTCGCTAGCCTGTATGTCGCGTCGATTGTTCGATTTCTGCATTGGCCGAAGCAGTCCATCGGGATTTTCCAATTGTTATGCAGTGGCGCAGGACGGAGGGCCCGTCAAGGACCGCGTTTCTAGTCGTTCGGATGGCGCGACAAACTTGGGTCCCGTGTATACATTGGCATGTACGTAAAAGATCCCCTGGCAGTTGGAGTTCGATATAGGAGATGGCTATAGTGCCGCTGCCCGGGCAAAACTTCTCCAAAATGACCAAGAATTTCCGTCCTGTCCGAATGACTATGTATAGACGCCTTCTAGCACCGTTTAAATATATCTATCATGGTATAGTGATGTTATTTATCATCTAGTACCGTGTAAATATAGTATATATTTATCATGCGAGAGAGAGAGAGAGAGAGAAATGGGTTTAACGTCCACTCCACATAAACTAGGTCATTTCGGGACTAACACATGGTTTAATTTTATTTCACTAATTTACTTGCGTGTAGAGGTCTTTAACAGTGGCTCGTCGACACAATGTAGGTCATTCCGGTACCGACATAGGGTTCAAATTTATTACAAAAATTCGCTTTAGCGTAAGGGTCTTTATTTCAATAATTCGCTCGCGCGTAGGGGTCTTTAGCAGTGGGAGGAAGCCGGAGGACCCGGAGAAAACACACGAGATTGAGAGAGAGAGAAATGGGGTTTAACGTCCACTCGACACAAACAAGGTCATTTCGGGACTAACATATTATTATGGTTTAATTTTATTCCAATTATTCGCTTGCGCGTAGGGGTCTTTAGCAGCGGGAGGAAACCGGAGTACCCAGAGAAAACCAACGAGGTTTGACAGGTGACCCTACTCCTTGCCACGTACAACCGGGGATTCGAAACCACGTCAGTTGACTCAATGGCAGGCCTTATGATACAGCGCGCGTACGCTAACCATTCGCCCCCCCCCCCACACGAGGTTGGACAGGCGACTATTTATCATGGTATATAGTATATATCTACCGTGGTATAGTTATCACGGTATATAGTATATATCCACCGTGGTATATTGATCATGGTATATAGTATATATCTACCGTGGTATATTGATGTTATTTACCTTTTTGTCCCGTTTAAATACAGTATATATTTATCATGGTATATTGATATTAAAGGCTCGAACACATAAAATGCATCAGGGTGGCGCTGTAACACATCCCCAGTAAATGATGATCCGCTGCGCATGTATGTTAAAATCATGACGTATTGGACGGAGGGTGAATCTTTTTTATTATGACCTCTAACAGCAACTGAAAAATACAATGAGCTATAATTTTACCCAGAAAATGTAAGCATGGCCTGTCGTATTCACGATATTCGTTAATACATATAGCTAGACAATCGGCCCGTCATGATGATCTAAGACATAGTGATTGGTTGGATTTTTATTCCGGAGAGAGAGAGAGAGAGTTGTAGTATTACATAGACCATGGTTGTGGCTGTTCAAGAGTAAAAAAGAAGTTTGTGGGAAATCCCGGGTTATGCGAAACCTCCAAGGGATTATCCAGCATGATTTCTCCTTGTCAATTATGCAGGACGCAGGACCTGTCAAAGAAAGAGACGAGTATAACCAAGGTCCTCCCGTGCAAATATCGACATGCCCGTAAAAGAACACACGACAGTTGGAATGTAATGAAACGTACCGGTAGGCGACAAACCCAATTGTCTTAATCACGAAAGCGTCGATTCAAAGCCCCTGCTAAATTTATATTCTAGTTCCCAAAAGTCAACATAAAGGGGCAAAAAGATGGTTCGCATTCATATCTACCAAGGTTAGTTAATGGTAGTGGAGCGTGGAAAGGGTCAAATTATCATGACCTACCATATGCCCTTTCTTTCTCTGACCATAAATATTGTGTTCCAACTGTTACGCTTGATATATCGACACCTATAATAAAATAATTAATATAAATTACAATTGATAATATAATTATTGACACCCGTAATTATATTTTTAATACTAGCGGCAATCTGAATAAACCACAGTTCCTATTTCGTTTCGTTTTTACAGTTGAAAATTTCGTTTTACTTGTCTTCTACACTGGGATCTGGAACAGTTGTTATCATTGACATGTTCTGGGTGATTTGAGGCTTTAGCCAATGAAAAGATCTGTTACGGCAAGCTTTAGACGTGTTTTGAAGAAAACTGTGGGTAATCCACCAGTAACATCAATGCTGATTGGTTAATCAAATGTCTGACGTTATAGGGCCAAAAGGCGCCCGTATGACCTCTGGCGTAAACTCCCACTATAACTTGTAAGATCTTCATGTAGTGTAGGCCATCGAACGTATAAAAAACGAAACGAAATATAGATCTGTATTTTAATCAGATTGGTCCGACACACGGCAATCTCCAAAACAGAGTTTTATTCCCTTGTATGTCACACTTGATGGCGAGACTTGCGTGGAAAATAGGCGCAAAGGTATAACCCTGAACCGGAAGTAGCATAACTCCTAACCCGGAAGTGGAGTCCATCGTAACCAGGCCTATGTTATCTCTGTGGTCAAAGCTACCCCTTATACCCAAATTGCAGCCTCGGGACAGCCCTTGTGTAGCCGCCAACTTGAACTGACAAACAGGCAAACAGACAGACAAACGACAGTCACAAAAATTAGTATGTATAGATTATAGCCGGCGGAATAGTGTGACATACATGTCCGTACACAGAGTTTGCGCGGCAAGGAGACCCCCTCCCCCACCGGCTAAAGACACAATAACAATACCGTCAATTGGACCGTTAAACTACAAAATGTAACCTTCTAAAGTGTCAGCACGCAGGACACAACACCCACATCAGCGGAATCCTCCATGCAGTCCACAATTACTGGTATACATACGGTTAAACAGACATACATATTAGGCCACGTTTATCCTTCTTACGCCCGGAGAAAAAAAATAGGTTGCTAGACAACGAAACAACTTATGCCTACAGCTTGTCCTCTGGAATTCATTACAAACAATGACCAAATTTCAATATTGTCTCACTAGCTTATAAAAGATCGGGTGATACTTATAGTCTGTAGAGTGTTCACAAGAAATCGTGGAGCCACGGATGGACGGAAGGAGGCGATTTATATGTGGGCGTATAAAAATCTGTTATCTTGTTCAGTGCAGTTCACCAAGTAAACGACTATAAATTATCAAGCGATCGTTGATCAGCTGTTGTTTACTTCCTGTAAATACGTCAAGTCTAATGGCTGACTTAGTGACGTTACAACGCAATTCAACTTGACAGAATCAAAGTATGTTGTCGATATCACCTAAAAATCCCAAATCTTTTCACACACACAAAAACTCAAAAAGTAGAATTTTAATAAAAAAGAAAACGAAATGGGGTTTAATGTTCCACTGTTCTACACCTAGCGCAGACGGGTATACCACATACAGTGTGCTATGAGAGAAATTTAATATCGAATTCCACAATTTAATAAGCTTAATTTCATATAAAAAGCAAACTCGATTCTAACAAAATGTCAGACTTAAACTTTCCACCTCATGTAATGGTTATATATTTAAATATCTCATGTTCTATGCAGTTTCCCCCCATACGGTTCTTCCACTGCTAAAGACCCATTTGCGCAAGCGAATTAGTGAAGAAATTTAATTGAACTATATGTGAATCCCGAAATGATCTAGTTTGTGTCGAGTGGGCATTACCCCCACTCTCTCTCTCTCGCTCTCTCTCTCTCTCTCTCTCTCTCTCTCTACCCTTTAACATCTATTGTGTAATTAGTTACCGGATTATGGATCAGTGAGAGTGTTTATGCGACAATTCGCGGGGATGATGTTGGGTTGCTGCCTTGTTGAGCTGTGAAATATATCACCTCTGTGTTACATATAATGTCAGGGTAACTTTAATAACAACCATGTCGCGACCTGGTGGTCAACACCGTCACTGGGTAAATATCCATTGATTAAATTAAGTTAAATACAAGTGATGGCGTCTTTTCCATGTTAGTCAGGTCAATACGAAGACATTTTGTTTACATCCAATATTTGTCAATACATGTAAGAACGATACACGCTTCTGATTTAGCGTAAATGAAATGGGGTTCGGCGTCTTAGTGTTCAGCTCCGACTGGGCTAATGAAGAGGGGCATACATGATAGTGATTGATCTATGAGGGAAACTCTGCCTGAACAGAGGCGCTATGGCCTACTCTTATATCGATTTGCGACTTCCAATTTCGAGGCCCCGTGTACACATTAGCATGTACGTGGAGAGCCCTCGACGACTGGAAATAGAAATAAGAAAAGACCGATAGGAGCTGCGTTATTGAAATGAGTTTTCAGCGTCAAAGTAAATACAGTGTCTGGTCGTTCGGATGAAAGGAAAAACTGAGGTCTCGTAAACACATTGGCGTGCACGTAAAAGAACCCTTGACAGTTAGAATTGAAAATATATGTAAGAGTACGCGGTAGCACCACTGCCCGGGCAAAATTTCCCTCATAGCACACTGTATGGCGTATGCCCGTCTTCATTATCCCAGTCGGAGCAGAAGAGTGGGACGCTAAACCAAATTCCATTCCAATTCCGGAAACGTTCTACCCCATTTCATCCCATTTCCTGAAATAGGGCCTAAAATAAAATGGCATCATGTATTGTAAACTGTCAATTGTCCTGAACAGGAATCTGGGAAAATTACTGGGTCTGTCCCTGCCCCACGCAGTGTTCCACGTTAGGTTCTCCGTCCTGCGACAAGGAGAATTACAATCTGAACGACTGACCCACCCTACCATTTAATTTTCGTACGTTAGTTACGTACGGCAGAAACAATAGGGGCCTTTCGGATCGATACGAAAACGAAGACCAAAACAAACATATGTTCGTTTACGTTTTCGTTTTCTGATCTTCTAAAAAACGGTTTCGCAATCCAACGTACGCTAATAGCTTGATGGCGTTAATTTCCACTCGATGAATTTCTCGGTCAAGCCAAAGTTTTCAACCGATATTTTGGCGGATATGAAACAATTCAAGCATACGCCTATATTGCATTTGACCACATTCTACATACCCTACACAATCGAAAAATGATTGGAAATTCAATATATGAGACAAGAAACATATTCGTTTACATGCCTACGTGAATCCAGCTCCATACGCGTAACGTTTTTCACTGACCGAACACTTATTACGGATTGACGTCACAAGTACACATCAAAGCCGTATATAAAGTTGCGACAACTGTGAAGCCAGAAATTTCATATGACGTCATGAAAATATGACGTCAAATGTAAAAAGAAGCCATTTTGGGTCCCAAGTCATTGCTTACTCACTATCTATTTTATGCCCAATTATATTGCTGTGTCGAAGTTGTCTGCCCCAACAGGGATATGGAGTGTTGATAGATATAATATAGAATTCCGCGAAAAAGAGTCTATAGGCGATAAAACATACATTTTTAAAAACGAAAAGTATAGCCGAACACACTATCATTATAAATCATTATACAACACAAAGAGTACATTGTTATAGCCGAATTCATCAGACCATAAAGTAAAAGAATTCCCAGATAAAAGCGCTATTAAATATATTTAACTTGCATACGCTTTTAAAAATCAGATTTTTTTGTCCAGACGGTTAAAGTGAAAAATCAAAATATATATAATAATTTGGGAGATAAACCATTTTTCCTTCTAGCCGGCAAAATATGGGCTCGGTTTTTTGGTTTGGAGCCATTCCGGATTGTGCGTCAGTTTTCGTCACCGATCATTAATTGTATCATCAATTTTTCGAAAATCGAAATTTCTTTAAAGGGACAATAACATTCTTGCTGGCTTGGAAGCTCCAGAAAATAAATAATACCCTTATTCTAAGTACTAGATGTTTAAGTGTCCTACCTGTTGTGTAAATTATGCATTACAACCTATTTTACTTGTCCAGAGGGTTCGAAAATATTTTAAAATACAAGTCACATTTGAAAAGGTTTACGTTAGACTTTTGAAATCAATTGGTTGAATTTTTCCAATTTTTTAAAATAGGTGTGTTACGATGAAATTTGTATCATCAATTTATTTGAATATAGTAAAATAATACGATTTGTTGACCAGAACGAAGATTGGGACATATTATTCAATTACAACAAGAGTGGTATTGGGGCTTTAAATTGACGGATGGAAACAACATATACTAGTTTCTTTTGCAAATTGTTTGGGGTAAGACGTTATAACTTCCCGCCTATGTGTCAATAACAATAATAATAATACCAATTTGTCTTATATATAAACGACACAAATGCGACATACAAAGACGTCATTCCACAGGTAGACAATGAAGGGGACGCAGTTATTTTTGAGTTTGTCCGGCTCCTTTGGGTATTTGCCCCCCCCCCCCATTTCCAATGAAAAGAATGATGTTGTTCTCATGCTCAACCAGTATCAAAGATATATCAGACTTGTTACAAATTGTCTCGAGTTTGTTCCACCCATCTAAACATTTACCGACTTTTTGTTCCATCTATAAAAGCATACATCCCTACTAAATGTTAAACAAGAAAATTCAAACGCTAAAAGGAACAATAGAACAAGTACACCTTAATGTCGACAAATACGTAAGACTTTATGAAATAAGATATTTTTATGATATGATTCAACCGAAAGGTGCATATTATGTATATGCAACGTTTATTATTGATATCTACATTCAAGTTTAACCAACTGTGTATAACCGAAAGGTACATACATTATGTATATGCAACGTAGATTATTTATATCTACATTCAAGTTTAACCAACTGTGTATAAAAATACTCAATTTTTCCACTTAACTGATCGTATTACCTTAAATCGGTACTCAAAGGTTGTATTTTACGTATACTTGGCTATGTGAAAACTTAATTGCATTCTTATATTAATGAATACTCACATTCGCCAAAAAGCATGAATTTTCAATTTATGGAATACCCTTCACTGCCAAAAATCACAAATTTCTGACATTGCAAGCATGTTATGCCCCCTTAAGACTATACTCTATATATACTTCAATCCTCTTTATTGATTTAGTTTTTGAACTAGGCCTACTTCTTTGATACTTTTAACGATGTGGTTACTTGTATAGCGGAATTTATACTACAATATGCTTGCATTCGTAATTCTTGCAACATATAATAGCTCATGACTCATGCTGACATTATATCATTATATAATTATTTCTTTGGGTTGCATTCCCAATTGTTTTCAAATATGAGTGAAGTCTGTGTCACCACAGGCCCGGGACTGTACAGCACAGTGGACGCTTACGGCTAGCCCCCGGATCCATTCACTCTTTTTGATTTGTTTATGTTTGTGGTCTCTGAGTATGATGTCTTGTCTATATTCGTTTTTGTGTAGAATTGTGTGTGGTGCAGCCCTCCTGCACTTACTACTAGTGTACAACACCAGGAAAATGTTTGTGGAAATATTATATTGTAACCCATTAAAATAGTATGATTATAATTTACGATAAATTATGATAGTGTGCATCCTTTGTCGGAACAGCTGTTTTCGCATAGATTTTTTTTTAAAAACAAAAAATCTATTCCAATAGATTACAATAAATAGTGGTAGTATAATGATGGATATGGTAAACATTAATTTTTTAACAATATAACGCGACTAGAAAACAAACATATTAGCAATACTCAATGACCCTTGCCTCCTCGGTTAGACTGGATAAATTATACAGTGTTGTATATAAATCTATCGTTTGAGGAATTCATAGATATTGTGTGACTACCTCCATTTGACAGGCCTGACATTGACGGTACATTGTGTGTGCGAAATATTCATGTTGCATTATATTTTACCGAAATAAATACCGATTATGTATATATGGCAATGAGTTGTAAAAAATAGATCATACTTTGCTTCTAGTGGTAGAATAAATAATTTCTGAAATCTATAAAGCCATGTCATCACAAATGAATTTAAATTTATTATATGACAGTCATGGAAACATACAAACATAAAATGATAAATGATCGGGGAAAGATATCCTTAACATATCTCGGTGGTAATAACCTCATACTCCATTATGGCACTACAACATCAAAATTGATGACGAAAAAAGGTCAGCTACGCTCGGCGACATTGTCTTTGTTTTAATCTGAATCCCCTATCTTTTAAAATCACCATTACGGGACTACTTCTACAACATTAAAAGAAGTCATTATAATCTCACTTAACTTTAAGGTACTTCCCATAGGTCACTTAAAGTTAAGTGGATATTACTCACTTAAACTGACCTTTGAATACCACTTAAAGACTAACACTTAAAAGTTAAGGCAGCTTAACTTTAAGGGAAAATTTGATACTGAACAGTGCCTTTGAATACCGTTTGCCCTTAACTTACAGGAAGTTACGTATATTTAAGTGAAACCTAGTAGTTAAGTGACTGTCTTAGACTTAAGATATCCTTTGAATACGGACCCTGAACTACAGGGTACATCATGTTTTATAGACTAGGACTACAGGGTAGATTATGGATTGGATACTATCAGAACTACAGGATACATCTAACTAAAGGGTACATCATGGTTTAGAGAGTCTCTCCGAACTACAGGGTACATGATTGTTTAGGGGGACTCTACCCGAACCGCAGGATACATCATAGTCTAGAGACTCTATCCGAACTATTCTTTTGCAATTTGTTTAGTATAAATTGTATCCCGAAAAACGATATACCAAGAAAAAAATAAAACGTTTTGTTAAGTAAGGCTATACGACGCCATAGTTTTTATGGCGTCATAGTTGGGACCCAAAATGGCGCCCGTAAATGAGTTGTCGTAACTTTCCCTATACAGGGCTTTGGTACACATGAATCGATGACGTTTTAATTTTCGTATTCGTTTTCGTACCGATGCAAAAGGTCCCTCCCTATCTATTGTCTTAGTTACTCACCGAGACACGATGAGACCGTCTAATAAGCCAACAATTTCTACATCAAATATTGAAAAAAACACACACACACACACACAAATAAAGGAAGAGAAAGTTTGGATTATTCTGGTGTTGAATATCAACGCCTGTCTCGCGTATTTCTTGACATAGATTCACAAATAAACAACAGACAGATGACCTTTATAAAAATGATAAACAGTCCTTATGTACAGCCTCACGCCATGATAACATTAGTGGAATTCTGGATGTAGAATGACGTCAAACAGGGAAACCCACACTATAAAACGCCTTGTGTGCTATTTTTGTCCAAATGAGGTGGACACCTTAATTTTTACCTCGCTCGAACAAGGCAAAATAATACCTCGAAACGAGGTTTTTCAGATCATCTTAAATACACTGTAAAAACTTCGGTAAAAAGCTTTTTGCGTAGGCTAATCTAAAATGAAAAGAAATGGGGTTTAACGTCCTAATGTTGTGCTACGACGGGGTTAATGAAAGCGGACATACGCCATACACTGTGCTATGGGGGTAATTTTGCCCGGAAAGCAAAATAAAATAACTTTAAAAAAGTCAAACCTTACCAGAAATTAAATGAATTAACAGGGTCAAACTGATAGGTCCAAGCCATACCGTAATAAATGACTTAATACTTAGGGTCAACCCATCCCGGAAATAAATGACTTAATAGGGTCAAACCATCCCGGAAATAAATGACTTAATAGGGTCAACCCATCCCGGAAATAAATGACTTATAGGGTCAACCCATACCGGAAATTTATGACCACCGTACAGTCGGACAGTAGCGGCGTCGATATATCACACCTGGGCGCTGTTTCTCGAAATCGTAACTAAAGATAAAATCCAAATTTTAGTAGATACTTTAAGTTTGATTGGCTAAGCACTAAAATTAATTTAATGTTATCCAATCAAAATACTAAAATTTTGATTTTATCTTTGTTAAAATGTCGTGAAACAGGCGCCCCTGAATGTCTGATATCCAACAACCGCGATTCCCAAGGGGATGTAACCCTAACGTTTAGCTTACCGGTTCGACTAATGAAACAATACAATATTACCATAATTATTACCATCAATATTATTAACCTTTAAGCTAACTTCCCTGACAGTAATTTGTATGATAAAAATACATTATATTCCATTGTCAAGGGAGCTTATCAGAGTTATTGATGTTAGAACGACATGTCGGGCTGTAAAGGAAGGCCGGCCATAACCTTTTATACAACGATACCTGGATTTTAAAGCTACAAGAAAGACGCAGACGTGGAAAACTTACACCTTCATACCTAAAAGACATCATTCTATACCGAGAAAATACTTATCATCCACGAAACAATAAAAATCATTCAAAATACCAATACAGAATAGCAATTGTTCCGAACACTTTCGGACAAGCTTCAACAAAAAAAATGAAACAAATTTGATTTCAATATAAGAATTTCTCCGTTTCTTACTACTTCCAAACAAACATTGAAACTTAATGATCTTATTACTCCCAATTCATTTTTACAACGTAAAAGAAACAATCAGATTGCAGATTTCTTGTAGCGACCTAAAAGGCTATAAATTTTTTACCGCATATCTCCGAGGATTCATCTTGTAGTTGCAGATATCGATTTGAAGATTCTGAACATTTATTCCGCCGGTGCCCGTGATATTCAGAATCACGAAAAACACAATAAATCTTTTACCATTACATCAGCGATCAATTCACTATTTACCAATATTCATAATCATCGTTGAACTAAAGATCTGAATATTATCTCATCGTAGGCTTAACAGTGATGTGAATAGGGGCGAATCCAGGAAGTTTTGCAGGAGGGAGATGCCATCGTCGTCTCTCATTACGTTGGCATTACATACACATTGAGCTTTATAAAGAGAGAAATCCAACACCTCGTTTGACGTCAGTTTTTATTATGAATTTAATAGAATCATATTTCATTGATGCAAAGCGTTAACTAGGATATCACATATGTTTATATTATTATTTCGCGCTGTGAAATTTTACAATTTTTGTTATGTAGCTGGATCCCCTAAACTCCACCTCTAGATCCGCCCCCGGTGTAACTTTTAATCCCAATAAAACTAAGAATATTATTTTTACTTGGAAAAATACAATTAATCCGGACATTATTTGGGGAAAATACAGAAGTTGAAAACGTAACTAATCATTGTCAGTTGGGATTAACATGTCAGTCTAATGCATTATGGTCAACACACATTTCAAATATATACCAAAAAGCTTGTGGTCGACTAAATATTTTGTGTATACTGAAATATAAAATTAATAGAATTTCACTTAATAAAATATATATTGCTTTTTTACCCATGAACAGTAGGACGTTAAACCCCATTTCATTGATTCGCTGATTCCGACCATGAACGGTTGATACCGGTGACCAACGAGAAAAGAACGCAACTTGTACGGCAACTTGAACCCCAGTCTCGAAATACTGATATACTATATTTACAGTAACAATAACAAAATCAATATACGATTCCTGGTGGGATTCCAAGACGGACCAACAATTAGCCTTATTAGTCTTCTGTATCCGACCATTATGATTTGGTTGACGCGTATCGATCGATTCAATTGGGATGCGAGAGAGAGAGAGAGAGAGAGATAGAGAGAGTGAGAGTGAGACGTGTGGATAGCCCTTGGATAGCATTGATAGCCCTCGAACGGTTGAATCGTTGAATGCAGAGTGTGCACAAGCAGTCGGAGATAGAGAAATATAGTTAACGTCCTCAAAAAAACTTGGTCATTTCTGGACTAACATATAGTGCAATATGTTATTTCAATATTTTCTTTTTGGATAGGGGTTCTAAGGGATGAAATCGAGGAACCCTGAGGGATTGGTAATTGGAAACTATGGTACCTATTATTATCTCCATATTCAAAAACACGTACTTCCAAACATAGCTAGGTTTGAATAGCTACATGTTAACATGTAGGTCTAATCGACCGAGCATGTAGGTCGAATTGGCCGAGTATATAGGTCGGATCGACCAAGTATGTAGGCTACATACATCGAATATGACGTATAAAATTAATGTAGGTCGAATCGCATGTAGGCTATGTTTGAAATTACGTCGAGTCGTCTGAACATTTAGGTGGGATGTAGGTCGAATCGCCTGTACATTAAGGTCGAGTGTAGGTCGAATCGCCAGTACAAATTATGTCGAATCGCCCGTAACTGCCAGTAAATGATTTAAAGGTACTTACTTGAATAAAACATAACCATGATACCAAATACAACTCCAACACAGAAAAGTAGTCCATATCTACAGGCGTAGAAATTACGTGACGTCAGCAGACCCTTGAAATGCTTCACATCAATCATGATGTTTTATGGTTGGTCCTGTGTGGGGGGTTCGGGTTCAATACCCGTTACACCTGTCCCTGTAAAAGAAAACAAAACAAAACACCCTTACATTATTTAGAGTAAAATTTAATAAACAAAAACTAGAGTACCATATAAACCAGGGGCAGCGTCCCACTCCTATGAACCAGAGGCAACGACTCAAAGGTTCGCGGTTTGTCGACCCTACACACTGTCCTTGCCCGATCTGATTAAAATACAGATCCTATTTCGTTTCGTTTTTATAGTTCAAAAGTTTGTTTTACTTGTCTTTACTACACTAGGATCTGGAAGAGTTGTTATATAACCCGTGTTCTGGATGACGTGAGGGATTACTCAGTGAACGGTCTGTTACGGCGAGCTTTTGGCATGAGTTTCACGGAACTGTATGTGATCCGCTAGAAACATCAATGCTCATAGATTACTCAAGTGTATGACGCCATAGGGTCAAAAGCCTCTTGCATGACCTCTGAGGCGACCTTCCAAAACATCAAAAGTATAAAAAAAACCAAACGAAATACAGATGTGTATTTCAATCAGATTGTATCTTTGCAGGTCCCCTGTCCTGTACCACTGGCAAGGGGGAGAGAAATGGGGTTTAATGTCCACTCGACACAATCTAGGTCATTTCGGGACTAACATATGGTTTTTAATTATATTTCAATAATTCGCTTGCGCGTCGGGGTCTTTAGCAGTGGAAGGAAACCGGAGGACCCGGAGAAAACCCACGAGATTGGAAGGCGACCCTACTCCTTGTCACGTACAGCCTGGGTTTCGAAACCACGCCATCCTTGTTCCTTGGACAATTGTACATTGAGCGGTGATGACGTCATGTTTGTTACATTTCCACAACAATTAACAATTCAAATGACCGTTGCTATCCACCCCTTTAAAAGTTACTAGTACGTCCAATATCGTGCCGCGCTTCGACCTCTAGCTGGCCGGTCACCTCTGGCTTGCGGCTGTGGTTTCGAGCCCTGGTGTGAGCGTATGCGGCATGGAGATAGGGGCGCCTTCTCAACCTCGTGGGTTTCCTCCGGGCACTCCGGTGTCCTTCCACTGCTAAAGTCCCTAAGCGAATTATTGAAATAAAATTGAAACCATATGTTAGTCCCAAAATGACATACTTTGTGTCGAGTGGACGTTAAACCCCATTTCTCTCCCTCTCTCTCTCACGTCCAATATCTTTAATTCCCAAACAACAGCATATGACACATAAAAATTCCCAGAATTACAGAATCTTGACAAAGGGTGGGTAAGAAAACAGGAAAATGATAAAACCACTTCCAATCCGCAACCAACTGTACTTGTTTTAAACTGGGTTTTCTTAGGATGGGACGAAAAACGGAGGTCCAGACATTGGCCGTAGCGCCGCTGTCCGGGCAAAATATCTCTCTTAGCACACTCTATGGCGTATGTCCGTCTTCACTAGCACAATCGATGCAGAACAGTAGGGCATTAAACCCTATTTTATTTCCACACCTAGTACCATTTTCGACCTTTTTCTACTCGACTGAAGAGGTTTCCATGGCTATCAATAATTAACCAATTAGAATTCAGTTGAGTAGTTCGACGACTAGAGTGGGTAGCGAAAAATCTCTTGAATCTTGCTAACAACAAAGGTGGCGACTCCTCAATAGAACTGCAACCGGTAAAGTTCAGACATTAAGGAGGTTTCTACAATTCTGAAGCGTGCCCAATCAAGAACATACTATTAGGCATATAAGGACTAATAGTAGGCCTAAGTGTAGGGGGCCGCACTACGCGCAAAACAAAAATCTACAAGATAAACCTGCGGACAAGACAGAAAATAGACATTAAAAAAAAAAACCAAAAAAAAAAAAAACAAACATCAATCCGAGTGAATAGATCCGGGTTGCAGCGTAAGAATCAAGTATGACGTAATAAGGAAATAAATCGGGACATGAAAATCATGTCGGATGTCACAGAAATCCGGAGTGATCAGACATCGGATGTGACAGAGTCCACTGTAGTTCCGTCCTTTTATTGCAGTCAACTTCGATAAAATATATTGTGAATGTTTATACTTCGATGAATTTATAGTGAATATTTTTCCAAACAAATGCCTTCTTTAAGTGCTACCAATTGTGACATCATCAAGAGTGGATATGCCGTGGTTACCATGGCAACGGTATTTAAAATAGTAGCTAGGTTTAGTATGGATAGTCGCAAGGTACCACAAATGTTTTTTTCCAACTGAGGAGCATAAAAAAACGTTCGGTGATCAGCCCTGACAACGGCTGTAACCGTCACTTTGGCTGAATTTAAAAAATGGCACCGACCGATTCTGAAAAGTTTGGGTCATAACGAACAGTTTGGTATACGGTGCCAAGCGGTTACCATCTTTATCTACAAAACTGATTTCAGCTTCATAACCCTACAGACTATGACTCATCAATTCGTTCCATCAAACAGGTTCGTATGGCATCCACTTTGAATCAATAGAGACGTTATCCATAAATATTTGTTGACGTCACGATGTGCAATATCAAGATTTAAAACCAAACTGTGGCTACGTTTACTTAAGATACAAGACTTTAATATTAACAAAACGTGGTCAAGTTTGCCTTCAAAGGCTCAATGTATTTATTTGTAGTGTCAATGAATTCGAAGCGAGGCTATAATATTTTTAGTAAATAGATTTAAAGAAAAGTGACAATAGAATACAAAAGAATATAAGAAAATAAAACAAATTCTGAAATTAGAAATATTCAACTGTTTCTTCTTAATCCGATAGATATCTCCACCGCTGTCATTTTTTATTTCCTTTACTTCATCAAATATTTAATTCTTAACTTGGGTATATTTTTAATTAGCCTAGCTTAAGCGGACAAAAATTAAATAATTTGCGGAAATTGCAAATGACTTACAGGGACTTTTAAAACAAAAATATTAGCGTTAGACAGTAGTCGCAGCACAGTGAGATACCAGCATCAAACAACAATAGCACGCCAGTGTGATATTAGGATTGAGCAGTAGTCGTAGCCCAGTGAGGTATTAGCAGACAGACACTAGTCACAGCCCAGCGAGATATCAGCATTAGGCAGTAGTCGCAGCCCCAGTACGGGATTAGCATACACATTAGCTGCATCAGGTCAGATATTAGCATTATACATTAGTCGCAGCCCAATATATTAGCATTAGACGGCAGTCACAGCCCAGTAAGATATTAATGTAAGACAGTAGTTGGCTAGTCGCAGCCCAGTGACATATTAGATCAGACAGCAGTCTCAGCCCAGTGGGAGATTGGAATTATACAGCAGTCGCAACCCAGGAAGATATTAGCATTAGACAACAGTCGAAGACCAGTGGGGCATCAGTATCAAACAGTAACATCCCATTGAGATATAAGCATTAGACAATTAGTGTAGCAACCCAGTGAGATATTAGCATTAGACAGCAGTCACGATCCAGTGATATATTGGCATTAGACAGGGTCATCTATATGTTAAACATCTCTGTACTTACCCTAACAAACGATTGACTCATCCAAGTCATGTGGACTCTTCTCTATAATCCTAACAACACATTCATTTCTTTTCACTTTTAAAGTCAAGGTTGTGTAATAAGTTATTTTTTTAAAGGTGAATTGTTATTTCTAATATATCCACGATTTTTCAGTCTATCTGGGGGGTTTTCAAAACCACATAGTTAATATATTAATTTCGTGAACCTCTCGTGTAAACGGTGTACACATATATTCCACAACTTCAAAGATAATAGTTGTATTGTTTTGTTTTGTTCTTCTCCGATATATAATAGATTTCCCTAACCACCCAGATGATAGACTATAGCTAATAAACTCTTTCCTTATATGGTTACCAATATATCACGATCACCACAGACAGGTTTATGTATCGCGACAGATAATAATAAAATAAAAACCAAGTACGAACAATCCAAACCATTAAACAAATTCGTCGTCTTAAAAAAAGGGAAACGTAAAATAGTGTAATCAGCAAATGGACTGTTAACCGTGTACAAAATATATGATGAAAAGGTGTTTGTTTTTTGTTCACGATTTTTGCAACTATTACCAATAAGAACGTATCAATAATTAGTCAAACTTTTGGCTTCAGTTTTTTTTCCTTCAAATATAATTTCAAGGTCGCAGCTTGTGGACTAGTGAATTATAAAAACATCCAAGCAGCACTACAGTGCTAAAACACGTATTGACTCAAATGGGAAATGACAAGGGGTCAATAAACACTCCAATTAAGAGGACCCCGATATCACTTTGTTCCGTCTGCGATATATCTTTGTTCCGTCTGCGATATCACGTTGTTCCCTCTGCGATATCACTCTTTGCCGTTTGCGATACCACTTTGTTTCATCTGCGATACCACTTAGTTCCGTCTGCGGTATCACTTTGTTCCGTCTACTCTATCACTTTGTTCCGTCTGCGATACCACTTTGTTCCGTCTGCGATATCACTTTGTTCCGTCTGCGACATCACTTAGTTCCGTCTGCGATATCTCTTAGTTCCGTCTGCGATATCACTTTGTTCCGTCCGCGATATCACTTTGTTCCGACTGCGACATCACTTAGTTCCGTCTGCGATATCTCTTAGTTCCGTCTGCAATATCTCTTAGTTCCGTCTGCGATATCACTTTGTTCCGACTGCAATGCCACTTTGTTCCGTGTAAGATATTACGGAAGAACGTTAAATGGTTGTTTTACTGTATGTATTGTATATTTGCGGTTTGTTCTTTCTATATATCATTGAACAGTTTTCCTGCATTAACTACATGTATGGTTAATATACAACACTTTTTTTTAACTCAACGGCTCGTATTTTTAGATCAGGAAAGACTCAAATTTTACTGCCACGCAAAACATTTCCACAAAAAACATGTGACATATCCTTCAGAATGCTGGTAAAAAATATATCAAAGCACATTAACCTTTCATTTTGTTTAAAATCCCCACTAAACAAACATTATCCCGGTCAGTCCATTAAAACCTATCCCAGTCTGTCCGTTCCAACAATAAATGTTTAAAATTAAATTCCTCTCTAGTAAAACTTCATCTTAAAAAATCTTCCAGTTGTTTAATTAAATAAAACATTCGACCTCTGATATTTACTTCAAGTCTCTGATAAAATATCACATCGTGTTCACGTTGTGGGGATTTTTTTTTTATCGTGTAGTCAAACTAAAACATCCAATGGATGATGTCTGTCCTCGCCGATTATAATTTTCTAAAAATTTTGCCACTAACACTTAATCCAACTTCTTAAAACATTCAGTGAGGTTGGTTATTTTTTTGCTAAAATGTAAAATTAATGTGTTTCCTGGTTTAAGGTTGAATCTAAAATTAAGACTATACTATATAAGTTCCTGGTCTTTATCCGATATCAAACAGTTGGCTTAGAAAATATGCAAAAAAACATACAAAACTTTGATCCCATTTTGAACTAAATTATCGGAGAACACTAGATCGGCGACGGTCCTGTTTACTTTAGCACATATTATGACGTCATATGTGGGTTAGTGTTACGACCTGCAGATTTCGTCAAAAGTCTCGAGATGTGAACAGGGCTAGTTCTAACCCTAACCCTAAGTACCCAAGGAATATAGCCATAACCCACAATCCACATATGACGTAATATGTGCAGGACCGTCTCCGATCTACCCGTTCTCCTAAATTTTCCCGTTTACATCAATGTCCATGGTTTATCTATTTTAAATTTCAGAATATCAAAATACACCCAGTCCTTTCGTATAATTAATGAATACTTACATCGACGTCAGGATTGTATCTAATCTACATTTTGTATTGGTCTTTCCTCGTGACGTGATTTTATTTATTTGATTGGATAATATCAGATTGATTTTAGTGCTTAGCCAATCAAAACTGAAGTATCTACTAAAATTTGGATTTTATCGTTAGTTAAGATTTCGTGAATTAGGGCCCAGAACGTGCTATTGGGTGTCTAAACGTTCTATGACTAGTCAGTACACATCAGAAAAACGTGAAAGACAAAAATCTCAAATATATTTAACAACGTGGGTTATGGAGTTTTACACAGGGTAAGCGAAAATTATATGAACAGGGGGTTTAACGTCCTAATGTCATACTCCGATTGGGCAAATGAAGACTGGCATGCACCACACAGTGTGTATGAGGGAAATCTTGCCCGGACAGCGGCGCTACGGCCCACTTTCGTATCGAATTCCAACTGTCAAGAGATCTTTTACGTGCACACCAAGGTGCACACAGGACCTCGGGTTTTCGTCCCATCCGCACGACTAGATTCGACGGCTGTCCCTGTCACCCCCCACCCACCGGGCCCTGCACCTCTGACAAGGGGAAACCACGTCGGGAAATGCCCACCGGGATCGAACCCGCTACCTCCAGGCCCGCGAACCAGTGTCTTACTCACTTAGCCTCCGTGGCTCCTCATATTTGATAACACATGACGTCACTGGCATATGAAACTTAATAAGAAACCTGACCACTGTGTCTAGATAATTAAAGGTATCGTCTCTAATATGAATACTAAACTACAACTGATGTTCACGGAATCAAATAACAAACTATTACAGATCCACAGTGAAATCCAAACAACACAATTATCTGTTGGTGGTATTTATATACATTTAATCCGAAAAATGGACAAAAATCCTAGTTACCCGCCATCTTGCTGTATCATAAAGCCTGTCATTGAGTCAACTGTCATGGTTTCGAATCCCCGGTTCTACGTGACAAGGAGTAGGGTCGCCTGCCCAACCTAGTGGGTTTACTCCGGGTCCTCCGATTTCTTCCCACTGCTAAAGACCCCTACGCGCAAGCGAATTATTGAAATAAAATTAAACCATATGTTAGTCCCGAAATGACCTAGTTTGTATAGAGTAGACGTTAAACCCCATATCTCTCTCTCTCTCTCTCTCTCTCTCTCTCTCACGCCATCTTGTCTCGTCAATCTACCGAAATGCTATACTTATATGATAACCTCTGATGTTTTCTAGCAGTAATACTCTTAAGGCGCTGATCAGTCGGTCGGTTTTAAGGGCGCCCACACGTCAATGGTTTCGTTTACTCTGATCCAAACTTTCATATATCACTTACTTGGAGGCTATGACGCCCCACCACTCTGCAGCATCCCCACTGTTAAATCATACATACGGTCATGTTTTCTAGACGGCGAATTCTCCTTGCTCAATCGAATCCATTATGCAACCTGATTGACAAAAGCCAACGTATTTAAACCTAAAAGCAGACGAACTACAAATATGGTATGAGTGCGCAGTGGGTGCTAACATTGATGTCATGTGATGAACAAACAATGGCCAAACGATGTATGTCTCAGGAACGACACAACCGAGGTAATCAATGCAGAATACAAACCTTCTCTTAACGCTGTTTCTTTCATTAAAAATCTCTCTCGTCTCAGCCGTTTTTTCGTCCAGTGGTCCAATGTGTCACTCTGCTCATATGTGTCAATTTACATGTTTGGTTTCCCATGTCACTTTCGTAATATTGTTTTAGACTACGAAATTATTGATAGACTAGTTATTTACAATAAAATAATGTAAGGGCGACCCTTATTTTACGGTGTCTTAACCGAGAGATAGAGAGAGAGGGGGAGAGAGAGACAGAGAGAGAGAGACAGAGAGAGAGAGAGAGAGAGATACACACACGAGGCCATTTTGCGACTAACATATAGTTCAATTTTAATTCATAAATTCGCTTTTGCGTACGAGTCTTTAGCAGTCGGAGTTAAACGGAGAACCCGGAGAAAGCCCAGGAGGTTGGACAGACGACCCTACTCCTTGTCACATACTTAAGATTCTTCGATCATTTTCTGACCGAAATATCGTTAATGGGTTTTAACACCCTACTAGTCTGCACCGACTGAGCTAATAAAGACGATTTGGCGATTCCAGGTCCGATCCTGTTGTTTGTTCTACAAAGTACCTCGAATTTTTTTTAACATGGTTTCCTCTTGACCTTGGAGTAAAACGGACGTTCTGACAAGAAACATCGTCTAGTCATTCGGATGGGACGAACATTTGAGATACAGTGTACACATTGGCGTGTATGTAAAAGATCCCCCAACACGTGGAATCCACACAGAACACTGCATGAACATGCCCGTTTTTATTATTCCGACTGGAACATAAAAGTGGGACGTTAAACCCCATTTCATTTCGAAATTAAATACTCTCTCAATAAGTAACCTAGGCAACATGTTCTTATAGCAACATATGACCAAATATCAATAGTTATTTAATTGTTAAATGCCACAATTATCAAGAATTAACTCACAAACACGATGTTCGCCTCAAAATATACTTGATCGATAAGGCAGACCACACATCCCTGCTATATTTACAACCTCGGTGCACATTTGTTAAGTGTAAATAAAAGTGAAGGGGTGGGGGTCCATGGGTTAGTTTAGTCTGTTGAGATGAAGGCAGGATATATTAGATAAACTGCCGTCTCATCATGTCGTGCTGTTCGCCTTAACCATGATAAATTTAAAATAACACGTTTAAAGTTGATCCCCACACAAAAAACTTGTTTGGTGACAAAAACTCGCCATGTTTCTCTCACGGCAACCTCACGTAACGTCACGTAACGTTTATGTAACAAAACGAATGTAATTTACTTTATTTACCTACAGCTCAGTACACGAGGCCTTAGTTTGTCGTCCCATCCGGGGTGCTAGACGCTGTTCCTTTACCCCCCCCCCCCAATCGACAATGGCAAACTGCGAGGATAATCACGAATAACGGGTTTGGCGCTGGGGTCGCCTGGTCGGTCAGTTCACCTGTGCGATACTCGCAATGAATCCAAGTGGTGAATAAAATGAAATGGGGTTTAACGTCCAACTGTTTGCCACCGACTGGACTAATGATGTACATACGCCAACCAATAAGCTATGGGAGAAATTGTGCCTGGATAGGGGCACTGCGCCCTACTCTTGCCTGTATATCGAATTTGAACTTTCAAGGGACCTTTTACGCATAGGCGTAGTTTATTTTCGGGCAATGAAAAATTCGACGACCTTTTTTTTCTATTAACATTCAGAGAAAAAATATAACTAACTTATTTCTATGAGATCCACACTGCCCGAAAAGTATTTTCCCGTCTTTTTCTTGTCCACTGCATGTCCGAAAATATGCCCGAAGCTCTTTTATGATAGGTATGCCCGAAAAATTATATTATATTGATTATATATAATCAATATAATATACTATATATTGAGCATATTTATTTCGATATATATAACATATTGATTATATTATATTGATTTCGGACAATTTTCTCTTATGCCCCCTGAATTACTTTGAGCTCCTACGCCTATGCTTTTACGTATATGCCAATGTGTACACGGAACCGCAGTTTATCGTCCTGTCCGAAGCACTAAACGTTGTCTATTGCCACTAAAGACACCAGTTCTGTCCGGATCAATTTGTGTTACTACGTCCAATGTAAACAACGCATGTGCTATCGCGGTCGTATGATGTGCCGTCACACGTCCACATGCAGTATAATGCACTTGAACTTAAAGTAAATGTGTACCCTGTAATATGTAATGTCAATGTTTTTGTAGAGTAGACGTTACACCTCCTCCCCCTCTCTCTCTCTCTCTCTCTCTCTCTCTCTCTCTTCGCCCCCGATATTAGAACCGATTGGCATCTTCCTACCATACTGTTCCTGTGTAATGACAGGTTAAGCTGCTAATCCTGAAGGGTACAGAATGGAATACAATGAGAATTGATGGACGGATTAATAGACACTAACAGACAGGTCTATATTGAACTCTGCGTTACACCATTGATAGGATTATCTCCCCTTTTCAATTATAAGTTCGATTATTTAGATAGCTAAGACTGAAATGAAGTGGGCTTTAACGTCCACTCGATACAAGAAAGGTCAATTCGGGATTAACACATGGTTCAACTTTATTCCAATAATACGCTTTAGTTGTGGAAGTAAACCGGGGGACCCGAAGAAAACCCACGAAGTTTGACAGGCAACCCTATTCCTTGTCATGTACAAGCGGGAAATCGAAACTTCACCACCCGACTTTATTATCTAGCGCGCACGCGTTAAACCACATCTCTTACTCAATATCATCCATTGTAAACACGCGTCATTTGTTAATTTAAATCAACATTGATTTTGCAATCTTTTTGGGAAAAGATGGGCTTCTGATATCCAATGTTTAATACCATAAAAAACATTTTACCATTGGTACACGAACCATGTACCAGAATGCATTTCGGCCCCATTTGTAACAAGGGACGCGAAAAACAAGGCTAGATTTGGAAGGAGTTTAATATTATCTTGTTCCAACCCAGGTCTAAGCCGTGTCTATCAATTTTATGCAACCTTTGACTTTGGAGATCCCTTGACAGTTGGAATTCGATATAAGAGTAGGCCGTTGTGCCGCTATCCGCGCAAAATTTCCCCATAGCACACTGCATGTCCGTCTTCATTCGCCCGGTACGAGACAGTAGGACGTTCATTACATTTAATATTTACTTCTATAGAACCGAGGTTTAACGCACAGAATAAATATTTGAATAAAATAAATGCATTCATCTCCACACATTCTATAAAAATAACAAATATAATGTGGGTATTGTTTCATTTTTCTAATAAAATATGATAAAATATTCCATCCCTATATAATGGTGACGAGACCACGCCCAGGGTTCACGAACTAATTCCAGACAAACCACGTCTTAATTAAAGACGATACACGTGAAAATAAAAGATAAAAATTAAATTATGTGTTTATTTATCAACCACGTGGTTTTCATTTAATTCACATACCGGAAATATTTCAACTTTAAAAATGCATTATGTAGTCTGGAGAAAATCAATCTATTGCAGGTTTTGTTTCTGGCTCGAAGTGTTTTATAAATCGTTACGTAGACATTTATTCACATGCCGAACCCATAGGCCGTGATATAGCATCGGTAAAAACTCGGGACATCTTGATGGCCGTGATATAGCATCGGTACAATCGAGGGAGAGAGAGAGAGAGAGACTGTGAGAGAGAGAGATAGTCCTATTTTATTTAAATATTTCGTGTCCATGTCGGCGTTGGCCAAGCTACCCTACTCCTTGTCACGTACAACCGGTAACTAAAACCGCTTGTACGTGACAAGGAGTAGGGTGGTCTGTCCAACCTTGTGGGTTTTCTCAGGGTCCTCCGGTTTCCTCCCATTACTAAAGACCCCTACGCGTAAGCGAATTATTGGAATAAAATTGAATCATATTTTAGTCCTAAAATACGTGTACAACAATGATAGCGGTTTCTTCAATAGTTTGTTTGAATATACATGTACTCTATTAAAGGACAGCGGTGTGCGTTACCCCTCTCAGACTCTCTGTCTCTGTATCAGTCTCTCTCTCTCTCAATGTGCTGCTAGAGTTGATTATTTTATATTGCGGTCACGTGCAGGTGGTAAACACGTGTTAATCTGTGTTTTGATCTTTCTGCTGTGTTTTAACTATAAATGTGTTTTTGATGTAGAATTTACCATCGGTATATCTAAACTATATTTATATTCCAGTCGGGTATTAATAAAGGATGGGCGGGGACGATTTCAACAGGAAATAGATGGAGAGGTGAAGAAATGGTTCGGTCAGACTTTTGCATGCAATCTCATCATCTTTTAGCGCTACAGAAGCCCTTGAAAACTACACACAGAGAGGGGCGGAGAGAGAGGGGGTGGGTTGGTAACGCCCACTTGACATAAACTAGGTCATTTCGGGACTAACATATGGTTTAATTTTATTTCAATAATTCGCTTGGACGTAGGGGTGTTTAACAGTGAGAGGAAACCGGAGGACTCGGAGAAAACTCGCGAGGTTTGACAGGCGACCATACGCGTTGCCACAGATCACCAATTGACTTTAAAGTTTATTCTCGCGTTAGACCGCTCTAACATTTTCCCCAAGTTTGGTTGGATAGAACGCTTTCTACCATAGATGGAGCAACATGTGGCAGCCTCTTGCTCAAAAGCACTATAGTACAGTGGCGGATCCAAGATTTTTTTTGAGGGGGGGTGACAACCCCATGTTTTGTCTCACCGACCGCAGTTTACGGAGCTAATTTCTGCCGCTAGTAACATAGATGCTGATTGTGTGTCTGATGCGCACCGTGTGCTATATAATATATATACGACCATGCGTGCATGTCACGGTGGAAGCTTGTAGGGCCCGGGATTCCTATACACCGGCTTCGATGGTCTCTACTACGTGAATATCTGACCAATTGTAATGGGAGATAGGGTCAGAGGTCACACGAGCGGCATTTTACGCTATGACGTCAGATATTCTGCAGTTCCGTGCAGAGCATGCCAATAACACGCCATAACAGACCGTTATATAACAAATCTTCCAGATCGTAGTTGTGAAGACAAGTAAGACGAAATTTTTAACTATAAAAGACGCAACGATATAGGATCATTGTTTTAATCAGATTAAAGTCAAGGAGAGTGCGTAACTATGGGGATCACCATGGAAAACCTGAGATACACAAACTGGAAGTAGAGACCATGCAATCTCCCGCCCTACATTTCAACCGAACCAGCCTCTTAACTCTCGTATCCTTCCGCCTCCAAAAGTCATGAATATTCACCAAATGTTTATTCAGGAAATGTATTTTCAAACCCTTTTCGTCGATTCTACACCAAACAGTCAACAATTATCGCCATGCAAAGGGGGGAAATTGAAAGGGAGAGCAATTTTTAAAAATACTGGGTCCATATTATGATGGAATATAACTTCCGGCCCAACTAACGTAGTAAAAAAAACAATGGCGGTTGAGATACCTTCTATTTATATTAGAGTATAATGATAATGTTTCAGAGTGTGGTTCCCCCTTGTCAGTGGTGCAGGGTGGAGAGCAAGCAGGGTCGGAGTCTAATCGTTTGGGTGGGATGAAAAACCAAGGTCCCGTGTACAAATTTGCGTCCACGTAAACCCTTGACATTTGGAATTCGACATAAGAGTAGTCTGTGACAGAATTTCCCTTATAGAACACTATATGTCTGTCTTTATTTCTAATTGGTTCAGTCCCTTCAAGTGTATGTAGTTCAACCAGTCAATGGAAGTTCAAACGGACGTGACAGGAAATTAAACAAGAATATTTGGATTATCGCCCGTAGCTGACCTATTTATAATTAATACTTATAGTTCCGGTAATTAATAATAGACACAAATAAACCAGTTGTTTAAGAGAGACAGAGGCAGAGGGAGGGGGGGGGGTAACGTCCACGCGACACACTCTATGTCATTTGGGGACTAACACATGGTTAAATTTATTTCAATAATTTATGGCGTAGAGGTCTCTCTCTCTCTCTCTCTCTCTCTCTCTCTCTCTCACACACTCTCTCTCGCACTCTCATTCAGGTTAAGTAGGTGGTATATTACATTCCAATATCAACACAATTCATATCAGGGTTTTTCATCGAATCACGGGTCAAGTAAAGTGGACTGGTGTGCATTGTTATTAGGGTTTCATGGTACTTTTAATGTTATTGACAATGATTGTTATCAGTGGGCGTGGACAGTCAACAGACTTTTGAGTATCTATTCAAGCGATTAGATCCAGCGGTTCCCATAATAGACCGCCTGTTAATAAAATCATAAATGTTAATTTGACATTATTTGATTATATTACGCGTTACCATATAATCGAGTGCAAACATTTGAGAAATATCTGGCAAATAATGGGTGGGTCATAAATGTTATAACTTTTCGGTGTTTGGTGGTTTTCGAGACGCGAGAAGTCTGGGTCGTGAAGGCGAGCTCAAGGAGGCGAGGGAGCGAGAAGTCAAGAATGCGATGGGGTGAGAAGTCGAAAAGCCAAGATAATAACATGGCCTTCTTACTTCCTTAATTGGTACTTAACGTCCGCTTGAACCTATGATGATGTCGCAGACAATTGAAAATGAAATGGGGTTTAACGTCCTACTGCTCTGCTCCTGGTAAAGCTAATGAGGACGGGCATACGCTATACGGTGTGCTAGGAGGGAAATCTTGCCCTGACAGCGGCACTATGGCCTACTCTTATATAGAATTCCAACTGTCAAGGGATCTTTTAGGTGCATGCCAATTTGAACACGAGACCTCGGTTTTTCGTACCATCCGAACGACAAGACACCTGTCTTTGTCAGGCCCTCCATCCTGCATCACGGACAAAAGGGAACCACGTCGGAAACCTGAATGAACTTTCTCCCAATGCAGGAATCGAAAGCATGCCTCATTAACTAGAGATAATGTATAACATGGCCGCAATATAAGCTTCCATAAATATTTGTCCTAAGTGTCATATCAGATTACTTGTAATATCAACCATCGCTAAACTTGATTGACAACACGCTAATTAATTACTGTCACGTGATAATCTATAATGACTCCTGTTGATATGACGTCAATATAATTTATAAGGACACAGCTCACTAAATATTTCTACGCCGTCAACAAAGGGTCAAAGTTGTTTTTAGTCTTTCTCTCCCTTTCCCTTTTCCCCGATTTTGCATGGCGATTTTTGTTGACTTTTGGGTGTACAATCGAACAAAATGGTTTGAAAATACATTTTCTGCGAGGTTTTTGTGAATATTCACGATTTTGATGCAAAAGGCTACAAGAGTTTACGTACGTAACTAACGTACGAAAATTAAATGGTAGCTGGCTTTTTTTCGCACGTATACAATGAATGGCCATTTTTCCCAGTAATCCCAGCCAGAATTTGGCTATTTTTTAAAAATTGCGTTAAAGTTTTAAAATTTTGTTTAGAACTGAAATAAATTAACTATTAGTCAATCCCCACGCTAAAAAACATCAACAGAATTGATTGTGTATACCTGAAATAGACCTCACCGAAGCACAAAATAGTGCCAATATGCATTTGTAATGTTATTTTTGTGAAAAATCATTGGAAGATGCGATAAGACGTTATGGCTGTATGTTAGGGTGATTCTGTTGTTCAGATTGAAGAGTTTAGGGGGTTGGTTAAGTTGAAATGTAGGGCCGAGAATGGCAGATTTATTTGTCTCTACTTCCAGCTTGTGTATCTCAAGTTGTTCATGGTGAACCCCACACATGGACGTACGAGAATTAACATTGAAGTCAATGGGGAAATCCTTAGTGATCTCTGGCCATCAGATAAGTTCTCCTCGATGATTTGAGCTTTTACACAATAAATATTATGTCTAATCCTTCGGTTGGGACAAAACGAAGTCCCACGTACACATTGACGTGCACGTAAAGGAACCCCTAGGAGACGGAATTAACGCCGCTGTCTAGGCAAAATGTCCACAGCAGCACGCTGTATGGTGGGTGTCCGTCTTCAGTGGTCAGTTGTCGCTGAAAAATACAAGGGAGCTGTGGTGATTCAGGGAGTAGGACGTTGATCCGCTAACCTGGACGTCCCGTGTTCGATTCTGGTGTTGGCCGAGAAAGTTCATTGGGATTTCCCGGCGTGCCCCCAACCACTTAACAAAGGAGGAGGACAGAAAGCCAAGCAATTAACAATGTACATAGTTGTTCGGATGGTGAAGAGAAACAGAGGTCGTGTGTACATATTAACAGTTGGAATTCGATGTAAGTGTGGGACAGGGTGCCACACTGTCCGGGCAAAATAACCCTCAGAGCACCCTGCATGGCGTATACCCGTCCTCATTAGCCGCGGTTCATATTTTTCCAGTACAACTGGTTTATAGTCATTTGATTATAAATAATCGCCCCAATATAATCGATCCTTTGTTGCTTCTTAATCTCATGTTTTCACTCTCACTATCATTAGTTATTCGAGTCGTAAATGGCTATTTGCTTTTGTAGGGTTTATCTCACGGTGTCATGTACGTTAAAATAATTATACTTAAAACGATTTAATAATTTACTGGTAATATTTAATAAAAAAAAAAAAACCTCCATGCTTCATTTAGCGATATAGGACTCCATCGCAAACTACATGGAGAAAGAGAGGGGGGGGGAGAGAATGGGGTTTAACGTCCACTCGACTAAAACTAGGTCATTTCGAGACTAACATAGTCAATAATTCGCTAGCGCGTAGATGGTCTTTAGCAGTCGGTGGACAACGGGGGACCTGGAGAAAACCCACAAGGTTGGACCGGCGTCCCTGCTCCTCGTCACGTAAAACTGGGGAATCGAAACCACGCCAGTTGACTCAATGACAGGCCTTATGATACAACTCACACGCGCTAACCAAACGGCTATCCAAGATGTACTTGTATATTTTAGTAATTGTATTGAAATGTATAATTTACATGGAGAGGAGAGAGGGAGAGAAATGGGGTTTAACGTCCACTCGTCACAAACTACGTCATTTCGGGACTAACATATGGTTTAATTTTATTTCAACTTTCCACTGCCTGACGAAAACTAAGACGTTAATTAGACCCCTGCTGGTTTATTTTATAAAAATGATGGACCATAATTAAAATATAAAATACCAATCATACGACACTCCTGTTTGTAACAGGCAGATTTGACATCTCATCTAGATTTAATGACTACAGATGACTACAGGAATACATCATCGTGTGAGTAGATCCACAAGTTGCTATCAACGGCAGTAGCCGACCATGCTGGTGTGGGTAGATCCACAAGTTGCTATGAACGGCAGTAGCCGACCATGGTGGTGTCAGTAGATCCACAAGTTGCTATCAACGGCAGTAGCCGACCATGATGGTGTGGGTAGATCCACAAGTTGCTATCAACGGCAGTAGCCGACCATGATGGTGTGGGTAGATCCACAAGTTGCTATCAACGGCAGTAGCCGACCATGATGATGTGTGGGGAGGTGTGTGTGTGGGGGGGGGGAGGGGGCAGATCAACAAGTTGTTATCCACGTCAGTAGCCGATCATAGTGACAACAGGTCGATTGATCTGTGTAGCTACGTCTGGATCAGTGAAGAGAGTAGACATCACTACCATTGTGTATAGTGGTCTAGAGTGTTGCGCTTCGAGCTCTAGCTGGTCTGTCTTCTCTCTGGCTTGTGGTTGTGGTTTCAATCCCTGGTGTGAGTGTATGTGACTTTGAGATAAGAGCCCCTTCTCAGCCTCATGGAGTTAACCTGGGTACTCCACTTTCCTCCCAAAGAAAATACCACTGCGTGTGCACGGAGATTATGAAAATGAAAAATAAGACTTGTCTGCGATATCCCCTTCGGCGGATGCGGACGTTAAACACTATAAACAACAACATAATTAATTGTTTGTTTGTCTCCGATATCACCCAGGAACGAACGAAAAAATTGTATCATTTGAAAAAAGGGTCATATCACCCAAATCGATATGAAGAATAAACAACTACTTATTGCAACTAAACATCTGTTTATACTACTGTTGAGCGGGGATTTTTATATTTTCATTAATAAAGGATCTACACGATCCGAGCTAATAAAAGTTCTGTAAATTTATTTTACAAAAAAGTATATAAAATGATTCACATGCTGATACGCCGTATCTAAAAATATCTGGTTTCTGGCAGTGAGAAATATCTTAATTTATAAATACCGCTAGTTTCAGATTACTATAAATTAAGCCTTTTACAATTTTATTTAAAAGTCTGTATACAACTTTTACACGCCTTTATCGCAGGGCGCGGGGTCTGGCAAGGACAGCTGTCTAGTCGTTCGGTTGGGACGAAAAACCGAGGTCCCGTGTACACATTGGCAGTTGGAATTCGATATAAGAGTACGCCGTAGCGCCGCTGCCAGGGCAAAATTTCCTTCATAGCACAATGTATGGCGTATGCCCGTCTTCATTAGCCCAGGTTAGGAGCAGAACAGTACAACACTAAACCCCATTTCATTTCATTTACACGCCTTTATCAACTAGTACTAAACACATACACAAATAACTGCTTACACAACAATGATTGTCTTATATAGGGCTACATTATGTTATTTCTAAGCGTTGTTCAGCCACATTGTATTTTATGTGGACAGAATCTCTAGAGATTTATAATAACACCACTAGTAGACTTTATTAAATAGATAAGTTTTTAAAATATCTTTAAATTCCAGAAATGTAGGTAGAAGATAATTTCAAAGAATTTGATTATTATTTTCATACTTTATATACCATACTTTTAACTTCTTCAATTTTACTCCATACTTTATATACCATACTTTTAAACATAATTGCATACTTTATATGTCACAGTTACAATTCCATTGCAATATACCGGTACTTTGTCTACCAAACACCTTCAGTTTTATTTCATACATACACAGTTACAATTTTATTTCACACTATCTTAAAACCTTTTCAATTTTATTTCATACTTTACATACCACACTTAAAACTTATTTCAAGTTTATATACCACACTATATCCGCCACTATTAACTATTACTAAATATATACATACAGATATACTTATAATTTGACAATATGGTTCAAGTGTATGTCTATATGTAGATGTCTATATACTCAACCCAAACGGAATTGAAGAATTAAAGCCTTGCCCATATCACGAATGTCAGATATATAAACTGCGGTTTCCATATTCAATAAGAATTTAATACGGTTAGCCAGATGTTTACCAAGAAATATTTTCTGACAACACATTCGACGGACTATTTTCAGAATTTCAACAGAGTAAAATATTCAATTTTGGGGACCTAAGGGGGCGCCAAACTTCTTGTAATTAGGGTTTGAAATAGGTAGGGGAACAAGAATATTGCATTCTATTTACAGAATTCAACTTTCTTAAGAGTGAAACATTCATCTTGGGGGACCAATGGGAGCGCGCGGAACTCCCCTGTGATATCTTCAAGTTAGAGTATAGCACACGGATGTATTAATATTTTACTTACTGAGCTAAGATGTGAGTTTTAATCCCGGGAAATACCACACGGTAGTAAAATCAGGAATAATTCCAGAGAAGAAAACCATTCTCTACAGTTCTACGCCGATAACACGTCAGTTCTCTCTCGAGACTACTACACATCTGTGTGCCTGGGATGTTATACACACACACATACACACCGAATATAAACTCTCGTCTATTTATAGTAACGGTGATGACTAGCGGATGGTGGAGTATATTACATTTACTACCGCCTCGAGTATAAGTTTCACGGTCCATACCGATTGATAGCCACGAGGAAGAGAAAATTAATTAATTAAATTAAGTAACTTAATTATGTGTCCATTTCAAATGAGGATTAACGTACCAATCGAGATAATTAGTTGGGCATATGTCATGTGCTATAAGGGGTGAATTTGGTCCGAACAGCGCGACGTTTCCATCTATTCCTCATCCACTCCCAACTGTCAAGGGTCTTTCACGTACACGCCAACGTCAAATTCCCTTGATGTCTATATACGTGCATTTCCGGACTAACATATGGTTCAATTTTATTTGAATAATTTGCTTGCGCGTAGGGGTCTTTAGTAGTAGGTGGAAACCGGAGGAAATCCACGAGATTGGACATACGCACCTACTCCTTGTCACGTGCAACCGCCAATTGACTCAATGACAAACCATATGATGCAACGCACATGCGCTAACCATTCGGCCACCCAACCGACCTGTCTAGGCCGACGCCTATGGGGTTGATAATGAAAGCGTACCTTGTCGTACGTATGGGACGAACACAAACCAGATTAACCCGTGTTCGGGCAAAATTCACCAATCATTGAAGTAAATAAACATGTGTTGGTATCAAAATGACCATTGACGATACGCTAAACGATTATGTCGGACTGCTGTCTGTTGTTCAGTCCTGTCCATATTGTCAGAGACGCACAACATTTGGGCGGGGCCAGGGGGGGGGGGGGTTGTGTCTGTAAACCCGATAATTTTTCGGGCAATTCCGGTTCTGCCCCCTAACTGTCATTGAGTCCGTTCGCCTGTGTAAACACGATCAACACCATGATCCTTAATACAAAATATTAATGGAAAAACAGCTAATTACATAAAAAAAGAGAGAAGTTTCGAAGAGTATTCTCTCAGCGTTATCAGCGGCAATATCTGATTTGGTAGGATGAACTACCATCGAATTGTATGCTGGCGTGGATGTTTGATGACTGAATTTGTGATAACTTTGCGATGTTGAGTAGCAATTTTGGGGTTAAATGCTGAATGAAAATTCACGTTTTTGAAAAATACATTTAGGTCTACGTTAATGTTTTGATCTCTTGAACTGTATTATTGAAAATATGCGAAAAACATGATAAATTGTAAATAATGAATAAGGCCAAGAAATGTATTAAATGTTAAATTGAATTGGAATAGAAAGTGAAAACAGATTAACTGAACCCTGTATAGGATATTTCATTCAGCTATTGTGAATGGGTTGACATTATCATTGTGCTACTAAACATTGAAACGTCCTATTCTGTTATATAATCTTCTAAACATTTTGTAAAGATGTAAATTTACTGATTTTATCGTGGGTTTAATAGTGGGAAAGCATTTGTGATGCAAAACTGTATTCTCAACATGCCGAAAAAAGTAACGAAAGGGTACGGAAACTAGAACGCCTGTAACAATTTTTTGCCCAAAGTCGATTTGGTGGATTTTTTTCCCTGGGAAGTTCTACTAACAGCCTAGATTTAAATCGTGGAGTAACCATGGTCTATCTATCTATCTTCTTGGTGTTTAACGTCTGCTTCCACATAAGTGATATTGCAGACAAGACGTAGGAGAGCCGAAGCTGATTCCTGTTTTTTTAGAATATGATTTTGCTATCTTTCCATTTTGGCCTTAGGCCATGGATTGGGTTTAGTGGGAAGTTCTTCCCTTTATTTAATATAAACATATCGTTTGGTAGATGATCTCTTCTGCTTCTGGATTGGTAGATGTAACCGTTTGGGATTAGTGTTTAGGTGCCAGGCCCGTCTTATCGTGGCCTCCCTTTACTCCACTATCCCACTGTATGGGTTTGGTATCTGCTTCCTTTGCGGAATAGTGTTTAGGTGCCGAGTCCGTCTGACCGTAACTCCCCCTTACTCCACTATCCTGCTAGTTTGGTAGATGTCATCTTTGTGGGATTTGTGTTTAGGTGCCAGGCCCGTCTTATCCTGACCTCCCCTTACTCCACTGTCCCACTCTGTAGGTTTGGTGTCTGTTTTTTGACGGAATAGTGTTTAGATGCCGAGTCCGTCTGATCGTGACTCTCCCTTACTCCACTATACTGCCAGTTTGGTATAAATCCCCTATGTAGTTTAGTGTTTAGATGCCGAGCCCGTCTAACCGTGGCCACCTCTTAATTCACTATTCTACTTAGTCCAACCGTGTCCATTAGGGCGTGGATTTGTTCGAAGATTTGCAGTTTCAGATCTGGTCTCGGGAAGAGTAAGTTCTTAGTGTTGAATGGTATGTTGTTGGTCTCCACCATTCTCACTAGTTCCCTTCTCTCCTCCTTGTATACCTCGCAGTCTACCAGGACATGGTTGGTGGTACATTCTTCTCCGCACTCACAGACGATGACTTGGTGTTTGTAGTCTCGCAGTCGCTCTTTCACCCTTAGTTTTGATATGAGTCTGCATATATCTCTTCTAGGGTGATTGATCGCTGTCTTCGTGTAGATCTTGTCATCCAGCCGGAATCTGTATGTGTCAAGTTCAACGAGTTTTAATTCCCAGATTGAATTGACCTGTCTTTTAACCATACTGTAGATTTCCGTGGTGCTGTAGTCTATGGTGCGGAGTGGTGCTGTGTCCTTGAGACCTTCGTTGGCGAGGCGATCTGCCTCCTCGTTTCCTCTAATGTTGACATGTGATGGAATCCACACGAGCTCTATTTTGCTTCCCTTCTCTAGGACCCTCTGGTACAACTGCCTGATTTCCAAAATGACTTCTGGTCTTGCGTCCGAGTTGTCATTTTGGATTGAAATCAGACTGCTCAGAGAGTCGCTTGGGATGACGAACTTACTAGTCTTTTGATGGGAGATCCATGATATAGCGTCACGAATGGCCACAAGCTCTGCAGTGTATACCGAACAGTTATTGGGCAGTTTCCTGCTTATTCCCTGTTCCCCGTTTGGCAGGTATATTCCTAACGAGCTGGTGCCCCTTTCAGGGTTGCGTGAGCCATCCGTATACACATGGTCCCAGTCATCAGACGGCCAGTTGTCTTCCAGGTGTTCTAAAGAGAAAGCACGTGCAGCAGTGGGGTTGTTTTTCTTGTCGGTTTTCTGTAATAGATCTAGATTGACCAGCGGTATAGGGAGACTGACAAAAGTAGGGGATCTTTCGCCCAGTTGCGACATCTTAGCCCAATACCTTGTCGCTAGTTCTTTTCTTCTTAGGGATAGGGGCAACTCCCCGGCTTCCTGTAGTAGTGCCTCTCTCCTAGTCCCAACCCCTACGCCAGTCGCAATACACAGAGCTTAGTATTGGATGGTGTCAAGCTTACTTAAGAGTTTTGGCGCGCAGTTCATGAAGGCCAAAGAGCCGTAGTCTAATACAGAGCGTATTAGAGCACGATACACCATCATTAATGTAACTCTATTGGCACCCCATGTGCTACCCGTTATTTTTCTCATTAAGTTTAGGATTTTGGAACACCTATCTACAGTCAAGTCGATGTGTGGTTTCCAGGTAGTAACCATGGTGATCCTACCAGGTCTTATCATATATTGTGGTCAGTTATAGCAATCATGTTCATCGTATCAAAACGTACCCAGTGTTGATTACGTCACAATTTCAAGATGGCGGCGAAGACTTCATGCTCGGTTCCTTGTCCATATACATGTATTACTAGCCTGTTATCGTCAATATCATTCCAATGCATACTGAAACTCACACAACGCCAATAGGTATCCAATACACAACTGAAACTCACAAATCTTCAATCACTATGCAAATACACAACTGAAACTCACACAACGCCAATAGGTATCCAATACACAACTGAAACTCACACAACTTCAATAGGTATTCAATACACAACCGAAACTCACACCAATACTGTTTGTTGATTTATTTATCTATTTATTATGTATATTAAATGCATTTTTTACATCTCACAATTTCTGAATGTGGAATGGACGTTTGTAAGTTTTTACATGGACCTTATGTATTGTAAGGCCCATGGGTTTAATAGCGATGATCGGCGTGACGTCGCATTAGTCACCTCTGTCCGATCCAATTGTATACATAATTATTTTTGTTGAGGCAATAAAATATGTTTAAACTAAACATCAATAGATTCATTTTATATCTAATAATAGCCTTCCATTGCCTGACTGAAACTCAGACGTTAATTATACCCCTGTGGCTTTATTTTATAAAATGATAGATCATAATTAAAATATAAAATACCGGTCACACGACACTTCGATTTACAACAAGCGGATTTGACATCTCATCTAGATTAAATTTACCGATGACTGCGGGAATAAATAACCACCGTTATCAAAATATATCCCACAGTTGTTATCTACAGCAGTAGCCTATTATGGTGATGCTGAAGGTGGGGTGGTGGTGGTAGATTCCCAAGTTGCTATCAACAGCAGTAGCCTGTCGTGGTCATGGTGTAGATGGCGTGGGGGTGAGGGGGTGAGGGTTGTAGTTCCACAAGTTGCTATCCATGTCAGTAGCCGACAATGGCGGTGTGTGGGGAAGTGAGGAGGAGCGACAGATCCGCAATGTCCTAATATAATAAACGATTTAAGGGAAAATAGCACACTGATCCACAGTGAATATACGCTTGGCCGCTACAATCACTGATGTGGAGATGTGGATGACATCGACGAGACTTAATGAGTCAGGCATATTTACTTTTTTACTCCGACAAAATAAATTCTAAAACAATTTTTTGAAGTATTAGAAAAATAAATAAAAGTATTTGAAATATATCTGGATAAAAAATATTCCTTATTTAGCATAAATAGGTACAGAAAATAGTACGCGGATGTGGACGTTAAACACTAAGAACAATAATATAATTAATTGTTGTTTGTCCACAAAGTCCCCTTTGGTGGCAGTGGATGTGAAAATCCTGAAACAAATTTGTTGTATCATTTGAAAAAAAGAGTCACATCACCCGAAACGTTATAAAGAATACATCAGTTCTTGTTGCAACTTAAAATCTGTTTGTACAGTTGTTGAGCGGGAAATTTTATATTTTCATTTATATTTTCATTAATAAACGATATATACCATCTGAGCTAATGAAAGTTCTGTAAATGTATTGTACAAAAAAGTATATAAAATGATTCACATGCTGCTATTTTTCTTTACACCGTGTCTAAAAATATCTGGTTTCTGGCAGTGATAATAATAAAATAAAACCAAGTACGAACAATCCAAACCATTAGTCAAAATTCGAAGTCCAATAAAAACGGTCGAGGCAAAATAGTGTAATCAGCAAATGGACTGTTCACCGTGTACAAAATACACGACAAACAGTGGTAACAGGTGTCCGGAAGAGTAAGCTTACCCTGCCTGGCGCCACACCCGCCATCGCTGCATCCAAACTATTAGACGAAATCTTAATGAAATAGCATGATTGGCCAATGGACTCCATAGGCTGGTCATATTGGAATGTTACTACTAATAAATGGAAAGTTAACGATCGGAAAGTCAAAGTCATCACGTTTATCGTACAATTTAACACTAAGTTTATGGCAATTGTCAAAATCGAGACGCAGATCCAAGTAGGAAGCGTGATTGTCACTGTCAGTAGTGTTTTTAATTTCGAGCTCATCAGGATATATGAATTCTATGTAATCACTAAATTTTGGATTGTTCAGTGATAGAACATCATCGATATGTCGATAAGTGAAATTAAAATGTCTGACTAATCGTTTATTAGTTTTTACGAGTGCCTGTATGTAATCGGCTTCATACGGATAGAGAAAAAAATAAATCAGCAAGCAAAGGTGCACAGTTGGTACCCATGGGGATACCTACCACTTGCTGATATATTTCCCCTCCAAATTCAACTAAGTTATTATCAATTAAAAAATCCAACATCTGAATTATCTTGTTGGCGGAGAATTTATTTTTTGAATCACTATGGTTCTTGACAAAATAATTTAAATGTAATAATTTTTACTTACTGAGCTAAGATGTGGGTTTTAATCCCGGGTAATACCACACAGTAGTAAAATCAGGAATAATTCCAGAGAAGAAAACCATTCTCTACAGTTCTACACCGATAACACGTCATATCTCTCGAGAGACTACTACACATCTGTGTGCCTGGGATGTTATACACACACACATACACACTGAATATAGACCCCGAACACAAACCAGATTAACCAGTGTTCGGCGGGCAGAAGTCACCAATCATTGAAGTAAATAAACATGTGTTGGTATCAAAATGACCGTTGACGATACTCTAAACGATTATCTCGGACTGCAGTTGTCTGTTGTTGAGTCATATCCATATTGTCAGAGGCGTACAACATTTGGGCGGGCCGGGCGATTGTTTTTTTGTTAAGTAGGACGTTTTTTTCGGGGAAATTGGTCGGTTTATCCTCGTCAATCAAACCAAAATGAGGCCAACAAATCAATATTCAACTGAGTCATTTAAAAATTACATATTGCTTTACTTAATAAGTACTTTTCGACCTAAATGGAGATAATAATTGCTGAGTTTGCCGCTTTTTTTTATTGGGCCCCACCCCACCCACCCTGGAAAAATATCTTTGTGCACCCCTCCATATTGTTCGTAGGGCATTTAATGAAATCACCCAAACACAATCTGATTAAAATACAGACTCTATTTCGTTTCGTTATTTATAGTTCAAAATTTTGTTTAACTTGTCTTTACTACACTAGGATCTGGAAGAGTTGTTATATAATTGGCCTTCTTATTGGTGTGAGGAATTAGCCAATAACGAAGACTTCTTGACGTTCTCTGCGCGGAACTATGATTGGATTAATCAATGTCTCACGTCCAAGGGTCAAAAGTCGCTTGTTTGACTCCTGACGTGAACTCCCATTGTCAGATCTTAGTGTAGGTCATCGAAAGTATAAAAAAACGAAACGAAACGAAATATAGATCTGTATTTTAAGCAGATTGAGCAGAAACACAGCTTTATGTTAAACGAAATGAAATGAAGAGGGGTTTAACGTCCTACTTTTCTGCTCTGACCGGGCTAATGAAGACGAGCATACGCCATACAGTATGCTATGAGTACGAGGGAATTTTGCCCGGGCAGTGGCGCTACGGCCTACTCTTATATCGAATTCCAACTGCCAAGGGATCTTTTGCGTGCATTCATGACAAGGGGAAACCACGCCGGAAAATCTGGATGAACTTTCTCGGCCAATGCCAAGATCGAACACCCGACCTCCAGGCTAGCGAGCCAGCGTCTTACCCACTTAGCCACGTGATCCCCATTATGTAAAACAATCGCTAGCAACTTTAATGGTGAGTGCAACGTTTCAATAAGTTCAACAAGTATTCTCATGTCGTTTATCAAGCACAAGGTTAACAATATTTACCTTACAAAAACTTGGGATTTAACATTCAAGAATAAAAAACAACCAGTTTTGTGGATTACCGGTAAACGTTATTTAATCAAACCACAGAAAGAAAAAAAACCAAACAAAACAAAAATGAAAACACGTCACACGATCGAAACAAAGACTAGTTTTGTTGTGTTTTGGGGTATAGATTATGTTAAAGTATGTAAAACCGTTAATACCTACTTGCAATATAAATGAAAAATTTGTTCTAACAAGAAAACGTGTTGTTTAAGGCCGAGAAACCCTAATTTTAAAATATATGATGGGGGGGGGGTGTAGTCCACTGTGTTTATATTGTAAAGTGAAATGGTGTTTAACGTCCTACTGTTCATCGCCTAAATTGGGCTAATGAAGAAGGGCATACGCAATACATTGTGCTATGGGGGGAATTTTGCCCGGATAGCTGCACTGCGGCCTATAGTTACTATACTTGTAACCTTAAATTGTGTGTTTAAGGTTACAATTGATACAGTCTAAGAACCCTTACGCAAGTTCAAATAGGTTCAAACGCACGATTGTCAACACACACCATTACAGTTTGTATTGAAATAAGTAATGTTTATGTTGTAGGCCTAATGACGTATTACGCAACTTGCCGCCATGACACCGACCAGTTGAAATTTCGCGTAGCAGTTGGGTTTCATCAAATCATATAATCATGCGGACGCGGTAAGGCTTCACCTTTATTTCAACGGGAATTGATTTATTATAATGTTAAGCTATGTGCAGTACAGTTTTGGGGTTAGTTTATGTGTAAATTAAGAGAGCTATGGGCCAGTAAAATTTTTGTAGTCATTTTTTGACTAAAAAACTTGCGCAAAGGAAGTATGTAGGAATAGTCACTAGGCTACTGTGCTTGGAGTAAGACGGAAGACATCAGTAGTGGAACCATTTCTATACGGCCTACTGTTTTATCGAATTCCAGTTGTAGTCCCGTGACAGTTAGGGGTTGGATTGTCGAATGGCTAGCACGTGCGCGTTGTATCATAAAGCCTGTCATTGAGTCAACTGGTGTCCACTGCTATAAACCCCTACGCGCAAGCGAATTATTGAAATAAGATTAAACGATATCTTAGTCCCGAAATGAACTAGTTTGTGTCGAGTGGACGTTAAACCCCATTTTCCCCTCTCTCTCTCCCTTGACAGTTGGAATTCGATATAATAGTAGGCTGTGGTGCCGCTGTCCGGTTAAAATCACCCCCCCCCCCCCATATCACAATGTGTGATGTATTCCAGTAGAACAGTAGGACGCTAAACCCCATTTCATTTCATTTCATGTATTTCGTATGTGCTTTGCCATCCGTCTATAATAGAAGGGTTTATCTCGAGACAAATGTGTTTATTCCATGGTAATGTGTGCTAGGGGAGATAATTTTACCCGGACAGCGGCGTTGCCGTCTACTCTTCGTCAAACTCCAATTGTCAAGCGTTAGTTTGTCACTTGTCAGTTCCGGTAACGATGACACGCGGACGACAACACGCGGACGATGACATTGACATGACTTGTGGAATTCATTATCTTTATTAGCGAGGGTGGGTTGTATGGCCGAATGGTTAGCGTGCGCGCGCTGTATCATACGGCCTGCCAGTGAGTCAACTGGCGTGGTTTCGAATCTTCGGTTGTACGTGGCAAGGAGTAAGGTCGCCTATACTCCGGGTACTCCGGTTTTCTCCCACTGCTAAAGACCCCTACGCGCAAGCGAATTATTGAAATACAAATCAAACCATATGTTAGTCCCGAAATGACCACGTTTGTGTCGAGTGGATGTTAAACCCCAGCTCTGCTTCGGCTGGACTAATGAAGATTGGGGCCACGGCCTACTTTACGTGCACACCAATCTGTACACGGAGCCTGGCTTTTTCATCCTATCCAAACGACTATACGTTGTCCCTTGCCAGGCCCTGTGTCCTACACTGCTGACAAAGATGAACCACGCCGGAAAATCACGATTAACTTTCTCAGCCAACGCAGGGATCGAACACGGGACCTCCAGGCTAGCGAGCCAACGTCTTACTCACTGAGTCATGGTGGCTCCTGTTTTTTTTTTTTAAATTCCGACTGACACGGTTTCTGTTACGTGAATGGGAATATCAATACTCCACCTCCCACCAACATCCTTCCATCTCGTAAGCATAATTCAACACGCGCAATTATTGAACTATGTAGTGTCACGAGACATCTTCCAATTTGGCCCATTCCACCAAGCGTGTGGTAATTCTGTAATTGTCTGTCCCTAGTGCCAGAAATTAGAAGCCATATTAGGACTATATATATGTAAATGATGAGAGGGCAAACAATTGTAGATCTATATACATCGGGATGAATTATTACCAAGTCAAGTGGGCACTTTTTGTATTGTTTGAACATTCCTAATTAGGATTCCACACAGCAGCAGTGTAAAACAGTATTATTTTTGTTGTGATTGATAGGGTTGGACACTTTGTTCGAATTAACATTTTACTTTCATTTTTCTATTTTGCTTATTTTTCAATGGTTGGTTTAATATGTTCATGGAAACGTGGGGGTGACCCAGATAAAGCAAGTTGGAAAAGTTGGCGCATTTCATAATACTATGCGAACTCTCCGAAATTGGTAATTTGGCATAAGTCAAACGGTTACTATCCAATTTTGTAACATGTTTTCGATAGTCATTATCGGGGCACAATCACCAATCACCCACCATTTATGGATAATCATACTGCGATCCTACTTGCGAATAGTCACGCAACGGGTGTTTTTTTTAAAGAAAGATGGCCGGTTTTTTTTTGGTTTTTTTTTTAATGAAACCATTCGGAATGTAATTTAATAGGGTATCTAAAAATAGGTTGCCAGGCAACGAAACATACGCCCACACAGCAGCCAAATCGTCCGGGCAGTCAACAAGAGTTGTTGCATTTTAAGTAATCATCAGAAAATCATAATTCAAACTCACCCATAACTATGGTGTAACTGTGATATAATCAAACGTTTTTTTAAATCAGATAATAATTGTGACCTCCAGAGGGACCACAAGCTAAAAAGGGTGATTTTTCGTACAATCAGGGGCCATGATTCAGGAAGTTACGATCCGATATGGGCAAATATGCAATGGAATCAAGATCATTAGGTTATAAACATGTATTTCAAGTTTCATCAAAATCAGTTCAAAATTGTGACCTCTATAGGGTCCACAACCTTGATATAACATATTTTTACACAATTCGCGTACAGACGGCGGCCATTTTATCCGTCAACTCTGGTCTGATTTTCACAAAATTCAAATTCTCTCTTCATTACCATGAAACCGTGATATAATCAAACGTTTTCTTAAATCGGATAATAATTTTGAACTCCAGAGGGACCACAAGCTAACAAAAGCGATTTTTCGGACAATCAGGGGACATAATTCAGGAAGTTATGATTCGATGGGCGTAAATATCGAAAGGAACCAAGATCTTTGGGTAATAAACATGCATGTCACGTTTCATCAAAATCAGTTCAAAATTGTGACATCTATAAGGTCCACAACCTTGATATAACATATTTTCAAACCATTCGCGTACAAACGGCGGCCATTTTGTCCGTCAATTTTGGTCCCATTTTCACGAAATTCGAACTCAACCTTCATAACCATGGAACGGTGATATAATCAAACGTTTTTTTAAATCGGATAACAATTTTGACCTCCAGAGGAACCACAAGCTAAAAAGGGCGATTTTTTGGACAATCAGGGGCCATAATTCAGGAAGTTAAGTTCCGATGGGCGCAAATATCGAAAGGAACCAAGATCTTTGGGTTATAAACATACATGTCAATTTTAATCAAAATCGGTTCAAAATTGTGACCTCTATAAGGTCCACAACCTTGATATAACATATTTTCACATAATTCGCGTACAAACGGCGGCCATTTTGTCCGTCAATTTTGGTCCGATTTTCACGAAATTCGAACTCAACCTTCATAACTATGGAATGGTGATATAATCAAACGTTTTTTTGAATCGGATAACAATTTTGACCTCCAGAGGGACCACAAGCTAAATGTGGGCGTATAAAAATAATTCCTTTAGCAGAAGTTGCATTATTTGAGCTCCTTTTCTGGCCATAATCCATTCATGATAATAAAGGTATGTAATCAATAAAATTGACATTTCTGTGTACAAGTTTCGCATGTATACTAGACCCCACATTTTGAAGGGCGTCGATGAAACCCGTCATATCTGCAAAGCGGGTCTAGAAATCGAATTAATTTTCTCCTTCAATGGCTCAGTAAGTTCTCAATCTCCCGTCTTTTGTAACCAGCAAGAATCGCATTAGTAGTAATCCGTCTTGTGTAAAATATTATAAGGTTTCTCACTTCCGCAATCCTACTGTCCGACTTCAACAATTTAATTATTACGCCTACTGCGATTACGATCATAAGGTCTGTCAGGTGGCCTGATTTCGCTTCCACGCTTGTACGTGACAAGAAGTATGGTCGCCAGGGCCAGGAGGTATGCCGAGTAATTTGTTGGTATAAATTATCAAAAAAGATATCACCTGATCGAAAAGTAGAAGAAAACCGGTGACATTTCTGAGAGAGAAAGAGAGAGAGAGAGAGAGAGAGAAATGGGATTTACGTCCACTCGAACAAACTAGGCCATTTTGGGACTAACATATGGTTTCAATTTTATTTCAATAATTCGCTTGCGCGTAAGGGTCTTTAGCAGTGGGAGGAAACCGGCGTGCCCGGAGGAAACCCACGAGGTTGAGAAGGCGCCCCTATCTCCATGCCACATACGCTCACACCAGGGATCGAAACCACTGCCGCAAGCCAGAGGTGACTGGCCAGCTAGAGGTCGAAGCGCGGCACTCTAGACCACTAGGCCATCCCAACCCCCGTGACTTTTCTGAATGCGTGTACCAAGTGACGTATAGCGGTATATTTGATTCAAAATTCTAACTTAGACGATAGCATGGTAGAAGTTTGAATCCAATATGCCGCCATAGTTGCATGGTTTGGATTAGAATCGGATTCTGTCTGTCTGTTAAAGCGGGGATTTCATATTTTCTTAAAAAGTCGAAATATTTATTCCTTTGTCTTTTGCTCAATAGGTTGTCAACCCACTATTATACAATCATAAGCATTATTTTCCACATTAAACATCTTTCACATCGGAAATAATAACACAATTAACCCCCTTGTTTTTCCTTTGCCCCCATGCAATAGTTATCTTCAAACGTTTGAATTTGAAGTTGAAAATGATATTTTTGCCAATTTCTCAACTGACAATAGTGAATTATCGGATTAGTAGGATTATTCTTTAACAAGGTAGGACTGTTTATAGATACCATCTATTTTAAGGCTTTATTTTAATATATTTTAAAAATATAACTTAAAAATATGAAATTGCACCTTTAAATTTAAACTATAAACCACCTGCCCGGGTTTAAGCGCCGTGGGGGGCCCCGTTCCATCCTCATTCCGTTTGAGGCTATCGCCACCGTCAGGTTATTCGGGCTCCGGTTTGTAAGCAGAGTTGACTGGTACCCGATCATTGACTGGTATCCGATCATTAAAAACGAAACTGAAGCAGAAACTTTTATTTTCGTCTTTGTTTCGTTTGGCGCTAAAAATCTCTAAATTTTTCGATATTTTTGCCAATTGCGGACCTTTGCCAACCAATGACAGCGTGATTCGTCACTGATATGTCCGGGAGAAGCTTATCATTGATAATTCTATCCCAATCCCCGTCTGCCAATATTGGAGACTATGTGAAGTAAATATCAGTCATTTAAAGTAGCTAAGTCTCTAACTCAATATTTTCCAAAATCTTCAACATTGAAAACACGAATTATTGGTTAGTTTAAATCGACATTGATGTTGTGATCTTACCGAAAAAAGATATCCAATATTTCAGACAAAATAAGCATTTGCTCATTGGTACACAAATCGTGTACCATAATGCGTTTCAGCTCCAGTTTCAGCAAGAGACTCGCTAGAAACATTGCCATTGCACCAACTCAAACGGAGTATGTATACTGGAATAACCAGACACTAAGAATTAGCACCCGATTGAAACTGCTGGCTTATTTCGCCGAACAAATCTGATTTGAAATTTGAGTAAAAACGGACACCATCGAATGTAAATCAGTTTATATTACAGTATTTTAAGCGTTGCGACCCACTTTTGTCAATTTCGAGGTCCCAAATCAAAATCATGGATTTCGGGTGCATCATTTTGCCGAATGGAATAATTTTCATATTTTCCCTTTTATATTTACAAAAGTTTTATTTAATTCATCTTTTGGCCGCAGTCCGACAAATTTATTGATCTCTCCAAGCAATATTCCTTCATAATCTCAAAATATATTGTCATCTAATTTAACCCAGTCGGTCCAGACCCGGAGGTCGTTAATTCACATCGTATTTAATTTACAATTATCTGATTTGATTTGACAATTTTATTTCAAATCAAAGGTCAACTGAATCATTATATATATTTACAACAACTGTTGATATTTATTTATAACGTTGATTTCGGCAGGCCTAAATATGAATGACAATGTCAAAGCCATTTGGCAACTCAAATACATCATAAATTTTATTTCGACATTTGGGTTAACTTGATGGGCTTGTAATTAATGAACCGAGTCATGGCGGAAATGAAATCGGGTTTAACGCCCTACTGTTCTGCTCCTAATTCGGGCTAATGGAAGACGGGCATACGCCATACAGTCTGCTATGAGGGAAATTTTGCCCGGGCAGCGGCACTGTGGCCTACTCTTATCTTGAATTCCAACTGCCAAGAGATGTTTTACGACAATGTAAACACGGGGCCTCGGTTTTTCGTCCCATCCGAACGTCCTGCATCACTGACAGGGGGAAACCACGCCGGAAAATCTGGGTGAATTTTCTCGGTCAACACAGGGATCGAACACCCAGCCCCCAGAGTCATGGCGGTTTAAGTAAGATAATTTGTTACAGAGAAGAAATATCTTTTTATTATTATCACCGATCTCTGAAGATGACTCACAAACATTTCCCCCCTCTGCTCTCGCGATGACTTCACTGACGTCAACATCCGACAAGGCAGCTATTGACCTTGTTCTGGTTTATTGGCTACTGTTACCATTTCCTGAAACAATTTCAATTGTATTTCAGTGATAAATGACCTTCTTCTAAACCTTTCCAATCCTTATTATTTCAATCATTTGAACACTGAAATTTGTCGATCTTGTGGTTTCTCCTTGTCAGTGATGCAGGACGGAGGGCCTGACAAGGACAACTGTCTAGTCGTTCGAATGGGACGGAAAACCAAGGTCCCGTGTACACATTGGCGTGCACGTAAAAGACCCCTTGGCAGTTGGAATTCGATATAAGAGTAGCTCGTAGCACCGCTGCCCGGGCAAAATTTCCTGAAACAATTTCAACTGTATTTAGTAAACCTTTCCAATCCAGACGAGCGGGCCAGCGTCTTATGGACATGGCTCCGAACATAATAAGAGAAAACTGTTTATGAATGAACCTGGTTCATAGTTCGTTGATAGATAAAACAGATCGTAAAGACATCAAGAGAGAGGTGGGGTTTAACGTCCACTCGACATAAACAAGGTCATTTAGGGACCAACATGGTTTAATTTTTTTTCAAATATTCGCTTGCGCGTAGGGCCTTTAACAGTTGGGGGAAACCGGGGGACTCGGAGAAAACCCACGAGGTTGAACAGGGGTGTAAAGACATCATGATGGTGTATTAATTACAAATGAACTCAAATTAATTGGACATTAGGTAAGATTTGATAAAGAGCTGATGACAATTTCTGCTATATTTACTCCATTAGGATCCGATTTGCTGCTCAACTATTATTCAGGATTTAATCATGAAATGGTTAATCGAGACTACGTCTTTTTATCGTACCGGCTTTAGTAATGATAATCGGGGCTAGGCCGAAATCTCAGTTCAGTGGCTCAATTTGACTGAAATTTTCAGCAAATTCCCTTTACATTATTTAGTTTTTAACTATTATAGTGAGCACTACTGCCAGCTCTATATATAATCTCCCATAATGTAACTTAATTCACATTGTATGTTAGATATTGAAATAATAATGTACATCTAAAGTTGGATTGTTACTAATAGTGCTATTTATACAATTATTACAAAACATAAAAAAAAGTTGTGTCGAATTCTCTTCCCCTAAAAAATGTTGGTCTTCTGACGTGGTGAGCCGTGTGGAAAGAGTTCCGTCCCTTAGTGTGCTCTTTTATATTTGAGATCAAAACTTAATTTACAGCGGGAACTAAAAATGTAAACATAGAGTTGGTTAGGGTAAATAATGTGTTCAGTAATTTAACTCTAATATTAGCATATAATGGTGCAAAGATTATTTCAATCAGAAATCTGACATTCTATTGCCATTACAAAAGTAGACATTAAAACTGTATGTTCATTTCAGGTTGGAAATAATAGGATTCAGACACGGTGGGTAAAACTGGCTCGCTTGCCTAGTGGAGGAGGTCGGTTGCTCGATCCCGGAATTGCCCGAGAAAGTTCATCCAGATTTTCCGGCATTTTGCCCCCTTGTCAGTGATGCAGGACTGAGAAACTAACAAGGACAGCTGACTTGTCGATTGGATGGGACGAAAAGCCCAGGTCCCGTGTACACATACCCGTAGGTGTGCATATATCATAAGGATCCCCTTGACATGACAGTTCATAATTCCAAATAAGAGTAGGCCATATAAGTGCCACTGTTGGGGTAAAATTTCACTCATAGCACACTGTATGGTATGCTATCTGCTGTCTCTATTAGTCCAAGCAGAGCAAAACAGTAGGACGTTAAACCCCAGTTCATTTCATTGTCACAAATAATAATGAAGTGATGAGGTCAATTTTTAATATTTATGTTTGTATCATTGTATGTTTTATTTTTTTAAGGTACATTATAGAGAAGAGTGAGGACAATGAGGTTGACGTGTAGCGTGGAGATCGTAAACAGGCTTCTACCATCACATAACTTAAAGAAACCATCACAGAAATCACATTCCCAGATATCACTGGGGAAGAAACCAGGTTCAACTGGTAAAGATGGGGTCTTGTTTCTCATGATCTGTACAGCTAAAGATAGAAATGGAACTAAAATTGTGGTAAATATTTTATTGCTTAACCCTTGATGAGAGAGGGAGAAAGGAATCGTGTTTAACCTCCACTCGACACAAATTACCTGAAGGTTATTTCAGGGCTAACATATGGTTTTAGCTATGGGAGGAAGCGGTAAGACCTGCAGAAAACTGACAAAGTTTAGGTGGGGATCCTAATCATTGTCAAGTAAAATGTAGATGCTTGGAATGGAAAACGACGCCACTTGACTCAGTGACAGCACTTAGACTCCATAACCCTTTCGCACATGTAAACATTAAATACCATAGTTCGTAGCATCTTCAATAGAAGGCTTGATCTCGCCTTAACTACATACATCTTATCAAGCCCTTCACGTAATACCCTGTATATTTCGCCACTAAGTTCGATTGACTACACAAGCCCAGCTTGGGAACCTATCAGATTCATCGGTCGTCGTGAATACCAAGACTCGTGCTTTATAGCTAAAATGCCTACATGTGACAATCGAGTTGCAAAGTTCAAAGATCGATCAATGTCACAGTTGCTGTTTGTTTATAGTGTGTTTGGTGTAGGGCTGTACGATATTGCAAAAAGGGACGATATCGATATTGCCATTTTTTTCAACGATATAGTTAAATATCGCGATATTTAATAATTATGTCATTTTGCTATTAAATAAATTAAATATAAATGCATTAAAGCTGACTACAGTGTGGGTAAGAATTGTGGGTAAGAATTGCTTTAAAATTTGCTTTTTTTAAAATATAGATTTATTAAAATGAACAAAACACATCCTTTTTGGATAAAAACTTTTCACCAAAAACGACTTGTGCATTTTTGTTTGGGTACTAATTTCTCTTTTTCAACTAGGGCCTAGGACCTCCACTTCCTGTGTGGGTCTACTAGTACTGCTAGTACTAGCTAAGTTTTCAATAATTAAATTAAATACAACCGCTGATGTTTAAAAAGCGTCTGCTTGTGATCCGGTGTAAGAAAATTCTCAAATATCACATGCAGCGAAAGTAAGTAGATGCGGTCTTCAAAACTTTTCACCAAAAACGACTTGTGCATTTTCGTTTGGGTACTAATTTCTCTTTTTCAACTAGGGCCTAGGACCTCCACTTCCTGTGTGGGTCTACTAGTACTGCTAGTACTAGCTAAGTTTTCAATAATTAAATTAAATACAACCGCTGATGTTTAAAAAGCGTCTGCTTGTGATCCGGTGTAAGAAAATTCTCAAATATCACATGCAGCGAAAGTAAGTAGATGCGGTCTTCAAAACTTTTCACCAAAAACGACTTGTGCATTTTCGTTTGGGTACTAATTTCTCTTTTTCAACTAGGGCCTAGGACCTCCACTTCCTGTGTGGGTCTACTAGTACTGCTAGTACTAGCTAAGTTTTCAATAATTAAATTAAATACAACCGCTGATGTTTAAAAAGCGTCTGCTTGTGATCCGGTGTAAGAAAATTCTCAAATATCACATGCAGCGAAAGTAAGTAGATGCGGTCTTCAAGTCGTATATAATAAGTTCAAACAGTAACAAATACTAAATGATCCGGACTATCTTCCATTCAAGCATTCGATTGGCCCAACAGTGACAGCAGTAATCTATTTATAGATCGTTTTATTCACGCTTTCAGAAATTAATTTTCGTAGTATTTTCTAAAACTATTCGTTTTTTAAAACAATCTATTTATAGCTGTGGTAGTGGGAAATTTCTGGCGTTTAGTAGGCCTAAGTTTACATGTAGTAACAACTGACAATTTATTGTCGACTAAAAACAAAGTAAAAGTAACGCATACACGATGCAGTGAAAAACGCCTGCGGAGGGTGCGCTAGTGTTTTCAACATTTAACGATTCTCAAAACATTAGTTTTATTATAGTTTATTGCCGTCGGCTAATTTCCATTCCTGTATGGTGCATTTATTATCAATTTTTATGATAATTTTTTTCGATATTTGAAGTTTTTGGCGATATTCGATAAACCACTATATCGACGATATTTGGCCACATGATATCGTAGTTGGGTTAATCCAACAAGTTAGATGTTACTCTTTGATATTCTGACGACGTAACATCTAACATCCGAACAGTCAAAAGCTCGAGGCAAAAGTTGATAACTAGCATACTTCGTTCAGCGGACGGCAAAATTCACAATTTTCAGTTATCTGCACTGCTAACACATTAAACTTACATATCATATCCATCTGTGTTCCGAAAAAAAAAATTTGTTGTCTATTTTAAGAGATTTCACAAAAATCTTCGCCCACAACCAACACAACACATTGAAAAAGGAAATGACCTACATAGGTGAAAGGTGAAATCTGGGTTGGTGCACATTACGAACGAATTCTTTAAACGAAACGAAATCATGAGACGAATTTGAAGGCGATCATTTTAAATTTATTTTCAGTGATGTTCCGATTATCGGTTTCGCCATTCAGTAGACTAATCGGCCGATGAGTGGCCTACCAAAAGAAATTAATTTTGCCGATATGTGCGTAGCCGATATCTGTTCAAAAAGACTCGGCAGTCAAATACCTTTTCGTAAAATATTATTTAGATTGTGAATAAATCACTCTCTCTTACTTAAACTCGCGCTCGACCCGTTTATTTTAGTTGCCGTGTGTGATACAAGACTCAATGCTTTATAATTATTCATATTTTCAAAGATAGAAAAGGCGGGAAAATGTCACGTGACATTGACAAAGACAGAAGCTATCATATCTATAATATCAACCGTTAGCGATGAAACATTCTACGAATGCCGACAAATTTAAGGATTTTAAATTATATTGTATTCAACATTTTATAAATAATAATCGCAATCATATAGCCTATGCTAGAAATTACCACGGCATAACGGCAATTGTCGTAAAAAAAAGTAAAAGCTGAAAGCAAACACGGACTGCTACGGTAATAAAAATAGCCTAAATTGCACTGTTGTCAACGTGTACACAAATCAAAAAGTTGTGCCTTTTCTATGTAGACGCATGAAATGCATATATGTAATAACTTTTCAATATCATACAGTCGTTCAGGGGATTTGGGATTAGGTCAATAATTCAGAGATGTAAGATTTAGTTGTAAATGTCCCGTCCTACCGTTATATATAATTAGTTTTTTCATAAGAATGCTTACTTTCTAAAATAGGTTATGGCAGAGCCGTGGGAAATTTGACGAATGAATTTTAGTTATAGCTGACATGATGGCCACCGTTATGAACACGAATAACTAAAAGGAAAGGAAACTAAATTTCGGTGATTTTATTACTCGTAAGAGGAATCTGTATAATTTATACTTTGACAGTACCACTAAACACAATTAGGGCCAGATTAATTGACACGATATATAAAAATTGCACGTCCCGTGACGGAAAATGTCAACAGTTTGCTTTAAATAAGTTAGGCAGTGGTGCCTTGTCAGCTTATTTTAGCTACGGTTTTTTTAAATTTTTGTTTTTGAAAAGTCCTAATTTCAAGCACTGATCTAGACCTACTAAATAATCAAGCAACAAAGTTCTCAATTGACGTTGTTTATTTTCAACTACGCATGAAGAGCGACCTAATTATTCCTTTAATAAACATCGACTTCTATCCCAATATAAAATCTCTACAAAAACAGTACATTGTCTTAATGCAATCCATAGAAATATTGTAGAAAAATGCATTTCGTTTCGTGTTAAACAGGGGTCCTCAAATTTTAATGGGGAGGATATGACGTCAAACGGATGTCAAACTATCCTAACATGGCGACTACATGAAATATTTTTGAATGTGATATTGGATAAACCTGTTTCAATGAACCTCGTGTGTGTGTCAGTAAGTGTTATTGTTGTTCAGAGATGGATCACACAATAAGGTAGGACATGCATTTAGAATTTATCGACTGACGCCTTTCAGCTCGTGGCTATTTGATGCGCAAATAATTCAGTCGCACATCGCTTAAAGAGAATATAGCTTGTGGAATCTAGAGGTTACGTGTGAACGAAACCTCTAGACACTCTGGAGTAGTAGTTGGGTCTGAAAATACCATATCGCGATAAATGACTATATCGAGAATATCGTACAGCCCTAGTTTGGTGCCACGAACTCTGATTGGACAATGCTAATTAGTCACTTGTAAAAACAACTAGCGCAAAGTTCGGGAATTGCTGAGTAATCAAGCAACGGAGAGATGTTGTATAACTCGCGAACATTGCTTAAGGAACGTGAGTTCCCAGAGGGTGGTCACAGTAGCTAAGGGTAAGATGATGACTCGCTAGCTTGGAGGCCAGTTCTTCTGTACTGTATGTCATATATAGATATCTAAGTTATATATAATACAAGAGAACGTTGTGTTCAATAATATGTCTTGGCAATTTAGAAACCAGTCTAAAAATTACGATTTAGATAGTCAAATGAATCAATAAAATTGATATTTTTGTATATCTGATCTCCGGCCAACTTGATGTAAATTTTAGGTCATGTGGCCCCCTGAATCAAAGTGAGTTTAACATCCCTGGACTAGATGCTTTGTGTGATACCCTCTGTTAAATTTCATTTTGATTGTATAATTTGATTGTACATTTTAATTGTTTATTTTTGATGGTAGATTTTGATTTTGATTGTATATTTTGATTGTATGTATATTAATTGTATATTTTTGACTGTAGACTTGTGGTTGTATTTTTTACAGGTAAAAGATAATATAGAGCAGTATTTTGTTAAGTTTATAAATGAAGGTAAAGCTACAGTACGAATCAAAGAGCCACAACATGATATATGTATTAGTAAGGTTAGTTTTAATCCAAATAAGGAACAGATCCTGTTTCATTTTGTTGGAAATTTCGTTTTACTTGTCTTTACAAGGGTCGAATCCCCGATTGTACGTGGCAAGGAGTAGGGTCGCCTGTCCAACATCTTGGGTTTTCTTCGGGTACTTCGGTTTCCTCCCACTGCTAAAGACCCCTAATGATAAAATTAAACCATATGTTTGTCCTGAAATGACCTAGTTTGTGTGGAGTGGACGTTAAACCCCATTTCTCTCTCTCTCTTGTCTTTACAGCATGTACATTTGTACACTTGAAGAATTGTTATATTGCCAATGTTCTAGTTGATGTCAGGGATTAGCTTATAGTGACCTTTTTCCTACAACAAATTAAATTCTAAAACATTTTTCTTTTAACGATTGGAAAAAATAAATAAAGACGTTCGAAGTATTTGTGGGTAAACATTATTTCCAGTTTAGTGTAAATGGGTATTAAAATGAGTAAAAGGCACCATTCTGCCTGAATCAGTAATGTCTTTTGTAAACAATGATTGACGCCGCGTGATGTCATGTCATATATTGAACGTAGTCATCTTTTACAGAGATATTAGGAGACATTACAAATTGATTAAGACACTGGCTCGCTAGCATGGAGGGTCCCGTGTTTCAATGCCGGCATTGACCGGGAAACTTTATCAGGATTTGCCGATGTGGTTTTCCCTTGTCATTGATGCAATGGAAGGAGGGCCTGACATGGGCAGTTGTCTAGTCGTTAAGATTGAACGAAAAACCAAGGTCCTGTGTATACATTGGTGTACCTGTAAAAAGATCCCTTGGCAGTTGGAATTCGATATAAGATAATGCTGCTGTCTGGATGAAATTTGCCTCATAGCACACTGTATGGAGTATGCCTGTTAGGGGTGTAACGATACATCGAACAATCGATGCATCACGATAGTTCGACTGTCGATAGTATGTATCGATATTAAAAAGAAACTATCGATAAAAATTGCGATAGTCAAGCAAACTATCGATAGTTTCGATAGTTTGTAATAGCGAAAGTAAAATGGCTCAAATTCACTCGTATCTGTCGAATAATTACTCTGTTATCACTAAAATAGCGAAATAGCGTTACACGATCTCAATATCACATGGAAATCCTCGTCTACCATATTAGGCATGGCTTACTAAGAAATGTGTAAAATGTTTGATTTTGGCGCGAAAAAGCTGAAAATGGTCACGTACGCCAATAACAGACATGCTGAAAGCATGCCGCATATGACAGGAAAGTTGGCTATGCTTTTTTTTACAAGTTACTAAACTACCAATTTATATAATATAAAGAAAAAACCCCAATGCACTTTATTATTTAACTTACTATCAGAATGCGACGTTACCGTGTACCCGAGATACCAGCTAGGAGGCTCTTCTATTCGCCCCCACCCTTTTGCCGTACCAGTAGAAGACACGTGTTGTTTTTGTTTTTATCTGTACCGTCTTGTGTCGCTTCTGTCGTTTTTTTGTCGATAAGATTACCGACATCCGTGTTAAAATATTACGTACTGATTTACGGAGAGAGATGTTGAACTAGTGAATTGTAATCTATTGCCAGTACTGGATTTTTAATTAGCAGTTAAAGCAGTAGGGGTAAGTCAGAATGCGGGAATGTCTGATACAGGCCAACCGATACGATTTTGGGCGAGGCGATTACCCTATTCAAGAATTTTGTAATTGTGACAACACTAAAAATCAGTATGGTTATTTTCTGGGAAAAGCATTCCAGTCACCCATAATATAATCAGTAATATCATTATTTTGTTCTGCTTATTCGAGAGTCCGTTATAAAAATTGACTCTTACATTGATTTGTCAATTAAACGATTGTCCGTTATAGAGTGTCCGTTATAAAAAGACTTTGAAAACAAAGAAATTTTTATTACAAAAATCGGGACCAAACTGTTGTGTCCGTGTAAGCGATTGTCCGTTGTATGCACATCCGTTATATTATTCGGGGTCTACTTGTATTATATTATCTAACATTACCTGGAACTTTCTAGTGTTTCAAAATTTTTAGTTTGATTAAATGTTATAATAAATGTATACCTGACAGTGTGTTTTAAACCTAAACTAATAAACAGATCAAACTATCGCAATAGTCCAATAGTATCGCAATATTTAATCCACAATAGTAATAGTATTGCAATAGCTGTTTACCCAATAGCAATACTATCGCAATAGTGAAAATTACCAACAATAGTCACCCCTAATGCCTGTCTTCATTCGCTCAGTTGGAACAGAATTGTCTTTTACTGACAATTAAAAAAACCTGATTTTATTTTATTTGCTGATTTCAGGCTGATCCTTTACAGTTAAAGAATTTCCTGAACTTACTTCGGTCCGCAAGTCAAGGCAAGGAGCTAGAGAGGATAACTCTGTCAGCACTGGCACCAGCGTCGGCCCGTAATGTGGAAAAACCTAAATCCAAGATGGTGGTCCTCACGAGAAAGGAATATCCAATAACGACCAATTTTCCCTCTAGTTTGGTTCATTTACAAGTTTCAACATGCAACATGAAGCGAGTTGATTCCAGAATCCTCGATCTAAAAAAATTACAAGTTCTGGATCTGAGTGAAAACTTGATTGAAGATTTGCCAGAGAAGTTTAATAAAATGTTGCAACTAAATACAGTGAAATTTTGTCATAATAAATTCACAAAATTTCCGCTGCTGTTATGTAGAGTGCCGTTAAGTGATAATTTAGTTAGTGTGGACCTGAGCGATAATCAACTCACCCGCATACCATTAGAACTCTGCGAATTGAAAAATTTAATTTATCTAAAGTTAGATAGAAATAAGATCGAGTTGTTGCCGCCGACGATCGGTAAATTAATTCGACTTAAACAGTTATCATGTGTGGAAAACCTGATAAAAACATTGCCAGCGAACTTTAACCGTCTGCAGTTAGATGACCTTGACCTGTATGGTAACCCATTAGAGCTGCCTGAAGCTGATACAGTGATTACGTCTCACCTTGAATTCCCAACCCTGTTAGAAGTCTCTGCACGTGCAATCAAGAAAATGAGGTAGGATCATAATTAGGGCTGGCGGAAAATATCGATATTGCCGATAATCGTCGGTAAGTGTTTTGAAAATCGATTATCGATACAGTTTTAAAATATCGATTGTCGCGCAATTTCACTTGTAAGAAGAAGCCCATAAAAATAATCCTTATCACGGTATTTTTTGCAATGTGTGCTTGGGCCTAGAACTGTAAATAAACAGAATAGTCATAATAAAACACACAATTTGTTTTTTCACGCCACACAAGACGCCACCGGTGAGAAATGTTGGCCGCTTATGTCATGATGAGAGCTAATGGTTTCACGTAGCATTCAGTTGTGCTCCATATTTTATCTCTCAATTTCTGGACTATTGCAATTATTAGATCACTGCAAGAAATACACTGTTACGGCGAACTGGATTGATGTTTTCAAAGGGAAATAACTACATTTTACTCATTGTTATTCAGGTCATAAGCGACAAAAACATAGCGAGCGATGGAGTTTCTTTCTATACCTCGTTTTGCTATTGAATGCTATTATTTTAGTGTCAAATAAATAAAAAAATTCTACATGTATGGTATACAGAATGATGTCACAACATAAACTCACATACAATTCGTTCTTCGTGTACAAATTATGATTGCTTTCAAACCAATTATAAGTCAAAATAATTTGCCGATATTATCGATAATGGAACGGCGGATGGTCGGCGATAATCGATACTTGAAACAGGATCGATTGCCAGCCCTAATCATAATCAAGATTTTCTATTTACTTGGAGGAGTGGATGACAGAATGGTTAGCGTGGGCACACTGTTCCTTAATGTCTGTCATTGAGTCAACTGCTGTGGTTTCGATTCCTCAGTTGTATGTGACAAGGAGTAGGGTCGCCTGTCCAATCTCGGAGTCCTCCGGTTTCCTCCCACTACTAAAGACCCCAACTCACAAGCGAATTAATGAAATAAAATTAAACCATGTGTTAGTCCTGAAATGACCTAATTTGTGGCGAGTGGACGTTAATCCCCATCTCTCTCTCTGTTGATAACTGTGATTACTTTTAACATACACTTTTGTATTTTTCGGGAAGTAGCAGAGAAATGGGACATTATACCCTATTTCATTTTGTATTTTTCAGAATTCCGTACAATGAAGAAGAATTATTTGAACAGCTGTGTAATTATTTAGATTCCGCGCGACAATGTTGGTGTGGTAATTATTGTTTCCGATGTTCTGCAAGATATATTCTGCGTCTGGACCTGCATCAGATGGTGAAGAACGTGACAGGTTGGAACACGTTCGGACAAACGCTGGTACCTGTTGAAGCCTTTCTCTGTTCTCAAAACTGTCTTAATAAATTCCAGAAAAATCCGAAAGCTTACTGGAAGAAAAAGTAGGTGCTTGGCGAGAGTTATATTTCTGTGTTGAATTTGTCGATTGATAACAAATTTCTAAATTTGATCTGTTTAGAGACTAACCCAAGAGTTAAATGAATTTATAACATTTTGCAGTTGATATCGCTTTGTGATAACTTTCATATTCTACTGAGCGATATCGCTTTACATGAATTCCATTTGTCAGTTATTTATTTAGGTGCGTAGGAAAGAATTTGGGGATAAATAAAAGCTTCTATATCGTCTTTTTTGAAATAACAAAATATCAACACTCGTCCATGATAAATTAAAAAAATAGCTTTGGCAAAGCCGTGTTCTTTTTTTGATATCAATTATTATTGTTGATATTTTTTGATATAAAGCAAGACTTGTAGCGTTAGGATATTCTGTATGTTGTTTGCATTTGGCAGACAATATCTAAGTTTAAAAAGGTCTGATTGGAATTGAACAATTTTGAAATACTGTAAATATTGGTAATAAATTATTCTGCTGTTCATACTGTGTTTGGGGGGTTGGATGAATCATTGAAGCAGCGTGCACTTGCAAACTTCGGCCATGGACTCTCCCCCACCCCCTTCACTCAAATGGAGAAAAAAAAAACACAAGATGAAATATTAATAATTATTTAATCTTTTTAAAGAAAAAAATTCTTGCATCTTCTTATACATATCATACACTGTTCATATTATACACATAGTCATCATCAAACACAAGAGTCTATTTATAAACAACAACATTCATTGCCATGGAAACACACAAAATAATAAACATATCTAATAAACACTGCTAGTAATTCATCAATCTCAGTCAAATACAGATCCTTATTTCGTTTCGTTTCGTTTATTTTTTGATGGTCTACACTACTTAAAGATCTGACCAGTTGTAGTATAAAGTCTCGTCAGGGGTCATACCGACGGCTTTGGACCCTTTGATGTCGTACATTGATTGATCAACCAGCGTTGACATTTCTAGTGAGTTACCCACAGTTCAGTGTATTGTATGCCAAGAACTTGCTGCAACAGACCGTTTTGTTAGTGGCTTATGTAACAACTCTTCCAGATCCTTGTGTTGTGACGACAAGTAAAACGAAATTTTAAACTATGAAAAAACGAAAAGAAATACGATCTGTGTTTTGAATAGATTGATTAATTCATGTAAATAACTTAATTTAATATCCCACGCCTGGGAGCTTGACATCGTCTGCTACAGGGGTATACAATTGTTTGTAGCGAAATGAAATCAGTGAATATGGCATGCAAGGGGAAGATAATTCATGGTATGACTCGCGCTAGACTCATCTTAAATCATCTAGCTGGCGTATAATTTATATGGTTCACTCCAATTATGGCATGCAAAGGGAAAGACAATTCATAGCGTCAAAGGTTTCACCTCTCCAAATATGGCATGAAAGGGGGAGATAATTCATGGCAGATATCCGAGAGCCATCCTTAATCAATTTAGCCGATCCGTTTTACTTGTTGATCCTACGCCAACTGGACTAATGGAGACAGGAGAGCTCTCAAGAAGTAGAGTACAAGGTTTCAGTTTGTGCACTTGATTTCATCCCTGTCCTCCACCTACAGACGAGAACAGAAAACTTGACTGCTTAAAATTGACTCGTTGGCACCCGAGTTCACAGCTATCCTTGTACCTTGGGCATTCCAAGGAACAGCAGTTTCAGGTTTTTTTCTTAAACCATTAACATTTTGGCGGCATGACAGATCTTCCTCAACTATTGTCGACTATAATCAACATATTTTCTTCACATGCTAAAGTCTAAGAAAATCAACTTTCAACAATTTCAGTCTATGGATTTCTCTTAACTTAAGCTAACATTCTGACCCTATCCTTAGGCCGTCTGTCATAGCTCCTACAAATTTGACCGTTAAAAAAGGAAGGGTTGGCAGGGTTGGGGATTGAACAACAGGGACAAAATTACATCACTTGAAAAAACACATTTATTAACAATATACGAATAATAATAAATAATCCAGTTTTAAATTCAAAATCACACCAAAAAAAAAAAAGTCTCAACAAAATAAAAAGCACAAGACTCGTCTCCACCTTGTGTGTATATATTAACGAGTCAGTAATTTGTTTGATATCTACATCGACTTATAGTCCATATGTACAGTTATTATAGCATACCTTTATTTACATATACAATTATAGAACAAAACTAGATAATCTTGACACAAACTTTTATCAAGATTAACCAGGACAGTTATCAATTACATATATAAGAACAAACGAAACTGGATAATCTTTGCAAAAAGTTTTATCAAGATCAACAGGACATAATTTAAATAAAGGTTATATTGATCAGCTGTTGACCAGGTGGTCTATATAATCTCTTCTATTTTAGTACAGTTATATATTAGAACAAATAAGACTGGATAACCTTGGCATAAGGTTTTATACAGATTACCCAGGTAATTAATACATGTATTTTATAATAAATTCATACTAAAGAGAGAACACTATATGTAATTCAGTCACATCTGATGTATGGCCAACTAATTGTTTTAGGAGACGGATGTAAACCTACAAATAGCAGGTTCATCTGTCTACTATTAAAGCAACTAGGTCCTTAATTAGCTCTATAACGAAGGCATGTTGCACAGATTAGTTGAGATATCCGATCACATCTTTTTTATTGTAAAACCCTATTTCTATCGCTGAGACTATTCTATGTTGAGGCTTGTAATGTAAAACTCTATTTCTATCTCCAAGACTGGTATCATAAAACCCTATTTCTGTCTCCAAGACTGGTATTGTAAAACCCTATTCCTATGTTTGAGATGGGTATCATAAACCCCTATTCCTATCTCTAGGCGATGTCTGTATCATAAAACCCCATTTCTATCTTGTGGCTTATTATATCGTAAAACCCTATTTCGATCTTAAGGTTTGTATCGTAAAACCTCTTTTCTATCTAGAGGCGTGTATCATAAAACTCTATTTCAATCTCGAGGCGTGTATCATAAAACCCTATTTCGATATCGAGGCGTGTATCGTAAAACCCTATTTCTATCTCGAGGCTGGTATCATAAAATCCTATTTCGATCTCAAGGTTTGTATCGTAAAACCCTATTTCTCTCTCGTGGGTTTTGATACATCAATATTTTAATTGTGAATTAGAAGCAACAATGTCTATAAGATCATGGTCTGCGATGCTCAGTACAATATAAACCTAGAAACCACAAATATAATAATTATTTTAACGACAGGATATTATAACGTGATAAAGTCATCAATGACTTGTCTCTGTTACTATTTTGAGGTGCTCGATTATCAGTCCATTACGTTCCAAAAACTAATTCACAGTTTTGCTACTTCGCAATTAAGATAGGGGTGGCGTGAGTAGAATAGTGACTTAAATGGCAGGGATTGGTTGAAATATCTACTTTTTGATTGGCCTGAATTTTGTTATCGGAACTCCTTTCGTTTACTTGAAGGATATTCTTCATGGCATTCATAGATTTTGATTCTGGACCCTTTTTTTTTTAAATCGTGCACCCCATTGATGTCTTCCCTGTTATTTTTTCCGTCACATTTTTTAAAGGCTAATAGTTTGATCAAAACATTTTAAACGTATCTTCCTTATAAAACTAGCAATATTTAATGGCTTACAAATTGATCAAGATATTTTTCCAATGGCAGACAATTTCATTATATTTTCAAACATATTCTCCTGCATACAGACGGATAACAACCGTCAATTTTTTGATGTTCATTAATCTTCCTTGAATTGTTTGTCGTCAGTTTTTGTGTCCATATTGAATTCTTGAAGTCACTTTGGAAACACATCAGGTATAAAACACAATCGCATACACACCAGAGAACCACTAACTATGTCTCCCTACCATTTCACCCCCGTAACCATTCATAAAATGGTAGCCGTCACTCAACACAGGAGGTTGCGATAGATCACTATAATAGATAAAGATAATGCCTAATAAGAACGTATGCTAGCATTCTGGGGATTCCGCATCTAAATCCATAGAGTCTAGTAACATTATCATATGTTGTCCTTGGAAACCATCGCTAGAGGTCGACGGTGCCGCGGCTAGATCATCACCAGGGCTATCTGGTTTTGAAGCTGGTGATTGGTCCGTTGAATAATGTTTAGCTTGAGGATCAATAGAACTGGTTTCTTCGTCCGATTCGGTTAAATCTGGAGGCGGTTTTAATTTAGATAATTCTTCTCTAAGTTGGTTGTAGTATCTCTGAAATAATAACAAGAAATAAAATAAAATGGGGTTTAACGTCCTACTGTTCTGCTTCGAACTGGGCTAATACAGAAGGGCATATGCCACACAGTGCACTACAGCCTACTCTTATATCGAATTCCAACTATCAAGGGATCTTTTAAGTGCACACCAATGTACATGAAACCTCGTTTTTTTTTTTAGAACATTCGAACGACTAGACAGCTGTCCTTGCATCACTGACAAGGGCAATGTATTTTCTTGGCCAATGCAGGGATCAAAAAAATTAGACTGAATTTACCTTTAAAGCGAGTGTGCTATAGAAATGATACTTTTACCTTTTAAAGCGAGTGTACTGTGTACTATAGAAATGCTAGTTTACCTTTAAAGCTAGCGTACTATATGTGCTATAGAGATGCCAGTATTACGTTTAAAGCTGGTAGTGTACTATAGAAATGTGAGTATTACCTTTAAAGCTAGTGTACTATGTGCTATAGCTCGACCAGTACGTTTATCACTACTATAACTCTCCATTTCACTGATCCATCTTTCACACTGATTTAATATTTCATGACGTTTCATATAAAAATGATGTAATAATACCTGAAATATAATAAACATCACAACATCAACTTGAGTTTAACATCCTCAACGCAATAACTTTATTCATTTTGGAAATTTTCCTTGATAGTTTGAATTTGAAATAAGAGAATTCCATGGTGCCGGTGCTCGGGGAAAATTTCCCTCATAGTACACTACTGTATGGTGTATGCCTGTCTTCCTTAGCCCAGTCGGAGCAGCACAGTAGAAAGTTAAACCCCATTTCACTTCATTTGTATTTTTTTTTTAAATGGTTTATGTGCCAATCAAGAGAATTTTGAAAGGGGAAAGGAAATGAAATGGGGTTTAACATCCTTCACAAACCAGACTATCCAAGACATGCATATGCCATGCAGTGCTGTGCAAGGGAAATGTTGCCCAAAAAACAGCATTACGACCTACGCACCTACGCTCAATTCATATTCCAACCATCAAGGGTTCTCTTAAAGTCCATTTATACTGAGCGCGATTATGATCACGACCACAAAGCGACCATCCACACGGAAATTTGCACTTCTGTCTTATCATCTGGCATGGTGAAGCGGTCTCCTATCATCTGCCACAGATTCATCACATGCACGACTTTTAACTTCGTACTCTGATTGGCTAATGAAAATCTTTTGCTTGAAATGTTCCCAAAACTTAACTGCGGAGGCAATCTCTGAGGTTTTTCGTCCATATAAACAACTTAATTGAAATTGCTGTTGTGGTTCCACGCTGGTTGTTACTGCCACTGTGGCTCCCAATTTCTAAGGGTCAAAGGTGACACAGCTAGCTAAGTATATTTTTACTTACATCTTTGAAAGCAGCTGAAGGATTTTTTAAGGATTCTAACATGGCCCATTTAACCGTAGCTTGTCTGATGTTAGAATCATATTCTCTCGAACTTGCCATTCCTGATGGTGTTCCCCTCGACCTCTCGTAACCCGGTTCATTAAAATATGGCTCATTTACTAAAATTAACGACTGTATAGACACTAAAACCTGAAAATATAATAAAGATAGGTTGCCAGGCAACGAAACATACGCCCACAGCAGCTAAATCGTCCGGGCAGTCAACAAGGGTTGTCGCATATTTTTACTTTTTTGGGGAATGAAACATTTGTAATAAACTAAAATCTGATTAAGAGTAACAACTCATTATGTAATTATCTGAAAATCATTTGAATTTGTTTGCTTTTTATAAAGTTTTGCCCCACGCCAACAATTAGTATAGGAAACATTTAACATCATGGATTTAGCTGTTCAGTTATCAAAATTCATTGAAAATCAAAATACTTGTTCGTTTCAACACCTTAAACTCTGTGTATCAATCTGAAGTCAATCGGATAAGGTTTTTTGAAGTGATCAAGGGAGATAACTCTGGAAGTAATTATTTGAAATCGCTGAAAATCAGTAGGCTTCTTCGTCTCATGACCTTAAACAGTGGGTGTAAATTTAAAGTCAATCGGATATTAACTTTGGCCTCTAGAGCGTCCACAGGATTTTTTGATGTGATCAAGGGCCATAACTCTGGCAATAATTATCAGAGATCGCTGAAAATCAATAGGCTTCTTCGTCTCATGACCTTAAACACTGTGTATAAATTTAAAGTCAATCAGATATTAACTTTGGCCTCTAGAGCATCCACAAGATTTTTTGAAGTGATCAAGGGACACAACTCTGGCACTAATTATCAGAAATTGCTGAAAATCAATAGGCGTCGTCTCATGACCTTAAACACTGTGTATAAATTTGAAGTCAATCGGACATCATCTTTGTCCTCTAGAGCATCCACAAGATTTTTTGAAGTGATCAAGGGCCATAAATCTGGCACTAATTATCGGAAATTTGTGAAAATCAATAGGCTTCTTCATCTTATGACCTTAAACACTGTGTATAAATTTAAAGTCAATCGGATATTAACTTTAGCCTCTCGAGCATTCACAAGATTTTTCAAAGTGATCAAGGGTCATAACTCTGGCAGTAATTATCGGATATTGCTGAAAATCAATAGGCTTCTTCGTATCATGACCTTGAACACTGTGTATAAATTTAAAGACAATCCAATATTAACTTTAGCCTCTAGAGCGTTCACAAGATTTTTCAAAGTGATCAAGGGTCATAACTCTGGGAGTAATTATCGGATATCGCTGAAAATCAATAGGCTTCTTCGTCTCATGACCTTAAACACTGTGTATAAATTTAAGGTCAATCGGATATTAACTTTAGCAGCTAGAGCGTTCACAAGATTTTTCAAAGTGATCAAGGGTCATAACTCTGGCAGTAATTATCGGATATTGCTGAAAATCAATAGGCTTCTTCGCCTCATGACCTTAAACACTGTGTATAAATTTAAAGTCAATCGGATATTAACCCTGGCCTCTAGTGCGTTCACAAGAAATTGTGGACGATGGACGGACGGACCGACGGACGGACGGACGGACGGACCGACAGACGGACGGACGGGGGCGACGGCAATATACGTCCACATTTCTATGTGGGCGTATAAAAACGCAGAGCAGATATTATACTGTTCAAGATGTAAGATTTATAGAGTACATATCATATTCTAAGACAGCCGTTTCTGTATCAAAGAGACTATTTTAGTTTTCATCATTGTAAACAATATGTGCTGGAGTGATCCAGGCTATATATGCTGGAGTGATCAAGACTTATGTGTTATGATAAGAATTAAGTGTAAATAACCTACCTGTAAAAAACTAGAAGTGTGAGAATTCCATTTTTCTTCTGGTCGACCGTGCCATGTATTTAAAACACTTAAACAAACCTAGAAAATAATCATACAATACTGCATTTTCAGATTATACAATGGGGAAAATAATTTTTGTTATTGGTGGCAAGTCACAGTGGCTCGGAGAGTAGGGCACTGGCTCACTAACTGGGATGTTTATCGTTCAATCAGGATGTTTCAGCCTTGTTTCTCCTTCTCAGTTGTGGAGGATGGTCTGGTTTTCCCTTGTCAGTAGTTCAGGACAGAGTGGTGTCCCCTTGCCAATCATGTAGGGCGTACTCGATTGAACGTTCCGGAATTAAATTCTCTCAATTCCAAAATTAGTGTCAATCGAGTGAAAAGTAGAATTTCGGAGTACAACGCATGTGCCGACTGCATAACAAATATCTCAACCAATCACGGCAGCTGAAACATATTTGTTACTTAAAATACGTCACGATTCCACTCACACCACCTCAGCTGTCTGGACTGGCAGAACTGTGACAGGACTCAATTCCGTGTCACTCGATTGCAATTCTGTCAATTCGGGACGTTCTGGACTGTGAATCGAGCACCCCCATAGTATGATGAGATGAGAAGCCCAAGTCTTCATTCGTTCACTCGATGTAGAAAAATAGCAAGTTAAACACCTTTTTGATTGTCGGATGGACAGCAGGTATCAGCCGAGAAGTGGTAACCTCAATAGAAGAATACCTAAAGATCTTTTGTGGCTTTAGAGACAATAGTTGTCAGACGATTGACAATAAATCTATATATGGTTGAGAGGAAGAATCCTACATGTACTATTGTCAACGATCTTGAAGTGTTAAATTCATATGATATATGTTGTATATTAAATGTAGAAAATGAGATAAACGTAAAGTATTGAATGTGTTACCTTGCCATCATTATATAAATTAGGATTAAATCTAACGGTATGGTTGCCGGTAGTTTCTAGATTTATACAGGGTGGTGATTCTGGGTAATCAAGGGGGAAATAAACATCGAATTCAAAACAGCCGTTAGCATAAGGTGTGTCTGCTGGTCCGGTAATCAAAACCTGTAAACAAAAATACATTAGATATATAATGAGGGGGAAAAATGGGGTTTAACGTCCACTTGACACAAACTAGGTTATTTTGGGACTAACATATGGTTCAATTTTATTTCAGCATTGCATGTATGGGTCTTTAGCAGTGGGAGGAAACGGGGGGACCTGGAGAAAAGCCATGAGGTTGGACAGATGACCTTACTCCTTGTCACGTACACTCAATGACAGACCTTATGAAACAGCGCGCACACGCTAAATATTTGGCCATCCAACCACCACGATTGAATATAAACACAGTTTAAACATTTATTTCCCCAATTTTAATCAAAATTTACTTTCATTTAATGTTTTGTCTTCTAAGTGATGCAGGACAGAGGACGGGCACAGAACAGTGTCTAGTCGTTCGGATGGGATTAAAAACTGATGTTCTGTGCATACATCGGCATACACGTAAAGAACCTGTGACAATTTGAATCGATAAAAGTGTTATAAGCTCTGGCTATCTCTTTCACTCCATGAATAACTGTAATAATTCTTACCTTCATGATGTCCAGTCTATCTTCATCACATCTGACAAACACACTACTACTAGCTGATAGAGGCAGGGATGTTGATAAAGTCACAGCTTCTTGAGCCAGCCGACGCGTTCGACTCGCATTATTCGCTTCTCCTGAACTTTTAACATTCGACTCGAAATGATGTGGTACTATAAACTTGATTCCATTTCCCTCTTCTATTACCATTTCAAATGTGTCTAAAATAAATACAATATTATCTTTATTCACAGGTCTTTGGTGAAGCATGGGAAAAGCCTTTGTGGACGCAAAAATTTCAAAAGAAAAGATAAAGTAATGATAATAAATAAATGATAGTGCACCCTTACATAGAAATTCTCAGAATGTTTCAACATTCCAAACATTTTTTTTTAACTTGATGGCCCTTTAAATTTTTTGCTTTGATAACAGTACATGGGTTTGAGAGCGAAATATTTGCCTTTCCCTGGATGCTTGGCAACCCACGCTACGCCACTGTCTTCAATTCCTTTTCTTGTTTCCATGATGTAGAAAGTGCTTTGATTGCTTAAAATGCCATACATTATTTCTTAGAACAAGTGCTTTGATTGGTCAAGACACAGTATTATAATTCTTGTAATAAGTGTCGTAATTGGTCAAGATGCATTATTTAATTCTTGCAACAAGTGCTTTGATTGGTTAAGATACAGTATTTCAATTCTTGCATCGAGTGCTGTGATTGGTCCAGATGCTGTATTCTAATTCTTTAAACAAGTGCTGTGATTGATCAACTTACCAAACTGTAGTTCTTTCATAGATTTCATGTATTTTTCTTCTGGTGTTTGTTTTATAATGGCTTCAGGTCCAATAGATGAACCTCCAACTTTCTCTCTCTGATAAACTGGAAAAAACCCGAACAATTCAATACATACAAAGCTTACTAACACAGAGAAAGAGAGAGCACTCAACACAAACCAGGTCATGTTTCAATTTTATTTCAATAACACTCTTCCACGTAGGGGTCTTTAGCTGTGGGAGGAAAATGAAGAACGCAGAGAAAACCCAGGAGGTTGGACAGACGACCGACACTACTCTTTGTTACGTACAAGCGATGAATCAAAATCACTCTACTTGATTCAATGGCAGATGTTGTGATTTCACACACACGCGTTAAACAACTAGACCACTCCCTCTACCCCGCCCCTTGAAAAGACATTCTGGTTTAAAGAAATTACTGTGTGATGCCCAATGGAATTCAGAGTTCAAATTTTATTGTCATTTGAAACAACTTCTTGATTTTCAGTTTCGGCTACAATAATCAACTGGGTAGAAAAAAATGAAATGAAATGGGGTTTAACGTCCTACTGTTCCACTCCGACTGGGGTAATGCCTGCCATACAGTGTATGTGCTATTAGGGAATTTAAACCTGAACAGACATACTACCACAGCCTACTCTTATTTCTAATTCCCACTGTCTATTGTTCTTTTACGTGCATGCCAGTGTGTAAAGGGACCTTGGTTTTCAGTTCAATCCAAATGACTACACATTATCCTTGCCAGACCATCTCTCCTGCATCATTGACAAGGGGAAATCACTCCCAAAAGTTTCGCCCAACACCCGGATGGAACTCTAAATCTGATTGTACAGATGGCCTCACCTTGTTGCTGTTTTAATCTGTCTGTTGCAATGCCAACTATTCTAGCTGTATCTTGTATATCTGGTATCAATAAAGCTAATCCTTCACTTTCTTCCTCCATTTTACCTTTACTACTCTTGTTACATCTATAAATTAAACCAATCAAATTACATGTTAATATCTCTAATCTTGTTACATTTAGAATCTGACCAATAAAATTATTCATAATACTCTCCACTCTTGTTACATTTAGAAATTAACCCAATCAAATTACATCTTATAATCAATACTTTAGACTAATAAATAATGGGGACATCTGAACAAGGGTCCATGCACTTGCTGTTGTCGAGGTAAACATCTGTTCTGTAGGGTGGTATAGCAGGCACTAAACTTTTCTGCACCTACACTGGGCTAATTAAGATGAAAATAAACATTGTAGTGTGCTATGATTTCCGCCTAATGCAAAGTTCTTAGGGAAATCAGGCTTGAAAACCCCTAAACCAATTCTAGTTCAATTAGAAAAAGACTTATCATGTCCCCAAACCCCTATATAAACGTTAAAAATAAATCTTACTTGAGTCGACTAGCATAAGTATCAACACAGCCCTTCATTTTATCCAATAAAACTTCAATGGCTACAGCAGTATCTTGATTACCTTCTGCCTCTAGGGGACAGAGTAAGGGAACCAGGGAGGGGCAGACGGCTAATCCTCGTAATAACTCTAACAAGGCTCGATACAACGGAACGTGACGAGCCATATCCAGAACGGAGTCGTTTCGAAGGTAGGAAGAAATCGCCGGAATAAGACAAGACTGGCTTAGCAGATCTGGAACAACGTCTGGGAGTAAGGTTTTCTCTGTTGGAGGTGTGAATGTCGGCAACGAGAAATCTTTCGGCAGCAAACCACCAGGATTAATGTAGCTACCCAAAACCTAAATGAAATTTAAAAACATGTAACATATTAACTTTCTATTTTGCTTTTAGTTTTAAGTTTTTGACTTTTAGACAAAATATCAGTCAAAATCCAATGAAATGAAACTGGAACACAGAACGTTCTGTTTCGTTCGAATGGACTTACTCACTGAGCCATTGTGGTGCCATGAAGAAAAGGATTGTATTGCCTGCACCAATCATATTAATAAAGAGCGAGAGAAATGGAGTCTAACGTCCACTCGACACAAACTAGGTCATTTCGGGACTAACATACCGCTTAATTCTATTTCAATAATTCGCTTGCGCGCAGGGGTCTTTAGCAGTGGAAGGAAACTGGAGAAAACCCACAAGGTTGGACACGCTCCCCTACTTCTTGTCACGTACAACCGGAGATTTGAAACCACGCCAGTTGACTCAATGGCAGGCCGTATGATACAGCACTCCCACGCTAACCATTCGGCCATTCACCCCTCACCACCCCATATTAATAAAGATGGCAACCATGGTTACATACCTGTAGTAGACATGTGACATGTTCTTCTTCACTTTTCTGTCGTAATAAAGCTTGTTCTGCATCCCAACTAGATGTAGTAGAACCCGTTCCGAAACCTGTACCTTTAGCCCAATAATTCTGTGTTTTCTCTTGGGTCGGATTCAATCCGTTACTAGTTGCTACCTGCATAGCTGATAAAATCAACTGGGTCTAAAAATACAAAAACAAAATAAAATGTGAGTTTAACTGGGGTCCTTTGGCTATTCTTATTCAAATTTTTAATTATTAGGTCCGAACATTTGTTCATATTTGATAATAAATAGGCTTCTTTGTCTCATGAAGATAAATAATGTGTATAAAGTATAAGAGAGAGAGAGAAAGAAACTAGATCATTTTGGAACTGACATATGGTTTAATTTTATTTCAATAATTCGCTTGTGCGTAGGGGTCTTTAGCAGTGGGAGGAAACCGGAGGATCCGGCAAAAAGTGACGAGGTCGGACAGACGACCCAACTCCTTGTCACGTACAACTGGGGAATCAAAACCACGCCAGTTGACTCAATGCGAGACTTTATGATACAGCGTGCATACCCTAACCATTCAGCAATCCAACTTCCCTGCATAAAGTTTAAGCCTACTGGATAATAACTTACCATCTAGAGCATCCACACGCAAATTTTGGATGACAGGCGGATGCACAGTTGAATGAGGTCGATAACAATACATGTTACAATGTAGGCATATAAATAATCACACAGACACACAAGTCAAAGATAGTATTAAATACCAGTTTTACCTCGTGTTGAAATCCTGCTGATGAAACTCTTGGTGCGTGATGACTTAGAACTGATAAACAGGCCAGTATAAGATGTACAGCTCCGATATCTAAACCCATTCTACGTAATAACAGACCATCATCTGTTGTTAAAGGTGTAGCATCAAATAATGATTTGAGCACGGTGAAAGGCAAGGTAGGTAATGAGTTGGCTATAGGTGACGTTAATATATGACCTGAAACATCAAATATAGCATAAATAAATGGCTGGAATAAACAATTTTTTACTTTAACCCTGTGAGCATAGGCCTATGGATGGTGAATGTATGACAACTCTATCCACGTATTGAAACTAACATGACTATAGTATAGTGGGATGAGTTGTCTTCTAAACTTGGGATGAGTTGCAATTGTCTTTTATTGGGATGAGTTGTCTTCGAGTTGTCTTTTATTGGGATGGGTTGTCTTGGGATGTGTTGTCTTTGGGATGAGTTGTCTGGATACCCAGATGATTTGGGATTTAAGGCCTCGTTAACATCATACATTGCTCGGTTTCTATGGTTTATGTGTGCATTGCAAGACACCAGAATTTGGCATGGACAGCCAACAATGTTTTCACCTATTCTAACTGTCATGAGTTCTTTTTTCCGTGCATGCCAATGTGTGCGTGGGGAGATCCTCGTTTTTCTGTCCCATCTGAACAAACAAGCACACACTTTCTCAGATCTGCAGGCATCAGTCCTGACAAGGGACAATTTGAGAAATCCTCACACTATGGATTGAAACCATAGCCGCAAGTCAGAGGTGACCGGCCAGATAAAGGCCAAGATGAGACACTCTAGACCACAAGGCCATCCCAACTCCCCATTTGAGAAGATACAGAAGATGTCATACTTACCACCATTTCCATCATCTGTAACACCTAAAACTAATCGCAACAAACACTGAGCTTTCTTTCTCTCTTTCAATAAAACCTCTGCATAACCTGGTAGCCGTAGGAACAGACCGAAAGCTATCAGGGAGTGTGGTGGTATGGTTGGCATGGTACCAGCAGGATGACGCCCTCTTGTGGTAGGAGCAGGAGACACGGGTTCAACGTATGGCTGAATAAAGTATAAATATAATCCTTGAGTGGCATTTAGTGATTGAGCACATTAAAAAACACAACACAATTTATATGGTAAACAATCACTGGTTTATACACATGTAGCACAACGTTTCAACAAGTACAAACAAACGAGAAAATAATACATGTGGAAACGTTGTGATAAATGTGTATAAACCAGTGGTGTTTTTTTTAAAATATAAGTAATTTATAAAACACCTTGTACATCATGATAGTAATCAAGAACCATCAATCTGATTCAACAACAGATCTATATTTTGTTTTGATTTTTATACTTTTAATGGTCTACACTACATGAAGATCTGAAAAGCTTTAGTGGGAGTTCCCGTCAGGGGTCAAATGAGTGGCTTTTGACCCAATGACATCAGACATTGATTAACCAATCAACATTGACGATTCTAGTGGTTTACCCACAGTTCTGCCCAGAGAAAGCCAAGAACTCGTCGTAACAGACTGTTTCATTGGCTAATCCCTCCCATGATCCAGAACACGTCAATGATAACAACTCTTCCAGATCCTAGTGTAGTAAAGGCAATTAAAATGAAATTTTGAACGAAGTTTAGATTTTACTTACATCATAAAGTTCGTCTGAAGATTCCACTGTGACCCAATCAAGGCCAATATCAGCCACGTTATTATTTTCTGTTACCGGTTCGGTTGTAGCCGCTTGCCGTGTTATCTCCGGGTAGAGTAACGGAAGATGTTCCGCTAACAACGCCAGACCACCAACACTAGCGAATATTTGAAGAGCAGACGGCGTTGAACTTGACGTTAACAGTATTTCATCAGGTACTGTATCGTCATCATCTTCAACAGGACTAGAATCTAGATGAAATAAAAACACAAAATGTATCAAAACCTTGGATTTTCTCTCGTCACTATGTAGTACCAGTGCTCGTGCAGAGAGTTTTGACATATTTAAAATGTCTTCCTTTCTCACATATTTGAGTACAAGGACCCTTATTGGGTCTAGGGAACATACAATCATTTTTGAGTCCTAGGCCCTATACTGAGTTAAAGAGTTCTCCAAACCTCTGTACGACACTGTGTGTGGCGTCCAGGATATGAATGGCTTTCACATTCAAATAGAGATTTAGTTTTAGAATCAGTAAACTTACTTAAATCCATAGAAAGATTATTGGTTTGACGAGATCTTGGTTTATTGGACGCTAACTTCACCTGGAATTCTATAGCGTTACTATGGTGACATCCCCGCTGTTGTAGAAGATTTAAAAGTTGAGATAAAGTTAACTCCCCTGGCAGCGCTTTACCTGTTAAAGAAAAAAAGGTGAAACGATTTTATTTAACTTATTATAACTTTCATTAAAGCCTGGCAAGACAGTGACTAGAACCTTGGATCGGACGACTAAAGAAGGTCTGACGTATTTATTTGCGTGGACGTAAAGAATCCATAGCAGTTGGAATTCAATTGCTGTTTGTGCAAAATTCCCTCGTAACATACTGCATGGTATATGCCCACCTTCATTTGACAAGTTGGATTTTAAACCCCATTTAATTGGGACACATTTCTCCAGCAGATATTACTCATGTGACCCATGAGAACCCGGCTTGACAAAAACCCAACGGTGTTCATAGAGAGAAAAATGAGGTTTAACGTTCACTCGGCACAAACTAAGTCATTTCGGGACTAACATATGGTTCCATTTTATTCCATTAATTCCCTTGCACATTGAGGTCTTTAGAAGCCGTAGGACCCGGAGTAAACCCACGAGGTTGGACAGGTGACCCTACTCCTTGACACGTACAACCTGGGAATCGAAACCACGGCAGTTGATTCAAAGACAGACCTTATGATACAGCACGTACGCACTAACCATTTGGGAGAGAGAGAGAGAGAGAAATGGGATTTAACGTCCACTCGACACAAACTAGGTCATTTCGGGACTAACATATGGTTTCAATTTTATTTCAATAATTCGCATGCGCGTAGGGGTCTCCAGCAGTGGGAGGAAACCGGAGTGCCCGGAGGAAACCCACGAGGTTGAGAAGGCGCCCCTATCTCCATGCCACATACGCTCACACCAGGGATCGAAACCACAGCCGCAAGCCAGAGGTGACCGGCCAACCAGAGGTCGAAGCGCGGCACTCTAGACCACTAGGCCATCCCACCCCCCCTAACCAATTTGCCTTCTGATCTCCCTCTGATGGTGTTCATATTGAAACTTACTGTTAAACATTTGATGTTGTAAAGAGAATGTTGGTAGTTTTAACGGCGTTGAGGAATCCAGAAATTCAGTATTTCTCCTTCGTCTAGTTGGAGGTCGAGGAGGTAGGCTGGATGATTTACTGGTGCTAGCAGACGTACTCGCTGGACTCTTCTCTCGCTTCTGTTTAGCTAACATACCTAAAAGAATAATAAAAGAATGAAACATCTCACAATAAGAGAGAAAGAGTGAAAAATGGGGTTTAACGTCCACTAGACACAAACTAGGTCATTTCTGGATTAACATATGGTTTAATTTTATTTCAATAATTTGCCTGCGCATAGGGGTCTTTAGCAGTGGGAGGAAACCGGAGTACCTGGAGAAAACCCACGAGGTTGGACAGGCAACCCTACTCCTTGCCACATACAACCAGGGATTTGAAACCACATCAGTTGACTCTATGACAGGCTTTTTTGATACAGCACACACGGGATTACCATTCGGCCATCCACACTTCCCCCCACACTCACCATCGAACCTGTTGTCCTACTGTCAGCCAAACCCACAACCTTTCTGTGTATCAATAAATCGGAGAGAGAGTGACACCTACTTGCTATCATCCCAGCAGTCATGAATAACGTTTCTATTTTTAATCTCTACAAACCTCTAGGTCAAATTTGTTTCTATGACAACTAAAAATCATAAAACTCAAAAATGTCTACTTAGCAAAAGACCCAACAAGTTAGATTGGTATATTTACTACGTTTTATGAAGTTATCTTGAAAGGCGTATTAGGACAGGAGGGGCCGATTTCAATATCGATCCCTAATGAAAGTAATTTGTGATTCTACGAACCTGCTGCATTAGATAAATATTCTACAACTTCTAGACCAGTTTCACCAGAATCTTTCTTATTTTCAGCTTTCTTATCATCCCGAGATTCAAATAACTGAGCTGCTAGAGACTGGGTGTCTGTAAATAAACAAATTATCGTATCAATAAAGATAAACAAATAACTGTGCTGCTAGAGACTGGGTGTCAGAAAAAAAATAATTTCGGGACTAACATATGGTTCAATATTATTTCAATAATTCGCTTGAACATAGGGGTCTTTAGCAAAGGGAGGAAACCGGAGGACCTTGAGAAAACCCACGAGGTTGAATAGGTGACCCTATTCCTTGTCATGAACAGCAGAGAATAGAAATCATGGCACGTCACTTAATGACTGACCTTATGATGCAATTTGCAAGTGATAACCATTCGCCCCCCACCCCCACACCCGTCTTCATTAGCCCTTTTTCCGAGTAAAACAGTAGGACATTACACCCCATTTCATTTCATTTCCAAGCCCCCCCCCAAACCACAGCTGGCTCACTTACCAGGAGGCGCGTGAGGGGGTTGGTAGAACGTTAAACCATATTTTATTTTATAACAGTACATACCTGGTATAACAGTGAGAAGATCCGAACATTGTGTATTTAAATTAACGACCATCACACGGAATCCTTGACCTGCTCCATAACGAGGGTGATGTACTAAATAACTCATTCCTGGTGTTTTTAATATCGACTGAGTTCGAGGGGATTTTAGAACGACCAGTATTCTTTCATCCTGTAATAATACTTGCAGTAGAACTCGTCTGGTGAATCCTGACAACGGTATGGAACCTAATAATGTGCCTGAAACATTAAAATATTAAATTTATTAAATTACAATATAGTATCTCCAGTTTGGTACAATTTGTGCCTTGTGCATAATGGCTTTGGAGACTTTTGTTGCTCTATAAAAAAATATTTGAAGGATTTTACAATATGGCTATGAACTATTTCAGTATGGGATACTAGAATCATTTTGTTATAGCAGCTTCCGTTTTTCTGGGGTTAAGACTATAATTACTTGGGCAGATGATCAAGGATGAGGTTTTGGTGTGGTTGTACTAGAGTAGTGGCTTCGGACATTTTAAAAACTAAAACTACAAAACTCAATGAAAATATCATCACTTTTCTCCATTTTGTTCTGGGAACAGGGGAAATAGTATCAATTGCCTAACAGTTAAGGGTGATGGACATAACCACCACACAGACATGCGCTATCTGGAGTGAAGATGAGAATTACCTCCCCTAGCAGTACCTTGATGTTGTATGACGTCACATAAAACTTTAGCGAAGAGAAGTTGGTTGGCTGGATGTACGGAAATCATTTCGTTAAAACAATGTATAGCAGCCGTTTCTAACATTGATCTTTCTTCTGTCGACATGACCTACAAAAACAACAAAGCAATAATAATTTTTATTCCAAGGTGTGCACAACTTAGAACACTTAAAATTCCAGGAGTTTTCCAGAAGTTCCTGTGTAGAATTCTAAATCATAATGTATTTTTTCATGCTTGAAGAATATTTATGGCGTCGAACTCGTGAACTTTTGAAAATACATTCGATGACTACGTTCAATTTTATATCTTAAAATATAGAACGAAAACACAATTGTTAATTTTACAGGATTTTCCAGAAGTAATTTTGTTTTTCCATGATTTTCCAGTACTGGAAAAAACATTTTCATTTTTCCAGGATTTTCAGCACCATTGGAGACTGTATCTCAAAGTCCAGGTCTGGAATAACATATTGTTCAATTTCATTTCAATAATTCACTTGCTTGTAGGGGTGGGAGGAAGCCGGAGGACCTGGAGAAAGCCCACAAGGTTGGACAGGCGACCCTACTCCTTGTCACGTACAACCGGGGAATCGAATGACCGGCTTTATGATACAGCGAGAACTTGTATAAGAATCAATTGGTAACTTACTTTAGGTTTATTGGTTGTATTATTAGATGGTGGTTGTGCAGGATTATTACATAGAGCCGTTAGTAATACAGGCCAGAATATATTGCCTTCAGGACTACCCAACCAATCTTTGATCATCGACTCGGAACTAACGGTGGCAAACAGACGTAGAACAGACGCCACAAGCTCAACACTCATAATACAATTCTTATCTACAAATATAAAAACATTTAAATCAATTTCATTTTACCCATCAGTTAATCTTGGCATAGCAGTTGATTCAATTGGATAGAATATCTAATACTTCATCAAATTATCCTACCTGAAGGACTATATACCTTGTCCCTGTCAGCCATGCAGGTGGCAGTCCTAATAAGTCTAAAGGAAGATAGTATGCTACGAGACAATGGACTATGTGACAGTGGTTTACAATACAGTATGCTATTAGACAGTGTGCTACAAATCGGTGTGTTAGAGACACCCTGCTAGTTCTGCTCATCCCGCATTGAGATTTGAACATGATGTCAGTTTTCTTTTCATTCCATTTAAAACCACATTACTAAAATAATATCAAGAAATCCACATAAAATGAGAAAAGTGCAATAAGACCTGACGAGGCATCATTAGTAGCTGGTTTATTCTGTGAGGCGGCACCACTAGCAGCACCAGACGGAGCTTTACTTTCAGCTATTAGACTTATTTCTTGGTTCGCAAATTCAAATAATCCTTGAGCTAATACAGCTGGAAAACCTGAATCTAACAATTGTCTGACGGCTACTGGAGATTTACACACGGTTCCTAACGTAACCAAACGATTCTCGTCTAAAATAGTTGGATTGAATTCCTGAATGCTGATTGGTGAACTATCTACATGTGACGGCTGACGTGTGGCTTCTTTCGAATCATCTGATAACGGATGTTGTGTTGCTTCCTTGGTGTCGTCTGTCAGCGGTTGCTGATGACTTTGAAAACTGTCTTTACGGTCGTCTGTGATTGATGCTGTCATACTGGAGTTAAAGTTGACGAGAATTCCCATCCATTCGAGGATATTGGAGAAGAAACCAGGTTGTATGTTACAGATTGAACACAATACGAAATCTATAGACTGTTTCAATAAACTGTCCGGTGTTAGAACCATTGACCATTTATACAAACAACTGAAAAAAGATAAAACACAATTTCATGGAAATAAAATAAAACGGTTTACAATCATACTTTTCTTCTAATGAAAACAGGCATGTGAGAGAGCGAGAGAGAGAGAGACAGAGAGAGATGGTTTAACTTCCACTCGACAAGGGACTAAAACACATACAACCGCGAAATCAAAACCATGCCAGTTGGCAGGCATATGACATATAGTATGCTATGAGGGAAACATTGCATAAAGAGGTGCTACAGCCATCTCTTATTTCAAATTCCAATTATCAAGGGTTCAGTTACCTACACATGCCATAGTGCAAAGAACCTTAGTTTTCCATGCTATCTGAATGACTAGACACTATTTCTTGCCACGCCCTCAATCCCATATCACTGACAAGGGGGAAAATACCCTGGAAAATCGAGAGGTATTTTCTTGTCCAATATTAAGAGCAAAACCAAGACCTTGTGGTTAGCAGAAAGTCAAAGATAGAGAAATGATGAATATTAATTGATTAATTTACCTGACAAGATCTTGGTTGAGTAAACCAATGAGATCATACTGAACCGGTAACGACTGACAGTGCCATAATATAGCCGCGATACAGTGAATATGAGTTGGTGCAGGATTCGATAAAGAACTGGGGTTATCTCCCCTATATAAACCAGCGAAACCACGGTTTGTCATGTTGGCACGTTCTATACCCTTTCGGGCACAATCACATAACCAGTCCAATAAAGCACAAACTCTGAAAAATACAAACAAATATTTGAGTAAACTGGAGGGAGTGAATGGAACAGCAGTTTAGTCTTCACACGGTATCCTTGTCAGGTTCTCTTGTCCTGCTCCCTTGTTTCATTTTAACCAATCTGATTAAAACAAAGATCGTATTTTGTTTTACTTGTCTTTACTACACTAGGATCTGGAAGAGTTGTTATATAACAGGTTCCTAGTTGATGTGATGAATTAGCTAATGAAACGGTCTGCTCATTGATTAATCAATATCTGATGTTATAGGGTCAAATGCCGCTCATATGAACCCTGACGCAAACTAATAGGTTAATGATATCAAAAGAATACTCACCTATGTCGACTACCTGTATCTTGTATTGTACCTAGTTGATATAATATCTCTACTGTTGATTGATTAGCATAACCACTGACTTTACCTAGATACGATTTCTCTACACCTGCAAAATATGTAACAATAAATAAAATACACCTCATTGTCTCGTCAATCCAATATTTAAATTATTCTGAGACTAACACATGGTCATCATTGGTTGTAGTTGCGAGTCACCTGCGATGCAGTGTACCATGAGACTGTGCCACGAGACAGTGTGCTATGAGACTGGGCTGTGAGACAGTGTGCTATGAGAGAATCTTTGCCTGACTGCCTTACTCTAATTTAGATTTTCAAATGTTGGGATTCCTTAGCATGCTGCCAATGGTATACTTGGGACCTCATGTTTTCCGTACCCTCCAAACTACTAGACACTGCTTTTCATTGCTCTGCCCTCCACTTAGCCAAAGTGGTTTGTCCAATAAAATCCACATTCTTGGTTTAAATAACACATAAATTTCAAATGGATTGAACCCAAGCCACCTTAAAAAGGCATAAATAAGCCATCAGCATCCTCACAGATCCACTGTGGCTCGTTCAATAAAATCCACAAGCTTAATTAACACAGAAATCTCACCTCTATTTTGTCGTTGGAAAGGTTCGCGTAAAATAAAGTTTATCAGCTGTAATCCTAATTCTGTTGATAATAATCCTATCTTTAATAACACGGCTTCTATTTTACTGTTATACAGACAGGCAGACGGCGAGACCAGGAGAGAAACACAAGTCTGTAGAAGATACGGTGTCTGGGATGCGGCCACAGCAGCTCCTACTTCGTTTCCAGACATTGAAAGACAATGGTGCAATAGTCGGACCCATAATACACTGAAGATAAATACCAGATAAATACAATTATGAAATGAAATGATGTAGGGTTAAACATCCTAAGGTCCTCCTCCGAACTGGACTGGGGGGTTGGATGGCCGAATGGTTAGCACATGCATGCTGTACCATAAAGCCTGTCATTGAGTCAACTGGCGTGGTTTCGAATTCCCGGTTGTACTTGACAAGGAGTAGGGTCGCCGGTCCAATTTGGTGGGTTTACTCCGGGTCCTTCTGTTTCCTCCCCCTGCTAAAGACCCCTACGCGCAAGCGATTTATTGAAATAAAATAAAACCATATGTTAGTCCCGAAATGACTCGAGTGGACGTTAAACCCCATTACTCTGTCTGTCTCTACGAACTGGGCTAATGTACTAGGCTAATGAAGACGGGCAAACGGCAGACAGTGTTCTATGACGGAAATCTTGCCTGGACAGTGGCACTACATCCTACTCTTATATTGGGGGCAACAGGGTCACACGAAAGGTTAAAGGTACGTGAGATACTTAAATATACTCCTTGGGCAATTCCCTGTTCATTGGTACCAATTTTATTGAGATTGGTCCATTAGTCACTGAGATATTGCCCTTTAAAGATTTGACCGATTGTTCACTTTGACCAATTTTCACAAATTTTTGTTGCCCATAGCAACCAAAATGTTCATCTGATTTCGTTAAAATTTGGGAAATCAGCATTGCCACCCCACGTAAACATGTACATATAATTTTATGAAAATCCAAAGAGGTGGGGTTAAACCTATTGGGTGAATTGAATGGGTAGTACCAGAAATTACCTTGATTTTGACGTTGAATCTTCTGTCTGTGGATTGTTATTGACAGTTGATACAGTACTACCAAACGCCGAGTGACCCATCAACGCTACCTGAGCTAGACCAATCGTCATAGAATCCCGAGCTTTATGTAATCGTATCGTTATGGTTGACATCACTTCTGGTTTGACGAGTTGTAACTTAATGTACGCTAAACTTGAGGTCATCATGGGTGGACACATAGGCGTTACCATGGCGCCATCATGAGATATCTCCAGGGAAACAAATGACGGACAAGCTGAAATAAACATCAATATAGATTAAATATTTGGTTGCCTTAACTGGTTTCATGTTGATGAGTCAATTTAGATTACTTTTTCAACATATGCAATTGGAAAAATGCGGTAAAACGTCCCACTGTTCTGCTCCGATTAGGCCATACAGCATACTATGTGTGAAATTTTTTCCAGATAGCGGCACTAAGGCTTACTCTTTTATCGAATTACAACCGTCAAGGAATCTTTTATGTGCACGCCAATTTGTACACAGGACCTCAGTATTTATACCCATTCGAATGACTATAATCTGAACTGGGCCAATGGGGGATATTTTGTCCAGACAGCAGCACTACGGTCTACTTTTACATCAAGTTCCAACTATCATGGGATCTTTTACATGCACAGCAATTTGTACACATGACCTTGATTTCTGTCCCGCCCGAATGACAGACAGTTGTCCTTGTCAGGCCCTCCGTCCTGCATCACTGACAAGAGGAAATTACGCCGGAAAATCTGGATGAACGTTCTCGACCAACGCAACGATTGAAAACGGAACCTCCAGGTTAGCGAACCAACATCTTACTCACTGAGTCACTGTGGCTCCCATTTCCATCAATGACAAGGGAAAACCATGCCAGAATATCTGGAGGAACTTAGCCAAAGTAGGGATCGAACACCTAACCTCCAGGCTAGCGAGCCAGCATCTTACCCACTTAGCAACCTTGACCCCTGTGTGATGAGTGACCCCTGTGTAATAAGAGAAGATGTACTAACTAGAGAGTGAAGCGTGTGGCTGTATCTGTACTTCACGTAATAATATAGCAAACGGTAGTTGTATGGTCAGGTCTATCCACGCTTCATCAGGATAGAAATGGTACGACCAAGCCGCAGATCTCGCTCGTCTGTGTGGTGGAGCTGCTTGTATCAAAACCTCCGCTGGACTAGCTGTCGGACTACTTGATGATATTTGTCCTGAAATGAAACAAATGAAATAAAATGGTGTTTAACGTCCAACTCGTCTGCTCCATCAGGGATAATGAAGATGAGGATACACCATACAGTGTGCCATGAGGGAAATTTTGCTCAGCCAGTGCCATTTCCAACTGGTTTACGGCTTATATAAGAACTCTTCCAGATCCTAGTGTTGTAAAGACAAGTAAAATGAAATTTTGAACTATAAAAAACCAATCTGTTTAAAATACAAATCCTATTTCGTTTTGACTTTTATAGTTCAAAATTTCGTTTTACTTTGGTTTACTACACTAGCATTCTAGTTGATGTAAGGGTTTACCCAATCGAATAGTCTGTTACGGCAAGTTCTTGGCGTTTGATGCAGGGACCTGTGGGTAAACCACTAGAAACGTCAAAGCTGATTGATTAATCATTGTACGACGCCATAAGGACAAAAGCCACTGGTATGAAACCCCTCACACTACCTTCCAGTACAACCGGTCAGATTTTCGTTTAGTGTTGGCCATTGAAAGTATTGTCTTATACCTAATTCCAAATATCAAGGGTTCTTCTATGTGCACGCCAATGTGTACACCTGACCAAGATTTTTACGTGTGCATGGGAACTTGGTTTTTCGTCCACACCCAACGACAAGATTGTCAAGAGTACAACGGGATACAGCCAACATGGATTGAGTCACTAATAAAGTTGTTAAAACAATCTTACCTAAAGGAGCGAAGTTCTGCATGCCATCGACGCTAGAATCGGATTCAGCGGAATCAAGTTTAGGGTTTTTACTGCCCCCTGGTCCGGCGTTGTTTATATGTTGCATTATAGTTGAGATAATGGAGGGATGGGTGCTGATTAACTGTTGATTACAATTCACCAGCTGATTACACATCAACTGTACACCACCTGAAATCAAATGAAGTGGGATTTAACATCCTACGGTTCTCCTCCGAATTGGGCTAATGAAGACGGGCATATGAGGGAAATTTTGCTCAGACAACGACACTACAGCCTACTCTTATATCGAATTCCAACTGTCAAGGGATCTTTTATGTGCATGCCAATGTGTACACAGGAACTCGGTTTTTCATTCCATCCCAACAACTAGACAGCTGTTTTTTGTCACTGAGCAAACACTTTGGAAAGTCTGGATGAACTTTCTCAGCCAATAAAAAAAATCGAACACCCAACCTCCAGGCTAGCGAGCCAGCATCTTACCCACATGGCCACCGTGCCCCCCCCCCCAAATCAAAAACGGGATTTTGGAACCTTCCTAAATGGGACATAGCAATTCATGATAATAATGATTAAATGCAAAAGAGGAAGCAGTAATTATGGACAGTCGGAGGGGCTAGAGGAAGCAGTAGTTTCAGGTTAGGGTTAATAATAATCAATTCTTAAATGTGAATGAAAAAAATTTTTTTTTACCCATATCCAGGAAGAGTTTGACTGTTCTGTTTGAATGGACAACTTTTAATATAAACCACAACAAAGGTTCAGACAGACGACACAGTGACGTCCATCTATTATCAGAACCACGAGACATATAATCTAATATCGCCTGCAACATTAGTTTCGGATCGGAACTCCTCTGATTCAATGTCATCAATATTTGATACACGCTGTCACCGACAGACACAGGGTTGTTGCCAGTCCAGTTTTCTTGAAGAACTCCTAAAATAACGGCCATTGAATTGCTGCTACAATAACTTAAGGCCTGAATCAGATTCTGCATAATATAATGATGTCCAAGAATAATGTCTGCTAAACAACTTGTCGTGACTTCAGGTGTCTCTCCTTCGTCCGACTGCTGTCTCTTTTGGTCGTCTGACATTGCCACTGTTGGTGTTGATGTCGCCAAGGCTTGTGTCAGTTTGTCCGTATCTGACATGGCATCTGTCAGTATAGGGGTCAAGGGTTCACTGATGATGTCATGACGTTGGGGCTGAGTCCGACCCGGCAGTTGAACTTGTATTAAAATATTTATTAGTTTCATCAAGTTGCACATTAATAAATCACGCGATGATTCGCCTAGAACTGATCGTGAATCTCCTCCACGTAATAAATTTGTGAACAGACCACCAAAACACGACCGCGCATTAATGTTTGTTTCAAGGGAACTACGACACGCAACTTGATCCTGACAGATGATGTGTTGATGAACTAAGCAGGTGATTGATTGGATGACACTAATAGCGTTACTGACATCCACCTGACTGTACGATAAGTCGAGAGCAAACTCGGTTAATTTACATTGAGCATCTAAAGGACCTATACATGTGTAAAAAGCACCCCTGAAAGAAAGAAAAACAATTATTAAAATATTTCATACTTCATAGGCTTCTGATAAATTCAGGGCCGTGTTCCTCGAAATCTTAACTAAAGATAAAATCTAAATTTTAGTAGATACTTCAATTCTGTTTGGCTAAGCACTAAAATCAATCTAATATTATCCAATCAGATTACTACAATTTGGATTTTTATCTTGGTTCAAATTTTATGGAACAGGCCCCGCTTCTGCAAGAGGTCGTCCTTTTATAGTAGTATATTGGGGGGCTTGATTGTCTCTTCCTTGTGGTGTCTGCTCTTGTAGCATATAAATGATAGGGGGGCATTCATCTTAACATTCTGTGATGGAATTGCCCCGATCTCACCAAAGTGACATAAAATGATAGGAACTGGGGTTTAATGTCCTACTCTTCCCCTGCGACTGGGATAATGAAGATGGCTACAAAAGTGACAATCGAGTTGACATGCATAATTGAATAGTAATATCGAACGATGAAAACAGTTCCTTCTGTTGCAATTTTACTGACACAAAGTTTAAAATGTCAATGTTATTGGAATTTCGGAATTTGTCATGTATTTCCAAGTCTGATGATAAGATTTGTTCTTAATGAGAGAGAGAGAGAGAAATGGGGCTTAACATCCACTCGACCCAAAATATGTCATTTTGGGACTAACATATCGTTCAATATTATTTCAATAATTCACGAGGTTGGACAGACGACCCTACTGCTTGTCACGTACAACCGAGGAATTGAAACCGCGCCAGTTGACATAATGACAGACCTTATGATACAACGTGCACACACTAATCATTCGGCCACCCCACTCCAAAGTCCTTAAAAGTTTATACAATCCTTACCTTTCAGCTGTTAGAAGATAGATCAATTTAAGGACCAACTCCTTTAACTTCAAAGCTGTATCTCTTCCTGCTTTAATCAGCAGACGACGTAAAAATTCATTAAAAGATTTCACAGCAGACGGACCAACCTGTGGAGGAAAAATATTTCAGTCAGAAAAATAAAGTAAGTTGCCAGGCAACCAAACAAAGAATTCAACATCTAAGTAAAGATAGGTTGCCAGACAACTAAACATACGCCAAGCAGTTGACATGGGTCATCGCATGTTTTATTTTTTTGTAGCTAATGTGAGTATTTCCAGGAAAAAAGTTTCAGTTACTTTAGAAGAGCCTAAATCAGTCGATCATAAACCATGTTTATTCACTCTCTAGTGTCTAAGTCAAAGATTACATAATGGGAGATAACCCCAAAGGACTCCAACAACTAACGAAGGGGAGGAAACTCTGCCATGAAAAATGCTATTGAGATATAATCTCTATATGACAGTATTATACTTAGAATATTATATTACAATTTGAAAGAGCCCAGATTTAATATAAGTTTACCTGAGAAAATTGAGCTCCTGCTGCAGACGGTCCACTAGACGAAGTTCCTGATAAAAACTTGGTTAACAAAGGATTTAAATTACTATTGGCTAGTATCACAGTTACCATGGAAATCTCTTGTGGAGTCGTAGATCCAGCAGACACACTACCTTCACAAGGTGTTTTCTGATTGGCTAATAAACACAATGTCTGGAAAACTAACACCCAAGTCCTGACTGGTGGATTGGGTGTCATGACGACGGCATCAATCAGATTACTGACAGACGCCGGATTCAGAGTTATAGTGGGAATACGCGAAGAATTGAAAATAGTCTGTCCGCTGGCTTCCTCGTGACTTTCATCGTTTAGAATGAGCCAATGATGTAAGACCGTCTCCAAGTTAACACGGTTCGTCACAAGTTGACCGAACAAACGATTAAAACATTCACTGAGCATCTCGTTGGATGACATCTGAAAAACACACAAAAACAAATACATATGAGGTATATATTGCTCTCCAAATATACAACATAGTATATCACATATCTTATTAAATTCACTAGCATTTGGTACATGTTAATACCGATTACTCCAGTTCTCTTAAAAATGAGAGAGAGAGAGAGAGAGAGAGAGAGAGAGAGAGAGAGAGAGAGGGAGGGAGAGTTTAGGTCATGGTTCAACTTTATTTCAATAATTTGCTTGGGGTAGGGGCCTTAAGCAGTGGGAGGAAACCGGAGGACCCAAAGAAAATCCATGAGGTTAGACAGACGACCCTACTCCTTGTCACCATGGAAACCACAGCAGTTGACTCAATGACAGACCTTATGATACAATGCACTAACCTTTTTTTACATGGGATTTATTTTGCAGTACTTGAAAGTGAAAGAAAGAAATAGGGATTAACACCCACTCAACACAAACTAAGTCATTTTACGAATAATAGTACAATTTCATCTTAATAATTTGTTTGCACATTGGGTAGAAGGAAGAGCTAGAGGGAGCAACGAAGATAAGATATACTCAATAAATATCACAATCAAAAATAAAATAACTCACCCCTTGATGATTAATAGAACTGGTTGCTTCTGAAAGTTCATCATCAGTCGAGTGTTGTGATTGGCTGACATTGTGTGTGAGGGTGTGGCCAGCAGGTGGGAGAGGGGAAGAAAAGGCACTGTGTATATTATCCACCTGAACAGACGACATTACCTAAAATAATACAATCATAAAATATCTCTTAAACATATACATTATGTAAGAATTAAATCTGCCTATTGCAGGTTTTTCTTTAGGCTTCAGATTTTATAGAAATTATTAATTAGAATTATTAATTAGACCTTTATTTGCATGACAAGCTCAAAATCAACTTTGTAGAACCTCGGATGGCTTGGACACAGCTTGGATTTAAACAGTCGTCTGTTTAAAATTAAATTAATAAATGGTCGGCCAAGCAAACGTATACCGGTAACTGTCCCAGATCTGTCGAGGATATATATCAAACAAATGAAATGGGGTTTAACATCCTACTGTTCTGCTCCATCTGGGCTAATGAAGACAGGCATACGCCATACAGTGTGCTCTAAGAGAAATTTTGACAGGATAGGGGTGCTACGACCTACTCTTATATCGAATTCCAACTGTCAAGGGATCTTTTACATGCACACTAACGAGTACACGGGACCTCAGTTATATATATATAACAAACCTTTAATCTAAGTTCTGCTTGTGTTCGTAGACCTAATTCTAGTCTAGAATCAAGAGCTGTAGATAATCCCTGGAAACCACCATTAGTCTTCTGTATATTCAAATACTCCTGGTTTTTACTTGTTAGACTTTTCATTTTATGTTTCTTGTATGGCGTAAAGTTACTGAAATAATATAGATACACATGACATTATCAAGTTATGTGTCTTTGTACGATGTTAAATATATTTCAGGAAAATGTCTACGCCAATGTGTACACGGGACCTTGGTTTTTCATCTCACTGACAAAGGGAAACCATACTGAAAATCTTAAGGTACTTTGTTGGTCAGCATCGAGATCGAATTTATGACCTGCTGGTCAGCGAGCGAGTCCTTGTTCACTGTGCTAATATGGCTGACTCTTGTCTATAAATAAACTTACGTCGTCTGGTAGTTCAAGGCTTCTGGTAGTCCATTACTCAAAGTCTCTTCTCCACCCATAGAACTCATGTAAACAACCTGAAATGGTCCATCATTGGTTGCCGGGGGTTTCACAGATTCACCAGTAACGTATTCGTGTAATTTCTCATTTGTTTCGTCATCTAATTCACAATCATCCAGTAACAAATCAACCATCAGGGAAGAATCTTTATCGAAAGTTGCACCATTTTCTTTAATCTGTGAACCTTCAGCTTCTAAAATAATAAAATACACTATCTCAGATAAAAACTCGAACACAATAAGTGTTAACACTATAACCTTGGTATCGTTTAATTTAGTGTATTTAGCACTAATTTCTTTCATATTCATTTAATATCACATCTTTGTTTAAAATGGGGGGTTGGGATGGCCTAGTGGTCTAGAGTGCCACACTTCGACTTCTAGTTGGCCGGTCACCTCTGGCTTGTGGCAGTGGTTTCGATCCCTGGTGTGAGCGTATGTGGCACTCCGGTTTCCTCCCACTGCTAAAGACCCCTACGCACAAGTGAATTATTGAAATAAAATTGAAACCATGTGTTAGTCCCAAAGTGACCTAGTGTGTCGAGTGGACATTAAACCCCATTTATCTCTCTCTCTTGTTTAAAATGCGACCAAAAATCATCTAATTTGTACTCGTGTTCAGTTAAAGCTGACCATTCAATTTCGATAATGAGTGTCTAATTCACAAGCATTTAATTTTTTTTATCCTACTCACCGGAAGAATCACCATTACTGTCATCAAATGTTGGTAAACTGACACTCTGTGCCAAACTGTCATCTGTTTCTGTCACTGTTACATCATCTTCTGTCATACTCCTAATCATACTAGGATACAATCTTTCCCCTACAAAACATATTTATTATCATTTCTTCTATTCAAAACAACTTTAATTATATTTAAGTAATGGTTGACCCGGGGTATAGGTTACCAACCCTCAACATACAGACAGTCAGACAAACAAGACTGTGACAAATATTAGTATAGATTGGAATTGTGAGAGAAATAGGGTTGAACACTGGATCAAACATCCTGGTTGGTTAGTGGGAGGAGGAGAAAAAGAAAGAGAGAAAGAGAGAGTTTTAACACAGAAAACCCACTAGGTGGACATGCGACCCTACTCCTCGTCACGTACAACCGAGAGTCAAAACAATGCCAGTTGACTCAATGACAGACCCTATGATACATCCCACACATGCCATCCAACTCCCCAGTTTAAATGAGAGAAAGGCCATGAAAGGCAAACTAGGTCACATCAGGACTATCATGTGGTTTAATTTCATTTCAATAATTCTCTTGCACGTAGGGGTCTTCAGCAGTGGGAGGAAACTGGAGGACCCAGAGAGAAAAAACACACAGTTGGGCAGACGATTCTGGTCACACACAAGCTTGGGATTGGCACAATGAAGTGAAATAGGGTCATTTGCAAATCTCCGCTAAATTTATAAACAAATGAGAATAATTCAATCTCACCATCCAGAATGTCTTGAAGCAGACACATAATAGCATGACTAGCCCATGGTCCTCCCCATGTTAGGTTACCATGGTATTCTTGATTGGCAGCCAATAGAATTAACCGTTCTAACTGATCTTGACTCATTGCTTCTGCTAGAGTAATTGCTGGCCGTGTCACGTTACATATTCTAGCCAGAACCTATAACAAAGAGCTAAATACATTATATTATCGAGGCAAATGTCTACTGGACGCAAACAAGGTCATTTTTGAACTAACATATGATTCAATTCAATAATTTGCTTGTACACAGTTTTTTTAGCAGTGGGAGGAATCCGGAGGTTGGGCAGGCAACCCTACTTGGCTCATTGACAGCCCATGGGTTAACCACTCGGACACTCAACTCCCCAATTATCAGCAGAGATAATGAATTCCAAAGGGTGAAACAGAGAGATGAACAAACCAATCTCAATTGTCCCCGGTTTCTCTGGATTCAATTCTGATGTTCAGGACTGACAATCGTGCAACTCCAGATATTGTTTACGAATAAATCTAACGAACCTTTGCAGCAACAACAAATAAATCAGAGTGACAAGTGGAATCGAGTCCGAGTAACAACGCCATTAAACCATGTACCACTGACAAACATTTCTCTCTGGGTAAAACAAGACCATCCATTTCTAGATCATCATCTTTAGCCGACGTCCAAACTCCACTGGAACTATCCTTCGGCATTTTACGTAATATTTCCATGTCGGTTCTCCTTATATGGATCAAATCTTTCAAATGCTATGGAAAAAATAAAATAAATGTTTTTGCTTTGTACATGAAATCATGCGAGTATTGGAGAAAAGGTCAACTTTGGGAGATTTTATCAAAATTTGTTTACGATAATTAACTGGTCAACACAGATTTAATTCAAGAAATCAAATGCGATGTTTAACGTCCAACTGTTCTGCATAGACTGGGCTAAGGAAGACAGTAAAATGAAATGTACTATAAGTAGGGTTGGGTAAATAATAGCTTAATTGCAGTTATCCAATAATGACTTGTGGTTTTTATGGCCATTTTGGACACTGAACACGAATCCGTCGAAATTTTTGACCTAGGATGACCTTTGACCCTGGATAATTCAATTTTTTCAAAATGGCGGCCAAATTTCACGTTTTGGGTCAAATATATCATAAACATACCGTCAAACACCTCTAAATATAGGTTTTAGAGGTAGGAAAGAATGAAAAACAACATTTCAGAACAGAATCCGTCGGAGTTTTTAACCTAGGATGACTTTTGACACTGGAAAATTCAATTTTATTCAAAATGGCGGCCAAATTTCATGTTTTGGCTCGAATATACTGTCTAATACCTCCATATATAGGTTTAAGAGGCAGGGAATCATGAAAAACAACATTTCAGAACAGTTGAGAAGTATCTAAGCTTTCAAATTGTCAAAAGCTACGAAAAATCATGTAGCAAAATTTGACAACTATTTTTAATTCAGTAGGCTACTTTCCAGATTGAAACGGTTGACATAGTAAACAAATTTTCACCCAACAGTTCAGTTTATATCACCAAATACTCCTCTAAGAAGTAAATCAATGTCAATAGCAACGTCACTTTCTGGTCATAAAGCGTTCTTTATAGAGTTCCGTAATTCTACCAATTTGAGTTTCATCATTTTGAAAAGACATGTTTCATGGTCTTTCACACGTCGCTGTTGTCTAATATCAAATGCAGTTGTTAGCCCCGGGTAGTTGATTTCCTGAATTTATTCTTTTTCGCTAAGACTTAACTTTTTAGACAATTTAAGAGTAGCCACAATGTCCTTTAGTTTTTTTGCTGCCCATGTAGCTTCCGGCTTACGGGTAAGGCCCATCGCCACCTCTCTTGCTTCTCTGCGAATGGTCTTTTAGTAGATTCAGCTTTCTAGTCCTTGAGTGAAGAGGAGCGGCAAGAGAGATGGAAGTTGGCCCATAAGTTGGATGCTCCAGTGGCAGCAGGAAAACTGGAGATATACATTAGGGCTACTCTGAAATTGATGTAGCAAAATAAAAAAAGACGCAATTCAAGACACGATTACTTCAAACGATCGATTAGTGCAAAGAGCATGGTGGACCACAAACAGCTGACAGTCTTTAACTTGTTGACAGGAATTTGACTACCAGAGGGCCGAGGCTTTCAACTGTATCTGGTATTAGACAACACCCACGTGTGAAAGACCACGAAACACGTATTTTCAAAATGAAGAAATTCAACTTGGTAGAATTGCGGAACTCTATAAAGAATTTTTTATGGCCAGAAAGTGACATTGCTATTTACAATGATTAACTTCTGAGAGGAGTATTTGGTGATGTAAACTGAACTATTGGGTGAAATCTTGTTTACTATGTCAAGCATATGAATCTGGAAAGTATTGTTTAAAAAAAATGTCAACTTTGCTGCAAAATGACATTTTTTATCATGATTTTTCGTAGTTTTGATATAGTTTGAAAGATCAGAAGCTTCACAACTGTTCTGAAATGTTGTTTTTCGTGCTTTCCTACCTCTATAACCTACATGTAGAGTTAGTGAATCTGGAAAGTATTGATATTAAATATAACTGTCAAATTTTGCTACAAAATGACGCTCTTCTCATGATTTTATAATAATAATAATAATAATAATATCTTTATTTTCAAAGGTGAAAAATTAGGCTTAAAGCCTGTTTTCGTAGCTTTTGACAATTTGAAAGCTTAGATACTTCTCAACTGTTCTGAAATGTTGTTTTTCATGATTTCCTGCCTCTTAAACCTATATATGGAGGTATTAGACAGTATATTCGACCAAAAACATGAAATTTGGCCGCAATTTTGAAAAAAATTGAATTATCCAGGGTCAAAGGTCATCCTAGGTCAAAAATTCCGACGGATTCTGTTCTGAAATGTTGTCTTTCATTCTTTCCTACCTCTAAAACCTATATATAGAGGTGTTTGACGGTATGTTTATGATATATTTGACCCAAAACGTGAAATTTGGCCGCCATTTTGAAAAAATTGAATTATCCAGGGTCAAAGGTCATCCTAGGTCAAAAATTTCGACGGATTCGTATTCAGTGGCCAAAATGGCCATAGAAACCACAAGTCATGGAAAAAAGTTCATATTTACCCAACCCTACTATAAGTATAAGGGAAATGTTGTTTTCGGACAACAACTGTCAAGGGTTCTTTTACGTGCAAATTAATGTGTACAGATAATATCTTTTCCGTACTAGCCATATGAATAGACACTGTTCCTTGCCTTATTCACTTAGCCTGCGCTTTACACACTGAGCCAGTCCTTTACTTACTGAGCCAGTGCTTTACTGAGCCAGTCCTTTACTTACTGAGCCTGCGATTTACATACTGAGCCAGTCCTTTACTTACTGAACCGGCGCTTTACTCACTAAACCAGCAACTTACTCACTGAGCCAGCAACTAAATCACCGAGCCAATGCCTTAGCGAACAGTGACATACTGCTTAGCTACCCAGTGGCTTAACACTAGGGACCGGGTATCATTCAGATTTGATGAAAAAAGGAAAGAAACAGTAGCACAAACTGGGCGTTATTTGATGAATCTTGATGGTATTCAAAACTTTCTGGACAGCAATCTATTAACTGAATATATGTATTAGATTATGGATGGTAAGCTCAGTTTCTTTCCTGTTTTCATCAAATCTGAATGATACCCGGTCCCTAGTGTAATGATCCACCGAATCAATTTTAGAGAAAGTTTACGTACCTTAGATGTATATTGTGAAACTTCCTTCCTAAACTGTGATTCTTTATGTTTTAATAAAGCCTGAGCTTCCTTACTACTCTCTGATAACTTCTTCTTTGTTAGTTCGAACTCCAATAATTTCTGTTTATGATGCAGTAGAAGCTTCTGGTTGCTACGGCGATAGATTCGACTAGATTTAACTTTAGTTTTTGTTGATGTTGACGACCAGTGACCATGTATAAATGCCCAGCGATTGGTCAGACATGAGCCTGAAGGTAAAAACATAGTTTCATTAGAGCCACTGAACGTCTTTTGAGTGACTTTGAATCCCTTAAAAACTACAATAATTTTGTAACAATCGGATTCCTCTGCATTGCCACCTGTAAGTGTTGGAGAAAATGTTTTGCTCACAAAGAAGGAGAAAGTAGGCCATTTTGGGACTAACATATGGTTCAATTTTATTTCAATAATTCACATGCGCACAGGGGTCATCAGCAGTGGGAGGGAGAGGTGATCGTAATCCTTGTCATGCTCAAACAGGAACCACGCCACTTTGACTCAATGAAAGACCTTATGATCAAACGTGCATGCGTTAAACATTCTGCAACACCCACCCACCCCCAACCCCGGATTAAACATTTTTTGTCAGACAACAGGGTTTCTGCGTACTTTTCTTCAAATTCTAACAGCCAAGGTTTTTTTTCAGAAGAACTTAGCACTGTTCCTGGCCAGTCCCTCTATTCTGCACCACACTGTAGTAAATTAACACAAAATGTTATAATTATTATGTGATGAAGTAGTACATACTATTATCTTTTCTGTTCTTGTCTGTATCTTCCCCGGATGAACCATCAAAATTACGACATAAAAACAGCAAGATCCAACTAACCAACGAAACGTCTAAAGGACCTGAAACAAAACCAATTATTCTATCACGTAAAAAAACAAAGAATAAAAATGTAATGGAGAGAGAAAGAAATGGGGTTTAGAGTGTACTCAACACAAACCAGGTCATTTTGGGACTAACACATGGATCAATCAATAATTCAATACAGGAGATAATTTGGCCAGGGTACCATCTTAATTTCATCATTCGTTCGTTCGTGATACAGGGGATAATTTGGCCAGGGTACCATTTTAATTTCATAGGGATCTTCATATACACAAGTCCTTAGTTCCCAAAATGAATTCTCTCAATAGCGTGAAAAAAAAAGGGTCCACCAACAAACACAGTCGAAAGCTATAAGCAATTTATATTAATGTCACAATTTAACGAACACGATTTCAGTTTTTGGGATTAATAGAAATCTGACATAAATCCATTGTACGTCACCTGATTGGGAATCTAGGATGGGAAATGTCCAGCCCCCTACCCCTTTTATTCATATTTGGGTGACAACGAGGACTGGATACCAAGGGGTGGGGGTGGAAGATGGTGTGAAATATATTTACCTGTTGTAGAATGTGCACCGTCTGCTGCATTTTGTTGAGATAAAGGGGAGAGAACTTGGGATAACATTGCTAACAAACGTTCCATGATATATCCTGATGATGGTCCAGATAATGCTCGCTGTCCTAAAGCACTCATTAACACAAATACCCTGAAATACACACAGATACAGTTTATATACGCCATCCTTTCGTGACTAACATATGGTTCAATTTCATTTCAATAATGTGTTTGCACGTGGGGGTCTTTAGCAGTGGGAGAAAACTGTAGAACCAGGAGAGAACCCTTGAGGTTGGACAGGGGAAAAGTGGTGAATCGAAACCACGCCACTTGACTCACTGACAGACCTTTCGATTTCACGGGCAACTGTTAAACCACTAGATCACCCAAAACCCAAGTACAAAGGGGGAAACATGCTGGAAAATCTTGAGGATTTTTCCTTAGCCGGGATTGAAACTAGTTAGTAAGACAGAGAATTACTCATCGAGCTGAAGCCACACAGAAATATTATCTCACCTGTCTTGAGGAAATACGGCTGTATTGGTTGAACTGAACAATTCTTGTAACATGTTACCAAGGAAACCACCCCACCATGGTTGACTGCCACATATTCGAACTAACACCAGTCCTGCTGTTACTTGCATCCTCCTTGTACCCAACAAACACAAATTCTTAAACAACAATTCCGTCGTCTGGGGTGTTAACGATGTATACAGTGTTGCAGGGGGTTGTGGGATAGTTGGCGATAACGACGTGATGCTTAGCAGAGTGTCGAGAAGACTCTCCAACATCACTCGTAATTTATCGGTCGATGCTTCTCTCAGGTGATAAGCAAGACTTGCCGTTTCGTCGTAACTTCCTGTTTTGATTCCAACAGCATGTTGCAGACGTGATATAGCTCTGTTCGCTAGGTTGTACTGAAGCTGTAATTGTAAACAGTCATTATAAGACTGGATAATCCCACCATCATCGTCTTTACTCTGTTTCTGTAAATAATACTGTACATGTGCTGTAGAAGACTGGACGACCTCGACCGCTGTGAGCAATGATTCTAGTCTGGTACGAGCCAGACTATAACGGCACTGTAAGTCTTCTTGCAGAGCGATAAACATGCCAAGCTGCGATATTAGTTGTGACTGACTTTGAGCCTCTAGTTGACTAGTTGATGTTGTCGTGGTAACGGTCTGGTTGTCATTGTTTTCCTTCCATTCCCATGGCAATATGTAACTATGGCCAAAGAATGAACCAATTGGAATCCGAGAGCGAGTAGTACCAGCTCCGTAACGACCAACTGTAGTTATCTGAAATAACAAAGCCACGATATTTAACTCACAGAGCAGGTTGGATAGAAGGACGGACGCAAGGGATTGTGGTTTAACGCCCTACTGTTCTGCTCCAACTGGGCTATTGGAGACATACGTCATGAGGGAAATTTGGTCCTGACATCAGCGCTATGGCCTACATCGATGACAAGGGGGAAACCTGCAAGATATTCCTGACGAACCTTCTGGGCCAACACAGATCGAACACAGGACCTCCAGGTTAGCAAGCCAACAGTGTACTCATGACGGATCAGACATATTTCCTTACACATTGCATGGCGAAAACCTCTCTTCAGTTGGACATTACATGTAAACCCCATTTTACTTCCTTTTGAGTCAAAAGAAACCCCCAAAATTAGGACAGAGAAATTGGGATTAACGTCCACTAGACACAAACTTGGTCATTTTGGGAGTAACACATGGTTCAATCTTATTTCAATAATTTGCTTGCGCATAGGGGTCTGTCTTTAGCAGGGGGGGAAACCTGAGGAAATGAAAACCCACAGGGTTGGACAGCAAGCCCAACACCATGTCGTTGTCAGGGGAATCAAAACCACGCCAGTTGACTCAACGACAGAACTTATGCTAACGATTCGGCCATCTACAACGCCCTGATATTTCCCATCAAATACAAATGAAACATAGATACATTTGGATATTGTCAACTCAATATTTTTCTCAATTTGCAACTAATATATTATGAAATTTTTAAAACCAACCTTTAAATATCTACAAACAGGTGGTGGCATTATATTATTCATAATCAGGGTACGAATTCCTATATCTGACGCCACAACCAATCGCTGTCCATCTATTTCTTCTCCTTGTATCCAGACATCTATAGACAAGGACGCCAGGTCTCCACACGCAGGAATAACGATGTCAGTTATCAATACTGATTTACCGAAATCTAACGTTACAAAACGTCTCGCTCCTGGAAAAACATAATCAGAATATCAAAATTCGAAATGTCAGGTAATAGTTCATTAGTTTCATGGTATGAAGCTGTATTGTCAGGTCTAAATTTAAATCGACACAAACTAGGTCATTTCGGGACTAACATATGGTTCAATTTTAATTCAACAAGCATAGGGGTCTTTAGCTGTAGGAGAAAACCTGAGTAACCATAGAAATCCAAGGATGCTGGACAAGCGACCCTACTCAATTCACATACAAGCTGGGAATTGAAACCACGCCACTATTAACCATTCGGCCAACCAACCCGTTCTCATTTAAATACATGTCTGGGACATCATCTCCGGTACAGTGGTGCCTATTTTGTTTGGTAAAATAAAATTGTGATTTTCAAGCGGGGATGTGATCTCTATGGATATATAATTTGATGGCAAAATAAAATTTGGATTTTTAGGCCTGGCTGTACTCTAAGGATAAGTTGCCGTTTATACAATATTTTAATATTTTCAATGATTTACCTGAATGCATTCTCTCTATGACTAGTACTTGTGGTGTAGGTAACTGTAACATGGCTGGTGTTTGAGGTATGATATATGTTTTATCACCCTGTTGGCTAACTGGCTGTGGAACTCCACCGCTACCCAATTGTTTTGTTTCATCAATAACACCAACACCAGGCTAAATAAATAAATATCATAATTGGCTAATTCCATGCCAATGTTCCACATTTGAACAAAAATAAAATGACCAGGAGAAAGTTTGATGCATTTTTATTTCAATGTAATTATATTGAAGTTATTTAAATTGAGTTGATATTTTATCTGCCTTATGTTATCACCAAAATATCAAGCGCCAAAGTTGTTGGTCATTTTCAAAAAAAAATTATGATTTAGCAGCCCAAATTTAATTTGCTCTGTTGCAATAAAATAGGGGTAGAAAATGATGATAGTGGCACATCTGTATCATATAAACTAGTAATGAACTGTGCAGTGTATATAATTTCTTTGAGGATATGTTAAGGCATCTTTTAAGCTGAAAATCTTAACAATAAATTATTGTCCCGTCTGTCACAGAATACACTGAGAAGTTTCTGTATTAACAGAACTAGGTAATATTTAAAAGTTTAACTGTAATAGCTATCTCCCCCTTTATACGGCTGATTCAGAACATATAATAATTTAGATCTAACATGAATCAACAACGTGAAAATTGTACTTGAAATGTGTCCCGTCTGTCACAATTGTCCCGTCTGTCACAAATGTCCCGTCTGTCACAAGAGTTTATAATGCTCCTTTCCTGTTTTTATCTGGTTTTTTTTACCTTCAAATAGTTTCAAGATGCTTGCTATCACATTGTTGAATTTTGATAGGTCCTTTGTCATTGATCTCTTTTTATGATTTGATAGTTCAGCTGTAATTATCAACAAACTAGCTAAGTCTTTAACTCAATATCATCCAAAGTCTTACACGTTGAAAACAAGAATTATTTGTCAATTCTAGGGCTGGGTATCGATAGTGATTTTTACTATCGATAATCGGCAGTGAAATGTCGGTCGATAATCGATAGTATCGAAAACAAACTTATTTTCACGGTCGTCATCAAGACTGGATACAGTGTAAGTTCAAAGTTCAAAACCATACGATAACGAAGTGGCGAAAGATCGTTTGCTCCTGTCTAAGGAGATTTACTTGGAAAACATTAATAAAACTTGTTATATCACGTATATATACGTCAATCCATGTTGTTTATTATTAAAATAATGCATCCGTGGTTCCGAATGAAGAAATATCGTAAATAATTATGTTAAGGGACCAAAATGAACTTGTTCCGATTCAAAACATTGCGTACGTGCGCGCGAAAATATCAATATGGCGGACAATTCTGTGTCGTTTCGTGTGCCAAGAGAGAACTATTATTCGTATAATATATAAGTAAATCAACAAAAGTTTTGTCGTCCATGTGTGCTATTTATTGTACCGGGTACTCATTACTGAGGCACATGTAGAGAAATAGTGAACTGTACAGACGAATTCTGAAGCTTGCAAAGGGATATCTCCGATTTAGCGATATTCAACAATAATTTCTTCAAAACTAAAGTAACGTTTCAATGAGAGTGAATTTATAAAAACGGCTGTTCAATAGGCAGACACAATTTTGTTATGTGTTACATTGATACTTGGTAGTAATTAAAGTGAGCGGTGTATTATAATTAACTGAAAGAAAACATTGACATTTCAGACGCAAGAAAAATAGACGAAGAGCGATAATCGATAGTAACCCACCGCTATCGATAGTGCTTTTCTGGTCCACCCAATCGATACTATCGATTTATATTGATATTTTACCCAGCCCTAGTCAATTCAAATCAACATTGGTGTTGTTATCTTACCTTGAAGAAGTAGGCTTCCGATATTTAAGACAAAATAAGCATTTTACTATTGGTACACGAATCGTGTACCATAGTGCGTCTCAGCGTCATACGTAACAAGTGACCAGAACGAACAAGGCTAGACATATTCCACAATTTATGTCAAACGGCGATGCTAGAACTTATCTGGAGAGCATGCGCAATAGACTGCAATAACCAGACACTAGAAATTTCTATTTGGTTGTGACTCATGCCATATTTCGCTGGACATACATGTAACTGATTTGAAATCAAGAGTCAAAACGGAAACAATTGAATGTAAATCAGTTTATATACAATCAGATTACATTATTATATGTGTTGAGACCCATTTGGGTCAATTTCTAGGTCCCAAATATTAGCGATTTAGCTCCTTTAAGAAATTTCTGGGAAATCCCATGTCAAAGTTGCTCTAAATTGAAATTTTTGAATTTTTAAAATGTTAATTAGGATTGCAGATTAGATATCTGAAGCCCCCTTATCGAAATACACCAATTTATTTATATTCAACCTAAAAGTATATTTTTAACAGGATTGCTCTCATCCTTGCCACAGATATGCTTAATTTATGGGAAACTTGACATCATTGTAACAAGGTAGTTTAATTTTGATTTGAGATATAAATTTTGTTTTGAATAAAACCTTTGAAAAATGGATGCAAGTTAATGTCCCGTCTGTCACAGTTAAGGAGACATGATGGTTAAACATCTCCATTAGAAGCATCCAAAGACAAGTTTTAATCACTTATCATTCACTCCTAATTTCTCTATTATTTCAAATAAGTTTGCATTGTCTCTTGTCCAAATTTGTCCCGTCTGTCACAATGACTTTGTCCCGTCTGTCACACATCAAAACTAACCCCAGAAAGTATATTTTTAACATATTACTCTCATTCTTGCCCTACATATGATGCTTTATTAATGAGAAACCTAACATCATTATAACAATGTAGTTTAATTTTGAATTGAGATAGATTATTTGTTTTGAATAAATCCATTGAAAAATGGATGTAAATTAATGTCCCGTCTGTCACAGTCGCGGTTTAGGTGATGACATCTAGAGATTGTTTTACTGAGTTAAGTTTCATATTTTATATGATACTATATGTTCTTTGCTATGAAATACCATGTTCAAATTCTCTTCTATCCTTAGTATCAGATAGAGAATGGGCTTGACATTTTACTTGGTCACCTTTTCTGTCCCGTCTGTCACGCTGGAATTAGCCAATTATAAACTTCAACATTGTTTTAGTTTTTAATATTTTTTAGTACAAACTTAAAGAATACCTGGATCATATCATCAACTTAAAGATACATTATGTAAGATTTAGATAAATCACTGAGAATTCTCTGTATAATATTTCAAAAACAGATATGGCAAAATGTATATATTGAATAGAGTTTGAGCTAAGTTATCAATGATTGGAGTTTTGACAAGATGTGTGCATTCATCGAGACCACTGTACTGGTGATTCTCCTTTTCACGATTTTTAAATTAAATCATTAAATGGCCGAAAATCAGACCAATCCGATGGCATCGAGAGTTGATTATGGTCTAATTAATAATTTAGATAATATTTCAGGCCTAAAGAAAGACCTGCAGTAGGCAGATTTACCTCTTGCATAATGCATGTTTAATTAAACGTTAAATAATAATTATGACTTTCTACATTTATTAGAAAATGATAACGTTTGAGGTGAATAGTTTCTTCAGCAATAGATCTAAATCGGATTATTAAAATAAATAAACAAAAATCATAATTACCTTTGACAGTCCCCCTGCTTGAAGATGCCACGTTTCATTTGGGGGGGTGGCAGATGGGGTCATCTGTTGAGGGGTTGATTTAGGGGTTGGTGGGAATAAATCAGGGGTAGAAGGAAAGGGACATGGCTTGGTATTTATGGCTTCACAGATCGCAGCTTCTAATTGGGTACTGTAGGTTGGTTGATGCAGTTGTTTCGCGTACATCTGAGCAAGTTTCTTTAACGAATCTGCTACTGCATTTCCTGTCATGGCCGACATGGCTCCGCCCCCTCCGATAACAACGGTAGGTGGTATTTCCCCAAAGTTTATTGTTCCTGAAACTCCGAATGGAACTGTTGTGGAAACAGTTGTACTGCCCTTGGCATCAAGCCTTTCTATCCTAGTGCCGTCACTAGTTGAATGACAAGTGAAATGCAGTGGTTCAACTTCTAACAATCCCAACATGCTACTGTTGTTATGGTTACGGGAGAAATCATTTTGATTTTTTGTGCTGGTTTTGTCGGTTTGTAAAGATAACATTTCGTAGATATCTGGTTCTGTTGTTGTACTTGCAGCTGGCACCGTATTGGTTGAGGTCGACGCTGTACCTTTGATAACGTTGGCATAAGTTGACGCCTGTGTACCTTGACGTAAATTAGCCGGAAGTTCGACATCGAACAGATCCGGATCAAAGGGATGACCGTATAAACCATACCTGATAATAAATCAACAGATGAAACAAACGTAATATCAGAATTCTTAATGGATGCCTATAAATCAGAAAATATTCCAACCCCAGACAATGGATTAGTAGTTTTCAGTACAATTTACTATAAAGACAATTACTTTATATACGCCCACATGGAAATGTGGTTGTACATTGCCATCGCCGCCGTCAATCGTGTCGCTGTCCACAATTTGTTGTGAACACTCTGCAGACTAGTTTAATTATCTGACTGTTTTGAAATTTACATGCTTTATTAAGATTGGTAAAACTAATAAGCCTATAGAATTTCAACTATTTCTGTTAATAACTTTTACGTGCACGCCGATGTGTACACACGACCTTGGTTTTTCCTGCCATCTGAATGACTAGACACCATTGACACAGGGAAACCAAGCTGGAAAATCCTGATGAACTTTTTTAGCAAATGTAGGGATCTAACACGCGACCTCCAAGCTAGCGAGCCAGTGTTTTACTCACTTACCCACGGCAGCTCCAGAATGAAATGAAGGATATACATAAATAAATGACAACTAACCTTGTTTTCAAGAGATTATGAAGGGGCGAAGCTCTTTCCGCATATAATTTAGCTACAGCTGTAAGAATCTCCATACATTTCTTCGATACAGTTGACACGTCCATACATTTAACATGGTTAAATAGAGTAAAGAACCACTGCATGGCGCCACTCGATGACGTACACGCCACCAAGGGCAGACAATCCAACATGGCCTGGAGTAATTGATAACTGAAGTTTGGTGCCATATCAATGTCAGTAGAAACTTTTGCATATCTGAAAAACAAATAAACAAACTTTATTTAATTGAGAAATGTAATGAGGTTCAACATCCTACTTCTGCTCCAACAGGCCTAATGAAGACTAGCACAGGCCATACAGTGTTCTATTTGCCCGGACAGTGGCTATATGGACTTTTCTTGTATCAAATTCCAACTGTCAAGGGATCTTTAACCACACGATGACCCTTGAATGTCCAGCATCACTGACAAGGAGGAACCACGCAGGGAACATTGGACCTCCAGGTTAGCGAGACGTCTTACTCACTGAGTTACCATGGCTCCCCCTTTAATTGAGAGCTTCATGACAAGTGAGAAGAGGGAGAGATTTTAGAAGTGGAAAGAAACTGGAAGACCCATGGAAAACCAACAAGGCTTGACAGACAGAACATACTTCTAACCATATGCAATCCTGGTATTGATGACATATCAGGAGTCTTCAGCAGTGGGAGGAAACCTGGAGAGACTTGGCATGCGATCCTACATCTAGCCTTTTCATGAGACTGAACACACTGTTTGCATAGGTGACATACTAGAATGAACATGGTGAGGTTTGATAGGCGAAACTACTTTAGCCATTTACAGAGAGTGAACTCTCAGCATGCATAGTCATCAATGTCCTGGATAAGTTGGCTACTCAAACCAAAAGACAACATCTTTAACCAATTAATAAACTGACTTACTCAATACTAATAGCTAACATGGCTGAACATTTATGAGCAGTTGTCCTGGTTCCCTCGATTATACAAGTTTTAATTATACCACGTAAATATTTCTCTGTAGATAGAACGATACATCGGTCTCCAGTCCTAAAAGAAATTAAAAAAAAAAATTCTGATGATTCTATTGATAAAACGATAGTCCTGAAACACAACGGTCACCAGTCCTGAAACAAAATAAAAATATTATTCTGTTCCCTTACATCATCCAGAACAGGTCAATGATAACAACTCTAATAGATCCTAGTGTAGTGAAGACTAGTAAACGAAATTTTTGAACTATAAAAATGAAATAGGACTGTATCAGATTGCAAATCGTTTCTTTCAAATTTAAGTAGTATATTTTCTAGCATGGATTAAGCCACGGGATGAAAGTCTTTAAATTTTTACAATCACATTTACCTTTTACATGGATCATTCATCTGTATGGCAACAATCCATGACAAAATATCCAACGACATATTTATAACATGCTCTAGTCCAGCGGAACTCAGATCTTCTTCACTTGTACCACTCACCAACTTCAATAACTTCTCGTGAAAACTCTGTAAATCTATCATAGAATTACGCTGAGTTCTCTCCCTTGTTACACTCGTAGGTTTCATCTTTCGTACAGTGATTGACAGCTCTTCCAGCCAATCACATCCTTTCAAATCTAATGGTTTTTTATTGGGTGCAGTGGCAGCCAATCGTTCTGTGGCGCTGGCACCATTCATAAACGGAACATTTTCAAAAAGTGATTTGATTGTTTTGGATTTTAATTTATCTGAGCTGGAACTACTTGAAGGAGTAGCTTTACGTTTGTTGTCCTGAAATATTAAGAAAGAAAAAAATTATTATATATCTAAAAACATGAGTCCTAAAAGCCCCCCCCCCCCAACCCCCCCGAGTGTCATTTGAGGGACAAATTATAAAAATATCAAAGTTGAATCTCTAAAAGGAATATCAATTCAAAAATGGTTCAGTTCAGTTCCCTATTTACAGAGAGAGAGAAATTGGGTTTAACATCCTTGACACATTAGAGCTACTGAATGTCTTTTGAATTGCTTAAAAAATACAACATGGTTAAAGTTGTATTGTATAACAATCGGAAGGAAACAAGGTCATTTCAGGACAAACATGTGGTTCAATTTTATTTCAATAATTAGCTTGTGAGAAGGGGTCTTTAGCAGTGGGAGGAACCGGAGAACTAAGGGTTCCAAGTCAGCCATATTGATATCTAGGGTTCGACCATTATGTATTTTGATACCCAGGGTTCCAAATCAAGTATTTTGATACCCAGAGTTCCAAATCCACCATTTTCATACCCAGGGTTCCAAGTTGGCCATTACATATATATTATTGTAACCCCGGTTTTTAAGTAAGATAGTAATATCGATACTAACCTTTGACTTGACAGGATCTTTATTATCGGAGGGTTTGTTCGGGAATCCCTTTAAATGTATTAACAAAGATCGGGGTTTTGAATTCAGGAGTTGGGGACTGGTAAGGGACACAATTCCAGTATTTCCCGATAAATCCAAACAGTTTGATAATTTTACAGGACCACACAAAATTTCTGCGTTTAGGCTTTCCAAAAACGCCCTCGTTATCACAGGATTAATCATTTTATCAGAGTTACTGCCCTTGGCTTTAACATCAGGAGTCGATTTACTCGACTCGGCAGGACCATCTTGTGCTTGTTTGTGTATATTGCCGATGTTCTGCCGTAAAAGAGTTATTTCTATGTTTGGTTGAGAAGCACACAGATTTTGAAGAGAGAATTTGATATCAACATGTCCGACACAGCAAGGCTTCGGTAAAACAACTTCAAACATATGTTCATCCCATGTAGAACTGAAGTGAAACCAAAAAAATAAAAGTCAAATATATATTTCTTAAAGAAATTCAATTACGAAAAAATAAAATGAACACAAATTTTTTTATATGACTCCTGACACAACCTCACAGTACAACTGGTTGGATCTTCATGTAGTGTAGGGCCATCAAAAGTATAAAAAAGGAAATGACATATACATGTAGGTCTGTTTTTTAATCAGACTGGTTTAATTATAGAGTACACACAAACTTTCATCCATCAAAAGGAGATATCAGTGGATTTACATACTTATCAGACGCTAATTTCCATGTTCGTGTATGCTGTGTTGCCTCCCCTTGTTGTTGTAAATGTTGTGGATGTCGCCTCTGTTGTTGTTCTTGTTGTATTTCCGTCCAACATGGTGGAACTGTTGCCGTATATCTTGGCATCAAATTCTCAAATAATGTTAGACCTCGTAAAACAGATAAATTCTCTGGTGTTAAAGGTTTCTTGGTTAACAGTTCAACATCTGAAATAAATTCATTCATAACGTTAAAAAAAATTCTTCTGTCTTTCCTGGTGAATGTAAATTCTGACCACCCAAGCTTCAAGAGACAAGTGATCTTTCATTAGATTGAGCTTTAAAGCTCATTTGTCAAAAACCACTGCTCCCATGACCTAAAACTGGCGGTTAAGACACAAGTGTGATTGAAATCAGTCTGGTGGTCGGGACATTAGTGGGATTTAACATAGGGTTGCCTTAGTTTTACTCTTTTCAAGCTCTGATGTCTTTCACATTCCAAAACTCTACTTGACACAAACAAACACATCGTTCTATTTTATTTCAATAATACGCTTGCACATAGGGGTCTTTAGCAGTGGGAGGAAACCAGACAACCCGGAGAAAACCCACGAGGTTGGACAGGCGACCATACTACTTGTCACGCACAACTGGGGAATCGAATCAATGCCATTTGACTCGATAACAGGCTTTATGATACAGCGCTCAAATGCTAACCCCACTAAAATGTGTAGATAAAGAAATATTTACACTTACTTAAAGGAGATTTGGTAGATGAAGGAAAGCAGCCATCTACTGTATCATCTATTGGTTTACTGGACAACTGTGTCTCATCCTCTTTTATACTTCTTGTGCTCAGTTTATTGACACATCCGTCTGCTAAATCATGACTACTTTGTTCACTTATTTGATAAAAATGTAATTTACCTGAACTGGTACAAGCACACAACCTCTCAATACCTGAAAATAGATTTCATAACAATTATCGTTCAGCTTCATAATCAAATGACATTGCAATGAACTATAACACATTTATCTATATGAGCGATGTTTTCAGTCTGACGCCTCAAATGAAATGTGATGGGCTTAACCTAATACTGCTCTACTCCAAACTACTCTACTCCAAACTGGGCTAATGATGATGGGCATACGCCATACAGTGTGCTACTCTCATAGCAAATTTAAACTGCAAAGGAATCTTTTATCTACACACCAATGTGTACACAGGACCTCGGTTTATCATCCCAACTGAACGACTACACAGCTGTCCTTGTCAGCCCCTCTGTCCTGCATCACTGAGTGACAAGGCGAAATCACGCCGGAAAATCTAAATTAACTTTCTCAGTTAATGCAGGGATCAAACATCCGACCTTCAGGCTAGTGAACCACCCTGGCCCCCCTGTCCTCTTAAGATATAAAGACAATGTTTTCTACGTACCTGTACAATAAGTTAAAGAAAGAAAGACATCGTTTTCACTGGGTTTAATTTCAGCCAACACATTCATATCTAATAAATTAATTATATTCACAATTCCTGATTCTAAAATCACACCAACTTGTCCCAATAACGTCTGTTTACTTTCTTTCCTCACGGCCTTCCCAACATCCTCTTCTTCCACCTGATCAACCACTTCCTGCGGCAGGATCAGAATGGATTTTATCACTTCCTGCGAGTTACTAGCCCTCCATTCGGCACACGCTGTCATGTCGAGAGAAACTAAAACATTATTATAATTAACTTTAAATACAACTATTCCACCGTACGACCTGTCACCATCAGTCGATTGGCTGTTATACGTTTCCCCGACAACCGAAGGGGAGATAACTACCACAACATGTTGTTTATCTAGTGTTGGTGTTATTGATTTGACTTCCAGTCCCTTCTGGTTAAATCCGTCGGGAAGTTGCAAACACTGAGTTATGGTTCCTGCTTGAACACTTGTTTTGACGAAGTTATCACACAAGATATCAGGTTTATTTGACGTTCCTGACGGAGCGGAACCTTTCACACCACTATTGGTGTTTATGTCCGAATCGGGCTCGCTATTACTCGGAGATCCTGGAATGTGATTACCTATAGAACCCACTTGTAGTGGGGGAGGAGTGAAACCAACAATCTGAACATCTGGGTCGGGCCAAGGTTCATCTTCTAAAAATACTGACCAATCAGAAGGCACTGAATGATTAGGAACAGGGGGGATAATTCCCACCTCACCATTCATAGTGGGTTTACTGATCTTGTCAAAGGTTTTAACATCCTTACGAATTATTGGTTTATCAGCCGAAACCACTAATAACTGTGGAAACGAATCACATGTTGTTTGACCCTGATAATCACCGCCAAGTTCCGATATAATCTGAGCTTCGCTACTAACTTCACGATTTACTTTATTTAATAACTGAACATCGTCATTTCTGCCATCACTTCCTGTTTCATAGTCTATTTCATTGTTAATACCACGAAGCAACACGCCACAGAACAAAACAGGGGGATGTTTGGCATGTGACGTCGGTGTCAAATCCTTATTTTTACTGACGACACATAGTGACGTCACTTGAACATCGTTGGATGGACGAGATCTTTGAATGGACGTCAAATCTGAAAGAGAAAATGTTGAGAAAAATTATCATACGGTTGATTACCGACCTCTATTTATAAGTCAGGGGACATTTGATTTATCATTTTCTCAGATATTTCGGCACAAACATATGGTACATTTTATTTCAGTGTGCGAGGTAACCTGAAGAGATAGACCAGATAACCTGGAGAAACCGAAAAGGATGGACAGGAATTTTCACTCTCATGGCAGCAACTAAATGCTGTTCTTTGTTTGACCCTCCATCCTGCAACACTGACAAGGAGGAAACCAAACTGGAAAATCCCCAGGTAGTTTTCAAGCTAACACCTTGACCAAACCATGATTGACGAACCAGGGCGTTACCCACTGAATTACTATGGCTCTTAACAACATCTGGCGTGAGGCAGAGAGTTGGGACTTAATGTCCACTCGACAAAAATCAGTTCATTTTGGGACTAACATACGGGTAGGAGGTTTTAGCAGTGTGGGATCTAAACCATACTACCGCAACATTAGGAGATCAAACCATATAAAGTAGATATATATTACCTCTGTCTGTGTATTCATCTGGTAATGTTGTTTCTGTGTCTGATGAACAACTATTACCATAACTATCTTCTGATGTTAAACTACTGTAAAATATAAATCATAACAAATTAATATCACATCTTCATCTTTATTAACCGTATCCATCAATAGGGTGCCTCACAGAGCCAAAATTTTCTCTTTTAAAACTTGTACATGCCACAGTGAATGTGAGTTCTTCAGTGACTAGCCCCAAACTGATTTCTAGCTAGTTACGTAGTGCGGGTATACTGGGCGATATAGTTATTGATGCTATAAATAGCCATTGCACATGAAATTTTCAACACACCTATCGTCTATTAAAGTCTTAAAAAATCTATTGTTAATAATTCTGAATAACAAAAATATTTCTGATTCTTTGTTTCGGAAGCTTTGGAAAATTATGTTCAATTTTATTCTTTTAACTTGCTGTTATGAACTATACAGCTAGGAGCGGCATCTTTTGGTTTAGTTAAAGTAATATCGCTGAAGATTGTTTGTTAGGTAAGAATAGCATACTAGTAACATCTCCCTTTGATTTTACAAGGTTCTCAAAACAATCGCCAAGTTGCATACCGTGTTTCTAAATTAAATTTATTGATCTAGTTTTCTGTAACGTTTCATAGAAAATAGTCTTGATTATCCCGACCTGTCAATAAGGCGGAGAACGGTCGGAAACTGGTTAAGAGGGACTAATTTCATCTCAAGGCCAGATAATCTATTCTGCACTTAAATGCCAAAGGGATTGACCACTTTTCCGTATAACTTGTTTAATACAACCCAACCGTTCATTTAGGAACTATATAAATGTGAGGTGGTAAGTTAAGACTTGTTATATATGTGATATAAATGTCGAAATATTCAGAGATATTGGCCTTCGCCTAATGAACATCTACACCTCAATTAAAAGCAGAACTGATTTTAATAGTTGCCTGATTTCTTTGATAAGCGAGGGTCAACAGAATGGACGTTCTACAAGAGAAAAGTAAGACTGTACCTGTGTGAGCCCACGGCTGATTCTGTGACAGTTGATGAAGGTTTTTTATTTCGTTCTAACCAACAGTTTGTTTTATTATTAACTTTCTGGGGATCCAAGTTAAACTGACAATGTTTCTGAAAAAATAAAACAAACAAAAAAACATATTACTGCTATTCACATTCTTTAGAGAGGTGAGAGAAAGAGATGCATATTGTTCAATTTTATCTTAATAATTTTGTACTATCCAAACAACTATGTAACAATCTCCATGCTTGCCCCATACTCCGCGCAGCGTTTCGTTTGATTATAGGTAATCTCACTACACACTGCTATTATGAGTGGATATTGTTGTGTTAAATTTTGATTGGTCAGTAGTCCGACTACCAACCAATCACTACCTACCATACAAACGCTTTACATTTAAAACGAGTGCCAGTATTGGACCAAATATGTTTACATAAAGTTACGTCATGGCTCACGCTTTTATTATGCCTAATTAACCCGTGCATAGGAGAATACTGCAGTAAAACTAATTGTGTGACAAACGAGGCTATCAAGCCGAATGAAATGTAAACAATACTCTTTGGAAACGAACATACCTTCACCGTTTTAATACCTTAAATCACTGTCCAAAGTTTTAGGGAAGACTCAGATTAAACGAAGGACTGTCATGTTGCTGTACTTAAGTGATAGCTTTCATTGAACGGGGAGAATAGACACTCCCGCAAAAGTTCAAGAATCAGAAGTCAATCCAGCAATGGCCAGAGAGAGATTTCTCGGGCCATTGCTTCAGGAATGTGTGCTTGCCCCTAACAAAAAGAAACTGTCTTGTTAGCCCCACGTGCTTTCCCTAACAAGTAAAAACTGGACTTTATGCTTAGTAAAATATGGTGGCTGTACATACCTTTAGAACTCGAGTGATGTCCCAGACAACTATATTACCATCTAATGTTGACGTCGCTAAATAATCTTCATCACTTGTGGTACTCACACAGTGGATCTAATCAAATATACAACAAAACACACATAAATTCTTCTACACAAGTGTATCAAAAACCTGTAATTACTCGATCTATAACTATGCAACGTTTCAACAACGATACTTTCCAGTCTTGTCTTTATCAATGTTGAATATCTAAAACGGAGAAAACCATCAGCAGCTGTATGTTTAGCTGAGTTGATAATTATTCTCAATGAAAGACAGATACTCTACGACCCAATGAGAGATAGAGAGACGGGTAATCTCTACTTGATACAAACTAGGTCATTTCGGGACTAACACACAGTTAAATTATTTGCTTGTCTGTAGGAGTTTTTAGCAGTGGGAAGAAACCGGGGGACCTGCAGAAAACCACCGAGGTTTGATACGCGACCCTACTCCTTGTCACGTACAAACATGGATTCCAAACTACACTACTTGACTCAACCATTCGACATCACCACGCCCCACTCGACATCACATCGCCCCACCCCACCCATGCATTGACAAGGTTAGGCCAGGTGAAATAAAATAGGGATTAAAATCCTACTGGTCATCAAGTGTGCTATGGTGGGAAATGAATAGTGGCGCTACGCCCTACTCTTATTTCGAATTCCAACTGTTAAGGATTCATTGTATGCATGCCAACAAGTGGGACATTGAAACAGTCTGTGGCATTTCAACTTTGCTGGGTTCGTTATCTTGTACTACAATTCACAACTGTTTAGATTTTAGCATCATCCGAATGACTAGATAAAATAACCATTGCAGAATACCTTATCTTGAGGTGAACCATGGGGTAAAGCTGGCTGTGTAGCATACGTCACTGTAATAAAAAAATAAAAGACCTTGAATTTATCTAAAAAAAATCAACTATAACGGCATTTCTATAAGATTATTTTTCAATATCAAATTAAAAACTGATTTGTTTCTACATTCATATACATCGCAAATGATACAGTTTTGCATACATTTATCCAATAACAATTTACTTAGAAATTACCAGGCGAATAAAGATGGGTATACTGAAATTTGGCCGCGGCAGACATAAATGAAATGAAATGGGGTTTAACATCCACTTGTTCTGTTCCAACTGGAATAATGAGGACAGGTTTACGCTATACAGTGTGCTATGAGGGTAATTTTGCCCAGATACGAGCTACTCTAATATCAAACTCGAATTGCCAAGAGATCTTTTACGTGCACGCCAACGTGTACACGGGACCTTGGTCTTTTGTCACACCCGAATGACTAGACAGTTGTCCTTGTCAGACTGCCGTGCATAAACAATTTATACACATGTTTTTGTCCTTGCAAAACGAAAAATTGTGATTGTCAGCCCTAACGACAACATACCTGATAATGGAACATTTTGTGTAAATTCTCCTTTTACAAATGGACACGATGGTGAGTGACGTTCATGTTCTGACCTTTAAATAAATAAACAAATCAGCATATTTCAATACATAAATATTTACATATTATAGGAATCTCTGAAAACACTGCTCAAGAAAACAGGTTATTTCATTGGCTAATCAAGACAGTGTATTTAAATATTGCAGCCTCTATCACGTTCATAAACCAAATAGTTTACGATACACCCACAATGAAATTATAGAAAGGGTAATGAAATGGGGTTTAACGTCCGACTGTTCATCTTCTATATTGGAAGAGAGAAAGAGAGAAATGGGGTTTAACGTCCACTCAACACAAACTAGGTCATTTTGGGACTAACATGTGGTTTCAATTTTATTTCAATAATTCGCTTGCGCGTATGGGTTTTTAGCAGTGGGAGGAAACCGGAGTGCCCGGAGGAAACCCATGAGGTTGAGAAGGCGCCCCTATCTCCATGCCACATACGCTCACACCAGGGTTCGAAACCACAGCCGCAAGCCTGGGGTGACCGGCGAGCTAGATGTCGAAGAGCGGCACTCCAGACCGCTAGGCCATCCCAACCCCCCATCTCCTATATTGGACTAATGAAGACAGGCATACGTCGTACAGTGTGCTATGGGGGAAGTTTTGACAGGACAGCGGCGCTATAGCCTACGCTTTTATAGAATTTGTACTGTCACATCCAAACAACCCAGAGATTCAAAGGGGAAACCCTATTCGTTGCCATGGACAATAAAACCAAGTGATTGAAAACTTACCATGGTTCGTCAGTCGGCTCCCAGCAAACTAAACAAACATTACATGTGAAGCACATAGCTCTATCATCACCAGTTGCATTCGGTTGGTGATAAAAACCCGCCTGGGCCATCGGATCGGGTAACGCCCACCTGTACAAACAAAAAAATTTAAAAACACACTTAAAAAACATCCACAAAAACATCCACTACACTACTGGTCAGGTGGAGGTATTAAAATAGTCCTTGGTCCGAGTTTTTTCCGCTCAAGAATCGCGGTGTTTTCTCATTTGCAGTCCGCGAAAATATCGGCATTCTGAGCGGAAAAAACGCGGCGGAAATATATAAACCGCGGCGGATTATAGTCCGCGAAAATATATAAACCGCGGCGGATTATAGTCCGCGAAAGTATAAAAACCGCGGCGGATTATAGTCCCAAATAAATATAGTCGGCCCGCAAAAACTTCATGTAGCGGAATTGGAATATGATTAGCCTCCTTTTCCCAATAAGTTGAAACATAATTAAACAATTTGATCAAATCAAATACTGCGCTAAATTTATAAAAATGGCTGACAAACGAGAACTAGCTATGATGATTTAATAACAAATTACATGAATAAGTCTGTTAAAATCTTAAAAAGAAGATGAAAAACGCGTCACGATGCAAATCCATAAGATAGAAATTTCCATATTGATAATACAAGTCTGTCCAATAGTAATATTTTACACACAAAGGTTATATTTAAACTATAATTGCTTCAGCATTTCACTAAATGTATAGGATATCGGTTACAAATGAAAACCATCTCCAAGCAGTTGGGTTTCAATAACAGAATTATCCCGTGATATAACCGTATATAACAGATCAAAGAAACGCATACACCCATCTTCACACGTAGGCATAATCCAACCATCTCAGAAAGCATGCAGTTTTACTCGTGTTCAATTGAGTTAAGGTTATTCCGTAACATTACGTATCGAAATCTACAATTTATGTAACTATTTTAGATGTCAACTCTTAATTTTACACAAGGCAACGAAACCATGTTTCGTGAATTCGGTAAGCACTGCCGACAGCTTGTCTACAAATATATTTAGAAGTGACCATACTGACTCTGCCCAATAAACATCGGTATTACAGTTGTGAATAATATTAAGTACGGAGAGTAATTTAAGTGTTTTGTATATATTTATTTTTATCCTTTAACTTATAAATGCAACACACAAACTGCTTACCGTATTTATATAATTGTCTGGCGATAAATTTCCTAAAAAATAATCCGGTTCGGTTTTTTTCCAATAATTATCACAGCAACAAATATTAAATTTCATTTTTCCAGTGAACATATCGATGAAGCTTTCAATAAAACACTTAAGAACAAGATCTTATGAATCGAGTCTTGTCCGGACTGAACTAAGATTAATAGTAATTAATTCTCGCATCAGAGAGTATAGATCAAAGAGTACAAAGGAAAATGCCTCACAACAAAAGCATGTATTAGTTAAAGGGGCTTGGTGCTATATGAGCGATGATTTTTGTGCCAAATTAAAAATACACTGAGAGCGTCTCACTCGTCCGCGGGTGCACTAGTCTGCCGCTATAAGAAATACTATAAATGTGGGTATCAATAAACTTGAATAAAGCCTTACCCAACCCTAACCCTAATAATAGATATCGGTGAACCCTAACCCTACCCTAACCCTAATATTGTTTACAAGACCATGACATGGTAAAAATTTGTTAAAGGGGGAATCTATTATAGTCAATTATCAATTCCTTTTGATGGCACGTGTGAATTCACCTAATTTGGAAACTTGATTGACAGTATGCATTGACTCAGACTCCTTGGTGCCTAAATGAAAAGGTTATCACGGTATTATCCGACTAATAGTTTTAATGTACATGTGTTCAGCAAGGTTGACTGTGACTTTTGGCGATATGTGCTTAAAAACAGGAGATTAAGGCATTTCATTCATTTGGGAATTAAATCCGAAGGTATAACTTGAGGTGTGATTTACCGATTTAAAATGGATTTTGTAACTTATTTGTTCGAATGGAAATGGCTTTTTTAATAAACAACACTTTCGTCCAAGGTAAGGCCAGCATTTATGTGTGTAAATAGTTGAACGATGCAAGTTTTAAAAATATCGAACGTATTAATGAAGTAATGTATCTATCGAGGCATACTTGGTTAAAAGTGTTGTATCAGGGAGCAGGTCGTTTCATTCCACGACCGTTTAGATATACAGAAATAAATATGACACTACCGTTCAAGAAATATGTATAATTAGGATTCTATAATATCGGTATAAAATTGAATATCAAACACGGCGTCGCACGTGAACTTGACATATTGTAATCACTGCAGATTTCAGCTGATCACGCCCCAAGGAATTCCTTTTTCACATTCCGACTAATTTACGCTGAAAAATTATGTGTGTAAAATACATTTTTTGACCAAATTTTCGGACATTGTTCTGAATTTTTTTCAATGTTTATAACGGAAACACCGACTCGTTACGGTGGCGGCTTTGTGCCCAAATTGTTAATGTATCTGTCTTCTTACAAATGGGTAAATACAACTCAACCCCCGCCGCATGTTTTTATTACTAATCCATAATAATTACTGAGGGATTAGTAATAAAAACATGCGGCGGGGGCTGAGTTGTCTTTACACATTTGTAAGAAGATAGATACATTAACAATAAATAATAAAGTAATGTTTATTTAACAATAAGTAAGTGTTTAACAGTTTATTTAACAATAAGTATAACTCCGTTAACTGCTATTCTAATAACAAGGGGGTGAAACAGACCTGGATGAAACATCCCGATAATAAATTAGGTTGGGATGAAACAGTCCGGTCCTGGGATGAACTGACCCACATCCTTGTATCGCATATTCGCCTGTTTTTAATAATCCATTTTTGTGATTTATTGTATTGTCTAATAAAACAATATTTTAATAGAAAAAACACTTACCATACCAACACGTTTCGGATTGAAACCACGGCTTTAAAACTGAGAGTGTGCTCACTTTTTTTTAATTATTTGAATGAAAGCTCTAGAATCACTTGTAATAGCAATGTCAACACGTTTCGGATTGAAACCACGGCTTTGTAACAATGAGTGTACTCACTTTGCTTTATACTTTGCCGACATTCATAAAAGGTAAACGGCTTCGTTGCACATTGTTTTAAAACAAAATCAAAAACAAAAACATAGTAACAGAATACTTAGATGTGTAAATGTATAAGGCATAAATGGACAGCCAAACGGACGTTAAATAAAGTCGAATAATACCTATTTACGAATGTTCGTCCAGATGATTAATATTATTTGAAAGGTTTGTTATATGCCGTAGATGTAAAACAAAAACAAAACAAACTCACACGAGTCGGCGATGTTGTTTATTATACATCGATGCTGACACCGATAATATATCAATATTTTCTAATTCAGACTTTTACAAGCATGCCGATAATGTTGTTTTCGGAATTGGACTTCTAAATTAATGGATACGAATACAATGTACATGTAAGCATACGTGTAACAATAATTTCATAATATTAAAACTCGCGCTTGGTTCGGTGGTTTAACAAACCCGCGGGCGTCGGTGGTTTAACAAAACCGCCGTGGTCGGCGGTTTACTCAAATTCGCGGCGGAAATTTAGAGCGGAATTCAGAGCGGGACCTGAGCGGAATTATAAGCTGTACTCCGCGATTTTTCATTTCCACCCAGGTCGGACCAAGGGGGAATTTCGTACCTCCGCCTGACCAGTACTGTATAACATAACGAAAGAGAGAGAGAAATGGGGTTTAACTCCACTCAACACAAACTAGGTCATTTCTGGACTAACACATGGTTCGTTTTTATTCCAATAATTTGCTTCCGCGTAAGGTTCTTTAGCAGTGGGAGGAAACCAGAGGACCCGGAGAAAACCCACAAGGTTGTCACATTCAACGGGGGAATCGACTCAATGACAAACCATATGATACAGCACACACATGCTCATCATTTGGACATCCAACCACCTTACTACAACATCACACTTCAAAACAAAGAAATTTTATACAGCCAGAAAAATATATACAGTACGGATATCGAGTTGCTTTGACGGGACACGATTATCGTGTCGTTTTTTGTTAAAAATTTCCACGATAACGGCACGATATTGCCACGATAAATAACTCGGTGTAGCGGTCGCTATCGTGTGCCACGATAGTCGCGTGACACGATAGGCCTCGGTGTAATTTGATATATAAAATTAACGATGTTTATCTGTCATAAACAATTGATGTCAAAACGATATACTTCCACGATGTTATGAATGTTAAATATTTTCGTTAATAATACGGACACAATTGCTTAGGTTATATAGTGTGAACATGCATGTTCACATACATTGTATTCTACACGATATATTTGCCGTTAAATTTCCACGCACTCATGTAAAGCTGCGTATCTAGTACAGGATACATGTATAAATAGAACCTGGAACGGGATTTGAAAGCCCGTACTTACCGTGAAAATGAGATGAACGCAACACAAGTCTCCGATTGAAAGAAAAGTAACCACTATCGAATCCACACAAAAATCCAAGGCACTCGTTTTATTTCAGAAAAGAATAATTGTATTTCGACCGAAGAGTCTATTCCACCTAAATCTCAAATCAATGGACAGTATTGGACAGTCATAACTTTCAAAATGCTTCGATTCTTATCAAATTCCCAATCCTCTACCAAGCGTAAACGATCCTCATTGCTGAACTGTCAACTTGTAATGTCGTCATTTTCATGCAAGTTGAATGACAGAAATCTCCCGTGATATAAAAGACCAAAGGATAAAATTGCACGTAGCCACTTCTTCGATGTGTTATCCAAACAACCCAAAGTCAGAAAGCGTGCATTTTGGATATTGTTTAGTTCATTTTATGCACGGAAAGTCGATTAACGGTTAGTTTTCAATTATTTATGATGCCGAAACACATCAATCTAATTTGTCTTGTAAAAGGGATATTCGGGTGGCCCGACATAGCAGCTAATTAACTGAGTTGTACTTGTTGTTAAATAAACTGTTAAACACTTGCTTATTATTAAGAAAACATGTACTTTTATTATTAAATAAACACGTAATTAATTGTTATGGAATTGTAATAAAAACACGCGGTGAGAGTTGAGTTGTATTTACCCATTTATAAGTAATAAGCCAGATAAATTAACCGTAACAATTCGATGTTCCGTTTTGTCTCATGAAAATATCAATTCAGATCAACGTCCGTAAATAAAGTATATGTATAATTTACCGTACAATTTGACAATAGAAAACAATTTGGTCAAAAGAGTATTTTACACATATAATTTTTATCGTAAATTAGTCGCAATTTGAGAATTTTTTGACGTTTACGCGAGCCGAGCAAGATCAATCGCTCGCGTTAAACGTGAAATCATATTGTTATTAATGTATAAATAAAATATTAAAAGTACGTAATACGTAAAATAATCGCTATCTTATAAAAAACGAACTCGGTTTATCTAAAAGGGGCCGCGGCACAATTTAAGGAGCTTACTTTATTACAAAAACATTGGTGAACTTATCATTATGGCTGTAATCAAACAACTGACCGTATTCATGCAATAGACAATACATATCCTTATTAATAACACCGTTTTAGTTTCCAATAATTATCACAGACACCCACATATCATTTTGATTGTTTTAACCCTCAACACGACCTCACGACAATTTCTTATGAATTGAAGCTTCTTTGATAGTGAGATTAATAATGGTAGTATTAGAGTTATCGACGTGTCAATTAGTCTAGAATGAAACATCAAAGGGAAGAGAGGAGATTGCCCAGCAGAAAAAAGCGTGCTGCTTAAGCTGTTAAAGGTGCCTGGGGCTATTTAAGGAATGACGTTTGTGCACGCTGCAATAAAATAATGATCACCTGATAAATTATTAATGAGCACCGGTGTGATTTTATTGACGGAATATGTCAATTGCAAATAGGATGACTAAACATTATTTTGCCCATTACACGATCTGCACGAGTCAACCTTCGAGCATGTACCGATTTAAATAATTGAACAATCACACGTCCACATTCCTAAACACACGATTTTTACCGTAAAACAGTAATCGCAATTTCTCGTAACATGGTATTACACGTAGGGACTGTGAGGGGGTGTCGAGCCAAATACAAAAAAAACCGTGAAACTTCGACGAATAACTTCGTAGTCATTTTCTTTATTTTGACATTCTGCTAATTGAGAAAATATTTGAGTAATAAACACGGGTTATTTTACAAGAGATCTCTTTTGAAAATTTACCTTACGTTTAATTTTAACACGCCCAAATTGATTGACATGCAAAATAACAAACCATTGTGACCCTTCTTGAATGCCAACCATTTGCCTATCAGAATCAAATTAACAATAGTGATGGGGTTTTTTTTTTAAAAAAAAAAGATGTCAAACCATTTTTGGTAATTTTTATTTCTGACAATTTACAATACAAGTCGTAATAACAAGGAGACTACAGCAGGCTAACAATTTGTTGTAAAATGGGCGTCTTTTTTCTGTCAGTTGATTTCTTTTGATGTCACGTGCCAATTTACATTATGGAACCTTGATTGACAGTTTGCATTCACCAGACCCAATGGAGCCGAAATGAAAAGGTCAGCATGATATTATCGCCTTGATCGGAGTGATACGTGTCCACGTACATGTACATGTATTCAGCAAAGTTCCATAACCTTGCTGACGGTGAATTCTGGCGAGGCGTGTTTCGTATCGGTTCACGATATCTTTTAATTCATTTGTGATTTAAACCAGAATTAGTTGAGGTGTGATATACCAATACTGTATGCACCGTGTGGCTAATTTGTCAGTATGTAAATTACTATTTAGAAGGATAAAATTACACCCCGGTAAGACCATAATAATTGATTTGTGCGCATTTTATAATTTTTTCCGTAATATGAATGAATTTGTAATAGTCGATTGACGCAAGACTTCAAAATATCGTACATATTAATGAAGTAATAACGTATTGGTATCTATAGGCATATTCTGTTTAGAAGAAGAATGGATAGTACTTGGATGTCAATGTGTTTAATTCAGTTATGATTTCGAACTAGCCATCAAATATTCGTGATGAATGGAAAAATTCCAACATAGTAACTGATCTATAAAGTGCTACATGTATTTTACCTAAAATAAGCGACGAGATGCATGTTTTAATTATAACACCGAGTCGCACAATTATAACACCGAGTCGCACGGTATTTTCAACACCGAGGCAGTGCTATCGTGTCACTCGATATTTCCTCGGTATTCACTCGGTAAATCATGGAATTCCACGATAGAAAACACGGTAATATCGTGTTTGCTCAAACCTGCGCGATGCCTGTACTGTAGCAAAAATATAATTGTTGAAGAAAAATTATTTCAATGATTTGTGTGTGCAAAAACGTGGTATGAAACCGGGGGACATTGAGAAACCATTACTGCGTTTATCTTTCAACTCAGTCGTTGAAGACCACGTGAGGGGCAGAGTTCATGGTAGGGTCGGCTAACGTAAGATGCTAAACAACATTAACCCCAAGATAAAAGCTTGAAACCAACAGTTTGCGTTATGGAACTTTGATATTAAATGAATGTTAGAGAAATTAATGTTAAATACACAAGATGACAATCCAGGAAATACCAATATCTAGCTAATCAACGATCTCATGGCATTCTACCTAGATATGGATATCATTCAATATCAAACTCACTTGTAATTCATGTGCGGCCATTTTATAAACGTATCACGTCGTGCTGCTTCACTGTACATCAACGCTCTTTCAACACCACTACCCGCATCAGATATATTGCTAGGCAACAAGTATCCAAGACGATCTGTAATGGCAGACGCAATAGACAAGCCATGTCCATGTTGATTGGCTCTTTTCATTTCCTTCACCAGGTTTCCACAAACGGATTTGAGAGCACAGTGTGGTAATTTTAAACACACCGTCGCCCACTGAAATAAAAGATGGTATACAAATGAAATGAAATGGGGTTTAAAGTACTACTCTTCTGCATCTAAACTGGGCTAATGGAATACGGGCATACACCATACAGTGTGCTATGAGGGAAATTTTGCCCGGGCAGCAGCACTACCTCCTACTCTTATATCTAATTCCAACTGCTAAGAGATCTTTTATGTGCACGCCAATGTGTACACGGGACCTCGGTTTTTCGTCCCATCCGAACGACTAGACAGCTGTCCTTGTCAGGCTCTCCGTTCTTGAACACCCGACCTCCAGGCTAGCGAGCCAGCGTCTTGCCCACTTGAATGTATAGCCTACATGTACTGTTATATAACACAAAGTTCCTCTTTCGAACCCAGAACCCTCATCTATGAACATTTGCTTTTTTCGGACACGAAAACCTCTTAAGATTTCGAGTCACTTTTTTCGTTGGGTGACCTGACAGCATAATCAGCTTGGGACACTGGTCTCCATTTCCAGATGAAGACTGACAGATTAAGTTCTTTGGTGACGTATCACGCATATTGAGTTAGTTGCATGGTCGTAAGGTAGAGGAATTACTGACTTTGAACACAGAATTAAGCAGTTTTATTCTCCAAAATATTCTCATTTTATTTTTATTCAGACAAGTTTTAAACAGTGTGTATCTCTTACTTTTGCTGTTTTGTGGTTTCCCTTCGTCGATTCCTGTGTCACTTCAATTCCTCTCTCAAATTCTTTAAGAACTTCTTCTACATAGTCTACACCAGGCAGATCTGCGTTCACTAATGCTTTAAACAACTGGGTGGCCTGAAAACAAACATAAACGATAAAGTTGATGAGTATCATTTGCATCATTGAATGACATTAAAAGTACTCCAAATGATAAATTAACATTTAATTTTAATCACGAAAAATAAATCAACATACATGTATAAACGAAAGAGAGGGAGAAATGGGTTTTAACGTCCACTTGACACAAACTTGGTCATCTCGGGACTAAAACATGGTTTAATTTTAAAATGTTTCCATTGTAATACAAGAAATTAATTAATCAAGAATTTCCAATTTTCAAAAGTTTCCCTGACAAAAAAAAGACGAAGAACCGAGCTCAATGTCAATGTCAATACAACCCTTCTGCCCCGTTCAATCAAACCTATTTAGAGTACCGGTATTTATTTGATAATCTTATTAATCTAACAATAATCAAATACTCCTATAATTCAACCAATCAATGAATAAAATCAATCGATAAAAATCAATCAATAACATACACATAGTTATTATATAAACTATAAAGATTAACTACATTTTTAAAACCTATTACAGTACCGGTACCTAAAAATCAATACACATGTATAAAACATTAATACATTGACAATCAAGTTTCAATTCATTACAAATACAATATTTACAAGGCCACACATAAAATTATCCTGACTCTCAGACAAACCTTACCAATGATATCGCACAGAGTTTTTTTTTAATTTTTTTGTTTTTATTTTATAGGAGAAAGAGAGAAAAATAGAGTTTAACGTTCGTGATACAAACTAGGTCATTCGGGACTTACATACATGTATGGTTCAATTCTATTTCCAATAATTCCCTTGCGGAGGAAACCGGGGCATCCAGAAAAAAACCCACGAGGCTGGACAGGCGATCATAGTCCTTGTCACGTACAACCAGGGAATCTAAACCACACCAGTTGACTCAATGACACACCTTATGATAAAACATGCTAACCATAACTCCAGTATTATTTATAATTTCTCAAGGTTGCATACTTGACAATTGGCCCTACAGCACATTTTACCAATTGATCTCAATTTTTTTACAGAGTTTCATGTACAGTACTTAATGTAACCATGAGAAAATATGCCAACTTAAATCCAATAATCAATGAGAATTTTTTTTATATTTTGAAATAACGAGTGACGACGCTAATTTGAAGTGTCACACTAGAAATAGATTTTTTTTTATGGCCTAACTACATTGAATAACATTAGTCACTGGAAGCTTTTCATCAGCTACTGTTTCTTTCAATATGATTGCGTTTAGATCCTATTATTAATTTATTTTTTGTAATAGTTCAAATTACATTTTATTTGTATTAATTACAGTAGGATCTACCATGTACTGTAGAAAAGTTTTTAAATAAATCTTAATCGTATTAATAACAGGATCTAGAAGAGTTTTAAAATAAATCAGGTCCGGTTAAGACAAGATTAACTGTATGCAGTGAACAATGGCAGACTATAAAATATGAGTGATTTTACACATTTAATTACTGTCACTATACTGTACTGAAATTTAATTTGGTATTTTTCAACAAATGAATCATCTCCGTAGATTTGTTTTTGTGTAATTTATGGATGGTGCAGTCGCCCTGCACTTACTATTATTTCTAATATTCGTTTATAGAAGCCGGTAAATTTATGCAAAATTACTCTAACTGAAATCTGATCTGAAGAAAATGTTTTTCTGCTGAAAATGTATCAAAATACAATTACATTATTATAATATGATTTGGGGTTGCATTTCTCAGCCCAGTGTTGCGTAGACAGCTTTCAACAAAAGTACACAAAAAAAAATAACTTACAAAACTCATATCTTGGATTTTAAATGCTTAATCTCTCTTTCTTGCAAGTTAAAACCAAAATAAAGCGAGAGAGAGAGAAATGGGGTTTAACGTCCACTCGACAATAAAACCAAAATAAACAATATATATACAAAAATCTACCTCAACAAGTGGAAGTTCACATTTAACGATATCTTCTGTTTTGGTGACCGGGACTTGTAAAGCTGTATCCAATAGCAACACTCCACGCAGATCTTTCCGTATACCTATAGCTCGTCCATCACTAAACAATGTCCGATCTTTCTGAGGGAAGTAAGCACAATGTATCTCTGAACACGACTCAGCTAAAAAATACAACAGAATAAACAAATTAAAATGGCTACCGGTACCTTAAAAATAAAATATTTGAATACAGTTATAGTGCAGTACGATATAAACAAATTTCTTATAAACTGACTGATACATGTATAACACTAAAAAATTAAGCATACATAATGTACATTATGCTAGAGCTAAATCTGCATATTGCATCTCTTTATTCAGGCCTTAAATGTCATATAAACAATTAATTAGACATTAATTAACATGAAAAGACTTTAATCAACTCTCGATGTATGCTATCTTAATTAAATTCAGTTTCAAAAAACAAAAAAAAATAAAAGTGCCTTAGTCCAATTTTTTTTTTTACAGAAATCCTCTTCTTTAAACAGTTTTAGCTTAATCAGTAATCCTACATTTATACTCGGAAATCAAGCAGGCAAGAGAATTCAATTAGAAAGTAAAGGGACGATTTGCCATTCAGATTTGTGAATAACTGTTACGTGATCAGGCCTGATCCAGGACAAATCACTAAAGTGAAATAACTCGTTATATTGTTTATTTTCTCTACCAATGTCATGTCAAAATTGTTTTAAATACTCTTATAAATTACATGTATGTACACAGTGAAAAAACTTTAAGAGAGAGAGAGAAATGGGTCATTTTGGGACTAACATATGGTTTAATTTGATTTAAATAATTCGCTTGTGTGTAGGAGTCTTTAGCACTAGCAGGGGGAGGAAACCCACGAGGTTGAAAAGGCACCCCTATCTCCATGCCACATACGCTCACACCAGGGCTCGAAACCACAGCCGCAAGCCAGAGTTGACCTGCCAGCTAGAGGTCCAAGCGCGGCACTCTAGACCACTAGGCCCTCCCAGCCCCCTCAAAACTTTAAGTTCGTTCTGATAAAATAATGTTCGTTTGGACCAACTTTTGTCTAGTTTTGGCCGTTATGACCACATCCCTTTATAAAACGACAACAGTTACTGTTTTAATTTGTCTATACACATTCAGTCCACCCACTTTAGGAATCAAATATCACACCCACAATTTTTGACATCATGTGACAAAGCAAAAAATAAAAGTGTAATCATCAATGAGCTAATTCTAATACAGTAGAATCTGTATTAAGCAGCCATTCAAGGGAAATTTCAAGATTGACCGCTTAACTGAACTTTTCATGGGAGTGATCTCTTAATAAAATCTCAGTGTTTGTAAGTGCTGACAAAGCAAATTAAAAATGTATTCATCAATCAGGTGTTCCAATACTATGTATATACAGTGTATGCTTTAATTAGCCTAAGCTATTCAGTAACATGTACATCAGCATGTTTAGCTGTACCCTATTCATCATACAGTATAGCCCAAGGCAAAAATACTTTGCATATAAGGGCAATAATTCAAGAAATAAACAATGAAACAGATAGTTTTTAGCCCTCTTGGCCTCGCCCAATCACAGGAATGAATGCAGGGAGAAATTTCCTGAGTTTCGAAAATTTCTAAGCTTTGTTGAGAACAGTTTGGCTCATCTGCATTAATAAATGACTTTTGTAATCATTTGAATGGTTTCTGTCTATCTTGTATGATTAAATATTCATCGAGGACAACCCGTATAACAAATTTAGTTCGTTATTGTTCTCAATTTGTGTAGATAGCTTTTGTTTGTGACATTTAGTGGAGTTTAATCATCGTGGTCTTAACAGTTAACAAATTAACAAATTCTACAGAAAGAGTTTTTTCTAAAAAATGTCAAATGGCAACCCTCCTTAATTTTGATGTTAAAATTCTGAAATAAATCTGAGATCATCTTTGTGTCTTTTCTATGCATTGTGCCAAGTTTTATCTATCTACTGTAACGGGAAGTATTTTTCCGATCTTTTCAAAAAATTCACATTGAGTCATATTTGGCGAAAAATTTGAAAATGGCGGCACCCCGCCAGTTTTGGTGGGAAAATTATAATATTCTCTGGTGATGAGTTTGGACCCAATTGGAAACACATGGCACATGGTAGAGTTCAATCGCGAAAAAAAGTTCAAATATGAAACACCCTAATGTACATGTATCATAACTATCACAACTCGTTCTCAGACAAATCCAATAGTCTTAGAGGACGAATAGTCCTAGAGCCCACAATTATATCGCAATTCATGCATTTTATAAAATTTCAATAATTTCAGTTATCAGCTTCAAACTGTAAAATCAACATGCATAAAAAGTTGGACACAACCCCTGAGTATTCAATTGACACCTTGTAGTCAATATTTAACACTATTATAAAATTAAGCATCAAATACCAAAAAATATTAATAAGTGGGTTCAAACATAATATCTATCATAGATTAAAGTTGGGTTCCCGGATACAAACTGGGTGATTTGATGATATATTAGACCTTAAAACATATTCAAATTAATTATTTCATCATAATTTTGCTTCAAATCGTTCTCAAAACATTGTAATTGATGAGTATTGCCTGCTATAAAAATCTATCGAAAGAGGCCATGTTTGCGTCAGGCGATTACCCCTTGCCGTAACCAATGGCAACGGCAGCGGAGAATGCATTGCATACACAAGACGATGTTGTCTGTAAGCGCTGACTATTTACTACAAATATCGAATCCTAATTAAATTCTCGGATTATCCACTGCCCGCCTCTTTTTCCGTGATTTTTACCCCAGAAATTGTTGTATGTCTAACTCTTCATAAAGTTTTTCAACATGTACACAAATCACTCAAGTTCGCGCGCAGCCTTCAATGCCAAGCGTGCAGGTACCCTTATTCGTCGGGTTGACTTTTAAGGGAACCCCTTACATTTTTGTCCTGTTTACGCTCCATGAGTGTTTTTCAGGGAATCCAGTATTTTTCTAGTAAGATTGGGTTTCTCTTCTTTCCATATATACCAAAATTGTTATACTTTTATAGGCAATAACCACCCTATAAATACTTATCTGGGAACCCAACTTTAAAAATATTGGTCTATTTACTATTAATTGTTGTTGTTTATTACAATTTAAACTGTCACCAATGGTAAATTTTTTATTTTGTCTTAAACATTGGATATCAGAAGCCCATATTTTCCCAGTAAGATCACAACATCAATGTTGAATTAAAATGACAAATAATTTGTGTTTTCATTGTTGAAGATTTTGGGTGATATTGAGTTAGAGACTTAGCTACATATGTACTTTAATATAGAAAAACCGAAATATCGACCAGCTGTACCATACTTAACTTTTACAGTAGATAAAATTGCCCAGATATACATGTATGTTACTAGTTCTTTTCAGAACTGTCTTTTAGCGAACTTTCGCTGACAGTTCTTATCCGGCCTTCTATAACTGCAGTATGAAAATACGGTAAAATATCGCTATTCCCCAGCCCTGTTCTCAGGCTGTTTTAGAACCCTTACCGTCTATTTGTCACCATTCTTTATTTTCCACCAAAAGGAATCCTTTCTCACTAGATTTGACACAAATTTATAATAATTCATCTCCATTTTCAAGTAGAATTTAGCGATGAAATAAACATGTGGTTTGCGCATGTCCGGTTCTCGTAATGTCTCTCAGTTTAAACGTATTTGGTGTATGTTTATAATCGCAGAATTCTAGATGAAAATAGTGTTGAATCTTTATAAATGTGTGCCAGCTGTGGCAAGAAATGATTCCTTTGGCGAATAAAGTAGAATCAAGGTGAAAAATAGGACCGAATAGGAACTGTGTAGCGAATATATCTTTCACTCGAGGACAGTTCCAAAAGGAACTAGATGTTACAAATCATTTAATTCTATGATTATATAATAATAATAATATACTCAATACCCCCCCCCCCTACAAAACATCAACATGCAATGGACTTTTGCTACGATTAACTCAGGAGCTAATACAAATGACAAACGGTATGTCGAAATCTGAAATAAATTTATAAATGTTGATTTCAATTTCAGTTTGGTCATTGTAATAAACATAAATAAATGATAATTTCCGTGTGACATTGTGACAATGATGTTGTTGTCATGCTGAAGAAAGTAAATTCTGGGGGTCAAAGTGTAGGCCTATGAAACTATATATTACCAATTTAATTGAATGCATAGATTCATAACACATATCAATTTCATTTATTAATATATTTCGTTGACAAGCTACAATATTGTTTCCAAAAATAGATCTGTAATCACTTCCCATTCCAAATTTACAAAACACTGCGAGACTGCAGTTTTCAATACGATCATCTACTTACCACAGAGATGGGATTTTTGTAAAATAACGCCAGATGTGGCGTCTAAAATTTTAACACACTTGTCCTTTGTGGAAAGTATGACGGAATTAAGAGATGAATGGTATGTTACATGTTTTACGTTTTCTCCGACGGATAAACATCCGTCCTCGATAACTAACCACTGCTTGTCAGTGGCCGCCATGCTATTTTCCCCTATTCTCGTAATGACATCACTTCCATTTCAAGAACAGATTTTTAGATCCTAAAAAATTTTAAAAGGGTGTTTATTCTTATTTCTATCCAATAAAACTTCATTTGAAATAGCTGAAATCGAAAATATTTGCAAAAATGATATTGTTGGCAACGAAATGTTTTTATTTTGAGGTCACGTGATTGAGGTAACGTGACCGTAACACGCATGTCATGTCGGCTGTCAAGTAAACGTGTTGTTCATAATTTTCATTTATCGGTTGTTTTCCACCGGCTGCTGATCAAAAATGTCTGGTGTTCAAATTATTACTGACAGTACAGTAACAGTTAATGTTACTTCTGTATCCAACCAATTTGGGGCAGAGAAGCGGTTTCCGAAAAATTTAACGATTCTAGATTTCAAGGTTTGTGTTGAAGAACTGACTCACTGCAGAGTAGGGCCTAATGACTCAATGGGTGAATGTTACTTTGTGATGCAAATGATGTCCAAAGAATCTAGAATGTTCTTGATTTTTTTTTTAAAGTTATATTATTAAATATACATTATGGGAGATTCCATAAGAGATAGCAGTTCTCACTATGATAGTTAAAAACTAGATAATGTACAGGGAATTGCTGAAAAATTTCAGTCAAATTTATCCACTCTAACTAGTCTAACCCCTGTATCATTACTAAAGTCGGTACGATAGAAAACATGGTTTTGATTAATCCAATTTATCATTAAACTATGAATGAAAGTTGAGCAACAAAGGGATCCAACAAATCGAATCCTAATCGAGTAAATATCGCAAGCTTGCGATGACATCAAGAATTAAAATTGATAATGGTCTGGATAAGTTGATGACTATATAATAGTTTATATAATATTTCAGACCTAAAGAAAGACTTGCAACAGGCAGATTTAGCTCTTGCATTATGTATTGTTTAATGGTCGAGAGCGAGACATTAAGTAATATATTGTAACAACATGAGAGCCGTACGGCCGGAATGTTTTTACAATATATTACTCAATGTCGTAAGCTCAAGACCATTAAACATCTTAAAATACTGACACTCTGCATGAGCTTTTACAGTGAAATACGTCACACTAGTCTAATATTTCACTAGTATGAATAAAGTACTATTGGCAAGTTGCCCGTACGATTATTTGAAATAATGGTAGGCCAACATCAAAGGGTGACGTCACATCTGTATTTTAAGTATGTTTAATTCAGTCCCCCAGTCTGATTTACCAGTAGCTAACCATGATTTCTACATGTATATATATTTGTAGGGGAAGTTAGAACTGTTAACAGGAGGACAGCAGAAAACTATGAAGTTACAACTGTACAATAAAGATAATAAACTAGTATGTTTAATAGATGATGACTCAGCATTATTGGGTTCTTATCCTGTTGATGATGGAATGAGGATTCATGTAAGTAATTGTATTTATAGAACATGCAAACTTTGACCCTGTGACCCTGTTACATTTTGAAAACTTAACATGATTGAGAGACAGAAATGGGGTAGAAGTCCATTCGACACAAACTAGGTCATATGGTTCAGTTTTATTTCATTTATTCCATTGCGCGTAGGGGTCTTTAGCAGTGGGAGGAGGCTGGAGGACCTCGAGAAAATGCACAAGGTTGGACAGCCGACCCTACTCCTTGTCACGTACAACCAGGGAATATTAACTACGCCATTTGACTCAATGACAGACTTTATGATACAACAGGCACATGCTAACCATTCGTCCCATCCAAACAACTAGACAGTTGTCCTTGTCTAATAACATAACAAACCTGTAAGTCTAGTATAAAAACCTTTGGATTATAAATAGGCCAAGTTGAAAATTACTTTTAAAGATAAAACAGGTGATCATATTGTTATTTTTAATAGGTTGAGGATAAAAACCTAACAGCTGGAGAATTTGACGATGTATCGAAAGTAGAAAAATTTGAATTAAATGAAGAAGAATATGCTAAAAGGACAGGTATTATATTTGACGTTCAAGACATATGATCATTTTCAAACTAAGATATTAGAACCATTCACACCTAATCAGATTGCTGTTAACAAAGATAGCTCATTTAAACTTGGTGTAGATGTTTATCTGTTGAATGCCTTTACAATTCAATGATGAGTATTTTCTACTCCAGTTATAAGCAACACGATAACTTTGATTCTGATTGACTTATCTAATTTGATTGAAGGATGGATGCTTTGCAAATGCTAATGAATGCCACCTATTAATTTTAGACTTAATAATATGTTCCTCTTCATGTGAAATTTCCGTTGAATTGCATCTTTTAATATTTTGACCAGATTCCGTTCGAGCTTTTAAAGAAAGAAATAAAATGGGTCGGTTTAATCCCGAACTTGTGAAAAAGAAAGAGGAAGAAAAACAACAACAAGATTTACTGGAGAAAGAGAAAGTTGAGACCATGAAAATTGGTGATAGGTGAGTAAAAGTTTGTTGGAATTTGAAATTTGATAGCAAGGCTCTTGTCACATTTTCCAGGGGAGCCACGATGGCTCAATAGGTAAAAGGGGGTAGATAACCTTGAAGTCTCGGTTCAATCCCTGTGTTCACTCACAAAGTGCATCTGGTATGATTTCCCCTTGTCAGAGTTGGGGGGTTAGATTGCCAATTGGTTAGCATGTATGTGCTGTATCATGAGGTCTGTCATTGAGTCAACTGGCGTGGTTTCAATTCCCTGGTTGTACATGACAAGGAGTAGTGTCGCCTGTCCAACATCATAGGTTTTCTTTGGGTCTTCCAGTTTCCTCCCACTATTAAAGACCCCTACGTGCAAGCGAATTATTGAAATGACAGTTTGTGTCCAGTGGACGTTAAACCCATTTCCTTTCTCTCTGTGTTTAAGTCACATTTATCAGGGGAGTCACGATGGCTTGGTGGGTAGAAGGGATCGCTACTCTTTTTCGATCCCTGTGTTCACTGAGAAAGTTCATCGGGATTTTCCGTCATGATTTCTCCTTGTCAGTGTTAGGGGGTTTGATGACCGAATGGTTAGTATGCGTGCGCTATATCATAAGATCTGACATTGAGTCAACTGGCATGGTTTCGATTCCCAAGGCTATATGTGACAAGGGTTTTAAGTTTATCAGTTTAAATCGTTTTTTCTGTATTTAATCTATAATGGGTAGTGAGTAATGTGGGTATACTAGGGTAATACACTATGTGACATAGCACTGTGGGACAGCTATGGCGGAATACTATGCAAGGTTGCGTTCGTCACTTGTTGGACTTTATCGTAAATATCATGCGAGTCATGAAATGTTGAAAACTGGTAAACTGTTTGTCAAATGTTCGATATTATTATAATATATTTTCTCATTTGATGACCATGATGGTTGTTGGCTGGAACCCTACAATAATGTGCCAGGAAGTCTGGCATTTCATCCCAGTGTTGGTCAAGAAAGTGAGTTATCTCTGATCGATTTAAAGCTTTGTATTTATTTTAATTTTTAGATGTGAAACACATGTAACCGGGCAGCCGACGCGGAGAGGAACAATTAAATATATTGGAACAACTGATTTTAAACCAGGCCTGTGGGTTGGGATACATTATGATGAACCACACGGTAAAAACGATGGAAGGTAAGACATTTATACCACCAAACTCCGGTACACAAATCAAAATTACAAAGGGTGTAAAATGGTCTTACACATGCGTATTACAACGTTAGAACTGTCATTTAGAGTTTTGGGGGTGGTGGGGTTGATTCCCCGGCTTTATGTGACATGGAGTAGGGTCGCCTTCCAACCTTATGGGTTTTCTCTGGTTTCATCCCACTTCTAAAGACCCCTGTGTGCAAATGAATTATTGAAATAAAATAGACCTAGTTTGTGTTAAGGAGTAGGGCCGCTTGTCGAACCTTGTGGGTTCTCCAGTTCCCACCCATGCTAAAGACCCATAGTGAATAATTAAATCATATGTTAGTCCCAAAATGACTTTGTTAGTGCTGAAATGACCTAATTTGTGTCGTGGATGTTAAACCCCATTTTCATCCACATATCGCATCAACATCTGATATTGTATGGCTTGTTCTATCTGTGTTGCCCTGCCCAATTATAGGGTATTATATATCTATTCTATGAAAGCCTATCTCATTGTTTTATACTGTTTATTCTATTGTCTACTTACCCTGCATTAGTTTTTTTAAAAAGACATGATGTCAGCACTGGTATTGTCATTTCCCACCATGACTATCAGTTGGGGAACATAATAAATTTCTAACAAAAGGGAGATAACTCGTTTATGACCACTTCTCCTTTGATTCAACCTAATAAGATTATTTTTACAATCAAATTATTATTAATGAATTTAACTATTGAATCTGATACCAGATTTGTCAGTTATTATCAGGGATGAATTGGATAATGAATTTGACAAGTTTAGGCAGCTATTTCCTAGTATTTATCCATTCTGGAAACAAAGAACCTGTTGTTACAGACATTGTGACTTCTTCGTCCGACACCCATTCAGACTTGGTCAGAATCACTTTTTCTCTGTCCACTTTCATTTTTCTTAAAGCATAGAGGTTTGTCTTTATATTTTTGGGAGGCTGGATGGCTGAAGGGTTAGCACATGTGTTATGTAAATGGTATGTCATTGAGTAAGCTGGTGTGGTTTTGATTTCCTGGGTCAAGGAGTGGAGTCGCGTGTCCATCCTAATGGGTTTTCTCCCAGTCCCCAGGTTTCCTCCCACTGCCAATTTAAGTACGATTGACATGCCTAATCCTTTGACAATTGTGCTTTGATTGACCTATTTTAATTTTTGATAGCTGGGGTGATGTGTCAAAATTCCAAGATGGCTGGGATGAGGTCAAAATTCCAAGAAAGCTGGGATGAGGTCAAAATTCCAAAATGGCTGGGATGACGTCACATGCGGTTGCTGGTCCATTGTATGGCCCATACTTAATAATACATTTTCAACATATTTTTATTTTTTTATTTTAGCGTTGATGGTAAAAGATATTTTGAATGTATGCCCAAATATGGAGGATTTGTTAAGCCATTATTTGTAGATGTTGGGGATTTTCCAGAAGAAGATTTTGGATTGGACGATGAAATGTAACTTTAACCAATCACTAGTCACGACTCAAACTAATCATACAGTCGTCATCATTTTTAAACGGGCCTATATTGATCCTTTATATTCATGTGGCCAGCCTGTCGACAGCTTGATTTGTAATTTTATAAGTTACGCAGCTATTATGATGTAATAATTTATTATTTTTTTAATTATTTTATTCCTGGCAAATTATTCTGTTTTTATTTTATGTTGAAGAATCTCTAGCTACATGCCTTAAAAGTTGAGGTGGGGGTGGGTGCTGAAAGGTTGATGCATGCGTGTTGGATCACAAGATCCTTCATTGAGTTTATTGACATTGTTTCGATTCCCTGTTTGTATGTGACAAGGTGTAGGGTTACCTTCCAACCTCCTCTTACCTCCCACTGGTAAAGACACCGGGGGTTTGGGATGGCCTAGTGGTCTAGAGTGCCGCACTTCGACCTCTAGCTGGCCTCTCACCTCTGGCTTGTGGCTGTGGTTTCGATACCTGGTGTGAGCGTATGTGGCATGGGGATAGGGGCACCTTCTCAACCTCGTGGGTTTCCTCCGGGCACTCCGGTTTTCTCCCACTGCTAAAGACCCCTACGCGCAAGTGGATTATTGAAGTAAAATTAAACCATATGTTAGTCCCGAAATGGCCTAGTTTGTGTTGAGTGGACATTATACCCCATTTCTCTCTCGCTCTCTCATAAAATTTGAGAAATGTTTTTTGCTAGAATTCTCTACAAATTGGGAGTCATGGTGGCTCAGTAAATAAAGAGAGAGAGAAATGGGGTTTAACGTCCACTCGACACAAACTAGGTCATTTTGGGACTAACATATGGTTTCAATTTTATTTCAATAATTCGCTTGCGCGTAGGGGTCTTTAGGAAACCGGAGTGCCCGGAGGAAACCCACGAGGTTGAGAAGGCGCCCCTATCTCCATGCCGCATAAGCTCACACCAGGGTTCGAAACCACAGCCGCAAGCCAGAGGTGACCGGCCAGCTAGATGTCGAGGCGCGGCACTCTAGACCACTAGGCCATCCCAACCCCCTGGCTCAGTAAATAAGACATTGGCTTGGTAACCTGGTGGTGGTGGTCACATGTTTGATCCCTGTGTTGGCAGAGAAAGTTCATCAGTATATTCCAGCAGGGTTGCCCTTTGTCATTGGTGCAAGACGAAGGGCTTGGCAAGGGACAACGTATAGTCATTTGGATAGGATGGAAAACGGAGGTCCCATTGGTGTGTATTTTAAAATCTCTTGAAAGTAGGCCGTAGGACAGCTGTCGGGGCAAAATTTCCCCCATAGCACACTATATGGCGTGTATGCCCATCTGCATAAGCCCAGTCGGAACAGAATAGTAGGATGTTAACCCTCATTTCATTTCTCTACAAATGTTCTTGTCTGAAAGAATCTTAGCAGCTTACAGAGATTTTCAAAAATTTCCTTTCCAAAAACATTAGTAGTAGCTGCCTTGGTTAAATGTGGCTCTGTACTGCATAGCTTAAAATAATATTGGCTGGTCTGTTGCTCCAGTCATCATGGATAATACACCCAGTATAATATTGTGTAGTCAATGTATAAACACTGCCATTCAATATAGTTATATACCCTTGATTATATATAAATATAACAGTTATTAACCGTTTAACAAATTCCATCTTATATACCAAGATTCAACTAAAAAACAATGGACCTGAATCTTGACATTGTCACAAAAATGGTGGGCATAGATAATATATATATAGACTAATAATTTAAAAAAAAGGGAAATGATTAATGACATCTATGTTGCTATAGCAATGACCTAACCCAACCTGATATGTCAAAACAGGAAACCAAATTGAGATGAAACAAGACGCTTTTTTACTCAAAAGTCCCCTACACAAGGATCAGCGTTGAACTTGGTAATTGGTACCTAGCCAAACAATGATAGTGCAAAATGTAAATTCTGTAATGTTTCATCTACCCATAAGAATTGTATGTAATTTTCATCCAGCTTTCTACTAATCCCGCGTTTCTCAACCTGGGGTGAATTCACCCCCAAGGGGGGAATGGCTCGCGTCCAGGGGGTGAATGACCACACTCTGAGTAACTTCAAAAATGGTCATATAAAGGTTGTGCAGTTGTTCCAGCAGTTCTATGAGAGGTGAAGTTGCATTTCAAGATTTCAGTAGTCAACTTTTTCTCCATTTCAATTTGAATTGATGATCGTGCTCGATCCAGGCAGCCTAGGCCTCGATCTCGCGATCCGCCCATCAGTGGTTGCCATGTGATAGCTAGTTTACTTGGCTGTGTGAGTGGGAAACAGCGCAGGTGTCCATTGTCATTGTATGGCCAGCTTATTCAACAGACGAATCCCCAATTTAGTTTCATTTTGAATTTTTATACGTGCTTTTGATTCCATGTGATTTTAATTCAAAATCATGCCCCCAAAGAAGCGTAAATACCAAGAAGAGTATGTATCGTTCGGGTTCAAGTCGATAACAGGCGCGAATGGCGGTGTTTCATCTGTGGTACGGTTTCCCGGCTTGGCGACTACGGCTCTCGCGGTCAGTAAAGTCCGCAAAATTCTGGGGGTAAATGGGTCGGTTGAGAATTCATTTAGGGGTCAACGGTGAGAAAAGGTTGAGAAACGTGGTACTAATCTATATCATTTCATTATTAAAGAACAGATTTTAAACATACAGTATGGAAGATTAGATAAAGAGGTGGCAGTTCTCATTATAATAGTTAAAAACTAGATAATGTTCAGGGAATTCGCTGAAAATTTCAATCAAATTGATCCACTGAGAACCAAGAATTTAGCGATTGAAATTTCGGCCTAGCCACAGATCATCATTTAAAAAAAAACCCATTGTCTCGGTTATCCATTTCATGATTAAGTCATGAATGAAAGTTGAGCAGTAAATTGGATCCTAATCCAGTAAATATCGCAGGCTGGCCTGGATAAGCTAATTAATGTCTAATTAATGATTTAGATTAGATAACATTTCAGGCCAATAGAAATACATAATGTATGTTTAAGATCGTTTTGTCAAATTCAACAATATATTGTAATAATGTAAACGTTTGTTTTCTGCTTTTTTATGTGGAAATGAGCAAAACAGCATATTTATTGCAATTACACTGAATAAATTAAAATACAGTGTTTCTCTAGTTCCTTTATAAATCGTACTTAACAATTGAATTCCAAGGTTAGATTTGAATGGAAACAAAACTGTTAACTGATAGTTTTTATAGATAATAAACTTGACATTCTCGCCCTCTTTATAGAAGCTAGAACGCCTAGCGTGTGATAAAACATCCATTTCAAACCGTGTACACATTGGAGTGACGTAAAATATCCTTTGACAGCTGGAATTCGATATAGCAGCAGGCCTTGCCCTGGCAAAATGTTCCTCGTAGCACATTTGAAGGCGTATGTCCGTCTTCATTAGCCCGGTAGGTGTAGAACTACTATTGGCTCACTACAACTTTTGATCTGGATGTTGGCCGAGAACGTTCCTCGTGATTTTCAATCGTGGTTTCCTCTTATTAATGTAGTCTGGAGGCCAGTGAGCCTCCGGTTTAATGGGATCGCACTACGTGACTGGTGTCCGTCTCCAGTAGCCGGAAGTGCAGAAAAGTAAGTGTTAATATTAAGGTTTCCTCAGTGGTCATTAGTAGTTGCCTGCTGATTTTTTTCCGCGCCCTGGCAAGGCATATCCAGGATTTTAAGCAAGCACTGAAGACAAATAGTTTATATAACAGGTGCTTGTTAAATGGAAAATCTTTGATAAATAACACTAAGGTGGAGCCAAGTTTTATGCCTTACTAGAGTCTAAAGTTCAAAATCTGATTAAAACACTGATCCTATTTCGTCTCGTTTTGCATAGTTCAAAATTTCATTTTACTTGTCTATAAAACACTAGAATCAGGAAAAGTTGTCATATAACAGGCGTTCTAGTTGACGTGAGGGATTAGCCAATAACACGGTGTGTTACGGTGTTCCCTGCACGGAACTGTGGATAAACTCTTGAAACGACAACGCTGATTGATTAATCAATATCTGGCGTCATGGGATTAAAAGCCGCACGTACGAAACCTGACACGACCTTCCAATACAACTTATAGATCTGTATTTTAATCCGATTGGAATGGTAATATTTATAATAAGCGAGAAAATCAAATTCCGGGATAATGACTTGTGTAAGCTTAAAGGTGCATTATATACTATTCAAAAAAAGTAGGGGATATTTGATTTTTAAGTGTTATTAAAGTCACCTAATGAAACTGACGAAGAAACAAATGACAAAATGAAATGAAGTTCACATTCATCGATTTATTCCAAATGATCGTTAGACTAAGTAAGGCACAGACTGACCATTATAAGGGTAAAATGATACCCGGGGTCAAACAGCAAAGTTACCACAGCATCACAACAAAGTCAGTAACGGGTAAATCCTCCTCTGTTTGCCAAACAAGCATTGTTCCGACGTGGCATACTCCTAATGAGACGTCTAAGGCCATTTTGGTCCAGATTGTCCCATTCCTGTTGCAACGCAGCAGCAAGTTCTTGGACATTGGCATGACGTTGTTGACGTTGACGTAACCTCTGTCCAAGCATGTCCCAGACATGCTCGATGGGGGAGAGGTCGGGACTCAGTGCTGGCCAAGGTAATGTGGTGATGTTCTGTTGTTGGAGGTAACCTGTAACGATCCTGGCCCTGTGACATCTTGCGTTGTCATCCTGGAAGATGAAACGGCGGCCATGACGTCGTGCGAACGGCACAACATGGACTGCCAAGATGTTGTCCCGGTAGTACTGGCCTGTAACACGCCCTGCAACAACATGTAAAGCCGTTCTTCCAGCAACAGTGATGCCTCCCCACACCATAACAGAACCACCCCCAAATCGATCATGTCTGATGACGTTAACGTCTTGGAAGCGCTCGTTTCGACGACGCCACACCCTCCTACGTCTGTCCAAAAAATCAACAGTGAACCTTGACTCATCTGAAAACATCACATTGCTCCAGCGTCGATTATCCCAGTGTTGACGATCCCTACACCAACGACGTCTTGCCTGAATGTGATGATCTCTCAAACAAGGGATCACGCGAGGACGTCGGGCGCGAAGGTGACCCCTATGCTGTCGATTCCGAATCGTCTGGCCACTCACTCTCACACCAGTGTCTGTTTGAAGACGAGCGCTGATCTGATTGCTGTGATGACACGATTTCTCAAGGCCAAGGTACGGATAAATCGATCCTGGGCTTGAGTTGTCGCCCTTGGTCGACCTGAGCGTGGTCTGTCCTGTACAGATTGTGTATCACGGTATCTGGACCATAGCCTGCTTATGACAGACTGAGAAACATTCATCGTCCGCGCCACAACCGCCTGTGTTGTGCCGATCTGTAGCATGCCAAGGGCACGTAACCTTTCATTTTGGGTAAGCCGACGCATATCAAAATTTGTTTTCTGGTCACTAAAACAATTAAACTGATGTTTCCACCCTGGAATTCAATGCCACAATCACTGTAACATTCAAAGTCAGAGTCGTGCAAATCTTGGGTTGGACCCCCATGATGATCCCAAGCATCACCTGCATTCCATGCGGTAGCTATTGGTGCGTTTGGGCGTCACATGTAACTGGAAATGTTTCTTCTGTTAGGTTCTGTAGTGACTTTTTTCGTAGTCATTTGCATATTTTAGTATTATGCCCCCAAAATCAAATATCCCCTACTTTTATTTGAATAGTATATAAGACAGGCCCGCCGGAGTGGGGGGGGGGCTTTAGCCACAAGTCCTTTTTTCTCCATGTTATTGCGTTCCCTGGACTCTCGCCCATAAGGACCTATGATGGCAGCCCCCCCTCCCCCAATCATGAATTGCTTCCGTCGGCCCTGTAAGATATCCATATGAATAGTTGTAGTGACAATTCACCAGCACCAAAGGCGCAAAATCTTCGACTGGGGTGCCTTGGTGGCCTACCAAAAAAAACTCTTATTTTCAGAAATTCAATAACTTTTGGTCAATATCATCCACAGTCTTAATTGAACACTGCATGGACGATTTCGTGGTCTTTTAAATCAATATCGATGTTGTGATCTTACCGTGAAAACTTGGGCTTGTGATATCCAATATTTAAGACAAAATGAACATTTTAAAATTGGCACACGAATCGCATGCTAGAAGGCGTTCTAGCGACATTTGTTATGAAGCGACTCGATGAGCGAAACTAAACATATCCAACAGGAGTATACTACCGGTGCAGACTGGAATACATTCATAGAATAGCGATTAATGTTAAGCTTATTCAGTCTTTGCTCATATTTATGTGAGTTCTTTCAGACAAGGCATAGTTTTAGATGCACGTCTTAGCACAATTTCTATCAAGTTTTTATCGCCCTGCTGCCCGGGCGCCGTTGCTATGTTTCCAAACTCTTGAGTGGGGGCGCACTAGTGCGACAAAAAGCATCTTGAAGCAGTTCTTTTCTAAATGCGTTTATGATCTGCGAATGAAGCCTAGAAGCATTGGGGCTAAGTTTAGGGATTAGCTCTCGCCCTATTTACATCTTGGGACCTTTGACGAGAATTGAATATACTACTAAGCAGCCAAAGAAACGCCAGGTTGGTATTTTACTCTGAATAGACCCATAGTATAAAACCTGCCAAATGTCGTGTTTCTTCATGCAGTACCTATGGTGGGGATTATTATGACCTAAGTGGAGTATGTGACATTTGTCCGCATTGAAGCGAAGTTGCCATGTGTCGGCCCATGTAACAAGGCTGTCCAGATCCGATTGGAGCTGGCTTAGGAACTCACACAGCGAATTCTATTATAAACCTATAAAAGTAAATCTCTTTGATCTCTGGGCTATGCCCGGAATAACTTGCAGTCTGAAAGTCGGAACGGGTTTGGATATATACAGGGGAATTTGTAGTTAATTTGATGAAACCCGCGGTTTTTCTTTTTCTCGGGTTATTTTCTATGATTATGGGCAATCATAGCGAAATAATTCTTGCTGGCTGCTTCTTCTCCTTCATTTTCTTCTTCATTGGGGGCTTCCACCTGGGATGATATATCGTGATATCGCAGACAAGAATTCTCACCTGCTGTCGTACGACATAAATTCTTTAAAACCTCAGTTATCAGTTATCTCCCCTTAACAAGACTCCAGCAATTCGTTTGTGCATATCCTAATGTAAATATAAGGCACACGACATGGTACTAGATTTGTGTTTCAGCTGAATAATAGTTCTGTCCTTCAAATCAACATTGAGAAAAAGTGTAGATAGGCTGTTTAGTTTGTTTTTATTAAAACTATAAAACAGGTTATCTCCCCTTGAATGTTTAGCCCGAAACTTAATCAAGAGTCGACGCGCACGCACCGCCCTCAGTTGATTGAGTAGAAAGGAACGCAGGCCCGTAGCTAGCTGGGGGGGGGGGGCATATAAAGACAAGTGACATTTGGTCGGCACCCAAGACGAGATTGGCTCCCAACCAATGTCACTTGGTTTTTGGGCGCCCAAAACGCATGATAATCTTTAAAATTCAAACAAGTCGCATGTATTATTACAGGTACGTTAAAGTCGTATTTCTTCCTTCAAATGTTTATAATGTTCATATAAAAATATCATAATACGCCATTATCGCAACTTCAGCCTCAAAATTGAAATTTTCCTTCATTTTAAGGTGCAAATCCTATTCTCCAAAATTTTCTTGGGGGCCGAGCACCATAGGCAATTGGACTTTTCGCGCAGATGGGTAAAGAGAAAACAAATAAATATCATTTCATCTGTAGTTGGCAAAATAAAGTGCCCGAAATCTAATAAAACACTTACTTTACTTTGAATACCACGAATTTGTACTGAATTGACTAGGATTAAAACAATTTGTTTGAAGCCACTCTACTTTGTGCCACATTTTTCGGGCATCGATTATAATTTGTGAATGCAGCAGCAACAGTCCGATTGGATCGTTGGAATTTAGGTCGGCAAAGGGTGGGTTTTCGGTTACAAAACGATTGGAAACCTGGGAGTTGCTTTACTAATGGGTTTGAAAAGCAGAAAAACGCATATGCGGCGGTTGTTTCAGAATCAGATAAGCCGCTTTATTCCTGAAGCAATGGCCCAAGAAATCCCTCTCTGGCCATTGCTTGATTGGCTTCTGATACTTGAGCTTTTGAGGCAGGATGTCTGTTCCTCCGTTCAATCAAATCTATCTACAGCAACATGGCAGCCCTTCGTTTAATCTTGGACCTTCCCTCATTTATCACTGTTTAAAGCGTAATGATATTGTTAGGCAGTTAGCTATTGGTTGTTAATTGGACTGTTGTGTAGTCATAATTTGGATCAGAAATTTGCTTCCATTACAGCAGCGTTAAGTGGGATTTATAGCTGTAATTAAACGAAACACTGCGAGGAGTATGGTAAGCCACCTAAGGTGGGCTATACTGAACCACATTTAAGTTGCTGTATTCACGGTCTTGAATAGCAGGAAAACACGTTTGCGGCAGACAAATTTTCAAACTTTGCTCCCTACGGCCCCGTCTACGTGGACTAGAAACAATTGATTAGTTGATTGTAATTCGACTCAGCCATCTAAAGTTAGGCTATATCAGACCACTTACTGTATTCAGGGACTTGGGAAGGGGAATCCGTACGCCCATGGAGAGCACCCTTCCACGGTACTGTTCGCCGTGGACTGTCAAGTATAGGTACATCGGCGCCCCCAGAAGCCCCATCGGCGCCCCCACACGCCTTTGCAGCCCTAACAATTTTGGGCTAGCCACGGGCCTGGATGTCACGCTGAAGTGACAAACTATCAGCAGTATATTGGCATTATCCGTGTAAAACAGATTGACCCATGCGTCACATGCACGGGATATAAAAAAAATAGTGCATGGGGTCCATCTGTTTTACACGGATAATGCCAATATACTGCTGATAGTTTGCCACTTTCTCGTTAGCTTGAAGGTCGAGTGTTCGATCATTGATTGAGAATGTTCACCCAGATTCTCCAGTGTGGTTTCCCCTTGTCAGTGATGCAGGACGGAGGGCCAGACAAGGACAGCTGTTTAGTCGTCCGGATGTGACGAAAAACCGACGTCCCGTGTACACATTGGCGTGCACGTAAAAGATCCTTTGGCAGTTGGAATTCGATATAAGAGTAGACCGTAGTACACTGTATGGCGTATGCCCGTCTTCATTAACCCTTTTCGGAGCAGAACAGTAGGCCTACGACGTTAAACCCCATTTTATTTCAGTTATCTACTGTGAGAATTGACGCCATTTTCTAATCCGTTTCACATTCTTCAACACACCGGCTTAATGGCTAAATCTATTAGTTTAATTTTCATGAAGGTCGCTGAGATGTATATATATAAGGTTAGAGTTAGGGTAAGCATTGGGACTAGGTCCAGGGTTAGGGTTTGGATTAGCGCTAGTTCTATTTACGTGACCTTTGACCAAACCTTAATTTGGCCTTATCAAGTAGATCTAACCCAGACTAAATACATGTTGGTTTTTTTTTAAATTTTATTAAATGGAAGCATAGTGAATACATCTCAATATTAATGTTCTCGAAGAATAGTTCATGTTTTCAACTAAAATCGACAATTTAGGTACCAGTACATAAGGAAATGTCGGCCAACCAGTTATTTGTCCTTCGATTGGAATTTGAAGGGGGTTGGAAGTTTTGGCTTTTTTAAAGCTTGGTCCCAGGAATACTTAGTCTGTGGCGTCATTTTGGTGGGTGGTCTTCCTAATTTGTCTGTTCACCAAAACCTGCCAGATAATTTTAATTCAAACATTCTTATTTCGATTCAAGAAAAAAACCTCAACAAAAATATGACTGCCCTCATCGTGGTATAGGTAAAATGAAAGCGTCAGTAACCCCAAGTTTCCGTAAAAACCACCGCAGTTAAAGGGAAAACTGAAATAAGGTTAAGCGTCCTACTATTCGTCCTCGACCCAGCAATTGAAGACGGGCATACGCCATACAGTTTGCTATAATGAGGGGCATTTGCCCGGACAGCGGCGTCAAGACCTACTCATGAATGCCAATTCCAAGGGACATCCAAGTTAAAGTGAGACCAAGCCTTTTTTAGAAGATGTAGTTACCTATGCAAGCAGACGCATTGTGTTCGTAATGCCATTAATGTTTGCACATTTCACGGCAGACTACATTTAATTGTATTTCCGGTATGACGGTAATTTGAGTTTTAACTTCCGGCAGTATTTGTTCAATCAATTAAGTTTTTATGATCTGTTATTGTTTTAACCGGAAATGGACGTCATTGCAATAATAGGTTAGTTTTCAAAGGTCACAACCGGAAACGGAAGTGCTTTTGGGTTTGTTTTAACCAATATTTTTATTCAGTATGTCTGAATGAGATGGGGGAAAAAAATAGTGTTACACGTCATACGGTTCTGGCCCGACTGGGGTAATGGAGACGGGCATACATCATACATTGTGCTATGGCCATTGGGGAAAGTTTGCCCGGGCAGCGACACTAGGGTCTAGTGGTCTAGAGTGCCGCGCGTCGACCTCTAGCTGGCCGGTCATCTCTGGCTTGCGGCTGTGGTTTCGATCCCTGGTGTGAGCGTATGTGGCATGGAGATAGGGGGCGCCTTCTCAACCTCGTGGGTTTCCTCCGGGCACTCCGGTTTCCTCCCACTGCTAAAGACCCCTACGCGCAAGCGAATTATTGAAATAAAATTGAAACCATATGTTAGTCCCAAAATGACCTACATTGTGTCGAGTGGACGTTAAACTCCATTTCTCTCTCTCTCTCTCCCAGATATACGCTAGAGACCCTGTATCTCTCAAATATTTTCGAGCCCGGGCGGAGTTGCTTGTCCCTAGGCCCAGAGGCTGATCCCACTGGTCTAATGAAGACGAGTTGTTTCTTTTAAACCCAGATTCTAACTAATTACGCCAAACTGTGATTTCGTCGGAATAAGTATCAGGTAATCATAATCGTGTTAAAACTAAAATAATAATTTCACATCTCTCGTGTAGGGCAGTTTGTGCCGCTACATATGCCAGTAGATGACAAACTAGAAGAAGTGAGACATCCATTTAATTATTATATCACGTTAGTGTGCGACTTTAATTAAATCCAGGCTCGATGACAACAGCGCCGGCTTCCAGGAATTGTTAGTTGAAATCTACTTTGAAAAACAAAATTAACGTCAAAATTACTCAAATCGATAAGGCTCTAGCTCTTTGTGTTGATGTCATGACATTTTCGTCCATCGCACTCTTCACAGTGAATCACATTAAGTGAAAGCAACTAAATCGAACTTGAAAATGGGACAACAGAAACCAGGGTGAAAGAGAGGAATGGGGTTTAACATCCACTGGACTCAAACTACGTCATTTCTGGACTAACGTGTCACATGGTTCAATTTTATTTCAACAATTCGCTTGCACCTAGGGGTCTTTGGCAGTGGGAGGAAACTGGATGACCAAGATAAAAACCCACGAGGTTGGACAGCCAACCGCACTCCTTGTCAGTTGACGCAATGACAGAGGGAGAGAGAGAGAGAGAGAGAGAGACAGAAATGGGGTTTAATGTCCACTCGACACAACTAGGTCATTTCGGGACTAACATATGGTTTTTAATTTTATTTCAATAATTCGCTTGCGCGTAGGGGTCTTTAGCAGTGGGAGGAAACCGGAGTGCCCGGAGGAAACCCACGAGGTTGAGAAGGCGCCCCTATCTCCATGTCACATACGCTCACACCAGGGCTCGAAACCACAGCCGCAAGCCAGAGGTGACCGGCCAGCTAGAGGTCGAAGCGCGGCACTCTAGACCACTAGATCTAGATACAGAACTGATATTTCTCGCAATGATAGTTTAAAAATAGATAATGGAAAATTGTAATATTGAAAAGAGAGAGAGAGTAAGAAATACAGTTCATTTTCTATACTTCGCTAGTAGATAGGAGTCTTTAGCAGTTGGACAGGCAACCCTACTCCTTGGCAGGTTTACTGGGGAATCGAAAACACGTCAGACGACCCAATGCTAGAACATATGACATCCACCGCCCCTTCTTAATAATATTGAAAGTTTCAGTCCAATTAATTTTATTATGAGCGAAATTGTGAATGTTCGAAGTTGTGATAAGAGTAAAGTAGTCCCTGTTCCAATTGCCACCTAAAAAAATCGCAATTATCCATTTATAAATAAAATATTTAAATGACGATGGTGTTTCGATCGATTAAAAATCATGACCATCCGATAGCTTGTGGTTCCTTTGACCGGCCATTTTTACCACTTATTTCCAAACCTAGGCCCCGCCCATTCTAACCTCTGATTGGTCATTTTTTTTGGGTCGATTTCTCGAAAACTAGAGGTCGGATCGTCGTTTCGTTTGTTGTAAAATGATCCTTGAGTCAAAGTCAACTCGCTGACATACAAAATTGGATCCTAAACGTACAAATTCAAGTATTGTAAAGATCTATTTTTCTACGCGTGGGTATATTTTTAAGTGATTCGGTCATCCAGGCACGTAAAATAAATACATGTAACGTGACAGTCATGTGATTCGTCACTTCCTTGAAAATGGCTACCCCGATTCACCAGAGAAATTTCTTCAAAAATTTTTCTGGTTTCGAGATTGTCTAGTGGGCTGATTATTGGCTTTTCATGTGAATAAATATCTAATTAATTAATAACTGGAATATATTTGGAACCAAACGAAAGACCTGTGATGTAATGCAACCTTAATGTAGGTAGGCCTACAGAGTTTCATTAGACATCTCAATCGGATCTATTTTCGTTTCGTTTTGTTATACTTTCGATGACCTACACTACATAAAGATCACACCTGTTGTACTAGAAGGTCGCGTCAGGTGTCGCACGAGCGGCTTTTGACCATATGGACACAGATCACCAAATCGAAGAAAAGGGTTCGAAAATACATTTTCTGCCAGGTTTTGGTGAATATTCATGTTTTTGAGGCGGAAGGATACAAGATCTGTGAATTTGGTAACGTTGAAAGAGAGGGCCGAAAATTGCATGTTTAGCTGTCTCTACTTCCAGGTTGTGTATCTCAAGTTTTTCATGAAGAACCTCATACCAGCTCTGCCACATGTTGCTCCATCTGTGGCAGAAAGCGTTTTACCCAACGAATATTTGGGATAAAATTACAACCGGTCTAATAGACGAGAATTAACATTAATTAGTGATCTGTGGCCAGATGGCTTCAGACATTGATTAATAAATCGGCGTTGACGTTTTTACACTCGGCTAATCTCGACAGATTCCGTAAACTACATCTAGTCTCGGATGTATGACAGTAAGTGATATGTACCTACGCCCATACATTTGCAATGCGGCTACCGGTTTACTTTAACAGGAAAACTTGACGCTACTACACAAATTGGGAACCTATTCGGCTAGCGACCTATTCGACCGATCGAGCTGCAACCTGTTCGTTGGAAACCTATTTAGAGTAAAGACAACAGTCTCTATTTATCAACCAATAAAATCCAACGTTATGTCTATCAAATGAAAGTAGAATATATTATTTTTTATCCATTCCTTCAGCTCAGAATAGAAGTGTAATTTCGTCATTATCTTACAGCTGGATCGGTCGAATAGGTCGCTAGCCAAATAGGTCGCCAACTTGTGTTTGGAATGGGCGCAGCCATGTTTCATCCGGGACCTTTAAAGTAGTTCCAATATGGCGGAATTCATCATACAGCCGAGTTTAGATTGTCCGAAATCTTACGAGGTTTGCCGAGTGGACGTTTTTAGTGGCTTACATGCAGTTCCGTGCATCGCACGCCAAGAACTCGCAGTAACAGACTGTTTCATTGGCTAATTCCACACATCAACTCTTCCAAAACTTAGTGTTGTGAAGACAATATAAACGAAATTTTGAACCATTGAAGATATCTTGGACGGTTCATGAAATATACTTTGGAAACGAAACAGGAAAGCCAGAGTGGACGGAGCACATTTCAACATATATTATTCGGCGCGGGACAATATATCATTTTCAGCCTATATTGCGATATGTAGAAGCAAAAAAAAAATACAGGACTGGTTGATTATTATCAACACCATAAACAGACTGGTTAATTGTGACACGAACGTTAAGTCTTTGTGTTTCGTCATATGGAATGACTGTTTATATAAAATACATCGATAAACATGTAATGACCATTAGAATAATCAATTTATCGGCATGCGGGGGCGGGGAGAGAAAAATGGGGTTTAACGTTCGCTCGCAAACAACTAGGGCATTTCGGGACTAATATATGGTTTAAGAGAGCAATGGAGTTTACCGTTCACTTTAAACAAACCGCGACATTTTGGGACTAACATATGGTTTAATTTTATTTCAATAATTTGCTTCTTGTGCGTAAGAGTCTTTAGCATGGATAGGTCCGGAGAAAGAAAGCCCACGATGTTGATCAGGGGACCCTATTTCTTTGTTATGTACAAGCTAGTAATGGAAGCCATTCGACATACGAGTACGTCTTAGCGCCACTGTCAGTAATGCAGGATGGGGTCCAACAAGGGCAGCTGTTATTTGTTTTGACATTATTTATATACTATTAGCTAAATTGACATTTTGACATGCTCGGTTATATTTTTAATCTTGTGATCAAGATTACCTAGCATGTAAAAATGGCAACTCATGCTCGATTATACTATCGATTAATAAGAGGATGATGTGGAAGGGCTGGGGTGGGGGTGGGGGGTCTCGTTAGGATATGCTCGATTATATCGATTGATACTTTAGAAATCAATCGGTTCTAGAATATTACAGCATTTGTTGCCAATTTATCCTGCACAATTATTACCTTAATATTAAAAGATAAGGTTGTGATTGATATTAATCGATCCAAGACACCCCTCCCCTCCCCACCCGCCCATTAATCGATATCGATGTTATATATTTTCATCAATATAACGGAGCATGGGTTGGCAATTTACCTGTACAATTATTTCTGTAACTTTTAAAGATAGTGTTATATTTGATTTGATATATTCTAGAACCCATCGATCTGATATTAATCGATATATTCTAGCATGTAATGAGACCCCCACCCCACATAAGTTTCCGCCCCACCCTCGAATTAATCGATTTATTCGAGAATGTAATGAGACCCCTACAACCTCCCCACCTAAGTCTCCGTCCCACCCTCGAATTTATCGATATAAACGTGCATGTAATGAGACCCCCACCCCTCCCCACCTCTCCATACCATTCTTTAACTCAGCGAACTTATATATTTTCATCAAATATAACCGAGCATATAATGAGACCCCCACCCCTCACTATTTCTCTCCACACAGCCCTTGAATTAACCGATTTTATATATTTTCACCAATATGACCAAGCATGGGTTGCCATTTTCACCTGTACATAACTTTTAAAGATAGGGTTATATTTGATTTGATATATATCGATCTATTATTAATCGATATATTCGAGCATGTAATGAAACCCCCATCCCCTCCCCACCTACCCGGGCTGTCCTAAAATTAATCGATATTATTTAATTTGTAATCTTCTCACCAATATGACCAAGCATGGGTTGCCATTTTCACCTGTACATAACTTTTAAAGATAGAGTTATATTTGATTTGATATAATATATCGATCTATTATTAATCGATATAACCGAGCATGTAATGAAACCCCAACCCCTCCATACCATCCTCTAATTAATCGATCTTGTTATATCCAGGTAGGCTTTCTGCTCCTATTGTTATTGTTTCTATTTAATCTATATAAATGATAATACAGTATACCATTCTCCTAACCAGTTTTATGATTGGTTCAAATCGCCTGATTTATCGATCGCCGAGTGGTTCTAAGCGTAAGCCGTCTGCTAGGGTTACTAGCAACAACCAGACGCCCGCCTGCAGGATTACATGTATTTTCGTTCATGGTGTTTTTAACGGATAAATTAAACCATACCGTAAGTTTTAATTATTAGTATATTAATATATTCTACACGCATCTTTTAAACCCAGGTGAGGTCAGAATAATTGTTATTTCAATTGTCGTTTGGATTTAATCTTTTAATAATTGATGGTTCGTGTTTTGACGGAAGTGGTAAACAAACCGATCAGCACGATAAATTCACAATATCCTTTGGAATTATAATTTTGAAGATTAATTTAACACATTTCGGTCAGGAAAGGATTTTATTTTTAGAATTAATAGTCCGACATAGCTTTATGCCAGTTTTATTTGTTTGGGGCCTTTTTTTTTTGACGGGTGCGATTACAACCATGTCATCACAATATCATATATTTTGTTTTAATTTTTTTGCGGACAGGTAATAGTGCCATTGCGCTTTATGACTTTTTGTTTTAATTTGATTCGGACAGGTAGATTTATTACCTTATATAATAGTGCGATTGAGCTTTATACCTTTTTGTTTTTAATTCAATGGGGATAGCTAGATTTCTTAGATGATAGTCCGATTGAATTTTATGACGTTTTGTTAATAATCTAATGCGTACAGTTACATTTCTTAGTTCTTATCTTATATAAAAGTGCGATTGAGCTTTATGACTTTTTGCTTGTAATTTAATGCGGATAGTTAGACTTTTTATAGCTTAGATAATAGTGCGAATGAACTGTATGACTTTTTGTTTTAATCTAATGCGGACAGACAGATTTCTTACCTTAAATAACAGTACCATTGAAATTCGGGACAATTTGAGGAGTTGTCTATTTCAAAGGAATCGTTTTTAATTCAAATCAGACAGGTAGGTTTCTTACTTAGCGAATAATTAGATTTCCTAGCTTAGATAATAGTGCGATTGGACTTTCTTACCTTACATAACAGCACGATTTAAATTCGTGACAGTTTGAGTTTTAAGAGAAGCAAATTTTGTTTTAAAGTAATTCTGACAAGTATAGATTTGTTACCTTTAATACCAGGCGTGGTTTGACGCCATTTAGCAACGTTTACATATTATTAAAACATCACTAAGCAACAACGGAAACTTGACCGATAAAGTTAACTTGGCCAGACAAAAATTGAATTCTTGAGTTTATAGTTCTATGTTATTGACAATTCGAAGAAAAACGTCCCCAAAAATGGAAGAGTACGACAATTGGTTCGTAAAACGAAATAAAAGTCAGGGGCCTGTTTCGTGAGATTTTAACTATATATGATAAAATCCAAATTTTAGTAATTTGATTGGATAATATTAGATTGATTTTAGTGCTTAGTCAATTAAAATTGAAGTATCTACTAAAATTTGGATTTTATCTTTAAGATTTCGAGACACAGGGTTCTGATTTTTACTGTAGAGTTTGCCCGTCTTCATTACCCCAGGTTAGGAGCAGAATAGTAAGACGTTAAACTCCATTTCATTTCATTTCATTTCTGTAGAGTTTGTGCAACTTTATGTTGATAGTAAAACGTTTACGATGTTTGGAGGAATATAAATCCCTTGAAAGAAAGAATATTTTTAAAGTTGAAAATCTAGTAGGAATATCAATCCAAACACGGTTCTGTTCCTTTCAGCATTTACAACATTAATTCGACATCCGGCGCAGCGGTGGGCCTCTTTTTATTATTATCTGACGTAGATTTTTTTGTCCTATATTCAATTTTAAAAATAAATCCCTCAGTATTGAACTTTGCCTTTAACTATTAGTGATTGTTGCAACCTCGCGGGTTTTCTCCGGGTCCTCCGGTTTTCCCCCACTGCTAAAGACCCCTACGCGCAAGCGAATTGTTGAAATAAAGTCGAACCATGTGTTAGTCCCGATATGACCTAGTTTGTGTCGAGTGGACGTTAATCCCCTCCCTCTCTCTCTCCCTGTCTCTCTCTTTCTCTCTCTCTCTGCCCCCTCTCTCCCTCTCTGTGTTGGAAAACAACGCGAACCTTTTTGTTGATTAAAATCAGAATATATTTGTTTTCGTTTTATTATTTTTTATATGCATAGTTTATTCCTTCTGTATTTCGTTGTGCAGTCTTCCTTCATAGTCAAGTCAATGCTCCCTTTCAAGACAGTATTAGTTTTCAATCGGGTGCGTTGTTCGTTATGCAGTCCTCCAGTATAGTCAAGTCAGTGACGTCATTTGTTATACAGCTCCCCCCCCCCCCCTGCATAATCAAGTCAACAAAGTTATTCGTTATACAGCATTCCTCCATAGTCAAGTCAATGAATTTATTCGTTATACAGTCCCACTGCACAGTCAAGTCAACGGCGTTTTTCATTATGCAGCATTCCTGTATAGACAAGTCAATGACTTTATTCGTTATACAGCATTTCTTCATAGTCAAGTCAACGACGTTATTCGTTATGCAGCATTCCTGCATAGTTAAGTCAATGACGTTATTTCGTTAAACAGCCCTCCTGTATAGTCAATGACTGATTTCTACTCCATAAATCCGGAGATGTACACACCAACATAATGAATGATTTATTCAAATTCCCTAGAGTATATGCAACCGTTTAATGCATTGAAAAAATCATTCAGACTTTGCTCTTTTTATTTAAGGCTCTGAAATACATGATTAAATAAATGTGCGGGAGTCCTTTCATCTAGATTGAAATTAAACACAAGGGAAAAACCCAAGTCGATTATATTCTCGTTTTGGCGGAGTCGTTTTCAATTTTTTAAATGACAGAATTGATTTAAATAGTCGCCTGTTGAACACAAAATCTGTTAATTTTTTTCAATAATTTCTTTATCAACGGAAGTTAGAAGTTTTTAACAATGAAAATGGATAGTTGTCACGCAAAATGAAGACAGGTTTTAATCAAACTGACTCTTTTGTTTAGAACCTAAGTCAAAGAGGTCGAGTGTTTTTAAATAAGGAACTATTACAACCCTTTTTTATCTCTATACAGCCATTTTGAGTTATTGTTGAAAATTCGATCATGCCCTTTATTTGTACAATCCTATCTATTGTTGTAATACGATGTCATTTAACAAAGGTCTTTAAATGTTGACATTCGTGGCCCAGTCGGGGCAGGGCAGAAGGGAAATGAAATGAAATGAAATGGGGTTTAACGTCCTACTCTTATGCACCTGACCTGGGCTAATGGAAGACGGGCATACGCCATACAGTGTGCTATGAGGGAAATTTTGCCCGGGCAGCGGCGCTACAGCGTACTCTTATATCGAATTCCAACTGCCAAGGGATCTTTTACGTGCACTCCAATGCGTACACGGGACCTCGGTTTTTCGTCCCATCCGAACGACTAGGCAGCTGTCCTTGTCAGGCCCTCCTTCTGTATCACTGACAAGGGGAAATCACGCCGGAAAATCGAGATGAACTCTTTCGGCCAATGCAGGGATCGAACACCCGACCTCCAGGCTAGCGAACCAGCGCCTTATCCACTTAGCCTCCGTGATTCCCTCAGGACAGAAGGGCTCTAAACTGCATTTCACTTTAAGATACGTTATGCGAAATAAAATAAAGAGCTGACAGTTCTCACTATAACAGTTAAAACTAGATAATGTAAAGGGAATTTGCTGAATATTTCGGTCCAATTTATCCACTCTGAACGGAGAATTTAGCGATGGAGTCAAGGCGTAGCCTCGATCATCTTTACTAAAGTCGGTAAGATTAATAAAAACAAAGCCTCGATTATCCAATTTTTGATTTAATTATCAATGAGCGTTGAGCAGCAGATCGGATTCTAACCCATTGAATATTGTAGGCTAGCCATGACATAGAGAGTTGATTACGGTCTGGATAAATTAATTAATATCTAATTAATAATTTAGATAACTAAAGATAGCTCTTTCATAATGTATGTTTTTACAATTTTATAGATTCGATAATGCAAATGTAAGTCTAATGGATAAAGCCTACCAATCTATGTGTTATGCGGCTTATCGTTGACATCTATTACGGAGAATAATAAATGGATATATATTATATAATAAAATGGATGATAATGAACTTGTGTAACATCTATTCCTGTCGTTAATAACATCTGTATAAATCAGGGTTTTGTGTATATTTGGACGACTAAGACATTTATAAACAAAACACACAATTTTTTCCTATATTTTAAGATCGCAAATTTTACTTTTTACACTCTGAACGCAACATGGAGAATCTATCAATTTTACAGCCCGGGGGGGGGGGGCAATCTAATTAAAAATATAGATCTATAGTTCCGCGCAGAGAACGTAAAAAAATCGCCGTAACAGACCGTTTCATTGGCGAATCCCTCACATCATTCAGAACATATCGATTTCAGATCCTAGTGTAGCAAAGACAAGTTAAACGAAATTTTGAACTATAAAAGACGAAACGAAACAGGATCAAGGAATTAGTTGATAAGGTACCGAGTTTACCTATAGGCTTGGCAGTCTGTGCCTTCATTAGAAGGCTTGATCTCGCTTGAACTCCGTACATCTTACCTAAATGCGGTCGAACTTACGATCGTTGCTTCAGGAACTTGGGCAAACTGAAGCCTGGGATCTCTAGATATAGGCAACAGTGTCAGGTTTACCTATAGGATTGACTTATTGACTTATTTATCACGGGATCTCGGCTTTTCGTCCCACCCGAATGAGTAGAACGTTGTCCTTGGTCAAGGTGAATAATACTTTTGACACTGTCATAACTTTTGCTTACACGGATTTTAATAATATAGTTCATCATCCTCGGCTTTGCTCAAAAATAGACTTTCATCTTCTCTGTAATGGTGAGGAGGGACGGGGGTCATAAATGCAACAACCCTAAGGTATATCTTCCTGTAAATCAGGTAAAATTAATACCGGACACTTTTTAAAATAACAAAGTATTAAATTTTCGACTGATGTTTAACAACGCCATACAACAATGCCCCCGCCCAACCACGTGGGTTTTCTCCGGGCCCCCCGGTTTTCTCCCACTGCTAAAATTGAACCATGTGTGCCGAAGTGTCGAATGAACGTTAAACCCCATTTCTCGCTCTCTCTTTCCCTCTCTCTTTCTCTCTCTCAATGTCCCTGTCTAAACCAACACCCAAACCCCCGTCCCTTAACGAGAAAAATAACATGTTTATATTAAATATGGACTCTAATCACATAATAATATTGTTAATACGTAAATGTTACTATGGAAACAGAAAGCGTTCATCCCATTGCTCTTCAGCAAACCTAATAATTTTTGAACACGTACATTACAGAAGTAGGCTGTAATCACTAAATAATTCACAATCAATTTTATAAAAAAAAAACTACGACAAATTATTTACATATCTGAATCTAGCGATAAACTATTATGATCAACATTGTTGCCATTTGTCACGGAATGGTTATAACGGTGAAACAATTGTATCGGTGTCATGGCAACATTAACGAGCCCCTTACAACATGTATAAATAAAATATAATCAAGTCTAAAACATGTAAATTATATTAAAGGGCAATTATCATAATTGTCATCGAACTTCATAATGGCGGGTGTGGCACCAGGCAGGGTAAGCTTACCTTTCCGGACACCTGTTACAACTGTTTGTCGTGTATTTTGTACACGGTCAACAGTCCATTTGCTGATACACACTATTTTGCCTATACATTTTTTTTAGGATTTCGAATTTTGTCTAATGGTTTGGATTGTTCTTGCTTCGTTTATTTTATTCCTATACTCATTTTTAGGGAAAATCTCCCCCTAAACCACTTTTAAAAAATTTACGACTCGTACATTTTACATTCGATGTAATGGTGTGGTAAAGTTATGCCAGGGCGAAGATTTTACCAAACGTTAAATTTTTAGCTGAACCAAGGTCTTTTCGCTTATTCTTTATTGAATTGGGATTTTCCGGTGTGATTTCCCCTTGTCAGTTGGAATTCAATATACGAGTAGGCAAATTTTACTCATGGTACACTGTATGACGTATGCCCGTCTTCACATCGGAGCAGAACTCAATTTCATATTCACAATTATTCTATGGATTATATATAGTTCCTGTATAATTACTGAGCGACTATCCATCGGGATTTCCGACTTGGTTTCCTGAGCGACTATATAGGCTCCTTTAGTTATTATGACAAGGGACCCCCACGCCGGAAAATCTGGATGAACTTTCTCGGCCAATGCAGGGAGAGAACACCTGACATCCAGGCTTACAAGCCAGCGTCGTTGGCGTATTAATCGGCGTATTAAAATCGTTTCCCAGTCCCCAGGCTACATTTTGTTTTGTAAATGGAAGCAAATAAACAATAGTCCTCTTAGTTACCGATAACTTGTATTTTCTATCAATCAATTTAATTATTGTTGTTTGCTGCGGGGCAAAACAATATTCAGTATATGAGAGGCTAATTGTAGGCCGATTGGGGAGGTTCGGGTATTTCCGGAGTCCCAAATGGCGGCTTTATTATATAAATGATTGTTTTGGGGAATACTAACCCTAACCCTAAACCCTTTAAAGAGGGGTAAAGGGTAAATTGGATCCCAGATCAGTCTTCTTACAGAGGTTAAGGTTAGGCCTAATATTTCCCAAAATTCTGATTTATAAAAAGCGGCCATTTTGGTCTCCGGAGACACCCGAACCTTCCCAACCGGTCTACAATTAGCGTTTCTTATAATATTTTATCCAAATATGCGTATAGTATTTACGGAGCAAAAAAAAAAATCCGACGTTATTAAAGCTTTTTTTAGGTTAGTCTGGACAACCTGCAATGAAACAAATAACAAACGGAAATTCGAATAAAACATTACATTTCTATCAATATGACAACCATAACTGCGCTCTGAATGAAGTAAATTGTTTTTTTAAACTGTTTATTCATAGCGAACATTGTCAGCTTTTTATCTAAATATTACATAATATATCGTTAACGATAAACATTGTCCACCGTTACCTGGAAGTTCGGTGTACATTTGACTTGGCTAATCTGAAAAGTGGACTGATTGTTCTGTTCTGTATTAATTAACAAAATGAAGTAAGGTTTAACATTCTATATTTTCTCTCCGCCCTCTCTAATGTAATTGACGACATATTGTAGTCGGATGTGAAGACGTTATGAACAGACTCGCCCTACCCCAGTCTACCCACACACCCCATTTGTGTGGTTAACATAGAACAGACTCATCCTACCCCAGTCTACCCACCTACCACAGATGTGAAGATGATATGAAGAGGTTCATCCTACCCAAGTCTACCAACCTACCCTCCGAGACCGACGGTAAGGGTCTAAAACTTAGAATCAGCTACAGATTTCATGGTCTTGGGATGTAAACAGGCTAAGGTTATGTCATTGTTGACGAGATTGTGGATTATAATTATAGTAAGGGTTAGGGTTAGTTAGCACTATCCCTGTCTACATCTCGTGATATTTTATCAAATCTGCAATTGGCCTTAATATTTAGATCCCCCCCCCACGATACTCCTTATATTAAAACACGACACCAAATCTGCAATTGGCCTTAATATTTAGACCCCCCCCCCTGACCGAAACACTTTATCTTAAAACACTACACCAAATCTGCAATTGGCCTTCATATTTAGACTTTACTCAAGATCCACCTTATCTTCAAACACAACACTATTAATAACAATGATTTCCAAACGATTTGTTTTCGTTTGACACTACCACCGATGTTAATATTTATCAATACGTTATTTCTCCGCTCCATTAGTATCAATGAATAGTGCGGATCATTCCATGTAATTAAACACTGTTTCGCCATTGTACGGCTGACACGCTACCTCATTATCACGTACCATACCAGAAAATAATGGCCACTATTATTATGAAATAATAATTAGTTCGTCTTTATAATAGCAATGCACCCGAAGGCCAGATAAACCGATTTTATTCCCTCTATGAATTTATTTCCTGGAGGCTGTTCTTAGTGATTAACGTCCACTTCCACCGAGTGTGATGTCGCAGACAAGTTACTTATTTCTCATTTTTATTATCTTAGCCCACGCACAGGATTCTTGTCGGAGTAAACCCACCCATCGCCAAGCCACATATGCTCACACCAGGCATCGAAACCACGACCGCAAGCAGGAGCTCATGACCAACCAGATAGAGCTCGAAGTGCCACACTATAGACCATTAGGCCATCCCAACCCCTTTGAATAACAAGGACTGATCAGTGGCATGGTGCCGATCCCACATTTGTACGTGACACGAAGTTGGGTTGCCTGTCCAATCTTGGTCAACACAAACTAGGTCATTTCGGGACTAACACAATTTTATTTGAATAATTGCGAAGTGGTCTTTAGCAGTGGGAGTACTGGGAGGAACCGAAGGACCCGGATAAAACTCACAAGGTTGGACAGCCGACCCTACTCATTGTCACGTACAGCCAGGGAATCGAAACCACGCCAGTTGACTCAACGACAGACTGTATGATACAGCACGCACGTGCTAACCATTCGCGCCCCCACCCCCGGACCCCGAAGAACTGAAAATTAAAGTGACGTATCCTTATCATTGTCCTATTTATCCATCTAATTAAAACATAGATCATATTTCGTTTCGTTTTTTATAGTTCAAAATTTCATTTTACTTGTCTTTACTACACTAGGATCTAGAAGAGTTGTTATCATTGACGTATTCTGGATGATGTGAGGGGTTAGCCAATGAAACGGTCTGTTACGGCAAGTTCTTGCCTTTTAGGTGCACGGAACTGTGGGTAAACCACTAGAAACGTCAACGCTGATTGAATAATCAATGTCTGACGTCATAGGGTCAAAAGCCGTATGTTTGACTCCTGACGTGACCTATTGCTATAACTTGTCAGATCTTCATGTAGTGTAGGCCATCAAAAGTATAAAAAACGAAACGAAATATAGATCTGTATTTTAATCAGATTGCCTGTTTATCTGCATATCAACAGTTGTGGTCTGTAACCTGATAAATAGTTATTATCATCGCCATTTGCATTTTGCGGATAATATCTGATTTTATGTCATGGTTTAATCAACGCCATGACACATTCGGGTTGATTAATTATTATAACATTTAATCAACAGATCAACGGTCGATAATCTCACGACTTCAATAGCATTAAAATAAGGTCCATCAAAACATTTCAGGGAAACCACGAGGTGGCGCTATAACTTGTGTTCACTATACCCTATATCGTCTACAGTGGATGGCGATTGTTGCGAATTTAATCATTAACGTATCCGTATACAAGCGTTCTGAAACATATTATTCATGGCATCAGCCATCTTTTCCTAATGACCCGAACGTCTAATTGAACTATCCTATCCTTGCGCTCAACCATCGTATCTTTGCATTCCATCGTTCTTAACCCTCGATTCAATCATCCTATCCTTGTTTTCAATCATCCTATCCTTGCATTCAATCATCTTATCCTTGCATTCCACCATCTTAACCCTGCACTCCGCCATATTATCATTCCTCCCCACCCACACTTTTCATAGAATTCCAACTCCACTTTCATGTCAAACCTTTCGTCCTACTCAGCTGAAACCATGCTGAAAAATTCCCAGGAAATTGCTCGTCCAACACCTGGGTGGCATCCTTGTTAGTGAGGTAGCTCCGTAATCACTCAACCACCTTGGATCCCAACTAGGAAAACCACCCCCTTTTAGTGAGCTAGTGCCTTAATCACTGCGCCACTGGGTAAAAGAACTGGGATCAAACCCGGGACCCCCTCGTTAGTGAGCCTGGGCGTTAAGCACTGCGCCAAGATCTAAAACCAGCGGGATCGAACCCTGGCCCCTAGTGTGCCACTAGGTAAAACCACCAGAATAAAACCCTGGACCTTCTCATTTGTGAGTCAACGCCTTAACGACTATGCCACATGATAAAACCACATTAAACATTACTCTGGTTGATCTGGAGTTTATAAAATCTTCATTATTTAATAATTCGTTTTTCCCCGGTACAAATCATTATTAGGTGAATCGATAGAATTACTAAAAATGGCGAAAACAATAGATATAACGCTAACTAAGAGAGAAGGTGTATGAAGGAAGTAAATGAAATGAAATGGAGTTTAACGCATTCTCCCGACAGAAATATCGCATTCGTTCGTTCGTTACTGGGGTTTAACGTCCACTTCCACCTAGGGTGATATCGTAGACAAAATATCCCATTAGAATCTTTTCCACTACCCTCTTACTACCCACTTCTAAGGAAAAGTAGAAGTAATTTTTTTTTTTTTTGGGGGGGGGGGGTATTATTTATGTTCGTTATTCCACATCGTTCAAACGCATGGCAAACTTAGAAGAAATGAGTGAAATATAATCCATACGGATAGAAACAAATAGTAACAGCCACAAATTATTCAAGACCACCTTCATCTACTTTTAGTAGAAACCAGGGAGAAGGGTTTAATAATAATATAGGCTATGCCTGTTCCCCAATCCTTATTCAGATAGAAATCCGAATAAAAATATTGCTTATAAAAAAAGTACAAACCAATATGTTTTAACTCGTTTCAAAGCGCTATAACGGGCCGCTTGAACAAACAGAGGCGGATTCAGTGGGGGCGCCCCCGCCCCCCTAATTTTCGACAGTGCCCTTATTTACTGCTGAAAGTGCCTTTTCTCAGACCCAAATATGTCCGTTCCGAACGTTTACTTAGACGAAAATATCAGCCAAAAAGCTCTTGGAATGGCTACAGATGCAAGGAAATGACGGATAATTTTCGCGGGGGACCCCACCCCCACCCCCCCTCAGCGGTCTGTCCCGTCTCCGCGGTCAGTGCCATCATTTTGCGGCGCCCCCCCCCCTTTTCAAAATTCCTTGATCCGCGCCTGACAAATGCATAATTTTAGGTGATTTCAATATTGATGTATTAATCATACATGATGCAAGAGCTAAATCTGTCTGTGGCAGGTGTTTGGTTAGCCTGAAATTTTATATAAATTATTAATAAGACATTAATAAACTTATCCAGACCATAATCAATTCTCGATGTCATCGCTAGTAGGTGAAGTTTATTGGATTTCAATACATTTTGTGATGGATGATTTAACGCCAAAATGGATAATCGAGACTTTGTTATCCTACCGACTTTAGTAATGATGATCGCGAGACTAGGCCTAAAATTTAGTCGCAAATATCTCGGTTCGGAATGGAGCCATTTTCAGCATACTCTGTTCACGTTATCTTTTCTCGAACTATTATAGCGAGAACTACCAGCTCTTTATCTAATCTCCCATAATGCCCCTTCAAATAAAACCCTAAACCTTTTATTGACGAATAGATTGCTATATTCGATCTTACAAAGCTGATAAATAAAACTGCCTAATTTTGTCTTAAAATCCCTTAAAATCCCCTATTTTAGAACCGAGCAACTAACTCAACATATGTGATGCGTTTTCAAACAACTTAAGCCCACCAGTCTTCATCTCGAATCATGGACTATGTTACAAGCTGTATTATACGGTGTTCGAGTGAAACCACACTTTTGTTTTATATAAATAATGTGTAGGTGAAATTCATTATCAAGTACAGCACGCCGGCCATTCATTGTATAAACCTCCAAAGGAACCGGAATCGATTATAAGGTCACCCAACAAAAAAATTGACCCGATATCTTAAAAGGGTTATATGTCCAGATAAGCACTTTTGACGTTCATGTCAAAACGATTCAATATTTTGAACTGAAATTTTGAGATAAGGTAAATACACCATTCCTCCATATTTTGGAGCTTTAAATTTCATACGTACCCAGACTTTTATTTTTGAAACTTTAACCAATTCTACGTTCTGGACAACTGAAAATGGCGTACTTGATAATTCCTGTGGTGATCAGTATATTATATTCAAGTATTGCAAACTATCTTTTAACGTACAAAAACAACGCAGCTTTAAACCAACGGCATGGAATAAAGAACACGCAAATCTTGTGGGGGGGGGGGGCACAAAAAGGGGCGTTATAGCTACTAAATGGTACAGTCTTATCAATAACGTAGTTGAAATGTAGAAGCATGGTGTGTTCAATTTACCAACTAGCTGATCAATATAGCAAAAATATCAATATACATAGCAAAACAGTGACAATTAGACATAATGATAAACCCTGGATGAATTGCGCAATAAGACGCATGAAAAAAAAATATGTATAGATGACACAAAAAAACAGTGAATAGGAATTTGGACTCTGATTGCAAAAAACTTCCAGAAAATGAGCAATGATTACATAGACTTATCACAAAAAGTAAAAGAGATTACTTTGACGAAATAGGTAAAGCAAATAGGGGTACAAAAAACAAACGAAAATAATTGGAGACAAAAAAAGTCGGTGGAGACTCATTAATTCATTACTAAAGTACATGCTGCTTCTATAAACGGACCACTCTCGAAAAGACATCGACGCCATTAACAGTTAACGGTAACATATTGTTTTCTAAATCCTAAAAAGAAAATGCCTTCAATTCCTTTTTTTATCAAACAATCACAACTAGAGGACACTAATAAATCTCTATCAATGCTGGTTATGAACCCTAACATCATCGTTAGGATTGTACCAACCCTAGAGGAGAAGTTAAAGACATAAGATATAGCCCAGTTGCCATAAAAACCCCTGGACCGGGCGAAATAAATACGCCAATTTTAACAAAAATGCTTATTATGAACCCCAACAGCTTGTTATGAACTCTAACAGCATCGTTAGGATTGTACCAAATTCAGAGGAGAAGTTAAAGACATAATATATATCTTAGACGCAACAAAAGACAGAACCGTGCAAAATAAATACGCCGATTTAAAAAAGAAATATTTCAAAAGAAATCAGTCATCCACTTTGCCAACTATTAAAGATTGTACTAAAAATTTGGAAATCTGCTAAAGTCAGGGGCGGATCCAGGATTTTCAGAAAGGGGGGGGGGGCGTGCTGCACCAAGTTGGCAGTGCGAAGCCCGACCCATGATTTTTGAGTGGACAAAAATGCTCACACTGACTAACTTCATACTAGTACTGTAAATTACGATTTCCAACCTAAACTGTTTTTATTCTCCTTTCCCGCGAGAATATATATGGAGCTAAAAATTGTACGCCACCGCACAAAAATAGAGGGGGCGTGCGCCGGGTGCGCCCCCTCAGTATCCGCGCCTGAAAAGGCTCTCCAAACGATTGTAATAATTATAGACCAATCTCTCTCTTAAGTATAATAGTCAAAATGTTTGAGAACATAATACATGAAAATGTCTTAAACTTTCTTAGAGATAATTCCATATTAACAAAAGCCAAAGTCGGTTTTCTTCCCGTTGATTCTAATAACCGACCTAACATCAAAATACAAGAATAGTCGTCTGCGATATTAGTAAGGATTTGGGAGAGGTTGGCATGCCGGACTCTGTCAGAAGCTGGATGCTGCTAGGAGTTCTTTCGTAGAGAACTACTGTTCTGATTAGAAGGTTGTTTACAAAATAGATAACTATGTGTAATGATTAGTGGCACAACCTCGACCCCAGAATCATTCCCGCTGGTTTTCCACAGGGATCTGTATTAGGTCCTATTTTATTCATATATACATGTATATATAAATGTCATTGTGAACAATATAAATTCAAACATCAGATTATTTGATGATGCTGATGATACCTCTCTATACCTGAAAGTTGAAGACCCAGAGGCATGAAGCACTACTACCATCAATGTTGACTAAATTCGTACCATGGGCTGAATTATGATTGGTTACATTTAACCTCCTGCAAACAAAGACACTGACTATTACTACTAAATCCCTAACAGTTAAACCACCATTATTTATTATGAACCAAGTACAAATCAAAGAAGTAATCTAGACTAACCTTGCAACATAATTGTAAATGGAATAAACACATAGATAACATAGTAACTAAAGTTTCAAATTGCCGTCGCTCTCGTTGATTTGATTCCCCGGTTGTATGTGACAAGGAGCCTGTCCATCTCGCTCGTTTTAGTCGGGTCCTCCGCCCCCCCCCCCCACACACACACTGCTAAAGACCCCTACTCGCAAGCGAATCATAGGAATAAAATTGAACCATGTGTTAGTCCCGAAATGACCTAGTTTGTGTCGAGGTGTCTCTCTTTAACTGAATTGTATAAAGGGAACAGGTGACTAGAAATAAGAGATGGACACGTTACGATCTCTCTCTCTCTCTCTCTCTCAATATCGATTTAATACAAAATCTTTAAACGCAATACACTGATCTTTTATCTTCCACACTTTGATTATGCCAATATTATCTGGGATGGGTGCAGCCATTACTAAGCTAATAAACTAGAATCCGTACAATTAGATGCACTATACGGTTCGATTCACCACCCTTGTCTTACTCTATAAAGAGACAGGGTTTGTTCCACTCTCGAAAAGACGTCGACGTCATAAATTAATGTATAAAATCAGGAACAATCTCGTGCCATCATGCCTCTCTATGCCTATTAGAACTTTCCGCTACTCCTAGTACATATTCCCTTATAAACGAAGATAAAAAAGGCAATCAGACGCAGAACCGAAAGTTTCTCCCAAGTCTTTCATCCCTTCAAGTACCCGAGAATGGAACAATTCACTAAACAAAAATACATACCACCATGCCACGGAATTACTACCTAGGGCAAAGAAAATTACAAATAATTCACGGGGGGTTGGGATTGGGGGTTGGGGCTAATGACGACAATGATCTCACCTAGACTGTGGTCTCTTTTGTAGTTTCAGCTACCTTTTTATTTAATGAAATGAAATAAAATGGGGTTTAACGCCCTACTTTTCTGCTCCATCGGACCTACTCTTATTTCGAATTAGAACTGACAAAATGTATAACCGGGACCACGGGTTTTCGGCCTTTCCGAATGACTGATGACGCGTTGATAAAGTACATTGAAAGGCAAATATGAATTGAACGTCTTCTCCCTTGATTTATGCAAAACGGGATTACAGATATTTATACCACAGACAAACAATGTATATCATTCGTTGTCATAGTTACCGTTTACCTGTATAGGTTTTTAATCTACTAGTATATAGCTTTCAGGAATTGGACAAACATATTTATTAAAATATCGATTTGTAGGATGAATAGATGTAACAGGAGAGAATGTTATCGACCAGGGGTATAAATCATCCGGATTACTGGTGTATTATGATAATAGGCGCACTCACACAACGAGTTTTATATATAGACTAATCTCTAGACGGACCGGGCTTCAATAGTCACAGGGGGTGACGGCTCGGGCACCAACACAGATCGACCAAGGTCTATGGTGGGGTAGAGGGTGAGACGACCCGGACATCAATGGCCAGAGGGAAGACGGGCCGGGCATCAATGGTCAGATGGTGAGACGGGCCGGGCATCAACACAGAACGACAAGAGTCTAGGGTGGGTCAGAGGGGGAGACGGTCCGGGCACCAATGGTCAGACGACTCGATTTGGGCGAAGTGAGCGATAAGGGAGACGGTCCGGGCGTCAAATTATACAGAACGACTAGAGACTAATGGGGAGACGGCCCCGGCATCAATAATCTGTGGACGCGGTTTGGGCAAAGTGAGGCAAGGGGGGCGGGGGGGGGGGGGTCCGAGCATCAATAGTTCGAGGCAGAGGGGGAGAAAGGACTCGGGCATCACTTTATATTTGTTTTATTGTTATTCCCAATCAATTATATTCGGTGGAATCCGTGAACAATACAAATTGATCAACGGTTATTTACGCTTGCTTATCCCATTCTACATATTTTTAAATATTATGTTTTCGTCCGGGAATCAGTCAATTTTGGCTCTTTTAACAAAGAAAGCAAACTATTTTAAGGGGAAAATTACATAGTAGTGTACCAAAGTCTGCTGCAATGTTTTAGTCTTTAATTTTACGTTTCTATTTTTCAGGGCCAAACAGAAATAACTCACAAAACACCCTGCCAGTAATCGAGAAACACATCACCCGGGCAGCAGTAACATCCAAAAATTTATTTGTTGAAACCCTCACCCATTAACTTGGACGCATGATGTTACTTGTACATAGGCCGTCAAATTTGTGTTTTTGTCCTCTGTTGTATGAAGTTTAAGCCAGGAATTGTAGAGTATCGTCGAGTGAATGTTCAACTAAGCACCCTAAGTTATTTATAATAGAGGACATCAGGCAGATCAAGATAAGTTTCATTTTAGAACCCTCCAATTACAGACAGGACTTAGTGAAAAGTTTACATTGGAACTAACTGTGCGACCTTGATTGGGTCATAAAATATTTCATTCGGGAAAGTGTGACCATGCGCAGCTCATAAAACATTATTTTCTGGACACCTGTTAACGATGGTTTGGTTAGTCAAGGGCTAGTTTTCTCTCGTACTCTTCACAAGGTTTTATGACGTAAAACGAAAAAAATTGCCGAAAGCCGTGGGTGGGCCTAAAAAGTTTTTACAGTAGGCTTAGCGGTGTAAAATTGCAACAGGCAAACCGTTAGGTCAAGTTGTGCAGATCATAAGGCCTAACCACGCGACATTTTATTAAAGCCAAAGTTGTAGGCCTAACTGTCCAGTCTGTGAGATCAACAATATATAAGCTGAAATTTAAAGGTGATGCTGCTGTGACTAAATGTGTATTGGATGGAGGGGAGGGGTTGAATGTGCTAGTTATTAGGGCGGTATGACCCGACCTAGAAGGAGAGGCTGCTGTACCATTATACATCTACGTGAAGATAACGCCAGATTCATACTTCTTGCCGTCGTCATGGTGATATATATGGCGGCCGGCGCTACGGTTTTTATGTTTTTAGAACGTGATAACGAGGTAAAGGAGAAGGAAGAGTATAACGAGACCTTGGCAGCGTTCAAAACGAAATATCCGCAAATCAACGACTCCGACCTAGATGCCTTGTTGGCGTTACACAGTAGAGCGGAAGCAGCAGGGTATGTGGGTAATCGAAGAGATCGATGGGACTGGCCTGGATCTTTTTATTTTGTTGGAACCGTCGTATCAACCATAGGTAAGCCATCTTTCATTTTTACCGACTTTACAAAACCTTTTGTGCTTGAAAACAATAGGCGAACATTTGTCGAAACGTCGTGCTATATGTCTATGTACAAGCTAATGATCGTTCTCCGTATTTGTTTTTAATGTTTTTTCTTTACATTCGATACCATAGTTCTGAAATGTGTTAAGCCTAAAAAAATTGTCGGATTTAGTTTTCGCGATTTGAGAGAAAAATAACGCAGTTAGGATATCCCACCATGTGACCTATGATCCTATGCAAAAAAAAAAAGAAAAAGAAAAAAAAGAAGCTGTTTGGGTGATAAGTGAAACTTACAATCTTCCGGAACTATGGCATATATATGATTGGATATTAGGACAAGTCCAGCCCCAAACCCATAGTTTAAGTCATGGTCTATTTCAATAAGTGCTCCATGTCTGGATATGATCGGTAAAATCGTGCATGCTTAAATAAACCCAGGATGAGATATGATTGTCAAACAAAACCCCAACAAAACAACCCACATCTACTACCACAGAGCAAACAAACTGATTGAATGTAGAAACGCTCTAGAATTCAATTTTATTTATTAACCGTGCAAAAGGTTATCTCTATCTAAAGTCTGAGGACACTTAATTTGAAACATAAATATTGCCATTTTGGAACATTGCTGCTATAGTCTGTTAAAATTCTGTATAGGCGCTTAAACCAAGGAATATTTTAATATGACAGGCAACACGACAGGTTCATCTATACAGAGCTAGCTAACATGGTTAACAATAGTTTGGTATCTGACCTCTGACCTGTGCTGATTACCCCATGGCAACTTCCCCTAGACTGAGCTAGCTAATCTTGGTGTTGACCACCCATGACAGGTTCGCCTAGAAAGAGCTAAAAAAAACGTTTGGTATCTGAACTTTGGTCTTTTAACTGAGCTGTTCATCCATGACCGGTTCCTCTATACAGAGCTAGCTAACATGGTTAATAATAGTTTGGTATCTGACCTTCTGTAGACTTTACCACGGAAAACACTATAGAATACATTTTTAGTTTTAGAAATTTTAGTATAAATCTGTAGGAATAATTATGGGATTTGCACTACGGAATATTTTGTGTCATTATTTCCCACAGGCCCCACAAATTTGGTAGAATACTATAGAATTTCATCCTATAGAAAATGGAATGCCCCCTCCCCCTTCCTAATCGCCAAATCGTCTAGAATATTCTATAGGAACTGGTAATCTATGACTTTTTGCTACAGCCCATTAATGCCATCGTTAAACAGATAACAGAGCCCAACACCCCGGTTAAATATAATTGCTTTCAGCAACAACCTTTCTCTCCGTTAAAGTTGACGATCCGTTTACTCCATGTTAAAAAATCGTTAAAAGATAACGGAGCTTCGAGTAACCGAGCCCAGTTCTGCATCATACGACGTAGAATCGGGGTTGTGCGAAGATGAGTTTGTTGAATCCGGGTTGTGCGATGATGAGGGTTTATCTTGATTGACAGACTAATTATGTATATATAATATTTTAGTGTATATTACTGCGTATATGTTGAATGTGTGTTACTTGGTGTCATTGTGTCTCGTGTCACTGACAGATAAAACTGTCACTATCTCAGCAGGTGACATGACATGAACGCAAGTTCAGTCGGTCTTATATATAAATGAAATGAAACCGGGTTTAACGATTGTCTACGATATCACCCTTAGTGGAAGTGGACGTAAAGAAACGAACGAACGAACGAACGAGTTTAACGTTCTACTGTTCTACTCTTAGTGGGCTAATGAATGCAGTGTCGTATTTATTTATAATGTACTTTTATTTAAACATTATGCAAGATCTAAATCTGCTTATTACAGGTCTTTCTTTCTTTAGAAATGAAGTGATATTTAAAATATTAATTGGTCATTAATTAACTTATCCAGCCAATAATCAACCCTCGATTGCACCGGATTTCTCCGATATTATATAGATTAGAACAGTTCAGCCATATTTTGATTTAAGCTAAAAATGGAGAAGCGAGACTAAGCTTCGAACAACTAGTATGGTAGTTGAAATTATTGCACGTGCGCGCTGTATCTGGTGTGGTTTTGATTCCACTATTGTACGTGACAAAGAGTAGGGTAGCCTGTCCAACCGAGTCTTCCGATTTCCTCCCACTGTCAAAGGTCCCTACGCAAGCGAATCATTGAAAATAAATTTTGAACCATATGTTAGTATCAAAATGACCTGGTTTGTGTCAAGTGGACGTTTAACCCCATTTTTGTCCCCTTTTTACCTGAATTGTAAAAAGTGAACAGGTGCCGTTAGAAATAAGGGATGGACAGTGACACGTTACGAGACCGAGGAAGTGATAATACAAAACATAACGCATTGTTTCCAAATTACCATTATTATCATATTACATCTGTCTGCCTAGTAACAGAAGCAAATCACTGTTTAAATTACTCTTGCTTAGTTACGGAAATAACGGTGATATTAGAATGAACGACCAGCATTTGATCAGCTAGAGGATTATTATAATGCCCAGTAAGTCGTGTTAAACACCTACCTCTGATGGAGTAAATAGCCGAGCCTTGAGTACAGGATAATTAATTAACTAGATTAGAGCCGCGGGGTGTCATGTTTACTCGTTTGGTCAGATTACAGAGCAATGGTTACAAGATCACAGTAAATATAACATATAATAATAGATATTATAGATTTAGAACTCGACTTATAACATCACATAATAGAAATAGCGTTTAGCGTCCAACTTTTAAAGAAGATTCTTATTATCACATACAATAGAAATAGGGGTTAACGTCCGTTTTTTTATTATTACATACCATAGAAATAGGGTTTTGCGTCCGACTTTTAATATTACATATAATAGAAATTGGGTTTAGCGTCTATTGATATCACATACAATAGAAATAGGGTTTAGCGTCCGACTCATAATATCACATAATAGAAATAGGTTTTAACATCCGACTATTAATATCATACGAAAGATTGAGTTGTAATGATTTGAAATTTATATATTTATTAAAGTGTCACATACTATTTTATGCAATTAAAAACCTATAATATAATGTTAAACAATAAAATATAGAAATGGGGTTTAACGTCACGCTGTTCTGTTCCAACCGGGCTAATGAAGACGGACATATGTCATGCTGGGAATTTAGCTACCTGTATTTTTTTTTAAAAAACGAAAAAAGAAGAACCCTGTTGTTATTTATTTATTTTAAAAATTTACAAAAGCGCTTCCTCCACCAAAGTTCTGCGATGCGCTTTGCAAACACTAAACTGAATGATACGATTATTTGAATTAAACATGCATTATGCAAGATCTAAATCTGCCTGTTGCATTTTTCTCTCTAGGCCTGAAATGTTATCTAAATTATTAAATTAAACATCAATCAAGTTATCCAGATTAACCTTCCGTTATCCAGCACAACACATGGGCCATTCATTATATAGACCCATAAAGGAACGGGATATGATTATTAGGTCACCCAATGAAAAAATTGACCCGAAATCTTAAAAGGGTTACGTGTCTGGATAAGCACGTCCAAACGACTCAATATTTTCAGCTGAAATTTTGAGACAGGATAAATACATCATTCCTCTATATTTTGGCGTTCAAATTTCATACATACTCGGACTTTTATTTTTGAAACCATGTTCAAATCGTGATTGTCCCTTTAAATTTAAACGTGGGTCTACCCAAGAGTTTTTGGGCTTGTGCACTAAGAGATGTATTGCCGTATGATACACATTTTAGTTGATATGTTTGTAATAAAAGATGAGCTAGACTTACACTACGTGGTTAAAAACTGTCAAATGAAGTGATCTGGACTTACACTATACGGTTACTAGATGATCTGGGACTTATGCTAGAGGTTACAAGGTGACATGGGACTTATGCTAGAAGGTTACAAGATGACCTGGGACGTATGCTAGAGGTTACAAGATGACCTGGGACATATGCTAGGAGGTTACAAGATGACCTGGGACTTATGCTAGTAGGTTACTAGATGACCTGGGACTTATGCTAGTTACCTGGGACTTATGCTGGAGAGCTACAAGATGACCTGGGATTATGCTAGGAGGTTACAAGATGACCTGCTATTGAGTTTTTGCGTCCCCTTGAGTTGAGCTTTTGCACCCCTTTGAGCTGAATATCGATTTAATTTCTTTAGTTTAACAGGAATGAACATTATAAGCCAAACATTTATAATTCTAATATCAGTAGTGAACAAGGCAACGTTTATCTATGTTTATGTGTGTTTGTTCTAATATGATTTTTCTTTGATTTCTTAAACATACATTATGGGAGAGCAAAAACTGACTTTTGTCGGTCTTCCTTTGAGCCTCAGATGTCATAGAAATTATAAATTAGATCTTTATTTAAACAACAAGCCCAAAAATGAACACTGTAGACCCACGGATGGCTTGGATTGGGCTCGATTTAAAACAGGATTTCGTCGACTGATTTAATCACTATGGCGTTGTGGGTGGGGTTTCTCCGTGACGTTGACGTCATCATATTTCCGGAAATTATTCATAAAAGACAGTGATGACCGAGGCTATACACAAGCTTCAGTAGATACCGTTTAAACATTACTTGATGATCGAGACTATGTAGGTGGAGTTAACGCCTGTCAATCAACAATCGGCCATAGTGGGAAAAGGGTGTCGATGATTTTAACCACCATTTCTAGTAAAAAATTATAGTGGTAACAACTTTGTTCAGGATAAAGTTATTTGACTGAAATTTTCAATATATTCTTGTTTCAACATCTATATTTGAACTTTTATAGCAAGAATGGCTAACTCCTTGTCAAAATCTCCCATAATGTATCTTTAATTGTATAATGCTGCTCCCCGAGGGTGTTTTTATGCAATAAACTTATTACTTACTTACTCTACATATACCAAGTATTAGTTATATACATTTACCAGAGGCGGACCTCGCGCCCCCACCCCCTAATTCCTAATTTTCGACAGTGCCCTTTTTTACTGCTGAAAGTGCCCTTTTTCAGACCTAAATATGTCCTTTCCGAACGTTTACTTAGACGAAAATATCAGCCAAATAGCTCTTGGAATGTCTACAGATGCAAGGAAATGACGGATAATTGTATTGAGGGAACCTCACCCCCCTCGCAGCGGCGTGCCCCGTCTCCGCTGTAAGTGCCCTCATTTTGAGGCGCCCCCCTTTTCAAAATTCCTAGATCCGCCCCTGTTTACCTATAAGTATCATATCTACATACAGGAATATAAAATATAGGTACCAGGTAGACTATAATTAATGATTAATTATACGACTAATTGTAGGTTAATTTAATGGTCATGTATACGACTAATTGTAGGTTAACTTAATGAAATGGTAAACTCTGCCCAGGTGGTGTACTATTATAATAGCCTCAAACAATACACCCTGTAACATCTAAAATAACAGATATCACAGTATCATGTCATCATATAACTCTCTCACACTTAATCGGTGTAATAATTGAGAGAAAGATAGAAACGGGGTTCAACGTCCACTCGATACAAACTAGGTCATTTCAGGATTAACGCATGATTCAAGTATTTTTCGGTTGCTTGCGCGTAGGGGTCTTTAGTAGTGGGAGGAAATCGGAGGACCGGGAGAAAACCCACGACGTTGAACGGGCAACCCTTATGATAACCATGACAGACCTTATGATAACCATTTGGCCACCCACCCCTTGCGATGACAGTGTTCAGTAACAATGGCAATACGTCAGTTTCTACAGCTGTGACAATTTGATCGGGTCAGATAACATAAAGCCCCCCGTAAGGCCCCGTTCCACCAAGAAATTTATACGTGGAAGTAATACACTTATGTATGCTGGACCACCATGTTTTTACCATATGAACATCAAAAAATAAATATCTTATTGTGACGTTTAATTAAAGCATGCCTCTTTAGCACCTAAATTTTGCGGAAGTTGTACATTACTTCATGATTTGTTTAAGATGGAATCCCGAGATAGCCGAAGACACCCGAGTGACTTTGTAGAAGAAAGTTTCATGAACATTTCATTGACCCTTAAAAGACGATTAAAAGTAGCATTATGTGAAAACTATCGATACTGCCTGGCATTAAAGTGTTTTAAATCAAACAGAAAGCTATTGTAACTTAAATAATATACAGTTGTTATGTTTTATCTCGAATAACCAGTTGTATGAAGATGTTACGTTTTATCGCGAATAACCAGCAACATAGCACATGTAGTTGACAGTTAACAGTTCTGGACCATTTAACCTCAATTTAAGAGCCATGTACTAGACAGTATAATTGTATTGGTTGTCGTGACGAATTCGCCCTGTTTAACTTGGACCTTTGATGCTAATGGCCGACTTTGAGATCCGGTGTAGCCTACATTCTCACAAGATGGTGATGTTCAGAGAAAAGTTAAACGTGGCCTACATTCTCACATGACGGTTATGTAGGCGGAGACGCCGCTATCTGGGCAACATTTCCGTCATAGCCCAGTTGATGCTGGGAAGTAGGACGTTAAACCCCATTTTATGACTGTGATACTGGATGAAGTGGAATTTATGGCGGCATTATTTGAATGTCTGACAAAGGATCTGCTTATTACGATGTTTTTAATATTTCAGAAATAAAAAATACCGAACAATGGCACCCTATTACTGATGTTTGTCCTGTAACATTGCTTCAGCTATAACGAGCAATTAGCCTTGGCAGCCTTGGCTTAATTGATTCGCCTTTTCATACTGAGAGAAAAAATAGTTATGCAGTTTCTTTAAGCATTATAAAATTGCAACAAATAATTGATGATCTCATGGTGATCCAGCTCCCAACTCGCGGTGGTTTGTGAACCTGCTCATAATTCACGGTGATTTGTGATCCAGCTCCCAACTCACCGTGGTAGGTGATCCAGTTCCCAACTCACCGTGGTAGGTGATCCAGCTCCTAAATCACGGTGGTTTGTGATCCAGTTCCTAACTCACGGTGGTTTGTGATCCAACTCCTAACTCACGGTGGTTTGTGAACCAACTCTTAACTCACAGTGGTTTGTGATCCAGCTCTTAACTCACGGTGGTTTGTGATCTAGCTCTTAACGTAGGTTCGTGACATAGCTTCTAATTCACGATGGTTTGTGATCTAGCTCCTATATCACGATGGTTTGTGATCCAGCATCTAATTCAAGGTGGTTGGTGATCCAGCTCCCAACTCAGTGTAGTTAGTGATCCAGCTCCCAACTCAGTGTAGTTGGTGATCCAGCTCCCAATTCACGGTCGTTGGTGATCCAGCTCCCACCTCACCGTGGTTGGTGATCCCGCTTCTAAATCACGGTTGTGGTGATCCAGTGACCAGGAGATTTGGGGTTCGGAATTTATCCTCGTGGCAACAGCTGTGCTGCACGGAGGGCTAGTGCGTAAAAGTCTTGGCAGTTTTGTGCGATAAAGGGGTGCCACGGTGAAATTCTGTCAATGCACATTGCATGTCATCTGTCTTTTAAGTCGATTGGCGCAAAAAAAAAAACATAAACGCTTAACACCATTTCACTTCATTTGATTTCCATATTTATAATGACGTGGATTATACGTCAGAGAGCGTGATCGCACGTTGCAAATGGTATTGAACGTATATTAAACATTCCTCAGCGTTCGATTATTAGCGAGCATTTCATTGATATAACAACCTACTTGGCTTGATTTGCTTGGAAGTGAGAATTATCTTCCCATCATCCTCAACATGTTTTTTTTTTATAAATTGGAATCTCTAATCCAAGCCTGTCTGTTTGACGAGGGGTTTAAAGTAGAAAGCTTGTGCTAATTTTGTCCTCTTCAAATCTTTGGTTCTCGCGACTTTTATAATTATAAATTGTCAACATCAGAGGACAGAACTTGGTAATGGAAATAAAGGTCGGTTTCAACAGTTGCTGCGACATGATGTTTGTGTTTATGTTTTCTAAAAAAACAGACGGTTGGTTTCAGGGAGAGAGAGAGAGAGAGAGAGAGAGAGAGAGAGAGAAATGGGGTTTAAGGCCCCATTTAACCACGTTTTCTTACACGTCTCGATCAACCTATTGCCTTCAAACGCCATTTTTCAAGTTGAGGTTTGTGTCAAGTGGACATTAAACCCCATCTCTCCCTCTCTTTCTCTCTCTCTCAACGCCCTGTACCACTGACAAGGGAAAACTAATCCTCGAAGGGGACATCAGCCCGAACACGGATCTGTTCAGTTCAGTATCGCAACTTTAGTAATCCCCAACAGACGAAAAAATTGACCTACCGCCATCTTTAATGTTTTGGAATCCGATTGCATACCGTTCATCATAGATTTTTTACAATGTAAAAAGTTTATAGTATACAGTATCTATAATACGATGGAACTGTGGAGGTGAACCTTAAACTTGCTATTCATGCTCTTCATTTTCACGTATTGGTCTCGCAGGGCTCAGAGATCATCAACCCGCTTTTTATCTCTTCACCTCCGAGGTTCGTTTGATGAAGTCCGATTGAATTCAGGCGAGAAATGGCGTCTTTTGAACCGGTTCTTAGCGAGAAAAATAATTACAAGATAATGATATAACAATTGGTAATAATAACAAGTATGAACGTCCAACACGCCATTTTTAAAAAATCTTTTCATGTTTGGCTTATTATCTATTCGATATATATAGAAATGGTACATGTACAACAATTTACACTTCAAAGCATATTTAATTACGTAGAACGCAGGTATTTATAACGTCCTATTCTTGTATTTAAGTGTGGGTTGGGTCAGGTTTGTATTGTTATGCATCGTCATATTTAATTACGTAGAACGCAGGTATTTATTACGTCATGTTTTTTTTTGTATTTACGTGTAGGTTGGATCGTTAATTGTACAGCCTGTTGGTATTGTTATGAATCGTCATGTTTCTGTAATCAAGGCCCTTCTTCTAGATAGGAACGCTCTTCTAGAGAAAGAGGGGGGGGGGGCTTTCTGGGACTGTTTATTTAGGGAGAGAGAGAGAGGGAAAGAGAGAGAGAGAGAAGGCTCTTCCAAGGTTGACGCTCTTCTGTTAGAGGGGAGGCTCTTTTTCTAGAGGGACGCTCACCTTGAAGGGGTGGTGGCCCCGTCTACAGTAGCCCGGTTGGAGCAGAAGAGCATGACATTAAATCAACTGCCGATTTTATTTTCATTCTCTTTTGCCATTTTATAACATGTAAGGATTTGGCAATTTCAAGGACAATTATTAGTACCAATTGAGACGTGCTGATTTTTTCTGTATCAAATTCTGTGATCTTGTGAAATAATTAAGAGCATGTCAGATGTTTCGTTCCCAAGATTTGGAAATCAAATAATTTCCAATGGGCGTTTTTGCACAAATAATTTGTTCAAATTAGAATAAATTGTTTCATACCGGTGTAGCTGCAATAATAGCTTGACAAAATTAATGGTATTGCTTTTGTTCAATTAAGTAACCTCTTTATGCGCACTCCATATAATGACGATATTGGACGAAAATAGACTCTGGTTGCCATTACACTAGGGACGCAGATTAACTGTAGATGCATTGACTTTAGCTGTCAATCAATTCCTGATATTAACCTGCTCGTCAATTACTTATAATGACATCAAATGGCTTTTATATTGAATTCAACACTCCCGTCAAAAGTCAAAACCTAGTAACTCACTTTTTTATCAAATGGCTTTCATAGTGAACGCAATACTCCCGTCAAAAGTCAAAACTTGGTAACTCACCTTTTTTATCAAATAGCTTTTATAGTGAACGCAACACTCCCGTCAAAAGTCAAAACCTAGTAACTCACTTTTTTTATCAAATGGCGTTCATATTGAATTCAATACTCCCGTCAAAAGTCAAAACCTAGTAACTCACTCTTTTATCAAATGGCTTTCATAGTGAACGCAATACTCCCGTCAAAAGTCAAAACTTGGTAACTCACTTTTTTTTTATCAAATGGCGTTCATAGTGAACGCAATACTCCCGTCAAAAGTCAAAATCTAGTAACTCACCTTTTTTATCAAAGAGCTTTCACAGTGAACGCAACGCTCCCGTCAAAAGTCAAAATCTAGTAACTCACTTTTTTTTATTATCAAAATTGAGTTAGTATCAAATTTGTAGTTACTGTGGTATATGCTGCATGTTGTTGTACTAGATATTCCAATCTTTTGATTTTGTAAGCAGTTACACACATGCCACAACCTAGCCGCTTCCTTCATTTGCCTAGTGTGCCACAGAAAAACCTAGTAACTCAACAGTCAAATCAATGGATAAGCGGGGGTTTAATATTCATTCATTACGTTTTCCTGTCTGTTTTCTCAAAATAAGAAAAAAATAAAATAATATTTTACAATTATTTCAAATCTTTTGAAAGATCCCCAACATTTTACAATTATTTCAAATTAAATTTTGGTATTTTTTGCCAGGATGCGTATAGAATACCAATACCTAGCACGTATAGAACAGGCGATAAACTGCGGTCGCAGGAACAATTATCTTTTTCAAAAACGGATTTTAGCCCTATGAAACGTTTTTTTGTCCAATAATCAATTTCTTGCAACGGCAGTTTATTGCCTCTTCCATACGTGCTAGGTATTGGTATTCTACGCATCCTCGCAACACATATTTGGAACATGGAAACAGTGTCCGCTAATCTAGTCTTTAAGGGCGGGCTCTGTTAAGGTTAACCCACCAGGTGTCTGGCAGTGGTCAATCATGATTCCTTTTGTGGTACCGAACAACTCAGTTGTTTTAGGTGGTACAGACAATTAGAGAACTCTTGTCAGTGATACCCCATTACTACAAATGTCTGAGAATTACATAGCTCAGCCAGGGGTACCACATCACTGGAAATACCTGAAGATGTTCGGTACACTGCTGTAGGATTTTCATGTGGTACACTTTTGAGCTAATCTAACCTAGTTTGGAGGCATGGCATTTTGGGCGTGGTATACCGCACCCACCACCAGATACCCGACAGACTTACATTCTGTATTCTGTTGAAACCAGATATGCAAGAGAAAATTGGTATACTTTTCAGCAAGTTTGACTTCCTAAGGCTGCTGGTCTATTAATGCTCTGAAACGATTAAGTTCTATTAAACATCATAACAATTTGCTGGACGACAGGCCGTGGATGTTCAGTGATAGCCGTATGTTTTGCTGATTGCTGTAGATGTTTTGTACATGTTTTTGCCATACGTTTTGCTGATAGGTCTGGAGCTTTAAATGAAATGAAATGAAATGAAATGGGGCTTAATGTCCTACTGTTCTGCCATACAGTGTGCTAGGAGGGCAATTTTGCACGGACAGCGTCGCCACGGCCTACTCTTATATGGAATTCCAACTGCCAAGGGATCTTTTACGTGCACGTCAATATGTACACGGGACCTCGGTTTTTCGTCCCATCCGAAAGACTAGACAAGGGGGGGAATCACACCGGAAAATCTGGATGAACTGAAGGTTTAAACACACATCAATAAATAACAATACCTTGCGTCCAAACAGACAGTCAATCGCTACAAGAACAGTGAGAGGAAACCGGAGGACCCGGAGAAAAACCCATGAGGTTGGACAGGCGACCCTGCTCCTTGTGATGTACAACCGGGGATTCGAAACCACGCCAGTTGACTCAATGACAGGCTTTATGATAAAGCGCGCACGTGCTAACCATCCGGTCATCCAACCCCCATAAATTACAGTAAGGCTCAAGGATAAATTATAGTACCCTGCGCCTTAACGGCTGCAGTCAATCGCTTCAAAATTCAAATTAGTGAAAACATAATAAAAACGCAGATGAGTGTTTTCATTTTCAGATTTATTAATCAATTAATTAATATTTGTCGTTAATAAATTTTAGCTGCGATAAATCCATCACGAGGTTTAAACACTCTATCATCTGGGATTGATTTACAAATGGCGGGGATAGAGAACAGGACAAATGAAATCGACACCAGTGTAGGACAAATGTGTCCTGCAATAGACAGAAGGAAATGGGAAATGTGTCCTACGTTAGACGCAAGGTCATGACAAAAGTGTCATGAAATAGACGCAAGAACATGCGAAATCTGTCATGAAATAGACTAAACCACATGCCAAATATGTCCTGCAATAGACGCAAGAGCATGCTAAACCTGTCCAGCAATAGACGCAGGAACACGCCAAATGTGTCCTGCAATCGACACAAGAACATGCCAAATGTGTCCTGTAATATGTCCTGTCCTGCCAAATGTGTCCTGTAATAGACGCAAGAAAATGCTAAATCTGTCCTGCAATAGACGAAAGAACATGTCAGATTTTTCCTGCAGTAGACGCAAGAACATGTCAAATTATTATGATAAGTATTATTCCAACCAATTTCATTGGTATCATTCCAGGCAATATTATCATTCCATGCAATATTATCATTATCATTTCTAGCTATATTATTATTATTATCATTTCAGGCAGTATTATTATACTCATTCAATATTACCCCAAGCAGTAATATTATAATCATTTCAGGCAATATTACTGAAATCATTCCAGGTAGTATTGTTAATATCAGTCCAGGCCATATCATTCAATATCATTCAATATCATTCAAATCCGTATTATTATTAACAAAGACAATATTCAGGCACTAGCAACACACTGTAACTATTGACTGAAGATGCTGGAGTCTTTAAACAACATTTCATAAGGTCGAATCAATCGTTTGATCAGACAAATGAGGTAATGGTTTCTGTTGTCTGAGACCACAACAGATCGTCGTTTGTTTCCATCCTAGTAATTACTTCGTTTAATTTAACATGGAACCTGTGTGTATCCTGCGACCTTTGACCTTTAGATAGTAATTACATCTCGGTGTAGATCAATAGATCAAAATAATGGCAATATTAAATACCGATATAATTGATCACCTGTACTATTGATCTCTCATCGATTTGATAACTTTATGTGATTTCTGCCGCTATTAATGATTATCACTGTTTACCAGTCTCTTTAGCTAATCAATAAAGCACCGTAAATCAATCGACATGACCCTAGTCTTGAATTCCTGGTCTCTTATGAACTTCGTAACGTAAAGATAATCTGATCCGCTCGGGGCTGGACAGTGCGAGTCTTGGATACGCCAGATTAGACCAGTCGTGTTATAAGAGATCATATAACCTGTCAAAGGGCACTTGTTTATAATGGAAAGATAATGGTTACAATAATTTTCTCTCTCTATATCAATATTATAATAATTATAGATAAGCTTGTCTGCTATACAAATCCTTGGAGGAAGCGGGCGTTAAGCAAGGGAGTGAGGGAAATGGGGTTTAACGTCCAGTCGACACAAACCAGGTTATTTCGGGACTAACATGTGGTTTTTAAATTTTCTTTCAATAATTCGCTTGCGCGTAGGGGTCTTTAGCAGTAGGAGGAAACCGTCATACCCGGAGAACACCCACGAGGTTGGACAGGCGACCCTACTCCTTGCCACGTACAACCGCCGACGTTAAGCACAGCGGACTCACTGTTAATAAACTCAAATAATTCTCTCTAATTTCCTTTCTTCATTCCATTTCTAATTACAAGTATGTAGAAAGCGTACAATTCTTAATTACGAAAATGAAATGAAATGGGGTTTAACGTCCTACTGTTCTGCTCCTTAACCTGGGCTAATGAAGACAGGCAGATGCCATACAGTGTGCTATGGGGGAAATTTGGCCCGGGTAGCGGCGCTACGGCCTACTCTTATATCGAATTCCAACTCTCATGTACTTAAGAATTGTAGCCCTATATGTACTTAACAGCACCACCCCCCCTTAAAAAAAACACCTCCCCCCTCCCAAAAACAAAAACAAAACAAAACAAAAAACGTCAGTACGATTTCAAAATCAGAGAGGCACTTTAATCAAATCATTCTAGAGGCACTTTAATCAAATCAATTAAAGTATTTTTTGTGAACAGTACATGTATGTTGACTCATTAGTGATTAATTCATCACAATTTCAAGACATTGCGAGAAAGTTCAAAGTCTGAACACAGTCTATACATCAGCATCTGGTGTGTCCACCGCGAATGTCACTAACAGCAGCACAGCGCCTGTACATGGAGTGGACAAGACGACACACTCTCGGAAAAGTCTGGCGCAATCCATCGGCTGTATTTGGTGTCGGTACGGCGTTAATGTGTCTCCTCCGAAATTCTTCCTAAAGATGTTCAATTGGGTTTAAGTTCGGACTAAGGGCTGGTCAAAGTATAAAAGTTGGAGATGTGGTCAGCGTTGAAAATAAAGTCTTGATAACGCTAAGATTTCTTGCGAAAGGGGGATTTTTTTCGGAGTTGGGGGACATCCACGGCACGGCGAAGTCAAGCGTCTCTCGGGTGTTTCATCCAACAGTCGAGGGAATTATCAATGTCCTCGACAACATCTCCTTTCCCACGTTGGAGACCGCCCCCCACAAATGATGATCAGTTTTTCACGAAATTGGGGGATTTCCGAGGGTAATGGGGTTCGTCGACGGGACCCTCATGTCGTCTGCCGGAGAGGGGAGGTAACTCTCACATACCGGATGTAGTGTCAAAATCAATTTTTCTCACTTTCGCACAGAAGATCACGATTGTAAGTTTACAATCGCACGATTTACAATTGCTAGACTTACAATTCCCTTACAATAGCTTTGAGGAACGCAATTAAACTGTTGCTTACGATAGTTGTAAAGTTGATTGTAGCTGTTACAACTATTGTAGGATACAATCGTTTTGAGGAACGACACCCTGAACACGAACAAACGTGTAATGAACATAACATAAACGTATAATATATAGGCCTTTGAGCAAATGGTTCTGGACCATTTAACGTCACTTTAGGAGTCCTGTTTGAGACAGTCTAATTGTAATTGCTGTCGTGACGAGTTTTCGCCCTGTTTAATGTCGTTCTTTGATGATAATTGCTGACATTGCTATTCGATATAACCTCTATAATTCTCACATGGATGTAATTTACACGGGAAGGGTAATTTTGAACACCTAGTAATGTTTGGATTGTATAAGTTAAAGTCGTTCTTTCTATTAGGGGTGGGTGATTGTATCACTAGGTCTGTCATTGTGTCAACTGTCGTGGTGTGGATTCTCCAATTGTTCGTGTCAAGTAGGGTTGCCTCTCTGTCTCTCTCTCTCTGTCTCTCTCTCACGGATTGTTAATTCATTGTAAAATATAATACTGTAATCTCTGCGAGGCATTTAATAACTGGATAGTACCAAAGAATTATAACACATTTTAATGGAAAATCGGCTACTAATTCATTTGAGCGACATTTCGAAGAATATTCTCTCAACGTTGTGAAACTTATACAGTAATATAAAAATGTGATACAAATACTGTAAAAGGAGTATCAGACAGACAATGTTTAATTCCGTTCAGAAATTTCAAAGACGTCATGAATAATTAAATACTGATGTCACAGAGCGATTTTAATGCAAATTGGAATCGGTCGGGGGGTTAATCCGACCAATGTTTACACTGAATCATCGAGTCGCTTCGGTTGACCAGAACGACCTCTTTTACTTCGATCAACTCGTTGATCATGTCCACGATAACAGACGACTCGACCATCGTATTGTTTATAGAAATAAAAACATTTATTGTTATGTAAACCAGCCTTAGTGTAAAAGCCTATTCAGTGTTTAGAATGACACTGTACCATACCATTTTATCTCCAAGAATATTCAGTTTATCACGAACGAACGAGTGGGTTATCTGCTTATTTACACGATCGTGTTGAGTTCTTTGTAAATGCAAACGTTTTAATTACTGGTTTAATGATACGTCATATTGATCGAGATACTGATACAGGTATAATCTCTAAATTTATCTGCAGCAATTAATCGAGTTTCTCTCAAACCCCTAATAAATCGGGGATGTTATTAAGGGATAAAACGGGGGTGTTACTTAGGTCGGGGATAAGCATGACCGTATCATAGGCGATTTACAAAAATAAATAACACTTTGCTTAAACACGAAGAAGATGAAATGATCAAGTAATCACAGAACGCTTTAGGGGTATTTCCCATCTCGGATCGTATTAATTTAAAGTAGCTAAGTCTCTAACTCAATATCATCCACATTCTTCGACATTGAAAACACGAACTATTTGCCAATTTAAACCAACATTGATGTTGTGATCTTACCGGGAAATATTTAAGACAATATTAAACCTTTTAATGCTTTTCAACGCCATTTGTAACAAGGGACTCAAAGAACGAGGATAGATATATTCCACAAGTCATGTCAAACGGTGACCTCATATTCTTATCTGGAGAGCATGCACAATAAATATATTTGATGTAGACAGGAATAACCAGACGCTAAATATTGCCATTCAATTGAGACTTCTAGCAGATTTCGCCGAACATAACCTATTTAGAATTAGAGTAATATACATTTATATTACATAACTATATGTGTTGCGACCCATTTGTGTCAATTTCTAGATCCCAAATATTAGCGATTTAGCTCCTTTAATACGTTGTGTTCTGGCGACGGGAAGTGGGCGAAGGTATCCAGTTAATCTTCGAGAGATATCGCAGTTTAAAACAAGTATTTGATTTTCCACTTATTGAAAGGTTAAATCTAAGTGAAGTAGTTGTAGGGGATTGCATCATCGTTGTAACGGTTAACCACAGTGAATCAGATATGGTTATCTATATCACGGTTAACCAAAATGAAACCGATATTGTTATAATATCATCTATATAACGGTTACTACAATCATCTATATAACGGGGTATAAAATCATCTATATGGCGGTTAACCACAATGACTCAGAGATTGTTATAAAATCATCGACATAACGGTTAATAAAATAGCGGTTAACCACGATAAATCAGAGTTGGCTAAAAACAATCATCTATATAGCGGTTAATCACCGTTTATTTATTAATAACGTCGTTTTTTTCCAAAGTAACTCAATATCCCCATTAACAGATTTGTGTGGAGTAAAGGTACTCAATATCACCATGAACAGATTGGTGTGCAGTAATGGTACTCAATATCCCCATACACAGATTGGTGTGGAGTAAAGGTACTCAATATCATCATGGACAGATTGGTGTGGAGCGAAGGTACTCAATATCACCATGAACAGATTGGTGTGGAGTAAAGATACTCAATAGCACCATGAAGTAATTGGAGTGGAGTAAAGATACATAATATCCCCATGGACAGATTGGTGTGGAGTAAAGATACTCAATATCCCCACGGACAGATTGGTGTGGAGTAAAGAGACTCAATACCACCATGGACAGATTGGCGTGGAGTAAAGGTACTCAATATCCCCACGGACTGATTGGTGTGGAGGATAGACACTATATCACCATGGATAGATTGATGTGAAGTAAAGGTACTCAATAAAACCTTGGACAGATTAATGTATAGTAAAGGTTTGACCTGCTGTATCATGAGGTCTGTTATTGAGTCAACTGTGGTGTCGATTTCCCGGTTGATTACCTGGTTGTACGTGACAATTAGTAGGGTCGCCTGTCCAACTTCGTCGGATTTCTCCGGTACCTTCGTTTTACTACCACTGCTAAAGACTCTGGTTTGTGTGGAGTGGAAATCACCCCAACCACCACCACTTCTCTCTCTCTCTCTCTCTCTCTCATTCCCTCTCTCTCTCTTTCCCTCTCTCTTCCTCTTTAACGTGTCATGTAGCTGTAAGAGATCGTCTGCGATAAAATCAGTACATGGATACTCTCCATTATTCTCACGTCACGAATAATGGATAGAACTACATAAATAATTTAAACTCCCTTTGAAATCAGTTTTTCTAGTTTATTATCTACCATGCATTATATTTTCCTGGCTTTGTTTATAGATTATCGTAATTTTCTTATCGTGTCTTGCCGACATTGTATGTCTGACCAACCCACTGTGACGTCACCACGGGATACGTCTGCTATTAAATGGTAAAGTTCACAAGATTTAAAAACTGATGACTACAAAGAAAGTTAAACCAAAACAAAAAACAAACACAATAATTATTTTATTAAGTACAAGAAAAGTATATCTGATTTATTAATGAAGCTCAAGTCGCCCTACTTTTCTACACGAATCAGCCCAGACGCCATACCGTGTGCTATGAGGGAAATTTTGACCAGGCAGCGGTGGTAGCCTACTCTTTTTTCGAATTATATCTAATTTATAAATGAAGATCATGTCGTCCCACTGTTCTTAACCAACCGGCCAAGACGTCATACACAATGCTATGAAGGAAATTGTGAGAGAAATTTTGACCAAGCAGCGCACATGGGAAATTTTAAGAGGAATTTTGACCAGGCAGCGAATTATATCTGATTTATTAATGAAGACCATGACGTCCTATTTCTCTACACCAAACGGCCAAGATGCCATACAATGTGATATGAGGGGGATTTTGACCAGGTAGCCTACTCTTTTTTCGAATTCCAACCCACAAGGTTTCTAAGACGTAATGGAATTGGGTTTAACGTCCTGCTGTTAATAGAGACATTTTGCCCGGGCAGCTCTGATAGACATAATGGAATGGAATTTAACGTCCTGCTGTTCTGCGCCGATTTGGCAATTGGGAACATTTTGCCTAGGCAGCGGTGGAAGCCCACTCTTTTCCTAAATTCCAACTGTCAAAGTTTCTGAGATGATTGCAATTTACAAGTCTGACAAATGGCGATTAAACTCCTAGAAGTTAGCCAATACGTAACGCTAATATCTTACAGTTCATTTAAAGATTGTCATAAAACTCAGGAACGGCTTCTAGTATTCGTGATATAGTCACATTAAATCTATTTTAAGGTAGATAAGATCGTCAAACGCCAAGCCATCCATCACTCACCCTATTTGCATGATAATAAACCATCCATTATTTTATTTGCATAATATCTGTTTAAATGTATGCATAATGTTATTGCAGCGCGACTCGTGAGGTTTTCTTCATTCTGGTTTAAAGCGACAATTTTCTAAGAAAGTCAAAACATAATCATTTCTTTGTCTTTTGCTCAATAGGTTGTTAACCGACTTTATATATATACGATCACAGGCATTATTTCCCACCCCTTATATAAATCACTAACACCGGAAATAACACAATTACCTCCCTTATTTTTCCACCTTCCCCCCATGCAATAGCTATCTTCAAACGTTTGAATTTGAAGTTGAATTATAGGATCAATAGGATTATTTTTTAACAAGGCAGGACTGTTTATAGTTACCATTTATTTTAAGGCTTTATTTTAATATATTTTAAAAATATAACTTAAAAATGTGAAATTACAGCTTTAAAATAGCTAAGTCTCTACTTCAATATCATCCAAAGTCTTCAATATTGAAAACAGGAATTATTTGTCAATTTAAATCAACATTGATGCTGTGATCTTACCGGAAAAAGATGGGCTTCTGATATCCAATATTTAAGACAAAATAAACATTTTACCATTGGTCCACGAATCGTGTACCATAATTCGTTTCAGTCGAATTTGTAACAAGGGACTCGAAGAATGGAGCTAATCATATCTAACGGCGACGCCATTCTTATCTGGCGAGCATGCTCAATAAATACTATGTAGACTGTAATAACCAGACGCAAGACATTTCAATTCTATTGAGATTTCTGGCGTATTTCACCGAACATAACTGATTTGAAATTTCAGTAAAAACAGAAACGATTGAATGTAAATCCGTTTATATACATTCATATAACATTACTATATGCGTTGCGACCCATTTCTGTCAATATCTAGGTCCCGAATATAAGCGATTTAGCTCCTTTAAATGACCGTGTAGACTTGATCATGGGTTGTTAACATAACATTTGATTCATTTTATTTATGTTGATCAATGGAGAGAGAGAGAAATGGGGTTTAACGTCCACTCGACGCAAACTAGGTCATTTTGGAACTAACATGGTTTCAATTTGATTTCAATAATTCGCTGGCACGTAGGGGTCTTTAGCAGTGGGAGGAAACCGGAGTGCCAGGAGGAAACCCATGAGGTTGCCCCTATCTCCATGCCACATACGCTCACACCAGGGCTCGAAACCACAGCCGCAAGCCAGAGGTGACCGGCCAGCTAGAGGTCGAAGCGCGGCACTCTAGACCACTAGGCCATCCCAACCCCCAGTTGATCAATGGAGAGAGAGAGAGAGAGAGAGAGAGAGAGAAATAAAATGGGGTTTAATGTTCTACTTTCTTGTCCGGTGTTGGCCGAGAAAGTTCATAGAGATTTTCCGACGTGGTGTCTCCTTGTTGGCGGTGCAGGACCGGGTACCTGGAAAGAACAGATGTCTAGTCCTTGGGATAGAACAGCAGGAGAGAGAGGGGTTGGGGAGAAAGGGGGAGGAGGTTTTAATGTTCCGCATTGTTCTTAAGTTGACAACGGTACACTATTCGTACGGAAGGATAATCAAGGCTTCATTTATTTGGCATACCCATTGACATATACATAAGTTAGGTCTAAATATTAAGACTAACTGCAGATAAAATCAAAATGCACGGGATGTGGACAATTTAGACCTCGTCCGAACCCCTACCCTAACCCACAATCTCGCCAACAATCATGTGCCCCAACCCTAACCCACAATCCAGTCAACAATCACGCTCCTGCCCTAACTTTATTTAAATTTCAGTGACCTTGAGAAAAATTGAGTTGGCCTTAAGCAATAGATTTAGCTCAGTTAAAGTATCGTTGATGTAGAGATAAGCTCCCTTTGTGGGGAATATCTGAAATAGCATTATCCCTATCATATTTTGTATTAAATACCCTAGACATGGAAAGCATTAAAACCTGCCTTCGTTACATTTACTACAGTTTTTATTGTTATATGTGGGCAATACTAGAAAGAAGAATTTGGATCAAACAGTGGTCATTCCGCCCACTCCTCTTGGCCCGATCTAAAACATTAAGGCCAAGAGCAGATTTTTAGCACCAGTCCTAATTACATCTCGTGACGTTTGACACAAAACTTGAAGTTAGCTTCATAATTTAGATCTGGGGGTTCGATCTCAAGATTTTCCACCGTTGCTTACACTTGTCAGTGTGCTAGACGGAGGGTCTAGCAAAGAGAGAAACTGAGATGGATGGGGTATAACGTCCACTCGACTCAAACCAGGTCATTTTGGGACTAACATATGCTTCAATTTTGTTTCAATAATTCGCGTAGGGGTCTTTAGCAGTGAGAGGAAACCAGAATGCCCTTAGAAAACCCACGCGGTTGGACAGGCGACCCCACTCCTTGTCACACACAACGAGGGAATCAAAACCACGCCTGTTGACTCAATAACAGATCTTATGATACAGCACTTTCGTGCTAACCATTCGGCCAACCCCCACTACACCCCCACCCCCTCCCGACCCGCTTTGCAAAGAAGGGTGTCCAGTGGTTCGGATGGGACTACAAACCTGGAAGCCCCGACGTACGCCTTGCCAGTCGGAATTCAACCAAGAGTAAGCGGAAACACAGCACCCTCGGATTTACTCTAGATAATCACATGTTTATCGAAAACAATTATTTAAAATCTTGATTCAATTCCCTAGATATTAAAACTACGTCGAAAACACAATTCCCTCATTCGATTTGTATCCATTAAAGCGAGAGCAGAATCGATGCGGTTCCAATGTCAGACTTAAATTGCATGCCGCATGTGGACACAAAAGGTATATTGTGTTTCCTGAAGCAAGCTATTTATAGCTGTCACGCATGTCAAGTGGACACGAGGGTAATCAAAATGAAGCATTTAAAAGACAGGTTTTCAATTTATTTTCATGACATTGGGTCTCGGATAAAGCTTCTTCTTTTAACGTCATCAATGATGTTTTTCCTGTTTTGGGTTTTTTTTCTAATCAGAGCTTAAAGTTGTTATATTTCATTTTTGATTAATTCTAAAGTATTTTAAACTAACTGAAATGAAGTGGGGTTCAACTCCCTACTCCTTTGCTTCGACTGAACTAAGGCGGTGGGGTTTCGATTCTCCGCTTGTAAGTGACAAGAGTAGGGTCACCTGTCGAACCTCGTGGGTTTCTCCGGGTCCTCCGGTTTTCCCAACACTGCTAAAGACTACTACGCGCAAGCGAATTATTAAAAAAAATATCGAACCATGTGTTAGTCCCGAAATGACCTAGTTTGTGTCAATTCAACCCACTCTCTCTCTCTCTCTCTCTCTCTCTCTCTCTCTCTCTCTCTGGGCAGCGCCTGCGGGGCTGAATGGGGTAGTAGGCCTAGTTATTCGGATGGAACGTAAACTAGCGATATATTATTGCACATATCTACGTGCACGTAAAGTCAAATTCATATGTTTAATTCATCTTTTGATCTGTTTTCTATTCTTGACTTTTGTTTTAAATAACTGCTTGTAACTTGATCTCTAGAATTAAGGTTGCTTGTATTGCTGTCAGCTATCTGATCAGCCATTGTAATAAGACGTTGGACTATTCTGTTTATTTATTTACCCAGTATTAAACCAATTGGCAAATTACCTGTTGAATAACTGGAGTGTTGTTACATTAACAACATATTCTATTCTGCTCCGACGGGGCTAACCTAGTAACCAAGACGAGCATATATATACCATGTGGTGTGCTATGCGAGGACATTTTGCCCGGACAGAAACGTTTCCGTCTGCACAAGGGGTCTATTACGTGCACGGTACCAACGGTTTTCATCAAATCTGGATGTCTAGGCCCTCCGTATTGTACCAATGAACGTGAGCCAACGTAGTGCCCTTGCTATAATATCACCCATCCAGCCACCGTAACAATGAAACCACAAATATTGTAAAATATCAGAACTTTAGAGATACGTTATGGGAGATTTATTTCGATTGCTCTCTCAAAGATATATTATGGGGGATTAGTTATCGAGTTGGCAGTTCTCACTATAATGGTTTAAAACTAGATAATGTAAAGGGAATTTGCTGAAATTTTCAGTCAAACTGATCCTCTCTGAACCGAGATTTCAGCAATCGAATTTTTCGGCCTCGCCTCGATCATCATTACTAAACATAGTCCCGATTATCCATTTCATGGTTAAATCATGAATAAAAGATGAACAACAAAACGGATACTGATCCAGTAAATATCGCAGGCTAGCGTTGATATCGAGGGTTGATTAAGGTCTGGATAAGATAATTGATATCTAATTGATAATATAATAATATAACATTTCATGTCTTAAAGCTGCAATTTCATATTTTTAAGTTATATTTTTAAAATGTATTAAAATAAAACCTTAAAATAGATGGTATCTATAAACAGTCCTACCTTGTTTTTAAAAAATCCTATTAATCCAATAATTCACTATTGCCAGTTGAGAAATTGGCAAATATATCATTTTCAACTTTAAATTCAAACGTTTGAAGATAGCTATACCATGGGGGGAATGGAAAAACAAAGGAGGTAATTGTGTTATTCTTTCCCGTTTCAATGATTTATCAGGGTGAGGAATAATGCCTATGATCGTATAATAGTGAGTTGACAACCTATTGAGCAAAAGACATAGAAATAATTATGTTTTGACTTTCTTTGAAAATATGAAATTATCGCTTTAAGAAAGACCTGCAATAGAAAGATTTAGCTCTTGCATAATGTGTGTTTAATATCAATAAAATTGTGAAATAGCAATTAAAAAAAACAACATGGTGATGGTAGCTAATCTAGGCCTATTAAATTTTCAGTAATTTCCTAGATAACAGTTTTACACCGGAACACTCGCTCTAGTTTCAAATGTCGAACGTCTCTGCTGTAAATTAAAGCAATTTGCCTTTAAATTTCCTACTAACCATCACATTTATCAAGAAACGCAATAAAAACCTGAACGTGAAAAGAGAAAAAAACATGGAAATTGACGAATGCAAAACCTTGGTTACATCACTAAGACATTCATCAGGATATGGGAATAATGGCGAACGTCGTTACAAATGAAAAATAAAATGGACAACGTTGAAACTAAACTAGATTTGTGTTTGGTGATCATGCTAGTCTTGTCGAGCACAACTGATAAAATAAAATAAGAAGTATATTTCAATCAGTGAGTAACACGATGTTATCTTAGTTGGCCTAACGTGAGATAACATTTATCAGAATAAACCCCAGTCCGTCTTTTTATGTTTACTGTTGTGAGTTGCTAGTCAAGTGGTTTCTATAGCCGAGATTTAAACCGTGCTGGCCACGACATGAGCCACAAATCGATGAGAACCATTTTCTGTTTTTTTTAAAGACGGCTTCAAGTGATTGTTGTGTATTTCTATAGCCTTTTTTTATATCCATAAAACTTCTTCTCTTACTTCATGTAAAACCAGAGAATATTTCTATTGATTTTCAGCTTCATTTGGTTCAATTCCGTCTTCTTAGTTATCATCATCGTCATCATTATCATTTTCTATTTGAACATCCTCTGCCTCATGCACAACATCCGTTACTCACACACAATGTTGTAAGGTATCATTATCGTCATCATCATCATCGTTGTCGTCGTCATTTTCTATTTGTACATCCCCTGACCCATGCTCAACCCCCGTTACTCTAACACTATGTAAATCATCATCATCATCATCATCATCATCATCATCGTCATCGGTTTCTATCTTATATTCCCTACCTCACGCACACACACCCGTTAATCACACACCATGTAAATCAACATCATCATCATCGTTTTCTATGTACTCCTCCTGCCTCCTGTACAACCTTCGTTACTCACAAACCATATTGGAAGATATCATCATCATCATCATCGTCGTCGCTTTCTATGTACATCCCCTGCCTCCTGTACAACCTTCCGTTACTCACAAAACATGTAACTCAACATCATTATCATCATCATGATCATCATCATCGTTTTCTATTTTATATTCCCTGCTTCAAGCACAACCTTCGTTACTCAAACACCATGTGGTAGAATATCATTATCATCATTCATCATCATCATTCATCATCATCATCATCATCATCATCATCATCATCATCATCATCATCATCATCATCAATTTCTACTTGTACTTCCCCTGACTGATATAACATTACCTAGTTTATATAACATTTCAGCCTCTACAAAAAACCTGTTGTCGGAAGATTTAAATGCACCCAAATAAAATGTTAATCATTGTGAATAAAAAATTGATATATTCTGAACAACCCAAGCCAACAAGAATATCCGAATATCAGTAATTTTATGCTGAATTTTTCGCGGTTTGAATCATTAAATAAACAAGAATAACGGTAATTCAACACTGAATTTTCTTGAGTTTAAACCAACCATAGAGAGAGAGAGAGAGAGAGAGAGAGAGAGAGAGAGAGAGGTGGTTAACGTCCACTCGACACAAATTAGGTCATTTTGAGACTAACATATGGTCGTTGGCAGTGGGAGGTAACCGGAGAAAACCCACGAGGTTGGACAGGCGACCTTGCTCCTTGTCACGTACCATTAGGCCATCCAACCCCCAAACCAACAAGAATCTGCAGAATAAATGTATAGGCGATGAATAAGTCAACATGAATATGCTAATATCGTGATAAAGTCGGGCACTTATTATCCATATTCAATCCTATTATTATCCCTAGATGTGTCTGGTTCCTGTCGCTTAAGCCACGTTTATCAAGCCGAGCAATAAATAGGGTTTATCTCTTTATCACCAAATGGTCAGTTATTCCACTGGTTGTCGAGGAATACCCCCTCCTTAATCCTCTGATCTATTGCCTAGGGAGAAAAGTAACCGCCATTTTTATTAATGATTGTCGGCATTAAACAGATGGCTTGTCTCTGATTGGCTATAATTAATCCTCATAGTAATTTGTAACTTGATTAAATGTTCTTACACTAATGGATGGTCGCCATCTTTGATTTAGAAGCGCTCTGGACTGAGATTGAATATGTGCAAGCGAAATGAGCTCACGTCCACTGTTGCATGACAAATGTTATAAATCCGGTCCACTGTTGCATGACAAAAGTTATTAATCAGGAATAAATTTATAAATAGCCGTAAGGTGTTATTATAACGTGCCTAGTTATGCAAATAGTTTTCATATTCAAATTCTCTTGGGAAAGGGTTAAAGGGGCCATCCCGATAATATTTTGGAAGACAAAACTGCTTAATTTTGCTTTAAGATCTCCTAAAATCCTCTACCTTAGGTCCGAGCAACTAACTCAATATTTGTGATAGGTTTTCAAACAACTTTAACCCGTCAGTCTTCACATGGAAATGGATGTCGCTGTCCAAAGCTGTATTATGCGGTGTCTAGATAAAACCAGACTTTTTTTAAATAAAAATAATGTGTAGGTGCAATTTACCCTTCATTATCAAGAACTGTATATGGATCATTCACGGTATGGACCCCAAAGAAACTAGAATCGATTATTAGGTCACTCAAAGAAAAAATTGACTGGAAATCTTAAAAGGGTTACGTTTCCAGATAAGCATTTTTGACGTTCACGTCCAAACGATTCAACATTTTGTGCTGGAATTTTATGAAAGGGTAAATACACCATTCTTCTATGTTTTGGCGCTTAAATATCATACATACTAGGACTTTCATTTTTTAGACTCTGTTCAAATCGGGATAGCTCCTTTAATATTCAGTTTTGTCAGCTACACTTGTGATGTTCATGAGATCTTTGTTTTGTTGTTGTCTCATCTGGACTATATAGCCCTCGTCACTGGTAAATCAGCTCGATGTATAGACCTATCAAGCCAGTAGCCAGCGGTGTGGAGGATAGGGAGGGGTAAATATGAATTACCACAACAACTTGATTGATGGGGAGCGCTAAACGACGTGATCTGTGGGGATACCTTATCCCAGAGGAGCGCCCATATTGACGTGATTGGTGGGGCGCCTTATAATGACAATATATGATTGTCGGGCCGCACTTAATGCATTTTGCCGAGTGAGATTGTTTGGGCACCCACGACTTGATCAATGGGGCGCCAAAGTTTCCGATGGGGTGAGATTGACAAAATAATCTTCAAAGTTCGAAATTGCACTTTAACTGGGCTGTTTTTACTGAACGCCATATTAAAATCTCATTTACGGAAATGAGATTCGAGCGATAATATCATGAATCACCACGTAAATTACTTGATGGCAAACATTTTAAAGAAGATTTCGTCGTAAACATAATAATAGGTTGTCCGTTATAGATTATTGTAGAGAAGGGGGGGGGGGTGGTTAGCATGTGCCTTAGTTTCGATTATCCGGTTACTAGCGAATTAGTGTTATAAAATTTAACCATACGTTAATACAGAAATGATCTAGTTTGTGTCAAGTGGACGTTAAACGCAAAGACGGTCCTGCACGTATGACGTAATATTTAGATTATGCGTGAGTCCGAGGACCGAGAGATTTCGTCAAAGACTCAAGATGTAAGCAGGAAATAGCACGAATTAAATTTCATCATCGTAGGTCAGCGCTTTTGTGGAAACTCAACCTCTCCCCCACATTCTTATAATCTTAAACCTAACCCACAATCCACATTTTGATGTCATATGTGCCAAAGTGTGCAGGATCATCGCCGATCTAGCTTTCTCTGAGATTGAAACTGGAAGTTGTGGTCCTTTAAAGATATTGATTGTGTTAAATCTTTAGAGCCCTGGTTATCCAGACATAATTATAACCTGTCAAATACACGCGAAGAACGTGCGTGCTAATTCTAACTGATGTCTCTTCTACTTCCGTTACCTGAAAAACAACTGACAGTTAGTCGACACTGACACAATAACCAAAACAGAGTAGAACACAGTAGAACGATGGCTCTCCTCGGGTTCGCCTGTCAGCGGTGCAGGACGGAAAGCCTTGCAAGAACCAGCATCTAGGTTTAGGCCAACTTCAACGAGATGTAAACGGGGCTAGCGCGAATCCCTCCCGGGGAAAACAGGGGGGTTGGATGGCCGAATGGTTAGCGTGCGCAAACTGTATCATACGGCCTGCCATTGAGTCAACTGGCGTGGTTTCGAATCCCCGGTTGTACGTGGCAAGGAGCAGGGCCGCCTGTCCAACCTCGTGGGTTTTCTCCGGGTACTCCGGTTTCCTCCCATTGCTAAAGACCCCTACGAGCAAGCGAATTATTGATATAAAATTAAACCATATGTTAGTCCCGAAATGACCTAGTTTGTGTCGAGTGGACGTTAAACCCCATTTTTCTCTCTTTTACTCTCCGTCTGTCTGTCTCTCTCGCTCTCTCTCCCAGGGAAAAATTGCTCTTATAACACACAGTAAGATGTGTAGCCATTTCCATTAACCTGGTTCGGACGTAAACAACGTTTCTATGGAGATAAAGTTCATCAGCATTTTACGGCGTGGTTTGCCCCTGTTCGTGGTGCAACACGGATGGATGACCGAGAGAGTTGTCAAGCCGTTCTGGTGGGACGTTAACCCAAGGTCCCGTGTATACATTGGTGGGCACTTAAAAAAATTCATGGTAGTTGGAATTCGAGATAAGAGTAGACCATGGCGCCGATTTCCGGGCAAAATATCATAGCACACTGTATGGCGTATGTCCGTCATCATTAGTCCAGTCGGAACATAACAGTATGACGTCAAACCCATTTCATTTCGCCTCACCACCAATACTTCAGGAATATGCGGCCCTCTATTAGCGATCTCTTAATTTCATCCCTGACATTTTCAAACACAATTTCCTCTTCGTCATCTATTTACAGATTTTGTTTACATTTCCTCTTTTGATGTTTCTGTATAAGTAATCCCGAGGCAATCGCCATTTTGAGAACATAAAAATAGATGTTGACGGAATCGAGAGAAAGACGTAATACAAAATAAAACCACAGTTATGAATAGATGTTTGTAACGGCGATATTAGCGGAAATCCTAGCATGTTGGCGGGAACCATGGCATGTTTCAATCAGACGATTGTAAAATATTCTATACGGCTGTTTGCGTGTCTAATCTCAAGTCGAGAAGTCGTCGATGGGATTAAACCTTGGGACCAACAGAGTAACGATCGGGTCTATGACCTTGATTTATTGACATAATAAAATATGGATTTATTTAAACAGCCTGATTTTATCCATTATGTATCATTTAAAAGCGAAAGTAAAGACCACTCGGCATTAAACCCTCTACAGTAGATAAACCCTAAAAAACGAATTATCTATTTTTTTGTCTGGCGTGGTCCCCCGTTGCCGGTGATGCAGGATGGAGGACCTGGCAAGGAGACAGGAACAGCGTATTGTTGTTCGGACGGGACGAAAATAGAAGTACCGTTGATGTACACGTAAAAGATCCCCTTGTAGTTGGAATTTGATGTAAGAGTAGACTATAGTGCCGATGTCCGGGCAAAATATCCTTTATAGAAAACTGTATGGCGTATGCTCGTCTTTATTTAGCCTAGATGAAGCTGAACAGTAGGACGTTACAATCCATTTCTTAACGCATGTCTTCCTTTAGCCCAGATGGAGCAGAACTCTAGGACGTTAACCCCCATATCATAACGAAGTATATCGTGATATTTTTGTCGTGTACAAACCCTTTTTCAAAAATAAAAACATATTTAAAAATTAATTTATCGATGAGTTACGAAACTAATTGTGACCGTCAATTTTGTACTCTCATTATATGTACGCCCGGGGGAATAATCTTTCTTCATAACATTTACTCATGTTTGACAATGATATGTGCGGTAATTGTTTTCAATAAATAATCGATTAAGTATTGAGCGCTAATCGTTTTTAGATACATGTCCAAGGATACATGTTCACAGTTTTTACCTTTGATAATGAGCAATTTAATATGTCGATGCTTGGAAAACGATAGTTCAGCGAGGGTGGACATTTTCTGCTATTTGAGAAGTGGCGTAGGATGTTCATTTTTGTCTACTTGAGAAGTGGCGTAGGACGTTCTATAAAAAGTTTTATACAGTTGTTATGTAATTATGTATCTTAATGCTATATGACCTGAACGAAATTTATCGGTTGGATTTCTCGGATCTAATCATTTTTTTGTGTTTCAATGGGAACAATTTTTATTTCGGAGCGTAAACCGTTATGTCTTTGCATATTTGAAATTCTCGGATTTAATGATTTTTTTGTGTTTACATGGGAACAAATTTGACGCATACAATTTTTATTCGGGAGCATATTTAACAAAATTTTCAAGATATTTGTATGAAACTTTGAAAATGCATCAACATATTCCATGTGTTGGGGATACATGTTATGGAATGTATTTAACTATAACTAGATAGGGAGAGAGAGAGAGAGAGAGAGAGAGAGAGAGAGAGAGAGAATTGGGGTTTAACGTCCACTCGACATAAACAAGGTCATTTCGGGACTAACATATGGTTTGATTTTATTTGAATAATTCGCTTGCGAGTACCCGGAGAAAACCCACGATGTTGGACAGGGGACCCTACTCCGTCCCAGTACAACCTGGGATTCGAAAGCACGCCAATTGACTCAATGGCAGGCCGTATGATACAGCTAACGCACGCTAACCATTCGGCCATCCAGCCTCTCTGATATATGATACAACTATACATCTGATGCTAATACAACTAGATAGTTTTATACGGGTGCAGGTCGGGTGTGCGATCCCTGCATTGGCCGAGAAAGTTCATCCAGATTTTCAGGCGTGGTTTCCCCTAGTCAGTGATGCAGGAAGGAGGGAATGGCAAGGACAGCTGTTTAGACGTTCGAATGGGACGACAAATCGAGATCCCGTGTACATATTGGCGGCTGGAACTCGATAAAAGAGTAGGCCGTGGCGCCGCTGCCCGGGCAAAATATCCCTCATAGCGCACTATATGGCGTATGCCTGTCTTCAGTGGCCCAGTTCAGGAGCAAAACAGTAGGACGTTAACCCACATTTCATTTCATTTCATTTCATTTCATTTCAATAATAGGGATGTCTGATATTACTACACAATCTGGAGCGTGACCAGGACTGAGATGTTGTTATTACGACGACCTCAATGTCAAGCGATTCCTAATTTCCCAGTAGGTTATCGAGGTCCTCAGTCAACGTTACTCTCTGGTTGTTACGACATTTTTATTGTTCTACGATATTCTGTACAGCTGCTACAACATTTTATTTGAAGGGTTTCCTCGCCATCTTCAATAGCGATGGGTATTCACAATGGTCGCGGTGTCTTTTATATAAGGGCAGTGGGATGAAATTGGGTAAACGATTTCTGCACTCACTTGAATAATAAATACGGAAAGGATCCATTGAGGCTTCTATGGCGGGAATTTTACACAAACGGTGGCCCTACGGCTTACACTTTATTGCAAATTCTAACTATCAAGGGAGAGAGAGAGAGAGAGAGAGAGAATGGGGTCATTTGGGAACTAACATATGGTTCAATATTAATTCGCTAGCAGTGGGGTAAATCGTAGAACCCAGAGAAAACCCTACCCCTTGTTGGTTACACGCGGGGAATCGAAACTTGACTCAATGACAGGCCTCATGATCAAACGCGCTCGTGTTAACCATTCGGCCGCCCAACTTCCCAGACTTCCCAAAATGCCGAAGGCTCTTCTAATTCAGTTGATTATTCCTGGGACAATTGCCGTCTCCCATTAGCCCAGGTTAGGTGCAGAAGAGTTGGGCGTTAAACCCCATTTCATTTCATTTCCTGGGATAATTGCGCATTGATTTAGTGTTGATACCAATTGAAGGACTGACATTGTTCACGTGACGTAACAATTTCAAGATGGCGTCGATGACGTAATGCTCAGTTCTTCTTCTGTATACTAAACGTAGATCTTATAAAGACCATAAATAGAACTATTGTACCTGTTGGAATATGAAAATAAATAATAATCGCGGTGAACAAAAACAAAGGACTTTTGGTATCGATCGAGTGCCTGGTTACAATGGCTGGTCATAAAACCTTGGTTTAATCTTTACTGTTGCTAAAACAGTCCACATTGTTTGTTTCTATAGTAACTATATAAAATAGACAACTGTTGACTGGTCAAACCGGGTAGATCTGCTTTCCTAACGATTATTTCCATCAACTTCCGGTAATTGTACTAGATATTGAATTGATCAACGTTGGCATTAAACAACAAATTAGCATCGTGAAGGATATAGGTCTATATCTAAAGTATAATTATAACGGGAATTATTTTACTCTATTATACATATATTTTTTTGATTATTAGTAATTCTAATTATTTCACGGTGCAAAGTTATATTATCATTATTAATGATAATAATTTTTTCGACTGCTCTCTTAAAGATACATCATACATCTCCTCGATCATCATAAATAAAATCGACACGGCGAAAAGCAGAGTCTCGATTATCCATTTAATAATTATATCGAGAAGGAGAGGTTATGCAGTAAATCGGATCACAATCCACCAACGATCGAGTGTTGATTATGGTTTAGACATGTTAATTGATATCTAATTAATAATTTAGATAATATTTCAGACCTAACAAAAGACCAGCAATAGACAGATTTAGCTGTTGCATAATGTATGTTTAAATAGTCCCTGTGTGTATTACAGATCATAAACGAAGTAGAACCGCGTTATCAAAACAATATACTAACTTGGGGATATGGCGGCCAAATAACTAAATACTTCATTACATAACATTGAATATTTCAAACCCGCGATCTCCAGGCGAGCGAACCAGCGTCCTACCCACTTAGCCACGGTGGCTCCAAATGCCGTGCAGGGGGCCTTTATTGTATATATTGATTACAGCTAAATATAGACAGCGATAGTTTTAATTATTATCCTGTTTGCAGAACAAATTAGCAACACAACCCAATTGTAATTTTTTACTGACGTTTCCTCCCGATTGTAATGGTCATTAGTCTACCAAACTAATAGACTTATATACTATTACGCCTGTAATTACCATGGTAACGGCCAGATGATGACAGTACTAAGTAATATCTCATCTTCAGGTAGACATTTATGTTACGGTCTTGTTTATCTATTGAAACCAGGGGATAGTAGAACGGTTAGCGAGAGAGAGAGAGAGAGAGAGAGAGAGAGAGAGAGAGATGGGGTTTAACGTCCACTCGACACAACTAGGTCATTTCGAGACTATCATATGGTTTTAATTTTATTTCAATAATTCGCTTGCGCGTAGGGGTCTTTAGCAGTGGGAGGAAACCTGAGTGCCCGGAGGAAACCCACGAGGTTGAGAAGGCGCCCCTATCTCCATGTCACATACGCTCACACCATTGCTCGAAACCACAGTCGCAAGCCAGAGGTGACCGGCCAGCTAGAGGTCGAAGCGCGGCACTCTAGACCACTAGGCCATCCCAACCCCCCAGAACGGTTAGCGCGTTGTATTATAAGGTCTGCCATTGAGTGAAATGACGTGGTTTCGATTCCCCAGTTGTACGTGACAATGTTGTCTGTCCAAACTCGTGGGATTTCTTCGGGTCCTCTGGTTTCCTCCCACTACTAAAGGCCCCGAATTACATGTATATTGTAATTAAATTGAAGCATATGTCAGCCCCGAAATGACCTAGCTTGTGTCGAGTGGACGTTAAGCCCCGTTTTTCTCTCTACCATTCCTGTTTTCCGAGAAAATAACGACAAACACAGAATGTATTACATAAAAAGAGATTAAATCTATTTTTGCTGTGTGATTTGTGGATTGATTATATCATCATATACGTAATATATATATTATATAAAATCCCGCGGATGGGTTTAACGCGTTCGTTGGGAGCGTTAGGTCTGTCATTGAGTCTAATGGGGTGACCTTCATCCCACACTTGTACGTGACAAGGACTATAGTCGCCTATCTCAACTCGGGGGGTTGGGATGGCCTAGTGGACTAGAGTGCCGCGCTTCGACCTCTGGCAGGCCGGTCACCTCTGGCTTGCGGCTGTGGTTTCGGTCCCTTGTGTGAGCGTATGTGGCATCGAGATAGGGGCGCCTTCTCAACCTCGTGGGTTTCCTCCGGGCACTCCGGTTTCCCCCCACTGCTAAAGACCCCTACGCGCAAGCGAATTATTGAAATAAAATAATAAACCATATGTTAGTCCCAAAATGACCTAGTTGTGTCGAGTGGACGTTAAACCCCATTTCTCTCTCTCTCTCTCTCTCTCGCCTATCTCAACTCCCTGGATCCCCCGGTTCCTCCCCTGTGAATGAAATGGGATTTTAAGTCCCACTGGTGTGCTCCGATTGGGCCAATGAAGATGGGCACGAGTGAAATTTTGCCCTGACAGTGCTGCTACGGTTTACTCTTAATTCAATTTCAAATTGTCAACGTTTCAATTACTTTTTTCTCGGATTTAATAATTTTGGTGTCGCCATAGAAACAAATTTGACTTATTTTTATCTAACAGAAATGTGTGTCCTTCACAAACTGTCCAAGGACAATATGGTGGTTAATGACAGAGTCGTTTTGTACTTTTTTTCTTTTTGTTTGACTTTTTGATGAGATGTAATCTAATTAACCTACGACTAGTACTGCTGACTATCGGTAAATATATGTTTCCTTTAATTAGATATCGAACATATTACCAGCAACTCTTGATAACCCATTCACTCATTTGACAACGGATCTATACATCCCTACTAATTACTGAAGTACTATAAATGGTATTGTATAAGCCTACGCATTCCAGCTCAAAAAAGGAATCACGGTGGCTCAGTGAGTGGGGCGTATGCTCGCTAGAGGTTCCGTGGACAAGAAAATATATCGGGATTTTCCAGCGTTGATGCCCGTTGTCAGTGGTATGGGACAGGGGGCCTGGCAAGGGACAACGTACTGTCGATCGGATGGGGCGTAAATACAAGTCCCGCGTACACATTGGTGTAAAAGAACTCTTGACGATTTGAATTCGAAATTAACCCTGGGTGGAGGATGATCGAATGGTCAGTGCGTACACGCTGTATCATGGGGTCTGTCATTGAATCAACTGGTGGGGATTCGATTCCCCGAACGTCTGTCCATCCTCCTGGATTTTCTCCGGGTCCTCTCACAGCTAAAAACCCCTAATGGGAGATAACTGGATTGGAAGACATTGACATTAATTGACTACGGATCACCCATGAACCCCACATTGACTTTAATGTTAATTCTCGTATCTTAGACCTGGTCCAAACCTTTTCCAAATCGTCGTTGGCTTTCAACTACAGATGGAGCAACCACTCGGCAAATCTCGACAGATTCCGGGACCTACATCTAGTCTCGGCTGTATGACGAATTCCGCCATATTGGAACTACTTTAAAGGTCCCGGATGAAACATGGCTGCACCCATGGTATCTTGAAACTACTTTAAAGGTCCCGGATGAAAGATTGCTGTGCCCATAGTGTCTTTGTAATGGCGTCAAGTTTTCCTGTTAAAAGTAAACCGGTAGATGTATCGGCGTAGGTACATGTCACTTACTGCCATACAGCCGAGACTAGATGTAGGTGCCGGAATCTGTCGAGAATTGCCAAGTGATGGAGCAGCCTGTGGTAATCTCGTGCGCAAAAACTAATATGATGTTCACAGTGGACATCTTGAAATAGACAAATTGAAAGTAGCATACTAGTAAATATGCAGCTGTCCGCGCTACATGTCGACGTAACTAACCTCTTACCTCCCGTATCATGAATATTCACCAAATGTATATGCAAACCGTTTTCGTCGATTCTACCGGAAACCATGTTGCTGTTTCGTATTGCATCATTGAATTTCAACCAATATTCTCAGGTCAAAAACCAATGTATTCACGTCCCTGTGGAAATTAAAATCCTTATATGGTTTGCTATTATTAAGTATTTATTCAACCATATTTTATATGGCTGCCGGTGTCGAATATTTACTCAACCTAATTGAATATTTGGAGAAGCCTGTCTGAACATTTACACGTGGGTTGTACCGTATGAACCGTAAAAGTTTACGCGAGTTTTTAGATTGTGTTAATGAAATGAATTTTTTTAATGTTCTACTGCCCTACTGGAATATTGAAGACGGGGCAAATCTCATAAACTGTGCTATGAGGGAAATTTTGCCGAGACAGCGACACTAAGACCTACTTTTATATCGAATTCCACCTGCCAAGGGGTCGACTAGACAGCTGTCCTTGCCAAGCCCTCCGTTCTGCGCCACTGATGAACTTTCTCGACCAATGCAGGGATCGAACACTAGGCCTCCAGGCTAGCGAACCGGCGTCTTACCCACTTGGCCACCATGTCTCCTTGTGCTAATGGAAATGAAATGAAATAAAATGAATGAAATGAAATGGGGTTTAACGTCCTACTCTTTTGCGCCTAACCTGGGCTAATGGAAGACGGGCATACGCCATACAGTGTGCTATGAGGTAAATTTCGCGCGGGCAGCGGCGCGACGGCCTACTCTTATATCGAATTCCAACTGCCAAGCTGTATCACTGACAAGAGGAAATCACGCCGGAAAATCGAGATGAACTTTCTCGGCCAGTGCAGGGATCGAACCAGCGTCTTACCCACTTAGCCACCATGTCGCCTTGTGCTAATGGGGTATGTGAAGACAGACAACGCTCCATTTATGTTCTTTAGATATATTAAAGATACATTATGGGATATTAGAAAAGGAGTTGGCAGTTCTCGCTAGATAATGCAAAGGGAATTTGCTGAAAATTTCAGTCAGATTGATCTACTGTGAACCGGCATTTTAACATTGAATTGTTTGACATAGTCTCAATCATCATTATTAAAATCGGTAAAATAAAAAAAACATAGTCTTGGTTATCCAATCCATGATTAAATCACGAATGAAAGTTGAGCAGCAAATCGGATCCTAATCCAGTGCATATCCCAGGTTAGCGATGACATCGAGAGTTGATTATGGTCTGGATAAGTTAATTAACGTCTAATTAATAATTTAGATAACACTGCAGACCTAATGAAAGACATGTAACAGCCAGATTAGATCTTGCATAATATATGTTTAATAAACTATCAGTTGATTGACAATGTGAATATTAATATGAGCGTATTTCATCTTATTCAAAAACATTAATAAACGATAATTGTTGGATGTAGACGATTGATATTATGAATTTTGGTGTGGGCGTATGAGATGACTAGATGCATCAGTAAACGAAAAGCATTTGTAATTAATTAATGGTTGACTGAATATTGGTAAACGGCAAACCAGTATTGATTGATATTGATTGTTATTTCGAAATATTAGCAAACCATTTGTTGATTGATGATAATTATGTTATTTCGAAATATTATTTTTACTAAATCATTATTGTAGGTCATTGATTAATAATATGAATATTATACCATCAGCATTGGGGGCCAGTCCACCCTAATGGACGTTCAATCACCACCAAAAGTATATTTAATTATTTATTTTTCATTGAACCAGTAGCTACAGGTTTCGATACACTTGATAATCATGCCCTTGTTTTAAATAGGATGAAATGAAATAGGGTTTAACATCCTACTGTTCTGTTCCGACTGGATTAATGAAGACGGGCATGCGCCATACAATGGACTATGAGGGCAATTGTGCCCGGACAGCGGCGTTACGGTGTATTATTATATCGCATTCTAACTGCCAAGGAATCTTTTACGTGTACGCCAATGTGTACATCGGACCTACTACTAGAAAATATCCTTTTAACTTACATTCTTATCAATTTTCTCTTTTCAGGTTTTGGCATGACCACACCAAGAACAATCGGAGGAAAAGTAGTTTTAATTTTTTATGGATTTTTTGGTTGTGCCGGAGCTATTCTGTTTTTCAATTTGTTTTTAGAGCGAATAATTACTTTCTTAGCTTACATTCTTAGAGCAATTCATATACGAGATATGAAAAGAAAGGGCTTGATAAGCGAGACTAAAAATAATAAAGGGAGACGACCGAGTCAGACTTCCGACGATGATCAACTCGATGCGTGGAAACCGTCTGTGTATTGGGTGATGTTAATTCTACTACTTGGAGCATCGATTGTGGCACTGTGTGCCTCAGCAGTGTATCAACCGGTTGAAGAATGGACGTATTTCGAAGCCATTTACTTTTGTTTTGTGACTTTTGCAACTATCGGATTCGGGGATTATGTTGTTAGCCAGCGAGAATCATACGCCAATGTCGACTTATATCGTTTTGCAAACTTCATCTTTATCGTTATCGGTTGTTGCTGTATTTATAGCTTATTTAATGTTACGTCGATTGTGATCAAACAAGTTTTAAATTGGATGTTACGAAAACTTAACTGTCGCTGTCGTGTACAAAGGCCTAATCCAGGCCGTCGTAACGCCATAACGCCAGGTCACCTTACTAAAGGGGGGAAAGCTCCGACCGTAACCGTCACGGACGTTGACGGAGACAGCGATTCCGAGTATAGACGCAACTCTGGAGAAATGATATCCATGAAAGATTTTCTACAAGCGAATAAAATATCCTTGGCCATGATGCAGAAGGAACTATACGAAACAGCACAGCGAGGTCACTCACATAAGCGAGAAGGTGGTTTGCAGGGTGGTGTGGGGCCAATGGCCATATTGAATCGTAAACTGGGTCAGGAGGATCATTTCGATTCTGGAGTCTGACAATACTGTGATATGAAGGAAGGACATCTTGGCCTTACCCGCAGTCTAACTACTACGTTAGTTACCTTAGTATGCGTGGGTCTGAATTTGTAATCAAGCTGCGGCTAAAATCGAACTGTTGTCTTTGGGAGTGGTTGATTGGCTAATGAAACATGGTAACCGATGCAATGATAGAATGTTATATTAAACCATACCCTGCGATTCACAGCTAACTAACATAATGATCGTTAAGGCTTCGCAATGTTGTGAATATTGAAAAGGAATATCAGTCCTAAAATTGGTTAATTTCAACATTAAGCACCCATTGCAGATGTTGTAAAGGGAATATAGTCAAAAAAACGTCATCTTCACACACAGGTCTTGATGGGCCTCTTTGTAATGGAGTAATTTCAAGCCGATAATTATCAACCATTTATATTTTAGTTTTTGTTTTTTTAATGAAATGTTAAGTAAACAATATGTGTACATTGTGTAAGGCGTGACAAATATGACATTTTCCCAGAAATGACGATAAACAAAGAGTTGATTAATATTATATTGGGTCGTTCGCAAGCCGAAGTTATGAATGACATGATTATGAAACCGTTCACCTATTATTTGGCTCCTGATATCGTGTTGGTTCTTGATGCACGCGATATTATTTAACAATATGTGTGGTCGAGAGCGAGACATAAAGTAATATCATATTGATACTGCACGAGGCATTAGCCGAGTGTTGTTTCAATATATTACACAATGTCTTTAGCTCGAGACCATTAAACTACTTAAAATACAGACACTATCCCGCACGTGCTTTACAATGAAATACGTCACGCGAGTCAAATAATTTATCTAGTACAGATAATGTACGATTGGCAAGTTCAAAGGATGACGTCACATCTGTATTTTAAGAACAATTACTACAGGCCAATCTTAGCCAAGGGTGAGCTAATAACGAAACGGTGGATGTTAGCTAAATAAACGAAGTGGATTGCAGTGCAGGCCAATATTATCTAATAACGAAGAAGTGGATTGCAGGCAAGGCCAGAATGATAAACAAAATATTCAACGTCTGTGATGAACTTTAAATTTTATTATTTAGCTCGATTTTTTTTTGGGGTTTCTTTGCTAAACATTGTTTTGTTATTTTGTAGATATTGTCTTTATTTTTGTGGCAGAACATTGCATGTATAATCAACTTACTTCACAACTGAACGACGACATCCTTTCCCCCACGACAAGGACAACAATCAAATATAAAGACCATACACAGCCAAAAGTTAAATATAAAGTTTAAGACAATACAAAATCAAATATAAGCCATACACAATCAAAGACCATACAAAATCAAATATACAAACCATACACGATCAACTGTTAAAGATAAAGTGTAACACCATACACAATAGCTACATAATTAAAACCACACACAATCAAATAAAAATGTAAATATTGAGTTAAAAACCATATACAATCAAAGTTAAGATATGGAGTTTAAGACCATACATATTCAACAGTTAAATATAGAGCTTAAGAGCATACACCATCAAAAGTTCGATATCGAGTTTAAAACAATACGCAATCAAACGCTAATATAACATTTAAAACCAAAAGTTACATATAGAGTTTAAAACCACACACAATCAAGTGTTAAATATCAAGTTTATAACCCTACACAATCAAAGGTTAAATATAGAGTTTAAAACCTACACAAGCAAAGGTTAAATATCAAGTTTAAAACCACACACAATCACATGTTAAATATCAAATTTAAAACCACACACAATCACATATTTAAATATCAAGTTTAAAACCCTACACAATCAAAGGTTAAATATAGAGTTTAAAACCTACACAATCAAAGGTTAAATATAGAGTTTAAAACCATACACAATCAAAGGTTAAAACCTACACAATCAAAGGTTAAATATATAGTTTAAAACCACACACAATCAAAGTTTAAAACCATACACAACCAAAGGGAAAATATGGAGTTTAAAACCATACACAATCACAGGTTAAAACCATACACAATCAAAGGTTAAAACCATACACAATCAACGGTTAAAACCATACACAATCAAAGGGAAATATAGAGTTTAACCCCATACAGAAATCAAAGGTTAAACCATACACAATCAAAGGTTAAAACCATACAAAACCAAAGGGAAATATACAGTTTAAAACCATACACAATCAAAGGTTAAAACCATACACAACCAAAGGCAAAATACAGAGTTTAAGACCATACACAATCACAAGTTAAGACCATACACAACCAACGGTTAAAACATAGCGTTTGATCCATACACAAGCAAAGGGAAAGTACAGAGTTTAAGACCATACAAAATCAAAGGTTAAATATGGAGTTTAAGACCATTCACAGTCAAAGGGAAAATATAGAGTTTAAGACCGTTCACAATCAAAGTGAAAAAATAGTTTCTAAAGCCATACAGAATCAAATGTTAAATGTATAGTTAAAACCATACATAATATAATTTAATATCTTACTTTTGATCAAAAAATAATAAATATAAATTTTCTTTTGGTAGATGTGCAGCGGATATATTTATAATGAAATCTTCTTATTTGCTTCTATAATCAATATCAAAACACTATCAAAGCTGGTTCGTTCCATGAACATCGGTGTCAAGGTGGTATCTAGCCTTGAGTCTTTGATTGAATAGTGTAAATTCATATCTAGAAAAATTACATGTAATTGCGCGTTTATTATCGTTAAATGTAAAAAAACAAAATGCTTGTTAGCTTTTTAACATATTGAGGTTTAACGATGTATTTACGTTTTTCTGCAAAGCGGAAATGGCATAACAAATGGAACGCTATTTTCGACCGATTTCCGGTTTGGCAACCAATCAATAACCCCTCACTGATTCTACACCATCATTAGTCAGAATTAACATATGTAATATTTTTGTAATCCCTGTTGTAAAGTCGTGCTATAATAATATTTTAAATTTTATATCTCACACAATTTGATATAATATGGATGTAGAATTTGGTCCAAGCAGCTGCGATTGTGTCTTATTCGTCCACCATGTAAAATACTCTACACTAGAACTTGTACCATAATTTAATATGTCACGTGTAAGGTAGCGTGAGGGATTCAGGGGATGTGCGCCGGATTATTCACTCTGTTGATGCACTGACATTTTCATCCAATCTGATTAAAACACACATCCTATTTCGTTTCGTTTTTTATAGTTCAAAATTTCTGTTTCCTTGTTTTTACTACACAAGGATCTAGAAGAGTTGTTTTATTACTCCCTCTGTAAGGGATTAGCCCATGAAACCGTCTGTTTTGGCGTGAGGTGCACGGAACTGTGGATAACCAACTAGACACGTCAATGCTGATTTGTTAATCACATGTCTGACGTCATAGGGTCAAAAGCCGCATGTGCGACCTTGACGCGACCTTCCACTACAACCGATCACATCGTCATGTACCAGAGGCCATCAAAAGTATAAAAAAAAACGAAACGAAATATAGATCTGTATTTTAATCAGATTGATTTTAGACCAGGGACTCCATGCAAGCTTAATCCTGCCCGGAAGCTCGACATCGTTGCTATGGGTAACAATGACGTGCTGAATAATGTTAATCTGATGTGTTATATCGTTTAGTGATGACGCAAGGTGTGTATATATAGATACAGATAACACTAATGTAATGTGGATGTTTTTTTCATTCTGTAAATTCTGACAATTACGCCCATTAACATTTAAATAAGCAAATCGTATTTTGAGACAGCACACTCGCTCCCAATCATTTACAACACAGACATACATTTGAATCTGCGCACTCAGGTTTTCAATATTTGGAGCAATATGACTTGCGTGTCACAACCACTCATATTTATATTTGATAAACCCTAACCCGGAGGGGGATCACGTGGCTAAGTGGGTAAGACGCTGCTCGCTAGCCTGGAGGTCGGGTGTTCGATCCCTGCATTGGCCGAGAAAGTTCATCCAGATTTTCCGGCATGGGTTTTCCTCGTCAGTGATGCAGGATGGAGGGCCTTACAAGGACAGCTGTCAAGGCGTGCACGTAAAACATCCCTTGGCAGTTGGAATTCGATATAAGATAAGAGTAGGCCGTTGCGCCGCTGCCCGGGCAAAATTTTCATCGTAGCACACTGCATGGCGTATGCCCGTCTTCATTAGCCCATGTTAGGAGCAGCACAGTAGGACGTTAAACCCAAATTCATTTCATTTCCTAACCCGCAGCATGTTGATAGAGATTCAGCTCAAGATGAAAACTATTAATGTGGCTATTTCAATTTATTATCCCAATACCAACATTTTTCATACTGTATTTTACTTTTAAAAATAAATCTACTTCGCAATCAGCCCTTCACTGACGTAAACCGATCAAATTATGTCGTAATCACGTCGTAAACTTAACCTAGTTCGTAATTAACCTATCCCCGACGTCCATGGATATGACGTATAAACACGACGTCAACTAATCAGATTATGTCGTCGTGATTACGTCATAAATTGACGCCATTTTCTCCGACAATCTAAAAAATTTCTAATCAAAATGTAACGTGGAATAAAAATGCGAATAATACCGTGAAAGCATTCCAGCAGATGAATACAAGTACATAAACTTTCTGTTAAATGTTTTCTTAAAGCCTTGATTGTCGGAGAAAGACGCTTCATCATGCCGTTGTCAAGGGAAAGGTTTATTGCGATCGAACACATCAAATAGACACCGCTTCCATTTTTCATCTGAAGCAGAAGTGTTATTGTTCTTTATGAGTTACTAAGATTGGTATTTAGATACGAACCACATGACAAGCTGTCAATTTGTAATGAAAGAAAATAATGTAGGTGTTTTTCTTATTGATTTCTGTTTTAAAAATGCATTATGTAAACAAAGAGCTGAATCGGCCTGACGCAGGGCTTTATTTTGGTTTTAAATGTTATATAAACTATTATTTAAACATTTATACACGTGGCAAGTTTATAATAAACTCTCTAGATCATCGGATGGCGGAAATTTAAACGGATTAAAACATTATCGACATTTAATGATTCAATTTAAAAATGGCGAATTGAGGCTAAGTCCCCGATGACAAGTACCGATGATTCGATAAAAAGCAATCTTTGTCACATCTTGTTGCAACGTCAAACAGAGATAACTTCGTTTAGAATAAAGTGAGTTTTAATATATTCATTTTGCATTATCTATTTTTGAACTATTTTAACAAGAATGGCCAGCTCTTACATAATGCATCTTCAATACAATCAAACCACAGACAATATTTATATTATATTATCATTGGATGACATCAAAATATAACATTATGCACTCTTTATAATAAACATGTTTTTATGAAAATTCTTGAGTTTGTGTAGCTTTTTTGGTTCGTGGCGATTCCCAAAAGCGGATTGGAGCTGACGTGCCCGTGATGTTCAAAAGCGTGGTAGGGTTGATCATGCATTTTCAACGGCGGGGTGGGGTAAGCAACAGCGGCGTGCCATAATGTTCAAACGCCGGGTGGGATTGACAATTATAGAATACAATTATGGAACAGCCCTGCTTCCAAATTCCATGACGTAAACGTCACACTATCACTTTATCATGTGACGGAACTAATTCAACCGGCGTATTAAAACGGTCATCCTTTATCGAATTCAAACTGTCATGGTTTATGGTGTGTGCATACCAAAGCTTTTCGTCCAATCCCAACAATTTGACGTTGTTCCTTATTTGTCTGACCCCCGTCCGCAGCCCTATCCTAGAACTTCTGAAAGGGAAAACATACGTTGTCGAACTCGGGAAATCCCCCCTACTGGTTAGCGAGTCCGCCCAATCCTGAAATGTGGACGTGGAAACAGGGGTGATGGCAACAAACTATTAGGTATAATACGGGTGCATTGGGGTAAATATTCCCCGGGGAGTTGTACACCGTAGATGACGAAGAAAGCATATTGGGTCTAACAGCACTGTGGGTTGCGTGCACAAGGACTCCCCAGAAAATCCTTGTTTTATGTATTGCTAGTATTGGATCCATTCCAGATTCATTAGTCCCGCAGTCACCTGCACACGGGCCGGAATTAACATACATTGTGAAACTAAGGGACGGTTTACTTCCCGGTAAGACGGGGGTCGGCTATAATATACAATGCCAGCGGAAAACCTGGTGATGCCCAGGTTATGCCCGTAGCTCCGAAACCGGAAGCTGGCCTATAGGTTACTCCCCGGTCCGAGCTACCCCTACACACACTAATTTTAGCCCCGGGACAGCCGTAGTGTTGCCACTAACAATCAGACAGACAAACGACTGCAGTCACAAATATTAATATAGAACAATGAAACTAGCGGACGGTTTTACGTAATAGTTTACAGCATGAATACGTGAGATATTTTAATTAACGATACGAATATAATAACTATAATAACGTGCTTCTTGTATTTACGTGTATAGAAATAAATAAAATGGCGACAGTGATATAAATGATATGAGTTATAATAAATGACATGGACCATGTATTATTCACTAGATAATTATATTCAACCCTGCAATACAAGTCTACATTAATCAACATCTGACATTTTCTCTTGTTTCTTTGTAATACGTGTACACGTCACGACAAATTTAAAAATCAAGAGTCTTCTTTAAGCGGCGTTTTACCAATCGACACATGGTAGAAAGACATAATATGGAACGACATTTCGTTGAAGATTCTTTCAATGTTGAGGAATTGGAACAAGAAAATTATGGACAAGGTTCCGAACAGCGCCATCTTGGAGAGAGAGAGAGAGAAATGGGGTTTAACGTCCACTCAACACAACCAGGTCATTTCGGGACTAACATATGGTTTCAATTTTATTTCAATAATTCGCTTGCACTCTAGACCACTAGGCCATCCCAACCCCCCGCGCCATCTTGGAATTTTGACTTTTCATCAATCGAAGCCAAATTGACTAAGTCTTATGTTAATCTTACTTGAATAGGCGAGTATCGTTTCTTTTTATTCGGAGATCAGTGGGTTGGATGGACGAATGGTTAACGCGTGGGCGTTGTTTTAGAAGGTCTGTCATTGAGTCAAATGACGTGGTTTCGATTACCGCGCTTGTACGTGACAAGGAGTAGGTTCCTGTGCCCAACCACGTCGGATTTCTGCGGGTCCTCCGGTTCACTCCAACTGCTAAAGACCCCTATGCGCAAGTGTATATTATTGAAATAAAATTGTAACATATGATAGTCAGTCCCCATTGACCTAGTTGGTGTTGAATGGACGTTAAACCCCATTTTCTGTCGCTCTCTCGTCGAAGATGGCCCCCGCCAAGAAGAAGACGAAACATAAGTTGAGAAAATGGTGAATATTCAAAGGCATTCGTTACAACATCGCGCCTGACGTGCGGCTGATTAAGGGATTGAGTCAACATGAACTTAGGCAAAAGTTGTCAATTTTACTAAAGAAAACACCCTTCATCTCAAAACATAAGACATCAAATGCAATGACGGATGCAATCAAAAAAATTAGTTGGCTTGCATATCCATGGTGTTTTCACTAACAAATGAAATGAAATGGGGTTTAACGTCCTACTCTTCTGCACCTAACCCGGGCTATTGGAAGAAGGGCATGCGCCATACAGTGTGCTATGAGAGAAATTTAGCCTGGGCCGCGGCGCTACGGCCTACTCTTATATCGAATTCCAACTGCCAAGGGATCGTTTACGTGCACGCCAGTGTGTACACGGAAACTCGGTTTTTCGTCATCCAAACGACTAGACAGCTGTCCTTGTCAGGCCCTCCGTTCTGCATCATCGACAAGAGGAAACCACGCCGAAAAATGTTTTCACTAACAAGTAAGGACAAATGTTTTAACACACAATATTTTTACACGACGTTCTGCAAACCCACTTTAATTGACACATTCCACTTTACTGACAGGGGAGTTGGGTAGCCGATTGGTTGGCGTTGCATTATGAAATCTGTCATAAAGTTAAGTGGTCTGGTTGCGATTCCAAGGTGCACGTGACAAAGAGTAAGTCCTGCTATCCAACCTCGTTGGTTTAACCAGGGTCCCCCAACTGCTAAAGACCCCTACGACACCAAGTTTGTGTCAAGTGGAAGTTAAACACCATAGCTCTCTCTCTCTTTCTCTCTCTAGAAACCACGGCAAAATCTATACAAAGATGAACGCATTACTGTACGGTTTTTTTACAGAACAATCAGTAATTAAACCAACCGACAAAGCCGCACACATAATAGTTAATACTGTGTTACTTTCTTATCATAAACAAGTCTTGTTATCAAGGCCCATTTCATCTACGTCATTACACTCAGATACGAAAATAATCCGGTTATAAAGGCAATGCAACACAAATGATCTATTATTATCCAATCAATAACCACTTCCGGTTTAAGCCCGTGACACGATATAAATGCAGATAACCTTCGGCGTGGTTTCCGATATTTAATATCATCTTTGTGAAAATATTATTGTTATAGAAGCTTATAAGGAAAAGAAAATGTCATTTCCGTCTTAGAATACTCGGTCACCATGAACCTTAGGGCATTTTAAAGAACTATAAACTACAGTGTTTATCTCTAGTTAAATAAAAAAGCGTTAGGTAAGATTTGGATAAAGAGTGGGTCGTTCTTTCTCAGTCTGATTAAAATACAGATCTATATTTCGTTTCGTTTTTTATATGCTTGGTGTCCTACACTACATGACGATCATACGGGCGACTTTTGACCCTATGACGTCAAACATTTGATTAACCAGTCAGCATTGATGTTTCTAGTGGCTAATCACATTACATAGAACGATAACAATTCTTCCAGATCCTAATGTTGTTAAAACAAGAAAAACGTTAAATGGCTGGCACCGAAAGTTGATTATGATCTTACCAAGTTATTAATGTATAATTAATAGTTTAGATAACTGTTAAAGCCTAAAGCAAGACCTGCAATTTAGCTCTTGCATATGTATGTTTAAAGTAATGACGTGTGATTTGCATTTTTCTGAAAATATTAAATTTCTCACGGTTTAATCCACGTCGATATGTAGTTCAACTTGATGTTACAGTGTTTTGAAAGTTGGTGTTCTGTGACATACAAAATGTCGATTTTCAATAACTGTCATAATTTAATTATCACTTTATGACATCACGTACTGTAAAGAAGTGTTATTTTCGTGGTCTTCTAAATTAGGAATATTAATATTAGTTTTTAAACGATCTATTTGAGAATTGTGGATCATCAAAAAAGAGAGAAAGAGAGAGGTGGGGGGGTAACGTCTACTCAACCCAAACTAGGTCATTTCAGGACTAAAAACCCACAAGGCTGGACAGGTGAGTCTACTCCTTGTCACGTACAACCGGGGAATCGAAACCACGCCAGCTGACTCAATGACAGGAAATCCAACCCAGGATGTGGGTGTGTAGATGGCCACCAAGTAGCGTATACGTCATCTGACAATTTGAAGTTTTTTTTAAAAGGCAAGCGTCTACACACAATGGACGAAACCATTCGCTTTGCGTCATGGGTTGAGATGTTTTGAGCCCCATTTCAAATGGAACAAATCACGTGGCTTCCGTGTAGTTAAACAAAGCCCAAAAAAATACAGCTATTAAATCTATTGTTAAAAACAGGTAGAGCTATGGAATCTATTGGTAAAGCAAGAGATTAAATCCATACGATGAAACAAAACACATAAACAAACTGTTAACAATCACAAATCGATGTAGGCTTAGAACAATGAATCTCGACCAGTGTGCCGCGCGATCTTTAAGTTTTTTTTTTCCTACAGCTAATGAACTTAATTTGAACCATATGATCTAATTAGGATCGTGTGGACATTACCCCCCCCCCTCTCTCTCTCTGACCCATTCATAGCAAATTCGAATTGCCAAGGGCTATTTTACCTGCACATGTTCAATTGTTCGTGCCTTGGCAGACTCATCGTTCTGCACCGCTGACAAAAGGGAACCACACCGGAAAATGCAGATGAACCTTCTCAGCCATCACCAGGATCGAACACGGGACCCCCCTTTCCCGAAGAGCGTCGTTCCAGTAGAGGGACAACAACAAGAACAACAAGAAGATGAGTAGCACTATCCTAACAAACTGATACCACCTGTCTTTTGAAGTCCAGGTATTTGCACTTAAACTTGATCGTGCTGGAATTTGTGAATCAAGTTTAAACGCCTGTAATGTAATCTACATGTGTTCTGTCCGCCTAATTAACTTCTTTAAGATAACCTTTTACAAAAAAACTTTAAACTGATATTCTATGGTAGAAACCCATCGATTATAGTATTTCACGTGTATGTCATACGGATACTGCTAATTAATAATAGGTATATTACATCAGATACGTAACAAGATAAGTAATTATAAACTGATATTTATAAATACATACTTTTATATCAAGTAATATCGCAGTGTATTAGTGAGTAAGCTGATGTCGTTCTAAGCTGAGAATCCTGGATTCGATCCTGGGGTTGGTCGAGAAAGCTTGCCGGGTTTCCGGTGCGGTTTCGCGTTCGGGTGAAGCAAAACACAGAGGTTTTTGCGCTATATAATAGGCCGTAGTGCCGCTGTTAGGGCAACATTTCCCCCACAGCGTAGCTCGGTTTCATTAGCCCAGACGTTTGACGTTAAACCTGAGAGATTGGAGTGCACGTAAAAGATCCCTTGGCAGTTGGAATTCGATATAAGAGTAGGCCGTAGCGCCGCTGCCCGGCAAAATTTCCCTCATAGCACACTGTATGGCGTATGCCCGTCTTCCATTAGCCCAGGTCAGGTGCAGAAGAGTAGGATGTTAAACCCCATTTCATTTCATTGTATTTCAAACCTGAGAGTTTGTTACCTTTTGTCTAATCGTGTTAGAATAATTTTGTAATACCCTTTTAGGAACCCGAGACCCCAGAAGACACGTAACCTATAGCCGGTTACCTTCTTTCATACCGGACGTGACGTAATATATTCTACAACACGTGCCATGGATTGTTATTTGTTAGTTAATACACGAACTAGTTATAATGGGTCTATTTATACAAGGATGTACTCAGACAAAGGGTGCGCGAGAGGTTAAAGTTCTGGTTTGATGGGTTTTGAACTTACAACGACACGATTCCAATATATCGTTAAGCCGAGCAAAATGTGATAATCAGGAACCCCGACATCTATTGTTAGCCTTGTACTTTACCTCCGCGGTCATTACTCCCCGCATCTATTGTTAGCTTTGTACCTTACCTCCGCGGTCATTACTCTCCTGCATCTATTGATAGTCTAGTGCCATACCTCCGCGGCCATTACCCTCTTTTAAACACCGTTGCTGTCAAAGGCTGGGGTTAGGACTAGGGTTAGCAAAAGATGGCGGACAAATGAATAAACACATGAAATAAAAACCAAAGTATTGCAAACATGCCACCCTATTTATTGTCTTACAAGTGAACATTGTACTAAACGAAAACCCACGAGTTTAGGCATGCGACGAGCGATAAAATATACCCCCCCTCTCCATCCCAATCGAACCACGCCATACCCGTCTAGGTAAACCCATTGCCTTCAAGTTGCGGTTTGTGTCGAATGGACGTTACACCCCATCTCTCCCTCTCTCTCCCATGTAACGGCAGAGCTATAGGACATTAAACCCATTTCAGTTCATATCCACAACAAAACCCCCATCCGCTATTTTGACCTCTCTCCTTCTCTGTACTCGAGTTGCGATCACAAACAAACTGTGCACATGACGGGAAGTGAACGTAGACCGTCTATATACTTCCCCCGTTTCAATGATGCAGGACGAGGGGGGGGGTCTGACAAGGACAGCTGTCTAGCCGTTCGACGGAGACAAAAAAAAAATTGAGGTCTTTTGTATATATTGGCGCGCACGTAAAAGATCCCTTGACAGTTGGAATTTGATATAAGAATAGGCCGTAGTGCCGCTATCCGGTCAAAACACCCCTCATAGCACACTGCATGGCATAGTCCCGTCTTCATTAGCCCAGTTTGAACGGGACAGTAGGACGTTAAACCCCATTTTATTTCATTTTTGCTGACAACACATCTTACGATTGTTGATTAGGGAACAGTTAGACGTTAAATCCCTTGTCATTTCATTTCATATACAAAACTTCGTAGATTTATCTCCTCGGGCGAGTTTTAATATGATTTGATAACTCCATGTCTGCTATTTCTACATGGTACAGATGCCGGATTCTATAAATATCTAGGTTACATAATTGTAATCTGAAGTAATGAACAATCTTACATGAGGAGTAAAAGACCACCGAGATAAAGGATACCATCGATACGAACCTTCTTTGATGTCGTGTAATAAGAGGTCTATCCTGGATCGTGCATCATGTAACAAAACGCAGAGAGTCCGATCTATACTTGATTAGCAAAAGATTTAATCATTTGCGAAACACCATATCGTTTGAACTTTAGTGATACGGATTGCCAGATCTCCCAAACAATCTGTTAATTTTGTATAAAAATTTACTGTTTTCTCGGGGATATCATACCGTATATATAAATTTGTGCCTTTTTTGCGAAGAAAAAGCTTGATATTGGGTAATACAGGATTGTATGCAATCTATAATTAGTTTGATGTATTAGTTACACGGCGCTCTATCGTCCATTGTGAACACGAGACGATTATAGAAGCCATTCTTCTTTTGTATGGTAGATTATAATGATCGACTGTGGTTTATATTGCTGACTGTTTCAAGGTAAATTAATTAACTTGGGCCAGGAATACACAGACATTGATTGGTATTGTATTACAGTAAACACACGGTGATGAATGTAACCAGCTGTGGCGTTGTCTAGGTTTTGACAGGTTGGTGAGCAGCCCAGGGCGGCTGTAGAGTGGTTTGGGAGGGATTCGGATGGTTTGGGTGTGGTTGAGAAGAGTTGGGGCAGGTCAAGGGTGGTTGAGTAGGGGGGATGGGGTCAGACAGGTTGTGAATGAATTTGGGCCGGTTGGGGATTGGAGTTAGTTCGTGGCGGCTTTGGAGTGGTTTGGGAGGGACTCGGATTGGTTGGGAGTGGTTGAAGGAGTTCAGGTTGTGGCGGATTTTTAGACCTGTTGTGAGGATCCAGGCCGTTTGGGGAGGAATTCATAGCGGGTGTGGAGTGGTTTGGGAAGGATTGTTTGGGGCCGGTTGAGCAGGTCGGGAGCAGTTGGGAGGAAGTTCAGACATGTTAGGGAGGAGTTTCGACCGGTTGTGGGGAAGTTCAGGTTGGTTTGGAGCGATTGTGGCGGGGTTCCGACTGGTTGTGGCGAAGTCCAGGCCGGTCAAAGGGGAGTTCAGGCAGATTGGGGAGGCGTCCATGTCGGTTGGGAGCGGTTGTGTAGCAGTTCAGACTGGTTGTGGAGATGTTCAGGCCGGTATTGTTCAGGTTGGTTAGCGAGGACTTCAGGCAGATTGGGGCCGGTTGTGGCAGAGTTCAGACTGGTTCTGGAGAAGTTCAGACCGGTTGTGGAGAAGTTCAGGCTGGCCAGAGGGGAGTTCAGGCAGATTGGGGTCGGTTGTGGTGGAGTTCAGTCCATTCGGAGCGGCCACATTAGGGCTGGAGTTGGATGTCTTACCGCTAGAAGCGTGTTTACCGGTTTGGGAGGTCACTTAGGAATTCTTTGGATTACCCACCACTAAACCTAACGGTGATCCCTGTGGTATGGGAATTCCGCATCCCCCCCCCCCCGTAACATATTCTCTAGAAGACGACGCAAATTTAATACACTCCATAATTACTGTTTTGTTTCTAGATTTAATCTGTACAATGATGAGGCTAATAAGAGATCTGCTGTCTAGACATTTCCCTAATATACAACCGTTTTCTAAAACTGAACTTTATTTCATACTTTTAAATATACGAGAACAACAAGGTGAAAATGTTTAACTGGGAATAAACAGAACATATCCCAGGGCAGCTGCTGGGGAGAGAGGGTGTCATTTTTCTTCTTTTTTTGTAATGTATCGAAGAGACATTTCCAGTCAAGGAGACACGGTAGGTATTGTGCCATTTGACCCAATAGTGCGATTCTCTGGTCCTGTCACCCCTTGTCAATAAGCCTGGAAAGAAAAATGTCTAATCATTCAAAACCGAGCTCCAGTGTACCACTGGCAACAGACCCCATGGTAGAACAAGTGTTGGTCGTTGTGTCGCGATGTGGACGAAATTGTCCCATAGCATGATGTATCGGGTTTATTTTAAATAGCACAAAACAGAAAAGGGTTATAACTAAATCTTAACAAAACTTTTTAGAAAAAATAGTACACAGGTTTTATCGGTCTGCTTTATACCACAACTGTAATAAATATCAATTTTACAAAAAAATCACTTAAAATATTGGTCAAAATTTAAGAAAACGCAATTTTCTATACCCCCCCCCCCCACACACACATACTTGGTGTGATAGTCGTATATGAGGCGGATAAGTTGGGTTTATTTGTATTGGTCTTGTTATAGACCCATTATAGATTCTTAATTTATAAAGACATTTCTCTTAATTAGAGTCGTTTAACGACGTTGTTTACAAAGTGGCGTCTTTATTTCGTACATGTCGCTAATTAACGTCTGACTATAGATACTCCGTTCAGTCGGCTGGAGTTAGCGTGGACATTGGCCTTTCGTCTTGAATGTCATATGTTCGAATCCTGACTGACGCAAAACCCAGGTACTGTTTATTGATTGGATGTATATGCATCTACGATGAAAGGGTGACAAGCTACTGTTATGGCCAAAGTGGTCTACTCGAATGTTACGCGTAGGCCTTGCAACAGGAAGTATCAAAATAGTGGAATCGGAGATTAACGAATTGTTAGAATGACAGACCTGTGATACCCGTGCTAAGTTTCTACTATATACCCATGTTTTGTCTGACAATCGTTAAATCTGATAAGCGATCGATTTGCTACGACCGTACTACATGAACCAATAACCGACCTTTCTGGCCAATGACGTAATCGCGACCATCTTAAAATTGTGACATATCAATATCATATCGACAAGGATCGAACGTACAAGCGGAGATTGTCGAGATCCTGCGTTGTAGCGGAGTCTTCCGTGATCAAGCGTACTAGTTGAGAAAACCGAGCGGAGATCTTCGAGATCACATGTACTAGCGGAGGTTGATGCGACCCAGCGTTCAAATGAAGATTGCCGAGATCTAGTGAACTTTCGGAGATTGTCGGGACAAAACGTCATAGCGCCTATTGACGAGACTAAGCGTACTGGCGGAGATTGCCGACATCATATGTAGTAGCAGACATTGCCGAGATCACGTGAACTGGCGGAGATTACCGAAACCAAACGCACTGGTGGAGATTGCCGAGATCAGTTGTGCAGACTGAGATGCCGCTGACTATACAACCAACCTTTACCACTTCTAATGGTTGAATGTTCGTGCATTTTTCAGAATCCAGTGATAGATATTGTATAACGACGACTCTGTCACTTAAAACATTCTCAGACAGGACATTGTCCCCTTACTTTTAATTTTGTATTTTGACTATACGACTTATATCCACGACTATGCTATTGATATCGATAGGGGGAAGGTGAAACAGCGAGACGGGAATTAAAATACTCTATTAGGGAGAAGCTGACCTTTAAGAGATATAATTATCACTCGCGCTACCTAGAATTGTTCTAGTTCTAACGTATTAATAACCATGCCACCATTCTGGTAATGGCTCTAACGATTTATTTGTGCCATTGAGGTATTTGCCGTGTGCGCTGTATCAAAAAGTCTGTCATTGAGTCAACTGGCATGGTTTCGAATCCCCGATCGTACGTGACAAGGACTAGGGTCACCTGTCCGATCTCGTGTGTTTTCTACGGGTCGCCCGGTTTCCCCCACTGTTAAAGACCCCTACGCGCAAGTGAATTACCTAGTTTGTATCGTGGACGTTAAATCCCATTTCTCCCTCTCACTCTGTTTTGTTTTGCTGTATTTGCTCTACAAAGACGAAAATCGATTTATTTACTAAATTTAATAATTCAAACATACATTACGCAAGAGCTAAATATGCCCATTGCAGGTCTTTCTTTAGGTCTGAAATATTATCTAAAGTATTAATTAAACATTAATTAACTGATCCAAGCTATAATCAACGCCGTAACTAACCGTTTCATTGGCTAATCCCTCGCACCATCCAGAACGACGGTTATATAACAACTCTTCTAGATCCAAGTGCAGTAAAGGCAAGTAAAACAAAATGTTGGAACTAAGTTAAGAATGAAACGAAATAGGATCTGTGTTTTAATCAGACTGAGTTTCCGTCTGTTTTGTTCTTGATCTATTTTTATCGTCATTGAGAGGATGTCGAATGTTGCGAAATTTTCATTTCTTTATAAAGAGGGAGAAATGGGGTGTAACGTCCACTCTACACAAACTACGTCATTTTGGGACTAACATATGGTTTCAATTTTATTTCAATAATTAGCTTGCGCCTAGGGGTCTTTAGCAGTGGGAGGAAACCGGAGTGCCCGAAGGAAACCCACGAGGTTGAGAAGGCGCTCTTTATAAATAATGACAGGAGATTAACCTTTTTTTGGACAGAAATTCCTTTTAGATATTCCGTCCGGTCCGATCTGTTTCACAGAGAATTAGGAAAAGTCTTTTAATATCTCTGTCAAAGATGACTGTCTTCAACATGTGCAATGACATCACACAGCGTCAATCATTGGCGCTTACATTGTTTACAAGACGCAACTGCTTCGGACAGAATGATGCCTTTTATTCATTTTAATACCCATTTACTCCTATTAAATTTTTTTTTAAGAAATAGTTTTTAACTACAAATGCTTCAAACGTCTTTAATTATTTTTCTATTACATAAGTAAAAAACTATTTTATAATTTAATTTGTCGGAGGAAAAAAGTTAATATTGGGGACTCATTAAGTCGCGTCGATGTCATCCTTATAAGTGACTGTAGCGGCCTAGCAAATATTCACTGCTGATTCGTGTGATTCCGGTCAAGAGGGAAGGAAGAAACGATCCCTACAATAATGTTCTGAAACTTTGATAATGCGTCTGCAATTACACGACACAGTTCCCAGCGTATGCAAGGGAGAAAACTCCAAGTGACGGAAAGCGAGTTTAAAGCAACTTTAAAATATTCAGTCTTAACTTGTGATAAGATTTTTTTCTGGTTTGTATCATGTGCAATATGTAATAAGAAAGAGAGAGAAATCGGGTTTAATGTCAAATTGAACACAAGCTAAGGGTTTTTAGCAGTGGGAAGAATCCGGAGGAAACCGACTAGGTTGGACAGGCCACCCTAAGTCTTGTCACGTTCCAGCGGGGAATCAAACCCACACGACTTGACTCAATGACAGACCTTGTAATATAACGCACACGCGTTAAACTTGAAGACTCCCCCCCGCCCCGCAGTATGAAATGACAAATTTGCAATTAATGACCATGTTATTATGCGGTGATAATCTAAGTCCTTGCAGCGCAGTATAACCCTGCTTATTGTCTGGGTAAAATCCACACATTACACGTGTAAACATGTAACCATAGAAATAAAAAGCCCGAGCGGTTCATGTGTAACAGGACATATTGATGCGCCGTTGACCAAATATCAAACATGCCATGTTTCCGGTCATCCAAGCGTTCGGTACTAATTCCTTGGGTTTTGGGTTTTTTTTTAAAAAAATAAAACCCAATGATTGTATATTATATCTCAAAATAACTGAAGTATCGTAATGACGAGACATTGAGCACCATTAGAAAAAAAATGGGGGGGGGGTATAGTGGTTTAAAGCGTGTGCGTGAAATCATAAGGTCTGTCATTGAGTCAAAAGGCGTGGTTTCGAATCTCCGCTTGTAAGTGACAAGGAGTAGTGTAGCCTGTCCCAAGTTCGTGGGTATTCCCCAGGTCCTGCGGTTTCCTGCAACAGCTAAAGACCCTAACGTGCAAGCGAATTATTGAAATAAAATTGAATCATATGTTAGTCCCAAAATGATATAGTTTGTGTCGAGTGGACATTAAACTCCATCCCGCTGTCTCCATTCCATATGTCCTGGGTAAATGGAGATTAGATTGATCAACACAGAGTTCATATAAGGGGAAACAACTCTGTGTATTTGACCCGGTCTAAGAGTAGTACTTCTCTCCACATTCACTTCAATTTTAAATCCATGAAATGTCTTGGCAATTTAACACTTTTTTGAACATGTCGACGATTTTAATCTTTATCACCACAATGAGCCCAATGTCAGAATAAGGGATTGACCATTTCGATGTTTCGCTAGGCTTGGTCAAATCTATTGGCAACGACGTCATTTTAGTAGAGATCAACATAATTCAGTAAACTAGGCAGCAAATTCAAATACTCTTCTTCAATTCTAACTCGAAATAAAAAGCAACAGAGATATACGGTAATGAAGGTTCGGATTATAATTAGTGGATATTCCCTTTAAGATGGTTAACATACCTACTCGTGCAACTGCACTCCGTAATGACCTGTGATCAACCGAAGTAGAAGTATAAATGAAATGAAATTGGGTTTAACGTCCTATATTTAAATCTGCTTTGTTATTTTTACCTATTCGGAATTTGAAATAAAATATAAAAAAATCCAATCATTTTCCTTACTCCACTGGAATTCCGGAAAACGTCTTGGTTTTAAAGAAATAAAATGTTGAACGAAGATAGATTGTCATCTCACAAGACAAATTAAAACATAAAATGCAAATAAGTCGAAAAAGTAATTTTGTTACACAATCCAAGTACCCACAACAAATAGCGCTCGAATCCGCATACAATTTTATTTTTGCAGACAAAATGTCTTTTATTTCCGTCGAGATTTATAATCTGTCTCATGAAAAAAAATTCTCTGTTAATTAATCGTTTAAATATCAAATACGACATGTAATAAGTACTCCATAAACATCTCACTTCTAACATTTATTACCTATGTCGAGTTAAAAAATATATATATAATGCGTCGTTTCTGAATATTTCTTTAGCATAGAGTAAAAGAATTGTCACGCCTTAAGCCCAGTTAACACTATGGAACTTTTGTTTTCAGTCGTTACCCAACATCAAGTTTTATTAAACGCAAAATTGGATAATCGAGACTTTGTTGATTATCGTGACAGCTGTAACAATGGCAATCAAGACTACAGAGATTTTAAAATAAGGCTTCTCGGTTTAGGGTGAAGCAATTTCACTGAAATTTTCAGCACATTCCATTTATACCATCTAGTTTGTATCTGCCAGCCAAATTTCCCGGTGTGGTTTCCCCTTGTCAGTGATTCAGGACGGAGGGCCTTACAAGGATAGCTGTCTAGTCGTTCGGATGGTATGAAAAACCGAGGACCCATGTACACATTGGCGTGCACGTAAAAGGTCCCCCGATAATTCGAAATAAGAGTTGGCCGTAGTGCCGCCGTCCGGGCAAAATTTCCATATAGCACACTGCATGGCGTATGCGTATGCCCGTCTTCATTAGCCCAGTTCGGAGCAGAACAGTAGGACGTTACACCCCATTTCATTTTATCTGCGAGCTCTTTATCTAATCGTCATAATGTAGGTATGTTAAAGTTTAAATGCAATGTTGATCGTGTGAAAAATTTACCAAACCAAACTTTGTGTAAATTGTTTTAATGGCATTTAGTAATTGAACTAGAGTATACTTGTCATAATTCTATGGAACACCACAAGGGAATAAAAAATCATGTGATCACCAAAAATGTTAATGTAATTTACAAATAGAACAAGGGAAGGGAAGGCAACCGAGACAAAATGACACAAGAGAGACAAAAGTATACAAGGGAGACAACCTGAACAAAATGACACAAGAGTGACAAAAGTATAAAGGGAGACCACCTGAACAAAATGACACAAGAGGGGGCAACCTAGACAAAATGACACAACCGGGACAAAAAGACACATGGGGACAGTCGGGACAAAATGACACAAGGGAAGACAACAGGGGGCAAATGACACAGGGGAAGACACTCGGTGGCAAAATGACTATATGGAGTAATGTTATCACATCCTACTGATTCCTTTGCCACTTTAAGCTAGCGATTAATCAACAAAATGAAGCATCTGCTATGTACTTATAGTCACCATCAAGAGTCTTAAGCTACTAAACACTAAACTAAAAGCTTAATAAACAAATCTGAAGTTTTTACGACCACCAAGACAACACTTGTATAATTTGTATTTATGATATGTTGACAGGTATGTTATTAATGGGTGTATTTCTACAGCTTTTTAACATATATACATACAACACATCTACAACGGGGCTAAAGCATGTTACACATAACAATATCAACCACATGGTTGTTTTACAGTAACGCGTATGGTACATTTTTGTTACTTTGTCACCTGACATTCCAGAGAAAGGAAAACGAACTTTTAGTAACTCATTCAGTTTGTAGCAAATGACACCGTTTTAGTAGTTTGTAGTAAATGGTACCATTTTAGTAATCCATTCAGTTTCTAGTAAATGATTGTTACTAGCAATATTGTTATTAGTAGTCCACCCAGTTCGTGGTCAATGGTTCAGTTGTAAGTACTCCATTCAGTTTGCAGTAAATGGTTAATGTCACTAGTAATCCATACAGTTTGTAGTAAATGGTTGCTGTTACTAGACCATTTTGTTTGTAGTAAATGGTTGTTGTTAGTCAGTAATCCATTCAGTTTGCCGTAAATGGTTGTAACTAGTAACCATTCAGTTTGTAGTAAATGGCACCGTTTTGTGTAGTTCACCGAGTTTGTAGTAGATGGTACTCTTGTTAGCAGGTCATCCAGTTTGTAGTAAATGGTTAAGTAGTTCACTCAGTTTGTAGTAAATGGTTAAGTTGTTAGTACTCAACCCAGCTTGTAGTAGTAAATAACCATTCACAATAAAGGTTACATTCCTATTAGCAAATTCCCCCGAGGGCGAATTCGCGTGACAGACAATGGGTTTTATTGTGATGCAAACCATTCACGATACGAAGGAAATGATAAATAGGCTTTCACAAAAGAATATTAATTTTATTCAAATGTCTTTTCTTTTACAAAAATCTGACATATTGTTCATAAGCCATTACGGCGCATACAATAAAAGTTTTCCGAAAAAGAGTTATTAAAATCATGAGAATAATCATTGAATTAAACGATAAAATGTCATTAATGAGATTTCGTGTAACAAATATCAATTTTAACCACGAACATCTCGTAAATTTAGCAGATCTGACATCTTGTGAACTCTATAAAAGAAAAGAGCGAGACCTTTGTTTGATTTTTCTGGCAGTAGGGCGACAAATAACTACCTTATTTTAAAAGACCTGTTATAGCATATAAGGTGAAGCACTTTTTGGTCGAGGTAAATATATATTCATTATTTTGTACTTTGATTGAGTTTCATCTCCAGTTTATTTTTATAATTTATATAATAGCCTGAAGACCGCCCAATCTGATTACAATACTAATCTATATTTCATTTTTATCCTTTCTATGCCCTCTGCTACATGAAATTCTGGTCAGTTGGAGTGGGAGATCGCGTTACGGGTCACGCGAATGGCTTTTGACTCTATGACGTCAGACATTTGATGACCGAATCAACATTGATGTTTCTAGTATGGTGCCCACAGTTCCGTACTCCACAGACCGTTTCATTGGCTAAACCCTCACATCAAACAGAACGCGGATTATATTGTTTCAATTAGAAGTTAAAGGCGCATTAAGTTTTAAAGATGAAGTCACACGTACAATGTATGATTTGGAATAAAACACATTCAAACTAATTTATCTATCAACCGTTTGCTTCAAATCACCCTCAAAACGTTTTATTTAAAACAAAAAATGCACCTTATGCGGTAGAACTGTATTTTCAGCAGATTTTTTTGTCATGTAACTTGATTGAGGGAAGGTCCGTTTACAGATGCTTTTGGTGTTACTTGCCTTTTTATCAAATTCTTGGTTCTTCTGCCAACGGCTTTGTCTGCTGCTTAATCACATGTAAACAGCTCACTGCTCCCACGATGGCTAGTAAGATTTGGCGTCACTAATTTCCATATAGACCAAATTTTCGGAGTTATCTACCCCATAAATACTTACTTGGGAATGTATCTTTAATCCCAAGAACCAAACAAGGAGATAGTTCCTCTTATAATTATCACTTCAGGTAACCATGAAATTGGTACTGTTGCTGATTTTAGTTGCTGTTGCCAATGCCGCCAGCAATAATGAAGGTAAGTGATGTAAGGCATAGATTTTACTTCTGACGTAGGTAAATATTGTAGTCTGATTAAAACACATGTCCTATTTCGTTTCGGTTTTTTTAAAGTTCGAAATTTAGTTTTACTTGTCGTTACTACACTAGGATCGGGAAGAGTTGTTTTATAACCGGCTTTCAGTATGATGTGAGGGATTAGTCAATAGAACGGTCTGTTACGGCGAGTGGTTGGCGTGCGGTGCATGGAACTGTGGGAAACCCACTAGATAACATCAAAGCTGATTGGTTAATCAAATGCTGGACGTTATACGTCCAAAAAAACTCTGGTATGACCTCTGACGCGACCTTCCAATTCAACCGGCCAGATCTTCATGTTATTCGATTGCAATTCAGACAGACACCTGCAAAATGAAATTGAATAAGTAACACCAATGCTAAGGATGTGTTGTAAGTTTCTAATCATTTAATTTTAGTACATGTTATCTTTTTTAAATTCTAATTTCAGAGACCGAGTCAGATTTATTCGGTCTACCGGAGTCAGCAAACAGCCACAATTACAACTTCCCACACAGAGCGTACCCAATCTATAACTATCAAAACTCGAGAAACCGATATAACCCATATCAAATAGCACAGCCCCAGAACTACTTCTTCAGTACCAAATTTCATCCACAGAGGGCTGTCAGAAATTATAACAGTGTTCAAAATTGGAGAGGTTTTAACCCTTACCTAAAGAGGAGAAGTTATAACCCTTACCAAATAGCACAACCTAGAACTAGATGGTTGTGGTGAATACCGACAATCTCATCTGAATTGGTTAGATCTCTTGAATAAGAACTGGTTCATTATAAAGCTGATAGTATTTAGTACATACACCGTGAAACTGATATCGTTCACATGGGAGAGATAGAGAAATGGAGTTTAAGGTCCACTCGACATAAACTAGGTCATTTCAGGACTAACATATGGTTTAATTTTATATCAATAATTCATTTGCGCGTAGGGGTCTTTAGCAGTGAGAGGAAACCAAAGCGAAGGTTCCAGAGTAAACCCACGAGATTGGACAGGCGACCCTACTCCTTGTCACGTAAAACCAGGGATTCGAAACCACGCCAGTTGACTCAATGACAGACCTTTACTTATGAAATGTTTTGCTGTTTAATCATACAAGTCGGTACCTATAAAAAGTGTTTAAAGTTGTACGGGAGTCATTAAAAACAGTCGTGTAACTGTAAACAATACCATTTATAGTGTGGCTTTATCTAAAATACTATTGAAAACACAGACAATGCTCACTACTACGCGGGCGCAATAATCCACAGGTTCGCTAGTCTGGGGGTTCATTAGTCCATCGAGTGGGTTGGGATGGCCTTGTGGTCTAGAGTGCCGCGCTTCGACCTCTAGCTGGCCGGTCACCTCTGGCTTGCGGCTGTGGTTTCGAGCCCTGGTGTGAGCGTATGTGGCATGGAGATAGGGGCACCTTCTCAACCTCGTGGGTTTCCTCCGGGAACTCCGGTTTCCTCCCACTGCTAAAGACCCCTACGCGCAAGCGAATTATTGAAATAAAATTAAACCATATGTTAGTCCCTAAATGACCTAGTTTGTGTCGAGTGGACGTTAAACCCCATTTCTCTCTCTCTCATTAGTCCATCGATATCTATTAGTCGGGGGGCGGGGCGAATGGTTAACACATGCGCGCTGTATCATATAGTCTGTTACTGAGTCAACTCGCGTGATGTCGATTCCCCAGTAGTACGTGACAAGGAGCAGGGTAGCCTGTCCAACCTCCTCGTGGGTTTCTCTTTCCTCCGGTTTCTCCCACTGCTAAAAACCCCTACGCGCAAGAGAATTATTGAAATTTAATCGAACCATGTGTTAGTCTCTAAATGACCTACTTTGTATCCATTTCTCTCTCTTTAAGGGGGAAACGGAATTATTGGCCCGTTCCCTGTCAAATCAGATTACTTAAGCTTTTACATTTTTATTTAGTTACTGTGTAGATTAATAAATTATAACACAAACTTATGGAAAACAGTTACTGATGTATTAAGGCAAGGTTGCGGGAAGACCCTTCGAAACGTCGCTCAAATAAATCAGTAGCTGTTTTCCATAAGTATGTGTTATAATTCACTAAGCTATTTCATTCGACTGCACTGGTCGAAAGAACAAGAGACACAAAAAAGAAGCATTTTATTTTATATGATGAGACTTTGTAAGATATTAATGTTAGTGTTTGCTCTTTAGTAAAATAAATAAATAAACTCTATTGTCTTCCAGTTCGAGCGAGGGTTCAATTTAAAGCTCTTGTGAATGTGTTTAAATCAATGTATCCTGACACTGCACCCAGTTATTTAAAATAACTCTTTGATTTCTTTACTCCCCGACGATCCAACTTTCGTTCTTTCAGCGATCGTAACATATCGAGGATTCCAAATTATAATAAACGTTCTGGTGAATATGCATTAACCACCAGAGCAACTAAAATGAGGAATCCTCTTCCATCCAGAGCATTAAGACTAACTTTTAAAAAAAACATATATTTTAAAATAGTTTTTGAACTGTTTTGTTGTGAATGAGCTTAGACACGCTCATGTGTAACGTAATGCTACATAAATCTCCAGGTAGTTGGCAATCGATAGTTAAGTGGGCAAGACAATGACTCGCTAGTCAGGAGGTCGCATGTTCGATCGCTGTAGTGGCTGAGAAAGTTCATCGAGATTTTCCAAAGTGGTTTCCACTTGTCTGTGGTGTAGGATGGAAGGCCTGGTACCGACAGTTGTCCATTCTTTCGGATGGGACTACGAATATATTCGCATACACGTAAAAGATCCCCTAGCAATTGGAGTTCGATATAAGAGTAGTCCATAATGCCGCTGTTCGGGCAAAATTTCCCCAATAGCACACTGTATGGTGGATGCCCGTCTTCATAAATCCAGTCCGAGTAGGACAGTGGGACGTCAAACCCCATTTCATTTTTACTGACAACACACCTTACTATTATTGATGGTTAGGGAACACTACATTATTTCATTTTCCATTGTGCCCCCCCCCCCACCAGTCAGTGATGCAGGACGGAGGGCCCAACAAGAACAGCTGTCTAGTCGTTTAGATACGTAAAAGATCCCTTGACAGTTGCAATTCTACATATAAGTAGGTTGCAGTGCCGCTGTCCAGACAAATTTCCCTCAAAGCACATTATATGGCGTATGCCCGCCTTCATAAGCCCAGTTCGGAGCAGAACACTAGAACATTAAACCCCATTTCATATCATTTCTGTATTTACTACAAAAACTTAATCGCACGTCATATTTTTTCAAAAGGAGATTGTGAGGATAAAATCGTACACCACTGTAAATAAAAGGAACCAAAGCGACAAAATATATGAAGCGAGAAATTTAAAACGATAAAAAGGGGCGTAAACTTTTTAGTAGGTCTTTATAGTGTTTTATAGCCGACATTTAATGTTCCATTACTGGTATAAAGGCACTGTTAACTGCGTCTTGCTTCGAAACATGAAATGAAATGAAATGGGGTTTAACGTCCTACTCTTCTGCACCTGACCCGGGCTAATGGAAGACGGGCATACGCCATACAGTGTGCTATGAGGGAAATTTTGCCCGGGCAGCGGCGCTACGGCCTACTCTTATATCGAATTCCAAGTGCCAAGGGATTTTTTACGTGCACTCCAATGTGTACACGGGACCTCGGTTTTTCGTCCCATCCGAACAACTAGGCAGCTGTCCTTGTCAGGCCCTCCTTCTGTATCACTGACAAGGGGAAACCACGCCGGAAAAGCTTCGAAACATAAACCTACACAGCTCTTCTTCTCAGGCCTTCTGTCCTGTATCACTGACAAGGAGGAATCATGCAGGAAAATCTGGATGAACTTTCTCGGCCACCGTTACCCCTTAGCCCGGATGGAGTAGCAAACCACCGTGTCCCCCTAGCCAACTACGACGTTAAACCCCATTGTATCATTAAGTCTCTACAACTTATAGAGCATGTACCATCACAAACGATAAAATGAAAATATGCAAACAAGTCACATGATAAAGTAGATTTATTCAGGTAAATGAGGTATTAATCCATCACATACATTATAAAAGTCAGCCATTTTCAAATCTTACTAACATCCCACATAAAGTTTTGTTGATCAACAAAGCATATCTGGAGAAAGAAAGAAATGGGGTTTGTCGTCCACTCGACACAAACTTTGGCCATTTCGATAATTTGCTTGCACGTAAGGGTCTGTAGCAGTGGGGGAAAACCGAATAAATCCCACAAGGTTTAACAGGCGACCCCACTTCTTGTCACGTACATCCGGGGAGTCGAAACCACCCCAGGTGATTCAATGATAGACCTTATGATTTAGCGCGCACGTGCCAAATATTCGGCGATTCTCTGAAACTATGAATACAGTCATTTGAATACTTAACACAATGAATGTTTATTTTGTTATATTGGGGTTGGGATTTAGAACACGGGTTGGTTGGTCTAATGGTTACTGTGTGCACATGAAACCATAAGATAAATCATGGAGTCAAGTGGCCTGGTTTCGATATCCGGCTTGTATGTGACAGGGAGTAGGGTCGCCTGTCCAACCTCGTAGGTTTGAATAACTGGTGTTAAAATTCGATTTGTTTTTTTTTACTTCAAAAGAACTGTACTACCAATGATAGAAATTTCTGATATTGGACCATTGTTGCTAGCTTGTGGAATTATCATCGCTTGACTGTGGTCGATATTATTCCAAAGCGTCAACACAGTATGTCGGTCATGGCCATACAGATAATAAAATATGGTAATAATTATTTTCTTTGTCCCCTTCGGTTTCTCAAACCAAACGATTATCCAACGTGCACGTGTCACGTAGGTTGTTAGCTGTGCTTGCATCATATTCAACTTGTCTTTTGAAGAGTTCACAAGCTAACTACGATCTACCTCCACCGAATCCCTTCAAATTCCACCTGCGCAAGTCCGTTTATGCACATTGGTAGAAATTAAATCAAAGCTTACCCTCATTTATTTATTTCACTACGTTGCTGTCCCGGGGAAAACTAAATATAAACATTTTAAATTTTTAAAAGTATAAAGTTCATATATTTTGTGTCCCATTAGTCACATTTCCACCACGAGCCACCCAGGTGTCAAAAATTACGAGTGATTATGACAAGAACAAACACTTTTATTACACAAATAACAAATTTACAATTTGAGACTCGTGCAATGCAGTTCTTTATGCTAAACAAGGTCGTTTTGACGAATTTTTGTCACGGATATGTACGGCCGAGAATATATTAGATGGGTTACAGACATTGTGGTGATTAACATTCATGTTAAATGCTGGAATTAGATTTTTCTCATAAAATCCAGTAGATTGACAACTGGACACCCCTTGGTGATACTTGGAGACCCATTGGTGATTATTTTATTTTTTGTGGAATAATTAATCAAACAGGTGAGACAGATTCGTTTTATAATAGCTTTTCGTTTTTCCCATCGTCACAAATGTGTTTTTGTGAATCTTAAAACAGGTCTGGTCCTTTAACCGACTAGGTCGAGCCATTCATCAATTTGTTGTTTATTTGAAAAAAAAGACACACTTCTCTTTGTTCAGCTAGCCCAGTGTTCCTGTTTATACGAACAGTTCGAGACCACCAAGCACTGCCCAGGTGACCATATTTTTTAGCAAGCAGCTCCGGACCATCAGCTATTGCCCGGGTGGTGTCAACCGTTCGAGTTCTGTCGATTTCGACAATTACACACTCCGTTTCTTGATAAAAATTATAATTAGGATTAAATTATGCGGTCCGTGATCGCAATACACAGGTTTCAAATTATGCTGTCTGTGATCGCAATAGACGGGTATTAAATTATGCTGTCAGTGATCGCAATATACAGGTATTAAAATATACTGATCGATATTTATAGGCATTAAATTATGCCGTCCTTGGTCGCAATACACAGGTATTAAATGCGATATGAGGTTTTACGTCACACCTCCCTTCACGTTCTAAGGTGTACAGATGCGGATCTCTGTCTTTCGGTCGTGCACGACTGACAACGGCCTGTATTGGAAAACGGGGTTAAATATAGGGGAGTGTGACATAATATAACTTGCGGTGTATCCTACGCCTAGAAAAACGAACGGCTTTAATACTATTTGATTGTGTATATCTGAAATACATACGACCGACGCACATTATAGTGCCAAGATGGAAGCCTCCACGAACAACCATTCGCAGACGCTGTCATTGAAGACCACGTTAATTCTATGAATTGTAAATGTTAATTTTGTGAAAAATCATTGGAAGAATAGAGAACATGATGGGGCTGTACGAATTGTATAGTCCTAATGGGTGCAAAGGAAACAATGCTGCAGACAAACCCATTGTTTACAATGTAACATGTTGTTGACCTCATGACCCATTGACGTCAATGTTATGACCTGTGATGTGTAGATCACGTGATATGGATATCATGGCTATTGACTGTGTCGGAGATACTTCTCCACAGGTAACGTGTCTCAGATGTTCAGAATGGCGTTAACCAAACGGTCCTAAATCTTCAATGTTTCAGCGGAGTTATCTATCGCTAGAGCTAATTAAGGTCATAAAGTCTTGAGCCGCGTTCAGTGTGTGTATCTATCGCTAGTGCAAATTACATAACAAAGACGAATGAGTAATCTCGGCTCCCATAGAGAAGTTTACCGTTCGTTTATCTCTGGGAAAATGCACCGGCCATTAATCAGTCTCAATGCGGTTCCTGGGATCCTCCCAAGTTCCCCTGTTTAGCTGAATTTGTTTAAATGAAATGTCCCCGATTTCTGGAAAATTAGACACCGGTTTGTTGCATGAGTTAAATATTAATGATCCATGGAACGTTTTCCACATATTGTCATCAAAATTTCATTCGAAACAGTCGATTTGATGATTTACCAGGAAGTTTTTTAGTACGTAGTGTGGGTGATTCGGCATGGGCGTAAATATGAGCAAGTTATGACGAAACGCGAATTTGAGCAGCCATCTTGGATCTTTGTGAAGCGACCAGCGGACGGATACACCACGTGCCATCCAAAATGACCGACGAGTTTTCCCGGAGATAAACAAACTGTTAACGACTCTGTGGGACTAGCCGGGATTTGACCCGTGTGTTCATCACCAGTGAAAAATAACGTATTAAAGACTGATGTATCTTCAGGGTGCGTATTTATTGGAAAAACCCTTTCATAGGGACGGTAAAATTTGCCTTAGAGAAAGTTCCAGAAGGATTTTTGTTTGTGATGTAAATGGTAATGTTTATTTAACATTTTCTCTATTGTTTTGTTTTTGTCATTTTAAAACCTTTTTTACATTGTAATTTCCAGTTTTATTTGGTAGGTAAAAATGAAAGGGTTGGTATTAATGGTTTTAATAATGTCCATGTTGAATGATTCTACGAAAGCCCAATACCCACACTACCAGCAGCAAGGTACAGTGCAGTACCATCATAACTCAGGTACAGTAATATTCACAATTTACTATAATACTTTACTGGATACTAGCTCTCTTTGTTGGGTTTAAGACAGGTTATGCCTTTAAGAATATTCCTACGATTAGACGAGAGAGGGGGGGGGGGTAACGTTCACAAGGCACAAAGGTCTTTATCAGTCGGAGGGGAACCGGAAGACCCAGCGGGAGAGAGAGAGTTCCACAAGCTAAGTAATTCAGATACTAGCACATGGTTCCATTTATTTCAATACTTCGCATGCGCGCACGGGTCTTTAACGGTTGGAGGACCCAGCGAAAACCCACGATTTGACAGGTGACCTATTTCTTGTCGCGTACAAGCGGGGAATAGACACCACGCTACCTGACAAAACTTGTGATCCAAAGGGCATAGGTTATATTTTCGCCACCCAAACCCACGGTTACTTCATAGTCACACTGCTGCAAAAAAAAAATGTATACGGTTTTATAAGGAAATGCTGAACAGATCCTTACGGTACCCAGTGCGTTCCGTATTATTTTATTGTGATTTACTCGATTTAATCTCGGTCTAATGATGTATCTTTATTAGTGCAGGTCAAACAAAACCTGTTTAAAGACATACAGTCGCGTGAACGTCTTTGGTCATAGAAACATTTCCTGTCGTCGCTGAGCTAAAGAGAGAGAAATGGGGCTTAACGTCCACTCGTCACAAACTAGGTCATTTTGGGACTAACGCTGAGCTAAAATAATCTGGTTTAATTAGCACGAAATCCCTGTTAGTTTGCCCCCTGCTGCGTATTTTTATTATGATGTTATGTTAATTACAGAAGTGAACCAAGCGTTTGGTATAGCAGATCCAGTGGAACTGCCAAGCGAACCATTCCACGAGACGTATGAACCAACCTACCGCACTCCAGTACCACCTGGTCACGCCATCAATAGTGATGGCTACATTATTCCAACCAGCCAGGTTGTTCCTAACCCTCGTCAGCAATATGGCGCCAGAAGTCTAGCACCTGTTCCAAATTATGGGACCAACAACCGCCCAATGGTTAATCCAAATTATGTCATGAACAGTCCGCCAGCGATCAACCACAATTTTCCAATGAACAGTCCGCCAGCGGGAACTCCAACTTTCGCAATGAACCGCCCTCCAGCGGGCAGCCCGAATATTGGTATAAACGTTCCTCCAGCAGGCAATCCCAATTTTGTAATGAACAGACCTCCAGCAGGCAACCCCAATTTTGTAATGAACAGACCTCCAACAGGCAACCCCAATTTCGCAATGAACAATCCTCCAGTGGGCAACCCGAATGGAATGAACAGTCCTCCAGGCGGCCTACCAAATAATGGAATGAGCAATCCAAATTATGCTATGCATAATCGTCTTGCTTATGCTAATCGCAGAAACGTAGCAAACATTCCTCCATTTCAAGTTGGTGGAAATCCATATCATGGCCAAGCACCACCAGGGTACATGTCACCCAGAGCACCAAATAGCGTTCGAAACAACCAGCCTCCTCAAATGAATCCCAGTTTTGCGGCTAGGATTCCATATTATGGAGCTGGCAATCCGAGAAACTACGGCGCGGACATCCCTGCAACTAGTATGGATACTAAAAATATTAACACTCCGAACAATGGTGGCTTGCCACCACCAGCTAATTACAATATTGCCCCAAATATTGGAAGCAACCCGATCCCCTACGAAGCTATGATGCCTCAAAAACCACCAGGCTACAGTGCCAACAACCCTTTCAAATACGGCGACAGACGTCGGGGTAGTTCTTTCATTCCATCTCCACCAGTTATGAAAACCCCAACGGCAATATGGGGATGAATTTGTATTATAGTTTCTGTGAAATATTGTAGATTAAACAAATAAAATATTTTAAAACGGTTTCGTGAGACAAATGGCAATTAATTAAAACGAAACCGTGTAACAATGCTTCAAAGAACTAAATCTGCCTATTGCAGGTCTTTCATTCGGTCTGAAATATTATCAATTAACTTATCCAGACCATTATCAAATCTCGATGTCATCGAAAGCCTGTGATATTTACTGGATTAGAATTCGATCTTCTACTCTATTGTCACTGATGATTATTTTAACAAAAAACTGGATAATCGACTGTTTGTTATCGTACTAACTTTAGTAATGATGATCCATGTTTTTCTTGAAATTCAATCGCTATAATTCTGGTTTCCGTACAATCAATGTAAAGTTTATTGATCTATACTATTTAAAGTTTACAAATCTGTAATTAATATAATGATTTGATATGTATCCACTAACATCGATGTGAAGATTTTATACAGATGTGCAAGTGCTGTTCACCCGTTAATATTTCTTGGCGGTGATAGTTTTAAATGTTGCTTCTGGTGCATCCATGCATAACATTCTACTTGGTATCAGATCAAATAAGTATTGAGATTTTATTACGACGTCACTCTCGTTCAGTGGCGAGTCATAACAGCCAGAAACCGTTCCTAATGTTCAATCGGACCGTACTATTGGTTAGTATGTCTCAACGTTAACTTTTAAGTCGCTGCTGATAAAATTCCAAAATAAATGAAGCATTTTCACGTAGATTGATGCAAACATTGTATCGTAGCTAATGTAAATGGTAAAATAAATTACGACGTGCTAGCATAAAATGTGTAAAAAGTGACAATCCAGTACGACACGCCCATGTAAATTGTTTTATATTTGTCTTTATTGTTTTCCCTGTGCTGTAACCCGTCGTAACTTACATTGCTGGTTTTTATCAAATAAAAATGATAAGAGAAAGAAAGAAATTGGTCCTTAACTTCCACTTGGCACAAACTAGGTCATTCCTGGACTAACGCATGGTTCAAATTAATTCAATAATTTGCTTGCGTGTAGGGGTCTTTAGCAGTGGGAGGAGAGAGAAATGGGGTTTAACGTCCACTCGACACAAACCAGGTCATTTTGGGACTAACATATGGTTTCAATTTTATTTCAATAATTCGCATGCGCGTATCCGTCTTTAGCAGTGGGAGGAAACCGGAGTGCCCGGAGGAAACCCACGAGGTTGAGAAGGCACCCCTATCTCCATACCACATACGCTCACACCAGGGATCGAAACCACAGCCGCAAGCCAGAGGTGACAGGCCAGCTAGAGGTCGAAGCGCGGCACTCTAGACCACTAGGCCATCCCAACCCCCCAGCAGTTTGAGGAAGCTGAAGAACGGGAGAAAACCCACGAGGATGGAGGCGACCCTACTCCTTGTTATATACAACTGGGGGATCGAAAGCCCGCCGGATGACTCCTTGACAGACCTTATGATACTGCCCGCAAGTGCTACCCCCCCCCCCGGGCATACTTAGAATCTTCTTGACTAACATATGGCAGCCTTAGCAAGGTATATATTTATTTTTTTATTATATTTTGCGTGTATGGGTCTTTAGTACTGGGAAACCCCAAAGATCGCCATAAAGAAGCATGGGCCGAACCGTATCGTTGAGATCGAAATGAAATAAAATGGGGATTAATGTCCTACTGTTCTGCTTCGCAGACGAGCAAACGCCATATAGTGGGCTATGGGTGATATTTTGTTCGGGCAGTCGCCCTACCTACTCTTATATCGAATTCCAACTGCCAATGTATACTCGGGACCTCAGTTTGTAGTCCCATCAGAACTGAAGAGACAGCCAATTCAGGGATTGAACACCCGATCTCCAAGCTAGCGAGCCAGCTTCTTGGCCCCTTTACAGAGAACCTTGTGTTGAGCACTGTGTCCTTTAAGAAAAGATGCTTTCTACATTCAGGATTCTGCGACTTTCAGTTCAAGAGTTATCTACCTTTGTCCAAGAAACCCTATGACACGACACATTCCACACACTTTTAAAATATCAAGTCGAATTTGATGATCATATACATCCCAGGAGGGTCAAGCTGTATATCAATTTCTCCTATATGGTATCAATGCATGTATATCTGGTATCATCTAAATGTAAGTATGCCGGGTTTCGGGTGGTGGGTCTGGTTCACGCCCAAATTGCAATACCCCTCAACTAGTCTAGATTAGCCCAAGAGAGTACCACATGAAATTCACACAGCAGTGTACTGTACATCTTCAGGTATCACAAAACACTCTTGACAGACATTTCTAGTGGTGGGGTACCCCTGGCAGAGCTATGTAATTGCCAGACATTTGTAGTGGTGGAATATCGTACGTCTTCTCACGGACTTGATGAGAGAGCTATAGTGTGTGAAATGTCATCGTGACATGGAGTTTCGTTTTTTGGGGGGCCTATGTAACACGTGTTACAATGTTGTAAAGTTGACAGTTAAAGGATTTATCGTTGGCCAGAATCAACTTGACCATCATTAAATTAAGGTAGTTTGACAAGAACGACAATTAAATATATATGTGCGTGTTTATAAAGCACAGAAAATATTACTTTTCTTAGAAAATTGCGCTCTGTTACCAAGACTTGTACACCCTGGGAAGTTAACGTTTCAAGTCAACATAAAGTTAAGCCCAGAAGATACACAACTGGGTTGTGATATATTCAATGATTTCAACAAGGTAAGCGAACTTTAAATTTGAATCATCGATTGAATTGGCCTGAACAATTCTTCTCTGAAGTGTAAATATTTTCCCTACCCAACTACCTTTAGAATAACGTGAAGTGTGCGAGATTGAGCAATCTTCAAATATTTTTGCTACTATCTACTGATATTTTGATTTACCCATTACATGAAATGAAATGGGGTTTAACGTCCTATTGTTCTGTCCCGACTGGGCTACTGAAGACGGGCGTATGCCTTACAGTGGACTATGAAGGAAACTGTGCACGGACATCGGTGCTAACCTACCCTTATACCGAATTCCTTTGCCAATGATTCGTTAACGTGGACTCGGTTTTCGTCCTACCCCAACGACAATACGCTGTACCTTACCAAGCTCCCAGTCCTGGACCATGCCGGAAAATGCTCATAAACTTTCTTGGTCAACACAGGGATCGAACACGGGACCTAGGATAGCGAGCCACCGTGGCTTCCTGAAAATGTTATATTTTCCAGAATATGCAAACGAGGCACAGAATCTTTATCATTTATTACCTGGAAAGGTTTGAAGGGACTTTCTTTATGTATTGGAAGATTTGTTAATTTTCTCAACCCCTTTCTCCCTTTTTGAGAGAGAGAGGGACTAGTGAGCATTCCCCTTTCCGTGGACCTGTCGGCTAATCTACAATAAAGTGTATAAAAATAAAATGGCTGTATTTCAGATGATGATGAAAGTAGTTTTGCTGTTGGTTCTTGTTGCTATGGTTACTATACCTATAACACGTGCTGTAAAACGAGAAGGTAAGCCACCAACAAACCAGTAGGCCTCGACCATTTTGGCCAACGACACACGTGGCTAAATATATACGGGCCTACAACTGTAAACACAGAATAGTTATATGCACATAGAATGATCCAAACTAAACAAGCCATCAGTGGGGCTGATGTCCCCCGCCGAAATCCCAAAGTAAATAGATGACATATTATTTAATCGCGCATTTATTTTTTTCAAACGTATCGAGCAATCAAACTGTAGACGAAATGTCATCCAAAAGTGTTTTATAAAGAAAATTGCTAAAGCCGACGAGAAAAATGAAAATGTACCCTAGTTAGGGGCCCCCCTGGCCAAGGGCCCTCGTTTCCGAGTCAATCGTTTCTAGTCAAGGCATTACTGTAATGAAACTATAGTTTCATCACTCTCACTTAATTAAAACTAACGTTATCGTGCCCCAAAGCATCAACCAATCAAATTGCTTATCTCTGCTTACCCTAAGCGGAAAATGCTCATCTTCGAACTCCATCAAGGCATTGACCTAATAAGCATATACACCATGTTTGAACATTTTAACTCAATTAGGAGAGTTATTGTGTTCCAAAGTCTCGACCAATCAAATTGCGTATCGCTCTACTTACCCTGAGCAGAAAATGCTCATTATCGAACTTAGTCAAGGTATTACTATAATGAAACTATACACCAAGTTTCATCACTCTCACTTAATTAGAACTAAAGTTATCGTGTCCCAAAGCATCAACCAATCAAATCGCTTATCTCTGCTTACCCTAAGCGGAAAATGCTCATCTTCAAACTCCGTCAAGGCATTGACCTAATAAACACATACACCATTCTAGCTCAATTAGGAAGAGAGTTATTGTGTCCCAAAAAGTGTGACGGCAAACAGACGGACGAACCCATTTTAATAGTCCGCCGCCTTGCGGGGGACAATAAAGAAAAACGCAGTAATGAACTTAGTAGTAGATACCAGAGAATGCACAATTGGAATCACGTGGTTTTTCACATTTTCTTGGTGTGCCGTTCAATTTTCGCGGTACACTTAGGAAGATCTCGCGGCATACTGGTTGAAAATCACTCGTAAAGACCATCAAATTTGACACTTGGTCTGTATGTATCCTCACTCTTCCATCTACACTTATAATGTGTTAAACTACACGTTTAATTTGACACCGATGGGTACCAGAATCTCGCGGTTGGAGAAAGTCATCGATACCGAGAACAAAAGGATCCAAAATACATAATATTTAACAAAGGACACGGGTCAGACATTTCCGATCGAAAAACAAATAAAACTTGACATTAAACATTCAATAAATTGTTATTCATATTAAACATTCAAATATTTTTGCAGGTGTCTTTGGTCCGATGTTTGGGTTTGACTTCAATCCGTTTTTTGGATTTGGCGACGGTCATCGCATGTTTCCGGATGACCCAAAACGGCGAATGGTTCCGGATGACCCAAGACGGCAAGGTGAAGGTGGTTTTTGGTTCGGATTCTGACAGCAGAAGTTTTGATATTTAAATGGTTATTACTATATGAATAGATTATAAACGTAGCTAATAACTAATACCACTTTCCTCATACATCTAAATTTACCTAGAACTTAATTCTATGGGATGATTGTTGTTAAATTCCTATTATAATGTTTAAAAAATGTAATCGATATGTATTTTCTATATTTTATTATGATCATCTGTAACGAATACAATAATCACATTTAGATCTATTTTATATTCTTTGAATATACAAAAGGATGATATTTTTGGAAAAAATGTGTGTTACGTGAGCCCTCCACAAGGAGATGTATCGATCAATGCCATTTCCAGGGATAGGAAACAAGAATCGTTAAGGAGCTAACTCGCTAATATATGGGAGTTAGAAATGGACACAAATGGATCGCAACGCATATAATAGTGCATATAACTTGATTTACATTCAAGGAGATATGACGACCAAGATCACAATACTCCTGAAAGAATAACCCAATCTTACATCTGTTTTTCTTTTGCTATCAGATTTTGGGACCAATGAAGTCAATCTTGGATATTTCAGTAATACCCTTCAAACAATTTGCTTCCCTGTCAGCAAGGGGGTGGTTGGGGCTAGCACAACTGATCAACGTATTTCCACAGGGGTGATCAAACGAAATACTCAAGTACGATTGTGTCTAATTTAATTTAATTGTAACGACTGTTACATAGGTAAGATACAAGAAAGTCGTATTAAAAGGGAGTAAGTGCCATTTTGGAAGACAATGGCCCTGCTTGATTTATCCATACCGGCTGACCACAGTTCGGCAGTTTCCCCGGCGAGGTTACTTGATTTAACTCCCGACAAAAGTTCGGCCGCGGCGTACGCCGAATACGCCGCTTTGTCGACAGCGGCGATCACCGGCCCAAGATGGTGAACATGTCAACCAGATAAAATTCACGTTAGATAGGAATGCCATTAAACACGAATATTAAAGCGTTAAAATTAAACTAAATGCTTTGAAGTTGAATTAAGGCTTCGTAAAACCACATGTCATTTATTTCTTTTCGGTAATACTACAAATAATAATTGTCTGTTTATACTGTTTTTATACGCCCACATTGAAATGTCGCATATTGTCGTCGCCCCCGTTATTGTGGGCGCTCTTGAGGCCAAAGTTAATATATCCGATTGACATTAAATTTATACACAGTGTTTAAGGTCATGAAACGAAGAAACGTGTGAATTTCAGCTATTTCCGTTAATTACCAGCGGTATGGCCCTTGATCACTTCAAAAATTCTTCTTGACACTCTAGAGGTCAACGTTAATATCCGATTGACTTTAAATTTATACAAAGTGTTAAATTTCCGATAATAAATGCCAAAGTTATGGCTCTTGATGACTTTGAAAAATCTTGTGGACGGTCAGGGGCCAAATTTATCATCCGATTGACTTCAGATTGAGGTCTTGAGACGAACAAGTATATTGATTTTCAATGAATTTTGTTAAGTGAACAGCTAAATCCATGATTTTAAATGTTTCGTATACTAAACGTTAGCATGGGGCAGAACCAAACAAGTTTTAATGACTTTCTCGTAACTACCTAATGAATTGTTACTTTTAATCAGATTTTAGTGTATTATAAATGTTTCATAACCGAAAAAAGTAAAAATATGCTACAACTCTTGTCGACTGCCAGGACGATTTAGCTGTTGTGGGCGTATCTTTCGTTGCCTGGCAACCTATCTTTATTAAAACATGTCATGTAACCTGTTTAATATTATCCGACGCCAAAATTTTTATCAGTCGGGTCACTTGATTTGCTCCGATACGGTAACCTGACCGGCGTACGCCTTGTACAAACCGGCTCGCCTATCGGCGGACAAATCAAGCAGTCCCATTATTATTGGATCGCTAGCCGTGATGTCGGGTGTTTGATCCCTGCATTGGCCGAGAAAGTTCATCCAGGTGTTCCGGCATGGTTTACACCTTATCAGTGATGCAGGATGGAGGGCCCGACAAGGTCCCGTGTACACATTAGCGAGCACGTTAAAGATCCATTGGCAGTTAGAATTCGATATAAGAGTAGGACGTAGCGCTTCTGCCTGGTCACAATTTCCCTCATAGCACACTGTATGGGATATGCCTGTCTTCATTAGCCCAGGTTAGGTGCAGAACAGTATGGAGGTTAATTCCAATTCGTTTCATTTCGAAATGGGTCAATCAGACCTCGGGTCTAGATGTACCATGTCAATGTGCAGACGCGAAAGAGCTCGTTTTAGCCACAGCGCACAAAAGCTTGGCGCAATCTGGTTGCGACCCCTCTGAGGTTTTTTTTCCCGAATAGCGTGGGCAAGTCAGTCGGGAACTGGCTGTGCCAGGTTTCTAATCTTTCACGACAAACGTGTTATTGGGACACATGTTGCGAGAGAGAAGGGACACAAATTTCCAAAATAAATTAAACTTGAGGTATTTACATTATTGGTTCACCTTAAACAGCACAATTCTTCCATTGCAGACACTACAAGTGGTCCATTACCTTTACTCTTAATTTTATTGGATCTCTGTAACCAAATGTGGGTTGATAAGGCCACAATCATGCCATTCCTAAACTGGATAACGATCACACGAATCCTACCAGCTATGATCCGATCGCTTTTAACTATGTAGCTGCATTTGCAAAATCATGAAGGGATTAATCAATCTAGGGCTTGTTTGGTATCATGCGTGCATCAATCCTATTACACATTTTTAAAGTGGATTTTGGTCCCAAAGCGGTACTCTTGGCCATCTCGTCGATTTAAAACGTTCGTCGGCACACTGTCATCCAGAAGCAACAATTGTCGATCATGAGAAAGCTAATATCACATTGAAATAAAGTAGCATGCGCGACCACCAATAGTTCGCCTACTGGAAGATCAGCTATGAAGGTATGACTGGGATCAATATTTTCTGACCAAGTGAAGTATTTTTTATCTTCAACGTCTTTTGGAAATAAAATAATCACTATCCTAGCGTGTCCTAAGCCCGGTACAAATGGCGTTCTTTATGTTGATGACTTCAGATGTCCTAAGGTTCTGATGACATGCGCATAACTGGTGAATTTACGTCAACAACGGGAAACCAAATGAAATGGGGCTTAACGTCCTACTCTTCTGCACCTCAACGGAAAACCCCAAATGGAGTTCTTTATTTCGACATCCAAAACTATTTGCCCGGCATTACTGTACGAAACGAGGTTTACATCCAGAGCCAGATAACCTACGATAACTTTAAACAATTTATTACTTTCATATCAAAATTTATATATTACAACTGGCAACACCAGATTCCAATTCATCTTAATTTGAGGCACTACTGTAAGTTGGCTGTTTAACAACGGTTTCATCCTTTGCAGTCCCCTGCAAAACACTTAACACGTCTCTTCTTTGGGACATTTGTTTGTCATTCTAAATAGCATTACTTCTATTGCCGGTTCGCTCTTTGATTATTTGCTCCGGACATCCTGCACGGTAAAACGCGTAGCAGTAGTAGACACCAAAGAGTGGTTTGTAAAGTGCCGTGAAAACCCTGCGCTCGACATAATTCTTTAACAATGCCGTAACGTTTATGATGTCCTGGAACAATCTGTTTCACAGAGAATTACTTACGAATTAACTCTGTCACAGATGACTGTCCACAACATGTGCATTGACTTCACGCGGCGTAAGTCATGGGCTCAACGGCTCGTGCGTTGTTTACATAACACCTAGCTGCTTCGGGAAAAATGATGCATTTTATAAATTACTCATTTTAAAACCCATTTACACCAAATAAATATTTTTTTTTACTACAAATACTTCAAACGTCTTTATTTTTCTTATACTTCCAAAAAATGTTTGAAAATTTAATTTGTCGTAGTAAAAAAGTTAATATGCCGAACTCATTAAGTCTCGTCGATGTCATGTTTATCAGTGATTGTAGCGGCCAAGCGAATATTCACTGCGGGATCAGTTTGGTCCTGGAAGTACATGATGTCCTAGAGGCATATTTGCATACCATATATTGGATTTGGGGATAGAAAGACGAAAGTGAAAACTACCACGATTTCTATTAGGGGGCAACTTCCTGATGCATGAATTAAAGATATTGACGGGGCATTTGTCTGCAGGACTGGAAATATTTGCATAAGCTCGAGTGGAATGGGGATCTATTTTCTGACGCCTAATGCACCACTGTATTGTTTTTTAACTGACTGTATATTGAACATAGGGGATATCATCATCGTCTGTCTCATAGCAAAATTCTGAAAGCTCAAATTTCTGTTTCATCACCGCCTCATAAACCAAAATTTATACCAATTGTCCCAAATTCTGTGTCCAACATCATGGAGGGAGAAGAATCCCCGAGACTCTTGTTACGTAATCGGCTTTCTTTTTGTAAATGTCTAAGCCCCATTTACATCTCGACTGCATAATATCATCAACAATATTTTTCAGACGCTGAATGTGAGGGTCGACGAGCACATTTATAATTCTGCCATTAACATTTAAGTGCCTTTGTATCGCATTAAGAATAATAAATCTGCTATCCTGAAGACAAAAGCAATGTGTTCGTAACATCTTCACATCTCTTTGGTTTGTCACCAGCATAACCATAATACACGCATTTTAAATATGAATTGTAGTTCACAAAAAAGACTTATTTATACATTATCTTATACACTGTCAAGTTATAACATGAATTTTTTCTTGCTCTAATTATTCCCCGGCTCAGGAAGTGACGTCAATGGAAAAACTCTGACAAAATGTAAGGATGGTCTTTTGTGTTTTAAAGATCAATATCTTGAAAAAAAACCCCTCAAACTCAGTTTGAAGTATCAAATTAAAACTTAAAGGACCAATCCCGATTCCCCGAAAAACTGCTTAATTTTGTGTTAAAATCCCTTAAAACCCATTACCTAAGGTCGACCAACTAACCCGATATTTGGGAAACTCTTGTAAATAACTTAAACCTGACAGTCTTCATCTGGAAATGGAGACCGTTATTATTATACAGTATCAGGATAAAACCAGACTTTTTTCTACAAAAATTAATATATAGACCTCTCAAGAAACGGGAATCGATTATCAGGCCACCCAATGAAAAAATTGACCCGAAATCTTAAAAGGGTTACGTGTCCGGATAAGCAGTGTTGACGTTCACGTCCAAACGACTCAATATTTTGAGCTGAAATTTTGGGACAAGGTAAATACACCATGCCTCTATATTTTGATCCATAAATTTCATAAATAGTCGGACTTTAATTGTTGAGACTCTGTTCTTATCGGGTAGTCCTTTTAACTCACTTGAGGCGTTTCCACAATTCCTTGCGCTTATTTGGCAGCAGTTTCCTCTTCTACAGTAGAAAAGAAAAAATCAAATGCATTCCAGTTCCCACCAAATTAATATTACATTATCTATTGTGGATTTATAGTAAAAACATAATTCAATATAATAGGACATATCAAAGACCTACTTATTTCATCCCAGTAAACGACCTGCTATGGCCTTAGGTCGACAATGGGTTATCAGGAGTCTTAAGTTTCATCAAATGCAGTGTCTGACCCAACATTAGACTCCAGTACTGGCAGTAGTCCACATCAATACGATCTTCTTCAACACACTAACAATTCACAGACAGTGTAAGGTTAAAACGCATGACACCAAAAGCAATGAGTTCAGAAGTGTGAATGCACATACCTATGGGCTTTTTTATACCCTACAACAACACATGCACGTGCACTCTCATAAAAACAGCCCAGTCGAGTTTGGGCAAGTTTACAACAGATTTTAAAAAATGTGTTGCAAATTTGAAATCAGCAAATACACTTCTCATACATTTGTTCGTATCCCAATCCAAGTTTCTGTGGGTATCGTACATGGGTCCTTCCATGTCAAGTGTGGGCCAGGAGTGGGAAATTGACACCCTCAAAATCAAATCTGGAAAAATATATGTTATTGTACATGTAAAAATATGTTTTCGAAACAAAATATGTATCAATAATTTACTCAAGTTTCAGATAATATACAGCTCATTTGGTAGTCTTGAAGAACTTTTTGTGTAAATGATGAATCTGCAATCAGATTACATGTGAGCGATAGGGTTCGCATGCTACTTTGAAAGCCAAAATTAAATTGGTGTAATGGTACATTGTATGGATTTTGTAGTGCTCCAGAAGCTCTACAAAATCCAGACAATATACAATTACACCAAATTTTTATACGACCCCATTATGCCGTCACCCCTGCCTGCCTGTGTGTGTGTGTGTGTGTGGTTCACCTACAGGGCGCGATTCTTCATGGATTTTCTTCAAACCTTGTATACTTATTCCTTATACCCCAAGGAAGATCCCTGTTGTTTTTGGTGCATGTCCGACCCCCCGGGGCAGAGCCACACCCATTTCTAGTATTTGTCGTCTACAGGCCACATTTCTTAACTTATAATCTTGAAACTTTGCATACATATTTTTTGTACCCCAAAGAACATCCCTATTGTTTGGGGTGCATGCCCAACCCCTAGGGACAGAGCCACGCCCATTTTTCTTTTTGTGTGTCTTTGTGTCGCCTACAGGGCGCAATTCTTACTGGATTTTCTTAAAACTTTGTATACTTACTCTTTATACCCTAAGGATGATCCCTATCATTTGGGGTGCATGCCAACCCCCAGGGCAGAGCCGCGCCCATTTTCTTTTTGTGTGTCGCCCACTGGGTGCAATTCTTACTTGATTTTCTTAAAACTTTGTATACTTACTCTTTACACCCTAAGGATATGTGTTGTGTTTTGGTGCATGCCCGACCCCCAGGGGTAGAGCCACTCCCATTCCTTGTATTTATGTGTTTGTCGTCTACAAGCCACATTTCTTAACGTATCATCTTGAAACTTTGAATACTTGTTCTTTGTACACTAAGGAACATCCCTATCATTTGGGGTGCATGCCCAACCCTCAGGGACAGCCACGCCCATTTTTATTTTATGTGTCGCCTACAGGCCACAATTCTTAATCGATCATCTTGAAACTTAAAATACATATTCCTTATACCCTAAGGATGACCCCTTTTTGTTTTGGGTGCATGCCCGACCCCCTGGGACAGCAACGCCCATTTCTTGTATTTGTTTGTCGACTACAGGCTGCATTGTGAAACTTTGCATACTTATTCTTGGTACCTTAAGGAAGATCCCTATTGTTTTTGGTGCATACGCCCATTTTCTTTTCGTGTGTCACCTACAGGCCACCATTTTTTTATACTTATTCCTTATACCCTAAGGCTGACCACTAGTTTTGGTGCATGCCGGCCCCCCTGGGACAGAGCCACGCCCAATGTTTTTGTGTTCGCCTTCAGGGTGCAATTCTTAACAGATCCTTTTAAAAGTTTGCATACCTATTCCTTATACCTTAAAGATGACCCCTATTGTTTTTGGTGATTTCCTAACCCCCAAGGGCAGAGCCATGCCCATTTTTACTTTGTGGCTGTGTGTGTGTTGCCTACAGGCCCCGATTCTTAATGGATCGTCTTTAAACTTGGGATATGTATTCCTTATTGCCTAAGGAAGCCACGCTCAATTTTTGTGTTTGTCGTTTACAGGCCGCAATTCTGCATGAATCAGCTTGGTACTTGGCATTATGTGTGCCTTATAGCTGGAAGGCGTCCACTATTGATTTTGGTGAATGTCCCGACCCCAGGGACAGAACCACGCCCACTTTGTGCCTTTAGCGTCTGAAAGCCACAATTCTGAATGGATTATCTTGGTATACTTATTCCTTATACTCTAAGGACGGCAACTATTGATGTTGAGGCACGACCCTCAACGCTAAACAAACCAAATGCCTGGCCTTCTTGACAAAGTACCATATCAATCAAAGCAGGAATGTGGACGTATATTGTAGCGTTAGCGTTATGTTTGTCGGTTTTCATGGCCAAGAATCACGCGAACACTACCAGATCTGTAATCTACACATAAAGTTACAAAGTGTCTATAGTCCGGAGTCCCACTTCAGTGTTTGTCCGCTATACACAACAAACTTCAACAATACCTTTATAACTCTGTATTCACTGTAAATTCTCTGGCGACATCCATTCATTCCTACGACTTAGGAATGCCTCACAGAGTAGCCCTGTCTACTGGTTGGGTCTCGGACCACTTTTACCACATTCCTCCCCGTTCTCTTTCGCGAGGTCTAGCCTCTCCCGGGCTACAAAAACCAATTTGAAATTATCCATTCACACACCATACAATCAGGCGACGGTATCTAATTTACACCGCAACATTCACCCAGACACGCCCTTACACAAACAAATATATACACTTCCCTTCCCTCAATCTACGACAAGTTGATGTCCACCCATCTCCCTCTCCTCGGACCCTTCCCCACCCGAACATAGATCATTTCGCCCAACAGGGGGCGACCTGATAAACCCGAGAAAATCTCCTTGCTGAGCCGGGGTTAACAAATTAAGCATTATTTACTCACACACCTCCAATAAGCAGGTGCGTTTAATGGGAGTAGGGTAAAACGGTCCCCGGAATGAGCCATCCAGCCCTCTCGCATATGGCTCTTAAAGTGGCCCTAGGCATGATTCTGAATTTACACCCGTCGGGTAAATACCCCCCCCCCCCCGATTAAATTTAACTACCATGGTAAAAGGAGTCTCCGACATAATTCTGCGTTAGGCAGATAAAGCTTCTAGTCTTTTGTCAACCACCTCAGGTGAATAATCCCCTTTCCCCCAGAAGTATGGTGGCATATCTTTTCCTATCTTCAGCACATATTTGAACATTTTCAGAAATATATTATTGTTTCGCTTGTTGTAAGATAACTAAAGCATGTTCGGGATCAGCAATAGTGTCTTATCTTGTGGCCATTTCCTTTTCTACAATTTCCCAAGTACAATTCTGGTGTTCGGTTAAAAATATATTCAAAAAATCAACCACAGTGCCTTTTCTGGATTAATAAGCCACATATTAAACCCTATCTGTAGCAATTTCAGCCAAAAAGGAATATTTTTCGAAACTTTTTATCCAGTTGTAGGGTACCCCAAAAAGACAACTGAAGTTGTAGACAGCCCACTTAATTCCCCAGTTGAATTCTGAAATAAATTTGCAACTTCAGGATGTTCAGCCATAATCAGCAATTAACAAAGATAAAAGCTAAAGTGCCTTTTCAACGTGTAGATTTACTGGAGAATTCTGGCGTCTAACAAGAATGCCCGAAGCTACATAGGACTGGATCACGCTGTGTCTGGTTCACTGATTCACTGCAGGTAACAGAAGATCGGCATAGTCGATAGACCTTTATTGAGAACATGGAATAGACATAGATCGGGAGGAGCTCTATTTCAAGTCTGAGTTACTGACAGTATACTCCGGCTTATAAAGCATACGACAATTAAGAAATATGGTACTGGAGGTATCATCATATTTGGTATTGTTTATTTATGAGATTATAGTATCTGGAACAGCACTGCATATTTCCTTTGGAGTCTCGAAGTTCTGCCGAACACAGATAATGTGTAGCTTATAAAGAACATATCGAATAAATTAGGTGTTTAATGAGGTCGTGCCTTAAAAAGGGTTACACAGAGTTGGTACGTCTAATATAATATAATATCAAAATTAGCAGAGGTCATTCGTGTGTAGCCCGTAAAAACATATTGAATACATTAGCAGATGTTGCATAGAGTTGAAAACATCAATCAACAGAGTTCCATGTAGATGTACGGTCCAATTTAATCACTTTGTCACAAATTATCAATAGAATCACCCTGATTATTTATATAAGAAATAGCAACAGTGTTTTCAGACTGGATACAAACGCTTAATACAAACATGATTACATGGAGACTTAAAAGCATAGATTATTAGCAAAAGTTCTAAATAACTTGTATGATTTTCTTGCTCGGAGCGATTCCAACGGCCATTGGTTAGGACATTACCCATGTGGGTACACCCTATCCATCAGTTGTTAAAAACCAAGATATACTAGGTGCCTGAATAAAAAAAAACATTTTATATATACTATTCAAAAAAAGTAGGGGATATTTGATTTTGGGGCATAATACTAAACTATGCAAATGATTACGAAAAAAGTCACTATAGAACCTAACAGAAGAAACATTTCCAGTTACATGTGACACCCAAATATAACATAGTTTGAGTTAACAGAATAAAACATAATCTGGATGCAACATTTTATTCTAGCATATAAGATATACTATACAGTCGTGTCTTGTCAGCCGCCAAAGCTGGTCTGATTTACATGAAAAACCAAAGCCAATTTATACTAAATTCACTTTGATAACACAGGTAATTAATAATATGTAACAAAAGGACTTATGTAAAGACTACATAATTAAATCATTTGTCATTGATAGATTATCTCACTATAAGCATATGGCAGGCTACAGAACAATTGATGTGTGACAGCTAACGCTAGTAAACGTCATTAGTGATCAGCGGATTATCTAACTTGACCATTATACATATGGCAGCATCTGGTTCTTTATTAAATGAACAATAGTGTGGTCAATTAGAGAACAGCGGAGAGTTTATTACACATGCGATCATAGGATAATTATAATCTTTTACCTATCACTGTCTCTCACACTATGTTACACAAACGCACCAATAGCTACCGCATGGAATGCAGGTGATGCTTGGGATCATCATGGGGGTCCAACCCAAGATTTGCACAATTCTGACTTTGAATGTTACAGTCATTGTGGCATTGAATTCCAGGGTGGAAACATCAGTTTAATTGTTTTAGTGACCAGAAAACAAATTTTGATATGCGTCGGCTTACCCAAAATGAAAGGTTACGTGCCCTTGGCATGCTACAGATCGGCACAACACAGGCGGTTGTGGCGCGGACGATGAATGTTTCTCAGTCTGTCATAAGCAGGCTATGGTCCAGATACACAATCTGTACAGGACAGACCACGCTCAGGGCGACAACTCAAGCCCAGGATCGATTTATCCGTACCTTGGCCTTGAGAAATCGTGTCATCACAGCAAATCAGATCAGCGCTCGTCTTCAAACAGACACTGGTGTGAGAGTGAGTGGCCAGGCGATTCGGAATCGACTGCATAGGGGTCACCTTCGCGCCCGACGTCCTCGCGTGATCCCTTGTTTGAGAGATCATCACATTCAGGCAAGACGTCGTTGGTGTAGAGATCGTCAACACTGGGATAATCGACGCTGGAGCAATGTGATGTTTTCAGATGAGTCAAGGTTCACTGTTGATTTTTTGGACAGACGTAGGAGGGTGTGGCGTCGTCGAAACGAGCGCTTCCAAGACGTTAACGTCATCAGACATGATCGATTTGGGGGTGGTTCTGTTATGGTGTGGGGAGGCATCACTGTTGCTGGAAGAACGGCTTTACATGTTGTTGCAGGGCGTGTTACAGGCCAGTACTATCGGGACAACATCTTGGCAGTCCATGTTGTGCCGTTCGCACGACGTCATGGCCGCCGTTTTATCTTCCAGGAAGACAACGCAAGATGTCACAGGGCCAGGATCGTTACAGGTTACCTCCAACAACAGAACATCACCACATTACCTTGGCCAGCACTGAGTCCCGACCTCTCCCCCATCGAGCATGTCTGGGACATGCTTGGACAGAGGTTACGTTAACGTCAACAACGTCCTGCCAATGTCCAAGAACTTGCTGCTGCGTTGCAACAGGAATGGGACAATCTGGACCAAAATGACCTTAGACGTCTCATTAGGAGTATGCCACGTCGGATCAATGCTTGTTTGGCAAACAGAGGAGGATTTACCCGTTACTGACTTTGTTGTGATGCTGTGGTAACTTTGCTGTTTGACCCCGGGTATCATTTTACCCTTACAATGGCCAGTCTGTGCTTTACTTAGTCTAACGATCATTTGGAATAAATCGATGAATGTGAACTTCATTTCATTTTGTAATTTGTTTCTTCGTCAGTTTCATTAGGTGACTTTAATAACATTTAAAAATCAAATATCCCCTACTTTTTTTGAATAGTATATTATATGAACCTTAGATATCCACCATTCTTACTCAGAAACCACAGCCTCATTAAGAAATATATCATGATCATAGTTAAAATTACATTGTGACAGAAATTTGTTTTTCTGTTTATCTAAGTAATGGATAATCTAAGTAATGGATAAAAAATGGAGAAAGTGTAATAGCAGTTCTACTAAAGGAACATAGTCCAATAAATGATGCCACCATTTGAACCCAGAAAAATTTCCTCGGACATTTTCTTTAACTTTCCGTGTTAATTTGAAAACCTAGAAAAACAATCTCTTTCGATGGTTCTAAACATGATTTCATCTCGTTCACACAGAAACCTAAATCTTCCAATAAAAGGATAGCTGTTTGCGTATTTTTAATACCTTCCTTAACAAACAATCATCTAAAAAGTATGTACATATAATGTCCCGCTTTCTGGGCCAAGTACTCACAGGTTTGAGAGTTTTTGTAAAAATACCTGGAGCCGACGATAGACCAAAGGGTAAACAATTGAACTCATATACTTGATCTCTCTATATGAAACGTAGATATTTTCGATAATCGAAATTGGACGTTAAAAATATTCTGTTTAATAGCCTTTAGGGCAACAACTAGTGTTTCCTGTTTAAAGGGACAATAACTTTCTTGCTGGCTTGGAAGCTCCAAAAAATAAATAATACCCATATTCTAAGTACTAGATGTTTAAGTGTCCTACCTGTTGTGTAAATTATCCATTACAACCTATTTTACTTGTCCAGAGGGTTCGAAAATATTTTAAAACCCAAGTCACATTTGAAAAGGTTTACGTTAGACTTTAAATCAATGGTTGAATTTTTCCAATTTTTTAAAATAGGTGTGTTAAGATGAAATTTATATCATCAATTAATTGGAATATTGTAAAATAATACGATTTTTTGACCAGAATGAAGATTGGGACATATTATTCAGTTACAACAAGAGTGTTATTGGGGCTTTAATTTAGTTTAAAATGTTCATAGACATCAAATTCATTAATTTTTTAAAATTTACAACTGGCCTAAAATCTCGCAGTTTTTTTTAAGAACAAGGAAAATATTAGAAATAATGTGATCAGAACAGTCTGATGCTGACACAAAATCAATGGCTTTTTAATAATCATGTTATTGACTACCTTGTCCCTATTAAGGACATCTGTCCGGCCTAAAAGGTGGGCTATTTGGAATAGCAACCTGAACAGGAGTTGGAATAAAGCCAATTTTATAACCACTAACGATATTCAGCACCCTTTTATCTGGCCAAGTTATCATAAAATTTAGAAATTTGTTCAGCACAAAAAGCTTTAATATTGCTTACCACATCTAGTAGTAGTTTTGGAGAGGAAACCTGTCTCTCGCTCTTCCCCGGTTGGAAAAGGGATGCCCCTTGAATGGTTTGCCGAAGCGATCAGGGGGGTTGAGGTTGGCGTTTGAATCCCTGACCTAAAAAATACCTTGTGCCATTTCCATCACCTCTGAACATTACCCTATTAGAAAAGGACTTGTAGTTCAACATAACGGATGGTATCTCTTACTAAGGTATTTACGGAGAAATAATTTTCTCTTCAGTGACAATTCCAAGTGGACATTGCCTAAAATATTTTTATAGAATCTGTAATAGAACACTTTACCTCAGGATCAATATATAGTTTTATTCCAAAGCGAAAGCAAGGAGATGGGCCTTGTCTAAAGAGTTTTAGAATAGAGCAGTCCTGGGTTTGAGTAGCTTTGGGCAGGACATTCCATATGTCCAGGGCCACCAAAGGTGGCAACAGTCTCTTACAATTTGGGTGTCAATTGGTCTACCCCAACCTTTTTACTAGTAGCGTGGGTAATCAAGCCAAAAGCAGATTCATTCACAGGATCAGTAAACACGTCATCACCTTGAAAGATTTGGGGTATATCAAATTCGGGCTCTTGAGTTTCCTCCATAAATTCACCATACATACTTTGAGGATCTACAATATCTAACACCGGGTTCATTATTATCAAAGATGTGTTTATTAATATTTTGAGTATCCTGACATATAATTATGGTATCTGCATAGTCACCTGAAACTGGACGATCAGCTAACCTGGGCTGATGAGCAAGAACATCAGGATATCGATTAAAAGATGGATTTTTATTGAATCCCAGATAATTTGACATGAAGGAAACCTGGTTTTGAAGAGACTCAAGCTCATTTTTATCAACTATAAATGCCATCGCTTTGCTTGGATGCCTTGCAGAATAAAGTAAATTGTTAAAATCTTGTACATTATTATTATCAGGAGTTGGCCCTGTTGACCTAAAGTATTATTATTTGCAGTTGCACCATTCAAGTCTAGAGCAGTGTCCGTAGCGGCCCGTTTTGTCGTAACGACGTTATTAGTTGCAGACTTTTAATTGGCTCTACTTAAATATTCTAAATAACGAAAGGGGTAAATTAAATTCGTCTTCAAAAAGTCTCAATGATTGGTCCGTTGTTGTTGGTGGTCTTGTCCCTTTGATTGTTGTTCTTAGCCCAGTTCCTATTTTGGTTTCTGGGGTCTCTGGGTGGTGGGATTTCTATTGTCATTAAGGGTTGAGGTTGGGTGTTCTGTGGCTTCTTATGATTCGGGTTAAAGGGGATGTCGGGGGTTGCCATAGTTCGAAAAGGGTTTGGGGTACGAATCATAAAACTTTTGGGGATATGGGTTAATGCGACCCTGGTCGTAATCAAAGTTTTGGTAATAATAACCATAATAGCCCTTATTGCTATAGCCCCTATTATCCTTTCCGTACATAATGACAAATAAATCATGGAAGGCATAAACAGAGGTCTATACTTTATTACGATCAAGTATATTGTACTAAAAAGAGACTCAGGTCACCACTTTCACTTGCATCATCTGTTCCAAATTTAAAACCACACCGCGAGACTCGGGTCATCACTTTCACTTGCATCATCTGTTACAGGTTTAAAACCACACCCTTAAAACACTTCCCACGAAGCATTAATCCAGTAGATTACTCTCAGGCTATGGAAACATTTTAAAATCTCATAACATGTCTCTCAGCTATTATTCTAGATATATTTAATCCTATTTACTATCTCCCACATTTTGCATACCGATAGTCCATTGGTCAATCAAGCTAATTTACCGAGAATTTGACTAATAGTTTGGATGCAGCTATGGCGCCAGACAGGGTAAGCTTACTCTTCCGGTTACCACTGTTTGTAGTGTATTTTGTACACGGGGAACAGTCCATAAAAATTGCTGATTACACCGTTTAACCTATAACGTTTTTTAGGACTGCGAATTTTGTCTAATGGTTTGGATTGTTCGTACTTGGTTTTATTTTATTTAGGAATAAGTTTCTTTACCATCTTTATAAAGAAGCCGATAACATAAAAGTCTACATAACATGTCTTACGATCTGTACAAGCCCCTATACTTCTCTGTACATGTAAATTAAACGGTTGGTAAATAAAGTATAGACAGTGATCATGTGACCAAGCAAATAATATTATATATTCATGAAACAAATATATTGTAACAACTGATAATATTTTATATAGAACAAGTAATAAATACTGTGGAAGTTACCCACCAGGCCCAATAATAATACCAACTGGTGAATATACATCGGTACGATTTAGAAGGAACGACCAGGTCTCATGCACTGGCTTTAAGAATTACCCACAGAAATGGTATGTATTATGAATTTATGTATGAGCACATACCACCCTGTGTACGCTAGATACCACTGGGGGGTTGGGGTGGTCTAGAGTGTCGCGCTTCGACATCTAGCTGGCCGGTCACCTCTGGCTTGCGTCTGTGGTTTCGATCCCAGGTGTGAGCGTATGTGACATGGAGATAGGGGAGCCTTCTCAACCTCGTGGGTTTCCCCCGGGCACTCCGGTTTCCTGCCACTGCTAAAGACCCCTACGCACATGCGAATTATTGAAATAAAATTAAAACCATGTTAGTCCCGGAATGACCTAGTTTGTGTTAAGTGGACGTTAAACCCCATTTCTCTCTCTCTCCGCTATATTATCACAAAAGTAAAAGCAAAAATAAAAGCAAAAGTTAAATCAAAAGTAAAAATTAAATCACAAGTGAAAATTAAATCAAAAGTAAAACCAGAAAGTAAATTAAATTCAAAACACAAATGAAAACTAAAATCAATTTTAAAAGTAATTTGAAATGTAAAACAAAAGTAAAACGCAAAATGAAAATATTTGTCGGCCTACCGCTATCATTCAACTTTTTTTTCACGCAAAAGTAAAATCAAAATTTTGGGTCGGCCTATCGTTATCATTCAGGTCACGTGATTAACCTATAAACAGGAAGACGAGTTAAGTAGACCGGGTTATTTGGTTATTTATCCTTCTCATTAAGAGACCTGATAATCAAGTCTACCGATTTATTTATTTCCGGAAAATACAAACAATGGCAACGAATGGATGCTAAAAACCTTACTAAATGTTTACCAAGCCAAAATACCACAGAAACGTAAACTGGAAACATGACAATGACCTAAAGAAAGATCTCTAGACCTATGTTTTAAAAGGTTTAAAACGAAGTGAAATCCTCAGCTTCGTAAGACGGGATTATGAAACCTATTCTTGGAGCTTACCAACCTTGGATAGGAGGTTGAGATATTTTCAAATATATTTCAATGATCAAGATGTTACAGTGGAAGATGTTCTTAATAAAGTCTCGGAGGAGTTAGATGGGCCTGGATCTTTACTAGGATATAGAGCTATGCATAAGAAACTTAGATTACATTGAAGTGATTTGCCAAATGAAGGAAGGTTAGATAAAGGCTAGTGAGATCTACCAATCAACAACTCCATCAGAACACTATAAAATACAATATAAAATAACCAGGTCTGCTTAAGAAGCGACCCAAGATAACCATATAATCAACTGGTCTGCTCGACAGGCGACCATTTCCACACTGCAATAAAAACACACCCCACTTCAGCTTAACAACCCTATTATATAGGCCAACAGCACGTGCACTCCAAGTTTATACAAGAGTTTGGGCAAACCCATCAAATGAGGTTGAGTTTGGGAGAGCCAAACCTACTCTGAACGTTAGAAACTCGTCAAGTTACAAAATCACTACACACCTCCCAATTTTATTAAGGTCCCCTTTGTACAGTGGACTGGATCAAAAGTTCTGCACAGACTAAAATACACACATTATAAACAAGACAATCCAACCAAGCAGAAACGTGAATGATTCTTAGGAGACACCACCCTCGCCTGAACTCTGCCGAAACAATATCAATGATTTCACCATAATTCTGCAGGGGTGGTCCACCTGGAAAGCTGATACTCCACCGACATCTCCACATTCGACTCCAATTACATGTAAATTACATGTAAACTTTGTAACAGCTGCTAAACATAATAAATCTCAATTTTCAACTTAAAATCTCAGTGACCACCCACCCTAAATACGTACATCAAGTATTAACAATAAATAACTACATGTGTACTCGATTCAAAACAATTAAAACTATTCATATCCTTGAACAGATCTCATAAACTACCCCTATTTTAGATTCAATGCTTAATTATCTCTGTTCTCGCTAGGTCCCCTTCTTTTCTCTGCAATATCTAAATGGCATTCCCCAGGAAAGGGTTGCAGACTTAATGATAGTAATCCCCAATTAAAACCTGGATTAAATATGGGATTGCCATTTCCACTGACACTCCTTCAAAACACTAACGATAATCTTTCAACCCACTGCCAACGTTTATTAACAACTCTTCTACCACCTCTCCTTTCGACACTGCCAACAACCCTCCCGTTGCTTGTGCCCCCTTAACACACGTCTCCGTGGTTACTTCCGTCGACACGGCCAAGGCTCCCACGGTCACCCTCTTACACTCCCTATTTACATGGTTGTTAAACTTCTGCTACCACCTCTCCTTTCGACACTGCCAACAACCCTCCCGTTGCTAGTGCCCCCATAACACACGTCTCCGTGGTTACTTCCCTCGACACGGCCAACAACTCTGACATTGCTACTACTGACGATTCTTCCTCCACTGCCAACGACGGTGACATCAATAAACCTATTGATGATTCGGACACCAGACGCTATCAACCTTTACATATCTTTTAAAATGTTTTATCTAATAACCAACACCCTAACTGGGCAAAACTACGCCCATGATCTTATTCCCTATTTTAGACCTAGACAAGACAGATTCGAAACAAATTAAACATCGAACGGTGCTGGGGAATAAATTTCAAGATTGCTGAAGATGACAATAAGAAAGCTATCTGAGAATTATTCCAGTGAGTACAGGGATCTTGAAAATGTAACCCCATTTACAACTATCTTACAGGAAAAAATATCGAAAGGTTGCAAGAACGTTATGAGGTTATTTCAAGCTTAAAGGTGTATTTCCAAATAATAACCTTACTAAACTATATGGTATTGGAAGCACACATTTAAAATGTTGACCCAAATCTTAACTGTTTATTTCGAATATAACGAACAGTAATAGTTAGATATCATTGTCCAATCTTTTTGTATCTTTATCATTGACTGATTACCAACTAACCGTCATTCAACGAACCCCATCAGGATGGTCACCACCTGGTTCAATCACCATTCAAGTGAATGTCATTTGGTGCCCCATTTAACTCGGCATTAAGCGTGTACTCTTAGTTACTGAAACAGGATTACCCCAGGGCTGGGCTATTGCTTCCAATTATAAAATGATTCAAAAGACGTAACTAAACGACAACTAACACTCCCCCTTCGAGAAACAAAGTCACAACCTATTGGAATCTAACGCAATCAGTTGCTTAATAAGAATATTCCGGGCAAAACTCAGACACCGATTTCTGCCCATTTGGATTGAGTCTCAAGATGAAATTACAGTTAATAAACAGTTAATAATTAACAAAGTCTCATCGCACAGAGCCATAATTTCAATGTCACCAAACTAAAGAACAGGGTGTCCACCGAACAAAAGAATAGAAATAAAACCAAAACATCCTTTTGAAGAAAACCGTTTTGATTACTCAATCGTACATAAACCCCAGGACAGAATTCTCGAATAAATAAAAAACACTGGAAACCACGTAAACAAGAGGGGTGGCTAACTTGGTGGCACCTTCTAGACTACGATCATCCTTCGAGTGGGGGTTAGATTCTTAAATAAAAACAAATGGAGAGCGATGGCAATAAAAAGCTAAAAATATAGTTTGACTTTGTCATACGACCGACACCTACAAAACTTCGTCCTCTCACAGTAGTTGGACAACAATGTGCAAAACAGTTTCTTTCTATACTCGACGTGAAACTGTCGCTTTAAAACTTAAAAATATAGAAATTTTCCGATAATAATATTAGAATCATCGTTAAATTGACTTCCAGCTACCCTGTATTTAATTGAAGAGTGGCTTATGTTAAATAATGAAGAGGTACAATAAGGTCCCGACACCTCAAATATCCACATTACCAGTTCACGGATACAGGCTTTATGTGTCACATAATTGTAAGCCAAAAAATAGAATCTCAAAACATAAATAACCTTTCCTTCCCCCGCTTTTAAAATTTTTAGCTCGCAGCGCCAATGAAGTGATTTGCCAAATGAAGGAAGGTTAGATAAAGGCTAGTGAGATCTACCAATCAACAACTCCATCAGAACACTATAAAATACAATATAAAATAACCAGGTCTGCTAAAGAAGCGACCCAAGATAACCATATAATCAACTGGTCTGCTCGACAGGCGACCATTTCCACACTGCAATAAAAACACACCCCACTTCAGCTTAACAACCCTATTATATAGGCCAACAGCACGTGCACTCCAAGTTTATACAAGAGTTTGGGCAAACCATATAGGTAGTCGAGTCAAGGAAGCCCATCAAATGAGGTTGAGTTTGGGAGAGCCAAACCTACTCTGAACGTTAGAAACTCGTCAAGTTACAAAATCACTACAACATCATGAATTAAAGGTACCCAGAGATGTAGTGTATGCAGCAATGTCAGAATTAGACCCTGAAGGATTAGAGGGAAGGGCAGTGATGAAAAAAACAACAAAAGGGATGTTTTTTTCTAATGGACCAGACTGGGTCCATTCTGTTGACGGTCACGACAAACTGATGGGATATCAGAAGAATACATATCCATTGGCTGTGTATGGATGTTTGGATACATGTAGTCGTAAACTTCTTTGGCTAAAGGTGTGGACAAGTAAAAATAACCCAAAATTAATCGGGAGGTGGTATATGGAATACCTGATTCAAACTAAAACAATGCCTACATATTTGAGAATGGATTGAGGAACAGAAACAGGTGTTATGTCCACAATTCATGCATTTCTACATCGCCATCATGATATGGATGGTATAGATCCAGTGGATACTGTTTTGTACGGCCCCTCCACATCTAATCAGGTACAGTACAGCTTTAGGCACCTTTAATAATGAACTAAAATGTTATTTTTTTTTTGTCTGTAATATTTAAATATAAAACCTTTTTCTTGGCATACCTTTGTCCCATTTATACATGTAGTCTTTCTACCTTGCCTTCAATGCTATGTCATCATGGTGAGTTGAGAAATCACAAGGACTTTTTCAGCTCAAAGCATGATCCACACAAAAAATATTTGTAAAGTTTAACATGTATGATTCTTATGGGTTGGAGGTTGATTTCAGTTTATAGGTTTTATACTACTACATGTATGTGCTGTCCTGTATATCCTTGTTAATTTATGCTTTAGATTGAACGTTGGTGGAGAGAATTACATGAAAGATTAGAACTATATTATAAAGAACATCTAAGCTATTTGAAGGAGCGGGGTTTATATAATCCTGGAGATCAAAGAGATAGGTATGTTTTAATACATGTATAAGATTATAGTATTACGGTACCAGTACTGTACATGTACCATGTTCACAATTCACATCATGGAACTGTTTTTACAAAGAATCATGTATTGTACGCTTTCCTGTAAAGGTTGTTTGAGTAGAACCCAATTTCTCATTATTAATCTGACACTTTTAAGAATGTATGCATGAAGTTACTCCCCTATCATCTACATGTATGCATTATGGTAATTAAAAAAAAACCAATTCAATTTAAATGATATCTAGATGACATTGTCTGTAATGCTTTGGTGTGGACATATGCAACTGCTTGTTAGTTATTAAAGATGCATTATGTAAGATTTAGATAAATAGCTGGCCATTCTAGTGTAACAATATAGAATGTAAAATGAATACATGTATATTGAAAATTTCAGTCAAATTTCTTTATTCTTGGTGCAGGATTAATTGTTGAAATTTTCACAATAAATATCGTACATGTAGTTTCATTGCCAAGCTCTATGTTCCAAAGATAATAAATAAACTCTCAATTATCCATCAACTAACCGTTTAGTGAAAATTTTTAATGGGAGCAGTGTTCTAATCTAATCTACTTAAAATCAAAGACATCCGATGGCCTTGAGAGTTGATTATGGGCTTGTAATGTTAATAAATGTTTAAATAATAATTTATATAACACTTGATTGAAGCCAGAAAAAACCCCTGCGATATATGGATTTAGCTCTTACATAATGCATCTTTAACTTAACGAATAGGTATAAAGCTAACAAATTTTGGTCGTTCAACTTTGCAAACATGAATGTGCAATTCCATTCCGTTTAAACGCGTATATCAATTGAATTTTTTTGTTCTCTGTATATAAAGCAAATATGTGCATTTTATCTACAGATCTATTTTGGCTTACGTTATGATACCTATTATCCAAAAAGAGATGGACTTATTCATAGATGGTTGGAATAATCACAGAATACGCGAGCAGGATACTAATGGCTTACCAAATGGCATTCCAAATCATTTTTGAATTTCCTGAAGAATATTGTTTGGAAAATTGTGGTAAGTACCAAGATACATTGTACCTTATCTTTGACATGCATAGGTCAAATCTTTGAGAAATCATCTCATGTCTCAAACTACTTCAGATATATTGATGATATTTGGTACACATGATCATCACCGGGTAGTGCCATCTCAGATTTGTTCAGGACATGTCCCTTCCTGGGGTCCGGCCATGTAAAAGTCTATGAGAGGAAGAACTCTATTAATTTTCTATTGCGTTTCGTAGCTACGCCTTATTTTGACCGTAAAAATGAGCTCCTGTATGGGTGTCAAAGCTGCCAACCATACAAAACTGATGTGGGCTTGCTGGCAAGCGGAAGAAATTGTAAATAAAACCTAAAAGGGGAATAATCAAGGCTATGATTCAGACCACATTTCAATGGATGTTTCCAAATGCCGGCTCTTCCAAACAACATAAAGGCTTGAAGGGTTTTTACTGTATTAAATTCATTGTAAAACACACTTTCATTTGATTTTGTTTACTTACAATCAATACTTCTAGCAGTGTGCTCGGAGGATGCCACCCAAAAACATGGTTGGTCAATAGGTCAGAGAATATATCTCTGTAGGTAGAATTTTTTCTGTGTTCAGAATGGGCTGCTAATTTTGACGTATTCCACGCTCTGTGTGGCTATATTTATGAAACTTGACCAACAGATTTGTAAAAGTCAAATTTTGAAAAAATCGTCTCCCCTTAACACCTATAAATAGGATATGACCAGGTATATTGGCAATTCAATCCCTCTGTGAGTCTAATTATATTTCCTGTCAACAAAGCGAAAAGAGTTAGGATGAGATAACTATTTTTATTTTACCAGGGATGATTTAACTATTTGGTTGGGACGAGCTAACCAAATCGGGCACGAGTTGACTATGGGACGAGATGGCTATGGGACGAGTCAGATGACTGTAAACCGATTTAGGAATGTTGGATATGAACTGTTTTCAAACCATGCAAATTGTTGTTTTTCTTTTTGAAGGTTTGTATGTAACAGATGATCAGTTAGAGGAAGCTGCTACAAATTCTGGAATCATGGAAGTGGGTAATGATTATATAGATGACCAATTTAGACACCAATGTGAGAATCTCCTACCAAATGTTGAAGATATAAAGCCTTGTGACTGCTCTCTTGCATAACAGTTTCTGAAACAAAACTTACTAGGATAATATTACAGTGAATATGAAATACAGAACAGTGCTTGATTTGTAGTTCACTCTAGTTTTTTTATACGCCCACATCGAAATATGGAAGTATATTGTCGTCACCCTGTTCGTCTGTAGGTCCATTGTCCACAAGTTCTTATGAACGCTCTAGAGACTAAAGTTAATATCCGATTGACTTTAAATTTATACATAATGTTTAAGGTCATGAAAGAAAGAAGCCTGTTGATCTTCAGCGATATCTGATAATTACTGTCAGAGTTATGGCCCTTAATCACTTTGAAATATTTTGTAGATGCTCTATAGGCTAAAGTTTATATTCGATTGACTTTAAATTTATACACAGTGTTTAAGGTCAGCAGACGAAGGATCCTACTCTTTTTCAACGATTTCCAAAAATTACTGCCAGAGTTATGACCCTTGACCACTTTGAAATATCTTGTGGAAGAAGGCCATGAGACAAACAATCAAACAATTCTAACCATTTCTGATAATTATTTAAATGGCTATTATCTTATTGAGATTTTCATGTGTTGTAAATATTCTCCTTACTGACAAAAGGAAAAATATGCGACAGCCCTTGTTCACTGCCCGGATGAATTAGCTGTTGTGGGCGTATGTTTCGTTTCCTGACAACCTATCTCATTAAATGATATCTAACAAAATCTCTTTTTATATGCCCAGACTCAAGAGTACACATTCATTGAGTTTAGCCCTTCCATCTGTCTGTCCTCCTAATGTAAAGCCACTATTACCTTCATAGTTTATACATGAAACTTGATAGGGTGGTGTATATGAGTGAGATGTCAGCCCCTTTTGAATTTGATAAGTTTAGTGTTCATTAAGCCTGTAAACATGCTACAGACAAAACTACTGTCAGTATAATTGAGAAGTCAGTTCCTATCAAATTTGAAGAAAACTGGAATGTTATTGATTTTATATAACCATCAGACCATCACTGGCGGTGGGGCGTATACAGTGATTTACCATGGCTGTCTGTCCGTCCCCAATTAGCTCGTGCTCATAATTCTTTATGGATTCGTTTTTGTAAACTTCGAATAATTATTCTCATAATTATTCTCTGAGATAAACTTGATATACATGTACAATTCTGTTTATTGTAATTTTCTTATTGATCTGCTGTGTGGCTATCTTGTCTTATGTATAAATGTACTTATGTATAAATGTACTTTTTAAATGAACACTACTGTTATTATTTTTTAAGTGGTTTTTATGTGGGTGTATGTTGCTGCTTCGTTTCATCAAGAAGAATAGATGGGCGACTGGCATTGACTTGTCTTGAAAAGATGATCCGTGTACAGACTGTTTACAAATTATTGCTGTGCTAGTCTCATTAGCCCAAATTTTGTTTTTCAACATTGCTGATGAACTTAAAAGCGCATCAATTTGCGAAGGGTTTGAAACTACATGTTCCAATATTGATTTGGGTAGAATAATATTAAAAAGTTCCAAGTAATCATAACATAACCTTCTTTAATAATTTAAAATGATATAACTATACTAAAAATTGAATAGAAGTATTTTTCTTCCACAATAAAAAGTCTAACATAAAAGGTTTCAAATAAAATATCAATCACAAGTTGCCTGGCCACACACACCAACATTTTATTTCCTAAGATAGTGATGCGCATGTGATAACTTCAGCTACTTTTTTAAATTTAAACAAAGATCAAAGTAATAGAGTGTGTAAAAACAAAGGTTTGGGGAAAATAAAACAATACCCTTAGCTACAGATTATAAAAAGCTGACTGTAACTTCAGGATATAGGATTCCTGCTGTGCCATGCCTTGTCACACAAGTTAAGAATTATGATTGATGCCGAATAAGCTTCAGTTTCTAAGGAATTTAGAGGCAGAAGCAGTTAGATCTCTCATAACTGAAATAACGACATAAATTCTCAACTAGCTGTGACAAGGCATGGTACATGTACATGAAATATTATTTGTGAAAATTTTAAATTCAAATGGTGGAAATTTTGTCAATTTCTGTTCATCCAGGCCATTATTGATTTGTATTTAAAATATATCATGAATCGTGCCTCCTGATAAAAAGGCATAGATTGTATAACAAACTAATTAGTAGCTTACATGATGATTTCAGTCAATGATATTTATAATCTCAATCTTCAATTAAGTGACTAACAACAAAAATAAATCTTTCTTTCATCTGATCTCAAATCCTAATGTTATCAAGAAATTTTATTAAATTATTATTATTATAATTAACGTTTGGATAAGTTTTACATTAATAATTGTTGGTTTCCTATCTTGAACAAAGCACAATGGGGGCCACATCAACATTTCTGGGCCATAAAAAGTATAAGTATAACGTAAATTCATCAAAAATAAATACTGAACAGAGTGAAAATGTTAATGTGTATGATTGGAATTTAAAACACATGTATGTACTGCGTAGACATTAAGGTAGCATTTTCGCTTCACAATGCTGTATTTAGTTCTCATCTGATGAACCAAGATTTATTGGTAACTTGTCAATAGCAGTTAAATTTAACATTCCACAGTACTTATTGCATTCATGACTTTCTCTGAAATTTTCAATGGCAGCGCTTGATAAATTTCCTGTTGTAAACAAATACTCATTATCATCAACCAATGACTTAGAGGCAATTTCTGGGTCACACAAACAATACTCACATCCTTGAATGTCCACAACTAAGAGTTCACAGTTTGATCGTTCATAAGAGTGATGCATGAAAGATTCTGCTTTCTGACAAATTGGCATATCATCATTAAAATTTAGACATTGACCATCATTGTTAACACATTTTTTGAATTGACCTGATATATATTCTTCAACCGTTATTATCTCATTAGTTGATTTAATATGACCTAAATAGATTTGCTTGTAGTGAAAAGTTTCTCCATATTCTTGAATGGACTTTTCTTGAATTTCTTGGTCTAGTTTTGCTGCCAAATTTCTTACTAACATGTGAGCTTGTACAATTTTCCTGGTATGTTGCTCAGTTGACTGTTCAGTAGCATTGATTATGTCTAAAGAGTTTTGTAAATATTTTTTAACCACCCATATTTTGTTCTTAAAATCAGTATATTCGCTTTTCGCTTTATAAGCTTCCCTGAACCCTCGAGGCAAACATGCTTTTTTCAATAACAAATTCTACTTTGTGTGGTACACACCATGTCATACCATCAATATCAAAAATCATAATTTCCACAACTGTTTTTGTGTCTTGTATAGTTTTTCCTAACTTCAGCATGTCTAAAACAGACAGACTTTTGGGTATACATTTACTCTTATCTGAATCTTTGTGGTTGTGTGATTGGCTCCAACATGCAGTTAATTCAATACCGGTAATTGGTTCCGGACGTTGTCTTTTCCTCGAACTTTTAGCTTCAGCTGTAGGCTGGGGGAATGGGTTGTGAGCCCTATTGACTAGGCCTAGATCTAATGAACTTGAGGTTATCCGAGAATTTGGAATGTCAATAAATCTGACATAAATTACTTTTAGATCTGGTATTTGCTTAACGTCCTTGCACGACGGACATTGTTCACCAGCTAGCACATCACATAACATACCGGTACCGTCTACTAAAAAATGCTGAACACAGGAAGATTTTATATTTTCAATTGTAATTTGTTCACATTTGAAAGGAACAAATTCTCTTGCACCAATGCGCGAGTGTTTTTGTGCCTTTCCCGAAACTTCCTGGCTTAGTCTTTGAACAACTATGCACACTCTTTCTATTATTTTAGTTTTAACAGAATCGTCCTTTTTCTGTTCTCCGCGAATCCCCCTTTTCTTTTTCATATTGTCTTTAAATTTTTGCCAATCTGACATGATGATAGGACAAAAATGAACAGATTTATGATCGATCAAGATGATAAAAGGATTTTACAAGTACTACAATTTGTTTATCGTCTGCTGCACTGTTACTAGTTGTCTCCCATTGCGATGTAAAAGACTTAAATATCCAGTCTTACGCATGGGTTTCACAAGACGTTCCCTCGGCACTGTGCACTGGGTTTGCCGAGTGGCAATTAATCACGTGACCTGAATGATAACTATAGGCCGACCCAAAATTTTGATTTTACTTTTGCGTGAAAAAAACAGTTAAATGATAGCGATAGGCCGACAAATATTTTTATTCAGCGTTTTACTTTTACTTTTGTTTTACATTTCAAATTACTTTTAAAATTGATTTTAGTTTTTATTTGTGTTTTGAATTTAATTTACTTTCTGGTTTTACTTTTGATTTAATTATCACTTGTGATTTAATTTTTACTTTTGATTTAACTTTTGCTTTTAATTTTGATTTTATTTTTTACTTTTGTTTCTAATTTAATTTTGATTTTGATTTTGTTGTAGTTTTTCATTTTGCTTTTGATTTTACTTTTTACTTTTTTTTTGTATTTTAATTTTAATTTTGACTTTGTTTTTCATTTTCATTTGGTTTTATTTTGATGTTTGAAGAAATTTTGTTAAATTCCTGAATGATAACGATAGGCCACCATACAGCTCCCATGCTTGAGAAATTTTAGTTTTTTGACCCGAGAAAATTCGAATATTATTCAACAAAATGGGTAAGTTTACCCTAAATAAATATATTATTCATGTATACAGAGAAACTTAATAACAGTTCGAAGTATATTTATTTGCAAACTTAATCGCTCGGTGTGTGGTGAAAACGTGTGGTATTAAATTTGCTACCACAGGCATTTTCTTTAAAATATACCCGATCTTCTCCAAAAATAAATTCCAAAATTTCCATCCCAACTGGCAAAGATACACAACCATGATCAAGAACCTGAGGCCGAGGATGGTGTTGATGGCTGGTCATCATGTCATTGGCAAATTTTGCCGCTGCCGATACGCTTACCCGGCCAGAAAACTACAAGTGGGAGAAAAAGCTGTTTACACCACCACCAGATACTGAATTTAGAGGCAACACGGACCTGCCAGATCTACCTGTCAACATAACGCCGTTTGCATTATTCAAATTATTCATCACTACTGAAATGCTGGAAGATGTTGCACAAGAAACTATCGATATAGTGTTCAGTCTACAGGTGTGTCGATAAATACCACTGCTAATGAAATAGAACAATTCATAGGTATATATTTTCGTATGGGTTTAGCAAAAATGCCCAATGTTCGCGTCTACTGGGAGTCGGATACAAGATACGCGCCGATGTTATAAGTAGAGACCGATTTCTCAAACTGTTAAAGTTGCTATGGAAGCTTAGAAAATGTTGCACCACTCTGAGGGACAATTTGTTGATTGTTCCGCCATTTGAGCATCAGAGCGTTGATGAAATCATAGTCCCATTGAAAGGGCGATCTGGCCTGCGTGTACATATGCCAAAGAAACCTTACAAATTGTGGGGTAGATCGTTTTCTGATGGCTATATACACAACTTCGACATTTACCAGCCTTCCCAGGTAGAAACTAATTTATGTAAATCGTCAGTAGTTGTTTATGACATAGCATCCAACTTACATGATGACATGAATTATAAAATGTTTGCTGATAATTATTTTTCATCTGTCCCTTTAATTGAGAAGTTGAAAAAGAGGGGCATTTACTATGTTGGTACTGTGCGTTTGGATAGAATGAAAAACCTTACGATTGATAATGATAAACAAATGAAAAAGAATGAAAGGGGTGCATTTGTGAGTCAAGTGGAACAGAAGACTAACACAATACGTACACGCTGACAGTGAGATAGTTAGTTTAGTATCTTCATATGTAGGCGATGAACCTGTGGGCACCGCTAAAAGATGAGATAAAAAAGAGAAGAAATTTGTTGAAATTCCGAAACCTGCAATTGTTACAGAGTATAATCTCTTTATGGGAGACATTGACTTACTAAACATGTGTTCAGGCCTGTATAGGTATCCTATACGTTTACGCCGATGGTATCATTACATTTTCTTTCATACATTGAGAATGACTTGTTAATTCTTGGTTTTTGTATAGGAGGAGGTATCCTTTGCGGAAATTTCAGGCTTCCTGTGCTCGGGCCCTTACAAATGCTGGTCATGGAAAAACTCAAAAACGAGGTTGTCAAACTATTGAATTGCAGGAGGATCTTGCTATGAAGTCACCACCAATGAAACATAGGGTAGCAGCAGTAAGTGATGCACAAAAGGATGATTATAATCACTTCCCGATATATGATGTGAAACGACAAAGATGTAAACTATGTCCACGTCATACTTCAATGTTCTCTCAGATAAGATGCAAAAAATGTAATGTAAATTAACAAAGACAGCAATTGTTTTTTAGCTTTTCACAAATGAATATGATATCAAACCTGAGTTTTCTGATATATTTCTTAGTTGAGTCATTTTTGTCGATATAGTCTCTAAAGCCTATGGTAACAAATTAGATAAAACTGTCCAAAATTTTGGAAATGATTTCTGATGATTTTTTTTGTGTGGATTAGGTTAATTCACATCCCAGGCATCGTGAATTTTTGAAGACCTCTTCATGGTTTAGGCTCTAGAGGGACACAAATTCAAAATCGTTAAAACAACAACGTACTCTTGCCTCGGTGTTTTGGTATTGGGTTACGTTTGGCCATACTATTCACGGGTACTATTAGTGATGTAAATTTAAAAATCAAACGACTATAGTTCATTGTCTCGAAATAATCACCAAATGTTTGGCGCAATACAGCCCGGTTGGAGCTGACGTGCCATAAACCAACATTTCATTTACTACTAAAGTTCATCGTCTTTAGGCCGATATTACAAAATCACTTAAGACAACTACCAACAGCAGTGCTCATGTGAAGACTTGCTACAGTTTCTTCGAAACTCACCTTTTCGTAGCGAATTACTACTTCCTGCCAAGCTACAACTGTATCTATAATATTATTAACAGGTCAGGTGTTAGAGGGAGAGTGGTTGAGAGCCCCCCCCCCTCTGTTTAGTGTTGTATACATGTATGTAAGTAGAAAGAGTGACATCAGGATATAGTAATGATACAACTGTATTATTTTCATAACGTAATTATATTGCAAGCTTGTCGGGGAATATATCTTATAAGATCTAATGGATATGTATACCTGCAGATTATTACGTCACAGTTACGCTAATCCTAACCCAACACGTAACCTTAAGCCGTGCCCTAACCCTGTTTACATATCATGACCTTGGGGAGATCTACAGGTGTGTATATGAAATAGACCTAGTCGGATGACATCGGTGCAGCTTATTAGAATTATAAATAAAGGTGTTTGAAGTGTCTCCAGGTAAAAAGATTTCCTATTTAAACATACATTATGCAACAGCTAAAGACACCTATTAAACATACATTATGCAAGAGCTAAATCTGTCATATTGCAGGTCTTTCTTTAGGTCTGAAATGTTATCTAAATTATTAATTAGACATTAATTAACATATCCAGGCCATAATCAACTCTCGGTATCAACGCTAGCCTGCAATAATTGTTGGATTGTGATCCGATTTGCTGCATAACTTTCCTTCACGATTTAATGATTAAATGGATAATAGAGACGATGAATTTTGTCTTTGTCGTATCCACATTAGTAATGATGATCAAAGCTTAGGCGGAACTTCCATTTGCTTAATCCCCTGTTCATGGCGTATCAATTTGACTAAAATTTTCAGCAAATTGCCTTTACATGATCAGGTTTTTAACTTATTATCGTGAGAACTACCAACTCATTACCTAGTCTCCAATAATGAATCTTTAATTTAAATTAGTATATAATTAGTATGACTAAAAACTAGTTAACATAACAACGTCATGTACGCGCCATAAAGTCAATTAGGATGTACGATTATGTCTAAATATTAAGCCCCCCCCCACACACACATCTCGCCAAGTTCACGTGATGTAAACAGGACTAGCGCTAACACAAACCCACAATCCTCGGCAACAATCACATGCCCGAACCCTTTTACGGCTCGTGACACCACCAACTTGAAGTAATACACTAAAATAAGTAACAATTCACCGTACATATCGCAGTAACCAACCTGTTAACCTTCCACCTGTAAGTCACAAAAAGTTAATTCAAACCCACTTCATCCATTGTAGATCACAAAAAATGGATATGAATTATTTCCTTCATACGCAACTCTATGCTGTTCTTTGGGCGTTTAGATGCAATAGAAATTATGGTATCTTACATGTCAGGAATTATAGCAAAAGTAAAAAGTCCAGAGATTTATTCAACAATTATACATACATAAACTTCAAAATAAAAAAGAAATAGTCTAAATAAAGTCTATAAAATAACACAAATATTTAAAAATAAATAACATCAATTATTACATGTATATTAAAACAAACCGATCTATTATTATATCAAAACAATACGTTCATGATTCCGGTAATTACAACTTAAGACATAAAATTGGTTGCCGCCCAAAGTTGTTACAATATAATATATAAAACACACCTCTAATTTATATGGAAAACAATCACCGAGTCTATTTGACACTACGTTTCAACAAGTTCTTGTTGTTGCTGAAACGCAGTGTCAAATAGAGAGAGAGAGAGAAATGGGGTTTAACGTCCACTCGACACAAACTAGGACATTTTGGGACTAACATATGTTTCAATTTTATTTCAATAATTCGCTTGCGCGTAGGGGTCTTCAGCAGTGGGAGGAAACCGGAGTGCCCGGAGGAAACCCACGTGGTTGAGAAGGCGCCCCTATCTCCATACCACATACGCTCACTCCAGGGATCGAAACCACAGCGGCAAGCCAGAGGTGACCGGCCAGCTAGAGGTCGAAGCGCGGCACTCTAGACCACTAGGCCATCCCAACCCCCGTATAAATTTGTCTTTTTATATTCTATGTTCAATTACTAAATGCCGTATAAAGATTTGTTTGTGATATATTTAGAGCATCATGGAATGATACTCATTTCGTCTTGGGTGGCGCAGTGTCTCGGTGAGTGAGGCGATGGCGCGCTAGTCATGAGGTCCCGTGTTCGATCCTAGTGTTGACCGAGATAGTTCATCAGGATTTTCTAGCATGGTACCCCCGTCTCAGTGGTGCAGGACGATAAGCCTGCCCACTTACAGTCGTTCGGATGTGAGGAAAATTTGAGGTCATCCGTGCACATAATTAAGAACCCTTGACAGTTGGAATTCGAGATAAGATAAATCCGTGACGCCGCTGTCCGGGCAAAATTTCCCTCATAGTACACTGTATGGTGTATCCCCGCCTTAATTAGCCTAGTCAGAGCAGAACATTTGGATGATCAAACCCATTTCATATAATTCTTTAAGTAACTACACAAACTAGGTCATTTTGGGACAAACATATGCGTTCATTTCACTTCAATAATTCATTAGCGCGGAGGGGTCTTTAGCAATAGGAGGAAACTGGAGGACCAGGAGAAAACTCACGAGGATGGAGAGGCGACCCTACTCCTTGTCACTTATAACCGCGGATTCGAAACCACTGACTTAATGTCGGGCTTTATGATACAGCGCGCACGTGCTAACCATTTGGCTATCCAACCTCCAGATGTTTTAAAGGCAGACTGAGATTTACAATTGTTGGGAAATTTATCTTAAGGTTTTTAAAGGTTAATATGTATTCAAATTGATTGTTATATCTAAAGATGTCGTATTTTTTTTTTTTTTTTTATAAGCAATATTTTTATTCAGATTTCTATCTGAATAGGGATTGGGGAACAGGCATAGTCTATATTAAACCCTTCTCCCTGTCAGATATAGATACATGTATTTACATAAAGAAACATACAATGTACAAGTGCAAATAATTTACAGTGAGTGTGTTATAGTTGTCTCTGGGATGGATTTACAGTTTAGTAATAAGCAAATAGGCAAATAATGTACAAGTGAAAATATATTTACAATGAATGGTTATATGGTTATAGTTGTCCCTGGAATCGTCTGGTGATTTCGAAAAACGAGTGAACAGTTTTAAAAATAATGAATGAGTTTTCTATGTTGTCGTATCTAAGATTTAAATAAGGCGCTGGCCTTTCATGTTGTAATAGTTAAACATAAAAAATGAAAAATTAATATATTGAAAGATTCTGTCAAATTACTTTATGTGGAGCAAAGTTTTGACAAAATGTAACGTAGATCGTTTATTATCCATTTTATCGCTAAATTTTACAACCTCGCATGTGTTCTAATCTATATAAATCTCGACCATCAATTGGTTTCGAGCATTGATTATTTTCTTGTCATCTGAATAAATGTCTATATATTAATTTATTTCAAATTATTTGAAGCCAGAAGAGGTCATGGTGGCTAAGTGGGTAAGACGTTGGCTCGCTAGCCTGGCTCGCTAGCCTGGAGGTCAGGTGATCGATCCCTGCATTGGCCGAAAACGATCATCCCGATTTTCCAGCGTGATTCCCCCATGTAAGTTATGCAGGACGAAGGGTTTAAGGACAGCTGTCTCGTCATTATGATGGGACGAAAAATCAAGGTACCTTATACACACGTGGCTCAATATTATCAAATATATCCATTGTATTTCGATGTAGTTTTCTAGTGTGGCTCATTAATAACAAATATGCCCATGGGATTTAGATGTAGTTTTCGAACTTGACTCAATAATAACAAATATTTCCATTGGATTTACATGTAGTTTGTTTTATAAATCTACTTTATCGGAATAATAAATCTGCATTCTACTAGACTTTAATTCCTTTTGTATCGGATCCTTGATTGAGTTGTTTCTTATCCACGTATTGTGCTCAAAATAATATTCTTCATAATACGGAACTTTAACAATGTTACCGTCACGATCGAATATCTCTTCCGCATCTAATTTGTCAACATCCTGTCCTTCGTCTTGTCCGCCATCTTTCTTCCGTGTTCGTAATTTTTCTATTTTGTCTTTTATTTGTGGTATTGTGAAATATATTTTAACAATTACCTGAAGAAGAAATTACCTTATTATGTAATCAAGTCATTTCGGGATTGACATAGGCGGGTGACACTACTCTTGTTACATACAAAACGGGGACTGAAACCATGGTTTTCATACATAATAAGCCCACGCGTTTGACCCCCATCCCACCCCCTCACGTCACACAGAGTAGACTAGATCGGCGTCATTCCTGCACATGTTTGCACATATGACGTCATATGTAGACTGAGGGTTAGGTATAAGAATTTTGGGGAGAGGTTGGTTGTGGGAGAGATTCAGTCTCTTCATAATGTGACAAAGTACTCTAGAACTTATCAACCCTAGCAATAGTTTGCTGACTTTTTGATAGACGAACAGAGACGCAGATACGAGACGAGTTAGGAGTAGAAGAGTGGCTTAGACGAGTGCATGGACTCAGCCGCTGCCTTGGTTGAGGGATGGAGAGAGAAAGAAAATGGGGTTTAACGTCCACTCGACACAAACTAGGTCATTTTGGGACTAACATATGGTTTAATTTTATTTGAATAATTCGCTTGCTCGTAGGGTCTTTAGCAGTGCGCTGTTAAAAATAATTCTGTAAAAAAACAGAAAAATTCTGGCAGCAGATTTACCAGAATTTTCTGTACTTGTTATTGTTTTTTAACAGATAAATTCTGTTAAGTCACAGAAGCATGTATCTGTAAAATTACAGGAAAAATCTGGTAAATCTGCTGCCAGAAGATTTTCTGTTAAGTCACAGAAGCATGTATCTGTAAAATGCAGGACAAAAAAATCTGGTAAATCTGCTGCCAGAAGATTTTCTGTTCTTTAACATAATTATTTTGGTTAAATATAAAACAAAATCACCCGTAAAAAAATAATTCATTTTCCGTAAATGTAATTTTTCAATATGAATGTACAAATATATTAAACATGAATAGAAATTAGGAGCAAGAAATCGAGAATGGCTTCGAAGTTTGAATTTTCTGAAGGCCAGGTTTACTACTTTCTGCCGTTCCTCTGTCCTCTTGCAAATTCTGTTACTTCCATACAAACCTGAAACAAAATGAAGCACTACATACAGGACTTGGAATCAAAATGCGTTAACTTTCCTGTATATGTCATGGAGTATCCTCTCGCCGAGATAACTGTCTAAGGGTCTTTGACATGTAGGGTCAATATAAGCACGGGTAGCTTTCGTGGTTAATGTTAACAATCCAGCATTATATTCTCTGAACCATTGCGTTTCTTACACTGTAATATTGTTTACTTGGTCGATTTCAAATTCACAATACAACACACATTTACATGCATGGCCACTATGTGCATTGATCTTGGAAACTAAACATAAAAAACAACAAACTAAACAGACAGTACAGAGGTTGTGTCTTTAAATCCAATAACATACGCAGTATCTACTTTAGCTGTAGATTTTCACACATAAATATTATTAGAAAGACTCACCTTCACATTTCAGTGTTGATAGTTCTCTGTTCTTTATACTGCATCGTCAGTGCACATTCAAACATTCGCGGCCATAAGTTATGTCTGCGACGCGCATGCGTTAACCGAATCCAACAGTATAACTACGTGAATTAAGAGAACAGTACCTTTAATATACAGGTTATTCTGTAATATTACAGGTCTTTGGATTAATAATACAATTTATGTTGTTAACAAACAGTTTCTACCGGTTAATATACTGAAAAGTATGTAAAAATACCGACGTTTCTGTCCAAAGACAGAAATGCATGTAAAACAACAGATTGTATGGTAAAAAAACGAGTTATTTATCTCAAATCACAGATATTTCTGTGATAATATTTCCCTAAAATAACAAAAAGTTGGGATTTTAAAAACAGAAATTTTTTACAGTGTGGGAGGAAACCGGAGGACCCGGAGAAAACCCACGAGGTTAGACAGGCGACAAGTGAAGAGTAACAATACTAACGTAATCCAGGAACCAGCCAGCACTATCAAACCTATTATCATGTCCGATAACAATATGATCTAAATCCCCTACATCAATTCCTGTTACCTGTAAAAAAACAAGATTACCTGTTAAATATATATTATCAATATAGCATGTAATGCCGCTGCCCGGGCATAATTTCCCAATCTGAAATCCCATAAGCCTACGATCAAAATCTCCAGCTTCTGAGGGGGGGTGGGATGGCCTAGTGGTCTAGAGTGCCGCGCTTCGACCTCTAGCTGGCCGGTCACCTCTGGCTTGCGGCTGTGATTTCGATCCCTGGTGTGAGCGTATGTGGCATGGAGATAGGGCGCCTTCTCAACCTCGTGGGTTTCCTCCGGGCACTCCGGTTTCCTCACACTGCTAAAGACCCCTACGCGCAAGCGAATTATTGAAATAAAATTGAAACGATATGTTAGTCCCAAAATGACCTAGTTAGTGTTGAGTGGACGTTAAACCCCATTTCTCTCCAGCTTCTGAAAAAAGAGAGATCACAAGGAATTGTGGTGGTTTAGATGAGTGAGTCATGTTTAGGTCTGAATTAATTTGTGTAATGTTTATGGTTAGTCTCCATGTATGTTGTCAACCATGCACTAACTTCCAGAGAGGGGGAGCGACAGAGGTCTTTAGCAGTGGGAGGAAACCGGGGCACCCGGAGAAAACCCACAAGGTTGGACAGGCGACCCTACTCCTTGTCACGTACAACGGGGGATTTGAATTAGCGCCAGTTGACTCAATGACAGGCTTTATGATACATCGACCATCCCCCCCCCCCGCTAACTTCCAACAAGTAGAATTAAAAACTGAAGGTAATGACAACAAATCCATACACGTGTAATGTTTATGTTTAGTCTCCATGTATGTTGTCAATCATGCACTAACTTCCAGAGAGGGGGAGCGACAGAGGTCTTTAGCAGTGGGAGGAAACCGGGGCACCCGGAGAAAACCCACAAGGTTGGACAGGCGACCCTACTCCTTGTCACGTACAACGGGGGATTTGAATTAGCGCCGGTTGACTCAATGACAGGCTTTATGATACATCGACCATCCCCCCCCCCCGCTAACTTCCAACAAGTAGAATTAAAAACTGAAGGTAATGACAACAAATCCATACACGCATGATGTTGCTAGGAGATAGATCACCATATTTATTACTTCAAAAGTTTCCACCATTCCGTCCTCAAAATTATTTCTCGGGTCGTCCATTGTAAGTAGCGTTGTGCTGCCTTTCGGTCCGACAAATTGGATAAAAACATTGGCGTTTGTTCCCGCGTAGTTGACCTCACCTGTTCGAATGGTCACCTGATAACTTATTATTCTAACTGTAAAAATATCAAAAATATCAGAAATTAAACTAAAAACTTTTAAGGATGCGGGCATTTCATTGGTTCAGATCCAAGTACATATTTTAGCTGCCTGAATTCTTAAATAGTCTGGGAGCAGGACAGTAGGACGTTAAACCACATTTGAATTCTTAAAATGTCTTAGTTGGAGTTTTTGTGGAGAAGACCACGGATCAACATTAAGATTGATTACATATATGCAAACTGATCCCGCAGTGAATATTCGCTTGGCCGCTACAATCACTGATAAGCATGACATCGACGAGGCTTAATAAGTACGGCATATTAACTTTTTTACTCAGACAAATTAAATTCTCAATTGTTTTAGCAATTAAACTTAGATGAAAGCCTGAAATCTGATTAAAACCCAAATCCTATTTCGTTTCGCTTTTTTATAGTTCAAAATTTCATTTTACTTGTTTTACACTAGGATCTGAAACCGTTGTTGATTAACTCAGTTAAGCAAAAGGGGTAGAACTATAAAACCTGCCTTTTGTTTATTTTACCCTTCAATCAATATTGTTTTGTTTTCACTCACTAAACTACTTTATTGTGATTTAAAAGATACACTACTTCAGAGTTAAATATGCCTATTTCCAGTCTTTCGTCAGGCTTCAGATGTTATAGAAATTCATCTTCGATCACCGTCAAGGATTCCACTTAATTAACACCTACGCCAAGTGTGAACATTCTATAGCTCAATTAGAAGGAGAGTTGTTTTGTTCCAAAGTCTCGATCAATCATATTGCTTTTCGCTCTGCTTGCCTTGTGTAGAACATGCTCGTTATTAGAGTTATTGTGTCCCAAAGCATGAACCAATAAAATTGCTTATTCCTGCTTACCCTAGGCAGAAAATGCTCATCTTCAAATTCCAATGGGCATTGACTTAATAAACACCTACACCAAGTTTGAAATTATAGCTCAATTAGACGGAGAGTCCCGAAAAGTGTGACGGACGGACAGACAGACAGACAAGAAAGAGAGAGCGGAATGAAATGAGGTTTAGAACCCACTTGACACAAACTGTCATTTCAGGAGTAACACATGGGGCGCACTCGATTGAACGTTCCGTTAAATTCTCTCAATTCCAAAAATAGCGTCAATCGAGTGAAAACGAGAATTTCGGAGTACAACGCATGTGCCGACTGCATAAAAAATATCTCAACCAATCATGGCAGTTGAAACATATTTGTTACTTAAAATACGTCACGATTCCACCCACACCACCTCAGCTGTCGGGACTGGCAGAACTGTGACAGGACTCAATTCTGTGTCACTCGATTGCAATTCGGGACGTTCTGGACTGTGAATCGAGCATCCCCATGGTTCAATTTTATTCAATACTTGTTTCTGTTTTTGTTTATTAACGACTTAACGTCCAATACATTGTATATGATATTATGTAAAGGTTGATTTAATTAAATTATTTACACTTTATGGGTTGAAAGTTGGTAAAACATACAATTCAGATGTCCGGGTATGTCCAGAGTCTCCTTAAAATTGGTTAACACACAAAATACTCCTTGTGAAGTTATTATGCACTATTCTATGACTTGGATTTAAATGACTTAGGTAAAGCTGATTATTGAACAACCTTAATTTAAATCTGCTTAATCTAATTGAGTTTATGCAAAATCAACCTAACCTAAATCATTTAAATCCAAGTCATTAAAATCCTTATCAAAGTCAATCTGAAACCCGATCACAGTCAATCTAATTAAAGTCACCGTTAAAATAGAATAGTGCATAATACTTCACAAGCCAGGGCCCTGTTTCACGAAATTTTAACTTAAGATAAAATCCAATTTTAGTAGATACTTCAATTTTGATTGGCTAAGCACTAAAATCAATCTAATATTATCCAATCAAATTACTAAAATTGGGATCTTATCTTAGTTAAAATTTCGTGAAATAGGCCCCAGGTTAGTATTCCACTGATTCTATTTATAGGTTAGGTGTGATATTGGTGATGGACATGGTAAACCTGGCTTGTAGGAGTTTACAGGATCAGTCAAAAGTACACGTCCGAATTGACTGCTTGATGACCAAGAAGCGTTTGTACCACTTGCGAAATGTTTGGTTGGATATTGCTCTTGACAGATGGAGTAAAAACAGGCATATCAGTTGAATATTTTAGTTTTCTTTAATACAGATGCTAGTGTACCTGTTCCTTGTTTTTCCAATATAGACGCATTGCTTTGCACTTTAATTAAAGTTTTTGCAGACGCTTGGTTTGGTATTTTATACAAGTACAATTTGTTGATGCACATATACCCGAAAGAACATCAGTGATTTCTACTAGCTGATCATTGAACCAATCGGGACCTCTTTGGAGCAGCTAAAGAAATGTTATTTCAACTGTGGAAATTTAGCTTTTGTTGACTGTATGACGTCAATTTTAATAAATATAGGCCTGCTAGTAGTAAGTCTTTGTGTCCTGTCAATTATTTGTAATTAATGAAAGATCTTACCTTCACAATTTGGCCCAGAATATTCACAGGGGCATTCACATATGCCTCTTACACATTCAGTTCCATTTAGACATTTAACACCATCACAGGGGTCTGGAACATAAAACATTAACATATAATAACGAAATAGGGCCTGGATAATAAAACCTGTAACAGAGGGGGGGGGGGGGGTGAGCGTATTATATTACATTAACGCCATACTCTTTAGATACCTTTTAAAGTTTAAAATATTTATTGTTACCTTGGTAAATTATTGGATTGCTACATAAGGGTTGGATTGAAATACTATTTTAGTTATGGAATTTTGATTCAGTGCATCCATCCCACGACAAATGTAATGACCGATGAAGCATTTGGTACATCCGCGGAAGACCCTACATTGGTATTCAGGAATCCACAACCTTCCATTGCGGATTTATTTCAAATTTTGTAGGAAGGATTGGGTCGTTGTTGTCGTTACTTTTCGTTATAAATTTATCCCCGTGAACGCATAGAGCCGATAATTTTTAAAGTCACGTGAATCACAATTTTACAGGCTACATCACGTTGAGTACAGATTTCAATTCTGTGTTCGACTATTTGGACGCGATCTATTATTTCAGGCCCTTATTATAATTTCAGGCCCTTATTATAATTTTATTTTTTGTCGGTGTGTGTGTAATATTAATGTAATAAAAGTCACCATTTAAGTCATTAGGAATTATCGGTACGTTTTAACCCATTAAAGGACAGAATTCAAATTTTTGGGACGTGGGGAGGGGGTTGACAAGGGCAGCTGTCTTGCAGTTCGGATGGGACGAAAACTAGGGGTCTTGTGTACCAATTGACGTGCATGTAAATGATCACTTGGCAGTTAAAATTCGATATAAGAGTAGGTCGTAGCGCCGTTGTCAGTCAAAATATGCCCCATAGCACACTGTATGACTCTTTTCATTAGCCCGGTTGGAGCATAAAGTTTACAATAAATCGTGTAAGAACCCACATGTGGTATTTTTAACAATTAACCAAAAATTATTTTCTTCTGTAGTATCTGTAATTTTATATTTGAATATATACAAATTCATTAAAACCGTTAAATCATAAAGTAAGTACATGCTACTTTTACCATATTTACCTACAACACCAGTGCAACTAGCATCTTCGCAACCAACGTTCTGTGAAATAAAGACACACAATAATTGATGAACTAGGTACTATGTGTAACTCAGAATAAACAAGCAATAAACAATGCGGTTGATGTCCACCGCCAAATTCCGAAAATAAATAGATGAGATATTTTAATTAATTGCACACATATCTTTTTCAAAAATATCAAACAAACTGAGCATCTTCGTCTTAAAGCATAAAAAGATCACGATCAAACTGACGATAGACTAAATTCTATAACTCCTCATCAGATTGATCCATGGTTATCTTATCTCAAAGCATCAAGCAATTAAAGATACATTATGACCATTCTTGCTATAATAGGTCAAAAAAAGATAATGCAAAACTTATATTTTTAAAGGGCGACCCGCTCTGATATAATTAAAATCTCGGATATCCGATAGAGTTGACTATGGTCTGGTTTTTGTTTATAAATGCCTATTTAATAACTTATATAATATTAAGATCAAAATAATGACCCGTAACAGGCAGATTTAGCTCCAACATAATGCGTGTTTAAAGTGCTTAGCAGGAAATGTTTGTCATTGACCTCAGTCAAGACATTATAAACGCCGGCACCGAGTTTGAACATTCCAGCTCAATTAGAAGAAGAGTTTGTTGTGTCCTTAAAAGTTTGACGGACGTTCGGGTCCATTTTAATAGTACCCTGGTTTCTTCGACAGGTGGGTGACAATAACGAATGGGATTATATTTTTCTGTCCACAGGGGGGTGGAAGGCCGAATGCTTAGCGTGCACGCGCTGTATCATAGGCCTGCCATTGAGTCAACTGGCGTGGTTTTGAACCCCCAGTTGGTACGTGGCAAGGAGTATGGTCGCCTCTCCAACTTAGTGGGTTTTCTCCGGGTACTCCGGTTTCCTCCCATTGCTAAAGACCCCTACGCACAAGCGAATTATTGAAATAAAATTAGACCATGTGTTAGTCCCGAAATGACCTAGTTTGTGTCGAGTGGACGTTAAACCCCATTTCTCACTAATTCAGTGTGTGGACTGGTCGGCAATGTGACGTGTTGGCAAAACACCCCATGGCCTATTTATTTTATTTATTTATTTATTCTTCAAGTAAAGGTTACAACATGACAACAATAAATTAAAGTACATGAGCTGCATTGTATGATCTGGAAAGAGGCAACAATATGATATATTAAGATGTGCATATAAAATAAAGGACGTTCTGGAGCATTGTATGATTAGGAATAAGAAATGAGAAGTATGATAGGTATGATGTCATGAAGAGACCTTTACTTAGGATAGCCCAAAAAGCTGGACGTAAATAACATCAATTGCTTATAACATCAATTGCTTACAACCGGTCTTTGGGTAGAGATGTATTAATCCATGAGCAGAATGGTAAGGTGATCCCAAGAGAAACATATTTAATATAATTTACTAACCCGTCTGTAACAAGAACAACTAGTTGTGTCACCATACATAACACAATCTCCAACATCTTGATATAATTTACAAGATGAATATCGTGAACAATACAGATATCGTTTACAATCAGCTCTCTCTGTACATGCTCTGGAACACCCAAGTCTCCGAGACGTAGACATCGATCCCATAAGTATGCTTGGGTCACAGTTCTTTATCACAACACTAGATTTACTGTATGAAGCATTTCTATTATCAGTTCTATGGGCTGGAAACGAAAACAGGGAATAATAAGTACAGAAGCCGAATTATCCATCTCGAATGGAATACTGACAATTCAACTCTATGCCCAGTGGATGGATTACCTTGCATTACCCCGTCAATCACGGCTGTTTACACTCATTCAGCCGGCATTTCTTTTTTTTTTGGCACCTATGACGAAATAGTAAAGATAGCTACTGGAGCGGTTGATTTGCATTCCACGGCATTGTTTGGGAAGGACACTTATCTCCTGATACCGTAAGTGCAAAATGCAAAACGACTCCATTTGCGTTCCGACAAACACAGCGCCAATTTTTGTATGATATAGTTTGTATCGGAAATATTTCTGGTATATTGCTTCTTCCCGCGTTTAGTGGATGTGATAGCACATCCAAGGTCCACTGACAGACAATTGTTGTTCCAAAATCGTATTAAAGGAGATGCTGTAATATTAATAATAGAGAGGGAAATTTAACGTCTACTCGAAACAAACTAAGTCATTTCGGGACTAACATATGGTTTTTAATTGTATTTCAATAACTCACTTGCGCGTAGGCGTCTTGAGCAGCGGGGGGAAACCGGAGGACCCGGGGAAAGCCCACGAGATTGGACAGGCGACCCTACTCCTTGTCACGTACAACCGGCCAGTTAACTCAATGACAGGCTTTATGATACAGTGCGCATGTGCTAATCATCCAGTCATTTAACCCCCCGTAATAATAATAGTATATGCAATCATACAATAAGAATTCTAGTTCTATGGTACATGAAGTAGTATGATAATATTTCCGGGACAGTTCACAATAGTTATAAGCTGACAACCACAGAAAGACATGGCATACGAGAACATCTGACACTGCCCATATTGAATCACGGTGAACAGATCCAGGAGGCGTCAGAATGTAAGTCTACCACCATCAACTATCCACTGAAGATCATTCAACACCCGAATTGTGTCAGGGTCAGAACTGTGATGAGAACGGTACAATTGACCAGAATGACCCGATGGATGTTTTAGTCCATCGAATTGGACGAATTGAACCCCAGCCGAATGTTGATCCAGAGCGAATCAGCTTTAGGGCCCTATACGAAGCATTTTATCCTGCTCATTAATAGAGAATAATAATATTCTGATAGAACAGAAAGCCCTAACCACAAAATTAGGTTTTGATGTCTTAATTTAAACATCCATTCTGTAATCAATCTGGTTGTGTTGTAGTTTGTGCACTATTCATAATTATTGAGGTGTTATGTATTTTTTTAAAATGACGATAAACTTTCCCAGTGAAAGATCAAGGAATACATCTACTGGACAGTGCAACACAGACTATAGAACTCATGTCCGTGATCATCAAACTTCAAGCAATGAGTTTAACAATGAATATACAGACATGTGTTAACTTACATATTTCACACCAAACAAAGCTCTGTAAAACAAACATGATGACAATAATCGCCGTGTACTTGACCCAAAAAGCCATCCCGATTATCATCTGTATCTGCAAATAAAGAAAAAAGGTAATAAAAATATGTTTATTTTAATAATGGCGGAGGACTCATGTTGGGATAAAGTTATTGCGTACCTCCATATCATAAGAATGTTACAGATTGTGTGCAGTTGCTTTTAGAGGTGATGACGCAGTCTCATAAATTTGGTTCACGGTAAATACAGATGTCGACAGTTAAAGCGGGAATTTCGTATTTTCTAGGAAAGTCAAAACATAACTATTTCTTTAATTTGCTCAACAGTTTGTCAACTCACTATTATGCGATCATGGGCATTATTTCCCAGGCATTAAAATCAGTGACACAGGAAATAATAAACAATTACCTCCCTTGTTTTTCCATTCACCCCCATGGAATGGCTATCTTCAAACGTTTGAATTTAAAGTTGAAAATGATCTGTTTGCCAATTTCTCAACTGGCAATAGTGAATTTTCGGATTAAAAGGATTATTCCTTACAAGGTAGGACTGTCTATAGATAAAATCTATTTTAGTGCTTTATTTTAATACATTTTGAAAACATAACTTAAAAATATTAAATCGCAACTTTAAGCAGAAAGCAATATAATTCAATTCGTCATATCACTATTAATAATGAACGGACTGGACTTCTTTTTTGGGTGACATTTATATAAGAATATAAGAAATTCATCTTTTAGAATAGTTTATCACTATTTTCGCATTCATTTATTCTTCAAGTAAAGGTTACAGCATGCTAACAGTAAATATATATCCAGTAACAGTCTCATCAATTTGGTCCACGGTAAGTACACGGACGACTATATAGTAAATAGGGGGGTTGGGATTATGGCGGTATATTAGTGTCAAAATTCTAACATGCTATCGTCTAATTTCTTACTTCTATTCATGTAGGGGGGTTGGGATGGCCTAGTGGTCTAGAGTGCCGCGCTTCGACCTCTAGCTGGCCGGTCACCTCTGGCTTGCGGCTGTGGTTTCGAGCCCTGGTGTGAGCGTATGTGGCATGGAGATAGGGGCGCCTTCTCAACCTCGTGGGTTTCCTCCGGGCACTCCGGTTTCCTCCCACTGCTAAAGACCCCTACGCGCAAGCGAATTATTGAAATAAAATTAAAAACCATATGTTAGTCCCGAAATGACCTAGTTGTGTCGAGTGGACGTTAAACCCCATTTCTCTCTCTCTCTCTCTATTTATGTAATTTGTAACCTCCATTCATGTAACCTCTAACTTCCATTCATGTAATTTCTAATTTAAGACAGTGTATAACCCAACTTCTTTATTTGTTCAGTGTAAATTCCAATTCTGTTCTAACTTGTTTCTATTATTTAAACGAAAAATGTCTTCTTAATAGATGCTTTACATGTTTAGCATCAACATCAACGAATTTATACATTTCTGCCTAGCAACCATCATTATGAACACGTTTGGTGTCGCCACTGCGTGCTCAATTGGGTGATTGCGCACCTGATCGGGACAATTATTTGGTATAAACGACCCATTCGTCGTTTGGTTGAAGGTTGGAAGGCGTACTGAGAGAGAGAGAGAGAGAGAGAGAGAGAGAGAGAGGTCACTTAGTATTAAACTCAGTATCTGTGTAGGCCTATCCATAACATTTATACCCTGTGTTAATATAGACCAACTGCATATAAATATTAATTATTGGCTCAACTGTAAAAAAAAATCAAATAAAATTCTCCAAATCCCGTTTAGCTTATATCTGAAATAGAAAATGAAATGAAATGAAAGAGAGTTTAACGCCCTACTGTTCTGCTCCGAACCGGTCTAATGGAGACGGACATACGCCATACAGTGTGCTTTAAGGAAATATTGCCCGGAGAGCGGATCTACGACCTGGACTTATATCGAAGTCTAACGGTCACGGGATCTTTTACGTGCATGCCAACATGTACATGGAACCTCGGGTTTTCATCCCATCGGAACGACAAGACACTAATAAGGGGGAACCACGCCAGAAAATCTGGATGAACTTCTTTCGACCAATGCAGGGATCGAACTCCCGACCCACAGCTTAGCGAGCCTGCGTCTTACCCACGGTATTCGAAATAGTATTTGCAAACCATACATTTATATCACGTTCAATGTTGTTTAGAGGGTCGGATGGCCGAATGGTTAGCACGTACACGCTGTAACATAAGGTCTGTCATTGAATAAACTGGAGTGGTTTCGATTTCCCGTTTTTACGTGACATGGAGTAGGGCCGCCTTTCCAATCTCGTGGGTTTTCTCCGGGTCCTCCGGTTCCTCCCACTGCTAAACACTCCTACGCGCAAGCGAATTATTGAAATACAATTGAACGGCTGTGGTTTCGATCACTGGTGTGAGCGTATGTGGCATGGCGATAGGGGTGCCTTTTAAACCTCGTTGGTTTGCTCCGGGCACTACTGATTCCTCCCACTGCTAAAGACCCCTACGCGCAAGCGAATTATTGACATAAAATTAAACCATATGTTAGTCCCAAAATGACATAGTTTGTGTTGAGTGGACGTTAAACCCCATTTCTCTCCCTCTCTCTTGTAAATATTACTTACCTGTATATTACCGACAACCTACCTAATGAGGAATCCAAACTTTCTTATCGGCCTTTGTGAAGTTGTACAAGCGTTTGTCAGCTTATATTCCGTAGTAGAATTCTGCAATTTTTAATTTAGTTTAAAATATCAGTGACGCCCACGGACTTTTTCTATATACTAATTCATATTCATTAGTCAGCCAATACATGATATGTTCCATACAATAAATATGTTCATTTAAGAATCATGATCTTTTACAGCCAGTTAAAATACCACTGACGCCTATACCAATTCATATTCGGCCAATGATATCACTATGATGTATCCCAACGGATGAATATACTGTTTGTCGTGTATTTTGTACACGGTGAATAGTCCATTGGCTGATTACACTATTTTGCCTATACCGTTTTTTAGGACTTTAAATTTTGTCTAATGGTTTGGATTGTTCGTGCTTGGTTTTATTTTATTCATGCCGAAAAATACACCATGTTCCGTGCATGGTATTCTAGTATTTCATAGTCGATAGTCCGGTAGTCATTCTAATGTACAACTAAATCGTCAATACTATCAGTTCATTCTCATGTACAACCAAATCGTCCGTACCGTCTGGGATCACGTGGCTAAGTGGGGAAGGCGCTGGCTCGCTAGTCTGGAGGTCGGGTGCTCGATCCCTGCATTGGCCGAGAAAGTTCATCCCGATTTTCCGGCGTGGTTTCACCTTGTCGGTGATGCAGAACGGAAGGCTTGATGAGGGCAGCTGTGGGATTAGGGTGTACACAGTTAGGAGGGCAGCTGTGCGGTCCCGTGTACACATTGGCGTGCACGTAAAAGATCCCTTGGTAGATGGAATTCGTTATAAGAGTAGGCCGTAGTGCCGCTGCCCGGGTACAATTTCCCTTATAGCACACTGTGGGGCGTATACCCGTCTTCCAATAGCCCAGGTTTGGTAATGAACATCCAAATCGTCCGTACAGTCAAGTCATTCTACTGTACAGCAAAATCGCCCGTACAATCAAGTCCTTCTAATGTATGAACAAATCGCCCGTAGTGTCAAATCATTCTAATGTACAACCAAGTCGTCCAATATACTATAAAGTATATTATAGCACTTCAGGTCGACACACAACGCAGTGGACGCTTACGACTGGCCATATTCCTGAAGCAATGGCCCGAGAAATCTCTCTCTGACCATTGCTGGATTGACTTCTGATTCTTGAACTTTTGCGGGAGTGTGTCTATTCTCCCCGTTCAATGAAAGCTATCACTTAAGTACAGCAACATGACAGTCCTTCGTTTAATCTAAGTCTTCCCTAAAACTTTGGACAGTGATTTAAGGTATTAAAAAAGGTATAAGTATGTTCGTTTCCAAACAGTATTGTTTACATTTCATTCGACTTGATAGCCTCGTTTGTCACACAATTAGTTTTACTGCAGTATTCTCCTATGCACGGGTTAATTAGGCATAATAAAAGCGTGAGCCATGACGTAACGTTATGTAAACATATTTGGTCCAATACTGGCACTCGTTTTAAATGTAAAGCGTTTGTATGGTAGGTAGTGATAGGTTGGTAGTCGGACTACTGACTAATCAAAATTTAACACAACAATATCCACTCAGAATAGCAGTGTGTAGTGAGATTACCTATAATCAAACGAAACGCTGCGCGGAGTATGACGACTGGCAGTCTGAACCATTTATTAATTTCACTTTTTTTGTTTATTGTTTGAAGTATATTGTGTCATCCACAGGTTTGTATAGTGTAATTGTTCACGTGTTGTGTGGTCCTCGAACACTTACGATTACTATGAATACCAACATGCAGCCTTATTTTGTTATTTCGATAGTTACTTCAGCGACAGCGTGAATTACCGGTGTGTCCATCTACTCGTCTTCAAAGTTAACATACAAATATACTGAGCGCCATAGAAAACGCATCACTTAGTTTTTCGTATAACAAAAGTACGACACAAATGGTTAATGCCATGCTACGTCGCTGCACAGCGTGCGTAAGAGCCCATGGAGGACACACGCGCTACTGACATCTGTGTCGTACTTTTGGTTTTGACCCCTCTGACTTTGGACCGTTGATTACAGATTAAACATCCATAAGTGTACAAATGTTTTGCTATTGATGTGTTCCCATTTGAATATTGTTCACAATAAGACGCAAAATAAATAAGATATGTTTACAGGATCATTTTGTTATACGAAAAACTAAGTGGTGCGTTTTTTTATGGCGTTCAGTATAGATATATAGGTTTGGTGCAATATCACATTTTCACGGAACCTCAGGGGTTTGTATCATTCGACGGAATATGAAACGGGTTTTACTTATACCGAGCTTTCTTCCATGCACCAGGGATATTCTGGGGGTTTTCTGGTTACTATGAAAACCACATAAGTACAGCGTCCCCGATACAGTTAATATATCGGACAGTGAGAGAGAGAGAGAGAGAGGGGGGGGGGTACTGGTACTTCCACTCGACACAAACTAGGTTACTTCGGGTCGGGGTCACGATGGTTAGGTGATTAAAACGCTGGCTCGCTAGCCTGGAGGTCGGGTGTTCCGATACCTGCATTGGTCATGAAAGTACATCCAGATAGTCAGTGACGGTACGAAAAATCGAGTTCCCGTGTACATATTAGCGTGCACCGTAGTGCCGCTGTCCGGGCCAAATTTCCCCCATAGCACACTGTATGGCGTATGCCCGTCTTCCATTAGCCCAGGTTAGGCGCATAAGAGTAGGACGTTAAACCCCTTTTTTTTTTCTCCGAGGAAAATGTAAAATACATCGGTATTTACTGATTTACCTCGCACGGGCATATCCGGGGGGGGGGGGTCCTACAAGCTTCCACCGGGACATGCACACGCATGGTCGTTTATATATTATATAGCACATGATGCGCATCTTACCATGTATTCCACATTTTTTCCAAATGTCCGTGAGTTACTAACGGTTCTGGCTATATTGCCGATCGGAAGCGTGGAGGCAGAGATCTTTCTCTGATGTACGCCGCATTCACAATTGGCTAAGGAATTATATGACGACGGAGAAATTTGCCCTGCACGGCTTTGATATTCCGGTTTCAAACAAGGACATTTGCAGGAAATTCATCGAAGCATTTCCTCGCCGGATGAAGGCATCAACACTTTTGTCAGACTGATGCATAAATTATACATTATTTTACAATGGTATTGATAGGACTGATATCATTGGCGAAGAAAATTGACTGTACATTTGCAAATATTCGATAACATTCAAACAGTTTGTTCATCATTAGATTCATAATCTGGATATATAACTTGCTGTTTATTATAAGAGGCGTTAACAACTTTTCCGAGAATGTGGCAACTTCTTTGTACGTACTGTCCGCACTATCTTTGATATATGCAAAATTTCACAATAATGTAGCACTATCGTCGTTGCGACATTGTTTTCAATTTATTGAAATTAATGATGGCATTATGATATATCCTATTGTCTTGCAGGTTGTGGGATTCAAACATATTCACATATATGCAGATGTGTACTGAAATCAACTAGCATTTGAATGACATATTGTTATATAAAAAAGGGTTATAGAAACAAAACATACTGGTTCTATGTCAACAACATGATAACAGATATCTCATGCGCAATTTCTAGAGTAAATTTCCATAACACATAAGGGTGGGTTTCGATGTCATTTCATTTAATTAACCGATAGCTCTAATTATTTACATCATGTTTGACCAATTAGATAATTAAACGTACAAAACCCGCAGCTAGAAAACTTTAATACTTGCGCGAATTCGTCAGACTTCGATTAGATTCCAGAGGGTTACCATCTAAGCGAGGTGTCAAGGTTGAGAAGAGTTTAGTTAGTATTGACTATAATTGTAATATGTACTATGCTTGTATGTATACCTATGCTACATAAAATGTAAAAACGAACTGTTGCATTGTTATAACTGAAGAAGACAAACGTCTTAAGAAAACATTAAGAAGAAATACACAACGTGAAGGAGAAGCAAAGACGATCCGAGATAAGGATGTGGCGACCGGTTACCCATAGACGCTCTCCACGTCAGACAGAAAAGACCCATGGTGCTACAATAATCAACATATATAAATTTCGAAATTTATTCGTCAAATTTTAAAAATCGTCAACGAAATGAAACATTGTCGACAAACAGAAATCTTTGTTCGTTATGGCTCAGATGCGAGGAAATCGATGATAATTTTTCCAAATTTTCTTGGGGGAGAACATCCCCATACCCCCCTCCCCCCTCATATACTGCTCGCGCCTCAAAAAAATCCTGGATCCGCCGCCACGGCATAGGACTGTATAAGTTTATCAGAAAATTTTAAAGATATTCATGGGTGACATTTAAGGCCGGTAAAAGGAATGTCGTTCTTTTTGCTTCGCACTTGTGTTCAGAAGAAATAATCTCAAATAATCAAATTAATACAAAACGAAAACACGATAACGGAATACGGGCGTATTTATGTTTGTAAACGCTCGGCCTCATTATTGGATCCGAGAGCAACAGCTTATTCATACACTAAATTTGAATTGTCGTAAAAGAAATAGGCACCGTTACGATAGACGCCTTGCTGTCGCCCCCTTCTAGGAAATGATCTAAATGATATATCGCGATGATGAGTGACGTCATTAGCTGCCATTTTTTATTTCCCGATGAGTTCAATTTCACAAGAGAGAACATCTTTATTTGACGGACGCAAACACGCGAAAGACTGCGTGTTACAAAATATGTCACACGAAAAAAAATGCGTGTAACATTTTTTCGCTTATTGAAAATTGTTACTGAATAAGATGATTTCTTTTACGTAACATCTAGACCATAATTATGACCAAAACGGAAATTCTGCTATTATTTTCCTTCCTAGCAAAATGTAAATAATTCGATGTCTATATTCGGCGTATTGTGACATTTACGCATGCGTTACGCATTCAGAATTCTTCGTCGAATTCTTCGTCGAACATTCGGAATTCTTTTGTTTTTCCCGAAATGATCATTTTTATACGCCCACATTTTCATGTGGACGTATTATGTCGTCGCCCCTGTCCGTCCGGACGTCCGTCTGTCCGTCCGGACGTCCGTCCGGACATCCGTCCGGACGTCCGTCCGTCCACAATTTGTTTGTGGACTCTCTACAGGTCACAATTCTTATCTGATTTTGACGAAACTTGAAATATAGGTTTATCCCCATAAGATCTCGGTTCCTTTCGATATTGGCATGTATCGGATCGGAACTTCATGGATTATGGCCCCTGATTGTACGAAATATCATGTTTTTAGCTTGTGGACCCTATAGAGGTCACAATTTTGAACCGATTGTGATGAAACTTGACATGCATGTTTATAACCCCAAAATCTTGGTTCCTGTCGATATTTGCGGCCATCGGATTGTAACTTCCTGAATTATGGCCCCTGATTGTCCCAAAAATCACCCTTTTTAGCTTGTGGTCCCTCTGGAGGTCAAAATTATTATCCGATTTAAAAAACCGTTCGATTATGTCACCGTTACATGGTAATGAAGGTTGAGTTCAAATTTCGTGAAAATCGGACCAAAATTGACAAACAAAATGGCCGCCGTTTGTAAGCGAATAGTGTGAAAATATGTTATATCAAGGTTGTGGACCCTATAGAGGTCACAATTTTGAACCGATTTTGATGAAACTTGACATCTATGTAAATAACCCAAAGATCTTGGTTCCTTTCGATATTTGCACCCATCGGATCGTAACTTCCTGAATTATGGCCCCTGATTGTCCGAAAAATCACCCTTTTTAGCTTGTGGTCCCTCAGGAGGTCAAAATTATTATCCGATTTAAAAAACCGTTTGATTATATCACCGTTACATGGTAATGAAGGCTCTGTTCGAATTTCGTGAAAATCAAACCAAAATTGACGGACAAAATGGCCGCCGTTTGTACGCGAATTGTGTGAAAATATGTTATATCAAGGTTGTGGACCCTATAGAGGTCACAATTTTGAACCGATTTTGATGAAACTTGACATGCATGTTTATAACCCGAGGATCTTGGTTCCTTTCGATATTTGCGCTCATTGATTCTTAACTTCCTGAATTATGGCCCCTGATTGTACGAAAAATCAACCTTTTTAGCTTGTGGTCCCACTGGAGGTCAAAATTATTATCCGATTTAAAAAAACGTTTGATTATATCACCGTTACATGGTAATAAAGATTGAGGTAAAATTTTGTGAAAATCGGACCAAAATTGACAGACAAAATGGCCGCCATTTGTACGCGATTAGTGTGAAAATACGTTATATTAAGGTTGTGGACCCTAAACAGGTCACAATTTTGAACCGATTTTGATGAAACTTGACATGCATGTTTATAACCCAAAGATCTTGGTTCCTTTCGATATTTGTGCATATCGGATTGTAACTTCCTGAATTATGGCCCCTGATTGTACGAAAAATGACCTTTTTTTTAGCTTTTGGCCCCTCTGGGGTCAGAATTATTATCCCATTTACCCACTTAGCAACATGATCCCCAGTCGAATTTGAAGCCTACTGAAATGAACCTTTATAACCCAAAGATCTTAATTCATTTCGATATTTGCGCATAGGAAAAATCACTTTCGGTATTGCTTATTCTCTATCCATCTCTCGAAAATGTGCCAGCCTATCTTTATTGTGGTAAAAATCTTATATTTCATCAGCTACGAGTTTACCCTATTCGATAAAAACAATACACAAATATTATAGTTGACCTCTTTTGGTGTTTGACTATCTGTCCTTTCATTATTGTCGTTATCTTCCATCAAACAAATTCCGACATCGGTCAAAAATAGACGTTATTCATCATTATTGCCGAATGACTTTCACGCGACACAAAAAAACCCAACACGACAAGTGCCGCGACAGAGCTGTGCCGCGATATATATATATCGCAGTTTGGATTTTGCTCGGTGATATTTAAGATAAGTATTGAAAAATTGTTTTCCTTTTGATGAATAAAAATTGTTAGAAACTCCTTAGTTTGCATTCCACGAATTTTGCAAATGCAGATTCGGAGCTCTTGTTTATGTCACGTGACTTCTCGCTCACTTTTCCACCCGTTAGCATTATCCCTGGTTCTGTTCAATTTCTATACATCTTGATAATCTGTTTATACCGATACTTTGATTTTCCAAAGGATCATTCATTTTCAGATTGAATTAAATTCTAATAAAGCAGAAATATAAATGATGCTAAAATTGCCAACTATTAATTCCGATAGACTGATTATCATTCACCGTCGGACGTATCATGCATGCATAGCGGTCCGTGATCTGATAAATCGCTATTTGACTAAATCAATGGACACTTTTTGACGTAGGACTTTAATTTACTATCCTTGTATTAAATAATGCATCTTAAAAAGTAGTATGCGCTTGATTGAGACAAAACAAGTCCAAGGGTAGCTATAAAAACAAATATGCACGGCCGAAAGAACACAAACTTTTTTTTAAATGTTTTTCTTGTGCCTCCATCATATGTAAGTATTTTTAATTTAAATTGAATAATGATAATTAATATTTTGCCATTAGCTTTTTAATGACACTGTAAGGAACATGTGTACACTCCAATGTATAACATAACTTGAAGTTTGTACATATAATCCAAAGATAAAAAAAATATTTTCATTAAAGAAATAATTGCCCCTTGAATTTCTTCAGAATCCTATTTTTGCTTGTACATTTGAAATCAACAAGCAAAATTGTGCTTGTATGTTTTCAAGTAAAGTTCAATCCCCGGAAATCCATTAAAAATTTACGATGCTTCAGACATCAATGAACAGTAATTGTGACCTATGCACAACTCAATTGGTTTGTTTTAATTTTAAAAAGACACACACCCACAAATTTGGTGAGGGAATAGATATACGAACCACAAAATATAATCTATTTAAAATAGCTAAGTCTCTACCTCAATATCAATCCAAAGTCTTACACGTTGAAAACACGAATTATTTGTCAATTTAAATCAACATTGATGTTATCTTACCTTGAAAAGTTAGGCTTCTGATATTCAACATTTAAGACGAAATAAACATTTTACCATTGGTACACGAATCGTGTACCATATTGCGTTTCAGCATCATTTGTAGCAAGTGTCCAGAAGGAACGAGGCCAGACATGCATAGTCCATAACGCCGTAACGTATCTGGAGAGCATGCACGATAGACTGGAATAACCCGACACTAGAAATTTCTATTCGGTTGGGACTCATGTCGTATTATTATATTAGCGATTTAATAGGTCCCTTAATCATTTAATTCTTTTCGTTGGTGGTAATATAATCTTTATTTGTGATCTCATGTTGTAAGCAGGCCATCATGTTGCTTGTTACAATGGGATGTTGGTGTAAATTATTAATGCTGGAGGTAAATGTCAACCAGGCTATCATCTACGGAATACGAATACCACTTTGTAAATAAAGTACAGATAACAGTACTTGGTGCATCTTTTAAATATTACATACAACATTAGCATTGTGCACAGGATACAAGTCACGGTTATCGGATTACTGTCGTGTGTCATATTGTTCGGGGTTGACCTAAAACTGAAACGTGAGTTGGTAGGGTAACTCTTGTTGGTGACCCATTACTTTTATATGATTTTGGGGTGATGCTAGATCGCTCAACAGATTGAGAAAAGGAACGGGTGACGGAATTTTTAGCAGATGGCAGTGCAGTCAGAAACCTTTTATAATATGAGGTCTGTCAACGACTCAATGGAGGTGGTTTCGATTCCCCGGTGGTACGTGACAAGGAGAAGGGTCGCCTGTCCAAACTCTTGGGTTTTTCTCGGGGTTCTCTGGTTTCCTCCAAATGCTTAAGACCCCTACGCGCAATGAAATAAAAGTGCATGTTCACTAATAATTAGTCGTTGTCTTTTAAAGGACCTAAATCGCTAATATTTAGGACCTAGAAATTGACACAAATGGGTCGCAAAGCATATAATAATGCAATATGAATGTACACTCAAAGCCATTAAAAACAAAACGCCAAATTCAACGTTTATTTACTGCAACAACTTTTAACAAATGCACATAACAATTGAGAAAATGGAGATAACAAACATCTGTGGATAATTTCATGAAAGAATTCCCTATAAATGCACAAAACCGAAACGTCAGAGAACCTTGAAACAAAACAGAGGGTCAGCTGAAGTCAATATCGGGTATGTCCGCCCTGATCTCTTACACATGCCGGAAAACGACTAATTGGCATGGATTGGCACAGATGGCGCACTACACGCTGTGGGATTGTTTGTCAATGATTTTGAAGTGTCTGTGCAACATTTGGATCGGGTTAATGTTGGGACACATAGCGGGCCAATCAATAACGCACGGACATGATGATTGTTCAGAAAGACCATTGTCAACCGGGCCGTGTGGGGTCGGGCGTGTTCATGCGGGAAAACCATCTGTCGACGAAAGCCATGTTGACCCAGCAATGGAAACAAAACCGAATGAAGGATGGCGCAACATAATGTTGAGCGTTGAGGTTGTCTTGGACCACCACCAACTGGGACCGGAAGTAGGCCGAAACAGTTCTCCTGGCAGTAGCAGTAGCTGACTGGAACCTGTTGTACAGATGTAGTAGTCTGATATGGTGATCTTGAGCAGCAGTTGTTACAGGTGGCGCTCCGCGTCGGGATCGATTGGCTACTCTTCCAGTGGCGTGGAAGCATTGTCTGAGGCGAGCAAAGGTCGATAGGTGGACATTAAAGTGTCTGGCGACGGCTACCTGTGAAGTGCCCTGATCCACATAGGCCTATAGCTCTGTTCCTTTTTTCGTGTGTAAGGCGTGGCATTTTCCCGAAGTGATGAATGTTGATATTTTGATCTGTATATAATCGTGGATAAAACGTGTCACAAGGGAGGGTTACATCGTACAAAAAAACAAGTGTTGCGTTTGCACGAACACAATTGATTACCGAGAACTGATATTGGGTTCAAACCCAGAATCCACTAAAAGAGACCCATCACAAGTTTCGCCTATGTGCCATAAGATGGGAAAGCCCAAGACAACGTTTATCAGAATTATTTCACGAATTTGGCAACGCGTTTTAATGGCTTTGGGTATAAACTAATTTTCATTTCCGTTTTTTTTACTCTAATTTTAAATCAGTTATGTTCGGCGAATTAGTCAGAAGTCTCAATCGAATCTCTAGCGTCTGGTTATTCCAGTCAAAACCGAAAGTATTTATTGGGCATGATCTGCAGATAAGACCATGGGCTTTAACACACCGAGTATTTACCGCTTTACCGATTTCAAGTGTCTTCAGTCAAACAGATTGTTATTCGGGGTTGTTTTCTTTTTACAAATTCAACTTTTAGCGCTCATTAGTTTGTCACACAATCGTTTAGGTGATGCTCTAAAAAGAAACCGGTTTTATTACAATTAAAAATAGACGGAATGCACATGCGGAATTCTTCAAGGGTACCGAGATCAACACCCACTGATTGGAATTGTTAATTCAGTGCAAGTCGTGTGACGGGACCGCTATTTATATCGTAATTTGTCCTTTTCATAATACGATTTACACAAAAGATCATTTGTTTGAAGTTAAAAGAAAATAAATAGTGACGTCAAAAAAAAAAATCGATGACAGATATACCAGAATGCCGTTGTATTCAGAAGCCGGATGTGACAGAGTTCACTGTACTGGATAATTTTAATCGAGTTGTTTACTTCATGTGTTCAGGTCAGTATGCCCCAAATATGTATACATAAAGTAAATTGTACCCATATACAACAGATTAACAATCGAGTGTGCATGCTTTCGGGCGGGGGGGGGGAATTCCTAATGGTTAGCGTGCGCGCGCTGTATCATACGGCCTGCCATTGAGTCAGCTGGCGTGGTTTCGAATCCCCGGTTGTACGTGGCAAGGAGTAGTGTCAAAAGTCCAACCTCGTGGGTTTTCTCCGGGTACTCTGGTTTCATCCCACTGCTAAAAGACCCCTACGCGCAAGCGAATTATTGAAATGAAATTAGACCATATGTTAGTCCCGAAATGACCTAGTTTGTGTTGAGTGGACGTTAAACCCCATTTCTCTCGCTCTCTCTCTGCATGTTTTCAGTTATAAACACAGACAATGTTACTATGTAAATATGTATAAATATACTATAGCGGCCACCTCTATTCAATGTCATTATTTATGAATAGTCACCAGACGGACGAAATGTACTTTAAAATATTATTAAACCAGTGTTGAAATCACTTTGTTTCGGCATACCTTTTATCTTTTCATCGTTTACCTTGAAATAAATATTAAAGCAAGAGCCTCAACCAGAATGTGAAAACTGTCATGTTCCTTTGACAGTTAAGCACATTCTGATGGAGGGCAAGCATCTTAAGGATATTAGATCTACAAATTACCATTGCCAGTCCTTATATCAATTATTTGCCCAACTGGGTCTGTATTATAGATTACTAGACTTTTTAAAACAGACAAATTTTTACACAAAATTTTAATTATATATTTGTAATATACATGAAGTGTTGTGATAATTGTTTTTAATTGATAATTTCTGTGACTTTTGTTTTTATTTATGTATATATAGATTAATATTGTGATTATTATACTATTCAAAAAAAAGTAGGGGATATTTGATTTTGGGGGCATAATACTAAAATATGCAAATGACTACGAAAAAAGTCACTATAGAACCTAACAGAAGAAACATTTCCAGTTACATGTGACGCCCAAACGCACCAATAGCTACCGCATGGAATGCAGGTGATGCTTGGGATCATCATGGGGGTGCAACCCAAGATTTGCACGACTTTGAATGTTACAGTCATTGTGGCATTGAATTCCAGGGTGGAAACATCAGTTTAATTGATTTAGTGACCAGAAAACAAATTTTGATATGCGTCGGCTTACCCAAAATGAAAGGTTACGTGCCCTTGGCATGCTACAGATCGGCACAACACAGTCTGTCATAAGCAGGCTATGGTCCAGATACCGTGATACACAATCTGTACAGGACAGACCACGCTCAGGTCGACAACTCAAGCCCAGGAACGATTTATCCGTACCTTGGCCTTGAGAAATCGTGTCATCACAGCAAATCAGATGAGCGCTCGTCTTCAGACAGACACTGGTGTGAGAGTGAGTGGCCAGACGATTCGGAATCGACTGCATAGGGGTCACCTTCGGGCCCGACGTCCTCGCGTGATCCCTTGTTTGAGAGATCATCACATTCAGGCAAGACGTCATTGGTGTAGGGATCGTCAACACTGGGATAATCGACGCTGGAGCAATGTGATGTTTTCAGATGAGTCAAGGTTCATTGTTGATTTTTTGGACAGACGTAGGAGGGTGTGGCGTCGTCGAAACGAGCGCTTCCAAGACGTTAACGTCATCAGACATGATCGATTTTTGGGGTGGTTCTGTTATGGTGTGGGGAGGCATCACTGTTGCTGGAAGAACGGCTTTACATGTTGTCGCAGGGCGTGTTACAGGCCAGTACTACAGGGACAACATCTTGGCAGTCCATGTTGTGCCGTTCGCACGACGTCATGACCGCCGTTTCATCTTCCAGGATGACAACGCAAGATATCACAGGGCCAGGATCGTTACCTCCAACAACAGAACATCACCACATTACCTTGGCCAGCACTGAGTCCCGACCTCTCCCCCATCGAGCATGTCTGGGACATGCTTGGACAGAGGTTACGTCAACGTCAACAACGTCCTGCCAATGTCCAAGAACTTGCTGCTGCGTTGCAACAGGAATGGGACAATCTGGACCAAAATGACCTTAGACATCTCATTAGGAGTATGCCACGTCGGATCAATGCTTGTTTGGCAAACAGAGGAGGATTTACCCGTTACTGACTTTGTTGTAATGCTGTGGTCACTTTGCTGTTTGACCCCGGGTATCATTTTACCCTTATAATGGTCATTTGGAATAAATCGATGAATGTGAACTTCATTTCATTTTGTCATTTGTTTCTTCGTCAGTTTCATTAGGTGACTTTAATAACAATTAAAAATCAAATATCCCCTACTTTTTTTGAGTAGTATATTTAGTTCGTCTCGTATAACTCATCATATGTTTGGCGCAATATAGCCCGTTTGTGCTGACGTGCCATAAAACTACATTTCATTCATTCATTTTTAGTACCTTGAAACAAAGTAGTTATACTCCTTACCTTACAGAATTAAAGGGGGTTTGGGGAGTTTTTGATAATATTTTACAATTATACAGTGTCAAATCTATAAAAACATACGAATGTCTATCTATACACATAACTGCGACTGTCGGGTTGACAGCCAAACTACGGCTGGCCCAAAACTAAAATTGCGGTTAGTGGGGTAACTTGACAGGTTTTTAACGTCAGTAAACGAACCATTACTTACAGATGATTTAAGAATGCCACGACTGAAGGACACCAAGAGATTCATCAACCAGGACTTTTATATTCGTATATTTAAGTATAGACATTTCATATAAACGGTTGTTTAATGATAGTTTATAGCCACTGAACTGCAGGGGCGGATCCAGGATTTTCAGAAAGGGGAGGCGTGCTGCACCCACTTGGGAGTGCGAAGCCGGGACCGTGCTTTTTGAGTGGACAAAAATGCCCACAAGTACTAATTTCATACTAGTACTGTCAATTACGATTTCCTACCTAAACCATTTTTATTCTCCTTTCCTACGAGAATACATGGAGCTAAAAATTGTTCGCCACCGCCAAAAAATAGAGGGGGCGTGCGCCGGGTGCGCCCCCCTCTGGATCCGCGCCTGAACTGGGTGGTATGGGATGCATGAAGATTGACAAATTATTGAATACGTGACAGACAGTCCGGGGTCCAAATACTAAACGCGACCGACTTTATTATAACGGGGGTGGGGGCGAATAGTTAGCACATGCGCATTGTAACGAGTTAACTGGCATGATTTCGATTCCCCGGATATACATGTGACAAGGAGTGTGGTTAGCACGTGCGCTGTATCATTTAGTCAACTGGCGTGGTTTCGAATCCCCGGTTGTACTAGACGAGGAGTCGGGTCGCCTGTCCAACCTCGTGGGTTTTTGTCTGGGTCCTTTAGTTTCCTCCCACTGCCAAAGACTCTTACGCGTAAGCGAATTATTGAAATAAAACATTTAACCATATGTTAGTCCCCACATGAACTATTTTGTGTCGAGTGTACGTTACCCTCTCTATCTCCCCCCCCCCTCTCTCGATCTGTTTCACAGAGAATTACTTACGAATTATCTCTGTAACAGATGACTGTCCACAACACGTGCGTTGACTGCACGTGGCGTCAGTCATTGGCTCAACGGCTCGTGCAATGTTTACATAACACCTAACTGCTTCGGGCAAAATGATGCATTTTACTCATTTTAATACCCGTTTACACTAAATAGGAAATATTTTTTAACTACAAATACTTCAAACGTCTTTATTTATTTTTCTTTTACCTCAAAAAAATGTTTGAGATTTTAATTTGTCGGAGTAAAAAAGTTAATATGCCGAACTCATTAAGTCTCGTCGATGTCATGCTTATCAGTGATTGTAGCGGCCAAGCGAATATTCACTGCGGGATCAGTTTGCCCCTCTCTCTCTCTCTCGAAATTTTAAAAGTGCAAGTAAGAGGTTATAAATAAATGTTTGTTTTGTCCTTTTCTTTATACTTGTCATATAAAGATATATTACATTTGTGGTACATCCGTCTTAAGTACACGGCATGATTTATATAAATTCAAGACGATTCTTACTATTTTCTCATAACCCGAGACAGCTTCAGGATGTAAGTAAATGTTTCATTTAGACTTTTTGTATTTAATATTTTGTAATTGCAGGAGGGACAAAACCTATAAGACAAACATGCGGACAAGATAAACTACACATACGTTTCAAGATATTACAGCAAATATAGAATCAAACGAATTGTTCCGCGTCTCAGTCGTAGGCGTACTGTACTGTATGGTCCCGGATCTGTAATGTTTTGGATAATACGTTAATGTTGTAATCAGGGTCTGCGACAGCGATATCCAGGCCATGGGACTAGCAACTCGGCGAGTGAGGTTGGGGGGTGGGGGGCTAGTTGGCATCGTTCACGTTCGTCGCCCATTTAATTTAAATAACGATTTTGGGAACGACACCAGCGTTCATTCCCATTACAAAGCTGGTAATTCATTCATTAACTTAGACGTAAAACTATCATACAGAGTTTAATCCCGAGAGTTACTACTATATTCATCTGTGTATGCGACAGTCAACCAGTTTTTATGAATCAGTGTGAGCATTTTATACAACCCCTTGCACAAATATACATGGCCACTAATTATTTCCCCATTGACTTTAATGTTAATTCGGGGGGTTGGGATAGCCTAGTGGTCTAGAGTGCCGCGCTTCGACCTCTGCTGGCCGGACACCTCTGGCTTGCGGCTGTGGTTTCGAGCCTTCTCAACCTCGTGGGTTCCTCCGGGCACTTCGGTTTCCTCCCACGGCTAAAGACCCCTACGCGCAAGCGAATTATTGAAATAAAATTGAAACCATATCTTAGTCCCGAAATGACCTGGTTGTGTTGAGTGGACGTTAAACCCCATTTCTCTCTCTCTCTCTTTTTATGTTAATTCTCGTCTCTTAGACCTGCTGTAACTTTTCCCCAAATATTCGTTGGGTAGAACGCTTTTTGCCACAGATGGAGCAACAGGTGGCAAACTCTTGCCCAAAAGCATGTATGAGGTTCACAGTGAAAAACTTGAGATACACAAGCTGAAGCAGAGACAACTAAACAAGCAATGTGTGAAATAGCTTTATTTAACGTCCGCTTCCATCGAGGTGATATCACAGACAAGTAAACAAGCAATTTTCGGCCCTCCCTTTCAACGTAACCAACCTCACAACTCTTGTATCCTTCCGCCTCAAAATCATGAATAGCCACCAAAACCTGGCAGAAAATGTATTTCCAAACCCTTTTTATCGATTCTACACCAAAAAGTCAACAAAAATCGCCATGCAAAAGGGGGGGAAGGGAAAGGGAGAGAAAGACTAAAAATAACTTTGGCCCTTGTTTCGGGTGACGGCCCATGAATATTTGGTGATCTGTGTCCACATAGGAGACTTTACATGAAAATGAAAGCGAAAGTCGATTGACCAGGTGCCAGTGAGTAACTAGTCGCCACTATTGGAGTTACGTTATGGCTCATCCTGGGCATGATGGCGTGGACATTCCCTCGTATTGTGCTACAGATGAGCAAGCAGATCAGTGGGTGAGCGACTTCATTGTGCATATATTACACCAAGGGGCGCCGGAACCCTGGTACCAGGGTATACAAAGGATATCCTGTCCTTTTCCGGGGCATACATGTATACCCATGCTCCAATGATGAAAGTTTTCAACCTTTTTGAATGATAGATATGTAATTGCTCTCTGGGGGGTCCCATATTTTCCCAACCGTCTCATGTAAATTGTGTATTGTATTAACTGTTGATTGAATCAAAAATTAGACCGGAACCGGGTACACTGGTCAAAACTGGCAATGCGCATGTCATTGTCAACTTACCAAATATCGCCCATGCGAGATAACGCGTCTCATAAAAATATTTATATGATGCGTCTAATCAATGACATATATATTTTAGATCTAAATTAAAATAAGTTTTGAAAAACCAAATTGTTTAATTTTTTTCGTTTTTCTTGAAAATCTTGATTATTATAGAGCGAAGATAGGCGTCAAGCAAGAGGCGTTTCGTTTGATTAGAGGTAATCCTACTTCACACTGCTATTATGAGTGGATATTGTTGTGTTAAATTTTGATTGGTCAGTAGTCCGTCTACCAACCAATCACTAGCTGCCTTACAAAAGCTTTATATTTAAAACGAGTGCCAATATTGGACCAAATATGTTTACATAACGTTACGTCATGGCTCACGATTTTATTATGCCTAATTAACCTGTACATAGCAGAATACTGCAGTAAAATTAATTGCGTGACAAACGAGGCTATCAAGTCGAATTAAATGTAAACAATACTGTTTGGAAACGAACACACTTTCACCGTTTTAATACCTTAAAAATCACTGTCCAAAGTTTTAGGGAAGACCCAGATTAAACGAAGGAATGTCATGTTGCTGTACTTAAGTGATAGCTTTCATTGAACGGAAAGAATAGACACACTCCCGCATAAGTTCAAGAAACAGACGCTATTCCAGCAATGGTCAGAGAGGGATTTCTCGGGCCATTGCTTCAGGAATATGCCATTACATTGACAATTTTAGATATGAAAGTATGGAAACACACATAGAGCATTATATAACAAGCTCGTTAAAAAATGTAATTCTAACGTGAACTCCAGACGAGCGAGTCATAGCCTTACTCACTTAACCACCGTGGCTCAAAAAGGTTTGGACTCATTAAGGGATTGATATGTAATTGGATGGAATTGACCTTAGAATTTAAAAATCCCCTTTCTTGAATTTTGAAATACAGCACAACATAAATAACTAAATCAAATTGGTTCATTTTCAGTTTATTTTGGAAGCTCAACATCCATCATGTTGAGACACTCAGTTCTTCTATTGATGACGACATTGCTCCACCTTTGCCTGGCGAAAAGTTCCAAGAAGGGTGTAGGCATCTGTTCGTCTGCATTCAAATGTGGTGATACTTGGAAGTTCGACGGTGTGGCATGGTGGTAAGTACCAAGTATGGGTCTATTACGTCATTAATGAATAGATTTTAGTATTTATATCAAACTGATTAAAAGACGGACCCTATTTCGTTTCGTTTTTACTTGTCGTTACTACACTAGGATCTGGAAGACTTGTTATCATTGACTTGTTCTAAATGGTATGAGCGATTAGCCAATGATACGGTCTGTTACGGCGAGCTTTAGGCGTGTTTGGCACAGAACTGTGGTTAGTCCACTGGTAACATCAATGCTGATTGGTTAATCAAATGTTTGACGTCATAGGGACAAAAGCCGCCCGTATGGCCTCTGACGTGACCTATCACAACAACCGGTCAGTTCTCCATGTAGTGTAGGCCATCGAAAGTATAAAAAAACGAAATATAGATCTGTATTTAAATCAGAAAGTTTCGCCCCCCCCCCTGAAAAAATTGTCGACCATTAAAACAATAGGTATAAATTTTGCGTCAATTTTACAGTACCCCTGAGAACACTACCCGCTCCCCTCGTTGCTCTGGGCTAGTTACGGCCCTGTTTACAACAAGCATAAAATCTTCCTTAAGGGGGTATAACAGCTCGTTTTTATGTAATATGATCGTAAATAAAATGATTTAAAACAATAGTTGCAATTCCTGCCACATTCTGTGCCGTGAAATACGGCGAACAGTTCAAATTGACCGACGGTCGTTTTCGCCTGCTTAGTCTATAATTTTTTTTATTATTTGGCGTTTCAAAATCCGACATACTAATTACCCCCGCATGGTCTTGTAGGATAGGTTTGTTTATGTCCATTACAAATGGCGCCCGAAACCATTATATAGAATACAAGACTCACGAAATGATGATGCATTTATGTGCATTGTGTCGTCAATCTTTGATATTAGGATGCCATATTTTCATGGCAAGATAATATGCCAACATCAATATTGATTGAAATGGACCAATATTAGTAGTATGTATGGCACTCTGCTGCATTTTTGGAATTCCAGACATTCCAAAGATGTGACGTCACACATTCCAAAGGTATGACGTCAGACATTCCACAGGTGTTCTATTTATAGTTTGAATACGGTTATTGTTGACTGAACAATGAGGTTATGAATAATAAAAAGGTATGCAGGTGTTTATACTTTGATCTCGTTTGACCTTTGTAACAAGGGTATGTGGTCCACGAATTGTTTATTGGTATGTGGGGGTAGGGGGGATATTTCCCTTTATAGCCAACTGTTTAGGGTTCGCGTTGAGTTCATGTCACGTGTAGTCTGAGTTATACAAAGCCTATAGATTTAATCTGCATATTTGGTTTAGTTAAATTTATCCCTTCAAGGCTACGAAAGAATTAAAGCTTTTTTATAGTTGTATATAAGAATATTGACTTTGAAAATTGAAAATAATTGCCCCCCCCCCAAAAAAAAAGAAATTTAAATATTTGAATGTTATAGGTTAGTTGTTATGGAATCCTTGGCCATTGAGTTATTTTACCTGTTTATCCGTAGGTCGGCTACCTATAGAATGTGTCTTCAATTGACCGAAACGGGTTAGCTACCGGCTTAGTTTGTCTTGATATGGAGTCTAATATGAACACTCACTGAGTAATTCCCAATTCGTCACCTGTCTTGCCTACCCTCGAATCCTTGCCCTGAATTTGTAGCGCAAATCGGGGACCACGTGGGCTAAGTGGGTAAGGCGCTGGCTCGCTAGCCTGAAGGTCGGGTGTTCGATCCCTGCATTGGCCGAGAAAGTTCATCTCGATTTTCCGGTGTGGTTCCCCATTGTCAGTGAGGCAGAACCGAGGGCCTGACAAGGACAGCTGTCTAATCGTTCGGATGGGGCGAAAAACCGAGGTCCCGTGTACACATTGGCGTGCACGTAAAATATCCCTGGGCAGTTGGAATTCGATATAAGAGTAGGCCGTAGCACACTTTATGGCGTATGACTGTCTTCCATTAGTCCAGGTTAGGTGGAGAAGAGTGGACGTTAAACCCCATTTCATTTCATTTCAGTACCGCGAATCGGCCCGCGTGTCGTGGCGGCCCGCGCACTCTAACTATACGCACACCACATTTGGATGAGGAAAAAAAAGTTGACCACATTTTAAATTGAAAATTTAAGGAATCATATTTAAATCTGACGATGGTACCAAAAAAAAGCTTTTATATTGCAATGATATAATTCTATACACGCGAAACTTGTTTTAATGTCCAAGGTTTGACTATATCTAATCGAAGTTAACAAGTTCACAATTCAATTAACTAATAGAAGACGCATTGATGTAATGTTTTATTTTTGACTGGTTGCAACGATGGGGTTATAATTACTAGAATGACGAATAGCAATAACACATTAAACCATTTTTTGCATGGATAATACAAGATAGAAATGTTTTCTGGCAATATCAATTTGTCTCAATATATTATGTATAGAAAAAAAAGAAATCAGATTAAAGCTAAAGGCATTTACTCAACACGCGTTAAATATAAATATACTAAACTGTTATCGATAAATATATGGAGAAAAGGAGAGATGAAATTATAACGTCATGCATATTCAATTTGTGGAATAAAATAAGTCGTAACATTATATTACGGAACTTCCAATTTAAATATATACATAGAATTATATATTTTAATGATTTTTTTTTATTCAAAAACAAAATAAAAGAATCTTAACGGTTTGGTGTTTTAGTCTACATAATACAAGGACTATTGTCGTCTCTAAAAAACTAAACCCAACTCTTATCAATCTTTGCTTACTAATTGAAAAGAACATAAGAATAAGTTATTGTTTCAGAAGTTTAAAAGTATCGTTTACGGAGGGCTCTAGTATCAATATACAAAGCTTTTATATCACCGTTATTCGTCTGTGTAAACGTAAACCGAAATAGACATGCTAAAAACGAAGGTACTGTACCGGCAAATGTCCTTTCGTGAGGTCCTTAGAACAACGACTGGATTATTATCTATTGTAAAATGAAACACGGTTCACTTTGAATGAATTTAGACGATATTGTCTATTCTAGATCCTACTAAATTCCAGGGATATACATTCTTACCAAACGCAGAATTCAAAGCTGCATAGAAATATTCCTGCAAATACTACAGGTATAGTCCCACCCAAACACCTCCCTGTCGTGTGTAATAAGTGAAAAGCATAGTTTACCCGATCAGATAAAATCGTTGCTTACTATTTTAAAAAAAAATGTTTAAAACCCAATTAACTAAGGATGATATTTTATTACCACCCCAAAATATTTACATCAGAAAATATAATCCAGTCTAAACCGCGTTACAATAAAAGTATCATGACGCACCTGTTCCCTGTGGTCAATAGATATATACCGCACGGTATATCATTTGTTAAACTGTTTTGTCGATGATAGGTTTCAAACTATAAATAAATGACCGAATAGTTTTCATTTCAAAACTATAACCAATGTAAAATACTAGTTGCATCAATTACTTTCTCTGTTCACATGACATCGTCAAAAACATCACACGTAGCAAGGTATTGCATTAAAAGTGGCAATAACTATCACATTTACATACATATACGATTAGTACAATTATAAAAATATTGTACTGCTAATTGAATTATGAAGTGTACATATTATAATTGTGTTTTGTAGTATGTTTTTTTTTTAAATTGAGGCAAATTAGTATCATTAGTATATGAAGTGTTGTACATATTATAATTGTATTTTGTAGTATGTTTTTTTTAACATGGAGGCAAATTAGTATCAGATTTGGACTTGTTTATGAATCTTTTAACAATGCATACATGTTTCATTCACGACTGGAGTGTCCATATTTCTTCGATCTGGAGGAAGATTTGAAATTGAGTGGCTATTTGTAGTAATTTTATACCGTTGAGAACCTAGCAATATGAACGTTTGGGTGGTGACGTTTGCAAATAATTAAATGGTTTTAATTCTTTTATGTGTTTGATTGTCGAAATCGCTTACTTGTTTGGTCATTTATCATTTAAAGGAAAGGATTTTTTTTATTTATTTTCTATTTTTGGGGATATTTTACACGTCTTGCCAAAGTATATATAGACAAAAGAAATTTTGAAATTGTCGAAAGTTTGAAAACTAGTAGATCTTATTTAGATCTGGCACAGGGGTGATTTGAATAACAATAACTGCTTTAAGGTTTGATGGGGTCTATTCAACTAGACGAATGGTGAAAAGACACACAACTTGCCCCCACCCCTCTCTCTCTCTCTCTCTCTCTCTCACACACACATACAGACACACACACACACAAACTCACAACCCCTCTCTCGAACTCATTAAACTCGCTCTGGCACTCTCACTCTCTCACATACACATGCACGCACTCTCACTCTCTCTCATTAAACTCTCTCTCTCACACACACACACACACACTGTCCCTCTCCATCTCTCACCCATTAAACCCTCTCGCTATCACTCTCTTCTTACAAATAATATCTTTTCGTGCTGTTTATTTAAAAATGTATATATATTTCCTCAGATCCTTTTGCTAAATATGAATACCAATCTTACTTCCCCTTTTTTCACTCAAAAATGGTGAACAGCCACGTCTCTCGCACGTCATCACGGGCTTTGTTAACCTCCACGCGAATAATATCTTTGCATGTTGTTTATTACAAATTTTATGCATATATTATTTCCACACCCACGGTCATTTATTTTTAAAAAATATGTATACCAACCCGACTCTTTTTTCCCACTCACAAATCGGTGATTAGAACGTTCAGTTACTCATGTCAACGGTTGTTTGTCTTTATGTATTAAAACAATATCTATTTGAACTTTTTTTTTTCGGCCAGAAAAACAGAACTTATTTTATTCTTGAAATACCCCAAGTATTGGATATAGCCGTGTGTGAAACTACCATATCGTTAAGTTTCATGTAATATTCATTTTGAGTGGTAATATCCCCGTGAATAATATTATGTAAAATACTAAATCATTCAATTTATCGTATATTACCCAAACCTATAAGAAATAATTTCTTAATTGTCATCCTTGTTTATACGTGAAAAGTGTTCATTTTATTGTATTCCATACTTGGTCATTTTTGAGGTGGGAGGGGGGGGGTAGTAGTAGTTTTATCAATAACTTTCTCAAATGACATCAACCGTACACCAAACATCAAAATATTACAGACCTACACAGAATTGCGATTAGCTTATCAAGCAGGGGAGATTTGTTACAATAACAAATACCTATATTCGGCCATTGATTTACTAAAACATTGACGCGTCCACAATAACAGAACGTTAACAGTAACTTCTGTAGATATGGAAATAAAAACCGATATCGATAACATAGAAATACCAAAATTATATTCCAAAAATGGCAGATGTAGACATTAAACATATATTATGCAAGTCAAGGTCTAAATCTATCTATTACAGGACTTTCTTTAGGACTGAAATGTTGTCTTAATTATTAATTAGACATGAATTACTTGTCCAAAGGCCATAATCAACCCGCGATTGCATCGGATTTCTACGATATTAAATAGATTAGAGCGGTTCGACCATATTTTAATTTAATTTAATAATGGTGGTTGCAATTATTGCACACGTCTTGTCAACCCATCAAAGGTTAATATCTTCACCCCGTAATGCAGTAATAATTTTAAATTATTCATTTTACATTATATATTTTCAAACTGTTATTGCAAGAATGACCAGCTCTTTATCTAAATGTTACATGATGTATCTTTAAGTTAAAGGTTCAAACGTGAATTTATAGATAAAAAGTTACATGTTCTTTGTGTGAAATTTTACAATTTTATAATAACGTACCGGAAATATACATAACGGGGATAAAGCATAACGTTTCCCCGGTATAATAACCCCGTAAGCGAACAAGCAACACTTCAAAATGCATATATAACGTACATTAAAACATCTTACCATTCGACACGTAGATACGATGAGCATTTATTAAAAACGCACATAATATAAAATATGTGACTGGTCAAAAATATTAATATATGATATATATGTCAAGATGCAAAAGTCTTTTTTTTCAAACTGAAATAATAAAATATTGACGGTGCAACTCTGTAAGATGCATATAAGTATATATCGCTCTTTTTATTTCGAAGGGAATATAAAAACATCCCATTTGAAAGATTAAACATTAGTGACATAGATATATATCATCAGTTAATTATACCAAAAATATGCATAATGATTTATGCAGTTATTTTCGAATGATATGTACTGGTAAAGTAAGGTTGGTTAAATAAACTCTTTCAGTATTTAATCAATTGTAACAATGATTTGTCAAGTCGTTTGAGTTTTAAATATGTTTCGTACTAGATAGAGTAACGGAATATATATTTATGTACAAACAAAAAGTTTCTTTGAACTATATTTCGGTAATTGCACTTTTAGTAAAAACCATTTAGAAACCGCTACTATAAAACGGAATTCAGCTGTGTTGCGTTATGGGGAAATGGAAGTACATGTATAAGATATAACTGGGAAAGATTTGCGAATGAATGTCGGTGAAGGGGGGGGGGATTTCCAAGTGATGTCCATATAAGTTGTGAATAAAAGAGATAACTTATTCACGACCATATAACTCTTATTGCCTGGATCATCTCAATGTGAGTAAATAATCGACTAATTATGTGTTAAAGTAAATATAGCCTCATACAACAGAATGACCATATGTCCAGACGGGGAAAAATGAGTCTTCAGACTAAAGTAATAGAATATCTGCAGTCTTGTAGTCCTGTTAAGCTTATCCTCAAGAATGTAACTCCATCTCGACAAATAACGACACCCCCTGCCAAACACACACCAATCCTAATACTCACAATCTCAAACAAGCCCATACAGTTTGAAAGGTATATTATTTGGGTGCTGACGATATCAAATGGGAGTACTAAAATCGCTGAGGTATGTCGAATGTACAAGCGTCTGTTGTCAACAAAATGAAGACAGGATACCCCCCTTATAATATAGTAGTAAACCAAGCATCCATTTTTTTAAAAATGCGGTTAAGTTTGTGTCCTCTGAACTTAAAAAAGTGAAGAATTAATTTATAAAATTAAAAATTAATTCACAAAATGGAGAAAAAATTTAGAAAATTGAAAACAAATTTACAAAATTGAAAACAAATTTACAAAATTGAAAACAAATTTACTTTTCTTTTTTTTTTTTGTTTTATAAAATTAATTATTATTCTTCTATATAATCAAAAATAATTTCGCAAAAATCAAAAATTATTTTTCAAAAATCAAAAATTATTTTTCAAAATCAAAAATTATTTTTCAAAATCAAAAACTATTTTCCAAAATTAAAAACTATTTTCCAAAATTAAAAGGAATTTACGATGAATGATTCTTAGTTCAAGAGGCACAAAAATAAATGGAAGCACGCATTGAAGAAACGCCGTGGTCTTCCAGTTTGAGCTGGGGTTTCAATTAAAGCGCTTGCAATTTATTCTGACAACGCCCACAATTATTTCTATACTACCCTGGTAATGCAACCTTTTGTTCGTCAAGTGCTGACGGCTATATGGTAAACATTGTGGAGAATATGTTTTTCGGGGTCGGGGCCTCTAAAATATGGAATAAGCGTCTAGATACTCACTTAGTCTTTGTTATGTCATTAGTAACAGTAAACAGACTGGGTGGCCAAGAAAACAAACACAATATATACATTCAAACGACGTCTTTATTATACACATTGCAGTCTCAGAAATTTAAATCGAAAATCTTATGTCGAATATATATATATACATAAAAACAATGCATTATACACACCAGTATGCCAAAATGTGTTTTGTTTCGAATTCGTTTTAGGTATGCTACCACAGAATTTCGTTGGATTTCGTAATGGGGTTCCATTAGCTTTCAAAGACTTGTTGTCGCAGTATCTCCATTTTAAGCTTATGTTCATCCACAATAGCATTAATCTTAGCATTTAACAATGCCAATCTTAGATCATGGACAGCTGTCCTATTATTTACACCGAATGGTTCGGAAACGATGTCGAGTGGTTGCGGACTGATTACATCCGGATCTACATTACTGACGTCGCGACCGTAGTTGTATTCAGTAATACCTGAAAAAAGAAAATACCCAAATCGTTTAACAAGGACATGCCAATACTTAAATAATGTGAATAACTTATGTTGCTGCAATGTATCTTTATCTTTCAAGCACAAAACAACGTATCTACCGTTGTATCTAATATGTCGTTTTAACATGGTATAGCGTTTTAAGCGGGTTTTAAGTACTTACCAGAATAAGCCTCATTTTCTACGCATTCACCCGGCTTTTTCTTTGACGTTCTTGTTAGCTTTATTTCGTTTCTTTTAAGATGACGCCAATAATTCTTTAATTGAGTCGAACTTCTAACGGAGAAATTTGGCTGTGTGCAGAATCGTCTTTCTATTTCTTTCCAAGCTTGTTCTTTGAGAGAAACCGACTCAACATCCCTTCGCTTATTATCAAGTATATTTAGGAATTCTTTCACAGTGATCAATAGAAATTGTTTCTCGAAATCTGTCATTGAAGGGGAGCGGCTCCTTGGAGTATCCATCACGTACAAATTATATCTGTTGTACTGAGAAAACTTGCCACAACTCTACTTTATAAATAATCACAATAATACAATAATAGTAGGATTGCAACAGAAATTGACCAGAAGGTAGTACAAACGATAGTTGTGTACAATATACACAAGATACGCTATGACACCCAATATCTTTCAATGCGGCTTTTCCGACAATGATGCCATTTCTTCCACCCCGTCAGTTGTTTCTCCAGGACAAAAAACCGAATGTATTGATGCTGCTAAGAAAGCCGACTTCAGCTTTATTGATAGCATGGTTAACGTCTATTTATTACTGACAGAGTGGAATTGCAAAAAAAGATAAAATCAAACAGTGGGATATAGACAACACCTCAGCCGAAACGCATGATTTCGAAACTTATTTGTTGAAACACTGAATTAACACTAAATCTGTTTATGATCTAAGATTGGCATTGTTAAATGCTAAGATTAATGCTATTGTGGATGAACATAAGCTTAAAATGGAGATACTGCGACAACAAGTCTTTGAAAGCTAATGGAACCCCATTACGAAATCCAACGAAATTCTGTGGCGGCATACCTAAAACGAATTCGAAACAAAACACATTTTGGCATACTGGTGTGTATAATGCATTGTTTTTATGTATATATATATATTCGACATAAGATTTTCGATTTAAATTTCTGAGACTGCAATGTGTATAATAAAGACGTCGTTTGAATGTATATATTGTGTTTGTTTTCTTGGCCACCCAGTCTGTTTACTGTTACTAATGACATAACAAAGACTAAGTGAGTATCTAGACGCTTATTCCATATTTTAGAGGCCCCGACCCCGAAAAACATATTCTCCACAATGTTTACCATATAGCCGTCAGCACTTGACGAACAAAAGGTTGCATTACCAGGGTAGTATAGAAATAATTGTGGGCGTTGTCAGAATAAATTGCAAGCGCTTTAATTGAAACCCCAGCTCAAACTGGAAGACCACGGCGTTTCTTCAATGCGTGCTTCCATTTATTTTTGTGCCTCTTGAACTAAGAATCATTCATCGTAAATTCCTTTTAATTTTGGAAAATAGTTTTTAATTTTGGAAAATAGTTTTTGATTTTGAAAAATAATTTTTGATTTTTGCGAAATTATTTTTGATTATATAGAAGAATAATAATTAATTTTATAAAACAAAAAAAAAAAAAGAAAAATTAAATTTGAAGAAAAATTTTTATTTTTGTAAATTTGTTTTCAATTTTGTAAATTTGTTTTCAATTTTGTAAATTTGTTTTCAATTTTCTAAATTTTTTCTCCATTTTGTGAATTAATTTTTAATTTTATAAATTAATTCTTCACTTTTTTAAGTTCAGAGGACACAAACTTAACCGCATTTTTAAAAAAATGGATGCTTGGTTTACTACTATATTATAAGGGGGGTATCCTGTCTTCATTTTGTTGACAACAGACGCTTGTACATTCGACATACCTCAGCGATTTTAGTACTCCCATTTGATATCGTCAGCACCCAAATAATATACCTTTCAAACTGTATGGGCTTGTTTGAGATTGTGAGTATTAGGATTGGTGTGTGTTTGGCAGGGGGTGTCGTTATTTGTCGAGATGGAGTTACATTCTTGGGGATAAGCTTAACAGGAATACAAGACTGCAGATATTCTATTACTTTAGTCTGAAGACTCATTTTTCCCCGTCTGGACATATGGTCATTCTGTTGTATGAGGCTATATTTACTTTAACACATAATTAGTCGATTATTTACTCACATTGAGATGATCCAGGCAATAAGAGTTATATGGTCGTGAATAAGTTACCGAAATATAGTTCAAAGAAACTTTTTGTTTGTACATAAATATATATTCCGTTACTCTATCTAGTACGAAACATATTTAAAACTCAAACGACTTGACAAATCATTGTTACAATTGATTAAATACTGAAAGAGTTTATTTAACCAACCTTACGTTACCAGTACATATCATTCGAAAATAACTGCATAAATCATTATGCATATTTTTGGTATAATTAACTGATGATATATATCTATGTCACTAATGTTTAATCTTTCAAATGGGATGTTTTTATATTCCCTTCGAAATAAAAAGAGCGATATATACTTATATGCATCTTACAGAGTTGCACCGTCAATATTTTATTATTTCAGTTTGAAAAAAAAGACTTTTGCATCTTGACATATATATCATATATTAATATTTTTGACCAGTCACATATTTTATATTATGTGTGTTTTTAATAAATGCTCATCGTATCTACGTGTCGAATGGTAAGATGTTTTAATGTACGTTATATATGCATTTTGAAGTGTTGCTTGTTCGCTTACGGGGTTATTATACCGGGGAAACGTTATGCTTTATCCCCGTTATGTATATTTCCGGTACGTTATTATAAAATTGTAAAATTTCACACAAAGAACATGTAACTTTTTATCTATAAATTCACGTTTGAACCTTTAACTTAAAGATACATCATGTAACATTTAGATAAAGAGCTGGTCATTCTTGCAATAACAGTTTGAAAATATATAATGTAAAATGAATAATTTAAAATTATTACTGCATTACGGGGTGAAGATATTAACCTTTGATGGGTTGACAAGACGTGTGCAATAATTGCAACCACCATTATTAAATTAAATTAAAATATGGTCGAACCGCTCTAATCTATTTAATATCGTAGAAATCCGATGCAATCGCGGGTTGATTATGGCCTTTGGACAAGTAATTCATGTCTAATTAATAATTAAGACAACATTTCAGTCCTAAAGAAAGTCCTGTAATAGATAGATTTAGACCTTGACTTGCATAATATATGTTTAATGTCTACATCTGCCATTTTTGGAATATAATTTTGGTATTTCTATGTAATCGATATCGGTTTTTATTTCCATATCTACAGAAGTTACTGTTAACGTTCTGTTATTGTGGACGCGTCAATGTTTTAGTAAATCAATGGCCGAATATAGGTATTTGTTATTGTAACAAATCTCCCCTGCTTGATAAGCTAATCGCAATTCTGTGTAGGTCTGTAATATTTTGATGTTTGGTGTACGGTTGATGTCATTTGAGAAAGTTATTGATAAAACTACTACTACCCCCCCCCTCCCACCTCAAAAATGACCAAGTATGGAATACAATAAAATGAACACTTTTCACGTATAAACAAGGATGACAATTAAGAAATTATTTCTTATAGGTTTGGGTAATATACGATAAATTGAATGATTTAGTATTTTACATAATATTATTCACGGGGATATTACCACTCAAAATGAATATTACATGAAACTTAACGATATGGTAGTTTCACACACGGCTATATCCAATACTTGGGGTATTTCAAGAATAAAATAAGTTCTGTTTTTCTGGCCGAAAAAAAAAAGTTCAAATAGATATTGTTTTAATACATAAAGACAAACAACCGTTGACATGAGTAACTGAACGTTCTAATCACCGATTTGTGAGTGGGAAAAAAGAGTCGGGTTGGTATACATATTTTTTAAAAATAAATGACCGTGGGTGTGGAAATAATATATGCATAAAATTTGTAATAAACAACATGCAAAGATATTATTCGCGTGGAGGTTAACAAAGCCCGTGATGACGTGCGAGAGACGTGGCTGTTCACCATTTTTGAGTGAAAAAAGGGGAAGTAAGATTGGTATTCATATTTAGCAAAAGGATCTGAGGAAATATATATACATTTTTAAATAAACAGCACGAAAAGATATTATTTGTAAGAAGAGAGTGATAGCGAGAGGGTTTAATGGGTGAGAGATGGAGAGGGACAGTGTGTGTGTGTGTGTGAGAGAGAGAGAGTTTAATGAGAGAGAGTGAGAGTGCGTGCATGTGTATGTGAGAGAGTGAGAGTGCCAGAGCGAGTTTAATGAGTTCGAGAGAGGGGTTGTGAGTTTGTGTGTGTGTGTGTCTGTATGTGTGTGTGTGAGAGAGAGAGAGAGAGAGAGAGAGAGAGAGAGAGAGAGAGAGGGGTGGGGGCAAGTTGTGTGTCTTTTCACCATTCGTCTAGTTGAATAGACCCCATCAAACCTTAAAGCAATTATTGTTATTCAAATCACCCCTGTGCCAGATCTAAATAAGATCTACTAGTTTTCAAACTTTCGACAATTTCAAAATTTCTTTTGTCTATATATACTTTGGCAAGACGTGTAAAATATCCCCAAAAATAGAAAATAAATAAAAAATCCTTTCCTTTAAATGATAAATGACCAAACAAGTAAGCGATTTCGACAATCAAACACATAAAAGAATTAAAACCATTTAATTATTTGCAAACGTCACCACTCAAACGTTCATATTGCTAGGTTCTCAACGGTATAAAATTACTACAAATAGCCACTCAATTTCAAATCTTCCTCCAGATCGAAGAAATATGGACACTCCAGTCGTGAATGAAACATGTATGCATTGTTAAAAGATTCATAAACAAGTCCAAATCTGATACTAATTTGCCTCCATGTTAAAAAAAACATACTACAAAATACAATTATAATATGTACAACACTTCATATACTAATGATACTAATTTGCCTCAATTTAAAAAAAAAAACATACTACAAAACACAATTATAATATGTACACTTCATAATTCAATTAGCAGTACAATATTTTTATAATTGTACTAATCGTATATGTATGTAAATTTGATAGTTATTGCCACTTTTAATGCAATACCTTGCTACGTGTGATGTTTTTGACGATGTCATGTGAACAGAGAAAGTAATTGATGCAACTAGTATTTTACATTGGTTATAGTTTTGAAATGAAAACTATTCGGTCATTTATTTATAGTTTGAAACCTATCATCGACAAAACAGTTTAACAAATGATATACCGTGCGGTATATATCTATTGACCACAGGGAACAGGTGCGTCATGATACTTTTATTGTAACGCGGTTTAGACTGGATTATATTTTCTGATGTAAATATTTTGGGGTGGTAATAAAATATCATCCTTAGTTAATTGGGTTTTAAACATTTTTTTTTAAAATAGTAAGCAACGATTTTATCTGATCGGGTAAACTATGCTTTTCACTTATTACACACGACAGGGAGGTGTTTGGGTGGGACTATACCTGTAGTATTTGCAGGAATATTTCTATGCAGCTTTGAATTCTGCGTTTGGTAAGAATGTATATCCCTGGAATTTAGTAGGATCTAGAATAGACAATATCGTCTAAATTCATTCAAAGTGAACCGTGTTTCATTTTACAATAGATAATAATCCAGTCGTTGTTCTAAGGACATTTTCCGGTACAGTACCTTCGTTTTTAGCATGTCTATTTCGGTTTACGTTTACACAGACGAATAACGGTGATATAAAAGCTTTGTATATTGATACTAGAGCCCTCCGTAAACGATACTTTTAAACTTCTGAAACAATAACTTATTCTTATGTTCTTTTCAATTAGTAAGCAAAGATTGATAAGAGTTGGGTTTAGTTTTTTAGAGACGACAATAGTCCTTGTATTATGTAGACTAAAACACCAAACCGTTAAGATTCTTTTATTTTGTTTTTGAATAAAAAAAAATCATTAAAATATATAATTCTATGTATATATTTAAATTGGAAGTTCCGTAATATAATGTTACGACTTATTTTATTCCACAAATTGAATATGCATGACGTTATAATTTCATCTCTCCTTTTCTCCATATATTTATCGATAACAGTTTAGTATATTTATATTTAACGCGTGTTGAGTAAATGCCTTTAGCTTTAATCTGATTTCTTTTTTTTCTATACATAATATATTGAGACAAATTGATATTGCCAGAAAACATTTCTATCTTGTATTATCCATGCAAAAAATGGTTTAATGTGTTATTGCTATTCGTCATTCTAGTAATTATAACCCCATCGTTGCAACCAGTCAAAAATAAAACATTACATCAATGCGTCTTCTATTAGTTAATTGAATTGTGAACTTGTTAACTTCGATTAGATATAGTCAAACCTTGGACATTAAAACAAGTTTCGCGTGTATAGAATTATATCATTGCAATATAAAAGCTTTTTTTTGGTACCATCGTCAGATTTAAATATGATTCCTTAAATTTTCAATTTAAAATGTGTTCAACTTTTTTTTCCTCATCCAAATGTGGTGTGCGTATAGTTAGAGTGCGCGGGCCGCCACGACACGCGGGCCGATTCGCGGTACTGAAATGAAATGAAATGGGGTTTAACGTCCACTCTTCTCCACCTAACCTGGACTAATGGAAGACAGTCATACGCCATAAAGTGTGCTACGGCCTACTCTTATATCGAATTCCAACTGCCCAGGGATATTTTACGTGCACGCCAATGTGTACACGGGACCTCGGTTTTTCGCCCCATCCGAACGATTAGACAGCTGTCCTTGTCAGGCCCTCGGTTCTGCCTCACTGACAATGGGGAACCACACCGGAAAATCGAGATGAACTTTCTCGGCCAATGCAGGGATCGAACACCCGACCTTCAGGCTAGCGAGCCAGCGCCTTACCCACTTAGCCCACGTGGTCCCCGATTTGCGCTACAAATTCAGGGCAAGGATTCGAGGGTAGGCAAGACAGGTGACGAATTGGGAATTACTCAGTGAGTGTTCATATTAGACTCCATATCAAGACAAACTAAGCCGGTAGCTAACCCGTTTCGGTCAATTGAAGACACATTCTATAGGTAGCCGACCTACGGATAAACAGGTAAAATAACTCAATGGCCAAGGATTCCATAACAACTAACCTATAACATTCAAATATTTAAATTTCTTTTTTTTGGGGGGGGGGGGGGGCAATTATTTTCAATTTTCAAAGTCAATATTCTTATATACAACTATAAAAAAGCTTTAATTCTTTCGTAGCCTTGAAGGGATAAATTTAACTAAACCAAATATGCAGATTAAATCTATAGGCTTTGTATAACTCAGACTACACGTGACATGAACTCAACGCGAACCCTAAACAGTTGGCTATAAAGGGAAATATCCCCCCTACCCCCACATACCAATAAACAATTCGTGGACCCCATACCCTTGTTACAAAGGTCAAACGAGATCAAAGTATAAACACCTGCATACCTTTTTATTATTCATAACCTCATTGTTCAGTCAACAATAACCGTATTCAAACTATAAATAGAACACCTGTGGAATGTCTGACGTCATACCTTTGGAATGTGTGACGTCACATCTTTGGAATGTCTGGAATTCCAAAAATGCAGCAGAGTGCCATACATACTACTAATATTGAATTCTAATCGTTTTTAAATTTCAAAAATTATTGAGTTACGGGTTTAACTCTTTTAACCCCCTTTAGATCTACTGAAGATACTAAACAATAAATATTAGACTTTAAACATACATTTAGGAATGAAATGTTATAAAAACTATGAATTAGTCATTAATTAACTTATCCAGACCATAATCAGCTCTAGATGTCAATGCCAGACTTGCGATATTTGTTTGGATTGTAGTCCGATTTGCTTCAAAACTTTCCTTCGTGATTAACGATTAAATTGATAATCAAGAATATTAGTTTTGTCTTAGTTCTCAGTTGACAGGGGATCAATTTGCCTGAAGTTTTCAGCAATTTGCTTTTACATTATGATTTCTTTTAGCTCTTATAGTGAGAACTACCAACTCGTTATCTAATCTCCCATAATGTATCTTTGATATGAGAGATCCAACATTAAAATCCCGCTAAATGTGAGTTACTGAGCCTTAAAATGTTCCCAATTTGAGAAATGTTGAACCACTCTTTGCAAAAAGATGGTCATGAATCACACAAATATCAAACAAACAGGGCACTGAAATGTGTCTAAAATGTGGCTCGAAATGGCTGATTAAAGGAAAGAGGGGGGGGGTCGCCCCACACTTTTCTCGAATCTTGAATGTTCAACCCTTATCGAAGATTAGATGAAGTAATGAAAGCTCTCCCTAAAATAGTTAAAACAAAAGTGTAAAGTGGAGAGAATATGTTGAAAATGTCTGCCACATTACGTCACTCTAAGCCGATATAACCGAATTTCAAAAGCACTGTAATTGTTACCGTTTTTACGGTTAATAATGAACAGCTGTTGAATCCCAGATCGGATTCAAATCTGTTTAAAATCGGACCCATCATATAGCATCCAGAGTTGATTATGGTCTTGTCTTGGTGCTAAGGCCTAAAGAAAGGCTTGCAATAAGCAGATTAAGCTCTGGCATAATGTATGTTTACTTGATTAGAATGAATCACCATAATAATTTACTTCTTATCGACAAGGGAGTCATGGTGGCTAAGTGTTCGATCCCTACATTGTCCTCAAGTTCATCCATATTTTCCGGCGTGGTTCTCCCCTTGTCAGTAATGCAGGACGGAGGGCGTGACAAGGAAAGCGGTCTAGTCGTTCGGATAGGATGAAAAAAACAAGGTCCCGTGTACACATTCGGTGCACGTAAAAGATCCCTTGACAGTTGGAATTCGATATAAGAATAAGTCGCAGTGCCGCTTTCCGGACCAAATTCCCCTCATAATCCAGTTCGTTTAAATATAAATTATTATATTATGCAGGTACGACTGGAGATTTGACCAAGGTGAACGAAAATGGGCGAAATGTAAACAGTCTGCAAGACCCGGATATATTCCAATGATTTTTAATGGAGCATCGGCTAACAAAGCGACGATACCGCGAGGTGCAACAACCGTACTGGGGTTCAATGAGCCCAATTGGCGAAACCAAGCCAACATGACTCCACAAGAAGCTGCACGTGTCTGGAAGATCGTACAGCGTAAAGCTGGTAATAGGCGTCTAGTCAGTCCTGCAGTGGGTGGCTGTGATGTTGTCCCTAAAAGATGTTTTGATTGGTTAGGAGCGTTTTTTAGGGCCTGCAGGGGTTGTCGGGTTGATTTTGTTGCTTTCCATGGTTACAGCTGCAATGCTAATACAATAATGTCAGCAATCCAACAGGTCTACCGACGTTTCAATCGCAAAATATGGTTGACTGAATTTGGGTGTAGAAATATGCCTAATGAAGGTGCCACTATCAACTTTATGAAAATCATCTTACCTAAATTAGAAAGGTCGCCTTACGTTGGTGGTTACGCATGGTTCTGTCATCGACAGGACGCCACACACGGTAAAACATTGCCCAACACATCACTAATGCATAGCAATAGGCCAGCCCTTAATCGTGTGGGACGTTTCTACAATAATTTCGCTAAATGATAATGCAGCAGAAGATTGTTGGTTGAAGAAAAGATATATTTTGAATAAAATAGATATGAAAATAAGAGTATTTATTACTGAGAATGCCCCACAAGACGTCTGTTGCGCATGGACCAAATAAAATAAGGTTTGACGATCCACTGTTCTGTACCGACTGGGCTAATGGAGACGGACGCAGCTTATGCGTGGTATTAGATAACTGTTGCCCGGACAGCGGCGCTACGGTCAACCCTTAATCGTAATTCCAACTGTTAAGAGTTCTGTTACGCACACGGCAATGTGTACATGTGGTCACTTTTTTTGTCCAATGTGTTGTCCCTTGCAAGCGCTCCCCGTCCTATAACTCTGCCATGGGAGAAGCACCAGGGGGTGGGAAGTGTTCTCGGGGGAGCTGTAAAATTCACCGACAATGTATACCTAATGCTTTTATAGTCGACAATTTTTTCGCAGGGGGGGGGGACGAAAATTAAAGCAGTGCACGGGCCTGAGAACTTTCTCGATCAACACCGGGGTCAAACGAAGAACCTCCAGGCTAGCAAGCCAGCATGTTACGCAGTGGGTCTCCGCGGCTTCCAATGAAGACTGTACAGATCAATACGTAATAACTGACGTAGCTACCCGATGCGGTTGTAGTTTGTTTGGGCGCCAAATAATGTCTTTATTTATAACTATTCATGGAATTATTGTTGGCAAATGCCGTGAAAATGGTTTGTTTGTCCCATCCGAACGGCTATGCCTTGTCCTTTGCAAGCCCCCCCCCCCCCATCCTAGAACAATGCCAAGGCAGAAGCACACCGGAAAATACCCATGACCTTTCTAGACCAACACCGCGATCGAATTATTGTTGTTGGCCGTGTGTCTCCGTGAAGGAAATGTCTTGCAACCATTTCAATCAACTGTTTTTGTTTAGACATTTTAGCCAACGTATCGTAGGCCAGTGCCATAATCTGTACCGGTGGACGTATCCCGAATCAAGTCGCGTGACTTCATCGTCATCTTTTCCTAGTGTCGCTATTTTGTCATAATCGCTAATCAGTCTGATCAAAGTCAAAGATTTCCAAAATCTGAATTGTAATAAATTCACACTGAATGGTGGCATGTCCTAAACAAAGTAGAACGTTGGCTAATCCAACAAGGTAGGAATCCCATTTAGTGGAGGACACAAGAACCAAAGTAATAAATCTCAAATGGAAGTACTTTTTGCTAAGTAAAATTTACACCCTCGAATTCGTCAGCGTAGCAACCTCATACACGATCAAACGAAATGAAATGAAATGGGGTTTAACGTCCTACTGTTCTACTCCTAACCTGGGCTAATGAAGACGTGCATACGTCATACAGTGTGCTATGAGGGACATTTTGCCCGGGCAGTGGCGCTACGGCACACTCTTATATTGCACTCCAACTGCCAAGAGATCTTTTACGTGCAGGTGAATGTGTACACAGGACCTCGGCTTTCCGTACCATCCGAACGACTAGACAGCTATCCTTGTCAGACTCTCCGTCCTGCATCACTGACAAGAGGAAACCGCGCCGGAAAAACTGTGCGATCATTCATTAAACACAGTATGCAATTTAATTTGAATTTGGTCACTGCTGGAATTCAAATTCATTTACAAAATACACATTTTTTAAAAAAAACCAAATCAACCTACCAGTTGTGATTAGACGTTCTAATATATATGTAGAATGGTCTCCCTTTATACAAAGACATCGAAAACCAAATCGATCAGTGAACCAAATCACGTTATCTCATTACGCCAAGGTGCTTACTTTACGTCAAAATTGTTTTCTCTGGTTTAAATGCCTTTAAAGTTAAACAAACGACAATCAAAAAAATCAGCACAGAAAATCGTTACTTCGTTTGAAAAATATTTGTCTTTCGTGCGTAGACCGTTGTTCGTTTTACCCTTTCACTATTACATAACAGTCGATATAAATTCATCATTTAATGCATTTTTTGCCAGTGGAATTTGCTGTCTAGAACATTTCGGCTCCGGTGGGGGTGGGGGGGTCGCCCAGTGGAATTTTCAGCTTAAGACGTTGTGGCCAATTTAACAAAATAAAAAAAGACTCTGCTATTTGGTGCATGGGCAATAACTACGCCATTACACTCAGTATTTTTATGCAGTTATGTGATATTCTGGATCGTGTATATGAATTAATGTTTCGTTAGTTACAGGAGCATGTATGTGACCCATCAACTGTTAAAATAGACTTTGAACGCTCTGTAGATCTTGGTCTTCATGTAGTTTTTTTTATCACCTTACTCAATTTGGAGCTACATCCAGTCACTAGTACTTGCAAACATGTACAAGAGAGGGGCTGGAGGGGGGGGGGTGTTAACGCCCAATCGACACAAACTAGGTCATTTCGGGACGAACTCATGGTTCAATTTAATTTCAACAAAAAAATTCGCTTGCGCGTAGGGGTCTTTAGCAGTGGGAGGAAACGGGAGAAAACCCACGAGGTTGAGCAAACAAAGATGACAACAAGTTCAGACTTATTTTAAAAGATATATATTTGTTGCAGTAAAAAAAAAACCAAACAAAATCCCAAAATACACAGCAAAGAAAAAATCTGTGGAGGAAAACAAAAAAATAAATCTTTCTAAAATAATGGCCGAAATGTCGTAATCCAAATTGTCCGTTGGCCGAAACGTCCTACATCCCTTGTCTTGCTTATATAAAAGATTTCATCAATCGATAATCAATGAATGTACTCGTACTCTTAATGTGTAATCTAGTATCACCTGCTCATGTAGACTATTCAAACAGTTATCAAACTCAAGTATAGACTGTGAGAAAACATCGGAAGATTATCTTATCGATGATGATTTAGTGCCGTTAATCGATATTTAATCGATATTTAATGGTTATACGATAACCATTACAGATAATGTTGCAGTTCTTTCTCAGAATTTACAAGACACGCTTCAACATATATAGAATAAACTGTTTCGCGATTTATTTAAAACATCAGTTTTGTTTGATCAACTGTTTAAAACATTCAGATGATTAGTTATTTGGTGAGATTTCTGGGATGGACGTCGGCTCTTCTTATTTACGACAAGCAATCAGGTATGTAAATGTGAGGGGGGGGGCACGATGAGGGAGTGGTTAAGACACTGACTCGGGAGGTCGGGTGTTCGATTCCTGCATTGACCGAGAAAATTCATCAGATTTTCCGGCGTGGCTTCCCCCTGTCAGTGATGCAGGACGGAAGACCTGACAAGGGAAGCTACCTAGTCGTTCAGATGGAACGAAACCCCAGGTGCCGCGTATACATTGGCATGCAGGTAAAAGATCCCTTGGCAGGGTGCTGTGATTTCTCATAGTTTTCACTGCGATTTTTCATATGGTATATTGCAGGGAAAAGAGCATAAATCAACGTTTGGCACCATAAGGCCACCGTAGCTGTACGATTATTATTAATTGATGTTATGCTTAGATGGACATGGAAATTGTTTACTTTTTACCTTTGTATAAAATGAATGAGCAGCAAATGGGTTTTTTTCACAGAAAAGAAACCATATGAAGTTTTAGAACTAAAAGTAGGGTCCGTTTAAACACTTAGGAAATCATTGCTGGTTAAAACATGAGATTTGGATGTCTGAATGTAAATTACGATTCATTCCGATTACTGAATCAAACACACATCTGGACTGTCTTTTTTCTGAATATTATGTTTTAAAGTTTAATTTAAATTCCATTTAGACTTGTCTTTTAATGGGCGGGACAGATAGAACCTCGCGAAAGTATTTATGTGGTATTTAATGGAAAGTATAGACGTCCAATCTTGCTAGAAAAATATCGAATTCCCTTTAAAAACCTATGAGGCGGGCTCAGAGCAAAAATGCCAGGGTATTGTATTGTTTATTGTCTGCCAGCTTAACATGGGGAGCGGTTGTTATTTCTTGATGGAATTGTTAGGCGGTTTTGGGAACATTGATGGGTTTAAACATATAACCGACTCTGTAATTAAAAAGTTAACGAAAGAAAATCCACGAAGTTACTCAGGCTTCACCGTATATTGCACATGGACTGTACGTAACGACAAATACAATCTGAAAATGGACTCTCCCTCAGCCTAGTTACATTACAAACATGGCTTCTAAAACGACATTCTTTTATACCCTCGCGAATACAACGTTCTGAAGCAAATGTTTGATAGATTAATGAGTTTGCATGCGAAAGGGCATCTTTAAAAGGTAAAAATCAATTCATGATACATGACTTGATGTTGCGCAAATAAATACCATGGATTAAAACCAGCAATAAGATTTATATTTTATATCTTATATTGTAAATCTCTACCAGATGTTTCAATCTCACATACTTAAACTAGGAGAGGTAACCAGTTCATGTTAACTAGGATAAGTTGTTGTCATCAACCAGGTCATGCAACCTAAACAAGTTGTTGTTATCAATGAGCTCACGTTAGCTAGAATAAGTTATGACCAATCAGCTCATGTTAGCGAAAATACGCTGTTGTTATCTGTCAGCCCATGGTAGCCAGAATACGTTGTGTCACAAACCAACCCTTAGCCAAAAAAAGCAGTTGTCACGTTAGTCAGAATACGTTGTTGTCACAAACGAGCCTTTAGCCAGAAAAAAGCAGTTGTCATTAACCAGCCCACGTTAGCCTGAATACATTGCTGTTATCTTATCAATGAGTCCATGTTGGAGATTTGTGGGATCACGGTGGCTAAGTGAGCAGTGGCTCACTAGCCTGGAAGCCGGATGTTTGATGCCTGCATTTGCCTAGAAAGTTCATCCAGATTTTCCGGCTGACCGAACTAAATTTGCTGCTATTTCCGACCGTGATCTATTATCAAGACAACTAAAATAAACCAAACGGAATGATCAATCTATGTTTAAAGCCCACGTGGAGAGTTGTACCTATTTGTAGTTATTTCCTATTTCCCAAAATGGTGTAAGATAATATTTACTTTAATAAAACTATTTCTTTTAGTACAGGCTCATCTTCAACGAACTCAATTTATAATCTTTGAGGGGTATTTAGCAATAAACTATAAAACATACTTATTGAAAAACAACTACTTATTTATTTGATAGACGTTTCGAAGAGTATTCTCTTAACGTTACCAATCTTATACAGTAATACAAAAAATATCAGGCTCAATTATACATAAAACTAAAATAAAAACTCAATTCAGTACAAGTAAAGTTTTCACATTACTTTTCAGCCAATATGTATGCGAATATATCGTCAAGTTTATCCTCAGAGATGAAGGTGGTTGTGGCGGAATTCGATAGTCAACCAGATATTCTTGATACGCTGGGGAAGATGGATACAACCCAGAACCATAACAATTTCAATGTTATATTGATGTGTTCAAAAGACTGTGTGTCATCCGTTCTGAGTCAGGTAATTAAAGGATTTTCTTTGCATCATATAGTAATCTCAGCAGGATATGCTTAGCTATTCTAGAACCTCAGATAACGCTTCCGGCTAACAGGAATATTTGAATTATTATCGATCATATTAGAATTATGGGTAAGGCGCTGTCTCGCTAGTCTGGAGGTCGGGTGTTCGACCCCTGTCACGGTGGCTAAGTGTGTAAGACGCTGGCTCGTTAGTCTGGGGGTCGGGTTTTCAATCTCTGCGTTGGCCGAAAAAGTTCATCGGGACAAACCAAGGTCCTGTGTATTCATTAGTATGCACGTAAAAGATCCCTTGGCAGGTGGAATTCTATATATGAGTAGGCCATAGTGCCGCTGCCCGGGCAAAATTTTCCGTCTTCGTTAGCCCAGTTCAGAGCAGAACAGTAGGTCGTTAATCTCCATTTTATTTCGTTATGTCGATATGTTAATACACAATATTATAACTATACTACCGTAATCGAAATAGTGTAGCGTGGCGTGGACTTGCGTTTACAAATCAAGCAAATAATTTCAGTATTGAAATCGAGCAGAAAATGTAAAAACTAACTTCATTTGCATATTATGATAAAAACTGTAATAACTTTGTCGATACGCAACTACGGGGAGAGAGGGATAGAGGGCAACGTCCACGCGACACAAACTAGGTCATTTCGGGACTAACCCATGGTTCAATGTAGGAAACCGGACGACCCGGGGAAAACCCACGAAGTTGGACTTTTCACTGACGGATTATCACACACATCTCCCCATTTGTATTTAAAGGCGGACGACCTGTCACACACACAATCATGCTATCTCACCGATTACATTTACAGGCGGATGGATACGAAAAGGATTTTGATAGCTATACGTCATTCAAACATAGATCAAGATGGCTAATAATAATGGAGGATTGGACAGATTCTGATTTCTATAATTCTACTCTGGATCATATCACGGTCGTTCACCACAAACAGATACAGAATTTCACCTATATCAGTGACTCAGCCCAGGTAACGTTTCTACTTTGTTTTATAGGGTGAGTAAGGCACCGGACCAATAACCAGGTGTCCCGGGTTTTTCTATTCTTGTGTTGGCCGTGAAAGGGCCCAGATTGACATCCTGGTTTTCTGGAACACCATATTGTATTCGATTTACTGCAAGTAAGCCGCGACCGGCGGTACTTTTGTGTTTACTAACCTTTTGTTGTATCATGATTTGTACAAACCAGCTCTACTAACCAGATATTAGAATGTCGTCCCCATTTTGTTTATCCAAACCGTGTAATAATATTCAGCGTTTTGAAAAACGTGCTGGGATGGATGTTTCGTTATGTTCATAGTATCATCAACAGGCATATCGTTTATAGCGCTTTTACGGAGGGCCTGACAAGGACATCTGCCTAGTTGTTTGGATGGGAAGAAAAGCCCAGGTCCCGTGTACACATTGGCGTGCATGTAAAAGATCACTTGGCAGTTGGAATTAAAAGTATAAGAGTAGGCCGTAGCACGGATTACTGTGAAAATTTCCCTCTTTCCACATTCATCTCGATTTTCCGGCGTGGTTTCCCCTTGTTAGCGATGCAGAATGGGGGCAGGGCTGACAAGGACAGCTGCCCAGTTGTTCGAATGGGACGAAAAACTGAGGTCCTGTATGCACGTAAAAGATCCCTTGACAGTTGGAATTCGATATAGGAGCAGGCCATAGCGCAGCTGCCCGAGCAAAATTTTCCTTATGGCAGACTGTGTGGCGTACGCCCGTCTTCATTAGCCCGGTTTAGGAGCATAACAGGAGGACACTAAACCCCATTTCATTACATTTCAACTATAACGTTTGGTTGTTTCAACTTGTAGATAGGCGTTGATGTTCATCAGCTGATGTGGCGCCCCGGAAGACAACGGCAGTTCAGTAAATTGGCACTCAATTGTTTACAATTAACTGAAGATGTTTTATTCCCGAATATAAAATATAGATTAAATGGAATATTGTTTAGAGTAGGGACAAAGGAGGTATGGTATTTATTGTTTTTTTTTTATTTCATTCAACTGTAATTGATGAAGTTTAACTAGAAATATCCCAACACAACAAGTAGAAAGTGACAAGAAATGGTTATTTGTCGAAACAAGTGGGCGTTGTCCGGGTTCACACCTTTTCTACCCCTGTTACAACAAGCTTCTACGCGCAGTCGATTTATTGAAATAAAACTGTACATGTTATTCAGGCTTAGTTTGTTTTAAATGGATGTTTTAACTTAAAAGTCTCTCTCTCTCTCTCTCTCTCTCTCTCTCTCTCTCTCTCGTTTTGAATATTTAAACTGTTTTATTTACGCAAACTCTGATATAGAATTCACAAAATACAAAGATGGTATTACTCTACTTTGTAGTTTGATCCGTTTGTTCACAAAGAAACGTCACCAACTGGCGATGTGTATACAGGTTTATGTATGGATATTTTGAAAGTTTTGTCAACTCAACTTAATTTTACGTATGTTATTATTCATTTCACTTCATGTAACGTATGAATTTATTTATTCCGTGTACGTCAGAAGTCATTTTACTTGATGTAACGTTTGTTTATTCCGTGATGTGACGTATGAGTTTATTTATTCTGTGTACGCTTTAAGTCATTTCACTTCATGTAACGTATGGGTTTATTTATTCCGGTTACGACATCAGCCTTTACACTTAATGTAACGTATGGATATTTTTTGTCCATGTAAGTTATAAATCATTTCACTCGATCTAACGTTTATTTATTCTGTGTGCGTCATCAGTGATTACACTTGATGTAACGTATGGTTTATTAATTTCATGTACATCATCAATTATTTCACTAGATGTCGTCAATCCTTTCACTTGATGTAACGTACCAGTTTATTTATTCCGTACACGCTATCATTCACTTAACTTGATGTAACGTATGGGTATTTTGTTGTCCATGTATGTCATCAATTATTTCGCTTGATGTAACGTTTATTTGTGTAAGTTTATTTGTTTCATTACGTCATTCATCATTAAGCGTATGAGTTTATATATTTCACTGGATGTAATGTTTTTTTCCTATATAATTATTTCACTTGATCTAATAAACATTTAATTTTAATTCTGCTAACTGTGATACTTAATTGTTATTATGTATCTATTTTATTACATGTCTGTGTTTGGCGCAATATAGCCCAGTTGAAGCTGACGTGCCATAAAACAACATTTCATAATTTCCGTCATACATCACGTGCAAATCAATTAAACAACATGTACAAATATATGCAAACTGTCTGCGACCTCTTCAGTTGGAAAAGAAAATGCATTGGGTTACTTGTATTCGATAATAATGTCCTGATCGATATTGGTAATGATACTGGAGAGGATGTTCCATACATCTGATATAATTACATAATACATAAATATTGACCAATTAATGAACTGGGTCAGCAGGCCTTTCATGACGCAGACACATGGAATCCAAGAATGGGTTTATCTGGAATTAAGTAAGCATTCAGTATAGCATCCTGGAATTAAGAAGGATCAATTATCAGCCCACGATTAACTATCTGTTTTATGAAATGAAATGAAATGGGGTTTAAGGTCCTACTATTCTGCTCCCAAACTTGGATAATGTAGACGGCCATACGCCATACAGTGTGCTATGAGGGAAATTTTGCCCAGACAGCGGCACTACGGTCTACTCTTATATTGCATTTCAACTGTCAAGGGATCTTGTACTAGACAGCCGTCATGTGTCCGGCCCACGCCGGAAAATCTGAATGAACTTTCTCGGTCAATGCAGGGATCGAACACCCCACCTCCAGGCTAGCGAGCCAGCGCCTTAGCCACTTAGTCACCATGATCCCCATATCTGTTTTATAACACTGTTTATAAGATAAAAAGTTGCGTAACCAATATAGAAACGTTGCATTCGAATCACGGTGGCTCAGTTAAGGTACTTGCTCATTGACCGGGATGCCTGGGAAAGTTGATTGGAATTTTCTCGCGTGTCCCTTGTTAGTGGTGCAGAAAAGGGGGTCGATGCTATGTATCCACGTTGGCGTGCGCCCATTTCGAAATCAAAACTAAGTCGTATCGCCGCTGACAAGGCAAAATTTCGCCAAAACCACACTGCATGGCGCTTGCCCATCTTCACTATCTCAGTCGGCGCTGAAAAATATTGAAATAATATTGCTACCGTTATTTGATTTAATAGCTATTGCATTTATACCCTGGGGGTCACAGTGGGTAAGACGCTGGTCGCGTGTTCGCTCCCTGCATTGGCCGAGAAATTTCATACAGATTTTCAGGAGGGCCTGACAAGGAAAGCTGTCTAGTTGTTCGGATGGGATCTAGGTCCCATGTACACTTTTGCGGGCACGTAAATGATCCATTGACAGTTGGAATTCGATATAAGAGTAAGCTGTAGTGTTGCTGTCCGGGCAAAATTTCCTTCATTGCACATTGTATGCCGTGTGTCCGTCTTCATTAGCCCAGTTGAGGAGCAGGAGAGCAGGACATTAAACTCCATTTCATTTCATTTCATTGCAATTATACCCACTGGATAATTGTTATATTTATATTATTAGATATAGTATATATACCCCTGGTGATAATGAATGGGGTAGGGTGCTAGATGGTGGTGAATGGACTGGTTTAATTGGTATGCTACAGAAGAAGGTCAGTATATAACTTTAGCTCTCAACTGAATGTTTGGTTCCAAACAAGCTGTACTCTCTCTCCTTGTTCTTGTTGGGCTGCCCAGTTCGGTAAAAGTCTATTGCCTCACCAATTCTAGCACGGTTGACATAAAACGTGGCATGTTTGGTCCTTGGACACATCGATTGAACGTGGTGACTCAATTCTCATACATGGTCTCCCCAGTACGCTCACAGGCACACATCCAGAGGAATGTTTTGGCGAGAGGAGGGAACATGGGCCTGACTGTTAGTTTATGTATCTGTATGATCTATAGCTTTGAGACAAGACACTGTCGTTGTGCCATTTATTGGTGGGCTGAAAAGGACACTGTCGTTATGCCATTTATTAATGGGTTGAAAAGTGGTACTGACGTTATGTCATTTATTGCTGTCGTTATGCCATGTATTGTTATGGTGAAAAAGACACTGTCGTTGTGCCCTGGGTTGTGAAAACCTCTACCTGAGGGTGGGGGGGGTGCTCGGTTGAAATGGTACTGACGTTGTGTTATTTTATTGCTGAGTTTTCAAAAAAGGTACTTCACGTTGTGTCATGTATTGTCGAGTTGAAAAGAGTACTGATGTTGTGCTGGGTTGTATAAAAGCTCCATCTATTATACGTTTATTGCTGTTTTTGTTTTTAGGAGGCTGAAATGATAGTGGCTTCTGTTGGTATATCCAACGAACGGGAAGAAGTGATGGATTTTACATTTCCGTTTATGTTTGATCATGGTACTGGTGTTTATCGACTACGGGTATCACAAGATGAGAAATGGCTAACGTTAATTAAACCATTCACCTGGAAGGTGTTGCTGTGTATTGGTGTATCTTTATTTGGAGCAGCTTTTATATTTCATGTTATTGAGATAATCAACCCCTTCTATCTGACATCACCTAAGGATTCGTTCTGGAGAAGGTTGGAGTATCTGTACGGAGCTATGCTAGCACATGGTAAGTGATGTTCAATAATAGGGCATGAATGAGGCCAATCTAATGAATCAAATGAAACATAGGCATCATGTCCTTGAGGGCTCCCCTAAAGCATGTTTAGTCCACGTTGCTTAAAAGATATCAGCTTTTTGGTATTGGCTGGACCCATACTACATATCTTACATTCCGTCATTCTGCGATGCTTCTAGTGTACTTCCACATCTCTCACATCTAAACAAATACAGGGCAAAGGATACTTTATTCATACCAGACTTTGGTGTTAGGGAGCCGCGATGGCTAAGTGGTTTAAACCCTGCCTCAATAGCCTGGAGGTCGCGTGTCCGATTCCTGCATTGGCCGAGAAAGTTCATCGAGATTTTGCGGCGTGGTTTCCTCTTGTCCGCGTTGCAGTTGTTGTCTAGTCGTTCGGATTGGATGAAAGAAACCAAGGTATTGTGTATACATGGGCGTAAACGTAAAAGATCCCTTGGCAGTTGGAATTCGGTATAAGAGTAGCCCGGGCAAAATTCCCCTCATAACACACCGTATGACGTATGCCGGTCTTCATTAGCCCAGTCTGCGCAGAACAGTGGGACGTTAAACCCCATTTCATTTCATTTAACTTTGATGATAGTCCAATGCTGCAATCTGAATCAACATTTGTCATATCGTGGCTAAGTGGTAAGCAAAACAACAGTTTGTTAGTGATATATGTCATGGGACAACCAGTTGAAGGAGATAGCATGGGTTACCCAGACCTGGTTGCCGGTTTAGAAGGGTCCCCATAACCCTTCAAGCACAGGGTCCTTCAAATGTAGGTTGGCCACGAGGGTTGCACCTAGCAAGGTTGTGCGGTGGAGGTTGGTAATTGTGCGATAAATCAATTACCTGCAGATTCAACGTGTACACAGCAGAAATTCCCGTTCGAATAAACACTCCAAAGTGTAATGAAAACTAAACAAAATATTTATTTAAAAAACAATTCGCCTTGAGAGATATTGATTTGTGTGCAATTTGGTTTTAGGTAGCTCCAACGAACCCGAGGCTATGGCAGGGCGAATATTTCTGGGATGTTGGTGGATTTTTTGTATAATTTTGGCCGCTTCCTACAGTGGAACTCTTATAGCTACGCTGACGGTGACTAAAGAGAAGCTACCATTTAATACATTATCAGAACTGGTTAATCAAGACACCTACACGTGGGGAACATCAGCACAAACCCTCCTTATCCCTCTATTTAGTGTAGGTATTACATAAAAGGAAATGTCTCAAAAGGTCTAAAGTTATAAAATTAGCTTATTGTAATAGATAGTAATAATCACAATAAACAGCTTTGTAACCTCCTTTTGTTACCGTCCGGCTTGTGACCTAAGACGTCGAGGTGTTATGGTAACCTTCGACTGTAAGCGTCCGACTTGGTCAGGTGCAGAAGCGTAGGACGTTAAACCCCATTTCATTTCCGGCCATCTGGCCTACATCTGGTAACCTATGACTCCGAGGTTCTACGGTCACCATCTGGCTAGCCAACAGCTGGTTACTTACAACTCCGGGGTTTTCCTGAACCCACCAGTTCGGCAAGCAGTTCGGCAAGCAGTTCAGTCGTGGAGTTCACAGAGCTTTCTTAAGAATTAACTCAAAATTGTCCGCTGTGTTTTGACAACAATATAGTCGTTTATAAACCTTACGTCAATAAGAAACCATGTGCAAAGTTTTGTGTTTCTGGATCAAAGATATTTCTCATAAACAGTGATTGAAAGTTGAGTAAATTCTTAACTTAAGTCTGAGAATGCTTTGTGAACTCGGGGCCAGGTTTTTTTTTATTCTATACCCTACCGCTTCGAATCAGAAAATGTATCCCCAAATGGCAGAGTAGGCCACGTTGAATTTTATGGCATGGTTAATTATTTACGGAGTACCCGATACTACTTTTGGCAAACTATTGTTTAATGTGGAAACAATTTGAATGTTTAATTATGCCCCCCCCCCCTCGCCTTCCGTATACTTTAAATTGATAGCCAGGGTGGCTCAACAAGTAAGACCTCTCGCTAACCTGGGGTCCCGTTTTTTGTTCAATCCTCGCGTTAGCGGACAATGTTCATGGTGATTTTCTAGCGTGGTCCTCATTTTCAGTCGTGCATGACAGACAGCCTGTCGAGGGCAACGCATAGTCGTTGGAATAGCACGAAACCCCGAGATCCCTTTCTTATTACCTTTCTAGCAGTTAGACTTCGATATAAGAGAAAACTATAGCGCTGCTGTTCGGGCACAATTTCAATCACAGGACTCTGTATAGAGGACTCAGTCTGGGCAGAACAGTAGGACATTAATCCCATCTAATTTCATTCTTTAATTGATAATTCATTTTTTGTTTACAGGAAACAAATGATCCACGTTTCCAACTTTTATGGAATGGTATTGTGAACGAAAATAAAACGGACCCGAATATAATGAGCGTAGATATAGAAATCCAATACGAGTTAGCTTTAAACTCACATTATGTATTTTTGGCGGAAGCGAGTGTTTACGATAGTTGGGTATCTCAAAACTGTGAATTTAAAATGATGAAAGAGACGTATTTCGCCTTAGATTATTCAATTGGTTTACAAAATAATTCTGCTTATACACGACAGATATCTGAAATGTAAGCATATTTAGATTAAATAACCGTTCACAAATTAAATACACATTATGCACGAGCTAAATCTGCCTATTACAGGTCTTTCTTTAGCCCTGAAAAGGTAATCTAGATTATTAATTAGACATTCCTTATCCAGACCATAATCAATCCCCGATGCCATCGTTCTCTTCCATATTTATTGGATTTGAATGCATTTTGTGATGGATAATTTGACGTTAAAATGGATAATCGTGACTTTGCTTATTAACATTAGTATCAACTACCGAGACTAAAATAAAATTCAGAGGCAATTTGTTTGAAATTTTCAGCCTAATTTGTTTTCATTACCTTTTTGTCCCCCGCCTTTCGAAGAAAGTTGGGGGACTATTAAAATGGGTTCGTCCGTCCGTCTGTCTGTCTGTCTGTCTGTCTGTCTGTCTGTCCGTCTGTCCGTCACACTTTTTGGGACACAATAACTCTCTTCCTAATTGATCTAGAATCTTCAAACTTGGTGTATGCGTTTATTAGGTCAATGCCTTGATGGAGTTCGAAGATGAGCATTTTCCGCTTAGGGTAAGCAGAGATAAGCAATTTGATTGGTTGATGCTTTGGGACACGATAACTTTAGTTCTAATTAAGTGAGAGTGATGAAACTTGGTGTATAGCTTCATTACATTAATACCTCGACTAAGTTCGATAATGAGCATTTTCTGCTCAGGGTAAGCAGAGCGATACGCAATTTGATTGGTCGAGACTTTGGAACACAATAACTCTCCTTCTAATTGAGTTAAAATGTTCAAACTTGGTGTATATGCTTATTAGGTCAATGCCTTGATGGAGTTCTAAGATGAGCATTTTCCGCTTAGGGTAAGCAGAGATAAGCAATTTGACTGGTTGATGCTTTGGGACACGATAGCTTTAGTTCTAATTACCTTGACAAAGTTCGATAATGAGCATTTTCTGCTCCGGGTAAGCAGAGCGATACGCAATTTGATTGATCGAGACTTTGGAACACAATAACTCTCCTTCTAATGTAATTGAGTTAAAATGTTCAAACTTGGTGTATATGCTTATTCATTACAGTAATACCTTGACTAAGTTCGATAATGAGCATTTTCTGCTCAGGGTAAGCAGAGCGATACGCAATTTGAGTGGTCGAGACTTTGGAACACAATAACTCTCCTTCTAATTGAGTTCAAATGTTCAAACTTGGTGTATATGCTTATTAGGTCAATGCCTTGATGGAGTTCGAAGATGAGCATTTTCCGCTTTGGGTAAGCAGAGATAAGCAATTTGATTGGTTGATGCTTTGAGACACGATACCTCGATACGTTTGAAAAAAATAAATGTGCGATTAATTAATATGTGTCGTCTATTTATTTTGGGATTTCGGCGGGGGACATCAGCCTCACTGTTGGCTTGTTTTTTAAATTATTATAGCGAGAACTGTCAGCTTTTCATCTAATCTTTCCCAATAACCTTTTAATATTGGGTGGGTTTTTTTTGTTTCTGGATTCACTACCAATTATTATAATGAGTCCATATAGACGAATGTTTGCTGTATATTTCATTGAAATATAGCCTGCGCTAGGGTGGTCAGTGCATAATAATATTTCAAACTTATCTGAATCATAATACAGGCGTAAGTTCAATCCGGGATAAATAAATACTACACTCCACTTAATAGTACTAGCAACAATATGACCTATATTTACCTTTACCACGGGGTCACGGTGGCTAATAAGATGCTGGCACGCTCGTCTGGAGGTCCGGTGTTCGAGAAAGTTCATCCAGATTTTCCGGCGTGGTTACCCCCTTGTCCAATAATGCATACAGCCGAGGTGCGGTGTACACACTGGCGTGCACGTAAAATATTCCTTTAGGAATTCGATATAAGAGTAGGCCGTAGTGCCGCTGTCCAGGCAAACTTCCCCCCATAGCACACTGTGTGGCGGATACCTGTCTTCATCAGCCCAGTTCGGAGCAGAATAGTAGGACTTTAAATCCCATTTCATTTCATTTCATTTATTTACCACCACAAATACTTGCTTTTTTTACAGTCGTTACAACTCCCAGTCCAACAGCTTACTCCTTTGTGTACTTGATTAGAAAATTATACGAAACACTATTTTTTTAGATTCTAGTATATTTTTTGCTAAATCTCTGATCAGTCAACCAACTAAATATTTTGTCCTTGAAAAATATTGAAGCCATCGTCATTTTATCGACCAAAACATAAAAAAAATTCAAAGTAAGATAATGAAATATGAATATGTTTTTGTTATGTTATAGGACATTATTTGTACTAGAGAGCAACCTGATGGACATTTGGAAGAAAAAATGGTGGCCTCCGGGAAAATGTGCCTCCATGACCCAGACAGTGTCTAAAGTTATTGACATAGCCTCATTACAGAGTATATTTTACTTTCTACTCATTGGATTATTCCTGGCAGCAGTAACTTTGTGTTTCGAGATTATAACAGTTTCATCTAAGAGAAATAAAACAGTAATGGATGTCGATTAATTCCAGTGGTTCATATTGCGACAAACTTTCTAGTGGGATATCTACTTGGACGAGAGATGGTTTAACTCGCTGTTGATAGCTTTTACTGGCAGAATTTGGACCGGGATTCCTGGAAAGGCTCCTCTACTACGTATGTTTCTGCTTGCACGAACATAGCTAGACGGCATTCATTTCCAATCCATGAATTTCTCTGCCCCGGCAAAGGTTTTTCAAGCGATACTTTGGCATTTGTACGACCGATCAAGCAGAATATTGCATTTGATCACTTTCTACAATCTCTGCACAATCAACAATGTACCGAAGGCCTAAAAAAAATTGTGAAAAATGTATTATATGACTCAAGAAACATTTTTGTTTGCATAGCTACGTGAATCTTGCTCCGAATGCGTGGCGTTTTTCATTGGCCGAACACTCATTACGCTCGGGTTGACGTCACAGGTACGCACGAATCGATGACGATGCGGAAGATCCCTAATATTTTATTTCGGATACGACATGAGCATATACCTCACTGATGTATAATATTATGGGTTTGTAAAGTAATCGAAACTTATATAAATCGATATTCGTCTGGAACACTTGATGCTTAGGTGGAGTTGACACAGCTGATAACTTAATGGACAAAAAGAGAGAATCAATAAATTAATTTTCTTTTTGCACTCATACACGTTTAAATGAAACTCTTATGACAAATTTTAGCTGTTAGAGGCAACAAAATGCAATTTTCGTTTAAAAATTAAAATGGTTGTCAATGAGATGAACAATTGGATTCATCAAAATGTATTATTATTGTTTTTTGAATGGTCACTTCCGATGACCTTTTAGATCATATTGTAGACTTATACCACCAGATCATTGAGATGTTATTTGTAAGTGAAATTCCATACATAAACGGTACACTGTACGAATTAAATTGTCCACCGTTTTGCAATCTACAGCAGACGATCGTCAATTACAAGGATGATGTCATGATATTATAACACGTTAGCCGCCATCTTAACGAATTCATGAAATCCAATTGATAGACCTGTGTTTGTCTAGCGTTGATATTTTAATTTAGTTTTCTTAATTAAATGTAGAATAATCAAATGTTAAACAACTAATATGAGTACATATTAGTACTAGTAGCCAAAATTTCTAGCGTGAAGTTCCGCTACAAGATCCTCCCTACTAAACAAACTTTACACAAAATACTGTTACCAATAGTTATTGACATTTTCATAAAGGGGGATAACTCCTTTGACAGTAAATTGATTTTCAAAATTTCGTATGTTTCTTTGTCCATTATGTGTTCTGCATTTTGTTTTATCTCAAAATTTACCCAATACCACATTCTTTGCATAGGTTGAAGGCACAGGGTGTTTTCGCTAATATTTAATTTTATTTCAACTTCACAATTGTTAGTATAAATATAGCATTTACTTGACATTAATTATTCCAATTGGCCCTAAATCGAGTTATTGCAAACACTTTGCTTGGAACTCTCTGGATGTGTATTCCTGGTGTTATCCGCTTTCCAAAAATGTTTAGTTTGTACATAATGGAGGGCGTTGTAGCGGAAATGTATTCCTAAGTAAGCTGGAACTTTTGACTGCAGGCCTACATAGTTTAAGCCGTGAGAAAGTTTTTTTTCTCGAAAAATGTAGATCACGCACCGCTACTTTAAAACCCCGTGGCTACTACCGGTGCAACTCATTCAATAGAAATAACACGGTGGATCATCTGCGACTAATTACAAAGATTGTCAATATGCATAACAATATCAATATTTATACTGACTCGTTCATTTACTAATAAGGTGAAATTGAAATCCGTTATCAATACCCCCATTAATTATTATTTACCTGTTTGTGGTTCTATCATCAGTATTGTTGATATACTGTTAATAAAAACATAAATTCACCAGGATTTTTCATGTATTGTTTTAATACACACGTGATATTATGTTATATTCAGAATTATTGTAGGTCAGTCGGCTGACGGCGCTAACAAGGAGGTCGCGTGTTCGATCTCTACATTGGTCAAGAAAGTTCATCGGGTTTTTCCGGAGTGGTTTCCCTTTGTTATTGGTACAGGACGGAGGGCCTGACAAGGACATCTAGCTTAGCGTTTGGATGGGACATAAAACGACGTCCCGTGTATACATTGGCATGCACGTTAAAGATCCTTTGGCATTATAAATTTGATACTTTGCTGTACGTGACAACCTCGAGTAGACGTTAAATAAGGGGATGGCGGTGGCTAAGACACTCGCTTGCTAGTCTGGAGATCTGGTGTTCTATCCCTGAATTGGTCGAGAAAGTTCATCCAGATTTCCCAGCGTAGTTTCCCCTTGTCAGTGATGCTGAACAGCTGTCAAGTCGTTCGGTGGGACGACAAACCGAGGTATCGTGCAGATTAAAAGATCCCTTGGCAGTTGGAATTTGATAGAAGAGTAGGCCGTAGCGGCGCTGCCCGGGGGAAATTTCCCTCATAGCCCACTCTATGATGTGTGCCCGTCATTAACCCAGTTTAGGAGCAGAACAGTAGGACATTAAACATCATTTCTCCCTCTTATACAAGAAAGGGATTCTTTACCGAATTTCGAAAAATGGATTTACATGGAATACCAAATAACAAGGAATTAACTGGTTTTACAAATCCCGGGGATCCTTACACCAGTTTAACTTTGTCGTCTGAACACAAATGTGTGGCAAATAAACAATTGACTTATTCGCAATCCATTATCGAATTTTAAAGTCATATGTTTAAAAAAAATTGTAGGCTGCATTAGACTCAATGCCTCATCAAACCCTTTCGTCTGGCTTGTCTGCCAAAGGGACACCTGGTTGTACAACTCCGCTAAAAACTTTCTGGTCCAACACTGGGGACGAATCTTGGAATTCAATGCTACACGAACAGATCCGCAATATACCGATGACATCCAAGAGAGAACCAAAAATACTTATACCGTTTGTCTAACAGTTCGTCGTTGAAAATAAATCGATAGTCAGACACCTATTTTGTCTGTCTGGAAGATATTTTCTAAGTTGGACCTTCGCGATTATCATGTGCGATGTAGGAGCTTTGAATCAGACAAACTAGAGATTGACACGTAAAACAAACAGACTATGTTTGCATACAATCGGTTATCGTGAATATCAGTAGCAATAAAAGTTTATAAAGACACGATTATTGATTGTTACTTTCTTTTTATCGTCTACATGTTGAACTTTTACATACATACATACGTACACGTTATATCAATGGCTATATACTTACTTGTGCATTGATCTGGAATAGGGTCGCCTGTCTGCTTCGTGGGTCAAGGGGGGGGGGGATGACCGAATGGTTAGAACGTGCGCACTGTATCATAAAGCCTGTCATTTAGTCGGCTAACGTGGTTTCGAATCCTCGGCTGTACCTGATCAAGAGTAGGGTTGCCTGTCCAACTTTGTGGGTTTTCTACGAGTCATCCGGTTTCCGCCCACTGCTAGACCCCTACGCGCAAGCGAGTTATTGAAATAAAATTAAACCATATGTTAGATCAAAAATGACCTAGTTTATGTCGAGTGGACATAAAACCCAATTTTCCTCTCTCTCTCTCTCTCCCTCTCTCTCTCTCTCTCCACTGATCATGTATGAGTTAAATTGGTGTCAGTAATTATCACATGCGTGGTAGAACTCATTAAACACGTTCCAAATATACTATACAGCAAAAAAGAAGCGTCAGTATGATTTCAAAATCAGACAGTCACTTTAATCAAATCATTCTAGAAAATGTCTTAATAAATTGATCAAATAAGATCAAAGCAATTTTTTGTGAACAGTATGTTGACACATTAGTGATTAATTCATCCCAATTCCAATACATTACAAGAAAGTTTAGAGTCTGGACATAGTCTATACATCAGTATCTGGTGTGTCCACCGTGAGCGTCATTAACAGCAACGCAGCGTCTGTACATAGGGTGGACCAGACGGTTGATGAACGCCATTGGCACGTGGAACCGTGCTCTCAGAAAAGCCTGGCGCAATCAATCGGCTGTGTTTGATCTCGGTACGGCGTTATAGGGTCTCCTCTGAATTTCATCCAAAAGATGTTCAATCGGGTTTAAGCCAGGTCAGTGCTTAACGTTGACACCGTTCTGATGTAGAAAGTCCCGAGCAACTCTGGCGGTGTTAGCACGGGCGTTGTCGTGCTGGAAAACGTTTTTTCGATGATGTGCGAAATGTGGTATGACGTGGGGTCTGAGAGTTTGATCGATGTAGCGCACTGCTCTGTGATGGCGCCGTCTCTCCCTGAACCCAGATTTTGGAATACCACAGGTCCCACTCTCTGGTTCAGGCCGATTCCACCCCAAACCATTATGCTTGGACCTCCCCATGAGTCTCGTTCCATGAAACATTGAATGGTCAGAATGACACCCATCTGTGAGCAGATCAGTTCCCCATTGCATGTGTCGCCAGTTCTGATGTTGTTGGGATGGGGATCGGTCCACGGCAATGGTTGTTCTATCTGGTGAGACGTTGGCCCACTGTATCGATACTGATGGGTCTTCCATGTATTCCTATTGTCTGACGTGTTGTCTCAGATGCCTGTGTGAAGGGATTCTGCACGCGCTGTCGCACAACATGGTGGTCTTATCGCCTTGTGGCCCTTGGTCTACTTGATCTGGGGCAATCATCTGTGGTGTTGGTGACCCGAATGCGTAGCTGAAGTCGTCTGTAGATGGTCCGAATATTGACCAGGAAGTGATTGGCATAGGCTTGGGTAGTATGACTGGCTTCGATTCTCTCTTTTGCCAAATTCACTATCTAAATAACATTAACAAAAATTGGATGTGACACCGCCACTGTGGGTTGGGTAATGCACCAGAATTAATAGTTGCTTTCCTTACGGTATATAGAATAACAAGCCAACAGTGAGGCTGGTGTCTCCCGCCGAAATCCCCAAATAAAGTGATGGCACAGTAATTAATCGCACATTTATTTTTTCAAAAGTATTGGGCGATCAAACTATACACTTAGTTTCATCACTCTCTATCAGATGGAATCAAGATTATCTTGTCCAATGAAATTGATTAGCTCTGCTTAGCTTCGGCTTCAAATGTTAATCATTGACTCAGTCAAGACATTCACTTAAAGGGCCACTCCCGATTAGATTTTGGAGAATAAAACTGCTTTATTTTGTGTTAACATCCCTTAAAATCCTCTACCTTTTCAAACAACTTAAACCCGCCAGTCGTCATCTGGAAAAGACGACCGGTGCCCTATGATGTCTGGATGGAACCGAGCTTTTATTTTATAAAAATAATGTGTAGGTGAAATTAACCTCTCGTTACCCAGCACAACACATGGGCCATTCATTGTATTTACCCCTAAAGGAACGGGATTTGATTATTTTGTCACCCAATGAAAAAATTGACCCGAAATCTTAAAAGGGTTACGTGTCCGGATAAGCAGTTTTGGTGTTCACGTCCAAACGACACTATATTTTTAGCTGAAATTTTGAGACAAGATAAATACGTCATTCCTCTATATTTTGGCGTTTGAATTTCGTACTTACTCGGACTTTTATTTTTGAAATCATGTTCAAATTGGGATTGTCCCTTTAATGAACAAGTTTAAACATTCTAGCTCGATTAAAAGCAGAGTTGTTATGTTCCAAAGTCTTGACCAATCAAATTGTTTATCGCTACTCTGCCTTGGCAAAAAATTCGCACCACCGAACATAGTCAAGGTTATGATATAATGAATCTATATTTGGAGTTTCATCGCTCTCACTTCTTTATAACAGACAATGTTCATCATCGAACTCCATCAAGGCATTCACCTAATGAATACCCACACCAATCAAATTGCTATTCGACAACCTCAGTAGAAAATGTTCATTAGTCAAGGTATTGATGTAATAAAGCTTAGTGTCCTCACTCTCACTTAATTAGAACTAAAGTTATCGTGTCCCAAAGCATCAACCAATCAAATTGCTTATCTCTGCTCACCCAAAGGATGAACTTCTCACCTTCGAACTCCATCAAGGCATTCGTCTAATAGACACCTACGCCAAGTGTTAATGTTCTAGTTAGAATGAGAGTTATTTTGTTCCAAGGTCGTGCTCATTATCGAACTTAGTTAAGGTATTGATGTAATGAAACTATACAAAGTTCCAGTCCCAATTAGAACTAAAGTTATTGTGTCCCAAAGCATCAACCAACCAAATTGTTTATCTCTGCTTATCCTAAGCAAAAAATGCTCAACTTCAAACCCCCATCAAGGCATTGACACAATAAACACCTACACCAAGTTTGAACATTGTAGTTCAATTAGAAGGGGAGTCATTGTGTCCCAAACAGTGTGACGGCCAGACAACCAGACGGACGAACCAATTTATATTGTCCCCTGCTTTCCTCGGAAGGCGTAGGACAAATATGCAAAGTTTCAAGACGACTCATTTAGGGGGTTGGATATGGAACAATATAATTAATTACAAGCCTGTTATTAAAGTGACTGGTCATGTCGAAGCAATGTTTATTGAGGTGAATTTAATACATGTTACAGGTGTTATCGGTAACTCTTATTTAGAAGAGAGAGAGAGAGAGAGAGAGAAATGGGGTTTAACGTCCACTCAACACAAACCAGATCATTTCGGGACTAACATATGGTTTAGTTTTATTTCAATTATTCGCTTGCGCGTAGGGGTCTTTAGCAGTGGGAGGACCCGGAGAAAACCCACGAGGCTGGACAGTCGACCCTACTCCTTGCCACGTACAACCAGGGATTCGAAACCACGCTAGTTGACTTAATGGCAGGCCGTATGATACAGCGCGCGCACGCTAACCATTCGGCCATCCACCCCCCCGAGAGAGAGAGAGAGAGAGAGAGAGAGAGACAAATGGTTTTAACGTCCAATCGAAACAAACTAAGTCATTTCTAGACAAACATATAGTTTCATTTTATTTTAATAATTCGCTTGCGCGTAGGGGTCTATAGCAGTGGGAGGACCCAGAGAAAACCAACGAGAGTGAACAGTCGACCCTTCTTCTTGTCACGTACGAACCGGCTATTTAGAAGAATGTATTACACGTTAAAGACGTTATCGATACCTTGCCCGTTGTACATAAAGCAGAGCTAAAATCGGTTCCACAAATAACTCTCTGACAATTAAGGTGAAGCGACCAATGTGTTAACGAGGACGTTCCAGAAATATTTTCTAATACCATTTTGACATATAAAATTACTTTAATACCTGCTAACAACGTTAGCAGTACTGTCAAATAAACAACGTTGGATAACCACCAAAACATAGCTATATCGTGTGTTTACCCATATTGAACATAGCTATATCGTGTGTTTACCCATCACCAACATAGCTATATCGTGTGTTTACCCATATTGAACATAGCTATATCTTGTGTTTACCCATATCCAACATAGCTATATCGTGTGTTTACCCATATTCAACATAGCTATATATAGCGCCTGCCCATAACCAACATAGGTATATTGTGTGTTTACCCATATTCAACATAGCTATATTTAGTGTTTACCCATCTCCAACATAGGTATATCGTGTATTTACCCATACTCAACATAGCTATATATAGCGCCTACCCATAACCAACATAGGTATATTGTGTGTTTACCCATATTCAACATAGCTATATTTAGTGTTTACCCATCTCCAACATAGGTATATCGTGTATTTACCCATACTCAACATAGCTATATCTTGTGTTTACCCATATTGAACATAGCTATATCATGTTCTGATCCATATTTAACATAGCTATATCTTGCCATATTGTACTTACCCAAATTGAAGGTAGCTATATCATGTGTTTACCCATTTTCAACATAGCTACATCTTGATATCTAGCGTTTACCCATATTGAACATAGCTACATCTTATGTTTACCCATATTGAACATAGCTACATCTTATGTTTACCCATATTGAACATAGCTACATCTTATGTTTACCCATATTCAACATAGCTACATCTTATGTTTACCCATATTCAACATAGCTACATCTTAATATATTGTGTTTACCCATATGGACCATATAAGTTGTGTTTACGCTTATTGAGAGCTGTATTGACAATGAAAAAAAAATAATAACACCATGTGTCCGATTGCAAGATGTGTATTTAATAGTATAAGTTGGTGATATACGTATACCGTGTAAAACGTTTGGTGTAGAATATCCTTAAATTATCCACCACTCATGACTTATCTAGCCTGTTGGTGCTGTACTAGTTGCTGGTGGTGGTGGTGTTGGTGTCAAACAGTTTGCTTGTCTGGTAAGACCAGCAAATGTAGCATAATACAAAGGTTGACAGGTGCAGTTAACATCACCAATAAAAAATGGACCATTATCAGGAATAATATGCTTAACTCCATTTATGACAGCTTCACAGTTAGGACCTGTTAAAAATTGAAACATACATGTATTAACAGACCCCACACCTACAAATTTGTTGAAAGAATAACCACGTTGATCTATACTGAGTGCCATAGAAAATGCATCACTTAGCTTTTCGTATAACAAAATGATCCTGTAAACATATCTTATTTATTTTGCTTCTTATTGTGAACAATATTCGAATGGGAACACACCAATAACAACATATTTGTACACTTATGGATGTTTAATCTGTAATCAACGGTACAAAGTCAGAGGTGTCGTACTTTTGGTTTTGACCCCTCTGATTTTGTACAGTATTTAACCTGGTCATTTCAAAATGTTCACCGCGTCTTTCACGGTAAGATCACAGAGAGACAGAAAGAGAAATGGGGTTCAACGTCCACTAAACACAAACTAGATCGTTTCGGGACTGACATATAGTTCAATTGTATTTCAATAATTCGCTTGCGCATAGGGAGAATTTGAGACTAAAATATGGTAACGCATTCAATCCAACGCGGATAACTTTACTACGTAGATGTCTCGGATTATTTTGATACACACCGACAGTATTCTCCCCTGTGAGGATAAGACCATTGGGTCTTAAACCACCGGCCTGGTGCCTGTGCGGGTGGCCAGTTGACTATAAAGAATGCCGGGATTATAATTAAACAGGAGATAGTTCATGCTGTCATATCCACACCACTTTGGGCAGGCACGCCTTCCTGCACCACCGACATGGAAAACCACGCCCGACAGTCCAGATGAACTTTCACGGCCAATGGAATGATCGAACACCCGACATGCCGGCTAGTGAACCAGCGTCTTACCCACTTAGCCACCGTCGTCCCGCCCCCTCGAAACAAACACGTAGGCTGTAGCGCTGCTGTCCAGGCAATATTTTCCCTCGTGGGACACTGTATGGCGTGACACGCGAACCCCAGATAGTCTCCATGGCTCCCATCAAAGATAAAACAACATTGTATTAAGAAACATATCTTACCATTAGGACAGGTCGGACAACAGATGCCGTCATTAGGTTTATTAAACGAATCAACACATGCAAGGTAGTAACAATCAGCAACAACCATGTGTACTCGATACTGTGCATCGCATTCACATGTGAAACAATCGTTTATAAAACGTGTCTGTCCGGGCGATATCTTCACACCGTCCCAACAAATACATTCAGGTTTAGGCGTCGTCTTTGGGTGAATTGTTGTCGTTGGCGTTGTCGTTGGGTAAGGCATCGTTGGTGTCGTTGGCTCTTCAAGGCATTCTGCTCTAGGCACGTTACCAGTATAAGCATTGGGGTCATCACAGGTGCAGATAGTATTACCAAAGCGAAACGGCTTACCAGCAGGAATAATTTTCTTGTCTGCAGGATCTGGACCGTATACAGCCTCACAGTCTGGACCTGAAAATTAAAATGAATGCAAGTTGGTCATACATATACTTTACCAATAGTTTTACACATTAACTACAGTGCATGTACCCAATGTTGATTGCGGTGAACATGAATAATATTCCGAAATAGTGTAATATTATGGCAGTGGTGCGAAACCTTTTTTTGCCAACGGTACACCTTGGAACACCTGAAAAATTAGCAAGATATACATCCCTAGACCGGGACTGGTCATAAATGAAGAAAAACAAAGCTAAGAAATTATTAGTAGACCCCAATTTGAAATGTTTTTTTTCACATTTTCTTAGTGTGCCGTTTAAATTTCGTGACACACTGGTCGAGAATCACTGCACTATGGTCTTTGCGAGCAGATTGTATCTTTAACTAATTAATAATTCCCTTTTTACAAAAACGAGTAGCAAGAGTCACAAATTGCAATCAAATGACGACAGGCAATCAGACGACAAGCCTATCCACGCCCATATTGTTAAATTAGGTCCATGCGTAAGAATTTCGTGACCATGACGTCATTAGCGTCAAAGTGGCCCTCGATGGCAAAACAGGTTGTTGAATGAGAGGGCTAAATGATGTCTTGAACCATCGACGCCCTCTGTGATTTTTATGGTGATAAAACAAAATTAATTACGTTAGGCGCACCAAGTTCAATATGGCAACAACGGGCCATGTGTGCGGTACGTCTGTCGCAAGTAAAGGTTACGACTCTTCCTACATCCCAATACAAGTTTGGTATCAAATTATTTCTTTGATCAAAGTGTTTGATGATTTATATGTCGATGATTTATATGTATTTGGATGGTTTTGACAAGGGCTTACTCAGTTGGGGCTTAACCATAATTATTCATTTGGGAATAACAACACAATCAGCGTTACTCATTTGGGACTAACAAGATAACCATCATTACTCATTTGGGAGTAAAAACATAATCATGATAACTCATTTGGGACTAACAAGACAATCAGCATTACTCATTTGGGACTAACAAGACAATCATCATTACTCAGTTGGGACTAACAAGACAATCATCATTATTCAGTTGGGACGTGCAAGAGAACCATCATTACTCAGTTGGGACTAACAAGATAACTATCATTACTAAATTGGGACTTACAAGACAATCGTCATTACTCATTTGGGACTAACATAGGATAATCATTACTCAGTTGGGACTAAAATAACAAGATAAGCATCATTACTCAGTTGGGACTTACGAGACAATCATCATTACTCAGTTGGGACTAATAAGATAATCACCATTACTCAGTTGAGACTAACAAGACAATTATCATTACTCATTTGAAACTAACATAAGATGACCATTACTCAGTTGGGCCTAACAAGACAATCATTACTCAGTTGGGACTTTCAAGACAATCATCTTTACTCATTTGGGACTAACCTAACAAGATAACCAACATTACTCTAAATACCTAAAAAAAGAAATCCGTGAAAACAATAAAAAATCTATAGAAACAGTAAAACTATATATCTGTAAAATCTATAAAATCCGTAAAAAAAACTCTAACAAAATACATCATCTTACCGTTGGGGCAGGATGAACAGCATATGCCATCTCCTTCCACGGAATACGGTTCAACACACGCGGTATATGCACAGCCCATACGATATGTTAACACACCATCTTGTTCGTTACATTCGCATATTTCACAGTCGGTAGGATGATGTTTCTCGCCTATGAATATCTCCTTTCCGTCACTACAGACACACTTAGGTGGTGGTGGTATTGTTGTTTGTGGGGCGAACATACATACAGCTGTCGGCTTTCCTTCGTTATCATAATTATCGGATCCGGGAGTCGGACACTCACAATGGTAACCACCAAAGTCAACTGGTGTTCCAGCAGGTATGGTTGTCTGATTTTTCCCATCTGGGTGATTGACATAACAGTTTTTACCTGTTAAATACGAAAAAAAACCTTAACATACATGTAGGCCACAATAATGGACTCCTGTATTGATTTCCAAATTTAATGTCCAACTTGGTGATTCATGGTAGACTAAAGGTATAATGGCGGCCCAATCTGGAGGAGGAGAACATAGCCCTACCCAAAACACCACATCCGTTTGGTCAACGTGGTTAGGTGAAAAATTTGAAAGAAAGCCCTACTGGGCTAACGAACACGGGTAATTGTGTCCGGACAGTGGCGGTACGGCCTGCTCTGATATCTAATTCCAACTGCCATGGGGTTTGTTACGTGCACGCCAATGTGTACGCGGGATCTCAGTTATTGTTATTCGTCCGACTAGGCAGTCATCCATGCCAGGCCTTCCGCCCTGCACCATGGAAAACACACCGGTAAATCCCTCGAACTTTCCCGCCAAATTTAAAAGAATCCCGGTTGTATATTTATTTAACGGACTCACCATTAGGACAGGTCGGGCAACATTTTTTATCCCCCGGGATATTAAATGAATCAACACATTGAATGAAGAAACAATCTATAATCATTGTAGCCACACCATACACTTCATGACATTCACATATTTCACAATCTGTAACGTAATGTTTGTCTCCTGGATTTATCACTTTTTCATCGTTACATGTACAAGTAGGCATCTTTGGTGGTGTGAGTATTGGTGGACTACTCGTAGATAGCGGTGGTGGCATCGCCAACGTCGTTGCGGATACTAGCCATATCAACACAATTTGGACAAACATCTTGGTAGCTATTGAGATCGAGAGGCGGAATCGCAGCTTTTATCTTGCTCGTGTAAACCATATGTTACACACAGATTGTTAAAATCTTTATTCAAACTCAACTGAATTTCTGTCAGTGGCCATTTCATTGGTTTAAAGGAACACTCATGGATAGCAATGCATATAATTGTATAATGTGAATGCATATAAATGGATTTACACTCAGTCGTTGCTGTTTGTACTGTAATTTCTTTGGATTCTGGTCATTCCAGTCTCCGTCGATAGTATTCTCCTACATGTGATATATTTAGATCTGTTCATCGCGTTGCTTCATACAAACGGCACTTGAAAGTAATGCTGGCCCGCAATATTAGTCTTAAACATTGGATATCAGAAGCACAACGTTTCACGGTAAGATAACATCATCAATCTCGATTTACATTAAATAAAAATTCGCGTTTTCAGTCGAAGACTGTGAATGATACTGAGTTAACAACTTGGCGACACTAATGTACTTTCGTCAACCCTGTACTTGCCATTGTTCTATAGGCCATTGTCCGAGTTGCAGATACACGGAGCTAGTCCGGCGGCCACGATGTTTACTATTGAGACTCGAATACCAAGACACTAATATGGTTTAGAATCCCCGAATTATTGAAATAAAATTAAAAACCATTTGTTAGACCCGAAATGACCTAGTTTGTGTCGAGGGGACGTTAAACCCCCTTTATCTCTCTCAGAGCGCCATGTTTACATAACTTTACGTCACGACTCACGTTTTTATTATGCCCAATTAACCGATGTATAGCAGAATATTGAAGAAAAGGTAAATGCGTGACAAACGAGGCTATCAAATTGAATAAAATGTAAACAATACTGTTTGGAAACGAACATACTTAAATCGTTTTCAATACCTTAAATCACTGCCGACAGTTTTAGGGAAACCCCAGATTAAACGAAGGACTGTCATGTTGCTGTACTTGTGATAGATATAATTTAACAGGAAGAATAGACACACTCCTCAAAAGTTCAAGTATCAGAAGCCAATCCAGCAATGGTCAAAGAGGGATTTGTCGGGCCATCGCTTCAGGAATATGAATATACGAGACAAGATACATTTCGGTACATACGCGAAGCCAGCTCCACACGCGTAACGTTCTTCATTGGCCGAACACTAGTGTACGAGTTGACGTCACAAGTACACATGAATCAATGACGTTTTCGTATTCGTTTTCATACCGACGCGAAAGTAGAATATTACTTGAATACTTGCTACGAACTTTACCCATACTGTTTAATGAAGGTATCCTAAAACGTTTGTAAAATGACGTTGATCAAAGACCAGAAGACAGAATTAAATCCAGCGCCTACCCATATCTAGCATAGCTATTTCTAGTGTTTTAACCAATATCGAACATAGCTATATCTAGTTTTAACCCATATTGAATATAGAAATATCTAGTGTTTAACCCATATTGAACATAGCATCTAGTGTTTAACCCATATTGAACATAGCATCTAGTGTGTAACCCATATTGAACATAGCAATATCTAGTGTGTAACCCATATTGAACACAGCAATATCTAGTGTTTAACTCATATTTAGCATAGCTGTATCTAGTGTTTAACTCATATTTAGCATAGCTGTATCTAGTGTTTAACTCATATTTAGCATAGCTGTATCTAGTGTTTAACCCATAACTGAAATGAAATGAAATTTGGTTTAACGTCCTACTCTCCTGCACCTAACCTGGGCTAATGGAAGACGGGCATATACGCCATACAGTGTGCTATAAGGGTAATTGTGCCCGGGCAGAGGCGCTATGGCCTACTCTTATATCGAATTCCAACTGCCATGGGTTCTTTTACGGGCACGCCAATTTGTATACGGGATCTCGGTTTTTCGTCCCATCCGAACGACTAGACAGCTGTCCTTGTCAGCCCTGCCCCCATTCTGCATCGCTAACAAGGGGAAACCACGCCGGAAAATCGAGATGAACTTTCTCGGCCAATGCATAACACATAACTAAATCTGGATATCCTGTGCTTACCCATACTGAACATTATCTTGTGTTTACCCATATGGACCATACTACCGTCAAAAGGCAACACTTAGTAACAAATATTTTTCTTATTTTGAGAAAACAAAGGAAAACATAATGAATGAATATTAAACCCCAGCTTATCCATTGATTTGATTATTGAGTTACTAGTGGCATACTAGACAAATGAAGGAAGTTACTAGGTTGTGTCATGGGTGTAACTGCTTACAAAATCAAAATATTGGAATATCTAGTACAACAGCAGGAAGCACATACCCTAGTAACTACAAATTTGGTCCTAACTCAATTTTGATAAAAAAAAAGTGAGTTACTAGGTTTTGACTTTTGACGGGCGCATATAAGTTGTGTTTACGCTTATTGAGAGCTGTATTGAGAATGAAAAAAAAAATAATAACACCATGTGTCCGATTGCAAGAAGTATATTTAATAGTATAAGTTGGTGATATATACGTATACCATGTAAAACGTTTGGTGTAGAATATCCTTAAATTATCCACCACACTAGCCTGTTGGTGCTGTACTAGTTGCTGGTGGTGGTCGTGTTGGTATCGGGGGATGTGGTGATGTTGGTATCGGGGGAGGTGTAGGTGGAGACATCGTACAGTTTGATTGTCTAGGACTATCAAACGACGAAAAGTCCATAGGCTGACAGGAACAGGTATTATCACCAATAGTAACTGGACCAGTATCAGGAATAACATGCACAGCTCCATTTATGTAGGCGTAACAGTTGGGACCTGTTAAAAAAGTCAAACATATTAATAGGGATTCGTTTTCTAGACCCAAGCATACTCCGCGCAGAGTTGCGTTTGATAAGAGGTAATCCTACTACACACTGCTATTATGAGTGGATATTGTTGTTTCAAATTTTGATTGGTCAGTAGTCCGTCTACCAACCAATCACTAGCTGCCCTACAAAAGTTTTGCATTTAAAACGAGTGCCAATATTGGACCAAATATGTTTACATAACGTTACGTCATGGCTCACGATTTTATTATGCCTAATTAACCCGTGCATAGCAGAATACTGCAGTAAAACTAATTGCGTGACCAACGAGGCTATCAAGTCGAATGAAATGTAAACAATACTGTTTGGAAACGAACATACTTTCACCGTTTTTAATACCTTAAATCACTGTCCAAAGTTTTAGGGAAGACTCAGATTAAATGAATCTTTCATTGAACGGAAAGAACAGACACACTCCCGCATAAGTTCAAAAAACAGACGCTATTCCAGCAATGGCCAGAGAGGGATTTCTCGGGCCATTGCTTCAGGAATATGGACCCAAGAGGCTTTCATGAACTGGAGACGGCATGACGTCATTTTACTATTATGACGATCGAAGACAGTGACGCCATTTTGGTAAACCCAAAACATTAAATCATTGGTTGTGTGGAGTTGAAACAAAACTTCTTTTGTTTTAAAACGAGAATAGCGTAATACCTAACTATCCCAGAAGGGATTTGTTTTAAACAGTTAAAGACAGCACATATATAGATGTAAATAACAAATTATTACGTCGTAATAAATCATGTAATTTCTATAAAATTTATAGAATTAAAAATATCATCTCAAACAGAGTAGCCTATGTACAACAGATTGTATAGATTTATGAAAGTTAAATTTGATTTGCACAATGAAAGGCAACACGTGCAGTTATAATAAATAAATTTATAGAATTAAAAATGTCAACTCTACTAATGGAGTAGCCTATATGCAACGGACTGTATATATTTATGAAATTTTCAATACATATAATACATTTCATATCCAGTAAAATGACATGAATGATTGGTATAGTAAGTATATTAAAGCGAGAATTTCATATTTTTAAGTTATGTTTTTAAAATGTATTTAAATAAAGCCTTAAAATAGATGGTATCTATAAACAGTCCTACCTTGTGAAAGAATAATCTTATTAATCCTATAATTCACTGTTGCCAGTCGAGGAATTGGCAATAATATTATTTTCAACTTCAAATTCAAACGTTTGAAGATAGCTATTCACATGGAGGATAGCAAAACATGGGAGATAATTCTCCATGTGAATAGCTGTGTTATTATTTCCGGTGAGAATGATACACGTGATCGTATAATAGTGAGTTGACAACCTATTAAGCAACAAACATAGAAATAATTATGTTTAGACTTTCTTATAAAATAGGAAATTCTCGTTTTAAAATACCGTGTTATTAGAACATTATATAAGAGAAGTAATATCATAGGCGTGGTGACGTATGATGTGACCAAGTACTCTATCACTTTCATCAAATTGAACAATCATTTCGGTGCTTACAAGTTATTGGCCTCAGCTGGCTAAGTCCATTGACCAATCACGCTATTTTACCGAGATTTGGATGCAGCTGTGGCGGGTGTGGCCCCAGACAGGTTAAGCTTACTGTTCCGGACACCTGTTACAACTGTTTGTCGTGTATTTTGTACACGGTAAACAGTCCATTTGCTGATTAATCTATTTTGTCTATAACGTTTTTTTAAGCCCTCGAATTTTATTTGTCTAATGGTTTAGATTGTTCGTACTTGGTTTTATTGTATGTATAAACGTATGTTAAGGCACGAACTGGTTATGATCTAATTACACGTGTAATTAATGTCAAATGTCATTTACAAACTACATATGGTGTGTATCCAAACCCCGCATGACTTCAAAGGAATACGCACCGGTCAGTAAGCATACCATGACGTGATAAATAGACAATTCCATATAAGATCATGGGCCGTATCTATTCCACTATTGTCAGAGACTATATAACCAGACGTTTGCTGACAAACAGACGAGACGAGACGAGCAGAGACCGGCGTAAGGAATCACCCGAGTTCAGCCTCTGCCGTGGCAGGGGGACGGAATGTTTGTCTTAATGTACCATGTTAATGTTATCGTTTATGTTCCTGGTGTAGTTGGGTTTCTGTTGTATTTATATTCTCTTCTGGTGTAAATAAACCCTATATGTACGAAACAGATATGTATTCCGACAAAACGGAATCTGAATGCACGTACATGCGCCACTGACCAGTCTTCCTTGTTCGTTGACTTTAGTCCTCAGTAGAACAGGAAACCAATGAACGACTGGCATCTAACTTTCGACTTTGATTTTGAAAACGTTGCAGTTTGCAACCATTTATGATGATCATTCCGCATGTTTCCCTGGATTAAAATTGTCTGGTGCGTACTGGGTAGCTCTGTGCCCTCAGACATGGCGAGAAAACGAAACTAGTTTGATTCACTACTCGTGCACCTCACTCATATTAATCACTTTTCTCCTCAAATTGAGTCCATTATTTGCTTTCAGTGGATAGCTGAAAAACAAATGTCAAATTATGTTTTTCTAAGTCCGTCGGTCCGAGACCAAGCCCGCTTCTGACAACATATGAGTTGTAATGGAACTTGTTGCCCTGGGCAAACCAAAAAGTGTAGGATTTTGGCACAAATTGCGGGAGAAAATGACGGAGGCTCATATTTTGAGAGATGTGTTTTAGCCGTTTCCACCAGACCCAGATTACGCGGGCTTCTGACTGAAATTTTCAGCAAATTACCTTTATACTATCTAGTTTTTAACTATTATAGTTAGAACTGCCATCTCTATATCTTATCTCCCATAATGTAACTTTAAGAAAAATATCTTACCACTAGGACAGATCGGACAACAGTTGCCATCATTTTTTATATCTATCGAATCAACACATTCAGCGAAGAAACAATCACCAATAATGAGAGTTACTCCGTACCGTTCATCGCATCCACATATGTCACAATCTGTTACAAAATGTTGCTCTCCTGGCGATATCGTCACCCCGTCACTACACACACACTTTGGTGGTGGTGGTGGTGTTTGTAGTACGGCTGTACATATAGCTGTTGGTTGTCCATAGTTATAATTATCGGATCCGGGAGTCGGACACTGACATTGGTAACCACCAAAGTCAACTGGTGTTCCAGCAGGTATGGTTGTCTGATTTTTCCCGCCTGGGTGATTGACATAACAGTTTGGACCTGTTAAATACGAAAAAAACATAACATACATGTAGGCCACAATAATGGACTCTTGTATTGATTTCCAAATTTAATATAATGTTCAAATTGGTCACAATTCTTTGTTTTGTTTCGGTAAGTGATTCATGATAGACTAGAGGTAAAATGGTGGCCCAATCTGGACAACGAGAACGTACCTCAGTTCATTCGCCCATGCCAGGCCCTCCGTTCTTGCCACCGACCAGGGGAAACCACACCGGACAATCCCTTGAACTTTCCCGGCATATTTAAAAGACCCAGGGGCGGATTGGACTCTCGGGCGATCGTCCGTAGAGCCGGTCAGACATAAAATGAACAAAATAATTTTGTCCAGTTCGTCTAAAAAAATGTTTTTCTGTTGAACATTATAGTGGCGGGGGGGGGGGGACTGGCCATGGAGCGATGATGATCATGTTGTATGTGGCCGGTGGCTTTAACGGACCGCCACGCCCCATCACTGGGGTCTGGAATGGGCTGGTATAATAGCTGGTGTTAAACATTCCTTGACATTTTTATTAACACGTTATTTTCAGAGATGAAATAACAGAATTGGGATGCCGGGAATGGTTTCAAATTGCGGGAAATGACCTTTTTTGGCCTTAATTATGAGATATATTATTTGACAGAGATTATAATCAGATATGCCACGAAATTGCATGCCTGGGGTTCATTTTTCAAAACTTTTCCCCGGACCCCCAATCCGGGCTCCGCGGTCAGTACAAGGGCCCGCTCCGACACGGGAGCCCGGGCCGGTTCCCGATCCCAATCCGCCCCTGAAAAGACCCCAGTTGAAAGTAAATAATAAAGTTAGATAGGCAACAAATACCATCACCCGTATTTATAAAAAATATCTCACCATTAGGACAGGTCGGGCAACATTTTTTATCCCCCGGGGTATTAATTGAATCAACACATAGGTTGAAGAAACAATCTATAATCAATGTAGCCACACCATACCCTTCATGACATTCACATATTTCACAATCTGTAACGTAATGTTTGTCTCCTGGATTTATCACTTTTCCATCGCCACATTTACATGGAGGCGTCGTAGTAGTTTCATGTGGCGTCGTGGTACTTTCATGAGGCGTCGTGGTACTTTCATGTGGCGTCGTGGTACTTTCACGAGGCGTCGTGGTACTTTCATGTGGTGTTGTGGTTTGTAGCGGTGGTGGTATCGCCAACGATGATGCGGATACCAGACATATCAACACAATTTGGACAAACATCTTGGTAGCTATTGAGATCGAGAGATGATATCGCAGCTTTTATCTTGCTCGTGTAAATCATCAAGCCATATGTTACACGCAGCGTGTCAACTTCTTTATTCAAACTTAACCCACTGTCTGTCAGTCTTATACAACTTTACTAGCTCTGACGTGGTCATTTCATTGGATGAACTTGACAATCGCCCACAAAACATCAATACGTGTAGTGCTTTTAGTTAAAGGGACATAAGGTAAGAGTAGATAACGAGCTGACAGTTCTTGCTATAATAGTTAAAAAGATAGAATATGTTGAGAATTTCACTCTGATCCGAAATATTAGCAGTTCAATTTTAGGATAGCGTCCATCGTCATCACTACCGCTGGAACGATAAGAAACAAAGTAACGTTTATCCATTTTTACATCAAATTATCCAGCATAAAACGTATTTAAATCCAGTAAATATCGCAGGCTAGCGATTACAAAGAGAGTTAATTACGGGTCTTCATTAGTAAATTTATGTCCAATTAATAATTAAAATAATATTTAAGGCCTATAGAAAGACATGCAATAGACAGATTTAGCTCTTGCATAATGTATGTTTACGAAGTAAAGAGTCCTAAGTTTAAAACAAAATTTAACCATGTGTTAATCCCCAAATTACCCAGTTTGTGTCGAGTTCATGTTAAAGCCGCCCCCTATCCACCCACGCACCCCTCTCTCTCTCTCTCTCTCTCTCTCTCTACATTGGAGAATGCAGCACTGAATTACGCGCACGTATCCGAATTCATAGGCAACAAAGTTTACCCACTAATCCTGTTTTGAAAGTCTCTAAACATTTAAATACTTGTGCTAAGAATTTAAATATTAAAGGGCTAACCCCAATAATTTTTTTGAGAATAAAACTGCTTAATTTTGTGTTACAATCGCTTAAAATCCTCTACCTAAGGACAGGGAGACTAACTCAGTATTTGTGATGCGTTTTCAAATAACTTAAACCCATCAATCTTCTTCTGAAAAGGAAACAAGTGTCCCAAGCTGTATTGTGTGGTATCTGCTTAAAACCAGGCTTCTTTTATAAAAAAAAAATAATGTGTAGGTGAAATTTATCTTTCGATATCAAGTACAGTGCATGGTTCATTCACTATTTAGACCTCTCAAAAAAACGGGCGTCGATTATCAGGTAATCAACAAAAAAATAGACCCGAATTCTTAAAAGGGTTACGTGTCCGGATAAGCAGTTTTGAAGTTCACGCCCAAACGACTCAATATTTTGGGCTGGAATTTTGAGACCAGGTAAATTCACCAGTTTTCGATATTTTGGCGTTTAAATTTCATACGTACTCGGACTTTTATTTTTGAGGCTCCGTTTAAAACGGGATAGTCCCTTTAAATTTAGTATTTTTCCTCTTTATAAAGTCAATATTGACAATACTATTAAGAGAAGGAATATGGAAGCATATTTTATTGACCGGTTCAAACCGGATTTAATATGCTTAATTTTTTGCCCCTCTCCCATCTTGTTAATATTCTAATAATTTTTTAATTAAATCTTAATAAATGTTTTCTTTACACTTTTACTTCGACACTATTTAAGGGGATTTTAAACCCTATATATCTTTATTTCTCTATAATCGGTTTATTAGAGAATAAGGCAGATATAAATGGGTTTACAGTCAAATTACATAATTGATCTATTGACATTTAATTAATCTTTTCACTTCTGTATGGTTCTATTGTCTAATTATACCAGGAAGAATTTGTAAATTTATGAAAGGTTAAGTTTTATTATAGCCAGATTACCTAATTGGTCTATGAACGCCTTTTCATCTAATTATTCTTGTATTGACCATTGTCAAGCTATACCAGGAAGACTGTGTAGATTAATGTCATGTTATGTATTATATACTTTAAACCTTTTGTTGTATATTATCAAATATTATTTATAATCCATTGTCATGGAAATCTATTATTCTAAGAATGTGTATATATATATATTATCACATTTGCTATATTTTGTATACATTATTAATATCTGAAGACGCCCATAGAAGGCAGATAGCTAGCTTATATTTAATGTATGTCAGAATGAAGTAAAGTGGAGAATTTTTTACCTGGACATATTTTTTATTTATTTATATATATATATGTATATCGCCCTCGTGTGCACTCACTTTGATAGGTAGACAGCCGATTCTTTTTACAGCATGCGAGTAAAAATATGTCGATAGATGAATTTTTTAATCATGATATATTGGAGTGACAGGTGAAAAGAGAACATGGTTAATTTGACATCGTCTATAAAGCCATTTGAAAGCCGCTGTCAGGCATCAACAACAGTCCTGTACCTTGACTGGCATTATGGCCAGATGTTCCTGATGCTTATACTGACTGTCATAGTTTTCTGACATTCTTGACATCAACATCTCTGTACGGGAGTGTTCCTATGGGTGATTCAGTGTGGTTTGAACGTGTACAGATATTTTACGGATAGGGCGTGCACGTAAATGAACCCCTTGCACTTACCATTCAGTATTTGTCTATACACTGTAAACTGAGTTATGACGAAATATTATTTCGTTTAAACGAATTAATCATTTCATTCAAACGAATCAGTTATTTTGTTTCTCTTTTAAACGAAATGTGACTCGCAAAGGCAAAATGAGTCGTAATGCGCAACGTCTAATAATGAGATACAAGCAAAACAAATGAGTCGGAATGCACAAAGTCTAATGATGAGTTACAGACAAAATAAGTGAAAATATTTTTTTTGATTGAAATTACTATTCAAAAAAAGTAGGGGATATTTGATTTTGGGGGCATAATACTAATATATGCAAATGACTACGAAAAAAGTCACTATAGAACCTAACAGAAGAAACATTTCCAGTTACATGAGACGCCCAAACGCACCAATAGCTACCGCATGGAATGCAGGTGATGCTTGGGATCATCATGGGGGTCCAACCCAAGATTTGCACGACTCTGACTTTGAATGTTACAGTCATTGTGGCATTGAATTCCAGGGTGGAAACATCAGTTTAATTGTTTTAGTGACCAGAAAACAAATTTTGATATGCGTCGGCTTACCCAAAATGAAAGGTTACGTGCCCTTGACATGCTACAGATCGGCACAACACAGGCGGTTGTGGCGCGGACGATGAATGTTTTTCAGTCTGACATGAGCAGGCTATGGTCCAGATACCGTGATACACAATCTGTACAGGACAGACCACGCTCAGGTCGACCAAGGGCGACAACTCAAGCCAAGGATCGATTTATCCGTACCTTGGCCTTGAGAAATCGTGTCATCACAGCAAATCAGATCAGCGCTTGTCTTCAAACAGACACTGGTGTGAGAGTGAGTGGCCAGACGATTCGGAATCGACTGCATAGGGTTCACCTTCGCGTGCGACGTCCTCGCGTGATCCCTTGTTTGAGAGATCATCACATTCAGGCAAGACGTCGTTGGTGTAGGGATCGTCAACACTGGGATAATCGACGCTGGAGCAATGTGATGTTTTCAGATGAGTCAAGGTTCACTGTTGATTTGTTGGACAGACGTAGGAGGGTGTGGCGTCGTCGAAACGAGCGCTTCCAAGACGTTAACGTCATCAGACATGATCGATTTGGGGGTGGTTCTGTTATGGTGTGGAGAGGCATTTACATGTTGTTGCAGGGCGTGTTACAGGCCAGTACTACCGGGACAACATCTTGGCAGTCCATGTTGTGCCGTTCGCACGACGTCATGGCCGCCGTTTCATCTTCCAGGATGACAACGCAAGATGTCACAGGGCCAGGATCGTTACAGGTTACCTTCAACAACAGAACATCACCACATTACCTTGGCCAGCACTGAGTCCCGACCTCTCCCACTTCGAGCATGTCTGGGACATGCTTGGACAGAGGTTACGTCAACGTCAACAACGTCCTGCCAATGTCCAAGAACTTGCTGCTGCGTTGCAACAGGAATGGGACAATCTGGACCAAAATGACCTTAGACGTCTCATTAGGAGTATGCCAGGTCGGATCAATGCTTGTTTGGCAAACAGAGGAGGATTTACCCGTTACTGACTTTGTTGTGATGCTGTGGTAACTTTGCTGTTTGACCCCGGGTATCATTTTACCCTTATAATGGTCAGTCTATGCCTTGCTTAGTCTAACGATCATTTGGAATAAATCGATGAATGTGAACTTCATTTCATTTTGTCATTTGTTTCTTCGTCAGTTTCATTAGGTGACTTTAATAACACTTAAAAATCAAATATCCCCTACTTTTTTTGAATAGTATATTTTCACTTAATACTATATATCGACCCAAGAGATCAAAATAGCAATAAAACATTTTCAAAAACACCTTTATTTGGACGTTTTTTAAGGGTACCGTATTTATAGATCTTTCATTTTTATTAAAATTCTTAGCGAAATTAGTTATTTGTCGTCGCTCGTAGCGATATGATAGGTCATTCCTTGAACACAACAATAGACCTATTGTATACGCTAGACATTACTCCTTAGTCGACATCACTTGGCAAATAGACTAGGCTGTGGGTATAAAGTTCTCTCGGATCTCCGAATGATGTCTTTCCTAAGATGTCTAAATGGTGTCCTCGCCCTAGCTTCCGAGGTGGGCTGTGGCTGTGATGTTCCCATTGGAACCTAGAATGATGTTATTTCCCAGCCTCTCAGCCGAGGAGGCTGTTAGTATGATGTAGCCCTAGGAACTCTGTATGGTGTCTGAAGGGAAAATTAACCTTGCTCTATCTTGTATAGAAAGTATAGACGTGTCAGCTATTAGGACGGGGCAATTACTATTTTTGGGTAAGTGTTTCGTACTGGCGCCGTTATACGTCAGCATTATTATATTTAATTGGACGAATCTGCGCTCGAGATGAGTGGACGACAATACCCTACTTTCTGCAATTGATGGTGGCAGAAAATGTCTGTGAGTTAGTCTAAGAAACTTGAATCTTCCAATTTACCCACTTAGCGTATTTCTCGTTATCGCCCATTTGTTTAACCACTTTAATACATTAATCAGAACACCTTTCTTAGAACTAAAATAAACCCTATAATACCACAGGTGCCAATACAGCAGCGCTTCCTCGCATTCCATAAATTATAACTATCAATCGATCGTTTACGTACACGTCACCGTGTATGAACGATAAAATGGGTACCGGGAATTACGATAAAACGGGTACGGGGAAGTATGAAAAAATGGGTATTGGATTGTACGATAAATGATAAAATGGGTACCGGGAAGTATGATAAAATGGTTACCGGGAAGTAAGATAAAATGGGTACCGGGAAGTATGATAAAATGGGTACCGGGAAGTATGATAAAATGGGTACCGGGTAGTACGATAAAATGGGTACCGGGAAGTATGATAAAATGGGTACCGGGAAGTATGATAAAATGGTTACCGGGAAGTATGATAAAATGGGTACCGGGTAGTACGATAAAATGGGTACCGGGAAGTATGGTAAAATGGGTACCGGGTAGTACGATAAAATGGGTACCGGGAAGTATGGTAAAATGGGTACCGGGAAGGGCGATAAAATGGGTACCGGGAAGGGCGATAAAATGGGTTCTGGTAAGGGCGATAAAATGGGTTCTGGTAAGGAAGATGAAATGGGTACCTGGATGTATGATCAAAAGATTAAAACTATGTTTAATAAAGTACATGTAAATTTAATTTAAGTCCAATACAATAAGTAGAGTTGTTTGTCACAAATATAATTGAAGTACCATAAGAGTTGTTATATTATTTAAATACAAATATAATTTAAGTACAAATATGATATAAGTACAAATATGATTTAAGTACAAATATAATTTTAGTAAAATAAGTAGCGTTGTTTGTCACAAATTTAATTGTAGTACAATAAGTAGAGTTGTTCGCATCAATGAATTAATACACCTATAGTATAGAAAGTTCCATGTTACAAATTTAAGTACAAAATGGTTGGTTGTGACGAGGATCAACGTAGGTATATAATATAGTAAGCGACTTTAGACCTTTACCAATTTATGTTTAAGTACAACAAATAAAAATCATTGCAGCAACGAAATTTAGATTTATAAGCAACGAAATTATTCTAATAATATGATAGTATGTACATTGTTTTGCAAACTAACAAAGTGTTTGATTAATTATAAATCTAAAAGATTTGCATTCACGCTGTTACATGACTAACAATTTTTTCTTATTCATTACAAATTTATAACATTAGTGTTGTTCAGAATTAAGGTGTCTATCTTCTTTTCCCGTACCAGTAAGCAAAAGCGTTGTCGAAATAACTACGTACGGGACGACCATCACGTGAGTAGCTAGAATATTGCTCCTTGGAATCCATAGAATTGGCTTAAATGAGAAGAGTTCACAGTGTATAACAAAAACAATGTTAATAATTTACAATATAAATGACCGGAAGTGGTATCCGGTGTTTTCGAAAGGGTATGCCTACTTATACCAGAGATAGAGAGAGTGGGGGGGTGGATTTAACGTCCACTCGACACAAACTAGTTCATGTCAGGACTAACATTTCAATAAATCACTTGCGCGTTGAGGGCCTTAAGCAGTGGGGGGGGGGGGGGGTCCGGAGAAAACCCACGAGGTTGGACAGGACACTCTACTCCTTGTCACGTACAAGCGGGAAATGGAAACCAAGCCACATGACCTTATAATTTCACGCGCACGCGTTAAAACACTAGACCACCAAGCCCTCCCCATGCCCACGATTACTTATGATATCCAAATTGGTTCACTGGGTAGGACTAACAAAGCGGTCCCGGGTTCGAGTCCTGGATATTCCGATTGACATTCCTCGAGATTTTACAGCGTGGTTTTCCCCTTACCGGTCGCACACGAATGAGAAGTTCTGACACAGAACGACGTGCATATGGTTTAATTTTATTTCAATAATTCGCTTGCGCGTAGGGGTGAGAGGAAACCGGTGTACCCGGAGAAAACCGACGAGGTTGGACAGGCGAACCTAATCCTTGCCACGCACAACCGGGGATTTGAAACCACGCCCGTTGACTGAATGGCAGGCTGTAGGATATAGAAGTTAATGCAGAGGCGCATACAGTGCCCCCCCCCCACACCTAATTTTTTACAGTGCCCATTTTTACTGCTGAAAGTGCCTTTTTTCAGACCCAAATTTGTCCTCTCCGAACGTTTACTTAGACGAAAATATCAGCCAAATAGCTCTTGGACTGTCTACAGATGCAAGGAAATGACGGATAATTGTCTTTCTCTCCCACCCCCAACCCCCTCGCAGCGGCGTGCCCCGTCTCTGCAGTAAGTGCCCCCTCCTTTTCAAAATTACTAGATCCGCCCCTGTAATGTATTGTGTTAGAAGCCAACGAGTCAATGGTGTCAAATATATTACATAAGTTCTACTTACAGCTCCAGGAACTAGATACGGATTGAAACAGAACCAAGAAAACAGAGAGTAGAACGATCAATACGCGTTTGACATCCATTATCGGTGATTTTACAGACACGTCCTTCTCTCTTGTGCACTCTGAAAGTTGTTGTAAAAAACATGGGTTTTGTTTAGCTTTATATACGGTGAAATATAATAAAAATTGCATGATTAATACTTTTTAATCTAATTTGTCACCACAAATTTACCTGCCGTCAATTGTATGACTGATTCATTTTATTTATTTCTTTTTAAAAAGCGATATTTTTTCTAATGGGATTGGTTAAAAATGGGTTCCCACAAAAGTATTTATCGAAAGGTTATTGCCTATAAAAGTATGGCAATTTTGGTATTTATGGAAAGTAGAGATATCCAATCTTGCTAGAAAAATACGGGACAAAAGTGTAAGGGTTCGCCTAATCAACAGCCCGAGGATTAGGAATGTCTGCACGCGTTACGTCAAAGACTGCACGCAAACATCGAGGGCTTTGTGTACTTGTTGATAAACTTTATGAAGAGTTCACACGAAAAGACGCAGGCAGTGGATAATCCATTAATTTAATTAGGATTCAATATTTGTAATAAATAGTCAGCGATTACAGTCAACATCGTCTTGTGTATGCAATGAATTCTCCTCCGTCTTCGCCCTGGTTGCTATGGGTACGGAGAGAGGTAGGTCACGTGACAAAACATGACCTCTTTTGATCGATTTTTATAGCAGGGCATTCCTTGGCAATTACAATAATTTGAGAAGGATTTGAAGCAAAATAATGATAAATTAATTAGTTTAAATATATTTTTAAGCCAAATGTATCATCATGTAACCAAGTTTGTACGATGAAATGGGTACCGGGAAGTACGATACAATGGGTACCGGGACGGATGATCAAATGGGTACCGGGAAGGACGATAAAGAGAGAGAGAGAGAGAGAGAGAGAGAGGAATGGGGTTTAACGTCCACTCGACACAAACTAGGTCATTTTGGGACTAACATATGGTTTCAATTTTATTTCAATAATTCGCTTGCGCGAAGGGGTCTTTAGCAGTGGGAGGAAACCGGAGTGCCCGGAGGAAACCCACGAGGTTGAGAAAGCGCCCCTATCTCCATACCACATACGCTCACACCAGGGCTCGAAACCACAGCTGCAAGCCAGAGGTGACCGGCCAGCTAGAGGTCGAAGCGCGGCACTCTAGACCACTAGGCCATCCCAACTCCCCGACGATAAAAAGACTAAAACTATGTTTAATAAAGTACATGTAAAATATTTATTCTAATTATATAGATGAGCACATAGAATTTAATTTAAGTACAATACCAATACAATAAGTAGAGTTGTTTTGTCACAAATTCAATTTAAACATACATTATATATGGGAGTTGGCAGTTCACTATAAAAGTTAAAAACTAGATAATGTAAAGACGCTTTGCTGAAAATGTCAGTCAAATTGATCCACTCTGAACCGAAAATTAAACAAGTGAAATTTCGATCATCATAACTAAAACCGGTAAGGTAAAAGCATAGTCCCGATCATCCATATAATAATTAAATCGAGAAGAAAAACTATGCTGTAAATCGGATAACAATCCACCAAAGATCGCAGGCTAACGATGCGATCGAGAGTTGATTATGGTCTGGATATGTTAATTCATGTCTAATTAATAATTTAGATAACATTTCAGGCCTACAGAATTGTTCAATAAACAAAAGTTGTTCTTCACAAATTCAATTGAACTACAACAAGTAGGATTGTTCGTCACAAAATTAATTCAAGCAGAGTTTTTGTTATCAATGAATTAATACACGTATAGTATAGTACAAAAGGGTTGGTTGTAGCGAGGATCAACGGAATTATACAATATAGTAAGCAACTTAAGAACTTCACCAATTTATGTTTATGTACAAGAAATAAAAATCTTTGCTACAACAAATTATATTATACAGTAAGCAACTTTTGAACTTCACCAATTTACGTTTAAGTACAAAAAATAATAGTTTGATAGTAGGCACATTGTTTCACAAACTTACAATTTTATTAATAATAAATTTATAACATTAGTGTTGTTCAGAATTAAGGTGTCTATTTTCTTCTCCCGTACCAGTAAGCAAAAGCGTTGTCGAAATAACCACCATAGGGACCACCAGCACTGAACGGTCTATAATAGTGCTCCATGGAATCCATAGACTTGGCTAAAATGAGAAAATGAGAAGAGTTTATCGTGTGTATATAATTTACTCTTATACTTCAGAATTTCATATGTATGAGAAAAGTTCACAATGTATAACAAAACAGAATAGTAATATTTTACTCTCATACTATAAAATTATAAATATAAATGACTGGAAGTGGTGTCGGGTGTTTTAGAAAGGGGATCCCTACTCGACACAAATACGGTCATTTCGTGACTAACATATGGTTCAATTTTCTTTCATTATGTCGCTTGCGCGTAGAGGTCTTAATCGATATGTTACGTATTCAGTTACAAGCTAACTAGTTAATAGTCAACAAGATCTTATAAGTTAGAAGTCAACAGTCAACAAGGTGTACTGTATTGAGTTAGAAGCTAACTAGTCAACAGGATGTATAATATAATGAGTTTGTAGCTAATTACTAGTCAACAAGATGTAATATAATGAGTTAGAACTAGTCAACAGTCAACAAGATGGTGTCAAATATATAATATAAGTTCTACTTACAGCTCCCGGAACTAGATACGGATTGAACCAGAACCAAGAAAACGGAGAGTAAAACGATCAATACGAGTTTGACATCCATTATCAGTGATTTTAAAGACACGTCCGTCTCTCCAGTACACCCTGAAAGTTGCTGTAAGAAACAATTTTATTTAATCTAAATGACATGTTTTATAAGATGAAATATTATAGAACTTGCCAGATTCAACGCTCGATATACGCGGAATAAATAAAACAAAATGGAATACACGTACAGTAGCAAGATACTAACATTTTTACAATTTTTAATCTGGTATGTCGCTATACATTTGCCTTCCGTCGAGTGTATAGCAGATTCATTTTATTATTATTTTCTTTTTTTTAAAAAAAAAACACAAAAAACCCCGATATCTTAATTCTGAATATTGGAATGGGATTGGGGAACATGCTTAGCTTATATTAAATCCCTCTTCCGCATCCGTCCGAATTATCTATACCAACCGCGCTAGTGAAGACGGGCATCTGTCCATTACGCTGTAAAGAACATTTTGCCCATGCAGCAGCCTTTGCAAATTCGATTTAATCCAAACTGAGAGAATATCTACCGTTAAAGTAACTCAATATCATCCAAAGTCTTCAACAATGTAAACATAAATTATTTGTCAATTTATATAAACATTGATGTTGTGATCTTACCGGGAAAAGATGCGCTTCTGATATCCAATGTTTAAGACAAAATAAACATTTTACAACTGGTACACGAATCGTGTACCATAATGCGTTATAGCGTCATTTGTAGTAACAAGAAACTCGAAGAAAGAGAACTGTCATATTCCACAAATCATGTCAAAAGGTGACGCTGGAGAGCATGTACAATAAATACTATCGGCTAAGACTGGAAAAAACATTCGACATATTTCGTCGAACATAACTGATTTGAAATTAGGGTAAAAACAGAAATCAGATTATATACATTCATAATACATTATTATATGCGTGTTACGACCCATTGAAGTCAATTTCTAGTTCCCAAATATTAGCGATTTAGCCCCTTTAATTAAATGTTTGAATAATCAATTTGAGCACAGATTTAGCCGTGAAAATTTAGATATTGACTGACTGACCATCAAGTTTAATTACCTGTAAAGTAACTTTTATGAAATAAATCTGACTTACCTATTCTCGTGATATAGATTGTATTCTATCGGTGATCATACTACTTGAATATATACCCTCTATGAATATTCATAAAACAAATCAGTGATTTAATTTCCCGTTCGTTTTTATAAATGAATATGTTTCTTTTTTAATAACAGATATTCTTTTCTTCACAAGAGAATATATTTTAGATTTGAATATGGATTTGTGGTGGTTTAATTGACAACTTAAAGTTATAGTCCATTATGTTGGACACAATACAAAATGCTGACCTGGTCCGGAGTTCACAAAGCATTCTCTGGATTAAGAATTTACTCAAAATTGTTCGCCTTATTCTAACTAAAGTATAGCCGTTTATAAAACCTTTGCTGTTTTAATGTATCAAATACATCAATAAGATGTGCACAGTTTTGTGTTTCTTGATCAAACATATTTCTCACAAACAGTGATTGAAAGTTGAGTAAGTAAGTTTGAGTATGCTTCGTGAACTCGGGTCTTGAAATGGGTTTTTTTGGTACCAACCTGTGCGATGTGCGGGGTATTTTTGGACGAGACCTCGGTTTCTCGTCGCATCCGAGCAACTAGACGTTGTCCCTTGTTGCCCCTCCGCTCTGCAACACCCACAAGGGTGGGGGGTTGGACTTTGCTACGACGCCGGGTATCGATAACCGAGTCATCATTTTTCTTTTTGAGAAGATGTGACCCAATTAGCTCGGAATCAATATATCTTTAATTAAATGATTTTAACTATAGTTGATACTTTTGTTTGTTTCATTGACTACATACAGGTCAAAGTTTAACATAATTACAATATTTTCCTCTCCAGTCACATCTACGTCCTCGTGAACAATAAGTGCATTTTTCTCAATAAGAAATATCTTACTATATATTCTACTACGAAGATTATGAAATAGTAAAATTATTAATTTTTTATCATTCAAAAAAATAAGAGGCAATATTACATTAATCTAACTAAACCTAGAATTGTACCCTATCACATCTAGGCATGCGTAGCTGAACATCGTTGAATTTGCTCACATTAGTGGGTGAATGAAATTACGTCACAGGAAAGTCTAGTCGAGGTTCACTAGTCGCTTTTAAACACAGAACACGAGTAAGCTCCGAGGAGTCAACGTGCCTCGATAGGTATAACGGTGGCTCGGATTTCCCTTCCTCAGTGGTGCCGGGCAGAAAAGACGCCTACTAATACGAATGCGGTGACCAAAAATGAAATTATCACCCGGATTGGTGAAAGACAATATCAAAATATATTTACTAACGCAATTTTGTTAACACTTTATAGGTGTCGGGAAGGGCAGGGGGGGGGGGGCTGAATGTCATATAAGTGTGTTGCATGTGCGTCCAGCGCTCGTTTGTTGTTATTTAAAAGTCAATAAAATAATCACCTTGGTCATATAAATATATTCGGTTCGCGTCCAACACTCGTTTGTTGTTATTTAACAGTCAATGAGATTTATCATATAATCACCTTGTTTTATAAGATACAGGAAATGTGACAAATAATATAAGATAAAAACAATATTCAATCAATTTATAAGTTTTATATGTCACGCCTCGAGATGAGCATGCGTTATTAGCAATATATCATGATTAAAGGTTATTTCAGTACAGATTGGTACAATTAAAGGAGCTAAATCGCTAATATTTGAGACCTAGAAATTGCCACAAATGGGTCGCAACGCATAAAATAATGTAGTATGAATGTAATCAAAGTGATTTTCATTCAATCGTTTTCGTTTGTAGTCTAATTTCAAATTAGTTATGTTGGGCAAAATACGCCAGAAGTTTCAGTCGAGTGGCTATTTCGAGTGTCTGGTTATTCCCCGGTAAAATGACAACATCAGTGTTGATTTAAATTGACAAATAATTCGTGTTTTGAATGCCGAAGATTATGGACGATATTGAGTTAGAGACTTAGCTACTTTAAGTTTAATTCTTAGATTGAAGTTTTTTGCATATTGGGGAGAGAAGGATAAAGAGAGGGACACAGAGAGAGAGGGGGAGAGGGAGAGTGACACAGAGAGAGAGGGGGGTAAATTTTGAAATATGGGGTTTCGCGCCGACTGTTCTGCTCCGGAATGGGCTAATGAAGGCGGACATACGCCATATAGTGTGCTATGAGAGAGAGAGTGGAAGGAAATCGGAGGAGCCGGCGGAAACTCAGGAGGATGGACAGGCGACCTCACTCCTTGTTACGTACAACTGGGGAATTGATTGATCCAATCTTTATAGACATAATGGGGACCACATTTGGCAATCTCCTAATAATAAATTTGTAGGGGGTTGACCGTTTAATTTTTTTCTACGGGGATTTGAAGTTGACTGGGCTGCAAATTCTCACTTCCGACACAATGAGTGCTCTGCAGAAAGACACAAAAAGTCAACTCAAAAATGCAGGAAGAAGTGAAAAAAAAATTAAGGAAAAAATTGTCCATTTATAATTTGCACTTCTTTATTCCATCATGAAATAGGGGGAAATAATTACTAGTCTTAATTTTCCCATTGACTTCAATGTTATTTCTGACCTCTTTGCCCACCTCCAAATTTGCGTTGGGATGAATGCTTTTCACTACCGACAGAGGAACACATGGTCATGTCTTTGCACTCAAATTGTTATGAGTTTGACAACCAAAATTTTGAGAAGCACAAATTTGAAGAAGCATACTAAAAACTAGAAATGGTTCCACTACCGACGTCTTCCGCCATACTCCAGCCCCAGTAGTGGCTCGTCCTACAGAGTTCCTTAGCGCAAACATTTTAGTCGAATGACTACAAATAGGTTACCGGCCTATAACTCCCTTAATTTACACATAAACTGATAAAAAATGTACTGCACATAGCTTAACATATCATAAAGCAATTCCCATTGAAATAAAGGTGACGCCTTACCGCATAATTATATGATATGACGAAACCCAACAGCTACGCGAAGTTTCTACTGGTCGGTATCACGGCGGCATGCGTAATAGTCATTACAAGAAACATCGCTATGCAACTGTGTCTACGCATTACCACAAAAGAAAAATAGTCGGTAACTATTTTAGTGGTCCAGTCTTCGCTATTTGTGATAGAATTACTTATTCCAATACAACCTGTATTGATATGCGTTGACAATTGTGCGTTTGAACCTATTTGAGCTTGCGTATGGAGTCTTAGACTGTATCAATTGTAGCGTGATACACGCAGTTTAACGATACTATTAATAGTAGCTAACTCAAAACATGCGACAGGTTGCATATCACCTTAGCCAACCTGATAACTCCGTTATCCTTCCGCCTCAAAATCATGAGAGAGAGAAATGGAGTTTAACGTCCACTCGACACAAATTAAGTCATTTTGGGACTAACATATGGTTTCAATTTTATTTCAATAATTCGCTTGCGCGTAGGGGTCTTTAGCACTGGGAGGAAACCGGAGTGCCCGGAGGAAACCCACGAGGTTGAGAAGGCGCCCATATCTCCATGTCACGCCAGGGATCGAAACCACAGTCGCAAGCCAGAGGTGACCGCCCAGCTATAGGTCGAAGCGCGGCACTCTAGACCACTAGGCCATCCCAACCACCCTCAAAATCATGGATATGTACCTAAACCTGGCAGGAAATGCTAATGCGAACCCCCTTCGTCCATTCTAGACCAAACAATCAACAAAAATGGGCATGCAAAAGGCGTAAAAAGAGACAGGGAGGGAGAATAGCTATATAAATACACGAACTACGGGTACCGAGATGGTGAAATTTAATGGTGGTCTGCCTCCTTCCATTTATACTAGAGTTGTTTCCCGTTAAACAGACCTTATCTGGGCACAGATAACTAATGCTTTCCCCATTGACTTTAATATAAATTCTCGTCTCTTAGACCGGCTCTAACTTTTCCCAAAATTTTCATTGGTTAGAACTCTTTCTGCAACAGATGGAGCAGCATGTGGCAAACACTTGCCCAAAAGCACGTGAGGGGTTTTTCATGAAAGACACAAGCTGGGAGTAAGACAATTTAAAAACTTGCATTTTCGGCCCTACATTTCAGCCTAACTAACCTCTCAACTCCTATTTTATTAAAGAAAAAGTCAATATTAACTGTGCTCGTTAACTAAACGGGGTTTGGGTGTTCTAACGGTTAACGGGTTCGGGATGGGTTACAAGAGAAAAAAAAAACGCGTCCGCAATGCATCATAAGGTTAGTAATTGAGTAAAGTGCGTGGTTTCTATTTCAGCTTGTACGTGACAAGGAGTAGGTTCGCCTGTCCAACCACGCGGGTTTTCTCCTGGTCCTCCGGTTTCCTACCACTGATAAAGACCCCTACGTGTAAGCAAATTATTGTAATAAAATGGAACCATATATTAGTCCCGGAATGACCTAAATTGTGTCAATTTGCAAGTGGACGGTAAACCCCTCTCTCTCTCTCTCCTAGTCATCCGGTTTTCCCCCGCTGCTAAAGACCGCAGAGCGTGAGCAAATCATTGAAATAAAATGGTACACTATATTAGTCCCGAAAATACCTAAATTGTGTCGAGTGCGCGCCTCTCTCTCTCTCTGTCTCCCTCTCTCTCTAACTTTAAACACATCATTTCACCGTAAGAAAATACAAATATAAAAATTATGGGGAAATCATATCACAGGGAGTAAACGCACACTGCATCTATAACGGTGTGAAATTTATCATCGAAATGCGCATAGGCTAACCGAAACTCACACGGTGGGGGGGGGGGGGGCTTCTATCCTAGCCCCTTATAGGCGAAGGTCCAGGAGCCGCAATAGCCAAGAGAAAAGAGCACTTGCGGCCAAATTATGGGGTGGGGGTGCTTAGAACCATTTGGTTAGTGTCGTGGCCTTATGTAATACCCGGATACTATATCTATTTTATATTGTACCTTTTGAGTTTTGTGTTCATACCTGTACGGTCAACATTTTAAATACACCAAGCAATAATAAAAATATCCAGTCTAATAAATGACTATCATTAAAATGTAATTGGTTGAGGTTTTTTTTATTAATGTTTTTAAGAGAGTTAAGTCGGTGTATAGACTCATTGAAAGGCGTAAATGATCGGATGACGTGAGGTCAAGAAGACCGCGGTCAGTCATCATTTGTCAGGTACAATACCCTCATTAATCATCTGCCATTACTGTTGTATTTGATCGACAGAAAAAACATAGTTAATTCTAGGCTTAATAACTAAAAACAACGCTTAGGTATTTACGAATGGATACATAATATGTGTATATTCAGTTGGCACAATAATACCATGCGTTACCAAGGAAACATGTAGTGACTCTATGTCTTATGTCACCATTACTTTCCCTCGTAGATTGTTTAAGTGACACTTATAACACATCACGTGCGCGCGCTGTATCATACGGCCTGCCATTGAGTCAACTGGCGTGGTTTCAAATCCCCGGTTGTACGTGGCAAGGAGTAGGGTCGCCTGTCCAGCCTCGTGGGCTTTCTCCGGGTTTTCCGGTTTCCTCACACTGCTAAAGACCCATGCGAATTATTGAAATAAAATTAAACTATATGTTAGTCCCGAAATGACCTAGTTTGTGTCGAGTGGACCTTAAACCTCATCTGTCTCTCTGTCTCTCTGTCTCTCTCTCTCTCTCCCTCTCTCTCTCTCTCTCTCTCTTATAACATATGACACAATTATATGGAATACAAGTTCCTTAAAGGGTTTATTTCTGGCGACGTTTCGATGATGATTCTCCTGTCTTTATCAAGCAAAGGTGGAATACAGACCAAGGATGTGAGAACCCTCGTCGAAACGTCGCTGAAATAAACCCTTCAAGTAACTTGTATCCCATCCATAATAGTGTGCCATGTGTTTTTTTCCCTCATAGCCCACCGTATTCCGTCTGGTTGGTGCAGAACCGTAGCATGTTAAACTCTGTTACTTTATTCCGTTACTTTTAAAATGTAAAACATTAGTATAATAAAGTTAGGGAAGGGCTTACTTCATTCTTTTACTTTTAAGATATCATTAATTTATGTAAAAAAGATTACTCCATTCCGTTACGGTTATTTTGTAGTTAAAGTAGCTAAGTCTATAACTCAATATCAACCAAAGTCTTCGACATGGAAATTACGAATTATTTGTCAATTTAAATGAATATTGATGCTATGATCTGGCATATTTCGCCGAACATAACTGATTCGAAATTAGAGTAAAAACGGAAACGATTGAATGTAAATCAGTTTATATACATTCATATGATATTATTATGCTATGTGACCCATTTATATCAATTTCTAGGTTCTAAATATTAGCAATTTAGCTTCTTTAATTTCTGGAAGTTGATTTTTCGGGCGCTGCTGTCGTGTTTTCGGGGCAAAAACGATACAGCCCCGCCCCGGAAAATCAGCCCGTACGTCAATGAAAGTCCCCAAGAAATGATCTGAAACCTACAAATTAACAAGTACGGGCGAGTAACCCTCGATGACGTCATCAAATAAAGTCCGGTAGTCTCAAAAAATAAAAAAGGAGATTACCAAGCATATGGAACCAATTCCTGGATCAAACATTACCCGCATTATCGTGCTACTAGAATATGTCAATTAAATCAGTAATCCTCAGCATATTTTACTACTGTAGGGGGTGGGGGCGCTGATAAATAGTTCAACGACAAAAAGTCGGAACATTGTTTAAGGTGAAGCCGACATGGCGTTTTACCGCCAATTAATTCATTATTACTCCATAAGGTGTAAAGAAAACTGATTGATCAGAAAGCTTTGTTACTCCTCCCAAAAAATCCTCTCTAACTTAACACATCATTTATTGGGTACAAAATAAGTCGATCATCCACTCGATTATTGACGTGGACGTCCACGGGTCATTGTGATTGAAAGCTACTTGTAAAACCACAAGGATAACAAAAACATTGGAAATGTGTGTTTTTTTGTTTACTCTTTGTCAAAAATGAACTTTTAAGTGTAAAATAGTTTTAGTGTAATGTAGGTATTTTTCCCGATCAATCAAACACGTTGTAAACTATAAAACCGGATGGACCATTGAGATGGTTAGATTGGAGTTGGACAGTTGGTAGGATAACAACTAGCATTGTCACTGTTCAAGTTTCTAAACATTCAGGTGAGAGTAATAATATAGTTTGCTTACTGAAATGAAATGAAATGAAATAGGGTTTAACGTCCGATTGTTCTGCTCCGAACAGGGCTAATGAAGACGGTCGTACGCCATGCAGTGTGGTATGAGGGATGTTTTGCCAGACAGCGGCACTACAGCTTACTCTTATATCGAATTCCGTCTGTCAAGGGATCCTTTACGACTAGACAGCTGTCCTTGTCAGGCTCTCCGTCCTGCATCACTGACAAGGGGGGACCACGCCGGAAAATCTGGATGAACTTTCTAAGCCAATACAGGGATCGAACACCTAACCCCTAGCTAGCGGGCCAGCGTCTTACCCACTTAGCCAACGTACCCCCCCCCCCCTCCCTATCAGTTTGCTTACTACTAAGACTAACGGGAGCCGGGTTGGCTAAGTGAGTAAAACGCTGGTTCGCTGGTCTGGGAGTCGCCGGTTCGTTCCCGGTGTTGGCTGCAAAAGTTCCTCCGGACCGCTGACGTGGTTTCCCCCTTGTGAGTGGTGCAAGACAAGTGGGCCTGACAAGGACAGCTGTCTGATTGTTCGGAGTACTAAAAACCAAGGTCGCCTGTAAAAAAGATGCCCTGGCCAGTGGGATTCGATATAAGAATAGGCCGTAGTGCCGCTGTCCGGGCAAACTTTCCCCCATAGCACACTGTATGGCGTATTCCCATACGGACCAGAACAGTGGGACGTTAAACCCCATTTCATTTCATTTCACTAAGAATGACACGGATTAGGTTTAATGTCTCCTCAATGCAATACTTCGGTCATTTCGAAAACAATTATGGTCTCTTGAGCTAGAGAGTACAATATGTGTCTTAAGTTCTCGAATCCTACTATAAGACACTGAAAAGTATCGTAGAATGATGTTAGCTATTACACAAAAATATATTGTGCTCTTTGAACAGTTCAAATTGGGGCTACTTCTGGGGCTTAATTCGGAAACGGTGGTAATCAAGCCTTTCTGTATGGATTGAGACCATTATGTTGTGCGCTTTGCGCAGTTCAAATTGGAGCCACTTCTGAGATGATTTAAATCGGTAAAGGGAGGTAATTAAGCTTATCTCCATGGATTAAGACTACTAAATCTCTCCAAACCGTGTTGAACCAATGCAACGACAATTCTGTGACTTATAACATTTTTAAACATTACGATGGTCGTAATCAACATAAACAAATTAATCTGATACAAAATATGGAAAGAGCCATTTATACAAGACTAAGATTCACAAAATTGGGACCACCCCATTAAATAATCATTCGCCTAGAGCAGTTATTTATTTCTTTAAAAGATTCGTCTTTCTATTTTCAGTGAATTCAAGATGAGGCTTGCCCCACTCAATCTTGTGTTTCTAACCATTGTGATAACGCATGCGCATACCACATTCTTCCGAAAGCCGATGCTTCTATCCCCTTTCATAGCACGGTTACAGCCACAGGTTCGTCCAGCGGTGCCTGTTGTCATGCCAGTAGCAAGGAAAGTATGCTCCGTTCAGAGAGTCCCCATCTTCATACCAGTTCCTTTTAATGTACCTTCCATGGCAATTCGAGCACCTTCGATGTCAATGAATAAAGCCAAAGCATCAATGCCGAAAGCACGGCGGACTTCCATACCACAAATGGTTACAACCGGAAACGACGATGATGATGATGAGGATAAATCTAAGGTGAAGATGCCTGTCACAGTAAAGGTGAAGATGCCTGTCACAGTAAAGGCGGAGGAACCTACCACAACCCCCACACCTACATTAGCTAGAATCCGCCAGATGGAGGATGATAGCAACGAAGACGATGATGATGATGATAATGATGATAATAATGATGATACTGATGATGACACGGATGATGATACTGTTGATGATACTGATGATGATAATGATGACGATGAACGTGGTGCAATTTCTAACAATAATAAAGATATTAAAAACACTTCAAGCAATGCGTACCAGTCAGATGATAACGATGATGATATGGATGATGACAACGGAGAAGTTTATATTTTTAAAACGCGTCCGAAAACACCGTCACAAAACGTTGGTGGAGTTGTCGGTCCTATCATACCTGGTTTTGTATTTGGAACTCGTGGACAGGGGGCCACAAATTCAGGTCACCAGGAAATCGATATGGACACTGATTCTACAATGAATTCGTTTCCCGACGATGATAATATGTTGATCAACGTACTAAGAACGCCATTTTCAGTGCGCAGCAACAACAATCCAACATTTGGACAAGTATATAATCCAGATATGTACAATCCTAACTTACAAAGTCGAGATAATGGAGTGCCTTCTACAAATATCATTAATAGTTTCGGAACATCTCAGCCTTTCCCAAATCTTGATAATGGAGTACCTGCTACAAATATCATTAATACTTTCGGAACATCTCAGTCTTTCCCAAATCGTGGCAACAACTTCAATGAATACGAACCCCAAGGAGAATCTGTGTATGGACCCAATATTGGTGATATCGCTGGTGAATCCAATATTTTTAACTATGACGGACTTGATTTTGAGTTTGGCCAGCGAAATCCAGACAGTACCTCTATAAATCCCCAAACAGCTGTGTCAGGTAACGTCCCGGATAAGGTAACTCCTCTGCGTCTTCCATCATGGAATCCTGCGATGGGTGTGAATAACATACTACCTACAGTCTTTTCGGGAACAAATGGGCTCGAAAGCAGAAGATTTAATACAGCTTCGTCTATTAGAAACACAATTGCAGCACCCGTGTCAACTGATAATGCTCCCATGATGAACTTCCTCCCATCGAGCTTTAATCCGAGCATCAATCCACTGTATAGCGTCTTGGACGGTGGTATGGTTAAAACAGATGCATCTGATATACCAAACCTCGTTGGGCCTGTTCAGGATTTTTCACCAGGCGTATATCAGCAAAATAATATAATCCAAACAAGCCCTGGAGATATATCCACTAAAGACTCTTCGTCAGCTTTCCGTGGGACTGACTCGACGGCTCAGAACAATACCTCCATCATTCAGTCTGGAACTTCCGTCAACCTTAACCCACCCACTACGGCTGAAACAAATGTAGAACAGGCAAACGCCGAACCATCCATTTCTCCAAACACGAATCCCGATAGCATACCAACCTTCAACACGGAAACTGATAATTTACTTGACAAACAAATGGGTTTAACAGATATTTTAATTGAAACCAATAAGGCAATGGTAGAAGCATTAACGGGATCAGGGGTTTAATTGGTATGCTGAACTCGCAAAAGACTGTTAAAAAATGAATGATCCGTTCCTTCAATATTTTCGACGAGTGTGTTCTGCAAGATATTGTAAAGAATTTCGTTCAACTTTAATAACCAGGCAGTTCCGATGGGACGCGTTCAAGCCCTCGGGTTCACCTTTACCCAGCCAGCTCTAGGGTTAACCCTAACCCAGCTATTGGGGTAACACTAACTCTATCCCTTAGTATATTTATTATTAGTGTTTTGTTATGGAACCTGATTCAGGCCAACTGTTAGAGTTTAGATATTACGATAAATTATAGTATATAGATACATGGTGTGTAGTTTACGAATGAATTAAATAATGTAATGTATTCTCTTCCTTGTTGAGTTTGTCAACGATTCGTGTTCACGATGGTCGGAATGTCACTGTGCCTCAGGGTGTATGTGGATGATATCAGCGTCGGTCGAAGCGGATGTTAAACACAAAGAGCAACAACAAGTTGTCCCGATACTTTGGCCTTAACAAATGACCTGCTGTAGCGCCCTTGTCTCGGCACAATCTGCCTCATAAGTTAAGCACATTGTATGGGTCTTGATTAGCCCAGTCGGAGTTGATCAAATTTAACAGAACACCACGTAATTCTCATATGCTTCATGGTGTTATTGGTTTTATCTCGTCCTTTGTGATGCTCGCGGTAGCAAGATTACACAGTTGAATTATATGCGTTTACTGACCACATATTGTCTCCATGCGACAGCACAAGTAACAATAGGAACTTATTCCACGAAAACAAAGATATGTCATCTTGCTCCGCGGTACCCCCCTTGGAGGTTCGTTGGAGATTTTGTTATACATTAATTGAGTATTGTTTAGGAAGACAAGGTTATTGGAAAACAACCGGATGTTGAATATCTCCCCGTATCCGCAGCAATCAGATGAGTTAATCTGTAAACAGTCTAGAAATGGTGGACCTGGAGGTACGGGAGTTTTCTGTTGATCTATAAACCAACAGTACAACTAAGACTGATATCATTGGGCTCCCTCCGTTCTACTCCACCAACCACTGGGTAAATCTATAGTGGAGGGGGGCGTCAGTAGTAAACCAATTCTTATCGACAGATCATTGATTATGAAAAGATTAAATCTGGAATCCCTCGCAAACTACAGTATTGTGAAAGGTGAATCTTTTAAAGGAATATCAGTCAAAATGTCGCTCACTAACAAGCAGTAATTGTATTCCATATAATTGTGACCTGTATATTATGTGTATGATACAGCAACTAGACTGGGGTTATATGCTTGGGAAAAGAAAGACTGAAGAAAATAACTTGAGAAAAAGGAAAAAGGACGCTGGCAGTCCGAGGTTTTTCTTCAAGGGTTTTCTTCCCCAACGCACCTCGAGGACTTTATCTTGCTTATAGACAAACACACGTATCGAAAATTTGTAACAATATGGTCTTTAAGACCATATTGTGTCTTTGGGAAAATTGTTAAAACAACTAATTTTATAAAATTAAAATCACACGTACTTAGGGAACGTGAATTAAAAGCTATGTATAAAAACAAGTGATGGTTTGGTAAAATCATAACCACTGTCAAAATATTCGTCAAGTTTCTTCCAGTTATTTAACCTATGGTTGGAAGACCATATAAGGAGGATCACCTCATTGTGGTGGTGAGAAATATGAGCTTTATTTCATATTTGGAATGGAATTTAGGGTCAAAGTCAATCTTGAGTCTGCAGGAACTGGGGGATATAAAATAGGGGCTAGAGCGAGATTCGTTAGAAACTCACCCAGATATTCAAGCAGCCATTATCTGTTGAGAACAAGGGACCTGCGAAACCATTCAGCTTGTAATAAAGTTATTTACAACTAATGCTGTAGTATCATTGTCGATCACAAGAAGAACACAACAAAGAAGAAGTCCTATAATACCTATAGTACTACAAATTCCATCCACTTCTCTCTCGCTGTTCGTTCAGTGACCACTATGCAGTAGCGCCTTAGAAGCTAAAAATTTAAAATTAAATGTTAAAATCAACAACAAACACTGGTATTTTTGTCTTGGCCATAGACATAAGAGACGTTATATTATAAAGAGGACGTAGCGAAATAGAGCGGAATACATTAAACGCGATACAATAAAATAATACTCTATAGTATGGAAGCTCAAATATTACAGAAATAACAGTAAAAACAGAAACGACTGAATGTAAATAAATTTATATACATTCATAATACATTATTATATGCGTTGCGACCCATTTGTGTCAATTTCTAGATGTCGAAAAATAGAGATGTGGCTCCTTTAACAGAGAGAGAGTGGGGGGAGAGAGAGAGAGAGCGCGAGAGCGAGAGAGAGGGAGAGAGAGAAAGGGGTAACGTTCACTAGACACAAACTAGGTAATTTCAGGACTAACATAAGATTAATTCAATTTCAATAATGCACTTGTTCGTAGGGGTCTTTAGCAGTGGGAGGAAACCGGAGAACCCGGATAAAACCCACGAGGTTGGACAGGTGACAATGCTTCTTGTCACGTACAACCGGGGAATCAAAACCACACCAGTTGACTTAATGGCGGACCGTATGATACAGCGCGCACGTGCTAGCCATTTTTTGCATATGTTTGTCACCACGTCATACATACACACAACTGATAGGGCATACTAAACTCAGGCTGTCTGTTTACAGTTAGCTCCACAGACACTAAACTAGTTGACTGACATTTTGAGTCCTAAATCGACGATTTTAGTCGGAAACTCTAAGTATACTTCGAGAACTTTGTTAAGTATTTATTCTGCTTCTATTTAATAAAATTGAAAAATGTTGTTTTGGTCCTTGCATTGTAAAACAGTACATTTATTTTGAATATGGCGGTCATAGAGAGCAGAGATATATCCTTGAAGACTGAAGTAGATGTACCTACGTGTGCAGAATGTTGACAGGGCTCGGTGACTCGCTAGCCTGGAGGTCCCCGGTTCACTCCTAGTGTTGGACGAGATACTGCATCGGGATTTTTCGGTGTGGTTTCTTCTTGTCGGCAGAGGGCGAGAACAGCTATCTAGTCGTTAGGATGGAACGCAAAAAAACGACCTCCTGTATATACATTAGCGTGCACATAAAAGATCCCTTAGCAGTTATAAGAGAATGTCGTAGCGACGATGTCCGGGCAAATTTCCCTCGTGTCCGTCTTCATTAGTGCAACCGCAGCCGAACAGTAGGACGTTAAACCCTATTCTATTTCATTTCATTTTAAATTTAAAACAAATTCCATTCGGAGCATAGAACAACAGCAGATAGGCACAAAATTGAATATAGTCGGAAAACGGAGTAATAATTGGTAATCTTGAAAAACCTAGCAAGTCAAATTTTGGTGAAAATTGAGTTACACCCATATTTGGACTTAGTGTTTTAAAAGACAAAATACAGTTGGTTTTATATTCAGTAGCTTAATTCGGAAACAAAACAGTTTTCCTTTGTTTTCTCAAATCTACATTCAACAGTGTTGCTAAGTTTTTCCAGATTACGGGAGAACTGCTTAGTCCGGACACTGGGGTTGGACCTCCCCAAAGCAATGGCAATTGGCCATTCCTTAAGAAAGTAACAACGAGCTTCAAATAGTTCTAGGAAGGGCTTTAAGAGCCCTCTTACCATTCAGTACAGTAGTTGGGCTGCAGACTGCAATATAGTCCGCCACCCCTTTAATCCGGACCCGAGTTTATCTCTTGGCGACAACGCAATTAAGAAATGCCGGTAACAAGGTACTATTAGGTTTCCATAGTGTAGAATCTGCGGGTGGCAATTCATTTTCTCCTGGCGTAAAACTAAACCTCTGTAGTAATGACGTCACATACAGGAACATACGAGACTTGGCGAATGATTCTCCGACACAATTTCTTTTTCCGATTCCAAATGGTATCAATCTGAAAATAAAACATAAACCAATTATTGGTCAGACGGGGGGTTAACGTCTACTCATCAATAAACTAGGTTATTTTGGGACTAACATGGTTCATTTTTATTTAAACATTTCGCAGAGAACTCCAGCGTTGGACCGAAGCGGCAGACAAGCTCATCCCTTGCTACACACACGTCGATCTTATTTCGTTTTTTTCTTCTGTGTGTGTGTTTTTTAAGCTTAAAATGGGTTTTCCTTGTTTTCACTACACTAGGATCTGGAAGAGTTGTTGGTCTGGGAGATAAGCTAATTTAATGGTCGACTGCAACACTGCCTTAGTGATAACAGAGATTAGTTTAGTAAATATGTCATTTATTTACAACAGCAACATACATACAACAGGGACTAAACTACATCAGGAACGTAAACGATAACTTTAACATGGTACATTAAGATAACCATTTCGTCCTTCTGCCTTGAAAGCGCCCGAACTCGTACGAGTCCATAACACGGCAACATGAATATGCAAATCGGTCTTAAGAACTAAAGTAGAATACATACAACAATGAACTTACTGGGATCGTAAAATATGTTCACTTGGAAGAAGTTTCCCATCAGCATCTAAAAGCCTTTCAGGTGAGAAAACGTTAGGTTTATCCCAATACTTATCAGAACGATGTGCTGACCAATAATTTGTAACCATCTGGAATGATATATTAGGAGCCAAAATGAGAGAGAGAGGGAGAGAGCGAGAGGGAAAGAGCGAGATAGGGGGTCTTTGGCAGTGGGAGGGAACCGGAGAACCACGCCACGAGGTGGACACGCCATAATACTTCTTTTTGCGTACAACCGGAAATCGAAACTACGCCAGTTGACTCAATGACAGACCTTATGATACAGCATGCATCTGTTTGTCATCACACAATGGATAAGGTTCGGTGTCTCGCTAACCTGGAGGTCCCCGGTCCACTCCTAGTGTTGGACGAGATTCTACATCGGGAGAGGGTTGGGGGTGGGGGTAATTTTATCTTTATAATTCGCCTGAGAGTTTAACGTCCACCCGACCTTACTTAGTCTGTTCCAGGACTAACGCATGGTTCATTTTTATTTCAATATTTCGCTGGCGCCTATTGGTAAAGTAGGTATTGGAGGACCCAGAGACGCCACCACAATACTTATTGTCACGTTCAAACGAGGAACTATAATCCACTAAAGCATAGTCGTTAATCCAATAGTAAGCCGTAGATCTGCCGTCTGAGCAAACCGTCCCTCATAATTACTAGCCCTGTAAATGACTTACTGCAGTTTTGGCAGGAATCCTCATTCCTTCAACTTCTATCTCTTCCCTGGTCACGTGTGGAATTCCTACAGGAACGTGACTAATGAATCTCAAACATTCTAAAATGGCGGCGTTTGTATAGTGCATTACTCCTCGATCATCCAGACTTGGTTCTCTGTCACCGCCAATATTGTCGTCTATTTCTTCTTGAATACGGCGTTGAATCTCTGGATAACACAGCATGAACAGAAAAAAACCACTCAAAGCCCCCTTCGTTGTTAAATACGCAGCTGTTACCATTTCCCCAACGATTCCTTTAATATCCTCATCTTTAATATCCTTATCATGTTCTGCCTCGCTTAAGATTTTGCCAATAAAACCTTTACCGTGTGATTTCAACCTCTGAAACAAGGAGATTGGAAACAAGAAGTATTTATCAAAAATTCTTCGTTATAGATTAAAATGATACAGGTAAATTTAATACAGACCAGTGGAGTGTTCCCAAAGTTACTTTTTATCCCTGGGGTGAGCGTATGTGGCATGGAGATAGGGGCGCCTTCTCAACCTCGTGGGTTTCCTCCGGGCACTCCGGTTTCCCCCCACTGCTAAATACCCCTACACGCAAGCGAATTATTGAAATAAAATTGAAACCATATTGTTAGTCCCAAAATGACCTAGTTTGTGTCGAGTGGACGTTAAACCCTCTCTCTCTCTCTCTCTCTCTCTCTCACACACAAAGTTACTTAACAGAAATTTTTGAAATATAGATTAAATACAAAGTAAGACAAGGATCAAACTCTCTTCTTACTGTTGCAATGCTAGGATTTAGATATAAGTTGTTTAATCTTCGTCTTCGTTTTACCAATTCAAATAATGAATATTAATTTACAGGTCGTTAGAGCGTTCACAAAGTTCCACAAAGTGAAACAAGGGCAATGATTCAAGAGGTAATTTTAACTAAGCTTAATAAATCTTAATTTAAATTTTTGAAAACCGAGTCTTACTTTTGCAATGCTAGGATTTACGTATAAGTTGTTTAATCTGTCCCTGGCTTCTAAAGCAGCTTTATAAAGTCGACGCCCTCGTCCTGGTAAAAAACGAACCCATGGACATGTATTGAGAAGAACGCTGTTGAACATTTCATTGTCGATATCATCAAATTCTTCAACGGTATCACAAATATAATTACTTTCTTCGGAATCTGCAGGCCTTTCGTTGGTCAACTGAAAAATATATTGGGTTACAAACACAATATAAAACCAAGTACGAACAATCCATACCATTAGACAAAATTCGGAGTCCTAAAAAACGCAAAATAGTGTAATCAGCAAATGGACTGTTTACCATGTACAAAATACACGACAAACAGTTGTAACAGGTGTCCGGAAGAGTAAGCTTCTGTCTGGTGCCACACCCGCCATAGCTGAACCCAAACTATTAGTTTTATTAAATTCGGATTAAAATTGTGACCTCGCGTACAAGCGGCGGCCAGCAGTTTTGATCCAATTTCCACCAAATTCGAACTCAACCTTCATTACGGTGATATATTAAAACAGGAGGGACCACAAGCCAAAAACGCGATTTTTCGTACACTCAGGGGCCATGATTCAGGAAGTTGCGATTCAATATGCGCGAATATTGAAAGGAACTAAGATCGTTGGGTTATAAACACGCTGTTCAAGTTCATTAAAATCGGATTTGCAGGTCTTTCGTTGGTCAACTAACAAAAGACAAACATCATAACAGAAATGAAGATATTGGTTAACGTTGTGTGTCACCCTAATCTGATTATAATACAGGGCCCAAGTTCACAAAGCATTCTCAGACTTAAGTTGAGAATTTGCTCAACTTGGAATCACAGTTTATGAGAAATATATTTGATCCAGAAAAAACAAACTTTGCACGTACTTTCTTATTGGTGTATTTGATACATCAAAACAACAAAAAGTTTAAAATAAGGTAAACAATATTGAGCAAATTTTCAACTTGAGTCTGAGAATGCTTTGTGAACTCGGGGCCTGATGTTTATTTCGATTCCATTGTTTATACTTTTGATGGCCTTTACTACTTGAAGCATAGAAATATAGACTTGAAGATCTGGCCAGTTGTAGTCGGGGGTCATATCGGCGGCTTTTGACCCTATGACGTCAGACATTTGATTTACCAATAGGCGTCCATGTTTCTTAGAAGATGCCCACTGCTCCGCGCGTCGCACGCCAAGAACTCATTGAAACGAACCGTTTCATTTGTTAATCCATCACATCTACCAGAACGAGACTTATACAACTCTTCTAGATCCTGGTGTAGTAAAGACAAGTAAATGATTTTTGAACTATCAAAACCACAAACGAAACAGGATCAATTAGATTGGTGACACCCCGAGATTGACGTCAAATCTGCCCACATTAATAACAAAACAGTGGGGTGTATGGTATTTATGATAAATGTAAACACGTGATCTTTGCTACAATAATCATTGAGATTTCTGGGCTAGATAACTCCAGATTTACACCAGGAACTAGACCACCAAATATTCTCCTCCATTAACTTGAATGGTAATTCTTATCTCTTTGTGCGGCTCCAGATTTTCTTCAAGTTTTTGTTGGGCTGATTACTCTATGCTACTGTAATTCTGATGATATTTGTTAAATACCAGTGTTCCAGCAGGTTTCGGGAGCCACGTTGACTCAGTGACTAGGGCGCAGATCCGTGGTTCGATCCAGGAGTTGTTCCAGTAAGTTCCCTGAGATTTTCCATCGTGGTTTCCTCTTGTCGATCAGACTGTACGAAATTCCCAGGTTTTGTGTAAATTGCGCTGTCCAGACTATAATGTCCCTCCCTCAAAGTACACTGGTGGTGTATAACCATCTTTTTTATCCCGGTTGGTGCAGACAAGTAGGAAATGAAATGAAACGGGGTTTAACGTCCTACTGTTCTGCTCTTAAACTGGGGTAATGAAAACGGACAAACACCATACAGTGTGTTATGAGGGAAATTTTGTCTGGACAGTGGCACTACAGCCTACTCTTATATCGAATTCCAACTGCCAAGGGATCTTTTACGTGCACGTCAATGTGTACACGGGACCTCGGTTTTGGTCCCGCCCGAACGACTAGACAGCTGTCCTTGTCAGGCCCTCCGTCCTACATCACTGGATGAACTTTCTCAGCCAATGCAGGGATCGAACACCCGACACCCAGGAAAATGTACGACTTTAAACCCCATTTCATCTTACATCATTTCAAAAGGAAAAATAAGGTGATAATATCCAGAATATTATAGTCCTTCGAACATTACAGAAATAACAGAAATAAAGGCGTATGTCAGATGGCATTAACCCGGTTTCAGTAAATGTGGGGCGTCAAACGTTAAACCCTATTTCATTTTAAAGGAAAAAGCAAATCATAATGAGGTAGTTACTCAACGCGCTTTAGGCAAAATTTTACTCACGAAAATATGGATGACTCTAATAAGTGAAACTTTCAAAGCATTGCTCAAGTCGAACGAGGCCTTCTGTGTGGAATTTTCTAGCTCCTTTTGTAGAATCTTTATTTCTCCATTTACCATATCCTCGAATACCTTAATACCGTCGCCATACAATTTGACAGTTCCATGGACCATTTTGCGAACCTTCATGAGCATTTCGTTGTAATTGCGCAAAGAAACATTTCGACAACCGTAGCAGATAAAATGGCCGTAAAATGTCCATGGCCGGTCGTTTGAGACATCACGATACTGGCCAGATGCGAACAGCTTGCGCATTAATCGACTACTGTTCAGAAACACAAGGTTATTTGAAAACAGTCGGATGTTGAATATCTCCCCGTATCGCTTTCTAAGATCCTCGGCGATCAGATGAGTATCATTTTTTCGTAACATTCTCCATGTAATCTGTAAACATTCTAGAAATGGTGGACCAGGGGGTAGAGGTGTTTTTGGTTGATCTTTGAACCAGTTTATGGTCAGGTAAGCCACCAGAAGAACCACGGCTGATATCAGTAGTAAACTCATCCCTACCGACAGATCGTTGATTCTGAAATATTGAAAACAGGTTACTTCAAGAAGCTAAACCCCTAAATCATATTGAAACTACGAATTAAAATGCAATGTTGGGCAATTCTTACTGACAAATATTAAAAACAGGTTACTTCAAGGAGCTAAATCCCTAAATCATACTGAAAGCGCGAATTAGAATGCAATGTTGGTCCATTCTAATTGGCAGATCATTGATTCTGAAACCGGTTAATAAAACCCCGCATATGTGGCTGCAATATCAATAAATCAATTCTAATATATATAACCAGCTTAGATTCAATAAGATTTTTGAAAAAAGCTCTATCATAAAAATATCGCGTACAACAAAATGGCGGCAATGTTATAGCATATATTAATTAAAGATACATTATGTAAGATTTAGATAATAAAGAACTAGCCATTCTTGCCATAATATTTCGAAAGTAGATAATGTAAAATGAATAATTTGAAAATTTCATTCAAATTACTCTATTGCAAGCGAAGATATTAGCCTTTGAACATTTGAAAGACGTGTGCAATAATTTCAACCACGGTACTGGTTCATCAAAGCTAAGTCTCGTTCCTCCATATTTGATTAAATCAAAGGATCTGTTTAATATCGGAGAAAGCTGATGCCATCGAGAGATGATTATGGTCTGGATCACTTAATTAATGTCTAATTAATACTTTAGAAAACATTTCAGGCCTAGAGAAAGACCTGCAATAGGCAGATTTAGCTCTTGCATAATGTATGTTTAAAATTTTAATTTCATATAAATCTTTGTAAATACTGAACAAGATTGAACCATGAATGGCGCATCATTACTTCAACTTTAATAAGAATTGAACGTTCAAAAAATTATGTAAAGCCAAAACTTGGAAGCTGAGTTAATATATACACAATTAAGGACAGTGTCTTGGCTTTCGGTGGGAGGTAAAACTGAGTGGGAAAGGTCCTATGAATCGGGGAATTACACCAGGATAGCAATCGATATCAAGTGATCCACAGTTCCTTTACGCTACGCACACACCAACGTGTACACGGCTCATCGGTTTTTGGTTCCACTCGAACGACTAGACAATTCTATTTGCCAGGACCCCGTCTGGCATCACTGAAACCATGCTGGGTATCTCCGGGGGAGTTTCTCTGCTAACATGGGGCCTTTCGAATGCCTACACGTTCCTTGGCTACCGAAAGAAAAACCACACAGAACAACATATGGTATTTAATTTTTTATTTCAATAATTCGCTTGCGCGTAGGGGTCTTTAGCAGTGAGAGGAAACCGGGGTAAATGTAAAGGGATAACTTGCAACCTCGATTAAAGATTATTCACTATGGTGAAATATATTTTACATTCAGGCCAAAATACTCCCAGGCAAACGAAAAGATTAAAATTAACATTTTAAAAGTAAAATATAATGGTCGTAAGGTAATATATTCACTTGCAAATGAACATTTTAAGATTAAATATGTGAATGTAAAACTATATTATGAGATTTAAAATACATACCAGTTTAAGAAGTCTTTATATTTCTATGTATATACTTATAAAGTCAGTGGTGTATCCATTGTTATGCTACATTAAATGTAGCTTATATGTACTTTATATAAGCTTGAAGGTGAATTCATTTAGGTCGCTATTTAGGCCCTACAAAATTGTTATGGTTCACAAACAATAATTCAAAAACAAATCCGTCAAAAAACTTGGAATGTATTAGTCATTGTCTTGATAACTTAACACTAACATTATACATGTATGTCAAGGTGAAACCATTGATCCCTTCACCTGTTTCTGATTACGTGAGAGAGAGAGAGAGAGAGAAAGAGAGAGAGAGAGAGGGGGGAGTTCAACTCCCACTCGTCAAAGAGTAGGGTGGCCTGTCCAACATCGTGGGGTTTCTCCGGGTACTCCGGTCTCCTCCCACCGCTTAGGACCCCTACGCACAATCGAATTACTGATATAAGGTTGAACCATATGTTAGTCCCGAAATGACCTGGATGGTACCGAGTGGACGTTAAACCCCATTTTTCTCTTGCTCTGTCTATTCAAAGTCAACATGGCTAGCTTCCATTATTCAACCTAATTTATTATAAATAATTTATATAAAATCTGACACAAAGTTATGACATTATACATACGGACCCATTCACTTTATTTGAATTGTTCATTTGTTTGTGATTTCTGGGCATGATGGCTTGTCCGTATATTTGTGATTATGTGTGGTGCCGTCCCACTGTACTTACCATTAAAATCTATTTTCCAAGACGTCGGGGTGCTATAAATAATTAGGCTCATAAAATCACGCTCCCGACTTTTTCCCTATAAAAGTACTTTTATCATATTTCTAATTCCATATCTGGTGAATGACAAACAACAAACTGGTGAATCGGTGATATTCAAAGTATGCAGGACGGGGAGGCTGACAGGGACAGCTGTCTAGTCGTTCCGATGGGACGAAAACCCGATGTCACGTGTACACATCGGCGTACACGTAAAAGATCCCTTGGCATTGGAATTCGATATAGAAGTAGGCCATAGCGCCGCTGCCCGGGCAAAATTTAACTCATAGTTCACTGTATGGCGTTTGCCCGTCTTCATTAGGCCAGTTTAGGAGCAGAACAGTAGGACGTTTAACCCCATTTCGTTTCATTTCGATATTCAAAGAATTGGAAGTTGTATCGTTTCAAATGTGCGAAAATGTAAATATAAATAACACGTTACAAATCTTGAATTTTGTATTTTTTTGATGGTGAATCACAAATTAATGCTACCACGCCCGGTCTGATATTGATGCATAATTGTTAAGTACTCACAAAATGTTTTTGGGGGGTCTTGTTTCATGATGATCAGGCAATTAGAAACATTTAATTTGGCAAAAAATGAAACAAAAAGTCACAATTTACTGTTCAAATTTAATGAAAATAAAAAATGAAGGTGTAAAATATCGAAGATGGGCTATTGATCATAGATAGACACGTGTAAAAGCAACATTTCCCGAAGGTTTCATATTTTTTCACAGCTTTCTTAGCTTATTTTACAAGAAACCGACAAATATATACCTTTTAATAATACGTGTTCGAACATCACTCATTAATGCATTATATATATATATAAGTGCAGGAGGACCGCACTACACGCAGAACAAAAATCTACCAGAGAAACCTGCGTAGAAGACAGGAAAAAGACATTGCAAAAAATAAAACAAATATCAAATCAAGTGAATGGATCCGAGGGCCAGCCGTAAGCCTCCATTGCGCTGTACAGTCCTGGGCCTGTTGTGGTTCACTAAAAATGATTTGACGTAACAGTAACAAAAATAATGTGACCAATCTTCACAGTGCTTACAGTAGCCGTTTCGTCAGTGGCGATAGTCTGCCAGTTTACGTCAGGGGTTTGAACGTCAAACAATTTCAACAATTAGGGCGATAATCAGGATAGAATCTCGGAAAACGCTAAAACAATAAGTGTAGTGAGCAAACAGGATCAAAGCCCAACAACGAGAACATTCTGTGATAATTAACAACATCTAATATAGTGTAGTAAATTTTCAACACTCTATCGAATAACTGATTTTTGTCCAAAAGTTCATATCACAATTAATATTAACCATATAATTTTGCTGTAAGTTTGTATGCACTATATATTTTTTCGCAGAATTTGGTCTACCTGACATGGAGACCCGCCCAACATCACGTACTTAAATAATTTGGGTTTATATTGAAAAACAAACAATAACAAGAAATATGAATAATATTATCAAAGTGAGCGACGCCACCAGCACCCCCACCCCACCAACCCCCAGCCACAACGTGAGACTGTATGAAGTATGGTTTATATGTCAGTTATAACAAAGGGGACATAATGAATGACAAATTACAAGGTGTGACGACCACGATATTGAATTGAACCTAATATGAATCGACATACATTAGTGGTCGCTATTGACAGGTCTGCTTAACATGAATTTAATATGCATTTATCTATAAGTGGTCGCTACTGACATGTCTGTTAAACATGAATATTACACGAATCTACATATAATCGGTCGCTGTTGAGAGGTCTGTTTAACATGAACATAATATGAAATGATATATCAGTGGTCGCTGTTGACAGGTCTGTTTAAAATGAATATAATACAAATCAATATTCAAATGCTCGCTGTTGACAGGTCGGTTAAACATGAATATAAAACTAATCGATATATAAGTGGTCACTGTTGACGGGTATGTTTAGCATGGACAGACATATGAGTGGTCGCTATTAACAGGTTTGTAAAGGCGAATCTAATATGAATCATCATAAAAGTGGTCGCTATCGGAACTTGATCTGTAAGGCCCAATGTTATGTTTGATCTTTGGTCTTGGTATATATCTAGCTGCAGCCATCTCATAATATGGAAATTTAATGCCAGCACCAGCTTCTTGGTTGTCAACAACACTTCCAGTTATACTAAAAAAATAAAACAGTTTAATGAATTAGCGATTAACATATTTGAAAAGAAAATGGGTTTGACGTCCTACTTTTCTGCAGTAACGAAATGCAATGAAACGGGGTTGTACGTCCTACTCATACCCTCGCAGTGTTTCGTTTGATTACACCTAATCCCACTTAACACTGCTGTAATGGAAGAAAATTTATGACTGATCAATAGTCCGATTAACAACCAATCGCTAACTGCGTAACAATATCATCCGGTTTTAAACAGAGCTCCAAAATAGACAACATATGTTTACATATTGACTCAATTTATTAAACAGTGCATTGCAGAATATTACAGAAAAACTAATTGCGTGATAAACGAGGCTATCAAAACGGATACAATGTAAACAATACTGCTGTCAACGAAAAATACCTTAACCGTTTTTAATATCTTAAATCACTGTCCAAAGTTTTAGGGAAGACCCGTGATTAATCGAAGGGGTGACACAAGGGATAAATTTGATTGAACGGGAAGAATAGACGCACTCTCTCAAAGGTTCAGGTATAAGAAACTAATCCAGAAATGGCCAGAGAGGGGTTTTGTGGGTCATTGCTTCAGGAATATGTGTCCTAATGTGCTGCTCCTATTACTACACCAACCGTGTTACTAACGACGGATATATCGCATGTAGTGTGTTATGATGGATATTTTACCCTGAAAGGAGTGGTATACAGTTTTCTCTTACTTGTATTTGTTTATGGCAAGGGATCTTAAAAGGGCTGGACACTATTCCAGGTAACCAGGATCACACCCTCGGCCCCACACCAAGCGAACCCCGAACACGAACCCCCTCCCAAAAAACTCGCCCCACTCGACGTTCAATATATGTATCCTTAGCGTGTGAACTATTTTTATTTAACAGCCGCTTCAACAGAAGGGATATCGCAGACAGAAAAATGCCCGGCAATTAACAAATTTAGCACGTTCGTTCGTTCATTCCACCGAGATTGGTATCGCATGATGGGTCTGAAATGAATAAAAGCGGGAGTTTGTATATTCATACCTTTTGTTATTTGATCTTTTAGTGTAACACTGCTGTCCCAAATAAAACAATATAACAGCCACAACACACCCTAAAGCAACCAAGGCAATCTGATAGGGGTTAATTTCACAGTGGACTCCCTCACCATCTTTCTTACAGTCGAAAAATATCGGGCAACCATCAACGTCACATTTAGTTATTTTTTCAGTTGACGCGAGTTTTTCGAAGGCAGGGGAACATGCAACATTCGAAGGTATATCTGCTAAATTAACGGCTAATAAAGAAATATGGTATGTCCCTTCGCGGTATACTGGTAACGCCGCGGATTGGTTTGTGGTTTCAAAGATCTCAAATGCTTCATTGTCGCCATGATCTGAAGTTAGTTCATTAACAGTCAAACAAGATGGCGCCACTGCGACAACATAACGTTTAATATCACTATCATCGTCCACAAAACCTTTCCAACTGAACGTAATAATATCAGCAGCAGTCGTGTTTCCCAATTTACCTTCAAGTTCGAGAATATCTATTTTTCCCGTTTTCGGAGCGGATGTATCGATGATCAGTGGACCAAGGATTATCTCCCTCTGTCGTCCAGATTGTCCAGAGACTTGAATAAGCACATAAAAAGGATCGGCCACATCTTCCACGTCAAAGTTCACACGGAATTCATTATTTTCTGCTATGCTATACCGGAATGGAACGGAGGATTGTTCCGAAGAGTTTTGGAAATTCTTTCTGGTACCGAATTTGTAAAAAACCGAATGACTTCCGCTCTTTTTTTCGGTCCAACTAAATTTCATATGATTTGATGAAATAAATATATCGCGATTTATTGATTGTACCAGAATTCCCCTATCGTCTAATGTCAGCGTATTTCTTGTGACAGGGAAAATCAGTTCCTCGATATTTTCAGAGATGTTTGTTTCAAGACCACCACATTGGTTTTCGGGCACAAGTTTTGTGTAAGTCAAATTAGAATTCAACAGCCACTCGCTAGAATTGAAACAGACGATTCGTTTTCTTGTTGCCGCGCCTTGTATAACCAGATTGGAGATATTCGGTGGTTCCAAAACAAACTCAACAGGATCGGAACAAACAACCACGGAACTCTTCAAGGCCTTGTTATAAGCTAGAACGGAAGCGCGATAAGCATGGGCATCCTGGAGCTGGAAAATGGCGAAAGTAGCTTTCGTCACCTTCGTCAAACGGTCCTGATCCCGAATCCTTCGTCTCAATTCTTTTTGGTTTATACACCCAGCATCAAGAGCAACCATATAATAACTGATGCCGCTGTCGTTGTCTCTGAATCCATTCCAACTCACGGTAAGAGTAGAATTGCTGGTAAATCCTGGGATACTAGAACCCAACGTTACAGAACCGGGTTCAGGAGAAGACGGATCCACTTGAATACGGAGCTCAGTTTTTGTTTGTAAACCAATCTTATTCGTTGCATTTAGTCGAAAGGTGTAGCCATTGGGGTCTGTTTTGTTCAACCCGAGTTCGGAATTCGCGAATGTTATGGAGTAGTTTGAGTTGAGACAATCCTCTAATACGGTACAGTAACAGTTGGTAACATTAATACACTCTGGCTAAAAAAAAACAACAACAAAAATAGAGTGTTAAAGCTCCCATTCTTTATCAAATCGTAGTACTGACCATTGGCCCAATACTTTTGTCAAAAGTGGTCAAAAAGGGACGACGATTTTCATATCGTGGATCTAATTCTTGGAGGGCAACGTCGTGGTATTGATTTCGGTTTATAGTGCTAAACTCGTACTAGGCGGGGATCACGTTGCTAAGTGGGTAAGGCACTGGCTCGCTAGCCCTTGTCAGTGATGCAGAACCGAGGGTCTGACAAGGACAGCCGTCTAGTCGTTCGGATGGGACGAAAAAATCGAGGTCCCGTGTACAATTGGCATGCACGTAAAAGATCCCTTGGCCGTTGGAATTCGATATAATAGTAGGCCGTAGCGCCGCTGCCCGGGCAAAATTTCCTGCACCACTGACACGGTGCGAGAAACCATCCTGCACCACTGACACTGTAAGTGAACCCGTTCTGCACCACTGACACAGTGAGTGAACCCAGGCTCGACGATCCCGGGGATGTTACTCGATCAACTTTGGGATCAACCCCGGAATCCCTGGTTAGTAAGTAACGCCAAGAGCACGGGGCTTATCGGTGATATATCCAGAGATACTAGTAATAGTATGGGAGATATTTGACGTTCAGGTGCCTGTAATGTTAGGACTTTGAATTTTCTCAAATGGTTTGGATTGTTCCTACTTGGTTTTATTTTATTCATATCAGTGCCTCCTCCTCTGAGCCACCTTGGTTCTCTTCTAGAACATAAAAAGCGTAGTCTGCCTCGCTTACTGTGTCTTTCAAAGGCCAACATTTTGATACGTACCTTTTGGGGTCCTGGCCCCGAGTTCACAAAGCTTTCTCAGACTTAACTGAAGAATTTACTCAAAATTCAATCACTGTTTATGAGAAATATCTTTGATCCAGAAACACAAGACTTAGTGATGTATTTGATATATCAATGAAACAAAACTTTTATTAAGGGCTATATTTTAGTTAAAATAAGGCGACGAATTTTGAGTAAGTCTTAAGTCTGAAAATGCTTTGTGAATTTGGGACCTGGTTTGTGGTCCATTAGCTTACTCACTGAGTCACGTGGGCCCTCTTTTAGAAAATGAATAAGCAGGTCTGCCTCGTGTACTATGCCTTTCAAGGGCCATAATTTTTATACGCACCTGTTCTGGTCCATGTATAATATACATTGGTTTTTCTGCTCCAGTAAGTATCAAATCGGAAGTGGAATATTCTGTTAGAGACCAATCAATCTTGTCTATACCACTCGTATTATCAATTACCGTAAACTCGATCTTCATGTCAGATAAATCGGAATAAGACGAAATAAAACTGGTGGCGACGGTTTCGCGGTAGACACTTAAATCTCTCACATTTGGTGACGCGGAAGCTACGATGATGGTAATTGTTTCGTCTCTGGTATTACCACTTATATCCTCAGCACGGATCGTAAAATTGAGTCTGTCTCCGTCGTTGGTTGTTGCATTTATGCAAATATTCTCTTGGGATGAGTTCAATAACTTCAGCCATGGCGCCTGGTCGCCTTTGTTTACCGATGTCGAGATATAATAGCCAATGAGACCGCGTGTGTTAATAGTTTGGTCTGTTACCAACATGTCGAGGCCCATGGATGTTTGATTTTGGGCGGAAAGTAGAGCAAAATGGCGATAAAAATCATTGAAGAATAAACCTGACCAATCAAAACAAAAGTGGTCTTTTGATGTTGCCCATATATGGCCATTAACTTTCAATCCGTCAGATACAAGGACCAATGAACTGTTTTTCGATTTTTCTATTTTTGATGAATTTTGTGTCGTAATCGTTCTAGCCACAGTAACAGCATTTCCAACTTTATCGACAACGGTTAATTGTACAAGCAGTATTGTGCTTGTTTCTGGGACGGCTATTGAAAGATTTTTCACTAAGACGATGTTAAACGTTCTATTATAAACGGATTCGAACTTCACGGCAGATTTGTCTGAAAATTTAGCAGAGAACACGTTTATAGTTACATGTGACACCCCAGAGGATGACAAATTTGTGGGATTTTGGTCAAGCCACCCAGCACTGTCCAATCTTACGGAAGTATTCGATGTTTTTACCAGAGTTAGAGGAGTATTCGTATCATTTGCAGAACAAGATGGCGGATTGGTTTCAGAGCAGTGAATTGGCGCCTTTAAATCGAATTGCGCGCACACTTCTTTCAATGTTGCTATTCCCTGAAAAATCTCAGTGCCATTGGGATTTCCGGCATAATACTGGTACTTGTACTCTCCACCGGAAATGGCAGACATCTTGGCACACAGTCTGAAATGATAACAGAGTATTCGAAATCGTAACAAGTTCCAAACATTCATCCAAACATTAATTTGTGTTTTGAAATATATTATGGTTCATTTTTTTACTTTTAAATTATTTAAATGTTCAATGTTTTAAATGGAAATTTGTTTTAATAATTATTATATTTGTATTATTATTAGAAGCAGTATTAGTATTATTATTATCATAAAGCACGTTGAAAATTTTCGCCATTTTTATGCTGCTATGTAATATATACGAAATGAGTTTAACGACCTACCGCTCTGATCCTACTGGGCTAAGGAATATGGGTATATACCGGGACAGTGGTGCTTGACCTACTCTTATATTAAATTCATAGGTTTATTTCACGTGTCCATAAACGTTTTCATCCCACCCAAATGACTAGACACTGTTCCTGGCTAGGTCATGCACAACTGACAAGGGTAAAAGAAAATACCGGATTGAACCGGATACCTTCTGGTAAGATGGCCACCGCATTATTCACTTCGCCACCGCAGCCGCCCCCCCCCCCCAGAATGACTATTACCTTTCCCCGTCCGTAAATTGGACATTGGTTACGTTGACGATATATTCACAAGGTATTTTATCGTCGGCCATGTTTGTAACGTTATTCTCAGTACAAGTAGAACTGATTAGATATCCGCTACCATTTTCTATAATCTTTATTTCCTGCCCTGTAATGATAACAATGTTACAGACTGAAAGATTAAAGTTTAACATACACTCGACACACACACCAGGTCATTTCGGGACTAACATATGGTTCAATTTTATTTCAATAATTCGATAGCGCGCAGGGGTCTTTAACAGTGGGGAGGAAACTGGAGGACCCGGAGAAACCCCACGACCTTACTTCTTGTCACGTACAATTGGAGAATCGTAACCACAGCAACCACAAACCTAGGTTGTGTCGAGTGGACGTTAGACCACACCTCCCTCTCTCTCTCTCTCTCTCTCTCTCTCTCTCTCTCTCTCTCTCTCTCTCTCTCTCGCAAAATAGTAACTTACCGTCTTGAGATATTTTAACTACAGAAATGCTTTTCGCCAGGATGGCAACAACTGTACTATTGTCTTTGATGTATCTAGGAGAATTGGTGACATCAATAGGAACATCAATACCACTATACAGCTGTACTTTAAATATTTGTGGCGATTTATTGATATATAAAGTTTCTGTGGTGGAGTTGAACGAATAAATGTTATTGTTGATATCTTTAATTTCTATTTCTTCTGCTAAAGACGGTTTAGCTGAAACTGAAGAGACAATTCACAATTTAAAATAAAAAAAAATTATAACGAACGACCAGAATGACGAGACAAACTACAATTACATTTCGTCTAAGTATATCAACTCAAATGCAAACAATTCACAATCACGTGGCCTTTTTTTGTTATCTGTTTCGTATAGAATCGAATAAGAAAGTTTGAATAAACATTTTTGCCAGGTTTTATTAAACATCCCAGAAGTGGGAGTATAACAGAGTTATAGGTGTGTTACGGTCATAATAATATGTACGTCGGACAATTAGGACCTACATATTTTAGTATACTACGACTTCGTGTTCGGGTATCTCAAAATTTCATTTGTCAACCTCATATAAAATGTGGTGTAAAGACATTGTTGCTCGGCCTGTAGTGAAAAGTGTTCAGCCGAACGAAAATTTTGCGAAAAATTGGAGCCGGCAAAGAGACAGAAGTCAATGGGCAAATTAGTTGTGGTCTGCTCCCTGCATCATTTAAACATTTTCGAGTTTCCTCCCCTTAACCAGAGAGAGGGCGAGAAATGGGGTCTATTCGACACAAACTAGGTCATTTCGGGACTAACACATGGTTCATATTTATTTCATGGGGTCTCTGGCAGTGGGTGGGGGGGACTAAGTCTCGGAGAAAACCCACGAGATTAGACAGGCGACCCTACTCCACAGTAACACAAAAAACAGTCGAAGCGCATTCAATTCCAAGCTTATTCGATTTGCCTACGACACCTCATATTCCTGAAGCAATGGCCGAGATATCCCTCTCTGGCCATTGCTGGATTAGCTTCTGATTCTTGAACTTTTGCCGGAGTATGTCTATTCTTCCCGTTCAATGACAGTCCTTCGTTTAATCTCGGTCTTCCCTAAAACTTTGGACAGTGATTTAAGGTATTAAAAACGGTGAAAGTATGTTCTTTTCCAAACTGCAGTATTCTGCTATGCACGGGTTAATTGGGCATAATAAAATCGTGAGCCATGACATAACGTTATGTAAACATATTTGGTCCAATATTGGCACTCGTTTTAAATGTAATGCTTTTGTAGAGCAGCTAGTCATTGGTTGGTAGTCGGACTACTGACCAATCAAAATTTAAAACAACAATATCCACTCAATACAGCAGTGAGTAGTGGGATTACCTTTAACCAAACGAAACACCGCGCGGAGTATGACGACACCTGTGGTCACTGGGACTGGACTGGTCAAACGGACGTATAGTGAAAATCCGGTGGGCTGGAACTACTGGGTGACAAGTGAAATTTTTGGCTGGAATAAAATAATACTGAAAAACAACCAGTCACGATGGACTCCAGACCTATTCCGCAATAGCACATTATTTTCAAAAAGGCATACAATACACAAAAGAAAAACTTACGCTGACATTTGTTGGAAGATGCGATTTTCGTAAAACCGATGCGACATTTACAATAAGTAACCAACCCATCCTTACAATCACCCGGCCAGCACCAATTATTCATAGCAGCACAGGTTGCTGGAATTTAAATTAATTATAAAGTTAAAAATAAAATGTTAAAGTGGCACTATCAATTTATAACATAAAGCAGCCACATTCAATCTCAATCTTTACGAGAGAAAGAGAGGCGGGGATAGAGAGAGAGAGAGAAAGAGAGAGAGAGATTGGTTTTAACGTCCACTCAACACAAACTAGGTCATTTCGGGACTAACATATGGTTTGATTTTATTTCAATAGGTCGCTTGCGCGTAGGGGTCTTTAGCAGTGGGAGGAAACCGGAGGACCCGGAGATAACCCATGAGATTGGACAGGCGATCCTACTCCTTGTCACGCACAACCTGGGAATTGAAACCACGCCAGTTGACTCAATGACAGGCTTTATGACAGGGCACGCACGTGCTAACGATTCGGCCATCCAACCCTCCCGTGGAGTTAAAACAGCCTGTATCATGATCATCTACAAACTTGGGTAAAACGCTTTCTATTACAGATAGCGCATTATGTGGCAACCTCTGTCCAAAAGCACGTATGAGGTGCATCACTTAATATACACTAGCTGGAAGTAGGGCAAATTAAACATGCAATTTTCCGCTCTACATTTCAACCTAACCAACCTCATAACTCTTGCACACTTCCGCCTCAAAATCCTGAACATGAACAGTCGCCAAAACCTGGCAGAAAATGTATATTCAAACCTTTTTCTTCAACAAAGATCGCCAGGCAAAAGTGTGTGTGTGGGGGGGGGGCTAAAAATAGCTGATGAACTGTGTCCATATCATACCCACAGATATTTCTCCGACCATTCTCAAAATATGAGTCCTCAACTGTACGTCCGATTTCCGTGCAGTATATATGTAGAGCGAGACATTAAGTAATATATTGATACTTCACGAGACATTAGCCGAGTGTTGTTTCAATATATTACGCAATGTCTTTAGCTCGAGACCATTAAACAACTTAAAATACAGACACTATCCCACACGTGCTTTTCAATGAAATACGTCACGCGAGTCCAATATTTCATTTAGTAAAGATAATGTACGATTGGCAAATTGCCCGTGCATTATTGGATATAATGGTACGCCAACATCAACGGATGACGTCACATTTGTATTTTAAAGACGTATATAAACGTACTATTTAACTGATAGATGTATACCGTATGGGCCCGTAGCCAGCTCATACAAAATGGTGGGGCTACGGAATTTTTTGAAGGGGTTGAGGATGTGGCCGGCTAAGAACACTCCCTAGAAATCATTATTGTTGGCGAAATATTTGGAGAGGCTAATTCTATTTTTGATTGGCCCGGATGTATAGAGTTGTACCTGTACAGGTGGTGTTTGAGTTAGATGGCCAGTAATCGGATGTATCCCAGGTATCACCCTGTTTATAACACTTATTACAATACGAGATGGTTTTATTGGTACACACAGATCTGCTACAGTGTTCAGGAACAGGACAGGCTGGAAGATAAAATAATAAACTTTATTATAATCATGGTGAAACACAATATCGCACCGGGACCCCAGAAACAATATTTATCTGTGTGTGCATGGCGGGGGGGGGGGGGTCCCAATACCGCCGACTAAAATTTGCCAAACATGCTAGAGTCAATCTGTAGCATATATGTCCCACGATATATGTTTAAGCATTATGATTATGATTATAATGTTGAACACTGCCACAGAGTAAAGTGACACTACATTGAAACCACCTGATTTTTGGCCACTTGCGAGGATTTAAAAAACTCAAGGGGCGCAAAATCACAACAAACATGACGCAAAACTCGTCAATGCGTCCCTCTCACATGGCCCCTGTACCCAGTCTATCTTGATGTTAAAGGGCTAAAACTAAAAGTAAAAAAGCCCTCAGCTCACCTTGACATTTTGGCGGGTAATACCCTTCATAACAATCACAGACGTCAGTACTACGACAAAATCCACGATTTCCACAGCCAGCCTTTCCCAGTTTCCCAAAACAATAAGCTGGAAATAAATTCAATCATATACAAAAGTCTTGACTTCGGTTGCTCTGAGAAGTCATCTTCTGGCAAAGCAGAGTCCACGAAGCATCCTCAGACTTTTAGTCACTGTGTATGAGAAATATTTTTCAAAAGTGTTATAAAAGGCTATATTTTAGTTGTAATAAGGCGAATAATTTTGAGTAAATTCGTAACTTGAGTCTGAGAAAGCTCTGTGTACTTGAGGCCGGAAACCATTTTGAAGCCACCGTGACTCAGAGCTTAAAGTGTTAGATTATTAACTCAGAGGTACTGGATTCGATCCCGGTGTAGTCCCAGAAAGTACCTACATGACACCCCCCCCCTCGTCCGTGGAACAGGAAAAAGTGTTTGGGGCTTGTGAAACGAGAGTACGTCTATTTATTTAAGGTACAAAATAATCCAGCGTGGAACTAAATGAACTAAATCGTACAATGTTATTTTATCAGAAATTCATCCGACAAGAGTTAAGGACGCATAAATCATATATAAAAAAGTAATACAGGTGTATAAATAAAAAAGGAAGGGTGTGTAATTAAAATAAGGACAGGTGTATGTATACAAATAAAAAAAAAGAGAGAGATGAATGGTATATTAACATCCCGTCGACCAGGTCATGGTTCAATTTTAATTCAATAATTTGCTTGCGCGTAGGGGTCTTTAGCAGTAGGAGTAAATAGGGGGGCCCCTAGAAAACCCACGATGTTGGACAGTCAGGCAGGCGACCCTACTCCTTGTCACGAACAACCGGGGAATCGTAACCACGCAAGTTGACTCAATGACAGACCTTATGATAAAGGACGCCATCCACCCCCTATAAATACAAGAATAACAGGTAATAATATTAATAACTTCTAACTTACCCAAGTTACATTGACCGCCAGAATAACCAGGTTTGCATTTACATTTGTTTAATCCTATACAATCACCATTACCGGAACACACGTCTTTATTATCTTCAGTTTTACTGTAGCATGTATTTAGTTTACCTGTACAATATTGAAAATAGATCAAGCGACCCTAAAACCGAACCTTACGGCACCCCATCATTCTTTATTGGATCTTACAAAAGGAAATTGGGAGTTGGGTGGCCGAATGACGCAACGTGTGCTCTCCAGATTAGAGAGGTGGAATAGGGTGGTCTGTTGATACTCGGCATATATGCTTTTATTATAGGGATTATTCTTGGGGCCATCCTAAATACATCCCTAGTATTCCTCATTGTTATTGGGCCAATCTTGCTTGCCTTCTTAGGACAGCTTTCTTCGGAAAGCAAGTTTACGTTACCGCCTACCGCTAATTCAAGCACGATCGACATGGTAATACCTTGGACAATTGTGCATTAATTCCAAGATGGCGGTTAGCGTACTTATTTTATCCCGATTCGGCCATAAGCGCGTTGAAAATATAAGAGAGTCGAAAATAAAATATATTTACGTTTACAGTTTGGGTATGTGCCGCCAGAGCAGTTTGGTGTACACCGACCTTTCTCCTCCCAAGTAACGTTAAATCCCGGCCTAAAATAAACAATAGAAGGGATTAATTTGTAGGGTGCCCCCCCCTGCAATTCCAAAATATATAGATGACATATATAATCAAATTGCTTATCGCTGCTTAGCGTAAGCAGAAAATCTTCATCTTCGAACTCCATCAAGGTATTAACCTAATAAACACCTGCGCCAAGGTTGAACACTCAGCTCAATTAGAAAGAGAGTTATTGAGTACCAACAAGTGTGACTAACAATAAATATCATTTGGGACAAAGAGGAAGATCAGCAATAGGCATATTTAGCTCGTAGATAATTTAATCTAAATGGAAACATAATAGTGTAATAAAGTCGAAAACTAGAAACAAAATAGGTTGCCAGGCAACGAAACATACGCCCACACAGCAGCAAAATCGTCCGGGCAGTCAAAAATAGGTTGCCAGGCAACGAAACATACGCCCACACAGCAGCTAAATCATTCGGGCAGTCAACAAGAGTTGTCGCCTATTAAGTAATTATCAGAAAATCATTAGAATTTGTTTGTTTTTTTTATAAAATTCTGCCCCACGTTTAGTATACGAAACATTTCATATTATTTCTGAAATTGGATAATAATTGAGACCTCTAGTGTAATATCTCCCGAAATATCTGACCAAAGTCGAAAACTAGAAACAAAATAGGTTGCCAGGCAACGAAACATACGCCCACACAGCAGCAAAATCGTCCGGGCAGTCAACAAGAGTTGTCGCATATTAAGTAATTATCAGAAAATCATTAGAATTTGTTTGATTTTTATAAAATTCTGCCCCATGCTAACGTTTTTATTATTTCTAAAATTGGATAATAATTGAGACCTCTAGAGGGACCACAAGCTAAAAAAGTCAATTTTGCGTACAATCAGGGGCTATAATTCAGGAAGTTACAATCCGATATTATCCGTTGAATATCAGAAGGATCCAAGATCTTTCGGTTATAAACATGCATTTCAAGTTTCATCAACACCAGATTAAAATTGTGACCTCTACAGGGTCCACAACCTTGATATACCATAGTATTCGGCCATTTTGTCTGTCAGTTTTGGTCCGATTTTCACGAAATTCGAACTCAACATTCATTACATTGTAACGGTGATATAATCAAACGATTTTTTAAATCGGTTAATAATTTTGACTTCCAGAGGGACCACAATCTAATAAAGCAATTTTTCGTATAAAATCAGGGGCCATAATTCAGGAAGCTATAATCCGATATGCGCAAAATATCGAAAGGAATCAAGATCTTTAGGTTATAAACATGTATTTCAAGTTTCATCAAAATTGATTTAAAATTGTGACCTCTACAGGTTCCACAACCTATATACCATATTTTTACACTTTTCGGGTACAAGCGGCGGCCATTTTGTCCGTCAATTTTGGTCCGATTTTCACAATATTTGAACTCAACCTTCATTACCATGTAACGGGGATATAATCAAACGGTTTTTTAAATCGGATAATAATTTCGACCTCCAGAGAGACCACAAGCTAAAAAGGGCGATTTTTCGGACAATCAGGGGCCATAATTCAGGAAGTTACGATGCGATGGGTGCAAATATCGAAAGGAACCAAGATCTTTGGGTTATAAACATGGATGTCAAGTTTCATCAAAATCGGTTCAAAATTGTGACCTCTATAGGTTCCACAAGCTAAAAACATGATTTTTCGTACAATCAGGGGCCATAATCCATGAAGTTTCGATCCGATACATGCCAACATCGAAAGCAGCTGAGATCTCATGGGGATAAACCTATATTTGAAGTTTCGTCAAAATCAGATAAGAATTGTGACCTGTAGAGAGTCCACAAACAAATTGTGGACGGACGGACAGGGGCGACGACAATATACGTCTACATGAAAATGTGGGCGTATAAAAAAAACAAAAATGAATTGAAAGAAATAGGGTCCTAATTTTCTGTGTAAAGCATTCGCACACTTATGGTAAAGATACATTAGTTTTATTGGCCATACTTGCTATAATAATTCAAAAATAGATGATAAAAAAGAGAATTGGCGATCGTTTGATTGACAGACGAATACCCCACCCACAAATTAACGGTAGAATGGATAATCGATATCAAATGATCTACGTTAATCTTCCAACAGTCGCAATTTCGCTCAGAATAAAGTTATGTGAATGAATATAATTATTTTTCATTAACTATTCTTGGAGTTTTTAGAGGAAGAATCACGCTTTTCATAACGAGCTGAATTCTTATTACTTTATCGGCCATCTAGGAGTTGGAATTTAAAGAACCAAATATTTCACACATGAAACCATGGAAACCTTACCTGTAACGAGTTCTGTTACAAGGCGCAGATTTGTGTGTAGTCAGGTTGAAACATCTGGAAGCTTCAACATAGGGCACCAGAGTTGATATGTTCGTCGTTACGTTAAAAAACTCAAAACAGTTCGATCCACTGAAATATAAAATCCTCGTCGTTATCAATATCATCACCATCATCACATTCCAATATCACCAGCTTATGTGGAGTGTATGTTTCTCAGTTTGTACCTTTTATCCTGATTTTTTTACGAAGATCGAGGCATTTGACATGAACGCTTCAGCTACAGGGATACTTACAAAAACCTTTAAAACGTTTTGGTCCACTCATATCGTCGGGAAAGCTTAGTGAGTATTTTTTGCCTGTGAATTCAGGGGGTGGGGGTAGTTGCAAACTCAGGCGTCATGCAACTGTGTTCGAAAATGAAAATAAAATGAAATGGGGTTTAACATCCTACTGTTCTTCTCCTAAACTGGGCTAATGAAGACGGGCATACGCCATACAGTGTACTATGAGGGATATTTTGCCCGAGCAGTTGCGCTGATGTACATGGATTGGGGGTACTGAGGAATTATATATCTTTTTAAGATAATGGTTACCTCTGTGGTGCGGCCACTTTAACTGTGTCGTCTGCTGCATCAAAACCAATGATAAATCCAAATAATGTCAATAGCAACAACCTTCCCTGGTAATAATACACACACAGTAAAATGTTAAAAGTTAAAAACAAAATCTTAAATCTTACATAATGCACACATCGGATCGTAACTTCACAATATTATGATCCGATTTTGATGAAACTTGAAAAGTATGTTTATAACCCAAAGATCTTGGTTCCTTTCGATATTTGCGCCCATCGGATCGTAACTTCCTGAATTATGGCCCCTGATTATCCGAAAAATCGCCCTTTTTAGCCTGTGGTCCTCTGACAAGAGGGATACACCACACCGGAACATCCGATGAACTTTCTCGGTCAACTAAGTGATCGAACACGAGACTTCCAGATAACGGAGCTAATCTCTTACTCACAGAACCACTGCGCTTGCCCAGCGTACAACTGAAATTATCTTCAATCAGCACGCAACATAGAACATTTAAAAACAGAGCAATCTCACGGAAATAATGGCGTGTGCATCTTATTTATAGTAATTTAATAAACTGACCACTGGGGGGACTCACCATTTTGAGTTTTCTTGTAGCTTATCTTATCAGCTAACTATGAACCGATGAAAAACTACAACGGGGTTGTAATCTTGAAGAGAGATATGGATATTGGTCAATGTGTCACATTTATAAGTTGTCTCCCCTTACCCCGATATGCAATCTGATAAAAGCTCCGATCCTATTTCGTTTCGCGTTTATTATAGTTTAGAATTTCGAATAAACTGTATTCGAGAAGATTTAGATAAAGGGCTGAAAGTTTTCATTATAATAGTTAAAGAAAATAGATGATGAAAAGGGAACGTGTTGTAAATTTCAGTCTGAAGTCTGAACAGTGCATTCTCGATTGTCATTGGTACCGTTGTTACGATAAAAAAAAAATCAAAGTCTCGATTATCCAATTTATCATTAGATTATGAACTTGCAACCGTGTTTTAATCCGACAGTCTAGGGTATAGAATGCCAGCTTGGCATGTAAATAAATAAATGTCTAATTAATGTTTAAGCATTTTTTGTGGTCAAGTGAGAGATCTGCACTGAGCAGATTTCCCTCGTACACAACCCGTGTTTATAATGGGATGTGAGGGATTATCCAATCAAATGGTATGTTCAGTCGAGTTCCGATCGTGTGGCGCTTGGTACTGTTGCTAGATATCAAAGACAGAGTGTGATCTAAATGCCAAGGCCTCCTGCCGATATCGTCAAGGCCACGAGGCGAAATATGGATCTGTATTTTTTTTTAATCAGATCACCGGTACCTGACATGTGCAACGGGCAGATCAATAAAAACGCACTTCACTAAAGGAAAAGTTATCTAGTAACCTCGTCACATAAACCCTACACTTTCCCCGTATAAAACTTGTGGTGTGATTTTACAAGACAGCCAGAGGCGATATACCCTATAGGCAGTGTAGGCAGCTGTCTAGGGCCCAAGAAAAATAGGGCCCATAAAATGTTTGACGACCTTTTCAAATTTGATATTTTACATTATTTAATTCACTTTATTTATTTCCTTCCGACGAACCTCACTAGGGAAGAAGTCCCACACGGTCAGTGACACAATAGCGCTTCAGATGAGCTTTAGTGTGATCGATCATTCCAACTCGGAGACTGGTCACTCGCTCGCCTCGCATTAGCTTGGTATCCGGTTTCGCTTTCATTTTTAAAAAAGTTTTTGCGATTTTCTCCTTGAATTTGTCTTTCATTGCATGAAGGCCGCGTCATTTCAATGCAGGCCGGTTCGCCGTTGATGTGGTCCAAAGGCAAATTATGGAAGGAGAAGAGCGAACAGAAAAAAACATAAAGCTGAAATGCTGAAAAAAGCGGCAAAAACTACGCCCAAAATCACGACTGCTATCATCGAGAATAAAGAGTCGGCGACTGAACCTTCAACTCCGGTTGGTATAGCTGCATCACGCGACACAATGCTGAGTAAACGGGGGGCCTAACAATGACAGCTGTTTAGTCGTTCGGATGGGACGAAAACTGATGTCCCGTGTACACATAATTCCGTGTACCTAAAAGATTCGATATAAGAGTAGGCCGTTGCGCCGCTGGCTGGGCAAAATTTCCCGCATAGCACACCTGTGCCCAGTTTGGAGCATAACAGTAGGGGGTTAAACCCCTTTTCAATGGCCAGTATAAGTCCCGGTTTTAGGGCACATCATTTTGCGGGATGGAATACTTTGCTCATTTTTCCTTTTAACTTTTAAATCCACTAGAATTTTATTTTATTTTTCATCATTTAGCCACTGCCCAAAGAATTTGATGATCGACCGAATTAAAAATGGTTTGCACGACTATGACCCCCTTGTTATTAACACCTATGGTCAAAGACCCGACGCGCAAGCGAATTACCTAAACAAAATAAAACCTTATGTTAGTCCCGGGATGACCTGGTTTGTGTCGCGTGGACGTTAAATTCCATTATAATATCGCTTTGTCATGATGATAAATGAATTTACACCGCGATCAAATGAGCCGCATCACCCGAAGTAAGTATCTACGCGACGAATATATAGTGCATGTGATTAGTATTATATTAGAAATGGATAGACGGCACATCGATATGACTACGTAGCAATGGAAAGTGCTAAATTACGATAGTCGACGAGGAATTCAAGATGTCAACCGTCAGTGCACACTGAATTAAAATCTGGGAATGGCAAACCTTTATTTGAAGTTTCGATTCACAATGTATAGTCTATTTCAATAAATTGCACCTTGCCTAATTTAAAGTGTTCTTTATAAATTAAAATGAAATAAAATGGGATTTAACGTCCTACTCTTCTGCACCTAACCTGGGCTAATGGAAGACGGGCATACGCCATACAGTGTGCTATGAGGGAAATTTTGCTCGGGCAGCGGCCCTACGGCCTACTCTTATATCGAATTCCAACTGCCAAGGGATCTTTTACGTGCACGCCAATGTGTACACGGGACCTCGGTTTTTTGTCCCATCCAAACAACCAGACAGCTGTCCTTGTCAGGCCTTCTGTTCTGCATCACTGACAAGGGAAACCACGCAGGAAAATCTAGCTGAACTTTCTCGGCCAATGCAGGAATCGAACACCCGACCTCCAGGCTAGCGAGCCAGCGTCTTACCCACTTAGCCACGTGATTCCCTCATTATAGGTTAAAATGAGTTGCAACTGGTAAAATCACTTATATTTTGAATATGGTGTGTGGAGAGAAAGAGAGAGAGAGAGAGAGAGAGAGAGGAGGCGAGAGGTGGGGTTTTACAAACTAGGTAATGTAGGGACTAACATAAAATTCAATTTTATTTCAATAATTAGGGTTTTTTAGCAGATGAAGAAAACGGAATGACCTGGACAAATCGTTCCTTGTCTGTCACGTTTTAAATAGTTTAGGCGCTATTGACAAAAAAAAGATCGCATTTTAGCCGTTGTTTGGAATTAGGCACGATGTACGTTTTCAGGGCATTGCTTCAAGGTCGCGTGTGCACATTGGCGTGCACGTAAAATATACCTTGGCCATTGGAATTCGATATAAGAGTAAGTCGTAGCGCCACTGTCCGGACAAGATTTCCCTCACAGCACACTGTATCGTGTCTGCCCATCTTCATTAGCCCCGGCTAGGTGCAGAAGAGAAGGACGTATTAGACGGTATCTGAGCAATATGATTATCAGAGTTACATTATGCAAGAGCCAAATCTCCCTATTACAGGTATATTGTTTTTTGGGTTTTTTTTTTACTTCCAATGTTATTATTAAATAGGCATTTCATAACCCGACTAGTCTATAACCAACTCTCTAGACCATCGGATGGCCGTGATATTAAATGGCTTAAAACACCCGTGCCATTTAATAATTTAACGTTAAATTAGATGTTTATTATCTTAGCAATGGTACTTGAAAGTCGAGACTACCTTGTCAAAACTTCAAACAATCATAACTTCGATCAGAACAAGGTAATTTTGCATCCGGTGGACTATTAACGAAAACTCAACTTTTTATATAAATCTTACATAGTGCATCTTTAAACACGCTATTGCACTTCATTTACTTAACCCCTGTTCCGTGCCCCTCCCTATTCAACAGTCCCTCCTCGGAATGTGTAAATACTGAGATAAAAGATTAATATATTTTTATTATATCCATACAGGATTGCACGAGGCGATGTGTATTTTGAGTTGAACAGTGACAGTTCGAATTAATCAGTTTGTAGGATAGGCCACATGGAGAATTGGTTGGGGAATTTTGTTGGTTTTCTTCTGTGTATATGACACAGCCTTGCTTTCTCCACGAACACACGAGGATGTTGACATACTACTTTGAAGAATTTTACTATAAATACAACGGAAATTTTACACAGAAGAATAAATCTTCCAACATACGCAATTAAACGGATTCCCTAAAATTGCAAGCAAATTCTGCAATTGATACACTATTCGAGGCTTTGAACAAGTAAAAGTAAGTTCATTTGCAATATTTTCAACTCATATCACCACAGTTTGCATGGAAATTTGTGATTATGGTAGAAATAGCGAGGAGTGAAACACTGAAAACTTAATCTCATCTTACCGAACAGTTTTTTCTGATTCTGGTTCTGCGACCATTTTAAAATGAACAGAAATTTATTATAGCAGTTGGAGTTTCACCTTCATCTCAATGGGGATTGGTTTAGTATATGTTAAGCTATGTACAAAGGCGTTTTATAGCCGAGGCGCTGGAGGCGCCAGCCTCCTCACGAAAAAAAAAATCAAAGAAATTGGAAAAGTAAAACGGAAGAAAAATGCTAAAACCGATGAGAAAATGAAAATGTAACCTAGTTATGGGGCCCTAAAGGCAGATAAAAGGGCCCTACGTCTGACAAAAGGGACCCTCTGGCCAAAGGAAAGGACCCCGAGTCCAAGTCAATCGTTTTCTTTACACTGTTACTGTCGAATCCATTACTTAATCAGAATGCAGTCATTGCATTGGCATAAAAATGATCAATCAAGACGCCCCCCCCCCTCCACGAAAGAGGGCCAAAATAGTGTAGCCTCCGCCATGATAAACCTTAAAACGCCCCTGGCTATGTACAGTAGGATTTAGAGTCAGTTATATAGGAAATTAAGGAACTTGTAGACCAGTAACTTTTTTTAGTCAAATGACTAAAAACTTGCTCAAAGGAAGGGCTTAGGACGATCCACTACTGTTGCTGGAGCAAGACGGAAGACATCAGTAGTGGAACCATTTCTAGCATAGACCTATACTGCACCTCGGTCATCTTGCTTTCGAATTACCTATGAAAAGATGAATCGTTGTCTTGTTTATTTTATGTCCATTGTCTAGTCGTTCGGGTGGAACGAAAACAGAGGTCCCGTGTACACATTGGCGAGCTCATAAAAGATCCCTTGGCAATTAGAATTCGTTATAAGAGTAGGCCGGAGCGCCGTTGTCCGGGCACAATTTCCCTCATACTCATAGCACACTGTATGGCGAATGCCCGTCTTCATTAGCCCAGGCGAAGAAGAATAGGACGTTTGGCCCCATTTCATGATACCCATTGTGCATCATTCTCTTTTTTTGTTGTGCTATCATCTTTTGTATTATACTTTTCACGAAGGACAGGATTGTAGAATAGCGTTTGCAGCCTAATCCTTCACCATTCTCACTATTAAGTTATAATTAAATTAGGTGTAACGCCCGACTGTTCTGGGGGGTTGGGATGGCCTAGTGGTCTAGAGTGCCGCGCTTCGACCTCTAGCTGGCCGGTCACCTCTGGCTTGCGGCTGTGGTTTCGAGCCCTGGTGTGAGCGTATGTTGCATGGAGATAGGGGCGCCTTCTCAACCTCGTGGGTTTCCTCTGGGCACTCCGGTTTCCTCCCACTGCTAAAGACCCCTACGCGCAAGCGAATTATTGAAATAAAATTAAAACCATATGTTGGTCCCGAAATGACCTAGTTGTTTCGAGTGGACGTTAAACCCCATTTCTCTCTCTCTCCCCCTACTGTTCTGCTCTAACCGGGTAATCAAGACGTATACGGAGAATTGAAGTCTATCTGTCAAGGTTTCCGTTAAAGTGCACGTATATGGTAGGGTCTTCCTCTGTTTTATGTTCCGCCCCAGCGACCAGGCGCTCTTCCTTGCCGGCCCCGTATCATATATTTCTGACAAGTGGAAACTGTTGCGGCCATTTTATAATCTCGACAACCGGTGTAGGCCAATGCCGGACTGGGCCCACATGTCTACCTGTCCGTGGGCCTAAGCTGATAAAGAAAAAAAAAAGAAAAGAGAATTATCAAATTCATCTACAGATAGTGCTCTTAGGTCATTCTGTTATCTAATTGTATCAGGAAATCAAATTTGCCTTCTTCTGCTTTGGTCTGAAATGCATGGAAAATGGGTTTGCGGTTGTCAATTTTCAAAATTTTCCTTGGGGGAGAACATCCCCAGACCCTCCTCGGCGTACTCGCGCGTTTGTGACGCTCCTTTGGCGCGTACTTGTGTTGGCCTTGGTCAATGACCTGGCAGGTGGGCCTTCGGCCTACCAGTCCGGCACTGGTTTAGGCTATGTGTGTGATGTGTCTTGTCCATGGGTTTTTTTTTCTAGTTGGGGTGGGGGCGAATGGTTAACGCGTGCGCGCTATATCATAAGGTCTGTCACTAAGTCAACTGGCGTGGTTTCGATACGTCGGAGTAGGGTCGCCGGTCAAACCTCGTCGGTTTTCTCAGGATCCTCCGGTTTCCTCGCATTGCTCTTAATTCTAAGATCCCTACGCACAAAAGAATTATTGAAATAAAATTGAACCTTATAATATAGTTTGTGTCGAGTGGGCGTTAAACCAATGCACAGAAGTGTGGGCCTACCAGAAACATCAACATCTTACGCGACTTCCCAGTACAACTGTATAGCTTCATGCAGAGGGGCCAATCGAAAGTGTAAAAAAAAAAGAAATGAAATATATATCTGTATTTTAATTAGATTGGGCGGCTATCCTATACTTACTACACAGACCTGGTATAAAATTGAAACGCACTATAGTTGTATTATTTCCATTGAAGTTATTTATAAATACAACATTGACTATAGTTCACTAAAACCTATCCGGCTTCTCTGAGCGTATATATACATTGACTTATTTCGCTCTTCTGCATTTGTAACGTAGGAGATCAGCACGTCTTGAACTGAAGTTTGAAGTTGGTCGGATCGGGAATAAAAGCAAATTGTTAAAATGAAACTGAAGATACACGTTATATACTGGTTGGTAATTTTCATCTTTTGTAAAAAAAAAGGTCTTGTTTTATATTAAATACCCTTGAAGCTGTACAAATAGGGGGAATTTACATGTTGTTTCTGTATGATATTCTTTGGCTACAGCAAAAACGTTTTGAATTTTAATTAGCAAGTGTCATCTATTTATCACCGTCTTCATTAGCCCAGTCGGAGCAAAACAGCGGGACGCTCAACCCCATTTCATTTCATTATTACTTCTATTTATCAAGCTTGACAAGGACTGCTGTCTAGTCGTGCGAAGGGGACGAAAAAGCGAGGCCCCGTGTACACATTTGCGTGCCCATAAAAGATCCCTTGACAGTTGGAATTAGGTATAAAAGTAGGCTAGACCATAGTGCCGCTGTCCGGGCAAAATGTCCCTCACAGCACACGTATGCCCGTCTTCATTATCCCGGTTCGAAGCAAAACAGTAGGACGTTAAACCCCATTTCATTTTATTTTTATTTCGAGTCGTCAATAATTTGTCATGTGAGTATATGTCACATAAGAGAAAACCTATGAGATCTCTCTTATGGCTTTAATAATAAGCCATCCGGTGGTCTAAGGTTGGTTTTGGACTTGCCATGTGAATAAATGTCTAAAAAATAATTAATATAACCTTGGAAGTTAGAAGAACGCACGGCAATAGTTTTACTCTCGAATGATCAGTCAACCAAATCAATATGTCCATGTTGTGTACAAGTCAGTCAACCATATCAGCACTATAATAGTCCGTGTTATATGTAAGTCAGTCACTATATCAACACTGCAATAGTGCATGTTCTTTTATTAAAAGCACATGTGCCTGTTATGTGTATCACATAAAACAAACATATTTAGCCTACATAAAGGGTGTCTTCCCATAACGCCGACTCACCAGAGTTTGGAAAGTCGACCGCGGCACTCTTTGATGGGTTAAGAACGGATTAAAGGCGTTAATGAGGTAGGGACCAGTCATTATTAATACAGTTCACTTAAACTCACTAACTATAGTTTTCTTAATCCATAATTTACTTTGTTCAGATTATTAATATAGTTCACTTAAATTCTTAAATTCAACTCACTAACTCATTAATTAATAAAATAATATACGACAGTTCAACAAGAAGCTGACAAGTGATCGAAATTCAGTTCAATGTGATTATTTCTCAAAATAAGTATAAATACGTAAGTAATCCCAAGACATTTCATATACATTTCTTTCTACGATGGCTAATGCACAGTTACAATCTAAGTTTCTTCCTACAGCAAGAGGTCCATCTTATTTTTTAGATGGACTTTGAGTTGGCCGCAAAGAATGCTAGTGAGACAGTTTTTCCCGAGGTAGAATGGAATGGGTGTTATTTTCACTATGGCCAATGTATTTGGAGAAAAGTCCAACAACTGGGTCTGCAAACGTGACTGATGTAAGTATTCATTAAATTTAGTAAATAGTTAATATAAATATATAGTTGATTTAGATATATTGAAAATATAGATATATTGTAAATAAAGATATATTGTAAATATAGCTATATTGTAAATAAAGCTATATTGTAATTATAGATATATTGTAAATATAAATAATTTATATGTATCTTTCTTTTATTTGCAGATTGATGACGCATGGATCCAAATAATGGCCGAGGTACCAGATAATGATAAATTTCAACAACTGGCCGACTATATGGTTACCCAATGGTTAGACGGTCAGTTTACTCAAGCACAATGGAACCACAACCAAAGCACTCGAAGAACCAACAATTCTTTAGAGGGGTGGCACGGGCGTCTAAAAAAATTAATTGGAAAAGCTCATCCGAATATTTTTGAAGTGATGGCATTTTTGAAAGAAGAGCAGAAGACGATCGAAATTCAGTTGTTGCAGTATTCGAGTGGCCAGCGACAACCACCTAAAAGGAAAAAATACACAGATATCAACAGAAAGATCGAAGATGCAAAACATAGATATGAAGAAGGGGGATTGAATTTATTACAATTTTTGGACTATGTTGGACATTTTATGCGCGCCAAAAGTTAAAATTATTTGTAATGTGTTAAAGGTTGTTATAAATTTTTTAAAAAATAAATGCTCCCAAAATTATCGGCTTAATTAGTTTTATCCCCCAGCTTGGGTCTATTGTTCTTGGCCAGTCGACCCCTTAAGACCGACTAAAATTTTCCCCCTAAAACTCGGTGAGTCGGCGTTATGGGAATAAACCACATAAAGATGAATTTAAAGTAGCTAAGTCTCAATATCATCCAAAATCTTCAACATTGAAAACACGAATTATTTGTCAATTGAAATCAACATTGATGTTATCTTATCTTAAAAAGGTGGGCTTCTGGTATCCAATATTTGAGACAAAATAAACATTTGACCATTGCTACACGAATCGTGTATCATAGTGCATTTCAGCGTCATTTGTAGCAAGTGACCAGAAAGAACGAGGCTAGACATATTCCACAACTCATGTCAAAAGGCGACGCCATAATTTATCTGGAGAGCATGTGCAATAGACTGGAATAACAGACGCTAGACATTTCTATTCGGTTGAGACTCATGCCGTATTTCCCTGGAAACAACGGATTTGAAACTAGAGTCAAACGGAAGCAGCTGAATGTAAATTAGTTCAAATACAATCAGGGCCCTGTTTCTCGAAATCTTAACTAAAGACAAAATCCAAATTTTAGTAGATACTTCAATTTTGCTTGGCTGGGCACTATAATCAATCTAACATTATCCAATCAAATTACTAAAATTAGGTTTTTATCTTAGTTAAAATTTCGAGAAACAGGCCCCAGATTACATTATTATATGCGTTGCGACCCATTTGGGTCAATTTCTAGGTCCCAAATATTAGCGATTTAACTCCTTTAATATCAATAAAATTAATTATCTTTCGATATTTTTTCCAGCGGAGCATGAGGCTACGCCAAGAAGGTAATTATTTAATCTTTCATGACAAATTTAAAAATCGTTTGAAATGAACTTTAAGTATGACACTAAAAACATGTTCGTATATCGGTCCGTCTGTGAGATGGCGCCGATGACGTCACACGGATGGGATGTTCTATGTTTATACTATACTTGTACATGTTTCATAAATTTGTTTGTTTTTCTTTTTTAAAGTACAGGGACCTTAAACGGGACCTGGAAGAGGAATTCCCCGATCAATTAGAAATCGTAAGTATCGTAGATAATAAGTAATTTGACCATGGGGTGGATTTTGAGTTGTTTAGCGGTTAAAACCATGATTGTCTGGAATTGTCGTATGTTAATTTACTCTTCAGGGAGCAGTAGTTTCATGTGATTTCAATGAGGCTAAAAAATATTTTAAAAAGTCATCACCTTTTCCCAAAGCTACAGGCCTAGTACTGTGAGTAACCATAAATCTCCCCTTCTTCAAAAAAACCCCCAAACCCACCAGGCCCTGCCCGTTCGTATACCATCGACATGAAAGAAATTGATTGTTCATCGATATGACGTTATAATTCCAAGATGGCTTCGATGACGTCGTGGTCGATTTTTGGTTAACAGAATTACGACCGCGTTTTTTTAACTGTAAAGCACCTAATTTGTTGATTTTTTTTTATAGACTGGCGAAGGTACTCCTGGAGCTACCGGCTGGTTTGAGGTTCAGATTGTTGGGGGTAAACTACTTCACTCCAAGAAGGTAAGTTGCTATAGTTACAGATTCCTTTGTATATTATGGTGCCACGTTGGCCCTCCTAACCGGGGGATCCTCGAATTTGGCCCCTGTGTTGGTTGAGAAAGTGCCCCAGTGTTTTCCCGCCAGGTTTCCCCATTATCAATAGCGCAGGATGAAGGGTCTGACATGGGAAATGTTCGTGGCCGCTACAATCACTGATAAGGATGACATCGACGCGACTTAATGAGTCCCCGGTATTAACTTTTTTCCTCCGACAAAATAAATTCTAAAACATTTTTTTTTGAAGTATAAGAAAAATAAATAAAGAAGTTTGAAGTATCTGTAGTTAAAAATATTCCTATTTAGTGTAAATGGATATTAAAATGAGTAAAAGGCATCATTTTGTCCGAAGCAGCTACGTGGTATGTAAACAATGCACGAGCAATTGAGCCAATGGCTGACCCCGCGTGAAGTCAATGCACGTGTTGTCAATGCACGTGTTGTGAACAGTCATCTGTGACAGAGATAATTGGTAAGTAATTCTCTGTGAAACAGATTGCTGGCAGATTCCTAGCCGCGGCTAATTGAAGACAGCGTTAGTTTAGTATGATTGTAGGGAAGACCGTAAACCCGATGATTTCATTTTATGTATGATTGTAGAATAAATATTTAAACAATGTTGTTTTATGATTATGGAATACATAATTAAACAATATTGCTATATTTTTGTAGAATAAATAGTTAAACAATGTTGTTCTGTGATTGTGGAATACATAATTAAACGATGTTGCTATTTTTGTGGAATAAATACTTAAACAATATTGCTATATTTTTGTAGAATGGGGATGGATATGTTGATAGTCAGGCGAAAATGAACAAGATAATGGATGGTGTAAGAGCAGCTCTATAATTAGATTTATCACGGCAGATAATATAATTAATTAATTAATGAAATGTGTACGTTTAAAATTTCTCATTTAATCTTACGGGGCATTATAAGTCCCATCAAGACACTCAAAATAGTACGGTATTTAAATCGTAAATTATATTTTTCAAACGACAACGCCAAAATGATAGGCCTATATTGACGAGTCTGCAGAAATGATATTTACATCAAAATCGTAATTTATACTACTACCTACATTGACGTGACTGCAGACATGAAATTTACCATGTTAAGTCTCATTCTCAGAATAGTCAGAATCGTAAATTATATTTTTACCAAGCGGCAACGTGTTAATGCCCCTTTAAAAATGACGTGACTGAAGACATAAATTTAACTCAGTATTGTAAATTATATTTTTACCATTCTGCGACGTGTTAATGCCTCTGTAAAACGAAAGGCTTGCATTTGACGTGGCTGAAGACATGAAATTTACCATGTTAGAAATTCGATATCGCGTTCGAATCGTAAATTATATTTTTGCCAACCGACGAGGCGTTACGTATATATGTCTCTTTAAATACGACAGACCTACGTTGAGGTGACTGAGACATTGAATTGACCATGTTAGTCTCAGAATGAAGTCTAGGTAATATACGACCTTATTGAAAATGCTCCTATTACCAACAAAACAATACCTTTGCGACAACCCTTATTGATTGCGCGGACGTCTTAGCAGTTGTGAGCGTATGTTTCGTTGTCTGACAACCTATCTTTATTTTGGTTTGCTTCGACCATAACTTCAATTTCATTCCTTCTATTTCAGTTTAATGGCTTTTGTGACGTCATGTACAGTATCTTGATGATGATCGGATGTGACTAAAGACCTACAGGTCATGTTGTAACCAGGATGGAAAAAGATGGCTGTTTATATGACACCATTAAACTTCATTAAAATATCTCATATTTATTGTCTGTTACTGATAATAGAAGTTTATTTTATATTTTATTTTTTAAGATTTATGATCATTACCCCAATCTAAGAATATTGATTCTACCTCTTTATTGGCATTATCAGGAAATTATTTGTGCTTAGTTTTACTGCATACATGGTAATTATATAATAATTTTTGTTTTGAATCTCATGAAATTACAAATTTAGTAACGTCAAACACGAATATTAACATATTTACATAAATGTGCCAAATTATGTATTATATTCCAGACATGACAAAGAACCGTAAAAATATAAATATACGCATTAAGAGTTTGCAATAAATTTTTATCTTTAGAAGTGTTCGTCTTCACTTCGTTTGTTTTGATATGTTAGTCAGCTGTAGTGTCAGATTCAAACATGGAGAGAGACAGAGAGAGAAATGGGGTTTAACGTCCACTCGACACAAACTAGGTCATTTCGGGACTAACATATGGTTTAATTTTCTTTCAATAATTCGCTTGAGCGTAGGGGTCTTTAGCAGTGGGAGGAAACCAGAGTACCCGGAGAAAACCCACGAGATTAGACAGGCGATCCTATTCCTTGCCACGTACAACTGGGGATTTGAAACCACGCCAGTTGACTCAATGGCAGGCCGTATGATACAGCGCGTGCACGCTAACCATTCGGCCATCCGTCCCCCCAGATTTCAACATGGCGATTTCCTGGCTGTATAAAGCTTATTTTAGACTCCATGCGGTTCAGATGCAATTTCAGACTAAGACTCGGTAGTATTCCAAACATGTCAAACTATACGAAGCTTATAGAGACTTCCTATGGGTTAGATGTAGGTCAAGCTATACGAAGCTTATAGAGACTTCCTATGGGTTAGATGCAATGCTAGACTAAGACTTGGTAGTGCCCCAAGCTGGTCAAGCTATTCGGAGCTTATAAAGACCCCATATGGATTAGATGCAATGCCAGACCAAGATTTGGCGGTGCCCAAGGATACGCATATTCCTGAAGCAATGGCCCGAGGATTACCTCTAATCAAACGAAACACAGCGCGGAGTATGAAAGATACAGTTCGGAAAGCGTTAGGAATTTTTCTGAACCGCTGTCAAGAGCTTTAGCACCCATTGCAGAAACCTTGTCATTCCTAACTACTTGGCAATAATGCTCAGCCCTAGATCTCATGAAATTTGCCCACAACACTGGTCAATCGTTGATCCGCGTCATGTACACGTGTAATGCTTTCTTGAATGGATGCCATTGATGGTCTTCCAGGACACGTGTAATCGTCAGGACTCTCTCTGCAACTCTAAAATTCCGCAACGCACTTTGCCATGGAAAAGGGGGTGGGGGGGTATCATCGCCTATTCCCCTCAGTTGCAGGTGCTTGGTGACTGCCCTATAGCCTGTTTCGTCTATAATAGCCAGATGGTCTGGTACGAAGACATGAAATAAAATGGTATTTAACGTCCTACTGTTCTGCTCCTATACTGGACTAATGAGGACGGGTATACGCTTTACAGCGTGCAATGAAGGAAATTTTGCACGGGCAGCGGCACTATGATATGGCCTACTCTTAAATTCGAATTCCAACTACCAAGGGATCTTTTACCTACACGCCAATATATACATGGGTTCTCGGTTTTTCGTCCCATCCGAACGACTAGACAGCTGTCATTGTCAGGCCCTCTGTTCTGCACCACTGACAAGGGTTAACTACGTCGGATAAATCTCGATGCACTTTATCGGTAGTACGAAGACAATACTTATACACTACAGTTTCAATTCTTATATCTAGGATTCATTCAATGATTCTACTTGTTGGTGGCAACAGTTTGTTTATACTCAATTATCTATCCTTTTCAGATTTTAGCACTTATGCGCCAGCCCTGGCATATATAAAGTTCACAAAGAATCTCTATTAGCTTAAAGGCTCAATAGGCTATCACTCTTGTTGTAACTGAATAATATGCCACAATCTTTAATTCTGGTCAACAAATTGTATTATTTTACAATATTCCAATTAATTGATGATACAAATTTCATCTTAACACACCTTATTTAAAAAATTGGAAAAATTCAACTTAATGATTTGAAAAGACTAACGTTTAAACCTTTTCAAATGTAACTTGGATTTTCAAATATTTTCGAACCCTCTGGACAAGTAAAATAGGATGTAATGGATAATTTACATAACAGGTAGGACAAATAAACATCTAGTACTTAGAATAAGGCTATTATTTATGTTCTGGAGCTGCCAAGCCAACAAGCCAATCTGTTTCACAGAGAATTACTTACGAATTAACTCTGTAACAGATAGGTGTCCACAACACGTGCGTTGAATGCAGACGCCGTCAGTCCTTGGCTCAAAGGCTCGTGCAATGTTTACTTAAAGGGACAATAACACTCTTGCTGGCTTGGCAGCTCTAGAAAATAAATAATAGTCTTATTCTAAGTACCAGATGTTTATGTGTCCTACCTGTTGTGTAAATTATCCATTACATCATATTTTACTTGTCCAGAGGGTTCGAAAATATTTTAAAATCCAAGTCACATTTAAAAAGGTTTACGTCAACCTTTTCAAATCATGTAATTGAATTTTTCCAATTTTTTAAATTAGGTGTGTTGCGATGAAATTTGTATCATCAATTTATTTGAATATTGTAAAATAACACAATTTGTTGACCAGAATAAAGATTGGGAAATATTATTCAATTACAACAAGAGTGTTATTGGGGCTTTAACACCTAACTGCTTCTGGCAAAATGATGCATTTTACTCATTTTAATACCCATTTACACTAAATAGGAAATATTTTTTAACTTCAAATACTTCAAACGTCTTTATTTATTTTCTTTTACCTCAAAAAAATGTTTGAGAATTTAATTTGTCGGAGTAAAAAAGTTAATATGCCGTACTTATTAAGCCTCGTCGATGTCATGCTTATCAGTGATTGTAGCGGCCAAGTGAATATTCACTGCGGGATCAGTTTGGGAACAAGCGTGTCATTGTCCCTTTAACAAGTTGCGTAAGAAAGTCCCACAGAGATACCTGTAGGCCTACGTGCCAAAACAGGGCGTTTTTGTGCAATCAAATTTACTTTACTTTACTGCACTTTAAATATTGCTGTGTCATGGTGATTGATATTTCTTTTCATCATAGCATATAGTAATTAAAGCATAGAACCGTGAACAAATTTGAAGCATTACTTTTTAGGGGCCCTCGACTGGTGCCTGCAGGCCCCTGCCCTAAGAAGAGTAGGACCATGGTGCCGCTACCCGGGCTTAATTTTCCTCGTCGTATGCCCGTCTACATTCGCACAGTGATTGCAGGACGTTAATTAAACCCGATTTCATTTAATTTACAACTTATAGTTTATTTCATTATACCGGTGTATTTTGCTTTAACATTAAAATAAATGCACAAATAAAAGTGCACTTAACGACAGCCGAGGATGATGAATTCAATATTTGATCTAAATTACGGAATACGACCCATCCCCACTACAAGTATAGTCTATTTCAATATAGTGTACCTTGAGACTAAACAGAACTCACGAAATTAGGGGAAAGAGAGAGAAATGGGGTTTAACGTCCACTCGACACTAACTTACTAGGTCATTTCGGGACTAAAATATGGTTTAATTTTTTATTTCAATAATTCGCTTCCGTGTAGGGGTCTTTAGCAGTGAGAAGAAACCGGAGGACCAGGAGAAAACCCACGAGGTTGGACAGGCGACCCAACTCCTTGTCACGTACAACTGGGGATTCGAAACTACGCCAGTTGACTCAATGACAGGCTTTGTGACCCAGCACGCACGTGCTAACCATTAAACCCCCTCCCCCTACGAAGTTAGGAAAACTGATACGGAAATATAACATTTTATTGTTTAAGATGCATTCCCTAATTTCCTTCGAAAGTAGGGGGGTTGGGATGGCCTAGTGGTCTAGAGTGCCGCGCTCCGACCTCTAGCTGGCCGGTCACCTCTGGCTTGCGGCTGTGGTTTCGAGCCCTGGTGTGAGCGTATGTGGCATGGAGATAGGGGCGCCTTCTCAACTTCGTGGGTTTCCTCCGGACACTCCGGTTTCCTCCCACTGCTAAAGACCCCTACGCGCAAGCGAATTATTGAAATAAAAAATAAAAAAACATGTTAGTTCCGAAATGACCTAGCTCTCTCTCCCTCGAAAGTAGTAGGGCTAATAGCAACTGTTATTTATATGAAAATGCAATGAAATTTGGTTGGACCTCCAACTCTTCTCCGCCGACTAGGTCAATGTGAACGTACATACGACCGCATACAGGGAAATATTGTCTGGACAGCGGCTATACAGCCTACTATTTTTTCGAAGTCAAATTGTCAGAGGTTCTATTAGACAATGTCCTTGCCACCATCCCCCACGTCCATTTCTGCCAAAAACGTGATCGAGCAAAGGACCTCGAGGCTAATGAACCAGCGTCTTACAAATTGAACCACCGCGGCTGCGAAATAACACTAAAAAAAGTTTGGACAATTTGTCATATATGGAGAGCATAGAAAACCCAAGCATACTAGAAAATTTCTGCGCACAGGTAAACATGCAGAAAGTATAGCGGCAAATAAAGCTAAAATAGACCCTCTGTACAATCAAATATTTTACTAATTGCTTTGTGGTATATGGATCATATTGGGATTTTGTTGGAAAATCTTGTTGGTTTTCCTTGTCTAGTTAGATCCTGACACATCCTGTATCAGGTAATTTGCTTTCTCCGTTAAAACACTAGGATGTTGACAAAAGACACTTAAATATTTGACTAAAATACTGGAGAATGTACGCAGTAATGAATTCCCTGAAATACTATAACTCACCGGCATGTTGTTCCCAAAATTATCAGATTATTATTCAAGCGGTGAATAACGAATAACAAGCTGTTTGTTATTCGTTTTTCACCTCGTTATTCGAGATTCACATATAAGGTGTTGTATCTTTCATGAAGATATTTCAGGATACAAATTTCTGTAATGAAATGGGGTTTAACGTCCTACTTTTCTGCTATTAAATTGCGTTAATGAAGATGGGCATACGCCATGGAGTGTGCAATGAGGGAAATTTTGCGCCCGGGTAGCGGCGCTACGGCCTACTTCTATATCGGTACACGGGACGTCGGTTTTTCATACCACCCGAACGACTAGACAGTTGTCCTCCGTCATGCGACCTCCACTACGCTAGCGAGCCAGCGTCCAATACACCAAACTGATCCCGCAGTGAATATTCGCTTGGCCGCTACAATCACTGAAGCATGACATCGACGAAACTTAATGAGTTCGGCATATTAACTTTTTTACTCCGACAAATTAAATTCTCAAACATTTTATTGAGGTAAAAGAAAAATAAATAAAGACGTTTGAAGTATTTGTAGTTAAAAAATATTTCCTATTTAGTGTAAATGGGTATAAAAATGAGTAAAATGCATCATTTTGCCCGAAGCAGTTAGGTGTTATGTAAACATTGCACGAGCCGTTGACTGACGCCACGTACAGTCAACGCACGTGTTGTAGACAGTCATCTGTTACAGAGATAATTCGTAAGTAATTCTGTGTGAAACAGATTGCCAATACACATGACATAGCCACCGTACTTTCCCAAATTAACAGATTATGACTTCATATTAGTACCGAAATGACCTAGTTTGTGTCGTGTGGGCGTTAAACCCATTTGTCTCTCTCCCCCTCTCTCTCTCTCTGACATAGGTTGGATGGCCGAATGGTAAGCACGTGCGTGCTGTATCATAAAGTCTGTCATTGGGTCACCTGGCGTGGTTTCGAATCCCCGGTTGTACGTGACAAGGAGTAGGGTCGCCTGTCTAGCCTAGCATGTGTTTTCTTCGGGTCCTCTGCGTTTCCTCCCACTGCTAAAGACCCCTACGACAGCCTACATGCAAGCGAATTATTGAAATGAAATTAAACCATGCGTTAGTCCCGAAATGACCTAGTTTGTGTCGAGTGGTGGTTATTTGTGTCGGGTGGAGGTAAACCCTCTCTCTCTCTCTCTTTCTTTCTCTTTCTGTTTCTCTTTTTAAATTCTCTCTCTCGGGTAGCCTACAACATACTGAAACCGGGTATAAAATCGAAACAGACTATAGGTGTCTTGCTCTCTACGGGTTTTGTTGACCCACTCAGCTCGTCATCACCTGTGTAAATCGACTTATTGGCGTCATTTGTTATTAGGAGCCCAACAAGACTTGGAGTGAAGTTTGGAGATTTTCTAATCGTGGATAACAACAAGTCAATAGAATGGTGCTAAAGATACACGTCGTCTACTGGTTGGTACTAAATTATCAACTTTTCTTGTACTTGTGGCCGTGAGTGGGTTTTAGGTCTTGTCTACTTTGGCTTTCTCAAATTTTATAGCCGGGGTCAAGCACTTTCAAACCGGTACCGGTAACTGTAATAGTGCTGTTTCCAACCTTGGGGTATTTTACAAATCGCCGAGGTTACTCGGTTTAGTTAAATTTACAGGATTTGGACTTCATTGCCACCACTTTTCACGTAAAGCTGGACACTCTTGTAGTTGGATGTGTTCATTAGCCCAGTCGGGGCATAACTATAACATAAACACTACAGTTGGACGTTAAACCCCATTTCATTTCATTCGGATTGGTGCCAATGCATGGTGGACAAATCTATAGAGTAGTCAGTAGTGTTGACAAAATCCCCGCTCCGGATTAACTTTAAGAATATATATTTTTTGTGGGATCTAGGACAATATATTTCATGGGGCCTCACATACCAAAAGAAATAGGTCTACCAGTGGCATAGCCTAGGCATTCATCCATCCTTCAAATACAGGATAGCAGAAGGACAGGGCTGTAATTAGCGGGGGTAGCAAGTGGTACATTGCACACCCAGAAAAATAAGGCGTCCCTAGAAATACCCCCCCCCCATTCCCAAAAAATAATTTGACAATCTTTCAATTATAAAATAATATTAATACACTTGATTATGAGCACACAGTGATGCTCTTTAGGCACTGATCAGTCGGTCGGTTTTATGGCCGCCAATGGGTTTATTTGTCCTGATCCAATCTTTCTTATATCACTTTACGTGGAGGCTATGGCGCTCTAGTTACTATCTAGTTACTTACTGAAGTAAGACAGAAGGCATCGGTAGTGGAACCATCTTTAATGGTAAGCTGAACCTGGCTGTGCCTTTTAGTTATTATTCTAAACTACTGTGGTTAGAAATGTCATTAATTAGAAGGTGTGTAACTAGCTGTAAAAGACTGGTGTAAAAGTGTGACTATTTATAACTCCCATCACTATTGAATACACAAACCTGGACAATAGTGGTGTATATCATTCAATAGTCACAGTTTTAACACCTTACTGACATGACACCTACTTAATGACTACTGCCTGATTACTATAACAATTGAAGCCTAATAGTCTTTGATCGACTATGGTTGAATAGATTCATTTATAAAAGTTATTTGTTGCTTAGTCCCTAAAAGCTTGTTGGCCTGGTTAGCTTGTGCGTTGGCCTAGTCCTTAATCTGTCCCAGCATAGCTATTTTGTGTGGCGTCGCCCCGTCGGTATCTTCAATAGCTCGGTTTATGCAGAAAAGTATAACGTTAATCCTGATCTCATTTCACATCAAAACGTGGGACATCGACCAACCAATATTGAAATTTATTGTATGAAATGAAATAGGGTTTAACGTCCTACTCTTCTGCACCTAACCTGGGCTAATGGAAGACGGGCATACGCCATACAGTGTGCTATAAGGGAAATTTTGCCCAGGCAGCGGCGCTACGGCCTACTCTTATATCGAATTCCAACTGCCAAGGGATCTTTTACGTGCACTCCAATGTGTACACGGGACCTCAGGTTTTTCGTACCATCCGAACGACTAGGCAGCTTTCCTTGTCAGGCCCTCCTTCTGTATCACTGACAAGTTGTAAGAATACCTACAATTTTATTCTGAATTTTGCTCGATTCCATAATGATGTTTATTTGCCTGGGAGACACTGCCATACATACTATAGGCCTATGAGCTTAGAATTAGACTGTCATACATCCCAATATTGACGTTGAGTGGCATTTAGCGATCGGTATCCCATAAAAACTGTGTTCTATTAATACTATAGTAGTCCACATTATTTACATAAAACTGAATTTAATACCAATAAATTAATTATCTTTTAATATTTTTTTCAGCGGAGCATGAGGCTACGCCCCCAAGGTAATTATTTAATCTTTCATGAAAATATTGTTACTTGTTGTTATCACTTGAATTCAATTCTCACATGATATCGACAATTAAACAGTTAAATATTATTATGGGAGATTAGATAAAGAGCTGTCAGTTCTCACTATAATAGTTAAAAACTACATAATGTAAAGGTAATTGACTAAAAATTTCAGTCAAATTGATCAACTCTGAAGCATCTGCTGACTTTTTTTTTCTATTTTGACACACAATTTTATAGATTTTCATATTTTTTACTTACAGTACAGGGCCATTAAAACGGCACTGGAAAAAGAATTCCCAGGACGATTAGAAATCGTAAGTAAATTATCTCCCTTGCTGTAAGTTTCTTTTTGTACTAAAGTGGACGCTAGGGGCTGGCTCCCATTGATGGTAAGACCCATTTTTGGACTGATATTCCCTTGAAAGAGGGAGCCACAGTGGCTTGCTAACCTGGTTGGTCCTTTGTTCGATCCCTGCATAGGCCGAGAAAGTTTATCAGGATTTTCCAGAGTAATTCCCCCTTGTCTGTGATGCAGGACAGAGACCCTGATGAGACACTGATGGGATGAAAAACTGGGGTCCCGTGTACGAAAGACCCCCTGGCAGTGTCAATTCGATATAAGCATAGGCTGTGGCGCAGTTGCCCGGGCAAAACTTCCCTCATAGCACACTGTATGGCGTATGCACGTCTTCATTAGCTGAATGGAATCAGAACAGTAGGAGGTTAAATGTCATTTCATTCCATTTCCCTTTAAAAGTTCAACTTTAAAATAAGCAGATTTAATGTAAGCTGGGGTTTTTTTTTTACAGACTGGCGAAGGTACTCCAGGAGCTACCGGCTGGTTAGAGGTTCAGATTGTTGGGGGTAAACTACTTCACTCCAAGAAGGTAAGTTGCTATAGTTACAGATTCCATTGTTATAGATATGGTAGCCACTGTTGGCTTGATGAGTATGACTCTTGCTCACTCAGTAACCGGGAACATTCTTTGAGAAAGTTCCTCAGGGTTTTCCAGTCTGGTTTTACGCATGTGTGTGGTGCTGAATGGCAGATCAGGCAAGTTATCGTGTCTAGTCATTTGGATGGTAAGAAAAATGAGATACTCACGTGCACTTAAAAGTTCCCTCGACAGTTGGAAATAAATCAACAATAAGCAGAACGATGCTGTCCGTCAAAATTTCAATCGTGCGTCGTTCACTGAATGGCAAGTATGTCCGTTGACACTAGCCTATTTGTTGCAGAACAAACGTTATACCCCATGTGTTTTCGTGTCTGTGAGTGATGACCGGGGGCTGTAGAATTCCCATTTCATTTAATGAAAATGAATGATTAAACAATGTTGCTATTTTTGTGGAATAAATATTACTATATTTTTGTAGAACGGGGATGGATATGTTGATAGTCAGGCGAAAATGAACAGGATTATTGAAGGTGTAAGAGCAGCTTTATAGCAAGATTTTTATCAGGAAAGACAATTGATTATTGAAATGTGTAAGTTCATCATAAACTTTTTCTGCCATCTTCAAGAGACATTATAAATCCCACCCCGAAAATAAATGGAAGCATTTCTCTGTTTGATGTAATGCAGCAAATTGTTCAACGATTTAACAGGGAAGTGCTGTAATCAAGTCTGGAAATAAGGCACCTGTCACTGACAATGTCAGGCACAGATTCTGGCTTTGTCAGGCACAAAATGTCTGGTGCCTGGCATTATGTCTGGCACTGATTTGTCTTTTCTGATGATATTATTAATACATGTCCGGCATTAAGTTGAAAATGTCAGGTACTATTTCATTAGTGACTGACATTTTTTCAGGTACATTTAAAACTGTTATTTGCAAGCCTGGCTGTAAATGCCTCTTTATCTTAACTTTTATTCCAGTATGTTAGCCTTTCTATTCTAGTGACATGATCAAAGCACATGCCTTAAACCATTTGACCACCCCACCCCAACCCCCTATAGATTCCCTGCTTGTATGTGACAAGGAGTAAGGTTGCTTGTCCGACCTTGTGGGTTTTCTATGGGTCCTCACACTGCTAAAGATTCCCTGTTCCCAAATGAAATATTGAAATAGAATTGTATTTTAGTTCAAAATGACTTCTTCAGGGGGATGGATGGCTGAATGATTAGTGTGCTGTATCATAAAGCCTGTCATTGAGTCAACTGGCATGGTTTTGAATCCCTGATTGTACGTGGCAAGGAGTAGGGTCACCTGTCCAGCCGCGTGGGTTTTCTCCTGGTCCTCTGGTTTCTTCCCAATGCTAAAGACCCCAATGCGCAAGCAAATTATTGAAATACAATAAGACCATATGTTAGTCCCAAATTATGACCTAGATTGTGTCTAGTGGACAAACCATATGTTAGTCCGGAAATAACCTAGTTTGTGTCGATCGTAAATTCTATTTCATTTCATTTCTATTTTAGTTTAATGGCTTTTGTGACGTCATGTACAGTATCTTGATGATGATTGGCTGTGACTAAAGACCTACAGGTCATGTTGTAACCAGGATGGAAAAAGATGGCTGTTTATGACATCATTAAACTTCATTAAAATGTCTCATATTAATTATTTATTACTGATAATATAACACATAATAGAAGTTTATTTTTATTGTCCCCTGCCTTTCAGGGAAAGCGGGATTCATTAGTCCCTCCGTCAAATGACTTTATTAAAATAATCAATGTTAAAGCTGCTTATTGTTATTAGCATTATTCAGGTGATGTCTAAATTTATGACGACTTAAACCACGATATATTCATTTTTCGTGCCATATCTAAATTTATACCTACTTAATCCACAATATATTTATTTTTCGTGCCATATCTAAATTTATACTAACTTAATCCACGATATAGTCATTATTTAAATATGTAAAAAAGACAAAATATATAAATTTTTTGGATTCAATCGGATTAAAAAAAGAGGCTCATCAAAAGATATTTATTTTTGATTCTGGCTTGTTTATTGCAAAACTTTCAATTTATCATAACTTTGTAAATTTTTAGATTCAGCTTTTACAATATTTTAGTTGTCAAGGAATTCAAGGGGGCTAAATGGCTAGCACGTGCACTTTATATCATAAGGGCTGTCATTGATTCAACTGGCGTGGTTTTGAATTTCTGATTGTACATGACAAGGAATTAGATGGCCTGTTTAACCTCATGGTTTTCTTTGGGGTCCTCCGGTTTCCTTCCACTGGTAAAGACTTATTGAAATAAAGTTGAGCCATTTGTTAGTCCCAAAATGACCTACCTTGTGTCAAGTGGATGTTAAACCCCATTTCTCTTTTTCTCAAGGAATATTGTAGTTTGCAAGGAATTTAAAATCGTTTAGATGACAATCAGCAGCTTCTTAATTATAGTATAATTAGTTCATTTTATTTAATTTTGAATATTTGTTAGTGTGTTGTGTTGATTATTATCCCAATCTGGGGGATCTTGATTCTACCTCCCTATTTGGGCATTATCAGGAAATTTATGCTTCCATGTCAGTTTAATTTGCTGTCATCATATATTGGTTGAATCTCTCTCTATATATATAAATGCATAAATAACAGTGTAAATATTAAAGGGCTTATCCCAATTATATTTTGGAGGATAAAACTGTTTAATTTTGTGTTAAAAGCCTCTATCTTAGGGCAACTAATTCAATATATGTGATACGCTTTCTAACAACTTAAACCACTCAGTCTTCATCTGTATTATACGGTGTTTTATTTCTAGTAGGCTTCGCTTCTTTTATAAGTCAGTATAATAATGTATCACATGCTAATAATGTTTTTATATCATTGTATAAAGACCAAAAAGTCCTAACCAATAAAATTATCACTCAGTAATATTTTATTCCTTATTAATTGTGTATTTAAAGCAAGAATTTCATATTTTCTAAGAAAGTCAAAACATAATTATTTCTATGTCTTTTGCTCAATAGGTTGTCAACTCGCCTAAAATTTTGCCCAGGCAGTGACGCTACAGCCTACTCTTATATCGAATTCCAACTGCCACGGGACCTCGGTTTTCCGTTGCATCCTCACACTTGTAGGGGCCCAGTGTAACATTCTCTGTGTTTCATTAAGCACAATAAATGCATTCTAATGCCACACATGTATCAGAGGCGGATTCAGTGGGGGGCATGAAGGGCGCTCCCCCCCCCTAATTTTCGACACTGTCCTTTTTTACTGCTGAAAATGCCTTTTCTCAGACCCAAATATGTCCGCTCCAAACGTTTATGTAGACGAAAATATCAGCCAAAAAGCTACAGATGCATGGAAATGACGGATAATTTTCTTGGGGGATACACCCCAACCCCCCTGTCAGCGGCCTGCCCCGTCTCCGCAGTCAGTGCCCTCATTTTGCGGCGCGCCCCCTTTTCAAAATTTCCTAGATCCGCCCCTGTGTATAATGTACATGCATATGCCTCTGTTATTTCTTTTGTATTTGATGGCTTGCTGCCTGTGTAAGAGGCCCCATGAAATATGTTGGCCTTGGGCCCACACAACCTTAATATGGCCCTGATCAATTGGGATTTGACACACCGTTTGCATAGATGACAGACCAACAAGCTAGTCTAATAGAGATGGATGCATTGAAGGAAAGTTTTCACGGACTGCAGCATAACAGCCTACTCAGTACTCTTGTTTCAATATTCATTTGTCGGGGATCTTTAACGTGCAGCTAACGGGATACCCAGGAACATCCTTCCGACTAGGTTTTGGGACTAACACAATTTTCAATTTTTTTTCGATAATTCGCTTGAGCGTAGGGGCGTTTAGCGGTTGGAGGACCCAGAAATAACCCACGAGGTTGGACATTCGACCGTACTCCTTGTCATGTACAACCAGGGAATCGAAACCACACCAGCTGACTCAATGACAGACCTCAAGTATATGCCTAACCTTGTGGGATTTCTTGTCAGTCCCAAAATGACCAAGTTTGAGTTAAGTATGTGTTGAACACTATTTCTCAATATATTTTTGTCAGACTGAAGATATGTTAGTCCCAAAATGACCAAGTTTGAGTCAAGTATGTATTAAACAACACTATTTCTCTATATATATTTTGTCAGACCGAAGACAGGGACTGGTTAGAATAAGACAAGAATGTATGATTATGAAGTTTTTATTTTTTAAATGTATAAATGATATAAGTGTATAGTTATACAAGAGCCAGCTCTCCATATAAACATTACAAATATTATAGACATCAAGTTATATGTATGAATATTACCATCTAAAGCTTTGAAAATTGGCATGAAAAACCTAAATTATATGGCATTCACTCCAAAAATTGGCATGTATGGGACCTTATAAGGCTTTCACTTCAAAAATTGACCTGAGTGGGACCTTATGAGGCTTTCACTTCAAAAATTGGCATGAATGGGACCTTATAATTATAAGTCTTCTACTTCAAAAATTGGCGTGAATAGGACCTTACACGGCTTTCACTTTGAAAATTGGCATGAATGAATCCTCATAAGGCTTTCAATAATTGGCATAAATGAGTCCTTGTAAGAATTTTTAACTTAAAAAATTCACCGGGTTTTGGAGTAAACATGACCGATACAACTTCAATGCTGGTCAGTTTTCGAGTATGTAGTTTATTTTTGACAAGCAAGATATGTTTCGAACCTTATAAAATTCCCTGTGGGAGTTGGCCAAAGTCCATGTGGTGGGATGGCCGAATTCCATCTGGGGGTTGGCCAAATTCAATGGTTGGAGGGCCTTATTCCATCTGGGGGCCTGGCCAAATTCAATGGAGGGTGGGGGGGGCAAGTTCCATGTGGTGGGACCAAATTCAATTTGGTGGGGTGGCCGAATTCCATCTGGGGGTTTGGCCAAATTCCATGTGAGATTTGGGCAAATTCCTATTGGTTAACCAGAATATTTTCTTGAATTATTGAATGATAAACCTATTCATTAACGAAAGATATTTTTTTGATTTTTGTTGAAATCCATGATTAGGTTTTACAATAATTATTTACTGGAAGATTTTACGCCATAATGGACCCTAGGACCATGTCTTATTGAGGTGCCTGATCCTTATTTGGGCAATTGTTAATTAGGGACAGTGAGGAGAGAGGGGTTCACTAGTCAGCCCTTGCACTAGTCTGTTGCTAAAAGAAAAACTATAAATATGGGTATCAATAAACCTAACCCTAACCCAATCCTAATTATAGATATCAGTGGCGCAATGAACCTGCAGACTAGGAAACCTGTGGACCTGTGGACTAGTGCACCCGCGACGTGAACTAGTGAGTATTCCCCATGGAGGGGATTCAGAGGGGGTCTGGGGGCTTGGTATCTCAGTGAAAAACTGACTATAAATCACATGCTTTCTAGGGTTTATACTGATGTTCCTGGCAATTATGCCAATTCCTTAAAAATGACAGCCCCCAGAATCTGTAAGAATATTAACATCTTAAGGTGCCACCGATCCTACCCAACCTGCGTCAGGTAACCAAAATTGATGTAGGCTGTTTAAAACTAGCATTCATATTATCGAGTATCAGGCCCTTTTATACACAGAATGATTTTAATTAATATCAATTATACCACCCAGAATCAGGCCCTTTTATACACCGAATGATGATGATTAATGTCAATTGTACCTCCAAGTATTGGGCCTTTTACACAAGAATGATTATACCACCCAGTATCAGGCCCTACAATGATGATATACACACAATGGGGGTAGGCTACTTAATATCAATTATAGCACCCATTATCAGAGCTTTCTTTTACACACAATGATTTTACCACTCAGTATCAGTCCTTTTTACATATACAATGATGATATACATACAATTACACCCTCAGTAGGCTATCAGGCACTTTATATACACAATAGGGATACTTATATAATTAAACATACATTATGGCAGGTTTTCTTTAGGCCTGAAATGCTATCTAAATTGTCCCGACCATAATCAACTCTTGATGTCAACCCCAGCCTACGATGTTTATTGGATTATGTTCCGATTTGCTGTTTGACTCCATTAATAATTAAATCAAAACTGGATAATCAAAACTGTTTTATCGTATTGACTCTAGTAATGATGATCTAAGCTAGCCCCAATATTCAATCGCTAAAATCTCGGTTCAAAATGGATCAATTTGACTGAAATTTTCAGCAAGTTCCCATTACATTAACTAGTTTTAACTATTATAGTGAGAATTGCCAGCTCTTTATCTAATCTCCCATAATGTATCTAATTTCAATTAATATATCATCCAGTATCTGGCACTATATAGTTTATATACACAATGTGGATGAATAATATCAAATTTTATTTGATCTCAAATAAATTATTTTATTTTATACAAATCTAAATTATATCTTCAAATATTTACACACAAATAAAAATTTACAAATACAATATACTAATACAATTTACAAATAATAATGCTTATACAATTTACAATATATCTTTAACACAATTTGTACAGTTGCTAAAATTTCATTTGGCCCCAGTAGGCTACTATAACATGTCATCAGTAGAATGATTCCAACTGTCTATTGACAGAACTGATATTTCTTATTTTATTTATAGAACTGAATTTTCCTACTTTCATTTTCACAGTCAGTAATACCAGACCGGTTACAGTATATTAAAAGATCTAAATGTCCTACTTTCATTTTCATAATTAGTAAACACACTACTGACCTACTCACTTAAATAGCATTCTGATATTTAAAGGGACACTTCATCTAAAGAGAGAGAGAGAAATGGGGTTTAACATCCACTCGACACAAAATAGGTTATATCGGGACTAACACATTGTTTAATTTTATTTCAATAAACAGACCCTATGATCCAAAATGCATGCATTAACCGTTTGTCCACCCAAGTCCCTGTGCCAACTACAAATGTGTGGTAAAATATATTGATGAGTCTTGTTTTAATCAATTTGGATTCATTACAGCACAGGTTAGATGTCCGAAAAATACACAATCTAGGATAAATGGCTATAATAATACATTTTCATACAATCTGATTAAAATACAGATCTATATTTCGTTTCAATTTTTTATACTTTCTATGGCCTACATCACATGAAGATCTGACCAGTTGTTTTGGGAGGTGGCGTCAGGTCATACAAGCGGCTCTTGACAATATGACATCAAACATTTGATTAACCAATCAACATTGACATTTCTTGTGGATTATGCACATCATCCAGAACACGTCAAAGATAACAACTTTTCCAGACCATAGTGTAGTAGACAATTATGAACTACAAAACTGAAACGAAATAGGATCTGTGTTTTAATCAGATGGGTTTTCATCGATCTGTATCTCTTCTTATCTCAATGCTCAATAAATCTCTGGGGTGTCATACTCCATGCTCTAAATTATCACTAAATCAATTCAATATCTGAGATTAGACTTGTAGAGCTGTCCCTTTAAATTTATTATGTATTATTTATTACTTGTTCAGTGACCCAGAACACTATACCCGACAAAATATTGTATTGTTGTATTGAAATATGACTTATTTTTGTAGAAATGTCAATACATACAACTTAATCTAGATTATTTTATATTTATTTATGTATTATTTATTGTCTCTCCAAGGACAGGGGAAAACAAGCTGTATGGTACACTATACCTGACAAAATTTAACATTATTGCAATAAATATTACATATTTTTGTCGAGATGTCAATCCATACAATAAAACCGGACACATACTATATTAATTTTTGCAAGTATCAGATATTTATAATTTTGTAATTCACAATTTATTTCAATCTAATTGCCAGTAAGTCTTTCAAAAATTTTTAAGACCAAAACAATTTTATTTTTAAATATTTCTTTGTTGTTACAAAATAATTAAAACATTTTGAGAAGAGCAACCAACTCATGTCACAAGTTCTTCACACTTTTCCCCCAAATTACGAAAAGCATGGTCCTTTTACGAAAACTTAAAATCGATTCTTTGAGTCGCAACTCAAAGGAGCTACAAATGTTTGATTTGGGTTTTAATAAAAAAAGTTTTGAATTAGGTTCATTTGTTTAAGTCCACTTGACACAAACTAGGTCATTTCGGGACTAACATGGTTCAATTATATTTCAATAATTTGCTTGCGCGTAGGGGTCTTTAAAATTGGAAGGAAACTGGAGGACCCGGAGAAAACCCATGAGGTTGGACAGGTGACCCTACTCCTTGTCATGTACAAGCGGAACATCGAAATCACAGCCCTTGACTCAATGACAGACCTTACGATTTCACACCCATGATTTAAACCACTAGATCACCCATCTCCCTCCCAAATCAATAAACAGATCATCTAATTTTAAAATCAATTCTTCAACAAAAGTTTTTTTTGTAATTTTCTTTATGCATTAACACAACCATTAGCCTGTTCCCTTTGCTGAAAAAATGACGTAAAAAGTTGTGGACGAATATTCCTAATAGCTGCCAAACGCCCATTATCTGTCGATTGTTTTCGGACTCCATTTTGAAGTAATTTGTTGACCTTCATCTGTTTCCTTCTTTGTTCCTTCGCAAATTCTGCTTCAAGGTCATCAATCCTAATACAGCCTCTAAAATAGAATGAATATTTAATTAAATCATTGATAATGTGCACATAAATTAAATCCTAATTTCATATTTGCATAAATCAAATCATATTTGCATAAATCAAATCATATTTGCACACGTAAAATCTGATTAATCCAATTTACATATTTTAAGAAGGTTTGTTCTATTACATAAGAGGACATTTTGTTTAAAAATATTTTTTTTTATTTTGAATTATATGTGAAATATTGAAATTATCAAATTATCATTTACAGTATTCAACACAACAAAATTGGTGGCCGAACGTATGATGCCGGACATTTTGGTCATAGAGATTTTAAGTCCTAAATCTGAAAACTTGAAACTGAAGCCCCTATTCAACCTCTGTGGTATTCACTTCTTTGCCATAAACCACTGTGGCCAAATAGTTTTACCAAATCCTTTGCGTCACACATCAGACCCACTAAATTTATAAAATGATAAGGGACCTTTATACCTCTGTAAAAAAATCTTGCAACATAAATGTATACAAGTGCTAGCTATAAGATTATATGTTAGGAAAACTGTTCAAGAAAAAACAGACACAGCAAACATTACAAGGTACCAAGTCCAAATGCCAACACAACATTATCTAAAATGGAGGACCAATGATTTACTAAGCTCTGTTTTCAAATATATTTTTGTATTTTTTAGGATAATACAAGAATAAATATAACAATTCTTCCATAGCGAATCGAACCAATTTGTATAAAACAAAGAATTAATGTGTTAGGCCATACAAAAAAATATTCTGGACATTTCCAAATTCAGCTGAATCTTTGAACAGAGAGTTACCCACAATTCAGAAACGTTTAGTAAAACAAAGGTCTCTCCATTTATCTAACAAAAAGCCAGGAAATAAAGACATCTACTTGAATAAGAAAAGGTTTTTCTATTTATCATGTATTGTACTTTGAATTACATCTTGTCTTGGTGGTGGCGTCATTCGATTATATATCACAAGGTCATCTTCAGAGCTATTGGGTAAAAATACAGTTTTCTAAATACCTTTTTAGAACAGTTCATTATAAGGCACAATATGTTTCCATTGTCTCAGATGTCTGATAACACTTACCATCAATTAAATATTAAATACCAGTGCCCAAGGCAGAAAGTGCTTGCTCATTACCAAGAGTTCAATCTGATCAAAATACAAATCTATATTTTGTTTTGATTTAATTTCAATGACCTACACTACATGAAGATCTGACCAGTCGTACTGGAAGGTTGTGTCAGGGGTTGTACGAGTGGCTTTTGACCCTATGATGTCAGACATTGATTAATCAATCAGTGTTGACATTTCTAGTGGATACCCATAGTTCTGTGCACCAGAAAAACCAAAAGCTTGCCATAACAGACCCTTTCATTGGCTAATCCCTCACATCAACCAAAACGCTGGTAATATAAAAACTCTTCCAGATCTTAGTGTAGTGAAGAAAAGTAAAACGAAATTTTGAACTATGAAAAACAAAACAAAATAGGTTTTGTGTTTTAATCATATTGCCAAAAGTCAAGGGCGAGTCATCTGAATATTGACTATTAATCAATACTTAGAAATATTACGGTCTCTGAATGTCATTTAAGGAATTGAGGAACCCCTAACAAACAATGACATTGTGAAAGTTGAATCTCTTAAAGGAACATCAGTCGAAAAATTGTTCAATCCTGTTCATTTGCAAAGTTATGAGGAATTGAAAATTGTTCCACGTTTAGCATTCACTGCATACAACATAAAGTCAACAGCTTGTGCCACACGATCTTGGCTGAGCTCTTCTGACAGGCTTCTTTTTTATCCGATTAAATCCAAGATGGAACGATTATCTACCATTTATATTTTCATTTTGTTGTCTTAGTTGAATGTACGTTATAGTTTAAAAATATGTTTTTTCTGTTTAAAACATGGTTTTCTGTTTTGGCTTTCATAGATAATTATATAGATCTGAGTCCATTACAATTATAAAATGATTAAAAATCTCAGGCTGGAAAAGAGTAAGAGCTTTGTAAACTAGAACTAGAAGCGATTTTTTTAAAAGGTATATTTAGTGAGCAGAAACAACAGAGAAACAGTGAATAATAAATACGGAGTGCAATAGTAAAATGGTAGAATAGTGTTATATATATATTTAACAGATCTGTGACAGTTATATAACCGTATACATACACTATATATTATAATATATTAACTGTCGGGACCATGCCTGGGTAAATAATAAAACAAGACCATGCTTCATTTCATCATAACACACATACATTTAATAAATTAATAAACACAAAACCATAATGTGGAAGACAATTACTATTGTAATTAAACCAATGTTTAGTTAAGGGTTCTCTCAACATTTTCAAGCAAATGATGAAATTGTAATTGTGTTCCATATTATGATTTTGTGTTTATTACGTATGTCAATTGCTAAATGACGCTCAAAGAAGACATAAATTGTTTCAATAGAATTTAGCAATTGAACTGGAATGTATACAGGTAACCAATACTATGGAATATAATTACTGTTTATCACTGAGCTACATTTAGAGTAAACAATAAAGTGGGGGAACATTCGGGATTACACCTTATCGTTAATGCCATTGGCTTTTCTTACGGCATCGTTCCTGCCATTATCTGGGTCAGTCTTTAAAAGCTCTACAATTTCAATCGTAACTTTTCTACTCGTATGTCCAACTAATCTGCCTATTTACAGATTCTTTACTGAGCTACATTTAGATTAGGCTTCATCAACAGAAGTTTGTCAACTTGTCAGACCATCTGCTCAAAACCAGAGCATTGATTTACTGTAAGCGTGCTTTTTTTAAAACGAGGCTGCTATGTGATAGGGAATGCAACAGGTAGTTGTATATATTCGGCAATGGGGGAAATAATAAGGTATATGGACAGTATTAAATGAGTTAAAATGGGGTTTTAACATCCTACTCCAACTGGGCTAATGAAGTGTGCTTTTCGGGAAGTGTGCTACTCTTATATCAAATTCCAACTGTCATGGGATCTTTTACCTACATGCCAATGCGTAAAATTCAAACTGTCAAGATAGCTCTTATGTGCACCGCAATGTTCATAAAAGTCTACATTTTTTAATCCCATCCGAATGACTATAAATTGTCTCTTGCCAGATGTGACATTAAATGAATATGAAAGAAATAAGTGTTAAAGACACAAGATTAAACGATACCCAGGTTACAGTGTGGCAAGTTACAAATATTATTCAATTTATTTTATTCTCTATAGAAACACCCAAAAAATGCAGCGTCAATACTTACTTTTTTTTCGAGAAGAGATTTTTGAGAGATGATTTAATTGTATGCCTCCGTCTGGCGTGATTGTCATCATCGGCAGCCATTGGAATATGTTCTAATGACGTGTAGCGCTTTGTTTGTTTTTTCTTTTTCTTGCTTTCGAGATTCTTTTGTAAATTTGCAAAGTCATCTGTCACACAAATGGACTGCGATTTTTGATCGATGGACAGATCTCGAACACTGGGATTTTCAGCCAATTTATCAGACTTCATTTTAAATTCATTACGGATATCACAGTTTTCAAGGTCACTTATGTTACCATGGGAGACATGGTGAGCAGGGGGAGGATTATGGGAAGGTAATTGTTCTCCCTCGATTTCATGTTCGTGTTCATGTTCCGTGCTGTTCATAACAGGATCGCCGTTAATGTCATCCAGACGTAAACTCCGTGCCACAGAATGATCAATATCCTCATGGCTGATATCTGAGTGTGCACGATCACTATTATTATAACTATTTTGTCCGTAATGTGGCTGTAGATTAAACTCAGGATTTTGTCGAAATTCTGCGTCTGGTCGTGGTTGATGGTAATTTATCTGACCATTGTTATCTAAATTGTCATTGGGTGAAACAGCCGTATCATCTTCATCTTCGATATCAGCGTGGTATTGAGATACGCCATGTAGGTTGGGATATTCCTCCACCTTTTCCTGATAGCGTGGAGTATTGCCGTTATAATAAGGCCCGTCTGCTAAATCACCATTAGTACCGGCCATATTGTTATAACGGTCCGCATCAACTTGATTCATCATGAGAGCTTGTGAAGACGATTCCCGCATCCTTAAATTTGTAGAATTGCGGGGTTCTGAATATTCCCCATTTATCTCCCCTGGATAGTTATCTTGATAATTGCGGCCATTTTGGATTTGAAAATTATTGTTACGAGTCAATGGCCCAAGTGACGTGTGCGGTCTGTTTAACAAATGATCACGATTTGATCGTTGACGTGGCGTGTCTGCTGCAGGCATCATAAAATCTATTGCAGAAGATGGCCGACCCCGTGGAGAATTCACATAATTATAGTCTCTAATGCCATTAACATGTGTATGCGAGACGGAAACTGGTCTTTTGCTGATTAACAATCCATCACTAGAATCTAATTTCCGCGATCGAGGCCTTTTAAATTTATTGTCCGCGTGATGTAAACTTGACAAGCTGTCGACGTTACGTTGTCGTGAGCTTTCGATCAAATGATTGTGACGATTGTATGATTTATTATATGACGATAAATCTGGCTGACTTCGCGCGGCTAGTTTCATACGATGTAGGTCTCGATATCCATCTCTCGTACGACTTGAATCTTGATCCAAATAACCAGTTGATTGTTCGATCCAATCTGGTAGAAAATTCCTGGAAGAAAAAAGATAAAAGGGACTTAATGTTAATTCAAAATAATAGAATCATTTCGGAAATGAAATAATTTGGTATTTTTAGCATTGGGCACTGAGATTTGGTATTTTAAGCCTTGGGCACTGAGATTTGATATTTTAAGCATTGGACACAGAGAATAGATATTTTCAGCATTTGACATTGTCATTGAGATTTAATATTGTAAGCATCAGACACCAAGATTTGCATCTGGCTCTGATATTAGATATTTTCAGCAGTTGGCACTGAGATTTGATATTTTCAGCATAAGACATCAAGATTTAATAATTTCAGCAACGGGTACCAAAATCTGATATTTTCAGCATTGGGCACCATGACTTCGGTTCCAGCATATGGCACAATGATTTCGGTTCCATCATTGGGCACCACGATTTCTGTTCGAGCACCAAGATTTAATATTTCAGTTCATGATGTACGTACCCCCTGTCTAGATTATCAGGTAATCGAGAAGAACGATGATTATTTTCACCGTTAGAATGTATACCACTATCTCTTGTACTTGGTAGATGTCCAGCTTCACAGCTACTACCACTGGCACTTGATCGGAACGATTGACCACTACGTCTAGAAAATAAAACAATAAGTATTAATATCAATTGAGATTCATCACAAATAAAGATAAATTATGTAAGATTTAGATAAAGAGCTGGACGATCTTGCTATAATAGTTCGAAAATAGATAATGTAAAATGATTAATATTGAATACTTCATTCAAATTACTTTATTCTGAGCAAAGTTATAACTGTTCCATGATACGGCATACATTATTCTTTATAATAGCAACGATTATTGACAATCGAGACTTAGCCTTGATTATCCATTACAGAAGCAACGGGTCTTCGTTGGGTTGCTGACAAGGCTTTTTGTTAAAGTTCCAATTCATATTTTTAAGTTATATTTTTAAAATGTATTAAAATAAAACCCTAAAATAGATTGTATCTATAAACAGCCCTACCTTGTTAAAGAATAATCCTATTAATCCTATAATTCAGTATAGCCAGTTGAGAAATTGGCAAAAATATCATTTTCAACTTCAAATTCAAACGTTTGAAGATGGCCATTCCATGGAGGGGAATGGGAAGACAAGGGAGGTAATTGTGTTATTATTTCCTGTGTCACGGATTTTAATTCCTGTGAAATATGCCTATGATCATATAATAGTGAGTTGACAACCTTTTGAGCAAAAGACATAGAAATAATTGTTTTGACTTTCTTAGAAAATATGAAATTCCCGCTTTGACGGAAGATGAGTACCAATTTCTGATTGAAAGTACAAGTTATGAAAATTGATATGAATTATGAATGTAGGTGACTGTCCTTTTGTCTGTTCTTCAACTCACTGAAACTTTATTCAAATCAAATCACCAATTTCATATTACATTGCTTTCCCAAGCAATAAGGAACAATATTACCCCAGTGGTTGTCTCCCTCTAACCAGCCAAACTTTCCATTATTTTATATGAGAGAGTGAGAGATGGGGTTTAAAGTCCACTCGACACAAACTAGGTCATTTCTCGACTAACATATGGTTTAATTTTATTTCAATAATTCGCTTGCGCGTAGGGGTCTTTAGCAGTGGGGGAAAACTGGAGGACCTGGAGAAAACCCACTAGGTTGGACAGGAGACCTCACTCCTTGTCACGTACAACCGGGGATTCGAAACCACGACAGTTGACTCAATGACAGACTTTATGATACAGCACGCACATGCCAAACCATTCGGCCATTCACCCCCTCATTTTATATGAAATACAGAAAACGTTCTTTTTTTGTTTTTCTTCTAACTTTATTTTTGTTTGAAGTAATCATATGTTTCAATTGATGTATTTAAGACCAATGTTGTTACTAACAATATTTCAAGTTTTTTACTCTATCAGACTCTTAAAAAATGTTTATATCCAACAGACTAAAAAAACATACCATCACCATATTAAAGAACAAAAGTTTAACTATAACCACTGGACAATTAGCAAATTGACATAAAGCGAATAGGAACTCCACAAATTAAAAATGGCTAAACATGGGAGGGCTGTTTTAATTACTGGTAATAAACTAAAGAATAATACAAATCTTATAATACCAATTTTAAAGTCCCTGCAGCCACCTTGGCTAAATATCCTGGGTTTAAAGCCCCAGCAGCCACCCTGGCTAAATAACCCATGTTTGCATATTTTGCAGTAATTTCACCCAATTTATGGAGGTCTAAGTGCTAAAGGGATACTAATAAAAATAAAATATAGAAACCAGTTCCATAAAAAGGGTTACGATTTAAGCAAACCTTGAAATAAGAGCTGATTGGAGCTTAGCTTTAAACGATAACCAACGTCTGAAATATCATCCACACAACTAGGGTCATATCGGGACTAACATCTGGTATACTAACTTATATCATCCACAGACCCAAAATCTGCATAGATGAGAGAGAGGGCTTAACATCCACTCGCAACAAACTAGGTCATCTCAGGATTAACATATGGTTTAATAAATCGCTTTCGCATAGGGATCTTTAGTAGTGGGAATCGAAACCACACAAGTTGCCTCAATGCCAGACCTTATGATACAACGTGTACATGCAAAACATTCAACTAGCCCCCCCCATCCTATACATAACAGACCTTTGATCTGAAGTCCTTTTGGTCCCCCAACATCTAATCAGCAATATTGTACGAAAGTATTAATATCTCATAATTAGAGCAAATTTCATGACACCTCTTTAACATTAACACAGAGAGATAGAGTGAGAAATGGTGTTTAACGTCCATCATAAACTAGGTCATTTGCAGAATAAAATATTAGACAGACAATAAAATGAAAGTAGTGATTATATATATACGTACCGTGGATGATCTGAGTTAAGCGCCATCATTGTATGAGACATCTCACTGTTAAACTGATCCACAAACGTTCTTAATTTAATCAGTGATGACTGAAGATTATAGTGATCTGGATGACCTGTGGATGTATGCTTTAATATTTGCTGCAAAAATAATATTTTACTACATTATTTCATATCAATAAATATTTTGATGAATTATTTTATACAATAAATATGTTAATAAATTATCAACTATTTAAATACGTTTTATGGAACAGGAAATGAGTATGACATCATCACATGTACAGCCATCTTGTACTGGGTGATAATGACCTACCTGTAATAATAATGTATAACGAGGTATTCTTTGTAATGGCGCCATCATTAACGATAATATATCATTATTATCACAACTTCTACCTTTCTGGGCCTAAAAAATAAAAAAAAATAACAGAAAAAATGATGAAGAATATTCTATACTTAAATAACTGTCTTTTTCACTTTCTCAGAGAGAGGAAAATCGTAAACACCAGAGAAAACCCATGTGGACAAACAACCTACTTCTTGTCATCTCAAGACCATAATCAGGCCCTCAGTTCACAAATCATTCTCAGACTTAAGTTAAGAATTTGCTCATCTTTCAATCACTGTTTATGAGAGATATCTTTGATCCGGAAACACAAAACTGACACATAGTTTCTTATTGATGTATTTAATACATAAAACAATTAAAGTTGTTATAAAGGCTATATTTTAGATCAAATAAGGCGATTAAAATTGAGAAAATTCTTAAATCAAGTCTGAGAATGTTAAGTGAATTCGGGGCCAGGTGTCTACTCACCTTAATAAAGGCCTTAAAGTTTCTCGATTGAATGATGTGACGTCTCAAACAGCCAACAGACGCAGGAATATCAGCGATATATTCTCTATATATAGACATTATATTCTCCTGCAAACAAAACAAAAACATTCGTTATCATTTTTAAGAGGGAGGGAAATGGGGTTTTACGTCTACACGACACAAACTAGGTCATTTCGGGACTAATATGTGGTTCAATCTTATTTCAATAATTTGATTGTTCGTAAGGGGTCTTTAGTGGAATGAAACCGGAGGACCTGGAGAAAACCATGGTGTCCATGTGCTAACTATTCGGCCAACCAACCCACATTTTTTACGAGAGAGTGATCAGAGGAGAATTATACTGGGTGGGGTGAAAAGGGAGGATTAAATTGTTTGAATTTATCAAATCATAAGAGGTATACAATCTTAAGTCCAGAACATTGATTCTCAACCACAGTGTCACAAGAACCACTGGTCCAAAGGGTTCTGAAGTGATGGAATTGCAATCAAGTAAGTATTTTCACAGTAGTGCCAGTCAGTCCAGGAAGCAGATTTGATGTGAGCATAATCCTGAAAGTATCAAATATTTAAGCTACTGTGATAAGACCTGATAGTATTATATTTGTGCATAATTCTCGCTCTTGTGATAACTTGATTGACATTTTTGGGGGGATTAAGAGGATTGAATTCTGAAACATTTAATTGAAATAACAATATAAAAATCCACAATAATTGCCAGCATTGCAACTGCTTAACTAACCAAAATGATTTCTGACTTCTATGATAATCAAGTAAATTTGAATCCTTGTTGCAAGCTTACACATTAATCTTTCAAAGGATATTATTATGGAAAGGGAGATAAATCTACACATCATGATATATTAATTTATTGAAATTATAGTCCAGACCTACCTCTTCACTGTCGGTCATTCTAGAGAAGATATCTCCAATAGAAACATTCCAACCCCAGTAAGATACTCTCTCTTGTAATGTAGATAATATCTGACAGTGATGATCGTAAATCTGCCCGACATACGGGGGTATTAACACGCTTATCTCCCTTGCACTCAGATAATGACGTTCTTGTAACGGTGCCAAGTAATTATCTAAGATGGCCCAGATCTGTGAACAATAGTCTTTCTCTGATTGGATTAATTCTTCAATGGCTTGTAGTCTTGGTCCTGAATTATAAATTATTCAATTTTAATACAAATAAGATGTAAAAGACATAAAATATCTAGATGGATAAAAAGATTTCGATTCAGCCCAAAGATTTTTTGATGTTCAGAGAGAGAAAGAGGGAGAGAGGTATAAAGTCCACTCGACACAAACTGGGTCATTTCTATTTGTGCACTCGACACAAACTAGGTCATTTTGATAGTTCGGACCGTGGGGTAACAGCCGAGTCGGCTGCTAGTAAATGATATTCCCCACCAATCATCTTTGTTTCGGGGTTGTGTTATGAAATGATATCCAGTATTTAGTTTCTAGACCTACCTGTATCTGGATTATCAACTTGTGATATTTTACGTGGTGAATGATAACCCCGACCCTTGCTACTGTTTGATCTCATATCTATTTGCTGAAATAAAAAAAATCTTCATTTGTAGAGCGCCAATCTCGTTAAAATACAGATCTATATTTTTTGTAGTTTTTTTTATACTTTCGATGGCCTTTGATACATGAGGATCTGACCAGTTGTAGTGGAGGGTCACTTTAGGGGTCATACTAGTGACATTTGATTAACCAATCAGCTTTGATGTTTCTAGGGGGATACCCACAGTGCTGTGCATCGCACTCCAAGAATGCACCACAACAGACCACCTCATTGGCTAACCCCTCAGGTCAACTAGAACGTAGGTTATATAACAACTCTTCCAGATATTAGTGTAGTAAACACAAGAAAACGAAATGTTGAACTGTAAAAACAAAATGAAATAGGATCTGTGTTTTAATCAGATTGGTATAGCGCTATATATACGTGAAACAAGTTCAGTTCCATGCTATCCAATAACAAAATAAAAAATGTCAAATAGGTCTTCATTGACTAAGTCAAGGAAGTTGGAATGTTATTCCAAGAGAAGCAAGCAGATTTGAAAATGTTACTTGTCAGGCCCTGAGTTCAGCTCTGCTGACATGGGGATACCATATTCGTAAATCCCGAGAATATTTCTCTGGTTAGCAAGCCAGCGCATTAACCACTGAGCCATCATGCCCTAATTTATGGATGACCCCAGGTTGTATAATTGTGAAAACAGAAGTAGTAGTCCATCACCACCAGGACTATGTTACTCCCTGGTTGGTCCAAGCTACCCCATCACACCAAATGTCAGCCTTGGGACAGCTCCAGTGGAGCTACCAAATATAAACAGACAAACAAACGAAAGTCACAAATATTAGTATAGATATGTTGCCTCACCTGTTGCCATGGATGCGGATGCTCCTCGTCACTAGATTCAGATAAATTTAAATTCATACATTTTTCTTTTAACGCTTGAGATAAATTGAGACTTTTACACGCAATCGACGTCACATCTGAATCACCATTCATCAGCAAACTCTCTTTAGCTACAGACAGAAAAAAATTAAAATAAGTTAATAAGCTTCTTCCACCACAAACCTGTACTTTAAATCAAAAGGTCTGTTTTTGAGTCAAGTGGCGAGATTGTGATCCAACACCTGTACATGAGAAGGAGTTGGGTCACCTGCCTAACCCCATGGGTTTTCTCTGGGTCCTTTGATTTCCTCCTACATTCATAAAACAAATTAAAATAAATTTGAACCATGTGTAAATCCAGAAGTTTATAGGGAAATCAATGGTGGTCTGCATCCATAATCTAACACAACATTGAAGAGTTATTCCCCTTTAGTCTCCAGAAGACTAAAGTTTGAATAACTTTATACAATATAACAATAAAGCTAATTATAATATATCAACAACAATGAAATAGCTGAAAAGGGTAGACCTGATCCCATCACTAAGCTAAATTTTCCAACGCCGACACCCACGAATGAAGGGCGAAAGTTATTTTTAGTTTTTTACTCCCTTTCCCCCTTTGGCATATCATGGTGATTTTTGTTGACCTTTTGGTGTAGAATCAAAGGAAAGGGTTTGAAAATACATTTCCTGTCAGGTTTTGGTGAACATTCATGATTTTGAGGCAAGGGATAGAATATAATTCACTTTGCACGTAAGGGTCTTTAGCAGTGGGAGACAGACGGATGATCTGGAGAAAACACATGAGATTAGACAAGTGATCATACTTCTTATCAAGTATAAGCTTAGTATCGAAACCATACTATGATCTCAAGTTGCTATGTTAGACCATGCTGCCACTCAACTCCTCCAGGATACCAAAATAATAATATTTTTAAGGACTCTATGTAATCTAGCATAAGACCAATAAATATAAAACTTACAATGTGAAGAATGATTCATATCTTTATCTGGCCAAGGCGGTGGATTAGAGAACTCTAAATTACCATTAAACATTTGATTTCTGGAAAATAATCATAATTACATAAAAAAATACATGGTGGTGTTCACATAAAATACCCCATTGACAGATGGAATTCATGATAAGAGTAGGCTGAAAGATCTGCTGTCCAAGCAAATATTTCTCATAGCACATTATGACAGATACCCAGTTTTACAGACCCAGATACAGAAGAAATGTTATCAATTCAAAATTCTCGTCAAAAATATCTGTTGGTCATTCTAGTATTCTAGATCTGAAAGCAAATCTAGGTACCCTAAAAACCTCATCAATAGAGGAAAGTGAAGTTATTTATGGGTTTTGTGTGGTTTCACAAATACCTGATAATTCATATCGTCACTGTTAATATCTCAAATATTTTGTTTTACTCTGATTATTGTTCAGTTTGTATATGAGTCTGTAGTTCGATTGTATTTGAATAATATTATGCATCCAAACACCAATTATGTCTGGGGTCTTCGACTACCCCTTGTTGCCGACATCTTTTGTGCGACGTGTCCACACAATGCCTTAAGAATTTGATTACGAATGTATTATATTAAGATATATACCTGACAGTATCTGGTAGCGAGCCACATCGTACTAATTCATATAATAAATTATTATACTGTCTTTGTAACGTGTCTAATCTGTCCAATAAACCATCTCGTTCTGTTTCTAACGATTTCATCTTCTCTTCCATATCAACCTGTCGACTGGTTAGATTCTTTATCTGACCAACTACATCCGTCTGCCAAGCAAAAAACAATTAAGATATCAGATGTGAACATTTCACTCAAACAATACATAGAACTCAGTCGTCTAATGTGAGCATTTCATTCAAACAAGATATAGAACATAGTCTTTTATTGTGAACATTTTACACAAACAAGATACAGCACGTAGTCGTCTCTAATGTGGTTGGGTTGGATGGTTAGAATGGTTAGAAGGGAGAGAGAGAGAGAAATGGGGTTTAACGTCCACTCGATACAAACTAGGTCATTTTGGGACTAACTTATGGTTTGATTTTATTTCAATAATTCGTTTGCATATGGGATCTTTAGCCATTGAAAGAAACCAGAGAAAACCAAGGAGGATCAAAAACATGAATCATGACTCAATGACCAAGTACCTTGTCTGCCCCCAAAACGACTGGTCAGAGAAAAGCCTCACTGCTTTTTTATTTCTAAATGAGGATGGAGAAATCAAATGGCAGCTGGACTTCTTTCTTTTACTGTTTGTAAAAAGAGGGATAGGCCTTTTTTAACACAGTGTCATGAGGAATTCAGAAGTAAAGTGGATGCAGACCAGTGCCTCTTCTCAGTATGTCAAAGGCTTTATCCGCGAGGAAGGTTTTCCACCAAAAAAATTAAATAACGAGAGAGCGAAATAGGGTTTAACATCAGCTTGACACAAATTAGGTTATTTTGGAACTAACATATGGTTCAATATTATTTCAATAATTCGCTTGCGCATAGGGGTCTTTAGCAGTAGGAGTAAATCGGAGGACCCAGAGAAAACCCAAGAGGTTGGACAGGCAACCCTACTTCTTGTCAAATAAGATAAAACAAGAAAACTTAATGAAATAAAATGGAACTTACCTTTATAGAACTAACAGTAGTCTGTAACTGATTTATCTGTTCCTGTTGGCTGTCTTGAGTCTCAGTAACTTGGCGCCAATTGTTTTTATCTGTTGTCTGAGAATGGGATAACTCTGTCATCACTTCCACGAACCCCTGTTTTATCTCATGGACCATTTCTTGTACCTACAAAATATAAATAGAATGAAATAAAATGGAGTGTAACATCCTACTGTTCTGCTCTTATCAGGGCAAATGGAGACAGACATACACAATACAGTGTTACTATGAAGGAAATTTTGCCTCGACAATGGTACTCTGGTCTACTCTTATTTCCCATTCCTACTCTCAAGAGATCTTTTGTGCATACATGGTTGTTCGTATCATTCGAACGTCTATACATTTCCCTTGCCAAGTCCTCGATCCTGCACAGATGACAAGGGGGAACCACACTGGAAAAACCTGATGAACTCTCTCGGCCAACACCGCAATCGAACATTGAACCTCCAGGTTAGCGAGCAAACATCTTGTCCACTCCACTACCATGGGTCCCTTAATGTCTTATACTACAAGCACAAATCTCCATTCTGAGAAAAAACGTTTACTAAAATCTACAAATTAACTTCCAAATCAGAACACATGCATTTTCCCCATGTCAGACCTTTTCTGTGGAATAAACTAACAAAGTTAAATGAAACAATTAACATCTGTGGGCCGTTTAAAATTTAAAATGATTAGATTTGTATTTCAAAACTCTGATTTGTAAATAATCAGTGAATATAATAACCAACAGCACCGTCAAAACTGTTCTTCAATGACGATATTATCATGTCTACATTCCTACTTCAAAATCCTGTCAATAATCAGTGCCTATAATAACAACAGCGCCTTATAGAAACTGTACTTCAGTATTAACACACGTTATAAATGATGATATTATTATTATTATTATTAACCATCATCGAGTTATCCCATTTGGATGAAACACAAGAAAAATATTTCCCCATTATTACCTGTCTGTTAACGCCTGTGTACATGAAAAGTACGCAATGTTACAATGAAAGGTAAGCTATGTTACAATTACTTCCAGGTGTTATGTGTTAATTAACAAACAATTCCTGGAACTCACTTCAATAGTATCAATAGACACATGTTTATTATTGCTAATAGTTCACTGTGTGGTCAATTGGAGACCAATATATATATATATATATATATATATATGACCACTAATTTGAATATTTATTCTCAAAATTTGTTTTTTTTATTTGGGGGAAAAATTATTTATGTAGATTAGAACGTTTCTGCCATTCTGCTCTACAACCCCCTCTCCTGTAAATGAGGTTTATATACGTAAATATTAATTGAGACAAAGAAGGTAATGGTAAGAAAAGACTAAAACAATGAAAATCTAATCAAAAGTTCATAATTCATTTTAAATTTGTCATTTAACAAAGCAGAAATTCGGTGGTACCCTAAGCATATTCTCAGTTTGCTTGATGTATAGTCCAGTCCTGTTTCCGGTGGCATGGTACCCTAAGCATATATGCTTAGTTTATTTAATGGTACAGTACTAGTCCAGCCCTGTAGCCGCTACAGGATGCAATAGAAGGTCAGTGGTTTTATTTATAGTTGTTGTTTATTTTACAGACAGTAAAGTGGTTATAAGTAGCATCTGGTTTTTATATGTATATAAAGATCTAACTCCTGGTGTATATATATAAACAGTGGAAATATTATATATAGATTTAGATTATACTGTCTGTATACTCCTTTACAAATAGTAAGATCATACCCTTTGTATATGTTAACAGTGTAAAGTTAATACAGACCCAATAAGGTTATAAAATAAAGGGAGGAGCTTCTTATTTTAACCAAACCAACTCATGTATAAAATAATTCTGGTTATAATATAGAAGAAACAGACCTATATGAGCATTTAAAACACAAGTTATAAAATGATTCTGGTTATAGAAGAAACACAGAAAGAGAGAGAGAGAGAGAAATAGAGAGAGAGAGATAGAGAGAGAGAGAGATAGAGAGAGAGAGAGAGAGATGGGGTTTAACGGCCACTTAATGACACAAACTAGGTTATTTCGGAACTAACATATGGTCCAATTTTATTTCAATAAATCACTTGCCTGTAGGGGTCTTAAGCAGTGGAAGAAAACCAGAGTACCTCACGAGGTTGGACAGGTGACCCTTCTCCTTGTCACGTACAACTGGGGAATCAAAACCACGCTAGTTGACCCAATGATAGACCTTATGATACAGCATGCACATGCTAACCATTCGGCCATCCAAACCACCCATAATACTAAGAAATGAAATGAAATGGGGTTTAACGTCCTACTCTTTTGCACCTAACCTGGGCTAATGGAAGACGGGCATACGCCATACAGTGTGCTATGAGGGAAATTTTGCCTGGGCAGCGGCGCTACGGCCTACTCTTATTTTGAATTCCAACTGCCAAGGGATCTTTTACGTGCACTCCAATATGTACACGGGACCTCGGTTTTTCGTCCCATCCGAACGACTAGGCAGCTGTCCTTGTCAGGCCCTCCTTCTGTATCACTGACAAGGGGAAATCACGCCGGAAAATCGAGATGAACTTTCTCGGCTAGCGAACCAGCGCCTTATCCACTTAGCCACCGTGATCCCCCCATAATACTAAGAGAGTTAACATTAAAACAATACATTTTACTTTTGTAATATATGTAAATTATTTGGCTGTTATAAATTTCACATAAATACCTCAAACTTTCATCTCATAGTACTTTGCAATTTATTCTCACCTCTAACGTGGAACCAGACATGAAAATCACAATGCACTCTCTCCGCCACTAATTGGATATCGAACCTCGGAAATCCTTGTTCCATCCAAAAAAGGTCAGAAGGTTAAAATGAATGGGAAAGCCCAGAAGCAAGAACAATAAAAAAAATCACAATCCCTTTATTTATTTTCCCAGCAGAAACAGAAACAGAACTGTACTAACAGGAACCATTTCACAGACAAATGCCGTTTATCACCGAAGTCAGGTGGTTTTTTCTACTAAACATAGACCAAAAGTTAAACAGGAACCATTTCACAGATGAACACTGTTGTTTTTTTTCTAGTGCACAGACCAGAAGTTAAAGAGGAATCATGTCACAGACAAACGTAGTTAATCACCAGAGTCAGGTGGCATTTCAACTAAACATAGACCAGAAGTTAATAGAGGTTAAACTATAAAACTAGGTTTTCATTTAGAAATGAATTAAATCCTGAGTTATGTTCTACCAACGGGTGCCAGATATATTTGTTTAAGAATAAAATTATACCGTCTGTCTCAGCATTTATTTCTAATGTAATGATAATTCAAGATGTCTGATTAACAGTGAATTACTTCAACTGCCAGCACACGCAACTTGACGTTTAGTTTGTGAATATAAAATATGAGCATCCCAAGCCGTTTAGTAATTATTCCACACATCGTTTTATAGTAGCGAAATGAAATGGGGTTTAAAGTGCTACTTTTCTTGTTAACTTGACTTATTTTTAAAGCAAGAGATCATTTCGCCTAGATGAAATTATCATTTTATGTTCTTTAAAATCCAACCATAAACTCTGAAAGCAAATCCATACTAAACACTATTCCTCGCCACCACTGACAAACATGGAAAACTCTGAGGAACTTTCTCTGCAAACTAACAGTGGAATCATGCAATTGCTCCTGGTTCATGAGTCAGTGTAAGGGCTGGGACATTACCATTTAAATGTAATCATTGCAATTACTTTCACATTTTAGCAATGTAATCAATTACCATTACCGATTAGGCTACTTTATGCCTATATAAATAAAAAACTTTTTTCATGGACATTAAATAGACAACCTTAATTTTCGGCCATGGAGCACTCACCAATCCATCACGCCTCCAAATAGTATCCAAAAAAACCCAGGCACTTCCATGTAATCCTCGCAGGAATCAAACCAGAACCCTAGAATAATCCTGTAGATATTTCACCCCTAGCTTAAAATCCTCACATACACACAATAAGATTTTCAAGGTGAAATGAAGATTTTGACCCCAACACCCCTGGAGAGGCATATAGAACTATTTCATTACATCAATAATTAAAGTAATCATTTATTAATTGAAAACATTAGCACCCTATATAATTCTCCTATGGTGGTTTACGTGTAATATGTGTAATTGATATATAACTACAGTATGTAACGTTACGCTGTATCATCAATGGTATTTCAGGAATTCTCACCACATGTTTGAGAACAGCAATACTCGGTAATCAAAGTTCATTTAGTATAATTATCTGTAAACACTGTTTAATAGTTAGTTGCTGTAGGCAGGATGTAATGAAAAATAAAAAAAACACCAACACACTTCAGCAGATAATATTTCATATTTAAAATTATCTAAGAAATGGGCATTACGTACATACATCAAGTGTAATACTGCTCAGTACTTGCTGTGCAGGCAACATCAGCATCATATGTCCCAAGATTTCCTACAATTTTCTTAATCTCTTTAATCCACCAAAATTTGATTGCCAAGGCATTGGCTTTATATATGTTTTTGGCTTTTGAGATCTTAATCAAATTTTGTGGCAACTACATGTAACTGAAACCCCTTAGATATACATGTAGAATATTGTTTGAATGAATGTATTGTAAATCGAATTTGTTGGAACTACCTGAAGTTGAAATTTGGTGGCAACTGCATGTAACTGAAAACCCTTAGATATACATGTAGTATATTGTTTGTATGAATGAATTGTGTATGTACATGTATTATTTAATGTATATGTATGCATGCTGTCCTTAATGGACACTTTGATGCAATAAACATCTTATCTTATGTTGTACAATATGGATGATTAACAGTTACAGGTCCACCACTCAAATTGTGTGAATGTAGTTTGATTTTCAAAAAGAATAGTGCGCTCGTTTTTTTTCTGGTTCACTGATATGATATATGAGAGAGAGAAACTGGGTTTAACGTTCACTCGACTCAAACTAGGTCATTTCGGGACTAACATGGTTTCATTTTATTTCAATAACTCGCTTGTACGTAGGGGTCTTTCGCAGTGGGAGGAAACTGGAGTACCCGGAGAAAACCCATGAGGCTGGACAGGCGACCATACTCCTTGCCACGTACAACCGGAGATTCGAAACCACGCCAGTTGGCTCGAAGCCAGGCTTTATGACACAGTGCACGCACGCTAACCATTCGGCAATCCAACCCCCCATATTATATAAAGAAAGTATGACCAACTATTGGACAACAAACTGGCAGTGTCTCTGTAAACAGGTTTTCCAGATCTTTGAACCAAATAATATATTGTTTTAAACACTATACAAGTGGAATTTGACTTACATTGTGTTGTACACCTGTTTCTAACATTAACAACTGAACAAGATTCTAATTCATCAACCATATCATCAACACAGAAACCATTCTTGGCACAGTAACTTTCAACATATCATCATCACAGAACCATTCCTGGCACCGTAACTTTCAACATATCATCAGCTGAGAACCATGGCTCTCACAGCAACTACATTATTCTCTATCCAAGACACATATTCTATTCTATTATGTCTTCACAGAACTCTTAATATATCATCCCCTCACAAAAGCATTCCTGGCACAGTTGCTACGAATTCTATCATGGGCCATCCTAGCTACGGTACATATTCTACCATAAGATGCATATGAATTTTGACATTTCAAAGTTAAAGGCGCAGTATTATTTAATCAACACATTTAGTATTGTATACATTTTTTGTCATTATGCTATATCATTTTCACAGCATCATTCCTGACACCCTACATTTCTTAACATATATCAAAAGCCCAGAAAAAAAAGTTCACTATTCAAACAGGAATAATTTTAAAGGGCCAATCCCGATAAGATTTTTGAGAATAAAACTGCTTTATTTTGTGTTAAAATCCCTTAAAATCCTCTACCTTAGGGCCGGGCAACTAACTCAATTTATGTGATATGTTTTAAAACAACTTAAATCTGGAAAAGACGACCAGTGCCCTAAGCTGTATTATGAGGTGTCTGGATGGAACCGAGCTTTTATTTTATAAAAATAATGTGTAGGTGAAGTTAACCTTTCGTTACCCAGCACAACACATGGGCCATTCATTGTATAGACCCCTAAAGGAACGGAATTTGATTATTAGGTCACCCAATGAAAAAATTGACCCGAAATCTTAAAAGGGTTACGTGTCAGGATAAGCAGTTTTGGTGTTCACGTCCGAACGACTCAATATTTTCAGCTGAAATTTTGAGACATAAATACAGCATTCCTCTATATTTTGGCGTTTAAATTTCATACCTACTCAGACTTTTATTTTTGAAACCATGTTCAAATCGGGATTGTCCCTTTAAAAATTCTACCTATACTATTAACATTTTGCAAATCATACAATATGGATCGATGTTAAACAACTTGACTCCAAGTTCCAAGTCCATCCCTCAACTAGTGTTAACATGGTAGGAATTTTAAGAAATAATGACAAATCATATTTTGTAGGATCGAAAAGTCACATCATACTCAAATCTACCACATATTCTATCATGTATGAATTTTGACATTTCTAACAAAATGGGGCTACATTATAAAATCAATATACCTAATATAAATGAAATACGTGCAGATAATCGACTAAAAACCTACCCTTTTCCATGTACTGATGGCTTCAACCATTAGAAAATAATAATCTTAGTTCCTGATTCAAAATATTAAAGCAAGATTCAAAACGTCCAAGTAACAATCAACAAGGGTTTTTCTAATTCCATGTTTATCCAATTTTATCCACAAATCAAATCGGTAAATAAAATAGTCTTGTCAGAAATACTTAACGCTTAAAGTTTCTTATTCCAAGTCCATTAAATAATGTAGCCTATCTGCAGGGGCGTGGTGAGAATGAGTTCATGAGTAGCCATACTCATGCGCCAAAAAGTTTTTGCGCCAAAATCACAATCAAATTACTCAAAAAATGAAAAACATTTGTAAGTGGAAAAATTGTTTCATCTGACCCAATTAAAAAAATTTTGAAAGAGTCAAGTTGGAAAATTTAATCATATTTTATTACCGTATTTCTTGTCTCGGATTGCTGGAGATTGCGTTTCTGGGCTTCTAATTTTCGAAATTTTCCCGGGGAAGGGCCCCCCGGACACCCCACCGCGGGCTCGCGCCTTCGGCGCTCGCGGTGGCCGGCTTCGCCAGCCACAGCTCCGCGGTCAGTAAAAGGGTTTTTGTGCCAAAATCGTTTTTGTTACTCATAATTTCTTCTCAATAATTGCCCTCACCACGCCCCTGCCTATCTGTGGAATATTGAAGATGGTCTTGCAAAAGACACTTGATGCTCCAAGATTTTTTAGTCTAAGTAGAATCATTAATATGGAAGCCAATAACCTGTTTTTTTTAAGGTAAACTTGTTGGCAACATATCCAATTTTTATCAGTCAATCTTCTTAGTTTAACCATCTATCTATTTTTAATAGCTATATTTATCTCCAAACAACCTCTACCAGCTTGATGGAGAAAATTAACATTTACTGTTTCAAATCAGAATGAGATAAAAAAAAAAAAAGAGGTTGTGTTGTACAGATTTAAAAATTCAAAATACAGGGCGCAAGTGAAATGAAATGGGGTTTAACGTCCTACTGGGCTGATGAAGTCCAGCATACGGCATACAGTTTGTTATGAGGGAAATTTTGCCTGGACAGCAGCACTACTCTTATACCATATTCCACCTGTCAACTGGGCGTCTAGTACTTTATACGCACAAATCATGAGGTGATGTGGTTGCGATTCCCTGCTTGTCATGAATGAGGTTTCCTCCCAGACACAAATTTGAAAGTTTGAAGTCAATGTGCTCGGGAACGTGCTAAGTGATGTATTTGCTCTCTCCCACCTTCCCCCACCAGGCATGCCCATGGCATCTATCAAATATTCCTAGTTAAAGAAGTAAGTAAATAATGTATTGGTAGCTATCAACGACCAGACCACCTGGTGTTGATCACATGTTTTACTACTCGACAGGAATACTGACCAATGGTCAACTTCTATTTCAATTAACGTGATTTCCTACACGTCTGTTTATTTATCTTGTTAAAAGCCAATAATTCTTTACAATAACTTCCGACAGAAAAATATGTTTATAATTCATAACAGGCTGGTCAAAACATTTCTTATTCATGTAGCTGAGAACAACCCAGACTGTCTTCATTAGCCAAATCAGAGCAGAAGAGTAGAACATTAAATCTCATTTTATTTCAGCTGAGAACAAATCACAATCAAGGTTCTGATACCAAATGGGGTACAGACAAAACCTAAAAAATCCTTCCTAAGTCACTGGTAGGTGACTAATAATGCTGTTTTCAAATCACTTGATATCTAATTAAACATTTTAACATTTCTTCCTGCTCCCCTCACAGCTCCATCCAACAAAATCTTACACACATCACTGTCTTGTGGTTTGTTGTTTTTTTTACAGGTGAGATTTCCTGATATGATTACAAAACTTAAAGATAAATTAAATCTGCCTATTGCAGGTCTTTATTTAGGCCTGAAATGACATTAATTAATATAAGCCAAAAATCAACTCTCAATGCCATCAGATACTCAAGATATTAAGTAGATTAGAATGGTTCAGCCATTTAATGATTGAATTTAAAAATGGAGAAGCGAGACTAAGCCTCAAATATACCAGTACCATGGTTACGATAATAAACAATCAATACACACATCTTGTCAAAACTACAATCGATCCCTGGTTTGAGCATATGTGGCATGGAGATAGGGGCGCCTTCTCAACGTCGTGGGTTTCCTCCGGGCACTCCGGTTTCCTCCCACTGCTAAAGACCCCTACGTGCAAGCGAATTATTGAAATAAAATTAAAACCATATGTTAGTCCCAAAATGACCTAGTTTGTGTCGAGTGGACGTTAAACCCCATTTCTCTCTATTTCTCTCAAAACTACAAACAGTGATAACTTGGCTCAAAATAAAGTAATTGGACTGAAATTTTCAATATATTCATTGTGCATTAGGCTACCTATTTTTGAACTATTATAGCAAGAATGACCATTTCTTTATATAATTCTTACATAATGTATCTTTAACAATTTACCACAAGATTACCTGATACGATTACAAAAACGTAACTATTTCTATTTTTACATGTTTATTATTTCCTGGCAGATGTCATAATATAAGTAGATGAAAGGTTTCAAGTGGATACATCTTACATCTCAGATCATATTGGATGAGAATAGGTACATCCTTTTTAAGATGATGGCACTCAGGTAAACATATGCTACTTAGCTCTACAGTAATATATTTCAAGCAGAGAAAGAGAGAAATGGACTTTAACGTCCACTTGACACAAACTAGGTCATTTCGGGACTAACATATGATTAAATTTATTTCAATAATTTGCCTGTACGTAGGAGTCTTTAACAGTGGGAGGGAACCGGAAGACCTGGAGAAAACCCACGAGGCTGAACAGGCCAGATGACTCAATGACAGGCTTAACAGGAGCTAAACATTCAGCCATCCAATCCCCCATTCCAAGCAATGTCTAACACCTTGTACCTCTTCTTTCTCATGAAGGTCGCCCTCGGGTAAACCTTTTATACATGTGGTACTTAGCTCTACAGTAAAATGGAGACACACTGGCTAAGTGAGTAAGAGGTTGGCTCACTAACTTGGAGGTCCCTGCCTTGGCTGAGAAAGTTCATCGGAATTTTACGGCGTGATTCCACCTTGTCAGTGATGCAGGATAGAGCCAATAGAGGGACCTGGCAATGGACAGCGTATAGTCGTTCCGTTGGGATGAATCACCCATGGTCCCTTTACACATTGATGATGACATCAATGTAAAAGATCCCTTGTCAGTTGGATTTCTTTATAAGAGTAGGCCATAGTGCCAAAGTCCAGTCAAAATTCCCCTCATAGCAGACTGTATGGCGTAAGCCCGTCATCTTAGCTCATTAGGATGTTAAACCCCATTTCATTTTATTTTTTACTGACTAAGAGAGAGAAACAAATGGGGTTTTAAAGTCCACTCAACACAAACTAGGTCATTTTGGGACTAACACATGGTTCAATTTAGGGGTCTTTAGCAGTGGGAGGAAACCTGAGGACCCAGAGAAAACGCACAAGGCTAGACAGGTGACCCTACTCCTCTTCATGTACAAGCATGTAATCAAAACCACGCCAGCTGAATCAATAACAGACATTATAATAGCTATGAACCAGGTAGTCATACACATCATGCTGTTGGCAGTATCTTTAGCATTGTCATGTACAATACATATTTAGGCCTACCTCAACATTAACTCCTGGCATCATTGATGATAATTCATATCTTGATTTTAACCATATATCTAATTCACAAAAATGTCTCAAATCTACAAAGAGTTATTCTAGATTCCAAATTCTACCACACAAATTTTGTTTTGATATAAATATCACAATTTTAAACAACTTTCCAGATTTCTAAACTTTTTATTGTGTCATCTATCAACAGTCATACTTCTGGCCAGTACTACCTATACTTGATCTATTTTTTTAAGATGGTGACAGTCTAATATCAGAAGTCTCTCTTTCTAATTTAATCAATGTCTGTTGGATGTCCTGATGCTTCGGAACAATTCACATTCTGTTTCACAGAACCTTATTCAAGATTTATAAATTCTGACACACTTAAGTTTTTTAATGTGGTACATCTACCAACAGTCTGACCAGTACTATTAAAAATTTGATGTAGATGTTAGTTGTTATCTGTATTTTCATATATCTCAAGTATACAGGTCACAATTCTATTGAATACAATTACTGCTTATACTGAGTGACGTTTCTACTAGTTTTTTTCTAGTCATTCTCAGGCAAAGTAGTGGAAACGTTGCTCAGTAATAAGCAGTAATTGTACTCCATAGAAATGTGATCTGTAGACTCTAGTTCAATTACTAAAATACAATTGAAACAATTCATATTATATCTAAAGTCTCTCTAACTTATTCTGTTGTTTAAAGAACACCTCACCTTCTATTATAAAGTATACTTTTTTCACACACAAGTTTTTTGTTACTGTGAGATATATCTATCAACAGTCCTCACTCTGACCATTACTACTTGATCTATAGACCTTATTCCTTATCTCTCTATTATCCTAAGTTAGCAGAGCCTGAGAGGCAAGATGGTTGCAGGTAAACTAACATACAAACCACATGTTTCTATTCTAAATATACCTAAAGGCAAGAAACTATCGCCAAGGTGGCAAAAAAGTGAATGCTTTGTGCTAAATAAATTACTGGCAGATTCAGAATTTCATTTCATTGATGCAAATTACAATAAATTAGAAAAAAAGACCACAATTTGCTCTAATTCTGAAATGCTTTCATTCACTTTCAAAGAATATTGATGTCCCTGCTTGAACAATACTCAATGGTCAAAACAAATTGAAGTTTTGTTCGTCCGGAACAGGTATTAAATTTGTCTACTCATTTCTTGGAGGATATAAAAATAACTTAAAAACATAGGTTGCCAAGCAGCGAAACATACGTCCACTGCAGCTAAATCGTCCGAGCGGGCGACAAGTGTTGTCACATATTTATTCTTTTATAGGTAACAAGAGTTGGGCACAACATCACATGTAGTCCAACTCACTCTGAAAACATCAGATCCTGGTAAATAATTCGGAAAATTGCTAAAATCTGGCAAACACAGAGAAACTTGGCACCAATTCTATCAAATGCCTGATGTGTTTTATCTCAGCAGAATAAAAAGTTGTAAAGCTGTTCTACATGACGTCAGTTTAACATGATATGCTCTAGCTAAATCTATTGTATTACAGAGTACCGTTAAAATCAAAACCATATCCTCTAAAAACATGATATTTTTATCAGAACAGATGTCAATACTCTCTAAAAACATGATATTATTATCAGAACATGTGTCCTTATCCTCTAAAAACATTATCAGAACATATGCCCATATCCTCCAAAAATATGATATTATTATATTTTTATTTTTAATGGATGTTTATATTAGTGTCTCTAATTTTCTTTTTCATTTTATTTGTTGATTTGTCATTATTTCAAAGATAGTTTACCAGGCAAAGAAACATACATTCACATACACTTCCGTGAAACTACATGTACAACTCAACCAATGCAAATAACTCAAAAATAATTATCATGATTTGTTGGAAATGTAATTCAATGCAATTAAAAACTGGAATAAAACAAACATTCATCTACAGAAGATCAGTTGTTAATTTATGATGTTTAAGAGTTTACTATATAGTTTCGTAAAAGTAAACAAGGGTAGAAGTTAATATCAGACATTGCTGAGGTTGCAACACCGGTGAGAAATCTTTGTAGATCTGAGGTGTGAAACTTTTGTATCAACCACTTCAACCCAAACCGTCAAGAGCTTATGGCGATCGCGTGTTCAGTGTTTTTGCACCAACCCTATGAAAATCCTTGCCTGGTTACTTGAGGTCTATTTTGAAATTTGATATCTTTTTCAATGCTTTTTAAAAACATACCTTTTTCGAAAATGCTATTCAACATAATGCTTATGTCTAGTGACCAATTATTATTTTTAAATGCTTATAAATGTTACATACAGCGGTTTGAGATTTTTTAATGATTGTGTATAACATATTTATACATTTATCAAATGACAATTTTGAACATTTATACTATAAATGTTCAAAATTGTCATTTGATAAATGTAGTATTCTAATTTTACACAGGACCTCTGTTTTTTGTCACATCTGAATAAGATGCTGTTCCTGGTCAAGCTCTTCCGGCGTGATTTCCCCTTGTCAGTGATACAGGAGGGCCTGACAAGGACAGCTGCCTAGTCGTTCGGGTGGGATGAAAACCGAGGTCCCGTGTATACATTGGAGTGCACGTAAAAGATCCCTTGGCAGTTGGAATTCGATATAAGAGTAGGCCGTAGAGCCGCTGCCCAGGCAAAATTTCCCTCATAGCACACTGTATGGCGTATGCCCGTCTTCCATTAGCCAAGGTTAGGTGCATAAGAGTAGCACGTTAAACCCCATTTCATTTCATTTCATTTCATTTCTTGTCAGGCTCTGAGTTTTGCACCATTGACAAGGGGTAACCACTCTGAAGCATCATGTGGAATACGGACACAGATCACTATATATTTCTACGCCAATACCGTCAAATTGTAGGGCCAAGTTATTTTTAGTCTCTCTCCCTTTCCCTTTTTCCCCCTTTTGCGTGGCGATTTTTGTTTACTTTTTGGTGTAGAATCGAAGAAAAGGGTTTGAAAATAATTTTCTGCCAGGTTTTGGTGAATATTCATGATTTTGAGGTGGAAGGATACAAGGGTTGTGAGCTTGGTTACGTTGAAAGGGAGGGCCAAAAATTGCCTGATTATATAGCTGTCTCTACTTCCAGCTTGTGTATCTCAAGTTTTTCATGAAGAACCTCATACATGCTTTTCTACCCAACGAATATTTGGGAAAAAGTTACAGTTGGTCTAAGAGACGAGAATTTACATTGAAGTCAATGGGGAAATAATTAGTGATCTGTGGCCATAGGAAGAATATAATAAATGTCAACTTACCAAAGCAAGTTGTTCAGCCAATCCATTTTCTGTTATGGCTTCCATATTGTCTATAAAAACAAAATTAGGGTTTAAATGTACATCAACTTATATATCAGATTTATAAAATAACAAATAAACATACACAATGTTCAACATATATATTGTTTACCGCAAATCAAATTAACTGCATGTTATTGTAATAAAATATGTAAACGTTTTACAGACAGAAACAAGGCTGTATATTCCCCATCTCAAAAAAACTAATAAAATATACTACGGCCAACCTTTCAGTGTGAAAAAATGTCATTTATTAAATTATTATACAAAAGACTTTAAAATTCTAAGTAAAAGCATATAAATGATGTTATTTTTAATGAAATATAAAATAATTGTTGGGCTACAAGGGGCTACTAAAGAAGTTAATTTTCTCATAGTTTGAGCCCATTTTTTAGTTCCGGGGTCCTTTTTAATATTAGTCTTGAATTTTACGTCATTTTTGATGAAATGGCCGATTTCCATACAATGAATTTGTGCGGAAACCAAACATCAGGCTATTCGTTAGAAAGCACCTTTAACAGTCAGATTTTCAAAAACGTTTCTTACAATCCACAACTTTCTCAAATATGTTGGAAAACAAATTCAGGATTTGGTAGACTATCAACATTATGCACGGTAACCCGAGGTATTATTTAATCTCAGTATCTAGCACTAATTTCTTTCACATTCATTTAATATCAAATCATTGTTTATAAATTCGTAAAAATCATTTAAAATCACCAATATTCATCTAATTGTTGACAAACTATTCAGGCTTATTTATTGGTTCGTTTCTGGAGTTTAAAGGTGATATCGTAGACAATAAGGCTTGCTTAGGCGCATTGCCACTTTTAATCTTTAAAATTCTTGGCATTCATGGTTGATCCTATCCCTAACTAAAAGGGAGTCAGGTCAACCATGAGCGAGGAAGTTTTAATTGAAATTAAATCACTTTGTTACAAATTTTATCCCGAATGGTTTGATTTAATCCCTAGAACTTTTAATTGGGATAAATCCAGTCAAACACACAATGAGCTAGTTATTTTCTCACCTGTATTAATTGGCAATAAATTCCTTCTCAAGACAATATATCTAATATTCCACAGACAGAAATCTTGGTGATAAAACTAAACCATTATTAAAATCTGTCAGACTGACCCACCGGTGTGTACGAGGTCAAGGTAACTAATACTAACTAATAACTACACCTTGTTGTTGTGGAGATTAATGTCAGCTTCAGACCAGGGTGATATCGCAGGTAAAAACTAATTAACATGAAAGAACAAAGCTAATCCATCCGAAAAATACAATGCAAGTGTAATCCACTAAAGGCCAAATCAAGTTGATTTTTTGTTCTTCACAAACACTTTTGTAAAATACAATCCATCAGGACATTGGAAAGTCTAATCTTCTCCAAGGCAACACCAGTTTGATTTTTGGTTCTTCCAGGAAACCTGAAAACCTTTTCCGTCTTATTCCTTTGAGAAAAAATCAAAACCATAAAATAAGTCTAATTCTTTAACTTTAATCATAAAGGCAACACCAGTTTGATTTTTGATTCTTCCAGGAAAACTTGTTAAACTTTCCGTTTTATTCCTTTGAGAAAAAATAAAAATCCAAGTTCTTGGTTGAACTGTTCAGCAGCTTTTATTTTTCAAATATCTACGTTTTGAAATTTCAACAAAAAAAATCACCCACAAAAACTGAGTGGGCTATTTATTGATCAATAATGCAAGAAACTAAAATATTTTATACGTTTGGCCTAAATCTGTCTTAAACACCAGTTGTCTTTTTCAATCTATCAGCTGTGACAAATTCCTCAATGATTCTAGAACCAGCCCCAAATGATTGTTGTCACCTCGACTATTATGTTAAGTGGATTATGATAATCTCACTAAACACTGTTTTTGTTTATCCACTCTGGTGTAACAAATTCCTAAATGATCAGCTGAAAACAGGCTGTTGTGTTTAATTTGTTGTTAATCTCACTATCTATAACACAGTCTTTTGTTTTTATATTTTCTCTCTGGTGTAACAAATTCCTAAATGATCTGCTGAAAACAGGCTGTTTTATTTAATTAGTTGATAATCTCACTATAACACAGGCTTTTGTTTTTACATTTTCTCTGGTGTAACAAATTCCTAAAACAAGCTTCTGTATTTTGGTTGTTGAAGTTGTCACTAGTAGAGTTAATTCTGTTAATCTGTTTAGTTTCAGTGATTATCAGAAGATTAGTGATCAGTTATTATCACCCCACCTAGTTGAAGATGACACCATATATATCAGGAGTAGAGTTAACTTGGTTAAAGATAGTTCACTCTATTTATAACACGAAGACAATCTCTAAGTCTCTACACTTGACCTTCTTCATAAGATTTTTATATCACAACTTAGTCCAAGGTTTCTCAATCCCCACAGCAACTGTTTCTTATGTAAACCCTGATAAACTTAAAGAATCTTATTCATTTTCAACTTGGTCCAAGGTTTCTCAATCCCCACAGCAACTGTTTTTTATATGTAAACCCTGATAAACTTAAAGAATCTTATTCATTTTCAACTTTTTAGTCAAAAAAAGGAAAATAACTTTGGTCTGAAAACTGCACGAATCCCACAAAAAGCATATACAGTCTCCGACACACATTATCACATGTTCTATAAATTGTAAATATACTCTGCCAAGAGCATGACATCTACCATTGCTTTCAGCTGTTGGTAGGAGGTGTGGTGTCAGGTACTCTAGTAATCATACCCCATCCTCATACATAGCACATTATTCTGAACTTCCAACATATACTGAGCGCCATGGAAAACGCATCAGTTAGTTTTTCGTATAACAAAATGATCCTGTAAACATATCTTATTTATTTTGCTTCTTATTGTGAACAATATTCAAATGGAAACACATCAATAACAACACATTGGTACACTTATGGATGTTTCATCTGTAATCAACGGTACAAGATCAGAGGGGTCAAAACCTAAAGTATGACACAGATGTCAGTAGCGTGTGTGTCCTCCACAGGCTGTTACACACGCTGTGCAGTGACGTCGCATGGAATTAGCCAATGTTTGAAAGAAGGTCTGGGGCAAATTGTTTCATTCTTGGTGTACATCTGTGGTCTCCGATACAGACGGTGTGCAATCTCATTCCAAACATGTATTATCGGTGCCATGTCCGGAAGACATTGATGTTGTTAGCAGCCAGGTAGTCCTGAAGTTGTGGGTGCGCTCGAAACATCGGAGCAACAATTGGTTGCAAGACATCATCACGGTAGGCTACAGCATTAACGCGACCCCTGCGAATGTGTAGGGGGGTCCGGTGATGAAATGTGAAGCCTCCCCACACCATTGCACTTCCCCCACCCCATAGCTCCGTTTCGAATACGCAGCAGTCTTCAAGATGTCTCCACACACATTGACGGCCATCAGCGTGATAAAGATGAAAGCGACTCTCATCACTGAAGGGCACACTTTGCCAGTCTACTCTTCTCCATGTCTGGTGTCCTTGAGCCCATATCAAACGCCGCTGACGATCCCTGAGGATAGCTCCAACATAAGGTCGTCGTGCACAGAGTCCTCCTTCTCTTAGATGGCGTCTTATGGTGTTGGCACTTACTGGTCCATGTCTTCCGACGACTGCTGCACCTGTTCGATGTGCTGGGCGGAATCTGTCACTCAGATGAGTGACCCGGATGTAGTGGTCTTGAGCCTGGATTGTATCGCGTTGTGGACCAGGACGTTGACGGTCACATGTTGATCCAGTAACTCGAACACGTTCCACCAACCTTACAATAGTGGACTGATGACAATTGAAGTAAATGGCAATAGCACGTGTAGACATGCCAGCCCTGGACATTCCCATGGCTTCATTCCGTTGATTTTCAGTAAGTCTCGGCATCTCTAGCTCGATTCCTTCACAGGTTCAACAACAAATTATGACAGATTGACGTTTCACAGTTCATGTACTGCACATTAAGTTGAAAACATGCTTTTAAAGGGCTCACACACAATGCTGCACGTGCATATTGGGGTTTTTTGTGCACACAGGCCGATATTTTTTGTGTTTGGGAGCATTGTGTGAAACAATAGTTCATAGTATTGCATAATATTATACATACAAAACCACCTAGTAATAAAATATTTGGGAAAAAAAGTGATGCGTTTTCCATGGCGCTCAGTATAAAAAAGAAAGAGTAATCAAACCGATCCTCATACATAGCACATTATTCTGAACTTCCAACATAAAATAAGTGACAACACATATCAATACCATATATCTGGACTAGATGGTATCAGATGTTCTAGTAAGAGTAAGCATACCCTGTCTCATATACAACACCTGTCTCTATACATAGGTAAAATAAAGGAGAAAACAGTCTACCTGTAATCTACAGTGTACAGGTGATCTCATGTCTACCTATTTATAACACAAGGTTTTTAATCATGTCTAGTGGTGATAGCTTTAGGGTGTTTCTCATAATTATATACTGATAAACCAAAGCTAAATCACTAAAACACTTAATATTAGATGAGAACACAATTCAACACGTTATATAAAAATACTCTAAAGCTTTTATTATATCGGGCCTCGTTCACATAACATTCTCAGGCTCAATGGGAGATAGGTTGAGACTTGACACAAACTAGGTCGTTTTGGGACTAACACATACATGTTTCAATTATTTCAATAATTCACATTGTAACTAACATATGGTACAGTTTGTTTACACTAATTTCCTTGCGTGTAAAAGTCTTTTTTCGTGGGTGGAAACCAGAGAACCCGGGGAAAATCCACAAGGTTAGGCAGGCAACCTTAATCCTTGTCTAAAATTAACAAGGGGTGTTGGATGGCCGAATAGTTAGCATGTGCGTGCTATATCATAAGGTCTGTCATTGAGTCAACTGGCATGGTTCTGAATCCCTGGTTGTATGTGACAAGGAGTAGGGTCGCCTGTCCAACCTCGTAGGTTTTCTCCAGTTTCCTCCCTCTGGACTGCTATAGACCCCTACGCGCAAGCGAATGATTGAAAAAAAATCAAACCATTTCTCTGTCTCTCTCTCTAAGAATAAAGAACATCAATATGTTTAGTTATATGTATAAATAAAGGTTAATACAGTATTATATTAATCTAGATAACTGTCAAGTATCTTATATAACCCTAGTAGAAATATATAGGTTTTATCCAGATATCTGTCAGTCTAGTATTAATAGTAGCTTTATCCAGATATATGTCATTCCTTGTATCAATCCTCTAACAATCTACCACTCGGCAAACCTCGGCAGATTCCGGAACCTACATCTAGCCTCGGCAAGTGATATGTACCTATGCCTATACAATTGCGCTGCAGCGCCGGTTTACTTATTAGGAAAACTTGGCTCTTTTAGAAAGAAGTTCTCAAAATTGCGTCGTTCGAAGGGTATAGAATCTTCAGTGCAAACTCGTCCTTGTCTAAAGAAAATCAGATGAACTTGAAAGAAAAACAGCTTTAGACTTTGAAAACTTTGTAAGATAAAACATTCTTCAAAGGCGTCGCCATGGGCAGCGCCGTTGGTAATCTGGTAACTTGAAAGTAGTTCTAATGCCGGACTTCGTCATACGGCCAAGGCTAGATGTAGGGTACTGGAATCTGCTGAGGTTTGCCGAGTGACAAACTACACCACATCATTGATTTAGCTTATTCTATAACATAATTATTATATTCAAAATATGTACAGTTCAGACGCTTATTTTTAAACCAGTTCAAAATCGCTGTGGTTTTTAAGACAGGATCATGTTGCGTTCACATACTATAAGCCAAACTAGTTTAACTATTCTGACCTCTTCAGTCTGAGGTTAGAAATGAAATGAAATGGGGTTTAACGTCCTACTCTTCTGCACCTCACCTGGGCTAATGGAAGACGGGCATACGCCATACAGTGTGCTATGAGGGAAATTTTGCCTGGGCAGCGGCGCTACGGCCTACTCTTTTATCAAATTCCAACTGCCAAGGGATCTTTTACGTGCACGCCAATGTGTACACGGGACCTTGGTTTTTCGTCCCATCCGAGCGACTAGGCAGCTGTCCTTGTCAGGCCCTCCTTCTGCATCACTGACAAGGGGAAACCACGCCGGAAAATCGAGATAAACTTTCTCGGCCAATGCAGGGATTGAACACCCGACCTCCAGACTAGCGATCCAGCGCCTTGCCTACTTAGCCACCGTGATTCCCAGTCGGAGGTTAGAGTTAACTACGCATGGGTAGGGTCTTAAGTACCTGGTGATGGTGATGATGATGATTTATTTATCTTGAATTACACAGGGCTGAATTTATATAAGTTTCGATTTGTTTTCAAATCCATTACACCAGTCGGATCAAAACACAGATCCTATTACATTTCGATTTTGATGGTCAAAAACCGAAGAAACCATCCAGTACAACTTGTCAGATCTTAAAGGGACAATAACACTCTTGCTGGCTTGGCAGCTCTAGAAAATAAATAATAGTCTTATTCTAAGTACTAGATGTTTATTTGTCCTACCTGTTGTGTTAATTATCCATTACATCATATTTTATTTGTTCAGAGGGTTCGAAAATATTTTAAAATCCAAGTCACATTTGAAAAGGTTTACGTTAACCTTTTCAAATCATGTACTTGAATTTTTCCAATTCTTTAAATTAGGTGTGTTAAGATGAAATTTGTATCATCAATTAATTTGAATATTGTAAAATAATACAATTTGTTGGCCAGAATAAAGATTGGGACATATTATTCAATTACAACAAGAGTGTTATTGGGGCTTTAATGTAATGTAGGTCATCGAAAGTATAAAAAAAACCCCGAAATATAGATTTGTATTTAAATCAGATAGCCAGTTTGTTTAAAGTAGCTAGGTCTCTAACTTAATATCATCCAAAATCTTCAACATTGAAAACATGAATTATATGTCAATTTATATCAACATTGATGCTGTGATCTTACCGGAAAAAGATAGGCTTCTGACATCCAATATTTAAGACAAAATGAACATTTAAGCATTGGTACACGAATCGTGTACCATAACGCGTTTCAGCCCCAGTTCTAGCAAGAGACTCGAGGAACGAGTCTAGAAACATTGCACCAAATCAAACGGCGTATGTAGACTGGAATAACCAGACGCTAGAAATTTGCATTTGATTGAGACTGTTCGGTTATTTCGCCGAACATAAATGAGTAAAAACGGAAACCATTGAATGTAAATCAGTTTATATACATTACAGTATTATATGTGCTGCGACCCACTTGTGTCATTTTCTAGGTCCCAAATGTTAGTGATTTAGCTCTTTTAAACCAAATCTTTGAGGGTTTTCTCTGGGTACTCCACCTTCCGCCTACTACTAATGAGGTAAATGAGCCCTACCCGCAAGCAAATTATTGAAATAAAATTGAACCATATGTTAGTCCCAAAGTACCCCCCCTCTTTCTTAGGACATGTATTAAACTCTGAATTAAAAAACTATTATGATATATCAGTCTATTAAAAGTAAATATAACAATAATAGAATCTCTATGACTATTATTACTGGTCAATACAACCTGAATATAAACTGCTGACTTGTACTATATAGTTCAATAATAAACTGCCGATTTGTACAATATTAAAGTCAGACTAACATTTACAGTACAACTAACTGTGACCTGTACATGTGTATAAATATTGGTAGAAATATATGTCAGTTATTGAGTTAATCAAATCAATAAATTCCTTACTTATTATACAACATTCTTACACAACAATACAACCTGTGGGTGCGGAACAGCTTTACATAAAAAAAGATCAGACATTTCACACTTTTTTTTAGCTGTCTGGATGGCCAGATACCTTTTTTTTGTCTTTTTAGAAATGGGGTTCAACATCTTGGGATTACCATACGGTTCAATTTTATTTCAATGCTTCACTTGCAAGAAGAGTCTTCAGCAGTGGGAGGTAACTGGAGGACCCGGAGAAAAGCCATCAGGTTGGACAGACGACCCCACTCCTTGTTACGTACAAGTGGGGAGACAAAACCACACGAGTTGACTCAATGACAGATCTTATGATGCAGTGCTAACCATTCGGCCATCCAACCCCATATGCTATAGCCAGATACACAGTATATCAATATAAGCATTATTGACCAGCAATTGGTCCCGCAAGTGCTACTCATCTTTTGGGGCAATGCTCTTCATCTCGAAATTACTTAGTTTGTGTCAAGTGGATGTTAAGACCCATTTCTCTCTACATATAACTTTTTCTAATTTAGCAAATCAAATATTTCAAATATCCAAAATACCAAAATAAATATTTTGGAATTTACCGGAAAATTGGTAAATTTGAGTAAACAAATAATGAATCATTTATTTATTAATGTTTACTTTACGATCCATAATGTTTACCAATAAATAACTGATGATTTATTTTCTTCCATCTCATGAACGTAAATATCTTATCGCATATTATCGTTTTGGAAATTTGTCAAAAATTGCTATCAGGAATTATAGGCAACGCATGCATGTTGTTGACCTTTTCAAACGTCAGACGTTACATGAAACTAAGATAATAACTCAGAGAATACATTCTAACTTTATAGAACTGATGACTCATCATTTACATCAAATAGGCCTTTATATTTCTTGATATCAAAACGTTTAGATACCCTGGCTACATATGCATGTTTGTATAGAATAGTTCAGGAATTTTTGGCATCCAGGACAGAAACGAGAAACCAGAAAATGTGCTGTATTCCCATCCCAATAACTACTAAAAAGAGCAACACTCTCTTATCAGGTGCAGATGTCATTTATCAAATTATTATATATGATGTTAAAATTATACATAATGACATGTACCAGTACATGAATCTTCAATTACAACAGAATAAATAAAAAAAATAGTTAATAATCCTCCAAAATTTACCAGGCCAGAATGAAATCTGGACCAATAAAATGATCATTTTAAAGTTATTTCAATAATTCATTACATTAAAAGTTTTAAAATAAAATAATAGTTTCCATTTTTGATTAGTTTCCATTGGAATATGGCTGCAGCATTGGGGCAAGCATTATCAATTTTCGGAACATGAATGCCTTGATGGAAATATAGCACGGAAGATCAAAATGATATTGTGTTTCACATCTTACTTTTTTGCACCAATCTTTTGATGATTGCGATCCCTTGAAGAACAAAGTCAAAATTAATTTCACTTTCCTATGTCAAAATTAATTTCACTTTCCAAAGTCAAAATTAATTTCACTTTCCAAAATCAAAATTAATTTCACTTTCCAAAGTCAAAATTAATTTCACTTTCCAAAGTCAAAATTAATTTCACTTTCCAAAGTCAAAATTAATTTCACTTTCCAAAGTCAAAATTAATTTCACTTTCCAGGTCAAAATATTGAAACAAATCATGAGCGTGAAAGAGGAAAGACGATTGGCGATGGGGCAAGAGGCGTATAGATAGATCACAGATTAAAATGCTTTACATGAAAACATAGCATTGTCTCTATGAAACCCCACGAAAAGTGCTTCGCCCTCCCTGCTGGGATTGTGACCCAGAAGTTGGGAACCCAGGAACTAGAGGTTAATGAAGATGAGGATACATTATCTAATTAACTATGAAGGAAATATTTCCTGGACAATGACATTACCACCTGCTCTTTATCAAATTCCAACTTTAACTGTCAAATGTAAACACAGGAACTCGGTTTTGTGTCCTCCATCTCCTCCATTTCTGAAAGACAGCATGAGAGGGAGAGAGGAGAGAGGGAGGGAGAAGGAGAGAGAGAGGGAGAAAGAGATAATTTCTCAAATGCTGGAGATAAAAAATGAACAACTCAGGAACTCCGTCCTGCAAGAGAGCATGAGCGAGAAAAGGACAGGGAGGAAGAGATAATTTCTCGAATGCTGGAGATTAAAAATATAAAACTTGAGGAGATTAAAGGTTATAACCAAGCCTTTAATTGGCACTGGAATCTGAGTAAATCAGAGATTCTTGATTCCATGGTAACTATGGTATTTACATACCAATGAAGGTCACGCTGTATTCTAATAGGTTTATTTAAGTGAAATAAAAAGTATGTGCAGGAAGTATGATGTTCTCACACTAGGAATTATACCCCCATCAGACGGGGGTGGCAACCTTACTATGCTGCTACGGCAACGAAAAATGGTCTCAGAGCACGTCAAAATCACCATAAGCATAGTAAATGCCAGGTGGAACAATTTTTAATGTTGTGCTGGGGTCCGCATGGTCACCAATGATTGTGTTAGTTTTGAGCGTGTTCAAAACAAACGCCTAGGTTCTGAGATCTGCCCTGGAAAGCTATGAGAACATGACCTTTTTTCAAGTTTGTAATGTTTTTGAACATTTTCTTGTGTTGTGTTCATGTTTGTCGTCGACAATTTGCATTTTCTGGTCACTGTACCGTCGCAGCAGCACAAGTAGGGATGCCACTCTGGTCTGGCGGGGCTTTAGATACAAGGGTTGCGTTCAAGCTGAAAGAGAGAAACAGGGCTTAACATCCACTCAACAAAAATTATTTCAGGACTAACATATGTTTAGACTTTATTTTAATAATTTGCTTGCACTTAGGGGTCTTTGACAGTGGGAGGAAAACTGGAGAAAGGTAGTTCATGTCACATACAGTGATGGGATCAAAACTACACCATTTGAGTCAATGACAGAGAGGGAGAGAGAAATGGGGTTTAACGTCTACCAAATACAAACTAGGTCATTTCGGTACTAACATATGGTTCAATTTTTGATTGTGCATGGGGGTCTTTAGCAGTGTGAGGAAACCGGAGGACTTGGAGAAAACCCACAAGGTTGGACAGGCGACCCTACTCCTTGTCACGTACGGTCGAGGATTCAGAACCATGACAGACCTTATGATACAGCACGCAGGGCTAATGATTCCGTCATCCCCACTCCGCGGATCAATGACAGACCTTATGATCTAGATTACATGTGTATAAACCAGATGAATTATATAACATTTGTACATGTATATGATTTATAGAATACATATGTTAAAGTTAGGGTGTGGTTCTTTATACATGTATGACATAATATCCACATGTGTTTTATCTACAATCATAATATCAATATCTACATATGCTATTAAAATATACTGTGTTTATCAAACATATATACATCCATGATTGACTGTAAATGAGAGAGAGAGAGAGAGAATAACCATGATTGACTGCAAATGAAATGAATTAATAAAATGGGGTTAAAGGTCCAACTGTTTTGCTCAGACTGGGCGACCTGATTGTAAATGAGAGAGGAAGAATAAATGAAATGGACGTTTAACATTTAACGTCCACTCGACACAAACCAGCTGTAAATGAGGGGAAGGGAGAAATGAAATGGACATTTAAGGTCCAGCTGTTTTGCTTGGACTAGGCTACTGTGACTGTAAATGAAAGGAGGAAAGCTAAAGGAAAGAGAGAGAAATGAAATGGATGTTTATGGTTCTACATTTCTGCTCCACCTGGGCTGATGAAGATGAGCAAATGCTATGATTGCAGTGTGCTTTAAGGCTGACTCTTAGATCAAATTTCAACTGTCAAGGCTTCTTTAACATGTATGTCTATGTGACCGAGCCTTGATTTTTCATTCCAATCAATATGATTAACTAGCTGCTGTTCATTGCCAGATTCTCTGTGTGCCGCAACATTAACAAGGGGAAACTATACAGGGAATTCCTGCAGAATTTTCCCTGCTAACAGAAGGATCAAATCTGGGACCATCGTGGTTAGTGAGCCAGAATTGATCAGGAAATCAGAATTTCAGACAATCCTGACAAGATTTATAAAAAATCGTAAAAATATAGAGTGTTTAAAACTCTGACCTCTTAAAAACTTACAAGATGGACAGACAGATAAAATTTAACATTAAAACTCGTCTGAGGTCCCCAATGAGATCCATAATCAGACCCGTAGCTAGAAGCGGGGGTGGGGGGCAAGAGAGGCAGTTGCCAACCCTGGATCAAATCGGGCACCCAATTGGCGCCTTTGGTGCCCTTCCCATTGGTCACAATACAAAACAATCTGATTAAAACACAGATCCAATTTCGTTTCGTTTTTTATAGTTCAAAATTTCGTTTTTACTTGTCTTCACTACTCTTGGATCTGGAGGACTTGTTATTTAACTGGCGTTCTGCCTGAAATGAGGGGTCAGCCAATCAAATGGTCTGTCGAATCGACCGTTTGACCTTTTCATGCGTGGAACTGTGGGTAGATATTACCAGCCAACGACGTCTATACTAACACCAGCGGATAGAAATCATAACAAAACACAAGTGGATTTTGAAAAGCATGGCGATCGCTAATTGGTTAATCGAATGACTGACGTTATCGGGTCAAATGTCCCGTGCTTGATACCTGAGGTCATAGAACGTGAGCGTCCACTATAACTAGTTAGATCTACATGAGTGTAGGCCATCGAAAGTATAAAAAACGAAACGAAATATAGATCTATATTTTAATTAGATTGAATACAAAACGAATTACCAACGTGACCCTCTTGCCCCCCTGCTAGCTATGGGCCTGCTAACACTCGAAGAACAAAACAGACAGACATAATAAGGCTTTATAGAGTTGGGTTGAGAAATATGTCAAGTCCAAGGTCATTTTAAAGACAAAATAAAAAGGGGACTTGTGTGCTCCCTGGATTCAATCTGATTAAAATACAGATCCTATTTCGTTTCGATATTAAAGGTCAAAATTTCGTTTTACTTGTTTTTACTAAGATCTGGAAGAGTTGTTATCATTGATGTGAGGATTGTGTGGGATTAGCCAATGAAACGGTCTGTTATGGTGAGTTCTTCGCCTTTTGGTGCATGGAACTGTGGGTAAACCACTAGAAACGTCAACCCACAGTAAATCAATGTTCGACCCCTGCCATGAACTCCTACTAAAAATTTTCAGATCTTCATGTAGTGCCATCGAAAGTAAAAAAAAAAAAGAACGGAAATATAGATCAGTATTTTAATCAGATTAACACTGCTTTTGGAATTAAATAAAACGAATAAACTCAGTCAACTTACCGTTTTCACTGTTTTTATTGCGCTCCTCCTTAAATTCCTCACACACTTCGCTGTTTTCCTCTTCATCTTCTACTATCTCTCTCTCCAAACTTATCTCCGCTTCCTCCTCTTTCTCCATCCTTCCTTCATTCACTTTTAACTGTTCGTGTTTCGGAGACAAGAATCTACAAATATACCACATCTCTACAGTCTTTTCTGTCTCAGAATTTTTAGGAACTCCCATTTCTACCGGTATCGTGTTACCGTAAACAGAAGTATCGAAAGAATCGATATTATTAACTAAATAACTACCATCGATCGATACACCATCAAGCGTCTGTTTATCGATTAATCCCGATTCAATCGTCACCCCTTCAAAAGTCTGCCTATCGATTAAGTCTGATTCAATCGTCACACCTTCTGGCGTATGCTTTTGAATTAATTGTGATTCAGTTGTCACCCCTTTTAGCGTCTGCTTATCGATTAAGTCTGATTCAATTGTTAAACTGTCTAGTGTCTGCTTTTGAATTAATCCAGATTCATTTGTGACACCTTCTAGAGTCGGCTTACGAATTAATTGTGATTCGATCGTCACACCCTCTAGAGCCTGCTTTCGAATTAATCCAGATTCAACCGTGACGCCTTCTAGCGTCTGATGACATATAAATTGTGATTCGCCTTGCTGAAATATTTTCCGCATATAGTCAAATATTCCATTGATACTCCTTAGTATGTTTGTTAGAATATTAAGAGTTAAAAATCGAGAATAGAAAGATTTTAATCCACACATTAATACTAGTTCTGCTCAAATTGTTTAAAACGCCATTTTGATTTTATTTCAGTTCTTGGTCAGTCAAAATTTCAAATCTGTGGCTATCATGTCATATATAAAAATTTCAACTGTTGGAGAACAATGATTTCAAAAGCATGTCTAAACTATTTCTCTAAAACTGCTTGACAGATTGATTTAAACAAGCCAGCGGCACCTATAAGTACTTGATAAACTTGTTTTAATGGGTGTCTTGATATTTTGGTCTAATTAAGGTCAAAACAGTCAATTTGATTAAATTGAGCATTGATTAATCAACCGTGAAAAATTAGATAATTTCCGAAAATTGCATGATCGTGATCTGCAACTTTATCAATAATCAATGACAGGATTTACTCGGAGCATATGATGTCACTCTTAAAGCATGTGGATAGTTCCCATTCATTAAAACTCGGTCCAAATAATATACCAATGTCAAAAGTACACTTCTTAAGATAAACACACAAACGCAGGATTTCTACAACATAACATCAAATTATAACACATAACTTCAAACGCAAAAGTAAAACTTGAAACGTAAATCTTTTCTCAACAATATCAACTGGCAAACTCTAAACACATAATGTTAGGTATTCAAATATTTTCCACACAAAAATTTGCCAGAATTAACATGAAACTGCAAATCTCGACGCCAACATCTGCAGCATCTTATTGTAGCTTTAACTTATATTTCTCCTATTCAAATATTTTCTACACAATATAATTTGCCTGATTTTACAGAATACACCAGTGAGAGAAAACACACTGTGTAGAGAAAGAGATATATAAGCAAACTGAGGTGTTTATACCAAGTGATGGTAATAAATACCACGGTAACAAGGAATCTTTGTAAACTGGCCAATCATTGCAAGACATAGAAATACTCTCTACTAGAATTTGGGAGTAACCCAAGTTTTATCAGAACTATATTGTTACTGGTAATGCTAAATGTAGGCCTACATGTGTTGGTTAACATTTAGATACGGTTGAGATGCAGCCATAGTGTGTATCCTGAGGAAATATATACGGGAGGGGGGAGGGGGAATTTGAGAGAGACGGACAGATCGAAGTAGGGTTTAATGTCCACTTGACACAAACTAAGTCAATATTCAGGTTCATATGGTTCATTTTTATTTTAAAAATCGCTTGCCCGTAGTGCTCTTTAGCAGTGAGTGGAATCCGGAGGACCCGGAGAAACCCTCTGAAAATTCAGCAGGCAACCCTACTCCTTGTCACATGCAACCGGGGAATTTGATGATGTGAAGGTGATGACAAAATATCTTTAAAATTAAATGCTGTCAGATTGTTAGTTATTATTTTATCAATGGAAGGACACATGGTTAAATTACATCCATGGCCCCAGGCAATTCGACTGTGTACTTTCATTCTAGAACACCTCATAACACTTGTGGTTTATGAGTAAAGTGTGTATATCTAATTCTATAGACTACAATATCCTTCTAGAACCTCTCATACCACTTGAGTGTAAAGTTTGTATATCTAACTCTATAGACTATAACACCTCATAACACTTCTCCCGTAATCTGGAAAAACCTAGCAAGTCAAAGTTTGGTGAAAATTGAGTTAGACCCATATTTGGGATTAGTTTTTTTTCTCCTTCACTGAAAAGGCTTCTAATTATCTTCATCTAAAAAGACAAAGTAGAATTGGTTATATATTCAGTAGCTTCGTTCTGAAACACAACAGTTTTCCTTTGTTTTCTCAAATCTACATTCAACAGTGTTACTAGGCTTTTCCAGATTACGGGAGAGTTGTGGTTTGAGTGTAAAGTATGTATATCTATCTAACTCTATAGACTAATTATATCTGTCTAGAACATCTGATAACATTTGTGGTTTGAGTGTAAAATTTGTATATTTAACTCTAGAGACTATAATATCAATCTAGTGTAAAGCCTGTACTTATAACTACATAACTTTCTAGAAGACCTGATACCACCTTTGGTTGAAGTGTAAAGCTTGTATATCTAACTCTTTATAGACTTGCATATCTTTAAAATAATATAGACTATTAAATCTTTCTTGAATACTGATACCACTTGTGAGTTGTGGTAGTAAAGTTTGTATATCTAACTCAAGAACATCTGATACCACTTGTGGTTCAAATGTCAAGTTTCTATATGGTGCATATCTAAATATAACAAATGTTGATATTACACATTGCTCTACAACAGATAGTCTATACATTTAATCTTTCAACCACAAATACCAGACTTCCTGTATAAAATTACTTATAAAGTAAGACCAATTTAAAGATGCATTACCGGTATGTAAGATTAACATAACAATCTGGCCCCCAAGTTCACAATACCTGGTAAGCATTCTCAGACTTAAGTCAAGAATTTACTTAAAATTGTTCACCTATGTTAACTAAAATACAACCCTTTATATCGATAAGAAACTATTATATATACAACGGTTGGTGTTTCTTCATCAAAGATATTCTCATACACAGTGATTGAAAGTTGAGTAAAGTTGTGCACAGGACCTCTATTTTTTTATCCCATCCGAATGACATGGTGAAATTCTATATAAATATTGAACAATATCTTAAAATCCTCCACCACATGCCTCGCTATTGTTTCCCTTTAGGAGACATTTCGACACGTGTCACTCTGTTCCTGTTTACGATTTATGCCTTTAGACCAGACGCGACTCAGATTTCAAATCAATTAGCTAATGGCAGATAGGACACATGTTCGAAAACAGATTTACTGAAGATTATTTTCACAAAATATTAAACAAACAGAAAAAAAAATGTCTCGACAACAGTCGTTATTTTTAATCTTCTGTTATAATCTTTAGTATTAGACAACTGACATGTGGATACACAGGGTCGAGTTTATTCTCTAGTGAACTAACGTTTGACTTAAACAAATTTCATTATGCAAGAGCTAAATCTGCATATTGCAGGTCTTTCTTCAGGCCTGAAATATTATCTAAATTATTAATTAGACATTAATTAACTTATCCAGACCATAATCACCTCTCAATGTCATTGTGATATTTATTGGATTAGGAATTGATTTGTTCAACAACTTTCATTCATGATTTAATCATGAAATGGATAATCAAGACTATGTTTTTTATCGTACCGCCTTCAGTAATGATGTCCAAGACTACGCCGAAAATTCAATCACTAATATCTCGAATTTGAGTGGATCAATTTGACTGAAATTTTCAGCAAATGCCCTTTACATTACCGTATCTAGTGTTTAACTATTATATTGAGGGCTTACAAAATCTTTATCTAATCTCCCATAATGTATCTTTAATATTATCCTGGTAAAATTATGAAACTGAGGACATCAAGCCGGTAGAATATTTTTAGCTTTAAGAGTCTAACAGAATAGGTTTCAGTGACCTTCTCGAATTGTTGCCAGTTTTTGTTAAACATACTATGTAAGAGCAAAATCTGTCTATTGTAGGACTTTCTTTAGGCCTGAAATGTTTTATAAACAACTAACTAGACATATAATTAAATCTCGATGCCATCTGATGGGTCCAATTTTCATTAGATTTGAATCCAATCCGCGGTTCAATGACTGTTGATGATTAAAGAGGGAGGAAACTGTACGACCTGAAGAAAACCCACACGATTGGAACAGGCCACCTTACTCATTGTGACATACAATATTGGTATCGAAACAAGGACACTTGAATCAATGACAGACCTTGTGATATAAAGCAGACGCGTAAGACCACTCAATCTCAAATTTGATAATGAGAGATTTTCACTCATCTATAGCTCACCATTGTATATATATAGAGAGATTTGGGGTTTAATGTCCACTCAACACAAACTAGGTCATGTCAGGACTAACATATGATTCAATTCTATTTCAATAATTGTGTGCAGGGGTCTTTAGCAGTGGGAGGAAACTGGAAGACCCCGAGAAAACCCACAAGGTTGGACAGACAACCCTCCTCCTTGTTACATGTATGTACAATCAGGGAACCAAACCACACCAGTTGACTCAATGACACAGACCTTACGATGCAGTGCGCACATGCAAAACATTCCCCCCCCCTCCATTCTTATAAATAAATACATTTACTTACTTCATTCAATATCAGTATCCAAATCTTCCAACCGCTATATATACATCCACAAACAATATAATATATCCAAAAATAAAAAGACAACTTTACAACAACATTTATTGGACATCAACTGGCACCAACAACAAATATATAACACCATTCCATAAATGACTATCTGGAATTCTATATATCCAAAACTTCAAATCTTCAAACTGCTATACATATTTAGTTAGATTCAGTTATTTTCATCACATTGTGAAATGTTTGCAGTAACTGCCATATATTCATGTTTTTACATGTAGTTGTGAATAAAACTATTTTTATCATTATTATACCCAACTAAGTATATCCAACACTTAACCTCCATTACACATTAACAGACCAAAACTGATACAACCGCTATATCTCACCATTCTATAAATGACTACATTTAATTTTATACCATATTCCTATCTACTCCATGGTTTCAATACTTCATGCAGTCTGCTGTATAAATATCTAAATTTAGGAAAGCAGGACAGACAGAGCAGCATCCATCCTGCATCAACAGCAGAAACTAACAGAAACAAACGACTCTTTGAATTTTCAAAAATAAAGCATGTCATCAGTTAGACAGACAGTTGACCTTTTGTTTCCGATATATAAAAACCTATTATGATACTCCCTCTAGTGTACCAGCCGTGGCAATTACCAATTCTCATTATATGTAATTATCATAAACCATACTGTATGTTTAAACTAATATTTGCTGAGACATTTCACGAGGTTACTCTTGTTAAAATTGTTTATTTTACACAACTACTTAATCTTAAACAATACAATGAAATCTTAACCCTTTGAAATCTCAATATATAGCAGACTTACAGAGAGAGAGAGAAAGAGAGTGAGAAAGAGACAAAAGGGCATTATGGCCTAATTGTATGAATTCCATGCCAATGTACACAGGACCATGGTTTTCTGTCCCATCCAAACCACCTGACAGTTGTCCACTTATAGATAGGAGAAACCAGGTCGATAAATCCAGATGAACTTTCTTGGCCAAAGATATATATGTTCCGTCTTGGCTACGGTCACTTTAAATACAAAATACACCAAACAAACTAGGTCATTTTGGGACTTACATATGGTTAATTTTTATTTCAGTAATTTGCTTGCACGTACGTGTCGTTAGCAGTAGGGGTAAATCGGGGGACCCAGAGTAAACCCACATGGTTAGACAGACGCCCCTACTCCTTGTCACGTACAAGCAGGGAAATGAAATCACACCACTTGACTCAATGACAGGCCTTATGATCCAACACGCATGTGTTAATCGTTCCTCTACCCCTTTTCAAAGTGATATATTTTAACATATTAGCCAAATTAAAGGGCCAATCCCGATAACTTTGGGGGGAATAAAACTGCTTAATTTTGTGTTAAAATCCCTTAAAACCCATTACCTAAGGCCGACCAACTAACCCGATATTTGTGATACGCTTGTAAATAACTTAAACCTGACAAGTCTTCATCTAAAAATGGAGACCGTTGTATTATACAGTATCTGGTTAAAACTAGACTTTTTTCTATAAAAATAATATGTAGGTGAAATTTACCTTTTGTTATCAAGTACAGTGCATGGGTCATTCACTGCACAAAAACCTCTCATGAAACGGTAATCGATTACCAGGTCACCCAATGTAAAAATTGACCCGAAATCTTAAAAGGGTTACGTGTCCGGATAAGCAGTGTTGACGTTCACGTCCAAACGACTCAATATTTTGAGCTGAAAATTTGAGACAAGGAAAATACACCATGCCTCTATATTTTGGTCAATAAATTTCATAACTACTCGGACTTTAATTTTTGAGACTCTGTTCTTATCGGGATAGTCCCTTTAATGTGTATAACTGTGGATCATCGTTTTTTGTAACATCCACACAACTAGTGACTTGTGTGACGGGTGCAGTGCAGGATTAACCTGGTGTGGGGCTTTGGTGTCTTGAACCTATGGGGGGCCCATCACATTATAAATTCAATACCTAAGACTGGAGCTGTTAACTACTACGAACCACTTTGTAAATAATGTGTTATCAATTTAATAAAATATCTTAAGATAAAATTATAAGTGTTTTCTGTCCATTACAAGTTGTCTAATGTAAACACAAGACATGCCAATAAGCAGGTATATTAGCTTGTCAATTCATATATTATCAATTTTATAATACAAGGTCAAACAGAGTACGGTAACTTTGTGAACTCGACAAAAAAGCACAAACTATGATAAATTTAAAAGAGAGAGAGGGGGGGAGGTAAGGTCAGAGAGAGAGACACACTTCGTTTTAAATTAACTCTTTGATTGGAAGACCGTCCACACTTAAAATGGATGCTTTTGCCCCCCTACCCCATTGCACTTCACTGCAACAAACAATTAGTAAATTCTATCAATTTCATAAAATGTTCTACACTAAATTTATAAATCATTGTCAATACCATTAAAGAAAATATTTTAAGAATGTCATATCCTTACCTTCTCCTTGCACGTAAAAATTCTCTAATAACGTTCATCTATTGTCGACACTTAGTGAATACAAAATTTATAAAACACGTACGTAGGACAGCAAACAGTATTATCAATTTTATAAAACATACTATCATAAATTTATAAGTGTTTCCATTATTCGTGGTCTCAGTGTCAACAAAATAAACAATGGATCAGGAGAACTGATTAACCCGTCAATTCAACTATATTTGTCGGTGCTTGTATATGTATTTATACTTATATATACCTATATTATAAAACTGTTATATATTGTATTAAATAACGTGCTTCATTGATCCGCGGCGACTATAAGTTGTAGGATTTGAACATTAAGTAGCTTGTTTTCTGGTCTCGGCCTGTAGAATGTCACATATGTTCATGAACTACACAGCATTATTCATAAAAATGGATTCAACAGAACAAGCACATATTTTTTTGACAGATTTTAAATAAATGTTTTAAAGAGAAACTTTGAGAGAAAATAATTATATTTTAATCATATGTAAGGAGTAAAGGGTAATTGTTTTAGGCATAAAATATTCACTGCTAACCATTTGACCATTTGACCATTCAACCCCAAGGCAGAATTAAGATCCGTGCTGTAATACTTTAGTCTACTAACCTACCCAACTATCCTCTCTGTAATTTTGTACTCTGTCAAATGAATTAGGACAAAACCACAACCATACTGCAACACTTTAGACCACTAACCTACCCAACTAACCTCTCTGTATTTTTGTATTCTGTCAAGTTGAATTGGGGACAAAACCATGACCATACTGCAACACTTTAGCCCATTAACTTACTCAACCACCCCAACTGTATTCTTATACTCTGTTCAATAAAACTAACAAAGCTTAATTTTCTGAACCAAGAAATTGTAGCTAGCCTATATTCTACATTGACCTGAGATGTTCAATGCACACAGAAGAAGCAACGACCCTTAAAATTCTTAAAATTGATCCCCGATCATATATCAACAAACTGAAGCATATAAAACACTTTATTAAAAACATCTAAATAGCCATTAAATATCGTTTAAATTCACTGACAGGTTTAAGAAAGTCGTATAAGTAAAGAATATGTATAAATGTGTTGAATACTTACTGACAGAGGGATAAGTCAATAATCCAGGTATGTGAGCTAGGTATATATTATAGTCAGCTGATCTATCGATATATATGTGGTATATTACAAACAGGTATAAATACCTACACATTATCTTATTGTGGTATATCAGATATACCAACAACTGACAAATATCTTCTTAAACACATACAAACATGATTTCATATTTATTCCTGATTTCTTGTTATGTCTTAATTAAGTAGTTTCTGTTGTCGGCAGGTTTCTGCTGTCCTGCATAATATAATACTGATATTGATATGTAAACAGAGAGAGAGAGAGAGAGAGAGAGAGAGAGAGAGAGAGGATGGAAATGGGATTTAATGCCCACTTGATACAAACTTGGTCAATTCGGGTTCAGGTCGTTCAATCTTATTTCAAAAATTCTCTTGCGTGTAGGGGTCTTTAGCAGTGTGAGGAAAACTGCAGAAAACCCACGAGAATGGACAGGTTTTAAATTAACCCTATGATTGGATGAACCTTCCCACTTAAAATGGGGTTTAACATCCACTAGACACAAACTAGGTCATTTCAGGACTAACATATGATTCAATTATATTTCATTAGTTTGCTTGTGCGTAGGAGTCGTTAGCAGTGGGAGGAAACCAGAAGACTCAGAGAAAATGCAAGATGTTGGACAGGTGACCCTACTCCTTGTCACATACAACCGGGGAATTGAAACTAATGACAGACGTTATGATACAACACGCACATGCTAACGCAATGGCCATCCAACCGCCCTATACACAATAAAAACAAAACTCTTAATATCATCTTTTTCTTGCCTTATAAAAACTCTGATAACTTTTACACAAAGTGGATATTGAATAAAGGGGACAGAGAGAGAGATGGGGTTTAACCTACACTCAACACCAACTAGGTCATTTCGTAACTAACACATGGTTCAATTTTATTTCAATAAATTGCTTGCGCAAAGGGGTCTTGCACGTAGGAGTCTTTAGCACGAGGAGAAAACTGGGAGAGAAATAGGGTTTAATGTCCACTCAACTCAAACTAGGTCACTTTGGGACAGGCACCCAGGCTATTCTGCACCACTGACAAGGGAAAAAAAACGCTGACACAGCACAATAGTCACTGAGCCACCCCGTCTCCTTCATTTATAACTGAAAATACTTTCTGTTTTTGGGACCAACATATGATATGGTTCAGTTTTATTTCAATAATTCACTTGCACATAGGGGTCTTTAGCAGAGAACACAGAGAATCATGGAATAAGTTATCAAAGTTTCTACCCCCCTCGATTCATACTCTCATAAATAAAGTACTTCATTAATTTCTACTGTACATTTCTACTGTATGTAATATGTTATGTATTATTTATGACAAAAGACTGCCGTATAGCAGTGGAAGAAATCAATATATATATCTAATGTTTATACTGTGATTACAATACTTGTATAGACACATACATACATACAAGTCTGCACAAAATAAAAACTTATCTTTCTGTTACACTGACACATTAAATATAAAACATCTTGAAATGACAAATATATAATCAATATTTGAATATCAATTGTTCTCAACGTTTATTGGAAGCGGTGATGTACGATTTGCATTTTCCACTCGACACAAACCAAGTCATTTGGGGACTAACATATGGTTCAATGATAGGGATCTTTAGCAGTTGAAGGTAACTAAAAGACGCGGAGAAAACCCACAAGGTTGGACAGGTGACCCTACTAATTTTCACATACAAGCAAGGAATCAAAACCACGCAACTTGACTCAAAGTCAATGACAGACGTGCACGCATTAAACCATCCAACTCTCCTGCATTTTTAAGAAAGTATCAACTTTCTCGCAACTTTAAATGAACTAATATGTACTCAGATTAATCATTCAACATTTAATTAAGAAAACAAAATCAAAATACCAATGCTTGATAATCCTCCTGTTTGTATTCAACCTGACTTAAAATTGGTGGCCATACGAGGGAATTTTCAATTCACCATATCTTTGTAAATACTGAACGGATTTGACATTAGAGATTCAACTTTACAATATTGTAGTTTACAAGGCTATAAAATGAAATGAAATCGGGTTTAACATCCTACTGTTCCTGCTCAAACTGGGCTAACTAAGACAAGGCAGTCATATGCCATACATGGTGCTATGCGGGAAATTTTACCAAGACAATGCCACTACGGCCTACTCTTGTATTGAATTCCAACTGCCAAGGAATATTTTACATGCAAGCCACGTTTTTTTTGTCCAATCCGAATAACTATACAGCTATATCCTTATCAAATCCACTAAATATTGCAAAGCTAACGATGCAGAATTGATTATGGTGTGGATAAGTTATTTTATGTCTTATTAATAATTTAGGTAATATTTTAGGCCTAAAGAAAGACCTGTAATAGGTAGATTTAAATCTCACATAATATATGTTTAAATGAACTTTCCCAATATTCAGAGACTTGACAGAAAATAAATTCGAAATATTTGTTAAATAGAAAACAAAAGCTACCTTTTAACAAAACAGGAACAAAACATTGTGCTTCAAATCTAACTAAATTATACACCATCATCAGAATCCCATGACGTAAACTTATATCGTGGATGCAAGATTTAAAATATTTTGAAGGAAATGAGTATGTATGATTTTTGTTAACTAATGATCACACCCTACATGTTTTGTGATACATGGTTTTTTCGATATATGTAATAAAGTGGTGGTAATTTTTTTTGATAATCTAAACCTTAAAGATGCATTATGTAATCTGACTGTAAAAATATAAAATAAAATGACATGAAATGGGGTTTAACTTAACGTCCTACTGTTCTGCACCAATTGGGCTAATGGAGACGGGGCGTTGGGATGGCCTAGTGGTCTAGAGTGCCGCGCTTCGACCTCTAGCTGGCCGGTCACCTCTGGTTTGCGGCTGTGGTTTCGATCCCTGGTGTGAGCGTATGTGGCATGGAGATAGGGGCGCCTTCTCAACCTCGTGGGTTTCCTCCGGGCACTCCGGTTTCCTCCCACTGCTAAAGACCCCTACGCAAGCGAATTATTGAAATAAATTGAAACCATATGTTAGTCCCAAAATGACCTAGTTTGTGTCGAGTGGACTTTACACCCCATTTCTCTCTCTCTCGCTAATGGAGACGGGCATACTCCATACAGTGTGCTATGAGGGAAATTGTTCCGGGGCACTATGGCCTACTCTTATATCAAAATTCCAACTGCCAAGGGATCTTTTACCTGCATGCCAATATATACACAGGACCTCGGTTTTTCATCATCCCCTCTGTTTTGCACCAGTGAGAAGGGGAAACCATGTAGGAAAATATATACCGATGAACTTTCTCGGCCAATGCAGGGATCGAACACGACCTACCCGCTTAGCGACTTTGGCTATAAAAGTTTTCAAAAAGGAATAAAGAGAGAGATAAATGGGGGTTTACGTCAACAAGACACAAACTAGGTCATTTTGGGACTTACATATGGTTCAATTACATAGAGGTCTTTAGCAGCGGGAGGAAACCAGAGGACCCGGAGAAAACCCATGGGGTTGGAGAGGCAACCCTACTCCTTGTCATATACAACCAAGGAATCGAAACCACCTTATGATACAACACGCATGTGCTAACCATTCGACCATCCAACCCCTTAAGGTAAGACGAAAGATATTCAATAGACAGATTTAGCTCTAACATAATGTACCTTTAAATTATTGTCACAACATATCCACAACTTTTTACTCATTAATAAAAAAATTAACAGTAATATCTGACCCAGCTATATATAGTTACACCACAATGTCACGAATAGTTTCAAGGCTATAACTATAATCATAGCTAGAAAGAATTTCATAAACTAATGACATAAGAAATGAAATGAAATGGGGTTTAACGTCCTACTCTTTTGCACCTGACCTGGGCTAATGGAAAACGGGCATACGCCATACAGTGTGCTAAGAGGGAAATTTTGCCCAGACAGCAGCTCTAGACCTATGGCCTACTTTTGTATCAAATTCCAACTACTCAGGGATCTTTTACATGCACTCCAATGTGTATGCAGGACATTGAGTTTTCATCTCGTCCAAAGAACAAAACAGCTGTCCTAGCACCACTGACAAGGGAAAATCACACAGGAAAATCCTGAGACATGGCTTTGGCTCCCAAATATATAAATATATAAAACTAGAGACAAGTTGTAGCCATACTGTTTCTAATATATACTTACAGATGTTGTGGGGGTTTTTTCTCCTTTTTAAATTGATATCTTCTCTGTCGATACAAATCTAATTGAGATTTCTATAATAAAATCCTATATTGGTTGTTTTTTCTCTGTGTTTTTATACAGTTCTCCTTCACACATAGTTTAATAAAGCTCTATCACTGATGTGTGTCTGTATCCAACTTGTAAACTCCAATGAGCCATGGTGAACACTATTCACAAACCATAAACAAGTAGTGAGGTCTTCTCTCCATTTATTGTCCAGTATAACCAACACTAACTTACTGATTCAACTCATGTTTTCAGTCATTGATTTCATAGACAGCTTTAATCTAAGTAGTTTCCTGAAAGAGAGAGAGAGAGAAATGGGGTTAAAGGGCCACTTGACACAAACTAGGTCATTTCGGGACTAATATATGGTTTAATTTTATCTTAATAATTTACCGTTGCGGTCTTTAGCAGTGGGAGGAAACCGGAGGACCAAGAGAAAAAACATGTGGTTGAATGCATTCAATTAATGTTTCCTCTTACCAGTAACTGCACTCATCTGTATGCGTCCGGGCAGATTTCACAAACTAAAAGAATTAAAAATATATGTAATTGCCAATTGGGTGTATTTTAGATATATAAAAACATACAAGAATAAAGAATTTTCACAGATAATATCCCACGTTTGCCTTATATTATACAAATTCTCTAATTTCCGATATTCTTATCACTGAGTATATATTTTTTGAATAAAATAAAACCAAGTACGAACAATCCAAACCATTAGACAAAATACGAAGTCCTAAAAAACGTTATAGGCAAAATAGTGTAATCAGCAAATGGACTGTTCATCGTGTACGAAATACACAACAAACAGTGGTAACAGGTTTTGAATGTTGTTTATTTACCACGATTATTATTCAGCATTTGTCATTTTAATAAATACCCTATTTCAATTAACATTGGTGTTTGTTCGTCATACTTTCAAAAGAGATTTATACAGATATCAGCATAGCATGTTATATTATATCTCTCACCTGCTGTAGTAAATGATACATGTGCTTTTATATTTTAACAATTTTACAAATATTTAATGTTAACTCATCCATAACACCTCTTCAAATTTTACTGCAACCCGATCAGTTATTTTTAATGATATGAACCTAAAGACCTATACACACGTTTTTTCCTTTATTGATTTTGAATAATTAATTTTTATACTTCATGACACATATCATTTGTAGATATTAATATATGATCAGATATTTTTAATTTTACCAAACCTTGTATACAACTCTAAAACACCAATCACAAGATTATGTAGCTTCTATACATGTGCATTACTCTGTACTGACCGTACATAATGGAGGTAGATTGTAGCCATGTTTAAAAATTTGGTTATGAAAAAAAGGCTATTTTTCCAGGGTGTGAAATGACCGTTGGGTCAGATTTGGTTACAGTCTTTTTCCATAGCCCTAGGTCTTGACCGGCATATATGGCCGACAAGGAACCAATGGGCCATACACACTGTTATTCCCTTTGTGATTTTAAATCGTTAATTTTTACACTTACCAGTACCTATAATATGGTGAATATCTATCTATATCACACTGAGTATTTATCTATAATATATTTTGTACACGTAATAACATATAATATATTTTGTAATTATTGTTAATACATTTAGTGAGAGAGAGAGAAATGGAGTTTAACATCCACTCGACACAAACTAGGTCATTTCGGGACTAACATATGGTTTTATTCTATATCAATAATTCGCTTGCGCGTAGGGGTCTTTAGCAATGAGAGGAAACTGGAGTACCCTGAGAAAACCCATGAGGTTGGACAGGCGCCCCTACTCCTTGTCGAGTACAACCGGAGATTCGAAACCACGCCAGTTGACTCAATGACAGGCCATATGATGCAGCGTGTGCACGCTAACCATTCGGTCATTCAACCCCCCAAATATACTATTCAAAAAATGTAGGGGATATTTGATTTTGGGGGCATAATACTAAAATATGCAAATGACTACGAAAAAAGTCACTATAGAACCTAACAGAAGAAACATTTCCAGTTACATGTGATGCCCAAACGAACCAATAGCTATTAGCTACCGCATGGAATGCAGGTGATGCGTGGGATCATCATGGGGGTCCAACCCAAGATTTGCACGACTCTGACTTTGAATGTTACAGTCATTGTGGCATTGAATTCCAGGGTGGAAACATCAGTTTATTTGTTTTAGTGACCAGAAAACAAATTTTGATATGCGTCTGCTTACCAAAATGAAAGGTTACGTGCCCTTGGCATGCTACAGATCGGCACAACACAGGCGGTTGTGGCGCGGACGATGAATGTTTCTCAGTCTGTCATAAGCAGGCTATGGTCCAGATACCGTGATACACAATCTGTACAGGACAGACCACGCTCAGGTCGACCAAGGGCGACAACTCAAGCCCAGGATCGATTTATCCGTACCTTGGCCTTGAGAAATCGTGTCATCACAGCAAATCAGATCAGCACTCGTCTTCAAACAGACACTGGTGTGAGAGTGAGTGGCCAGACGATTCGGAATCGACTGCATAGGGGTCACCTTCGCGCCCGACATCCTCGCGTGATCCCTTGTTTGAGAGATCATCACATTCAGGCAAGACGTCGTTGGTGTAGGAATCGTCAACACTGGGATAATCGACGCTGGAGCAATGTGATGTTTTCAGATGAGTCAAGGTTCACTGTTGATTTTTTGGACAGACGTAGGAGGGTGTGGCGTCGTCGAAACGTGCGCTTCCAAGACGTTAACGTCATCAGACATGATCGATTTGGGGATGGTTCTGTTATGGTGTGGGGAGGCATCACTGTTGCTGGAAGAACGGCTTTACATGTTGTTGCGGGGCGTGATACAGGCCAGTACTACCGGGACAACATCTTGGCAGTCCATGTTGTGCCGTTCGCACAACATCATGGCCGCCGTTTCATCTTCCAGGATGACAACGCAAGATGTCACAGGGCCAGGATCGTTACAGGTTACCTCCAACAACAGAACATCACCACATTACCTTGGCCAGCCCTGAGTCCCGACCTCTCCCCCATCGAGAATGTCTGGGACATGCTTGGACAGAGGTTACGTCAACGTCAAAAACGTCCTGCCAATGTCCAAGAACTTGCTGCTGCGTTGCAACAGGAATGGGACAATCTGGACCAAAATGACCTTAGACGTCTCATTAGGAGTATGCCACGTCGGATCAATGCTTGTTTGGCAAACAGAGGAGGATTTACCCGTTACTGACTTTGTTGTGATGCTGTGGTAACTTTGCTGTTTGACCCCGGGTATCATTTTACCCTTATAATGGTCAGTCTGTGCCTTACTTAGTCTAACGATCATTTGGAATATATCGATGAATGTGAACTTCATTTCATTTTGTCATTTGTTTCTTCGTCAGTTACATTAGGTGACTTTAATAACACTTAAAAATCAAATATCCCCTACTTTTTTTGAATAGTATACATTTAGTATTTATTCATAATGTTACTCTTTTTCTAATCTTAAAAAATCTAACATTACACAGCCCTAAATGTACAGGTATAATATGATTGAAAAAAAAAATTAATTACCCCAAAAAGGCGTGATGCATTCAGCCCTAAATGTATAGGTTATTTTTATTTGTATTTTGAATGCAGGTATAATATGACCCCTAAAAATGTTAATTACCAAATATGTTATAGAGTTCTTTTCAATACAAAAAAATTTGAATATATTTATGACAAACTAAGGAGGTTAGTTTGACTGAAATTACACTTTCAAATTTTTTTACATTTACATTAAAGCTCAATTATGATCACATTGCTAACCAATTAAATGAAATGAATGGGGTTGAACGCTCCACTGTTCTACACCAACTGGACTAATGAAGACAGGCATACACCACAGTGTTTGCTGTGAGGGTAATTTTGCCTGGACACCAGCACCATGTCCTACTCTTATATCAGATTCTTTTACATGCAAGCCGATGTGTATATTGGACCTCTGTTTTTTGTACCATCCGAGACAACAATATTTTATCCCTTAAAAAATAAACAACCCAACTGATGATTGATGTATTATGATCAATTCTTTTGTAAATTGGAAACTCATTATCAAAATTAATCAGTCTGTTTAAAACTGGACACAAGTTCAAATTAGATGATTTGGGGTGATTTTAAATGGTTTTTACGAATTTCTAAACAGCGATTTGAAAGAAATTAGTGCTTAATACACAAGCTTACATAATACCCAGGTAATAGTGTTAGTGCACCAACTATTTACTCACTGAGTCACAGCAGTTCCTGTAACTCATTAAACATTTATTATTTATATAAACTGAGATTTCAACTTTCATAATATTGTATTTGGTAATAGATTCAATATCCCTTAAATGACTACCTGTCGCTTAAACAAATATTTAATTAACGGAATCTATATCTATACCTTATTGAATTTCTATTAATATTTCATTCAATAGTCTTAGAAACAACTCTCAGATCACTTCATAACAAATAGTCATAAATGAATCAGACAACAGAATTATTACTATGTATACGTTTAGGGTGTTATTACCAGGATTTCGTCTAATAGTTAGGATGCAGCTATGGTGGGTGTGACACCAGGCAGGGTAAGCTTACTCTTCCGGACACCTGTCACCTCACTCTTTGTCGTGTATTTTGTACACGGTGAACAGTCCATTTGCTGAATACACTATTTTGCCTCCACGTTTTTCGGGACTCCGAATTTTGTCTAATGGTTTGTACTTGGTTTGATTTTATTTTATTTCGACAATACCATGCATAATTATTATCAAGAGAGAGATGGGGTTTAACATCCACTTGACTCAAACTAATTCATTTTGGAACTAACATTTGGTTTAATTTATTTCAATAATTCGCTTGTATGTATATATGGGTCTTTAGCAGTGGGAGGAAACCGGAGTATCCGCTGAAAACCCACAAGTAGTCACCATATAACAACGTTTGATGAATGGATAAGATAAAAAGAATTATTTCTACGTACTCACATTGGGTGTGTAGTTTCCAATATCAAATATCATATCCAGTTTGAGTTGGGGTGTAGTTTCTGTCCTTGCTCACATCACAAACCTAGTCGTACCTCAGTCCACCAATACAACGACAACAATCTGTTGGGGTGTGGTTTTTGTCCTTGATCAGATCACAACCTACTCGCACCTCCGTCCACCAATAACAATAACCATTGAATCACTGACAACCAAATGATTCACACAAACATCAATTGTATGAATGATAACTTGTATGAATTCATTAGCTGAAGGTAGGATTGTATTAATGTTAACCTATCCACTGTTGTGAGTTTATTAGCTCTAGTTACAATGAATGAGCACGGGGCCTCACAATACAATTATTCAATCGTCACTAATTCCATACATAAATTTATTGATCAAGTCAATATATACAAATCGTCCAATTATTTCTTCTTATTTAAATGTATAGCTTATCAACGTCAATTTATTGTATAAAACTACTGAGGGATTTGTAAAATATGATCAATTATTTCTTCTTACTTACATGTAAAGCTTATCAAAGTCAATTTATTGTAAAAAAAAATTACCAGGCAATTTGTAAAATATGATCAATTATTTTATCTTATTTAAATGTAAAGCTGATCAAAGTCAATTTATTGTATAAAACTACTGGGTGATTTATAAAATAGATTATATTGATCTTTAATTTGTTAGCTGTAGTAGGTGATATATCAATGGACTATAACTGAAGGGAGTAGAGAGAGAGGGGAGAGAGAGAGAGAGCTTTTGCCCCGACAGTGGTGCTAAGGCCTACTCTTACATTGAATCCCGACTGGTAGGGGATCTTTTACGTGCACGCCAATGTATACACAGTAGGACATTAAACCCCATTTCATTTCATTCCATTTTGACTTGAAGAGTTGTCTGCTCAACCTTGTGGGTTTACCCAAGGTCCTCCCGTTTCCTCCCATTGGTATTAGGACCCCTACACACAAGTGAATTATTGAAATAAAACAGTCTCAAAAAAACCTTATGGATGTTAAACCCCATCTCTGTCTCTGTCTCTCTCTCTCTGATGCAGAGGGTGGATGACTGAATGGTTTTGATTCACTGATTATATGTGCAGCATTGAGAGTTTTCTCCAGGTCCTACAGTTCCCTCCCACTGTTAAGGACCCTAAAGCGCAAGCGAATTATTGAAATAAAATTGAACCATATATTAGTCCCAAAATTACCTAGTTTGTGTCGAGTGGACATTAAATAAACCCCATTTCTCTCTCGCAGATTTGATTGAGGTGAGAATTTAATACTGTATTGGTATTTCATTCTATTATTAATACATATACCAATATCTCTGTTCATGAAAGAATTTGACTATTGTAGAGAGTTGTTTTAGTCGTGTACATGAATTATTTGTGTCAAATAGAAATATAATAAATATAATCAAACTCACATATCAATCTTTGTAATGAATATATGAACATGATTGCTCTTTATTCTTCACACTCGACAACACCCAAAACAATTAAGTGGTATATTGGGGAAGAGCCCTTCACACTTGACAAAAATTATAAGAAATGAAATAGGGTTTAATGTCCTACTGAGCTAATGAAGACGGGCATACGCCATACAGTGTGCTATGAGGGAAATTTTGCCCAGGCAGCAGCACTGTGGCCTACTCTTACATTAAATTCCAACTGTCAAGGGATCTTTTATGTGCACACCAATGTATACATTGGAGCTCTGTTTTTTGTACCATCCAAACGACTAGACAGCTGTCCTTGTAAGGCCCTTCGTCCTGCATCACTGACAAGGGGGACCACACTGGAAAATCTGGAGGAACTTTCTTGGCCAATGCAGGGATCGAACACCCATCCGCCAGACTAGTGTAGTGAGCAAGCAAAACGTATTCAATAGCATATCAGAAGCACTACACTCCCAGGGCATGAGATGGTGGAAGTAATTGGTGGTCTGAAACCAATAGAACACTTGCACAGTTATCTCCCCTGACATCAAAATTCATTGCTTGAAAACAATGAACACTCCACATAAATTAGGTCATTTTGGGACTAACACATGGTTCAATTTCGTTTTATTAATTTTCTTGGCGTAGGGGTCTTTAGCAGTGGGGGGAAACTGGAGGTTGGACAGACGACCCTACTCCTTGTCACGTACAACCGGTGATTCGAAACCACGCTTGACAGATCTTTTGATGCAACGCACATGTGTTAACCATTTGGCACCCCCCCCCCTTAAAATAATAAATAAATGAATAACTGATCCACATTGTTATATATTTGCTTTTATTTTGATCATGTGTTTTGTTTTGTAATTTTTATATAATATAAAAATATCAACATGGTTAGGAACAGCACTTTTCACAAGTTCAATAAATTTATGATGAACAGAAGTTGAAATATCTAGTGTATATAAATACAAATATTTCTATCATTCTGCCTTTCATAATTTTCACTCAGTTCCATTTAGAAAAGTGCTCTTCATTTCTTCAACTAAACAAACAATTTTATGCCCAAAATTCAGATCTAGTATGAACTGGGTCAAGATTTAAAATGAGTCCATCAGTCAGAAGCATACTGGTAATGAAAATAAAATTATTTATTTATCAAGGACCTAAATTCAGTGTTTGAGATTATACATTTGGTTTGAGATTGTAAATTCGGTTTCAAATGCCAGATTCAGTGTTTTCTTATGACCAGATTTACATGTCAACTTGCAACAAAGTAGCCAGAGGCGAATGCTTGGGGTTTAGCAAACCCAATTCAACCCAATAAAAGGTGAGCAATCCCCTAAAACAAAGGTGGCATTTGGGAATTTATTGTGGTGTGAAACCAAGCCACTACCTTTGCAAAATCCTTGCCATGTACCTGTTATCATTGGGAATGTATAAATGAGAAGATAAATGATGTAATTAGCTCTCCACATATTGTCACCGACTTCTTTCTCACAGAAAACACAAAAACAAGTAAAAGATTCAATTATCACGTTTTCGTGATTCATTTTACTTGACAATTTGTTGTTAATTTTTCTTCTTCTCTTTCTGTTGGCAGACACAAACAACGAAACAGTAGTTTCATCAGATATATTGCATTTTGGATTCAAGTTTTTTCTGCATATCTTCGGCCTGTAACTGTTCTAACGTTAATAACGATAAACCTAGTTGATCCTCCTGTCAACAAAAAAAAGTGAAATGGGGTTTAACGTCCTACTGTTCTGCTAATGAAGACAGGCTATCGAATTCCAAACTGTCAATGGATCTTTTACGTGTTACGTGTTCTTTTGCGTGTTCCGAACGACAAGACAGCTATGACTGACAAGGGGAATCCACACTGGAAAAGTTGGATGAACTTTCTTTGCCAATGCAGGGATCAAACATTAGACCTCCAAACAAGCGACCCAGTGTCTTATCCACTTAGCCACAGTAGCCCCCATCAACAAATAATCCCAATAAACTTTCATTTTGCTTGCATTCTGATAAATATTAAAACTATTCTAATGTAAATAAATCTTTATTATTGATACAAAATACTATATCAACCAGTTCAAAAAGATGAGTATATTAATTAAAGAGAGAGAGAGAGAGAAATGGGTTTTAACGTCCATTTGACATTAACTAAGCCATCCAACCCCCCAAGGTAAAGAAATAGAATTGTCAAATAAGAATTTTGCCCAGATGGTGGCTTTTCTGCCTATTTTTTTAACTTCAGTCTGTCAAGGGTTCTTTTACACACACCAATGTTTATATTGTTGGGACCTTAAACTTTAGACATGAATCCAGGACAGTCTGGCCCAGACTTAAAATAAGAATTTACTCAAAATTATTCGCCGTATTTTAACTAACATAAAGCCCTTTATCAAACATTTGTTGTTTTAATGTATCAAATACATCAATAAGAAACTATGTGCAAAGTCTTGTGTTTCTGGATCAAAAGATAATCTCATAAAAAGTTGAGTGAATTCTTAACTGAAGTTTGAGAATGCTTTGTGAACTTGGGGCCTGGTTAAGGAAATTTGTAATCATTTGACAAAAACATTAAAACTTCTTAGTACTTACCCTACTGAAAGGTTGAGCCATTAATCTCAGGAATTTTTTTGACACTTGTAAACTTTCATCCGTGGATAAATTACACAAATTATCTGTGAGATGTTCCTGGATCCACCGCGGAAGTTTCCCACGCTTATCAGCACGAGCAAATCTCTACAACAAAAAAAGTAAAACAATTTCATTTAAAAAAGAGTGTTTCGCAATTTGAAGTGATCATTAACACTTGGGGGTTGGACTTCTACACACAAGCGAATTATTGAAATTACATTGAACCACATGTTTGTCCCGAAGTGACTTAATTTGAGACGAGTAGACGTTAAACCCCATTTCTCTCTCTCTCTCTTTCTCTCACCGTTTGAGTTCAAACCAGAAATTTCAGCCAGTAGAATATTTTACGGCAACATGATCTGAAATGCGGTTGAACATCCGATTTTGCATTTCTTACCAAGCGAATGAAGACGGGATTACAACATGTAGTTTGTGATGAGGGAAATTGTGCCTGGATGGCGGCGCTACATCCTACTCTAAAATCGACTTCCAACTGTCAAGGTGTATATGGGATGTAAGTTATTTGACTTATTCAAACGACTAGACGGTGTTTGCCAATTTGTACACAGGACCTCCGTTTTTCATTCCATCCAAACAACTACACAGCTGTCCTTGTCAGACCCTCTGTCCAGCATCAATGACAAGGGGGAACATGGCCGAAAAATCTGCATGAACTTTCTCAGCCAATGCAAGGATTGAACACCCAACCTCCAGACTAGCGAGCCAGTGTCTTACCCATTTAGCCATCGTGACCCCTCTTCCTTAATAAACATTATCATTACAAAGATCAATTCAGCGACTTACCATGTGGATTAGTATCACGGTTAGAAATATTTGCATTCACACAGATCAAGCGAATTAATATTTATCTTTACCTTATCAGCAAATACCATGATACCATAATCTGTCTTTCCTCGTAAAGCTCTACCAACACACTGAGCAGCATGTCTCATTGCATCAAATGTTAAAAAATCATTCTCTCGTATCTGATACTGTTCTCGTAAATATTCTAATCTAGCCTACAAATGACAAAACAGACATTTAATATTCCAATCTAGCCTACAAATAAAATGAACTTAAATATTCGGACCTAGTCTATATCTATAAATAACAAAATAAACATTACATATTCTACCCTAGCCTATAAACATTACATATTCTACCCTAGCCTATTCTACCCTAGCCTATAAACATTACATATTCTACCCTAGCCTATAAACATTACATATTCTACCCTAGCCTATAAACATTACATATTCTACCTTAGCCTATAAACATTACATATTCTACCCTAGCCTATAAACATTACATACTGTACCCTAGCCTAAAAAGAAACATTTAATATTATTTTAGCCTAACCTACTAAATAAACATTATAGAAGTAGAAGCATTATACAAGATTTAGATGAAGTGCTGGTAAGCGATAAGGAATAGGGTCTGTCCAATTTCGTGGGTTTTGTCCGGGTCCTCTGGTTTCCCCCACCCATGAAGACCCCTAAACCCTATTTCTCTCCCATCGAAACCATTTTATAAAATACCAACCTTAAGAATTCTACTTTGAGTATAAACATAGGGTATACCAAACATGATGACAGCACGACCGTAATGATGATCTGAAATACAATACAGTATTATTTATAAACATACATTATGTAAGACATAAATCTGCCTATTGTAGGTCTTTCTTTAAGCCTGAGATATTATCTAAATCGGTCTTTCTTTGGGCCTTAAATGTTATATAAACTATTAATTACACATTTTTTAACATAATCAACTCTTGATAGCATCGGATGGCTCCAATTTTAATTGATTTAACTTAAAAATGGTAAAGCGATGTTAAGACTTGAATGATCAGTATGTTAGTTACGATTAAGGAACACATCTGGTCAAAACTACAACCACTGATAACTTCACTCCAACTAAAGTAATTTGAAAGAAATTTTCAATACATTCATTTTGCAAAATCTATTTTTGAAATATTGTAGCGGCTCTTTATCCAAATCTTACATAATGCCCCTGTATAAATGATTCCAAAAATGTTAAGGGGATTACAGGTATACATCATATGAGTTCAATTTTGCCCAGAAAACGACCCCATAACCAACTCTTATATCAAATACCCACAAATAATTTGAACAACTTGCTGCTAGTTGTACCCACAGGACTTTCAGTTCAAGATGCTTCTGCTTTTATTTAAAAGAAAAAAAAAACATCTTTTTTAAATCACTAAAGAAATTGAGCAGCTTAAAAAGTCAGAGGGTTTCACACATTATTTTATTCTGGTTCATCTAAAAGTTTATTCCCTTGAAAAAATAAATTATTTTGACATTTATATCAAATGACATTAAAATACTCACCAAAATCTATTCCTTCCGAGACTTTCCCTCTGGCGACCGACAATAACACAGCACCTCTTCCATTTTCACAAGCCTGTTAAAGTGAATGGAATACAGTTTTATGTCCTACTATTCTAACAATCCTGATTAATGAAGATGGGTGTATGTCATAAAAAAGGGAGACTTGTCTGGAAAGCGGCCTCCTCTCAGGGGTGTTTATAATGTGAGATAAGGAAAGTGGTTTAGAGTGAGATATTGGAGGTTTAAGTGAGATAGAATGTTAAAGGGACACTCCCGATTTGAACAGGATCTCAAAAATAAAAGTCTGGGTACGTATGAAATTGAAGCGCCAAAATATGGAGGAATGGTGTATTCACCCTTTTTCAAAATTTCAACTCAAAACTATTGAGCCGTTGGGCATAAACGTCAAAACTGCTTATCCGGACACATAACCCTTTTAAGATTTGGGGGTTAATTTGTTCGTTGGGTGATCTGATAATCGATTCCCGTTCCTTAAGAGGTCTATCCACTGAATGATCTATGTGCTGTACTTAATATAAAAGGTAAATTACCCCTACACGTTATTTTTATTGAATAAAAGTCTGGTTTTATCCAGACACCACATAATACAGATGAAGACTGACAAGTTTAAGTTGTTTGAAAACGTGTCACGTAATTTGTGTTAGCTGCTAGATCCTAAGCTAGAAGATTTTAAGGAATTTTAATACAAAATTTAGCAGTTTTATTCTCCAAAATATTATCCGGATTGGCAATTTAAAGAGTGAGATTGGGGAGTTCATACTGCTAAAAACGGTTAAGAGTGAGATGTGGGGATTGTGTAGTAAGAGAGAGGCATTTAGAAGGGGGAGGGGAGATTTAGACGGAATGAAAACATGGATTTGGTAACAGTGTGAAAGGATGTTTAATTTATATGTCCCCACCTTTTGATAATTAAGTAAAGCTAGTGATGTTTCTGCTGCATCTTGTGTTTCTATAAATAATAATTTACGTTTCTGTATCTGGTCAATAATACCCTGAAAGAGAAACACAATAACTCTGTGTCAAAATACAAACATAAAAAACAAAGATAGGTTGCCAGGCAACGAAACATACATCCACAGCTGCTGAATCGTCCGGACAGTCGATGTTGCATATCTTTATGTATGAAACATTTACAATACATTAAAATCTGATTAAGAGTAACAACTCATTAAGTAATTATCAGGAAATCATTAGAATTTGTTTGGCCAATGCTAATGTTTGGTATACAAAACGTTTAATATCATGGATTTAGCTGTTCAAGTTAGCAAAAATCATTGAAATCATCACAAGATCTTAAACTCTGTGTATACATCTAAAGTCTATTGAAACGATTAGGCATAAACACGATGTATAAATATAAATCAATTAGATGATAACTATGGTCTCTATAGCATCCACAAGATTTTTCAAAGTGATCAAGGGTGATAACTCTGGCAGTAATTATGGGAAATCCTTGAAATCTATAGGCTTCTTCGATTGATGTCCTTAAACACTGTGTATTAATTTAAAGTAAACATGATATTAACTTTAGCCTTTAGAGCACCCACAAGATTTTTCAAAGTGATCAAGGGCCATAACTCTGGCAATAATTATCGGAAATCACTGAAAATCAGTAGGATTCGTCTTCTGATGACTTTAAACACTACGTATAAATTTAAAGTCAACCGGATATTAACTTTAGCATCTAGAACGTCAACAAGGTTTTTCATATGGTTCAATAATATTTCAATAAACAAGCGCGTAAGGGTCTTTAGCAGTGGGAGAAGACTGGAGGACCCGGAGAAAACCCACAAGTTTGGGCAGACGACCCTACTTCTTGTCACGTACAAGCGGGGCATTGAAACCACACTACCTGATTCAATGACCAACCTTCTGATCCACTCGACACAAACTAGGTCATTTTGGGACTAACATATGGTTTCAATTTTATTTCAATAATTCGCTTGCGCGTAGGGGTCTTTAGCAGTGGGAGGAAACCGTAGTGCCCGGAGGAAACCCACGAGGTTGAGAAGGCGCCCCTATCTCCATGCCACATACGCTCACACCAGGGAGATCCAACGTACACCTGTTAACCATTCGGCCATCCAACCCCATCTCACATGTTTTAACTGTTCCAATGTTTGAAATTTGATATCTTATAGTCTTGGGATTTGGTATACGAGAAGCAATCCCACCAAGTTTAACAAAATTATCTCAAAAAGTCTATCCTAGCAGGTTCACAAGGCTTTAATTTAATGGGGGAGAAAATTCTATAACTTTTCTCATGACCAAATAAAGTGTCCCTGCAAATTTAAAAACAATCCACCATGGATAGACGATGGATGAGGCGACAACAATATTGCAGGCAAATTAAGATAAATTACTTCTTAGTAAGACATTTGTGGGCATATGAAAATAATTCCCTGCTTGTACGTGAAAAGCAGTATGGTCGCCTGTCCAACCTCTTGGGTTTTCTACTGGTCCCCCCAGTTTCCTCCCACTGCTAAAAGACCCCTCTGCATAAACGAATTATTGAAATAAAATTGAATCATGTATTAGTCCCAAAATGACCTAGTTGTGTCAAGTCGAGGTTAAACCCCATTTCTCTCTTTCTCATATGAAAATAATTTACTTCCAAAAGAATTTTCTTTTTGAAAAAAATTTAATACCATGTATCAAAATATAATTTTCAGTAAGTAAAAAGAAATATATTCAGAACATACACCCTTCACTTTTAAACAAAGCAAAAAGATGGAGAAAGAATAATAATTTGGACTTCCTAGAAACCAAAACAAAGTAAAGTCTTTCCTATTATTGTCTGATATCTGGGTCAATAGTGACCTATATTTGGGTGTTCTTTGACCTGACCAGCTAAAAATAACCTTTGACATGTAATGCACATGCATTGAGCAATGACCAATCAGAGCTTGCAAGCTATCCCTGGACATGATATTAGCCAATGAAAGGGTATAGGACAGTCTGACAAGGGGCTGAACAATAAGCTTGGTTGAAATATGTTCATTGAGGGTAGGGGCTTGTTGAAGATACAACCATTTGTCAGTTGAACTGGTAATCAAAAGACTTGATTTGTCAAGTGGTTGAATTGAACTAGAAGATGTCAGAGGAAAATGGTGGGAAATCAACTCAGGTTTCTGCTGAACCAACTGAAACAGTTAAACTGCCTGATCTGTACACAGCAATGGCTGGCATCTGTTACAATAACTCACAGAAACTTGATGAAAATAGATCTTTGATTGAGCATCCACAACACCCTGATCATCCACCATCACAGCAACCTTCATTGAAAAATGAAGAGAGTAGTTCTGATGAGGATAAGCAGTCAACTGCTGTCACGACTGCATCAAGTGAATCAGTTGCTCACTGTCAAACTTACCACTCTACGGAAGCCAAAAATCAGCTTCTATCCAGTCATCAAATCCCCGGTTATTCAAGCTGGGAACAGCTGTCTTGCCCCTCCCTCCAGAATTACCATGGTGCTCAGGTTATCAACCCCCTAGCTGCTGCCCAGTACAGCGAATATTACAACCTATCCTCGCGTTCTGGTGGGGTCGTTTACGAAGACTGGCAATACCCTGTTTACTATTCAAACTATTACGACACTGGTACCGATATGTCAAAATACTGTGATCAGAAAACCAGTGAAGCCACTACAAGCTACGAAAAGAGCAAAATGACCCTTGAAAATTGTCACGATTCTGGCGGCGATCGTACCTGTTCGACCCCTGACCTCGTTCTGTCCGTACTTCAGATGGAGAACCAGATTAAGAGCGAGATGAGTAAAGAACGGTTGAGTCATTGGTATAGTCCAGTTAGCAGTCCAGAATGCTCACCCGCTACTCCTCTAATGTCAGAGAGTCCAGCACCATCCACAGAACAAGACAGCGGATTCTTCTCCGAGGATCCTGTTTCCCCAATCTTTATGTCTCATAAACAAACACTGACGCAAATGGAAGAAACCAATCAAAAGTATTTTGTTTATGTTCCAGAGAACACTGAAGACTGGAAGAACTATCACCATATTAACCCTGTTCCGTTAATGTGCAGCGACATGACACGAAAAATGGTCAACAAGTCGGCCATCTGTGGATGGAAACCCACCTCAGGCTATCCGATTTTCTCTCCAGAAATGCTCGGAAGAAACAGTGGATACAAAACTGAGTCTGAATCCTGGCAGATGCCCAAGTATAATCAGTTTCCATTGCCAATATCTGGAAAAGGCCACAAGCACATGAAATCCAAAGCTCAGCGACCAACACGATGTGTGACTCCGATGCCATCATCCACAGTAACCTCAGGTAACCAGGTTCAATCAGACGCTGTTTCATCGACCTTGACACCTTCTTCAGCCATATTCCAAGGACAGAGTCAAGCAACTAAAGCCAGCCCAACAGTTCCATCATCAGCACCTGTCGTTCCATTACCATCAACCAAATCAACGAAAGACATCGTCGACAGTTTCATCAATCGAAAGTCTGGCACAGTTAATGTACAAACAGTTAAACCAAGTAACCCGGTCAAACGCAAGTCATCTGACGTTGACGATAAGTCCAGTCTCTGTAGCAAGCGTGCACGTCACAACGAGCCCCTGAATCAAGACGCCATTTCCGTCATGCAGCGTTGGTACGAGCAGAACAAGGAGAACCCTTATCCTTCGAAACAAGATAAAGAGGACATCGCTCGGCTTGGAGGCATCTCCATCACCCAAGTCAAATCATGGTTTGCGAACAAACGTAATCGAACCAACAACACCCGCCCCAAAGTTCAGAAACGAAACGTGGAGGAGAAACTCTTAGATTTATGTCATCAACTGGCTTCGGACGCCAGAAAGTCAACGATGGATAATGCATTCGTTATTCAACAGTTATCGGCCATTATTGACGAACACCATGCTGTCCATTGAACAATTCCATCCACCATTATCATATAACGTGTTATTATTATTAATTTTTTTTTTTGTTATCATCGGCTAGTGCTAAAATATGCTGAATGTGCAATTAATTCTATGTTCGAAATCATTTCTTTTGTGTGCTGGACGTTATGTCCATGATTTATATGTGCAATTCTAGTTTCAGTTTATTTTTTTTTCTGTAAAGTAATTTATGTTCCGTTGTTTGATATTGGATGTACAAAATATGTGTGTGTATTATTTTTGTGTTGCCATGGAAATTAATGTTGGATAAATTTGGGGATTCTGGATTAATCGGTGATAGAAAGGTAAGACAATTTGGGGGATTATGGATGCATCATTATTGTGTGCATTATTTCTGTCTGGGTGTATGTTTTTGTTTGCATTCCATGCACAAAGCTGTCTGTATACATATTGCATGGAGTTGTCCTGTAGTTTGCCGTCTTCATTAGCCTAGTTCAGGAGCAGAACAGTAGGATGTTAAACCCATTTCATTTCATGTTCTTAGTAGCCTTTTTCTTTTAATTATTTTCTTTTTTCCTGCATCGTGTTAGCTATAATTATGACTAAAATTACTGGGCCCTGTTTCACAAAATTTTAACTAAGATAAAATCCAAATTTTATTGATTTGATTGGATAATATTAGATTGATTTTAGTGCCTAGCCAATCAAAATTGAAGTATTTACTAAAATTTGAATTTTATCTTTAGTTAAGATTTCGAGAAACAGGGCCCTGATATTTGTTTTCATTTCCTGGATGACATGTAATCTTTTCACCCTAATTGGTTAGCTATTATGTAATTAAGAAAAACAATATCAACGGTATATAAACACGAGACTTGGATTCAGGGGGGGTTGTATGGTTACCGTGTACGCGCTGTTCCATAAAGTCTGTCATTGAGTCAACTAGCGTGGTTTCGATTCCCTGGTTGTACGTGACAAGGAGTAGGGTCGAGCCTGTCCAACCTTGTGGGTTTTCTCCGGTTTCCTCCCACTGCTAAAGACCTCTACGTGCAAGCGAATTATTGAAATAAATTAAAACCATGTTAGTCCCGAAATGACCTAGTTTGTGTCAAGTGGACGTTAAACCCCATTTCTCTCTCTCTGTCTCCAGACTTGGATTCAATCAGAGTAACAACAGGCCTATCAAAATCTTTTACCCAACACTTATATGTGGCACTGGTTTGTTTATCTTTCATTACATCTTAGATGAGATATAATTGCGTCAGATTTTGATAAGTAGCCCTAGTCTCACCTCACTTAAACGCAGGGAAGGGTGATTAATCATGCCAAGACATTGGTCTATCGTTATGAATCAAAGATATTTTTTTAGCACTTCATGGTAGAAAAAAAGTTTTCCATTCCTAACGTTTGTTAAATTTACATATTTATACACCTATGGTAATTAATTGTAATGATTACATATAAAAAGTAATTGTAATCAATTAGATTGGTAATGTAATCAATTACATTGATAATGTAATCAATTCCATTGGTAATGTTATCAATTCCATTGGTAATGTTATCAATTACGTTGGCAATTGGCGATGTAATGACACCTGTCATGAAACGAATGAGATTGTTTCAATGTCATCAAAATTGTTTCTGTTTTAACTTTTTCAATCAATCAATCACATTAAATTTTTGTAAATCTTCCTTTTTTTTCACTCAATTTTTATCTACCATTGTAAAATTAAGTAAGTTTGAAAAATTATTTGTTTTTAAATCATCAAGATTCATCATTTAGTAAATTATTTACTGAAGTCGGGTGTTCAATCCCTGCATTGGCCAAGAAAGTTTATTCAGATTTTCTGGTTCCCCCTTGCAGGACTGAGGGCCTGACAAGGACAGTTGTCTCCTCATGCGGATGGGACGAAAAACTGTGAATACGTAAATGATACATGAGTTGTTGTGAATAATACTGTGAAATATTGTATTAAATCTTTATCGTCTGAAAGTTTAGTTCTTAGACAATGAAAAGGAAGCCTACTTAAAATATCTTAATTTATGTATATTCAAATGTTGTCAAATAACATTTTCTATCTAAACTGATCAATTTAAAAAGGTCAAGAGCTTTCTGTTCATGGTAAATTGACAAGGATAGCATCAATATTATGTTAGCATAACGCCATAATAACATTGACTTGATGATCGAGACTAAACTATGTATTAAATGTAAGGTAGTAGTTGTGGTTTGGCGTGAACTCAATACGGCACCCATCCCCACTGATAGGTAATCTATAGTGGTTAACAGGCTGTGGGCTCAATATGGCCTAATAGCCCTTCCCCTCTGGTAGCTAATGTATATTGAATAACTCTAAATATAATTTATATTAGAAAGCTTTATTGTATAAAAATAATTTCTATTCATTAATGAATTGTACTAGGTGTATTCAGTTTGGCTGTGAACTCAATATGGCAATCCCCTTTCGCAAAAATGGCTAATGTGGTTAATATATCATGTCTGTTAAAAAAATGTATTATTTGTATTAAAAATACTATATTGTAAAATGGGATTTACCAGTGTGTATATTGGATAATGTATGTATATTATTGAAGGGTTGGACTGGGGAGCCTTACTCTAGGGTGTCTTGGAGGGCCGGGGGGTCTCTCCCACTTTAACACAAGAAATCTTTCCAAAACCTGATGGTAAATGGTGCTTTTTAGAATATATAGATACTGTCTTGTTTGCCAATTCACCGAAAACAACATAACAGGGTCCCCAAACTATGTGAAAACATTAACTTTTATCGATGCCATCTACTTGCAGGCTCCCTCTCAGTCCACCCCTGGTATTATTCTATCTCCTTGAGTTTGTGATATTAAATGAAATGTGATAATAATGACTGTTTTTGTGTGATATATATTTGACTATAAATAGTGCTATAATAATTTCCTACATGAATCAATGTTTATACATATGTTGTTACTTTGTTTTTCTGTTTATTTTTTTTCTATCTTCAAATATTTACAAACTTTTGTCTCAGATTTTTATCTAGAAATAAACAATGCAAGCTGATCTTTTTGTCTTTGTTTCGATGTGACTGATGACATGAATGGAGTTTAATGTCCGTTTCTTCTGCATCGACTGGACTAATCAAGATGGGTATACACCAAGCAGTATACTATTTATACGTGACTGATGAAATGGGGTTTAATGCTGTCATCTTCTGCACGGAACTGGTTTAAGGCCCTTCTCTTCTGCACCAAAATGGATTAAGGTCCACTCTTCTGCACCAAAAGGTTTAAGATCCTTGTCCTACACAAAGCGAACTAATAACAGTTATGTTCGGTGAAATATGCAAGAAATCTCTTGCGTCTGGTTATTCCAGTCTACACACATAGTATTTATTGTGCATGCTCTCCACATAAAAATATGATGTCACCGTTTGACATGTCTTGTGGAATATGTCTAGCCTCTTTTTCCGAATCCCTTGTTACAAATGGCGCTGAAACACATTCTGGTACACGACCCGTGTACCAATGGTAAAATGTTTATTTTGTCTTGAATGTTGGATATCAGAAGCCCATCTTTTCCCGGTGAGATCACAACATCAATGTTGATTTAGATTGACAAATAATTCTTGTTTTCAATGTTGAAGACTGTGGATGATATAGAGTTGGAGACGTAGCTACTTTAAACTTCAGAATCTAGAACAATTATTTCTATGTTCCAGGAATGTTAACAAAGCTATTCAACTCAAAACCCAAACAAAACAATCCAACATCTTTATTTACTCAGAGTTTAAAAATAAAAAACCCAAACAAAGCCCAAAATATTACAAAGATAACATATATAATATGTAGTGATATTCCCTGGTATATTTTGTAGAGTTCAAAACGTTACAACTTGAGCTGAAGTTAGAATGGTCAATTTGATGTGATTTTTATAAATTTGATTCTACCGTAATCTGATTATAATAACAATTTAATTTCGTTTCGTTTTCTACTTTCGATGGCCTACAGTACATGAAAATCATATAAGATCTTTTGACGCTATGACATCACACATTGATTTATCAATCATCGTTGATGTGTCTGGGGATTTACTCACAGATCTGAGCAGAGAACGACAAAAAGTCGCTGTAACAGACCATTTAATTGACTAATTCCTCATATTAACTATAACACCTATAACAGATCTTTCAGATCCTTGTGTAGTAAAGACAGGTATAACGAAATTTTGAACTATTAAAAACGAAACGAAATAGGATCTGTGTTTTAATCAGATTGATTGTACTATAATGATTTTGTTACTTACTTGTTCATACCAAGATGCCACGATATTTTCCTGAAACAAAATAAAACAATCAATTGACAAGACAAGGTACCCCCTTGTAGGATTAAAGTAACAATATCAATATCTAGAGACATGTTCACGATTTAAATTTTGAAATTAAATTTAGGCCATACAAAAAAATATTCTGGTTCACAGACAATAATTGCCAAAACATGACATTTCAAGGCATTAAATTACCATATATAAAGAGAGAGAGAAATGTGGTTTAATGTCCACTCGACACAAACTAGATCATTTTGGGACTAACACATGGTTAAATTCTATTTCAATAATTTGCCTGGACAAAACTCATGAGGTTGGACAGGTGACCCTACTCCTTTGAACATACAACTAATCGAAACCACACCAGTTAACTCAATGACAGACTCTGTTGTATATATAGGAATGTCAATAACATTTTTCAGGGTTGCACACTTGATAAATGAGCCTACTGCCCACATTTAGATTCATTCAATCTTTTTATCGATCTACTTGCTGTCACCAGGGTAAAATATTTACATGCATTAAGGTTTTATTAAAAACGATTGTCCAATATACGAACCATATAAACGTAACTTGTAAAGAAACAGACAATTCCATCTGGTACTGCTCCACACATATCTACCAGTAAAGTACCATAGTTTCTTATCACAGCTGGCAATAAAACAAATATCTTTAAATATATAAATCAATATATCATAAATACAGGGCAGACCTATCTGAAATGCCTGCTTTCCACCACTGGTTGCCAATCTTGACCAACTGAAGAGGCACAACGAATCTCATGATAATAATGATCTGCGTTATATACAAGATAGGTTGCCAAGCAACGAAAAATGCCCACAGCTGTCAACAAGGGTTTTCAAATATTTTTTTTTGCAATTAAAATAACTAATTTGTTTTATAATATCAACAGCTTGAAGACATCAAAACAGAATAAAAAGTCTTCACATAAAATGATTCTAGAGAGAGAGACAGAAATAGGGTTGAACGTCTACTTGACACAAACAAGGTCATTTTGGGATTAACTTATGGTACAATTTTATTTCAAAAGTTCATTTGAGCGTAGAGAGTCCCTAGCAGTTGAAGGAAACCGGACAAAACCCACGAGGTGGAACAGATGATCCTACTCCTTGGCGCGTACGAGCAAAGAATCCACACAATAACAGTCCTTATGACTTCACGTCCACGTGTTAAACTACAAGAACACTCAACCTCCTATCAGGTCTGAAGACGCCATCAATGGTATATAAATAAACCACATACCTACGTCTTCTCTTACTTCAAATTTTGATGACATAGCAACTTGATCGTTACCTTTACTAACAATCTGTAATAGTCAATTTTTATTGATAATTCAAGTCTATGCTCATCATTTAACTAGGTCATTTCGGAACTAACATATGGTTAATTTTATTTCAATAATTCGCTTGCACATAGGGGTCTTTAGTCGAGGGAGGAAACCTACGAGGTTGGACAGGCGACTCTACTCGAATCAAAACCACGGCAGTTGACTCAATGACAGACCCTATGATACAGCGCTCACATGCTAACCATTTGGCCATTCACCCCCCACTCCCTCCTGTATATTTAGGGATAATTCAAGTCTTTGCCATATCAATTGACTGACAGAATAATTCTCTAGCCTGTCAATTTCACTGTCTGTCAGTCAAAACTGACAAATATGAATTAAACAATAGCCCTAGTATGCAATTTTTAAATCTAAACACATTTTATTTTTGAATATGAAATTCTTTGAAGAATTATTTGTTTATCTTACCATAGGACATATACAAATTCTGGCTAGAGTCATTGTGAAGGTTGCCATAGTAACTGGACGGAAATCAAGAATTTTGGGATACATATCTAATGGAGAAAGGGTCTGCAAGGAAAAAATGTTAATATCAAATTATACTATGTCATTAAATCAATCTTGGTTCTAGAGAGAGAGAGAGAGAGAGAGAGAGAGAGAGAGAGAGAGAGAGAGAGATGGGTTTAACATTCATTCGTCACAAACTAGGTCATTTCAGGACTAACACACAGTTCAACTTTATTTCAATACTTCGCCTGCACATAGGGGTCTTTAGCAGCGGGATGAAACCAGAGGACCCAAAGAAAACCCACAAGGTTTGGACAGACGACCCTACTTCTTGTCACGTACAACCGGGGAATCCAAACCACACCAGTTGACTCAATGACAGACCTTGTGCTACAGCACACACGCTCTAACCATTCGGCCACCCAACCCCTCATTAAATAGATAAAAGAACTTACACCAGATGTAATAACAACTGTTTGAAATCTATCAAAGACAGGTTTAATGGCAATAGAGGCATCCATACAACTAAAATATAATACAGGATTCGATATGGTTGGTGTTCTATCATCAAAAGGTTCAATTATCAACATAAAACCTGAAATAAATAAACATTAGTGGTTGAACAATTGAATGACTTGTCAACCATTTAACAAATACAGTGGTTGAACAATTGCAACTTGTTAACAAGTTAACAATTACAGTGGTTGAATGATTGGTCAACCGGTCAACAGTGGTTGAATGACTGGTCAACCGATCAACACTGTGGTTGAATGACTGGTCAACCGATCAACAAAGACAGTGGCTCAATGTCTCGTTTACTCTATACTTCAGTCAACAGCTGTTTATCATCTCATCAATTCAATATGGTTGAGACCAGCAATATGGTATTTTCAATGGTTCTACAAGTACAATGAAGGAAAGGGAATTTTACCAGGTTTTGGACATTACTACACTAGGAATCTAATAAAACTAATCTCAACATCATAAATGAATAGTAGAGAGATCAGGTGATAAAAATCATTGTATAATAACTATTACGTTTAGCAAATGTACTGACTAATGTAATACGTATTATTAACAGTACCTGTAGCAAATATACTGACGAATTTTACAGTAATAACATTACCTTTAGCGTATGTACTGACTAATGTAGCAAAGTTAACAAGTAATGTCAGAGCTGAAAAATCGTGCAAGTCTGTTAGTTCTAATGTTCGCATCAACGACGCTAATCTCTCCGCACAGAATCTGTTTTAAAAAAAAAACGAAAAGAAATTAAACTTTATAGTCCTACTGTTTTGTGCCAACTGACCTTATAAAGATGGGTATATGACATACATAGGCGTACAGACTCCATGACAGTTAGGGGGGGCAGCAGCCGAAATGCCCGAAAAAATTTTAACAAATAAAAAAATGGAAATATGACTCTACCTCAATGGTTTTCTGTCTATACATATTTTTTGAGCACAGTCTTTTAGAAACGATGGAGGGGATTCCGAAACCACATGTTGAACCCGTAGTCTAGATTTCATATATTCTAAAAATCGCTTCATGAAACTCACAAAATGTTCTGCATTTCGAATGGTGCCTGGGACAGCCTCTGAAGTTGAAAAAATCTATTAACTGTGCTAATAATAACCCAACAAAGAACACAAAGAATACATACATAATAGGACAATAAAAACTTGCAGGTAAATCCATTTATAAACATTTATTTTTAAGCTTCCAAACCAAAGCTTTGTGAAAGTGGAATCTTTAAAAGGACTCTCAGTCTGCCAATGGTTTAATTCTATTCGGTATTTGCAAAAATATCAGGAATTGAAAATTTTGTAACACCATTCGGCATAAATTGCAAATAAAATAGACAAGCCAGTGGCATCCCATGAATGATGTTTCTATCGACAGGATATACAAAGCTATATGATATCTTTAAGGAAGTGGTAGACTTGGTTGTCCATGCATTAAATGCAAAAATAATAGAAGCGGTGTTAAAAGGACCACCCCAATTTTAACAGTCTCAGAAATAAAACTCTGTGTAAGTGTGAAATTTAAACGCTAAAATATAGAGGAATGGTGTATTTACCTTATCTCAAAATTTCAGCTCAAAACATTCAATTTTATTTCAATAATTTGTTTGCACACAGGGGTATTTTAGCAGTGGGAGGAAACCGGAGGGCCCTAAGAAATGAAATCAAATGGGGTTTAACGTCCTACTCTTCTGAACCTAACCTGGGAAACGGGCATACGCCATACAGTGTGCTATGAGGGAAATTTTGCCCGGACAGCGGCGCTACGGCCTACTCTTATATCGAATTCCAACTGCCAAGGGATCTTTTACGTGCACTCCAATGTGTACACGGGACCTCAGTTTTTCGTCCCATCCGAACAACTACGGAGGGCCCTAAGAAGACAGGTGACCATACTCCTTGTCACCAATAACCGGGAAATCAAAACCACTCCAGTCACTCAATGACAGACCTTTGCTACAGTGCACACAAACACAGGCTAACCCTTCTGCCATCCAACCCCCTAAATATAATTGAGATTGGCCCTTTAACTTGAAATTTGAAACAACAACAGTTATTCAAAATGTTTGTTCTAAATAAGTAAACTCATACCTTGTAGGATTTCATCTGGTAAAACTGAAAATAAAACCCAGAATATTTATAAACTGTGTCGATCAACAACAATAAGAGGACACTAAAACCGAGTTGGTCAACAATAACATCAGGACAATTGCAATCAGATTATAATACAGATCTATATTTTGTTTCGTTTTTTTTTAATTTCGTTGGCCTACACTACATGAAGAGCTGACAAGTTGTTTGACCATATGACATCAGATATTTCATTAACCAATCACCATTGATGTTCCTTGTGGATTACCCACAGTTCCGTGCAAAACACAGCTAAAGCTCGCATTAACTAATCCCTCACACTATCCAGAATACATCAATGATGACAACTCTTCCAGATCCTTGTGTAGTAAAGACAAGTAAAACGAAATTTTGAACTATAGAAACGAAACGAAACGAAATAGGATCTGTGTTTTAATAAGATTGGGACAATTGAAGGTTTTTCTGTTCTCCATACAGGCTTGTAGAGTTTTTTTTGTTTTCAATACAGTCCTATCAAGTATGTTTTGCCAATGACTATGCAACATACATTATGCAAGAGCTAAATCTGCCTATTGCAGGTCTTTCTTTATCATCTATTTTTGAATTATTATAGCAGGAATGGCCAACTCTTTATGAAACTCTTAACTAATGTAACTCTAAATGACGATGTATTATTTTACCTGGATTAGCAAGAATAACATCAGTTTCTCGTTGTTCGTTGGCTTCACGTAAACCTTCAACCATTCTATGATATTCTTCTCTTAATTTCTTCTCATCACCTTCTTTCACTCTGTAGAAGAGAGAGAGAAAATTAGGGTCATTTTGGAACTAACACATGGTTCAATTCTATTTCAATAATCCGCTTGTGCGTAGGGGTCTTTAGCAGAGGGAGGTAACCGGAGGAACCGGAGGAACCAGAGAAAGCAAACAAGGTTGAACATCATGTATTAATGTGCAATAAATCTTATCTTGTTTTTTACAGAAAAATTAAAAGAATTCAAGGAATGTGTTGTGAGTGATGGAGATATTTTAAAACAAATCAAGGCACTAAAAAATTGTCAGTTTGTGGAAAAATCCACAAGGTTGGAAAGGCGATCCTACTCCTTGTTATATACAACTGCAGAATCGAAACCACTTGATGACATAATTTTAGAAGAGAGAGAACAGATCCAAATCATCATCCTTATTATTGATAAAAATAATTTGACATTCTAACTTATGACGTCAACTGCAGACTGATCTTCAAGAAACAGCATTCAGTGGATAACCATTGACCACTGCCAACATCTGTCACATCATTTATCACTAAGGACCAGGTATCATTCAGATTTGATGAAAAAAGGAAAGAAACTGAGCTTACCATCTAGAATCTAATATATATGTTCAGTTAATAGATTGCCATCCAGAAGGTGTTAAATACCATCAAGATTCATCTGGATGACCAATATCAAAACTAAACTAAATGGTCATAAACTAGATGACCGATGTCAAAACTAAACAGTGTTTCTTAAACTAAACGGTAGCACAAACTAGGCATTATTTGATGAATCTTGATGGTATTTAACACTTTCTGGACAGCAGTCTATTAACTGAATATGTGTATTAGATTATAGATGGTAAGCTCAGTTTCTTTCCCTTTTTCATCAAATCTGAATGATACCCGGTCCCTAGTGTATATTGCCTCATTCTTGTTTTCAGTGCTTAACTTTGCTCTATTTGACTGTCAGTTTGTTTTCATTGAGTAAAGCCAGTTTCACTACAGACCAATGACTGTACCGTGCAGTGGATGCTTAAGTGTAGCCATCGGGTCCATTCATTTGATCTGATATTTGCGGGTTTGTCGACAGCTTTGTCAAATGGGTTTTGTTTTCTGCTGATTATTAATTGCCTACCTTGTCTCTGAACATTTAAAACTCATCCCCTCCCCTTTTACCTTTTTATATGTCTGTCTAAAGTTTCAATGTTTGCTGAACATCTTTCTAAAGTTCTTTTAGACATTTTAACACTCATTGACTCAATACACACATTATCTGAAGAAAAATACAATAAAAAACATGAAATTCCATTTCCACCTGGATAATTTTATAATTATGGCAGGAGCCACATTACGTTGGTGAGAGGGATGTCTTGGATTCAATCCAACAGTTGGCTGAAAAAATTCCTCATGATTGTTCCCCTTGTTTCTCTTTTGACAGTGGTGCAAGACGGAGGGCTCACATGGAAAGGCATCTTTTCATTCTGATTCGGGCCTGTGTATACCATTGGTTGCACGCTAAAGATTCCCTGATGGTTGGTCCTGTGTATACCATTGTGTGCACGCTAAAGATCCCCTGATAGTTGGACCTGTATATACCATTGTGTGCACGCTTAAGATCCCCTGATAGTTGGTCCTGTGTATATACCATTGTGTGCACGCCTAACGTCCCCTGATAGTTGGTCCTGTCTATACCATTGGTAGAACGTTAAAGATCCCCTGACAGCTGGAAATTGAAATAAGAGTAAACTCTTGCGCTGCTGCCATGGTAAAATTTCCATCACAGCTCACCGTATGATGTATGCCTGTCTTTATTAGATCTGAAATATCTTATTTATGACTGGTAATTTCACAGACAGTTATTTTTTTGAATGTGTCACGCATTTCATTTTTAAAGGAGAGTCTGGGTAATGAAATGTAGCTTGAGGTTCTACTCTTCTGCGCTGTGGCCTACTCTTATATCGAATTCCAGCTGCCAAAGGATCGAACACCTGGAGCAACAAGAGTCTGGGCTTCGTTGCATGCCGGAAGAAAGAAGTCATGAACGTGATGTAGACAATCCCTGCATGCAGAACATACCTATATTATGTGCCTCATCAAATACGACCACAGACTTCTTCGACAATTCTTTTGACACCTGTTCAGCGATTTTAGGATCGAGTAGATAATAATAACTGTATATTACAACATTGGCATGAAGGAGCTGAAATACAGATAAATATACATAGGTGAATAAACACATAAGTCAATAAACACATAGGTAAAAATAAACAAATTCTAATATACAATCAATAAAATAAACATTCTTATCACTGAAATAACCCTGATCAGTGTCCCAAGAAAAATAAAAATAAAAACAGGACATTCATTATCCATGTAAAATGGCAGTCAACTAGCTTAGAGTCTGATAATCTTTTTGTAATGGAGCAAGCAACCCAAATAGCTTATAACTCTGCTTAAACCTGAGCAAGCAAGGGTTGGATGACAGAATGGTTTAACATGTGCACTTTAGATCTTAAGGTCTGTCATTGAGACAAGCGATGTGGTTCTACGAAGTAGGGTTGCCAATACCAACCTCTTGGGTTTTCCCCACGTCCTCTGGTTTCCCCTTTTATAGTTAAAGAGTGCTATACAGAAGTAAATTATTAAAATACAATTGAACCATTTTAGAACTTATTCAAGGTATTGCATGATCTAATTAGAATCAAAGCTACTGTGTACCAAAGTCTCAACCAACCGAATTGTTTGTGTTCTTTATCGAAATCAGTCAAGGTATTGATAAAACTATACATGAAGTTTCAAAGGGGGGGGGGGTGAATGGCCGAAATGGTTAGCATGTGCACGCTGTATCATTAAGCCTGTCATTGTGTCAACTCGTGTTGTTTCGATTCCCCGGTTGCATGTGACAAGGACTAGGGTCGGCTGTCCAAGCTTTTGGGTTTTCTTTGGGTCCTCCAGTTTCCTCCTCCCACTGCTAAAGACTCCCTAAGCAAATTATTGAAATAAAATTGAAAAATGTGTTAGTCCCGAAATGACCTAGTTTAGTTAAACCACATCTCTCTCTCTCCAAATGTCAAAAATCTTACTTACTGCATATCTAGCAAGAAAATAAGGACAAAAATTCTTTGATCTACCATATTCTTTCAGATCATCCTGGAAACCAAACACATTATTAGACAAAAGTTACAAAAAACATCCTTGCAATGCCATTCAAACATTACATCAAAACCATCAGGTGCCATGTTGAATTACACAATATTTAACATTCAAAAACATAACTACTTTATGGAATCAGTGACAAATCTAAATTGGGCTCTCCAACCATTTTTATTTTGGTTTTGAGGTAATATTAACCTACAATAACCAGGGCCCCGTTCCTCAAAACGATTGTAACCCTACAATAGTTGTAAGTCACTACAAACCAATTGTAACTTTTATTTACAATCACTACATTGTTCCTCAAAGCAATTGTAAGTTACAATAGTTGTAAGTTACAATCAATTCTGTAAGTTACTATGACCGTCTGTAACCTATACTTACAATCGATTGTAGTGGAATGCAAAATGGCGTTATTTGTTGCAATACAACAACAAAAGAAGGCAAAGATTGGTCCTGCTAGGATATTCAGGGACAGGACCCGTGTTTTAGATGTCTTCTCTGATGTTGATATATTCTCCCGCTATAGGATGACGAGGTTGTCAATTTTTAAGCTGATTAAAGGGACAATAACACTCTTGCTTGCTTGGCAGCCCCAGAAAATAAATAATAGCCTTATTCTAAGTACTAGATGTTTAAGTGTCCTACCTGTTGTGTAAATTATCCATTACGACCTATTTTACTTGTCCAGAGGGTTCGAAAATATTTTAAATCAAAGTCACATTTGAAAAGGTTTACGTTAGACTTTTCAAATCAATTAGTTGAATTTTTCCAATTTTTTAAATTAGGTGTGTTAAGATGAAATTTATATCATCAATTAATTGGAATATTGTAAAATAATACAATTTGTTGACCAGAATAAAGATTGGGATATATTATTCAGTTACAACAAGAGTGTTATTGGGGCTTTAACATGCTGGAACCACGTCTGTCTTCCAACACAAAGCGTTCTCACGCACTCAGCGTTGAAAACAAAGTCTTGATAACGCTAATATTTCTTGCGAAAGGGGGATTTTTTTCGGAGTTGGGGGCCATCCACGGCACGGCGAAGTCGAGCGTCTCTCAATTTTTCTCACTTAAGCACAGAAGATCACGATTGTAAGTTTACAATCGCACGATTTACAATTGCTAGACTTACAATTCCCTTACAATAGCTTTGAGGAACACAATTAAACTGTTACTTACGATAGTTGTAAACTTGATTGTAGCTGTTACAACTATTGTAGGATACAATCGTTTTGAGGAACTACACCCAGATGATTTAAGCAGCGGCTGACAAGGAGGTAATATTTACAGTTTATGTGTCAAGGTATAAGTCAGATAGCAACTTATGTTCATGGGTGTTATTCGAAATAAAAATCCTCAGGACGCTTAATTACGTTTTTATTTACTATAGCTTTTTATCAATTGTGATACAGTGATGTTTTTTATTGTACCGACTTTAGTAATGACGATAGAGGCTAGGCTAAAAATTCAATCTCTAAAATCTTGGTTCAGAGAGGATCAATTTGACTGAAATTTCCAGCAAATTCCGGTTACATTATCTAGTTTTGAACTATTATAGTGAGAACTGCCAACTCTTTATCTAATCTCCCACAAAATATTTTAAGTCTGTAAAGGGCATCTGGGCACTCAATAGGTGAAAGATGCGTAATATAAAAAAATACACCATAAATAAATAAATACTAGTACACCATAATCTTTTTATTAACTGTGATACAGTGTTTTATTTTTATATCTACTACTTACAAACGAGAGTAATAATCGATTACTTACTAAACTATAAATACCGGGAGGTAATGGGGTATCTCTACCATGAGCATCAAATTCCTGAATAAAAACAGTAATATTATCAAAACAAAATATAAGAGTAGGTCACAGTGTCGACCCCTGAGTTGACAGAGAAAATTCAGATGAGACGTAGAACCTAGGTCCTGTGTGCACTTAAAAAACCCTTGGCAGCGGGATTAACAGTAGTCAGTAGTGCCGCTGTCCGGGCAAAATATCTCTCATGGGAAATCCCCATTTTATTCTGGTAAGTGAGCTTACCTACCTCATAGGGGAGTGGATGGCTGAATGGTTAGCATATGCGTACTGTATCATAAGGTCAACAGGCGTGATTTCGATTCCCTTGTTGTACGTGACAGGGAGTAGAGTCGTCTGTCCAACATTGTGTGTTTTCTCCGGGTTCTCCGGTTTCCTCCCACTGCCCTATTATTGAAATAAAATTGCACCATATGTTAGTCCAGAAAGGACGTTAAACCCCATTTCTCGCTCTCTCTCACCTACCTCGTAGAAATCACAGATGGGTATAGAAGGATCATGTTTATACCGTTGTCGGATGTGTGAAGCTGTCAGCTGATGACATTGTCCATCTACGGTTTTACCATCTCGATTCTGACTAACCTAAAAACAACACAAACATTATATACAAATAATTACATTCAAACTTACTTTAATCTGATTAAAACACAGATCTAGAAATCCTTTTTTTTATACTTTGATGTACACTACATGTAGATCTGACAAGTTAAAGTGAGAACGCATGTTTAATACAAGTCAAATCAATCTGTTTCACAGAGAATTACAAAAGTCTTCTAATAACTCTGCAAAAGATGACGGCTTTCAATAAGTGATGTCACATCGTGCAGCGTCAATCATTGGCTCAATGGCAGGTGCATTCTTTACATAAGATGTTACTGGTCCGGGCAGAATGCTGCCTTTTTTTCATTTTACATACCCATAGACATGAAATCAAAAATATCATTTATTCTCTGGAATAATAAAAATTAAAAACCTATCAATCTACCTCTGGATGTACACACAAATTCTTTCTCGAACTTAAAGCTAGTCCTAGTATTTCTTGTGGCTGTCCAGTTTCCTTTTCATAAAAAGCCATCAAATTCCTTAATTCTTCTACAACCTGAGAAATAAACAAAAACAATACGTACATATATACATGTAGAGAGAGATGAAATAAAGGGAGATAAATGGGGTTTAAACTCAGTCATTTCGAGACTAACATACGATTCAATTTCATTTCAATAATTCACGTACACGTAGGGGTCTTTATATATAAGCTGTCGGAGAGGAAATTGGAGGACCCAAATAACACCAACAAGGTTTCAAACATACATTCTGGTCATTTGACAATTTCATTTATACATTCTAGTCTTCAAAAGACATAATGAACGAAATGGGGATTAACGTGCTACGTTTCTGAATAAACAGACAGAGAAATGAGGTTTAATGTCCACATGGCACAAACTAGGCCATTTCAAGACTAACATATTTCCATATGATTCGTGGAAGGGTTTTTAGCAGTGGAAGCAAACCGAAGGACCCAGCGAAAACCCACAACTTTGGACAGGTGACATATGCTATGAGGAAAGTTTTGCCTTTTGTAAAAGTCACCAACCTTTTCGAGTTCTGGCACTGTTCTTGAACAGTAAATAAGTTTAGTAACTTCCAAAGGATTAGCCTGAAATAATACAAATATAAACTTATAATTGCTAGTCTTGACTGACTGCAAAAAATAGTAAACAATAAAGTGGGGGACCCTTCGGGACTACATCTTATCGTTAATGCCATCCGGTGCGAAAGTTCTTAAAGTATGAATCCATTTGAATTCATTTGCTTTTCTTAAGGCATCGTTTTTGCCATTATCTGGATCAGTCTTAAAAAGCTCTATAATTTTAATCATGACATTCCTACACGAATGACCGTCTGAATTGAAATGTAGAGCGACCGGCTTTGGTCTATTGTGTCTAATATCTGCATAAAAATGTCAAGGAAAGAAGAAAAATGTCTCATCAAAAATTTGGAATAACAAAGAAAATTTTTTATATGCTTTTGACATTAAGAAAAAGGCCCAATGCTGATATTCCATGGGTGAAAGAAAATTTTGCATGGACAGTGGAAGCGGACAATTATAGGTAAAAGTGCACAACTAATTCATACACAAGTTCCAAATTTTACACAAATCTCTGTGGTCCGTCCACAGCCTTAAGATTCATCATATAATTAATTTTCTCACCTTCATGTAAGCTACGACTAGAGACAGCAGGGAGACCGTTTTTCCTGTTCCTGAAGGCATCTCCAGAGCACAATGACCCTGAAATTATACAACTATGATATAGAGATTTAGGTCACGAATTCTTTCAACACAATAACTCACTCAAATAAACACGCATAAAGTCACAAAAATCATCAAATAAATGTAGCCTCTATCATGTTAACATGTTTTCCTCAAAGGGGGTGTCGAGTGGATGTTAAACCCCATTTCTCACTCTCTCCTCAAAGGGGGAAGCAACTTCAGAATATCGAAAGGGTTCATATGCTCATGACCCGAATGCTTCATGCCAAAGTGTTCTTAATTTGCTGATTTTATGCCAATTTGTCTTGCAAAATGGAATTTTGATGGTAGGATTCTACCTATCTGAATATGATATACATGTAATGCAAACTGTAACAGGACTCAACCTTTATGAAGACTTGGGGCTTGACTTGGACTTGATATGCAGCGACTTTGAACTCGACTCGTACTCAGGGTCCCACGACTGTTCCCACCTCTGCCTATTTCTAGGTTTATTTACCAGTTGCTTTATAATCATGGGCCTATTTGCAGGCCTGGAAATAACGGTTTTAGATGTACCTAATAAAATGTCAGACACTAATGAAATAGTACCTGATATTTTCAACTTGTATTAATAATATCAAAATAATAGAGAAATCATTGTCTGACAAAAAGACCAGAGGTTTTGTGCCTGACAAAGCCTGAATCTGTGCGTGACATTGTCTGTGACAGGTACCTTATTTCCAGCCTTGCCTATTCGATACTGAACCAACTTACTTGAGCGTCTATAGATTTCTTCAACTCCAGCATATAAAGATATTGTTCTGGATAAATATAATCATACGGAAAATAAACCAACAACCCATCAATATTCAATCTGAAACAAAAGCAACAACAATTATATTAATCAAAACTAAGAATGGACAACATCTTGCTTCGAGTTCACAAAGAAGTTGCAGGAGGTTATATTTAAAAATAATATTTTTATTCAGAAGTTCGAGATGGGATCATCCAGATCTTAATGATCATCCAGATCTTAATGACCTGGACCTGAGTCCACAAAGCAGTCTCAGGCTGAAGTTGAGAATTTACTCAACTTTAAATCACTGTTTATGAAAAATATCTTTGATCCAAAAACACATAACTTTGCACATAGTTTTTTTATGGATGTATTTGATAAATTAAAACTACAAGAGTTTTATAAATGGCTATATTTTAGTTAATTTTGAGTCAATTCTTAAGTAAAGTCTGAGAATGCTTTATGAACTTGGGGCCTGGTCATTAACATCTGATGATCCCATCTCTAACCCCTGTAACTTCTTTGTGAACTTCTGGTCTGGGCTCCAGTTTCAGTTATATTTACCAGTCTGGACTGATTGACAGCAAAAATTGACAGTCTGGAGAACTCTGTCACAAAATTATATGCAACAGATTAAATACAGTTAAATTTATATGTGTAAAAACAATAATTAAAAAAATTGTGATATGCTAAATATTGTCACCACCATTATTTCATCTTATATAATAATTTATATCTATATTGATAATATGCTGTTCTTTATGCAAAATTAGTATTTTTAATATAAAATCATTTAAAAAATGTCCTTAAAAATGCTATTTCCATGCTAGCGATTTCGTGTAATACACAAGTTATATCCCTTGGTTACAGCTTCCCACCTTGTTTGGAAATAGCATTTTGAGGGGGAATTTTGACACAATTGTTGCGATTTTAAATCAAATATGACAATTTAGCATAAAGAATGGTATATTATCAGATGTCGACATAAATCATTGTGATAGTGGATTTGGTTTCAACTTCCAAACTTACTTGAAAATGGCATTTTGAGGGACATTTTGACAATAACACATTACGATTGTAATTTATAAATGACAATTTGGCATAAAGCACAGTATGTTATCAAATATCGATATCAATTATTGTCTTCTAAGTTGAAATAATGGTGGATATTGGTGGATATTGGTAGATCCGGGTAAATCGTGCAACCCAAATATCTTACTAATTCAAATTGTGAGGTAAAAACAAGATAATAATCTGATGCCTATTCCATTCTACATTTTGCTACATCACTAATCAAAACAACAAATAGAATCAACCCAATTCAATCATTTATTCAAACCTTAATCAAAGCAGTTCATTTTGTTTGACCAACATGCACACATACTTGCCACATGATTCGGCAGGGATAACAAAGAAAATAAAAGTAGAGAAGTTAGAAGGAAATTGAAGCAAACTTTACACAAAATTTAAACAGATATTAATCAACAAAAACAAGTAATTCTCACTTCATTTTGACAAACTTGTAAGTACTGTCCGTGGGCTCCGCTGTCACATGAATAAATCTAAAGCAGGTGGTAATAAATGCCTGTAAACTTGATGGATTTAATTCTCAATGGCTTTGTGCTTCTTTGCAGTTTGTTTAGCCGGAAGCACGTTTTCTTACCGGAAGTTGAATAGAAGGCGTGATTGTTTACAAATGGCCGCCCCCACTGGAAAACAAAAATGATATCTACAAAAGAATTTCGCACAAGATTCTCGGTTAGATTATGTACTACTGTTTTTGAAAACAGGCAGCACCCTCTTCATCTTCTTATTTCATCGGAGGATGCTTCAGTTGTAGGCATAGAGGACAGCACAGCCATTAGTGGCATACTTACTGTTTGTAATGACGAATCCAACAATAATAAAATCGAAAGTAGACCGACTTCACCTTCATCAGTTAGATCACTGCTTAACAGATCTATTTCATCTGATAGATGCGCAAGTACTTCATCTTCAGACAGAGAAATATTTGTGCAGCTATGGGTGACGGACAGCGTTGAGATGATGCCTAACCAAAATAGTTTTAGTTCCAGTATGCACACAAGCGCAACTGGAAGCATTAAAGACCTACAGTTAATGTGTTCCGACTCATTCCAAGATCATTATGACATACTGGAAACTGCCGAACTTTATTTCCGACAAGTGAATTTATTTCCGTTACAGAAAATCATATTTTCTGTTAATGATCGGGATGCATTTGAGTGGCTTCTGAAAGTGAAATTTAGCATGGGTTTGTTGGTCGAAGTGTACGAAAATGATATATTGGTATCTAATGGAGATGTTTTGTTGTCTCCTTATCCGGAGGTGTTTCTAAACGATCCAGATTTTCAGAGTAATTGGTTTTTTAAAATGCAAGTGCTTGAATGTCTTCCGTTACAGCACGGCAAAATGGGTATCAACACGCAGATTATTCTATGTTATGAAGACAATTTCTTACCCCCACCCAATTGTAGAATGCACAACGTTTCACCCAGTAAAAACATTTTTATTTCGGATTTCTGTAATTCGATAAGATTTGAAGAAAATGCAGACTTAAAAAGTGACAGTGGGCCAAAAGATAAAAAAGATGCTCCTCCAAAATATGTCTTTAATGCAAGTTTTGTCGAAAATCATGGTGCTTGGAGGGATATATTGGATGGATATGATCCGAAAGATTCTTTCGACGTACACAGTGTCATAGGCATATCAAGGTCCCTGATGGTAAAATATGGGTTTTTTGATGGTAGTATGTTGAAGATATCAGTTGCACCCGAAGATGAGCCCCATCTGGAACAGTCCCCAACACATCAGTGGTCCAAAGAAAGTGAAACCCTTGAACCAACAAGTGGTAAAAATCGGAGAGAGAAATTAGTCATGGTGAAAACTTTGACGGCTTCTTTAAAGAATCATAAAATGGTGTATGTGTCCCCGGTGGTGTTGTTTAACCTTCAACCTGGACCTGTCCTTGTGGAAAAATTTCGACTTTTAGCCGAGGTATTCTTTAATGACTGACATATTGATAAAAACAAGTACGACCATAATACATGAACCAAGCAGTCCTCTTATAGTTGTGGGTCATTTGATGGCCGGACGGTTAGAACGTCCAAGCTGTATCATTAGGTCTGCCATTGAGTCAGCTGACATGGCTTCATTTACATGGTTGTACATGACAAGGAATAGGGTCGCCTGTGCACCCTCGTGGGTTTTTTCTCCAGCTCATTCGGTTTCCTCCAACTGCTAAAGACCCCTATGCACAAGCGAATTATTGAAATAAAAAATGGAACCATCCTAGTTTGTGTTGAGTCAATCTGATTAAAACACAGATCCAATTTCGTTTCGTTTTTTATAGTTCAAAATTTCATTTTTACTTGTCTTTGCTACTCTTGGATCTGGAGGACTTGTTATTTAATTCGTGTTCTGGCTGAAATGAGGGGTCAGCCAATCAAATGGTCTGTCGAATCGACCGTTTGACCTTTTCATGCGTTGAACTGTGGGTAGATATTACCAGCCAATGACGTCTATACTAACACCAGCGGATAGAAATCATAACAAAACAAAAGTGGATTTTGAAAAGCATGGCGGTCGCTAATTGGTTAATCGAATGACTGACGTTATCGGGTCAAATGTCCCGTGCTTGATACCTGACGTCATAGAACGTGAGCTTCCACTATAACTAGTTAGATCTACATGAGTGTAGGCCATCGAAAGTATAAAAAACGAAACGAAATATAGATCTATATTTTAATTAGATTGGTGTTGAGTGGATGTTAAACCCCATTTTTCTCTCTGTCACTCTCTCTTGCATCTTCAAAAAAATAGACGTCTGACGATCATGTTGATGATACACAAAATGTTTTTTTTTTAGAGGGTCTCCACAAGAACAAAATTACCCAGTTTGCGTAAAACCAATGTTTTCTCACAAAAACAAAAAAAATAGCAATCCATACAAGATGTCAAGCTAAGCTGCTACAGCAATCGACTTTTAAAACAATGTAAAGGTTGTTCAAGAAGAGAAATGAATTTGTACATGTATATCCTTTTGTTTCAGCCATCAAATCAGAAATCATTTATACATTACATGTATTTATTTTCTTTTACAGAAATTGATAGATCTACCATTAGAAAGTGATGTAGATGAAGGCTGTCAATCATTGAGTTCATCGTGGAGTATCGGTTTACCGATAGCCACAAAAGTTGACATCAGTTTTATTAACTCTCCTTATTACAGTCCTCAGACCTTCTACTCACAGGCCATCAAAAAATATTTCACAACACCAAGGTAACCAAAACTTTTATGAATATGTAGTAGCTTTAACAGATTTTGAAATTCAAATGGATTGGAATGGGGTTAAAGGGGTGGACATACTAGCCGAATGATTGGGATGAATCAATTTGTGTGAAGTTTTGGGCAAAATAGCAGACACACTAGAAGTATCCTATGCCTGATTAACCAATCGATTGTATCCCCTTTTATGTCACATGATTAAACATGGCAGCGACCACGTCGTCAAACAATCATGTGACGTTTCGATATGAGTGGTGATTGACTAATGAATTCTACATTCGAGCGAATGCTTTGGCGAAGCGGAAAGACTAGGAGAATATGATTTGTTGAGAAAGAGGTAAGAAATTTGATATTTTCGAAAAATGGCAAATCATTCTTCGTTATTTTAAAGAATTTACGGTTTATATTTTTTGTTATTTAGGTTGATCAGTTTAGGGGATGTTTTTTCTGTGAAGAGTTCAGACGATCCAGAATTTTGGCAAAGTATGGCCATGGATACAGGGGTTCGTTTTCCCATAATTTTCTTCAAAGTAATAAGAATTGAATCGCCGGTGCCCAGATCTGTGTCACATGTTGTGGATTCTAAGAAAACCACGCTACTTCAGGTAATTATTTAAAAAGCCGGATCATAAAATTTGTTTTAATTGACACAGTTTAGTGCTGGGTATTGTCACTATGATAAAATTCGTATCATGATTCATAGCCAGGCCAATCAATATTTACCAAGACGACAACAGGATAAATGAATAATTAAGATTTTCAGTCGATCCGATGTCGAAGGAATAAAACTGTTTTATATCACGATATTGATGTGGATCAAAATCAAAATAAGGACCAAAACAATTATGAGAGTTTTTGTGTACCTAGGGATAATGTGTGATGTGGATAATTAAGAATTACAGGTCACTTACTGAAGCGACAAAAACAAAAAACATAAAAAGAATCGCGACACAATTATTCAACCTCTCTTGATTCAGTACATGAATAGTAAGAAGGTAAATCGCGATACATCAATATATTTGTGCGATAAATCCAGGAACTTGAAAGTAGTCCTAATGGCGGACTTCGTCATACAGCAGAGGCTAAATGTAAGTTACTAGAGTCTGCTGAGGTTTGCTTAGTGTGAATAGCAAGAGAGAAATGGAGTTTAACACCCACTCGACACAAACTACGTCATTTTGGGACTAACATTCAATTTTATTTCAATAATTATTGTTTGTGCGTAGGGGTCTTTATCAGTGGGAGTCAAGCCACAAGGCTGAGAAGGGGTGGGGGGAGAGAGAAATGGGGTTTAACGTCCACTCGACACAAACTAGGTCATTTTGGGACAAACATGGTTTCAATTTTATTTCAATAATTCGCTTGCGCGTAGGGGTCTTTAGCGTGGGAGGAAACTGGAGTGCCCGGAGGAAACCTACGGGGTTGAGAAGGCGCCCCTATCTCCATGCCACATACGTTCACACCAGGGATCGAAACCACAGCCACAAGCCATGTACAATCTTGAGATCAAAACCTTATGATCTAAAGCTAGACCCCCACCCCCAACCCCCAAACTAAAATAGATGGTAGATAGCCTGCTGAGTATGGTGTAAGAATATTTGAATATTATTTTGTGTTTCTCTGTCTTTAAATTAAGACATAGAGTACTGTTTATTTTGTAGAAAGGATCCACTCACAGCTATGTTCCGAAAATATCTTTTTTCTATCTATCAAACAAGGACAGTCCTTATTGGCATAGATTATATTGTCCTGGATTAAACACTTACGTTACCAAGTTAGAATCACTTATCTTGCCGTTTATTACGCAAAGGTAAGTTATACAGCTAAAAATTATATAACTTATAATATGGGTGAAAGTTATATACATAGATAAGTTGTAATATGGATGAAAGTTATATACATATATAAGTTGTATACATAGATAAGTTATAGAAAGGGTTTAAGTTATATACATAGAGAAATTATAATGTGGGTGAAAGTTTTGTAGATAAATAAGTTATATACATAGATAGATTATGATATGTATGAAACTTATATAGATAAATAAGTTATAATATGGTGAAAGTTATATACATAAATAAGTTATAATATGGGTTAAAGTTATATACATAGATAAATTAGAATATGTATGAAACTTATATAGATAAATTAGTTATAATATGGGTTAAGATAAGTTACATACATTTGATGAATGAAAGTTATATATACAGATAAGTTATATATACAGATAAGTTATATACATAGCTAAGTTACAATATACATGTAGGTGATAGTTACTGAATGTTAGCAGAATTTAGAGATGCTATATTACCCTGTTGTGTTAGCTCCATATTGGGTCGAGTAACATTTTCCATAAAGAACTAAGCAGAACAATGGGACATTTTCTATAAAGAACTATGAACGATCAGACCTTTTATTGAAATTATTTGTGCTTTTTTCTTGTATTTTGGAAAAATTTCATGTCCGAATCGAAAAGTTTTGGTGAAAATGTTCATTTTTTTTCAGGCCTAGTAATGGTTCTAGAATAACGGTATTACCTACGATATTAATGTCTGGTCCTGTTGGTTGCGGTAAAATGACTGTCATAGAATGCGCTACTTTACGTCTTAGCCTCCACATGCAACAGGTAATGGTTTGATTCCTACTGATGTCACCGTTGAATTTTTCTTCCAATTACAGGTTTTTCTTTAGACCTGAAATGTTATATAAATTATTAATTAGACATTAATTAACTTATCCAGACAATAATCAACTCTCAATGTCATTGCTAGCCTGTGAAATTTACTGGATTAGAAACCAGTCTGCTCCTGCTGATTGAATTAAAAAAATGGATAATCAAGACTATGTTTTTTTATCGTACCGACTTTAGTAATGATGATCAAGGCTAGGTCCAAAATTCAATTGCTAATTCTCGGTTTAGGATGGATCGATTTGACTGATAGTTTCAACTAATTTCCTTTACATTATCTAGTTTTTAACTATTATAGATGGAACTGCCAACTCTTTATCTAATCTCCCATAATGTATCTACCTGCAGGTGAATTGTCACGATTTAATTGGTGAATCAGCTGCAGCCACAGAATCTAGAATTAAAACCTGTTTCATGACAGGTAGGCATTCATTATTAATCTGTAGGAGTAACAGAATTATTTTATAATTTTAACAGGAAGGAAGGATTAATAATCTTTCCTGCAGAATGTTCTCGTTGTCGGGTTTTGCTCCTGTTTGCTCACTACACTTATTATTTTAGCGTTTTCCGAGATTCTATCCGGATTATCGCCCTTATTGTTGAAATTTTTTGACGTTCTAACATCTGACGTCAACTGGCAGACTATCGCCATTGAAGAGACGACCATTGTCAAGATCGGTCGCATTATTTCTGTTACCTCTTTTTTTTTTTTCTTTTTTTTTTCAAATCATTTTTAGTGAAGCCTGTTCCATAATAGGCCCGGGACTGTACAGCGCAGTGGACGCTTACGGCTGGCCCCCGGATCCATTCACTTGATTTGATATTTTCCGCAGGTTAATCTTATAGGTTTTTGTTTTTTTCGTGTAGTGCGGTAATCCTGCACTTACTATTAAGAGGCATTTAGTAACTGGTAGGGCTGTCAAAAATAATTGCAATATCGATATATTGCAATACGACCTTCCCGCGATACACTGTATCGATACGTTTTTTTGGTATCGATATTTTTCTACTTTCGTTTTATTTTTGCCGGTTGTCGTAAATCTTATTTAGAATGTTTTTAACACCACGTTCGTACTTAGAATTCTTATTTTCTTTCCTATTTTAGACCATAGTCACTCGTTATAGCATTATATTGTCGTAATGCGTAAATAAAACAAATCTCGGAAAAATTTACGACAACCACCAATTACTATGATAAAAGTCGGCAAAAACAAAGTAAAATTTAGTAAATGTTTTCATGAACAATAAAATGTCAGCGGAACAGATTTTTGTTGTAGATAATGAGATAAGATAGCAATATTTTTACTTTCATTGGTTGATATTAGAAGCCAATAAATGAGACAAGTCATAAAAAGTTTGTTTTACCAACAAACTTCACGTGGAGAATTTGGCACCATGATGGCAGGGAGCCAAGTCACGTAAATTGCGGCTACTCATTTTATCTGTCCAATTGTCATGAAATGTGCCATAGACTAAGAAAATAATTATTAATATCCTATTCATCTGAATATATTCAAATTTCAAGTGATCTTGTCTTGCATCTATGTAAGCTATTCTAGATTACCGGTATTTCAAATTCGTTTCTCTTTTTCTTCATAATATGCAACATTCATTAGACCTACGGTATTGTTAAAAATCGTCGACTAACGAATCACTTTATGCTACGGCAACCGGAAATTCACGTAAAATTGTTTCAAACAGCAAAGGAAAGTCCACAATTTCAGGACACTTTGGTTTTCGAGAAACTTAATAAAAGTTATGCCATTTCCCGAAAATATAAACCATTACTTACCAAGACAAATAACAACTATTAAAGTTAAACAACTATTAAAACTATTCAAAATAAAATGTGTATTATAATAAACTAAGCCTTTATTGAAAGTATTGCAATACTGCAATATATTGCAATACTTTTTTTCGCGTATCGCAATATATTGCAATACGATTTTTGGCTGCAATACACAGCCCTAGTAACTGGAAAGAGCAATAAACTATAACACATACTTATGGAAAACAGTTGTTTATTTATTTAGGCGACGTTATTACAACATGAGAATAAAATGGGTTGTAACATCCTACTGTTCTGCTCCGACTGGGCTAAAGAAGAGAGACATACACCATACAGTGTACTATGTATGAGGGATATCTTGCTCAGACTCGAATCCCAGTTGCCAGGGGTTCTTTTACATGTACGCAAATGTATACACGTTTTTTTCGACCCATCCGAAGGACTGTACGTTGTTTCTTGCCAGACCCTCTGTCCTGCATCACTGACAAGGGGGAACCACGCAGGAAAATCCGACATCTTATTTACTGAGCCTCCACAGGCCTCTTGTGTTATTACAGAATATTGGGTTATGTTCACGTAGTACCAGATTTATAAATTTGTATTTACAAATCTTTGTCTATCTTGGTTAACCATGGTGGGTTGGTAAATATGGTGCTAGCGTACTAGTCAGGAGATCCTGGCTTCAGTCACTTGTGTTGGTGACAAAAATTGATTGGATTTTCTGGGCAAGTTTTACCTTGTCAATGTTTCAGAAAGGAGGGTGTTTAATTGTTCTTCTGGGCTTACCATTGTCAGCACATTATTAAATATTCCATAACAGTTGAAATAATAGTTGACTGTAGCGCCATTGTCCAGGTAAAAATTTCACTCATAGCACACTGTGGGCTTGATTTCGTCTTCATTAGTATGGCTGAGGCAAAATATTCCACTTGTGTTTTTAAACCACTTATATTTTTAAACAGAGTAAAAAAGGGTTGGAATGCCAAAGTTTTGGATTTGTCGTTGATTCCATGATGTAGAATGTGAAATATGTGTAATTCAACATGGCGTCCAAGGTTTAGGTACAGGTTACTTTTAAATGTTATAATTTAATTTTATTATTTTTTTATTTAACTTTTTATAGCAAGTGTGTTTTCACCATGTGTCCTGGTTTTAAAGAATATTCATGCCTTAGGGAAAGAACGAGGTGGACAAATTGAAGGTTGGTGTTTTAAGATTTTACTTCCACAGAATTTTTCTCCGGTACGTGACAAGGAATAGGGTCGCCTGTCCAACCTTGTGGGTTTTCACCAGGTCCTCCAGTTTCCTCCCACTGCTAAAGACCGCTACACACAAGCGAATTATTGAAATAAAATTGAACCATGTGTTAGTCTCAGTATGTGTTGAGTGGAGGCTAAATCTCTCTCTCTCTCCCCTTTTCTCTCTCTCTCCCTCTCTTTGTGACTGCCTTTGTATATATCTGGACAAAACAGTGAGCATGGTCTTTAAATATTCTGATGGTAGAATTTTTGGGGATTACGACCAGGTAAACATGATTTTGTTGCTAGTTGTATTCAACTCTGAATATTTTTAGAAAATTGTTTTTTTGTAAATTTTCAGATCCTAGAGTTATTAGTGGTTTCCACAACAGTATAAAAGAAATTGCCCTGGAAAGAACAAAATATCCTTTGGTTGTCATAGCTACCACAAATAATCTGCGAGCTGTTTCAGAAGACATGAATGATGTCTTTCTACACGATATTATAATGGAGGTAGGAAATGAAATAAAATAAAATGAAATAGGGTTTAGCGTCCTACTTTTCTTGTCTGGACAGCAGTGCAATTGCCTACTCTTATTTCAGATTCCAACTATCAAGGGGAGAGAGAGAAATGGGGTTTAACGTCCACTCGACACAAACTAGGTCATTTCGGGACTAACATATGGTTTCAATTTTATTTCAATAATTCGCTTGTGCGTAGGGGTCTTTAGCAGTGGGAGGAAACCAGAGTGCCCGGAGGAACAACTATCAAGGATTCTTTTATGTGCACTGCAATGTGCACACGGGACCTCAGTTTTCCGTCCCATTTCAAGCCAGCATTTTACTGACCGAGCTAGCACCTCTCCCTTGATCAATCCAATGAGAATAAATGATTTGTCTGCGATATTTCAACAAGGAAAATAGCCTGTATCTTATACATACATATGGGAAAGGGGTGGGGTGAATGGTTAACTTGTGGTCTTTCTCGGGGCCCTCTCTCTCTCTATATACATATTCTTGTATACTTTTATTTTAATGAACAATGAGTTTAAATGTTTAGATGGTAACTTTTTCAATTCGACCTTCTGAATCAATTATAATGTATTTTGGGGGCCAAGTGAAAGTGATATTATATAATATTATACATGTTAAAATGTATTTTAGGGTCCGAGTGAAAGTGACAGATTTGATATGATTGAAGCTTTAGTTGATGATGAACCAATAGAAGCAGATCTTTCTATAAAACATCTCGCTCAGAGAACAGCTGTAAGTATTAGAACTTAGCCTAATTGATAAGGCCAACTGCAAGTTTGGTCAAAGGTCACAAGACGTTAACAGGGTTAGCACTAATCCCAAACTTAACCCTGCACCTAGCCCTAATGCTTACCCAACACTAATTATAACCTACGATGTTGCCAACAATCACATGCCCTAACCTTATATACATCTCACCGACCTTGACAAAAATTGAGCTGGCCTTAACAGTGGGAAAAATCTGTTGTAATGTTGTAACCCCAGGCAGTCCTAGGTAACAGTCATACATATTGTTTTCACCTCACTCTGTCCTTGGGACCAGCTGCACTTAATTGAGTCGGCAGAGAACTAGGCATATATAATGTTGTCACCCCAATCTGTGAAAGCATTTGGGTGCATACAGGTGTAAGTAATGTTACCTCAGTTTTACCACTTGAGGCATGTGAAATTAATATTGTCACCCCAATTTGCCCTTGTGTCCAGCTGCATTTAATGTTGTCACCTGGGTGCTAGACATACTGAATTTTGTCATCTGGGCGCTAGACATACTCAATGTTGTCTTCTGGGCACTAGACATACTCAATGTTGTCACCTGGGCGCTAGACATACTCAATGTTGTCATCCCAATTGTCCTAGTGTTTGAAGATAAGACATAGTGTCTTCGGTTGTGTTGTTGACGTCTGCAACTCGGAACTGTGGGTAGAAATTCACAGCCATAGAAAATAAATCAAAACAAAAGTTGTATTTGCGAATACATGTACCTACTTGAAACATCAACACTGATTGGTTAATCGAAAAACATGATGTCATAGGTCAAATGCCAGCTTGAAAAACCCCTGACATGGCCTCCAACAACAACTGGTCAGATCTTCATGTAGTCGAGGCCATCAAAGGTATAAAAAAACAAAACAAAATATAGATCTGTATTTTAATGGGATTGTTCCTTCAACTGTTTTGAAATGTATTATTTGTGTTTTCAGGGATTTGTATTAGGAGATTTAGTTTGTCTCGTAGCTCATGCTAGAAGAGAAGCATATTCCAGCACTCTCAATCTCAAGTTAGTTAAACATTTTTAATGCAACGGGATCCAAGCTGGGAGATTTTTTACAGTGGATATTTTGATTTTGTTTCCTTAATAAAATTTGAGTACATTTAGGTTGATTAGGCAGTGAAATATTTGAAATTTTTCCGGAAATGCTAATGTCATATGATTGAGTCTTTGATGTTTAATTAGAGGGGTTGGATTGCCGATTGGTTAGCGTGTGCTTGTTGTATTAAAAAGGGGGGGAGGGGGGGCCGATTGGTTTGCGTATGCCTGTTGTATCATACGGTCTGTCATTGAGTCAACTGGTGTGGTTTCTATTCCCCTGTTGTATATGACAAGGAGTAGAGTCATCCATCGGTCCATCCTCATGGGTTTTCTACGGGTCTTCTAGTTTCTTCCTGCTATATAAAAGCCTGTAAGCTCATGTGTAATATTGAACCATGTGTTAGTCTCTATTGTAGCCCAAAATGGAAATTTCTTGGATTCTGATTGATTGAAAAGTGGCGTCGAATGAGTATAACAGTCCTCTAAATTTCCTGGGCGACTCACTGCGAATGAATATTTTGTGAGTGCTAGACTCTTGTTTGCAGTGGCCAAAACTTCTACACCTCAAAACTTTATTCCAGGAAATCTTCATGATTTTTTTTTTGTATGTCATCAACAATGAAATTCAACCATTCGTGATCTCGGCCTCTAATGATTTAAGCGTTATCAAATGGACAATAACAGACCTCTAAATTCTAAACAGGAGGTATTTATCTCCTAAATGTTGAATTAATTAATATCAACAGTAAATAGAATTTGGTTCATTAAAAGATTTTAGCAAAGTCTTTTGTTGACCAGATGTTAAACTGTGCTCTGTTATATCTCAAAATTATCTAGGAAGTCATATTTTATTTGAAACGGAGAACAGCAATCTTATTTACAAACGTTACCACATCCATTCAAAAATCTTATAAATTTAGCAGTCATATTTCTGTCCGAGTACAATGAATTTGGCCATCAACTATTCGACACAAACTAGACCATTTCAGGACCATAAAAACAAAAGATTGTTAGTGATTTATAGTTTCATGCCATCTTTAAGTATATCTTTCTGGGTTTTTTTTTCCAGTGGTAATGTAAATTTGTCTCAAGATGAAGAAGAAGATTTAGTTTCAGCTGGTGTTATTTTACAACAAAGATATTTCGAAGCTGCTTTAGATAAATTACAGACTGCTCATTCTGATGCTATAGGTGCTCCAAAGGTAAGTCGCCTTATTCTTATGCTACAGGTGCTCCAAAGATAAGGCAGTTCATTCTGATTGTATTGACAGTAAGACAGCTCGTTCTGATGCCATAGGTGTTGCTAAGGTTAGACAACTTGTTCTGATTCCATAGGTGTCACTAAGGTAAGACAGCTCGTTCTAATGCTATAATTGTTGCTTTGGTAAGACAGCTCGTTCTAATGCTATAATTGTTGCTTAGGTAAGACAGCTCATTCTAATGCTATAATTGTTGCTTAGGTAAGACAGCTCGTTCTGATGCTATAGTTGATGCTAAGATAAGACAGCTCATTTGGATGGTAAGTGCTTCAAAGGTAGATTCATGTAGAATATATCAAGTCTGTCTTACAGTTTGTCAGTTCACAACCTAACCATTCACAATTCTACTCAAGATTGTACATATGATAGATTTTGGGGAGGATTACTGAGATTGTAATTTTAAGGAGGGGCCTGAAAGTTTCTGTGATAGAATAGGGGAGGATTACTGAGATTGTAGTTTGAAGGAGGGGCCTAAATGCTAATATGGAAAAGTATTTTTTCTGTCTTTATTAAGAAAGAATTATATAGAGCTAGATGTTGCTCCTGTCTATTTTGATATTTCTATTACCTGTTAATTATATTGGAATTTAAAACTCGCCTGAAGAAAAAAAAGGAGATAAAGAAAGAGCATATATTGTGATGATCATAGATTTTGTATATTTATAGATACCAAATGTAACATGGGATGATGTCGGCGGGTTAAGTAGTGTAAAGTCAGATATATTAGATACAGTACAATTACCGTTACAACATCCAGAATTACTTGCTGCTGGACTGAAACGATCCGGTCAGTTTCTTTTCCATTCTCTTAATTTTTCTACGCATTCTGAGATATTAATTTTTTTTTTTTCAAAGTTCTGTCATATAATCTGTTTTAAAAAGATAGTCGTCTGATTCCTTCTTTGAGTTAAAATGAGTAAATTCTTCAGACACAACCTGTTCCGCTCAATTTTAGTTGGTTCGAGAAAAAAAAGGTGGTTAGACTGGATTATCCAGCCTCTAAAAGCTCCATATATAACTGCTATCAAATAGATTGTTATCTTATTACCACATGTCCCTTTTCAATAACCATATGATATATTCTAGGTGTATTATTATATGGACCACCCGGAACTGGTAAAACATTATTAGCTAAAGCAGTAGCCACAGAATGTTCGTTAAATTTTCTCAGGTTAGTATTTTTACACGTCTGTGGTGATTAAATTTTACGTTTGTTCTCAAAGGTTGTTCACTGAGTAAACCTAGGCTTATGTAATTCTTACAACTCAGAGCAACTGGCATTTCGGACACTCAGAGCAACTGGCATTTCGGCAACTGATGAGAGCAACTGGCTGTGACTGAATTCTACTGAAAAGCTTATGTTGTCCTTAGAACTCAGAGCAACTGGCATTTCGGACTCTGAGAACAACTGGCTTCAACTCAGAGCAACAGAGTGCCTTTCAACACAAAGCAGCTAGTTCCAGTCAGTTGAAGCCAGTTGACCATGTTTAACTTTCTGCAACATGCGGCAACTAGTTGCTGTCGATATGACATTCTTTCAAGAAGCATGATAAGAGATGCACCATGTGCTTAAGGCACCAGCATAATAAACAAAAGGTTCACTGTTCAGTCCAGATGTTGGCCAAGACAGTTCTTATCTTTAAATGAAATATGATGGTTTTTTTCTCTCTCTTTTCCAGTGTGAAAGGACCGGAACTAATCAATATGTATGTCGGACAAAGTGAAGAAAATATTAGAGAAGGTAAAATATAATAGTGATTGCAGTATGTAGTCATGACATCAGAAAAGGATGTAATTTCTATCAAACATCAGGGGCGTTGGATGGCCGAATGGTTAGCATGTGCACGCTGTATCATAAGGTCTGTCATTGAGTGGTTGCGATTCCCCTGTTGTACGTGACAAGGAGTAGGGTCCCTGTCCAAAGTCGTGGGATTCCCCCGATCCTCTGGTTTCCTACCAATGCTAAAGACTCCTACACGCAAGCGTATCATTGAAATAAAATTGAACCATACGTTAGTCCCGAAATGACCTAGTTTGTGTTGAGTGGACTTTAAACCCCATTTTTCTCTCTCTATCAAATATCTTAAGCATATTCTGGCTTTCCAAGTTATGTAGGGGGCGGGGGGTGGATGGTTTAGTGTTTCCCCGCCTCTACATGACTTGGAATAGGTTCGCATGTCCAACCTTAGCACTTTTCTATGGGCCTCCGATTTTTTCTCCTACTGCTAAAGACAAGGGCACTGTCTCTCGAAATCTTAACCAAAGATAAAATCCAAATTTTAGTCTATTCTTCAATTTTGATTGGCTAAGCACTAAAATCAATCCAATATTATCAAATCAAACTACTAAATTTTGGATTTTATCTTAGTTAAAATTTCGTGAAACAGGCCCCTCTATAGAAAATCTAATTACAGGAAATTATTATTGGATTATTTTTATTTTGATAGTTTTTAAGCGAGCTAGAAGTGCTACGCCTTGTGTGATATTTTTTGATGAACTTGATTCTCTGGCACCTAATCGAGGTAAAAGTGCTGATTCGGGTGGTGTTATGGACAGGTAAGAGAAATATTAAAGATACATTATGGGAGATTAGATAGAGAGCTGGCAGTTCTCACTATAATAGTTAAAAACTGGATAATGTAAAGGGAATTTGCAGAAAATTTCAGTCAAATTGTTCCACTCGAAACCAAGATTTTAGCAATTGAATTTTCGGCCTAATGTCGATCATCAGTATCGATTATTTGAGGGATTAACCAATATGACCATCTGTTACAATGACTTCTTAGGCGTAAACCACTAGAAACAAAAAAGCTGATTGATTAATCAATGTTTGACATCATAGGGTCAAAAATCGCTCATACAACCCTTGACATGTAGTGTAGGGCATCAAAAGTATAAAATACGAATTGAAATATAGATCTGTATTGTAATCAGGTTGAGGTGGAAGCAGACATTAGGCCTTCAGGAAAGACGAAACGATTTAATATTATTAGTACACTGGAGGCTAGTCCAGACAAACTGCTAACAAGTGATTAATTTTATATTAATGTCCTAGAATTGTCGGTCAAGACAAACTGCTAATAAGTGATTAATTTGATATGAATTATTAATATTTTAGAATTGTTGGTCCAGACAATATTTATATTAATATTTTAGAGTTGTATCGCAATTATTAGCTGAATTGGATGGTCTAGGTAAGTCTTGTGATGTCTTTGTGATAGGAGCTACGAATAGACCAGATCTTTTAGACCCTGCATTATTAAGACCCGGAAGGTGAGTACTGGTATTGTATTTTTTGAAAGTGAAGTATAAAAATATATTCTCCTTGTTCTCCTGTTTCCTCCCACAGCTTAAAGTCCCAAAGCCCAAGCGAATAAAATTGTACCCTATGTTAGTCCCAAAATGGCTGTTTGTCTCAGACATGTAATGCCCTCTCTCTCTCTCCACATTTATATATTTCGTTTTCTTAATAAATATTAAATCGTCAATTTCAATGGATAAAGTCATGAGAAATGAAACATTGTCTGAAAATGGAAATGACGATGAACGATTGTAAATGTTGATTGTGTTAATTTTATTTAAATTCTAGATTTGATAAACTTTTATATCTGGGAATCAGTGAGGACAGACCTTCACAGTTGAAGATTTTAAAAGCTCTAACAAGAAAGTAAGTGTCTGTTTCCATAGAATTCCTAATTATAGATACTAAGGGCTGTGGTGAGGGAACTTGATTCTCGACTGTATTGTCCAAGATTGGAATCGGGGCATGATCCGAGAAGAATCTCAGAATTTTTAAAGCCCTGTTGCCACTGCAGATCTGCCATAAGTGTGTAGTCATTCGGATGGAACAGAAACATTTCCGGCGTAAAGAAAGACCTGCAATAGGCAGATTTAACTCTTGCATAATGTATTTTTAATTTGAGGAACATGAAGGAGGGCCTAGCAAAAAGTAGCATCTAGTAGGTCGGATTTTATGGAAGAAATGGTTCCCATTTATATGTTGACATGCACATGAAAGAATACATGACAGTTAGAATTGGAATTTCCCTCATAGCACACCACATGGCATATGCACATGTTCATTAGCCCAGATGAGTGCTAGTATCGCTGCTGTTTGGGCGAAATTTCTCTCATATAACACTGCATGGTGTATGCACGTCTTCATTAGCCCAGATGACGCAGAAAAGTAGGAAGTTGAACACTCATTTCTTTTCATATCCATTTCTTACTTTCTTGTTTGTTTTTTTCAATATTTCAGGTTTCACATAGCAAAATCTTGTAATATGGAAAATATTGTTTCACAATGTCCCTGGAACATGACCGGTGCTGATTTTTATGCCTTGAGTTCCGATGCCATGTTGAACGCTGTTAAAAGGAAAATTCAACTGCTAGAAGATGGTATGATTATAATCTTCATCTCCATGTTTGTATTCCACTTCGGTTATATTTTAACTGGGACTCTCATTTCCATAAGGGATGGCCGAATTGTTAGCACGTGCACGCTGTATCATAAGGTCTGTCATTGAGTCAACAGGCATGGTTTCAATTCCCTGGTTGTACATGACAAGGAGTAGGGTCAGGGTCGCCTGTCCAATTATCAATGTGCGTTGAGCAGCAGATTGAATTCTACTTCAGTAAATATCGAAGGCTAGCAATGACATCGAGGGTTGATTATGGTCTTGATAAGTTAATTAATGTCTTAATTAATAGTTTATATTTCAGGCGGAAAGAAAGACCTACATTAGGCAGAGTTAGCTCATGCTACTTTCGCATAATCAGATTAACCAACTAAAGAAAATCGAAATAAAAAATTTAATTGGGTAGGCTATTCAAAAATTTTATTTTTATTTATAAGCTTAATTTATATTTCAGGTAAAACCGTTGATACCAGTCACATCGTTGTACAAGAAAAAGATTTTATCGATGCTTTAAAGACATTAATACCCTCCGTATCAGATGCGGAACTAACCAGATATAAAACAATCAGAGACACATTCGAAGTTCCTACCTAAATATTTAAATAAACTTTGAAATTAAAGAGTGAAACAAAGACTCGCTCGAAGTTCCTACCCAATGTTTGATCGTTTTAATAAACTTTGAAATAATAATCCTAGAATGGTGTAACCGTGGAACATTTGAAATACCTAACTAGTGATAGATCGTTTGTGATTTAGTGACAATCATAGAACGATGTAGCAAAGACAAGTTTAAAGTTCGTCTCTAATGTTTGATTGTTTCAATAAACTGAGATAAAATGAGAATAGCCTGGTGTAACTAATAGAGACACGTTTGAAGTTCTGAAGTAGTGTTTGATCGTTTTAAATAAACTGTGATTTAGTGATAATTATAGGATGGTGTAACTAATAGCGACATGTTGGAAGTTCGTACCTAATGTTTGATCGTTTTCAAAAAACAGATATCAAAAGAGAATAGGATGGTGTAACTAATAGCGATATCTGTAAAGTTCCTACCTAATGGAGGGGTGGATGCCTGAATGGTTAGCATGTGTACGCCATATCATAAGGTCTGTCATTGAGTCATCTGGCATAGTTTCGATTTCCCTGTTGCATGTGGCAAGGAGTGGGGTCGTCTGTTAAACCTCGTGTTTTTTTCCAATTCCTCCAATTTCCTTCCGCTGTTAAACCCCCCTACACGCAAGCGAGCTATTCAAATAAAATTGAACCATGTGTTAGTCCCGAACCGACCTAGTCAAGTGGACGTTGAAACCCATTTCTCTCCCTCTCCCTCTTGAAGTTCCAAATTAGTGTTTGATCGTTTTATATAAACCATGATTTAGTGCTGATTATATGGTGGTATAACAAAGAAAATTGTTACAGAAGCCATAAGCTGATTTGATTTACGCTTTAGAAATGAGGTTTAATTTACTGCTTTTCTGCACCAACCAGCTAGACTGAATCTGTGTCAGTTTTTAAATCCAAAGTGAAAACTTGGTTATTTAGTCATTATCATTAACACTCTTAAAGTGAGAACATTTTCTAGCGCTTAGTGCATTCCCTGGTGGATTGAATAGTTGGGCTATACAAATATTATTATTATTATTATTATTATTACTAGCTAGGCTAATAAAGACCAGCCAAGATTAGAAAAAACAAATCTGCTTTAAGATAATAAATAGTAATACATTTATGTGTATTATTTCCATATGTTCACAAGCCTGTATGTCATTTTGATTGTTAGTATATATATATGCCTTGGAGTGAGCTATAGCAGTACATTGTACTACCCTTATTTCGTTTATATGTGCACCCAAAAATGTACAAAGTTTCTGAAGAGAACCCTCACATCCTCCGCTAGAGGGACGGTACGAAGTTTCTGGGAGAGGTCTCCCATATCGCTTGCTAAAGAGACGGTCGCCTGCAATGGACATTCATGGTTCAGAGACCCCAAGAGTGTGTGAAATAGCTTTATTTAACGTCCGCTTCCATCGAGGTGATATTGCAGACAAGACCCCATGATCCATCAATGGATCTTTATAGAAGAAGTAAAACAAACCTGCTGAATGTGATCATGGAGTGATTGTGTAGATGGATGAATGCTAACTTTTTATCAATCTGATCAAACATACAGATCTATATTCCGTTTCGGATTTTTGTACTTTCGCTGACCTCGACTACATAAAGATCTGACCAGCAGCTGTAGGTATCATACGAGCAGCTTTTGACCCGATAACATCAGACTTTTGATTTACTACTGGAATACCCACGGACCGTTTCATTGGCTAATCCCTCACAACAACAAGAACATGGGTTATATAACAACTCTTCCAGATCCTAGTGTAGTAAAGACAAGTAAAACGAAATTTTGAACTAAAAAAACGAAATAGGATTTGTGTTTTAATCAGATTGACACTTTCTAGAACACATGATACCACATCGCTTATTTTTCGGAAAACCCACACAGCTAACTGTTTCTATTTTTTTTTTATATGCCAACATTTTCATGTGGACATATATATATTGTCGTTACACCTGTTAGTGGACCCTGTAGACGTCACAATTTATATCCGATTGTAATGAAACTTGAAACATATGTTTATATCCTAAAGATCTTGGTTCCTTTCGATATTTGCACATATTGGACCGTAACTTCCTGGATTATAGCCCCTGATTGTATTAACAACAGGTTGGGTTTTTTAAGCTTGTTCTCTATCAACCTCTTGCAAATAAGGGTGTATCTTGCATGGCAACTGCTTGTTATAGTAAGTGTAAGCCCTACTGTATAGTTTGTTATATTATTGTACTTTAACTGATCAGTGTTTTTTGTTACATTAATAAATCAATATGGAAAAAAAATTATTTAAAAATTTACCTTAATTGTACCTTTATTCAATTTTTTATCCCCATCATCTGACACATGCAGTTAACAAGAGTTAAGAGGTGATTTAGTGCCTCCTTTTAGGCCTAGGCTAAGAAACTTGGATATGGCGGTGACTAAGATCAGTAACCAACCAGGAGGTCCCAGTGTCAGTTCCATACTAAACTCAGGCTGCTTGTCTACAGTTAGCTCTGCTTTAGAACAGACACTAAGCTTGTTGACTGACATTTTAATTCCTAAATCGACAATTTTAGTTGAAGACATTACATATATTTTGAGGATTTTGAGAAATATTTATTCCATTTAATAAAATTGGAAAGGTTTATCAAGTCTTTTTTGAGTAGCCTATGATACATGTGAAACAGAGAAGAAGCACCTCATTACAAAATCGCATACCGGAGCCTTCTAATTTTTGGATATGGTGGCCATTCAGGGGAGAGATCTATTTTCAAAGTAGATATTTCTGCGTGTGCAAATTGGTTTGATTCTGGATGAAAAGGTTGGGTGGGGACTCAGTTGTGGACCATGTCCCCCCCCCCCCCGAATCCCAGTGAGACTGGTCATCACTGTTCAGACCAGCACCTGCAGTCAGCAATGGGATTCCCAGATTTTAGTTTCTGTTTAGGGTCGGTATGTATGCCTGCCCCCCCCCCTCAACAAAATCCTGGATCCGGGCCTGGGATTTTGCTGCCTGGTTACTGTATATATCAGTATATCCAATCAAGTTATCGGTAGGAAAGCCTTTACGCTTCGTAGGCCTACTTGTCCTGTATTTTCAACAGATCAACAAAATATCTGTAGACTACCATAGAAATTCATCTTTCTAGAGAATGGCCTGCCCCCTTTAGAATAGGCTACTAAAGGCAGGGGCGGATCTAGGAATTTTGAAAAGGGGGGGCGACGCAAAATGAGGGCACTTACCGTGGAGAGGGGGCACGCCGCTGCGAGTGGGATTTGAGGGGGGGGGGGCAAGACAATTATCCGTCATTTCCTTGCATCTGTAGCCATTCCAAGAGCTATTTGGCTGATATTTTCGTCTAAATAAACGTTGGGAACGGACATATTTGGGTCTGAGAAAAGGCACTTTCAGCAGTAAAAAAGGGCACTGTCGAAAATTCGAAAATTAGGGGGGGGGGGGCGCGGGCCCCCCACTGTATCCGCCTCTGCTAAAGGCAAAAGCTAGGGGGTACAGCCTGCTAAAGGTTTAAAAAAAACAACCCATTTGAACTGTTTCATATTGGGGCCCCCGAGAACCATACTCTAAATACAGCCATAGGTCATAGGCTATTAATGTTTCTCACATATTTCATTTATGTTACCTGCTGGAATTACCGGTAGCCTATTCTTACTTGAAGGAAACTATAGTTCCTTTTGGAACTGTCTTTGAGCAAACGATATTCCAAAAGGAACAAGAAGGAAACAAGACCTGTTTAATGGTTTCATTTCAGATTCAATAGCAATGAGATCAGGGACAGTATTTAAACGAAATGCCATTAAATTGATTTTGAAATGGTCTGTGTGGCCTATATATATATAGTGCTGTTTGTGTAGTTTGTCTTGTTTATGGGCTTTGTTTTGCGTGCAGTGGTCTGGTTTTTTACTATAAGGGAGATAACTCCATTTAATGACAGTATCAAATTTCCATCAACACATGGCACGCAGCCTTGACTCGAATACGGGTCAGGTCAACGTCGTTGAGTGAACGGTAACAGTGAAACGACGATGTTGGCAAGTGTTCGGACTGTTTTTACCGTTCGGGTGAGTATGTAGAATTATACAAATGTCAACACTGTATATAAAACGGTTCCAGGACTTACCGAATGTGCAGTCGGCAATGCCACGTGTCTTGTCTTTTATTAAAATAGAATTCTTTCACGATTTCCATTTCCTTGAAGACAAATAAAAAAATCTAGGTTTAAAGCAGATAGTCTAGCGCAAATACAATATGTTATACAAACAAGTTGTTACATCGGCCTCGTTTCTCGGTGTGGACGGATATTTTATGCTTTGTGTTGTTATAATAATAAAGTGGTATGTCATGTTGGTAACCGCAATATTAATTTTACAATTTACATATTATATATAGGCCTATATATGGTGCAAAAGAAACAACATAGTAACAATAAAGTGTTGAATATAGTACTACAACTAGTAGGCTAACATTAAAATCAGGTTGGTCTATAAATTGTGACGTGTGCCATTATATGGTGCCACAAAGGGGTGGTAGGATATGGGTCACAGTTCCCCCATAAAATATCTCAGCCCCGAAAAAATTCATCCAAGATTGAAGCGCCATGGTCAGAAACAGTCAATGAACTTATGGTAAATACCAATTTTACGGAACACGTCTATATTCCAATAAAAAAAGATCGGGAGCCAGGGTCAGTGAGTAAAAAATTGGCTCGCTACCCTGAAGGAAGTGCAGGTCCTGTGTTCAATCTGTGGTTCCTCGTTGTCAGTATAGGCATATATATGTAGTCATTCAGATGGGACAAAAAAAAGACTTCCTGTGTACGGTACACATAGACATGCACTTAAAAAAGCCCCTGGCATTTGGAATTTGATATTAAGGGAAGGCTGTAGCGCCACTGTCCAGTCAAACATTTCCCTCATTAGCACACTGTGTGGCGTAGCGTATGTCCATCTTCGTTAGCCTTGTAGGAGCAGAACAGTAAGGCGTTAAAGTTAAACCCCATTTCATTTTGGGAGCTTGCGATAGTGGGATGCATATTGCGATATATTTGTTGATAGAAGGAAAGATTTCAGAACATTTGAGTTAGATTCATTAAGCATATAGCCCTTATTTTTAACCGGAAATGTGATATATATATATAATTTAAGAAACTGGATAAAATGTGCTAAAGAGGATTTGCACAAAAATTCATGACAAAATTGCTTAAAAAATGAGTAATTTATTTTACCCTCAGGCAAACAATTCTGCCTGGTAATGGCCACAATCAACTGGATGATTATTCTGTCATGTGTAATTATCCAGTTGATTGTGGCCATTACCACTACCAGTACATGGAACGTTTTTTTATCCCATGCGATGACTAGGCGCTTTTCTTTGATTGTTATCGTAGCAACCAAGATTAAGTCTTGATTGTCAATAAATCTTGCTTGTGTTTAAATCCATTTAAGTTTCACCCTGCAGATAATATAATATAGAGAGTTGATGGTCTGTTTGTCATATCGAAATAATAGTTTATATTTGAAGCTAAAATAAAGACATGCAATAGACTGATTCAGCTCTTACATTACATAATGTCTTTAATGCTGTTCAGAATAATTGATTCTATTTTTAGACATGTTAAATAAATGATATATATATCAAACTGTGAATTATATTATTTATTGTCAAGTTGTCAACTATGGTTAAGATGATATATGGAGATAACAAGTGAATATACCTAAACTATTACATTGTAATTTATTAACATACACGTGTATTAAAGGGTGCATCGCTCTATTCTTTGGAACCTTAAAATAAACAAAAATGGGTAGACCTTATTAAAAGCATATATTAATAATGTAATGTGATTGTATATAAAGAGATTTGTATTCCATTTTTAGAAAAAATTATTTATTGTAATTTCTTATGTCACATCAGAAGGCGTCAATCATTGGCTCAATGGTGCATGCATTATTTACATTTACGGTACAATAAATTGGAAATAATTTTTGCCTACAACTGCAAATGTCTTTATTGTTCTAATACATAAAAAAATGTTTTAGAATTTAATTTGTAGGAGGAAAAAGGTGAATGTTTTGGCTCATTAATAAGTCACATAGATGTCATCCTTGTTAGTGATAGTAGCGGCCTAGCGAACATTCACTGCTGATCAGTGTGTCTAACAGGTGTAACTGGTTTTATTACAGGGTTCATCCCGTCTGGTGGACACTTTAAAATGTCGAAGTTTGTGGACAGGTAATGAACCATTATCTGAGAGTGATCCGGAACTGATGGGAATTGTATCTAAAGAAAAACATCGACAAACGTATGGATTGGAACTTATAGCATCAGAGGTAATTATATCATTCTGAAAAAGAAGGGAATGGGGTTTAACAGCCACTCAGCATAAACGAAGTCTTTCGGGACTAACATATGGTTTTAATTTTATTTCAATAATTCGCTTGCGCGTAGAGGTCTTTTAGTAGTGGATGAAACCGGAGTGCCCGGAGGAAACCCACAAGGTTGAGAAGGCGCCCCTGTCTCCATGCCACATACGCTCACACCAGGGCTCGAAACCACAGCCGCAAGCCAGAGGTGACCGGCCAGCTAGAGGTCGAAGCGCGGCACTCTAGACCACTAGGCCATCCCCCCCCCCAATAACCCACAAGGTTGGACAAGCAGACAATCAAAATGACGCCACTTTACTCAATGACAAACCTTTATGGCAGCATAAACTAGGTTATTTTGGGACTAACATATGGAATATCTTTTTAAACTCATTCAGAGAAAAAGTGAAATAACTGGAAAAAGCAAAAAATACGATTCATTATCAGATTGATATTTACCAAGACAACATGAATAGATAATTGATAAAACTGTTTTTTATATCACGATATTAAAGTTGATCAAAATAAGGACCAAAACAATTTAACATGTAGATAAATGAAATGGGGTTTAACGTCCTACTCTTTTGCACCTAACCTGGGCTAATGGAAGACGGGCATACACCATACAGTGTGCTATGAGGGAAATTTTGCCCGGGCAGCGGCGCTACGGCCTACTCTTATATCGAATTCCAACTGCCAAGGGATCTTTACGTGCACTCCAATGTGTACACGGGACTTCGGTTTTTCGTACCATCCGAAAGACTAGGCAGCTGTCCTTGTCAGGCCCTCCTTCTGCATCACTGACAAGGGGAAATCACACCGGAAAATCGTGATGAACTTTCTCGGCCAATGCAGGGATCGAACACCCGACCTCCAGGCTAGCAAACGATAATGTGTGACATGGATAGTTAAGAGTGACTGGTTACTTACTGAAGCGACCAAAAAAATAACATAAAAAGAATCGTGATACATTGATTCAGCGCCTTGCAATTCAATACACGAATCGTGATGTGACCGTTATAAAGAAACCAAGATTAAGAATAGTGAGATGTTGAATGCTATTTCGGGGGTTGGATGGCCTGGCAAGGTTTGGATTCCACGGTCGTACGTGACAAGGAGTAGGGTCGCCTGTCCAACCTCATGGGTTTCTCCAAGTCCTCTGGTTTCCATCCACTGCTAAAGAGCCCTACGTGCAAGCGAATTATTGAAATAAAATTGAACAATGTTAGTCCCGAAATGACCTGTTTGTGTCGAGTGGACGTTAAACACCATTTCTCTCTCTCTTAAATGCTACTTCTTTTCTAACCTGATGGATTTTGTCTTGTTTGTTTTTCTCACACTGCTATAAAAATGCATCCGATTTTATTAGTTAAGCTGTTCCAATATATTACGAAATTATATAATTTTTGTCAACCATACATCAACAACACTTCCTGCTCTCTCTCAATCTTGTCTTCACTAATAGACATTTATTTAGTAGTCTTAACCTTTTAAGACTTGGCATATGTGTAAAATAACCCAGAAGAGACATAACTGTCGAACTGTTTGTTGTATAATATTGAAGATCATACAAACAGAAGAAAAAATATATTTATAGCAAACGAGGCTGTTTCCCCGACCTAGATCAGTTGTTTAATATAATTATGACACATCAGTCATCTCATCCGCAGTAAAGAATCATGGCAATCAAGTTTCAAACTGATTTTTTAAAACATTTTTGGTGACAAAAAGAGAATTGCAGTTTTGTTAGACTTGAATTTGGAATTGTTCATTCCAAATTTGATTAAAATCCATGCAGGCATAAGTGCGAAAATTTGATTATGTTTTTACAGAAATATATATTTTACATCGACCTAATTCTGTTCTCCTAAATTATATGTTGTACTTTTAGATAGCCTATAGTCTTATATAACACCTCTCTGTGCCTTATTTATTTGCCTACATATCTTAACATATATTATGCTGATCTTATGTAAAGTTATGTTCAAGGTTGACTTTTGAAGATGAAACACATTTTTTACGAGGCATGGTAAAGATTTACATAAATGTACTTTGATATCCGGTACATGAAGAGACATGTCTTAGATAGAGATAGAGCATTGGGTTTTAATGTCCACTCGACACAAACTAGGTCATTTTGGGACTAACACATGGTTCAATTTTATTTCAATGATTCGCTTGCTTGTGAAATGAAAAATGTAAAGGTTTTTAACGTCCTACTGTTCTGCTCATACTGGGGTCATAAAGACAGGCGTTCCCCATACAGTATGACATTAGGGAAATTTGCCCGGACAGTGGTACTATGCCCTACTGTTATATGGAATTCCAACTGCCAAAAAACAACTTTAGAAATGGATGTAAAAATGTTTCTTAAACAGTTCGAAAGAAAACCTCAAAATGTTGAGCTACAATATAAGTAAACGCATCTCGTGTTCTAGTGATTCAAGCATGGTTAAATGGATTCTAAATTTGAAACCGGAAATGTTATCTCTTATAAAGTAGGTTGTTGCTGTTTGTGCAAAACTTTGCTCGTGGTTCTTCTGGAGCAGGGGCGTTGGATGGCCAAATGGTTAGCATGTGCGTGCTGTATCATGAAGCCTGTCATTGTCATTGAGTCAACTGGCATGGTTTCGAATCCCCGGTTGTACGTGACAAGGAATAGGGTCGCATTTCCAACCTCACAGGTGTCCTCTCACTGCTAAAGAGCCCTACGCGCAAGCGAATTATTCAAAAAAAAATTAAACCATATGTTCGTCCCGAAATGACCTGGTTTGCATCGAGTGGACGTTAAACCCCATTTCTCTCTCTCCCCCCCTTCTGGATCATAAAAGTACATGTAGGAGTACATGTAATTGCATGTTATGAGTTCACTCATGAGTACGTAATGGATTTAACTAATGTCAAAAATAGTTTTATAAAAGTCCTGACAACATAATAAAACAGATTGATAGAATTATGTAAGAACTGTTTATTTAACTGCAAGTGTTATTTTTGGCAAAATCTCTTGTCACATGATAACCTTGATGTATTATTTATAGGGTTATAGCTTAAATAAACTGAAATAAATGAAATGACTTATAGTGTCCTACATTCCTGCCGGACTTGGCTAATGAATGAGAGAGAGGGAGAGGGTTTAACATCCACTTGACACAAACTAGGTCATTTCGGGACTAACATCTGGGGCCGTTTAGCAGTGGGAGGAAAGCGGAGGACCCAGAGAAAACCCACAAGGTTGGACAGGCGACTTCATTCCTTCATTAGTCCAGTTGACTCTATGACAGACTTTATGATACCATTCGGCAATCCACCCCCCCCCCCCTGGGCTAATGAAGGTGGGCATTATACACCATACATGTACAGATTACTATCCGGAAACTTATGTTAGGACATGCCCTAAAAGCCCCTACAGATTAACGCCTGAAGGACACCAAGGTCTTTAGGCCTTAAATGTTATTAAATTATTAATTCGACATTTATTAACATGGCAAGACCATAAACCACTCTCGATGCGATCAGATGGCTCTGATTTTAAGTTGATTAGAACAGTTCAGCCATTTAATGATTAAATTTGAAAATGGAGAAATGAGGCTAAGATTCAAATGACCAGTACAGGGCTTACATTCCATGCACACATCTTGTCAATATCTATAACTTCCCTCTAAATAAAGTAATTTGAATGAAAGTTATAATATAATTCATCTTGTATTATCTGTTTTTGAATTTTTAAAGCAAGAATGGCTAGCTCTTTATTAAACTCTTACATAATGTATCTTTAGACATACATTATGTAAGAGCTAAATCTGCCTATTGCAGGTCTTTCTTTAGGCCTGAAATGTTTTCTAAAGTATTAATAAGACATTAATTAACTGACCCTTGCCTTAATCATCTCTCGATGGCATCAGATTTCTCCGATATTAAACTGATTAGAATGGTTCAGCGGTCCTTTGATTTAATCAAATATGGTGGACCGACACTTAGCTTTGATCAACCAGTACCGTGGTTGAAATTATTGCACACGTCTGTCAAACCTTCTAAGGCTAATATCTTCGCTTACAATTGAGTAATTTGAATGAAATTTTCAAATTATTCATTTTACATTATCTACTTTCGAACAATTATAGGAAGAATGGCTAGTTCTTTATCTAAATCTTACATAATGTATCTTTAACTGTTTTTTTTAAATTGTATTTTTTCCCAGAATTTTGCTAGTCGAGCTGTATTGGAAGCACTTGGTTCATGTTTGACAAATAAATATTCCGAAGGTTATCCTGGTGCCAGGTAAGATTACCAATAAACTATTAAATTGTTATCTCGGCTCAACAATGATCAGATAAAATATAAATAGTCTGGATAACAGGGTTTATAGTTATGTTTGTCATGTTGTCAGTATGTTATCTCTATTAAAGATAGTGCCGTGCTTCGACCTCTAGCTGGCCGGTCACCTCTGGCTTGCGGCTGTGATTTCGATCCCTGGTGTGAGCATATGTGGCATGGAGATAGGGGCGCCTTCTCAACCTTGTGGGTTTACTCTGGGCACTCCGGTTTCCTCCCACTGCTTAAGACCCCTACGAGCAAGCGAATTATTGAAATAAAATTAAACCATATGTTAGTCCCAAAATGACCTAGTTTGTGTCGAGTGGACGTTAAACCCCATTTCTCTCTCTCTCTCTCTCTATTAAAGATAAGGGCTTTGCATGGCCGAATTGTTAACACATGCGCGCTGTATCATATATTCATTAAACCCCATTTCTCTCTCTCTCTTAAAGATATATTTACTCGTCTCATGGTCATGGGAATAAACACATGTACTTTAAAGATACATTATGTAAAATTTAGATAAACAGCTGACCATTCTTGATAAAATGGCGAACAAATAGTCAATACAAAATGAAAGTATTGAACACTTCATTCCAATTACTTCATTCTGAGCCAAGTTATCACTGTTTGTAGTTTGACAAAATGTATGCATAGTGGTAACCAGGGCACTGGTATATTGGAGACTTAGCCTCGCTTTCCCATTTTTGAATAAAATTTTAAATAGCAAGCCATTCTAAACTAGCTAAAATCTCAAGTATCTGATGCTGCTGAGAGTTGATTAAGGTCTTGATAAGTTCATTAATGTCTAATTAATAGTTTACATAACATTTCTGGCCTAAAAAGAAAGACCTGCAATAGGCTGATAAAGCTTTTGCAGGTTTAATTAAGGCCAAGCGAATGATTATCATATAGAATTCACTCGTGTTTTTGTTGTTCACCTATATTTAATGCTGACATAAAATCATTTCGATTAATGTACAGGCAACTTGCAATCAATCCATTATTTATAAATATACTGTTGTTTTTATTGCATGGATATGTTCATATTTTAAAAATGTTTAATGATCTCGAACAAGTCGGACTAATGTCCTTGTGCAGTATCAATATATTCCTTTATGTCTCACATTCGACTATTAATAAACCACTCATTCATGTAATATTTGAGTGGCATTTAGTGATTGAACATAATGTAAAAAACACAGACCTATGGATAATCACAATTTTATATACACGCAAAGTTTCGACAATTCACTGGTCGTTATCAAGCATGCAAATTACAAATGAGGAAAAAATTGTGACAGTGTTATATGTACATGTACCGGTAGGTACATTGAACAATAATAAGTTAACAATCATGAAACCCTACCTTAATTGATAACGACCAGTGGATTGTTATCCATACAACTGTGTTGTGTTATACCACACATTCATATTGATGTACAATTTTAAACTTCAGATATTACGGAGGTAATGAATTCATTGATGAAGTTGAGAGATTATGCCAGAGAAGGGCGTTGGAAACTTTCCGTCTTGATCCTGAGAAATGGGGTGTGAATGTTCAGCCGTATTCTGGTAGTCCAGCTAATTTTGCGGTTTTTACTGGTTTATTAAATCCACATGATCGTATCATGGGTCTAGATCTACCCGATGGAGGACAGTAAGTAGTTAACACTCCTGTTCAGTTTCACTGCTTTCTGATTTTGAAGGGGGGTTGTTGTGTGGTCAAGGGGTTTGATGTGTGTGCATGAAATCACTAGTAGTTGAAACTCCTGTTCAGTTTCTACTGCTTTCTAATTTGAAGTGAAGTTGTTTTAAAGTGTGCAAGAAATCACAAGTAGTTAATAGTCCTCTACAGTCTGTACTGCTTTCTAATTATGAAGAGGGGGTTGGGTGGACTGACTGGACTCGTAGTTTAACGTGTGTGCGGGAAATCCTAAGATCTGTCAATGAGTCAAGTGGCGTGGTTTCCAATCCCCTCTTGTACATGACAAGGAGTAGGGTCACCTGGGTTTTCTCTGTGTCTGCTAAAGACCTCCACGTGCAAGCAAATTAATGAAATACGTGCAAGCAAATAAATGAAATAAAATTGAACATTAGTCCCGAAATGACTGAGTTTGTATAAAGTGGACATTAATCCCCATTTCTCTCTATCTTATTTAGAAAACCTGGAAGCCGTAGGGGCTCAGTGAGTAAGATCTTGTCTTGCTAACCAGAAAGTCTCAGGTTTGCTCTTGGTGTTGGCCGAGAAGTTCAACAGATTTTCCAGGGTTGTTCAAATTTGATGTGTATAGAAGTCATTTAGCCAAGTGGGGTCACCGTGGCTAAGTGAGTAAGATGCTGGCTAGCTAGCCTAGAGGTCTGACTGTTCAATCCCAGCATTGGCCGAGATTTTCCGGCTTGGTGCCCCTTTGGCAGTGATGCAGGGAGGAGGACCTGACAAGGACAGCTGTCTAGTCGTTCAGATGGTACAAAAAACAGAGGTCCCGTGTACACATTGGCGTGCATATCAACAGATCCCTTGACAGTTGGAATTTGATATAAGAGTAGACCGTAGCACACTGTATGGCGTATGCCTGTCTTCATTAGCCGAGTTTGGAGGAAAACAGTAGGATGTTAAACCCAATTTCATTTATCCTTTGATAAAATAAAAACACAAAAATGGAACACCTGCCTCCCAAATAAGATTTGAGGTAAGGATTGTCTGAGAACCTGAATATTTTGTTGTTTGGACTAATGGTATTATTCTTCGTTTCAGTTTAACACATGGTTTTATGACAGATACTAAAAGAGTATCGGCTACATCTATTTATTTTGAATCCATGCCATATAGAATTAACGTAAGTTGGCTATTATATATCTACTCTCTGTGTGAGGTCAGGGGTCATAATGGTGAACGTTGATATTCAAATTATTTATGCATCATCCATCTTGAAATTGACGCTAGCTTCCTGCATCTGAGAATTTTTATATGATATTTAAATTATTTTTTTTAATTTTACTGATGTATTTTTTTTTACAGCCAGTGAGTGGATATATTGATTATGATAAACTGCGTGAAACATCGAGATTATTCCGCCCGAAATTAATTATAGCTGGAACGACAGCTTATTCTAGATTATTAGAATACGAGACGTTTAGACAGGTGAGTTATTACTGGAATATGATATACAGTCCATAGGTATAATATATAGAGAGTGAGAAACAGGGTTTGACATCCACTTAAACAATCTAAGTTATTACGAGACTCACATATATGATTCAACTTACAACTTGGAAAACGAGCCTTTTCTTATGCTGGTCCTTTTTCTATGGAATAGACTACCACAGTCAATGAAACAACTACCGTCTGTGGGACTTTTTAACTCTCAACTTAAAACATTCTTATTTCAAAACCCTAATCTGTAAATAATCAGTGAATATAAAAACCAACAGCGCCTTAGAAACTGATTTCTTCAGTATTAACGTGCTTTATAAATGACAATATTATTATTATTAATTTTATTTTAATAAATCTCTTGTGCCTAGGGGTCTTGAGCTGTGGTAGGAAACAAGAGATATGGGGTTTTACGTCCACTCAACACAAAATAGGTTATTTTGGAACTAACATATGATTCGTTCGTGCATAGGGGTCTTTAGCTGTAGGATTAAACCAAAGAAAACCCTTGAGGTTTGACAGGCGACACTACTCAATTATTCACTTGCGTATAGGGGTCTTTGTATGAGTCGGAGGACCCAGAGAAAACCCACAAGGTTGGTCAGGCCGTCCTATATCGCATTGGAGGTTGGAAATAAAGACCGCTAATAGGCAGATTTACCTTTTGCGTGTTTAATAATTTACGATGTATTATCAATATCGAACAGAAAAATAAAAAAAATTATTTAACACAGCATTAATTTTGTAATACATTAAACATACACCATCCAAGAGTTATGGCCCTTGATCACTTCGAAATATCTTGTAGTTAATATGAATTGACAATCAAAACAAATTCTAATGATTTCTGATAATTACTTAAAATAGCATTATCCAATAGCTAAATCTGTCTATTGAAGGTCTTTCTTTGGCCCTGAAATCTTATCTAAATTATTAATTAGACATTAATTAACTTATCCAGACCATAATCAACTCTCAATGTCATCGCTACCTTGCGATATTTCCTAGATTACGATGTGATTTTTTCCGTCTTCCATTAGCCCAGGTCAGGTGCAGAAGAGTAGGACGTCAAACCACATTTCATTTCATTTATGATCCGATTTGCTGCTCAACTTTCATTCATGATTTAATCTTGAAATAGATAATCAAGACTATGTTTTTTATCATAACGGCGATAGGCCTAAAATTCAATTGATAAATTTTCGGTTCAGAGTGGATCAATTTGACTGAAATTTTTAGAAAATTTAAGTATTATAGTGAGAACTGCCAGCTCATTTATCTAATCTCCCATAATGTATCTTTAAGTATTAATGTAGGGTTTGTTTTAAAGTGAAATCAGGTATATTTTTTATTTATAACAGATATGTGACGATAGTAAAGCTGTAATGTTAGCAGACATGTCTCATATATCAGGTTTAGTAGCTGCTAATGTAATACCCAGTCCGTTTGATTACGCTGATGTCGTCTCTTCTACAACACATAAAACTCTACGGGGACCAAGGTAAGGATAAATACATCACGATTAGTACCATTAAACGGGGACCAAGGTAATACATCATGTAATGTTAGGGGATATTTTTCGTATTTCACAATCAAGTCAATTAGTACAATACAACTACAAGTTCTCTAACAATTGCTTGTGGACGCTCTAGATGCTAAAGTTAATATCCGGCCAGCTAGAGGTTGCAAGCGATTCTTTGTTGAAACGTTTTTCCATTATTGATAAATATAACAGTCCTTTTCATTGGAGGATTTGTTTTATTACCGAATCTGCATTTAGTTATGAAATACAAATAAGAGAAAGAGAATTATATTTTATATTTATGTTTTATCTAGAGCTGGAATTATATTTTATATTTATGTTTTATCTAGAGCTGGAATTATATTTTATCGTAAGGGAGTTAAATCAGTTCATCCTAAAACTGGTGCTAAAATAGAATATGATTTTGAGAAGAAGATAAATAACGCCATCTTTCCCGCACTACAAGGTGGACCTCATGAACATCAGATAGCTGGAGTAGCTACAGCATTGTTAGAGGTAAATATTACATTTGATTGGGGAAATTGGGTTTGTGGTTTAAAAATGTTTTATTGCAAAATATTTACACCATATTGCGGACAATTTATAAAAATTATGAACCGTTTCCCTTGATTTTTACAACCACTCAACACTAAATATGCCATTTTGGGTCTCATGGTCATTTTTATTTCAGCAATTCGCTAGCATATGTATGGGTGGGAGGATACAATAGGACCCAGAGAAAACCCACTAGGTTAGACAGGCAACCTTAGAGAAATGGCGTTTAACGTCCTTTCAACCCTATGGTTCTATGGCCTAATATGGATGTTTCCGTACTACGCATTCTTTCCTTGCCAAGCCATCCATCCTGCACCAAGAAGAAATTTGGCTGGAAAATCCAGAGGATCTTGCTTGACCACACTTGGCTTGAATTCAAAACCTGGTTAGATAGCAAGCATAATATTTACCAAGCCCTCTTGGCTCCTTTTTATGCCATGATATTAAATATTTTTACAATAAAATTATTGTTGGATCTTTGGGTCTGAATCTGATTTTAATTTCTGTTGAATTTACACTTAATACAGTATTTAAGATAACACCACGTAAAAGAACCCTTAAAAGTTATAAAGTCGACATTTAAGAGTGGGCCATAGCTCTGCTATCCGGGCAAAATTTCCCTTATAGCACACTGTATGGCATATGCCCGTCTTAATTAGCCCAGTAGAAACTGAACAGTAGGACGTTAAACACCATTTCTTTTCATTTCACTGTTTTGTTTCAAATAATGATGCAGTTTCAAAATGTTTAGTTGGCCACACAGGAACTGTCAATATGGTCCAAGGGATATAACTCTTGCAATCATTTAGTCAGACCACTAATGATAATTTCCATGCTGGACATAGCCTACCAATACAGTTTAAACACTGGTTTAATCCATTGTGACTCTTTACTTATTTTTGTCTTACAGGCACAACTACCAGAATATCGTGAATATCAACTGCAAGTTTTAAAGAATGCTAAAGCTTTATCAGACGCTTTAGTTAAACACGATTACAAAGTTGTATCCGGTAGGGCTATCTTTATCTCACATTGGGGGTTGGGTAGCCAAATGGATTAACGAGTATGTGTGGCATGTGTTCGAGTTGTATGTGATACAGACTAGGGTCGTCGGTCCAAGATGTGGGTTGTCTTCGGGTTCTTGGGTTTCCTCCCACAGCGAAAAAGCCCTATGGACAAGCAAATTATTACTAGTTTTAGTCGAGTGGTCGTCATTGTTTCTGAAGTGTATCCTTAAAACCGTTCAATATATCATAATTAAACTTTGTACAAACATCAAACTATTATATTACTATCATAGTTGCATTATTTAATAATTAAAAAATTCCTTGATTTAATCAATTCTTGGTATATTTTCCCGGAAACAGACCCCGGGAATCCCACTTCGGCTTCACTACTTTGACAGATCCTTCCATCCCTACCCCTATGAATTCTGGCTCCAACAGGCGTGTCCATGGAAACTAAATTGACTCTCGTTTATTTTGTAGGAGGAACAGATAATCATCTAGTTTTAGTTGATTTACGATCTAAAGGAACCGACGGAGCTCGTGTCGAGAGAATATTAGAACTGTGTAATATAACAGTCAATAAAAACACTTGTGCTGGTGATAAAAGTGCCATGACCCCTGGTGGGCTCAGGTTAGGTAAGTAGGCCTACATAATATATCTATGGATGGTAGCACAATATGAAAAGCTCTGAATGAAAAAATACTTTGAAATGTTATTTAACCAGTATTGAAACAAGCTTGTGTTGGCATTCTTTTCATGAAGACCCACATACCATGCAGTGTTAAATGAAGGGAAATTTTGCCAGAAAGCAGACTGTCTGTTCCTCGATGAATTGCAACTGCCAAGGATTCTTTTACTTGCACATGCATGTGTACATGTTGTCGTGAAGGTGTTCAGTTGCAAATAAACTTTATTACAGTTAGCATATTTATAGTCATAGTCGCAGTCCTTCCACTTTCACTCACTGCCAACGACAAGAGCCCACCGCATGTCTCGTCCTTGCTTTTCTTTGGCTTATTATAGTCCTAGTCCAGTCTTTCAGTCTCTCTCACTGCCAACAACAAAAGCCCAGCGCGCGTCAGTCGCCCTTGTTTCTGATTGGCTAACCTCCTGGACAGCGAGCCACACTCCTACTGATATTCCCATTTTATGTAAATAATTGACGATTGAAACTACCATAATTTATTGACGCCACGTAGATATAACCTACCGTGTTATATCAACAGGTGCTCCTGCTTTATCGTCTAGAGGAATGAATGAAGAAGATTTTCATAAAGTTGTCGAACTTTTAGATAAAGGTGTCAAGATAGGTCTTCAAGCACAAAAATCTACAAGTAAGTAACAGTATACTATAGCAAAGTAACAATATCCTATAGCAAAGTAACAAAGTCTACCAGTAAGTAACAATATACTCTAGCAAAGTAACAATATACTATGCCAGTAAGTAACAATATATTATAGCAAAGTAACAAAGTCTACCAGTAAGTAACAATATATTATAACAAAGTAACAACGACTACCAGTAAGTAACAAAGTCTAGCAGTAAGTAACAATATACTATAGCAAAGTAACAAAGACTACCAGTATCTAACAATATACTATAGCAAAGTAACAAAATCTTCCAGTAAGTAACAATATACTGTAGCAAAGTAACAAAGACTACCAGTAAGTAACAATATACTATAGCAAAGTAACAAAGACTACCAGTAAGTAACAATATACTATAGCAAAGTAACAAAATATTCCAGTAAGTAATAATATACTATAGCAAAGTAACAATATACTATACCAGTAAGTAACAATATACTATAGCAAAGAAACAAAGACTACCAGTAAGTAACAATATACTGTAGCAAAGTAACAAAGACTACCAGTAAGTAACAATATACTATAGCAAAGTAACAAAATCTTCCAGTAAGTAACAATATACAAAGTAAAAATGTGGTTGGGGTGCCCAAGTATATATTTTGTCATTGATTCCATGATGTGGTAAGGAGGGTTGGATGACCGAACGGTTAGCTCGTTCGCGCTGTATCATAAGGTCTGTCATTGAGTCAGCTGGCATGGTTTCGATTCCCGGGTTATACGTGACAAGGAGAAGGGTCGGTTGTCCAACCTCGTTGGTTTTCTCAGGGTGATCTGGTTTCCTCACACTGCTAAAGACCCCTACTTGCAAGCAAATTATTGAAATAAAATTGAACCAAATGCTCATCTGTAAATGACCTAGTTTATGTTGAGAATCCAGAGAAAACCCACATGGTTGAACATTATGAAGTAATGTGCAATAAATGTTCTCTTGTTTTTTTACAGAAAAATTAAAAGAATTCAAGGAATATGTTGTGAGTGATGACGATATTTTAAAACAAATCAAGGCTCTAAAAGAAGAAGTCGGTCAGTTTGCGGGAAAATATCCGATGCCTGGACTTCCGGACCGATAATGATGAAGTACTTTAGATGATACAATTTTATAAATATTTTATTTTTGGAATGGATGGTGAAATGATTTGGTGGATTGGACTGAGATAGCATAATACGGAAATTATTGTTATAATATTTTTTTTAATACGTTTAGATTATGAAAGAAGTTATGGACAAGCCTGGAAATATGGCACCTCTCACAGACAATGTCAGGCACAGATTCAGGCTTTGTTAATGACAAAACCTCTGGTGCTTGTCATTTTGTCTGGCACTGATTTCCTTAGTGCTTGACATTTTGTCACATACATCTAAATCCATCTAAAACCACTATTTCCAGGCATGGTTATGAATAATCAGAAGCTTGCACTATATTAAAATATTCCTGGCCGTCGAATTTCAATCTACGAGATTCATCGATCACATTAAAACTTGCAACTGATCTTGCCAGAAGTGGACATTTTCTTAAAGATACATTATGCGAGATTTAGAGAAAGTGCTGGCCATTTCAAATAGTTAAATAATAAATATTAAAATAGATAATAAAAAATTAATATACATGTATTGAAAATTTCAGTCCAAATTATTTTGTTCTGACTGTTTGTTCTGACTGTAAGTATGTTTGACAAGCAATAGCCATAATTGGCAGATGGAAACTCTGCCCACATTTCTTGATTGTCAAGTACCAGTGCCATGATAATAAACAAAGTCTTGATTATCAGTCCTTTTATCGGCAATATCCAGCCATATTAGTAGATATGGTGGGCATTATCTACTACACTCGATATCTAAACTATCCGATGGTCTAGAGAGTTGATTATGGGCTTGCCATGTGAATAATAGTCTTAATGATAATTTATATAACTTCTGAAGCCAGAAAACGCCTAGCATAGTGCTCTGATATAGGGCCGCTTTTAATGCTTGGACTCGATTAAAGTTGCTGATCATATTTTTCAGACGACATTATCTAATTTCTCCTGACTTAATCCATGCTAAGATATACTCAGCTTGATTATTTAACTTTTAATTATTAAAAAAAAAAAAGATATTCGAGGTAAATAATCTTCTGACTTTAAATTTTGATTCAATCTGAATAAATTGAGGCTCCGCTAAAGATTTTATCGAATACTGATACAGTAGGAACGATAGTCGACAGAGCACAGAGTCCTTTTCATTCAGTTAATATGATCACAAAGATAGCTAAATAACACTGATGCAGCTTGCAAACTATAATTAAAACACCGCGAATCTAAGGCCTGTTTTCCATGTACATTGTACATGTATTCGCCGGTTTTATGGAAATTGTCCCATTACAATTACATTAGACCGACTTTTTTTACTCGCGAAAATGCATACATGTACATGGAAAACAAGCTTTACTGTTGTCTCAGTTTTGAATCCAACATCAAAGTGTAATAAAATATTTTTGTTTAAGAAGTTAATGTATATTATTTATCAGTTTTCCCAGTGAAAGTAATATTTTTATGGAGGTAACTGTTGTATCAATCTGATTTTAACACAGATCCTGTTTCGTTTCGTTTTTATTGTTCAAAATTTCATTTCACTTGTCTTTACCACACTAGGATCTGGAAGAGTTGTTATATAACCTGCTTCCTGGTTGATGTGAGGGGTTAACCAATGAAACGATCTGTTGCAGCGAGTTCTGGCCAATGAAACGATCTGTTGCAGCGAGTTCTTGGCCTTTTGATGCACGGAACTATGTGTATAACTACTAGAAACATCAACGCTGATTGAGTCATCAATGGCTGACGTTCTAGGGTCAAAAGCCACTCGTATGACACCTGGCGTGCCCTTCCAATACAACCGGTCAGATATTCATGTAGTGCAGGTCATAAAAAGTGTACAACGGGTCATGTAGTAGGCCATGAAAAAAACGAAACAAAATATAGACTTGTATTTTAATTAGATTGGCATTATACCCGTGAAATCAATATTATATATAGCTTTTAGTCATATATATTTCTATATGTATTATATATATATATATATCACCATTAGAGATATCAGTCACAAAATTCATCTTGTAAGAATTTTCTCTTTTACATTTGATTTTCTACGTTTACTCTTGATTGCATTTCGAATCTGATACATGATTGCATTTTCATGTCTAGTGTGAAACAATTCAAGTATAGTTAAGGAATCTTGTCTCAGACCTTGTGAAGACATAATTGGTTCTACCCAGAGTGCCGCAATGGCGCAAGGGCCAGGGTACCGGCCTCTAGAAAATTTTGAAATTTGTCAATTCTGAGAACGCTCTGTAGAGTGCCTCTAGCATCCCAAACCAACATAAAACATAAAAATATACATGAAAATGAAGGCAAGTGAAACATCAAGGGCCGACCAGAGAGCAATTGCATATCTATCATTTGAAAATGAATAGATCAGTAAAAAGGTTGAAAACTTTCATCTTTAGGGCATGGGTATACATGTATACCCCAGGAAAGGGCAGGGTACCATTTGTATACCCCGGTACCCAGGTTCCGGCGCCTCCGGTTCTACCTGTTTGTTATTTTTTATTGTAGATCTAATTGTGATTTTACTGATTACAGGTAAATATTAAAATAAATTCTTAAAGACTTAATTAGGAATAAACTATAACACATTCTTATGGAACAACATTTACATAAGTTCCATATAAGTATGTGTTACAGTTTATTGCTCTATCTAATTACTAAATGCCTCTGAACGATTGGTTAATTAGGAATGATATTTATAGATCTAGTCATAAAACGATAATGATTATATCATAGACTGAAGGACTTAATTTTTACACTGATAACATGTGTTGTAGCCAGTACGCTATATATTATATACTGAAGGTCTTCACTATAACACTTGTTGATGTTCACTGATATAACGTTTATTATGTACTGAAGGTCTTTACTATAACACTGTTGTTTGGGTCTACTTATATAACATGTGTTATAGTGAGTACTCTATGTGTTATATACTGAAGGACTATAAGGTTGTTGGAGTCCACTGATATAACCTGTTATAGCCAGTATCCTATATACTGAAGGTTTTTACTATAACACTGTTGTATGTGGTCTACTGATATAACATGTGTTATAGTGAGTATCCAAAATTCACTGGGCTCTATAACAAGTACAGTGTTATAGCAAGGTCCTTCTGTACTTATTACAGTTACACTCAAGATATATACCACAGTGCTGCTGTAGGCAATTTTAAACCCTGCCTTTTGTACCCAAGAAATATACCCTAGTGCTGCTGTAGGCATAGTTGAACCTTGCCTTCTGTACATAAACATTTTATATGGAATCACCATGTTCTAGTGAGTTTGCAGTGTAGTCAATTTGATTCTGGTGATGGGCATTTTATAGTTGAATAATTGAAGGAATCTAATGTGGCAGTTTGTATGTAAATGATATTTCCTTGTCAGCTGTGTTCATAAATACATAACCATTGACTGGAAAACATATCTAAAATTTATATTTGTTACAACAATATTATAAAGAATTCGAGCAACATGAATGAATGGCAGGTTAACTAAAATACAGTTTGAATTTGTTAATGTGATGCATTGTTTTAAAAACAAGAGCCCCAAATTAATCTTTTAGTACATGAACTAACTGAAACCGAAACCGTCCCAGACTGCAGCGCCCTCTACTGCTTTAAACCGGTTCGGATGGGCAAGAAAACATACTTAAAGAGTTCTATGATTGGAGGAGGTCTTAGGGGCAGTAGTTTAGTAAATAAGTTACCAAACTAAACAGAACAAAGACCTTTTAATTGCTTTTTTATGTTCCCAAGTACTAAACCATTAAGAAGACAAGGGTGGACAGAATGGCCAAATGGTTAGCACATGCACACTGTTGTATGTGACGGTCGCCTGTCCAACCTCGTGGGTTTTCTCTGAGTCCTCAGGTTTCCTCCCGCTGCTAAAGACCCCTACATGCAAGTGAATTATTTACATAAAATTGATCATTGTGTCAGTCCTGAAATGATCTAGTTTGTGTTGAGTAGACGTTAAAATAATGGTGAATATTTGGTAAATAATGCTACCCTTTACAATGTGACCATGGATAACCTCTTTGTATTTTTATTTGTGATTTATGTCATATCATGTTTTTATGATAGTGCCAATTATTGGCTTTGAAAATGATGATGAAAATACTATTCCTGTAACTGGTACATTCTTATGTTAAAGAAATTCATGATATTATATTCTATATGTATATATATATATATATTATGTTACTATGGTGGTACCCACGTCATTCCACCTGACCAGGATTACAAGGGTGTTAGCTGTATGCCACCACTCGAATTTGCCATCTCATTTTCAATTCGCTAAAAAAAAAAACTGAAATGCTTGTTGGAAATTTCAATGCCTTTGTGTACATGGATGATCCTCCGTTTCTCGTCCTATCCGGAGGACTAGGCAGACTTTCTTGTTAAGAGGCCGGTCTTGACCACTGTGGCCCCCATTGCATACAGTTACCATACATTGACTTATGGGAAATTTCGATCAACCAGTATACATCTAACCCCAGGTGTAGGTCATCTGTCCTATCTAGATATAGGTAAATCTATGTATGACCTTTGACACTGTTTGTACCATGGGGCGCTAATATATCCAGATCAAAATTCGTAATGCACAAGGTGAAGACAATTCAAACTAGGTTGATCAAGTCTACGCACATGCTCGATAAAGGCAGACGCTATTAAGAATGAGCAATGGATAAATTTGTTGCCTGGCGATGCACAAGCTGGATATTTTGCTGTCTAGCAACGACAACTTCCGTGCTAAATGCGTGCACCTTCTGAATAGTGATTGTAATAATATTGATAGAGATAGATTAGTATCTGTGGATGACAATATCCGTGATGTATGCACTCATAATGGATAATTATGAAACTCATTTACAATGATCTGAAATCTGCCTCCGAGTTCTCAAAGCATTCTCGGACTTCAGTAGAGAATTTACTCAAAATTTTTCGTCTCATTTTAACTAAAATATAGAACTTTATAAAACCTTTGTTATTTTAATGTACCAAATACATCGATACAATGATATTTCTCAAACAGTGATTGAAAGTTGAATAAATTCTTATATTGTCTGAGAATGCTTTGTGAACTCGGGTTTATGTTTTAAATGATTATTGATCTGTTTTATCAAGATTATGATTTTGTAAATCTTGAAACCAATTTATACATTTATTCTTCAATGAATTTTAGTTAACTTTTGATAAAAATGTTATTCTTAATATTTTCACTTGTGAACTTGTGCATTTGTTTATATTGCCTAGCAACCATTTCTTCAATAAAAAAGAATCTAAATTAAAGATGTTTTGTAGTTTGTCTTTAAGTAAACATAAATTTAGAATAGTTTTATTACAATAATGACGAAGTTCTGTAAAGGGATAGAAAAAAAAGTACCTTGTTAAATGTTTTTAAACTTTGTAAGGAAAATGGTTTTAAGAGTACAACTGTGTGAGTGTCAGTACAGAAAAGAAGTTGGTGTGGGGGGGGCACATGGTGGATGTGGGGTGGAGGGCAATCTATATCTCATTTCGCTTTTTTTAATACTTTCGATGGAGTCTTAATACATGAAGATCTGGCCGGTCGCGTCAGGGGTCATACGAGCGGCCTGTTTACCCTAGGGCGTCAGACATTGATTGATTAATCAATCAGCGTTGAATCTCCAGTCATGAATTCTTTTCAAAGCACACTGAAAGGTGTATACCCGCCTAAGTCGGTGCATAACAGCAGGACGTCAAACCCTTTATCATTTTATTTCATTTCTGTTGACAACAGCACATATTCAGTCAACTGCAAAGATATTTTTAAAAAATATATTGCTTGTTCTATTTCTGATATTGTGACTTGGTGGCGCCATCGAGACTTTCAGTTTATGTTGTCAGTCAGTTGAAGATGCAAATCTAACGATGGTTAAAATGTGAGACCTACAACGTTGGAATAACGGGAATATATGATGTCAACTATAAAGCTCTGTACAAATGTTTGTATTTATATTGTTCACATTGCCATTAATGTATATTAAAAATAATAGAGGTCCAAGCACAGAACCCTGTGGAACACCAGGGGGATGTTTATGGAGACCGAGAGGTGCCAAATGATTTAATTCAAAAATAGAGAAACGAAGCTAAGCTTCGAACAACCAGTATGGTGGTTTACAATCAATGCACACATCTTATCTAACGGTCAACGGCTAATATCTTCGCTCAGAATAGAGGTATTTACAATATATTCTTTTTTCATTATCTATTTTCAAACTTTTATAACAAAAAATGGTTAACCTTTTATCTAAATTTTACACAATGTTTCTTCATATAGATTTATTTTTGAGAGCGAAGTTAATTTACTTGTTTTGATACTTTGCTTACAATGCTATCTACATGTAAATGACTATTCAATGTACAACTGTGTTGAAAGAGTGGGTGAAATAGCTTTATTTAACGCCCGCTTCCATCGAAGTGATATCGCAGACGATGTGTTGAAAGATTAGTCGTAGGTGTTCATATTCACTACTTCTTTGATTTGTACCTGGTTAATAAATAATGGTGGTTTAACTGTATGGGTTTAGTAGTAAAAGACGGTGTTTTTAGGAGGTTAGCCATATCTGATCCCAATTTTTGACGCGATTTAAGACAACGTTGATGGTAGTAGCACATCGCTCCGGGTCTTAAAATTTTAAGAATAGAGAGGTATCGTCAGCAAAAAATCTGATGTTTGAATTTATATTGTTCACATTGCCATTAATGTATATTAAAAATAATAGAGGTCCAAGTACAGAACCCTGTGGAACACCAGGAGGGGTGCTTATGGAGAAAGAGGTGGTGCTATTTATTGTTATATTCAGACCCCCCCCCCCATTTTCACTAAGTGCTACCCCAGTTTAATGGGTGCCACTCCACATCATTTTCCTAGATGTTAACGAACGCCAGTTTCCAAGATTTAACCCCACACCCTTTTCACTAGGTTCAGCCCCACCCATTTCGTTGGGTGTTATCCACATTTTTCCGGGTAAAATCCAAAGCCATTTACCCAGGTGCTACCGCACACCAGTTTCCTAAGCACTATCACTCATCATTATCCCACACCATAACCCTAAGTTGTGGACTCCACGCCATTTTGTGGGGTTGAATGGCTAACTGGTTAGGGGTTCCGATTATCCGGTTGTACGTGACAAGGATTAGGGTCACCTGTTCAACATCGTGGGTTTTCTATGGATGTTCCGGTTTCCCTCCACTGCTAAAGACCTCTTTAATTGTTGGAATTCCTTTAACTTTGTTATACCATAGAGATATATACAGCATCTATTTTTATGATTTAACGATTATTTAATAAGAATCTACAATACTTAACCATTGTGAATTTTTTTTTTTTAAGTTTGAGATTATTTTTTTATGTGTTATTTCCGATTCGAAGTTTGAATATGGTGATTGATTTTAACGATTTGTCTGTCTTTAGATTTATAACAATCGGGTTTACTTAGTTTTTGTCAAATAAGAGAGAGAGAGAGAGGGAGAGAGAGAGAGAGAGTTATAAATGTGACAATTGTAGTTCGTTCTATTGCACTCAAATGTTATATAAATCATTAAAGATACATCGTGAGAGATAAGATAAAGAGCTGACAGTTCTCACTATTACCCGCAAATGTTATATGAATTATTAATTAGATATTTATTCACGCATGGCGAGTCTATAAGCCCGAATGTGACAATTACAGGTCTTTCTGTCACCCGCAAATGTAATATAGATTATTAAAGATACATTATGGGAGATTAGATAAAGAGCTGACAGTTCTTACTATAATAGTTAAAAAATTAAAAAATCGATAATGAAAACAAAATATCAAAATTTCAGTCAAATTGCTTCACTTTGAACCGAGATAATAGCAATTCAACTGTAGGCTAGCCTCGATCGTCATTACTGACGTTGGTATGATAATAAACAAGGTCTTGATTATCCACTGTTAAGGTAAATTATCCATCGCAACATTTATTCAAATTCACTAAATATCGCAGGCTAACGACCATATCGAGAGTTGATTATGATCTGGATAAGTTAATTAATGTCTAATTAATAATTTAGATAACAATTCAGGCCTAAAGAAAAAATTGCAATCGACAGATTTATCCCTTGCATATTGTATGTTTAAAGGGACAATAACATTCTTGCTGGCTTGGTAGCTACAGAAAATAAATAGCCTTTTCTAAGTACTAGATGTTTAAATGTCCTACCTGTTGTGTAAATTATCCATTACAACCTATTTTACTTGTCCAGAGGGTTCGAAAATATTTTAAAACCCAAGTCACATTTGAAAAGGTTTACGTTAGACTTTTCAAATCAATTGGTTGAATTTTTCCAATTTTTTTAAATTAGGTGTGTTAAGATGAAATTTATATCATCATTTAATTGGAATATTCTAAAATAATACGATTTGTTGACCAGAATGAAGATTGAGACATATTTTTCAGTTACAACAAGAGTGTTATTGGGGCTTTAAGCAATTTTTGTCAGCCTATATATTTCAACATATTTGTGCAAACTGGAAATGACATTACATTTTCATTTATCAGACAATCATTATGTAATTTTCCACTACTCGGTAAACACTAAAATGTGCACAAATATATTATATATAAGAACACAATATCTGAATTTCAATCGCCTGTCATGAATTCTTTACATAACACACTCATCACACTGAAAGGTGTACCCACCCATGGCCGAGTCAGTGCAGAACAGCAGGACGTCCAACCCTATATCATTTCATTTCATTTCTGTTGACAACAGCACATATTCAGTCATCTGTAAAGATTTAAAAAAAAAATACATTGCGTGTTCTATTTCGACGGGCAATCATTACTGGACCGTATCGCCTCTTTTTTTAGTCGTACAGCAAGGGCTGACTTTGTTCCTTTTGCAACTGTCTTTGAGCGAACGATATTCGCTGACAGTTCCTACCCGGCCTTATATAGCTGCAATATGAAAATACGGTAAAATACTGCTATTCCCCACCTCTGTTCTCAGGGGTTTTATTTAGAACCCTTACCGTCTATTTGTTACCACAGTTCTTTATTTTCCACCAAAAGCAATCATTTCTCACTATATCTGACACAAATTTATAATAATTCAACTCAATTTTCAAGTTGTATTTGGCGATGAAATAAACATCCTGTCCGGATCTCGTAATGGCTTTTCAGTTTAAACGTATTTGGTGTATGTTTTTAATCGCAGAATTCTACTTGAAAATAGTGTTGAATCTTTATAAATGTGTGTCACCTGTGGCAAGAAATGATTCCTGTTGCGAATAAAGTAGAATCAGGGTGAAAAATAGAAGGTAAGGATTCAAAAATAGCCTTAGAACAGAGGTGGGGAAGAATGGTATTTTCATACTGCAGCTGTATAAGGCTGGGTAGGAACTGTCAGTGGACATTGTCCGTTCAAAGACAGTTCCTATGGGAACTAGGGCTGGCTGGGAGTCGAGGGCACCCGAGTCTTGTCCAATGACATGGCCCCAACTCAATTTGCCTTGGTGTTTTCTAAAAAATATACAACTAGCGGTAGTTTTTTCTTTGATGCCGATAGCAGTCATGACGTCATCATAGGTTCATATCAATCCGAGGGAGAGTGGGTCTATATCCGACAAGGCCATGTTTCTAGCTAATGTGCAAATATAGCGTCTGGCAGTCTCACCAATTCATCAAAATCGATGTAAATTGAAGACTAAAATTGGCCCCTAAACTACGCGAGAACTTTTACGGTTTTATAGGCCTAAGCTAATTCCCAGTCCAACCCCGTTGTACCGTGTAAAAGAACATATCCGAATTTGAGGACTTAGCTATTACTCTGATGAGTTCATGAAATGTTGTACAACGGGAATAAAAACAACAGACCTAGCGTATTGGGTCTGCCAAGTTTCTATTGTAATTTTAACAATGCACCCACGGGGAGATTAGGGGGGGGGGAGGGGGGGTTCTAGTGGATTAAAACATTGATTACTCGCTTGTATGTGACAAGGAGTTTTCTCTCGATCCGCCAGTTTCCTCCAAGCTGAATACTGAAGTAAAATGAAACAATATGTTTCTACCACAGCCCTTACACTACGTTCAAAGCCCACAGTTCCTGCACTATGTTAAAACTTCTAGGTTCAAACCTCAAAGCCATTGCACTAGGTTCAAACCCCGCAGCCGTTCCAGTAGGTTCAAACCCCACACCCGATCCTGTAGGTTCAAACCCCACATCCCTTCAACTCGGCTCAAACCCCGCAGCGGTTTCACAAGTTTTCTACGCGTAAAACATCAACTATCCATCAACCCCACACACTGTTCCTTGGTCTTATGTCACGAAAATTTTCGAAGTGCTACTCCACACCTTTTCCCTACATTCAGCCCCCGCCCCCCGCTCTCACTAAATGTTACCCCCAGTTTGAGATGGGTGCCACCCCACACCATTTTCCTATATGCCACCCAAAATCAGTTTCCCAGGTGCCGCCACCTCCACCCACCCACCGTTTTCAAGCATTCTATATCTGCTCAACATACATAAAAAATATTAAAATCATCATTTTTAAGCATTTTATTCAGTATTTGATACTAAGAATATCATACATCAAAAGTTTAGCTGCAGCAGCACTTTCCTAATTAAAGAGGCATCACCCAAGAGCTAAATCTGCCTATTGCATGTCTTTCTTTATTCAAACCTTAAATGTTACATAAACTGATTAACATAACTAACTATACTAAGTAGATTAGAACGGTTCAGCCATTTAATGATTTAATTTAAAAATGGAGAAGCGAAGCTAAGCTTCGAACAACCAATATGGTGGTTTACAATCAATGCAAAGGTCAACGGCTAATATCTTCGCTCAGAATAGAGGTATTTTCAATATATTCTTTTTACATTATCTATTTTCAAACTTTTATAACAAGAATAGTCAGCTCTTTAATTAAATTTTACATAATTTATCTTTAAATGACTAAAGCAGAGGTGTCCTTTTTGATCTGAAGGTTAACATAACAGTGTAAATAAAAGTGGAAAAAATTTATTTCATATGTGGCATTTTTGACGAGTGTGACAGCACAATGGCAACACACCATTTTTGGCGAGTGTGACGACACAATAGCAACACACCATTAAAGACTCTATGTTTTTAGCGCCGTTGAATCCCTGGCAAGCTTCATTATTGGGAAAGTTGAATCTCTAACTGGAATATCCGTCCAAAAATATCAGTTCAATTTCTTTCAATATTTACAAAGCGCCGCCGCCTTTAATTGCCGTGATCCAAATTGATAGACCTGTTTTAAATACGACTGGACCCAGGTCGATGGATAATCTAGAGATGATATTTTCTTTTCACCATGCATTATGCAAGAGCTAAATCTGCCTATTGCAGGTCTTCTTTAGGCCTGACATGTTATCTACATTATTAATGAGACATTAATTAACTGACCCAGGCCTTGATCAACTGTCAATGGCATCAGCTTTCTCCGATATTAAATAGATTAAAACGGTTCAGCGATACTTTGATTTAATCAAATATGGAGAAACGAGACTTAGCTTCGATCAACCAGGTCGGTGGTTGAAATTATTGCACACGTCTGTTAAACCTCCAAAGGCTAATATCTTCGCTTGCAATAGAGTAATGTGAATGAAATTTTCAAATTATTCATTTTAACATTATTTACTTTCTAACTATTATAGCAAGAATGGCTAGTTCTTTATCTAAATCTTACATAATGTATCTTTAACTAAATTAAAAACACTTATTTTGATATACTACTTCTGAATAACAAGCTACGTGTCGATACACGTACAGGTATCGTTTTAAAGCAAATAACGTACCATATTAATAAATTCAGAAGTAGTATATCCATATAAGAGTTTTTAATTTGTGAAATCTACTTCTATATGTCTTATAAGGATTATTTTAATTAGATGTTAAATAAACAATCTGTATTAGCCTGGATTACACCATGATACATTTGAAAATTTCCAAAAAATGCAATGACGCATTGTTACTTTAAGATCTAAGAACAAAAATATTTAATATTATGCAGAAGTGAAATTATTTTATACATATATATATATATAAGTAACCAATCTGATTAAAATACAGGGCCCTGTATCTCAAAATCTTAACTAAAGATAAATTTGAGTAGATACGTCAATTTTGATTGGCTAAGCATTAAAATCAATTTTATACTATCCAATCAAATTATCTAAATTTGGATTTTATCTTAGTTAAACTTTCGTGAAACAGTCCCCAGATCTCTATTTCGTTTCGTTTTTTATACTTTCGATGGCCTACGCTACATCAAGATCTGACCGGTTGTTGCAATGGGTCACGTCAGAGGTCATACGAGCGGTTTTTGTTTTGACCCTATGACGTCAGACATTTGATTAATCAATCAGCTCAGATGTTACCTGTGGCTTACCCACAGTTCCGTGCTAAACACACCCTTAAAGTTCGAAGTAAAAGACCGTTTCATTGGCCAACCCCTCACATCAACTAGAACAAGTCAATGATAACAATTCTTCCAGATCCTAGTGGACTATAAAAAACGAAACGAAATAGGATCTGTGTTTGAATCATATTGATAAGTAACGCAAGACCTGTGTGGAAATTTTGAACTTTGAAAACGAAACGAAATAAGACCTGTGTTTGAATCCGATGGATTAGTAACGTAAAAGCTGTGAATGTTTTGAAGAGTGAAGTTATATCCTTTGGTAGGAATCCTGGTTTGCTGTCGCAATAACAGCTTCGTAATCTTTTATCAGGAATTTCTTGAAGTTATCGGTCATCCAAGTAATGATTTCTTCCCTCTCAGCAGCAATCTCCCCAGCTGATTCCGCATCGCCTCCGACAGGTGTAGTCTTACCGGTCTGGTCCTTGGCGGTTCGTTTGGCGTGACGAGAGTTCATTATACTACGGCGTGTTTCGTCTTTGGGCTCATTTATTTCCTCTTCGAACTCTTCAATTTCATCGTCTTCAGACTCTAGAAATGTTCGATAAAGGCCTGTCAACTGCTTGATTACTTTTCCTCTAACAGAATCCTTCGGTTTTAAACCACGTTTTAAGCTTTCCGGAGCGCGACCTGGTTCCTGTGCCCCCTGTTCCTCCCCCTCTTCCTCTCCCTCTTTTCTGCGCAGTTTGTCCACCTGTTTGTATATGAAATCTCGGAATTCTTCAACGATTTCCTCAACGACGCGATCCTCATCGTCGTCTTCTTCATATAATACCTCCTCAATTTGGGCATCGTTTGGCACGTTTCCTGCGACACTTCCTACCCGGGTTTGACCAGCATCGTTTGCACTGTTTCGTCCGACGGCTGCAGTTGTCCCGTTCTCTTCTCTGACTTGGATCAACTGTCTCAGAGCCAGTAAAAGTTTACTGGCAACCTGGTCTTGCTTCTTCGTATTTAACTGTGAAGGTACGCCACCCACAGAGCTTAGCGTAAAAACAACGAAAAGGATACAGCATACAAGTTTCAACATCATCGTACTATTACTAGAACAAAAGATGGAAACGGTTTACGTTAAAGCAGCTTGTTGACTGAATGAATGCAGTAGACGATCGCCTCCATTAATGAAAGCAGAGCGACCAAAATGCCTCTTATATACGATGCAAATTAGACAATTAATACCTTCAATTTTACTTATCATTTTTATTATACCAGTTCTCCATTATTCAAATGCACATATACTTAAAATATCATATTAGCAGTTTTAAGGTGATGCAATGGGAGTATACAAAATGAAGTGGGGTTTAACGACCTATACATTTTAGCTCCATTGTGAGTAATAAATAGTGCATGGTCCCTCTTTAATGTTAACATGAAAGAATTTTAATGTTTACCTCATCGGGTTTTGTCACATGCTGAGATTTTAATTTAAGATGGGACAAAGAACACAGTCATTTTATTATTAATGTATGTTTTTATGGCGTCTAGAGTCCTACATACGCTTGTGCACCGATGGAGATACGAACTGCATTGTGCTGTGAAGGAAATTCATTGCGGTGAGGTGCCACGGTGGCGAAGTGGGTAAGACGCTGGCTCGCTAGTCTGGAGGTCAGATGTTCGATCGTTGCATTGGCCGAGGGAGTTCATGCAAGTTTTCCGGCGTGGTTTTCCCTTGTTAGTGATTCAGCTGTCTAGTCGTTCGGATGGGACGAAAAACCTCGGTTTTGCATCCCATCCTTCCAAACATTTAGACAATAAACCGCTGGCAAGGCAAACAAGGCTAAATAACATGCCTGGCAAACCGCCAGCAACCTTCTCGGGATCGAACCACTAGCAAATTCATTGATCGTTTGAGCTTCCTGGGCCCCGTTCAAGGATCTTGTAAAAGTGTTGCCCGCTAACTTCCACTTAAAGCGCACTCCGCAAAAACACGCAATTGGAAAATGTGCTTATATTAGGTCAATTATTGTACTTGTATTTATTTTTACCTGGGTACCCGAGGTCGAATGGTAAAAAGCGGGCGCTTTATATCATTAGCTCTGTCATAGAGTCTAGCGGGGCAGTTTTGATCCCCAGCTTCTACATGCTAAAGACCCCCACGGCCAGACGAATTATCGAAATAAAATTGAACCGTATGGTTGTCCCGAAATGACCTAGTTTGTGTGTGTGTCTGTATTGCTCTCTCTCTCTCTCTCTCTCTCTCTCTCTCTCTCTCTCTCTCCCCGTGTAGAGCTAAGACGTACTGTTGACATGTCTGATGTTTATGTAAATAATGGGCATTGAAGTGTGGTTAATGCTATAATACCCTTCTTGCAATGAACTGGGGTTTAACGACCTACTTTTCAGCACCGACTGGACTAAGAGTACACCAATTGGGTTGAAACAAATTTTTGACACCAACAAGTACAAACATTCAATGAATCATAGACATTTGAATTGCACCTGTAGTGTTCACGGCCGTACCTAGCGGGGGTGTAAATTGCATCCCCAGAAAAGTAAGGTGCCCCTACAAATGGTGTCAACCCCCCCCCCATTTTTGAAGGACTTTCAATTATAAAATAATACATTTGATTATGATCAACATCAGTAACTTAGGCGTTATATTAGCGCCCCACCACTCTGCTGCACCCCCACTTTTAAAATCCTCCAAACAGACCATCTCGTGAACTTTATCCATTAAAATCACCAGAAATTGTCCAAACCGGCTATAGGACAGTCATTAAGTACAGATATATGTCAATATGGTCTCTACTTTAGGGAATGATGCCCTTTCCCTTTCCACAGGAGAGAGAGAGAGAGAGAGAGAGAGAGAGAGAGAGAGAGAGAGAGAGAGAGAGAGAGAGAGAGAGAGAGCGGTCATTACGGGACTAACATATGGTTTAATTTTATTTCAATAATTCGCTTGCGCGTGGGGGTCTATAGCAGTGGGAGGAAACCGTAGAACCCAGGAGGAAACCCACGAGATTTGACAGGTGACCCTACTCCTTGTCACGTAAATCCGGGAATTCGAAACCGCGCCAGTTGACTCAGGCTTAACAATAAAGCGCGCACGTGCTAACCATTCGCGCCGCCCCCCCCCCCGTCCACATATACACAGTATAGAAGGATACGCAAGAAAAGAAAACAATCGTGTCTTTTATAATTTCTGCCAAACAGAAGAAAACAACATAAACGAATATCAAATGCTATTTAAAATTCATAATTAATTTATTCTGTCATATTTCGTTTCACAAAATACCTTTAAAAAGTTAGATTGGGATAAGTATCTACGTATAGACTTCAAGATACAATATGCAAGAGCTAAATCTGACTATTGTAGGTCTTTCTTTAGGCTTCAGGGGCCTATTTCACGAAATTTTAACTAAGATAAGATCCCAATTTTAGTAATTTGATTGGATAATATGAGATTGATTTTAGTGCTTAGCCAATCAAAATTGAAGTATCTACTAAAATTGGATTTTATCTTAAGTTAAAATTTCGTGAAACAGGGCCCAGGTGTCATAGAAATTATTAATTAGACCTTTATTCACATGACAAGCTCCAAGTCAACCCTATAGACAAAATTACCTGAAATGGGATTTAACGACCGGATAACTTGGATACAGCTTGGATTTAAATAGCCGTCTATAAATTAGCTGACCAAGATCATGTTTACCGTTAGTCACTGACTAATGTGAGCAACCTCTGGCGTTACCTATCACAGCAAACGGTCAGATCTTCATGTACATGCAGTTTAGGCCATCGAAAGTATAAAGAAAACGAAACGAAATATAGGTCTGTACTTTAATCAAATTGATTGTTCTATTTTTTTCTTTTAAAAAAAATAAAATAAAAAATAAAAGACATTCATGATGTTTGTGGGAAATATTGGATATAACCAACTGAACTAATAAATGAATTTTTTCAATAAACTACATCGATACTTCCTGTCGAGAATCTTTGTTGTGTTATTTTCAATATAGAAAAAAATGTTTATTTCGAGACAGAATATTAGACGTCCCATTGAAAGTAGGTTTAATCATATGGTGCTAAATCGCTAATATTTGGCACCTACAAATTGACAGAAGTAGGTCGCAAGGCATATAATACCAGTGGCGGATCCAGGACTTTTTTGAGGGGGGTGACAACCCCATGTTTTGTCTCACCGACCGCGGTTTACGGAGCTAATTTCTGCCTCTAGTAGCATAGATGCTGATTGTGTGTCTGATAAGATGCGCACCGTGTGCTGTATAATATATATACGACCATGCGTGCATGTCCCAGTGGAAGGTTGTAGGGCCCGGGATTCCTTTACACTAGTAACCCTAGTCACCCCTGAATACTGTAATATGAATGTATATACACTGATTTACATTCAATCGTTTCCGTTTTTACTTTCATTTCAAATCAGTTATGTTTGGCGAAATACGCGAGAAGTCTCAATCGAATGATAATCTCTATCCTCTGGTTATTCCAGTCTACATCGGCGATGTGTATTGTGCAGATAAGAATATGACGTCGCCGTTTGACACGACTCGTGGATTTCAGAATTCCATATTTTCCCGATGCGGCCACAGCATCAATGTCGATTTAAATTGACCAATAAGTCGTGTTTGCAAAGTCGAAGATTGTGGATGATATTGAGTTAGCTACTTTAAGGTGCGCATGACTCTATTATTTGGGTTTAAAAGCAAATATTGATGGGGGGGGGGCTAATGGTTAATGATGGTAATTGAAACTATTAAAAAAAAATAGTTCGTAAACAATCTTGATCACAAAAACTTACAATTAAAATCGATTTAACTCACCTAACTAATATTGTTTTAAGCCGTGTCTTAATATTTGCTTTGAGGAATTCTTCGACTCATCGCGAAAACAAGACATTAATGGAATATTCTATTTTAACACTCTGTCGTGGATTAAATAGTAGAGCTAACCGGGGCGGGGGCTCAAACGTGGAGTTTTTAGCATTGAGATTATTCTATCTGTTAATGTTAAAAATAGTTGATTCTATCTCATTAAAGGGACAATAACACTCTTGCTGGCTTGGCAGCTCTAGAAAATAAATAATAGTCTTATTCTAAGTACTAGATGTTTATTTGTCCTACCTGTTGTGTAAATTATCCATTACATCATATTTTACTTGTTCAGAGGGTTCGAAAATATTTTAAAATCCAAGTCACATTTGAAAAGGTTTACGTTAACCTTTTCAAATCATGTAGTTGAATTTTTCCAATTCTTTAAATTAGGTGTGTTAAGATGAAATTTGTATCATCAATTTATTTGAATATTGTAAAATAATACAATTTGTTGGCCAGAATAAAGATTGGGACATATTATTCAATTACAACAAGAGTGTTATTGGGGCTTTAAGGAGTCACGGTGGCTAAGTGGGTAAGACGCTGGATCGCTAGCATGGAGGTCGCATGTTCGATCTCTGCATTGGTCCAGAAAGCTCACCGAGATTGTCCGTGGTGCAGTAAGGAGCTCCTGACGAGGACAGCCGTCTCGTCGTTTGGATGGGTCAGAAAACTGAGGTCCCGTGTATTCAGCGGCGTGCACGTAAAAGATCCCTTGGCAGTTGGAAATCGATATAAGAGTAGGCAAAATGTCTCTCAAAGCCCACTGTAAGGCGTATGCCCGTCTTCATTAGCCCAGTCGGAGCAGAATAGTAGGACGTTAAACCCCATTTCATTCCATTTCTATCTCATTAATAACACATTAAAGTATTTTACTGTCAATTGAGGTATTTAAAACCACATGTAATCTATAGTATTCTTGCGAGGATATCACAGTAATGTAAAGATGGAATCTCCAAAGTGCGAAATTTTCTGTTCCTTTAGGCATCTAAATGGTTAAAGACCAGGTTAATTGGTCCAATATTTTGTGGTAATCTAGTGGAAAGAAAGCACCCACAGTCTAAAAATTAGGATCAAAAATAATCTTGCAATGTACCACCACACAGAGGACGCATCGGAGATTGGCAGTTAAATATTAGATATTCCAATCTTTTGATTTTGTAAGCAGTTACACCCATGACACAACCTAGCACCTTCGTTCATTTGCCTTGTATGCCACGGAAAAAACCTTGTAACTCAATCGTAAAATCAATCGATAAGCTAGGGTTTAATATTCATTCATTACGATTTCCTTTGTTTTCTCAAAATAAGAAAAAAGTGAGTTACTAGGTGTTGCCTGGACGGGAGAATAGACACTTTAGTCTGAGTATAACATCTTTATATTAAAAACTCAATACTGACATAGCTGTCGGTATGTAAGCTTGAGATGACAACAGAATAATGCAAGCTACTTCATTACCCTAGTTCCTATATCTCCATGCCACATACGCTCACAGCAGGGCTCGAAACCACAGCCGCAAGCCAGAGGTGACCGGCCAGCTAGAGGTCGAAGCGCGGCACTCTAGGCCATCCCAACCCCCTTCTTAGAACTAAAATAACCCCTATAGTATTACATCCGGATAAACGGGTTTAGCGTTCACGTCCTAACGATTCAATATTTTGAGCTGAAGGTTTGAGCCATGGTAACTATACCATTCCGCTAAATTTGGTGAAGAGTTTAATTAATGTCATACGTACGGGGTCTTTTATTTCTGACACTCTGTTAAAATCGGGATGGTCCCTTTAAAACTGTTTAAATCATTTTCTATAAAAAGTTTGCTAATACTTATAACACACGGAGAGTTTATCACGCGTAACTAACAAATATTTAACAATTTAAAGCCTCTTTAAACACTTTCTATAAAAAATGGATATTAATTTTAAAACACATCTACTTTATAACATATTCATGTCTATATATATACTATATTTTCTTAATAATCAATAGGATTCTTATTGATATAGGTTTGTTGATCCGTGCCTGATGGATTACACTAATGCTGTTTGTTTCTAACAGGATAGGCTATTAAATGAATATATTAAGTGCTCAAGATTTTACTCTTAATATATTAGATATATTGATCAGGAATTATGTGGAAATTTTGCTTTTATTGTGGACACAATTTATAAATTCTACTGAAGAACAATGGTTTCTTTCTACGTCTTCTGTTTCATTTTGTCAACTCGAGGTAGGTTTTTAATTTTAAATCTATTTATAGTTGGTTTTGAATTTATCCACAATATCGGGGTCCATTTAGCTTCAAGGTGTCACAAAATATCTGTTTAATTTCATTTCATCGACCAATTTGATTAAAATACATATCTATTTCGTTTTTATACATTCGATGGGCCTACACTACATGACGATCTGCCCTGTTGTAGTAAAATGTCGCGTCAGAGGTTGTACGAACGGCTTTTGACCCTATGACGACAGACATTGATTAATCAATTAGCGTTGACGTTTCTGGTGATTTATCCACAGTTCAGTGGATTCCACACAAAGACGTCGCTGTAGCAGATAGTTTCATTGGCTAATCCATCACGTCATCCAGAACGCGCAGGTTATATAACAACTTGTCCAGATACTAGTGTAGTCATGACAAGTATTATGAAATTTTGATCTGTAAAAACGAAACGAAATAGTATCTGTGTTTTAATCAGATTATTCCTCGGTCGGGCCGGTATTCGTGCAGCAGAAGATTTTTTTTTTATATAAACAATTTTTTATTCGGGATGTCTGAATGGGATTGGAGAAATACCTTACACATGTGTCGGAGGGGTAAAATAAGTCTTGCTCCGCGACATATACACATTTTGCTTCAACTGTGATAGAAAGCGCACAGACCATCGGAAACCTGAGAAAAGGACGACATGAAATGAAATGAACTGGGGTTTAAATTCCTACTGTTCTGTTCTGTTCTGGGCTCATTAACCGGGAGATCCGGTGTTCGAATCCAGGTAAACTTTAGCCCATAGATAGCACATGGTGTAGTGTACACCCATCTTCATTAGCCAGGATGGCGCAAGGACGTTGGTCGTAACCCAATTTCATTTCATTTGGTCCGTTCATTTTACATTTCATTTGGTCCGTACATTTTACATTGTTTTAGAATATGTGGTTTATCCAAATGATAACAGATAATCGAGCCAATGACCTACATATTCTTAAATGTTGACATCTCATCCAGACTAATATTAGTTGAGTAATGTCCGTTGCCATTAGGGGGTTGTGGTGGCCTAGTGGTCTAAAGTGCCGCGCTTCGACCTCTAACAGGCCGGTCACCTCTGGCTTGCGGCTGTGGTTTCGATCCCTGGTGTGAGCGTATGGGCGCCTTCTCAACCTCGTGGGTTTCCTCTGGGCATTCCGGTTTCCTCCCACTGCTAAAGACCCCTATGCGCAAGCGAATTATTGAAATGACCTAGTTTGTGTCGAGTGGACGTTAAACCCCATTTCTCTCTCTCTCCCTCTCTCTCTCTCTCTCTCTCTCTACTTGTCGCCATTAGCCTAGACGGAACAGAAAAGTGTGACATTTTACACCAATTCCTTTCATCGACAATTTTGTTTCCAGTTTTAGGTTATGTGGTTTACGTGAATGAACCGTGGTTACAGCGGCCAGACGCCAGTCAGTGTTGTCAGTTCCATGGAATGAATTTAGTTCAGATAGAGAGCCTGACCAAAAATGATTTTATTGGAAATATGGTTTATGAAATAAGTGGACAGTGAGTAGAACAAAATATTTATTATATTTTTGGTTTCATAAACTTTCAATCTAAGTTAAATTTTTCAAGATGGCCGACTTTCAGGCAAGGCTATATAACATTTAGGTCACGAACAAAAACACCGAACAAATCTTTTGAAAAGCCCACTAGCCATTCGAAGATCCAAGATGGAGACCATTATTCAAAATGGCCGACTTTCAGGCAATGCTATATCGTAGTTTTCGATAAAGTCGCATCAAATTAACCTTAAGTGATTGATCCATAACATATATGTTAAGTTTCATCGAAATTGGATAAAGAGCTCTAAAGGTTGAAGGGTCCACAAACTTTGTAAAAAGTAGATTTTGCCTCAAAAAACAAGTGCCATAATTCTAGCAGGATTTTTGTTTAAATAAATGACCCTAAATAGGCACCCATGCAAATTTAAGTGCTTGTTTCTAGACCTGACAGATTTCTACACTTGGCTGTCCCAATGATACTCGAACACATTAGTTAATGTAATAGTTATTAGTGTGGCAGAGTGATATTTTTAATATAAATAGTCAGTTGGTTTTAGTTATTTTAATCTGCACTTAATATAAACTAATAATGGTTGTACTATCCCTTTAAACCTATCCTATACTGTCCACTCTGTACCTGGCTGTAGTGAGTTCACTCACTACATCTTCAACTTTAACCCTTTGTATTTGTCTGGTGAGTTGTTTTCTGAGGTCCCCTTGGAAACATTCATGCTATAGATTTTGTATGAAAAGGTAGACCTTTTTCCCTCTCCTTGTTAATATAAAGTTTATGGTATATCCGATATCGTGTATTTACTAGTTTATAAGTTTAGTATTAGTAGATGATAATATTGAAGCTTCTTCAATAGTGGTTTGGTGTGTTGTGACAGTTTATATTTCTATCAGGTATGTTTATTATAATAATTAGGTAATTGGTCTTTGTTTTAAGGCGGCAGCCATGTTGAATTTCTTTAAAGTATAAGTTGGTGATTTGAAATGGGATAAGATTACATCATTACATCAGTATATAGTTAAAACATTATTTAAAGTATTCCACTTTAAATACTCATGCATTTATTTACATTACATTTCTATTTCAATTACAGTATCCCAACGTTTAAAGGTCTTTCACCTTTATACCAGTTGACAATAATTAGAAACCCCTCTTTAGGGTAAGCTATATAAGTTTTATTATTATTATTATTTAAGCTGTAGTAATTAGTATACTTCATACATTTACGAGTATAGCTGTGTTCATTTAATAGAAGAGTCATATATATTATACATATGCTTTTATATTATCGTTATTATAACTTTTAATACATGCTTTGATACTGTTTTTATACTTTGTGCTTATTATATTATTTGTATATTTGCAGGGTTTTTATTTGTTGTTAATAAAGTATCTTTAAAAGATAGAACCCTTGTGTGGTCAATTACACCCCAGCATTTGACCCCCTACAACATTTGGAGCCCGATAAGCTTTTGGATACAACATTTGGTGCCTGAGAAAGTTTTTGGAAGATTTCAACATTTGGATCCTGATATACAGCAGTGGTACCAGTGATTTAAGATCTAGCTAGCCGACAACACCTCATTGAGCTCATGCGCGACGCGTACGCGATGGTACAACATCTGTGATTACAGTGACATTAACTTTTATATTCTATTTATTCAGAATGTAGTTTTGTGTATTCATTAAGTGTATTTTGATTCTGTGTGGATATATCATAAGGATAAAGGTTCGTAATAATTATTTATTTTAATACAGAATTATAGGTTATATAGCTTATTTACTTTGTTTAGGGCCTGTTAGAATGATATAAATAATTACTATCCTATATCCATGACTTTTTGTATTATAATCTTTGTATTAAATTAAGTGTAGATAGTTAGAATAGGTAATAATCATTTACTTATGTTTAAGCTATACGATTTATTTAGGATAGTGTTTATAGACTACCGGTAGGCCTACCCTCTACCCTTTACCCCATATCTTGCCCTTCAGGTCAATTGTTATTTTCTTTGAAATTTGAATTTTGGCGGCATGTAACTTGTTTATATTTCAACTTCCTGTTTCTAAATTTAGTAACTTCCTGTAGGTCAGAAGACATATTTTTTTTTCTTACTTCCTGTTTACATTTTGACAACATCCTGTAATAATTATATTTTTGATCACCTACATTTAACAAAATAAACTTACATTACATAAATCATTTTGACACATTAGAAAATATAACATTACAAACACATGCTTACATTTCATTTGTTTCAAATTAGTATTTTGATTTGTTGTTTTTATTTCAGGGGTGTTTTTCAATTTTCAGACTTTCATTGAATTCTGACTTTGATTATTTTGATTTTGATTTGTCAAGTTTTGAATTTCAGATTGGGAACTTTGAAAATTTTTGATTTTTGACTTTGAGTTTTGAATGTCTTTGGTTGTATTCATATTGGAGTTGGATTTTGATTTGAGTTTTTGGGTTTGGACTTTGGTGATTGCTTATTTGGTTTTTGTCTTTCTTTGATTGTGTTTATCAAGAAAGTGTTTGGATTTCATTTTGTTTGTCTTTCATGTCTACTCTTATGTTTCTTAGCGACTTCATTTAATTTTCAGATTTTGTTTTTCAGATAAACTTATTTCATTTTCAGCTTTATTTTTCCGTCTACATTTCCCCTTATCTCTTATACATAATTACATTAACATTGTATTGCACATACTGGACTTGTATTTTTGGACATTGATTTTGATTTTGATTGTTGGTTGGTACTTTGTAATTCAACATCAAGTGTGTTTTGATGTTTTCATTTTTGACTTTGACTTTTGGGTGTGATCTGTGAATTTTCAAGTTGGTGTTGTTGAGCTATAATGGTATGGCTGGTGCGTATATTTACGGTGATTGTATTATTTTGTGAATATTATTGTTTCATATATTGTTAGCTGCGTCAGTTGACAATAGTATTTGGACATTGTGTTCACGAATTGTGATATTATTTTTGTGTTGTAATATTGCAATTTATGGATTGTGTTATTTCATTTTTTGTGATTTATTGTGTGTTGTGATTATATTTCTCACGACATACGCTTTTGTGTTAATATTTTTCATATTTACACCTGTGTGTTTTGAAGGTGATACTTTTGTGTGTATATTTTACGAATCATACTCCTGTGCATTGATTGTTTTATTTGCGTAATAGTTTTTTTTTTTAGTTGATTAATGCGATTAATCATATGTGATTTGATATGCGATTAGTGTTGTGAATATTGTGTTTGCGTGTTTTACTATTATCAACAATGGATTGTGGTGACACATGGGAAGATGCTGAGGACAAGGAGTTGATGAAGGACATAACAGACTTGATATCATCCATTCAGGATTTACAGAATGAAATGAGCAGCTTTAGGTCCGATGCATGTTCTAGATCTGTTTCGACATATCCAACTCATCAGCGTAGTTTGTCCTGTTACCGATGTGAGGGGGGTTGGGATGGCCTAGTGTTCTAGAGTGCCGCGCTTCGACCTCTAGCTGGCCGGTCACCTCTGGCTTGCGGCTGTGGTTTCGATCCATGGTGTGAGCGTATGTGACATGGCGATAGGGGCGCCTTCTCAACCTCGTGGGTTTCCTCCGGGCACTCCGGTTTCCTCCCACTGCTAAAGACCCCTACGCGCAAGCGAATTATTGAAATAAAATCAAACCATATGTTAGTCCCAAAATGACCTAGTTTGTGTCGAGTGGACGTTAAATCCCATTTCTCTCTCTCTCTGTTACCGATGTGGTGAAGTTGGTCATGTTGCCAAAGGTTGTAGACAACGCATTTCTACTTGTGACCCACCACAGGAAAACTGTTGGGTGTCTCAGACGAGGGACAGTCTGGAGACACTAGTGATAGTAGTCCCCCACAGATTATTGGAAAGAGTAATGTTACAGCTGTTCAAGTAAATGAAAACAACACATCAGCACTGTTAGACACAGGTTCTACAGTATCTACCATCACAGAATCTTTCTTCAAGTCATTTTTGGAAACAGACGAATGCTGTATAACACCGTTGGAAGAGATTATTCATATAGAGAGCGCTGGAGGTCACAGTTTACCATATTTAGGTGTTACGTGTTTGTCTTTACGAGTTCCCAGCTTAAACTTGTCTGCGGTAAAGAATTTGTTTCTTGTTGTGCCTGACACGCCGTATGGTAAGACTGTTCCAGTCTTGATCGGAACCAACGTTCTGCGACCTATCCTGAATCAGGTGTTAGCCAAGCATGGTCATGATTATTTAAATCAGACTGGGATGCCTGCTACCTGGAGTTGTACTTTTAGATGCATGAAGATTCAGGATAAGAAGACAAATGGAAGAGTAGGACTTGTTAAGTGTGCAGAAACATCATCTCTAGTATTAGGCAGCAACAAATCTATGTGTTTAATAGGGAACATCAGTGATTTTCAACTTAGTGGGAAACATCGTGTTATATTCCAACCTACATCAGAATCTATGTTACCATCATCAATGGAAGTAACACCAGCATTCCTTGAAGTAGATTTTGACAATGTGGAACCAGTTATAGTGAGAATTTCCAACTTATCTCTATCGCCAATTCGTGTTTTCCCTCATTCTGTGATGTGTGAGCTACAGATAGCTGATTTAGTCGAACAACCAAGTGCTACAGAAATGAACATAACAACTAGTTCTACAGCTACTGCCAAAGACTTCATGGATTCGATCGATTTTTCATCGTCGTCTGTTAGTGGAGATCGTTTAGCAGAATTGAAGGAATTTCTTCGTAGCTGGTCATCAATCTTTTCACAGCATGATACGGATATAGGATGTGTAAATTTAGTGGAACACAAGATCAAGCTTACAAATGAGACTCCGTTTAAGCAACCTCATCGAAGAATTCCGCCATCCATGTACGATGAGGTAAAGAAACATCTGAAAGATTTACTAGAAGGTGGCATCATACGTAGAAGTCATAGTCCTTGGGCATCACCGATTGTACTTGTGCGAAAGAAAGATTCATCTCTTCGGATGTGCGTTGATTATAGGATGCTCAACCAGCGTACTGTTCGAGATGCCTATGCTCTACCAAGGATTGAAGAGATGTTAGATAATTTAGTTGGTGCCAAATATTTCTCTGTGTTGGATATGAAGAGCGGTTACCACCAAGTATCTATCACAGAGGAAGACAGAGCCAAGTCAGCATTTACTGTTGGGCCTCTTGGGTTTTACGAGTTCGTTCGACTCCCTTTCGGATTGTCAAACTCACCAGCCACATACCAACGCGTAATGGAGGATTGTTTAGGTGATCTTAATCTGAAAATCTGTGCGATATTTATCGACGACCTGATAATATTTAGCAAGACTTACGAAGAACATCTTGAACGTATGTCTATGGTTTTCAACAGATTGCGACAACATGGTATTAAACTCGCTCCTAAAAAGTGCAAGTTCTTTCAAGAGCAAGTGAAGTATTTAGGACATATTGTGTCTGCTGAAGGAATACGTACTGATCCACAGAAGACAGAGAAGGTAGAGTCTTGGCCAAAACCAACCAATGTGGAGGAACTGAGGAGATTTCTTGGGTTTGTAGGATACTACAGGCGTTTTGTGAAAGATTTTTCAACTATAGCCAAACCCTTGAATGATCTGCTGATAGGAGTTGGAGGACCAACTAAGAAAAAGGGGGGAAGAAAGGTGCAGAACAAGAACTCTGTGAGAGAATGGGCTTGGAAGCAACAACAAGAAGAAGCCTTTGTGAAACTGAAAAGTTGCCTAGTAAATCCACCCATACTAGGATATGCAGATTTTACTAAACCGTTTACAGTGCACACTGATGCTAGTGGTCAAGGGTTAGGAGCTGTGCTTTATCAAGAACAGGACGATAAGCAACGAGTCATCTGTTATGCCAGTAGAGGACTATCTAAAGCCGAGAAGAACTATCCTGCCCATAAATTAGAGTTTTTGGCTTTAAAGTGGGCTGTCACAGAAAAATTCCATCAGTATCTTTACAGCAACAGCTTTACTGTGTTTACAGATAACAACCCATTAACTTACATCCTTACCACCGCCAAGTTAGATGCCACAGGCCATCGCTGGTTAGCTGCACTTACCAACTACAATTTTTCAATTAAATACAGACCTGGCAAGAAGAGCGGAGATGCCGATGCCCTAAGTAGATTAAGAGATACCAACAGCGCAGGGAAAGATACATTTATTGAGGTGAAAGAAGAAATTATAGGAGCATTGAAAGATATTGAAACTGCCAGTGGGTACATCCATTCCATCAGTATGTCCCAACAAGTGATTCCTAATACCATCAAGAATACTTCGTCAATAGTTGACAACAAGACTTGGAGACAGAAGCAGCTTGAAGATCCTTTGCTGAGGTTTGTTCTAAGCGACATAGAGAAGAATATAAGACCAAGCCGTAAACCTACATGTCCTGAAGAAGCAGGTCTGCAGAGGGAATATGGACACTTCGTCCTTAGATCCGGAACTCTTTTTCGACGGACTGTATACAAAGATCAAGAGAGGCTGCAGCTTGTTCTTCCTAAAGCATACAGAGGTGAAGCACTCCAAGGAGTCCATGATCATCTGGGACATCAAGGAAGAGATCGTACGGTTAGTTTAGCGAAAGACCGATTTTACTGGCCTAGGATGACAACTGACATTGAAGAATACATCCAACAGTGTCCAAGATGTATTAGGAGAAAGGCAACAGCAACAACATGTCCTCTAGTGAACATCACATCAAGCCAGCCATTAGAGTTAGTGTGTATGGACTATGTGTGCGTTGAAGAGTCCAAAGGGGGATACGACAACATCTTGGTAGTTACAGATCATTTTACCAGATATGTTCAAGCCTTCCCTGTACGTAACACCACAGCAAAAACAACAGCGTTCACTATGGCATTCCCCAAAGAATTCACAGTGATCAAGGTCAACAATTCGAAGGAAAAATCATCAAAGAATTATGTCAATTAACAGGTATGGATAAATCGAGAACCACACCCTATCATCCCCAAGGCAATGGACAGTGTGAAAGATTCAACAGAACGCTACTTAATATGCTTGGAACACTTCAACCAGAACAGAAGAGAGATTGGAAGACCTATGTTGCACCACTTGTACATGCGTACAACTCCACCAGGCATTCAGCTACCGGATACTCTCCTTTTGAACTGATGTTTGGCCGTAAACCAACCCTAGCGATTGATGTCATACTGGGACTTGTCAATGATGATGATGATGAGGGTAAATCCTATAACACCTATGTAGATAACTTGAAAGATAAGCTTGAATATGCCTACAAGACAGCTTCAGCAGAAGTTAACAAAGGCCAGGAAAATCAACAGAGGCAGTATAATAACAGAGCTAGAAATATCAAGATAGAGCCTGGTGATCGAGTGTTGGTAAAACGTTTAGCGTTCAAAGAGGGAAGACACAAGATTTCGGATAAATGGTAAGACATCGCCTACAAAGTTCTGAGCCAACCGAATCTTGATATTCCAGTGTACAAGGTTAGAAGTGAAGATGGTGGAAAGCGTGTGCGTACTCTCCACAGAAACCATCTTTTGCCGATTAGCTCCATTCCAGAATGCATACCTCCAACAGCATCATTGAAACATCCAGTACCTAAACCAAGGAAGACCAGAAGTAATGTTTCAATTAAAACCATCAGTGAAGAAGATAAAGGGAACAGTGACAGTGAAGAAGATGAAGAACCTGTGTATGTTGTGGTTGAGACAGACTTCCTGCCTCAGGCTAGCTCCACAAGCGATGACACAGCAAGGGAAGATGTTATCATTCCGGAGCTTGAAGAAGTCCTTCAAGATGGTGGAGAAGAGGGCCAAGTGACACCAGTTTCCGGTGATGATTCATCATTAGAAGATCCACTGCCACCAGAATCTATACCAGCTGTTCCTGAACCACGTAGGTCTACGAGACAACGGAAACCACCAAGTTGGCAGGCTGAATATGTGCTGGCGCATCAACAGCAGCTTGTTCCAGATTTCCAAAGACGTGCCGAGCTGGCAAGATCTTTACTTCCAGCTGACTTCATGTCTTTACCACCAGACAGACTACGTATTGTATTGGAGATGCTACCAACACTGTGCCAGAGAATTTTTCCCGAAATATTTCCTAAATAGTGATCATAGTTTTATTTTTTTACTAATGTTGAGGACAACATTTTTAGTTAGCAGGGGAGTATGTGGCAGAGTGATATTTTTAATATAAATAGTCAGTTGGTTTTAGTTATTTTAATCTGCACTTAATATAAACTAATAATGGTTGTACTATCCCTTTAAACCTATCCTATACTGTCCACTCTGTACCTGGCTGTAGTGAGTTTACTCACTACATCTTCAACTTTAACCCTTTGTATTTGTCTGGTGAGTTGTTTTCTGAGGTCCCCTTGGAAACATTCATGCTATAGATTTTGTATGAAAAGGTAGACCTTTTTCCCTCTCCTTGTTAATATAAAGTTTATGGTATATCCGATATCGTGTATTTACTAGTTTATAAGTTTAGTATTAGTAGATGATAATATTGAAGCTTCTTCAATAGTGGTTTGGTGTGTTGTGACAGTTTATATTTCTATCAGGTATGTTTATTATAATAATTAGGTAATTGGTCTTTGTTTTAAGGCGGCAGCCATGTTGAATTTCTTTAAAGTATAAGTTGGTGATTTGAAATGGGATAAGATTACATCATTACATCAGTATATAGTTAAAACATTATTTAAAGTATTCCACTTTAAATACTCATGCATTTATTTACATTACATTTCTATTTCAATTACAGTATCCCAACGTTTAAAGGTCTTTCACCTTTATACCAGTTGACAATAATTAGAAACCCCTCTTTAGGGTAAGCTATATAAGTTTTATTATTATTATTATTTAAGCTGTAGTAATTAGTATACTTCATACATTTACGAGTATAGCTGTGTTCATTTAATAGAAGAGTCATATATATTATACATATGCTTTTATATTATCGTTATTATAACTTTTAATACATGCTTTGATACTGTTTTTATACTTTGTGCTTATTATATTATTTGTATATTTGCAGGGTTTTTATTTGTTGTTAATAAAGTATCTTTAAAAGATAGAACCCTTGTGTGGTCAATTACACCCCAGCATTTGACCCCCTACAACATTAGCACACTTTCCGAGGTGTATCGGTGAATATCAGGACAGTTTTGGTCGGGGGCTCAGCCGAGGCGGAGCCGAGGCGGCCCACGACCAAAACTGTCCTGATATTCACCGATACACCGAGGAAAGGTGCTAATAAGTTACTTACATCACATTTCTATCGAGTATTGTGAAGCAAAATGTGAAAAATAGTATTTATTATCGAGTCGTTTCAACCGAAAAGTGACAAATAATTTCAGCTCTTTTATTTATCCCTTTCTGTGCCTCACGTTACATTTCATGGTAGTATTTACACGTGCGTCTTGTTGTGAAACCCCTAGCGTGAAACAGACACGTGTTTGTTTAGACCACATCGTCAAAACAATTTGTCTATGGCGTAGAGGACTGCGATGATATTAAAATTAGTGTAAAGGAAATTCGAAACGTGGGTCGTTCCTGGTGAAAGTATGCATCGGCGCATAGTTCGTCCGTTGAAATTTAATTGTAATGAAATTTATAACTTTCTAGGCGTTTTTTTATATCCTGCTTATTTTCAAGGCTTGTGAAGTGTCTAGCAAGAGAATCACAATTAGTTAAAATAATTATTCAATATTCTCATTTATATGTTTTGCATAATAAATCAAACCAAATTATGGAATTGATGCCAATTGATATGTGTAATAATTGTTTTTTGTAATATGTTGTTATGTTGATTTTATGTCATTGCATATATTTTTGCACTGCCCTGTAGTTCCTACCGGTTTGTTTTGTTACTATGATTTTGATTAGTTGTCTCATGTAGTTTATCCTAGTGCAGTATGAAACAAGTAGTTATCATTGCGATCTGGGTCGAACTAAACGTCCGCTTCTTATAGCTTGATAAGTTTCTTAAACGGTGTGAAAGTATCCGTGTATCAAAAACGAACAGTACTCTTTTAAAAAAAAGTGTACTGTTTCTGATACACGGCTACTTTTACGCATGTATTGGGAATGAACGGCACAGTTTCATCAAAGGTTGCCATTGGCAACGAGTAGAAGTGGGATGTAATTTATTGTCAAGCTCCTCGTACAATTAAACAATGACATTCCTTAAAGCTACATTGTGGGAGATGAGATAAAGAGCTGTCAGTTCTCAGGTGCGGGTCCAGGATTTTTTGCAGGGGGAGGGTCTAGGTTTGATACGCCCACCGCCGCCAGCGCTCAACCAATTAAGGGGGGGGGGGCCCTCCCCCAGAAAAAGTTGGTAAATTAGATTCAATTTGGTGCATTCTGACGTATTTCCGGAAGGTAAATTCCAAAATTACAGGTCTAAAAATCGCCAATAAAATCGCATAAAATTTTTCAAGTCTGAGCAGGGGGGGGGGGGGGGTCCGGACCCCCTGGACCCCCCCCCCATCTGGATCCGCGCCTGGTTCTCGCTATAATAGTTACAAACTAGATAATGTGAAGGCACTTTGCTGGAAATTTATGTCGGAACAGATAATTTTGTAATTGGATTTTCGGCCTAGCCCCGATCATCATTACTAAAGTTGGTAAGTTAATAAACATAGTCTCGATTATTAATTTCATGATTAAATCATGAATGAAAGTTCATCAGATCCTAATCCGGTAACTATCCCTGGCTAGCGATGACATCGAGAGTTGATTATGGTCTGGATAAGTTAATTAATGCCTAATTAATACTTAAGGTAACATTTCAGGCCCAAAGAAAGACCTGTAATTGGCATATTTAGCTCTTGCAAAATGTATGTTGAATGAGAGAATGTATGTTTAATTTAGATAACATTTCAGGCATGAAGAAAGACCTGCAATAGGCAAATTTAGCTCTAACATAATTTATGTTTAATTAACACTATTAAATAAATCCGACAATATTTTCCGAGTGGCTCAATATTTTGACTTGAAACTTTTAGGTAAGCTATTTGGGCCTTTTCTTCATAACGCACGTTAATCAATGCTTGCCCCATGAAATCCCGAACTCCTTGCTTTCAAGTCAATATTTCTATTGGACTTCGAATTCTGTTTAATGGTTTGGATTGTTCGTAGGACTTCGAATTCTGTTTAATGGTTTGGATTGTTCGTACTTGGTTTTATTTTATTTGTAAAATTGCAATATCACTATCTTTCTACTGTAGACGATTCAGGGCATGGATAGGTCTCCACAAAACCGCAAGTAATGGAACTTTTAAATGGGAAAATGGTGAAGAATTAGACTTCGAACGATGGGGACCTGGTCAGCCTGGTGGTGTAGACCCTTGTGTATGTGGAATCTTCGATGGAAATGACTTCAAATGGTCGGGCGTACATTGCGATGCAGCGTATCCTTACGTTTGTGAATACACAGGTGATCTTCTTCATGTATTATTTGCTTCTCACTTTTAATCATTCCTTATCTACTCCCCTCGACCCGTTTATCTACTCATAGATAGTCCTTGTCTCCCCCCACCTGCCCAACTACCCGTACACACCTGCCTCTCCATGTAACACTTGCTACCAGTAATCCTATGTTCACCAGTCTGTACAGATATTTATTGTCTATTTTCACTACTACTCCCACCCTTTATAAATCTGCTATGCACTCAGTTTCCCCCCCCCCCCTCCCCCAATAATTTTTTTAAAAAGTATATTTGTCCGTAACCGCAATGAACTCATAACCTCATCTGTAGATATTCCTAGTCCATCCCGTTTCTTCATTATCCACCCCATCCAACCTCGTGGGTTTTTTCCGGGTCCTCTGGTTTCCTCCCACTGCTAAACCCCCATACGCGCAAGCGAATTATTGAAATAAAATTGAACCACGTGTTAGTCCCGAAATGACCTAGTTTTTGTCGAGTGGACGTTAAAGCCCATCTCTCTATCTCTCTCTCTCTCTCTCTCTCTGCCATATCTAGTAATTCACGCATATTTAGACATTCCTTGTCTGTCACCTAGCTAGTCATTCACCCACATGTAGACATTTCTTAGCCTTCTCACCAACCCGCTCCCCCGCATGGTTTGCCCCACCTACCTGTGCGCTAGGATTGTCTATCTATCACCTTTATGAACTGTATAGAATTATGTTACATCATTAGATATCAATGATTACAAGTTATTCAAATCATTACATCGATTTCCTTATAAAATGAAGTAAAAAATAACAGACAGGTTCAATCAATCCAAGGTTATCTGATTATCTCCCTTGTTTATAGCGGTCTCTTGAAAACAGGTTTATAATTCAATATATTGGATTGGCCCAGTAAAAAACAGAGTGAATAATCATATGGTACACTACTGATATGACGTATGTTCATCGACCAAAAACTCTTTATTGTATACCAGTGTTAAAAGAAAATCTCATATCACGTCACATGACATTAACCCAAGTTTACACAATAAATTGGAGCCACGGTGTCTAAGAAAATCTCAAATCATGTTTAACAGAATTTAGAAGTTACATCACACTAAACGGAGGCAGACCATCATTAATTTCCTTGTTGACTTCAATGTTAATTCTGGCCTCTTCGCCCACCTCCAACTTTTCCCCAAATTTTCGTTCGGCAGAATGCTTTTCACTACAGACAGAGGAACAAATGGTCATGTCTTGCACTAAAATTTGTAAGAGGTAGACTACCAAAATTTGGAGATACACAAACTTGAAGAAGCTTACCAAAATCATGAATATTTACCAAATGCTAATTCAAACCCTCTTTGTCCACTCTGGTCCAAAAAATCTACAAAATAGACATGAAAAGGGGGAGAAGAGAGACAGGGAGAATTGCCTCCAACCCAATGATTCTTGTAAACATATTTTCCATCCAGAAATCATCTAAGCTCATTTTGTCTGAATTTTGGCATTTAAATGGTTTCGTGCCTCCTTCATAATCCCTTTCTGAGAGACTGTTCTATAATTATCTAGGTTTGTCACATATATCAAGGTGGGACATCTCTATTTGAATTTAGCTTGATACTGAATAAAATAAGATCGGATAATGATTACAAACGTTTTCTTTCGAGCAGAAACTGCAGAAGTGCCACAGATAACAACGTTGCCCTACAACTGCCCCAACACGCTTATGTTTATGAAACGCACATACTTCATCGAATCCGGTCAAGGTGAGTTAAGGTGGAACGCAAAACTAGGCCTCGTGTACACATGGGCGAAATGAAGTTAAATGAAGTTGGGTTTAACATCCTACTGTTCTGCTGGAATGAGCTAATACAGGCAGGAATACGTCATGCAGCTGTGCTATGAAATCTGATTAAAACACCGATCCTATTTCGTTTCGTCTTTTATAGTTCATACTTTCGTTTAACTGGTCTTCACAACACTAGGATCTGGAACAGCTATTATATATGCGTTCTTGTTGATGTGGGAAATTAGCCAATGAATCAGTCTGTTACGGCGAGATCTTGGCGTGCTCTGCGCTGATCTGTGGGTAAACCCCTAGAAACGTCAACGCTGATTAATCATTGTCTTATGTCATAGGGTCAAAAGCCGCACGCATGACCCCAGACGCGACCACCCAGTACAACTGGTCAGATCTTCATGTAGTGCAGGCTATCGAATGTACATAAAAACGAAACGAAATATAGATCCGTATTTTAATCAGATTGTGTGCTATGAGGGAAGTTTGGCCAAATTGTCAAGGGTTCGTGTATGTGCACTGCAATGTGGTGACGATATCACAGTTTTTCTTAACATCCGAACGACTATACCTTGTCCCTTGCCAGGTCCTCCGTCAAGGGCAAAAAAACCCTTGCCACATGGGATTCGCGACGAGGAGTAGGCACAAACACGTAGCACAACATGGCAAATACCCGTTTTCATTGGTCCATGTTGGTACAGATTAGTGAGGTGTTAAACCCCATTTTATTTCAACTATTTATTGATGTCGGGACTTCACAACGATCAATGTTTATGGAAGCGATTTTACATAAGCAGAAATGCTTGCTATTGTATCCATATATTGTATGTTAAATATATCTCTGACCCACTAAGAAATCAAATATCGTTTAAACCAACGATGTCGGGACTTGACTCTGACGTCAGATTTGTGATTGGTAAAACGGAGGAAACGTTAAAATATGAAGACATGCTTCGACTTGTAAAAGCAGGAAATTAAACAGGCATTATTCGAGAGCTAAATCTGACCATTGCTGGTCTTTATGTGGACCTTAATGAAATATTTAATAACATGTCAAGACCGTAATCATCTCTCGGTGCCATTGACTGTCTTCGATTTTAAGTAGATTAGGACGATTCGACCATTTAATGCTGTAATTTAAAACCAGTACGGTGTTTACAATCGACGCACACATCTCGTAAAGCCTTCCATGGCTAAAATCTTCGCTCAGAATAAAATCATTTGAATGAAACTTTCAATATTTATTTTGCATTATCTATTTTTGAGCTATTAAAACAAGAATGGTCAGCTCTTTATCTAAATCTTTAAGCTTTTGTCCGGACTTCGAATTTTACGAAACCGAGCATACTTTGTCTTCAGGGGTGACGCATTGAATAAGGTAACCGATTTATAGTAAACGTTCATGACATTACAGGCGTGTGTTAGAAATATTCTATTTTGATTTTACAGGTCGTGAAGCTGCATTTGAGAAAAAGGGAGATAATCCGAATTCAACTGGACTTATTCAGACGGTTGACGTCACATCTTACATGGATTGTTTGATCGTTTGTATTGAAACGACTAGTTGTAGTTACGCCACTTTGCTCTCTAACTTATGTACAATCTATTAGCAACATGGTGGATTAATGTGGGTTGGGGTAGGGGCGGTGATGAATAAAATAGGATTTAACATGCTGCTGTTCTGCTCATATCGGGTGAAAATAGACGTGTGTGTGGTTCTGGTGGGGGAAGGGGAACGTCCACTCGACACAAACTAAATCATTCCGAGACTAACATAATGGTACAATTTCATTGTAATAATTCGCTTGGCGGGAAACTGGAGGACCCGGAGAAAACCCATGACGTTGGACAAGAGACCCTACTGGAAACCACGCCAGACTTTCTGATCTAAACATTAACCCCTTCCCCACCGCCGACTCTGGGGGTGACTAGACATTGTACTGATATGTTATTTTATAAGTTAATCTAAATGCCTAAAAATCTAACATGTATTTTTCTTTGTTAAATTCTTGATACTAACCCGTGTATTGGAAATGAAATGAAGTGGGGTTTAACGTCCTACTATTTTGCTCCCAAACTGGGCTAATAAAGACGGGGATACGCCATACAGCCTGAGTGTGCTATGAGGATAATTTTGCCCGGGCAGCGGCGCTACGGCCAACTCTTATACTTTCTTTTTATTGTGTTCATTTATTGATTTGTTCAGGGGCTTGGGATGGCCTAGTGGTCTAGGGTGCCGCGCTTCGGCCTCTAGCTGGCCAGTAACCTCTGGCTTGCGGCTGTGGTTTCGATCCCTGGTGTGAGCGTATGTGGCATGGAGATAGGGGCGCCTTCTCAGCCTCGTGGGTTTCCTCAGGGCACTCCTGTTTCCTCCGACTGCTAAAGACCCCTAAGCGCAAGCGAATTATTGAAATAAAATTGAAACCATGTTAGTCCCAAAATGACCTAGTTTGTGTCGAGTGGACGTCAAACCCCATTTCTCTCTCTCTTATCGATTTGTTCAATAAAATTGTTAAAAATGTTATAAAAATGTTAGTAGAAATGTTATTTTTCTCTTCGGGAAACTTTAGTGCCCTGGGAAAGTCCCCAAAAAGGATCCCCCCCCCCTCATTATCAGTAAGGGATGTCCCGCGTGAAGACATGGAGAAATAGAGAGAGCAAGGGGGTGGGGGTACCAAGAAAAGAAACGGGGAAAGGACAAGAAAAAGGAGACAAAGGAGGGAACCCCCGCCGAGAAAGTATGCGAAAAAGACGGGGAACCCCGAAAAGGCCATATGGTATACTTCATTTCTTCACGCAGTCCTGTAAAATATCATTTGGGTATAATTGTAACACTACTTTAGTGATTACAGAGATCAGTTTTGTAAATATATGGTTTATTTACATCGGAACAGAATATAACGCATCTACATAATTACAACAGCAATACAGGTACTTAAAGTATATACAGGAACTCATAGTTTAAGTACCCGTATTGCATAATGTAAGTACCCGTATCGCATACGTTCTTGGGGGTCCCTTCCCTTGTCTCCTTTTTCTCGCCCCCCCCCCCGCGTTTTTATAAAATTGGATGCTTGAAAAATCTAATAAATTTAAAATATCTAAAATCAGTGTTAAAAAAACCCGGTGTCTAGTGCCAATTCATGACTTCAAGAGCCTGCCATTTTCACCCGACAAATACGGTTATAGAAAACACGGTAAATGGCAGAGCCTACGAAGCGAGGCCGCTGTTGAGCGAGGCAAGCATGTGTCAGGCCGCGTGTTATTTAGGTGCAGTATTGATCACCCAGTTCCTAGGTACATATCGAGTAACGATAGGTTTTTAAAGGGACTGGGTGATACAGACTTCTTTTGACCTCATTTCGTCGTAGTTCCGGTCCGTTCAACATACGAATAACCAAGTGACCACGCCAAACTGATCCCGCAGTGAATATTCGCTTGGCCGCTACAATCACTGATAAGCATGACATCGACGAGGCTTAATGAGTACGGCATATTAACTTTTTTACTCCGACAAATTAAATTCTCAAACATTTTTTTGAGGTAAAAGAAAAATAAATAAAGGCGTTTGAAGTATTTGTAGTTAAAAAATATTTCTTATTTAGTGTAAATGGGTGTTAAAATGAGTAAAATGCATCATTTTGCCCGAAGCAGTCATGTGTTAAGTAAACAATGCACGAGCTGTTGAGCCAATGACTACGAGGCGTGCAAGTCAACGCACGTGTTTTAGACAGCCATCCGTTACAGGGATAATTCGTTAGTAATTCTCTGTGAAACAGGTTGTGACCACGCTTCAAGTTTGATTTGTAATTAATAACGCTGTAAAATGACAAATTTAACTACATTGGAGGGTGTATAATGATCAAATACATTCTCGTTGGCAATTAAAACGATTGAAAGTCTTAGAAAAGTGAGTATTGTGATGATAACAGACAATGTATCGTCAACAAATCATAACAAAGATGGCGTCTGAAATACCTTCTACTATACTATACTATATAGTCAAGCAGTAGTAAGAAGTTTTATTTTAATCCCTTCAAGTGCCTGTGGTGGGGGCCGACCTAATGGTTAACGCGGGGGGGGGGGCGAATGGTTAACGGGTACCCGTTTGATCTTAAGATCTATCATTCAGTCAAGTGACGCCGTTTAGATTTCGTGGGTTTTCTCCGGGTACTCCAGTCCCCCCCCCCCACAGACAAAGACCCCCTACATACGAATGGATTACTAAAATAAATTGAACGATATGTTAGTTCTAAAATGAACTACTTTGTCTCGTCGAGTAGACACAAAGATTATGAATGTGGCAGATAACTCCCGAGACGCCTTGTACAAACTATATTACGTGGTACGTTATAGAAAACAGGACAAGCTGGGTCTAGTGGGGGAGGTGGTACAAGGCAGGTACCGGGTGAAGAGGAGGAGAAATGGGATTTAACGACCACTCGACACAAACTAGGTCATTTTGGGACTAACATATGGTTTCAATTTTATTTCAATAATTCGCTTGCGCGTAGGGGTCTTTAGCAGTGGGAGGAAACCGGAGTGCCCGGAGGAAACCCACGAGGATGAGAAGGCACCCCTATCACACCAGGGATCGAAACCACAGCCGCAAGCCAGAGGTGACCGGCCAGCTAGAGGTCGAAGCGCGGCACTCTAGACCACTAGGCCATCCCCCCCCCCCCCGGGTGAAGAAGTCAGTGGAGGCGAGGGCGCAAGGTGGGGGACACGTTAGCGAATATTGTTGGTTGACGCAATGCCCAGGACAGGGTTAGAAATTAGGAAGTTTGCATCTTTATCTACAGTTATAGATACAGTTGGAATATTTCGATTTGATATAAGTGGATATACGTGTAACATATTTTATTTTTAACTCATTAAATGAAATTTAAAATTGTGAAAAGGTAAAGCAAACATTTCTTTATTATTTGCAAATAGTTTTAACAAATTATCTGTCATTTATCTGTGAAATCAGACAGTCCACAATTATCCTAACAATTGAAAAGATTTTTATTTGTAAAATTAATCCAGGACATCTTAACACTTAAAGAATTGGTAAATTTATTTTCAGAATTACTATTACTTTTGTAAAACCCTGACGAACTAAAGATATATTTTGTTGGGTCATCAATCTTATGTGCGACATTCTAAGTGGGTCCTATTCTATGCACTGCGACTTTATGTCATTGGCTTTGTTGCGACTGAGTGATACTTAGAGTTGCATGAAAAAGCGACATAAATCATCTAACGATATGATGCGATTGTGAAAAAATTCAGTTGGACTATTGCATATGTTTTACTCTCCTGTGATCGACTTCAAACGTTGAAGTGACATCAGCGGTTTTGCGACTAAATTCATGTAACCATGGGGACGTTGACTCTGTACATCCAGGATATGGGTTGGTTCCGTCGAATAACGGATGATAAGAATGTGTATTAAAGACTCCAGAATGACTCCTAGGGCCTGTCATGTCGGATAGTCCTTTCCAGGGAGACAACTCGGAGTGTAGCCATCCAGATGCTTGTACGCTGTTCGATGAGGATTCTAATTCGAAAAATACTTTGAGTGATTAAATGCATTAATTGCCAAGGAAAATTTGTCTGGCATGAGTCATTCGAAACTCTCGTGTCCAGTATTCTGAATTGTATAGTCAGTGGAGTAAAAATTGTTCACTTTATCTTTGTTTCATGTGGTACAACCAGTCTTTAAAATAGCTCAAAATATGAGACCCTCGTATGGCATCTTGCGGAAGAAGGCGGGGTAGCCTATGCAAAGAAAAAATGTAAATTTAGATTTAGTTCCATATGGTATCCCCAATGTTTGATCTAGGCTATTTTGGTCAGCAATTGGACCCCTGCATACACCCATACCTGAAAATGTTACGTACTCAAATATTGGTACCTCGTTCATTTGACCAAATCGCTCTGGACTGTCGGTCTATATGGATTGGGCCGCCAGTCTTACCTCAAAGAGACTTATTTACAGTCTTACCTGATCAGACATTTTGCAATCTTCAATAATTTGGTATACTGTGTTGGGAAAAATAGAACAATCAGTGAAGCGTGCGAGAGAAAAACGCCGGATGTGTATCGCTAGCTGACAATAAACAAACTGGAAGTGAGATCGGCTAACCTTTCCAGGTCATAAGCCTCAATGTCTGCCATATTTATTTCACAAATTCGAAACAAGTATGGTGGCTTGAGGGCGTTAACTTTTTTTTATTCAATTATTTCGGTATTTTTGTAACCGGAGTTCAGCTTTAACTTGATGGTTGTTATTGTAATAACTTCTTTATAAAATAAGACAAGAGGCACGTCTGCTGTTATAACTCTGCTATAAGCTTTATTGATATAGGCTCTTATATACTAACATACATATACATATAAGGTATTGGTGAAACTAATGAATATTTATGAGGTTGTATTTATAATTATGGTACATGCATGAATAATTATAGATAATAATTATGTTGTTATTTCTTTATTGTTAGTGAATCGCAGTTCATTGTTAGTGAATCGCAGTTTATTGTTAGAGAATCGCAGTTTATTGCTAATGAATCGCAGTTTATTGTTAGTGAGGCGCAGTTTACTGTTAGTGAATCACAGTTTATTGTTATCGCAGTTTATTGTTAGTGAATCGCAGTTTATTGTTTGTGAATCGCAGTTTACTGTTAGTGAATCGCAGTTTATTGTTTGTGAGGCGCAGTTACGTAGAGTAGAACATCAGTTTGAATCGCAGCTTACCAGATTTCATAGCTGTACAATATAACTTTGTAGACAACAATTGAACTTATAGAATAATATGTAGGGTAGAACATCATAGATGTAGAATATAACTTGTTGACAACAAATAGAACTGAAATTTAAACTTAAATAATTGACCGTATGAATATTACAGTGGAATATGTGAACCTGTGAATGTAGACTTTGGATGCTTTGATACAGTATACGTGTATTTTGATACCATTTTTTACTCGCACTGGAAAACCGCCGTGTTAACGCTTATAACATACCATTTGATCATTTTAAGCGACTTGTATGACTCAAGTGCACATTATTCAAATGCATAAGATCTATAGAAATTTTTACAGCAGAACGCGTTTGAACAATACATACTAGATCATCTTACTTCGAATGTCGAAGTCACCTTTCATCTGCATCTCTGTTGTATTTAAAGATGCATTTATCAAGAGCTAAATGCAGGTCTTTCTTTAGGCATTTTAACTTAATTATTAATTAGACATTAAATTAGTAACATGACATTTACTCCCGATGCATCCGGATGATCTAGATTTTCAACGGATATGAAAACGATTGACAATTAATGAATTAATTAAAAACTTGATAATCGAGACTGTGTTTACTAGTATAGAGGGGACAATTCAGCTTACAAAAATGAATCTTCGAATATATTGCTTGTTTTTTTAAATCCAATTTATTCTCACCCTTGTAAAAATTGAACACCAATCGCTATATTGAGTGTCTCGAGAAGACATTAAAATAGAAGTCCCATGGACAGTGTCTAGTCATCCGGTTGGGACAAACACACGAAAGTTGAAATTCGATATGATTATTTCCGCAGTCCGGGCAAAATTGGCCCCAAAGCCCCATTTAACTACATTTTATATCTAAGGGGTCGTGTAGCCGAATGGTTAACGCTTTTACGTTTGATCACAAAGTCTGTCATTGTGTCAGGTGACGTGGTTTCAATTCCTCGCTTGTACGTGACAAGGTGTAGGGTCGCCTGTCCAGCCTTGTTTCCCCACACGACAAATAAGTGAACTAAAATTGAAACATATGTTAGTTCCGAAATGACCTGTTATGTGTCAAGTGGTCGTTACCCCCCCCCCCCCCCCGCCCTATTCTTCATTTCTTATCTGGAACCCCTCCTTTAATATTGTTATATCAATCTTATATAAACTGCGTTTTAACCGTCTCGTGTCACCTACTTCTGTCCGTCTACTATTTCTCGTTGTTTAACAAGGATATCGTGACATTGTAGAATATACCCGTCTATCAACTGGGCTTAGTGATATTGTAGAATAGGGCATAGAGTTATTGTGGAATAGGACATAGTGTTATTGTGGAATAGTAGAGTAGGCCAGTTGGTTACCAGGAACATAGTGTTATTGTAGAGTAGGCCAGTTCCTTGTTTTACATCCAGTGCCATGATGTTTAAACTTCTGGTATGTTGCGTCTTTGTCGCTGCTTTTAAACAAAACTTCGTTGATGGTCTGAATTCAAATCTAAAGATAGCTAGTGAACTCCGAGGTATGAAACAGTTAGCCCGGGATGACGGCAGAGATCAGGGTCAGAAGAAGCTCAGTGACGATAAAACCCCGTCGGTAAATGATAGATTGGCGAGCAAGAAGAATAAATATGAAGAGGATGAAATCGACGCGGAGATTGAGAAAATGGCAGATAACTCCCGAGACACCATGCACAAAGTATCTTATGTGGTACGTAATAGAATATGGGACAAGCTGGGAGGGGTGGCACAAGCCAGGTACCGGAGAAAGAGGTTAGTGGAGGCAAGGGCGCAACGTGGAGGACGTGGACGATATGGTGGAGGACGTGGAGGATAGGGTAGAGGACATCGTGGAGGATTTGGTGGGAGAGGATATGGTGGAGAACATCGTGGAGGATTTGATGGGGGATATAGTGGGGATTAGGATTAGAAATTAATAAGTTTACATTAAATTTACATTTTTATCTATAGTTTTAGATACAGTTTATATATTGGAATATTTCGCTTTGATATAGTGGATATATGTGTAAAATAATTAAATGAAGTTTAACATTTCTATCTATATTTGCCTATAGTTTGGACAAATTATCTGTCAATTTTCTGTGAACATCTCAACACTAAAAGAATTGGTAAATTTATTTTGAGATATATTATTACTTTTGTAAACTCTGACAAATTAAAGATACTTTTTGTTAGGTCATCTATCTCATGTACGACATTTTAAGTGGGGCTTAGTTTGTTCAATGCGACCTTGGGTTTGTTGCGGCGATTGTGAAAACGTTTTACTATCCTGTGATCGATGTCAAACGTTGTATCGACATCAGCGGTTTTGCGACTAAATTTATATAATTATGTGGATGGCTAACTCTGTACATTCAGGACATGGGATGGATCCTTTGAATTACGAATGGAAAGAAAAGAAAATTTGTCTCCATGGAGCCCAACATTTTGGGGTGTCTGTCATTGAATATTTTATTCTCATTTGAGTTTAATTGTACATTTTGACTTTGTTTCATATGGAAACTCTAATGTTTAATTGAGCTCAATTGGTTTGTCAAACGTCTGATGTCATAGCAGCAAACGCCACTCGTATGACCCCTGACAGGACCTCCCACTACAACTTGTCAGATCTTCATGTTGTGGAGGCCATCGAAAGAATAAAAAACGAAACGAAATATAGATTTGTATTTTATTCAGATTGCTTGATAACGTTGAGAGAATACGCTTGGAAATACATTAGTAGTTGTTTTCCATATGTTTTATTGTTTTTACTCTGTCGAGTCACTAAATGCCATTTAACTTGATGGGTGTTATGATCAGATTCAGGCAAGATAAAATAGTATTATCTGCCGACATCAAATCTACCCTTTTCGATCCAATATGGGTCTGTTAAAATAAAAAGAGTTTGTTCATTTTCACAATGTTCATTATTTTCAGGAGTCACGGTGGCTAAGTAAGTAAGATGGTGGCTTGCTAACTTGGGGATTGCGAGTTCGTTGCCGGTAGTGGCCTAGAAATTTCATCGAGAACTTCTGGCGTGTTTCTCCTTGTCAGTGATGCAGGACGGAGGGCCTAGTCGTTCGAATGTGACGAAAAATCGAGGTCCAATGTACATATTTGTGTGCACGTAAGAGATCCCTTGGATGTTGGAATTCGATATAAGAGAAGGCTGTAGGTCATTAGCCAAGTCGAAGCAGAACAGTAGGGTGTTAACCCCTATTTCATTTCATTTCTCCTAGTGTGAGGTACTACAATTAAGTTATTTGATTTGATATTTGTTTATTCTTTCTAATGTCTGTTTTCTGTCATGTCCGCAGGTTTTTCTTGTAAATTTTTGTTTTGCGTGTGGTGCGGTCCTCCTGCACTTACTATTTGAGACTGGAATTTATTCAAGGGAGACAACTGCATTCAAAGTTCTAAGTAACAAATCGAAATAGTAAATGAAATGAAATGTAATGGAGGTTAACGTCCTACTCTTTTGCACCTAACCTGGGCTAATGGAAGACGGGCATACGCCATACAGTGTGCTATGAGGGGAATTTTGCCCGGGCAGCGGCGCTACGGCCTACTCTTATATCGAATTGCAACTGCCAAGGGATCTTTTACGTGCGCGCCAATGTGTACACGGGACGACTAGACAGCTAGAAAATGTGGATGAACTTTCTCGGCCAATGCATGGATCGAAATGAACTTATAGAAATTGACCGTATGAATATTACAGTGGACTATATGAACCTGTGAATGTAGACTTTGGATGTTTTTATAGAGTATACGTGTATTTTTGATACCATTTTTTACTCGCTTATAGCATATCATGTGATCCTTTTAAGCGAGTGACTTAAATGCATATTTCTTTAGGCCTTAAAATAAATTATTAATTAGCCATTTAGTTACATGCCAACACTATAATTAATTGTCGATGCCATCGGGAGACCTAGATTTTCAACAGATTTAAAAACGATTGGCAATTATTGATTTAATCAATAACTTGATAATCGAAACTGTGATTTGTATCATATCAACAGTAGTAACGCTATCGTCCAAACAGCCCACGATATTCTCTCTTCGTTATCTGTTAGTATTTTAGGGGAATTTTATCTCCACAAAATGCATCTTCAAATATATTGTTTGTTTTTTTTAATCCAATCTATTCTCAAGCTTGTAACAATTGGACACCATTCGCTATATTGAGTCTCTCGAGTAGAAATTACCTTGAATACAAAAACCATCGATCCTTATATATAAATTCACGGCGAAACTGTGAAGAGATAACAAACTGGAAGCTGCAGAAGAAAATTTAGATAACTAAGATTTGAAAAGAGTATTCTTAAGTCTTAGACGGTAGAGGGCCAAGTAGGGCGAGTCATTGCCGCTGTCCGGGCAAAATTGGCCTAAAAGCCCCCAAACTCTATTTCACTACATTTCATATCCAAGGGGTCGAGGTTAACGCTTTGGCGCTTGATGATAAGGTCTGTCATTGAGCCAGGTGGCGTGGTTTCGATTCCCGGCTTGTACGCGACAAGGTGTAGGGTCGCCTGTCCAACCTTGTTTCCCCACACGACGAATACGTGAACTAAAATTGAACCGTATGTTAGTCCCTATACGACCTGGTTTGTATCGAGTAGACGTTACCCCCGCCCCCACCCGTCTCTCTCTCTTTCTTTATTTCTTATCTGGGACCTCTCCTTTAATATTGTTATTTCAATTTAATATAATCTGCGTTTTAACCGTCACGTGTCAGGTACTTTTAGTCATCTGCTGCTTTGCGTTGTTTAACAGGGAGACCGTGTTATTGAAGAACAGGTCATTCTGTCGACTGGGACACCGTGAGTGTTATTGTAGAGTAGGCCAGTTCCTTGTTTTACATCCAGTGCCATGTTTAAACTTCTGGTATGTTGCGTCTTTGTCGCTGCCTTTAAACTAAACTTCGTTGATGGTCTGAATTCAAATCTAAAGATAGCTAGTGAACTCCGAGGTATTGAACAGTTAGCGCGGGATGACGGCAGAGATCAGGGTCAGAAGAAGCTCAGTGACGATAAAACCCCGACGTTAAATGATAGATTGGCGAGCAAGAAGAATAAATATGAAGATGATGAAATCGACACAAAGATTAAGAATATGGCAGATAACTCCTGAGACGCCTTGTACAAACTATCTCACGTGGTACGTAATAGACAAGAGGACAAGCTGGGAGAGATGGAACAAGCCAGGTACCGGATAAAGAGGTCAGTCGAGGCCAGGGCGCAAGGTGGGGGACCTACTGGAATTCGTGGTGGAGCATAAAAATTAGGAAGTTTACATAAAATTTGCATCTTTATCTACAGTTTTAGATACAGTTAAAGGAGCTAAATCGCTAACATTTGGGACCTAGAAATTGACACAAGTGGGTCGCAACGCATATAAATGAAATGAAATGGGGTTTAACGTCCTACTCTTTTGCACCTAACCTGGGCTAATGGAAGACGGGCATACGCCATACAGTGTGCTATGAGGGAAATTTTGCCCGGGCAGCGGCGCTACGGCCTACTCTTATATCGAATTCCAACTGCCAAGGGATCTTTTACGTGCACTCCAATTTGTACACGGGACCTCGGTTTTTCGTCCCATCCGAACGACTAGGCAGCTGTCCTTGTCAGGCCCTCCTGCATCACTGACAAGGGGAAATAACGCCGGAAAATCAAGATGAACTTTCTCGGCCAATGCAGGGATCGAACACCAGACCTCCAGGCTAGCGAACCAGCGCCTTATCCACTTAGCCACCGTGACCCCCGCAACGCATATAATACTCTAATATGAATGTATATAAACTGATTTACATTCAATGGTTTCCGTTTTTACTCTAATTTCAAATCAGTTATATTCGTCGAAACAAGCCAGCAGTGTCTATCGAGGGCAAATTTCTAGCGTCTAGTTATTCCAGTCTACATGCGCCGTTTGAATTGGTACAATATCTCTGCTAGAACTGGGTCTAAAACGCATTATGGTACACGATTCGTGTACCAATTAAGGCTGGGAATCGATATGAAATTTCAATATCGATTATCGGCAAGAAATTTTCAGCGATTATCGATAATAATCGATTATCACTTTTCCGGGAAAATTCCGAACTTTACCGACGTATTTGTTCTTCAACAGTCATGTTCAATAATAGTATTGTATAATAAAAATATTCGAAAACATATTCAGTCTTTATTACTGTTATTTAAACACATCATATTTATTAATATTCTGATACAATCTGTCAATACTCAATCGGAATAAAACAAACAAACGAAAGTAAATTGAAGATATTTATCTTCATTACTAGAGAGTCCATGAAGGTAGATAACTGTATTAGGTCAATATTACGGTCGTCGGTTCCGTAAAAACCAAAACAATTCCATACCTCGCTTTTTGCCTGTCCGGGGAGTCAAAAACGTGTATGGACTGTATCTGACATGATTTAGTAATTAAAGCCGAGTTGATCATTAATAATACAATTAGTTTTATTGTGAAAACAGACGATTTCTTTACAAAACAATCAAGAGCAAAGAAGGGAGATAATCCTAATTTTATTATATCACGTGCGATTGTCATTGTTCACAAAGTGCGTGACCTGTTTTAGTTTCAAATAGTAGAAACAACAAAACAACGAAAATATTAAAATAATGTATTTAATCTTAAAGTTTAGTTTTTTACAATAATATATATTTAAAATGTGACAGTTTGTAAGCAGAGGGGAAAAATAGTTGTTGTCTTGACGTCGTGTATTCATTCATTCGTCTGCTAATGACAGACTACGGCAAGTTTATTCGTGTGAAAGTGACCGTAACTTGCCGTCAGAAGGTAAATATACCGATAATCGATATTTGAATTTCATTATCGATTATCGTATCGCTAAATAACTTCTACCGATTATCGATTATATCGATATTTTGCACAGCCTTAGTACCAATGGTAAAATATTTAAATTGACATATAATTCGTGTTTTCAATGTTGAAGATTTTGGATGATATTGAGTTACAGACTTAGCTACTTTAATATATAGGAATATTTCGCTTTGATATAAGTGAATATATGTTTAAAATGTCTTGTTTTAATTAATTAAATGACATCTAAAAATGTGAAAAGATAAAGGAAACATTTCTGTAATAGTTTGAACAAATTACCTGTCAATTATCTGTGAAATACGACAGTCCACAATTATCCCAACAATTAAAAAGATTTTTATTTGTAAAATTAATCGAGGATATCTCAACACTAAACGAAATTGGTAAATTCATTTTTATACGCCCACATTTTCATGTGGACGTATATTGTCGTCGCCCCTGTCCGTCCGTCCGTCCGTCCACAATTGTTTGTGAACAGTCCACAGGTCACAATTTTTATCCGATTTCAATGAAACTTAAAATATAGGTTTATCACCCTAAGATCTCGGTTCCTTTCGATATTGGCATGTATCGGACCGTAACTTCATGGGTTATGGCCCCTGATTGTACGAAAAATCACGTTTTTTAGCTTGTGAACAGTGTAGAGGTCACAATTTTGAACCGATTTGGATGAAACTTGAAATGCATGTTTATAACCCAAAGATCTTGGTTCCTTTCGATATTTGCACCAATCGGATCGTAACTTCCTTAATTATGGCCCCTGATTCTCCGAAAAACCGCCCTTTTTAGCTTGTGGTCCCTCTGGAGGTCAAAATTGTTATCCGATTTTAAAAACCGTTTGATTATATCACCCTCCCATGATTATGAAGGTTGAGTTCGAATTTCGTGAAAATCGGACCAAAATTGACGGACAAAATGGCCACCGTTTGTACGCGAATAGTGTGAAAATATGTTATATCAAGGTTGTGGACCTTATAGAGGTCACAATTTTGAATCGATTTTGATGAAACTTGACATGTATGTTTATAACCCAAAGATCTTGGTTCCTTTCGATATTTGCACGCATCGGATCGTAACTTCCTGAATTATGGCCCTTGATTGTCCGAAAATTCGCCCGTTTTAGCTTGTGGTCCCTCTGGAGGTCAAAATTGTTATCCGATTTAAAAAACCGTTTGATTATATCACCGTTCCATGGTTATAAAGGTTGAGTTCGAATTTCGTGAAAATCGGACCAAAATTGAAAGACAAAATGGCCGCCGTTTGTACGCGAATGGTGTGAATATATGTTATATCAAGGTTGTGGACCTTATAGAGGTCACAATTTTGAACCGATTTTTATGAAACTTGACATGTATGTTTATAACTCAAAGATCTTGGTTCCTTTCGAATATTTGCGCCCATCGGATCGTAACTTCCTGAATTATGGCCCCTGATTGTCCGAAAAATCGCCCTTTTTAGCTTGTGGTTCCTCTGGAGGTCAAAATTGTTATCCGATTTAAAAAAACGTTTGATTATATCACCGTTCCATGGTTATGAAGGTTGAGTTCGAAGTTCGTGAAAATCGGACCAAAATTGACGGACAAAATGGCTGCCGTTTGTACGCGAATTGTGTGAAAATATGTTATATCAAGGTTGTGGACCTTATAGAGGTCACAATTTTGAACCGATTTTGATGGAACGTGACATGTATGTTTATAACCCAAAGATCTTGGTTCTTTTCGATATTTGCGCCCATCGAATCATAACTTCCTGAATTATGTCCCCTGATTGTCCGAAAAATCGCTTTTGTTAGCTTGTGGTCCCTCTGGAGGTCAAAATTATTATCCGATTTAAAAAACCGTTTGATTATATCACCGTTCCATGGTTATGAAGGTTGAGTTCGAAGTTCGTGAAAATCGGACCAAAATTGACGGACAAAATGGCTGCCGTTTGTACGCGAATTGTGTGAAAATATGTTATATCAAGGTTGTGGACCTTATAGAGGTCACAATTTTGAACCGATTTTGATGGAACGTGACACGGTTTCATGGTAATGAAGAGAGAATTTTAATTTTGTGAAAATCGGACCAGAGTGGCGGATAAAATGGCCGCCGTCTGTACGCGAATTGTGTAAGAATATGTTATATCAAGGTTGTGGACCCTATAGAGGTCACAATTTTGAACTGATTTTGATGAAACTTGAAATACATGTTTATAACCTAATGATCTTGGTTCCATTGTATATTTGCCCATATCGGATCGTAACTTCCTGAATCATGGCCCCTGATTGTACGAAAAATCACCCTTTTTAGCTTGTGGTCCCTCTGGAGGTCACAATTATTATCTGATTTAAAAAAATGTTTGATTATATCACAGTTACACCGTAGTTATGGGTGAGTTTGAATTATGATTTTCTGATGATTACTTAAAATGCAACAACTCTTGTTGACTGCCCGGACGATTTGGCTGCTGTGTGGGCGTATGTTTCGTTGCCTGGCAACCTATTTTTTTAAATTATTATTACTTTTGTAAACCCTGCCGAATTAAAGATACATTTTGTTGGGTCATCGATCTCGTGTACGATATTTTAAGTTGGTCTTATTTTATTCAATGCTACCTTGGGTTTATTGCGGCTGAGTGATACTGAGAGTTGCAACAAAAAAGCGACAAAAATACTTTTGCTATTTGATGCCATTCTGAGAAAAGTCAGTTGAACTATTGCATATGTTTTACTATCTGGTGATCGAGTTCAAACGTTGCAGCGACATCAGCGATTTTGCGACTAAATTCATCTAATTGTTGGGATGCTGTACATCCGGGACATGGATTGGATCCTTTGAATTACGGATGAAAAGAAAAGAAATAGAGAATCTCCTACGAGTGTTTTTTGATCAAAAAATATCAACACAAGTTAATAATGTAAAAAAAACGAGGCTCTGCCGAGTTTTTTTTTACTTTATCAACGAGTGTTGATATTTTTTTATATCAAAAAACACGAGTTGGAGATTTTATTTATCACCCAATCTCTTCGTACATGCACAAATAAATAAATATGATTCTTTGGTATAGATTTCACTTTTACTGAATCTTAATTACATTACAGCGTAGTGATACATCAGTTTTTTGACACCAGTTTAGCTGTTGCAAAGTCCTATATATTGACCCAGTATTTCCTTCAAGGTCCATTAAATAACCGCAGTTTCTTTTTAACAAAGAAAAAGTCACTTTTTATTTAAAATAAGTGGTGTCTTTAAAATAAAAGAAAGTAGTTCCCTTTTGATTGACCTATCAAAAGCGATATCTCCTAAGCGATATCTACTGTCAAATAAGATATTGGGTGATAAAGTCGGATAATCCTTCCCGGGGAGACAACTCAGAATATAACCATCCAGATGTCCGTACGCTGTTCGATGACGATTCTAATTCGGAAAATACTTGGAGTGATGATTAAAATAGAAATCTAACCCTATATACATTTAGCTGACTGATTGCCAAGGAAACTTTTCTGGCATGGGTCATTCGAAACTCTCGTGTATTCGGAATTGTATACTCAGTAGAGTAAAAATTGTTCACTTTAACTTTGTTTCACGTGATACACCCAGTCTTTAAAATAGCCCAAAATGTTTCGTATTCAGTGAGGTGTACTTGTTCTTTTCATGCTTGTTGATGTGACATCCCTATGTTTGACCAGGCTTTTTTCCAACACAGTGTCCATAGCGCCTAACATTTTGAGGTGTCTGGCATTGAGTATTTTATTCTCAGTAGAGTTTAATTGAACATTTTGACTTTGTTTCATAAGGAAACTTCAATGTTTATTTGGGCTCAAAATTTAGGATCCATGTGGGGTTTATGGGCGGCTTTATACAGCGGACAATTTGTCTGGCAGGCTCTGTTTTGCACCTGTTCATTTCAATTTAGTTTCATATGGGTCCCCAAAGTCTGATTCAGGCTATTTTAGGGCAGCAATGGGACCCATGCATACATCCATACCTGAAAATGTTAGGTTACACCGTAAACGTTCACATACTCAGATATTGGTACCTTGTTCGTTTGACTAAAGTGCTGGGTCCCAAGTCTTACATTAAAGAGACTGACACCATATGCAATTAAGGACTTCATACATCTTCTGTGCACAGTTTATGCGTCGCGGCGCCAATGTCCTCAACAGGCCCGGCGAACTATAATAGGGGGAATAAATTGGCTTTTTTCACCAGGTTATTGCACGCACGTAACTATACAATAAAAAACAGAGGCTTGATTTTAACATGGAAGTGAGTAGAACTGAGACTTCTAGAACGCAGACTTTCAGCAGAAGAAAGCCCTGCTATGCGCAATACTGGTTTGAGAGACCTACGGTTGCGGGGGTCGCGATTAGATAACTGTACAGCCGATCTTTATTTCAGGTCAATCTCACTTCTGTTGTATCTTTGACATATTAAGTAATTAGAAAAACGACGACATAAATTTTTATACGCCCACATTTTCATGTGGACGTATATTGTCGTCGCCCCTGTCCGTCCGTCCGTCCGTCCGTCCGTCCGTCCGTCCGTCCACAATTGTTTGTGAACAGTCTACAGGTCACAATTTTTATCCGATTTCAATGAAACTTAAAATATAGGTTTATCACCTTAAGATCTCGGTTCCTTTTGATATTGGCATGTATCGGACCGTAACTTCATGGGTTATGGCCCCTGATTGTACGAAAAATCACGTTTTTTAGCTTGTGAACAGTGTAGAGGTCACAATTTTGAACTGATTTGGATGAAACTTGAAATGCATGTTTATAACCCAAAGATCTTGGTTCCTTTCGATATTTGCGCCAATCGCATCGTAACTTCCTGAATTATGGCCCCTGATTCTCCGAAAAATCGCCCTTTTTAGCTTGTGGTTCCTCTGGAGGTCAAAATTGTTATCCGATTTAAAAAACCGTTTGATTATATCACCGTCCTATGGTTATGAACGTTGAGTTCGAATTTCGTGAAAATCGGACAAAAATTGACGGACAAAATGGCCGCCGTTTGTACGCGAATAGTGTGAAAATATGTTATATCAAGGTTGTGAACCTTATAGAGGTCACAATTTTGAACCGATTTTGATGAAACTTGACATGTATGTTTATAACCCAAAGATCTTGGTTCCTTTCGATATTTGCGCGCATCGGATCGTAACTTCCTGAATTATGGCCCCTGATTGTCCGAAAAATCGCCCTTTTTAGCTTGTGGTCCCTCTGGAGGTCAAAAGTGTTATCCGATTTAAAAAACCGTTTGATTATATCACCGTTCCATGGTTATGAAGGTTGAGTTCGAATTTCGTGAAAATCGGACCAAAATTGACGGACAAAATGGCCGCCGTTTGTACGCGAATTGTGTGAAAATATGTTATATCAAGGTTGTGGACCTTATAGAGGTCACAATTTTGAACCGATTTTGATTAAAATTGACATGTATGTTTATAACCCAAAGATCTTGGTTCCTTTCGATATTTGCGCCCATCGGATCGTAACTTCCTGAATTATGGCCCCTGATTGTCCGAAAAATCGCACTTTTTAGCTTGTGGTTCCTCTGGAGGTCAAAATTGTTATCCGATTTAAAAAACCGTTTGATTATATCACTGTTCCATGGTTATGAAGGCTGAGTTCGAATTTCGTGAAAATCAGACCAAAATTGACGGACAAAATGGCCGCCGTTTGTACGCGAATGGTGTGAAAATATGTTATATCAAGGTTGTGGACCTTATAGAGGTCACAATTTTGAACCGATTTTGATGAAACGTGACATGCATGTTTATAACCCAAAGATCTTGGTTCCTTTCGATATTTGTGACCATCGAATCATAACTTCCTGAATTATGTCCCCTGATTGTCCGAAAAATCGCTTTTGTTAGCTTGGTCCCTCTGGAGGTCAAAATTATTATCCGATTTAAAAAACGTTTGATTATATCACGGTTTCATGGTAATGAAGAGAGAATTTGAATTTTGTGAAAATCGGACCAGAGTTGACGGATAAAATGGCCGCCGTCTGTATGCGAATTGTGTAAAAATATGTTATATCAAGGTTGTGGACCCTATAGAGTTCACAATTTTGAACTGATTTTGATGAAACTTGAAATACATGTTTATAACCTAATGATCTTGGTTCCATTGCATATTTGCCCATATCGGATCGTAACTTCCTGAATCATGGCCCCTGATTGTACGAAAAATCACCCTTTTTAGCTTGTGGTCCCTCTGGAGGTCACAATTATTATCTGATTTAAAAAAACGTTTGATTATATCACAGTTACACCGTAGTTATGAGTGAGTTTGAATTATGATTTTCTGATGATTACTTAAAATGCAACAACTCTTGTTGACTGCCCGGACGATTTGGCTGCTGTGTGGGCGTATGTTTCGTTGCCTGGCAACCTATTTTTATTTATACTCTTTCCCTGCGTCCCTTATCCATCAAATAATTCACTCCTATCAGTTAAAACAAGAGGCTGCCAAGCAAGATATGACCACATTTTGTAAGAAAAGGATGGGGAAGAGGTAAAATCAATTGGGCTTATCCTCTCCTTCAAGACCTTTTGATCCTTAACATATCTCAGTTCAAACAGAATGGGGCAAGAATGGTACCCCCCCCCCCTTGCCCTCGAGGGCCTATAATCATCCGAAAAAATTTCAAATTTTGCGTGAAAAACGGGGACTATAGCTCTAGAATTTAAGGTCTGGTGCTTCGAAAGTCGAACTTATCCAAGAAATTTGATCTTTGACACATAGTTTAAGTTTCATGGTGAAAGTTCCACAAAGCTCATTCATGCGCACGAAAATTGAACTCACTCAAGAATTAGTGATACCCGTTTGAAGTTTCGTCTGGATGGTCCACAACCTGGCTATTACATGCTTTTATTATGATATTTTCGTAAAAGGGGGGGGGGGGATTTGACGGGCAAGTTTTGGTCTTATTTTAAGGAAATAATTATGGTGTAAAGGTGATATATTTGAACATTTTTGAAAATAAGACCTCTAGATGGCCCATAAGCTACAGACGTGATCATTAGTACAATGACGGTGCCATAATCCAGACATTTACGATCCAATACGCGCCAATATCGAAAGGAACCAACATCTTTTGATTGTAAATAAATATTTTAAGTTTCATCAAAATTGGGTTAAAAAATTCGCGTCGCTGGATGGTCTACAACCTGGTTATTACGGTTAGATTAAAATATTAAAGCCACCGGAAGATTTCGCCAAGGTCACGAGAGGCACGTGATTGTTTGCGAGGGTTAGGGTAGGGACAAGCTCTTGGGTTAGGATTGGCACTATCCCCGTTTACCTTGGTAAAATCTGTAGGTGGCCTTGATATTTAGATGCGACCTGGGTATTACATGCGTTTAGGGGACCGAACATTTTGTCGGGCAGCTCGGTCCGATTTTTAGGAGATGTGAACTCAACCGTAGACAATTAAACTTTTAGAAATGAAATGGTGTAATGCCCTACATTTCTGCACCTAACCTGGGCTAATGGATGACGGACATACGCTACCTGCTCTTATGTCGAATTCCAACTGCCAAGGGATCTTTTACGTGAAAGCCAATGTGTACGCGGGACCTCGGTTTTTCGTACCATCAGAACGACTAGACATCTAGAAAATCTGGATGAACTTTCTCGGCACATGCAGGGATCGAATTGAACTTATAGAATTTACCGTGTGAATATTACAGTGGACTATATGAACCTGTGAATATAGGCTTTTGATGATTTTATAGAGTATACGTGTATTTTTTACTCGTATTTGAAAGCCAACGTGTTATTAATAACACTTATAGTATACCATTTGATCATTTTAAGCGACTTGTATTACTTGAATGCATATTATCCATATGCATATAATATATACAAAGATCTAGAGCAGAACGAGTTTGAATAATGCACACCTTATGTCACCTTATTCCAACTGACGAAAACACTTTTATGTGCAGCTCGGTTAGTTTCTTGAATTTAAAGATACATTTATCAAGAACTAAATCTGCCTAATGCAGGCCTTTCTTTAGGCCTTAAAGCGGGAATTTCATATTTTCCAAGAAAGTCAAACCATATTTATTTCTAAGTCTTTTGCTCTGTAGGTTGTCAACTCACTATTAAACAATCCTAGTCATTATTTTTCACACTGAAATATCTTTCACATCGGAAATAATAACACAATTACCTCCTTGTTTTCCCATTCCCCTCATGCAATAGCTATCTTCAAACGTTTGAATTCAATGTTGAAAGTGATATTTTTGCCAATTTCTCAACTGGCAATAGTGAAATCTAGGATTATTCTTTAACAAGGTAGGACTGTTTATAGATACAATCTATTTTAAGGCCTTATTTTAATATTTTAAAAATATTATTAAAAAAATGAAATTGCCACTTTAAAATAAATTAGTAATTAGCAACGTTGAAAGTGATATTTTTGCCAATTTCTCAACTGGCAATAGTGAAATCTAGGATTATTCTTTAACAAGGTAGGCCTGTTTATAGATACAATCTATTTTAAGGCCTTATTTTAATATTTTAAAAATATTATTAAAAAAATGAAATTGCCACTTTAAAATAAATTAGTAATTAGTAACGCTTGGCAATTAATATAGAACGGAAATTTCAGCTCTTCAAATATATTGTTTGTTGTTTTTTTTTAAATCCAATTTATTCTCAAGCTTGTAACAATTGGACACCAATCGCTATATTGGGCGTCTCGAGAAGACATTAAAGTAGAGGTCCCATATTTCACCGACTACCTTTAATACAAAAACAATCGATGTATGCATATAAATTCAAGGAGAACTGTGAAGAGATAACAAACTGGATGCTGCAGAAGACAATTTCAGATAACTAAGATTGGAAAAATGGTATTCGTAAATCCTGGACGGTAGAGGGCCAAGTAGGGCAAAATTGGCCTTATAAGAACCCCCAAACCCCATTTAACTAAATTCCATAGCTAAGGGGTCAAGGTTAAAGCTTTGACGTTTGATCATAAAGTCTGTCATTGAGTCAGGTGGCGTGGTTTCGATTCCCCGCTTGTACGTGACAAGGTGTCGGGTCGCCTGTCCAACCCGGTTTCCCCACACGACGAATTAGTGAACTAAAATTGAACCATATGTTAGTCCCGAAATGACCTGGTATGTGTCGAGTGGCTTTCCCCCTCCCCCTCTCTCACTTCATTTCGTATCTGGGACCCCACCTTTAATATTGTTATCGTTTCAACCGTCTCGTGTCAGACATTTCTGATATGTTGCGTCTTTGTCGCTGCTTTTAAACAAAGCTTCGTAGATGGTCTCAATTCAAATCTAGAGATGGCGATTGAACTCCGAGGTATTGAACAGTTAGCCCGGGATGACGGCAGAGATCAGGGTAAGTAGAAGCTCAGTGGCGATAAAACCCTGACGGTAAATGATAGATTGGCGAGCAAGCAAAATAAATATGAAGATTATGAAATCGACACAAAGATTAAGAAACGTGGCCGATAACTCTTGAGACGCCTTGTGGTGGCAGATCACCATTAAATTTCACCATCTCGGTACCCTCAAATTGTAGTTCGTCTATTTATAGCAGCTCTCTCTCTGTCTCTTTTCTCCCCTTTTGCATGCCCATTTTTGTTGATTTTTTGGCCTAGATTGGACTAAGAGGGTTTGAATTAATATTTTCTGCCAGGTTTTGGTAAATATTCATGATTTTGAGGCGGAAGGATAACGGCGTTATGAGGTTGGCTACGGTGATATGTACGGACACTAGATACATGTTTTGAGTATGCTTCTTCAAATTCGTGTATCTCAAAATTTTGGTGGTCAACCTCATAAAAATTTTAGTGCAAAGACATGTCCATTTGTTCCTATGTAGTGAAAAGCGAGAGAGAGAGAGAAAAATGGGGTTTAACGTCCACTCGACACAAATTAGGTCATTGCGGGACTATCATATGGTTTTAATTTTATTTCAATAATTCCCTTGGGCGTAGGGGTCTTTAGCAGTGGGAGGAAACCGGAGTGCCCGGAGGAAACACACGAGATTGAGAAGGCGCCCCTATCGCCATGCCACATACGCTCACACCAGGGACCGAAACCACAGCCGCAAGCCCGAGGTGACCGGCCAGCTAGAGGTCGAAGCGCGGCACTCTAAACCATTAGGCCATCCCAACCCCCCTGTAGTGAAAAGCAAGCATTTCGCCCAACGAAAATTATGGGAAAAGTTGGAGGTGGTCAAAGAGTCCAGAATTAACATTGAAGTCAATGGGGAAATTAATGGTAGTCTGCCTTGTACAAACTATCTCACGTGGTACGTAATGGACAAGGGGACAAGCTGAGAGAGGTGGTACAAGCCAGGTACCGGATAAAGAGGTCAGTGGAGGCGCAAGCGCAAGGGGGCGGATGTGTTAGCAGATATTGTTGGTGCAGGCAATGCCCAGGACAGGGTTAGAAATTAGAAAGTTTACATTAAATTTGCATCTGTATCTACAGTTATAGATACAGTTTTTTTTTTTTTTTTTTTTTTTTTTTTTTTTTTTTTTTTTTTTTAATAAAAAGCTTTATTTCTCCAGACAGCACTATAGTTATGATTGGTGCCAGGTATGGAGAGCCCTGGGTTCACCAATTTACATCATTATCCAATAGTATACAGTAATAGTTAAATCACCAACTTACATCGTACTCTAACACAATATTAATTAAATTGTATATCCATTCATTTGTGTTTAACATATTATATATATATTTACTATACATTATAGATATACACCTTGGACATTACATTATTACATCATAGTTGAGCAATGGAATAATCAAATCATATTTCATTTGTGTACGTGCATTATATATAAATGGGAGTGCAACTTGATCGGTAATCACCGGGGGTATAGACAACACGTCGTCTGCTATTTTATATAGCCAGTAAGCCAACCAACGTCATACAGTCGTACTTTACAGGAGGTTAAAGGTCGTGCTATGCGCGTACTATGACAGGAAAGGCCCCAAGGTCACTGGTCTATTTTTAGATTTATTGCGATAGAAAATTGAACCAGTCCAACAGATTAGTTTCGAATCTGTCATGTTCTCCATTTTTCAGGTATAGATATTTCAGTATTTCTATCTTCTGCTTCAGAATATTTTTGATGGCTACAGTTTGTAATTGTCCTGAAAATTTTAGCTTATATATTATATGTTTAATGGTTAGTATTATCCAATTAAGTGTTACCTGTTTGCTATTGGATATGTTTTCTATTTTTTTATAAAGACCAAAAATGATCTTTTCCTGACCTATTGTGTGTCCCATGGTAAATAATAAACGGATTTCTACGATTATGAACAAACTGCTCTACTTAAGTTATTATAAACTTACCTATGTGTTTAAAATCACCTCCGGTTAAATAAAATTCATTGCACAATTAAACATCCCAACGGAAAAAAGAGGTTCTCTTTTGAAAATTCAATGTTTTTGCTAGTATTTTCGTCTGTGTTCATCACAACATTACACACGTGACGTTATGGGCTAAACCATCGTAATTATGTTGAAGGGGGTAATTTATGATAACCACGTGTGTTGTAATCAAAACACCACACCGCCTTTTCGATCGTTTGAGTTTGGGCAAGAAAATAGCAACTGGAGACAATGACATTAATTTTAAACCATTTGATTGTCAGTTTACTAAATTTTATTTACCGATTATACGAATACTCGTAAATACATGTATAATATTGCTTTGCACTCCGTAATTTCACCCGTGTATATTATATATATTTTTATAAAACACATTACAGCCCGCAGTCAATCATAATTTTAATTGATCATATTTCGTATGAAAAAGACCACCGCTTCTCAATAATTTCCATATTTTATTCACGTTCCGACTGTTCATATCATTAATGTTCCTGATTAAATTACTTGTTTTTGTTCATTCGACAGATACTGAAATCGAAACATTCTTGATAAGAACAGTTCGGGATGTCTAAACATCGTTTATCGTCTTTATAAAAACGGTTTTGTGTGTTAATTATGCAGACCGCGGGGAAAATTCGTGCAAGTTTCGCGGCACTAAATTTAACCATCTGTGTAGCATACAATAACTCATATGACATGGTACCTTTTACGGCAATATAATTCAAAGCGTTGATTAGCTGGGGCATGATCGCGATCTACGAAATGCCATCGGAAAATTCCATTCTCCGTGGATTTCAAAATCTTATGGATAAACAGCCTTGTGAATTTCACGATTATAAAATTCTAACACACCAGAAATAATATTTAAAGAGAAATAGAAACATATGGAACTATCTACCGATAATAAAACCGATGCGCGGTATGATTTGGTGATAATAATTATTGGTATTTATCTTTTAAGAAAACGTTATATACCTATTCAATGATTCAATGGCCTCGGCTATTAATTTTGCCGAGGCAAATGTAAAATACATCGGAATTTAGGCCTACCTCGTCCACAGCAGATTGCCGGGGTTAACTGGCAGGACTGCTTAAGTTCATCATCAGGAAATATTAAAAATATTCAACGGTGATATTCAAGGCCAGTAAAACAAATGTAATTCAAAAGAAAAAAATTCCCCCAGAACTCTCTAACCAAATAATTAATACAAGGCGGAAACAAAATATCGGACTATGGTCGTATTTATGTTTGTAAACGCTCAAACTCATTACTGGGTCTCAGAGCAAAAGCTTGTTCATACATGTCGCGTTCGATTATTTTCTCCGTGCTTACTCGGCCAGGATCCTCGAGTACGTTTCGACATGCGCAGTGGGAATGGGTAATCAAACGGCGCGGCACTTTCATCGGATATCAAAATTGAAGATGAGCGCCACCAAACAATTAATTGTGCTCGATGTTCTGATGAATAACAACGAGCAGACAATAATCCATCAACAAACTTTAGACTTTTTCATTGGTATCTCATTGGAATTATCAAATCCAGAGAAGCGAAATAAAGCCCATATTATGCAGAACATACATTAAATCACATTTTCGTTCAACCAATGTAACGTTTGACTTGGTTATAGCTTTGTTAACGAGCTCCATAGCTTACAAGAATTGTAGTTAGAAGGGCAAGGTTATGATCTCACAGAGACCTGTGTTAAAACTGGTAGCGAATGAAGCGTGATATAAATGATTGTAGCCTAATACTGATACCTGCTCAACATGATCGTTGTTATTGCACGGAAAACCCATCCAACTTCTCTATATGATTTCTACTAAAACTAGTGTAAACCAGCAAAAGTGTGCAACAACACTGCAAATGTCTATTTATTGCACAGTTACGCCCCAGTGAGTTTAGCAGAGGTAAAACAATCTGCGAAAAGAACAAAGGAAGATCTCCTGTCCGTGTTACAATTGCCCACTACCCCACAAACGTGAAGAAATTTATTACGGTTTTGCTAAATATTGTAAATTTCACGGATTGGAATAATCGGAGGTATGGATGGCTGTCATATTCGAATTATGGCGCCCAAGATGAATGACTATCGAATATCATACATAAACCGCAAAAAGGTCACTCAGTCGTAGGCTATGTGATCATCGAGTTCGATTTACTCATGTTCACATCGGCTGGTCTGGGTGTACACATGACGCTAGGGTTTTGAAGACTTTCCTCTAATCAGATACCAAATTCAGTAGGAAGAATTCCTACTTGGAGACCCAGTCTGCTCTCTATAGCCACCATGGCTTATGACTCCATACATTGATTTGGGGAAACTGACCCGTTATCAAGAAAAAAATAATATTTAATAAACATCTCAGTTCTGCGAGTGGATTTTTCTAATTCTTGAAATAGTTAAACCAAGATGTAGAATCACCAAAATAAACACAATACTACTGAGACAATTGTCAACAATAATTCTTCCGTCGCCTAAACTTAATCGGAAAATATAACTTCGATCAAATAATTTATTTGCGTCCATGTTGAATAAGAGTTACTTCCAGAAGTAACCCGAACGCATTCGCGGTGGCTAGAGTAAGCGCGGCGCCAGTAATCGAACGCATCAACACAAAAATAGCCTTGCTTTGACCCCTTCATACGAAATGATCTATTCCGATAAGTTTAGTGACGTAATAACCTTCCATTTTTTATTTCTCGGTTTCAAAGTTTGTGATAAGTTCAATTTTACAAGAGAGAACTTTTTTATTCGTTGGTATATTTAGTTGTATAATGGATTTTATTTAACCGGAGGTGATTTTAAACACATAGGTAAGTTTATAATAACTTAAGTAGAGTAGTTTGTTCATAATCGTAGAAATCCGTTTATTATTTACCACGGGACACACAATAGTTTTATATCTATTCCAATAATTTCAAGAATCCAGGATTCTACGGTTTTCCAAAGTTTTTGTACAATTTGGCATTCAACAAATATGTGTTCAAGTGTCTCGGTTTGATTTTTACAAAATGAACATAAGTCCGATTCAGTATATTTTATCTTTTTCAGGAATGTATTAGTAGTTAATATTCTATGAAGTATTTTGTACTGAAACCATTGTAGGTTTGTATCTTGGCAACATTCAAATGGTAATTGATAAATTTTAGTCCACTCATTGTTTTCAATGCTAAATCCCTTATTTAAATATTTTAGTTGGGATGGAGGTGTGGTATGGACATAGTTCATTATGACTTTAATATTAGATTTTCCCATCTTGTTATAACATAGGAAAGGCTGCAGTTTGTGTGGTAAGACAGGGTAATATTTGTGCGCAAGTGTATCTCCCCTCTGACAGTCAATATTGAGACTTTTTTCAAAATGTTTTATCGCTCTAATTAGTGACTCGTGTTGTAGGAAATTAGTATTAACCCCATATGATTCTATAATTTCATGGTAATTCATGTATTGGTTATTTTTATTTTTTAGATCCTGTAGAAAATAAATATTTTTTTGTATGTAATTGTTATAGTGGATTGGCTTGCTATCAACTTTGATGTTACTATTTTGCCAGATACATATAGAGTTCAACTCTTCTATAGAGGTAATTTTTTGTTTATCTTGTAATTGTAACCAGCATTGCAGGGTGTCTTTCCAAAAGGGGTTATTTATCTTTTTTAATTTTATTTTTATGTAGTTGTTGCCATATTTGATCAAATCATACACAGTACAATTTGTGATTTGTTCAAACAGTCTTGTCCAGATATTACCCTGATGGATGAGTCTATGGATCCATGATAATTTCATTAATGTATTAAAGATTTCTATATTGATCATTTTTAGCCCTCCGCATTTGTAGTCCTGGCATAATATTAAACGTTTAATTCTGTCGGGTTTATTGTCCCAGATGAAGCAATAAAATTTTGAGTTGAGATTTTTCAGGTATTCTTTGGAGGGACTGGGTAGTGAGATTAATAGATGAGTTATTTTGGGTAGGATTAGTGTTTTAATTACTGTTATTTTTCCCATTACAGTTAGTCGACGACTTTTCCAAGATTTGAGAAGATTATTAATTTCAGGTAATTTATTTTCATAATTTCTAGTGATTACTGAATGGTCTGTTGTAGAAAAATTTATTCCTAAAAGATTAAAAGTAGTTGATCCCCAATCTAGCTTCCAGCGTGAATGATGGAAAACTTCTTGGGAGAACTTCTTGGAGCCTAGCCAGACTACTTTTGTTTTAAGGAGGTTAATTTTTAGTCCAGAGACTGAAGCGAAGAGATCTAAAGTTTTCATTGTATTTTCAAGAGATGATTGTGATCCATCGAGGATGAAAGTTGTATCATCTGCGTACTGGGTAATGAGATATTCTTCGCCGCCTATATGTAATCCTTTTATTTCTTTTGTGTTTTTAACTAGGATTGTGAGGAGTTGGACGCAGATGATGAAAATGTACGGCGACAGTGGATCACCTTGTCTACATCCTCGACCTAGTGTGATTGGTTCTGACAAGAAGCCATTTTGTTATAGATACAGTTAATAAATAGGAATACTTCCCTTCATTCTCCGTTTAAAATGTCGTACATAAGATCGATAGCCCAACACTTTTATATCGAATTCCAACTGTCAAGGGATCTTTTACCTGCACGCCAATGTGTACACGGGACCTCGGCTTTTCATCCCATCCAAACGACTAGACAGCTGTTCTTGTCAAGCCCTCCACCCTGCATCACTGACATTTGGGAATCACGCCGGAAAATCTGGATGAACTTTTCGACCAATGCAGGGATCGAACTCCCGACTTCCAGGCTAGCGAGCCAGTGTCGTTACCCAATTAGCCACCGCGGTCCCCTCGAATGATGAAATAACGTTAGCTTTGATCAGATATGATTGTTCATGAAAGGGTCTAAACATGGTGTTATAGGAATAAGATTTGGACGTGATGCAAATCTTTTAGTAACTGCAGAGCCAGTTTATCACATCTGTGCATTGAAGACACGTGTAGCACCATGGGCCTTTCTGTCTGACGTGGAGAGCAGGCCATTGTCAAAACCGGCCGCCACGTCCTACGTATGACCCATGCATCTTTTCTTACATATTTTAGTAGCCTTGTGATCGTCTAGAATTTGACTCTGGATGTCTTTGCTTCTCCTTCACGCTATGTATTACTCTTACTGCTTTCTTAAGACGTTTGTCTTACAAGGAATATTAACACTGCAACAGTTCGTTTTTACGTTTTATATATATCAAGCTGGATACATACAAACATAGTATAGATTGCAATACTAAAGTCGTTATCAAACACTAGCCAACCAAACTCGCTGGCCCAGTTTGCTTATAGAACGTGCTACATATGTCCCCTTCTGGAATCAAGCTGTTGTCTAGGCACTCAGGTGGTAATCCCTCTGAAATCTAATGAGTCTGGATATCATGCACGGTGGTGCATGTTCATGACCCTAAACCTGTGTAATTAACGATATGGTTGGTTAAATTAAATGACGCAATAGGTAAATTGGCTATCAGATGTATTTTGTTGAGAGATAGAACCAGTTTATTATGGTTCTATAACCCTATTTTTACATAACAATATGTCATTTGTTCACTCAATTTGATTTAAGTATTTTAAGTAGATATATGTGAATATGTTTTGTGACAGAATTGGTTCTTTAATCAGGTTTTTGTATGACAACACTGGTATATACTTCAAATAATGTTTTTATTCTGCTTTAGAACAAACTTATATGAAGGGAATCATGCTTAGCTTGGCTTAACACGAGTGTGCTAACTCCAGAAGCTCTCGTCTCGTCTCGTCGCGTGCCAAGGCGCCCATGGCCTTCGCTCAGTCCTGGCCGGACCTAACTCTTAGCCCTGACTGGACCCCACTGAAGATTCGTTTCTGTTCTGAGTTTATAAACGTATTCAAGACAAAGGAGCTCATTAGACACCTGTCTAATGTATCAAGCATCATATCAGGTTTAACATTCAATATAGTTTATCAGACAAAGAAAGTTAGATAAGACATGCCAACAACAAGTTAAAAGTTACACAATGACATAAGGAATGCTACCAAGATCTCCAGCCGGGTGTTGATAGCAAGAGGTGTATGTTACATGACGCTTCTATGACACATGTCATTGTGTAATAGTTTGAACCTCACAACTTGCCAAAACAATGGTTAATATCATATAATGCCATCATAAATTTCACGAGCACACATTCTACTAAAAGTGTTACATACGAAGCCTGCACGTATAAACTGTTCACTGAAGGGCCTGTTTATCACATCTGTGCATTGAGGGCACGAGTCTGAACGTTTAAATTGTCCACTGGAGATGTACGAAGTGCTCCTAAACTGATTCTACGTCATTGATTGTGTATGGTGTCGGTCTCTTTGCAGTAAGATTAGCGGGTGAATGCATATAAATCGGCAGCCCGGGGCGCTTTGGTCAAACGAGCAAGGTACCAATATATGGGTAATGGACCGTTTACTGTGTAACCTAACATTTTCAGGTATGGATGTATGCAGGGGTCCAATTACTGCCCCAAAATAGCCTGGATCAGACATTGGGGGTACCACATGGAACTAAGTTTAAAATAACAGGAACATCTCACTAAGTACAGAACAGACTCCGAACAACTAGACAGCTGTCCTTGTCAGACGATCTGTCCGGCATCACTGACAAGGTAAAACCACGCCAGAAAATCTGGAGGCGGCGTCTACCCACTTAGCCACGTGATCCCACTTAAAGTGAACAATTTTAACTCTATTGAGTATGCAATTCCGAATAACCGACACGAGGGTTTCGAATTGATCCATGTCAAACAAAGTCCGAATACCTGACACGAGACCTTTGAATTGATCCATGTCAAACAAATTCCGAATACCTGACACGAGAGTTTCGAATTGATCCATGCCAGACACATTTTCCTTAAGAATTAATGCATTTAATAGCGTTACTGCCGTTGGTGTGATTGCCAAATTTTTAAACTAAATAATTCCCTCCCATAGTTATTAAATCCGTTGAAAATCTAGATGATCTGATGACATCGGGAGTTAAAGGAGCTAAATCGCTAACATTTGGGACCTCGAAATTGACACAAGTGGGTCGCAACACATATAATATTCTAATATGACTGTATATAAACTGATTTACATTCAATGGTTTCCGGGGTTTTTTTTCAAATCAGTTATGTTCCTCTATACTAGTAAACACAGTCTCGATTATCAAGTTATTAATTAAATCATTAATTGTCAATCGTTTTTAAATCCGTTGAAAATCTAGGTCATCCGATGGCATCGGGAATTAATTAAAGTCTTGTCGTGTTACTAAATGTCTAATTAATAATTTATTTTAAGACCTAAAGAAAAGCCTGCGTTAGGCAGATTTAGTTCTTGATAAATTCATCTTTAAATACAAGAAACTAACTGAGATGCAGATAAAAAGTGTTATCGTCATTAAAACATGCATTATGCAAGAGCTAAATCAACATATTGAAAGTCTTTATTTAAGCTTTAGATGTTATAGAAATAATTAATTAGACCTTTATTTAGACAACAAGCACAAAATCAACTCGGTAGACCCACGGATGGCTTGGATACAGCTCGGATGTAAACAGTCGTCCTTCTAAAATTAAATCAGAAATGGCTGACCAAGATAACGTTTACTGTTACTTGATGACGTGCGCTACCGGAAACTAGTGATGAAAGGCCTGTCAAACTAGAGTACTATTGCTATTGAGCACGTTACTGGATAACCAAGAATATGTGGGTGGAGTTATCGTCTGTCAATCAAACGATCGACAATTGTCGTTGAAGGTGTAGACGCAGTTTGTACCCATTTCTTGTCCAAACTTCCAACACTGATAACTCCGTTCAGAATAAAATAATTTGACTGGAATTTTCAATATTTTCTTTTTTTATCATCTGTTTTTGAATTATTATAGCAAGAATGGCCAACTCTTTATTAAACTCTTAACTAATGTATCTTTAAAGTAAAATGATATATGATGTGTATTGTTCAAATGCGTTCTGCTCTGAATCTTCGTACATATTATATGCATTTGAATAATGGAGTAATGTCATCCCGCAGGATTGATATTTTGTTGTTTTGAATTGGGGACCAAGCTACCGAAAAATGTCGGGGTTCACATTTTCCGACGCCATGACCCTCTGGGAGGGGTTTTGTAATACAATAGCATTTCGGTTCTAAATCTTCCGACCCTTGACCAATCTGGGAGGGGCCTTTTTGAAATCCGGACCATTGCTATCTCTGACAACAATGGTTAGATTTGCATAATCTGAAGTTCATTTTGGGGTTCCTGTGACGTTATCAATTTTTGTGTAGTTCGCATACGAGACGCGGCATACGAACACGGTAGCACCTACCATACAGTTTATATCATTGAAAAACATCGCCCAAATGGTGAAAATCGTAACTCATATATACCCGACGCGAAAATCAGCCCAAACTTTGAAACTACATTGACGCAACGTATCCGTATCGGGTTGGACAAATTCCGCTTACCAAAAGTCTCTAATATTTTTACAATAAACAGCGTCGAATTAAAAACATTTGTTGTGTTATTATTCAAAGTGTGTTGGATACCAAAGTTATTCTTTGTTCAGTTGAACAACACGTGGTCTTATGGGGCTCGTAGTCTAAACACATAAACACAACAACAAAGAAGGGATTTTATTTCACTTTTCTCTATTCAAAAACTCTCCACCATTTCTATTAATCACACGGTCAATAAATTCAATAGAATATTTCTATATTGGGTTTAATACAATAATCTTTTATGATATTATTTCACTAATAAAGTGACTCATAATCTTAACCTTGCTTTGGTTATACGTGACGAATTGCATGTTGAATACATGACAGTACTTGTGTATATTGTCAATAGCTAGTCACGAGGACTATTACACAATATGAGGACGAATCTGACATCCGGATAGATAATCCATGTAATTTAATGTAATAATACTCAAATATAAATTAACGTGACGTCGACATTAATTCTACTCGAGATAAACATTGAATTATGTTTTTGAAAACAAATTTAGCCAAGGTTTGTGGAACGACGTCAGATAAATGATAAACACTAGTGGTTGACTCAAAGTAGCATAACTCCGACACCGGAAGTGCTACGCCATCGCTTTCAGACCTATATTACTCCTCGTCCGAGCTACCCCTTTACACAAAATTCCAGCCTCCTGGCAACCCTAGTATAGCCGTCAACCCCGAATAGACAGACAGACGACAGTCACAAATATAGATACCAGGCTTTAAAATCTGTCTACCACTCATATTAATCGTACACACTGAACATCAGGACTTCCTCAGCTCTTGCAACGTGTTTAAAAAATACTGGTGGACATTTTGTGTGTTACACGCGAACTGATTTTCATACGACTCTAAACTAATTATCGGTCATTCTTGGGTTTAAGATTATTCGTATATTACATACAATACATATAACTGTTTCCTCAGTCCTGGCAATGTATTTCAAAACAATTGGTGGACTCTATTATCTCTCACAATTAACGCTGTAGGTGTTGTCATATCTGCAAGAGTTCAAGGTCTTCACACCTGGCAATGACCCTTCTAATTTTCCCTCCAGGCACCACCTACCAAATGGTACAACATTAGACTAAAGTTTGTCATTTGAATACAGACAATAAAAACGGTAACAATTCGTTTAAATTTTATGGTTAGTTGAGAATATGTTATAACCTGTTAACGATCAAATACTACTACTTCCGCCATTACCGGTACCAGCAGCAGTTTACTGACTTATTGCTTGCTATTTGCAAAAGAACACGGCTCTAAAACATAAAAGCATCGACATCTAATTCGTGTTTTTAATTTCCAATATCATGGGTAATATTGAGTTAGAGGTTTGACCCCTTTAAAAGTTTCTCTAAATGACTGTACTTTGAAGGGTACTGACAAAAAGGCGACCTTGTCCGTCCTTTGGGGGATTAGCAGGGCCCACAGAAAACGTGCAGTTCTGAGCAACATACGAGAATCAATACGCATTGAAAATAACGTCTTATGGGTTTAACTCATTCAAATATTCTCTATAATCTGCTCGCGTTATCATTCCTATACAGTTAGTAATCATTTTATTTCGAGTCTAACATGCACCCACCCCGCGAATTTATATTTGGTATTCACTTGCTCGAACCTGTCTTTCTTCCCATAACACATTGTCACAATAATGTAATGAAAGCTGTGCGTATAAAATATAACTTTAATTCATAATTTTGAATTGAACGAGTTTGTAAAGAATACATTTTAATGGCTATTTATGGGTTATACAGATATTGTGTATTGTAGCTTGCATATTCTAACAAATACATTTTGACTATGGGGGTTGAAAGGTTATCCTTTAATGATTTTAGTTGGACTGAATTGAAATGTATAAAGTCTTACACTTAACTGTTATTCAACCAGAGGACTGAAGACACGGCACACAAGTGGGCTGGTTATGCATGTTTGATCGCGTTGTAAAAGTCAGACTTCAACTTATTGGAAAGGTAAGAATTTCGGCAAATTTAATTATTTCTAATGAAATGAAACCGGACAGACTGTAATAGAACCAGAACTGGAATCGGACAGACTGGTTTTGTAACAGAAGGGACTCCCAACAAATTTAGACAGTAAAATAGACCATTAATTATTTTAATTCGTCCCAGGTCTATTAGTAATTTTAATTCCATCTATTACACAGGAAAAAAATTCTGAATTGATTCATATTTAAATCTTCAGTTCATTTGCACCATTTATTGATAACCAATTCTAAACGGCGGGCACTGGGACACGGACTGAAGAGGGGTGGGGGCTGGAGTACGCTCAGAATTCTAGAGCAAGGAATTAAGGCGAGTGCCACAATCTCTCTTTTAAACATGTCGGATGAAATTTAAAATTTGCTGACGCATTGCTGTAATCGGAATGACTTCCAAAAGTTTCAGAATATGGATCAAGCCGTTTAAAAACGGAACGGAAGAGAAAATGAAATCAAAATGGCGGGAAAGAATTTAAAAAAAAGGCAGGAAAATATCGAAAATTAAATAAGATAACCTTTGAATCAGATTGACCACAGATGTTCGAATATTTAGAATAAAATTGAAAATTTCGAAAATCAAAGACATAAATTGTCCTGTAAACAACATTGTCGGCACATAAAAATTTGACCTTGATCCCGGATATCCTGAAATGTATTAATTTCAGTAATTGGAGACGCATAGAACATATTACAGCCTATTTTGTTGATTTTCACGTCCGTTTAAGTGGATTTTTCACCGGTTTTTCATATTCAATTCAAAATGGAGACCATCATTTGACCGAAATCAAAATTCTGCTCTGAACGTTTTTCAGGCATTCCTTAAAGGACTCAGACAATGTAACTCCCATGTCTGTAAGTGAAATATCGCAACAGCCTGAGTGATTTTTAATATTTCAAGATTGTTGCACTTCCGGTTGAACGATACAATTCATGTTTTGTGTACGCATCAGTAATGTACGAACTGGTACAGGAAAATTTGATCCTTATTTTTTCGAAAAGGGGGGGGGGGGATAACTTTGAAAATTTCTAATGACATCGTTGAAGCTGGAGCTACCAGATCTACTTAATTCCTAATTTCATGAAAATTTTACCAATATTCAAGAAGTTGTCATGTTCGTTTTACTTCCGGGAAGAGATGATGATGACATAATATTTGAATATGGATATTTCACATTTCAAGATGGTGGTACTTCCGGATTGAGCTACAAACTCCATTTTTTGCGTACATATCAGTAGTTCGTAGCTAGTACAGAAAAGAAAAAACCGAGTTGATCCGACCTATTGTTCGTCGATATTTTTTTTTTTTTTGAAAACTTTGATCCTTAATATCCACAAGGGGAGACAAGTTAGAAGGTTTCTCATGGCATCTTTCAAGTCGCATCTGTATGATCTACTTACCTTCGACATTTCATGAAAAAATCGGGTATCTATTAAAGAAGTTGTCAAATTGGTCTTAGCTTCAGGAACAAAATCACAGCGACGAATTTTCGAAAATCTGAAACTGCAGAAAAAATAAATAGTGAAATCGGTCAAAAAACCACAAAGTTACGAGTATACATTGTAAGTTTTTTTTTCATTCGTAACATTCGGTGTATATCGAATTCGTAAAACGTTTTGGAAATGGTGTCACCGTCCATTCTGGGTGGGGGGGGTGTAGGTCAAAGTTCCATAAAGATCCCATTGTTAGATTCTGAGATATATAAGATTTATGGGAACATACATAACAGTTTAAATATTGCTTAAAAACAAAGAGTAAGCCCAAAAAACAAAACATTTTATTCATTTACCAATTGGTAAACGACACATACACGTAGCTAAAGACGTTGAGACATACTGATGTGTTTGTTTTTAGCACGGGACAATAAGTGTGCTGTATCTTCTAAATTAAATAGGTAAATATTCTATTTGACAAGGCATATGTGGCGAGTGGGTAATCACACACTTCCTCGTGTACTACACCTGCCAATAATAATTACGTTTCAATTTAAACAAATAATAATAATAAACTAAAGCATAATTTCATTTGTCAGATCCAAGTGGAGATTGCATGGTACTAACCATGTTTCTGGCATGGCATTTATATCTATGTACACGAAACACAAATCGCCGCCAGGATGGATCAGAATCAGAAAACCAGGCTGTGGACACCGAAACAGATAACATCAACCTGAATAGCTCAAGAGATAAAGGAAGTGGCGTAATAAACGGTAAGTGCATATAGTCAGGTTCGAATTATCCTTCTTGTGGTCCTTAGAAAAAACTCATCAGTTGATCCACCAGTCGAAGACCACAGTCGGCCTATACTGTTTGCACACCGAGTCATACGCCGAGTCATATACTCATTGTACATGGACTTATCGCTTTTAAATATATTATTTAGATGAAATTCCCCAGTGTGCACTTAAAACAGGGTTATACACTGCACGCTGTACAACAAATTACTTTCAGTGGGCTCAAAATACCCATTAACACCAACACCTATACCCTATTAGTAAATTGTGACCTACATGTAGTATGGAAACAGGATTAGGTGTCCATACGGAGCCCCTTAAGTGCACGATTCCACTCTTATATAATTTTTTCGTACATGATTCCACTCTTATATAATTATTTCGTTTAAACGAACTATTAATTCGTTTAAACGAAATATTAATTCGTTTAAACGAAATATTAATTCGTTTAAACGAAATATTAATTCGTTTAAACGAAATATTAATTCGTTTAAACGAAATATTAATTCGTTTAAACGAAATATTAATTCGTTTAAACGAAATATTAATTCGTTTAAACGAAATATTAATTCATTATAACTAAATAATTAATTCTTTATAACGAAATAATTAATTCGTTTAAACGAAATAATTAATTCATTTTAACGAAATAATGAATTCGTTTTAACGAAATAATTAATTAGTTATAACGAAATAATAATTCGTTTAAACGAAATATTATTTCGTTATAACGAAATATTATATCGTTATAACGAAATATTATATCGTTATAACGAAATATTATATCGTTATAACGAAATATTATATCGTTATAACGAAATATTATATCGTTATAACGAAATATTATTTCGTTTAAACGAATTATTATTTCGTTTAAACGAATTAATTAGTTATTTCGTTTAACGAAATAATTAATTAGTTATAACGAAATAATAATTCGTTTAAACGAAATATTATTTCGTTATAACGAAATATTATATCGTTATAACGAAATATTATATCGTTATAACGAAATATTATATCGTTATAACGAAATATTATATCGTTATAACGAAATATTATATCGTTATAACGAAATATTATATCGTTATAACGAAATATTATTTCGTTTAAACGAATTATTATTTCGTTTAAACGAATTAATTAGTTATTTCGTTTTAACGAATTAGTTATTTCGTTTTAACGAATTAGTTATTTCGTTTTAACGAATTAATTATTTCGTTTAAACGAATTAATTATTTCGTTATAACGAATTAACATTTCGTTATAACGAATAATTATTTCGTTATAACGAATTATTATTTCGTTATAACGAATTAATTATTTCGTTTTAACGAATTAATTATTTCGTTTTAACGAATTAAATATTTCGTTATAACGAATTAATTATTTCGTTATAACGAATTAATATTTCGTTTAAACGAATTAATATTTCGTTTAAACGAAATAATTAATTCGTTAAAACGAAATTCGAGGTCCCGTGTACAGATTGGCGTGCGCAACAAAGATCCCTTGGTAGCTGCAATTTCATATAAGAGTAGGCTGTAGCGATTTTGTTTGGGCAAAACATCCCCCAAAGCACAATATTTGGCGTATGCCCATCTTCAATAGCCCAGTCAAACTCAAAGCAGAACAGTCGGACGTTTAAGCCCATTTCATAAGGGTATACACCCTATCGATTTGTTAGTGTTACGTGACTTGCCGTTCCAGCGAAATGAAAGTTGGGTGGTCTAGTGGTGCGCCATTGGGTCAAGGGGCGTTGTATCGGTTGACTGCATGTACGTGACAAGAAGTATGACTGCTTGTACATCCTCGTGCGTCTTCAGTTTCATCCCATTGCTAAATACCCCTACGCGAAAGCGGATTACATGTGTTAGTCCCGAAATGACCTAGTTTGTGTCTCTGTTCCAATATTACCGACTCAAACCCACCGCAAATTGATAAAGTTTTTGTTTTTGGGGTTTTTTTTAACATCTTTTATTTTCAAATTTGGTGTTTTGAGCATTTGGGTGTACACTGGACTTCGTTTGTTCGTCCAGTCCAAACTTGACAGCTTTCCTTTTCAGGCCCTCCGTCCTGCACCACTGACAAAACCAGATGAACTTTCTTGACAGCTCTCCTTGTCAAGCCCTCCGTCCTGCATCACTGATAAAAACCAGATGAACTTTTTCCGCCAACACCGGGAACGTACCAGCGACCTCTAAAGCTTGTGAACCCAATGGTTAATTCCCTAAAATATATGTTAAAAACTATAGGGTTCACAGGGTTTTCGTAAGGGGGATAATGTTTGGGAACTGGGTCTCTGGAGAAGTAGGTAGCGGAAACGATATGATCCGTTCTCTCATTAACCCCAATGCTTCACACCAATATATGAAGAAAAAAAACTGATTTGAAGTGTATCCTCACAATAGGGGGAGGAGGAACCCGGGCCATCTCTTTATGCCACCAATGCTTCATAGACTCAATATCCGTCACATGATCCCCATTACGAAAACCTATGAAGAGAAAAAACTGATTTAAAGTGTATCTTCAGAATAGGGGGAGGAGGAACCCGGGCCATATCTTTATGTCACCAATGCTTCATAGAGTTCATACCAATCACATAATCCCCAGTACGAAAACAGTGTAAACATGAGGTCTGTTATTGGGTCAAGTGCCGTTATTTCAATTAACCGCCTCTACGCGACAAGCAGCGGGATCGCTTGTCCAACCTCGTGGATTCTCCCCGGGCCCACTGCTACATATCCTTAAGCGCAAACGAATTATTGAGATAAAAATGAACCACGTGTATATCCCGTATATCGATAACGATAGAGATCACGATTGTTTTTTTTAATTTTTTTTTTCAACTTCGTTGTTTGGAGCATTGGGGTTAGTCGACGTGTTAAATCGACATTAATTAATTCGATTAATCGAAACGATTAATTCGTTTAAACGAAACGATTAATTCGTTTAAACGAAATAATTAATTCGTTTAAACGAAATAATTAATTCGTTATAGCGAAATATGAATTCGTTATAACGAAATATTAATTCGTTATAACGAAATAATTAATTCGTTATAACGAAATAATTAATTCGTTAAAACGAAATAATTAATTCGTTAAAACTAAATAATTAATTCGTTAAAACGAAATAATTAATTCGTTATAACGAAATAATTAATTCGTTAAAACGAAATAATTAATTCGTTAAAACGAAATAATTAATTCGTTTAAACGAAATAATTAATTCGTTTTAACGAAATAATTGATTCGTTATAACGAAATAATAATTCGTTTAAACGAAATATTAATTCGTTATAACGAAATATTAATTCGTTAAAACGAAATAATTAATTCGTTAAAACGAAATAATTAATTCGTTACAACGAAATAACTAATTCGTTTAAACGAAATAATTAATTCGTTATAACGAAATATTAATTCGTTTAAACGAAATAATATTTCGTTTAAACGAAATAATATTTCGTTATAACGATATAATTAATATTTCGTTATAACGATATAATTAATATTTCGTTATAACGAATTAATTATTTCGTTATAACGAATTAATTATTTCGTTATAACGAATTAATATTTCGTTTAAACAAATTAATATTTCGTTTAAACGAATTAATATTTCGTTTAAACGAAATAATTATATAAGAGTGGAATCATGTACGAAATATTAATTCGTTATAACGAAATAATTAATTCGTTTAAACGAAATAATAATTCGTTTAAACGAAATAATATTTCGTTATAACGATATAATATTTCGTTATAACGAATTAATATTTCGTTTAAACAAATTAATATTTCGTTTAAACGAATTAATATTTCGTTTAAACGAAATAATTATATAAGAGTGGAATCATGTACGAAAAAATTATATAAGAGTGGAATCGTGCACTTAAGGGGCTCCGTATGTCCAGTTTATTTTGAAGATTCTAATATATAGTCACAACTAATGTGGGTTATATAAATGACAACATATACTCTGAATTATAAAAGCCCATATACTTCACCATAAATGTTATAGTTGTTTAATTTAGATAATATGAGTATCGGTTTGCGGGTTCAAGATTTAGTTCTGTGGTGTAAATAGCTTTAATTCTCTCTAAACAGAAAATGACTCTTGGCACCAAGACGTTTTACTTATGATCCAAGATGAACTGAATCGTGAAATGGTAACACTGAAACGTGGGCTGGAAGAAGTTTCATTGATAATTCAACAATTTAAAGATGAGAAAAGGGAAACTGATCGTTGGCTTAAAGACATTGACCAAAGAGTTATGAAGTTGGAGGCAGCTAGTAATCAAGGGAAACAGGTCGACTGTCCCGCATCTGATAAAATACTAGGTAATATCAATCACCCAGCCCCGAATTGATAATGAACTACGCTATAATAACTAAGAATCAGACCCTGTTTCACAAAGCATTCTCAAGACTTAAGTTAAGAATTTACTCAACTTTCAATTACTGTTTATAAGAAATGTCTTTCATCTAGAAACACAAAACTTTTCACATAGTTTCTTATTCATGTATTTGATACAGGGCTATATTTTAGTTAAAATAATGCGAACAATATTGAATAAATCCTTAACTTAAGTCTGAGGATGCTTCGTGAACTCGAGGCCTGATAATACTTTTTACATGTGATCTGTTTAAAACCCGAATAGTCAACCACATAAATGTTCATAAACCTTTTTCTTACAACAGTTATTGTTCAAGTACAAATAGATGGTGCCAAACCAATAATGACCAACGAATATCATTTTTTAATTTTGTTTTTTGAATCAGCTAATATAGTTTTATTCACATGAAATAAAATTATTGCAACTTATCTTATATAGAACGGACTCTTTGATACTGATTAATCAAGTTGTTATTTTCTCAGAACAATCAATTTCAAATGTAGTTTGTTTATAATATTTCCAGAAAAGGACTTCTCTTCTCAAAAAGATGAAAGATGGCATAAAGAACGTGAAAGCATGATTCAACAATTCAAAGATGAAAGGGAAAGTGAAATTGCTAAACTGAAACGACTAATAGAAAGCAAGAAAACCGAGAGACAATGTGAACCTACGGATAAAATCGAGAAACTCAATGACAACATTAAAGATATGGATAGAAGAATTATGAAGTTGGAGTCATCGGGTAGTTCAAGGAAACAGACCAAAGATTCTACGTCTATTAAAATACAAGGTAAGGCGAGACAACAGCATTAAAGAGATCGGATTGTTTGTTGTTTATTTCCAGACTTGTTCCAACATTTAAACTATTTAGATATAAATTAGACGAAATTAACGATTCGGCTTAAAGGGAAAAAACTCTCTACTCTTCTACACGATACTCAAGAGTTAAGCCCTTTAAACTATACGGTCCGCTGTGATTACGAACAAACGATTCCAAACATTGTGTATAACGCAAACCTTCAGGTCTGGACTAATACAGAATTTCTAGCTGTGTATATAGCAACAGCACTCGGATCCTTAAACCACCGGAGGTACGAAAAAGGTGTTCTACTCTGTAAAGAATTGGGGTTTTACCCCAAGACACAACGAACGGGATCCTTAAGTGATCATCCTGACGGTTATTGGTAGTCGGGCGTCTGTGAATCGATATCGGGTGCTTGATTGCATCCCTGAACCTAGGTCGGAAATGCGGCGGACCCTAGGGCCCGATTGACAGTCAAACCTTAATTTACGTACCACACCTTAATGAACGGATCCTTAAACGGATGCGTTAGGGCTAAATGGATTTGCGTGTTTTGTTTGTCATGTTTTTTTTAATTACATGGACATATTCAAAACTTCGTGTTTTGTTCGTCATGGTATTTTATATCCCTCTTAAAACAATTGGTCCGATCTTTTGATTACATGGACGTATGTCAGTTCGAGGGTATCTAGCACATCCAGAATGAGGCTGCGTAAATCAAGTTTTAAGACTAATAATGTGACCTTTCTTTCCTTATCAGAAAAACAACATGGGAAAATGCTCGAAAAGGACTTTGAAAAGATACAGACCAATTTCATCTTCCTAATTGAGAATATACAAGATCCTACACGTCTGTGTCACTCGTTGTTTTCACGTGGGGTTTTTGATATCAATGATGTCAGAAAAATTAAGAGATGTCTACAAAATGAAAGCCCCCGAGATGCAACAGAAACACTTCTTTTCGTTTTACTTGATTCTGGTAGAAATGCTTACCAACCGTTTTTAGAGTGTTTAGCTGAAGAGGGATATAATCAAGTTATTGAAAGGCTTCAACAAACTCCAGGTAAGCTAATCATATCATCATAGTGTTTTTAACTGGGTTTCCCTTTGATGTGATCATAGTATAAGAGTGTGTGTGTATGCGGGGGGGGGGGGGGGGGGTAGAGCGTCTGCGCTGTATCATAAGGTATCTTATTCATATGGCGTGGTATCGATTCCCCGGTTGTACGTGACAAGGAGTAGGGTTGCCTGTCCAACCTGGTGGTTTTTTACCTCCCTCTGTTAGTCCCAAAATGACCTAGTTTGTGTCGTTAAAACCCCACGACTCTCCCTCTCTCTGGTATGATTCAGATGATGATGGTAGTTGGTCTGTTGGGCTGAGTTTAAATACTTGTACGGCCTTGACCAAACTGAGCAGATGGACCCCAAATTTATCGAAATATAGGTCATAGTTGAAGACCGGTGTGGGCCTATACTGATTATACAGCGACCCCATGTTCTAGACCCTATGCTAACTCTACATGACCATTTATGGTTTTAAATGTATTATATAATGAAATGATCAGTGTACACTTGAAACACTGCACACAGCACGGCAAATTAATTTCAGTCGGCTCCCAGATATAGGCAAATAAGGCAACGAGACTGAATCTTACTATACTCGTAGAATATTTTAATGAAACAATCTTAACAAATTTAACAAAAGCAATTAAACTTTCAATTGTTAACGAAATCTACCTTGGGTGTGTATTTCAGGGGAGTCAAGCAATCCACAAAGCGAGGAAGTAAGATTAATAGAAGAAAGGAAGGCACTAATGGAACGGGTGAACGAAAAGGAAAAAAGTCTTCGGGAAGTAATAAAAGAAAAAGAGCACGATCACCAGATGTCAAAGAGAAAAAATGAACGTATTAACAAAGAGCTTGATGAACTAAGAAAAAAGATGGCCAAGATGGAGGATGAAAAACAGATTGAGAAAGATGAGCGGTTACAAGAAATTAGTCGTCTAAGAGCGAGAGAAGATGTTCTTCTAAAGAACCACGAAGAAATAAGAGAAAACCAACGAAGAATCCTCAACCAGATACAGAATTTGGAGTCACGTGTGGAAAATTTAAAAGCAGCAACAATCAGTAGAGAGAATGAATTGCCTAAGCTACAGTCTGATGTTACAAATCTTTTCACGTTACTGCAAAAAACTGCGACGGCAGAAGACGGTAAGTTTTTGTTTGGTTTTTTTTTTTGAATTTAGTCTTCTCAAAACAAATTGGACTCCTTGTTTTGTTATTTGTTTCTACAGTAGTCAATACATGAAGTGGTTTTATAGTACCACTCTCCAACCTCGTGGGTTTTCTCCGATTTCCTCCCATTGCTAAAGACCCCTACCCCAAGCGAATTATTGAAATACAATTAAACCACATGTTAGTCCCAACGGACATACCCATTCAGTGTGCTATGAGGGAAATTGTTCCCAGGCAGCGGCGCTACGGCCTACTCTTATATCGAATTCCAACTGCCAAGGGATCTTTTACGTGCACGCCAATGTGTACACGGGACCTCAGTTTTTTCCGAACGACTAGACAGCTGTCCTTGTCAGGCCCTCCGTCACGCCAATGTGTACACGGGACCTCAGCTTTTCCGAACGACTAGACAGTTGTCCTTGACCGGCCCTCCGTCTTGCATCACTGACAAGGAGAAACTACGCCGGAAAATCTGGATGAACTTTCTCGGCCAATGCAGGGACACCCGACCTCTAGGCTAGCAAGTCAGCGTCTTACCCACTCAGCCACATGATCCCCCTGCATTCTTAATTTTGGATGCTGCTCAATTTCTTGTGCTCGGCAATTCCTCAGAAGCAGACATGCCCTAGTATATTTATTTTAAAATGTCTTATAGAAAGCGCCAATCTGGGAAACAGTGAAAATTTGGAAGATGAAAATTTGGAAACGTTTGGTAAGTTGAATATCACAAACAAACTTGTCCGAAGCTTTGTGCTGATTGTAAAATAGGAGATTATAAATGTCAAGTGGACATTAATTGCCTTTCTGGAACATGTTTCATGAACATCATTCCAATATATTCAAGGTGCATCAATGTACTAAATGATGGGTTGTTTGGTTACTCAATGCATTCACAGGATATCACCACTGACAATGGTCTTGGTATGTTGAGAGAAATGAAATAAAATGGGGGTGTAACGTCCGACTGGGCTAATGTAGACGGACACATGCTATACAGTGTGCTAAGAGGGAAATCTTGGCCAGACAACAGCGCTATGGCCTACTCGTATGTCGAATTCCAATTGATTGCCAAGGGATCTTTTACGAACATACCAATGTATACATGGAATCTCAATTTTTCGTCCAAGCCGAACGAATTGACAGCTTTTCCCCATACGCCACTGACAAGGGGAAATCACGTCGTAAAATCCCGATGGCTTTTCTCGGCTTCTTACCCACATAGCCACCTCCTACAGAACCAACAAGAGGGGGAGGTGGTTGTTTTATGTCACCCTCGTGTTTATCTTATTACCAGTCAAGTTCTTTTAGAGGATATTTTGTCGTGTACACATTGGCATGCACTTAAAGGATCTTTTACAGACCCTAATATCACATATGCCCATTTATAAGGACAGTTGAAATGAAAATAACTTGTAGGCCATAGCGCAGCTTTGTGGGCCAATTTTTTCTCAAAGCATGTTTTACACTTGGAATTCGATATAAGAGTATGCCTTATTGACGCTGTCCGGGAAACATTTTTTTCATAGCACAAGATATGGCGTATACCCGTCTTCATTAGTCCAATCCAAGCAGAACAATAGGACGTTAAACACCATGCGATGGTTGTTTATGTATAGAAATATATTTATGTTTAATTTGTCTCGTTAAAATCACCACGTTTGTCGCCGTGTTTCCCGGCTGGAGCTGACGTACCATAAAACCTTATTTTATTTCATACATTTCCCGGTTGTTTACCATAGAATTATTTTTAGCCTAATAACAAGACATTATGATCTATTTTTAGATGTATGTTACCATGGAAACGGTCAACAACAAATTCATCCAGTTATTAGCTCTGTCCCTGATTTGGGTTCTACGGGTGAAGTAATTCTAGGCTGTAATGTTGACGAAAAACAGGATACCATAACCAAGACAAGGACGAGCTTTCTAAAATTATATGATGCGTGTTTAAAGGGGGATCTAAATAATGTAAAGGATTTAATTGGATCTGGTCATGATATCAATAAGAGGGACATAGTAGGCATGACACCAATATTATATTGCAGCAGGTCACAAATTGAACCCGTTTCTAAAATTAAAATGATACTAGATAAAGGTGGTAATGTAGAGGATAAAGATAAAGACAATAACAATATGTTACACCTAGCCTGTGCATTCGGTCGAATAGATACGGTACAGTTTTTACTAACACAGGGTTTAGACGTTCATAGTAGTGGTTTTAACGGTCGAACACCAATATTGCGGTGTTGTCAATCAGAAATTGAACCCGTGCCTAAAATTAAAATGATTTTAAATAAAGGTGGTAATATAGATGATATGAATACATACAATAACAATATATTACACCTAGCCTGTGCATTCGGTCGTCTAGATACGGTACACTATTTAGTTACACTGGGTTTAGACGTTCATAGTAGTGGTTTTAATGGTCGGACACCAATACTGCAGTGTTGCACATCACCAACTGAACCCGTATCTAAAATTAAACTGATATTAGATAAAGATGGTAATATAGAGGATAAAGATAAAGACAATAACAGTGTGTTACACTTAGCTTGTAGGTGGGGTCGCCTAGAAACTGTAAAGTTTTTACTAACACAGGGTTTAGACGTTCATAGTAGTGGTTTTAATGGTCGAACACCAATACTGCGGTGTTGTCAATCAGAAATTGAACCCGTTTCTAAGATTAAAATGATATTAGATAACAATGGTAATATAGATGATATAGATATAGACAATAACAATATGTTACACCTAGCTTGTAAGCATGGTTGTCTAGAAACTGTACAGTTTTTAGTTGAACTTGGTTTAGACATTCATAGTAGGGGTTTTAATGGTAGAACACCAATACTGCTGTGTTGCCAATCAAAAACTGAACCCGTTTCTAAAATTAAACAGTTGCTAGATAAAGGTGGTAATATAGAGGATAGAGATACAGACAATAACAATATGTTACACATAGCTTGTAGTTTGGGTCGCCTGGAAACTGTACAATTTCTAGTTACACTTGGTTTAGATGTAAAGAGTATAAACAGATACGGTCAAACACCTGTAGATTATTGTAAGTTTCCATCTGTGTCTAAGTCAGACGAAAAGATTAAATTATTAGAAAGAAAGTTAAAATTGTGAGTCGTGTGATATTATTTATCGTTTATTTATGGCATTTAACTCTATTATCATTCTATTCTCCATCTAGTATAGTAGTTGTCTCCCCTTCAAATCATATCTTAATTCGATTTTCCGAGTTAAGGCCACAAATTTTAATACATCCATACTTTTTATATACATGTTAAAAAAGTCAAAGTTTTCTAAACTTTTGTTTAAGAAAAACAAACTTTGCTATAAAGTCACACTGTTCTATAAAAAGGAAAATTGTGTCTGCACATTAAGGAAATTTGACATGAAAAGAAATGATCCAACTGGACTAAAAAAAAATAGGAACGTTGGAGCTTCAGGTTAAATGGTATTATATTATATTCGTTGCTAGGGTTACACTAAACTGATGTATGCCCTGTTTATGGTCAACCCAATTGTCTTAATAAAATTTTCAACACCGAATGGTTCTCATGTTGTAGCGAAAATACTTTCAGTATAAAACTTATTTATTAATTGTAGTATAAGACATTATATATTAATAGCGTTATGTAACAATATTTATTGTAATATAAAACATGATATATTAGAGTGTTGTGTAATAATATTTATTGTATTATAAGAAATTATACTTTCAGTATTAAAGCGGAAATTTCATATTTTCAAAGAAAGTCAAAACATATTTATTTGTTATATTAATATATATAATATAATTTGTTGTAACGAAAATACTTTTAGTATTAAACTTATTTATTAATTGTGTTATAATAATACATTATGTATTAATATTTATTATTATTAGAAAATAAACCTTTCTGTTTGCTTGCTTTGGGCTGAGTAAGTGTGTTTGTGGATGAGGTGGGTTATATATTTATCCCGTTTTATTTATTTCTCCTGGCTATGGAACTAACCCCAATTGTACAATACAATTTTCCTTTGTATTTTTAGTTGACAAACATACGAGCTTTAGCTAGGGGGTGGAATAAAATTACAAATTTTTGAGTTCAAAGTTGACCCCCATTTTAAAACTTGGAGACATAGAAGACATTGAAGAATCAACAAAAAATTTTGAGCTTAAAAGGGTGTAACCCCCCTGTACACCCCCCTTGAAAATATCCGACCTTGATTTCCGGTACTTTTAACGGATTTTACCAATTTCTGTTGTTGTAAGGCGTCATAGGTGTCTCAAAACGTTCGATTTCGATGGGTTTTGAATCTCTGAGTTCATATCTGACGTGAAAACAAACGTAACTTTATCCAAAATGGCGGAAATCCAAGACGGCGGCCAAAATTCCAAGATGGCCGACAAGATTTTATGCTATGCCCTATCAAAATTGAATCTGCTTTCAGAATTTATTTTCTAGACTGCTTTCACGACTTTAACGGTTGTATGATACATTTGGATTATTCAAATTATTATAATGAGAGAGAGAGAGAAATGGGGTTTAACATCCACTCGACACAAACTAGGTCATTTTGGGACTAACATATGGTTTCAATTTTATTTCAATAAATCGCTTGCGCGTAGGGGTTATTATAATGAACTATTATATTCATTATAACGTTTCTTGTGAATCATATAACTGTGAAATTAGTATATACAAAGGCGTTTTGAAATTTGAAATTGTTCCCATGAACAAATTGCAAATAATGTGTATAAAATAGATGTTTGAATTATTTGTCATGTATGACATGTGCTGTAACTCTTTATCATTAGGACGATGTTACTTCAATTCTGAGGGGTCACGGTAGCTGGGGGTGGGGGTTCGATCCCTGCATTGGCCGAGAAAGTTAATCCATATTTATCGGTGTGGTGCCCCCTCGTCAGTGATGCAGGACGGATGGCCTGACAAGGACAGCTGTCTAGTCGTTCGGATGCGACAAAAGCCAAGGTCCCATGTACAAATTAGCGTGCAAGAAAAAGATCCCTTGACAGCTGGAAGTCGATATAAGGAGTAAAAGTTCTGTACGCGAGCGGAGCACTAATTGGTTTGTACATCTTGTTTAACCGTTCTTATTGTTCACCACGCTGGCTTCTAAAACATATGAGGTCCTCTTGCAGGATCTAAATGAAGTTCCTGGATGTGATCACTCCTGCCTTGTTTTTGTTTCAAAATAACGGATCCATAGCACCAGTGTGTAATGTCATAGAAAAAGTGACCAGTCATAATCGCAATGAGGTCATCAAAGTGATCAAAATGATTTTATCAAGATTAACCAACGGTATTCAAAAACAAAATTGTGATATTTTTTGAATTCGGGGGATTCGGGACATGCACTTTAACAAATGGATGCTCAGAAACTGGAAAGGGCCCCGGTACACATAATAGACACTGCGAGAAGTGTTGGTTTCATAAACTACAAATTGAAATCATGGGGTCCATTTGCATCGGTTGGTGAAGTAGGCGACTAAATCATCAACCAAGACATACAAGTATCTAAGTAAAATATGTTGCAGTGGTTGATTTAAACATTCATTGAGCTATGGATCGCCTAGCACCTATCCGGAAAATCTCCATGATAATGGTTTTAAAATTGCTACGATAAATGTTCTTTACATGGAACATTTGAATTTATATTAATGTGTGGTAATGATGTATGTTCCCTCGCAATGGTTACTTGCATAATGCCACATTGACCAGCAGTGAATATTCTCAATGCCGCTACAGTCACCGATAAGGATGACATCGATGCGACTTAATGAGTCCCCAATATTAACTTTCCTATTCAGTGTAAACGGGTAATAAAATGAGTAAAAGGCACCATTCTACCCGAAACAATTACGTCTTATGTAAACAATGCACGCGCCACTGAGCCAATGATTGACGCCGTGTGATGTGATTGCACGTGTTGAAGACAGTCATCTTTTACAGAGATCTTAGAAGACTTTCGTAATTCTCTGTGAAAGAGATTGATAATGAAATGTGAGATATAAAGAGATTTGACATGAAGTTCAGCAAGATCCTATGTATCACATATGTTGATTGATACATGTATCTAAAAATTAGATAACGTCAGAAGACTGATGAAGTCAGAAGAGCATCTTGTGACTGTGATCAAATCCGGAGACACATTTTGACAATAAAATCTTATTCTACGACCCCGAAAACCCTAGAATAGACGTATTACACAACCCATGTTCGGATTTTGTATAAAATTTGTTCGGTCACCTTAGATATTTGGCGGCCATCTTGGAATTTCGCCATTTTGAATATAACTACATAAATAACCACATCGGCAATCAACTACACGACCCAAAAAACATCAATACAGAACAATTGGGTGTACTTACGACTTCTTTTAACGAAACAAAATGGTAAAATCAAATAAAACTACCGAAAATCAGGGTGCGGTACCTTCAGGAGGGGTGTACAGGGGGGTAACCCTCTTTGCACCCCAAAATTTTTTGTTGCTTTTTCAATGTCTTCGATGTCTCCAAGTTTTCCGATGGGGGGCAGACAATTTCAAAATTAATTCCACCCCCTACTTTAGCATAAGATCTATTGGGAACGAGGGGGTGCGGGGGCACTGTACTTTCGTGCTATTATGCCGAGAGCCTTAGAAGAAGTTTGGGCATTGCCGGTCTGGGCCTACCTGTCCGTGACAGGTTGGCCTAAGCTCATTAAAAAAAGTGGGCCTAAGCCATTAGAGAAAAAAGAGAAAAAAAAACAGAAAGAGAAAGAGGGGGGAGGAAAAGAAAGAAGGAAGGAGAGGACAGGACACAGGGCAGGAGAAAGAAAACATAGGAAGCTCTGGTCTGAAATGCTTGGAAAATGGGTTTGCGGTTGTCAATTTTCAAAATTTTCCGGGGATGAGACCCCCCGACCCCTACGCGTATAAAACTGAACCATATATTTGTGGTAGTCCCCCCGCTTTCCATTATCCCAGGTTAGGAGTAGAAGAGTAGGACGTTAAACCCCATTTCATTTCATTTGAGACCCCTACGCGCAAGCGAATTATTGAATTAAAATTAAACCATATATTAGTCCCGAAATGACCTAGTTTGTGTCGAATGGTCGCTCCGAATGATAAAAGAGTACAAAACGTCGAGTCCTGATTTTAAATTTTTTATTGTGTCTTAAGACCATCGCAGACAGGTTAACAGTTTTGGAGGTTTCCGTAAACATTGATTCCCCAGTCAGCAGCCATATCAGCCACCATGCTGCTAATAAATTGTACATAAGTTAGATATTAGAGTGACGTAATTACAACCAGTCGTTTCAATACAAACGATCAAACAATCCATGTAAGATGTGACGTCAACCGTCTGAATAAGTCCAGTAGAATTCGGATTATCTCCCTTTGTCTCAAATGAAGCTTGACGACCTGTAAAATTGAAATCAAATCTTTTCCAACTAAATTGTATGTTACCTTGTATTTACATATTAGCGGCCACAGTGGGTTAGACGTTGGCTCGTTAACCCAAAAGTCTCGCTAGTCTGGGGTCGGGTGTTCGATCCCTGCATTTGCCGAGAAAGTTCATCTGGATTAGGACCGAGGGCCTGATAAATACAGCTGTCTAGTCGTTCGGATAGGACAAAAAATCGAGGTCCCGTGTACACATTGGCGTGTACATAAAAGATCCCTTGGCAGTAGGAAGTTAATGTAAGAGTAGATCATATGGTGTATGTCCGTCTTCATTAGTCCAGCCAAAGCAGAACAGTAGGACGTTAAACCCCATTTCATTTCATATTGGAGCCATGGATGTGTATTTTGTTTCGTGTTTTTATACTATCGATGGCCTACACTACACGAAGATCTGACCGGTTGTACTGGGCAAAACGTCCTTCATATGCAAATCCTCATTTGCCCCGTTGATGCCACAAAATAGGTGCTCAAACCCATTTATCCTTACTCCGTTTCAGTAAAATTCAAAGTAGGGTCTGATATTTAATTTCTCGCTCTTACAAACTCAAAGATGACTACATGTTCATATTGTATCCCTTCTTAGTTGTAAGTCCTAGACATGAATATATACATACCCTGGTTAGATTCGATGAAGTCTGTGCGTTTCATGTACATGAGAGTGTTGGGGCAGTTAAAAGGCAACGTTGTTATCTGTGGTACTTGTGCGCTTTCTGTTCAAAAGAAAATATTTGTAATCATTATTACATTTTATGCATCGCATACAAGGTAAGGTAGAGAGTGGTCAACAAATGTCAGTAGGTGAGTAGGTAAGTTGGGGCATAAAAATAATATATGTCTACGGGGGGGGGGGGAGTAGGAGGGAGGAAGGTGGAGAGCGGTTAAGAAATGTTTACTATGAAGGGGAGTGTGTGGAGTTGGGGGATAGGTAGTGGTCCACAAATGTCTACCAGTGCGTGGGTTGGTAAATTGGAAGCAGACAAAATAATATATGTCCACAGAAGGAAGTGGGATGGGATAAGGAGTAGTCCACAAATGTTGAGGGCAGGGTAAAGGAGGGTGGGGAGTGGACAAGGAAAAAAAAATGTCTACGGAGGAAGCAGAACGTGAAGAAGCTCACCTGTATATTCACAAACGTATGGATACGTTGTATCGCAATGAACTCCCTTCCATCTGAAGTTATTTCCATCGGAAAGACCAAACACGCAAGATTCTCCAATATTTGGCTCCCCAAATCCCCATCCTTGATAGTCGACAATTTCACCATTGTCCCACTGAAAAATCCCAGTACTTCCTGATCTGTAAAGACCTATCCATGCTCCAGTTAGCCTACAGTGAAAAGAAGGTGCCAAGAGAACATAACTATAGAAAATATAACCCAAATAGCTTATCTCAATCTGATGAAAACACAGATTCTATCATCATATGACAGCTTGTGCGATACAATCTCCGATGTGCTTTAATTGACCATACAATTGTTTAATTTAATAAAGGCCCAGCGGCTGGTAAATCTATAGTGGTCAAGTTTGATAATACGCTGGTTGCGTTTACTACTGTGTGGTCAGTTGTCACACATCAACTGTTCTGTAACATTCTATGTAATTATCGTAAGATAGTATTGAGTTCCAGTGTTCAATATCATTAATGGACGTACCATTTTCGGATATAAATCAGACGAGTTTTGGTGGCTCACAGAGAAGGTTTTCTCATATATTTAGTATACCATTGTGTATTTTAGAATAACATGTTGAATGCAGATCAATTTTTATTGCTGTTGACCCAAACTATGTTATACATATATTGAAAGTTTATGAAACCAAAAAGATAATAAATAGTTACTCTACTTACTGTCCACTTATCTGATGAACCATGTTCCCAATAAAATCATTTTTGGTCAGGCTCTCTATCTGAACTAAATTCATTCCATGGAACTGACAACACTTACTGGCATTTTGACGAGTTAACAATGGTTCGTGTACATACACCACATAACCTAAAACTATGTAGTAAAAAAGAAAACTCTGTGAAAGGAAATATAGCCTGTTATGGCCTTGATTCACCTTGGATTCCCCCATTGACATTGATGTTAACTCTAGATTTTACCCCAAATTTAGTCATATTTATTGCAAAATAATAAAGTATTTACAAATACATGTACAAAAAACTCTTTCGCGTAAGAATTACGGGGTTTAATGGTCCTAAATACGAACTGCGCATGTCGACGTGCTAATTTTAGAATATAATAAACAGGTATATAGAGAATCTCCTACAAGTGTTTTTTGATATCAAAAAATATCAACACAAGTTGATAAAGTGAAAAAAACGAGGCTCTGCCGATTTTTTTTTACTTTATCAACGAGTGTTGATATTTTTTGATATCAAAAAACACGAGTTGGAGATTTTATTTATCACCCAATCCTTTCTTACATGCACAAATAAATAAATATAAATCTTTGCTATAGATTTCACTTTTACACATTACAGCGTAGTGATACATCAGTTTTTTGGCAGCAGTTTAGCTGTTGCAAAGTCCCATACTGTATATTGACCCAGTATTTCCTTCAAGGTCAATTAAATAAAAACAGTTTCTTTTTAACAAAAAAAAAGTCACTTTTTATTTAAAATAAGTGGTTTCTTTAAAATAAAAGAAAGTAGTTCCTTTTTGATTGACCAATCAAATTCATGTAAAGCGATATCTCCTAAGGAGATATCGCAGTAGATTATGTAATTTATCATACAAGCGATATCTACTGTCAAATGTGTTATTGGGTGATAAATTCAAATAACCTCTTGATGGATTTTGCGAAATCCAGACGGTTGAAGGTGAAAATGTAAGTACTGTTCCATTTTTCAAGTAACTGATTTCGGTTTACTAACCAAGCAAGTGATGCCTTTATAAATTGCTAATGGTGATATCAAGAGAAACCTCGGCCATGTATTTTTAGATACATCAACTATCAAGGTGCTCTTTCAAGAGAAACCTCGGCCATGTATTTTTAGATGAGCTACATGGGGCAGCATCATTATCTATAGGTCTTTGTCTTTTTAATGAATCAACTATCAAGGTGCTCTATCAATAGAAACCTCGGCCATATAGTTTTAGATACATCAACTATCAAGGTGCTCTATCAATAGAAACTTCGGCCATGTATTTTTAGATGAGCTACACTGGGCAGCATAATCATCTATTGAAAGATTTGTAGAGAATTGCACGTGCGGTGGCTATTCTTAGTATCATAGGCTCCACGGCTGATAATTATCATACTGCGGATGAGCGAGACATCGGTTGAGAAATGAAATGAAATGGGGTTTAACATCCTACTCTTCTGCACCTGACCTGGGCTAATGGAAGACGGGCATACGCCAGGCAGCTGTCCTTGTCAGGCTCCCCTGCTGCATCACTGACAAGGGACATCGGTTGAGATAAGCGTGTACATTCGCCGTGTCAAGACCAATTTTCTGAGAAATATTAAGTGCACGGGTCACCCTACTGGCAATTACAGGAATCCATTTAGTCACCTATAGCAACACCAGAACACACGAAGGGTATAATCTTATCACCCCTACACCCTAAGGGGGCGGGGGCAGGTGGACATGGAACAAAACAGATTGGAAACTTACCTCGAGTTGACAATATGAAACAAAAGACGTAGAAGTAATCCATTATACTTCAGTAGACATCAAAAATTGTGTAGCAAAGAAACAAACATTTCCGATAGATAACGTGTAAATATTTAATATAGCTTTGAGTAATCAATGTATTCATAAAACTTCTGTTTAATTGGATACAAAAAAACACCCATTATTATAAGCTGTTACTTACATCGATATGAGCCCTATTAGTTATAAACCTAACAAAAGATATAATAATTAAAGGAGCTTAATCGCTAATATGTTTGAACCTAGAAATTGACACAAATGGGTCGCAACGCATGTAATAATGTAATATGAATGTGTATAAACTGATTTACATTCAATCGTTTCTGTTTTTACTGTAATTTCTAATCATTTATGTTCGGCAAAATACGCCAGGAATCTCAATCGATTGGTAAGCACTAGCGTCTGATTATTCCGCCGGTATTTATTGCGCATGCTCTCCAGAAAAGAATATGACGTCACCTTTCTTCGAGTCCCTTGTTTCAAATTGCGCCGAGACGCATCATGATACATAATTCGTGTACCAGTGGTAAAATGTTTATTTTGTCTTAAATATTGGATATCAGAAGCCCACCTTTTTCCCAGTAAGACCACAACATCGATATTGGTTTAAATTGGTAAATAATTCGTGTGTTCAATATCAAAGAGTTTGGATGACATTGAGTTAGCTACTTTAATATCACGCTCTTTCTGTAAGACCATAGAACATGTATTCATAGGCGTCGTGTTTAAATCATTACTGCGATTTCTAAGCATTCGTTATCTTCTAAATAATCAATAGCGTCGATACATTCAAACAGACAAATAGTTTCAATAGTAACTGAGATCAAAAGAAATAATTACAAATCTGCAACAAACGTCCAGTTTCTTCTGGGGTGATTAAAATTATCAATCTATTAATAGTCGCACATGTTATTTTTTTCTTACTCTTAATTATTTCATTTACTGTCCTGCTCTAGCCTTCTATATTAGCCCAGTCGGTGTAGAAGTGATGGAGCGTTAAACCCCATCCATTTCATATTAAAAGCTGTCGTGTCTTATGCACTTGCACGCGACTTTCGCTAGTACGTTCGTTACTGGGGGTTTAACGTCCACTTCCACTTTCGCTAGTAAAATAACCCCGCTTTAAATAGAGTGGTGATAGTCGCGATTATCAAGCATGCGTTACTTCATTCGACGTTTAAATTTTTATTAACCAATCCTCTTGTTGACTCCTGGGGAATCACGTGACTAAGTGGGTAAGGCGCTGGCTCGCTAGCCTGGAGGTCGGGTGTTCGATCCCTGCATTGGCCGAGAAAGTGCATCTTTTCCGGACGGAAGGCTTGACAAGGACAGCTGTCTAGTCGTTCGGATGGGACAATAATACCTAGTGCCTTCATTAGCGGCTATATGACAAGTTAAAACATATTCTTTGCCTTCAAATGCTATATCAGATCCTGTTAGTTCTGAGAAAATATAAACATTCACACGATTATGTAGAAGCAAAATATAAGTTTAACATGTAACTAATGTAAAGTATGTCAGAATAAACACTACTTATATTAGAAAGGGGAGCAATGGTGGCTAAGTGAGTAAGGCGCTGGCTCGCTAGTCTAGAGGTAGGGTGTTCGATCCCTGCATTTCCCTTCATTAGCCCCGCATTGTCATATAGATCGAGACAAACCCATATAAACCTACCAGTGTAGTGAATTCGGTGGTGCTGTGAATCACGGTAAATGAAATGAAATGGGGTTTAACTTCCTACTCTTCTGCACCTGACCTGGGCTAATGGAAGACGGGCATACGCCATACAGTGTGCTATGAGGGGAATTTTTCCCGGGCAGTGGCACCACGGCCTACTCTGATATCGAATTCCAACTGCCAAGGGATCTGGTACGTGCACGCCAATGTGTACACGGGACCTTGTTTTTTTCATCCCATCGGAAAATCGAGATGAACTCGGGCAATTGTAATAAAACAATCTGGAGATGTCTAACTAAGAAGACCCAACTCTCCGGGGGTCCGAGGGCAGACCCCCATAGTCCAGGACGGACCGACTTCTCCCTGGGTCTCCCTAAGACCTGACTCTGGTCTCTGATCCCTGATGTCCTCTTACTTGTTGTTCTTGGTGTTTAACGTCCGCTTCCACCGAAGGTGATATCGCAGACAAGTCTTATTTTTCATTTTCATTATCTTAGCGCACGCGCAGGGGTCTTTGCTGTGGGAGGAAACCGGAGTGCCCGGAGGAAACCCACGAGGTTGAGAAGGAGCCCCTATCTCCATGCCACATACGCTCACACCAGGGCTCGAAACCACAGCCGCAAGCCAGAGGTGACCGGCCAGCTAGAGGTCGAAGCGCGGCACTCTAGACCACTAGGCCATCCCAACCCCCCGCTTACTCTCAAAACCAATCTTAAATAACGTAGTGTCATCTCTGCCGCCTGAAACCTGATTGGTTTACAGGTTACATAAACAATTAAACTGATTGGCTAACTCATAGTCACATTGAGTTTGATTGACAGCAAGATAATCCAACATAAGCTAATTACTAGTGTTCGCACCTCTAAACTCTAAAACAACAATGTTAGCACCTGCCATGGATTCTGCCTGATACACGTTTGCACAATTTATGATATCTTACATAATACTATGTCTTAAGTACACGACTGATACAGATGAAAGGCTTGCGGAATTTAGAAGTTTATATAACGCAGGTAATTAACAATGAAACTAATTATTAATGGTCACCCATTCTAACTTTAAACAACTGGTGTCAATATCTGTTGTGCTTAAATCTCATCTCATATAGGTACTCCGAGCATAAGAGTGAGTACCACCTATCAGCTGTTACATAATACTATGCAAGATTAATCTGACTTGTAATTAATCTGTCTATTAGAATGTCAAAAATAAGGAAAGAATGAAAAATATAAAATACTGACATAGATTCAAATACAATATTAAATTTTAGGTCTCAAATGATATTGTATTACACAATGCAGGGATACAACATCCGATGTCGAGGCTAGTGAGCCAGCGTCTTACCCCCCTAGTCACTGCTCTATCCAAAATGTAGTTGTCAAAGTTACAGATTTCTACTCAACTGCCTACATTTCCAAATTAAGTAAAAAAAACCGAAGATGACATAGAACGTCAAGGCTGTCTAATAGGATAGGATGGAATGAACTGTCTAGTTAACAAAGCATTAATTAACTGATATAACTGAATGATTAATATACTGAGAATAAACCATATTCCATGCAAAGTTTGAAAAAGACCACTTGTTATATAAAGAAGCATGCAGATTGAAAACCGCTGGCACTGATAAATAAGATTAGATATGACTTCTGGTCAAAGAAACAAACTGTTTCTTATAGATTATTTTGGTAATGGGCGACCAAAGCACCCACGTCACTATTGGTCGGATATCTTTCCACCTCTTTTCTTACAATTTTACAAAATAAAAAACATAGTCATATATGGCATACAAACGTAGACACGGACTACCCATACACGCGTAGGGTGACTCCAACTAAATAAAAGAAAAACGCAGGTGTGAACTTACCAGTAGACACCGACTGGGATCAAGTGGTTTGTCACATTTTTGTAGTGTGCTGTTCAAAAATTCGCGGCACACTTAGGAAGACTGGTTGTGAACCACTTGCGTAAGTGTAATTTAATGCTGCAGTATTCTGCACTTTTTGTAATTTATCAATAAGCTGTCAAGGTGAACCAACTAAAAGTGGATTAAAGTTATCGAATCGAGAACTGTTTTCTACGCACAACCCAGCTTTTGAAAAGATTTAATGCAGAGCTACAAATACCGAATTTAACATCAAGTCTACGTATAGAGGGATCCAACGTGACGAAAGCATCAGATTAATCTGTATTTTTTTTTAAAAAAAACCATTACGATTCAGTGTTTATCAGAGTAAACTTTAATTTGAGCGTCTTCAATTAATTTATTCACATTGGTTTGTTTTTTTCAAGATTTATAAATCTGTTTATGGATATGTACACCAAGCGGTCACTAAGGCTGGGAGATTGAACAATCTTCGCGAGCTACCTTTCACTAATCGTCGGGTTGCCGGTTAGGGAAAACCTTACATTTTCGTCCTGTATGCACCCCATGGGTGTCTTTTCCGGAATCCAGTAGCCATAATACATAATAAATCGAATACAATTTATACCCCACTGTTTAAAATATTAAATATGCCTGTTCCCTTACATTAGACACCCACAAACACCCTGTACATGCTCCTCATATCGGTTAGTAGTGTCATATACGAGTCATACTATGCTTACATTTTCCATAACACTCCCAAACTACAAATACCCCAAACCAATCACCAAAGACAATGAGTTGAATGATACATACCTACTTGACATTGAGAGAAGTTGAAAATTGACATAAATATAAGACCATATAGAAGCCTGGCCATGGTGTATAAACTAATTAATGATTGTATGATTATTTATATCCTTGTTCTTGATATAGCAACAGGAAACAAGAAATATTTTAATTATCTCTGGTCTACTGTAAAGGTTATTATATCGTGGACTTTGTCATCTTTTCAACCACTCCAGAATCCAACATCGCACTCTTGAAATGGCTGGGGAGAGAGAGAGAGTGAGAGCGAGAGAGAGAGAGTGGAAGAGAGAGAGAGAGGGTAACGCCTACCAGACACAGACTAGGTCATTTCGTGACTAACATATGGTTCAATTTTAATTCAATAATTCGCTTGCGGGCGGGTGTCTTTAGCAGAGGGACCCGAGGACCCGGTTGGACAGGCGGCCCTACTCCTTGTCACGTGCTAGCGGGGATTCGAAATCTTGTGATTTCAAGCGCAAGCGTTAACTATTCGCCCCCACGCCCCGACCCGTAATATTATCTAAACCGTATAATCCTATAGGACGAACCCCCTCGGTGCGATAACGAATCTTGTAAATAACATTGGGGTTTAACGTCCTATTTTGCGGCACCGACTTGACTAATCATGTCGCAATAATAGTAAACACACTAAACAATTCATTTGAATCAACATAATGTGATGTTTGTTTACTTAACACCCCAACCTGATTTAAGTCACAAAGAGTTCATTCTGCAATTATTATTTTGTAAATATTATTATCGGCGCAGTGAAATTATGTTAATCCAGTTCATGTGCCTGGTATTCTAGTATATCCATCCATTAATTTGTTAATATTATATTGTGCCCCCGGATCTAGCGATGTGGCAACTGCCTGCAGCTCATAAAACCATTTTATTTCACGTGTTTTAAGCAATATTTATTCATAAAATATCAAAATATAGCATAGCAATTTAAAGGATATAATATAAAAACAAGCTAGCAGATTATATAAAATAACGTCCTTCATTTTATGATTTTTCAACAATCTATACATAGTAATAGTTGAAGGTACTTGTATGACGAGGACAAATAAATCTAAATAAATAATGCAAATAAATAAATATGATGATTAACAGGCCGTTCGGGGAATCACGGTGGCTAAGTGGGTAAGGCGCTGGCTCGCTAGCCTGGAGGTCGGGTGTTCGATCCCTGCATTGGCCGAGAAAGTTTATCTCAAGATCCCTTGGCAGTTGGAATTCGATATAAGAGTAGACCGTAGCGCCGCTGCCCGGGCAAAATTTCCCTCATAGCACACTGTATGGCGTATGCCCGTATTCCATTAGCTTAGGTTAGGTGCATAAGAGTAGGACGTTAAACCCCATTTCATTTCATTTCATTTAACAGGCCGTTCTCACCCCTACACCATTTGCTTAATTTACATTAATGATTTGCTTGCACTTACTATTAGTGCCATTACACTGTAAAAATTATATGTATAAAAACATGAAATTACTGTAAAATTTTACAAACTGTCCTGTTAGAAAACTATCAGATGTAAAATTACGTAAAAACTGTGTTTATAAACATTTATGTAAAAATTTAACTTTTAACATCCGAGATTGTGTATTTTAACAACATATTAAAGTTAAATAACCAAATAGGTATGTAATCTAACAGATTGGGCATTTTAACAGAATATTCAAGTTAATTTACAAATGGATACACAATCTAGCAATTACTCTGTCGATTGTTTGAGCAATTTCGACGTAATTTTTTTTTAAATAAATATTTTAATTTGTCACTTTGTTTGTCCTATATTTATATATTCTTCCCGAACGTCTCTCAATGTTTGCAGTGTCCCGGTCGCTCTAAGTGTCATTTTTTTTTTTTTTTTAATAGTTATTTGTAATTCCATGCTTGATCAGCTGCTTACTTTGAAAGTATCATTACTATCCTACTAAGACATGAAAATTCATTTTTTCAATTTTATTATCAAAATCTGTAGTTCATTTTTTCAATTTTATTATCAAAATCTGTAGTTCATTTTATATTCTTTATATCAGAAAGGCTGGGGGTGTCTCAGTCCAAGGTGTATGACATGTTTGACACTAGTCTAAAATATTTGTCATAACCCATGGCTGTGATTTTAGTTGCATATCTGTAATATTACAGAATAACTGGTATATTAACGGCAATATTCTGTTAATTCACATAGTTATACTCATGGATAGGGTTAACGCATGCGCGTCGCAGATTTAACTAATGTCGGTGAATGTTTGAATGTGCATTGACGATGCAGGATAAGAACAGTGGAAATCCAACAATAAGATGTGAAGGTAAGTCTTCCTAATAATAATGTATGTGCGAAGGCAAATCTACAGCATAAGAAGATATATAATAGGGCCTACACATAGTGGCCATGATGTATGTTTTATTGTGAATTTGAACTTGGCCATGTAAACAATATTAAAGTGTAAGAAACGCGCTGGTTCAGAGAATATGATGCTGGATTATTAACCATTAGCAAAGAAAGCTTGTTTTGAAACTTCGCCTTCGTGTCAATGGTGCAAGTTCTAATTTGTTCAGCTGGCACTAACAACTGGGGCAATGTGTGTTATTGGCCGTACATGTTAAAGGGACAATCCCGATAAGAACAGAGTCTCAAAAATTGAAGTCCGGGTATTTATGAAATTTATGGACCAAAATATAGTGGCATGGCGTATTTACCTTGTCTCAAAATTTCAGCTCAAAATATTGAGTCGTTTGGACGTGAACGTCCGCTGCCCTTTTGATTTCATTCCTGTATGTCATTGTGCTTTATCATTTCGTTTCAGGTTCAAGGTAACACAATTTGTAAGGAGTGGAAGAGACGGCAGAAAGTAGTAAACCTGGTCTTCAGAACACAAAATTTGAAGCCATTCACGACCCCTTACTCTTAATTTCTGTTAATTTTTAATATTTTTGTACGTTCAGGACACAAAAATTAGATTTACAGAAAATAAATTATTTTTTACAATGATTTTGTTTTATATTTAACCAAAATAATTATGTTAAAAAACAGAAAATCTTCTGGCAGAAGCTCTATTTTAACATGGAATAATTCTGGTTTCTAACAGAATTGTTTCTCACGGTGCAGTTAAATTACCAACAACCTGTTTAAATACAGGTCTACTTTATGCAACGTATGTTAAATTACAGCGTATATGTTATTTAACCTGCAACTGTAAGGGAAGCATAACATACAACGGTTAAATCACCAACTTCAAGTTTAAATACAAATCTATTGTTATTTAACATTGTGATATGTTACATCATTTTATACAGGGTATGTAAAATTACAGGCATTATGTTTTTTAACCTACAATTGTAAGAAACGCTTAACATTGCGTATGTAAAAATACTTACTAATGTAAAATTACGAGAAAAAATGGCAACTTTTCTGCCATGATTTTCCTGTTAAAAAACTTTAAAACTTTTTACAGTGTAACATTATGCTTTGCCAATTTTATGGTTAGATGTGAATTATACATTTTATGATATCATATGAAATACAAACAACAATAATTTAAAAATATTAATTCAACAACATATACTTTAATTGGAATGAAATCTACAACAACTGAAATGTGTTTAAACACCCCCCGAATTCGAAACAGGAAGCGTCCCGGGCCGTATGTAGGATTTTAAAAGTGGGGGTGCAGTTGAGTGGTGGGGCGCCATAGCCTCCTCTTAAGTGATGTAAGAAAATTTGCATCACGGCACCCTTAAAACCGACCAACTCATCAGGTGCCATCAGAGAATCAATGTGTGATCATAATCAAGTGTATTATTTTATAATTGAAAGATTCTCAAATTATTTTTTGGATGGGGGGACGGCATTTATCGGGGCGTCTTATTTTTCTGGGGGTGCAATGTACTACCTACACCCCCGCTAGATACGGCCCTGGAAGCGTTTATCTCATTATGGGCTAATAATACGTAATAAAAGCAATGTTAGATGAAATGAAATAAAATCAGTAATTGAAATATTTACAACCTGATAAAATATCAGGTACGCTTACTCTTCGGGACACATGTCACCACTGATTGCAGTATTTTGCCAATGCCGTTTTTCTTGGACTTTGATCATTGTTATTTGGAATCAGTTCAGAAGTTGTTTACCGCAAACCCGGTTTCTCTTTTTTGGTGATTGTTTTCGCTAGATTGTCTGGACGACATATACAAATAGCTAAAATATACGTAAAGCAAAACAAAAATATCATTAACTAAAAGCTGACGTGAGATATTTTATACATTTGTATATATAGGTATATTGTTTTAAAATATTCTAAGTATGTGCAGCATCATAATCAGCACTAATATACAAATCATTCTCAAGTATTTCCATTTCTGGTTTCGTCTTCACCCCGTTTCCATCCGTCTGATTCTGTGATGCATCATGATCAGCGCTTATATACAGATGATTTTCCATTATTTCCATTTCTGGTTTCGAAGGGGGTGCTTTAATGAATTAAACAAAACAATCTTGATTAAAATCTAAATAATAAGCCAACATAACTAGCATGATTATATCCAATGGTCACTTAAACTCATGAGTACACGAAATCGGATAATCTTGTCAGGGCAGCGACAGAATATCAGTCCAGATATATTTACCAGTCTTAATTTGATAGAGATATCTGGGTTTGGGAAATTATCGCTATCATTCCATTAATCTGTTTACCATTAGCCAATGGTGTTTGACAAGTCGTAATAAAAGTACTGATGCTATGATAATCAGGGGCGGATCCAGTATTTTCATACGGGGGTGGGGTGGGCTGGGGGTGCTGCACCCACTTGGGAGTGCGAAGCCCCACCCGTGATTTTTGAGTGGAAAAATGCCCACAAGGATTAATTTTATACTAGTACTGTAAATTACGATTTCCATATATGGAGCTAAAAATTGTTCGCCACCACAAAAAAAGAGGGAGCATGTGTCGGGTGCGCCCCCCCCCCTCCCTCTGGATCCACGCATGATAAAAAACGATCCACGCTATATCTTTAAACAGTCAAAGTTTAAAACCGTCCATACATTATGTCAGAGATGCATCTTTCTATCTATGTTGGCTTCGGCTTCAAATACACGTGACAAGCCAATAATCAACTCTTTAGTCCAATCGGACTGCGGAGATTTTAACGTGTTAGATGATTCAGCGAGATGTAAGAATAAAACCATAAATCAACTTGAATGCCCTGCTGCGAGCATCTTCTGTGTCTGCTATTAGTTCGGGAATGGTGAAGTAATCTAGCAACGTCCAGATGTTTTGAAACTCGCAGTCCTTGCTTCGGGAACATGTGATGTGGGCGGGTTGATGCTGTATTTCTCTGGTGGGAAATTATTTTGAATGTACAGCGGGTGATACTGATTATTATGATGGACATTATTTAACCTGTTCATAACAAAACACAACGCAAGGTATATATGGATATAAACTACTTCTCTATAAATTAATAACGACGTTTCGTGACCTGTATGTGTTACGAAACGTCGTTATTAAATTATAGAGAAGTAGTTTATATCCATATATACCTTGTGTTGTGTTTAGGTACGAATAGTTAACCGTGCTTCTAGATGTTATTTAAAGAAATGAGCTACCTTTTCCTTTAGACTGATTGTTTATCGGAGTGTAAAGCACTTCGACGTTGTTCTGTCCATGACCTCCATTTCACATAGGGCTGGTCGCCAGAAACCGTTCCTACAAGAACACAATGATCAATATTAAAGATATTGACCTGCAGTACAATACAGTACCTGGAGATCAATTAAATTCTTCATTTAATGATGGGACTGAAAGGTTTCTACAAGAACACGATGGTTATCAATACACATATATACATAATAACTAAAAGTCCATATTCACATTTAACAGATATGTGTTATTGGATATGGACGACAACCACCACATAAAGCAAGATGATCGTCCAGGATTAGAAGCAAGTAGATTTTCAGCGCTATTTCCGACGTCACTCGGACACAATATTATCTAACTTTCCTTGGTCGGGAATTGTATTTGATTCACTCTAGACCGGAAGTACTAAGCTACCTCAAATTCCTGTTATATGAAATGAAAATGAAGTAAGATCGGACGGTCTTGGTAAATATGTAAATGTAATTAAACTATAGATTCTTCCATCCAAATCATGGTAATTTTTGGTATATTTATTCAGTCGACTTTTATGTGCAAAGGAAGTAAAGAAATTCTTCCAATCTTATGTTAACAAATTATTATAGGCATGAATAACCATTGCTATGGTTACCATGCTATCCCATAGATCTTTCCAATCAGTGGTACAATACACGTGTAGGGTATGCTCCCTTCCCAGTACACATCATTAGCCGTTTACTGTATAAATAATTTCCATTTCTATGTGTTCAATTCTCCCGTCAAAAGGCAACACCTATTAACTCACGTTTTTCTTATTTTGAGAAAACGAAGTAAAACGAAATGAATGAATATTAAACCCCAGCTTATCCATTGATTTGACTATTGAGTTACTAGGTTTTTCTGTGGCATTCTAGGCAAATGAAGGGAGTTGCTAGGTTGTGACATGGGTGTAACTGCTTACAAAATAAAAAGATTTGAATATCTAATACAACAACAGGAAGCACATAATCCTGGTAACTACAAATTTGGTCCTAATTCAACATTGATAAAAAAGTAAGTTACTAGGTTTGTCTTTTGACAGGAGAATTATTGACCAATCATTTTACTTCTATTACACAACATGAGTAGAAATCTGACCTTTTGCTTTACGTCGTGACCTCGTGACAACTACAATAATAATGATGATGATGATGATGATGATAAACAAACCAGCCGCCCCACCAGCACCAATAAAGACAGATATATCATGACTCTCGTTGTTAGGAGATGCACCCCGTTTAGTGTTGTTAAGAGAATCTGAAAATTCCAAGAGATGTCAACATGAATCATTTGTTTGTTGTTTCGATTTATTTATTAATTCTAAAATAACATAATTACCATGCGCGTATAGGTACCGGTAGGTTTATGTAATAAAACACCAACCATTGAACAAAGAGAAAGATAGAAATTAGTTCTAACGCCCACTGGACACAAAATGGGTCAATTCGGGACATGGTACAATTTAATTTCCGTAATTCGCTTGGGCGTAGCGGTCTGCATCAGTGGTAAGAAACCGGAGGACCCAGAGGAAACCCACGAGGTTGGACAGGTGATCTTACTCCTTGTCACGTACAAGCGATGAATCGAAACCACATCACTTGACTCAATGTCAGTCCTTATGACCATTCTTCCACCCTCAACAAACAAAAAGGCCTAATAATTGTTTAACATGAGTGTAACGTTTTCAAATAACACAGATAACTATGCCACAAAACATTTCAAAATCGGATATCATAACACTTCGACATTTTTTGAACCAAATCATTGTTGTTATTTTGTACAAACTATGTAAGATTTATATAAAGAACTAGAAAATGAATTATATTGATATAGCTAAACTTTCAAATTTACACATTGCCACAAGACAATTAACAACAGGAAATCAAATAAATTCAACACTTTTATGTTTGAACCAAATCAAGGCATTCGCGTCATTTTGAGTGTAGATTGAGTTTTTAAAAATAATACTTTAATACTTCAATAACAGATAATGGAAAATGATTACATCGAGAAGGGTAACTTATTCATTTTACACACATCACCACAAGACTATTCACAATTCAATCTTAGATAGAGTTTTCACGTGTCGCAGCAAATTTACATTTTAAAAATCACCTTTCTCGCCATCTTTAACTGGGTCTTCATCTTCAACTAAAAGATGAAAGGTTGAATTACTACAGTCGTCATGGTTACATATAAAACAATTATACCATCCTTCATCAGATACCCGTACAGGTGTAATTGTTATCATGGTTTGACTGTATGGTATAAACACAGATTGGTTGTAGTGGTGAGGAAGACAAACTTCTAATCTTCTTATATCAATACGACTGGACAGTTCTAGACTACTGTTGTCTTTAAACCACGTGATGTTACTGTTGCTTCCGGTGATAAATATTTTACTTATATTATAATCAAATCCCACTCTGACAGTCTCGGTCATTGTTTCAAGGTCATTTTCATAGAACTCGACTGAAGCTGAAACATAATAGTTATATACAACAACAATTGTTAGGCTAAATATGTATTTGACGTGACCGAATGGTTAGCGCGTGCGTGCTGTATCACAAAGTGTGTCATTGAGTCAACGGAAATGGCGTGGTTTCGTTTCCCCAGGTTGTACGTGACAAGGAGTAGGGTTGCATGTCCAACCTCATGAGTTTTCTCCGGGTCCTCCGGTTTCCTACTACCCGGCTATTTCTCACACAAGGAAAACACTAAGTTATGCCTTAAAAACAAATACAAACAATACGTAATTACGTTTTTAGAATTGCCAACATATGCGAGAAAGAGAGATAGATTATTTTGGGATTAACAGTATTAACACATGCTTAAAATTTATTTCAATAATTCGCAGCGCGTAGGGGGTCTTTAGCAACGTAAGGAAACCTAAGAACTCAAAGAAAGCCCACGAGGTTGGACATGCGACCCTACTCCTTGTCACGTATAACCAGGGATTCGAAACTAGTTGACTCAATGCCAGACATTTTGATACAGCAAGCACGTGCTAACCATTCGGCCACTTAACCCGCCTCGATAACCATTCGTAAAACGAAATGTTCTAATATATACTATTCAAAAAAAGTAGGGTATATTTGATTTTGGGGGCATGATACTAAAATATGCAAATGACTACGAAAAAAGTCACTATAGAACCTTACAGAAGAAACATTTCCCGTTACATGTGACGCCCACACGTATTTCAATAATTCACTAGCGCGTAGGTGAGGAAATCGGAAGTCCCAAAGAAAACCCGTAGGATTAGACTGACGATTCTACGCCAGACTTCATTATCTAATACCCCACCCCACCGTCTAAAGAGGAGACTATGAAATGAATTGGAGTTTAACGTCCTACTCTTTTGCACCTAACCTGGGCTAATGGAAGACGGGCATACGCCATACAGTGTGCTATGAGGGAAATTTTGCCTGGGCAGCGGCGCTACGGCCTACTCTTATATCGAATTCCAACTGCCAAGCGATCTTTTACGTTCACTCCAATGTGTGCACGGGACCTTGGTTTTTCGTCCCATCCGAACGACTAGGCAGCTGTCCTTGTCGGACCCTCCTTTTGCATCACTGACAAGGGGAAATCACGCCGGAAAATCGAGATGAACTTTCTCGGCCAATGCAGGGATCGAACACCCGACCTCCAGGCTAGCGAACCAGCCCTTATCCACTTAGCCACCGTGACCCCCCAGAGGACTATGAAGTTAAAATGGTTTACCAGTTGAAGTAATCGTAGTATTTGCCGTATGAGTATATATCTGTCCATTTCTGCTATAACTTCCGGAACAAACATAAACTCCTCTGTTTTTAAACAACCAAGTTGAGATGTTGAGGTAGTTTATATAATGATCCCCATTCTCCAAATAACCCTTGACCTCTCGTATCAATACGCCATCCAAGTAATGCTTCCATGGTGAAAATGTGAAGTTTTTCGGTCGACCATCATCTACTTCACATTGTAGAATAATTTTGTTGTCTGTGGCCTTATCCACGCGTAGAGACATTTTTGTCACATCTTAAATGAAAACAGACGGATAGCTATAGTATGTCATGTCGAGTAAGAGCCGCAAATATGCCATAATGTTGGAAGGAATCTAATCAAAACAGAGATCCTATTTCGTTTCATTTCTGTAGCACTATCGTCGTTGCGACATTGTTTTCAATTTATTGATAAGGAATCGAAAAATAAGATGGCATATTATTACTAGGTTCACATATATGTAGGTATGTACTAAAATCAACTTAGTCAAAATGATTGACATAGTTACATAAAAAAAGAGGTATAGCACCATAACAACAAACTGGTTCTATCTTTCAACAAAATACACGTGCTAGGAATTTTCCTATTGCGTCATGTGGCTTAATTTATCCAATCACATCGTTGTTTGCACAGGTTCATGGTCATAAACATGCATGATATTCATAAGGCCATAAAACAAACTAGAATATAACATTAAGACAGACTGCATTTAGATTCCAGAGAGAGATTATCATCTGAGTTCTGAGACAGCAGAAAACTCGCTTGTTGTGTTGTAATCTATATTATGCTTGTATGTATCCAGCTTGATATAAAATGTAGAAACGGGCAGTTGCATTGTTATTCCTGGTAAGACAAACGTCTTAAGAAAACAGTAAGAAGAAATATACAAAGTGAAGGAGAAGAAAGACGATCAGAGATAAATTCTAGACGATCACAAGGCTACCCAAAATATGTAGTAAGAAAAGATGCATGGGTCATACGTAGGATGTGGCGACCGGTCTTACGTTGGTCCGCTCTCCACGTCTGACAAAAAGACCCACGGTGCTACATTTCTTATAGTTCCTTGTCTTCACTACACTAGGGTCTGGAAGAGTTGTTATGTAACCCGTGGTCTGGTTGTTGTGACGGATTAGCCAATGAAACGGACTGTTACGGCGACTTCTTGTCGTTCTTTGCGCGAAACTGCGGGTAAACTCCTAGAAACGTCAACTCTGACTAGATTGACCCCTGACGTGAACTCCCACTATAACTGGTATGATCTATGTGGTTTTAGTGCAGGCCAGCGAAAGAATAAAATAATGAAACGAAATATAAATCTGTATCTTAATAAGATTGTTTGTAACACGGACGGGAGATCTCCCTTTGTTCTTTTCATTGAATAAGCAGATTGTTTTACCTCTGCTAAACTCACTGGAGCGTAATTGTGCAATAACTAGATATTTTCAATAGGCGTTTCTACGAGAAACCTATTATGGCTAATCGATTTGCAAATCCCTTTAAAACACATTTACGGCAAAAATTAGCCTAATCGGTTTAACCTTAATTTCGTATTTACCAAGACGATTTGCCAAATCGATATGCAAATCTTCCAACTTGCTTTCCTGCCGGATTGCCGATTCCATTTCCAACATGGCGTACCAAACAAGCGACACGACGTGCCTGACGTTAGTTAATTTTCTTCGGAATTTCATGTTACGATATGTATATCATGGACATTTCAAATACTGTAACACTATGGTCTTTAAGACCATAATATTGTGTCTTTAGAAAAATTGTTAAAACAACTAAGTTTCATCACTCTCACTTAATTAGAACTTAAGGTCTCCTAAAGCATCAACCAATCAAATTGCGTATCGCATTCCACCAAAGTACTGGTCTAATAAACACCAAGGAGAGTTATTGTGACCCATAAAGCGTGACGGACATACAGCCGGACAGATTGACAGACGGGACTATTTTTTGGAAATGCGGGGAAAATAATTATAATCTATCACTGAAACTATTTAAAGTTCTTACCACTACATAATGAGTCATAATCATCACAGCAGTCATTAAATCTTTTACAATGTATATTACATTGACATGATTTACTACGATCTAAATTATTACCACATCTTCCTTTACATCCATCACCTGCAATACAGGAACGTATTCAGAATTTTAAAAGTGGGGGTCGGGCGCCATAGCCTCAACGTAAATGATATAAGAAAGCTTACATCAGAGCAAACAAACCCATTGGCGTGTGGGCGCCAATAAAACCGACCGACTAATCAGTGTCTTACGAGCATCACTGTGTGATCATAATCAAGTGTATTTTATAATTGAAAGATTGTAAAATTATTTTGGGGGATGGTGGTGGGGCACTATTTCTCGGGGCGCCTTATTTTTCTGGGGGTGCAATGTACTCTCTTGCACCCCCGCTAGGTAATGTCATGCTGCAATATCAAGGCAGATCTATAAAATGAAATTGATGTTAGGTCTTGATGATACACTATGCAGACGGAGCACGTACTTGAGTCGCCTTCAACTTTATTATTTTATCGACCAAGCGTGTTATTGTGAGTAGTTGTGTAAAGACTGGGTTACTGCCGTGATAGCCAAGTTCACATTACTTTCTACGGATTTCACGAAGATATCTTTATCCTCCAATAATCACCTGTCGAAGCCTGTTTTACAGCTAATTTATAACCATGCACATCGGGGCCCAGATTGCACCGTAACCGTCTAGCAATTACCAACGTGAAAAATCATCAATTGTTAAACAGAATAACTTTATCAGGGAATAAACAAGCCCACGAAAACGGCTCGCCACTGATCAGCAGTGAATAGGCCTATCCGCTAGGCGGCTACAAACACTGAGATAACATTAGTGATGGTTAAAATACCGATGCGACGTCATCCTTTGATGATGGCGTACCATTATTTCCAATAATGTACGGGCAACTGGCCAATCGTACATTATCTATAGCAAATGAAATATTGGAGTCGAATGACGTATTTAATTGAAAAGCAAGTGCGGGATAGTATCTGTATTTGAAGTTGTTTTTTAGTCTCGAACTTAAAACATTGCGTAATATATTGAAACAACATTCGGCTAAAGCCTCGTGCAGTATCAATATATTACTTAATGTCTCGCTCTCGACCATTAAACCATACATAATGAGCTCGCAATATTAACTTTATTCCTTCTTCAAATTAAATGCTAAATTTTAAAACAAATAATACAGATGTGTCAGAAACCTTTAACAATACACCACGGTCGCGAGAAAGAGTGCACTCGCCACCGGCGGTTTGAAATACAAACCACTGATATTGGCCGCGTCCCGTGGCTCTTCGAGAAATTCGCTTATACCGGCAAAGCAACGTTACCAAAACACAAAACAAACCAAGAAACCTACCTATAACAGGTACTGAAAATTAAAATAAATCATTAATATAAATCAGTAATGACCTATTGTATTTGCAAATATATCAAAACGTCATATATTTAAAACCCATGGATTATAACGAAATGAAATGAAATGGAATCTCCTACTATTCTGCTCCTAAACTGGACTAATGAAGACGGGTTCATCCAGATTTTCAGGCGTGGTTTCTCCTTGGCCTGACAAGGACATCTGTCTAGTCGTTATGTGGGGCGAAAAACCGAAGTCCCTTGCACATATTGGCGTACCCGGAAAAGATCCCTTGGCAGTTGGAACTCGATATGAGAGTTCACGGTAGCGCCGCCACACGGGCAAAATTTCCCTCATAGCACACTGTATGGCGTATGCCCGTCTTCATTAGCCAAGTTCGGAGCAGAACAGTAGGACGTTAACGGTTAAATCCCATTTCGTTAAATGATATCCTCTTACGTTAATGATATCCCTATCACCATTTATCTCACGGTGTTAAATGTTCCCACGGCCTCCTCGACTTATTGCAATACGATCTTCCCGCGATACACTGTATCGATACGTTTTTTTTGTATCGATATTTTTCTACTTTCGTTTTATTTTTGCCGGTTGTCGTAAATCTTATTTATAATATTTTTAACACGACGTTCGCACTTGGAATTCTTATTTTCTTTCCTATTTTAGACCATAGTCACTCGTTATCGCATTATATTGTCGTAATGCGTAAATAAAACAAATCTCGGTCAAATTTACGACAACCACGAATTACTATGATAAAAGTCGGCAAAAACGAAGTAAAATTTAGTAAATGTTTTCATGAACAATAATTGTCAGCGGAACAGATTTTTGCGGTAGATAATGAGATAAGATAGCAATATTTTTACTTTCATTGGTTGATATTGGAAGCCAATAAATGCGACAAGTCATAAAAAGTTTGTTTTACAAACAAACTGTAGGCCTACGTGAAGAATTTGGCACCATGACGGCAGGGAGCCAAGTCACGTAAATTGCGGCTACTCATTTTATCGGTCCAATTGTCATGAAATGTGCCATAGGCTAAGAAAATAATAGTTAATATCCTATTCATCTGAATATATTCAAATTTCAAGTGATCTTGTCTTGCATCTATGTAAGCTATTCTAGATTACCGGTATTTCAAATTCGTTTTTCTTTTTCTTCATATGCAACATTCATTTGACCTATTGTTAAAAATCGTCGACTAACGAATCACTTTATGCTACGGCAACCGGAAATTCACTTAAAATTGTTTCAAATAGCAAAGGAAAGTCCACAATTTCGGGCACTTTGGTTTTCGAGAAACTTAATAAAAGTTATGCGATTTCCCGAAAATATAAACCATGACTTACCAAGACAAATAACAACTATTAAAGTTAAACAACTATTAAAACTATTCAAAATAAAATGTGTATTATAATAAACTAAGCCTTTATTGAAAGTATTGCAATACTGCAATATATTGCAATACTTTTTTTCGCGTATCGCAATATATTGCAATACGATTTTTGGCCGCAATACACAGCCCTAAATTCATTGGGGGTTCCCAGGGAAGACATCATTCGGCGCTCCTAGCCGTACGACTAGAAACACGCGCTAATTGATCACAGGGTAAAGACCCACCGAGACGAAAGATAATATCATCACTGGCCGTTTTACGGAGAATGCGCACATGGAAGTGTCACAATTTGCGGGAAAAAATGTCACAGCCCCCACCCCTCCAAGGAATTCGGCTCGTATGCCTATATTCCACGGTAAACAGATACTACTATTACCATCGATAAGGTAGTAAACCGAACCGTAAAATGTCGTTCTATGTCCCATCAACCGGGCTATTGGGGACGGTTTGACAAACAACCCTTCATCTACCAGGGTAAGTAGGTAAAATAATACATACCGTCTGTACAATGACAAAGTTTGAAAACTATCACCACTATTAGAATATATAGACGACTGGCCATGATGTGTGAGCTACTAAACGAGTGTTACAGAGTTTATACAATCATCTTCCTGGTTCATGGTACATATATAGACGACTGGTCATCGAGGTATTCTTATTGATATCCTTGTTCATAGAGGTATTGTAATTCATATCCTTGTTCAAGATACAACACAAGAAACAGTCACGTTTAGTCAAATCACATCACTGGAAATAAAATACAATGAAATGATATTTAAAGGAGCTAAGTCTCTAACTCAATATCCAAAATCTTCAACATTGAAAACACGAATTATTTGTCAATTTAAATCAAAATTGTTGATGTGATCTTACCGGAAAAAGATGGGCTTCTGATATCCAATATTTAAGACAAAATAAATACTTTACTATTGGTACGCGAATCGTGTACCATAACGCGTTTCAGTCCCAGTTCTAGCAAGAGACTCGAGGAACGAGGCTATAAACATTGCATCAAATCAAACGATGCATGTAGACTGGAATAACTAGATTCTAGAAATTTGCCTTCGATTGACACTGCTGGCTTATTTCGCCGAACATAACTGATTTGAAATTAAGAGTAAAAAAGGAAACCATTGAATGTAAATCAGTTTATATACATTCATATTAGAGTATGATATGCGTTGCGACCCACTTGGGTCAATTTCTAGGTCCCAAATTTTAGCGATTTAGCGCCTTTAACGTACTGCTGTTCTCCATCTACTGGGCTAATGAAGACGGGCATACACCACGCCAAGGGTTCTATTACGTACACGCAAGAGGGAGAGAGCGAGAGAGAGAGATGGACTTTAACGTCCATTCGACACAAACTAGGTCATTTCGGGACTAACACATGGTTTAATTTTATTTCAATAATTCGCATGCACGTAGGGGTCTTTAGCAGTGGAAGGAAGCCGGAGGACCCGAAGAAAACCCACGAGGTTGGACAGGCGACCCTACTCCTTGTCACGTACAACCGGGATTCGAAACCACGCCAGTTGACTCAATGGTGCTAACCATTCGGCCAACCAACTCCCCGTAAACTAAATAAATAATAAGTACTGTAGTTATGTTTCCATGCCATAAGTATATAGTAAATGAAATGAAATGTGGTTTAACGTCTACTCCAAACTGGGCTAATAAAGACGGGCATAAGCCCTACCGTGTGCTATGAGGTACATTTTACCCGGACAGCGGCACTAAGGTCTACTGTTATATCGGGATCTTTATGTTGTCTATTTCTCTGATCATAATATCATAGTTTGGACTGGTTTTATTTTCGTATATTACAATTTATGTTATTTAAATATAACATAAATTGTAATTTTTACAAATTCGCTGATAGCAAATACCGCTAATAACTATCTTGAAAAAAAAAACACGTTTAGTAAACGAGGCATTTTACCAAGCCTCGTTCTGAACAAAATCCCTCGTTCCAAAAACAGGGCAATTTAAAGTTGCAATAGCATTTTTTTAAGTTATATTTTTAAAATGTATTAAAATAAAGCCCTAAAATAGATTGAACCTATAAACAGTCCTACCTTGTTAAAGAATAATCCTATTAATCCTATAATTCACTATTGCCAGTTGAGAAATTGGCAAAAATATCATTTTCAACTTCAAATTCAAACGTTTGAAGATGGCCGTCCATGGAGAGGAATGGGAAAACAAGGGAGGTAATTGAGTAACTATTTCCTCAATCAACCTGTGTCACCCATTTTAATGCCCCAAAAATTTTGCCCATGATCGTATAATAGTGAGTTGACAACCTTTTGAGCAAAAGACATAGAAATGATTATGTTTTGACTTTCTTAGAAAATATGAAATTTCCGCTTTAAAGAACCTCGTTTTGGAACTCCAGAAAAACGAGGCATTTTTTTTTACCCCGTTTGGACAGGAATGTCGACCGAGGCATTCCGAGGTTTATAGTGAGAGGTCATAATTTTAATTTGGTTTGGATGAAACTTGAAATACATATTTATAAGGTCACAATAATTACCCGACACAATTATTTATAAACTAGGTCATTTCAGGACTGACATATGGTTTTTAATTTTATTTCAATTATTTGCTTGGGCGTAGGGGTCTTTAGCAGAGGGATGACCCAGAGAAAACCCACAGGTTGCCAGGCGTCGCGAGGCAACCCTGCTCCTTGTCATGTACAACCAGGCATTCGACTCAATGACAGGCCTTATGATACAGCGCACACCTGCTAACCATTCAGCCCGGGCCGGTAGCCCGTAGGAGTGTTCTTAGCCGGCCACATCTTCAGCCCCTCCAAAACATGCCGTAGCCCCCCCCCCCCAATTTTATAAGCTGGCCCGATTCAGCCATCCTGTATTAATAGTTCCGGTAGCCTATTCTTCCAAAGCAAATGCTTATCATCGTATCAAACATTGTTTTTCAATATTTTTAACTTTTCATGAATTGTAGTTTTTGAAATTTCAATGTTATTGAAAATATGATATAGTTCTTGGGATACTGTTGGTTTTTTTTTAAAAGACAGATTCTCGCAATTTTAACATAGGATATAGACCTACTTAATGTCTTTTCGAGACTAAAACATGGTTCATTTTTTTATTTCCAAAATTTGCACATGCATGTAGGGGTCTTTAGCAGTGGGAGGAAACCGGAGGACCCGGTGAAAAACCCACAAGGTTGGACAGGCTACTACTCCTTGTCACGTAACTGCCGCATCGAAACCACGCCAGTTTACTCAGTAACAGACCTTATGATACAATATGCACGCGCCAACCATTCAGCTATCCACCACCCACCCAGTAGAGGTCTTTTGCAGTGGGAGAAAACCGGAGGACCGGGAGAAAAACAGCTGTATAGTCGTGCGGATAGCCCAACGAAAAAAAAACGACATCGCACATGCCTTATAGTGCTTCATTGCACACTGTATAGCGTATGTAATGGGTGGGGGTTTTTTAACGTTTTTTGATAATAAAAGCATGAGTAATATTTTTTTGTTACGAATAAATGCTTTAATTATCCCAGGTTGGATCCTGCCGTTGGCCGAGAAAATTACTGAGGATTTCAGGAATAATTCACTATTGACAGTGGTGTAGGATAGAGGGCCTGGCAAAAAACAGCCTCTAGTTGTTCATACTGAACAGAAAACTAAGTTGGCGGTATATATCACCACTATCTGCGCAAACTCCAAAATTATCTGACAGATTATTCCCTGGTTTCATCAGATGGAGCAGTAAAACAGGGGAGCCACAGTGGCTCGGTGGAAAAGATGAAGATGTTTGTTTTGCAAACCATAGCAGCTCTGTGAGTAAGACATTGGCTCACTAACTGAGAAATCCCACGTTTATCAGGATTTTCCGGTGTGGTTCCCCATAGCAATGCAGGACTGAAGGCCTGGCAAGAAAAAACGTAACGGAGTGCACATAAAAGAACCCTTGGCAGTTGGAATTCAATGTGTCTGGGCAAAATTTCCCTTATATCACTCTGAATGGCGTATTCCTGTTTTCATTCAACCAGTCAAAGAAGAACAGTAGGATGTTAAACTTAAACCCCATTTCATATCAGTTGCTTGATGCACTGAATGAAGGCTCACTAACCAGTGTTGGCTGGCCTAGACAGTTCATTTGGATTTTCTGACCCGAGGTTTCTCATTGTCATTGGTGTAGGGCGGAGGGCCTGTCAAGAAAGTATCCATAGTTGTTTGGAGTAGTTAGGAAATTGGTGTACATGTAAAAGTGCCCAACGCTGTGTGTACACTAGTATGTAGGCTAAAAGAATCCATTGCGATTGTATTTGTAATTTGATAAAAAAAAGTATTAATCAAATAAGTCAGGAATGCTTGCATTCCATTTGAAGCTACATTATATTTAGACCCTAATGAAATTCAAGTATCAAAACATTCAATTCTCGTCGGCCAATTTTATTTTTGTCTTTGCCTGTGGCTATCGGAGCAATGAGCGTACCTGATGTACATGACCTATATATTTAGGCTACAGGTGGCCGCCATGTTTATGCATTGGACAACAAACCGCCACCTCTCGGTAATCATGGTAATAAATTTTAGTACCGTACTATCAAACATTGATTGTTTTTCAAAGTAAATAAATATAAATGCGCCAGAAAATAATTTACATATTTGAAAAGAGCAACGAACGTGCTTTTCTTGACCGGCCGTCAAATAATACGAGTTCCGCAGCACTGACTTTCGCCGCTTTCCATGACAATGTGACCAATGCGTGTGACGTCATGTGAATTAAAAAACAAGGCGTATAAATAATCACAACAGGATTAATTGTCCAGACACGGAAAGGGGGATATTGCAATAATAAGCTGCATATCCTATCTAGAATATGCGATGGACTCCGTGAAGAACGAACCCCGCTAATGTCACTAATACTAATGACCTATATTTAGACAGACGCCATATTCATTGCTACATTCACTTCTGGTTGATTCAGTGTAGGCCTACCGTTCAAGTTCAAGCGAAGAGGGGCTACCATAATTTTCGTGCTTATAGATTATAAAGTAAAATAAATAAAGGAATATAGGCCTATATATTTTTTTACTGGCCTATAATCAGGGGCGGATCCAGGAATTTTTGCAGGAGGGGGTTTGTCAGGTTTCTGTTACGGAAATCTGCCATCATCGTCTCTAAATTACATAGGCATACATACAAATTGAGCTTTTTAAACAGAGAAATCATTTTTATACTGATGTAGGATCACTTTGTGATGTAATTTCATTGATGCAAGGCATTATTTTTTTTTATGTAGCTGAGCAGGGGGGGGCCAAACCCCCCCTCTGGATCCGCGCCTGATAATATCGATCGATACCATTTTGGTCAGTTGATTCAGCGTACGGCACCGTTTGTCCAATTAACCTCGTGCGTGGGTTTTCCCCGGGTGCTCCGATTCCACGGCACTGCTAAAGACCCACAGGCGCAAGCGAATTATTGAAATAAAATTAAACCATATGTTGGTCCTGAAATCACTTAGTTTGTGTCGAGTGTACGTTAAACCCTATTTCTCCCCGGCTCTCTCTCTCTGATCTCTCTCTCTCTCTCTTAAGCGTACCATTCGACGAAAGAGGGCGCCACCAGATTTTTCGGGCTCGAAAGGATAAAGTAAAACACATAAAATAATAAACAAAAGAATAAATAAAAGAATAAACTCTCTCTCCCCCTCCCTCTCTCTCTCCTTTAGCGTGCCGTTCGAAGAAAGAGGGCGCCACCAGATGTTTCGGGCTCGAACGGATAAAGTTAAACACATAAAAGAATAAATAAAATAAAAAATAAAAGAATAATCTCTCTCTCTCTGCGTACCGTTCGAGAAGAGGGCGCCACCAGATTTGTTCGGGCTCGAACGGATAAAGTAAAATACATAAAATAATAATATATATATATCGGTGGCCTATAACATCGAGCGGTACCATTTTCTAGTTGTGCCACTCTGATTAAGTTGCATGATGTGATTGTCTTACGGCATCAATTAACCTATTGTTCCATCAATTAATTTTGAGGGCAGAGTTATTTGTTTAAATGAGTAGGCTAATGGATATGGATTTTAAAACAATTCAGGCGATATATATATATATATGTATATATAAAAACACACGGTGACTCCCCGATATTATTCCTTTTTTTGTTAACGAGCGGAGCTGTGTCGGGCGCGGGGGGGGGGGGCGCACTACGCGTCATTTTATTTCATGAATTTTTTTAAAGAAGTGGCGATGAAATGACCACCATCGATATGATCGTTTTTTAAGTGGAGATGAATAAATGGTCATCTATATTCACTATCTTTTAGAAGTATTATTGGCACGCAGTTGTATATAGACTATCTTTCAGAAGTGTTGATGAGGCACAGTTGTATATAGACTATCTTTTAGAAGTATTAATGACACGCAGTTGTATATAGACTATCTTTCAGAAGTGTTGATGAGACGCAGCTGTACATAGACTATCTTTTAGAAGTATTAATGACACGCAGTTGTATATAGACTATCTTTCAGAAGTGTTGATGAGACGCAGTTGTATATAGACTATCTTTTAGAAGTATTAATGACACGCAGTTGTATATAGACTATCTTTTAAAAGTGTTAATGACACGCAGTTGTATATAGACTATCTTTTAGAAGTGTGGATAGCATGCAATTGTATATCGACTATCTTTCAGAAGTGACGATAAAATGCTCTGAAAACAGACTATCTTTTAGAAGTGACGACGAAATTAGCATTTCGATGAAGTTTTTATAGCACTTCAAAGGAAGCGTTCCTAGAAGTGTCTCAGAAATGAACGCTTCGTTGGAAGTGTTCCTAGAAGTGTGTCAGAAATGAACGCTTCGTGGGAAGTGAACACTTCATTTCGGTACGGGTGTAGAGGTCACACTTTTAATTTGATTCTGATGAAACTTGAAATACATGTTTATAACCTAAAGGTCTTTCAATATTTGCGCATATCGGATCGTAACTTCCTGAATTATGGCCCCTGATTGTATGCAAAATCGCCTTTATTAGCTTTTGGTTCCTCTGGAGGTCAAAATTATTACCCGATTTAAAAAAACCTTGTTCACTTTAAAAAAAAAAATCTTGTGGTTGCTCTAAAGGCCAACGTTACACTGTAATCCGATTGACTTCAAATTTATACACAGTGTTTATGGTCATGAGGCAAAGAAGTCTATTGATTTTCAGCGATTTTCGATAATTATTGCCAGAGTTATGGACCTTGATCACTTCAAAAAATCTTGTGGAAGCTCTAGAGGCCAAATCTTGTGGACAGAGTTTAAGGTGTTGAGACAAACAAGTGTATTGATTTTCAATGAATTTGGATAATTGTGCAGCTAAATCCATAATATCAAACGTTTATAAAAAACAAATTCTAATGATTTTCTGATAATCACTTAATATGCGACAACTCTTGTTGACTGCCCGGACGATTTAGCTGCTGTGGGCGTATGTTTCGCTGCCTGGCGACCTATGTTTCTTACTTTTCTAGCATCCCTGTTAGATAATTCAGACACAGATTTTCTTTGACCACTGGCTTTCATCCTTTGATGATATCGCTATTTTTCTTTTTCAAGATACGCGACATGCTTTACTGGGTCAGATTTTATAGCGTTCCTGTAATTCTGTGACCTCTCATTCACAGTTTTACCTATTTTCTCTAAAAAGAAAAGAGAAAATTTAAGATGAAAATGATATTAGACAAGATTAATTAACACTAATGCTATTGCTAAAAATCGGCCCAATGAATTTTACAAATATCTAATATAACTGCACCAGATAATATGTCCGTGCCGACACAAGCAGTCTGTACCACCACAAAATAAACTGTTGCGGTACGTAGCGGTACAGACTGTGACAGTACAGGCATTTGACTTAACAGTGACCTTCCCCTTGAAAAAAAAATGGTATTACATTAAACAAAATGGAAGGCCTGAGATAAATTTCATGCATATTCATCTAAATCAATAACGGTTCTCCCGTAATCTGGAAAAATCTAGGAAGTCAAATTTTGGTGAAAATTGAGTTAGACCCATTTTTGGACTTAGTACACATGTATGTATATAATAATAGTTAGAGTCCCGTCACCTGTTAACGACGGTTGCGGTAGCGGGCACGTGGCAGCAGCTTGTGCCTCGCCGACCACCTCTGGGCGACGCCTGGTCGTGGCCGACCTAACGAGAAGAGGCACTACGGGCCACTGGCCGACGTCTCGGGTCGACCATCGACAATTTCTCGTGCCCGTCACTGGCCGACGGCAGATCGCAGGCCGGCCCCTCTGACACCTTCCTCCTTGTCGTGGCCGACCTAACCAGAAGAGGCACTCCGGGTCACTGGCCGACGTCTCGAGTCGACCATCGACAATTTCTCGTACCCGTCACTGGCCGACGGCAGATCGCGGGTCGGCCTCTGACACCTTCCTCCCTGTCACTGGCCGACGTCAGATTTCTCTGCCGCCACAGGCCATCTCTCGACTGCGGGTCGGCCACCGACACTTTCCCCAGCCTGTCTTTGGCCGACGGCACATTTCCCTTGTCTGTTGACGACGGCGGCTGGCAGATTCGCGGGGTCGGCCACCGACCGCTGCAGATGATTTTCCTAGCCTTACCTTGGCACCGGGCGGTGCTCGATGTCAGTCGACGACGACAGCCCCTCTCGCCCCTGCGACGGAAGCGCACTCCCAGAACCGAAACCCGTTGACGACACAGTGTGATCTCGCCCGCGGGAAGGGTCTCGACCCCAGACGTATTTTGTCTGCGCTCGGCCCTCTCGGGCTCTCTCTCTCTCTCTCGCTCTCTCTCCCGCCCCGTGCGCCGCGCAGAGCTCTACCAGTCTTTTGCGGGTAAATCTCTTGCCGCGTTGCAAGGGGCGGGCAAAACCGAGAGCTCAGTCCGTCTACCGCGGACAAATCTCCTAGTCGAGGGACAAGTCTCAACGCCTCGCAACCACAACAGGCCGCTCGACCGAGTACGACACCCCGACTCGCACAAACCCAAGTCGCCCGCAAGCAGATTTACCTGCCTTCGAAAGACACCTGCCGAAACACACAGGTCGGACACACACCACCCCGTTCCGCCCCGGGAGGGCGACGCGGGGCCTAATCGTTCCTTTGCCGGACAACGAGAGGCAGACGCGGACGTCGTGGGATGGGATTCCGGCTTAGAGGCGTTCAGCCGTACGCCCGGGGACAAAGGCAAAGCGCCAATGGCAGTCACCACCAAGCACCAACGCTTTCAATCCCGGGCCAACGTTCCTCTCGTACTAGTCGGCCCTACCCGCTCGTACCCGCTCGAATTATTCCCCTACCAGTAGGGTAAAACTAACCTGTCTCACGACGGTCTAAACCCAGCTCACGTTCCCTGTTGGTGGGTGAACAATCCAACGCTTGGCGAATTCTGCTTCGCAATGATTGGAAGAGCCGACATCGAAGGATCAAAAAGCAACGTCGCTAAGAACGCTTGGCTGCCACAAGCCAGTTATCCCTGTGGTAATTTTTCTGACACCTCTTGCGGGAAGCAGTAAATTGGGCTCTCCCATCGTCGCCCGAGGGGCGACACAAAAGGATCGATAGGCCGTGCTTTCACATGGATACCTCCTACTGAAAAGCATCCTCAAGCCAGCATTTGCCCTTTCGCTCGACCAAGGGTTTCTGTCCCTTGTGAGGCTGGCCTTGGAGCGCCCGCGCTATCGTTTCGCGGGCACACCGCCCCAGTTAAGCTCAAAACTGAATCTGTCCTCGAACACCCTCGCGAGGTAAAGGAATTCCTCGCTTAGCCCCTTGTGCTCGCCGACGCCGCCCCGAGTGCGGCCGCTCCTGCGGTTATCACCGAGTGAGTCGAACGAGGAACGCGGTAGTGGTCTTTCACTTGCGCCGCGAGGCAGTCCCACCTAGGCTACACCCGCGCTCTCGCCCGACAAAGCCAATCGTGAGCCAAACTCAACAGGGTCTTCTTTCCCCGCTGACAGCCCCGGACCCGTTCCTCCGGCTGTGGCTTCGCTAGATAGTAGATAGGGACAGTGGGAATCTCGTTAATCCATTCATGCGCGTCACTAATTACATGACGAGGCATTTGGCTACCTTAAGAGAGTCATAGTTACTCCCGCCGTTTACCCGCGCTTCCGTAAATTTCTTCACCGTGACATTCAGAGCACTGGGCAGAAATCACGTCCCGTCAACACCGATCTCCGGCCTTCGAGACGCTATGTTTTTACTAAACAGTCGGATTCCCCTGGACCGTGCCAGTTCTGATTGAGCCGTTCGTGGCGCCCGTGCCGCGAGCGGGTTCGGGGATAGCCCCGCGCCGCTCACGTCCACCTGCCCATCCGGGGGTAGAGCGGTCGTCGTGCAGGTGCGCCCAACATAATATGCCACCTGGCGGACTCCCGCCCTAGGATTCCCCTTTCCGAGCTAGCAGCGGGCCGCCCGGCCCTCAGAGCCAATCCTTCTCCCGAAGTTACGGATCCATTTTGCCGACTTCCCTTACCTACATTGTTCTATCGACCAGAGGCTGCGAACCTTGGAGACCTGCGGCGGATTAAGGTACGGCCCGAGGCAAGAGCGTAAAAGAGGTTGTCTTTGAGATTAGCCGTCGGAGTTTCAAGGACCGTCGAGTCGTAGCCGAACAGGCCCCCGCTGGAGCCGGCTTTGCGGATAAAGTTGATTGCTCTCGCTCCCTATCTCCGGCAGAACCGCTTCCAGGGTCAGCGAGCGCACCTCAAAAAGAAAAGTTAACTCTTCTCGACTCTCCCGACGGCGTTTCCGACCTTCCTTGCGTCGCCGCTTATGCTCCACCTTCGGGTACGGGAATACTAACCCGTTTCCCTTTCGGCCCCGTGCCAGACCCCTCCGTCCAAAAATGTCTGGCTTCCCGTAGGATTTCTCCCAGGCCTTAGGACCGACTAACCCGCGGCCGATCGAAGGAGCAACGCGGAACCCTTCTCCACTTCGGCCTTCGAGGTTCTCGCTCGAATATTTGCTACTACCACCAAGATCGGCACCCGCGGCCGCTACACCCAGACTCGCGTCTAAGGCTTCAGCGCTGACCACGGCGACCCTCCTACTCGTCTCGGCTTCGGTCTGTCCCCCCGGCGGGCCGGAGAGAATTTGCCGAGACGGCCGGGTGTAGGCTGCACGCTATAGCGCCATCCATTTTCAGGGCCCACCAATTCGGCAGGTGAGTTGTTACACACTCCTTGGCTGGTACCGACTTCCATGGTCACCGTCCTGCTGTCTTTACCGATGGACGCCTTTTGTGGGTTCTGCTGAGCGTGACGATCGGGCGCCTTAACCCGGCGTTTGGTTCATCCCACAGCGCCAGTTCTGCTTACCAAAAGTGGCCCACTTGGCACTCGTACATTTCTGCGGGGGTCCAGCCTCCCAGATCGAGCGGAAGACACCCCTCGTCGCCCGTTCAAAGTTTGATAATAGCTCCACGCCCTTTCGGCACGGATGTCTCTAGTCATTCGCTTTACCGGACGAAACTGTCGCGGCGAGCGCCAGCTATCCTGGGGGAAACTTCGGAGGGAACCAGCTTCTAGATGGTTCGATTAGTCTTTCCTGGGGGAAACCTCGGAGGGAACCAGCTACTAGATGGTTCGATTAGTCTTTCGCCCCTAAACCCAAGTCTCGTGATCGATTTGCGCGTCAGAACCACTTAGGACCTCCACCGACATTTCTGTCGGCTTCATCCGGCTCGGGCCTAGTTCACCATCTTTCGGGTCCCAACGCGAGCGCTCTCGCTCTGCCGAGGCCGTAACAACCCCCGACGGGCCGGTCCTGCGCCTCGCTCGCCAAAGAGAGGATCGGACCACGTCGCTTTCACTGCGCCCAAGGGAGTGTTTTTCCCTGTGACTCGCGCTCACGTTAGACTCCTTGGTCCGTGTTTCAAGACGGGTCGGGAAGAGTGCCGCCACGGCCAGCCGCGGACCCTCTAGACCGCCCTCCAATGCCCGCCGCCCCGCCAACGTAGACCGAGAGACCGCACTTGCACTGTTAAGCCTACGGGAGGCAGTCAAGGCGGCCGCGACGGCGCTGGGGGACTGGGTCGGGAGCGAGGACGGGGCCGTTCCTCGGCCCGGAGCTACGTTCGCCCTAGAACCGGCCGGAACGTTGGAGCTTCAGGTTAAATGGTATTATATTATATTTGTTGCTAGGGTTACACTAAACTGATGTGTGCCCTGTTTATGGTCAACCCAATTGTCTTAATAAAATTTTCAACACCGAATGGTTCTCATGTTGTAGCGAAAATACTTTCAGTATAAAACTTATTTATTAATTGTAGTATAAGACATTATATATTAATAGCGTTATGTAACAATATTTATTGTAATATAAAACATGATATATTAGAGTGTTGTGTAATAATATTTATTGTATTATAAGAAATTATACTTTCAGTATTAAAGCGGAAATTTCATATTTTCAAAGAAAGTCAAAACATATTTATTTGTTATATTAATATATATAATATAATTTGTTGTAACGAAAATACTTTTAGTATTAAACTTATTTATTAATTGTGTTATAATAATACATTATGTATTAATATTTATTATTATTAGAAAAAAACCTTTCTGTTTGTTTGCTTTGGGTTGAGTAAGTGTGTTTGTGGATGAGGTGGGGTACATATTTATACCGTTTTATTTGTTTCTACTGGCTTTGGAACTAACCCCAATTGTAAAATACAGTTTTCCTTAGTACATGTATTTGTAGTTTACAACCATATTAGTATTAAACTTATTTATTAATTGATCTTTGATTGGCATTTAGTAACTGGATAGAGCAATAAAGTATGTGTTGTAGTTTATTTATTAATTGTGTTATAAGACAATATATATTAATATTGTTGTATAATAATATTTATTGTATTATATATTATATTATATGGATATTTATTGTAATATAAGACATTTTATATTAACAGTGTATTAAACTTATTTATTAATTGTAGTATAAGACATTATATATTAATAGTGTTATCTAGTGATATTTATTTATTGTAATATATGACATTATATATTAATAGTGTTAGAATATTTGTATAGAATATACTCCGTAAACTGATATATTATTATCAGAAAAAAAAAATTCTGTTTGTTAGCTTTGGGTTGAGTAAGTGAGTTTGTGGATGAGATGGGGTATATATTTATCCCGTTTTATTTATTTCTCCTGGCTATGGAACCAACCCCAATTGTAAAATACAATTTTCCTTTGTATTTTTAGTTGACAAACATATGAGCTTTAGCATAAGATCTATTGGGAACAAGGGGGTGCGGGGGCAGTGTACTTTCATGCTATTATGCCGAGAGCCTTAGAAGAAGTTTGGGCAGTGCCGGTCTGGGCCTACCTGTCCATGACAGGTTGGCCTAAGCTCATTAAAAAAAAGTGGGCCTAAGCCATTAAAGAAAAAAAGAGAAAGAAAAACAGAAAAAAGAAAGAGAAAGAGGGGGGGGGGAAGAAAGAAGAAAGGAGAGGACAGGACACAGGACAGGAGAAAGAAAACATAGGAAGCTTTGGTCTGAAATGCTTAGAAAATGGGTTTGCAGTTGTCAATTTTCAAAACTTTCCGGGGATGAGACCCCTCGACCCCTACGCGTATAAAACTGAACCATGTATTTGTGGTAGTCCCCCCGGCCTCCATTATCCCAGGTTAGGTGTAGAAGAGTAGGACGTTAAACCCCATTTCATTTCATGTTAGACCCCTACGCGCAAGCGAATTATTAAAATAAAATTAAACCATGTTTGTCCCGAAATGACCTAATTTGTGTCGAATGGTCGCTCCGAATGATAAAAGAGTACAAAACGTCGAGTCCTGATTTTAAATTTTTTATTGTGTCTAAGACCATCGCAGACAGGTTAACAGTTTTTGAGGTTTCCGTAAACATTGATTCCCCAGTCAGCAGCCATACCAGCCACCATGTTGCTAATAAATTGTACACAAGTTAGATATTAGAGTGACGTAATTACAACCAGTCGTTTCAATACAAGCGATCAAACAATCCATGTAAGATGTGACGTCAACCGTCTGAATAAGTCCAGTAGAATTCGGATTATCTCCCTTTTTCTCAAATGAAGCTTGACGACCTGTAAAATTGAAATCAAATCTTTTCTAACTAAATTGTATGTTACCATGTATTTATATGTGAGGGGCCACAGTGGGTTAGACGTTGGCTCGTTAACCCAAACGTTAACCCAAACGGTGTTCGATCCCTGCATTTGCCGAGAAAGTTCATCTGGATCAAGGCGGAGGTCCTGATAAATACAGCTGTCTAGTCGTTAGCATGAGATGAAAACTGAGGTCCCGTGTACACATTGGCGTGTACATAACAGATCCCTTGGCAGTAGGAAGTTAATGTAAGAGTAAATCATATGGCGTTTACCCGTCTTCATTAGTCCAGTCAAAGCAGAACAGTAGGACGTTAAACCCCATTTCATTTCATATTGGAGCCATGGATGTGTATTTCGTTTCGTTTCGTTTTTTTTTTATACTATCGATCTGACCGGTTGTACTGGGCAAAACTTCCTTCATATGCAAATCTTGATTTGCCCCGTTGATGCCACAAAATAGGGGCCTAAACCCATTTATCCTTACTCCGTTTCAGTAAAATTCAAAGTAGGGTATGCTGTTTAATTTCTCGCTCTTACAAACTCAAAGATGACTACATGTTCATATTGTATCCCTTCTTAGTTGTAAGTCCTAGACATGAATATATACATACCCTGGTTAGATTCGGCGAATTCTGTGCGTTTCATGTACATGAGATTGCTGGGGCAGTTAAAAGGCAACGTTGTTATCTGTGGTACTTGTGTGCTTTCTGTTCAAAAGAAAATATTTGTAATCATTATTACATTTTATGCAACGCATACAAGGGAAGGTAGGGAGTGGTCAACAAATGTCAGTGGGTGAGTAGGTAAGTTGGGGCATATAAGTAATATATGTCAGTGTCTACAGAGGGGAGTAGGAGGGAGGAAGGTTGAAAGCGGTTAAGAAATGTCTACTATGAAGGGGAGTGTGTGGAGTTGGGGGATAGGTAGTGGTCCGCAAATGTCTACGAGTGCGTGGTTAGGTAGATTGGGGACAGACAAAATATATGCCAACAGAGAGGAGTATGTGGGTGGGGGGTGGGGGAGATAGGTAGTGGTCCACAAATGTCTACGAGTGCGTGGTTAGGTAGATTGGGGACAGACAAAATATATGCCAACAGAGAGGAGTATGTGGGCGGGGGTGGGGGAGATAGGTAGTGGTCCACAAATGTCTACCAGTGCGTGGGTGGGTAGATTGGGGGCAGACAAAATAATACATATCTGCAGAGGGAAGTGGGATGAGATAAGGAGTAGTCCACAAATGTTGAGGGCAGGGTAAAGGAAGATGGGGAGCGGACAAGGAAAAAAACTGTCTTCAGAGGAAGCAGAACGTGAAGAAGCTCACCTGTATATTCACAAACGTATGGATACGTTGTATCGCAATGAACTCCCTTCCATCTAAAGTTATTTCCATCGGAAAGACCAAACACGCAAGATTCTCCAATAGTTGGCTCCCCAAATCCCCATCCTTGATAGTCGACAATTTCACCATTGTCCCACTGAAAAATCCCAGTACTTCCTGATCTGTAAAGACCTATCCATGCTCCAGTTAGCCTACAGTGGAAAGACTGTGCCAAGAGAACATAAATATCGAAAATATAACCCTAATAGCTTATCTCAATCTGATGAAAACACAGATTCTATCGTCATATGACAGCTTGTGTGATACAATCTCCGATGTCCTTTAATTGACCATACAATTGTATAATTTAATAAAGGCCCAGCGGCTGGTAAATCTATAGTGGTCAAGTTTGATAATACGCTGGTTGCGTTTACTACTATGTGGTCAGTTGTCACACATCAACTGTTCTATATCATTCTATGTACATGTAATTATCGTAAGATAATATTGAGTTCCTTTGTTCAGTATCATTAATGGATGTACCATTTTTGGATATAAATCAGACGAGTTTTGGTGGTTCACAGAGAAGGTTTTCTCATATATTTAGTATACCATTGAGTATTTTAGAATAACATGTTGAATGCAGATCAATTTTTATTGCTGTTGACCCAAACTATGTTATACATATATTGAAAGTTTATGAAATCAAAAAGATAATAAATAGTTACTCTACTTACAGTCCACTTATCTGATGAACCATATTCCCAATAAAATCATTTTTGGTCAGGCTCTCTATCTGAACTAAATTCATTCCATGGAACTGACAACACTTACTGGCATTTTGACGAGTTAACAATGGTTCGTGTACATACACCACATAACCTAAAACTATGTAGTAAAAAAGAAAACTCTGTGAAAGGAAATATAGCCTGTTATGGCCTTGATTCACCTTGGATTCTCCCATTGACATTGATGTTAATTCTAGATTTTACCCCAAATTTAGTCATATTTATTGCAAAATAATAAAGTATTTACAAATACATGTACATAAAACTATTTCGCGTAAGAATTACGAGGTATATAATGGTCCTAAATACGAACTGCGCATGTCGACGTGCTAATTTTAGAATATAATAAACAGGTATATAGAGAATCTCCAACTCGTGTTTTTTGATATCAAAAAATATCAACACAAGTTGATAAAGTGAAAAAAACGAGGCTCTGCCGAGTTTTTTTTTACTTTATCAACGAGTGTTGATATTTTTTGAAATCAAAAAACACGAGTTGGAGATTTTATTTATCACCCAATCCGTTCTTACATGCACAAATAAATAAATATAAATCTTTGGTATAGATTTCACTTTTACACATTACAGCGTAGTGATACATCAGTTTTTTGACAGCAGTTTAGCTGTTGCAAAGTCCTATACTGTATATTGACCCAGTATTTCCTTCAAGATCAATTAAATAAAAACAGTTTCTTTTTAACAAAAAAAAGTCACTTTTTATTTAAAATAAGTGGTTTCTTTAAAATAAAAGAAAGTAGTTCCTTTTTGATTGACCAATCAAATTCATGTAAAGCGATATCTCCTAAGGAGATATCGCAGTAGATTATGTAATTTATCATACAAGCGATATCTACTGTCAAATGTGTTATTGGGTGATAAATTCAAATAACCTCTTGATGGATTTCGCGAAATCTAGACGGTTGAAGGTGAAAATGTAAGTACTGTTCCATTTTTCAAGTAACTGATTTCGGTTTACTAACCAAGCAAGTGATGCCTTTATAAATTGCTAATGGTGATATCAAGAGAAACCTCGGCCATGTATTTTTAGATACATCAACTATCAAGGTGCTCTTTCAAGAGAAACCTCGGCCATGTATTTTTAGATGAGCTACACGGGGCAGCATCATTATCTATAGATCTTTGTCTTTTTAATGAATCAACTATCAAGGTGCTCTATCAATAGAAACCTCGGCCATGTAGTTTTAGATACATCAACTATCAAGGTGCTCTATCAATAGAAACCTCGGCCATGTATTTTTAGATGAGCTACATGGGGCAGCATCATTATCTATGGATCTTTGTCTTTTTAATGATCTTTCATTGATTGATGCATTGGTGATCCATGAAAATAAGACTAAAAATTCACCCTTCGTCGTCCCTCAAGTTACTATTCTGCCTACGATGGGGGAGACTAGCACGGATGCCCAGTACATGACCCAGGGATAGACGAAGGGTATACTCAAGCCATCAATATAAGCAAGATATATATCTAACTTGATTGACCCAAACCGTTGCTCTCCGATAAGGTAATTGGGACATAAAGGTTATTTTGATGAGTATAAAACGAAGATGCTGTAATAACTGAAAAGCAAAATTTTACTGCTATTCAAAATCGTCATAAATAGATTTTTTACGGCTGTAAAAGTTGAAAGATATGTAGATATGTAGTGGCTATTCTTAGTATCATAGGCTCCACGACTGATAATTATCGTACTGCGGATGAGCGAGACATCGGTTGAGATAAGCGTGCACATTCGCCGTGTCAGACCAATTTTCTGAGAAATATTAAGTGCACGGGTCACCCTACTGGCAATTACAGGAATCCATTCAGTCGCCTATAGCAACACCAGGACACACGAAGGGTATAATCTTATCACCCCTACACCATAAGGGGGGGGGGGGCAGGTGGACGTGGAACAAAACAGATTGGAAACTTACCTCGAGTTGACAATATGAAACAAAAGACGTAGAAGTAATCCATTATACTTCAGTAGACATCAAAAATTGTGTCGCAAAGAAACAAACATTTCCGATAGATAATGTGTAAATATTTAATATAGCTTCGAGTAATCAATGTATTCATAAAACTTTTGTTTAATTTGATACAAAAAAACACCCATTATTATAAGCTGTTACTTACATCGATATGAGCCCTATTAGTTATAAACCTAACAAAAGATATAATAGTTAAAGGAGCTTAATCGCTAATATTTTTGAACCTAGAAATTGACACAAATGGGTCGCAACGCATATAATAATGTAATATATATGAATGTGTATAAACTGATTTACATTCAATCGTTTCTGTTTTTACTGTAATTTCTAATCAGTTATATTCGGCGAAATACGCCAGGAATCTCAAGCGATTGGTAAGCACTAGCGTCTGATTATTCCGCCGGTAGTATTTATTGCGCATGCTCTCCAGAAAAGAATATGACGTCACCTTTCTTCGAGTCCCTTGTTTCAAATAGCGCCGAGACGCATCATAATACATAATTCGTGTACCGGTGGTAAAATGTTTATTTTGTCTTAAATATTGGATATCAGAAGCCCACCTTTTACCGGTAAGACCTGTACATCGATATTGATTTAAATTGGTAAATAATTCGTGTGTTCAATATCAAATGACATTGATTTAGCTACTTTAATATCACGCTCTTCTGTAAAACCATAGAACATGTATTCATAGGCGTCGTGTTTAAATCATTAATGCGATTTCTAAACATTCATTATCTTCTAAATAATCAATAGCGTCGATACATTCAAACAGACAAATAGTTTCAATAGTAATTGAGATGAAAAGAAATAATTACAAATCTGCAACAAACGTCCAGTTTCTTCTGGGGTGATTAAAATTATCAATCAATAAATAGTCGCACATGGTATTTTTTTCTTACTCTTAATTATTTCATTTACTGTCCTGCTCTAGCCTTTTAAAATAGCTCAGGCGGTGTAGAAGTGATGTTGCGTTAAACCCAATTCATTTCATATTAAAAGTTGTCGTGTCTTATGCGCTTGCACGCGACTTTCGCTAGTACGTTCGTTACTGGGGGTTTAACGTCCACTTCCACTTTCGCTAGTAAAATAACCCCGCTTTAAATAGTGTGGTGATAGTCGCGATTATCAAGCATGCGTTACTTCATTCGATGTTTAAATTTTTATTAACCAATCCTCTTGTTGACTCCTCGGGAATCACGTGACTTAGTGGGTAAGGCGCTGGCTCGCTAGCCTGGAGGTCGGGTGTTCGATCCCTGCATTGGCCGAGAAAGTGCATCTTTTCCGGGGACAGCTGTCTAGTCGTTCGGATGGGACGAAAAACCGAGGTCCCGTGTACACATTGGCGTGCACGTAAAATATCCCTTGGCAGTTGAATTTCGATATAAGAGTAGGCCGTAGCCCGGGCAAAATTTCCCTCATAGCACACTGTATGGCGTAAGCCCGTCTTCCATTAGCCCTGGTTAGATGCAGAAGACTAGGACGTTAAACACCATTTCATTTCATTTATTGGCTCGCCTCGAGACCCACTCAGTCTCCTACAACCGGTGGCAAGGATCGTTGTAAAACGCCTGGAGCCTTACAAAATCGTTACCAGTACCCAAACAGAATGAACTTAACGAGTGGACACTAATGGCGTGGATCCATTATAACGCTTTGATTCTAACATAAGTGGAACATTCTGTTCAAAGCATTTACTTTCATTCAAAGTGAAAGTACAAAAGACCATTATTGTTTTTTGTGGGTTTTTGCCCGACATTAATTCACCCTTTCAATAAGAATGGATTTTAATTGTCATCATCTGTGACCGAGATCGTTGATAAATAAATATTTTGAAAGAAGCTAAATCGCTTATAATTGAGACCTAGAAATTGACACAAATGGGTAGTAACTCATATAATAATGTAATGCGACGGTATATAATCTGATTTACATTCAATCGTTTCTGTTTTTACAATAATTTCAAATCAGTTATGTTCGGCGAAATATGCCAAAAGTCGCAATCAAATGCAAATTTCTAGCGTCTGGTTATGGTTATTCTAGTCTACACATTATTTGTTGCCCATGCTCCCCAGATAAGAATATGGCGACGCCGTTTAATTTGGTGGAATATCTCTAGCCTATCCAGCCAGACACGCTGGGGTGAGTCTACTGATAGAAATTGGTACACAAATTGCTACACTTTTCCCCTTATAATGTAGAATCAAGCTGCAGTCGAACGAATGTGCACAAATATGATAGTTTTGCGTTTTGACGATCAGTTATCTATGATGTAAATAATTATCGAGATGGTTAATTAAGCCAAATGACGCAATGATAATTTCCGTATTGTTAGACACAGAATCTAATCTTAAAGGAAAATAATGGTGCCAGTCATTATTACATATGTTATGGAACTGGTTAAATACATTCCAAATATAATTTTAACACAGAGATCATTGGTGCGGGAGATGTGTAACAAACACTGGAATGAACAGGAAATGACGTCAAGCATGACAAATTCGAGTTATCCTTTTGTATAACTAACTGAAGTTACGAGCTATAACAGGCAAACGATCGAATTTCATTTCACTGATAATTCCGTTGACAACGGAAAGTTATTATATGAGATGGTGAGAGGGTATCTAGAAATTCACAAAAAGAATTGGCTGTCAGTAGACAAAAGATAACGAACAAATTAGAAAAAGTCCGAGCATTACCATGTTTTTATAAAGAGCAGAATGAATAAAAACCGAGGAATGTATGGAATTTTTCTATTTTGCTCGTTTTGTCTTATCTAGTGAAAGCCAATGCTATTTTTGAATTGTGAGATCTCTCATCGTCTTATAATTAAAACAACTTTTCATCTTCAATGGAATTTTCATTGAAATTTAATCCGCCCTTGTGTTTGTTATCGCTCGTTTGTTAAGTCAGTTATAAAGAAGGATAACTCGTGTTTGTCATGTTTGACGTCACTTCCCGTTCATTCCGGTGTTTGTTACACATCTCCCGTAGCAATGATCTCTGTGTTCAAATTATATTACATATGTAATAACGTCTGACACTAACATTGTCCTTTAAACTCAAGACTCCCTTTCCTGTTATTCCCATAAACAATTTAATTTGCGATAATAATACACTCATACCATGGCTAATATACTGACAATGGAGAATAATTTAAGATGACCAGATTGTTTCAGCCATCATTTTTCTCGATTCCTTGTCTGAAAACAATGTCGCAACGACAATATTGCTATACATTATCACATATATGTAATATATTAAACAGCAAACAATTAAATCCGTCAATACGATTTCAAAATCAGAGAGGCACAATTCCAAGAATGCTTAAGAGTCTATGCATCAGCATCGGATGAACGCCATTAGGCCATGGAACCACACTCTCAGAAAGCCTGGCGCAATCCATCGGCTGTGATTTGTCCGGACTAAAGGCTGGCCAGTGCATAACGTTGTCATCGTTCTGCTGTAGAATGTCCCAAGTAATTCTCGCTGTTTGGGCACGGGCGTTGTCATGCTGGAAAACGTAGTTTCGAGGACGCGTGATATGTGGTATGACGTGGGGTCTGAGAGCTTGATCGATGTAGCGCACTGATGTGATGCCGCCTCCTCTCTCTAGACCAAAATTTAGGAACACAACAGTACCCACTTTCTGGTCCATGCCGATTCCAGCCCAAACGATTATCCGTTGATATAACTACTGAAATTACGAGTGATAACAGATACACGGGCGAATATATGCTTACTAACTATTCCTACGGAAACCAAAAGTTGCTATAAGATAAAAAGTGTTACCTCAAGAGGGAACACAGGCTAAAACGGAAATTTTCGTATAATCAAGGGCCACAATTCAGGACGATCGGATATGCGCGAATATTGAAAGACACTTATGATACCCTCAATCTTGAATGTGATCCAGGCATGAATGCTGTTGCCGCTGAATTATCACAGATAAACAAACATGGCCAAGAACGAGTTGTCACATACAATAGTTTTTCCTTTTCGCCCAAGACGCATCTGTGCTGTAAGACAAGAGCAAAACTTTTGGCAATTGGACGGTTCACCAGATAATTTCGATATTATTTGCTTGAGAAATCTTTTATAGAAAATGGATAATACCGTTAATGTGACAGGGATTCGATGGAGTAGGACAGAAACCAGGTAAGGTTACACAGATTGGATAGCCGGACCCAGCGTCCTAACTTGAAGGAAGAAGCGGGGTACATAGTGTCAATAGGGGGAGGGGACTTTTCATGGAGACCCGCAGCTAGGGTGACTAGGCCCAGTACTTCTGAAATACATCCCGTCAATTCTACCAGGACATTCACCCCCACCCCCCAGGGATGGATACATCGCACACAAGGGCGGAATCAAACTTGTCCGCTCCTTGGATACAATAGAGGGGACCGCAAGATTAAAAATCATTGTTTTCATGAGCATCTTCCCCCATGCTTTTCACAGGAGACCACCCCAAATGCAGAGTTGTTTACAAAACAGAAGCCTTGAATAATTTGTGCAATTTGGTTGGTGGTACCCCGTGTCCTAAAGCTTTCACATTTAACCAAGTGTTGTTTTTTATATAAAGGAGGATTCCTCGAAAGAGGCAACATTTCCTACTCTTGGGGCAATTTCTTAACTATGTGGGTGGCCAGAGTGGGATACCTACACCCCGGCTCCTTTAAATTCTCCAGCAGTGTCAATTAGCGTTGCCTGGTCACCTTACTCAACCACGTAACACCAAGGCGGACAAATCAATTCTTAGGTAATCACCAAACCTCACCGAAATGCATAACCATGGTGATGGTTATTCGAGACCCAAGATGTGATTTTGGGGCACTCTTACATAACCCGTTTGGAGGACTATACGGAGAATGTGAACCGTAATTTCAGCAACATGGGATTGGATGGCACCCACGGTCAAACATTTTTGGAGGACTTGGCGGTTGTACCTTGTACAGAGGAAAGGAATGTATATTCCGCCACCTCAGAGATATGTCTTTGCTTTCATTCTGGCGCTGTATATCTTCAAATGGGAGAAAATGACATTAAACCAGGAAAAAATAATGACAATATTGTTTTTAAATTACTTGAACTGAGCCATTTTCTTGTTAATGTCGAAAGGGTGAAACATGTAATTGTGGGCCAACTACTAAAAAGACAATCTGATCTTTTTAACAACACGGTTTATCGCCTCAACAGCCTGTTATAGACAAGGGTCTCATCCAGCACTGTTTATATTCTGAGGACACCGTGGGATGTGGCGTAACTGCCACGATTTGTTAACCACCAGACTAATAAGAGACCCAAGATGGTCATCAAAGATATGATTTTGGGGCACTCTTACATAACCCGTTTGGGGGACTGTACGGAGAGTGTGAACCGTAATTTCAGCAACATGGGATTGGATGGCACCCATATTCAAACATTTTTGGAGGACTTGGCGGTTGTACCTTGTACAGAGGAAAGAAATGTATATACCGCCACCTCAGAGATATGTCTTTGTTTTCAGTCCGACGCTGTATTCCTCCAAATGGGAGAAAATGACATTCAACCGGGAAAAAATAATGACAATATTGTTTTTAAATTACTTGAACCGAGCCATTTCCTGAAGGGCGAAGCATGTAATTGTGGGTCAACTACTAAAAAGGCGATCTGACCTATTCAATGACTCGATTTATCGCCTCAACACCTTGTTACAGGCCAGCAATATATTTACATTCTGAGGACACCGTGGGATGTGGCGACACTGCCCAATTTTGTTACAATCCGATGGTGTACACTTCAATATCATGGGATGCCCAGAACGTGAGGTCCGACACTGGCATTAGACATAGGCGGGGTTTTTAATTTTTTATAATATATTTAAAGTGTCAGTAATCCCGGATTTTCGGAAGTACTTCGACGCTGTATTCCTTCAAACGGGAGAGATAGACATAAAACGAGGCAAAAATAATAATATTATCTTTAAAGAACTGATCCATGTTCTTGTCAATATCAAAGCGGTGAAGTATGGTGGCTGATTGGTATCATGTCGTAATGTCGCCTTTCATAACGCGACATCACGAAACTAAAAATGTCGTGAAGTCGGGTAAAAATGTGTTGTCGGGTTGCGATAGAGCAAGGCTTCGCTCTAGATGTCGGAATAGTTTACATGGTAAGAAACTGAATCATAAATCCCTTTTAACACTAATACAACTACAATTAAATTCTTACATTTATCGTATAATGAATGTTAAAGTGATATTTCTTTTCATCAATACAGACTTCGCCCTCAGACTCGCCTGTAGTTAAAAGGTTGAAAGAGCTGCAAAGAAACAGATGTAAAAATAAATCTTGCAGTACCAAAGAAAATGTCAGTACAAGAACCTCAAATATTTTCATTTGTTTAATAATATTTCCTTCTATTTAAAGAATAGAATTTAGCAGCTTGATATGTCACAAATGTTGATCATTTTCAAGTGGGCGTATGTTGTCGTCGCCCCTGTCCGTCCACAATTGTTTGTGGACTCCCTACAGGTCACAATTCTTATCCGATATTGGCACGTATCGGTTGAAACTTCATGGATTATGGCCCCTGATTGTACGAAAAATCGCGTTTTTAGCTTGTGGACTCTATAGAGGTCACAATTTCGAACCGATTTTGATGAAACTGGACATATATGTTAATAACCCAACGATCTTGGTTCCTGTCGATATTTGCGCCCATCGTAACGTAACTTCCTGAATTATGGCCCCTGATTGTCCGACAAATCGCCTTTTTTAGCTTGTGGTCTCTCTTGAGGTCACAATTATTATCCAATTTACAAAAAACGTTCGTTCATATCACCGTTACACCGTAAGGAAGGTTGAGTTCGAATTTCGTAAAAATCGTCCTGTCAAGGGATTTTTTACGTGCACGCGGGACCTTGGTTTTTTGTTCCACCCGAACGACTAGACAGCTATCCTTGTCACCCCCCCCCCCGTCCTTCACCACTGACAAAGGGAACCACGCCGTAAATTCTGGATGAACGTCCTCGCCCAATGCAGGGATCGAACACCCGACCTCAAGGCTAGCGAGCCAGCGTCTTACCCACTTAGCAACGTGACCCCCAGTCGAATTGGAAGCCTACTGAAATGCATGTTTATAACCCAAAGACCTTGATTTCTTTCGATATTTGCGCATATCAAATTGTAACAATTTATTATAGCCTTTGATTGTAGGTAAAATCACTTTCTGTTTTGCTTGTTCTCTATCAATCTCTCGAAAATGTGGGCAGCCGCCGGCCTAATTTTATTTGAATGCCCAAGTTACTCTCTAGTTTTTTGTGTAAAATGTTGACACCTCCTATTTTTGTTTAATTTTCAGAACAACAATAATAATAGAATGGAATGTGAAACGTGATCATGGGCCATAACTCTGGCAGTAATTATCTGGAAGTGAAAATCAATGGGCTTCTACGTCTCATGGCCGTAAACACTGTACATAAATTTAAAATCAATCGGATGATAACTTTAGGCCCTAGAGAGTCCACAATCTGACCGACGGACGGACTGACGGGGGCGACGACGATATATTTCAATGTGGGCGTAAAAAATTTGAAACTTGTAGGGTATTTACCATCCTGTCTTGATCATGCCAAATCTGAACACAATCTCATAAGAATTACAGTCTGAAAGGTGTTTACAGACAAAATATTCACGAAAAGTGGGCGTGAACACGCCCCTATGGGTCGGACATGCATTTACATCAGTAGGTGCCATTTTCGCTTTGAAAATAACGCTCATGCCAAATTTAAAGAAAAGCCATTAAGAATCGCGGCCTGTAAAGTGTTTACAGACAAAATATTAATATAGGTACCATCCTGTTATTCAAATGATTGATCATGCCGAATTTGAACAAAATCTGTTAATAATTGCAACCTGTAGAATATTTACAGACAAAATAACAAAAAAGCGGGATTGGCACCACACCGCGGGGTAGGGCATGCACCAAGTGCCGTCCTTAGGATATAAGGAATAAGTAATCCAAGTTCCAAGATGACCCATTCAAAACTGCCGCCGGTAGACGAGACACAAAAATAGGTGCTGTTCTCAGTTTAGAGGCAATAAGTGTGCCAAGTTTCAAGGCGATCGTTTAAGAATTGCGGCCACAAAATATTAACAAAACAATGGGCGTGTCACTGCCCTGTGGGTTGGGCATAGACCAATATAAATAGGTACAATCCTGTTGTAGAAATGATTGATCTTGCCGAATTTGAACAAAATCTGTTAATAATTGTGACCTGTAGAGAATTTACAGACACAAATATTAACAAAGAAATAGGCGTGACACCGCCTCTGGTGCCGTAATTAGGTATAAGGAATACGCATGTCAAGTTCCAAGATGATCCATTTAGAATTGCGGTCTGCAGACGATACACACAACAATAGAAATCATCCTTAGGGTAAAAGGAATAAGTGCGCAAACTTTCAAGACGATCCGTTAGAATTGTGGCCTGTAGACGATGCACATACTCACACAAACACACTCAGAGCGAGAGAGAAAGGGAGACAGAGATGGGCTTTAACGTCCACTCGACACAAACTAGGTCATTTCGGGACTAACATATGGTTCAATTTTATTTCAATAATTCGCTTGCGCGTAGGGGTCTTAAGCAGTGGGAGGAAACCGGAGGACCCGGAGAAAACCCACGAGGTTAGACAGACGACCCTACTCTTTGTCATGTACAAGCTTGGGCTGGAAACCACACCACTTGACTCAATGACAGACACACAGACAAGGGTGGCGGCATAATATGTTCACATTATGAAATGAAATGGGGTTTAACGTCCTACTGTTCTGTTCCGACTGAGCTAATGAGAGAGAGAGAGAGATGGGTTTAACGTCCACTCGACACAAACTAGGGACTAACATATGGTTCAATTTTATTTCAATAATTCGCTTGCGCGTAGGGGTCTTTAGCAGTGGGAGGAAACCGGAGTGCCCGGAGGAAACCCACGAGGTTGAGAAGGCGCCCCTATCTCCATGCCACATACGCTCACACCAGGGCTCGAAACCACAGCCGCAAGCCAGAGGTGACCGGCCAGCTAGAGGGCGAAGCGTGGCACTCTAGACCACTAGGCCATCCCAACCCCCCCTGAGCTAATGAAGACGGTTCACATTAAGAATGTGACGTATACAAATGGATACGAATGCAACTCAAACTGCAATGTGAGTGTGAATCTACTTCCACTTGATCAACCATTTTCTTAATTGCTAGTTTTTTGTTATGAATATCATGGTGCCCGCTTATAACATTGATCATAAAGTCGACATCACGACAACCCAACATCACAACATTTTTACCCGACATCACGACTTTTTTAGTGTCGTAAATGAAATGAAATGAAATAGGGTTTTACGTCCTACTCTTATGCACCTAACCTGGTTGTTGTTTTAAACAAGTGTCAGTATTGCCTGACTTTCCAGAACTGCTCTATTTTTTTAAACAGGTGTCAGTATTGCCCAACTTCCTTCTGCATGTGATATCACTACTTTCAATTTTACATCAAATGTTGACGGTGAAACATATGGCCGATATAGAACGAATTACCACTATAGACCCATTAAAAATATTACACATTATAATGCCTTGAATGTCATAGTAATTGATACATGTCATTGCTTGTCGGGAAATACACTGTACTTATCTTTTGTTTTTTGCAAAATTAAATTATTCAAGTGGCGTATTGTTCAGATGATTTAATTTTTTGAATATTGTAATTTACCTTTGTAACACAAAATAATTTGACTTTTTGTTATCTTTTGCTAACAATAAGTCTGTTGATTGCAAAGGAGGGGGGGACTTTTCATGGAGGCACACAGCTATGGTGACTAGGTCCAGTATTTCTGGAATACACCCCGTCAATTCTACCAGGACATTTAACACGGCGAACTAATTTACAGGTGGTGGTGGGGGGGGGGTTCATGGAGACACGCAGCTAGGGTTAATACGCCCAGAACTTTTGGAACTCAGCCCGTCAATTCAACCAGAACATTTAATCCCAAGGGGTGGATTACCCAGCGGAGAGGATTCACCGCACCCAAGGGCGGGGCCATACTTGCCCGCTCGTTGGATGCAAAAGAGTAGACAGAAAAATCAAAAAACATTGCTTTAATGAGCATCTTCCCTCATATTGTTTGTACAGGAAACCACCCTGGATGGGGGGGGGGGGATCATTACAAAGCAGTAGCCTTCACGTTTAACGGAAACGGTTTTATAAAAGAGGGTTCCCTGATATGTGAGTGGCCGGAATGGGATACCGACACTCTAGTTCCCTTTAATTCCCCAGTAATGTTAATTTATTGGCGTTGCCTCATTATTCTTCTAAACCAGTTAACCCCAAGGCAAAGAAGCCAGTGAAAATATTTTTCAGGGTCAGGACCAATGGCTGCCACAGTTCCTATCGATTCCCACCCAGAGGACTGGGACCGGGACTTACTTGCATGTTCGAGTGGAAAAAAAGCGGTGAAAGGGGGTAATTGTTTGAATGTTACGGTGTACATGTATACCGCTACCGGTATGAGTCTGCGAGAGTGGGTTGTTCATTGAGTTAGTGTTAGCTTAACAGTACCTCGCCTATAAAAATGGGAGAGGCAATTTGTAATTTTGTTGATGACCGTAGGTTTACGTTTTGTATAGTTATGGCAAGGTTTTAGAGGCATCTTTGTGTATCAGCCAACATAGCTTCCGGAAGCGATCGTAGTAGATTTGAAAATGGATCATCCTGGCCAGACACGCAAGCGTAAGTTTTAGTACCTTTTGTCCAATCCATTTACTTTAAAGTAATAAAATATGTTTTAAATCGCGGATAGAGCTCGAGATTGAATTAATTTTACCCCCATTTCAATGTCCATTTCTATTTTACTTATTTGAAGCAAGTATCTTCGGACATTGCCAACACGTTGTTGCTTTCGCGGGTCTCGGGCCGAAGTTACGTAATTGTGACGTAATGGAACAGCGATTTTTATTGCCATTGATTTTCAACAAGGACTCCGCTTCGATTAGACATAATCATCCCTGGGGTAAGAGAAAAATACAGAAATATGGAAGAACTGATAAAGAGTCCGGTAGGAAACTTTTTATTTCACTTTATATATTATACTTATATTTCCTTCTATTTAAAGAATATAATTTAGCAGCATGATATGTCACAAATGTTGATCTTGTTATATGCATTTTTATACGCCCATATTTTCATGTGGGCGTATGTTGTCGTCGCCCCTGTCCGTCCACAATTGTTTGTGGACTCTCTACAGGTCACAATTCTTACCCGATATTGGCACGTATCGGATGAAACTTCATGGATTATGGCCCCTGACTGTACTAAAAATCACGTTTTTAGCGTGTGGACTCTATAGAGGTCACGATTTCGACCGAATGCAACTCAGACTGCAATGTAAGTGTGAATCTACTTCCACTTAATTGCCAGTTTTTTGTTATGAATATCATCGTGGCCGCTTATGACATTGATCATGAAAGTCGACAACCCGACATTTTTATTGTCGTAATGTCGGGTAAAAATGTCGTGTTATGAAAATGGTGAAGCATGGGCCACCTACTAAAGAGGAAATCTGATCTCTTCAACGACGCTGTTTATCGCCTCAGCAGCCTAATAAAAGCCGGTGTCACAGTTTCAGTTGGTCGCTGGTGTGTGTTTACCGATTAGCGCATGCGCAGTTGTAGGAGTCATCTCACACTGTTATAGACACGGTGTGTGTTGACTCCCCGTGATAGGATTACCCCTACGATTTTCTTACGGTCAGATCGGTTTCTACTATTATCTACCAATATATAGTATTACTAAACTGACAGTAGCCAAGGATGTTGAGTTTCTATTGTTTGTTTATTTCAGTAAGAAGGAGAAATACAAATTAACGATCTTATAAAAATTGCAAAATTCCGTCCACATGCAGAAACAGAAAAAATAATTGCCCCTTGTATAAACGCAGAGTATACAATCCAAATTTACAAGGAGTATTTATTACCACTTTCTTTTCTTTGTATGGAATTGGGCGATTCATGTTCAAGAAATAGTGGTATTTTCAGATTTAGTTTCAGATGTAGATCCCCAGTTACTATAAAAACGGATGTTATCGGTTTTCGGATAGAGGCCAAAGCCGATAAATATCCGATACTTATAGTAACTAGTATAGAAGATCCCATGGTTTGCATGATAAAGTATTTGTATTTGACAAATAAAAAACATAGGCAACTTGTAAAAATTTTATTATGTACAAAATTAAAATAATGATTCAGAGAAATCCCAATCATATACAGGCCAATATTCAATCTGCAAAACAGTTAATTATTAAAACATAGTTAAAACATCGAAAAGTAATTTATAAGTTTTTAACTTAAATCAAATCTCTCTTTCACTTATAATATCTACCATGATGATCGATCAATTGGTACTAATACTTTACTATAATTACTGCGAATGCGATAGTCAATAGCAAATGATGGAATAAGAAATTCCATTCTCTTATACCTGTGATAAATGAAGCCACGAGAATATCAAAGGCCTTAATCTGAATAAAAAAACGTATTTTTAAGGCTAAAAATTCAGTTATTGTCTAAATGACGTCACTTCCGGTAACAGTGAAAGTGTTAATATGAAGACACTGGAGGTGAATTAATTGACAATTTCAAGCCAATCATCAATGTGTATGGTTTCCAGTTCCACTGATTGTACGCGTGTAATGTACGACTAATCACTAAAACAACGGCAACAAATCACGAACGATAGAACAATAATCTCAAGCCAATTGACTTAAATCCGTTGATCGTGTAACTACTGATCACTAAAAAACCAGCTAATCATGATAACAAGTTTGTTTATTTATGACAAAACTCTAACTAAGAACATAACACTTTTTCCTGAAGTGATCAGTTATTTGAGTTATGAGGATCCAACCCACAATGGCGGAAGTGGATAAAGCTGTGTTGCTCACACAAACATCACTCTCGGACATGCGCAAGTTACCAGGGGCCTTATTCACGAAATCTTAACTTAAGATAAAATCCAAATTTTAGTAGATACTTCAGTTTTGATTGGCTAAGCACTAAAATCAATCTAATATTATCCAATCATATAACTAAAATTTGGGTTTTATCTTAGTTAAAATTTCGTGAATAAGGCCCCAGGAGCAAACACACACCAACGACCAACTGAAACTGTGACACCGGTGCCTCCAGCAGCACTACTAAATTTACATTCGGTTGGCCTCCACATTAATGGAATAGTATGCCCAGAACGTGAGGTCGGACAATGGCATTCAAGTGTCGGTATTGCTACCTTTCCAGAACTGCTCTATTTTTTTAAACAGGTGTCAGTATTGCCCAACTTCCTTCTGCATGTGATATCACTACTTTCAATTTTACATCAAATGTTGACGGTGAAACATATGGCCGATATAGAACGAATTACCACTATAGACCCATTAAAACTACTACACATTATAATGCCTTGAATGTCATAGTAATTGATCCATGTCATTGCTTGTCGGGAAATACATTGTACTTACCTATTTGTAGCAAGATTAACTTATTCAAGTGGCTTATTGTTCAGATGATTTAATTTTTTGAATATTGTAATTTACCTTTGTAACACAAATTAAATTGACTTTTTGTTAACTTTTGCTAACAATAAGTCTGTTGATTACAAAATGGGGGGGGGGACTTTTCATGGAGGCACACAGCTATGGTGACTAGGTCCAGTATTTCTGGAATACACCCCGTTAAATCTACCAGGACATTTAACCCGGCGAACTAATTTACATGTGGTGGGGGGGGTGGGGTCATGGAGAAACGCAGCTAGGGTTAATACGCCCAGAACTTTTGGAACTCAGCCCGTCAATTCAACCAGAACCAGGACATTTAATCCCCAGGGGTGGATTACCCAGCGGAGAGGATTCACCGCACCCAAGGGCGGGGCCAAACTTGCCCGCTCGTTGGATGCAACAGAGTAGACAGAAAAATCAAAAAACATTGCTTTAATGAGCATCTTCCCTCATATTGTTTGTACAGGAAACCACCCTGGATGGGGGGGGGGATCATTACAAAGCAGTAGCCTTCACGTTTAACGGAAACGGTTTTATAAAAGAGGGTTCCCAGATATGTGAGTGGCCGGAATGGGATACCGACACTCTAGTTCCCTTTAATTCCCCAGTAATGTTAATTTATTGGCGTTGCCTCATTATTCTTCTAAACCAGTTAACCCCAAGGCAAAGAAGCCAGTGAAAATATTTTTCAGGGTCAGGACCAATGGCTGCCACAGTTCCTATCGATTCCCACCCAGAGGACTGGGACCGGAAATTACTTGCATGTTCGAGTGGAAAAAAAGCGGTGAAAGGGGGTAATTGTTTGAATGTTACGGTGTACATGTATACCGCTACCGGTATGAGTCTGCGAGAGTGGGTTGTCCATTGAGTTAGTGTTAGCTTAACAGTACCTCGCCTATAAAAATGGGAGAGGCAATTTGTAATTTTGTGTATCAGCCAACATAGCTTCCGGAAGCGATCGTAGTAGATTTGAAAATGGATCATCCTGGCCAGACACGCAAGCGTAAGTTTTAGTACCTTTTGTCCAATCCATTTACTTTAAAGTAATAAAATATGTTTTAAATCGCGGATAGAGCTCGAGATTGAATTAATTTTACCCCCATTTCAATGTCCATTTCTGTTTTACTTATTTGAAGCAAGTATCTTCGGACATTGCCAACACGTTGTTGCTTTCGCGGGTCTCGGGCGGAAGTTACGTAATTATGACGTAATCAAAGACGGGGCGCTTTTGGAAGAGCGATTTTTATTGCCATTGATTTTCAACAAGGACTCCGCTTCGATTAGACATAATCATCCCAGGGGTAAGAGAAAAATACAGAAATATGGAAGAACTGATAAAGAGTCCGGTAGGAAACTTTTTATTTCACTTTATATATTATACTTATGAGTCCAAGATAGAAGGAAAACAGATATTTAGACCACAATAATGTTAAAAACCAGCGGCAGGACCCACCAGCAGTCTAAACAAATTCAGGTCCGGCAGTTACCGAAGGTTCCATAGCTGGCAGTTTGAGTTATCCCAAAGCCAGCAGCAAGCCCCAACATCGAAATCACCCGTCCTGTGCCACCGGTGAGATTATTCAACCTGGCCATGGGCGCGACTAGGGTATCACTTCGGTCATGTGGGTAGACGCGCGTAACATGTATACGATTTTGGTAGAATTTTTTCACGGATACAAACTGAACTCTTTTACATTTGACTTTTATACAATCCTAGGAACAGTAACCGTTTTGAAGTAGGGAGGGACGTGTGCTGTGACTTGCTTATGGTGTAATATTTGGCTTAACCCGATAGCATCAATACCTTTATTAGCAAATTTAAGTTTTAGAAATGAACTGTTGGCGGTGTTAGATACATCGGGCTCAGTCGCAACGTCCAAACGACAGTGGGCAATGTCAAGAACATTGGATGCAGGATCAGTACAATTTGAATCCAAACATTCAGATTTAAGTAGTTTCAAAATAGTGAATAGAATATAATTTAGTACGTATATGGTGTGGCCCTAGTAGTTCTTGGATAATTTCCAAAAGGGCATCCAGTGAAATAGTGCTGAGCTTAGGTGGTGTGTAGCGACGATGTCCATGACTGCGTTTTCGACGACGAAACTTTGGGAATAACGTCATGACATTAACATCACTACACGCAGGGCTAGACAAATTTCCAATACTAGCTACATTGTCATTACATCCATATGGGGTGGCCGTACCTAATGTCCGTATCCAATATTCCTCTCGGTCCCTGCGAAAGGGAATACTCAAAGTAGGGCTGTTGGTGTGGTGGTAAATTTTCTCTAATATGGACACTCTCATAGATAGTATAGAGTGATCCGGTTGGTTAAAATGTCTATAAAGAATTTGGTTACTACCCTTATTAATGTTGTGACGATGACCGTTAATACGTAAATGTAAAGGTCCTTTAGTTTCGCCAACATAAATCAGTCCACATAGTGTACACTATACCGTAGATAATATTGGAGGTTTTACAATTTAATTTCTCAAACCCACGTGTATAATACGTTTTATTAGTTACAGAACTTGTAAAAAAATTATTATTATTCAAAATAGAGCAGGTTTTACAATTATTAAAGACAAGAAGATCACAGAAAGACGGGAAAGAGAGAACAGACGAATAATACAGGAAAAGGACAACGAGAAAAGGAAGCGAGTAGAGGATAGGAAAGCAGTAGAAAGGAAGAGGCGGGAGGACGAGAGAAAGCAGGCAGAGGAGGGATAAAGGTGGATTTTGAGAAAGCAGGCAGAGGAGGGATAAAGGTGGATTTTGAGAGGAAAGAAAATGGGCAAAGACAGGATAAAGGAAGCTCTGAGGGAAAGAAAGAACCGATGATAGTTAAAAGGAAAGAGGATGAAGGAGGTAGGAAAGACAAGAAGAAGGTCAAGTGGGGGAAAGACATCCAGACGAGAGCAACCAATTTGTTAAGGGTTGGAGGGATGCCTCGGTTTCCCGCTTGCAGACGTAATTGGGATGACGATGAAGTGGTCGTTCTCGCCCCGACCAGCATCAAGTGGCCACCTGGAAACAGATGACTCCCGACCAAAAACTACTCAACTTTGAATTCGCTGCGACAGCATTAGAGCTGTCCCGAAAAGTATTAAAAACCACTCCCAAGGGAAGAACTACTTGCCAGATACAACTTTTTGGCTTTACCAGGAACTAAAGCATCAAATGTGGACGATATCGTATCAGACAAATCCCGCTACTATCTGTACGAGTATCTCCGAAGAGCCGCTACAGTGGAAGATCATACAGAGTCAGCAGTGATGCTAAAGATGCTGGAAGCCATATGTGACCAGCGAGATACGTCTACGGATTGTCTGATGAAAATAATTAACTACACAGATGTAAAATTAAGATTAGTAGCAGACCTAGAAAACAGCTATAAGATTAATGTATAAGGAAAATTAATGTATAAGGAAAATCCAGGAGTATTTTGTTAAAGCCATAAAATGTAAATTGTATGTCCATATTATTAATAGAACACAGTAACTTTATCTATCTCATTACCCCTCGTCACCCGCAGAAATGTAAACATACCGTATTCATGAACCATAATTAATTTATGTGGTTAAGATGCTTATTTTATTAATTGTTGTGTTAATAATAACTTGATAAATCATTGTACATCGTAGTTTTGTAACACGTAATTTTATATAACTAGAAATACGGATTGGCATAGGGACTATATTGCACCACGTCACTTAGCGACTGTTCCGCAGGGCGCGTTGTTGTGCATTTTTGTTGATGTTTTTATTTGTTTCATAATTTATTTATTACTTGTTCGAATTGCATATGCATGGTCACAAAATGTACATAATAGTTAATAATGTAAAAGGGCAGTGGTGGACTGCGGTCAAGTATTTCAGCAGACTTCACACTGGAAAGTGCTCATGTAGAGATACAGGTGGTTAGCCTACTAGGGAAATTATTGACTGGGCCATGGATGGCTCTATTCTACACATCAGCTGCTACTGAAATTAACCATGTAGATGGTATTTCTTGTGTGAAGAAGGTCATTTCGGAACTGAACGACCAGATGAAGGAACCTAGAGGTACCTTGATTGTCAAGGACTTGTGCATTACTGATGAAACTCTTCCCCCATTGAAGGAGTGTCCCAAGGACAACGATGTATCCATGACATGATGAGGGATTGCCTCCAAGCCATCATTGACGTTCTGCAAAAACAATACAAGAAATACTTAGACTGACATCACTGAACAATTGCGAAATGAGACAAAGTCTGCACGGTCTCACAATATAGATAATAGAGACTTTTGGCAAGTGAAATTTTCCGCATCCGTATCACGTATCGCCACGTGATACGTTGCGTCAAGTTAGTTTTAGAGTTTTGGCAGACTTTCACGCCGTGTACATATGGGTAGCTGAGCTGAGCTTAGTTCTAATACAGCATGGTGGCAGTTATCTACCAAGACAAACACCAGTACTAGTCAAGTGCCTAGCCCACAAATTCCTGAGTGGAATAAAGTCGCTCGACAGTGGATGAGGTATTTAAAATTTAAAAAGAAATTTAGTGTCGAATCTTTTTTGGGTTTCACTAATGTATCATTTCAGAAAGTATAGTATACCGCTTTTAAATGCAGATTTGCAAGGCCCCACCTCCCTAAATTTAGCATGTAGATCAACCAGCATGCAGATTGACAGACGGGAAAATATGAAAATTCTGTGAAAATCTCATCAAAAGTAATCATTAAATTGCTGTCTTTATCATGGTTAAAATCTGATCAAATATACACCTTCGCGTTCTAGGGTACACATAGATTCATAAAAACACTATTACACAACATTTCAACGTCTGAAAGTAGCGAAAAGTACGGTAAAAAGACGACGATGTTATACGGACCTTTTCCGTATGAAAGCTGTTCTACACGTGCTGCCGTATTCGTGTGCAGTATCACGTATGAGAAGTACACAAACATTGTTGACGTCACACACAAAATCGATACGGATACGCGATACGGATACGCGATACGGACCAGAAATTTACGCTTGCCAAAAGTCTCTAGTGAGCAAATGATGGGTATGTTCAGTACTGCGCAGCGAAAGGCACCAGCAGCAAACCTGTGTTACATTTCTTCAAAATTGCGAGCACAGAAAAACGGTACTGTTGAGTTATCTGGATTCTCTTGATGAAGAAAAGCGATGCAGAATATTGAAAATGGCTGTTAGCTTTGGCAAGAAGCAGAGGATCAGAAGAAAAAAAAAAGCAGAAAGATCTGATGGCTGAACTTGCGAAGAGGGAGGCTGACAAAGAACAATCACGAGATACAGTGGCAAGAAAGACACTAGAAAAGAGGCTAAAATCAATGAACGTTAGTGAAGTTCCAGAGGAGTTTCCACAGATCAGTGAGGACAAGCAGGAAGACTTGATTGATTTGCTTAGCGGGGCCGGGGGCATAGGGAAAGATATTCGACACATTTGGTATGAAGAAGGGGGGTTGGTTTTGTACAAGGGGAGGATTAAGAAAGTACTTGGAAGTGGTAAAAAGAAGGTGTATGAGGTTGGATACTCTGCCTCCGGTGTAACAGTGGAAGGTGATGCAGTCGACTATGAAATGTCGTTCTCTTCTCTTGCAGCTGATTTTGTAATCGAGGATCTCACAATGTAGTGTATATCTCATTTTTAGGATACAGAAATGACTGTCTTGTTTGTACATAAAATAGACTAGAAAAATTTGTGTGTGGATATTTTTAATTTAACTAGATGAGACTTTCTAACTTTTTCGGGGTCACTGAAGAAATATTTAGTGTGGAATGATTTTTAATTGGTAAATTTCTAATTACTAACTATTAATTGATGTTGGTAGCATTCTAGTTTCATTGTTTTTTTCACTTAATGTCTCTTGTATTGCAGTTTGGAGTCAAAGTTTTTACAGACCTGAAAGAAAGATTTTTTCGCCGTTTTTGTTTCAGATAAACTGACTAATTGCCCAAATTAGTTATTCTAATTAAGGATTAATTACCAAGATACTAACCTAAACTTGTGTTTTACAGTTCTGTTAGTAGAACGAGGGCAACATAACGTACATTCTGTGAAAATTTCAAGTGAATATCTTTAATATTAAAAAAATGGCACCAAAAAGTAGTAAGAAATCCTGGATTCGGGACACGCGACCTCTATTGTTTTACTGTTAATTGGGAGAAACAAAAGAGACGCTAATTAGAAATCTTTGAATATCCATAACTTTCTTAATATTGAACTTATTCTTATGATCTAGGCGTTATTTTAAAGGTATTTTCCAGCTCCACCTAGCTGTGCTCTCAAAATTGCCATATGTGATGTTTGAATTTTTTTGTCACATACCTATTTAAATGTTACTGTGACATGGACATCACGCTGTACATCGTTGACTTCGCTGCTAGGCTTGCTGTCGTCGTACCTAGTTCCAATACACTGCCTTACTAGAGAAGGTCAGTAACATCATCCAGTTAACCTTTGCCAAAAGGCTAACAATATTACAACATCCACCAATTTAGAAAATACACTATAAGGCTTAAACATAGACCTGGAACGAAGGCCTATAATAATGACATTCATGGATCAAGTCTTCACACGGCTCACATACGTTGGCCGACTGGATCTGGTGACTATTACATTATAATCCAGTTGAACTACGTTCCCCTTGGCCTTAAAACCCGGCATAATTATTATAACAACCAAGATAAATTACTAGTCGTGGCAATGATGTAAACTAAGCATAATGAGAAAACAAATAAAAAATACATGTGACCAGGGGCGTTTTAAGGTTTATCATGGCGGAGGCTATACTATTTTGAGGGCCCTCTTTCGCGGGGGGGGGGGGTCTTGATTGATGATTGTCATGCCAATACAATGACTGTATTCTCATTCAGTAGTAGATTCGACAGTAACAGTGTATAGAAAACGATTGACTCCGGCTCGGGGGCCCTTTCGCTTGGCCAGAGGGGCCCTTTTGTCAGACGTGGGGCCCTTCTGTCTGCCTTGTGGGCCCCCTAACTAGGGTACATTTTCATTTTTCTCATCGGTTTTAGCATTTTTCTCCCGTTTTATTTTTTCAATTCCTTTGATTTTTTTTCGCGAGGAGGCTGGCGCCTCCAGCGCCTCAGCTATAAAACGCCTTTGCATGTGACAATCTGACAGGTCGGTGTTAAGATAGACGTGATTCAAGATGGACGTGATACAAGATGGACGTCTACGTGTTGAAATATAAATTTGCTCGTAACTAAGGACTATTCTAATGCAAAATTGAACGTTTCTGAAAAGAACTATGCAATGTTATTCGGGGGGCTAACAAGTAAAACTATAATCAAACAATATAAAAATCAAATAATATGTACAGGGCTAAATTCTATATATTACAATAATATTAGATATTGGTGAGAAGTGTGTGGGGTGGGGTTGGGGAAATATTACTACTAGACACAACTAATACTAGGGATTTTCGAATAATTCCTCAGTATTCACACTGTTACTTTGAAAAGAATGATAAAAGATATGAACTTCAGTTTTGTTTCCCATTGCGGATTACATGGAACAAATAAAACTATTAGCCAATAGAATTGCTCGATATGAAATTTCCAATTGAATAGCCAATCAGAAAAAGTTTTGCATTATACCACTGATAATTGAATAAAAACAGTTGTCTCCCTTTAATCATGTAAACAATGAATCTTAAGAATTAAAAGTTACAAATTAATAATTTTTAAAGAGACACGTGATGTTTAAATGAAATTAACAAAAACAAAAAAAAATCTTTTCAGTTTTTAAGTCTCAGTTTACTCTATAAACTTCTTCAATCCTTATATCTGCACATAATAATATAAACGTATCGAAATAAATGATTCATGATTAATTGGCCTACTTCTGCTAATATGCCGTTAAAAACTAAAGGCCATTTTAGACGATCCAACATTTGTAGGATGATGTTCAAGGTCATGAGGCGTCCACGAACATGTCTATTTACACCATTTAGTGGACATGTTCAAGATTGTTAATGGATTTTGGAGGGAAACCTCACTGTTCCATCATCATGGATTCCCACTGGAAGGTTGGTTTCCTGTGGAGTTGAAACATTTATTAATATTATGCTCCTCGTCATTCGGCGTAGGAGACGAAATAATTTCAGAAAACCGCGTGTTTGGGAAAATCATGTATACATAAATCCAATACAATAGAATTATAAAAATTTATTTTTAAAGGACCATAACAATTAAGAAAAAAAAACTTTTCAATTTTATTGGGTTTTTTTATTTAGGAACCTTGTTTAGACATGCAAGCTTAAAGCGGGTATTTCATATTTTCCAAGAAAGTCAAAACATATTTATTTCTGTCTATTGCTTAATAGGTGTCAACTCACTATTATACAATCATAGGCATTATTTTTACACTTACAAATCCTTCACATCGGAAATAACACAATTACCTCCCTTGTTTCCCCCCACCCAATAGCTATATTCAAACGTTTGAATTTAAAGTTGAAAATGATATTTTCGCCAATTTCTCAACTGGCAATGGTGAATTATAGGACTATTCTTTAACAGGGTAGGACTGTTTATAGATAACATCTATTTTAAGGCTTTATTTTAATGTTTTAAAAAAATTACTTAAAAAAATGAAATTGCAGCTTTAAACAAAGTGCATTTCTGAATAGATGTAGATTGTTATCAAAGATGAACACTAATAAGCGATCAATCAATCATTTAGATTTAAAAGACAATTAGATTGCCACATATATGTTAATCTTAATCTCAAGGTGACAAGTGTCAAACCAATTCAAATGGCCTTCAAGTATCTCATCATTTTATGGGTTTGGTTACTTAATATAGAAAAAAATGTTCCATTTTGTTTTTAAGTCACGCTGAATAATTTCCCAGTCATGCACTGTTTATTGACAAACTATTTATATTAATTTCGAATTGTATCAAATTACTTGAAATTAAATGCAGTTACAAAAACAGTTTTTGTCACCACCGCCCTTGATGTATAATATTTTATAAAAATGACGATTGATACAGAAAAATCTATTATTGTGGATTGATTAAGATTCAGACTTTTATCAAATTACTTGAAATAAAATGTAGTTACAGTTATAACAACAGTTTTTGTCACCACTGCCCCTCTCTTTAAACTTTTTTTTTGCCTTGTGATATTTTATAGAAATCACAATTCAAAAAGAAAAAGTCTATAATTGTGAATCGAAAATGTTTTTGAGCCCTATTTTCTTGGTGCTTCATGGTAGAAAAAAATAGGTTGTCTTTTAAATGTCTATAAAAAGGGTTTTTCTTTACATTGTCAAAAAGTAATGGTAATTAAAATTACTCTCAATGTAATGGTAATTAATTACATTGTTAAAAATGAGAAAGTATTGATTACATTTTGTAATTGTAATGGTAATTTAATTAATTGCATTGTAATGGCCCCAGCCCTGCAGGGACCATTTCTTTTTACCGGTTGTATTTTGTTGTGATATGGTGGTCTTGATTTGAGATGTGTAGGCTGCCATTTTGCCTGGTTTGGATTGTTCGGACTTGATTTTATTTTATATTCTCATTGGTTCACGGCCGTGAACACTGTCCTACCATGTTCAAATTAATGTGCATGCTGGGACAAGCTTGTTCACAGTTGTTCCAATTCCCATACACACGATAGGACATTTTCCAGCGAACATAATCCTACAAATGTTGGATGATGGTCTTGAACAAAAGTAGGGTCGTGTAAAATGGCCTAAAGACTATGGACAGACGAGCGTGTTTTTCGCCCAAATAACGATGCCATACATTACAATGTATCACAATATAAATGCCCGGTTATTCACATTGTCCTTTTCACATAATATTTATTTCATTACTTTGACGCAAACCAGTCAGCTAAACAAGCGATGTCAGAACAGCCGGCGGCCATCACACTTTGACGCGGTCAAGGCTATAATGTGGTCATTGTTAGTAACGCTCGGTTTGATTGGTTGCCACCTGAAGTCATCGGAATCCCCTTATAAATAGAAGTACACGACGAGAAAATGCTCCGTGGTCACCCGATGCACTCAAGCTCCTATTATAACTGACAGCTATCCAGATTTTTGGGATTGGAAATGGACCACCAAGAAAAGAATCAGTTAGGAATTAATATTTTAGATTTGGCAGAAAATGAAATGTGGGTTAACGTTCTACTCCTGAACAGGGCTAATTAAGACGGGCATACGAAGACAGTCTGTGAAGAGGGAAATTGTCTCGGGGAGTGGCCTAACCTAATATCACATTTTAATTTCAAATGAATCGAACCTAAAAACATTATTCCAAAGGGGTTTAGACGCTAACCATAACTTTGAACGTTTCATAACATTCATGTATACTTTTAGTGATTCATACAACACTGGACGTGTTGCAGCCTTTACCATCTCTAATTAGACTGGGATGGCAGATTCTTTTTTTAAAATATGCCATGTGGAGGAAACTGTAATCACCCTTTAGAATTACAGATTTATAATGATTATGAACGGTAGTCCTATACAAGACTTATTTCAAAATCAGAGGCAATTTTTTTTCTCCAATATTAGGTCATGACAAAGCCGACCAAGTTAAAAACTGCGCCATTTACCAAAATGTCAATTCTTTTCTGCAATTTTCAAGCATTAAATGCATTTCACATCAAGAGAAAATTCATTCGGACAAAATTTAATTGATGTTTATTTTACCATTAGAAACAGGATTTAAATGTATTATGAGAAAGGGCATGACTGAATTTTTACGATTTATTTCGAGTCACTTACCACCCGTCTTTTCCATACAGAAACTACAAATAACTTATGAAAATACTTACAAGACCACTAGTACTATAAATATGGGTATCAATAAACCCTAACCCAACCCTAATAATAGATATCGGTGGACTAATGAACTCGCGGACTAGCAAACCTGTGCACCCGCGGACAAATGAGCGTCCCTCATTTTTTATCCTGTTGGTATAGAATATCGCAAAAATTGTTTACTCATGACAGATAATATTACAGAATGAGAGATCAATAGAAAATGCTGATTTGAATAAAACTTAATAAAAAATTATTGGAGGGGGGCGGAAAATATATTTCAGATTCAACCTCCCACCCCATTAAAGACAGGACTACAGAAAATAAAATAAGCCACCGTTAGGATAAACCTAGTTCCTACAGTTGAAGCTATGGTGCTGCAGAAGATGGCTGGGTTTGTTGTTTTTTTGGGGGGGGGGGGGCGTAGAACCACATAGTATCATCAATTATACAGGATGATTTTGTTTTGTTAAATAGAAAAAAATGTTTCTTTGTAAAATAGAAAAAAAATGGTTAACACTTTCTCATTGGTCATGATTATTCTGAAACTAACCCTGTTCCCAAATGAAATCAGACAGAAAACTTAAATGTAAAAACCTTTTTAAATTATTAACAGACTTGATATGTTCACATTTCAGAACTGAGGCATTAAAATTCATACCGCCCCCTTTAATAAATTCCATCTGAACGGGGAATGCTCATTTGTCCACCGATATCTCTTATTAAGGCAAGGGTTAAAGTGCCCTAGTCCTCCAATGGCTATTATTAGGGGTTTGGTTTAGGGTTAAAGTAAATTGGTCTGCGATTTCATTAGTCCACCGATATCTATTGTTGGGATTAGGGTTTTTTATACCCATATTAAATAGGCCAAGGCCTCGCGTCTTCTGTGAAAGGGGTGATACTTTAAACCGCCTGGAAGACGGTGAGCTTTTAAAGTGTTTTCGGTTTCGCCTGGGTCTATCCTTTTCATAGAACAGGCGAGAGCAGACATAAAATCCCCAACAAAGCGAAGTTTTGCAGTGTTACCCATGGTGCAGGTTCTCATTTGCCTGAATTTAGCGACCGGCTCATTCCATCTATTGGTTGCGGACACTCTCCTAGTTGCTTGGTGTTCCACCCAACAACCTTCCGATGAATGCAAACGGCAATTTGACAGTATCATGTAAAGTACTACAGTAACTGTATTGTCACGTTTCTAGTTTTCTCAGCACAGCAGGTAAGCCCAATCCCTGGGTTGAAAAACGAAAGTCTTACTGAAGACAAGATAAATGTTTTAATTTGTTTCAGATGTGTAACTTAAACGCTTAATAACAATAATCTACAATATCGAAGTAATTTTGTTGTTAACTTTGTGTTTTCGTTTAAACTGACTCATTTCTTTTTTGATGCTGTAAAATACCTTTCACCTGAAAGACAGATACCAAGCTTCGTTTGACACAATGTAAAAATGGAAGACGGTGACAGGAAGAGGACAGCAAATTGGTCAAACGCAGAGGATATGGTTTTAAATGAATGTTGGAAAAGGGAGGGGACTATATTTGGGAAAATAAAGAGATGTGGTGCCTACAATCAACACATATATTACAATTTAGGTGTCTTAAATATGTTTACTATTCCAGATAATCTGTAACAAAAAAAAGGACAATGGAGAGATAAAAAAAAGAAGTATCACAATATCAAACAAAGAGGTATGTCTAAGTAATAACCTCATGTTTCAGATAAGGAACAGATGTGTACACAAAACATGAAGTCTACCGATTGAACCAGAAGTGCCACCATGTTGAAACATGAAAAATCCATAAGACTTGTGCAATATTTTACTTCCATGGGAACTGAATATGAGAAAAGTGAAAAATCGAAGAAAAAAGACATGAAAATGAAGACAACAGGCCGTAGTTTGGAGAATACGTCTCCTATTTCCAATTAAAGCCGGGATCAGGGTCGAATTTATGGTATTTGAATTCTGCCTTTGACGTTTTTCGTGCCGACAAAGTTTTTGACGTTAACTTCATCCCATTGGTTAATATCCACGAGCCCACGTTCCAATATATCCGATTGGCGGAAGATTTGAAAATAGCAGACACCCAACACACTGATCTAAGTTATAGTTAGTACTTCTTTGTAAGCTCATTTACGATTAGCAAAATCATTGAAACATTGACGTTATACAATCAGCCTACTACTTCCGATTGAAAACGGGAGAATGACCAGCAATTAGAGCATTGATCATTTTCTCAAGCTCGGCCCTGGTCAAATGATTTCTTCCATCAATTTAAATTTATGATTGTCCTTGCCTTTATTTTGACGGAAATTCGTAGCCTCAAAGACTAAGAAGAGTCGAATTTAGCAACTTGGGAGTAATACATGCCTTGCCTTTTGTTATATTACCGAGTTTTTTTTTTTAGCTCTTTTAAAATCATTACTCTTTTTTAAGTTCTCTGGGTCATATTCATGTTTGTTTTCAAATTTGAATGAAATCTGTGTCAATGCATGTTTTCAAATTTGAGTGAAATCTTTGTCAATACACGCTTACGGCTTGCCCCCTGATCCATTCACTTTATTTGAATTGTTCGTTTGTGATTTCTGAGTGTGATGTCTGTGGTGCGGTCTCCCTGCATTTACTATTTGAGAAACAATTGATACCAAAACAATTCAGGCAAAACTGATTACAAAGAAACAAATAGGAAATGTAGACTACCTCGAAAGACAGCCGTGTGCTGACTGAATGGCCTGACGTAACATAGAACGTATTATGGCAATGACGTCATAACTTACAAGCTGACCAAATTCGCAAAAAACAGGGCGATAATCCAGATAAAATAGCATTAAAATCTTTTAAGTTTTAGCGACTAATCGGAGTTATTTAAGTTATGTAATAGTACAAATTATAATATGTAATACCCCACACAAGAAATGCAAAATAGGTATGCTGAAGAAATGGTACTGTAAGTCGAGTGTATTTATAACGGCATTAAACAAGGGCGATAATCCATACAGGATTAGGTAAATACTGAAAATTAAAAGTAATTATTAAGTTACATCATTATTGGTTATATACTTGTATTAGAAATGACAAACCTGGTATGTTGAAGAAATGGAAGTTTCGCAATTTATTGTAAAATGCGTTATTGTCCAGCGCCTTTGGCAGTGCACTAGTTCAGCTCTGAACTGCGATATTACTTTTGTGGAAGCGGACGTTAAAAGAACTAGATCAGATCAGGTATTTTACTACTTCAAAACAAATTTGCCCGTTTTGTCGAAAATATCGACATTAAATTTTTTGTTAATTATATTGATGTTCAGATTAAGAACAGATCTGATACATTTATAGTGCCTGAATTTTCTTTATTTTTATTAAACATTAGTTCATGGCTCATGGGGATATATTTCACTTTAATATTTATTTATAGAAATTTGATGGGTGTTTCACCAAATATATATCGGAGGGTATTAGTTTAGTCTTCTAGCTACTTTGAAATCTGTTGGGGTTTTTTTTTAGGTGTTGAAAGAATTTATATTTACTTAAATGTGCATTTGCCATAAATGGGGCGGGGTCAGTCCCCATTGGTAATCCAATAGTTTGCTGTATTATCTGATCCCCGACCTCAAATATGGCATTGTCAATGAGAAAATGTGTGATGTTTTGAACTTTGTCCTCGTCAAAATCCATTTAGCATCTTCTGACTGAGTAAATGACCATCAATGATCAAGTTTCTGCCTTTCCCGAGAGCTCCTTAAAAGGCTTTACCACAAACCAAGAGGCGCCCAGGAATACATTTGCATGGTCGACATAAGTACCGCTTAATAATCAATCAACAGATTCATTTGAGGTAAAAATGAAGCGACCAGGTTTCACAGCGGTCGTCTGCTGAATGACGTTACAGCGTGATACTACGGGGATTTGAACGTCAAAAACGCAGACAATAAGGGCGATAATCCGGGTAGAATTTCTAATATATAGCTGATAGATTTAAGGTTAATAAATAATTAGGATTAAATATGTATTTATTAGAGTGTTATCCCTTCCTACCGACAGGTTGGGGTTTGTACTTTGCTCATGCTCACTCACTGCACTTCAGGTATTAAAATATTTATCCGGGTTATCGGCTTTATTATTGTTAAATTTTTTTTTTTTTTGGATGTTGTCAAACATGACGTCAACGACCGAATAAACACGCCATTCAGCAGACGACCAGCGCCAAGACCGGTCGCAATATTTCTACTCCTTTAAGTCATTCACTCATTGCTAAAGGTTTTAATGTTGCGGTTTGATTGGAAGTTTGTGTTCATATTGATCAATAGGGGAATCTGATAATTGTTGTGTGTTCTATCCCTGCATTGGCCGAGAAACTTCATCCAAATTTTCCTGCGTGGTTTCCCCCTCTTCAGTTCAGATGCGACAAAAAACGCGGATCCATTCACTTATTCTGACAGGTACGTTTGTTTGTGATTGCTGTGTATTCTCTGTTCCTACTTTTAACTATACATCGGAGTGTCTGTGAATAGAATATGCCTACATTCGTACATAGCGCAACATGTGGTATCTTAATATTAAGTGAAAGGTATTTTGCAACCGCAAATGTCAGAAACCAAATTAGTCAGTTTTGTCGAAAATGCCGGCATCGCAGGTTAACCAAAAATAAACACAAAAAAACAAGCCAACAGTGAGGCTGATGTCCCCCGCCGAAATCCCAAAATAAATAGATGACACATATTAATTAATCGCACATTTATTTTTTTCAAACTTATCGAGCAATCAAACTGAACACGAAGTGTCATCCAAAAAATTGCTTATCTCTGCCTACCGTAAGAAGAAAATGCTCATCTTCGAACTCCATCAAGGCATTGACCTAATAAGCATACACACCAATTTTGAACATTTTAACTCAATTCATAGGAGAGTTATTGTGTTCCAAAGTCTTGGCAAATCAAATTGCTTATCGCTCTGCTTACCCTGAGCATAAAATGCTCATTATCGATCTTAGTCAAGGTATTACTGTAATGAAACTATACACCAAGTTTCATCACTCTCACTTAATTAGAACTAAAGTTATCGTGTCCCAAGCATCAACCAAACAAATTGCTTATCTCTGCCTACCCTAAGCGGAAAATGCTCATCTTCGAACTCGATCAAGGCATTGACCTAATAAGCATATACACCAAGTTTGAACATTTTAACTCAATTAGAAGGAGAGTTATTGTGTTCCAAAGTCTCGACCAATCAAATTGCGTATCGCTCTGCTTACTCTGAGCAGAAAATGCTCAATATCGAACTTAGTCAAGGTATTACTGTAACGAAACTATACACCAAGTTTCATCACTCTCACTTAATTAGAACTAAAGTTATCGTGTCCCAAAGCTTCAACCAATCAAATTGCTTATCTCTGCTTACTCTAAGCGGAAAATGCTCATCTTCGAACTCCATCAAGGCATTGACCTAATAAGCATATACACCAAGTTTGAACATTTTAACTCAATTAGAAAGAGAGTTATTGTATTCCAAAGTCTCGACCAATCAAATTGCGTATCGCTCTGCTTACCCTGAGCAGAAAATGCTCATTATCGAACTTAGTCAAGGTATTACTATAATGAAACTATGCACCAAGTTTCATCAATCTCACTTAATTAGAACTAAAGTTATCGTGTCCCAAAGCATCAACCAATCAAATTGCTTATCTCTGCTTACCCTAAGCGGAAAATGCTCATCTTCGAACTCAATCAAGGCATTGACCTAATAAACACATACACCAAGTTTGAACATTCTAGCTCAATTAGGAAGAGAGTTATCGTGTCCCAAAGTATCAACCAATCAAATTGCTTATCTCTGCTTACCCTAAGCGGAAAATGCTCATCTTCGAACTCCATCAAGGCATTGACCTAATAAACACATACACCAAGTTTGAACATTCTAGCTCAATTAAAAGTTATCGTGTCCCAAAGCATCAACCAATCAAATTGCTTATCTCTGCTTACCCTAAGCGGAAAATGCTCATCTTCGAACTCCATCAAGGCATTGACCTAATAAACACATACACCAAGTTTGAACATTCTAGCCCAATTAGGAAGAGAGTTATCGTGTCCCAAAGCATCAACCAATCAAATTGCTTATCTCTGCTTACCCTAAGCGGAAAATGCTCATCTTCGAACTCCATCAAGGCATTGACCTAATAAACACATACACCAAGTTTGAACATTCTAGCTCAATTAGGAAGAGAGTTATTGTGTCCCAAAAAGTGTGACGGACAGACAGACAGACGGACGAACCCATTTTAATAGTCCCCTGCTTTCTTCGAAAGGCGGGGGACAAAAAACTTTAATGACTATATACGTGCAATGTAATCAAATCGCTTTTTCCATTTTTCAATAAATTGTCTTCTTAAATAAAATCTTCTTAATAAGGGATTCAAAATGATGCCATGGCAGTTTTGTGAGATGATTACATTTTGTTTAACTGTAACGTTGAAAAATCATGGTACATTTTACTCAATTCGCTGCTTGCCTGCATACATCTACCATAGCTAAAATAGTCGTCCCTTTTTCATTCTCTGCACTGAGTTAGGCTTAAAATATGCTTCTAATTTGCATATTTTAAGGCTTTACTAGGAAAATCTTCCTTAAATTCTACAAGGAGCTCACGAAATTCTTTTTGCGTTTCTCCATGGAACCGTCCCACCTAATATTTCGCATTCTTTGGAAAGTGGCTCTACGAAAATCTGTCCTAAATTCTACAAGGAGCTCACGAAGTTGTTTTTGCGTTTCTCCATTCTCAACAATTGTAAAAATACCCAGTCTTCTTTAAGCCTGGCGCACACTACGCGACGACATAGGCGATTTCGGTCGCCGACGATGAAAAATCAAAAAATCGCCTAGTGTGCGCACTCAATCGCAAGCGATTTTCCGTCGCCAGCGACCATCGCGGCGATGGTCGCCGATATCAGACTTGTTTGATATGATCGCTAAAGTGGTCGCTTTGTCGGCGATCAATCGTAAAGTGTGCTCACCTCGGCGACGGGTTGGGCGACAGACAAGGAAACAAAATCACCTATATAACCAATCATTTTGAGTTATTTGTCTCATGTGACATAAACACACAATATGGCTTTGCAAAACTTTAACGAGACAGTTTGAACAGATGAAAAAGAGAGTCTGCTGACTGATTTATGGTAAATATGGATCGCTGTAGGCCTACCTTCCAATGTTCATAACTCCATTCATACTTATTACCGATCCCACCCCAACCCCTAAATGAGGATATCACTCTTCCGGACACCTGTTACCACTGTTTGTCGTGTATTTTGTACACGGTGAACAGTCCATTTTATAGGACTTAGAATTTTGACTAATGGTTTGGATTATTCGTACTTGGTTTTATTTTATTGATCACATTCACTCTGCCCCCAATCAACCCGGTAGGCTTATCTACAAGGTATCATAGTCTAAATTATCATAGTCTAGGCTTCAGATAATCTGCGGTTAATTGGTCGAGTATGGGCTAGGCCTAGATTGTATATCACGAAGGTTAGCTGTCCGGAGTTTACTCCGAATGAAGTTATAGTTTACTCTATTATCCCACTCTGATCAAAATGTAGCCAAGTAGGCTAGTTTGAATTCTAATATCATTCGCGGGTGCCTAGTGTACCTACTAGTACTACCTTCGTTAATTGTATAGAGTAAACGCCAAGCTCTCCTGTATTTCTGTCACAAAATGGTATTTACATTTGAAGATATACCTTTTCTGTGTCAAAATTAAATGTTTAATATAGATAGAATTCTAACTAATTTCCAGTTTTTGAAATACAAAGGCGCATGAAATCTCTTCGTACACATCATCATGTACAAAAACAACATTAATTGGCGTGCTGACGACGTAAATACTGCCATTCTGATGTGTCACATGATGAATAACGTGATCTGTTGTATTTTGCGGGATCGCCGAAGTCGTCGTGTAGTGTGCTCACTCCACTTAAATTACGGCGATATTTGTCGCCAAACTCGTCGCTTCAGTTGTCGCGTAGTCTGCGCCAGGCTTTACTGATGTTTGTTTCTGCCAAATTATCGCAATTCATTGTGCGAAAAAACTGACCAGGCCTCTTGTTTGAGGCAAAGATCAACTACTTCACAAAAAGCTTCCCAGTGACTCCTGGTTGGAAATGGTATAGGACAAGGCGATGTGTCACATTTTTCCTCCGTTGGTTTTGATGCTATTATTTGAACAGCTTTCCTCACACTGAGGGGAAAGATGGCCGATGCTTTTTTCACAGCGGTGTCCAAGATATCGACTTGGTGTTTAGTTTTTCTGGTCACGAGCAAGATCGTCCAACCTTATGTAATTTCATTTGCACGATTTACACCAGAACTTCAGCGTAATTGGTATTAAAGTTTCTGTAATGATGTTTCAAGTTGTATGAATGCGTGAAAATCTCTCCGCCAATTCCACAGATGTGCTTCACTTTCGAGTGTAGGAATAGTAATTGTTAAAGCGACCGGCGCCTCCGCTAGAGGGCTCAGACAGTGCTGTACACAGCTATGGCCGATTTTCAACCCCATTGCACCTGTTTTTGGGTCATATATTCGCGGAGCTGGTACAGACTTTTGCATCGGAATCTGAGTCGGAAAACACATGATTATTTTAGACAAGGGTCAAGCGCGTCTGTAAATATGGTTTATGGCGGATGACATGCGGTAAGTTGCTTTTTATAATAAAATAAACAATTTAAAAATAAAAGAAAACTTCAACAATAAAAATTTTATTGTTGAAGTTTTCTTTTATTTTTAAATTGTCCCATACGCGCATATACGCCCAAAGTGTTGCTTACAATCGTGAATATAAACATTAAATTAGTTATAAAAAATATTGCTGGGGACGGAAACCCCCGTCGGTTCCAAAGGGACGCAACTCCACCACAATTATGGGTACAGACCACTGTTAAGAGTTTGACTGACTTTGACAAGAGAAATGTCATCGAGTGACTAGTGTGTATTATTAGACTTATAAGTGTAATTTGAAATGCAGATGCTATTTTTGAAATTATAATTAATACAGTCCATTTTAATTGAAAGCATTACAGTTCCATAATGAATGCTAATTCATCAGATTCTGAAGATGATAGCTTTCATCTAACCATTGGTTCAGAAACTGAAGTAAGTACATGCATGCTATACACAGAAGTGTTTTTGAAGCCTGAAGTATTATCCAGTTGGTTTTAAAAAAAAATCTGATTACACTACCGTGGTTGTACTTCTACTCAGATGTATCTATTTGTTTCAGAAAGAGTTTTAGAGTAAACTAAAAGGAGCACAAATTGACAAAGAGTTATTAGTATGGTAGACCTATATTTTGGTATTCAGGAGAGTGCTGGTTTGGAGAAAAATCTGTTTTTATTTACATTATTTACATTGAATTGATCTGTTTACTACAGTTACCTATATAAATCATTGATAAATAATTTTCTTTCAATTCTTATTTATAAAATTTTTTCAATATATATTTTTTTTTGCTAATTTATTTTATTTTTTATTTTTTTTTTTTTGGGGGGGGGGGGGTATTATTATATAATGTTATTTTTAATATTATGACACTGTTAGTTAACTACATAAATGGTTGATAAATAGTTTTATTTTAATAGTTCAAGTTTATTTAAATTATTTTTATTTTATGGGGTGGTAGTAGTATAAATTTTGGCAAGGAGGAGAGTATTATAAATTTTATGATATAGAAATATGGGTATGTGGATAAATAATTTTATTTTATGTATTTATTTATATCTTTCTTTTTTTTAAAATATTTTGTTAACATGTATGTACTTATCTGTTATTTTTAATATTTGAATACTCAGAAACAAAGTCTTGTTTAAATATGTTGATTCCATTGTATAATTGTTAATGATTTATAGCCTAAAGTTAAAGTTTACGTAATTTTTTAATCTTCTGTACCGTTATTACAAACATTATAAAATAAACTTCTAGACCTATATGTAAAGTGTTTGCAAACGGACTGTAACTCAGCCAATTCTGTGCCGATTTTGATAAACTTGGTGTTGTTACAATACTGAGATGTACAGCTTTCAGAAAATATCAAGCGTCTAGAGAAAAAAAATAATATTTCAAAATAGCTGCCGGTCGCTAGTTGTTATTGAAATAGAGTAAACGATAAAGTGGGGGGACCCTTCGGGACTACACCTTATCGCTAATGCCATATGGTACGAATGTTCTTAAAGTATGAATTCATTGGCTTATCTTGCATAGTTCTTGCCATTATCTGGGTCAGTCTAAGCTCTTAAAATGACTTAAAATATTAATTATAACATTCTACTCGTATGTGGGGGGTTGGGGTGGTCTAGAGTGCCGCGCTTCGACCTCTAGCTGGCCGGTCACCTCTGGCTTGCGGCTGTGGTTTCGAGCCCTGGTGTGAGCGTATGTGGCATGGAGATAGGGGCGCCTGCTCAGCCTCGTGGGTTTCCTCCGGGCACTCCGGTTTCCTCCCACTGCTAAAGACCCCTACGCGCAAGCAAATTATTGAAATAAAATTGAAACCATATGTTAGCCCAAAAATGACCTAGTTTGTGTCGAGTGGACGTTAAACCCCATTTCTCTCTCTCTCTCTACTCGTATGTCCTTCATAATTGAAGTGTAATGCGACCGGCTTTGGCCTTTTGTGCCTAATATCTGAAAGTGAAACCTAATATCCTGTATTCGCTAAGATTAACCTGTACCTTTAGCATTCAAACGCAATGACTGATATTTTGGGCAACCCAAGAAATTCAACGAAATGCCTCTTTAAAGATGGGTGTAAAAAATTGTCATAAGAGCTTCGTCGATTGATTTTGATACCAACCCTGGGACCCATCTATATTCATATGCTACGTCGATGTAGACTTTTTCTAATTCATGTGAAAATTGTTTAGAATTCGTTTCGTCGTCAGTATCTTCACCAGAAAGATTGATTTCAGACTCCAATAATTCGATATTATTTCTGGCAAGTGTTAAAGACAAATATCAACATGTGATTTTCCTTTCTATTGTTACTATCGTCGGGTTGCTCAACTTTCTGATTAATCACGTCAATGACCGTTTGTGTATCACTGATAGCCCATGTTCGGTGTTAGAATTTGTCCAAAATTTATGTCTAAGTTCTAATCTGTTGCCTGGTTTCGACAATTTGAAAAGATCGTGAGGTGCTCTTACATTTTTAACTTTAGTGCAGTACTTAATTTCTCTGACAAGAAGAGCCTTTTTTTCATTCTCATAGCTAAATAAATTGGTAACTCGTCCCGATTTGCATTCTCTATTTTGAGTTTAGCAAAGAATTGGAAAATCTCAAGGACATCAGTCTTCTTCGATGTCTTTACACTAGCAACGTAACAACGAGCCTCTTATTTCAAAACGGGGCCATATTTTCGTGGTCTTTGATTACTAGTACTTAAGATGTCGACTCTCTCCAGGAAATTAGGTTAATGAAAAGGTTTGTTCCGTTTTAGCATTATCACCAAGAGATGTGATGCTGGGTCGTAGAGGTAGCCAGAATTAGTTTTGTGCGTTTAATTATGCCCGGTCCATATTGACCATTATTGGCACCAATAAGGTAATCGCCTAACTCCCTAGCTGGTACTACCAAACCTTGAGCAAATGTTTTAAAAATTCCTTTGTTAATTATGTTCTTTCTTGGTTAAAAATCAGTAAACACCTGTAGCAACCCGCAGTCCAAAAATGCTGACTTTTCTCGTTCCATTTTCTTTTAAAATTCCCAAAGTGGATTTATGTATTGATGAAAATCAGTAACATAACTGATTTTGATTGAATCATTCTCCAGAAAGGCATTGTTGACACATCCGGATCGAATATCGGCCAGAACTGACAACAGTTGATGGCTGTTTCCAACATGGCCATAAGCAAAGAAGTCTTTGATTTCAGCTTTATCACAATGAGCTGTGGCAGCACAGGCGAATTAAATCTATTAGTTCTAATATCGATAGATTGAAGTAGCTGAATCCCCCACCTGAACGTAAGGTAGAACCTAAAATTCGTAATAATCTTAAAAACAACTGCTGATTCCATTATGGCCAGCGCATAATAAATGAGTCATATGTTTTTCTTGAGGACTACCCTAGGAATCCTATCATCGTATTCCCCAAATTAAAAATAGGCTAATTACAATAATTATTTAAGTCTCTAACCCCCTCCCATATATGAACTCGGCCAATGTAACCCTTTCTAATGAACCGCACTCTTTTGATTTCAATTGTTTTGATTTCCTAATTACAGTAAAACGTGAGTCATGCAGTAAAAGTAAAGTAACCCGTCTTCTTTCGTTTTACCTACCAACTCCAATTATTCCTTTCGCCATTCATTTCCTTTATCCATTAATTTAATGCTTTATGTGCCAGAATCAAATTCTCAAATACTTTTTCGTTTCCTGTCATAGTTTTGCCCATTCATATAATTTTTCATGTGTCAGTCACTACCGCCGAAACGATCGTGAACAAGCAAAGATAGACCGGATATCAAATACTTCTTCGTTTCCTTCATAGTTTTGGCCAAATCCTTAAAGGTCTACTGTCTTCCCGATACATCCCTAATTCAGTATTTGAAAATTATCCGTGGTAACCTGAAAATCCAAAATATTGTTTTTGTCTGGACAAGTTCCAGTAAAATGCAAATCATTATTGTTACTTTTCTAGAGAATTTTTTGTAACGTGGTGCTTTGCTATACATAATGTGCCAGTTGTACAAAATTGCAAATTGTAGTAGCACTTGAAAGGGAAGTATTTGAAATATCAAAATCAAACATATTTTTTGAAACTATCCTTATTACTTGTGGACTTTTCTGCATCCTATTTTGTTGGCTTACTAATTCCATGCTAAGTGCCATCATTTAACTTTCCCACCAAACTTTTATTAACGTGAATATGGATTATGCGGTCACTGGACAGGACATCGATAGTTCGCTGGAGATTTTGTGCAAGCTGAATCTTTTTCCGAAATATTCGACCTTAATCTTGCGATTTCCAGACGGCGGACATCAAGACCCCCCCCCCCCCAACGTATCTATCATTTTTCCACAACCGTATTTGGAGCATATATTTTTTTTTCTGTCAACCCTGCTCACCCTGTACAAGAGCGGCATCTGAACGTGAACTTCGTATTTTCCTGTCGTGGGTTAAAAATGAACTTTGTTATTGGACCCCCTTATGTTTAGATAACGGCACGTCGTTGGAACCGTTAAGAGTAAGTTGAGCATTTCGTAGACTTGATTCCTTTGGCCGGGAAGTTATATATCTTGCCAAATACACCCCTTGTACAATTTAATGGACTTGATTCCTTTCGCCGGGAAGTTATCTTGCCACAACCACAGCTTTGGCAAATAATCGGTTCCCATCTACAGGGTTTTTGTTGTTAAATTTTGAAAGTCGGAACAAATTTTAATATTATAATCCTGCGTTTTCTTTTCAACTGTGACCTACTGACATCATATCTAAAATACGTCACAAAACGTGAATTCTTATGACTTTTCAAAGACAAATCGTCATTCGGATCCGATTGCTAACTAAAATCATTAGAAGTACATTTTAGCGGCAGGTTAGTCATTCTCGCTCACCCATGTTCCTGCTAGCCGAATGTCATCCATTAGTTCGTGTTGACGAACTCGAACCGTCATTGGGTGTGCCTACCATTTTATTTCCTTTTCTTTTGGGGGGTAGAGGGGGGGTCACGTTGGCTCGCTACCGGGGAAGTTCATTCCGATTTTCCAACGTGGTTTCCCCTTGTCAATGATGTAGGACGCAGGGCCTGACAAGGACAGCTGCCTGGTTCGGATTGGAGGTAAAACCCAGGTCCCTTGTGCAAATTGGCGTGGACGTAAAAGATCCATTGGCAGTTGTAATTTGATAAGGCTGTGTAGCGCCACTGCCCGGGCAAGATTTCCCTCATAGGACTTTGTATGGCGTAGGCCCGTTTTCATTAGCTCAGTTTAGGACGTGAAACCCTATTTAATTTTCGTTAATTTAGTGTTCTTCACAAAGTAGATTTATTTATTCATGCAAATCAGTAACATAACTGATTTTGACTGAATCATTGTCGAGAAAGGCGTTGTTGACATATGAAGGTTAAAAATGCCAAAGGCTCGGAAATCTAGATCGAATGTCGACCAGAACTGACATCAGTGATGTTTCCAACTTGGCCATTAGCAAAGAAGTCTATGATATCGGCTTTATGATAATGAGCTGTGGCAGCACAGGCGAATATGCAGTTAAACCTATTAGTTCTAATATCGAAAGATTCAATTAGCTGAACCACCACTTCACCCTTAGGTAATAATCTTAAAACTCAACTGCAGAGTCCATTATGTCCGGCGCATATAAATGGGGAATACCATAATGGAACCCGTTTTACCTAGCGACTCCAATTATTCCTTTCGCCATTCACGTCCTTTCCCATTCGTTCAATTTTTCATGTGCCAGTTTAACTATCGCAAAGATAATCTAGAAATCAAATATTCCTTCGTTTCCTGTCGTAGTTTTGGCCAAATCCTTAAAACATTTATGGTATTGTTAACGACTGTTTCGTCTTCCCGAGCTATATCCATAAATCCCTAATTCAGTATTTGAAAATTATCTGTTGTAACCTGGAAATCCAAAATATTGTTTGTCTCGACAAGTTCCATGAAAATGCAAATCAAAATTGTTACTTTTCAAGAGAATTTCTGTAACGTGATGGTTTGCTATAAAATGTGCCAGGTATATACAAAATTGTAATAGTACTTGGAAGGGAAGTATTTGAAATATCAAAATCAAACATAATGTTTATTACTTGGGATTTTTTCTTCATTCCATGTTGTTGGCCTACTAATAAAGTGCCATCAATAAACTTGCAGACCAAATTTTTATTAACGTGAATATGGATTACGCGGTCACTAGACATGACATCGATAGGTTGCTGAAGAATTGCGCAAGCTGCATTTTTTCCGAAATATTCGACCTTAACCTTGCGATTTCCAGATGCCGGATCACAAGAATTTTTTTTTCATTTTGTCGTCTTTTTCACAGCTCCCCCCCCCCTTTTTGTATATTTGGTCACTCTGTACAAGAGCGGGATCTGTACGTACCTGTCGTGGGTTGAAAATGAGCTCTCTGTTGCTAGACCCCCTCAGGTTAATATAACGGGCGCGTCGTTGGGGCCCTTTATAGTAAGTTTAGCACTTCCTACTAGATTCCTTTGGTCAGGAACTGGTGTGAGCGTATGTGGCATGGAGATAGGGGCGCCTTCCCAACCTCGTGGGTTTCCTCCGGGCTCTCCGGTTTCCTCAAAAGTGATAAAGTTGCGATTTTCCCCAAAAATGACAAAGGCGGGGAATTATATACAAAAATGGGAATTTCCCCCCAAAAATGACAAAAGGCGGGGAATTTTCCTTGAAAGCTACAAAGTGGTGATTTTCTCCATAAATGACAAAGGCAGGATTTTCCCCAAAATTGGTAAAAACCATTTTTCCCCAAAACATAAAAAAAAGAGGATTATTTCCCCAAAAGTGTTAAAATGGGGATCCCTCCACTCCTAAAAATGATAAAATGGTAATTTGTCCACTACATGATCAAAAATGGGAAAAAACCAAAAGTGATAAAATGAGGATTTAGTCCTCACTAAATGATGGGGTGTGGGGTTTTCCGACAAATGATAAGACCCTGACAAAAAATGAAATATACAAAAGGAAAGTATACATATTATTTCACGTTGTTGAACTCAGCTTTTGGAGACTACGAATTCCAGTCAAAATAGGGCTACATAAAGAGACAGTGAATGAAAAAGTAAGACTGACGGAAGAAACTAGGCTTAAGGCTTAGCTTCGAAAGAGTTCAATACTGTAGCCGTTTTATTTTCTTTAAGGCAAAATAGACCTCAAAAGTAGTAACAGGTAATATGACTGCCCGAGACCAAAGTGACAAGCTTCAGGCCTGTCGTCTTCTATTTTCAAACGTTCCGCCAATCAGAAGGATTGGAACGTGGGCTCGTGAAAAACTAACCAATGACATGAATTGGAACGTCAGCGCGAGTACTTCGGCCAAATACAGTAACCGGAACATACGGTCGTGAAAAACCTCTAATGTCAGAGTTGGTGAATGAAGCTCGGAAGAAGTAAGAGACTGATACGGGTTAAATTTGCATGGGTAAGCTATCTTGCATATGTGGCCCTGGGGTAGGGCATAATAATACGAATTACTGAAAGCGTTGATTTTCTGTAACCGAACGCAAGGAGTTTGACTCCATTTGATACCTGCAATAGAATGACAATAAATGAGTAGACGAACTTTAAATGATTGTAGCTGGTTAATGTCATCACCAATCACACTTATGACTTTTTGTAGGCTTTCGTTGTCTTGTACACTACTACTAATAAGAGTTTTATTCTCATGCAACTATATGTAAAAGAACGAGCATCGAAGTTATCACAAACATGTCACAATTTGATGCATCAATAACTAAATATCGTACAAAAAAAACCAGTACAAATTTTCCAAATGTGTGGCTTATATTAATGTTGATGTAATCATACTAAGTATTGTAATCTGGGCGGTTATTGAATATTTATATTACCGGTATAGTATGGATTTATCTCACCCACCTAAACCTCTGATGGCCCAGAGGAGCTAAAGGGTCAAGGGGTGTGAGAATTATTAGACAACGGGGGCCAAACAAATCACTACATACGAAGCAGCCACTAACACGCCTACACAAGCTACATTTAACATGCAAGACAGAAAATATATATAATTCAGCCATATATATAATAATAAAGCATCTACTCACTATAAGCAATCAAATTATTATAATATTGCAGCGTACTCCAAAACACAGGAATATGGACCGAACACTGGACTTACATACACAATCATGCACGTGCAGAGAAATGAATAAACGTCACAGACGGGCTGGTCCATTCTGGCACAAGGGAGACCAGCTTACGTCTACAACACCCCCCCCCCCCTTTAGGGGAATAATATATATGTCAAAATATTAAAAAAATTCTCAAGAAAAACTCCCATCCCTACGATAGGTTTGGTCCATACCTAAAAAAAAAAGGAGACAGAATATAAAAAGTTCAAATCTAGACTAGAAAATTGAAGATAGAGAAACCCTGAAGAACTAGGGAAGACGAGAAATAGGCTTCAGGATAGATCACAGAGGAAGACAGAACAGGACAGTAAGAGCGGCCTTCCCTAAAAATAATTTTTAAAAAAAACGCCATAAAACCACCCGCCCAAACTAAACAAACCGAAATTAACCAAAAAAGGGACAAGAGGAAAAAGAACTAACCATGAAAAAAAAAACATCCCCAAAGAATTAATGGGCCTCGGACGGACAGCAATGAGGGCAACAAGCCATTTTTGCTATAAATTGTGCCAGATCGGAGATGTACAAAATTGCAAATTGTAGTAGCACTTGGAAGGGAAGTATTTGAAATATCAAAATCAAACATAATTTGTGAAACTATGTTTATTACTTGTGATTTTGTCTTCATTCCATGTTGTTGGCCTACTAATTCCATGCAAGTGCCATCATTTATGTTGAGATAACGGATACGTCGTTGGAACCGTTTATAATAAGTATTGCGCTTCCTAGACTCGAGGGGGGTTGGGGTGGTCTAAAGTGCCGCGCTTCGACCCCTAGCTGACCGGTCACCTCTGGCTTTCGCATGCTGTTTCGATCCCTGGTGTGAGCGTAAGTGACATGGAGATAGGGGCGAATTATCACAGTGGCTATTGTTACGACGAGTAGTCCTTGGTCTATATTTGTGTTACGGTTAGGTATAGATTGAGAGTTCCGTGTGTACAAATTTACATTGTCACTTGATTCCTAAAGCTGGTTTTGGGGAGATTGGCTTCCTGAAGCTGGTGTTGGGGAGATTGGCAGCCATTTTGGAATTCCTTCTATTTAGCCAATGGAGTGCCTTGAAAAGCATTGTCGTAACAATAGCCACTGCCGCGAATTATTGAAATAAAATTATTTAAAAACCATATGTTAGTCCTAAAATGACCTAGTTTGTGTCGAGTGGACGGTAAATCCCATTTTCTCTCTCTCCTAGACTTGATTCCTATGGGCAGGAACTTGTATCTATTTTCTTTTTGGAATCCTACCACAACCACCACCCCACCCCTCTTTCGTAAAGTATCGGTTTCCATCTCCAGGGTTGTTGTTGTTAAATTTTGAAGATCCGAACAGATTTCACTAATTTTAATACTGCGTACTCTTTTCATCTCTTTAAGACCTACAAGTGCAAACATCATATCTGATTTTTCTAATACATCGTTACAAACGTGGATTCTGATGACTCTTTGAAGACAAATTGTCGTTTGAATCCGCTTACGTCCTAACATCTTTAGAAGTACATTTTAGCGGCAAGTTAACCGTTCGTGGCGACGTACTCGAACCTTCTTAGGGTGTGGCTACGATTTAATTTCCATTTCTTTCTTTAATTTATTGTGGTTTAAAATAAGGAAGAGGCTAAACGACCGGATCCGGCTACTTACGAAAATTTACTACGAAACCGGATCTCAACATTTCTCCACTATTTGACCAATCCTAACCCGCGTATCTCTTCGCCAATGTCACTTTATTCTTAAATTCGAATTGTTTCATCGCCTCTAAAAGTGAATTAAGGGACGTAAATTCCGCACCAACAAGGATGCCTGTGTAGAGGCCGCCATATTGGAAAAGACCGCTAATAACCACGTGATAAAATTGGCCAATCAGAGACGATAACCGGTTTCGTAGTAAATTTTCCCCGGGAACCGTAACCGGTCGTTTAGACACTTTCTTAAAATAATTCAGTTTCCTCAAATTTAATTTAACTCTTTGTGAAATGGTGGTCTATATGTGATATATTTCATGGATGGATAGCTTGCCTTTTTTATACGTCCACATTCATAATGTGAACGTATTATGCCGTCGCCCCTGTCTGTGTGTGTGTGTGTATGTATGTATGTGTGTGTGTGTGTGTGTGTGTGTCTGTGGTTCGCCTACAGGGCGCAATTCTTCATGGATTTTCTTCAAACTTGGTATACTTATTCCTTATACCCCAAGGAAGATCCCTATTGTTTTGGGGGCATGCCCGACCCCCAGGGGCCGAGCCACGCCCATTTCTAGTATTTGTTTGTTTGTCGTCTACAGGCCACATTTCTTAACTTATAATCTTGAAACTTTGCATACACATTCTTTGTACCCTAAGAAACATCCCTATCGTTTGGGGTGCATGCCCACCCCCCAGGGGCAGAGCCACGCCCATTTTCTTTTCTTGTGTCTTTGTGTCGCCTACAGGGCGCAATTCTTACTGGATTTTCTTCAAACTTGGTATACTTATTCCTTATACTTGGTATACTTATTCCTTATACCCCAAGGAAGATCCCTACTGTTTTTGGTGCATGCCCGACCCCCAGGGGCATAGCCACGCCCATTTCTAGTATTTTTTTTGTTTGTCGTCTACAGGCCACATTTCTTGACTTATAATCTTGAAACTTTGCATACACATTCTTTGTACCCTAAGGAACATCCCTATCGTTTGGGGTGCATGCCCAACCCCCAGGGGCAGAGCCACGCCCATTTTCTTTTCTTGTGTCTTTGTGTCGCCTACAGGGCGCAATTCTTACTGGATTTTCTTCAAACTTGGTATACTTATTCCTTATACTTGGTATACTTATTCCTTATACCCAAGGAAGATCCCTATTGTTTTTGGTGCATGCCCGACCCCCAGGGGCATAGCCACGCCCATTTCTAGTATTTTTTTGTTTGTCGTCTACAGGCCACATTTCTTAACTTATAATCTTGAAACTTTGCATACACATTCTTTGTACCCTAAGGAACATCCCTATCGTTTGGGGTGCATGCCCAACCCCCAGGGGCAGAGCCACGCCCATTTTCTTTTCTTGTGTCTTTGTGTCGCCTACAGGGCGCAATTCTTACTGGATTTTCTTCAAACTTGGTATACTTATTCCTTATACTTGGTATACTTATTCCTTATACCCAAGGAAGATCCCTATTGTTTTTGGTGCATGCCCGACCCCCAGGGGCATAGCCACGCCCATTTCTAGTATTTTTTTGTTTGTCGTCTACAGGCCACATTTCTTAACTTATAATCTTGAAACTTTGCATACACATTCTTTGTACCCTAAGGAACATCCCTATCGTTTGGGGTGCATGCCCAACCCCCAGGGGCAGAGCCGCGCCCATTTTCTTTTGTTGTGTCTTGTGTCGCCTACAGGGCGCAATTCTTACTGGATTTTCTTCAAACTTGGTATACTTACTCTTTATACTCTAAGGATGATCCCTAGCGTTTGGGGTGCATGCCCAACCCCCAGGGGCAGAGCCACGCCCATTTTCTGTTTGCGTGTCTGTGTGTCGCCTACAAGCCGCAATTCTAACTGGATTTTCTTAAAACTTTGTATACTTACTCTTTACACCCTAAGAATGACCCCTATTGTTTTTTGGTGCATGCCCGACCCCCAATGGCAGAGCCACGCCCATTCCTTGTATTTATTTGTTTGTTGTCTACAAGCCACATTTGTTAACGTATCATCTTGAAACTTTGAATGCTTATTCTTTGTACCCTAAGGAACATTCCTATCATTTGGGGTGCATGCTCAACCCCCAGGGGCAGAACCACGCCCATTTTCTTTTTGTGTGTCGCCTACAGGGCGCAATTCTTAATTGGTCATCTTGAAACTTAAAATCCTTATACCCTAAGGATGATCCCTTTTGTTTTGGGTGCATGCCCGACCCCTGTGGGACAGCAACACCCATTTCTTGTATTTGTTTGTCTGTCGTCTACAGGCTGCATTTCTTAATGTATCATCTTGAAACTTTGAATGCTTATTCTTGGTACCTTAAGGAAGATCCCTATTGTTTTTGGTGCATGCCCGACCCCCAGGGACAGTGCCACGCCCATTTTCTTTTTGTCTGTCTGTGTGTCACCTACAGGCCACAATTCTTAATCGATCGTCTTGAAAACTTTTTTTATACTTATTCCTTATACTCTAAGGCTGACCACTATTATTTTTGGTGCATGCCGGACCCCCTGGGACAGAGCCACGCCCAATGCTTTTGTGTCGTGTGTTCGCCTACAGGATGCAATTCTTAACAGATCCTTTTAAAACTTTACATACCTATTCCTTATACCCTAAAGATGACCCGTATTGTTTTTGGTGATTTCCTAACCCCCAGGGGCAGAGCCATGCCCATTTTTACTTCGTGTCTGTGTGTGTTGTCTACAGGCCACGATTCTTAATGGATCGTCTTTAAACTTGGGATATGTATTCCTTATAGCCTAAGGACGTCAACTGTATTTCTCCACTCCCACAGGCAAGACACGCCCAATTTTTGTGTTTGTCGTTTACAGGCCGCAATTCTGAATGAAGCAGCTTGGTACTTGGCTTATGTATTCCTTATAGCCTGAGGGCGTCCACTATTGATTTTGATGAATGTCCCGACCCCCAGGGGCAGGGTCACGCCCACTTTTTGCCTTTAGCGTTAGGAAGGCACAATTCTGAATGGATTATCTTGGTATACTTATTCCTTATACTCTAAGGACGGCAACTATTGATGTTGAGGCACGACCCTCAACGCTAAGCAAACCAAACGCCTAGCCTTCTTGACAAAGTACCATATCAATCAAAGCAGGAATGTGGACGTATATTTTAGCGTTAGCGTTATGTTATTAATTTACAACGTAACAATAATATCGAACCATTGGTTAAATAATCATGAAAAATCGCAGGATATTTATATATTGTGACGAATGACCCGATAACAATTCATTCCAATTCGCTGCAATAACACATTTACAATTTTAGATCTAGGCCCACCAGTTTTAACCAAAAAAAACATAGACCTATATGGGAAGTCGAAACTTGTATTTAATCAGTTCATTAGAACTTAAGTTAATTTACTTATACACAAAGTAATGCCATTTTCGCGATCCAGGCCTATTGACTAGAGCTAGAAATAGTACTACTGTAGTAGGCACGGTGGTAAATTAGGACCAACATGGCCGTCGCATATAGCTTGAATGAATTTGTGCGTAAAATTGAACTGCCGTTTGACTAACACACGAATGCTGCTCAGTGCCATTTGACTATTAGTTATCGTCAGTGTTTAATAAATGAATGATTAACTGTAGTTACTTTTCATATTAAATATCACAGTAAAACATCTTATCACTAATTACCAGTGTCAGGTCTATTTTTCTAACATTTTAACGATATTTAGCCCCCAAATGTGTGGTATAATTGTCAAGTGAAAATCGGCCAAAAACACTTGAAATGACTTAAAACAATGCTTTATTTTCAAAAAATTCCTGGGCGATGATCCCCTCCCCACCCACACATATATACTGAACAGCAAAACAAAAACGTCAGTACGATATCAAAACCAGTGAGGCACTTTAATCAAATCATTCTAGAATAAGACTTTCTAAATGGATCAAAGCAATTTTTTGTGAACAATATGTTGAAACGTTAGTGATTAATTCATCACAATTCCAATACATTACATCAGAATCTGGTGGTTTATCATAAACGTTTATCCATCGATTTATAGTCAATTGTATGTTTAAACGCAAATCAACAAATAATACGAGGCTGCTTTATTTCAAAAACATCTGTGATCAAAGCTAAGTGATCTGGCCGGCGTACAAAATGATAGGGGGTTTGGATGTCGAATGGTTAGCGCGGACGTGCTGTATCATAAAGCCTGTCATTGAGTCATCTGGCGCGGTTTGGAATCCCCGGTTAGACGTGGCAAGGAGTAGGGTCGCCTGTCCAATCTCGTGGGTTTCCTCCCAGTGCTGAAGACCCCTACGCGCAAGCGAATTATTGAAATAAAATTAAACCATGTGTTAGTTCCGAAATGACCTAGCTTGTGTCGAGTGAACGTTAAACCCCATTTCTCTCTCACAAAATGATAATTACCTAACTAGCATTCTTTACTAAAGATACATTATGGGAGATTTTTGTAAGGAGTTAGCCATCCTTGCTATAACAGTTCAAAAATAGATGATGAAATTACTTTATTCTGAACATTGTTCTCACCACTGTAATTTTTGACTAGAAATTGTGGTTAATTCCATCTACACCTTTTCTGAATATGACGATGGTTTGATTGACGGGCGTTAGCCCCACCTACATACCGTCAGCCTATTCGGTTTGCCCAGGGAAATAAAAATATTTTTATGGATATTATTAAGACAGAAGACCTGTCCGTCTGTTTTAGTCATCACACGGTCTTCAGCAATTGTATAATTTGTCATTATCTGTGTTTAGTTCATTGCACTTTAGTTTAGATGTCATTTGTTATGGCCTCGTCCAACCGCGGCCTCGCTTCGTACACTCTATCATTTAGCCTCGATTTAAAATTTCAGAGAGTAAGACTTCAACGTAACGGTTAATCTCCGCGCACGACGCCATTTAAAATTTACTCAATCAATGTTTAAATCCAAGCCTACAGAGTTGATTTCGTGCTTGTGTAAATAAAGATCTTATTTATAATTTCTATGACATCTGAAGCCTAAATAAAGACTTACAATAATCATATTTAGCTCTTGCATAATGTATATTTAACTTATAACCCGATGTCTGTTCAAATTGAGTCGGTGGATTAATGACAGATAAAAACAACACTACACTTGTCATATTATTATCAATATACAAAGATAGTTAGATGACCCTTATCTATCAATTATTCCGTTTACCAACAAAAATTATTTGTTCTGTTAATTCTAACGTATATGGAAATATATTTTCCTAATTCATTTTTACGGTCTATTTCAGAGTAATCAAGTCAAATCCAAGTGCAGCAAGATGGTGCCGTTTTATGGCTACAGGACAACGAGACACAATTGGCTACTCTGATAACGGATCGTCATTTACAAATCAGGTTTCAATCATGTTTGACTTTTATGATACATTTTGCATGGCCACATCCTTTTACTCGGGAAATTAGAACCACAATACTCTTCTGGCGAAAATAGAATCTTTTGGGCTCCAGTACTTTAAAACACAGAATTAAAATCACTGTCGTGAGAAGAGGGGGCGGGACATTAAATCAATCTAAATTACAAGAGAGAGAGAGAAATGGGGTTTAACGTCTTCTCGACACAACTGTGTCATTTCGGGACTAACATATGGTTTTTAATTTTATTTCAATAATTCGCTTGCGCGTAGGGGTCTTTAGCAGTGGGAGGAAACCGGAGTGCCCGGGGGAAACCCACGAGGTTGAGAAGGCGCCCCAGGGCTCGAAACCACAGCCGCAAGCCAGAGGTGACGGGCCAGCTAGAGGTCGAAGCGCGGCACTCTAGACCACTAGGCTATCCCAACCCCCCCCTAAATTACAAAACAAATAATTTCGTAGTTAATTGTTTTATTTAATTAGGGGATTTCTTATTGAATACACGCGCCGGGTGTATATAGGTAGAGAGAGAGAAATGCGGTTTAACTTCCACCCAATACAAACTAGGTCATTTTGGGACTTGCGTATGATTTTAATTTGATTTCATTAATGCGCTTGTGCGTAAGGGTCTTTAGTTGTGGGAGAAATTCCACGAGGTTGGACAGGCGATCCTACTCCTTGTCACGTACAACCGGGGATTCGAAACGAGGCCAGCTGACTCAACGACGGGCAATATGATACAGCGCGCAAGTGCTAACGTTCAGCCCCCCCCCCCCCCTCTGTATATAGTTTATTTATATGCATTCGGTCACAGTGACGTCACTGGCGTGTGAGGGGGTTAAGGGTGTTTTCGATACATGCCAAAGTCGTTTTTACGGGAGATCTATTTTTGCGACTTGAGTGGAGATAGCTGAATTAATTTTGAACATATTGGTGTGAACTTGCCGTAAAGTGGATATAGTAACCATTGGCTATACGTAACTTAAAGTAATTTTAAACTATAAAAACGAAATGAGATAGGATCTGTGTTTTAATCAGATTGAGACACAAGACATGTCAACTTTTAGCAAGTATCGAATATGAGCGAAAGGGGATGGGGTTACACAGTCTGTTCCCTAATCGCAGTTCAGGTAGTTTGTTCAAATGGACCACAACATATCCTATTAGCCTGGCTCACACAGCAGTTAAACAACAATCTTCTATAAAAAACGTTTTGAGCATGACATAATTTCTATTTTGGACGCAATTATGAAACTGAAATATTTGTGGGTAATTATTTCAGAATAAGTATAAGCAAAAGATCCAACTAGATAAGTATAATAAAAGGATCCAATTAGATATGTAATGGATGGATGACCTTGTATATATACATAATAAACATAGATATATACATGTATATTGTTCTGTACAGGTTAATGAGAGTTGCATAGATTGATAGTTTGATTTGTTGACTGCTTCACTGATTAAATACAATTTAACATTAGGAGATATTAAAGTGAATCCGACTCAAAAACACCAAAAAGAGAGACGGGGTGGATAAGGTCCATTCAACACAAACTAGGTAATTTCGGAACTAACATATTCTTAAAGAATTAATTCAATTTTGCGTAGGGGTCTTTAGCAGTGGGGGGGGGGCACACTCGCACGCGTTCAACCACTAGACCATCAATCACCCAAACACATTCATTTATGTCTGTCTATTATCTAGGACAGAATATAGAAATTTGGCCCGGACAGCGGCACTACGACCTACTCTTAAATCGAATTTCAACTGTTATGGGGTCCTTTACGTTTACAACAATGTGTACACGGGACCTTGGTTTTTCGTCCCATCCGAATGACTAGACAGTCGCCCTTGTCAGGCTCCCCTGCCCGACTAGCAAAGGGAAACCACGTCTGAAAATCCCGATGAACACGCGACCTCCAGGTTAGCGAGCCAGCGTCTTACAAACATAGCCACAGTACCAGTACGGTGTTTTGTTATAGTATCTGGAACAGAGAGGGCGTATAATTTAACACACGAATGGGAATGGCTACATAATCGAACATTTATATCTCATGTATATATCAAAAATATTGTAAATGATATTAGTTCGATAATTTGACCCCTTGATGATGACCCTGCCCTTTATTTGGGAATAGCGAAACTCTGGAAATGAAGTTCTGTCAGTGGGTTTATTCAATGAACAAGTCAGTGAAAATATCATAATCCATGCTGCGAGTTTTACTGCATGGTTCAACAGTATACCATGGTTCATTTTGAGTCACTGATTATTTACTGTGCATCGTTGAAGTTTGGCCTTAAAGGGATTGTCCCGATTTGAATAGAGTCTCAAAAAAAAGTTCGAGTACATATGAAATATAAACGACAAAATATAGGAGAATGGTGTATTGACCTTGCCACAAAATTTCAGCTCAAAATATTGAGTCGTTTGACGTTTGGACGTGAACGTCAAAACTGCTTATCCGGACACGTAACCCTTTTAAGATTCCGGGTCAATTTTTTCGTTGGTGACCTGATAATCGATTCCCGTTCCTTGAGAGGTCTATATAGTGAATGGCCCATGTGCTGTACTTGAAAGCGAAAGGAAAATTTCAACTACTTTTTTTTATTTTAATGAAAGCCTGGTACACACCGCATAATACAGCGTGGGACACCGGTCTTAATTTCCAGAAGAAGGCTGACGTGTTTAAGTTGTTTGAAAACGTACCACAAATACTGACTTAGTTGCTCGGCCCTTTGGAAGGTGATTTTAAGGGATTTTAACACAACATTAAGCAGTTATATACTTCAAAATATTATCTCGATTAGCCCTTTAAACTTTGCCATTTTTAATTTTAGGGTCTATCAAGGACTGTCTCACCTTGACATTTAATGCACCTTTTGATTAACAAGCGCCTATTTACATCGGCTTTGTATAAAATAATATCTTTCAATTTTAGCGTCAAAATATGTGACTTCAAGGACATTGTATACATGTTAAATAAGGCGTGGAATACGTTAGATGTATTTGATAGGGGGGCGATCCCGTTTCAGAAACATTTAACCAGTGTTGGCTCGAGGTTTGATTATCTAACGAATGAATTAAAAAATCGAACAGATATAAACATATTTCTGCTGTAGTCCGTATTCGTTTGATAAACTTATTAACTAAATATGTCGGTGAGTCTTAGAATATGTCTATGGATTTCCATTTTATCAAGTGGATATGTTTCAGCAGAATGTCATCCAGAAGATCTTGCATTATTTGCATGTCGTTTCTTCGATGGCATGTTCAATGGTGACTGCCAAAGGGCAAGAGACGCAAGCGCAGCGCGCTTAGCTGATCAAATAGCTACAGCGACCACAACTTCAGAAGTCACAACTCAAGAACCAACTACTATGCCAGAGGCGACAACCGAAGCAAAAACCACAAAGACAGAAGCTACATTCGATGCAACAACCACCACCCCAGAAACAACTACAATGACAGAAGTTACAACCCAAGAAACTACTACAATGTCAGAAACTACAGCCCAGACAATAAGCCCCACAACAAGCCCAGAAACTACTACGATGGCAGAAGCTACAAGCCCAGAAACTACTACGATGACAGAAGCTACAACCCCAGAAACTACTACGATGACAGAAGCTAAAAGCCCAGAAACTACTACGATGACAGAAGCTACAACCCCAGAAACTACTACGATGACAGAAGCTACAACCCCAGAAACTACTACGATGACAGAAGCTACAACCCCAGAAACTACTACGATGACAGGTATGTTGGTTAAATTCAAAATATAAACGGTATAGATAGTTCCCAGAATCGGATTCAGTTGGATTTAAAACAGACCCATTAATATGGTTCTTGGCAAATATAGATGGCGTCATCTTGTTACAACGGAAGCAGCATAGATTGGCGGAATATTCAATTCTAAATTAACAAAACTGTCCCAAATATATCACCGTTACACCCCAATAGCAGTTAGAATATCGTGAAAATCGGTAAAAGAGAAACTGCCCAACAAAATGGCCGCTTCTTGTAAGCAAATAGTGAAAAGGTATGTAATACCAAGGACCCCTAAATGAAGCTTAAGATGTATGTCTATATCCGAAAGATCTCGGTCTCTGACCCTTACTTCATTTTTGTCTTTATAACTGGACATATTCTGACTGTGCTATTTAAATTAAGCACAAGTCTATCAATTAATATTCGTACAAAATTATGGTTTATGAATATTCTTATATTCTGGTATATTCATATAATATTATAGTTTATGAATATTCATATAATATTATAGTTTATGAATATTCATAAACTATAATATTATATGAATATACCAGAATATAAGAATATTCATAAACCATAATTTTGTACGAATATTAATTGATAGACTTGTGCTTAATTTATATTCTGGTATATTCATATAATATTATAGTTTATGAATATTCATATAATATTATAGTTTATGAATATTCATATAATATTATAGTTTATGAATATTCATATAATATTATATTTTATCAATATTCATGATATTATAGTTTATCAATATTCATGATACTATAGTTTATCAATATTCATATTCTAGCACTAGAGCAACGGTTTTGTTGGATATTCAGCGCTTTATTAATAGATAATTATAATAATTTATTATATCATATTATAGTAAATGAATAAATGGTTGTCTTCAAATTAAATGTTTCATTAAGAATAAATTATAAAATTCATTTACTATAATATTCAAATATTATAAAATTTATGTAATAATATTTTAGATTTGGTATGCAGTAAAACACGGTGTGAGTCATATGGATTGTATAAAGTATGTACGGTTATATTTTGCGAATCAAACGGTAAATGAAAACTGTTATAATATATTCTTATTGTTCGTCGTATCTCACAATAAAAAGTAGACTCGAAATATTTACTAAAAATATTATTTTCAACATGAAATTGTGGTGAATAATATTTTATAGTTTATCATATTAATGACATTGGTATCGATAAACTAGGTGTGAAATGTCTGCCAGTTTGTCATGGAGGGTTTTTTTATTTTATCGACGAGTGTTGATATTTATTGATATTAATATAAGGACGATTGGAACTAAAAGTAGGTAAATCATATTTATAGCACGGCTTTCATGAGTTACGGGTTTCACACAGAGACCGCAGGTCGAGGTGTTAAACCTGGTAACGAATGAAGCGTGCTATAAATTACTTGTAATACTGACACCTGCTCAACATGCTCGTTGTTATTGCACGGAAAACCCACCCCACTTCTCTATAATATGATTTCTGCGTAAACCAGCAAAAATGTGCAATAACACTGAAAATGTCTTGTTATTGCACTGTTACGCTCCAGTGAGTTTAGTAGAAACCACGGCAGTTGACTCAATGCCAGACCTTACGATTCAGCGGGGCCTTGTGTTCCGTTGTACACCTTTGCCCCAAACCTTATGAATTCAATAGGGGCCAAACTTTTAATAAAAATATTTTATCAAATTCAATGTGAGGTATTGAGACAATAAGACGATGAGCCCTATCAATTTCCTCAGTTCTCGCTCTATCCCAGTCTATTATTCAAACTCATTCATATATATTAAAACTAAAGATGAGACTTTTAACCAGTATTGGTAATAATATATATATATCCCATTTCCGCGTATATAGAAACTGACATGGCGTACCTTAGTCAAGAGTGGTGTTGTCAATACATGTTTGTTTTCTTTCAGTGGCTGATTGTGCGGGTATTACCTGCAAAAGTGGTGAAATTTGTATCAAGAATAAGTGTAAAAGGTCCGGTATGTGTAGAATCTAATGTCTGTGTTATTAGTAAATATTATTATTCCGTACCATTAGCGGAATACACGCCCATGAATACGGTCTATAAAATTAAATTCGCCGATAGATAAAGCACACAGCCTTTCTTTTATTGGTAAGTAATAAAGAAAATTGCTTGGCGATTTGTCCTGATGCAGGATCCATTACCTATCTCGTCCAAAATCGTAATTTAAGTAACATTATCAATCTGATTAAAATACAGATCTATATTTCGTTTCGTTTTCTTTCTTTTTTTACTATGGATGGCCCACACTAAATGAAGATCCGATCCGTTGTAGCGATAGGTCGCGTCAGAGGTCATTCGAGCAGCCTTTGACCTATGACGTCAGACATTTGATTAACCAATAGGACTGATGTTTCAAGTGTATTACCCGTGCAAAACACGCCCGAAGTTCGCCGTTACAGATCGTTTCATTGGCTAATCCCTCATACCAGCTAGAACTCGTCAATGATAACAACTCTTCCAGATCCTAGTGTGTCAAGACAAGTAAAACGAAACGAAATAGGATCTGAGCTTGAATCAGATTGGAAGATTGTAGAATATCCAGGGCTACAGTTTGATCTAATTGTGTAATCTTGGCTTTAATAGCAATCTGGCTACATCTCTTGAACTATAGGAGTTCACACTATAGGAATTACTCCTGCTCGTCTGCTCCTACTGGCCTGATGAAGACAGCAAAAGTATAGGTGTCACGATCATCATAACATTAATAGTGTGGCACATTCCTTGCCAAGGCTGCTTGTGGTGAATGTTTTGTTTTCTGACAAACTGTATTTGCTTTTGCAGTTGATGTTTATAATTCTGAACCCTGTAACGGTGATGTTGATTGTCATATTCTTCAACAAGGTATGTGAGATTTGTTTACCAGAAGTTACAACAACATACCGGACGTATTTTTGATTTTATATGTATTTATCTACGATAAACACAGAAGTGTTTATTCTTTATTTACTTAATGTAAACCCTGCTTTACTGTGACTAGCATACTCACCAAGTGGAAGCTTTCAGAAGAATAACTTAAAATTCCCATGTACTTTCAGACCGCAATATATTCCGGGCATAGACTATACCTCTAAGATCAAAGAGATATGACGTCTTAGTTATTTTTATGATTTATATTACTATTTATTGTGGCAAGACTGTTCTGGTTATTATCATGGTTTTATAATTTACAGGTGATCTATGTGGGTCGGTATATTGTGTAGGACCTTTGGCAAAGTGTGTGAATGGTGTCTGTAGAGGTCAGTAAAATTTACAAATATAAACATTGCCCAGTTGACACTGATCGTTAGATTTACGTAAAGTTTATGCCATTATGGTTAGGTTTTGGTTAGCGTCCAGTAATGGTTAAATTCTACGGTTAAATTTACAATAAGAACAGTTGTGTTTTTTTGTTTTTAAATATATGAACAGTACAAACTTGGGAACGGGTTTGTTTTACGCGTCCCTATTGGGGCCCCACACACACTCACACACACACATTTTGATGTGTATCAGAATGAATAGAAGTGGTTGTTTTTGTATTTGAACGCATTCTTTGTATTAAGCACAACAGTAAACATTTTTAAAGTACTTTTCGTTCATCTGAAGAGCTCTTCGGGATACTGTCACTGTATCCATATTTATATATACTATTCAAAAAAAGTAGGGGATATTTGATTTTGGGGGCATAATACTAAAATATGCAAATGACTACGAAAAAAGTCACTATAGAACCTAACAGAAGAAACATTTCCAGTTACATGTGACGCCCAAACGCACCAATAGCTACCGCATGGAATGCAGGTGATGCTTGGGATCATCATGGGGGTCAAACCCAAGATTTGCACGACTCTGACTTTGAATGTTACAGTCATTGTGGCATTGAATTCCAGGGTGGAAACATCAGTTTAATTGTTTTAGTGACCAGAAAACAAATTTTGATATGCGTCGGCTTACCCAAAATGAAAGGTTACGTGCCCTTGGCATGCTGCAGATCGGTACAACACAGGCGGTTGTGGCGCGGACGATGAATGTTTCTCAGTCTGTCATAAGCAGGCTATGGTCCAGATACCGTGATACACAATCTGTACAGGACAGACCACGCTCAGGTCGACCAAGGGCGACAACTCAAGCCCAGGATCGATTTATCCGTACCTTGGCCTTGAGAAATCGTGTCATCACAGCAAATCAGATCAGCGCTCGTCTTCAAACAGACACTGGTGTGAGAGTGAGTGGCCAGACGATTCGGAATCGACTGCATAGGGGTCACCTTCGCGCCCGACGTCCTCGCGTGATCCCTTGTTTGAGAGATCATCACATTCAGGCAAGACGTCGTTGGTGTAGGGATCGTCAACACTGGGATAATCGACGCTGGAGCAATGTGATGTTTTCAGATGAGTCGAGGTTCACTGTTGATTTTTTGGACAGACGTAGGAGGGTGTGGCGTCGTCGAAACGAGCGCTTCCAAGACGTTAACGTCATCAGACATGATCGATTTGGGGGTGGCTCTGTTATGGTGTGGGGAGGCATCACTGTTGCTGGAAGAACGGCTTTACACGTTGTTGCAGGGCGTGTTACAGGCCAGTACTACCGGGACAACATCTTGGCAGTCCATGTTGTGCCGTTCGCACGACGTCATGGCCGCCGTTTCATCTTCCAGGATGACAACGCAAGATGTCACAGGGCCAGGATCGTTACAGGTTACCTCCAACAACAGAACATCACCACATTACCTTGGCCAGCACTGAGTCCCGACCTCTCCCCCATCGAGCATGTCTGGGACATGCTTGGACAGAGGTTACGTCAACGTCAACAACGTCCTGCCAATGTCCAAGAACTTGCTGCTGCGTTGCAACAGGAATGGGACAATCTGGACCAAAATGACCTTAGACGTCTCATTAGGAGTATGCCACGTCGGATCAATGCTTGTTTGGCAAACAGAGGAGGATTTAACCGTTACTGACTTTGTTGTGATGCTGTGGTAACTTTGCTGTTTGACCGCGGGTATCATTTTACCCTTATAATGGTCAGTCTGTGCCTTACTTAGTCTAACGATCATTTTGAATAAATCGATGAATGTGAACTTCATTTCATTTTGTCATTTGTTTCTTCGTCAGTTTCATTAGGTGACTTTAATAACACTTAAAAATCAATATCCCCTACTTTTTTTTAATAGTAGATAAAGTACAAGTACATAGTAACACTGTGGTTTTAATTGACTATAGTTACAATAGTCTATGGTTATATAGTATATAGGTAACTAACAGCAAACATGTATACACGGGTGTTCATCTGTTTTATAAGGTATAACTTAGGAACAGCAAATAGGTAATAATCTATGGTTATTAATGGACCATTTAAGTCAAGGAACATACTTTTTAATAAAATGGCTTTCCATTATTTTTATACGTCCACAGGGTTTAATCCTTAATGGATTGTCTTGAAACTTTCTTCACTTATTCCTTATACCCCTAAGGGTGCTTCCTATAGTGTTTGGTGCATGCTGGACCCCAGGGACAGAGTCACGCCAATTTTTGGTATTTAGTTGTCACATACGGGACGCATTTCTTAACGGATTATCTTGAAACTTGGGGTATTTATTCCGTATACCATAGGATCACATCTATAATTTTTGGTGCATGCCCAACCCTCAGAGACAGAGCCAAGCCCTTTGTGTGTTGCCTGCAGGCCGCAATTCTTTATGGATCGTCTTGAAAACATTTCACTCTTATTCCTTATAACCTAAAGATGACTTCTATTATTTTTGGTGCATGCTTGACCCCAGACAAATCAAATATGAAAGCTTAATAATCTTAACAAAAACAATAAATGGAGAATGAGAGCTTAATAAATAATAACAGTTTTGTATATGTCAACAAACAAGGGACCATCTTATAAATGGGATGATGTTCAAATATTCAATTTTGTAAAAACCATTTTGTAATACACATGATTACACTTGTGATGTTGATGTTGTTCTTAGTGTTTAACGTCCGATTCCACCGAAGGCGATATCACAGACAAGACTCAGTTTTCATCTTTTATTATCTTAGCGTACGCGCAGGGGTCTTTCCTGTGGAAGGAAACCGAAGTAAGTCAATGAGGTTGAGGAGACGCCCCTATCTCCAAACCACCACCACATACGCTAACACCAGGTATCGAAATCACAATCGCAAGCTAGAGGTTACCGGCCATTCCAGCCCATTAGTATATGACATCCCCCGCCCCTCGTCGTTATTGTCTATTGATTTCATATATTTATATTTATGTGTTTTGTTTTAAAGGTAGGTGTGGGTACAATGGTCCGTGTTATTCGGCTGATGTTCTTGGTACTTGTAACACTGCAACACGCGTGTGTGAAAGTAAATATCCCGGTTTGTATTATATTACAGATGAGTGGCACCAAGTTATAAAATAAATGATGACTAGAGAAGTTCGACGAGTTTATATAGCATCATCACAATAACAACAATATTATTATATAATTTATCATGTACTTAACTACCATCATAATATCAACAGTGAGAAAGAGAGAGAAATGGGATTTAACGTCCACTCGACAACAAACTAGGTCATTTCGGTCGGGACTAACATATGGTTCAATGTTTTATTTCAATAATTTGCTTGCGCGCAGGAGTCTTTAGCAGTGGGAGGAAGCGGAAGTACCCGGAGAAAACCCACGAGGTTGGACAGGCGACCCTACTCCTTGCCAATTACAACTGGGGATTTGAAACCATGCCAGTTGACTCAATGGCAGACCGTATGATACAGCGCACACGAGCTAACCATTCGGTCATCCAACGCCCCCTACAATATCAACAACAATACTTTATATTGTAATATGCTTTATAATGTACTTCAGATTCTTTCCCATTTCTTTTGATTCTCTCACTCCACGAACTAAAATACCCGGAAATTGACCCAAAATTTCAAAATTGTCTGTTATTCCATTATGCAGGACTTTTTTCTTCTGCTTTCGGTGACTTAAACAAATGGCTGTAAATTTATTATTCCTTTACGTGTCTGTATCATAAGTATTTAATAAAGGGCACATCCTAGCCCAGTTCGTGACAGGACAGTAGGACGTTAAACCCCATTTCATTTCATTGTTGTTACATTATAAAATTGTGTTTTAATATTTTCAGCTTCGTGTACCACAGCGGTAGATTGTCATGATAGTCCATGCATTGATGGTGAATGCGTTCGTAAGTGTACACCTTTTCAATTCAACTCAACCGCACCTTCGCTTACTTAGTCCCAAAATGACCTAGTTTGTGTCGAGTGGACGTTAAATCTCATTTCTCTCTCTCTTTCATCTCTGCTTACTATTATGTTTAGCCAATGTACAAACTCAAAAGATACATTATGAGAGATCATATTTCTGTCACTGCTGATAGTATGCCCCGTGTTTCATTAGTGTCTTGGTGGTGGGTTGACACCCTTAAAGATTATCCGATGAATAAAAAATGATCAGCTAATCAGATCCTAATCGAGTAAATATCGCAGGCTAGCCTTGACATCGAGAGTTGATTATGGTCTGGATATAACTTATATATGGATATAAATGTCGAATTAATAATTTAGATAACATTTCAGATAACGCTTCGACCTCTAGCTGGCCGGTCACCTCTGGCTTGTGGTTTCGAGCCCTGGTGTGAGCGTATGTGGCATGGAGATAGGGGCGCCTTCTCAACCTCGTGGGTTTCCTCCGGTTTCCTCCCACTGCTAAAGACCCCTACGCGCAAGCGAATTGTTGAAATAAAATTGAAACCATATGTTGGTCCCAAAATGACCTAGTTTGTGTCGAGTGGACGTTAAACCCCATTTCTCTCTCTCTCTCTCTCTCTCTCTCTCTCTCTCCCTCTCTCTCATATATTTGCTTGAAGAGTGGTGTCTTGAGCTGTGATTTAAAAGTGTTCAATGTTTCCGATATTTTGATGTCTATGGTAAGTCGGTTCCACAACATTGCAGAAAAGCACGATCTCCATATTTGGTTCTTGATTTCGATGGCACTGCCAACTGAATAAACTGGGCCAAGATTGTGAATTGTTTTGAAAACAAGGTAATAACTTGAAATTTATGCGAGCACGAAGTTGAATCCCTTTTTGTATCACATCCAAAGATCTGACAAAGGTTTGTGAGAAATAGGGTTATCTCTATACACAGTACCTGTACTTTGGTTGTTAGACACGACTTTTACCAGGTTACTTTGTACCTGATGCCTAAGAGAGAGAGAGAGAGAGAGAGAGAGGGAGGGGGGTAACGTCCACTCGACACAAACTCGGTCATTTCGGGACTAACATATGGGTCACTTTGTTTCAATTATTCGCTTGCGCGTTAGGTTGTTAGCAGTGGGAGAAACCTACGAAGTTGAACAGGCGACCCTACTCTTTATAACGTACATCCGACGGATTGAAACCACATCAGTTGACTCAATGACACACCGCATGATACAAAATTCAGCTATCCAAATCGACCAAATTTACTTGAGTGAATTTCTTCTTGAGTTGAACTCATTAATGGCGTGGTGTTTTCAATCTCACATACCATTTCTCTCTAATTTTCAGATCCAGCTTGTAACGACCAACCAAGATGCCTGTAAGAACACAAATATTTTTTATTGTTTGCATTAATGTTTTATGACTATGTAAACTGAGTTATTAGAGATCTCCGTCAATATGAAAGTAGGTCATGTTGAAACATATGATACATGGCACAAGGTATGTCCTATGCCCGTCTTCGTTAACCCAGTCTGAGCAGAAAAGTGAGGCGTTTAACCTAATTTCGTTGCATTTCATAATATTTGAATTCTAATCAGTAGACCAAGCAGGCTTGATATGACAGTACGTCTATTACTTGTAAGGATCCTCGTGTTTTTATGTTTTGTCGGTGACTTCATCACCTAGGTTTGTGTGTTATAGAGAGGAAGATGGAAAGAGTAATAACGTCCACTCGACAAAAAAATTGGTGATTTTGGGAGTAATATATGGTTCAATTTTATTTCAATAATTCACTTCCGCGTAGGAGCCTTTAGCAGTGGGCGGAAACTGGAAGACATAGAGAAAACCCAAGAATTTGGACAGGCGACCCTATTCCTTGTCACTTACGACCGGGGAATCAAAACCACGCCAGTTGGTCCAATCACAGATCTTTTCGTTCGGCCATTCAACTGCCCGTGTGTGTTATAAGTGGTGTTGTTTGGCAACACTTTCAGCTTTTATTATTCTGGTTGGCGTAGACACGTTAACCCTTGCTCGTACACGTCACGCGAAAAACGTTGTCGCCAATAAGGGGTAATCTAAGACCCCAGACACAAATAGGTTTTTGGATGAATAATTTCATTCAAATACGACCAAACTACATCTTCATATCAAGACTGAACAATAATCAATCAGGCTAAAACAAAATATTTCAGGTATTTTCAGTGACAATAGAAATATAAAATAAAACCAAGTACGAACAATCTAAACCATTAGACAAAATCCGAAGTCCTAAAAAACGTTATAGGCAAAATAGGGTAATTAGCAAATGGACTGTTCCTCGTGTACAAAATACACGACAAACAGTGGTAACAGGTATCCGGAAGAGTAAGCTTACCCTGCCTGGCGCCACACCCGCCATAGCAGCATCCAAACTATTAGTCGAAATCTCGGTAAAATAAGATATTTTTGAAACCTTACAAATCTAAAAATATCGTAATTGTCATGTTCCATGTAGAATCGTCTTTTCATGGGATTGGTAGGGTACCTTGATTTGCTTTCAGATCTAGATTACTAGAATAACCAAAACAATATCATCAGTAAGAAAGATTCCTAATAAAAAGCTAGCACTGATTGCAGAACAGATTAGACACCTGTAACCAGCATAATGTTGAAGGGAAGGGGGGCACAAGACCTCTGGTGTCCGATAATGTAATACTCGAAGTTTCTTGTCAGATGACGAATGTTGCCACTGCCTCACGTCCATTCTATTGACAGGAATGGGTGGGGGTCCACACGACCCCTGGTGTCCGATAATGTAATACTCGAAGTCAAATTTTTTGTCAAATGATAACTGTTGCCACTGCCTCACGCCAATTCTTTTTGCAACGTTATACTCGACATTAAGTAGCTGAAAATGTATAAACTTCTCGCTAGACAATTATGAACCAGCCCCTCACAAACGTTAAGGATATGGTCGCGGACTCCTAAAATACCCCTTGTATAGGCACAAGGGTTAAGCACTAATATACAGAGATGTTATCAAACCATCTGCAGAATTTTATTTCTATACGATGTAATATATACTTTTTATTTTTAATTTCAGTAATGAAGACAAATGAAGAACCGAATAGTGCATAAGACTTTTTGTTTTAATGAGTGTTTTATAGCGTTGTAAATAGCGTTATCTATCCAAGATATTTTATACAAACGTAATCCTGTCAAATGCCTAGAATTACATACAACCACAATAATAGTCATTTCCTAACAATGTCTTTGTGTTTTTGTGTCGTGTCTACGGGGTTGTCTTCCGAGTTTCTATTTGGTTGTAAAATGAGTTAACCTACACCTACAATGTACGCAAGGGCGTCGGGACGTCCGGGGGACATGGGGAGAAGGCCGACCATGGTTGAGCGAATCCGGGGGTCCCTCCTCGAGAAAAGTTTTGAAACTCTGACGTCTTCTGACAGGCGAGTACTTAAAACCTTTCGGATTTAAATAAAACCCAGGGGCCTGTTTCACGAAGTTTTTAACTAAGATAAAACCAAAATATTTAGTAATTTGATTGAATAATATTAAACTAAGATAAAATCAAAAAATTTAGTAATTTGATTGGATAATATTAGATTGATATTAGGGCTTACCCAATCAAAATTGAAGTATCTACTAAAATTTTGGTTTTATCTTTAGTTAAGATTTCGAGAAACAGGGCCCTGATCACTAGAGGCGATAACCGATTCGTTTCTCTTCGACGTAGCATATCGAACAAAATTGCGTTGCTGCGATCGAGCTACCTTATATACATCTACTTCGTGCATATAGTCCACCTTTGATGGATTATATATATCTTCAGAGGGTGTATGTTCAGGATCCGGATGATGGCACCCTTGGGGAAATTTAAATATTCAAGATGGCCGCCATGAGACATTTTCTGGTTATTTACTGGGGTAAAATTTGTGACAGATTCTCTCGGATCTCGCCTTGAAGGTGGTTTCTAGAAGAATTTGATCCGCTGAATCCAATAAGCTTAGTAATTCCTCCTAAAAGTGACAGCTAATTCCGTTAGGGGGCCAAATTCAAATGGAGGCTCTTTTGGTGGGAAACCAATAAAGTTCGCTGAAAAGGTGTGTAATATATTAACAAATAGATTCTTGTTGCATTATTTATATTAGATATGTGTAGATTCCGAATCCGGATGATGACACCCTGGGACCCTTGGGGAAATTTAAATATTTAAGATGGCCGTCATGAGGTATTTTCTGGTTATTTAGTGGGGTAAAATTTGTGACAGATTCTTTCGGACCTCGCCTTGACGGTGGTTTCTAGAAGAATTCGACCCGCTGAATCCAATGAGCTTGGTTATTCCTCCTAAAAGTGACGGCTAATTCCGCTAGGGGTCCAAATTTAAAATGTATTCTCATTTTGGCGGGAACTAAGAACGTCCCCTAAAAAGGTGTGTAATATATTAAAAAATGGTTTCTAGCTAGATTATATTTCTAGCTGGATTATATATATTAGATATGTGTAGATTCTGAATCCGGATGATGCCACCCTGACTGAATCCAACGAACATGGGTATTCCTCCTACAAGTGACGACTAGTTCCACAAGAATGTCAAAATCAAAATGGGACACAGTTTGGCGGAAAACTAATAAAGTTCCCTAAAAGGTGTGTAATTAATATTGCCGAAGTGCTGTTTTCTTGGAGTTTGTAGCTCTTTCCAACACTAACGACGAAAACTCAGATAAATAGTTAAAATTGTACTTTTAATAAACAAGTGTTCAAAACTGGCTAACGGTCACAATAACGAGATAGGTATCGTTAGGGCGAGCCGGTCAACAGACTGAAGTTACAGAAGAATATAGAACTATATATACAAGCTTGGGATTAAAATAATTATATAATAATATTTGATAAATGTTAAATTGTACATAGGAAACACGTGTTTAAATACAGAAGAAGATATGGACGTAACAAGAACGCGCGTTAACTATAATTACGTAATATATATCTCTATATTTAGTATAAAGCCAAACAGTTAAAAGATTTGAAAGATTAGTGAGATATCCATTCGGGCATTGATCAGTTACTACTATAACTAAAATCATGTAATAAAATATAAAGGTATACACTATAACAATATATTGAAATATAGGTGTCAATTACTTCTGATATAAACATAAAAATATGTTCCAACCAAAAGATATTCCAGGTTTTGCTCAATATTTGGCGAGACATACCAATATTAGTAATGTTGAGAACGTTACAAAGTCTTGAAAACAAAGCGCCAAATTGGACCAAATATGTTTGCATAACGTTACGTCATGGCGCAGCGTTTCGTTTGATTAGAGGTAATCCTACTTCACACTGCTATTATGAGTGGATGTTGTTGTTGTAAATGTTGATTGGTCAGTAGTCCATCTACCACCCAATCACTAGCTTTATATTTAAAACGAGTGCCAATATTGGACCAGATATGTTTACATAACGTTACGTCATGGCTCACGATTTTATTATGCCCAGCAAAGCAGTACATAGCAGAATATTGCAGTAAAATTAATTGAGTGACAAACGAGACCATCAAATCGATTAAAATGTAAACAATACTGTTTGGAAACGAACATACTTTCACCGCTTTTAATACCTTAAATCACTGTACAAAGTTTTAGGGAAGACCCAGATTAAACGAAGGACTGTCGTGTTGCTCTACTAAAGTGAAAGCTTGGATTTAACGGGAAGAATAGACACACTCCTGCAAAAATTCAAGTATCAGAAGCCAATCTAACAATGGCCAGAGAGGGATTTCTCGGGTCATTGCTCCAGGAATATGGAGGGGAGGGGTACATCATCTAGTTCATTTTAAGACTAACATAAGTTTCAATTTTTTAATTTCAATAATTCGTTTGCACGTACGAGCCTTTAGCAGCGGAACACTCGTACAGGTGGACAATCGAACTTTTAGCAACAATGGAATCCCATTTAAACACATGGAATTTAGTACGCGCTTCATAAGCGGTTTTATCATAATCCTAACGACGCGTTTGAATGAAGGAAACGTTTATATATATTTATACAAGTATCTAATCTGATAGAAAGGGGATTGGGTTACACATAGAGGTTGGTGTGACAGAATTAGTTCTTTAATCAGGTTCTTTATGACAACACTGGTATAACTTCAAATATAATACTTTTATTCTGCTTTTCGCATATTAGGTACAAACATCGTATTGTTGAATATTTTGTGATAACAGATATTTCAAGATTAATGGAAAGCATACCCACTCGAAAAAGAAAAGAAAAACTAGGTTAGTGGGTTATTGTTTTGCCAAAACACACTTTCTTTCATTGATTCAAAGCATATAGCCGCCGCAAACTGAATCATGAACCCTGATATAAAATCAGTGCATAGTACATGCAGGTAAAGATTATTTACTGCATTTGTTCCAATAAGCACATTCCCTTCCCACAAATTTTCGTCTTGTCCTGCTCACTTTGATTAGTACAGGTTCTCCAGTTGTTTCAGGTCTGTTGTGAGGGGCTTATTTGAATTGGCCATTTCAACCCATAAAATATGGTCTTGGCGACCTAATTGTACCTTCAACTAATTTTTAGATTCACACGTTGTATAGAGTCAATATCTCACGCACTCAGAAGAAATGCGTGAAGTGTTGGTATATTCTCGTAGTCGGCGTGATGTCACAGATCACGTGATAAAAAGGCGCCATCTTAGTTTGGGGGTAAAAATCCAATGACCCGGAAGTTTGACAATTTTATGTAAATATTTATTCATTGTTATGCAAATATCGTATTGTTGATCGGAAGATGTCGTATAATTATGAAGAGGGGTTGTCCCCGGAAGCTTAAAGTCGTTACAGCACGAAATTAAACCTTGCTGGACTGGAAATATGTCCTTACAAGATCGCGGCTGACAAGTGGTTGAACGACCCCAAACAATGGCCCGAAATAGAATATAAAGACGTGTACGCATATCTCATCAAAAGCCCGCGTAAGTTTACTTGTTGAATATACTTATTTATAAACAGTTTTTTTTTACTTAACATAATACTGTTTGTGGCAAAGCAAGTTTCATTTCGTTAGTATTGTTTTATTTATAGTCTGTAGTCGTAGAGCCTAGAGGCCTACATCTAAAATCTAAATACCGTGTAAGCCTAGTCGATACTAGTCTTGACTAGTTTTGACTAGTCTAATATTAATAAAAGCTATATTTAGTTTTTTAGAATAATTTATTGAGGGACTGGATATTTGATAACTGTATTAATATTTTGTCAAAGTATTTCGTTATTTTAAATTTATATTTGAACTAGGATTATCGATTTCTTTTCCATGTCACATTTCATGCAGCTTTATTGATTTTATACGCTGTTTATAAATAAATCTAATTACATTTCTTTATTAAATCTATATTTTCAATATTTTCAATTTTTTATTTCCGGCTGGGTTCAGACGATATACCACAAGAAGACAGCAACTAGTAATTCAGTTTTTCGAGCTGATGTGAAACCATCTTGGCGCGTGACAGAGGAGCCACATCACCTTTGGGCGACACTGAAGAAAACAGGGACCATTATTAACGCTCACTGCGATTGTATGGCTGGGTAAGAGCATAAAATATATTAAACCTGATAAATGACATGTTGTGTAATCTTACTTTTAAAGAAAGTAAAGAACCTCCTCAAAAGGGTTAGATCTAAATATACTATTCAAAAAAAGTAGGGGATATTTGATTTTAGGTTCATAATACTAAAATATGCAAATGCCTACGAATAAAGTCACTATAGAACCTAACAGAAGAAACATTTCCAGTTACATGTGACGCCCAAACACACCAATAGCTACCGCATGGAATGCAGGTGATGCTTGGGATCATCATGGGGGTCCAACCCAAGATTTGCACGACTCTGGCTTTGAATGTTACAGTCATTGTGGCATTGAATTCCAGGGTGGAAACATCAGTTTAATTGTTTTAGTGACCAGAAAACAAATTTTGATATGCGTCGGCTTACCCAAAATGAAAGGTTACGTACCCTTGGCATGCTACAGATCGGCACAACACAGGCGGTTGTGGCGCGGACGATGAATGTTTCTCAGTCTGTCATAAGCAGACTATGGTCCAGATACCGTGATACACAATCTGTACAGGACAGACCACGCTCAGGTGGACCAAGGGCGACAACTCAAGCCCAGGATCGATTTATCCGTACCTTGGCCTTGAGAAATCGTGTCATCACAGCAAATCAGATCAGCACTCGTCTTCAAACAGACACTGGTGTGAGAGTGAGTGGCCAGACGATTCGGAATCGACTGCATAGGGGTCACCTTCGCGCCCGACGTCCTCGCGTGATCCCTTGTTTGAGAGATCATCACATTCAGGCAAGACGTCGTTGGTGTAGGGATCGTCAACACTGGGATAATCGACGCTGGAGCAATGTGATGTTTTCAGATGAATCAAGGTTCACTGTTGATTTTTTGGACAGACGTAGGAGGGTGTGGCGTCGTCGAAACGAGCGCTTCCAAGACGTTAACGTCATCAGACATGATCGATTTGGGGTGGTTCTGTTATGGTGTGAGGAGGCATCACTGTTGCTGGAAGAACGGCTTTACATGTTGTTGCAGGGCGTGTTACAGGCCAGTACTACCGGGACAACATCTTAGCAGTCCATGTTGTGCCGTTCGCGCGACGTCATGGCCGCCGTTTCATCTTCCAGGATGACAACGCAAGATGTCACAGGGCCAGGATCGTTACAGGTTACCTCCAACAACAGAACATCACCACATTACCTTCGCCAGCACTGAGTCCCGACCTCTCCCCCATCGAGCATGTCTGGGACATGCTTAGACAGAGATTACGTCAACGTCAACAACGTCCTGCCAATGTCCAAGAACTTGCTGCTGCGTTGCAACAGGAATGGGACAATCTGGACCAAAATGACCTTAGACGTCTCATTAGGAGTATGCCACGTCGGATCAATGCTTGTTTGGCAAACAGAGGAGGATTTACCCGTTACTGACTTTATTGTGATGCTGTGGTAACTTTGCTGTTTGACCCCGGGTATCATTTTACCCTTATAATGGTCAGTCTGTGCCTTACTTAGTCTAACGATCATTTGGAATAAATCGATGAATGTGAACTTCATTTCATTTTGTCATTTGTTTCTTCGTCAGTTTCATTAGGTAACTTTAATAACACTTAAAAATCAAATATCCCCTACTTTTTTTGAATAGTATTTAGCCCTCGAATATGTGGTATAATTGTCATGTGAAATTACTTAAAACAATGCCTTATTTTCAAAAATTTCCTGGCGGATAATTCCCTCCCCACATATATACTAAACAGCAAAACAAAAACGTCAGTAGGATATCAAAACCAGTGAGGCACTTTAATCAAATCATTCTAGAATAAGACTTTCTAAATGGATCAAAGCAATTTTTTGTGAACAGTATGTTGAAACGTTAGTGATTAATTCATCACAATTCCAATACATTACATCAGAATCTGGTGTTTTATCATAAACGTTTATCCATCGAATGATTTATAGTCAGATTTCATATCAAGTCAATTATATGTTTAAACGCAAATCAACAAATACTACGAGACAGCTTTATTTCAAAAACATCTGTGATCAAAGCTAATTGATGTGGCCGGCGTACAAAATGATAGGGGGTTTGGATGGCCGAATGGTTAGCGCGGGCGTGCTGTATCGTAAAGCCTGTCATTGAGTCATCTGGCGCGGTTTGGAATCCCCGGTAAGACGTGGCAAGGAGTATAGGGTCGCCTGTCCAATCTCGTGGGTTTCCTCCCAGTGCTGAAGACCCCTACGCGCAAGCGAATTATTGAAAAAAAATTAAACCATGTGTTAGTTGCGAAATGACCTAGCTTGTGTCGAGTGGACGTTAAACCCCATTTCTCTCTCACAAAATGATAATTACCTAACTAGCATTCTTTATTAAAGATACATTTTGGGAGATTTTTGTAAGGAGTTAGTCATCCTTGCTATAACAGTTCAAAAATAGATGATGAAAGAGGAATATATTGAAAATTTCAGTCAAATTGCTTTATTCTGAACATTGTTATCACCACTGTAATTTTTGACAAGAAATTGTGGTTAATTCCATATACACCTTTTCTGAATATGGCGATGGTTTGATTGACGGGCGTTAGCTCCACCTACATACCGTCAGCCTATTCGGTTTGCTCAGGGAAATAAAAATATTTTTATGGATATTATTAAGACAGAAGACCTGTCCGTCTGTTTTAGTCATCACACGGTCTTCAGGAATTGTATAATTTGTCATTATCTGTGTTTAGTTCATTGCACTTTAGTTTAGATGTCATTTGTTATGGCCTTGTCCAACCGTGGCCTCGCTTCGTACACTCTATCATTTAGCCTCGATTTAAAATGTCAGAGAGTAAGACTTCAACGTAACCGTTAATCTCCGCGCACGACGCCATTTAAAATTTACTCAATCAATGTTTAAATCCAAGCCATCCGTGGGTCTACAGGGTTGATTTCGTGCTTGTGTAAATAAAGATCTTAATTATAATTTCTATGACATCTGAAGCCTAAATAAAGACTTGCAATAATCATATTTAGCTCTTGCATAATGTATATTTAACTTATAACCCGATGTCTGTTCAAATTGAGTCGGTGGATTAATGACAGATAAAAACAACACTACACTTGTCATAGTATTATCAATATATAAAGATAGTTAGATGACCCTTATCTATCAATTATTCCGTTTACCAACAAAAATTATCTGTTCTGTTAATTCTAACGTATATGGAAATATATTTTCCTAATTCATTTTTACGGTCTATTTCAGAGTAATCAAATCAAATCCAAGTGCAGAAAGATGGTGCCGTTTTATGGCTACAGGACAACGAGACATAATTGGCTACTCTGATAACGGATCGTCATTTACAAAGCAGGTTTCAATCATTTACTCAGGAAATTAGAACCACAATACTCTCCTGGCGAAAATAGAATCTTTTGGGCTCCAGGGCTTTAAAACACAGAATTAAAATCACTGTCGTGAGAAGAGGGGGCGGGACATAAAATCAATCTAAATTACAAAACAAATAATTTCGTAGTTAATTGTTTTATTTAATTAGGGGATTTCTTAATTAATACACGCGCCGGTTGTATATAGGTAGAGAGAGAGAAGTGCGGTTTAACTTCCACCCAATACAAACTAGGTCATTTCGGGACTTGCGTATGATTTTAATTTGATTTAATTAATGCGCTTGTGCGTAGGGGTCTTAAGTTGTGGGAGAAATTCCACGAGGTTGGACGGCGATCCTACTCCTTGTCACGTGCAACCGGGGATTCGATACCAGGCCAGCTGACTCAACGACGGGCAATATGATACCACGCGCAAGTGCTAACGTTCAGCCCCCCCCCCCCTGTATATAGTTTATTTATATGCATTCGGTCACAGTGACGTCACTGGCGTGTGAGGGGGTTAAGAGTGTTTTCGATAATTGCCAAAGTCGTTTTTACACCGTGTACGGGAGATCTATTTTTGCGACTTTGAGTGGAGATAGCTGAATTAATTTTAAACATATTGGTGTGAACTTGCCGTAAAGTGAATATAGTAACCATTGGCTATACGTAGTTTAAAGTAATGTCGCCCACTTTATGTGCCCTTTAATGTTCTTAATAAGGTCTTGTTACGCTGATCACCTATTATCCAGTCTTACAAAACCGAGGTCACATGTACTCATTGGCGTGCACATAATAAAAACAACCTGGGGATATCAAACTTTGAGCAAAGACATTGCAATGTGTTGCTCTGTAGTGAAGTCTTCCGCCGGACGAAATTTAGGGAACCATTGGAACTGGCCAATAAGACCAGAATTAACATTGAAGTCAGTGGGGTAATTCATGGTGGCCTGCATCCTATCTAGACACCACGATAATGTGCAATCTACTAAGACGATGACCTAGATAAATAAGTCCTTGTTGCATATAACTTGCTAAGGCCATATCCTTTAAAAGTTACATAGGTTAATGTCCTCTTTTTAAATAATTTAAGGCGATATAAAAGATATAATTTGGTTTTCAGATATCCCCGTAGTTCCTTTTGGAACTGTGTTTCAGCGGACAATGTCCACTGACAGTTCCTAGCCGGCCTTATATGGTTGCAATATGAAAATACCGCTCTGCCAACCTCTGTTGTCGGACTGTTTTTCAATTTTCACCACGATTCTTTATTTTTCGCCAAAAAGAATCGTTTCTCCCTATATTTGACGCAAATTGATACTTTTTCAACACCATTTTCAAGTAGAATATAGCGATGAAATAAACGAGTACAAGTCTCGTAATTTGTGTATGTTTTTAATCGCAGAATTCTGCTTGAAAATAGTGTTAAATCATTATGAATGTGTGTCAGCTGTGGCAAGAAATGATTCCTTTTGCGAATAAAGTAAACTCAACGTGAAAAATAATAGGTACGGATTCCAAAATGGCATTAGAACAGAAAAGGGGAAGAACGATATTTTCATATTGCAGCTATATAAAGGCCGGATAGGAACTATCAGTGGACATTGTCCGCTCAAAGACAGTTCATAAAAGAACTAATACCTCCGCATAATACCACCATACTATGGGTCAGGAACTGGGTATGACGTCATATTAAAATCGATGCGCAATGTTCCAAGGAACATGCGTGCCAAGTTTCAAGTCGATCCTTGTCCATAAACAACAGGATGAGTTGGGCAAAATACGTTTAGACGACCATTAGTTACTGTATGGGTAAATAAACTGAGCCCATTCTGTAAATAACTTGGGAGAGAAGGGGCGGAGGTTAGCGTTCACTTCAAACAAACTAGGGGTCTTTAGCAGTGCGAGAAAACCACTATCTTGAATAGGCGTCTTGACTCGACAGACACTATGATATAAAGCGCACGCGTTAAACGATACAACCAGTTTCCAAACAGAACTTGGAGGTCAATAATGACGTACAAAAGTAAGTCATTTTGCACAACCTTGAAATTTGATGCAAGACCCTGGCTCGCTAGCCTCGAGGTCGCGGGTTCGCTCAAGGTGTCGGCCGAGAAAGTTCTTCGGAGTTTTCCGGCGTGGTCTCCCTTGGTCAGTGGCGCATACTAACAAGGCATGTTTTGTCGTTTGGATGGGATAGAAAACCAAGGTCCCTTCGCAGTGGTAATTCGATAACTGGGTAGAACATAGCACGTACCATTTTTCAAATAAAATTTCCCTCATAGCACACTGCTTGGGTGTTTACCCGCCTTAATTAGTCCACTATTTGAAGAACAGAAAGACTTTAAATTCCATCTCATTCCCATACCCTTTAAATAAAACTGCTTCTTTCCGCTCCACATTTAATGATGGATTAGTTATGAATGATGATCTAACTAGAGCATTTTTATTGTATGGCCTAAAAAGCGACCTACATAAATCGACCTTCTACCAATATCAAGCACAGTAAGACTACATTTATAACGTAACACCACTGACGAAACACAGGGGAATAAGGAGATAAAAGATATCTTAAACTGGTGATGTATTTTTAAATCTCCTTATACCAGCATTATTTTAATTTTAAATTCATTTGCTAATGAATATATTAAAGAACAAGCGCCCTTAAAACTATACACGAGGTTTCTTTTGTGAACCACGCAATAAATATTAACAAAATTTTATATTTACAAAACAAAAATCAGGCGCGGATACAGCGGGGGCGCACCCGGCGCACGCCCCCTCTATTTTTTGCGGTGGCGAACAATTTTTAGCTCCATATATACTCGCGGGAAAGGAGAACAAAAACAGTTTAGGTTGGAAATCGTAATTTACAATACTAGTATGGAATTAGTCCTTGGGGGCATTTTTGTCCACTCAAAAATCATGGGTCGGGCTTCGCACTCCCAACTTGGTGCAGCACCCCCCCCCCCACTTTCTGAAAATCGCATCTAATCAACCAACTAGAGAAGGGTACATGGCTTTTCTGCATCCAAACGCAAAGATAGTCACAAGTAGATAACGACAAATTAGAAAAGTGGAAATTTCTCACTAATCCCCCTTGAACAGTTGAGATTGTAAAGAGTTTTAAAACATCATTGAAACGTTGAATGTCTCTATATTGTTTCTTTCCTTTTTATTGTACTTGTATGTTAGTGTATGTTACTGTATTAAATGACGAATTATGACCAATAAACCAGTTTAATTTAAAAAAAAATCGCGAAAACTTGGGACATAGAAATTGACACAAATGCGTCGCAACTCATACATATATAATAATATGATATGATTGTGTATATAAACAGATTAACATTCAATCGTTTCCGTTTTGACCCTAATTTCAAATCTGTTATGCTTGGCGAAATACGCCAGAAATCTCAATCGAATGGCAATCTCTAGCGTCTGGTTATTCCAGTCTATATAGTAATTATTGCGCATGCTCTCCAGGTGAGAATGGCGTTACCGATTGACATGACTTGTGAATGTATAGCCTCGTTTTTAGAGTCCCTTGTTTCAAATGGGACTGAAGCGCATTACGGTACACGACTCGTGTGTCAATGGTAAAATGTTTATTTTGTCTTAAATATTGGATATCAGAAACCCGTCTTTTCCCTGTAAGATCACAATATCAAGGTTGATTTAAATTGACAAATAATTCGTGCTTTCAATGTCGAAGACTTTGGATGATGAGTTGATTTACGACCATTATAGTCTAACATTTAAATGTTAATTTTAAATTGTTCGTTTGCATGAGAGTATTCTGGCCTGAATTTCACCATAGTGAATACAGCTTTAATTGGGGTAAAATGTTAAAGCGGGAATTTCATATTTTCAAAGAAAGTCAAAATATATTTATTTATATGTCTTTTGCTCAATAGGTTGTCAACTCACTATTATACAATCATAGGCATTATTTGCCATATCGGAAATAATAACACAATTACCTCCCTTGTTTTCCCATTCCCTCATGCAATAGCTATCTTCAAACGTTTGAATTTAATGTTGAAACTGATATTTTTGCCAATTTCTCAACTGGCAATAGTGAATTATAGGACTGTTTATAGATACCATCTATTTCACGGCTTTATTTTAATATATTTTAAAAATATAACTTAAAAATATGAAATTGCCGCTTTAAAATAGTATGTTACAAGGTTATTGTCTTGGGTCCTAATGATCTCAGGACATTTTTATTGAACAATAAGACCCCTCTAAACGTGGAACAGGGAGGGTCTATCTCTTATGGACACTTTTATCTCTTAAAGGACAATATTGGTGTCAGTCATTATCACATATGTGATAGAACTGATTAAATACATTCCATATATAATTTTAACACAGAGATCATTGCTACGATAGTGGAGTAATAAAGGAGTCATGAATCGGAAGTGACGAACGCCAAAGGAAAACACTGGCATTCCTCTATATAACTGACTGAAGTGACTAGTGATAACAGATACATGGGCGAATTTCTGCTCGAAGACGAACATTTGTTGTGTGACAGTGAGGGGATATCTGACAATTCATAAAAAGAATTGACTGCCACTAGATAAGAGAACACGAAAGAAAAACAAATGAAAAGTCCGTGCATTACCATGTTTTTATATGGTAGGGGAGACCGGGTTACATTGAACCACCATGGATATATCCTTTATAAATAATAATAGACAACCCAAGGCTATGCAGAAGTGAGATAACTTCTTAGACCAATTTCTCCATCAATAAGCAGTAGCTACGTGCTGTCAATTATTTTTTTATGCAATGAATTTTTCAAAAGAGCGCTTAAAAGTAAAAAAATAATCCATACTTGTTAACTTATAATCAGTTCATATAAACCGGAGCTTGATACAAATAAGAGGGCATATTGATTTTTTTTTTAAATTTTGATCATGAAACTGTGATGGGGCAGATTGTACCACTGTTTGTTTCGATCGTTGCATGGATGTCAAATCTGTGGATATTTGTTCTTAACTAAACACGGATTGTTTGCAGATTAATTAGATCACTACGAAATAAGTGATTAAGTTTGAGATCTAAATCCAAATCTATGTTAACATGGAATTTTTACCACTGTTCAATGTGTCACATTATTTGGTTAAACCTGCCCCGACTATTTTGTAAAGAGGGAAACAATGAACCATTACAGCCATGTGGATTGTTTTTGGGTTTTTTTTAAAAGTTAAAGATTAATTTAATTGAATCTGATACACGATAGCAAATATGATATGTCTTCAAACAATACAATAAATTAAAGACATCTGTTAATAAAAAAAATTGATATGAAATGAGGACAAACATGTATGTGAACAAAATGGTTCAATGTGCCCCGGTCTCCCCTATAGAAGGAATAAAAACACGGGATTGTACGGACAATTTCAATTTTTCTCGTGTTCTCTTATCTTATGACACTTAATTACTTTATTGAATCGTCAGATATCCTCTTGCGGTCCCATATAACAACTTTTTGTCTTCGAAGGAATTATTAGTGAGCAGAAATTCGTCCATGTATCTGTTATCAATAGGCACTTCAGTCAAATACATAGAGGGATAACTCGTGTTTTCCTTTGGCGTTCGTCACTTCCGATTCATGGATCCTTTATTACTCCTCTATCGTTGCAATGATCTCTGTGTTAAAATTATATTTGGAATGTGTTTAACCAGGTCTATCGCATATGTGATAATGACTGGTTTAACATCCGGTTCAAAAGTACATTTCATTCTCCTACCTGTATATTGTTGAAAGTGGGGGTGTGGGGTGTGAGTACAACGCTGGGTCCATAACCAGTAGGTGCAGTACCGTGCAATGCTATGCTCCAGTGCAACAGTTCGGTTCTTATACGTGCGCGGCAACGAGTTCCCGGGGTCCGAGTTTCTACTTACCCTCGAGAAACTAGACACAGTACTTCAGGATCCAAGAATGGATGTTCATTTCGTATTAAAGTTATATTATAAGAGAAAGAGAGACAGAAATGGGGTTTAACGTCCACTCCACACAAACTAGGTCATTGTGGGACCAACATATGGTTTAATTTTATTTCAATAATTCGCTTGGGCGTAGGGGTCTTTTAGCAGTGGGGGGAAACCGGGGTACCCCGAGAAAACCCACGAGGGGACATACGGCCCTAATCCTTGTCACGTACAACCGTGGATTTGAAACCACGCCAGATGACTCAATGGAAGGCCGTATGATAAAGCGCACGCACGCTAACCTTTCGGCACCCCCACCCGCCGATATATTATAAGCAAGAGAAATAGCATGCAGACTACGATATTGTGATAGATGAACCTGCAATGGGAATATCAGTCTTAAAATTGTTCAATTCCGTTAAGTATTGTGAAAGATATATGGCATTGACAGTCAAGGAAAATTTTCTGATATGAACTTTTTTTTATATAAAGAAAAAAATTCCAATGGCGCATGGAGACTTAAAGTAACTTGTTTCAGAATAGGTGATCTGTGAATAAGAATGGACTAACGTTGCATTCTAATTCGTGTTTTCAATGAGTTAGGAGTTTAGCTTAGCTTCTTTAAGTAAACTGTTTTTTAATATTTCAGAATCAGTGATCCGTCAGTAAGGATGAGTTTACTACTGATATCAGCCGTGGTTCTACTGGTGGCTTACCTGACCATAAACTGGTTCAAATATCAACCAAAAACACCTCTACCCCCTGGTCCACCATTTCTAGAATGTTTACAGATTACATGGAGAATGTTACGAAAAAATGATACTCATCTGATCGCCGAGGATCTTAGAAAGCGATATGGGGAGATATTCAACATCCGGTTGTTTTCAAGTAACCTTGTGATCTTGAACAGTTCTCGATTAATGCGTAAACTGTTTGCATCTGGTCAATATCGTGACGTCACAAACGATCGGCCATGGTCATTTTACGGAGAACATATCTGCTTCGACTGTCGAAATATGGCCTTGGGCAATTACGACTAAATACTCGTGAAGGTTCGCAAACTGATCCACGGAACGATCAAATTGTATGGAGACGTATTAAGGTTTTTGAGGATATGGTAAATGGAGAAATAAAGATTTTACAAAAGGAGCTAGAAAATTCCTCACGGAAGGCCTCGTTCGACTTGAGCAATGCTTTGAAAGTTTCACTTATTAGGGTCATCCATATTTTTGTGAGTAAAATTTTGTCCAAGACGTGACCCCCACATAAGGACGATTTTTTGGTAGAATCGTGCACTTTGGGTTAAAAGCAGGAAACTTGGCACATAGATGGTATGAACCCTACTGCTTATTTTGGGATGTGGATCCACCTCAGCAGCGCCCCCTCGTTGTTGCTATGGAGATTTTTTCAAAATGGCCGCCAATTTATTGAAATACATTAATATCTTTAGAAGTATATATTGTAGAATCATGATCTAGGTGTCTAAATGTATTGCTCTAAGGTCAACAAAGCCAGCGGACACAAAAACATAAGATATAATCAATCACATCAAACACCACATTGAAAATTAATCAAAAGCATATTTTGTTTAAACTAATAAAAATAAATAAATATTTGAAATAACTTTTCAAGCTCATTTCACTCTTTGATGTGGTTTATAATGTGTAATTAGAAGTGTTTTCAGTGTCACTGATCTTAAAATTAATCTAAATATATAGAGTTTCCAAAATCCAAGATGGCGGAAATTCAAAATGGCGGCCAGAAATTCCCTAAAATGGTCGTTTTGTTCGGATAATCATCATTTTTGAGTTTGATATGGCTAGTGATATGCGATTTAAAGGGTTTTCTGTATCACTGAACTTAAATACAACCTCAATAGAAGAGTTTCCAAAATCAAAGATGGTTGAAAATCCAAAATGGCAACTAGAATTTCCCTAAAATAAAAGATGTTTCAGATAATCGTAATTTTTTCGGTTTTATATGGCTTGTAATGTCCTTTAAAAGGTTTTCAAAGTCAATGAACTTGGAAATAACCTCAGAAATGAATTTTGAAAATGAATATGACCCCAAAAATGAATTTTGAAAATGAATATTACATCAAAGATGAATTTTGAAAATGAATTTTGAAAATGAATATTACATCAAAAATGAATTTTGAAAATGAATATTACATCAAAAATGAATTTTGAAAATGAATATTACATCAAAAATGAATTTTGAAAATTAATATTACATCAACAATGAATTTTGAAGATGGTAGATGATTGCTTAAAAATAAAAAGGGACAATTGTGAATTTTCCTCTTGGATTGGCTTGTAATAGCAAAGAGTAGTAGTTACTTTGATGGTAACTGGAATTGTTATACAGGATCTCACATAAACAAGATTTAATATTATTCCAGCAAAAATGTGGGGCATATATATATCCCGTTGCTATGAATTTATCTATTGTTTATGCAGAAATGGTTCGAAACAGTGGTTCAGTGAGTAAGACTTGCCAAGAACGAGGTCCGTGGTTCGATCCCTATGTTTGCGGAGAGAGTACCTCGGCATTTTCCAGGATGCAGGACGGGTGTAACATAATCAGATAATAACTGTGGATTGGACTTCTTTATTATAACATTGCAGGAACGGACATTACAAATACACCTATAACTCTAACAACCAATACAGCACACAGGAACATAACATTAGTTTGTCGTCATAATGACCAGCGTCCAAATTCACGTCTGCTTCCATTGTCACATGCCCTCGTTCTGTCTTGTAGAGCAGTCTCCGGTCTGTGGCCTCTCGATAAGATTGTCTCTCATCGTCTCTGTTAAGCTTCTAACTTGAGATCATTTATAAGGCCAGGGTGTTATCCACAAGCTTATTAGTATTTAACAGCCATTCACAAGTTATAATACATATATATTAGAAGCCGTCATTAAATGGACAATCATATAATATTATTTAATAATACGAGAAGATAGTGACTAATTAACTAACTTAAATAATGCACGTGTAACACATATATATACTAATTGTACGACAGCTGTAAACCCCAGCTGCTTAATGTTGTGTTATACGGTGGCTTCTCAAGAAACCAGGTTTATATGTACACGTTGACGTGCGCATAAAAGAACCCTAACCAGTTGGAATTCGAAATAAGAGTAGGCCATAGCACCAGTGTCTGGACCCATTTTCCTCATAGCACACTGCTTGACGAATAACAATATTCATTAACTTTGTTAGTACATAGCAGTAGGACATTAGACCCCATTGCATCATGTCTGCTTCAGAAGACTTATGTCCGGAAACCGTTTGTGGTATCATCTAGACAGATGGATTCATATGTGTCAGTCATGTATTTCACAAAGTGAAAAGTGTAAAATGAATCATCAAAGTCTCTATGTCCGGCAAAATTTGTGGTATAGTCTAAATATGGTATCCACAGATCATTTTCGTCTGTAATGTATTGCACACCAAGTTCGAAGTTTAAAAATAACCATCACGAAAATAATTTGAAATGCACTTACGACTTGTATAGGTATCCCAAAAGTCACCCCCATGATTTCCTCTTTTCTAATGTGTTCTTACACGTAGAACTTGTTGTGAAGTACGTCACTGGCGAAAATGTTCTGTGAATACCACATCTAGACTCTACCACAAAAGTTCGATGCAAAAACGGATCACATTACCATTTCTGAAAGAATAGGGGAACTTAAATTCTTAACAACTGCATATACCCTAAATGATTCTCACTCCGGTAAAATGGTACAAAGACAAAAGAGATGAAATTAAAAATGCCTCACTTGGCCCCGTTGTATTGTTATGGGGTCGGGGTGGAGGGTCGGAATAGCCAGAAATTTTCTCCAAAGAATGTGGCAATTTTTAACATTATCCTTAGCATCATATGTTTTTATGCATTAAACAATAAAACTACATTTATTGTGTCTTAAAGTTAAATTATTTGAAATTCTAATTAGCTAACTGGTAATTTCTGCACATGGTTAATTGACTGAAAGGCAGATTCCTGAGTCCGGTCAATTTAAGTTGCCCTAAAAAAAACTATTACACTTTGATATTATAAACCAATCCAAGAGAAAGATTGACGATTGTCCCTTTTTTTCTGAAACAATCATTTACAATTATCAAATTCAGTGACTCTGAAAACTTAATAGAGGCCATATGAGCCAAAAAATTAACGATTATCTTAAAATTTCATGATCTTAGGGAAATTCCGGCCACCATTTTAAAGTTCCGCAATCTTGGATTTTGGAAACTCTTTTTTTTTGTAATTGATTTTAAGTTCATTGACTTTGAAAACCCTTTTTATTACATTTATAAAACCATATCAAAGAGTGAAATGACTTTTATCTGACAAATCGGCCATTTTAGATAAATGTTAGTTTGTTTTTGAATTTCCGCCATCTTGGATTTTGGAAACTATTTTTTTCTTTAAATTAATTTTAAGTTCAGTGACAGTGTAAACCCTTTATTTTGAATTTCCACCATCTTGGGTTTGGGAACTATTTCAGTTCAATTACAACAAGAACCTTATATTTGATATATAACAAGTCATACCTTGCGTGATAATCAGTCATCCTTTCTGGAAATTCATTTTTCTTTCAATTTTGGCGGCCATTTTTGAATTCAGACAAACCCCAGCCGAAAATGACGTCATAGATAAATCTGTATTCAAAAATAGTGTTCAGCTAGCAATTTCGCATCTGGAAATTGCTGGCCTGAAATGATTTGTAAAACAGTGTCTTATTGTGACACCCCTAGATATGTATTTCAATGGATAGGCGGCCATTTCGAGAAAAATCTCCATAGCGACCACCAGGGGGCGCTGCTGAGGTGGATCCACATCCAAAAATAATCAGTAGGGTTCATGCCATCTATGTGCCAAGTTTCATGCTTTTAACCCAAAGTGCACGATTTTTTGCTTAACCGCCCCAATATTATGATTATCAAAGCTTTAAAAGTTTCGCTTTTCGTGAGTGAAATGTTTCATTACGCCCCCCCCCCCGGGTGATTGTGTGGAGTTTGGGCCGCCGAATTGTTTAAAAGGTCTGTCGTTGAGTCAAGTGACATGGTTTCGATTTCCCGCTTGTACGTGACACGGAAATGGATCATCTGTCCAATATCTTGGGGGACTTCCGGGCGTTAAACACACTCTCTCTCTCTTTACGGGGAATGCCAAAGAACTTGGCAAGCACCTGGACCGACCTTGGTACTACCTGGTGAATGAGCTAGTGCCCTACTCATTGGCCCCCTAGTACGCCCCCCCCCCCCCCGGGGCACATACCTAGACAACAACTCACAGGAATAAAAATATAAACGGTTGATAAAATTGATAGTACATTTATTGTATTGCAATCTGATTAAAACACAGATCATATTTCGTTTCGTTTTTATGGTTCAAAATTTCGTTTTACTTGTCTTTACAACACTAGGATCTGGAAGAGTTGGTATCATTGACGTGTTCTGAACGGTGTGACAGATTAGCCAATGAAACGGTCTGTTAGAGCGTGCTTTAGGCAGGTTTGTGTCACTGGGGGTAATTCTCTAGTACCATCGATGCTGGTTGGTTAATCAAATTTCTGACGTCATAGTATAAAAAAGCCCCTCGTGTGATCTCTGATGTGACATATCGCTCTAACTTGTCAGATCGTCATGTAGTGTAGGCCATCGAAAGTATAAAACAAACGAAACAAAATATAGATCTGCATTTTAATCCGATTGATTGTATTGGTACCTTCAACAAAAACAGTCCTGTCCTATATAGAAGCATTTTTCCTCAGGAATCCGAAAATGATGGGTGATCAGTCAGGTGAGGGAGCGTTCAGGAGTTATCGAGGTCAAAAGGTCACCAGAGGTCAAAAAAGGCTGGCTTATGAATTTAGTCACTTCTGATACTGTCTGTTGCAGATTTCTTGTTGGAACGCAGCTGAATCATTGAATAAGTGACGAAGGATAATTTGTGAAACCAATTAATCAAATTATGATGTAATTGGAAAGGTCAAAAGGTTACCCAGGTCAAATTAGTAAGAAATAAGGATGCACTGAGATTAGGGGCAAAACTAATGTTATTTTCAATATGCAATACAATTCTGCATGGTCTGGCGAAGTAATTTCATCCAAAATTAACGATTATGTTAAACGAGTGATATGTTACACCATAAGTATATAATCTATAAGTATATAATCGCGAACATTTTCACAAACTGGAAGTATTATTCGTTACCACTTCCAGGTAACCGATTGTGGATAGTGATGGACATTACTCGATATTCACGCCCATGCGTGCACATGACTCCTCATCCGATTCATCATCGTCACCATCGTTATTAGTATCGACATTAATTTCGTCGAAAACGTGGGGGATTTCTCCATCGTCATGAATCAACATTTCGGGAAGAAACTCTCGTTCCAATCATGTAGTGTTGGTGACTCCAATTCAAGCCTTGGCGAAGACGCACATCGCCATATCCTTACCACATTGTTGGCTCGACAACACTGGAGCTTGAGGGACTTTGCACGGAGTGGAAGCTAGGTCAGGTCTACTTTCTTATAATTTGACCAGAAAATATTGTATCGAGTCTGATCTACCTTCCTAATGCGAGGATGGCCGTAGAAAACGCAAACAATTTTACTCAAGGCATTGAACGTGCGTCCCCCCACCCCCAAAAGGTTCAACTCCTAAAGTTGCGAACGTAGCCAGAGCCTTTTCGTCTATTTTCACTTTGTTCCACAATGGTAGTTTTCCTTTGTGGAAGAGGGACAGTAGTGGACGGTCATGCCTAAGGTTCCTTTGAGTCCTTCGGTTTTGGACAAACTTTTCATATAACGCACCAAGCTTTTCACTAGTGAGTTCCATGTCGCCTTCAATTCCCCATAAGTCAGTGAGTTCGTCCGATAGGTAGGACAGGAGGTTCACGAGCATGTAGCCGAGGCTCTACATGGCTTGTTCCTCCTGTCCTACCTATCGGACGAACTCACTGACTTGCGGGGAATTGAAGGCGACATGGGACTCACTAGTGAACAGCTTGGTGCGTTATATACGGCCAGCCTCGCATTAGGAACTTAGATCAGACTCGATACAGTATTTTCTGGGCAAATTATAAGAAAGGACGCATAGTAGACCTGACCTTGCTTCCACCCCGTGGAAAGTCCCTCAAGCTCCAGTGTTGTCGAGCCAACAATGTGGTGAGCATGAGGCGATGTGAGTCTCCGCCAATGCTTGCACTGGAGTCACCAACACTACAGGGTTTGAACGGGAGTTTCTCCCCGAGATGTTGATTCATGACGATGGAGAAATCCCCACGTTTTCGACGAAATTAATGTCGATACTAATGACGTTGATGACGATAATGAATCGGATGAGGAGTCATGTGCACGCATGGACGTGAATATCGAGTAATGTCCATCACAATCCACAATCGGTTACCCGGAAGTGGTAACGAATAATACTTCCAGTTTGCGAAAATGTTCGCGATTATATACTTATAGATTATATACTTATTGTGTGACATATCACTCGTTTAACATAATCGTTTATTTTGGATGAAATTACTTCGCCAGACCATGCAGAATTGTACTGCCTATTGAAAATAACATTAGTTTTGCCCCTAATCTCAGTGCATCCTTATTTCTTGCTAATTTGACCTCGGTAACCTTTTGACCTTTTCAATTACGTCATAATTTGATTAATGGGTTTCACAAATTATCCTTCGTCGCTTATTCAATGATTCAGCGGCGTTCCAACAACAAAATCTGCAACAGACAGCATCAGAAGTGGCTAAATTCATAAGCCAGCCTCCTTTGACCTCTGGTGACCTTTTGACCTCGATAACTCCTGAACGCTCCCTCAACCGACTGATCACCCATCATTTTCGGATTCCTGAGGAAAAATGCTTCTAGAAAAGTCAACTCCCGCTTTTTGCCCACCTTTCCGATAATACTCCCCCTTCTCCCTCTGGTCTAATAGTCGTAAAGAACATTGGTTTACATTTATCATTTCATTAACCTACGCCCTACTTGTTTGGTAATTTGGGCGGACAGATTTGACTTGTATTGTGGGTGCAAAACAACATTACTATAATCGTTATGTTTGTTTTGGGGGTTATTTTTTAGTTCACCAACGAAAGGTCAACAGATTCCCAAGAATGTAAATACATATGTGAAACAATAGAAAATTATGATCATTTCGACAATGAAACGTTCAACAGTTTTCTTCTCAATACCTGCCCATGGGTTCGTTTTTAACCGGGACGAGGGCGTCGACTTTATAAAGGTGCACTAGAAGCCAGGGACAGATTAAACAAATTATACCTGAATCCTGGTATTACGAAAGTAAGTATCGGTTTTCAAGAATTATTTTTAGATTTTAGGGTTTAAGTCTTCCGGTAATTTGATTAACATTACCCTGTGTTTCTTTTATTAATGTCCACTTGTGTTTCTTTTATTAATGTCTTATTGTGTTCTTTTATTAATGTCCACGTGTTTCTTTTATTAATATTAACGTGCGTGTTTCTTTTATTATTGTCCACGTGTGTTTCTTTAAGTAATGTCCACGTGTCTTCCTTTTATTAATGTTAATTTGTGTATTTCATTTATTAATTTTACGGTGTCTGCTTTTTGTATTGATGTTAACGCTTGTGTTATTTTTATTAATTTTAATCGTCGGTTTAAGTTATATTTAACAGGTTTAAACATCAAAGCGTAAGCCGAGATGTTAAACCTGTTAACGAATTAAGAGTGCTATAAATAACTTGTAACACGGACACCTGTTTAACATGCTTGTTGTTATTGCACGGAAACCCCACCGACTTCTCCAGTGAGTTTAGCAGAGGTAAAACAGTCTGCTTATTCAACGAAAAGAACTAAGGAAGATTTCCCGTCCGTGTTATAACATCATTTGACTCACAATTCATTAAAGCCGTAATTTCATATTTTTAAGTTTTATTTTTAAAATGTATTAAAATAAAGCCTTAAAATAGATGGTATCTATAAGCAGTCTTACCTTGTTAAAGAAAATAATCCTATTAATCCTAAAATTCACTGTTTCCAGTTGCGAAATTGGCAAAAATGTCATTTTCAACTTCAAATGCAAACGTTTGAAGATAGCTATTGCGTGGGGAAGGGGATAGAAAAATAAGGGAGGTAATTGTGTTATTATTTATAAGAGTGGGGAATAAAGCCTATGATCCTATAACAGTTAGTTGAGCAAAAGACATAGGACTAATTATATTTTGACTTTCATAGAAAATATGAAATTCTCGCTTTAAACAACATAAATTAACGAAAGCTAGTGATCCTTATAATTATGTGCTTGGATTCGACATTCTTGATTATAATACAGATCTATACTTTTGACGGCCTCTAGTACATAAACATCTGACCAGTTGTAGTGGAAGGTCGCGTTAGGGTTCATACGAGCGTCTTTTGGCCCTGTGAGGTCAGACATTTGCTTACCAATTAGCGTTGATGCTCCTAGTGGGATGCCCACATCTAACGTTCGCCGAAACAGGCTGGGATATATAACAACTCTTCCAGTGTAGTAAAGGCAAGCAAAACGAAATTTTGAGCTATAAAAAACGAAACGAAATATCTAATAAAATTCAACAAAAATACCTATTTGCAACTACACACAGCAAAGGGGCTGGTTCGAGTGTACATTGTGATACATTATTTAATATATCACAATATAAATGATTCATTTTACGTGAATATGTATTTTATAAAAGTTTATTATTTCAGAGGATGAAATCAAGCGGCGAAGGTTTACTTGGAAAATTTTTCAATGAAGCCGAATATGATAAGGAGATTGATGAGAGGATTTTTAAAGGACTCCTTGTTGATTTGGTATCGGCTGGGTATTTAACAACGAAGGGGGCTTTAAGTGGATTTTTCCTATTGATGTTCTATTATCCAGAGATTCAACGCCGTATTCAAGAAGAAATAGACGACAATATTGGTGGTGACAGAGAACCAAGTCTGCATGATCGAAGAGTAATGCACTATACAAACGCCGCCATATTGGAATGTTTGAGATTCATTAGTCACGTTCCAATTGGAATTCCACATGTGGCCAGAGTAGAGATAGAAGTCGAAGGAATGAGGATTCCAGCGAACACAACTGTAAGTACGGGCCTTGTGATGGGACATTTTATATTGGGATCAGAGCCGGATTTCCTTACTTGTGGGGTCAAGTCCTGGCCAAACTCATCTATGTTCCACCAGCTGAAGACTAATATAGTAAATTTGCCCCATACGCCCGAAAGGGGTTCTTATGGTTTTGAATATATTATATAATGAAATACTCGATATACACATGAAACGACAAATTAGTGTCAGTGAGCACCAAGATTTCCATAAGCCCTACTACCCCTATTATTAAATCCGGCATTGATTGTGATACACAAGGTGGGTCTTACACTAGTTTACACACCGACCTCGGGGATGGATCCAGGATTTTCAGAAGGGGGGGGGGGGTGCTGCACCCACTTTCGAATGCGAAGCCCGGCCTGTGATTTTTGAGTGGAAAAAATTCCCACAAGGACTAATTTCATACTAGTACTGTAAATTACGATATCCATCCTAAACTATTTTTGTTCTCCTTTCCCGCGAGAATATATGGAGCTAATATATAAAATTTTTCGCCACCTCAAAAAAGAGGCACCCCCCCTCTGGGTCAGCGCCTGGACCTACTTAAAGGGGAATTACCGGAGATTAGATAAAGAGTTGACAGTTCTCGGTAAACGTTTTTTTCCATCCACGGGAGCCTAGCTGGATTGTGGGTTAGGAGAAGGGTTAGCCTTGGCCCAGGGTTAGGGTTAGGGCTAGCCCTGTCTACATCTCGAGACTATGACGAAATCTGCAGGCCACAGCCCTTATCCTAACCCTTATCCTAACCCACAATCCACATATGACGTCATAAGACCAGGCTCCCGTGGATGGAAAAAAAAGCTTACCACAGTTCTCGCTATAATAGCCATTGAGTCATGTGGCGTTGGTCGCCTGTCCATCCAGTTTCCTCCCTCTGCTAAGAAAAATGAAATCAAATTAAAATGAAACTGGGTTTAACTTTCTTCTGTTCAGCCCTGACTGGGCTAAAGGAAGACGGGCTTACGCCATATAGTAGTATGCTATGAGGGAAATTTTGCCCGAACAGCGGCGCTACGGCCTACTTTTATATCTAATTCCAACTGCCAAGGGGTCTTTTAGGGTGCACGCCAATGTATATACGGGACCTCGGGTTTTCTATCCCTTCCGAACGACTAGACATTGTATGGCCTTTCCTTCTACACCATGCCCTTAGAAGGGTGTGTTTCATACCTATGATTTTAGCTGAAATCTTTTGATTTATTAATTATAAATGTTAACAAATTAATTTGAATATTTTTTTTATCGTAGATAAAGTTTGAACAACTTGATATTGTTCGAAACAAATTAATTTGAATATTATTTTTATCGTTGATAAAGTTTGAACAACTTGATATTGTTCGAAAATGCAAATGACGATCGCCATGATTTTTGTACATTCCAGATGCTAACAAATTATTGGTCAGCGAATCGTTCTGATAAGTATTGGGATAAACCTAACGTTTTCTCACCTGAAAGGTTTTTAGATGCTGATGGGAAACTTCTTCCAAGTGAACATATTTTACGATCACAGTAAGTTCATCGTTGTATGTTTTCTAATAGTAAGTGCAGGAGGACAGCACTACACAAAAAAAAACAAAAATCTACAAGATAAACCCGCAGACAAAACAGAAAGAGGACATTGTACAAAATAAACAAATATCAAATCGAGGGACTTTAGATCTTTAGTAAATAACTGAAGCACCGTATTATATAGTCCACCTGTCCGTCCGTTCACGGGGGGTTGGGATGGCCGAGTGGTCTAGAGTGCCGCGATTCGACCTCTAGCTGGCCGGTCACCTCTGGCTTGCGGCTGTGGTTTCGATCTCTGGTGTGAGCGTATGTGGCATGGAGATAGGGGCGCCTTCTCAACCTCGTGGGTTTCCTTCGTGCACTCCGATTTCCTCCCACTGCTAAAGACCCCTACACGCAAGCGAATTATTGAAATTAAACCATATGTTAGTCCCTAAATGACCTGGATTGTGTCGAGTGGACGTTAAACCCCATTTCTCTCTCTCTCTCCCGTCCGTTCACAGTTATACGATTTTGGTGAGTGTTATACCTAATGTACCGATTTGTATACGCCCAAACGTGTAAAGAAGCCACGTTGCTTCCCAAACGTGTAGAGAAGCCACGTTGGTTAAGTGGGTAAGACGTTGGTTCACCAACCTGGTGGTCGCGTTTTCGATCACTGCATTGGCCGAGAAAGTTCATCGGGATTTTCCGACGTGGTTTCCCCTTGTCAGTGGGGATGATAAGTGCAGTTGTCTAGTCGTTGAGGTGGGACGAAAATCCCAAAGGCCCCGTATATACATTGGCGTGAACCCTAAAAGGTCCCTTGGAAGTTGGATTTCGATAAAAGAGTACACGATAATGCCGCTGCCCCTATAACAACATTCCCTGATAGGACACTGTATGGCGTATGCTCCTCTTCATGGGCCCAGATCAGAGCAAAACAGTAGTGCGTTAAACCCGATTTCTTTTCATTTCAATTTTGCAAACCTATCGTTGGACTGTATATAGTTTAGTTGCCGCACCCGTTTCGTCAACAACTGGCTTGTGAACACGGTAGAGGTCGTGCGAGTACGAAGCCCGACTATATTCAGCTTTCTACAAATTTCCGTTCCAGGGTTAGGCATTGCTTTCCGAAAGCTCTGTGATTGTAATGGAGGATTTAGTGTTAACAGATATTTTTCAAATTTGTGGGGAAGCATGAGCGGATGAACCCTGTCGATACTTAGCGTTCGCTTAGGGTAGTAGTGTGGTTTGACATGTCATAAAAACAGCTCCCGTGGGATTTGTTTGCTAAAATTGGTTTTGTTATTTTGGGTTGATTCGGGACCAAGCTTATCGGGACCCCTCTGAACGAGAACATGAATATCTCCGCAAATAATGGTTGGATTTTCAGAATCTGAAGTCCATTCTCGTGTATCTATGATACATTTAAAGCGATTGGAAGTATTTTTCATTGACTTCCGGTGGGGAAAACCAATTTCCGGTGTCAATCGCGGGCTGATTTTAGCCAATAATCTTTGGATTTTCATGATCTAAAGTTCATTCTATCTTTTTCACCCTGCCGCCCCGTCTACGGTACACTTAAAGCCAAGCGGAAGTAGTTTCCATGGACTACCGGTGGTAAATACCAATTTCCGATTGATATCAAGCGAATGGGAGTAGTCTTTATTTTAGTTTAGAGAAATCTATTACGCAGTACCACTTTTTGTGGTGTCTGAAGCATGGTAAATGCAGTCACATTTAGTTCATTAGAATGTTGTCATGAGATTCCAGTTAAATCTGATGTCTGTGACAAGTAAACAAGTTTGATATCAGAAACAAAAAGAAATCACAACAATCGTAACGAAAACAACAAAATTCCTATCTTAGAAATAAATACGCAGTTCACTACATCAGCGATGCATCATCCTCTTCCCCTTGCACACCCCTGGTCATATTGGTACGCTTCTTATTAAAACCCTTGCACCGAGAAGTACAAGGTCGACCATTATTCCGGAAACTGCACCGCCCCGTGCAGCCGTTTTTACAATCATTTTCTGTTAGTTCAGTTAAAGCATGAGGGTCAGACGGAGTTAGATTCTGCGCAGGAACATACATGCCTTTGTCCAACTGTCAGCCACTTGGTTCAATGACAGGCAGGTTCGGGGATCTGGACAAGTACGACTTGTCGCGCACGGCGGTGTAATTCATAACCGGGATAGTAATCTTTATTTTAACGTCGGTACATATATACATAATAACAAGATAACGCGAGCTCTAAGGAGCTCTTAAACCGACACTTGTGACTTCCAATGACATTTATTCGTTTGATCACATGTATCTCTCTGTATTTTGCGGCCACCGCGGTTAAAGCCTTGGGATGACCTTGAGATACAAGGTCTACGAGAATTGTGAGAACATCACCATAATCTACAGATGCAAGGACTTGGTGAGTTATGAGTGTGTCATCCTATCCATGTGTGGCAAAATACTATGTGTCCTCAACGGTATCGGAACTAGAATTGAGTCGATGCCTCTTGTAGGCGAGAGAGTTTCTGTCTGATTGATGTTTTCTTCATGCCCTGGATTGTGTTGTGATGACCGGCTTGTTCCATGTTTACATAATCACGTCACTCCTCGGTTCCACTACGGCACTAGTTTCAGTTGGCAGTTGCATTTTATATCATATTGTATGTGTTATTTTGACTGTATTATTGTTCGTTAGGTTCCCGCCCACGCAATAACCTGTATGTCATATTTTCTTCTCATTCAATAATATATTAACGGCTTGATACTTCACTTTTAGTTCCGTTAATAGTTTGTGGTCGATTTCATAGGCGCGGCCATTGTTGTTTACATTTTCGCACGATACTTCCGGTAGTCGCGATCAGCACATAGCAACCTCCTTAGTTACGGCGGCATTTACAAATTATCGGCTGTAATCTTTTATTAATATCGCAAGTGTTAATTTCATTACTGTTTATATATTACCTCAGCTATTGTATTGTATATTATTAAAGTCAATTAGTATTTCCATATATTTTTCATACATGCATTGTCATGAGTTGTATTATATTCTGTGGAATATTTCCCACAGTTTCCAACATTTTCCGCGAGTTTTTCCAACGTCGTTGGAATCGGTGTGTCTATATAAGGTAATTAACGCGCGGGAGCGGTCAGATGATTTTCACAATTCGAGTAGAGAGGGTTTAGTCAAATGCCCACTTTTATATAAGAGTTTTTTTCATAGTCACATTAATAATACAAGTATTACACTAGTACACAAGTCATTCCGGATTTAGTTATTATAAGTTAAAGAAGTATAGATCTAAGGATTACAAGTTTTCAAGGGATTTTGAACAGCTTTCATGGTGAGTTGACTGAATTCTACAGTAGTCAGGCTTATTAATAATTGTTGTTTCTTAGTTGATTCTGGGTATGAATCATAACTAAGGGGATTTTGTTTTGTTCAGGATTTGGACAAGGGGGAATATTTCAGACTTCAGTAGAGGAAAGCAACACCTTGATTAAGTTTATTTATATGCCATCATGTATGTGTAATTAATAATACTACACTACACATCATAAATACATGTAATACACATGAATTGAAGATTGATCGTTATATGATTTTATTCAATTGTATTTCATATGTCATTCAATATTTGCGTCATTAAAGACTTGATTTTTACATAAAGTAGTTTATTTATGTTTGGATAATTAGGTTAGTCAAACCAGTTAACGCTGTTTAAGACAATCTTTTATCCGTATAGTAGTAAAAGCTAGTTTAACGTGTTTTAGCTTCAAATAACTGTTGCTTGGTACGTCGTCCGTGATCGTCAAGCACGGGACCGTCACAGTGTAGCCCGTGCTGTATCAATCAGGCTAGCAGCATATGACACTGGTTGAGCCTTTGTCCCTTCAACAGCATGTTTGATAAGGCAAAGACTACACCACACAGGGTTCTCATCTTTGAGAAACTCCTAGATCTTGCATCTGTAGCTTAGAGTTACTGGTGGGAAGATCGTGTTTGGTCACGTGACGCCGATGCCGTTACAATTCTCATGGACCTTGTCTCCCGGGGTCGTCTAGGTATTCGCTGTCATCTCAGGTTTCGAGGTTTGTAACTGAGAAGACCACAAAACACAGAGATCTAGAGATAGATGTGATCGAGCGAGTGCTCAAGGTCTGATTGGACTTCGCAGCTTCTCTGGTTCTGACTGGAGAGATAAACTTGTGGGAATCACAAAGAAAACAAGGACGGGTGCAAACATGAAGGTTGATGGTGATAACCCCGTTATCATCTTTTTCAAGAGGCTTGGAGAATGTATCATCTCAACTGAGCTGGCGAGGGTTAGCTTGCCTTAGCGGGTCAAGTAATTGGAGTGATTTGCCTGCGAAGTCTATTCTTCATCTGTTCCATTAAACCTATCGACACTTCGATGGCAATTGTTCAGTTCAGAAAACTTGGGAGAGGGATGTTCCCACTGGCTCGTGATCCATTGTCACAAGATCAAAGTACACCGCGATACGCGACAAGTCGTACTTAACCAAAACCCTGAACCTTCCTGATATTTAACGAAAGCGGCTGGCAGGTGGACAAGAGCATTTATGTTCCTCTGCGGGATCTTGATCTGTCTGCCCATCGTGCTGTAACTGAATTCACAAATCCGGCTCTCCGGGGTTCGATGCAGTTGCAGTAAAAATGGTTTGCCTTATACATGTTTTTGTGCATGTTTTGAATTTGACCGTACCGATGTGATAAGGTGGACGAGTATAATGAATACCTGATTTTTTTAAGATTCGTTTGTGTCTTGAATAACATGACAGAACATTCCAGTCACCGAAAAGTGACCATATTAATCATTTTACCTTGCTTCAAAAATCACAAAAAGTGCAAGGCTGAGACACCGGGAATTGATATTCACAACCGGAATTCAATGAAAACTACTGTCATTTGCTTTAAGTGTATCATAGATGGGATCGGCATAATGGCTAAACCCCAGAATGAACTTTAGATTATGAAATATTAAACCATTGTTGGCAGAGATAGCCATGGACCCGGTCAGAGGCTCTGGATTTCAAAAAGGTCCCTCCCTGAGGGGTCAAGGGTAAAGCCGAGTTTGACACCGAAAATTGGTGGGAAAAATCCCAAATTTATCGGCTGAAATCAATCCGAGTTTGACACCGGAAATTTCTATTTTCCACCGGAAGTCAATGGGCCTACTTCCCTTCGCTTTAAGTATATCATAGATGGGGTCGGCAGAAATAACTTCAGATCACGAAAATCCAAAGGTTATTGACTGAAATAATCCGAGTTTGACACCGGAAATTGGTATTCCCCACCGGAAGTCAATGAAAACTACTTCCAATCGCTTTAAGTGTATGATAGATGTGATCAGCATGATGAACAAACACGAGAATGAACTTCAGATCATGAAAATTCAACCATTATTGGCGGAGATAGCCATGTCCTTGTTCATAGGGATCCCGATTTCAAAAATCGCCCTCCCAGCGGGGTCAAGGGGTAGGAAAATATGAACCCCGACATGTTTGGATAGCTTGGTCCCTAATCAACCCAAGACAACAACAAGCCAACAGTGAGGCTGATGTCCCCCACCAAAAACACCCCAAAAATATATGACACATATTAATCAATTGCACAGTAAGGAGAAATCAAACTATACACTAAGTTTCATCACTCTACCAGATAGAATCAAGATTATCTTGTCTCAAAGCACCGACCAATGAAAATGATTAGTGCTGCTTAGCTTCAGCTCGAAATGTTTATCATTGAACTCAGTTAAGACATTCACCTAATGAACATCTATATCAAGTTTAAACATTCTACCTCAATTAAAAGTTATTATGTTCCATAGTCTTGACCAATCGCTCTTTAGCCTAGGCAGAAAATTCTCACTATCAAACTTAGTCATGGTAATGATATAATAATATGAATCTATATTCTGAGTTTCATCGCTCTCACTTCATTATAACCAAAGTTACCGTGCCCCAAAGCATCAACCGATCAGATTGCTTATATCTGCAGCAAACTCCATCGAGGCATTCACCTAATGAACGCCTACACCAAGTTTGTAGCTCAGTTAGACGGGCCGTTATTGTGTTCCAAAGTTTCGGCCAATCAAATTGATTATCGCTTGCTTACCCAGAGCAGAAAATGTTAATAATCGAACTTAGTCAGGGTATTGGTGTAATGAAACTATACACCAAGTTTCATCACCCTCACTTAATTAGAACTAAAGTTATCGTGTTCCAAAGCATCAACCAATCAAAATGCTTATCTTTACGTACCCTGAGCAGAAAATGCTCATCTTCGAACTCCATCCAGGCATTGGCCTAATAAATGCATACACCAAGTTTGAACACTTTAACTCAATTAGAAGGAGAGTTATTGTGTTCCAAAGTTTCGGCCAATCTAGTCGCTTATCGCTCTTCTTACCATGAGCAGAAAATGTTCATTATCAATCTTAGTCAAGGTATTGATATAATGAAACTATACACCAAGTTTCATCACTCTCACTTAATTAGAACTAAAGTTACCGTGTCCCAAAGCATCAGCCAATCAAATTGCTTGTCTCTGCTTATCCGATGCAGAAAATGTTCATCTTCGAACTCCATCAATACCTAAAGCAAGTTTGAACATTCTAGCTCAATTAGGAGAGTTATTGTGTCCCAAAGAGTGTGACGGACGGACAGACAGACAGACGGACGGACGGACAGACGGGCGAACTCATTTCAAGGCGGGGGACAAACAAAAAACAATTTAGCATACAAATCCTACGGAATGACATGCCATACCTCACTATAGGGGGTCTTCAGCACGTGGCAGGAAACCAGCATTTCCAGAGAAAATTGGCCGGTGAAAAGCATTTTATATGTAGGCTAAGCAGATGTTCGCCACACATTTGCGGATACAATAACTTTAATTCTTATTGAGGTAGAATTTTTAAAATTAGATGGGTGCTTTGACTGGTTTCGATGATGACCATTTTCTGCTCTGGCAAAGCAAATCCATATGTCGCGAAATTGGGACAAAGTGTTTCTGCTTCAAGTTAAGGTAGGGGTTGCTATGCAGAGAGATAAACGCGCGGGTAATTATCAAGTGCTATTCTTCTATTCTTGGATTGAAGCAAGGCAACTAAACCTCATTGGTGACGTTTTCCTTTTCAGGTTGATACCATTTGGAGTTGGGAGAAGACAATGTGTCGGAGAAACATTCGCCAAGTCTCGCATATTTCTGTATGTGACGTCATTACTGCAGAAGTTTACTTTTTTGCCAGGCGACAATGAATTGGCACCGATGGATTCTAAAACATGGAAACCTACTCTTGTCATGGAGCCGGACTTTCTAAACTGCACCGTACGTATGAGATAAACTCCCTTAAAAATAACTGGGGCCACTCATCTGTTTAAACAACATTAAACATACATTATGTAAGAGCTAAATCTGCCTATTGCAGATCTTTTTCTCTTTGCTTCAAATGTTATATAAATTTGATTACTGCCCGTAACCAACCCTCTAGCTAGATCATCGGATGGTCGTGATTTTTAATGGATGAAAAATCAATCGCCGTTTAATAATTAAATTTTAAAATGGATGATGGATTGTAGCAATGAAAATCGAAACTACGCCATTCTTATCAGAACTCCAGACATTCATAATTTAACTCAGAATAAAGTTATTTGAATTAAAGTTTGGGGGAATTATTTTTGTATTATATATTTTGTATTGCATCATTTTTAAATGGATGGTCGATGGTAGCAATGAAAATTGTGATTACGCTATTCTTGTCAGAACTTCAGACACTCATAACTCAGCTCAGAATAAAGAAATTCAACTGAAGTTTTATAGATATTTTGTTGTCTTTATTACAACTGTTGGCTCTTGATCCAAGTAATACCTAAAGAATATTTACGGTGACACGACGACGGACAGTAGCCATGCTTAACTGATATAATACAAATGTACAAAAACAAATTGCAATTGAAAGGTCATATATTATCAGTAAATGACAAATAAGTACTACATATAAAATAACAACAGTAATATAAAAACAATAGATAATGGTACAAAATTAAAACACTGCAATATGTAATGAGGCATATTGATATTAATTAAATAAACATTCGGCTTCCTAAAGATGGGGTACAGTATAACCCGCAGGGTGGGTGGGTGGGTGAATCATTTGAAATTTTCCCCTTACAGTCACCTCTAATGTTTTCCTGTCAAATTACGTCAGCCACAGGCATGAAGCGCCCCCTGTGAACTGTAAACAGAGTTATCTCCTGTTCACCGTAAAGCCCATTTACTACCGTTACCTAAATGTCGCTTATACAAACCGGGAGGTGGGGGGGCACGTGCGCGCTATATCGTAAAGCCTGTGATTGAGTCAACTGGCGTGGTTTCAAATCCCCGGTTGTGCGTGACAAGGAGTAGGGTCGCCTTTTCCATCTCCTGCGGTTTCCACCCACTGCTAAAGAACCATGCGCTCAAGCGAATTATTGAAATAAAATGTTTGTGTCGAGTGGACATTAAATAAACCATTTCTCTCTCTCTCTCTCTCTCTCTCTCTCTCTCTCTACTTAACAGCATATATTATATGATAACAGCGATTTGGATCAACATTCTAAGTAACCCCCATCCGGATAGATCAGAGGGATCAGTATTTATTATCAATCTGGACGACAGACCCGCCCTTCTTGCTAGCTCCCATTTAATTTTCGTACAGTTTGTTTACACTAACCCCATCCGGATAGATCAGAAAGATCAGTATATATTATAAGAGTCCCCGTTTACGGTAACCCCATCCGGATAGATCAGAAAGATCAGTATATATTATAAGAGTCCCCGTTTACGGTAACCCCAACCGGATGGATCAGAAGGATCAGTACATCTGTGGCACATTAGTTACAGAGCTGAAAAAGTTTCATATACAAGAGGATCGTTTTTTCAAACATAATTTTATTAAAGATTTTAAAAATGATTTATTTCGAAAACAATCATAAATTCACACTAAGACACTCATATAATCAAATGATACATGCTTCGTCAAAAATTAAACCCAAATGATTTGCTAACGAACAGTAAAAACACGGTTGCCTTTTCAGAAATATACTGAGCGTCATAGAAAATGCATCACTTAGTTTTTCGTATACCAAAATGATGCTGTAAACATCTTATTTATTTTGCTTTTTATCGTGAACAATATTCAAATGGGAACACATCAATAACAACACATTTGTACACTTAATAATAATAATAATAACTAGACCTGCATGCAGGAATGACGGGTTTCACTGGTGCCACGTCACTTTCGGTGCCACGTTACCCTTAAACATATGTCACTTCCGATATTAATGAAACCATCAAACTGGTTTCCACATAAGCATTGTAAACATCAAATAAAATGGACGAAGAATCAACCAAATCCAGCAATATCAATTCATTTTATATATATGTTACTTGTAAGTGATCCTGGCAAAATTTCATTACTTCCGGTGATAATGAAAATGTTCAATTAGTTTTATGAAATCAGAAATGGCATAAGGCATCATATGGCGAAAATTGTATGTAAATCGAATGATAATTGCCACTTTTATAGACCAAAAACCTTGAAAAGTGACTTGTAGAAAATCGTCTATTTCTCGGCAACCGTACACGATAAAAACTATCTTTTGGTATCTATATGATCGTATGGGTTCAATCCATTTGTTGATTGGAATCAAATATCATAATTTGAAATATATTACAAATCAGACTCATTTGAAAAAAATATCTGTTTTGAAGGCTAAAAATACAGTTTTTGCCAAAATGACGTTACTTCCGGTGATACTGAAAATGTTAAATTAGTTCTATGAAATCATCAATGACAAGATATCATATGGTGAAAATTTTATGAAAATCGAAGAATAACTGACACTTTTATAGACCAAAAACCTTGAAAAGTGACTTAAGGAAAATCGCCCATTTCTCTGCAACCGTACAAGTTAGAAACCATTTTGTGGTATCTGTATGATCGTATGGGTTCAATCTATTTGATCAATAGAATCAAATATCATAATTTGAAAAAAAATAACAAGTACGACTCATTTGAATAAAATATTGTTTTTAAAGGCTAAAATTTAAGTTTTGAGCAAATGACGTCATTTCCGGTGGCAGCGTAAGAGGTAAAATGGTTTGAAATAGTCCACTATGGCATTAGGCATCCAATGGCGAAAGAAAATTGAAAATCGAATAATAATTGATTCTTTTACAGCCAAAATTACGTGAAAAGTGACTCATGCAAAATTGCCTATTTCTCGGCAACTGCTTATATTACAAACTAATTTTCACGTATATTCTCTTCGTATGGATGATAGCTACAAGTTTATAAAAGTTACGTAAAGATATTTTAAAATCTGAAAAGCCTGAATGAGTTGTAAATAGGTCAATTTTACGCCTTTTTCACCTCTTAATCCAATTTGCTAGAAAATGAAAAAGAAATTAAAAAAACTGCTTCCGACATTTTTTGCGCCTTTAAAGGACACACTCTTTGAGTCATATAATTTTTCAAAAAAATAATATTTGTTTTCGAAAAATGGTACCTAACTGTCAAAATTGTAGTTTTTGGTAAAATTATGCCACTTCTGGTGCCGACAGATAACACTTTTGGTAATAAAAAAATGACAATTGAGACAACGAAGCATATGAACTTTGTTTTATACAAATCGAACAATAAAAAATTAATCTAGGACTGAAAAACTGAATTAGCCAATGGCAGCCAAGGAAAATTACTGAGACAAATTTTTTTAACATTTTTGCGCTAGTCAGATGACTCTTTAATTCTGTGCACAACACGACTAAAAAATATTTATAACAAAAAAAGTTTTTTGTAAAATTTTAAATTTTCGAAATTTGGCGCCTAATATCTTCGAAGATTTGCCAAAAATCAAAAATCGAAAGTAGCGTAGCTATGTGCCATGTCTCCGGCTATGCCAAAATGTATCGAAATTTAAAATCCCATGATTATTGTTAAAATTATTGCAATATTTTTAAAAACGCTAACTTCGGTGATTTCGGACATTTCGCATTGTCACAGAACGTTCAAAATAGCTTTATCCTCTAAGTCACACCCGCTTTCCCAGTAAAACCGGAGAAATCATAACGATGCGACAATTAGTTGCTGAGATCTATTCAAATTGGAATCTGAATAATAATAATAATAATAATAAGAACTAGACCTGCATGCAGGAATGACGGGTTTCACTGGTACCACGTTACCCTTAAACATGTCACTTCCGGTGCCAAGTTACCCTTGAACATATGTCACTTCCGGAATCAGCAAAACCACTAAACAGGTTTCCAAATTAACATTGCACACAAATAAAATGGACGCAGAATCAACAAAATCCAGCAATATCAATTCATTTTATACATTTGTTACTTGTAAATGATCTTGACAAAATTAAATTACTCCCGGTGATAATGCAAATGTTCAATTAGTCTTATGAAATCAGAAATGGCATACGATATTATATAATGAAAATTTTATGTAAATCGAATAATAATTGCCACTTTTAAAGACCAAAAAACTTGAAAAGTGACTTGTAGAAAATCGGCTATTTCTCTGCAACCGTACAAGTTAGAAACCATTTTGTGGTATCTGTATGATCGTATGGGTTCATTCTATTTGTTGATTGGCATCAAATACCATAATTTGAAAAAGATTTCAAAACAGACTCATTTGAATAAAATATCTGTTTTGGAGGCTAAAAATACAGTTTTTGCCAAAATGACGTTACTTCCGGTGACAATGAAAATCTTAAATTACTTGTATGAAATCCCAAATGGCATAAGGTATAACATGGTGTGACGTTTATGAAAATCGAATAATAATTGACCCTTTTATGGCCCCGAAACCTTCAAAAGTGACCTGTAGAAAACCGTCTATTTCTCTGCAACCGAACTAGTTAGAAACCATTTTATGATATCTATATGACCATATGAGTTTTGTTTATATGTGAATTTAAACCAAGAGTTAAAATTATTAATACATATTAAGTTATTCTTGGTTGAATAAAACATTGATTTAAAAAGTTTAAAATGCAGTTTTTGACCAAATGATGTCACTTCCGGTGTCAATCTTAAATTGTAATCAACTTGATATGACGCTACGTGCTTTTTGAATCAAATGATGTCACTTTTATAAAAATCCAATCATAATTGACTATTTTACAGGCAAAATAACGAAAACAGTGACTTGTACAGAACTGCCCATTTCTTGGTAACTGCTTATATTACAAACGAATTTTAACATACATTTTCTTCGTATGGATTATAGCTACAAGTTTATAAAAGTTACGAAGAAATATTTTAAAATCTGAAAAGTCTGAATAGGTTGTAAATAGGCCAATTTTACACCATTTTTAGCCTCTTAATCGAATTTGCTCGAAAATGAAATCGAAATTAAAAAAACTGCTTCCTACATTTTTTGCGCCTTGAAAGGGCACACTCTTTGAGTCAAATAATTTTTCCAAAAAATAATATTTGTTTTCGAAGAAGGAAAATAACTGTCAAAATTGTAGTTTTTGGTAAAATTATGCCACTTCCGGTGCCGACAGATAACACTTTCGGTAATAAAAAAAATGACAATTGATACAACGAAGCATATGAACTTTGTTTTATACAAATCGAACAATAAAAAATTAATCTAGGACTGAAAAACTGAATTAGCCAATGGCGGCCAAGGTAAATTACTGAGACAAAATTTTTTAACATTTTTGCACTAGTCAGATGACTCTTTATTTCTGTGCACAATACGACTAAAAAATATTCATAAATAAAAAAGTTTTTTGTAAAATTTTAAATTTTCGAAATTTGGCGCCTAATATCTTCGAAGATTTGCCGAAAATCAAAAATCGAAAGTAGCGTAGCTATGTGCCCTGTCTCAGGCTATGCCAAAATGTATCGAAAGTTAAAATCCAATGATTATTGTTAAAATTACTGCAATATTTTCAAAAACGATAACTTCGGTGATTTCGGACATTTCGCATTGTCGCAGAACGTTCAAAATAGCTTTATCCTCTAAGTCACACCCACTTTCCCAGTCAAACCGAAGAAATCGTAACGATGCGACAAGCAGTTGCTGAGATCTACTCAAAACAAAAGAAGAATAATAATAATAAGAATAACTAGACCTGCAAGCAGCACTGAATCGGCTTTCAGGAATCATACAGGAAGTTTATTATACCATAGCCGATCCATTGAGCTACCAAACTATACTTTAGGTTGTTTTGCTTTAGTGACACCCTCTATCATATGTAAAAGTAATATTTGCTGGCGAAAAGATCAGTCAAAATTGTAAATTATGGCAAAATTAAGTCACTTCCGGTGCCGAAAGAAATTTTTATAGGTGAAAAATAAGTCGAAAATTCGCAACATACAAAATCCAAACGTTGTTTTATACATTTCAGGCAATAAATAATTAACCTATAACCCATAAACTGAAATTAAGAAGGTAAAAAACTTAAAGGGTGACCCTGGGAAAATTGGTTATTATTCGACAAGGGAACATGCTAGAAGCCTTTTCTTGATATCAATATGATGGTATTGATTCACTCTTACTGCCCATTAGAGTCAGACGTTATAAAGTTAAACAAATAATGAATATAAATCACTTCTAAAAAATGTTTGTTTTGAAGGCTAAAAATACGTTTTTTGCAAAAATTACATTACTTCCGGTGATATTGAAAATGTTAACTTGGTTCATAGAAGTCATAAATTGCATAAGGTATCAAATGGTAAAAAAATTATAAAAATCGAATAATAATTGACACTTTTATATACCAAAAACCTTGAAAAGTGACTTATAGAAGATCGCCTATTTCTCTGTAAACATACAAGTTAGAAACCATTTTGTGGTATCTGTATGGTCTTTTGGCTTCATTCTATTCGTTGATGGGAATCAAATATCATAATTTTAAAAATATTATAAGGGAGACTGATTTGAATAAAATTTTAGTTTTTTAGGTTAAAAATACAGTTTTTGCCCAAATGACGTCATTTCCGGTCACAGTGAAAATGTAAAATTGGCTTGACCTAGTCCAAATTGGCATTAGGCATCAAATGGGAAAAAAATATTGCAAATCGAATAATAATTCACTCTTGCATAGGCAAAATAACGTGAAAAGTGATGCATGCAAAATTGCATATTTCTCGGCAACTGCTCATATTACAAACTAATTTTCGCATACATTCTCTTCGTCTGGATTAGTGCTACGAGTTTATGGAAATTACAAATAAATATTTCAAAATATGAAGACGCTGAATGAATTGTAAATAACTGAATTTTACACTTTATTTTACATTTTATTCGAAATTGCCCGAAAATGGAATTGAAATTTAAAAATATGAGCTAAGGATTTTGTGCATCTTTGCAGGGTGCATCCTTTTAGTTATATCAGTTTTGAAAAAAAAAATATTTGCTTTCAAAAAGTGGTACCGAACTGTCAAAATTGTAGTTTTTGTTAATATTACGTCACTTCCGTTGCCGACAGAAAAATTTCACCGTAACAAAAGAAATTACAATTGGGACCACGGAGCATATGAACTTTGTTTTATACAAATCAAACAATAAATAATTTTTCTGGGTACGAAAAACTAAATTAGCCGATGGCGGCTAACGCAAATTACCGAGACAATTTTTTTTCTCATTTCTGTTCAAGTACGATGATATTTTAACCCTGTGTAAAATATCATCAAAAAATATTCATAAATAAAAAAAGTATTCGTAAAAAAATTAATTTTTTTCAAAATATCGGACATTTTTTCGACTACTTCCGGTTTTACGATCATTGTCGCGATAGCTTTACGAAGTTCTTTGGATACTTAACTTTCTGTACCAGAATTGTCAGAAACATCCATTGAGCAGTTTTGAAAAAAAAGATAAATTAAAGAGCGTTTACAAAAATTTAACGATTTTTCAATTTTTTCAAAGTTTGATGCCATTTTTGGACCACCTATATTATTTCAATGCTTTTCATTTTTGATTCACTATATAGACAACCGATAGGACTTTGAGTAAGAAAAGTTTAAGAAAAATCTGCGGCGTCGTTTTCGAGAAAAGGACGTCTCAGAATGTTAAAAAATCGGAAAATACTAGATTTTTGGCACACAATAATTTATTTCCTTACCATCGATATCGTATTATTTAGATACCATATGATGGTCCATTAATAGGGCTATCCAACGACACTTTAGTTCTTTTGGTCCGCTATTACCTAAGGGAGAAATCAAGTTTTTTGCAAGTGCGACAATGTTTTTAACCTTTTTTACATTTTTTGAATACTTCCGGTATGGTTATTATTGTCGATATAGTTTTGATAGCTGGTTTAGGCACTAAAATAGCCACAGGGCTCTGTAATGATATATTACATTATCTGATCAGATAAAATGCCCCTGAGAAATCCTAGGTTCAAAAGTGCCAAAAATGCAAAAAAATTAAAATATCGAAAATTAAATTTCAATAACTACATACATATTATACATCGTTAGAATCGTAATTAGGTCAGCTATCTGAATATACAATTTTTTGTTGAAAATCTCTTAAAATAAAAAAATAGCAGAGCATTTTCCAAAATTTCACGATTTTTCGACTTTTTGCGATTTTCAGTCCGTTATTCCACCTATTCCAGATATTTCAAAGTCGTAATGGAATGTTTCGTACACAAGATTACTGCAAGGTCTCTCGATAGAGAAAGTTTCATAAAAAACTGTGGAGCAGTTTTCGAGATACACGCATCTAAAAACGCTCCAAATCAGAAAATACTTGATTTTCAGCGAGCCATATTTTGCTTCCTGCTGATCGTATCCGTACGAATTGGGTATCATTCAGTGGTCCAATTACCGCCCGACCAAATGATACCTTAATTGGTTTAATCCGTTGATATCGGACGGAAAAATTGTGTTTTTACCCAAAACACCAATTTTTCACGTTTTTTTCAAAATATCGCATAGTATTTCGACTACTTCCGGTTTACGGATTGTTGTTGAAATTGCTTTAAACGGTGGTTTGACCATATTACTTCATGTTCCAGGAATTTCAGAAACGTCGATCCGGCCGGAAAACGAAACTTAAGCTCACAAAATGTGAAGAAAATTCGAAAAAAATCGAAAAATAAAGGGCGATGACTCTGAATGAAACTTATATTACTGGAACCGGATTGCCTTCAGGTATCCAAAAATGTAGGTCAAATTTGAAAATTTTGAAAAATAACAAAAAATGTGTCTTAAACAACATATTTTCATTTTTCGAATGCTAGAAGTCAGCAGCGAAGTTTCTAAATTGCAAAATTTTCAACTGCTATCGTCCTAGAAAAGACTCAGGGTTTCCAAAAATGTAATTTGTATGAAAATAGGTACAGAATTGACGAATCTACGGCCGTTTTTTAATTTTTTGGCACCGCACAAAATTCGGCCACTTCCGGTCTGCGCAGAAGTTTCAAATACAGTGGAAGGGATGGCCACTATATGGTTTCCTGATAGAAAATTACGTCCCAGATCTGTATCTGTTACAGACACTGAGAAATAGGCTCCCCCGAAAAATAAAATAATAATAATAAATAATAATAATTTTAGTAATCACAATAGGCTTTCAGACGAAAGTCTGAAAGCCTAATAATTTTAACAAAAACAATAGTGTTTCACACAAGCTTCGCAGTGTGAAACCCTAATAATAATTTTAACAAAAACAATAGTGTTTCACACAAGCTACGCAGTGTGAAACCCTAATGATATTTTTATCGCGCAACTATTCAATCCACTAGGGAATGCACTAGGCGCACTTATGGATGTTTAATCTGTAATCAACGGTACAAAGTCAGAGGGGTCAAAACCAAAAGTACGACAAAGATGGTTAATTTTGCTACACAGCGTGCATAAGAGCCAGTGGAGGACACATGCGCTACTGACTTAAACATGCATTATGCAAGAGCTATGTCTGCTTATTGCAAGTCTTTATTTAGGCTTCAGATGTCATAGAAATGATAAATTAGATCTTTGTTTAAACAATAAGCATAAAATCAACCCTGTAGACCCACGAATGGCTTGGATTTAAACAGGATTTCATTGATCGATTTAATCATAAATGACGTCGTGAGAGGAGATTTACAACGTCATACTCCTAGATCGAGGCTATTAATGATAGAGTGTATGAAGCGAGGCTGCTGTTGAGCGAGGTAATTAGGTCAACACGCTGTCGCTCTTTATTGTTACTTGCGTTTGCAGTAAAATTATGAACAGGCCCCCGTAGCCCCCCTGAAAAAATGTTTTGCCCCCCCCCCCTCCCGCGAAAAAAAATTTGCCAACCATAACTCTAAAATACCTTCTGTAGACTGTAACGGGTGTGCCCCTCCTAAAAACTTCACTGCCCCTCTGAAGCCGACAAGCTGGCTACGGGCCTGATTATGAAAATTGATAAACATTCCAGCTAACATCAACCAGCTGAATTGCAGCCCAACCGGATCACTTTTTTTCTGTTCGCCTGCTTCGGGAGTTACTTAGGCCTACCTAAAGTACAAGAATACACGCAGGCCACGTAAGAAGTCGGCTATAGTACAATTATTTACAATACTGCCTCATTGATAAGGTCCATTCCTTTAAACTTTCTCTTCGTATCTATATATTAAACGTCTTAATTCTAATTTGTAGTAGAAAATAAATGTAATACGAGTTGAATTGCAGGCGCGGATCCAGAGGGGGGGGGGGGTCCAGGGGGTCCGGACCCCCCCCCCCCCCCTGCTAAGGCTTGAAAAATGTTTATGCGATTTTATCGGCGATTTTTAGACCTGTATTTTGGAATTTACCTTCCGGAAATACGTCAGAATGCACCAAATTAAATCTAATTTACCAAATTTTTCTGGAGGAGGGCTCCCAAACCCCCCGTTAATTGATTGAGCGCCTTTTATCAAACCTAGCCCCCCCCCCCCTGGAAAAAATCCTGGATCCGCGCCTGCCGTCTCAAACCAAATAGGCTAAATGTAGGCTTACCACAGTCATTGAAAACATTACTTGATAATCGAGATTATGTGGGTGGAGTTAACGCCTGTCAATCAAACCATTTCTAGTCAAAAATAACAGTGGTGATAACTATGTTCAGAATAAAGTAATTTGACTGAGTTCCACCCCCTCCCTCAATAAAACCCATTATTCTTGCATTAATGTAAATAAAAATGAATCGTGACGACGAATTAGTATTAAATTTAAAAAAAACATATCCTAGATAAGGCCCCTGAAGAGGGAAAAAAAATAAGAGTGTTGGATATTAAACTGGCATGCATTCAAATGGATTACTTGAAATGGTATTCTTAATTTAATTTCATGTGCGTCATCATCTTGTTTAAGGACGAGTTACCTCCCTTAAAAGATAGGATAATCTAGTCAATGGCCGATTTTTCTCAAATGTTAACAACACATCCAGACTAATATTCGTAGAATATTTTTCTGGATGATAGAGACTAAGAAAAACAGAGGGTTCGGGCATGCCAGTTGACTCAATGACAGCCAGTATGGTACAACGCGCATGCGCCAACTATGCAAGCCTAAGATCTCATACTAAACGTCTGAAACACTACAAGTTGTCACTGTTACGATTAACCTTCTAGGAACCATTATGTACACACCATAGACTCTAAGCCAGTGGTTCTCAACCTTTTATTGCCAACGGCGCACAATGGAAAACATGACAAAATATCGGCACACCTGGCTAAATATATATGTTTGAATTTTGCAAAATAAAATCAAGGCAAGTCATAGACGGCATAAAACTGACGACGCAGACTAGTCTTAGACTCATAGAATGACTCAAACTAAATAAAGAAAAAAAGTCAAATAGATAGCTTCTTTAGTGAGAAATTTGTTTATTGTGCCTTTAAAAATTTCGCGGTACATTTAGGAAGATCTCGTGGCACATCTGTGTGCCCCTACACACTGATTGAGAATCATTGCTCTAAGCCTAGGAGGATATTGGACGGCTCTATGGTGCCTCTCTCAACTCCAAATAATGTCTGAATGATGCCTGAAAATACCTTAGGAGTCCTAAATGTAGCAAAATCCACACACTTCTTGATAGTTCTGCACGATTTTCTTGCCTGGCCTGTAAGTCAGGGCGAGTAACGGTATGTCTCTCTAGGAAGCCCACACGATGTCTCTCGACGAAATCCAAATGATGTCTAAAGGAAAAAAATTGAAGTTGCTAAGAAAATCTGATAGAAAGGCTCTAACTCAATATCATCCAATTATTTGTCAATTTAATCAACATTGATATTCTGTTCCGCTCGGAAAAGATGGGATTCTGATATCCAATATCCCAGCACCATTTGTAACAATGGACTCAAAGAACGAGGCTAGACAAAGTCATTCAAACGGTGATCACATATTCGTATCTGGAGAGCATGCGCAATACATACTATCCGTGTAAACTTTAATAACCAGACGCTAGAACATAGCTGAATTGAAATTAAAGTAAAAATGGAAACGATTTAATCTTCATACATTCATGTTATTAAATTGTAATATGCGTTGCGACCCTTTTGTGTCAGCTCGCTAGCCTGGAGGTCGGGTGTTCGATCCCTGCATTAGCCGAGAAAGTTCATCTAGATTTTCCGGCGTGGTTTTAACCTTGTCAGTTATGCAGAGCGGAGGGCCAAACAAGGACAGCTGATAAAGCCGACAGTTCTCGCTATAATAATTTCAAAATATATAACACAAAATGAATATATTGAAACTTTCATATACGGGGTCCACATCTTTTCAGTATTTAGAACCTCTATTTTTCATACATATTCCTTATACCCCATTTCTGTCCGGGCAAAATGTTTCATATTAGAGATTTTTCTCTGTCTAGTGGTTTAGACTTTTCTTCTTTTTAATCAGTATTCTGGGTGAAATTGTAAAAAATCACGCAAAATCCAAATTGGTTTAAAAGCCGTTGGTAAGTTCTCACATATAGTTTCTAAAATTTAAAATGAATCCCACACTGAGCAATAATTAAATATATTCTATAAACAGATTAATAATTGAATATATTCGATAAATAATTGAATATATTCGATAAACGGATTAATAATTGAATATATTCGATAAAAAGATTAATAATTGAAAATAAACGATAAACGGATTGATAATCGAATATTTTCGATAAATGGATCAATAATTGAATGCTGGTCGATAAACGGATTAATAATTGAAAAATAGTCGATAAACAGATAAATTGAATATATTCGCTAAATTGAATAAACAGATTAGTAATTGAAAAATAGTCGATAAACGAATAAATTGAATATATTCGCTAAAGTGGGGGACAGACGAGCGTATTTTTTCGCCCGATCGCGGCGATTTTTAAAATCGCTCAAAAAATACGCCTGTGTGCCCCTTCAGGGCGACGACGATTCTGATCGGCGAACCATTCGCCCGATCAATCGCTCGTATCTAGCATGTTAGATATTTTCGGCCGACTATTTTTCGCCGGCGATTAAATTCGCTCGTGTATTGTCGGGCGATTCATTTTTATAAGCCAATCATCGACATAGTTGATATCACATGATCTCAAAATGGCTGCCGTTTTTTACAAATCACGTGATCGGCGTAATTTCTCGTACGCTTTCGAGACGATCGCTACGTGTGCCCGTTCGTTATCGGCCGTAATAAATCGCTGCGATCGGGCGAAAAAATACGCTCGTCTGTCCATAGCATAAGCGGATAAACAATTGATATATTGGCTAAACGGATAAATTGAATAAACGTATTAGTAATTGAATAAATTCGCTAAAATGTTTAGTAATTAGTAATCAAAACACATTAACGGACATAAACACTGCGCATGTGTAATATACATATATATCCGGTCAAGCAGGGACCAATAGTCGGTAGTCTGTGACGAGCATTATGGGATGTTAGAGCCCTCCCACCACAATCCACTACAATAAGGGGGCCTTGGACTGCACCATAGTCCACCAGTCCCTTAATCCTGACCCGGGTTTATCTCATTGCGACGACGCAATTAAGAAATTCGGGTATCATGACGATATTAGGTTTCCATAGTGCGGAATCCACAGATGGCAATTCATTTTGCCCTGGTTTAAAAGTAAACGTCTGTAGTAATGACGTCACATACAGGAACATGCGGGACTTGGCGAATGATTCTCCGACACAATTTCTTTTTCCAATTCCAAATGTTATCAGTCTGCAAAGGAAACATAATAAAACTATGATTCTGAAGACAGGCGTTAAAGTTTACTCAACAGAGCGTCGTCGCCCCTGTTCGTCCGTCCACATTTCGTTTGTAGACACCCTTCAGGTAGATGTATATGTATCTTTTTTAGCCCGTGGATCATCTAGAGGCCACAGTGAATATCGGACAGAACTGCTTGACAAAATGGTTGCTTCTTGTACGCAAATAGTATAAAAGCATATATATAATACCAAGGTTGTGGACCCTCTAGAAGTCACCGATGTTATCCAATCTTGATGAAACTTAAAGTGTTAAATTTAAAGGGTTTTTTCTTTCTTTTTTTAAACGGATAACGTGATTGATTTATCCTACAGTCAGGGGGCATAATCCAGGGTCGGCTGTGTGCTTCTGTCATTACACTATATTTAATTAGAAAAAATACAACAATGAACTTACTGTGATCGTAAAATATGTTCACTTGGAAGAAGTTTCCCATCAGCATCTAAAAACCTTTCAGGTGAGAAAACGTTAGATTTATCCCAATACTTATCAGAACGATTCGCTGACCAATAATTTGTAATCATCTGGAATGTACAAAGTCAATGATATACTAGAATTCCTAAGGGAGGAATACTGAAGTGTTTCGGAATGTCACGTCACGTCAACATTCAAGTTACACCTTTAATTATTGAATATAGTAACACCAAATACCCATTAAAGTGGAAATACCCGTCAGTTTGAACTCTTAATAAAACCGGAAGTTATACTTCATGCACGAACGTTTTATATTAAATATTAGTAGGTATCCCGGTCATCATGTATACGAAGGTCAGGGGTCATGGAAAGGTTAGGTCAAAGAATTGTGACTATTTGGGGTAGGTTTAAACGAGCTAAGTCTCTAACTTAATATCATCCAAAATCTTCAACATTGAAAACACGAATTATTTGTCTATTTAAATCAACATTGATGCTGTGGTCTTACCGGAAAAAGATGGGCTTCTGATATCCAATATTTAAGACAAAATAAAAATTTTACCATTGGTACACGAAGCGTGTATCATAATGCGTTTCAGCCCCAGTTCTAGCAAGAGACTCGAGGAACGAGGATAGAAACACTTCACCAAATCGAACCGCATATGTAGACTGGAATAACCAGACACTCGAAATAGCCACTCAATTGACACTGCTGGCTTATTTCGTCCAACATAACTGATTTGAAATTAGAGTAAATTAGAGTAACCGAGATATTGGCAATAATTTATATGTAATAAATAGACCCATGGAGGCCAACCACATCTACGTGGGCAGAATGTTTGCACCATGTACAGTTTTGACTTGTTGAAACGAGGAATCAAAATCCAGACAATGCCAGGCCTTATGATCGTAGGCGTTAAACCGTGAAGTATGCGGTAGATCTACCGACTGAGCAAACTGTCCCTCACAATGATTAGCCCTGTAAATGACTTACTGCAGTCTTGGCTGGAATCCTCATTCCTTCAACTTCTATTTCTTCTCTGGTCACGTGTGGAATTCCTATAGGAATGTGACTAATGAATCTCAAACATTCTAAAATGGCGGCATTTGTATAATGCATTACTCCTCGATCATCCAGCCTCGGTTCTCTGTCACCGCCAATATTGTCGTCTATTTCTTCTTGAATACGGCGTTGAATCTCTGGATAGTAGAGCATCAGCAGAAAAAATCCACTTAAAGCCCCCTTCGTTGTTAAGTATCCGGCCGCTACCATTTCTCCAAGGACCCCTTTAATGTCCTCATCTTCAATCTGTTTATCATGTTCTGCTTCGCTTAACATTTTGCCAAGAAAACCTTTACCGTGTGATTTCATCCTCTGAAACAAATGTGAAATGAAGTGAGGGTTTAGCGTCCTACTGTTCTGCTTCTAAATTGGGCTAATGAAGACAGGCATACACCATACAGTGTGCTATGAGGGGCCATTTACGTGCAGGCCAACGTGTACACGGGATCTCGGTTTTTCGTCTCATTCGAACGACTAGACAGCTGCTCTTGTCTGGTCCCCCGTCCTGCATAACTGACAAGGGAAAACCACGCGGGAAAATCTGGATGAACTTTCCCGGCCCATGCAGAGATCGAACATAAAACCTCCAGACCAGCAAGCCTCTGAAACAAGAAGATTTACATCTCGAAGTACTTAACCGAATTGTTGAAATGTAGATTTAATACAGGCCAGAAGACATAACAGTTTTCTTACTTTTGCGATGCTAGGATTTAGATATAAGTTGTTTAATCTGTCTCTGGCTTCTAATGCAGCTTTATAAAGTCGACGCCCTCGTCCGGGTAAAAATCGAACCCATGAACAGGTGTTGAGGTGAAAACTATTGAACATATCATTATTGATACGATCAAACTCTTCAACGGTATCACAAATATATTTACATTCTTCGGAATCTGTAGGCCTTTCGTTGGTCAACTAACAAAAAAACAAAAAAAACAAAACAAATATAATGGCATTGGTTAAAGTTGTGTGGTACCCAAATCTGATTAAAATATTTCGTTTCTTTTGTTTATACTTTCGATGGCCTACACTACATGAAAATCAGATCAGTTGTAGTGGGGCGTCCGACATTTAATTAACCAATAGTCATTCATGTTTCTAGTAGAACTCAGTGCAGCGAACTGTTTCATTGGCTAATCGCTCACATCAACCAGAACGCGACTTATATAACAACTATTCTACATCCTAGTGTAGTAAAGGCAAGTAAAACAAATTTTGAACTATAAAAAACGGAACGAAATAGAATCTGTGTTTTAATCAGATTGGTGCCCATCCTTTGTAACCAAAACAGTGGAGTGTATGGTACTTATGATAAATGTAAACCCGTGATCTTTGCAACAATAATCTATGTTCTGTATTGAGATTTCTGGGCGGGACAACTCCATTATTTACAACAGGATTCAGACCACCAAATATTCTTCCTCATTAATTATTATTTTAATTCTTTTTCACGACTCCAGCTTTTATAAATGTAAACCCGTGATCTTTGCAACAATAATCTATGTTCTGTATTGAGATTTCTGGGCGGGACAACTCCATTATTTACAACAGGATTCAGACCACCAAATATTCTTCCTCATTAATTTTTATTTTAATTCTTTTTCACGACTCCAGCTTTTCTCAATTTGAGTTGGACTGAACGTTTTGGCCCTTGGGCAATTACGAAAACGAAATCCCTTGACAGCTGGAATTCGATAAGACTAGGTGTATGACAGATTTCATTAACCCAGTTTGTGCATAATATGGGACGTTAAATCTCATTTCATTTGAAAGGGAAAAAAGCAAACCATAACGAGGGGTCACGCCTTAGACAAAATTGTACTCACAAAAATATGGATGACTCTAATAAGTGAAACTTTCAATGCATTGCTCAAGTCGAATGAGGCCTTCAGTGTGGAATTTTCAAGCTCCTTTTGCAGAATCTTTATTTCTCCATTTACCATATCCTCAAAAACCTTAATACCGTCTCCATACAATTTGATAGTTCCATGGATTATTTTGCGAAACTTCCTCAGCTTTTGGTTGTAATTGCGCAAGGAAAGATTTCGACAACCGTAGCAGAGAAAATGGCCGTAAAATGTCCATGGCCGATCGTTTGTGACGTCACCATATTGACCAGATGCAAATAGTTTACGCATTAATCGAGAACTGTTCAAGATCACAAGGTTATTTGAAAACAGTCGGATGTTGAATATCTCCCCATATCGCTTTCTAAGATCCTCGGCGATCAGATGAGTATCATTTTTTCGTAACATTCTCCATGTAATCTGTAAACATTCTAGAAATGGTGGACCAGGGGGTAGAGGTGTTTTTTGTTGATCTTTGAACCAGTTTATGGTCAGGTAAGCCACCAGTAGAACCACGGCTGATATTAATAGTAAACTCATCGTTACTGACAGATCACTGATTCTGAAATATTGAAAACAGGTTACTTAAAGGAACTAAAACCCTGACTCAATAGCAAAATCAAAATACCAATTCTAGATAATTTCCGTGCTTCGTTTAAATTGAATTTTTTAAAAAAAATCTCATTAAATTTCTGCGACAACAAAATGGTGGCGGACTTATTGCATAGCGAGTAGCATAGATCGATGAAGTTTCAATTCCGTCTATCTTTGTAAATACTTAACGGAATTGGAGCACTTTATACTGGTATTCCTACTGCACTGTTAGAAATATTCTGGTTATTTTACCCTAAAACTATGGGCAGCAAAAGTTGCCCTTAAATCTTACGTAAAATTACACCGTTAGTTATTTAACATTTTACTCTTGAATTACATATATGTTAATTTGCATTTCTTGTAAAAATACATCACAATGTTAATTTACATTTCTTTTGTAAAAATACACCACAATGTTAATTTACATTTCTTGTAAAAGTACATCATACTGTTAATTTACAATTTCGTTAAAAATACTAAATTTTGGTAATTTTACATGCAGGATTCGGGCAACTTTTGCTGGGAATTATCAACCAGTATTAACATTACTTCTGGGGCATTGTTCCCACAGCAAGTTCCAAGGCACATATCGAGTAATGATAGGTTTATAAAGGGACTGGGTTATAAGGACTTCTTTTGACCCCATTTCGTCGTAATTCCGGTCCGTTCAACATATGAATCGCCAAGTGAACACACTTTAAGTTTGATTTGTAATTAATAACGCTGTAAAATGAACAATTTAACTACATTGGAGGGTGTATAATGATCAAATAAAGTCTCGTTGGCAATTAAAACGATGGAAAGTCTTAGAACTAGTGAGTATTGTGAGATGATAACAGACGATATATCGTAAACCAGTCATAACAAAGATGGCGTCTGAATTACGTTTATCATACTATACTATATAATCAAGCAGTAGTAAGAAGTTTTATTTTAATCCCTTAAAGTGCCTGTGATTGTTCCAGGCTTTCAGATGCAAGCTCGCGGTATTATCTATAAATATTAATACACTTTATAGATGTTATAAATAATGGAAACAAGATATACATGACATGCAATATACAAATACTTACAAAATGTGATTGACCATATTATGGTTATCAAATTGAAATGAATACCATACGAAGATAATTATAAGGAATGTTTTGTTGCTATATGGAATAATGAAATAAAATAAGAAATAGTAAATTTACCGATTACGCGAACTCCAAATAATTAAATTTACAAACTAACGTTGCTAGACGTAAATCTGAAAATAACATGCTGGTTATGTTATATTCCGTTCAATTTTGAAATATTACATAATAATGTGCCTTGTGAATATTGGTAAATATTCCTAACATTTTACGGTAAAAGCAAATACTTTAACTGCTGTAATTTTACCTATATTTCTTGCCTAAAAGTAAATTACATAAAAATGTAAATAAAAGTTACATGCTTGCTTCGTTACTTTCAGCTCAGTATTATTAAATAATATGTAAGAATGTACTTTTTAGCCGGATTTTGAATGACTTTGATTTCATCGCTGCTTATTGGCAAAAAGACATGAAACTCGTTAAACATACACGAAACACGGTAAAAATACACCAGACCTGGTAAAGTAGTATATGTTGTAAAATATACCGACAATTGCGGTGCAAAATCTACTTGTACTATCGTAATTTTACATAAATTTCTGACAGTTTACCTGATGGTTGTCGTAACATCATTTGCTATTTAGTTGTGGACTTCAACGATCACTGTTAATTGGTTGTGTTGAGAAATGTTAACAAAAGTATCACAATTTTGATTTCATTACTACTAAATAAAACGTTTGTTTGATAACAACTTTTTAGTCATTTTTACGACAACCAATTTGGGCGACGATACATCTTAATACAGTTGGAATACACTGTACATTACTGTATTTTGACCTTACGTGTGTAAAATGACCTATTTCAGGGTAAAATCACCTGTATAATGTGGGAAATTTTACGTGTATCTGTACTATCACATCTTAATACAGTTGGAATACACTGTACATTACTGTATTTTGAACATACGTGTGGAAAATGACATATTTCAGGGTAAAATCACCTGTATAATGTGGGGATTTTTTCGTGTATTTGTACTATCACTCCTATTTTGCTGTGATAGAACATACATATGTAAAATAAAATACAACTACGTAAATATTTTACCATATTCTTACGGTAAAATAACATTTATTTCTAACAGTGTTGAGATTCATCATTTACAATAGCGTAGTTTGCAAGCTATTTCTAATGCTAATAATGACATTAACCTTAATAAGAATTGAACACTCAGACATTAAAGCAAAACTTGGAAAACGAAGGACAGAGTCTAATTTCTCTATGATCTACATATGATCTGGGCACACGCTCTGCATTACTTCAAGGGAATACGCACTGGTCGGAAAGCATACCACGACGTGATAAAGAGACAATTGCATGTATGATCATAAATAAATATGTACATTTATATCGCGCACTGTTCCATGCTAGTATGCATGCTCAAGGCGCTATGAGTCTTATCTATTGTCGGAGGGTATATGGCCAGGAGTTTGCTGACTTTTTGAGTTAAACAAACTTGAAAAAGCATACTAAAAAAATATAACTGGTTTCCGTAATACAACCGCACCCAACCTGATAACCTCGTTATCCTTCCGACTCAAAATCATGAATAGTTACCAAAACCTGGCAGAACATGTCAATTCAAACCCCGCGGTCCAAAAAATTCATCAAAAATGGGCACGCAAAAGGGCATAAAGTAATAGAGACGCAGATACGAGGCGACGCGAGACGAGCGGGGAGGAAAAGAGAGGCTTGGACGAGTGCATAGACTGACGCGAGTTCAGGGGATGAATTGGCAGAGGGACGAATTGGTGGATTTAATATAGTTATGCACTGTCCTGATGTGTTCCTGAACAGTTTAAGTTCCTGTATTGTTTATGTATTTATGTATCTGTTTGATGTTCTCGTCCCTTTGTATATAAACCCTATATGATGTACTAAACTGATAACAGTGTGCACTTGATATACAGGTAAGATGTGACAGTATTTCGTTCTTTAATCGGGTTCTTTGATGTGATGACAACACTGGTATATACATCTAATAATACTTTTATTCTTCTTCTTACATATTAGGTACAAACATCGTAATGTAAACGACCGTAGAACTAACTTAAATGGAGGGAGTCGAATGTCTTAGTTAGCTTGGCTTAGCATGAGTGTGCCAACTCCAGAAGCTCTCGTCTCGTCTCGTCTCGTGCCAAGGCGCCCATGGCCTTCGCTGAGTCCTGGCCGGACCTTACTCCTAGCCCTGACTGGACCTCACTAGTATCCATTAGGTACCTTCATGTAGGCACCCGCCTAGCATGGCCTCTTGGACCTGACTGACCATTCGTTTATGTTCTGAGTTTATAAACGTATTCAAGACAAAAGAGCTCATTAGACACCTGTCTAATGTATCATGCATAATATCAGGTTTAACATTCAATATAGTTTATCAGATAAAGAAAGCTAGATAAGACATGCCAACAACAAGTTATAGTTACGCAATGACATAAGGAATACTACCAAGATCTCCAGCCGGGTGTTGATAGCAACAGGTTTGTTACAATCACTTACACGTATTTATGATATGGCAGGACGCCTCTATGACATATGTCATTGTGTTATAAAGAGAATGACATGTACTTTTGAATTGGGTGATAACAGTGTCCATTTTATAATATATATTAACACTATTACACAAACAATAAACATTTATTACCACGAACGTATCATACAACCCCAATTAAAGCTTATTCACTATGGTGAAAATTATTTTACATTCAGGCCAGAATACTCTCATGCAACCCCGATCACTGTGGTGAAATATATTTTATATCGAGGTCAAAATACTCTCTTGCAAATCAACAGTTTAAAATTAACATGTAAATGTTAGACTATAATGAGTGTAAAAGTAAAATAAAATGCCAGTAGGTTAATATATTCACTTGCAAATGAACATTTTAAAATTAAATATCTAAATATAAAACTATATGATGAGATTTAAAATACATCACCAGTTTAAGATGTCTTTATATTCTTATGTATAAAGTCAGCGGTGTATCCATTATTACGCTCCATTAAATGCAGTTTATCTCCACATTATATAGGCTTGCGTGATGATTTTATTTGGGTCGTTGATTAGGCCCTGCAATAGAAATATTCTGGTTCTTAAACAATCATTCATAAACAAATCCATCAAAAAACCTGGAGCGGAAAGGAGCAGTCTTATTCAATGGTTAACTTAACATACAAATGAAATAAAATGGGGTTTAACGTGCTACTGTTCTGTCCATACTGAGCTAATGAAGACGGGTATACGCCATGCGGTGTACTATTGCCTAACCAATTATCCATTTACAACTACCTCCGGATCGTTTTGCCAATGTGTACACAGGACCTTGATTGTTCGTCCGATACGAACGACTAGCCAGTTGTCCTTTTTCTGGACCATAGAACGGGGCTATTAGGCGACTCCATTCAAGTGTTGCCGCGATATCTGAGAACCGGAATATATTTTCTTTATCGCCTTATAGCAAGCTATTTAAAGCAAGCTCTTTGTAACTTTTAAAGGGTATGGCCTGACTACATGTATGTAACGTTTTGTAGCGCTATGAACATATACGTAGCGTGCGGAGTTTAGGGCGTTAAAATTGCACTGTTATATATCATAAAACTAAGAGTTTTGCCCAAAGCGGAATATAAGTAACCCTTCCACATCGCTTTAAATTTGTTGTGAGATACAGAAATGGAGTGTTTTATACGGTGTATTCCCGCGAAGGCGCAGTTACAGAGCGTGACCAAAATTAATCCTTCCCGCGAAGGCGCAGATATCGACGTGTCGGCTTTCGTTTGAAGGGAGACATGCTGTTATTAGGACCCAATTAACGGTGTTAAAGATTTTATGAATTTATGTTAACTCTGAATTTTATCCACCAATTGCCAACTAACGATGAATATCATCAAATCACCCAAGTAGTATTCACCTATTCGCTCACTCACACAATCAGTGTCATTTTTAAAGATATAAAATCCCCTTAATGTTCGTTATATTATAGTTGTTTTTATTGGCGAAGTTAAATTTAATTTTTGTTATAGTATTATCTTTTTACGAAGGCCCAATAGTGCCAAACAAAAAAAAATATTAATCCGTTTGAACGAATTAGTATCTCGTTTGAACGAATTAGTATCTCGTTTAAACGAATTAATTATCGCGTTTGAACGAATTAGTATCTCGTTTGAACGAATTAATTATCTCGTTTGAACGAATTAGTATATCGTTTTAACGAATTATTATCTCGTTTGAACGGATTAATATCTCGTTTGAACAAATTAATATCTCGTTTAAACGAATTAATTATCGCATTTGAACGAATTAGTATCTGGTTTGAACGAATTAATTATCTCGTTTGAACGAATTAGTATCTCGTTTGAACGGATTAGTATCTCGTTTGAACGAATTAATTATCTCGTTTGAACGAATTAGTATCTCGTTTGAACGAATTAATTATCTCGTTTGAACGAATTAATTATTTCGTTTGAACGAGTTAGTATCTCGTTTGAACGAATAAGTATCTCGTTTGAACGAATTAATTATCTCGTTTGAACGAATTAATATTTTTCGATTGTACAGAAGCATGGAAGGGACATGCAGAAATTGTGTTTCAAGTAAAGATCATATGATTTAATACGTGTGAGTTCTTTAGTCCTTCTAGCGTTACTGTCAGTAGATGGAACTACACTTGTGAAAAGGGGCATTGGTATAGAATACGTTGGAATTTATCCAATTTGTTTCATGTTTGCTTGGGTTAGCCACAGCATTGCAGTGAAGACATTGTTTTATGACATTATCTTAAACAGGCATTACAAGAGGTATACATATGTATGATATTGCAAGGACGCGGATTTTAAATGCACCAAATTAAGAAATAAAATGGTATAGATTGTGCCTTGGCTACATGTATACGATTGCTTGTCGTACGTTACTAACGTATGAAAATTAAACGGTAGCTAGCTCCGCAGGTAGCGTGTCTCAGATATTCAGATTGGGGTCCCGTGTGGTAAAGCGACGCTGTCGTTGGCCAACTTCATCGATAGGACAGAGGACTTGCAGCCGAGGGTCGTGCAAAGGGGGAAGTTAGCTCAAGCGAGGAATGGCTGTTCTGGCCACCCTACGCATAATTACCGGCGAAAGCCGACACGGAGGTCTCCCCCCCACCCCTTGTTCACCATGAGCCATCGTTCCCCTCTGCGGCTCTCGGTTTCACGTCCCCTGTTCTCTCGAGCAAGTCGACCAACAGCAGCGTCGCATTGCCACACGGGGAAACTCGCCCCATTAAAGCAGACGTAGCTTTTTTTTTTCTTTTTCTACCCCTCTTTATCTTAAAGCAGACGTCGCAAATTAGTTGTTTCTTCTATCCCTCTCTATCTTAGAAACTCAAACAAATCCTCTTCGATCCGTTGTATTGCAAAGTTCAATTAATATGTAAACTTCGTTCACAATCAATCGTATATCTGTAGTTCTGTTCCCTAAGTTAGCTAAAAGTCAGTTAAGGCATAATTATTTCTTAACTGGGTGCGTTTCAAATCTAAGTCTTTACAATATTAAAGATATATTATGTAAGATTTAGATAACGAGCCTGTCGTTCTTGCTATACTAGTTCAAAAAAAGATAATGCAAACTGAATATATTGACATTTTCATTAAATTACTTTATTCTAAGCGTCGATATTAGCCTTTGAATGTTAGACAAGATGTGTGCACGGAATGTAACCACCGTACTGGTTGTTCCAAGCTTAGCATCGCTTTATCGTTTTTCAGTTACATCATAAATGGCCGAACCGATATAATCTACTTAAAGATACATTATGTGAGATTAGATAACGAGTTGACAGTTCTCACTATAATAGTTCAAAACTACATAATGTGAACGGGATATGCTGAAAATTTCATTCCAATTTGTCCACTATGAACCGAGATATTAGTGATTGAATTTTAGAACTAGCCTTGATCATCAATACTGAAGTCAGTAACACAAAACTAATAGTCTCGATTATCCAATTAATCGTTTACCACGACGGAAAGATTTGAGCGTTAATCGGACTTCAATCCGACAGATATCGCAGGCCAGCCTTGACATCGAGAGCTGATTATGGTCTGGATAAGTTAATAAATGTCTAATTAATAGTTTTTATAACATTTCAGGCCTAAAGAAAGACCTACAATAGGCAGATTAAGCTCTTGCATAATGTATGTTTAAATATGTTAATAATTTCTAATGAAAATAGTTTATATAACGTTTAAGGCCTAAAGAAAGACCTGCAATAGGCATATCTGGCTCTTGCATTATGCCTGTTTAAGATACATGTCATAAAACAATGTCTTCACTGCAATGCTGTGGCTAACCCAGGCAAACATTAAACAAATTGGATAACCTATACCAATTCCCCTTTTCACAAGTGTAGTGCCTTCTACTGACTGTAACGCTAGAAGGACTAAAGAACCTACGCGTACTAAATCATATTATCTTTACTTGAAACACAATTTCTGCATGTCCCTTTCATGCTTCTGTACAATCGAAATATTAATTCGTTCAAACGAGATAATTAATTCGTTCTAACGAGATACTTATTCGTTCAAACGAGATACTAACTCGTTCAAACGAAATAATTAATTTGTTCAAACGAAATGACTAATTCGTTCAAACGAGATACTAATTCGTTCCAACGAGATACTAATTCGTTCAAACGAGATAATTAATTCGTTCAAACGAGATACTAATCCGTTCAAACGAGATACTAATTCGTTCAAACGAGATAATTAATTCGTTCAAACGAGATACTAATTCGTTCAAACGCGATAATTAATTCGTTTAAACGAGATATTAATTCGTTCAAACGAGATATTAATCCGTTCAAACGAGATACTAATTCGTTCAAACGATATACTAATTCGTTCAAACGAGATAATTAATTCGTTCAAACGAGATACTAATTCGTTCAAACGCGATAATTAATTCTTTTAAACGAGATATTAATTCGTTCAAACGAGATATTAATCCGTTCAAACGAGATAATAATTCGTTCAAACGATATACTAATTCGTTCAAACGAGATAATTAATTCGTTCAAACGAGATACTAATTCGTTCAAACGCGATAATTAATTCTTTTAAACGAGATATTAATTCGTTCAAACGAGATATTAATCCGTTCAAACGAGATAATAATTCGTTCAAACGATATACTAATTCGTTCAAACGAGATAATTAATTCGTTCAAACGAGATACTAATTCGTTCAAACGAGATACTAATTCGTTCAAACGGATTAATATTTTTTTTTGTTTGGCACTATTGGGCCTTCGTATCTTTTTTATTTATTTGACGAAATTAAATTAATTTTTGTTATATTATAGTATAGTTATGTTTTTTATTGCTTATCTGATGCTAAAATGTTGGTTAATTAGTTACAGTGGGGATTATGAAAGTGTCAATTCTTATCATAACAATCTATAACACCATTGTTACGTTTTTAATCCATTTTAATCCTTTGGGCTGGATTCCCGTTAAGGCGTCGAAAACGACCTTTTTTAATCCGTTACGGTCAATAACTGCGCCTTCGCGGGAATAAACCATTTATACAAGCACACCAAAAACAACTCGACGCCCAATTGAGATCTTCGACATAGCAGATCGCCTTATTTTATTCGATGTTAAACTATGGAGGAACAAAGCTTAAAACGACGTTACTTTTTAGAAAGGGTTCTTTATTATGTTGTATTTATTTATTTATTTATACCTATTACTTTATCACGCACCCCCCTCCTCGCCTGTACTACATAACACCACACAGCTATAAATATGTACCGATCACTACACCTTGAAGTTGTTATCTAATTTACATCGGTCAGCGTCATGTATAGGATATTAACCTACCCAAGTTTGATATGATAGAGAACACGCGGGCTGCGCCCGCGTGTTCTCTATCATATCAATCCGAGGGAGAGTAGGTTTATATCTAACATATACAACGGGTTCACCTTTAAATTTAATGGGCTCTTCTAAAAAAGGCAACGGAAGGACAACGGCGTTATCAGGTTGGCTACGGTGATATGTACGGCAACTAGATACATGTTTTAGTATGCTTTTTCAAGTTTGTGTATCTCCAAATTTAGGTGGTCAACTTCATACATATTTTAGTGCAAAGACATGACCATTTGTTCCTTTGGCATTCAGCGAAACATAAATTTGGAGAAAAGTTGGGGGTGGGCAAAGAGTCCAGAATTAACATTGAAGTCAATGGGGAAATTAAATGGTATCGGGGCGTGTGCACAAAAAAAATTGCACGAGATGCACATGAAAAACCCAATATTCACGTGCAACATTGTGTGTGAGCCCTTTTAAAAGCATGTTTTTAACTTAATGTGCAGTACATGAACTGTGAAATGTCAATCTGTCGTAATTTGTTGTTGATCGTGTGAAGGAATCGAGCTAGAGATGCTGAGACTTACTGAAAATCAACGGAATGAAGTCATGGGAATGTCCAGGGCTGGCATGTCTACACGTGCTATTGCCAGACACTTCAATTGTCATCAGTCCACTATTGTAAGGTTGGTGGAACATGTTCGACGGATCAACACGTGACCGTCAACGTCCTGGTCCACAACGCGTTACAACCCAGACTCAAGACCGCTACATCCAGGTCACTCATCTGCGTGACAGATTCCGCCCAGCGACTCGAACAGGTGCAGCAGTCGTCGGAAGACATGGACCAGTAAGTGCCAACACCGTAAGACGACGACCTTATGTTGGAGCTATCCTCAGGGATCATCTCATCACCGTCAGCGGCGTTTGATATGGGCTCAAGGACACCAGACATGGAGAAGAGTAGACTGGCAAAGTGTGCTCTTCAGTGATGAGAGTCGCTTTCATCTTTATCACGCTGATGGCCGTCAACGTGTGTGGAGACGTCTTGCGGAATGTCTTGCAGACTGCTGCGTCTTCGAAACGGATCGATGGGGCGGGGGAAGTGTAATGGTGTGGGGAGGCATACATCAATAACAACACATGTGTACACTTATGGATGTTTAATCTGTAATCAACGGTACATGTTGTTAAAGAGAGAGAAGGAGATAGAGAGAGAGACACACGCACACCGATGGGATTTAACGTCCACTAGACAAAAACTAGGTCATTTTGTGGACTATAAAATATTTCAATAATTCGCTTGTGCGTTGGGGTCTTTAGCAGTGGGAGGAAACGGTAAGACCCGGAAAAAAACCCAAGGGGTTGGACAGGCAACCCTACTCCTTATTACGTACAACCGGGGATTCGAAACCGCGCCAGTTGACTCAGGCTTTATCACACAGCGCGCACGTGCTAACCATTCGCCCCCCCCCCATGTTGTTAAATATTCATTTGGTAAGAATTGGATAAAGTAATTGAACAGTTATAAAAGTTAAACAATAGATAAAGACCACAAAATAAACTTCAGTTGAATTACTTTATTCTGAGCGAAGTTATGTTTTAAGTTCTGATAAGAATAGCGTAGTCTCGATTTCCATTGCAACCATCGATCACCCTTTTTAAAATTAAATTATTAAACGGCTATCGTGTTGTCATCCATTAAACATGACGACCATCCGATGGTCTAGAGGGTCGATTATGGGCTATAACATTATATAACATTTCAGGCCAAAAGAAAGACCTGCAATATACAGATTTAGTTCTTACATAAGGCATAGGATATTCGCCATTCGAAGGGCAAACATTCATTCGCCATTCGTTTCTGTTATTTGCCATTCATTTCCGTTATTTGCCATTCTTTTTCACATGTATGCTACTTCGGTCCACCCAAGATGTCGGTTTCTCTATCTTCGCTTCGCTGTGAAGGAAGATGTCCATTTACACTGTAAAGCTTCTAATAACAAATGACAATTAAAACGGGATTCTAAGTCTGTATTTTAAATAAAAGCATCGACGATCAAAAAGATTGATAGGCTTATAATATAAAACGAATGGCGAATAGCCATCCTTATGGATCTAGGCTATTAGCCATTCGAATGGCGAAGATCCGATCCGCTTGCATAATGGATATTTAAAGAAATCCATCGTGCAGCGATTTCTGTTTTTTGATCTCTTTCGTGATTTTGAACAAGCAGGCGATAGGGCTGGTTAAACACATTCCAAATATACTTTTAACAGAGAGATCAATGCTACGATAGCTGAGTAATACAGGTTTCCCAAATCGGAAGTGACGAACGCCAAAGGAAAACAAAGGTTATTAAATCATTTAAATTATATAATACTACACGACACACTAACAGTTTCAGCTGTAATATTACCCGGTAATTCGTGTATTATGATAGAAAACAAAAATAATATAATACACAACTTTCCTCCCTAGATGGTCACCTCTGGCTTGCGGCTGTGGTTTCGAGCCCTGGTGTGAGCGTATGTGGCATGGAGACAGGGGCGCCTTATCAACCTCGTGGGTTTCCTCCGGGCACTCCGGTTTCCTCCAACTGCTAAAGACCCCCTACGCGCAAACGAATTATTGAAATAAAATTTTAAAAAACCATGTTAGTCCCGAAATGACCTAGTTGTGTCGAGTGGACGTTAAACCCCGTCTATCTCCCTCTCTTTCTCTATGGAAATGCCGGTTTCCTGCCACCCCTACCCTAAGTGAAATATTGAAAAGAAAAATAATCATATATTAGTCCCGCAATGACCTAGTATGGGCGACCGGGAGGAGAAAGACGCGGACGCTAAGTGTTGACAGGATTCATCCCTGCATTATCCCAATGCTTCCCCAAAAATCCGATAATTTATCTGTTAATACTAAAGCGTCCATTACAATCACAGAGCATTCGGGAAACGGTGCCTAACTCTGGAAAGGCAATTCGCGGAACGCTTAATATAGGCGGGGTTCGTATTCGCATGACCTCTACCGTGTTCACAAGCCAGTTGTTGACGAAAGGTCTGCGACAACTACATACAGTCCAACGATGGGGTTTAACGTCCTACTGTTCTGTTCTGAACTGGGCCAATGAAGACTGGCATAAGCCATTCAGTGTGCTATCAGGGAAATTTTGTACTTACAGCTGTGTTCGCTGGAATCCTCATTTCCTCTATTTCTATTTCTCCTCTGGTCACGTGACCACATAGAACATAGCTGATTTGAAATTAGAGTAAAAATGGAAACGATTTCATTTTCATACATTCATGTTATTACATTGTAATATGCGTTGCGACCCTTTTGTGTCAGCTCTCTAGTCTGGAGGTCGGGTGTTCGATCCCTACATTAGCCGAGAAAGTTCATCAAGATTTTCCGGGGTGGTTTTAACCGTGTCAGTGATGCAGAGCGGATGGCCTGACAAGGACAGCTGTCTAGTCGTTCGGATGGGACGAAAAACCGAGGTCACGTGTACACATTGGCGTGCACGTAAAAGATCCCTTGGCAGTTGGAATTCGATATTACTTGGATGGGTGACCGCCTGGGAACACCGGGTGCTGTAGACGTTAAAAATGATCCCCGCGTTGGATGACTGCTGGATGGTGATGTCGTGCTCCTGAGAGCTCCGATACAAATCCAGCTGCATCGGATTTACAAATAAACAGTGGTCTATTAATTTAAGACTAGGTTGTTTGGAAAACACCACAGAAGATTTAGATCTCTTTATTTATAACAAATACATTGGATTATTGGTGTTATCGGCTGTATAAAGAAAATCTCTCTCCCCTCTTCAAGAAGAAGAAGCCAATATGGCTACTGAACAGACCAAACAACAAAGGGAGATAAGCCGAAGCCAAGCCATTAAGAACTGTACGATTAGGTTACATGTTGGTGATATAAAGAAGATATCTGCAGCTGATTTGATAGAATTAATAGAATTAAACAGTACAGATGAAGATGGAGTTAAAGCCTGTGTCCCACGAGGGAATAACAGGTATGAGATTACTTTGTCAAATGAAAAATTAGCACAAACAATATTAAATACAGAAATTAAAATAAACAATGAAATAATCGACTGCAGCTACGTTTCCAACAGATTAAAAATAGTTAGTATCCTTCATTTACCATATTACATTGAAGATTATATTATCGCAGAAAAATTTGCAAAATGGAATGTAAAAATAGAAGGACAAATTCGAGAACGAATCGACAGGAAAAGTGGGTACCCAGACGGAACCAGAATCATGAAGGTGTCCTTCCCTCCGGGTGTTAGTTCACTCCCCTTCTCCGTCGGTTTTAAAACAGTAGAAGGCTATGAATACTTCCCATTAAGACACGATGAACAAGACAAGGTATGTTTCTACTGCCTGTCTAATAACCATCTTAAGATAGACTGCCCTAACTTTAGATGTAATCGCTGCAACATGTCAGGTCATGAATACCGCAACTGCAGTACAAGAGTTTGCACACTATGTGGAAAATACACAACCTATTGTATATGCACACCGACAGTTCCAACGAAAGCAGAAATGGAAAATAAAAAAAGAGAGAGAAACACTTCCTCCTGCTCCTCATCCTACTCTCCATTAAATGACCCAAAACGCGCAAGAGGCGACCAGGCTAACACAAGGTTAGCTTCGGGCGTGTCAGATGATAACCTGAATTTTAGTATTGACAGTGAGACAGATGGGCTAGCTTCGGGCGTCCCCCCTCAACATATGAACTCAGAAACAGAGACAGAAGAGAAAGGGCAAGAGTCGGGCGGTATCATAAGCTGTAACGAAAACCAAGTAAGTGGGCACGATTCGGGCGGAGATCCTGTAGACACACCAAATCGGCTACCGAAGAGCCATGAGCATGTAACAAACCAAGCCAAAAGCTCAGAGAGTCCACATTTCGAAACTGTTCGATCAGAAACGTTAAAGTTAGACAAATTCATAAAACCGGTAACAACCAAAGCGAACGATAAGACCATAATGACAGGACAGAAAAAAGAAGGAGATAGCGAGAATGAAGAAGAACAAACAGGGTACACAATAGTAAGACGAAGAAAGATAAAAGCAACACCTAACATAAACATAGAAAAGTCGAGATCAAGATCGAGATCCAATACAAGGAAAACAGATACCTAACTTAAAATGTTTAATATAGCGACATATAACGTAAACAAACTTCGCAATTTCAATAAAATAGACCTAGTTTTCAAACAGTTAATTTTACTTAATACATCGATCGCATGTCTCCAAGAGACCTATTGGGATGAGGAGCTTATCCAAACAGTGTCAAATAAATGGAATGGTCCAGTGTTTTATAATAACTTTATTAACAATACAAATAGCCGCGGAACAGCCATTCTATTTACAGATGCTCTTCTAACAAAAATTTCAATCGACAACGTCAAGAAAGACAGTGAAGGACGAATTATTAGTGTAAAATTTACTCATAAACAATATGATCAAAAAATCAACGTTATTAGTGTATATGCACCTAATAACGACTGTGACCGCGCCAATTTCTATTTATCATTATATAATTATGTCGACCAAAATTATGAAACCATTATATGTGGAGACTTCAACGAAATCATGGATCCAGTATTGGACCAAGCCGTAGGCATGAATACCTTTTGTCCGAGGACTGTACAAAAACTAAAAGATTTTCTTGATTTTGCAACATTGATAGATTTATGGCGAGACAGAAACACGGACAAAAGGGAATTCACCCGACGGCAGTTCGTTAATGGTTGTTTAAAACAATCCCGAATAGACTACTTCTTCGTAAGTAGAAAGCTATTACAATACATAATAAGTTGTTATATAAAGCATTACTCCTATAGTGATCACGATCTAATATTGTTAAAATTAGAATTTGGGTGTCGAGATAAGGGACCCGGGCTATTCATTCACAACAATACCCATCTTAAAGATAGTAACTATGCACAATCAATTGAACAATTGATTATTAGTAGTAAAGACTGTCCTCTCTACGAAAACGAAATACAGATATGGTGGGACAATCTAAAATACAAACTGAAATGTTTCGCTAAGGAGTATGGCCAGTCGAAACACAGAAACAATTACCTAAAACAAATTAAGTTAGAAAAAGATTTAAAGAGAGAATACAGCAAATTGTCTAAAAACCAAAACCACGATCAATGTAAGTTAAAAGAATTAGAATTAGAATTAGAAGAAATTAATAGATATAAATGTGAGGGCGCTATCCTACGATCTAAAAGTAAGCTAGCGCTCGATTCAGACAGAAACACACAGTTCTTTTTAGGTCTGGAAAAATCAAAACAAAACAAACAGACTATCCATAGTCTAATCAACGAAAAGGGAAATGTTGTCTATGATACGAAAGATATACTAGATACTCAGGTATCTTTTTATGAAAAACTCTATCAAAAAGAAGAGATATGTACTGAAAAACAAAGTATATTATTAGAGCTTATCAAAATCAAACTTTCAGAAAATGAAAAAGAACTGTGCGAGGCTGACTTTAGTTTAAATGAATTCACAACAGCACTCTATGCAATGAAACGTAATAGGTCGCCAGGCCTGGATGGTCTAACTGTCAGCGGCACTATAGCCTACTTTTATATCGAAATCCAACTGCCAAGGGATCTTATCAATCTGATTAAAACACAGATCCAATTTCGTTTCGTTTTTTATAGTTCAAAATTTCGTTTTTACTTGTCTTTACTACTCTTGGATCTGGAAGACTTGTTATTTAAGTCGTGTTCTGCCTGAAATGAGGGGTCAACCAATCAAATGGTCTGTCGAATCGACCGTTTGACCTTTTCATGCGTGGAACTGTGGGTAGATATTACCAGCCAATGACGATTGAAATCAAAACAAAACAAAAGTAGATTTTAAAAAGCATGACGGTCGCTAATTGGTTAATCGAATGACTGACGTTATCGGGTCAAATGTCCCGTGCTTGATACCAGACGTCATAGAACGTGAGCGTCCACTATAACTAGTTAGATCTACATGAGTGTAGGCCATCGAAAGTATAAAAAACGAAACGAAATATAGATCTATATTTTAATTAGATTGGGTATCTTATAGGCTACACGCCAATGTAGGCGACCGCGGGATTTTCGTCCCATCTGCACGACAACTGTCCTTGACAAACCCTCCGACCTGCGCCACTGACACGTCCAAAAATCCAACTGAACTTTCTCAGCCAATTCAGGGATCGAACACGCGACCACCAGGCTAGTGCGCTAGCGTCTTACTCACTTAGCCAACGTGGCCATGCTACTCGTTTGGCCGTATCGAATCGGTACATTAGTCATAACACGCTGCCGGTGTTACGTCTTGAGATTTCATTAGCAAGATACAACGATGAACTTACTGTGATCGTAAAATATGTTCACCTGGAAGAACTTACTGTGATCGTAAAATATGTTCACCTGGAAGAAGTTTCCCATCAGCATCTAAAAATCTTTCAGGTGATAAAACGTTAGGGTTATCCCAATAATTACCAGAACGATTCGCTGACCAATAATTTGTTAGCATCTGGAATGTACAAGACACGCGGCAATCGTCATTTACATTTTTCGAACAATATCAAATTGTTCAAGGCTTAATCTACGATAAAAAGTACTAAAATGATTAATTGTTTAACATTTATAATAAATAAATCAAATGATTTCTGCTAATATCATAGGCATGAAACACACTCTTCTAAGGGTATGGTGTAAGAGGGAGGGCCTTACAATATCTAGTCGTTCGGAAGGGATGAAACACCCGAGGTCCCGTGTACACCCTAAAAGATCCCTCGGCAGTTTAAATTAGATATAAGAGTAGGCCATAGCGCCGCTGTCCAGGTAAAAATTTCCTTATAGCATAGAGCCCGTCTTCAATAGCCCAGTCGGAGCTGAACAGTAAAACGTTAAACCAAATTTCATTTCAATTTGATTTCATATGGGTTTTTTTAGCATAGGGAGGAAACTGGATGATCTGGAGAAAATTCACGAGAGAGGGAGAGAGAGAGAGGGGGGGGGGGGTAATTTCCACTCGACACAAACTAGGTCATTTCGGGACTAACATATTGTTTGATTTTATTTTAATAATTCGCCTGCGAGTGGGGGTCTTTAGCAGTGGGGGGAAACCGGAGGACACGGTGAAAACCCACGGGGTTGGAAGGCAACCCTACTCCTTGTCACGTACAACCGAGGATTCGAAACCGCATTATGTAAGAGCTAAAGCTGTCTATTGCCGGTCTTTATTTATGCCTCAAATGTTATATAAATTGCAAACATAAATTATGCAATATCTAAATCTGCCTGATCCCAATATGAAATGTCCCATGGCAACACCTGTACTTACAGCTGTGTTCGCTGGAATCCTCATTCCCTCTATTTCTATTTCTCCTCTGGTCATGTGACCACATACTCTTATCTGGAGAGCATGCGCAATACATACTACCCGTGTAAACTTTAATAACCAGACGCTAGAACATAGCTGATTTGAAATTAGAGTAAAAATGGAAACGATTTAATTTTCATACATTCATGTTATTACATTGTAATATGCGTTGCGACCCTTTTGTGTCAGCTCGCTAGCCTGGAGGTCGGGTGTTCGATCCGTGCATTAGCCGAGAAAGTTCATCAAGATTTTCCGGCGTGGTTTTAACCTTGTCAGTGATGCAGAGCGGAGGGCCTGACAAGGACAGCTGTCTAGTCGTTCGAATGGGACGAAAAACCGAGGTCACGTGTACACATTGGCGTGTACGTAAAAGATCCCTTGGCAGCTGGAATTCGATATAAGTGTAAGCCGTAGCGCCACTGCCCGGGCAAAATTTCCCTCATAGCACACTGTATGGCGTATATCCGTCTTCATTAGCCCAGTTTAGGAGCAGAACAGTAGGACGTTAAACCCCATTTCATTTCATTTTATTTTGTGTCAATTTACAGGTATCACCCCCCCCCCCCCCGTCTCTGTATCCGCCTCTGAACATAAAAAACAAACAAATAAATCAGTTCTTAATCAAAGCTCCCACCAACCCTTCATATCATCGCTCAGACTAAGGTAATTTGAATGAAAGTTTCAATATATTCATTTTGTGTTATATATTTTGAAATTATTATAGCGAGAACTGTCGGCTTTATCATTGATGACGAACGACAGCGACTTCGATCAACACTGTAAATGTCCCCGTTGCAACTAACCCCATCAGGATATGATCCATCGTACACCTATATCACATTTGAGGGAAAGCTGAAAAATTATAAAATCCAAGAGGGTCATTTTTTTCTAACATAATTTTATTAAAGATTTTAAAAATGAGTAATCTCAAAAACAAACACATATATTCACACCTATATTGTTAATAACATATAATCAAACGTTACACCCCTCGTGGTAACTTAAACCCAGTAAAAACGGCAAAATGGGGTCATTTCAAAAGAATATTTCCCGATGATGTCTTTGCCGTAATAAACAGAAAATGTTCATTTCCTGTTATTCAGGAGAACTTGTCAGAATTTCTGAAATGCTTCCGGTTTTCTTTACAAAATGAGATGGCTTTAAACATGAAGAGAAAAGAAGGGGCGGTGCTTGATTTTTGACGAGGTAAATGTGTAAAAATGAAGCACACATTGGCTAATCCTTTACATTAACCAAAACGTCGGTTTATATAACAACCATTCCAGATCCTAGTGTAGTAATGACAAGTAAATCGAAAGTTTGAACTATAAAAAGCGAAACGAAATGAAACAAGCAGTGCAGAATGCTTGTTGACAATGCATCCCTGTTTTGGGGTTAAACACGTTTTATTAGTAAATAACTAACAATCTGATGAAAATACAGATCTATATTTCCTTTCGTTTTGTTATACTTTCGATGGCCTACACTACATTAAAATCTGACCAGTTGTAGTGGTGGGTGGCTACAGGGGTTATACAAGTGGCTTTTGACACTATGACATTGGATTAACCAATCGGCGTTGATGTTTCTAGTAGAATACCCACAGTTCCGTGCTACGGACCGCCGTTTCATTGGTTAATCCTTCACATTAACTAAAACGCGAGTTATATAACAACTCATCCAGATTCTAATGTAGAAAAGACAAGTAAATCGAAATTTTGAACTATAAAAAACGAAACGAAATAGGATCTATGTTTTAATCAGAGAGGAAAAATAAATGATCCTGTATTAACACAGCCGATGTAACATTAAAACCCCATGCCACTCAATTTACAGTTTTACAGAAACACATCAATTCTCTTAAAACAAACAAAAAATATTGTTTATATTAAAATAAGAGGCAAGCACGAAGCGCTTGAAAAATGAATAAATATCGAATGGTATGATCGGGCCATCACCGGTTATCTCCCATTATCATAGAGAGCGGGAAAATAGATAGCCGATGTTACAAAACTTATAGCGGAAATTTCATATTTTCTACGAAAGTCAAAACATAAGTATTTCCATTTGCTCAATAGGTTGTCAACTCACTATAATTCGATCATAGGCATTATTTCCAACACTTAAAAATCTTTCAAACAGGAAATAATAACACAATTGCCTCCCCTGTTTTTCAATTCCCCCATGCAATAACTGTCTTCAAACGTTTGAATTTGAAGTTGAAAATGATGTTTTTACCAATTTCTCAACTAGCGATAATGACTTATAGGATTAATCTTTAACAAGGTAGGACTGTTTATAGTCTATTTTAAGGCTTTATTTAAATATATTTTAAAAAATATAACTTAAAAATATGAAATTTCCGCTTTAAAAATAGGCTATTGTAATAAAAACAATAAAATGTCATCCAGAAGAAAAAACAAAAGAAGACGAATAATGATTTACAAAGTGTCGCACTTGCTTTAAATTTTTGTCCGTTATGATTAATTGCTAACTGCCCAACAAAGCATCGGTGTATTATTTTGGGAGCAGGTCGTTTCATTCATAATTTGCACGAGTCGTTCCATCCCTTTATATAGGACAGATTAATAACTGATTAGTCAGTACAGATGACTAGATCACGATAAAAGATCCTGAATCGATACATTTACTACAAAGTGAAAACAGATTTGTTGTGGGTGCTATACAATAGTGACACTATTTCGATCGGTGCCGGATACTATGCCAAGGTGAACGCGTCTTTTAAACTTAGATGAGTAAAGCCGGGTATGAAAACGAGTGTTAAAGACCCCCGCGCGAGTAAGAACGACATACGTGGGTGACAAAACTATTATACTCTCAAGACTGGAGACCCTGAAAATTTAATACAGCGCTGTCTGACCATGGCTTCGAGAACTCTAGGTGTCGATACAGTAAGCCTCAGCCTGCCACATCTGTAAGTTTATTCAGCGCTGCCTGATCTTGGTCGGAGGGCCCAAGGTGTTGAAAGCCTATGCCACACCTTGCCAAGTCCGTGGGAAAATCAATCAATCAATCGCTGCCTTACCGTGACCGGAGAACCCTGGTTGTGGAAACCCTACGCTTTAGCCAGCGCTGCCTAACCTTGGCCGAAGGACCCTAGCAGTTTAAACCTTTGGCTTAGTTCAACCTGTCAGTTCTATGGATTAACCCGACACTGATTTCAGACTGCTTAGTCAAGTCTGGCCTTGGCTGGGGGGCACTAGGTGTTGAAGAAATCTTGGGCCTGCCAAATCAACCGCTGCCCGTGGCTTCAATCGGTCCATCATATAGGTTATTCCGGCACTGATTTCAATAGAGGTGGTGATAATGTTAATGTAAAAAAAATCAATTCAAACAGTATAGCGTTGGTATAAAACACTCCCTGAACAGACTTGAAAACCCAAACGTAGCCCAATTGGTATTTCGTGAATAAAGATGCATATTAGGAATGATGAGGTCTTGACAGGGGGCGTTTTACACCAACCAGCATTTAAAACATAGACCCATGTGTTATCATAACTTAGTAACACTACGGTCAGTTGGAGATAATACAGGTTGTAATGCGTCGTTCCGCTCGGCATCTGCTGGACGATTAACTCGTTCGGGCTGAAAAAAAGAAAGAAAAGCGTACGAGAAGGAATCAATTACAATGTTTCTATATGAACCGAGAGCTAAGCTTCAAAATCGTAGGGGCAACTTTTCCGATGTTTGTGTGGGGTTTCTTAATAAGGGACAATGGTACCAGGACTTTCAGGATATCCTACATTTTAATATCTCTAGTGTACCAAGCCAAACCTTCTAGTTGGAGTTTGCATGATATTTTGCATGTTATTATGCAGCTGTTGCTAAGAGCAGGGCAAACTATTTCCCTAAAATCTGTTTGTTCCAAAAAGTCAGATAGCCAAGCAGGGCAGTAATGTCTGGGCAGCAGCTTATCCGAAAGGGATAACTCTGTAACTGAACGTCGCGGAATGCTGAATATCGATAGGGTTCGTCCTAAAGCGATCTTGGTTTGTCGTACCATCAGAATCTGCATTATTGACAAAGGAATTACGTAGGGCGAGACATGGGGCGTAATAGTATTGCAAATGTAATGACAGAGTTGAACGTGCTACTTTTCGGCATCAATTACAACGCCGAAGACGAACCGCAGACCTCGTGTTTAGCGACCGGCCATCTTACGCACTGAGTCAACCGGCTCCAGATTTACGCAGGCGAGAACAGTAAGCTTAATATTGTTTACAAAATACAGTATCCCTAGGGGCTACTATACTTACCCTATCGGCCTTTTTGAAAATACAGATTTCAGCTCCAGTTATCAGACAGCCAGCAACCAGACCAATAATAAGAATTATCAGCGCACCTCCAAAAGATCCAAGATCTACCTTGAAGAAACTAGGTACATTGTACTTATCTCCTACGTTCGAACTAGAATCAATGAAGGATCCCTCACAGGTACCGCTAAACCATCTCTCTTCCAGCATCTGCAAAGCACCGTTTTCCCTAAGACGCATGATGGCCATGTCAAAAGCTTTTGAGTGTTTCCAACGTGGTCGGTAGGCAAAAGCATAATTACCGGCCATGGTTAAGTCGCCCGCGTAGTAAAGGTCACATGGCTGCTTCCTAGTGTGATACTTTGCCATGGCCGACTCCATGATGAAGGCGTACGGGACGCCAGCTCTGGATCGTCTTACTCTTGAAATACCTTCACTAACAGAATTCACAAGTAAGTCTCTGTTTGCGTCTACCGCTTGCCAAATATTTTTCAAGTAAGGGATATTAGCCGTTTTGAAGTACTGTTCGGTTGATCCGTCGTTCAACATACCAAACGTAACATCATCCTGCTTATTGAGGTCCTCCAGACTCTTTATCCCTCCAAATGATGCGTGAATATCTGACGCATCGGGACTGTGTCTTAAGAGATTGGTGAGACTGGCAATGTACGTGGCAACAAATATAACTACGAATATCCACCAGAAGATGACAACCGTTCTACCACCCACAGAACGCGGGGTTCTGGACCCAAATCCTGAAACACCAAAATTCATGGAAATATTAATATACTATAGTTTATATGTCGACCGCTATGAGTTATAAGACCGAACAAACTGTTAAAATTATTTTAGCAGTGCAAAGATGTTTTATACCCCCATCCCGCCATTTTTTGTGAGCTTATGTCTGTCAATAACTGATGTGCTCTTGAACGCGGTATGAGGAGAGGATGAACTTTCCGATATGCGCTGTCCGAAATAAAATATAGCGAAATAGGGTTTAACATGCCCGTTATCCATTAGCCCAGTTTAGGAGCAGAACAGTAGGACGTTAAACCCCATTTCGAGGGGTTGGGATGGCGTAGTGGTCTAGAGTGCCGCGCTTCGCCCTCTAGCTGGCCGGTCACCTCTTGCTTGCGGCTGTAGTTTCGATCAATGTGTAAACAGAACCTCGATTTTCAGTCCCAACCCTACCAGGAATTCCGTCCTAAAAAAAAGCCAGAAAATCGCGAGAAACTGAGAACTAACACCAATGAGACGGGTCCTGGGCCTGACTAGAAAAGCAGGCCTCTAACGCGACGTAAATATTATGTCATATCCTTTTGAATGGTACGCAAGCGTAACACACAAATAATCACAGAGAGGCTTTGGGGATTGCAGACTCACCCAGTCTCCGGCCATCGCGCCACTAGTGGCCAATACCCATCACCGAGTGAAACTTCACAGAGAAGGTTGAGGGATAGCCCAGTCTCCGTCCTCGATTAAAAGATCGCTTATAACCATGGAACTTTCATCTGGAATTTGATTTTTCTCTTTTGGCCATGAACCACGAGGCCCATTAACCGCGGGGTCCTTGGCCACTAAGGCCCATGCCTAAGCCGGGCTTTGCATTGTTACACTAGATATACGTATAAGCACAAACCTTGTAATGCCCATGAGCTGATGATGAACCAGAAGGAATTCATGCAATTAAATGTTTCTCCCTCTCTCAAGGTCGCCTCTCCGTCGTGAGCTAGCCTCCTCCATTCATACGGGTTACTATGGGCGATACCGTAGAGAATGGTACTTGTGATGAGGTAGGCGACTAGCGACATCAACCAGACGCTCTGCTCTAGTGGAGAAAAAAGGCGAGATACCCGCTCTAAATAGTTGGTCTGAATGCCATCTGGTTTGCGCATGACAATAACATGGCCGAAGTTTTGAATAGTCGGAGTGAATTCAACAACACCTCGTCGAATAGACGTCACTGTTAAAGGTGCAGCAGCCACATCGGCTGTCTGAAAAATAAAAATAAAATTCAAGCACAAGTGTTAAAACCAATAGTCAAATTAGAATAAGTCAAATTCTGGTGACGATATCAACCACCCGACGGATGAGGCGTATTGATATTTCATGTTTTGGCATACTCCTCGCAGTGCTCCGTTTGATTAGAGGTAATCTCACTACTCACTGCTGTAATGAGTGGATATTGTTGTTTTAAATTTTGATTGGTCAGTAGTCCGACTACCAATCAATGACTAGCTGCTCTACAAAAGCTTTACATTTAAAACGAGTGCCGATATTGGACCAAATATGTTTACATAACGTTACGTCATGGCTCACGATTTAATTATGCCCAATTAACCCGTGCTGAATACTGCAGTAAAACTAATTGCGTGACAAACGGGACTATCAAGTCGAATGAAATGTAAAGAAAGCTGTTTGGAAAAGGAACATACTTTCACCGTTTTTAATACCTTAAATCACTGTCCAAAGTTTTAGGGAAGACCCAGATTAAACGCAGGACTGTCATGTTGATTGAACGGGAAGAATAGAAACACTCCCTCAAAAGTTCAAGAATCAGGACACGGAAGAGTTAACTCCGTTTTGCATGCACGCGTTTTTGTGGCGTTTCCGCGTACGTTTTAGCAGTTTACATGGAAACCGTCTCATTAAATATGCAATAGAGGTACTTTTTCCACTCGCAGCAATGGAAAATGGGCCTAATTGGGCCAACATTCATCATTTGTGTTGAGGTTTATCCAGGTGGGACACCCTCTTCCACGTCTCGATATTGACTAGCACCTATTTTGCAATCATTGTCGTATTTTCAAAATTCTACTAGCGATACTGCATAGTGAGGTTGTAGCTGATAAATCTGCTGAATCTGTTATTCGGGCCCAGCACATCCTCGATATTCACAGTGGTATCGTTCCGTTCTACTCCACTAATCCCCGGGTCCATTTGTGTTCTCAACAATTCATCGATTCTACAAACCAATGAAAAAACAGTTTACGTGCCAGTCTTGGTGGCGTCATTGTTTAGCTTCACCATAATAGTCTTAGTTGCAGTAAATGCGAGTTACTCACTTCGTCCAGTTGATTGGTCGAAATGATGGGCGTACTCGATTGAACGTTCCGGAATTAAATTCTCTCAATTCCAAAAATAGTGTCAATCGAGTGAAAAGGAGAATTTCGGAGTACAACGCATGTGCCGACTGCATAAAAAATATCTCAACCAATCATTGCAGCTGAAACATATTTGTTACTTAAAATACGTCACGATTCCACTCACACCACCTCAGCTGTCGGGACTGACAGAACTGTGACAGGACTCAATTCCGTGTCACTCGATTGCAATTCTGTCAATTCGGGACGTTCTGGACTGTGAATCGAGCATCCCCGATAGCTCGCGTATCAAGGGCAGATAATATGTTAACGTGTGTTCCTCGCTAACAGAGGAATAAGTGGAGTAAAATGTTGCTCTATGTTGCTCCCTACACTATAAAATCAAAGTCGTTAGTGTTTTCCGAAAATCTACCAGGATTATCGCCCTTATTTGTTAACTATTTTTTTGTTTTCCATTTGGACTGAAGCCTCTATCAATACAACAGGGATGCTCGATTCATAGTCCAGAACGTCCCGAATCGACAGAATTACAATCGAGTGACGCGGAATTCAGTTCTGTCACAGTTCTGCCAGTCCCGACAGCTGAGGTGGAGTGAGTAGAATCGTGACGTATTCCAAGGTAAAAGACATGTATCAGCTGTCATGATTGGTTGAGATATTTTTTATACAGTCGACACATGCGTTGTACTCCGAAATTCTCCTTTTCACTCGATTGACACCAGTTTTGGAACTCAATTCTGGAACTGTGAATCGAGCATCCCCAACGTGTAGTTCGTCTTGTCCACAGGTTTGATTTATGGGTTTTATTTCCGTGTAATGTGTGCATCCTGCGCGTACTATTAAACCCTATTTCTCCCTTTAAATAGAAACTAGATTATTATTATTATTACAAACATTTGTTACAGCCCCTCTTTCACATACACGTGTTCAGGTGTGCTTTACAATGGTACAAATATAAAACATCTGAATCAATATAAATTGCAAAATATATATACACTTAAAATGCTTTAAGAAATAAATGGGTTTTAAGTTTTTTCTTAAAAGTGTTAACAACCTCAACGTTTAACTTCCGTAATGTTAATAATATTAATAAGCTGCCAGAATCGAGGATTTTAAGTTGTCGTCAATTGGACATCAAGCGTTATATTACCCTTCCTGATCTCATCAATAATTTGATTAAAAGCCATATTCCTCAATTAGAATATTTTCATTCTAGGACAGAATAGGTCGTGATTTTGAATGGTAACATTAAAGTTTCTATAATTGGGCCCCCCCCACCCTTTAATCCTCAATAATTTGCAAATAGGCGTTCATTAGCTTAAAAATTTGGCCCCCACAACGCTCACAACATCCCCTCTCCCGTTCCCACTGTGGATTTTGTCTCGACGGGCGAGGGTACAGGGAATCGAGGAATAATAATATTTTACTTCCGTAGAAGTTTTATGATGCGAATCGGATGGCAGGTTATTTTTCGTTTGGTCCTGGTAAAATTTGATAAAGATTCTAGATGCAACATTGGATATTGGCCGGCTTAATAAAATTAGATAACACATTGACAAAGGCTTTTAATAGATATAAACGTTTATTAGTGAAATTTATAAGTTCAAATTAGAAGTTCATAAAGAACTAGTAACTCAATTTCATTTTATCTTGCAGAAATTTTGTTGGTGGGTATGGAAACAAGGAAATGGTCAGACGATCCCTTAAAATCTGTTCGTTAAAAAGGCTGTGGATCCCAACAAAGATTTTGCCTTATACCATTGAAAACTCATAAACCTAACACTACTATAGCATCCGTACAGACCGATTCCTGAAAATCTGTTTGTTAAAAAGGATGTGGATCCCAACAAAGATTTTGCCTTATACCATTGAAAACTCATAAACCTAACACTACTATAGTATCCGTACAAACCGATTCCTTAAAATCTGTTTGTTAAAAAGGATGTGGACCCCAAGATAAACCTAACACTACTACAGCATCCGTACAAACCGAACCATGCTATCATCAGCCATCTGGAAATACTACTATCAAAACTCCTTAATAACCACGAAGAGAAATGGAGAGAAATCGAAGATTAATACCGGGACGTTACTGGAAAATATTCGACAAAATACAGAAATTAAAGATGATTTGCCTCCACCATCGATGGCAACTCAAACTGTTGATATCAGTAGAGTTACCACTCTACTATTGGGTGTCAAGCAGTTCCTCCTGAGAGCGCAGATGCTTCAGTACCAGCAACGCCACAATTAATCTGTACATCTGTTCAAGCTGTACAAGGAAGCATGGAAGCCTTAGTTCAAACTGCACCACAATTGGCCAGTGCCTCTGTTCAACCAGGACGTTACTGGAAAATATTCGACAAAATACAGAAATTAAAGATGATTTGCCTCCACCATCGATGGCAACTCAAACTGTTGATATCAGTAGAGTTACCACTCTACTATTGGATGTCAAGCTTTTCCTCCTGAGAGCGCAGATGCTTCAGTACCAGCCACGCCACAATTAATCTGTACATCTGTTCAAGCTGTACCAGGAAGCGTGGAAGCCTTAGTTCAAACTGCACCACAATTGGCCAGTGCCTCTGTTCGACCTATACCGGAGTACATTGAAGCCTTTGTTGAAAATACACCACAATAAACCAGTGCATCTGTTACATGTAAGCCTTTGCAAAGAAAATGTCAAAGATGTATCGCCACAGGTTCCAAGTCCGACAGCCACCAGCATGCAAGACGTGTCTGGTCTTAAAGAAGCTTTAGCTAAAACCTTGCCAGCATCGAAAGATTCTGCTGTTTCTGCATCGCCCCTATGCAATGTACAACGCAGCGATTTAAAAATAACGAAGAGATCAATATCATCAGACAATGGCGCCAGCTCCTTAAACTCAGACATAAGAAGACAAGCCAAACGGAACATCAATTCAAGAACTGGCGAATCACCATAATTTTCTATACTTCCAAGTCAAAAAGACGATGACACCCCCACACTCGAAAAAGTAGGAGGGCGGAAGATTCCCTGCGACAGTGTGATTAAGTTAGGATCTCAGTGATGCATCTGGGGGAGAGCAGGAACCAGTCCGTGTAGATAAATCTTAAAAGTAGTATCCCCCAGCAACAAACTACACCAATCCAAGACGAACCGGATCCTTATATGGACATGTGGAGAGAACTTGCTATAGAATTTAACATAACATAGCAACGAATTAATAATGTTTTTAAGAATAATTTTTAATTCCAGTCCAGGGATTAAAATTCTGCTTTTTCATTTAATCAATCACATTACAGGGATTATTTTTTCACTTATTTTATAAAAAAATCCCAGTCCAGGGATAAATTAATCCGACTTTATATCTAAGGCGCATACGTCAAAAAAATTGTATATATACCCCACACTTGGATTAATTTTTATATTGTTTGTAAATACCGACTGATGAAGGGCCAGTAGCCCGAAACGCGTATTGGTTTGGATTATATTTTTATTCATCTATACAGTGTTATTTAGTTTGTTGCTGGGGGATACTACTTTTAAGATTTTCTATACTTGATGGAAGAGCTTTCGACAAACAAAATAGGATACAATACGGCTGCAAGGTGTCAATGGTGAACTAAACTTGACCAAACAAAATATGTAAACCAAGATTGGATTTCGTTCTCGGTGTTGAACCAACTGTTCAACTAACTAGTTCAGCTTCTTTGCTGGATTCAGCGTATTTTGTCAAAAAGGCAGAAGCAGAAAGTCGCCCCCAATAAGCTGGTGTCACCGAAGAGGACAACCTTTTGAACGGCAGTTTGAATGAAAACTTTGACATCGCCAGTCTGGTTTGTATTCACAGTGTTGGATACGATCCAAGATATTCGTCATTGTTACCATCTGGATATGAAGCTTCGGATGATCTACCCGAAGATATGGATTCTGTTTTTGTTCCCCCCCCCCATCCAATCGAAGGACGATGTGTTTGACAAGAACGAGAACTAATCGTTTAAAGAGATTGGACGGGTACATCTAGCACGCTTGCTCAAAACAAAACCTCACAGTAGATAGTTGTGAAAGATTTCTTCAACGAAAACGTCTGCTGGCAATAGTTGTAACATGACGCTCAGATTGTAGCTATGTTACAAGGAAAAGACGTAACATCTTTATTTTATGGAATCCCGATATCAACCATCGACGCAAATGACTTTTTGTTGGTGCAGGAGTTTTTCGGATCGGGAAGCATGGAAACTATCTTGAAACACCATGATGATCGTCAGCGAAATCTTGGATAACTATTTGCATAAATATCAGCAAGACACTATTCAACATCCACAGATGTCACGTTATCCACAATGATTTAAAAGCTGACAACATCCTAGTGGATCTCGATGTTCGTTTCATTGACTTCGGGATGTCAACATTCAGGAAAGGCTTGGAGGTCACTACCAGCCCCGACTATACGTCTAAGTTCCAATTCTTGGCTCCCGAAGTCATGTAACTACCACACCACCCCTCAGCTTCGGTTTTTTATTGGTTAAATTATGGCCTAGGCTACAGTCGTCAAATGAAGGCTTCTCTGGAAAGCCTGCACCAGCGTCCGGGCTCTGTCCAGACCAAGGTTATCACACATCAGAGTTACCTCAGAAGAATTATTATAATCCAATTTCCAGCCTACATTATACTGGATTTAAGGTGTTTGCAAATATAGGTACTTGAACATTGTCGCTAAGCAGTGACATGTAAGAAATGAAAATCAATTTTCTGATTTTATTAAGGTATTGCCGTAGTTTTATCATCAGGTTTCGAAACATGGCTATTGGTAATACACCAAATTTATTCTCGTGGGTAGTATACTAGTAAACAGTCATGACCAATAACCATACAGAATGAAAAGTAATTTCTGGCTTTCTGATCTGTTTATGTGATTATGCTTTGTATTTTTTAACATACATTATGCAAGAGCAAAATCTGCCTATTGTAAGTCTTTCTTTAGGCCTGAAATGTTATAAAAACTATTAATTAGACAGTAATTAATTTATTCAGACCATAATCAACTCTCGATGTCAAGGCTAGCATGAGATTTTTGTTGGATTGTAGTTCGATTCGCTGAAATATTTTTCTTCGTGATTTACCGATAAAAATGGATAACCGAGACTACTGGTTTTGTCTTACCGACTTTAGTAATGATGACCGAGGCTAAGCGGAACTTTCATTCGCTTGGTTCTAAGTTCATAGTGGATCTATTTGACTAAAATGTTCAGCAAATTGCTTTTACAGTAGCTAGTTTTTAACTATTGCAGTGAGAATTACCAACTCGTTATCTAATCTCCCATAATCTATTTTTAAATGTGTATATTGTATAAACAATGCGGACTAGATTTATTGTGTTGATGGCGATTGCTAATTACAAAAACAAAATGATTTGTATACTTTACTCTATTGTAACAAAAAATTCTATACCTTTCATAAACTGAACATTCATGTCTCTAAACTTATTTTAAGGCACGATCTTATTAACTATCTAATTTATTCAATATGTTATTTAAAAGCTACATATGATCTGTGTATAACACGCGACAGAACTTCCTCCTGTCCATCTTCTATAAGTGTTGGAGGTTTTACAAGCAGAAGTTTACTCACAGAGCAGACAACCAGAGAAAGAGAGAGAGAGCAGACGAAGAGACGGCAGAGACCGGCGTATGGACTCGCCATAGTTGAGCCGCTGCTTTGGCAGCGGGGCGGAATGGTGGAGTTAATATATTTACATGTGTTCCGATGTAGTCTAGTCCTCGACGTAGTAATTGTTCCAGTATAGTTTTTAGGTAGTTTATATAATGTTGGTGTAGGCCTATTTATGTATCTGTGTGATATTCTGTTCCAGCTGTAAATAACCCATATATTTACGAAACTGATTCTGTTATCACTTACAATAGTGTTACACTATTAAGTTCGGCCAGGATCAGCTACATGTACAGAAATTGAAACGCGTCGCGATATAAAAAAAAACACATGAAATGAAATGAAATGAAATGTGGTTTAACGTCCTACTCTTACTCACCTAATCTGGGCTAATGGAAGACGGGGAAAACACATGAACTCAAGCAAATAATTTTCAAGGATACATAGAGAATCTCCTATCAAAAAAAATATCAACACAAGTTGATAAAGTAAAAACAAACGAGGCTTTGCCGAGTTGTTTTTTTTATTATTATTTACTTTATCAACGAGTATTGATATTTTTGATATCAAAAAAGACGAGTTGAAGATTTTATTTATCACTCAATCCTTTCATTCATGCACAAATAAATAAATATAATTCTTTGGTATAGATTTCACTTTTACTGAATCTGATTACATTACTGCGTAGTGATGCATCATTTTTTGACAGAAGTTGACCTATTGCAAAGTTCTGTATTATATTGACCCAGTATTTCCTTTATTGACCCAGTATTTCCATCAAGGTCAATACTTTTTATTTAAAAGAAGTGGTTTCTATAAAATAAAAGAAAGTAGTTCCTTTTTGATTGATCAATCAAATTCGTGTAAAGCGATATCTCCTAGGAGATATCACAGTAGAGTATGTAATTTATCACACAAGCGATATCTACTGTCAAATGTGTTTTTGGGTGATACATAGTATTAATGTTGTTCTACATTTGTTACGCCGATAGCAAAGTTATTCTAGATTATCTGAACGTATTGTTTACTATGTAGCTTTGGTTTGCTGATAATTTTATATCTTTTAGGTTCAATTAAAGTGAGGTTAGCCGATAGTTTTATATGTTGTTTTTTTTACAATTTAGGTTTACATTAAAAAAGATTTATCTGGGAATCAAAGTAAATATTTGAATTACTGCAAGGTCAATGATCTTTTAGGGGATATAAGCAAAGTCCAGCTTAACCGGAGCGGGGCCCGAAAAAATTATCTCATATCCTTTGGAATGGGTTTTGACCAATCACAGAGCAAACACCGCGTAGAAGGTTGAGGGATAGCCCAATCTCCACGCCACGCGCCGCTAGATCGATTACATGAAACTCTCATCTGGAATTTGTATTTCTTTTGGCCATAAGCTGTCTAATATTACACAGATTAGAACAGTTCAGCCATATTTTGACTTAGCTTCGAACAACCAGTGCGGTGGTTACAATTAATGCGCACACCTTCAAAGGTTAATATCTTCGCTTGCAATAAATTAATATGTGTGAATTTTTGATATTCATTTTTCATCTTCGTTTTTGAACTATTACAGCAAAATAGCTAGCTCTTTATCTAAATCTTACATACTGTATTTTATTCACTAAGATCGTGGGAAGTACAGTCCCGAGTAACGGCAATTGCGAAAAGGTTTGGCGAACGATGACCAAATCTCTCTGTTAATCGACGGTGTTCCGTTTAGGAAATGAACTGATCGGATTTCATACGGATATATAAACATCGGGACATAAAGGTAAGTACCTCCGTTACCATCGTCAATTAAACCAACAAAAAGAAAACTCCAATCAACGAAGACAAAAACAACACTTTAATACGCATACATATTATGAAGTATATGTTTATCCGATTCTAACACTAATAAAAGTATGTTTATTTTGCAAAGATATCGGATGGGTTCAATTTTGGCATATATTAGACCGTAACCTCCTCGGTGATAGTCCCAGATTGAACAAAAATCGCTAACTTAGCTTTTGGACCCTCTATAGGGGTCATAATGTTCATTCAATTGTCCATTACGGGGTTGATTTTGATGCAGATTGGACTTCCGCTCAGGAGTGATGTCCCCTTTTCAGAAGACTAACGAAGAGGACACAAAAGTTTTTACGGAAAACAAACTTAAAAATACAATTCGGAGAAAATGGACAGAAATAAGCTTGCACGAGGCAAGAAATTCAATTTCTGGTGGACAGGGCGCTTACGAGTAATACTTTTTGGCACCCCTATTTTTCAAAATCTACTCTCGATTATCAAGACTGAATGTCAGTGTGGACTTGTGATGTCTGCTTACACCCAGCCTCCACCTATTTTTAAGATGTTACATTTGTCAGGTGAAACTGAAAGCATCTAATCGTAGCTATATACGACTGTAAAATATTTGGTTTAGTGCTGAAAAAGGTTGTGCCTAATGTGTTTCCCTCAAAAAACACTTACCTGATATGCATGAAAATATGTAGCGCAGCAGCGACTTTAAGTTGCGGAGCAGCAGGGAGTAGCGAGTTTGGGATAAACAAGACTGTTTAATGTCTCTTAAATCTGCTACCGTGTAAAGTGTTGCAAAAGGGTTGTCACCCTTTTTTAAAAAAAATATAGGATAACACTTTTTTATTACTAATATTTAGACATTTTGCAAATGAATTTTTTTTTTCGACAATTTGGGGCCTAGAAAAATAAAGAAATATTGGGCTTAGAGGAAATTTTGGGCTTGGAGAATATATAATTATAAAAACAACGGATAACGTGACAAGAAGTCGGGTCGCCTGTCCAACCTCGTGAGTATCCTCCGGGTCCTCCCACTGCTAAAGTCCCCTATAGTGAGGCGGTTAAGGAAGATTTTTTGGTAGAATCGTGCACTTTGAGTTAAAAGCATGAAACTTGGCACATGCGAATTATTGAAATAAAATTGAACTATGTGTCCTGAAATGAGTATATTTTATAGTCCCCCGTCTCTCTCTCTTTCTCTATCTCTCGATCTATCTTACTCTCTCTCCCTCTCTCTTGATAGCCTACCTACCCCTAATATAACTTCTCCAATCATCCCAGTGAAGGTTCCGTCATCATTCTTGGCTCCAAATGTGTTATCGTCAACCAGACTAATTTTGAAATCAAACTTTGTAATTTTAGCCACTTCATCCAAAACATCCTTTATAAAACCCGTGTATGGACTGCTCGTGTTCTCTTTACTTAATGGTGCTTGAAGGTAAGGTGTATTCTGTAATAAAAAAAAATGATCGCTTAATGTATGAAGGGGAAATGACGACGGGGAATGAAGGGTGGAGAAGGGACGGTGGTGGATAATGAATGTTGGAGAAACGACAATGGAGAAGGGACGGTGGTGGATAATGAATGATGGGGAAACGACGGTTGATGGTGAATGGTGGATAATGAAAAGTGGAGAAACGACGATGGATAATGAACGGTGGAAAAAAGACAGTGGATAATGAATGGTGAAGAAAGGCAGGGAGGGTGGATAATGAATGTTGGAGAAGGGAGGGTGGATAATGAATGGAGGGGAAAGGACGGTGGATAATGAATGGTGGATAATAAATGGGAGGAAAGAATTGATAATGTGTTAGGATTTCTTAATGACAAACCAGATTGTTCTGTAAACATGCATTATGCAAGAGCTACATCTGACAATTACAAGTCTTTCGTTAGGCCTGAAATGTTATCTAATTATCAATTAGACATTAATTAACTTATCCAGACCATAATAAACTCTCGATGTCTAGGCTAGTCTTCGATGTTGGCTGGATTAGATTCATATATGTTGCTTAATAATTAAATTTAAAACGTGGATAATCGAGACTATGCTGTTTATATTAATGATTTTAGTAATGATGACCGAGACTATGTGGAAATTTCACCCGCTTCGTTCTCGGCTCATAGTTGATCAATTTGACTGAAATTTTCAGCAAATTACCTTTACACTATGTAGTTGTTTACTATTATAGTGAGAACAGCCAACTCTTTATCTTATCTCCTGTAATGTATCTTTAAAATTGATTTATACCCATGTTATATTTAGAAAAATAATGATTTGTATAATTCCAAATTGTTTTATGGCAATGACATTTCAAATATTGGATTCAATTTACAATTATAGTAAACCTCTCCCAGGTGCTAGACCTATTCCCTCGTCGTTAAATATGAAAAATGTTATTTTCCGGCTCGTTTTAAAAGTTAATAACTTATCACATCCGTTTGACGCTATACTAGAATAGCTCAATCTTCCTCCATCGTAAACATGTAATTCAAAGGTGCCGATTTTTTAATCGACTATGGCAAAAGATATTCTTTTTGTTTTCCAAGGTGTGATTTGTTTTAGCAGGTCCGTGTAGATAATGATTAAAAGCGAGCTACGCGGCAGAATAATAAATTTCGTAAAGTACATACTATACTATTCAAAAAAAGTAGGGGATATTTGATTTTTAAGTGTTATTAAAGTCACCTAATGAAACTGACGAAGAAACAAATGACAAAATGAAATGAAGTTCACATTCATCGATTTATTCCAAATGATCGTTAGACTAAGTAAGGCACAGACTGACCATTATAAGGGTTAAATGATACCCGGGGTCAAACAGCAAAGTTATCACAACAAAGTCAGTAACGGGTAAATCCTCCTCTGTTTGCCAAACAAGCATTGATCCGACGTGGCATACTCCTAATGAGACGTCTAAGGTCATTTTGGTCCAGATTGTCCCATTCCTGTTGCAACGCAGCAGCAAGTTCTTGGACATTGGCAGGACGTTGTTGACGTTGACGTAACCTCTGTCCAAGCATATCCCAGACATGCTCGATGGGGGAGAGGTCGGGACTCAGTGCTGGCCAAGGTAATGTGGTGATGTTCTGTTGTTGGAGGTAACCTGTAACGATCCTGGCCCTGTGACATCTTGCGTTGTCATCCTGGAAGATGAAACGGCGGCCATGACGTCGTGCGAACGGCACAACATGGACTGCCAAGATGTTGTCCCGGTAGTACTGGCCAGCAACAGTGATGCCTCCCCACACCATAACAGAACAACCCCCAAATCGATCATGTCTGATGACGTTAACGTCTTGGAAGCGCTCGTTTCGACGACGCCACACCCTCCTACGTCTGTCCAAAAAATCAACAGTGAACCTTGACTCATCTGAAAACATCACATTGCTCCAGCGTCGATTATCCCAGTGTTGACGATCCCTACACCAACGACGTCTTGCCTGAATGTGATGATCTCTCAAACAAGGGATCACGCGGGGACGTCGGGCGCGAAGGTGACCCCTATGCAGTCGATTCCGAATCGTCTGGCCACTCACTCTCACACCAGTGTCTGTTTGAAGACGAGCGCTGATCTGATTTGCCGTGATGACACGATTTCTCAAGGCCAAGGTACGGATAAATCGATCCTGGGCTTGAGTTGTCGCCCTTGGTCGACCTGAGCGTGGTCTGTCCTGTACAAATTGTGTATCACGGTATCTGGACCATAGCCTGCTTATGACAGACTGAGAAACATTCATCGTCCGTGCCACAACAGCCTGTGTTGTGCCGATCTGTAGCATGCCAAGGGCATGTAACCTTTCATTTTGGGTAAGCCGACGCATATCAAAATTTGTTTTCTGGTCACTAAAACAATTAAACTGACGTTTCCACCCTGGAATTCAATGCCACAATGACTGTAACATTCAAAGTCAGAGTCGTGCAAATCTTGGGTTGGACCCCCATGATGATCCCAAGCATCACCTGCATTCCATGCTGTAGCTATTGGTGCGTTTGGGCGTCACATGTAACTGGAAATGTTTCTTCTGTTAGGTTCTATAGTGACTTTTTTCGTAGTCATTTCCATATTTTAGTATTATGCCCCCAAAATCAAATATCCCCTACTTTTTTTGAATTGTATATTATTAACTAAATCAGATGCACTATTGCTCGACATAGTTTATATGTTGGAACGTGTACGTTTATGAAGAAAGCCTTGTATTTTCAAAATGTTAAATCCCCAGGCAGTTATTCAAAATATATTTTATCCCTTGCAAACTGTGATATTGTAAAAGTTGAACCTTTAAAATGGTTCACTTCCGCTCATAAAGGGGTGCGGCGAGGGGATTTGTACAGATTCGGTTGTGGAAGTCACACATCCCAAAAGCCGCAATAGTCACCACGGGGGTTAGGCAGGTGTGGAGTAAGTAACCCTAAATCAGAATTCCCCGATACATGAATTTTCCAGTCGCATTTATCTCCTTCTCAACAGACCTGATCTTATTTCTAAATACCCTGATCTCCCTCACAACCAACCTGAACTCCAACGCAAAAGACCTGATTTCCTTTTCAGACGACCCGATTTTCTTTGCAAACTGCCAGGGCAGTTTCACAAAAGTTCGTAACTTTTAAGAAAAAAAACTACCTTAAGAAAAACTTACGAAAAAGATACGAATTATTTACGCCGGTTTTACAAAGGCCGGTGTAAGTTTTTTCTTTACTTTTTCTCGTATCTGTTGTTCGTAAATACGTCACGAATGGTCGCGACGTCATGTTGCGTCAATTCATTCAAACTTTTGTAAACATTCCCACGGTCTGAATGTTGACAATGTCGGAATGAAAGCCTTTATGTTTGATTTGATCCTTACCTTTTGAAACATAAACGACGAAATGATATATTCTTTATGTATACGCTAAGATTTAGCTATGTATGTACGGATAAAATGCTATTATCATGTTGTTTTTGTTTGCTTCGTCATAGCGCTTGTCTTTGCTGCATACGCCAAAAGCCGAAATGGAGCCTAAAATTGGAACCCTGCAGCTCTCGGCGTTTTGAGATTATTTTTCCTGCGCTCCTGTTAGTGATACATTAAATTAAGTACTATGTTGTAGTGTAGATGCTGGCCCACGAGACCCTAGGTTTCAGCCGTTGTCTGCCAAGCCCAAGCCTATAGGATATAGCATACTGGTCCGGTACTATAGTAGGTAAATCCGACCCTGACCATAAAACCTGTAAAGGCCATTACTCTATATAGACACTGATGGTACGCTGGCCCCATGTGCCATCAGCAATGAGTTTTTGGAAGCTATCTGTGGCATTGAAGCCTACCGTAATACAATCAGGACTTGTACACTACAGGTGACAAGGATTTCGATCGATAAGTTGCGGTTTCGATATCATCATTAATACAGTTAATAACATGTAATATACTGGTCCGATCAAATCTGTACCGCGAAACTAACTCCTCGTCTGTATGGCTGTCAAGAGGGTTTAATCTATCCCTGAATATTCTCTCACCGAAGTTGCCGACCCGCATAAAGTAAAAAGGTGGTCATTTTGTCAAAAATACGTAAAAATTTCCAACTTACGACAACGTTAGAGTTGCCGTAGACTTTACGATAAAAGTTACGAATTTCGTAAGTTAAGAATTTTAGTGGAACGCGATTTTTACGTAAATTTACGTTACGATAAACTTACGCAAATTTTTCATCGTAAGTTGCTTTGTGAAACTGCCCCCTGATCTCCTACCCAACCGACCTGATTTCTTTCCCAAAGGACATGGCCTAATCACATTCCTACAGTCGACCCCATCGACGCGATCTACCCAACCGACGGATTGGTCTCCCAAACCGGTTTGAGCCCATTTCTAAGCGGTCTGATTTCCCCAACCGATCTAATCCCTCCCCTAAATGACCTGATCCCTGTACTGAACCGATCCCATTCCCAACCACCCTGATTCCCAAAGTAGACAACACCGTTAAGTCTGTATAAGATGACAGATTTTGCAAGATCGTGATATCGCGAAGATGTTTATACTTTACGTACCTCAATGGATGTAACCAGTATTGTCTCTGCCTGAAAAATAAAATCATATTCATAAATTTAATATTACATAGAACGAGATGAATATCAATTTACAAAATTAAATTAAATCACAAGTTCGAAAAAAAAATGATCTGCGTTTCTAAAAAAAATAAAATTATTGACGACAAGAACTTGAATATATTGCCCGTTTCCATGACAACTAAGGGGTGGGGGGATTTATAAAGTTTTATTTCACATACAACACCCAGGCCAACCTAAAATCGACCGTATCAACAAACAGACAAACGACAGTCATCAATATAGATAAAACAAAAATGAAATAAAATGGGGTTTAACGTCCTACTGTTCTGCTCCTAAACTGGGCTAATGAAGGCGGGCAGACACCATACAGTGTGCTATGACGAAAATACTGCCCGGGCAGCGACACTTCGTCCTACTCTCATACCAAATTCCACCTGCCAATGGATCTTTAACGCGTACACCAACGTTTTTCGACACATTGTAACGTTTGGGACCTAAAATAATCTTAAATGAATGTATATAAACTGATTCACATTCAATGGTTTCCGTTTTTACTCTAATTTCATATCAGTTATGTTCCGCGAAATAAGTCAGGTCTCAATCGAATGCAAATTTCTAGCGTTTGGTTATTCCAGTCTGAATACGCAGTTCGATTTGGTGCAATGTGTCTAGCCTCGTTCCCTGAGTCTCTAGCTAGAACTGGGGCTGACACGCATTATGGTACACGATTCGTGTACCAATGGTAAAATGTTTATTGTGTCTTAAATATTAGATATAAGCAGCCCATCTTTTTCCGGTAAGATCACAGCATCAATGTTGATTTAAATTGACAAATAAATTGACTTTTCATGACGTCATGTCACAATGGATCTTTTGTGTTGACGAGGCTTTGAGTTCACATATAGCTTACAATTTTTATTATAATTAAGTATTACAGAGGGGGTCAGGGGTGTCGAATGGTTAGCACGTGCGCGCTGTATCATACGGCCTATCATTGAGTCAACTGGTGTGGTTTCGATTTCCCGGTTGTATATAGAAAGGAGTAGGGTCGCCTGATCAACCTCGTGGCTTTTCTCTGGGTCGTCCAGTTTTCTCATATTGCTAAAGGCCACTACGCGCAAGCGAATTATTGAATAAAATTGAACCATATGTAAGTTCCGAAATTACCTTTTCTCTCTCTCTCTCTCTCTCTCTCTCTCTCTCTCTCTCTCTCTCTCTCTCTCTCTCTTAGTCCCGAAATGACCTAGTTGTGTCGAGTGGACGTTAAACCCCATTTCTCTCTCTCTCTCTCTCTCTCTCTCTCTCTCTCTCTCTCTCTCTCTCTCTCTCTCTCTCTCTCCCAAAAACAAAACATCCGAGAGTATAAACAACGAAATTATCATTTAGCACGCAGAGAACTATCTGCATCGAGAAAAGATCTCTGTGCTGAATGGCCGTCATATTCAAGACGTAGAATACTATTTTATGATGCTGCTCTAATCCAAAGACAATATAATCATTTTCAATTTCATTAAATGGACGCTAAATAAATGTACATGTAAATACTTCTCTAAATTATCGAAGTTTGGTGTTTTCGACTAAAATCGTCGATGTGGGAATTAACCTGTCGCTCAACTAGCTTCGTGCCTGATGCGAAGTTTCGTATACAGGGAGATAGAGTTAGCCAAGAAATTAATATACTTGCATGTTTACATTACATAGGTAATGAAACAGGAGACTTGCTATTAATCATGACATAAATATGTTCTGGAATTCTGGCAATGGATGGATGCTGTAGAACTAATCTATCTGTTATTAACACCATTGAATGAGTGAAGGGTTACGGCAGAGCCACACTAACAAAAGTCTGAAACATGCATTATGCAAAAGATAAATCTGTCTATTGTAGGTCTTTCTTTAAAGATACATTATGGGAGATAAGAAAAAGAGTTGGCAGTTCTCAATATAATAGTTAAAAACTAGCTCATATAAAGGCAATTTGCAGAAAAGTTCAGTCAAATTGACCCAATATTAGCTTAGAACCAAACGATTGAAATTTCCGCTTAGCCTCGGTCATTATTATTAAAGTCGGTAAGACAAAACCAGTAGTCTAGGTTATCCATTTTTAGTGGTATCGAACTACAATCCAACAAAAATCTCATGCTAGCCGCGACGGCGAGAGTTGATTATGGTCTGAATAGGTTAATTACTGTCTAATTAATAGTTTTTACAAAATTACAGGCCTAAAGAAAGACCTGCAATAGGCAAATTTTTCTCTTGTATAATGCATGTTTAAGCCTGAAATGTTATCTAAATCATTAATAGGCAATAACCGACTCTCGATGTCATCGATAGCCTGTGATATTTACTGGATTCAGATCCGATTTGCTGCTCAACTTTCATTCATGATTTAATCATGAAATGGATAATCGAGACTACGTTTTTATCGTACCGACTTACGTAATGATGATCGAGGCTAGGCCGAATATTCAATAGCTAAATTCTCGTTTCAGGGTGAATTAATTTGACTGACATTTTCAGCAAATTCCCGTTACATTATCTTTTTTTGAACTATTATAGTGAGAACTGTCAGCTCTTTATCTTATCTTCTATAATGTATCTTTAAGGGTTATGAAACACGGAGCATTTATCAGCAATGACAGAAATATGTTCTGGAATTCAGATAATGGATAAGTAATCTATTACTTAACACTAACTTAATATGAGTTGAGGCAGGGTCACAACAGCAAAAGTCTTAACGACAACAACGATGCGTTAGGTAACAGCTAAATCAGTATTCTCTCGGTTTCGAATTCCAGAAAATAAACAATGCAATTATGCAGTGGTGTTCAAGGTGGAAGGGGGGCCTGTTACGTGTACGTGTACTGTCCCGAAATGACTTAGTTTGTGACCGAGACTATACTGAATCATTTTTGGATTGGTATTTTTAGAGATTGAACATTCACAATATTGCAGGTTGCAACCGATTCTACACTCTGATTAAAACACAGATCTTATTTCGTTTCGGTTTTTTGGTTCAAAATATCGTTTTACTCGTGTTTACTACACTAGTATCTAGAAGAGTTGTTATTATTGACGTGTTCAGAGGTATTAACCAATGAAACGGTCTGTTACGGCGAGCTTTAGGCGTGTTTTGCTAATTCTTTATCACTAAAATCACGCATAAGGTCTTTAAGTAAGATTGAGCTATTCGAAGATTTTACACTTTCGATTTTTATTCTGTTAAATTGCCGCTTTTAAAAGCAGCATTTATCATCATTTATGAACAAAATTTGACCTATAAAGTGTGATTGAGAAGAGTTCAATCTCTACGCCCAGCATTATAGACTTTTGGTTTTTGTTCTGGAATATAATCGCTTTTAATGGCGCCATTTATCAGCTGAACAGAAATAGGTCAATATAATTTCTTTTCCTGACAAACGTAAAGAATCATTCTAAAGTAGTTAGTATTTATAATGAATTAAAGGATGACAATCTATATCAATTATATGTTTTTCTGTGAGAGTTATTGGAACTAGGAGTATCTGATACATAATTAAACTAACAGTTCATCTATTGTTTAAAAGGTTAATATCGATGGTCACGAAATCCTAATAGTCATTTGTTGTTAAAGGGGCAGTCACGCGAAAACAAAAAAGCTGAATTTGTGACAATCAAGTTGACGGGGATCCAAAGTGTTTAACGTTCAAAGGATAACTAGGTCCATTTACGACAAGGGGGGGGGGGGTGTTCACAAAGGATAGCTACGTCCATTTGGGACAAGGGGTGTTTAACGTTCACAAATGATAACTGGGTCCATTTAGGACAAGCGATGTTTAACGTCCACTCAACACAAATGGGTTTGTTTGGGACAAATATATTTAAGTTAAGACGCTCAAAATAAAAGATGTCATTTCGGGACTTCCATGTGCATGTTTTTTATTTCAATAAATTACTTGCCCACACGGGCTTGCAGCTGTATAACATAAGGTGCTGGAAAACGGAGATAAACCCCGACTCTAAAAACATGCATCGATGACTAAAATATAGTAATTCTATATTCGATATTTCACTTATTCGTGGGGCTCTTAAACAGAAGCTGCAACATCGATAATCGATAAAAGAAGGTGGGAAATCGATCATCGATAACAGACGGTTGTTAATCGATAACGCACACTATAGATCGGCGAGTTTTTCACTATCGGCATCCGAAAACCCTATGTCGTCGCGTAGTGTGCATTAGGTTTTAGGCAGGCAACCCAATATTTGGCTTCATTGATTTTAATGGAAAGGACAGGCTTCCAGGGCTCACAAAAAGGGGCCCATCATAATAATTGGTATGATTAAGGATTTTGTAATCAGAAGATCTAGAAATATTCGATTTTTATATCAACGCATTTAAGTTTTGCATCATTTATTTTACGGTTTAATAGCATTTTACTTTTGAACTACAAATAATGTTTTCTAGAGTTCCTATCCTTGGCCATGTTCATAATCTGACTAAAGCACAGATTCCATTTCGTTTAATTTTTTATTCTTCAAAATTTCGTTTTATTTCTCAGTACTACTAGGAAGAGTTGTTACATAACAGGCGCCCTGGATGGCGTGCGGGATTAGCCAATGTAACCATCTTCTTGGCGCGCCATGACGGAACTGTTAGTAAATCACTAGAAACGTCAACGCTGGTTGATTAATCAACATCTGACGTCATAGGGCCGAAAGCCGTCCGTGCGACCCCTGACGCGAACCTCCAGTACAACTGGTCAGATGTTTATGTAGTGAAGGCCATCGAAAATATAAAAAAACGAAACGAAATATAGATCTGTATTTTAGTCAGACTGGTCATATTCACAAAAACTTAAATATTTGAATGAATCGGACTACTAATTGGTGAAAAGCTAGCATTTTAACTAACAATCAATAAAATAGGTAGTTGGAGTTTTGGATAATTAGGCCCTCAATGTCCAGTCTTGTGTGACTGCCCCTTTAACATTGTAATGAAATGGCTGTCTTCCTAGTTTTAAGTTTTTATGATGTTCATTAATTGGCGAGTGTGTCTCCTTAACATATTTCAAATACAATAACCTGTTTTCTTTCAGAAATATAAATTGGTGGGAGTGGGGGGGGGGCTTGTCTATTCTCGAGGTATCAGTCCTAACCTGATGTTCAGTTTTGGTTGGGGGGCAGTTTTGGGTGGTGCTAATCTGGGGGTCGTGTGTTCGATCCATGCATTGGCCGAGAAAGTTCGTCCAGATTTTCCATCGTAGTTCCCGCTTGTCAGTGATGACAAGAACAGCTGTCTAGTCGTTCGGATGGGACGAAAACCGAGGCCGCGTGTACACATTGGCGTGTACGTAAAAGATCCCTTGACAGCTGAGATTCGATATAAGAGTAGCCCGGACAACATTTCCCTCATAGCACACTATAAGGCGTATGCCCGTCTTTATTAGCCCAGTTCGGAGCAGAACAGTAGGACGTTAAACCATATTTCATTTCATTTCATTCCGAGTGACGGTACCTTTAATACTCATAATCGGTTTCAGAGTACAGTATATACGCTACATACTAAAGCAGTTATAACCACCCAACAACTTCGAATTAGGTGTTAGGAAACGAGATCAAAAGTCATTTGTACGTATATAGTAAAATCCATGACCTCTTCAGGGATTTTCTTAACGTGACACCTAATTTCATTATTGGTAGAAAACACATAAATCCTCTAAGAAAAGATGTAATTTGGCATTTTTTTATTCGTTGTTAATTGAATTTCTATTGGTCGTTTTTCTCTCTGGCGATTGTTACTTGAATTTTTATTGGTCCTGGTGATTGTTGGTGTTTCTCCACCATCGTTATTGTTTCAATGTAAATTGCTTTTCTCTTTCCTTCAGGGGGAGATTGGTAATTGTTTCTCATTATTTATTCAAAGGTTGAACGTATTCCTCGTGTTCCATGGCTTAATAATCGTAGATACCTCAATATTAATCTCCTAGAGTTCTATTTTATGGTCATTCTACACACACAGATCCTTCTATGTCCATATATAAAAATAATGTAGAGGTAATTTTCACCTGTTTCACATTTTTTTGCCTTTTGCTATTGTTAGTTATATGTTTTATTATGTGTTATTATATCCGTCTCCTCTGGTGCTGTCTTTTTTATATAAACAATATTTCATTCAGGATATCTGAATGGGATTGGGAAACAGGCTTAGCCTATGTTAAACCCCTCTCCCTGGTGCTACCATCTTTTGCATCATAATTTCATTCTGATTATTTTATACTCCCATTCATCCCATTTCTCTCTCTTTATCTCTTCTTCCCGAAATGGCCGCCATAACCAAACAGAAGTACATTGTTTTGTAATACGGTTCTCAGGCGCGGATACAGAGGGGGGCGCACCCAGCGCACGCCCCCACTATTTTTTTGGTGGCGAACAATTTTTAGCACCATATATTCTCGCGGGAAAGGAGAACAAATATAGTTTAGGTTGGAAATCGTACTTTACAGTACAAGTATGAAATTAGTCCTTGTGGGCATTTTAGTCCAATCAAAAATCACAGGCCGGGCTTCGCACTCCCAAGTGGGTGCAGCACGCCCCCCCTTTCTGAAAATCCTGGATCCGCCCCTGGTTCTACTTTATTTCACATCTGTCATTCACACAAAGACTAAATAAAAAAAATTCAGTTTTATTAAATGGAAGCAGAATAATTACTTTAAAGCCCCAATAACACTCTTGTTGTAACTGAATAATATGTCCCAATCTTCATTCTGGTCAACAAATCGTATTATTTTACAATATTCAAATTAATTGATGATATAAATTTCATCTTAACACACCTACTTTAAAAAAATGGAAAAATTCAACCAATTGATTTGAAAAGTCTAACGTAAACCTTTTCAAATGTGACTTGGATTTTAAAATATTTTCGAACCCTCTGGACAAGTAAAATAGGTTGTAATGGATAATTTACACAACAGGTAGGACACTTAAACATCTAGTGCTTAGAATAAGGGTATTATTTATTTTCTGGAGCTTCCAAGCCAGCAAGAATGTTATTGTCCCTTTAACAAACTTGTCAAAGTGTACTAAATGGTTTCGACTAAATTCGTCGATTGACGACTGAACATGTCGGTCAACTAGCTTAGTGTCTGTCCTCTAGTGGAGAGCTAACTGTAGACAGAAAGCCCGAGTTTAGTATGTTTTATGGGTTGGGGGGAACACGTTTTCAGTAAGAAGTCACGGGAAATTCAGTTAGGTGATACACTCACGGTGAGGGCCAAGATTCGATCGTCTTTATTACCGCGATTGTACACTCCCAGTGAGGTTTGATCGTTTCTATTACCACGATTGTACACTCAAAGTGGGGTACGATCGTTTCTACTACCGCGATTGTACACTCACAGTGAGTTTCGATCGTCTTTATTACCGCGATTGTACACTCACAGTGGGGTTCGATCGTCTTTATAACCGCGATTGTACACTCACTGTGAAGTTCGATCGTTTCCATTACCGCGATTGTACACTCAAAGTAAGGTTCGATCGTTTCTATTACCGCGATTGTAGACTCACAGTTGGGTTTGATCGTCTTTATTACCGCGATTGTACACTCACAGTGGGTTTCGATCGTCTTTATTACCGCGATTGTACACTCACAGTGAGGTTCGATCGACTTTATTACCGCGATTGTACACTCACAGTGGGGTTCGATCGACTTTATTACCGCGATTGTACACTCACAGTGGGATTCGATCGACTTTATTACCGCGATTGTACACACAAAGTGAGGTTCGATCGCTCTAGTGCTGCGATTGACGTAGAAAAGTTGGAGAAACACGTCTTCAGTAGGAAATCACGGGGAATTTATTGTGTAAGGTGATTGTTTAAGATTTGATCATCTTTATTACCGTAGTTGGTGTAGAAAGTTGGACTTTCAAATTTAATGAAGCATTATCTGAGAGTTAAATCTGTCTATTGCAAGTCTTTTAGCTTTAAATATTATATAAATCGTTTCGTGTTGTCGTGGTATCGATAAGACACTTGTGGGCTACGTGGCAAGGAGCTGTGTCGTCGGCCTAACAATGCGCGCTTTATTCCTTCTGTTAAAGATCCTTGAATTAATCAAATAAGATCACAAGGTCAAGGTCTGTGATTGAGTCAAATGACATGGTTTCGATTCCAAACCTTTGCGTAACAAGGAGTAGCATCGCTCACCAACACCGTGAGATCGTTTTATGGGTCCTCCGGAGTCTCTCTCTCTCTCTCTCTCTCTCTCTCTCTCTCTCTCTCTCTCTCTCTCTCAATACAGATACATAATCTATAAATAGCTACGAGATATCTTATATAACAGATGATAGATACATCAGTTACTTACGAGTTGTATATCTAATCTAATAATATAGTCTATTAGTATATATATACTTCTTTCTCTTACTCTAACATTCCTGGCTTCAAATTTACCATTATATCTTAACTGTCGACACCACATAGATCACTATACAGTCTTTAACGTCATCCAAATTTGGACAAAATCCAACGGGATAAACGGTTTAATTAATTACACATAATTACACAATGATTTGGAATATAAGTTACTTGAATGTTTAGTTCATAGGTCAAATTTACCATAACATTACTCGGTTTATTAGCGTCTGTTCCCATTTACGTGACTAAGTGGGTAAGACGCTGACTCGCTAGCCTGGGGGTCGGGTGTTCGATCTCTGCATTGGCCGAGAAAGTTCATCTCGATTTTCCGGCGTGGTTTCCCTTGTCAGTGATGCAGAATGGAGGGCCTTACAAGGACAGCTGTCTAGTCGTTCGGATGGGACGAAAAACCGAGGTCCCGTGTAGACATTGGAGTGCACGTAAAAGATCCCTTGGCAGTTGGAATTCGATATTAGAGTAGGCCGTAGCGCCGCTGCCCGGGCAAAATTACCCTCATAGCACACTGTATGGCGTATGCCCGTCTTCCATTAACCCAGGTTAGGTGCAGAAGAGTAGGACGTTAAACCCGTTTCATTTTATTTCTGTTTTCATTTCAGTGGTAATCTAACCTCTGCCACTAGGTGCATTATGTTTACAGATGGATTGGAATTGAAAATAAACTGAAATGAAATGAAATAAAATGTTGTTTAACGACCTACTTTTCTGCACTATTAAGGCTATACTGGAAATGGGTATACGCCTTGCAGTGTGGTGTGAGAGAAGCTTCACCCGGACAGCGAAGTTTATGCCTGCGCTAAATCGAATTTTAAAGGGACTATCGCGATTTTAACAGAGATTCAGAAATGAAAATCCGTGTACATATTGGTAGATGATTTTAAGGGATTTCAGCACAGAATAAAAACAGTTTTATTCTCAAAAATATAACTGAGATTGGCACTTTGGGTACCAAGGTACACACGGGGCATTTTCTGTTCCATCCAAGCAACTAGGCGCTGTTCTTTGTCAACTCCATCGTCTGCAAAACTTAGCCAGTACCTTGATAGACCTCCGGAACTTCTGGTAAAAGGACCAACGCCTAACTCATTGAGTTCCCGCTGCTTCCATTTTACGATGACGTGACATTGCTTAAACGTTATACTTTTTTTCACCAACTGAGCACGTTAATTAATCCATGGCAGTTGGAATTCAATTGATACCTGGGCCAAATTTTACCCATAGCACAGTACTTGTTCCTTGGACAATTGTGCACCGATTGACAGAAGTCACAATTCCATGATGGATGCAATGGCCCTATGCTCTGTTCCTGTTCTATAGTGCATTCGTACATGATAAAATATTTTTCTATATAATAACGTTTTCGTCCGGTAGATTTAATTCGCCTGGTGTACGTGACAAGAAGTAGGGTCGCTTGTCCAGCTTCGTGGGGTTTCTCTGCGTCCTCCGGTTTATTCCCACTGCTAAAGACCCTCACGTGCAAGCGTATTATTGAAATAAAATTGAACTATATGTTAATTGTGTCAAGTGGACGTTTTGGTCTTTTAGTGCGCGAAACCATGGGTAAACCAATAGAAACGTCAACGCTGATTGATTAATCAATGCCTGATGTCAAAGGATCAAAAACCGCTCGTTTGACCCGACGTGAACTACCACTATTACTTGTTAGATCTCCACGTAGCGCAGGCCATCGAAAGTATAAAAAAAACGAAACGAAATATAGAACTGTATTTTAATCACATTGCCAAGAAAACTGATCATATAACAAAAAAAGAATCGCAGCAGAAACGAAGCTTTGACTAAAACACAGTAATTGTTTTCATGGATCTTCGTTCCTTAGTTTAATGGCTCCAATTACTAAATGCTGTTTGAACTGTATATTTATGACTTTTTTTGGACTCGGTTCCGTGGTCCAAGGTAATTAAGAAAATGATAGAAACGAGGTGTAGGCTTTACTCTGAAATTAAATAATTACTGTCCGTGTATTTATTCTTTGTCCTAGTGTTTAGCGTCATTCAAATAAAACAAAGATCAATTGGTTCATAAAAAACGAGGAAATGGTAGAAAGGAAGTATTGAGATTCATTTAAAATTATATACCATTGATCCTAAAAAAATACCGTTCCTTTACTTTAGAAAAAACCCCTATAAGTTCTCGGTAATTGGAAACGCATTTAAAGTAAACAAATAGTTGGTATTTTTTCATAGAATGTTGGTTATTTGAGCTGATGCATTAAATTATTAAATACGGTCGTAGAATTTGCATTAAAGGGAATATCCCGAGTTTAAAAAAGTCTCAGAAATAACAGTTCGTGTACATATGAAATTTAAGCCCCATAATACAGATGATTGGTATTTTTTACCTTGTCTCAAAATTTCAGCTCAAAATTCAATTTTGATTCTACAAGAACAATCTTAAGGGATATTTACAGTTTAAAAGTTGCATGTAAAAGTATACACAACCGTACATGCATCTAAAAACATCTTATATAAAAGCATATTTTTTGATCGGTATATCGATACAAATATTTCTATTTTTAGTTTCGTTAAAAAATTATCCTGTGATAAGTATTAATTAAGTTAATATGTGTGTTAGTACGAGCAAACCAGTCGGCCATCCAACACTGTGATGAGGTATTAACACTAAACAGATGATTTTATGCATGATTTGATATACATGTATATTGCCTACATCTGTATAGATAACAGACATTAACAGCTGTCAATGCATGGCAATTTTTTCGAGAAAATGAATTGTTTGGGGAATTTATCGTTCATTTTTAAGTAAGAGTTTATTTTAAAATTTATGGACATGAAATAAAATGGTATTTACTCTTCTGCCACCAACTGGGCTAAAATTAATACGTGCATTGTCACGTAAACAAATCTTTAGCCCTTATTTTTGGAACCCCTTTAATATTGGGGTCACCTGGCTGCATGCTAGTTAGTCCCTATCTGTTTTATCCAATAACACTTGAAGAAAAAAAAAGCGAACACCGCAAGTAAAACGCTCCGAAAGTGTGCACAGTATGTCAATCAATATGTGTTATGGAAATATATCACCTATTTCTGTGTTTAGGTGTTAAAACCACTTGGAGATAAAACCTATTCTGACGGCCTATGAATATTTTACAAATTCAAAGTTATTGTCTCCAGAGAATCATCTATTGTGTCTTAACGAGAGAGAGGGAGAGAGAGAGAGAGAGAGAGAGAGAGAGAGAGAGAGTTTAACGTCCACTCGACACAAACTGTCATTTAGGGACAATTTGTGGTTCAATTTTATTTCAGTAATTCACTTTCAGAGAGAGAGAGAGAGAGAGAGAGAGGGGGGGGGGCACTCCCGGAGAACCCACAAACACGATCCCACGGCGTTGGCGAGTGAATCTAGTCCTTGTCACGCAAAGGCTTGGTTTCGAAAGCACGTCGTTTGACTCAATCACGGGCCTTGACCTTATGATCTTAAAGCACACGTAGCATTGTTTATTTTAAGAGGGACTAAGAAATTTCAAGGCTAACTTATGGTTCAATGTATGTCAGAAATTCGCTTGCTCGAGTAGGGGTCTTTAGTTGTGGTTGAGGTTCCACTCGACATTAACAAGGTAATTATTCGGGACTAACATATTGTTTAATTTGTGTCAGCAGAAATTGGCTTGCTCGTGTAGGGGTCTTTAGTTGTGGTAGGTTCTTGTCACGTGAAGGTAGTGCAAGTTGAATGGCTTTTAAAATCAACTCTTTTTTTTCTGCAAATCAAATTCTAAAACATCTTCTTAAAGCGATAATTTCATATTTTCAAAGAAAGTCAAAACAATTATTTCTATGTCTTTTGCTCAATAGGTTGTGAACTCATTATTATACGATCATAAGCATTCTTTCCCACTCTTATACCTCCACAACACAGAAAATGATAACACAATTACCCCCTTTGTTTTTCTATTGCCCCCCATGCAATAGCTATCTTCAAACGTTGGAATTTGAAGTTGAAAATGACATTTTTGCCAATTTCTCAACTGACACTAGTGAATTATAAGATTAATAGGATTATTCTTTAACAAGATATAACTGTTTAAGGATACCATCTTTTTTAAGGCTTTATTGTAATTAATTTTAAAAATATTACTTAAAAATATGAAATTGAAGCTTTAAATGAAAGTGTGAAGTCATATGTAGACCTATACTACACGTGAACTTAATGGTCAGTCATCATGCACAGAGTTAAAGAAGGCGTTCGCATTACCAGTGTGAAACAGATTAACTCCTACTGAACAGGGGTCTCACGTGACCTTGCTTGGCATAATCCTTGTACACAAGGGTCTCTCATGACATTGCTTGGCCTGGTCGTATTTGACAGGGATCCCTTTGGACATTGGCCTGGTCGTATTTGACAGGGATCCCTCATGGCATTGTTTAATCTTGTCGTGTTTGATAGAAATCTCTCAGGATAATGCTTGAGGAATATGAATATACGACATAATTCATGCTTGTACAACCATAATTAGTCATTGCACAACCATAATTAGTTATTGTACAACCATTATAATTTAGTTCTTGTACAACCCCTATTAGTTTTTATACAACCATAATCAGTTCTAGTACAATTATAATTATTTCACGCACAGGTAAAATACTACTTGTGCAACCATATGTTGTTCTTGTACAACGTACAACCACATTTCGTTCTTGCACAACCACATTTCGTTCTTGTACAACCACATTTCGTTCTTATACAACCATATATAAGGCTGGATTAAAGGTGGGTTGTAGCCACGGGCCCCAATATTAAAGGGATCCCCAATTTAATTCCCCATTTATTATATATGTTGTATATCTTTGTACCAGATACATTTATTGAGTTTAATGGAGCTAAATCGCTAATATTTTGGACCTAGAAATTGACACAAATGGGTAACACCGTATATAATAATGTAATATATATGAATGTATATAAACTGATTTACATTCAATCATTTCTATTTTACTGTAATTGCTAATCAGTAATGTTCGGTGAAATTCGCCAGAAGTCTCAATCGAATGACAATCTCTAGCATCTGGTTATTCGAGTCCCTTGTTACAATGGTAAAATGTTTATTTTGACTTAAATATTGGATATCAGAAGCCCATCAATGTTGATTTAAATTGACAAATAATTCGTGATTTCAATGTCGAAGACTTTAAATGATATTATGTTAGAACTCAGCTACTTTAAGTGCGACGGTGAAAAGGGCCCAGCGGCATAATCAGGTAGGTGCATCATCATATAGATTTGTTAATATATCATTTTTATACGGGTGTTTGCTGGTCGCATGGTTTATGTGGGTGCGTTGTATCAATAAGTCTTTTATGATCCAAGTGGCTTGATTTCGATTCCCTGTTTCTCCGTGAAAAGGCGTATGGTCGCCTTTCAACTTCGTAGGTTTTCTCCGGGTCTTCCCACTGCTAATAACCCCTACGCACAAGCGAATAATTGAAATAAGATTGAACCATAGCCATAGGTTAATCCCGAAATAACCTAATTTGTATCGAGTGGGCGTCAAACCCTCTTTTTCTCATTTTTTACAGCCTTATTCTTGTAAAAAAAATTTAAAGTGTTAACTAACGACTTCTTGGTTATACGAACGACTTGGTACACATCCAAACCCTGAACAAAAGGTCCTCCTAACGATATAGTAATATATGCACTAACGATATAATAATAATTAATAAAATATGCAGTAACAGTATAATGATAATGGAGCTATTAACTATAATAACCTTGCCATTTATAACTCTCTGCATGTTGTAAAATGGTTTTACTTCAATGGGAGCCACCTATAGGTCCCATGTTTGATTCCGGTGTTAGCCTAAAAAGTTCATTTGAATTTCCCCCTTTGCAAGAGACAATGTACATAGTCGTTCGGGTGGTACAATAAACCGAGATCCCTTGTACTCTTTGGCGTGCATGTAAACTAACCCCTGTCTGTGTGCAGTGCGGTATAAGAGTCTGCCGTAGTGCGGCTGTTCAGGCCAAATCTTTACTGTAGGGCCGTTATGTCCATCTTTAATAGCCCAGCAGGCGTAGAACAGTGGGACGTTAAACTACATTTGATCTGGATTGCACCCGAACACCCTGGTTGGTTTTATCTCATTTCACCGGTATCGCATAATTTACTGCGCGATTAAACTCAGGAGTCGAAACAGATTATGGACAATTCAACCAGAAAGCTATAAATACGCTGCCATTTAGAACTTTTGGAATGTTTGTTCTACGTTATATCATATATAGCATCTTTATTTTCGACTTGTGGATAATTATACGTTCATTGTGCATATAATATTGAAAATTAACTCACCGTAGAACCTTGTAGACAACTGCTACATCCTAGAATGGCAGCGAGGAGGAGTTTATAAAACATGTGCATTTTAAAAGCCTAGGAGAATCGGCTTATCATTTCACTGAACCGATATTAAATACTGATAAACTATGAAGCTTAGTTACGGACAGGTAGCAGGCGGCTATTTCTATCTATCTTCACCGTTTCTCCCTCTTCACGTCTGCTGATGATTTGCGCGTGCCCCGTTTCGTGGATCGTGTATCGTATTACTAAAAGTATGTTCTACTACCAGTGTTCTCTCTCAGATACTGTGGCTTTACTATAATCAGGTTTAGCTACCAGTCAACACAGTTTCTTCTTAGTATTTTAGTCACAGAAAGCCATAACCACTGGGGATATTAGGATTAGTCAGATACGATAATATATAATTATTGTGTAGAAACAAGTTTTTCAGAGCAGCATGCTAATACACAATAGGAATACTTAATAACTATTTGTAATATTATTAGGAGAGAGAGAGATGGGGGGGGGGGATATTAATGTCCGAATTGATATCTGACTAATCTTTTCAGTCTTTTATAAATATGCGTTCTTGGTATGTCTTGATATGTCCAATGTTCAATTTAACATTTCTTATCCGAGAGAGAGAGAGAGAGAGAGAGAGAGAGAGGGATGGACAAATGGGGTTTAACGTCCACTTGACACAAACTATAGGTCATTTCGGGACCAACATATCGTTCAACTTTATTTCAACAATTCGCTGGCGCACCGAGTTCTATAGCAGTGAGAGGAAACCGGAGGACAGGTTGGACAGGCGACCCTACTCCTTCGCACGTACAACCGGGGATCGAAACCGCACCAGTTAACTCATGCAATGACAGGCCATATGATACAGCGCACACACGCTAACCATTCCGCCATCCCCTCACCCCAACTCCTTACGCACAAGGAACCTATTAAAATATAAAATTGAACGACATGTTAGTTTGCGTCGAGTGAGTGTTAACACTCCTTCTCTCTATGTCTCTCTGTATATGTCTGTCTGTCTGTCTCTCTCTCTCTCTCTCTCTCTCTGTCTGTATGTCTGTCTCTCGCTCTCTCCCTTCCACTGTCTCCTTCAAAAGTACAATTAATTTTAAAAATTTATCTGAGATATCGCGGTTCGTGTAAGAATAACTGACAACACCCATGAGAGCAGCCATTATAACAGTACTAACACATCATGGTATCTAACACGGGTATCCAACCAGTAGAGTCATTAACTTGCATGTCGCCAACTCTGACAATGTTCCTGTTCCCCTGAGGCAATACCGTCACCTCATTCAACTGTCGTTTGCATTATTTCATATGTTTTATCAGAAGAATTCTGGTGGGAATAACGAAGACAAGTACGTTTATCACCTCTATCCCCCCTAAACTCGATTATAAATTGTTTCCATGGTAACGGTTTAGTATTCATACTATGTGAAATAACAATTATTCTTAAGTGCTAAAAATTAAAAAAACAAAGACATTGAAGTGTACATTATCAGGAAAAAACAGCAACGACAAATAAATGGAAATTATTGGCAAACCGATCCCAATAGTCAGTTTTTAAGGGACAAAAACACTCTTGCTGGCTTGGCAGCCCCAGAAAATAAATAATAGTCTTATTCTAAGTACTAGATGTTTAAGTGTCCTACCTGTTGTGTAAATTATCCATTACGACCTAGTTTACTTGTCCAGAGGGTTCGAAAATATTTTAAATCAAAGTCACATTTGAAAAGGTTTAAGTTAGACTTTTCAAATCAATTAGTTGAATTTTTCCAATTTTTTAAAGTAGGTATGTTAAGATGAAATTTGTATCATCAATTAATTGGAATATTGTAAAATAATACAATTTGTTGGCCAGAATGAAGATTGGGATATATTATTTAGTTACAACAAGAGTGTTATTGGGGCTTTAATGTATTTCGGGAGGAATTAAAATTACATGTAAACGAATCATAAAAGTAGGCAAAATCCCCCCACCCCCCAGATATTGGTAATTCTATATAAGGGTATACAGTCGTAGTGCCGCTATTTGGGCACAATTTCCCTGTATAGCGTTTGTCCGTGTTCATTAGCCCAGTCGGGTTAGAACTGTAGGACGTTAATACCCCATGTTGGAGAATAGCAGTCTCGGTTGTCATTGCTACCGTTGTTACGATAGCGAACAGTCTCGATTATCCATCATTAATTGCTAATTATGTTTAAATCCGTTGAAAATCTAGATGGCTTCGAGAGATGATTCTGGTCTTGGAAAGTTAATAAATGTCTAATTAATAATTTATATAACAATTAAGGACTAAAGGAATCTTTAAGTTCATCATATCTTTGCAAATATCGACTACGAAATTGAAACATTTAAAGGAGATAAATCTCTATTCTTTGGCTCCTAGAAATGGACACAGATGGCCGAAATGGGCGGCAAGGCATATAATAATGTAATATGAATGTATATAAACTGATTTATCACCCAATATCTTATTTGACAGTAGATATCGCTTGTATGATAAATTACATAATCTACTGCGATATCTCCTTAGGAGATATCGCTTTACATGAATTTGATTGGTCAATCAAAAAGGAACTACTTTCTTTTATTTTAAAGAAACCACTTATTTTAAATAAAAAGTGACTTTTTTTTTGTTAAAAAGAAACTGTTTTTATTTAATTGACTTTGAAGGAAATACTGGGTCAATATATAGGACTTTGCATTAGCTAAACTGCAGTCAAAAAACTGATTTATCACTACGCAGTAATGAAATTAGGTCCAGTAAAGGTGAAATCTGTACCAAAGAATTATATTTATTTATTTCTGCATGTAAGAAAGGATTGGGTGATAAACAAAATCTCCAACTCTGCCGAGTTTTTTTTAACTTATCAACGAGTGTTGATATTTTTTGATATCAAAAAACACTCGTAGGAGATTCTCTATTTACATTCAATCATTTCTGCTTTTACAGTAATTTTTCGCGAAAAATTCGAGTCTACACCGGCAGTATTCTCCTAAATGGAATATGTTTAGTCTCGTCCATCGAGTCGCTTCATACAACTGGCGCTCGAAAGTAAATCTGGCACGCTATTCGTTGTCAATTTTAAAATGTTTATTTTGTCTTAAATATTGGATATCAGAAGCCCATCTTTTCACGGTAAGATAACAACATCAATGTTGGTTTAAATTGACCAATAAGTCGTGTTTGCAATGTCAAAGACTGTGGATGATATCGAGTTAAAGACTAGGCTACTTTAATGACTTCTATTCCTATTCGAGATTCTACCTTCACGATAGTATAGTTTGCAGTGGATTCATTTTCCAACCAGTAACATTGGCCAATAAAGTTCATCCCGATTTTCCGGCGTGGTTTCCTCTTGTCAGTGATGCAGAACGGAGGGCCTGACAAGAACAGCTGCCTTGTCGTTCGGATGGGACGAAAAACCGAGGTCCCGTGTACACATTGGCGTGCACGTAAAAGATCCCTTGGCAGTTGGAATTCGATATAAGAGCAGGCCGTAGCGCCGCTGCCCGGGCAAAATTTCCCTCATAGCACACTGTATGGCGTATGCCCGTCTTCCATTAGCCCAGGTCAGGTGCATAAGAGTAGGACGTTAAACCCCATTTCATTTCTCTCAATAATAATTGCTGTTTTGGTAGCCCACCAATTCATGTTTGAGAAATGGGGCTTGTCAAATTCAAGAGAGAAACTAGGTCATTTCGGGACTAACATATGGTTTAATTTTATTTCAATAATTCGCTTGGGCGTAGGGGTCTTTAGCAGTGGGAGGAAACCGGAGTACCCGCGGAAAACCCACGAGGTTGGACAGGAGACTCTACTCCTTGCCACGTACAACCGGGGATTCGAAACCACGCCAGTTGACTCAATGTCAAATTCCAGTATTTAGTAGACCATACTATAGCATGTATTAAGTCCTGCAAACAGTGGACGTGGTATGTTTTTTTTTATAAATTAATAACAATATTGCTGTGATCTGTTTGAATGTTTGATACTTTTGAAAAAGATAAATGTGAAATTAATTAATAGGAGTCATCTATTTATTTGGGGATTTCGACGAGGGCGTCAGTCCCATTGTTGGCTTACATTATTAATAAAGGTCTTTAGCAGTGAGAGGAAACCAGAGAAACCCCAAAAGGTCACAAACAAGCCTGGGATTGAAGCTTGTTTTAGTGATTTTACTTATAAGTTTTTGTGAAACCGGGGCCAGGTCTCTCAAGACGACCATGTGGTTAACTGATTTAAATAAGTCTGATCTACCGTTTTCCAACAGGTGCGGAGGTGATATCAACGATCTGAAATAGTATTCACTCCAAGTGCATGTTCAGTACTGTGTAGTTGATTTAAGTTTCCTTCGGAACTTTCATTTTATTAAGAGAGAAGATGATTGCATAGGCTTGGTCATTATTTGTTTAAAGGGCTAATCCCTATAATTTTTGGAAGAATATAACTGCTTAATGTTGTGTTAAAATCCCTTAAAATCCCCTACCAAAGGGCCGAGCAACTAACTCAGTATTGTATTACGTTTTCAAACAACTTAAACCCGTCAGTCTTCTTCTGGAAATTGAGACCGGTGTTCCAAGCTGTATTACGCAGTGTCTACGTTAAACCAGGCATTCTTTTAAATTAAAATAATGCGAAGTTGAAATTTACCTTTCGCTATCAAGTACAACACATGGGCCATTCGCTATATAGACCTCTCAAGGAATGTGAATCGATAATCAGGTCAACAACGAAAAAATTGACCCGAAATCTTGAAAGGGTTACGTGTCCGGATAAGCAGTTTTGGCGTTCACGTCCAAACAACTCGTTACTTTGAGCCGAGATTTTTAGACAAGGTCAATACACCATTCTCCTATCATATCGGCGTTTAACTTTCACATGTACTCAGACTTTTATTTTTGAGACTCTGTTCAAATCGGGACTATCCCTTTAACAGGCTGTAATGTTTCCAGCATTTTGGTCGCACCTTATCAGTTATGCAGGACAGGGGGGGGGGGGCTTGCAATGTTGCAATGAACAAACGTGTAGTCGTTGGGATTGGACGAAATACCAGGATCCTGTGTTTCCATCGGCGTGCACGTGAAAGAATCCCTGACCTTTGGAACTCTGTGTGAGTAGACTGTAGTGCCGCTGCCCGGGCAAAATTTCCCTCATAACACACTGTATGGAGAATGACCATCTTCATTAGCCCGGATAGTGGGCATCTGGTTTGAAAAATTCAGATTCTTCTGGGCTTGTGCTAGGATTCCAACTTGGACATTCTATTCGCCAGTCCTGTGTCTTTAGCGCTTGACTACCGTCACCTCCAAGTCCACCCCCTTCGTTTTATCTTTAATAAAAGTCCAGTACCGGAATCATGATTTGGGTATGATAAGCTACTCTAGATCTTTGGGGTGCCCAACTGGTAGTACAGAAGGTACCGAACGGACCGAATTGAAATCGGGTGACGCGAAATTCAGTTCAGTCAGTCCCCAAAACAGAGTAGAATCGTGAGGTTATTAAGCATAACAAATGTCTCAGCTGCCATAGTTGGTCGATATATTTTCTTTGTAGCCAGAAATCACTGGATTGTCATACTATTTGTGGAACAGTCCAAGAGAAATAAGGGAAGTAACTCTTGATTCGTGATATCAGACCACAACTGTTTCTGCAAGGGAAGGTTTTGTCACCTCTGACCAAAAACCTTCCGTCGGGTTTAAAAAAATAAAAATGTTTTCATATTAAATAATTTAAAGTCCTTCTATATAAGGATGTGGTTTATCTACAATGTTTGTTGTAAATTCACATACATTCATCAAGTTCTGGTCTTCATAAATTTATCATACACAAAATTGTTTTTTTTTTAATCACATAAACAATATTAAAAAATTTACCTAAATTTGGTTGCTATTTGTGGTTAGAATAGATATCCTATATAAGAATACTTGTTTGTTTATGAGTTGTTTCAAGGCAGAGATGATGACATTATGTAATACATTGAAACTACACAAGCTTATCATCAATAATTACGCAATGTATAGCTCTAGGTCTTTAAACAACTTAAATACAAATACATACTACCACAGGCGTGCATTTCTATGATTTCATCACAATACTTTAAGCCATTTTGTATATGATGATATCATCACAATACTTTCAGCCATTTATGTACAAACAACACACAATCGGTACAATATCATTAATTCAAGGATGATGTAACATCTGAATTTTAAGAGTTGAAATTGCACAAACTATTAAACAACTTAAAATACAGAAATTATCCCACACCTGCATTTCAATGAAATCATCACGCCAGTCCAACATTTCATCCAATATAAATAATGAATAACAACTTGAAATAATGGTATGCTTACATCAATGGATGATATCATATCTGTATTATAAGATTGAATACTTGACCTATGACCTTTAAACAATGTGTGGTTTTTATATCTTGAGATATGTTGAATCAGCATAAATAAAATACACAATAGTATATAGTATCTAGGATTTGACCATCTGCTATATTAGGATTTTAATTCTTAAAAAATGTCATGGTAACCAGTGGCATGCTGAGACGAAGGCAGAGTGGCGATAGCCCTAGGCATCCATATCAGGGGTGGGGGCATCCATGTCAGGGAACATCCAATCATGGAGTTTAATGATGATGAAGTTTAACGAAATTTTAAATTATTGCTGTTAACTTTGTTGTACAGGCGGCTCTAGTAAATTTGGATAAAAAGTTTACATCTGTTTTGACATAAAACGTCTTTGCCTCCTCGTACTTCTCAGTACTAGGACCCTATCCTGAAGCCTTCATGGAATCTAATCAAGGACTTGGCCACAGATCACCAAACCTCTGCCTGCCACCGACGGTTTAAAAATGTACAATTATTTGATAAAAATCTATCGAAGGACTATAAGGGGGGAAAGGGGGGAGGGGTAATTTTAATATCAATGTCAATTCTTATATACAAATAGATTCAGATTAATATAATATAATATATATATATATATAACATTTAATAAACACTGAAATGTAACACTATAACTTGGGTATCGTACAGGTTGGCCGTTTTAGCAAAATGAGTGAAGTACGTGAAAGTAGGAACCCCATTAGTTTGATGACTCTCAAGAAATTTGAACAACTTGCCTACAAATGGTTTGAAACAAAACATTAAAAAAAGAAACTCTTACTAATACAGCACACCACAATCTGATGAAAACACAGATCCTATTTTGTTTCGATTTTTATAGTTCAAAATTTCGCTATACTACACTAGGATCTGGAAGAGTTGTTATTTAATTTGTGTTCTGTTTGAAGTGACGGATTAGCCAATGAAATGGTCTGTTATGGCTAGCATTAGGCACGTGGGGCACAGAACTGTGGGTAAACCACTAGAAACATCAATTCTGATTGGTTAATCAAATGCCTGATGTCATAGTATCAAAAGCTGCTCGTATGACCCCTGATGCGACTTATTGCTACCACCAGTCAGATCTTCATGTAGTGTAGGCCATCGAAAGCATAAAAACCGCAACAAAATATTGATCTGGAGCCTGTTTCACAAAAGATAAAAACCAATTTATAATAATTTGATTGGATAATATTAGATTGGCTTTAGTGCTTAGCCAATCGAAATTGAAGTATCTACAAAAATTTGGATTTGATCTTTAGTTAAGATATTGCGAAACATGGCCCTATATTTTAATCCGATTGAGTGAATGATACCCAAGTTGTAGTGAAAGCAACAATTAATTTTACAAACAAGGTTCATCTTCTTGATAGGGTTATCACAAATGGCTTGACAACAATCTAGTTACACGACAAAAATACATTTCTACATTTTTCTTAATCGTTTGAGGAAGATTAACTTAATTATTTCAGTTTTTTTATTAAGAGAAATTATATTACAACAGTTGAGATGTAAAAAAAACTTCAAATTAGTACAGGGGTGTGTCCATTTCGTGAAATTTCAAGTAAGATAAAAATCAAATTTTAGTAATTCCATTGGATAATATTAGATTGATTTTAGTGCTTAGCCAATCAAAATTGAAGTAAGTACTAAAATTCGGATTTTATCTTAGCTAAGATTTTGAGAAACAGGGCCCAGGCTATCTTTTTGCTCCATATTTTCCAATCTTTTAAAATTCACACTTTAAATATATAATTCAGAGTACTTATACTTTGATGCACCGTTCCAAAATAACTTTTCATTTAATCCCTGGAGGCTCCCGCATAAGAAACTAATGTTTTAAAACAACTACTGCGTAAATCTATGGAGTTTATATTTGGTATAAAATGTGTAAGTTTTGAGTTAAATAAACAAAAAAATGATATGGATAGTTTAAGTATTATAACATAATATTGTTTAAAAATTTCATTGGTTGTTGAAGAAATCACATCAAACTCAAGTAACAAAAGTTTTCGATGTAGGCCATTAAGTATATTAACCTTTGTTTTAAAGATGTATTGCGCAAGAGTTAAATATGCGTATTGCACATCTTTCTTTCGGCTTCAAATCTTATACAAACTATGATTTAGACATTTCTTCTTCACATGACAAGCCGACAACCAACTCTCTAGACCATCAGATCGCCAAGGTTTAAATAATCTAGATTTTGTTTCCGATGACAAGTACCTAGACTTTGTTTCCATGACAATTAGAAAGGCAGAGAGAGAGAGATAGCGCTTAGGGTCTTTAGTAGTGGGAGGAAACCAGAGGACCCAGAGAAAACCCACAAGGTTAGACAGGCGACTCTACTCCTTGTCATGTTCAACGGCTACGATAATAAATGATAAATGATCTACGTAGCATCTTCAAACAGTCATAACTTCATCCAGAAAAAATCAATTCATATTTCTCAAAAAAGAGAGTAAAACTTATATCAAAGGACGATTTAGAATACATCAGTTTAAATAAAATATTAAAATTCAGACAAACTTTTGAAAATCAGATCATAAGAGCACTTTATATTTCAATTTACTCTTAAAAATTATACTAAAAAATTCATAAACTTAGGGAGGTATCTCTTAACAATACAAAATTTTAGCGGATTATTTACAATTATTAAATGCTGCTCTGAGAAAATGGACACGACTATAATCTAAATAAATGATTTTTTTTGTTCATATTGAAAGCTGAAATGTTGACAACACTAATAATAATTTTCAATACAGACTTTAAGTCAACCCTTTAGCACCCTGTTCATATAAATACTGAGTCCCCCAGTTACCTGATGAGAGAAAAGTGGTTTATCTGTACAATGAGTATAGTAGCTCAAATAGACACAGCTCGAACCTCCAGTCACACACATGTAGTACTAGTAGGATACCCAGGGGACTAATTCGCACAGGATTAAATTAGCCCAGGGCCAAAATTCACCTTGAGTCTAATTCACAAGTGGCTTAAATTTGAACAGGGTAAAATTAGCCCAGGGCCGAAATTCACCTTGAGCCAAATTCACAAGTGGCCTAAATTCTATGGCCTCAAAATTCAGGAAGTCATACTGGTTAATTTGATACAACATATGCAGGGCTGGAGTTCAGCCACGAAGCATGGTTCATCTGGGGCCCAGGTCAAATTTGCCTGGGGCCCCAAATACAGACAAATTCAATGGCCTAAAACATTCATGGTGCCATGCTAGTTAATTTGATACCATATGTGTTGGTGTCTATCGCATGACGATGCATGATGGGCAAACAGCCACAGAGACATCTTTGATTTGATTTATAAAGATCCACGACATAGGTTTTTGGAGGCGTGAGAGAGAGCTGCAGTTTCTGAGATGCATTGAGATTGGTAGCTTATTTGGGAAACCATTCAAAACTACTTTTCCCTAGAGTGACAGAGTCACATAAATAGCATCAGGTCGTTAAACTGTACACAGCTACAGTACAGTACTTATGTGACACAGGTTTACAGAGGTGTTAGAGAGCTGTAGTTTGGGAAATAGAGGTGCGAACGAGTTGTCAAAGTATTACAACACATACATGTACCTTGACTACATTAGCTGAATTTGTCATAAGATCTATTAAAATTAAGTGGATATCAAAATGGGACTGGTCGTGCATGCTCAATTAGCTTTTTTTAACCAGAATCAAAAGGACGTCTTCTTGTTTTGAAATTTGAAAATGCGGTGTCTTCTTGTTTTGAAAATGGTCAATCTTTGGTCTGTTTACACAACCTGACCCTATTTCGTTTCGTTTTGTATAGTTCAAAATTCTTGTCTCTACTACATTAGGATCTGGAAGAGTTGTTATATAACCAACGTTCTGGATGATGTGAGGGATTAGCTAATGTTACGGCGAGTTTGAGGCATGAGGTGCATGGAACTGTGGTTAACCCACTAGAAACATCAACGCTGATTGGTTAAAAGTTTGAATATTCAAATATTTGTAGGCAAAATGGAATAGAGAGAGAGAGAGAAATGGGTTTAAAGTCCACTCAACACAACCAGGTCATTTCGGGACTAACATATGGTTTCAACTTTATTTCAATAATTCGCTTGCGCGTAGGGGTCTTTAGGAGTGGGAGGAAACCGGAGGAAACCCACAAGGTTGAGAAGGCGCCCCTATCTCCATGCCACATACGCTCACACCAGGGCTCGAAACCACAGCCGCAAGCCAGAGGTGACCGGCCAGCTAGAGGTCGAAGCGCAAAATGGAATAAAATGGGGTTTAATGTCCTACTTTTCTGCATTGACTGGGCTAATGAAGATGAGCATTATATATCATATTGCAATTGTCAAGGGTTCTTTCACATGCATGCCAATGTGTACATGGGACCACAGTTTTTTTTACCCCATTTAAACAACGAAAAAGGCAGCTAATGCAGTCAAGGTGTATGATGTATGTTACCAACAGGCCTGGAAAATGCCAGACAAAATAACAGGCACCAGAGGTTTTGTGCCTGACAAAAGCCTGAATCTATGCCTGACTTTGTCTGTGACAGGTCTCTTATTTCCAGGCTTGAGTGACGAATTTTGATTTTGTGAAGATGTATTAACAATATTTACATAAACATGAAAAAAAAAGATAAATAATCCTAGTTCTCTTATGTACAACAAATTGCACTTGGTCTTTGTTTCGGGTAGCCAGGCACCGAATCAGGGCACTTGTTGCCCTTATAAGGAGAGGAAGGGAGACAATTGACAAAAAAGGAAGTAGTTCAAATATATAGGGTACCATGGCGACTACCACCGTCACCAATATCCAGCTCAAGATCTTCATGTAAGTGAGCTTGACTTAATGAGGAGGTTGCCATGGCAATATCAGGCATAACGTCACTTAATACACTATCACTGCTTCCTTCATTCTGAAAATAAAACAATAAAAATAAAAATCTTTAAAGCACATCCTATATTATTATCATGAAAGAAAGAACCTTTATATTGTCTCAAGGTATTGGATATTGCCGTTTTGAATTTCATTCTTCCAAATGGACTATTGAAGACACAATCCAGAGATGTCGTTTTTTGAGTTTTAACGTCTGCTTCCATTGAGGGTGATATCACAGACAAGTTTTCATATTTCCAATTTAATTAGCTCAGCCCAGAAGTGACAGGCCAGCTAGAGCTTGAAATACGACACTTAGGACCACTAGGCAATACCAACCCCCCACCCCAGAGAAATTTTGTCTGGACGGTGGCTTTTCCTCCTACTGTGACGGGTTGTACCAGATTGTTCATTGGTTGAGCACATAAATCATAGCACAAATAAAATAGCCCTTAACATCTATTAGAAACAAACCACATCATTTTGGGACCAACATATGGTTCAATTTGCTTGCGTGTAGAGGTCTTTATTCCTTTGAAGAAACCTGTGGACCCATCAATAACCCACAAGGTTGGATAGGAGACAATTCTCGTAACCACGCCACTTGACTAAAACAAAAATCTTTAAAACTGTGAATAGACTTACCTCCCCTGGACTGTATGAAGCAGACGGCGATAGAGAAGAAGTAGGACTATGTTTGACACGTATCGGTGAATGATGACGCTGATGATGCTGATGATGATGTTGATGATGGTGGTGATAATAACGATGTTGAATATATTGAGTGTTCTGTGGATAATAGTACTGACTATTCTGTAATACTTCCACCGTACTATCGGGTAATCCGAATTCACGAACAACTTTTAATTGTATATTAAACGTAACCATTCGTTTATCGGAACACGGTAACGAACAAGCTCTTTGTGCCAGTTTACTTTTGCGTAATTCTTGTTCTCTGTGCATCATCAATATCATTGTGCTTCGATCAGGCACTGAAAATAATCAAATTATATATTAAGTCACTTTACCCTAAAAATAAACAAATAAGTCAATTTACCCTAAAAATAAACACATAAATCAGGCACTGAAAATAAACATATTATATATATAAGTCGCTTTACCTTAAAAAAATAAACAAATCTGTCACTTTATGCTTGAGGAAATGAAATAGTCACTTTATGCTCGAGGAAATAAGCACATTGGAAATACAGTGTACTCTGTAACTTCCAGCATCAAGCAGGACCAAATAGAAATGGCGGATGTCGGCGAGTGGCGGTTTATCCAATAACAGGAAGTGAATGTGAATGGAATATTTGTAAAACAGAGTACAGTCCCTTGATCTACTTTCGTGTTCCCCATACGTCATGTACTTTCCCGATATGCACGAATGGGTACATGTACAATAAATAAATTAAAGTAACTACAGTTTGTGTTTTAATTTTTTATATATTTATTAACAATAACAATATTCATAGGCCTACATACATATAAACACAACAATTATTTCTTTTTAAAAAAGGAATCTAAAGTAGTTTGGTTTTTGCTGTTTACGAACTTTTCCATTGTACGGGTCGTTTAATTGCGCATATATTATTATATTGTCTAGATGATTTAAACATTGTGCAGCAGTGTACACGGGTTTTTTGACACATTCAACTTCAACTTCATCTTCCGCTTCGTCGTCGTCGTCGATAGAAATATCGGTATGGCTTTTATGAGCGGCTATAATGTCGGCATCTAAATCGTTGGTAATCGGTGCATCTGTAGGGATATCTTTGTCGTAGTTAATGAATTCTGACACACTTATATCTTGAGATACCTGGGTCACATAGCGCGCTAATGGCACGTCGTCTTCATCTTCTTTGTCTTCTTCAACACTGACAGGAAACCCACACCTCGAAAAACACTTCTGTATCGTCGTTTCTGTAGTTTCCTGCCATGCTTGAGCCGTCCAGCCAATGGCATCGAGAATTGTGATGGATTTTGTTAGATCGGTGGCCTGTTTGCATTCTTCTATTCTGGAAATGAGTCTAGTCATCATGTGATGCCTGTAACGAGCTTTAAATGCCCGGATGATTCCCTGGTCTAGTGGCTGTAGAGCCGATGTTGTATTGGGTGGCATAAACTGCACTTTCACATTGGAGAAGGTAGCGGTCTGGTGTGATGGGGCATTATCCATGAATAAAATAATGTGGCGGCGTTGAGGTGTTTTTGTGATTGGGGAGTTAACAGTGGCGGATTATAGGATTAAATAACAATGGATAATCACTCATCGGACCCCGAGTCGATGGCGAAAATGGCGTTTTACAAGCAATCAAGAAGGAAAGAAATCGGGACCAGAGGTTTTGGGCGGATCTAGGCGAGTGGCGGACTGATCAAAAGCCGGAAGTTACAGAGTACTCTGTAAACTAAGTTTTTTTTAAGCAGGTTTTTATGGGTTATCCTCAAGAGACTGGTCATTCACTTGTTCTCTCATCAAAACCTTCACATCTTATTATCATGTAAGTTTATATTATCATTTCTACTGTCACGTTCGATACGCCTCTTGGAATAATAATAATAATAAATTAATAAAACATAAGTCATTTTACGCTCAAGAAAATAAGCACATAAGTAAGTCACTTTACGCTCAAAATGAATGAAATAGGGTCCAAATCCAATTTTCTGCACAAAAAAATAATAATCAAAATTGGTGTATGCCATGCACTGTGCTATGACTTATGAGGGAGTTTTGCACGGACAGCAGCATTTCTAACTACACTTCATTGCATTCCTCACAAACATATCAGCAAACGTGAACAGTTGTCCTCGGTTATTTGTCCCATGTGACCAACTGGCTGGTTTGACTATCCATACCTGATATGAGGGAAGCAGTCTGGAAAATCCTGAGATATGAGATCAAACCGAGAAACTTTTAAATAATCTATCTGCTGTCTGTAATGTACATGTATATTTAAGAGATAGAGAGAGAGAGAGAGAGAAATGGAGTTTAACGTCCACTCGACACAAACTAGATCATTTCGAGAAAACCCAGGAGGTTGAACAGGCGACCCCACTCCTTGCCACGTACACTGTATGTTTAAATGTACCTGTATTTATAGATGTACCTGTAATTAGAATATTAGACTTACCTGGTATTGTACCTGCTATAATATCAACAGGTGAAGCTGGGGTTGTAGGATAAGGCAATGAGAAAGGCCTATCTTCTATCATATATAACGTATCTGGTATGGCCGACATGTGAATCATTCTAACTCGACTCGTATCCTGTTCTTGGGCCTGCGATAATTGTTCTTCTAATATAGCCTATTTAAATATTAACGTATAAATAATAAATGAAATTTAACTTCCAAATTCTCTGCAACAACAGGCATAATACAATGTGGGAGAAACATCCATTCGACACAAACTAGGTCATTTTGGAACTAACATGTGGTTCAATTTTATTTGAACAATTCGCATGCGCATAGGGGTGTTTAACAGTGGGAGAAAATCCAGGAGGTTGGACAGGCGACCCTACTCCTTGTCACGTAAAACCACACCAGCTGACTCAATGACATAGCTTATTGATAATATAATGAAGATTGAGCTGTAACAATATTTTGTCCAGACACATATTTAATTCCAACTGTCTGGAGTTGTTCTCCATGCATGCCCATGTGTACACAGGACACCATTCCTTACAATTTACAATATTGTGAAAATTGGATCTCTAGAATGAATAATGGTCCACCAATCTGTTCAGTATTTACAAATGTATTATGATTCAGAACAAAACACAACACAAGGATATATACGAATATAACTACTTCTATACTATTTAATAACAAAGTTTTGCAACACCTATTTTCTATTTAAACATGGATGGAGAAAAAAAACCCACTAAAAATCTACTTACCTTCGCTTCTTCGTAGTACGGTGTAAAAAGTCGTGGTCGAACAAATATGCCATTATTTCTACCCCGAATCCACGCACACGTTCTATTGGTAGGTATATCGTCTCCTAACATGTGAGAGGGGGGCGTGCTGACCAACCCTCGCTTAATAGCGTTATTTAATATATCGTTATTATATGGTATCACATGATCCATTCTAACCAATGGTAAAAGGTCTGCTAGTATTTCCCGTAGTTCTACATCGTTTAAATCTCGTTTTTTTACTCCTTTTTTACTCACACTGTGAGCTGTATGACTAAGTAGATTTGGCTCTGAAGAAATAAAGATAAAAGAAAATATTAGTTTATGAATACTGTGCATAGAGGACTATCTACTCTTCCTATATCGTGATAGGAAATAAATTTTAAAAATAGGGAATATTAGTCTATTTTTGTGAAATTTTTATTTGGATAACGAATCACGATACGGACATTGATTGTATCGTGCATCGTGGATTTTTAAAACATCGCGATTCAGCGATTCATCGATGAATTGTTGCAGCCCTAGTTTCTACACTATTTCACATCCATCATATAGACACAAAGACTAAATAAACCACTTCAATTTTATTAAATGGAAGCAGAATAGTCTTTTCCACAAAAAAATGTCGGTCAACCAGCTTAGTGTCTGTTCTCAAGCGGAGCTAACTGAAGACTGACAGCCTGAGTTTAGTATGATAATATATCGGACAATATTAGTATTATGGATAATAATTAAATGTTGGCGATTCGTACACCGCATGCCGAGAGAGAAAATGAAATGGGAGTTCAATTCTATTTCAATAATTTGCTTGCACACGGGACCTCAGTTTTTTGCCCCATCCAAACGACTAGACAGCTGTCCTTGGTGCCTATATGTATATCCAGTACTCATGGTGTTAAGGCTTCAGTCTGCCTCGCCTATAGGTTAAATGTAAATCTGGAACAGATTGTGTAAGATATGAACGGTTTAAGATATAAACGGCGTAATATATGAACAGTGTAAGATATGAACGGTGTAAGAATGGCTGTTTACCTCTTTCTTCTATTCGTTTAACAAGTTGATGTTCACCCCATTTTAACACCGATGTAAGTACGTCTAATTCTCCAGACTGAAATATAATTATATCGATATATTTCAATTTAATATACATCTCATTTATTATACACACAACCCCACCCTCCTCTTCTAAAATAATAATTTCATTATGCCTGATTTAGTCATAACTGTCAAGTGGACACTATACAAATTATTTATAATTATTTATAAAAAAAACTTTTCTTAAATTGGATAAAATGAATAACATGGATAAAAATTATAACTTTTTAAACAAAAGAAAAACAAATGTCAATAGACCAAAAAAAAGTTCAAAGTTGCATAGAAAATAAAAATATCCACTTAGACCGCAAGTGTTTGTTTGTTGAGGTGACAGAGGTCATTCGGCGATGAAATGTTGACAGGTCATCTACACTTTACTCTTCATGTTTATTCTTCATTCATAAAGACAAAAGCTTGCATTCTAAACCCTTTGTTTCTTTTTTCAGGTCATTGTTTACATATTGAAACTAATCTAACAGCGTTACTAAGACAAACGACGGGTTTAACAGGTAGCGGGATGGGTCAACGACAACAAGAAAAAGATATCGTCAACGACAACGAGACAAAGACAAGATCCGGACATAACCCATACTGATTCACATCCTTTTACGATTGTCTATTATTATTAACAACTTCAAATTGTAAAAAAACAAAAACAAATTTTTACAAGATATTTTAAAGTAAATACAACTTGGTTGAGACAAATAATCTATATATTATATTATAGTTAACTTGACCTGGATGTATGTGTACGTATCTCTATACGGAAATACATACAAATTGAAATATTGGATAGCCGTACTAAAACATGTCATGTACATATAATAACTTAAATCTTAAAAAAAATCTGAAAGAGGGAAATGGGGTTTAAAGTCCACTCGCCACAAACAAGGTCATTTCGGGACTAACATATGGTTCAGTTGTATTTCAATAATTTACTTCACAGTGGATGGAAACCAGAGAAAACCCACAAGGTTGGACAGGCAACCCTTACTCATTTTCATGTACAAGCAGGTAATCGAAACCAAGCAACTTGACTAATGGCAGATATAATGATGCCACGCGCACGAGTCTACCACTAGACAATCCCCGCCCACCCTCCCCCTGGTCCAAAAACCAAATACAAACTACATACATACCTGTAAGAAGTCTGAAGTAAGTGCTTCTATTAAATAAGGTTTTGATAATTCTGTAAGGACTGGACAGTGGGCTATATGTAGATACTCCTCCGTTAGATAATGTAATGCCTGTCGATGTACCCAGACAGAGCCATGTGGTTCGGAACTCCACGTTAAAATAGATACAAGATTGTCCGTTGTTATACTTTCTACGATAATATCTTCACATCCTGAAATTACACAATTTGTTACATTTACATTTACTGATTATAACACACGTCATATTTCGTTTCGATTTTGATAGTTTAAAATTTCGTTTTACTTATATTTACTACACTAGAATCTGGAAGAGTTTTTATATAATACGCTTCTAGTTGATATTATGAAGGATTAGCCAATGAAACGGTCTGTTGCAGAGAGCTCTTGGCATCATTAATAAACGCTGATTTGTTAATCAAATGGCTGACATGATAGGGTCAAAAGTCTTCGCTAAAAGTTTCCATGTATCATCCTGGTTCCCTAGTGATCTAGAGTCTTACTCATGGAGCCACCAAGAAATGGTTCTACTACTGTCTTCCGTCTTTCACCAGCTACATTAGTGGAAGGTTCCTTTTTACTTGCAGAAGGAATCAATAATAAAATAAAAGATAAGTAGAGAGAGAGAGAGAAATGGGTATTCACGTTCCCCCAACACAAGCTAGGTCATTTCGTGACTAACATATGTTTAACACATTCGCTTGTGCATAAGGGTTTTTAGCAGTGGGGGGAAACCAGATGACCCAGATAAAACCCACAAAGTTGGACAGGCAATCCTACTCCTTGTCACGTTCGATCAGGGAATCGAAAGATACATGTAAGTAGTAATACCATGAAAATTTACCTTGAGACAGGACAGGAAAATCTAGAAACTGCCCTATTTGAAACACCTCCATGGCCTCGTCACATAAAGTCATATGATATTTCCCACTAGCAACCATAGCTTGAATCTCACTTAGACTACACATGCTGGAACTACCCCGTACAATACATGATAGGTCTATGCAGTCCTGATATATAGCGTTTAATAACACACGCGCATATCGTCTAGATATTACACTTTCGTCTAACACAATACGAGACGGAGCCCTAAGAGCTCGCTCGGTAATCTCTTCACCAGAACGAGCTCGTCTTATTATTAAGTTTCTAAAGAACGGCGAACGTGCGGCAAGAATTGCTTTATGACATGGGATTTCAAGTTTTGTAAGTCTGCTGCCCGCATGCATACTCTGAGCGTGATCAGCTGCACCAGCTAGCGGATCCACGTGTTCGTTGTCCGATGAAAATACTAAGACGGCGTCATTCAGCTCTCCGTTTTCTAATAATGTTTTCATGTCATGTCCTAAGGGGTTCGGGGTTCCAAATTCTTCCGCTAATCTGGATAATATCTCACTTCCTTCGCTAGTAAGTTCTTGAGTATTTAACTCGTCCGTGTATAAAAATCTCAAAATGGTTGAAAACAATTGCACATCTACTCCGGGAGTTTTTAACTTGACAGGAACTCGACAGCCGTAATCCGGATAATGAGACAAGAGATTTTTAAAGAAGGGGCTACGCACCGCTAGGATGGATCTGTGAGCTGGGAAGCATGCCCCTTTATAAATGAGATCTACGTCTGTGCAAAATTTAAAATCAAACAAATTTGATAAGTCTTGCCGTAACGAGTTGGCAATTGGTCTCGCCATATTGGCCGAGATTGCCAATTCTTTTAACGCTGCCATTGCGTCGTATTCGCGAACAAGAGAACTAATATCGCGAACATTCCAGGTGGACAATAATTCCTTTAACGATTTCCCATAATCCAAAGAACGGCTGTGTCGACGCACTCTTGATAACTTTTTCCGCAGCGTTGCAAACTTCGATGCCTTTTTCTTCTTTTCCTTTGCGCTCAATTCACTATCTGAGACAACATATGCATTTGATATACGAGCAAAAGCAGACCGTGAGGCTGCTTGTGCCCGTTCAGGAATTGAAGAGTTGGCTCCCATTTCTTTGTTCTAGAATATCTGTTTTTTTCAAACAGTAGCCATTTTTAATCAGCAGCCATCAACCTGTAAAATATAAAACAATATAGAAATTAAAGGCAACAATATCACATTCACACAGAGAAATGCGGTTCACTTATTCATATCGGGACTAATGTTTCGTTTATCTTTAAATAATTTGCTTGCATGTGGGATCTAGAACAGTTCAAGGCAACCTGTCTACCTGGAGAAAACCCACGAGGTTAGGAAGATGCGACCCCAACATACAAGGTTGAGATCAAAACCATAACAACTAACTTAATGACATCTTACATGGATAATCTATTGATATTATACCGCCATCTTGATTTTCTAAAAGACTTTCAACTCTTTAGATTTAAAGAGTTCAAATAATAAAATGTACATCCGCAAATATAGTTCTGGATGGCATTAGATCTACGTTTATTATTTGAACTCTTGGGAATATGGAAATGCTGGAATACTTATATAATATATATTGTACAATACACCACAGTGTGTTTTTATCTTGAACTTTAAGATGTTACACAAATTTTATTTGTACTAAAAACCATAAGCATTTTTACTAAAAATGTTCACTCGTTTGTATTAAAACAATACATAATTATTATCAACAGGTGTTGCAAAACAATACATAATTATTATCAACAGGTGTTGCAAAATTATTATTGACAGGGGCCAGGTATTGCTCACTGAAAAGGCAAAGTCTTCTTCAAGTAAAGTATTCCCACCCTGTCCAATTTTATTCCAATGTTGAATTTAAAAGTTGAACAGACTGTAAAACATATTAGAGAAATCTACTCTACCCTACCAAGGCCACCCTACTCCTTGCAACGTACAACTGGGGATTTGAAACCATGCCAGTTGACTTGATGACAGGACACATGATACAGGAAGCGGACGCTAACCATTCGGCCATCCAACCTCCCAGATACTAATCAAAACATTGCTTATATAATAAACTTGTTATTGTTTCCCATAAAAATTGAATCCATAATTCCCTTTTGCTGACCATTTTATTATTAGTTAATTATTTATTAGATGATAATGATGATAATCATGGTTATTCACACATTTAATGTATGAGCTACATGTAAATCTGCCTATTACAGGTCTTTCTTTAGGCCTTAAATGTTATATAAACTATTAATTAGACAGTTCACCATTAAAAAATTTAATTTATTAATTAATGGGAAAGCGTAGCTAAGACTCAAATATACCAGTGCCCTGGTTAATATAATACACATGTGACATATCGTGTCAAAACTACAAACAGTGATAATTTGGCTCAGAATGACGTAATTTGAAGGAAATTTTCAATATTTTCTTTTTCTTATCATCTATTTTTGAATTATTATAACAAGAATGACCAACTCTTTATTAAACTCCAAACTATAATATATCTTTAATGTGAGAGCTAAGTCTGCCTATTGCAGGCTTTTTTCCTGGCTTCAAATGTTATATATGTAATCTTAACAGAACACAGTTTTTATGGGGAAACATACAGGACAGGTTTTTTTAAAAGTACCTTGTTTCGACAAGTACTCTCTTATTGTTATCAAACATAAAGAGGAGACTTGTTGAAACGTCCTGCATTTAGAATAACCTAGTGATTGTTTCCCATGAAAACTGTGTTCTGTTAATGTGGCTAATGTGTTTACCCGATCCCTAAATGACACTCAAAGATTAAGTTATATAATCTATTATTGAAACTGACAAGCCCATAATGAAGCCAGGGTATTATGAAATGGTAAGGCACTGTAAGTAACACAAACTATTAAATCACCAAGTTACATATAACGATTAATAGTAAATATAAAATACTGTACTGTTAGATGTATTTTGTATGTGAAGTGTACATATTACAATTTGTAGTACACAAGTACAAGTATATTTATCAAATAAGGAGACAAATTAATACACATGGAAACCCTTAGTTTGTTTTTGAATCCTTACCTCTCGACAATTTATGTTTTCATTATCTATCTTATTTGAGAGAGAGTGATAGAGAAATGGGGTTTAGAGTCCACTCGACACAAACTAGGTCATTTTGGGACAAACATGGTTTAATTTTATTTCAATAATTCGCTTGCATGTAGGGGTCTTTAGCAGTGGGAGGAAACCGGAGTACCCAGAGAAAACCCACAAGGTTGGACAGGTGACCCTACTTCTTGCCATGTACAACCGGGGATTTGAAACCACGCCTGTTGACTTAATGGCAGGCCGTATGATACAGCCCACACACGCTAACCATTCGGCCATCCAACCACCGCTACTGCTAAATATATTTTGTATGTGAAGTGTACATATCATTATTGTATTTGTAGTGAATTTATTAAAATAGCATTATGCAAGAGCAAAATCTTTAGGCCTGAAATGTTATCTAAATAATCAATTAGACATTAATTAACATATCCAGACCATAATAAATTCTTGATGTCAAGGCTAGCCTTTGATGTTGGCGGATTAAAATCCTATATGCCGCTTAATGGCCGTTGATAATTAAATTAATCAAGTGGATAATCGAGACTATGTTGTTTATATTAATTATGATTTGAGTAATGATGACCGAGGCCATGCGAATATTTCAAACGCTTTTTTCTCGGATAATAGCAGGGCTCTATAAAAGTTGAGTGTGCCTGCGCACACACTTGAAAATGTGCCTGCAGGGTCAAACTCAAAAAGAGAGTATTCAATTGCCAGATATAGGCCTATAGTATGATTGATTGTGGGTGGGGGGGCTTACGAAAACTTCTTGGGTTGGACTCGGCAAAAGAAGAAATTATAAATAAATTTTAGTACCTTTTTTATTATGGTTTCTAAATTGTATTAATGTATTATAGATTACTTTAATAATAAAGATTATGTTTGATGTGCATATTGCTGTTGTTTGGGGTTGATATAAACATAGAACAGAAGACTACCAGGTTCAAACAAGTTCTGTACTTTGCTCAGTATCCGACATATCAACATCTATAGCTTCGACAATGGCTGCCATTTTATCATGAGAACCGGACACCGAACGAAGGCTTAGAATCAGCAGGTTTTGAGAAAAAGAATGTCATGGACTTGTCTGTTTTTGACTGTAGTATTGCGCATGTGCGCGGAAATATCGATGCCTGGATAATAGTGGATCAATTTGACTGAAATTTTCAGCAAATTACCTTTACACTATCTAGTTTTTAACTATTATGGTGAGAACTGCCATCTCTTTATCTTATCTCCCATAATGTAACTTTAAATAAGGAGACAAATTAATATACATGGAATCCCTTGTCTTGTTTTCGAATCCTTACTTTTTAATAGTATTCATTATCTATCTTATTTGAATTAATATTGTTTAAATCAACTCCCTGGCTCTAATTTTAATAGATTAGAACACCCCGTCATTTAAAAGTTTAACGATGAAATAATCAAGTACCTCTGCTACGATAATAAACAGCTTACAAACACTCAAAACTTTGAACAGACTAAAGTAATTTGAATGAAATTTTCATACCAGGCAGCTATTACCCGTATTCTAATTCTTACATGATGCAACTTTATAGAACTGGGCCCTGTTTCTCGAAATCTTAACTAAACATAAATTCCAAATTTTAGTAGATACTTTAATTTCAATTGGCTAAGGACTAAAATTTGGATTTTATCTTACTTAATATTTCATGAAGCAGGCCCCAGATTACCACATCACCATGACTGATGAAAGAGAACTGAAATGAGAGCAAACATCAACCACAATACATGTACATTTCCTCCAACTAATATAAATTTGATCTTTATTTTCTTCCTGTTTTTAAGTGGTAATGATTCTACAATGCAAGCGGCAATAACGTTTTATAAAGAGAGAGAAAGAGAGAGAGAGCGAGAGAGAGAGAGAGAGAGAGAAAGAGAGCAAGAGAGAGAGGGGTTAACCTCCACTTGAAACAAACTAGGTTATTTTGGGACTAACGTACAGGTCAATTTTATTTCAATAAATCGCTTGTGCAGTGGGAGGAAAACGGATGACCCAGAGAAAACCAACGAGATTGGACAGGCGATCCTACTCCTTGTCACGTACAACCTGGCAATCGAAACCATGCCAGCTGACTCAATGACAGACGTTACGATATAGCGTGGATGTGCTACCCATTTGGCTACCCAACAACCCATGAGCTAATGAGAGAGAGGGAGATCAATGGGTTTAACGTCCACCTGACACAAACTAGGTCATTTTGGGACTAACATATGGTTTAATATTCATTTCAATAATTCGCTTGTGTGTAGGGGTCTTTAGCAGTAGGACGAAACTGGAAGACCCAGAGAAAACCCACGAGGTTGGACAAGCGATCCTTATGATATATATAATGAGCGTGTGCTACCAATTCGGCCATCCAACAACGCCCCATGAGCTAATGAGAGAGCGAGAGAAATGGGGTTTAACATCCACATGACACAAACTCTTTCATTTCTGAACTAACATATGGTTTAATTGTGCGTAGGGGTCTTTAGCAGTGGGAGGAAACTGGATAAGCTAATGAAGACAGACCATAATAAGCAGGATTGCATGTAGAGTGGTATAACAAGGAATGTGTGTTTCTCTGTATCTAATCAGATGATTATAATTAGAGACTTCTAGTACTGCCTGCAGACATTAGGTCTATCTTTATATCTTAAAATAGTTCCATGTTTTCATCTAATATAATATACCCTTTCATTATAAATATAACTACACAGCATGGGGATGATGGAATTCAGGTCACCGCTTTAACACTGGGTGTACTATTGCAGTTTAATAATACCCATGAGAGAGAGAGAGAGAGAGAGAGAGAGAGAGAGAGAGAGGAGAGGAGAGGGAGAGAGGGGGGTCTTGTCAACATCAATAACACTTGGATGGAACAACATGTTCCAGCTTCAAAACAGAGAGAGTGAGAGAGCAGAGAGAAATACGTGGAGGACTTGGCTGAGAAGATTACTTTTTGTTGCGAAGTCATTCTATCGTTGTTTCCCCTTGTCAGTCTTCTAGGATTGAGGGCCTGGCATATAATAGTCGTTCAGATGGCACAAAAAAATGAGGTACTGTGTACACACTGATAGTGATATGCTTGTAAAATATCCCTTGTCAGTTGGAATTCCATGCTTATCTAAACTACAATGTACCAGGATAAATATATCTGTTATCTAAAACATAATATTATCTTTTCGAGATTTTTCATCTACAGATTTTAACATTACTGACATTATTAAAGCCTCTAGGTATGAAAAATTAATTTTTGCTGTATTGCTTTTGGGGTGTTCCAAAGACCATCCCTGTACTGCGTCATGTGTCTCCTTTTGCAGTCGAGATATAAGACTTCAACAAATGAACTGTCCACAAGTGAAGAACAGTGAACATGAGTGACCCCATGGGGTGTCCTGCATCACATGGTAAATAGAAGTGTCAAGCAGATATTAATTATTTTAGGTCTTTCAAATCTGTCCAGTATAATTAAAGTAACGATTTGCATTTTTTTCACTAAAAAATCTAATTTCTCACGGTGTAATCCACACTTGAATATGTACATGTACCCGAATTGATTATAAAATTTAATTACGAAAAAAAAATACAACCGCCCAACTCGGATTCAATCTGAACTTAAATCAGGCTTATTTATCGAGGGTTGATTACAGCATAATTCTGTAAATAGTGAACAGAAATTTGGACTAATATTCCTATCAAAGATTCATCAATTGAAATTACTCATTCCAGATCCGAGTGTCAACTGTGTCTGATAAATAAACTATTATTACCACGACCCATGACCGTCATTGGGGCTTAAGGTCCACTTCCAGTGAGGGTTTTACGGAATGTGTCACTAGTTTCACTGGTTTAAGCTTATTTGAGTAACTACAGTTTAACATGTCTCTACTTTAGGTGACTTGTCTAATCTAAAAGGTTAAATGCCTGACTTTTAATGAAAACTCTTATTTGATAATCTAGAAGATTATCAGCCTAGTTTTTTGTTCATCAGTTACTGTCTAGAACAATCAAGGCTTTCACATTATAACTCCAACCCACTAGTAAGAAGTTTTATAGAGTCGCAGTCCTGGAAGTATATTAGCAAAAATCTATCTTTTTCAAATATTATACCAAGTTTTTATACATATTTTAAGGGCAAGATCGGTTGTAGAAAATGCAGGGTCCAATTTGGCAAGCCTAGGTTTACAGAATATGAATACATTATGGGATATGAATAACTTTAACTAGGCCTAAACTCATTCATATTTAAGGCCAACTATGCTTTACTTCACAAGTTTAAGGTTGATGAGCTGTAGGGCCAATTTTGGGAATCGGTCAAATGTGCCAAAAAATGCTCTGTTTAAGTGGGCATTACGGATAGAAATTATAAATTGAACAATATTTATTGTAAATTGACAGACAAATTTCCCAGCTGGTCAATTTCACTGGCCAGTCAATTTGACACAAATATATGACTGGAATGTGAGTCTTGCATTCCTGGTCTCTTCACAAAATGGAGAGAGAGAGAGAAATGGGGTTTGGTTAAAGGGCCACTCGACACAAAGTAGGTAATCTCGGGACCAACATATGGTTTAATTTTATTTCAATTATTCGTTTGCGCGTTGGGGACTTTAGCAGTGGGAGGAAACCGGAGTACCCGGATAGAACCAACAAAGTTGGACAGGCGACCCTACTCCTTGTCATGTGCAACCGGGGATTAATCTTTTTATAAGCAAATAAACATTTAAACATGATAAATAAATGGGATAATACCAATGGAAATCCACCTGGTCAAATTGTAGAAATAGCATGAGTCGCGCAAAACTTATTCACATAAAAAAGATCTTAATGAAATAATTACTTATTTATGCATTGACTAAATGTATATTTATATATATTGTAATTATTGTAAAGAAGTGTACACTAATGTACGAATAAATGTGGTATGAATAAATAAAAATAAAAAATAACGGCATTGGAATTTGGAATAATTTTTTAAATTCCGATTACATACATGTATACGAGTACATAAAACTTACTGCACTGAGTAGGAGGAATGAACATTGTTGGCAGACATGTAGAAAGTTGAAGTATAAATTCATAGATTCTAATAATAGACATGGTTGTGTATTTACCTACATAAAACCAACAGTCACTTCCTGTTCTCAACAACATTACACTACAACTACTCATTACAACCACTCCAGCAAAACTCTGCTGTTGGGGAAAGAAGGGGCGGGTGGGGATGAAAATCAAATGAAATGGGGTTTAACGTCCTACTATTCTGCTCCTGAACTGGGATCGGCTAATGGAGACGGGTAGGCCTATACGTCATACAGTGTGCTATGAGGGAAATTTTGCCCGGGCAGCGGCACTACGGCCTACTCTTACATCAAATTCCAACAGCCAAAGGATCTTTTTTTTGTTCCATCCCAAGAACTAGACAGCTATCCTTGTCAGGTCCTCCATCCTGCATCACTGACAAGGGTTTACTATGCCGGAAAATCTAGATGAAATTTCTACTTAGCCACCGTGATCCCCTCTAACAGTGAAAGAAAAACATGTACATAATTACATGTATATAAATACATACATATATTGTAACATTTGATGACGCTGAATTAAGAGCAGACGCCTAGATTATGATTTGATGTATAACAAAAGGAAGAAGTAAAAGTGGCTGATTTTTTAACTGGACGTAATTTTTTATTTTTTATGTGAAACGTCGTACTGTTCTACTATTTTTTATGTACATATACATGTATACATCAATGTATAATGAAGATACATGAAGACAATGCAAATAAAATACATTTACAAGGACCAGCGATAAAAAAATTCAATACATTTGTGTAGATAATAGCAACAACTAACTATATATTATTACTAAAATAACAACTATTGTTTGTCTCATTGTTTGTTTATAAAGCTATACAGTTTTAAAGGACTCACAGACATATCTAACCATACATTATGAGAGATTAGATAAAGAGTTGGCAGTTCTCACTATAATAGTTAAAAACTAGATAATGTAAAGGTAATTTGCTGAAAATTTCAGTCAAATCTATCCACTATGAACCGAGAATTAAGCGATTAATCGATTAAACTTTCCGTCTAGCCTTGATCATCGTTACTAAATTTGGTACGATAAAAAGCAGTCTTGAATATCCAGTTTATCATTAAATCTTGAAGGAAAGTAGTGCAGGAAATCGAACCATAACCTTACCCTAACCTTAACCCACATATGTCATCATATGTTCTATAACAGTGATTCTCTTGTCAGTGATGCAGGACTGAGGGCCTGACAAGGACAGCTGTCTAGTCATTTGGATGGGACGAAAAACCATGGTCCAGTGTACACAATGGCATGCATGTAAAAGATCCCTTGGCAATTGGAATTCGATGTGCAAAATTTCCCTCGTAGGTTAGGAGCAGAACAATAGGACGTTAAACTATTTCATTTCATTTCAAATCAGATATTTCTAAATGTGCCGCGAAATTTTGAATGGCACACTTAAGAAAATGGGAAAAACAATGTGATCCCAACTGAGTATTCACTGGTGTCTAATGGTAAGTTCATAGCTGCATTTTTCTTTATTTAGTTTGAGTCATGTATGTTTTTATTTAGCAAAATTCAAATATTTTTCATGTGTTCCAAGGTGTTCCGTTGGCAAAAAAAAGGAAAAAAGGTTGAGAACCAGTGTGCTAGACCATCTGTGATCTAGCATTCTCTGCAGTATATTATTATTAATACACTGATGAGTGTTGTCTAGGAGTATAATACAGGTGTATGATGATTGTTTCACCTGGATTTAACTTGTCTAAATACCTTTAACCCTCCCATCATACCAACTTAAAGGTGAAACACTATATTAATATACAACACATTTCTACCACTTGTTAAAATAACCTCCATCATACAAATATATTTCCCTTTATATTACAAGAGCCACGCTGGCTAAGTGGGTAGGATGCTGGCTCACTAATCTGGACCTGTGAAGGTCACATGCATTGGTCAACACAGTTCATCAGGATTTCCAACGAGGATTCCCCACATTGCAGGATGGAGGGCCTGACAAGCACAGCCGTCTTGTGGTGCAGATGTTACGGAAAAAATTAGTCTTCGGGCAGACATTGGCGAGCATGGAAAAGATCCCTTGACGGTGGAATTCGATATAAGAGTAGGCTGTACATACAGTACACTTCAGGGCTAAGTATGAAAATCCTCCCTGTGGGTGTTTTTTCCACTCAAAAATCGCGGTGTTTTTCTCATGTCCACTCCGCGGAATTTGCGACGTTCTGGGCGGAAAAAAGTCCGCGAAAAGATAAAATTCGCGGAGGATTATTGTCCGCGAAAATTTGAAATTCGCGGCGGATAATTGTCGGTGGAAACATAAAATTCGCGGAGGATTATGTTCCATAGTGATTCAAAATAGTCTGAGTAATTTAGTCAATATTGTCACAGCGTTATTTAATAGTTAATGGAATAATATCACGAGTATATTAGTCGTTTTAGTTAACCTGTAATTTATATATTCATAATACTATTTTCAAATTGTTTTTTGAAAATTAACTAAATTGTACCAAAGTATTATTTTATTCATATCCTAAAATATCTGTTATGCTCGATTCATTTATAATGTACATGTACATCGGTATTCAATTCGTAAATCGCACCACAAAGTGCATACACATATCAATTTTCTATGTCATTAGTTCATCCGACAAGCAGACAATGAAACCATGTTTCGTGAATTCTGATAACATTGTCTGAAAATGGATGACAATAAACATAATATCTAGCGATTTGCACGTGGGCGTCTTAAAATATGCTGTCGATTTTTTATATACTGATTTATTATTGATTTTAAATATGAAGAAGAATTTAATGACAATCGTAGAAATAAACAAATTAGCATTAATTCTTGGAAGGTATATTTTCTCCCCGATATTTAATTTAACGGTAATTCGATTAAAATGACGATTGGGCTCCCAACGTTCAAATAATACTTTATGTCCCGAGAATCAAATATCATGTAATGTATACAAACTGAAAGATTCTTTACTTATTTCAGTTTCGTATTTGACTTTAAGATACAGAGTCCCTATTCCCCACATTTCAATACAGATCAACATGTCAAATCGTTTCAGATAGCGCTATATGTATATGGCTTAAAAGTATCATGTCTCAAATGGTCGCTTCATAGATATATTATTTTATGCTTTAACTTATAAATGCAACACACAAACTGCTTACCGTATTTATACAGTTGACGATAAATATCCTAGATAATAATCCGGTGTCGGTTTCTTTCCAATAATTATCACAGAAACAAATATTAAATTTCATTTTTCCAGTGAACATATCGATGAAGCTTTCAATAAATAAAACACCTAACAACCAGACCATATGAATCGAATCTTGTGCAGACTGAACTTAGATTTATAGGATTTAATTGTCGCACCAAAGAGTACAAAGGAAAATGCTTAACAACAAAAGCATGCATTAGTTAAAGCGGCTTGGCGTGATAAAAGGGATGATTTTTGTGCCAAATTAAAAATACACTGAAAGGGCCTCACTAGTCCGCAGGTGCTCTACTCTCTAGTCTGTCGCTGTAAGAAATACGTGTACTATAAATGTGGGTATCAATAAAGCCTAACCCTAATAAGAGATATCGGTTGACCAATGAACCCTAACCCTAACACAACCCTAACCCTAACCCTAACTAATGAACCCTAATAATATATTATAGAACCTGCGGGCTAGTGAGCATTCCCCTTATTACCACCGGTTAAAGGAATAATTCTATTGACAGAATATGTCAACTGCGAATTAAGTATTGATTTCATAATTTGCATGCGCCAACCTTCAAGTCTGTACCGATTCAAAAATTAAATTATCTCTTATTTTAATATCCATAATTTTTAAAGCCTGAGTTTTATGTTATCGTTAATAAAATTAATAGAATCTTATGCAAATTACTGGTAATACGTGATGTAAATTGTAGGAGGTGGGGAGGTGTTATTCATCGTAGCCCGTTCGTAATTTAGCCATGTGTGTGTTAAAGGGGTTTGTATTTTAGTCAATTATCAATTCCTTTTGATGGCACGTGTGAATTCGCCTAATAAAGAAAGTTGATTGACAGTATGCATTGACTCAGACTCCTTGGTGCCTAAATGAAATGTCATCACGGTATTTTCCGACAGATAGTTTTAATGTACACGTGTTCAGTAAGGTTGACGGTGAATTTTGGCGATGTGTGCTTAAAAACAGGAGATAAAGGCATTTCATTCATTTGGGAATTAAATCAGAATATATTACTTGAGGTGTGAATTTTGTAACTTATTTGTCAGAATGGAAATGGCTATTTTAATGTACAACACTTTCGCCCAAGGTAAGGCCAGCATTTATGTGTGTAAATTTTGAAAATTTCCTAATTTGAATGAGTTTGAAATAGTCGAACGATTCAAGTTTTAAAAATATCGAACATATTAATGAAGTAATGTATCGATATAGGGTGAAACGATCGTGGGATGAACTGATCCATATTCGCCTGTTTTTAATATTCCATTTTTGTGATTTATAGTTAAGTCTAATAAAACAATACTTTAATAGTATAAACACTTACAATTACCATGTCAACGCGTTGCGGATTGAAACCACGGCTTTAAAACTATGAGTGAGCTCACTTTTTTTAATTATTTGAATAGAGGCTCTAGAACCACTTGTAATAACATGCTCAACACATTTCGGATTGAAACCACCGCTTTGTAACAATGAGATTACTCACTTTTCTTTATTCTTTGCCGACATACATAAACGGTAAACGGCTTCGTAGCACATTGTTGTTTTAAAAATCCAAAACAAAAACATAGTAACAGAATACAGACTACATGTGAACGTACATGTGTAAATGTATAAGTCATTAATGGGCAGTCAAGCGGACGTTAAATAAAGCTGAATAATACATTTTTACGAATGTTCGTCCATATGATTATTTGTAAGGTTTGTTATATATGCCGCACATGTAACAAACGAGTATGCGATGTTGTAAATTATACATCGATAATATATGCATATGGATACGAATGTGAAGCATACGTGTAACAATAATTTCATCAAATTAAATTTCGCGCTGGGGTCGGTGGTTTATGCATATATTTTATTTCAAAGTTTTAAAAGCATGCCGATAATGCTGTTTTTCGGGATTGGACTACTGAATTATGGACACGAATACAATGCAAAGCATACGTGTAACAATAATTTCATCAAATTAAATTTCGCGCTGGGGTCGGTGGTTTAACAATTCCGCGGCAGTCGGTGGTTTAACAAATCCGCGGTGGTCGGCGGTTTACTCAAATTCGCGGCGGAAATTTAGAGCGGATTTTACAGCGGGACCTGAGCGGATTAATAGCCTGTACTCCGCGATTTTTCAATTCCGCCCAGGTCGGACCACGGAGGAATTTCATACTTAGCCCTGAAGTGTACTGTAGTGCCGCTGCCTGGGCAAAATTTCCCTCATTACACACTGTCTTCATTGGCCCTGTCAGAGCTGAACAGGATGTTAAACCCTATTTCATTTATTGATCAGATAAAATCCATTTTAGATACACACATTGCCAGAAAGTAGGAATTCAAAAATAAGACTAAAGGTTCTATTAACTCATCTCACTCTCACAATTAATTGTAATGTAAGTAAATTTAATAGTTTATGTCACTTTCAATGTACATACATACTGTCTAGTTTACAAAACATCATTTTCCGTAATGCAAATGGCAAAATTAATAAATTATCAGATTTCCAAAGAAAAATAAAATACTATCATTCTGAAAGGCCACAGAATCATTGTGACTTGACATATGGTTTATATTGAATAAAATATGTATACATCAGCAATTATATCTGTTTGTTGTTTCCTGGAAGTTATCTGTATACTAAGCTGATTTATATGTGTATTAAGTCTTAGTGTGACTTAATGAATACACTTGTCATACACCTGTGAATTATTAGTTAACACACTGTGACTCATTGGTGAATATATTTATTATATATCGTTAATCTGGTATACGTGTATGTAAACTGTGGGTTCTTGGTGAATATATTTGTAATACACACTTGTAACTAATCTGGTAGCCTTGTATTTTATGTGTATTCACTGTCTGTTCTTGGTGAATATACTTGTAATACACAGTTGGCTAATCTTGTGTATTAACCTTTCCTGTTTATAGAATAAACTTGAATAACATAGTTTAATATTGGCCTTTCTAATCAACGCTTTTAAAACTGTGTTTTGTTGGACTAGATACTGCACCAGTCAATATTTATTATAATATATTCGTCATCTAAAATAATTAATATAAAGTATAGAGGTCTGACTGAACGAAAGTTCATAATCCTTGAATTATGTGCATATGGGAATATGTAAAAAAAAACAGTAACATGGCTGCTACACAGAACACCTGATACCATTTCTCATTGAAGAGTTCACATACATGTAACTAACATGAACATGTGTTACTCATCATAGAAATAAAATGGGGTTGAAGTTAAACGTCCCGCTTTCTTGCATAGACTGGGCTAATGAAGATGGGTATACGTCGTGTGGTGTGGCACGAAGAAAATTTTGCCTACGCCCTACACTTATATCGAATTTGAACTGCCATGGGTTCTTTTAGATTTTAAAAAAGGCCAATGTGTACACAGGACCTTGTGTTTTGTCTTGTAACATCGACTAGGGCAAACCACGCAAGAAAATCCTTAGGAACTTTTTCAGCCAAAACTGAAATCTAATCCGAGATCTCCAAGCTTGTGAACCACTGCAGCTAGCACACATCATACAGGTAATTATGACTGATACACAATGTGTATATTTATGTACATGGTGTGTAACCTCTGGTACAATACAGCCCAGTTGATGCTGGGTTGTCATCAAACACTACTTCATTTCACAGTGTATTCAATATAAATATAAACATATACATGTCCCCAGAGAAAATGATACTGAAATTTCACTGAGATTTCGGTGAAATTTCAGTGAATTTCATTGAAATTTGAAAATTTTGCCCAATCTCACTGAAATTACCAAATTTCACTGAAATCTCACCAAAATTTCACTGAAATAAAAATATATTTTGGTCTATTACTGAAATTTCACCGAAATAAACAATAATTTTGATCTACTGAAATTTCATTGAAATAAATTATATTTTGATCTACTGAAATTTCACTGAAATATTTATATTGCAAATTTCATTGAAATTACAAAAAATAAAAATGTTATTTTTTCATTGCAAATATTTTAATAACTCATTAACTGCATAGCCTATAAAAGATTTGTAATTTCTGAAAGAGAGCACTTTGAAATTATGGCCTATTATGTCAGAATACGAAATTTTTTTGATTTCCATTATTAATCATGTTATTTCCTGAAGTAGACAATTTCATTGACGTTTATTTTATTCGTCCATCATTTATTTTATTCGTCCATCACCGTACGGAATCCACGAACAGAACACGTGCTAAGTATGAATAATAACTTTAGTATGTTTAAAATAATATGTCTTAACTTCATTACGTATGGTCTAAACTTGTGACTGAACATCAAATTCGTTTCCAGTATGTTCCGATAATCATTGTATTTTGATAGAATGGCTATTTTCTCATCGGAACACACGTTTCAATAGCCATATTTGGAAACTAGGTCATTTGATTACGGCACCCGTAAAATTCATGTACAGTAAATATTTTACGATCTACTAATATAATCATGTCTAGAAATCAACCTCTTTTATTGTGAATCATGAGAATGATTTTAACCCATCACAAATTTAAGTTTGGAAGTCAATCAGTCATTGTCGGTTAGCGAATACAACAATGACAGATTCCATGAGTGTTGGACACAGACGGCATTGGTGTCAGGTTACCGTGTTTTTAAAAATTTTGGATTGGAAAAACAAATGAAGAAATTTTTAATACTCTAATGATTGTAAATATATTAAACTCTCACCCAAATGAAAAAGGACCTTACATGCATGTTTCATCGCTAAACTGATAAACTGGTGCTGCTATGTTATATAATTAACAGGCAACATAGGGTATGTATTTTTCACCATTTTTCGTAAGGGTTCCGTAATTTTAATCAACCAAATTCATGCAAAAAAAGGCGCGCGAGTTTGGAATAATACATGACAACATGTAGTTGAGTTTGTACACGGTATTTTCTGGATTATATGACCCCAAAACACCTATCACGGATTGGTTTGTTGGATATGTTTCGAAGTAGTTACTGATAAAAATGGATACTGATATAGCGTATCTGCAAAGCAGACATGGTGAGTGTAGTTCCGTTGTTTAAATTCTAGTTCTGTAGACGTGTCGAAGATCGACCTATTCAAATTGGTAGTCGGTAATTTTCGTCATTCAAATTATGTGTGACCTGGCTATGTTTAGTTTTTAGAAAAATAAAAGTAAAACCGTTCTGTCTAGGATACGGATCCAGTTATTATAAATCGAAAGATATTTTATGAGAAAATTTTCACTTTAATCTGCAGTGTTATAAATGCACATTTATCCCTGGTTTCCAAAATGTTTTTTTTTTTTTGCCTATATGATGCTTTGTATTTGACAGGATAATTTTGAAACTTATGAATTCTCTAATAGCACATTGCATGGCACATGCCTATCTTTATTTAATATTATTTTGATTGTGTAATTTCAGGCCATATATTTCTATTATGGAAGAAGAAAAGGGCGACACTAGAAGAAAAGGAAAATCAGAAGATGGAATACAGAGATTTGAGGGATAATCAATAATATATAGTAATATTGTAATTGTTTGAAGTTTCTTTTCATAATGCATGTTAATAAAAACTTTGAAATACATGTAGTCAAGAGATTTCAGTAAACTTTCAACAAGATTTCAGTAAAATTCAACAGGATTTCAGTAAAATCTCACTGAAATTTCAGTGAGAGATTTAGTCAAAATATTATTGAAATTTCAGTGAGATTTCACTGAAATTTCAGTGAGAGATTTGGTCAAAATATTATTGAAATTTCAGTGAGATTTTACCGAAATTTCAGTGAAATTTTACTGAAATTTCAGTGAGATTTTACCGAAATTTCAGTGAGAGATTTGGTCAAAATATTATCGAAATTTCAGTGAGATTTTACCGAAATTTCAGTGAAATTTTACTGAAATTTCAGTGAGATTTTACTGAAATTTCAGTGAGAAATTTGGTCAAAATTTTATTGAAATTTCACTGAAATTTCATTGAAATCTCACTGAAATTTCAATAATATTTTGACCAAATCTTTCACTGAAATTTCAGTGAGATTTCACTGAAATCTCACTGAAATTTCAGTGTTCATTTTCACAGGGGGTATAATGTAAGAACACAGATATATGACTGTTTTAGTCATTCACATGTACTAATCATAATAAACTTGATACATGTATATAAACAATAATATTAATCTGTTTACAATTGTTTAGTTTGGTACATATATTACAGACTAAAACTTGTATAAACATCCATCACAGCCTGATCCATTTCACCGTAAAATCTCTAGCAGTTTTCTTCATGATCTTGGTGTTTTTGATCAGTGTATTGTTATTACACTTTTATACAGTAATAAACAAAACACCGAGCATGGTGAAAATTAGAAATTATTATTCAGTAACATACCTTGGGAGTTTTTCCAAGACTTGGGGCTTTTCCTGACTTCAAAAAACACAATAAAAGATTCCCAAAACTCTGTACGAGAGATTCCAAAAACTACATTATATACAAGCAATACCAAAAACTCCATACATGTAGGCCATTAAAAATCAAAGCGATCATAAAACCTATATTTATAAAAAAAAATAACACGGAATTAAAAACGACAACAAAAACCACCAGGGCCGTATGTAGGATTTAAAAAGTAGGGAAGCAACAGAGTGGTGGGGTGCCAATATAAATATAATGCCCAAGTTACTGAGCGCAGGGACAGCCACAATAAAAGTCGTTAGCAAGTAATCACGTAAGTTAGGGACGCCATTTCTAGGGGCGCCGTATCTTGGGGTAACTTATTGGGAGTGCAATGTACCCCCGCTAAATACAGCCCTGAATACCACCAGTATTAGATTCCAAAAACAGACAAGTAGTCATATACCCTAATCATTCTGACTTCATTGCAAAAACAACTCTACATCGTAGCATGTTAAAGAGATAATTTATATGCATTACTTTAGACAGGTTTGTTAAAAATAGGTTGCCAGGCAACGAAACATACGCCCACACAGCAGCCAAATCGTCCGGGCAGTCAACCAGGGTTGTTGCATTTTAAGTAATCATCAGAAAATCATAATTCAAACTCACCCATAACTACGGTGTAACTGTGATATAATCAAACGTTTTTTAAATCAGATAATAATTGTGACGACCTCCAGAGGGACCACACGCTAAAAAGGGTGATTTTTCGTACAATCAGGGGCCATGATTCAGGAAGTTACGATCCGATATGGGCAAATATGCAATGGAATCAAGATCATTAGGTTATAAACATGTATTTCAAGTTTCATCAAAATCAGTTCAAAATTGTGACCTCTATAGGATCCACAACCTTGATATAACATATTTTTACACAATTCGCGTACAGACGGCAGCCATTTTATCCGTCAACTCTGGTCCGATTTTCACAAAATTCAAATTCTCTCTTCATTACCATGAAACCGAGATATAATCAAACGTTTTTTTAAATCGGATAATAATTTTGAACTCCAGAGGGACCACAAGCTAACAAAAGCGATTTTTCGGACAATCAGGGGACATAATTCAGGAAGTTATTATTCGATGGGCGTAAATATCGAAAGGAACCAAGATCTTTGGGTTATAAACATGCATGTCACGTTTCATCAAAATCGGTTCAAAATTGTGACATCTATAAGGTCCACAACCTTGATATAACATATTTTCACACCATTCGCGTACAAACGGCGGCCATTTTGTCCGTCAATTTTGGTCTGATTTTCACGAAATTCGAACTCAACCTTCATAACCATGGAACGGTGATATAATCAAACGTTTTTTTAAATCGGATAACAATTTTGACCTCCAGAGGAACCACAAGCTAAAAAGGGCGATTTTTTGGACAATCAGGGGCCATAATTCAGGAAGTTACGATCCGATGGGCGCAAATATCGAAAGGAACCAAGATCTTTGGGTTATAAACATACATGTCAAGTTTCATCAAAATCGGTTCAAAATTGTGACCTCTATAAGGTCCACAACCTTGATATAACATATTTTCACACAATTCGCGTACAAACGGCGGCCATTTTGTCCGTCAATTTTGGTTTTGGTCTGATTTTCACGAAATTCGAACTTAACCTTCATAATCATGGAATGGTGATATAATCAAACGTTTTTTTGAATCGGATAACAATTTTGACCTCCAGAGGGACCACAAGCTAAAAAGGGCGATTTTTCGGACAATCAGGGGCCATAATTCAGGAAGTTACGATCCGATGGGCGCAAATATGTAAAGGAACCAAGATCTTTGAGTTATAAACATACATGTCAAGTTTCATCAAAATCCGTTCAAGATTGTGACCTCTATAAGGTCTACAACCTTGATATAACATATTTTCACACCATTCGCGTACAAACGGCGGCCATTTTGTCTGTCAATTTTGGTCCGATTTTCACGAAATTCGAACTCAACCTTCATAACCATGGAACGGTGATATAATCAAACGTTTTTTTAAATCGGATAACAATTTTGACCTCCAGAGGGACCACAAGCTAAAAAGGGCGATTTTTCAGACAATCAGGGGCCATAATTCAGGAAGTTACGATCCGATGCGCGCAAATATCAAAAGGAACCAAGATCTTTGGGTTATAAACATACATGTCAAGTTTCATCAAAATCGGTTCAAAATTGTGACCTCTATAAGGTCCACAACCTTGATATAACATATTTTCACACTATTCGCGTACAAACGGCGGCCATTTTGTCCGTCAATTTTGGTCCGATTTTCACGAAATTCGAACTCAACCTTCATAACCATGTCACGGTGATATAATCAAACGGTTTTTTAAATCGGATAACAATTTTGACCTCCAGAGGGACCACAAGCTAAAAAGTGCGATTTTTCGGACAATCAGGGGCCATAATTCAGGAAGTTACGATCCGATTGGCGCAAATATCGAAAGGAACCAAGATCTTTGGGTTATAAACATGCATTTAAAGTTTCATCCAAATCGGTTCAAAATTGTGACCTCTACACTGTTCACAAGCTAAAAAACGTGATTTTTCGTACAATCAGGGGCCATAACCCATGAAGTTGCGGTCCGATACATGCCAATATCGAAAGGAACCGAGATCTTAGGGTGATAAACCTATATTTTAAGTTTCATTGAAATCGGATAAAAATTGTGACCTGTAGACTGTTCACAAACAATTGTGGACGGACGGACGAACAGGGGCGACGACAATATACGTCCACATGAAAATGTGGGCGTATAAAAACTGAAAGTGTATCATGAGGGTTTTTTTTTTCTAACATCTATTTCTATGTAAATAAGATAAGAAGACAAAAACTGACGAACAGTTGAGATAAATCAATGCCAGAGAATGCGAAATCTAGAACTACATCACAAGTAAAAACTAATATTATTGCTAAACCATCATTTGTACATGTAGTTGTTATGTTAGACTTGTGACTGTTACACTCCCATCAGCTGTGTAGAACTAGAAGTTGATCAAATTATTCCTTGTCCTGCTGGGTGCTTGCTAGTGAACAATATTTACTATATATAGGGTTACTCAGATATATTCCAATTCTTCCAAAACCCATATCAAATGATATACATGTATGTAGGCATTATAAATATGGAATTCAGGTCAGGGTGTATTAACATGAACACTGGGTGTACTGTATCAAGAAATAAAATGAAATGGCGTTTAACATCCTTCAACAATTCTGCTCCGAATTGGGCTAATGAAGACAGACATACACAATACAGTGTGCTGTGAGGGAAATTTTGGCTGGACAGCGGCACTACGGCCTACTCTTATATCAAATTCCAACTGTAACAGGATCTTTTAAGTGCATGCCAATGTGTACACAGGACCATGGTTTTTCGCACCATCTGAATGACAAGACAGCTGTCCTTGTCAGGCCCTCCATCTTGCATCACTGACAAGAGGGAACCATATCGGAAGATAAATAATATCCATAAGAGAGATCCTGTCCACTCAACACAAACTAGGTCATTTTGGGATTAACATGATATAATCTCAATTTTGGCTTATGCAAATTATTGAAATAAATTTGTACCATATTAATGACAGTCCCAAAATGACCTTATTTGTATCGAGTGGGCGTTAAACCCAATTTCATGATTAACAAACATGTATGAGTATATTAATATGAGAGAAAGATGATTTCGAGACTAACATGGTTCAAATTTATTTGTATAATTTGCTTGCGTGTAAGGGTCTATAGCAGTTCGAGGAAACTGGAAGACCTTGAGAAATCCCCACAAGGTTGGACAGACGACCCAAAACAAAACAAAAACGATAAGAAAAGACAAAATACACTGTACATGTACACAGACATTGAGAGGAATTTAAATATCAAGTCAAATGAATGGGTTAGGACTATTAGGAGGCCAGTCGTAAGTACCCACTGTGTTGCACAGTTCTAGGCCTCACTAAAAAAAGAAAAGAAAGACCTATAAGAAAGATGTAATCAAAATAATGCGACCCATTTTGACGGTGGTCATCTACTGAACATCAAGAAATTCAACCATGATAACCAAGAGTGTTATTATTACCTTAAAAAGATTAAAATACAACGATGACATCTGATTCACATTTACCACATAATTCACTTCTCAAAAAACTAAAATTTATATTCTTATCCTCCTTACAACATAACAATGGACGATATTCATAAACCTTACCCAGCCTTGTGACTTGGTGAGTTGTGACAAATTCAAGGAGTGATGATTACTAAATTTAATTAATTTTCTAGGTACATGTATACAATTCATCATGCCTGTCGGCTGTCATAATATTACAATAAGTACAGTAGGCTGGAAGGTTTTCACGATGAATTGTTACACTTGACTTGTTTTTCATCTTTTATACAGCCTATGTGTATCTCTAAAATTCACACATTTATGATAGCTTTTATCAGCAAAGTGTGAATTTACAAATCTCAGTACATGTATTTGTGCCACATTATTTATGCAGAACAGAACTTTATTTACAAATAAAAAGACAACTTGTCTACGATTATACGATATTACCTTTGGTGGAAACCGACGTTAAACACTAAGTACAACAACAACATATTTTCAACTCTGATAAACAACAAGAAATAAAGAATTTATTATCAATGAAAAACCATAGTAATTCAAAATAAAAACTTTATCTTCATGTGATGTCATCTTTCTTATTTTAATGTGTAGGCCCTACCAGTTATCTCTAAAGTTCACACATTCAGGTGATAGCTTTTATTAGCAAAATGTGAATTTTTCAAATTTCAACGTTTGTATCACATCATTTATGTTTATTTGTATGCAAGCAATTAAAAATAAAAATAATTCATACTCTGTCGACAAACAAATATTTCATTATCTCAAATTTCAAATAATAAAACTATGAAATGGAATAGAGTTAATCAAAGTTCATGGTTGACAATTAGCTACAGGTAAAAGACTGCCCATGGCCCTGGCTAGCGCACATGTATTTCAAAGTAGCTAAGTCTCTAACTCAACATCATCCAAAATCTTCAACATTGAAAACACAAATTATTTGTCAATTTATATCAACACTGATGCTGTGATCTTCTGATATCCAATATTTAAGACAAAATAAACATTTTACTATTGGTACACACACGAATCAGGTACCATAATGGTTTCATCCCCAGTTTTAAGAAGAGACTCGAGGGACGAGGCTAAACACATAGCACCAAATCAAACGGCGTATGTAGACTGGAATAACAAGACACTAGAAATTTGCGTTCAATTTAGACTGCTGGCTTATTTGGCCAAACATAACTGATTTGAAATTAGAGTAAAAACGGAAACCATTGAATGTAAATCAGTTTATATACATTCATATTACAGTATTATATGCGTTGGTTTTTCTTTGCTGAAATTTCATATATATATGTTTCAGCAAAGAAAAACCAAACTTTGAACCAGGGATCTTATTTGGCTGTTTTTTGTCGGCTTTAGCCGATTGATCTTTAATCTAGCCGATTGATAAAACAATGAATCGGCCACTATGGTATCATATATCAATCTACGTCGGCCGATTTACAAAGAGTTAATTATCATGAATCGGCCACTATGGTATCATTAATCAATCAACTTTCGGCCGATTACAAAGAGTTAATTATTACTCGTCAATTAAGAAACCCATCACGGCCGATTACAAAGAGTTAATTATTACTCGTCGATTAAGAAACCCATCACAGGGTCCGTCAATACAATCTGATTACCTTCAGCTTCAATCCTTATCGGCTTGTTTCCTAAATAAACAATTTAGTTGAGTTAATCATGCCAAGTAAAAGAATGTATATAATCCGATGTCGGTTCAATCATTTATATCTAACACAATGTTGAACACCTCGCAGAATGACAATAGAAAATGTAAACGAGATATAGCCGAAGATAGTGATGGCGGCGCTGACCTTGAACTTCAAGCATGCACGTCGTCATTGGAAATTCCAAAAGCTGCAGATCCCCCCACGTCCAATATAGGTCAAGCAAAGTCAAAGTCAGGAAGATATTTTAAATCCGAATGGTTAACTACTTTCAAATGGCTTTCGTTTGACAAAAATTCACAGAAAATGTTTTGTCTAACTAAGTTATTAATTCCGAATTACTGGTGAGCTGTCATAACAATTCCATGAAAGAACAATTTCCAAATGTAATAAAATGATGGAAATAGGGAGGACGCTACCAGTTACGAGTTAGTAGTGTCGAGTGTGAGAGGGGTTTTTCTAAGCAGAACGTTATCAAAACTAAGCTTAGGTGCCGTCTAAACGTAGAAACTTTATATAACTTGATGCGGATAAGTTTAGAAGGCCCCCCTCTATCTTCCTTCGATCCACATAATTGTTTACTAAAGTGGAAAGACATTAGATCCAGGCAACTGTATGCAGGTGACACTAAAAATAAATTAATCTGAATTGAGACAATTGGTCACGTGATCGGCATCTTTGCGACTATACACGGAAATAAATTTGTGCTACGTTGTTAACTTGTTATACTATTGATATGTGCTTATATATTTTGTTGTTTTTATATATTTACCAGTGATTAAGAATAAAAATAGTTTTAAAAAACATTTTTGTATTTACTCGTATTTTTTTTATTATTAAATTATAACTTCCGTTTGGTTGGACGAAACAATGAAAGCAAAAGTAGGACTAGGAATATGCATTTTGCAAAGTACTGAAATTTGACTGTAAAAGTGTGAATATATCGACTTATGAATACAAGTATGCAATTAAAACAAAGGTTTTGTTTATTAAGGGTTTATATTCAGGGTTTAAGGTAATATTATTCTTAATACGATATGCAATTATGGTCGTGAATAGAATATGCATAAAGACGACTATCTGTTAGGGCGATCCGTGGCCGGTTCATTTCAAAATGAAGTAAGAACCCTGCTTTGAACCTATCCTCACTGCTATCTTATTTTAGGTACCAATCTGCTATAGCTCATTATACCTCAAAAAAATTAGAAAAATGGTCAATAATTGATTATCTATTGTAGAGAGAGAAAAAAGAAAAAAAAATTAAAAAAAAAAAAAAAGATTTTCGACAAAATACATCTTTTTAACCGGTTCATCGAACGCTTCACTTAATAATAAACTTTAAGAATGTAAACTTACTGCATAGGAATGAATGTACACTACATTTTAGTACTGGTATGTGTATATTGTGTAAGCTTATTAAAGTTACATTATGGGAGATAAGATAAAGAGATGGCAGTTCTCACTATAATAGTTAAAAACTTGATAGTGTAAAGGTAATTTGCTGAAAATTTCAGTCAAATTGATCCTCTATTAGCTGTGAAAAAAGTGTTTGAAATATTCACATAGCCTCGGTCATCATTACTCAAATCATTAATATAAACAGCATAGTCTCGATTACCCACTTGATTGATTTAATTATCAACGGCCATTAAGCGGCATATATGAATTCAATCCGCCAACATCGAAGGCTAGCCTTGACATCAAGAGTTTATTATGGTCTGGATATGTTAATTAATGTCTAATTGATAATTTAGATAACATTTCAAGCCTAAAGACCTGTTATAAGCAGATTTTGCTCTTGCATAATGCTATTTTAACTAAATGTAGGATTGTGTAACTATGTAGGCCTAATATACATTTAGTTATAATAATGTATGGTTATAATGTGTATTGAAAGCATGGTAAACTTAATACATAGTATGAGAGTGTATTATTATGTGTACATGTGTAGGCCTACTAAAGTACACTACCTGTATCATCAATAATAATGTGTATTGAGAGTGTTGGTAAACTTAAAAGTCTCTGAATAATGAATATCATTTGAGAGACTGAGGAATTCTATTATTAGTCATGTTTCATATGTTATATATTTATAGTACAGTATAATCATCGCCATACACTACATACATGTCAAGTAATTGTAAAATATTGCAATATCCATAATGTACCATAGAGCACATCACATTACCAATAACCTGTGGTATTTGAAAAACCTAGTCTGTTGGATTGGCTTTGCACATTGAATTTCTTTGACATTATTCATTTATATATAAATATTAATTATCCTGTTGTTTTCTTGGTAAATATTGACCTGGTTATGAATCCTGATACAATTTGTATCATAGTACCTGAACACTACGTATGCTATCGTGACTGCAGTGGCAATATGGGGCAGCACTATTGGTTTGGTTCAGTATTGTAATTGAAAGAATGTATTCGTGACATCTGAATAAATGACTTTTCAACACCAAAATGATTGATAATTGTAAGGCCCAAACTGACAAGATAAGAAGTGTATTATATAATTAGAAACAAGCATATATGTTTGGGTTATTTCATCAGAAAAAACAATCATTAACACGACATAATCATTTCTTCTGAATCAAGCAAAGAACTTGAAGGGGTAGATCTAGATCTGTATGTGTCAGTTTCGTGTTTAGTTGAAAACAGACTTTCTCCTCTAATTTGGGGTCACGATAACCTAGCTTCCGTGTCGAGCGGGTAGATAAGTTTAACTTCAAAAAACTGTTGTTAATGGCTTCTTGAATTAAATCAGAAGCACAAAGAACTAATTAAAATGAAAACTTACCGATAGATTAAGAGTATATTGTTGTTTTAAGGTGTGAAAGTAGTGTCGTCGATTTTCGCACCGAAGTTACTATCCATGACTGCTGAACTACTGTCATCCTTCAAATCTGTTTTCCTTCAAAATAAAAACCAAAACATCCAAATTTATTTTGAAAAAGTTTTTTCATGCAATACAATTATTCTAAATTCCTAAAATGAACCTTGTGAATTTATTAATTTGCATCAGAATTCATTTTGACCAATCAGAGCGTATTATTACTTTTTTCCCGTAAGTGCGGCTTCTCTCTTTTCCATTTCCGGTTTAAAGAAAAAGGAAAAATTTGTTTTTGTTATTGTTTAGATTAGTTATGCCAAGTAAGAAGAAAAAGTTCAACTCCAGATTTCCTCCAGTAAGTATGCACTTTTATAAAAAGTTACCGTCTGTACTATGTACCTAGATTTTCTTCACAACCTCGCCGTTTTGTCCCCTATACATAAACTATGCAACTAAAGGATGTGTGAAATCTGCACACAAGTGTCGAAAACTAAATTAAAGTGTAGTCAAACGTACTTCCCCTTTTCTGACGAAGTAACTTTGGCTAGTTTAGTTCTACATTTTACTCCTCTTCCTAATGATTTTGGTCCAATGAATAATGTAGCTGCTTATTATTTATATAAGTCTGGGACATCCGCTATTCAACATCATAACCGCACCTTGACAAAACTGGCTGGAAACTATAGGGTACAGGGCTTGTTTCACTGGGAGTCAAACTTGTTTAGTTATATTGATATGTGTACTGTTGTCTTGATATTTTCAGGCAAGAATAAAGAAGATTATGCAAACAGATGAAGATGTAGGAAAAGTTGCAGCGGCAGTACCGGTTATAATTTGTATCCTTTATTAATACCCTGTGACATAAGGTGACAAGCAAGAAGTACGAAGTTACGATTAACAGCTGGGCTCTGTTTCCAAGTATTTTTGTTGAAGACGCATTCACACAAGTGTTCAAATCTGACTTTACAATAAAAAAAACTTATTTATCAGGCACTTAAAGAATGTGTAAATTAAATCTATAAAAGATGTAAAAAGATACACAGCAATATATGATATAAGCTTAAAGCTAATGTCATTAAAACCTGCTGAAAACAAACAGATTTTTAAACATGAATTAAAGAGATATACAGAATCAAATTGTTTGATAAAAAGGGGGGGGGTACTGCATGAAACTGGAGCCTTAAAAGAATAGGAATAGGAGTGTTTGTCATATGAACTCAGAGCTACTTGAGGTAAACAGGGTTATATTGATTTTGTGCATAACCATTACAATAGTGACCCAAATACTATGATTATAAATGTATTGATTCTCAGAGAAATCAAGACATATGTTAATTGTTATAGTTATTATATACTGGTACAAAAACATACGGAATGCGAGAATAATCTGAACAGAAATTTTAATGAACTTTTGTTCTTGTGATCATTAGTAATAAGTATGAATATGTGGAATATATTTACTTGTCAGATATAGGTTTACATCCACTCGAACTTAAAGTTCAAAAGAAATGCAATAAATGGGGTATAACATCAAAGTTCTGTTCTGCTCTGACTTGGCTAATGAAGACACAGACATACACTATACACTATATCGAATTCCAAATGACAAGGGTTCTTTTACATGTATGCGCAGCCAATGTATACAAGGGGGACCTTGTTTCTTGTCCCTTGTGAACAACTATAAGTTGTACCTTACCAGGCGGGGGGTTGGAATGGCCTAGTGGTCTAGATTGCCGCGCTTCGACCTCTAGCTGGCCGGTCACCTCTGGCTTGCGGCTGTGGTTTCGAGCCCTGGTGTGAGCGTATGTGGCATGGAGATAGGGTCGCCTTCTCAACCTCTTGGGTTTCCTCCGGGCACTCCGGTTTCCTCCCACTGCTAAAGACCCCTAAGCGCAAGCGAATTGTTGAAATAAAATGAAACCATATGTTAGTCCCAAAATTACCTGGTTTGTGTCGAATGGACGTTAAACCCCATTTCTCTCTCTCACCTTACCAGGCCCTGACAAGGGGAAATCACACTGAAAAAACCCTGATGAACTTTCTCGGCCTCGATCATAGGATCTCCAGGTTAGCTACCCAACATCCACTGTGGCTCCCAAGTTTCACAAAAAATAGTTATATTAAAAAGAGTTATTTTTTTAGTTGTGGGGGATCACGTGGCTAAGTGGGTAAGGCGCTGACTCGCTAGCCTGGAGGTAGGGTGTTCGATCCCTGCATTGGCCGAGAAAGTTCATCTCGATTTTCCGGCGTGGTTTTCCCTTGACTTGTCTGTGACGCAGAATGGAGGGCCTGACAAGGATAGCTGTCTAGTCTTTCGGATGGGATGGAAACCAAGGTCCCATGTACACATTGGCGTGCACATAAAAGATCCCTTGGCAGTTGGAATTCGATATAAGAGTAGGCCGTAGCGTCACTGCCCGGGCAAAATTTCCCTCATGGCACACTGTTGGCGTATACCTGTCTTCCATTAGCCCAGGTTAGGTGCAGAAGAGTACGACATTAAACCCCATTTCATTTCATTTCATTTTTTTTTTAGTTGTGATTTTAAGTAAATTGTCTTCCTTAACAACATAAACAGCACGTTCACTGGAAATGTTTATTCAATCTCTTATTTTGAAAGCTGGAGAAACAACAATGTCAAGAAATGCAAAGACCTTGACGACATCACACATGTAAGTCTTAAAGTTTATTTTATTTTTTATTTCAATTGAGATAATAGATACTCAGATCCTTGTCCTAAGGGCATGGGTGTTTTGAATGAAAGGCCTTAAGTTTTTGATTAAGCATGAGCTTTTATGTACTGCAGGTCACATCTTTTATGTGGTTCTTTCAATAATGAAAGGCTGTAACTTTTGTTGTGATTAGAAATCACTATTGTATTCATCATGCTAATTGTAACAAGTGTGGGTGTTGTGAGGACGAGAACTTCCTTAATTTAAATCCTAAAAAAAGAGTGATGATCTGTTTTGTTTTGATTAATGCTGGAGCGGGCCAGATTCAACTGAATTTTCTTCACAACACAGTTGATCTGTCTGTTCACTTGCTTCAACTAATTGTTGGTGTTGGTTTTGAGTGGATATTAAACCCAGTCTTTCTATCTCTCGAGGGGGGGTGGATGGCTGAATGGTTAGCATGTGCGTGTTGTATCACAAAGCCTGTCATTGTGTCAACTGGCATGGTTTCAAATCCCCGGTTGTACATGTATATGACAACGAGTAGGGTCGCCTGTCCAATTTGGTGGGTTTTATCCAGGTCCTCCAGTTTCCTACCACTCCTGAAGACTCCTACAGACAAGCGAATTATTGAAATAAAATCAAACCATAGGTAGTCCTGAAATGACTTAGTTTGTGTCGAGTGGATGTTAAACCCCATCTCTCTCACTCTCTCTCTCGCCATCTCTCTCTTTCTTTCTATCTCTGTATGTAATTAGTGTCACAACTAGTGTCAGAGAACAATTAGTACTGTATTGATTAGTATTGATATCAATGAATGAATCCAATTAGTACCTAGCAAGTAGTAATTGGTCTAGAATATTGATCAGTACAATATCTATCTAATCTATTTACAATTATTCACATAGGAACAGATGTTTATCTGTAAATTAATATAGTAATTGCAGGAGGACTGCACTGCGCACCAACAAACCTGATTAGGCAAGTCTACAAGGCAAACTACTCTGACATTGCACTAAATAAATAACAAATATCTAATCAATTGAATGGGTTTAATGTCGCATCAACACAATCTTTTGGTCACTTTGGAACTAACACCCAGTTAAAAGCTTTCCATTGTCATGTGTCCACTCTTATGGATATTAATTTTGGCCGGGAAGTGGCCTTTCTGCATAATCTTTATTGAACTTCATATATCCAGTTTTTTTTCTGTGTACACCAATATCTACATACAAGGCTAGATCTTGGGTCCAAATGACCAGGTCACAATTCTATGGAATGCAATTACACTGAACAAAGTTCGACTATACATGTAGGCTTCTCTAGTCATTATCAAGCCGACCATTGTTATCCTTGCTTGATGATAAGCAGTAATTGTATTCCATAGAATTGTGACCTGTATATTCCAGTTCAATTACTAAATGTCATTGTAACAAATTATCAGGAAACACTTGTCAGCCTCTCAGGCTTGATTGATAACAACTAGAGAATTCTATTAGAAACAAACATAGATCAGTTATAAATAATAGTGGTATTCTATAGAATTGGTTTGGGGTTCCTCTATCTCTGTGTAAAAACTAGCTGTTTATAGTTTTCTGTAAATTTGTGTTTACTTTAAAGGATGTAAGAGCTAAATCCACCTATTTGCAGGTCTTTCTTTTGGCCTCAATTGTTAAATAGATTATTGATTAGACATAAATTCAAATGACAAGCCGACAAGCAACTCTTGAGAACATCAGTTGGTTGTGATATGGAACGGACTGAAACACGATCGTCAATTAATTTAGAAATGGACAATCAAGACTTTGTTTTATAATCGTAACAACAGTAGCAATGAAAATCCAGACTACACTATGACATGATCATCATTTAATAATTCAATTTATAACAAAGATAATCGAGACATTATTAATTATCCTAACAACGGACAAAGCTATTCTTGAAACATTCATTACTTGCCTCAGAATGAAGTAGTTTGACTGAAATTTTCAATATATTCCTATTTCATTATCTATTTTTAACTATTATAGTGAGAACTGCCAGCTCTTTATCTAATCTCCCATAATACCCCTTTAAATAATATAAAGAAAGTAAATTGCTTATTTATTATTTCCCGGTTTTTTTTTTATAGAAAACAAACTATTGAGTCTGAGAAGAAATTTGATTTTTTACGCGATTTGGTAGCGAATATTCCTGATCATCAACCTGAGGAAGACGGAGAGACGAGTAAACCAGAAAGGGTGAAAGGTCGTGTAGGACGGTAAGTATTAAACATATTTTTAGCTTGTTAACTGAAGCATGGTCTTTGTCTTGTAGACTCGGTTACCCAGAACCCCCTAGTCTTGAACGTACAGAGGTATGGGACCATTCATTGTCCATACATGGTGTGGGCTACTTTGGCAGTTGAATAGAATACGCGTAGCACAATTAATATTACTTTTAAAATAAAAAAAACCCCTTTAAAACAGTCATTGTTTTTTGAGGCGCGCGATCGCTCGCGAGCGCCTGCCGCGCACCTGAATGTCGGCCGAGGGGAGGTTTTTCTCCCTCGCCTTAAAATTGAAAATCGCTCTCCATATTTGTAAATCATGGACATGTATTCGATCACCGCCATGCTGTCATTGTGTAATTAAATTATTTGGTGTATTCGATTAGTATGTGATAGCACATTGTAATATAATTCCGATGAATATGTTGCTAAAAATAGATGGCGCCAATGCGCCATTGGTTAATTTAACTGAAATGAAAAGTAGAACACTCGCGAGACGTGAGAAATTACGAGAGAAGGCACGTAAAAATTTCCAATGCGAATAATTTCGGAAGAAATAGATATTTTGACGGAATTTTCAAGCGTTTATGATTATATTTTGAATGGGGGTTATGTTTTTTAAAAATAATTATACAAGCTAAATATATTTAGAAATTTTGACAAGTATTTCTATTGGAATACTGTAAGTAGTTATAGTACACATGTATATAGACGATAGCAGAAGGTTTACTTGACCGTACGGCTACGAATTAACGAATGCTATTATTTAGCAGACGATGTATATTATCAATTATGTAACCAGGAATGACCCCTTGCACCAAGTTATTGATCTTCAGAACCGTTTTCCATATACAGAAAACTAATCACTCTTCTTAATATCAGATCACTCTCCTTAACGTCTAAATCACTCTTCTTATCGAAACTGGGAGAGCTTTTTTAGGAGAGCGATTTTTTCAATTTCTTCATTAAGGGGAGCTTTTTTCGGCTCTCCTCTAAAATACAAAAAACAACGACTGTTTAAAATAAAGAACATTGAGTTGAGGATCAGATTAATTATAGTCAATTTTCGTTTCACCTTGTCAGTGATGCAGGATGGAGAGCTTGGCAAGGACAGCTGTCCAGTCGTTCGGTGTGCATGTAAAAGATGCTTTGGCAATAGGAATTCGTGAATAGCACACTGTATGGTGTATGCACACTGTATGTCAGAGCAGAACAGTAGGACGTTAAACCCCATTTCATTTCATTATCTTCATCTTTATAAAAGGGGCAAATAACTCCTCTTAAACATCTTCTTACTCCATCTGTTTACTCCATCTGTTCAACAGGATGAAAAATTTTCTCTGATGTAAATTAATTTCCGTTTGGCTAACAAGAACATTTCAAACTCATTAATATGACATAGTAATTAAATAATTCCTTGACTTTAGCCAAGGGACAAGGGTCTCAACATTATTAGGTAATCAAGCCTTCAGTTTTTGTTAACAAAATGGTAAACTTAATTCCCCCAAAATATCGTAAGTGTGAGTGTTAAGTCAACTTAAGACCAAATGACTGAAATCGTGACCTTTGTGTCAATATCCTGTTCACCGCTTTCACTCCACATTTCTTCTGTTTGAGTCCTAATAAGGAAGTGTGATTGTAGATTATTGTGACCGTTGCTATCATTGAGCCCTCCTAATGCGTAAACCCTTGTGAGAATCCTTTTGAATATGAAGCATTATGCATGTTCCTTTATTTCAGACCTCGGAAAAATAAAGATGGTGAGGAAACTACCTCCAAACCAAGGCGGCGGAAAGAAAGACAAAAGTCATCAGAAAGCTCAGATGCAAATGTAAGTAACACTAAGTGTTAAGCATGGTAAACTATGTAACACCCACAATATGTTGTATTTCTATGACATTGGGGGAGTTGGATGGCCGAATGGTTAGCATGTGTGCACTGTATTATAAGGTCAGTCATTGAATTAACTGACATGGTTTTGATTCCCCGGTTGTGGGTTTTCTCCAGGTCATCCGGTTTGCTCACACTGCTAAAGACCCCTACGCGCGAGCGAATTATTGCAATATAATTCAACCAAGTGTTAGTCCCGAAAAGACAGTTTGTGTCGAGTGGGCGTTAAACCCCATCTCAATAGAGAAGTGGTATATCAGGTGTTATGGAAATAATAATACACGTTTTCTCATTTTACAAATTTTGTCTGTATATTTTTTTAGGAAAATGAAAATGAAGAAGACTCATCGACTGAAAGTGACAATGGTGCCGAAGACGATAATAACCACGACGAAAAACTCAATAACAATTATGAGAATAATTATTCCCCAGAAACATCCATGAGAATCCCCCCACCTAATTATCCAATGGGAATGCCACCATTTAATCCGGCGATGGGCGTACACCCGATGAACTCAAACATGGGGAGTATGCCTCCACCTCCACTACCCGGTTACAATATGATGCCCCATTTATCACAGATGCCAGGAATACCACCACCTTATGCAGCTATGGGTTATCCCCCTTATGATAGGTGAGTGTTCATCGCTTTCTTGATTTTTCAAGTGTGTTTACTATAAATAAAATGAGGTTTAACATCCTACTGTTCTGCTCTCTCGGGACTAATGAAGACAGACATATGCCATACAGTATGATATGAGGGGAATTTTACCCGACTGTCACAGTACTTCTACATGCACACCAATGTGTACACAACCTCAGCTTCTCGTATCGTCCAAACAACTAGACCATGGGCCTTCTCTTATTTTGAAATGCAACCGTACACAGGACCTCGGTTTCTCATCCCGTCCGAACAACTAGACGGCTTTCCCTTGCCAGGTCCTCCGTCCTACACCAATGTTATTGTAATCTCAAGGAATATGGCACTGGTTCATTAAACAGGAGATCACAGAAAGTTCCTTGAGATTTTCCAGTCCGGTTCCTTTTGTTAAAGATTCCCTGGCAGTGAAAAATGGAAATAATTGTAGGAAGCTGTCCAGATTTAGCATCTTTAAACCAGTATCCATCTTTTCTATATTTCAGGATGCCGTATCCAATACCAAATTTGTCTCATCCCTCGTTTTCAAATATTCCTTCGAGTTCTGGTGTCCAGGCCACAACATCTCAACAGTCGTCATGCCAACAGCCCTCAACAACAGATGATGATGATTACGATACGTGATACGATAGGAATATTTTTTATTTTTCAATTGAGCCTTTGTTTTAAAGTTGATAAAAACGATAAAATCGAAGAGAAACAACAGTTCACTTTGGTATTATAGCAAGAGGGAGTATGGTTCCAGAAAACCCCTACTCTTTGTCATGTTCAAGCGGATAATCGAATACATGCTACTTATAATCTAAAGAACATGCGTTAACCATTCCGTCATTCCCCCCATCGTGGGGGTTGGGATGGCCTAGTGGTCTAGAGTGCCGCGCTTCGACCTCTAGCTGGCCGGTCACCCCTGGCTTGCGGCTGTGGTTTCGATCCCTGGTGTGAGCGTTTGTGGCATGGAGATAGGGGCGCCTCTCAACCTCGTGGGTTTCCTCCGGTTTCCTCCCACTGCTACAGACCCCTACGCTCAAGGGAATTATTGGAATAAAATTGAAACCATATTAGTCCCAAAATGACCTAGTTTGTGTCGAGTGGACGTTAAACCCCATTTCTCTCTCTCTCTCTACCCCCATCGTTGACCAACAAAGTACCCTGTCATTCTCCAGTCTAATTTCCCCTCGTCAGGCCTGGCAACAAACAATGTCTATACATATGTAGTAGAATTGAAAATGTTTATTTAGTCTTTGTGCGTGTGAAATGATTTAGAACTGTATAATTTATCAGTACACTATTTTTTCAATATGGTCACCATTCAAGGAGAGAGAGAAATGGGGTCTAACATTCACTCAACACAAACTAGGCCATTTCAGGACTAACATATATGGTTTAATTTATTTCAATAATTCGCTTGCGCGTAGGGGTCTTTAGTAGTGGGTGGTAACGGGAAAAAACCCACTAGGTTGGACCAGGGACCCTACTCCATGTCACGTACAACCAGGGATTCGAAACCATGCTAGTTGACTCAATGACAGGCTTTATGGTACATTGCACACATGCTAACCAATCGGCCACCCACCCCCCACCCCCCACCCCATTCAGAACGGAGATGTAACCTCATAGTCGATAGGTTTGGGTGTAGAATGAGTTTAAATATGTGCATGACAATCTCTGTAGCAGAGTTAAATAACATTGTGAACTGTCGTTTCTCAGAACATTTTGTGATCATTATTGTTTTACTTTTTTTAAGAAAGAAATATGTTTGTTATCATGAATGCTACTTATAACCGAATACATTTCATTTTTGAGGCTGCTCAAATTCAAGGAAGGATAGAAATGTTGTTTTTAATCTATAGTCTAGATACCAGAGTCAGTCTACGATTCACAATGTCGGCCCAGAACGTCCATAATTGCAATCGAGTAGAGTGAAATTCACTCCAGTCACAGTTCTGTCAGTGCCGACCACGGAGGTGGTAGGAGTAGAATCTTGTTGTAATTAAACACAACGAATATATTTCAGCTTCCATGGTTGGTCGAGATATTTTGTTATGTTGTGAAAATCCCACTTTTAACTCGATTGTTCCTTATTAGAGGGTATTTAGAGTATTCTATTCTGGAATGCTCAAACGAGTACCCCCCCATTAACTGTATTGTATGTGCAGTGAACAAGAGTTAGGCCAGTACTGCGATTTGGTTTTCTGTTCTTCTTGAAGAGGACTTTCTTAATTAAAAACCAAACATACAAAAGCTTTAAATTCCAAATTAAAAATTAGAAATCTGTGAGTGGCGTGTAGCCGTCCCAGAATTACCTCATGAAGCAACTAGTTTTTTTTATTTCGAACAATTTAAACAAAACATTATTCATCGTTTCCAAGGGACATTAGGTAAGGTTTGATAAAGAGCTGACAGTTCTCGCTATAATAGTTAAGAAATAGATAATGAAAACGGAATATGCTAAAAATTTCAGCCAAATTGCTTCACTCTGAACCAAGATATATGCAATTCAGTTTTAGGCTAGCTTCGATCATCTTTACAAATATTGGTACCATGATAAACAAAGTCTCGATTATCCATTTTTACGTTAAATTATTACAAAATATATCCAAATCCACTAAATATCACAGGCTAACAATGGCATCAAGAGGTGATTATGGTCTAAATAAGTTAATTTAAGGCCTAAAGAAAGACCAGCAATAGGCAGATTTAACTCTTGCATGATTAATGCATGTTTAATTGGCTATTTATTTATAAAGTCACTGAAGAATTGAAAATTAAATTGACTTGGCCTTGGAGTTCTGACCACGAGTTCAAAAGCCTTCTCAGACTTAAGTTAAGAATTTACTCAACATTGTTCGCCCAATTTTAACTGAAATATAACCCTTTATAAAACATTTGTTGTTTAAATATATCAAATACATGAATAAGAAACTATGTGCAAAATTTTGTGTTTCTAGATGAAAGATATTTCTCATAAATAGTAAATCAAAGTTGAGTAAATTTTTAACTTGTGCCTGAGAATGCTTTGTGAACTCAGGGCCAGATTTTGCTAATTTGTTAGAATTTTCTTTTTACAAATTCTGAAATAGCCCGCCCCCTCTTGAAAGAGAAGCTCAGTTGATCCATCCACCCACAAAGGTTACGATAATTTGGATGTTTTACAAAGCTCTACCACTTTTCCCACTTAAAACTCTGATTGACCTTTGTCATTACGACATACAAACATGTATGACGCTAACCGGTCACGTACATCGATACTGATTCACTTTCTTTTGTAGAATATGTATCTTTTATATTTGTTATGAGGTTTGATATTTTGTTAGATATGAAAAGAATTTAAGGAACTTGTTTTTATTTTTGAAATGTTACTTATCATTATAATTCATGTTTGTTTATTTTTTTTACTTTCTATGTTTTCCTGATAAATTACTACTTAAGTTTAGTTACAAAAATTCTATATGTTACGGCATCATTCTGCGTTTATTTCTTACTTTCTACGTTTTGCTGAAAAATTCTACGTCTTTGTTTATTTTTTACTTTCTACGTTTTGCTGATTAATTGCTTCCTAAATTGACGTAGAAGAATATGGCCGCATTCTTGGTTTATTGCACAGCGACTAAATATCGACAGGTGATGACAGGCCTGGAAATAACAATGTTTAGTTTTACTTGTAATGAAATTTCACGATCATGTTGAAGTGTATTGGCCTATATTAATTTTGTGCTGAATATGTAATAAAAACCACAACTCTGTGCCAGACAAAATGGCAGACATCGGAGGTGTGTCTCGACAATGTCGTTCCTGTTTTAGAAAATGTGAAACCTTTGAAAACCTGGGGCATCATTTACAGAATTTTAACTAAAATATGTTAAGGATTTAGTCATTTAATTGGCTGGAAGTTAAAATCGTGTTAGCCAATCAAAAGACTGCATTCTTAATATGTTGTAGTTTATATTTTCATGAAATAAGTGCCCTGACCTTGATGGTTAGTATTTCTGTTCATGAACTTCTGTTTCTGAGAGATGTATTTTTGTTTTTTTTGTTAAAATTTAAACCTGCTTATTGATAATCATGTCTTTAAATGTTAAAACTACACAGATTGTGCTCAGTAATCCTGTGACCGTTTTAAAAAAAACTTATAACTAAAATATTCTTAAGGATTTAGAATTTTCATTGGCCAAATGTTAAAATTCTACTACAGTTGTTAGCCAATGAAAAAGGCTGGACTCCTAAAATGTTTTAGTTAAGGTTTCGTAATTAAGGCCCTTGTAGTATAATAATAAAATGTCCATTCTGGTTATAGTCTAACTAAAGCAAGAAACAGTCCTTCACGTTTAAGATGAGCTTTCGCTCCTGCTCCTCTCAACACACTTTGGCTTTCTTTCGCGGTAGTCATTAAAGAGTCCTGCAAATTAGCTAAATCGCTCTCCTAAATATTGAGATAAATAACTACTTTCCGCTTTTGTTTACTTTTAAACTGCATACATTCGAGTATCGGAAGCTTTTTATGGCTCCTGCACAATTTTGTAAACGTGAAGGACAAAAGAAATGAATGCATTTAGACAAAATAAATGCATTAAATGTACGGTAATGCATTTACATAATGCATTTACATCGACACGTTGCCCTTCAGATCGCATTTATTTACTTGTCTTTCTGGAATTAAAACATAAGCATTGAAAACGAGTTCAAGTCGATGAACTGGGTAATTGTGTGACTACGCGAAAGTGGATTATCCAGTCACTAATCACTGTTCAGTGGACACGGGCCTATTTCACTGAATTTTAATTAAGATAAAATCCAAATTTTAGTAATTTGATTGGATAATATTACATGGTTTTACTGCTTAACCAATCAAAATTGAAGTATCTACTAAAATTTGGATTTTATCTATACTTAAGATTTAGAGAAACAGGGCCATGATTTGTAAACAGGCCCCAAGTCTCAACCCTATAAGAGATTCTATTATTATTATTTAGTCAATTATCGTCATAACACAGGCTGATAATATTCGCTACCCTTACTGGTTCCTGTTCCTAGAGATCTATTTAACCCCCAGGCTATATCTGCTCATTGAATTATTCATTTCATTTCAGTCTCAATTTACCAAGGGACTGTAATCCTCTGGTTACCTGTAGGATTGAGACCACTATAAGTTAAACTGTTTTAAGTTGCCTGTCAGAATATGAAAGATTTATAGAATACTGTACATAAAGATCATACAAGTTGTTAAAATTTGTTTGTATTTTAAATAAATACTGAATCGAAGTGTTCATGGTTTTATTCATCTTTTAAAGCATCTTCAATAGAAGGCTTGATCTAACTACGTACATCTTATCAAGCCCTTCACGTAATACCCTGCATATTTCGTCACTAAGTTTGATTGACTACACAAGCCCTGCTTGGGAGTCTATCAGATTCATCGGTCGTCGTGAATACCAAATCTCGCGCTTCTAGCTAAAATGTTTATATGTGACAATCGAGTTGCAAAGTTCAAAGATCGATCAAAATCAAGGTTGCTGGTTTTCCATGAGTTTCTCAATTTAAAAAAAAACTTTCAACGGCTGTAAACCCTGTTTGTTTGCAGTATGTTATGTGCTACGACCTCTGATTGGACAATGCGAATTAGTCACGTGTAAAAACAACGGGCGCAAAGTTCGGGAATTCCTGAGTATTGAAGCAATGGTTAGATGTTGTAAAACTCCCGAACGTTGCTTAAGGAACATGCATTTAAAGGGGGTTAACGTCCACTCTATACACAAACTAGGTCATTGTGCCTGACAAAGCTGCTATTTGTTCCTGACAATGTCTGAAACAGGTGCCCTATTTCTCCAGGCTGGATAATCATATATGTTGGCAGTAGTGTAGCCAGTTTGATTGGCAATATGCCTCTAATTACATTTTATACTTGAAAAGACCGCCCACCCCCCAAAAAAACTGCCAGGATATATTTGATTAAGTGTTTGTTATACATAATGCCAACAGCTAAATATAATAATAGATATTTCAAAATGATTTATAATAAAGAGTCATTTTTAAATATTGGCTGCTTGTCTCCTCTCTCCGCCGGCACAATCCTTTGATCCACCAGCTACAAATCTACTGGCTTAATGAGTCCCTGCTACGCTTTTAAGGGAGTGTTGCCCCCCCCCTCGTTTCCTAAATACTGTACAATAAGTATGTGTTATAGTTTATCTAAATACAATAATGTTACTACACGAGTCTCTAGACAATAGAATCACATAGTTTTAGCCTTCAAATTCCCGAAACGTGACATCGCTGCTATGCTTTTAAGGGAGTGTTGCCACGACTCGAAATACAATAAGTATGTGTTCTAGTATATTTAAATACCAATACAATAATGTTAATTGTCTCTTGGCAATATAAACACATAGTCTTAGATGTCAAATTCCGAAACTTGACATCTTTTTAACCATGAGGTATAGTAAACAATAAACTTATTCAAGCCGCCAGCTAAAAACGACAAACTCTGTTTCTCTCTCCGACCAGATTCCATTTCAACTATCAGGTTTTTGCCTCTTTTTACGTCCCTCTCGATATGTTGTAACAAATTACTGTCTGGTTGTAGGTTTAAATCTTCCATCCTTTTAATCAGGTCGAGTTTATAATAGAAATTAACTCCGCTACATCGATCAAAGATGTGAAAATTTTTCGACTCGGTTGACCCCCAATTTCTTCAATTGCTTTTAACAACTGCGACCCGTCTGCTTGTTTACGACACGTTATAGCCACAATTTCAAATGTTTCCATATTTGGTTGTAAATTTTGACTGGCCATTTCTCGTAACATGATCTTTGCTCCATCAAAATCTTTCCTTAGACATCTTTTTCTCATTAAGGTGTTGTAAAATTCTTGATCAGGATGAACGCCATAATTTTTCATAATCATCAACAACCAATCCTCTTCTTCCGATGTCTGTAACGTGTTGTCCAACAATAGCGCAAATGTTCTTATATCCGGTTTAGCGCCACTGGTTTCCATATGATCCAAGAAATTTTTTGTTCCACCAATCAATGCCATGCGATTTGCCCTCTCACTGAAATCAACCTTGGATAATAGATCAAAATCAACTCGATGAACCATAAAATTGGTCGGCAAAGTTCTCAATGAATTCTCCGACATATCTCTCACCATTTCCAGATCGGATTCTTCATTCATAATCGATGCAGAATTCTCTGATGTGTTTTTGAAAGTTTGACGGTCTTCTTTAGTAGAACTGACTAGATTCCACGAGGTACCGGAACCGGTTTCTGTGATCTGCGGATAGTCTTTCATACTCCCTGCTTCTAATTTAGTAAAATCTTGTCCGATGCCACAGTCTCGTATAACTCGTAGTAAAAGATTATATATTGGCAGATTTGGATTGACTCTATGTTGAACCATCACCTGCCAAACCTCAGACGCCAATGCGACTCCATTTTCTTTATCTGAGATGCAAGCCATTAACAAAGAACTGATACATCTCTGGTCTAAAGGGTAACGTTCAGCAATTTCATCCATTACTGCAAAGGCCGCTGGCAAATCACCACAAAAACCATAGGCCTTTATCATCGCTCTACCCGTTATTAAATTAGGGTGCCAATCACTCTCCTTCATTAGTTCATGTAAATTTCGAGCTCGCTGTAAGCCATCTTGTTTTGACGGTGAATTCGCACAAGCGTTGAATAAAGCGGTGTAGGTGACGGCATCTGGTACCAGACCCATTTTCTTCATCTTGTTAAAAACTTTAAAAGCTTTTTTAGTTTCTCCATTCCTTGCGAGAACTCCCATCAAAACAGAAAAATTGTAGTTCGTAGGTTTGACACGATCTCGTTTTAACATCCAATCCTCCAGAACAGCAATCGCCTCATTGATTTTTCCCCGCTTTCCAAGCTTTTCAATTTGTCGACCATACCAATAGGGAACATTTCGTCTATCGTCTGATGACAGACGAACATGTGGCTTCTCATTTCTGAACTCTTCAAATTCATCCACACTTTCGGGCTCAGTCTGATCATTTTCCTCATTAAGTGTCCCAAATATATTTTTTAAATTTATGCGGTCGTTTTGATTGGTAAATTTGTTTAATCGTCCATGAGCAGTTTTATTGTGGTTGTCTTGATTATCAGGACTGTCTTCGTTGTATGCGCTAGATCTATTGCTGAATCTCATGTTATTTCGAGTTGTTGTAAAATTCTTAATTCCTTTATCATCTTTATTACGAAGACGTTGATAATCAGAACCGTTGTAATGGTCACTTTTGTTTGTATTTAATTTCCGATCACGGAATTGGCGATTATTACCAAATTCATCTCCATCATCCAATTCAACAGAATTTTTATGTTTATGTTGTAGGTCTATCTCTCGTTGAATATGCTTTTGAAAACGACGATGTAATATTTTATCATTGAAAGTCGATTGACTGCTAGATCCGAATTCATCGTTCTTAGAATACAATTTCACATTCCTGAATTCTCTATTAATTTCTTCTTCATCTTCTGTCAATGTACGACGGTGTAACTTGTGAAACAGTGGTCTGGTACTTGAAGGACTTCTCTCTTCAAAATCCGAATCCGAGGTTTGCGGTAACCGTGGGGTTTCTTCTGTACTTTGGTTTCTTGATGTTGATTCGGGATAAATTGGTTTATAATGGATTTGACAACCTTTGGATAATGTCCACACACTTCTTGTCTGTAAATGGTTCAGCAATTTTAATCCCTGGGTCACGGCTTTCATGCAAACGTTCGAATGAATATTGGCCATTGAACTGCGACACCGTAAAGAACACACAAGCCATGAGGTGGTTGTATTCTTTTGTAAATTGAGATTGCCAATTGTTCTCCGGAAGTGTTCATCAACCAAGCCTAATAAAATGGCTTTACCAGGAATCTGGACGGTTGGTCATTATAGCTATAATTTGCTTCCGAAAAGGTCTGGAATTGGAAAATAAAACATTACGCCTGTCTTTTCTTTTAGATATATTTCAAGTGACAAAGTCATAAGGATTCGGCGAGTCACGTGGCCAGTACCAAAATAGATAGCCGGTATTGCTCAAAAGAATGCATCAAATTTACGAAAACGAAAGTGCAAGTACATTTAACCAGTGTCGAAAAAAACCTGTCCAGATTGGTGAAAGAGGGAGACCCAACAAATCAGTGGTTTTATGGCGGATCTCTGGTGCAGAAATGTTAAATGATCTCTGTTAAACAAAAAGAGGCGATGATGTAAGTGCAGAGGGTATTGTTTTGGCTACTTTCGATTTCCTTTTTCTACTTACGGTTTCGAATGTCGGGGAAGTATTAAAATAAATATATAAAAATCAGCTAACGTTACTCAGACAGAAGACTTTCGAAACTAGCTAGTAACAGAGGACGTAAAAAAAATAACTCCTATTCTTTGGTGTAAAATTCCATGTTAAATTTATCCAGAAATCATTATTTTTCTGTTTAGGGCAATTAATTAATAATTATTTTTTAATTTAAAGGCTACAGATGAGGTAAAATATTTATATTCTCTATTTTCTGAAGGTCTTCACTACTGAAATTTTTTCCAGAATATAATACACTCACATCGATTTCGCTGAATAGGCTATGCAATTAGGCCTACTTTCTAGGTTCTGCCAGTAAAAGGGGGGTTGTGTGGTCAATCCTTGTATTGGCCGAGAAAAATCATCCAGATTTTCCGGCATGGTCCCCCCATGTCAGTGATGCAGGACGGGGGGCCTGACATGTAGAGCTATCTAGTGGTTCGGATGGGACGGAAACCGAGCTAGGTCCCATGTACACGTTTGCATGCACGTAAAAGATCCCTTGATAGTTGGAATTCAATATGAGAATAGGCTATAGTGCTGCTGTTCGAGCAAAATTTCCCTCTTAGCAAATTGTACCTTATACCTAGTTACTTTTGCAACTGTCCTTTAGCGAACGATATTCGCTGACAGTTGCTATCCGGCCTTCTATAGCTGCAGTATGAAAATACGGTAAAATACCACTATTCCCCACCCCTATTCTCAGGCTGGTTTACAACCTTTGCCGTCTATTTTTCACAACAATTCTTTATTTTCCACCAAAAGGAATCCTTCCTCACTATATTTGACACAAATTTATAATAATTCAACCCGATTTTCATGTAGAATTTAGCGATGAAATAAACATGCGGTTTGCGCATGTCTGGGTCTTGTTATCGCTCTTCAGTTTAAACGTATTTCGTGTACCGGTATGTTTTTAATCGCAGAATTCTACATGAAAATAGTGTTGAATCTTTATAAATATGTGTCAGCTGTGGCATGAAATGATTCCTTTGGCGAATAAAGTAGAATCAAGGTGAAAAATAGTAGGTAAGGATTCCAAAATAGCCTTAGAACAGAGGTGGGGAAGAATGTTATTTTCATACTGCAGCTATATTGAAGGCCGGATAGCAACTGTCAGCGATATGTTCGCTAAAGGACAGTTGCAAAAGTAACTACCTTATACCCTGTTAGCACGACCTATTAAGCTAACCACGTTAGTCGAACCAGATGACCCTGTTACCACGGCCCAAATTAATGATTAGGCTAACTACTCTCTTTGAATGTGGGGGGGGGGGGATGGGATTTTCCAGTTCTGGAAATCACATATTCATTTTTCCAGGATTTTCTAGGAGTGTGTGAACCTTGTCCATAGCCAATTATTGAAATAAAATTGAACCACATTTTAGTCCAAAAATGACCTTGTTTGTGTGAAGTGTTAGTTAAACTCAATTTCTTTGCCTCTCTTCCAATTTAAACTAGAGGCTCCTACCAGGGTCCATACTAACGACCAAGCCAAGCACAATCGTTAACCAGATGCTCCTATCACTATGGTCCATATTACTCCATATATTAATGATTAAGCCCCAGTCATCATGGTCTATATTAAAGTAGCTAAGTCTCTAACTCAATCTCATCCAAAATCTTCAACAATGAAAACACAAATTATTTGTCAATTTAAATCCACATTGATGTTGTGATCTTACTGTGAAAAGATGGGCTTCTGAATCGTGTATCATATGCCCATTTTTAACAAGGGACTTGAAGAATGAAGCAAGACGGTGATGCATATTCTTACTTGGGGAGCATACGCAATAAATACTATGTAGACTGGAATAACCAGACGCTAGACTTTTGATGAAGACTTCAGGCGTAGGCCCTATTTCGCCGAACATAGCTGATTTGAAATTAGAGTAAAGACGGAAATGATTGAATGTAAATTAGTTTATATAAATTCATATTACATGATGATATGCATTGTGACCCATTTGTGTCAATTTCTAGGTCCCAAATATTAGCGATTTAGCTCCTTTAAACTATATATACCCTTTGTCACGGGGAATCGAATCAAGGATTGATATACACAATAGGGGTGATATAATCGATTAATTTGGCTTTAAATAAAATTCATACTAGTTTACGGGCCCGTAGCCAGCTCATAAAATTTGGTGGGGCTGTGAAATTTTTTGGAGTGCTGAGGATGTGGCCACCTAAGATTGCTCCAAAGAAATCATTATTGTTGGCAAAATATTGGGGAGGGCTTATAGCACCTCCGTGGATACCATCCGCTAGTTTATGAACCTCAGTCTTAGCATTCAAATTTAATCCTTAACCTTTAGGTTTTTTCATCAGCATTTTGACCCACTTACCAACACAAGAAGAGAATGAGTATTAAATGTATTAATTTCCTCTTATATTTCAGCTAATTATATTCCTCTAACTCCACCTGAATGTCTTTTTTTAGGAAAATAATGCCTTTCTTTACTAAGACTAAAGGGACGCCTGATTCTAAATCCAATAATTTACATGATAACAACGTAGCAAGACGAAAAGACAAATATGATCAAGGAGCAGGAGGAAGAGGAGGAGGTGACTATAAAATAATGGGAGAAGATGAAACAAAAAAGTATGGCTATAACCCGAGGTTTAGAACTGCTCATTCTACACAGAATTCGGCAGGTGGATATAATCGTAGGGACAAAGATAGAAATGATCACAAACACGGAAATCCTCTTAACAGAGATGAGCGGGAGAATGACGAGCATAAACAATTAAATCAAACAGGTGGACTGAATAATGAAAACAACGCACAAGTTGACGGTTTATCTGACACCGAGTCAGTAGAAAGTCTTATACAAGATTTGCAGGTTAGTTGGAAAAGCCAATTCAAATAAGCAAACCTTTTCATGAACCACAAACTGATTGCATACACTTGAGTGCAATCGGCACAAGATTTTGATGTGATGTCACATTCCATGAGATGTACGTTCTTGGTTTATAGTTATATGGTTATACTTACCTGTTCCATGGATCTGTCAGGCTTTAACTTTTGGGCTTCATCTTTTGTTTTAGAAAAGCCATTTAACCCAATTATTTATATTAAAGGGACAATAACACTCTTGTTGGCTTGGCAGCCCCAGAAAATAAATAATAGCCTTATTCTAAGTACTAGATGTTTAAGTGTCCTACCTGTTGTGTAAATTATCCATTACGACCTATTTTACTTGTCCAGAGGGTTCGAAAATATTTTAAATCAAAGTCACATTTGAAAAGGTTTACGTTAGACTTTTCAAATCAATTAGTTGAATTTTTGCAATTTTTTAAATTAGGTGTGTTAAGATGAAATTTATATCATCAATTAATTGGAATATTGTAAAATAATACAATTTGTTGACCAGAATGAAGATTGGGACATATTATTTAGTTACAACAAGAGTGTTATTGGGGCTTTAATGGAATGTTCATATCGTGTGGACACCATGTCTGAGGGCTGGTAACGTCTTTGATTTTTGTATGAATAATATGTGTCCACCAATCATAAACAGGAAAGATGAATTCTCCATTGGTTTTAAAGAGAGAGACCTGTTAAATATGTCCATTTATATGTATCATTCATTTAATTTTTTGAAGGAATCAAGAGCAGATTCAGCTCTCTCGGAAATAGGACAAGTTTTAGAAAAACAGCAGTTACTGATGGACAAATTAATGAAGGAAAGGAAAATGGTTGCAAAGAGAAGTGATGAAAATGTCTCAAGAGAAAGTCAAAAAGAGTCTCCGAATAACAATGATGGAAGACATTTTAATGAGAGAAGGCAATCAATGAAATATGATAAAGAAACACTTACAGATAGAATAAAGTCGTTCCCAATGGAAACTCAGACAGAAATTAAATTACATCCAAAGGAAACTCAAACAGTTTCTAAGCTGGTCTTTGATAATCGGACTCAAACAGATGACATGCTACATTATAGTGGAACTCAAGCCGATCATGAAAGAGAACCAAAAGAAAACAGGTGGGGTTTGATGAATTACTTATTTTCACCAACTGTACAAACGAAGATAGACTCACCTGGACAAGCGAAGAAAGACTCGGAGAGTCAAACAGAGTATTTGTGTGACTTAGATGAAACAGTACGACCATCTGATATTCGATGGCTTCAAGAGGATTATTTGTACGCTCAGGGTGAAATAGAGCGGTTAAAAGCAGAATTATTGAGGAGTGCGAATACAGCACAGTCGTCTCAACAGCCTGCTCCACCAGTTATAACAAAAGGTGATAATCTTTAAGCGGTATTTAGCAATTGAAGAACAAATTAAACAGAACACAGTTTTTATTATAGTCCACATTTTCATGTGGACATTTACTGTCGTCGCACCTGTCTGTCACCTCTGCCTGTCCATCTACAATTTGTTTGTGGACTCTCTAAGGGTCACAATTTTCATCTGATGTTGATGAAACTTCAAATGCATGTTTATAACCAAAAGATATTGGTTCCTTCGATATTCAAGCATATCGGATCGTGACTTCATGAATTATGGCCCTTGATTGTACGAAAAATCACGTTTTTAGCTTGTGGTCCCTCTAACGGCTGAAAATGGGATCAAAACTGTCAGACAAATGGCCACCCCAAGTATGCAAATTGTACAAAAAATTGCTTTCTGTTTAGCTTGTTCTCTATCCATCTCTGGCACCCGCTGGCAGTAAACGATCTCTGCTTTTATAAATCTACAAGCAATAATGATATAAAGATAAACTTTGTAAGGTCCTGCTAATAGCATAAACCAGTTATTCACATCCCATAAAAATTGTGTTCTGATTAAGATGTAGTGAGGTTTTAGTATTTCGTACAGTGATTATATATCTTAGTCTTGAAATAATATTTGCATCATGGTGACAGGTGCTCCAGAAATTCCTGCAAATTAACCACTCGAAGAATCTGGAGATTAAATTTTTCGAGGAATCCAGAGATCAAAATTCCTGGAAGAATCTGAAAATATTCTTGGAGGAATATATTTACAGATAACAAATTCTTTGAAGAATCTGGAGACCAAATTCTATCAAGAATCTGTCGATCTAATTCCTTGAAGAATAGATCAGCAAGTGAAATTTCTTGAAGAACACGCAGATCAAATTCCTTGAAGAACCTGCAGTTCTTCCACAAGTTTAAATTGTAGATCAATTTAAAGGAGGATTAGACTACATGTATTACATTTCTGGAAGAGTCAATAGATTGAAGGGGTACACATTATAATTAAACTGAAATAATTTTTTTTTTTTTTTTACAGTGTGTGTTGAGATATATAATCCCAGTCAAGCAACAGATATAGTTCTATTGATGGAAGAATCCTTAAAACGAGATTTACAGTCCAGATTATCTGCCCATAACGTGAAAATAAAATTTAACACAACGTCTGGAGGTGGTGGGAAACTGGGTGCACCATCGATTGTCCTGTGTCCAAGCTTTTCCAGACTTGGTACAGACGTCAATTCGGCTTTTTCAGGATTACAAGGTATAAAAAATTTTCAAATTTTGGGGTAAAAGGTATCTGGGATGGATCAAAGGATTTACAAAGGGTGATTTACATTCTCCACCCCCAAAATGGTGGTCTTGTGAATTGATCAGGTGATCACTGAAGCATAGACGAGATAATTACATTCAGAGTTATTGCCCTTGGTTATCATTCAATGGATTTGAAATTTACATGTAGTATTGATTTTCATGAAATGCTAAAGTCTGTTGATGTTCAATGATTTATAAAAACTTTGAACAGCTTCAGTTATTATTTGATTACCAGTACAATGTTTTGTTGTCCCCCGCCTTTCGAAGAAAGCAGGGGACTATTAAAATGGGTTCGTCCGTCTGTCCGTCCGTCTGTCTGTCCGTCTGTCTGTCTGTCTGTCCGTCTGTCTGTCCGTCACACTTTTTGGGACACAATAACTCTTTTCCTAATTGAGCTAGAATGTTCAAACTTGGTGTATGTGTTTATTAGGTCAATGCCTTGATGGAGTTCGAAGATGAGCATTTTCCGCTTAGGGTAAGCAGAGATAAGCAATTTGATTGGTTGATGCTTTGGGACACGATAACTCTCTTCCTAATTGGGCTAGAATGTTCAAACTTGGTGTATGTGTTTATTAGGTCAATGCCTTGATGGAGTTCGAAGATGAGCATTTTCCGCTTAGGGTAAGCAGAGATAAGCAATTTGATTGGTTCATGCTTTGGGACACGATAACTTTTAATTGAGCTAGAATGTTCAAACTTGGTGTATGTGTTTATTAGGTCAATGCCTTGATGGAGTTCGAAGATGAGCATTTTCCGCTTAGGGTAAGCAGAGATAAGCAATTTGATTGGTTGATACTTTGGGACACGATAACTCTCTTCCTAATTGAGCTAGAATGTTCAAACTTGGTGTATGTGTTTATTAGGTCAATGCCTTGATTGAGTTCAAAGATGAGCATTTTCCGCTTAGGGTAAGCAGAGATAAGCAATTTGATTGGTTGATGCTTTGGGACACGATAACTTTAGTTCTAATTAAGTGAGATTGATGAAACTTGGTGCATAGTTTCATTATAGTAATACCTTGACTAAGTTCGATAATGAGCATTTTCTGCTCAGGGTAAGCAGAGCGATACGCAATTTGATTGGTCAAGACTTTGGAATACAATAACTCTCTTTCTAATTGAGTTAAAATGTTCAAACTTGGTGTATATGCTTATTAGGTCAATGCCTTGATGGAGTTCGAAGATGAGCATTTTCCGCTTAGGGTAAGCAGAGATAAGCAATTTGATTGGTTGAAGCTTTGGGACACGATAACTTTCTAATTAAGTGAGAGTGATGAAACTTGGTGTATAGTTTCATTATAGTAATACCTTGACTAAGTTCGATAATGAGCATTTTCTGCTCAGGGTAAGCAGAGCGATACACAATTTGATTGGTCGAGACTTTGGAACACAATAACTCTCCTTCTAATTGAGTTAAAATGTTCAAACTTGGTGTATATGCTTATTAGGTCAATGCCTTGATGGAGTTCGAAGATGAGCATTTTCCGCTTAGGGTAAGTAGAGATAAGCAATTTGATTGGTTGATGCTTTGGGACACGATAACTTTAGTTCTAATTAAGTGAGAGTGATGAAACTTGGTGTATAGTTTCGTTACAGTAATACCTTGACTAAGTTCGATATTGAGCATTTTCTGCTCAGAGTAAGCAGAGCGATACGCAATTTGATTGGTCAAGACTTTGGAACACAATAACTCTCCTTCTAATTGAGTTAAAATGTTCAAACTCGGTGTATATGCTTATTAGGTCAATGCCTTGATCGAGTTCGAAGATGAGCATTTTCCGCTTAGGGTAGGCAGAGATAAGCAATTTGATTGGTTGATGCTTGGGACACGATAACTTTAGTTCTAATTAAGTGAGAGTGATGAAACTTGGTGTATAGTTTCATTACAGTAATACCTTGACTAAGATCGATAATGAGCATTTTATGCTCGGGGTAAGCAGAGCGATAAGCAATTTGATTTGCCAAGACTTTGGAACACAATAACTCTCCTATGAATTGAGTTAAAATGTTCAAAATTGGTGTGTATGCTTATTAGGTCAATGCCTTGATGGAGTTCGAAGATGAGCATTTTCTTCTTACGGTAGGCAGAGATAAGCAATTTTTGGATGACACTTCGTGTTCAGTTTCATTGCTCGATACGTTTGAAAAAAATAAATGTGCGATTAATTAATATGTGTCATCTATTTATTTTGGGATTTCGGCGGGGGACATCAGCCTCACTGTTGGCTTGTTCATGTTAGTGCTAGTCCCGATTCCCGAAATAACCTTGTTTGTGTCGTGTGGACGTAATACCCCATTTATCTCTCTCCTACGTTAGTGCAAAGAGGAACTGCAAGTCTATCAAGTTTTAAAAATTGCAGTTTTTAGTGTCTTGTAAATGCACCAATTACCAATAAAAAAATAGAAATGTGATAACGTTTATGGACTGCTCGGGTGACTTACATGTAGCTACAGTAGGCCTTTGTTTTGTTACTTGGCAAGCTATCTTTCAATTATCCTTTTGGAAGTAAGCTACTGAGTCATAGTCGTCACGTTCTAAGTTTTCAGCGGACATACTCAGTAGTTTCATTCTAGAACTTTTTATTAAGGGAGAGGGAAATGGGGTTTAACGTCCACTCGACACAAACTAGGTCATTTCAACTAACATATGGCTTAATTTTTATTTCAATAATTTGATTGTGCGTAGGGGTCTTTAGCAGTGGGAAGAAACCAGAGTACCCGGGCAAAAATCCACGAGATTGGACAGATGACCTTACTCCTTGTCACGTATAACCGAGGATTGGAAAACACGCCAGTTGACTCAATGACAGGCTTAATGATACAGCATGCAGGTGCTAACCATTCAGCCATCAAACCCCCCCGAACTTTTTAATTTGGGATTAAGACGGAGGACATCAGCTTGCCGTTTTAATTTTTTTTCAGATAGTGGCGATGGAACTGTCCTGTTGGTGATTTATTATAAAGAAGAACATAATTTACCCAAAGTAAAAAGTGAGCAGATTTTATCGCAGTTCAACCGTTTAGGGGCCATATTAGATATGGGTTTTACTAAAGACAAGGGATTTTATCCTACCAATATTAATCATCAGTCTTTTGAATGTTTGGTTCATTTTATACTGAGGTATATCAATAAACACTAAGATTTATATATGTATTTATATCCAAAAAAATAATAGTATGAATTGAACAACTATCTCATTATTGAAATAGCATTATGCAAGAGCAAAATCTGCTTATAACAGTCTTTCTTTAGGCCTGAAATATTATCTAAATAATCAATTAGACATTAATTAACATATCCAGACCATAATAAACTCTTGATGTCAAGGCTAGCCTTCAATGTTGGCGGATTAAATTCATATATGCCATTGATAATTAAATCAATCAAGTGGATAATCGAGACTATGCTGTTTATATTAATGATTTGAGTAATGATGACCGAGGCTATGTGAATATTTCAAACGCTTTTTTCTCGGCTAATAGTGGATTAATTTGACTGAAATTTTCAGCAAATTACCTTTACACTATCTAGTTTTTATTTATTATAGTGAAAACTGCCACCTCTTTATCTTATCTCCCATAATGTAACTTTAATTGTTTAATCACTGTTTAATATTTTCTGCCACAGGGGCATCATCAGGACATAACATAATGATATTGCCTAGTAACATAATAAAAATATTAGGTTATATCCTGATGATGCGTCTGTGGCGGAAAATAATAGAAAGTGATTAAACAATTAATAATGAGGTACTATTATTTTTTCGATATATGTAAATATAAACATTATTAACAAATAAAGAAATAGATTGTAAATAGCGAAATAACAACTTAGCTTTTAATTGGCTAAGATTTAAATATCTGGTTTTTTTTTAATCAAACAAAATGGTGATTGTTGACTTTAGAGGCATAGCGCAACTTATTGGGTATGGTAATATTGATATAGCTAGTCAAGGCCGTAGCTAGTGGGGAAGGGGTGGGGCGCAAGAGAGGCTGTTGCCTACCCTGGAACAAATCGGATGCCCAATGGGTGCCTTTACCCAATGGGAAAAGAATGGGTGCCTTCACTGCCCTTTCCATTGGTCACAATACAAAACCAATGACCAATGTAACCCTCCCCCCCCCCCCCCCGGTGCTAGCTACGGGCCTGTATACTGGTTGTGTTGTTACAGATCCAGTAACTACATATTTATGTATATAACTATATATGACCTGGAATATTGTTGCAGGCCTAGTAACTATATGATATACCACTGGTATTTTTACAGGCCTAGTAAGTATGTGATTTTGATATATCCCTTTTTATTGTTTTAGACCTAGTAACTATATGTGATATACCCTTGGTATTGTTACAGGCCTAGTAACCACATGATATATCGCTGGTATTGTTACAGACCCAATAACTATATATGATATACATGTACCCCTGGTATTGTTACAGGCCTAGTAATTATGATATACCATATTATTACAAGCCTAGTAACTGTGACTTACCAGAATATTGTTACAACCTATAGTAACCATGTGATATATACCCTTGAATATTGTTACAGCCTATAGTAACAATGTGATATACCCTTGAATATTGTTACAGACTTAATAACTATTTGTGACATGCCCCATTTTATTATTATAACCTAGTAACTATGTGATATATTAGTATATTGTTACAGCATATAGTAACTATATGTCATGTACCGCTGTATATTGTTACAGACCTATTAAACAATTCGATAAGGCCCAGAATATTGTTACAGGTCTAGTAATAATGTAATAGCCCCGAAATATAGTTACAGACCCAGTAACCATGTGATATATACCCTGCAATATAGTTTCAGACCCAGTAACTATATGTGATGTACCCCTCTGTATATTGTTACAGCATATAGTAACAATGTAATATGCCCTGGAATGTTATTACAGACCTAGTAACTATGTGATATACTAGTATATTATTACAGGCCTAGTAACTATGTGATATGCAGTAAATATGGGATATACAAGTATTCTTGGGGACTAGTATATAATTAATCGTTGATTCGGCTTTTTTGTACATTGCAACAGATTTAAAGTGACTATCAGTGGCTTTCAAGTGTTTAACCAATTTACTATTATTATGTCCACTAGAGTAATTGTCAAATGGATAATTAATCATTTTATAATATTTTAGGGGATTCAAAATCCCCCAAACGATGATTTGTGGCTTAAAGGATACACAGATTAACCTAGCCCCTGAGTTCACAATGCATTTTAGGTCTCAAGTTAAGAATTTACTCAAAATTGTTCGCCCTTTATAAAACTTATATCGTTTTAATATATCAAATACAACAACAAGAAACCATGTGTAAAGTTTTGTGTTTCTGGATCAAAGTTATTTCTCATAAACAGTGATTGAAAGTTGAGTAAATTCTTAACTTAAATCTGAGAATGCATTGTGAACTCAGGGCCTGGTATAACTTCTCTGAATTTATTTATTTAGTTCTGCCAGAACACATATGTAACTGTTGTAAGGCAGTGCCGGACCAAGGCCCACAAGTACGTGCCGAAGGCGCGTCACGAGCGCGCCGAACGGTCGCGAGCGCCTGAGGTGTGTCTGGATGGGTTCACCCCACAGGGTAATTTTGAAAATTGACAACCGCAAACCGATTTTCCAAACATTTCAGACCCAAGCTTCCTATCTTTTCTTTCTCCTGTCCTCCTCCCTTTTTTACTAACTTTCCTCCTCTTCTTTCTTTTCTTTTTTCCTTATAATTAAATGCTTAGGTCCACTTTTTTTAAAATGAGCTTAGGCCCACCTGTCACGGACATGTGGACAGGTGGGCCCAGTCAGTCCGGCACTGCCGTAAAGTCACCTTTAACATATTTAAATATGTATTATGTAAGAACTAAACCTGCCTACTGCATGTCTTCACATTCATAGAAACAGAAGACAATAAATGTATATCTATCTGTAATTTTATAATTTGTTATCATTCACTGTTGTTTAAATGTGAAATAAAATTATTGAGATGCAATGGGGCTTTAATATCTTTCATTTCTGTCCTGGAAAATTGTTAAATCAGGGAAATCACACCTTGACAGTGACAATAGTCTTCTCGTCTTTTAATTTTCAACTACCAGGGGATGTTTTATGTACTGTTGATGGCAGACACAAGATTTGGGTTTTTCTTCCCATCTGCATAACTAGACCCTTTTTCTTGCCGTACCCTCTGTCTTCTTTATACTGACAAGGAAAACCGAAGCTGGAATAGCTAACAACGTGATCAAACCAGGAACCTCCTCCTTTATGAACCAGTGCATAAAAATATGTTTTGATCATGGTGTTCAATCAGCTCAGAGAGAGAGAGAGAAATGTGGTTTAACGTCCACTCAACACAAACTTGGTCATTTTGGGACTAACATATGGTTTCAATTTTATTTCAATTATTCGTTTGCGCGTAGGGGCAATCAGCTCAGATAGTGAATATTTTATGCTTAGACTAAGTATAGGTAATCTGTTTGATTGCTTGATACTTTTGAAAACAATAAATGTGCAATTAATTAACATGTGTCATTTCATTATATTTGGATTTTGGCGAGGGACTTGAAATTCACTATTGGCTTGTACTTATAATAGACATGTTTAGCAGTGGGATGAGCCACAGAAACCCCACAAAGTCACAAACAAGCCTGGGATCGAAGCTTCTGACTAATGGGTCGGATCATTTACCACTCTCTGATCCTATATGACATTTTTACAAATCTCTCGATTCAAATTGATTTCCATTTTGCCCTTAACTACTTGCCACTATCTATATATTGTCTACCTCCCTTGAAGAAACTTGATAAATACTGGGACAACCCTAGGCACACCGCAGCAGCTGTTTCTACTGATACAACCCTAGACACACCCAAACAGCTGTTTCTAAAACCACCTGAAACTGCCCAAGATATATGTGAATAGCTTTCTGACCATTTACTAGTTTGTGACAGGGTGGTTTGGGGCCATCTAAGAAGCCCTAGGTAGATTAGTTAGAGCTAAAAGATTGATTGTGTCAGGACCTTGTGTACATGCCACAATTTTTCAAACGCTGACATGGGCCATCTTTAATGGCCATTCTGATCAACTATGTTACATCTACCCATAGCAAGATTATCACCTTTCCTATTAATGTAAACACTGCTTTTAACTCAATGTGATTAAGTTGGTTTCCCCAGGTACAAACTGGGTGATTTCATGATATATTAGGACTAAAAACATATTCAAACTACTTAATTTATCATAATTTTGCTTCAAATCCTTCTCAAAACACTGTAATTGCCAAGTACATCCCACTATGAAAATCGATCAAAAGAGACCATGTTTGCGTCAGGGGATTACCCTTCTCTGTCCCTATGGCAACTGCGGGCGATAACGGGTGAGAATTCATTGCATACACAAGACGTTGTTGTCTGTAATCGCTGACTGTTTAATACAAATATCGAATCCTAATTAAATTCTCGGATTATCCACTGCCTGCATCTTTTTCCATGATTTTTATCTCAGAAAGTGTTGTAGGTCTAACTCTTTATAGAGTTTATCAACATGTACACAAAGCGCCCAATGTGCTTGTGCAGCCTTCGACGTCACACGTGGCTATAGCCCTAATCGTCGGGCTGTCGATTAGGGGAACCCTTACATTTTTGTCCTCTATACGCTCAATGAGTGTTTTTCAGGGAATCCAATATTTTTCTAGTAAGATTGGATATCTCTACTTTCCATATATACCAAAATTGCCATACTTTTATTGGCAATAACCACCCAATAAATACTTTGCTGGGAACCCATCTTTAAAACCCAGATCCTATTTCATTTCCCCTTTATAGTTCAAATTCTGTTTTATTTGTCTTTACTACAACTGGCTTTCTATTCTAGTTGATGTGTTAAGGAATTAGCCGATGAAACAGTCTGTTACTGCAAGTTCTTGGCGTTTGATGCAAGGAAGTATGGGTAAACCACTAGAAACATCAACACTGATTGATTAATCAATGTCTGACATTATAGGATCAAAAGCCGCTCGTACGACCCCGGATACAACCTTCAAATACAACTCGTCAGGTCTTCATGTAGTGTAGGCGATCGAAAGTATAAAAAAACGAAACAAACTATAGATCTGTATTTTAATCAGATTACTAGAGAGAGAGAGAAATGGGGTTTAACATCCACTCGACACAAACTAGGTCATTTTGGGACTAACATGGTTTCAATTTTATTTCAATAATTCCCTTGCCGTGGGAGGAAACCAGAGTGCCCGGAGGAAACCCACGAGGTTGAGAAGGCGCCCCTATATCCATGCCACATACGCTCACACCAGGGCTCGAAACCACAGCCGCAAGCCAGAGGTGACCGGCCAGCTAGAGGTCGAAGCGTGGCACTCTACACCACTAGGCCATCCCAACCCCCAGATTCCTATAGGCCAACAGGTCATCCACCAAGATTTCATCGGCTTCCTGTTGAGAATATCACTAACTTTAAAAAAAACAGAGAGAAAGAGAGAGAAATGGGTTTTAACGGCCACTCAACACAAACTAGGTCATTTCGGGACTAACATATGGTTCAATTTTATTTCAATAAATCGCTTGCGTGTAAGGGTCTTTAGCAATGGGAGGAAACCGGAGGACCTGGAGAAAACCTATGAAATTGGACAGGCGACCACAGTGGCGGATTAAGCTCCACCAAGGCCTGAGGCGGCAGTTTCTGAAGGGCCTATTTAAAAAGGAGTGGGCCTAATTAATTTCAGGTCAGGGCCTATGTTGATTCCCATTGGGCCTAAACCCCATCCCCCTAACATTCATTGTCTATGCGTTTTTAATTGTATCAGACAAGTCTAAAAAATTTTTTTTTACAAAATCTTTGGGCCTGAGGCTGCAGCCTCATCAGCCTCACTGATAATCCGCTACTGGGCGACCCTACTCCTTGTCAAGTACAACCGGGGATTCGAATTAAACAAATGGCAAGACGTTGATGATATTTTATGAGGTTTAATTGACGCTGGGTAAGTTATACAAGTAGATAAAAGTTTTAGACACCAATAAACATTATTATTATATACGAACAATATATTAACATCCCAGTAGATTTCTCTATAATAATAATAATACTCTACTGGCTTTACCACTATAATTACACATCACAACATGGCTCCTACTCATACATCTCAGACCAGACCATCCTCGTTATCAACTTCCCATACATCACACTAAAATATCTCGATACTACTTTATCAACAGAATAATTTATGGAGATAAAATTGGCTGGAAATATGTGAAAAAACAAAAATCAATTGGAAATACCGTAAATGAATATCGAAAATTTGCTTGAAATATGTGAATATCCAAAGTCTAGGGAACAGGGGCCTGTTTCACGAAATTGTAACCAAGATAAAAGCCAAATTTTAATAATTTGATTAGATAATATTTGCTTAATTTTAGTGCTTCGCCAATCAAAATTGAAACATCTACTAAAATTTGGATTGTATCTTTCGTTAAGATTTCGAGAAACAGAGCCCTAATTATTTAATTCTTGGATGATGGAATCAAAAATCAGGTAAAACTGGACTGACATCCCTAAATATCCCATATAAAGTTATTTCTTGCACAATGGAATCAAAAATCTGGTAAAACTGGGTTGAAATGCCTAAATATCCCAAATGATGAAGTAATATTATGTCTGGATAATTGACTTTGAATACAGGAAGTGATGGGTATAAATACAACATTGCCTGGTTTGTAGACTTCAAGAGTAGACGCAAAATTGTGATTTGTAATCGACATGGCAATGACAGAAGTTACACCACAACTAAACTAATAATACCCCGGTTACAGTCAACATCAAGCTCCTTATAACATGAATCATTCAATTCTATAACATTTAAATGTCTTATCAATTGAGACTATTTTTTATGTAGACTCTCTTAACAAGTCTCACATTTGTTATTTAGTTAACTATAATAAAAAGATTAGTATTCAATAACAACAATATATTTTTTTGTTCTATGTAACAGTGAAAATGAAACGGATTGAAGAAAAAGTTTTTTTAATAATATTATCTCACAATTGGCAGTTGTTTATTACACATTAGTACAACTATGTTCATCATGGATTAATATAAAGAAGTGGCAGGGGTCGAGCACAGGGCAGGCTATGCTTAATTTACCTGATGCAAATTTCTTGATAAAATGTACAATATATTCCACTTTGACCTCTTATTGAGCAAATTTGATATACAATCAGAGGAAATATTATTAAAATATATCGAACATCTAAAATAACATGGAGTTCTATTAACCCTTTGACTTCCACAGTTTAATATGGAGTTCTATTAACCCTTTGACTACGACATCCTCAACACGTTCCATGGCCTATATACTTGCTCGGGTCCTGTTGTCTGAATATAAACCATTGAAGATTTCTACCACAGAACCGACTGTTATTGTCTTCGTTTATCGCCAATATTACAACACAAGTTGTTGTCTGCTTGTTAACCAGTGAAGGTTGCTCATATTGTTTGAACTGCAACAATGCTGTCTTTCGTCTGCAATATTAATGGATTTGATTCGTCTGGACATGAGCAAGTGATGGCTATGGATGGAAAACCAGTCGCTGTCATTGTAAGCATACACCATCCGGCCATGCTACTCATGTTTAAATTTAAACCAAGATCATGTACACATGAATATAATAAATATCCTAAGTTCTAGTAAAAAGTGTAAAAGATACTAAGCTACGAGAAGAAAACAATCACAAAACACATGTATGTTTTTTAAAAAATGAAATTTACACAAACAATTTTCTACCACATTGAAGAAGATATATTAAACTTTAAGAAAAATGTATTTTTTGTTTTTTTTTGATGTGATGCTGTACAATGTTAAGCTGAACATTCTAATAAGAGCCCTCTTCTTGAACATTAATTAGGGGTAGGTCAATTCTTGAACATTAATTAGGGGTAATCGTGGCCAATACAGGGATCAAACGCGCGACTTCCAGGCTAGCGAGCCAGTGTCTTACCCACTTAGCCAACTGTGGCTCCCAATTTAAAACAAGTTCAATGAACATACTATATATATCTGTCGTAAACATTCTACAGCAAACAAGAGAACACCTGCCGTATAAGCCTACAATGAGAGGCCCATGGGTAAAAATTTCTCCAGACTCGTAACTAATAACTGTCTTCTGTTCGCTAGGGAGTTACAAAATCTAAATCTGACACTTGTCCAGCCCCTTAAAAACATTCTTGAATACCGGGGGTTAATGTACAAATTTTTACATATTGGCAAGAACTCAGCTCACATATTACGTTTATCTGTCAGTGACTTTATCAGATGTTGAAACTGTTGGCATACAACTGCTTGTGTAATTGAGTAATAGAAATAGCACTTTTAATTCAAGAAAAACGTAACAAAGAGAAACATAACGATAACAAATAGAAAATTGAACAAAGTCAGAACCAGGGCTTCCACTTCAAAAGTTTGCTAGTCAGTTAATTTTTGTTTACTTTGGATCAGCAAGATATTTTTTGCCAAAGACGTTTTAGCATGATACCAATAATTTGTATATTTTAAGCATCATACCAATAATTAGTATATTTTTAGCACGATAACCAATAATTTGTATATTTTTAGCATGATAACCAATAATTTGTATAATTTTAGCATCATACCAATAATTTGTATATCTTTAGCATCATACAAATAATTTGTATATTTTTAGCATCATACTAAATATATGTACATTTTTAAGTGTTTTAACTGTATTTATTGTTTTAAAGGTAAAATTCTTTGAAATAACAAATTTAATGGCAGGTAACTTGACTGGCAGGTCAGTTCTCCAATCGGTCAATTTCACTGGCAGTCTATGAAGACTGGTCGATACAAATGAAACAAAAGCCATGGTCATAACCTTGTAAAACATTCCCAGGAATATTGTAAAAATAAAAACTAACCTCCCTCACTCCCCACCCCACCCTAACATCTATATAACCTTAACATACACTGGATTTCATTTTAATTTCTTTCAATTAAGAAAATATGGTAGAAAAATGATAAAATAATACTGAATAGAGGAATTAATTTCACTAATTCTTCAAAACGTTAGTTTAAATATGCACCAATATTATGATTGCTTTTGAACACGAACATGTTTCCGTTTATAAAATTTAGGTTAATTTATCTAAACTTTCATGATCAATGATATACAAAAAATGTGAACGAATGCTAGAACAAAAATTCCACAAAACACAGCAGGTCTGGGAGCCATGAAGCCTTTTTTATACTCAATTTCAAACTGTCGATCATCATTTCAACGATTTTGAGCCCTTTGTTAACTAAAATATTGTAAAAGTTGAATTTCTAAAAAGTATCTCATTCTTATAAAGGTTCAATTTCGTATTACCGAAGTTACGATGAAATGAATTTTTGCAACATTCGGAATCTTCTGTAGACAGTACAAACAATCCAGCACCATTAATCTTTTCAATCAAATTGAATCAAAGCCAGTAAATAAGCGATGGTTAATATTTTGTTTTTGCTTTCTTAATTACAAGCCAAAATCAATTTGAGTTCTGAATGAATTTTGAATTGTCCATCATACTATCCGTCCTCGTTGACATTTTATTAATTCACTTATAAACCTTGACAGTTGAGTTAAACAAAAGCTTTATGGTCCCATCTCTAAAGTGTTTGGGAGATATTTTCAGACTGGTTTTGATGGAACGTATCAAACAGAAAAACAAACACACGCTTAGACTAGTTCCACGGCACAAGGCTTAAATCATGAGGTAATTAAAATTATTCAGAAACTGGAAACCTACTTTTTAAAACAAGGCATTAAATCTTTATAAAATGTTTTGAATCAGTGAACCTATAATTCATTTTTTTGTGAATGAGAAATGTCATGAAGCATATCATTTAAAAGAGAATGTTACAGTTTGAAATGACCGATGGGTCATATCAAGTTACGGTCATTTTCCATAGCCCTAGGTCTTGACCGGCATATAAGGCCGACGTGGAACCCATGGTATCAAGTTTAATCTCTAGGAACATGTAAACATTGACTATCACATTTCCTTGAAGACATTTGGAGAATGGAGAAAAGTGGAATTTTGTAAGATAACGGTTCAGTATGCTTGTAGATGGCTAGAATATACCATTTTAAAGCTGCATGTAAAGACTTGTTGCTGATGGCTATTATGAATTAAAAATAATGCTACCAGATTTTACTCCGTTGATTACTGCGTAGGCCTCTAGTCAGCATTTAGAAAAACTTGACTTTCATAATAAAATCTATCCCCCGAAATAATGGCGTTTAAAAGTAAAAAAAAGCGCTAAGAAAATATGTAAGCTAACAATCAAAATTCATTGATTTTTTTCCCAAGTTCTACAGAAAAGGAATAAAGATCCCTCAGTAGTCTAAATTTATGAAATAATTAAAGCATTTAAACTAATATCACAAGCTTTATACTGCATCAGGGTCTGCTTTTTCATGGGGAGCAGGCAGTTTAATGTCTGTCGGCTCAACGCCCCAGATCTCTCGGGCGTAATCTCCGATAGTTCGATCACTAGAGAATTTACCAGATGCTGCGATGTTATATAAACATTTCTTAGCCCATGCCATCTGATCCTGTAATATACAAACATCATGGTCTAGTCACACTAAAATCCTCAATTTGTTTAAATTTCAATTTTATTTTGATGGTCTTAAAAATATGTGACAAAATATAGAAATATCATGGTCTAGTTCATTAACATTCTCAATTTGCTTCTTTTTTTCTAAATTTCAAATTGTTTTTGAGGGTCTTTAAAATTTGTGATCAAAACTGATGAAAACATGAACACACATATAATGAAATCTGCATAAATCATTTTGCAGTCTAGTTGTTAATTATCTCAATTGTTTGATGGGTCTTTTATTTTTTGTTAACTGAGATTGTTTTAAGATTAAATTAGGTTTTAAGATTCTGATTTCAGGGCGCGAAAATTAACTGACAAGTTAGTTCTCTTACCGGTCAATTTCACAACCACTCAAATCAAGACGAACAGAAATGAAATGAATTGAAATAGGGTTTAACGTCCTAAAGTTCTTCTCCAAACCGGGCTAATGAAGACGGGCATACCCCATAGCCATAAAGTGTGCTATGAGGGAAATTTTGCCCGGGCAGCAGCGCTACGGCCTAATCTTATATCAAATTCCAACGGCCAATGTGTACATGGGACCTTGGTTTTTCGTGCTATCCCAATGACTAGACAGCTGTCCTTGTCTGGCCCTCTGTCTTGCATCAATGACAAGGAGAAACCACGCCGGAAAATGTGGATGAACTTTCTCAGCCAATGCAGGTATCTAACACCCGACCTCCAGGCTAGCGAACCAGCGTCTTATCCATTTTGCCATGTGATCCCCCCCAAATGCACAGACTTTCTGTGTTATTAAATAGCGATATTGTTAAAAGTATTAAACTATTTGTTTACCTTGAATAGCTCACTAACTTTATCTTGACATTCAACATAGGATTCATAATCAGCCAATAACCGGAATCTAAACACAAGGAAATCATTTTTAATTAATAACACACATTACATATACCATAATCTTTACCATTAGTTTTTACAAATTCCATAAACAATACACTTTTCCCGGATAAGACATGGGATTTGTTCTTTTTATTCTAAGGGGTCGTACTGTTCTGCTCCTGCAGGCTAATGAAGACAGGCATACGCCATTCAGTGTGCTATGAGGGAAATTTTGTCCGAGCAGCGGCACTATCTTATATCGAATTCCAACTGTCAAGGGATCTTTTACACAGGACCTCGGTTTTTCGTCTCATCTGCACGACTAGACAGCTGTCCATAATAGGACCTCCGTCCTGTATCACTGACAAGGGGGAACCACTCCGGAAAACTTGGCTAACAAATGTTCATGTTGTAATCCAACGTATACTGGTTAACTTTTGTCGGAAAACATTGTTCAACCACAAAAATTTGCCTGTGTGCCGCGGTCTTAAAACGACAACTACATACCTGTCTGTGTGCATGAGACTGTTGAATATATCTTTAAAGAGATCAGGATTTTCTGGAGAGAAATAACCAGTATTGATCTGATCCATGACTTGACGCAATTCAGCATTCTTCTCATAGTATACACGTGGTACATAACTAAAAATATACAAAATACAAAATCATAATATAGCTAAAAATATACAAAATAAATCGTGATATAGCTAAAATATACAAAATACAACATCATAATATAGCTAAAAAGAAATATACAAAATCATAATACAGCTAAAAATATACAAAATCATAATATACACACAGTACATAACTAAAACTATGCAAAATCATAATATAGCTAAAAATATACAAAATCATAATATACACATAGTACATAACTAAAACTATACAAAATCATAATACAGCTAAAAATATACAAAATAGGTAGGTATGTTTTATACAATTAGGCCCCTTCCTTTAAATTGTTTTCACCAATTTCATGCCGAGTAGATAATATTTAGTATCAATTACTATAAATAATGGGAAAAAGATGTCAAGTCTAATACTGCATGTGGTCTAAGGGGAGATAATATGAAGAGTTATCTCCCCATCATATAGTGTATTAGTATAGAAGTTTAATGTCCTACTGTTCTGCTAACGAAAACTAGCATAAGCCTTACAGTGTGTTATCAGGCCCTCTGTCCAGTTTATGAGGAGCATCCATGAATAAAAGACATCAGCAGACATCGGGGGGGGGGGGGGGGGGGGGTTGTCCAGTGGCAACGCCAGTTTGTTGGGTGTTGGGGGGGGGGGCTGCAAAGGTAATTTTAAAGTAAAGGGGGGGGGGGAGTTGTCTCATACTGAATTTCAATATTCCTGTATTTATCTGTCTTCAAATTTACTACAAATGTTTTATTTCTTATTTTTCTTGTATTTAATTCATTTACAGAATACTTACTAAACAAAAAAACAAAAAAAATAATGTTTGAACTACATCCGATCTTTTGATTGTCCCTGTATAATTTTCTAGACTAGAAAATATGTTGCTCTAAATCGAATAAACTTCTCCCTCCCTCCGACCATAATTAATAATAATAATTCACGACTCTTTGGGAATTGACTTTACAAATAGAATGTCTCACAAGCTCGCCTTCCAACTTCTGTTCCAACCATTTCCATCCATTTTAAAGTCGTTTGTCGAATATTTTGGTGTCGACGTCTCGATCTACGACCTTAGCCATAGCGCGAAAGAACTGACAATGATTACGTACCGTACCATCATAGGCACGATAGAGAAACTCTATGTCACTTGTACACAATGACAGGCGATCTCGTTCAATCTCGCGCGAGTCTACGACACGGTATTGTTAATGTTTACATCGCTGACATCCGGTCGGCAGATTTTAAAGTTATGGATAGATATTTTGGAGTTCACCAGTTAGAAATTTGTCAGGAAAAAATTAATGATTGTTTGTTTTATGATATTACGCTTTTGAAACAAGGTGCTTGAATTAATTAAAGCAGAAAAATATCATAACAAAAGCGGAACTGACCGCAAAAAAATCAGAACCAGATGGGACAAAAAGCGGAAATCTGCTTTAAAGCGGGAAAAAATCATGTCTGATCAGTCTATAGTTGGGCACAAGACATGTTGGAATTGAAGATTTCTGTGACGATACAGAAAGATACAAGCATTGAAGACAGGTAGTCTGGTGCTTCTTCTTTCTGACATTTGTAAGCTATGCACAAAATGTATTATAATCCGATGAAGCAGAACTTACCCTCGTTTATCTAATTCTTCTACTTCTTCTACAGTCATACCAAATATAAATATATTATCAGCTCCCATTTCTTCCCTCATCTCAACATTAGCTCCATCTAGTGTACCAATAGTCAAAGCTCCGTTTAACTAAAACAAAATGAAATGGGGTTTTACGTCCTACCGTTCTTCTTCAGACTGGGTTAATGAAGACAGGAAAATGAAATGAAATGGGGTTTAATGTCCTTCTGCTTCCACCGACTGGGCTAATGAAGACGGGAGAGAGAAATGGGGTTTAACGTCCACTCGACACAAACTAGGTCATTTTAGGACTAACATATGGTTTTATATGCCACAGACTGACTGAATGTTCAGCGCTACAGAAAACGATTATTATTATTATTATTATTTCAATAATTTGCTTGCGCGTAAGGTCTTTAGCAGTGGGAGGAAACCGGAGTGCTCTGAGGAAACCCACGAGGTTGAGAAGGTGCCCCTATCTCCATGCTACATACGATCAAACCAGGGATCGAAACCACAGTTGCAAGCCAGAGGTGACCGGCCAGCTTGAGGTCGAAGCGCGTCACTCTAGACCACTAGGCCATACCAACCCCCCCACTAATGAAGACATACATATGCCATGCAGTGTGAGGCAAATTTTGTCCATGAAAGGGTAATGGGGGTTTAACGTCCACTCGACACAAACTGGGTCATTTCCGGACTCACATTTTACTTCAATAATTCGCTTGCCTGAAGGGGTCTTTAGCAGTTGGAGGAAACCGGAGGACCAGGAGAAAACCCACGAGGTCGGACAGACAACCCTTCTCCTTGTCGCATGCAACTGGGGAATTGAAACCACGTCAGTTAACTCAATATAACTGACCCTCTGATACAACGAGCATATGCTAAAAATTTGGCCACCCAATCCGTCAATTTTGTGTGTGCAGTGCAACTTCAATTTTGTAGTCTCGATATTATATTTGTCTTCTAAGCCTGCTCCAATATTGGGTCCAGTTTCCTGACCACACATCTGGCGTGCTATCTTATAAGATAGGTTGCCGGGCAATGAAATGCATGTATACAACAGCTAACTAGCCTGTGCAGTCCCTTAAATCAAGTGCAACAACTCTATAAGCTGATTCACTATGATAATCAAGGGCAACAACTCTATAAGCTGATTAATTATGATAATCAAGGGCAATGACTGTATAAGTTGATTAACTAACCTGGAATTTCATGTTACCAGTACCAGAAGCTTCAGTTCCAGCCATAGAAATTTGTTCGCTAAGATCAGCAGCAGGTATAATCTTCTCAGCCAATGAAACCCTGTAATTCTCTAGGTAGATAACTTTAAGACGATTACCAATAATAGGATCGTTATTTACAATATTAGCTACGTTGTTGATTAGTTTGATGATCAGTTTAGCCATGTAGTAGCCTGGTGCAGCCTGAAATAGAGAGAGAAATAGGGTTTAACATCCACTCAACATAAAGCAGGTCACTTCCGGACTGTCAAATGGTTCAACCTTATTTCAATAATTCGCTTACAGTAGGGGTCACAATAACTTTTTAGAGAGAGAGAGAGAGAGAGGGGGGGGGGGGGAGAGAGAGAAATAGGGTTTAATGTCCACTCAACACAAACCAAGTCACTTCAGGACTAATACATGGTTCAACCTTATTTCAATAATTCTTTGCGTGCCATGCACAGAATAGTGCGTAAACCACTAGAAACATCAACCAGGACTGATTGATTAATCAATATCTAACATCATAGGGTCAAAAGCCACTCGTACTACCCCTGACATGACCTTCCAGTACAACTGTTTAGATCTTCATGTAGTGTAGTCCATCGAAAGTACAAAAAAAACAAAACAAAACGAAATATATATCTGAATTCAATCTCGAAACCAGAAAAATTTTTGAAGAAATTTCTCTGGTGAATCGGGGTAGCCATTTTCCCGGAAGGTGATATGTAATTCCTACGCGCGAAATTTCTCGTTTATTTGCGTCGTACGCCCCTGATTTTACGTGCCTGGATGACCGAATAACTTAAAAATATACCCACAACGCGTAGAAAAATAGATCTTTACAAAAACTTGAATTTGTTCGTTTAGGATCCAATTTTTTATGTCAGCGAGTTGACTTTGACTCAAGGATCATTTTACAACAAACGAAACGACGATCCGACCTCTAGTTTTCGAGAAATCGAATGGGCGGGGCTTAGGTTTGGAAAAAATTGACGGTCTAATGCGCCAGAGGCCTTCGGCTCCGCGGCTGCCTCTGGGAACGAGATTGATCTGTATTTTAATCAGACTGAGTGAAAAATAAAGCCATACGCACTTCAATATTTTAAAGTCAGTTCGAAAAATATATCCATTTACACAATACCTAAATGATAAAACAATATCTTACTTTTCCTCCAACCATAATGGTTCTAGGTACAAAGCTCATGGCTGGATTTGACTTCAATCTGTTGTAAAGTGTAATGATATGGAAACAGTTCATCAATTGACGTTTATATTCGTGGATACGCTTCACTTGCATGTCAAACATGGAAGCTGGATTAATAGTTACGTTATACTTCTGTTGTATATGTGCTGCTAGTTTCATTTTGTTTTCCTGAAATTCAAATCAAATCAAAGATACATTATGGGAGATTTGATAAAGAGCATTTTGGTTGAAGAAAAGGAATAGCTAATGAAAATGTCTGTTACAGCAAGTTCTTGGCGTGCCATGCACGTAACTGTAGGTAAACCACTAGAAAAGTCAACGCTGATTGATTAATCAATATCTGATGTCATAGGGTCAAAAAGCTGCTCGTACGACCTGACATGACCTTCTAGTAGTGTAGGCCATCGAAAGAATAAAAAAACAATACGAAAGATAGATCTGTATATCAATCAGATTGGCGGTTTTTAATGGATGTCTCAGTTCAATCTATAAATAGTTTGTGACTTTCGTTAGTCTGCCTGTCAGTTCAGCTACACCAGGGCTGTCTGTGGTGGACATTTTGGATAAAATGGCAGCGTGAGATAGGGAGTGCCACATGTCTCAATGGCGCTACATTACCACATCTAGTCTCAAAGGTATACCATTTTCAGTTTCTCAGAGCTTCTAAAATTAAATCAACATTTTTACCTGTTTAACTTTCATGATTTGTCGAAGTAAATTTTCATCGTCAGCAAATGGTTCTAGTTTTCGAAGTTCACTTAGCTGTGTCACCCAGGTTTCTCCAATTTTCTAAATTAAATAATACAAATTGTATGACTCCTAAATTGGAAAGTTAAAACACAAATATGGCGCCCATTGCTTGGCATTACTGTACCACATTTTACAGATAATTTCATTTAAACAGCCTCGATATAACTGTGAGGCAGATCTTTCAGCAGGGACTTAAATAGCGCTAATAGTTCTTTATATAGCCGTTAATGCATTGATAGAGACATCAATAAAACCAATGCTTCGAAATACGAAAGTTAAATCTAACATTAAGCCCAGTATTAACATCGGACAGAGCCAATGCCTGTTTATAAATTTTGAAATGTGTAAATTAAATCTAATATCGACCTCAAGAATAACATTGGATTGAGCAGGATCAAACAACAGGGCTAATGCCACTATAAATGTCATGTAAATGTAATAATCACAATAGACGTATGAAATATTTAATCTAAGTATAATATTAACCTCAGCAATAACATCCGATAGACCAGGATTACACAACAGAAGCCATCTTCGTGGGGTAATACCATTAGTTTTATTCTGGAAACGTTCAGGGAAAATTTCATAGAAGTCTTTGAATCTGCAAGTAAATGAAATAAATTGACATTATAATTTCAAAGATGAAGACAAAATAGTTTTTAAAGTATTCCATAAACTAGTTTCAATTCAGGAAATTGTGTTTGATCATCCCCAGAACAATTAGATTAAAGATAGAGAGAAATGGGGTTTAACATTCACTCAACACGGAGGAAGGAAACCGGAGCACTCAGAGAAAACCCATGAGATTGGACAGGCGATCCTACTTCTGGTCATGTATAACCGGCTAATCAAAACTTCCCGGTCACGCACAACCGGGGAATCCAAACTACGACAGTTGACTCAATGACAGACCTTATGATACACGTGTTAACCATGGGGCCATCCAACCCCCAGTGGATTAAAGGGACATTAGGTATTAACAGGATAAAAAGGATCTAAACCCCTAATTATGTAATAAATCTACAATAGAGTATTGGTGTTGTAAAAGGGTTTTAAACTTCTCCCTATGAACTAAAGCTAGAAGAAATAAAATGGAGTATAATGTCCTACTTTTTTGGACCGATTGAAACACCATACAGTGGGATATGAGTTTAAATTTTGCCTTGAGAGCGGCACTACAGCCTACTCTTGTATCAAATTCCAACTGCCTGTGGATCTTTTATGTACGTGCCAATAGTATACATAGGACCTTCATTTTGTGTCCCATACAACAAACTAGACAGCTGTCATTGTGAAACCCTCTATCCTACACCACTGACAGGGGGGGGGACCACGTCTCAAATTCCAATCTATAATAAAGCACTAACGTAAATGAAATGAAATGGGGTTTAACGTCCTACTCTTCTGCACCTAACCTGGGCTAATGGAAGACGGGCATGCGCCATACAGTGTGCTATGAGGGAAATTTTGCGTTATGGCCTACTCTTATATCGAATTCCAACTGCCAAGGGATCTTTTACGAGCACGCCAAAGTGTCCACGGGACCTTGGTTTTTCGTCCCATCTGAACGACTAGACTGCTGTCCTTGTCAGGCCCTCCGTTCTGCATCACTGACAGGGGGGAAACAACGTCTCAAATTCCAATCTATAATAAAGTACTAACGTGTGAGTTTTGATAATTTCTGAGTGTATGGCAGCTACACCATTAACAGCATGGGATCCAATTATAGCTAAAAATGCCATGTTGATTCTCTTCTCTCCTTCCTCCTCAACTACGGACATTCTCCTCAATCTGTCATTGTCACCAGGATATTTGGTTCTAATAAGCTGAAATAAATAAAGATAGGTTGCCAGGCAATGAAACATACACCCAAAGCAGCTAAATCGTCCGGGCAGTCAACAAGAGTTGTTGCATATTTTTACTTTTTTCAGTAATTAAACATTTTATACTACACAAAAATCGGATTAAGATTAACAACAACTCATTAAGTAATTATCAGAAAATCAATAGAATTTGTTTGCCTCATGCTAAAGTTTAGTCTACGAAACATTTAATATCGTGGATTTAGCTGTTCAGTTATCAAAATTCATTGAAAATCAATATACTTGTTTGTCTCAAGACCTTAAATTCTGTGTATGAATCTAAAGTCAAGCGGATGATAAGTTTGGCCTCTGATTTTTCAAAGTGGAAGGGGTCTTCAGTGGTGGGAGTAAAGCAGAGGACATGGAGAAAACGCACAAGGTTCATCAGACGACCCTAATTCTTGTCACATACAACCAGGGAATCAAAACCACAGAGAGAGAAATGGGGTTTAACATCCACTCGACACAAACTAGGTCATTTCGGGACTAACATATGGTTTAGTTTTTTTTCAATAATTCCCATGTGCGTAGGGGTCTTTAGCAGTGGGAGGAAACCAGAGGCCCGGGAGAAAACCCACTAGGTTGAATCGAAACCAGGCTAATTGACTCGTGACAAACCTTGTGATACAGCACGCAAGCGCTAACCATTCGGTCATTCAATCCCGGAAAAAGAGGGCGCTGCAATAACACAAATAACTAAGTGAATAAAATTGAGAACTTACGTTCATGAATCGTTGATTAATCTCATACATGATATCGAGATGACGTGGTAGCACTCTCTGTAATAACGATACCGGCCATCTTTCTAAGGCTTCAGGTAATACTGTATGATTGGTATAAGCACATGTTGCCACGGTTATAGTCCACGCCTACAAATATAACACATTATATACAGTACAACAGATGTCTGGTAAATACACTGAAGAGAGAGAGAGAGGGAGAGAGAGAGAGAGAGAGAGAGAGAGAGAGAGAGAGAGAGTATATACAGTGAGATAGGGGGAAGGAGTGAAAAGGGGAGGTAGTCGTAGTAGAGAGACAGGGGTTGGATAGAGATATAGAAAAGGATTGGGACAAAGAAAGGGAGAGGGAGAGAGAGAGAGAGATTTAATGTCCAATCAACACAAGGTCATTTTGGGACTAACTTATGGTACTTTTTCATTTTAACAACTCAACAAGAATTCTCATTAATTCCTTACCTTCTCCCAGTCAATTCCTTCAATATCTACAAGAATTCTCATTAATTCTGGAATAGCTAATGATGGATGCGTGTCATTCAACTGGATAGCAACCTGAAATAAACAATATTGTTATTACTATATCTTTATATGAATTTGGTTTAATGTCCTACTGTTCTGCTCTGACTGGGGATAATGAAGAAAATTTTGCCCGGGCGGCAGCACTAAGGCTTACTTTTAGATTGAATTCCAACCGCTAAGGGATCTTTTGGATGCACAACAATATATATACACAGGTACTCATTTTTTTCTGTCCTTGTCAGGTCTTTTGTCCTGCACCACTGACAACAGGAAATCGTGTCGGAAAATCACGATGAATTTTCTCGGCCAATGCCAGATCTTACCTTATCAGCAAAAGTATCAAAAGACGTTCTAACAGAATCTCGACATCCAAATCTGGAAGATTTAAATCGTCTGATAATATCTTGAAGTGTAGCAGCTACCAGGAAATATTCCTGTTTCAAACGTAATTCTTTACCCTCAAATATCTAAAAATAAGAAATCTCTATTAACGTCATATAACACACGATTTCACATGATTTGGATGTACACTAAACTACTTGGTAAACTATCCATCGAAAAGGATCTAAACCACCATTTTTATGCAGATAACCGATTGGATTAAAATACAGAAGTATATTTCATTTCGTTTTTTTATACTTTCGGTGGCCTACACTACATGAAGATCTGACTAGTTGTAGTGGGAGGTCACATCAAAGATTATCCGAGCCACTTTTCATATGGTTCGGAACTAACATATGGTTAAATTTCATCTCATTATATTACTGGCTGGTAGGTGTCTTTAGCAATGGAAGGAAACCGGAGGACACAGAGGGGATGCTTGATTCACAGTTCAGGAATTAAATTCCAAAACTGGTGTCAATCGAGTGAAAAGGAGAATTTCGGAGGACAACATATGTGCCGACTGTATAAAAAATATTTCAACCAATCATGGCAGCTGACACATATTTTTTACTGGGAATACGTCACGATTCTACTCAATCCACCTAAGCTATCGGAACTGGCAGAACTGTGACAGGACAGAATTCCGCGTCACTCGATTGTAATTCTGTCGATTCGGGACGTTCTGGACTGTGAATCGAGAATCCCTAGAGAAAACCCATGAGGTTGAACAGGCAACCCAACTCTTTGTCCTGTTCCAACTTGAAGCAGGGAAAGAACTTCACAGATAATTAATTAAGACCAAGGTTACAGAAAATTAAAAGTCCTGACTTTAAATACTCACATTATCGTTAGGATATAAAACCCTGGATATATTCTCAGCTAAATTACGATCACAAACAGCCTGAATATATTCACCATTGTTGACTGAAATAAATGGAATATATCATAGAAGGAGACATTAACAATAGATTCAAAAGAATCAAACAAGGTATTGTGGTATTATTTTGTGGATATTTGAGGCTGATGATGAAAATGTTGACAGAATACTAAGTTTAGTTCAGAAATATTAAGAGAGGGAGAGAGAGAGAAATAAATGGGGTTTAGCATCCACTCAATACAAACTAGGTCATGATGGGACTAACAAATGGTTCGATTTTATTTCAATAATTCACTTGCGCGCAGGGGTCTTTTGCAGTGGGAGGACAGACAACACTACCCCTTGTCACCTATAACCTGGGGATTGAAACACGTCAGTTGACTCAATGACAGAACTAATGATACAACACGCATTTGGTCTACGAATATATTCTGTTTCTTTAAATTAAAATATAAGTTTCATTTCGAGACTTAATACTTACAGAATCTAAGATCAAAGTTATTTGGTGCTTTAGCTGACCAGAGACGTAGCGTATTAACTGTATTATTACCATAACCTGGTACTGGACTATCATACGGCATGGCAAATATAGTCTATAAATATAGCATATATTACATTACACAAATGAAATGAAATGGGGTTTAAAGTCCTTCTGTTCTGCTACGAACTGGACTAATGAAAACAGTGTCTGGACGTTGCTAGATTACTTCACAATTCCCAAACTTACAGCTACGCTAACTACAGATACATGAACAGTAGCATCCAATCAGAGGTTGTGAAATACCGACCTCCACGGAAATTTTGACATTGAGAGAAACTTGCGAACTTTGCAACTCCCTTATCACAGGTAGACATTTTAGCTGGAAAGCGCGAGATTGGTATTCACGACAATCTGATAGGCTCCAAAGCTGGGTGAGTACCCAATCGAAATTAGTGTCGAAATATGCAGGGTATTACGTGAAGGGGTTGATAAGATGTACATAGTTAAAGCGAGATGAAGCCTTCTATTGAAGATGATAACCATCTGGTTAGCAAGCCAATGACTACTCACCTCGGCTACCCCTAATAAAATCTTATTATCAACAAAATGGATGGCATTTTACTACCTTACCTGAGTATCAACCCATTTAGCACTGCCATCCTGATGTTCTACACGTCCGAAGAAGTTGATAGGCAACATATACTCTGGTCGAGCTTTCTCCCATGGATTACCGTATCGCAACCAATCATCTGGTTCTTCAAGCTAATAAAGAGAAAAAGGGTTTTCTTTCAAAAAGAAGTCATTGTACATTGCGATTATAAATCGTCAATCATAAAAATTACAAAACAACACCATGATTGCAGTGGATCAATTTCGAGTTGCGTAAAAATATGTCGACATTCCAAAATTTTGCGTTTTTGCCCTCTATATCTCCGTGACTTAGAGCACTCAAAATACTCAATAGAAGCAAGTAAAATCATTTTGAATGTTGTAGTGTACCAACTACGACATAGAATAATCTAATTATTCTCACATCGGGGAAATTGTCTGCAGGTAAATTACTAAATTAACCAGAGTTCGTCAATATGTTTTGAAAAAAATGTGTGAAAAACGCAGATTTTTGAATGACCGTGATCTCTGCCCATGGCCCCAAGGTTTCTAGTCAGCTTTACCATGTTTTCTGGGCTCATGGCCGAAATTCGAAAATGAACCGCTTTTAATGCATTGGGAATGTTCCATAGAATGTATTACCAAGTTTCATCCAGTTCTGTTGGCAAACAATTAAAAAAAAGATTTACGCTCCCCCAATCATATACGATCAACATTAAACTTGGTATGCATGTCCCTTAGTCAATTGTGCATCACTCGGCAGTCAACCATTTTTGATTTGGCGTCCAAGATAGCTGTGATGATGTCAGGGTGCATAGTAATTTGTTAATTCAAAACTGGAGACAGATTAAAATAAGCTTCAGCTTCTTTCAGAATCCAATATTTCTTTTGACATTTATCTTTTATATTAAAAAAAAAAAAAAATTTTTAAAAAAAATTACTTACCTGCCAACCGTTTTCTAGCTTCTGGGTGAAGATACCATAATCATACCTAATACCATAACCATAGGCAGCCAGACCCAATGTTGCCATGGAATCGAGGAAACAAGCTGCCAGACGACCTAAACCACCATTACCAAGACCAGCATCAAGTTCGATTTCTTCCAGTTCTTCAATATCAAGCCCAAGCTGTTTGAACGAAAAAATAATCTTATTGAGTTTAGTGCAATCGGCCCCGAGTTTAATGCATTTTTATATTCAGCCAAATGAATAGACTCTTTTCTTTGCAATGCAGCCGTGCCCTATATCCTGGCTAGGTGAACCCTGACTGAAAAATTTATCTGAGTCAACACGGGGTTGAAATTAAATGGAGTTATGTCGGAATGTTCTGCTCCCACTGGGCTAATTGTGAAAAAAATGATCTTTAACTTTTATCAAATTGAACTTATTGACCTGCAGCTGGTTTTTGATAATATATTGACTTTTCAACTCTGTGTGTTCTTCTCTTAAAGGGACAATAACACTCTTGCTGGCTTTGGAGCTCCAGAAAATAAATAATAGTCTTATTCTAAGTACTAGATGTTTAAGTGTCCTACCTGTTGTGTAAATTATCCATTACATCATATTTTACTTGTCCAGAGGGTTCGAAAATATTTTAAAATCCAAGTCATGTTTGAAAGGTTTACGTTAGGCTTTTCAAATCATTAAGTTGAATTTTTCCAATTTTTAAAATTAGGTGTGTTAAGATAAATTTGTATCATCAATTAATTGGAATATTGTAAAATGATACAATTTGTTGACCAGAATAAAGATTGGGACTTATTATTCAGTTACAACAAGAGTGGTATTGGGGCTTTAAATCACAACTGTCTTGTGTTGTTATTAAAACATGTAATTAATTCAATATGTTCTTTACAAGCTACTCATGGTCTGTGTACAACACTCCACAGAACTTCAAAGGGAATGCAGTCGTCAGTGCATCATACCATAACATTAACATGATACAAACTTCAAAGTTAATACGCAGTGCAATTAAAGATACCATAATCTGATAAATATACAATACCATATATGATGGACGGTGACAATAAGTAAGACTTGGATTAGAGCTCCTAGCGAATTATGTCTACCTCATGCTATCATTATGTTGATCTATCTTCTGTTATCTGTAGTGTTATACGTAATGAAGACGGGCATATACCATACTTTGTGCTAAGAGGGAAATTTTGCCTGGACAGTGGTGCTACAACCTAGTCTTATATCAAATTCCAAACGACTATATGTTATCCCTTGCTACGCCCTCCATCCTACAACACTGGCCCCAGAGAATACAAAGTGTTTAATTACCTGATACATGGCCTCATCACAAGCACTCTGCATACCAAGATTTACCATAGTGTTAGATAATGTTCTTCCCATATAAAACTCCAACGATAAATAGTATACTCTCTGTAATAAAATATATAAATAGTATACTCTATGTAATAAAATATATAAAACTCCAGGGATAAATAATATACTATCTGTAAAAAATGTAGAAGTTTCAATAATCGATAACCTTCAATAATCTATGAAATTAAACTGGGTACAGTATGTATATATTGGGATAGCAAAATTATGAAAGTTACCTAAAAGTCGAAATTCATTAAAGCCTTTACATCAGAGTAACATAAAAATGTAGGGTGACCATCTTGCCACGGGTTGATGTACCAACTCAAGGATCTAAAACCTGGACCCTATATTTTGTGTATACATGGAAATAAATGTGTATACTGGGCTAATGAAAACGGAGATACGCCATACAGTGTGCTCTGAGGGAAATTTTGCCAGGCAGCTTTACTATTGCCTACTCATATATCAAATTCCAACTGCCAAGGGATCTTTTATGTGCACGCCAATGCATACACAGGTCCTTGTTTTCCATCCCATCCACACGACTAGACAGCTGTCCTTGTCGGGCCCTTTGTTTTGCACCTCTGAGAAGGGGAAACCACGTCGCAAAATCCCGATGGACTTTCTCAGCCAATTCAGGGATCAAAAACGCAACCAGCAGGTAGCAAGCCAGCGTCTTACCCACTTAGCCATCGTGGCCCCATGTATAAATGGACTTTATTTTTCTAATTTTGGAATATTGAGAATTAACCATATAAATTTGTCAAGTGTGAAATAATTTATATAAATTTCAGGTTCTCCATTGTTGAGACTCTACTTTACTTATCTAATACATTATTTAAAATATCTGCAACAGCTGGAGTTGTGCATTAAATCAGTCTAGTACATAAGTTTGTCAGTTTCACAAAATTCAGTTGTCAACATAATCTAAATGTATCTCTTTATCTCTTGGTTGTTTAACATCTGTATTATACAGAGAATTAAAAAAACATCATAGCTCTTTTCCTAATGTTCATATCTCTTTTTTTGTGCCCACCCCCCTCCATTTTCTCTTTTTCCTTATGCCCACTCACTCTCTTTTTTCTTACTGTCTCCCCACCCTATCTTCTCCCGCTCTATTCAAACTGTCCTCTCACTCTGGTGTCCCCTTCTCTTCTCCTTAGTGTCCCCTTCCCACTCTATTCCCTAATGACTCCTCCCCCCACAACACCACCCCATTCACTTTTCTTAGTGTACCCTCCATTAATTAAATCTTATGTGTCAATCTCCTATCAAAATGTTTATGGCTAGGAAAGCCATTCTTCCTCAAGAAAGACATGTAAAACGAAATTTTGGACTATAATTTACGAAACAAAATGGGATCTGTGTTTTAATCAAATAGGGTGAAGCCATGAAATCATGCTTGGAACGATTGATTTTAATTAATTTTGGACCAATATGCTTTTTCGTAAGAATTACTTGTAATAAGGTATGGAGTAGTATGGACTGAAGCTTTTAATGTATTTGGCCCTTCTTTTACTTTTAGAATATTGTTATATTTTCCTTGTAATTCTCCTGCCAGATATTTCTGCTGAATTGTGAAAAGTTGAATTGGGCAGGTTTATCTGTAAAGATGTGCAGTCGGTTGAGCAATGAGCCGAGTATAACAGAGTTACTGACACACTGTGTTTGTCATCATGCCAAGATACATGTACCATATATTCTGTGCCATTGTAATAAGTAAAACTGGATTAACTGTTATTGTCATTAGTGTAAACATGGCACTCGCTCATTTTTACCATTTCTCTATTCACCTTCAAATTTCTTCACACTTTGACTTCAAGGTCAAGGACTTATACAAAAGTCAAGTTAGGCATTTTTGATCCTAAATCATTTGTTTGTCAATGTACAGAGCAATTATTTTGGAGGAGTCACAAACCTCTTTCTTCTTTGTCGAATGAGAAAATGATCCGACATTTGCTTCATATTACTGCCGCTAAAATGCTGAATGACAACTAATTGAAGTATAATGGAAGCATCAGTTACAAATAAAATTGCAGTTTATGTCATCCTCTGAGGGATTCAGGTTCTGATACCTTTACGGTACAAGAAAATAACAATAGGACTATTTTACACGCAAAACATAAATTAATAGAAAATTTGCTGTCCTTGGAATGCACAATAAGGTATGCAATAATCGCGCTTACGAACATGGACGTAACAGACTTTGGACAATTAGTCATAATTTGATGTTATTTTCTAAATATTTTCAATGTTACAGGGGCCTGGGTTTTCGAGTGGCCCCTCTTTTTCCAAGTGGCCCCTCCCCTCTCTTTTCCTAGTTTGACCCCTCGGTCCCCCCGCCTTTTTTTCCTTCGGAGCCTCCTCTCTTTTTCTGGTGTCGTCCCTCTGCTTTTCTCAAGCTTAAGTCTGATTTCCATACAACCCTCTCTACCTAGCACCTTTTTTCAAGGTGTTATCCCTCTCCTTTTTTTGAGCAGTCTTCTCTTTCTTTTCGAAGAGCCCCCACCCCTCACTTTTCCTAGTGCACACTCCCCCCTCCCCAACACACCCCTCTCCTAGAAGTGCTCTCTTTATCTTTCTGTTGTCCCAAATATCTTATCCGCCCACCCCCGCTTCGTCTTAGTGCAATATTTGGATGATATGACAAAAGTTGAGATAAACAAGGCCTACTCAGCTAATATCTGGATGGTTCTCTATCTAAGCAAAGCTACCATGACTAAGCATATTTAGCATTTGATGTCTTGCAATAAAAAAACAAAAAAAAATCAGTTAAATTCTGTTTTATCATTCTACAAATTCAAATCAATTTACTGTTTAAATATTTACAAGAACGCAAGCCCACACGTATTTACGCAAATGACTTGTCAATTTCTGTCTTATTACTAGCGAATTGTGCAATTTAACAAAATCACAAACAAATTGAAATCTAAAAATAAAATGTAGGTTTTATGTACAAAAATTTCCTTGTTAAAACCCTGAGAGAAAAGTTTAAATTCCTAATTAGAGTATTAATACCATTTTAAATTCCAGGATTGTTCTTGTCACTAACAATTTTAATTTACAGCCACTACATTTTATGAGGTACATGAATAATGCATATTCAATCCCCTGACCTAACAATTATCTCAGGTTTCTTTGAATTTAACTCGATTATTTTGTGAGGTAGGCCACTATAACTATAGTCTTATTTCAAGGTCTAAAAATATATATCCATCCCCTGGTCTAACAGACCAACATGACAATATCATACTCTGTTCAGTTTTATACCAGTGCATTCTATTGTACATAAGTAAGAGGTCAAGGTCTTATGTATTCTTTTCTGTTGATATACACATGTTATACCATGGTAATAGGGTCTAGTAGAGAACTAGGATATCCTGAACTATACTAAACTTGATACCAGTTGTTTGTCACTCACTATACTATATCCCGGTTAACAAAACTTGATACAATTATTTATTCAGTAACAAAGGAGAGACTGAAATTACATAAATTTTATTTGAAGCAGCTAGTGCTACTTAAAGTCTCCTTCTGCATTTTAAGTGATTGCTCAATCTATTGCAAATCACAATATTGTGAAATTTCAAAAATGGTTGCCGTTTTGAGCTGAACAGTAGGATGTTAAACCCCATTTCATTCCCAAAAATGTTTCAATTCTATTCAGTGTTTACAAAGATATTATGAACTGAATATTTGTCAACATCCTACATCTTCTGCAGATGTTAAAAACCGGATATGACCAAAAGTCCGTGCAAGCTGTTTGATATTTACATTTTATTCATCACATGATGTACTATACAATGTTCTATGGGTATTGTGCTTAAGGCAAGTCAGGGTATGCTTCTTTATTGGAGAAGAAACAGTACAATGCAACACACTTGTCATTGAACTTGATTCATACATAGAGAGCGACTATTAGCCTACTTGTGTGTTTCCATGAATATCTTTAATACTTCTTGCATGAATATCTTTAATACTTCTTGCATGAGTATCTTTAACACGTCTTGCATAAATATTTTGATAACGGAAGACATCAAAATTCTCTTCATCAACAGACCTCTAAAACTAGGGCACCTATATATTCCATTGTTAAAGGTATTTGATTGGTAGGCCCAAGATATTTTGCTGAGACGTAGATACTTTGAGTGACTTGACAATATATTTGCTAAAATCAGGTGAACTGGAGCGTAAAGTCGTAAAGCCAACCATTTAAACACAAAAGAAAACAAAAATAATCAAAACAAGCTTTGAATCAAAAATACCTGATAAGCAGAATATTTCATAATGACCTAGCTCCAATGATTTTATTATTTATTTCACTTGACAAAATTGAATATTACACATCCATGTAAGTCACAAAGAGCCGTCCAAAAACATTACCATGACTAAATTATAATCCAATCTGTTTTTTCGTCCATGAAAGTTACAATTTGTATTTGGTGGCAATTACCCATCTATTTTTGATCATAAACAAAAATTTACAAATAAAAACCTTTGATATTTGTCATATGCTCAAAGTAAGATTTCAAAATAGGACGTCCAAATATCAAGTCTAGTATAGAAATTATGAAAATTTGTTGACAAATAAAACGAAATGGGGTTTAATGTCCTACTGTTCTGCTCCTAAACTGGGCTAATGAAGACAGGCATACGCCATACACTGTGCTATGAGGGAAATTTTGCCCAAACAGCGGCACTACGGCCTACTCATCCAATTCCAACTGCCAATGTGTACAAGGGACCTCGATTTTTCGTACCATCCGAAAGAATAGACAGCATTCCTTGTTAGGCCCTCTGTCCTGCATCACTGGCAAAATGGTTGACATGACAACTGATTGTGATAAATGTATATAATGACAAATTCTTCTATATTTCAATTTAAAATCACAAAGATTCCCCTTACCCAACCACTAAACTACATATTTTCGTTAACTAGTTTTCTACAAATTGTGCTGACTTTGCCAGCTAGCCCCCGGATCCATTCACTTTATTTGAATTGTTCATTTGTTTGTGATTTCTGCGTATTGTGTCTTGTCCATATATTTGTTTTTGTGTAAATTATGTGTGGCGCAGTCCACCTGCACTTACTATAGAACTTATAACAGCGTTAACTGTAAATCTCTTTGATCTTTGGGGTATATTCTAATAGAATTTCTATGCCCGGAATAACTTGCGGTCTGAATATACAGAGAGGTTATTTTCTTCAGTCTTTCTTTCCTCAGCATAACGTCTGTCTCATGCTTTATCCAACAATGAATCATTTCGTCTGTCTGGATTTTGCCAGGCATTTATCCCAAGACCGATACTGTCTATTAAAGTGTCAATAAGCCATTGCCCAGTCAGAATCGATTGTTGAAATTAATATCAGCCTTTTCTAATTGATAAATGATGTGGCCAGGAATTCTAGCAGTCTCCATTATATGAAAGAGGTTGAGAGCACCATGTGTTAATATCTAATGCATGGATTACATAATTAATACACATGTTGATTTTAGTATTTCTAGTTACTTGTTAGTGGGAAATATTGGAATATGACTTAAAACCAATTTGATACATTGTATTTTATGTGTGGTTTATAAATTATAAATTTATTATCTAATATTGGATGCAGTCAAACCAAATTAGCAAGCATCATGCATAAAGTTATGTTTGAAAGTATTTTTCATTTATTAAATTACTACAAATTATTTGCTTGTACTATAAAGGGAGAATAATTTGAAAGGGGATGATGACATAATTGATATAAGATAAATTCAAACAATAACAAAAATTAATTCTATTCACTAGTCACATGACAGTCTACACGCTTACATAACTTGTAGCTCATGTGTCATATCTACAACTACATTTACACGATTTCTGAGTAGGCTGAGTATTTGAATCAGAGACCCGGTATAACTCCATGATTGGGATTCTTCTACTTGTTGGAGATCACTTGGCTAAGTGGGTAAGCCGCTGGCTCGCTAGCCTGGCAGTTGGGTGTTCGATTCCTGTATTGGCCGAGAAAGTTCATCTCGATTTACCGGCGTTTCCCCTTGTCTTACCCACTTACCACCGTGGCTCTGATGTTGAGCAGAACACTTTCAAACAAAAAATATATTATTTAATTTAATAAACAGAGATTCACCGAGGTAATCACCACAACAAGCACTTGATGCAATAATTATGCCTTAATTCATAAGTGCTGAAATGAATGCAGCGTAACACTCAATATTTAACAATAAGTAGGCCTAAAAGTTGTCTATTTCAACCAAAAGCATTCACACTGCAAGGAATTTACCGCACCAGAACTACTGGCAGTACATCTAGTTTTGCACAAACTTTTAACATGACAAGAAATACACTATAAACAATAAAATCTAAAACTAAACATCTAGTTTTAATACGGTATTCAATGAGTAGATATATCAGGGTTGGTAACGGAAAGTCATCATTTTTTCATATCCCAGTAATTAAAATCCAAAACAATTCGTTTTCTATTTGATTTGATTCCTAACATGTAATAAAATACGTTAACCTAGTTAGGACTTATATTTCCATCCATGACATGCTATTTATTTACAATTTTTTGCATGTCGACCAATTTGACATTTAACCTACCCCTCCCGGTAATCAAAATCAAATAAAAACAAAGTCAGCATGACATGACATGACCAACAGGTCTCCTGAAAACTTAAAATTCTAAAAATAACAACTGTATTTATTACCTTTGGGTCGATCTCATAGTAATACTGCTGTGTTCTAATCCATCTTCCAACGAGGTGATCTCTTACGGTGTGTGCCAAGGCAAAATAATAATCTCTCGGTGTGGAAACATTTCGGTCCTTCACCAAAGTGTAGTGCAAGTGCCGGTTGAAACTTTTCTTGACGGTTCCAACATTTTCCACCGGCGCAATACCCCTAATACTAATCTGTTTTCGCTTATCATGATCGGACTGAGGTTTAGCAGCCATGTCAGCTGTGTCGGTTGAATGCCCACCAGTGCAATAGACGATAAACTGTACTGTTTTTCAGATACGTCTGCTACAACTATGAGATAATACACCGAACTAGCCGCCCTTCCCTCAAGGACGAAGCCTCACTGTCATTGACATTGATTCACCAGAGTATCCTCCCTTGTCCAAGGCAAACCAGTCTCCATGCAGCAGGGTGGATTCTATAAATAACTTACATTTCAAAACACAATCGTATAGTACTAACTCGACCAATCATGTGTATTGCCAATTGGTAACTGATTAAACTTGACTAAAAAAATAAAATAATGGCAATAAAAGTATCACTAAAAGCTGCCATTAAAACTACTATTTATCGAATATCGTCAGCTCAACACAAACTAGGTCATTACGGGGATAATGAAATTTGCTTGTGCGTAAAAGAAATGAAATGGGGTTTAACGTCCTATTGTCCTGCTACTGAACTGGGCAAATGAAGACGGTCTGCTATGAAGGAAATTTTTCCCGGGCAGCGGTGCCACAGCCTACTGTCGAATTCCAACTGCCAAGGGATCTTTTTCGTGCACACCACACGGGACTTCGTTTTTCGTACCTTACGAACAACTAGACAGCTGTCCTTGTTAGGCCCACGGCATACTGCATCCCTGACAATGCAGGGATCGAACACCGGACATCGAGGCTAGCGAGCCACCGAGTTTACCCATTTTGCGCCACTTTGACACCCCCCCCCCCCCGCCCCCGTTAAGAAACACACAAATCTTTTTTTTAATATAATTGCGGTAACCTTACTCATTTTAGAATTATGTTACATTTCTATATTTATAGCTAATTTGACTTTAAAAGATGCCAATGACAGAAAAACGGTCGGAAGGTCGAGATAATGGACAATTTGTCTCTCATAGCTGGTCGGAATGACTTCACCTAATAAGCACAGAAGCATAGGAGAATGAATTTTGAGCTGCTGGAAAATAAAATGAAAATATGGTTTAGAAATATTAATTTATAAGAAATTAGTGATTGTGTTATTAAATCTATCATTTACTTACTTAATACCCGCTTATTTATTTCCGTTTTTATTTATTTCAATGATTTATTATTTTATCCGTGGCTATTTCACTCAGACATATACTTCCGGTTTTAGTTTTCGAGAAAAGAAACATTTCGTCGGTTCAAGCTAATAAAGATGTCAGGAGTTTTACGTAGCGCTATAACCAAGACAGCACCCGCTGTAAGATCAAACATTACACAAAAGGCAAATGTAATGTCTGGCCCACCTAAACACCAAATTTCTATTACAGTAAGTGTTTCTTTCGCGAATCAAAGCAATGGCAAAAACTGACCTCGCCGAATTAGGCTACTTGTCAAGGTCGATGCAATAACGGTATTGAACGTTTACCATTGTTTTACGGAAGGTGGAATCCTCGATTGGTAATGTCGTTAAGGAGAAGGGTAATAACAAAATGCCTTCATGAACGTCGTCCATGCTGAAAATGTTGGTGAATTATAAAGTTATGGCCTACGTTTTGCTGTATGGTTTATGCCATGATGATTGATGATGATGATGATGATGATGGCAGTGTGAGTGTGTGTGTGAATGTTTTTGCCACACAGACAGGCACCTCCCACATTATTTATGTGGTGATGGCCGAATGGTTAGTGCGTGCATGCTGTATCATAAGGCCTGTCATTGAGTTAACTGGTGTGGTTTCAAATCCCCAGTCGTACGTGACAAGGAGTAGGGTCGCCTGTCCAACCTTGTGGGTTTTCTCTGGGGCTTCCTGTTTCCTTCCACTGCTAAAGACCCATACGGGCATGCAAATTTATGAAATAAAATTAAACCATATGTTAGTCCTGTAATGACCTAGCTTGTGTCAAACCGAAGTTAAAAACCCATTTCTCTCTTTCTCTCTCTCTCTTTCTGTCTCTCTCTTTCTCTCTCTCTCTTTCCCTTGGTGGGCCCTCAATCCTGCACCACTAACAGGGATTACCAGGCTAGTGTCCTTGGTGGAAATCTGTCCCATAAAGTTTGTGAACCTTTTAAGGTTTATAAAACTGCCAGTCACAATGACAATGGCTTATATTCTCCTCTGGCTGTCATACATCACAATAATCTCATCATTAACATCGCAATAGCTATCAAAAATGTTAATTCAATGCTTGGGTGGCTTGCTAAGTAGGCCTATGGTTTGATTTTTCAACTTGGTTTCCTCTTGTGGAGGACAGGAGGGCCTGGAAATGAAGAGGATCTAGTTGCTTAGATGATACAGAATGTATACCTACCAATGCCAGCACTTTAACCAAGCAGAATACGAGTAGGCCACAGTGCCTCTATCAGAGCAAATTTTCCCTAGTAGCCCACTGCATGGCATCTGTCATACGATTACATCATGTGTACCTACTTCAAGAATACACATGATGGCAAATGGCCGCCATTTAAAATACTACGCCCGCCTCTTAGAGACGATAACTTAACTCGCTATAAATTGTAAAAAAATTTACTTCGGCTAGAATTAAAAAACACCTAAGATTAACATTTGCTAAAAATTTCTAAAAAACAACCTAAATTTATGGAAATGGGGCCAAATCAAATCAGGCAAATTACATCAAATAGTCCATGTTAAACGTATAGCAAAAATTTTAAACTAACGCGAGCACGCGCGTTTCTAGACAACGCCATAGCGGGTCATAGCAACCAGTGAGTATAAATTGGAAATCCCCAATGACGTAGATATTATAAATTGGAAAGCCGAGTCTGTCTTAAAATAAGTAGTACCGTCAGTAAACAAGATGGAAGCCATCTGCTATCGTGTTTGATCATGGAGTAGGCAAGCACAGGTGTGTCGTATGGGCATCTGTCTGTCTTACTTGTGGTAGGAGAGAAAGATGTTGATCCCAATTTCATTCCTATCTATTTATATATGTAATTAATCCAATTGTTATTTTTATTATTCCAGGAAAAAGTTGGAGTAGGACTGTTGATGTGCGCTGTTGTAGTAACTCCAGCATCCTGGATTCTTATGAATATCCCAAATTATAAAAAACGAGATGATTAGACGTAGTTTGTTTTATTTAATATGTAGAGGTGGATGTGAACTAGAAACAGATTTGATAAAATCAAGAAGTGAACTTTTAATATTTGAAACAAAGAACATGATAAACTGAACCGAACTTAAAAACAAACACAAAAAATTAGAAAAAAGGCAGTGAAGAATATTTGGATGTTACACTAAAATACTATTCCTGCATTATTTTTATTAAAATTTAACAAAATGCTGTGTTTTTGATTTTGATTAAACATCATCTATGAATTATCAGCTTCAAATTACTGCCTTTCAAATGAACCGGGGCATAATATCATGCTCTGTGCTACGAGGGAAATTTTGTCCAGACAAAGTCACTGACACCCTTCGATTTCAAATGTTCAGGAAATACATGTATTGCTCGGGTTTTTTTTTGTCAGATCCAGGCAACTAGATTCTGTCCCTTTCCAGGCCCTCCTTCTAGCACCACTGACAAGTGGAAACCACCCTGTGATTTCTGAGAACCTTTTTCAACCAGCATCGGCACCTCCTTGTTTGCGATCTACAGTACCCCAATCCCTGTTCAAATTATGTAGTGAGCAATGAAAAACATCCTGTTTCGTTTCTACACCCATCTTCAATAGCGGGCTTGATTTCGCTTTAACTGCATACATCTTATCAAGGCCTTCACATAATACCCTGCGCATATTTCAGCATATGCCACGACCCAGAACAGATTTGCTTGTCAGTGCCACAGAATGGATGCGAGGAGCATGTGGGACACGATGAAGAATTAGGGAAGACAAGTACCCCAATTCCTTTCTGGAAAATCCTTGGGTCTCCATCCACTGCTGATATAGAAATACAAACACAGCAATAAGTCCTTTTTATTTTATTCCGATTTGTAAAGTAATGTCAATAAAATGAGATGTAAAGAAAAAGAAAACCAAAATAACGAGAGAGAAAAAAAATCAGCAATCTTTAAATATATAAAATAACAATCAATTTCATGTAAACATATAATGAACTACACAAAATACGATATGCCATGTAGTTAAATGTCTGGTATTGTATATATAATCTATATAAGATAACAAATATTATTTTAGATGAATCAACACGATTAACATACTAACAATATCTAAGTCAAGCTACTGATTAAATTGAGGGATTTTCAAGTTGAATCTTTAAAGGGGATATCACTCTAAAAATGTGTCTTTAAAGAGCACCTCCTTGTTAAAGTCTCTGATCTTTGAGTTATTTTGAACACATTACTACAATGTTGTAAATGTAGAATCTGTAAATGGAATTTTTAAAATATTTTTGTTTAGATTTCCATATTCCATATTTTAATTCATGTTGTATTTTTCTAATTCTTACAAAAATAAAATAACAGTAATTCATAACACTCACTCTCTAAGTTTAAAAAGAAAATGTAAAATGCAGTGAAAATTACAAGCGGATCTATCTAATAACAAACTACAAAATGAGTTGTCAAAAGGCAAAAATACAAAATAACACAACACAGTTCTATGGATAACAATCACTATATTAGACATCAGTATGGAGATGTGGCAGTTAAATAATATAGTGATTGTTATTCTTAGAACTGTGTTGTGTTATATTATGTTCAATTGCTAAATAAAGATTATACGCAAATACAGAATGGCTGAATTACAAAATACAAATCTCAACTAATGCTACAACTAGCATGATTTCTCTTTTCAAAGAAACAAGCCAAATACAATCTATTGCTTCGGAATGATTGCTGTAAAAGCCAGAGTTTCACTTCAACCTTTTGTCAATCAGGCGTTGATTGAGTTACATCACAATAATTATTTCCAAGAATATGACAGTATATAAATTAGACTGCCTATTATTGTATGATATTTGAAAATTATCGTTAAGAAGCCAATTAATCAAAGTATTGTATATTTGAGTCATTCCATTAATAGTTTTCCACCAACACATAAAATCAACTGTCATGCTCGTTGTTTCAACAGGCAGCTTTAAAAAGTGATCAGGATACAGTTGAACATTGAAACTCACATTTTACCTAAAAAGGGAGTTAAATAAGGTCATCAGGGGTTGAGTGGTCAAATGGTCTATTGTGCACTTTATATCATAAGGTCTGTCATTGAGTCAAGTAACATTGTTTCCATCCCACACTTGTTCCCGACAAGCAGTAGGGTCACCTGCCTCACCTCCTGTTTTTTTTCACTTCCCCCAGTTTCATCCCACTGCTAAAGACTCGTACACACGATGGGTTTTCTCCAGGTCTTCCAGTTTCTGCCGATTGCTAAAAACCCCTACATGCAATGGAATTATTGAAACAAATTAGAACCATATGTCAGTCCCGATATGACTCCCAATCTATACCACATGGTTTCCTTAATATAACTCCCTTACATCTAACATACATATTATATTAAACTAATCTAATTATCTACAATTAATCTACTGTTGTATACAATATATTATTATATAATTAAAAACAATATATACAATAAACAAAAACTTCATGCTGGTGGCAAGACAGACTGACAAATAACCTGCTGGTTGACAGTTGTGCATACTTCCTTAGTGAACTTGTTTGTGGAGTAAATATTAAAGTGCTTTATTTTCTTGGTGAACTTGTCTGTAGAAATAATAAAGTGATTTATTTTCTTGGTGAATTAAATTTAAAAATAAATAATAATGAGTTTGAAAGTTATCCATAGTTTTGTGAATTTGTTTGTAAAACATTAATGTATTGGACTGACTAAGTTTCACAAGAAAACAGGAATTTAGCTGACATTTTTTTTACAAGACACAGGAATTTAGTTAGCTTTAAGTCAAGGGCTGTCACTTCAAAATTTTGTCAGTTTATCACTTTCTAACATAGGTTTTGGATAGATAATGACAATTTTAGAATTATCCCATTTTTTTTAGTATTTTTTAAAATATTTTTAAATATAGATATTTTTTTCAAATTCACCCCTGTGTTTATTGTGATTAAACTTAAATAGGTTAAATTGTTTGAAATGTAATTTAACTGACAGATTAGTTCTTTATCTGGTCAATTTCAGAGCCTGTCAGCCCAGACTGGCAATTATCAGTGAAACAACAGACCTTGAGAGAATCCAAATTTTTGTTATTTGATTGGAAAATATAAGATTGATTTAAGAGCTTAGCCAATCAAAATTGAAGTAGCTACTAAAATTTGTATTTCATCTTTAGTTAAGATTTCGAGAAACAGGGCCTTGACAGTTAAAAGAAAACAAAAAGTGAAATGGTCTCAGTTCAATAATAGAGAATAATGATTTAAATACACAAGGCTACAATCAACGTGACATCAACAAGGACGTCAACTCTCAACACAACTTGCCAGTACACGATGTTTGTTGATGAAAATACGAAAAGACACCCAGCCACACAGCTTAGAATGAAAATATAATCAGTAAATATAATCAGTAATTTACAGATAGTTTTGGTGTTATCAAAAATACTGATATATAACAATACATTTTCTGCAATACATATCCCCATACATTTGATATGTCAGTATTTTTCCACTATCTTTCAAGACTATTATCAACTTTTGAACATTCTAAATCCCAATAATTTATTTTTCCTTGATTGACTCTTTGATTATTTCATTTCAAGTTCAGTCTAGATGGCCAAACCATTTGTCAAACCATAACTTTGTGAACTCGCGAGCCAATAAAACACAAAAAAAAACTATTTCATCATCTGTTCTAAAATATTCTTACAAAAATACTATAAGCAGCAGCGAAATAAATTTCCATTAAAGTTTATATTAATTACACAGCAAGCTTTAAACACATCTACAAACAATTTTATCATTTAACAAACATTTAGCAGTAAAGGCAGTATTACATCTCTAAATTATTCCAATCATTTTCCCCTTTAAAATTCATTTTTTTATCACCTTAATTAACCCTTTAGAGTCTCGTACATGTGAATATTAACTTTTCCAGCTCCCTGAAAGAATTAGAGAAAAGTTATGGTTTTGTTACAATGAGTTTCATGGCTCATTTTCATAACCGCCGGAAACCCTGCTCCCTTGATCACATCAAACCAGCTTAGGCCGAGAATATTCATTTGTTTGTTCATTGAGCTTAAGATCCACTTCCACCTACAGTGATATCGAGGACTAGGAAGCCAGGAATTTCTTTCTTTGGTTTGTTTGTTCATTTCTGGAGTTTAACGTCCACTTCCAACAGAGGTGGTAACGCAGACAATGGTCGGCCCAGAACTAGTACAGACAATATGCAATTATTAACGTGAATAAAGTATGCATAAACCAACATGTCTGTTGTTGAAAAGACGACTATCCGTTAGGCCTACCCGTGGCCAGTTTATTTCAAAATGGATTAAGAACCCTGGTAATAGTTCACAGTTTTTCACATGATTAAAGCGGTTTGGGGCGTTAACATGGAAAGGGGCAGGCACTCCAGACACTAAAGGGTTAATAAAATACAAAGGTAATATAAAGGGTAATTAGAGACTCGTCACAAAGATATGATCATAAGACATCAACTAATTTCAGACTTATTACAAATATTAATTTCAGGATTACATTCAAGATCCCGTTTATATCAAGCAGATTGCATAAGAATCCATATTTTCCAAATAAGAAGTGAAATTTTCTTCCTTTTCAATGGAGAAAATACCAAATACTGGGTATTGTTGAACATATTTTTAACTTATTAGCAAGATATTTTGTTTTTAAATAAATTTTAGCATTTTCCAAATTTTTTTAAACTTTTACCAAAATTCTTTCAACTTTTTACAAAATTCTTTCAACTTTTTACAAAATTCTTTCAACGTTTTACAAAATTCTTTCAACTTTTTCCAAATAATTTTCAGCATTATCATAACTCTTTAATACACAGAAGAGCTCCATATTTAACTGCATTTATTCGGTTTTAAGGTTTACATTTTTTGAAATTTCTAACTTTATGACATGTGATGTTCCCCGGTCAATTTCACTGCCAGGCAGTTAAAACCGGCAAATATGACTGAATCTAGAGCCCAGCTTGACACTAATATTTGAAGCAGCCTGGATCAATTGATTATCAATGATATGTGTTGTTTGAGTCTCTAATTAACATAAATCTCTGTGTATTATAATGTATTAAGATCATTTATTCTACACATTTCAAAGTAAAGAAACTCATTCAAAATATATTATACAGAGATAAAAAAATATCAATTTTTAAAATATAGATATATGCCCAAAACTTAGAACAATAAAGTCGAGATAGAGAAGAAAAAAAGAAGCAAACTTTCTTCCTTGTCACGTTTGGTCCCTGAATCAATTTTTAAAACGTCTTGAACATTAATTGTTTTAACTACTTTGTGGTCATAAAAATAATATTTTGAGGTAAACTTTGTGGTCTAAGCTATGTGCACACACAAGGGAACATTGGTCTTGACTTCTACTTTGTGTTGAAGAATCTTTATTTGTTTTTGTTTAAAACAGTAACGACGTTGAGGTCGTGAATATAATTTTAACTATTATGTAGTCATGAACATAAATCTAAAATCACAACACAAAAGAAACATTTATATGTGTACAATGGATATATCTAAACAGAAAAACTAGAATTCACAATAAAATCAACAACCAAACAGATAATTTCATAATAAATAATTTATATTTATAGCACTAAATCTTATAAATAAATTGGAAAATCAGAAATCATTAACTTGAGTATAAAAAGAATAGATTACAATTGAAAGTGATGGTGGAAAGCATTACATTTGACACATATAATATAAGATATTACAATTGAAAATGATAATGAAAACCATTACAGCTGAAAATGATAACAAAAACCATTACAACTGAAAGTGATAATGGAAACCATTACATTTGAAAGTGACAATGAAACCATTACAATTGTAAATGATAATGGAGATTTTCTAAAAAAAAGATAATCAAATACAAAAATATAAAACATCTTTTTTTGTTGTTGATAAGATGTAGATCATGTTCAATAAAAGTTGTCGTCTGTTTCGTATAAATATATACATGTATATATCTTATTGCCATGATTATTCATATTAACATTTAAGGCCCGAATACACAAGGTAAAAGAAGAAATTAATGCCCTCTAGTGCGCCTCGCCAGTAAATCGCCAATATAGTCAAATATTACACCTTTTATAATACATGATACCAGATGAAGTTGTGACTTTCGCAGAAAGATTGTTGATTTATACGTCGAAAAATGTAGTAGTAAAATAATTAACGATTCCCTAAATTGCAATAAGTTACTCAGTTGACAATGGTATTCATGAAAGAACTAGACATGGCGAGTCACACGAATTTCAAGACACATTTACGATATAAGCCCTAAATTTAAAAGGGTATCAAGCCCTTTTTAGCAGGTATTAATTTCATAAAGGGCATTAATTTCATGTTTTACAATATTTAATACTGGATATGAAATGAATCCACTAGAGATGTTTGTCTTTCCGGAAAGATAAATTACTAATAAGTCGTTTACGATGTGGACTGGGCTTTCCGTGTGATATAACTATATCTATTTCTATGTTGTTCTGTAGAAGTAAGGTTGTTCTCGCTGTTCCTTCATCATCAGCCTCTGGAAATACACAACACAAAACAAATATTTTTGAATGACTAATGAAATGAAACCAATGCTGTTTATTAATCACTAACAAACCTAAGAGGGAGGGAGAGAGAGAGAAAAAGAGAGAGGCTCTATGGCCTTAATGACCGAATTGTTGACTCTGATAGTCGGTCTGATAGTCGGGCATGATTGATAAATAAAAACGAAAGTAGAGAAATATTACCTGCTAGTAAATGTCGTAAAGAGAATGCTCTAGTAGCTAGATGCTCTTTACTGGATCTCTTTATATCAAATATTACTGTGGCATCTGATGATATACCATGACCTCTATCAATCTACATAATACAAAAACACATATCCCATGACCTCTATCAATTTACATAATACAACAAAAGTTTTATAAAGGGCTAACTTGAGAATTTACTCAACTTTCAATCACTGTTTAAAAGAAATATCTTGATGCAGAAACACAAAACTTTGCACATAGTTTCTTATTGATGTATTTGATACATTAAAGCAACAAAAGTTTTATAAAGAGCTATATTTTAGTTACAATAAGGTGAACAGATTTGAGTAAATTCTCAACTTGAATCTGAGAATGCTTCGTGAACTCGGGGCCTGATATCCTGTGGCTGGGTCCAGTGACACCAGTCCATAACAGAGACAAGGCTTGAAGTCCACAAAACATTTTCAGGCTTAAGTTAAAAATTTACTCAAAATTGATCTCCATATCTTAACTTAATTATAGCCTTTTAACGTCAAGTTCTTAAAACATAATAGGTATTTTACGTAGATTTGTACTTGCCTCAAATGGGAGATTAAATGTAGGATAGGATGATTTCACCATTGGAGATTTAGCTATTACACGAGTACTTGAAAATAATGAGATTCTATGTCCAGGCCTGAAATAAAACAATATTGCTTTATATCATGAAAATAATGAGATTCTACTTCTAGAACTTAAATAATATCAAATTAATTTCAAGAAACAGGGAGAGAGAGAAATGGGGTTTAACGTCCACTCGACACAAACTAGGTCATTTTGGGACTAACATATGGTTTCAATTTCATTTCAATAATTCGCTTGCGTGTAGGGGTCTTTAACAGTGGGAGGAAATCGGAGTGCCCGGAGGAAACCGACGAGATTGAGAAGGCCCCCCTATCTCCATGCCACATACGCTTACACCAGGGATCGAAACCACAGCCGCAAGAAAGGGGGGCCGGCCAGCTAGAGGTCGAAGCGCGGCACTCTAGACCACTAGGCCATCCCAACCCCCTTTTTTTCAAGAAACAAAATGATAACATTTTAAACAATCTAGTATACAGAACATTTAAAAGGCCTCTTCTTCATGAACTTAAACATTGTGGGTAAATTTCACTGTGTATAAATAAAGTTAATTGTGATAGAGAGATAAATGGGGTTTAAAGTCCACTCGACAATTTTATGTAATTTCCGGACAAACACATGGTTCAATTATATTTCAAGAATTCGCCTCGTGTAGGGGTCTTTAGCAGTTGGAGGCAACTTGAGAACGCAAAGAAAACCCACAAGGTTGGACTGGTGATCCTATTGGTAATCAAAACCACGCCAGTTGACTCATTGGCAGGCCTTTTGATACAGTGCACACTTGCTAACCATTCAGCCATCCAACCCCCTCCCTCAAAGTCAATCGTACAATAACTTAACGTCCAACGTTGCTTGTGGATGGGATGCTGGTTGTCCTAGCAGACAAGTGTAACAACATATGACCACATTTCAATGTGAGTGTATAAAATCCTACTGAGTTAACAGGCGTCAAATATTCGATTCATTTAAATTTCAATATCCATTAGACAACAATCAGAATATCTTGATTTTAGCTAATTAACTATAAAAACAAACAAGCAGCGCAACTTACTGATCCACTCTTACTTTACAATAAATATCACTGGACATTCTTACTAAACCTTTAGCCTGTAGAACTTGACCTTTGACACTGTATACTTTATCACCTGCTATAGAGCTACCTGTAATATCAAAATTTAAATAGCCTTTTAAACAAACATACATTATACAAGAGCTAAATCTGCTTGTTGCAGGTCTTTCTTTAGGCCTGAAATGTTTTCTAAATTATCAATTGGACATTAAGTAACTGATCTGGGGCATAATCAACTCTCTATGCATCGCAAGTGATGGATGACTTACAGTCAAAATGTACTGACTTTTGTAATGATAATTTAGGCTAGGCCTAAAATTCAATCGCTAATATCTTGGTTCAGCATATTCTTTTCACATTATCTATTTTTAATTATATTAACCAGAACTGTCAGCTCTTTATCTAATCTCCCATAATATCCATTTAACAAAGCACCTGTATTATTCATTACTACTAATACCAAAATATTTCAAGAATCCATCATGTCCATTCATAGTGCAGAATTTAGCTCTCAGCCAATGAAACGACTCGATTCTTAGTTTAAGTTTAGATAAAAAAGGCCCGAGTGAATGTAACCGTTAACACTATTTAAATTAATTTTTTGAGTGAAAAGTTTTGTGTCTATCCAACCTGATTAAAATACAGATTTATATTTCGTTTTGTTTTTTTTATACTTTCGATGGCCTACACTACATGAAGATCAGACCGGTTGTTGCGATAGGTTTTATCAGAGGTCATACGAGCGGTTTTGACGTAAGACATTTGATTTAACCAATCAACATTGATGTTTCTAGTGGATTACAGTGCAAAGGTGTGCCATAACAGACAGTTTCAGTGAGTAATACCTCACGCCATTTTGAACATGTCAATGATAACAACTCTTCTAGATCCTAGAAAACCAAATGGGATCTGTATTTTAATTAAATTGTGTGTCTATCCGTAAGTTTACGCGTTATGTATTTGATACACTGGGGTCCCACAATAAAGTGTCGAATTGGATTGATCAATCAAATTCAAATATCGTTTGGATTCTTTGTTTAGTGATGCGGCAGGCTGTTTGGCACTTTTCAATAAAAACATAAAAGTTTGTATTAAAATATATATCATAGAGATGATTACAACAAGGCAAGCATATTAGATTCAATAACAGACCTTATAATACAGAGTACACTTGTTAACCATCCCCCCCCCCCCAATAAAGACTAGAGTACCCTATAATCAAATAAGCAATTCTATAGAGCTACATCCTCTCTTTATGATTTGGCAGAAAAATCTCTGTGGCTGATCGTTATATCAGACATTTAAGTAGGATGAGTCTGTCTTTTATATTTCAAAGTAAACAAATGTACAAGAAGAAAAAATATTAAACTTCACAATATATATGAATATCTATAACCACCAACAGGACACAAAATTTACAAGGGACAGCACAGCACACACCAAAGAAATCAAAATCACAATGAATTGGGGTTTACCGTATTTTTCGGTGTATAAGGCGCATGCGTAAATAAGGTGCATGCGTAGATAAGGCGTAGGGCGAGTTTGGCAGAGGTGTTAACGTCCTCCTGTTCTGTATCAACAATGAAGACTGTTCTATGAGGGATATTTGTCTGGACAATGTTGACATTCGAATGACTAAATGCTGTTTCTTGCCAGGCTCTACCCCCTTCCTGTACCATTGAGTGTAATTTTGCACAGACAGCAGCATTCCTGCATACTTTTTCATCCGATTCCACCCGTCAAGGGACCATTTCTGTCCCATCAGAAAGACTGTGTGCTTTTTTCCAATGCCAGGCCCACTATCCAGTATGCCGATTACAAGAGAAAACCAAGCTGGAAAATCCTGAATAACTATCTCAGACAATACTGAGATCGAAATGAAATGCACAAAAATGAAACGAAATGAAATGGGGTTTAACATCCTACTCTTCTGCACCTGACCTGGGCTAATGGAAGACGGGTATACGCAATACAGTGTGCTATGAGGGAAATTTTGCCCGGACAACGGCGCCACGGCCTACTCTTATATCGAATGTCCACTCAACACAAGCTAGGTGATTTCAGGACATACATATTGTTTAATTTTATTTCAATAATTTGCTTGGGCACGCAAGTCTTTAGCAGTGGTGAGGAAAGTGGAGGACCAGGAGAAAACCCACGAAAGTTGGACAGGCGACTCTACTCCTTGTCATGTACAAGTGAGGAATTCAAACTATCCTATACGCACTTACTAAAAACCTACTAAAAAATAAATCTCTGATGTGTGCTGACCATTAAACTATGCAAATAAATTCTAAAATGGTGTTTATATAATCAAATGACTGAATTCTAAGATGATGTATAAATATAAATAATAAATTAGCCAATGGCATAATTAGGGTATATATTATATATATATAATAAATTAACAAATGACTGAATTCTAAGCTACATGTACAATAAAAAATAAATAACATAAAGCAATACACAAAATAAAAACACTACCAATCTGATTCAAACACAAATCCTATTTCCTTTCATTTTTATAGTTCAAATTGTTACTTGTCATCACTACACTAGGATCTGGAAGAGTTGTTATATTACTGTGGTTTTGGTTCAAGTGAGGGATTAGCCAATGAGACAGTCTGTTAGGACGACTTCTTTGCATTCTCTGCACGGAATTGTTGATAAACCACTAGAAACGTCAACGCTGATTGATTATTCAATGTCTGACGTGATAGGGTCAAAAGTCACTCGTATGACCCCTGACGTGACCTTCCATTACCACTGGTCAGATCTTATGAAGTGTAGGCCATCGAAAGTATAAAAAAAGAAACGAAATATAGATCTGTATTCTAATTAGATTGAAAAACAACATAAATGCACACTTAACAATAATATCAATCAATATTCAAATATTTATCATAGTAGTATATTCATTACGAGAGGGTGCTTTAATGTAAGATATTTTTCAATTCATTCCCAAAAGTATTACTTACAGGAAATCTTTGGAAGGTAAATATTGTAGCAAAAAGCATCTAATACACACAGCGGCATTCAACAGGTTTAATTCATGTGACATTGTTTATTTCATTTCGTAAATGTATTACTTTCAGAAAATTGTTATGGAATAAATGTTTTAGGAAAAACATGTAATACACACAGTGATATTCAATTATATCAGATTTCATGTGGATGATAAGGTGATTATGGTGATATTGACCTGTGATCATAATGGGTATAATTTCATTCTTCACCTTGTTTTATCCTTGCGTTCGTCAATAAGTCAATTTGCACACTCTCTCCCAAACAACAATTAATATATAAAATTGTGTAGATAACGTAATAGTACACCACATTTCCTACTCGAGTCCTGTCACATAAAACTGGGGAAACAAAACCACGCCACTAGACTCGGTGACAGACCTTATGATACAGTGCACACACGCTAACCATTCTGCCATACAACCCCCCGATTCGAACAAAAAAATCGCAAACTTGTGAAAGGGGCATACTGGGTTGTTGGTTCTGTCTCATAGTCATCCTATATTATGTTATATTCCTGATGATCCAGATTTATGGCTGTTTGGATAATGCAAGAATGGATAGTGCAAGCAAAACGTGCAAGGTTAAAATTAATGTAGCACTAAATTCTCTCATGGGATTGAATGACATCAACCATTATAATTGAATAGGCCTACTTTAATTTTAAAGAGTATAAACCATCTTATTTTTTAACCGATATTAACAATGTTTAAATTTGTAAGGGGCTAATAATCCATCCATTATTGATTAGGGACTTGAATTGCAAGATAAGACAATGTGATTAAAATACAGATCTATATTTAGTTTTGTTTTTTTATACTTTCGACGTCCTTCACTACATAAAGATCTGACCAATTGTAGTGAGAGTTTACGTCAGGGGTCATACAAGCGGCTTTTCGCCCTATGACATCACATATTTGATAAGTATGTATTCGGAAATACAACTTTTGCTTTTTTCTTCACTAGAGAAAGAGAGAAATGGGGTTTAACGTCCACTTGACACAAACTAGGTCATTTCGGGACTTACATATGGTTTAATTTTATTTCAATAATTCGCTTGGGTGTAGGGGTCTTTAGCAGTGGGAGGAAACCGGAGTGCCAGGAGGAAACCCACGACGTTGAGAAGGCACCCCTATCTCCATGCCACATACGCTCACACCAGGGATCGAAACCACAGCCGCAAGCCAGAGGTGACCAGCCAGCTACAGGTCGAAGTGCGGCACTCTAGACCACTAGGCCATCCCAACCACCCCTTTTTCTTCGTTGAGACTGTTTGCAAGTAGATCCATGCACCATACGCCAAGAGCTCGCCAAAACAGAGAATTTCATTCGCTAATCCCAGACACCAAACAGAATGCGGGTTACATAACACCTCTTCCAGACTCTAGTGTCATAAAGGGAAATTTTGAACTCCCAAACAACGAAACAAAATAGGATCTGTATTTTAATCAGATTGCAAAATAAGTTTATATCTGCACTTTCTACAGCTAAAGTTCAAAATTACGTATTTCAATTATGGATAAATTGAAACTATTGATATATCTTTAAATAAAATTGACACAGACCATTGAAAAAAATTAAAATATAATATCTATTTATACACATTATCAAATAAAACCAAATTAGCTACAAATAAAATATGACTAAGCAGGAGTAAAATCAAAAACAAAAAAAATGGAGATGATATGAGATGACGAGTAAATACACAAGCAGACAGACTATCTAATTAAAACCATATTATATTGTTATCTTATATTTCTGATCATCCGAAACATATCCATCCAAAAGCGCCACAGAGCCGTCAGACTGACTGAATTTTCAGCGCTATAGAAAACAATTATCATTATTTTTATTATCATTAAAAGCATGTTCAATGCACAATTAGAAAATTGTTATAAACACAGTGAGCAAGAAAGTCTAATTCTTAAAGCAGTGAGTATAAAACGGTGATTTGAATACAGTCAAAGCTTCACCGTCTCGAATATTATACAAGGTAAAGGATTCCTCAACTAGACTGAAATTTATGTGACCATTAAAATAAACGTAGCGAAAATGGTTTTAATTAGACAGCAAGACAGACATGAACGTATTATTAAATTATTATTATACAGAAATATCACTTGTATGGTATCTTACCATCATTCGACTTTGACTTTTCTAAACAAAGCAAAAGTAAACAAAATCTACTGTAAGCAGGGTGCAAAAATATTCAAGAATGCTGGATGAATATAGAATTATTTTTAATCATAATTTTACGAAAACAGAAACAGAATATATGTAACGGAAGGTTGGCGTGTAATAAATAATGAAAGACATGTCCAGCTCGACACAGTCAAGGTTTTTGACAAAATCCAGTCAGAAAAGAGAGAGAGAGAAATGGGGTTTAACGTCCACTCGGCACAAACTAGGTCATTTTGGGACTAACATGTGGTTTAATTTTATTACAATTAGTCACTTGTGCGTAGGAGAAAACCGGAAGACTCAGAGAAAATCCACGAGCTTGGACCGGCGATCCTACTCCTTGTCACGTACAACCAGGGATTCGTAACCACACCAGTTGACTGAATGACAGTCAGAAAAGAAGGCTTATTAAAGGACTTAATTATTAATCGTCGTCAGTTGTTATTCTTTATTACCGGAAGCAGCCGATCGAACTACAAAGCTTCTCCCATTTTCGTTGATAAAATTATCCCCTTTGTCGCCTTATCAACGAAAGTCCAGGTTTGGGTAAAATCAAATCAGAAATGAAGGACAGGAGTTAATTAATAATAGTCGTCAGTCAATACTCATTACTGGAAGCAGCTGATCGAACTACTAAGCATTCTTCCATTTTCGTTGACAAAACTTTCCGCTATGTCACCTTATCCCCCACTTTCGTTGATAAAATATCCCCTTATGTCACCTAATTAACAAAAGTTGTATTCTGATAACGATCCATGAGTATGTGTTAAATAAAAGAGGTTACAGAAACAAAGGTGCATTGACAGCAAATCAGATTATCTTATGATCTTTATGAAACCTCGAAACCAGTAGAACTATGTCACAGGATTGTGGAATAAAACTAAAACTTTGAAGGTCAGTAAACAAAAATTTGAGTGATTTGGTTTGCCTATACAACTGTAGGCAGGATGTTGGATTTGAGGTGATTGGACTATACCGTAACCTAAATTAGACTGAGGTAATTCTACTACCATAACCTTGGATATTCTAATAGGATTGAGGTGATTGCACTACAGTAATCTGGGAGATATTCAAATTAGACTGATTTGACTTTAGTAGCTCTCTAAGGTTCGAAAATATGGTCTTTTCATAACTGCAGCCCAGCCAATAGAGAAAACCATAACATTACAAACATTCTCCCAACATAAAGATAACACAGGGGAGTTAAAGGAAAAAAAGGGAGGCATTACTTATGGTTATGAAATCCCTAAACCTATAAATCCCAAGGGGGAATTCCAAATTAAGATACTATTACAAGAATTCCTAAAAACAAAAAGGAAAAAAAATTGTGCTGCACAAGCTAATTTCAAGATAAACTAATTTTCCTTCATGTAGATATTCATTTATGTTTTCAATCCTAAAGCCTAAATCGATTTTTGGATAAGGCTAAAAAGTAACACACTTCTATTCTATAAGTCACTAATTTTGTTTTCTGGGGTTTTTTTAACGTGTGTGGGGGGCAGTGGGATTGTCTTAAACAAAATTTGTTTAAATATTTTTTGTTTTTAATTGAGACATTCCAGTATATGAAGAATAACAGGAATTGATAAAGGTTTTGAAATTACATAATAGATAATGTTAGTAAGAAAACAAGAAGGATCTGCAAAAACTTTGTTTTAATCATTTTTCTTTTCAATTTGGAAATCCAATTATCAAGAACAACATGGTGTCTCCCAATTCAAAAACACATCTTTGGGTATGGATTAATAGGTTATTGAAAACTATCTTAGGACAGCAAATTTTTGTAATAAAACAAGAAAAATCTATCATTCATTTTGTTTTTCAAATCCAGGAAAAGATATATTTTTGGATACAAGATAAACAGGTCAACAGAAATATGATTTAATTTGATTTAACAGACAGATTGATATCTTACCAACTGATAGATTATCTCCCCTTCCACCAAATGCAATAGAATTAACTCTGAAATACAACAAAATATTTTATCATTAATAAATAAATATAAACTTAAAGATATAATGCCTGGTTTGCATTGGTGAAAAATATCAAATTTCTCACAAATTGATTATTTAAAGATACATTACGGGAGATTAGATAACGAGTTGGCAGTTCTCATTATAACAGTTAATAACTTGATAATGTAAATGGAATTTGCTGAAAATTTCAGTAAAATTGATCGACACTGAACCAAGATTTTAGCAATTGAATTTTCCAACTAGCCTTGGTATGATAAAAAACATAGTCACGATTATCCATTTCATGAGCAGCAAACTTAATCCAGTAAGTATCGCAGGCTAGCGTTGATATCAAAAGAGTTGATTATGGTCTGGATAAGTTAAATAATGTCTGATTAATAATTTAGATACCATTTTAGGCCTAAATAAAGACCTACAATAGGCAGATTTAGCTCTTGCAAAATGCATGTTTAAAGTAACAATGCTTGATTTGCATTTGTCAGAAAATATCAAATTTCTCACAACTTCGTCAATTCTAAAATGTACACGCTAATCGATTTGTTATTAGTTTAATTAAAAAAAGACAAATTCAAAATAACGCTAGAATCTGCCAGCTTGTATTCGATCAGATTTAAGATAGGTCAGTCGTTGATTACACGCATAGAAATAAAATAGGGTTTAACGTCCTACTGTTCTGCTCTGACTGGGCTAATGAAGACAGACATACTTCATACAGTGTGCTATGAGGGAAACTTTGCCTGGACAGCTGCACTTCGGCCTACTATTATATCAAATTCCAACTGTCAAGGGATCTTTTACATGCATGGCAATGTGTACACACAGGACCTGGGTTTTGCATCCCATCCGAAGGACTACTAAATAAGTGAAAGTTATCTTACGAGCCAGCTGATCGCATTCCCCCACTGAATCCTCGTCTCCCCATGCTCTGTGTATCATGTTCATTGAAACTCTGTGTTGGTCGCGATCGGGAAGTGTTGTTATTGACGTTAAGATCAGATCCCGAACGTCGTAACTGCACACTCGGTCCAACAGCTAGTGTGGCAGACTGTTTACGATTGAACTGTGGGGCGTCTGAATCATTTTGGGAATTAATCATGTGGCCGTTATCTGTTGCCAATGTTGGTATCTGAGACTAAAAAAAGAAATATTCATTGCTGAAGCGGTATTTATTAACTGAATAGAATAACAAATGACCCAATTATATGGAATACAAGTTACCTTGAAGTTTATTTCTCTCCTCAAATTACTTTGAAGTTTGTTCTCTCCTCTCGCCTTTGCGCTTGATAAAGACAAGGTACCTGTATTCCTATAATTGGGTCATGCGTTGAAACAAATCTTCATTATATTAAAGACTTGAGACAGAGTGAGAGAGAGAAATGGGTTTTAACGTCCACTTGACACAACATAGGTCATTTCGGGATTAACATATTTTATTTCAATAATTTGCTTGCATGTAAGGGTCTTTTAGCAGTGGGAAGAAACTGGAAGACCCGGACAAAACCCACAATATTGGACAGGTGACCCAACTCCTTGTCACGTACAACCGGGGAATCGAAACCACGCCAGTTGACTCAATGACAGACCTTATGATACAGCGCAGACATGCAAACCATTCGCCTACCCAACACCCCTCTAAGACTTGAAGAATTTTAAAAAACAAATGCTAAAACATGCAGACGTGGAACATCTAATCCACCAGAAACACACTTGAAAAGAAATTAAGGTTTGAAATTTTATTCATTTCACATCACTACATATAACACATGAATAAAATTGTGTTGACCGTCCTACATGACATGAGTCAGATCTAGTCATGGTCATTTTCCACAGTCCATGGTCTTGACCGAGAGAGAGAGAAATGGGGTTTAACACCCACTCGACACAAACTAGGTCATTTCCGGACTAACATATGGTTTAATTTTATTTCAATAATTCGCTTGCCCGTAGTGGTCTTTAGCAGTGGGAGGAAACCGGAGAAAACTCACGAGGTTGGAAGGTCTTGACCGGCATATTCGGCTGACATGGAAACCATGCTATGTATATTGTATATATTGAATGAATGAAATATGGTTTAACGTTCTACATGAATGACTAAGTGTTAAATGAACCGTGATCACAAACCTGTTTTTGTGGAGTTTGTTCCATTGATGAGTCAAATACCTCACTATTTGAGGTGACATCAAATGAAATGTCTTTATTCTAATGAAAAAGGGAAACGTGTCAAAAAATAACATACAAATCTACATGAAATAAAAAACTAAAATTAAAAGATCATATCAAAGACACAGAAACAGAGCCTCCACTTCATAATTTTGCCGAATGGACAGTTTTTAACAATTTTTTTTAACACAAATTTCATGGTATCTTTGCCAAAGAAGAAGACAATTTCTAACATAATCCCAATTTCAAAAATATGTTTTTAAGTATTTTTACACATAAAAAATAGAATTGATCTCATGTTTTATGACATCAATCAAGACCGGGAAATAATAGTGAGATGGAAGCCCTGTACATACAGAAAGAGATAGATACACAATAAAAACAGTCAAAGATAATACTTTAAATAAGTTTAGTGTGCTACCATGACAATGAAGTGATAAAAAAATAAAGACTGATAAAAGAAATGGATTTAAAAATGACTAATGCAATACAAAATACTATATCCAAAGACCTGTATAACATGAACTTTTTGTGACATCAAATAAATGGGTATTGTCTGCCAGGGACGAATAAGTAACACGAATTTGATACTTTAATTACGAGGCCACTGGTCACAATGTCACATGTATTTGACAGATTTTCAATAGGTCCCTGTGACCAGGGTCATTCTAAGCCTTGATAGGTCCCTGTGACCAAGCCCATTCTAACCCTTGATAGGTCCCTGCGGCCAAGCCCATTCTAAGCCTTGATAGGTCCCTGTGACCAGGCCCATTTTATTCTAATCCTTGATAGGTCCCTGTGACCAGGCAGATTCTAACCCTTGATAGTTCCCTGTGATTAGGCCCATTCTAAACCCTGTGACCAGGCCCATTCTAATTTGGTGATCTGGGAGTAGTAGAGTAGGGGACAACAAGGAATCTATCAAGTTGTTGCAGAAAAGTATGTTGTTTTTGAATGAGTGCCAGTAGAGCAGCCTAATGGCTAATTTTAGTGTATATGAAGAGCGGCCATATTGGATGTGAAGAGTTAAATCCACAACAGGTCATATCACCATGCATGTAATATTTCCATGCTTTGTAGAATTTAAACTATAACAAGATATAACACAAATCTACCTAGGATACTGTAAGACACGAAATTAATGCTTTAAAAGAATTTAATGCTTCACAAAACATACAATAAGCAAGAACTAAATCTGCCTATTGCAGGTCTTTCTTTATGCCTGAAATATTATCTAAATTAATAATTAGACATTAATTAAATTATCCAGATTATAACCTACTCTCGAAGTCAATGCTAGCCTGCGATATTTATTGGATTGGGATCGTTTTTTTCTGCTTAACTTTCATGATTTAATCATGAAATGTACAACCAAGACTTTTCTTTTTTATCCCACCGATTTTAGTAATGATGATCGAGGCTAGGGCCAAAAATTAAATCGCTAAGATCTTGGTTCAGAGTGGATCAATTTGACAGAAATTTTCAGCAAATTCTCTTTACATTATCTATTTTTTAAATATTATAGTTAGAACTGCAATAATGTATCTTTAAGTATACTTCATAGAATAAAAGCTTCATGAAATCATAACCGATATTTGGTGACAAGTCTGATCTGAAGCATTAATTTCTAGCTCGCATTAATTTGTAGTTTTACAGTATCATACTACCAACACACAAACTACAATAATGGATGTCATCAATACAAGTTCTATACAACAACTTACAACCATGTCTTTTGATATCACCGAACATCGTAGCTGTATTTTACCAGATTTAGCTCGGTCCAACGAAAACCACTCTGACGTTCCCTGGAAACAGATGTAATCATAATAATAGTGTTATCATTAGGGTTTACCACCCTTAGTTTTGTTCTGATTATTCATCTGTGCAAGCCTGGAAATAAAGGATCCGTCACAGACAATGTCAGGCACAGATTCAGGCTTTGTCAGGCACAGATATGTATTTTCATTGATATCAATATATGTCCGGCACTAAATTGAAAATGTCAGATATATATATAAAACTGTTATTTCCAGGCCTGGTGAAACCTTGTCAGATCCATCTGATCTCTTCAATTCTATATGGAACTTACAGATTAATAAAATCTACATCAAATGATCTGCGACAATCTGAATGTCTGAAATCACTGAATTTGATGTTTTATTTTTAAAAAAATTTCAAAATTTTGATGTCTAATGCCAATTTTAATATTATTTTAATATATGGAATGCTGGCTCATCAACAGATGAATTTGATTTTGATCTTTACAAATCACCACAATGAGACAGAAATAGTTAAGATTTTTAAAAACGTTAAAAAAATGAAGCGAAATAGGGTTTAACGTCCTACTGTTCTGCCGCCTATACTTGGCTCACGAAGACGGGCATACGCCATATAGTGTGCTATGAGGAAAAATTTGCCTGGGCAGCGACGCTACGGCCTATTCTTATATCAAATTCCAACACCATTGTGTACACAGGACCTCGTTTTTTGTCCCATCCAAACAACTACACAACTGTCCTTGTCAGGCCTCCATTCTGCATCACTGACAGGGGGGAAACCATGCCCGAAAATCTGGATGAACTTTCTCGGCCAATGCAGGGATCGAACACTTGACCTCAAGGATAGCGAGCTAACGTCTTACCCACTTATAATTAGCCACACAAAAAAAAAAATACACATATTTTACCTTGAGTGAAAGTTCCTTCAACTTGTCAAGTTCTACAAATAATTTACCCATAAAATCTTTACCAAGTATATCCTTGTCATACACATCCTGTAATTAAACCAATACATTCATCAGGGGAGACAACTCACATTGAGCAGGGGAGACAACTCTAACTACATGTAGATACTTACCAACGACATACATATCTGAACCAAAAACAAAAAGATTCAGTGATCAAAATTCTACGACCTTGTACAGGTACATAAAAAACAACATCAAATTTGTTTCCATAGAAATATAAAAAATATTAAATTCTCCTCCATAGTATCACACGCGTTGCCGTGTTACTATAGAAATAACAATCACTGTTTATTCGTCACAAAATGACCAAGCTATTGTATTTAACCCATTTCCAATTTTCAAATAACACACATGATCCTGTATTGCAGTCCAGTTGAGGATATAGAGTGTTTTCTTAGACTCGGCCTGTGGCTCTCTCCACTTCGGTACATCACCCCAATCAACGTTCGATAGAAACAGAAAAATTAGAGAATTTTTTTACATTGTGATTGGTGAGGTCTACCCAGAGACTATCCAGATACATTTGTGTAACAGTTAAATATTGAAAAATCATGTAGTTTTCAGCAAACCTCATCAATTTTCGGCCATCCGAAAAAAGGGAGCACGAGCAGCGATTAGTCTATGTATGGGGCAAGGACCACAGGGTAAAAATACAGAGCAATTTGAGAATATGTCCCATTATTTCAAAATGTAATCACAATCCCTTACAATTTCCATTTCGGAATTTTCTGATGGATATTCTAAAGTCACTGTTTCATTCCATTTAGGGAATAATGTCTTCTTCTTGACCCCAGTTGTAAATACTTTCTTCTTGTCCAACATTACAACACAAAATGGATCACTGAACCCTTAAAATTAAAACAAATCTTGTTACGTTGAAATAAAGAGAGAGAGAAAAACGGGGTTTAAGGTCAACTTGACACAAACTAGATCATTTTGGGACTAACATACGGTTTAATTTTATTACAATAATTTGCTTGCACATAGGGGTCTTTAGCAGTGGGAGGAAACCGGAAGACCCGGAGAAAACCCAAGAGGTTGGACAGGTGGCCCTACTCCTTGTCACGTACAACCGAGGATACGAAACCGAGGATACGAAACCACGCCAGTTGACTCGATGACAGGCTTTATGAGTCAGCACGCAGGGGCTAATCCATTCGGCAGGTTGAAAAAATAAAATATCTAGCTATTTCAAAATACTAGATCCCATACTTGAATGGGAAACCGCTACTAATATATCAAGGCACTGTTACGAAGAGTAAGCCCAAATATTTCAGTAGCTACTAGCTGTTTACCATAAGTATCTGTTTTTGTTTATTACTCTATCCATTTAAATTAAACATACATTATGCAAGAGCTAAATCGGCCTATTGCTGGTTTTTCTTTAGGCCTGAAATGTTATCTAAATTATTAGACATTTATTAACATAACAAGACCATAATAAACTCTTGATACTCAAGATTTTAACTACATGTAGATTAGAGCAGTTCACTATTTAAAAATTTAACTTAAAAATGGAAAAGCGAGGCTATGTCTCCAATATACCAGTGTCCAGCTGGTTACCACAATATACACATCTTGTCAAAACTACAAACAGTGATAACTTGGCACAGAATGAAGTAATTTGAATGATATTTTCAATATTTTCATTATCTATTTTTGAGTTATTATAGCAAGAATGGTCAGCTCTTTATCTAAATCTAATTTACATAATGTATCATTAGTGATTATTTAAGATTCACTGGAAAGACATATTGAAGGAAGCAATCATGACTGAAATATACTTTCAGTTGAAATATGTTTACTTTTCAGGGCCTTATTAATATTAAGAATACAGCTGTTCTATTGCCTAAAATATTAAATTAAAGTACTAACCGAATCATTCAGCTGAATCAACTGCCTTTGAAATTCTTGGCCGAATGAATTCGGCTCCAACTGATTCGACCGAATGATTCGGCTCGTGTGTCTACTGCTTTAAAAATCCATGCAACTAAGCATGCAGTTATTTTTGTTTGTTTTATGTTATCTAATCACACCACAAAATTATAACGAGGTTGGACAGACGACCCTACTCCTTGTCACTTACAACCGGAGATTCGAAACCACGCCACTTGATTCAATGACACTGTGCTAATTAAGATAGATATACACCATACACGGTGCTATGAGGGAAATTTTACCCAGACGGCGAAGCTATGGACTACTCTTATATCGTATTCCAGCTGTCAAGGGATGTTTTACGTGCACACTAATGTGTACACAGGACGTCTTTTTTTGTCCCATCTGACCAACTATATGCTGTCCCTTGCCAGGTCCTCTGTCCTGCACCACTGACAAGGAGGAACCATGCCGGAAAATCACAGGTCTCAAATAATACCGACAATATTATTATAGGGTATGGTCAAAACAAGACAGCTCTACCACCTGTGATTTTTGTACTGCCTTTATGATGATTGAGGCAAGACAAAAATTATAATAACATTATTCTCAGTTCAAAGTGGATCAACTTGACTGAAATTTTCAGCAAATTACCGTTACATTAATTATTACAGTGAGAACTGCCAACTCGTAAACTAATTTCCCATAATATTTCTTGAAATATTAAATTTGTGCAATGAGTGAAATGACGAGCAGTGGCTTCAAAGAACCAATATTCCAAATAAATGATCTCAAAAAGGTCAGACCATAGACAATAAAAAAACAATCCCACCAAAAAGTAATTTCAATCCATTAAATTATCAAAATTGATCAATCCTAAAGTAAGTTACGGTAATTAAAAATTCTCAACACATATCATGCCAGTTACCTTCCCCGAGTACTGTATAAACAGAAAAACAAATATAACATATATATTAATGTCATATTATATACTATAAAACAGGATATTATTTATAATTCGTTTTCATGGAAATCAATTCTTGTACATTTGTATAAACAAGAGGGAGAGAAATGGGGTTTAACGTGCACTCAACACAAACTAGGTCATTTTGGGACAAACATATGGTTCAATTCTATTTCAATAATTTGCTTCTGCACTGGGGTCTTTAGCACTGGGGGAAACTGGGGTACCTGGAAAAAAACCACGAGGTTGAACAGGCGACCCTACTTCTTATCGCGTACAACCAGAGGGGCGTTTGTATAAAACTTTATGGCTGATGCTCTTTAACCCAGCTATCATTTAATCTTGTGTGTATTTACCATTTATTTCTTTTACAGTCATTCAATTTCAAATCCTTGTTCGAAAATTCGTAAAATCATTTAAATCACCAAAAATCTTCTAATTTGTAATTGTGTCCAGTTTAAATCTGACCATTCAATATTGATAATGAGTATCCAATTAACAAGTGATTATTGATGTATAACGATTAATTTTTGAAACAGTGGTTAGGAAATTAAACACTTCTAAATTGGAGTGTAGCCGTTCCCCTTCCCCTTTATCGTTAAAAGAAACATATAAATATAGCTACAAATTTGGACCTACCGTTTCTATCCATGGAGACTAAATCTTTTCCTTGTAAAATAGTTAACTCCACAATTGTCTTTCCTGAAAAAAGAAAAAATAGGAATTCTTCATGAAAACGATTTGTTAACATACAGTGAAACCAGCAGGATACCTTGGCTTCATCTGTCAGGGGCCCAAATTTGCCTGGTATCGAAATTCTCCTGTGCCCCCTAAAACATTCATTTGGTCATGCTGGTTAATTTCATTGATAACACATATGTGTGGGGGTGGAGCACGGTGACAAAGCATGATTCAAAGTGGGGGTGGAGCGCGGTGACGAAGCATGATTCAACTGGGGCTCAAAGTGGGGGTTGAGCATGATTCAACTGGGGCCCAAATTCGATAGTCTAAAACATTCACAGGGGCATGCTGGTTAATTTGATATCAAATATATGGTTTGTGGATCACAGCGACGAAGCATGATGGGCAAACAAACACATAGGCATCTTTTATTTTATTTAAAAAGATTCAGACGTCTAAGGTCTGTATCAGATACAGTCAATACAATACCTTCAAGATAGGTGTCCATATAACGGGCGTGACTTGGTGCTTTCATTGGTCCCTAGACAAATAAAACAATATGTACAAATTTAAATACAAATACAAAGATTCATTTATACAGTGTTGCGTTTTACAAAACCACAAAATACACCAGAACACAACATGCAGGTGCTACATGGGGAATCATGCTCTGATTCAATGGTAAGTAATGGGTAGTCATCATTAAAATCAAAATTAAATTTCTAGTTCAATAACTGTTTTTATTATATATCTGTGAATCGAGCATCTTTATGTATTTAATAGCCTTAATTACATAGCATTTTTTTCTTAAATTTCTAACGCATTATATATCATTGCAATGGTTTTTTGTCTTTTTATTTAAAACATTTTAGGAATAAATTTTTAAAAAGACACAAAATTAGAAATCAAATTATTGAGTTTATATATGACATATATCGTCTTTTATATTTTTTATATTTTTTCATTTCAATCAAAATATTTAAAGAAATTATTTTAAAAGAATTAGAATCAAGAATAAAGTTTTCAAATGACACTGAATTCAAAATAAAATTAATGAGTGTATACATGACATACTTTCATTTATTTATTTTTTTATGGCATTTTTATTCAGATATTATAAGAATAATATTTTTTTAAAGATTTTGAATCTGAGTTAACATATCGTAAAATATCTATACAGATAGGATTGAAAAAGAAACGACGAACATCTGAATGAGCAATAGATTTATATATCATATAAACGGTAAATAGAGATAATGGAATTAAATTTTAGAAAAAGAGTAGACATAGACGAAATTATTATAATTTAAATGATGTTAATTAATCTAATAGAAGTTCATTCCCAACTACTTAACTACGTGTGATAATAGAGAAAAAAATAAGATTTTGTAATTAGAAAAATTGTCACAACAGCTAAGTCATCTGTGTAATTTGTAAGTGTTGTTGTAATTATTCTTTTGTAGGTAATGGGAGGATTTTTACAAGACCTTAAAATCTGATGACAAGTAACAATTCATATTGTAGCGCTGACTTTTATCAAACAAAATTGATATGTACTGATAAACTTAGCGGTTCCAAGTTTAGGAAATTGTTCAAAATGATTGACAGACTGAGAAATGGGGTTTAACATCCAGTAAACCCTTCGATAAGCACCAAAAAGAATTTCACCACTGATCAAGGACCATAACTCTGAAAGTAATTATCAGAAAACACTGAAAATCAATAGTCATCTTCGTCTCATGAACAAATATATTGTGTATCAATTTCTGGTAATAACTTAAGCCTCTAGAGGCTTCCAAAAGAAGATCAAGGGTCATAACTCTAAGAGTAATTATCAGAAAACGCTGCAAATGACTAGAGGTCTTCGTCCCAAGAACATAAACACTAAGTGTAAATGTCTTGTGATAAATTGAGCCTCTAGAGAGTCCACAATCAATTGTGGATGACAGACTGACCGATGGACAGGGGTGAAAACAATGTAATATAAAAATACTAATCGAAATTCAACTAGGTGTGATAAATTGTGAAAAAAGTTTCTATCCCATCAGTTCTAATCTTAACGTAATTAGTAAAATACCATACCAATATTAGTTACTAAATTTCCAATCAATTTTTTAAAATATCGTTGAAATAACTTTCAATCTGATTAAAATACAGAACTATATTTCGTTTCATTTTGTTTATACTTTCGATGGCCTACACTACATGAAGATCTGACAAGAGTAGAAACTAGGAAAACGAAATTTGAAATTTTGAACTATAAAAACCGGAATGAAATAGAACCTGTGTTTTAATCAGATTGGTAGTGTTTTTATTTTGAGCACGAGATCAGTATATAGAATACTGTTATAATGAATATGAAAACAAGTCAAAGCTTATATAAATTCATTTCCATATTTTCAATAATATGAAACACATCTAAAAAACTAATCACTAAACACTCTCCCAAGAAAAAGTATTCTAATTGTGAATTCAGTGACCAAATACCCGATATCAGTAGTGTTATAAAGATCTAAAACATTTCTAATTATACTATTCCAAAAAAGTAGGGGATATTTGATTTTTAAGTGTTATTAAAGTCACCTAATGAAACTGACGAAGAAACAAATGACAAAATGAAATGCAGTTCACATTCATCGGTTTATTCCAAATGATCGTTAGACTAAGTAAGGCACAGACTGACCATTATAAGGGTAAAATGATACCCGGGGTCAAACAGCAAAGTTACCACAGCATCACAACAAAGTCAGTAACGGGTAAATCCTCCTCTGTTTGCCAAACAAGCATTGATCCGACGTGGCATACTCCTAATGAGACGTCTAAGGTCATTTTGGTCCAGATTGTCCCATTCCTGTTGCAACGCAGCAGCAAGTTCTTGGACATTGGCAGGACGTTGTTGACGTTGACGTAACCTATGTCCAAGCATGTCCCAGACATGCTCGATGGGGGAGAGGTCGGGACTCAGTGCTGGCCAAGGTAATGTGGTGATGTTCTGTTGTTGGAGGTAACCTGTAACGATCCTGGCCCTGTGACATCTTGCGTTGTCATCCTGGAAGATGAAACGGCGGCCATGACGTCGTGCGAACGGCACAACATGGACTGCCAAGATGTTGTCCCGGTAGTACTGGCCTGTAACACGCCCTGCAACAACATGTAAAGCTGTTCCTCCAGCAACAGTGATGCCTACCTACACCATAACAGAACCACCCCCAAATCGATGATGTCTGATGACGTTAACGTCTTGGAAGCGCTCGTTTCGACGACGCCACACCCTCCTACATCTGTCCAAAAAATCAACAGTGAACCTTGACTCATCTGAAAACATCACATTGCTCCAGCGTTGATTATCCCAGTGTTGATGATCCCTACACCAACGACTTCTTGCCTGAATGTGATGATCTCTCAAACAAGGGATCACGCGAGGACGTCGGGCGCGAAGGTGACCCCTATGCAGTCGATTCCGAATCGTCTGGCCACTCACTCTCACACCAGTGTCTGTTTGAAGACGAGCGCTGATCTGATTTGCTGTGATGACACGATTTCTCAATGCCAAGGTACGGATAAATCGATCCTGGGCTTGAGTTGTCGCCCTTGGTCGACCTGAGCGTGGTCTGTCCTGTACAGATTGTGTATCACGGTATCTGGACCATAGCCTCTTATGACAGACTGAGAAACATTCATCGTCCGCGCCACAACCGCCTGTGTTGTGCCGATCTGTAGCATGCCAAGGGCATGTAACCTTTCACTTTGGGTAAGCAGACGCATATCAAAATTTGTTTTCTGGTCACTAAAACAATTAAACTGATGTTTCCACCCTGGAATTCAATGCCACAATGACTGTAACATTCAAAGTCAGAGTCGTGCAAATCTTGGGTTGGACCCCTATGATGATCCCAAGCATCACCTGCATTCCATGCGGTAGCTATTGGTGCGTTTGGGGGTCACATGTAACTGGAAATGTTTCTTCTGTTAGGTTCTATAGTGACTTTTTTCGTAGTCATTTGCATATTTTAGTATTATGCCCCCAAAATCAAATATCCCCTACTTTTTTTGAATAGTATAAAAGTATATTATATAAAATACTGTTATTGTCATTTTATAAAGGATGCTATAGTATATAGAACTTGATATAGATTTGGAGTTTCTCCATCCTAGCTTTAAACAGAGATAGTGTAAATTCAAATAGGGAATGGGGACACAGATTGTTATGACAGCTCCATGCCAAATTTTCTCCACTTTGACTGCAATAAATATTGGAGTGGACAAAATAACATCCATTATTCAGAATACAACAGAAGAAATATTGGTAGCTGAAGTCTGTTAAAGAGTATGGAAGCTTATTGACAATAACTTCTGGTAACCTAATCTGGAGACTGTTTCACAAAGTTCTAAGATAAAATCCAAATTTTAGTAATTTGATTGAATAATATTAGATTGATTTTAGTGCTTAGCCAATCAAAATTGAAGTATCTATTAAAATTTGGATTTTATCTTCAGTTAAGTTTTCAACAAACGGGGCCCAGACCAATATTCCTTGTAGTCAAAGTAGAGACAGTTTGTTCTGGAGCGATCAAGACTAGACAACACATGAAGGAGAAGAACTATACGATAAATTACAGTCTACATTAGATTATATTTTGTTACCTTTCCACAATATTTCACCTAATATGGGCATAAAACAATAACAATATTTAGATCACACAAAAAAAAAGATATTTTCCATTCCATTGCATTCCGCTAATCTACCATGCAAAAAGAACCTACGACCATCACATATATATAAATAAAAGATAGGGTGATACTAAACGAAAATAAAATCACGATTTTACTGGTACCTCACTCCCTGGGAACGACCGAGGTTTTCCATAAACGGCACTCTATGATAACAAAATAATTGGATGAAACGACATGATGCGAACAAAAAAACCCTTTCAAGCAAACCCAACATTCATATCATTTAAAATATATCATTAATACAAAAACTTTCAAGCAAACCCAACATTCATTTTGTATATCATTCAACATATATCATTAATAAAAACATACAAACAAAAAATTACATTAAAATCTCAACAGTACTAGACTAACTTCGGCCACAAATAATACTTGCTAAGAAAAATTTGCTTTAAATTCGACATGTGTTGCCATGAAAGCATTATACTACCAATAGTTTTGATATGATTTATCTATCATTGATTCTCAGAGCTGTGGCTCCAAACCAACTATAGGCCCTATGGCTAGAACCCTTAAAATAAATTAATCTAACAAACAAATGATTCTGTTATCCCTTAGCGGCAAAAATTATCAAGCGCCTGTTTCATGAAATTTTAACTAAAATAAAATCCCAATTTTAGTAATTTGATTGGATAATATTATATTAATTATAATGCTTAGCCAATCAAAATGGAAGTATCTACTAATATTTGGATTTTATCTTTGGTTAAGATTTCGTGAAACAGGCTGATTCTAAAATTCTATAATACTGTAGGCGAACCTCCGTACCTGCTGAAAACAAAGTATCATAATTAGTGTGCTGATATATTTGATCATGCTTCATGCTATATACAGATATTGACTTGTACGATATATATCAAACTATATAGAAATTAAAATACTGCAATTGTTATTGCTTGTAAATACTGTGTTCACCATCAGAATGGTGAGCCTTTAGACTATCGTAAACACATTTTAAAACTTACAAACCATTTATATGGAATACAATGACTTGTTTACTATACAGATTCCGATAGTGTAAAGTTTCCACATCTCTGCTTGAAAAATAGAGAGAGAGAGAGAGAGAGAGAGAGGGAAAGAGAGAGAGAGAGAGAGAGAGAGATGGGGTTTGACATCCACTCAACACAAACTTGGTCATTTTGGGACTAATCCATGATTCAATCTTATTTCAATAAATCGCTTGTGCATAGGCTTATTTTGCACTGGAAAGAAACCGGAGAACCTAGATGCTTGAATAAGGTAGCACTGTGGTCAAACATTCTTTAATTATTGTACCTTGCCCCGACTTCACAAAGCGAGAGAGAGAGAGAAATGGGGTTTAACGTCCACGCAACACAAACTAGGTCATTTCGGGACAAACATGTGGTTTTAATTTTATTTCAATAATTCGCTTGCGCGTAGGGGTCTTTAGCCATGGGGGGAAACTGGAGTACCCGGGGAAAACCCACAAGGTTGGACAGGCGACCTTTTTCCTTGTCACGTACAACCAGTGACTTGAAACCATGCCAGTTGACTCAATGGCAGGCAGTATGATACCGCGTGCGCGCTAACCATTCAGCTATCCAATTCCCCTACTTCACAAAGCATTTTCAGACTTTACATTTAAAGTAATTTGACAAAATAATGAAAGTATACATGTATGAGAAGTATAAAAAGGGACATGGACCATCATAAGTTACAGAGTGAAATATAAGTAACTACAACATAGTATGTCTTGAATCGTAATAAATACGATATAGAATCAGACAAAGAGGGTTACGTTATAATGGTAAATAAAGAGAGACGAGAAGATGACATTTTTACAACACATTGAGTATTTACATTGAGGTTTATTGTGGTTCACTGAAAGTTGCCTATCTATTAGTATTATACAGGAAGGCCTGACTATTACACTGTTGTTATGATACAGTGAAAGATGCCTATATAGTATATTGGAAGGCCCTGACTATAATACTGTTGTTGGAGTCGATTGAAAGTTGCCTATATATCATACAGGAAGCCTAGACTATAATACTGTTGTTAGGATATACTGGAAGGCCTGACTATTAAACTGCTGTTAGGAGACAGTGAAAGTTCCCTAAATATCATACTGAAGCGCTTAAAATTAACTGATAGGTACATGCATATATTGAATCTTTATAATAAACAAAAAATGGCATTAAAAGAAGCAGAATTTAATAAAAATAATCTATACAGGTCTGTAGACACTTCACTTGTGGGGGTCAGGGAAATGTTACGGGGAAGTCAGGGATGCACATGTTCATGCTTGCCCAATAGCATTGAAAAGCTACAATCATTCAAGATACCCAAAGTATTGGCAGGGGTTTTGAGGCCATAAACCCAACCAGGACTTGGCACTTCACCTACTTTCCTCGCCCCCATTCTGAAATCTCTGCCCCCCCCCCCTCAAACTAAGATAGCTGTCTACAGACCTGAATTATAAGAATTAGTAGTCTACTGATTGGTCAGAATTATTAAGGATCTGCTGTTAGGATTTTCATGAATACCAAAGCATTATTTGTTGCTCATAAAGCCTTATTCGTGACAGACTTAAATATAAGGATTTTGACTCATGAAGGGCTTGTATAGCACACCGTAACATTTTAACAAGTGGGTTATTGCATTTCTCACTTTGCTTTTATTAAATAAGCATTTTGTTGTTTCAATTATATTTTGGGTTTTTGTGTCTTGGGTAGTTTCTACAGCAATATTGCAGCACACAATTGTTTCAAGTTGCTTTCAAAGGTTAGAAACTCTTGTCAACTGTGGGGGGTCAACAACCATTTTTGCCCAAGGCGATGCCACAGAGTAGTGTTTTTAAACAAACTTGCCAGAAAGTCCAATGATGACTGTAAGGCCAAAGTCCTGTAAGAGGCGGATGGCAAAGTGAGTGTGTTGAGGAAAATCGCAAGGTACTCATTTACAAGCAGTTACAATCGTAAATGAATATAAATTATCATTTAGGGTTTAAAAAGAAAATGTGGGGGGTTGCTGTTCAAAATTTTAGGCCAACTGTCTACGACACATGTACTCCTATCGACGCTATCGTACATTGGTTAGCTAGTCATAGTCATGTGCATATATATAAGGGTAGCTTTATGAGCATACGTAAACAGAAATAGATTATTATTATCAAAGGGCTTAAAGCAATGTGGGGTACACATATACTCCGTTGCAGTGATGGGATTTTAAAAATTTTCTTGTTGGACATTTTTCCCCGAAAATAAAGGGGCATAACTCTTATCATTTAAGCAGGCATTTTCAATCCACAATTAAGACGTGTGCATATATATAAATGTAGCTCTTTGAGTATGCGTAAACAGATATAAATTATCATTATCGTTATTAAAGGGGCATACCCATTTTTTTTTATGTTACCACTTCTAGCGTACATTAATCAAATAGCCATTTTTATGTATATATATACATATATACACATGTTAGAAAAGCAGACATGAAAAGCAAAGTATATATATATATATATATATATAAATATCTAAATCTGTGAATATATTATTAATAGAACTACGGAGATACATAAAACTACCATGACAGATGAATGAAATATACTATTACCTGTAGCTAATCAAAATAATAATGAACATTTAAATGAAAATAAACTCAAGAATGATTCAATGATATTAATTACTAATGGTGAGAAGAAATGAAATGAAATGGGGTTTAACGTCCTACTGTTCTGCTCCTAAACTGGGCTAATGGAGGACGGACGTACACCATACAGTGTGCTATGAGGGAAACTTTGCCCGGGCAGTGGCACTACGGCCTACTCTTACATCCAATTCCAACTGCCAAGGGATCTTTTATGTGCAATTTGTACACAGGACCTCAGTTTTTTGCACCATCCAAACGACTAGACAGCTGTCCTTGTCAGGCCCTCTGTCCTGCATCACTGACAAGCAGAAACCATGTCGCGAAATCTAGATGAACTTTCTCGGCCAATGCTGGGATTGAACACCCAACCTCTAGGCAAGTGTCTTTCCCAATGAAATGAAATAAATTACTTATGGTGAGAAGATAAACAAACTAAACCTGTATGAATAGTTTGATCAAATGTTCCATCTACTGTCAAACAAGAAATTAATCCATACATTCTGACCATTTCCCCCAAAATAATTAGCATTGATTAAAGGCTCTGAACGTCATTTTGACACAAAGTGAGTCATTTCGGGACTAACATAAGGTTCGATTTTATTTCAATAATTTGCTTACGCGTAGAGTCTTTAGTAGTGGGAGGAAACCAGAGGACCCAGAGAAAACCCACGAGGGTGGGCGGACGACCATACTCCTTGTCACGTACAACCGAGGAATCAAAAACACACCAGTTGACTCAATGACAGACCTTATGATACAGTGTGCACATGAAAACCATTCAGCCATCTACCCCCCTTCCCCGGCAATTATTATATAATCATCTGTTTGATAGCAATGAGCATGCATCTGCTACTTCATGTTGTCGAATTGAATGAAGTAATTGGAACGGTAGTCATTCATGTTACAAACACGTATTTACATGAAGCATAATTTCTTGTTTAACAGTATTGTAGATCATAGACCATGGAAATATCAGGTATTTTCATCCTGGTGTTTATTTGTACTGACGTCAAATCATGCTAAATACTTATTACTTATATTCTCTGTGCAGAGTTGAAAGTGCACATAAAGGTCAACCTACAAACTTTTCTGTACTTGTAGCCAGTGGTCACTATATGCACTTTACAGCAATCTGAGTGAAATTAAAGTAGCCATCTTCACTCAATAAGTACAGAAAATCTCGTCCGGAAACCTTATGTAGTTTTGAAGTATTTTAATTAAAGCTAAATGAAATGGGTTTTAATGTCTTATATTTCTGTATCAGCTGTGCTATGAAGAAAGTTTGCCCAGATTCCAACAGTCAAGGGTTATTTTATGTGCAAGAAACATGTACACTGGACCTCAGTTTGTCATCCAATCTGAATAACAAAATACTTTTTCTGGTCATGCCCTATAACCTGCACCATCGGGGAAAACATGCTGAAATATTTTGACCGACACCAGAGGGTCCCCTGGTTAGTGAGCCAACACCTTACTCACTGAGCCAACGTGGCTCCCCAATTCAGTTCAAACTAATCAACCAATCCCAAGGTGGGGGAGAGACAGAGAAATGGGGTAACATCCACTTGACACAAATTAAGTCATTTCAGGACAAACATATGGTTTAATTTTATTACAATAATTCGCTTGCACGTAAGGGTCTTTAGAAGTGGGAGGAAACCAGAATCCCTGGAGAAAACCCACGAGGTTGGACAGGCGACCCTACACCTTGCCACGTACAACCAGGGATTCAAAACCACGCAAGTTGACTCAATGGCAGGCTGTATGATACAGCGCGCTAACCAATTGGCCATACCCCAAGGTGGGGGACGATTATTTATAATTTCACGAACTCAAGTACCGAAATCAAATAAAAACTTCTATAATGGGAGTACAAAAAAGAGGGGAGATAACTTACTGATGTAGCAGGTGACATGAGATCTTCACGATATAAATAATCGTTGTTATTACTGCTAATACTGTCTAAAAAGGCTCGATATTTTTCTGAAAAAAAACAGGAATTGTGGCCCATAAAATAAAATAATTTGGAGGTTAATTATGTGTTTAATCAAATCGAATTCCAACTGTCAATTCTGTTCCCTGTACTCAAGTATGTGCATGGATGGATCTCACTTTTCCATGCAGGTGCTGTCTATTACAAGTAGAAACAGGCCTTGAAAAATCCCCAAATTCTTCTCAGCTAATGCTGGGGTTCGAACCATGAACATTCTAGTCAATAGTCCCATGCACTTACCGCTTGAATACTGTGGTGATATGCCATTAGTCTAAATGCTCACAATATGGGAAATCTGACTGAACGAGAAAATATGTTGGGAACCACTGTAAGGCATAAAGGATGCTCACTTGATCTGATATGTGCGTTTCGTTTTTCATAGTTCAAAATTTTGTTTTACTTGTCTTTACTACCTAGGATTTGGAAGAGTTGTTATATTACCGCCGTTTTGGTTGAAGTGAGGAATTAGCCCATGATAGGGTCAAAAGCCACTTGTACGACACATGACACAACCTTCCGGTAAAACTGGTCAGATCTTCATGTAGTGTTGGCCATTAACCCTTTGAACACTGACTATACATGGGGTGTTGCACGTCCCTCCCCGGATTTACAGGACGTCATATTAATTATGACGTCAACGTAATTGGAGCTTGACATGCCCCAAGCTGCAAAACAGACATTTCGGGTATATGCGATTCAACGTCAAGCCCGTTTTGCGGCATTTCGGGTTCTAAGGGTTAAAATTATATAAAACAAAATGAAATATAGATCTGAATTTTAATCAGATTGGTTTGTTGTTTCAGATGTCTGTGATGTTTATGTATATTGCGGTCGCCTGCTCTTACTACTAAAATAATGTGGCACCAATGATTCTAGCTGTAATTACTTGATTGATAATCTTACCTGATCTACCAACAGAAGGAACTGGTCTAAAGATAACAGATATAGTTATCTCCCCACATGATCTATCTTGTACGTAACCTTTACTCGGATCATTATATCCTAATGTTAGATTCTTCTTTATAACCCAACTCTCATCCTATAACATAACAACCATATAACAAACATTACAAACATCCTATAACAAAACAACCATATAACAAACATTACAGTTTATAACCCAACTCTTATCTTATAACAAAACAACCATTACAATTTATAATACAACTCTTATCTTATAACAAAACAACCATAACAGTTTATAACCCAACTCTCATCCTATAACAAAACAACCATTACAATTTATAATACAACTTTCATCCAATAACAAAACAACCATAACAATGTATAACACAACTTTCAAACGAAAAAAATATCATTATACAATGCTGATAAAAGTGTGACCGTTTGAAGTTTACATTAATTCATAATGATTATAAAATATAGTGAATATTCAAATTACCTCTGATAATGAGAAGTGAGCCGATCCTAGAAAATCATCATCAATAGTATTCGTACCGTCCCAATCAAATACAAAGAATGATAAACTGGTCTGAAAAAAAAAAAACAAACAAATATTTCTATTTATATAAAAGGGGCATCCAATAAATGACTTATTTAAACAGCATTAACAGAATGCTAAATGCTGTATTTTTTCCATTTCTGATTTAAAAGTTAAAGATATATTCTCACAAAAGTATTTATAGGTCAGTTATTTCCAATAAAAGTACGGTAAATTTGGTATATATGGAAAGTATAGACACCTAATCTTATTAGCAAAATACTGGATTACCCAAAAAACACCCATGATCCAAGCACTTGGCAAAAATGTCAATGAGAGAGAGAGAAATGGGGTTTAACATCCACTCGACACAAACTAGGTCATTTCGGGACTAATGTCTGGTTTTTAATTTCATTTCAATAATTCGCTTGCACATAGGGGTCTTTAGGGGAGGAAACCGGGGGACCCGGAGAAAACCCATGAGGTTGGACAGGTGACCCTACTCCTTGTCACGTACAACAGGGGATTGGAAAGCACGCCAGTTGACATGCTAACCACTCAGCCATCCAACCCCCCCAAAAATGTCAGAGTATCACTAACTAGCAGAGAATCTCATACCCTGACCAATCAGCTACCAGAAATTGATACGCTAACATAGAGCTTTAAAAATCCTGAGAATTCTTCTCTACCCACGCTGGTATTTAAACACTTGAACGCTCTCATCAAGAATCCAGTTAACTACCAGAAATAAAATGACATGATCTCATCAAATCTAAATTAAAAATATTACCTTGGCAACATTACTAACAAAGAATTCAACTCCAGTTTCCCATCTTGGATTTCTTGTCTGAGGTATGTAAGGTGTTGTGAATATCTGAAATATAAAAATATAAATCAAAATATAAATTTCTGTTCTCTCCTGTAAAATAAAGACTTATTCAATTTAAATACTTGCTTCAATACTAAAGCTGACTGACACAATCTATACAGGTGACAATTCTATGGAATAAAATTACTGCTTATTACTGAGCGATGTTTCAACTAGGCCTCTGTAATCATTATCGAAACGTCGCTCAGTAATAAGCAGTAATTGTATTCCAGAGAATTGTCCCCTGTACACTCCAGTACAATTACTAAATGCCATTGAACCAATTTGACAACATCTAAATATAGAGTACTGGGTAATAATAAAATTACAAGCAGAACAAATTAATCAACAGAATTACCATTTTCAAAATAGAAACAGTATCTCATTTTAAAACACATCAAGGAGCAATACTCATACTTTATCAAAATTTTTAAAATTAAACATACATTATGCAAGAGCTAAATCTGCCTATTGCAGGTCTTCCTTTAGGCTTAAATGTTATACAAACTATTAATTAGACAATAATCAATTTATCCAGATCATAATCAACTCTCGATGTCATCACTAGCCTGTCATATTTACTGGATTAGAATCGAATTTGCTGCCCAACTTTCATTCATGATTTAATCATGAAACAGATAATCAAGACTGTTTTTATCATACCAACTTTAGCAATGATGATTAAGGCTAGGCCAAAAATTCAATCGCTAAATTCTTTCAGCAAATTCCCTTTACAATATCCAGTTTTTAACTGCCAGCTCTTAATGTAATCTCCCCTAATGCATCTTTCAACAAATACATCTGCGGAGACATGATTTTGAAAATTCAAATTGGTTTGGAATACCTAGTATGAAACTAAATAAATCAGATAATTTACGACATAAAAGACAATGGTGATGGATGTGAGATGAAAATAAACATATTTTTGTGAAAAACAATGAATATTCTAAACTTTTACACTAAGAATCAAGGACAGTTGAATTGCCATATTTGAAATATGAAGCAGAAAATTTGACAGGTAGCACATACATGCATGAAATTTAAATAACAAAAGCTAAGAGAAAAAGAGAAATGGGGCTTAATGTCCACTCGACACAAACTAGGTCATTTCAGGACTAACATATCAATAATTCGCTTGCACGTCGGGGTATTTAGCAGTGGGAGGAAACTGGAGGACCCAGAGAAAACCCTACTTCTTGCCACGTACAATGGGGGAATGGAAACCATGCCAGTGGAATCAAAGACAGACCTTTGGACAAAGCTCACATGTGCTATCCTTTCAGCCATCTACCCCCACCCCCACCCTAATATCAAAGACAAAGATTCCATCTAATAATGTAACGTTAATATCAATCTTGTAAAAAGTTAATAAGAAAAAAAACATTATTGATCGAGTCAAAATATTGACATTTGTGTAAATAGGTGAAGAGATAAAAGTTGTACCTAAAATAATTACAAAATTGACGAAAGAGAGAGAGAAATGGGGTTTAACATCCACTTGAAACAAAAACCAAGTCATTTTGGGACTAAAATATGGTTCAATTTCATTTCAATAATTCGCTAGTGCGTAGGGGTCTTTAGCAGTGGGGAGGAAACCGGAGGACCTGGAGAAAACCCACGTAACCCCACCAGTTGACTCAATGACAGAACATATGATACAGAGCATATTATTCTAACCATTTGGCTATCTTTATGAATATGGTAACGAAACAATGGCCAGATGTTAGTAAAGCTTTGATATGTGGAATGAAATCCTGGAGGCAAGACAGACGGACAGCGGTTACAACAAAATTTACCCACTTCTGTGTGGGGCGTCTAGAAATGATTTTATTGTGATAAAGAGTTAAAGTGTGGAGTACGTGTGTAGTACATCATTCTTACCCTGTCAGAATACTTCTATTATCAGCATAATAAATATCAAAATCATAAATAACAATTGGTCTGGACAGACACAGAGAGAGAGAGAGAAATGAGGATTAATGTCTACTCGAGATATGGTTCAATTTTATTTCAATAATTCACTTGCGTGTAAGGGTCTTTAGCAGTGGCAGGAAGACGGAGGACCCGGAGAAAACCCACGAGGTTGGACAGGCGACTCAACTCCTTGTCATGTACAACTGGGGAATCGAAACCATGCCAGTTGACTCAATGACAGACCTTATGATACAGCGCACACATGCTAACCATTCAGCCATCCAATCCCCATCCCTGGACAGAGAGAGAGATGTGGTTTATATTTTGATTCAGTCTCAGAACATGTTTCCAGAACATATTTTTTTATGCATCCATGTGAATCTAGCACCATTACATGCAGTATTCTCTACTCGCTGAACCCATGAAAGAAGGACGCGTCGATGTTAAGGTTCGGTAATTTCTCAATTCATAAATGTATTTTGAAGTTGTTTTACAACAACAATTCCTGTCTAGATTTAAATTTCTAAAAATAATAATTTATGGCATGTCAATTGACTAATACTCAAGGTGGACAATTCACTGGCAAGTAAATTCTCGAGCTGTTGAATTCTCTATTTGGTCAATTGACTGACTGGTAAAATCTCTAACTGGTCAACCACCTATCAAGTAAATTCTCCACACAACCTGATTAAAATATCGATCTATATTTCGTTTTGTTTTTTTATTCTTTCGATGGCCTTCATTACATGAAGATCTGACCGGGTTGTAGCGGGAGTTCATGTCAGGGGTCAAACGAGCAGCTGTTGACCCTATGACGTCAGACATTGATTAACCAATCGGCATTGACGTTTCTAGTGGTTTACCCACAGTTCCGTGCAACAAAAGGCCAAGAACTCGCTGTAACAGACCGCTTCATTGACTTATTCCTCACACCATCCAGATCACGTCAATGATAACAACTCTTTCAGATCTTAGTGTAGTAAAGACAAGTAAAAAGAAATTTGAATCTATAAAAATTAAACGAAATAGGATCTGTGTGCTATAATCAGATTGTTCTCCATATGGTCAATTCAATACCAGTGACTCGATCTTACCCTGCGTCTGTCTGAGAAGAGAACACAGTAAGGATCTGAGGCCCCTGTTCTATCAGCAGCAATGACATTAGCAGCACCGTGTATTTTTACATACATCACACCAGAACCTACAACAAAAATGCCAATTACAATCTAACAGCAAAATAAACAAATAAAAAAGAATATCAATTACAATTTACACAACCATATTAGTTTATATACATTTATATTACATTATTATAAGCATTGTGACCAAAGAATAGAGATTAAACTCCTTTAAATCTCACAAAGAGAGATAGAGAAATCGGGTTTAGCGTCCACTCCACACAAACTACGTCATTTCTGGACTAACATATGGTTTAATTTTATTTCAATAATTCGCTTGCGCCTTGCGCGTAGGGGTCTTTAGCAGTGGGAGGAAACAGGGGACCAGGAAAAAACCTATGAAGATTGACAGGCGACCCTACTCCTTGTCACGTATAAACAGGGAATCGAAACCACGCCAGTTGACTCAATGACAGGCTTTATACAGCGTGTACATGCTAACCATTCGGCCATCCAACCCCCCAAATCTCATAAAACAAAAGTTGAACTCCTCTTACTGTTTGTAATTTGTTGATTTGTTGGTTCTGTTTCTAGATCAATCTTAGATAAAGCTGTATATTCTAACTCTAGATTCAACTTGGAACCATCATTATTGGTAAATGTATCTTCAGCTCTAAAATACACAAAAAACTATCTTCACATCTACACAATCTATCCTCTACGTAAGAAATTTGTCTGGACAGTGACGATACAGATTATCTTTAATACAGTTTTTTGACAATCAGGGGGGTGGGGGTGGGGTGGATCTCGGGGGAGAAGAGCTATAGATAGGATCTCGGGGGAGGGTTGGTGGACTTGGGGGGAGTACAGGTGAACAGTCTCAACAAATGATACAGATTATTCTTATTTCGATTTTTTGACTATTAGGGGGTTCGGAGGATGGATCTTAGGTATAGATAGAATCTAAGTAACAAAGGATGATACTTTAAACTAATGAATAAAAACATATAGAGTAGTACAGTGGACTCTGTCACATCTGAACTCTTATCACTCCGGCACTCGTCACATCCGACATGATTTTCTTGTCCGATTTATTTCCTTATTACTTCAGCCATAAAATCTCTGGTAAATCCGGAATCTGTACGTTCCGGATTACGACATCAATGAGTTGTCCCGTCACATGATTTCCATTGAATCGACACCGTATAAAGTCACTATCCCACTACCCAGATGCATGCTGCGCTTGAAATCGTGGTTTTAATTGTGTAGTAATCATGGTGATCCTATCAGGTCTTATAATATACTGAGGTCAGTCGTAGCAACCATGTTGATTGTATCGAAACGTATCTGCACGTACCAGATCATGGTTTCAATAAAGAAAATCCTATCGCAATGCATCACATGACAGTGGGAAGATGGCAGTAATCGTGGCGATCCTAGCAGGTCTTATCATATATTGAGGTCAGTCATAGCAGTCCCGTTCATTGTTTCAAAACGAATCTGCATGTACCAGATCATAGACTTAATAGCGACATCACGGTGGCTAAGTGGGAAAGGCGCTGGCTCGCTAGCCAGGAGGTCGGGTGTTCGATCCCTGCATTGGCTGTGAAAGTTCATCTCGATTTTCCGGCGTGGTTTCCACTTGTCAGTGATGCAGAAGGAGGGCCTGACAAGGACAGCTGCCTTGTCGTTCGGATGGCACGAAAAACCGAGGTCCCTTGTACACATTGGCGTGCACGTAAAAGATCCCTTGGCAGTTGGAATTCGATATAAGAGTAGGCCATAGCGCCGCTGCCCGGGCAAAATTTCCCTCATAGCACACTGTATGGCGTATGCCCGTCTTCCATTAGCCCAGGCCAGGTGCAGAAGAGTAGGACGTTAAACCCCATTTCATTTCATTTCCTATCATAATGCAGCATGCGACAGTAAAAGGGGATAACGCTTTGCCCATTTTATCCTATATGTTAATTAATGCTAGTAAAATACTTACTTGCTTTGTACTTGAAAAGGATGTGCCGATAATTTAATAGAATGAGTTTCCACGACAGTACTTGTTAATAATCGTTTACATTTCTGTTTTATCTCTAGCTGAAATACGCAACATTGTCACAATTTATTCTGATAATTGTATGAGCGCTTTCAAATAATCTTTTACATATTTCTGTCTTAGCTCTTGCTAATATAAGTAACATTGTCACAATTTTATCTATTTTTCTGATTGTTGTCCAAATTTTTCAAATAAAGATATAAAAAACTTTCCTTTAGTGTCAATTAGACATCTGTAATTTGATTCAACAGTGAGGATCGGCAACCAATCTGATTAAAACACAGATCCTATTTTGTTTCTTTTTATATAGTTCAAAATTTCATTTTACTTGTCTTTACTACACTAGGATCTGAAAGAGTTGTTATCATTGACGTGTTCTGGATGATTTGAGGGATTATCCAATAGAACAGTCTGTTACGGCAAATTATTGGCTTAAGGTGCATGGAAAAGTGGATAATCCACTAGAAACATCAATGTTGATTGGTTAATCAAATGTATGACATCATAGGATCAAAAGTCTCTCATATGACCTCTGATGCGACCTCCTAAAATAACTGGTCAGATCTTCATATAGTGTAGGTAATTGAAAGTAGAAAAAAAACGCAACAAAATATAGATCCGTATTTTAATCCAATTGATCAGCAACACTTCTATGACACAATTCAGACATCGTGCTAAATAGTCATTGTCTGTGCATAAAAATAATACGTAGTACCAAAAAGATGTCGACAAGATGTTTAAAACATCAAATCTGAAAGGCCCGCTTCTTGTCCACAGTTCGATTAATCATTAACAACTTACTTTTTCATCAGCTAAATCATAGACAAAGAAAGAGCAGACGTCTTCCCATTCGTTGATGGCGGGGACATCTCTAGTTTCACGTTTTCTATCACCAATACGTAGAACACAATATCGTATATCTTCAGCAACTATAATATAAAAACATCATTGTACAATGCAAGGAAAATTATAAGGATTTCTGATATCTGTATATTCCTGAAGTAATGGTTGTGAGTATTATATTAACCATTGCTTCGCTTACTTAGAGTTAACAGATTATCCAATGAAGAAACCAGGACATTTGTTAATATGATCACAACCCCCAATGCAGGAAAAGTTGTAGGGATTTTGGGGTATTACATTAACAATTGCTACACCTACTATGCTTAATAGGCGTTTCTGAAAGAGGGGCTGAAGTGTTTGAGCAATAGGGCACTGGTTTCTCAACCAGAATGTGTCAGGGTTCCAATAATTTGATTGCTAGAAGAACCTAAGGGATTTTTCAAGCTGGGTTCTTACTTGTTAGGGGTCATGCCTATATTGTTAAATCCATAAATGTGCCTTGTCGTTTGGATGAACAAAAATCAGAGGGTTCCTCTCCATCCTTGAAAATACAGGCTTTGCAAATGTCCGAAGGTTTAAATCCATTAAAAAGGTGATTATCACTGGCAAGATCCGCAGAAAAGAAGATAAAAATAAAAATTAAAATATACTAACTAGCTTCATCGTGAGGCTCTCCCTTTATTTTCACTGTTAATACTCCATGGGCTGAAATGGATTAAAGGAACAAATTAATTAATATTTAGAAATGTGGAAACTTGAGTAGGTCTAATTTTTATTATTTTAGTATCATACACCACTCAACATTTTTATAAACAATATTTTTATTCAGGATGTCTGAATGGGATTGGGGAACAGACGTAGCCTATGTAAAAGCCCTCAACATAATCCTCTGTTGTTGACTATTTTAATATAGGAGATAAACACTAACTGTCTAGAATTTTGAACGTTATTGTCCATTTGATAATACCTAAATCATTTAAGTTTGATATTGATAGTACCCAGGACATAAACTTTTGTCAATGTCTGTGTTTGAGTGTTTCTCAATATGTGGTACAGATCATCTTGCGGGGAGATTGGATGGCTGAATGGTTACTACATAAACGTCTGATCATTAGGCCATACAAAATAAATGTCTTGTTTCTCGGGCAATTGGCACCTGAAAATGTTGGGGGGGGGGGAGGGCGGCATCTTTTGGTGTGGGCGGTGCCCAAGAAACAACGTGTGGTTTCGATTTCCCATTTGTACGTGCCTGTTTGATCATCAGGACTGTCATTGTGTCAAGAGATTTCGATTTCCCACTTGTATGTGACATAGTGACGTCGTCTGTTGAACCTCAAGATTATTTTCCCGGTTCTCTGGTATCCTTCCACATCTATAAAGACCCCTAAAAGAACCTAATTTGTGTCAAGTGGACGTCTTAGAAGACAGATTTTTTTCCCTTCACTCACCACTTTTCTCTTTAACGGATGATCTATTAACTTGAATTGGTCCGGCTTTAGCGAAATGAAGGTCTACAGAGGCAGGGTCCACCATAGCTGAAATTTTAAACAATAAGTTTTATGGTTTATCACAGGCAATCCCTGTTCGATATGGCCCCGAGTTCACAAAGCATTCTGTGAAGTTAAGAATTTACTCAAAATTGTTTGCCTAATTTTAACCTAAATATAGCCCTTTATAAAAATTTGTTGTTTTAATGTATTAGATACATCAATAAGAAACTATGTGCAAAGTTTTGTGTTCTGGATGAAAGATGTATCTAATAAACCGTGACTGAAAGTGAATACCGGGCCAGATCAGTGCGAAAATGGATGAAAATATTTTAGAGACATCATACCAGCAAGAATCAGTAATTGTTTTTGATAATAAAATATAAAGAACCTACCCTTTGTAAGTCCCTCCATAACGTTATTATAAATCCAGCTTTTTAATAATGGTACTTCCATCAACTGTATAGCTCGTAACATGTGTATATTGAAGGTCACGTCAGGCCTATAAATAATAAAAGTGCCATGTGATTCTGTTTTTATATTCAAAATTTCGTTTTACTTATCTTTACTACACTAGGATTTGGAAGAGTTGTGAAGAATTAGCTAATGAAATGGTCTGTTACAGCGTTTGCTGCACGTAACTTTGGGAAAACCCCTAGAAACGTCAACATTGATTGATTAGTCAATGTCTGATGTCATAGGGTCAAAAATCGCTTGTATCACCCCTGTCGCGACCTTACAGTACAAGTGGTCAGAACTTTATGTAGTGTAGGCCATCAAAAGTATACAAAAAAAACCCCAAAATATAGATCTGTATTTTAATCAGATTGGTTAAAGTGGTAATAAAATGAAATTGGGTTTAACGTCCTACTGTTCTGCTCCAACTTGGCTAATGAAGACAAGCATACGCCATACAGTGCGATACAGTTTACGATATGAGAGAAAATTTGCCAAAGTCCACACGGGACCTCGGTTTTCCATCCCATCCAAATGACTAGACAGCTATCCTTGTCAGGCCCTTCGTATAAACTTTAATTAAAAATACCTACTTCTCAACGAAAGACATGGTAGCCTTTGAGATATGAGGAAATGGTATGTCCATACTGAGATGAACGATAGCTTGCATCGTACCAGTTATATTCAAATCATCAATAGACATGTCAAATCCTAGACTGACTCTGAAAAACAAACAAAATAAAAATTAAAAAAAATAAGTGGACAAGCTACCAACCATGACATTGACGGCCACCATCTTGGAATTGTGATGTCTGTCAATTAATGCAAAATTGTCCAAAGAACAAACAAGCCAAGTTGACCAATAAAATTTCGGAACAAGATCCCGATCTAAAATCTTGACTGTACATGAAGCAAGACATAATGTCTACATAACGAGCCTCTTATATTTGCTGATTAGGGTTTGTGTTGTTCTTTACTCTGTTTAGAATTAATCATTAATCAGTACTAGAGAAACTATGCGTACTAGATTAAGTGAAATGGGTTTAAACGTACTATTGTTCTGTTCCAAGTGGGCTAATAAAGACTGGCATAGGCTCAAACAGTGTGCTATGAGGGAAATTTTGCTGGGACAGCAGGGCTACGGCCTACTCTTTATCAAATTCCAACAGACAAGGGTTGTTTTACGTGCACTCCAATGTGCATACAGGACCTAAGTTTTTTGTTATTTTCCTAACGTCTACACTTTGTCCCTTGCCAGCCGTCTGTCCTTCCTGCACCACTGACAAGCAGAAACCACGAGGAATCCCAATGAACTTTCTCAACGAACACAGGAAAAAAAACATAGGGCCTCCAAGTTAACGAGACAGCAAGGCTCCCCTTCTAGATTGGGAGACACTGACTCCTACTAAGCAGACGGTCAGTAATGTTTAGGTCTGGGGATTTATCATATCACGTAAGTTGCAATACATCTTAAAATACAAACAAAACACAGCAGTCTTGGAACATTCCTACTCACTTCTTATTTCCGACTTTAGCTCGGAAAACCATTTTAAAATCTTCACAGTGTAACGTCAAGTCAGTCTCAAGCACAATCTTGTACGAGGACATTTTGTCCATTCCAGCGGGCGGTTGGTTGACGTTGACCCATGTGATGTTATTATGACCTCCGGGGACCCCTTCACAAAATTCAAAAACACGAACATGTTTAATATTTGGTGTCTGATCACCAACTGTAAATGTCTTTAATTCTAATTTTTCTGAAAATAAAGGAGAAAAATTTAAAAAATGAAATGAAATGCGAGTTATGCTCCGACTTGGCAAATGAAGATGGGCATACACCATACTGTGTGCTATGAGGGAAATTTTGCCTGGAGAGCGATGCTAAGGCCTGCTCTTATATCGAATTCCAACTTATGGGATCTGAGTCGAGTTCCAATACCCCGCACATCGAGTTCCAGGTCGCTGACTTTATTACCTGCACAAGTCAAGTCCCAAATCTTGCCAAAGCCTGATTCCCGTTTAAGTCACCAGTTCATCAAATGAGTCAGCCCCCTCACCGTGCACTGTCAAGTCACAAGTCTTCATAAATAAGTTGAGTTGCAAGTCGGGTCATTGATGTGACTTAAGTCAGGCTTGAATCTGAGTCTTGGGGAATGAAATTCACACCTCTGGGGGGTGATGAGAGCACGTACAAGACACTAAAAACAGATCAAGGGGAACAACAATTAATCATCAGAAATAGTTTAAATTTGATAGGCTTCTTGTTCTTGCTAGACCCAACATGTACAAAACATGTACATATAATCAGATTGTAACTTTGGGTATTTGAGCCATCAGAAATAAAATGAGCTTTTTACGTTTCATGAACAGAACAACTGTGTATAAATTTTAAGTCAATCATATTAGACCTATAATCATATCAATGGCCATAACACTGAAAGTGATAATCTAAAATCAATCAGCTCCTGTATTTTGTAGAAAAAGAAAATATTTCAGATGCAAGCCTCTTATCAACAATGTGCAAGCCTGCCATTATTAATTTAAATTTCATGTACATAATCAATCTGATTTATTCGATGGTAAATATCCGCTTATATTTAAATTATGATTATTTCTTACAATCCTAATATAGTGATTATTAATGTAACAAAACGCCAAGCCTAGAAATGAGGCACTGACAATGTCAAACACAGATTCAGGCACTAAACCTTTGGTGCCCGTCATTTTGTACGACACTGTTTTGTATTTGGTTTTTTTTTTGATATTATTAATAGACGCCTGGCACTAAGTTGAAAATGTCAGGTAGTATTTCATTAGTGCCTGACATTTTATCAGGTACATCTAAAACCATTATTTCCGGGCCTGCAAAACGCACATGAGCACAAAATTGTACTGTCTATATATACTGTACAATCGTGTACATGTATATTTAACAGGATAATTTTTCATAACCAGTTGATAACAGACATGGCAACATGCACCCAAATCACATCCTGGAGTAAAAGTATTTTGATTCTCATACAGTACTGTTCATTCTAATAGTGGGAGTTGGATGGCCGAATGGTCAGCATTGTTAGCATGTGTGCGCTGTATCATAAAGTCTGTCAACTGGCATGGTTACGACTCCACGGTTGTATGTGACAAGGAGTAGGGTCGCATGTCCAGCCTTGTAGGTTTTCTCAGGGTCCTCCAATTTTCTCCCACTGCTAAAAACCCATATGCGCAAGCGAATTATTGTAATAAAATTAAACCATATGTTAGTCCCGACATGACCTAGTTTGTGTGGAGTGAGAATATATAAATATTAGTAAGATTGCTATTGTCAATTTACTGAGGATCCATTCGGCCATCCCCCATGTCACAATGACATATTATAATGAGTATTATATACCATGTATGATAAATGTTGATATGAGATAACAGTGTTTGATTATTGCACACTACGTGCCCGAGGACATCAGACAATAATTATAATCCGATATATCTACAAGGGGAGAGAGAGAAATGGGGTTTAAGGTCCTGCTGTTCAGCTCTGGCTGAGCTTATGAAGATAGGTGGTAGAAATCAAATAAAGGAAATAAAATCGGGTTAAACTTCCTACTGTTCTGCTCCTAAACTGGGCTAATGAAGACAGGCATACACCATATAGTGAGCGATGAGGGAAATTTTGCCTGGACAGCAGCGCAAAGGCGTACTCTTACATCGAAATAAATTGCTAAGTGGGGTTTTTTTACATGGACGCAAATGTGAACACGGGACCTCCATTTTTCATCCCTCATATATAATACAATAAGGGCATATCAATCCATGACTTAATCCACCCTATTATATGGAGGGAGAGAGAGAAATGGGGTTTAACGTCCACTCGACACAAACTAGGTCATTTCTGGTTTAATTTTATTTCAATAATTCGCTTGTGGGTCTTTAGCAGTGGGAGGAAACCGGAGGACCTGGAGAAAACCCACGAGATCGGACAGGCGACCATACTCCGTGTCACGTACAAACGGGGAATAGAAACCACACCAGTTGACTCAATGACAGATTTTATGATGCAGCACGCTCGTGCTAACCATTCAGCCATTCAACCCCCACCACCCTGGATGGATTATGTCAGGAGCTGACATGCCTGTACTGTACTTTATATGAGGTTCAGACTGCTTGAACTTCTTCATGTATAATACTAGAGATAGTATAAAAATAAAAACCTATTATTCTAGTATTCTATATATATACCACATGGTCATGAAGATTACTTACAGACTACATATAAACAATGGTACCTACTAAATCATTCCGTATCAAATATTCCAAAGTAGAACCATTATTGTCTTTTTGAGCCTCAAAACAAAGCATAATTTTATAAATATTCCAGAACAGAGAGAGAGAAATGGGGTTTAACGTCCACTTGACACACACTAGGTCATTTCGGGACTAACATGTGGTTTAATTTTATTTCAATAATTCTCTTGCGCGTAGGGTCTTTAGCAGTGGGAGGAAACCAGAGTACCCGGAGAAAACCCATGAGGTTGGACAGGCGACCCTACTCTTTGTCACAAACAGGGGATTATTCCAGAGCAGAATTACTATACAGTTAAAGTGGCCTTTCTTTATTTAGATGTAAGTTGTTGGTGTCTTTAAAGTTCTTTTGGTTGCCATCTGATCAGTAGGAAACAATAAGTTAGTAGGGTCCAGGTTCACAAGTCCGCCGTTATTTAAAGACTACGATATGGGTGTCAAAAAACCTAACCCTAATAAAAGATATTGGTGGACTAACTAACGCAATGTTAACTCTAATAATAGATATCGGTGAACTAATATGAACCCTAACCCTAGCCCTAATGATAGATATCAGTGGACTAACGAATCTGTGGATTAGTGAACCTGCGGTGTAGTGAGCATTCCCCAAAAGATTGTAGATTGCCATAAATTTTGTTCATTTTAACTCCATCCAAATATTGGACACAGAGTAATAACATTTCTATGTTAAACTGGCAAAACTGGTATTTAAATTGTAATCAAAGTTACACTGACATTCAGAACAATTCAAATTTAAGTGTTTTGTTAAGGCTCCCATTTAATATATAATAAATATATAAAGGAATTTCATGGACTGCTCAGACAACTTAATTGCTGTGGGTGTATGCCTGGCAATCTATCTTTACTTTAAATGATGAAACATACTCTCACAGCCTCAACTAGAAATAATAAAACTGCAAACCTCTTGACATTTTAAAAATAAACACATGTCACAGAACAACTTCTCATAGCTAAACCTTATCAGGAGCTTATTTTTCTTCATATCCTGTTTTGTCGCATTGTTTAAATTTCAAATATGTACAGTGCTGAATTTACCTATCAGTTTGGCTCGCTGAAACCTAGGGCTTCCAGATCTAGGGGGACTCATCCTGCCAAGGTGCATCATATTTTTGACACTGTCATACTCAGACTTTCATAACATGCACAGTGGACTCAAACATCATCCTCCAGTTTGCTCAACTGACAGGCAATTAAAACACAGTCCCATCTTAATCTAGTCGTGAGGGTGGGAGTTTGGGAGGAGACTGGTAACTGGATTAGCCTCAGGCATCTCGTCATCTAAATCTGGCACTGCTCATGTATTATTAATCAACTAAAAACTATCTAATCTAGGCAAATAAATACCCCCGGCCATGCTGTTGATAATTTTAATTTGAGTTGCATTAAGCCTGCCACCAAGGTCTCAAAACAAATCACGGTCCTAATCTTAAAAGTATAGTAGGGGGGGGGAACCTAATATAACTTACAGCTTACAGATTAACACAGGTGGTTGATAAGTTTTTGTTGCATTCCATTTTAAGAAATCAAATGTGTGCATTAGATTTTTTTTTTCTTCTTTGATACAAGGTACAATTTTATGGATACACATTATAATTGAGTTTCGTACTAAGCGATGTTTCGATGAGGAGACGCTCGTCTTTATCAAGCAAATGATACAGATATGTGAATAGCAGGCAAATATATACAGAATATGCAACAAAATAACAATTAGACTACTTTTAATTGAGTTTAAAACTAAGCGACGTTTGGATGGGGATACTCTCGTCTTTATCAAGCAAATGGTAGAGGTATTTGAATAGTATGCAAATAAATACAGAATATGCAACAAAAATAGCAATCAAATACAATTAAAATTTAACAACTTTGATTAGGGGGCCATTTACAACTAGATTATATGGTCTGTCAGTGAGTTAGGTTGTGTAGTTTTGATTCCTCGCTTGAACATGACAAGGAGTAGGGTCGTCTGTCCAACCTTAAAGGTTTCCTGTGGGTCTTCTAGTTTCCTTCTACGCTAAAGACGCTAATTGAATCATATGTTTGTCCCAAAGTGACCTAGTTTGAGTCGAGTGGACATTAAACCCCTTTTCTCCCCCTTTCTTGATTTAAGTCAACTGTCTACTCATTTCAAAGTATGAAAATATTGAAAAAATATATAAAAATATAAACTTCATGCATTCTCTTCTTTGAGTGGCATTTAGCAATTGACACACATAAAACCATAATATGGAACACAATACTATTTAAATTAAAGCAACATTTCATCATTTGCTTGAAAACGCTGACAGAAACCTCAACAAAACATCACTTTTAACTAAACGTCGCTTTAATTAAAATAGTAATTGTGTTGATATTATTGTTTTGTGTTTATTTCATTGATTCTGGTAAACAAATACATCCACATTCACTGCTTTTACAACTGTAGGCTAACCCTGGGGTCAACAGTGAGGACAGGTTACAACATTTCCTGTGTAAATGTCACCAACAACAAACAAAAGAGATCAGGAGGAAGACATTTATTAATATTTCATAAAACACAGGTTTTTAAACACCATCATGTTGACATTTAACCATAAATAATACACGTGGCCTAGTTTTACCAAGGTCAATGGTGCCTGATACAAAAACTTAATAAACCTCCCCACGCGTTACCTTCTGCAGGTTAAAAATAAAAACTTTAAATCGTCCTTTTCATCGCTTCGACTCAATTCGCACAAATTGGAAATAGAGAGAGGCCGATACAAGAATATTCCACCTGACCAAAGGTTATGCACGCAATGTTCTCTTTCTACATTGAAGATGAATTCCATTTTCTTTTATAGTGTCCCCGATATGAAAACCTGCGTTTGAGATATATCTACCCTACTTTAATAATACCATCTTGTCAATTAACTTTTGAAATTCTTTTTAATCCACCAGATTTCCTTGCTAAGGCAGTAGCCATGTACACTCACCATGCTTTTCAGGAAAGGGGTGTACGGTACCTGTTGGGTCTAATTCTCTTATTATCTGCTGAATGCTCTTTACCCCATTTGATCATCATACCCTATGTACAATGATATACTTTTACTTGATATTTTTATTTCATTGTCATACTTTTGTTCGTTGTTGTTTTTTTCATTGGTATCATCCCAATGGTGCATGTACATAGATATATCACGTTAAAATCTCATTATATTTTCATTATCTATATCAGGTTATCCCCATATAGTATTCCATGTCAAATGTATCTTTTGCGTGCATATGTACGTTGATGTATCTGTATGTTTTGTATACGGTTCTTAATAGATGTAATATGCAAATAAAAAAGTTGAAGTTGAAGTTGTCATTTTTATGGTCAGGTCTTTCTTTGTCAATTAAAGTGGTAGGACGCAGGGCTGGGGAAGAGAAAAATGTCTGGTTGTTTTTATGGGATGGAAAATCAAGGTTTCATGTTTACCAATGGTGGTATGTTAAAAAATCTCCTAATAGTTAGAAATCAAAATGGTTTGGAGAAATTTGCGTCTTTCCTCTGACTCTTCGTCAATTTCTACATGTAACTGTCAAGGACTCTTTTAATTTATGGTTCAATGTTATTTCAATAGTTCAGTCATGGGAAGAAACCGGAAAACCAGGAGAAAACCCATGAGGTTGGACAGATGACCCTACTCCTTGTCACGTACAACCCTGGACTCCAAACCACTAAATGACAGAAGGTGTGATACAGCAACGCACAAGCTAAATCGTCGGCCAGGTTATCCCCATATAGTATTCCATGTCAAATGTATCTTTTGCGTGCATATGTACGTTGATGTATCTGTATGTTTTGTATACGGTTCTTAATAGATGTAATATGCAAATAAAAAAGTTGAAGTTGAAGTTGTCATTTTTATGGTCAGGTCTTTCTTTGTCAATTAAAGTGGTAGGACGCAGGGCTGGGGAAGAGAAAAATGTCTGGTTGTTTTTATGGGATGGAAAATCAAGGTTTCATGTTTACCAATGGTGGTATGTTAAAAAATCTCCTAATAGTTAGAAATCAAAATGGTTTGGAGAAATTTGCGTCTTTCCTCTGACTCTTCGTCAATTTCTACATGTAACTGTCAAGGACTCTTTTAATTTATGGTTCAATGTTATTTCAATAGTTCAGTCATGGGAAGAAACCGGAAAACCAGGAGAAAACCCATGAGGTTGGACAGATGACCCTACTCCTTGTCACGTACAACCCTGGACTCCAAACCACTAAATGACAGAAGGTGTGATACAGCAACGCACAAGCTAAATCGTCGGCCAGGTTATCCCCATATAGTATTCCATGTCAAATGTATCTTTTGCGTGCATATGTACGTTGATGTATCTGTATGTTTTGTATACGGTTCTTAATAGATGTAATATGCAAATAAAAAAGTTGAAGTTGAAGTTGTCATTTTTATGGTCAGGTCTTTCTTTGTCAATTAAAGTGGTAGGACGCAGGGCTGGGGAAGAGAAAAATGTCTGGTTGTTTTTATGGGATGGAAAATCAAGGTTTCATGTTTACCAATGGTGGTATGTTAAAAAATCTCCTAATAGTTAGAAATCAAAATGGTTTGGAGAAATTTGCGTCTTTCCTCTGACTCTTCGTCAATTTCTACATGTAACTGTCAAGGACTCTTTTAATTTATGGTTCAATGTTATTTCAATAGTTCAGTCATGGGAAGAAACCGGAAAACCAGGAGAAAACCCATGAGGTTGGACAGATGACCCTACTCCTTGTCACGTACAACCCTGGACTCCAAACCACTAAATGACAGAAGGTGTGATACAGCAACGCACAAGCTAAATCGTCGGCCATCCAACCCCCCTATTAAAGATAAAGCTGACTTGATAATACCATTCCCATAAATCAGACACCATCTTAATATATAAGTAAATATATCATATAATATGTAGGAGAAAGTGGGGGTGTTTATATAGAGTGGTTTATTTATTTACTCCTACATAAATCATGGTCTATTCTTATATACACTGTATATAAGTAGTATATTTATAAATCTTGTGTAAATATAGATATCTTATATCAACAATCAAACATATTAACTTGATCCCTAATTAAATGACTTTTAGTTTTAACCCGATCTAAGACTGTATCCGCAATTAAAAGACTTTTCAATTCAACTTGATTAAAGAAATGAAACAGAGTTTTACATTCTCCTGTTCTGCACTGACTGGGCTAATGCAAACTGATCCCGTGTTGTGGACAGTCATCTGTTACAGAGATAATTCGTCAGTAATTCTTTGTGAAACAGATTGGGGCTAATGAAGACGGCATTTAATCCGACCCAGTATTCGTAATTAAAAATTCTTCTCAATTTAATTTCTAATTCAAATTTTCAAAATATTACACCCTTCTACTTTGTTGTAAATGAAATGAAATGAAATTAAATGGGGTTTAACGTCCTACTCTTCTGCACCTGACCCGGGCTAATGGAAGACGGGCATACGCCATACAGTGTGCTTTGAGGGAAATTTTGCCCGCTACCGCCTACTCTTATATTGAATTCCAACTGCCAAGGGATCTTTTACGTGCACTCCAATGTGTACACGGGACCTCGGTTTTTCGTCCCATCTGAATGACTAGGCAGCTGTGCTTGTCATGCACTCCTTCTGTTTCACTGACAAGGGGGAAACCACGCCGGAAACTACTTTGTTGTATATTAGTTTTGGATTATTTTATAAAATCTAAGTTCTGATAATGATTAACTCTTTTTCATTCCTTAAATATTTCCAAACTTGCAAATGAGGTCTTGAAATTGCAAACATCACAAATTATTGAACATTCTCGCAAAAACATTTGACAAATTTTCAAAAATATAACAAAAATTCAGAGGGAAGAAATAACAAGGTCAAAATGTGTTCAAATTTCCAATTCGTCATATCTTTGTTACCAAGGAAATGAATTGAACCATTTTTACATTAATATTCCTTTCAGAGATACAACTGTCACAAAATTATTGTTGCCTGATGGTGCCAGGGCAGGAACTCAAAATGCCTCAACTGACAATTAATAGCTTCAATATATAAATGATACGATCAACACGATTGCTACAACTTCTTGTGTTCTTAACAATATTTATTCACAGATAGTGGAAACCTAACATAAGCAAGAAACTTTCACACAATTGTTGTTGCCTGTTGGTGCCAGGGCAAGAACTCAATTGAAAATTAATGGCTTCACTATATAAATGATAAATGTAGAAACAGAAAGTTTTCAATGGGATCTATAACAATTAAATAAAACCCATTAAATTCTGCTTTTTCTCTCTGGGGCAAAAGTTTAACAACTCATATTAGCATAATTTTGACACTTTGTCCTCCCAGGTGGTAAAATCTTCAGTTTAAATTTATAGTTTGTAAGTATCCGACTGCTTTAACTCAATTTCATTTTCATATTTCTCCAGCTGAACAGTTTCGTTTTATAGCCTTTGTATTGAGTTATTCAATTTAACTACTTGAGGTCAGGTCAGGCAGTCAAGCATTTTAAAGTAGGTCTTCTCGGTGTGCAGGCATTCATCAAACTAACCAGTTTATATTAAAAGCGGAATGATATTATGGTACAGATAATGAAGAAATGAAATGAAATGGGGTTTAACGTCCTACTCTTCTGCACCTAACCTGGGCTAATGGAAGACGGGCATAAGCCATACAGTGTTCTATGAGGGAAATTTTGCCCGGGCAGCGGCGCTATGGCCTACTCTTATATATCGAATTCCAACTGCCAAGGGAACTTTTACGTGCACGCAATGTGTACACGGGACCTCGGTTTTTTGTCCCATCTGAATGACTAGACAGCTGTCCGTTCTGTATCACTGACAAGGGAAACCACGCCGGAAAATCGAAATGAACTTTCTCGGCCAATGCAGGGATCGAACACCCGACCTCCAGGCTAGCCAGCAAGTCCCTTAACCACTTAGTCAAGTGAGACATACAAGAGAGATTAATGGATTTGTGTACGTTTCTAATCAATGGAAATGAAATAAAATCAAATGAAATGGGGTTAAAGTCTAACTTTTCTCCACTAAAGGGGAGAGAGAGAGAGAAATAGAGTTTAACGTCCACTCAACACAAACTATGTCATTTGGGACTAACATATGGTTTTTAATTTTTATTTCAATAATTCGCTTGCACATAGGGGTCTTCAGCAGTGGGAGGAAACCGGAGTGCCCGGAGGAAACCTACGAGGTTGAGAAGGCGCCCCTATTTCCATGCCACATACGCTCACACCAGGGATCGAAACCACATCCGCAAGCCAGAGGTGACTGGCCAGCTAGAGGTCGAAGCGCGCACTCTAGACCACTAGGCCATCCCAACCCCCCCTCCGCTAAAGGGGTTAATGAAAATGTTTACATGTGTGTAAAAGTTCCGGCATGGTTTCCCCTTGCCAATAGAGCACGACAGGCGGGGAGGGGGGGGGGGGGGGGGGGGGGGGCTGGCATGCAAATGGTACTTCCCGTCTACATTAAGTACTGTTTGTCATTTCACTTACGAAATGATGTCATGCCTAGTTCATCAAGGCACCTCATTACAAATGGAGCTTGAGAGCATAGCCAGAAAAAGATAGAGAGACAAATTGGGTTTAATGTCCACTCAACATAAACTAGGTCATTTTGGGACTAACACATGGTTCTATTTTATTTCAATAATTCACTTGTGCGAAGGGGTGTTTTTAGCAGTGGGAGGAAACCAGAGGACCCGGAGAAAAACCACAAGGTTGGACAGGCAATTGTACTCCTTGTCACATACACCCGGGGAATCTAAACTAAGGCAGTTGACATGATGACAGACCTTATGATACAGCGTGCACGTGCTAATTATTTGGCCATTCACCCCCCTGAGAGCATAGAGTACACAAACTCATCATTCAAAACTGTTCATTAAATATTACCATCCCATATTTTCATAGTAAGTTTACAACAGTCATATTGATTGGGCGGACCAATAATTTGTGTTTGCAATGTTGAAGACTCGGAATGAAAAATTAATATCAAGTATGAGCTTTAAGTCCTGTAACAAAAGACTACATGTATGATCCATCGCAGACAAGTTCGACAGCGTTACTGAGTAACCAAACCCCACCAGTGATATGATAACTCGTCAATATGACTCCTATTGAACCAATCATCACATTGTTGTATTACCCAGTATGGGCTCACTATTCACTCTATTCACCACGAGTTAAAGCTATCCGCCAACAATAGAGTATAGTATATTGGTAGAACGAAGTGCAGGTATATTGAAATAAAATGATAATCTAGCAAGAGTTGGTCATTACGAACAACTGTAGCCAACATCGAACAAGAAACACCTGTCTCTAGGTCACACAAATCTTCCATTTGTTTAGATTTATTAATGTTACTGTTTATTCTATAACAGTATTGTTGTTATTGCCTAGAGTTATGGATTCAATCGGTAAAAAAAATATAGCTTATTGTCAAAGTTTTAATATTTCTTGGGGAAGATCTCCTGTATCCCCCTGGACTGTGAGCGTGAAAGATCTTTGTTCCCCTAGCCTGGATCCTCCCTGCCCCATCTTCCTTCCCGACCCAAACATGAAATAAAATGAGGTTTATCGTCCTACTGTTCTGCTCCTAAACTTAGTTCAGCTCTGAACGTCGGTCTCATTACACTCACTCTGAACGTTCAGAGACTGTCCCATTCAATCAATGTTGAAAATAATTGGAGCCCCAGTCAATTTTACTGGGCAACTTTTCACTGCTAAACGATGAAGTGTCAATCCGTGTGGACACATGTACAATGTAAACGAACATCTTAGTGAGAAAATAAGACCTTGCTTAGTTACATTTTTGCCGCTATGACACTCTAACTGTAGGTCAACGTCCACATTCAGGAATGTCGGTCATACAAGACGAAACGAAATGTACAGGCTTTCACACGGATTGACAACCCGTCGTTTAGCAGTGAAAAGTTGTCCAGTAAAATTGACTGTTCTCCAATTTTTTTCGACATTGATTCAATGGGACAGTACCTGAGACAAGCGTTCAGAGCTGAACTACTCCTAAACTGGGCTAATGAAGACGGGCATGAGCCATACAGTGTGCTATGGGGAAAATTTTTCCATGGCATATCAAATTCCAACTGCCAAGGATCTTTTATGTACACTCCAACGTGTACATGGGACCTCAGGTTTTTCACTCCATCCAAAGGACTAGACAGCTGTACTTGTCAGGCTAACTTACCTATAAAAGATGGTGTTATTCCTAGTAACCTTTCATCTATTCGTTTTTTAACTAAATCTTCTATAGAATATGTACTGAACACCCACCTGTAAGAAAAAACAGTTAAACATCAAAAATAGGCCTACATTATAATAAAGATTTAGCCATTCTTGCTATAATAATTCAAAAATAGATGATAAAAATGAAAATATTGAAAATTTCTGTCAAGAGCTAAATCTGAATGTAGTTGTCACTGTTGTAAGTTTGGACTAGAAATAGGTATCACCTGTGTCCACACTGTCTACGAGAATTGCTGATTATCAGATTGACAGACAAAAACTCCATCCACATTCTCGATTATCAAGTAATATTCTCAATGGCCATGTTACCCTCGCTTGGCAGGCCTTTCATCAGAAGTCTCCTTGTTTCAATTTGGAGGGTAAAGTGGTCAAGTGGGCTAATGTGTGCTTTAGATCATAAGGTCTGTCCTTGAATTAATTGGTGTGGTTTAGATCCAAAACATTTTTAAGTGACAAGGAGTGAGGTCACTTGTCTATCTCCTGGTTTTTCTCTGAGCCCTCTGTTTCCCTTTCACTGCTAAAGATCCAAAAGCACAACCAAATTATTGAAATAAAACTTTTGCCGTTGGGTGGATGTAAAACGCAATTCTCTATTTCTCTCTCCAGGCCCGGATCCAGGATTTTGTCGAGGGGGGGGGGGTGGCATACATTGGAGCAAAGGGTAATAATCAGGTTTGGTGTAGTCCCCAGCGGAGACAAATGCGAAAATCATGTTTATATCATCTATTAAACAGCAGATATGTGAACTACAACAGTAACAAAGCCAACAAAAATGAAAAATCAACTACATGTATATCACACTGGGGCTGATGGGGGTGCCACGGCCCCTGGGCCCGCCCCCCCCCCCCCCCGGATCCGCGCCTGCTTTCTCACACACACACACACACACTCAGGTTTTTAATCATAAAGCTGACCATAACTAGTTAGCTGCTTTTAGCACAAGTTAGCACTAGAGTAGAATGTTCTGGGTCGGAATCACAGCTTCTGGATTTTTCAAGCGACAGTATGCAAGTGGGTTTTTCCAGTTTCCCACTTGTCTAACAAAGAAAGTGTTTTACTGAACAGCAGTGAATATTCTCTAATACTATGTTCAGATGCTTATTTTGAACTGGTTTATAAACCCCGGAGATCGTTAAACCAGTTTAACTTAAGCGTCTGAACGCACATGTGGGGCAAATAGACCAGTTTAAAAACCCCAGCTCGCGACCTGTCTTCGAGAAGGCTTTTTATTTTAAACTGGTTCATCTTAGCCGTCTGAACGGGTTGGCTTAAAAACCCTTAGCTCCAGCTTGCTTTGAGCATGCGCAGTACGCAGTAAGTTACATTCCTGTGAAAATATCGGGGTCAGACAGTGCCAATGTTATCGAAAGCGTGGGAGAACCGGATAAAGATGGTGAAGCTGCCCATGCGTGGTTAACTCTAACCTCCGACCGAAGAGGTCAGAATAGTTAAACTGGTTTGGCTTATAGTACGTGTGAATGCAACACGATGCTGTCTTAAAAACCCCAGCGATTATGAACTGGTTTAAAAATAAGCGTCTGAACGGACTATAAGCCGCTACAACAATCACTGATAGGAATGACATCCGTGCGGCTTATTGAGCCCCCAATATTAACTTTTTTCCTTCTGTAAATTAAATTCTAGAAACATTTTTTGGAAGAATTAGAAAAATAAATAAAGGTGTTTGATGTAATTAAAAAATATGTCCTATTTAGTGTAAATGGGAATGTAAAATTAGTAAAAGTCACCATTCTGAACAAACCAGTAACGTCTTAAACAATGCACGCGCCATTGAGCCAATGATTGACGCCGCGTGCTGTGACGTCACATGTTGAAAGTAGTCATCTTTTACAGAGTTAGTAGAAGACTTTCATGATACCTCGGGGGTTGGGATGGCCTAGTGGTCTAGAGTGCCGCGCTTCGACCTCTAGCTGGCCGGTCACCTCTGGCTTGCAGCTGTGGGTTCGATCCCTGGTGTGAGCGTATGTGGCATGGAGATAGGGGCGCCTTCTCCCTCTCATGGGTTTCCTCCTGGCACTCCGGTTTCCTCCCAGTGCACTGCTAAAGACCCCTACGCGCAAGCGAATTATTGAAATAAAATCGAAACCATGTGTTAGTCCCTGGATGACCTAGTTTGTGTCGAGTGGACTTTAACCCCATTTCTCTCTCTCTCTTTCATGATACCTCTGTTAAACAGATTGGGAAAGTGTATCTAGTACTGGTAGTTTAAATATAAATTTAATGAAGGACAGCATAAGCATTCCTACCCTGAAGAAATTCACATCACATGAAGCGGCGAACAACTTTGAATTATGTCCAGTGACCTCGCCCACTATGAATTTTGCTATCAACAAATAGTCCGAATTTCAAAGAAGAACCATTAAATTTTTTGGTGAACATTTCAACAAACGGTATTACAATATTAACTGATAAAATTTCTTCCAAACTGGATTTGTAGTCCGAACAAAAATATTTTTGCAACAAGAATTTCAGCCCATGGAATGTGGTCTAAATAATTCCATTCCGTTCCTATACTGGTACTAATAATTTATTAAATGTCTGGTTTATCAAGGCTATTTAAAGAGAGATTACCCCCACCCCCCACACCATTCCTTTCTTATACTAATTGTTAATAAATGTATGGTTGACAACATAATCATTCTGACAAAAAACTATTTCAATGAAAACGCCAATGACCTAGCAAAGTAAAGAATTCTCACAATACTATTTCAAATGATTTTACTAATATTCATTTTCCTATTAAATGAAATTATCAGCCTTATTTATTCCCAGAGTAACAGCTGTTTTTAAAACTTCATAGACCTTTAACGACAACAATATATTAGAAGTTATTGAGTTATTTAAAATCGACCCAATTCAGAGTGGCCTAGCTTTGATATGAATGGCTTCATGCCGTTAATTACCGGTACAGGGAAATGTCTATTTGTATTTTAATATATTTCAAAGCAATGACCTGTACATATAACAAACACATATTTAAACACATAATTTATTTAAAGAAAGGCCCATAAAGGGGGGGATGGCTGAATAGTTAATACGCGTGCACTGTATGATAAGGTCTATCTTTGAGTCAACTGCCTGGATTTCCATTCCCCTGTTGTATGTGACCAGGAATGGGGCATCCGTTTCCTCCTACTGCTACAGACCCTTACGCACAGGCGAATTATTGAAATAACATTGAACCATATGTTAGTCCCGAAATGACCTTGTTTGTGTCCAGTGGATGTTAAACCTCCTCTCGCTCTCTTTCCTCTCTCTCCATAAATATCTAAATTCAAAGTCTAATCTGTATTTGTGCTGAAAATTTCAGTCAAATTGATCCACTATTAGCCGAGAAAAAAGCGTTTGAAATATTTACATAGTCTCGGTCATCATTACTCAAATCATTAACATAAACAGCATAGTCTCGATTATCCACTTGATTGATTTAATTATCAACGGCCATTAAGCGGCATGTAGGATTTTAATCCGCCAACATTGAAGGCTAGCCTTGACATCAAGAGTTTATCATGGTCTGGATATGTTAATTAATGTCTAATTGATTATTTAGATAACATTTCAGGCCTAAAGAAAGACCTGTAATAAGCAGATTTTGCTCTTGCATAATGCTATTTTAATATTACAAAAATTATCAAAATAAATCAGTGGAAAATATATTGATTTTAAAAATTCACAACTTTGATAAATATGAAAAAGCAACCAACAAAATGCATATATGTACATCGAAACTGAATCAACCATTCGAATAGTAAAATCAGAGTGCAATGTGACAGTGATAGAGACCTTTTCTTGAAGTCATTTAATTATGATATGTTCTCAAGCCTGGAAATAAGGTACCTGTCACAGACAATGTCAGGCACATATTCAGGTATTGTCAGGCACAAAATCTCTGGTGCCTGTCATTTTGTCAGGCACTGATTTGTCTTTTTTATTGATATAATTAATACATCTCCGGCACTAAGTTGAAAATGTCAGGTACTTTTTCATAAGTGCCAGATTTTTTGTCAGGTACATCTAAAACCTTATTTCCAGGCCTGTATTGGCTGTATATTGTATGTGAGAAAGTCAAATTTTATTGGGCGTAATAGCATATTTGCTGATGCAAGGTGTCCTAGACTATATGTCAACTTCATGGCTGAGTAATTTCATTGATTAAATGTAAATTAAAAGTAGTAACCCCACCATTCATGCATAACATTCTCATACTTAACAAAAACACATTTACTCTGACATGTACATTCATGTTCAACAACCCTGTCATTTTTCAAACTTGCAGCTTATCGTTTTTTTAGTAATATTAGGGAAAAGGGGGGTTGGATGGCTGAATGGTTAGCACTTGCGTGCTATATTATAAAGCCTGTCATTGAGTCAACTGACTTGGTTTCGAGTCCCCGTTTGTACATGACAAGGGTTCCTCCTACTGCTAAAGGCCCAAACGCGCAAGCAATTATTGAAATAAAATCAAACCATATGTTGGTCCGGAAATGACCTAGTTTGTGTCGAGTGGAAGTTAAACCCCATTTCTCTCTCTATAAATTGAGGAAAAAGATAGAAGTTCTTGTAAGCTGCAATATACATACATGTACTGCACACTGTATATGTAACCTACAATAATAGAGGGGGGTGGGTGAATGAATGGTTAACGTATGCATGTTGGATCAGAAGGTCTGTCATTGAGTCAAGTGACTTGTGTATGACTAGGAGTAGGATCACCTGTCCAAACTCACCGGTTTTCTCAGACTCCTCCGGTTTTCTCCAACTGCTAAAGACCTCTACGCGCAAGTTGTCGTAATGAAAACTCAACCTTATGTAAGTACCAAAATGACCTAGTTTGTGTTGAGTGGTCTATGGCCATAAATCCCCATTTGTCTCTCACTCTCTCTCACATATTCGGGCACATGTAGTATCTGCGAATAACTCGTAATATCAGAGGTAATTGTTTTTTGCTGATCCCTTGACATTATGATGATGAAGATCATGCATCAGTTGTGGCTCAATATATGACAGAGAGAGAAATGGGTTTACCCCACTTGACACAAACTACATGTAGGTCATTTTGGGACTAACATATGGAATCTTATTTCAATAGCTTGCTTGCGTGTAGGTCTTTATGATAAATGTGCTTGTACTTAAGGGGGGTTGGGATGGCCTAGTGGTATAGAGTGCCGCGCTGCGACCTCTAGCTGGCCGGTCACCTCTGGCTTGCGGCTGTGGTTTCGATTCCTGGTGTGAGCGTATGTGGCATGGAGATAGGGGCGCCTTCTCAACCTCGTGGGTTTCCTCCGGGCACTCCGGTTTCTTCCCACTGCTAAAGATCCCTAAGCGCAAGCGAATTATTGAAATAAAATTGAAACCATATGTTAGTCCCAAAATGACCTACATGTAGTTTGTGTAGACTGTTTATTATCATTACTCATATAAGTACCAGTAAGAAACTAGGTCATTTCGGGACTAAAATAAGGTTAAATTTTATTTCATTAATTTGTGTAGAGGTCTTCAGCAGTGGGAGGAAACCAGAGGACCCGGAGAAAACCCATAAGGTTGGACAGACGACCCTACTCCTTGTCACATTCAAGTGGGGAATGCCACCATACGATTACATCATGTGTACCTACTTCAAGAATACACATGATGGCAAATGGCCGCCATTTAAAATACTACGCCCGCCTCTTAGAGACGATAACTTAACTCGCTATAAATTGTAAAAAAATTTACTTCGGCTAGAATTAAAAAACACCTAAGATTAACATTTGCTAAAAATTTCTAAAAAACAACCTAAATTTATGGAAATGGGGCCAAATCAAATCAGGCAAATTACATCAAATAGTCCATGTTAAACGTATAGCAAAAATTTTAAACTAACGCGAGCACGCGCGTTTCTAGACAACGCCATAGCGGGTCATAGCAACCAGTGAGTATAAATTGGAAATCCCCAATGACGTAGATATTATAAATTGGAAAGCCGAGTCTGTCTTAAAAAAGGTAGTACTGTCAGTAAACAAGATGGAAGCCATCTGCCATCGTGTTTGATCATGGAGTAGGCAAGCACAGGTGTGTCGTATGGAATGCCACATGACTCAATGACTCAACTCAATCTCAAAGGCAATTCCAATTCATTTTTTGGTATTTGTTTTATAAGGTTACTCAAAACATCTATAATACGGTATTAATTAAAATAAACAAATATGATTTGAAAGATTCACAATCTGATTAAAACACAGATCCAATTTCGTTTCGTTTTTTATAGTTCAAAATTTCATTTTTACTTGTCTTCACTACTCTTGGATCTGGAGGACTTGTTATTTAACTTGTGTTCTGGCTGAAATGAGGGGTCAGCCAATCAAATGGTCTGTCGAATCGACCGTTTGACCTTTTTATGCGTGGAACTGTGGGTAGATATTACCAGCCAACGACGTCTATACTATAAACACCAGCGGATAGAAATCATAACAAAACAAAAGTGGATTTTGAAAAGCATGGCCGTCGCTAATTGGTTAATCGAATGACTGACGTTATCGGGTCAAATGTCCCGTGCTTGATACCTGACGTCATAGAACGTGAGCTTCCACTATAACTAGTTAGATCTACATGAGTGTAGGCCATCGAAAGTATATAAAACGAAACGAAATATAGATCTATATTTTAATTAGATTGAAAGATTCACAATTTCTAGAAAAGTAAAAAAAATGATCATATGCATGTTCATGTACCATATATATAATTCAATAATGATGATTGATAATGTATGCCTAGTTCAGCTATGAATGTTGGTCTCATTACACTCACCCTGAACGTTCAGGGACTGCCCCATTTAATCAATGTCCAAAAAAAATTGGAGAAAAGTCAATTTTACTGGACAACTTTTCACTGCTAAACGACGGGGTGCCAATCCGTGTGAAAGCCTGTACAATGTAAAGCCTGTATATTTCGTTTCGTCTTGTACATTGTATGACCGACATTCCTGAATGTGGACGTTGACCTACAGTTAAAGTGTCATGGCGGCGAAAATGTAACTTGATAAGAGGGGACGTATTTTTAACAGCGTTTTGTGTCGCTCATACTGACTCTAGCGAAGTAAGCAAGGTCTTATTTTCTCACTAAGATGTTTGTTTACATTGTACGGGTGTCTTCACGGATTGACACCCCATCGTTTGGCAGTGAAAAGTTGCCCAGTAAAATTGACTGGGGCTCCAATTATTTTCGACATTGATTGAATGGGACAGTCTCTGAACATTCAGGGTGAGTGTAATGAGACCGACGTTCAGAGCTGAACTAATGTATGCCTTGATTGATATGACCAATACCCTACATTTACTGTTTTTACTCTTTAGCCAAGGGTATTTGATTAGACCACTAGGCATACAGTACTCGTCACACGCCATGCATTGCATCAAAACATTTAATCTACAATTAACCTATTGACCCAACCATTTCAGGGTGAGTGTAATGAGACCGACGTTCAGAGCTGAACTAATGTATGCCTTGATTGATATGACCAATACCCTACATTTACTGTTTTTACTCTTTGCATTGCATCAAAACATTTAATCTACAATTAACCTATTGACCCAACCATTTCAATTTTTCCTCTATAACTCTGACACCTCAAATCTTTCAAAAATATCTTGTCTAGAATCTGTTTACCACTCGGTGTATCTGTCTAGCAACAATCAAGGGTTTGAGGTTAGATAAACTAGATATAGCTGTTAGAAAATCTTGGACAGATTCTGAAATCACTGCCAAAAATATTTTGACCCCAAGGTATGATAGTGTCTGCTAATGCAGTCAAGGTGTTGATAGGCCTACTGTAAATACCAGTATATCTAAATCTAATTAGTAATTGATCTAAATGCCTGCATATATAGCATTCAATTGTTAACACAATGTACAATTCTTCTGAATGCAGAAAATTCAATACTGAATCATAAACCTCATTATGATAGTATCAGCTAATGCAGTCAAGGTGTTGGATATTATACTGATTTTGCCCAGGCAGCGGCGTTCGGGCCTACTCTTAATTATATTATATTGAATTCCAACTTCTAAAGGATCTTTTATGTGCACGCCAATGTGTACACTGGACCTCAGGTTTTTCGTCCCATCCACGCCGGAAAATCTGGATAACCCCTCTCGGCCAATGCAGGGATCGAACACCCAACTTCCAGGCTATCGAGCCAGCGTCTTGCCCACTTCGCCACGTGATCCCCCGATTTTATACCATATATAGGCCCACTGTGAATACATACATCCAATTGATTTAAATCCCTGCATATCATTCAATTGTAAACACACTGTACAATTCTTCTGAGTATAGAAAAGTCAATACTGAATTATAAACCAGTAAAACCTCATTAATTCAATAATTGTCACTTATCTGCACTTACCATCTATTCAATAAGAAATTCAACCACTCCACACTTTCACTTTGTCGAAGTGCTCGCTTTCTATGCAAGTTATCCTCCTCATAGTCCAAGTGTCGCCTAATGATATTTCCAATTTTAGTTTTCCAAACAAGAAATAGAGCAGCTGATAATAAAAACACCCATAAAAACGAAAATTCAAAGTATCCGAAAGCCCATGCACTGGCCACTGCTCCAACAACCAAGAGATATAATCCCATCAAATTGGTTACTTCTTTCTTAGTCTGCGTTCTTGAAGTAGCATCTCTGCTAATGTCACCTCTAGAGGCTGTTTTAGTAGCCATGATTAATTCCGAAATGTAAAACTGAAAGATTAGCCTGTTGTTGCTTTATTCCATCGTTTGACTTAGATGTTCAGTACACACATTCACACATTGCAAAATATGGACAGACTTGCTAAATGAAGTCTAATTTTAGTAACAGCCTTGACCTTTTGATGTTTTCATCATCGACAGAGTGGGGGTGGAAATATAAAAATAGAGGTTGACGCCCATACGCGTGGAAATCAGATTGAGCTATGGGTTTGAGTACGGGGTTTAAAATGTTTTTATTGCGTTCACTGATATTTCAACCACATTTATCCTAACTTAGTGATGTTATTTGAACGATATCAACACCAGTCTGTTTATAAATATTTATAACAGTAACCAGTACACCAAAGTGTGTCAATGAAGGGTACGTAACTCTAGGTTACAAAAATTAACCAATCAAAAATCTCTGCGCATATTTCGAAAAGTTTATGCACTTCCGTCAACAAAGGCGCTCATGATTAAATGTGTATTTTTCGCGTATTGCACGTAAAATATTTGCAGAAAAATTAACTATTTACAGTTATCCAAGATGAGTGACAAAAATTTAAAAGATATGAAGTACAGCGAACTTCAAAAGCTTGCCAAATCTTGTGGAATCAAAGCTAACATGAAGGTGAACTTAAAAAACTTGAAGTTGAACTTTATCAACTTAGCAAATTTTTTTTTTAAATTTTTTGCTAGGCTAGGCCTAATCATCATCAATGAATATCTAATTTCTTTTACTTAGGCCTACGTTAAAATGGAATAGACCTATGAGATCTATAAATTACAGACGGAAATTGGCTGTTGTTTTTGTTGTTTTTTCTTCTTTTTTTTGTAGTGGGGTGGGGAAAGGGCCAGGCATGGGTCCGTAACTTAAGCATAGATTTAGATTACGGTATAAAAAAAATGGTTTCACTTGTAAATAACATGACCATCATGTCATTCTGTCTCGCTTCCATTAAATTTCATTAATTTTACAAGCTTAGTTGAGGAAGACTGCAAAGAAAGTCCCTAGATCTGAGTAGATATAAAAAAGCCCACAAAAACTTTGAAAAACCAGAGTGCTATATCAGTACAATATAATTATAATCATTTTAGGCCTACACATTTAGACTCGAGTAGACATTGAGACGTTGAGGGTGGGGGGGGGGGGGCGCCCAAGAAGAGGAATACCAGGGCAGTGATGCCAGTACCTACCTGAAAATAAAATCAAAATCGGTCTAGAGATCAAATGCAGTCCAAAACAAGGAGACCTACTTTACACAGAGCAGCAATCATTTATCACCGAGTCTGAATTAGAATATAGATGTGGATAGGATGAAATGAACAGTCTCAGTTTTAAATTTTGTAAATTAGGCCTATTCTAACTAATAAAAAACTGACTCTGTAATTTACTATATTTAGTTATAATCAATCAAATTCCTGGACAAGTAGGTCTACTGATTTTCAAAATGCTTTATTGTCAAGTCCTGAGTCCTATTTACTTTTTGTTTTTCCAGATTGAAAAGTTAATAAAGGCACTAGATGAATACTACAGTAAGGATAAAAACCATCGCACTTCATTATGTAACACCAGTAGTTCTAGTTGCTCAACCAATCCTACATCATCAACAGAACAGGTGAGACTAGCTAGAGCACCAATTGTCTGAGATTATCTAACTAAGATCTTTCTTCAGTACCTTTTCTCAAAGACAAAAAGTCAAATTATGTCCTTTTGTCAAGACAATTAAAAATACGGGGTAAGCTTATATATACAGATACATAATTCTTGTAATTAATTGTTTTGTTCAACATCACCAAAAGTTACAAAGTCAAAGTTAAATCTGAAAACAGACATTGATTTTTTTCCAATTTCATTATGGTACACATGGTAACAACATTTCCCTGATTGGCCTAATCAGTCACCCACCCCAGAGTACCATACATCAAATAGATTATCCTTGAATGTCAGACAATCTTTCACAATATGGTACCGATAGCCTACCAACCAATTACCGGTAATAGAAAATTTTCAATATTTTCTCAACAATGTGTCATAGCTTGATCCTGTCAATCCAGATCCTTTTGGAGTTTCACTACTCGCTGTGTTTAGTAACTGTGTCTTTTGAAAATAACGAAAGGTGGTACCCGGTAGTCCTGTTTTGACCTGGCCCAAAGTTCACTAAGCATTTTCAGACTTACGTTAAGAATTTACTCAAAATTGTTCGCCTTATTTTAACTAAACTATGACCCTTTATGTAACTTTTATGGTTTTAATGTATCAAATACATCAATAAGAAACTATTTCCAATGTTTTGTGTTTCTGGATCAAAGATATTTCTCATAAAAACAGTGAATGAAAGTTGAGTAAATTCTTATCTTATGTTTGAGAATGCCTCATTAACTTGAGGCCAGGTTGTGATCGTATAATTAGTTCCCCACTCTCAACGAAGCGCGATTTTAAATAGATCTTTGCTTTTATTTTCGTAGGAAGAATCAGAGAAAGAGAATTCTCCAGTTTCTAAGAGAAGACGAAAAACTAAACGTGGAAAAGGCAAAAAGAGCGAAACTGAAACAGATTCAAGTGAAAATGAGAAAAAGGTTTGTAATATTATCGGAATGCCTTATCCATCCTTAAAACAGGGGTATTTTTTTGTTGAATAATGTGTTAATGTGTAGCATTTTGGTTTCTAGGAATTATCTAGATTGCAGGATGAGATTTAATAGCGCTCTGACTGGGATAATGAAACCAGCATAAATAAACAGTGTGCTATGACGGAAATTTTTCACATGTACACCACCAATGTCTACACAGGACATCGGTTTTTCGTCCCATACGAACGATTATATTTTGTCCCTTGTCTGGCCCAAATTTTTGTTTTGTTCAGCAGGTTAGTCTATCAAAATTTAATATAATATTTGAATGTTTTTTTCCGCAGTCCGATAAACCAGTATCCAAAGGAAGAAGAACTAAAAAAACAAGAAATACTGATGAAGCTGAACAAATTAAAGGGAATCTCAAAGATCAAATCTCCACACCAGTCGGTTTGAAGAAAAAGCCTTTGCCCTCCTCATCAGGAATGAAATCTCCATTTTCATCATTGAAATCTCCAATACCTGCTAGAATACTACCAGGAACTCCAGGTGTCAGGAAATCTACGCCTTCATCATTGAAATCTAGGAGAGCTTTGCCATCTGTTCCAGCAAACAGAAAATCTTCTGTTTCAGGCAGAAAATCTGCAGATACAAAAGAAACTGCCAAGGCACAGAAACGTAAACGATCCGGTTCTGAAACAAGAAAGTCTTCAGCTGAGGTAATTCTCTCAACAACAAACTTTTTCTGATGTTTTATCAAGTACTGTCAGAAATTTATTTTGGTGCATTGCCTGGGATTTGGATGGCCGAATGGTTATTGAGACAACAGCTGTGGTTTCGATTCCCCGGTTGTACATGACAAGACGTAGAGTCGCCTGTTCAACTTTGTGGGTTTTTGTCTGGTCCTTTTGTTTCCTCCCACTGCTTAAGACAAGTACACGTGCAAGCTAATTATCAAAAAAAGATTGAAACATGTATTGCTATTAGTCTGGAAATGATGTTCTTTGTGTCAAGTGGCTTTTAAAGGCCATTTCTCTCTTTCTCCACTCATACAAAGGTCATGAATATTCATGTTAAGAAATATGACATATTATGTTGATCACACTGTATTTAGTCTTCTTGTTTGAAATGGGTTATCTTGTACAGATTTTTTATTCTTACAGGACGATAAATCGGAGGAACCAGTTAGTAAATGTCGAAGAAGTAGTTCCACCTCATCAGCCAAGACCAAGACCACACCACAACCCTCAACGTCTGGTAAATCGACACCAAAACAAAATAGTCCTGGTGTTAAGAGTTTGATCAAAGCTATGGATGGTTTGAGTGCAGACGAGATGAAAGCTAGTTTATTACAGGCCTTAGATAAAAAAGTTAAAGAGAGTAAGTTTACAATCAGATAAATCATCCTATTTCGTTTCCTTTTTTATAGTTCAAAATTCAGGTTTACTTGGCTTTATACTACACTAGGATCTGGAATGGTTGTAGAGTTGTTAATTAGACATTAAATAACTTATCCGAACCATAATCAACTCTTGATGTCAAGTTATGTGTCAGATTTTCACTGGATTTGAATCTAATCTGCCGCTTAACACTCATTGATAAAAAAATGGATGATCAAGACTATGTTTTTTATCGTACCGACTTTAGTAACTCACGATGCCCACGTTAGTCCGATATATTTAGTGGATTGGAATTCAATTTGTGAAGGAGGATTAAACATAACCAAGACTTTGTTTTTTATCTTACCGACTTTAGTAATGATGATAGAGGCTAGCCCCAAAATTCAGTCGCTAAATTCTCAGTTCAATGTGGATCAATATGAATGAAATTTTCAGCAAATTGCCTTTACATTATCTTGTTTGTATCTATTATCGTGAGAACTGTCAGTTCTTTTTCAAATCTCCAATATTGTATCTTTTAATGTACTGTTTTTTTTTAGATCAATATTTTCCGTTCAATGAAATGCTTATAGGATAACATCTACTGTTTATTTTAGATCCTACAAAAAGAGAATCTGCTGATAATCCTTCCAGCTCAGGTATTCCACGTTTTACAGCTTTTATGGCTAAAAAAAATGAAGAGAAGAAAAGTGGAGGTTCTACACCTGGTTAGTTAAATTTACTTTTGAATTAATATTTAAATTTGTAATAAATGCTGGGGGAGATATCTCTATCTTGCATTTTAAGATTTGAACAGAGTGTACTATATATATCCCACTATCCCAAAATGGAAAATTTGATGAGCCAGAAATGAAATGAAATGGAGTTTTACGTCCTACTGTTCTGCTTCGAAATTCCAATAGCCAAGGGATCATTTACAGGCATGCCAATGTGTACACAGGACCTCAGTTTTTCATTCCATCCAAACGACTAGGCAGCTATCCTTGTCAGGCCCTCCGTCCTGCATCACTGAAAAAGGGGTACCATGCCGGAAAATCTGGATGAACTTTCTTGGCCAAGACAGAGATCGAACACCAGACCTCCAGACTAGCGACCCAGCACCTTACCCACTTAGCCACCGTGACCCCCAATTAAAACAGAGCTATATTTAAAACACATACAAACTACAATTCAAGGCTTGAGATTTAATGAGTTTTGCAATGAACTTTTTATCATATTTTAAATGATTCAATTTATTTCACAGATTGGAAGAAGATTCATAAAAAAGAATTTTCTCGATGGGATTCAATTGATGTATATATGGAGAAGAAACGCAAGAGGGCAGAATGTTTAACAGGATCACTTTATAAAGCACAGAAACTTCTGGAAGAAACACAATCAGCTGTTAATAAACTCAAAAATACCAAGACGCCAAAGGTCTATATTCTTTACATTAATCCCCTTACAATTAAAATATTTCCAGCCCTTAACCTCTGTGGAATTCTTTCACACTCTTCAAGGGCCTCTGTGGAATTCTTTCACACTCTTCAAGGGCCTCTCTACTAGTCCTTCAGCTGAATCATACGCTAGTCAGAAGCTTTGCCTCCTGCCTCCCCTCTCCTAACACTCAAAATTGATTAGCATTCTTTGGACTGACTTAGATGATTTGTGAAACTATGTTCTTTATTTTCAGATCACTAAACCTATCAAACCAGATGGTGCTAGATCTTCCTTCCAATCGCCGAAAGTGTTTAGGCCGTCTGCTGTCTCAACACAGAATCTAAACCTCAAGTTTGGATCGAAAAAAACACCGCAAAAATCTACACCAAAACCAACAGCTTCCAAAACAATTACGCCAAAACCAACAACCTCCAAAACAATAACACCAATACCAACAGCTTCCAAAAAAATTACACCAAAACCTACCACTTCCAAAACAATTACACCCCAGCCAAATACATTGAACCGACCCACGAAAACAATTACTCCTAAAACGAGAGCTACTCCCATTTCTAACATGAAAGGCCAATCAAAAGCCTTGAATAGGAGAACAAGCTTCAAACCGACAACCACACCGACAGTTACCAAGAGACAATCGAAACCATTCAGTGCTACGAAGATCAAGTCCATCAGTCGCCCAACGAGACCAGTTTCCCCCAGTAAAGTTATCAGTGAGAACAATCTGAATAATAGCAATGTTCAGTCGTCAGTACACAAACGAAAATCATTTGGTGAGGGATTAGCAAAGGGAGGTAAGAAATTAGTGTTTATTTATTCATAGTTTTGTTTCAAACATTACTGGCAGGACAGGGATACACATTAGTTTTGTAGCACTTAATAGCCCTTTTCGTTTTATTAGTTTCATTTCTGAAGCAAAATATGCCAATAAGTTTTGAACCCAGTAACTATTGATTTGTGAGTCAGCACCTAAATCCTTTAGCGACCCTTAAGATATAGATGAGTCTTCCAATCATTAGGGGGTTTGGGAAAGGCCTAGTGGTCTAGAGTGCCGCGCTTCGACCTCTAGCTGGCCGGTTACCTCTGGCTTGCGGCTGTGGTTTCGATCCCTGGTGTGAGCGTATGTGGCATGGAGATAGGGGCGCCTTCTCAACCTCGTGGGTTTCCTCCGGGCACTCTGGTTTCCTCCCACTGCTAAAGACCCCTACACGCAAGCGAATTATTAAACTAAAGTTAAACCATGTGTTGGTCTCAAAATGACCTGGCCCCATGTTCACAAAGCATTCTCAGACTTAAGTTGAGAATTTACTCAAACTTGTTCACCTTATTTTAACTAATAATTTTGTTGTTTTAATGTATCATATACATGAATAAGAAACTATATGCAAAGTTTTGTGTTTCTGCATCAAAGATATTTCTCGTAAACAGTGATTGAAAATTGAGCAAATTCTCAACTTAAGTCTGAGAATGCTTTGTGAACTCAGGGCCTGGTTTATATCAAGTGGACGTTAAACCCAATTTCTCTCTCTCTCTCTCTCTCTCTCTCAATCATTAACAAATACTGATCAGTTAAATTCTAGATATGAAATGAAATGGGGTTTAACATCCTACTGTTCTGCACCTGACCTGGGCTAATGAAGAAGGGCATATGCCATACAGTGTGCTATGCAGGAAATTTGGTCCAAACAGCAGCACTATGATGACCTCTCCTTACATCAAATTCCAGCTGCTAGGGATCTACTATGGCTCTGTTTTCAAATAATGAAGAAACATGAACCACGTAGTCAGTCATGCTCCAACTGACATTTTTTTTTTTTTCTTTTTCAGCTACCCCGTACAACTTTTCTGGAGTTCTGAATACATCAGCCATTATGAACAGCTCCATGAAGAAACCAGCTTTTGATCTCAGGGCCAGTCTATCAAAACCATTGTCATGGAAACCTCATAAAGGCAAATTGAAGCCTATGGATCTGAACACAAGCTCTTATAAACATATTGGTGTTGACAAGGCAAGCTACAAGACACCTCAAACAAAGACTATGTAAGTATATTTATTTATCTAGTTATTCTAGTTCCAATAAACTGTTTACAGCTCCATGCGGATAAGTTACTGAGTTGGGTTTCGGCATAATCAGATTGCTGTCAACTCAACCTTGTATGTCTGTCTAACATTGGAAGTCGTGCTGGCTCCGTTAACAAGACGCTGGCTCGCTCACCAGGTAGTCTCATGCTTGCTCCATGTGTTGGCCAAGAAAGATCTGCAGTGTTAGAGTATTGAAAATTGAAACCTTGCATGAAACAAACTTTAAACCTTGCGTGAAATAAACTCAGAAGTATTAAATTAAAAAAGATAATTATAGTCAGTATATATTTTGTTTACAGTGAACACAGAAGACAGGCTGCTGCAAATAGTCGAGCTGACAAGAAATTTAAAGCACAGATGAACAAACGTGGAATAACATCTTAGACATCCTTACCTCATTCTATCTTACTCTATCTCTCTCTCTAAATTCTGTTGTTATATTGTTATTTTTATTGTTGTCTTATTACAGTTACACTTAATCTTTGTAAATATTTTTACCCCAGTTAGACCAACTATAAACGGAATATTCTCAGATGGTCCATGTCATTCTCATTTGCACTTTTTAGCATATTTTAATTGTGTTAGCATATTCTCATCTTGGTTAGCATTTTGTCATTTGCACAATAGGGTATTTATAGCCTATGTTTCATTCTGTAGATAAAAATATATTTTCAAATATATGTTGTACATTTTGGAAATATTATACATCATATCGTGTTTGTCCACTTGATGTAAAGTAAGAGTTATACTTATAGATAAACATTTTCTTAATATTTGAAAATGTTTACTCGTTGTTAAACTATGAGATATGTCGTTATCTTATCATTCAGTATTTAAAATCATTGTTTCTCTACTTCTAAGGATTGTATGTCTTCAGCTGTTTTCACATTAATTTGATTATTATATCTCATACCATATTATGTTATGAATATCTTTTAAAACACATTGTTGATTCTACGTAAATAATTTTAGTGTTTCTTCCTGTTTTAATTGTCTTGGTTTAACCACAGGATCTTTTACATATCGTTATTCTCTTTGGCTCAGGATGCTTCAGTCTATCACTGTTTAGTCACATGACAGAGCCTGACACCCTTTTCTGGAACGCCTGATAAATCTTCCCAGTGAGCAATATTTAAAAGACAGGGTATGCTTTTCACGTCTAGAACTCCTGATAGGTTAACTCACATGGAGCCAATCAAAAGTACAGTTCACTTAGAACCAAAGATAGTAACGATACGCTGTGACCCTTAATTATTTCCAAGATGTATTTAGATTTTAATTTAGGAGAGAAGTATATTTTGTATATTTTAATATCAGTTAATATGTAAATATTCATGTCTTATACTAGTGCTATTTGTCAATGTTATATTGATATATTTTATATCCACATAGTAACGGTTGTCATGCATAAAATAGGGGGTACTTACTATAATTTGTACCTGCGTCTATAGTAACAATTGCAATGTATGAGATAGGGTGTGCTTACTGTATTTTATACCCACTACGTAACGGTTGTCATGCATGAGACAGGGTGTGCTTCTTGTATTTTATACTCACTAAGTAACGGTTGTCATGCATGAGACAGGGTATGCTTATTATATTTTATACCCACTTAGTAACGGTTGTCATGCATGAAACAGGGTGTGCTTATTGTAGTTTAAACCCATTAGTAAAAGATGCCATGCATGAGACAGAGTATGCTTACTGTATTGTATTAACACTTAGTAACAGCTGTTATATGCATGTGACAAGGTGTGCTTACTTTATTTTATATCCACATAGTAATGGATGGGACAAGGGTTGCGTGCTGTATTTTATACCTGCATAGTAACCATTGTCATGCATGGGACAAGGGGTGCATATTTGATTTTATACCTGCATAGTAACGGTTTTCAAGCATGAGCCAGAGTGTTCTTGTATTTTAGCCTCCTTATTCCACATCACTCGTACAGTAATAAAAATACTCTTAAATATTTATTACAGTTCCACTCTACATGTCTCACGGATCGAGTATCTAGTCATTTGAATAAGACAAAAAGTCAATTCCATTCCAGTATATGTTAAAGATCTCTTGGCAAATTTATTCAAACTGGTAGAATCTTCACTGACTGAAAATGCATCATTTATTCATGGTGTTATTGCTTTTGTCATGAAAACGCTTTTAAGAGTTCTGAAGATTTATTTCAAAATTTCATGGCAACCTATCTTCACCCAATTCTAAGAGATTTGAATTATGTATCCTTTCCTGCAACCAGGTCGATCTTAAATACATATTGTTTTTATAAAAAATTCTTCTTATATTTTGTAAATTAGACCATTTGTATCTGGCTTCATTCGGAATTTGTGTTTTCATTGACATACATTTATAATTTATTTCTAAACACATAGAATTAAAATTAATATTATGTATTCTCAATAGTTGTAGTTCCGGTCATATGAATGCTATTAATTAAAATTACCTCTGCAATAGCAATCATTGGTGAATGGTTAGCAAGTGCATGCTGTATCATAAGGTCTGTCCTTGAATCAACTGGCCTGGTTTCAATTCCACAGTTGTACATGAAAAGGAGTAGGGTCATCTGTCCAGCCTTGTGGGTTTTCTCCGGCTTCTCCCATTGCTAAAGACCCCTACGTATAAGTGAATTATTGAAATAAATTAAACCATGTGTTATTCCCGAAATGACATAGTTTGTGTTAAGTGGATGTGAAACCCCATATTTCACTGTCTCAATAGCAATCCTTTTTCACAGCTTTAATGAGAAAGACTTGTTTTAACTCCGTAGATGATAACAGACCTTAACGTTTGTGATGAAGCAAGGTGTGATGCTTATTGCATAAAGTCACATGCAATATTACAAGGGACGAGTCAGATGACCTTTATTGGATCCAGATTGAGGGGTGATATAAGATAAGCGTCGTCCTGCCATCAGCATGCTTGTCTAAGGCACATCAATGTTGTCTGGGGTGATGTCATAAAAAGTGGGAGGAGCTACATGTCTCTGACAGAAAGGTCAATTGTACAGTTTACACACTGGAATAATATTGAGAGTATTCAAGAGAATAACCTCAGTTTGTACTTTGTAGCTATTAATACCGATGAAAACATGTCTTGTTATTTTAATACTAAGTGTTGTACATGCAATACCACTACAATATAATGGATTGTCCATGTCCACAATCTAGTTAAAACAAAACACAGTTTATATGGAAAACAATCACTGGTTTATACACATTTATCACAACATTTCAACAAGTATCCTCTTATCATTATCAAGCACAAGATGACAAGATCAAAACATCAAGCTAAATGTGTATAAACCAGTGAATGTTTTCCATATAAATTGTGTTGTGTTTTTTAATGTGCTCAATTGTTAAATGCCACTCAAGGACGTTAAATCCTAGCCACAAGAACGTAGCTATAAACGCTGCGATATACTGATGTGCTTGTTTTTTACACGGGGTAGTCCCAAAATGACCTAGTTTGTGTCGAGTGGACATTAAATCCCATTTCTCTCTCTCTCTTTTACACAGGGGAGTTGGGAGATGATGTTTCTTATCTAGTTCAATCCCACTCCACAGATAACCAATAATATACAAGAAAAACATAAATTTCGTCAATATAAATGACTTGTGGTTTTTATTTTATATACTGTACAATAACAATACATTGTTTATAATATAGACTATAAAAAGGGACAGGTGTTGGTATATCACTTGGGTTTATACGTATCATATTAACAAGCATGGAAATATGGCACCGTCACAGATATTAGCCCCATTTACACTTGGTGTCGATAAGCGTGGCGAGAACGGCACAGTACCAGGTTGCGATAAATCAGTGCGATTGTCACAGTATTCACTACGGCATTCTTATATTTGATCAGTTCACACTACAAAAAAATTAACCGTACCATGCCTGTCATATTGTAGGCACTGATTTCTCTTTTTTCTGGAGTTTTGTTGATATTCAATGGGTTAAAGACAAGTCACTTACATAATAAAGAGTGAGTCAAAACCCTGTCTTTGTGAAAGCACAATTTTCAGTCAAGGTAACACGTCGTCAACGAATTATAGGAATTTTTGTGTCGACTCTTTGAAGATGGTGTATAGATACACGTACATGTAAGATCTACAATTTATGTTTTAAATAATTATGCAATTGAATTAAAATCTTTTAAATATATGAATGCAATGTCCATTAAACATAAATAGCACTAAATTTAAAATAAAATAAAAGTCCAATCATAATTTTGATCCAACGAATTTTAATCACGATTTTCATGTTGACCTTTTTCCAAGACCTCCGTTAATCTCTGTAAATGTTTATCCTGGGCTTGGTACGATTTTTTATTCGGGTGACTACGGTGATATAGCTGTATCAACTGACTATATTCGGCATGGGTAAAATTCGTCCCTTTCTCCGCCACGAGCGTCAGTATATCGTCAGGTTGTAGGTATAATTGTTCGTAAAAATGACGCGCCCGATCTAAATCTGATTCTCGGGTTAATGTGATATTTGTTAAATTCTGCTGAATTGCTAAAATATTACGACACATTTTCTTGATGCCGTTTTCGTTAATCTTTTTAAGATATTGAATACTATTAATCAGAATGGACGCAACCAGGTAACCCAAACTCTCGAAAATATATTTGAATTTTTTCGGTTGTAGACTTTGAGCGAGCACTTCTTCCATGCTGGTTAAATCTTTGTTTAATTTCAGGACATTAGAATCTGGATCCAAGTCATCTATTGGACCAGCGTAATTTGACTGTTTGGCTACCGGAAGCAAATAATAGAAACAATGAACACGAACTTCTAAATGCAACAGCAGAAGACAGATTTCGGCCAAATCTTGGAAATCCTGAACCAGTTTTGATAACGACTGCAATATCTTTTCGGACACTGGAGGAATGTCTGATGTAGTTTGATTCGATTTATTTGTTAATGTAGAAACAAATTGCCGTAAACCAAAAGCAAACCATTCCAAACTTTCATGTACGTTAGCGACCGTCCTCATTTGAGTAATGTCTGTGATTATTTCTTGCTGTGGAATTAGGTTGTCGTCAGATGACAGATTTGTAATAAGAATGATCGATTCCTTAGAGTTCAGTGCCCGCATTTCTTCTTCGGAACAAACGGTTCTGTCCAATTCTTGACCTTCACCTGGTTGTAATGTCCTCCAGCCGGGCAACGATCTTAAAAATCGACTTATATCTTCGTCTTTTGCCCACATGGCCGAAATAACACGTTTTTCATCTGATCCATGCTGCACGATATCCCGATAAGCTGCATGACATTTATCTTTGTATTCACCCAAAACATTACATATCATATTCAAAAATTGTTCCGAACAGTCTGGTAGATCCTGCATTAATTCTCTAAGTTCCTGGATGTTCCTCTCTACAGTTACTGTACTCTGTAATAAAGGGCGTGGAACCCCCAATTCTCGTCGACTCTTCTCGTCAATAACGTGGCGCAATGCATCAAAACCTCTTGTAGCCTCGTCAATCGATTTTGACACCCTTTGGTACACTTGACCGAGGAATGCTTTCTGGAGAAATTCATTTACGAATTCCTGCAAACCTGCTGGGCATTCCATAGCTGTCTCTATCTCTTTAATGAAGACCTTTAAAGGTTTGTAAATTGCTGTAATGTTATTGGCAGCTGGCTTACAGACAAACTGATGCTTAGACATCCCTGCCAATAGACCAGGTTCTCGTAGATACTCTGACGTATCAAAGTGGCGGTTATCTTCAATATAACTGTTGGTACTCAAAGCATGAAGCGAGGCATCGAATCTAAATAACGACAACTTCTTAGGTCTGTTCATCCTCTTTTTACTGAAATAATGTTTTATGTCTGCACTTGGTTCGTCGAATGCGGACGTCGACTGTTGGTTTATTGAAATGGTATTCTGAACGTCGAGATATTCGCCCAGCAGAACTTGAAGCACAGCCTGTATTTTCGACCAAACATCCTTCATATCGTACATAAACACTGATCTAATCGGCATCCCTTTCGACGTTATTCTGTTTATGTGGGACAGAATACTCTGATGTAACTGTGCAACACAACGAAACTGGGCAAAAATTGTCTCCAGAAACTCCAAAAGACACGACGATTGATTTTGATAAGTAAATGGCTCGCCCTGCTGACACGCGTGTTCCACAATTTGCTGCGAAACTTTTGAAACTAAATTCATTAATTCAGGCTCCATCTCAGATTTGATTGTCTCTATGGCTTCTGGTAATCGTTTTAGAATTGAGAGCGATTCTATGAGGACGCCTATTGGTATGTTATCTACTGGTTTACCACTAATGTCTACGGTTATTTCTCGGTCTCTAATTTGAAGACCGTCTGTTACATCTTGACTAACAGGATTACTAATAGGATTGCCAGCAGACGGTCGACTAATATTGCGACGTCGAGAGCTGATGTACGATTCGAACGATCTCTCGTAAACTTGATGATTTAACTCCTTTATCAACACCTCATGTAATTTCTCCTTCCGCGATATAAGTTCCAGTTTCAAATCGCGAAGTGCGTCGACACCCTCTAACGGGCCTTCAAGTGTGGCAACCGCGCCTACGATCAGATCTGTTGCCTTCAGATATTGTTTATTTGCTAATAACGAATCCATCTTGTCAGGAATTTCTCTAACTTGTTCGACTTGATCCAACATGTGCAACACAGATTTATGTTCGACGCCATCCTTCCACAACTTTTTCAATTCGTCCCTTTTAAAATGGAGAAGTGTTTTACAAGATTTGAGATCGTCTTTGATCTTTCTCATCTTATTCCTTGAGTCCTGTATGCATTTTGTCATCGAACTAAAAGCTTGTAAAACCTTGATCACCTCCTGGTGATTTGCACTCACTAACTCCCCCAACCGTTTTTCACTCTCTCGGAAGGCTTTCTCGATTCTCGTTTTCTCTTTTTCCCTCTGTTCAAAATCAGCACTTGAAGAAAGCGTTCTTACTATTGACATGAGAAAACCAGAGGTCTCCCTGGTTTTGACAGCGGTGGGTGTTTTATTATTTTCCATGTTCGCCATCTTGAATGTGCTATGGTTGTATCTAAATTATGGATCGGAACAATGGGGGCGTGGCGTATGATTAGCCATAGAACTAAATGGATTAGTCAAACGGGGTGACTTCGATGATGATATATTTTGTTGTATTAAGAGACCTTTCATAACAGATATAAAATGAAAGACGTAAAACATAGCGAAAACAAACAAAAAAAAACATGTGGATATTCCCTGCGTTTACCACCACGTTAAGTTCTTTAACCCATGTTTTTGCATCCTAATTAAGGCTTTTTTATCGACTTGCCAAATTGATTTGAATTTAGTAGAGATGCCATGTGACAATATAGTCGACTTCAAAGTACTTTATCGAGTTAGTTAAATGCTCCGATTAGCTGTAAGCATTTTTTGTGGCTGGACACCGTTGAAAAAAACACGTGACCACCCGATCAAATCGTCAAATCGCACCCTGAAGTGATTTGACGATTTGATGTAATCGCATCGGAAATCGGTGTCGATAAATTTGTTGATTAGGGTAACCAATTTGAATTAGATGGACGTTAAAGATGAAAATGTGATTGAATGCAAATCACTTTGGCTAATCAGTGGTCGATAAAAACGCCTATATATTATTACTAACTATATTGTTCAGCTCTAAAAGGAGGTCTCATTACACAGGGCTGGAAAAAGAACATAATCAGAGGAACTAACTACCCCCACAATTCTGTAGAATACTATAGAATTCCATAGAAAATGGAATAGTCCCCATCGCCCAGCCCTATAACGGAGCCCAACACCTCCATTAATTATAATGGCAAGTTAACAACACGTTAATGTAAATGGGGCTTCCAGCAACAATCTTTCTCTCCGTTAAAGTTAACAATCCGTTAACTCAATGTTAACGGATCGTTAAAAGTTAACGGAGCTTGAGCAAACGGCCCCAGGACACTAACTATTATAACCTAACCGTTAGTTTTTTACTTGTGATACCTCTCACTTTGAGAAGGGTCAAAGTTCATGACAGTCTCATTTGCCATTTCGTACGAAAAAACATAAAATGGTACGGTTCACATTCGCCGCGATTCGCCGCATTGTAAGATCAAGAAATTCAGGGAGCCTCGTTGGACGTTGAGTGAGTATTCTAGATCTTAATCGTTGGTTCTGGAAAAAGAACATAATCAGAGGACCTAACTGCACCGTACAATATACTAGATGAAAAAAAAGGAGGGGGTGACATGATGACTAACTTCGAATACAAACTTTGTTAAATGTTTTATGGTCAACAGGAATGTTTTGGAGTGTAGACCCGATATAACTATAATTAAGTAATATACAGCGTTGCATAAGTATAATCCAAAACAGTTAAAAGACTTGAAGGATTAGTGAGATATGAATTTGGACATTGGTCAATTGCTATTTTGACTAAAATTAAATAGTAATGAAATATAAACAAAGATACACTATAACACCTACAAGTAATGGGAACACCTTTGGTTTTGAGTTGAGTTTCAAATCCCCGGTTGTACGTGGCAAACATGTTAGTCCCGAAATGACCTATTGGTCGTTAACCCCCCGCCCCTCTCTCTCTTTCTCTGTCTGGTTTTGAGTTGATATCATTCATTATGTAACATTTATTCACACCTGGTCTATTTCTGTCTCTTTCGAGTGATGAGAAAAAATAGGTCGACTTTCTATAGTTCATTATCATTCTCCATTATCACGTGCGTGTTGTGTCATAAAGCTTGTACGTGACAAGGTGTAGGGTCGCCTGTCCAACCTCGTGGGTTTTCTCCTGGTCCTCCGGTTTCCTCCCACTGCAAAAGATCCCTACGTGCTAGCGAATTATTGAAATAAATTTGAACCACATGTTAGTCTCGAAATGACCTACTTTGTGTCGAGTGGACGTTAAACCCTATTTCTCTCTCTCCCTCTCTCTCTCTCTCGCTCCCTCTCTCTCTCACTCTCCGGTGATTTTTATCAAGATAACAAATTTGATTTGTTTTACCCCCAGGATATACGTCAGCATCGATTTATTCATTTGACAGAGCATACCTTCATTTTCACGAAGGAAAATCCGCGCCTGTTCCACCCGTATCTTCTACTCGAGTTATACTCACGATAAGTATTAATTTCTTTGGGAACTAGGAGGATCTCGTGTCTAAGTGGCTAAGATGCTGGCTCGCTTGCCTGGAGGTCGGGTGTTCGATCCCTGCATTGGCCGAGAAAGTTCATCCATATTTTCCGGCGTGGTTCTCCCTTGTCAGTGATGCAGTGCGGGGGGCCTGACAAGAACAACTGTCTAGTCTTTCGAATGGTATAAAAAACCGAGGTTCCGTGTACAAATTGGTGTGCGCGTAAAAAATCCCTTGGCAGATGGAATTCGATATAAGAGTAGGCCGTAGCGCCGCTGCCCGGGCAAAGTTCCCCTCATAGCACACTGTATGGCTTATGTCAATCTTCATTAGCCCAAACAGTTGACGTTAAACCCCATTTCATTTCATTTCCTTTAGAAACTGTGTCTCGTCCGATCAGAGATAGTTCCTAATGGTACTAACGTAAGTATTAGCTATATACGTTTATCTGCGAAACAGAAAGTTTCGTCTGATTGATCTGCACACACACACACCCACCCTTGCAAGTGGCGGGGAATGAAATGGGGATTAACGTGAGAGAGAGAAAGAGAGAGGGAGAGAGAGAGAAAGAGAGAGAGATGGGGTTTAACGTCCCCGCGACACAAACTAGGTCATTTCGGGACTAACATATGGTTTAATTTTATTTCAGTAATTCGCTTGCGCGGAGGGGTCTTTAACAATGGGAGTAAACCCACGAGGTTTGACAGGCGACCCTACTACAACCGAGGATTCGAAACCACTCCAGTTGACTCAATGAGGCTTTATGGTACAGTGCGCGCGTGCTAACCATTCGGCCATCCAACCCCCCGGGGCTTAACGTTCCACTGTACTGCTCCAACCGGAATATGATAAAGGCGGAAGTGGCAAGGAGGGTTTTCTAGTCCTTCGAATAGCATAAAAATCCGCATATTCGTGCGTGCTCGTAAATGAGGAATTCGATTATTATAAGTTATGGGCGGAAATTTCGCAGGGCGGGCAAAAATCTCTTGCGTATACTCCTGTCTTCAATTAAGCCGGTTGTGTAGATACGATAGGCCTGCGTGGATCGCTAAACTCAATTTAAGTTTATAACATATTATTGTTGGATATTAAATTTATAACAATAAACTTTCAAGGTATACACGGCTACGCATAATAATATATACTTTATCTATGTCATAATAGCTGATCTGATATAAATAACTATGCTATGCGAGCGGGGCACATGATCGGAGTCATTTAGAAATGACATAATGCGATACCCACTCACTACTTTTCGGCCTAACTGGGTTTAACAATTGATTTTGTTATGCTGAGAGAGCCGATTTTATTATGAGGAAATATATTTGTGCGCGAGTTAGGCTACAGTAGTTTCCCGCGTTTTTTGTCAGGAAAATGTTTACCACTCCTGTGTACAGTGTTAGACTGGTCACATGATAAGGTCATGGTTCAAACGTTCCGACCATTCACCGTGAGTCTGAGTGTATTGTTTGTGTGACTGTATACCGTTACAGACTTTATTTGTCTCTAATAGATAAAAAAAAATATCGGCTGTGGAGGTTTGTCTAGAGTTGGACTAGACATCTACAGGTATGTATCATTTATAAAAGACGTATCTTTGTGGTGTCGGTTTTATAACCGTTATAAGCGTGTGTAATAGAATCTGGGTCAATTGGATATCGCCCGATGTCTGTATTAATCCTCGTTCAGTTATTCCACGGTATGTGATCAAATCTGCAACATTGTTGGATTATGTACTGATGAATATTGAATATACGGGCGTTTATAGTCTCTTGTAGCCAGTTCCCTCCCCATGTAATATCGACCTCAATTATAACGATGGTAAATCGCCGGTTTGATCCAGAATATGGTAGACTATGTATACAAAACAGAAATAGTGTACAGCTCTCTTATAGACAGAGGGGTGGGGTTAAAAGTTATTTCAGATAGAGAGAGAAATGGGGTTTAACGTCCACTCGACACAAACTAGGTAATTTTGGGACTACCATATGGTTTCAATTTTATTTCAATAATTCGCTTGCGCGTATGGATCTTTTGCAGTGGGAGGAAACCGGAGTGCCCGGAGGAAACCCACAAGGTTGAGAAGGCGGCCCTATCTCTGTGCCACAAACGCTCACACCAGTGATCGAAACCACAGCGGCAAGCCAGAGGTGACCGGCCCGCTAGAGGTCGAAGTGCGGCACTGTAGACCACTAGGCCATCCCAACACCCCAAAAGTTCTTTCAACACAAGCTTGGCTATTTGGGGACTAATGTACAGGTGTCAACTTGTCGGTCTATTGCAGGTCTTTCTTTAGGCCTGTAATATATGTTAAATGAATTATTACTAATATTAGTTAGACATTGATTAACTTTACCAAGAACATAATCAATTCTCGATGCCATCCGATAGCTGCGATATAAGTAGATTTAAATACATTTAGTGGTTGATGCCTTTACCATAAAAATGGATAATCAAGTCTTTGTATAGTAATGACAATCAAGGCTGGACTATAATTATATGGCTGATATCTATCCTCAGAGTGAAGTAATTTGACTGAAATTTTCAGCATATTTTCTTTTCATTATCTATGTTTTAAAATATTATAGTGTGAACTGTCAGCACTTTATCTAGTCTTCTCAAGAAGTGGAAGGAAACTTGGAGGACCTTATACTAGATTCTGACTAACTAGATTTGAACTGCTATCGGAATTAGGATTTTAATTGAGGAGTGATTGTCGTGAAGTGGGGTTGGGATGGCCTAGTGGTCTAGAGTGCCGCGCTTCGACCTCTAGCTGGCCAGTCAACTCTGGCTTGCGGCTGTGGTTTCGAGCCATGGTGTGAGCGTATGTGACATGGAGATAGGGGCGCCTTCTCAGCCTCGTGGGTTTCCTCCGGGCGCTCCAGTTTCCTCCCACTGCTAAAGACCCCTACGCGCAAGCAAATTATTGAAATAAAATTGAAACCATATGTTAGTCCAAAAATGACCTAGTTTGTGTCGAGTGGACGTGAAACCCCATTTCTCTCTCTCTCTCTGATTGTGGTGAACTTATCAGGTCTTATCATATTATATATAGGTCAATTGAACCTTGTTAGTCCCAAAATGACACAGTTTGTGTTGATTGGATATTATCTCTCTCTCTCTCTCTCTCTCTCTCTCTCTCTCTCTCTCTCTCTCTCTCTCTCTCTCTCTCTCTCTCTCTTTCCACCTACCCACTATATAATAGTAAGTGCAGGGGAAATGCACCACACATAATTTACACAAAAACAAATAATATGGAAAAGACACAATATGCAGGAATCACAAACAAACCGAAAATTCAAACAAATTGAATGGATCCGGGGGCTAGCAGTAAGCGTCCACTGTGCTGTACAGTCCCGGGCGTGTAATCAGTGTACCGGTGAAAAATATGTATATAGGGGGAATGTTCACTAGTCAGCAGTGCACTAGTTAGTCTGTGGGTGGTTCATTAGTCCACCGATGTCTATTATTAGGGTTGGAGGGGAGGATCCAGGGGGGGTGACTAGGGTTACTATTCACCCCCCTCCTTACCGGTGTATAGGAATCCTGGGTCCTACAAGCTTCCACTGGGACATGCACGCATGGTCGTATATATATTTTTCAGCACATGGTGCGCATCTTATCAGACACACAATCAGCATCTATGTTACTAGAGGCAGAAATTAGCTCCGTAAACCGCGGTCAGTGAGACAAAACATGGGGTTGTCACCCCCCTCAAAAAAGTCCTGGATCCGCCACACTGGGTTGGGTTTGGGTTTATTGATACCCATAATTATAGTATTTCTTAATGCGGCAGACTAGTGCACTTGTGGACTGGGGAACCACTCTCAAAATAAACGTATTTTTGTGAAAAACAATAAAAATTCAAATATTTTACACTAAGAATCTAGGACAGTTGAAAAGCCATATTTAAAATATGAAGCAGAATCTTTGACAAGTAGCACATACTAGTGAACCCGCAGACTAATGAACCCCTCTCATATATAGCCTGTGGTATGATATCATCGTAGATATAAAGATATATATTGTGCTTTTTCAGCAATATTCAGACGATATTTATATCTGTTATACACCAGACTAGGAAACAGTTGGTGGCCACTGAGTCAGAATATTGATTAGTGTAGAATTATACCATAAATAAATTGATATTCTGATAGCAATAACTACTAGTTCTCTTTACACTTTTCCTGTAATGGCAAGAACCTTGTTAGGGTTGGCGATATAAATCTTTATAATGTCGTAATTTATGACAAGCAGTAGTTGAAGTTTTATAATAATAAAGGAGGTTGATAAATATCGTTACAATGTTAAGTTATTATGAATTACTTGATAATTTATAGAAAGTTGGTGTCTGAACAAGGATTTTAATCGGCTGTTTTTTATCGACTTGAGCCGCTTGAAGTTCAATCAAACTGATTGGTAAAACAATGAACAGGCCACTATGGTATCACAAATTTATCTTCTTTTGACTGAATTGCCATGGGTTAATTATTACTTGTTGATTACTATGAATGCTTTCTGATCAGGGATGAGTGCACAAAGATTTTAAATTACATAAATTGGACTTCACACTGGAATCGTCTTCAGTAGCAGGGTGGGTTGTAAAAAATTCGGGGTCCATTTTCGGAGACCCAAAGTTACCTGATATGAATACATTGCAGCAGCAGGATATGAAAGACTGGCCACACCTGTAAGCCTTGCAGTCAGATTGCGTCGAAAATTATTAAGTTGGTGAACTGTGGGGTCCCTTGCTAGTGGTTCACACCAGCAATATCCCTTTTAGTCAGTCACCTTGTCTCCAGGGGCGGTCACCCGAAGGGCCGGTCAGACGATCGACCGAAGGGCCGGTCGGACAAAAATTGAAAAAAATAATTTTGTCCAATTCATCTAGAAAAACCCTTTTTCTGCTGAACATTATATGGGGGAGGGGGTATTGGACCAGCCATGTAGCGATGATGATCATGTTGCATGTGGCCGGTGGGGATTTCGAATTCCATCCGAAAATTTCATCGGATTCACCAGACACTGTCGCCAGCAAATTTACTAATTATTAAGTCACCTGCACCCTGTTGTGCGGATATTAATTAACGTATTATTATTGACGATAAAATGATAATACGTTAATAAATAGTATGAGAATATGATAATTTCACAGGTTGATGGTTGTAAATTACTTGCAGGTCGGAGTTTTGGCCTAAGTTATTCGATTTATGAAATATATTATTTTACAGAGATTATAATCGCATATTTGGGGTTTATTTTTCCAAAAAACTTCCAGCGGGAGAGCCCTCTCACACACACAAACACACACACCACCAGACCGCCCCCTCCCCCCGTCCAGTCTCCGCAGTCAGTAAAATGGGCCGTTCCAACACGGAAGCCTGGGCCGGTTCCTGGCCCCAATCTGCCCCTGCTTGTCTCTCTTACAGATGAGAATCTAAATCTTGAGAAACCTTTATGGGTTACAGCACGATCAAACAGCCACCTAGTCTCCATGGTTCCCATACAGATGAGAGAGAGAGAAATGGGGTTTAAGGTCACTCGACACAAACTAGGTCATTTTGGGACTAACATATGGTTTAATTTTATTTCAATTATTCAGTTGCCCATAGTGGTCTTGAGCAGTGAGAGGGTAAACTGTTTTACCCGGAAAAACCCATGAGGTTGGACAGGCGACCCTACTCCTTGTCATGTACAACCAGGGCCAATACAGATGAGAAAAGCAATGGATGTCCATGTAGATTGCAATTACCCTTGTAGTATATTTTTAATTTATTTCCTTAAAAATAATCCGAATTTTTATTTTTTTATTTTCAGTGTAAGCAGACAGACGAACTGATCAACTTATAAAGATGGCAAACTGTGGTTGGTTGTGGAGCATAATATGGTTCATTATCCTAATTATCTTCGGCTTTCCGATTGGATTTTTCTGTGCTATTCTCTTCGTTTTAATTAGTCCTTTTGCTGCCTGTTGTCATGGATGCATGGAGCTGGTAAATTTATTAGAACGAGGTTTGAAATTACCGTTAACTTGCTCACAGAATATGGTTATGGGAAAATCCATGTGTTAAATCTAATCATTACTGAACTTAGCAATTTAAAGAGGACTTACGTTCCAGTTTGTTTTTGCTCGGTGGTCTTTTGACCATATATTCATCTTAACCAATCCAGCTACTGAAATTTTACCATAAACTTTTTTATAATATTTTAACTTGGATCTGCCAGAAAATCTTCTACTACTGCTTGTGCTGAGGGTCTTCCAAAAAATACAAAAGCTTCAACAATTCGAGCAGTTAAATCGCTACATGCTTGGACAGTTGCACACCAATTTGTGGACTTCAATATTTGATATTATGTCACAATTCCAAGTTAGCTGTGATGACTTCATGCTTTGTTCCTGCCTCGTGGTTACCAGTAGATCTAAATATTAAGGCCAACTGCAGATATGGTCAAAGGTCACAGAATGTAAACAGGGCTAGTGTTATCAGCAATCACATGTCCTAACATTTGACGAAATCTGCAATTGGCCTTAATATTTAGTCCTGGCCCTGGCTCATAAATTACGTTTGTACTTTTTCTGGTCTGAAATGAATTCAGTTATTTTTTTATATAAATTCTCCATCTTTTATCTGTTATGAATTCAATTGTTAAAGTAGTTCATATATTTTGCAAAATATGCAATGTGTTATTCTGGTAAAATGTGTAAAGTTGGGTTCTTTAACCCTCGGTTCCAAGTTTTGTTAATGAAGAGTAACTACCTCTGTGGTTTTGATTAACAAGACCGAAGGGCAGAGGGAGGGTATTTTACCCCTTCAAGTTATTCATGATATATACCGGTAATGTTATTGTTTTTAAGATTGTGTACAAGTATATGTTTTTGTAATGCTTGTTTATATTAATGTGGCCTTCCACCTGTTTTAGAAAATACATCATTAGACTATATTGTATCATTTCATTGTTTAAGTCTTGGTATTCCAGTACCATAGCCACAGTTGACCAGACTCTATATATATTGCTCTGTTTATTATGAATGACTGTATTCCATTTTGTTTTATCCACTGCATAATATTTTATTGTCCTTTTATTTCCTTCATTCAACATGAAATACATTTTGTACTAGTACTTTTATATGTATGTCTTTTATTATTTCATGAATTTTGAACCAGGAACTGGTCGCTAAACCTCGTGGGTTTTTAAAGGGTCCTCCGGTTTCCTCCCACTGCTAAAAACCCCTACGCGCAGGCAAATTATTTAAATAAAATTAAACTATAAGTTAGTCCCGAAATGACCTAGTTTGTGGCGAGTGGATGTTAAACCCCATTTCTCTCTCTCCCTCTCTCTCTCTCTGGTCGCTAACCGCTCTCTCTCTGGTTGCTAACCGCTACTCCTCTTGTTCTTTTTCTTGGGGTGAAGCTCTTCGAAAAAGGGGGGTCTAGAGTGCCGCGCTTCGACCTCTAGCTGGCCAGTCACCTCTGGCTTGCGGCTGTGGTTTCGATCCCTGGTGTGAGCGTATGTGGCATGGAGATAGGGGCGCCTTCTCAACCTCGTGGGTTTCCTCAGGGCACTCTGATTTCCTCCCACTGCTAAAGACCCCTAGGCGTAAGCGAATTATTGAAATAAAATTAAAACCATTTGATAGTCCGGAAATGACCTAGTTTGTGTCGAGTGGACGTTAAACCCCATTTCTCTCTCTCTTTGAAAAAGCCTTCTATTTTCCGGCTTGGTTTCCCCTTGTCAATGATGCAGAGCGGAGGGCCTAGCAGTTGGAATTCGATAACAGAGTAGGCCGTAGCGCCAGTGCGCTGGCAAAATTTCCCTCACAAAGCACGCTGTATGACATATACCCGTCTTCCATTAGCCCAGGTTAGATGCAGAATAGTAGGACATTAAACCCCCATTTCATTTCATTTCATTTCAAAAAAGCCTAAGGCTCCGTCAATTTAAGTCTGATTGACATGAAAATTGGCATGCTTGTTCTTTGAACAATTCTGCATCAATTTTGTGAATTAAGATTCCTGAATTTCATCGAACAACATGGTCATTTCCTGATCCCTGGTATCATCAAACTTGTTTAAATGTTAATAATTCTTCTCTTGTAACCTGATTTAAGAGGTAAAAATAAGTATATTGAAGATACATTATGGGATATAAGAAAAAGAGATGGCAGTTCTCACTATAATAGTTAAAAACTAAATAGTGTAAAGGTAATTTGCTGAAAATTTCAGTCAAATTTATCCACTATTAGCCGAGAACGAAACGAGTGAAATATTCACATAGACTAGGTCATCATCACTAAAATCATTAATATAAACAGCATAGTCTCGATTATCCACTTGATTGATTTAATTATCAATGGCCGTTAAGCTGCATATAGGAATTTAATCCGCCAACATCGAAGGCTAGCCTTGACATCAAGAGTTTATTATCGTCTGGATAAGTTATTTAATTAATGTCTAATTGATTATTTAGATAAAGACCTGTAATAAGCAGATTTTGCTCTTGCATAATGCTATTTTAATATAGAAATAAAATCAGTGATGAGGATAGATGTTTAAATAGTTCAGTAATTATTATAGGTGTTGATAGTAGGCCTATTATAAATGCTAGTTTAGCTCTGAAGTCTGAACGCAAGTCTCATTCCAGAGGCCTAGTCTAAGGAGACTTATGCTCATACTATTGGTTGAAGCCGGATCGTATTTGGATGTCAGGGCTGTTTGTCAGGGCTGTTAGTAAGGCGTTTGCTCAATTACCGTGAGGTCGAAGGATAGATCCAAGAAAGGTTTCTGGAGTTTTCCAGCATTGCTTCTCCTTGTCTCAGTGACCAGTAGAGGATACTGGGTCTAGCAAGGACAGCTTCTAGTCATTTGGATGGGACAAAAAAACCTGTGTACGCGTTGTCATATACGTACAAAAACCTGCGACAGTTACAATTCGATAAAAGAGTAGGCCGAAGTACCGCTGTCTGGGAAACATTTCTGTCTTAGCACACTACATGGCATATGCTCTTCTTTGTTATCCGAGTCGGTTCTGAAAAGTAGGACATCATAGGTTTACAACCCCCTTACCCTACATTTTACCCATACTAGGTCGAAGTCGTAATAAAGATAATCACAATGATACTATGGAAGATAATAAGTGAATTTTAATGTGTGTTATATGTCTACAATGATTCTATTGTCTTTATCAAGCGTAATACTTGATTATTGTAGAAACGTAGCTCCCAGTATGATACAATGTGGAAACAATTCATATTTTTAAACGTCTTAATTAGTGTTTCTTTTAACTGCACATTTTAGTACTTAATTATTATTTTTGTTTTATTTGATCTCAAATATTTTGTGGACAATGGTGGATAAAGCACTATATGTGTTCATAATAATAATAATTGTTTTCCATAAAAAATATGCCTGTCCAACCTCAGGGGTTCTCTCCGGGTCCTTTGATTTCCCCCACTTCTAAATATCCCTACGCGCAAGCGAATTATTGAAATAAAATTAAATATGTTAGTTCTGAAATGACCTAGTTTGTGTAGAGAGGATGTTAAACCCCATTTCTCTCTGACTCCATAAAAAATGTGATTATTTTATCTTTGCTCTGTAACCAAATGTTGTTTAAACATTACGTCATAGTAAAGGTAATGATCGTGGGTATTTGGAAATTATGTATACCGTGATAAGATCTATAAATCCTATTGTGTAATAGGGATAGTGTACCTGTAACTGATAATGGTGGTTAAATTTAAGGGTCTAATTTGTATGCTGATATCCAAAATAAACTATATATATATGCCAAGAAATGATATTTAAATCCAAGGCTCTATCTTGTATATTGACAGCCAAAACAAACTATAAAATATTTAAATTCTATTATATAATTTGGACAATTGAATAAATGCATATTTTGCAGTCTTTGTGTATTTTAGTATGTATTTTAGTATGGTAGACACCAGCTTGTTATATAACTAGCATGTATTTTAGTATGGTAGACACCAACTTGTTATATAACTGTATTTTAGCATGGTAGACACCAGCTTGTTATATAACTAGTATGTATTTAAGTATGGTAGACACCAGCTTGTTATATAACTATTATGTATTTAAGTATGGTAGACATCAGCTTGTTATATAAGTAGTATGTATTTTAGTATGGTAGACACCAGCTTGTTATATAACTAGTACGTATTTTAGTATGGTAGACACCAGCTTGTTATATAACTAGTATGTATTTTAGTATGGTAGAATCCAGCTTGTTATATAACTATTATGTATTTTAGTATGGTAGACACCAGCTTGTTATATATATATATGTATTTTAGTATGGTAGATGCCAGCTTGTTATAAAACTAGTATATGTATGTTAGAATTGTAGCAACTACAGGGGTGGATCCAGGAATATTTGCAATTTGCAAAGGGGTGGGGGCCAGGTTCCTGAGACAAAGATCAGACCCCCCAGAGCTTGAAAATTTTTGAGAAATACATGGTCTCTATCCTCATTGTGATGTATAAACATACACACAGAGCTTTTTAAAGAGAGAAAATCAACACCCCTGTTTGATGTCAATTTTTATTATGAATTAATAGGATCACATTGTGATTTAATTTTATTGATGCAAAGCATTAATTGTGATATCACATATGTCCTTTCATTATCTCACTCCCATCTCACCATCTGATGGTAAACGATAAAGCACACTACTGTGACACTTTCCTAATAAGAAGAGTTATTTTACAAATTTTTTATATAGCTGAGTAGTGGGGGGTTCGAAGCCCCCCCCCCACCTCTCTCTGGATCTGCCCCTGTTATTGATGTTGTTTATATTCTGCTTTATGTAACTAAGCAATAATCAGGGCCGGATAAGGGTTGCAAAGGGCAGTTTTATACGAATCATAACCATTAAGGTCAAATAAAGGGTACGACTGAAGTATTTGTCCGGGAGGTTATTTCAGAAGGGCCTTGGTTCATTTTTACCTGAAATTGATTGTTCCACAGAAAGCTTTTTACAATTTGCTACCAGATGGCGTCATTAACTGGAGTTCATTGAAAAAGTGACTTAGATCGTTCTTCCCTTGTGCTCTTCAAATACATTTGGTTCAAATACATGTACATTTGGGGACGGCTTTAATATTAGGGCCCTCTGGCCTTTATCCAGCCCTGGCAATGATATATGAATATATATACATGTATACCTCTATCTATGTGCCTCGTTTCATGAATTAATATGATTGCCTTAATTTAGTTTAACCCTTTAGCACCTGGTTCATGTGAATATTGACTACTCCAGTTCCCTAAAATAAAAGGATTAGAGAAAAAGGATTGATATTTACATAGTTATGCAGCTCATATTTGAAACCGTTACTTCCTAAAGCCGCCTAGTAACAAAACTAGTACACGATTCTTTAATAGGTCACAGAACTCTGACGGTTTTAGGGGCTAGAGGGGTCAGTAGTTTCAGATTGTCCAGGTACCCTAAAGGGTTAATAAATAAACAAAGTTATGTAAATATTCCTAAGTAGATCTGATTGCTTTCTTGTGAATTTTTTGGATGTAGGCCCTATATAGGCCTGTAAGGGGTGTGCTGGTGCAAACTAACCGAGCATACAAATATTTGTTTGGACACTTTCTAGTGATTTTTCGAAAGAAATAATTACCATAAAGCCAACTAAATAGGGCAATTGTAACATTAAAATCTATACCAATAATTGTCACTGTTGTTTGTCTGTGCAGGATTGGCGACTACACTAGGGCAGTCCTGAGGCTGAAATTTGGTGACCGTGGGGTAACATAGGCCTTATGGGGATATACAACTTCTGGTATCGGACTATCGAAGCCATGCAACTTCCGGTTCATAGCCATACTAGCGCAACTCTAGGTCATCTGCTTAATACTTCTCTGAAACAGTAGGGAAAGGAAGTCAGGAAGGCTACCAACTCAGTATTTCCTGAACCTTTAATAGAATAATGTCACTATGAAATAATCTGTACCGGTAGTGAAAATATGGACATTTTACCTGATTGTTAAAGTTACATTATGGGAGATAAGATAAAGAGATGGCAGTTCTCACTATAATAGTTAAAAATTAGATAGTGTAAAGATAATTTGCTGAAAATTTCAGTCAAATTGATCCAGTATTAGCCGAGAAAAAAGCGTTTGAAATATTCACATAGCCTCGGTCATCATTACTCAAATCATTAATATAAACAGCATAGTCTCGATTATCCACTTGATTGATTAAATTATCAACGGCCATTAAGCGGCATATAAGAATTCAATCCGCCAACATCGAAGGCTAGCCTTGACATAAAGAGTTTATTATGGTCTGGATATGTTAATTAATGTCTTATTGATTATTTAGATAACATCTTAGGCCTAAAGAAAGACCTGTAATAAGCAGATTTAGCTCTTGCATAATGCTATTTTAAGTGTTAATTAAATGCTTCTTTCACCAGATGTGGACCGTATTTTATGCTCATATATATATTTACAAATGTTTAAAGTTACATTATGGGAGATTAAATAAAGAGCTGGCAGTTCTCACTACAACAGTAAAAGATAGGTTGCCAGGCAACAAAACATGCTCACAACAGCTGAGTCATCTGGGTAGTCAACAAGGGTCGTTGCAATTTTTTCTTTTGTCAGAATCCTCTGAGCCATGGAAAAAGAAACTCTGGTAGGTTGTGATGTTCTTGAAAGATATATGGTCTATTGTGTTTTTTTTGGCATGTATCTGGGTTAACTTGAGGTCGCTTTAATATCTGAGGGGGTTATGCAACAGTGTGTGGGATTTTATACCGGAACACTTTCAGATGTCAACTTAAACGCAGCGAGTGGGCAACAGATCTTGTTGGAAATGAAATGGGGTTTAACATCCTACTGTTCTGCTTCAAACTGGGCTAATGAAGATGGGCATTGGGCAAAATTTCACAGACAGCAGCACTACAGCCTACTCTTATATCAAATTCCAACAGTCATGGGATCTTTTACGTGCACACCAATGTGTCCACAGAACCTTGGTTTTACGTCCCATCCAAATGACTAGACAACTGTCCTTGCAAGGCCCTGCATCAATGACAAGTTGGAATCAAACTGGAAAATCAGGATGAATTATATCTTGTTGGACCTCGGATTCTCAGATCTCACTATACAGGACAAATCACAAATCACAAATAGATTTACAAAATTATACATTTTTATTTATGTTCAATCTACTTTCAATTCTCTAACCCCCACCCCACCCCATTCACACAATAACAATGGTCTAGAGTACATGTTTTCAAAAACACAGATCATCTGAAAGTGATGACTTGCTGACTGAAAAATTAAATGTCATTTCATTTCTTTTATTTTATAAAATCACACACTGTCATCTCATTTTCCACGCCGTAATGTTTTAAGTTTCTTCATCTCTTTGAATAATACATTCTGTTGCACTGAAACAAAAAATGAAATACAATTGAAATGGGGTTTAACGTCCTACTGTTCTGCTCCTAACCTGGACTACTGAAGACGGGCATATGCCATACAATGTGGTATGAGGGGAAAATTTTGCCCAGGCAGCGGCACTACGGCCTACTCTTATATCAAATTTCAACTGCCAATCGATCTTTAACGTGCATGCCAATGTGTATGCGAGACCTCGGTTTTTCGTAACATCTGAAGGACTAGACAGCTGTCCTTGTCAGGCCCTCCGTCCTGCATCACTGACAAGAGGAAACCACACCGGGAAACGTGGATGAACTTTCTCAGCTAATGCAGGGATCGAACACTTGACCTTCAGGCTAGCAAGCCAGCATCTTACCCACTTAGCCACATGATCCCCCAGAATTTGTCAGAAACAAAACAGATATTACAAGAAAATAAGATATACATTTCCTGGATAGACAAAATCCCAACCATTCGTTTTTTATACTTTCGATGGACTACACTACATAAAGATCTGAGAAGTTATAGTATACTGGGAGGTCGTGTCAGGGGTCGTAGGAGTGGCTTTTGACCCTATGATGGGGTTTAACATCCACTTGACATAAGCTAGGTCATTTCGGGACTAACATATAGTTCAATTTAACTTTAATAATTTGCTTGAACGTAAGTGTCTTTAGCAGTGGGAGGAAACCGTGGATGAAAAAAGTTTGATATACTTGCCTATAGGATCAAACATAACGGCTTCTAATTTATCTGCTAGTTTGGGTCGTTTTTTTATGATTTTATGACCTGAACCAGATAAACTCTCCAACACAACCAGAACAAACCTGAAAGGTCACAAATTCATTCTTTTAACAGTTCAATATTACTAACATCAAGAAATGCAACAGATCAATGCAGATGCCTTCCCTCCCCACCCAAGGAGAAGTGATGATGTATGTGATGCCTGAAATTAATGGGGCTACTGCTCCACAATAATTATGATTTTATGAGGGGAAGCTACCGTGGCTCAGGGAGTATGACATTGGCTCGCTAACCTGGAGGTCAGGTGTTCGATCCCTGCATTGGCGAAGGAAATTCATCAGGATTTCCCAGCGTTTCCCCCCTTGTCAATGGATGGGATGGAAAACAGAAATCCTGTGTAGCCTACACATTGGTGTGCACGTAAAAGATTCCTTGACACTGTGACAGTTGGAATTTGATATAAGAGTGTGACACGGCATAGTGCAACTGTCCAACTGTCCTGGCAAATTTCCCTCACACACTGTATGGCGCATACCCTTCTTAATTAGCCCAGTAGGAAGTTCCGATTTTATCTGGGCGGAGGAAACCCATAAAATGTACGATATCACTATCACTCATTATTTTGAGTTTTCACACCAGGTCACTTCAACCATTGGTTGATTTTTTGTTTTTTGACGATTGCCGTAGCCCATTATTTTCAATTAATCGATAATAAAAACGTTTTTTTCTTACTTTCCCGCTGTCTTACTCATGACAACTTGCTACGGTTAGTCTTCTTTAACTTCACGTTCGTTCATTGATGTTTATAAAATTCAGGCACATGCAAAATATTTTTGTCCGGTTATTGTCAAAGGGAGACAAATACCATGAAAACAGACTGGTAGACTATGTTAACCAGTCTTTGAAATGACAAATCGTGAGTCGACCCTAAGTCCAAACCGAATAGTCAGTCGTATAAATCGGTCGATGGCTTATTAAAATTTTGGAATAGTATGTAATCAATATAAGTTAAAGAAGAAACGAACTAATTCCAATATAACGCCAATGGTCGCCGAGTCACGGCGTTTGTTTTGAGCATGAGGTATTTGACATTTTCATGTCCACTCAATAAAAAAACCAGTAATTTTGTTCAGTCTGTTACATAAAATCAGTCAAATAGCTCAGTCGAATAAGTCAGTCGTATAGTTCAGTCGTATAATTCAGTCGTATAAGTCAGTCGTATAGTTCAGTCGTATAACTTAGTCGTATAGTTCAGTCGAATAACTCAGTCGTATAGTTCAGTCGTATAGTTCAGTCGTATAATTCAGTCGTTCATTATTAAGCAGCGGTGGCAGTGGATTAAGATAATATCGTAGCAAATCATGCCCGTAGCCATAGCTGAAGGTGCCGGGGGCATGGGGTAGGGGCCGGGGTCCTTCCCAACAGGTTTCAAGTTCGATTTTACGGGCAAAAGTAGTTTGATAAGTAAGGCATTCGGGCGATATTTAAGCCATAACTGAAAGAGAGGGGAAGGAGGGGGGAGAGAGAGAGGGAGACAGTAATGGGGTTTAGCGTCCACTCGACACACACTAGGTCATTTCGGGACAAACATATGGTTTTTAATTTTATTTCCATAATTCGCTTGTGCGTAGGGGTCTTTAGCAGTGCGGGGAAACCGGAGGACCAGGAGAAAAATCCACAGGGCTGGACAGGCGACCCTTCTCCTTGTCACGTACAGTCGAGGATGCGAAACAACGCCAGGTGACTCAATGACAGGCTTCATGATACAGCGAGCACCTGCAAACCATACGGCCATCCATCCCCGCCCCCACCCCATAACTGAGGGAGTCAGACGCTCGGTAGGGAAGGGGGAGGGGGTTGGGGAGAATCTATCAGTCTTAGGATTAGTCAAATATCTCCGTCGAATAATCAAGTCAAATAATTCAGTCGTATAATCCAGTCGTATGCTTCAGTCGTATACTTCAGTCGTATAATTCAGTGGTATAGTTCAGTGGTATAAGTCAGTCGTATAGTTCAGTCGTATAGTTCAGTCGTATAACTCAGTCGTATAATTCAGTCGTTCAATATTAAGCAGCGGTGGCAGTGGACTAAGATAATATTGTAGCAAATCATGCTCGTAGCCATAGCTGAAGGTGCCGGGGGACATGGGGTAGGGGCCGGGGTCCTTCCCAACGGCTTTCAAGTTCGATTTTACGGGCAAAAGTAGTTTGATAAGTAAGGCATTCGGGCGATATTTAAGCCATAACTGAAAGAGAGAGAAAGAGAGAGAGAGAGAGGGGGGGGGGGAGACAGTAATGGGGTTTAGCGTCCACTCGACACACACTAGGTCATTCCGGGACAAAAATATGGTTTTTAATTTTATTTCCATAATTCGCTTGCGCGTAGGGGTCTTTGGCAGTGGGGAGTACCGGAGGACCCGGAGAAAAAACCACGAGGTTGGACAGGCGACCCTTCTCCTTGTCACGTACAGCCGAGGATGCGAAACCACGCCAGTTGACTCAGTGAGAGGTGACTTGGACAGGCGACCCTTCTCCTTGTCACGTACAGTCGAGGGTGCGAAACAGCGCCAGGTGACTCAATGACAGGCTTCATGATACAGCGAGCACCTACAAACCATACGGCCATCCACCCCCACCCCCACCCCATAACTGAGGGAGCCAGACACTCGGTAGGGAAGGGAGAGGGGGTTGGGGAGGATCTACCAGTCTTAGGATTAGTCAAATAGCTCAGTCGAATAATCAAGTCGAATATTTCAGTCGTATAGTCCAGTCGTATGCTTCAGTCGTATACTTCAGTCGTATAATTCAGTCGTATACTTCAGTCGTATAAGTCAGTCGTATAGTTCAGTCGTATAGTTCAGTCGTATAACTCAGTCGTATAGTTCAGTCGTATAACTCAGTCGTATAGTTCAGTCGTATAATTCAGTCGTTCAATATTAAGCAGCGGTGGCAGTGGACTAAGATAATTTAGTAGCAAATCATGCTCGGAGCCATAGCTGAAAGTGCCGGGGCATGGGGTGCGAGTCGGGGTCCTTCCCAACGGCTTTCAAGTTCGATTTTACGGGCAAAAGCAGTTTGATAAGTAAGGCATTCGGGCGATATTTAAGCCATAACTGAAAGAGAGAGAAAGAGAGAGAGAGAGAGAGAGAGAGAGAGAGAGAGAGAGGGAGACAGTAATGGGGTTTAGCGTCCACTCGACACACACTAGGTCATTTCGAGACAAACATATGGTTTTTAATTATTTTATTTCCATAATTCGCTTGCGCGTAGGGGTCTTTAGCAGTGCGGGGAAACCGGAGGACCCGGAGAACAATCCACAAGGTTTGACAGGCGACCCTTCTCCTTGTCACGTACAACGCCAGGTGACTCAATGACAGGCTTCATGATACAGCGAGCACCTGGAAACCATACGGCCATCCACCCCCGCCCCACCCACCCCATAACTGACGGAGCCAGACGCTCGGTAGGGAAGGGGGAGTGGGTTGTGAAGGATCTATCAGTCTTAGGATTAGTCAAATAGCTCAGTCGAATAATCAAGTCGAATAATTCAGTCGTGTAGTCCAGTCGTATGCTTCAGTCGTATACTTCAGTCGTATAAGTCAGTCGTATAGTTCAGTCGTATAAGTCAGTCGTATAGTTCAGTCGTATAACTCAGTCGTATAGTTCAGTCGTATAATTCAGTCGTATAATTCAGTCGTTCAATATTAAGCAGCGGTGGCAGTGGACTAAGATAATATTGTAACAAATCATGCTCGTAGCCATAGCTGAAGGTGCCGGGGGCATGGGGTAGGGGCCGGGGGCATGGGGTAGGGGCCGGGGTCCTTCCCAACGGGTTTCAAGTTCGATTTTAGGGGCAAAAGTAGTTTGATAAGTAAGGCATTCGGACGATATTTAAGCCATAACTGAAAGAGAGAGAAAGAAAGAAACCGGACGACTGGACTATACGACTGGACTACACGACTGAATTATTCGACCGGATTATTCGACTGTGCTATTTGACTAATTTTAAGACTGATATATCCTCCCCAACCCCCTCACCCTTCCCTACCGAGCGTCTGGCTCCCTCAGTTATGGGGTGGGGGTAGGGGTGGATGGCCGTATGGTTTGTAGGTGCTCGCTGTATCATGAAGCCTGTCATTGAGTCACCTGGCGTTGTTTCGCATCCTCGACTGTACGTGACAAGGAGAAGGGTCGCCTGTCCAACTTTGTGGATTTTTCTCCGGGACTTCCAGTTTCCCCGCACTGCTAAAGACCCCTACGCACAAGCGAATTATGGAAATAAAATTAAAAACCATATGTTTGTCCCGAAATGACCTAGTGTGTGTCAAGTGGACGCTAAACCTCATTAATGTCTCCCTCTCTCTCTCTTTCTCTCTCTTTCAGTTATGGCTTAAATATCGCCCGAATGCATGGCTTACTTATCAAACTACTTTTACCCGTAAAATCGAACTTGAAACTCGTTGGGAAGGACCCCGGCCCTACCCCATGCCCCGGCACCTTCAGCTATGGCTACGGGCATGATTTGCTACAATATTATCTTAGTCCACTGCCACCGCTGCTTAATATTGAACGACTGAATTATACGACTGAACTAGACGACTGAATTATACGACTGAACTATACGACTGAGTTATACGACTGAACTATACGACTGAACTATACGACTGAGTTATACGACTGAGTTATACGACTGAACTATACGACTGACTTATACGACTGAAGTATACGACTGAATTATACGACTGAACTATGCGACTGGATTATTTGACTAAGCTATTTGACTGATGTTAAGAATGATAAGACCTTCCCCACCCCCACCCTCTTCCCTACCGAGCGTCTGACTCTTTCAGTAATGGGGTGGGGTGGATGGCTGAATTGTTTGCAGGTGCTCGCTGTATCATGAAGCCTGTCATTGAGTCAACTGGCGTGGTTTCCCATCCTCGGCTGTACGTGACAAGGAGAAGGGTCACATGTCCAACCTCGTGGATTTTTCTCCGGGTCCTCGGCTGTACGTGACAAGCAGAAGGGTCGCCTGTCCAACCTCGTGGATTTTTCTCCAGGTCCTCTGGTTTCCTGCCACAGCTAAAGACCCCTACGCGCAAAAGAATTATTGAAATAAAAATAAAAACCATATGTTAGTCCCGAAACGACCTAGTTTGTGTCGTGTGGACGGTACAGCCCCCCCCCCCTTCTCTCTCACTTTATCTTTCAGTTATGGCTTAGCTATGGCCTGAATACCTAACATATCAAGCTAATTTTGCCCGTAAAATCGAACTTGAAAGCAGTTGGGAAGGCCCCCGACTCGTACCCCATGCCCCGGCACTTTCAGCTATGGCTACGAGCATGATTTGCTACTATATTATCTTAGTCCACTGCCACCAATGCTTAATATTGAACGACTGAATTATACGACTGAACTATACGACTGAATTATGCGACTGAACTATACGACTGAGTTATACGACTGAACTATACGACTGAACTATACGACTGAGTTATACGACTGAACTATACGACTGAAGTATACGACTGAATTATACGACTGAATCATTCGACTGAAGCATACGACTGGACTATACGACTGAATTATTCGACTGGATTATTCGACTGAGCTATTTGACTAATCTTAAGACTGATAGATCCTCCCCACCCCACCCCCTCCCTACCGAGCGTCTGGCTCCCTCAGGTATGGGGTGGGGGTGGGGGTGGATGGCCGTATGGTTTGCAGGTGCTCGCTGGATCATGAAGCCTGTCATTGAGTCACCTGGCGTTGTTTCGCATCCTCGTCTGTACGTGACAAGGAGAAGGGTCGCCTGTCCAACCATTTTTCTCCGGGTCCTCCGGTTTCCCCGCACTGCTAAAGACCCCTACGCGCAAGCGAATTATGGAAATAAAATTAAAAACCATATGTTCGTCCCGAAATGACCTAGTGTGTGTCGAGTAGACGCTAAACCCCATTACTGTGTCCCTCTCTCTCTCCCTCTATCTCTCTCTTTCTCTCTCTTTCAGTTATGGCTTAAATATCGCCCGAATGCCTTAGTTATCAAACTACTTTTGCCCGTAAAATCGAACTTGAAACCTGTTGGGAAGGACCCCGGTCCCTACCCCATGCCACGGCACCTTCAGCTATGGCTACGAGCATGATTTGCTACAATATTTTCTTAGTCCACTGCCACCGCTGCTTAATATTGAACGACTGAACTATACGACTAACTTATACGACTGAAGTATACGACTGAATTATACGACTGAACTATGCGACTGGATTATTTGACTGAGCTATTTGACTGATGTTAAGAATGGTAAGACCTTCCATACCCCCACCCTCTTCCCTACCGAGCGTCTGACTCCTTCAGTAATGGGGTGGGGTGGATGGCTGAATTGTTTGCAGGTGCTCGCTGTATCATGAAGCCTGTCATTGAGTCAACTGGTGTGGTTTCGCATCCTCGGCTGTACGTGACAAGGAGAAGGGTCACCTGTCCAACCTCGTGGATTTTTCTCCGGGTGACTCGGCTGTACGTGACAAGCAGAAGGGTCGCCTGTCCAACCTCTTGGATTTTTCTCCTCCGGTTTCCTCCCACGGCTAAAGACCCCTACGCGCAAACGAATTATTGAAATAAAAATAAAAACGACATGTTAGTCCCGAAACGACCTTGTTTGCGTCGAGTGGACGTTACCCCTCCAACCTCCTTCTCTCCCACTTTCTCTGTCAGTTATGGCTTAGCTATGGCCTGAATACCTTACATATCAAGCTACTTTTGCCCGTAAAATCGAACTTGAACGAAGTTGGGAAGGCCCTTGGCTCCTACCCCATGCCCCGCACTTTCAGCTATGGCTACGAGCATGATTTGCTACTATATTATCTTAGTCCACTGTCAACAATGCTTAATATTGAACAACTGAATCATACGACTGAACTATACGACTGAACTATACGACTGATTTATACGACTGAACTATACGACTGAGTTATACGACTGAACTATACGACTGACTTATACGACTGAAGTATACGACTGAATTATACGACTGAACTATGCGACTGGATTATTTGACTGAGCTATTTGACTGATGTTAAGAATGATAAGACCTTCCCCACCCCCACCCTCTTCCCTACCGAGCGTCTGACTCCTTCAGTAATGTGGTGGGGTGGATGGCTGAATTGTTTGCAGGTGCTCGCTGTATCATGAAGCCTGTCATTGAGTCAACTGGTGTGGTTTCGCATCCTCGGCTGTACGTGACAAGGAGAAGGGTCACCTGTGCAAACTCGTGGATTTTTCTACGGGTATTCGGCTGTACGTGACAAGGAGAAGGGTCGCCTGTCCAACCTCGTGGATTTTTCTCCGGGTCCTCCGGTTTCCTGCCACAGCTAAAGACCCCTACGCGCAAACGAATTATTGAAATAAAAATAAAAACCATATGTTAGTCCCGAAACGACCTAGTTTGTGTCGTGTGGACGGTACCCCCCCCCCCCCCCCCCACTTTCTCTCTCATTTTATCTTTCAGTTATGGCTTAGCTATGGCCTGAATACCTTACATATCAAGCTAATTTTGCCCGTAAAATGGAACTTGAAAACAGTTGGGAAGGCCCCCGACTCGTACCCCATGCCCCGGCACTTTCAGCTATGGCTACGAGCATGATTTGCTACTATATTATTTTAGTCCATTACCACCAATGCTTAATATTGAACGACTGAATTATACGACTGAACTATACGACTGAATTATGCGACTGAACTATACGACTGACTTATACGACTGAACTATACGACTGAACTATACGACTGAGTTATACGACTGAACTATACGACTGAACTATACGACTGAATTATACGACTGAACTATATGACTGAATTATTCGACTGGATTATTCGACTGAGTTATTTGACTGAGTTATTTGACTGATATAAAGAATGATAAGACCTTCCCCACCCCACCCTCTTCCATACTGAGCTTCTGGCTCCTTCAGTTATGGGGTGGGGGTGGGGATGGCCGAATGGTTTGCAGGTGCTCCCTGTATCATGAAGCCTGTCATTGAGTCAACTGGCGTGGTTTCGCATCCTCGGCTGTACGTGACAAGGAGAAGGGTCGCCTGTCCAACCTCGTGGATTTTTCTCCGGGTCCTCCCACTGCTAAAGACCCCTCCGCGCAATCGAATTATTAAAATAAAATTAAAATCTTATGTTAGTCCCGAAATTACCTAGTTTATGTCGAGTGGACGTTAAACCCCATTCCTGTCCCTCCCTATCTCTATTCTCTCTCTCTCTCTCTTTCGGTTATGGCTTAAATATCGCCCGAATACCTTACGTAAAATCAAACTTGAAATTAGTTGGGAAAGCCCCCGTCCCCAACCTCATGCCCCCGACCCCTACCTTATGCCCAGGCACCTTCAGCTATGGATACGAGCATGATTTGCTACTATATTATCTTAGTCAACTACACTAAATATTGAACGACTGAATTATACGACTGAACTATACGACTGAATTATACGACTGAACTATACGACTGAATTATACGACTGAACTATACGACTGACTTATACGACTGAAGTATACGACTGAGTTATACGACTGAAGTATACGACTGAATTATTCGACTGGATTATTTGACTGAGCTATTTGACTGATGTTTAGAATGATAAGACCTTCCCCACCCTTTCCCCTTCCCTACCGAGCGTCTGACTCCTTCAGTAATGGGGGTGGGGTGGATGGCCGAACGGTTTGCATGGGACACAGACCAAACACTAGCTGTTTCTCGCACGGCCATTGTTTATGTTTATGTTTTCAGTCGATGACATCAGTCGTTGACCTTTAACCCAAAGTTGATGTCCTTACTCGCTAAGAGAGGTCAACAGGTTGTTTAGGGGATTGATATTGAAGAAAAATCTCAATAAAGTTTTGATTTCAACTGTCAGATTTGAACTTTGGGGTAAAATAAACAAAATAGACAAAAACGATTTCAGGAAATTTGAGTTAGTGCGTTTTTTATTTACGTCAAACAAACTATTCCCAAATTTTAACCCAACCATCGACCGAATTTGCTGACTGGCTATTCTTGTGGTACTTAGGGGTAATTGCAAATCGTTGAAAGCATAGATATCCTAATCGATCAATACATTTTGCACTAGCTACTGGTCAATAATCTAATGATAATTTTCGTCACAATAATGGTTCATACACGCCAATGTGTAGGTCAACATAGGACCTTAATTTTCTGTCCCAGCCAAACGACTAGACACTTTTCCTTGTCAAGCTCTCCATGCCAGGTTGCACCGCTGACAGTGGGAAACTACAACGGAAAATCCTAAAGAAGTTTCTTGGGCAACACTGGAGGCAAACATGAGACTCAGCGTGCCAGCGCCTTACAAACTCAGCCACATCGGCTCCGTGTTGGCACAAGCAGGTTATATGGACACATCATGACATATTTGCTATTGTCCAGCCAACGTAGTTGTATAAATAAAGAGAAAGAGAGAGACAGAGAAATGGGGTTTAAAATTCACTCAACGCGAACTAGGTAATTTTGGGACTAATATATGGTTCAATTTTATTTTAATAATTCGCTTGAGCGTAGAGTTCTTTAGCAGTGGGGGGAAACAGGAGGGCCTTGTGATGACCCATAAGGTTTGACAGGCGACCCTACTCTGTGTCATAAAAGCAGGGAATCAAAATCACACTTGACTCAATGACAGACCTTATGATACAAAGCGCACTTGTTAACCCTTAGAAAATCCACAAGGTTACAAAGATATGTTACCCTTTTTGGGGAGTTAAACGAATGAACACCATTATCAGGTATTTAATTCTTTATTTTTAGTGAAACCAAGTTTCAGTTTTGTCAACAAATGTTTAAAGTATAATGTAAAACCTTTAATATAAAAAAAATAATCTTACAAAATCCTTTCAATCAAATTTAGAAATTAATAAACAAGTTATTATTGTATAGTGTCTACTGCACTATAAATGTGTAATGAAAACAACAAAATGAAACCTGAAATCGATAAACAAAACATTTAGTGGAGAACTTGGCACCCTTCACATGCTTTAACCCTTTGAACACTGACTTTACATGGGGTGTTGCACGTCCCTCCCTGGATTTACAGGACGTCATATTAATTATGACGTCAAAGTAATGGGAGCTTGAACACGCCCCAAGCCGCAAAACCGACATTTCGGGTATATGCGATACAACGTCAAGCCGGTTTTGCGGCATTTCGGGTTCTAAGGGTTAAAATTAGAAATCTGAAAGATGCAGGCCTGGAAATAACAGTTTTAGATGAAATAGTACCTGACATTTTCAACTTAGTGCAGGACATGTATTAATAATATCAATAAAAAAGACAAATCAGCGCGGGACAAAATGACAGACACAAGTGGATTTGTGCCTGACAAAACCTGAATCTGTGCCTGACATTGTCAGTGACATGTGCCTTATTTCCGGGCTTGATGAAGAAGTAACTCAGTACGACACATTCATTTAGAATTTGCGATCTGAACATTTAGAAATTTAATAAATCCCTAGCAGTTAGCAAATATTGTTCATGATCGCAAGCATTAAAGAAAGAGAGAGAAATGGGGTTTAATGTCTACTCGACACAAACTAGGTCATTTTGGGACTAACACATGGTTTAATTTTATTTCAATTAATCGCTTGCGTGTAGGTGTCCCTATCCGTGTGTGTGTGTGTGGGGGGGAACCGGAGTACCTGGAGAAAACCCACGAGGTTGGACAGGCGACCCAACTTCTTGTCACGTACAACCGGGGATTTGAAACCACGCCAGTTGACTCAATGGCCGGCCGTATGATACAGCGTGCGCACGCTAAACATTCGGCCACCCAATCCCCTTCGCAAGCATTGAAAGTCAACGCTTCAAATTTTGAAAATAACTCTGACGGTAGGGTGTTCACAACAGAGAGAGAGAGAGAGAGATGGGGTTTGACTAACATATGGTTTAATTTTATTTACATAAATATACGGGTATAAATGAGTATATAAAAAGTATTTTGATTATAACGGTAAAAAGTCAACAATACAGTTATAAACAAAAAAAACCCCTTCAAAACATAAAGACATGGTTATTTTCCCACGACAAATATATGACAATTCAAATAGTTTCAAAATAATCTATATTCTTAAATTCTGATTTATGATGAATTGCACGTATATATTTACTTAAAGGGGTATTGCTGGAGATTAGATAAAGAGCTGACAGTTCTCACTATAATAGTTAAAAAATTGATAATAAAAACAGAATCTACAAGCATCAATCAACGTTACTATTATCATAAATAATGTCTCAATTGTCTATTTTTATGTTACATCTATCACCAAACGTATTGAAATGCACACGATGGCATCAAGAGTTGATTATGGTCTCGATGCCTGTTATAGGCAGATTTAGCTCTTGCATAAAGAGAAAACATCCACGGGAGGGACAGTTTAATGTCCACTCGGCACAAACTAAGTAATTTCGGGACTAACATATGGTTCAATTTGATTTCAATAACTTCCTTTTCCCTATCTATTTTTTGACTATTATAGCGAGAATTGTCAACTTTTTATCTAATCTTACATGCTTTTAATAAGAATATATGAAGAAATAGCTTATTGCTGAACAGAAAATGTTCGTAACAAACTCATATTAGTCAAAGGTATTGATGTATTTTTGTTTTCTAAGTCTTGGCTAATCAAATTGCATATCTCTACTAAGCCAGAATAATCAAAACATTCACATAACAGACAGTTGACAGCAGCTTAGCTTGAACTGAGGCATTTACCTAACGGAAAACTACACCAATTTTGAATATTCTAGCTGAAGTAGGAAAATAACTGTGTCCCAAAAAGAGAGACACCAACATTGCCCTTTAAAACCCACATATTTTTTTGAATGGCAGGAGACAAGAAGCAAAATAAGCATAGGCTTATCAAGGGAAGAGAGGCAACACACACACGTTATTTCCAATACCTGGCCCCAAGTTAACAAAGTATTCTTAGACTTAAGTTCAGAATTTACTCAACTTGCAATCACTGTTTCTGAGAAATATCTTTTATCCAGAAACACAAAAGTTTCTTATTTATGTATTTGATACATTAAAACAACAAAAGTTTTATAAAGGGCTATATTTAAGTTAAAATAAGGCAAAAAATAAATTTTGAGTAAATTCTTAGAATGCTTTGTGAACTCGAGGCCAGATTAACCATGGTGCAACTGAACAAGGACCAACAAAAAGAGGCTCAACAATAAATGACAACAAAATGTGTATACAAAAATATTAATAACAATTTATTAGTAATATTATTGCAATATTGATGATGTTAATGGTAGATTTTATATTGTTTTATTTTTAATTACATATAGGGGCACCATGATCTTGCTTACGGTCTCTTAGGTCTTGAAGTGGTCCAGAATCTGACATTAAATGAATTACATTGGTATTCTTTTAACACCTAGAAATGGACACGTATAATAATGTAATATGAATGTACATGTATATAAACTAATTTACATTCAATCATTTCTGTTTTTACTCAGATTTCTAATCAGTCCCACTTGAATGGAAGTCTTTGGTGCCTGATTATTCCAGTTTACACCGATAGTATTATATTGTGGGGTAATGCTTAGCTAATAGTTCATCTAGCATTCTGACATGTGATTTATGTGCCTTTTTTAAAATTTTCATGGATATCAGAAGCCCATCTTTTCATAGTAAGATAATAAACATCAATATTGATTTTTAATTGACCAAAAAGTCGTGTTTTCAATGTCGAAGAGTGTGGATGATATCGAGTTCTCCACACGCAAACAAAGTATGCTAGGTTTTATTATTATTTGGAAGATCACTGTTGATGAATACTGTTTTTATTATGTGTGGATTATATGACCCATAATGCTGGTTTGACATTAGACAACTGATATATGTGTGAAATAGCTTTATTTAGTATCCGGTTCCACCAAAGTGATATCGCAGACAAGCTACTCATATTAAAACAGTCCACTGAAATAAGTCAGTTAAACTCATACACTCAACAGAAAAGCTTGTGAATAGAATCAACTAACACATACAGTACCGGATCTAAGGGGGACAAAGAGGGACAAATATCCCGGGCCCCCCCCAATTCTGGGTCACCTAAAATAATTTCACTAAAATAATTGAAAACATCGTAAGAGAAAGAGTCTGTATAAAATACTCAGATTGTCAACGAATTTTAAACTTCAATGAAATCGCTGCCTAAATTGTCTCAGATGCGCTGAAATGAATCCTAATTTTACAAAAGATAGGTTGCCAGGCAACGAAACATACGCCCACAGCAGCTAAATCGTCCGGGCAGTCAACAAGGGTTGTCACGTAATTTTACTTTTTTTCGGGAATGAAACGTTTGTAATACACTAAAATCTGATTACGAGTAACAACTCATTATGTAATTGTCAGAAAATCATTAGAATTTGCTTGCTTTTTAAAAAGTTTTGCCCCACGCTAACAATTAGTATACGAATCATTTAATATCATGGATTTAGCTGTTGCTGTTCAGTTATCAAAATTCATTGAAAATCAAAATACTTATTCGCTTCAACACCTTAAACTCTGTGTATAAATCTGAAGTCAATCGGATGATAAGTTTGGCCTCTATAGTGTCACAAGGTTTTTTGAAGTGATCAAGGGAGTTAACTCTGGAAGTAATTATTTGAAATCGCTGAAAATTAATAGGCTTCTTCATCTCATGACCTTAAACATATATAAATTTAAAGTCAATCGGATATTAACTTTGGCCTCTAGAGCGTCTACAAGATTTTTTGAAGTGATCAAGGGCCATAACTCTGGCACTAATTATTGGAAATTGCTGAAAATCAATAGGCTTCTTCGTCTTATGACCTTAAACGCTGTGTATCAATTTAAAGTCAATCAGATATTAACTTTGGCCTCTAGAGCGTCCACAAGATTTTTTGAAGTGATCAAGGGCCATAACTCTGGCACTAATTATTGGAAATTGCTGAAAATCAATAGGCTTCTTCGTCTTATGACCTCAAACACTGTGTATAAATTTAAAGTCAATCGGATATTAACTTTGGCCGCTAGAGCGTCCACAAGATTTTTTGAAGTGATCAAGGGCCATAACTCTGGTAGCTATTATCGGAAATTGCTGAAAAACACTAGGCTTCTTCGTCTTATGACCTCAAACACTGTGTATAAATTTAAAGTCAATCGGATATTAACTTTGGCCGCTAGAGCGTCCACAAGATTTTTTGAAGTGATCAAGGGCCATAACTCTGGTAGCTATTATCGGAAATTGCTGAAAAACACTAGGCTTCTTCGTCTCATGACCTTCAACACTGTGTATAAATTTAAAGTCAATCGGATATTAACTTTGGCCTCTAGAGCGTCCACAAGATTTTTTGAAGTGATCAAGGGCCATAACTCTGGTAGTTATTATCGGAAATCACTGAAAAACAATAGGCTTCTTCGTCTCATGACCTTAAACACTGTGTATAAATTTAAAGTCAATCGGATATTAACTTTAGCCTCTAGAGCGTCCACAAGCAATTGTGGACGCCGGACCGACGGACCGACAGACCGACGGACCGACGGACGGACGGACGGACGGACGGACGGGATGACGACAATATACGACCACATTTCAATGTGGGCGTATAAAAATTCCTGGAGGAAAACACCCCAGGCACTCGAGGGGGCAGAATACATACTAGTACGATCCGAGGTCAGTACGGACAATTTGAACAAACAACAATGGGGCCCCCACACAGTTGGTATGTCCCCCCCCCCCGGTTAATCCGGCACTGAACACACATCTCTGGAATATTATACAATGTCATTTTATTCATGAAATATGAGGAAGACAACATAATCCCCAATCGTTTCGTTTTTACAGTAGTTCAAAATTTTGTTTTACTTGTCTTTACTTCACTAGGATCTTGCAGAGTTGTTATCATTAAAATGTTCTTTTAATGATGTGTGGGATTAGCTAATGAAACGGCGAGCTTTAGGTGTTTTGCACGAAACTGTGGGTAATCTACTAGTAACATTAATGCTGATTGGTCAAAAGGCACTCGTATGACCTGACGTGAACTCCAAGTATAACTTGTCAGATCTTCATCAAAGATATAAAAAAAATGAAACTAAATATAGATCTGTATTTTAATCAGGCCCCGAGTTCACAAAGCATTCTCGGTCCCACAAATTTAAATACTGTTAAGAAATAGTCTGATGTTTAATAAAATGTGTATGTATATATTATTATAAGATACTACTAATTGATGTTAAATCTAAATTGTTTGAAGTGACATGAATGTATGAATATAATGAAAATGTAAAATGAAATTTAATGAATTCTTGTAACCTGATGGTTTTCGTGAATAAAGATCATTATTATTATATAAGAATTTACTCAACTTTCAATCACTGTTTATGAGAAATATCTTTGATGCAGAAACACAAAACTTTGCACATAGTTTCTTATTCGTGTATGTGACATATTAAAACAACAAAATTGTTATAACGGGCTATATTTTAGTTAAAATAGGGATAACAATTTTGAGTAAATTCTCAACTTAAGTCTTAGAATGCTTTGTGAACTCGGGGCCAGATTGCATAACACCTAAATCTAGCCTAAAGTAAACTTAAAAAACTTCACTTTCAGGTATTTTCTCTTGAAAAAGAGAAAGAGAGAGAAATGGGGTTTAACATCCACTCGACACAAACTAGGTCATTTCGGGACTAACATATGGTTTAATTTTATTTCAATATTTCGCTTGCGCGTAGGGGTCTTTAGCAGTGGGAGGAAACCGGAGTACCCGGAGAAAACCCACGAGGTTGGACAGGCGACCCTACTCCTTGCCACGTACAACCGGGGATTCAAAACCACGCCAGTTGACCCAACCCCCCATTTTCTCTCGAAAATGTAGTCTATTTTCACATAAAAAAACAAAACATGCATAACAAAAAAATATTACAAACAAACAAAATACATGCATAGTTAATTTTTGTCGCATATTTTTACTTTTTTTTGGAAATGAAACATTTGTAATACACTAAAATCTGAGTAACAACTCATTATGTAATTATCTGAAAATCATTAGAATTTGTTTGCTTTTTATAAGGTTTTGCCCCAAGCTAACAATTAGTATAGGAAACATTTAACATCATGGATTTAGCTGTTCAGTTATCAAAATTCATTGAAAATCAAATTACTTGTTCGTTTCAACACCTTAAACTCTGTGTATCAATCTGAAGTCAATTGGATGATACGTTTGGCATCTACAGCGTCACAAGGTTTTTTGAAGTGATCAAGGGAGATAACTCTGGAAGTAATTATTTGAAATCGATGAAAATCAGTAGGCTTCTTCGTCTCCGGACCTTAAACAGTGTGTGTAAATTTAAAGTCAATCGGTTATTAACTTTGGCCTCTAGAGCGTCCACTGGATTTTTTGATGTGATTAAGGGCCATAACTCTGGCACTAATTATCGGAAATTGATGCAAATCAATAGGCTTCTTCGTCTTATGACCTTAAACAATGTGTATAAATTAAAGTCAATCGGATATTAACTTTGGCTTTTAGAGCGTCCAAAAGATTTTTTGAAGTGATCAAGGGCCATAACTCTGGCACTAATTATCGGAAATCGCTGAAAATAAATAGACTTCTTCGTCTTATGACCTTAAACACTGAGTATAAATTTACAGTCAATCGAATATTAACTTTGCCTTTTAGACTAGAGCGTTCACAAGATTTTTTGAAGTGATCAAGGGCCATAACTCTGGCACTAATTATCGGAAATCGCTGAAAATCAATAGGCTTCTTCGTCTTATGACCTTTAACACTGTGTATAAATTTAAAGTCAATCGGATATTAACTTTGGCTTTTAGAGCGTCCACAAGATTTTTTGAAGTGATCAAGGGCCATAACTCTGGCACTAATTATCGGAAATCACTGAAAATCAATAGGCTTCTTCGTCGTATGACCTTAAACACTGTGTATAAATTTAAAGCCAATCGGATATTAACTTTCGCCTCTAGAGCGTCCACAAGATTTTTTGAAGTCGTCAAGGGCCATAACTCTGGTAGTTATTATCGGAAATCGCTGAAAACAATAGACTTCTTCCTCTCATGACCTTAAACACTGTGTATAAATTTAAAGTCAATCGGATATTAACTTTAGCCTCTAGAGCGTCCACAAGCAATTGTGGACGCCGGACCGACGGACGGGGGCGACGACAATATACGACCACATTTCAATGTGGGCGTATAAAAACAAAACAAAACATACATGTATATACAAATAAACAAAATAATACAAAGGAATAGTTAAGTTACAATATACAGATAAAAAGTGAAGCATTTAAATTATTGTTCAAAAGTTTGGGTAAAAAAAACTCTATTTCTCTAGTCTCTTAAAGGGACAATAACATTTTCGCTGGCTTGGTAGCTCCAGAAAATAAATAATTGCCTTGTTCTAAGTACTAGATGTTTAAGTGTCCTACCTGTTGTTTAACTTATCCATTACATCCTATTTTACTTGTCCAGCGGATTCGAAAATATTTGAAAAGGTTTTCAAATCATTTAGTTGAATTTTTCCTATTTTTTTAATTAGGTGTGTTACGATGAAATTTGTATCATCTATTAACTGGAATATTGTAAAGTAATACAATTTGTTGACCAGAATAAAGATTGGGACATATTATTCAGTTACAACAAGAGTGGTATTGAGCCTTTAAGTTGAGAACAAATGCAACATCATTAGCTATGATTATACAAAAACTTAAGGGTACTCAGTGAAAATTCTTTGTTATTGTTAGGATCACAGTGAAAATTCTTGGTTATTGATGATTCGTTTTATGAAAACACACCGTTTCTCAGGGTAATAAATCAATTCGAGGTTTTTTTTGTGACATTTACAGGCTATTGAATGCTGTATGGTCTACCGGTACGCACATCTGGAAGCACATATTTATCGAAGACCCAATTTATAGAATAAAATATCAAATGAGTTGATTAATAACATTATATAGTCAATATCATTTTTTTTATCAAAATTAAATGTTAATAAAATATAAAAATAATTAACGTAAATAATGATATACAGTTAACATAACAAAGAAATCTACATCCCTATATTGAAGCGAGAATTTCATATTTTCTAAGAAAGTCAAAACATAATTATTTCTATGTCTTTTGCTCAATATTACGCGATCATATGCATTATTTCCCACACTTAATATCATTCACACCGGAAATAATAACACAATTACCCTTCTTGTTTTTCTATCCCCCCCCCCCCCATGCAATAGCTATCTTCAAATTTCTCAATTGGCAAAAGGATTATTCTTTAACAAGGTAAGAATGTTTATAGATACCATCTATTTTAAGGCTTTATTTTCATACATTTCAAAAATATAACTTAAAAATATGAAATTCTCGCTTTAATAGGACTTATGGAAGACTAAATAAACTTTAGTTTTAATATAACATAACAACACATACCAGTCTGCTTTAATTTCTTTAAATGAAATAAAAAGGGGTTTAACGTCCTACTGTTCTGCTCCAAACTGGGCTAATAAAGACGAACGTATGCTATGCAGTGTGCTATGAGGGAAATTTTGCCTGAATAGTGGCACCATGACATGCTCTATTATCAAATTCCAACTGTCAAGGGTTCTTTTACGTGCACGCAAATGTGTACACGGGACCTCAGTTTTTCGTCACATCCGAATGACTACACCTTGTCACTTGCCAGGACCTCCATCCTACACTATTGACAAGGGAGAGTACCGGAAAATCCCAACGAACTTTCTCAGCCAAAGCAGGGATTGAACACGCTCAATTTCATTTAAAGGCCTTAGATATTTACAGACAAAATAGCTAATGGTATATACATGTATATATTATAGTAAAACTACACGTCAATGTATATATATATATATATTTGTTGGTATCAATATCTCAATATATATATATATATCAGATCATTATCATTAATATCTGACGAGAATACAATCGGATTAAAATACGGATCGAATTTTGTTGAAATCTATCAAGTGATTTGGGTGAATATCTATAAAATAGACAGAAATGAGTTTAACTGGCTAAAAAAGAAAGTTATCATATACTTTCATAATGAAATGATAGGTTGCCAGGCAAGAAACATATGCCCAATAGATAGAAATGAACCTAACCGGCTAAATAAGAAAGTTATATACTTTCATAATGAAACGATAGGTTGCCAGGCAACGAAACATGTCCACAGCAGGTATGTCATCCAGGCAGTTAACAAGGGTTGTTGCATATTTTTCCATTGTCAGTAATGAAAACATTTTACCACAAGAAATCTGATTACGAGTAATAACCCATTAAGTAATTATCAGAAATTATTAGAATTTGTTTTGATTGTCAATTCATATTAACTGCAAGATATTTTGAAGTGATCAAGGGCCATAACTCTGGCAGTAACAATCGAAAACATTGAAAATCAACAGGTTTCTTCGTCTCATGACTTTAAACACTATGTATTAATTCAAAGTCAGTTGGATAGGAACTGTAGCCTCTAGAGCAAACACAATGATTTTTCAAAGTGTTCAAGGGACAGAACTCTGGCATTAATTATCGGAAATTGTTGAAAATCAATAGACTTCTTTCTGTCATGACCCTTAAACAGATGGATGGACTGGAGCGACGACAATATACGACCAAGTTTCAATGTGGGCATATAAAAATCAAAACATAGGAGGAGACATTGATATGACAAAAAATTATCAGAAATGTTTAAGTATTACAAGTATCAATTGTTACATAATCCATATCATTTAAACATTTTATTAGGAAGGCCTTGATTTTGTTTTTTTGCTAATTCTGCAATGGTTACATATTCAGAGGTATTGGATATTAGCGGATTTTGATTGTTTTCTTCGTTGACATTATGAGTACCGGATACAGAATTTGTCATTTGTGGAAGATTTTGTTGAGTTACGTTATTAGTGGTCATTACCATTCCAAATGGTGAACCGTTCATCCCATCAGGGGTGACGTTACCTCTTAAAAAATTATTATTAATATCGTCTAGTGTTTGAGCAATTTCCTCATCGTTAATTTCATCTAATGTGTTATAATTGAGGTTATCCCCATTCGCAAGGGTAACTTTTTTGTAGCCTGATTCTATACTATCCTCACTTGAATCAGATTTTAAACGTTTCTCTTCATCTGGGGATTTTAAGAAATTTTGATTTAGGTTCGAATCATTGGCAGACGGACCGCCATTATCTGGCGCGGGATTCTCCATTTTCTTTTGCACTTCTTCCTGTGTATAGTAACCATCATTGGATTTTTTAAATGACGGAGCAATTGGTATTCGTCCACTTAACTCTTGAACATGATTTTCACAATTTGTCGACAGTTTTTGATCACCCGAAGCCTGATTATCAATACTATCGTCATCTGGCGCGGGATTCTCCCTTTTCTTTTGCACTTCTTCCGGTGTGTAGTAACCATCATTGGATTTTTTAAATGACGGAGCAATTGGTATTTGTCCACTTAACTCTTGAACATGATTTTCACAATTTGTCGACAGTTTTTGATCACCCGAAGCCTGATTATCAATACTATCGTCATTGTCTCCCGAATTCTTCATGGCTACTTTATTATAATCCAGATCGGACCTACTGGATGCATCGAGATGGGACTTTATCTCAGGAGCTGGAGAAACTGGGCCAGGTTTTCTTTGGATTTCTTCAGTTGAAATATAACCATTGTTTTTAATTCCACTTAACCGACCATTCTGAATACTATGGGTTTTATCCATTGGTGTGATTTCATTTTCAAGTGTAACTACGGGTGATAACATCGGATCAACGCCCACTTGTCCAACTACAATATTATTTTCTGTACCATCATCAGTTTCACCTGAGCTTTGAAATGCTATTTTGTGATAATCCATCTCCGTTGTGCCGTCAGATTTACTACTACCAGTACTACCTGGTAATTTCATATTTTCATTATTCAAATTTTTTTCTGCCTTTTCGACATCCTCATTTGGAGAACCAGCAGATAAAGTATTATCATTTGAGTTTTTCGGTGTAAAATCTCCCGCTGATGAAATAAAGTTGTGGTCCTGAAGATAAACAAAATGTAGATAAAAATAAGTTCTCACAGAGAGAGAGAGAGAGATAGAGGGATGGGGTTTAACGGCCATTCGACACAAACTAGGTCATTTCGGGATTAACATATGGTTTATTTTCATTTCATTAGTGGGAGGAAACCGGAAGACCTGGATAAAACCCATGAGGTTGGACAGACGACCCTACTCCTTGGCATGTACAACCGAGATTCGAAACCATGCTAGTTGACTCAATGACAGGCTTTATGATGCAGCGCATACGTGCTACCAATTCGGCCATCAAACCACCCCCAATTTATCGCATGTTATGATATAATTTACCACCGGTATAATACCCAGCCAGACCGTGCTGCCATGAGCGTGCGACGACCAGAAAATACACAGGGTTGTCCCCGAACGTGAACCCACATTGGCATGCCCATAAATTTGATATAAGAGTAGGTCTAGTGCTGTTGTCCGAGCAATATCTCCCACACAACACACTGTATGGCGTATCCCCGTCCTCATTAGCCCTGTCTGGAGCAGAACAGTAGGACGTTAAACCTCATTTCATTTCATTTCTTCACAAATTTATTAAATTAGCAAGTTGAAAAAGAGTAGGCCTAAAAGGTATAGGTCAGTGCCGCTGCCCGGGCCAAATTTCCCTTAAAGCACACTGTATGGTGTATGCCCATCTTCATTAGCCCAGTTAGGAGCAGAACAGTAGGACGTTAAATCCCACTTCATTTCATTTCTTGTATATGGTATTACATATGGTATTGTATACTTACTTTATATGGACTATATACATCTTTAACATCCAGGTCAGCTGTAATTTTATACGGTTCAATCAGTTTTTTACACCTCCTTTAAAAAAATGGTTATTCAGAATTATTAAAGCCCCAATTTCATATTTTTAAGTTATATGTTTAAAATATATTAAAATAAAGCCTTAAAATAGATGGTATCTATAAATTGGCAAAAATATCACTTTCAACATTAAATTCAAACGTTTGAAGATAGCTATTGCATGGGGGGAATAGGACAACAAGGAGGTAATTGTGTTATTATTTCCGATGTGAAAGATGTTTCAGTGGGGAAAATAATGCCTATGATTGAATAATAGTGAGTTGACAACCTATTGAGCAAAGGAAATAGAAATAAATACGTTTTGATTTTCTTGGAAAATATGAAATTCCCGCTTTAACATTATCAACAACTTTAGTAGGAAACTTCATTCCACATACAACAAACCGCACTGATCACTGGGATCTACAACCGATCGAAAGTGATGAGCGAGGGACACTTTACGGGGGTCGTGAGCCGTGTGGAACCATTGGAAGGCCACAGACAACTGCGAACAATTTTAAAGCTTGCATTATCGGGAAAGCAGGCTCATCAAATTCTAATGGTAGTACCTCTCCAAGGCAAAAAATGTCCAGCGGGGCCTAGGCATTACGATAACTCACATAAACTGTGTTTGAGATAATTTCTACCGTGAGGCAAAGTAGACATGCAAATATTTTTTTTATATTTTGCCATAATTACCTAACGACTATGCAATACACTCCGACGCCAGCTACTCCTACCACCACAAACAAGGCAATAGTTATCCCTGCTATAGCACCAGCAGTTAAACCTGAAATAATAGAAAAAAAATAATTCTCAATCATCCTCGATTTAACTGTTCTCATATTACATATGTAACCCTAAAGACAACACTGATCAGCAGTGATTATTCGCTCTGCTGCTACAATCACTGATAAGGATGACATCGATAAGACTTAATGAGCCCCAAATATTAACTTTTTTCCTTCGACAAATTAAATTCTAAAACATTTTTTTTATGTATTAGAAAATCATATAAAAACGTTTGAAGTATTTGTGGGTAAAAATCATTTCCTATTTAGTGCAGGGTATGTATAATGAGTAAAAGGCACTATTCTGTCTACCAGTAACATCTTGTGTAAACAATACACATGCCATTGAGCCAATGATTGACACCGTGTGATGTGAAGGCACTCATCTTTTACAGAGATATTAGAAGACTTTCGTAATTCTCTGTGAAACAGATTTCCAAAACACTTGTAATGATACAGAACTATTGAACTGACATTTGAAGAAGGGCAAGATGGACAATGACTAAATGTGTTATCGTTTTCCTTTAATAAGTTTTGAGCTAATGTCTTATTTGGTTGAGTTAAGAAATGATACATAAATCACATATCAATATATATGTGCTAAAAAATAGCGGAATGTTGCAACAATTTACATTTAACTGAAATACTGAATGTACGAAATGAGATGAAATAAAAAAAAGGGATTTAAGGTCCTACTGTTTTGCTCCGAAGGCACCAATACACCAACTATTACATTGAATTCTAAATGCCAAGGAATCATTTAATTGCACGCCAATGTGTACAAGGGACCTTGGTCATTTGGTGGTGTCATCTAACGACTATAGTCATCCTTTGGTGTCATCATGAGATTATGTGGCATTTTCTATCTACCTGCACATTATTCTGCACTGGCTGTACAATTTTATACATACATAGTTGATGTCGATCGTAGCCATGTTTGAAAATTTGTGCTTGAAAAAAGGCTATGGGTCAGATCTAGTTACGGTCATTTTCCATAGCCCTCGGTCCCAAACGACATATACAGCTGATTGTGGAACCCTTGGTGTCGTCTATATCTAACGAATGTAGTCATCATGTGATTCCAGTTGTTCAGCAACCAGCTGATATATTTGTAAATGTAGCCAATATTCTACATCAATCAAATTAGAACTAACCCAGTTAATAAATGTACGTACTTGAGTCAGTTGGTACCGCATGAAGATGAACACTTTCTGGCCCTAGTTCGCCTGATGACTCGGCTTGAAGCCACACACTATAGTTGACGTCTGCTTTCAGATCATTTAATTGATAACGGCTATGACTGCTAGCAACTTTTACCGTCTGCTGTTGTTCTGAAAAAGAAAAAAATATGCCATCGAGATTAACACAACCTAGGTCATTTCGGGAATAAAATATGGTTCATAATTACATAATTCACTTGCACAAAGGGGTCTTTGGCAGTAAACTGGAGGACCAGGAGAAGAACCCATGAGGTTGGACAGGCGACTCTACTACCAGGGAACCGAAACAACCTTGTAATCTTAAACCAGTTGACCATTTAAACATACGTTATGCAAGAGCTAAATCTGCATATTGTAGGTCTTTCTTTGGGCCTGGGGTGGGTGGGGGGGATGGCCTAGTGGTCTAGAGTGCCCCGCTTCGACTTCTAGCTGGCCGGTCACCTCTGGCTTGCGGCTGTGGTTTCGATCCCTGGTGTGAGCGTATGTGGCATTGAGATAGGGGCGCCTTCTTAACCTCGTGGGTTTCCTCCGTGCACTCCGGTTTCCTCCCACTGCTAAAGACCCCTACGCGCAAGCAAATTATTGAAATAAAATTAAACCATATGTTAGTCCCGAAATGACCTAGTTTGTGTCGAGTGGACGTTAAACCCTATTTCTCTCTCTCTCTCTCTTTGGGCCTGAAATATTATATAAACTATTAATCAGACAATAATTAACTTATCCCGACCATAATCAACTCCCGATGTCAACGCTAGCCTACGATATTTATTGGAATAGGATCCAATTTGCAGCTCAACTTTCATTCATGATTTAATCATGAACTGGATAATCGATACTATGTATTTTTATCCTACTGACTTTAGTAATGATGATCGAAGCTAGGGCAAAATTTCTCAATCGCTTAAATCTCAGTTTATAGTGGATCAATTTGACTGAAATTTTCAGCAAACTCCCTTTACACTATGTAGTTTTTAACTATTGTAGTGAGAACTGCCAGCTCTTTATATAATCTCCCATAATGTATCTTTAACCAACCATGCATGACACAGTAGGAAAGGTACGTACCTAAACAGCCACCTTGTCTATCAGCCTGACAATAGTGAACCATGTAATTGTCGATGTGTATCAATGACTGTTGATCACATTGTTTTGATGACCAACTTAGTCCTAAAGATAAATCAGGATTCTCCTTATCCAGCTGAAATCCCACAGGAGGGTCGGCAGGAACTGAAAAATATAATTAAAAGGAAGCATATTTAATATACAAACTTTCAGCGTAAGTTTTCGGAAAATAGGGGTTTTTTTGCTTCTAAAATAAATTAAAGAAAAAAACAATTCAAATTTGATATAAAATTTTTTAACACAATCTGATGAAAAAACAATTCGCTCATTAAAGGGACAATAACACTCTTGCTGGCTTGGCAGCTCCAGAAATTGAATAATAGCCTTATTTGAAGTACTAGATGTTTAAGTGTCCTACCTGTTGTGTAAATTATCCATTACACAAAATATTTTAAAATCCATGTCACATTTGAAAAGGTTTACGTTAGGCTTTGCAATTCAATTAGTTGAATGTTTCCAATTTTTTAAATTAGGTGTGTTACGATGAAATTTGTATCATCTATTAATTGGTATATTGTAAAGTAATACAATTTGTTGACCAAAATAAAGATTGGGACATATTATTCAGTTACAACAAGAGTGGTATTGAGCCTTTAACACAGGCGACGGACCTGAAACAATTGCATTTACTAAAGAATACGAAAAAAAGTGAGAGAGACAGAGAAATGGGGTTTAACGTCCACTCAACACAAACTAGGGACACGATACAAAGCGCACGAAAAGGGGGAGAGAGAGAGAAAAGGGGGAGAGAGAGAGAAATGGGGTTTAACGTCCACTCGACATAAACTAGGTCATTTCGGGACTAACATATGGTTTAATTTTATTTCATTAATTCGGTTGCGCATAAGGGTCTTTAAGCAGTGGGAGGAAACTGGAGTGCCCGGAGGAAACCCACAAGATTGAGAAGGCGCCCCTATCTCCATGCCACATACGCTCACATCATTGATCGAAACCACAGCCGCAAGCCAGAGGTGACCGGCCAGCTAGAGGTCGAAGCGCGGCACTCTAGACCACTAGGCCATCCCAAACCCCCCGCACAAAAAGGTAAGAAAATATACCTGAATATTTCCTGTAGATACACTCTGAAAATATCATGGAACTCGGACTACCATCGACCATGAACGAAATGGCAAATGTGTATTCTTTTGCTTCAATATCATTGACAGAAACAGGTAATATCATATCTGTAATACCATCTTCCACTGGTAACCAATTTAAATCACCCTGTTAAATTCAAAAACAACAATAAATAATACAGCTACTCGATTTGCATGGGTTGACATTTCATCTTAAAAAAATCAAATGGGGTTTAACGTTCTACTGTTTTGCTCCTAAGCTGGGCTAAGAGCCGAGACTTAGTATTCGCGATCACCCAGGAATCTGATATGCTCACAAGCTGGGCTTGTACCCAATCGAAATTGGTGCTGAAATATGTAGGGTATTATGTAAAGGCCCTGATAACACTACAAGTATGGTATCGTCTAAAAAGGTAGTTTTAGCGATAGATTCTATTCATACCGTGTAATTTCAAAACATCGTTCAATAAATGATAAAACCCGTTGAAAAATAACAAAAATGGTTTAATTAGTACAATGGTTTAGATTAATAGCAACGGGTTTAGTTTCTCCGAGATGCGTTTAAAAATGGACGATCCGTGCACTTATCCATGGCGATCATTTATTGTCCGAGCCGTTGAGTTTCCCCGAGATGGGTTTAAAAATGGACTTCCCGTTCACTTATCTATGGTGTTCAGTTATTAGACGAGGCGTCGAATTTCCCGAGATACGTCGAATTTCCCGAGATACGTATATAAATCAACATACGAATAATTTATTTATAGTGTTTCATTATAAGATAAAACTTGTAATTTCCCGCGTGCCGTTTATCTGATCAATTCATTTTGATTACGATTATTTACATACGAAGTACGAATTAAAATTTGAGTGTAAAAAATGCGCACACATAGATATTCACCTTACCGTGGCCGTACTATATATTATCCATTAGCCTATAAAAATAGTATTCCACCATTGACAAATACGTCAAAAATCAGTAAATCACGATATTCACCTTACCATGGCCGTACATATTATCCTATAAAAATAGTATTCCACCATTAACAAATACGTCAAATATTGGTAAATCTCGTCCCGGGTAATTATACAATCAGAACTCCGTAAATCACACAGGTAATGCATCTTCATTAAATCACAATTGAATTAACGTGTACATTTGGCCAGAAGTCAATCCCACAATGGCAGTGCGATAGACCCGATAGAGAGTTAGACATGTACTGGCGCCAAAATAAGTCACCCAGGAAATATGCTTCAATGATTTGTGCCTTGATGTTACGCAATCGCGGGATTGGGGTCAATAAAATGTTAACTGTAGTACAATGATTTTTGTTACACCTAAATCAAACCATATTGTATTATATCAGAGGTACATTTATCACAAATAAATGCAGGTAGAAGTGATAAAACAATAGCATTCCAGCAATCAAACAATTAATCCATACTGTAATAACGGCGTGCGTATTCAAAAACATGGTTTAATATGGCACCCAGACATGTGATCACAGGTGGGAATTAATAAAACAATAGCATTCGTCCAATCAAATAACTGACATTTATGACTTCTCTTTATATTTAAAATAACACCAATGACAGAAATTAAATAAATTTAAAACGGCATACTGAATGGATTTGTGATTTTAACGGAATTGGTAATTTGAACACTGATACATTAGGTGATCAACAATGCTACACGTATAGTGTAATTGATCTATGTATGTACTTTAGTGTATTCTGGCTGTGCTATACTGTACTATTATTCTAAAATATGCATATTATTATGATTGAAGATGGGTGAATTAAAAAAACCTAAACAAGTAAAACATATTTATTCAATACAATTGGTGTATGTACCAGTCAAGTATTTAGCACGATCACTTTATTATATTGGGCATGTGTGAAATGACTTTATTTTACACGAGCGTCCATGCCATTTTGTATCAGCGCATGCACCATTCCTTAAATAGCACCATGCCCCTTTAACAAAGAATTGCATGCTTTTTTTGTGAGGCAAAGAGTCTTTGTACCCTGCGATGCATAGTTCTCCAGACACACTGTCGCCTCGATAATCCAAATGTTACTATTAATAATCTGTTTATCTGTTTGATATTTCTCTGGAAGCGTCTTCGGAGTGATGACGCATAAAACAATGACAATTAATATTTGTGGCTGTGAAAATTACTGGAAACAGAACGGGGTTTAATTGGAATACGTATCGTCTTTTGTATGAATACGGTAAGTAGTTTGTATGTTGAATTTGTAAGTTAAACAGCTTCAAGTACAAAAATATTTTGTAAAAGGGATGACGTGGCTATATTTAAGAAATGACTGAAATGTCATGTAATTATAAATACACCATACATGAATGTAATCCCCAATTGCATGAATATTCCAAAACCAAAATATATATAAAAAATGTCATGTAATAATCGCATTGTTTGCCATTGTTTCATTTAATTAGCTAAGTGAAAGTTGGGTTGTATTAAACGTTATTCATTTTTAAATAAAAATTCAAACACTTAATATTAAATATAAAACTCTAAGGTCATTTTCGTTTTGGTCTTCTCCAACTAAACACTGAAACTGGGCGTTATTACAGTATGGATTAATTGTTTGATTGCTGGAATGCTTTTGTTTTATAACTTCTACCTGCATTATTTGTGATAAATGTACCTCTGACATAATGCAATATGATTTGATTTAGGTGTAACAAAAACCGTTGTACTAAAGTCAACATTTCATTGACCCAAATCCCGCGATTACGTAACATCAAGGCACTAATCATTGAAGCGTATTTCATGGGTGACTTCTTTTGGCGCCAGTACATATCTAACTCTCTCGCGGGTCTATCGCAAGAGGGGGCCACGGTTAGACGGGCTCGGCATCTAAACACTAAACTACATAGGGGATTTATACCAAACTGGCAGGATAGTGGAGTAAGGGAGAGTCACGATCAGACGGACTCGGCATCTAAACACTATTCCGTCAAAAAACAGACACCAAACCTACAGAGTGGGACAGTGGAGTAAGGGTAGGTCACAATAAGACGGGCCTGGCATCTAAACACAAATCCCACAGAGATGACATCTACCAAACTAGCAGGATAGTGGAGTAAGGGGGAGTTACGGTCAGACAGACTCGGCACCTAAACACTATTCCGCAAAGGAAGCAGATACCAAACCCATAAATTGGGATAGTGGAGTAAAGGGAGGCCACGATAAGACGGACCTGGCACCTAAACACTAATCCCAAACGGTTACATCTACCAATCCAGAAGCAGAAGAGATCATCTACCAAACGATATGTTTTATATTAAATAAAGGGAAGAACTTCCCACTAAACCCAATCCATGGCCTAAGGCCAAAATGGAAAGATTGCAAAATCATATTCTAAAAAACAGGAATCAGCTTCGGCTGTCCTACGTTTTGTCTGCAATATCACTTATATGTGGAAGCAGACGTTAAACACCAAGAAGATAGATAGATAGATAGGGTCTATCGCACTGCCATTGTGGGATTGACTTCTGGCCACATGTACACGTTAATTCATTTGTGATGTAATGAAGATGCATTACCTGTGTGATTTACCGAGTTGTGATTGTATAATTACCCGGGACGAGATTTACCAATTTTTGACGTATTTGTCAATGGTGGAACACTATTTTTATAGGATAATGGATAATATATATTACGGCCACGGTAAGGTGAATATCGTGATTTACCGATTTTTGACGTATTTGTCAATGGTGGAATACTATTTTTATAGGCTAATGGATAATATATAGTACGGCACGGCACGGTAAGGTGAATATCTATGTGTGTCCATTTTTTTTTTACACTCAAATTTTCATTCGTACTTCGTACGTAAATAATCGTAATCAAAATGAATTGATCGAATAAACGGCACGCGGGAAATTACAAGTTTTATCTTATAATGAAACACTATAAATAAATTATTCGTATGTTGATTTATATACGTATCTCGGGAAATTCGACGTATCTCGGGAAATTCGACGCCTCGTCTAATAACTGAACACCATAGATAAGTGAACGGGAAGTCCATTTTTAAACCCATCTCGGGGAAACTCAACGGCTCGGCCAATAAATGATCGCCATGGATAAGTGCACGGATTGTCCATTTTTAAACGCATCTCGGAGAAACTAAACCTGTTGCTATTAATCTAAACCATGGTACTAATTAAACCATTTTTGTTATTCTTCAACGGGTTTTATCATTTATTGAACGATGTTTTGAAATTACACAATATGAATAGAATCTATCGCTAAAACTACCATTTTAGACGATACCATACTTGTAGTGTAAGATGTACTTAATCAAAACAGGATGAAGCCGATTATTACAGGTTGACATTTTTGCGAGACTTTTGTGAATACCAATCGAAAATAGAGCCGAAATACACAGGGTATGATTGATAATTAAGAAGCTTGCAGTTTAAGCGAGATCAAGCCTTCTATTGAAGACGTATTAATTTCAATTTTCACAGGTTGACATTTTAGCTTGAAAGTGCGAGATTTTGGTATTCGCGACAATCAAGGAATTTGATAGGCTCGCAATATGCAGGGTATTACGTGAAGGCCTTGATAAGATGTACGTAGTTAAAGCGAGATCAAGCCTTCTATTGAAGATGACTGTGGTATTTACCTGACAAATGTCAGTTGTTGAACTTCGACACCAGTAGAGATAAGCTGCTATAAGAGTAGGTGATGTATCCCTCCAGACGGCTTTAACATGATTACCAGTACCGGTATCATTAGATATAACAATATGTAGCTTAACATCTGTCGTAACTTAAAATAAAAACAAAAACATTTTATACAATACTATCATTAATAAACGTACATTACAGGCGCGGATACAGAGGGGGGCGCACCCGGTGCACGCCCCCTCTATTTTTTTGCAGTGGCGAACAATTTTTAGCTCCATATATTCTCGCAGGAAAGGAGAATAAAAACAGTTTAGGTTGGAAATCGTAATTTACAGTACTAGTATGAAATTAGTCCTTGTGGGCATTTTTGTCCACTCAAAAATCATGGGTCGGGCTTCGCACTCCCAACTTGGTGCAGCACGCCCCTCCTTTCTGAAGTGGATCCGCCACTGCATTATGCAAGAGCTGAATCTGCCAATTGCAGGTTTTTAGGCCTGGAATGTTATCTAGATTAAACATACGTTCTCTAATTAAACATGCATTATGCAAGAGCTAAGTCTGCCTATTGCAGGTCTTTCTTTAAGCCTGAAATGTTATCTAAATTATTAATCAGACATTAATTAACTTATCGCTAGCCTGCTATATTTTCTGGATTTGAATCCAATTTGCTACTCAACCCTCATTGATGATTTAATCCCAAAATGGATAATTGAGATAATGATTGTTATTGTACCTGGGCGCCCAATAATCAGTAATTGTTCTTCGATGAGTAAGTGTTATATTTTTTTTCAAGGTTTTTTTTGAAAATAATTTAGGGAAATATTTCAATTATAACACACCAATTTGGGTTCTTCTGTTGGGTCATGATAAATATGTAGCCCCCTTGAATTACATGAAATATGTTTTGTTTTAAAATTTCAAAACTTAAAAATTTGGAACTACACTGTAAAAGCTTCTGAATAGCACAACCAAGTACTTTTGGTGTTCAATAAGTCTTTTTCCTTGCAGAAATAAGGAATATTTTTAGAAAATCAAATTGTTGTGACTTTATTGTTTTAATTAGTCAATTGTTTTAATTAAGTAAATCAAATTGTTTTAATTAAATAAATCAAATTGTTTTAATTAAATAAATCAAATTGTTTTAATTAAGTAAATCAAATTGTTTTAATTAGTCAATTTAGTAAATCAAATTGTTTTAATTAGTCAATTTAGTAAATCAAATTGTTTTAATTAGTCAATTGTTTATGTTATCAATAAGTAATAATTACATGTGTTCATGTTTCAACACAAAAGGCTCGTGAGACATTGTTACGTTAAAAAGTTGTTAAAAAACCCAAACATTTTAAAATCATTTCAAAAGAACACTCATCAAAAACACAGAGAAGCTTTCTTTCTTAGCAATGACACATATAATAAACACAAAACTATAATATGGAACACAATTACTATTTTAATTAAAGCGACATTTCGTTAAGCGTATTCAAGCAGGACATTGAGAGAGCCCTCAACGAAATGGTATTTTAATTAAAATGTTTTACAAGGGTGAGTTTAGTTCAATGAGATAATTATCATTAGTTCAGTCTGTAATTTATTGTAAATAACATACATGTTCTATATTATTTCATACAGGCGCACCACCTATAATATATTTTAATTTGTCAGTAGCAGACATAATTAAACGTTTACTGAAACAAAGCCGAAGATAATTGGTTATTGTATTAAGAGAGAGGGAGAGAAATGGGGTTTAACGTCCACTTGACAAAGACTAGGTCATTGGGACTAACATACTTCAATTTTATTTCAATAATTCGCTGTGTGTAGGGGTCTTTAACAGTGGGAGGAAACCGGAGGGATCGGGGGGAAAAAAAACCCACGTACAAACAGGGATTCAAAACCATGGCAGTTCACTCAATGACAGGCTTTATGAATTAGCATGCAGGTGTTAAACATTCGGCCATCCCCCACCCTCCACAAAAAAACAGGCCAAGGGGGTAAAAATTATCAATTATTTAAGTGAATCCTGTACACAGAATATAAACATATGCTGAGAAAAATGGTGAACCTTGAAATGCATGGCCCCAATCTGAATAAAACACAGATCCTATTTCAAGTCGTTTTTACACTTCAAAAAAATTTCTTTATAATTGTCTTTACTTCGCTAAGATCTGGAAGAGTTGTTATCTAGATGATTTGAGGGATTAGCAAATGAAACAGAGAGACAGAGAGAAACTAGGTCATTTCGGGACTAACATATGGTTTCAATTTTATTTCAATAATTCGCTTGTGCGTAGGGGTCTTTAGCAGTGGGAGGAAACTGGAGTACCCGGAGGAAACCCACGAGGTTGAGAAGGCGCCCCTATCTCCATGCCACATACGCTCACACCAGGGATCGAAACCACAGCCGCAAGCCAGAGGTGACCGGCCAGCTAGAGGCCGAAGCGCGGCACTCTAGACCACCCAAACCCCCCCAAATGAAACAGTCTGTTACGGCAAGTTATTGGCCTTTTGATGCACGGAACTGTGGGTAAACCAATAGAAAAGTCAACGCAGATTGATTAATCAATGTCAGATGTCAAAGGATCAAAAGCCACTCGTTTGACCCCTGGTGTGAACTCCCACTATAACTTGTCAGATCTTCATGTAATGTAGGCCATCCAAAGTATAAAAAAACAAAATGAAATATTGATGTGTATTGTAATCAGACAGGCATGGCCCGACCATAAAGTTGAATTATTGAACACAAATGTTAAAAAATTACATATAGACCAGTATACCTGTTTTTGCTGCTGGTATGAAGATTTGGGTGTTGTTTTTAGATTTTCCAATCTTTGTACGAGCATACAACTCGACGTAGTAACCGACATCACATCCTAGATAAACACTGATCTTGTTAGAGTCTGCTGAAGCTTCAAAATTATTTACGCCAGTCAAAGACGATCTGACATCTGCCCCATATGCTGTGATGATACCATTTGCATTCTCTTTGGCAACATGCTACAATTTTGATAATGACATTTATATATAGAGAGAGAGATGGGGTTTAACGTCCACTCGACACAAACTAGGTCATTTCAGGACTAACATATAGTTCAATTTTATTTCAATTATTCGCTTGCACGTAGGGGTCATTAGCAGTGGGAGGAAACCAGAGGATTCGGAGAAAACCCACAAGGTTGGACAGGTGACCCTACTCATTGTTGACATACAAGTGAGGAATCAAAACCATGCCACTTGACTCAATGACAGACCTTCTGATCTACCCCATCCCCACCCCTACACCCTCTTCTACACCCTTTAAATGGTGCACCCTCTTCTACACCCTTTAAAATATAGCAACACACACGAAAAATTATTGAACCTAACATACTCATTGTGAAATATTCCATTGGATTTACACGCTGGAAAATATTCCGTTGGATTTACACGCAAGTTTACAAGAATCGTCTTAGATACACTAGCTTCCTGAAACTATGCCCATAGCTAATAATTCCAACATTATAATGAGAAGGTTCTATCACACCTTAAACTTCAAATAATCAAAAATTTTGTACACCTAGGAATTCTACTAATATAATGATGCCACATAAATTTTACTTAATAAACTATCATTTTAGCTCCTTACCTTAAAAAATATATTAATCTTCCTCAGTCCATCACAAGGATACTCGAAATAACCACCATTAGTTGTTGCTGGACCAAAGCGGGGCACTAGAATATTTAAAAGATACGGTAATTATATTCGCTATTGTATATTCAGTATGTTTAAAATACAGATGTTGGCGTACCATTATTTCCAATAATCGTACGGGCAACTTGCCAATAGTACTTTATTCATACCAATGAAATATTGGACTAGTGTGACGTATTTCACTGTAAAAGCTTGTGCGGAGTGTCAGTATTTTAAGATGTTTAATGACCTCGAGCTTACGACATTGCGTAATATATTGTAACAACATGAGGGCCTGAGCTATATCTGTGTTAGTGTTACACAAGTGTTAAGTCTTGTGTCATACAAATGTTTTATTTATGAGTAGAAAATAAAATGAAAGGGAATGGGGTTTAACATCCTACTGTCGCATATTTTTCTTGTCTTTAAAGCGGAAATTTCATATTTTCTAAGAAAGTCAAAACATAATTATTTCTATGTCTTTTGCTCAAAAGGTTGTCAACTCACTATTATACGATCATGGGCAATATTTCACAGGCATAAAAATCCCTGACACCGAAAATAATAACCCAATTACTTGAATTACCTCCCTTGTTTTCCCACTGCCCTCCATGCAATGGCGATCTTCAAACGTTTGAATTTATAGTAGAAAATGATATTTTTGCCAATTTCTCAACTGGCAATAGTGAATTATAGGATTAATAGGATTATTCTTTAACAAGGTAGGACCGTTTATAGATACAATCTATTCAAGGGCTGTATTTTAATATATTCTAGGGCTGTATTTTAATATATTTCAAAAATATAACTAAAAAATATGAAATTGCCGTTTTAATGAGAACATTTACATTTACAACAAATGAAAATTTGATTACAGGCGAGTAAAAACCCATGAAGTAATTTGTTTGTCTCATCAACTTAAACAATTTATATCAACTTTAGCCTCTAGAGTGAGTGAATGAATGAAATGGACTTTTAGCCTCTAGAGCGCCCACAAGATTTTAAAAAGTGATCAAGGTCCATAACTCTGGCAGTAATTATCCGATATCGTTAAAATCAATAAGTTTCTCTATCTCATCAGCTAAAATATATATTTCAAAGATATCAAAGGCTATAACTCTGGCAGTAACTATCAGAAATTTTTGAAAATCAATAGGTGTCTGCATCTCGAGTGACCTTCAACATTGAAAATTTTCAAGTCAATCTGATATTAACTTTAGCCTCCAAAGCAGACGGACGGACGGACCGACAGGCAGCAATGACAATATATGGGCTGTTAATGAAAAGTAGGATGTAAAACACCATTATATTTCTATTGCATTAAGAATTTCAACTACAACTATACAGACTCGAATACAAAACAACATCTTGCTGGATCAAATATGAGATGAAGGTTGTCTATGTTTTTGTTAAACTACATCCTTGTCCTGTGTCATGAAAAAAGAGGCTTTATATTATGATATAAAGTACAGATAAAGAGGCTTGTAGAAATTTGCTTTTGATAACCAGCTAGAATGAATACATTAACAAAAGAAATGAAATGGGTTTTATTTTTTAAGTTTAATGTACTGCTTTTCTGCAATTAGGGACATTAACGCACTGAAGTGAAATGAAATGAAATGAAGTGGGGTTTATCATATTAGTTAAACATACTTATTTTTGCCATTGGGAACATGCTGTATATACCGTGTAGTATGCCACGAGGGAGTTTTTGTTTGGACAGCAGTGCTGCCTTATACTCTTTGTAGAATTACAACTGCCAAGTGATAACGACACAGTTTTTCACATCATTCCACTGATGATCTATCATGGATCCCAATGCGGTCCTAATAATTCACCCTGGAGGCAATTTCGGCACAAAAGAAATACAAATACAATTGGCGCAGTCGTATTCATGCTTAAGGTGAATGACCTAGGGTTTTTAGCAGTGGAAAGAAACCAGAGAACCAAGTGAAAACCCACAAGGTTGGACAGGCAACCCTACTCCTTGTCACGTACAAGCAGGGAATCTAGACCACACCCATTGACTCAATGACAGACCTTACGATACAGCACGCACACGACCCTTCAGACAGGTAACCATACCATTCACATGAAGCACACATCACCAAGTTTAGATGTAGTGTATTTGGGCGAGTGACATCTAATAATGAGATCAGGCCTAAAGTTCACAAAACATTCTCAGACTTAAGTAAGAATTTACTTAAAATTGTTCGCTTTATTTTAATCAAACTATAGTTCCTTATAAAACTTTCGTTGTTTTAATGTATTAGATACATCATTAAGAAACTATGTGCAAAGTTTTGTGTTTCTGGATCAAAGATATTTCACATAAACAGTGATTGAAAGTTAAGTAAATTTTTAACTTATGTCTGAGGGGGGTTGGGATGGCCTAGTGGTCTAGAGTGCCGCGCTTCGACCCCTAGCTGGCCGGTCACCTCTGGCTTGCGGCTGTGGTTTCGAGCCCTGGTGTGAGCGTATGTGGCATGGAGATAGGGGCGCCTTCTCAACTTCGTGGGTTTCCTCCGGGCACTCTAGTTTCCTCCCACTGCTAAAGACCCCTACGCGCAAGCGAATTATTGAAATAAAATTAAAAACCATATGTTAGTCCAGAAATGACCTAGTTGTGTCGAGTGGACGTTAAACCCCATTTCTCTCTCATATGTCTGAGAATCTTCTGTGAAATACTGTTTGAATGGCATTTAGTAATTGAACACATTAAAATAAACACAACAGTTCTATGGATAACAATTACTATATTTCTATTAAAGCTACGTTTCAACAATGATTCTCCTTTCGTTATCAAGCAGACCATAGAACTGTTGTGTTTATTTCAATCTTTTGTGAACTCGGAGTCTGGCCCTGACTGCGTGATAGACTGTTGAGTAAACAAAGCTAAAATATCTGGCCATGTTTTTTTAAACTAATGTCGAACAGAACAATAACAGTTAAAGCGAGAATTTCATATTTTCAAAAAAGTCAAAAAATAATTATTTCTATGTCTTTTGCTCAATAGGTTATCGACTCACTATTATACAATCATAGGCATTATTTCCGACACTTATAAATCATTCACACCAGAAATAATAACACAATTACCTCCCTTGTTTTTCTATTCCCCTCCATGAAAATGACTTTTTTTGCCAATTTCTCAACTAGCAATAGTGAATTATAGGATTAATAGGATTATTCTTTAACCAGGTGGAACTGTTTATAGATACCATCATTTTAAGACTTTATTCTAATACATTTTAAACATATAACTTAAAATAGCATTATGCAAGAGCAAAATCTGCTTATTGCAGGTCTTTCTTTAGGCCTGAAATGTTATCTAAATAATCAATTAGACATTAATTAACTTATCTAGATCATAATAAACTCTTGATGTCAAGGCTAGCCTTTGATGTTGGCGGATTAAATTCCTATATGCCGCTTAATGGCCATTGATAATTAAATCAATCAAGTGGATAATCGAGACTATGCTGTTTATATTAATGATTTTAGTAATGATGTCCAAGGCTATGTGAATATTCCTCTCGCTTTGTTCTCGGCTAATAGTGGATCAATTTGACTGAAATTTTCAGCAAATTACCTTTACATGATCTAGTTTTTAACTATTATAGTGAGAACTGCCATCTCTTTATCTTATCTCCCATAATGAATCTTTAATTATATGAAATCCTCGCTTTAAAATACGAATAACACATCCACGATGAATGTGTAAATGGAGCATGTGTAGATGGGCAGATAAAACTATCAGTAAATAGGACACCAGGATATAGAGGTTGAAAGTTATCCATGCACAACCATTTGATTACTTTCTGTAGGTGGGCATAGATAGGAATGAAAAGAAATATGCAGTTATTAACCATATTTTGCAGTGTTTTAGGCTCACTTTTTTACCAAATATTTTATTTTCTAGAAGGGGTGTCTGCCTAAAACATAAGGTTAAGCAAATCCAGGCTTTTCCTGTGTCGAGACCGAAGCCCCAAGTTCACGAAGTGACTGCCCTAGAATCAACATGTCACAGAGCAGAGAAAGAGGGATGGGGTTTAACCTCCACTCAACACAAACTAGGTAATTTTGGGACTAATCCACGGTTCGCAGTGGGAGGAAACCGGAGGACCCGGAGAAAACCCACGAGATTGAACAGGCGACCTTACCCTTTGTCAAATACAACTGGGGAATCGAAACCACGCCTGCTGGCTCAATGACAGACTTTATGATATAGCGCACACATGCTAACCATTCAGACATCCTACATCCCCTCTCAATGTTAAAGAAGAAACCCATGAGGCTGGGCTACTTCTTATCACATACAACCAGGGAATCAAAACCATGGTAACCATTCAGCCACCCACCCCCACCCTCCATCAATATTTTTACTGGCATCTACCTACCATCTTCTAATGTAGTTTTAGTGGTGTGAGCAGTTTCACTCCAAAATCCTTGAGTTCTAGGATGTGCTGCTACAGAGAAACTATATAATGTGTCAGGATGAAGACCACAAATTGTTTGTTTCAAAGATTTTCCAGGACCTAACACGATCTGAAGGAAGAAAAAATCAAATTAAGTTTATATGAACCAAAATGTTGCTGCCAACTAAAGCTAAAATATGGTACTGTATTAAGCACAGGAGGTGACAAAGACTTCTTTATCAAAGATACGTTATCGGAGATTAGATAATTGTTGGATGGCCGAATGGTTAGCATGTGCGTGCTGTATCATAAAGCCTGTCATTGAGTCAACTGGCATGGTTTCGAATCCCCAGGTGTATGTGGCAAGGAGTAGGGTTGCCTGTCCAACCTCGTGGGTTTTCTCCGGGTCCTCCGGTTTCCTCCCACTGCTAAAGACCACTACGTGCAATCGAATTATTGAAATAAAATTAAACCATATGTTAGTCCCAAAATGACCTAGTTTGTGTCAAGTGGATGTTAAATATCATTTCTAAAAAATAAAAACCAATTATATTAAAATATCTGTACTTACTACAGTTTCTTCTTTATCCCAGTGGGAATAGTATTCTATTCTATATTTTAGATTTTTTTCACTTCTAGAATGTGACCAAATTAATAGTGAACATGTGGAGTTGACTGCATAAGCTGTCAGATCAGTTACAGGATCTGGTTTTACTAAAATAAATAACAAAGTTTTACTACAAAAAAATAACATAGTTTTATTATAATAAATAACATAGTTTTATTACAATGAAGAACATAGTTTTACTATAATAAAAAACATTGTTTTATTATAATAAAAAACATAGTTTTATTACAATGTAGAACATAGTTTTACTATAATAAAAAACATTGTTTTATCATAATAAATAACATTGTTTTATCATAATAAATAACATAGTTTTATTATAATAAATAACCTACTTTTACTATAATAAAAAACATAGTTTTATCATAATAAATAATATAGTTTTATTACAATAAATAACATAGTTGCTTTATGATAAATAACATAGTTTTATTATAATAAATAACATAGTTTTACTGTAATAAATGACCTAGTTTTACTATAATAAATGACCTGGTTTTACTATAATCAAGAACATAATTTTATTATAATCAAGAATATAATTTTATTATAATCAAGAATATAATTTTATTATAATAAATAACATAGTTTTATCATAATAAATAACCTACTTTTACTATAATCAAAAACATAGTTTTATCATAATAAATAACATAGTTTCACTATAATAAATAGCAAAGTTTGATTATAATAAATAAAATAGTTTGATTATAATAAATAAGTTAGTTTTACTATAATAAATAACATAGTTTAAATAGAATAAATAGCATAGTTTTACCATAATAAATAACATAGTTTTACTATAATAAATAACATAGTTTTATTACAATAAATAACATAGTTTTAATATAATAGACATAACTTTACTATAATATTTGCAATTATATTTTAAAACTAGTGATTTATTGGTGATATTCTATTCCATATGGCGATTACGTTTCGTTAGGGGATTGGTGAGGTTAGTTTAAATGGATGCATTTGATGGTCAGATGATGATAATGATGATGATAATGATGATAATATTTGTATTGCACAACTATTCAATCCACTAGGGAATGCACTAGGCGCTAGAAAATGTCCTCACTTTGTAGTGTTAATGATAGTGACTAAATAACCAAGTTTTCAGTCTGGATTTAAAACCTGAAACAGATTCACATTGTCAGATATTTTCTGGAAGTGTATTCTAAACAATTGATACACTGTATGATTGGTGAGGTCAGTTCAAATCGACGCATCTGATAGTCCGATTACCATCTGATCGATTAATTATTTATATGATTGGTCCTTTAATGTTAGTTATATAATTGCTGATTAATAATGTTTTTATAACAATCAAGCAACCTGTGAAGAGTTTGGCGTTGAGACGTCTGAAGTCAGTCACACATGACCACAACATCACGAACCATGTTGTTACCGGTAATGAAATCAAATATTTTTTGTTTGTTGTCGATCGTAAGAGATAAGCCTAGGGTCCTGTATACGAATCATTCTGAGCATAACCCAGTGGCTGGAGTGACGTCCGTTTCCCCCTTTCTGCTGAAGGGCATTCCATTAAACCTAGAATTTTTCAAATATTATAATAGCGGATGTATGTCCACTTACACTTACCTATTTGATCAGCATCTATTGTGTAATTCATGCTCGCAATCACCGTTTCTCGATTTACTGGTGTATGACTAACATTTATCATCAAAGTATACGTGCTTCCTTCATTGTAACTACTGGCATTAAAAAAACATGTGGTTTGGCTTGAATGATCACAATTATAATAGCCATTTCTGAAACAAAAAAAACAATACGTAGATAAATATCATGGAAGCAAGGGCCAGACAAGGACAGCTGTCTAGTCATTCAGATGGGATGAAGAACCAAGGTTCCATGTACACATTGGCGCACACATACAAGATCTCTTGGCAAATGGAATTTGATATGTGAGTAGGCCGTAGCATCGTTGTCCAGGCAAAATTTCCCTCATGGCAGAAGGACGTAAACAGAAGGACATTAAACCCATGTGCTATGAGGGAAATTTTGCCCAGGCAGTGGCACTGCAGCTTATTTTTATATTGAATTCAATCTTTTATGTGCACAGGATTTCAGTTTTTCGGACCATCCCTCATAGCACAATGTATGGCTTTTGCTCGTCTTCATTACTCCAGTCGGAACAGAACAGAAGAACGTAGCAATCGTGCTGATCATATTGGAACTCGTCCAGATGATTTGAACGTATCAGATCATGGACTCAATTGGGATAATCTTATCAAACTGGTAATGTAACAACAAAACACATACTTATGGAAAACGGCTACTAGCGTATTTTAGAGTAGAGTATTCTCTCAACGCTATTAAGCTAAAATAGTATAACAGGTATGAGGCAAACATATATAGACAAAATATAATAACATAACTGAAACCATACTTAACAACAACATGATCAAAGGCTTACACCAACACTATTTAAACATACAATGAGCAGACAGAGAGTTAATTAACTTGATAGTCCATGGCCAGTAAGGGTGTTTTAGCAAGAAGAAGAGAAACCATACCTAACAACTACTAGATCAAAGTTAATAATATGCAAATTGGTAATACTAATAACATACAAATGTAAGAAAGGTAATGTATTGTACGACAGTGGGAACTTAGCGATAACTTACCCAGACTGAACCCACCAGTACTGTGAAATACCGATTTCCTTCACTTTAACATATGGTCCTAGTTGCCAATTACATGTCATATTCTCCCAATTAGCAACCACACAGCTAACATTCTCAACCGGTCGTGGACGATCTGAAAAAAAAAACCCATTAAGCTGATAAAACAATGAACGATCCACTAAGGTATCATTAATCGATCGACTATCGGCTCTATTACAAAGAGTATTTAATAATCCTCTAAATATTCAAGTTTGCGGATCATTCATAACATGACCAGCCCCAAGTTCACAGAACAGATCTAGTTAAGGTCATTTTGCTTAGACCTAGGTCTTGACCGGCACATACGTGGACGTGGAACCCATGGTGTCGATGAGACAAGATTCAAATTATTTTCCATGTCAATGAAACAAACACGGTAAGTGCATTAGGTATGGCAAATATCAAGTAAGTTACCCATTCTGATAAAATTATGACTGGGGAATAACTCTGGGTGCGGGTGGGGGACAAACTTTTTGCTTCGAGCCTGGCAAAATCCCACGGCTGCCCTTAAGGCTGCAGTCATCTATTTGATCTTGTACTTACATTCTAGAGAGAGATCTTGAATTCCAACAGAATCATTGTTAAGGCTGCACATATAGTGACTTTTATCCTCTGGGCTTGTTATTGGTAACCTTAGTTGAGCTAAATCTTCACGTAGTACGTGAACGTATTTCTCAGGTACATATATATCATTATGGTGAGAAAATCGTAGATCCGATGCATTGTAAGATCCATCTAGAGGACCGTTCAAAGAACAATTCAGCACCAACACATCACCGATGTAAACAAATGGATTTATAGGTTTTAATTCTGAAAATTAATATTCATACAATTAAAACAAATACCGGCAAAAGCTTTAAAATCCCTCTCAATACAATTTAAACACAAGGAACCACCCGAAGCCTTAAAAATCTGTTTTAAAGCAGCCTTGTTTGTCACATGTATTTGTCGCCACTTGTTGTCAATTTAACATAAAAATCCTATCGAATCCTTTGCCAAGTCCTTCTGCTGATGCTTAATCACAGAGACAGAGACAAATGGGGTTTAATGTCCACTTGACACAAACTAGGTCATATCAGGATTAACAAATGGTATAACTTTATTTTAACAATCTGTATCAGTTAGCAGGAGAAAATCGTAAGACCCTGAGAAAAACCAAGAGGTAACACAGGCAACCCTACTTCTGGTCAAGTACAACTGGGGAATCCAAATCACACCAGTTGACTCAAAATGGCAGACCTTATGATACAACTGGCACATGCTGAATATTCGGCCATTCAACACCCCGCCAGTTTAATCACAGAGTCTACTGGACGTTTAAGTCTCTCATTGTTCTCACAACTGCTAGTCATTTAATCAACACATATCCAGCGCTGCATATGTCATTAAAGCAGGCAATATGCTGACCGGTTGCAAGTTTTAAGTGAGAGAGAGAGAGAGAGAAATGGGGTTTAACGTCCACTCGACACAAACTAGGTTATTTTGGGACTAACATATGGTTTCAATTTTATTTGGATAATTCACTTGCTCGTAGGGTCTTTAGCAGTGGGAAGAAACCGGAGTGCCTGGAGGAAACCCACGAGGTTGAGAAGGTGCCCCTATCTCCATGCCACATACGCTCACGCCAGGGATTGAAATCACAGCCGCAAGACAGAGGTGACCGGCCAGCAAGAGGTCGAAGCGCGGCACTCTAGACCACTAGGCCATCCCAACCCCCAGTTATAAGTGAAACCCTATTATTTTTGTCTTGTTGTGAGTGCCCCCAGGGAATCTTCCTAATAATCTATGCAAATAACAGATTTCAGAACTCAATATTGAATAGCTAGTGGCAAACTGTAGGTCATCAGAAAGGCTGCAAGGTGTTCAGGTAAAGCCCTGGAAAATTTTTGTTTTTTTGGATGAAGCTTAATTATTTTGGGAGGGTGGAATGCTTGTCTATGAGTCTAATGACATAAGCTCTTTGGGTTGTTGGTCTAGTGGCCAATAGGGGGAAATTAAAGTACATCAACTATACTGAATATGGGCCTTTCGGTGCATTTCCCCTTGTCAGTCGTGCAGGACGGAGGTTTCTTGGATGGAACAGTGTCTAGTCATTTGGATAGCACAACAAAACAAGGTCCAGTGTGCACATAAAACCCTTGTCTTCAGTAGCTCAGTTGATGTAAAAAGAAATAGAACATTAAACACTATTTTATTTCATTTTGATCTGAATTCATAGGACTATGTGTGAAGATCTGTGCGAATACATACTCTTTACAAGGTACAATCAGGGATACAGGGGAGATTTGAATGTAAGCGAGCATTTGCTTTGCGGGGAAAATGTGATTTTAGGTTGACAGAATTTTCAAAACAAAACGACCAGCTCTTTATCTAAATCTTACAATATGTATCTTTATAAATTAAAAGTGTTACTATTAATAAACTTTCACTTCAAAGGCCTATCACATACCACAAATTCATATTGGCCTAAATAAAGTATTATAATGGTGAAGCCTTTTAGCAAATTACATTTATCTATTTTAAACCTACATTATGCAAGAGCTAAATCTGTCTATTGCAGGTTTCCTTTAGGCCTGAAATTATCTAAATTATTAATTAGACATTAATTTATTTATTCAGACCATAGTTAATTTTCAACAAATTCCCTTTACAATATTTAGATTTTAACTATTTCAGTGAGAATTGCCAGCTGTTTATCTATTTCTCATTATATATCTCTAAGCTCTTTTTAATTATGTGGGTCCTGATGTGCCACAAAACATCATTCAATTTCATTTCTTTTTGCTTGTACAATTTTATACACATTAATAATCATTATATTTAATATTCACTAAATTAAAATTGGAACCTGTCAAGTGCATTCAGATAAAACATTAAGGATAAAGGGAACTTTTGTATTACATAAATACTTTACCATCAAGTCAAGAACTCTGTAAAAAAATAAATTCACAGCAGAATATTAATACATTTCATCCTGAGCGAGGCCCCGGGCCTGACTAGAATCTCGGGGCCCCTAACGCGGCCTGAAGATTATTTCATATCCTTTTGAATGGCACGCATACGTAACACACAATTAAATGGTCTGTAATACAAGAATAATTATATAATATGTGATCACATACGAAATCTATTCAATTTCGAAAGACATACATGTAAAAGTCTAGAAGCCAAGACCGATCACCGAGTGGAACTTTACAGAGAAGGTTGAGGGATAGCTTAGTCTCCGCCCACTAGATCGATTACTGTGACACTTTCATCTGGCATTTTGATTTTTTTCCCATGAACCGTGGGGCCCCCTAAACCGCAGGGCCCCCTAAAGCTGGGTTTTGGTTCAGGGTTCGACATTAATCATTTTGAGCGCCAATATTAATCTTCATCCGCAACAGAAATCCTGACCAATCTGATCAAAATACAGATCTGTATTTCGTTTCGTTTTTTATACTTTCAATTACTCTGTTTCACATCTGTCATGTCTATGCAAATTTTGCGATTTAAATGTGATTGAAAACGAGCAACATTTTTTGTTACACTGTAGGAAGTATGAAAAAATACGCCAAGCCCATTTATACCCAGCCTTCTCCGCAAATCCTATGATTTCCTACAACTTCCTTAATCTGTTTAACCTACCAAAATTTATTGCCAAGGGAGTGGCTTTATATGTGTTTTTAGCTTTTGATACGAGAGCGAAATCAAATTTCGTGGCAACTTCATCGAACTGAAACGCCTTAGATTTACATGTAGTATTTTGTCTATAATATGAATGCATTATGTATGTGCATGTATTATTAAATGTATGACTATGTATAAATGTATATGTATGCATGCTGTCCATAATGGACGTTTTGATGCAATAAACTTCTTCTTCTTATACTGAATAAACTATTGCAATTTTATTAAATGGAAGCAGAATAAATGCACAATAAAATTCACGAGTATACTTAGTGTTTTCAACTAAAATCGTTGATTTAGGACTTAAAATGTCAGTCAACTAGCTTTGTGTCGACAGATGCCTTGCTACTTCTGAACCCTGATATTGGTTATAAATATTTTGATATCATTTTGTTTGGAGTAATATTCTTAGTGTCTGTTCTGTGGACAGCTAACTGTAGACATTTTGTCTTTTCTGATACTCACCACCAATGCCAACGCAAAGGTCAGGAAATAAAGCACAAAAGTCCGCATCTGTATCAGCACCATAGGGCAGAATAAACAGGAGAAACAAACAGTAATTCCTTAACATGCTTCCTGCTTATTGACATGACCAGTTACCAAATATAGTCGCATTATAAACCTGAAGAAATACAATATTATAATCCAATTAAATAAAATACATTATCTTCATCAACCCTGGTATGAACGTGGTTTTTTTTTTGAGGGGGGGGGAAGGGGAAGGAGAGGTGTCATAGTTCCGAGGGACTAAGACCAATCCGAGGATAGGGTAAAAAAAAGAAGGTTTGGACATATCTCCTTAATTATCTTCCCTGTCATGCTGTACTATCCCATTCCCATTAACCCCCACCCCACCCACCAATTTTCGTTGCATTTTTGCGCAAATCCCAGGACCCATATGGGAGAAGGCTACAAATTTTAAAAAATTATTTTGGTCTACTATGACAGGAGTGAAAAATGAAATGAAATGAAATGGGGTTTAACGTCCTACTCTTCTGCACCTGACCTGGGCTAATGAAAGACGGGCATACGCCATACAGTGTGCTATGAGGGAAATTTTGCCCGGACAGCTGGCTACGGCCTACTCTTATATCAAATTCCAACTGCCAAGGGATCTTCTACGTGCACGCCAATGTGTACACGGGACCTCAGTTTTTTGTATCATCCAAACGACTAGACAGCTACCCTTGTCAGGCCCTCTGTCCTGCATCACTGACAAGAGAAAACCACATTGGAAAATCGAGATGAACTTTCTCGGGCAATGCAGGGATCGAACACCCCTACTGTTACAAGAGATATGGTAATAAGTGTAGTTTAATGGCTGACACAGGTATGTTGAAATGTCGGCAGGGTAAAAAAAAAGAACAAGAATTAATGATCACATGTGGCAAGACTACTCATGGGGATACACCAAAAAACGATTGAATGAAAATTTTCTATAGACCCCTTTTGTGGATGAGCCCCAAATTCGTGAAAACATAACTTAAATAAAAAGGATATGCAAATTCCGTATGAATAATTCTCATTATTTACTGAATTTACATTAAAACATCCATCTTGCACTTTACTGATGTCTAGAACAATATGTTATACCCCTATCAGACCGGGGCGGCGCCCTGCAAACGCTGCTATCACGACGGAAAATGATCGTCAAGATCACAATAATCGCGCTGTGGTCTCCATGGTTGCAAATGGTCATCGAGTCACAAGGTTCTGTCATATGACCTGGAAAGCTGTGAAAAAGAGGTTGGGTCGCGAAGGTCCTGGCCTCAGAGAGTGTCAAGATCCCCATAAGTGTTGCAAAAGCGTGGTGGAAACGCCAGATATCGTGCTGTGGACTCCATGGTCGCCAATGATCGCCGAGTCACGGCGTTTGCTTTGAACATGCCCAAAGCAAGGTTCTGCCATATGACCTGGAAAGCTGAGAAAACGTGGTGGGTCGCAACGGTCGCAAGACAAGCGTGCTAACATCTATAAACGTAGTATGTGTGCAGTACACACATGGCACAGACGCTGCGAAAATGGTAAAATTTGCAACGGTGCCTACTGCCTTTACCACAACCTGCGTGTGTAGGCCGTGATCCCACCAAGCGTTCTGAGTCCTTATGGCGTTGTCATCGCGATGTTACGATGATTTCACCACCGTTGCACGATTGCACGACGACCTCATAGGGCTACCACTGCACCTATGGAGATGTTATGAGGTTCCCACTGTGTTCTTAATACAACCATGGCGCAGTGACTCAGCGATCATTGGCGACCATAAAGTCCACAGCACGATATCTGGTGTTTCCACCACGCTTTTGCCACACTTGGTGATCTGAACGGGCTCTGAGGGCTTTTTTCGTCGCCGTAGTAGCGTAGTAAGGACTTCACGACCCAACCATGTTTTTACAGCTTTTTATGGTCATATGGCTGAATCGTGCTCAAGACAAACGTCATGACTCGGTGACCATTTACAACCATGGAGACCACAGCGTGATATCTGGCGTTGCAAGCATGTTTTCACTACGATTATGGCGATTTTGACGCGCCCTGAGACCATTTTCTGTCGTCGTAGCAGCGTATTAGGGGGGCCGCCCCGGTCTGATGGGGGCATAACATATTGTTCTAGACATCGGTAAAGTGCAAGATGGATGTTTTAATGTAAATTCAGTGAATAATTAGAATCGTTAATACGGAATTTGCATATTGTTTTTATTTAGTTTATGTTTTCACGAATTCGGGGCTCATCCACAAAAGGGGTCTATAGAAAATTTTCATTCAATCGTTTTTTGGTGTATCCCCATGAGACTGGCATGAGTAGTCTTGCCACATGTGATCATTAATTCTTGTTCTTTTTTTTTACCCTGCCGACATTTCAACATACCTGTGCTGAGTGTGCGACATTAAGTACAGGGCTTGCCACGAGACGCGAGCAGTTGCTCGCGCTCGCACTCGCGCTGTGCTCGCGTAAATCTACATTTACGAGAGCTGTTCGTTGCTCGCGCAAAATTTTAAGAAAAACCTGTAAAAATAATCAAAATATCGACAAGTTTATTGCCGAAACTAATCCAACAATGTCAATAACGTCATAAATTCGTCTGTCAAACTGAGATTCATCAAGCTGCACGCAGCATTTCGTCCTTAAATTTGATTGGCTAATGAAGTCATGTTACTAAAAATACACTTTATACCTGAACGTCATGACTGGTTTTCCCATGAACACTAGTAACAAACGCGTGATAATCGAGTCTAAAGTAGAGAATGTTTACATCCGGATGATTTGGCATTTCACGCTGGTACCTTTCACGCTAAATGAACACGTTTCTAACTTATATTTATCGGTATTTCTTATTTTATCAGAACTTCGGTTTTAATCCCATTGTGCAGTGGTATAATTTTCAATCTAAGCGTAATTATGGCCAAAGGAAACCTGATTGCCCTATCCACATTTATGTCATGGGGTGAAGAAATCCGTACGGAAATTGGTTATAAAAAAGAGTATCACTGTCAAAAACAGAAAAGCGATGGTCACACATGTTTACTGCAAACTCTGTGCCAGAAAGAGGAATTTTGTTGCTCAATCGTTTATTTTGTTGTTTTGTTATGCTAGTGCCAATTAATGATAGAATAACCGCCTTGTATAATTGTTAAAGGAATAATCCCAGTTACATTTTGGGGCTTAAAATTGCTTGATTTTGTATGAAAGGCCTTTAATAACTTATAACTTAGCCCCTAGTAACTACCTCAAGCGTTGTGATACGTTTTCAAAAAATTTCCAATTGTCGGTATTGCTCTGTGTTTGAAGACCGGCGTCTTGGTTGCATCCTAAAAAGTGCCTGGATTATACGCGTCTACATGCTGAGTGCCGCAAGCTCTCTATTTATGAAGTGTACAATAGGTATCGCATGTAGTCACATTTATCAAGTTCAACTATTTAAAAAGTCTAGTGTCCGGATATTTGATTGTGGTGCGATTTTGACGTTCACGTCCAAACGACTGAATATTTTGAACTGAACTTTTCAGACAAGGTAAATACACAATTCCTCTGTATTTTGGCGTTAAAATTTCATACGTATACGAACTTGTAATTTTCAGATTCTATGAAATTCGGGATTCGCACTTTAAGTTGTTGCAAAACTGTTTATTTTGTTGTTTTGTTATACTACTAGTGCCAACTCATAGTACTATCACTATGTAAATAAAGAATTGAAAAAAAAAATTTATTACAGACTTTAAACAGCTTTGTCATTAGTTTTTTAACAAAAGTATCCAGGCAACAAATTGATTTTATATTGAAATAATGTTACAAAATGTGTGCTCACGCAAGCAACATTTTACGTGAGCAATTTTTATTGCTCGCCCTGCTCGGCCAAACCTAAATTTGCGAGAGCAGTCATCTGTTCGCCATCAATTTATTCGTGGCCAGCCCTGAAGTAAACAAACAAGGTGTTAGCTCAAATGTTTTTCAATATATTACGCAGTGTCTTAAAGGAGCTAAATCGCTAATATTTAGGACCTAGAAATTTACCCAAATGGGTCGCAATGCATAAAATAATCTTATATGAATGTATATGAACTGATTTACATCCATTCATTTCCGTCTTTACTCTAATTTCAAATCAGTTATGTTCGGCAAAATATACCTGAAGTCTCAATAGCATGCCAATTTCTAGCGTCTGGTTATTCCAGTCTACATTATCGCATATGCTCTCTATGCGTGACCGTCTAGCCTCGTTCTCCAAGTCCCTTGTTAAATATGGACCTGAAACAGATTATAGTACACGATTCGTGTACCAATCATAATTTTTTTATTTTGTATCAGAAACCAGTCTTTTTCCGGTAAGATCACAACATCAATATTGAATTAAATTGACAAATAATTTGTGTTTTCATTGCCGAAGATTTTGGATGATATTGAGTTAGAGACTTATTACTTTAAGCTCAACTTGAAATACAGACATTGCCCACACGTTTTTATACCCCCACACAGTGACCGCCCTAGACCCTTAAAACCATTAGCCAAATTTTTAGCCAAATCAAAATTTTATTAGCCAATTCAGAAAGTTTTAGCCAAATATTTTATATCATTTTTACTCATATGTTTGTTAATTAAAAATGAAACTACGTGTTTGTTGCTTTTTAAACGTACCGGTAATACAAGACTCAAAGCAGCCGTATTATAGAAAGGAAATAATAAACAGTACAAAATCCTTATGAGTATCCTTTATCTAAATTGCTACGTATTTTTTTTTTTTACTTCGTTTTATCTAGTTCACTATATTGTCTGTCAATATATGAGTAGAAGTTTTGGAAAAGGTGGGAAATATCACGTGGTTTGCGCGTGGTGGAATAAAGGATGAAAGGGGGGATATTCCTTTGATGTCACGTAATCACTGTCTAATACATTCCGGCTTCTGGATGCCGATATAAATTTAGAAATAATTTAGTGATTTATATTGTTATGCTTGGTTATGTATCATTTCATTACCGCATGAACTAATGCACACGTATAGATACATATGCCGTGCCGATTACTGTAAGGAATTATATAGTAATTAACACTTAAAATATGATAATCTCGACCATTAATGATACAGCAAATAATTTAATTCATAATGGATGGTGTATATTTTTGACGATTGCGTAAGAAGCGTGGCCCAATTATTACTTCAACAACACAGGGTTTAAATTTATGTTGATTCCCGCCGTAAAATAGTAAAAGTACCATGCGTTTCCCGACTAAAATAAAGACAAATATCTACATAGATCATCATGCCATTCGAGACATTTTAATGTGTAATGGTTTTATATCCACCACTATCGGTAATTTATTTGTATCGGCCGATATACTTCGCTGTCAATATCTGATATCGGTAAAACCGATAGGTGTCATATCGGAACATCGCTACTTGCAGTGAAGCCATAGAACTGTTATATACGATCTATGGTGAAGCGAATGTATACTCGGCAAGCGGCGAGCATAATAATATGTAAACAGTGCAGTGCCACACAAAAGGGGCGTAACTGTGTTGTATAGTCTCTAGACTCGATCTTTCAGTCGTTTTAATGCGTGACATTGACTGATTTGCGACTTGTACGATTGAGACTTAGAGTAATTAATGTACTAAAAATAGACATTCCATTGAATGAATGATCGAAAGAAGCGTTTAACGAAACGATTTCAACTTTAATATTAACAGTTTTACAAAATAATTCATTCGCCAAAATTTTCGCCAGAATCATCATTTTATTCGCCAATAAAAATATTTGTCGTCATTGGCTAATTGGCGAATGTCTAGGGCGGTCACTGCCCACATTTTCATGTGGACGTATATTGTCGTCGCCCCTGTCCGTCTGTCCACAATTGTTTGTGAACAGTCTACAGGTCACAATTTTTATCCGATTTCAATGAAACTTAAAATATAGGTTTATCACCCTAAGATCTCGGTTCCCCTCGATATTGGCATGTATCGGACTGTAACTTCATGGGCTATGGCCCCCTGATTGTAAGAAAAATCATGTTTTTAGCTTGTGAACAGTGTAGAGGTCACAATTTTTGAACCGATTTTGATGAAACTTGACATGTATGTTTATAACCCAAAGATCTTGGTTCCTTTCCATATTTAACTTCCTGAATTATGTACCCTGATTTTCGGAAAAATCGCTTTTTGTTTAGCTTGTGGTCCCCCTGGAGGTCAAAATTATTATCAGATTTAAAAAAACGTTTGGTTATATCACCGTTACATGGTAATGAAGGTTGAGTTTGAATTTTGTGAAAATCGGACCAAAATTGATAGGCAAAATGGCCTTCGTTTGTACGCGAATAGTGTGAAAAAATATTATATCAAGGTTGTGGACCCTATAGAGGTCACAATTATGATTCCGATTTTGATGAAACTTGAAATGTATGTTTATAAACCAAAGACCTTGGTTCCTTTCGGCATTCAGGCACATCGGATCGTAACTTCCTGAATAATGACCCTTGATCACACAAAAAATCGCCTTTATTAGCTGATGGTCCCTGGAGGTCAAAGTTATTACCTGATTATATCACAGTTACAGGGTAATCTTGGTTGAGTTTATATTTCGTGAAAATCGGACCAAAATTGACAAATAAATGGCCGCCATTTGAACGCGAATAGTGTCAAATTATGGTATATCAAGGTTGTGGACCCTATAGAGGTCACAATTTTAATTCGATTTTGATGAAACTTGAAATACATGTTTATAACCTAAAAATCTTGGTTTCTTTCAATATTTGCGCATATCGGATTGTAACTTCCTGAATTATGGCCTCTAATTGTACGAAAAATCGCCTTTATTATCTAAAGATCTTGGTTACTTTCAATATTTGCGCATATCGGATTGTAAAAAAACGTTTGGTTATATCACCGTTACATGGTAATGAAGGTTGAGTTTGAATTTCGTGAAAATCGGACCAAAATTGATAGGCAAAATGGCCTTCGTTTGTACGCGAATAGTGTGAAAATATGTTATATCAAGGTTGTGGTCCCAATAGAGGTCACAATTATGATTCCGATTTTGATGAAACTTGAAATGTATGTTTATAAACCAAAGATCTTGGTTCCTTTCGGCATTCAGGCACATCGGATCGTAACTTCCTGAATAATGACCCTTGATCTTGATCACACAAAAAATCGCCTTTATTAGCTGATGGTCCCTGGAGGTCAAAGTTATTACCTGATTATATCACAGTTACAGGGTAATCTTGGTTGAGTTTATATTTCGTGAAAATCGGACCAAAATTGACAAATAAATGGCCGCCGTTTGAACGCGAATAGTGTAAAATTATGGTATATCAAGGTTGTGGACCCTATAGAGGTCACAATTTTAATTTGATTTTGATGAAACTTGAAATACATGTTTATAACCTAAAAATCTTGGTTTCTTTCAATATTTGCCCATATCGGATTGTAACTTCCTGAATTATGGCCTCTGATTGTACGAAAAATCGCCTTTATTATCTAAAGATCTTGGTTACTTTCAATATTTGCGCATATCGGATTGTAACTTCCTGAATCATGGCCTGCTCTGATTGTACGAAAAATTGCCTTTATTATGGTGTGGTCCGCCTGGAGGTCACAATTATTACCTGATTAAAAAAACGTTTGATAATATCACCGTTACACTGTAATCAATGTTCGGTTCGAATTTCATGAAAATCGGACCAAAATTGCTGAACGAAATAGCCGCCACTTTTACGTGAATGGTTTAAAAATATGGTATATCAAAGTTGTGGGCACTGTAGAGTTTATAACCCAAAGATCGCGGTTCCTTTCGATATTTGGGCACATTGGACCTAGTGATGTGCGTTTTTTCGGTTTAACCGTACGGTATCAGTTTTTACAAATAAACCGAAAACCGTGCGTTTCGTTTTTTTTCCAAATTCCTAATTTTTATGTAGCCGTATTTCGTTAAGTACTTAATAATTCCAAAATTTTAATGTAGCCACCACTTCCGTTTTTATTTTCGATTAACCAGAGCCCGTATGTATAGAATAATAGACTGTTTAGTCAGTCTGGTTGGCTTAGACTATTTATTTTCTCAATTCGGTTCGGTTTACAATCCAAAATTTTATTCAACCCGAAGCGGCTTGTCAATATCGAACGATGGCTTCCTCTAAAAAGTAAAATGCCTCCATGGCTTGCTCAATAACTATGAAAGATTAGATGACACAAAATGTAGATTTAATCTTTGTAAAAAAATCTATTTCTGCTGCATAAATTATAAGAATATAATTTAACAATTTTGAGTCAGGTTTAAAACAACATTTGAACAACACCCGAAAACGGCAATTGCGTTAGTTTTGTTTTTAAGTTTATAATTTATAAACGAGAAATAAAAGACCACATGTTTCGATTTGTTGGATTGGTATTATTTTGTTATGCAAATTTATTTTGGTATTTTTTTTTACAGTAGAATCTAACTTTATTGTTACTGATATTATGTCGTTATATTAATTTATTATTATGCCTATGGCGTTGTGTGTGTCAGATCTTTTTTTTACAGTAACTTTGTTATTACTATCAGTCATAATTAAAGTCATATAACAGTAAAAAAAAAACCTTGTTGTTTACTATTTACATCAATATTTTTGATATTTTTTCTGGCTTTCAAGTATTCCTATAAAATAACCATAAATCAGTACATACATGACACGGTGTTTAAATGAATAAAAAAAACGAAAACCGAAACCGAGGTTTTTTGCCTCAGAAAAAACGAAAACCGAAACCGAAAGAAAATTTAAAAACCGCACATCACTAATTGGACCATAACATCCTGAATTATGGCCCCTGATTTTACGAAAAATCATGTTTTTTACCTTGTGGACACTATGGAGGTCACAATTTTATTCTGAATTAAAAAAACATTTGACTATATCCCCGTTACACATTAATGATGGTTCAGTGTGAATTTCTTGAAAATCGATAATTGAACAGCTAAATCCATAATATTAAATGTTTCGTATACTCAACGTTAGCATGGGGCAGAACTTTATAAAAAACAAACAAATTCTAATGATTTTCTGATAATTACTTAATATATATATGCGACAACTCTTGTTGACTGCCCGGACGATGTAGCTGCTGTGTGGGCGTATGTTTTGTTGCCTGGCAACCAATTTTTCAATGAAATAAGTCACACCAGTCCAAGTTCAATACTGTTTTGTGCAAATTGTTCAGTTCATACATTATTTGAAATAATTAATGTAGCCTACTAGGCTACACCGGTTGTGTTCCTATGAGAGATGACACAACTAATTTCTACTACTAGTAGGCCTGGAGTGGATTGAAGTGGTTTGTTTCCTGTTCTGTTCTGTTGCACACGCTGGTACCTCTTCTGCTTCATCAATCACTGACATTTAACTTTTTCGTCTCATTGCCTCGTCTCATTGTCTGGCCCCGGTCCTTTAAAAATATGGTCCTTTAAATTACTACCTTTACATTAAAAATTAATGTGTTATTTTTTCCACCGACCAACTTACTCTATTAATTTGAGCCAAACGTAAACACAAGTTCACTTAATACCTCTTTCAGAAATCTTATTTATTAATACGTACGATTTCCTCCAGTTTGTCCTTAATATAATTCGTAGAAGTAGGCTATTATTAGTAAAGCAAAACTTTATTACTTGGTTGGCGTAATCTCAATCTGAAGGCAAGGCTAGGACGTAGGATCCTGTTTTTAGAACAGCGTATATTGTTTTATTTCAGTTTGAAACAGAACACTTACCCCATTCAAAACCAATCACGTAATATTCCAAATGGTTTACATGATGAAAATAGAACCGAGGTCTTTAAACAATTCTGTATTGTGTACAATAATAAACTAATTTACATCCTTGATTGTACAACCACCACCACCGAGCGTAACCCGTATTCCGACATCCGGGTTCAAATGAAGTTAGCAAACATATTCCTGTCGACCTAAATTTATATTAGATAAGATAAGATAACTTTATTAAGATAAGATAAGATTTTATTGTATCTAATACACCCCATAAGAGGCGGCATACAAATATCCACAAAACATTTTAAGAAGAAGAGAAAGCATGAACATCATTTATGACAAAGGCTAATAATTAAAATTATCTTTGGGCCTATTTTAAGACATATAGCAACAATCTGTTTCACAGAGAATTACTTACGAATTAACTCTGTAACAGATGGCTGTCCACAACACGTGGCGTCAGTCATTGGCTCAACGGTTCGTGCAATGTTTACTCAACACCTAACTGCTTCGGGCAAAATGATGCATTTTACCCATTTTAATACCCATTTACACTAAATAGGAAATATTTTTAACTACAAATACTTCAAACGTCTTTATTTATTTTTCTTTTACCTCAAAAAAATGTTTGAGAATTTAATTTGTCGGAGTAAAAATGTTAATATGCCGAACTCATTAAGCCTCGTCGATGTCATGCTTATCAGTGATTGTAGCGGCCAAGCGAGTATTCACTGCGAGATCAGTTTGATATAGCAATGCATATCGCATAATATATAATACCCCCCCCCCCGACCGCCAATATTCATCGTGATTTTCCCGTTGTCAGTTGGTGCAGGACAAAAGGTCTGTCAAGGACTAGTGTCTAGTCGTTTGGATGGGACGAAAAACCGAGGTCCCGTGTGAACTGATGTGTATATGCGCGTAAAAGATCCCTTGGCAGTTTAAATTCGATATAAGAAGTCTATGTCCTAGCGATACTGTCCGGGCAAATATGCCCTCATTAACACTCTAAAGGATGTGAGGGCTTAGTAGTTAATTCGGAACGTAGGTCTGGCGATAACATAAGTTATCATAAATTATAATCGTACTATTTTCATGCGACACATTAGAGACTTTTGGCAAGTGGCATTTCCCTATCCGTATCACGTATCCGTATCATATACGTGACACGTTGCGTCAGAGTAGTTTTAGAGTTTTGGCAGATTCTTGCGTCGCGTACGTACGCGTCACTGAGCTGAGCTTAGTTCTGTACAGCATGATGGCAGTAATCTACTAAGATCACCATCAATACTAGTCTAGTACCTAGCCTACAATTTCTCGGAGTGAGTGAAGTCGCTCGACAGTCGCTGAGCTATAATAAAAAAAAATGTCGCCTCTTTTTACACCCTTTACCATAGAATCACATTTACAGCTTTGCAAGGTCCCATATATCTACCTAAATCTAGCAAATAGAACAACCAGCGTGTAGACAGACAGACGGGAAAAGTATGAAAATTCCGAGAAAAACCTGTCATAAATAATGATTAAATTCCAGTCTTTATTATGGTTAAATTCACATCAAATATACACCTCCGTGTTCTATGATACACATAGATTCATAAAAACGCTATGATACAACATTTCAGCGTCTAAAAAGACGACAATGTTATACGGACCTTCTTCGTATGAATGCTGTTCGATACGGGCTGCCGTATCCGTGTGCTGTATCACGTATGAGAAATACACACACATTGATGACGTCACACACAAAATCCATACGGATACGTGATACGTACTAAGAATTTACGCTTGCCAAAAGTCTCTGATATTTAGACAAACACGTACCTAGTTATGCAAACCAAGCTTTTAATAGAGTATAGCGATGCTCTTGTTTGCGATGTTAGAAATTCCTGATTTTTGGCAGTGGAGGCTTTTCCATAAGTCATGCTATCTGGCGAATGTGGGTATTCCATAATCAGGGGCGGATCCAGGATTTTCAGAAAGGTGGGGCGTGCTGCACCAAGTTGGGAGTGTGAAGCCCGACCCATGATTTTTGAGTGGACAAAAATGCCCGCAAGGACTAATTTCATACTAGTACTGTTAATTACGATTTCCAACCTAAACTGTTTTTGTTCTCCTTTCCCGCGAGAATATATGGAGCTAAAAATTGTTCGCCACCGCAAAAAAATAGAGGGGGCGTGCGCCGAGTGCGCCCCCCTCTGTATCCGCGCCTGATAATAATGTTTAAGTGTGCAGTTACGTTTTCACATAGCCAAAGTATTTATAAAATACAGCCTTTGAATACCAATTTATGTAAACACACTCAGTTAAACATACTTTATGGGAGAGCAAAAACTGACTTTTGTCAGTCTTCCTTTGAGCCTCAGATGTCATAGAAATTATAAATTAGATCTTTATTTAAACAACAAGCCCAAAATGAACACTGTAGACCCACGGATGTCTTGGATTGGGCTCGGATTAAAACAGGATTTCGTCGACTGATTTAATCACTATGGCGTCGTGGGTGGGGTTTCTCCGTGACGTTGACGTCATCATACTTCTGGAAATTATTCATAAAAGACAGTGATGACCGAGGCTATACACAAGCTTCACTAGATACCGTTTAAACATTACTTGATGATCGAGACTATGTAGGTGGAGTTAACGCCTGTCAATCAACAATCGGCCATAGTGGGAAAAGGGTGTCGATGATTTTAACCACCATTTCTAGTAAAAAATTATAGTGGTAACAACTTTGTTCAGGATAAAGTTATTTGACTGAAATTTTCAATATATTCTTGTTTCAACATCTATTTATGAACTTTTATAGCAAGAATGGCTAACTCCTTGTCAAAATCTCCCATAATGTATCTTTAAGTGGAAAAATTAAGTATTTTCACTCAATACCACTCTTGTTGTAACTGAATAATATGTCACAACCTTTATTCTGGTCAACAAATTGTATTATTATACAATATTCCAATTAAATGATGATACAAATTTCATCTTAACATACCTACTTTAAAAAATTGGAAAAATTCAACTAAAGGATTTGAAAAGCCTAACGTAAACCTTTTCAAATGTGACTTGGATTCTAAAATATCTTCCAATCCACTGGACAAGTAAAATATGATGTAGCGGATAATTTACACATCTAGTACTTAGAATAAGACTATTATTTGTTTTCTGGAGCTGCAAAGCGAGCAAGAGTGTTATTGTCCCTTTAAGAAAACCTTTGAATATGGACCCAGTCTTTTAATTATCATGAACAAAATTTAAGGGAGGTAATTAGCCCCCCCAAAAAGATGTTGGCGCTTATGGAAATATGGAAATAATTTAATAATTGCAATTTCAGAAAATCCATTTGCATTGCCATTTCAATATACAACACTTAAATTTTTATTAGTAAAATTTCTCTCCTCGTGGATCATGTCTATAGCTTTAATTAATCTTTGTTGGTTTATTCATGGACCGTGTATGTACGGTCCATGGTTTATTAATAATGCGTGAATAATGTGATTTATTTCGGAAAGGGGTGCAACTCTTGCTTGATTAGGCGAAATTTACTGTAAATCTATTTGTAAGGTCCATCTCAATTTTCGCTAAGATCACGGAGGTGTATATAAGGTTAGGACACGTGATTGTTTGCGAGGTATATGGTTAGGGTAAGCATTAGGGATACGTCCAGGGTTAGGGTTAGGGTTAGGGTTAGCGCTAGCTCTGTTTACATCTCGTGACCGCCTTTGACCAAACTTTATGTTGGCCATAACAATTAGATCTAACCCATAATAAATCACATAAAAAAATCCTTATGACGCATGGGCAGTGAAACGTTTTGGCTAATGTTGAAAACATGAATCTCAGATAGGTTTTTATTGGCGCTAGGAATATTTTTGCTAACTTCAGTTCAAATCCTAGTCTCGGTCATCTAAAACTTCCCAGTCTTCAACGTAATATTCCTGGAGATCGGCAATCTGTTTCATAGAGAATTACGAAAAAATTTTAATATCTCTTCAAAGATGACTGTCTTCAACACGTGCAATCACATCACGCGGCGTCTATTATTGGCTCAATGGCGCGTGCATTGGTTACATAAGACGTAACTCAAAGTCAAACTGCTGCGGACAGATATGGGTCTTTGTCTTTTACCCATTTTAATACCCATTTACACTAAATAATAGGAAATATTTTTTACCTACAAACGTCTTTATTTATTTTTTAAAAAGATTTTCTTGTTTCATTTACTAGTATACCAAAAATAAAAAAAATTCCTGTGGAAATACAAATTTGTGAGCCTTTAAATTTTTGTTTGAAAATCCGCAGTTTGCTAGTTGCTATATAAAATGTTTGCTGAATGATTATGCATGGGATTTAATATTATTTGGCAAGGGCATTCAATAGTGTCCATGTGTTTGGGAAGGCCAATGACCGCTTGGCACATAAAAGATCCCTTGGCAGTTGGAATTCGATATAAGAGAAGGCGTATACCCGTCTTCCATTAGCCCAGGTCAGGTGCAGAAGAGTAGGACGTTAAACCCCATTTCATTTCATTTCTATTGTAGGCCTATTGTTTGGGAAGGCCAATGACCGCTTGGTTCTACTGTATTGGATCTTCTTGTAAAAATAACCTCTCAACACTCCGTGTTTATAAGTTACGTTCCCGTAGCTAGTAAAAGTAAAACCGAATTCACGCAAAGATGCCCAGCCCGTTCTTGTTAGGTCTGACAAGGATGAAATGAAATGAAATGGGGTTTAACGTCCTACTAACTGTTCTGCTCCTAAACTGGGCTAATGAAGACTAATGAAGTGTGCTATGAGGGAAATTTTGCCCGGGCAGCGGAGCGACGGCGTACTAATATCCAAAATCCAACTGCCAAGGGATCTTTTACGTGCACTCCGATGTGTACACTGGACCTCGGTTTTTTCGTCCTCTCCGAACGACGCTAGACTTGATTGATAATAAGCCTAAAGTTGGTTTTTGATATATATCAACTTGAGATCAAAAACACTTGGGCGAGAGCCTTACGGATGGCGACACCCCTGTGCGACGATTCCCTGCATATTTCGCCACTAAGTTCGATTTGGTAACAAGCCCAGCTTGGGAAACTATCAGATTAATCGGTCGTCGTGAATACCAAGACTCGCACTTCTAGCTTATATGTTTACATGACTGTGACAATCGAGTTGCAAAGTTCTAAGATTGATGTCAAGGTTACTGGTTTTCTGTGAGTTTCTCAATTTAAAAAACAACTTTCAACGGCTGTATATGTTTGTTTACTGTTATGTGCCACGTCCTCGGATTGGACAGTGCTAATTAGTCACGTGTCTACACAACGGGCGAAAAGTTCGGGAATTGCTAAGTATTTGAAGCAACGGTTAGATGCATGGGCGTCACACATGGGGGGGTCCGGGGGGGTCGGACCCCCCCAATTGTTTTCCTGGGGGGGGGTCTGAATATACTTGGACCCCCCAAAAATTTGGCAAAGTAAAGTGCCCGAAATCTAATAAAACACTAATTTTAGGACTGGAATAGCAGTAAAACGCGTTTGTGGCCATCAAACATTCCAAAATTTTCTTGAGGGGTCGAAGAAAACTGGCCGCAGCCCGTAAACCTGCTTCGGGCATTTCTAGTTTTTCTTCCCTAACTGTCATCGATAGTGCTGATATCAAATATCGATGCATCGCCGATGCATCGATTCGGCCGACGGCGATGCGATTCTCGACCTTTTTTCGTATTATCGATGCATCGGCAAAAAATACTAATAATCACCTTTAAGTGTCTGAGGAGTTCACAATTCGTCCACTAGAATAAATAACACATTTTCCATACGTTTGTTTTTATTAATTCAAAATAAAACTATATACATGTAACGGAATAATTCATTGAATCTCGCACGTGTATAGTGGGCTAGCCCAGCTTAGCCTTTTTACGTTACGCTTCCGTTATGTTTGTCTCGATTTCCCAGTGACTACTAGAAATGTCTTTGTAGGTTACTTCCCCCGACTATCATGCCCTTCGACCCCGAGGTCAAATTCACAGTTCACTACATCGGTTCTTAGCCCAACGAACTTAAAACTGTACCAGTAGGAAAATATTTTCCGGCTGGTTTTTAACGCTAGTGTTAAAACAATTTAGTCTTACTTTTTCAAACGGGCAAGAATGTATTTCATAAATCCCTATTGATATAGTATCGACAGGCCTTGAATACGACCTGCAAAACGCCTCTGGCTCTTGGTTTAATAGTTATCGCTTTACCGTCAATTGAATTAACACGCCCTCACGTCGCAGTCACAACTAACGCTAACGTGTCCAGTGAATCGAACGATATTAGAAGCATATTGTGGAAATAAATTATTCAAATAATCAACATTTCTATAATAATGATAATGTTGAGGAAATCTATGTTTCCATCATAAATACTAATGTTATTTCTGTAATTTTTGAAAAACAAAATGGCGGCAAAAAATTCCCGATGCATCGATGCGAGTATCGATGTTTGCGTCCGATGCATCGATGCATAAAATTTTACTTGATATCAGCACTAGTCATCGAGTCCTAATAAAACACTTATTTCACTTTTCTTTTAATTGAATACCACGAATTTGTACTGCGTTGACTATTGATTAAAACATTTTGTCTGGGGCCACTCTACTTTGTGAATGCAACTGCAACAGTGTGATCGGATGGTTGGAATTCAGAGTGGGATTTCGGTTACAGAACCATTGGATACTTTTGGACTTGCTCACACAGGCTAGAATAGCAGAAAACGCATTTGCGGTAGTTAAATTTTCAAAATTTTCTCCGAGACGGTGAGTCTCCCATAGCCCGCGACGATTGATTGGTTCTGGGCAGCCAGGTAGGCTATATTGGAACAAATTGAAGTTGTTGTATTCACAGATTACAGGCTGGAATAGCAGGAAAACGTGTATGTGGCAGGTCAATTTTCAAAATTTTCTCCCAACGGTCCCGTCTTCGTGGGTGTAAACGAGTGATTGGAATTCGAGTCAGCAAGCCACCTTAATTAGGCTATATCAGGCCACTTTGAAATTGCTTTGTTCATGGACTGAAATAGCAGGAAAAAGTGTTTGCAGCCGTCAAATATTCCAAAATTTTCTTAGGTGGGGGTAAGTAAGCCACGCTTCTTCGCCTCTCGGGGAAGACAGGTGCTAATGTCTGTAAACATGATAAACATTGTAGGCCTATTGGTGTGATGTTAACAGAAGACTTTAAACAAAATTTATGGGGGTACTCCCCACCCCGTTGCGGACCCCCCCCCCCCCAATATATATTTCACGGCTACGCCCCTGGTTAGATGTAAAACTCGCGGACGTTGCTTAAGGAACATGATGTCATAGCGTAGTGAGACACAACATCGAGATTGTTTGGAATTGGCGAATGTGTCGCTTTCAAAAAGAATCAAGAAGATTCGACCTTCCGCAAACACGCTGATATTTTTGTCCGCAAACAATCCAAAAATGATGGAATTTAAGCTTCGAGAGAAGATGCCGTGTTGTGTTTGTATGGTGGACGAACAATTGAAACACCAGAAAGCGTACCCACGTACGAAGAAATTTTATGGAAAAGCTTATCCTGTGTCCGACTCCAAGTGTCATGGTTTCCGTCAATCTGTTTCACAGAGAGAATTACTTACGAATTAACTCTGTAACAGATGACTCTCCACAACAAGTGCGTTGACTGCACGCGGCGTCAGTCATTGGCTAAACGGCTCGTGCAATGTTTACATAACACCTAACTGCTTCGGGCAAAATGATGCATTTTACTCATTTTAATACCCATTTACACTAAATAGGAAATATTTTTTAACTACAAATACTTCAAACGTCTTTATTTATTTTTCTTTTACCTCAAAACAATGTTTGAGAATTTAATTTGTCGGAGTAAAAAAGTTAATATGCCGTACTCATTAAGCCTCGTCGATGTCATGCTTATCAGTGATTGTAGCGGCCAAGCGAATATTCACTGCGGGATCAGTTTGGGTTTCCGTGTGTACTAGCCTACCATGTACGAGCTGTGAATGGGGAAGGTCGGTGAATTAGGCCCAGAAAAGTGGGGATGGAGACTTGCCAAAGACAGATTAGAGCCCAAAGCAATTGACTCCGTACCAGCTCCGAAGAAATTCTTTAAAAGTATCAATTGTGTCAGTGCCGGAGGGGCGCGAGCGCCCGAGGAGGGTATGCGTGGGTTCACCCCATAGGAAAATTTTGAAAATTGACAACCGCAAACCCAATTTCCAAGCATTTCAGACCAAAGCTTCCTATCTTTCCTTTCTCCTGCATGGTCTTTATCCTGTCCTCTCCTCCCTTCTCTCCTTTCTTTCTCCCCTTTTTTTATAGGCTTAGGCCCACATTTTTTTAATAAGCTTAGGCCCACCCGTCATGGACAGCGAATGTGGAGATTTCGTGTACACTTAGTAACAAGAGATGGGACAATTCAGGACTGCACTGTAATTTAATAGCTATGTGATTATTTACAATTCAATTTCTCCCATTCTTTTCTTTGAAAAGTGAATGCTGTCATCACCACGTTAAAACGTTAAATAAGACGTAATCACGTCATCGGGTTTATATATAATAAATAAGTCTTCGGTAAAATTTACCTTTTGTTATCAAGTACAGCACGTGGGCCATGCACTGTATACATTTCTAAAGGAAATGGCAATAGGTTATCAGGTAACCCAACGAAGAATTGACTGGAAATCTTAAAAACGTTACGTGCCCGGATACGCGGTTTTGACGTTCACGTCCAAACTAGGCCTACTCAATATTTTGAGCTAAAATTTTCGAGACAAGTTCAATACACTATTCCTCTATATTTGGGCGCTTACATTTCATACTGTTAAAATCGCGACGATCCCTTTAAAATCTAAATACAAACAAGGCCACGACAAACGACTTGAGTCATTGCACGGGAACTGTCACAATGAAATAAAACCTTCTTTTAGTCTTTACCATGGCATTAGGCTTATTACTACTACAAAACACCATGATTAGTTCTTGGCAGTGTAAAGTATTTGGTGATGAGTAACAATAGCCCTTAAAGATACATTATGGGAGATTAGATAACGAGTTGGCAGTTCTCACTACAAAAGTTAAAACTAGCTAATGTAAAGGCAATTTGCTGAAAATTTTAGTCAAATTGACTTAGAACTCGGCAGGGGCGTTTTAAGGTTTATCATGGCGGAGGCTATACTATTTTGAGGGCCCTCTTTGGGGGGGGGGGGTCAGAAGGTCAAGAAATTTTGCAAATTAGAAATCATTTTGGTGCATTCTGACATATCCTCCAGGCCCTTCGAGTCCGGTTTAATCTGAGGACCGGGGCTTAATTAGATACTCGTCCGAAGCCTGAATGCGAAACAAATCACTTGTACGTATCGGGGAGCTCAATCAAATAATAATTAATGGAACATGGTGGAGAGGGCTTATTGTGCAAGCAACACGCGTAATCCCGGAAATCTATTCAGTAAAGAAATGATCGCTCCGCCAAGCCAGGCTACACTAAATAGCTTATTAGTAGGTTTTCAGAAAAGGTGATTTCTTCATTGATGATTTTCATGCCAATGATGTGACTGCACACTTATTCAGTAGTGGACTTGGGGGCCTTTTCCCTATGGCGGGGGAAAGCGGCAAAAACCTAATGCTATGTAGAAATGTCTAATTCAAAACACACATGTAACATAATGCCATACCAAATACCTAAAACGTCTAATGCAAAAAACAAAATACAAGAAACCTCTAATACAAAATACCTCATACGTCTATTGCAAGAGACAAAATACAAGAAACCTCTAATACAAAATACATATAACCTCTTACGCACAATTGATTTTACAATCTGAAACATCTACCATAAGCATTAGATGACATATCTCGTTGTCATTACTTACATTTCTCCACTGAATTATCTTTATTTAGGTCAATGTCAAGGTCACCGAACACAACTTGGCGACCTATTCGGCTAGCGAGCTATTCGACCGATCCAGCTGGCAACCTGTTCGTTGGCAACCTATTCAGAATTAAGACAACAGTCGCCCAAACTCATCTGTTTTTAACAACCAATAAAATCCAACGTTACGTCTATCAAATGAAAGTAGAATAATATATTATTTTTATCAATTCCTTTAGCTCAGAATAGAGAAGTAATTTCGCATTATCTTACAAAATTCTAGACATCCAACTAAATATATTCCGAAAGGTAATTAAATAGGCTTTCTAAGTATTATCAGTAAAAATTGGCACATTCATATTAAAGGGGTGCACTCTCTTCCTAAACATGACCAATTTTTTTAAAATTTTAAATGGAAAAACTGTTAATATCCCGTGTCAAAATTCGGACCATCGTACAAAATTCTGATGATCCAACTAAATATATAGTTGGGTACGAGACCTAAAATCCGTGACCAATTTGCGGGGAAGTTGTTTTGAAGGTGGTTTCTATATGGAAAAGACCTGCTGAAGCGATTAAGCTTGGGTGCCTCTCTCTAAAATGCTGGCGGAAGCCGCTAGAGGGCCAAATTCAAAATGGTGGTTAGATGTGGCGGGAAAATATAAAAGTATGTAATATAGGCGTCTGATGTGTCTATTCGTATGTTTAAGGGTCTCTGAATCGAAATATTGTAACCAAAAATCCATCCAGCCACTAGTTTTGCCAATATGGCCGAAAAATCCAAGATGGCCACCATTTTTGGCCTTGTAAATAGTTTCGGGGTTGATGTCTTCAATTTTGATGAACTTGTCTCGATAGATGGCAACCAGCAATAATACTCACCGATATTTATCATCTGATATACTCTGTAGTCCACTGATTTTGATTTTAATTTAATCATCGCTTAATAATAGAGCCATGTAATATTTAATCACGCATGATAATCAACATCATCAACTTATCCAGTCAAAGTTTTACTAATCAGAATCCAATTCAAAAGATAGGTCCAGTTTTGATTGTTCAGATTCAGAAGTTGAAGTGTCTTCGGGGTCTTCATCACTTGCACTATCACTGCAGTGAACAAGCAAGTCACTTAAACGTCCTGGTAATGCTGGGTTCACATATCTAATTTAGCCGCTCTGTCCATTATGGAACAGTTTCCAACCATTACCAACGGAAGAGTGTGTGACCTCAGACTTTCAGTAATTAAGCATTAAATAAGCCTGAAAATAAAATAAAGACAAGACACAACTATCGTTATGCGAACAGTTGTTTTATTGATAGCTCGACGATGAACTTAACTACTGAAAATCGGAAGGATGGGGAGGATGCCGCTATTGCATTTATTTTCCTTGCTGGTGCTCATCTCAGAAGACAACATTGCCACGGTCGTATTTCATTATAGTATCACTATCGGTCGCCCAAACTCTGCTGCGTGGCTCGTCTAAACTAATTACCTGTAATATATTAAGGCTCGCCCAAACTTTCTACCTGCAATGCACGTGCATACAGGTAGTATATAAGCCGGCCAATCGGGTTTGTTGGGAGATGAATTATGACAGTGGTACTGAGGACTCGATACTGTGCAGCATTCGTATGTTCTACTCATCGTTGTATATTTTAGTATGAGTAAATTTATGTAGAAATGTTGACTAATTTTACAGGTCCCCTTTGGATACCTACTGACTGTTCCTGGAATGGTATCATCTAAGAATAGTCGCCGATAAATGGTATCGTCGTGGAATAGTCGCCGATACATGGTATCGTCGTTGAATAGTAGCCGATACATGGTATCGTCGTTGAATAGTAGCAGATACATGGTATCGTCGTTGAATAGTAGCCGATACATGGGTATCGTCCTTGAATAGTAGCCGATACATGGGTATCGTCCTTGAATAGTAGCCGATACATGGGTATCGTCGTTGAATAGTAGCCGATACATGGTGTCGTCGTTGAATAGTAGCCGATACATGGTATCGTCGTTGAATAGTAGCCGATTCATGGTATCGTCATTGAATAGTAGCCGATACATGGTATCGTCGTTGAATAGTAGCCGATACATGGTATCGTCGTTGTATAGTAGCCGATACATGGTATCGTCGTTGTATAGTAGCCGATACATGGTATCGTCGTTTTATAGTAGCCGATACATGGTATCGTTGTAGTATGGTCTTGCCGATGGGTGGACAGGTTCTTCTTGGAATGGTATCGTCTAAGAATAGTCGCTGATAAATGGTATCGTCGACAGTTTGTTCCTGGAATAGTATCGTCGATGACTGGTCGCCGATAAATGGTATCGTCGAAGTATGGTCTTGCCGATGGGTGGACATTTTGTAAAGGTCATAATTCATTTAGTGCGCGCACTCTGGAAAGAATTGTTATGTTGTATATAAACTGAATTCTTTTTTTATCTTAGTTTTCTTTATTCCCCAAAACGGAAACGCCCCGCCCATCCTGTGACAAACATGTCTTCAGACAACGCCCACGGTGCTGGGTCCGGCCAATTTTAGAACTCGCAATGAACTGGCCTTGAAACAGACCGGGAGATGCATCTCTATAAAATATCGTACTGGTAATTGCGTGTTCCCTCTTGTGCAGCTGCAAAAGAATTGGCATGTTCATTGTCTGTGTTCCCGGTCACAAGACCACATGTTCCGTGCTCGAGGCCACATGTTCCCTTAGTACAACCTATGGAAACAGGCACATTAAAAAACAAAGGTTCATTGTCCTTGTGGCGCGTCACAAGGGAACACGCTACAGGTGAACAGCCTATGGATACAGGGCCTTACATGGGTCCATTATTAAGCGTTGATTAAATTAAAATCGAAATCAGTTGACTATCAGATGATAAATATCGGTGAGTATTATTCTTGGTTGCCATCTATCGACACAAATTCATCAAAATTGAAGACATCGACCCCGAAACTATTTTCCAGGCCAAAAATGGTGGCGATCTTGGATTTTTCGGCCATATTGGCAAAACTAGTGGCTGGATGGATTTTTGATTACAATATTTCGATTCAGGGACCCTTAAAACATACGAATAGACACATCAGAAGCCTATATTACATAATTTTATATTTTCCCGCCACATCTGACCACCATTTTGAATTTGGCCCTCTAGCGGCTTCCGCCAGCATTTTAGAGAGAGGCACCCAAGCTTAATCGCTTCAGCAGGTTTTTTTCATATCGAAACCACCTTCAAAACAACTTCCCCGTAAATTGGTCACGGATTTTAGGTCTCGTACCCAACTAATATTCTAAAAGGTAATTGAATAAGCTTTCCAAATATTATTAGTAAAAGTTGGCACAATCATATTAAAGGGGTGCGCTCTCAACCTGAACATAGCCAATTTTTCAATATTTTAAAGTGAAAGAACGGTAATATTTCGAGTCGAAATTCGGACCATCGTACAAGATTTTTAGCAACCAGCTATATATATTCTGAAAGGTAATTGAATAAGCTTTCTAAATATTATTAGTAAGAGTTGGCACAGTCATATTAAAGGGGCGCGCTCTCAACCTGAACATAGCCAATTTTTCAATATGATTGTGCCAACTTTTACTAATAATATTTGGAAAGCTCATTCATATACCTTTCCGAATTTATATAGCTGGATGCTCAGAATTTTGTACGATGGTTCGAATTTGGACTTCAAAAAAAATACCGGTCTATCTTCACATATAGAATATTGAAAAAATTGGATATGTTCAGGTTGAGGGCGCGCCCCTTTAATATGATTGTGCCAACTTTTACTAATAATATTTGGAAAGCTTATTCAATTACCTTTCAGAATATATATAGCTGGATGCTCCAAATTTTGTACGATGGTCCGAACTTTGACACGGAATATTACCGTTCTTTCACTTTAAAATATTGAAAAATTGGCGATGTTCAGGTTGAGAGCGCGCCCCTTTAATATGATTGTGCCAACTTTTACTAATAATATTTAGAAAGCTTATTCAATTACCTTTCAGAATATATATAGCTGGATGCTGAGAATTTTGTACGATGGTCCGAATTTCGACTCGGAATATTACCGTTGTTTCACTTTAAAATATTGAAAAATTGGCTATGTTCAGGTTGAGAGAGCGCCCCTTTAATATGATTCTGCCAACTTTTACTATTAATATTTGGAAAGCTTATCCAATTACCTTTCAGAATATATATAGCTGGATGGTCAGAATTTTGTACGATGGTCCAAATTCGGACTTCGAAAAAAATTCCGGTCTATCTTTACATATAGAATATTGAAAAATTGGCTATGTTCAGGTTGAGAGCGCACCCCTTTAATATGATTGTGCCAACTTTTACTAATAATATTTGGAAAGCTTATCCAATTACCTTTCAGAATATATATAGCTGGATGCTCCAAATTTTGTACGATGGTCCGAACTTTGACACGGAATATTACCGTTCTTTCACTTTAAAATATTGAAAAATTGGCTATGTTCAGGTTGAGAGCGCGCCCCTTTAATATGACTGTGCCAACTTTTACTAATAATATTTAGAAAGCTTATTCAATTACCTTTCAGAATATATATAGCTGGTTGCTAAGAATTTTGTACGATGGTCCGAATTTCGACTTGAAATATTACCGTTCTTTCACTTTAAAATATTGAAAAATTGGCTATGTTCAGGTTGAGAGCGCACCCCTTTAATATGATTGTGCCAACTTTTACTAATAATATTTGGAAAGCTTATTCAATTACCTTTTAGAATATATTTAGTTGGATCATCAGAATTTTGTACGATGGTCCGAATTTTGACACGGGATATTAACAGTTTTTCCATTTAAAATTTTTAAAAAATTGGTCATGTTTAGGAAGAGAGTGCACCCCTTTAATATGAATGTGCCAATTTGTACTGATAATACTTAGAAAGCCTATTTAATTACCTTTCGGAATATATTTAGTTGGATGTCTAGAATTTTGTACAATAATGCGAAATTACATCTCTATTCTAAGCTAAAGGAATTGATAAAAATAATATATTATTCTACTTTCATTTGATAGACGTAACGTTGGATTTTATTGGTTGTTAAAAACAGATGAGTTTGGGCGACTGTTGTCTTAATTCTGAATAGGTTGCCAACGAACAGGTTGCCAGCTGGATCGGTCGAATAGCTCGCTGGCCGAATAGGTCGCCAAGTTGTGTTCGGTGACCTTGACATTGACCTAAATAAAGATAATTCAGTGGAGAAATGTAAGTAATGACAACGAGATATGTCATCTAATGCTTATGGTAGATGTTTCAGATTGTAAAATCAATTGTGCGTAAGAGGTTATATGTATTTTGTATTAGAGGTTTCTTGTATTTTGTCTTTTGCAATAGACGTATGAGGTATTTTGTATTAGAGGTTTCTTGTATTTTGTTTTTTGCATTAGACGTTTTAGGTATTTGGTATGGCATTATGTTACATGTGTGTTTTGAATTAGACATTTCTACATAGCATTAGGTTTTTGCCGCTTTCCCCCGCCATATTTCCCGTGACCAGAGGGGCCCTTTTGTCGGACGTGGGGCCCTTTTGACTGCCTTTAGGGCCCTCCCTAAATAGGGTACATTTTCATTTTTATCGTCGGTTTTAGCCCTTTTCCCCCGTTTTATTTTTTCAACTTCTTTGAATTTTTTCGCGAGGAGGCTAGCGCCTCTGCTGTAAAACGCCTCTGGAACTCGGTCATCATTACTAAAGTCGGTAAGACAAAACCAGTAGTCTCGGTTAGCCATTTTTATTGGTAAATCACGAAGGAAAATATTTCAGCGAATCGAACTACAATCCAATAAAAATCTCATGCTAGCATCGACATCGAGAGTTGATTATGGTCTGAATAGGTTAATTACTGTCTAATTAATAGTTTTTTATAACATTTCAGACGCACATAAAGACGTGCAATAGGCAGATTTTGCTCTTGCATAATGCATGTTTAATATTCATATATATAAATAAACTTGGTGTTTACGACAATGTGAATGATAAAGCCAAACATGACATGTTGGGTGTACATGTGGTCTTGATCTGAAGTATCCTGGAATATACTACGACATTCAGCTGTATATCTTGATATCTTGGTACATACAGACTACAAATATGAAAGAAGACACAAGGAATATGGATATATATATATACTTACAGATAAATTTGGCCCCTATATATTATCAAAACAAATTTCTCTAGTGTCAATCAAACCTTTTTCCATACTGAAAACAGATAACCCTTAAGTCATGCACATACATGTTGCATATTAAAAATTAAAGGGACATAATATACTGTATATTGTTATTTAACAAATGCTATTTTAAACAAAAATGAAATGAAATGGGGTTTAACTTCCTACTCTTTTGCACCTAACCTGGGCTAATGGAAGACGGACATACGCCATACAGTGTGCTATGAGGGAAAGTTTGCACGGACAGCAGCACCATGACCAACTCTTAAATCGAATTCCAACTGCCAAGGGATCTTTTACGTGCACTCCAATGTGTACACGGGACCTCGGTTTTTCGTCCCATCCGAACGACTAGGCAGCTGTCCTTGTCAGGCCCTCCTTCTGCATCACTGACAAGGGGAAATAACGCCGGAAAATCGAAATGAACTTTCTCGGCCAATGCAGGGATCGAACACCCGACCTCCAGGCTAGCGAACCAGCGCCTTATCCACTTAGCCACCGTGACCCCAGAGAGTACAATATATTACACAAGGAACGTACTGCTAGCCTTATGGTCATAATCAAAGTGTTGTTTGCATTGTCCAAATACGCACAAAATCTTAACTGAAAGTTCCTTCCGTCATAATATGCTCCACACACAGATCAAGTCTGACACGGCAGCACACAGCCAATTTTTTTGCTGGATTATCTAGACTTTTCACTACGAAAGAAACGAAAAACCTTATTAATGGTTCGTGCAATTAACTGGGAATGCGAAATGCCATTACAAGAGACTTTCTAGATTCAACAACTTAAATTTTTTGGTTACCTGATCGCCATATCTTACAAAATGTTTTGGATTATATTTAAGTGAGTGACAAGAGTAGGAGTTAATCAGAAAGAAAGTGCGTTGTTAACGAGAGAAAGAGAGATGGGGTTTAACTAGATCATTTCGGGACTAACATATGTTTTAATTTTATTTCAATAATTCGCTTGCGCGTAAGGGTTTTTAGCAGTTGGGGGGGGGGGGCGGAGGTTGGACAGGCGTTGTTAACGAGCTCTTTGGTGAAAATTGTATTGTGGGCGTGGTTTCCCCTAGTCAGTGATGCAGGATGGAGATCCCGTGTACACATTGGCGTTCACGTAAAAGATCCCTTCGATATAAGAGTAAGCCATAGCGCCGCTGCCCGGGCAAAATTTCCCCCATATGCCCGTCTTCATTAACCCAGGTTAGGATCAGAATAGTAGGACGTTAAACCCCATTTGCTTTCATTTCATTTTTTCTAAAAAAAAAATCGTAGGCCTATATTAGGCTATATCCGACATAGTTAAGTAACCTCATCCCACATTAGTATAGGCGTATCTTAACATTTTTAGCTCAGGGAAATCCGACCGTTTAAAAGTAAATTGCAGTGTCAATATAGTGAATGAAACCCATTGCTTATTCGCCATAACTAAAGTAGGTAAGTCTCTGTCTCGGTTTCAAAATCAGAGACAAGCGGTGCCATCTGAAAAGATAGGCTGGCACTGCCAGGCAGGATACGCCCACATTTTCGAGAGATGGATAGAGAACAAGCAATACCGAAAGTGATTTTTCCTACATCATTAAGTTAGAATTTGATATGTGCAAATATCGAAATGAATTAAGATCTTTGGGTTATAAATGTGCATTTCAGTAGGCTTCAAATTCGACTGGGGATCATGTTGCTAAGTGGGTAAGATCCTGGCCTCTATAGGGTCCACAACCTTGATATAACATATTTTCACACTAATCGCGTACAAACGGCGGCCATTTATTTGTCTGTCAATTTTGGTCCGATTTTCACAAAATTTGAACCCAATCTTCATTACCATGTAACGGTGATATAATCAAACTTTGTTTTAGATCGGATAATAATTTTGACCTCCAGTGGGACCACAAGCTAAAAAGGGTGATTTTTCGTACAATCAGGGGCCATAATTCAGGAAGTTACGAATCAATGGGCGCAAATATCGAAAGGAACCAAGATCTTCGGGTTATAAACATGCATGTCAAGTTTCATCAAAATCGGTTCAAAATTGTGACCTCTATAGGGTCCACAACCTTGATATAACATATTTTCACACTAATCGCGTACAAACGGCGGCCATTTTGTCTGTCCATTTTGGTCCGATTTTCACAAAATTTGAACTCAACCTTCATTACCATGTAACGGTGATATAATCAAACGTTTTTTTAAATCGGATGATAATTTTGACCTCCAGAGGAACCACAAGCTAAAAAGGGCGATTTTTCGGACAATCAGGGGCCATAATTCAAGAAGTTTGGTTCTGATGGCCGCAAATATAGAAAGGAACCAAGATCTTTGGCTTATAAACATACATGTCAAGTTTCATCACAATCGGTTCAAAATTGTGACCTCTATAGGGTCCACAACCTTGAAATAACATATTTTCACACTATTCGCGTATAAACGGCGGCCATTTTGTATGTCAATTTTGGTCCGATTTTCACGAAATTAGATCACAATCTTCACTACCATGTAACGGTGATATAATCAAACGGTTTTTTAAATCGGATAATAATTTTGACCTCCAGAGGGACCACAAGCTAAAAAGGGCGATTTTTCGGACAATCAGGGGCCATAATTCTGGAAGTTATGATCCGATGGGCGCAAATATCGAAAGGGACCAAGATCTTGGGGTTATAAACATGCATGTCAAGTTTCATCATAATCGGTTCAAAATTGTGACCTCTATAGGGTCCACAACCTTGAAATAACATATTTTCACACTATTCGCGTACAAACGGCGGCCATTTTGTATGTCAATTTTGGTCCGATTTTCACGAAATTCGAACTCAACCTTCATTACCATGTAACGGTGATATAATCAAACGGTTTTTTAAATCGGATAATAATTTTGCCCTCCAGACGGACCACAAGTTAAAAAGGGCGATTTTTCGGACAATCAGGGGCCATAATTCAGGAAATTACGATCCGATTGTCGCAAATATCGAAAGGAACCAAGATCTTGGGGTTATAAACATGCATGTCAAGTTTCATCACAATCGGTTCAAAATTGTGACCTCTATAGGGTCCACAAGCTAAAAACATGATATTTCGTATAATCAGGGGCCATAATCCATGAAGTTTCCATCCGATACATGCCAATATCGACAGCAGCCGAGATCTTATGGGGATAAACCTATATTTCAAGTTTCGTCAAAATCGAATAAGAATTGTGACCTGTAGAGAGTCCACAAACAAATTGTGGACGGACGGACGGACGTCCGGACGGACAGGGGCGACGACATAATACGTCCACATGAAAATGTGGGCGTATAAAAAGACCAACGCAACAACGCTATCGGTAGGTTACAAGCTGAATCCCAAACAGATGTAGCCAGGCTGCTGAATGTTTCCCAGGGTATATCATTTCCCGCCTTTTGGATAAGTACCGATAGCAAAGTTAAACACGTGACCGCCAAAATAAGAATTACCCCACCGACTGCCAGTCGCCACATAATTTGCGGAAACGGTTCACAACAGTGACAAATACTGCAGCAGCAATTCCTGGACGGCGTAGAATCTCGGGCCATAGAATATTCCATAAACGCCTGCATGAAACCGGAGAGCCGGACATCCTGTTAGACTAGATCCGTCTTAAATGGGTTCAGGATACAATGGCTGAATGGTTAGCACGTGCTGTATCATAAAGCCTGTCATTATTGAGTCAACTGGCGTGGTTTCGAATCCCCGGTTGTACGTGACAAGGAGTAGGGTCGCCTTGCAATCTCGTGGGTTTTCTCCAGATCCCTTGGTTTCCTTCCACTGCTAAAGACCCCTACGAGCAGGCGAATTATTGAAAAACAATTAAACCACATGTTAGTCCAGAAATGACCTAGTTTGTGTCGAGTGGACGTTAAACCCCATCTCTCTCTCTCTCTCTCTCTCTCTCTCTCTCTCTCAATTTACTCTCATATTTGGTTGATGGATGATCACATCAGGCAGCGGCAAAACAACAAATTGAAAATAAACAATATGAACCATAATGGAGTTTATTTAATGAAATTATATCGAACGTTCTAGAAAGATTAAGCATATACTGCCTAATGTATGATACATGTAGTTTTGAAATATTTATGGCGCATGGTGTTTCTTATGAACCATATATTTATGGCACTTGGTGTTTCTTATCAACCATATATTTATGACACATGGTGTTTCTTATCAACCATATATTTATGACACATGGTGATTGTAATCAAGCAACATTTCTCACACATCGCGTTTCTAATCTAAGGTACCGGGAATTCTCGTATTTAAGCCCTGGGCTTAATTTCGAATTTGACCATGAGCTTAAATTCGAAATTCATTAAACTCGTTATTAAGCCCATGGACCTAATAACGACAGGATTCAAATACGAAGATTCCCGGTATTTTCCACACATATTTATGTTACATGGTGTTTCTTATCAAACAGTATTCATCACATATATTTATGTCACTTATCGTTTTATGTTAGTTACATTAACAGTGGCCTGCACAGACAATGTCCTGTTGTTGTCAATAAATCCGTTCTCAGTACATCGTAGTTTATCCCAACTTATCATACGAACATCACTAGAATATCTCTTACGCGGTGAAAGTGTATCGGAGCGTTGTTTAACAAGTGATTTATTCTCAGCAATGATGTTCAACAGTTTTAGAGTCAAACTAGCTCTAACAGTTTTAATAGTTTTATCTTCTACTGTCCTCAGACCCAGGGTAATATACAACGTTTCTTGATCGTGTTTAATACGTACACGCCATGTTAATCCTTGCATCATTAAATCATCACCATAGTAAAACCTGCCAGGCTTCATCAAGTTCAGACTAAAACTACTGGTAAATGTTGGACCATCCACAGCTTGCACATCTCCACCAACTGTTGTTGCTATTTCACCTGGTGGTTGTTCTGAAGGTCCTCCACCCAATGTCGCTGTCTGCATTTCGCCCAGTAGCTGTCTTAAACGGTCGACATCAACCTCGACCATAAAATAATATGGATGTCTAACTGGAGGTTCCTGTAAATGTGTTGTTATGTTGCAATCTATGCTTGTTTGGATATCTTCTAGGCCTTCTTCGTCTACAGCTGTAATTATAGATCTACTTTTTAAAATATCATCTGAAGATTTCTCCAGTTTTTCCATTTCACGTGCCTCCTTCTTGACATCGTTAACTAGTTTGGTGAGTTTGCTGATTTCATCTTCTTGGATTTTATTGATGTCACTTTTAATCGTATCTCCTATCTTGTAGAATTCGTCACAGATATCTTGTATTTGAATATCAACATTATCACAAGCTGTTTCACACGAGTTATTCACATCAGATATTAAGGTTTCTAAAAAGTCACAATGTTCCTGTAACCTCTTTAGCTTCTTTGCTGATTCCATTTTCAATTTCTTCACAAGTTCCCTCATTTCCGTATCTACGTCATCTAAGACTGCCAACGCGTGGTTTTTATGATCGAGAAGAACGCAAACAGAACAACATGGTTTGCGACAATCTCGACAATAAACGCCAGTTTCTGTCTTCTTGTGTTTTGAACAATACGCTGTGTTATCATGATGGTCTTCTAAATAAAAGTTGGTGACAAACTGGCAGGCACCACCTCTTGGTACCGTAATTTGTTTTCGACAAGTGGGGCAGTTGAACTTGTTGCCACGAGTGCTAGCCTCGATAACCCCATCTATACATCGTTCACAGAATGTGTGGTGACATGGTAGAAATTTGGGCTTATCAAAGTTACCTAGACAAACAGAACACGAATTTTTGGTAGGCCCATTAGTAGCCATTTTCCAGTCTTCATTAGCACCGATTCAGGAGCAAAACAGTAGGATGTTAAACCCCGTTTTATTTTAGTATTTCAGTAGCCATTTTGTGCCACGTCAAGCTACTATACTTCTTCCGTATTCATATCCTGTTTGCACGTGACATGGTATATAGCCTTGAATAAACCATCGATAAACTATTATAATTAATATGGTCTCAGACCACAATTAATTCAACTCATTTGGTTAGCAATGATACCCTTCTATCAGCGCTTTCTTTCTTCTTTTCATTTTGTATGTTAACCTGGTTGACTTTGGTGACACGCAAAGCCCAGCTTAGCCGGAGCCTGACTAGAATCGCGGGGCCCCAAATGCGACGAAAAGATTATTTCATATACTTTTTTATGGCACGTATGCGTAACACACAATTAAACGGTCTGTAATACAAGAATAATTACATAATATCTGATCACATACGAAATCTATTCCGAATGACATACAATGCGCAGAAATAACGGCGATTACCGTGAAACTTTCATCTGGAATTTGATTTTTTTTTCTCCGTTTTTTTGCCATGAACCGCGGGGACCCTAAACTGCAGGGCCCTGAGAATGGGCCATTAAGGCCCATGCCTAAGTTGGACTTTGTTGACACGTTGGTGTAAAATCAAAGGAAAGGGGGTGAATTTACATTTTCTGTCAGGTTTTGACTCACACTGATCAGCACTGAATATTCGCTAGGCCGCTAGTAACTGATAAGGATGACGTCGACGCGACTTAATGAGTCCCCGGTATTAACTTTTTACCTCGGGCAAATTAAATTCTAAAACATTTTTTTTATGTATTAGAAAAATAAATAAAGACGTTTGAGGTATTTGTAGTTAAAAAGTATTTCCTATTTAGTGCTAATGAGTATTAAAATGAGTAAAAGGCACCATTCTGTCCGAAGACAGTCATCTTTGACAGATATATTATAAGAAGATATTCGTAATTCTCTGTGAAACAGATTGGTTTTGACTAATGTTCATGATTTTGGGACGGAAGGATAATAGACTTAAAACGGCAATTTCATATTTTTTAGTTATATTTTTAAAATATATTAAAAAAAGCCTTAAAATAGATGGTATATATAAACAGAAAGAGAGAGAGTTTAACGGGGTTTAACGTCCACTCGACACAAACTAAGTCATTTTGGGACTAACATATGGTTTAATTTTATTTTAATAATTCGCTTGTGCGTAGGGGTCTTTAGCAGTGGGGGGAAACCGGAGTGCCCGGAGGAAACCCACGAGGTTGAGAAGGCGCCCCTGTCTCCATGCCATACGTTCACCCCAGGGATCGAAACCACAGCCGCAAGCCAGAGGTGACCGGCCAGCTAGAGGTCGAAGCGCGGCACTCTAGACCACTTGGCCATCCCAACCCCCCCCCCCCCCGGTATCTATAAACAGGCCTACCTTGTTAAAGAATAATCCTATTAATCCTATAATTCACTGTTGCCAGTTGAGAAATTGGCAAAAATATGATTTTCAAATTCAAACGTTTGAAGACAGCTTTTGCGTGGGGGAGATGGGAAAACAAGGAAGGTAATTGTGTTATTATTTTCGATGTGAAAGATGTTTAAGTGTGGAAAAAAGGCCTATGATTGTATGATTGAGCAAAAGACATTGAAATATAACTGTTTTGACTCTCTTAGAAAATATGAAATTATCACTTTAAGTTGCTTGTAACGAATTGCAACCATAGCAATTAGCTACTATTAATATCTCTTTTGTTGGAATCCAACTCGGATTTTATATTATAATGACAATTAATGGTCTATATAGTACGCTACTTTCAAATTGTGTGTCTCCAGATTTCAATGAGGCGAAATTCCAATTGGATGTCTTTTACAGATAAATAATAAGAAAATTATCTCTGTCACAGATGACTGTCTTCAACACGTGCGATCACATCAAGCGGTGTCAATCATTGGCTCAATGGCCAGTGCATTGTTTACATAAGACATAACTACTTCGGGTAAAGTGATGCCTTTTACTCTTTTAATGCCCATTTACACCAAAAAGAAAATACTGTTTAACTACAAATACTTCAACCGTCTTTACTTATTTTTCTAATACATAGAAAAAATGGTTTTTGAACCTAATTTTACTTGCTCGAAACCACGAATAGTTTATCAATTGTAGCTGCAGATAAGAAATAAAACGGCAATTTCATATTTTTTAGTTATATTTTTAAAATATATTAAAATAAAGCCTTAAAATAGATGGTATCTATAAACAGGCCTACCTTGTTAAAGAATAGTCCTATTAATCCTATAATTCACTGTTGCCAGTTGAGAAATTGGCAAAAATATCATTTTCAACTTCAAATTCAAACGTTTGAAGATCGCCATTGCATGGAGGGGAATGGGAAAACAAGGGAGGTAATTGTGTTATTATTTTCTGTCTGAGCGATTTTAATCCCTCTGAAATATTGTTCATGATCGTATAATAGTGAGTTGACAACCTTTTGAGCAAAAGACATAGAAATAAATATGTTTTGACTCTCTTAGAAAATATGAAATTATCACTTTAAAGATTTGAAGAATTATCACGGATACAAACTTCAGCTTGTATCAACAATGACATTCTTGCGAATACACTTTCTTTAATTTCGGACACCACCATAGACTATACCTCCTCTTCTAATTGATTAAGGGAAAAATTCCTTCAATTATAAATGCTGAATTAAAGTATTTGTAGAAATTTGTTTGAAGGAAATTACTTAAAGCAAATGTTTAAATTCTAATAATCATTTTTGAAAATATTACCCGAGGCCGATAAATCTTAATCCGGGTCTGATAGTGGAGCGCATTGAAATTATTACAAGAACCATAGGATATAGATATAACAAAAGAATCTTTTTTTATTGACTCAGTTTAATTTAATAGTGTTAATACATTGATCTTTATAAATAATAAAATTTCCCGTTTGAATCCCCGTATAAGAGTTTCTGCTGTGTAGGTTTAGTTGTAAATGGTCCCCTAATCAAACTTTTAATTGTATTTGGTTGTTATTTTTGTTACATATTCTGTATTCTATTTGTCTACTATTCACATACCTGTATCATTTCCTTGATAAAGACGAGATTATCCCCATCCAAACGTCGTTTAGTATTAAACGAAATAGCCTAATTCTGTATCCATAAAATGTACCTTGTGTTAGACGTAACTTGATGTCCGAATAAGGCGGATCTCAAATATCTCATAAGTATAGTTCGTCCCTATTAACGGGAAATCGGCATCCTTATGGACTGAATTCAATTCGTGGAAACTATATACAGGATTCCAAATATAGTTTATGTGAATTTAATTCAAACGGTTCTGTTCAAGTGCTTTGTTGATCCGTCCTGAAACACTGACAAGAGGTAGCCACGCCAGTACAAAGTCTCAATGACCCTTTTCTGCCCACAATAGAATCGAACACAGGTTAGGGAGAAAATGTCTTATTAACCGAGCCACTGTGGCTCTCCAGTGGAACGTGATTGGAGAAATGATACTACCCACAGACTATATATAGTAAGCGTGCAAAACATAATCAACCCCCATGAAAAAGCCCGCCCCTCTCCTTCGATTTAGGGCTCTTTCATTGTACTGGGGTCCCTCCACTGGATCAAACTGATCCCGCAGTGAATATTCACTTGGCCGCTACAATCACTGATAAGCATAATTTGTCGGAGTAACAAAGTTAAAATGCCGAACTCATTAACAGAGTTAATATGCCGAACTCATCAAAATGAGTTCGGCATATTTACTTTGTTACCCCGACAAATTAAATTCTCAAACATTTTTTTGAGGTAAAAAAAAAAAAATGAATAAAGACGTTTGAAGTATTTGTAGTTAAAAAATATTTCCTATTTAGTGTAAAAGGGTATTAAAATGAGTAAAATGCATCATTTTGCCCGAAGCAGTTAGGTGTTATGTAAACATTGCACGAGCCGTTGAGCCAATGACTGACGCCACGTGCAGTCAACGCACGTGTTGTGGACAGCCATCTGTTACAGAGATAGTTCGTAAGTAATTCTCTGTGAAACAGATTGCCATTGGATTTGTAAGTCCTGCCTAGAGGGTTTCATATCAAATTTATTTTCTCCCAGGATTCGGAGTTTTCTTTTAGTCTTAGTGTTTGAGATTTTCAACACGCTTGAAAATTCTGTATAAATTTCATGACCACAGCGCAACACTGGAATTGAGACGAGGGACGAGTGAACAGAAAGGAATTGATGCGAGGGACGAGTGAAAAGAATGGAATTGATATTGATACGAGTGAACAGAATGGAATTGATATTGATACGAGGGACGAGTGAACAGAATGGAATTGATATGAGGGGCGAGTAAACAGAATGGAATTGCAGTAATTAATAAGAGATGTTACTTGTGGATTAATTAATAATTGTGCTGAATCGCCAAACAGAAAACCCGGTGTTGGCCGAGAAAGTTACCCGTGAATTTCCAGCATTATGCAGGGCTTGTCAAGGAAGGGCATACATATAAAATAATCTGTGACAGTTGAAATCTGTATTAGCACGGTTGGTTATAACGAAACCCTATTTCTTGTCACTTTGCAGAGGACATTATGATTAATTATAGACTATAGTGGGTCCCAAAAATGAATTAGAACATTTTCAGAGATATTTTGATAATCAAGGCAAGGGCATAAACTGTGCATATGCCATTAATTATAGACTATAATGGGCCCCAAAATTAAATGAATTAGAACATTTTCAGAGATATTTTGATAATCAAGGCAAAAGACGTGAAATTTGACCCCCTCTACGGCATAAACTGTGCATATGCCATGTAAAAATAATCCTTAGGAACTTTTTCCAGTAACATCGTTGTTAACCCCAGTAGCTCCCGTGTAGCTGGCCAATGCCATACTCACTGAGTGAGACAACATGGCTCCTGTCAAAACTCAGGAGGTAGACCTGACAAATAACTCCTCTGACATTTGCTAAATCGTTCCCCAGAGAGTGACAACTTAATGCTACTCAACACAAATTAGGTCACTTTGGGACTAACACGTTTCAATAATTCGCTGTTACATGGGAGGAAACCTACAAGGTTGGCCTGGCAACCCTACTCCTTGTCGACAGGCAACCCTACTCCTTGTCAGCATGCCACCCAACCCCTAAAACAAAACCCCAGACTTGGACAGGATAACATTAATATAAAAAAGACAGAATTATTTTGAATAAAGTTTAATTCATGGAAGCAATACCTCAGTTGAATCCAGATAGTGTATATTAATTGATGTGGCATTTCTCAACAAATAAAGCAGAACATGTTAATAAAATCAGTACATTTACATTCTCGATTTGAACATGAAAACTTAAATTACTCCTCCATAGGAAAAAATGTACAACATTGCATTAATAATTTACTAGAAATAAAACCAAATTATTTCCCAATTTACCCCAAAAATGTACATGCATGTAGCGAATTGAGTCCCATCCAATTTCAATTTAAAGTAAAAGTTTCAACATTTTCACCCACCAGCAATAAATTATAGTCTTCAGTGTATAATTAATTTTAAATATTCTGTCAATTTGTCTGCTATATCACCAGTTCCTATTTGACCCCAAAAGCGTACATGCATGTAGCAAATTTGAGTCCCATCTAATTTCGATATAAAGTAATAAGTTTCAACATTTTCACCCATCACACAATAAATTATACTCTTTAGTGGATAATTAATTAATTTTAGTTTCTGTCAATTTGTCTGCAATATCACAAGTGTGTATGCAGAAGTTAAAACCTCATTGATTGATTTAAATTTCCAAATTCTCTATCTTTATGACATTTGATTAATCTATAATTTATTACTTTGTGTCTTGATTATATAATCAAAAATAAAAAAATAAGTCAACATTTCTAAATCCATGCAAATTCAATGAGTACATTATGTGACAATTCATTATAATTACAGATTTGTACAGTTATTATCTAACTAATAAAGTTATACATTTGAAGGTCTGTGAGCTGACAACTGATACAAGTTTATTTAACCACCGAAAACAAACCTGTGACATTAATTCCTATCCATTTCAACACTAAATTAGCAAGTCATAGTCGACCACATAGCATATCTGCTTATATTTCTAAATCATTTTTATTTTTTTAAACGCTACCGATTCAACTGCCTGATTATTTACATAACAATATATTATAAATTCATAACCTCCTATTATTATTATAGTCCATTTTGGTTAGAAATGTTCACATTCTTACACAGCTGTGTGTATATTTGTTAGCGTATCTAGTCTGAGTGCTGATGGCTTCAACAGAAATCAATCATCAGGGTTTTCAAGAGATCCTAATGATATATTTACACAACCTTTAATATCTCACACCATGTGCAACTTATTCATACATTGATTTATTTAGAGTGTTGGGGGGGTGGGGGGTGGTGGTGGTGGTGGTGAATTAATTTCAGGGATGTCTTTGCTGAGATTTAAGAACCAAAAACTTACAAGGGCTTTTTAGTTCATTTTAAAAAAAGTTATTTTGTTTATGTATTTTTTGTTGTTTACTTCTTTCGTTTTAAGCTATATTTTATTCAGATTTGTGTCTGAATAAGGATTGGGAAACAGGCTTTAGCCTATAATAGACCCTATTACCCTATCCCTATTTCTTGTGAAACGTGGATTAACCATACATTGTATGTAATCAATTTTTCAAAATGTTCATTTTTCTATGGCTCTAGTATTTCATACAGAAATTAGTACAAGAAAAAGGCCCTTTTCACAATGTCAAGATATTTTAGCTAAAATGGAGGTGATTTCTATGGCTCTAGGATTTTAAGGCTATTTTCACAATGACAAGATATCTTATGTAAAGTACTTTTAAGAGGTTAGACAACTATGTTTGTAGAACACCCACAAATATTCAAATCCTTTATCAATATCTGATATCAATTACACCTATTATGAGTCTGATGAAATATTTACTAATATTCATTCAATGAAATCAACTAATATTTAAATATTAACAAATAAATGAAATATATGGATTAAACAGATTCATAATGCCTAGAAATCTAAAATGAACCAAAAAAATGGTTCTAAAATTGATAATTTTCATTAATTGAATATTCAAATAGCATTTGAATATTAACTTAGAATGCTTGAATAATAAAATCTGCAATGATTATTACTTAATGACGAGAGTACCCTCTTATAATGATGCAATTAAGAAACTTATTGAATGTTATCCTGTCTTATTTTTTATTGCTTTCAATAAATGCCCTTTAAAAGGACCCTTGCAAAATTTTAACCCTTGTGTTCAAATAAAACCTGCGGATAAATCTCTTAAACACCTAAATCTTGCACCCACAGAGAAAACAATTTTTAACATATTTATATTATAAATAACCAACATCTAATTTATCATTTTTCTTATCGCAATGTCGTTTCAGTTCCACGGTTTATTTATTTGGATGCATATGTTGAAATCTTGTGACGGCTCCTAAACAGGTTCTACTTGGCAAATTGTCAGAGTCTAATAAGCTATTACCTGACATCTGAACTTTGTGCTGGACTAGTAGTCTATACCATTTATAACACAAGTGTCTGCCATACAAAATGAAAGGCACCATATGGATTGTGCCTGACAAGTCTGGATTTGTGTCTGGACAAAAGTCTGAATTTGGGTCTGACGAGTCTTTATTTGTGCCTGTCTGTGAAAGGTGCCCTTGGTTATACAAATCCTATAAAGTGTAAAACAACGTCAGCCAATGCAGTCAAGGTACAAGTATTACGACTCCGGGAATATCTTGACATCGTGAAGATGGTTGTATAAAACAAGGATCTTGTATAATAACTGTATTATACCAGCAGTAATCTTATCAAATGAAATTAGTAATAACCTTAAACACATACTTCTGGAAAACAGCTACTTATATTAAACAAACATTATACAAGAGCTAAATCTGCCTATTGCAGGTCTGAAATGTTATCTAAATTATTAACTAGACATTTAATTACTTTTCCAGACCATAATCAAACTATAGATATCAACGCTAGCCTGTGATATTGACTGGATTAGAATTCGATTTGTTAATTTCTTGCATGATTTAATGAAATGGATAAGTGGGACTATGCTTTTTATCATATCAACTACAGTAATGATGATCTAGGCTAGGCCGAAAATTCAAGCACTAAAATCTCAGTTCACAGTGGATTAATTTGACTGAAATTTTCAGAAAATTCCCTTCACACTGTTTAGTTTTTAACTATTATAGTGAGAACTGCCAGCTCTTTACCCAATCTCCCACAATGCATCTTCAATATACATCAAGTCCTGTTTTAAATTGAAAACATTTACAGAATCCTCTTTAAAACCTGAACCAAAGATTTTACTAGCCGTTTTCCATAAATATGTGTTATAGTTAATTATAGAAGTTAAGATCACCATGACAAAATTTAATTCTCAAAACAAAATGTCCATTAGACTAGACAATGTTTCTAACTAAAAAAAATAGTATTTATTTCAAAATATAAAGCAAATAAATAACTTGTCAAAATGATATATATCTACAACATAGCAAGTATTTCCTTTCAGATGCATTATGTAAGAGCTAAATCTGCCTAATGTGGGAATTTATTTTGACTTCTAAAGTTTTATAAACTATTATTTAGACTTTTATTCATACGACAAGCCTATAATCAACTCTCTAGACCATCGGATGGCATATTTTAATTGATTAAAACATGGTTGCCATTTAATGACTTAATTTATAAATGGCGAAAGAGGCTAAGTCTTGAATAACAAATACTGTTGTTGTTGTAAAACAATCTATGCCACACCTTGTCTGGGAAAGATTCTCAATATCTTCATTTTGCATGATGTATTTTTGAATTATTGAAGAACAGTTAGCTCCTAATCTAGACCTTACATAATCCATCTTTAATCGATGCATACTAATAACTACTAACTGGGAAATCAATTCAATATTTTACTGCGTATAGAATTTTATTAATATTCAATCAAATAACAGTTTTGATCTTACTGCCTTTTACACAATGATAATTCCCGTAAATCTGTTTTACTACCATCTATGTCGGCAGAGTTTATGTATCAGATGAGCAACCATCATGTAAAAATGGAAGCTAACTCTCTCTTGACAACACAGTTGTTGGTAGGTTTATTTAATTAAACGCTTTCATATCATCTTTCTATTCATTGGATACATTAATGAAGTGTGTTTATTAACCTCAAAGTTTTCGTTTTGTTTCAAATACGTCCCTGTCACATGTTTTTTTTTTTACATTGTATTGTTAAGTCTTTCGTTGGACTACTTTCCCGCACTTTATTAGATGCTATACTTATATTCACTTCCCATTCAAAATAATTGAGAGAGAGAGTAATGGGGTTTAACGTCCACTCGACACAAACTCGGTCATTTTGGGACTAACTTATAGTTTCAACTTTTAATTCAATAATTCACTTGCCCGTAGAGGTCTTTAACAGTGGGAGGAAACCGGGGTGCCGAGGTTGAGAAGGCGCCCCTATCTCCATGCCACATTCCCTTACAACAGGGATCGAAACCAAAATAAATGAAATGATATGGGGTTAAGGCAAATGAAGACAGGCCATTCAAAATAATAAACACACTTTCTATTTTCATGCCAGTTGAGGAGATATTTTTCATAGAAAAATAGATCCATTTGTAATTTTCGGTAAGGGAAGAGTTAACTACTGTTAACCATTGTGGCGATAAACTTGGCCTATTTTAATTCCAGACTTCCCAAAATTTGACACACTACCAAAAAACCTTACCAGACTTGAAACAAAGTGACCCAATATCAAGTTATCAAGATTTGAAATAACTTCTATTATTTCAATGCAAAGTAATTATTACTGCGCAGTAGAAATATAATGATTTTATGATTTGAGGACCCTATTTTATTCTGAAAATGTAATCATTTCATATTTTTAACCTGTGGAGAGAAAAGGGGCCATGATCTGCTAACCATGCGACAGAAACATAACATTTGCAAATGGCGTCTAGTCAAACAAATATTATATACCGGTACTCATTTGTACACAACTAGTCAGAATGTACAAAAAAAAAATAATTAAAATTTCAAGATTTTAAATAACATATGTACATGCACAAAAATTGTCCAAACACTCAAATAAAGATTGCAAAAATATATCTATTTTTGATTGTCAATGAAATGGTGAGAATAATTCTTGCAATCTTCAAGAACTGGGGACAATGGGGAGAAATTGTTTCTCCTTGATTGAATGACTTGTCAATGACTACAACAATTTAGGCAAACTTTTACGCGAGCTTCATATCGGTAAGCAGTTTTATGACCATTTGTGTCCATTATGTTTTGAATTAGATATCTTCAAAAAGGTCCCATAACAATCAGATTCAGCACCAAGTTAGGCAGGATGAATCTGAAATATTTTTGTTTTATGATGATGAGAAAAAGACACTTTGAAGATTTTACACATGGTCAGTTTGCATAACGCCACATGAAGTAGGGAAAAGATTCAACAATGTTCATTTAATCGCGGAGTTTCAGCACTTTTCCGATGGCAATTGTTTTGCCTTCATCTCTTAGAGTAAATCGACCCATTTGTGGAAAGTCTTTGAATGTTTCGAGGCAAATTCGACCGCCATTAATCTCTAATCTAGCTATGGCAATCTGATCCTGTTTGATAAATCTAGGTTTTGTGGCGATCTTTTTTCCGGTCTTCTTATCTAGAAGGCAGAATAATGACGTAATGGTAGCCTCTTCAGAGCAGGAGTGTATGTGTAACACACAGCTATAACCAGCACAGATAATGGATTTGTATTCTAAAATAACAATCTGAGCATCAAATATTTTTGAGGTATGGCAGAGATTATTCGGCGAACATAAAACAAATCCTTGAGAAACGTCGTCTTCTTCCACTCCTCCCAACTTCAGTTTAACGTTTTCCCCGGGCCACGCCTCGTCAGCATCATCTTCGTCTGACCAGATCTGAGTAACTTTCACAGTTTGTTTATTTGGCATCAGCAACAGTTGAAGATTTTTAGATATTACTCCAGACTCTATTTTTCCTAATACAATTGTTCCCATGTCTTTGTAGCGATCAGCAATAGGTAATCGAACAGGGGCATTCACATCTCTTTCAAGAGGTGCAAATTCATCCAGAAAATTAAGTAATGATGGACCTCGGTACCAAGGACAGATGTCTTCTGACACTTCTTCTTTCAAGAAAGCTCCCGTTAGACCAGAGCAAGGCATGAAAAAAATGTCAGTTTTGGGGTTGAAACCACATTTCTTCAAATAGGGTACCAGCTTTTCTTTACATTCAATGTACCTCTCTTCCGCCCACTCGACCGTCGGGTCATCCATTTTATTTATTAAGACAACTAAATGTTTGACCCCTGCCGTTTTCACCAACATAGCATGTTCTCTGGTTTGACCTCCTCTTTCGAATCCAGTCTCAAACTCTCCTCTTCGGGCAGATATGACCAAAATGGCCAAATCCGCTTGCGACGCCCCACCAATCATGTTGGGAACGAAGCTCTTGTGACCAGGAGCATCGAGAATAGTGAAATGTTTTTTATCCGTCTCAAAATAGGCCCTTCCTACTTCGACAGTTTTACCCTTTTCTCGCTCTTCGGAATTTGTATCCAATGCCCATGATAAGTACCAAGATTCTCGATTTTTCTCTTTGGCTTCTCTTTCATATTTTTCTAGTGTTCGTTTATCCACCATGCCAGTTAGATACAATAAATGGCCTCCTATCGTTGATTTCCCTGCATCAACGTGACCTATAAATACTATATTGATATGTTCTTTTCTTTCGACGACAGCTGATTCCTCACCATCCTCAATTGTCTTTTTTGTCGCTCCCTTTGCTGTCGCAACTTTCTTGACAGGGATTACCTCCTCTTCTTCGTCATCTAATTCCTCTGCCTTTTCCCAATCATTTGAGTCCGCGGATTGCTTTTCTCCGGAACTGCTACTTGGCTGCTCATTTTCTTCTACTGGTGATGAATCATTCACTTTGTCATTTACCTCGTCGGGTGGAGTTTCATCTGGCGAGGGCGGAACATCTTCTTTCACCACCGTTTCTTTCTTCTCATTTTTAGCTTCTTCTGTTTTACCCATACTGAAGGGTGGGGCAAATACATTTTGTCCTGGTACAAAAGTAGGGGCGTTTACATTTAAAGCGCTCAGAGGTTTAGATAAGTCAGAGTTTGGATCTCCACCACCACTACCAACATCATCCCAAGCGTCTGGGACGGCATCGTGACCATTCTCAGACGACATTTTGCATCAAATATGGAGAAATATGTATGTTCTGAATTTGGCAGATGACACGTGACCACCTTTGTCTCAATATTTCGTCAAAACCAAGAGTCTGAACACAAAACAGAGTTTCACTCAATATATCAGTTCGTTTACAACGTATTCAGCTCACACACGTCAATTATACAGATTTGAAAAGATAGAGAAATTATTTCACAATGTCAAGAAACATAGCAAACCAAAAACGTGGTTCTAATGTCTCTAAATTACGACCTTGACCTCCGATTATTCACTCCGGGCCTATTAAAACCTGTAAAATTTATCATTCCGGAACAGATAGATTTTCGTATACATACTCTAGACAATAAAAAGGAAGGTCCTTTGATTTGAACATATTCTATTCCCCAATACTGAAATAGTTCCTGGTTTTTCTGCGCGTCTATACCGGATGTTTACGGAAAATACCGGATACTGCCGAATGCCACGTTAACATTAGAAATCGCACTTGTTTTCCTCTTCGAACCACGTTGAAGTTGAATTGAAACAGATATGCGTTTAAAGATGGATTTTTTACAAGTTTTTATAGTCATCTTAGCAATATGTTTATCCAGTATAGACGCAATTATGTTTCATTTATCTCCTAATCAGAAAAAGTGCCTTCGTGAGGAGATTCATAAAGATGTCTTGGTAACTGGGGTTTATGAACTATCCGACGCGCCTGGACAGAAAACACATTTGACTGTAAGTGGTGCCGTTGAACATGTTTGTGGCTTTTCAGCTCATTTCTTTAGGAAAATTTGTAATTGTTTTTTTTTTATCGGCGTGTTTGGTTTTATCCAATACACATAGACAAATAAAAGGAATCTTTTATTAATATTTAATACCGGGTGTCAATAAAAAGGCATACTACTTGTTGGGCCGTTGGGGGATCATCATCATGGTGGGTAAGACGCTGGCTCGCTAGCCTGTAGGTCAGGTGTTCGATCCTTGCATTGGCCTAGAAAGTTCATCAAGATTTTCCGGCGTGGTTTCCCCCTTGTCAGTGATGCAGGATGGAGGGTCTGACAAGGACAGCTGTCTAGTTGTTTGGATGGTATGAAAAACCAAGGCCTCATGTACACAATGGCGCAAACGTTAAAGATAACATGAAAGTTGGAATTTGATATAAGAGTAGGCCTGCCCAGGCAAAATTTCCCATGTCGCACAGTACTGTATGGCGTATGCCAGTCTTTGTTAGGAGCAGAACAGTGGGATGTTAAAGCCTGTTTTATTTTATTTACTATTAGGCCTTAGGTTACCGGTACATAAAAGCCTGGGTTCTCTGCAGTCTACCGAGTGATTCAACACTGGAGCTTTAGATAATAAGACCTGTCATTGCTTTTGATCCCATGCCTATTGTAAGGAGGAATACGGAGCTATGGTGGTTCAGTGACGCACTAATCTGGAAATCCCCTGTTTGATCATAGCGTTGGCCCAATCTGATTAAAACACAGATCCAATTTCGTTTCGTTTTTTATAGTTCAAAATTTCGTTTCGTTTTTTATAGTTCAAAATTTCGTTTTTTCTTGTCTTTACTACTCTTGGATCTGGAGGACTTGTTATTTAACTGGTGTTCTGCCTCAAATGAGGGGTCAGCCAATCAAATGGTCTGTCGAATCGACCGTTTGACCTTTTCATGCGTGGAACTGTGGGTAGATATTACCAGCCAATGACGTCTATACTAACACCAGCGGATAGAAATCAAAACAAAAAAAAAGTAGATTTTAAAAAGCATGGCAGTCGTTAATTGGTTAATCGAATGACTGACGTTATCGGGTCAAATGTCCCGTGCTTGATACCTGACGTCATAGAACGTGAGCTCCCACTATAACTTGTTAGATCTACATGAGTGTAGGCCATCGAAAGTATAAAAAACGAAACGAAATATAGATCTATATTTTAATTAGATTGAGCGTTGGCCGAGAAAGTTCATCGGATTTTCAGGTGTGATTCCCGCTTGTCAGTGATATATATATAGGACAAAGGGACAACGTATAGAGGTGCTGATGGGACAAAAAACTGAGGTTTTGCATGTAAAAGATCCCTTAACCGTTGGAATTTGCAGCGTTCCATGCCTTTACAACTGTATAAGAAGTTGGCTAGCCTGCATAATTTCATGTTTTTTTGTATCGTCTTCCTGTTATCTCCCAGTGCTAAACAGTAAGACACATTGCAATCGAATGATTGAAATAGAATATTGTTATTTCCAGGTCTAAATATAGGGTACTATGTGGGTACTATAAATTTCTACATACTGTTAAATAGATTTAATTATTTTTTTTTTTTTTTTAGGTGACAGATTCTAAAGAACATATTTTGTACTCTAAAGAAGGTGCTACCAAAGGAAAGTTTGCTTTTACGACTGAAGAATATGATATGTTTGAAGTGTGTTTTGAAACCAAGATGCCAGGAGGTAGGCCTATATTAAAATGTTTAAACTGTATCATGTCTGTCATTGAGTCAACTGGCGGGGTTTCGTTTCCCCAGTTGTACGTGACAAGAAGTAGGGTCGCCTGTCAAACCTCATGGATTTCCTCTGGTTCATCCCACTGCTTAAGACCCCTATGCGCAAGAAAATTATTGAAATAAAATTGAACCATGTGTTAGTCTCGAAATGACTTGGTTTGTTTCAAGTGGACATTAACCCCCCCCCCCCCCCTCTCTCTCTTTCAAGAATGTTTATAATGCGAGATTAACGTGATGTATTGTAATTATTTGTTGTAGGTGGACAAGGTGTAGATCGTGAAGTTTCACTCAATCTTAAACATGGTATAGAAGCTAAAAGTTACGATGATGTAAGTAATTATAGTGGTAAAAACAATTAATGACATCAGTCTGAATTTGGTTTATGATCAGCTTCCACAAAATGTTTAAGCAAGTTAGTTTAAGATCGGTTTCCACAAAGGGGAATATCAATGGGATTTTAACCCTGAACCGGTCATAGTCGCATATTTTCACCATAACATTATACTTCTAAGTGTTCATGGTTGCATATTTGTGACCACAGCAAGAACCTTTTTTATAAGCTGCCTTTGAGTATTTAATTTCGTATTGAATTGCATTTTGAAATAAGATGAAACAAATAGTGCAAACTATAGATCAACTTATCCTCTTCAACTTTTTTATTGGTGTCAAGAGTCTATCACTTACAATTATCCAGCAGTAGACATGTGAAATAATAGGTATATAAAATATTTCACCTTAGCCTTTATTTAGCTTGACCAGTTAAGGCCATGATGTCAAAATACGGTTGACCAGTTACGGGTTAAGAAGACCGCAGAGGAGCTTAAAGATGCATGGGGGGGATCGACCTCTAGCTGGCCGGTCACCTCTGGCTTGCGCCTGTGGTTTCGATCCCTGGTGTGAGCGTATGTGACATGGAGATAGGGGCGCCTTCTCAACCCCGTGGGTTTCGTCCGGGCACTCCGGTTTCCTCCCACTGCTAAAGACACCTGCACGCAAGCGAATTATTGAAATAAAATTGAACCATACGTTTGTCCCGAAATGACCTAGTTTGTGTCGAGTGGACGTTAAACCCCATTTCTCTCTCTCTCTTAAAGATGCATTATGCAAGAGCTAAGCCTGCCTATTGCAGGTCTTCCTTTCGGCCTTAAATGTAAATTAAACATTTATTAACTTGCCTAGACCATAATCAACTCTCGAAGCCAATGGGTGCTTGAGAGATTTTCAACAAATTTAAACACGATTAATAATTTAATTAGAAAACGGATAATTGAGACTTTGTTTACTATTGTAACAATGACAATATTGAGACTCCACAATTTTCCAAACATCCATAACGAAACTCAGAGTGAAGTAATTTGACTGGAATTTTTGTTCTGTTTTTAGATAGCAAAAGCTGAAAAATTGAAACCTTTAGAAGTAGAATTGAGAAAGTTAGAGGATTTGTCTAAGTCAATAGTAGATGATTTTGCTTACATGAGAGCGAGAGAAGAAGAAATGAGAGACACTAATGGTAAGTATAATATGTATATTTTACCCACAAACTGTCTCCGATTTGAGGCATCACTCTCACGACAAGATTGGTTTGAGTTTCATTCATGATTGTAACCCTTAAAGGACAATATTGTTCTCACATGACAAATTTTGGTCTTCATAGGAATTGTTATTGAGCAGAAATTCGCCCCTTTATATAGAAGGATAACTTGTGTTTTCCTTTTGTGTTAGTCACTTCCTTTTATAGAAACCTTTATTAGGCATCTATCCTAGCAATGATCTCTGTGTTTAAATTATATTTGGAAGGTGTTAAACGCATTCCATCAAATATGTGATAACGACTGGCACCAATATTGTCCTTTAAGAATGGTAAGGCTGATATGGAAAATACAGATCTCTTATTTGAAAGTTTTACCACAATTTTTGGTGTTGTCATGGCTTTAAAATTGTATTTGTTTCATTTACTGCTTGATTAATGAAATTGACAAGTAATTATAACTGTTTTTATACGCCCACATTGAAATGTGGTCGTATATTGTCGTCGCCCCCGTCGGTCCGTCCGTCGGTCCGGCGTCCACAATTGCTTGTGGACGCTCTAGAGGCTAAAGTTAATATCCGATTGACTTTAAATTTATACACAGTGTTTAAGGTCATGAGACGAAGAAGCCTATTCTTTTTCAGCGATTTCCGATAATAACTACCAGAGTTATGGCCCTTGATCACTTCAAAAAATCTTGTGGACGCTCTAGATGCCAAAGTTAATATCCGATTGGCTTTAAATTTATACACAGTGTTTAAGGTCATAAGACGAAGAAGCCTATTGATTTTCAGCGATTTCCGATAATTAGTGCCAGAGTTATGGCCCTTGATCACTTTAAAAAATCTTGTAGACGATGTAAAAGCCAAAGTTAATATCCGATTGACTTTAAATTTATACACAGTGTTTAAGGTCATAAGACGTAGAAGCCTATTGATTTTCAGCGATTTCCGATAATTAGTGCCAGAGTTATGGCCCTTGATCACTTCAAAAAATCTTGTGGACGCTCTAAAAGCCAAAGTTAATATCCGATTGACTTTAAATTTATACACAGTGTTTAAGGTCATAAGACAAAGAAGCCTATTGATTTTCAGCGATTTCCGATAATTAGTGCCTGAGTTATGACCCTTGATCACTTCAAAAAATCTTGTGGACGCTCTAAAAGCCAAAGTTAATATCCGATTGACTTTAAATTTATACACAGTGTTTAAAGTCATAAGACGGAGAAGCCTATTGATTTTCAGCGATTTCCGATAATTAGTGCCAGAGTTATGGCCCTTGATCACTTCAAAAAATCTTGTGGACGCTCTAAAAGCCAAAGTTAATATCCGATTGACTTTAAATTCATACACAGTGTTTAAGGTCATAAGACGAAAAAGCCTATTGATTTTCAGCGATTTCCGATAATTAGTGCCAGAGTTATGGCCCTTGATCACTTCAAAAAATCTTGTGGATGCTCTAGAGGCCAAACTTGATATCCGATTGACTTCAAATTTATACACAGTGTTTAAGGTCATGAGACGAAGAAGCCTATTGATTTTCAGCGATTTCTGATAATTAATGCCAGAGTTGTGGCCCTTGATCTCTTCAAAAAATCTTGTGGATGCCAAAGTTGATATCTGATTGACTTTAAATTTATACACAGTGTTTAAAGTCATAAGACGAAGAAGCCTACTGATTTTCAGCGATTTCAAATAATTACTTCCAGAGTTATCTCCCTTGATCACTTCAAAAAACCTTGTGACGCTATAGATGCCAAACTTATCATCCGATTGACTTCAGATTGATACACAGAGTTTAAGGTGTTGAAACGAAAAAATATTTTGATTTTTGATGAATTTGGATAACTGAACAGCTAAATCCATGATGTTAAATGTTTCCTATACTAATTGTTAGCGTGGGGCAAAACTTTATAAAAAGCAAACAAATTCTAATGATTTTCAGATAATTACATAATGAGTTGTTACTCTTAATCAGATTTTAGTGTATTACAAATGTTTCATTACCAAAAAAGTAAAAATATGCGACAACCCTTGTTGACTGCCCGGACGATTTAGCTGCTGTGGGCGTATGTTTCGTTGCCTGGCAACCTATCTTTTGTTTTTTTCAGAATCCACCCATTCGCGAGTGATGTATTTCAGTATTTTCTCCATGGGTTGTCTGTTTGGTTTAGCAACATGGCAGGTCTTGTATCTCAGACGTTACTTCAAAGCTAAAAAACTCATTGAATAAATTAAATACTAATTAGGAAAATGTAAATAATTTTACCATCTTGTACAGGCCGTCATATTATTTTTGAAATTATTGACATTGGAGAAATAAATTCATTTCATTTTAACACCCATATATGATGGATTGTTATCAAATTGTTTGTTTGGGTAATTTTTATGTTAACGTTTCATATGTGTATTTCAAACTTGACGTTACGATATGTATTCATGCACTGGGGCCTTATTCATGAATATTTAAACTGAAATATTTTAAGGATACAGGATTTTCATTGGTTATGGATTAACGTCCTAGTACAAATTTGAGCTTAGCCAATAGAAAGAGTGCTTTCTTAAAATGTTTGGATTTAAATGCTCGTGAATAATTTTAAGGAGACAGGATCTTTATTGGTTATGGATTAAGATCCTAGTACAAATTTGAGCTAATAGCGAATGAAAAGAGTGTTTTCTTAAGATATTTGAGTGTAAGTGTTTGTGAATAAGGGCCCTGGCTGTTAAAAAATTATTAAGAATAATTTAAATATATAATTATAAGCGAAATTCCAGTTAAAAAGAGTTGTAGATCAGAAATGTACAAATATATATTATATATCTCACTATACTACGTTTTAATTTAACAACAAATTATGATAATAATAATTTATATAAATTACTTGTGAATTAAGACCAGCTAAATTAATGAATGAAAATTTTTTAATGATGTTTTGACGTTTGTGTGTCGATTTTGTAGAATTAGTAAACATTTGGGTCGAAATATGTTTCAGCGTTAAAATGATTTGAAATTTTTACTATTTAATACTGCAATGTAATATGGGCAGCACCTATTAACATCACATTGTGGTTATTGTGTATGTAGAGTACTTGTGTTATATCTTCAATGGTTGGGGTCTTCCTGGGAACTTATCACTGTGGTTCTATATGAAGACTGTTCTTGAAATAAATTATTGGTTCTTCCAGAGAAGCTTTTATTGAGGCTCTATGAAGACTGGTTATGGAAAATTGCTGCGTAAATATTGTTTGACATTATTGAATAAATGAGGAAATGGTAGATCAAATATTTAAATTATATATATATATATATCTTTGTTACTATGGTAACATAAGAATATCAACATGGTAGTGCGCATCTTAAAAAACGTAAACACATTCGTAGATGATAATTAGGGCTGATAGTTAATGAATATTTTTACCTTGAATGTGAGTTACCAGCTGTCAGAACCTCACTTCTGTCATCTAAGTGGAAGATACACTGAGCGACCTTGGGTTGCACGGATTTTCTTACTATAGTTCAACCTGTGGGCTGTGGTCATGACCAGCCATACCATACGATATATCACGGTCGGGATAGCTCAGACTGTAGTCGCCCAAGATCTTTTAATGGAAACTGGTTAAATAGTTATATTGACAGGAGATATTGAGAAAAATGAACCCAAATCCCTATTTAAATCAGGGCTTTTATGTTATTTAAGAATCTTTGCCAAGGGATATTTACAAAAATAAACCCCAGCCCGGAACCCTTATTTAAATCTGGGTTTTTAGGATATTTAAGAAAGGTTTTTATTTGGGAGGTGGTAATTGATGTATATAGTAATGTCTATATCAGTATTTATCATGCTCTATAATCATTGGTTAGGTTTCATATTGCTGAAAAGGAATGTTCTACTTTCATTTTGTAATTTTCCTTCAAATGCTGTAAATGCTGCTTTATTCTCTATTCTGTTCGTTTCTCTGCTTTTGTTAGCTCAATTTGTAGTTATGGAAAATGAAATTTTCATCCTGATGTATAATTTCTTTACGTTAGATTTCACTATTTATGTTGTAAGTGTGGATATACTTTCTTCAATAAATACTGTTTGTAAAAAGAGAATCTGTTTTTTGTTGTAAAATTTGATCCAGGTCCAATCTGTTCATCAGGGTCTCAATGTGTTATTAAATTACTATTCTTACGGATAAATTGAAATGGACTTGAATGCCCTTGCCTGAATTTTACACAACAGCTTTCTTTTATTTCAACTGTGTACATGTGATCTAGTTTTTTCATCTCACTAACTACTTGATACGGTTTCTTGCTAGGGCCCCTGCACCACTGACAAGGAGAAAAATATAACAGAAAATTCTGAGAAACTTTCTCGGCCAACACCATGATCTCGAAACCCAAAATCTGGTTAGCGAACAAGCGGCATACTCACGGTTTCAGTATTAATAACTGGCCTGAAAATAAAGATATGACATTTTGCTTCAAATATGGAGAAATATGTATGTTGCGAATTTTGCAGATGACGCGTGACCACGTTTGTCTCAATTTTTCGTCAGAGTCTGGTTCTGGCAATATTGTCTGTTAACCACTTGCTGGTCTCCAAGCAACAGTGTCACTGTGAAGGGCAATGGCACCCTAATCAGCAGTTGTGGGGTTTGATCCTGTTGTTGGCAGGGCACTTTTTAAGGAATGTGAAAAACTAGGCCATGTGTGTGAAGGGGTGGTTGGTCAGAAGAGGGGTCTGTTTCTACCATCAGTGGTCCATCACATACCCCCCGACATTTGGAAATTAAGCCAAATTTCCCTCTCAGTGCACTTCATGACTTATACATGTCTTCGTTAGGCTGATTGAGCCAAATTTCCATCTAGACAAGCTACCTGAGTTATACCCATCTTCATTAGCACGGCTCAATCAAACTGACAATTTTTAATTTCTAGAGAACATTTTATTAATAACAGATTTTACAATGGTATAAGGCAAATATTTTCATGGAGAGTTGTAATAGTTTACTTTAAGGCTGCCATTCCCTTTACACAGTTCAAACCCATTAAATGAACCATTTCCAGAAGTGTGAGTGGGTCGTGTTTTTTTTATGGTATCAGAATAACAGATTGGTACCATGTAAATCGATCCACAGCTTTTATATACAATAAATCAATCGGAACACAGTGTCATCGATATGTCACATATAGACCTGATGACAGTAAGTGAATTGACAAAACTTAACAAACAAGGCTCAATTTATGCAAATTTCTGAGCAAGGACATTTTCACTAATCTGTGTAGTCTAAGCCCTTTGTGACATACAATTGGATCAGAAAATTCCTGAAAATCACCGACATCATAACTTTGTGTTAAGATTGACAAATTATGGCCAATAACTGAATATAACAAACAAAGCCTTAGTATATAAGTAGTATTGGAATATAGATATGGTTACCATAGTGAACTAATTACTACACTTACAGTATATTGGGATTTGGAATAGATATACATGTACAAGCTGTCTGTTTCAGAGTGGTCTGATCATGAGCCAAGCCTCATTTTACACACTTTCCTTTTCATAGATAGGTGGGGGGGAGGGTACATACAAAATTGTATTTTTATTAGTCATTGTTTTCCTATGTATGCTGCCTCTAATAAAGAGAGGTATCAGGTACAAAATGCGACCTTCGGTAAAAAAAAATAATAGTAAAAGGGTAAATATTTGTTTAGATACAATAAAATCTTATCTTACATATATTATGTTAATTTGACACCATCCGAGATCCACTCGGAAACAGAACAAAAATCCATGACTTGGAATGCAACAATATTATGCCATTTAAAAAATATAGAAAAACAACATCACAAGACAAGTACACAAACTTTATATGCCAGTGTAGTAGCCGTTTGATTTGGTTTCTGCTTACAGAACCAAACAACGTAATCATCCCAATCTGGTACTGAGCAAAATTGTGACACATAGATGACTTGTTTTTGCATTCTATTCTTTGTGCAATGACTATGACATAAATAGCACAATGATTATGACACAAATTGCCTAATTCTTGACTTCAATCTATTCAAGATTTTTAAAGTATGGCAATGATAATACAAATGCAAGTTGATATTAAAATCATCAATCATCATATTTCTAAAAATAAAAAGATCATTCATCTATTTAATAATATCAGTTCTGCATTTTGGAGTACACGCAGAACATGTGGACGGACATCCTCAATATCCCCCTTTCACGATTTCAAATTATCTACCCAGGATGATTTCACTGGCTAAGTAGGTTGTTTTTTATAAACCAATCAAAAACAGTTATCATACCAGTCTTAGCGTCTGTATATAGCTTGTACGGTTATCAAAAAAGTAACATACACACAAAAAGATGCCCTAAAACTTTTGACAACGATTCAGTGATCTAAGTTACTTCCCTTTGCTTGATATGTATGGAATAAAGTAGCACAATTATCAAGGCTGGATAACTTGACTGTGTATCTCCCATAAGATTCGAGATACCGATGATGGTGGACGGATTCACTCGTGGGGCCTGTATCACGAAATTTTATCCAAGATAAAATCCAAATTTTAGTAATTTGATTGGATAATATTAGACTGATTTAAGTGCTTAGCCAATCAAAATTGAAATATCTACTAAAACTTGGATTTTATCTGAAGTTAAATTTTCCAGAAACAAGGCCCTTCAATTCTTCAACTAATTTCAAAAAGTTCAAGTATATACTGGTTACATAAGCTTATATAAATTCTTTGATAATGATATTAAATGTCTACGGAGATTGGTTTCCATTAATTGATAAGAGATATTAATAAATAGTTTTACATGGAATAAAATACATTTTATATAGAACTAACCTAGAAATATCACAGTGCAGACATTTTAAAATAATATTTAAAATAATATGTAACAATGTTAAAATCTATCAAATTAGAAAGCTAAATACATGTTTACATTGTTTATCTTTTAAAACCTATTAACATATCACCTAAATATACATTGTTCATCTTTTAAAACCTATTAACATATGAACTAAATAAAAAGCTAAAAACCAACAGACATAATATATACACATATAGTGCAATGTTTCAACAATTTTCCCTGCTTTGGAAATTTCCCTCATAGCACACTGTATGGCATATGCCCATCTTCATAAGGCAAGTTTGAAGCAGAACAGTAGGACGTTAAACTCCATTACATTTCATTTTCCTATTGCAGGTCTTTCCTTAGGCCTTTTCACTGCTTGGGGACGAAATGATTGGGCTAATAAGAGAGAGAAAAATGGGGTTTCATGTCCACTTTATACAAACTAGGTTATTTCGAGATTAATACATGGTTAAATTTTATTTCAAATATTCGCTTGCGTGTAGAGGCCTTTAGCAGTGGGAGGAAACTCAGAAAACCAGCGAGGTTGGACAGGGGACCAGACTTCTTGTCATGTATAAACAGGAAATCGAAAGCATGCCAGTTGACTCAATAACAGATATTACAATACAGTGTGCACATGCTAACCATTTGGCCATCCCACCCGCAGGTGTGTAAACATTAATAGTTGCTATGGGAGATATAACCTCAAGGGGTGTAACTCTTCTTACTAAAAGATAAATAGGAGGATATATATGTACAATAAATAACCATCTAACATAGATACACAGAACAAATCTACAAAATAACAACAAATACATTCATAAAACATTAGACATACAGATGTTACATCATTTGCCGTATAATCAAGAAAATCCTGCTGTCATCAATTTCCTGACATTCATGGATTTCTTGACATTCATGGATTTTCCATAAATAATTTTGTTCTCCTTAAAATCCTGCAGTTTCTATTTTCTCAACGCGTGGAGTAAACAAAAACTGGGACAGCAAGATTTTCACAGATTTCATTAAAGTAACTGGGCAACAGATGATGAGTTTAAAAAATAAAATCATAGATTTCCTCTAATGTCTTGGTTTGGTCATTTTAGCAAGCTGAGATTGACCAAGTGCGGCTGCAAATTTCGTAATAACGCTGTCAAAACCAGCTTTCTTCGCAAGATCCAAAGGGGTCTCTCCTCTGTCATTCTTACGATTCTGATCAGCTCCATTTCTAAAATCATCAACAAAAGAAAAAAATTATTTTTATTTAGTTAATTCTAACAAATTGATTTCCTATTACGGTAATGGTTTTCTAACATTTATCCAAATAAAAGTTATTTCTATTTAGTTTATACAACATTAAACAATTTCAAATAAATAAAAATTTCAACTAAATAATATTAAATTTTAAAAAAAATCAAAAAATCAAAAAATTTAAAAAATCAAAATAAATCTAAAATTTTTTTTAAAAAAAATTTCAAATTTCAAAAACCATTTTTTAAATAAAATATTTCAAATTTTTAAATAAATAATATCAAATTTTACAATAAATAATATCAAACAGTTTTAAATAAATAATAATAAAACAGTTTCAAATAAATATTATGAAACGGTTTCAAATAAATATTATGAAACGGTTTCAAATAAATAATAATAAAGTTTCAAATAAATAATATTAAAAGGTTTCAAATAAATAATATTAAACGGTTTCAAATAAATAACATTAACCAGTTTCAAATAAATAATATTAAACAGTTTCAAATAAATAAAAGTTTCAAACAAACAATTTTAAATGAATAATATTCTTGTCAGTACCAAATGTTGTAAAATCTGATTTCTTATTCGCATGAATTACCAACATCAACTGTCAAATAAAACACAAGAGAGAGAGAGGACAATAAGTTAAATCGTCCAATCAATAAAAACTAGGGAGGTGCTAGTTTGAGGAGGTTCGGGTATTTACAGTTCCAAAATGATTGCTTTATATCAATGTGTATTTTGGGGAATATTAACCCAAGCCCTAACCCTTTCAAGAGCTGTAATAGGTAAATTGGATCCAAGTTCAGTCATTTAAAAACGTTTAGGGTTTGGTTTAGTATTCTCCAAGATTCTCACCCAGACCTCCCTACAATTAGCACTTCTAAACTAGATTATTTCAGTTTAGCAGTAGAAGAAAACTTAAATAGGCTATCCAGAGAAACCCACGAAGTTAGCCAGGTGAAATGGACACCTTGTCACCCACAGGTGTGGGATTGAAGTTACAGCAATTGACAGAGCAGCAGTCGCAGAGCTTATTATATAAATACCCTACCCCTGTAGTCACACAGCTCGCCCATTAGCAAAACACGCCTTCTCAAGGCTGAAGCATTTCGCTCCTCAAATGATAATATAAAATGGGTATTGAACGTATTCTGTGTAGGATCTATAGGACGTATTGTTAATTTGAGACTCAATTTACTTACTCTAAGAGAACATCTATAATTTTCAGACCTGCTGGTCCTAAATTAACAGCTTCATGTAAGGCAGTGTTTCCCTTCCTGGAAATAAATAACAATCATAGTTATATTAATAACGAGAGAGAGAGAAATGGGGTTTAACGTCCACTCGACACAAACTAGGTCATTTTGGGACTAACATATGGTTTCAATTTTATTTCAATAATTCGCTTGCGCGTAGGGGTCTTTAGCAGTGGGAGGAAACCGGAGTGCCCGGAGGAAACCCATGAGGTTGAGAAGGCGCCCCTATCTCCATGCCACATACGCTCACACCAGGGATCGAAACCACAGCCGCAAGCCAGGGGTGACCGGCCAGCTAGAGGTCGGAGCGCGGCACTCTAGACCACTAGGCCATCCCAACCCCCCAAAACAACAAGGATGTGGAAACCATGCCTCTTCAGGGTTAACAAGATTTCATAATAAAGAAACATAACATCAGAGTGATTGACTTTGAAAATAATTTTGAATGACAGAAACCACTAAAAGACTAAAATGGGAAATTTGAACTCACAGAGCAGAGGGTCCTTTTTTATTTATATCTAGTCCACCATCAACAAGAACAGGTATACAATCTAAATGTTTATTTCTTACAGCAGAATATATAACTGGTACACCGTTCTTATTTACACAATTTACATCAGCTCCCTGCAATCAATCAATCAATAAATCAATCAATCAAAAAACACAGTATTGATATCATGTAAACAATACTTCGTATAAAGCTTATTTTTAATTAAAGATATATCATGTAAGAACTAAATCTTCCTATTTTGCAGGTCCTTTTTCTGGCTTCAAATGCTATATAATTTAGTAGATATGTTACGTGACAGTGTAGTACTTTGTAAAATGCGCAGATTAGCTGTAAACAATTCTTGTGGCTGGACCCAGTTAAGAAAAACATGTGATCACCCAATCAAATCGCACCCTGAACTGATTTGGCAATTTGATGTAATCAATTCTGAAATTGGTATCAATAAATTCGTTGATTAGGGTAACCAATCGGAATTAGATGGATGTTAAAGATGAAAATTTGATTGAATGCAAATCACTTCAGCTAATTAGTGGTTGATAAAAATGCCCCCATTCACATCTATCAAAGTACACTTACTTTTAGAACCCCTTATACCATTTCTCAGTTACTTGGGATATTTGTGGCAAGTCAATTTTCTTGTAATTTTGTAGTTATTAAATGAAAATGTCCGTAAATATGATTTGTTGAGATTTATGAATTGCTCGTAATTATTGTCTTTCGATGTTTCTGATGCTGATGATAAATTAAAGAGAATATCTTACCTCATCTAGTAAATGTTGAACTTCTGTTGCTGCCCCTTCACCTTCTGATCCAAGTTCTTTTACTAACTGTTGATCTAAAGCCTATAAGTAAACATTAGGTATTATAATAACTAATGCACTTTAAATAAACTTTACATATTTTTGTTCAATGTAGGTTGGGTGTTCGATCCTGCATTGGCCGAGAAAGTTCATCCAGATTTTCCGGCGTGATTTCCCTTGTCAGAGATGCAGGACGGAGGGCATGATAAGGATGACTTTCGACGGGATAAAAAAAAGAGATCCCTCGTACACATTGGGGTGGACATAAAAGATCCCTTGACAGTTGGAATTCGAAATAAGAGTAGGCCGTACTGCCACTGCCCGGGTATAATTTCCCTCATAGTACACTGTATGGCGTATTCCCGTCTTCATTAGTCCAGTTCGGAGCAGAACAGTAGGACGTTAAACCCCATTTCATTTATTCATTTCAATCTAAGATATACCGTATGTATGACTATTTTGTCCTTATTTTTGGCACAACTTTTTTATTTTGGGGAAGTAAATAGATTGTACAAGTCATTTAGAATTAGTGATTCCATATCACTCATGTGGCCATGATGTTTTCATGACAAGCGGAACCACAAGATTTTTTTTCTGATTCAGAAAACAGTGCTTACAGATTTTTAATTCTAACATAGAATAAAATAATATTTACTGATAATTTTGGTCCGGGCTTCTTCTTGGGTTTACTTTTCTTTGAACCTTTCTTCTTATTTGTTTTTGGCGTCACATTTTCATCACTTTCTGTAAATAAAATTTTGTATAAAAAAACAATATCTGTGATCTGTTATAGCGGTGTTCAGAAAATGTTAAACAAAAACTTGCCTATGTACTCGCATACCCAGGGAAATATATAGAGTTTGACTATTGTCTCAATTGTGATAGGGCGACAAAATGGACATTTGATCTAATCATTTTACTATGTAATTACAGATTCTTACACAGCTGTCATCTCTGATCAAACCACTATGCAGAACTATTATTCCATTCGTTTTCATCGATACTTTCAAATTCGTATTTGTCTTGATCTGATGTTTTGTTCTATTTTATTACAGATCGGGAAAATAAATGACAACCATGGCCACAGTTGGTCAGACTCTTTCTATATATGATTCTGCATACACCACTGAAGAAAAATCTCATTCAAGTTAAAATAAACTCACATCCTTTGAATTCATTACTAACAATAATTGTGAACCATGGTGGCTCAGTGGCTGAAGTGCTGGCTCATTAGGAGGTACCAAGTTCGATCTCAGTGACGGCAGAGAAAGTTCTATGGGATTTTCCAATATGGTTTTCCCATATTAGTGAGCCGCAGGATGGAGGGCCTGGCTAAAAACCAAGGTCCATTGTACACATTGGCGTACTGGCACAAGAATTCTCCTCAAAACTTCCTTGATAGCACAAAACATGGCGTATTCCTGTCGTCATCAGCCCAGTTAGCGTAGAACAGTAGGACGTTCATTTCATTTCATTCACTCACCATAATCATCTGAATCGGATCGGTAACTATCTATACCATCATGCTCTGTATGTTGACTGAGGTAACCTTGGTGACTAACGCCTAACTTCTTGCCCGTCTGTTTATCCGAACCACCTCTCAATGGAAACGTCAATGTTAAACTCATCTCATAGCCATCTTCCTGAACAGTTGACGATATCAGCTAAAATAGATAAAACAATTATACTTAAATTACAAACGCACTTTCACATTAGCCTTCATCAAAATTTTGTTAAATGTCAGTATGAGAGAGAGAGGGGGTTTAATGTCCACTGGACACATTGTGGTCAAAACAAGGTCCTTTTGGGCTGCTGTATTCAAACTACTTTCACTTTGAACTAAATATATAACTGGCACTCAACTCATACTTGGAAATTTAATAACTAGGTATATTCAAGGTTCAATAAATTAAAATGACTACTGATACAGTGACAGCAATGTTTCAACTAGGCTTCTCTCGTCTCAAACCTAGTTGAACATCGCTGTGATCAATGCTAAGTAATTGTTAATCCATTTATTTATCTTTTGAATATAAAATTACATTCATTTTTTTTTAAAATCAAATTTGTAATGCCTGTCTTTAATTTAGATTTCTATTCTTTATAGATAAACTTGCTAAGTTATATATTTCTACTTACTTTGCCCATCTTAGGTTCACCAATCAAAGATCTAAATTCAGGATTATTCTGGGTGTAGATTTTAAGATGTTGACAGATGTGATCTAATTGTTTCCTCCAATAGCCTGAAAAAAAATAAATAATTACAACCATTAATTAATTAATTCAAAATAATTCTTAAACTTAATCCACTTAGCTCATTCCCAAATAATAATATTTACTAAGTCAGATGCATGAAAAGACAGCACCAGCAGTTGCCAGGCAAGATAAATCCACATTTTGCAAGAGATGGATAGAGGACAAGCTTAAACGTGATTTTTCATACTATCAAGGGTCATAATTCAGGAAGTTAAGATCTGATGTACGCAAAGATCGAAAGGAACCAAGATCTGTGGGTTATAAACAAAACATTCAAGTTTTATCAAAATCGGGTGTAAATTCTGACCTATAGAGTGTCCACAAGTTATGGTCCGATACACGCCAATATCGAAATGAACCAAGATCTTGGAGATAGACCTATATTTTAAATCTTGTGAAAATCCAATAAAACTTGTGACCTGTAAAGTGTCCACAAACAAATTGTGGACGAACTAACATAATATGGTAACTCTTACTTTCAATAATTTGCTTGTGTGGTGAGACTAAATTGGTGGACCCAAACCGGCTCAATGACAAATGAATTATAAATCCTAATGACAAACCTCTTCCAGGGCTAACAGGAGTTAATAGGGGTTTGCGATCTCGCATTTGTTTCTCAAACGAGGCTCGATCATCCACTTCTGGTTTATTGGGACCTCGTGATGGGTAGAACAAACCAACTGTCTGGGTAGTAGCGTGAACAACTGGTCTTGGTGCTTGCGTCATAGACTGGGATACAGGGAGAAACAAACTCTGTAATGATAAAAACCAGAACATTTTAAATACAGGATTTATTTCAAACAATTTCAGTGAGTAAACTAGACACATAAAAATCACAAAATTTAGCAGTAGGAGCAAACCGGAGGACCCGGAAAAAAACCCACGAGGTTGGACAGGCGACCCTACTCCTTGTCACATACAACCGGGGATTTGAAACCACGCCAGTTGACTCAATGACAGGGTTTATGATACAGTCCACACATGCGCTAACCATTCGGCCATCTTACCCCATGTCTAAAAGAATATCAATCTGAAAATGGTTCGATTCCAAACAGGTATCAGGGCATCATTTCTGACGGGCGTTTCCGCGCTTGCGCCCGTCTGCGCCTGTAATCTTGAAAACACAAGCGCAGGTTATAGCTCCTGCTAAAAATTCAGACAATTTCGACAGTTTTATCAAGAAAGTCGAGCTTGAAAGTTAAATGAAATATTATTGTGTCCGAAAGTCGTGAAGAGTAGTTTTGTTATGGTATCAAGACATTTGGGTTGAAGATTATTAGCTCGGTTGTCAAGTCTCTCCATGGCATTTGCATTCACGATAGATTATTATTTATTAGTGATAGTATTACATTAGTAATAAACGATTGATCGTTTTTAAATTAAATGCTTTCCGTGTTACGGCGTTAGTTTTGTAAGAGTTTTTGATTGTGAAATTTGAATAAATATAACTTTATGAATTTCTGCCGTGGTCATATAGAAATCGTCTGGATAATGACGATGGGAGCAGGTAGTTTCATCCCACGACCGTTTCACCCCGGGCTGTGAATATCATAATTAATTTCTTCGACATGTCCGGACTGAAAATATGCACGAGTTGCCGGATTAATTGTAAGTCCCCGACTCGAATTGACATGGATTGACGTGGATTCCACTAAGTAAAAGCATGTGTCCAAAATCATGCTTTAAATTTAATGTGCAGGCCTGTGACACTGACGTTGAGGAAAGTGTAGAATTCGGATTCTAAAATATCGGTAATTGAATATCAAACACGACGTCGCACCTTTCCCGCTTTGGCATTGAGCCAGAGATTTACTCGAACGTCCAAGGTAGTGTTTTCTGTTGTAAGCATATGACCGGTAAATCTATAAATAAATAAATTGGATTTTTAACTGTTTTCTTTTTTTTTTCTTTTTTTTTATACACCATTTGGATAGATGGTTAAAAAAAAAAAGCTCTTGCAAGCAAATTTGCAGGTGCGTTTTTTTGTGCTCCCGGAAATTTAAGTGCAAGAGCTTTTTGTGACTCCTGCATGTTTTACAGAAATGATGCCCTGAGGTATATATCTACAACTGATGTCTTAATTTTGTCTGATTAAAGATACATTATGCTATAATAGTCAAAAATAGATAATACAAAACCAATAGGATACTTACTTTGCCTGTACCATCCATTCTGAAAAAACAAATATGAACATTTTTAGACCATTTTTCTGCATAATATTTAGATTCATTATTCACTGGTTAGGTTTGTGTATTCACTTGTTGTGGGTATTAGAAATAGTTAGCCTTTAACAATAACACACAGCCAACTAATTAATGACTACTGTATCAATTCTAACCACTTTGTATACATATACTAAACATCAGTTTAGAGTGACGATGACTTGCATGATATACTGGTAAAAAATTTCATTAGTAAAAGGCCCTATTTTGTAAGCAAACAGTATCAGTTTCAAAGTGATTTCATCAAATCACATCCATCTTTGCATTTTGGTTTTGGGAATATAAACAAAATGGCAATAATTGAACCACAACTCTCTCCCACATGGGATGGAATTCACACCGTGCAATCAAGCGCTGAAATAAGGGGCCGGACACGGACAATGTCCGGGCGAATTGACCCCCTTTGACAGGCCGAATTGCCTTTCGTCCGGACATAAATGTCCGACCGATTTTGAGTAAAACAGTAAGCCAAAAATAGTAATTTCATTCGCGAATTCGAGTCGATCGCTAATTATTACTAGACTCGAAAATCCAGACACAAAAATATCAACGACCCGAGTCATAGTGAAAATGTTACTATCTATATCTCGGCAGCGTGCAGATAAAATAATCAATAATTTTTAGAATCGGCTATTTTACGCTGGTTATATCAACGACCCGAGTCCTAGTAAAAATATTACTATTTTTTTATAGAATTGGCTCAAAATCCAGGCCCAAAAATATCAACGACCCGAGTCATAGTGAAAATGTTACTATTTATATCTCGGCCGCGTGCAGATAAAATAATCAATAATTATTAGAATCGGCTTTTTTACGCTTGTTATATCAACGAACCGAGTCATAGTAAAAATATTATTATTTTTTAGAATAGGCTCTTTTTCGCTGGTTATATCAACGACCCGAGTCATAGTAAAATTATCACTATTTACATATACATGTATCTTGGCCGCGTGAAGATAAAATAATGAATAATATTGAGAATCGGCTCTTTTACGCTGGTTATTCGAGCCTACGTGTAGTAGCTAGCTTTGCGTTACTTTCGTATATGATTAGCTCTAAATCAAACCTAACATGACATGTAATTATACAAATCATTGGTAATAAAAGTAATAATATTTAAAATGTTACAAGAAAATGTTCAAGTTGACTATGGATGTAATTAGGGAGAGATTTTTTATACGAAAATTAAAATATCTCACTTTGTTGGACACTTCCGATGATCGATGTGAATGTAAATAGACGAGCTTTGAAAACATGTCGAATAAAATAACTTCTTATTTTCGCCAACCCGCGGACACGGGATATCCCGGCTAGTGGGACCGTTCCAGAATATTTTAAAACTGGTACTGTGTCTAATGTCTCTAATGACACTTCTTACTAATCGGGGGCCATCGCCGTCACTAGTTCGAAAATTACATACAATAAGAACCGTAGAAAAGTGGATCAAACCTGACGTAGCAAAAAGCAATGCTGACGTGTGGTTAACATACGAAGAAGACGATGGTTTTGTGACTACATTAAATTGTGAACTCTATATAAAGTATTTTAAAAATATGAATTATATGATGGAATTTTCCACTGCATGGAATAATGGTATTTGTCAGGCTGAAAATCTGAAATGTCCGGCCGAAAATCAGTTCAGCCTGACATGATGTCAGGCTGAACCTTAGCAGTTATTTCAAGGCTTGCGTGCAATGACGACATACCTTGCAACATGGCTTAAAAGGAGATGGGAGAAATGGGGTTTAGAGTCCACTCGAAACACACTACTTCATTTTGGGACTAATTTGTTGGCAGGGTCTTTTAAGCAGTGAGAGGAAACATAAGGATCTGGAGAAAACCCAAGAGGTTGGACAGACGATCCTACTCCTTGTTATGTACAACTGGGGAATCAAAGCCACGCCTGTTGACTCAGGGACAGCCCTTATTATATAGCACACACGTGCTAACCATTCAGCCATCCAAACCCCCTCATGGCTTAACATCCGATTACACAGAGGTCGTTATTGCAACACCGGTCCTTGCCTAGAATAACTTACTTTGATTGACTAATAAAAGTTAGTACTTACTTGTAGACAGTTCTACCTGGTGCCTCTATTGTAATACCACATCCACCACAGAATGAACTATAAGGATCATTACTGGAACCACATGTCGAACATTGTAACATACCGGGGCTAGCAGACGGCTAAAATTAAACACATAATTACTTTATTAATCAACAAGTTTATGTCCAATTTTCAACCGGTTTCGCGAAACATTCTCAGACTTTAAATTAAGAATTTACTCAGATTTGTTTACCTTATTTTAACTAAAATATAGCCCAATCTATGAAATAAAACTACAACAACCTACCTTACAACCACACCAATCACAGTATCTAGCATCACCACTGTTCACACGGCTACATTTATTACATCGTAGATATTTAGAATCTGGACTCGACACTGGTGGTGGAGCGGACATTCCATTTAATATAGCACTCTGTTCCCCCAAAAAATAAAACTTTAATAACACAAACAATAAGTGGGTAACATTAGTACTTAATTAGAAAATACTTGGCAATATAGCACTTTGTTAGACAATACTTTGATATTACCGGTACGCACTATTATTTACTTTGGTGATAAAGATGCCTTGATATGCGATTCTTTAAGCGTAGGTGCTTTACATCCAAACACTAAATACCTATAGAATATTTTGGAGAGAGAAGGAGAAAGGGAGAAATAGGGTTTTAAGTCTTCAAGACACAAACTAGGTCATTTTGGAACTGACACATGCTAAACATAATTTCTTCTCTTTTTTTAATGGGCTTTAGAGTAATTGGTATGGTTTGGATATGATATTAATCACTTATGTAAATGTTGAGCAAGAATCCTAAAGGGTTAATCGAATATTCTTTGAACTGGGTATGAATTTTCGACAGAAATATGAATCTAAAATCTACCTGTTGAGCAGAAGTAGGTAGTCTTGTATTACAAGTCACACATGCAACAAGACTGGATGGATTGGCAGTTCCACACAGCGTACAAATAAGTTTCTCTGCCAATCGTACACTGGACTGAGGTTGATTCTGTATCTTGATTGGTCCTTCACAAATAATACACGCAGATGTATTCATAGGAACAGTTGACTTACAATATACACATGTTCCCATCTGTAAAAAATAATAGAGTTAAATATATGAGTTAAATATAATTGAATATATGAGTTAAATGAATATACAAATTAAATATAATTGAAAATATGAGTTAAATGACTATATGAGTTAAATATAATTGAATATATGAGTTAAACATACCTGAATATATGAGTTAAATATAAATGAATATATGAGTTAATCATAACTGAATATATTAACATAATTGAATGTACTAGTTAAACACCATTGGATAAATGAATTAAATTGAAATATGATTGAATATAAGTGTCAAATATATGAGTTAAATATGATTGAAATATGAGTTCTATGTCAAGCAAAAACTTATTTCATAGTAAATATTGTGAAAATTTAATTCGGGATTTGAATAATTGTATACTGTAAGACAAAGTCATTTTCATTTTTTGGAAAAAATCAAATCTTTCATGACCTAATCCACGCTAAATTGCACTCGAAGTGATTATTTCAAGTTTTTATTAAGAAAATAAAATCTAATTATCAATGATAAATAATTTCCTGGCCTGGATTTAATTGATCGTATCTCATTTCCATTTATCATATCATTGTAAATACTGTATGGAATTGAGAAACATTTTGGGAATGTCATTTGTTTTAGGGATTAAACTTTCATAATACTGTAGTTTGCAAGGAATTCCTCAATCCCTCAGGGGGGGTGGATGGCCGAATGGTTAACGTGCACGCGCTGTATCATTGAGTCAACTGGCAGGGTTTTGAATCCCTGGTTGTACGTGACAAGAAGTAGGGTTGCCTGTCCAACCTCGTGGATTTTCTCCAGGTCCTCTGGTTTCCTCCCACTGCTAAAGACCCTACACACAAGCGAATCAGTGAAATAAAATTGAACCATGTATTAGTCCCGAAATGACCTAGTTTGTGTCGAGTGGACTTTAAACCCCAGTTCTCTCTCCCTCTCAATTCCTCAAATGACTTCCAGTGGCTTGAGTTGGAGCCATAAATTGAAATGGAATGTAATGAATATTAAGTATATAATACCTGTCCAGGTTCAGTAGGTGTCAGACGTTTCGGTATATCAGGTAGGTTATTTCCACATGTTGTACAATATCGACAAAAAGGATCAGATGGACGATCAGCAAAACAATAAATACATCTAGAACAAAACAAACAAAACAATATATACATCTAGAAAAAAACAACCACTATCCACTACTCTCAAATCCATATTGGGCCCCCAACCTCTGTCTTCTATTCCCAAAACCATCCCTGGACCACAACCTCCATCCACTACTCCCCAAACCATCCCTGGACCCCAATCTATGTCCACTACTCCCCAAACCATCCCAGACCCCTAACCTAGGTTCACTACTCCGCAAAACATCCTAGGGTCCCCAACCCCCATCCACCTCCTCAAACCATCCCTGGACCCCAACCTCATACAGCTAAAACCATCCTGGGAACCCAACCTCCGTCCACTAATCCCTAAATTATCAATACTAAATAAAGTTAGCTATATGAATTTTATAAATGTTTGGCGTACTTGAGAAAATCTGTTTCTCGTTGAAGCCTCAAGGCCTGTGTTGTATTATCAGGTGGTGCACGTCTTCTACCATGTCTAGAATTACTTCTGGCTAAATCTAAACCATCCAAGTGCTGAAAATATAAAACATTGAGTGTACATTCAACATTGTAACATGCTTGAGGGTGAAATGAAATGGGGTTTAACGTCCTACTCTTCTGCACCTAACCCAGGCTAATTGAAGACGGGACTGCCTATTGGACAATAACACCCCTCCGTTGGAATTTGTCCTGAATGGGGACTGGGACATGATAAAAAAAAAGTTTATGGTCGGCTATTTTCACCTGATCAGTCAATATTACATACATGTACAGGTGTGTGTGTGAAATAGCTTCATTTAACGTCCGCTTCCACCGAGGTGATGTCGCTGACCAATTACATACAGTATACAGGCATATACACATCTATATATAGAGAGAAATTTGGTCGGAGTGAAACCGTAGACCTACCTCAGTTCTCTGACTTCTGTCAGTGGTATAACCCATTCTTGAATTAAGAAATCGTGTTCCTGATTGTGGTCTTCTGTGTGAGCTACCTGTTACTCGCATGTCTGTAATATAACGAAGAAGACAGTAGTTAATTTTTTACAACTTTGTTCATATTCCGGGTTTCAAAACAATGACATGTTTTTAACACAATATCTAATTTTTCACAACTTAATATATACTTAAATTTATTATTCAATTATGTAAAAAAAAAAAAAAAAAAAAAATCAATAGTAGATTTAACCTCCCGGCATTGGATTTAAAACTGCTCATTCGAAAATTTTACCAATCACTATTTATAGGGTCTGCCGATGAGAATGTTGAAAGTTGCTTAAAGTTCAAATTATCATATCTTTGTAAATAGTGCATGGAATTGAACCATATTTTAGACTTTTGAGATTCCACTTTCACAAAATAGCCATGAACTTCACGTGTAGATTACATTGTTTGGAATGAACGAACAGATGGACGAGCCACAAGTGACTACATTTTACATCTGTAAGTCAAATATGTATGAATGATACACAACCTGATTTTCTCTGTTGACTGTGTTTCAGTGAATTAACGTCAGTCCAGGCCGATTTTGGTGATGTCATTATCTTTGATGCTGCTCTTTTAACTTCGATCTGAAAGAAAAATTTAAGGTATTGGAATGACTTTATATAAGGACGGACAGGCTTTGATTTATATTAACCATATGTCGTGTCTGTGGCACTGACAAGGCATAAAAAACTATGTCCACCCGTGTAAACATTGGCATGTATGTAAAAGAACCATTAATAGTTGTTGGAAAGGCTGATGACCATAGCATTACATATGACCATAAGCGCTGGCTCGCAAGCCTGGAGGTCAGGTGTTCTATCCCTGAATTGCCATTGGCCGACAAATTCCATCCAGATTTTCCGCTGTGGTTTCCCCTTGTTAGTTCTGCGGGACAGAGGGCCTGACAAGGACAGCTGTCTAGTCGTTCAGATGGGACGAAAAACAGAGGTTCCGGGTACACATTGGCTTGCGCATAAAAGATCCCTTGGCAGCTGGAATTCGTTATAATTTCCCTCACAGCACACTTTATGTCTCAGTATGAGTTTGACAAAAGTATTGTGTTGACAAAATCTTAAACCTCACTCAACTTTAAATGTTGTGAGACAGAGGCCTGCGACATTAAATTTTAACTAAGATAAAATTCAAATTTTAGTAATTTGATTTGATAATATTAGATTTTAGTGCTTAGCCAATCAAAATTGAAGTATCTACTTAAATTTGGATTTTATCTTTAGTTGATATTTGGAGAAACAGGGCCCAGATCTAGAAATCTATCTTTCTTGGAGCCAAACCAATTATCATCAACTATTTATTGGCCTAACTCATTTGTTTCATCAAGCAAAAAAAAAACCAGCTTGTCACTCAAAAAAAAAACAAAACAAAAACATTACATGTGTTCCTCAGTTTAAAGATAGGTTGCCAGGTCAGGAAACATATACCCATAGTAGCTAAATCGCCCGAGAAGTCGTTAAGGGTTGTCACATATTTATTCTTTTGTAAGGGCATTTAATAGACAATTTTAAAAAGATGACATAATTTTCGTCGTTTGAGGATTCACAAAGTTCTAATAACTAAAAGGGGGTTAGATGGTTGAATGCTTAGTACATGCGTTTGCAGTATCATATGGTCTGGTCTTACATCGGTTTCCATTTCCGGGGTTGTACATGGCATGCAGTAGGATCACCAGTCCAACCTTGTGGGTTTTCCTCGGGTCCTTTGGTTTCCTCCCTCTGCCTATGGAAGTAATGGACAGGAATTAAGGCTTTCTCATTTCCCTAATTCAAACAGGGGCAACAGCAATGTCAGAAGTTTCAAACCTTTTCAGACACATGACAAATTCAAAATATCTTTATGGGAAATAAACGTATCAATAATGTCAATCAGTTTGGGTTTGACCTGGGGTCTATCCCATTGTTGGGTTTTAATTCTTTTAGATGTAACAATAAATTCTATATTTGTTTTTTATAAAGTAAATATAAGATTATATGTCAATAATACAATCAAATATTAATAATCTACTTCTAAGGAACTAAGATCCTACACGGATTACATACAACAAGCTTTTATTAACGTATTAATTATTGATAGCAAGTCAATCAACATGACTAGAGGTGATAACAAACAACTTCCATCTATCCAAGAAGACAAATAATCAGTTTCTAATTGTGTATATTGTTAATTATTAATCAATGTCAAGAGTAGAATACATGTTCAGAGTAAAGATTCATTGTCAATAACTTGTCTTCACTCCGATCAGATATTTGAATAGTGAATCAGCAGATCAACTAGAATTCATTTAAAATTATTTATCGCTTAAAGATACATTGTGGGCCCTGATTTACGAAATTTCAACTAAAGATAAAATTCAAATTTTAGTAGATACTTCAGTTTTGATTGGCTAAGCACTAAAATCAATCTAATATTATCCAATCAAATAACTAAAATTTGGATTTTATCTTAGTTAAAATTTCGTGAATAAGGCCCCTGACCATTCTTGCTATAATAGCTCAAAAAATAGATAATGTAAAATGAAAATATTGAAAATTTCATTCAAATTACTTCATTCTGAGACAAGTTATCACTGTTTGTAGTTTTGACAAAGATGTGTCCATTGTGGTAACCAGGGCACTGGTATATTCAAGATTTTGCTTCACTTTCCCATTTTTAAATTTAATTTTTAAATGGTAAACCATTCTAATCTAGTTAAAATCTTGAGTAAACAATGCCATCGAGAGTTGATTATGATCTTGTTTTGTTACTAAATGTCTAATTAATAGGCAGATTTAGCTCTTGCATAATGAAATTTAAGTAAAATTTCATGCTTTATTAGATTTGATATATGCATTAGAACAAATGATAGTTACAGTTAAATATAATAGGCATACCTCTAGCTTTCAAATAATTACAAATTTAGATTCTAATGTTTTCTCTACATGATTTGATATTAAGGTTAATTAAACCTAACTATTTCAATTTAAATTTACAACGCATATATATAATACAGTACCTTGACACGTTTTTTTTTCTTCGCCACCTTTAGAAAAATAGTTTTTTAAATAATATATATATCGAACAAGTCTTAACAATCTACTTTTCTCCACTGACTGATCTAATAAAGATGGGCATACAATTCATTTGAGGTAAAATTTGCCTAGAAAGTCATGCTCCTGCCTATTCTCATTTCAGAATCCAACTGCCAAGGGTTCTTTTACGTGCCTACCATACATATATAATACACATAGAAGGTAAACAGAGAGAGAGAAATGTGGTTTAATGTCCACTCGACACAAACTAGGCCATTTCAAGAGTAACACGTGGTTTAATTTTATTTCAATAATTCGCTTGCGTGTAGGGTTCTTTGGTAGTGGGAGGAAACCAATGGACCTGGAGAAAACACACGAGGTTGGACAGGCAACCCTACTCCTTGTCACGTATAACTCAGGATTCGAAACCACTCCAGTTGACTCAATGACAGGCTTTATGATACAGCACGCTCATGCTAACCATTCGGCCATCCAACACACCATAGAAGGTTAATGTAGGAAGTTTCAATATTTTGTCAATACCAAATTAAAGTCATTTTACATACAGTTAATTAGCTAGAATAGATGTGATGTATGGGATTTTTTGTTAAAGATATATATGTAAGATTTAGATAAATAATCCAAAATGAATATATTGATAATTTCATTCAAATTACTTTATTCTGAACCAAGTTATCATTATTTGTAGTTTTGACAAGATGTGTGCTGGTATAATCACCATTTTTAAAACTAAAGTTCCGAGCATTCGATGGCATCAGAGTTGATTATGGTCTTGTCATGTTAATAAACGGGCAAACTCAGCTCTTGAATAAAGTATAATAAAACCGAATTTTTTTATTTCATCCTAATTTTATGTCAGATTGCTCCATTTAGTTGTTCTCTCAAAACGAATCCAAAGGCAAGTTCTGAATTAATTCAAAAATATTTATTATCATATATTCAAGCGTAAACTAATTAGTCTTGTGAAGCGCTTAGGAACATTTCGATATGTAATGTAGTGCCATATAAATGAAACGATAATAATAAACTATTGATACCTTTGATCTTTCTAAATCGAGATCTTGTTGAAAACCGAGATCATCGTCTTCTGGTGGACGGGGTGGAGGTTCAACAAAATCAACATCAAATGTCTTAGTAACAACATTACTCTCTCTCATACCATCCCTACAATATAAATATTACATCCATATAAATAAACACCAGCAGAACACTTTATGCATCAATTTACAAAAAGAAAGTAAAAATCTATTCAGAATTATATTACTGGCAGTTAATGAAGACGGGCATACGCCATACAGTGTGCTATGAGGGTTTATCATGCACTACTGCCTACTGTTATTCCATCTGACCACTGCACCACTGACAAGGAGGAACCACACCGGAAGATCTTGATGAAACTAGATAATGTAAAGGGAATTTGCTGAAAATTTCAGTCAAATTGACCCACACTGAACTGAGAATTTATCCTAGCCTCGATCATCATTACTAAAGTTGGTACGATAAAAAAAAACTCTGGACTATGCATTTCATGATTAAATCATAAATGAAAGTTAAGCAGCGAATCGGATCCTAATCCAGTAAATATTGCAAGCTAGTGATGACATCAAGAGTTGATTATGGTCTGGATAAGTTTATTAATGTCTGATTTAGTAATTTAGATAACATTTCAGACCTACCGAAAGACTAACAATAGACAGATTTAGCGAGAGAGAGAGAGAAATGGGGTCTAACGTCCACTCGACACAAACTAGGTCATTTCAGGACTAATGTATGGTTTAATTTTATTTCAATAATTCGCTTGCCCGTAGGGGTCTTTAGCAATGGAAGGAAACCGTAGACTGGGCAGGGGCAGATTTATCTCCTGCATAATGTATGTTTAAGAAATAAACCTACTCTGAGACAGCTACAGCTTTTACGGTATGTCTACCAGCTGGTAGCGTAAATGGACACCTATACTGTATTGTAGTCTTCTGTCCTATACGCTGAAATGGTTCCGGTTTACTTCCATTTATTGTATAATATATAGTTGTATGTAGCGAATCTACAAAACGAAAGTAGAAAACTATTACACTTAGCTTATAATTATACACATACATTCAATTTCTGAACATTATTTGCATACATGTACATAACTATTTAATTGCGTCAAATTATTTGCAAAAATTAATCAAAAATGGTTGACTTTAATACATCCATGTTAATTCTTCTTAAATTTTATTTATGTTAATGAGCTTACTTCTTCTTTACATTCCAAAACTTTATTACAATATTAATTCATCTTAAATTTTATTTGTCATACCTGAGCTAATTTCTATCCTGGTGTTTGAGTCTATGGCAAGTTTTGATCGTCCAGGTACAGGTGGTCGTAAGGGTATTATGGTAGGAACAATGATAGAACCAGCTGTCATGTTGCTGGTCTTGCACTATCTTACCTGAAAATAAACCTGAATTTAGAAAGAGTTCTGCTTGGTTCTGTTGCATTTCTGGGGAAGATGGCAATTAGGCAATCTGATCAAAACACACATACAGATCCTATTTCGTTTTGTTTTTTACAGTTGAAATTATGTTTTACTTGTCTTTACTATACTAGGATCTGGAGGAGTTGTTATATTACCGACGTTTTGGTTGTTTTGGTTATTGTAATTTCTAATCAAATATGTTCGTTGATATACGTCGTTTATGGCTTTTTAGTGTAGAATTAAGATACTAGCTTCGTTATTTTCGAGGAAAAATAATCAACAAGAAATGCATATTTACATATTCCAATCGACTGAGAATCAATTGACAGTGACAAGAAATGAGCATTTTTTATATTGATAATTCAACAGATAAGTCTCATAACTTTTTTATATTGGGTATAAATTAATGTAATTAATGCTTAAGATTTCAAGTACAGTGGACAAATAAAGCAGAGAGAGATAGAGAGAGAGAGAAATGGGGTTTAATGTCCACACCACACAAACTAGGTCAATTCGGGACTAGACGAATAAGGGAAGGCACAATTAACTACACAAATAACTCTTTTTGAAAGGAGAGACAGAATACTGACTGTTTCTTGATTATCATCTTGTACTTTTTAACTTGACTACAGTCTACAGTACTGGATAATTGTGACGTTACTGACTGTGTTTATCGTTGGGTGTGCAATTATAAACTCGCCGGCTACCCGTTCGATATTTACAGGTACATAGTGAAACACTGTACTATCAGTACATTTAAAAAAATTAACAGTGTCAGTTGGATATAAAATATAGCCGGTGCAAGCAAAGTAGGCAGGGAAATTCACTGGTCGTCGGCTCTTCATGAAACCCCTAGGTTTTGCCCTTTTAAAATGTACCCAAGACTGGACAATTCTACAATGGCAATATTGCTGAGAAAGGCGTTTTACAATGAAAATCTTTTCTTTATGACTCAGATAGATCTGGCAGGTCATTTGCTCAATTAATTTTTGTGGGTTATTTTTAATTAAGGTAACATATTCATGCACAATTATTAACAAAATATTTGAATAGTCGTGATGACTACCAATGTATTTTTAAACAATCAATCGATAATAACTATTATCGACTAAATAAATACTACATACTTGCTTATGTTAATGTTGCAATCGCCTTCGTTTGTTTTCCTAAATTAAAATGTTGTCACTGTCATCATCACATCGCCGCTTTCTGTTGTCGTATAATTACATCTTATATCTTCTGCGGTTATGTAACAGACGTCTTTCTCGTATGTTTGTTGTTTAGAAAAATAAATAAAGCATCATATTTTACCTGTTTCCACGAAAAAAAGATGTGCCTGGACACCTGTCTGTAAAATACACCTCTAGCGCGTCCTAGTTACATTCCAAACGGCGTTTTCATTGGTTGAGAGATGGCAGCATATTTGACTTCTTTGCTGGAGGAACATTTAAAGGGAGGTAATTATGACATTAACCCTTTGCTGCTCCCAACCTTCAAGAATTCGTTTTGGACTCAGTCTCCCCTGGATGGCGTTAATTTACAGTATATATTTTATCGACAAACTTCATAACATAAAATGATAATTTTTACTCTAACATTTCAGTGTCCACACTTTATAATAATAATAATTTTTGTTTGCTAAATGAAGTTGCCTCCCTTATATTACAATTTAATACCCTCACAAATAATTTGAATAAAAGAAATGAAATGAAATAGGGTTTAACATCACATTGTTCTGCTCCTTCTTGCATTGATTTAAATATGCAATATCGTAGGCTACCCATGTTGCTACAGTGGTTGCATTCTAAAAGTTAACTTTATCAATACAATAATTGTACCATCCAAACGACTAGACAGCTCTCCTTGTCAGGTCCTCTTCAGCATTACTGAGAAGAGGGAACCACCCCTGAAAATCTGGTTGAACATTGTCGGCTAATACAGGGATTGAACACCCAACCTCTATGCTGGCGAGCCAGCGTCTTACCAAGTTACCCACCACGACCCCCACAGTTTTGTGTTAAAATAAAAGGCGGTTTTAACCTTTTATTTTTCTGCACTAACTAGTCTAATGATGAAAGGCATACACCATCACGTTGTGCTAAGAGGAAATAGTTACCCTGACAACCAGCATTTTCACCTTGTCTTCTTCTAATTTAAACAACCAAGGTTACTTTCAGGACCTCAAAGTGGATATACTACAGAAGATTTTACGTTAATATGCTAGTTATAACTGGACTGTTACCAAGGGTAGGTAATTCTAGCCTACGGGACGAAAGGCCTGGATGTTGTTGAGGAGTAATGTCAATTTTTCCAGGCCAGGCCATTTCAGGACTAACATATGGTACAATTTTTACTTTAATAATTGCTTGCACATAGGGGTCTTTAGCATTGGGAGGAAACCGAGGACCCAGAGAAACTCTGAGGTTAGGAAGGCAACCCTACTTTTGGTCAGGTTATCAGAAAACCCTTTGCAGAGACCGATTTAACATACTGGGAGGAAATTAGAAGGCATGTAGAAAACTCACAAAGTTAAGACGGCGGCCTTACTTCTTGTCACATACAGGCGTGGGATCGAGGACAAGTAGAAAACCCACCAAGTTAAGGCCATCCAACCCTTTTACCGTTAGTCAAGACTGCCAAATAGGGCTGAAACAAGGGCCATGGGTCAAGCCACTGTACTAAATAAATAATCTATGACCAATGTCTGCTGTTATCAAAATCTTATGATAAACAACAAATTCATAAAAAAAACAAACACATAATTATCCTTGTCTTTTTTTTATTTTCTAACTAGGTAATTCATTTATTAATTTTTTCTTATTTTTTTTTATCTTCCTCATCAAAATATTTAGCATAATATATTATATATTTTATACATTTATTAGAAATGATACATGTATTTGGGTTTCAATATTTTCATAATTTCTACGTTATTCATCCAATGTGAAAACGTACACGTATGAACACATCGTTGGGAGGGGCATACAATCAGAGCACTGTACCTGTTTTTGTGCCGTATCTCATAGTCGTTCATTAATGAGGTGAAAAAAGTGCATATCAAATTACAAATATAAAAATCTAAAGTTTTTCAAAACTAATTCTCTTTATGCTTTAAAAATATTTAAATTCTGCTTCATTTTTTTTTTCTTTTCATGCGGCATAAATTTGAATAATACATTTTACATTTCAAATGAATGTATTTGCCACAAAACAACAAGCAATAATGAAATTTAAATCAAAAAACAAGAAAAATACCAAGTGATACCGGTACCAAAAGAAATCTTAACTTAATAAATACTAAAGAAATAAAAAAAAACAACCAGAAAAAAAGTCATTGCACGGACATAAAAAGCATTTTATTACACAAATTATCCTGCTGTTTACTTGGAATTATATTTACAGAGAAGTAAAAGTAGAACTAATTCTATTAATAGAAATTTTTAAAAGTTTCTATGTAAAATTTCTAAACCGATGACGGCCAATTTTCCTAAACAAATTAAACATTTTGTAGCATTCTTGCATGCATGATACCAATTTGAACTTGAAGCTCAAATCTTGAATTTCAAACTTCAAGCCTACATCTGATTATCTCAACAAATCTTTGACTTGCTCTAAAACAAATTGAAGCCATGGGTTCCTTAAACCCTTTAACCGTCAGATTGTTTGGGGGGTTTCAAATAGGAAAAGCATGTATCAAGAATATATTCTGTAACTCTTTAAATTTAAGAATAAATTATACAAATGTATTTTATATTTTTGGAAAGATCTTGAATTCCTGTATTCAGTAGTATAAAAATATTTAACATTTTTTGTCATTTTTACTAATAGATCATGACCTGTAAAATGGCTGTCTGATATGTTCCATGGAATGTTGAACGGTTAAAGGGTTAAGACCCTTCAGATTGCAAGCAAACTTACACAATATGAAATATATTAGTTAGGTGTATATTTGTGGTACATATATAAATTAGTAGGTAGAACATAGATATGATAGATTAGACTAGAGGTAGTGGTACTTACATAGATAGAGAGAATAACTGCCCTGAAAATAATGCTATATTATATACATTGTATAGTCATTTCATCTTCACAACGTCAAGTTATAACAACTTATGTATAGTACCTTGACTGTGTTAGCTGTCCTTGGTGCAATGTTGAAGTTATTGCAACATATTTGTCATATCATGACAGCGTTCGGTATCTTTGCTGCAACGCAGAAGTTATTGGAATGACATCCCAAACTAACAAATTGCACCAATCACGAGGCTCATTACAAATTTATGTTTCCAAGCAACTAAGTCTATTGACCATACCGTAAATGCATAATGTCAACAAAGTCTCTTCATGAAACAGCAATTGCATATTGACAACTAAGTCTCTTCAACAAAAAGTAATTGCATATGATCAACTTCGTCTACTAAGCTAACTTTTAACGTTATTTTTATATCTTCAGCTAACACAGTCAAAGTATGAAAACCTTTAAAGGTATTTTTATATCTCTGGCTAACACAGTCGAAGTATCAAAACACTTTATAACAACTTGATGTTGTGAAATTGATATCTGTTTTAATAAGAGAAAAACCAGAAAAAGAGCAACAATATTTGCACTAAAATATCAGTTATATATTTCTAGAAATAGAAATAGAAAAAAGTGAACAATACAACATTAACAATTCTAACTGTAAAGACTTAATCCCATTAAAATATACATGCAAGATTTAAAATTCTAAAAATTCAGCACAACTCTCAATTTTTTTAAATTTAATATCACAACTTTGTTCAGAATTTTCCATTCATTATGCATATTCAGACTTGTAAGACACTTTATGCAAATTTAATTTTTTTTTGTTACAAATCCTACATTTTAAAAAAAAAGAAACAACAAATTTTTGGGAGCTTCAATTTTAGAATTCTATATCTTTTCTTTGTACAAGGACTATTTACAACTTTTCAATCTTATCAACTGATCCGATTGACTAAAAGTCCTCATCAACAATACAACCCACGCTTGTTGGAGAAATTTAAATAGAGTGTCCATTATTTTGAATATATTAGAATAAGTCATATGATTCAAATAATGGATTTTCCACATGGGGCGCGATATAACCCTCCCTCCAGCATTTCTCCATACAAATAAATCACATAAAAAAAAGTTGTTAATTTTGTGGAGATTCAAATAAATTTGAATAAAAGATCATTTACATGGTTATCAAAATATCTTTTTCAAATCTCTAAAATACAAAAATTAATTTATAAATTTCTAAAATATTAATTTTTATTTGTACTATACTGTTATTCTTTGCCATTTCAATAATCCTGATAAATTATTACATGCATAGGCACTAAAATGCATGTGCATGTTCATTAACATGTATGTCTCAAGTCACACAGTAAACAGTTTTATAACTGTTGTCGCACGACGTAAGAATTAAAATATATAAACGTGTCAGAAATGATAATTAATTAATATTAAATGATAAATATACAGTACCATTAATTAATACAATATCTACTGTCTGTTCCAGGTAATACTTCAACTCGAAAATCGCTTGTCATTTATTCAAATTTTAATTAAAATGGCTAAAACTTCGTGAAATACCTGGAATGGTCATCCCATTGCTTTCTGTCTTGTGAGAACGAAGTTCAGGTCATGCTTTATGTCCTTTCTCATATGAAAAATCATTATTTGTTTACATCTTACTAATTGAATCTGCCATGTTTGGCCTTGTTATCTGGACGAGCCTAACTGAACAAGGGGTGCTGGGCTTGCTTTAAGTCGCTTCGCCCTACTTTGATTAGCAGTTGGTTGTTTCGTTTCAGTAGAATATAACTCTTTTGAAAGAGCTATTTACTGAATCCCAGACCACGGCTGTTTGTCCCACTAACTTGAATATTTAGTCGCCCTCCGTCCAAATGTTGTAATTTATTTATATCGATATAAGCTACATGTAAATTTTAACCCGCTATCAATGAAATTGTGGAAGGGGGCTGCAAGACATACTCAAAAGTAGTTACGAGAGCGTAGCTAAAAACGTTGAGATATTCTGATGTGTTTGTTTTTAGCTACGATTGGATGCCTGCCTTTAGTTCCAAGTGGCAAACTCAGTTTATTTATTAATGCACGTAACATCTTAAAATAAGATAATTTTACACTATTATGTCCAGTTAAACAGAGCTAAAAAGTCGCAGAAAACAAAATTCGGAATCATTTTACCAGAAATATTTATTCAAATTTTAAATAAGGCTAACCTTTTACATCAATTTAGTTATTTGCGAGAGTTCGCGTGGTTATGGCATGTGCCGACTTTTCAAAATAGTTTAAGTCACTCCAAATTATCCAATGAGAATTTTTGTGCGAAATAAGCAAGGTGGAAACAGAAAAAAAAACCATATCAATCTGAACAAAAACAATATTTTGTTTCACACAAGCTTCAAAGTGTGAAACCCTAACAAGTATTATTGTCGCGAAAAAGACGGGCGAATTCTCCTTCACTAGACATGTGTCACATTTCTAATCGAATGCACCAAATTTGTAAAGTACCTGTCTACCCTAATCAGAAATGCATGTGCTCCATTTAACGCACGCGCATTCGTAATGTTGATGTTCTGAGAAAGCGACAATGTCTAAATATGTGAAATTTACAAGAGAATACTGGATTTTATCGGACATCTAGTCATTTAAGCTAAGGAAAGAAATCAAAGGGACGTCAATTCCAGGTATGTCACAAAGTTTTAGCCATCTTAATTAAAAAATGAAGGCATGGTAAGCATTTTTCGAGTTGGAGTATCACCTGGAACAGACAGTAGGTCAATTATAAATAATGGCTGCCTAAATGTGTAACTTTTAGAATATTACACATTCAATCATTATCTACGTAAATTATATTCATAATAATAATAATAATATGATTATTTACATCATTGGTGAATTAATATCATTAATACCCATAAATATTCATAACTGAGTAATTATTCATAATTGAGTAATACTCATAATTGAGTAATACTCCTAATTGAATAATACTCATAAGTGAGTAATAAACTCATAAGTGAGTAATAAATATTCATAATTGAATAACGCATACTCAATTTTGTTTACATTTATTACACAAGGCCTTATTGTATTATAATGCACCATAATTTTAATGATAATATTATTCATAATAATTTTTGTAAGTACATTTACTGTAGATAAAAAAAGTTAACAATGCTTCAATTATTAACAATGGAATTGCAAGTAGATTTTAAAATTTTTGGTGACGAAAAAAAGCAGTATAATTTATTTAAATGCTCGTTAGTATGTCTACCAGTAATTGTTTTAATACTGGCAATATATAAAACACCTTGACCACGTTTGCTCCACAACTAAATTAGCTACCCTCAGTGAAGTATTAAGCTATATTGTCATTCTGAGATGGGGTTAAAATTAAGAGTTTGATTGACTCCAGAACTATGACTCAATTATCCAGTAATAACTCCATCCATACTATGGGTAGCTAACAAAGTCCCAGACCAAAGACACAAGACAAGATGTACATAATATAATATCCAAATTTATTTCAATTTATTTTTTTGTTTTAATTACAAAAATGATGCTCTTTAAGTTATAAAAATTGTTAAATAAATGATTTTAGCATAAAAATTGGATGTTTTTATAAAAAGTATGAATCTATTTTAATGAATTTTACCTGAGACATAAAACTAATGCCTCCATAGGATGAAATTACTATATAACTTAAATTCTAAAACTGATAAATTTTGATATCAATATAATTGATGACGAGAGACGGATTGAATGATTTCTGAAAACAAAATGATGAAAATTCAAATAATTATCAGATTTTGGATTGTTCCATTTTTTTTAAAATTTGGCAGTGACTGTAAAAAAATATGAATTTATGAAATTATCTAATGAAATTATGGCACAAGTCATGCTGGACATTTTTAAATGAAATTAGTGGGCTTATTATACAGATGAAAATGCTTTTGATGTATTTTAATTTTTCTTTTTTTAACTTACATTAAGTAAATCAAAAATTGGATTTTACACATTTTTTTTTTAGTATAAATTTTATTTTGTGCATTTACAGTAGAAACTGGGTTCACATGTTTAAAATTACCTCCCCTTGGCTCTTCTTCCTTCCATTTTATTCTAGGTAGATTTGTTAGCAATATATAATCACCGTTATATAAAGCGTTAATATATATTTATGGCAACTTATACCATATTTGGTTAAGTTTTATTACCACCATATTTAGTAAGTTTTACCATATTTGGTAAGTTTTACCATATTTGGTAACTTTTACCATATTTAGTAACTTTTACCATATTTTGTGTACTCTACTTGCATCACAATACAGTTTTAGCCATCTTCATAAGCCCTGGTGGTGCTGAAAGTAGGATGTTAAAACCTGTTTCATTTCACTTCACCATTAAGGATTTTATCTAATCATCACAAAATTTAACTAGTAGTAATGACAGATGTCTTGCACAGGGCAGGGTATGCTTTCTTGAACACCTCTATGTAGTAAGTCCATAAAGCTTACATCTTGCGCTTGAATCAGCACACCTACAATTGGCAGGTGCTTGGCAGAAACCAGGTCTCTTCCATCTTGGGAACCCTTAATGCCACCTATCCATTATCTTTCATGACCAAACAGTATTAAATTTTATTCTCTTGTAGTACGCTACTCGTATATATCCATATTTTGTTGCGACACCATCGACAACGTAGGGCCTTAGGCCTCTATTATAATAAGTATCTAGTCAAGACGTGAAACTATACAAGTTCCTTTCTTTAGACTTTTCTATCCTAGAATAATTCCATAAACAATCTTTATTGATTTGTTTATCTTTTAATATCTTACCATTATTATTCCTTATATAGGCATTGGTAGATAATATCTCTTAACTCGCTCAATTCAACTCTTTTATCACTTTTCAAATTCCAAAGAAGACTTCCAATCTAGACCTTTTTCCACAATTCTAATGACACTACAACACTCATTAGATCTTGTGTGTCTCAGACAACGGGAGTCCAGGTATTCATTGGAAAATGTTTAAACTCACGAGAGCAACTTCAAACTTACATATATCAATAAACCCATTTCGGCTTAAAATACCATAGTTTGAAGACTTCCATCGACATGGAATTTCTTTCCATACATGACACCCCTGAGCCTCTTTACACAACAATTTTATACATTCAATGTATTTGTTTGTTTTTCTAATGCTACATGATCCATCATTTTCTTATCCGACATGTGAACCACTGTTCCATCCTTAACCGCTACCAGTTCATTTTATTTTTTTGTAGTTTACGATTTTCATTTATTTATTTATCTGTATATACATACTGCTATATTTCACATGTATGCATAATTCAATAACTTACAAGTATATGCACATCAATAATAAATATTTATACATATTGAACACATATAACTTGTTTTAAAACAAACTCCTAACAGAACATTTTCATTGCAACCCTTCTAGCTTGAAATGGAAACTTCAACTCTCGAGACAAATATTTTACTGTTGGATCAACGATATTAAAACTTAAGTCTAAAATCTGTGTTTATCATAGAGCAAACTATTTGTTCAGAGTTGTTTCATAATTCATGCCTGGAAATCGGCTACCTTTCATAGTTATTATCAGGCACAAATCTCTGGTACCTGCTGGCATAAAGTCTGGCAGGGATTTGCTGTTTTAGTGTTCGGCACAAATTCAGTTGTGCCTCCAATTATGTCTGGTACAACTAAAATCATTTTATTTCCTGGCCTGCTAATAAAAGGATTTCAAAACAATTTGAGAATTCTTAATCCATTAACAAAGCTTACTCGAAGGAAAATGTAGCACAGACGAAATTTCAAATTATGATTCACACCAATAAGATAAGCCTTATATAAAATCGCATAAAATTAGAATCTTACATTTACTTATCCTTAGTTTTGTAAATCATATCGCAAAATTTCATCGGAACTGAACATTCCATTCAAACCAGCACCAAATGATCACTTATAGCACAGGAGTTATTACCCTTGAGAAAACAAATCACTTGAATTGCGTTCCACAAAAATAACACAACCTTACAAGAGAAAAAAATTTGCACCATTTGAAATTAATTATATATGTACAATAAGCGTAGATCATATCCACGACTATAGAATAAATCTGTTTAATTATGCTGGAGGGGGGCCGCTAACGTATTTTAACTCGGGGTTGATTGTAATGGAGAAGTTGGTGATTTTGTCGATGACGTCGGGATCCATGAGATAAACTAGACCTGCTGTCATAACAAGAGCTGCCAACTGTAGGGGACAAGACGATAACCAAGATTTCTTCTTACTGGGCTTTGATTCAAGTGCTGCAGCATCATCTAAATTGCTGTAAAACAAAAATACAAAATGTTTATATTACTGTGATGAAATGAAATGAAATGGGGTTTAACGTCCTACTCTTCTGCACCTGACCTGGGCTAATGGAAGACGGGCATACACCATACAGTGTGCTATGAGGGAAATTTTGCCCGGGCAGCGGCGCTACAGCCTACTCTTATATCGAATTCCAACTGTCAAGGGATCTTTTACGTGCATGCCAAAGTGTACACGGAACCTCGGTTTTTTGTCCCATCCGAATGACTAAGCAGCTGTCCTTGTCAGGCCCTCCTGCATCACTGACAAGGGGAAACCACGCCGGAAAATCGAGATGAACTTTCTCGGCCAATGCAGGGATTGAACACCCGACCTCCCAGCTAGCGAGCCAGCGCCTTGCCCAATTAGCCACCGTGAAAGAGAGAGAGGGAGAGAAATGGGGTTTAACGGCCACTCGACACATACTAGGTCATTTTGGGACAAACATATGGTTCAATATTATTTCAATAATTCGCTTGCACGTAGTGGTCTTTAGCAGTGGGGGAAACCTAAGGAAATGAAAACAGACGAGGATGGATAGGCGACACTACTTCTTGTCACATACAATCTGCGAATCAAAACCATGCCGGTTGACTCAATGACAGACCTTATGACAGGGCTGGCCACGAATAAATTGATGGCGAGCAGATGACTGCTCTCGCAAATTTAGGTTTGGGCGAGCAGGGCGAGCAATAAAAATTGCTCACGTAAAATGTTGCTTGCGTGAGCACACATTTTGTAACATTATTACAATATAAAATCAATTTGTTGCCTGGATACTTTTGTTCAAAAACTAATGACAAAGCTGTTTAAAGTCTGTAATATATTTTTTTTTTCAATTCTTCATTTACATAGTGATAGTACGTACTATGAGTTGGCACTGGTAGTATAACAAAACAACAAAATAAACAGTTTTGCAACAACTTAACAATTATACAAGGCGGTTATTCTATCATTAATTGGCACTAGCATAACAAAACAACAAAATAAACGATTGAGCAACAAAATTGCTCTGTCTGGCACAGAGTTTGCAGTAAACATGTGTGACCATCGCTTTTCTGTTTTTGACAGTGATACTCTTTTTTATAACCAATTTCCGTACGGATTTCTTCACCCCATGACATAAATGTGGATTAGGCAATCAGGTTTCCTTTGGTCATAATTACGCTTAGATTGAAAATTATACGACTGCACAATGGGATTAAAACCGAAGTTCCGATAAAATAAGAAATACCGATAAATATAAGTTTGAAACGTGTTCATTTAGCGTGAAAGGTACCAGCGTGAAATGCCAAATCATCCGGATGTAAACATTCTCTACTTTAGACTCGATTATCACGCGTTTGTTACTAGTGTTCATGGGAAAACCAGTCATGACGTTCAGGTATAAAGTGTATTTTTAGTAACATGACTTCATTAGCCAATCAAATTTAAGCACGAAATGCCGCGTGCAGCTTGATGAATCTCAGTTTGACAGACGAATTTATGACGTTATTGACATTGTTGGATTAGTTTCGGCAATAAACTTGTCGATATTTTGATTATTTTTACAGGTTTTTCTTAAAATTTTGCGCGAGCAACGAACAGCTCGCGTAAATGTAGATTTACGCGAGCACAGCGCGAGCGCGAGCAACTGCTCGCGTCTCGTGGCAAGCCCTGTTATGATACAATGCGCACATGCTAATCATTCGACAATCTAACCCCCTCTTAGCTTGACTCAATGACAGACATTCTGATCCAACCATCCAACCCCCCTTCCAATGCTAACAACCATGTTTAAATAACAATATGCCACAGGGTGGGCAAACATCCCTGATTTATGAAAGATCAGAACCCATATCCACAGCAGCTCCTTGTCATCTAGCAAGACAATAAAACTTACATTTTATCCATGAAATCAGCCTGTTCTAGAACGGTAGCAGCTGCTATTGGGTACTGGGTAATATCCACTTCATCGCCACGCAATTCTTCGTCATCTAGATTATGTTTAGCGTCACGGCACCGTTTACTGAAGGAGAATAACTGATTGCGTAGATCTGCGATGGAAGCGAGATAATCTCGCTGGGCGGAGTCATCTGATGAACAGGAAAGTTGAGATCGTAATTGAGAAAGGCACTGGAGTTTGGATTCATATACTTCTAAATTACAATTGATGTCCTGAAAAGTAAAATTAATATTTGATCAAATATTGAAACACGGATAGAATAGAATGCAGTGTGCTATGAGGAAAATTTGTCCAAGACAGCAGCTCTATGGCTACTCTCATTTCTAATTCCAACCGTAAAGGCTTCTGTTATGTGCATTCCAATGTGTACACAGGATCTCGTTTTTTTGTACTATCCGAACAACTATACCTTGTCCCTTGCCAGACCACCGCTCATTTCTACTTGCAATCTGTTTTGAGCAGAGTTTCTTAAATTATTAGTTATGTCAATATCTTTATACAACAGCAAAAAAAGATCTCTACCGGCCTGTCCAGCCTCTGATACTTCTCGTGGTTTCAGAACAAATTATACGTTGACTAATTAGTGACTAATAAGAAATAAATCTATTGGATGAAAATGTAGTTAATATTTCTTTACCTCTATATCATTGAGTAATTCTGCTGCAGATTTCGTTCTTCCTGAATCATGTTCACATAATAATTGTTGTAATTTACGACGATCCTGTGTGATCAGATACTCCAGCTCTTTACGACTATCCAGATATTCCAACCATAATCCTAGTTTCTCTTGCTGCTCCGTTACTTGACGACAAACACTGAAATAACCATAGTAACAACATTTCAAATTTCTAATTTCATTCAAGTATGCAGTAAAAGAGAGAGAGACTAGGTCACTCGACACAAACTAGGTCATTTTGGGACTAACATATGGTTTATTTTTATTTCAATAATTCGCTTGCGCGTAGGTTCTTTTTCAGTGGGAGAAAAACAGGATCCCAAGAAAACCAACAAGGTTGGGTATACTGTAAAAACAGCAATGAGTATATTCAAAACGGGGGAGTATTTAAGAAATCTTAAAATGACATGTTTAAGAATGAAACCTTTTCATTGGCCAGAAGCAAAAATTTGGGCTATGATTAAAACGCTCAATTAATGATTAAAATTCTCAACCAATGAAAAATCAGTATTCCTAAGTTTAAATTTTCATACTGAAAAATCTGTATTTCTAAGTTTAAACTTTCATGAATACAACCCTAGAATAATTTGTACTAATTTAAAAATTATCACAAATTAATGTTGACTATTTCTCCATTTTCTGATAATGTTGAATATTACATAGCTTAAAGGCTACTTGCATTAAACTTGTAATTACTGTACGGAACTGATATTCCTTAGAGATTTAACTTTCACAATATCGCAAGGGACTCAAATCACAATCAGAAGCTTAACTTTTATTATTTATCATTGCATCATTTCAAACCATTAAAATAATACATACCATTTGTATAATTCTGTGTTAGTTTCTGTGATGTCAGCGATGTCGTTATGGTATTTACAGACATTTATAGAAGGATAATCTTCACTGAATAATTTAACAGATTCTGCCAACGTTATCAAATGGGACTGTTGATTTTCTAAAACTATTTGATGACCCTGTAAAAAATATTTTATACTATTCTGTTAGCGTTATCAACTGAGATTGTTGATTTTCTAAAAATATTTGATGGCCCTGTTTTTTTTGTTAATATCTATTTTAGGTATTTACAGATCTAACTGGTTGATTTGAAAGGTAGATTTTTAGAAAACCGAAGGGCTCAAATTTAAAGTCCTATTGTATGTATATGCCAAACAGTGTGCAGTGAGGGAAATTTTTCGCCCGGACAGCGCCGCTACTGCCCACTCTAATATCGAAATCAAACTGCCCAGGGATCATTTACATGACAATTTTTATTTCTATGGGTACATGAGCAATGCAAGGTAAGATAATTTTGCCTGGACAAAGGTGTATTTACCTACTCTCCTTTCTGAAGGATGAGATAGAAATGGATAATTAATAAACAATTATGAAACGATGAAACGCTAATTTAATACTAACCATGCAAGTTAAATTTTAGAAAATTAAAAACTTACACTTAAAGCCCTGATAGAATCACTTAATTCCTCGGCAGAACTGAAACTAGTCTGATTGAGCGCCTCTTGAACATTACGTTGATCAGCTTTCATTTCGGCCATTTCATTGAACATGGAGGACAGTTCCTGAGATTGCATCTGTCTTTCCGTGGCGAGTGCCTGTAGTTTTTCCCACTGATATAATAAATCTACAAGAAAAAATCATTTAGCTCTTGATAAGATAAAAGAATTCTCGTCAAAGCCTCACCAAAAATAAACTTGTATTCTATATATTTGTGTCGAGCGGTAAAACTATTTTGCTTATCTCATTTCATTGTTTTAATTGTTTCTTCGTTATTTTAAATAAATGGACGATCAAGTCAGATGTATATTCGTAAACAATTACCTTGTATTTTGCTGACATCAGCTTCCGTGACGGCATCTGTGGTCATATGTTGACATATACTTTCCAAGCAATTTTTATTAGTTTCACAAGTTGCCAATATTTCTGCCTGTAAACAAAATAAAATATTTATAAATATGTTGGAATTAAGAGTTGGATTTACCATTAGGCTTGACAGACTGAATAGAAGGATCTCAAGATTAAGGATTCTCTGGCCAAGATGTTAAACAAAGATGTCATAATCCTGCATACACTGTAGTGTTAAACTCGGCCATCATTCTTGGCTCAGTTCCTCAAGTTGTGAGGGTCTCTCGTTATCAAAACCCAGCACTGGTTTGACTACATACCGAGCATATTAAAGGTTAAACTACTCTATATTTTTAATTATTGTTGAAAGGAATTGATGAGTAACAGAGATCGTTAATTAGTATATTATATAAATTACTTCCTGGTTCAGTACAGTTATGCTATAGTACACAGTAACAATAGAATTATAAAGTGAAAGTAGTCTGTAGAGAAAGAGAATGATAAACTGAAAGTAGTCTGACTAGTCTGATAATAGAGAGAAAGAATGATAAACTGAAAGTAATTTTATAGGAGAGAGAGAATGATAAACTGAAAGTAGTCTTATAAGTAAACTAGGTAGTAGTGTGTTTTGTACTTATGTCCAGGAACCAGAAGTCCAATAGTAATGAGGGAGCAGGTTTGGGGTGAGGGGGGTATAGAGAGAGAGGGGGAGATAATTAAAGATAAGATGAAATGACTTACATATTTGGAAGGATTTAAATGTAATCCAGTACCCATTGCATCTTTACGTTTTTTCTTCAAGGATTGATCGGCTTTCTTGAGCTGTAATTCAGTTTGGTCCAAGATATGATAAAAATCGTCAATATCAGAATCACTATCTTCAAACTGGTTGGTTGGAGGGAGCTGAAACAATTTCAAAACATTGTATAAACTAAAGAACCCCTCACACCACAAATTTACTGAAAATCTCTTCAGATTATAAATAGACCAGAAGTATTTTATAAATTGTCTATTGTTTACATGTTGTGGAACAGCGGAATAAATCAATATCTCATTTAGTACTTGGTACAGTAATTTCTTAGTTCTAGAAATTTGTCTCAGAAATGTACACTTCTGATTACTGATGTTGAAATTATTTATTCAAGGGAGAGAAGCAGCAGGATATGTGTGCATTAAGCGATAAAAATTTTTTTTGTGGTTTTTTAAGGCTCTCCTGAGATTCAAGAGTGCCATATTTTAGAAATCTTACTGCTCAGGGCGGGACGTTAAACCCCGTTTGTCTCTCTCTCTCTCCACCTGCGTGTTTTCATGGTACCATCTATAAATCGGCACTCAAGACATTTCAGATTCAACTTTTCTAAGATTAATAATCTAATAACACTTCGATTCCATCATAAAATTTGTTGCTATTGATATTCACTTCTGATATGAAATTCAAAATAATTACATTTTTAACTTTTTTCTTCTGAGCATTAGTCTGTGTTGCCATGACATTATTGATTAAGCTGCCACTTGGAATACAGAATTCATCATCAAATTCCATTTCATCCGTTGGTTCCCAATGTAGTGGTTCTTCCGTTGGGTCCTCACTAGCAGTCGGATAAAGTGGGGCCTAAATAATAAACATATATAAATCATATTCAAAGTGTCTGTGTGTCATTTTTACGGAAAAAAATCGAATTTCCGCCATCTTAATCAACGCCCTCGCCGTTAACGATACATTATGTAAGATTTAGATAAAGAGCTGAATGTTCTTGCTAAAACAGATCCAAAATAGATCATGCAAAATTAATATTGAAAATTTCATTCAGAGTACCGTAATTTATTCAGAGTGGTTTTATTACTGTTTCAAATTTTGACATAAATTGTTTTTTGTCGGATTTGTCCATATTTAAATCAAATCATTTAATGGCGATCATATTTTAGTTTGTTTACATCTGTGCCATCCGATGGTCTAGAGAGTTGATTATGGGTTTGTCGTGTGAATAATGTCTAAATAAAATAAAACCAAGTACGAACAATCCAAACCATTAGACAGAATTCGAATTCGAAGTCCTAAAAAAACGTTATAGGCAAAATAGTGTAATCAGCAAATGGACTGCTTCCCGTGTACAAAATACACGACAAACAGTGGTAACTTTATATAAGATTTGAAACCAAAAGAAAGACCTGCAATGGACAGATTTAGCTCTTACATAATACATCATTAAAGTTTGATGGATGTGAAACTGAGAATGCTTGTTCTTCATATAATATGGACACAGATTGGTAAAATTTCATTTTTTATATAAAGTCCCAATTTCAAGATAGCTGCCATGACATCATGCTCAGTTCCAAACTGCTTCACAGCGTTAATGTGAAAACCTTTTTTTCACACTTTACAAGATGACTGACCTTAAAAAGTCACAGCAAGTATAGTTGTTTGTGTGACGTCACATCATGTTGCGTCAATAACACATACATGATGTAGTAATACAAACCGGTAAAGACAGAATTGCTGCCTTTTGCTCATTATGCGCCTCCACATACTATTTCATGTACCCATTTACAACAAACAGGAAATCACTTTTATCGAGATATACCATTATTTTTTTCCTTAATTCAATTTGCAGAGCTAATTAACTTGCCTTGATGTCAACCCTATTAGTGATATTGACATCAAGCAAATATTTATTGCGGATCAGTTTGGTTTGGTACTCTTAAAGAATCAAATGACTTACCTGATAATTATCCCAGGCGTTTTCTGAGAAGGAACCGGTACTATTTAAAACATCTTCGTTTTCTGACGTAAATGGTTCTAATGGTGCAGTATCGTATTCGTCTAAAATAAATATATCGTATATAATAGAAACCATGAAATACGACACAATAAGTGGTTTATATTGGAATGAAATGATACAGGGATTAACGTCCTACTCTTCTGAATCTATCAGCATTATAAATGGAACAGAAGGTTTAACAGTTTCAAATTGCACATGTGTGTAATGCAAGGGAGAATTTTGCTTATTGCTAAAGTGTCTTTCTATTTATTTGGGCTTCACTCACAAAATGGGAACTGGGCTTTACCCCACACGTTTTACCGGATCCATGGGAACTGGGCTTTACCCGATATGTGGGAAGTGGACTTTGCCTGATACATAGGAATGGGATTTTACCCGCTACATGGGAAGTTGACTTTACCCAATAGATGGGAAGTGGGCTTTACTGGATACATAGGGAGAGAGAGAGAAATGGGGTTTAACGTCCACTCGACACAAACTAGGTCATTTCGGGACTAACATATGGTTCAATTTTATTTCAATAATTCGCTTGTGCGTAGGGGTTTTAGCAGTGGGAGGTAAACGGAGTGCCCGGAGGAAACCCACGAGGTTGAGAAGGCGCCCCATCTCCATGCCACATACGCTCACACCAGGGATCGAAACCACAGCCGCAAGCCAGAGGTGACCGGCCAGCTAGAGGTCGAAGCGCGGCACTCTAGACCACTAGGCCACCCCAACCCCCCTGGATACATAGGAATGGACCTTTGACCAATACATGGGAATGGGATTTTACCAGATACAGATTCTTTTTTAAAAGTATTTTAAAAATATTCCAATCAATAGCTAAATCTACCTACCAGAAGTTTCTGTGTCAGATTCACTTAAACTGCTGTTTCCACTACTGGCTTTTAATATCGCATTAGCGAATAACTCCGCAAAATTATCCTTGGGATTAATAGGGGTCAGTTCATCGTCTGTTCTTATAACACAAGGCACTACATGATCCGTCTGTGATTCACAACAAAGGGTGGATTCCGAAGAAGGGTAGTGGAGTTTACGTTTGGCACCACGTAAAGACGTGAACTCCGAAGAGAAGTTCCTACGTGTCTGCCGAGACTTGGTCCGATGACGGGGGAATGTTGAACAGCTTCCTTGACGTAAGGCGACATTACGTGATTGCGGAGAACCGGGAGAATCAGAGTCAGTAAGATTGTTTGTTAATTTATCAATAGCACCGTCAGATGTTGAGAACTTTTTCACGCTCAACTGTTTCATTTCTTGGACTTCCATGAAACTCCAGGGTCTGTCTTTTCCATTGCGTGGAGAGAGGGTCTTATTCCTCAATTTCACGGAATCCATGGGTAAAATAGGGGAGAGAAGAGAAACACTTTCTTGACTAGCAGACGTATAATCTGAGCAAATGACGCTATCGACCATAGCATCGCCACCATCATCAGATGCAGTGGAAAATTCCTCGCAGGAACTTTCATTGTCAGTTTCCTCACCACTGGCATCGCAGGACGTCTCAACAACGCTACTACTTTCTATTGGCAGGGTTTGTGTCTGTTTACTAGGAGATATCGGGACCGTCTGCTTAATCTGAGGAACCTTCAATTCGTGCTTATCAGGGGTCGAATGGAAAAACGGCTTCGGTGATCGAACTAAATCCTCAGCCTGGTCAATCAAGAGTTTTATTTTTTCTTGTGGTTCAATGCAGTAATCCGATTCCGACTGTTCGCTTGTAACAACAGGGTTACCATTGGTTACAACTGGTACCGTCAACAAATCGTCATTGTCGGCTTGCTTCAGAATATCCAAATTTGGGGCCATTTTCATTGGAGAGATATCAAATCCGTCTTGAAATTCTTTTAAGCCATTTAATTGGTTGATTTTGTCGTTGTCACCAACCTCGTCGTTATCGGTCGTTTTATCCGTGGAATCGACGTCAACTGTTGTCATGAAGTAATAAACAGGATTCAGTGAACTATCTGTAATCTTCATTGTCTCATTGGCTAACGGACTGTCACTAGCCACCTGTACGAGTCCCTGGTAACGGTCCTCTAACATCTGTAACCGTAGTAACTCGGCTTCGTCGTTAGAATGACCCTCACTACTGTATCCAACGTCTTTGCTTTCAATGCGATTTTTCGTTCGTTGCAGGATCTCTGCCTCTCCTTCACTGGAGATAATTTCATTGCTGTCACCACTCTGTAGCGATTCCTCCATCTTTGACTCCGCCTCACTTATGTTCGCGCTGTCCCCGCTACTCTTGTCCAAGAAGCTGGATTTTCCCAACGACAATCGTGCAATATCTGTCGGGCTCGGGGTGTCTCCAACCACGTCTCTCTGACAACTTATAAAGTTAAAACTGTCGTCAAATTCTCCATAGCTACTGTTGGTCGAGTCCTTTCCATTATCACTGGCAAACGATTCCTCCAAACATGGAAGCCGGAAGTTTCCAAAATCAAGTCCAGACCCATAAATACCCTGAAAAATATAAAAAAAACAATAAATTGATAAATGTATCATCTTTCATAAATCATTACATTCCGCCAATCGATCATCTATCATTACATTCTCTGGCAGAAGTTAACACAAAAAATGTTGATGAATGATCAATGAATTCTCCCCAATACCTATTGTGACAGAAGTTAACACAAAAAAATGATTTCTCCCCAATGACTATTGTGATCATATCTATGCATCAAATGATAAAAACGTATTCTTAACTTATACCGGTACGACTCAAACATACATATTGATAAGTGGTCTTATTCCAAAGCACGTTGGTTCAAATATTAATCAGCAGTAGACACAAACAAACATATTACTGATAAGTGGTCTTATTACAAAGCACATTGGTTCAAATATCAATCAACCCTATACCTGTAAACCCTATACCAGTAGACACAAACAAACATATTGATAAGTGAGTGGTCTTATTCCAAAAGCAGATTGGTTCAAATATGAATCAACCCTGCACTTACTATATAACTTACTGCAGCAACCTAATAAACCCATCTTATTTTGTCTTGGAATGTCAGTCAGCTACATAGAAGAATACTAGGGTAACTAGTTTTGATCAAGGTAGCTTCAAATCTAGAAAATTCGGATTAAACTTCTTGATCTATAGAACATTTTTCAGTCCCTATTTTCAATTTAATTTAAGTAATGAAAATACCTATTAGCCTTCTAGGACATTGAAGGTCTACTAATATATAGCTCTGTCCTTCATGACCCTAACATAGATAGTGTATTAAATACCCCTGTGATCCCAGCCTCCTGCTGTGTTAGTGGTTATCAAATGGTCTATATCCTTTAATACCACTTGGTGTATACAGTTTAATAATATATAACAACATAAAGGCCGAGGGAACAAGAAATGGGCGGGAGAAATAATGGGGTTTAACATCCACTCGACATAAACTAACTAACATATGGTTTAATTTTATTTCATTAATTCGCCTGCGCGTGGGGATCTTTAGCAGTGGGAGGAAACCATATAACCCAGAGAAAACCCACGAGGTTGGAAAGGCAACCCTACTCCTTGTCACGTAAAACCGGGGATTCGAAACCATGCCAGTTGACTCAATTAAAGACGTTATGATACAGCGCCTGCACGCTTACCATTCAGCCATCCAACACCCCAAGGAAAAATGGGGTTTAACGTCAATATCACTAAAATAATATTTTCTAAAGTACATGATTACATTTTCTATTTTTATCCCTGATTTTACAAATAACAAACTACTTTCGACTTTATTAATCAAAAAAATAGTTCCAATATTTACTGTCTGCAAATATCAAAGAGTGTATTAATACTGGGTAAATAGTATGAAACATATCTGTTCCATTAACAAAAGCTTTTACTACATCCCTAATTCAACAACATAATCAACAATTACTTTGATGACCAACAGACAGACGTAATTATAATGCACACAATAACATCCTAATTATTCCAGAGAGAAATGGAGTTTAACATCCACTTGACACAAACTATGTCATTTTGGGACTAACATATGGTTCAATTATATTTCAATAATTCGCTTGCACATAGTGGTCTTTAGCAGTGGGAGGAATCCAGAGGACCTGGAGAAAACCCACCAGGGAATCCAAACCCTGCTACTTGATTCAATGATAGAACTTGTAATCTAACGTGTATGTGTTAAGTCATCCACCCAATTTAAGCAGAGGAAGTTGTTTGACTTATCTTTTAAGTATTGACATTACACAATCTTGAGAATTAATGTCCCTATTCAATCCCATCAATCAACGCTTTTCGTTCGTCACTTGAAATATTTCTGCAAATCCTAACTAAACTTAAGATTTACTTTGTTAACGTCTAATCAATTTCATTTTCAGTTCTTCAAGTATTTTGTTTTTAAATTAATTTTTTTTTTCGCAACAAATAAGAAGCCAAATTTGAGTCGTTCCGAAAAACAAAAATTCAAATTGGTGAGGCACGACTTCCTTTTCTTCAACTAAAAAAAATGAACATCGATACGACACGAAAGACATGATTAGCAAGGATTCGTGATTCAATAGACGACAGATTTACAAATCAGTACTAAACGCCCCAGTCACAGCCTTCGAAAGTTTGTTATTTTTTTATACAGAGTTATTTCAGATTGTATTGACTTAAACCTGCAATTTAGTGTAAAGAATTCACTAATCAATCTGTCTTGTAGGATTTTGTTAATGACACTAGTCACATCTCCAGTGCATTCTATGTTGAAATGACAACACAAAAAGTCATGTCAATCATGACAGCTATCAACAACCGTTTTAATCATTTATTTTATTATGTTTCCTTTTCTAATGAATTCTTTTTCTTTTTTAAACATAATAATCAGTTGAACATTTCTCCCGTACTCCTCACACCTTGACATGTAAAAGCATGAGATGGTACACACAACCATTGCATAGATACCGGATCAGTTTTTCTACCTACTCTTCCTCAAGTTTCCATGTACAACAGCTAATAATAACTGCTTACTCTAGTCCCCCCCCCCTCAATTCACTTGATCTGATTTGCAGCTTGTGTGTTCTGTGAGAGAGAGAGAGAGAGAGAGAGAGAGATATATGGTTATTTTTCCACACAAACTAACAAACTAGGTCATTTCAGGACTAACATATGTTTCAATCTTATTTCAATAATTCGCTTGTGTGGTTGGAAACCGCCTGTGTGGTTGGAAACCGGTAGCCTGGCGACACCCCATGAACCACAACAATTGACAGAACTTATGATATAACGTGCATGTGCTAACCATTTGGCCAGTCAACCCTCCCTGTAGTTCGTGAAGTCTGTGTCTTGTCTGTTGATTTATCTTGTACATTTGTTTGTGTATGGTGCTGTCCCCCTGTTTTTTGTTCTCCAGAGTGTCATGGTACCCTGACATTTTGAAGACGGATTACCTGAACGATCAGTTCATAAAATTAATGTTTCATTTATAAAAAAAAAATCACTTTTATTGATATCTGTTAAACTTTTAACGATAATATTTTTATCTCTGCTGTGTCAACATCCCAACCTTGTTTTCAAACAATAGTAAAAGGTTATGGCAAGCAGAAACAATATTACAGACGGAAGCCAACGATTTGAATCTAAAAACATTTTGCATGTAATTCGTGTTGAGCTGTAGGCGTAAACATGTAACGGTTCGAAAAATCTTTTTACACAATTCTGATAAAGCGAAAATTTACGTAAAAAAACTATTTGCTGCAGAGTGAAATATTAGTTCAGGTATTTACTTGAATGACTAACAATGAATATGGCTGAATCTATATTCATATGATTAACAGCTATGCAATAATATAATGATACCGTGCTGACAGTTTTATATGGTAAAATTAATTTCACAGTAATGTGATCATTTGCGTTACAAACATTATTATTACTATTACGGATAAAGATTAATACAATAGAAAATAAAATGGGCTTATGTCCAACTGGGGTAATAAAGGCGGGCAAACGCCGAGAAGTTTGCTATCCAGGAAATTTTGCTCGGACAGTTTCGTTTCCTTCTCTTATTTATTAAATTAAAGTCATCAGAGTTATTATACATGTGCGTGCAAGACAATGAGTACATGGGTCAAGGAAAGAGAAAGAAATGGGGTTTATCTTCCACTCAACTCAAACTAGGTCATTTCGAGACCAACATGGTTCAATTTTATTTTAATAAATCGCTTTTGCACAGGGGTCTTTAGTAGTGGGAGGAAATTTGAGAACGTACAAACGTGGAATTGAAACAATGCCAGTTGACTCAATGACAGACCTTATGATAACCATTAACCATTCGGCTATATAAGTCAACCTTGAATTTTTGTCCAATGCGTTGGTGCAGAAAAGTAGGAAGCAAATCCCCATTTCACTTCTCCTGCTCCAGTAATGACCAGAAAGAGAGAGAGAGATAGAGAGGGAGAGAGAGAGAGAGAGAGAAAGAGAGAGAGATTAGGTATAATTAATGTCCACTCAACACAAACTAGGTCATTTCCGGACCAACATATGGTTTAATTTTATTTCAATAATTCGCTTGAGAAAACCCGACGAGTTTGGACAGGCGAGACCCTACTCCTTGTCACGGTCAACCAGGGATTCGAAACCGCGTCAGATGACTCAATGACAGGCTTTTTGATACAGCGCAACCATGCTAACTATTCCGTTATCCAACCCTCTGATGACCAATGGGATATATTCCAACAGTAGAGTCCGTTCTGAGTGTAAGATGAAAGCGTGTAATCAAACAGTTGGAATTATTGGGACCGGTCTGCCCAACACTTTATCTTAATATAGAAAGTAATTTGTAGCCGATGGAGTAGTTGAGTCTATTAAGAGTGCAAGAGACGGATGTGGGTTAATAGGGTCGAATACTAGCTATCACCACTGGGTTAATACGGTTCACAAATCTTCATCAACTATCACCCAATATCTAGTCTTCATCTTGATCAATAATCTCTCGTCTATTAAAACTCCTAGTATTTACTTCATCTGTTAATCCCTTCTATCTCCCCCACGATATTCTACCCTTAACACCGGTTGCCAGGCAACAAAACATAGCCACAGCAGCTCCTTGTATTTAATTCATCAATTTGTAAATCCCTGCCTGTAGTTGGATATTCTAGCCTTAAGATAGGTTGCAATCAACACATACGGCCAATGAGATAGTTACCCCCAAGATATTCTACCATTAAAACAGGTTGCCAGACAACAAAATATAGTCCCAGCAGTTCCTAGTATTTAAGTCATCAATTTGGTAATCCCGGCCATCTCCTATAAGATAACTATCCAACGACACATACAGCCAATGCAGCAGTAGTATCTTATCTCAAAATCAGTGAAAAACCTTTCCACAATCATAATTTCCGTAGATAATACAGCCTTAGTAACATATCTTTAGATATTGACATATCTGTCCATCCCGCCCCCGTACCTTAAAATACTGACATACTTTTCATCTGTTTCATTTGAGCTGTTTCTGTAAGATAATACAGCACATATTTTCTTAAGTTATCTTCCATCAAAATCTTTTTTTGTTTTAATCTGCAAGTTTCATGATTCAAGTTCACTTCTCAAATTATAGATAAAAATCTCTAATTTTTTTTAACAAGATCCCAAAGATTTCTTTGTAACATTTATAGGGTTTCAAATATTGTTTGGAACAACTACACTTTTGATTTATTTGGGATGAGGAAAAACTTTCAGGTATTTTGTTCCAGCATGGCCTTCATTCGTAACCGGTGCGTTGCTTGTGGTGCTGACAAACAAAGTGTGCTTAGCCAATCAGAATGAACAAAAAACAAAGAGGTAGGAAATTGGCAAGACCAAGAAGGGGGAAAGCCACTGTCAACACAAAATTATTGTACAATGTATTTCAAATGTAACCATATCCTCTTTCATAATTCTTGATCAATCAAGAGAGAGAGAGAGAAATGGGGTTTAACGTCCACTCGACACAACTAGGTCATTTCGGGACTAACATATGTTTTAATTTTATTTCAATAATTCGCTTGCGCGAGGGGTCTTTAGCAGTGGGAGGAAACCGGAGTGCCCGGAGGAAACCCACGAGGTTGAGAAGGCGCCCCTATCTCCATGCCACATACGCTCACACCAAGGCTCGAAACCACAGCCGCAAGCCAGAGGTGACCGGCCAGCTAGAGGTCGAAGCGCGGCACTCTAGACCACTAGGCCATCCCAACCCCCTTGATCAATCAAAGTGCTTTGTTTGGTGGAGACGATGAAACTTACTTTGGGATCCTTATTTGTGATTCTATTTTTAAAATTAAAGATAAATGATGGGAGATTAGATAATGAGTTGGCAGTTCACACTACAATAGTTAGAAACTAGCTAATGTAAAGGCAATTTGCTGAAAATTTCAGTCAAATTGATCCACTATTAACTTACAACTAAGCAAATGAAAGTTCCGCTTCGCCTCGGTCATCATTACTAAAGTCGGTAAGACAAAACCAGTAGTCTTGGTTATCCATTTTTATTGGTAAATCGAACTACAATTCAACAAAAATTTCATGCTAGCCTCGACATCGAGAGTTGATTATGGTCTGAATAAGTTAATTAATGTCTAATTAATAGTTTTTATAACATTTCAGGCCTAAAGAAAGACCTACAATAGGCAGATTTTGCTCTTGCATAATGCATGTTTAATGATAAAATAAAACATTGTGTGTTAAGATGCACGTTCTGAGTTCATCTATGTTATCTTTATTATGACATACATGAGTCGAGTGAGCCAAGCTGACCCGATCTTATAGAGAGAGGTTTTATTAAATCTATACAATTACTGGACGACCCTGTGTAAGACGTGTTTACGTACATGTTTATATAGAGTTACTCCACCCCATCTATTGTATCGATCATCTCATTATAAACACCTTATCGATTGACCTGTACCTGGTGAACTTGTATATCACACACCTGTATATAGCCAGGTATCAGGTGATTAATTAATTAATTAACATATACCTGTATCTGTAAATACAGGTGTGTATATCTAATATCATTTAATAATATCTCAACGATTGATTCTATATATTCTACAGAACAGATCTTGATCAATTAAATAATTTATTTATCTTAAATTATTTTCTTACCTAGAGACACTCTATTTACCCAAGATGTCTAATATTGTTTTTATACCTGGAGACACCTAATGATATTGGCCTAAAATAATTTTATTCTCTTGGACCTAGAGACACCTAAAATAATCTTCTTATTACAAAATGAAACCCACGCTATTCCAGGAATAACACACAACAAGTAGTGATGTACGGTTTTTAAATTTACTTTCGGTTTCTGTTTGAGATATTTCTGAGGCAAAAAACCTCGGTTTCGTTTTTCGTTTTTTTTATTCATTTAAACACTGTGTAATGTATGTACTGATTTATGGTTATTTTCTAGGAATACTTGAAAGCCAGAAAAAATATCAAACATATTGATGTAAATAGTAAACAACAAGTTTTTTTTTTTTTTTTTTTTTTACTGTTATATGACTTTAATTATGACTGGTAGTGGTAGTAATAACAAATACTCGTTTATAAACTTAAAAACAAAACTTACACATTGCCGTTTTCGGGTGTTGTTCAATTGTTGTTCTAAACAGCTGATTCAAAATTGTTAAATTATATTCTTATAATTTATGCAGCAGAAATATGTTTTTTACAAAGATTAAATCTACATTTTGTGTCAACTAATCTTTCATAGTTATTGAGCAAGCCATGGAGACATTTTACTTTTTAGAGGAAGCCATCGTTCGATATTGATAACCGGCTTCGGGTTGCATAAAATTTTGGATTGTAAACCAGACTGATTAAACACTCTATCACTCTATACATACGGGCTCTGGTTGATCGAAAATAAAAAACGGAAGTGGTGGCTACACTGAAATTTTGGAATTAATAAGTAAACGAAATACGGCTACATAAAAATTAGGAATTTGGAAAAAAAACGAAACGCACGGTTATTTTTTTTTTTAACGGTTTGGTTTTCGGTTTATTTGTAAAAACCGATACCATACGGTTAAACCGAAAAACGGCACATCACTAACAACAAGGTAATATATACGATAATACATACTTATAGAAGTACGAATTTCAACACATCTAAGTACTTCAGGAAGAAATGAGATGAAACAGAGTTTACCTTTCAATGAATCGCGAATATCATTGAATTATAACAATTATAGTATTTAAAAGGGTAGTGGGATGTTAAACCCCATTTCATTTCATTTCAACACCCACTTCATTTCATTTTATTTAAATGAGCATTAGATAAGATTAGACAATGGTCTGACAGTTATCACTATAATAGTTAAAGCAGGAATTTCATATTTTTTAAGAAAGTCAAAACATAATTATTTCTATGTCTTTTGCTCAAAAGGTTTTCAACTCACTATTATACGATCATGGGCATTATTTCCCAGGCATTAAAATCAGTGACACAGGAAATAACACAATTACCTCCCTTGTTTTCCCATTCACCCCCATGGAATGGCTATCTTCAAACGTTTGAATTTGAAGGTGAAAATGATATTTTTGCCAATTTCTCAACTGGTAATAGTGAATTATAGGATTAATAGGATTATTCTTTAACAAGGTAGGACTGTTTATAGATACAATCTATTTTAAGGCTTTATCTTAATACATTTTAAAAATATAACTTAAAAATATGGAATTGCAACTTCAAAAAATAATGAAAACAGAATATGCTGAAAACTTCAATTTGCTTCACTCTAAATAGAGCTATTAGCGATTCATAGGAATTATAACAATTATATTAAAGGTAGTAATTCAATATTAAACACAACAACACAACTCCTAAAACCTCACAACATACTATACTAGATACTAGTCAAACACCAATGTTATTAACCATAACAAATATCTTCACCAGGCAACCTCCATTTCATTAAACTTTCATTTTAAAAAACGTAAACCCCAAACTATTCTATGATACCAATTTCCACGCTCTACTCCTAATAAAATTTAGATAAATTCATTCAAAGAGATCATTTCAGTTTTAATAACCTTTGCACTATTCAAAATATCTCTGTACTTGAATGATATTAAATGTAATCAAACCTTGGCAAGGTAGCGTCCATTTTGTTAAACTTTCATCATATTACCAATTAAACCAATAAAAATACAATATTTGACACCAATGTTTCACAATATCATCACTCAAAAAACTATTCATATTCTGCCCTCGGGTGTTTTCAACATCCAATCAAATAAAGAGTTGTAAAGATGGGTCGCAGCTGGTGACATACCCTAATTCAAGCATGCGGAACGATTTAGTTAGGTTTTGTGCATACATTATGAAAACGCCAATTGTAAAGCCTTTATGCAACAAAAAACATTCATAATAGTTTACAGGTCTGCCAAGCATACAATTTGAAGAGATAAGAGTTTATTTGGGATTAATATAGATGCATATCTTTGAATCAATAATTCTCTTGTATGTAGTGGGCTTTATTTTATCTGTGGGAGGAAACTTGAGTAAAACCTGTAAGGTTTTTCAGGCAACACTATTCCTTGTTGACTACAAGTTTGAAATTAAAACCCTATTGAAGTTAGTGAGGCAACCCTACTCCTTGTCACGTTCACCTATGGGTGTCGAAACCATAATATATGATCTAAAGCAGTCACATTAGACCCTCATAACAAGCCATATCAGGTGTATTCGGTGTGATAATTTAAGACTGGGAATAACTGCATTCTGAGCACACCTTTTCATCCAACAAGTTTCAAATCTAATCAATGCAAGGAAAGTACAAAAACGTTTGCATTGGGAATTATGCAATATTCAATACTTGTATTCAATCAATGCATACACTATGTGAGAGTTGGTTTGATATGATTGAACAACCTATTCAAAGAATTCTAACGGTATTTGAAGACGATAATACAATTTGATGAATAACTTGAGGTGGATTATAAATGAATAATGAGGTAGCTGTGTGTATAAAATATAACATTGTATCCTAGATTTTAAAATAATATTATATTAATGATTACAAAGTCTGTTTAAATTCAATGTCCGTCAATTCAAAGTGACTAAGTCCTGTAATGAATTCTAATTCAGATATCACTGTCTATGATATGGCAACATGTTCTAATTCAATATAATACTTCATTGAGTCAACTTGCCAAATCATTTCTGCCGAATCCATGGACACAAACTAGGTCATTTCGAGACTAACAGAGAGAGAGAGAGAGGGGGGGTGTAACCTCCACAAACTACGTCAGTTTGGGACTAATATATGGTTCAATTCTACTTCAATATTTCGCTTGTGTGTAGAGGTCTTTCTGCGAGGCAACAATATGACCCGGAGAACAACCACAAGGTTCAACTGGACAGGCGACCCTAACTCTTTGTCATGTACAAGCGGTGAATCAATACTTCTACACTTGACTCAATGACAAATCTCATGATGCAAAATGCATGCAGTGCATGTGTTAAAGTGATAATTTCATATTTTCTAAGAGAGTCAAAACATACTTATTTCTCTGTCTTTTGCTCAAAAGGTTGTCAACTCACTATTATTATTATTATACAATCATGGGCAATATTTCAGGGGGGTTTAAATCGCTGACACAGAAAATAATAACACAATTACCTCCCTTGTTTTCCCATTCCCCTCCATGCAATGGCGATCTTCAAACGTTTGAATTTGAAGTTGATATTTTTGCCAATTTCTCAACTGGCAAAAGTGAATTATAGGATTATTCTTTAACAAGGTAGGCCTGTTTATAGATACCATCTATTTTAAGGCTTTATTTTAATATATTTCAAAAATATAACTAAAAAATATGAAATTGCTGTGTTAACAATTCGGCCACCCACCCCCACCCTGTTTAGAGAATAATGATGGACAAGGTATGAATAATACTAAGGTGTGAACTACATGTACAGTATGTCAGTACATCTATTTATATCTATGTGTTACCTGTAGTAATGATGAAGTGTTAATGATGATGTCAAGCCTTTGATGTTGACAGGTGTGACATTATATATATATATATCAATCATTATCATTTACTCACTGATTACTTTATATATTCAAAATTTAAAATTGACCCTACCTGTAAGAAATATTTCAATATCGAATTCAAATTCATCAATTATTTTTTTTATCTTATAATAAGTTATAGCCCCATGGCTGAACAAAAAACCAAAATATAAGAAAATAAACAAAATTAGGCAATTAGTGCTTCATACTAATCAGAAAAATAGGGTTTAACGTCCACTCCAAACAAACTAGGTCACTTTAGGACTAATATATGGTTTAATTTATTTCAATAATTCGCTTGGGCATATGGGTATTTAGCAGTGGGAGGAAACCTGCCGAGGTTTGACAGGCGACCCCACGCCTTGTCACGTACAACCTGGGATTCGAAACCACGTCAGTTGACTCCGCACTAGCAAACCATTCGGCCATCCAAACCCACCCCAGAGAAATGCCCAATTGTACGAAGAATTTAACGAAAGTTTTTCTTACCAGAAGTAAAGCAGGCAAATATAACTAGAGTCAAATTAAGGAACATAATTAATCACTTGTCCATACTATTAGTTTTATATATCCTTAAAACAGGTGTTTAAACACAAGATACATGTATAATTCACATCCAAATAACTTGAATACTCAGCAACAATTGATAGATTCCATGCACAGATATAATTCATGTATCCAAATAACTTGAATAATCTCCACAGAGCAACATTTGATAGATTCCATGCACAAGACCGGTATAATAACTTGAATTCTCCTGACACAGCAACAGTTGATAGATTTCATGCACACCAATAAAACAAGTATAAAATTAGTTTAATTCATGATGTTCATATACAAGTTGACCTGTTCATCTCAATCTTGTGGCCTGTCACTTTTTATAAATATATCTCTAGCTTTTTGACCTGGTCATTCAGGTAATAAATATTGATTTTAAGAGGAGTAAATTTAGTATTTTAACTGATATATCTACTGACAGATACACAAGGATTTATCATGAAATGGCAAGTGTGAAAAATATACATTCGTTATTTTGTTTAAAGAGGGTATGGCCCTATTTTTTCAAACTTTGAAAATGGTTCTAAAAACACATATTAATGTAATATGAATGTATAAAAAGTGATTTATTTTCAATCTTTGAAAAAAATATTGTAATTTATAAACAGTTATGTTCAGTGAAATATGTGAACAGTTCAAACTGAACAGCAGACGTTTACGTATGCTTAGTACATTATACACGTTTTTTATTATTAATTTGTCGTTTATGGGCACACATGGGATGAAAATATTGCACAGAAAGCAGTATTTATATATCTCCAACTGCCAAGACTTCTTCATTGTGCAAACAATTGAACTGCGGTTTTCCATTCCATCCAAACAACTAGACACAATTCGTCTGTCAGCCCAATTATACCCTTGACAACTTGTCAATAAGTGCAACTTTTAAGGTAAAAATTTCATTGATGGCACACTGCACGATGTACAACCACCTTCTTTACCGTAGTCCAGAACAGTAACCCTTATTTCATTTCAAATTAATATCCAGAAATACAACAAATATCACTTATAATAACAGACGACAGGTTATTAATGTATCAATTTCTGTTTTTTAACCGGAAAGTCAATAACAATGAATCTAAAAATCTGTGATTCTAGCATGCTTTTAATAAATTCATCATAGTCGCAAAAAATTAACAGAAATCAAATTAAACCTTGACGTTAATTACACGAATCAAGAAGAACGATACAGATGTTTTACGTAAAAAAACCCCCGATACATTGTTTCTTCTGAATCCAAATTAAATACGGCAAAAATAACGATGAGATAATTATTATATTAATTATAAAAATAACAAACTTCTTTCATTAACCAAACCAATTCCAGATTACGTTACATTAAATTATTTCCTCCATAGACTGATCATTATTTCAAAATTAAGAAGTAATCATTTCGTAAGAAAAACGACTGCACGCTTACAATTATATGACCAGGGATTTTGAGACAGTAATTAATGTGTCGGGGAAAATATCAGACAATAAGCTTGTTACAGATGCATTATGTAAGAGCTAAAATCTGCCTATGCAGGTCTTTTTTTTTTAACTTCGTATGCTATATAAATTATGATTTCGACATTTAACAAATGAACAACTCTCAAGGCCATCAGATGACCTGGATAAACTGGATTATTATCATAATCTGTAGCAATCTTACTCCACAATCAAGACTAACGTGTCAAAACACTCATAACTTTGCTCAGGATAAAGTAATTTCACAGAAATTTTCTAAATATTTTTTTCTCATTACCAGTATCTATTTTCAACTATTATAGCAAGAACGACAAGCTTTTTACCTAAATCTTACATAATTTAATTTGGACCAAATAGTGTATCCTTTATCCTTAATCTTATAAGAGAGAGACACGAATGGGGTTTAACGTCCTATCGACACAAACTAGGTCATTTTGGGACTTGCGCAAATTTATTATTTCAGTAACTCACTTGCACGTACAGGTCTTTAGCAGTGGGAGGAAACCTGAAGACCCAGAAAAAACCCATGATGTTGGACAGGCGACCCGACTTCTTAATCTAATGAACATTCTATGTATTTAAAATGAAATATAAAAGTTCCAGTAATTAGAACCATTCCAGACTGAAAAGTATAACAGTTACTATTACATGTTAATATCCAATTTACTGATAATTCAAAGCTATTAGGTAACCATGGTAATGTTAAAAACAATAGATGTAACATCAGCTCCACGAGAAATTGAAAGCAAGAAAAACAGATACTGATTGACGACCACGTCTCGGAATACATCATTATATTGAAATTGGTAAAGCAACATCTAGATATCTTTTCTTACACCATGTCGATCTACAAGATCAATCGAGATTTTCCTGCATGGCTCGTGAAAAACGAGCACGATTTATTCTCATTTATAACAATCTGCATCACTTTGTTTTAAAAAAAAAACTGACTTAGGAACTCTGGTTCTACACAATGTAGGTCATTTTAGAACTCATTTTGTTAAATTAGGTGCTTAAAAAAAAACCCACTGGAATCCTACACAACTTTCAAAAATATAGAGAGAGAAATGGAGTGCAAGAGTGACCAAAAAATAAATAACATAAAAACAGAATCGCGATCCCTGATTCAGTGTCTTGCGATTCAATATGCCAATTGCGATACAGTGATTCAACAATAAATCGTAACAGCACTAATGGAGAAATTCGTTAATTATGTGAGATTGATTAAAAAGGGAAAGCATCTGTGGATGCAGATGTTCCAGAAGTGAGAGTGAAATGGGGTTTAACGTCCTCTCGACACAAAATAGGTCATTTCGGGACTAACGTATGTTTTTTTTTTTTAAATTTTTTTCAATAATTCACTTGCGCATAGGGGTCTTTAGCAGTGGGAGGACCCGGAGAAAACCCACAAGGTTGGACAGGTGACCCTACTCCTATGTGAGACTGATTAACATAGGAAAGCATTATCCGTGGATTCAGATGTTCCGGACGAAAGAAAGCATACCACTGTGCATGAAGTACTGTATTTCATTCCTCCACGGTCTCTGAGAACATGGCATTTAGAAATTAAGAAATACTGAATAAATTTACCTTTTTCTTATTTAAAGCCTCTTCCAAACGACACTGCCATTCTAGTGACAAGAGCCAGATACCATGCCAACGACGTTCCAGATTAACAGCAACCAACTGTCGTGATTCGCCGTCATCAGTTTCCGAATCGGACTCAAACTCATTCTCCAATCGACCGCTGAGTTTGAGAACGGCCGACACCACTTTAGATCTGGATTCGATTTCTCGTTGTAGTCCCTGAAATAAACAGAAAATAAACATAAATATATATATAGATATAGACACATGCTTTATAAATAACAAACAGAATTCTTTTTCTAATGAAAACACGTCTGCTCATATTGTCAGAGGTGGATTTGTCATCATGTAGAATCTTTTATGACAATAACAGGAGAGACTATAATGCAGTAAGCAAGTGCTGATGTGTAAAGCAAGGAGGGGGTATTATGCAGTTATAATCAAGTGCAGATCTGTTAAAATAGCCTGACAATAGAAGCAGTAAATCCTCTGCTCGTTAATTCAATAATAATCACGCTAAAAATAGTTGAATATTCTTATTAATTTCGAATTTCTAACAGTTAAGCACTGGTAGGCCTACTTTAAATATTCCAGAAGAATGTCAAATTGTTTCTCACTGTTAACAAACGTTATTTTGGTAGCCAACAAATAATTAAGAGAGAGAACGAGAAAGAAATGTGATTTTAAGTCCACAAGTCCACTTGACACAATCTAGGTCTTTTCGGTACTAACATATGGTTCTATTGTATTTTAACAATTCCCATGTATAGGGATCATTAGCAGTGGGAGGAAATCAGAGGACCTGAAGAAAACACAATAGGTTGGGCAGGCAACCCTACTCCTTGCCACGTACAACTAGGGAATCGAAACCACGCCAGTTGACTCAATGGCAGACCTTATAATACAGCGTGCACATGCTAACCATTCGACGATCCACCCCCTGTTCATGCAAAGACTAAACATGGTTGGTTTATATGTTGATGTGTTACAATGATATCTGTGTATTGACTATGAATTTATAAGCACATTTTATTTGCATTGTACTGTAGTTTGTCTTAAATCTAAGAAAATCTTTTATGGCATTCGTGCACAATCAATATGGTGGATGCTCCGAGGTAAATTTACCGAGAAGATAATATTGATAATACATTTGAAGAATATTTGTATGCAGTGCAATGCGTTGGTGGCTATATAAAGATGTCTTTTCTTTTAAGCTATCTTAAGAAAACCTTACAAACGAATATGGTTGCCTCAAGCTAAATGACGAGAAAAGTTATTTTTGTGAAAGAGATTGTTTGATGGTAGATAAAACGTGATAGTTTGCATCTTTATAGATCTGTTATTTGTTTGAAGTTTGATTGGTCTATTGTTTACTACTTATACACCAGGCAATTTAATTATTGTTAGTACTGTACACAGTTGAGGGAAGCCATTTCATTCGTTCGTTTCTGGAGATAAACGTCTACTTCCACTAGGTGTGTTATCGTAGACAAACAAGGGAGGCCATAATGTCTGAGGCTAATTATCATCTCAACCAAACAATTTAGTGTTGTTACGATATATTGTTGAATCCATGTATCACAATTGGCATATTTAATCACGAGTCACTGAATCAGGGATTGCATTTCTTTTTTTATGTTACAAAACACAATACTATTTGTGATCTTAAACCACCTCGATACAGTTGTCACCAGAATTGCCGAAAGAAATCTAGTGTGCTGGAACAAGACAAATATGCCTCCCCCCCCCTTAACACATTAAGGCCACAAAATCACTATAATTTATGTTCAACAATCTTTATTCCTTAATAACTGAAATGTGTTTATTTACACAATAAAAATCCATTTTTAGCAGATTTTCTCAAAATCATGTCCATTTTTAAAATGTCAATTTTTAGTGTTCTGGGCCCCGTTTCTCGAAATCTTCAATAAAGATCATGTTCAATTTTGATGGGCAAAGCACTAAAATCAATCTAATGTTATCCAATCAAATTACTAAAATTTACATTTTATCTTAGTTAAAATTTCGTGGAAGAGGCTCCATGTCTAAAAATATACGCAAAAATACCATTTTTGGAAGATTGTATGAAATGTCACTTATCCACCTTAGTGCACTAGTATCTTCCATTTCTGGAAGATTTTAAGAAATGGCACTTGTCCACAAGCATTTTCAATTTTAGAATTACCAGCACTAATTCAGCCTATCTAAATATCTTTGTATCTGAAAACGTGCAGATGACATGTTCCTGTCACCTTCCTAAAGTCGTTATAAATCACATAATTCTACTTTTAAAGTTTGAATCTATTATTGACTCTAGTAATTACAGATGACCTTTCTATAACAAGAGGTAATTAGTACGCAGGTAGAACAGGTATTCAAGTTACCTGTTTTTACACGGAGTACAGACACATTGTTAATTTCTACTAACAATAGGTCACCTTAGTTCACTCCACAGGCCCGAATATATCAAACTGGAGAACTGTTCAACAAGGTATAGATAAGATAAACAATACACAAACATTATGTTCTACAGGTCAAAAAATATGAAGCTGGAAAACTCTCCGCCTGTATGTTAAAATCTCTATATTAAACAAAATCTCTATGTTAAAATCTCTAAGATAAAATCTCTATTTTTTAAAAATCTCTGTTAAAATCACTATGTTAAAATCTCAATGCTAAAATCATATCTGGAATGTGTTTAAACCATTCTATCCCATTTAATCCCATTTTAGAACTGTTAAGATCAAAATTATCCATCAGATGACCTTTATCCTTTGTTATGACTGTATAAATCAGACGAACATCTTTATAATAATGGCCGGCAATACGTGTGGTCAAACATTCGGGTTTTGTTAATTTGAATGTACTCCAGTAACAATAGCCACACTTCATTTACATAATGACAAGGACCTTGAATAAATGACCCTGATGTTAAAATTGTTGGTGGACCGTATTAATAGAATGTTTCAAATGTGTTGTTTGTGGCGGGATAAAAGAGACATGCTTGAAATGATGAACTGGACAGTTGTACAGAGTCTGTTATTAGATGGCTAGCGATTATCGTGTAGCGGACAATAAACTTGTCACAGGAATAGACAGCTGACCACATATCATAATCTTCCCATGCTGTTTCCTGCGGTAAATTTCAAACTCGTTTTAGGCACATCAATTTCCATATAATGTAAAATGCAGGAGGACTGCACTTCAAGCAAACAAAAACTATTGGTTGGACAAGAGAGAGAGAACTAGGTCATTTCGGCACCAACATATGGTTCAATTGCATTTCATTAATTCACTTGTGCGTAAGGGGTCTTTAGAATTGGGAGAAAACCAGAAGACCCGGAGAAAACTCACAAGGTTGGACAGACGACCCTTCTCCTTGTCACGAACTCAATGACAAACTCTATGCTACAAGACGCACATGCTTACCATCTGGCTACTCACCCCCTCCCCCCAAGAAAATAAACAACAACCAAATATATCTGATAAAGTGAATGGATTCAGAGTCTTTGATTCACTCGGCTTAAAAAGAAATCCATTCAAAGATTTATAGAATATTCAGAATAATATAGCCAGTATTGTGATCTTCTCTTACAATATTTACACAAATCATGAATTAAGTCGAAGTGGGGGAAAAGAAAAAATCTACAGGATTTATCCATCAATATGAATTTGTCACACAGTGTCAGAAAATTGTAAATACTACATTATTAGATGTGACAAGATAACACAATTTAATCTTTAACTTTCCCTGAATGCTCGGAACATTCACAAAGCTGAATAATATTCAGTGAAGATTTTTTTATTTGCACCAAACATGTTTAAAGTGATGATGTTGACATCCATACCAAGAGAGAGGCTATTTCGACACCAACATGGAGAGAGAGAGAATGGAAAATAGGGTTTAACATCCACTAGACACAAACTAGGTCATTTCGGGACTAACATAGTTTAATTTTTATTTCAATAATTCACTTGCACGTAGGGGTCTTTCTTTAGCAGTGGAAGGAAACTGAAGGACTCGTTATTAGTGTAGGCTGTCGCATCACTGTCCAGGAAAAATTTGCCTAACAGCACACTGTATGGCGTATGCCTGTCTGTATTGGCCCAGTAGAAACAGAATAGTAGGATGTTAAACCCTATTTCGTGTCATTTCTTACCTATTTGTTTTTATCACATAATAACTGTTTATCACATGTTTTGTTGATAATTATTTCTAACAACGATCTAGTGTCAGACATCTGAAAGTCACCTGGTCAGTATGTGACAAGTCCAGTATTTTGACCATTCACAAAGTGTCACATGGTCATTTGCTGACCAGTCCAGTGTAACAGGACCGACATACCAGCGTATTGTTATATATAGATCATTATTATCAATAGGCCGATGTTCATATTCAAATATCAGTTTTCCCTACATTGTCCTAGTTGACAGGTATTGTTAAAACTTTTCTTGTTCATATCATCAGGCTTCCCAACATCATCCAAAATATTCGACATACCTGTTAGGAATTTGTGGTTTTGATTTACGAAAAAAATTGTTTTCAAATAGTGATTCATTCATATGACTGGTTAAACTTCTAGTACACAGATAGTTCATTGTGCAGTTGGTCAATTTTATAAAATTTTGTTACCTTTCACAACAATTTGAATAACTTTTCACTCAAATCAAATTACTTTTTACCAGGCCTTGAGCTCATAAAGAATTATCAGGCTTAAAAATTTACTCAAAATTGTTTGCCTTATTTCAACCAAAATATAGAACTTTATAAAAACTTCTTTAAACATTACCATAAACTATGTGCAAAGCTTTGTGTTTCTGGATCAAACTTTAGTCACTTTTCACATCAATTTTTGTCACTTTTCACCTTAAATTGAGTCATTTTTCACCTAAATCCGATAGTATTGTTGCTGCCAGCTCTTTATCTAAATCTTATACAATACCTCTTTTACGTTGTTTGGTACGGATTACCAATGACATAACAATAAATCCACTAAATATATCAATTTACTTTTGATCAAGTTTAACCTATCTAACGATTCGTCTATATCAACTTCCAGGGTCGGCAACTTGTAATACAACTGCAGTCAACTACACATTAATCAAAATATTCATAACCTGTTTTTATAACAGACATAATAATTTTTAATGTTTATTTTCCAACATATTTCTATCTCTCACCAGGTTGACTAAATTTTAATTTAGGTGCAATAACCTACATTTCATAGTGGAACATAATGAAATAGGGTTTAAGGTCCTACTGAAATTTCATAGTAGTAACAAATCTAGTCATAGGATTGTTACATTAGGGTTCACATTTTATAGCCATAACAAATCTAGTTATGATTCTATAACAGGGTTTTTATGATAGGACATTTTTAACAGTCAATCACTGACTGGGCAATATGTCTGAAATGTCTCTCCATTCAAGAATTAGCTAGAAAATTACAATATTGTAAAAGTTGAATTTCTACTAAGATTTATCAGTCCAAAGAGAGAGAATGGGGTGTAATGTCCAATCGAAACAAACTAGGTCATTTCGGGATTAACATATGGTTTAATTTTATTTCAAGAATTAGCAGTGGGAGGAAACTGGAAGACCCGGAGAAAACCCACAAAGTTGGACGGGCGACCTTACTCCTCGTCAGATACAAGCGGGGAATCGAAACCACGCCAGTCAGCTGACCCAATCACTGACCTTAGGATATAGCGCACACGACCTAACCATTCGCCGATCCAACCCCCCTTATCAGTGTAAAAATAGTTCAATTTCCTTCAATATTTACAAAGATATGTGGAATTAAACATTTGTTAATATTCACTCTGCAGACCATAAAATTAGGATATGGTCAAAAGATTATTTCGTGTTAAAGCCCCAATAACACTCTTGTTGTAACTAAATAATATGTCCCAATCTTCATTCTGGTCAACAAATTGTATTATTTTACAATATTCCAATTAATTGATGATATAAATTTCATCTTAACACACCTAATTTAAAAAATTAGAAAAATTCAACTAATTGTAAAATAGGTCGTAATGGATAATTTACACAACAGGTAGGACACTTAAACATCTAGTACTTAGAATAGGGCTATTATTTTTTTTCTGGGGCTGCCAAGCCAGCAAGAGTGTTATTGTCCCTTTAAATAATTCGAGTATATTTTAAAATAGATTAAATTGTGTAAAATACAACAATTTCATAAAACCGCAAATGATGCAGAGAGATTAAATAGCAACCACATATGAAATATTCATAGGTAGGCTTAGATCAATATTTTCAAAAATGCTATTACCTGTTGCCATTGTCTTGCCTAGTCTTATCCCGAATCCTTTCACCTGTGACGATTGAAGTAATCACGTTTATATAAAGATCTATATTAAAAATAAATTAACGTTACGTATCACGGTATTGACGACACCCAATTATCATGCCTCCAGGGAAAACAAATTGATTTGCGTCACACTTGGTCGAGAGTCAAAGCAACGAACTGAGCTCAAAGTGTAGTAAATAGCCAGAAGGGAGACGCTATTGACTGAAGGAAAAACCAAACTCATGTTATAATATTATTCTAATCTACAGTAAATCATCGACTACCTCGTCTAATAAACAATATAAATAAACTCTATCCAATACTCCTCCCATCGCTACCTCGACTACCTCGTCTATTAAACAACATAAAGAGAGAGAGAGAAATGGGGTTTAACGTCCACACAAACTAGGTCATTTCGGGAATAACACTAGGTTTAATTTTATTCCAATAATTCGCTTGCGCGTAGGGGTCTTTAGCAGTGGGAGGAAACCGGAGTGCCCGGAGGAAACCCACGAGGTTGAGAAGGCGCCCCTATCTCCATGCCACATACGCTCACAACAGGGATCGAAACCACAGCCGCAAGCCAGAGGTGACCGGCCAGCTGGAGGTCGAAGCGCGGCACTCCAGACCACTAGGCCATCCCTACCCCCCTCCTCTAATAAACAATATAAATAAACTCTATCCAATCTCACTAAAATACTCCCATCGCTAAAGACCCCTACACGCAAGCGAATTATTGAAATAAAAATAAACCATGTTAGTATTGTTAGTCTCGAAATGACCTAGTTTGGGTGTGGATTAGACCCCATTTCTCTCTCTCTCATTAAAATACTCCTCCCACCGCTAAAGACCCCTACACGCAAGCAAATTATTGAAATAAAATGAAACCATATGTTAGTCCTGGAATGACCTAGTTTGTGTTGAGTGGGCGTTAAACCCCATTTCTCTCTCTCTCATTAAAATACGGATCTACTACACGATGATCTGACAGAGATCCTATTTCATTTTTTTAGTTTAAAATTTAGTTTTTCAACTGTCTTCACTGCACTAGGATCTGGAAGAGTTGTTATATAAACCACGTTCTGGATGATGTGAGGTGTCAACCAAAGCTACGGTCTGTTACAGCGAGCTTTGGGTTGAGTGCAAGGAACTGTGGGTAACCCACTAGAAAGATCAGCGCTACTTGTCCAAAATGTTGTTCACTGTAAACGATGAGATCTGTTCAATTTCGAGAAAAAACAAATTTATTTGCTAATTAGGATTTTTTTATGACATTTCTATTTGTAACAATATTAATTATAGGAACGAATGTTCATGTCTTGTACTAAAAGTCACATTTAACGACATTTCCCGATAGTTTATTTAAAATATTGATCTGTTACCATGATCAATCATTATTTGAACTCGTGTCACGCAGTGTCAAAACATTTGCAATGAAAAAATACAAATTTGCCACGTAACGCTCCTAAACTTTGCCAAAAGCACAATTTATAAAACTGACGTAACACTGCTAAAAGGATATTTTATCTGTAAAGATGATCAAAATCAAATGGAATTTTAAGATATCTCAGAAATTGCATATTTATCATTTTCAAATTAAAATCAACAGATGGTTTCCCTTTGTTTCATTGGTCAGAATTTCCATCAGCAGAATAATTCTGCATGACCTTATATGGTAATTAGCTAACTTTAAAATAAATCAGAAAAAAAAAAACTTAACATATTGGATTTTTGGTTGTTTTCTACTTTTTTAAAAAAATTTTTTTTTTTTCATAATGCAAATAGTTTTGTCCATAGTTTTTTTTAGCATACCACATACAAGCTACTTAAATAAAAAGATAACGTAAAATATTCTGCAGATCATAATATAAAACAATTCTCTGGAAACAAATGAATTGTACCGGAACAAATCAAGTGTATTGATAAATGTTCAGCTGCCCATTAAAATTTACATAAACCGTTGCCATATATGGGCAAACAAGTGGAAAAGCCTGTTAAACAAAGCGAAAGTAGTGAAGATAAAATAGAAATAACAAACTGTAACGGAACATAACAAAGAGTGATTTTGGAAAGCGTGCGTTAAACGCTCGACTGATGTGAAGTAGTTGGAGTCTATTGTTATGGTGATAGAAACGAGAGAAGTCCTTAGAATCAAAGTATTAAAGAAACTTGTGACAGCTTCATTAACAAGTCTGTCATATGATAATGAGGTTTCAGTGAAACACACTTTAAGATCTCTCATCAAGTTTTCATCTGAATGAAGAGCAATGTTTATTTATCTATATTTTATAAATGTTCAAAAATTTCTGTATTTTAGGTGAAAATAGGACAAAGTGACAACAAGAGATTTGTCATCACAAATTTCCACCAGAACTACTATGAATATGATTATTGTTGAAGTAAAAAGCTCAATTTAAATCCAATCCACACCGTCCACTTTTTTTATACAAATCAAAAGGAAAGGGGAGGAGAGAGAAATGAGGTTTAATGTAAGCTCAACAAAAGCTAGGTCATTTCGAGACTAACATATGTAATAATTTTAATCCAATAATTCACTTGCACTTAGGCGTCTTTAACAGTTGGGGGAAGCCTGCGAAAACGCACAAGATTAGGCAGAAGACCCTAATCCTTGTGCATATGTGGTAAAACTACCCCCTCCCCCTGCCCTCTCCCAACCCTTCTACCCCTGAAAAATCTAAGCGGTACACGTTAGTTACTGAGGTATTTTAGGGTTTATTGAGAGGTGGGTTTATACAACAGAATTAAGCTAGTCAAAATTATCACTTAAATGATAAATCATCAATCAATGAAAAACCTGCACCATCAAAACATTTTAATTTGTGAGAACGAGCAGACCTTGAAGCACTCACATGTCTAGATTATCAACGAACAATCTAGAGAGAAATCTACCACCATCAATATTACAGATAAGAAGAAGAATGACAAAGCACAATTGAGGGTTTTACTGATATAACTCAGACATTATTGATTCATAATAACATGTTGACATTCCCCGAGTTCAAATCTTTATTTCTATGTTATCAAACACGTATTCACTAGTTTTATAGGCAAATAAATATGTAATTTTAAATCAATATCAAACATGAACCCTTATCAGTAGTCTTGTAGCTAAATATATCATTTCAAATAAGGTATTCGAAAGAGGGTTCTGAAATTAACACAATACCACTTCCTGGTAAGACGCTGGCTCGCAAACCTGGAGGTCAGGTGTTCGATCCCTGTATTGGCGGAGAAAGTTCATCAGAATTTTCAGACATGTTTTCCCTTGTCCGTGATGCAGGACAGCGGGCCTGACAAGGACAGCTGTCTAGATGTATAGATGGGACGAAGTCCCATGTACACATTGGTGAGCACGTACCAAATCCCATGACAGTTGGAATTTGATATAAGAGTATGCCAAAGTGCCGCTGCCCGAACAAAATTTCTCTCATAGCACACTGTATGGCATATGCTCGTCTTCATTAGCCCAGTCGGAGTAGAACAGTAGGTTGTTAAACCCTATGTCATTTCCCATGGCTACATAAAAATCAATTTTTCATCGGATTCAGTTGATGAAATTGTTCATTTTTTTATTTCAAGCTTTCACATGTCAATCAAAATTATTTTCAACAATAAAGACAGCAGGACTAGAAAATTGGGTTTAAGCTCCAATGAACACAAAGTAGGTCATTTTATGACTAAAATCAGTTACATCTTTATTTCAATGATTTGCTTGCGTGCAGGGGTCCTTAGAAGTGGGATGAAACTGGACAACCTGGAGGAACCCCATAACCCCACTCCTGGGAACACAAGAGAAAACCAATGAGCTTAAGCAGGTGGTTATGGCTAAAAGCTAAGGCCAATTGCAGAAATATCCTTGTTTCCTCTTCAGTCATATTAGACGTAATCTGTCAATCACACAGCAAAATCTGCAATGGGCCTTAGCTTTTAGCCATAACCATTATATATCTATATATATGAGGGATTAGAACCCATAGCACTCGACATGAAAGACCTTATGATCTAAAGTGCATGTGTTAGGCCTCTTAGTCAATTTTTCATTTCTTTTATATGCCAAAAGTTATAATTTGAATAAACATCCAATCTTTTGTTTCAAGTCCAAAGACAGTTAATCAACAAAATACTGCAAAGTAAAACAAAGCCAATTATTATTCGGAAAACTGAACTGTCTAGAGAGCGAACAGACGCAGCGCGATTAACGATACACCAATAATGATCACTCATGTCCGACTATTTGATCGCAACGAGATTAGTAATATGATCAGAGTAACGATCGTAATTAGAGCCGTTATAGTACAACTAAAAGGATATCGCACTATTTTGTTTTAGTGATTTGATGAGAATAGTTGGTGTGAAGTTAAACACCGTTCTCTATAATTAACCAATGGATGAATCATTAGGAACGTTGTTTATGGACGAGGTCCAGAGAGGTTTGCTTGGGTTTAATAGACCAATAGTTTTATCTCCGACCATCTGTTCGACATAGTGTATTAACGTCATTTGATCACTGGCTGGAGTCTATTAAGATTTTAATCGTGACAAAAGATTACAATCGAGACAAAAACTACAAATATAATCAAATCTCTTTTTCACTGGTAAAAAGCCATTTCCAAATAGTAACAAACATTGCTCAGCTTCACTGGTGATAAAGTGTTTTAACATGTTATTCATAATGGGACACAATATCCAGTTTTACTGTACCAAAAAAATAATCTAAAATGGTATCTCTTGTTAGTTAATATTGTTATATCATAATTTATGAGAGAGAGAGGGACAAAAGAGCGAGCGAGAGAGAGAGAGAGAGTCAACACAATCTTGATCATACCAGGACTAACATACGGTACAATTTTAATTCAATAATTCCCTTGTGAGTAGGGATCTTTGGCAAAGTGTGAGATCGAAACCAAGTGACTCTACTCAATGACAGACCTTATGATCTAAAGCACAAAGATAACACTCAACCACCTGTACCCCCTTTAATTTCCATGAATAAATGCAGAGAATGGGCAACGGAGAAAGAAACTGGAAAGGTTTTGTGGTTTTCAGGATGCCCTAAAAGTTCTTACTCTGGTTGATGCACTGGGCCCCCCTCCCCTCCCCCCCTTAATTTATATGAATAAATATAGAGACTGGGTGATGGAATAAGAAATTGGAAAGGTTTTGTGGTTTTCGTGATACCCTAGAAGTTCTTACACGTGGTTGATGCACCGTCATTGACATTAAATTTGTGATATTATACAGATTTTTGCTAAGGTTTCATGTATCATTTTTTTTGTGGTTTTCGTGATACCCTAGAAGTTCTTACACGTGGTTGATGCACCGTCATTGACATTAAATTTGTGATATTATACAGATTTTTGCTAAGGTTTCATGTATCATTTTTTTTTTAAAGAGCTGAATCCCGAGTCAGGAAGGATTAATTGAGTGATTAAATAACATCAATATTTCATTCTCTTCGTCACTGTAACTGAATGAAAAATAATCGCTTAATGACACTGTACAGGTAACAAATATAATATCTCCTCTTCCCATCCAATCAATTTTGTCGTAAAATAAACAATTTGTAATATTATAAAAAAAACGATAACTCGATTTCTATCAATTTTGATACGGTAATGAATTTGGAAATGAAAACGGATATTAACAGAACTGTTCAGGATATTAAAATAAATTGAGCCTTTGCGAAAGGTGTTTTTATTTAGCCATCACAGTAACAGACTGTTTCATTGGCAAAACCTGTAAAATATTTTTACATTTATCTATACTGTTTGAGATGAAATGGGGTTTAAATGTTTAACGTCTTGGTGTTCTGCCCCAAACTGGGATAACGAAGACAGGAATACGAGGGAAATTTTGCACCAGCAGCGGCGCTATGGCCTACTCTTATATCAAATTCCAACTGCCAAGGGGTCTTTAATGTGCATGCCAATGTGTACACCATACGATTACATCATGTGTACCTACTTCAAGAATACACATGATGGCAAATGGCCGCCATTTAAAATACTACGCCCGCCTCTTAGAGACGATAACTTAACTCGCTATAAATTGTAAAAAAATTTACTTCGGCTAGAATTAAAAAACACCTAAGATTAACATTTGCTAAAAATTTCTAAAAAACAACCTAAATTTATGGAAATGGGGCCAAATCAAATCAGGCAAATTACATCAAATAGTCCATGTTAAACGTATAGCAAAAATTTTAAACTAACGCGAGCACGCGCGTTTCTAGACAACGCCATAGCGGGTCATAGCAACCAGTGAGTATAAATTGGAAATCCCCAATGACGTAGATATTATAAATTGGAAAGCCGAGTCTGTCTTAAAATAAGTAGTACCGTCAGTAAACAAGATGGAAGCCATCTGCTATCGTGTTTGATCATGGAGTAGGCAAGCACAGGTGTGTCGTATGTGTGTACACAGGACTGTTTTTCATCCCCTTCGAACAACTAGACAGCTGTCCTTGTCAGCCCCTCTGCCCTGCACCACTGACAAGAGGAAACCATGCAGGAAAATCTGGATGAACTTTCTTGGCCGATGCAGGGATCGAACACTCGCCCCCCAGGCTAGAGATCCAGCTTCTAGCTATACTGTTCGAATAAAACAATGGAGGAACTGTATGGTTGACATCGAAACTGTAACAAAGCAATCAATCTGCGTTGAATCCATGCTTTAATCGTAGAAGAATATAATTAGATTTGGGCAACCAGATTCCCAGAGACAAATATGAATACATTAGTCTTCTCCAAGGTTAATGAAGCACAATGTAAAATGCAGGAGCCATTCTTAATCAATTAATTGTTTCACCCTCCACACAAAGAACAAAATATTGTGCACGAGACACAGCTGGTTTTTCATGAATTGTTCTGGCATCCATTATTCTATACGATGTCTTCCCATTTCTGTCATTGAAACTATTTCTGGAAAATATCTTCAGGAATTCATTGTTTTGATAAGTCATTTGTTGTATTTTTGGCGACAAGAAGTATATTTTTGTTTGTGTTAGTGGGTGTGAGTATCTTTTATTCTAACCACAATATCACAATCATTGTGAGATAAGCGAAATTAGACGTGGTTTGGTTTGGTTTGGTTTGAAAGATTAAGCATATCCTGTTTCATGTAAGAGACCTGAGAGAAATGGGGTCTAACGTCCAATCAATACAAACTAGGTCATTTTGGGACAAACATATGGTTTAATTGTATTTCAATAATTCGCATGCGCGTATGGGTCTTTAGCAGCGTGAGGAAACCAGAGGACCAGGAGAAAATCCACATGGTTGGACAGGCAGCCCTACTCCTTGTCACGTACAACCAGAGAACGGAAACCACGCCAGTTGATTTAATGAAAGACCTTATATATAATACAGAAATGAAAGGGGGGTTTAACATCCTACTGTTCTGCTCCAAACTGGGCTATTGAAGATGGGCATACGCCATACAGTGTGCTACGAGGGAAATTTTTCGTAGACAGTGGTGATAAGGCCTACTCTTATAATGAATTCTAACTGCCAAGGGCCCCCTTATGATACAGTTTGCACGTGCTAACCATTTGGCCATCCAACCCCATGCAAGACACCAAACTCTTATCCTTAGATAATAATGATAGGAGTTTATAAACCAATCTACCTGTAGTTTGTGTATCACCTGTACTGATGTTAGTATGTCATATGTTCAGGTGGGGATATTATCCAATGGTAACACATGGTATTGACACTAAAACATGACTCACTATTAAAACAACTACTTTCTACTTTTTATACCAATGTCAATATTTTAATACAGGGCACCCAAATCAAATCTCTCTCTCGTTTTATTTTCATATTTGGCATTCTACACCAGAACAAATCTCTCTCATTTTAATTTTGAAAATTTACAGTTAGTATAAAATTATCTCTACCTTCTATAAAATGTCCTTTGTTACATGGGATGGGGTGGGGCAGGATGGTTGACGTGTGCGCCTTGCATCAGAAGGTGCCATTGAGTCAAGGGGTGTGGTTCCGATTCCCTCGTAGTATGTGACAAGGGAAAGAGTCGCCTGTCCAAGAGTCGCCTGGGTTTTCTAATGGTTCTTTGGATTCCTCCCACTGCTAAAGACCCTATGCATAAGGGAATTATTGAAATATAACTGAACCATGTTAGTCACGAGAGAGCAAGAGAGGGAAATGGAGCTCATTTCAGGACGAAATATGGTCTAATTTGACTTCAATAATTCGCTTGCGCGTAGGGGTCTTTAGCAGTGGGAGGAAACCGGAGTACCCGGAGAAAACCCACGAGGTTGGACAGGCGACCCTACTCCTTGCCACGTACAACTGGGGATTCGAAACCACGCCATTTGACTTAATGACAGGCAGTATGATACAGTGCGAGCACGCTAACCATTCGGTTACTCAACCCCCTGTTAGTCACGAAAGAGTAGGTAATAACAAGACTGTCAAGGCAAAAACCCTGCATGGCTTATACCTGTTATTATTAGCTTGGTTGACGTTGAAAAGGTTTCGATTCCCTGGTAGTATGTGACAAAGAGAAGAGTCACCTATCCAACCTCGTGGGTTTTCTGCCGGTTGACTTAGTTTGTGTTAGCCCTGTTGACATAGAAAAGAAGGGACTTTAATCCCCATTTTATTTCATCATGTCTATCGTAAACAAGATTACGTTATCTGCACGATCAGAGACGCTCACATGGTAACCTGAATTCTGTTATCTGCACAATATCTATTTAAAGATCATTGGAGATGCTAAGCGTAACATGGCAACCCAAATACTGTTGACTTAACTCATAAATTCAATTCTATTGAAAAAATAATATTTTCATAACACGTTAATAAATGACAGCTTTTATAACCTAAATGATTCTGTCAATACAAAATGAGGACCAAATCATCTTAAAATAAATCATATTTACAATATTTTTAAATACTTCACAAGGGACTCGTGTGTCAGAATGACCTAGACTACCTTGATATTACACAAGTTTATTGGTTTATTGACATAACTTGATAATCAAGCCCAACAACCAAATCAAACTTTCCAATATTAATTAATTATGGACAATAGAAGTAATTTATGACTGATGAGTGAACCGAACTTAATAATAGAAGAGTTTAACCGTGGTTATAATTTATTAGCTGAGGTCAGCAAATGTTTACCTTAATTTAAACATGTATCAATATTAATAATAAACTGACAAGCGTGATAAGTTTTGAATGATGAGAGAGAGAGAGAGAGAGAGAGAGAGAGAGAGAGAGAGTAACAATCCCTTGTGTATAGTATAGGATCTTTAGCAGTGGGTGGAAACCTACCAGGTTAGGGAATGAAATAAAATGGGGTTTAACGTCCTACTGTTCTGCTCCGAAATGGGTTAATGAAGATGAGCATATATACGCCATACAGTGTGCTATGAAGGAAATTTTGCCCCGACAGTGGCACTATGGCCTACTCTTATATCAATTTCCATCTGTCAAGGCATCTTTTACATGCACTCCAATGTGTACACGGGACTCTGGTTTTTCGTCCCATCCAAACTACTTGTCACTGAAATATCAACATGGACCGATGCCCAACACTGAACTGGTTTTTAAATATTGACTTTTAACGTTTTCTAAAGCAGCAGTCCCAGAATTCCCAAGACAATCGTTGATATAAGTAGGTGTACGTATGTAAAATGTCAAGAAATAATCCATTGTTTATCAAGTCTGAAATCTTCAGATGAAAAAAAATCTGAATTTTGGGAACACGAACATTCAAGTCTCTTTTAAGAGCCATTCAACACAGTGAAGTGTCATTTCCTCGTGAATTTCTGATTAATTAACACCACGATTTCTACATCTTCTTAAAGAATTACTGGTGAATAACACTTGAGATCCAACCATTTCCTTATCAAGAGAACAGCACAACAAGAATTTTTAGCTCTTAGGATTTCACAAATAAATCAAATGCAACAGATTTTAAGTTTCAGTTTTCTGTTAAAGAAGACCAACATACTGGTCTACTCCCAACAAATGAGACATGGTTTTAGTTACACTACAAAGAGAGAGAAATGTGGTTTACCGTCCACTCGACACAAACCAGAGGACCCGGTGAATCAAAACCACGCCAGTTGACTCAATGACAGACGTCATAATACAGTGCGCGCATGTGCTAACCACCTACCCAACCACCCACCCACACTCACTCTACAAAGAGAAAGCAATCCCTGTCTTAAGCATTACACATTCTACTACAATATATAGGACTAGAAGGTTTTAACTTGGATTGCAGGAGCTACTTGGTAAATGTATGCTCTGGATCAGGTAAAGCATAAGAACCAATCCAGAATGCAAAATACCCTCAATCAAAATGATGGCTGGAATTACAGGGACAATCTAAGTAGTTCAAACAACATGGCAGAAACATTTGTTATGAATTGCTGTTGTTTATCCTATTAAATAAATAGATATCCTATCATAGTTGAGCTAAATCCAATCACGGTCATCAGAAACTGACAGATCTTGATACATGTACCCTACCTAGCTCTTGGATAAAAGGAGAGAAAAAACTTCATTGATGAAAGAGTTCAGATAAATAATTAATCACCTGTCTGGCAAAAATCTGTGAAGTCCACAAACAACATGGAATTAATTTAAGAGGATCGAAATCCTATCACAGAGCTGTTATTACAATCGAAATCGTATCCCAGTCAGGTTATTACAACCAGTGACAAGAGACAGATCAAGTGAAAGAAAGAGAAGAACTTGTTAAGAGGTAGTGATTAATAATTAAGTACCAATTATCTCAAATTATGCCAACAATTTCCCGTTTATTCTTATAATTACCTGATTTAAACATAAATTATTCAATGGCCGAAAAAACAATGCAATTTAAAAGTTTCTATCTGATGACCACTGAGCAACGACAGTCAGTGATAGGTGTCATGCACAACACATTCTTTCTCCTTTGGTAACAGGGGGTTGGGTGGCCAAATGGTTAATGTGTGTGAGCTGCATCATAAGGTCTGTCATTGAGTCAACTGGTGTGGTTTCAATTCCTTGCTTGTACGTGACAAGTATAAGGGTTGCCTGTCCAACATTGTGGGTTTTCTCCCACTCATAAAGACCCCTATGTGCAAACGAATAATTGAAATAAAATTGAACCATGTTAGTCCTAAAATGACCTAGTTTCTCTCTTTCTCATTAGTCCTAAAATGACCTTGTTCTCTCTCTCTTGGTAACATCTTTTCTCTTTTCGTAACATCCAATACCACCTGTATAGTAAATAGGAATCAATGGTTGTAGCCTGGGGTATAATGTGTAAAACTGTGGGTGTTTTGTTTGTATTCAATGATACACACTAGAAATCGGCCACAGACAGGTGATGCCAATCTTGGTGTTAAAGTTTAAGTGCTACTTCACCTTTACCCATAATGAGTCGATTTGAAAAGAAGATGGATGGTATATTGGTATTTATCATCAATATGTTAGATACTTGATCTACTTTCTTCATAGACAATAATCTATAGTACCACCATATAGTCTTATACTACACTATCATAGACAGTCATCTCCACCAACTGTATTACTATCATAGTCTTACTACTATCATAGACTGTCATCTCCACCAGCTATAGTGCCACCATATAGTCTAACAACTACACTATCAAAGGAGTCACAGTGAATCAGAGAGTAAGATGCTGGCTTGCTTACCATGAGGTCTCTGGTTTGCGCCTGGATTTGGCCAAGAAGGCTCCTCTGGATTATACAGAGGGGTTTCTCCTTGTCTGTGGTGCAGGACAGAGGACAGTAGTCAAATCATTTAGATGGGATGAAGTAAGCCCAGTCGGGGCAGAAAAGCACTAAACCCCATTTCATTTCTACATTATCCCTGATCATCTTTTCCATAAATTATGAAAACTACTAACGACAAAAAATCTAAAACATGTCAGCCAGTTTACTGGAGACAAATATTTACTTTGTTTTTTACACAGTTCATTTCCTTGTTTGAATTTCTATTGTTTCAACCTAACAATACTTATCCTGTCTATATAACCCTCCTTTATTAGAATTAATTAAGGGTCATCTAAAAATATAACTTTTTAGGTATTTGTTTTTGTTATATAAACAGCGTTCAACATGACATGTCCATGTGAGAAACAAAGTGAAGAGGGTTTAAACATCTTCCACACAAAAAAGGTAATTTCGGGACAAACATATTGGTTCAAAAATTCGCTTGCTTGCACATATGGATATTTAGCAGTTGGAGGAAACTAGAGGCCCTGGAGAGAGTCCACAAAGTTTGACAGGCGACCCTACACCTTTGTCGCATAAAAGCAGGGAATCGAAACCATGCCACTTGAATTAATGACAGATTTTGTGATTTCACATTACATCACTAGCTAGGTCCCCCACCCTTGTTGGTGATCAAACGCTTTACTCACAGTCATCGCGGCTCCCACCACGTTCAAGTGAATCTAAACAATAATATACCAAAGCGTCTGGACCTTGACTTTTATATCCCCTCAGGATCTATGATACAACATTTTATTGTCGCCAGAAAAAAAATATCTTCACTTCTGTTGCTTTGAGACAAATTTATCACTTTTTGTTTGTTAAATTTTTTTTTCAAAAACCATTAACTCTACAGTTGATATATTTCTAATACCAAAGTTATTGTCCATTAGTGGGAGATGTATTGCAAAATATTGTTATCCTCGCTCGATAACAGTACAAAAATTGATATGCACTCCCAGATTCACTTATCTTCCTTCGATCGCTTTCTATGGTTATTTTGAGGATTACAAACATGATTATAAAATAAACTATATAAAAATCCTTGCTCAATATCAGTACAAAAACTGAAATAGGTTGAACTGATAGATGATTTAATCATCGTCATAATGTTTCCAGTTAAAAGACCCTTTATTAAATGATAAAAGCAGGGATTTTTAAATATCTGTTAATGCCTATTTTCTTTGTCGGCATTATCGTTTGATCCAGACTGGTTTCCCCTTGTTCTATGTATACCACTGGCTGTGCATATAAGATCCACTGACAGTTTGAAATAAGAGTAAGTTGTAGCTCCAATGTCAATCTTCATTTATGTATATCATTTTTGTGTTTGTTATGTGCTGTGTTGTCCTCCTGCACCTACTATTATGATAATTGTTTGTTTATAAAGACTATTAATCGTGGACCAGACAAACAACAGGATTCCATTATTCAACATTATATCATTTAATCCCTACAAGTCTATTAACAACTCCAGTCTTCAATCATGCATGACACATCCGTGGTAGATATAAGCTTATAGGGATTATAAATATTTATTAAGATCTATAATTACAAGAAAGATAGCAAGAAAAGCAACTTGGTTTAACACCCTGTCCCAACAGTTAGAAAGTAACAATAAATATTCCTATTTATTTTAGTAATGTGTAATGCTTTGAAGAAGAATTTTTGCACAAGAGCAGTTAGAAACTAACAACAATTATGGCTTTTTATCTTAGTAGTAATGTTTTGATGGAGTATTTTGCCCCGAGAACAGTTAGAAAGTTACAACAAATATTTGTATTTATTTTATTACTGTGTAATGCTTTGATGGAGAATTTGCCCCGATAGCTTTTGGAAATTAACAACAATTATTTTTATTTATTTTACTACTGTGTAATGCTTTGAAGGAGACTTTTGCCCTGAGAGCACCATTTCTGTTCAATAAACCTTGTTTAACACCCTGTCCAAACACTTAGAAAGTAACAACAATTATGGTTGTTTATTTTACTTATGTGTAATGCTTGAAAGGAGAACTTTGCCCCGAGAGCACCATTTCTATACGATGTATATATACATTAATATATAATTACATGTAAGACAACTCTACACTTGACGTAACAAGCCATTTACTCACCTACTGATGTTTCTTATATACTCCAATTTATTTCACACGACAACGACACAATAATCCAAACCTTACACCACAAGTTACACTACACCGACTCCCAGCCTAACGACAAACGAACCAACGATTCAATCAAAAACATGAATAAAAACACATGACTGCTTTATCGGAGTCTGGCTAAATATTGATTTTGAAATTAGCCAGTCAAATCACATGTTACATAGTAGCGTTAGAAGATATCAGCTAATCAATTCAGCCGGTAGTAAAGTTGTAGTCAATAACGGACTTGTCAATCTAATCTAGTATATGTGTATATCGATGGAAGGACGGAAGGAGTGTGTCACAACAAGCTCACATGTAACACCTATCGTATTATCAACTAGCCTAGATCTACCTTTCACCACACATCACCCTATTACTAGTATTAAGTCTCTCTTTTCTCTCTTTCTAACAAAGCCAGTGGTTGGTGACTATCTTTAGCCCAGCGACCTACAAATGCTAGCAGAAAAATATTGATTTCTCCTGTTAAGTTGGGGTGGAAACTAGAAAACCCATCTTTTCAAGCTTTTCAGCCGTTTAGAATAATGCAAGAGTTTTCTATTCTTAACCCCGACTCTCGACACCTCATGAGAACTAACAATGGAAACCTTTCATTCATTTAACAAGAAATTTTTAACCCTTGGATGCAGATGGCAGACTGATGCACCATGAGGTCAAGATGGCACTGATCAGAATTTGTTTTCAAAATGCCTATCATAACAAACAAGACGGTTTGGGGAAACAAAAGATAATCTGCTCCATTTTTGGAATTTCCGATTCCTGTTTTGTTTCAGAGTCAAAGTAAATCAATTGTCTTTTACTTTTTCTCGATGAAATTTGCATTGCTCTATTTTCCTACTAGTATTTCGTACAGCCTTGGACCTAATCCTAATCATCACTCAATTTTAAATTTTTAATCCCCTGCAAACTACAATATTGTCTGAGAGAGAGAGAGAGTGAGAGAGAGAGAGACAGAGAGACAGAGAGAGAGAGATAGGGTTTCACTTCCACTTGACACAAACTAGGTCATTTCAGGACTAACAAATGTTCAATTTTATTTCAATAATTCGCTCGGCATAGGGGTTTTTCAGTAGTGAGAGGAAACCGGAAGACCCAGAGAAAACCAATGATGTTAGATTAAAACATTGAACTATTAAAGCTGCTTATAATGTTTGTTAACCATAAATTTGTGTTTGCATTATTTCAAAGATTTAAATACTAAAATAGTAATGAGATTCAATCTGAAAGTGGCATACATAAAGTTTGTAACTAGATTAGAATATAAAGTAAGACAGTAAAACATGCGTGGGATAAGTTAGAAACTGTATCATATTAAGCCGACGGGAGTGTAATACGACTGGACACGGGTCAGTAGATTACAATATAGTACAAATCAATAACCGAATAACAATAATAGTAATACTCAATAAAATTCACCCACAACCCCGACCCTCATATTAATTAACATGATATATTGATTAAACTGTAATTAACACATCCATAATAATTGAATAAAACCAGTCCGCAGATTTTTACGATGTTTTAGCGTCTATTGAGTTATTATTTACGTAAATTGGTTTGTTATTATCTACTGATATTGGTCAATGATGTAGTTATCTCATTTAATGTTTGCCTTTTGCGATGTATTATCCTAAATTGGTTATTATCTAGTGGTATTGGATAGTAAAAATGTGTGGATGAAAGGATTAGCAGGATATAAAGTATTAGAGAGAGAGAGATATGGGGTTTAGCATCCACTCTACACAAACTAGGTTATTTCAGGATTAACACATGGTTCAATTATATTTCACTAAAGGTTCTTTAGCTGTGGGAGGAAACTGGAGAAAACCCACATATTGTTCAATTTTATTTCACTAATTCGCTTGCGTGAAAGAGTCTTTAGCTATGGGAGGAAACTGAAAACAACCAAACAGGTTGGACAGGTGACCCTACTCCTTGTCATGTACAACCTGGAATCAAAACCATGCAACTTGACAGACCTTAAGTTTTGTACTGGATTAACGAAAACTGAGATCGATCTTGTCTTAATTATTCTTTTCAAAGATGCTCACAAATTTTCATATTTTTGAAAACTAAGGAAAACCGATTCGGAGGCTCAGTAACCAGGATGTCATTAGTCCAGCTTGTCAGTCAAGAAGAAATGGGATAATTAACACAATTTGTGTTTTACGGTTTCAATTATCAAAGAATGGCGCTAATTTCATTATCAGTCCGAAATGAAAGGAGAAATAATGTTTCAGTCCTGTATCAGATATATCAAACATATAGTAGGATTAAACATGAGTGTTTTATAGACTCAACGATCACGATGTAAATAAACCTGAACCTAATATCATTGAGGTGTAAAGCTTGGTCAATAAGACTACATTTTCTCTCTATGTCATTCGAGGACTTCTACGTTAGTTTTCCCCATTGTAATGATAACAAATTGTGAGGATTGCGATCTCCGACAGCTTACGAGCGTGTCCTTTTAAATCTAACGGCAGGACACCATGTAATGTTGTACACAAATCTCTTCGAACATAATAAAAGAGGAAAATCTACGGGGCTGGGCAACATTTATATTGTCACCTACGTGTGATTCGCCGTCAAATAAAATATTACTGTTTATAAACCGCAACATCAAAGCAAAGAAAATATTTTTAAACTATCAATTTTTTTCTTAAAATTTATATTGGCTTCATTGAATTTCCTACACTGCTGAATGCTAAGGGCAACTTCTAGTTTGATATGTAACTCACTTTTTAAACATGTTTGCTACAAAGTTTCAAGTAAATTTTGTTGAAATTATTGCTCAAAGATATCTATTATAAGGAGAAGTGGGTCGGCAGAAACTTATAAAATATATTCTAGATGGGAGAAGGACCTGCAATAACCAACATGAGAGAGAGAGAGAGAGAGAGAGAGAGAGAGAGATGGGGTTTAATGTGCACTCGACACAAACTAAAACATAGTTCAATTTTATTTCAATAATTCGCTTGGGGAAACCAGAGGACTCAGGAGAAAACCGACGAGGTTGGACAGGTAACCCTTCTCCTTGTCACCTACAACCGGGGAATCGAAACCACGATAGTGGACTCGTTCACAGACCTTATGATATAGCGTGTACGTGCTAACCATTTGGCCATCCACCCCTTAGTGCTTTATGTTTTTATTTACAATAAATTGTAACAGTTATAACTATTTTGTTTAATATGTATAAACACCTGGGATATAAAGATATCCTGGGGCCTGTTTCACAACACTTTAACTAAGATCAAATTCAAATTTCAGTCAATTAACTGATTTTAGTGCTTAGCCAATCAAAATTGAAGTATTTACTAAAATTTGGGTTTATATTTAATTAATATTTGGAGAAACAGGGCCCAGGTATATAATATTTGTAAATATTGTAGTATTCTATATATACAGGTGGGACAAGTCTATCTATCTTGTAGGGCACCTTGTCATAACAGATTGTAATATAATCCACATTTAGTCATATTACATACAACACCAGGTTTTCCTTTCCCACAAATATTTCTGTCACAAACACAAATTTTAATCCTCTCACAAGTGATAGCAAGAGTGTTAAAGTTTGAAGCCAGAGTGAAGCCTAGATCAGGCATAACAAATAACAGTAGAGAGAGAGAGAAAGAGAGAGAGAGAGAGAGCGAGAAAGAGAGAGAGAAAGATAAAGCCTAGATCAGGTGTAACAAATAACAGTATTGAGAGAGAGAGAGAGAGAGAGAGAGAGAGAGAGAGAGAGTTTAATGTCCACTAAACACAAACAATGTCATTTCAGGACTAACATATGGTTCAATTGTATTTCAATAATTTGCTTTTGAGTAGGGATCTTTATCAGTGTGTGGAGACCTGAGGACCCGAAGAAAACCCACAAGATTTGATAGGCAACCCCACTCCTTGTCCTGCGTCGTCTCACCTTTTTTCATGTGAAAACTTTCTTAATCATAACCACAAGAATGTAAGATTTATTTTCTTTAAAATAAGAAAATCATAAATAAATCCTTAACACTAAATTAAGTGAAAGAAAATATCAGAATTCTTTTCTTTGTTGTGAAAAATGCTTTAGGGTCAAGATTGGCGTTATCAAACTAGATTAACTTCTTTTGTGTTTAAAGAACAGAAATAGTCACGTTTAGTGATGTTGACGCCCTCAGGTCCTTTTAGCGTGAAGACGCCTGGTATATTTGTACAAACCAAAAATGACCAAGAGCATTACCAGCTAGTTTAGTTTAATTAGTCCTTATACGTATTGATTATATCTTGAGTTCTTTTCATTGTCGTTGTGGCCAGATGATCACAAAATAACCACCGATGCTACCAGCGAAGCATGTCAATTGATTTATCAGATGACGACTTCAAACTTTCTACTTGGGTAATTTCACGTGACTGTGTATAATTCCATGCGATTGTATTTATTATTTATTCTCTTTGATATGTTTTCATAAGACCCTGACGACCAGTCATTTCTCTTTGTCTTTTAGAATCACCTTTTTAGTAGATTACAAGATTTAGTTCTTGGCTGTTGATGACTTCATAATTAACGGCTGAATCATTTTAACATTAATTTTGAATGCCGTTAATTTCAGCTTGAACGCTTTCAAACGTAGAAACTATAACAGACATTTTAAGCTATGTGAATTTCCCAATGAAATGATGAGGTGGCATCAGGTGTTCTGCATGTATCATTTATAGCTCATAATATGAACAACTGTTGAAACTCTAGGTTAAATGGTCCCCAGTCATGTTGTAACCCTGGCTCACTATCGACACAAACTAGGTCATTTAAGACTAACATATGGTTCAATTCTAATTCAATAATTTTGCTTTGTGTGTAGGGGTCTTTAACAGTGAGTGGAAACCGGGAGACCCAGAGGAGACCCAGAGAAAACTCACGAGGTTGGACAAGCCCTGAGAATGGTACCACGCTTTTTTTTATATAACCAGTAAATGTATTTCCCTGATTTTCGAACCAAATAATTTAAAATTGTTTGTAATTCAATGAATCCTTTTCAGACCTGAAATAGAGAACTTTCTGAAGCCCAAGAGAAAAGAGATGAAAGAAACGGCCATCGCTGTCATTGATTTCAGATCGTAAAACAGCGGATCAATTCAGAGTCAAAATTTGTTGTACGACATGAAAAATTCCTACGATCGAAGGTAACAGTCTGAGTTTAACGGTTTAACCAATAGTTATGTTTATATGTGAGGCGGAAGTGAGGTGTTCAAACACACGACATACCACGTTCTCATTACAATAAACATACACAACAGAACAACCAGGTTTACAGCAAACATTTTACACGTCTGCAAATAAATCTACAAAATAAATTCCTACAAAACGGAGTGAAAATCATAAAATTGTTTCTGAAAAAAATCTTCAAACGAATAGAATCATTCTCAATCCTCTCTTCAAATCTAAGATTAAAATAACAGAAAGAAAAAAATATAAAATAACCCTTTCAAAAAATAAAATATATTTGTTAAAAGACAGACACAAACATTCAATGTTTATTGTACGGCAAATAGTACCGGAACAACACAACAAAAAAAAAACCCTTGATGACAAATTCATGGTCAAAAGGAAATAAATAGGGTTAATGCCCTACTTTTCTGCATTGACTGCGATAATGAGAGAGAGAGAGAGAAATGGGATTTAACCTCCACTCAACACAAACTAGGTCATTTTGGGACTAACATATGGTTTCATTTTATTTCAATTATTCGCTTGCGCGTAGGGGTCTTTAGCAGTGGGAGGAAACCGGAGTGCCCGCTGCGATAATGAAGATGGGCATATGGCCTGAAGTCTGCTATGATGAATTCCAAATTTGGCCACATTTGGCATCCTCAGAGAACTTTAGATAAATTCTTTATATGGACTCTTTTTTTTAAAATCCTATTCAATCGGAGAGGTGGGCAAATCTACATGTACCAGAGATATTTTGAATTTTGATTTTTTTTTTCAAAATTTAATGTTAAGCATAAATTATGCAAGAGCTAAATCTGCCTATTGCAAGTCTTTCTTTAGGTCTAAAATGTTATCTAAAGTAGCCTGCGATATTTACTGGATTAGGATCCGATTTGCTGCTCAACTTTCATTCATGATTTAATCATGATATGGATAATCCAGACTGTTTTTTTATCGTATCTACTTCAGTAATGATGATCAAGGCTAAGCCAAAAATACAATCGCCAAATTCTTTCAGCAAATTGCCTTTACATTATCTAGTTTTTCACTATTATAGTGAAAACTGCCAGCTCCTTATCTAATCTCCCATAATGTATCTTTAAATAATCAATATATGAGTATAATTTAGCATGGATTAAAGGGCATATGGTGCTATTATTTTGAACCTTAGAATAAAAAACAAACACATACTAATATAAAGTGATTTATATATATCTTTAAAATTATTTTTGTAATTTCTAATCAAATCATGCGAGGTGAAATACATGAACAGACCAAATTAAACGACAGTCATTATACGTCTGCTTTGGCCATAACAATAACTACACAGGGTTTCTAAAATCAACCATGCAAAGTATTCGATAAAAAAGGTCAAAACCTAAGCTATTTAAGAATATTTTCAAGTTAAAAATGTTTCCCCATCAAATCTATTTGCGTAGCTCATTGATGGTTTAACTAATCAAACAGTGTTTAATGATGAATAACGGGGTTCAATAACAGACGTCCACTTAGGTTACACCCATATCAATTTATCCTTTTATGGGCATCCACTCTGATCAAATGATGTTATGTATTCAGAAACAAAAAAAAAACAAAAATGGCCATGTCACGATAGAATTAATCGTTAAAATTTACAAAGAGTATTAATCGATTGAATGAATACAAAAATAAAAATAATACGAGATATCGCATGTAACAGTTGTTTTTCAGAACTTCAACAATTATTAAATTTTTATTTTAACCCTTGTCTCATCAACATAATTGTACAAAAAATGGTCACAAAACTGTTGCATGAGAAAACTTGACAAAGGCAATCAAAAATTCAAAAGGGCTTTTCACTTAATTGTTACACCTGACAATTGTTTAGAATAACACGGCCATGATGACGTCTGCTAGAGAACCTTTGTACTTTATTCTCTACCCATATAAGGTAAAAGCTCCATGATCAGTTTTTGTTTTTAATCTGCTGTTGAAAATAACGGAAAAGTTTCTGATGATTACAATATTGACGAATGAAAAGATAAATCTTCTCTTCATAAATTTCATGGAAATTGGAATTTTTAGCAAAAAATCTGGTTTGAAATACATGAGCCTGCACCCTCCTGCACAATAGACGCAGGACCTAACAAGGAAAAGATGGAGGGCCTAACAAGGACAAACGAAAGCATCTATTCATTGTGACGAGACACAAAATCAAGGTTTTGTTTACAGATCAGAAATGCTTGTATAAATATGAGCCGATATACATGTACATGCAAAAAGTCCTTATAGTACTCAGTGTAGCATATGGCTTACCTTTTTTAGCCCCGCTTGTTGAACCCTATTTCATTTCTATTGAGACCGTGCAATTTATAGAAAACCTTTGAATTCGCTGCACACTAACAATCTATACAAAACTTGTTGAATAACAAGCGTATCTAACATACTATAAATGGAACACTCATAATAAAATCTTAAATAGGGTATATGAATAAATTTATTTATTATCAAATATTTCAAAACTAAACCTTTGAATTCGCTGCACACCAAACAATCTATACAGAACTTGCTGAATAACATTATCTCAAACCATATCTAATAAACAATAAATGGACCGCAAATAATAAAATCTTAAATCGACAGGTGTATTTTTACTCGTATAACTAAATTTATTAATTATTTCAAAGACAGAGAGAAATGGGGTTTAATGTCAGCTTGACACATACTAGGTCATTTTGGGACTAACATATGGTTCAATTTCATTTCAATAATTTGCTTGCACGTAGGGGTCTTTAGGACCTGGAGAAACCTAATATATACTGACCACAGAATTTCATAACTATCTGTTCAACAGCCCTACATATTTACTATGATTGCTGGAGGCTATACGATCTGATTGTGACAAGTTCTGTCCATTTCATGTCACATATATGTGGTGGGATATATACATATAGATTTCTGACCGCATAATATCTTAAAATAAATTCAAACAACATATTAATAGGACATTCCTTTCTTCAATTTTGTTGATTTGTAGGGCAATGGTTTGGAAGTGGGGCTAGGGGGCGGGACTGTTTAGTTAAATCTTTTCTTATCCAAAATTACACAAATGATTATCTGCAAACCAAAAATTTGAATGGAATATTGAACCGGACCGTTTTAAGCAATTATCTACAAATTCAACTACAAGTACAATAAAGATTTTGAAATTAAAACCCATCATTCATGTACCTTAGATCTCTTCTAAGGATAAATTTGTTTAATTGAGATATTATTAAAGTTACATTACGGGAGATAAGATAAAGAGATGGCAGTTCTCACTATAATAGTTAAAAACTAGATAGTGTAAAGGTAATTTGCTGAAAATTTCAGTCAAATTGATCCACTTATTAGCCGAGAAAAAAGCGTTTGAAATATTCACATAGCCTCGGTCATCATTACTCAAATCATTAATATAAACAGCATAGTCTTGATTATCCACTTGATTGATTTAATTATCAACGGCCATTAAGCGGCATATAGGATTTTAATCCGCCAACATCGAAGGCTAGCCTTGACATCAAGAGTTTATGGTCTGGATCTGTTAATTAATGTCTAATTGATTATTTAGATAACATTTCAGGCCTAAAGAAAGACCTGTAATAAGCAGATTTTGCTCTTGCATAATCCTCTTTAGTCCTGTACAAAGCAGAAAAGGGATCAAACCACTGACAATGGGAACCACACCTGAAAATTCCGATGAAATTTCTCAACGAACACCGGGATCGAACTAGCAACCTCCAGTCAAGCGAGCCAGGGTCTTACTCACTTAGCCACAGTGGCTCCCAGGAATGAGGACTTTATTAAACCCCATTAGATGTCATTTCCAAGCACTTAACAAAAACTTCAACCACAGATACTTGGTAAAAAAAGATGAGTTTTCAATGTTTTCTCGAAACTGAACAATGAACATGTGTTTCTTGTATGAAAATATGATAATCTGTTTTCAATAGAACAAGAGAAATCTACAAGGTGTCAATCAATATAGACACATGGTTTCTACTATAAACAATATACTCACATACTACATGGTCGAAATTAACCACCTTCACAATACACTTGATGTAACAAGGGTCTATAGGAGGGAGAGGACCCATAAAAAACCCCAAAGTTAGATGAGAGACAGAAAGAGAAATGGGTTTAACGTCCACTCGACACAAACTAGGTCATTTCGGGAATAACATATAGTTTCAATTTTATTTCAATAATTCGCTTACGCGTAGGGGTTATTAAGAAAGTGGGAGGAAACCGGAGTACCCGGAAAAAACCCACGAAATTAGACAGGCGACTCTACTCCTTGCCACATACAACCTGAGATTTCACAAAGTTAGATGAACACGAAAACAAAATATGTTCTCTACTATAAACATCAACCACCTTAACAATACACTTTACAAAGGGATCTCTAGGAGTCAGAGGACGCAGAAATCAAATGGGGCTAAATGTCCTACTAATGAAGATGGGCATATGTCGTCATACAGTGTGCAATGTGGGAAATTCTGTCCATACAGCAGCACTGTACTATGGCCTAGTCATATATCGAATTACAACTATCAAGGGATCTTTTACATGCATGCCACGGGGCCTCGGTTTTTCGTCCCATCCAAACGACTAGACAGCTGTCCTTGTCAGACCTTCCCTCATCACTGACAAGGGAGAATCCCATCAGAAAATCGGAATGAAATTTCTTGGCCAATGCAGGGACCGAACACGTGACCTCCAGGCTAGCGAGCCAGTGTCTTACCCACTTAGACACTGTAACCCCCTTTCTATAAGAAAGTGAAAATACAACTTACTCCCTCTAGAACAACTGATACCACTTCTTGTTTGTTTGAGACATTCACATAGTGAACAATGTAGAAATATGTAGGTGGGAAATTCACCCAGGTTTACAAACTGTATCATAAAGTATGTTAATAATGTCTATGGTATATTGGCTTGTAATCTTATGTCATGCTTACTACAAGAAAGTGTAAACATAGGCAGGAAATTCACACAGATATAACAACCTTATTATTAACTATCTATGAGATATACAAGTGTGTTTTAGAGTGTTGAACACATTGTTGTATTTACCTATTTATGTATTCACACTGACCACCTTGTATACCTACTGTAGGTAAACAATTGAGAGACAGTGTATCAGGTCTACTGTGGTATATGAATGACATATAGATATAATCCTTTATAATAATAGGTAAATATATGCTTGTAGTATATGGACAGACAATGGCAACATTGTATACTACTTGTATCTATTCAACATTATAATAATATATGCCATCAAGAGAGAGAGAGAGAGAGAGAGAGAGAGAGACTGCAGGTTAAGATATATCAATAAAGAGATAAAGATAGGGGGAGAGAGATGGAGAGAGGGGTCTAGTTATAACTTAGTGAATTATTGTAAATCCTATAAATTTTACCAAAGTTAATACTTAAATATTCCTGTTAATTCATTTTAGCATGCAGGTTTCCCACCAGTATGCAATTTAACATCATGACACCATGTTAACCCTTCAACATTTTTGTCAATGAAAAGGATTCTCTTTAGTATTCCTTTATATGACAGGTCACTGATTTTAAGGAATTCCCTACGAGGGATGATAAAGGTTACAGGTCACAAATCTCTAGTTAACAATGGATAATATTAAAGATCTACCAGGGACCTAATCTGATTTCAGATCTACATAAATCTCTAGGTATTTACTAACAAATTAGGGGTTAGGTTGTTCATCCAAGAGATAGCAACCAAGTGTACAGTGAAAGAGAGTGTGAGAGTGAGAGAGTGATAGAGTGTGTGAGAGAGAGAGAGAGAGTAAAGGCCCGTTCTCACAGTGTGACTTGTACTTGTACGTGTAGTATCTAGTAGTATCTACATGTAGATTACAAAATCGTATATAAATATAAATGAGTTGATACACTTGGAATCTCGCAATAATCTCGTCTTGTCTTAGCATAATGGCGTCATCAAGCCACGAAGAGACACTGGCTATTATTGCCCTACATTTGATAAATAAGAACAAAAAGAAAACGAGAAAACCCAAATTCGTCTGGGTTAGACAGTGGATACTGCGTAGACCCACTGCCGGCTTCGCGTCCATGTTTACAAACAACAAGGGGAGAGAACTCGTGTTTGTACTAATACTCGACGTCTCTGATTGGTCAGTTTCATACGATCTGTTGACTGAAATAGGGAAGTTTCTATTTCACCCAACTCGCTTTCAACTGGTTGGGAGCTTGTAAAAGCTGGTACGACTAGGGCGTTCTCACGCTGCAACTCGGGTCGATACTACAAGTAGTTACTACAAGTCGCACCGTGAGAATGGGCCTTAAGATGGGGTTTAACATCCACTTGTCACAAACTACATCATTTGAGGACTAACACATGGTTCAATTTCATTTCAATAATTCGCTTGCGCGTAGGAATCTTTAACAGTGGGAGGAAACTGGAAGACTTGAGAAAAACCACAAGGTTGGACAGGCGACGCGACTCCATGTCAAACACTACCGGGGAATAGAAACCACGCCAGTTGACTCAATGATAGCTAACCATTTAGCCATCCAACCCCCTGTTTATCACAGTTGAATAATCTTGGGAAATAGCCAACCACAAATGTATAAGCTATCTGTTGATGGGAGGGAGGATAAACCAAGATGTTGGCTGCACGTTAAAGATCCACAACGTCTTAACTAAACAGCATTAAAATGCACATTAATTACTTTTTGTAGACATTGGTGGTTTCTAGTTGGACATAAAAGTGCATAATCAAACACAATCTGATTTCAGTAAATTAATTTCACTTACAGCCTGGCCGAGGCCACGGTGGCTAACTAGTGGGTAAGACACTGGGTCGCTAACCGGGAAATAGGGTGTTCCATCCCTGCATTAGTCGAAAGGTTCATCCCAAATTTTCAGGCATGGCTAAAAAATACTGATATCTATAACTCAGCTTGTATGTCACCGTCTGAATGGCACATATAACAAAATCAAAAATAATTAAAAATCACATAAAATGACATATTGAAATACACAAAATTTTATCATTTACTGAGATTTTTGGGCGGCAATTTCACTTTGATCTAACAAGTTATAGCCATGAGTTTATGTCTGATTTTCAGGTGTTCATATTAACTGCTATTGTATTTATACCTGGAGTGGCTATCATATCAACTAATCGTGAACTCAACCATGCGTGATAAAAAGTAATTTCATCTTTTAATGAAGCGAGTATTAGGTTCTGTTAGTTATTATCAAGGGACCAGCCTCTACTTATCTTAAGAGTATATAATATATGTTGTCGTAGATAATAAAATATACCTGTATATATATATATTGACCACTATCAATCAAACATCAAACGCGATAGTCATTAATTTACATCGACTTAAAGACACCGAAAGCCATTTTGATTTTGTTTTCTTTATCAAATGTTAAATACTAAATTTCTGTACATTTTAGAATCAACTTATTTCGTAAAACATCCAGCATATTTTAGAATCAACTTATCCTAAACCATCCAGTATATTTTAGAATCAACTTATCCTAAAACATCGAGTACATTTTAGAATCAACTGTCTATAAACATTTTAACACCAAGTAATATATAATTCATATTAAAAAAGATGTGCAATACCCATATTTAGTTCTTACCTAATGCATATTTAACATTGTAAACACTGTAAAACATCAGATTATTTGAATAAAATAAAGCAACCAATTTATTCTTCTAACTTATTTTGAGTCGTAATGAGCGAAAGTCGCAAGACATGTCTATTGCACAATAATAACATTCAATCTAGTACAAAACAGGAAGTGTTTATCTCCTAAATCAATTTAATTTGAAACAACTCAGAAAATTTGTTATACGTCTATTATTGACAAGTGTTCAATTTAAATTTGGAACAACTTCGCAAATAATATACATTTATTATTGACGAGTGTTCAATTTAAATTTGGAACAACTTCGCATATGTTATATAAAATCCTTATTGATGAGTGTTCAATTTGTCTTCTCTTCAAGAAATCTTTCCTATAGAAAACAAAATCTTAACAACAATGATGAAGTCTTTTTGATCTGAACTATCTAACAGAATAAATAATAAACTATCTTTTGATTTAAGTATTGCGAGATGTATGATAGAATATTGTCCATTGTTCCGTGCGTACATGGCATAAAGAGATGAAAGACCTACAAGATGATGGATATCAGACTGATTTACAGTTAGTTATGATTAATCGTTCTATTTTCCACGTTATTACGAAAAGTAATATTAGTTGTTTGGGTTCTTCTACAATTTCTTTTACAAATTCGATACAAACTAGGTCATTTCGGGACTAACATATGGTTCAATTTCATTTCAATAATTGGCTTGTGTGGAGGGGTCTTTAGCAGTGTGAGGAAACTGGAGGACCAGGAGAAAACCCATGAGGTTGGACAGACAACCCTACTCTTTGTAATTTACAACCAGGGAATTAAAACCACGCCAGTTGACTCAATGACATAACTTGTGATACAGCACTAAATTCTAACAAGTCGGCCATCCAACCTGATGTTCCTTTCACATGATTTAAAACTACACAAATGATGAACTATGTTTTTAAGAAATACAAAGTCTTGATTTAGAATGGTCTATGTATGGGGACAGGTGCTCTATTTCCAGATTTGACAGTATCTTCAACACATGAAATTAACATGAGAAATGGTGTACGAAACTACGACAAATTCACAAACTATTTTCTAAAAGTAAACTAAAATCATGTTGCATTTCCTAAAAGAAATCTTGGTTCAATAGCAATATTTGAATTTAATGTTATTCTGTTGAAAATGGTTGTGTTACTCCAAATCAAGAAGTTTACCGTCAGAAATAGAGGTCAGATGTGACATTTTACAAACAAGTTGGATCATACATGATCTGGACAAAAAAATGGCAATAATTTACAACTTTACAATTTGTAATAATAGGCTGTTGACGACATTGCCAACAGTATCGAAATTATTTATGTACCCAGCCTACATATTCTTTATCTAACTTCCTGAAAAAATCAGTACCGTAAACATTTTGATTTGTTGAGTTTGAACTAAAGTTTATTTAACTAAACTAAATTTACATAGGAAATGGAGCATTGACCAGAAATACTTCACCATACAGTGCTGTACAACTAGGACAATATGAAATAGGGTTTATTGTAAAGAATGAACCAGGCTAACAGAGAGAGAGAGAGAGAGAGAGAGAGAGAGAGAGAGAGAGAGAGAGAGAGAGAGAGAGGTCTACTCCACCCAAAACAAACAAGTTCATTTTGGGTCTTTAGCAGTGGAGGGGCACCTTACAATCTGGAAATTGAAACCACGCCAGTTGACTCAATGACACACCTTGTCTAGATCTGGGCCCCGCTTCTCGAAATCTTAACTAAAAATAAAATTCAAATTTTAGTAGATACTTCAATTTTGATTGGATAATAGTGTGCTTAACCAATCAGATTCATAAAACTTGTATTTTATCTAAGTCAAAATTTAGTAAATCTGGTCCCAGGTAGAAATATAATCCTCCTAGCCATGAGTGGTGACAGCATCAGGTACAAGGTATGGTATGCTGTACACTTTCTTTGAATACCTGATAGAATTCTATCTACCTGGGATATTAACACCAATTTACCTGCGATATTAACACTAATTTGTTTTAAAATCGTTTGACTAGAAAACTGATAACTTTTATTTTAAAATCACTTGACTAGACAACTGATAACTTTTGTTTTAAAATCACTTGACTAGAAAACTGATAAGTTGCAGATTTTGGATGATATTGAGTTAGAGACTTAGCTACTTTAAAATCACTTCAGTAGAAATCAGATAATTTTTGTTTTAAAATCATTTCACAATAAATCTGGTATTTTTTTAAACAAAATCATTCTGCTAAAATTCCATATAAGGAAATGCTTCAGTTCCTGGTATTGTCTATTCTATGACCTTTGACCTCGTATTCCAGGTAACCCACTCTTTATTACCAAACAATAAAAACAGTTATTATTGGTTCAGAGTAACAGTGGCGTGATCGTCAATGTCTCATTTACATGTCTTTGTTCACGTGTCGAGTTCCACGTCATAAAGCAATAAATGATTTACCGTTAATATTCACCGGGTTTATCGTAAAGCGTAACAGGTTGAATCAAGTCTATTATATTCATTCACAAAAAAAATATCCTATTCCTTTCAATAAATAATATTACATCAATATGAAACAGCTGTCATATTATTACTGAATTACATTTAAAATCCCCTTACATTAATTTACTAAGTAGGTGTGATCAGAAACATGGCGGAATTCATTTAAACAGAATTAACCAGTAATTTCAATATGAGAGAGAGGGTTTAAAGTTATCTATAAGATTTCCGTTCAAAACACTCAATACGTACTTAGTTTTTGGACTAGTCTCAGGCGCACGCCCCCTCTATTTTTTGGCGGTGGCGAACAATTTTAGCTCCATATATTCTCGCAGGAAAGGAGAACAAAAACAGTTTAGGTTGGAAATCGTAATTTACAGTACTAGTATGAAATTAGTCCTTGTGGGCACTTTAGTCCACTCCAAAATCACGGGCCCGCTTTCCTTTCCGAAAATCCTGGATCCGCCCCTGTAGTCTGGTAATTTTAGAAAGAGAGAGAGAAATGAGGTTTTACTTCCACTCGACACGTAGATGTCTTTAGCAGTGGGAGGAAGCCGGACAAAACCCACGAGGTTGGACAGGTGACAATACTCCTTATCACGTACAACCAGGGAATCGAAACCACGCCATTAGGCCATCCCCCTCCCCTGGTAATTTTACAAATTTTATGGCTGTCAATCAAAAGTTATTTCCGAGCTTCTGTTGCTAATGACTTCTGTGATATAAAATGTCAGTCCCAAAATGACCAGGTTTGTGTTGAGTGGACATTAAAACCCTATTTTTCTCTGTAGATAATTCAGATCAGTATAAAATATCTGTTCAAAATGTTTGCAGTCCTTCTACCTTGAAATACTATATTGTAAACGTGTCGAGTCATCATACTTACAGAACATGCTTTAATCGAAAATCGATACTAGTATTGTAACATATGGTTCCAACTTGACTCGAAACGAAACATGCGATGTTTAAAATCAATATCGTACCATAAAGTATATCGATAAATTAGTACTACAAACTCACTCCATCGACCCCAAATTAAAACAATTATATCGTTTTTTTATTTATCTTCAATATCTTAAGTAGCGGAAGACTTTGCTAAGTAGTTTCAAACGACCTTTAGGTTCCTTTTAATAAATCATTAATACAATATTACTTAGTGGACTAATCGGAAATTAATTTGCACGGACAGAGGGCAATTTAATTAGTTTACCAAAAGGATTAAGTAGTTTTACCAAACAAAGGAAGAATAAAATTCATATAAAATTTCGACAAAAGCAATTTGACAATGAATTAATTGGACCATTTATTTTCTATCATATCGGACATACAAAAGATGATGCTACTATTCTTTCTGAATTTATGAATTATGTTCAAAAGAGATTTTATCAATTCAATCTTTTTCTTTATTTTCTTTTCTTTTCACACTCGGAGGTTGGGATGGCCTAGTGGTCTTGAGTGCCGGTCACCTCTGGCTTGCCAACTGCTAAAGACCCGTCCCTACGCGCAAGCAAATTATTAAAATAAAATTAAACCATATGTTAGTCCTGAAATGACCTAGTTTGTGTCGAGTGGTTAGTTAAACCCCATTTCTCTCTCTCTCTCTTTTCACACTCATATTCATGTAGATTGTTTTTATACAATCAGATCAAAACACAGATCTTACTTTGTTTTTTATAGTGCGAAATTTTGTTTTACTTGTCTTCACTACCCTAGGATCTGGAAGAGTTGTTATGAGACTGGCAATGAACAATGAAATTTACCAGCTGGAGAACCTAACTACAATATAACTTTAAAGAATCTGACATCAAAAAACCCTATTAAATTTACGGGGGCTGGATGACCGAATGGTTAGCACGTGCGTGTTGTATCATAAGGTCTGTCATTGAGTCAACTGGTGTGGTTTCGATTCCCCAGTTGTATGTGACAAGGAGTAGTGTCGCCTGTCTAATCTTGTGGGTTTTCTCCGGGTCTTCTGGTTTCCTCCCACTGCTAAAGACCCCTATGTGGAAGTGAATCATTGAAATAAAATTGAACCATATGGTTAGTCCCGAAATGACCTAATTTGTGTTGAGTGGACGTTAAACCACATATCTCTCTCGCAATTAAATTTATTGTTTTTAAGTGTCAAAACACTTCAAAATATCAACAAAAAAATACATATGCTAAATTTTGAATCGAAAACAGTGGATAATTGACAGATGTGCACACGATCAGAATAAAAACACATAAATCATAATCAGTACTTGATCAATCAATCCTATTATTTTTCTAATATTTCAATCTTTTTAATATCGTACCATGACACACGTGGGCCATACATTAGGCATGTGTTGCAGAAATAAAAGAGAACCTGCACGAATAAGACAACGGCAGAAACACAAAACAATACCATAAAAGTCATCATGGTCAGCTTAAGATCAATAAATTTTATTCTTTTCCAATATCCATTTTCGTACCTTAACGCACGTGTGTGTACTAATAAATACGTATTTGCGCGAGTACGAGAACAAGGGAGAGAATAGAATATATCGTATATTGACGAGCGAATCAATATCTCTACACTGTGTGACATCACCAAAATAATAAGCATCATTAAACACAGGGTTAAAAAAGCTTTGTCTCGTTCCTCTTTGTAACGTCGACTAATTAGCGATAAAAAACCTTTCATGTTGTATTGTCGAGTTACATGCTCACAAGATGTACGTTAATGATTTTATGAGTTTTATTAACGTTAAGTTTTTCTCTCTCGTATTGACGAGATTGTTAAAACGGATGCTACATCAGTTCATGCACTTGTTTGCGTATTACAACTGTTATTCTTGACTTTCTCTTTGTTTCGATCCTGTTGTTTTTGTGTTCTCAACTTGCCTAGTAACATATCCAACGATAACATGCAACTTCAAAAGCATTAAGTGGGTGTGCCATGTTTTAACAATATAAGGACAACATGTGACTTCCAGTGGATGTGGCATGTTTTTAACAATCCATTTACACTAAGTTTAAATCTTAAAAAAACAATATTATTATTGATTGATAAAAACAGAGAGAGAGAGAGAGAGAGAGAGAGAGAAAGAGAGAGAGAGGGGTGCATTGCCAAATGGTTATCATGTGCACGCTGTATTATAAGGTCTCTCATTGAGTCCCAAATGACCTACTTTATGTTGAGTGGACATTAAACCCCATTTCTCTCTCTCTCTCTCTCTCTCTCTCTCTCTCTCTCTCTCTCTCTCTCTCTCTCTCTCTCTCTCTATTATTATTAACAGTATAAAATGTGGCATTATGTCTTAGCTAGACAATAGTTTGGTATTTTTAAGACCAATTCCAACTGTCAAGGGGTTTTTTATGTGCAAGCAGGAGTTATCACATTCGTAGGATCAGGCACACTTTCGTTGCAAACTCTGCAGACACCGATTCTAATCAAGAGACAACTGACGGTAAGGGTCGACTACGACAACCCTCTTTAACGTCCAAAATTTATCAAATTAGATCCACATTATTCCAAACCCCATTAGCAAATAGTTCATCTACCTATACTAAGCTTACACGGAAATGATAAATGCAGACGACAAATGCTGAGATAGGAAATGAGTTTTGATTAATTAGCCCATAAGAAACACAAGTCACATCCACTCTTGTGTCTCTGGAGGAAAGAAACATCAGTGGAATAACAAACGAGAATATCAGTAATCTATTATCGTTAAAACTCTGTGAACTAGGTGGTGTGTTGTCCTTGTACAAAGAACTGACAAAGAAGAATACTAGATCAATACTATTTCAATATTTGATGAAGAGTTTCAACACAGTTACTTCCCTTTAATAGTCCTAGAATATTCAGATTTGATGTTCTAACATAAATCTTTTGAAGTAACAATAACATAAATTTGTTTTGTGCAGTTTTGATAAATTACTTTGTAGCTACAATCGGATATGAATTACAGTTAAAAGTGATGTATGATGTATCACAATTTTTCACAAATGAGTAATCACAAGTTCGTTTTTACAACAAAACAAAAATTGAAGAAGGATTATACACTACAGGGATGCTCGATTCACAGTTCCGGAATTGAATTCCAAAACTGGTGTCAATCGAGTGAAAAGTAGAATTTCGGAGTAGAACGCATGTGTCAACTGCATAAAAAATATCTCAACCAATCATGACAGCTGAAACATATTTTTCACCTAGGAATACGTCATGATTCTACTCACTCCACCTCAGTTGTCGGGACTGGCAGAACTGTGACAGGACTGAATTCCACGTCACTCGATTGTAATTCTGTCGATTCGGGACATTCTGGACTGTGAATCGAGCATCCCCTTACATACACTTACAATGTCAAGGGAAATAACTACAAATCAGAAGTGTTTATTATAAGTCAAGTGTGTACGGTACATTGGTCTAACATCTGAGCACAAGTCATGGTTTGTACCAGTGGCCCAATTCACAAAAAGTTACACTAAAATACATCAATAATTCCGTCCTTTGATTGGACAACAGCTAACACTTGTACCAAGATGTTAACTGAAACTGATGCTTTGTTAAAATACTTTAGTTTAAAGAATTAAACCCCAGGATGTGTGTGTGTATTTTACATGTCTTGTGAGCATTCTCCAAGTTTGGGAGATTGGGTATCTACTGTTAATTGGATATCAACTGTTAATAAGTTTTTGTTTTATTCTACCTGGCTGTATATATAATATAATTTGTGTACATTCTATAATTGAATATCATGTTTGTGTATATTCCATGTTTGTACATTCAATATGTTTGTGTATTTTCTGTCTGTATACTGTATATTCAATGTGAAAATAAATGTATATTCTAGATTTTATGTACTGGTATGTGTATGGTATACATGAATTGTATATATTCTGGAAGTGCATATTCCATATGTGTGTATATTCTCATCAAGTACACTTCATGTTTGTGTATATTCTACATGTTTTGTGTATATTCCACATGTTTAATGTATTTTCTACATTTTTTTGTGTATATTCTACATTTTTAAGTATATTCTACATGTTTTGTGTATATTCCACATGTTTTAGTAAATGTTATACTGTGCATGTGTAGAATATTTCTTATATATAACTAACCTGATGTTCCTTTAGCTTAGTCTCTATGGTTTCCGCTGTCCAATCAGGTTTGACGGTTAATGGTAGCAGGCGCTGTTCTATCGTATTTAATGACTGTCTTAAACTATTCAGATCACTTTCCAAATCTACACAAAGAGAACAGAATAGGTTCAAGGTAAAAATCAGTTATGTTTAACACTCATGTTTAACAATTGAGCATAAATTAAAGATGCATTATGTAAGAGCTATATCTGCCTTTTGCAGGTATTTATTTTGGCTTTAAATGTTTTATAAAGTATTATTTATTCACATGACAAGCCTATAATCAACTCTCTAGACCATCCGATGGCCGAGATTTAGATGTATTTAAACATCTGCGCGATGGACAATTGAGACTTAGTCTCGGTTGTCAAATACCGCTGCTACGATACTGCACAATCTATGCTATATCTTCAAACAATCACAATTTTGCTCAGAATAAAGTAATTTGAATGAAATTTTCAATATTTTCATTTTTGATGATCTATTTTTACACTATTGTAGCAAGTACGGACGTTCTATTTATTTAAATCTTACATAATGCGAGAGAGAGAGAAATGGGGTTTAACATCCACTCGACACAAACTAGGTCATTTCCGGACTAACATATGGTTCAATTTTATTTCAATAAATTGCTTGCGCATAGGGGTTTTTAGCAATGGGAGGAGACCGGAGGACCCAGAGAAAACCCACAAGCTTGGACAGGCGACCCTACACTTTGCCTCGTACAACCGGGGATTCGAAATAACTCCAGTTGATTCAATGGCAGGCCGTATGATACAGCGCGCACAGCACACCATTCAACCATCCAACCTCCCATTACATAATACATCTTTCCCGTTACATAATGCATCTTTAAGTTAAATATAAAAAAATAAAATAAAACAAAATGAAAGAAACTGATTTGATAATGAATGGATGAAAATCATGAAAGGAGGATGAATTAATGATAAGAAATTATGAATGGAATAATTATGGATATATTGAAGTTACAATAAATATGAATGAAGCAATGAACGAACTTGTTTAAAACTTATTGTATAGAATGATACTGGGTATGGGTATTACAATAAATATGAAAATTAAAACTCATTATGTATGAAATGATATGGAAACAATACAATGTTTGTATATTTAGTATTAGTCTATAATAGATGTTATAGACGAAGTCTGTCAGTAATGATGAGAAACACCAATTCCAGTATTAAAACAAAACAATCGATGGCATAATTTGGAGAAAACCCCAGAAAGGATCAACCATCGAACAAAGGACATTAATTAATCTTGAGAAACCCCCAGAAAGGACCAACCAGCCATTATGTTAGGGTATTATAGGATTTTTGATCAAAGATTAGAAATTGAAGTTAAATAGAGAGAAAAGAAAGAAATGAAAGTTAGTTGATGTTTATTATTACATTAGAATCTAATAATTAAAGATGAATTCCTTTGGGATTAATTAGGTCAATTATTGCCACCCAACTAAACTCTTGATAAGTTCTAATTTCAAACATCTTGATATCATTACTGTCTTAAGAGCGGAACTCGATTCTGCACATTTGATTGTCTCTGCAGAAATAAATCTACAAATCAAGCTACGCAGGAGTCAGTCCCGCAAAACACCCTTTTTTGGTCAATAATCAGATTTTTCAGGTTTGAATGTAAAATGAAAGAAGCAAATATCATCTTTAGAAGTGCAGATTATTTCGACTAATATACACTCATTGTCTGTGGAAGGAAATTTTTTAAAGTGCTCTCACAAACATAGAAGTACACTACCTTATACATCTGAAAGCAAGGGTGGGGTATGATACATCATATGTTAATATGGGTCAGGAATGTCAAAGGAATGCATCTTTATCACACAAAACAAGAAATTACTATTCAAAATCAGGAGGCAGACCACCAAAAACTTTTCCCTATTCACTTTCATGCTTATTCCTTTTCTTTTTGCCAAAATTTGGATTGGCGGAATTGGTCTTTACTTCTGTACAAATAGGGTAACATCGAAGCTTGTATGAGATTGACAATGGAAATCTTCAGACACACATTGGAAATAATAGAGTACATGTTAGTATTTTCGTATCCACCATATACTTTCTGTCTCTAAATCATGAATATTCAATAAAACGAGGCAGAAAATGCCTGTTTTATTCTAGAACCCTAAAAATTCACAAAAATCACCATGCAGAGGGTAATGGGAACTATTTTCATATTTATCAAAACAATTGGTGGTCTACATCCATCAAAATTTTATCACAGAATGGAGTTATCTCCCTTCAATAAGAGGACAGGATTTCATGTGGTGCTTGGTCAATACTTACACTTTGTTAATTCTGAAATTGTTGGGAAAAACATGTTCAAATGATGATGAAAACATGCAATGGGTTTCAGATATAAGAAAATGAATTAACTCTGTCACATGAACTTTTATTAGGTTGGGTGGGAAGACAACATAAATGCAATTTTTGCCAAATAAAAGGCGGTTTCAGTTACAGTTTACACTGTGCAAAAAGTCTTACATTTTTGAGGGCAAAAATCAAGCAAAAGTAAATTTTAGAAACAGAACTAACCTCTAATCATGGTCTTTTTATCAGGCTGGCCATTTCTGGTTGCTATGAAATTCTCCAATTCTACCCACTGGTTGTTAAGGAATTGCAGACGGGCATTAATCTCCTCTTTCATGTCCGGATATCGAACTTGAAGTTGTTTAGCGTAATCGTTAAACAGCTTCCTTCGTGGACATCTTTCCAACATCTCCTCATGATATGACTAAGAGAAAATAGAATGATAAAAGTAATTAAATTCTATTCAATCATCTTGAAAAATGGTTGCGACTGTATTGATATTAATTGATTTTGAAGAGAAAGAACCCGACAGCAGAAAGAGGGAGAGAGAAGGAGAGAAGAGGGAGAGAGAAAGAGACAGGAGAAAAGGGAGAAATAGAGAAAGAGACAAAGAGAAGAGGGAGAGAGAAGGAGACAGCGGGAAGAGGGAGGGAGAGGAGACAGAAGGAAGAGGAAGCGACAGAAGGATACAGCAGGAAGAGGAGAGATCGTTTAATATTCAATCCATAGGAACCAGGTCATGACGGGACTAGCATATTGTATATCTGTATTCCAAAAACCCTTCTGGTCATGAACAATCATGGGATCACTCGCTTCCCACATCCCATCCCGCTGAACCCCACTTTAATGGAAACAGAAGTTCGCTAACCAGATGAACCGCCACATTTGATTCAAATCTGTGCTTCTGTTATCAACCTTCTGTTTTCATCAACTACCAAACAATTTCACATCCCTTTATTTTATTTTTACAATATCCATAATATCCACTACTCTTTAAAACAATTTTCATTTACCTGATTAAGATATTTCTCCGAAAAACTCGAAACATTTTTAGTCATGGCTGTCTCAACTTGTGATAGCCAATCAGTGAGCTCCCGATACTGCTGAAGAAATTCAGCAAACGAAACTTTGGGGTGCCCAGAAAAATCTTGTTCATTCATCATCAGATCGTTTTCTGTCAGCTGAAAATAAAAATAAATAAACTTTAATCACAAGAAATGGGAATTTACGTCCTACTTTTCTGTGGTGTGCTACGAGGGAACTTTTACCAGGACAATAACCAAGTGTACAGTAAACAAGAGAAAGAGAAATCGGGTTTAACGTCCACTCGACACAAATTAGGTCCTCTTCAGACCAACATTTTATTTCAATAATTTGCTTGCACATACAGGTCTTGAGCAGTGGGAGGAAATCAACGAGGTTGGACAGGTGACCCCACTCCTTGTCAAATACCGGTACAACCAAGGAATTGAAACCACACCAGCTGACTCAATGACAGACCTTATGATGCAGGATGCAGTGCCCGTGCGCTAACCATTCGGTCATACATTATGGAGTCACTGCATGTTTCCTTGTAACACATGGTATTATTGTGCCAACCAAATATACACATATGTATCTATTCGTAAATACGTAAGCCTTGTTTCAAGTAAATTATGCCTAGAATTATGCTAACTGTTTTGCCATTCAACCCTTTTGGTAGTTAGTAATTGAACTGTAAATACACAATCCTATAGAACACAATTAGTGCTTATAACTAGGCCGATAATCGTCGGTAAGCATTTTGAAGAAGAAGTCCATAAAAATAATCCTATCATTGTATTCTTTGCAACGCGTGCTTGTGCCTAGAAATGTAATTAAACAGAGTAGTCATAATCAAACATGTTTTGTTTTTTCACGCGAGACGCCACTGGTGAGAAATGTTGGCTTATGTCATGATGAGAGCCAGTGGTTTCATGTAACAATTCAACTAGGCTACTCATGTTAAAATGTCAAGTATGTACCTTGCATGCTTCTATGATTTCCTTGTCCATCAAATATTGGTAATTAGATTTGATTGACTTCCAGAGAGCATCTTTCTTGTAGCGTTTCTTGAATTCTGACAGAGTTTGAGGACATGGAGAGGCTGTTCCTGTAGGAGTGCTGCTGCGACTTCTTGTGTCTTCTAATAATTCGAGAAAACTTGGGGATCCTGATCGACTGCTTACTACACTTGATCTATAAATAACAAAATATTGAAATATTGAAATAAATAATATGTAAAAATAACAGGTGATTTCCACTTGGGTTGAAACGATTCACCGGTGAACCACAATTTTTTATTTTTATAAAATGATCAACGATATTTTTCATAAGAAAATCGAAAACAGCGACATTTTTTTCAAGTTAAGGTTCACTGTATATTTCACACTGTAACGCAATATTTATTCAATAAATTAATCGGAAGGACTTGTAGAAATTACTGGTCAGTTCTGTGTACATAAATATGTAAGTGGATAAATAGAATAGTCCTCACGGCACGAGTCATTAAAGTTATCATGAACAAGGACTCTGGTCTGGTAGTACATTGTGTACATGTAGTTAACTTCATTAATGCACTGATTTTGTGCACCTCCCATTTCCTAAATGGCCTCGTTAATCCAACTGAACCCAAACCGGGAAATCATTTTAGAGCATATATAGTCATGAAAGTTAGATAGTGATAATTTGATTGGCCTCGTTTTAATCAAACTGAACTCAAGCAGGGACATCATTGTAACAAGGATTCTCCATGAAAATTTGATAAAGTAAAATAAAACAGCTTTTTATTCATCTTTTGCCATAATATAGAAATCCATTGAGCATCTTCAAGAAAGCATGTTTTTTGAAATATTGGAATGTGTTGGTGTTTCTTTATTTTGAAAGGACTTCAACTACATTGTACTAACCTAAACATAGACTACACTTAGTTTCGAATTTTTTTTCTTTCTAGAATACGAGAGCTTACCTGTTGCTAACGTTACCAGAGTTGTCATCATTCATTCTTCGTCTCTTAGGTCCTGTTGGAAAATCTAGATCGAGAATTTCTTGCCCAAGTTTAACTGTTACTTCCTGAACTTTGCTCCCCGACTCAGTATTTACATTTGGTTGTACGGGTAATTCCTTTAAAGGCTCCATGTTGCTATGGCGACTAGGGGTTTCGTTTTCTTTGACTGATCTGGCCTTGTTTTTTTCTAGATTAAATGCTCTAATCTCGTCACCATTTCCACCATCTTTGTTTTGGGACATCAACAATTTATCCTTTCTATCATCTCTGTTCTCCTTTGGTTCGTGGTACGACAAACGTTTCCGCGGACTACTAGGGCAACCTCCCTGTAAACGGGTGTATGCTAAATCCTTTGACGGGACATTTTCCTTTGAGGTGATATCGTGGGTGACAAACTCAGTTGTTCTGAGTTCATCCAAGTGTTGTTTTTGTTTTGTTCGACTTTGCGCCAGATTAACGTTAAATCCCTGTTCAACCGATGACCACTGGTTAAATCCACTGTTGATTTGTTTATCCAAGCTTTTCAGATCTTCGCGATAAACTTGCCACAAGTAACGAAGGTTCTCTACATCAGCTTCGAGTGTGAGGTTGGCACGGTTACCAAGATATTTCAGACTAGCATCCAATAAAAAATCTATCGTTGAATTTTCCTTATCAGCTTCTACCACCAACCTCTGAAAATATAAATAAGAGACTTATTGAATTTCTACTTCGGAAAAAAAAAAATACATGAATTGTTTGCATTATGGATTAACAATCTTGCTGCACAAAAAAAATTAATAATTAATGCTTTAATTAAGATCACTAGCAATGCCATGTCAGTCAAGCTTTGCCCCACTTCAATCGAAAGATGCAACAGAAAGACAACTTAATTAACTATTGAGCACCAAGTTCTTGCATAATTCCAAACCTGTGTCATTGGGTGCATTTCAAACTTTGCAACAAAAAAAGACGACTTAATTACTATCCTGGCAGTCTATTTTTTAAATCAAATTTCATGGAGTGCTGTGAAATATCATTTCATCCTCATTTTGACAAGTGTCAATTTATACCTGTACATATTTTGAAAGTATCAGACCATCTTATAAACGCCACGTTTAAACTGAAATCACCAAGAAACCTACTCATTCTCAAATATCTCTATAAGGCAAAATGATTCTTAAACCAACTGTTAAGTAGTTAATTGAATTCTGATCCAATTTTCGGAGCCAATTTAATAAACCTTTTAATAGAATCCAGAACAAGTGTGATGAGCTATAATATTATAATAGTTTTCTAGTTTCCCTTATGGCTATAAATACTATATAAGTATAGTCTTCCATTCATAAGATGGTGTTGACCTTCTGTGCTAAGTTGTTTGTATGTCATGGTTGGACAATGGTCATCTCTTTAACCTATATCAAACAATGGACTTGACTTTTTATTGTGAGTATAAAGAATGGACTCTCCCACAGATAAAGAGAATAATCCCTTAAAATAATATCATTTATCTGTCAGTAGATACAGGGATCAGACCACTTAACAATTTCAACACCTGGATCCATTAGGCCAGGTCAATATGAGAGAGAGAGAGAGAGAGAGATGGGGTTTAACTCCACTCAATACATGTACAAACTGTCAATGTCCAAATCAGGTCATTTTTGGACTAACATATGGTATGGTTTAATTTTATTTCAATTACGCATACTGGTCTTTAGCAGTGGGAGGAAACCAGAGGAACTAGAAAAAAAAATACGAGGTTGGACAAACGACCCTAATCCTTGTCACGTACAACCAGTTGAATCGAAACCACGCCAGTTAACCAAATGACAGACCTTAGGATACATCACGCACATTCTAACCATTCGGCCATCCAACCCCCAACCAGGTCAATATGATTTGTCGATGGTACATGTAGACAATCGCAGTCAAGATCACCTCATTTAGTTATTATAAAACATTTACAATTTTAGTTCAAATGATTATTTCATTTCTATAAAAACATATTTTGTGTAGATCCATGTAGAGAGATCTGTGGTCTATCTCAGGTATCCAGTTTTAAATCCTTTCAGTGAGAAGTTTGTCTATCTATTGTTAAAGGAAAAACAGCTACAGAAATTGATCAATATTGGGGGAAAAGATTAAAACAAAAATTACAGCTGTTTACATAATAGCCTGGAGGAATCACGATATTGTGTAATCAGACACAATATTTTTTATCAATTTCGTTATCAATTTATAAGGAAATGCTACATTTCAAACCTGTTTCGTTTAATACTAAAACTTCAAATATATTACATGTATATTAATATCCAAGCGTTAAAACTTTCAATTCCAAATTAAGTCAACTTTTGGGCATGGCCTGAACATAGGAAATCCATTCATTTGTTCATAAATAGGTCAATGGTTTCCATACTGTGGTTTTATGACTAAATTCTTCTGAGTTGATAATTTCAAAGGTGTGGTCATAAAATATGGTCCAGTTCACAAGAAAACAAGCCAACAGAAAGACTGATGTCCGCTGTCTCAATCCAAAATATAGAAAACAAGCCAATACTTATTCTGATATCCCCCTTCATCAATCCCAAAATAAATAGATGAGACACAAATCAATTGCATATTTATCATTTTATAAGGCACCGACAAATCAAACTTTAAAGTTCCTACATGTAAGTCAAGGCATTCACTGAATTATCATCTAAAGATCAGAGTTGAATATTTTACCATTTTATAAACAAATTCAGATTTTCAACATGTGAAAACTACAATCAACAGTTACCTAAAAGCCGCTGAATGTATCCATTCATTGCATTCAGCACATTTCAAATTTCCAGTGAAACGCAAAACACACTTGGCTATAAAAATCTATATAATCCTGAAACAGTTCAATTCTTGGGACTCGCTAATCGGAATGACAACAGAATGGCGAGTAGAATTTCTCAATACCATACTGAAACATTTTAACCTATCCAGACATAAAACTACTTCGATATGTAACCCTAAGTTAAATTTCCACGGCACAGTTATCCAAGAAACAGCAGTAATGAACACTTGATTCAAAAATATCTTAATTTCACCAACAATTGTCCATGACGTAAAATTGAACTACATGTATTTAGATCTATATATATATATATATATACATATATTGTGTTTACCAAATTTAAATTTCCACTGCACAATTATCCAAGTTACAGCAGATCTCCGATTCTTGAGATAGTCTGAATCTTTAGAAATGAACACTTGATTTACATACATGTATATCCCGATTTCACGAACCACACTACTGAGCACTATTTAAATTAGTTGCCTCTATTACCAGGAACTAGATCTGTTTAGGATCTATATAAACATCTTCCATTTAGATATCGGCTGTCCGTTACAAAATGTAAACACATGCTCAACAAGGTTTGGTCTGTTCTAATCAGGTAGGGTATGGGAGTAATGCTGTGAGCAGATAACTCTATTGACCAATCTCTCAGTTGACCACTGACCTATACAAACACATGGGAGTTACATCACACTATGTAATAACACTCCCAGTATGTTTAGCATCTACATGTAATGGTGTTTAACTATAATTATGTAGAGATGACACTGTTACCATTCTGTCTGTCATATTGCTTTAATGTTGAGGCAAACATTCTTCCACAACACTTTATTATGGAAGAGTTATTTCATACATGATCGTGTTCTTAATTAAGTTAGAAAAGCTTGGTGGTACTTTGTAAACCAAAGGTTCATTGTACTACACCAGAAGGTCTCACAAAGTTGTGTAACAAACCAGAACCTTAAGCCACACTTCCCACCCCCACCCCCCACCAATAATTTTAAAACATATCTAAAATGTATGCCTTTTAATTTCTTAATGACTAATTTAGTTCTTTTAAACGCAAAATAAAAAAAAAAAATTAAAGAGCCCTTTCAGACTATAAGGCCCTAAAAATAAGTTCAAGAGAACTGCGCAAATAAAACACAACTGCCGGTACACAGATGTAAATTGTTCAACTTTAGTCTAAATCCACACTACACAATATCCAACCAATGTCGATGAATTGTAGACAAGGACATGGTTAAATCTCTGTATATAAGACCATAGACTTGCCTAAGAGAGAGAGAGAGAGAGTGTATCAAACTTCCCATCTATTTTGAAATCTTTAGTCGAATCTGTTGATGTACATGAATGGCTGTCATATAAATGACACATCTAATAAACTTTGAGAAGCTTAAATTCCTCCTACGCTAGTGATAAAGGACAAGTGTTGAGTTACCATTAGCTTACTGGCTATTGCCTCAATTTTCAAATATTACTAAAAAATATAAAAATTTCCTCCTATTTTGGACCAAATCTTCTTAAGGCCCTAATGATAGTCTAAGAGGACTGCATCAAAACGGCAAGAAATTCCTGCAGACCAGACCAAATCTTTGAAGTACATTGAGGTTATGTAAGATTAGGTATAAATGATCAAACAGCTTGCTTTGAGAATCTGAGAACTCCTACTTGTCTGTGTTATCCCCATAGGTTGAAGTGGACGTTAAGCTTCACCTCAAGTCAATCTTCGTACACAAGTGATAAAGAGTTATAGGACAGGTATTACACATTATTATATCATCGTACATCTACAAGCTTATTGCACAGATGTTACACATACACGTTACTGTATTATATAATAATATCACAAGACCAGTTGAGATATCTTTTACATTAAATAAATAAATCATCTAACTCTTTCTATAATGGCTATGACACAATACATATCATTTTCAACAATTTAATAATAATAATTAATAGGCTTTCTATTTAAATTGTACAATATCCATGCATGAGCATGCTCAAACAGTCCAAAATAAGTTACAAGTCAGGATCTAAAAACAACAATATCTGGATAATTCTGTTTTTCCAAGGTTCTTTAGGTCATTTTGGGACTAACATATGGTTCAATTTTATTTCAATAATTCACTTGCATGTAGTGGTCTTTAGCAGTGGGAGGAATGTAGGGGACCAGGAGAAAACCCATGAGGTTAGACAGACGACCCTCCTTGTCATGTACAACCGGGGAATCGAAACCCCACCAGTTGACTCAACGACAGGCCCTATAACCTAAAGCATACATTAAGCCATTCAGTCAGACAACCAGACATAATCCATATCCTTAAAATTAACACTTCATTTACATATATATCCAGATTTGAACAACCACCTACTGAGGAAAATTAAAACACAGAGATTATCTCAGTTGATATTCTGGTTGGTTTCTTAATTAAGTGTTACATAATTAATTTGCATACATTTCAGCGTGGATCAAGCTGTGAAAAATGAGATATTGTTCGTAAAATGTAAATAACAATCAATGGTTTTAAAACGACAAGCTGTTAATCCTATAACTTTTTATTACATGCACATGCACCCAAAAACCACAAATAAAAAGATTTTGTTACAATAGGGATTTTAAAATAATGGAACAATAAAGCGTGATGCAGCATGCATGATATGAGAGTTAATTATACCATTATTCTAATTTTAGAGCATATCGTAAAGAATTTCCATATTAAACAGTATATTTATGACATTTTATTTAAATATTGAAAATACATAATGTATTGTATCTCCCTATTATATTCTCTAATCATCAATGTAGGGATTTTTAATCTAAGTAGGGTGTTGGATAGCCAAATGGTTAACATTTGCATGCTGTATCATAAAGCCTGTCATAGAGTCAACTGGAGTGTTTTTGAATCCCTGTTGTATGTGACAAGGAGTAGGGTCTCCTGTCCAGCCCTGTGGATTTTCTTGCGTCCTCCAGTTTCCTCCCACTGCTAAAGACCCTTATGTATAAGCGAATTATTGAAATAAAATTGAATTATATGTTAGTCCTGTCTCTTTCTTTCTCTCTCTTTTAATAGTTTAGATTATAAAGCATAGGCTGTAGTTTTGATATAAAATTAAACCATATGTTAGTCCAGAAATGACCTTGTTTGTATCGAGTGGACGTTAACCCCATCTCTCTCTCTTTTTCTTTAATCTCATTCAAAATACAAGGTTGATAATTTTCAATCTAATAGGAATATCAGCCCCACAATGAAATGGAGGTTAACGTCCTACTGTGGTAACGAAGACAGGCATACGCCATGCAGTGTTCTATAAGGGACCAGAACAGTAGGATGATAAACTCCATTTCATTTCGTTTGTAAAAGCCAGAAGGTAACAGATTATTCTCTGTAACCATGTATAATTAATTATAAAAAACCCACACATTCCAACTCAACTAATCGATTTTCTTCTTCGAGTTTTAGCTTTAATATTTATCTAGAATCAGCGAACAGACACGTTTTTCATGCCCTGATTTAATGTCAAGCATGATAGTGATATTTTTTATATCGAGTTTATCTTCTAAACGGCAAATAAATCGGTTTTTGATTAGTTCAAGTTCATAATACAACTGATAGGGCGTCTTAATGCAAACTTAAACGGGTGAAATATGTAACAATTTGAAGGAGAGCCAAGGAACGAGGGGGGTATAGTTCAAAGTTCTGATTTCACATCTTAATGCAGAATTAAACATCTGCGAAAGAAAGGAAGTGAAATAAATAGGGTTTACCTCTTACTTTTAAGAAATGAAATGGGGTGTAACGTCCTATTGTTCTGCTCCTACTGGGCTAATGAAGAAGGCATGCGCCTTACAGTGTGCCATGGGGGAAATTTTGCTGGGACAAGCACATAAAGGCCGACTAGTTTCAAATTCAACCTGTCAAGGATTCTTTTATGTTTACACCAGAGAGAGGGAGAGATAGAGAGAGACATATTAACATCTATGCAATGCAAGTATTTCGGGACTAACATGTGGTACATCTTTATCTTAATTATTCGCTGGCACTCAGACTCTTCAGCAGTGGGAGAAAGTATTAGACCAGTAAACTACCAGAAAGGAAAACTCTCAAAAATTTCTGCATCTTTTAAAATAATTTCCCAAGTCTTATCCCTGCATCATAACAAAATAAGTGAAAAATTAAAAAAATTGAACTCCAAAAATTTACCTACATCTATATCTAAATTATCTGATTCTAGATTTTAACTCTTTCCATCACGAACCACTGGGATATGATTTAAACCTATTCCATCAAGAACCACTGGGATATGATTTAAATACATGTACATTCCAACAAGAACCACTGGGATATGATTTAAATTTTAAACGCATTCCATCAAGAACCACTGGGATATGACTTTAACTCATTCCATCAAGAACAACTGGGATACGATTTTTAAACCTATTCCATCAAGAACCACTGGGATATGATTTAACCCAATTCCATCAAGAACCACTGGGATATGATTTAAATACATACATTCCAAAAAGAACCAATGAGACATGACTTAAATTTTAAACGCATTCCATCAAGAACCACTTTCATCAAAGAAAACAAGTAGTTGAGTCATTAGAATTTTCCAATAAGGAAGTCAATTCAAACAAAATGCTTCAATTAGCTCAAATTTCAAGGGTTGTTAATGGCCGATGGTAATTAAATTAACGACAATTACAGATTGTAATGACCTTTTTACACGAAAGAGTTGATTGGTTATTAATGCCAACCTAACCGAGAATATCTTTATTTTGTTTTTAACCTACAAACGATCTAGAAATGAAATGGAGTTTAACGTCCTACTGTTCTGCTCCACATGAGCTTTAGAAGATGGGCATATGCCATACAGTGTGCTGTGAGAGAAATTATGGCAGGACCGCGGCACTACGGTCTACTCTTATATCGAATTCCAACTGTCAAGGATTCTTTTACGTGCATGCCAATGTGCACATGGGGACTATATTGTTCGAAAGAATCCTACACATTGCTGGATAAAACAATTACGAAAGAGAAGTGAAAGGCACCCACTAGAAAAAATCCACCTCACACCCAGTTTATCAACACAACATCACATCTGATAATGCCATTTTGAAATCAACGGTAACGCAAGTTGAAAACTGGTAATATAAAGCTGCTAAAACTAAAGAATAAACTAAAGAATACATGTACATGTATAGTGTTAAGAATCAGAAAAGTCAGGGAGTCCTATTATAATTTTAAAAGAGTTATTAAGTTGAAGATGTCCGGTCAAGCTGCGGTGAGTCATGAAATCAATACAGTATAATTACGTTTGACAGCAGCGTAGAAACATCCAGTCACATTCTAACCTTAAACTTGTTCATGCATTATCAACATCTGCACCAATACACACATGCACATGCATTCTCTAACATTACTAAATCATCATAAAATCAATTCTCCCAATTCCCAGCCAGTCTCAAACCTAATTTAATTTCCCTCAAGGGATTTCGTAACTCTCTCCAGTCTGACACTGTTTGAATAAAACTAAATTCCACAGGTCACGGATCGTTCAAGTATTTAAATATTGCATGAAGAAAGATAATAAAGACATCAAGATGTTTATAGTTTGAATAACTCTTACATTTTCCTTTAACTACAGCCTATGCTTTATAATCTAGCATTGGCAAATCATAGAGACTGTTAAGAAAGAAAGAGAAAGAAAGAGAGTGAGGACTAACATATGGTTCAATTTTTATTTCAATAATTCGCTTGCACGTAGGGGTCAAACAAACATCAAAGCTGATTGTTTAATCAAATGTCTGACGTCATAGGGTCAAAAGCTGCTCGTATAAACACTGGTGCGACCTCTCACTACAACTAGTCAGATCTTCATGTAGTGTAGGCATTAAAACAACAGAAGGAAATATAGATTCGGTATTTTAATCACATTGAATTTATTTCAGCACTGAATCTAATCAAAGATGTATAAAATATTCTCACCAAATCTGTTCCCATAGAGATGATTTGAACTCAATTTATTATTAAAGCCAGGGACCAGACACATAAGACAAGATTTTTAGCTGTGCTGAAACACAATGGGCTAAAATCTACAATAAACTCTCCGAATATTGACAAAGGACAGGAGGAAAAAACAAGGGAAATACTTAAATGTCTTCATCAAATAGAAAATGTTAACTTAATTTGCTTTTATTTGATAATGGCCCAAACAAAAGTTACAAGTATTTCTTGTTGTTTAGTCGGACATTTTGCACAGTATTGTTTCTACATCTGGATAAAGTATAATAAACAATGATAATAAAGAATGCACAGTCGTTAATATAACCCTATATAAAGATGCATTATGTATGATTTGGATAAAGAGCTGGACGTTCTTGTTCTTGCTATTATATATAGGGGGGTTGGGATGGCCTAGTGGTCTAGAGTGCTGCGCTTCAACCTCTAGCTGTCCGGTCACCTCTGGCTTGCGGCTGTGGTTTCGATCCCTGGTGTGAGCGTATGTGACATGGAGATAGGGGTGCCTTCTCAACCTCGTGGGTTTCCTCCGGGCACTCCGGTTTCCTCCCACTGCTAAAGACCCCTACGCGCAAGCGAATTACTGAAATAAAATTGAAACCATGTTAGTCCCAAAATGACCGAGTTTGTGTCGAGTGGACGTTAAAACCCCATTTCTCTCTCTCGCTATATTATATATACATGCATTATGTTTGATCTGAATAAAGGGCTGTACGTTCTTTCTCTAATGTATACATGTATACACATGCATCATAGAATATGTAATAAATAGCCAAACCAAAAGTGCAATAAAATGAAATGCGGGTTTAACCTCATATTTTTCTGTTCCGTCTGGTCTAATGCAGTGTACTGTGAGGGAAGCTTTACAATTGTCAAGTGTTCTTTTATATGCTCACCAATGTGCTTACCATCATTGTACACATGACCCCAGGTTTTCATTCCATCCATCCTTCACCAGATACAAAACTCAAATTTCAAGAACTTAACTCTGTTTCCAAATCACAAAGCTCAAGTTCCAAGCACTGAAACTCAAATTCCAAAATTCAACTTCAAAACTTTGAAACACAATCATCAAATTCAAAACTCTGTTTCCAAAACACAAACCTCAAAATGCAACCTCTAATACTCAGTTTCCAAAACACAGATCTCGAAAGTCAAACTTCTAAAACTCAGTTTTCAAGTTCCAAGTCTCAATAACTTACCAAATTAACCAGCTAATACGCCAACACTAATTTTCATTAATTGCCCGACACTTCAACAATGACATCTAGATCATAAAATATCACGTAAATTCGACTAAGACCAATTACTGAATCAGAGGAAATTAGCAAATGTATTGGTTGTTTGACAATAAAACTAATAGCTACCCTGTCGCTCTAGACAATACAGCTACCCTGTCGTTCTAGACAATAAGTCACACATAAAAGGCCTACGCTTAACTACGAGCCACATGTTCCCTGTAGTTCAAAACAAAACAGCAATTCACACTTAAAACATGGCTTTATTGTGGTCACAATTTTAGCAGATCTTCATCCATGTTTCAACAAAATTATTCTGTTGTATAAAATCCAATTACTGTTCATTGATTGATAAAGACAAGCGAATCCAGGTCGAAACATCGCTTAGTAATAATTGTATTTCAAGTACCCCATGTCAAGATAGACGAGTTAAATAGGCTAATTGAAAATGAAATGGGGTTTAACATCCTACTGATGTGCTCCAACTGGGCTTAAGAAGACAGTGTACTATACATGTAGTATGAGGGAAATTGGCAACGACCTACTCTTTCACGTACAAGACAACTTGTACACAGGACCTTCGTTTTTCATACCATTTAAACAACTAGACAGCTGTCCTTGGTAGACCCTCTATCCTGCATCACCGACAAGAGGAAACTACGTCGGGAAATCTGGATGAACTTTATCGGCCAACACAGGAAGCCAATGCTCAACGTTCAGGCTGGTGAGCCAGCGTCTTAGCCACCGTGACTCCCAATGTGGCTAATAAAGACGGAAATATACAAGAGAAGTTGTAATTCCTCCCATGTACTTACTGTATTCAAAATACATATTTGTACCTTGTACCAAAAGATTTTCACTTTTTTCTCAGATTCCCCAACAAAAATATCCGTCACATTCACATACGAGTGTCCATGATAGGTTGATCTTTGATGTTCCCCAGTAAACAAACATGGCTACCATATGTAGCGACAATACTAATAGTAGAAAACAGTTCAGTAATTTGTCCCACAAATACTCAAATCCTCTGTTTCAAGAACATGTGGTGGACGTTTTGTCACACTAGAATAATTGTCAGTATCAGAGCTTAATTGAAATGGGGTTTAATGTCCTAAGTTTTGGTGTCAACTGGGCCAATGAAGATTGGCATTATGCTATGCAGTATGCTATGCAATTTGTTGTGCAATATCTGAGCAATTGTGCTATGCAGTATGTTGTGCAATGTGCACTGTGCTATGCGGTGTGCTAGGCAAATTTTGCGTAGAGAGCGAGAAATGGGGTCTTTAGCAGTGGGAGGAAACTGGGAGGGATCTGGAGAAAACCCACGAGTTTGCACAAGCGACCCTACTCCTTGTCACTAAAAACCGAGGAATTAATTTATCTTCATTGATTACCTGATTTGAACTGTTATGGTTACGTGTACATAAGACCTCGTTTTTTTGTCCCATCCGACTGACAAGACATTGGCCAGGCACTCCATCCTACATGTATGGGGAAATATTGGTACTGCTAGTTAATATTGACTATGACTTCACCAGAGCTTTCAACATGTTAGAATCTCTAAATCAATATTAATATGCAACAATTAGCTTGATTTAAAGCCAGTTTCCACTTTTCAAAAATTCTAAATTATTATGCATAGTAAAATCAATTTTGTGACCCAAGAAAGAATTTGACCTAGTCAAACATTCGGTTAAAAAAAAAAGAATTCCATTTCTTATTCGTTTTCTCGGATATGAATTTTTGAAGAGAAATGCTGATAAATCAATAAATTTGCTGGAGAATGTCTTGACATGCAATGTCAATGACATTTCTAAAACAATGAATTTCAAAGACATAATTCACAGGGAAAAAAAACCTAACATCCAATCAATGAATGACAGCACATACAATGTTAAAGGGAACGGTGTTTATAGTTTAGTTTTGTCAAGACAGTACACTGGTACATTGGTCATTTTAACAAATAAATCTAAACAAATTTCAGATCATTCCTTTCTGGTCATTTTAAGAAATGAAATGGGGTTCAAAGGAGCTAAATCCCTAATATTTGGGACCTAGAATTTACACAAATGGGTCGCAAGGCATATAATTATGTAATATAAATGAATAAATGTATATAAAACTGTTTTAACAATTGATTCCGTTTTTACTCTAATTTCAGATCAGTTATGTTCAGCGAAATAGCCAGAAGTCTCAATCGAAAGGCAATCTCTAGCATTTGGTTATTTCAGTCTACACTGTTAGTATTTATTGCACATGCTCTCCAGATAAGTGTCAACCTTTGACATGACTTGTGGAATATGTCTAGCCTCGTTCTTCAAGTCCCTTTATTGCTTGATTAAAGATACCTGTAAGAGTATTGAAACATTGTATGTAATAAACCAAGACGTAGTAAATCCATAAAGTTGTGTTATGATGAAAATGAAAAGTGGTTTAACGTCTTCGTTGGTCCGTCTGCTCTGACTGGCGTAACGAGGACAGACGGACCAAGGTCATAATGACATAACCTTGCTCATAATTGGAAGAACTGACCGTCTGCGAACTTCAACAACCCCATCTTTTCACCATATTTGGAATATACGTCTGGCTTACATGAATCCATTTATTGGCTTCCAGTCATATCCATCATTATAAATATGTCGGTTTCCTTTCAGCTTTCAGCTCAGCAAGTTAATGTCATTATCGCTTTATCAATATAATCCTTTATAAGAATAGCATTATATAGGATTAAGTCTATGACTAATGATGCGATGAAAATGAAGTTTATTCAATACTTGACAATAGGGGCTATGGCAAGCCTTATAATAATGATTCTATTCGTTCCTGAGTGACGCGCCTGGCACTACAGAAGTGTACCGGTACCTTGAATTTTTACTGTGCCACTGCCAGATGTATGATCTGTTAAATGACTATACCATCCATATACAGTACATGTATCATACATCTGAGACACACACTCAACCATCTAATACCACTTATCTAATAGTTTATTAAAATATATGTATGATCTATAGTATGAGAGAGAGAGAGATAGAGAGAGAGAGAGAGAGAGAGAGATGGGGTTGAAGTCTACTCGACATAAACTAGGTAATTTCGGGACTAACACATGGCTCAATTTTATATTAAAATTATTCGCTTGTGCGTAGGGGTCTTTAGCAGTGGGAGGAAACCGGAGTACTCGGAGAAAAGCCACAAGGTTGGAGAGAGAGAAATAGAGAAGTTAATATCTCTATATAATAATTGATATCAGTATATAATGAGTATATAATAATATAGATATATTCTGAACTACAGGAGATATTATGACAATGATAATAGCTATGATGACTTTACCATAGTATTATATGTACGATTCCCACATAACATCAGTACTATGTAATATAATAGACGACTATTATAACCATGATGACTTTACCTTACACCACTCCTCAATAAATAGTTGATAACAGTACCCCATCCCTCGACTACCCTATCTATTACAGACTTGAAATCAAGGCATTGAAGACGACAGACATGCCGAAATGTGGTTTAACATCCACAAGGTAATTTCAGGACTAACATATGGTTCAATTTTTTATTTCAAAAAATTTGATTGCAGGTAGGGAGGAAACTGTAGGGCCCAGAGAAAACCCACAAGGTTGGATAGGCCTTTTGATGCAACACGCACTCAGCCCCCCATCCCCCTTCTAGACAACAGACCATGGTCCACTACTTGACAACCGTGGACCCCGACTGATAATAATAATCATAAATATTTTTAATATGATGAATTTACTATACATGACTTCTCATAGTTAAACCAGTCCAATATAATAGAATAAAACCCTTAATTCGAACTACTGGACTACTGTGGACCCAAATAGTAAATGAAAACCATGAGACATACTATGTACTCTAAACCCTGTATTACCGTACTATAAAACATTTGAACAATCAGCCTACAGGCATGAATTAACACAATTTTTATGACCCAACTGACATAAACGTCACTTTACAGAGATCCTGAATCAAATCCACTAATAACATTATACACCTCGTCACATGTCATAAAAACTATAAACATCAAATTTATTACAGATAAACTACTTACTGGTTTAAAATGGGGTGTCTCAAGATCAAATTTGATTTACTGCTTACCATGTTTGAGTCTGTGATACATGAATATTTAGACTCAGACACAGAGATTCATTGAACTAAAGTAGCAATAATCTTTTACATGTATTTAGTAACTGGATAGAGTAATAAACTATAACACATACTTTTGGAAAACAAATTAAATAGTAGATGTTTTCTATAAGTATGTGTTATAGTTTATGAGTACAAATTTGTTATAAATTTGTACTTCCAGCATCCAGATAGCCATTTGTTTGAGACTTCTGGCGTATTTCAACAAACATAACTGATTTGAAATTCAAGTAAAAACGGAAACGATTGAATGTAAATCCATTTGTGTCAATTTCTAGGTCCCAAATATAACATTGGGTGGTACCGGTCATGTTATTCAACGATACCCAGTACAATTATGAGGCAAATATCTCACTACTGAATTCAGAAGATTAGGACCCCTTTACCAACTTATTTTCAAATAACTGTGATTTGACGAAATTTTTCTATGGTGAAAGTGACCTAGGTCATACAATGAATGACATAGGAGACAAAACTATTTCGTCTTATGTAGAAGCTATATTTTAAAACCTCTTGTTTAACCGTACCGGACAGAGAAGTTTTGAAACAAATCATGGAGGCATTTGACCAAAATATTGACAATGTCGAGGTTGTGAGCGCCTGAGGTTGATAGTGATAAGAGGTCTAACACGATTACACATGTACAGTAAACATGGACAACAATTTCCTCTTACTTAACTCCTACCACATTCAACTAGGTGATATCTTGGTGTCGAGAGTATAAATATATCTTGAACATAGTTTAAATATTGTAATATAATAATATACCATCAACGGAAATTTACAATAACGTAGGCGTGGAAGTAACAGTTTTAGATGTACCTGACAAAATGTCAAACACTAATGAAATAGTACCTGACGTTGTAAACTTAGTGCCGGACATGTATTAATAATATCAATAAAAAAGACAAATCAGTGCTGGACAAAATGACAGGTACCAGAAGTTTTGTGCCTGATAAAGTCTAAATCTGCGCCTGACACGAGTTTCGCTGAAATCTTCTGAAACCAATCTGGAAGATTATCCGTCATTTTGATTTTGTTTTCTTAATCAAATGTTACATGATGAACTTAAATTGGCTTAGTGTGGTTTAAGCCATAGAAAATTTGATATCTTTTAAAAGAACCGAACCTATTTGAAGTCTGTAACCAAAACCTAGTGAACAATAATCTATCAAGAAACACCTTTTTTTCACATGTAACAAAGAATTTTGATCCTTTCAACAACATATGGGCAGTTCTTGTTCTGTAACTATGATACATGTATATCAATTTAGCACTTAGTGCACTCTTAACAAGGCGAGCAAGTCCGAGCAACTATCATAGCAATCATGTGACAAAAAAATATTTATCACACACTTATAACAACTGTTTCATGACTTTCATGTCTAGCAGTGATGCAGAAACTAGATTAACATTCATTCAATCATGTAGACAAAACAATAAACCACTTTGTAAAGTCCAAAAGAAACAAGAAAATCCTGTTACAGAGATTCTAAAATGTTCAGCAGAAACTACATCAATTTTCTTCATTGAGATGCATTGTATTACAAAACGTAAGAAAAAAAAAAAAAAAATTCTGAAGTCCACACGTGAAGTTACATGTATATCTTTCTTTTGATTAATTAGTCACATGGTTTCTAAAATGAAGGTCGGGTGTTCGATCCCTGCAGTCACATGTTCGATGCCTGCATTGGAAATAGGAGTCATGGTGGTTTAGTGTAAGATGCTGGCCTGCTAGCCTGGAGGTTGCATGTTCTATCCCTGCATTGGCCAAAAAGATTCCATCGGATTTTCCATCATGTTTTCCCCTTGTTAGTTAAACCACATTTCATTTCATTGCATTGGAATAATTTATGTTGTACTTTCCCCAACAGATACTTTCATTTCTCTTGATTTATTTAAAATATGACAAAAAAGTTACAGACCTTGACACTAAAAATGTTTAAAGTCAACTTAAAATCGCACACGTTAATTCACCACATTCATTTCACACCTTGAGTGTTACAAACATGGAAAGCGTTAAATTAGACAAATTTGTAAAAAAGTCTTCTTGAAAACAAGTTGTTAGTTTAAACTTGGGTAATAGTTTTACAATTCACAGCGTGAAAAGTGCAAGGTAAACAGAATAGTAAACCGGTAAGACAGATAGCAGAAGTGGGAGAACAACGCGAGATGAGTTGTTGCTATGGGAAATAAATTGTTGAAATTCCAATGAAGATGTCTGCGTCTATATATATAAAGCATCATCAAACAATTCTACTATCTTATTTAACATTAACAGAGATCAATACTATCACCATTATATGCAAAGAGCAACATTGAACTCAGTTATTTTAAACAATTCCAGACACATCAGCAATTTAAAATAACAGTCTTGTAAGAGAGAGAGAGAGAGAGAGAGAGAGAGAGATAGATGGGGTTCAACATCCACTAGACACAAACTACATGTAGCTCATTTCGGGAGTAACATATGGTTTAATTTTATTTCAATAATTCGCTCGCGCATAGGGGTCTTTAGCAGTGGGAGGAAACCAGAGTACCCGGACAACTCCCCAGTTGACTCAATGACAGACCTTATGATACATACAGCATGAACGTGCTAATTATTCGGCCATCCAAACCCACCCACAGGACAGAGGGCCTGGCATTGGACAACATATATATATATATACATACAAATTGGCGTGCACTTAAAAGATCCCTTGGCAGTTGGAATTCAATATATAAGAGCTGTACAGCAAGTTTCCCCAAAAGCACACTGTATGGCTTCTTCCCGTATTCACTAGCCCAGTCAGAGCAAAACAGAAGGACATTTAACCCCATTTCATTTCATTTCTTTAATCTTGGCTCGTGTTTAGACGTGTTGACATTTAGATTAGTTCAAGCTGCCACCTACGTGGAGAGATGTCTGGAAGATATTTTACAAGTCAATCAAATCAGAAACAGTAGACTATGTTGAATGCTGAAATAACAGTTGAATCTCCAGGTTTGATATGTACTTCTCGGACATTAAGCTACATTAGAAACATATGGTGCCCACTTAAATAGACTATCTTGTCCAGATTCCAAATAAACAGAGTTAGTTACACCAAGCAATTACATATGAACCGAATATCAAATACTCGGAGTCCAGAATTCAAATAAACAGTGGTAGATTAAACATACAATATGTAAGGGGCTAAATCTGCCTATTGCAGGTATTTCTTTAGACCTAAAATGTTACATACATATTAAAACTATTTATTAAAAATGCATTATGCAAAAGCAAAATCTGTCTATTGTAGGTCTTTATTTAGGCCTAAAATGTTATAAAAACTATTAATTAGACATTAATTAATCAATTCAGACCATAATCAACTCTCGATGTTGAGGCTAGCGTGAGATTTTTGTTGGATTGTAGTTCGATTCACCGAAATATTTTCCTTCGTGATTTACCACTAAAAGTGGATAACCGAGACTACTGGTTTTGTCTTACCAACTTTAGTAATGATGACCGAGGCTAAGCAGAAATTTCAATCGCTTAGTTCTAAGCTAATAGTGGATCAATTTGACTGAAATTTTCAGCAAATTGCCTTTACAGTAGCTAGTTTTTAACTATTGTAGTGAGAACTGCCAACTCATTATCTTATCTCCCATAATGTATCTTTAACTTGAAAAGATCTTAACTCTCTATGCCATCTTATGATATGCCCAATTTTTATTAGGTTTGAATCCGATCCAAAGAGTGTAAATACTAAATAAATGCAGCTACATGTATAACAACCAATTACTGTACATAATCACCAAAACGTTATAAAAGCCTACAATATGAATACGAGTTCGGATTTGAAATAAACAGTGTTAATAGCTATACCAAACAATTATCTTACATAATATCATAACACCGACAATATGAGTCCAGAATTTCAAATAAACACTATTATCTGCATAAAAAAAATATTGTAAAGCAGTGCTTGAAGCTCTTCAGTTCAGTGCTCAATATTCGTTACCGGTACTGCGGCAGATATTGACAGGAATGATTTATAACAAGGGAGGTCGTAAGAGAGTCATACATCCAAGAATAACGGCTAGGCTGATTTATGTTATGATGTATGACTTGTAAATTACATACAGGCCTAATGATACTGATTATCAGATGATATACATCAATCTCTCTCACGCAGAATTTCAGGTAAGTTGCAAGATTCTCGCTCATTAGGTCCGCCGATTGATACATTGGTTTCCTCTTGTGAGGAGAGAGAGAGGGAGAGAAATGGGGCTTACCGTCCACTCAACATAAACGAGGTCATTTCGGGACTAACTAACGGTTCACTTTCATTTCAATAAATCGCTAGTGTGTAGGGTTCTTTAGCAGGGAGACGAAACTGGAGGACTTGAAGAAAAGCCACAAGGTTGGACAGGCAACCCTACTCCTTGTCACTTACCACCAGGGTTCAAAAAACCTGTGCCAGTTGACTCAATGACAGACCTTATGATACTGCTATCCATTTGGACCTCCAATGCCCTCTCCCTCAATTCGATATCAGTGTAGGTCATAGTGCAGGCAAATTTTCCCTTAAAGCACAATGCATGCCTGTTGCAAAAATCCATTCATTTCCGTCTCATATATACGGACATAATTATCTAAATTCCCCAGAAAGTAGAAGCCATGATCTGGTGAGTTTTACACACCTGTATTTTATCAACAACTCTACAGGTTTTTATTGAATTAGAGTGACGGGTGAGTGATGGGTGAGTGATTCCTGTTGTCAGTTATAGAAACTTGAAACATCTGATAAACCATACCTCCATTATAAATAACTACTGACTAAATTAAACACAGGCATAGCTTTTAATTTAATAACCCCCCAAAATATGGAAAGAATCTTAAAGAGAGAGAGTGAGAGAGAGAAGTTTAACTTCCACTGGACACAAACTAAGTCATTTCAGGACTGACATTGTTCAATTTTATTTCACTAATTTGCATGTGCATAGGGGTCTTTAGCAGTAGGGGCAAAGCAGAGGAATATGAGAAAACCCACAAGATTGGACAGACGACCCCACTTTTTGTCACCTAGAACAAGGGAATCAAAACAATGCCAGTTGCCTTGACGACAGACTTTATGATACAGAACATATAATGTGCTAACCATTCGGCACTTTTTATTTATTCGTGAAAATCAAAGCTTTCTATCTTTTGTTATCTACAATATCATCTGTGCAAGGATTATTTTATTTTCTAGAAAAAAACAGTAAGTTGGAATGTGAATATATACCCATTTCAAATAATCCTAGACAACTGTAGAATGACTGAGACAATATCGAGTCTTGTTCAATTAACTTGAAGGTGTGAAGTAGAAAAGATTGAAGTGCGATTAAATTACGTAATATCTGTGACATGTACTCCATAGCACTGGGTGTAGTTAACATTTTTATCACCTCTTACTAAAGTCATTCAAGGAAATATAATTTAACATAGGACGGTTTCGAACTACTTTTTAATGGCTGTGTGGTCAGACGTCTGTGAAAATAAAACTAGCTAGATGTTTCAATACACTACATACAACATGTACGACATGTATCTAACTAATGAATCCAAACAAATATAAAGAGACAGGAATCCAAAACCAGTTAAATAACATAAAATTAGATGGAGAGAGAGAAGTGGGGAAACCGGAGTACCCAGAGAAAACCCACACGGTTGGACCTTGGGGATTTGAAACCACGCCAGTTGACTCAATGTCAGGCCATAAGATACGCTAACCATTCGGCCATCCAACCCCCCAAAATTAGATGGGATCCAAGTGATAGGGTGACACCAGCAGTAGGAGTGGTTAAAAACAAGTCATGGGTATCACAAAACCATTTGAATAACATAAAATTAGATGGGATCCAAGTCATAATAAACTTGTTATGGTGACACTAGTAGTTGTTTTAATGTATCTAAGTAGGCCGTTCGGACCCTTATATTTAAACCAGCTTAAATATGCCTGCGTTTTAAGCCATGAACGTGTACAGTTCACCATTACTAGGTCAACTATTTTCACATCATTGGTTAACGAAAAGCTAGCTTTTTAAAAAATCTTTCTTGAAGACTGGTGCTTTCAAACTTCGTCTCACCCACCTTTGCATTTAGACAACATAATTTGTAATGGTTTTTCGTTCGCTGGTGTTTTTAAGCCAGTTTAACCATCTGAACAACATATTAACACAAACTTTTTAATATCTTATCAACCTTTCTCGGATCAGGTGTCTGTTAAAACTCCCATCATTTACACAAATATGTTCACGTAACTAACCGTAAAATTATCTGGTTCTATAGCATATGGCTGAGGAATTCACATTTTTCACTTCATGCCAAAATAGAGATACGAACATACCGGTATGCTGTTTGATTTGAGTTCAGGTACAACAGATTGTATTTATCAAAGGTAACACCGCAGGTTCCCTCTTCAATCTAAAAACCATCAACTCAAATTAAAAAGCGTAACGAACATTTTAACAGCTGTTTTAGTCCATCAAACTTAGCTACATGTATCTTCATCAAGGTATAGGTAGATGGTAAAGATCTTACCATCAGTAAAACTATTAGACTTTGTGTAAGACTTTGGTCTTAGGTCTTAAAGACCATATTGTGTCTTTGGAAAATTATTAAATTTTCTGTCTATAAAATTAAAATCCCACGTACCTAGTAAACGTGAAATAAAAGCTATACATAATAAGTCAGTGATGTTTTGGTAAAATCATAACCTATGACAAAACTGTCCATCACGTTCTTCCTGTTATTGGACCTATGGTTAGTAGACATAATATGGTATCAGCACCTGCTTTATTTGTGTGAAATTTAGTAGGTTATTACGCATTTGGTATGGAAATTAACGTCAAGGCTATATCTTGGACGTGCAGGGATGGGGGTATAAATTGGAGTGTAGATCAAGCCCCATCAGATACTCTCCCAGATATTCAAGCAGCCATTATCTTTTGAGAACAAGGGACCTGCGAAATCATCCAGCTTGGCAATAAAGTTCTTATAGCTGAAATACTGTGGTATTGTTTTACGATCACAAGACACAACAAAGAAGAAGTCCTAAAAGTAGCAGTAGTACTACATTTGTTTGATGTCCATTAACTAATCTAGAATCTCTCTGAAGTTTGCTGTCCAGGCAAATATTTTCTTCATAGCACACGTTATGGCATATGCCTGTCTTCATTGGTCCAGTTGGAGCAAAAGAGTAGGATGTTAAACCACATTTCAGAGTAGAGCAGTATGAGAAACTTCAGGTACTTAACTCTGTGCATGAACTGAAATGATGTGGGTTTAATGTTTGAAGACGATACTAAGCTACGATAAGACAAATTTGGCCATGACAGTTTTACCAGGGTCTATTTTGATTTTGATTTCCAACTTTCAGGGAGGGAGAGAAAAATGGGGTTTAACTAAGTACATTTAATTTTGAGATTAACATCTGGTTCAATTATATTTCAATAATTTGTTTGTGCATAGGGGTCTTTAGCAGTGGGAGGAAACCAGAGAACACAGAGAAAATCTACGATGGTTTGGACAGGCAACCAGTCTCCATGCAGAAGCAGTGAATCAAAACCACGACACTTGACTCAATGACCGACCTTATTACTCAAAGCACTGGCATTTACCATTCAGCCACCCAACTTTCCCAATCTGTGAATGGTAAACTCAGGCTTTCGGTTTTTTTGTCCAACCTAAATGATTAGACAGCTTTTTCTTGGCAAGCCTTCCATCCTGGATATAACTGAATCAACGACCCAAGAAATCTGAGAGAAGTACACCCATCCTGACACAGCAAGACTGGCAGACCTCCTGTTTAGGGAGCCAACACCAGTTTTAAAAGCAAAGAAACAACCAGCGGAACATTTGTGGTTGATGACCCACGTTTCTTCTTCAAGAGGAAAGGACTGTCTGTGTCCCTGTGAGTCTGCTGTTAAAAACTATAGAGATATTTTTATGAAATATTGCAACACATGAACATGAAATATTCAATATATTGATTTAATAATTGTTGCATCAATCGTCAAATTGAAATCTAGATTATAATAACACACCGTGGTTATCGATTTACGTTACAATTGTCATAATTCTTTCATTCATATTTCATCACAGAAATTGTATTTAAGTTTATAATTGAATCTTTTTTTTTAACGAGAGTACACATGTACGCAGCGATGTATAAAATGGAGTTTTTATGTTTCGATCAACACAAAGTTAGCCATTTTCAATCAACTACACGTATATCGTGTTTTGATCATCGTATTTTATACATGCATCTTTTTTTAAATGGTAAAAAAAATTGATAAATTGAAAAATAAAATCTATGATTGTATAAAATCTGATTTATATCTTCAAAGGCATTCAGCTAATTCTCTGCTTCACTGCTTACATGTATTTTTATTTCTTTTCGATATCGCTTGAATACTGGTTCCAGTAGCGATGTTCTAAAATCATCACTGACTGTAGCAGTTGCTTCTCTACCTAATCAAGTAGTCAAAATGCATTTGTATGGTTCATGGATTTTTTTTTTTTGAGGGGGGGGGGGGGGGGGGGGATGTTAGAATTAAAAATAGCTCAATATTTGGCAGTTCATAGTAAACTGATCCCGCAGTGAATATTCGCTTGGCCGCTACAATCACTGATAAGCATGACATCGACGAGGCTTAATGAGTACGGCAAATTAACTTTTTTACTCCGATAAATTAAATTCTCAAACATTTTTTTGAGGTAAAAGAAAAATAAATAAAGACGTTTGAAGTATTTGTAGTTAAAAAATATTTCCTATTTAGTGTAAATGGGTATTAAAATGAGTAAAATGCATCATTTTGCCCGAAGCAGTTAGGTGTTATGTAAACATTGCACGAGCCGTTGAGCCCATGACTGACGCCGCGTGCAGTCAACGCACTTGTTGTGGAGAGTCATCTGTTACTGAGTTAATTCGTAAGTAATTCTCTCTGTGAAACAGATTGAGTTCATAGCACAGGTTATTTTCAGGTACGCGGAATGATAATTTGCCATTACAACATTGCGAAACGCATGTTTGAGATCCGTCGACAGGAACCTGAAGAATAAAGTAAGAAATTCTTCATCACATCAGAGAATGAAATTACATGGTATGGTAAAAGTGTTGCATTCTTTACTTGATAAGGATGAGAAAACCCTTGTCGAAACCTCACCAGAAATAAACTTTGAAATAACTTTTATTCCACATAACTATGTTACAATGTATGTCTGTGGTAAACTGGTACATTCTACAAAGAAATAAAATGGGGTTTAACGTCCTACTGTTCTGCTCCAAACTGGGCTAATGAAGACGGGCATATGCCATACAGTGTGCCATGAGGGAAATTTTGCCCGGGCAGCAGCACTATGGCCTACTCTTATATCGTATTTTAACTGCCAAGGGATCTTTCCCATTGTGTAATACTAGAGTGTGAGTAAGTAGTACATGTACCAACCTTTAACAAAATGATCTATTTTCTCACAAATCTATTCTGACTGACTTGTTTTAACAGAGTGGACCAAATCTACCATCATTCACAAATCCAGATACGTAAACTTTGTCATAAAACTTGAAGCTTCAGTAGCAGTTCACAAAACAAGACAAACTTTCTCATAAAACTAAAAGTTATAGTATTCAAATTGATAAATCCAGAAAAACTTTTTCATAAAACTTTAAGCTGTAGTATCCGTTCACAAAACCAGACAAACTTTGGCATAACACTAAAAGTTGTAGTATCTGTTTACAAAACCAGACAAATTTTCACATAAAACTAGAAGCTATAGTATCTGTTCACCTGTCTGGAAATGTGTATGTATTTTTTTCCACAACAGGTAGAAATAATGTGAGCGAGTAAGATATTAGTTATTTTCATAACTGTCTTTTTGGGAGCGCTTCGCCTGCTTCGCCTGCTCCCACACAGTTATTGATCCCTTCTAAAGGCAACTAGTATGAAACTAACGCTTTTTCACATCTCGGTTCTAAGGCTATTTTAGAATCCTTACCGTCTATTTTTCACGGAGATTCCTCTTTGATCACCAAAAGTAATCATTTCCTGTCACATCTGACACAAATTTATAATAATCCAACACTATTTTCATGTAGAATTGTGCTCTAGAAAAAAGTACACACCTTTCATTCAAACCCGTGCGCCATTTTTAACTGACGTCTGCGCAGACCGGTTCATAGCCGCTCTCAGCCAGTATTCCAAATTTAGGAATGGAATTTTTACCGTAAACGAAAATTCGTGCTGTAAACCAATTAACAACGGACTAAACTTGCTATCTGATACCACTAAAGTTTTTTTTATTCAACATACATGTACAATAATTACATAAAATCTATAAAATTGAACAAACATATTATATAATTATCAGATAGTTAAATGATGTCAAGTAAAATAAAAAATGTACCCCAACCATTCAACACAGATGAAGAATTATTACATAAAACCTAGCTTTTTAATTTATTTTGTTAGTTTTTCTATTTATTTTCATTTTTTGCAGAAATTATTTAAATGTACATACAGTTTGAATCAATAAACTTATATAGCATCATTAGTGTTGTACAGAATATCTGGCATGGCAAATTATATCTTCAAAAACAATTTCTACATTATCATTTCATTCCTAAATTGTGGTACATTTTTATTTTACCTGATAAATATCATTTTATTACCTTGTATTACTTTATTAAGTTTATAAAAAAAACAAAACATTTCCAATACTTTTACATTCCTCTCTTATTTATTTACTGTATTTTTAAAATTTGTGGGTTTTTTTTGTTTTTTGTTTATTTATTCATTGAATACTTGAGATACATTTTTGATAAAATGTGTTTTTCTGTTTGATAGGTTTTATGTAATAATTCTTCATCTGTGTTGAATGGTTGGGGTACATTTTTTAATTTACTTGACATCATTTAACTATCTGATAATTATATAATATGTTTGTTCAATTTTATAGATTTTATGTAATTATTGTACATGTATGTTGAATAAAAAAAACTTTAGTGGTATCAGATAGCAAGTTTAGTCCGTTGTTAATTGGTTTACAGCACGAATTTTCGTTTACGGTAAAAATTCCATTCCTAAATTTGGAATACTGGCTGAGAGCGGCTATGAACCGGTCTGCGCAGACGTCAGTTAAAAATGGCGCACGGGTTTGAATGAAAGTTGTGTACTTTTTTCTAGAGCACAATTCTACATGAAAATAGTGTTGGATTATTATAAATTTGTGTCAGATGTGACAGGAAATGATTACTTTTGGTGATCAAAGAGGAATCTCCATGAAAAATAGACGGTAAGGATTCTAAAATAGCCTTAGAACCGAGATGTGAAAAAGCGTTAGTTTCATACTAGTTGCCTTTAGAAGGGATCAATAACTGTGTGGGAGCAGGCGAAGCAGGCGAAGCGCTCCCAAAAAGACAGTTATGAAAATAACTAGTAAGATATATGATCAAGTATATACCGGTAAGTAAAGGTGTATTTTAGGTTGTTATCACCAGGTAGTAGTAGTTTATTTTAGGTATTTAATCAAGCACATGTAATGTGTATATCTGTATGAGAGAAAGATAGAGATGGTATATAATCAGATATACATGTACATGTATGTAGGTGGTTTATATATGAAGTATATACTGGTATGTAAAGTGTGTATTATATTTGTAGTTTGTAGGTATATTATCAAGTATATGTGTATATCTCTATGTGCGATATGTCTACAAGTGATAAATTCCAGACAGGTTTTAATACACAAATATCTATATACTACTAAATATAAACCACATCTACTCTACACATAACACACTGAACACATACCAACCAATTCAGGTAGTTTTTTCAGGTAACATCATTTTTTCTGCCTCGTTTGCGAACATGGTTTTATTTTACTCTGTCTGCACATAATAGAGACAGGTTCAGATAATATATAGAGAGAGAGTCTAATGTCCACCTGACACAAACTGGGCATTTCGAGACTAATCACCCATCATTCAATTTTTACTTTAATAATTCACTTGTGCCTAAGGGTTTCTTACTCCAACGAGTTTTAAATAGACTTATTTCAATGACAGCCCTTATGATTTTGAATCCCTTACATACTGCCATATTGTTACATGATAATTTCTAAACAAAATGACATGGAGTTAAATGTCCTATTTTTACGAACCAACTGGGCTGGTGAAGACATTCATACGCCTTGCAGTTTGCTATGAGGAAAATTTCGCCCTGACAATGGCGCTATGGCCAACTCTTATTAATTTGTTTCATGTACATGTGAACACGTACAATGGACCTCTTCTTTTTTTTATTCCATCCCTACCACCACTGGATACTGTTTCTTATCAGGTACAGTTAATATTGTTAATTTCAGGCCTGCAAATTAACTCGACATGCTAACTATAAAACAGCTAATGGAATTCCAGGCAAGTTTCCTAGATTAAACCAAACCATACATCAAAAAACGTTTGTTTGTTTTACATTATTACCCACTGCCAAGGGTTACCGTAACTGTAATTAAGTCTTACTTGTCGACAGCATGAACAATAATCATAAATAAATAAATATACCATTAGCCAAATGATACAGACATAATAATACTAATAGGTCTCTACACGTGTTACTGATGCCAGATTTTATATTTCGGATTTGTTTACTCTCAAAGAAGGTTCCTCTGTTTGCTTCAATCAGCACTAAATAAATTCAACTGACCAAGATATAAGGGGAGAGGTAGGGAAATGAAATAGGGTTTAACGTCCTACTCTTTTGCACCTAACCTGGGCTAATGGAAGACGGGCATACGCCATACAGTGTGCTATGAGGGAAATTTTGCCCGGTCAGCGGCACTACGGCCTACTCTTATATCGAATTCCAACTGCCAAGGGATCTTTCAAGTGCACGCCAATGTGTACACGGGACCTCGGTTTTTCGTCCCATCCGAACGACTTGGCAGCTGTCCTTGTCAGGCCCTCCTTCTGCATCACTGACAAGGGGAAACCACGCAGGAAAATCGAGATGAACTTTCTCAGCCAATGCAGGGATCCCAAGAAATAAGGGGAGAGGGAGGGCAATGGGGTTTAACATCCATTTGACACAAATAGGTCATTTCAGGATGAACACATTGTTCAATTTTATTTCAATAATTGGTTTGTTCGTCAGCATCTTTTAACTTTTAGCAGTGGAAAGACACGGAGGAAAACCCCATGTGGTTGGACAGGCAACTGTACTACTAGTCACATACAATCAGAGAATCGAAACCATACCACTTGAATCAATGACAGACCTTACGATCCAACGCATACGCATTAACGATTCAATCACACGCATCCACCCCTTCCCCCTAGGGTGACATCACTGACAATGTAATTTGACAAGAATTCTTGAGTCTTTATATCAAGCAATAACCATTCCTGTATATTACTATTAGGATACATGTATCACCCTACATGTAGTTGAGTCAATACACATGTTCCTGGAATAATTTCTTCAACCCTGAGTGAGTGAATACCTGTTACAAATTCTGTAACGCCCCAGAGGGAAAGCATACATATACTCAATTCTCTAACGAACCCGGGGGTGTAAATACCTGAAATATATTCTGTAACGTCCCCCAGAGGGAAAGCATACATGAGCAAAATTCTCTAACGACCTTGGGAGAGTAAATACCTGAAGTATATTCTATCAACATCTCTTAGTGAATAAATACCTGGCGAACCAAATACATGTACCTGTAATAATAAATTCTCGAACAACCCTGAGTGAGTAAATACCCGAAAATAAATTCTATAACAACACTGGGCAGTGGGGCAAAGCATACCTGAGCTAAATTCTCGAACGACCCCGAGTGAGTGAATACCTGTAATAAATTCTAAACATGTATATATTTCAGCACTTGATTTGATCCACGAACAATGTCAATGACCACTACCTACCAGTCTCTCGGCACCCGATCTCAAGAGTTCTCAAAGCATTCTCAGAATTCAGTTAAGAATTTACTCAACTTTCAATCACTGTTTATGAGAAACATCTTTGATCCAGAAACACAAAACTTTACACATTGATGCATTTGATACATTAAAACAACGAAAGTTTTGTAAGGAACTATAGTTCAATTAAAATAAAGCGAACAATTTTGAGTAAATTCTTAAGTTAAGTCTGAGAATGCTTTGTGAACTGAGGGCCAGATCTCTGAGTGTAGAGAATTTGGTATTCGGACCAGGTGGTTTAAGTTTATCTGGCACTGTGCTATTAATACCAGTAGATCTTCACACCTAACGAAAACTGTTACACAGTGCCGGGAACTCTGTGATATTTAAACCACATTTAGCGTGAAATAAATCCTTTTATCTTCCATTCAACAACTGTGTAACTATTTACAGAATTTAAGAGAATACAAAATGGCTGTTGCAAATCTCCCTTTCAAGTCTGTTTACAACTTTGATGTAAAAACAGTGCATGTTTAATTGTGGTGATAAAATTAGAAAAAAATATTTTACTCCGATATAAATACTAGAATGTATTTTATCTTCCCACAGAACAATGTATACATGTAACTATTTACAGAATACAAATAAATATGGTCGTCTGAAATCTCCCCTTTCAAGTTAACATTTTCGATGAGTGAGAGAAATGGTGTTTGACATCCACTCGGCACCAACTAGGTCATTTTGGGACTGACATATGACTCAATTTTATTTCAATAATTCACTTGCGTGTAGGGGTGTTTAGCAGTGGGAGGATATCGGAGGACCCGGAGAAAGCCCACGAGGTTGAGAAGGCGCCCCTATCTCCATGCCACATACGCTCACACCAGGGCTCGAAACCACAGCCGCAAGCCAGAGGTGACCGGCCAGCTAGAGGTCGAAGCGCGGCACTCTAGACCACTAGGCCATCCCACCCGCCCCCACTTTTAAACAGCTTAAAGGTATTTGTAGTAGAAGTGGGGGTTCAACATCCTACAGTTTTGCAGGTAGATGCCTTATTTCCTGGCATGAAAAAATAATGACAAATAACATTGAGAAAATAACTCTTCAAAACATCACTCAAATACATAACTAGTTGTTTTTCTATAAGCATGTGATATAGTTTATTGCTCTATCCCGTTACTAAATGTCTATTAAAGACTATAACAAATAGATTATTATCTCAGATTTGATGAAATGAAAATTACTGTAGCATACCACATTATAACATTGTAACTAACATACTTTTATCTCGGATTAGATAAAATTTATCTCATTAAAATCAACTGGTTTATATCTAGACCACACTGACCTAAATAGAAGTTACCCAAATATGGTACTACTACTATTACTACTGAATTTTAACATCTGCTACTAACTCATGTGATGTAGCTTGACAACTACCACTACCACTTTTACTACTGGGGTTAACTTCTGCTTCTAACTCATGTAATATACATGTAGCTTGACAACTCCCACTCCTATTTTACCAATGCAGTTTAACATTTACAGGTACTTCTAAATTTGTGTGAAATTGTGACACCAACACAAAGTCAAAGAGGTTATAAAAACTATTATTCTTTCTAATAAATGAATAAAAGCTTTCTCACACTGAACTATCATATTGTCACCTTTCTTCTATAAACAGGGTCGGATTTTCGATCCCTGTATTAGTCGAGAAAGTTAATCCAGATTTTCCGGCGTGGTTTCCCCTTTTCAGTGATACAGGACAGAGGGCCAGACAAGGAAAGCTGTCTTGTCGTTCGGATGGGACAAAAAAAACAGGTCCTTAGTGTACACATTGGCGTGCACATAAAAGATCCCTAAGCAGTTGGAATTCAATGTAAGAGTAGGCCATAGTGCCTTTGCCCGTGCAAAATGTCCCTCAAAGCACACTGTATGCCAAATGCCTGTCTTCATTAACCCAGGTTAGGAGCAGAACTGTAGGACGTTAAACCCCATTTCATTTCATTTCATTACAGATATAGGATATAATCAACACACAGGTGTAATTACATGTATTATAGGTGTTATAATTATCATATTGATTAATTAATTATCTTTCTACCTGTAACAAACATACAATAACTAGTATTTAAAACATAATCTACTTTATATAACGATAATAAATACCGTAATATCTTTTTTACCTCTTTAACCGTCCAATTGAAACCATGGGTTCCTTAACCCTTTAACCGTCCGATTGTTTTGGGGTTTCGACTAGGAAAAGAATATTAAGAATATATCCTATCACTCTTTACATTTGAGAATAAATCATACAAATGTATATATTTTCAGTGGTATAAAATCTCTAAAACAAATATCAATCCAAGAATGATTCAATTATTTCCAGTATTTACAAAGCCATTATCAATCAGTCGTCTGTTCCGAACGTTTAATAGTTTGACCGTATCTGTAATGGTCAGTGTTGTGTACAAATCATTATCTTTGATACTGAACACACAAGATGGTGGAAGTCAACATTGTCAATAGGATATACCCTTGTGTTTGTTGGTCAGACATTACAAGTATCATCGAAGGAACAAACATAGATGGGGTCAATAGATGTGGTTACGGTGGCTAAGTGGATAAGGCGCTGGTTCTCTAGTCTGGAGGTTGGGTGTTCAATCCCTGCATTGGCCGAGAAAATTCATCTTGATTTTCCGGCGTGATTTCCCCTTGTCAGTGATGCAAAAGGAGGGCCTGACAAGGACAGCTGCCTAGTCGTTCGGATGGGACGAAAAACCAAGGTCCCATGTACACATTGGAGTGCACGTAAAAGATCCCTTGGCAGTTGGAATTCGATATAAGAGTAGGCCGAAGCGCCACTGCCCGGCCAAAATTGCCCTCATAGCACACTGTATGGCGTATGCCCGTCTTCCTTTAGCCCAGGTTAGGTGCAAAAGAGTAGGACGTTAAACCCCATTTCATTTCATTTCACAAACATGCAGACGAACCAACCTAGGTAAATAGAGTGTCATAAAATGATTTCAATTTTATTATGACAAAGAGAAGATGACCTGACCTCTCTTTGCTATATCAACACAATATTTTACAGAGAAATTTTTAGATATACAAGACCTTTTTTTTTGATGTTTTTACCCAATTTTATTATGACAAAAGGAGGAAAATAACCCAACCACTCATCTCACAACAGCCAGTTTTATTATGACAAAGGGAGAAGATGACCCAATCTCTCACCCCACAACAACAAATTTTAAAACCATATTTTAAGGTGACATTTTGATACACAAGAGCTTTTTTTTATGTTTTTACCTATTTTCTAAACTTTATATTCCATTTTATATGTAAAAATATCAATGAAATCAACCTGCATGGGTACAACATTATGTGAAAGTTGTGCAAAATAAATTGACCATCATGTTTAATAAAGACTGTGTACATGTGTAAAAAAAGCATATTAACATTCCAGCTATCGAGTTTAATTCAATAAATTACTGACAAATTTGTATTCATATCACATTTGTAGATATAAGCGCAACATCAATCAACAAGTACGATAGTAGGATGGACCAGAATTGTTCAATGATCAAGCATACCAATTTCAAGTCTATCAGAGCTGAATTGACGGGGCCTTAGGCTTTTTCAAAGCGTGTCACCCCAAGAACAAGAAGAACAACTAAAAGCACAAGAACAACAAGATGCACAATAACAAGAAGCACAAGAACAATATGAGTAGCAGTTAGTGACCAGTTCCTTGCCAAAAAATTATTTTTTTCTACCAAAGGGGAAAATACCTCTAAAGTATCGTCAACACTACTGAGACTACATGTAATACAGTTATTTTATCTTTTGTATGGTCAACTGTACAATTTCAGGGGGAGAGAATTTCAGCTTACTAATCTTATAATTCCAATTTCAAGGATTCTGTTACATACACACCAAAGTTGAAATAGAGCGACCTTGTTCTTTTTTTTGTGCATTCCTAATTACAAGGCCAACACTTTACTTATCAGTCCTATTAGCGCTACCCCTTTAAAGTGTGAACTTGGCTTAACGGCTTTTATAGAAAGAATTGTTGCAGTCAATTAACATGAATACAACATATCCTACCTGAATAAATCCTCGATTTACACCTGAAACAATAATCCCATTACAAAGCTGCACTAATTCCACGTCTGTTCATGCCGCTAGCAGACGACTTAATGCTATTAAACTCTGTCACTCCGTGTAGTATTTGAGACAGTAATTGTCAGTCAAGATTTATTGAATGTTCCGACAAAATCAATAAAACAAAAAAAAAATCCAGTCTGCTCTCGTTACTGGATCAATTAGAATACCTGAAATATCTCATTTTAACAATTATACTCCACGACAATCAGACGCTCTGCATAATCTATAAAACATTCATAGTACTATGCAAATAAAAAAAACTTCAATTAACAGCTTTTTATGATTGCCTGTTAATAGAGAGAGAGAGAGAGAGAGAGAGAGAGAGAGAGAGAGAGAGAGAGAGAGACAGAGAGATGTGTTTATTGTCCCCTCACACAAACTAGGTCATTTTGGGACTAACACATTTCAATAATTCACTTGTGTGTACAGTGTAGAGGTCTTTTAGCGGTAGAAGGAAACTGGAGGACCCAGAGAAAACCCACAAAGGTTGAACAAGCGACCCTATTCCTTGTTACATGCAACTGCCACTGGGGAATCGAAACCATGCCAGTTGACTCAATGACTGACTTTATGACATAGTGAGCACATGCTAACCATTCAGCCATCCAATCCCTCATGCCTGTCAATTGAGTTGCAGGTAAACACAGGAGTATTAATGTACTTAAACAAAAGGATTCTTGCAAATTTTCTGCTTGTTTTTAAAAATTGTAAAATGAGCTACACGTACAAATTTAATTTACCATCTTGCCTACATGGTCTTTGTTCATCTACCTCATATTGTGTTCTACACACAAACTTTGTTGACAACTTAGTTTAAACAATATTTTATTCGTTTGAAAAGGATTGAACAACAGGCAAAGCCTATATAAGTTCTTTCCCGGGGATACAGAAAGTAATAAACAGTAAATATAAACATATACATGTACATAAAAATAAGATTGAATATACATGTAATAAATTGTAAAACCGAACATAAACTTTGTTGACAACTTGCGTACATTGCCTTATAAATTGAGACAAAATACAGCTTTACATAGAAACTTTAGGCTTTAAATTTATTATGTCAAGGGAATTTGTGCACATTGTCTATTAGCAATGTCCAACACATTGTAGGCCAACCCATAATTATGTCCAACCATACAGTCACTGGTAAACATCTTGTGGACATTATCTCACTAACAATGATGTATCTCCACACAGAAACTTAAGAATATCACTGAATAGCAAGACTATCCATTAAAACGAGACGAGGGGATTCTGCACATTGTCACTAGCAATGTCCAGTACATAAACACACAGCTTTAGAAGCAAACAATTCTCTTATCAATGAACTCCCAACAACAATTACATGATGCACACAACATAGGACATGGTTAGAAAAATGCTTTTAAGGAAAATAAACTTTAAGAGTGTCAATGACTCTATTCACCAAGATAAAGGGACTTTTACACATTGTCTAGGCCTACTAGTGCTACAGCTATCTAATACATAAACCTATAAATGTGTCCTACCATTAAAACTCACAGGAGATTATTGCACATTGTCTACACTACGCTATGAATGCTTCAGTGGACATGAGAATTCTCTTGACAATTAGTTCCAAAAACAAAACCACGTTTATATACTCTCGAATATACAATATGGTTTGAAAAATACAAATAATTTTAACTCACACAATGAAATTAAGACTATGGGACAATTTTACATTGTCTACTAGAGATGTCCACCAGGTAAACAAACAGCTATAAATGCTTCAGTGGAGAAGAGAAGTCTCTTGTATCAATTAGCTCCTACAACTACTACTACACAAATGGACAGTTGACCGGGTCACTTGAAACCACGGGTCTTCGTCAGAGCCATTCTTTACGACCAATTATCAACGGACGCAGGTAAACAGCCGAGTTCACTTGAAGTTGATCCCGGAATAAAAGGGGTTTTGGTTTCTGTCTTTAATGAGAGAAGGAGAAGCTTTGCCATCATTTCTGATATCATTATTAATTAAATAATTATTGATTAAATCGAAAAGTATGGAACCGTATTAATGACTAACTTTATAATTTAATAATGATTTAATGAAGCGCCTATCTTGAGTTAAAAGGCTCGTGACTCATAATGTCCTGTGTCAAACTACCTGAGATTGTGATTTTCTCATACATAGGACAGAAAAAGCCAATTTCCTTAAATTCAATGGACCATGATCAAAATATTCTATATTTCTACATCAGTGGACATTCAGCAATTTCTTGTCTTTAAGTTATTAACTGTGATTTTCCGGACAGCTGAGGAAGTTGGAATTCGATATAAGAATAGGCCATAACGTGGGGGCCCGGGCAATAATTTTTCCCTCATAGTACACTGTATGGCATAGGCCAACCTTCATTAGCCAAGTTTAGGAGCAGAACATTAGGATGTTACATGTAAATTCCATTCCATTTCATACGAATCTCAACCTCTGCACATTATTTAAATAAGTCACCGCCCTACTTCTGTTTTCAAAGGTTTAAGAACAGGTCAAGTCAAAGGTTATTGGAATGTATGTACCAGTACTATTTTACGATATCTGCCAAATCATAAAATATATTATAACATTCCATAATATAAACAAGCTAGTTCTACCTATAGGTGTTCAATCAAACCCAAGGACAGTGTCCTGCCAATCAACAATAAACTGTTTTACAAGGGTTTTACTAAGGGTTAAAGGTTAACGACTGCACTATTGGTATTTAATCATATCTTCACACATTCTGCCAAATTATAAATGTACCTATTATATAATATACTATACAAGTATTATCTGATTAACAGCTTATTTATGTTTTATAATCTCAGTTGACCAGGGTCATGTATTATTTTATCTTAATGTATTACTATCCTGGCACCATATTACATGGAGAGATGCAAATAGTAATTGTAGGCCAGTTGGAGATATTCAGGAATTATCAGGAGTCCACAATGGCTGCTTTATATAAATGGGTATTTTGGGGAATCCTGACCCTAACCCTTTTTAGGGGTTAAAAACTACATTGGATCCAATACAGATTTGACTTCCATACTTGGTTTTATTTACTAATATGTTGGGCACAAGTTCCAAATATCAGGCCCCAGTTTCACAAAACTTTCTCAGACTTAAGATAAGATTTTACTCAAAATTGTTCATCTTGTTTCAATTAAAATGTAGCATTCTAAAAAATCAAATTAAAGAACAAATGAAAAATGAATGATTATTTTCTAACCTGTTGATTTTAGATCCCCCGTTGATTCCCAACCTTGGTTACTTTTAAACTGCACTCCCTCGTGTCCTACGTAAGTGTCCTGTTCCCTAGGAAAATACATGAACTACCTCGTAAAATATAATACTTTACTTGTACAAATACATTTTTATGTGCTTTTTTCTCTCAATGTCGTTTTTTTTATTTGGTAAATGAATGATCGATCGTTTACATGTCTGATAGAGGATGAATCAATGACATTTGATGGCTATGATCTATTATATTATGGTGATATGAAGATGGCAGATAAAAAATATACTACAACAATGTTTAACTTTAAGTACACGGTAATCATTCAGGTGTAACATTTACCGGATAAAACAATCATTGAGGTGATAGATATATTACAATACAGGTGTAGAATACAGGTATACACTTAGATATATACCTGAGGTGATAGATATATGTATATCACAATAGAGTGGTAGTCTGTGTTTATGTGGTTTACTACTGAGAGAGAGGGCGAGAGAGAGAGAGAAATGGGGTTTAACATCCACTCGACACAAACTAGGTCATTTCCGGACTAACACATGGTTTAATTTTATTTCAATAATTCGCTAGCGCATAGGGGTCTTTAGAAGTGGGAGGAAACCGGGGAAAAAACCCACGAGGTTGGACATGCGACCCTACTCCTTGTCACGTACAAAGACAGGCTTTATGATACAGTACGCACGTGCTAACCATTTGACTATCCAAGAGCTGCGGACACCACAGTTATACAGACGACCCTAATTCTCGTCACTATTATCCAACCTTCTGGGTTTTCTCTGGTTTCCTCCCACTACTAAAAATTCCCCTACACGCAAGTGAATTTTTAAAATAAATTTGAACCATGCGTTAATCCCAAAATGACAAAGTTTTTGTGTCAAGTGAGCATTAAACCCAATCTCACTCTCTCTCTCTCTCTATAACTCTTCTCTGAGTGTCTCTCTTAGTAGCCAATTGCTTGTACCGGACAATGTTACATACTCACCTGTCACACCTGTGTGGTGTCCTCCCACTACTACATGCACATGTAAACACCACTGTACTAGACTCTCTATTCCACTCGTACCTGATGCAACACCAGAAAAGGTTGAAGGACGGGAGCTCAATAACCCTACATGTATTTAATAACTAATAGTGAACACTACATTGACTGCACACACATGCTCTCACTTTTCCACTCCCTCCAAGTGATCTCGTACCAGACAAGGATAAAGGTAGTCTATTTAATATCGAATAGTGGACACCTCACTTTTCCACTCTCTCTCTCCCTGATCTTCTGAAACACCTACCGCCCTGCAATCTACATGTCATTGTCACCTGACAGTGAACCATATGGGCAAGAATACGCATGATGATAAATAGAGAAAAGAACAATGACCACATGCAAAACCTGACACAATGGATATCAACTTTAAACCATCACTAATTAGTCATTTTGTTTTACAATGTGCACTTCTCACGCTGGCCGACAAAAGTTCACCTGATAATACAGTGTATGATGCTCAGACTTGAAAGTCTTTTAATGTAATGAAATTGGCATCAAAGCTGCAGGAATAATAGATCTTCGGCACCATGTCTGCAGGTATAATACATGTTCGACTGTGTTAATGCAGTGACCAGCTGTCCGCCTGCCATTAGCGTTGATATATTACAACAATACGACAATGAGCTCCTGATATTCAGCAATTCATCAACTACTTGTATACATGTATGTAGGCCTACTTTATGTTCTATTCTCTATTCAAACACAACTTAAGGCTCATGAATATCAACAAACTGCCTAATAAATATAATACTTGTAAATGCAGCCCTCATTCTGCACACAGAGATTCAGCTACTCTGAACTTCAAGAACAGATCTCTGCCCACAAATGGCCGCAATATTCAAAAATTAGTATCCTGTTTAAATGCTGTTCTACTCTTTTTCACATCTGTCATACTAATACACACTAAAAGATTTAATATTCTTTTTCAATTCCAAGGAAGCAGAATAAATCCTCAACAAAACATTCGAAGTATACTAAAATTGTCAATTTAGGACTCAAAATGTCTGTCAACTAGCTTAGTGTCTATTCTCAAGTGGAGCTAACTGCAGAAAGACAGCATAAGTCTAGTATGTGCAGCACTGACCTGATACTACCAAAGACAATGTAGTCAGTCACAAATTCAGGCTTTCTCATGTACAAAATTTTTTTATTTTTTTTTGGGGGGGGGGGGGGATTAATGAAATAAACTTGAACCATACATACATTAGTCCTGAAATGACCTAGTTTGTGTTAAGGGGACATTAAACCCCATCTTTCGCACCCGTCTGTCATTTTGTTTAGTATAGATCTGTTTATTTCATTTCAATTCTGTTCAAAAATATAGAATTACAGAGAACACTTAGGCCAACTTGATTCAATTTTTCTTCCTTCACAGTCATGATCAATAAATAGTCTTGTGAACAATCTTTTGCTTAATATTTCAAAAATTAAAAAGCCGGAATTACAAACTTTCGTGAAGAGCAATATCATATCCAAGTACCATTTCTTTCTGTCGTTTTTTTTCTTACATATGTAACATAATAGGAAACAAAAAAAGGTGTTCTCAAACAACAAATATTTCAAACGGGTTTGGCCTTAATGCAGAGAAGCAACTATTTAACTTAGTAAATGGTACTTCTGTGAAGTGTTTTGTGCTTGATTTATCGAATACTTCAAATACGAAACCATGTAGCTGTATCTTTCATTAATTCATCAATTATTTACTTTAGTTTTAGAATTGTTTTGCTAGCCTAAATTTTTAATGCAACTTTCTAATAATTCTATAAGAAAAATCCTAAAGTATTTATGCACATTGTTACTTCACCTTTGTAACAAATTCCAAAATTATACTAATTTAAAGGGACAATACCACACTAATCCACTTCATTTGGTGTCATGTTGTCTGGCACAGGGCCCATCTTATCACTGGGAACATGTATAAAGGTAGTTGCCCGGGAACCCGTAAGAATATGTAGCAGTGGGAGGAAACAGGAAAACCCGAAGAAAACCCATGAGGTTCGATTAACCTACATGTAACCTACATATTAATAATTCATTTCCTTATGGAAAACTGTGAATGCCTCTTTAAATTCTACCTTTACGCCTGAAGCAGAACGTAATCATATTGCTACTCAAAAAACCAATTTAAAAAATGGATTAAATCTTTCCTTGCATCTGGTTATGATGTTTGCTAACAAACTAAATACGACAATATTACATCAATTGGTTTTTTCGCGACAGAAAAAAAAAATCAATACGGATCTTGAACAAAGTTCAATGCATCGTCAAGCAATGATTAGGTGGAGGTATTAATAATAAGACTTGACGATTGAGTTAACAATGGCAGGTGTTAAGATCAATATTTTATAATAGTGTAATATTCGTACCATCTTCTCGTTCAAGATAACAAAGTGGCTCGGTTCCTTAAGCTCGAGAAATCCGATTGGCGGTGTATCTCTATATGGTTCTGTTTGCCACAGTAGTCAACCAAATAATTAGGAAATGAAATGAAACGATGTTTAACCTTCTATTGTTCTGCTCCAGACTCGGCTATTAAACGGGCATACGCCATACAGTATATATGAGGGAAGTTTTGCCTGGAAGTGGACAGCAGCACCATGGCCTATCGAATTCTAACTGCCAAGGGATCTTTTACATGCACGCTAATGAAATAATTAGGATAATAAAGCATGTGGGTACAATTGGATATGAAATGAAATGGGGTTTAACATCCTACTTTTCTGCTCAGACGGGACTAATGAAGACGGGCATATGCCATACAGTGCCCTATGGAGGGAATTTTGCCCCGACAGCAGCACTATGGCCTACTCTTTTTAAATTCAAATGCCAAGGATTATTTTATGTGGACACCAATATGTTCACAGAATCCTTATGTTTGTGCCATCTGAAAAACTATACATGTACAGAACACCAGGATTGGGCCCAGGACCTAATTAAATACCTAAATGTTGTACCTTACTCCCTGAGCCCCTGTAGCAGCCCCTTTGTTTCAGCGTCATTTTAATTCTTTCATCTATTCCATGCTATCAATGTTCATTCATTTTTACTCCACGATAAAATTAATCAATCAGGAATTCACCGTATCAATAATCAGAGCTTTGACAATTACTCTTTTATTGCATGACTCGAAAAAAATGAAGGCAATTTATCAATAAAACGCTTAACAATTCGAGTCTCACAGTCTTGCGTTACCAGACAATACACGGAATCGGCAGTCAGCACATTGTTATACTATTGATTACAGAATATAGGCCAATGATAAAAATAAATATCGATGACATAGCAAATACCTTAGGAATGAGTCACCGTGTAAAAAATACAGGGTAATTTAGATCGATTATAAACCACATCTAATCAAAGATCAATTAGAAAAAACGTTTTAATGAAACCTTTTTTTTTCTGATGAATCAAACAAAGAATTCAGAGATAAAATGTGGTTAAATAGGGATAATGAAGATAGGCACAAGGCCACACGCCATGCAGTGTGCTACATGTACATATGTATGATGGAAATTTTGTCCAGGCATTTGTGCGCCTGTCTACATAACACTGAATTCCAACTGTAAAGGGATATTTTAAGGGCACGCGAACCAATGACTCAATGAAAAACCTTATGATAATACATGTACGTGCACACACTAATTATTCGGCCATACAACGAGCTACTGTCAAACTCGCTGTCAGACTGATGACAAAAAAATAGTCCACACATTTCTCATAACATATATTCCTGACATAGTAATCAAATTAATGGTGAAAATAATTTTCAGTGTCAGTCATTTAATTATTTAAATGATTAGGAACAAAAACTGAAAAAAATCAATAATCTATTCTCATGTTGGACATTGAAAACCTGATACCAAGTATCTAGAAGAATAATGGTTATAATTCTAAGATGGACGCCACCCTTGTAAATAAGGGCGCCCTGTAAAAAATACACTGCACGGTACCTGTCACAGAGAATGTGACTTCGTCAGTCACCGTAACTCTGGTGCCTGTTTTTTGTCTTGTACAGATTTATCCCTTTCTGTTTTTTTCATTCATATTTTAATTGTCCGGCTTAATTAAAATCAATAATTTTTTATGGCACTTTCACTTCTGCTCCTCTCGATGCACCTCAACTTTACTTCACAGGAGTCGACATTAGAGACTCAAGCAAATTAGCTAAATCACACTCCTAAATATTGAGATTAATAAACTATTTTCACTGATGATTATTCTGACACTACCATATTCACTAAATATTAAACAAGACTAAAGCATAAATACAATTTGGCTTGACTTAATTCAAGATGTAAAATTACTCTTGCAATGTAATTAAGAAGAGGTTTTTTTTTCAGGACTTTTTTCTCAATTTTTATGGCTCCTGTACAATTTTATAAACATGAAGGACTGCAGCGTTTGATTGTCAGGTTGGAAGGTTATCTGGGATCCACGCATTAAAGAAATACCATAACCAATGTCTATTGAAAATGAATGAATGTTATTATCGCATGTAAGTGTCAATATTGTCTAGATAAAAATAGTTCAAAGAAGATGATGGTATAGAAAACAGATGGTTTGATTGTCATCTCACTTTCATTGGTGGTCGGTATAAAAAAAATACTATCGATTTAGCATTCTTTTGAAGGGGGACATCAATTAATAAAACAGAAGATCCATGTTCACAAAACTGACTCTTCCAGATATATTTCATTCACAGGTGAGAAAAGCGCATGTTTTGTTTGAACGGTAATAAAAATATTATCAGTATCATCATGTCCAATGTGCCGTTGCTTTCTGGGATGTCAATTTAATGAGGACAATGTCCATGTTCGCAAGACTGACTCATTCTAATCATTGTCCTCTTTATATTGACATCCCAGAAAGCAACAGTACACTGGACATGATGATACTGATAATATTTTTATTACCGTTAAAACAAAACAGGTGCTTTTCTCACCTATAAACATGGATACAATCTATCTCAACAAGGTGTAGGGATATTATCGATGTAAATAGTCTATAAATATTTACACATCTTTACGTCCAATACAACCAACAGACAGTCAATGTACATGATAAATAAACAGACATCAAAATGATTTTATACGATGTGTGGTGATAATTACATGCACTCGAGAGTGTGAATGAAATAAATCAATCATACATGAATTATTGAATGAAATTGGGCGTAATATTCTACTTTTCTGCCATGACTGGGCTAATGAATACAACATGTACATGTAAAGTAGAGTAAAATGCCATGTACAAAGACTAGATAGACAAACCTGGAAATAAGACATGTCACAAAACCTCTGGGGCCAGTCATTACATGTATGTCCGGCACTGATTTGCCATTTTTATTGATATTATTAATACATGTCCAGCACTAAGTAGTGAAAAATGTCAGGTACTATTCAGTTACCGGTATCTGGCTAAAAAAATATCATAGCCCCCCACCCCTTCTATATGGGTGTTTTTCACAAAATTGAGTCAAAACAGTCAACACAATATTTTGTCACATTTAATGATCTGATGGTAATAAATTTTACACAGAATATGCGAAATATAGTTAGGTGTGGAGGGCACACACTATTTTCTTTCTACAACCAATATATAATTTACTTCGGTGGAAAAAACAGCCTTAAATGTCCCTACCGACATGGTAAAATTTTTATATAGAGAGAGAAAAATCATCTTTTCAACATTAAATATGACATTCAAGTCAATAAATATTTAAATGGTTTAAAACATATAGCACAGAGCTTTAATATCAAACACACAATATGTCTAGTTTAACCAAAGGTAAATTTTTATGTGGCATCAATTTTTGAACCTAAAATTTGAAATTCAGTGTCTTTACCGTATAACAATTTTTTTAAGGGAGATAATTCACTAGGCCTTTAGATATAGAGGGCACTTTTTGAACTTCAAAGTGCCAGTTTGTTTTGCATGACCTTCTAGCATAAAGCCTTAGCCAGAAGATGTAATGAAATGACAGAACATGAATTTTGAAGTTCTGAAAGCTGAATGTCGCACTTTTCGAGTGTCTTTACCGACATTACAATAATTGTCAAACTTTGTCATTAATAAGCATAAATTATTGAGAATATACAGAAAATACATCACTCAACCCAGGGCTTAGACCATATATATGTGTACTTATAACTATGACATCCAAGCACTAAACTATGTCTTTACCGCCATAACATTCTGTCTTTACCGTATACAAATTGGCATTACGGTAAAGACTTGTGTTTGAAGAATGACATATTTAAGTGAAATTTAGACTTATTGTTGATGTTATTTGTGGCTAATGACACATATAATAACTAAAAGACTTTACTGCCTGAATTAGTTACCGATATTAATCATGTAATTGCTACACACATGCTTTCATAGAGTCCCCATGCTATAGGCCTTATTGTCTTGAATTAAAGAAGTTGGTGACAAAGTGTATCAGGACTGTCAGTAGTGAGACCAGGCATGGTTCTTCTGCTATTTGGGCTCATTTAGATCCAGTATTAATAATTATGAAATGTCAAAATGTTTACGAAACAAATCTGAATACAATCGGCTTTAATATAAAAAATATATCAATAAATGAAAAGTAATAGTGGAAATAGAACAAAATCAAACTACAGTATTTTTAAACATACATTGTGCAAGAGCTAAATCTGCCTGTTGCAGGTCTTTCTTCAGGCCTGAAATCTTATCTAAATTATTAATTAGACATTAATTAACTGTTCCAGACCAAAATCAACTCTCGATGGCGTCAGATTTCTCTGATATTAAATTGATGAGAACGGTTCATCCATATTTTGATTTAATCTAAAAATTGAAGGAGCGAGACTTAGCTTCAAACAACCAGTACGGTGCTTGAAATTATTGCACGTCTTCAAAGGCTAATATCTTTGCTCGCAATAGAGTAATTTGAATGAAATTTTCAAATTATTCATTTTACATTATCTACTTTTGATCTATTATAGCAAGAATGGTTAGCTCTTTATCTAAATCTTACATAATGTATCTTTAAGAAATAAATTTTATAAGTTAGCACATTTACATGTGTAAATAAATCCAGTTTTCCATATCTAAATAAGAATGTTAGCATACACATTACTAGGTTAAAAGTTAAAAATTATGTCATGTATTTCGCCTTATACATGTATTTTCTTTGATGCAAGTTTATAGAACATTGAAAACATTGAAAGAGAGATGTGGTATCTTTGCTTTTTAGATGATTTTAGATTGTTTGTTCTCCGATTGTAAGTGGAGAGCATATAGGCTTACGTACATAATAATATAATACACGTATATACATATATTATGAAACATGTGCAGTAAATAAGGTGCTGGCTCACTCAGGGTCGGAATAGGTTTGCATATGGCCCATGGCTTAAGATGTCACTAGGGCCCTTGGCACTCACAGTAACAACTCTGTCACACTTGACTTATACAAAATGCAATTTGTATGCCAGTATGTCCTCCTGGTTGCCTTTACCATAGCTGTGAAACGTTTATGTACCACTTGTTAAACTCTGATGTAACATATAAGAATTATCTATGTTAAAGTGGGAATTTCATATTTTCTAAGAAAGTCAAAACATAATTATTTCTATGTCTTTTGCTCAAAAGGTTGTCAACTCACTATTATACGATCATGGACATCATTTCCCAGGCATTAAAATCAGTCACACAGGAAATAACACAATTACCTCCCTTGTTTTTCCATTTACCCCCATGGAATGGCTATCTTTAAACGTTTGAATTTGAAGTTGAAAATGATATTTTTGCCAATTTCTGCACAGGCAAAAGAGAATTATAGGATTATTCTTTAACAAGGTAGGACTGTATAGAGATACAATCTATTTTAGGGCTTTATTTTAATACATTTTAAAAATATAACTTGAAAATATGAAATTGCAACTTTAATGTTACCAAATTTATTTTAAATTAGGGGGCACTTATAGGGAAATGAAATGAAACGGGGATTAACGTCCTAGTTTTTTTGCACCAACCGGGCTAATTAAGATGAACACACACTTTGCAGTGTGCTATGAGGACTTTGTTGCCCTGACAGCGGCACAACAACATACTCTTATTACCAATTCTGTCTAGTATTCTTTTACATGCCCGCCAAAATGTACACAGAACCTCTGTATTTAACTCTATTCCTTACCAGGGACCCTGTCCTGCACCAATAACAAGAGACAATCATGCTAAAAGATCAGGAGGAACCTTCTCAGTCAGCACTGGTAATAAATCCAAGATATCCTTGTTAGTATGCATGTGCCTTAACCACTGAGTCACAGCTGCTTGCTACCGAACATGAGGTCTGATGTTCAATCCTGGTGTTGACGTATCAACTTCAACAGGATTGTCTATTACCCTGCCCCAATACACTATCCTACCCTACCCATTGTCAGTAGCACAGGACAGAGGACCTGAAAGGAACAGCGTCTAGTAATTCAGATAATCAAATCCATGTGTGCACGTAAAACAAGAACCTCTGGCAGTTGGAATTTGATGAAGAGTCAATGCGTGATGTGTGCCCGTCTTCATTAGCCTGATCGGTTAAGAAAAGTAAAACATTAACTCTATTTTATTTCATTATGAGAAATCTATGTGAATCTGCCAGTTGTAATTTATCCCATGTAGTCAATGTATTCTCGTATGTCTTTACCGTAATGTCTTTACCGTAATGTGGATTACGGTAAAGACTAATTAGGATTTATATAAAGTGGATTTATTCATTAACATATTGGCTTCTTGCATTCAAAATTGAGATACAACATCTGCATTGAACAGAGCTTCATTTAAAACCAAGGAAATTAAAATCATTTAAAAATTTTTTTCGCATTTTGTCTTTACCGTAATTTCATCTTTTTGTGAAAAATGCCCATATACATGTATTTCTGGCGGAAACCATGCTTCTATTACGAACAGAAAAACAATTTCCAGTTCCACAGCATAGATGTACAGGTCATCTAAATCCTAATTCCATGGCCTGGTCAAGTTTTATGAGAACAGGAAACCAGAGATCTAACCTGGTAAATGGCATGTCATAAAGACAAGAAAATAAACAGGTGAAATAATTACAGAGATCAGAGGAATTCTTCGTGGGTGATCCTAGAAAAACTTTAAACCATTAGTATATGGTAATAAAAATAAGTATTTCCTCCAGTGCTGACCAACAGTATATTATGGACCTTCGTCTTCTCATAGCAATTGTAAATATTCATATAACCTTACCCCTCTAATGATCTCACGGGCAAGTGGCATCAGATGTTCTGGGCTAGGAAACAAGCGTAGCCTACTTATAGATTTTGGATACCAAATTTGCACATTAAGGCGGGGAGGGGGGAATCTTGTGTTTAAAAATAATAAGAACGACCATACTCTTAAGTTGCAGACTAACAGATAACACGATTTAATTACATGTTACTTTGGAATTTTATTTTTTTTGGTAATGTTTCATTGGTCTTTATCAAATGAAATTGGGTTCAACGTCCTACTATTCTGCTCCTATACTGGGCTAATGAAGGTATGCATACACGCCATACAGTGTGCTAGGAGGGAGATTTTGCCTTGCATCAGCACTATGGCTTACTCTTACACCAGATTTCCAACTGCAAAGGGATCTTTTACGTGCACGCCAAAGTAAACACAGGACATCAGATTTTTCAATACATGTAGTCATGTACATTCAAACGACTAGACAGCTGTCCTTGTCAGACACTCCATCCGGCATCACCGACAAAGAGAAATCAGGCCCTTCGTCCTGCACCATTGACAACGAATACCACATCGGAAAATCACAATGAACTTACACCACATCGGAAAATCACGAACTACCTCGGCCAAGGCTGGGATCGAACACACGACCTCCAGGCTAGCTCCCTGTGTCTTTATTAAGCAACAGATGACCTAATTATGCTGAAGGTAAGAAATCATTAAGACACTTAAAGGTTGTCAATCAAGAAAACTGTAGTAATAAAACAGTCTAGACCATAGTACTTGTTATTTATTGATTTGAACATGCTGATTTAATCAACAATCATAGTGAAGACAATAACACTCGAGAATAACATGTAACATCACAGACTATAACATTTAAACATCAAGATTATTCACAAGCCTGGAAATAACGGTTTTAGATTTAGGCCTACCTCACAATATGTCAGACGCTAATGAAATAGTACCTGACATTTTCAACTAACAGTCACACATGTAATAATAATTTTTATAAAAAAGACAAATTGGTGCCGGACAAAATGACAGGCACCAGAGGTTTTGTGCCTGACAAAGCCTGACATTGTCTGTGACGTGTGCCTATTCAATAAAATTTTTAATCTTTTGAGAAAGATGTCACTGAAGTTCAGCTAGTTGCTTGAGATTAGACAGAGGGGGAGTGTGAAATGGGCTTTAACCTCCACTCAACACAAACTAGGTCATTTCGGGATTAACATAAAATATGGTTTAATTTTATTTCAATAATTCATTTGCATGCAGGGGTATTTTTAGCAATGGGAGGAGCTGGAGGACCCAGAGAAAACCCACAAGGTTGGACAGTCAACCCTACTCCTTGACAACCCTACAACCGGGAAATCGAAACCACTCAACGACAGACCTTCTAATACAGCGAACTAATACAATGAAGAAACTTCAGACTATTAAATCAACAAAGTAGAAATATTACCGTAATATGATTTTCTCACTAGTATTATATGACATGTTATGATTCATATTGATGTATTTTTTTATTATCACAAGGGTTATTCTCTGTGAATTTAATATTAATATCGTGGAACACTATTCTCTAAGAATTTAATATTACCACCCTGTTATACAAAATAATAATAATCAACCTATCAAATTATGTCTATGACTAGTGGATAAAACTGGAAATACATAAAGTATTCTGTGGGAATTTATAAAATCTTGTTTAATATGAAGAGTCAACAAGAGATATTATTGCCTTTAATTGCAGTATTTTCTGTGAACTAGTTATAAGTAAAGGAATGTATATTGAAAGAGTAGTATAATTACGACAATGTGTATATTTGTTGGATACATGTACATGAGTAATGAGATATGAAACTATTTCTTGTATTAAATTAAAATCAAAGCACAGCCCTAACGTCTGTGATATTAACCACACAATGTCCATGGCCAGTAAATCCAGCTCGGTGTTGAACACTTCTCTTATCACATGACAAGTTTACAAAATACATTGGTTTTATTAAACTGGGCTAATAAAGACAGGCATACACCATACAGTGTGCGATGAAAGAAATCTTGCCCGGACAGCGGCACTACAGTCTACTCTTATATCAAATTTCAACTGCCATGGGATCTTTTTCGTGCATGGAACTCGGTTTCTCATCCCATCAGAACAACTAGGGAAAGACAATCAGCTTCTGTTTGTTTATAAAATGGCCTCATTCATCATATTACATCATGCAGTCAGTGATTTATCTTGGTGCTAGTGTACTGTGCTTTTAATCAATTTCTTGGAGTTAAACAATAGGCTACAGTAAACATTGTACACATAGTGCTGGTGTTCAGTACAAGCCTATAAATAACTGTTTTATTATGTGAATATTCTCCAAAATAAAACTCTTTCAGGAAGTCATGCCTTGCTCATTTTCCCTTGTCTTAATAATTAACAAATGGCATTATTTTGAGCCTACTTAACTTTTATTAAAATAGTATTTCCCATTGAAGAAAATGACATTATTTTTCTAACCAATGCATTTTTCTTAATGGTTAATCATTCAAAGTTATCGAAAGAAATGAACTGTCAGTTCGAGTGTTTAGGTCTTATTTTTTTTTACAATGCACATGTGACAACTGTTGATTTTTTTAGGATGATCAGCTGCTTGGTTTATCAGCCATTTTGAAGTGTATCAACAACTACATGTTTACTTGCCAATCTATAAATAATGCATCTGCCAAAAAAAGTGGACATTTTTCAGATGCCATTGCTTCGCAGCAATTTGCCAATTTGATAGTAGTGCATAAACGTCTCGCATTATTTTGGTGAAATCCAAAACGCTGAATGACTGATCATGATGCAGACGTGAACAGAAAAAGTCTAAAATTGATGGGGCCCTAAATGTCAAATCCTGCCTGTAAAATTTAAAATCATCAGAATGGCACACCTTGTAACTAAAAACCACTTGTTTGATAGAACCGTTCATTCTCAACAAGTATCATCACACAGTCTTTCTCACTGTTGCAGCATTCCGACAGCCAATTCAAACTTGAAATTGTAGGTCACCGTGTCGACGGCCTTTGTTGAACCGGCCATATCTGACCACTAAACCATCATACGAACATTAAATTTGAAATACATACTCACCTAATGTTTATGCAAACAATTTCACAGATTGTACACGGATAATTATTTCCAATTGAAGTGAAATTCACTTTTTTCACAAACGATACACAGAATCCATGCTAAATTCAGCATGCTCAATTCTCACTGAACGATGAGGTCATCGACGTTGATTCGGTCGCTGGTTGGCTAATTGTCGGATTGCGTAGCCAATGAAAGGCTTTCTATTTTGGTCTCTTTGTTGATAGCAGGTGGGCGGGGTCGAGCGGGGTAAAATTTGATATAGTAATACTGTCTGAGCGAGCAATTGTCTGCGAATGACTCGTTGAATAATTCAAAACGCGGGTTGAAAACTGGCGGCAAATTGAGACAAACCTAGTCAATGAAGCAGAGTTTGATATTTTTTTATATATAAGAGCCATTTCATGAACTCTTTTGACAGAATTCCATACATCACATGTTTCAAAAATGCCCCTCTTCATTCATTATTGTAACCCGTACCCAACGCACGCAGGGTTTTAAACCAATTAAATTTAGACTCACGTGTTTCTAATAATACAGCATATTACTTTATTCTTTTCTTTTGTATTCCTATTATCTTGTTGTACCAAATAGTTTCATTTCATATATTTTTTAAGATTTTCTATGCACATGTTTTGCATTGTGTTCTCGAAATCAAATATGTTTTTGTACAAGCACCGCAGAGCAGAGCTGTATAAGCTGGATGTTGGCGCTATACAAGTTCAAAAAATTATTATTATATTAAGGCTTTCAATGAGAGATCGAAACCAAAACTGGTGGGAGCTAAGTCAGCAACTATTTCAACCTGGATTCTATCAACGTAGGGGATTGGATGGCCGAATGATTAACACGTGCGCGCTGTATCATAAGGTCTATCAACTGGCGTGGTTGTAATTGACAAAGGGTAGGGTTGCCTGTCCAACTAAAGACCTATACGCGCAGGCGTCTCTCTCTCTCTCTCTTCTCTTTCTCCTCTCTCGCACACAATGTATTAGTTATATATGTGTGTATTTTGTATTTGTGTATTGAAATATTAGATGTGCATGTATCTGATTCTGGCTAAATCTTCGTGTATGCATGCTGTATCTATCTTGTCCATGTCAATACATTTATACAGAAGCAATAAAAACATAAACATCTATATTGTTTGGTTTTGTTATTCTTTTCGTGTGATTTATTTTATCTATCGACAAATCACTCCGGCCATTATTTACTAACTGTCAACGAAGTCAATTACTTCAAACAACTAGTGAAAAAATGTCCGGAGGAGAGGTTTAGCGACCATCGTTGACAACCAAGTTATGGACGTTATAGATTCAGACTATAGATTTTGTCACTTACAAACAAACAAGCCAATTAGACCAGTTATTCCCCAGGCAATAAACAACAGTTTTTAATATTTGAATTTTTAAAATTAATTACCGGTAGTTAAAAGTGGTACGGTGTTTGCGTTAGAAACAAGGAGGGTGGGTAGCCGAGTGGTAAAACCAGTACATATCACGCGTGAAGCGGTGTGCAATCCTTGGCTTTTACGTACCAATAAGCGCAAGTGAATCAATAAAATTACGATGTATATGTACCATGTGTTAGTTTCGAAATAACACCCTCTCCCTCTCTCTTACACACACAATACACAATTTAAAAAAAGCAGTGTTTACCGATATCCCATTTAAAAATATAACAACATGGTTTTCCGATACACATTTTTTTTTAAAGTGGATGAGGGTATTATCGAAGTAAAACAATTACACAAAGATTTAAAAACTTGTAAAGAAATTCATTTTGTTGAAACTTTTGTCAATATTATGTTCGTATTATTATTCGTGTTGATTATTATTTTATTAGGATAATAATAATATTTGTGTGTTTAGCTGTGAAATGAAACAAACCTGGATGGAGACAGACTGTAAATGTTTATCTGATATTGTCTTCACACTCTTCAAGGCTCCATATCTGCCCTTCAGCCATTTCTGTATGTTAACAAGTGAAGTGGCAAGAGATCGCTGTTTGTCTGCATCTCGACTGGTCATCATCACATCTGAAACCAAAGGAACGGGATTAATGCCACAGTCTCAAATCACATCTACCCATACGTTTCTGCTGACGAACGCCCAACAGTGTGATACGAGGGCGGTTCAAGAAAGAGGGATGCAACGACTAGCTTTGCGTAATGATTTTGAATTTTTGCGCCCTCTTGAGTTTTTGCGCCTCCTCGCTAATGGCAAAAAGTCACGCGGTTTTAACTGATTCAAGTTGAGCAAAGAACTGAGCCACGACGGTGGTTTTAGTAGGAGCAAATCTCCCGAATACAATGTATACGATTTTTTGCCCTATAGCTCATGGCACCAATTAAGCCTATTTAAGCTTAGTGAGCGAAATGTTGTTCTCAATCGACACAGAGGCGGCGCCACGGGGTGTCCATAGATACCCCCCACCTCTCAACCATTTCAAAAATCCGACACACTGAAAAAATTAAAAAATGCATCAGTAATTTACATTCCAAGTAACCATATCCAAATTTCACATAAGTCAATTTCACCCCATCCTCTTTCTGATCGATGTTGATTGTGTGGAATGTGTTCGATCCTCCTTATATCACCCAATCAGATTAAACACAGATCCTCGTTCGTCGTTCGTTCGTTACTAGGAGTTTAACGTCCACTTCCACCTGAGGTGATATCGTAGACTAATTGTTTCCTAGGAAACTAGCCTGTGCCAGCCACAAGAAGGGGGGCTGGGTTGGCTGTTTGGGCAAGACATAGTGTCTTTGCTGGGTAGCAGCCATGATTGGTTTCATCCGGGTGGGAGGTTCCGGAGAACACAGATCCTATTTCCTTTCGTTTTTATAGTTCAACATTTTGTTTTACCTGTCTGTACTACACTAGGATCTGGAAAGTGTGGGGGATTAGCCAATGAAACCATCTGTTAAAGCGACTTCTTGACATGCGATGCACGGAGTTGTTGGTAAACAGCTAGAAACGTCAACGCTGATTGATTAATAAATGTCTGACGTCATAGGGTTAAAAGCCGCTCGTACGACCCCTGTCGCGACCTTATAGTATGATTGGTCAGTTCTTCATGTAGTGTGGGCCATTGAAAGAATAAAAAACGAAACGAAATATAGATGTGTTTTAACCAGATTGTGTATCACCAAACCACAAATTCATGGCTCAACCACTGGTCGGGAAATCTCGGTTACCCAGATCTTCAATGAAGATCCAACGTACCGTAGAATATTTGTCTGAATGATCGAGACTACTGATCACGATAAAACAGATTACGAGATTAGGAAATATATCCTCAGCTGGTTGAAATGATCAATAGTAATAGTATTAAAGCCATATTATACTAACGTTATTCACTTAATGTCTATAACGTATATCCTTTATACATTAGACTTAGCCAGAAATGGCATAGATTGTGTTGTCGTGGGTTTTTCTCCGTGGCCTCTAGTTTCCTCCCAATGCTAAAGAGACCATTGAAAAAAAAATAAAATTGAACCATACGTTAGTCCTGAAATGACCTAGTTTTTGTCGAGATGACGTTAACACATCTCTCTCTCTCTCTCTCTCTCTCTCTCTCTCTCTCTCTCTCTCATGGTCTAGCTTGCGTCAAATGGACGTTACCACCCCATCTCTCTCTCTCTCTCTCTCTCTCTTGATTGATTGATTGACAGAAAACAGACGCTGGTTCTGAGGGCTGTAATCAGATCCATTAAAAGATAACCATAAACCGAAATTTATTTTAGGAAATTAGGTCACTGAAAATGAACCACGTGTACTAATATTTTCAATAAAGATGGACGTATCTTGTGTTAGGTAACTTCTTTCACTGCAGGGGCTCGTAGAATCCGAAATTTTATATATTTTAAGAAATATGTCACAAATGGGGAATATAAATCTATCTTCCGCCGGAGGATCGTGAAATCCGAAATTTATTTTCGGAAATTGGGTCACTTTTGTGAAATTGAAGTACCTGTGGAGATTAGTCGATTTTGAATCAGCAAAAATCCTCCGTAAGTGGCTCGTGGTCACGTATAGCCCGAACAAAATGCTAATCGCATAAGAATCTGCTCGCCCTATTTTTTTCGACTGAATTAACCCATCGTTTTTAAAAAAGTAGAAGCAAGGTTGCGTTTGACGTCCACTCGACACAAACTAGGTCATTTCGGGACTAACACATGGTTCAATTTAGGGATCTGTAACAGTAGGATGAAACTGGAGGACACGGAGAAAACTACACGGCTGGACAGGCAACCCTACTTCTTGTCGTGAGATAAAACAAAAAACAATCTACACATTGATTTTGTGTAAAAGGAAAAAAGTCGTATCATTATTATTAAGATCGATTAATCGAAATAAGACGGATATAAGTTGAAGTACCAACAATAGAAATGTCTGGCGATATGACATATCTATTTATATATAAAAACCCTGGAAACCGTACAGACTATTCAATACCCAACCTGATTAAAATACAGATCTATATTTCGTTTTGTTTTTTTATACTTTCGATCCAAGTGTAGTAAAGACAAGTAAAAGGAGAACGCTAGATCGAAGACGGTCCTACGCATTTTAGCACATATGACGTCATATATAGATTGTGGGTTAGGGTAAGGGTTAGGGCCTGTAGATATCGTCAAAGTCTCGAGATGCAAACAGGGCTTGCCCTAACCCTAACCCTTGGTCAAGCGTAACCCTTACCCTAACCCACAATCCACATGTGACGTCATAAAATGCGTAGGACCGTCTCCGATCTAGCGTTCTCCCAAGTAAAATGGCATTTTGAACTATAAAAAACGAAACGAAATAGCATCTGTGTTTCACTCAGGTTGTTCGTCCCCGTTCGATGTTATAATAGTTCACCTATATGTTATTGATTTGAAAAGTATGTCAGGGTCAGAAATAGCATCGTAGAAGTGCATACGACATCATGGAACTCTCTTGGGGGGGGGGGGGGGAGGCGGTAGTTCTTGGGTACGGAAAAATATCTAAGTGCATACCAGATATCCCCTTTCAAAAGTTATTATGGACCAGCCTACTCAGAGGCCGAGAGATAGCAAATCACTAGCCCCCCCCCCCAAAAAAAAAACCCCAGTGTTACCCAGTTCTTATTCAAGCAAAAAAACAAACATAAAAAATTTACATATAAGTTGATTTAATGAATAGTTATTTAGTTATAAAGTGTTAAAGTATAAGAAAAATTGTATTTTAAAATTTCTTTAATCCCAAAAAGTCTACTGAGCGCAATTACACCGAACAAAGCAGCTACAGCGTACAGGGGGGGGGGGGGGGCAGCATGTGAATACAATGTTTTGAGGGGGATTTGAGTCGAATTTTTTGATAGATTTATTAGTTCCATATATCAGCAAATCACGAAAGTTTGTAGGCCTGCACAGAAAGACTTCTTAAAAGAGCCGTGACTGGCTAAAATGAATTACACAAGTGTCTTATTAATATCAGGCGCGGATCCAGAGGGGGGGTCCAGGGGGTCCGGACCCCCCCTGCTCAGACTTGAAAATTTTTTTATGCGATTTTATTGGCGATTTAGACCTGTAATTTTGGAATTTACCTTCCGGAAATACGTCAGAATGAACCAAACTGAATCTAATTTACCAAATTAATCGGTTGAGCGCAATTAGTTAAGCAATTATCAAACCTAGACCCCCCCTGCAAAAAATCCTGGATCCGCGCCTGTGAAGGCAAACTTCCCGTCATAACACACTGTATGGCGTATGTCGGTCCTCATTAACCCAGCCAGAGCAGGGTAGTAGGACGTTAAACTCTTTTTCATTTCATTTCGTACATATGCCATGTCTAGTCGCTTACACTTCGGTGTTCGTAAAAGAATCCATGACAGTAGGCAATCGCTAAAGAATGGGGGGGGGCGCCGCTGCCCATATTATACAATTGTCTTCATAACGCATACCCCCCCCCCCTATTTTAGGAGGTTAAATCCATTTACAAACCTCTTTCTACCAATAATTCAACCGTTTCAAAATAACCCTCTAAGCACGCTAGGTGGAGGGGTGTGGTTATTGATTCATCGTCACGTTTACAGTTTACATCAGCTCTACCCTGGCAAAATCAGAACGAAAAATCAATTATCATATAGTTAGTTCTACCCTGGAAATAGTCAACAATTATCATATAGGTTTTGAAAATGTATTCAATTTTCAGTTCAAAATGGCATTCACATAGGCGCGGATACAAAAGGGGGCGCACCCGGCGCACGCCCCCTCTATTTTTTTGCGGTGGCGAACAATTTTTAGCTCCATACATTCTCGCGGGAAAGGAGAACAAAAACAGTTTAGGTTGGAAATCGTAATTTGCAGTACTAGTATAAAATTATGGGCATTTTAGTCCACTCAAAAATCACGGATCGGGCTTCGCACTCCCAAGTGAGGGCAGCACGCCCCCCCCCCCCCTTTCTGAAAATCCTGGATCCGCCCCTGAATATATTTCAGATTGACACGTCACAAATGCTGAATAATCGAAAGTAAACCCGTTTCATAACGCCCCGTTTCGGTGGTACAATAAAATTATTGTAAAACAAAAACCGGACTATAATTATATTACCATGAATATGGAGACGAAAACTGGCAATTTTTTTTACAAAGATATGTCTTCCGAGCGGAAGAAGGCGGTAATATAAGGAATGCCTTTATTATGATTTTTTCAGTACACTGTAATTCATTTCCCGTAATTTTTACGACTAATTGGCTGGCAGCTAGGTTGCCAAGGTTTTATCGTAAAAATTACGATGTGTCGTAACGAAAAGAGAATGTTGACAACACTTACAATTTAATTTTAAAATACCCATGACGCACAAGTACGATTTATTTTTGTAAAATAGACTCGACTATTTGTGTAGACGTACAGAAATAACACCATTGAAGATCTTAAAGAACAGACACCAAAATAGCTTTACGCATTGGGGGATATTTTGCCCCGACAGCGACCTTCTCGCCTAATAGCTCTTCGTATCGTTTTGCATCAAAACCCCAAAATGTTTTTGTTTAAACATGTATGAAAGAGGTAAATCTGCAAATTGCAGGTCTTTCTTTGGGCATTAAATTGCCCCCCCCCCTCTCTCTCTCTCTCTCCCTCTCTCCGGATATAAAATTATCCTTTGTCATCGTTTGAATGAATAATATGTTATTAGTGTGAAATTAATGTTACTAATTCATGATGCAACTTTCTGAACCATAACCACGTGATATTTTTTAATACACACTCATCCTGTTCTCCCTTTTATGCATACCAACAAGAGAAACGATATTGTATGATTTCATACAACTTCTTTTGATGACGGGATTTCCAGTTCAGATAAGAGAGGGAAATGGGGTTTAACGTCCACTCACCATCAACTAGGTCGTTTTGGGAAATATGGTTAATGTTATTTCAACAAATCGTTTGCCCGAAAAATACGGCGACAGCGCCTTAAAAATGAACCTACATGTACCAGATAGAGTCCAATCAACAATCAGTGAAATTCGCTAAAATGCTCACATTGACTGGTCTCATTGTGTATTATTCATTATCACACCTAATTAATAATTATTGTATATATGTAGTTTCAGAACTGGGCACTCTGAATTATCATTACAATTGAGTGCTTTTCTGAAACCCCGAAGAAAGGTTGGGAATTACACCACGGCATCCAATGGTCAGTAAAAATCCCAGATGTCGGGATATAATTGTATAATGATTTATTCATTCTGAAAATTTGGGTGACCAAGAAAATTTTCGGTGAAAAAGCCTCAGCACCCCCTCCCCACGCTTATGTATGTACTCTTTCGGGCGTGCCTCCCCGGTTCAAGCAAACCCATTCAACCCTTCTTTACACTCCACATGAAACACCTTTGTTATATCTCCGATATCTTAAAAGCTCCCGTGACCAATTTCTGTAGATTACAACTTAGAATGAAATTAAACCGACTTTTATGCCCACCACGTGTAGATCGGCGGAATGAAATGAAATAGGGTTTAACGTCCTACTGTTCTGCTCCAACGGGGCTTATGAAGACAGGCATACAATACACAGTGCTATGAGGGAAATTTTGCTCGGACAGCGGCACTACGGCCTACTCTTATATCGAGTTCCAGCTATCAGGGGATCTTTTACGTGCACACCAATTGGGACACGGGACCTCGGTATTACGTCCCATCCTAAGAACTACAGCTATCCTTGTCAGGCCCACCGTCCTGCATCACTAACAAAGAGGGAACCACGCCGGAAAATCAGGATAAACTTTCTCGCCCAATGCAGAGATCGAACACCCGACCTCCAGACTCAATCTGTTTCACAGAGAATTACCTCCGAATTATCTCTGGGACAGATGACTGTCCACAACACGTGCGTTGACTGCACACGGCGTCAGTCATTGGCTCAACGGCTCGTGCAATGTTTACTTAACACCTAACTGCTTCGGGCAAAATGATGCATTTTACTCATTTTAATACCCATTTACACTAAATAGGAAATATTTTTTAACTACAAATACTTCAAACGTCTTTATTTATTTTTCTTTTAGGCCTACCTCAAAAAAATGTTTGAGAATTTAACTTGTCGGAGTAAAAAAGTTAATATGCCGTACTTATTAAGCCTCGTCGATGTCATGCTTATCAGTGATTGTAGCGGCCAAGCGAATATTCACTGCGGGATCAGTTTGCTCCAGGCTAGTGAACCAGCGTCTTACCCACTTAGCCACGTGATCCCCCGACGGAAAGAATCAGAGATCATTTTGAAAAAATCTTCGGTAAAAACACATATTAATCCAATATTTTTTTTGTCAATACATATCAATAATTCAATAAACGGGATTTTATCTATATTTTTTTTTTCAAATTTGATTAGAATTAATGCAGGCATCAGTGCAGATGGGTTCCGGATGAATTGTCAGTTGACGTCTGCTCTGGGAGACATGTCAGGTTGAACAATGGAACATGGCGGATCAATACATTATTAACTGATAATATCTCGGAATTAGTTGCACGAGCATATAAGAATTTTATTAAATTTAGATGAGACAGGAGACGGATGTGATGCTCGGCATTATTCCCCTTCGTTACATCTAGTACATGATTTCCCGCACAACTCGCTCGCGTGCCCGCAGAGCAATAGTTCTCAGCCCTTTTTTCGCCAACGGCACACCTTAGAACACATGAATAAATAGCAGCACACCTGACTAAATATATATGAAAAATATTTGAATTTTGCAATATAACAACATGGCAAGTCATAGACGAAATACAGCCGGAGACACAGATGGACACAAAAAATGACTCGAACTAAATAAAGAAAAGCACAGCTAAGATCTTGCTTATTGCAGTGATTCGAATTTTATCAGTCAAATAGCTGGCTTCTTTAGTGGGAAATTTACGCGGCACACTGGTTGAGAATCGCTGATCTAACCCCCATGAGGAAACATTATTTTCAATTATTGGGTTGCGTGTCGTCATTGAGATAAAAATAAATGTTTTGCCCCCTCCCACCCCACACCTTTTATTCTTGCACCGATTACACCCCCAATAAACAGTGGCGCCGTCGGTGGTTGGAGGGAAAAAGCTGGGTCAAGGTTAAGGGGGCAAAGGCACGAGCATCAACTAGGGGTAGTGGAGCCTCGCCCAGAAAATTATGAAAAAAAGGCTGTCGAAAATGCAGCCTGGCAGTATTTCAGGCAATGATCGTCGAGATAAATAGAGCTTACCAGATACCGCCTGTCGCCAAATCACTAGTTTATCCGACGAGAGGGGCAAGTGTCAAACGGGCGGAGTGAGTGACTCAAAGTGAATGAATATTTTCGCCACTATATTCTGAAATAGACTGCCTTAAATGCAGCTATGCAGCATTTCAGACACTGGTCGTCGAGATGAGATAAATAGAGCTGGCCAGATACTGTTCGTCGCCAAATCACTAGCTTATCAAAACAGAGAGGGAGGTGTCAAACGAAAGGAGTGAGTGTATCAAGCCGGGTTGAACCTATACCCAAAAATTTTGTGGGTCATAAAATGCACTTCTCAAGTAGGTTTACAGCAGGATGGGTTTGGTAAGATATCACTCAAAATGCAAGTCTATGACTGAGTGAGGATGTGGAATTTAATCACCGAAACTTATCACAAAAACTTTATTTATTTTCTAAAATTATTGGGGGGGGGGGGTCAAACAAAGGGCAAATGGCAAGTGCCCCCCCCCCCGGCCCATCTTTGACGCCGCCACTGCCAATGAATATAAACCACCAACCCAATTGTTACTGATCTAGAAATAACTTCAATGGCAAGTAAATATAGTCTGGGAAATAAACCCATAATAGATTCTTAACAAATTAAATTCTAAAACATTTTCTAACTAGAGAAACAGCTACCTGACCAAATTATACATTGTATAGAAATATACCTTTTATAATGGCTATTTATTGTCAGTCTCATTTCATTATAACAAACCTAGTTTCTATAATCACTATGTCGGCGGAGATGTTATTATTCCGTGAACTTTGGTAGTGTATTATGTTTAGAGAATGGGGCTAAAAGACTAAAATCGGCATCACAAGACCCCATGTTGAGTCTAATTACCCCTGATAAGGTATTCTTGTGTACGGTTCCATGTTGCTGATAATTGCTTATTGATTTGTATTGATTTTAGCACGTGTTTTGAGGCTGGTCGTACAGGTGGAAAAGTAAAGAAGAGGTGTGTTGATAATGTCCACTCATTGAAACTGACCAATGGTTTAGAATAATTGATAAGTTTGAACCGGTCAGTTAAATGGATGAGTAATTCCAGTAAGTCTATAGAGAAGTATGTAAACAAACCATCGAGTCCATTAATTGTTGAGATATAAAAAGTCTTCTGTTTAGTGCCACTGTACTAGACAACAATACACGTATAGAAAAATGAAATGAAATAGGGTTTAACGTCCTTCTGTTCTTCTCAGTCTGGGCTAATGAAGACGGGCATACGCCATACATTGTGCTATGAGAGAAATTTTGCTCGGACAGCGGCACTACGGCCTACTCTAATGTCGATTTACAACTATCAACGGATCTTTTACGTGCACGCCAATGTGTACACGGGACCTCGGTTTTTCGTCCCACCTGAACGATTACAAAGCTGTCCTTGTCAGGCCCTCCGTTTTGCATCACTGACAAGGGGAACAACGCCAGAATATCTGGATGAACATTCTCGACCAATGCAGCGATCGAACACCCGACCTCAAGGCTAGCGAGCCAGTGCCTTACCCACTTTGCCACCGTGATCACCGATTACAACAAAGATCTCAACATTTCATACACTATTAAAGATACATTATGGGAGATTAGATAAAGAGCTGGCAGTTCTCACTATAACAGTTCAAAACTAGATAATGTACAGGCTATTTAAGAACCGCGATTTTAGCGATTGAATTCAAGCGTCGATTATCATTACGAAAGTCGGTACGATAAAAACATAGTCTCGATTATCCATTTATCAACTATGAACTGCGATTTTAGCGATTGAATTTACGGCCTAGCGTCGATTATCATTAATAAAGTCGGTACGATAAAAACATAGTCTTGATTATCCATTTCATGATTTAATATCGCAGGCTAACTATGACATCGAGAGTTGATTTTGGTCTCGATAAGTTAATTAATGTCTAATTTATAATGTAGGTGACATTTAAGGCCTAAAGAAAGACATGCAATAGACAGATTTAGCTCTTGCATAATGTATGTTTAACGTTTAACAAGGCACTTCTAGCTTTCAGCTTTTCAACAAAACACGTAACAGGAATCTGGACAAGGGTAGAAAAAAGATACGAGATCACTCCATGTAGCCCAAGGAGCTAATAACGATATAATATGGGCATTAGTTACAAAAAGTTTGACCCTCCCATCCCCCACCCCATCCCAATTTGGACGGGGGGGGGGGCTATTGTCCTATATCCATACAAGATAAATCAGTTAGTCAAACTGGGCAGTGCTGGGACACATAACAGCCTCGGCAGTATATATATTTCGCAAAACTAACCAACATTTCCAGCCCCCACCCGCCTTTGAAAAAATCGGACCACGCCTAATATCACCGGGTTAATGATATGGTCATCGGCAAACTGATCCCGCAGTGAATATTCGCTTGGCCGCTACAATCACTGATAAGCATGACATCGACGAGGCTTAATGAGTACGGCATATTAACTTTTTTACTCCGACAAATTAAATTCTCAAACATTTTTTTGAGGTAAAAGAAAAATAAATAAAGACGTTTGAAGTATTTGTAGTTAAAAAATATTTCCTATTTAGTGTAAATGGGTATTAAAATGAGTAAAATGCATCATTTTGCCCGAAGCAGTTAGGTGTGATGTAAACATTGCACGAGCCGTTGAGCCAATGACTGACGCCGCGTGCAGTCAACGCACTTATTGTGGAGAGTCATCTGTTTCAGAGTTAATTCGTAAGTAATTCTCTCTGTGAAACAGATTGGGTCATCGGTTGATTGACTAAAACTTAACAGAACGTAATTTGTTCATATAATTATTTCATGTATAAGCTGTTTCATGAAAACCTCTAATAGCGTGTATTGAAACCGATATCAATTATTGACCATATATACTAGTAGTATACAACTAGATCACTCTGTCGCCATATTGACTAAAACCATGTATGTTTGATTCGGGAATGTTGAATGCACACGGAACGACGGCTTTTATCAATTGATTTGTGGAATAATCGAAAATTTGAAAAATATCTCACGTTATCTGTCTGTACAACAGCCATTAATTAAAACCATTGAGCTATTAAATATTGTAAAAGACCAACTCGTTTCATTATTGTCATTCTACCACTTTCTCCATCTATATTATCTGTCATAATTAACAGGTAGCAGACGTATCTATAGGCACGTGCTGTACACGTGAACCAATCAATAGATAGAATTTAAATCTATTAGTCACACGTCTATGGCCTCATTGACAAACAAATGATGCGAAATGGGGTTTAACGTCCTACTGTTCGGCTCAGACTGGGATAATGAAGACGGGCATACGACATGCTGTGTGCTATGAGGGACAGTTTGCCCTGACAGTGGCTACGGCCTACTCTTAAATAGAATTCCGACTGCAAAGGGGTCTTTTACGTGCACGCCAATGTAGATGGAACCTCCGTCCTACACCACCATTGACAACAATGATATGAAATGGGGTTTAGCCTATACTTTGACTACCTGCCTTCCCGAACCATCCAGGCTAATGGAAGCAATTATACTACCAGTGTGATACGCGAGACGGTGGCGTTTCTGGCTATCCGTAATCGAACGCCCGTGCAATTCTGTGGAAACAGGGCGTGTATGTGTGTGTGGAGGGGGGCTGAATAGTTAAATGCGTGCACTTTAGATCTAAGGCCTGTCATTGAGTCAGGTGGCATGCTATCGATTCCCCCGCTTGTACGTTACAAAGAATTGGGTCGCCTGTCCAACCACGTGGTGTTTTTTTTCACGTCCTACGATTCCTCCCACTGCAAAGCAAATTATTTAACTAAAATTGGTTATGTCAAGTGAACGTTAAAACCCCAATACCACTCTTGTTGTAATTGAATAATATGTCCCAATCTTTATTCTGGTCAACAAATTGTATTATTTTACAATATTCAAATAAATTGATTATACAAATTTCATCGTAACACACCTAATTTAAAAAATTGGAAACATTCAACTACATGATTTGAAAAGGTTAACGTAAACCTTTTCAAATGTGACTTGGATTTTAAAATATTTTCGAACCCTCTGGACAAGTAAATTATGATGTAATGGATAATTTACACAACAGGTAGGACACATAAACATCTGGTACTTAGAATAAGGGTATTATTTATTTTCTAGAGCTGCCAAGCCAGCAAGAGTGTTATTGTCCCTTTAAACCCCATTTCATTTCACTCTTTCTACAAACTATCTGTGCCCACGCCAAGCATCTACATACTTGTCGAGAACTTTTGAAATAAAATTGAACCATTACGTTACTTTGCCCCTCTCTCTCTCTCTCTCTCTCTCTCTCTCTCTCTCTCTCTCACATACTGAAGATTTGTTTTGCTTTGTTTTTGATTTTTTTGTTACAAAGTTTAATATATTAATAGATCGATATTTTTCTTTAATCGTGTCATATTGATTCCCGGTATTGTTCACTAATTTACCTTTTCGCTGTGTGGAATACCTGGTATGCAATGTGATCAGGTGAAACTGATCAAAGATGCCTGGGGCGAAACATTGCGTTTCAAACACCGGTTTCTAATAAATTAATAACGAAGACCACAGATGCAGATCTAGTGCAGAAACCTTAGCTCTGTTTCAGGGCGAGTCAGGCGCGGATCCAGAGGGGCGGGGGGCGCACCCGGCGCACGCCCCTCTACTTTTTGGGGTGGCGAACAATTTTTACCTCCATAATTATATTCTCGCAGCAAAGAAGGACAAAATAGTTATGGTTGGAAATCGTAATTTACAGTACTGGTATAAAATTAGTACTTGTGGGCATTTTTTCCACTCAAAAATCACGGGCCGGGCTTCGCACTCCCAAGTGGGTGCAGCACGCCTCCCCTTTCTGAAAATCCTGGATCCGCCCCTGCGAGTCCAGTTGTTATTTAATGGGATGGGAATCATCCACGCAAAAATCATTTCCTTAATCAAGAGCGTATCCAGTTGTTGTGTACATGAGGGACGGGTATCATACACAAATTTTTTTGTTTGTTCCCAAATTAATTACTCATTCGGGTTAGAGGCATGGGATATCCCTATAAAGGGTACGTGATGCACGCAGAAACCTTACCCGAGATAACAAGCGGTTCCAGTATGTGCTTATAGGGGTGGGGTGGGGTATACCAAATGAATCTGGATGTGGAGAGGAGCAAAACGATATTTTTTTCCTTTTTAAACTGTGTAGCCGACTACAAATCGCATTTCAGAACAAGCTCCGTTTCGAGAATTTATATCAAACCCCACAAAGAACTGTATTCCAAATCTAAACTCTTTAGAGGTTGAAAAGGGAACCTGGTTAGCATATAGGCAGGTGAGGGGTGGCAATTCAGGTTCGCCCCCTTATGGGTTCCGCCTTTTAGAATTTTCTAAATACATATCATATCTGGAATCCAGTATAACATTGAACACAGCAGGTGCCCTTTTTTTACTGCTGAAAGTGTCTTTTTTACTGCTGAAAGTGCCTTTTTTCAGACCCAAATTTGTCATCTTCGAACGTTTACTTAGACGAAAATATCAGCCAAATAGCTCTTGGAATGTCTACAGATGTCCCGTCTCCGCAGTAAGTGCCCTCATTTTGCGGCGCCCCCCCCCCCCTTTTCAAAATTCCTAGATCCGCCCCTGCACAGCACAGTTATCCTCCAATCTTGACATGCGTGAGAAGGTTCAATACATCATCTTTCTGCGGCTCAATTTGAACATTGATTTCTGTTAGGCGCATGTCAACTCTAATATTTATGGTCGTATTATTAGCTTTTTGGTTTGTTTTGATATTGATTCGTTATCTAAGTTCTAAGTCCTCTCGTTTTCTCCTGTTTCTCATGTTTCCAGGTTGTGCATGGAAACCTGATCCTGTTTTAATCCTTAACTTGAAAACTGAAACCAAAGATTCTATCTCTTTAATCGACAGCAATGTAACAATGGCGATGTTTAAAGATTAAATCTTGGATCTAATAAAATCTAGCGCAAATTGGCGATATTCCTAGACAATTTGAAAGTAATTTTATTGCAAGAATAATAATGCTCGGGTGAGCGTCAGTGCCACTGGAATACCGGAGACAAAGAACTACTGGTTGCTGTGCAATAGTACACCAATCAAGTAATCCCTCGTCCAGTTAATTTTCGTTTAACCAAGTTTTATAAATAAAATGAATGAACTAAAGACTTTCCACTTTTTGCAGTAAGCTGGCTAATGCCTACTATTTTTCAAAATAGAGAAATTAAATGAAATGGGCTTTATCATCCTATTGTTCTGCTCCGCCTGGGCTAATGAAGACGGACACCGACGAACCGACGAATCTGAAATATTTAAGTATTGAGAATTATGCGTTTGAAATTTGCGCTCTGTCGTTATATAACTTTTATGTAAATGGCGTTCCGTTTCCTGATGTATGTGTATGAAATATTAAATCATAAATAAATGTTAATATTTGATGGCTACAGAGATAACAGTACACAAATTTCACACGCATAATTCTCAATACTTAAATATTTCAGATTCGTCGGTTCGTCAGACAACCGACGAACAGTGTGCTATTAGGGAAATTTTGCCCGGACTGCGGCGCTACGGCTTACTCTTATATCGAATTCCATCTGCTAAGGAATCTTTTACGTGCACACCAATGTGGACATGGGATCTCGTTTTTTCGTCCCATCCGAAAGACTATAGAGAGCTGCCCTTACGGTCTTAGTTGTAGGTAGACTTAGGTTTGACGGCCGCCAAAATGGAGCAAACAAGGGATCCTTTAAAATGCGCACACCAAAATTTAAAATGTCCAGCGTCCAGAAAACCTGTATGATATATTAGATTGATATATAAAACACGGAATCGATAATCAATCGATGTTTGTTGACACAATGATATGAGATCGATACACAGAGATATCCGACAGACGCCATGTTATCGATTACTCTAGTTTATTGGTTAATTATGTTGTAATAATGATATTGGTGGAGTTGTTGATCGAACAGGTATATAAACAACCGGGTTTGATTTTCTATTGTTGGGGAGAATGAAATGGGTCAAAAGTCAACTCGTGGTATTTCTTTAGATTGGCTTATTGATTTCATATTTCGCAGTAAGCGCGTGTGTGTTAAGGGGGTGGGGGGGGTATAAAGCGGGAAAAATCGACAGCCCCACTTGTCACCAGACCCACGACTGAGGTTACCCAATGTTCTATGATGAGCTAGGGTCCTGCTATCTATGTACGTCGTACGTTCGATCGCCGGTTCAATCTTGTCGGCTTCATCTTATTGCTGGGTGCACAAAATTTTTTTTATAACTAAAGATATGCCCTGTGTGTTTTCGTTCTTCCTATTCTGGGGGGTTGGGATGGCCTAGTGGTCTAGAGTGCCGCGCTTCGACCTCTATAGCTGGCCGGTCACCTCTGGCTTGCGGCTGTGGTTTCGAGCCCTGGTGTGAGCGTATGTGGCATGGAGATAGGGGCGCCTTCTCAACCTCCTCCCACGGCTAAAGACCCCTACGCGCCAGCGAACTATTGAAATAAAATTAAAACCGTATGTTAGTCCCGAAATGACCTGGTTGTGTTGAGTCACAAACCCCATTTCTCTCTCTCTTCCTATTGTCTAACCTATACATGGGCTAAGAATGGACAGGATAAAGTCTACCTTAGTGATGATACCGACAGTTACTGCTAAGCACCGGATGTGGCGGTTGCTATAGTACAGGTGCGTGCCAACTGATATAAAACCATAGTTTAGTGAATGAGGACACGGTGTATTTACATACATGACTAATACAGTTAATCAATATTATAGTTTATTTATATTACCAATTATTGACAGTAGCAGTGGCATTGTTAGAGTTTGTGCGGCCCGAGGCGATTCTTCTGCTTATTCTGCCGGAGATGAAAATTTATTAACAAAGAATTCACAATCGAAATAAATAATAATGTCTTTTTGTTTCATAAATCAAAGAACTTTTGCATACAACAAATTCCACTCCCGTCCCGTCTACAACAACCCAATGGTTTCCAACGAGCTTCGACAAATTAGGTCGTAAACCCCTGATTTACAATCGAAATCAATAGAAACGCCTTATTTTTTTCTAATTAAACGAAACTTCGATCCTTTGCATAGAACAAATTCCACTCCCATCTACAAAAACCCAATGGTTTCCAACGAGATTCGACTAATTATGGTCAGAAAGGGCTGATTCTGTTCACAAAAGAACCATCCACACGAATTGGAAAGAGAAAGGAAAAGAATTCACGAGAGGCGAATAGGCCCCCTAAAACTACAGGATTAAAAAACCCTAACAAATCATTTGAACAGCTTCGAATCTGGAAACCAAGATCGCCGGACAAGACGATTTATAGGTTTATTGCATAGATTAACTATGAAAAATCCACCTCACTGATTGTTACAATTAAATGAAATTAAGTGGCGATAATTGTATTCCTCCAGAATCCTAACAGCACTCAGTAACTTTGTATTTTTTTAAATTTCTAACGTACTGTTACGCACGCATATAATTGTGTATAATTGGCGGGAAATTGCATCTCTGTTACACACTTAAATTTCATAATGATTACGTGAAATTAAAGAATTGTGGTTATTGGATTGCGTAATGGAACATTGCCCGTAGAGAAAATTGTTCTCTAATCACCGACCATTTTATTTCATTAATAAGATAAAGTTGTAGATTAAATGGAGTAAGCTAATTTAAAAGCCCCGCATGGAAGTGAATGATTGCGGCGTCTGTAATTGGGTCGAAAGTATGACCGCGTGAAAACGTTTCCATGTAAAGGCAGTGATGCAACAAACGATCGCATACATTTTAAGATCAATTGTTTGGCTGCTTTTATCGTTCGGGTTCTTGACAAATTTTTGCAGGTCGGAGGGCCTGACAAGGACAGCTGTCTAGTCGTTCGGATGGGACGAAAAACCGAGGTCCTATGTACACACTGGCGTGCACGTAACAGATCCGTCAGCAGTTAGCATTCGATATAAGAATAGGCCGCACTGCCTCTGTCCGGACAAAATTTCCTCACAGCACACTGTATGGCGTATACCCGTCTTCGTTAGCCCAGTTCATGGCAGAAGAACAGTAGGACGTTAAACCCCATTTCATTTCATTTCTTCACAAATTTATTAAATTTGCATGTCGGGGAAGAGTAGGCCTACACGGGCTACACGGTATGGTGTATGGCCGCCTTCCTTATCCCGGCTGGTGCAGAAAAATGAGACGTTAAACCCTATTTCATTTAAACCTATCTTCATACGATTGAGTAATATACCGAGTTGAAAATTAACCCGACACAGTTATCGCCCCTTTAACAGAGTTCACTGGATCTGTGTTAAATTTGTGGGTTTTGTTTTTATAAAAAAAGATACAATGTGTCAGATAAAGCTGTGAGCGGGTGTGTGTGTGTGTGTGTGTGTGTGGGGGGGGGGGGGTATTGCAGTGTCGTGTGTAGGATTGGGGGAGGGGGGTGCAGCAGTGTGGTGGAGCGCCAATATTAGAAAGTTTGGATCAGGGGCAAAACAACCAGTGGCTTATTTTGTAATTGAAAGGTTGTCAATTTTTTGGGGGTGGAGGGGGCATTTGTCTGGGGGTTCAATTAACCTTCTGCACCCCCGCTAGGTAAGTGTGGTTGGGAAGGAGGGCGGGATAGCATCTTAATCCAGGAACATTTCAAGAATTCCTGACAGTTTGTCATTGAAAATGTCGCATGATACACGTTTGATTAATCGGGTTTTATATTCTTTTAATAAAAAATTTGTCAATATCCTTTCTCTGTTAATCTTAAAACAAACCGGGCAGATAAAATGTTTTCAACGGGAAACATCACGTGTGGTATTCACAACAATCTCATAAATATAGATTTATGAGAGACATAAAAAATAAAGTCTTCTTTAGGCTCAGCAGGATTCCCTGTGATTTCTTTTAAGACAGGATTGAACTGGAAATCGACGGCGTTCTGTCGTTTTCAACACAAGAGTAAACAATTTCACAATGAATTAATGTCTTTGTCTGGTTAACATCATAGTTGAGTCATTTTGGGACTAAAATGCGGTTGTTATATGGTTACGCGTGCAGTGCTGTTAAGGAGGGCCGGTTTAAGGACGAGGGAGAGAGACAGAGAGAGAGGCAGACAGACAGAGAGAGAGGGGGGGGGGTAACGTCACCTGGAAACAAAGTGGGTCATTTTGGGACTAACATATGGTTGAATATTATTTCAATAATTTGCCTGCGCGTTGGGGTCCCTTTAGCAGTGGGAGGAAATCAGGGGGATCCGGAGAAAACCCACGAGGATGCACAGGCAACCGTACTCCTTGTCACGTACAATCGGGGAATCGAAACAATGTCACTTGACTCAATGCTAGACCTTCTGATCCAATGCACACGCGTTAGCCATTCGGCAACCCATACCTCGGGTCAGATAAGGACCCACAGAGGCGCTAAACGCATAAAAAGAATATGATGTTGCAATTATACCAACGATAATACCATAAACAAGGTCAGGCACGTGGTTAGAGTGTTTCGGTGGTTTTATACATGCTATTTGGAATTGCGACAAAACAGTAAGAAAAGACAAAAACAATGAAAAACTAATTAAAAGCTCTTAATTAATTTTCAAATTAAATAGTTTTAATTTGGCACCAAACAAAGCAGACATTCTGTAGTGCCCCATAACAATAAAGCCCTTAGCTCGTGCTTATTTTGTTAAATGGTTGATCCAACATTGCTTTTTGGGAGGAAATATTTGTAGCATTTTTGAGAAACATCATTATGAAAAAATGTTTTCACAGATATTGCAATTATGTGCCAAAAACATTGAAAACCCCATTTTTAAAATCTGGTGATTTTTCCTCATAATTAAGAGGGGCGCGCCAAAACTGTAAACCCCGTAAGCAAAGGGCATCATTGTGTACCCTAGACCCTGTCATATACGTTGAACTAAAAGTTTACATCATATCCAATCTGATTAAAACACAGATCCTAGTTCAAAAAACGAAACGAAATATAGATCTGTATTTTAATCAGATTGCTCTATGAAAACCGGTCAAACCTTGGTTTAAAACATGTCGACATAAAGGAGTTACTTTGTCTTTTATATGATGATTGCCAGTTGCAAATCTGTTAAAGGTCCATTTTAATAGTAACTGCAGGGGCCGGGACTGTACCACACATAATTTACACAAAAACAAATATATGGACAAGACATCGTACTCAGAGACCACAAACAAACAATTCAAAAAGAGTGAATGGATCCGGGCTAGTCGTAAGCGTACACTGCGCTGTACAGTCCCGGGGCTTTTATATAAGCTGATAATGCTTGTTATTGTATCCGAATAAAATATTGTTTAAATAAAATTAACCCAAAAAATAAACTTACTTCGTCTGGGAGTCCTTGCTGCAGTTCCCTTGTATGTATCCAATTTTGGGATCGAAAGATGCACAGAGTTGCTGCTGCTCTTGGGATGTGCATTGGAAGGTTCCGCGCCACCTTCCTTTCTGGAAGACATCTGATTGCCCATTTTAATCAAGATAAAGGCGTTCCTCTATATTCACGTTTAGAATAACTCCAACACAAGAACTTTATAAATCCAATGAAATCAAATTGCCATCCATCTTCATTATAACTCGAAAGGTTTTGAAATCTCTTGATTATGGATAATCATCCCGGGCTTTCAAAATGACGTCTTCGTCTATTATCTGCCGTTCATTTTACGCATCCTATAATTGCATAATTATCGTTTAGAAACCAAATTTTATTGATCTAAGTTCATTGAGTAGACTGTCGGTGCATTAATGCTGTTTAATTCTTTAAGCTGGCAGATCATTCATTATTACGAAACACCCGACAAGCGGGTATGCTTAGGCATGAACCTGAAGTTAAAAAAGGCAACAAATTTAAGTCATTATATTTCTGGATGTTTGTTTGTGTCGGGGCGTTGGGATGGCCTAGTGGTCTAGAGTGCCGCGCTTCGACCTCTAGTTGGCCGGTCACCTCTGGCTTGCGGCTGTGGTTTCGAGCCCTGGTGTGAGCGTATGTGGCATGGAGATAGGGGCGCCTTCTCAACCTCGTGGGTTTCCTCCGGACACTCCGGTTTCCTCCCACTGCTAAAGACCCAACGCGCAAGCGAATTATTGAAATAACGTCGAGTGGACGTTAAACCCCATTTCTCTCTCTCTCTCTCTCTTGTTTGTGTCATGAAATGACATGAAATGCGGTTTAATGTCCTACTGTTTTGCTCCGACGAGGATAATGCAGGCAGGCATATACGCTCTTCAGTGTGCGATGAGTGAAATTTTGCCCGGGCAGTGGCATTACTGGGAAGAGTTATTTTAAAGGAACGCAAATGTGTACAAGGGGCATCGGATTTCTTCCAAATCGAACGACTATACGTTGTTCCTTGATAGACCACCCTATCCCGCCCCGGATCTGCACTGACGTAATACATGTAGTTTTCTCAAAGAGCTCTCTGGCGTACTGATTTAGATTAATAAACACGTTCTTGATATGGTATTGTTATTATTGTTCTTTTTAATAGTCCTTTGACGGTTTCAGATTAGTTATTGTTTTTGGTGCCTTGCTATTTAGGGGGGTTGGACGGCCGAATGGTTAGAGAAAGCGCGGTGTGTCATACGAGAGAAATGGGGTTTAACGTTCATTTCGGGACTAACATATGGTTTAATTTTATTTCAATAATTCGCTTGCGCGTAGGGGTCTTTAGCAGTGGGAGGAAACCGGAGTACCCGGAGAAAACCCACGAGGCTGCCATTTCTCTCTTTCTCTCTTGCTATTTAATAACTCACTAAATGTCGTATAAAGATTTAAATATTATATATATAATGAGGTCCAGATAGGTCTATATATAGTAAGCTATAACATTTCTTTTCAACATTCCAGTCACATTTTCTGAGATGTCTGCTTAACATTTATATGACACTTTACACATTTTTTAAAGAATATTATGGGCTATTTAAAGAATGACATCTTTGTTTCATACTTCGAGTATATACTCAGACGTTTCCGCAACCGAATTACGCCTGTCATGAACGACCTTATGCAATTATATATACAGAATATGGCACTGGGCCTAATCAGTTGCAACCCAGGCACTGACCGGGAAGACTTATTCATGACTCGTTTATTCATTCATTCACGCATGTATTCATTCATTCACGCATGTATTCATTCATCCACTCATTTATCCATCCATTCACTCATTCATCCACTCATTTATTCATTCCGTCATTCATCCACTCACGTTTTCATTCATTTAGTCATGTATTCATTCATTCACTTATTTGTTCATTCACTCACTCATTTAGTCATTCACTAATTCATTCTTTCATTTGTTGTAAAGTAAGGTATCGCACACTGTTATAATGGTATTGTCATACTTTTCAACACTCGTGCTATTTTATCTTATAAATAAATATAAATAAACAGTTGAGAGTAGGTGGATGATTGTACTCTTTTAAAGAGAGAGAGAAATGGGGTTTAACGACTCGACACAAACTAGGTCATTTCGGGACTAACATATGGTTTGATTTTATTTCAAACATGTTCAGTCAACCAATCAAGTTAAGAACGTGTTATATTATGGCGCAATTATTAATACAGGCCTCACGCGAGATGAGATGAAATGAAATGAAGTTTAACGTCCTACGGTTCTGCTCCTAAACTTAGCTAATGAAGACGGACATACGTTATGCATTGTGCTATGGGGGAAATTTTGCCCGGCAGCGCTACGTCCTACTCCTATATCGAATTCCAACTGCCAAGGGTTCTTTTAGTGCACGTCAATGTGTACACGGGACCTCTGCATTTTTCGTCCCATCCGAACGATTAAACAACTGTATTTGTCCTTGACAAAAGGAAACGACGTCGGAGTTTGTATGAGAGATGGACGAATGTCTAAAACGTATCTCCATATATATTTTTATAGTTTGAATATTTCTGACTAGAAGACTTACAGAGTATTACATAAGATCTTACCTTTATCGATGCCTAATTAGTCATATTTAACGACATTTTTCGAAACAAATTGTCCCGCTCGAAACGTCCCCTAGTTCAGTTAAAGTCAGTCAACATGCGGAAAGGGTCAAGGGTTATTGTCTATAATATAAAGATAAAAGATACAGATGTCAAGCATGACTGACAATAAACTTATATACAGACTAAAGGGGCGTTTATACTGAGCGCGAATGGAGTCGTTTCTACTCACGGTGAACGCGAACGAATTTGCCACCAGAGCAGTTTCTTTGAACGATTTTTTTTCGCTGGTCTAATCAGCGGGCGAGGTCAAAGGGCATACAAATCGTGAATGCGCTAATTTCATCTGCGAATTTTCGCGCGTATCCCTGCTTTCAGTCAGAACAAAGATTCGCGCGGATATTCAATGTTGAAACTAGAACATTGTAGATTCTTTGGCCACGTCTGGATTTTTAATATCAAGTTTAGAATCAGACTGAATAAAAAAAAAAAGCATCGATAATTACTGAATCTCCCATAATCAATTACACAATATTTAATTAATTAGTTTGAATATGTTTTTAGTCCAAATATATCACCAAATCACCCAGTTTGTACACGGGAATGTAACTTTAACAACCTATTACACAATTAAAACGACTTAATTCTAAATCGTATTCGACTAGTACGAATGGTGTATACGGCCCTTAGACTAAGGTAGGGTATAAGGTATGTAACGAAGGTATTTACCAGTGTAGATACCTGAATAAATAAACAGGAGAGATAAAATTAATGCAGATAAGTTATGTTGGGTATTCATTCATCATTGTTTGAAAACCAAGGCCTCGTCTCATTCAGTGTTTAAAGTACCAATGTTATTATATTACTTTAATAATCTGCTATTTTATGACTACAAACTTATTGAATTTGTGAAACTGTGACCAAAATTACTATTTTCCTTATATATTTTCTTTAATTGGCCCATCTCGTTAGACATTCTGTACCTTCATAACGTTTTCCTTGTTATTCTTAAATTAAACATGTATTATTCTGATTCCGATCAGGTTTTTTTTTAATGTGTGTATGATATTTACTTAGATGTATATGCTGCCTTTACCATAAAGCAATATTTAGTTATTAATTGAATTTTAACTACGCATTTGTAACACAGTGTTTTTCATCTGCATGCTTATAATTTGTATATTTGTTAACAATTTGTAAATCAAAATTAGGGTAAGGTTATAAGCTTTCCGTCAATGTACAGTTTGTTATGAGAGGCTTGGGTTCTTATTTTTAAATCTTTATAGTTTGTCCATTTCAGATTTTACCACTAATTTATTTTGTCCCTCAAATGAATGTTTTGAGGTACGGATGGACGGATGGCTATGTGATATTTGAACTTTGTGGCTATTTATTTACAACCATATTATGGAAGAATTGAATTTATATGTAGGAAGGAATTTGTACTTTCTCGAAAGCTGTGTGTCTTTAGTGCCACCACTTATTCTCGTCCCTTAGTAGCGGGTGTGTTCGCTGAACCGCTCCAGAGTAGACATAAGAATATTTTTGTAGTTTTTTTATAATGCTATTTCTCCTTTTTATTATTAAAGTAAATTAAACTGGATATTGAAGTTCGAATATATTTCTTGAAAATGCTTGACGGTAACAAAACCTCCATATTTCTCAACGTCTTGATTTACAGTTTTTTCGCCCCATCTAAAAAATCTGGGGTTACAAAGCTAAATCCTAATGCTCAACCAGTGTCAATCATACACTGTAGCTCACATATGCTACAAATTAACGCAAGCACGCTCAAGACATCCCAAAATTTCAAGGCACCGTGTATCCTCTCCCTACCCATAAACTAAAGCCCCGTTTACACTTGGCCGCGATAAGCGTGCCGTACTGGGTACGGTACCAGGCCGCGATAAATTTCAAGAAATTGACCCGTTTACATTACCCTAAAATAACCGGTCTCAGAACAGTGCCAAAAATGCCAAACGTGGAACTCTTCGCAGAAAAGTTAATTTCAGTCCCTGTGCAAATTACCCATATGAAGACAATTATGATGACTGATTTAGTTTGAGCACCTATTTTGACAGAACTGATGACAGATCTGCCAAGGTTTGCAGGGAAAAAAGGTCAAGGTTCATTTGGCGCATGCGCAGTAATCCGTACTCAGACCGGTTAGCGTTTACACTACGAAAATTTAAAGTGAGCCGTTCTCGGTACGGTTCCGAGACCACCTCACTTCAGTGGGCCAGATTGGCACGGTACTCAGTACGGCAAGCTTGTGCTTGACCCGTTTACACTACAACAAGCCAACAGTGAGGCTGATGTCCCCCGCCGAAATCCCAAAATAAATAGAAGACACATATTAATTAATCGCACATTTATTTTTTTCAAACGTATCGAGCAATCAAACTGTACACGAAGTGTCATCCAAAAGTGTTTTATAAAGAAAAATGCTAAAACTGACGAGAAAAATGAAAATGTACCCTAGTTAGGGGGACCCTAAAGGCAGACAAAAGGGCCCCTCTGGCCAAGGGAAAGGGCCCTTGTGTCCAAGTCAATCGTTTCTATACACTGTTACTGTCGAATCCATTACTAAATGAGAATGCAGTCATTGTGTTGGCATAAAAATCACCAATCAAGATGAACCTAAGTTATCTTCTCCCAAAGTATCAACCAATCAAATTGCTTATCTCTGCTTACCCTAAGCGGAAAATGCTCATCTTCGAACTCCATCGAGGCATTGACCTAATAAGCATATACACCAAGTTTGAACATTTTAACTCAATTAGAAGGAGAGTTATTGTGTTCCAAAGTCTCGACTACTCTCGACCAATCAAATTGCGTATCGCTCTGCTTACCTTCAGCAGAAAATGCTCATTATCGAACTTAGTCCAGGTATTACTGTAATGAAACTATACACAAAGTTTCATCACTCTCACTTAATTAGAACTAAAGTTATCGTGTCCCAAAGCATCAACCAATCAAATTGCTTATCTCTGCTTACCCTAAGTGGAAAATGCTCATCTTCGAACTCCATCACGGCACTGACCTTATAAGCATATATGCCAAGTTTGAACATTTTAACTCAATTAGAAGAAGAGTTATTGTGTTCCAAAGTCTCGACCAATCAAATTGCGTATCGCTCTGCTTACCCTGAGCAGAAAATGCTCATCTTCGAACTCCATCAAGGCATTGACCTAATAAGCATATACACCAAGTTTGAACATTTTAACTCAATTAGAAGGAGAGTTATTGTGTTCCAAAGTCTCGACTACTCTCGACCAATCAAATTGCGTATCGCTCTGCTTACCTTCAGCAGAAAATGCTCATTATCGAACTTAGTCCAGGTATTACTGTAATGAAACTATACACAAAGTTTCATCACTCTCACTTAATTAGAACTTAAGTTATCGTGTCCCAAAGCATCAACCAATCAAATTGCTTATCTCTGCTTACCCTAAGTGGAAAATGCTCATCTTCGAACTCCATCACGGCACTGACCTTATAAGCATATACGCCAAGTTTGAACATTTTAACTCAATTAGAAGAAGAGTTATTGTGTTCCAAAGTCTCGACCAATCAAATTGCGTATCGCTCTGCTTACCCTGAGCAGAAAATGCTCATTATCGAACTTAGTCAAGGTATTACTGTAATGAAACTATACACCAAGTTTCATCATTCTCACTTAATTAGATGTAAAGTTATCGTGTCCCAAAGCATCAACCAATCAAATTGCTTATCTCTGCTTACCCTAAGCAGAAAATGCTCATCTTCGAACTCCATCAAGGCATTGACCTAATAAGCATAGACACCAAGTTTGAACATTTTAACTCAATTAGAAGGAGAGTTATTGTGTTCCAAAGTCTCGACCAATCAAATTACGTATCGCTCTGCTTACCCTGAGCAGAAAATGCTCATTATCGAACTTAGTCAAGGTATTACTGTAATGAAATATGAAACTATACACCAAGTTTCATCACTCTCACTTAATTAGAACTAAAGTTATCGTGTCCCAAAGCATCAACCAATCAAATTGCTTATCTCTGCTTACCCTAAGCGGAAAATGCTCATCTTCAAATCTCCATCAAGGCATTGACCTAATAAGCATATACACCAAGTTTGAACATTTTAACTCAATTAGAAGGAGAGTTATTGTGTTCCAAAGTCTCGACCAATCAAATTGCTCTGCTTACCCTGAGCAGAAAATGCTCATTATCGAACTTAGTCAAGGTATTACACCAAGTTTCATCACTCTCACTTAATTAGAACTAAAGTTATCGTGTCCCAAAGCATCAACCAATCAAATTGCTTATCTCTGCTTACCCTAAGCGGAAAATGCTCATCTTCGAACTCCATCAAGGCATTGACCTAATAAACACATACACCAAATTTGAAGATTCTAGCTCAATTAGGAAGAGAGTTATTGTGTCCCAAAAAGTGTGACGGACAGACGGACAGACGGACAGACAGACAGACAGACAGACAGACAGACGGACAGACGAACCCATTTTAATAGTCCCCCAACTTTCTTCGAAAGGCGGGGACAAAAAAATAACCGCGCCGTACCGGGAACGGTACCTGGCACGCTTAAAATTTGTAATGTAAACGGGGTTTTAGGCTGTCTGTCAACAGTTAGCTCCGCTATGAAATAGATGGATCGTTGTTCGCAGAATGCCCCTCACCCTAATGTTATCAATATTGGGGGCGGGGGGGGGGGGTGTGTTGTGCCCACATAAAATCTTGTTACCCATGCAAAACAATGAGATGCATGGACCTATTCTATATTTCTCGCTTTATCTGATTTCGTGACACTCATCCCTTTTTGAATCTGATTAAACACAGATCCTATTTCGTTTCATTTTTACAGTCCAAAATTTCGTAAACGTCAGCGCTGATTGATTAATCAATGTCTGACGTTATAGGGTTAAAAGCCGCTCGCACGACCCCTGACGCGACCTTCCATTGCAGCCGGTCAGATCCTCGTGTAGTGCAGGTCATCGAAAGTATAAAAACACAATGAAACGAAATATAGATCCGTATTTTATAGTCGATTCCGAACTGATTCCTCCTCAGCGATCACCAGTGAATATTGGCTACACCTCTGTGAAACAGACTGATACCCTCTCAATTTCAATGGAATTACAAGGCAGCTGAATATATTGTGGGCTGTGTGGCTAGTACCGTATTCTACTTCTGTCAGCAACAACAGCAGTGCTGGATCAACCATTAAGAGGGAGAGAGAGAGAGAGAGAGAGAGTTTAACGTCCACTTCAGGCGCGGATCCAGAGGGGGGGTCCAGACTCCCCCCCCCCCCGCTCAGGCTTGAAAATTTTTTATGCGATTTTATTGTCGATTTTTAGAACTGTAATTTTGGAATTTACCTTCCGGAAATACGTCAGAATGCACCAAATTGAATCTAATTTACCAAATTTTTCTGGGGGAGGCCCCCCAAACCTCCCGTTAATTGGTTGTGCGCCTTCGGCGCTGGCGGCGGTGGGCTATGCCCACCGCAATTATCAAACCTAGACCCCCCCCCCTGCAAAAAATCCTGGATCCGCGCCTGCACTTGACACAAACCGGGACTAATAAATGGTTCAATTTTATTTCAATAATTTGCTTGCGAGTAGACGTCTTTAGCAGTATAAAAAAAAAGAAATGAAATATAGATCCAGGGGCGGATCTAGGAATTTTGAAAAGGGGGGCGTGGCAAAATAAGGGCACTGCCCTCCAAGAAAATTATTCGTCATTTCCTTGCATCTGTAGCAATTCCAAGAGCTATTTGGCTGATATTTTCGTCTAAGTAAACGTTCGGAACGGACATATTTGGCTCTGAGAAAAGGCACTTTTAGCAGAAGGGCACTGTCGAAAATTAGAGGGGGGGGGGGGCGAGGGGGTGCCCCCCCCTTAAATCCACCTCTGTAGATCTGTATTTAATCAGAATGGGTCCAAGAGAGAGGTGAGGGGCGATTGGTTTATATAAGATCTATCATTGAGACAAGTGGCATGACCTGTCCAATTTCATGGGTTTTACCCTGGTTCTCCAGTTTCCTCCCCTACTACTCAAAACCCTTACTAACAAGCATTAGTCCTGAAATGACTTAATTTTTGTAGGTAAAGTCCCATCTCTCTCTCTCTTCTGGAGAAAGGTGTAAATACACCCCAATATTTTAATAGCAGGATCTTTTCAGAGATTAAACACAATTTTTTTTTTTTATTCAATTAGGATTTAATAACAAATATTTATACAAATAATTCCTGTACAAATTCATTAACAAAATACTCGTACATCAGGTGCAGACTCTGGAATTTTTGCAGGAGGGGGTTTGCTAGGTTCCTGTTTAGGAAATTTGACAGTTTACAACGCATGATGCCATCATCATCATCTCTAAATTACATAGGCACCAAAGGTAATCATTGCATTGATTGACTCTTTGGTGGGTTGATTAATCAACCAGTAATAATTACTTCTTTGTAATCGGCCCGTTCATTGTTTTTACCTATCAGCATGATAATTAACTCTTTGTAAATCAGCCGAAAATAGATTGATATGTGATACCATAGTGGCCTATTCATTGTTTTATCAATCGGCTAGATTAAAGATCAATCAGCTAAAGCCGACAAAAAACAGCCAATTAAGATCCCTGCCTCCCAACCCCTCTGGATCCACTCCTGTGCATACTTGTGAATATGATACTTGTAGTCTATTTTCGTTACAAACATCAAACTTTGACGTTATCCATGGTAGTAGGTAATTTATATCTTCATTAAAACGTCATTTGAGAGATTTTGAATCCTTAGAAACTACAGCACTGTGAAGCTGCATCTCTAAAAGGAATATCAGTCCAGTTCCTTTCAGTATTCACCAAAATTTCTCAATTTTGGCATCCATTGCAGATAGGGTATAGTCGACACATGTGAAATCTTTCGATGGACTCCTTTCGATCAGATAGAATCCAAGCAGGGAGAGTATCTTTAGTGTAACCGAGTTGATAGGCCTCTTTGTAATCTGTAACATCTCAAACAAACCTTGTGATTATCTAGCGTTGGTATTTTGGTTTTGTTTTCCTAATTAAATGTTAAAAAATCAATTTGCGTATTATACATGTATTTAGTATAACCAAGTTGATGGGCCTCTTTTTAATTCGTAACATCTCAAACAAACCTTAGAATGCTGACCAAAGTCACTTTGTACAGCAGACGTAATTTCCAAATATAAGTGAATGTCTAGCACATTGTCTTGAACTTATTCTAGAGATAATATAGAACAGAAATCTAGTAAAACGTGACCATCTCAATCCATATCTTCGGTCAACAGATGACCTTTCTAAATCATTTCTAGTAATTGACAATTGTTCATGTCTAGTAATTGACATTTGTTCATTTCTAGTAATTGACAATTGCTCATTTCTAGTAATTTACAATTGTTCATTTCTAGTAATCTTTCATTTTTCATTGTTCTGCTTTTTTCTTCTCGGTTTCTTTTTCTTTCCTTCTCCTGTTTTAACAGAATGTTTTAATTTTTTCCCTTTTTTATTCTTTTTATTGGATTTTTTATTTGATTTTTTGTCTGCTGTTTTTAATGTTTCACCCTCACTATCATCATCGTCACCACCCTCGGCCTGTTTTCGTTTCTCTAAGACCTTTTCTTTCTGTAATCTTTTGGCTTTTTCGTATTTATAAACTTTTTGCATCTGTTTTACAGCACTGAAAAATATGAATTTTTTATTTGTAAATGAAAGTCAGTGAAATTCAGGTTTCAGTGCCTGTGTTTTTTCGGTATTTTTATTGATACTTTTAATCATCTCCTGACACAAAATTAAAATTATGATCACTGCAACAAAACCTGATTCCGAGTTCAAAAAACATTCTCAGATTTACGTTAAGAATTTACACAAAATTGTTCCCCATATTTTAACTAAAATATTGCCCTTTATAAAGGGAGATCACTCTGGAAGTAATTACTTGAAATGGCTGAAAATCAATAGGCTTCTTCGTCTCATGACCTTAAACACTGTGTATAAATTTAAAGTCAACCAGATATTAACTTTCGCCTCTAGAGCGTCCACAAGCAATTGTGGCCGGACCGACGGATGGGGATGGACGGAGGGACGGGGGCGACGACAATATACGACCACATTTCAATGTGGCCGTATAAAAACCTGTCACAGGTTCTTTTATGTAAATATCTAACATTCCTAAAGAAAAAACGACCTGTGAGGAAGAATCCTATTTGTCTACTTACTTTTCTCTTTCTTTACCCTGCAGTTTAAATAATGGTACGGTAGATATTCTCTGTCTTGGTATTTCACTTACAGCCATTTTCTTTTGGACTTCCCTGATAATAAAAAAAAATCGAAATGAATTGGAGTTTAATATCCTACTGTTCTGCTCCCACTGGCCCGGTCCGTGTTACTGTGGCCTACTCTTAAATCGAATTGCAAGTACCAAGTGGCTTTTTGCATGCTCAACAATGTGTACACAGGACCTTGATTTTCATCCCATGCGAGTGTCTAGACAGCTGTCCTTGTCATGCTATCTGTCCTTACCACTGACAAGAGGAAACCACACAATAAAAACATGACAAGGAGTAAGGCCACCTGTCCAACCTTGTGGGTTTTCTCAGGGTCCTCTGGTTTCCTCCCACTGTTAAAGACCCCTACGTGCAAGTGAATTAATGAATAAAAGGACTTGTGAGACTAAATCTGTAAGTGAGGACATTCTAAAAAATATCCATTCGCTCGCAGCTTTGAAACTTAAAGGACTGTCATACTATTTGTCCAATCAGAATCCATTTTGAGCTAGTTTTTTTTCAAAAAATTTATATTTAGTTTCAGTGACTTACTTTCTGGTTTTCTTCATACTCAGCATATATTTAGGTACCGGACAGCCTGCTTTACGAATAACATTAGCTATACTACAAAATAAATTATACATATATTTAGGTACCAGGCATAATTTTTTGTAATTTACTGATTTGAGAAGATTCTTTGATAATTTACCCAATTTGACTAGGTTGTTACCCTTTACTGAATCGTCAAAAAGCAGGTCCAAGAAACAATAGGATTGGATAATTGCTGATGACGATCACAACATATGACTCTATGTGGCACTGTCTGCTCAGTCAATGGAGGCACACCATCAATTACTTCTTTATCAGGATACCAATTCCAATTATAATCTTCTCCTCTCCCCTTTAACTTTGAGTCAAGAATCAAGGGTGTGCATTTGCAACCTTCCCCAAAGGTCGAATGAGTGCAACTGTCTGAGATTAGTTGAAGAGGGCCAAAAAGTACTCATGTCGCCCAGGTTGTTCCAACACCTTTTGGTGGTCCGCGCCAGTCGCAGATAGTTCAGATAGCAGGGGCCTGTTTCACGAAATTTTAACTACGATAAAATCCAAATTTTAGTAATTTGATTGGATAATATTAGATTGATTTTAGTGCTTAGCCAATCAAAATTGAAGTATTTACTAAAATTTGGATTTTATCTTGAGTTAAGATTTCGAGAAACAGGGCCCAGTTTCCTAACAAAATTACATATTCTAAAAGATTGTGAGGTGACTTACCTTTTTAAATTGGTGGCATCATCTTCAGTAAAAAATGTTATAGCTTCACCTTCTCTTCCAGCTCGACCAGTTCGGCCTAAAACACAATCAACCATCGGATTATAACAGAACAAAAATTACATTGGAATCAATAACTGGTTTATTATAGTGTGAGAGAGAGATAGAAACTAACATATGGTTTGATAATTCGCTTGCCCATATGGGTCTTTAGCAGTGGGAGGAAACCAGACAACCCGGAGAAAACCCACGAAGTTGCACAGACGAGGAATCAAATAAGCTAAGCCTAAGAAGAAAACCTACCCACCAAAGATATTCGCAAGATGGACATCTACACTTACTCTTCATGGTTATCATACATGCTCTAATATCAGCAGATGAACGAACCTTTGAAATCTTACTGATAACAACCACTAGATTCAAAAAGACATCTTAATGATGATTCTATATGCTTTGAGAGTATTAATATAATTTTTGTAATTGTATGCTGCTCCCCGTGGGTGTTTTTATGCAATAAATTTACTTACTTACTTACACTGATTGAATATAAACATGCTTACCGATTCTGTGGATATAACTAACGGCACTGTTAGGAAAATCGTAGTTGATGACCAGATTAACTCCCTTGAAATCTATACCTCGTCCCATTAATTCCGTACAAATTAACACCCAGATTTTACCAGCTCGGAAACTAGCTACTACATTATCTCTCTAGAATGAAATCAAAACAAAACATAAAACTAGCTACTATGTGGGCAGCACGGTGGCTAAGTGGGTAAGACGCTGGCTCTCTAGCCTGGAGGTAAGGTGTTCGGTCCCTACATTGGCAGAGAAAGTTCATCCAGATTTTCCGGTGTGGTTCCCCCTTGTCAGTCGTCTAGTCGTTCAGATGGGACGTAAATCCGAAGTCACGTGTACATGAACATAAAAGATCCATTGAAGTTGGAATTCGATAATTATGATAGCATCGAAAATCAATGACAGAGGAGAAAGACGTCCACTCAAGATAAACTAGGTCATTTCGAGACTAACATATGGTTTAATTTTAATTATTGACTTGCGCGCAGGGGTTTTGGGCAGTGGTTGGCCAGTCAACCCTTCTCCTTGTCATGTACAACCGGGGAATCAAAACCACGCCAGTTGACTCAATGATAGACTACATCTACAACAAACTTCTCAAATATTTCAACCAATCACGACAACTGAAACATATTAGCTGTGTTTGATTAAGTCACAGTTCTACCAACGTGACCCAAGTAATCAACACTGATAGAACTGTGACAGGATTGATTTGAATCAATGGGTGGTAATCTATATTAGATGTGCATTGTATATTCACTGTAACTGAGTTCTCGCTGAATAAATAGCATCTATAAATAACCTCACCTGGAACTGAGTTCTCTGATACCATAGTTAATCAACTCACCTGTAATTGAGTTCTCTCTGAATGAATTACATCAACACTGATACCATCGTAAATTAACTCGGAAAATAAATCTTTAGCACGATCTTTAGATTGTACAAATATTAATACTGGTGGTTGGATTCCCTGTAATAATAAACCACTTGGTTGATTAATATCTTGATTGTAGTTTCATTGTGGTCATTTGAGTGATTTACAATCACTTCTAAACTACTATAATGTTTACATTAAAGAAGCTAGATCACTATTCTTTGGGTTCTAGAAATTGACACAAATGGTTAGCAACACATATAATAATGTATATAATTGAATGGCATCTGGTTACTCTGGTCTATACCTGTAATATTCTCTTACATTCTTACATGGGATATGTTTAGCCTCGTTCGACAATTCACTTCACACAACTGGCTCTCAAAAGCATTTTGGCACACGATTTTGGCCAGTTTTGAAATTTTTATTTTATCTTAAATATTGGATATCAAAGGTCCAACTCTTCACGGCAAGATAACAACGTCATGTTGATTTAAATTGACAAGTACGTCGTGTTTGAAATGACGGAGTCTGTGGATGATATTGAGTTAAAGACTTGGCTCCTTTAAATGATGATGTTAACTATTTGCTGATTGTAACAAATATAGGATAAATAACATTTTATACATTGTACATAATAATTTGTTTTACCTTTTTAATCATATTTCTAACTGCTAATAGTTTACCATTTTCAGATCCTACAAACAACAATTCTTGTTTGACTGTTTTCGCTGCTGCATTTCTAAAATATAAAATACACTTCAACAATTTAAACACATTTTATAAATATATGTGAATTAATATTAGAATAGTTAATTAAAGCTGCTCTTTGGTAATATATAATTGAAATTAAAGATGGCAAAATAAAACTACATTTTTATGCTAACGTTTTCATCGCGATAGCGGCTCATCAGGCGTTTTATTAAACAATAATTCAATTAATATATATTTAGAGAAAAAGGGTTCAACATCCACTCGACACAAACTAGGTCATTTTGAGACTAACATACTGTTCAATTTTATTTCAATAATCGCCTTGCACGTAGGGGTCTTTAGTTGTGGGAGGAAACTGGAGGACCTGTAAAACCCCCACAAGGTTGGACAGATGACCTTACTCTTTTTCACGTACAACCGGGGAATCAAAACCTCGCCAGTTCACTCAATAACTGACCTTATGATACAGCGAACACACACTAACCATTCGGCCATCCCCCCCCCCCCCCCTGGCCTAGACCTATATTACATTATCTAGATTAGTTGACTTACAAATCACCAATTTAAACTTATCTAGATCAGTTTACTTCACTTAAACATCACTAATATAGACTTGTATAACATTATCTAGAATAGTTGACTATATACTTACATGTCCCCAATATAAACTTGTATAACATTATCTAGATTAGCTTTACACCATTCTTCAACATCATACGAGAATGTGGCACTAAACATCGCTCGACGAACATTATTAGCATCACATGCTTTATAAATTACAGCTAACTAGAAATATATGATATATTATTCTATTAGTTCTATATACAAAATATATAATATATTCTCTCTTAGCTTTATATACAAAAATATATAACATACCCTATATACAAAAATATATATTATATAATATACTATCTTAGTTCTATATACAAAGATATATATTATAGTATATTCTATTAGTTCTATATACAAAAATATAAAATATACTCTCTTTGTTCTATATACAAAACATATAATATATTCTCTTAGTTCTATATACAAAAATATATATAATATATTCTCTTGGTTCTATATACAAAAATATATGTCTTGTATCATTTATACATAATATTTGTACAAAGAGAAGCACATTCTACAAATCATGCAGTGCTATTTCATTAATTAACCAATGCTGCTATTCTGTAGCTTTGTGTGTATGCTAAAGTGAGTTGCAAAATTAGTATCGTTTTGTGTATTTTATTGTGATGTAATTTGCCACCATTTTATAGTATCAAATTAAGCCAAGAATAACCTCTAACCTTTCCCTATATAAAATTATAGTCTATGATAATTTATAGAATATATGAAATTTTTACCTGATCTCTGAATCCTGATTTTCCATCTTCAAACAATTTATCTGATTCATCAACAACCAGCCACTCCACACTAAAATAAAGACAGGAAGATTAAAGTGATTTTAATCATAACACTTCTCTAGATAGACAGAGAGACTAATGGGGTTTAATGTTAACTTGACACAAACTAGGTCATTTTGGGACTAACATATGGTTCAATTTTATTTCAATAAATTGCATGTACATAGGGGTCTTTAGCAGTGGGAGGAACTGGAGAAAACCCAGGCGATCCTACTCCTTGTCATGTACAACCAGGGAATTGAAACCACGCCAGTTGACTCAATGACAGACCTTATGATACGCAGTGCACATGCTAACCATTCAGCCATCCAACACCTCTCGAGGAATCGAAACCACGGCAGTTAACACAATGAGAGACCTTATGATACGACAAATACATGCTAATCATTTGACCATCCAACCAACTTCAATCCTCCCCACCCCCTCCCCAAGACTCAATGACATTCCTTATCATACAGCTTGGTAACCATTCGGCTACCCTGCCCCCCCCCCCCCCCGCCCCTGACTTACCTAGATAGATTTATAGATGGTGGATTAGATTGTAACATACAGACTAATCTATTTGGTGTCGTTACCAGTATATCTACAAACAAATACAAACAGGTAATATTTACATTGACGGGCTATCAAATATATATGAAATGAAATGGGGTTTAACGTCCTACTCTTCTGCTCCTATACTGCCTGGGCTAATGAAGAGGGGCATAGGCCATACAGTGTGCTATGAGGGAAATTTGGCCCGTACAGCCGCACTATGAACTATACTGTATAGGTCTACTCTTCTTCGACTTGCTAATTTGTGATGAAATGAAATGGGGTTTAACGTCCTATTCTGCTCCTTTACTGGCCTAATACGCCATATAGTGTGTTGTAAGGGAAATTTTGCCCGGACGGTGGCACTATGGCCTACTCTTATATCGATTTCCACCTGCCAAGGGATCTTTTACCAGCACGCCAATGTATGTATACACGGTACCTGGGTTTTTTGTCACATCCAAACGACTAGACAGTTGTCCTTGTCAGGCCCTCGGTCTTCTTTATTAAAGTAAAAGAAAAGAAAGAAATATCAACATTATATCATTACCAAAGTTTTTCTTTGATTTAGGTCCAAATTTCTTAGCTGCTAGAGCCACTTTACTGATGAAATGAACTCTGAAGCCCATTCCTTCAGATAAACGATCAAATTCTCGGAATGTCTGGAAAGAAAAAGGTAAATGATTTTGTTTTAATAAATCTGAAATTGCAAAATGCTTCAGTCCAAACTAAGTTGAAAAAACTACCTAAGATTTTTTTTCGATTTAGATTTCAAATTTAAGAAAATAAATATATGATTTTCAGCAAAAGCTATTCACAACATGATTTCCGATAGCACTGAATTTCAATAAATAATGCTTGATACGTGCAAAAAGACTAATTTATAGATTTATAGAGAAAGATTCAAGTTTGTATTTACAAACAGTGACTACAAAACCAATAATACCTGTTTTGCTAATTCCCTAGTTGGGGCTAATACGAGAGCTCTAAAACCCAGATTTTTAGGTCCTTGTAAATGATGCAGAACTGGAATAATAAATGATGCTGTTTTACCAGAACCTGTGGGAGCACATGCCATTATTTCTCTTTGCTGAAAAAGAAATGGATATAATAATTTTGTACTTTGTGGAATAGTATGATTATTTGACGATCTGAAACCCAACACCAGCATAAATGAGGGAAGGGAGTTAACTCTTGAAATCGAGAAGTCATGAGAGAGCGAGAAATGGCGGTTTAATGTCCACTTGAATCAAACTAGGTCATTTCTGGACTAAGATATGGTTCAGTCTTATTTCAACAATTCCCTTGCTCATAGGGCTGTTTGGCCGTGGGAGGAAACATGAGGATCTTTTAAGTTTGACAGGCGACCCTACTCCTTGTCACGCCAGCTGACTTAATGACAGACCTTATGATACAGGGTGCACGTGCCAACCATTCCGCCATCCAACTCTCTGACTAGACATAAGGGGTATATAGTCTTCAATAATAGGATTAAATGATGATGTACTGAGAGGAATTCTGTCCTCACAGTGCTGTTTCCGCTTACAAGTCGCTGAATTCCAAATGCCAGATTCTTTTAAGAGCATGTCAACGTGTTCACACGACGTTGTTTTTTCCTCCAAATAGATGCTGTTGCTTGTTGGAAAACACCAGGGAAATTTTTCGACCAACACTAGGACCCAATGTTTCGTGAGCCATCGCTTTACTCACTTCACCAATTTCTAAAAATGTTTGGGGGGTTGGGTGGCCGAATGGTTAGCATGCGTGCGCAGTATCATACGGCCTGCCAAGGAGATAGGGTCGCCTGTCCAACCTCGTGGGTTTCCTCCCACTGCTAAAGACCCCTACGCGCAAGCGAATTCTTGAAATAAAAGTAAACCATATGTCAGTCCCGAAATGACCTATTTTGTGTCGAGTGGACGTTAAACCCCATTTCTCTCTCTCTCTCTCTAAAAATATTGTAATATTTCTACTAACCTGCATCATAACAGGTATAGCCTGTATTTGTATAGGTGTGGGTTTACTGTAACCCACTGTTTTTATATTCTCTAATAGCAAGCGATGTAGGCCATACGTCTCACCAAGCTGTTTAAAATCTTCAAACGGTGGAGGAATATCAGTTCCATGTACATGTATTCTGTGTAATTTTCTTAAACTTTTTTTCTATTAAAAAAAAGATAAAAAACATAAACAGTGGAATGATATCTAAGGCTGTGCAAAAATATCGATATAATCGATAATCGGTAGAAGTTATTTAGAGATACGATAATCGATAATGAAATTCAAATATCGATTATCGGTATATTTACCTTCTGACGGCAAGTTACGGTCACTTTTACACGAATAAACTTGCCGTAGTCTGTCATTAGCAGACCAATGAATGAATACACGACGTCAAGACAACAACTATTTTTCCCCTCTGCTTACAAACTGGCACATTTTAAATATATATTATTATAAAAAACTAAACTTTAAGATTAAATACATTATTTTAATATTTTCGTTGTTTTTGTTGTTTCTACTAGTTGAAACTAAAATAGGTCACGCACTTTGTGAACAATGAAAATCGCACGTGATATAATAAAATTAGGATTATCTCCCTTCTTTGCTCTTGATTGATTTGTAGAGAAACTACACAATAAAACTAATTGTATTATTAATGATCAACTCGGCTTTAATTACTAAATCATGTCAGATACAGTCCATACACGTTTTTGACTTCCCGGGACAGGCAAAAAGCGAGGTATGGAATTGTTTTGGTTTTTACGGAACCGACGACCGTAACAGTTATCTACCTTCATGGACTCTCTAGGAAAGAAGATAAATAACTTCAATTTACTTTCGTTTGTTTTTTTTTATTACGATTGAGTATTGACAGATTGTATCAGAATATTAATAAATATGATGTGTTTAAATAACAGTAACAAAGACTGAATATGTTTTCGAATATTTTTATTATACAATACTATTATTGAACATGACTGTTGAAGAACAAATACAACAAAATAGTGGTAGCCTGTGTCGACTAACACAATAACAACAGGTCGGTAAAGTTCGGAATTTTTCCGGAAAAGTGATAATCGATTATTATCGATAATCGCTGAAAATTTCTTGCCGATAATCGATATTGAAATTTCATATCGATTCCCAGCCTTAATGATATCTATAAATGACATTTAGAAATATAAAGGTATAGTGATTGTTTGATACCTGTAAGTGTAAATCCATAAGGGGGTCTTGGTGGTTAAGTGGGTAACACACTGGCTTGCTAGCCTGGAGGTCGGGTGTTCAATCCCTGTATTTGCCGAGAAAGTTTATCCAGATTTTCTGGCGTGGTTTCCTCTTGTCCAATGGCCTGACACATGCCTGACAAGGACTGCTGTCTAGTCATTTGGATGGGACAAAAAATTGAGATCCCACTTACACATTGGTGTGCACATAAAAGATCCCTTGACAGTTGGAATTTACTACATGTTGTATAAGAGTAGGCCGTAGAGCTGCTGTCGGGGTAAAATTTCCCTCATAGCACACTGTATGGCGTATGCCTGTCTTCATTAATCCAGTTTAGGAGCTGAACAGTAGGACGTTAAACCTCATTTCATGTCATTTAATCCATACCTGTTTGCCCGGCATTTTACAGGTAAAGTCCTCTGAGGCTTCTTTACAGCAGTTTCGTGAAACTGGAAGTAGCATATCTCCAAAACCGAAAGTGGTAATGCAATGCCACAAGGCCTATTTCGTTTTCAATCAGTTCAGTAATGACCATGTTTCTGAAGCAATGACTGTGAGTTTTACAACATCTGCGTAGTTAAAGCAAAATCAAGCCTTCTATTGAAGATGAGTAATGACTGACATTTTGTCAGGTAGGACTAAAATCAGTATTCCCAGGCCTTGATATGGGGTTACATAACTGAACTGAGCAACTTACGTGATGCTGTTCTTGGTTTGTCTTCTGAACCTTTGATTTATTTTCTGTTTCTGAGTCTGATTCGTCATCTAAAAAGGATTTAAAAAAAAAACATAATAATACATTTAGATTTTGTTGAAAGACTGGATTTTTAGCAAAATATATTTGTTTGGACACAAGCTACTGGAAATAAGTCACACTGGACATCAGTACTTAATACTAGAACACACTTATTATGCATACAATCACTTGGTTTATTGCACTCCAACGTTTCAACAAGTGTTCTAGTATTATATCATAAATCAATTGCTAAATGCCTCTCAAGGAATACCTCAGTATTTCATAACATCCAAACAACTAGACACAGTTCCTTCTCCGGCATATGTCCTGCATCACTAACAAGGGAAAAACACACTTGAAAACTACTCAGCTAATCCCAGGATTGAACCTGTGACCATCTGGTTAGTTAGAGTAAGTTGAGAAATGGGGTTTAATGTCCGCTCGACACAAAATTGGTAATTTCGGAACTTTAAAATATGGTATAATTTCATTTCAATAATTCACTTGCGCATATGGGTCTTTAGCAGTAGGAGGAAAGCGGATGACCCAGACAGACAACCCTACTCCTTGTCACGTAAAACCAGGGAATTACAACCACGCCAGTTGACTCAGTCAATGACAAACCTTCTGATACAGTTATGTGCTAACCATTCGGCCATCCATCCCCTCCTTTTGGTTAGTGAGCTAGGGCAACCATGCCTCCCAAATTATTTTTAAGTATACTAGGTAGGTTGTATTTTTGAACAGATGTAAGTATATTTATTAAGACAAACGAAGACTTTGAAATTACCTTCTGAATCTACATCTTCTATTTTTCTCTTTTTAGTTTCTTCATCTTTATCTTGATTCTCCTCAGCAGCAGCAGCAGCAACACCAAGCTTGTAAAGTAGACAAATGTATTTAGAACAATATATTGATAATAATAATAATGTGAATTTATTACAATAGTCCAAGAGAGGGTAGGGATTTACCCACCGTTGATTAGGGATTAGAGACTCCGGGATAGTTGCGAGAGACCCCAATTTTTACCACAGAACGACTGGAAGAAGTCTGATAGATTGGACTATCGGTGCTTAATTGTCAATAAATCTGGGCCACGAAGAAAAAAAAAATATTGTCATTTTTCAAGATAGGTTCAATCAGCAGTTTTCCAATGAAAATCAGTTGTATTTTGTAAAATTTTTGGGCATATTCCATTCATGGTTCAGGATTCCCATTCAATATTCTATTCCTAAAAAAAGGGATTAAGGTCAACCAAAAATCGATTATGTAAACTTCATGAAGCAATGTATACCTTTAATTTAGTTGCATCTTGTTTGAATCTTTTAAAATCAAATTTTGCCCCTGCTCCAAGTAATCTGAACAGATGATGGCCATCCATGCTTGTTTATACCGGAAGTGAAATACACGTGTACTTGCTTACCTCCCTTAGATCATTCTGTCAAGATGGATAAACAAACTGAGGTGAGGTGACAACGTGGAATTTTTTCTACATTACATCATTTTAAATATCTCTAATATTTTTGTGTGTCGGCGCAGTATTTAAGAAAACATCGATTAATTTCGTCTCTCATAAAAATTAGTATTTATAACAGGAATGGTTTGTATTACAACTTCGTTTTTAATTAATACAATTATTACGAATACGATAGGCTACTGGAGTAGCCGAGATCAAGCTAGCATACAATAGCGTACCAGACAATAAGACCTTCTACCAGACAATTAGGGACAATCAACTCAGCATGCAATAAGGAATTTGCTGGATGACCATGACTTCAGTGAAATCACGTGCTCCGTTTGGGCTAATCCGAGCCTTCGATAAATAAAATAAATTGAAAGTAGTCTATTTTTAGTAATTAGGTTATTGTTTGATGGCGACGAAATTTTAGCTCAAAATAAAAAGGGTTTTATCTCTTCCAAAGTGTGTTATTATGAATGTGCCAGAAAATAACAAGTATATTCAAAGAGCCATTGAAACTTACTTTCCGGTGATGTATGACACGATAACTGGAATTTCGTATTAAGACCCTTATTTTGACATTAATGACTCGCCCCACCCCACCATTGAATACCCCCACCCCCCCTTCATAATACAGTTTTTCACCACCCAACTTTGATCGCTTATTAAGGTAAGTAAATATGAATGTGCCAGAAAATTATTTATATATTTGAAGAGAGCATTAAACATGCTTTTCAGTGATATATAACATAATGGCTGGAATTTCGTGCTAAGAACCGTATTTTGGCATTGAATACCCCCCCCCCCCCCCGTTCATAATACAGTTTTTCACCACCCAACTTTGATCGCTTATTATGGTAAGTAAATATGAATGTGCCAGAAAATTATTTATATATTTGAAGAGAGCATTAAACGAGCTATTCAGTGATATATAACATAATGGCTGGAATTTCGTACTAAGAACCGTATTTTGGCATTGAATACCCCCCCCCCTTCATAATAGAGTTTTTTAACCCCCCCCCCCAACTTTGATCGCTTATTATGGTAAGTAAATATGAATGTGCCAGAAAATTATTTATATATTTGAAGAGAGCATTAAACGAGCTTTTCAGTGATATATAACATAATGGCTGGAATTTCGTACTAAGAACCGTATTTTGGCATTCAATACCCCCCCCCTTCATAATAGAGTTTTTTACCACCCAACTTTGATCGCTTATTAAGGTAAGTAAATATGAATGTGCCAGAAAATTATTTATATATTTGAAGAGAGAATTAAACAAGCTTTTCATTGATATATAACATAATGGCTGGAATTTCGTACTAAGAACCGTATTTTGGCATTGAATACCCCCCTCCTTCATAATAGAGGTTTTTTTTACCCCCCCCCCCCCCAACTTTGATCGCTTATTAAGGTAAGTAAATATGAATGTGCCAGAAAATTATTTATATATTTGAAGACAGCATTAAACAAGCTTTTCAGTGATATATAACATAATGGCTGGAATTTCGTACTAAGAACCGTATTTTGGCATTGAATACCCCCCCCCCCCTCATAATACAGTTTTTCACCACCCAACTTTGATCGCTTATTAAGGTAAGTAAATATGAATGTGCCAGAAAATTATTTATATATTTGAAGAGAGCATTAAACAAGCTTTTCAGTGATATATAACATAATGGCTGGAATTTCGTACTAAGAACCGTATTTTGGCATTGAATACCCCCCCCCCTTCATAATAGAGTTTTTTACCACCCAACTTTGATCGCTTATTAAGGTAAGTAAATATGAATGTGCCAGAAAATTAGTTATATATTTGAAGAGAGCATTAAACAAGCTTTTCAGTGATATATAACATAATGGCTGGAATTTCGTACTAAGAACCGTATTTTGGCATTGAATACCCCCCCCCCTCTTTCATAATAGAGTTTTTTACCACCCAACTTTGATCGCTTATTAAGGTAAGTAAATATGAATGTGCCAGAAAATTAGTTATATATTTGAAGAGAGCATTAAACAAGCTTTTCAATGATATATAACATAATGGCTGGAATTTCGTGCTAAGAACCGTATTTTGGCATTGAATACCCCCCCTCCTTCATAATAGTGTTTTTTTACCCCCCCACCCTCATAATACAGTTTTCACCACCCAACTTTGATCGCTTATTAAGGTAAGTAAATATGAATGTGCCAGAAAATTATTTATATATTTGAAGAGAGCATTAAACAAGCTTTTCAGTGATATATTACATAATGGCTGGAATTTCGTACTAAGAACCGTATTTTGGCATTGAATACCCCCCCCCCTCATAATACAGTTTTTCACCAACCAACTTTGATCGCTTATTAAGGTAAGTAAATATGAATGTGCCAGAAAATTATTTATATATTTGAAGAGAGCATTAAACGAGCTTTTCAGTGATATATAACATAATGGCTGGAATTTCGTACTAAGAACCGTATTTTGGCATTGAATACCCCCCCCCCCTTCATAATACAGTTTTTCACCACCCAACTTCGATCGCTTATTAAGGTAAGTAAATATGAATGTGCCAGAAAATCATTTATATATTTGAAGAGAGCATTAAACCAGCTTTTCAGTGATATATAACATAATGGCTGGAATTTCGTACTAAGAACCGTATTTTGGCATTGAACACCCCCCCCCCCCGCCCTTCATAGTTATGGTAATATAGTTACGTACCACCCAGCTTTGATTGCTTATTAAGGTTAGTAAATATGAATGTGCCAGAAACTTATTTATATATCTTAAGAGATCATTAAACAAGCTTTTCAGTGATATATAACATAATGGCTGGAATTTCGTACTAAGAACCGTATTTTGGCATTGAATACCCCCCCCCCCCTTCATAATACAGTTTTTCACCAACTAACTTCGATCGCTTATTAAGGTAAGTAAATATGAATGTGCCAGAAAATTATTTATATATTTGAAGAGAGCATTAAACAAGCTTTTCAGTGATATATAACATAATGGCTGGAATTTCGTACTAAGAACCGTATTTTGGCATTGAACACCCCCCCCCCGCCCTTCATAATTATGGTAATATAGTTACGTACCACCCAGTTTTGATCGCTTATTAAGGTTAGTAAATATGAATGTGCCAGAAACTTATTTATTTATCTGAAGAGATCATTAAACAAGCTTTTCAGTGATATATAACATAATGGCTGGAATTTCGTACTAAGAACCGTATTTTGGCATTGAATAACCCCCCCCCCCCGTTCATAATACAGTTTTTCACCACCCAACTTCGATCGCTTATTAAGGTAAGTAAATATGAATGTGCCAGAAAATTATTTATATATTTGAAGAGAGCAATAAACAAGCTTTTCAGTGATATATAACATAATGGCTGGAATTTCGTACTAAGAACCGTATTTTGGCATTGAATACCCCCCCCCCCTTCATAATAGAGTTTTTTAACCCCCCCCCCCCCACTTTGATCGCTTATTATGGTAAGTAAATATGAATGTGCCAAAAAATTATTTATATATTTGAAGAGAGCATTAAACGAGCTTTTCAGTGATATATAACATAATGGCTGGAATTTCGTACTAAGAACCGTATTTTGGCATTGGATACCTCTCCTCCTTCATAATAGAGTTTTTTACCACCCAACTTTGATCGCTTATTAAGGTAAGTAAATATGAATGTGCCAGAAAATTATTTATATATTTGAAGAGAGAATTAAACAAGCTTTTCAGTGATATATAACATAATGGCTGGAATTTCGTACTAAGAACCGTATTTTGGCATTGAATACCCCGCCCCCCTCATAATACAGTTTTTCACCAACCAACTTTGATCGCTTATTAAGGTAAGTAAATATGAATGTGCCAGAAAATTATTTATATATTTGAAGAGAGCATTAAACGAGCTTTTCAGTGATATATAACATAATGGCTGGAATTTCGTACTAAGAACCGTATTTTGGCATTGAATACCCCCCCCCTTCATAATACAGTTTTTCACCACCCAACTTCGATCGCTTATTAAGGTAAGTAAATACGAATGTGCCAGAAAATTATTTATATATTTGAAGAGAGCATTAAACCAGCTTTTCAGTGATATATAACATAATGGCTGGAATTTCGTACTAAGAACCGTATTTTGGCATTGAACACCCCCCCCCCCGCCCTTCATAGTTATGGTAATATAGTTACGTACCACACAGCTTTGATTGCTTATTAAGGTTAGTAAATATGAATGTGCCAGAAACTTATTTATATATCTTAAGAGATCATTAAACAAGCTTTTCAGTGATATATAACATAATGGCTGGAATTTCGTACTAAGAACCGTATTTTGGCATTGAATACCCCCCCCCCTTCATAATACAGTTTTTCACCAACCAACTTCGATCGCTTATTAAGGTAAGTAAATATGAATGTGCCAGAAAATTATTTATATATTTGAAGAGAGCATTAAACAAGCTTTTCAGTGATATGTAACATAATGGCTGGAATTTCGTACTAAGAACCGTATTTTGGCATTGAACACACCCCCCCCCCCGCCCTTCATAATTATGGTAATATAGTTACGTACCACCCAGTTTTGATCGCTTATTAAGGTTAGTAAATATGAATGTGCCAGAAACTTATTTATATATCTGAAGAGATCATTAAACAAGCTTTTCAGTGATATATAACATAATGGCTGGAATTTCGTACTAAGAACCGTATTTTGGCATTGAATACCCCCCCCCCCCCCCCCCGTTCATAATACAGTTTTTCACCACCCAACTTCGATCGCTTATTAAGGTAAGTAAATATGAATGTGCCAGAAAATTATTTATATATTTGAAGAGAGCAATAAACAAGCTTTTCAGTGATATATAACATAATGGCTGGAATTTCGTACTAAGAACCGTATTTTGGCATTGAATACCCCCCCCCTTCATAATAGAGTTTTTTACCCCCCCCCCCACTTTGATCGCTTATTATGGTAAGTAAATATGAATGTGCCAAAAAATTATTTATATATTTGAAGAGAGCATTAAACAAGCTTTTCAGTGATATATAACATAATGGCTGGAATTTCGTACTAAGAACCGTATTTTGGCATTGAACACACCCCCCCCCCCGCCCTTCATAGTTATGGTAATATAGTTACGTACCACCCAGCTTTGATTGCTTATTAAGGTTAGTAAATATGAATGTGCCAGAAAATTATTTATATATTTGAAGAGATCATTAAACGCGCATTTCAGTGATATATAACATAATGGCTGGAATTTCGTACTAAGAACCGTATTTTGGCATTGAATACCCCCCCCCTTCATAATAGAGTTTTTTTACCCCCCCCCCCTCCCCCACTTTGATCGCTTATTAAGGTAAGTAAATATGAATGTGCCAGAAAATTATGTATATATTTGAAGAGAGCATTAAACGAGCTTTTCAGTGATATATAACATAATGGCTGGAATTTCGTACTAAGAACCGTATTTTGGCATTCAATACCCCCCCCCTCCTTCATAATAGAGTTTTTTACCACCCAAATTTGATCGCTTATTAAGGTAAGTAAATATGAATGTGCCAGAAAATTATTTATATATTTGAAGAGAGAATTAAACAAGCTTTTCATTGATACATAACATAATGGCTGGAATTTCGTACTAAGAACCGTATTTTGTCATTGAATACCCCCTCCCCTCCTTCATAATAGAGTTTTTTACCACCCAACTTTGATCGCATATTAAGGTAAGTAAATATGAATGTGCCAGAAAATTATTTATATATTTGAAGAGATCATTAAACAAGCTTTTTAGTGATATATAACATAATGGCTAGAATTTCGTACTAATAACCGTATTTTGGCATTGAATACCCCCCCCCCCCCCTTCATAATACAGTTTTTCACCACCCAAATTTGATCGCTTATAAAGGTACGTAAATATGAATGTGCCAGAAAATTATTTATATATTTGAAGAGATCATTAAACGCGCATTTCAGTGATATATAACATAATGGCTGGAATTTCGTACTAAGAACCGTATTTTGGCATTGAATACCCCCCCCTTCATAATAGAGTTTTTTACCCCCCCCCCCCCACTTTGATCGCTTATTAAGGTAAGTAAATATGAATGTGCCAGAAAATTATGTATATATTTGAAGAGAGCATTAAACGAGCTTTTCAGTGATATTATAACATAATGGCTGGAATTTCGTACTAAGAACCGTATTTTGGCATTCAATACCCCCCCCCCCTCCTTCATAAGAGTTTTTTACCACCCAAATTTGATCGCTTATTAAGGTAAGTAAATAAGAATGTGCCAGAAAAGTATTTATATATTTGAAGAGAGAATTAAACAAGCTTTTCATTGATACATAACATAATGGCTGGAATTTCGTACTAAGAACCGTATTTTGTCATTGAATACCCCCTCCCCTCCTTCATAATAGAGTTTTTTACCACCCAACTTTGATCGCTTATTAAGGTAAGTAAATATGAATGTGCCAGAAAATTATTTATATATTTGAAGAGATCATTAAACGAGCTTTTTAGTGATATATAACATAATGGCTGGAATTTCGTACTAAGAACCGTATTTTGGATTTCAATACCCCCCCCCCCCTCCTTCATAATAGAGTTTTTTACCACCCAAATTTGATCGCTTATTAAGGTAAGTAAATATGAATGTGCCAGAAAATTATTTATATATTTGAAGAGAGAATTAAACAAGCTTTTCATTGATACATAACATAATGGCTGGAATTTCGTACTAAGAACCGTATTTTGTCATTGAATACCCCCTCCCCTCCTTCATAATAGAGTTTTTTTACCACCCAACTTTGATCGCTTATTAAGGTAAGTAAATATGAATGTGCCAGAAAATTATTTATATATTTGAAGAGATCATTAAACAAGCTTTTTAGTGAAATATAACATAATGGCTGGAATTTCGTACTAAGAACCGTATTTTGGCATTGAATACCCCTCCCACCCCTCCTTCATAATAGAGTTTTTTACCACCCAACTTTGATCGCTTATTAAGGTAAGTAAATATGAATGTGCCAGAAAATTAGTTATATATTTGCAGAGAGCATTAAACAAGCTTTTCAGTGATATATAACATAATGGCTGGAATTTCGTACTAAGAACCGTATTTTGGCATGGAATACCCCCCCCCCTTCATAGTACAGTTTTTCACCACCCAACTTTGATCGCTTATTAAGGTACGTAAATATGAATGTGCCAGAAAATTATTTATATATTTGAAGAGATCATTAAACGCGCATTTCAGTGATATATAACATAATGGCTGGAATTTCGTACTAAGAACCGTATTTTGGCATTGAATACCCCCCCCCCTTCATAATAGAGTTTTTTACCCCCCCCCCCCCACTTTGATCGCTTATTAAGGTAAGTAAATATAAATGTGCCAGAAAATTATGTATATATTTGAAGAGAGCATTAAACGAGCTTTTCCGTGATATATAACATAATGGCTGGAATTTCGTTCTAAGAACCGTATTTTGTCATTGAATACCCCCTCCCCTCCTTCATAATAGAGTTTTTTACCACCCAACTTTGATCGCTTATTAAGGTAAGTAAATATGAATGTGCCAGAAAATTATTTATATATTTGAAGAGATCATTAAACAAGCTTTTTAGTGATATATAACATAATGGCTGGAATTTCGTACTAAGAACCGTATTTTGGCATTGAATACCCCTCCCACCCCTCCTTCATAATAGAGTTTTTTACCACCCAACTTTGATCGCTTATTAAGGTAAGTAAATATGAATGTGCCAGAAAATTAGTTATATATTTGCAGAGAGCATTAAACAAGCTTTTCAGTGATATATAACATAATGGCTGGAATTTCGTACTAAGAACCGTATTTTGGCATTCAATACCCCCCCCCCCTTCATAATAGAGTTTTTTACCACCCAACTTTGATCGCTTATTAAGGTAAGTAAATATGAATGTGCCAGAAAATTATTTATATATTTGAAGAGAGAATTAAACAAGCTTTTCATTGATATATAACATAATGGCTGGAATTTCGTACTAAGAACCGTATTTTGGCATTGAATACCCCCCCCCCCCTTCATAGTACAGTTTTTCACCACCCAACTTTGATCGCTTATTAAGGTACGTAAATATGAATGTGCCAGAAAATTATTTATATATTTGAAGAGATCATTAAACGCGCATTTCAGTGATATATAACATAATGGCTGGAATTTCGTACTAAGAACCGTATTTTGGCATTGAATACCCCCCCCTTCATAATAGAGTTTTTTACCCCCCCCCCCACTTTGATCGCTTATTAAGGTAAGTAAATATAAATGTGCCAGAAAATTATGTATATATTTGAAGAGAGCATTAAACGAGCTTTTCAGTGATATATAACATAATGGCTGGAATTTCGTTCTAAGAACCGTATTTTGGCATTCAATACCACCCCCCTCCTTCATAATAGAGTTTTTTACCACCCAAATTTGATCGCTTATTAAGGTAAGTAAATATGAATGTGCTAGAAAATTATTTATATATTTGAAGAGAAAATTAAACAAGCTTTTCATTGATACATAACATAATGGCTGGAATTTCGTACTAAGAACCGTATTTTGGCATTGAATACCCCCTCCCCTCCTTCATAATAGAGTTTTTTACGACCCATCTTTGATCGCTTATTAAGGTAAGTAAATATGAATGTGCCAGAAAATTATTTATATATTTGAAGAGATCATTAAACAACCTTTTTAGTGACATATAACATAATGGCTGGAATTTCGTACTAAGAACCGTATTTTGGCATTGAATACCCCCCCCCCTCCTTCATAATAGAGTTTTTTACCACCCAACTTTGATCGCTTATTAAGGTAAGTAAATATGAATGTGCCAGAAAATTAGTTATATATTTGCAGAGAGCAATTAACAAGCTTTTCAGTGATATATAACATAATGGCTGGAATTTCGTGCTAAGAACCGTATTTTGGCATTGAATACCCCCCCCCTTCATAATAGAGTTTTTTACCACCCAACTTTGATCGCTTATTAAGGTAAGTAAATATGAATGTGCCAGAAAATTAGTTATATATTTGCAGAGAGCAATTAACAAGCTTTTCAGTGATATATAACATAATGGCTGGAATTTCGTGCTAAGAACCGTATTTTGGCATTGAATACCCCCCCCCCTTCATAATACAGTTTTTCACCACCCAACTTCGATCGCTTATTAAGGTAAGTAAATATGAATGTGCCAGAAAATTATTTATATATTTGAAGAGAGCATTCAACAAGCTTTTCAGTGATATATAACATAATGGCTGGAATTTCGTACTAAGAACCGTATTTTGGCATTGAATACCACCCCCCCTTCATAATAGAGTTTTTTAACCCCCCCCCCCCCCCACTTTGATCGCTTATTAAGGTAAGTAAATATGAATGTGCCAGAAAATTATGTATATATTTGAAAAGGGCATTAAACGAGCTTTTCAGTGATATATAACATAATGGCTGGAATTTCGTACTAAGAACCGTATTTTGGCATTCAATACCCCCCCCCTTCATAATAGAGTTTTTTACCACCCAAATTTGATCGCTTATTAAGGTAAGTAAATATGAATGTGCCAGAAAATTATTTATATATTTGAAGAGAGAATTAAACAAGCTTTTCATTGATATATAACATAATGGCTGGAATTTCGTACTAAGAACCGTATTTTGGCATTGAATACCCCCCCTCCTTCATAATACCCGCCCCCCCCCCCCCAAATTTGATCGCTTATTAAGGTAAGTAAATATGAATGTGCCAGAAAATTATTTATATATTTGAAGAGATCATTAAACAAGCTTTTCAGTGATATATAACATAATGGCCGGAATTTCGTACTAAGAACCGTATTTTGGCATTGAATACCCCCCCCCCCCCCTCCTTCATAATAGAGTTTTTTACCACCCAACTTTGATCGCTTAATAAGGTAAGTAAATATGAATGTGCCAGAAAATTATTTATATATTTGAAGAGAGAATTAAACAAGCTTTTCATTGATATATAACATAATGGCTGGAATTTCGTACTAAGAACCGTATTTTGGCATTGAATCCCCCCCCCCCGTCCTTCATAATAGAGTTTTTTACCACCCAACTTTGATCGCTTATTAAGGTAAGTAAATATGAATGTGCCAGAAAATTATTTATATATTTGAAGAGAGAATTAAACAAGCTGTTCATTGATATATAACATAATGGCTGGAATTTCGTACTAAGAACCGTATTTTGGCATTGAATACCCCTCCCACCCCTCCTTCATAATAGAGTTTTTTACCACCCAACTTTGATCGCTTATTAAGGTAAGTAAATATGAATGTGCCAGAAAATTAGTTATATATTTGCAGAGAGCATTAAACAAGCTTTTCAGTGATATATAACATAATGGCTGGAATTTCGTACTAAGAATCGTATTTTGGCATTCAATACCCCCCCCCCTTCATAATAGAGTTTTTTACCACCCAACTTTGATCGCTTATTAAGGTAAGTAAATATGAATGTGCCAGAAATTATTTATATATTTGAAGAGAGAATTAAACAAGCTTTTCATTGATACATAACATAATGGCTGGAATTTCGTACTAAGAACCGTATTTTGGCATTGAATACCCCCTCCCCTCCTTCATAATAGAGTTTTTTACCACCCATCTTTGATCGCTTATTAAGGTAAGTAAATATGAATGTGCCAGAAAATTATTTATATATTTGAAGAGATCATTAAACAAGCTTTTCAGTGATATATAACATAATGGCCGGAATTTCGTACTAAGAACCGTATTTTGGCATTGAATACCCCCCCCCCTCCTTCATAATAGAGTTTTTTACCACCCAACTTTGATCGCTTAATAAGGTAAGTAAATATGAATGTGCCAGAAAATTATTTATATATTTGAAGAGAGAATTAAACAAGCTTTTCATTGATATATAACATAATGGCTGGAATTTCGTACTAAGAACCGTATTTTGGCATTGAATCCCCCCCCCTGTCCTTCATAATAGAGTTTTTTACCACCCAACTTTGATCGCTTATTAAGGTAAGTAAATATGAATGTGCCAGAAAATTATTTATATATTTGAAGAGAGAATTAAACAAGCTGTTCATTGATATATAACATAATGGCTGGAATTTCGTACTAAGAACCGTATTTTGGCATTGAATACCCCCCCCCCCCTTCATAATAGAGTTTTTCACCACCCAACTTTGATCGCTTATTAAGGTAAGTAAATATGAATGTGCCAGAAAATTATTTATATATTTGAAGAGATCATTAAACAAGCTTTTCAGTGATATATAACATAATGGCTGGAATTTCTTACTAAGAACCGTATTTTGGCATATACTTACCTTAATAAGCGATCAAAGTTGGGTGGTGAAAAACTGTATTATGAAGAGGGGGGGGGGATTCAATGCCAAAATACGGTTCTTCGTACGAAATTCCAGCCATTATCTTATATATCACTGAAAAGCTTGTTTAATGCTCTCTTCATATTTACTTACCTTAATAAGCGATCAAAGTTGGGTGGTAAAAAACTCTATTATGAAGGAGGGGAGGGGGTATTCAATGACAAAATACGGTTCTTAGTACGAAATTCCAGCCATTATGTTATGTATCAATGAAAAGCTTGTTTAATTCTCTCTTCAAATATATAAATAATTTTCTGGCACATTCATATTTACTTACCTTAATAAGCGATCAAATTTGGGTGGTAAAAAAACTCTATTATGAAGGGTGGGGGGGTATTGAATGCCAAAATACGGTTCTTAGTACGAAATTCCAGCCATTATGTTATATATCACTGAAAAGCTCGTTTAATGCTCTCTTCAAATATATACATAATTTTCTGGCACATTCATATTTACTTACCTTAATAAGCGATCAAAGTGGGGGGGGGGGGAAAACTGTACTATGAAGGGGGGGGTATTCAATGCCAAAATACGGTTCTTAGTACGAAATTCCAGCCATTACGTTATATATCACTGAAAAGCGTGTTTAATGCTCTCTTCAAATATATAACTAATTTTCTGGCACATTCATATTTACTTACCTTAATAAGCGATCAAAGTTGGGTGGTAAAAAACTCTATTATGAAGGAGGGGGGGGTATTCAATGCCAAAATACGGTTCTTAGTACGAAATTCCAGCCATTATGTTATATATCACTGAAAAGCTCGTTTAATGCTCTCTTCAAATATATAAATAATTTTTTGGCACATTCATATTTACTTACCATAATAAGCGATCAAAGTTGGTTGGTGAAAAACTGTATTATGAGGGGGGGGGGGTATTCAATGCCAAAATACGGTTCTTAGTACGAAATTCCAGCCATTATGTAATATATCACTGAAAAGCTTGTTTAATGCTCTCTTCAAATATATAAATAATTTTCTGGCACATTCATATTTACTTACCTTATAAAGCGATCAAAGTTGGGTGGTGAAAAACTGTATTATGAAGGGGGGGTGGGGGTATTCAATGGTGGGGTGGGGCGAGTCATTAATGTCAAAATAAGGGTCTTATTACGAAATTCCAGTTATCGTGTCATACATCACCGGAAAGTAAGTTTCAATGGCTCTTTGAATATACTTGTTATTTTCTGGCACATTCATAATAACACACTTTAGAAGAGATAAAACCCTTTTTATTTTGAGCTAAAATTTTGTCGCCATCAAACAATAACCCAGTTACTAAAAATAGACTACTTTCAATTTATTTTATTTATCGAAGGCTCGGATTAGCCCAAACGGAGCACGTGATTTCACTGAAGTCATGGTCATCCAGCAAATTCCTTATTGCATGCTGAGTTGATTGTCCCTAATTGTCTGGTAGAAGGTCTTATTGTCTGGTACGCTATTGTATGCTAGCTTGATCTCGGCACTGGAGTACTGATCGGATGGGACGAAAAGACGAGGTACAGTGTACAGATTGGCATACACGTAAAAAATCCTTTGACAGTTGGAATTTAAAGGGACAATAACACTCTTGCTGGCTTTGGCAGCTCTAGAAAATGAATAATAGCATTATTCTAAGTACTAGATGTTAAAGATACATTATGGGAGATCAGATAAAGAGATGGCAGTTCTCACTATAATAGTTAAAAACTAGATAGTGTAAAGGTAATTTGCTGAAAATTTCAGTCAAATTGGTCCACTATGAGCCGAGAACGAAGCGGGTGAAATTTTCGCATAGCCTTGGCCATCATTACTAAAATCATTACCGGGTAATATAAACAGCATAGTCTCGATTATCCACTTTTTAAATTTAATTATCAATGGCCGTTAAGTGGCATATAGGAATCTAATCCAGCCAACATCGAAGGCTAGCCTTGACATCGAGAGTTCATTATGGTCTGGATAAGTTAATTAATGTCTAATTGATAATTTAGATAACATTTCAGGCCTAAAGAAAGACTTGTAATAAGCAGATTTTGCTCTTGCATAATGCATGTTTAAGTGTCCTACCTCTTGTGTAAATTATCCATTACATCCTATTTTACTTGTCCAGAGGTTTCGAAAATATTTTAAAATCCAAGTCACATTTGAAAAGGTTTATGTTAGGCTTTTCAAATCATTTAGTTCAATTTTTCCAATTTTTGAAATTAGGTGTGTTAAGATGAAATTTGTATCATCAATTAATTGGAATATTGTAAAATAATACAATTTGTTGACCAGAAAAAAGATTGAGACATATTATCCAGTTACAACAAGAGTGGTATTGAGCCTTTAATATAGGGAGAGAGAGAGAGATAAGGAGAGAGAGAGAGAGAGAAAGACTAGGTCATATCGGGAGACAAACATATGGTTCAATTTTTATTTCAATAAGAAAAATAAATTTGATTTTGGAGTTGTGGGTGAGGTGGGATGGATGACCTAATAATTCTCCCAGCAACATATCTTTAAAGGTTGTTGACTGATAACACACCTATATAAATTATTTTCCATAGACGTAAGGAAACCCGTCTCTTTTTTTATTTGATTTATTACTTATGTAACTCGAGATGAAACAAACAAATGGACTTATATAGATATAATATGTCTTATCAAGAGTGGATTCAGTAATTTAAAAACGAGAGGGTTGGGTGGGTGGTGGTGTGTATAAAATGGTAGATAGGAATGGAGTTTAGCTTTTCATCATTATCATACATGGTTTTAATTTAATATAGTCCTGTGTGGCTTGATCGCGATCGTAAACATGTGTGGAAATTGTCTTTTTTCAAAAATTAGCTATTTTAAGAGTACATGTACAGGGTGAAGTACAAGAACATTGATGAATCCCCCAACCTAAACTTGCCCGAATATAAACAGTAGGATAGCGACCATTCACTCCACAGGTTACAAGTCGATGACTAGTATATACACTGTGCAGACATGTTACAAGTCAAAAACATGTATATAAATTGTACAGTCAAGTTACAAGTCAAAAACAAGTATATAAACTGTATACACATGTTACAAGTCAAAAACTGGCCATATAAACTGTACAGGCTCGTTACAAGTCAAAAACTGGTCATATAAACTGTACAGACAAGTTACAAGTCAAAAACAATATAAACTGTACACACATATCAAAAACTGGTCATATAAACTGTACAAATATGTTACAAGTCAAAAACTGGTATTTAAACTGTACAAATATGTTACACGTCAATGACTAGTAAACTGTACGGACATGTTACAAGTCAAAATCTAATATATAAACTGTACTAGTCCGAACCCCCAACCTTCCTTGGATCTGCCCCTACTATCTTGTTTAGCTTTATTTATACATGTAATACATATTGATCTAATTTCTTTCTTTTTTTTTATTAGAACGGGATGGAGGACACGCCATTATTTGACCCCAAGATCTTAGATTTGATAGATTTTAGTAAATGTAATGGGGAATATAAACCAAAAATATCCAATAGAAATCCTGGAGACAATTTACATCTTCGGCCATTATCCTTAGGAGATTTTGACAGAGGTAAAGTATAAAAACTCTTAATCTTTAAGCAGCATTTAGCGATTAGGAAACACATTAAGTGTTTTTTTTAAATATAAAAACTATTGTTTATTTTGTATATCACTATCCATTATTTCCTATTCGGGCTTGTTGGGTATCGATGGCCGAATGGTTAGGACATGCGCGCTGTATCATAAGATCGGTCAGGAGTAACATATGGTTCAAATTTATTTCAATAATTTGCGTGTCTTTAGCAATGGGAGGAAACTGGAGGACCCGGAGGATGTACAAACGCCCCTATTCCTTGTCATGTACAAACAGGGACTCGAAACCATGCCAGTTGACTCAATAACATTAACAGACCTTATGATGCAGTGCGCGTATGCTAACCATTCGGGCATTCAACCCATACTGTGACATATGTACCTACATGGATATCAGTAATAGTTAAAGCCATGAGTTATCAAAAACTACAGTATACAGAATAGGCAGCGATTTGTGAGATATGTTTGATTAGTAAACATTGACTCCTGGTGTATTTATTTAGAGATTTATTTACTGGTATGTGTACTGGTGTAGTATTTATCACTAGTATGAAACCGTGAAGGTAGGTAGTCGATGGCAGATTTAAAACACCCTGATTTATTTAGTTAGTCCCACAGATCAAATACTAATGGACATGTTTACTGTTGTATGCAGACTGTAGACTGGATATAACTCAAAATCATGGATTATTAAGTAGGGAATCTAGGGGAGCTCATAACACATGTTTTCTGGCAAAATAACACATTTTCAGACACAAATAACACATTTTCAGACACAAATAACACCATTTCAAGAAAAAATTCAGACCACCTCTGAGCCATCCCTAATATTTGTGCCCCATGGTTGAACAAAATCATGGACTATTAATGAGGGAGTCTAGAGGAGCTCCATCCCTCCCCGAGACACATGTTTTCTGGCAAAATATCACATTTTCAGAAATAAATAACACCATTTCCAGAAAAATTCAGTGCACCTCTGCACCATTTGTTCCACACGGTTGAGAGCCTGCCAGTTTTCTAATTATTTTTGCCCTCACCGTCCCCGGGGCTCGTTTTCCCCATTCTTAATATTTGTGCCACTCAGTTGAGAGGCTACTCAAGCAAATTTTTGCAATCATTGCAATCACCACTTTCCTTTCACCAATATGTTTTCTTCTTTGAGCAGCATTTATCAATTGACATACGTAATAAACACAAAAACATATTATGGAACACAATTACTATTTTAATTAAAGCGATGTTAGCTTGAAAACATTGAGAGAACCCTCAACAAACGTCGCTTTGATTAAAAAAGTAATTGTGTTCCATAATATGTGTTTTTGTGTTAATCAATATGTTTTCAGAGAAAAATAAACCCAACACCTCTGCACCATCTACTATATCAGAAATAAAAAGATTATGCAAGCTTTTCATTATGTCCCTGTCACCACCCCTGTTTCATAAGCCCAGTTGGAGCAGAACAGTAGGGTGTTAACCCCATTTCATTTTTTTCCCCGTCACCGCTTCTCTGATTGACGCTTAGATATTTGTATAAGATTAAGAAGCAGACGACAATAATTGTAGAAATATTTTATTTTACAGGATTTTTGAAGTTATTATCAGAACTAACAAAAGTTGGGGATGTTTCACAAAAACAGTTCGCAGGTAAAAACAGTTCACCTCAGATTTATATGCATACTATTTTCTACGTCCGTTTTGTGGCTAGTGATCCGACACAAAAAAATCTATTAAAAACATGTTTTAATGTAAACATCTTTATCTAGAGTAAAAAAACATACGCAAATAAGAATTGTTAAAGATGTATTATTTAAGATTTAGATAAAGAGCTGTTTGTTCTTGCTATGATATTTCAAAAATAGATAATGTAAAATGAATATATTGAAAATTTCAGTTTATTCTAATCAAAGTTTTGACAAGATGTAGCATAGATAGTTTTGATTGTCAATTACTATTGATACGGTAATAATCAAGTCTCAATTACCCATCTTTAACATTAAATTACTAATTGGCACAGGCTCTAAATTTCTAATCCATTTAATATCTTGGTCATCTGATAATCTAGAGAGTTGATTATGGGACTGTGTTGTGTATAAATAATAATTATTTAAAATTTAGGAACAGAAAATAGACGATTTAGCATCTTTAACAATAGTAATGCCCTCTTAATTTGAAAACATTATTAATTACTTGCCTGTCCAACCTCGTGGGTTTTCTCCGGGTCCTCCGGCTTCCTCCCACTGATAAAGATCCCTACTCACATGCAAATAATTGAAATAAAATTGAACTATATGTTAGTCCCGAAATAACCTAGTTTATGTCAAGTGGACGTTAAACCCCATTTCTCTCTCACTAATTAATTACTTGGTCTGAAATCATTGAACATTTTCTTATTTTTTTATCGTTTAGATCGGTTTCATCAAATGAAAGCCTGTCCCGGTGGATATTTCATAACAGTATTAGAAAATACAGAAACTCAAGAAGTGGTTGCCACGGCAACATTAGCCGTAGAAACTAAATTTATACACTCAACTGGTGCTGTAAGTTATTTATAAAACATCTTCTTGTCTTATTTTCAAGTGGCGTTGGGGGGGGGGGGGATAACTACGAACATTGACGAGGCCTGACTTGCACTTTAGCGTCTCCTGCCAACCCTCTTAAGTTTGTTTACGGCCCCCTACATTAAGAACATTTATAAGATAAAAATTCCCTCCTACGTAGTGTTCAGTGGATGAAAAAATCTCTCTCACCTACTCTTATCGCTGTTTTCCCATGGCACATGTGACTCGTCACCCCGGGCATGATTCTATTATAGCCTTCACCATGACGGAGTCAGTAGGATACAGGATGAATTAGTCAAATGAAGAACTTTTCTGTCTATCAGTTAAAAACTATAGATGTGCTCAGGACTGGTTTTTAACTGAAATAATATCATATTTTAGAGGGGTAAAATAGAAGATGTTTTAATTTGAAATGATTATATTATTTCTAGAGAGGTAGAATAGAAGATGTCGTAGTTAGTAAACAATATAGAGGAAAGCAACTAGGAAAATTGTAAGTATACAAGTTTATAATTTAATTGGTATTGAGGGAGGGGGGGAATAGTTTAACATGTGAGTGTAAGATCATAGTCTTTCATTGTGCCAAGTGGCATGTTTTTCTTCAGCCCCTCCTACTTGCAAGCAAATTATTGAAATAATATTGAACCATATCTCAAAATTACCTAATTTTTGTTTGAGTGGATGCTGAACCCCATGTTTCTCTATATAGGACCCCTTTTAGCCTATTGTATTTATTTTAATTCCATTTCTAATTTTTTTTTTCAGATTATTAGACTGTTTGACGCTTCTAGCCCCTAAAGTAGGTTGTTACAAACTGTCTCTAGAATGTAAAGATCCTTTAGTTGATTTCTATTCTACGTTTGGTTTCTCGAAAGAAGCGAATCAGAATTATATGGTACAGAGATTCTGGGATTAATGTAAATCTGTGAAACCTGTTGTAATTTTAACAAGAAATATCACAACATTTAGGTGTCTTGATTATTCTCTGATCTCGACGTCCAGTTCATCATTTGATAAATCCTAGACCAGTAGTCATAAAACTATTTTTTGTAACTTATAGCGGACAATTTTGCACTGATATTACTTTGAAGGAGAACGCTAGATCGGAGACGGTCCTTCACATATGATGCTATATGTGGATTGTGCCTTAGGGTAAGGGTAAGGCTTGGTTTGGGGATTAGGGTTGGCTCTAGCCCTGTTTACATTTCGAGTCATTGACAAAAACTGCAGGTCCTTTTTACCCTAACCACGAAACCAGATGCTTGTCGCACAATTTCATTTTGTACTATGGGCACAAAAGCATAAACTGTATGCCTTCTTGTTACTATTAATGAGCTGTACTCAACTCCAGATGATACAACAAATTTGAAAAGAATTGCATTTTTGGAAAGCTTAGCTGCGGGCTATTCAAATATGGTGCCAGCTCTATTTTATAAAAATGACCATCCGTCTGGTTTTGTGGGAGCGGGTCACACATGCTAAAATGTACAGGACTGTCTCCGATCTAGTGAGATTGATAGATCAAAACATCATGGTTTGAATGGAATTCAAAATCCCTCTAATGCCGATCAAAGACTTTAACCTTTATTCTGGTGTTTTAAGATTAAGTTTATATTTATGTTTATTAAATGCCTATTAACAGTAATTACACAAACGCAGCTAAGATATGTTAAGAGTTTGTTCATTTCTGGAGTTCAACGTCCACTTCCACTAGGGATAATATCGTAGACAATTATTGTACAGTTATGATAATTATTAAAGCATGATGGTAATGAATATTCCATTATTGTTATTAATACATTGTTAAAGAATGTATCATTATGTTAATGAATGTATCATTATGTTTAGTTACATTACTGTTATGTTAATTAATATACCATAATGTTAATTAATATACCATTATGTTAATTAATATACGATCATGTTAATTAATATACCATTATGTTAATTAATATACCATTATGTTAATCACTGTACAGTTATGGTAATTAATATACCATTATGGTGATTATTGTACAGTTATGGTAATTGATATACCATTATTGTTATTAATACACTGTTAACGAATGTATCATTATGCTAATGAATGTACCGTTGTGTTATATTAACTAATATGCATGTACAATTTATTGTAGTAAATGAAATTATGTTATATTAATTAATATTCCATTATGGTTATTAATACACTGTTAATTAATGCATCATAATGTGAATTGATGTACTGTTGTGTTATATAACATATCATTGTATTAACTAATATACTATTAATTGTGGTAATTGATATTCCATTATGGTAATTAATGTACCGTTATGGTTATTAAGGTACTGTTATGTTAATTAATGTACCATATTGTTAGTTAATATACAATTATGTTGATAAGCATATACGAAAAAAAGAAACGAAAGTAAATGTAGAATATGATCTAGTATTTATAAGACTGCTATGACATTAGCTGTATTATTTACTCTGTTTATATTTTATGAAATGTTGAATTATTATATTTTAAAGAGCTTAATGTATTATTTATATCAACGCAATCTCATATTTAACTATATAATATGTTACTCACAGGCCTGGAAAAGATAAATTCTAATCGTACTGGACTGTCAGGCACGAATCAAACGGTAATTGACATTTAGTAATTGTTGGAAATCGTTAAAAATCAATATACTTGGGCGTCTCATGACCTTAAACACTGTATATAAATTTAAAGTCATTCGGGTATTAACTGTATCCTCAAGATCATCCACAAGAAATTGTGGATGTCAGTCAGGTGGGACCGATGACATTATAGAACTACATTTCAATGACTGTATAAAAACAGAGAAGATGACTGGTACCAGAACAATTGTGCTCGACAAAACCTGGTAAGAGACTTATTTGCCAGACTTATTTTGATGGCCAAATGGTTAGCACATGCGCACTTTATCATAAGGTCTGTAATTGAGCCAACTGACGTGGTTTTGATTCTGTGGTTGTATGTGACAAGGAGTAGGGTTGTCTGTCCAACCTCGCAGGTTTTCTCTGGGACCTCAGGTTTCCCCCCATTGCTAAATACCCTTAAGCACACGCAAATTATTGAAATAAAATTAGACCATATGTTAGTCTTGAAATGACCTAGTTTGTGTCGCATGGACATAGAACCCTATCTCTCTCTCTCCGTGTGTCTCTCTCTCACCATGCGCCAGGCAAGATGACTGACACCAGAAAAATTGTTCCTGACAAAGTTTGAATTTGTGCCTGACCGTGTCTGTGATAGATGTTTATTATTTCCATGCTTGCTCACTCACCTGTTAAGATTGTTTTTACCAAAGCACTATTTATTTTTGTATGTATTATAAAAACCGTTATTTACATACTCCAGCGACTATTGACTGTCTCGTTACTCAATGTGTGATTAGATATTTTAAAATGAAATGTAATGGGGTTTATTAACGCCCTACTGTTCTGCTCCCAAGATATTTTACAAACCTAATGATTGCCAAAATCCTAATGAATACCTGCTTAGATAATTTAAACCCTTCTCAAATGATTTTCAATACTACTGGCAGATTAACACATATACCGTGGCTTAGATATGCTACAATATTACCCTCGCACCTTTGTTCAACTTAGAACCCAATTTTAGTTTGCTTACGCTTATTTCTCGGATGTGCTTATTTATTTATGGTAGTAACAAGTTTTTACATTAAAATAGAACACATTTTATAAATATGTAAATGATCTTGCTTATGGGACATGAATCTAGGATCACATATTAGAACCATTATTCCCTATATGGTAGAAATTATACCATCAAATTTCATTCATGTCTACTACAAGTAGAAGTTTCATTTCGCAGAAGTAAAGTGGTCAGGACACTGGATTCTTGCATAGTATATCCTCGGTTTCAAATCCCAGTGTAGTCAAACTAGTCATAGAAGCTTCATAGAAGTAATTTAGGAATTAATATTTTATGTATCTAAACGGATAACCCACGGATAGAACTACGGAGCCATCTGGTCCGATGAAGTGGGAGGAAACCGGTAGACCCGGAGAAAACCCACGAGGTTGGACAGGACAGGCAACGCTACTCCTTGTCCTATACAAGTGGGGAATTGAGGCCACGGCACTTGACTCAAAGACTGACTTTGTTATCCAATGTGCACACGTTAACCATTCGGCCACCCAACTCCGCTCCAAGTTTAAGACAAAATAACAGATATAAAAATTATCATTTTCTGTTGTTCAACCCACTCATCCAGTTCCATGGTTTGTTCGTTTTGATGCAAAAGTTGCTTCATGAGAGAAATCTGGGACGGCTACTCGCCACTCATACATTTCTAATTTTATTGCTAAAGTTGTAATTATATGACGATGCCTAAGAATATATTTGTATGTATATGTATTTAAATCGTTTTATTTATCTTTTATTGGGTTTTATAAGTAAAGTTTATTATTTGTCTGGTGTTAAATTTGTGAGATTTACAATTACAGAATTTTTTTTTTTTTTTTGGTGTGCTTATATATATAGAAAATAAAAGTATATTTTTTTTTAGTTGAGTTTTTGTTATTTAGATCGGTATACCCACGCATGGTACTAGATCTTTGTGCGATCTGGAAAATATCTTTCGCAAGGGTTCGGGTCAGGTTTACAATTTACATGTCAAATGTACAAACTGAAGCTGTGAAAACGGTGGATTGTGGGTAAAACTTTTCTGAAGGGTTAGGGTTAGAATTATAGTTGTAAACATGGTAAGATATTTCCCAGATCGTGAGAAAGAGTGAGAAATGGGGTTTAACATCCACTTGACACAAACTTGGTCATTTCAGGACTAACATGGTTTAATTTTATTTCAATAATTCACTTGCGCGTAGGGTCTTTAACTGTTGGAGGAAACAGGAAGACCCAGAGAAAACCCACGAGGTTGGATTCCCAGATCGTACAATGATCTAGTATCGTGCCATACCCATAGTGACCTGTAAGTCACAAAGATGTTTTATAATAATTTCTTGTGTCAAGACCATCTTGAAGGGTCATTTGGGATGGTTAAAGGCAACTAGACCAAGTTGGCACCATGCTAGGGTAATCTACTCAAAGTAGATGTTTTGTGTTTTATTTCAATGGTTCGCTGGTGCGTATGGATTGTTTAGCTGTGGAAGGGAACTGGAAGGCTGGACAGCCGAAGACCCTGCTTTGTCATGTACAAACAGGTAATCGAAACCTCGCCACTTCACGGAGCTTATAATTTATTGCACAAGTGTGAACCCATTTGGCCACGTAATCCACCCCAGTCAGTGTGGTCATTGGCCAGACTGCGAGTTCACAAAGCATTCTCAGACTTAGTTGAGAATTTACTCAAAATTGTTCGCCTTATTTTAATTAAACTATAGCACTTTATAAAACTTTGGTTGTTTTAATGTATCAAATACATCAATAAGAAACAAGGTGCAAAGTTTTGTGTTTCTGGATCAAAGATATTTTTCATAAACAGAGATTGAAAGTTGAGTAAATTCTTAACTGAAGTCGAGAATGGTTTATGAAGTCAGGGCCTGATCTTTGTAAAACGGGTTAAAAACACTGGATTCGAGTAAATATTAGTAATTTATTCCCAGAAAATAAACACTGTTGCAAAATATTCCAAAAATCCTATGTTCCGACATGATCAGGATTTGCTTCATACAATTCGTATTCGAATTCTTCTTTATGATTTTCATCGTAGAGTAACGCTATATAGTCTATTTCAAGATGAAATGTTCCTGCATTACCGTCCGATTGGTTGATTCCAACAAAACTCACAGCTGTTTTATCCAATTTCACTTGTTTATCTTGAATTCGTCCCTTGTTCGACAGGTAAAATTTAGAAAGGGGGATCTGCAAAGACAAAAAATACAAAAATTTAACATCTAGCTGACCCAAGTTGACACCTATATGTTACTGTTAAGTGCCCACAGCGACTTTTATTGATAAAACCGGTTAGCCAAATGCAAAGTTCATAGCGTAATGAGAGTTACTTCCCTTATAAACAGAAGAATTTGACATTTTTACAGTTAAAAATCGAAATATTATGATAAAATGGTGAGATTGTATAGGCCTACCAAAATATGCGTAGGGGGAGTAAACCGGAGGACCCTGAGAAAACCCACGAGGTTGGACATGCAACCCTACTCCTTATCCTGTACAACCGGAAAATCGAAACCATGCCAGTTGACTCAATGACAGACAATATGAGACAGCGCGCATGTGCCAACCATTCTGCCACCCAAACCTCCGAATACACATTGTACATACAGCCGTACCTTAACGATCTGCCAGTATGGACCACCTCTAGTATACAGATGGTAATGGTACTCATCACTCCAATAAACATCAAAATGAGCATCGACACCAAGTCGAAGCAAATAATGTCGACCATCTCCTCGAACTCTTAAAACCAAACAATTAAATGGTTCAAAATCATACGCCTCTATTCGATCAAATGCTAACTGAAAGAGAAAATTTCAATTAAATTTTCTGCACCAACTGCGCTAATGAAATATTCATATTAACTGATTTAGATTCAATAGTTTCTGTTTTTACTCTAATTTCAAATCAGTTATGTTCAGTGAAATACACCAGAATTTTCAATGGAATGGCAATCTCTGGCGTCTGGTTATTCCAGTATACCTAGTATTTATTGCACATGCACTCCAGATAAGAAGATGGTGTAAACAGTTGACATTGGAATATGTCTAGCCTCATTCTTTGTATCCCTAGTTACAAAAGACGCTGAAATGCACTATGGTACACGATTCTTGTACCAATGGTAAAATGGATATTAGAACTGAAGCCCATGAAAGTTGATTTAAATTGACAAATAATTTGTGTTTTTGAAGTTAAAAACTTTGGATGATATTTTTGGAAACTTAGCTACTTGAACACCCTTCTTTGCAGTACCAGCAGGGCTAATGAAATAGGGTAACAACCCGATTAAAATACAAATCAGTATTTCATTTTGTTTGTCTAAATTATCGATGGACTCCACTACATTAAGATATGACTGGTTGTAGTGAGAGGTCGAGTCAGGGGTTATACAAAATGGCTTTTGTCTCCATGATCTCAGCGTCTACTTTTCAAGGGGCTATTTGGAAATACAACTTTTGCTTCGTTTTGTTTTTTATCGCTTTACAGTTCCGAGTGCCTGTTGACAAGAATTCAACTCAACAGACCATTTGATTGGCTAATCTCTCACATCAACAAGGTTATTTAACAAAACTTCCATATCCTGGAGTAGAGAAGACGAAACGAAATAGTATCTGTGTTTTAATCAAATTAAGGTACCATGGTAACGTTATCGTATCAGTAAAAATCTGATTAAAACACAGATCCTATTTTAAGAGTTCAAAATTTCGTTTAACATGTCTTTACTACACTAGGATCTGGAATAGTAATCATTGATATGTGAGGGATTAACCAATGAGATGGTCTGTTACGGTGATTTCTAGGCCTTATGATGCACAGAACTGTGGGTAATCCACTCGAAACCCTGATGGATTAATCAATGCCTGACATCATAGGGTCAAAAGCCCCTCGTTTGACCCCTGACGTGAACTCCCACTATAACTGTATTTTAATCAGATAGTTTCAGTACCTACCGTTCTATACGGAGATCTAACGGAACAGTAAGATGGCTTTTTACGCTTGCCATCTTTCACAATTTCTCCACTTAAAGTTCCGCTAAATATCCCGGTTTTATTTTTACTCAGGTGAAAATAAGACTCACTTCTACCTGCAAAATAAATATACAAATTTAACAATCTTCATGCAAAATGTTAAATGAAATTGGGTTAATTTAAACAAAATGAAATGGAATGGGGTTTAACGTCCTACTGTTCTGCTCCTAACCTGGGCAAATGATGACGGGCATATGCCATACAGTGTGCTATGAGGGAAATTTTACCCGGGCAGTGGCACTACGGCCTAATCTTGTATCAAATTCCAACTGCCAAGGGATCTTTTACATGCACGTTAATGTGTACACAGGACCTCCGTTTTCATCCTCTCTGAATGACTAGATAGTTGTCATTTGTCAGACCCTCGGTACTGCAGGGGAAACCAAGCCAGGGTTCATTTAAAGATCCATTTTTAAAGACCTAAATCTACTTAAATGCAGATCTTCTGTTTGGTCGCGAATGTTATGTAAATCATTAATTAGACATTTATTAACAAGCCAGGCTCATAACCGATTTAAATATGATTGTCAGTCAATGATTTAATTCAAATATAGATAATCAAGACTTTATTTATTATCAAAACAATGGTAGCAATGACAATGTTCTGCAATTGATGATAACTCTGCTCAAAATGAAGTAATTTTAACTGAAATTTTCAACTCATTCCCTTTTCATTATCTTTTTTTTAACTAATATTGCGAGAAAGGTCAGTTCTTAATCTAAATCTTACAAAATACAACTTTAACATCTTAGTTTTTTTGCACCATCTGGGCTTATCAAGACAAGCTTACGAGAGAAATTTTGTCTCTTCATCGAATTTCAACTACCAAGAGTTATTTCACGTTCAGATCAACGAATGGTCCTTTCATGTACAGATTAACCCATGGTGTGACCTCCCCCTACAACTGGTCAGATCTTAATGTACTGGAGGCCATCGAAATAAAAAACCAAATGAAATATAGATCTGTATTTTAATCAGATTATCACAAACCTTGACAAACATCCTTATCCGAAGAAAGAACCCAACAATTTATTGCTCTTTGATTATCAAACTTAAACAAATATTCGTAATCGCCATGAACGGCCCGCTGTTGAGGATCTCCAAACAGTCTTTCCCTCTCTTCTCCCACCAACCTTTTCACTTCCTGACCAAAATACACAGCAGTGTCTTTCACTTCTTTACGAAAACTTTTCACACTATCTTTTACTGTCCTCGTAATGGGTTTCCGTTTCTTTGGAGGTTGTAAACTTTCATTTTGTTTGTCTTTTGTCAATGGATACCCAGAAGCTCGTTGACATAGGCCTAGATTTACATGAGTTTGTTCATTGAGTAGCCATTTTGTTTTGTTATTTTGCCCCAGTAAACTCAATCGACACAGTCTACGAGTTACAATCAGCGCCATGATTAATTAAATTTGTGCTGTCTTCATTGATAAAAATTATTTGTTGTGTTGTCTGTTATAACACTGAAACTTGTTAAAAAAAAACTTTTTTATTCTGGTAAACTTCATACATTCATCATTTCGAGATCTGCAATAAATAAGAAAGATCAATTAAGATCAATAAAAGGAACATTGATAGCAGGGGCTAAGTGAGAGGGATGCAATGAACAACTTTACACCATGATTTTGAGTTTTTGCGCCACCTTGAGTTTTTGAGCCCACTCGCAAATGGCAAAAAATCATGTGGTTTCAATGCAGTTTTGAACATCATAATCAAACATATACTGTGGGTCAGATATGCTACAGATCGTCTCTAGCATGTTCCACACAACTTAATATTAACCAGCGGCACCGGGTGACAAAAATTGCAAAGTTTTACATGGGGGTTTACTGTTTTACTAATTTACACAAATTTTCAACCCTGTTTTGTTATTGATTTATCATTTATCATTGTCCGAAATCAATTTAATATTGAGTCCGAATGATCATCAGACTGAGTTGGAACCATTGTTGCGTACCGTACCGGTACTGTAAGTTTGAACCTTGGTCTGTGTGGAGTATGAAACTAAAAGGTTGTCAGACCGAAATGCTGTCGTGTCACTCGTGTGATACAAATGGTCATTATTATAATTTATAAGGTCCATAGATAGGGTGTGCTACAGATAGGGTTGATAAAAGGTGAACAGATTTATATCTTTTTTTTTGCTAATTTTTTGCTTATACTTTTAACTAGAGACATATGAATGCCTGTTAGCACCCCATAAACTGGCATGGTGCCCACGAGCTAGAGCAAAATATGTAGAGAGGAAAAGATACCAGTATCTCACAAGGCACTCCAACCTCCCCCTCCTCTCTCTCTCTCTCTGTCCCTCCACTCTCTCTCTCTCTCTCTCTCTCAAATCAAGTCACATGGAGTCATGGACGATGGTATGGATTTAGATTTGTTGATCAACTCTTAGTTTAGTCTGTTATGTCAGTTTTTGACATTCACAATCAAAATGTCCTACCCGAACTATAAAACAGAGATTGAAATATTAGGAATAAAAGGCATAATTAATATATTACGATGAATTTACCAAATAATTCATTTATATATCTCAACAAATAAAAATAATAACACTGCTAGAGGTCATATCCACACCGGAAACATAGACGTGCTTAACCTGTCAGTCAAAATCAATGATAGAGAAGGTAAGCACTATTTCAGAGCTACCACAAAGTGACAGGCATCATACACACCAGTGCAGAATGATTGACAGCTGTCAGCCTTCACCTTAGAAATATCAAGGGAAATAATTCTAACAACTGGAGGCAGACCACATAAATGTTAAAACCTGTTCTACTGCTATTCCAGGCCACGAATTTAGAGTACATTGTAGAACCATAAACTAATAATAATATAGCCATATTTATATCCCTAACTTTGACAATGGCCCATAATGCCATTAATCCCCCTCCCCGCACATGCACAAAAAGTCACGAAAGAAATAGATAAACATTCAATGTTTTAATTTTTCTATAACCCCCACCCCACATCCACACACACACACACACCATAGTTATATTGGCTTTCACAGCAGGATTGCTTTTATTTAGAATGTCCCCAGCAGTATTTTCTCCATTGGTCCCAACAATATGATTTTTTTATTAGCGCCCACGGCACGATTTTTTAAATATTGCATGTTATAATAATATTAGTATTTCTATGGTCCCAATGATTTTATATAGATTGCCAGTCACAGCAGAATTTTTATTCGCATTAGCCCCCACAACAAAGTTTTCTTTAGATTATCCATCACGTCGGGCCTTGAGTTCACTAAGCATTCTCAGGCTTAAGTTAATAATTTACTCAACTTTCAATTACTGTTTATAAGAAATATCTTTGATCCCCAAACTCAAAACTTTGCACATTGTTTCTTATTCATGTATGCCTATTTGATACATTAAAACAGCCAAGGTTTTATAGGCCTACAGGGCTATATTTTAGTTAAAATAAGGCGAACAATTTTGAGTAAATTATAAACTAAAGTCTGAGAGTGCTTTGTTCAGTTTGGCTTTCACAGCAAAATTTTTCTTAAGATTAATGCCCCCACCATTATTCTCTAAAGATTGCCCCACCCCACCCCTCAAAGCAGTAATTATTTATAATGGTTCCGATTTGCCCTCACAGCAGGATGTTCAATAGATTAGTCTCAACAATAAGATTTTCTCTAGATTACTACAGTATATTTATTACTAAATTATTACGGCATATTTATTACTATTACATCATATTTATTATTATTATTACAGCATATTTATAGTGCCCCCTTTCATATTCCGTGTTTAGGGGCACTTTACAAAGTGACAATGTAATCGTATAAAAAACACAAAAAAAACAACAACCAAATTATGGACATATCAGTTGTATGCAGTGTCTGTTAAGTGGCTTTAAATAAACGTTTTAAAACGGGTTTTTTTTATACTGCATGGAATATTATTCTATAAAACATACAGTTGAAAACTAAAACAGCCCCCATAAGAGTCTTACAGAAACTGCGAATGTTCGGCCCAGCAGAATTTTTCGTCGGAATAGCCATCACAGCACAATTTGTTTTCAGATTAGTTCTCACAACACGATTTTCTATAGATTGGTCCCAACAGAGGGTTTTGGTTTAGATATCCATCACATCAGGATTTCCGTTAGATTCTTTAGAATATCAATTATATCAGGAATTTCTTTCTTTAGATTATTATCCATCACAGCAGAATTATTCGGCACAATAGCCATCACAAATTTTGGGTCAAAATAGCTATCACAGCTGAATTTTCTATCGATTGGTCCCGATAGGAATAATTCGTTCTCAGCAGGAGTTTCTATACATTGCACCCAACAACATTATTTTTTCGAAGATTATCATTCGTATCAGGAATTGTGGTTAGATTAATCATCAGAACAGCAGAATTATTCGGCATAATAGCCACCAAAACAGAATTTTTCATCAGAATAGTTATCACAGCAGAATTTTCTATAGATTGTTCCCGCAGCAAGAATTATCATCAGATTATTTAGTATATTCAGCAGAGGAGGAATAGTCATTAGCATATCCATCACAGTAGAATATTTTCATCACAACAGCCATGACAGCAGAATATTTTCATCACACAGCTAAATTTGTTTTTAGCTTGGTTCCAACAGCAAGATTTTCTATAGATTGGTATAAACAGCACGCTTTTCTATAGATTGTTTTAAACAGCATCATTTTCCTTTAGATTATCCATCATATAAGGAATTTCGTTAGAATATCCATCACATCAGGTTTATTCGGCAGAATAGCCAACACAGCAGACTTTTTCGTCAGAATAGCTATCACAGCAGAATGTTCTATAGATTGGTCCTAAATTGAAGAATTGTGGTTAGATTATTCAACAGAGCTGGAATTTTCGTCACAACAGCGATTACAGCAGAATATTTTTATCACAATAGCCATGACAGCAGAAGTTGTTTTCAGTTTGGGTATCTTCTATAGATTGGTTTAAACAGCTGGATTTTTCTTCAGATTATCCATCATATCAGGAATTTCGTTACATTATCCATCACAGCAATGTTATTCGGCAGATAACCACTAAAACAGTGTTTTCGTCAAAATAGCTATCACAGCAGAATTTTCTATAGACTAGTCCCAATAGCAGGAATTGTGGTTTGATTATTCAGCAGAACAGCAATTGCCGTTAGAAAATCCATGAAGGCAGAATATTTTCGTCACAATAGCCATGACAGCAGAATATTTTCATCACAAAAGCATAACTGCAAAATTTGTTTTTAGTTTGGTTCCAACAGCAGGATTTTCTATAGATTGGTTTAAACAGCAGGATTTTCTAACTGAAAGAATTGCGGTTAGATTATTCATCAGAGCTGAAATTTTCGTCACAGTAGTGATTACAGCAGAATATTTTTATCACAATAGCCATGACAGCAGAAGTTGTTTTCAGCTTGGATATCTTCTATAGATTGGTTTTTAGTTTGGTTCTAACAGCAGGATTTTCTATAGATTGGTTTATACAGCAGGATTTTCTATAGATTGGTTTAAACAGCAGGATTTTCTATAGATTGGTTTAAACAGCAGGATTTTTCCTTAGATTATCCATCATAATAATATAAGGAATTTCGTTAGAATATCCATCACAATAGGTTTATTCGACAGAATAGCCAGCACGGCAGACTTACTCTGCAGGATGGCTATCACAGCAGAATTGTCTATATACTGGTCCTAACTGGAAGAATTGCGGTTAGATTATTCATCAGAGCTGAAATTTTCGTCACAGTAGCGATTACAGCAGAATAGTTTTATCACAATAGCCATGACAGCAGAAGTTGTTTTCTGCTTGGATATCTTCTATAGATTGGTTTAAAAAGCTGGATTTTTCTTCATATTATCCATCAAATAAGGAATTTCGTTAGATTATTCATCACAGCAATATTATTCGGCAGATATCCACCAAAACAGAATTTTTCGTCAGATTAGCTATCACAGCAGAATTTTCTATAGATTGGTCCAAAAAACAGGAATTGTGGTTAGATTATTCAGCAGAGCAGGAATTGTCGTTAGAAAATCCATGACAGCAGAATATTTTCGTCACAATAGCCATGACAGCAGAATGTCTTCATCACAACAGCCATATACAGCTAAATTTGTTTTTAGCTTGGTTCCTACAGCAAGATTTTCTATAGATTGGTTTAAACAGCATGATTTTCTATAGATTGGTTTAAACAGCAGGATTTTCCTTTAGATTATCCATCATACAAGGAATTTCGTTAGAATATCCATCACTAGGTTTATTCGGCAGAATAGCCAGCACAGCAGACTTATTCTGCAGGATAGCTATCACAGCAGAATTTTCTACAAATTGCTCCTAACTGGAAGAATTGTGGTTAGATTATTCAACAAAGCTGAAATTTTCGTCAGAATAGCGATTACAGCAGAATATTTTTACCCCAATAGCCATGACAGCAGAAGTTGTTTTCTGCTTGCATATTTTCTATAGATTGGTTTAAACAGCTGGAATGTTCTTCAGATTATCCATCATATCAGGAATTTCGTTAGATTATTCATCACAGCAATATTATTCGACATATAGCCACCAAAACAGAATATTTCGTCAGAATAGCTATCACAGCAGAATTTTCTATAGACTAGTCCCAACAGCAGGAATTGTGGTTAGATTATTCAGCAGAACAGGAATTGCCGTTCGAAAATCCACGAAGGCAGAATATTTTCGTCACAATAGCCATGACAGCAGAATATTTTCATCACAAAAGCATAACTGCAAAATTTGTTTTTAGTTTGGTTCTAACAGCAGGATTTTCTATAGATTGGTTTATACAGCAGGATTTTCTATAGATTGGTTTAAACAGCAGGATTTTCTATAGATTGGTTTAAACAGCAGGATTTTTCCTTAGATTATCCATCATAATAATATAAGGAATTTCGTTAGAATATCCATCACAATAGGTTTATTCGACAGAATAGCCAGCACGGCAGACTTACTCTGCAGGATGGCTATCACAGCAGAATTGTCTATATACTGGTCCTAACTGGAAGAATTGCGGTTAGATTATTCATCAGAGCTGAAATTTTCGTCACAGTAGCGATTACAGCAGAATATTTTTATCACAATAGCCATGACAGCAGAAGTTGTTTTCTGCTTGGATATCTTCTATAGATTGGTTTAAAAAGCTGGATTTTTCTTCATATTATCCATCAAATAAGGAATTTCGTTAGATTATTCATCACAGCAATATTATTCGGCAGATATCCATCCACCAAAACATAATTTTTCGTCAGATTAACTATCACAGCAGAATTTTCTATAGATTGGTCCAAAAAACAGGAATTGTGTTTAGATTATTCAGCAGAGCAGGAATTGTCGTTAGAAAATCCATGACAGCAGAATATTTTCGTCACAATAGCCATGACAGCAGAATGTCTTCATCACAACAGCCATATACAGCTAAATTTGTTTTTAGCTTGGTTCCAACAGCAAGATTTTCTATAGATTGGTTTAAACAGCAGGATTTTCTATAGATTGGTTTAAACAGCAGGATTTTCCTTTAGATTATCCATCATACAAGGAATTTCGTTAGAATATCTATCACAACAGGCTTATTCGGCAGAATAGCCAGCACAGCAGACTTATTCGGCAGAATAGCTATCACAGCAGAATTTTCTTCAGATTGGTCCTAACTGGAAGAATTGTGGTTAGATTATTCAACAAAGCTGAAATTTTCGTCAGAATAGCGATTACAGCAGAATATTTTTACCCCAATAGCCATGATAGCAGAAGTTGTTTTCTGCTTGCATATTTTCTATAGATTGGTTTAAACAGCTGGAATGTTCTTCAGATTATCCATCATATCAGGAATTTCGTTAGATTATTTATCACAGCAATATTATTCGACAGATAGCCACCAAAACAGAATTTTTCGTCAGAATAGCTATCACAGCAGAATTTTCTATAGACTAGTCCAAAAAGCAGGAATTGTGGTTAGATTATTCAGCAGAACAGGAATTGCCGTTAGAAAATCCACGAACGCAGAATATTTTCGTCACAATAGCCATGACAGCAGAATATTTTCATCACAAAAGCATAACTGCAAAATTTGTTTTTAGTTTGGTTCTAACAGCAGGATTTTCTATAGATTGGTTTAAACAGCAGGTTTTTTCCTTAGATTATCCATCATATAAGGAATTTCGTTAGAATATCCATCAAAACAGGTTTATTCTACAGAATAGCCAGCACGGCAGATTTACTCTGCAGGATGGCTATCACAGCAGAATTTTCTATATACTGGTCCTAACTGGAAGACTGGCGGTTAGATTATTCATCAGAGCTGAAATTTTCGTCACAGTAGCGATTACAGCAGAATATTTTTATTACAATAGCCATGACAGCAGAAGTTGTTTTCTGCTTGGATATCTTCTATAGATTGGTTTAAAAAGCTGGATTTTTCCCCAGATTATCCATCAAATAAGGAATTTCGTTAGATTATTCATCACAGCAATATCATTCGACAGATATCAACCAAAACAGAATTTTTCGTCAGATTAGCTATCACAGCAGAATTTTCTATAGATTGGTCCAAAAAACAGGAATTGTGGTTAGATTATTCAGCAGAGCAGGAATTGTCGTTAGAAAATCCATGACAGCAGAATATTTTCGTCACAATAGCCATGAGAGCAGAATGTCTTCATCACAACAGCCATATACAGCTAAATTTTTTTTTTTTAGCTTGGTTCCAACAGCAAGATTTTCTATAGATTGGTTTAAACAGCATGATTTTCTATAGATTGGTTTAAACAGCAGGATTTTCCTTTAGATTATCCATCATACAAGGAATTTCGTTAGAATATCCATCACAATAGGTTTATTCGACAGAATAGCCAGCACGGCAGACTTACTCTGCAGGATGGCTATCACAGCAGAATTGTCTATATACTGGTCCTAACTGGAAGAATTGTGGTTAGATTATTCAACAGAGCTGAAATTTTCGTCACAATAGCGATTACAGCAGAATATTTTTTTCATCACAATAGCCATGACAGCAGAAGTTGTTTTCTGCTTGCATATTTTCTATGGATTGGTTTAAACAGCTGGAATGTTCTTCAGATTATCCATCATATCAGGAATTTCGTTAGATTATTCATCACAGCAATATTATTCGACAGATAGCCACCAAAACAGAATTTTTCGTCAGAATAGCTATCACAGCAGAATTTTCTATTGATTGGTGCCCAACAGCAGGAATTGTGGTTAGATTATTCAGCAGAGCAGGAATTGTCGTTAGAAAATCCATGACAGCGGAATATTTTCCTCACAATAGCCATGAGAGCAGTATGTTTTCATCACAACAGTCCTATACAGCAATTTTTTTTTAGCTTGGTTCCAACAGCAGGATTTTCTATAGACAGAAATTTCCTTTAGATTACCCATCATATAAGGAATTTCGTTAGAATATCCATCACATCAGGTTTATTCGGCAGAATAGCCAGCACAGCAGACTTTTTCGTCAGAATAGCTATCACAGCAGAATGTTCTATAGATTGGTCCTAAATTGAAGAATTGTGGTTAGATTATTCAACAGAGCTGGAATTTTCGTCACAATAGCGATTACAGAAGAATATTTTTATTACAATAGCCATGACAGCAGAAATTGTTTTCTGCTTGGATATCTTCTATAGATTGGTTTAAACAGCTGGATTTTTCTTCAGATTATCCATCATATCGGGAATTTCGTAAGATTATCCATCACAGCAATATTATTCGGCAGATAACCACTAAAACAGTGTTCTCGTCAAAATAGCCATCGCAGCAGAATTTTCTATAGACTGGTCCCAACAGCAGGAATTGTGGTTAGATTATTCAACAGAGCAGGAATTGCCGTTAGAAAATCCATGAAGGCAGAATATTTTCGTCACAATAGCCATGACAGCATAATATTTTCATAACAACAGTTAACAGCAAAAGTTGTTATTAGCTTGGTTCCAACAGAAGGGTTTTCTATAGTTCGGTTTGAACAGCAGGATTTTTCTTTAGATTATCCATCATATAAGGAATTTCGTTAGAATATCCATCACAACAGGTTTATTCGGCAGAATAGCCAGCGCAGCAGACTTTTTCGTCAGAATAGCTATCACAGCAGAGTGTTCTATAGATTGGTCCTAAATTGAAGAATTGTAGTTAGATTATTCAACAGAGCTGGAATTTTCGTCACAATAGCGATTACAGAAGAATATTTTTATCAGAATAGCCATGACAGCAGAAACTGTTTTCTGCTTGGATATCTTCTATAGATTGGTTTAAACAGCTGGATTTTTCTTCAGATTATCCATCATATCGGGAATTTCGTAAGATTATCCATCACAGCAATGTTATTCGGCAGATAACCACTAAAACAGAGTTCTCGTCAAAATAGCCATCACAGCAGAATTTTCTATAGATTTGTCCCAACAGCAGGAATTGTGGTTAGAATATTCAGCAGAGCAGGAATTGCCGTTAGAAAATCCAAGAAGGCAGAGTATTTTCGTCACAATAGCCATGACAGCAGAATACTTTCACCACAATAGCCATATACCACAGCAAAATCAGTTTTAAGCTTGATTCCAACAGCAGGATTTTCTATAGATTGGTTTAAACAGCAGGGGTTTTCTTTAGATTATCCGTCATATCAGGAATTTCGTCAGAAAAGATACCACAGGAGAGTTTTATATAGATTAGTCCCAACAGCAGGAATTGTGGTTAGATTATTCAGCAGAGCAGAATATTTTCGTCACAATAGCCATGACAGCAGAATTTCGTCACAATAGCCATGACAGCAGAATTTGTTTTCAGCTTGGTGTTTACAGAAGGATTTTCTATGATAAAATTATCATAAAAGTGTTATACTTTCTTGTGTTACAGAAAATATTGGGTGTTTCCTTTAGAGGGGCCACGGTGGCTCAATGTTCTACTCAATGTAGACTGACAAAGGTATTCATGGCATGCTTCTCCGATGTTGTTTCCCCTTGTGAATAGGTTAGGACGGACGGGGTGGGGTGGGGAGCTTGGTATTTGAAATGAAGAAGAGTATTTTGCAAAGGTCATCATGGCATGCTTTTCCGATGTTGTTCCCCCTTGTGAATAGGTTAGGGCTGAGGGGGAGGGGCTTGGAATTTGAAATAAAGAAGAGTATTTATCAAAGGTCATCATGGCATGCTTTTCTGATGTTGTTCCCCCTTGTGAATAGGTTAGGGCTGAGGGGGAGGGGCTTGGAATTTGAAATAAAGAAGAGTATTTATCAAAGGTCATCATGGCATGCTTTTCTGATGTTGTTCCCTCTTGTAAATATGTTAGGAAGGAGAAGGGGGTGGGGGGCTTGGAATTTGAAATAAAGAAGATATTTTGCAGGGATGGTGTCTGGTCAAAATTTCAATCATATCACACTGCATGTTGTATACCTATCTTAATAAGCCAGGTAGGTGCAAAAAACCAAGGATGTTAAACCCCATTTCATTTCTTTTCATCAGTTTGGGCCGAAATGCAGCATTTCCCCATACCGTAGAAAACATTGGGACCTTAATTTGTAAAAGAAAACAGGCATAACAAAAAGGGTGATTAAAACATGCAGATGTATAACTTTATTTTTCATATTTGGTCAACATACAATTTGCCTCTCGACAGCAAATATTTATTTTGTTCACCACAACAAATACTGAGGATTCTTTCAACAAAATGTTGCATATAAATTGTCGAGATTACAAACACGAAGTTGCAATTCTGGAGATATGGTAAATGTAGCATTGCAAATACTGAGTTTTTCTTGAATCTTCTTTTTAATAGTTTTGTACATAGATATACAACTAATTGGAATCCCAGTGCCTGAAAGAATAATGGTAAATAGTCTTCTTTAATAATGAATTTAATCATAGTGTAAGTGTACATAAATTAACTAAAATTACAAATTACCACTACTACCATCAAAGAATCAACAAATTGGAGTCTGTTCCAGATGCAGGTTTACAACACAATGTCATGAAATTTTATTGCACATTGGGAGTCTTTAGCACCGGAAGGAAACCAGGAGAATCAGGAAAACCCAGGAAAAACCCAAAATAGCCAGTCTGAAAGATACTTTAAACGGTTTATGAGATTATGCTTTGTAAATGAAATCTAGGCGGACAAACCTCGTACTATATTTGTCTCAGTATAAAAGGGTTTTACAAGAACAAGAAATTACCTTATTGCTGACAATGTTAAATCTGAAGCCTCTTTTCTGCTTTTCTTTTCTCAGGACCGCACGCCTAAAATGTTAACAATTGTTATTCATTGTCAATGTTATATACTAAATGGGTTTATATTCCAATATGGAGCTAATGAAAACAGGCAAACCCCATGCAATGAGGTACAAGGGAAATTTTGCCTGGACATGTGGAGTTGGGATGGCCTGGTGGTCTAGAGTGTCGCGCTTCGACCTCTAGCTGGCCGGTCACCTCTGGCTTACAGCTGTGGTTTCGAGTCCTGGTGTGAGCGTATGTGTCATGGAGATAGGGGCGCCTTCTTAACCTCGTGGGTTTCCTCCGGGCACTCCGGTTTCCTCCCACTGCTAAAGACCCCTACGCGCAAGCGAATTATTGAAATAAAATGAAACCATATGATAGTCCCAAAAATGACCTAGTTTGTGTGGAGTGGACGTTAAACCCCATTTCTCTCTCTTTTTTACCTGGACATAGGTGCTATGACCTACTCTCACATCGAATTCCAACAATCAAGCGTTTTTAAATGTGCATGCCAATGGGTACACGGACCCGTTTTTTACTGCTATGCGAACCAAACGATATTGTTATACTATCATGACCTCCGTCCTACACGACGGAATATCCACATGAACTTTCTCAGCCAATACAGGAGTCAAACACAGGATGTCCATGTCTGGCTATTGCTAACCACGCTTTACTCACTGAGACTTTGGGGCTCCCAATATTATAGAAATAAAAATGAGGGATAACATCCTACTGTACTACTCTGACTGCTATGAGGGATATTTTGCCTAGACATTGTCGTTACGGCCTACACTTATATCCAATTCCAACTGGCAAACGAACTTTTACGTGTACGTCAATGTGTAGACTGGACCTCTGTTAATCTTTCCATCCAAACAACTAGGCAGTTGTCCTTGTCAGGCCCTATGTTCTGCACCACTCACTAACAAGGAGAAATCACGCCGGAAAATCGAGATGAATTTTCTTGGTCAACACTGGGAACTAACGATGGCAGGCGCGGATCCAGGATTTTTTGCAGGGGGGGGTGTAGGTTTGATAATTTCTTAACTAATTGCGCTCAACCAATCAACAGGGGGTTCGGTAAATTAAATTCAATTTGGTGCATTCTGACGTATTTCCGGAAGGTAAATTCCAAAATTACAGGTCTAAAAATCGCCAATAAAATCGCATAGATTTAAGTTTCAAATTTTCAAGTCTGAGCAGGGGGGGGGGGGGTGTCCGGACCCACTGGACCCACCCCCCCCTTCTGGATCCGCGCCTGGATGGGTACTTTATTATTTTTAGTATATAAGCTGAATTGTTGTCAAAGGATAAAACCACTTACATGTATACCAATTTCTACTTTGACATTAGATTTTTTAATAGACTATCAGAGCATCATCCTGAAGAAAAAATGAAAATAGAACAAAATTAAAATGCAAATAAATGAAGCTTTATAAAGATGCATTGTTACATAGACTATTTAAGCTTTGCTTCACTTGCCAAGCATGTGGCATTATCAACTCTCAAGTCTGTTGGCCCATCAGCCATGACCTCTGTCGATAATAATAGTGCCAAATCACAATTGATACCTTCTTGGTAACATTACAAATTAGGTGAAGGTGAAAATAAAAATGGAATTTTAACGCCACTCTTCGAGTAATGGCATAGCATACCATTGCATATTACCAGTTTATGCCCTATTATTGAGAAAAAATTGTCAACATTTGAACATATATTGGTTTTTGAACTAGGCCTACAAGAAATCGTAGTTTGACTTGAGCCATTTGCCAAGGGGTCCTTTACGTCACACATGCACGTCAATGTATTGACGGGATCATTGTTTTCCTTCCCATCCGAAAGACTATAGACAGTTGTCCCTGTCAGACCTTTCATCGAGCAGCACTGACAAGGGAAAATCCCGATGAACTTCTCAATTCTCGTCAACTGACCAATACCGGTACTAACGTAATTTGGCAAGACATATTTATAATTTATTTACTACACAGGCCTACGACCGTATATCGATATCAAAAGACACTTCCTACCTGGTGCATTGGAATTCCTGGTGTTTCGTGTTATACATTGTGTCGTCACGTGTACTTCTGTCGCTTTCATTTAATTCTCAGCTTCCTAATTCTATTAAACATCTTGTACATCTCAATTGTCGGTTGGTTTGGGTATCGCCATCAATTCGCTGATGAGGCGAGCTGCTAACGCGACCTTCACCGATCATGTCAAGGCGTGGTTATGCTTCTTAATCCCCGCCTACAAACACGTTAGAATTACTGCTCAGCTAGTTATTGGTAGCTCCTCCCCTTTTTTATATTTAGATAGGTGCGGTATAGCATCAACCGATAGAGAACACAGGTCATTTTGATCAAGACTATCAAACAGGTCCTACGGCCTTGACCTGCTCGCGGAAGGTGAAGTATATTTGGGATGATCTGACAAAAAAATTGTATTTTGATTTACTCTGGTCACATCGCTGTGTTTTCTTGAGAGAATTTGGAGTTTATAAATCCTAAAAATGGGTGCCAGATCTTCGATGCAGTTACAAGAGGAAGAAATAAATGAGATACAGCGAGAAACCGGGTGTAAGTTAGATTTAATAATTGTTCATTGATGAAGTCCGAAGTCTGGCCAGGGCCCGTTCTGTCTTTTCTAAATTTTGCTGAATCAAAAATAGCCTAAACTATTTTTTTTTTTTTACTAGCGTTAGTCTACCTCAATTTCCATGTAAGTTATCGTTTTGGGGTTCTTAACTGTATATTCCAAATAATATTAATTACTGATGTTGATGTTGGTAATTTTTTTTTTACATAAAATTCCTTTGATGTTATTATTTACTCAGTCCAGAGCAAAGTTCGAAATAAGTTTATGTATAGGATAAACTATATTACAGGTTGTTGTTGTTCTTGGTGTTTAACGTCCGCTTCCACCGAAGGTGATATCGCAGACAAGTCTTATTTTTCATTTTCATTATCTTAGCGCACGCGCAGGGGTCTTTGCTGTGGGAGGAAACCGGAGTGCCCGGAGGAAACCCACGAGGTTGAGAAGGAGCCCCTATCTCCATGCCACATACGCTCACACCAGGGCTCGAAACCACAGCCGCAAGCCAGAGGTGACCGGCCAGCTAGAGGTCGAAGCGCGGCACTCTAGACCACTAGGCCATCCCAACCCCCCTATATTACAGGGTTTAAGTATGTATTATATATATTACATGGAAGTGTAAAGTATATCTGAGAGTCTATGTGTATTAGAGATTGTAAAGTATATTGAGTATTATGTGTGTATTAGATGTGTAAAGTGTATTAATGGTGTAAAGTATAAGAGAGTCTAATCAGTCTATGCGTATTAGAGGTGTAATTTTTATTATAGGGTCTGTGTTTAAAGTGTATCTGAGAGTCTGTGTGTATAGAGGTGTAAAGTATATCACATTATCAGAGAATCTATGTCCATTAATGAGGTTCCATATGATTTATCCTATAACTACATGCAAATATAAGCAAATATCTTTGAATATACAGCCACTGAATAACCTGAGCTCAGTGACACATTCCCATGAACCATTGAACTGCCTAACCTTAGTGGTATTCAATGGTCAATTTCAACTGTTTATTTGCAGATTATGTCCATTAAAAACAGTATACAAAACATACCTACATTATACATCAATATACATGCATACGAAACATATTTTTTTACATGGAATAAAATATTGGGATAACATGATATGATGAAATGAAAATATAATGAGATTTAGGCATCTACCATTGGAATGATCCAATGAAAATAAAACAATGAAATCAAAATATGACGTATATACTCTTGTACATACATGTATTAAGATCAAATGTGGAGTAAGATCATTGAGCATAAAAATAGACCAGGCATTAATGAAATTAGACCCGACAGGTGCTCCCCTTTCCTTAAAGGACAATTAGTGTACATTGGGAGATAAAAAAGAAGTTCAAAAGTAAATTTAACAAGATTGTATTGATGAATAAAGGTGTACAATGTATTGTTTAAAACAACCGAGTTTATGTATTCTAGAGCCATACATAGTGTATAGTGTATTTTAGCTAGTATACAGGTGTGTTGTGTATATTAATATAGTATACAGGTGTGTTGTATAGTATATAGAATTGACTGCTATAAATCCATTGTTTATAATTTTTATTTTTAAACCAAGTTGGTTTTGATTGGGACATTTTTCCATAGTCTATTCTTTCAAGTGATCAACACAAATTTATCCATACGGTACGATTATGACATCAGAGACGGAAAGACATATATACTGAAATCATATTGGCTTGTTTTGGTATCCTATGAATAAAAAAATTGTTTTTTTAAAAAAAAAAACAACCCAAAATCATATTTAAAGGATTGTTAATTATCAGACTGCATCCTGGTTCAATGGTGGCATGATTGATTAATTAATTGATGAGTATAATTAAATCAGATCTCCAGGCAATAGAGGCAATCAAATAGTCATTAAATTTTATAACCAGGTAAAGATTTGAGAGTGGCGAGATTTAGTGCAATTCACTGAACCGTGACTAGATAATAAAACTTTTAAAGAGATTTTTAAACCTGTATAATATGAGAAAGAGGTCAATTTTATGGTTGATTGTTTTATATTGGCCTACTGGCTCGCTAACCAGGAGGTCGCACGTTCACTTGATGAGAAAGCTCATACGGATTTTCCGATGTGGTTTTCTCTTGTCAGTGGTGCACGATGGAGAGTGTTACTGACAATGAACAGTGTCCATATACACATTGACGTGTACATGAAAGAATAAAAGAAATCTTGACATTTGGAATTTGTTGTACCGATATCTGGGTAAACTTCTCACATAGCACACTGTATGGCGTATGTCTGTTTTCATTAGTCCAGTTGATACAGAATAGTAGGACGTTAAACCCATTTCATTTCTTTTTCTTTATATTGATGTCAGAGCAGAACAGTAGATGGTTAAAACCCATTTCATTTCATTTTTTAGGAACTAATAGTTAGAGGTGGAGGGACGCACCACACATCAATAATTACACAAGAAAAACCCTACACTGTATACACATACATTTAAAGCCCCAATAACACTCTTGCTGTAATTGAATAATATGTCCCAATATTTATTCTGGTCAACAAATTGTATTATTTTACAATATTCAAATAAATTGATGATACAAATTTCATTGTAACACACCTAATTTAAAAAAAATAGAAAAATTCAACTACATGATTTGAAAAGGTTCACGTAAACCTTTTCAAATGTGACTTGGATTTTAAAATATTTTCGAACCCTCTGGACAAGTAAAATATTATGTAATGGATAATTTACACAACAGCTAGGGCACATAAACATCTGGTACTTAGAATAAGACTATTATTTATTTTCTAGAGCTGCCAAGCCAGCAAGAGTGTTATTGTCCCTTTAAAACAATAAACATCAAATACATCAAATCGAGTGAATGGATCCGATGACACTCAGGGAACAAGATCCCATTGAGGCACAAAACCCACATATTTATATTACCAAAAGGGTGGGGGGAAGGAGAGGAGGAACACGCTGGAGTCATTTGTTGCACATCTGAGCCTTCGTATATGTTTGAGCATAAATGTTAGGATTTTTTCCCTTTGAGAAGAGGTGCGAAAAGTATGAACCCATGACGCAACGTGCCATGTACTTTGAAAAATTAAATTCTTGGTGAACAGAATTCAACCATTTTTGGACTGTTATTCCTTAGAGATGCAACTTTTTCAATATTTTAGTTTGCAATGGATTCAAAATCTTTTAAATTCGACTGTGCTACATTTTACAAATTATGTTGAGAAAACTCAATGATCGATCTTTTTTCTCATTTCAGTCTCGCAAAGTCAGATTGTCAGACTATACAGCCGATTTACAAGTTTAGATAAAAGTAACAATGGTTTTCTCAGGTAAGTCATCATATGATCTTCTTGTTGTTGTCTTAGGGCTTAACCTCCACTTCCGCCAAGGACGATAAAATCAAGTGTTACCTAGGAAATGTGCAAGAAGAGAGAGAGTGATATTTTGATTCACGTCCAGAGAGATTTTGATTCACATCCACTCGACACAAACTTTATCATTTCGGGACTAATGCATGGTTCAATTTTATTTCAACAATTCGTTTGCGCAGAGGGGTTTTAACAATCAGAAGTCCTGGAGAAAATGCATGATGTTGGACCCTCACCACCGCTCTGTGTCACGTACAACCGCGAAATTGAAACCACACCAGTTGGCTCAATGACAGACCTTATGATACAGCGCACGCGTGCTAACCATTCGGCCATTCAACCCTCACCCCAACCCCCTCCCCCATGATGATGTTAAGGACAATTAATGGAATCATTCCAAAGCCTAAAAGGCAGTTCTCCTGGGTACATGTAGGAAAAAGTAAAGCCTGATTTAGTCAAAAAAACAGTAAATTTAAAGAGAGATTATGTCCATAATAGATAGTTATTTTCACAAACAATAATTGATGTCTGTTTTTTTTTTTAGTCGAGAAGATTTTTTGAGAATACCAGAATTAGCCATTAATCCTCTTGGAGATAGAATAGTACATGCTTTCTTTCAAGAAAGGTAACTTCACATTTATTTACTTTTTAAGATATTTTTAAACATACATTATGTAAGAGGTAAATCTACCTATTGTACATCTTTCTTTAGGCCTGAAATGTTATTTGAACTATTAATTACACATTTTTGAACATGACAAGACCATAATCAACTCTTGTTGTCATCGGATACTCAGGATTTTAAAACTAGATTAGAACGATTCACAATTTGAAAATTTAATTTAAAAATGGGAAAGCGATGTTAAGCCTTGAATATACCAGGGCCCTTGTTACCACTGTGCACACATCTTTTCAAAACTATGAACAGGGATAATTTGGCTCAGAATGAAGTAATTTGAAAGATCATCTATTTTTGAATTATTATAGCAAGAATGACCAACTCTTTAGTAAACTCTTAACTAGTGGATCTTTAATTGGAAAATACTCGTCCTGCTCCATTTTTCCAGATTGATTAGTGGACCTGTGTGGAGATATAGATGTAAAGTTGTTCTATGAAGGAAATATTTCACAGATATTGGCATTTCTGCTTACTCTTCAACTGTCAAGGACAATGTTTTTTTAATCCCATCCAATTGACTAGGCCCTCATTCCAGCACTACAGTGTACTAACAAGGAGAAAACAGATTTGAAAATCCCAAGGAAGCTTTGCAGCCAGCACTGCTGTTAGCTATGGAAGGACATTTTGTCCAGATAGTAGAATCATTAACATGATGTTAATGGTATTCACTGGACCTTGTTTTTTGTCTCATCCAAGGGACTAGATACTTTTTATTGCTAGGTCATCTATGGCCGAACTGTTTTAATCACTTAAAATCGGAGCCATTCGATGGCATTGAGAGTTGATTATGGTCTTGAAATATTAATACAATGTAGATATCTAATTAATTGTTTATATAACATTTAAGGCAAAAAGAAAGAATTGTAATAGGCAGATTTAGCTCTTACATAATGCCTGTTCAAGAGTTATTCCTTCGATTGAAGCCAGGATAAGAATAAAGAGTAATTTTAAATCTCCTCCTTTCCTTGTAGTAATGACGAAACAGTTAATTTTAAACAGTTTATGAGAGTTTTAGCCCGATTTAGACCAATCAAAACCAACCAAGATAAAAATAAGATGAACACAAGAGAAGATAAACTCCGATGTAAGTAAATGATTATGTTGGTCGACGTAGCCTTCTGAAACCTCCTTGTCCAGGTATGGAAGTATGATTAGGCACAAGGCATTCTGACCCCGTCTGCCCTTAAATCCCAATTTGTTCAAATTAACCCAGAAGCAATCTTTGCGTCATTATTTTCAAGATACGTTTAACCAGAAAGGCATTATCAATCCATATGTTGATTGTTGATTCTGAGAAGGAGGAAGTTCCAGAATTCTCTCACTTTTGCCGAAAAATAATGGATGGCCGAATGGTTAGCATGTGCGCACTGCATCATAAGGTCTGTCATTGAGTATGGTTTAGATTCCCCAGTTGTAGGGTTGCCTGTCCTACCGCATGGGTTTTTCCAGGTCCTCTGGTTCCCTTATGCGCAAGCAAATTATTGAAATAAGATTGAACTGTGTGTTAGTCCCGAAATGACCTTGTTTGTGTTGAGTGGATGTTAATCCCCATTTCTCTTTTTTTATCTTGTAAATATTTTGTGTTTCAGTTTGTATTTTAGTTTTCACGATATTTTTATATTTTTCAGTTGCGTTTAAGATGTATGATTTAGATGGTGATGATAGAATATCAAAAGATGAATTATTAGCTGTTTTACATATGATGGTTGGTGCTAATATATCAGAAGAACAGGTAAATATAATTAATCCACTACAGGTAGGGGGACAGGTAAATATAATTAATCACAGGCAAATACAGGTGGGGTGTGTCAGGTGGCCATATGGTTAAACATTCCCTGGTTGTACATGGCAAGGATTAGGGTCGTCTGTCCAACCTCCTGGGTTTTCTCTGGGTTCTCAGTTTCCTTCCACTGCTAAAGACCCCTACGCGCATGCGAATTATTGAACTAGAATTTAACCATGTGTAAGTCCCGAAATGACCTAGTTTGTGTCAAGTGGATGTTACACCCCATTTCTCTCCACTCCACATTACAGTTGTTGAATATTATAGAGGAGGTGTATTGTAATTTATTATAGTTGGGGTATATTGTAACTTATTGGGATATATTGTAACCAATGTTTGTATTTGTAACCTATGTTTGTATTATGAATATTGTAACCTATATTTGTATTGTATTATAGTTGTGGTGTATTGCAACTTATATTTGTAATACATTATAGTTCGGGAGTATTGTAACCTATGTTTGTATTATATTATAGTTGGAGTGTATTGTAACTTATGTTTGTATTATTATGTTATAGTTGGGGTGTATTGTAACCTATGTTAGTATTATAGTTGAGGTGTATTGTAACTTATATTTGTATTATATTATAGTTGGGGAGTACTGTAACCTATGTTTGTATTAAAAGTATTGTAACTTATGTTTTTAATGTAATATAGATGGGGTGTAACTTATGTTTGTGTTATGTGTATTGTAACTTATGTTTGTATTTTGTTATAGTTAGGGAGTATTGTAACTAATATTTGTATTATATTATAGTTGGGGTGTATTGTAACTTATGTTTATAGTATGTTGTAGTTGGGAAGTATTGTAACCTATGTTTGTATTATATTATAGTTGGGGTGTATTGTAACTTATGTTTGTATTATATTATAGTTGGGAAGTATAGCTGATAGAACTATAACAGAAGTTGATTATAATAAAGATAACCAGATATCATTTGAAGAATTTGTAAAGGTAAAATATATATATTTACTTTATTTAATTACTTTATTTGGAGCAAAGTTATCAATGGTTGTAATTTTGACAAAATGTGTTCCTCCCTTCTCCATTTTTATGGTCTTGTCACGTTAATAAATGTCTAATTAATAATTTATGTAACATTTAAGGCCAAAAGAAAGACCTGCAATAGACAGATTTAGCTCTTGCATAATGTAGGTTTAAAATGTATGAAAAAAAATTGAGATAGTGCTAAAAATTTGAAAAAAAAACCCAAATTGTTAATCTGGGGATAGGAAGGCGGAATGGTTAGCATGTGCCATTGAGTCAAATGGCGTGGTTTTGATTCCCCGGTTGTATGTGACAAGGAGAAGAGTTGGCAGTCCAACCTCGTGGTGGGTTTTCTTCGGGTCTTTCAGTTTGCTCCCACTGCTAAAGACCCCCACGGGCAAGCCAATTATTGAAATAAAATTGAACCATAGTTAGTGTTAGGCCCAAAATTAACTAGTTTGTGTTGAGTGGATGTTAAACCCCACTTCTCTCTCTTGTTACTCTGAGGTAAGCAAAATGCGTTCAAAATTGACTGTCTGACATATACTTTTTTACTGTAAACTCTTGTTATTACACATGGCTATCATAAAGTAGTCTTTTATTTATATTTCAGGCCATGGAAAAAGTTGACGTGGAACAGAAAATGAGCATCAGATTTCTCAACTAATAATTCATTATAGATCACAATCAGACAGATGGTAACATAGCAACAAAGCAACAAGACAACATAGCAACATATCGCTTTAAACTGTTTTCATTTTTGTTTTGGTATTTTTGCAGTCATAGTTGTGTTGAAGTATATGGAAGAAATTGGGTCACATGGTCCATATTCTACATAAGGTAGAATTACGAGTTTTACATGTTCTATCTGTTTATATAGTTTATTTGACGATCTCTTTTCCAAAAGTTATATATTAATGATTTTCTGTACATATCAAAACCGAAATGAAAAAAGTTGTAAATCCAGTTTCATTTATTGAGATTGGAGCATGGAATGAAAAAAACGAATGGAATGAAAAAACGATTTTTGTTACTTACAAAGTGTAAATGGTATGCCACCATCAAAATAACTATACTTTTATCAAATAAATTTTAATGTTTATAATTTAAAAATCCTAAGTGAAATTTCAATGAACATATCAAATTCTTCCAAAATACTGTTGAAATAATAGTACCGGTCAGTCATCTAAAACTCAAGTATGAACTTCTACCCAAGAATAAATTTATTTGGGGTCATAAAAATATTTTACCTCACTAATTGTTGCCAAAAATGGGGTTTAACGTCCTATTTTTCTGCGCCGACTGGGCTAATGAAGACTTGAAATATTAACACCAGAATAATAACAATAAACGGTGTGAAATAATGAAATAAACCCCAAATATTTAATATGGCCCTTAATTTATACTAGTCCCTTTATGTGTAATTAACTACTTATATAATTTGTATTTTCTAGCATTTTATGTCTTTGTTTCTTTATTTCGCTATTTTATTGCTTGTTTAGGTAGAAAGGTATTGTATATACCTGCTTGTTTGAACAGGGTGGGGTGGGGGTAGAGGTGCTTTAACCCTAATTCAATTTGCAAATATGTGTTCCTTAATTTGCCTGTTAAAGAGGCAAGACCCCACATAGAGACATGTCAGCAGAATTAAACTTTAAGTAACTTGTATTCCATATTGTTTCTGTCATGTGTTATTTGTTTCTTAGTTTAAGAAGCCCATTTTGCCATTTTGGCGAACTGCACGGACAACCACCCCCTCCTCCACCCCCTTATGCATTTCGTTCTGAGGCGTCTGATATGTATACTTTCACATAGTGTGGTTTTAGGTATCAAGGGGCTATATGTGACCCACTCCAACGAAATCAGGTGCTTGTTGCACAACTTCATTTTGTATTATGGGCACAAAAGCATAAATTGTATGCTTTCTTGTTGCTGTGAATGAGCAAAACTCAACTCCAGATGGTACGACAAATTTAAAAAGAACTGCATATTTTGAAAGCTTAGGCTGTGGACTATTCAAATATGCTGCCAGCTCTATTTTTATGATAATGACTGAGAGCCTGGGTTGGTGGAAGCAGGTCACATATTATATTGTATAGTCCAGTAGACTTGGTTCAGTCATATTTGCCAGACTTTCTCTTCTGATTCTTTGATGTACAGCAGTGTGTTGCTATTTCAAATTTTTTCTTGTGTGACATTTTTTTACCGAACATTAAATATTTACATTTTAAGCAGAAGTTCAATTCATATAGCCCTTGTTATTTTTGAAAACTGAATTGTTTTTAAACAAATATTGTTTAAGATATTATTATAAATATTACAACGAACTAATCAAATGTAAGAGTATATGAATCATTTATCGTTGGCGTAACATTATGACTTCTCGTTTAGGTTGTAGTTACCAGTCCATGGGCCCCGTTTCCCAAAATTTTAACGAAAATAAAATCCAAATTTTAGTGATTTGACTGGATGATATTAGATTGAATTTAATGCTTAGCTTAATGCTTAGCTAATCAAAATTTAAGTATCAACTAAAATTTGGATTTTATCTTTAGTTAAGATTTCGAAAAACAGGGCCCAGATTCAGAATGGACAGAGCAAGAAATTTATGGTTTGTGTTTGAATTGACAGGGAATGAAGTTTACAGCCGTATAAATTCTGTCTATGTCTAATTTCAGGATGTTATTACATCTGTGATTTGGGGTGAGGGGGTGTGGAATAAGGGCCACTGAACCAAATGACTGTTGAACAGTTGTTTATCAATCAAAATATAATTGATCATCCAGTCTTTTACTATGTTATTGCCCTATGAAATTCCAGTTAGTAAATGATGCAGAAAATAGGCGGTAAGAACGCATATTACATCAGTTGTCGCTATGAACAGTTTCATTTAAATCAGGGGTGGACAACCCTTGATAAGTGTGTCATTGTCATACATGGAACGCTAATACGTTTCCCCCAAATTTAGCCAATTTTGGCAAGCACACTTAAAAAGGTTGCCCATCCCCAATTAAGCTATATTTAACTTTAGGATGTGTAATATAAAAATCAGATTATAATACAGATCTATATTACGTTTCGTTTTTATACTTTTGATGGTCTACACTACATTGAGATCTGACTGGTAGTAGTGGATGGTCGTGTCAGAGGTCATGCAAGTAGCTTTTGACTCTGACATTTGATTAACCAGTCAGCATTGATGTTTCTAGTGGGTTAACCACAGTTCCAAGCATCTCAAGCCAAACTCTCACCATAACAGACCGTTTTATTGGCTAATCCCTCATGTTATACCAAACGTCAGTTATAATACAACTCTTCCAGATCCTAGTGTAGTAAAGACAAGTAAAACGAAATTCTGAACTATAAAAAACAAAACGAAATAGGATCTGTGTTTTAATCATATCGGTGATACAAATAAATATATATATATGCATATAATGGCAAATCCATGGCTTTTTTATATTCCTATAATGAATAATATAAATTGATATAGTTTCACACAAAGTCTGACACTAAACCGCAAGATTCTTGGACCAGGAACAGGTTGCATACACTTGGTAATCCTCTTGTTTTTTCTCGGAGCTGATGCTGTTTAAAAAAGCTGAATTCAACACCAATTCACATTGATGTACTTGCTCTTTGGACAACTGTGCATTGATTTACGGACTTCAATTTTTGATACAACATTGCATTTCCTTGATGATTGCAAATACCTCATAGGTTCATAAGGTACATTGTTAATTATTAATGTTTGTTGAATAGTTAAGCGTGACTTTTGGAGTCGTTAACAAGATTCCTAGATGTTTACGAAGATATAATATTCTGTTCCTGGTTCATGGATTACGCTCGTACTGGTTTGTTGAGATTAGGCGTGGATTTTGGGGGCATTATTCTTGACATTATTCATGACCTTAATCAACTTCCATCATTAGAAACTATTTGTTCTGTATATTTTTTAAATGATGTATTTTTTGACACTGTCGTCCACATGTCTTTACATATTGTCCGCAAATTCTAGTAAATTATTTTGATCATTAAGAAGATGTAAATATTTGATTCTTTTATTGATACTATGTAACTTGTTGATTAATAATAAAGTTGATTTTAGACATCATTCGTTGAGTCATTTATTGTCCTCTATCAGGGCCCGCACAAGCCTGTGTGGCCCCACAGGGCAAAAGTTTTAATGACCCTCACCCCCCTCTTTGCATTTGCATACTGTTACTGCTTTGTTCAGAGTTGACTTCTTATGATTAAAGAAATTTAAAAATACAATCTTTTATACTTTTTACACTTTATCTAAACTTTTTATGTTTATTTCCCCTTCAACTCTCCCTTTGATCAAAAAACCCAATAATATATCTTGTGTGGACTCTGCTGCCTGTCTGCAAAAATAGGGGACTATTAAAACGTCCAGGGGCCAACTTTGTGAATGTTTGCCCTCAATGTGGTGAGAAGTGCAAGAAACAAATTTTTTTAAACATGTCAAAACGTCTGAAATACTTTTTTTAGGGCAGCTTGAACAACAAAGTTAACCTCGATAAATTTAAATGAAAAAAACCCCCTTTATCTAAGCCAGTCTATGAATGGAAGCGCCCCTGTAATGGATGCATGGGCCGTCACCCCCTCTTCTGCATGAACTTTTCGTCAAACATTTTGTAACACAAATGAAATAGGATTTAACGTCCTTCTGCTCTGAACTTGGCTAATGAAGACAGGCATACGCGAAACAGTGTGCTATGATGGAAATTTTGCCCGAGCAGCGGCGCTACGGCATGCTCTTATATCAAATTCCAACTGCCAGGGGATCTTTTACGTGCATGCCAATGTGTACATAGGCCCTTGGTTTTTCGTCCCATCCTAACGACTATACAGCTGTCCTTGTCAGGCCCTTCGTCCTGCATCACTGCCAAGGGAGAATCATGCCGGAAAATCAGCCAATGCAGGGATCGAACACTACAGCAGTGGGAGGAAACCGGAGGACCTGGAGAAAACCCATGAGGTTGGACAGGTGAGGTGACCCTACTCCTTGTCACATTCAACCGGGGAATCAAAACCATTCCAGCTGACTCTATAACAGACATGATGCAGCATGCGTACGTTAACCATTCGGTCATCTAACCCCGGCAAGGGCTTCAGGAACATTTCAAGAGGGGCAGGGGGAGAGAGATTTAACTCAAAACAACTAAACTCACTGAAATTAAAACATGACCTTGTCTCTAAATATATTTATTTAGATAAAGTAAAAGATTTTACATGAAATATGGTTTATTTACATCAACTTAAATATTATTCAATGAATAAAGACCAAATCTTAAAGATACAATTTAATAACAATTTGTCGTTTTAATACGTAAATCTAGCAATATTCAATGAAAAGGGATTTCGCATCCTACTTTTTGCACCGACTGGGCTAATGAAGACAGCTACTAATATTAAAATAAGATAGGTTAGTCTCAGTACGAGTTTAAGGTGGATAGCCAGACTTTATAAAGTAATATATTGATACTGCGAGATGGTTTTCAAACAATATTAAAACAAGCTAGATGGTTAGCCTCAGTATGATTTTAGGTGGATAGCAAGACTTTATTAGTAATATATAGATATTGCTCGATGACGTTTAAACAATATTAAAACACCATTGACTGCTAGTCTCAGTATAGGTTTAAAGGTCTAGAGAGAGACATTAATCAATACGTGATCTAGGACAGCAGACAAAGTCAGAAGTTGCAAGTCACTGTTTACTGTATTAATTAATGAACACAAATGTTGAAATAGGCCATACAAATTTATTTAGTTTGCGTGTATTACCCCTAAAAAATATGTTAAAGCCGCTTTCAAGAGTTTACAAAATATTTGTGACTTTCGACTCAATTTGCTATCACAGGTAACATATATTTACATTGTTCAAGGACGTCTGCTAGCGATCTTTAATCAAATTAAAACATGATGTACTATCACACAGGTGCATGTCAGTGAATTAATTGTGTGACCCCATCTTGTATCAATAATGTATGCTGGCAAAATGCCCAGTTCTATTATTTCAATAATGATATGCCCAACATCAAAGGATGATGTCACATTTTCTATAACTGTTCACTGATTTTAGAATAATTTATTAGTATCAGACTTTAAGACATGAATAATAATAATATCTCAATCAATGAATACATTTGACAATTAAATTAAATTAGAACAGTAAATTCCACAACAAACCAAGGGTGTGTGGCCATGGATTAAATAACTGACCAATCGTTGACTGAGGATTGAATCATTGGCCAGGAATTAATCAAACGACCAATCATCCACAAAGGATTAAATCCAAAAATGTCAAGACAAAAGCAAAACCGGACAAAATGACAGAGTCTGAATTTGTTGTGTTTGCCGGACAAAAGCTGAATTTGTGTCCAACAACATGTGTGACAGGAAGCTTATTTCCAGACTTGAGGCTTCCACTTATTGAATTTATTGAATCAGACAGAAAGTTGGTTTTTCATTGTCGAATATGTAGATGTATGTTTTAGACAAGAGCTGTTTTCTACGTAGCCATGATACATGTAAATGAGATGAGTATATACAAATGATGATGATGATGATGACTGGTAAATGATGATGATGTTTTGTTTAAGATTAATAACAGGACTGTTTGATGGTTCGTGTGTTCTTTAAATCAAGTCAGCAACTGAAATGAAACAAATATTAAATAAATTAATAATCTGAAGAATTTGAACACAATCAGCTTCGAGAAATGAAATGGGGTTTAACGTCCTACCTTCTTCAGCCTAGAGAAGTTAAATCTCTAGAAATTGATACAAATGGACGTGACATGTGGAATATGTCTAGTCTCAGTCTTCGAGTCACCTGTTACAAATGTTGCTGAAACGCATTATGGTGCACGATTTTTGTCTTAAATATTTGAAGACAATCTGTTCTTGGCAAGATCACAACATCAATGTTGATATAAATTTACAAATAATTTGTGACATCTATGTCAAAGTCTTTGGATGATATTCAGTTGGAGACTTAGCTACTATAACTTAGGCCTAGAGCAAGAACCAGTTTTTAATCATGAAATGGGGGTTGGAATCTTGTCAATAGAATCCCTTGATTTTGGAGACTGAATCCCTTGATTTTGGAGACTGATGACTTTAGAACCGTTTTTGACTGGACAAGGTTTCTGACCACGCGTCTTCGTAATCCTATTGCCAAGGGGTTTCTCCAAGTAAGCAGTGACCTTATCCTTGTAAGGAAATGAGTTCTGCACCAGTGACAAGTGCGGAAACCCGAGCTTAAAATATATCGACGAATCTTCTCGGCCATCACCTGGACTGAACGAACCGCCTAGTACCGTGCACGGTACGTGCACGGCCAATGTGTCCATGGGACGTTGGTTTTCTGTCCCATCCAAAGGACTAGACAGCTCTCCTTGTCAGGCCATCCGCCCTACAACACTGATAAGGGGAAAACAGATTGGAAAATCCTTGCTAATGCAGGGATCGAACACCCGACCTCCAGAAACCTAATCCACTTAGCGATCATGATCCTCGGCTGCCAAAATGTAAATCATGTCTTATTAACTTACCGTTCATTGGCATTTCATCAATCTGTGTAGAGTAGTACTGTTCAATATCTCTTAAAATACGAATATCGTCATTTTTAACAAAGTTGATGGCCACACCCTTGCGTCCAAAACGACCTGATCGACCAATTCTGAAATACAAAATTAGTAAACCAAAGTCAAATTTACATTCAAGGAAACGCAAAAATGAATAATCAGCAAAAGATAAGTAATATAATTTGAGTAGTAAGTTTCTTAAACGGTTTATTGAGAAATATCATCAGGTATGGAAGGACAGAGTTATCCTTACCATAATTTTATTTGCCACAGATCATAAGGCTCAGTTTCCCAAGGTTAAAATCATGAGATGATTTCAGTTACTATCTAGTGAAATAACATCATTGCCTTTTATAGTCCGTTAATTTTCATTATCTTTAACAAACCCATATTAATGCAACGCCTGCAAACACTATACAAATCACAATCTAGATTTCCATTCAGTTTTTATAACTAAATGTATATATATTACCCACAACTACACAATTCCCTACTTTCATTTTGTATAATCAAATTTAAACAGTGTATAAACAATTCTCTACTTTTATTTTGTATAATCAAATCTAAACAGTGTATAAACAATTCTCTACTTTTATTTTGTTTAATTAAATGTATGTATAATTACCTGTGAATATACAATTCTCGATTATTAGGTAGATCATAATTAATAACTAATGATACTTGTTGTACATCTATACCTCTAGCCCACACATCAGTTGTAATCAAAACTCGACTGTAATAAATATAAAACATATACACTAAGAATAAGGAGTAACAAATATTTTTTAATAATAATCCTTTAGAGGCATATAGTAACAGAATATGTTGAATAAGCCATAATACAGTGACATAAGATCTGTTATTTCGGTTAACATACGTTTCAATTTTATTTCAATAATTTGCTTGCACCTAAGGGTGTTTAGCAGTGGGAGGAAACCAGAGGACCAGGAGAAAACCCACGAGGTTGGACAAACGACCCTACTCCTCGTCAGGTACAACCGGGGAATCGAAACCACGTCAGTTGACTCTGTGACACACCTTATGATACAGGGCGCATGTGCTAACCGTTCGACCATCCCCCCCCATCCTCTCACAAGTATTGAGTATTGGAACTGTCTTAACAGTCAGCAAGACACAAAATAACGAAATGAAATTTCCATTGCCACACCCTCTAGTCCTACATCTCTGACAAGGGGGGAACAACTCTGGTAAACTTTTCGCAGCTAACACCTGTATCTAACACGGGACCCCCTGGTTAGCAAGTCGATGTTTTACTCAATGAGCCCCTGTTGTTCCTGAAACAAACTGAAGATAGATATAGTACCTGTCGCCAGATCTGAATTCTTTCATGATGGCTTCTCTTTCTTTCTGTGGCATATCACCATGCATAGAGGATACCGTAAAATTAGCTTCTCTCATTTTCTCGGTCAACCAATCAACCTACAATATATCACAATACATATTAACATAAATTATAATAGCAGAACTCCATATATGGTACTAGATAGGAAATTATGGGGTTTTTTTTAGAATATATTTTGAAAATAAATCAAATGAATTGGGTTTTAACATCTGATTCTTCTACGCCAACAGAGCCTATGAATATGGGCATACACCATTCAATGAGCTATAAGGAGGAAATTCGGTTTCAACAGCACTGCTAAAGCCACCTTTTATTATTATTTTCAACTGTCATGGGATTTTTAAAAGTGCTGCCAATGGTATATATACACAGGACCTCAGGTTTTTTTTTTGTCCCAGCCAGAAAACTAAAAGCTTTTCTTTGCAAAGCCTTTTATCATCTTAAATCATCCCACTTATGATGCAAAGCTCGCGGTTTGTATCCCCAAATATTATGATAGCATCAAGAGAATACTCTTTGAAAAATCCACAAAATAAATCAGTAGCTGTTCTTCCATAAGTATGTGTTATAGTTTATTTACTTAATGCTACTAAAAGAATATTGTGAAATGAGTTATCAATATTTATATGAATCAGTTTGTTATAATTACCTTTCTCTTTGTGTTACAGAATATAACAGCCTGTGTAATAGTTAACGTATCGTATAAATCACACAATGTATCGAACTTCCATTCTTCTCGTTCTACAGCCACGAAAAACTGTTTAATACCTTCCAACGTCAACTCATCACTGAAATATACAGAAAAAATTAGCTTTAAGTCCACTTAATATAACTAAGTATATTTTGGGAAAATGAAATGAAATGAAATAGGGTTTAACGTCCTACTGTTCTGCACCTTACCTGGGGGCTACTGGAAGATGGGCATATGCCATACAGTGTGCTATGACAGAAATTTTCAGCAAATTGCCTTTACATTATCTAGTTTTTAACTATTATAGTGAGAACTGCCAGCTCTTTATCTAATCTCCCATAATGTATCTTTATAAAGGCTCAGTTTCCCAAGGTTAAAATCATAAGATGATTTCAGTTACTATCTAGTGAAATAACATCATTGCCTTTTATAGTCTGAGAAAGAGGGTTTACAAATCACCGAGTAAAAGCCCGAAATCAGTCAGCATTGACAATTACCCCCTTTCCAATTTTTGTTGTTATGCTATCCTCAATTAGCCATGTTTAAAAGAAATGAAATGGGGTTGAACATCCTACTGTTCTGCTCCGACTGAGCTAAAGAAGACACACACACACCATACAGTGTGCTATGAGGTACATTTAGTCTGGACAGTGGCAGGAAGGCCGACTCATTATTTCATATCAAATTCCAACTGCCAAGGGATCTTTTACGTGTACATCAATGTATACACAGGGCCTCTATTTTTCGTACCATCCAAATGACTAGACAGCTGTTCTTATCAGACCCATGCTCCTGCACTACTGACAAGAGGAAAACCACATGTCAGAAAATCACAATGAACTTTCTCGGCCAATACAGGGATCGAACATGTGACCTCCAGCAAGCAAGTGTCTTACTGACTTAGCCACTGTGACCCATCTTTAAAATGTAAGCCAATAATAAAATAAAAGATTGCTGGGGTACTAGATCGGAGATGAGAGTTATTGTTCTTTTCTTTGTAAGGAATAATCTTCATTCATGTTTATTTTGCAATGACCAATAACTGCAGTTAAAGTTTAGGTTGTCTATTGATAGTAACATATTCTTTTTGATCATCTTTTTTCACATAGATGAAGGTTTTTAAAGGCTGTTCAAATCCTGTATAATTTACTTGTAGACAGAAAAGGTTTAAAGGCATTTGTCCCCTCCTTGAGGCCTAATGTCCACTTCAACCTTGGGTGATATCGCAAGCAGACAGACATTAAGGCAATATTTCGAAACAATACTTTGATACGATAGTACTTTGATACGATTACAAGTAAATAATAAAAACAGAGAGAGAGAGAGAGAGAGAAATGGGGTTTAACGTCCACTCGACACAACCAGGTCATTTCGGGACTAACATATAGTTTTTTTTAAAAAAATTTTATTTTAATAATCCGCTTGCGCGTAGGGGTCTTCAGCAGTGGGAGGAAACCCACGAGGTTGAGAAGGCGCCCCTATCTCCATGCCACATACGCTCACACCCGGGCTCGAAACCACAGTCGCAAGCCAGAGGTGACCGGCCAGCTAGAGGTGGAAGCGCGGCACTTTAGACCACTAGGCCATCCCAACCCGCCAAATAATAAAAACAAAATATTACAATCTGATTTACACTACTGGTCAGGTGGAGGTATTAAAATAGTCCTTGGTCCGAGTTTTTTCCGCTCAAGAATCGCGGTGTTTTCTCATTTGCAGTCCGCGAAAATATCGGCATTCTGAGCGGAAAAAACGCGGAGGAAATATATAAACCGCGGCGGATTATAGTCCGCGAAAATATATAAACCGCGGCGGATTATAGTCCGCGAAAGTATAAAAACCGCGGCGGATTATAGTCCCAAATAAATATAGTCGGCCCGCAAAAACTTCATGTAGCGGAATTGGAATATGATTAGCCTCCTTTTCCCAATAAGTTGAAACATAATTAAACAATTTGATCAAATCAAATACTGCGCTAAATTTATAAAAATGGCTGACAAACGAGAACTAGCTATGATGATTTAATAACAAATTACATGAATGAGTCTGTTAAAATCTTAAAAAGAAGATGAAAAACGCGTCACGATGCAAATCCATAAGATAGAAATTTCCATATTGATAATACAAGTCTGTCCAATAGTAATATTTTACACACAAAGGTTATATTTAAACTATAATTGCTTCAGCATTTCACTAAATGTATAGGATATCGGTTACAAATGAAAACCATCTCCAAGCAGTTGGGTTTCAATAACAGAATTATCCCGTGATATAACCGTATATAACAGATCAAAGAAACGCATACACCCATCTTCACACGTAGGCATAATCCAACCATCTCAGAAAGCATGCAGTTTTACTCGTGTTCAATTGATTTAAGGTTATTCCGTAACATTACGTATCGAAATCTACAATTTATGTAACTATTTTAGATGTCAACTCTTAATTTTACACAAGGCAACGAAACCATGTTTCGTGAATTCGGTAAGCACTGCCGACAGCTTGTCTACAAATATATTTAGAAGTGACCATACTGACTCTGCCCAATAAACATCGGTATTACAGTTGTGAATAATATTAAGTACGGAGAGTAATTTAAGTGTTTTGTATATATTTATTTTTATCCTTTAACTTATAAATGCAACACACAAACTGCTTACCGTATTTATATAATTGTCTGGCGATAAATTTCCTAAAAAATAATCCGGTTCGGTTTTTTTCCAATAATTATCACAGCAACAAATATTAAATTTCATTTTTCCAGTGAACATATCGATGAAGCTTTCAATAAAACACTTAAGAACAAGATCTTATGAATCGAGTCTTGTCCGGACTGAACTAAGATTAATAGTAATTAATTCTCGCATCAGAGAGTATAGATCAAAGAGTACAAAGGAAAATGCCTCACAACAAAAGCATGTATTAGTTAAAGGGGCTTGGTGCTATATGAGCGATGATTTTTGTGCCAAATTAAAAATACACTGAGAGCGTCTCACTCGTCCGCGGGTGCACTAGTCTGCCGCTATAAGAAATACTATAAATGTGGGTATCAATAAACTTGAATAAAGCCTTACCCAGCCCTAACCCTAATAATAGATATCGGTTAACCCTACCCTAACCCTAATATTGTTTACAAGACCATGACATGGTAAAAATTTGTTAAAGGGGGAATCTATTATAGTCAATTATCAATTCCTTTTGATGGCACGTGTGAATTCACCTAATTTGGAAACTTGATTGACAGTATGCATTGACTCAGACTCCTTGGTGCCTAAATGAAAAGGTTATCACGGTATTATCCGACTAATAGTTTTAATGTACATGTGTTCAGCAAGGTTGACTGTGACTTTTGGCGATATGTGCTTAAAAACAGGAGATTAAGGCATTTCATTCATTTGGGAATTAAATCCGAAGGTATAACTTGAGGTGTGATTTACCGATTTAAAATGGATTTTGTAACTTATTTGTTCGAATGGAAATGGCTTTTTTAATAAACAACACTTTCGTCCAAGGTAAGGCCAGCATTTATGTGTGTAAATAGTTGAACGATGCAAGTTTTAAAAATATCGAACGTATTAATGAAGTAATGTATCTATCGAGGCATACTTGGTTAAAAGTGTTGTATCAGGGAGCAGGTCGTTTCATTCCACGACCGTTTAGATATACAGAAATAAATATGACACTACCGTTCAAGAAATATGTATAATTAGGATTCTATAATATCGGTATAAAATTGAATATCAAACACGGCGTCGCACGTGAACTTGACATATTGTAATCACTGCAGATTTCAGCTGATCACGCCCCAAGGAATTCCTTTTTCACATTCCGACTAATTTACGCTAAAAAATTATGTGTGTAAAATACATTTTTTGACCAATATTTGGGACATTGTTCTGAATTTTTTTCAATGTTTATAACGGAAACACCGACTTGTTACGGTGGCGGCTTTGTGCCCAAATTGTTAATGTATCTGTCTTCTTACAAATGGGTAAATCCAACTCAACCCCCGCCGCATGTTTTTATTACTAATCCATAATAATTACTTAGGGATTAGTAATAAAAACATGCGGCGGGGGCTGAGTTGTCTTTACACATTTGTAAGAAGATAGATACATTAACAATAAATAATAAAGTAATGTTTATTTAACAATAAGTAAGTGTTTAACAGTTTATTTAAAAATAAGTATAACTCCGTTAACTGCTATTCCAATAACAAGGGGGTGAAACAGACCTGGATGAAACATCCCGATAATAAATTAGGTTGGGATGAAACAGTCCGGTCCTGGGATGAACTGACCCACATCCTTGTATCGCATATTCGCCTGTTTTTAATAATCCATTTTTGTGATTTATTGTATTGTCTAATAAAACAATATTTTAATAGAAAAAACACTTACCATACCAACACGTTTCGGATTGAAACCACGGCTTTAAAACTGAGAGTGTGCTCACTTTTTTTTAATTATTTGAATGAAAGCTCTAGAATCACTTGTAATAGCAATGTCAACACGTTTCGGATTGAAACCACGGCTTTGTAACAATGAGTGTACTCACTTTGCTTTATTCTTTGCCGACATTCATAAAAGGTAAACGGCTTCGTTGCACATTGTTTTAAAACAAAATCAAAAACAAAAACATAGTAACAGAATACTTAGATGTGTGTAAATGTATAAGGCATAAATGGACAGCCAAACGGACGTTAAATAAAGTCGAATAATACCTATTTACGAATGTTCGTCCAGATGATTAATATTATTTGAAAGGTTTGTTATATGCCGTAGATGTAAAACAAAAACAAAACAAACTCACACGAGTCGGCGATGTTGTTTATTATACATCGATGCTGACACCGATAATATATCAATATTTTCTAATTCAGACTTTTACAAGCATGCCGATAATGTTGTTTTCGGAATTGGACTTCTAAATTAATGGATACGAATACAATGTAAGCATACGTGTAACAATAATTTCATAATATTAAAACTCGCGCTTGGTTCGGTGGTTTAACAAACCCGCGGGCGTCGGTGGTTTAACAAAACCGCCGTGGTCGGCGGTTTACTCAAATTCGCGGCGGAAATTTAGAGCGGAATTCAGAGCGGGACCTGAGCGGAATTATAAGCTGTACTCCGCGATTTTTCATTTCCACCCAGGTCGGACCAAGGGGGAATTTCGTACCTCCGCCTGACCAGTACTGTAGACCCAGATTCTATTTCGTTTCGTTTTTATAGTTCAAAATTTAGTTTTATTTGTCTTTACTACACTAGGACTTGGAAGAGTTGTTATCATCGACGTGTTCTGAATAATGTGAGGGATTAGCCAATGAAACGAACTGTTACGACGAGTTCTAGACATGCGATGTGGATAAACGCTGATTTATTAACTAATGTCTGATGTCATAGGGTGAAAAGTAGTGCTGATATCAAATATCGATGCATCGCCGATGCATCGATTCGGCCGACGGCGATGCGATTCTCGACCTTTTTTCGTATTATCGATGCATCGGCAAAAAATACTAATAATCACCTTTAAGTGTCTGAGGAGTTCACAATTCGTCCACTAGAATAAATAACACATTTTCCATACGTTTGTTTTTATTAATTCAAAATAAAACTATATACATGTAACGGAATAATTCATTGAATCTCGCACGTGTATAGTGGGCTAGCCCAGCTTAGCCTTTTTACGTTACGCTTCCGTTATGTTTGTCTCGATTTCCCAGTGACTACTAGAAATGTCTTTGTAGGTTACTTCCCCCGACTATCATGCCCTTCGACCCCGAGGTCAAATTCACAGTTCACTACATCGGTTCTTAGCCCAACGAACTTAAAACTGTACCAGTAGGAAAATATTTTCCGGCTGGTTTTTAACGCTAGTGTTAAAACAATTTAGTCTTACTTTTTCAAACGGGCAAGAATGTATTTCATAAATCCCTATTGATATAGTATCGACAGGCCTTGAATACGACCTGCAAAACGCCTCTGGCTCTTGGTTTAATAGTTATCGCTTTACCGTCAATTGAATTAACACGCCCTCACGTCGCAGTCACAACTAACGCTAACGTGTCCAGTGAATCGAACGATATTAGAAGCATATTGTGGAAATAAATTATTCAAATAATCAACATTTCTATAATAATGATAATGTTGAGGAAATCTATGTTTCCATCATAAATACTAATGTTATTTCTGTAATTTTTGAAAAACAAAATGGCGGCAAAAAATTCCCGATGCATCGATGCGAGTATCGATGTTTGCGTCCGATGCATCGATGCATAAAATTTTACTTGATATCAGCACTAGTGAAAAGCTGCTCGTATGATCCCTGGTGTGAACTCGGACTATAACCAGTCAGATCTTCATGTAGTGTAGGCCATCAAAAGTATAAAAGAGAGATAGAGAAATGGGGTTTATCGTCCACTTGACACAAATTAGGTCATTTCGGGACTAACATATGTTTAAAAAAAAAAAACCAAAACTATTTCAATAATTCGCGTGCGCTTAGGGGTCTTTAACAGTGGGAGGAAACCGGATTGCCCAGAGTATACCCATAAGGTTGAGAAGGCGCCCCGATCTCCATGCCACATACACTCACACCCGGGATCGAAACCACAATAGCATGCCAGAGGTGACCGGCCAGCTAGAGGTCGAAGCGCGGCACTCTAGATCACTAGGCCATCCCAACCCCCCAAACTGTATTTAAATCAGATTGAAAAATATCTAAATGATAAAATTGAGAGGTGTATAAAAATCACAATAGGCTCAGTTTCTCAAGGTTAAAATCATAAGATGATTTCAGTTACTATCTAGTGAAATAACATCATTGCCTTTCTAGAGAGAAACTGGGTTTAACATCCACAACACAAACCAGGTCATTTTGGGACTAACATATACATTCTACTTCAATAATTTGCTTGCACATCTTAAGAAGGGAGAAAATCTTTGGTTTGGCAGGTGAGGTGACACTACTATTCATCACGCGCAAGATTTAAATCAACACCGCACCAATTGGCTAAATGAAAGACCTATGATCTGCCTTGTTCATGTTTGTCTCGTCGGAAGAACTCTGTTCAACCCCCCTGGCGACCCTGTATCAATAACAATAGCCACTGTATGCAATGTGGGAAAATTTTGTTCGACCACACTCTTCGTCCGCTTCAAAATTCTTTACGTGCACGACAACAAGGACCCAGTACTTGGGTTTTAAACCCCATCTGAAGGCCTAGACACTGTCCTTCTCAAATCAACAACAATATAAAACTATAAGATAAATACCAACCGTTTGACCAATATTCTGATTGGATCGGTCATAAATTTACTGGTCATTTCCAGTATTTCGTGGGGTAATGTGGCAGATATCAATAGAACCTGTGTAGCTGGGGGTAAATACCGATATACATCATAAATCTGTTCTTTGAATCCTGAAACAAATGATTTCATTCTTATAGTAAAATAGTAAGGCTGCAAAAAATTAGGTCCCTCTCCACGTACATATTTTAATATTTTTATGATAGGCTCAGCAAATAAAAAAGTGATATCATTTATAATATCATCTATCTACTATCAAAACATCATAGCCTACTGCCTACAAACATTATTCTAGAGAGAGAGAGAGAGAGAGAGAGAGAGAAAAATGAGGTTTAAGTCCACTTGACACAAACTAGGTCATTTTGGGACTAACATGTTTCATTTTATTTCAATAATTCGCTTGCGCGTAGGGGTCTTTAGCAGTGGGAGGAAACCGGAGTGCGCTGAGGAAACCCACGAGGTTGAGAAGGCGCCCCTATCTCCATGCCACATATGCTCACACCAGGGCTCAAAACCAGAGCCGCAAGCTAGAGGTGACCGGCTAGCTAGAGGTCGAAGCGCGGCACTCTAGACAACTAGGCCATCCCAACCCCCTTATTCTAGAGAAAGAGAGAGTGGGGGATCATGTGGCTAAGACGGTAAGACGCTGACTCGCTAGCATGGAGGTCGGGTGCTCAATCCCTGCATTGACCGTAAAAGTACATCTCGATTTTCCGGCATGGTTTCTCCTTGTCAGTGATGCAGAACGGAAGCCTGACAAGGACAGCTGTCTAGTCATTTGGATGGGACAAAAAAAGAGGTCCTGTGTTCACATTGACGTGCATGTAAAAGATCCTGTGGCAGTTGGAATTCGATATAGTAGGCCGTAGCGCAGCTGCCCAGGCAAAATTTCCCTGATAGCATACTGTATTAGGGCTGTGTCGACATATCCCTGCATTGACTGAAAAAGTACATCTAGATTTTCCGGCATGGTGTCTTCTTGTCAGTTATGCAGAACGGAAGGCCTGACAAGGACAGCTGTCTAGTCATTTGGATGGGACAAAAAAAGAGGTCCTGTGTTCACATTGACGTGCATGTAAAAGATCCTGTGGCAGTTGGAATTCGATATAGTAGGCCGTAGCGCAGCTGCCCAGGCAAAATTTCCCTCATAGCACACTGTATTAGGGCTGTGTCGATATATCGATACACCGATATGTATCGATACGTTCCAGCGATATTTATATCGATATGTAATATGGCCGTATCGTCGTATCGTTGAAAAAATTCTTCAGTTCAGAAAGACCATGAATTGAAACCCACGTGGCAAAAGAAAACGATTTCGGCATGATGGTTTGTCAATCGAACTTCAACTCCCCGTATGAATTCCATGTAGGCCTACCGCTAAAATAACTGGATCATACATCGATGGATTCACTGACCAGTTGTTAGGTAAATTTAAATATTCATTGAATATAATCCCCTGATAGAACACCGAATACACGGAGAAACAATCATTTTATAATATATTTTCCCGATGGCATAACCAATGCTGAATTCCAATGACAAGTGACATCTGTTGCAAATTAGGTAAATAAACCAGTTCCAAATAGCGCTTACCATGACTTTTTTTATTTTATACACATTCTGACAAGAGTTTAATTTAATAAATATTGTCGTTTTTATTGAAGGCTATATCATAATCGTACGGAATTTTTATTTTAAAGCAATTTCAAGTATGGTTGTCACGTGACAATTGTGTCGCGTGTCTATCATCATTGGCGAATGAATAAAAAAACTTTTGCGAGTTACGTGACTAGTTACGTTATAGATTTAAGCTACAAATTGTGTTATGAAGAAATGCCATGGTGCCGTATCAGCTTTTTTTGGTTACGGTATTTTCTGATATTGACAGTAGTAGAAAAATGCTAACATTTTAGATCATCGACTTATGAAAAATGAAACGCGAATGTTTCATCGAATAAACGAAGACGGGAATTTTTATTGATTATTCTGGAATATTACTGACGTAATTTCAACATGGTATGTGAATTAAATATGGACAATATTCAAAAGGTGTACCTGTTGTTATTTTTGTGGTAATCACGTACATTAAAATACGACATTCTCCATAAAAAAATTACCAAGAATTAGTTTTGTTGAAGTCTAGTTTTAAAGGGAATGGACGCATATAATTAACCCATTTCCTACGGGACCTCAATTGCCGTTTCGTTTTAAAATGGATTTAGGAGGCTGATGGCCCGATGCTTACCCATCACAAACAACGTCTTGAAACAGAATGTAGTTTGGGATTATTTTTGGCATAATTTATGACGTCACCATATCGCGATACGTATCGCATATCGGTTTGCCGTATCGCCAATACGTATCGTATCGAAAATGAACTGTATCGACACAGCCCTACACTGTATGGCATATGCCCGTCTTCCATTAGATGCAGAAGAGTAGGACGTTAAACCCCATTTCCTTTCATTCCTAGAGAGAAATGGGTTTTAACATTCACTTGGCACAAACTAGGTCATTTCAGGACTAACATATGGCCATGGTTCAATTTAATTTCAAAAATTCACTTGTGCATAGGGGTCTTTAACAGTGAGAAGAAACAAGAGTATTCGGAGAAAACCCACAAAGTTGGACAGGCGATCCTTGACATGTACAACCAGAGAATCAAAAGCATTGCAGATGATTCAATGACAGACAGTATGATACAACGTGTACATGCTAACCATTCGGTCATCCTAACACCCATCCATAAAAGAAAGAACATACGCTGTGACAAGTAATATAAGGTAATGTTCGCAAATTGCATCAAGATCAGATATTTTAAGGTGAATACAAGATAAAAGAAATGAATGGCATTGGAATACCATAGAATATCATTATGATAGGCTCAGCAACAAAATATTCGATATCATCAAAATATCATATATCTACTATCAAACCATCATAGCCTACATTTAACATTGTTTTTTTAAAGCATTATTGTAAACCAAAAAACCCTATTTGATTAATGAATGGAATTTACTTCTGGTTTTCTCCCAATCAGAACATAGAGAGAAATGGGGTTTAACATCCACTCGACACAAACTAGGTCATTTTGGGACTAGAATATGGTTTAATTTTATTTCAAAACTGACAAATGAAAAGCTGGACTTTAATTCTTTTACACACAAACGACTAGACACTGTCCTTGTACGGGCCCCACACCCTTCACTACAACCAAAGATCACATGTAACAATCAAACTGAAATGACAGGTTGACGCTGAAAACTTTTCCGTGATGATGTCAGGTTACCATCAATTAATATCGGGCAAGCTGTGTTGCAAGTGGTATTTTGTGATAATCTGTAACTAGGGCTGCAATGATTCATCGATGAATCGCGTTGTTTTAAAAATCCATGCAACACGATACAATCAATTCTGTATTGCGATTCCTTATCCAAATAAAAATTTTACAAAAAATAAAGACTAATATTCCTTAAAATGCGTAAATAAGTCCATGAGCAAAATAACTCTTTTAATTTCAGCAAGTGTTAAGGTGTTTTCGACACATTGAAGTGGCTTATTAGTTGACTGTGAAAACGCCACATTGAAAGTAAATCATAAAAGTGGTCCTATTATTTAAATTTATTTCCTATCACGATATTAATCGTATCGTAGACTATGAATCGATGCGCATCTTATCGTGGCTTGGTGTATCGTTGCAGTCTTATCTGTAACACAGGTTACAACATCCAACCAGAAATTCCAGTCTCATTTTCTTCAAAATGAAACTTTTAAAGATGTATTTGGTAATTAAATAAGGCTCAGTTTCCCAAGGTTAAAATCATGAGATGATTTCAGTTACTATCTAGTGAAATAACATCATTGCCTTTGAATGTAGCAAGGTAACAGAGTTTAACGTCAACTTGACGCAATGTAATTCAACTTGAGACTAACATATTGTTCAATTTTGAAATAAAATGGAGTTTAACGTCCTACTGTTCTGCCCCTAAACTGGGCTAATGAAGGCTTGCATATGCAATGCAGTGCCAGTGTGTTATGAGGAAAATTTTGCTCGAGTAGCGTCGCCACAGCCTAGTCTTATATCGAATTTCAACTGCCAATCAATCTTTAATGTGCATACCAATGTGTACGCGAGACCTCTGTTTTTCGTCCCATCCTAATGACTAGACAGCTGTTCTTACCAGGCCTTTTGTCCTACATCCCTGACAAGAGGACACAACGCCGGATGGTTCAATGGTACATCAATAATTTGTTTGATATATGCATACTCCGCGCAGCGTTTCGTTTGATTACAGGTAATCTCACTACACACTGCTATTATGAGTGGATATTGTTGTTTTAAATTTTGATTGGTCAGTAGTCCGACTACCAACCAATCACTACCTACCATACAAAAGCTTTACATTTAAAACGAGTGCCAGTATTGGACCAAATATGTTTACATAACATTACGTCATGGCTCACGCTTTTATTATGCCTAATTAACCCGTGCATAGGAGAATACTGCAGTAAAACTAATTGTGTGACAAACGAGGCTATCAAGTCGAATGAAATGTAAACAATACTCTTTGGAAACGAACATACTTTCACCGTTTTTAATACCTTAAATCACTGTCCAAAGTTTTAGGGAAGACTCAGATTAAACGAAGGACTGTCATGTTGCTGTACTTAAGTGATAGCTTTCATTGAACGGGGAGAATAGACACATTCCCGCAAAAGTTCAAGAAACAGACGCTATTCCAGCAATAGTCAGAGAGAGATTTCTCGGGCCATTGCTTCAGGAATATGGATATATGTGGAACATGGTTTACCTTTATTTAACATTTCATCGGCTTCGTCGAGAACAAGCATCTTGATCGATCGTGTTCTTAAATTTCTTCTTTTAATCATATCTATATGAAAATAATAATTTATGTTTATAAGATCTAATATCCAAAATTATGTCAGCAAGGAGATAATTTTCCGTGATCAGCTGAATTTCTGTCTACTCTTCCTACAAATTATATTTGTCTTGGGATTTCTACTTTTACGACATACATTGTACCAAATAGATAAACTTTATAAAAGAAAGAGAAATAACGTCCATTCAACATAAACTAGGTCATTTCGGGACTAATATATTGTTAAATATTATTTCAATAATTTGCTTGCACTTCGGGAGAGAGAGAGAAATGGGGTTTAACTTCCACTCGACACAAAATAGGTCATTTTGGGACTCAAATATGGTTTCAATTTTATTTCAATACGCGTAGGCGTCTTTGGCAGTGGGAGGAAACCAAAGTGCCCGGAGGAAACCCACGTGGTTGAGAAGGCGCCCCCATCTCCGTGCCACATACGCAAGCCAGAGGTGACTGGTCAGCTAGAGGTCGAAGCGTGGCACTCTAGACCACTAGGCCATCCCAACCCCCCCGCTTGGACGTAGCAGGAGGAAACCGGAGAAACAACACCAGTTGACTCAATAGGAGATCTTATGATACAATGCGCACACAATAAGCATTCAGCCCCCCCCCCACCCCAAATTTTTAAATTACTGTTGTGTACACCAAATTATTTTTAACAATAATTTATCCTGGAACATAAAACAGGACGGAAGTACCCCTTCTTAATATCCACAATATTTTATCAACTTATTATACCACAGGCTAATAATACATACCGAAAACTCTGCCTGGTGTTCCAGCGACCACATGTTGACCGTAATCTAATTTTCTGATATCTTCACCCACATTGGTACCACCAATACAGGAATGACACTGAATATTCATATAATCACCCAATGCCAATATAACCTAAATACAAGAATTAACATCTTTAACTTTTATACATTATTGAATTCTACGATTGGGAAACGTGTAAAGCCTATGTACATGATCTCTTTCAATCAAACATGCATTCTACATTTCTTTAGAATGTCTTAGAAAATGAAATGGGGTTTAACATCCTACTATTCTGCTCCTATACTGGGCTACTGACGATGGACATACGCCATACAGTGTTCTAACGGAAATTTTGCCCGTACACTGACCATAAGGCCTACTCTTATATCAAATACCAACTGCCAAGGGATCTTCTTCCAGCACGCTGATGTGGACACAGGCCCTTGATTTTTCGTTCCATCTAAACGACGAGACAACTGTCCTTGTCGGGCCCTCACTCATAAGTAGGAACCAAGTGGCAAAACTCTTGATGAACTTTCTCGGCCAATGTTGGGATTGAACACCTGTCCTCCAGGCTAGCGAAAACTTAGCCACCCTGACCCCTAGAATGTCTTAGAGATGAATGGGGTTTGATATAATGTCAAATGGTCTTTCTAAGGCCAATAGGATTTTTTTCTCTCCATGTTTCTCTTTGCAATATTTCAATGTCAACTAGGCAGACATCAGCTTTCGCTCTAGAATGAAAGATAGGTTGCCAGGCAACGAAACATACCCCCACAGCAGCTAAATCGTCCGGGCAGTCAACAAGGGTTGTCGCATATTTTTACTTTTTTGGTAATGAAACATTTGTAATACACTAAAATCTGATTAAGAGTAACAACTCATTATGTAATTATCTGAAAATCATTAGAATTTGTTTGCTTTTTATAAAGTTTTGCCCCACGCTAACAATTAGTAAAGGAAACATTTAACATCATGGATTTAGCTGTTCAGTTATCAAAATTCATTGAAAATCAAAATACTTGTTCGTTTCAACACCTTAAACTCTGTATCAATCTGAAGTCAATCGGATGATAAGTTTGGTCTCTATAGCATCATAAGGTTTTTTGAAGTGATCAAGGGACATAACTCTGGATGTAATTATTTGAAATCGCTGAAAATCAATAGGCTTCTTCGTCTCATGACCTTAAACAGTGTGTGTAAATTTAAAGTCAATCGGATTGGTCTCTAGAGCGTCCACAGGATTTTTTGATGTGATCAAGGGCCACAACTCTTGCATTAATTATCAGAAATCGCTGAAAATCAATAGGCTTCTTCGTCTCATGACCTTAAACACTGTGTATAAGCTTAAAGTCAATTGTATATTAACTTTAGCCTCTAGAGCTTGTGGACGCCGGACGGATGGACTGACGGACGGGGCCGACGAGAATATACGACCACATTTCAATGTGGGCGTATCAAAACTAGCGAACAATTTCCTTGTTAGTCTTGTAGGTCTCATCCTAAATTGAGAACCAGAGATTGTAAAACCTTGAAAGTTGAACCATGTAAGGATTTAAATCCAGGACAGTCTAGTTGTGGGAATAACATCACTAATAGCTGGTTTACCTTTTGAATCTGGGTTGCAAGTTCTCTTGTGGGTGCTAAACATAAGGCCTGTGTTTCACGAAGTTGAGTTTCAATTGTCTGAAGAATGCTGATAGAAAATGTAGCCGTTTTACCAGTTCCAGATTGGGCTCTGTAAAATAAAATCAAGGCAATTATTCAAATATAATAATTATAGACATAAACAGACAGAGAGAGAGCAATGCAGTTATAAAGTCCGGAAAAATTCTAAACAAAAAAATAATTCGCATAACCAAATCGTGTAAGGTCCAAAATAACATAGTTGCAGCATTAGAAATCAAAACATCTCTCAAATAAGAAATCAAAAGCTGTCATACACAGTGATACATGTATAGGCTATTGTGACGCTTAGACAACGCACTACGGACATAAAATCTGTAAAAATTTGTTTAGCTACTCCAAACATCTTTTTGTTGGTGTCCTAACACTTGATGGAATAATTACAAATCTAAATTAATTGCTCGTGAAGACTTACAGTCTACTCTAGAAGCCTACTTACTGGGCAATAACATCTCTACCCTTTGTGATTGGTTTCACTGCTCTTTGCTGGATAGCTGATGGCTTCTCAAATCCTACAAAGGCAATTACAAATACATAAAATTTGGCTGGCAATAAAAATATATCTGCAACTAAAAACAAAAAGATTCGAAATGGACAGAGGAGAGGAGCGAGAAAACTGGGGATAATGTCCACTCGACACAAACTAGGTAATTTCTGGTTAAACTGCATTTCAATAATTCACTTGCGTGTAGGGCCTAGTGGTCTTCAGCAGTGGGAGGAAACCAGAAGACCTGGAGAAAATCCACGAGGTTGGACAGAGGATTGGACTTGACCAACTAATGCCTTGCCGAATAAAAGAAAACAGTCTTACCCAAGGATTATTTAGGCAGTTAAAAATGAAATTCTACGTTTGAAAGGGCACAAAATTTCAGGATACATCCATGCTTTTTAGTTAGCTAGAGGAGGCATGTCGTTAGCTCAATATTATCCACTGACTTAGACCAATTTTAATCAACATTGATGTTTTTATCTATATTAGTATTACATTATTATATGCGCTATAATATATTTCTAGATTAAACCCCTTTAATGACTCGAGGTCAAGGTGTCCAGAGTCCACTCGAGAATCAAAACGTTGGGATAACGTTTCTGTATCCTCGAATCTGCCAACATTCATACATTGGACATGCAGTGCAGACTTTCTTTCGATGGCAATCTTCTCCTCAGCAAAAATCACATATATTAACGAAACAAAAGAAAATAGTCACTCACCATAACCGTATATCCCTCGAAGCAACTCTTCGCGTAGTCCCATGTTGTCAAACGTGGGTGTGACGTCGACTTCTTCGCTTGTTTCAAACTCAACATTTTTGAGATCATCTTCCATAACACGCCGCGTCGCCATTTTTCTCGATTTCCAGTTTTCTATACCGCCATCTGCCGGTAACAGGTGCTATTTGAGAAGATAACTCCGTTAAATGGATTTGTCCCCCTTAGACTAATCATGGCATATAATCGGATACTTCTAGGCAATCTGTTTCACAGAGAATTACTTACGAATTATCTCTGTCACAGATGTCTGGAGAACGCTAGATCGAAGACGGTCCTACGCATTTTAGCACATATGACGTCATATATAGATTGTGGGTTAGGGTTAGGATAAGGGCTAGGACCTGTAGATTTCGTCAAAGTCTCGAGATGTAAACAGGGTTAGCCCTAACCCTGGGCTAAGCCTAACCCTAACCCACAATCCACATATGACGTCAGAAAATGCGTAGGACCGTCTCCGATCTAGCGTTCTCCCTCAATCGGAGAACGCTACATCGAAGACGGTCCTACGCATTTTAGCACATATGACGTCATATATAGATTGTGGGTTAGGGTTAGGGTATTTCAGAATTTCGTCTTCTCGCCGCGAGAATTCGAGGGCAAGAACACGAGAAGACGAGAACGCGAGAGGGCGCGAGAGTGTGTTGGGTGCGCATGCGTGAGGATGGTTGACTTTCTCTCGCGGCTCTGAAATTTATCCAAAATAACTCAATGTCCTAGATAAGTTACTGCTTGCAACTAAATTAAATAATAGGTAGTAGACCATTAGATAAAAAAAATTCATCTGTCAACCCTCCGTGTGTGACAGATGAAAGGAAATTTGTTTGCATTTCAGTAGCGTTGCAAGTGCGATTCTGATTCACAACCGCTAATATTATGCAAAATTGACAATATTTTTCATCAAAACAACGATTGATTATTGTTATTTATAATATTTTTGCCACACTCAATTACAATTAAGCATATAATCCTACCTGGAACGGGTATAAATAATCGCATTTAAAATCGAGGCGTTATGCCGTTACTAAGACCGCCATCTTTTTTAGAGCAGTGAAGTCTAACAGCTGTCATAATGTGGGCGGGCGCTCAATCTAAAACTTTATAACAGCCAATCAAAAACGCAATTACATGTGGAAATACTAAATGACATCCACGTGTATATTGTAAGCCACCCCAAGCGCCCTGTCAAAGCTGGTTGGTTTACGGGATTCCTCATTTTGTCAGGCCGATATAATAAAGTCTATCGTATTGAAATCTCGTTGTATTCCCATCCCAATTATTAATTACAATTCAGCTCCAACCTCTGTGTTCCCCAGGGAGCCACACTTCGAACTCGTCAGTGCTCCCTCTCCGTGTATGAACATATTACAACAATACAAGTTTGTAGGTTTCTGCTCCAGTAATGGAATGGCTTTTATATAATTAAGCTGGATTCATTAAATATCATCAATACAACAATGCTTATTATAATATGAAAATATATAATAATAGTGAGATGGCGTCCGGCGTGGTGGGAGATAACGTCTTACATTGTCCCTAAAGGTCCTCCATACTAAATAGCGTACCGCGCAGTGACAAACAAAACAAACGGTACCCAGTATAAAATATACGAAAGCCCAAGATTGTCATACATTACTATTTCGTATTTATCATAATTGACTTGTTGAGAACCTGCTATCTCACCTTCAGGTTTATAGTAAATTTGCTATTTTAACTGTGGAATAGAGACTAGATAGTAAAAAGCTGTTTCCGACTGCTTAAGAGGACAAGTCTTTCACGTAAGACGCTGAGACGTTATCTGCCATACTGCCGTCACGGGGTTCTATTTATAACCTTCGTTAGGGTGTCACGTGAACGTCGTGACCAATAATTACTTGCCCTTTTTAAGTCCCGTTCGGCGCAATATTTTAATTCGTACATAGAACATTATTCCCTCACTATTAACTTGCCCTTTTGTTGCCCTTTTACATTATTAACTATTATGTACATTTTGCGACCATGCATATGAAATTCGAACAAGTAATAAATAAATTATGAAACAAATAATAACATCAACAAAAATGCACAACAACGCGTCATGCGGAACAGTCGCTAAGTGACGTGGTGCAATATAGTCCCTATGCCAATCCGTATCTCTAGTTATATAAGATTACGTGTTACCAAAACTACGATGTACAATGATTCACCAAGTTATCCCTAACACAACAATTAATAAAATAAGCATCTTAATCATATAAATTAATTATGGTTCATGAATACGGTATGTTTACATTTCTACGACGAGTACGACGGTGGGTGACGAGGAGTCATGAGTTAGATAAAGTTACTTCGTTTAACCTGTGTTCTACTAATAATATGGACATACAATTTACATTTTATGACTTTAACTGTTACAATAAATAACGGATATATGCTAATTCATAAATAAGAATGGACATCATAACAATCAAAGTAAGTAATTATTATTTCTATTCGCGTTACGCGTGGTAGTGTTACTGTGACATGGACATCACGCTGTACATCGTTGACTTCTCTGCTAGGCTTGCTGTCGTCGTACCATTGTTCCAATACACTGCCTTACTAGAGAAGGACAGTAACATCGTCCAGTTAACCTTTGCCAAAAGGCTAACAATATTACAACATCCACCAATTTAGAAAATACACCATAAGGCTTAAACACAGACCTTGAACGAAGGCCTATAATAATGACATTCATGGATCAAGTCTTCACACGGCTCACATACGTTCGCCGACTGGATCTGGTGACTATTACAATATCAATGGAAGTGGATGTCTAACAAATATAGATTCGGTAATTTAAATGCGAATATTTGGAGTTAGGCGATAGTTGTGCCACCGCATTGGCCTCTGTAAGTTTAATTAGTGATAAGAGTATTAACTTATCTTATTTTAAAGATGTTACATGCATTAATAAAGAAATTGAGTTTGCCACGTCAAACTGAAGGCTCCCAATCGTAGCTAAAAACAAGAACACCAGTATATCTCAACGTTTTTAGCTACGTTCTCGTAGCTAGTAGACCATAGATTGGTATAGACTTATTTTATAGGGGAGTTGTTCTATGACAAGCCCCTGAATTTCCAGCGCAGACATAAAAACTGACGGGAAAAGTTTTTTCACGGTAGCCGCCATCTTGTTTGTTTTGACTACGCACAGTCATGTAGACGTAGCCCCATGTACCGATAGAAAGACCGAAATTTCAAAACTTTATACTTTCAATTTGCCTTCAGCAAAGTCTATAACTGGTAGTAGGTTGTGTAAGTGTTTGTTGCATGCAACAAATCCAAACTAGACCTGCATCTAATGGTCTTACATTTTCAAGGTTACATGTGCTCAAACCAACGAATGAACATGTATTTCACACAATTCCTTTTATTTACAGTCGCTCTTGTTTCAAATTTTTTACCAAATTCACTTGTTTGTGTTCAGAATAGACCTGTCCCAAGAAAGAATAAAATCCAATATAGCCACTTTGAACACTATCTCTATGCAACCCCCCTACGCAAGAACAGCCGCGTTCTTGTCTGGCCTACCTCACTATCATTCTGCTGGCTGCATCAAATGACATAGAATCAAACCCTGGACCCAGCGCTGATCTCCAAGATCAGTCAACTATCTATCCATGTGGTACATGTGAACAGCCCGTTACTTGGGAGAACAGAGCAGTGCTGTGTGACAACTGTGACCAATGGTACCATATACACTCCCAGGATGTCCACAGCAAAACTTACAGCAACTTAAACGATGACAACAACATTCGATGGGACTGCATTATATGTGACCAACCCAACTACAGTGTCGTTTGCTATGATCTCCTCAACTTGGAGACTTCTAACCACTTTAGTGTTCATATGTGTATACCAACGCGGTGTGGTACAAACTCTCTAACGCTCCTTTGTTGTAATATTAAAGCAAATTATAATCCCAAAATTGAGCCAAATTTAATTATTAACAAGCTGTACTTACTTTTAAAGACACTAATGTGAATCTTCAAGATATGACCATGAATTCCAAAGGCACTAACTTGATTTGAGGGTAAAGAGGTAGATAAAACTAATTTTTTCTTGAAAAGTCCAGTTGACATTTGAAAATTCAAGTTGACATTTGAAAAGTCAAGTTGACATTTGAAAAGTCAAGTTGACATTTGAAAAGTCAAGTTGACATTTGAAAAGTCAAGTTGACATCTTGAAGAGTTAAGCTAATATATTGAAATATATCCGGTTCTCTCTCGCAGGCAGCGAAGCGGTCGGAAGGTGGGAAATCGTTTAGCCCGATCTCACGTCCAGTCACCGCGCACCCTTTCTTCGTATGATCCAAGACTCGATGGAGACGGTGGAGCGAGGTGAGCCCGGTCACAGCTCGCGGCGGGGTGCGGAGATTGATTTCTCCCTTCCTCCCGCTTACACGGCGGGACATGCTTGCTCGTCCGATTGTCAATTAAGCGAGTCTCGACTACTGCCCCCGATTTCCCGCGGCGAATCGGGGGCAGTAGTTCGAGAAGGAGCCTGCGAAACGGCTACCACCTCCAAGGAGGGCAGCAGGCGTGCAACTTACCCAATCCCGACACGGGGAGGTAGTGACGAAAAATAACGTGGCGCGGCTCTCTCGTGGTCGCTGCTGGCGGAATGAGCTCAATTTAAAAGAATGTGCGAGGAGCTATTGGAGGGCAAGTCTGGTGCCAACAGCCGCGGTAATTCCAGCTCCATTAGCCTATATCGGTCCTGCTTCGTGTTTCTCATTCGCGGTAGGGTAGAGAACCCGCCGCATTTTCTGTCTACCTTGAAAACATTAGAGTGCTAAAGGCAGGCTAAAACCCCGAGCCTGAATATTTAGTGCATGGAATAAGCGAGGATGCTCTTTTCCGGAGGGTGGTGCGGCCGACTTGGGAACGTCGGTTTCGCTGTCGGTTTCGCCGGAGAGCTAAGATTCGAGAGGAACGGTCGAGGGCGGCCTTCCGGGCGGGGAGAAGACGAAAGCGCGAGTACCTAGGGTCTTGGTTTGGTTAGGCCGGGAACCCACCCCGAGAGGGGATGTTGGGACTGTTGCATCGGGGGCAGTCTCGCCTACAACGGGTTAACCGTGCCAATCGTCTTCGTGCTTGGGATCGCGGAACGAGGAATTCCGAGTAGCCTCTGCCATCAGCTGGCGCCTTTTGTACACACCGCCCGTCGCTACCTCCGATAGAATGCGCCTGTCTTCGGACGGGCCCAGAAAGGCGTTCGAGCTTAATCATTTAGAGGAAGTAAAAGTCGTAAACCTGCGGAAGGATTTATTACCGTACCTTCGGTCTCTTTCTTCTCTGTGCGAGAGATGACGGAACCCAAACCCTCGAAACTTCACCGTTTCACCAGGTCGCTCTTCTACTTCAGACGCTAGGAGGCTCGTCCTGTCCTGGGCGGGTGGGGGGGATGCACAGCTTTGGTTGTGGCTTCTCTACCTGCTGAACTTAAGCAGATAACTAAGCGGAGGATTCCCTAAGTAGGGGCGAGCGCAGCGGGAGGAGTCCATCGCCGAATCCTCCGTCGGATCTCGGCGGTTCGGGAATTGTGGTGTAAGGGTCCGATTCGTCCGAATAAGTCCCGCTGGACAGGTGTGCTCCCAGAGTGCGTGTGAGGCCTTTAGTGTGATTTGGGTCTTCTGCCCTGCGCAGTCGGTACCTGCGGGTCTGGGAGTGGGGTGGGGGTGGGGTGGGATGGCCTAGTGGTCTAGAGTGCCGCGCTTCGACCTCTAGCTGGCCGGTCACCTTTGGCTTGCGGCTGTGGTTTCGAGCGCTGGTGTGAGCGTATGTGGCATGGAGATAGGGGCGCCTTCTCAACCTCGTGGGTTTCCTCCGGGCACTCCGGTTTCCTCCCACTGCTAAAGACCCTGCGCGCAAGCGATTAATTGAAATAAAATGAAACCATATGTTAGTCCCAAAATGACCTAGTTTGTGTCGAGTGGACGTTAAATCCCATTTCTCTCTCTCACCTGCGGGTCGAGTTGCTTGGGATCGCAACTCAAAGCGGGTGGCAAGCTCCATCTAAGGCTGAATACTAACTTGCATTTTCAAGATATTTACTTGTTATGTGTGTTTATTCGACATACTACTAGTATGAAATACACTGTTTAAGTTAAGCAAATCGTTAATAACAAATTCCGCTATTTCATACAATTCTTTCGTAAAATTTGGAAAATCGCAAATCATTAACTATATTTCACGAACTAATGCCTAGGTACCACAGGGGAAAAATCATCGACAATATGGAAATAAACAAATTTTCTCGATATTTTTGCCCAAAGAAACGGAGTAGTCCCATGAAAATGAGAAATAGAACTTATTAAGCATCCTGGTGGTCCAGTGAATGCGCACTGATACTTCGGCAATGGTCACAAAATTTTGGGACCCCCCCTCCCCCCAAAGCAATTGCCGTGAATCACCGGGGATGGCTCACAATAATCGTGAAAGCTCCGAGGTACCTTCGCCGATAATTAACATCATCGGTGAATATTCATGTCGGGAGATCTAGGTCTTACTGGGCAATTGATGATCCCCAGGTTTCCCGGTATGAAGGGGAAACTTCGGGGTCGTGAGCCACGTGGAACCACCAGGGGGCCTCATTTTTTTTTCGTTGTGTTCCCAACGTTTTGTGGGGAAAACTGACCAGGGAGTCATCTCGACAGTTCTCCAGATCCGGTGAAACGTCGAGTGGAACAGTGAAACTTCAGCGAAATATTTTTTTACCGAAGGATCCCCGAATCAAATATCCTCAAAGGGCCCCTTATATGTCAGCAAGACACCGACCGATGCTTCGGTAATGCCTATGGGGAGATTCGGGGTCGTCGCAAGAGATATGGAACCACCCGGTGGCCTCTGGATAACTGTGAAAAATTTCAAAGTTTGTAATGAAAATTTTTCCGATATTTTCCAGACGGGGAAGCTCCGGGGATACTTCCCTGAAGCTTCTGCAAAATACTTTTTGAGAGGCATCCCCGATTTAAATATCCTCAAAAGTTCCTTGACACTTAGGCAAGACATCGCAAACGCTTCGGTGATGCCCCGGGCTGTTTTCCTGACAATGCAAGCAATGAAACTTTTGGCAGTTCTCCAAAAGGCTAGCTATGCACCAGGAGCTCCCCTGGGACATCGGCAAACCTGTTGCCGAAGCCTTACCGTATTCCCCAAACAAGGCAACCATCCCCGAAGTCTCCTTGTGGATCTGGAAAGCTCCGTTGTAACCTCCCCGTCCTGTTTACCTGACAAAGCGTGCATTGAAACTTTTCGCAGTTCTCCCGTGGCTTCCCGTTGAGTAAGCGGTAAACCGGTTCCCGGTGCCTTCCTAGGCTCATCAATTTTTTTCTGTAGTACATCCGCAAGGCAAAAATTGCCCAGTGGTACCTACACATTATAGAAGACAATTGTAACTGTCTTAATAAGTCCTAACAAGTGTCACTACTTCAAATTGTGCGACTTACTAATATTTCAATTGCTGTTGGTTTTTTTTTTAAAACAAAAATTAATACTTATTATTTCGGCAATAATCTTATTGTATGTTTCGCCAGATAAAAATGTCAGACAGAAATAATGCAATGACTAGATGACTAGATTTTTAAAATAATGCACCTGGTTTCAGTTCAAAAAGTCCTCGGTGCTCCAATTTTCATTCTTATTTATTTGTCTGCGGTGTTCGACACGATAGATCATTCTGTATTACTGAACAACTCCGAGTTGGCGTTACCAGAGGTGTATCTTACTGGGCTAGGTTGAGTCATGTATCATGTTTTTACTTATTGATTTGGTCAACCAAACACAAGTGCGAAATCAAGTTTCGAGTGCCACAATGATCTGAATTAGGTCCAGGTGTGGTCACTATTTATAAACGGGTGCATCGTCGTTTATTGTCTGGTGATAATCCCTGTTTCAAAAAAACAATTAAAGCAGTCAGATAATTGATATATTAATTAAATACTTTTTCTACGTCTTGGCTAACGAAATGGGCGCACGCCATGCAATGTGCTATGAGGGAAATTTTGCCAGGTCTCGAATACCAACTGGCTGGAGTTCTCTTACTTACGTGTACGCCAAATTGTACATGGAACCTCAGATTCCGTGCCGTTTTACATCTCAGCTATCAGGTCAGCCAATTGTTAAAGAAGTCGACCATAGACACTTTCTTCACTATTCCTACATCCTTAAAACAGGTAGCAAATGGAAAACTGCTACCGACCATTGCCACATCTTGCATTGGTAATAAATCGAATTAGAATTTTGTTGGCATGATTGTAGACTGGGAACAATCCAAAACAACCCATGAAAAATGCGCACTTTGGGTAACAGTGGAAAGTTTGTAACGTGTGCCGCGCGTGTTCGTCCAGGCCTAGTTATTTTAAATAACGGATATATATATCTCTCTGACATCCGTTATTCAAAATAACTAGTCCAGGCCATGGGTGGACCATGTCTGCTGGAAGTGGTCGGACAGTCACGGAATGATAAATTTGATGACATCCAAACCTTGTTACATTACAGGGTTTGTATTTGAGGCATTTGGCGTGGTTTCATCGCCCCGTTTAAACGTGACAAGACGTAGAGTCGCGTATCGATCCTAGTGGTTTCGTCCCACCACTAAAGACCCCTAGTTGTGCGAGCACCCGACGCGTACGAGGGTTTTCATATGAACGAATCGACAGTGGTTCTTGCCAGGGCACCCGTGTCACCAAATGCAGTAGTCTCCCTTACTTAGACTCACCGTTCTTGTCACAAGGAAGTATATTAATTCTATAACTATAGGCAGGAGATTTCTCTTTGTGTTAGGAGAAAATCTGTAAGCTGGCACTGGTGATCACATACGAATGTTGGACGGAATAATGGCTTAGATAGGAAGATAATAGTTTAGGAACCGGGGAATGTATTGAACACACTGAAAGACTTTACCCCATTCACATTCATAACAAGGTGTTAATTTAATATTTCCTATTTATATCTTATTCTTATGCTTAAAAAGCGCCACAGGAATATAATATATATATATAAATCATGAACAAAGACAGGGGAAGAATGCCAGGTGAGCATGACAGAATAATACAGAAGAACTATGTATATTTGTTGGATAATCTAGATGCTAAGCACCTATGCCCGTATCTCCATCAATGTGGCATCCTATCGGTGGATGAGATGAACGAAGTGATGACTGTGGAAGAAGCAAGGGGTAGAAGTCAGGGTGTAGTGAAAGTTTTAGACTTTGTTAGAAGGGCTGGAAGCTCGGCCTTCCGAAACTTTAAACAATGTCTAATTGAAAGTGGATACAGTTCCGTAGCTGATAACTTAGAGGTATGTCAAATTTAAAGGGGCTAAATCGCTAACATTTGGGACCTATAAATTGACACAAGTGGGTCGCAACGCATTAATATATACATGTACTGTAAAATGAATGTATATAAACTGATTTACATTCAATGGTTTCCCATTTTACTCTAATTTAAAATCAGTTCGGCGAGATACAATCCAATTAAAATATAGATCTATATTTCGTTTCGTTTTTTATACTTTCGATGGTCTTCAAACAATAAATTTAGAGATCTTCTAATAAAGACATTTGATATGGAAGAGGGACAAACGTGTATGTGAACAAAATGGTTAAATGTGCCCCGGTCTCCCCTATAGAAGGAATAAAAACAAAGGAATTTCTATTTTTCTAGTGTAGTCTTATCTAATGACGCTCAATCACTTTATTAAATTGTCAGATATCCTCTTGCAGTCCCATATAACAACTTTTGGTCTTCGAAGGAATTATTAGTGGGTAGAAATTCGGCCGTATGTATCTGTTATCTTCAGTCAGTTATATAAAGGGATAACAGTACTCGTTTTTTCCTTTCATGAAACCTTTATCACGCATCTATCGTAGCAATGATCTCTATGTTTAAATTATATTTGGAATGTGTTTAACCAGTTTCATCGCATATGTGATAATGACTGACACTAACATTAGTCAAACGCGTTTTATTTAATCACCGTTATGTTTGAACTTTCTTTTGACAGGATCCAACTTTAAATGCAAATAATTCATCCCATAATGTTCACGAAAAAATAAAATGGATGGAGCGTTCTATAAATCAACATAAAGAAGAACTACAAGAAGTGAAAGATACACTTCATGCTGAGATCAACCGGAGAAAGTCCGATGACGAACGTGATAAACTTAAACCAGGGAGCTTACTAGTACCATTTACGAAACTGAAATTGAACAAGGCGCAAACTCAGAAACAAAGCAATGCAACCACAGCGAACCTTAAAACGAAAGTTAAGGAATTCGAGAAAGCAGCCGTGGGTAGAAGACAGAGATCAGACGAAAGGCAGACGTCAGAAGTAATAAGATCGTTAAAAGCAGAAAACTATTCTTTAAAGTTATGGAAAAGCACGAGAGAATCCGGTAATAAATTAAATGAATCGCGGGATAACAATGTAAACATGAACACGAGAGTAATAACGTTAAAAGCTCATCACATTCTGTACAGGTAAGGAAAGAATGAATGATATGAAACGGGATTTAACGTTCTGCTTTTCTGTTCAATCTGGACTAATGAAGACCGGCATAGGGCATTTTGTTGCTGTTGGACTCCAACTGTCATGGTGTACACTAGTTCAGCTCTTAACGTCGGTCTCATTACTCTCACCCTAAACGTTCAGAGACTGTCCCATTAAATCAATGTCGAAAATAATTGGAGCCCCAGTCAATTTTACTGGGCAACTTTTCCCTGCCAAACGATGGGGTGTCATTCCGTGAGAAAATAAGACCTTGCTTACTTCGCTAGAGTCAGTATGAGCGACACAAAACGCTGTTAAAAATACGTCCCCTCTTATCAAGTTACATTTTCGCCGCCATGACACTCTAACTGTAGGTCAACGTCCACATTCAGGAATGTCGGTCATACAAGACGAAACGAAATGTACAGGCTTTACATTGTACAGGCTTTCACACGGATTGACACCCCGTCGTTTAGCAGTGAAAAGTTGTCCAGTAAAATTGACTTTTCTCCAATTTTCATAGATTAAATTGGGCAGTCCCTGAACGTTCAGGGTGAGTGTAATGAGACCGACGTTAAGAGCTGAACTAGGTGTACACGGGACCTCGGCTCTGTCGTCCCATCCAAATGACTAGAGACTATTCCTTGCCAAGGCCTGTGTAAAGTCACTGAACCAAACTTCTTTACAATGACCCTTGTTGTACAGATTGGTGTCTGAAACAAATTTAAATTTGGCGTATATTGTCGTCACCCCTTCCCGTCGGTCCGACTGAAATAAACCATACACTGTTAGAAATTTTTGTAAAATTACAGAAGTACAAGTAGTTTTTATACCTTAATTATTGTCGGTATATTCGCCACAATATAGTAGTTTTAATAAGTCTGACGTATTTTTACGGAGTTTCGTGTATGTTTACGGATTTTCATGAATGTTTACAGAGTTTCGAGTCTTTTTTACAATAGACACAGTAAAAATACATTCTAACATATGTAATATTTACAAAGAGAACGGAAAATGAATAAGCAAGCATGTAATTTTACAGATCTTAAGTTTATTCACATTATTTTGTAAATTCACTTTTAGGTTAGAAATATAACCTAAACGTTAAAAACTAGATAATGTAAAGGGCATATGCTGAAAATCTCTGTCAAATTGCTCCACTCTGAACCGAGATATCAGCGGTTGAATGTTAGGTCTAGCCTCGATCAGTATTACAACAGTCGGTACGATAAAAACATCGTCACGATTATCCTTTTGTGAATTTAATCACCAATGAAAATCTGACACCTAAGATGGCATCAAGAGTTGAGTATGGTCTTTTCATGTTAATAAATGCCTAAGTCATAGTTTAAATAAAATATCAGGTCTAAAGAAAGACCTGCCATAGGCAAATTTAGCATAATGTATTTTTAAAATATTGGTAGTTGTCGTATTCGGTAAATTTATTGTCTCCCAGCATGCAATTTTACAGATTGTACGTCTACTCACATTATTTTTTAAACTTTCAGGTTAGAAACATAAGTAAAATTACAGCAATTAAAATATTTTTTTTTTGCCATAAAATATTTGGAATATTTACAAAAATGATGTATATTTACCAAGTTTCAGTCTCTTTTTACAACGAACTTTGATGAAATCAAAGGCACATTAAAACCCGGTAAAAATACATATTAAGTATTTCAATATTGCACTGAACATAGCAAAACCGAAGGTAATTTTGCAGATTTACGTTTTTTCACATTATTTGGTAAATTTACTTATCGGTAAGGTAAATTTACTGTCTCTTATCTTATTTTAGTATTCCATAGCAACGAACCATTCCTAATAACTATCTTCTAAAAGTATTCATTCTAATTTATTAACCATAATATGGACAATCACATTTTGTGAAATTTTGTATACTGCATGTTATGTATATCTAATTTCCTTTATTTATACGACCTATAACGTAATAATCTTAGTTTAATGACCTATAACGTGTATTATTATTCATCGTACAATAATCAGATTGTAAGTATGTTCATAAACGTATTGAACATATTTTTACTTCCCGGCCATAGGTTAAAATTATGTCGTAGTCAAGGTCATTTGAAGACGCTTAATTAAACCGATTGGCCAGTGTTAGCTGGACTGTCTCTAAAGCAGTTCCAATGCCTGCAATAGACAGTACCGCAGGCTTACATCTGAATGCCTGGAACCGCCAACTATCATCGACGAGCGGCGGTTTCAACCTGTGTTCGTTTGTGAGATAAATCGACCAAACAAGATTAGGCTTATGTTTTCGACACACAACACAATCGGGGTTTCAAATTCCCCTTATTCAGTTTATTTCTCTGTAATTTTTCAATTGCTGCTTTTAGGTAAATTTACATTTGGAACAAACTTACTGTAACCGTTTATTTACAGTGTTGCGGTGAATTTACAGTCCAAAGTTAAAAAACAAACTCATAGTTATTTTCCATTTACTGTTTTCAGGTAAAGTTACACAAAAGGTCAAATTACAGAAACTCTGTAATATTACAACTGAATGTTTATTTACAGTAAATTTACTGGCAACTTTTGCTGCCAGTAATTTTCATGTAAATTTACCAGATTTTTTCTAACAGTGTACATATTTCTGAAATTTATGTTGATTCTGTTTGACTTTTTTTCCAGAGTTGTTCTTCGTTGTTACGATATCTTGTAAGCATCTTATTGAGTTTCTACAATCACTCCAGACTGCCCCTCTTACATTCCATAGCCAGTTCGAATAAACAAATGTTTTTGATTATATTTTACAGTGAACCTGTTACATCCTTATCAGTTGTACGCGATATAACAGTATTAGAACTGGAGTCCAAGTTAAATACCGAGTTACACAGAAGAGATGTTGTTATTGACGAAATAGGACGAAGTGGTGTTGGAACTATATCATTATATAAGGAAAATAAAACTTATTCATTGGCAGAACATTGTTTGGAGGACGACGACATAATTCACTATCTTTATAAATAGCGTGATCCGTGTAATAATTCTCTAAAATAGACGAACGTAGAAATTCAATGTATACTGTACCCCACCCCTCAAACTCAACTTATATACAGTATATTATTTTAAATTGGCGCACGCGCGCATAGTATTTCAATACGTTCATATTGAAAGTATGAATATGGCATTTTTTCATATATTCCGGACACCTGTTACCACTGTTTGTTGTGTATCTTGTACACGATGAACAGTTCATTTGCTGATTACACTATTTTGCCTATTACGTTTTTTAGGACTTCGAATTTTGTCTAATGGTTTGGATTGTTCGTACTTGGTTTTTATTTTATATTTACTTTTTAACACAATTGTTGTTTTGGATAGACTGCTCCTTAATATGTAATCATTTATTGGTTTGAATAGAAAGTCCATAAAATGTTTCACTTATTGTTTTGAATAGGTCGCTCCATACTATGTAATCATTTACTGTTTTGAATAGGCTGCCCATAGACTGCTCCATAATATGTAATCATTTATTGTATTGAATGGCGCTGTCCATAATATGTAATCATTTATTGTTTTGAATAGGCTGTCCATAATATGTAATCATTTATTGTTTTGAATAGACTGTCCATAATATGCAATTATTTATTGATTTGAATAGACTGATCCATAATATGTAATCATTTATTGGTTTGAATAGACTGCCAATAAAATGTAATCATTTATTGTTTTAATAGACTGTTCCACCTCGGTGGAAGCGGAAAAAAATAAATAAAGGTATTTCACACATACAAGATATTTACCACACGATATTGAGGCAATCAACATGGCAAACTATCACTCGGCAATCCTTGACAGATTCCGGAGCCTACATCTAGTCTCGGCTGTATGACATTAGCCCATTTCCGTTCAGTTCTGTTCAACGTATCATATATATGTACACTATACCCAGCCGTTCAGAGTTCTTAGCAGATTATTGGTTTTTACCGGCATTTACTTCGTTTCTAAGTCTTGATAAAAACCAGGGTGTTTTTTACAGGCCAACCCCGCTCCGTGTATATATATATATATATATATATATATATATATATATATATATATATATATATATATAATCAACCCTTTCATTTAAACAAAGGTGACACGAAATAAAATCATTGATTGATAATTTTTTTGTTTATTTATTTTTTTTTAACGAAGATCAATATGTATATATCACAACTTGCATAATATGAAATATTTAAAAATATAAATGACATACAACAGATATATCATAAATGACAGGTATATAATAAATGGCATATATATATCTGATATATATAATCAGATATTATTATTATTATTTTTTTACTTCTTTGTTATAAAATAGACATCGGGTCTACATCTTTAAACAGCAATGTTGACATTATGCTTTAAAATATTATATATATAACAATAAATAATGTGTATATTCCGTTATATAAGATATAAAATATAAATATAATATTATTATTGTATGTAAAGGGGTTTTGGTTTTGGTTCTTTTCTTTGAAATATAATTTTTCGCATAGCTTAACTATACTAAACTAAAAAATTTATTTAAAATGCTATAAGCGTTATTCTGTATAACATTAAATACTATATATCCCGTTATAAAAAGTACTATTTTTAAAATAATTGAAAAAGTATTTAATGGGTTATATTGCGATCCTTTTCCCTGAAATTCCGTCTCAATATCCCTCTAGCCTACAGCAGTCTTGACAATCGTTTTGAAACTTTACATAAAAATATCAGCGGTGGGTATAACAAATAGAATTCAAATTGTGACTTTTTTGTTCTTTCTTTTACTTTTCGGGTTTTTTTTTATTATTTATCATATTTTGGTTTTATCGAAGCTAAATGATTTTGTTGAATTCCTATGTCATCTCTTTGAACACAGCATGTGAAGAGTTTTCTGAAGTTTTTAGACGCTTTCCTTCTCCATCGTCGTAATCTGGATTCTTTAGGTTTAGTTGGTAAGGTGGGAGTTAAATCTAAAACTATAAATACATATAAACATTTAAATTGTAATATCAGTAAACAGACGTAGTTAAACATTTAAATACCTAAATATTGTCAATGAATGTTGCATTATCATAGCTCAGTAAGCAAAGCGCTGGTTCACTATAGCCATTATTGACTCGACACAAATTAGGTCATTTCGGGACGAACATGGTTCAATTTTATTTCAATAATTCGCTAGCGCGTAGGGGTCTTTAGCAGTGGGAGGAAACTGGAGTACCCGGAGAAAAGCCCCCGAGGTTGGACAGGCAAGCCTACTCCTTGTCATGTGCTAGCGGAGAATCGAAGCCACGCTACTTGACACAATGACGGGTCTTCTGATTCGTTAAGCATTCAGCTGCCCGACAGCCCAAGATAAAGAATAATAAAATAAGACAATATACCTGTAGTTACAGCATCTATATCTTTATCTAAAACTGTATTTTTCATACCTGTAAGAGAATAGTTTATATAAATTTTAAAAAAGAACGTTTAATATCTGAAATCACAATCACAATTTGAATGTTACAAGGATTTACCAACACACAAAAGTTCTATTTACCAATAATAAATAATGACATTTACCGAGGTCGTACTAAATTTCAAAAGTTACATTCGCCATACGATTAAACCCCATTGAAATATTCCGCTACTGTAACTTTATTAAAGCAGTGGGGGGTAAACTGAGGGACCTGGCGAAACCTTCGAGGTTGGGCATGCGACTTTCCTCCTTGTAACATACACGTTTGGGAACGAAATCCCACTACTTGAGTCGCAAATTCCAAGAATACCCATGCCCCACCCCACCACCATCCATCCACCCTTTCAACGCAATATATACTAAAAACGATGTCCGACAATTTAACTAAATAGAGATTACAGTTATAGGGGTATACTATGATACATTTCAGACAGCAGGCTATTTGACCAATTCAAGCAGGTATTTTAAAGTCATATCATAATTAATGGTACCTTCAAAGGGGTCTTCAAGTCTTTTTGGAAGATCATCATCATCATCGCTACTAAACAATAGTTCATCATCAGTAGATATTACATCACTATCATCAGTAGACAATACATAACCGTCTTTACCACAGCTTAAATCGGGGTTGTCAGTAGATACAACAGTTACTACAGGTTCTATTGGATATTTACAATGTTCTATATCAACTTGGTTTGAATCTCTTGGTGAACTGAGATGTTGTATTAATCTATCTAAAGCTATTTTATTTGTAGAAAGTTGATTTTCTATCCCAGAACATCTTGTTCGCATTTGGCAAGCTCCAATTAATAAACTTGTTTTCTCATCAAACGTTAAATTGGCTGAAAAGTAGAAAAATGGGACAGCGTGACTTCCATGAAAATAAAACCACAAATAAACTGATATACTGGTACAATATTTTACTAAATACATTTTGTGTGTCCGTCTGCCTAAGTATATAGTAAGATTTTGGAAAAGGCCAATAAGGGGCAAAATAGGAATCGATTTGGTGGAATACAGTGATCGATAAATGCTTGTTGATCCTCTTTAATCCGACCAAATTGTTTTCAATATTTTACCATATTCCCGACCCAATGATCATGATTTCTGGGAACAAGAATGATCTGAAATGACCAGTAGTAATCCCGACTCAATCCCCAACCCTGTCTATATGACGTAATGTCAATATTTGAATGTCACTTACATAACCAATTGTTCAGGAAGGTATGAAGATCTTTGTTAATCTTGCCATCCATTTTAAATAGTTATCTAATAAAAGAAAACAGAATTAATTCACAGTTCATGAAACATGAAGATAGGCCTACATCTTGTGGAAACCCCAGGTTCTCTGTTTATACCTTGATAAGTGATTTAAATATAGATTACGTTTTGATCAGAAATATTTTAAATAGTTTAAAATTGTAAAATCATGTAATACATACCCTTTTCTCGCTTATACAAAGTAAATACTGGTAAATAATTTCGTTGAAAGTCTTTTGAATGTGCGGTTTCAATGAAGATTCCAGCTCAAATGGTGATATTCTATTATGACGTCATAATAATTTGACGTTACCTTAAAGCTTTGACGTTGTTCCATTATCCCTAGTGTAGGTAGAGTCGCGGTTCGTGTTGTCAATAGTAGCCTTGCTTTTATCACATAATTTCTGATATTTTGACATTAATCGTCCATGGACTTTACAACTGTATTTTTTCACTATGCTGAATCTTTCAGGTTATATGATAACATGAATACTGTTCGGTTGGCAAACGACCCTTTTTATACACCACATTTCAGTGTTAGTTTGGTATGACAGGTAGAGTTGCGGTTCCAGTTGTTCATAGTTGCCTTGTTCAGCTCTGAACGTAGGTCTCATTACACTCACCCTGTACGTTCAGGGGCCGTGCTATTGAATCCTTGGTGAAAAGGTTTGGCTTCCCAGTCAGTTTTACTTGGCAACCGTTTCCTGCTAAACGGTCGTGTTCCAGTCCATGTGAACGCCGACTGAACGCCTGACCACTGAACATCTTAGTGAGAAAATAAGATCTTGCTAACCTCACTAGAAAAGCACAGGCACTTGAAGGGATTAAAATAAAACTTCTTACTACTGATCGACTATATATAGATACAAGGTATTACAGACGACATCTTTGTTATGACTGGTTTACGATATATCGTCTGTTATTATCTCACAATACTCACTAGTTCTAAGACTTTCCATCGTTTCAATTGCCAACGAGACTTTATATGATCATCATACACCCTCCAATGTAATTAAATTGGTCCTTTTACAGCGTTATTAATAACAAATCAAACTTAAAAAGCTATCACTTGTCGATATATAACTTCGCCAGCCCAGAAGTAGCCCGAAATAAGGTCAAAAGAAGTCTGTATCACCCAGTCCCTTTATAAACCTAACATTACTCGATATTTGCCTAAGAACTGGATGATCAAGCCTCGCTCAACGGCGGCCTCGCTTCGTAGGCTCTATCACCGTGATAGAGCCTACGAAGCGAGGCCGCTGTTGGGCGAGACGTGATCACCCAGTTCCTTTCAATTTTTTTTTTTGTTTACATTTAATTTGAACGTGAATTAAAAGTCTTATGGACTATAGAATCTGACCCCAAAGGCTTATACTTAAAGACCACATCAAATGATTCAAAAAATTGTTACGTACGGGTACTCAATAGTTACAAAATCCATTTTACCGCAAGTTCAAACTAATCTGATTAAAATTAATTCAGATATTTACGTTTTAGTGTCCGACTGCCAAAAACGGTTTTCAAATTTTCAATTACAACCTTAATCTGGTTGATTGGCTGGTGACGTCACAGGCACTACACATAGTATACACATCATCTGTACAATATATCACACAGCCAGTTGACACGTGTGTATTTGTCGGTCCAATAAACATTTGACTGGCGTAATCATTAACGCATAATTATTTACACGTAAGTTACATATCACTATATCAATCAAAGCATTTTCAAAAGCCGACCTTTCTCTTCTTGGGTTGTATGTAATAGATTATATATTTGTGACTAGAATATTACCGAGTGTATTTCAAGATGCCATATTACCGTTGTGTTATTGAGAGTTGTGGAAATCCCAGCAAGGGAAAGGGGAATAATGTACCGGCGTTTCATAAATTTCCCAACAATGAAATCGTACGGAAAAATTGGAAAGGTTTGGAAACAATTCAAATCCTGATTGGCAACCTACAGTCACAACAGTGATATGCAGTGAACATTTTACGAACGATTGCTTAATTACCTATACACACCCGGCGTGTGTATTTATTAACGCCTGACTGATTCGAATTCCTTAATCTCCCTAATTAAATAAAACAATTGACTACGGAATAATTTGTTTTGTAATACATTTTAATTCAAGATCCATTTTAAAATTTGTTTCATTATGTACGGCCGTTCTGTTTTCTCACGGCAGCGATTTTAATACAATCTACCATCGTGTGCAGTCCAAACGATTCGGGATACATTTTCGTCAGTATTGTGGTTCTAATTTAGAAGGGTAAATATCATTTTTTGTTACGCCGGCCACATTTAATTTCATACGACACACCTGTGCTTGCCTACTCCATGATCAAACACGATAGCAGATGGCTTCCATCTTGTTTACTGACGGTACTACTTATTTTAAGACAGACTCGGCTTTCCAATTTATAATATCTACGTCATTGGGGATTTCCAATTTACACTCACTGGTTGCTATGACCCGCTATGGCGTTGTCTAGAAACGCGCGTGCTCGCGTTAGTTTAAAATTTTTGCTATACGTTTAACATGGACTATTTGATGTAATTTGCCTGATTTGATTTGGCCCCATTTCCATAAATTTAGGTTGTTTTTTAGAAATATTTAGCAAATGTTAATCTTAGGTGTTTTTTAATTCTAGCCGAAGTAAATTTTTTTACAATTTAAAGCGAGTTAAGTTATCGTCTCTAAGAGGCGGGCGTAGTATTTTAAATGGCGGCCATTTGCCATCATGTGTATTCTTGAAGTAGGTACACATGATGTAATCGTATGATTTAATTTGTAATAATGAATATCGAATACACTTGATCAAATGTGGAGTTCCTGGTGCCGTTTGGTGAGTGATTAAACTGTCAATTTAATTGTAAAATACTTGTATTCTTTATAAAAAAGTTAAATGATGTTAGACATTACAACCTTATCTTATCACAAACGTATATCCATCGAAGGATTTATATTTAGATGTTGTTTAAACACCAATCAACAAATAATACGAGGCTACTTTATTACAAAAACATCGGTGAGCAAAGAAAAAGATAATTACCTAATCAACATTCTTAATTACTTTACTGTTAAAATTTAGTACATGTATTAACGACACTACACTTGCGATACACATAGATAGTTAGGTGATCCTTCTCAATTCTAACGTATATTGAGATATTTCTTCGTATTTCATTTTTACGGTCTATTTCAGAGTAATAACGTCAAATTCCCAAGCAGAAATAAAGGCGCCGTACGTCGATAACGGATCGGTCATTTACAAATCGCGTTTCAATCACGTTTGAAATTTATGATATATTTTGCGTGACCACATCTTTTTACTCCTATACTCTTTTACTCGGGGAAATTCGAACCACAATACTCTTTTGACGAGAATATATCTCGAATAGATGGGACTGCACACATAGGAGAGTGTATGACATCGCTGCCGTGTGAAAATGAACGACCGCACATTATGAAACAAATTCTAAATTAGAACGACGACACTCTTCTGACGAAAATGTATCTCGAATCGTTTTGACTGCACACGATGTGGTACATTGTATTAAAATCGCTGCCGTGAGTAAACAGAACGACCGTACATAATGAAACAGATTCTAAATTCGAACAATAAACTTCTGACGAAAATGTATCTCGAATCGTTTAGACTGTACACGATGTTAGAGTGTATTAAAATCGCTGCCGTGAGAAAACAGAATGACCGTACATTATGAAACAAATTCTAAATTGGATCTTGAATTAAATTGAATTATAAAACAAATTATTCGTAGTCAATTGTTTTATTTAATTAGGGGGATTAAGGAATCAGTCAGGCGTTAATGAATACACACGCCGGCTGTATATAGGTAATTAAGGAATAAACATTCCGAATATGCATTCGGTCACTGTGACGTCACTGGCGTCTGAGGGGATTAAGAGTGTTTTCAATAATTAGCAAAGTCGTTTTTACGGGAGGTCTATTTTTACGACTTTGAATGAAGATAGCTGATTTAATTTTAGTGGGATTGATGTGAATTTGCCGTAAAGTGGATAAAATAACCATGGACTGCTCACATAGAGAAGTTTTCCGGGCTATTTTATGTGCACTTTAACATAATCTGTATCAGATAAATAGGCTACAAGGTATTGTCTTTGACAAGTTGATGACAGGATTCTCTTTAACAAAACTGTATTGTCTGTGGAGGTCACATTCCTAAATTTGAAGAAAACTGGCTGATTTGCACCCAGTCCTGCGACTGATTACAGCAGCAGAGTATTTAATATTGGCAGCGATACCCTTCCATACACCTTTTGTTTGCGATTATAAACAGGACTGTTCAGTGATATAACCATTGAAAGACATATATGTAAGTGTGATTATGTGATTTGAAAAAGTGAGGAAGAGACTTACGTCGGCCTCGAGTATTACAACCCCCAAAAAGTAAAAAATAAAATTTAAATAGTCTACTATATGGAGTCATTCATTCATATCCATTAATATATTTACATGTATTTTTTTTTAACTTAAATAGAAAGTTTATACTTTTCTATTACATGGAGACATTGGTTGATATGATCGATTATTTCATTATAGAAAATCGATATAATCTAGTGTATGGGGTCATTCATTGATATGATTATTTTATAATTATAAATTAAACTTTATTTTTCTGTAAAATTATTTATTCCACATGTACCAGAAAGCTTATACTACCATATATACATTAATATGATGTGATTGGATTTTTCATAAGTAATATGAAATAAAATATAATAAAATGGGGTTTTACTGTTTTGCTCCTAAACTGAGCTAATGAAGACGGGCATACGTCATACAGTGTGCTATGAGGGAAATATTGCCCGGGCAGCGGCGCTACGGTTTACTCTTATATCGAATTCCAACTGTCAAGGGATCTTTTACGTGCAAACAAATTAGTCAGATTATCAATGTCACTTGGTCTATTTGTGAAAATTTCAGAAGCAAATGATTTTAAATCTATGTTTTTAACACTTCTACATTAGGCCTACAACGGTTTTGAAAGCATTTGGTGCTTTCAGGAAATCTAAAGACAGAATTATCCAGTAGTGGTCAGAAATTTGAAGATCCACAACTTCTAAAGTTTTTATGACATGCTCTGACTGGCGACCGATAATCTGATCCAAAATGTGACCAGATTTCTGAGTAGCACAAAACACATTTTGGTGTAGGTTGTTGCTATGCAATAGACTGATTATCCATTTTACGTCATATTTTCCAGGGCAGTGAAAATGGAAATTGAAATCGCCAGTTGTAGGTAATTTTCCTTTCTGAATTCTGATATTTTTAATGTAGTGTGTAAATTCCCCACGAAATATAGAAACTGTAAACTGATTTTCTTTTGAAGGGGGTGGTCTGTAGATGCAATTTATTTTCAGAGTAGAATTTCCAAGGGTAATTTCGCAGAAATTGGAAAGACGCCCGCGACACTCTTTGATGGGTTAAAAACGGATTAAAAGCGTAAATGAGACAGGGACCAGTCATTATTAATATAGTTCATTTAAATTGATTTTTATCAGAATTTAACTCACCCAATAAAATGAAAATGTTTCCCCTAAAACTCGGCGATTCGGCAATATGGGAATGAACCACCCGATCTGACCAACTGATTTTTACTCGTACGGACACCTGCTACCTACAATTTTTTTTTGGGGGGGGGAGGGGGGTTCAGGGTTCAAACCTTTTGTAACTGATGACCATATTATTTTGTCATTAGCTCCTGAACTATATGTGTTGCTGGTTTTAAGTATAAACTGAATAAGAATTTATTAGAATTTTTGGACTATGTTAGACACATTATGCCTGCAAAAAGTTAAAATTATGTGTTAAAGGTTGTTAAAGTTTGTTATAAATTTAAAAACAAAGAAATTCTCCCAAAATTATCTGCTTAATTAGTTTTATCCTTCAGGCGATAGTCGGCGATATGGGAATAAACCAATTAAGGAATAAACATTCGGAATGTTTTAAGAGTGTTGTCGATAATTAGCAAGTCGTTTTTACGGAAGGCCTCATTTTGCGACTTTGAGTGAAGATAACTGAATTAATTTTAATCAGAATGGTATGAGCATTCAGTAAAGCGGATATCGTAACCTTTGGCTACATGTACCGAAAATTTTCCTTGTCCATCTTATGTGCCCTTTAATAAATAAATAAACAATAACTAGGAATTCTAATAAAATAACTAAAATTTTACGGAATGACAGTGAACTTGAAGAATAAATGCACAACATTTGTTGCTGTTATTGTTTATTATAGATTTAACGTCCAATACAATAAATATAATATTATGGACACAATTTGAAACAATTTAGATTATATATGTTATCTCCAATAATATTTGTCAAAACCCCATAATTACCACAAATAAGCTTACTTGTCAAAATCCAAAAAATGTACTCTTAGTTGATTTTTTTATTTGATGTTAAAGAAAACAAACTATAATATGTAACGAATAATCAACAATAATCAGTACCTTGAAGCGAGAATTCAATATTTTTAAGTTACATTTTTAAAATGTATTAAAATAAAGCCTTAAAATCGATGGTATCTATAAACAGTCTTTCCTTGTAAAAGAATAATCCTATTAATACTATAATTCACTATTGCCAGTTGAGAAATTGGCAAAAATATCATTTTGAACTTCCAATTCAAACGATTGAAGATAGCTATTCCATGGCGGAATAGAAAAACAAGGGAAGTAATTGTGTTATTATTTCCGATGTGAATGATTTTTAGATGTGGGAAATAATGCCTATAATCGTATAATAGTGGGCTGACAACCTATTGAGCTAAAGACATAGATATTATTATGTTTTGACTTACTTAGAAAATTTGAAATTCTCGCTTTAATTTCGTTACTTAATCACTGGAACAGTTCATTGCTGATTAGTTGGGGGGGGGGGAATTTTAAAGGGTAATAAAATTTGTAGTCGAAATGGGGTGTAGTCGAAATGGGAGTGAACTTTTTAAGTATTCAAAAGAGTTAAGGTGTAATGACTATAAAGTTAGGCCATAATTCTCGACTCAAAACCACAAAACAGAGGACAGAACACTATAACTAATCACAAAGGCGAAAACAAAGTGCAAACCATATCGGCCGGTATATGCCAGTTGAATGACATGACGTCAAAGGAAATTATGGACTTGTACTTTGGTACATCCAATAAATATTCAAGATCACTCACAGTGCCCACCCTTTGTAAATTCGAATGTGATTACCTCCCCGTCTTCTGGGACATAAGAACTGACACCTAAAACAAAAAACAGTTGTCTTATCAAAGTGCACCTTTTTAATTATTACTTGTACTTTTAATTTTTTAATTTTTTTATGAAATCTGAAAACCTACAGAACAATGGCTGCTTAAAGAGGCCTTCGCGCTCTAGATGATTTCATCAGTGGATAAAATGAAGTATTATAGAAGACTAAATCTAACTTTGTTTTTTTTTACCTAATTTTAGCGGTTGACCATCAGCACCCAATATTTTCCACCATGTTCTATCTGGTTCCGAAATTCCAGCTAAACCATTGATACTTTCAATGAAATATCCCAATGGAGAAGGAAAATAGGTAGCGTTGAATCTGAAGATAAAAAAGATGGATTGCTAGGCAACTAAACATACAACAACAATCCACAAAGGTAATAGCATTTATTCTATTATAGGTAGTGGGGACATTTGATAGTCACTAAAGCTCATGCCCCGACTTCACAAAGCATTCTTCGACTTAAGTTAAGAATTTACTTAAAATTGTTCGCATTATCAGGGGCGGATCCAGGATTTTTGAGTGGAAAAAATGCCCATAAGGACTAATTTCATACCAGTACTGTAAATTACGATTTCCAACCATAACTATTTTGTCCTTCTTTGCTGCGAGAATATAATTATGGAGCTAAAAATTGTTCACCACCCCAAAAAATAGAGGGGCGTGCGCCGGGTGCGCCCCCCTCTGGATCCGCGCCTGATTATTTTAAAATAACTAAACTAAAGCCCTTCATAAAACTGTTATTGTTTAATGTATCAATTACATCAATAAGATGTGCAAAGGTTTGTGTTTCTGGATCAAATATATTTCTCTTAATCAGTGATTGAAAGTTTAGTAAATTCTCAACTTAAGTTTCTTCAGTCCGATGCAACGGGTTGGCTCGGTACTCGGTTTGACTCGGATTCAGACGGTAATGAAACCTTATCGATTAAAATTATGTAATCCTCTGTTAAGAGTGTTTTTCAACAACGACAAATGAGTATTATTTCAAACCTTTGACTTGGTTTATATTATCATATTTGCGGTACATGTATTTCGTTCACTCTTACTGCATGGGTCCTAGTAGTTCAGCTCAATCTGAACGTCGGTCTCACTACACTCAGCCTGTACAGGCCGAGTGTAATGAGAACTACGTTCAGAGCTGAACTAAAGTCCTAGCACCAATTAGTAAAAACTATTTTTAAGTGTGAAACGTCTGACTCTTTCCCTTTAATTTCAGTGTAGGAACAATAAGTAGCTGGTTTTGAATGGAAACATTTTAAATTCTGCCTTGATCGAAATTTGTATCCCAGGCCATTCTACGGCTTGTACACATATACACAAGGGTTAGCACGTCCGTGCTGTATCATAAAGCCTGTCATTGAGTCAACTGGCGTGGTTTCGAATCCCCAGTTGTACGTGACAAGGAGTAGGGTCGCCTGTCCAATCTCGCGGGTTTTCTCCGGGTCGTCCTGTCTCCCCCCCACTGCTAAAGACCCCTACGCGCAAGCGAATTATTGAAATAAAATTAAAATCATGTATTAGTCCCGAAATGACCTAGTTTGTGTCTAGTGGACGTTAAACCCCATTTCTCCTCTCTCTCTCTCTCATATACACAAGGTGGAACAATTAAAGATTGATATTTTACTTGAAAAGTGGACTTTGATCAGCTGCCGATTCAAGGTATCTGATGAGTGGAGACCCTCGAGGTTTTCTGATTGTTTGTCTGGACGTGAAGCATTTTTGTATCTCACTTCGAGCGATCAGAGTAACTTCGATTAATCCTGGACAATCATTGCTGAAATTGAAGAAGTCAATAATTGGCTTAGATTATAAGACGTGAAATACATCACCGGTCTTATTAATTAATCTGGCACTGATATAGTGAAGCAAAAGATATTAATCCTTTGACGATCAACTATTATCATGGAGTACCTGGTCTTTTCCCTTTAAAAATGATAAACCTTTCTGTACATTCAAACTTTTATTACATTAAAATATCTAACAATAACAATGCATATTTACAATTTATTTCAACAATACTATATGCCGAAAAACATCTTTTTTATATTGAATACCGAAAAACAGCGGAAAAACACTAAATACCGGAAATAATTAATGCGCAACACTGAAAATTCCAAAGAATTACTTGATGGTTTACAATCTAGATCACTTGCTTCAGTCTCATCTATACTTTTCTACTTTGTACACGAAATTTCCCAATAGTAAATTTAAAGTTCGGTTAAAAGACATTATTCACAGTGTCTTTTCATCCAAATCAGGAACTACAAGATATCAATATTTAGTTGTTAATTACAATTCCACATATTTTGTCAAGAACCATAGTGATTCCAAAAATAAATTCACCACCAACAAGATAATTCAGATGTTGGATTTTTTATTGATAATATCTTCGTTGAATTTGGTGGGGAAATATATCAGCAAGTGGTAGGTATCCCCATGGGCACCAACTGTGCGTGCACCTTTGCTTGCTGATTTATTTCTCTATTCGTACGAAGCCGATTACATACAGGCACTCGTAAAAACTAATAAACGATTAGTCAGACATTTTAATTTTACTTATCGATATATCGATGACGTTCTATCACTGAATAATCCCAAATTTAGTGATTACGTAGAATTCATATATCCTGATGAGCTCGAAATTAAAAACACTACTTACAGTGACAATCACGCTTCCTACTTGGATCTGCGTCTCGATTTTTACAATTGCCATAAACTTAGTGTTAAATTGTACGATAAACGTGACGACTTTGACTTTCCTATCGTTAACTTCCCATTTATTAGTCGTACCATTCCAATATCACCAGCTTATGGAGTGTTTGTGTCTCAGCTAATTCATTACGCGAGAGCTTGTTCCTTTTATTCTGATTTTTTAAGTAGATCGAGGCATTTGTCATCTAGGCTTCAACTACAAGGATACTTGCGCATTAAACTCATTAAAACCTTTAAAAGGTTTTATGGCCGTCACATTGGCTTGATTGGTAAATATAACATGTCTCTCTCGGCTATTATTCAAGATATATTTAATTGACTCGTATATTATCTCCCTAATTATGTCCGTCTACTACATTTTCAACACTTTTTATCATGTGCATTTTGCATACCGATAGTCCATTGGCCAATCATGCTATTTTACTAAGATTTCGTCTAATAGTTTGGATGCAGCTATGGCGGGTGTGGCGCCAGGCAGGGTAAGCTTACTCTTCCGGACACCTGTTACCACTGTTTGTCGTGTATTTTGTACACGATGAACAGTCCATTTGCTGATTACACTATTTTGCCTCGACCGTTGTTTTAGGATTCGAATTTTGACTAATGGTTTGGATTGTTCGTACTTGGTTTTATTTTATTTGTTTGTTGGAAACATGACGATCTTCAGACAAATGGAAATACGAAATTTAATTATAAAGGTACAACTCCCCCCCCCCCTAAACAAAGTACAGCACATGTATACTCGGATCGGAACTGCATTTTATACACACAGAAGAATAGTCTATGTAATTAATTACCATTTTTTAATATACGTATCTGTTCGTCCACAATTTTGACGAAACTTGAAATACCATATAGGTCTATCCCCCAAAGATTTCGGTTCCTTTCTATATTGGCATGTATCGGACCCAAGCTTCTTGGATTGTGGTCCCTCTTGAACGAAAAATCACGCTTTTAGATTGTGGACACTCTAGAGGTCACAATTTTTATCCGATCGTGACGAAACTTGAAATACATGCTTATAACCCACAGCCCTGGGATCCTGTCGATATTCGCGCACATCAAATTGTAACTTCCTGAATTATGGCCCCTAGTTATACGAAAACCGTTTCAATATATCACGGTTACACTCTAATGGTGGTTGAGTCCGAATTTCGTGAAAATCGGACCAAAACTGACTTACAAAATGACCGCCAATCGTACGCAAATAGTGGATTTAGATGAAACTTGAAATACATGTTTATAATCCAAAGATCTTGGTTCATTGTGATATTCGCGCATATCGGATCGCAACGTCCTGAATTATGGCTCTTGATTTTACGAAAAATCGCGTTTTTAGCTTGTGCATGTGGTCGATCTAGAGGTAATAATCTTTATCCGATTGAAAAAATCATTTGAATAAATCACTGCTACACCCTAATGATTGTTGAGTATATCGCCGTTACACCCTAATGGTGGTTGAGTTCAAATTTTGTAAAAGTGGGACCGAAACTGCCGGACAAAATGGCTGCTCCTTGTACGCAAATAATGTAAAAGTATGTAATACTTGTCCTCAAGATCGAGGTTCCTTTCGGTATTTGCGCATATCAGACCGTAACTCTCTGGATTATGGCCCCTGATTGTACGAAAAATCGCGTTTTTAGCTTGTGGACCCCTAGAGGTCACAATGTGTATCCTATTTTAAAAACCTTTTACATATATCACCGTTTGTTTCACCATATTGAACTTTGAGTTCGATTTTCGTAAAAATCGGAAAGAAACTGCCCGACAAAATGACGCCCCGTGTAGGCTACGCAAATAGTGTAAAAGCATGTAATACCAAACTTGTGTACCCTCTAGAAGTCACAAGTTTTATCTTATTTTGACGAAACTTAAAATATGTTTATATCCTACAGATCTAGGTACCTGTGAATATTCACGCATATCGGACCCAACCTTCCTGGATTATGGCCCCTGATTGTACGCAAAATTGCTTTATTGGGGCTTGTTCTCTGCCATCTGTTACAAAATGTGGGTGTATCTTGGATAGCAACCGTTTGTTTACACAAAATTTGGCTTAAGAATTGACTAACCTATCCTTCCTGCTTGATGACGGCATTTCATAACTATTACATAACAGTGGAAATGTGCTTGACGATAATAATTGAATTTATCATTGTTGTTTATTTGAGTAGGTCTAGACTACATTCGACATAATAATGCACCTATTGTTGTCAGTGGCGTTTTAAGGTTTATCATGGCGGAGGCTATACTATTTTGAAGGCCCTCTTTCGCGGGGGTTGAGTGGGGGGGTGTGTCTTGATTGAGGATTTTCATACCAGTGCAATGCAATGCATTCTCATTCAGTAGTGGATTCGACAGTAACGATTGACTCGGACACGGGGGCCCTTTCCCTTGGAAAGAGGGGCCCTTTTGTCTGACAAGGGGCCCTTTTGTCTGCCTTCAGGGCCCTCCCTAACTAGGGTACATTTCATTTTTCTCATCGGTTTTAGCATTTTTCTCCTGTTTTATTTGTTCCACCTTTTTTGATTTTTTTCGCGAGGAGGCTGGCGCCCCCAGCGCCTCATATAACATAGTTTGAGTTAACAGAAATAAAACATGATCTGGATTCAACATTTTATTCTAGCATACTAGATATACTATAAAGTCGTATCTGGTCAGCCGCCAAAGCTGGTCTGATTTACATGAAAAACCAAAGCCAATTTATACTAAATTCACTTTGATAACACAGGTAATTAATAATATGGAACAAAAGGACTTATGTAAAGACTACATAATTAAATCATTTGTCATTGATAGATTATCTCACTATAAGCATTGATGTGTGACAGAACAATTGACGTGTGACAGCTAACGCTAGTAAACGTCATTAGTGATCAGCGGATTATCTAACTTCACCATTATACATATGGCAGCATCAGCTATAAAACGCCTTTGATTGTTGTTTGTAGACAGAAGAGATCATATATTTTATTTGTTACCTATAAACACAGTCACCAACAATAGTGGATTCTTGGTAATCCATATGAAACTAGATATGAAACTAGAGTAATCAATAGTGGATTCTTGGTAAAGTAATAGATATGAAACTAGAGTAGGAAGCATTTTATTTTAAGATTCGTTACATGGGCAAATATATACCCATTTTCAATCCACATTTTGCATCAGGTCTCCTAGCATCATACAACTTCGATTTCACAGGATCTCACACTATTTTGTTGTGAAACGAGCAAAATGTGTTCCAGTGACATATAAGGCATATATGCCTTTAGCTCTGGGAATGTGCCATGTTTGGGGTTGACTTGTAAATGACATGTTAGTTAAAGGAGCTTAATCGCTAATATTCGGTACCTACAAATGTACCAAAACGGGTCGCAACGCATATAATAATGTAGTTTGATTGTCTATGAGCGCATTTACATTCATTCTGGCCACTTGTTAGAAATGACTCTGAAACGCACTGTGGTACACGATTTGTGTACCAATGGTAAAATATCTATTTTGTCTTAAATATTAGATATCAGAAGCCTACCTTTTCATGGTTAGATAACATCAATGTTGATTTGAATTGATAAATAATTCGTGTTTTCAACATGTAAGACTTTGGATGATAATGAGTTAGAGGCTTAACTCCTTTGGGGATATCTTTCATCCCAAGACTGGAAGAATCGTTGAAGAGGATAAAATATTATTGCAGTGTCCAATACTGACTCCTTTACACGAACAGTGGACGGTACAAACCTCAGCAAATTCATCAGCAACCAACTAGACGTTTTTAAAGTTCAAATAAACGGTGAAGACTCTTCGTTTTTGTTCATTGAACAGTAACATGTAAGTTTTTAAAACATGATTGCTTGGATCTTTCACGGAACCGATGGAGACATTGCAAACGTAGTTTTTCACGGAAAAATTTGTAGCTCTTTTCTCCAACGTTTTTTGTATTCACACTCATCTTTAACCAGTTAGCCCACGTAACCGAGGGGACTATAGGGGAGTTTCTTAGGGATTTGGTCCACATGATATTGTTTTTCTTTACAATAACATTGCTAACATCGTACATGTCATTTACAATAGGAGCATGTAGATGCCGACGGTAAATTAACAAATTGTATTAGGTTTCCTCAAATTATCAAAATTCTTACCCTTCGGGTGAAACTGTGGGAGTACCACGTTCTCCGCGTTGCTGATTAGAACCAGGACCTGCAGAATCATTGTTTTTTGCTTCCATCGTGATTGCGATTAACGACTATTGTGTCGATATATCAGTACTGCTAGGTTGATATAACAGAGAGTGCTGCGAGAGCTGTAATATGATATTGATCTATTCCGTTTATAAATGCGCAATAGCTCCACCTTTTAGCCCTCCCCTTTCTACAAGCCTAGGCCCGTTCACGTCGTTTTAAATAGGATATAAAATTGTCGCAGTGCCGGTATGTGACGTTTTATCGGTAATTTCTCTAGATGAAGGAGTCAGATGTGGAAGCTTTGTCCGTCAACCGAACTCCATGACATATCGTACAATCTGGAACGAAAAGACCGAGATCCCATGTATACATTGGCATGCATGTAAAAGATCCCTTAGCAGTTGGAATTCGATATAAGAGTGGGTCGTATTGCCGCTGCCCGGGTAAAATTCCCCTCATATCACACTGTATGGCGTATGTCCGTCTTCATGATCCCGATTGGAGCAGAACAGTAGGACGTTACGTTAAACCCCATTTTATTTCATTGTCACTAATTCGCTCTGGCTTATAAACTTTCAATGAGGAAGTTTTATCATTCACCATTGTATATAGCCACTGGTATTGGATTAAAAGCTTTAGTAACCCCAATCCGTTTTTAATTTACATTGAAAACTTGTTCAGTCTAGGATAAACGATAAAATTTGTAGTGTTAACCTCCTGTAGTAATCGCCAAAATTATGGAAAACACAGCCCCCGCCCCGCCCCGCCCCGCCCCGCCCCGCCTCCCGCTCCAATCAACTCAAGCTCCGCTCAACTTACGCTCCACTCACGCTTACATGGCATACGCTGTTGCCGCTCACTCCCTGTTTTTGTTTTTAAATCGAAACTCAAAACCACCCCTATTTACTCTAATTTTTACAGAAATCTTTTTTACACGTTTTAACATTATGTATATTATTAAGTATTTCCGTTTTTATTTATATTGTTATTTCTATATTTACTCAAAGTCATATTTGCCCATTTAATGTCATAGTTCTGAAAGGTGTTATGTCTTAAAAATTGTCGGACTTAGTTTTTGAGATATGAGAGGAAAACCTATGTCAATCTTAATAACGCAATTAGGATATCAACATTTTTAAAAGTATTTTTTGTTGAAGTAACGACCTTGCAGTTCTGAAATTTTGCATAGAGAAGCCCCTTCATATAAGTGGCACTTACAACCTTCCGGAACTATGGCATCGCATTATACAATTGTATTTAATTGAAAATCATTTCTATTACATCAACAATATTAATCCTGTCCACATCGTGAAAAATCTTTTCGTCACATCCATCCTATGCTGCCTCACAGCTGAAATGTTTTCCTTCTTTCTTGGTTTTACATATTTTAATGTTTAATATATTGTTGTAGTCAGGCGCGGATACAGAGGGGGGCGCACCCGGCGCACGCCCCCTCTATTTTTTTGCAATGACGAACAATTTTTAGCTCCATATATTCTCGCGGGAAAGGAGAACAAAAACAGTTTAGGTTGGAAATTGTAACTTACAGTACTAGTATAAAATAAGTCCTTGTGGGCATTTTTGTCTACTCAAAAATCACGGGCCGGGCTTCGCATTCCCAAGTGGGTGCAGCACGCACCCCCTTTCTGAAAATCCTGGATCCCCCCTTGGTAGTGCTGCTTGTTATTTTCATTTATGGCTTATATGTGTCTTTATATACTTATGCATGGTGCTTGCTATTATATCTATGTCTGTCTATGATGTATATACTGTTTCATGTTTGTCGGTTTAAGAGCTCCTTAGAGCTCGCGTTATCTTGCTACTATGTATATATGTACCGACGTTAAATAAAGATTCCTTTACTTTACTTTACTTGTCATAGCTGTAAACAATTCGGGGTTGTCTGTTCACAGAACCCCGATTGCAATGTGAATTTTGTCATCAAATGTTGTTTTAAGGTACTTCTCACGGTGTTTCGTTTGATTATACCTTAACACTGTTGTAAAGGAAGTAAATTGCTGTTCCAAATTATGACTGGTCAAAAGTGTGATTAACAACCAATAGCTAACTGCGTAACAATATCATTACGCTTTAAACAGTGCTCCAAATTGAACCAAATTATGTTTACATAACGTTACGTCATGACTCACGATTTTATTATGTCCAATTAACTAGTGCATACCAAAATATTGCAGAAAACCCAATTACGTGACAAACGAGACTATCAAAACGAATACAATGTTTGGAAACGAACAACATTTTCACCGTTTTAAATACCTTACATCACTGTCCACAAGAATGGCTGTCATAGACACACTCCCCAAAAGCTCAAGTATCAGAAGCCAATCCAGCAATGGACAGAGAGCAATTTCTCGGGCCATTGCTTCAGGAATATGTCCCTCTACACAACGTGTTTACATGTGCGAAATTTAAGGCTTGTTTAAAGTGTTGTACAGCAATAAACACATCTGTGACGTGTACAAATGTCGTGACGCGTACAAATGTCGTGACAATCTGAACGACAGACTCACCCTTCCTGCAGAGAAGTGACTCTGACACAGTGAATAGCCATGATATCCATGACGTTATCTAAACGTCACAGGTCATGAGGTCACATCAACAAACAAAATGTCAACAGTTATCAACATTACAAGACACAACGTTACATTGTAAACAATAGCCTCCCTACGGCTTTTAGGACTGTATAATCCGTACAGCCATAACCACAGGCACTTGAAGGGATTAAAATAAATGTAAAAAAAAATTCTTGCTACTGCTTGTATCTATACTATATAGTCAAACAGTAGTAAGAAGTTTTATTTTAAGTTATTTTCATCCCTTCAAGTGCCTGTGGCCATAACGTCTATCGCTTCTTCCAATGATTTTTCACAAAAATAACATCTACAACTCTAGATTTGACGTCGGCATATTGCCACTATTATTTCAGATATACACAATCAATTCTGTTAATGTTTTTAGCGTGGGGAGTGACTAATAGTTAATTTATTTCAGTTCTAAACAAAAATTAAAAAATTTAACGCAATTTTAAAAAAAATAGCCAATTTCTGGCTGGGATTACTGAGCAAAATGGCCAGGTACCATTTAATTTTCGTACGTTAGTTACGTACGATGTCGTGATTGTTTATACACCAATAAACACTTCTGACTGACGCGTACAAATGTCGTGATTGTAAGCAACTATATAAACCTAATCATAGCACTAACCCTATTCTGTCTGCGATATCACTTCTGTGCAAGCGGACGTTAAAACACCAGGTATTAGTAGTAGTACTAACCCTATTCCACGGCCTAAGGCAACAAATGGGAAGACTGCAAAATCATATTCTAAAATCAGGAAGAAGCTTCGCCTCTCCTATATCTAGACTGCAATATCACTTCTGTGGAAGCGGACGTTAAAACCACCAGATCAGATCAATTATACCAACGTTTAACCAAGGAGGTTGAAGGGGCGACAATCAATTACTTTGTGTTTTTTTTATTATTTTGAGACGATGTCGGATGAGAACAACATTCACGTATCTGTATTATAATAGATCAAACAAAAGTAGATGTCGATCTTTCGGGTGAAAAAACACAAAAGAAAAAAAAAACAAAACAAAACCCCGTCATTTGTGGTTTATAGCCCAGTCCTTTGATGGACTGTTCGTTTTGAGGTATTTTGTAACCCATGCTACACTTCTACTCGAAATCATAGCTAACGGGTCTAAAATTCTTTGTATGACTTTACGTGATAATATACACTTTATAGATAATCTGGCCCATGTCCATATAAAACTTACAAATTTTAGTAAACTTTCGTCCTACCCCTCATGAAGGGGATATTTCCTCTGCATTCCTTAAATCCGAAAACCTAAATATAAAGGAGTCCTCCCAGATTTGAGCTTTTATGAAACGACCTTTCGTCGCCCACCGGACGTTTAAAAGTATTGAAGGTATAGAAAAGGTATAGCGAGCGCCAGGAGGTCAACCATCATTTCAACGCTAAAAATGAGCATATCTCGTACTGTCGGGGTGATGTTCATTTATTAAGTTTAGGCTGTTTGAAATTCAGAGAGCTTTTCATGGAATAGACCTAAATATACCTCCCTTTCAAAAGCCATTACTATCGCTTCGCTGTGCAGTCTTTTCTACAAGTAGAAATCCCCGCCCCCTTCACGATAGCCGTCGAACCCCAAGGACAGTTTGTAGCACCCCGTCGTCATTCAATTCATGTGTACGATAATCCAATATCTTGAATATATTGAAAATCGCCAAATACAGCACACCCCAAATGGCGGTGAAAAAATCGGATATTAACTTTATTCTCCAGATCATTGACAAGATTTTTTAAAGTGATCAAACGTCGTAAATCTGGCGGTAATTATCGGAAATCATTGGAAATCAATAAACGTCTTCGTCTCATGTCTTTAAACACTGTGTATAAATCGGATATTAATTTATTTACTTTAGCCTTTAGAGCGTCCACAAGCAATGTAGACGATGGACGGGCGGAGAGGGGCGACAACAAATATACTAGCACATTTCAATGTCGGCGTACAAAAAAGAGATCTCACATCCCCGTACAATAAAAAACCCCTGATTGTAGCGCGAATCGACCGGTTGAAGGCGACGGACAGGCGTATTCGATGTATATGGTAAAGGGAATTCCGTCACCTCACAAAAACACCCACGTATTTAGACTTCGAATGTAGAACCCCGCCCTTGATGTAACCCTTACACGCACGTGCCACTTTCTACCGTGAACATGAAAGAATCCGCTACCTAGATTTTACGTCGCTGTAGTCTTTCGTAAATAACTAAGCCAGATACCCTGTAGGTCACCTAGAGATTATTCTGCGAAACTTGTAACTCTGGAAAGTTATGTAGGTTTTGTAAATTATAGCATTTAACGACCGAATGATATCTATATCCCTGTCTTACCTTATAGATTACGGCAACATTGTCATATATCTGGAACGGTATTGCGTTGGATATCATCATATCTGTCAGATAGAAGTCAACAGATTCTCGTAAACAGCTCTGAATCAATTCCTGTTAAACTTGACTGTGGTGTGCCTCAGGGGCCCGTACTCGGGCCTGTGTTGTTTGTCGTATACACAAAATGCCTTGGTGATGTAATAGACAGTTTCGGAATCACTCACTACTCCTACGCTGATGACACACAATTAATTAGTGAAGCTTGTCAGAATGAAATTGATGAGTCTCTTCACCAGGTAACACTCTGCTCTAGATCTGTAAAATCGTGGATGAACGAGAGTAAGCTCAAACTGAACAATGGCAGACGGTGAAACCAACATTCAGTTTTCATCATGTGTGAAGAATCTTGGTGTGCTACTGGATTCCTCGCTAACCATGGAGAAACAGGTCGACCAAATTTGCCGTACGTGCAATTACTGTCTTCGATGTATTGGCAATATTCGACACCTCTTGACAGTTTAGGCCTGTTAGATGCTGGTGCGTTCCTTGATATTCTCTAGGCTCGATTACTGCAACGGTGCTTTGATTGGAATTCCCCAAAACCTGACCGCAAAACTAAAAAAAAATCAAAACACCGCCGCCAGAATAATAACAAGAACACAAAAGTATTCTCATCTGACACCAATCTTAAAATCGCTACATTGGTTACCAAGATTCTAACATTGGTTTATATGTGTCAACATGATCTTTCCCCATCTTACCTCGCGGATATCATTCAATCATATCAACCAAATCGACCACATCGCTCACAAAATAAGCCCTCATTGGTTGTGCCGCAAACTAAACTGACTGCTGTACCGTATATTATTAACTCAGTGTTGCCAATTTTCAATTTTCTGTAGGAAAGCTGGAGCTATTTCTAAACCTGACAAACTTATACACTGTAGATCCCATCTAAGTTACATCAGCAATGAAAATAAGGGCATTTTAAGAAATTTTGACTCATTTGAGTAGGCAGAAGGCATTAATTTCTACATCGAAATGGGAGAATCTGGAGATTTTTTGTGAATATTCCCGATTTTTAGACAAAATTATGTGAAATTACAATGTTGTTCACTTTATCTGTGCTGTTTGAGGCTGAATACACCAAAATTAGACATTGAAATATTTTTCGTACTGTTAGAAATTAGATAAAAACTGAAAATTGAAAAATTTGTAGTAAAACCACAATTTTTCTCCAAACTTTGATAAATTTTTTTAAAATTTAACTTTTTTTTTAGTTTTTCTGTAGTAAAAATATTTTATACACATTTTCTGACAATTTAGTCATCATATTTTCAAAACTAAGGCATATCAGTCACAGCCTTGTCATACACAGACAGGCCACGGATTACTAATTATTTCCCTATTGACTTTAATGTTAATTCTCGTCTCTTAGACCGGCTGTAACTTTTTCTAAAATATTCGTTGGGTAGAACGCTTTCTGCCACAGATGGAGCAACATTTGGCAAACTCTTGCCAAAAGCCCTCCTTTTCAACGTAACCAACCTCACAAATCTTGTATCCTTCCGCCTTAAAATCATGAATAATCACCAACACTTGGCAGAAAATGTATTTTCAAAGCCTTTTCTTCGATTCTACACCAAAAATTCAACCAAAATCGCCATGCAAAAGGGGGGAAAAGGAAAAGGGAGAGAAAGACTAAAAATAACTTTCATCCTACATTTGACGGCCCATGAATATTTGGTGATCTGTGTCCAGTTAGTGTGGACTGCAAGGGGAGACAACCCTGTCCGGGAGATTGAAATGGACAACGAACACTAACGTTTTCCCCATTGACTTTAATGTTTATTCTCGTCTCTTAGACCGACTCTAACTTTTCCCAAAATTATCGTTGGGTAGAACTCTTTCTGGTACAGATGGAGCAATGTGTAGCAAAAAAACTCTTGCCCAAAATCATGTATGAGGTTCACCATTAAAAACATGAGATACACAAGTGTAGACAATTATATATACATTTTTCGGCCCTACTTTTCAACGCACCAACCTCACAACTCTTGTATCCTTCCGCCTCAAAATCATGAATTTTCACCAAAACCTGACAGAAAATATATTTTCAAACCCTTTTCTTCGATTCTGTACCGAGAGGTCAACAATGAAGACGGACATACGCCATATATTGTGCTTTGAGGAAATTTTGCTCGGGTAGCGACGCTACGGCCTACTCTTATATCGAATTCCAAATGTCAAGGATCTTTTACGTGCATGCCAACTTGTACACCTCGGTTTTTCGTCTCCGCTTCATCCGAACGCCATTATATTCAGTTAGTAAGTGCATTTGACGTCAATTTGCCATACAATGAATAGAACCATTGTATGGTGTAAACATCCTTCCCGATATGTTGCATCCGACGGTTGTATGGATTGGTTGTACATGGTGTAAACGCCACTAAAGTCGGATCACTCATTATTCATAAATTTCGTAAAATCAGAAGGTATGAGACTATTTAGGTGCATACAGATTTAGGACCAATCTGTTTCACAAAGAATTACGAATTATCTCTGTCACATATGACTGTCTTCAACACATGCAATAATATCACACGGCGTCAATCATTGGCTCAATGGCGCGTGCATTGTTTACATAAGACGTAACTGATTCGGGCAAAATGATGCATTTTACTCATTTTAATACCCATTTACACTAAATAGGAAATACTTTTTAACTACAAATACTTCAAATAATCAGGGCTAGCACTAATCCCAACCCTAACCCTGGTGCTAGCGCTAATCCCAACCCTACCCAAAGACCTAATGTTTACCCTAACCCGACCCAAGACCTAATGCTTACCCTAACCCTAACCCTCAATCTCGCAAACAATCACGTGCCCTAACCTTATTTACATCTCAGCGACTTTGGCGAAAATTGTTGTGGCCTTAACAGGAGCGGATTGGGGCCGGAGGAAACCGGCCCGGGCTCCCGTGTCGGAGCGGCCCCTTTCATTGATCGCGGGGCCCAGACGGGGGGGGGGGGAGTCCGGGGCCCTCCCCCTGGAAATTTGTTAAATATGAATCCCAAATATGCGATTTGGTGGCATATCTGATTATAATCTCTGTCAAATAATATATTTCATAAATCGATTAACTTAAGCCAAAACCCCGACCTGCAAGTAATTTACAACCATCAACTTGTGAAATTATCATATCGTCATATTATTAATTAACCTATTATCATTGTATCGTCAAGAGTCAAGAGAATTTAACTGGTTAAAAAATGGGACTAGTTGAGAAAATTTTGACCACTTGATTAACCAGTTAGGAATATTAATTAAGTAGGAATACTTTCATTGAAAAATGTCCCATTTAAGTAGCCGGGAGCGCTAGTTGATTCCTCCTGTGGTGGAAGGCCATGCACGAGACGCATCGGTACAGAGTGACGAAAGTGAAATTCATAAAAGCTGCTTTTTTAATTTTGTATTCTGGCGTATCCCCACAAACAGGGTGCAGGTGACTTAATAATTAGTAAATTTGCGGGCAACAGTGTCGGGTGAATCCGATGAAATTTTCGTTAAAGCCACCGGTCCAATACCCCCCTCCACCATATTATGTTCGGCAGAAAAGTTTTTTTTTAGACAAATTGGACCAAATTATTTTTCTTCTTTTTTTTGTCCGACCGGCCCTTCGGGTGATCGTTCGAAGATATGCAATCATTCATAATGAGCGAGAAAGCCACTATGAATTATAAATGAAATGAAATGAAATAGGGTTTAACGTCCTACTCTTTTGCACCTAACCTGATCTAATGGAAGACGGGCATACGCCATACAGTGTGCTATGAGGGAAATTTTGCCCGGGCAGCGGCGCCACGGCCTACTCTTATATCGAATTCCAACTGCCAAGGGATCTTTTACGTGCACTCCAATGTGTACACGGGACCTCGGTTTTTCGTACCATCCGAACGACTAGGCAGCTGTCCTTGTCAGGCCCTCCTTCTGCATCATTGACAAGGGAAAATCACGCCGGAAAATCGAGATGAACATTCTCGGCCAATGCAGGGATCGAACACCCGACCTCCAGGCTAGCGAACCAGCGCCTTATCCACTTAGTCACCGTGACCCCCCCCCCCCACTATGAATTATAAAAAACAACACGAAATAAGATCTGTATTTTAATTAGATTGTGGTTATTACGCCAATGCTTTAACGGTTTTGCAAAAGCATTGTTATATGACGATGGACATTAAACATAAAAGCAGATAGTATTTTCTCCCACTGTTAAAGACCCCTGGGCAGAAGCGAATTATTAAATGTGATCTGGAACGTAGAGACTACTACAACTTCCGAGGCGAAAGTCGAAAAGTCGAAAATAAGAAATTAAGAAATAACGAGGTCGCTAAAAGTGCGTGTGTTTCATAATGGCTTTGTTGTTTACGTTTTGTTGCCTTCTTACTGACATCAATAAATACAAAAATATGACTTAAGTCGAAAGTCGCCAAGACGGTATACAACCCAAAATGGAAGTCGAAAATGAGAAATTAGGAAATAATGATTATTTCTTAATTTCCTATTTTCGATTTGCATTATGACTTGGTATGCGTGTTGTCGCCTTCTTACAGACATCAATAAATACAAAATATGACTAAGTCGAAAGTCGCCAAGGCGGTACACAAGCCAAAATGCAAGTCGAAAATAAGAAATTAGGAAATAACGAGGGGCGCTATTATCGCAGTGTATTATTTCTTAATTTCCTATTTTCGAGTTCATTTTGGCTTTTATACCGTGCTGTCGCTTTACATTTTGTCGTAACTTCTACTTTTCGACTTTCGTGTTTTGAGGGGCGAAAAGTAGAAATTATGAATGGTAGTTATAGGCTTCCATAGTTATATACGGTGTACGTATAACCCAATAGCGCTCAAAAGCGAACTGAATGTTCACAATATAAGTAAATACAATTCGGGACATCTCTGACAAGAAATGAAGATGAAATCTTGGTCACTCAGAAACTCTCCAGTGTACCCGAGGGTCTGGGTCGGTTGTCAATATTTGGCGAAATTTACTGGATAGACAACCACATAAAAACAAACCCCAAGTTATGCATGGGCAATGTAAATTTTTACTTAAAGACGTGGTGCGAAGAATTAGGATTAATAAAAAGAAAGAAATGGGGTTTAACGTCCACTCGACACAAACTAGCTCATTACGGGACTAACATATGGTTTAATTTTATTTCAATAATTTGCTTGCGCGTAGGGGTCTTTATCAGTGGGGGGACCCGGAGAAAACCCGTGAGGTTTGGACAGGTGGCCCTACTCCTTGTCACGTACAACCGGGGATTTGAAACCGCGCCAGTTGACTCAATAACAGGCTTTATAATACAGCACGCACGTGCTAACCATTCGCCCCACCCCCCGGATTAAATTTAAAATAACCCATAGATATTGTCCTCTTAAAGAGGGAAATTTTACAATAAAAGAAATTAAGATTGTTGCATATTGAATAGGGAAAGCATATAGACATTTCTGAAATGGCATTCCATAAATTAATTTCAGGCGCGTTGGCATCTTGTTTTTTTAAAGGGCTAGTAACTAGTTACCTCCCCTGGGTTTTGCTTATGATAATGTAAAAGACCGGATAATGCCGCCAATGACCTAGTTATTCTGAAATGCTGACAACCCATCTGGTCTGTCTGGACCGTTCGTAGAATATTTGTCTGGGTGAAAGATACTAATGCAAATGGTTTTATTTAAAGAAATACAATGTCTGTGAACGTTCAGGTGTTATTGCTTCAGACCTAAATACAGTGGACTCTGTCAGATCTGACATCGTACGTACGGGATCGTTACAATATGTCGGATCACGGAGAGTGTCGGAATACCCATTTTTGTCAAACCGGAAATATTGTTACTTCGAAAACCGGAAGTGTTATTATAATGTAGCTTGGAATCACCAGAGCGCAATATTCCCTTTAAAAAATGATATACTTTTCCGTACATTCATAATTTTCTTACATTAATTTGTATTTCATTTAACATGCGTAGGCTACTAGGCTCATGTAATGAAATGGGGTTAACTCACTTTCGGCGCCCCGACAGAAAAGGGTGCTTCTACTGATACCTAGGGATTGAATTTAAACGAACAATTTTTGCATCAAAACGGATTGAAAATCGCCGAAATTTCGGGAGCTTTTTGGTCGTAGAAAGATGACTGTAGGCTTCATCATAACATCAAATAGGTAGCCACACATTAACTTTATGTTAATAACGTTTAATAATACTCAATTCGGTACAAATTCGTGGTATTCAATAAAGCTGCCCCTATCCACCCAGCCCCCCCTGGCTCATAGTCGTTCGCACGTGCACAATAGATTTCTACGAATCTGAAGAACTTGATGGTCTATCCTTCCTTGGTCTCTGGTGGATTTAGTTACGGGACCGGGTATATTATAGCCTCGCATATTTAAGAACACGAAAATCTATCAAAATGTTTTTTTTTAAATCCTTCACTTTATTGTTAAAATCTTACAAAATATATTATTAAAATCGTACAGATATTTTGTCATGAAAAATACAATCTCAATAAAATACCACTATTCGGTAATTCAAAATAAATTATTAGAAACATGCAGTTCAATAATGAAAAGATAAAAATGGCCAATGATAAAACAGATAAAAAAAAATTCGCCACCCAGTGTGAACTGCGAGGGGAGACAACTCCATTTTGGAGATGGATAACAGGTGAATAATAAATAAATAATAAAAATTATGATATTTATAAATAGTAACAAAATTATAATAATCTATATACAATAACAACACAATAACATATTTCTACTCTAATATTACATCTGACACTGGTCCGTAATTTGTTGCTAACCCTGGCCATACCAAGAAACTTGCGTGCAGGGTCGGATTCCGGAATTTTTGCAGGAAGAGGTTTGCCAGGTTCTCTAAATTGCGTAGGCATACATACAAATTGAGCTTTTTAAAGAGAGAAATTTTAATCATTAATGATGTAGTATCACATTGTGATTTAATTTCATTGATGCAAGGCATTAATTATTTTTATGTCGCTGAGCAGGGTGGGGTTAGGACATCCTGCACTCTAGATCCGCCCCTGGCGTGAGTAGTCAAAAAAGCGATTAATAAATAATAAAGCTATGGTATTTATAATAGTAACAAAATTATAGTGAGATGTAGACAATAATATAACAATTTAATAACATCTATATACGCCGATATTACATCTAATATTACAGGTCCGTAATCTGGTGCTAACCATGGCGATACCAAGAGGCTCGCGCAGATATCGAGATTGAGGCCTAAACAAATAATCTCATGATCTACAAAATAAACCTGCGGACAAGACAGAAATAGACATTGCAAAAAATAAACAAATATCAAATCGAGTGAATGGATCCGGGGACCAGCCGTAAACGAACGGTTCCTCGCCTGTGATGGTACAGGCTTCACTAAAACAACAACAACAAAAAAAAACAAATAAAACAAACAAAACAAAAACAACATAGATTCTGAAATAGTTCTAGGAAATCTCGATAGTTTGTTAGGGCGATGATCATCCTATCAGCCGGCTAACCGACAGAGACTCTCCCAAATCAAATCTTAGCGCATATGATTATTTACTCGAGGTGCAAAATCACCAACACGATAATTACATGATTTCCCCCCCTGGAGCTTACACTCAAAGAAATATAGAAATGATGATACACTAAAACACATAGGCCCTACTTATGGAATAACAGCTACTTAATTTATTTGGGCCACGAGTTATTAGCTTGATAACTTTGAGAGAATAATCTTCGAAACGTCGCCTAAATAAAATAAGTAGCTGTTGTTATTCCATATGTATGTGTTTTGTGAATTGCTCTAACCAGTTACTAAATGCCTCTAAAAGATCATAAAGTTGATGTACACTTTGTATAGATTTGATTATAAAGTTAAGAATAAATGTTTGAAAATGAATAATTAATGATAACGTATAATTGAGTGGGAAATAATTTGTTGAGAAAGTTGATATGATGATTTGGCTCGTACGTCGGCCTTCTTTTAATCTGCACGTCACAATTCTATGGAATAAAATTACCGAGCGACCATTTGACATTGGTTTCTCTAGTCTTTATCAAGCCATCTGTACATTTTCTTGATCTCTCTTAAATTCATAAAGGACAATAAATTAATATTTACACAAAGCACCTATTCAAAATACACTTTAATCCGTGATCCGTCATTTCAGTCATCGCATTTCTTCTCTTTCAAAAATATCTCCCCATTCGACAGACGTCATTTTACACATGTGTCTTGCAGGTATATCGTCGTATTTAGAAATAGTCGACAGCCGTCCTTCCCTCCATTTCTTTCTCACCAAGTTGTCTCCATAGTTACTTAAAAACGAATCCTAAAATAAGAAATAAGGATAATTTGGATGTGAATACATAAAATAATAAATGTTTGGACATTCAGCCATATTTCAACGGGAGCATTTTCGGGGTTGGCCGAAAAAGTTCCTCTGAATTTTCCATCATGATTTCCCCTTGTTAGTGGTGTAGACCAAAGGGTCTAGCAAGAAACAGCATCTTGTCGTTAAAGTGGTACCAAAAATTTGTTGTCCGGCTAAAATTAATTTCTCTCATAGCACACTGCATGGCGTGTGTCATCCTCGGTATCCCCGGTGACATTAATCCGTTCCAAGATTCTCACTGTCGTGAGATGCTTTACAATGGGATTGTTCCTATGAACTCCATGATTTAGTACGTGCGACTGACCTCAATTCATAGATTAGATAAAACCTGGGGCCTGTTTCACGAAATTTTAACTAAGATAAAATTCAAATTTTTTAAATTTGAATGGATAATATTAGATTGATTTTAGTGCTTCTACTAAAATTTGGATTTTATCTTTAATTAAGATTTCAAGAATCAGGCCCCTGATAACAGAATCATCACGATTTCAATCGTAGTGCAAATCGCGATGGTGGGACCCCTGCATAACAGAGTATATTCATCTTCATTAGCCCAGTTGGTGAGAGAGAGAGAGAGGGAGAGAGAGAGAGGGAGAGAGAGAGAATAGTGTTTAACGTCCACTCGACACAACCCAGGTCATTTCGGGACTAACATATGGTTCAATGTTGTTTCAATAATTCGCTTGCGCGTAGGGGTCTTTAGCAGTGGGAGGAAACCGGAGTGCCCGGAGGAAACTCACAAGGTTGAAAAGGCGCCCCTATCGCCATGCCACATACACTCACACCAGGGATCGAAACCACAGCCGCAAGCCAGAGGTCGAAGCGCGGCACTCGAAACCACTAGGCCATCCGCCCCCCCCCCCCAAACAGTCGGTGAAGAAATGTAGCGCGTTAAAACCCTCAATTCCCTTAATTTTGCTCTGTGGCTCTCTGTATTAAATCAACCGTAACAGCATGGGACAAAGTAGACAAATATTCCAAACACATTTAAGGGGGGTAAATTAAAACCTCTTACTAGGGGGTGGAATTAATTTTGAAATTGTCTGCCCCCCATCGGAAAACTTGGAGACATAGAAGACATTGAAAAAGCAACAAAAAATTTTGGGGTGCAAAGAGGGTTACCCCCCTGTACACCCCTCCTGAAGGTACCGCACCCTGATTTTCGGAAGTTTTATTTGATTTTACCATTTTTTTTCGTTAAAAGAAGTCGTAAGTACACCCAATTGTTCTGTATTGATGTTTTTTGGGTCGTGTAGTTGATTGCCGATGTGGTTATTTATGTAGTTATATTCAAAATGGCGAAAATCCAAGATGGCCGCCAAAAATTTAAGGTGACCGAACAAATTTTATACAAAATCCGAACATGGGTTGTGTAATACGTCTATTCTAGGGTTTTCGGGGTCGTAGCATAAGATTTTATTGTCAAAATGTGGCTCCGGATTTGATCACAGTCACAAGATGCTCTTCTGACTTCATCACAGTCTTCTGACGTTATCTAATTTTTAGGTACATGTATCAATCAACATATGTGATACGTAGGATCTTGCTGAACTTCATGTCAAATCTCTTTATATCTCACATTTCATTATCAATCTCTTTCACAGAGAATTACGAAAGTCTTCTAATATCTCTGTAAAAGATGACTGTCTTCAACACGTGCAATCACATCACACGGCGCCAATCATTGGTTCAGTGGCGCGTTCATTGTTTACATACGACGTAATTGTTTCGGGTAGAATGGTGCCTTTTACACATTTTAATACCCGTTTACACTGAATAGGAAAGTTAATATTGGGGACTCATTAAGTCGCATCGATGTCATCCTTATCAGTGACTGTAGCGGCATTGAGAATATTCACTGCTGGTCAATGTGGCATTATGCAAGTAACCATTGCGAGGGAACATACATCATTATCACACATTAATATAAATTCAAATGTTCCATGTAAAGAACATTTATCGTAGCAATTTTCAAACCATTATCATGGAGATTTTCCGGATAGGTGCTAGGCGATCCATAGCTCAATGAATGTATAAATCAACCACTGCAACATATTTTACTTAGATACTTGTATGTCTTGGTTGGTGATTTAGTCGCCTACTTCACCAACCGATGCAAATGGACCCCCATGATTTCAATTTGTAGTTTATGAAACCAACACTTCTCGCAGTGTCTATTATGTGTACCGGGGCCCTTTCCAGTTTCTGAGCATCCTTTTGTGAAAGTACATGTCCCGAATGCACCGAATTCAAAAAATATCACAATTTTGTTTTTGAATACCGTTGGCTAATCTTGATAAAATCATTTTGATCACTTTGATGACCTCATTGCGATTATGACTGGTCACTTTTTCTATGGTATTACACACTGGTGCTATGGAACCGTTATTTTGAAACAAAAACAAGGCAGGAGTGATCACATCCAGGAACTTCACTTAGATCCTGCAAGAGGACCTCATATGTTGTAGAAGCCAGCGTGGTGAACAATAAGAACGGTTCAACAAGATGTACAAACCAATTAGTGCTCCGCTAGCGTACAGAACTTTTACTCCTTATATCGACTTCCAGCTGTCAAGGGATCTTTTTCTTGCACGCTAATTTGTACATGGGACCTTGGTTTTTGTCGCATCCGAACGACTAGACAGCTGTCCTTGTCAGGCCATTCGTCCTGCATCACTGACGAGGGGGCACCACACCGATATATATGGATTAACTGTCTCGGCCAATGCAGGGATCGAACCCCCAGCCACCGTGACCCCTCAGAATTGAAGTAACATCGTCCTAATGATAAAGAGTTACAGCACATGTCATACATGACAAATAATTCAAACATCTATTTTATACACATTATATGGCATCAACACATTATTTGCAATTTGTTCATGGGAACAATTTCAAATTTCAAAACGCCTTTGTATATACTAATTTCACAGTTATATGATTCACAAGCAACGTTATAATGAATATAATAGTTCATTATAATAACCCCTACGCGCAAGTGATTTATTGAAATAAAATTGAAACCATATGTTAGTCCCAAAATGACCTAGTTTGTGTCAGTGAATTTTAAACCCCATTTCTCTCTCTCTCTCTCTCTCTCTCTCTCTCTCATTATAATAATTTGAATAATCCAAATGTATCATACAACCGTTAAAGTCGTGAAAGCAGTCTAGAAAATAAATTCTGAAAGCAGATTCAATTTTGATAGGGCATAGCAAAAAATCTTGTCGGCCATCTTGGATTTTTGGCCGCCGTCTTGGATTTCCGCCATTTTGGATAAAGTTCGTTCGTTTTCACGTCAGATATGAACTCAGAGATTCAAAACCCATCAAAATTGAACGTTTTGAGACACCTATGACGCCTTACAACAACAGAAATTGGTAAAATCCGTTAAAAGTACCAGAAATCAGGGTCGGATATTTTCAAGGGGGGTGTACAGGGGGGTTACACCCTTTGAAGCTCAAAATTTTTTGTTGATTCTTCAATGTCTTCTATGTCTCCAAGTTTTAAAATGGGGGTCAACTTTGAACTCAAAAATTTGTAATTTTATTCCACCCCCTACTCTTACTACTGCATTACCAGGGCTGTATCCAGCTTAGAGCAACGATGGAGGGGGGGGGGTCTCAGGGGTTCTATAAAATTGACAGACAATGTATACTATTGTTTTTATGGCCGACATAGTTACCGTCCAGTACAAGACTACATGTATACAGTTATTGTAGTTAGTCCAGCAGTAGAAATAAGTAAGTTTTATTTTAATCCCTTCAAGAGCCTGTGAAATATACTACTCGTTTTAATTACCGGGGTCTTTTTTAAGGCCTGAAATGTTATCTAATTTATTAATTAGACATTAATTATCTTATCCAGACCATAATCAACTCTCAATGTCACCGCTAGCCTGTGGTATTTACTAGATTAGGATTTGATCTGCTGCTCAGCATTCATTCATGATTAAATGAAGAAAAGATAATAGAGACTTACTAGTACCATTTACGAAACTGAAATTGAACAAGGCGAAAACTCAGAAACAAAGCAATGCAACCACAGCGAACCTTAAAACGAAAGTTAAGGAATTCGAGAAAGCAGCCCTGGGTAGACGGAGATCAGACGAAAGGCAGACATCAGAAGTAATAAGATCGTTAAAAGCAGAAAACTATTCTTTAAAGTTATGGAAAAGCACGAGAGAATCCGGTAATATATTAAATGAATCGCGGGATAACAATGTAAACATGAACACGAGAGTAATAACGTTAAAAGCTCATCACATTCTGTACAGGTAAGGAAAGAATGAATGATATGAAACGGATTTAACGTTCTTCTGTTCCATCTGGACTAATGAAGACCGGCATAGGGCATTTTGTTGCTGTCATGGTGTACACGAGACCTCGGCTCTGTCGTCCCATCCAAATGACTAGAGACTATTCCTTGCCAAGGCCTGTGTAAAGTCACTGAACCAAACTTCTTTACAATGACTCTTGTTGTACAGTGTTACATAGTGTGAGAGACAGTGATAGGTAAAAGATTATAATTATCCTATGATCGCATGTGTAATAAACTCTCCACTGTTCTCTAATTGACCACACTATTGTTCATTTAATAAAGAACCAGATGCTGCCATATGTATAATGGTCAAGTTAGATAATCCGCTGATCACTAATGACGTTTACTAGCCTTAGCTGTCACACATCAATTGTTCTGTAGCCTGCCATATGCTTATAGTGAGATAATCTATCAATGACAAATGATTTAATTATGTAGTCTTTACATAAGTCCTTTTGTTCCATATTAATTACCCGTGTTATCAAAGTGAATTTAGTATAAATTGGCTTTGGTTTTTCATGTAAATCAGACCAGCTTTGGCGGCTGACCAGATACGACTTTATAGTATATCTAGTATGCTAGAATAAAATGTTGCATCCAGATCATGTTTTATTTCTATTAACTCAAACTATGTTATAATCATAATTTGGTGCCGTGACCACAAATTTAAATTTGGCGTATATTGTCGTCACCCCTTCCCGTCGGTCCGACTGACTGAAATAAACCATACATATTTCTGAAATTTATATTGATTCTGTTTGACTTTTTTTCCAGAGTTGTTCTTCGTTGTTACGATATCTTGTAAGCATCTTATTGAGTTTCTACAATCACTCCAGAGTGCTCCTCTGACATTCCATAGCCAATTCGAATAAACAAATATTTTTGATTGTATTTTACAGTGAACCTGTTACATCCTTATCAGTTGTACGCGATATAACAGTATTAGAACTGGAGTCCAAGTTAAATACCGAGTTACACAGAAGAGATGTTGTTATTGACGAAATAGAACGAAGTGGTGTTGGAACTATATCATTATATAAGGAAAATAAAACTTATTCATTGGCAGAACAGTGTTTGGAAGAAGACGATATAATTCACTATCTTTATAAATAGCGTGATCCGTGTAATAATTCTCTAAAATAGATGAACGTAGAAATTCAATGTATACTGTACCCCACCCCTCAAACTCAACTTATATATATTATTTTAAAATGGCGCACGCGCGCATTGTATTTCAATACGTTCATATTGAAAGTATGAATATAGCATGTTTTCATATATTTTTTATTATTCTTATTCATGGCTATTGTTTCTTGTATTGGTTATAGACCTTCTTTGGGTAAGCTTACTCTTCCGGACACCTGTTACCACTGTTTGTTGTGTATCTTGTACACGATGAACAGTCCATTTGCTGATTACACAATTTTTCCTATTACGTTTTTTAGGACTTCGAATTTTGTCTAATGGTTTGGATTGTTCGTACTTTGTTTTTATTTTATATTTACTTTTTAACACAATTATTGTTTTGAATAGACTGCTCCTTAATATGTAATCATTTATTGTTTTGAATAGACAGTCCATAAAATGTTTCACTTATTGTTTTGAATAGCTCGCTCCATACTATGTAATCATTTACTGTTTTGAATAGGCTGTCCATAGACTGCTGAATAGGCTGTCCATAATATGTGATCATTTATTGTTTTGAATAGACTGTCCATAACATGCAATTATTTATTGATTTGAATAGACTGATCCATAATATGTAATCATTTATTGTTTTGAATAAACTGCCAATAAAATGTGATCATTTATTGTTTTAATAGACTGTTCCACCTCGGTGGAAGCGGAAAAAAATAAATAAAGGTATTTCACACATACAAGATATTTACCACACGATATTGAGGCAATCAACACGGCAAACTATCACTCGGCAATCCTTGACAGATTCCGGAATCCTACATCTAGTCTCGGCTGTATGACATTAGCCCATTTCCGTTCAGTTCTGTTCAACGTATCATATGTACACTATACCCTGCCGTTCAGAGTTCTCAGCAGATTATTGGTTTTTACCGGCATTTACTTCGTTTCTAAGTCTTGATAAAAACCAGGGTGGTTTTTACAGGCCAACCCTGCTCCGTGTATATATATATAGAGTCAACCCTTTCATTTAATCAAAGGTGATAAGAAATAAAATCATTGATTGATAATTTTTTTGTTTATTTATTTTTTTTCAACGAAGATCAATATGTATACATGACAACTTGCATAATATGAAATATTTAAAAATATAAATGACATATAACAGATATATCATAAATGACAGATATATGATAAATGGCATATATATATCTGATATATATTGTCATATACTCCTTTACTAAACCTACTTATTCATATTATTATTAAGGAATAGTGGTCTGAAGCCTTCTTGAGTTCTTTTGTGTTAATAGAGTTACTTCCCTTTATTAATAAAAGGCTTTGATCCTAGATGGAATTCTGGGATGGAGTGAAATGAAAGATGGCTGTTTTTAATTAGCCCTTCTGATTGTCATAAACAATCCAGGCCATCTTGTGGCCAATACACCCCAATACCACATGGTGGAGATGCAAAACTCCCATTTCTAGTATGTAGAATCTGAAAAACTAGTTTTCAAGTGATATTTCTGGTTTGTTGTTGAAAACTGACTTGTGATGTGAGGAGCACATGTTTTTTGAGATTTGGACTCTAATTTGTGGAGCACATTCTCCCACCAGTCAACAGATTTTGGGAAACTGCTTTACTCTGAGAAGTACAAATACACCAGAAGTTGCCCTAGTGAGGCCTGATAAACTCTATTTGTGTGAAATTAGTCATTCAACAGATGTTTGGAATTGGAACCTTTAATCAGAGACTTAACCTTGTGAGCCTGTGTAGTGAGCCCTGATGCTGATATTATTATAAACTCTAATAATTGTGTGAAATTAAAGCCAGCTTATGCAGTATTCATATTCAGTCATCATTGAATAGTACTGACACTTACAGTAGCCTACACTGTGTTAAACTTTTAAAGGCTTGTTTCGACATGAGTTTATCAATTTTTCCAAGTTAAAGTGTGGATGCCTAGAAGTAGAACTCTTCATTAGCCTTGATCCTATTCATTCTTTAATCTCAGTCAATAGTGACATAATTAATGTAGCCTACAGAGTCTGCAGTACAGACTGAGACACAGTGTTGTACAGTGAAAATCTTTCAAATCAAGTTTGCTGTTTGTGACTTGTGTTGTAGCCTACAGGTGACACTTTTTCAACTCAAGTTTGCTGTCTTGTGAAGTTTCAATGAAGCTTGATTTATAAATTAATGACTTTTATCATAAAACAGACAATTATTTTTTTCTCTTGAAATAAATTTGTGAAAGAAGGCTTTAGAAATCTATTTATTTTGGCCTATAAGTAAATTCCAATTTACAACTTTCGAATTAATTTGGCAATATCTGAGTCAATTTATAAACGTTTTCTGATACCATTATTTGTGTGAATTATGCTGAATGGTTGTGTGAATGTGTTATTGTTTCATGACCTTAAATATTTGGAAAATTTGTTTTGCTATTAATAAGTATTACATGTATTAGTATTACATCATCTTAAATAGTTAGATAATTTGTTTTGCTCATTGATGTTTTCCATGTTTACAAGATGCATTATTTTTTTTAGTCATTGTTTGAGCTTGTGACCATTATGATTTGTGTTAATCATAATAATTTTGATAATTAGAATTTGCTCATACTGTGGTGGAACGAATTAATCAGGGTCAGTCATATTCAATGTTTAGACAAAATTGTAAACATTTTTTAACTATCTTGCTCATTTTGCATACAATTATGGCTAACCGACGTAACGAGGTCGTTGAACACAAGAGACCTCTGTCATTCGATAGATTTGATGGGTCCGTATTAAATAGGGATCTGGCCACAGCCCATTTTTTATCTTTCGAAGATTATCTTGAGTACTCCGATGAGGTGATGAATCCTCAGACAGTTATTGCTATCAATAAGATGATAAATCTTTTTAAACAGTCTTTAAAAGGAACCGCAAGATTGTGGATAGAGGACAAAATATTCACAAGTCGGGAAGATTTACGCACACAATTTATAAATAGATTTTCCGAAAATAAATCTTCATTTGGTTTGCATCAAAACTATTCATCATTCACCTATGACACTGCTATCACTCCTGCAGAAAATGTAGAGCGCTTGGAAAAATTAGCTACTCAACTTGGAGTAGGTCGCACCCAACTTAAACATAAATTTATTTCAATCCTGCCTACGAACTGTCAACAAGTTGTTGCCATGTCAATGAATGACACAAATAATTTGAATGACATTACAACTAAAGTTCAGTGTTTCTTTGACATAAATAACCCTGACAAAATAGTAAATCCTAGTAAGGAGGTGTCTTTCTATACATCTGACACAGATGATCTTTCTTCATTACGAAAAGAACTAGATGACCTTAAGTTGCATGTAGCATCTGATGATCATGCAAGACACAGATCAAATCATCCAAATTATAGTCATTCTTCTTGTGCTCGGGAGCAATCACTTTCACCCAGACGACGCCCTTATTCACCTCGTCCCAAATCACATACCAATAACCCTGAAGTTAGATCAAGACGTGATTATTCGTTTTCACCTAGTCAATATAGGTCAAGACATGATTATTATCGTTCACCTAGTCAATATAGATCAAGACGTGATTATTCTCGTTCGCCTAGTCAACATGGATATTCCTCAAACACAAATAACAATTCTAAATATGTCTATAATTCTAGTCAGTCAACTAACAGACCTATATTTTGTGACTACTGCTTGAAACCCAATCATACATGGAGATCGTGTTTTCTGCGTCAGAAACACCTTTCTGCTAAAAGTCAACAACAGGATTTTCAATAGAGGGAATTTATTCTACTGCTCGGAATGAATTCCCTAAATCTAATGAAACCAAACCTATTCATTCTACTTCAGGTAAACAGAATCATTCTAGTTCTGTTTCTATTCAACTTTCAAAACGAAATTATTGCAAAGGAGAGTTTTCAGATGGTCATTCAGCTTTATTATTAATTGATAGTGGTGCATCGAGGTCAATCATTTCGTCTTTACTTATACAATCTTCACCCTATTTAAGTGGTTTGCCTGTACATTTGTTATCCAATCCGCTTAGTTTTAGACTTGGTAATGGCAATCTACTATTGTGTAAATATTCTATTACCTTTGATGTGCTTATTCAAAATGTAAAGTTTACCCTTCAAGCTTTTATTGCTGCTGATTTAATCGGAATTGATATAATCATTGGTCAAGAAACTTTAGCTGATTTGAATGGAAGTCTTAGTTTTCGTGATAATGTATTTCATTGTAAAGCTACAACCATTCCTTTTTTAACCGCTCATAGTGTATTTGTCAGACCTAAACATTGTCGATACATCACTGTTCATGGTAAAGTCCCTCCTTTGTTTAGGAATCGTGAAGTTGTCATGTATTGTGGCAGCCATATTTCTGATTTGTGTCCTTCAACAATTTTGGTTAAGCTTGAAAGAAATAAAGCCATAATACCAATTCATAACACAAGTTCTAAAACTTTGCATATCAGACCTACTCGACCGATTTCATTTATATCCCTTCAAGATATTGTAAGTTATGATAATATTAACTTTTCTTCTGAGTTTGATCAAAATAATGTTACATCATCAAGTAATATTAAGTCTGTTTTCAAGTCACAAATTGATTTGTCCAAAAGTCTACTCGATCTTTCTGAAAAAGACAAATTCTACGATATGTTATGCAAAAATCGGGAAGCTTTCAGTCTTCATGGTGAAATTGGAAAATGCCCTGACATACAAGTTGATATAGAAGTAAACGACACTCGCCCTTTCTACATTCGCCCTTATCCAAAAACAGAAGTTGAGAAAAAGATTGTGGATCAGGAATTAGAGAAGCTTGTCAAACTAGGAATTTTAGCTGTTGGTCACCAGTCGTATACATCACCAGTTCTAATTCTACCTAAGAAAGGTACTAATGAAAAGCGCGTTGTTGTTGATTTCAGGTATCTTAATTCCAAAATTAAACGTCTTAACCATCCATTTCCCCTATTATCTGACACCTTAAAGAGGATTGGTCATGCTAAGCCTAATGTTATAAGTTGCTTAGATCTAAAGTCAGCATTCTTTTCACTTCCTTTATCACCTCGAGCCCAACAATATACAGGTATTTCATCATATTCTGGAGGCAAACATTTTTACTTTAAACGGTTAACACAAGGCTTGAGTGTATCGCCAGCAGTATTTCAATCTAAAATTGATGAAATATTATCAGTTCCTGGTAGTTATTCATTTTGTATAGCACACCATGACGATATTATCATATTCAGTAAAGACAAGGAAGCTCACAAGAAGCACTTACAGTTAATTTTCAATGCTTTGATTCAAAATGGACTCAAAGTTACACCAAGAAAATGTTCATTTTTCTGTCATGAAGTGGTCTATATGGGTCATAAGATTGTGATTAGTAAAGAGGGTTTAGTCACACTTCAGCCCTTGTCTGATAGATGTCGCTCTATTCAAAATATCCCAAGGCCTACGTCAAGTAAAGATGTAAGAAAATTCATAGGTGCTGTTAACTATGTTTCCAATTTTCTACCATACTTACAGTCAGTTTTACAACCCTTGCATAAAATTTCCAGCAAGAAATCATCATTTAAATGGTCTGCATCACAAGAAGAAGCATTCAATAAGGTTAAGTCACTACTTGTACAACCACCTGTTCTGTACATGCCTAATGATAGTGGTAGGATTACCCTTTATAGTGACACCTCTAGAACAGCTACAGGATCATATCTTACCCAAATTATTGATGGTCAAGAGAGAATTCTTGCATATTATTCAAAACGTCTTCCTAAGGCATGTGAGCGTTATTCAGTTACAGAATTAGAATTATTTGGTCTTCTGATCAATATCGCTAATTTTCAGTATCTACTAAGAGGAGTTGAATTTGATGCATATGTTGATCATGCTGCCATTGTTCATCTATGTAACTCCAAACGTCCGCCTTGTACCAACCGATTACAGAAACTGTTAGTCAAACTTAGTCATTATTCCTTTAAGATTGGTTACAAAAAGGGCACAGAATTAGTTCTAGCTGATTTTCTCTCGCGAAGCCCACTCGAGAGTGATGCGGAGATCGACAGTATTGTCCCTACAGCATTTTCTATTCTTAATCCAGTTACTGAAAGACCTGTAACTCGTCAATGGGCCAAGACACATAATATTGATGTGCCACCAGTTTTCCCTTCTGTCCGGAATCAGACAGTATCACACAACTTGGTTGATACCGTCAATAATCAGCCCTCTAATGTTCAGTGTCAAAGGTCACATAAAATCCTGAAAATTTCCCAATCTCCCAAACGATCTCATGATATCAGGATATCAAATGATAGTTCTAACAAACCATCTTCTACCACACAAGACCCAAGGATTGTGGATAATGCATTTCAACCTGAATCTTCTGACGAAATCGAGATACCAATTGAACTATGTATCCCACCCACACCTGTAGTTCATAATACGGATAATGTTATTCGCACACATTTTCCTAAACAAGCTCAGCTAGATAAACTATTAAAAGTTATCAAGAAGAAGATAATCCGTGATTATAATCTACCTGTAGATAAAAATCAATTACGATTAGAACAAGAAACGTCTCCATTCTTCAAACCTGTATATGATTTTCTCAGTCATGGTATTCTGCCTTCAAATCGTAAAGCAGCAAAATCAGTCAAACATAAAAGTGAAGAATACATTATATGTGATCATATTTTGTTTCGCCTTCTCATACATAATGATAATACATTTTCTCTTCAGCTTGCAATTCCAGAATCATTATGTCAAAATATTATTTCTATATATCACGATAGTTTATTATCTAGTCATCAAGGTATTGTAAGGACATATCTCACAATGCGAAAGTTATTTTATTTCCCTAGTATGTTTTCTACCATCTCATCATATATCACTAGTTGTCATAAATGTCAACAATTTAAAGGGAAAACCGACAATGTTCGGATGTATCATCCACGTATACCAACAGAATATTGTACTTTTGATAAAATATGTTTAGATTTCAAATCTATGCCTGCATCACCAACAGGATTTAAACATATTATGGTAGTCTGTGATGAAATAACTCGTTTTCTTATCTGTATACCCCTCAAAACATTAGATGCAGAGACTATTTGCGAAGCTATTATACAGAAAATTGTATGTATATTTGGTCCGCCATCAGTATTAATAACTGATGCTGCTTCATCGCTTACAGGAAAACTTGTCTCTATTCTTTGTTCTGCATTACAGATTGATCACAAACTTATCAGTGTATCTAATCATGGTAGCCTCATGGTAGAGAGACATATTAAGTCAATATCAGACTTACTTAAGTTCAATTTGAACCAATATGGTACCGACTGGGTTCGATATGTGTCAACTTGCACATATGCATACAATTCTTTTGTCTCCCCACAATTAGGGAACTTCAGTCCATACGAACTTGCCTTTGGTAAGCCACCAAAGAATCTTACTTCCTTATCTTGGAATTTTGATGGAGTTAGTAAATCCTATGAGGAGTATCTAAGTCATTTAAAGCAAAAATTCAATGCTATATCATCTTCTATGCTTGAACTTCAACGTAGACAACAAGAACATCAAAATATAAGCATTTCTCATAGTATAAGTAAAAACCCTATTTATGGACTTGGACAATTCGTCTATGTATTAAAACCATCTTCTTCATCTCTTACTTGTAACTCTAAGAAGATAAAGGCTGAATGGTGTGGTCCCTTAGTGATTCACCAAATCTTGGACAGAACACATTATGTACTTTCCACTTTGGACGGAAAGATATTGCAAGATGTTTATTCTATAAATAGACTTAAACCATGTTTTGTTCGTTCTAATGAGCCAAATAAACGTCTAACTCATATTGATCAATTAAGACAACATCTTGGTAAGACTGTAAATGATAATGTGCATGTAGCTAATGATTTAAGTTATCAATACACCGATGAAAATGGTTTAGTTTTGCCAAACTTTGCTGATCAAAATGTTGTATTTAATAGAGTTACTACACCTTACACTATATCTCAATGTGTGAGTTATCTAAATGATAATAAGAATTTAGCTTCAATATCTAAATTATGTCATTCACAGATGGAAGAACAATTAAATTACCTAGTTGATGTCAATAATAATGATAATGTTTTTCATATCAAGAAAGGTAGAATTAAGTGTGGAAATCTACAATTGTTATTAAATTTGAATGATGATAAACCCCATGAATGTGAATGGGTCAATGTAAATCAATCTCCAGATTTATGTGACATAACTGAGAAATTACTAAGTAATAATAATCTTAGGATTACAGGAAATTTGAGTAAATATTAAAATGTGATTTTAATAATGTTCTCATCGCATGTTCTTGCAAAATTGTTATTAATACAATTCTCTTATTGTGAGTATACCTTGTAATGTATGTATTTTCTATTCTAATTCACATTCATTGTGATGTTCAAAACTATAGTTGATATTGTATTTGAATTTAGGAATAATTAACACGTTTGTTTATAAGATACCTCTGCATAAAGGTTTCAGCAGTACTCAACAATTTAAGAATTTTAAGCGTCATGTAAAATTCCATTGACAACTTTATATTTTAAATGTTAAACTTTCATGTTTTCAAACATGTTATTTCCTTGTAGTGAAGTATGATAGTGTGTGTATGCTATACTTTTGCTTCATGGTATAAGTTAACGTTCGATTTCTGAATTTTAAATCCTTACCGGAGTTTTTGTTTGAGACCGGGGGATGTCATATACTCCTTTACTAAACCTACTTATTCATATTATTATTAAGGAATAGTGGTCTGAAGCCTTCTTGAGTTCTTTTGTGTTAATAGAGTTACTTCCCTTTATTAATAAAAGGCTTTGATCCTAGATGGAATTCTGGGATGGAGTGAAATGAAAGATGGCTGTTTTTAATTAGCCCTTCTGATTGTCATAAACAATCCAGGCCATCTTGTGGCCAATACACCCCAATACCACAATATAATCAGATATTATTATTATTTTTTTACTTCTTTGTTATAAAATAGACATCGGGTCTACATCTTTCAACAGCAATGTTGACATTATGCTTTAAAATATTATGTATATAACAATAAATAATGTGTATATTCCGTTATGTAAAATATTAAATATAATATTATTATTGTATGTAAAGGGTTTTTGGTTTTGGTTCTTTTCTTTGAAATACAATTTTTTCGCGTAGCTTAACTATACTAGACTAAAAAAATTATTTAAAATGATATAAGCGTTATTCTGTATAACATTAAATACTATATATCCCGTTATAAAAAGTACTATTTTTAAAATAATTGAAAAAGTATTTAATGGGATATATTGCGATCCTTTTCCCTGAAATTCCGTCTCAATATCCCTCTAGCCTACAGGAGTCTTGACAATCGTTTTGAAACTTTATATAAAAATATTTGCGGTGGGTATAGCAAATAGAATTCAAATTGTGACTTTTTTGTTCTTTCTTTTACTTTTCGTTTTTTTTATTATTTATCATATTTTGGTTTTATCGAAGCTAAATGTTTTTGTTGAATTCCTAGACACACAAGTCATCTGTTTGAACACAGATTGTGAAGAGTTTCCTTAAGTTTTTAGCCGCTTTCCTTCTCCATCGTCGCAATCTGGATTCTTTAGGTTTAGTTGGTAAGGTAGGAGTTAAATCTAAAACTATAAATACATATAAACATTTAAATATTAATATCAGTAAACAGACGTAGTTAAACATTAAATACCTAAATATAGTTAATGAATGTTGCATTATCATAGCTCAGTGAGCAAAGCGCTGGTTCACTATAGCCATTATTGACTCGACACAAATTAGGTCATTTCGGGAGTAACATGGTTCAATTTTATTTCAATAATTCGCTAGCGCGTAGGGGTCTTTAGCAGTGGGAGGAAACTGGAGTACCCGGAGAAAAGCCCCCGAGGTTGGACAGGCAAGCCTACTCCTTGTCATGTGCTAGCAGAGAATCGAAGCCACGCTACTTGACACAATGACAGGCCTTCTGATTCGTTAAGCATTCAGCCTCCCGACAGCCTAAGATAAAGAATAATAAAATAAGACGATATACCTGTAGTTACAGCCTCTATATCTTTATCTAAAACAGTATTTGTCATATCTGTAAGAGAATAGTTTATATAAATTTTAAAAAAGAACATTTAATATCTGAAATCACAATCATGAATTAAGATAAGAATTCGCCCTATTCAATTGTATAAAATAACTAATTTGAATGTTACAAGTATTTACCAACACTCAAAAGTTCTATTTACCAATAATGAATAATGACATTTACCGAGGTCGTACTAAATTTCAAAAGTTACATTCGCCATACGATTAAACCCCATTGAAATATTCCGCTACTGTAACTTTATTAAAGCAGTGGGGGTAAACTGAGGGACCTGGCGAAACCTTCGAGGTTGGGCATGCGACTTTCCTCCTTGTAACATACACGTTTGGTAGTAACGAAATCCCACCACTTGACTCACAAATCGCAAGAATACCCATGTCCCACCCCACCACCATCCATCCACCCTTTCAACGCAATCTAAAAACGATGTCCGACAATTTAACTAAATAGAGATTATATTTATGGGGGTATACTATGATACATTTCAGACAGCAGGCTATTTGACCAATTCAAGCTGGTATTTTAAAAATAATTAATGGTACCTTCAAAGGGGTCTTCAAGTCTTTTTGGAAGATCATGATCATCATCATCGCTACTAAACAATAGTTCATCATCAGTAGATATTACATCACTATCATCAGTAGATAATACACAACCATCTTCGCCACTGCTTAAATCGGGGTTGCCAGTAGATACAACAGTTACTACAGGTTCTATTGGATATTTACCATGTTCTATATCAACTTGGTTTAAATCTCTTGGTGAACTGAGATTTTGTATTAATCTATCTAAAGCTATTTTGTTTGTAGAATGTTGATTGTCTATCCCAGAACATCTTGTTCGCATTTGGCAAGCTCCAATTAATAAACTTGTTCTCTCATCAAACGTTAAATTGGCTGAAAAATAGAAAAATGGGAAAGCGTGACTTCCATGAAAATAAAACCACAAATAAACTGATATACTGGTACAATATTTTATTAAATACATTTTGTGTGTCCGTCTGCCTAAGTTTATAGGAAACTTTTGGAAAAGGCCAATAAGGGGGAAAATAGGAATCGATTTGGTGGAATACAGTGATCGATAAATGCTTGTTGATCCTCTTTAATCCGACCAAATTGTTTTCAATATTTTACCATATTCCCGACCCAATGATCATGATTTCTGGGAACAAGAATGATCTGAAATGACCAGTAGTAATCCCGATCCAATCTCCGACCCTGTATATTTGACCGAATGTCAATATTTGAATGTTACTTACATAACCAATTGTTCAGGAAGGTATGAAGATCTTTGTTAATCTTGCCATCCATTTTAAATAGTTATCTAATAAAAGAAAACAGAATTAATTCACAGTTCATGAAACATGAAGATAGGCCTACATCTTGTGGAAACCCCAGGTTCTCTGTTTATACCTTGATAAGTGATTTAAATATAGATTACGTTTTGATCAGAAATATTTTAAATAGTTTAAAATTGTAAAATCATGTAATACATACCCTTTTCTCGCTTATACAAAGTAAATACTGGTAAATAATTTCGTTGAAAGTCTTTTGAATGTGCGGTTTCAATGAAGATTCCAGCTCAAATGGTGATATTCTATTATGACGTCATAATAATTTGACGCTACCTTAAAGCTTTGACGTTGTTCCATTATCCATAGTGTAGGTAGAGTCGCGGTTCGTGTTGTCAATAGTAGCCTTGCTTTTATCACATAATTTCTGATATTTTGACATTAATCGTCCATGGACTTTACAACTGTATTTTTTCACTATGCTGAATCTTTCAGGTTATATGATAACATGAATACTGTTCGGTTGGCAAACGACCCTTTTTATACACCACATTTCAGTGTTAGTTTGGTATGACAGGTAGAGTTGCGGTTCCAGTTGTTCATAGTTGCCTTGTTCAGCTCTGAACGTAGGTCTCATTACACTCACCCTGTACGTTCAGGGGCCGTGCTATTGAATCCTTGGTGAAAAGGTTTGGCTTCCCAGTCAGTTTTACTTGGCAACCGTTTCCTGCTAAACGGTCGTGTTCCAGTCCATGTGAACGCCGACTGAACGCCTGACCACTGAACATCTTAGTGAGAAAATAAGATCTTGCTAACCTCACTAGAAAAGCACAGGCACTTGAAGGGATTAAAATAAAACTTCTTACTACTGATCGACTATATATAGATACAAAGTATTACAGACGACATCTTTGTTATGACTGGTTTACGATATATCGTCTGTTATTATCTCACAATACTCACTAGTTCTAAGACTTTCCATCGTTTCAATTGCCAACGAGACTTTATATGATCATCATACACCCTCCAATGTAATTAAATTGGTCCTTTTACAGCGTTATTAATAACAAATCAAACTTAAAAAGCTATCACTTGTCGATATATAACTTCGCCAGCCCGGAAGTAGCCCGAAATAAGGTCATATATAGTCCATAAGACTTTTAATTCACATTCAAATTAAATGTAAACAAAAAAGCGAGGCCGCCGTTGAGCGAGGCTTGATCATCCAGTTCCTTACAATTTTTTTTTTTGTTTACATTTAATTTGAATGTGAATTAAAAGTCTTATGGACTATAGAATCTGACCCCAAAGGCTTATACTTAACATAATCTGTATCAGATAAATAGGCTACAAGGTATTGTCTTTGACAAGTTGATGACAGGATTCTCTTTAACAAAACTGTATTGTCTGTGGAGGTCACATTCCTAAATTTGAAGAAAACTGGCTGATTTGCACCCAGTCCTGCGACTGATTACAGCAGCAGAGTATCTAATATTGGCAGCGATACCCTTCCATACACCTTTTGTTTGCGATTATAAACAGGACTGTTCAGTGATATAACCATTGAAAGACATATATGTAAGTGTGATTATGTGATTTGAAAAAGTGAGGAAGAGATTTACGTCGGCCTCGAGTATTACAACCCCCAAAAAGTAAAAAATAAAATTTAAATAGTCTACTATATGGAGTCATTCATTCATATCCATTAATATATTTACATGTATTTTTTTTTAACTTAAATAGAAAGTTTATACTTTTCTATTACATGGAGACATTGGTTGATATGATCGATTATTTCAGTATAGAAAATCGATATAATCTAGTGTATGGGGTCATTCATTGATATGATTATATTATAATTATAAATTAAACTTTATTTTTCTGTAAAATTATTTATTCCACATGTACCAGAAAGCTTATACTACCATATATACATTAATATGATGTGATTGGATTTTTCATAAGTAATATGAAATAAAATATAATAAAATGGGGTTTTACTGTTTTGCTCCTAAACTGAGCTAATGAAGACGGGCATACGTCATACAGTGTGCTATGAGGGAAATATTGCCCGGGCAGCGGCGCTACGGTTTACTCTTATATCGAATTCCAACTGTCAAGGGATCTTTTACGTGCAAACAAATTAGTCAGATTATCAATGTCACTTGGTCTATTTGTGAAAATTTCAGAAGCAAATGATTTTAAATCTATGTTTTTAACACTTCTACATTAGGCCTACAACGGTTTTGAAAGCATTTGGTGCTTTCAGGAAATCTAAAGACAGAATTATCCAGTAGTGGTCAGAAATTTGAAGATCCACAACTTCTAAAGTTTTTATGACATTCTCTGACTGGCGACCGATAATCCGATCCAAAATGTGACCAGATTTCTGAGTAGCACAAAACACATTTTGGTGTAGGTTGTTGCTATGCAATAGACTGATTATCCATTTTACGTCATATTTTCCAGGGCAGTGAAAATGGAAATTGAAATCGCCAGTTGTAGGTAATTTTCCTTTCTGAATTCTGATATTTTTAATGTAGTGTGTAAATTCCCCACGAAATATAGAAACTGTAAACTGATTTTCTTTTGAAGGGGGTGGTCTGTAGATGAAATTTATTTTCAGAGTAGAATTTCCAAGGGTAATTTCGCAGAAATTGGAAAGACGCCCGCGACACTCTTTGATGGGTTAAAAACGGATTAAAAGCGTAAATGAGACAGGGACCAGTCATTATTAATATAGTTCATTTAAATTGATTTTTATCAGAATTTAACTCACCCAATAAAATGAAAATGTTTCCCCTAAAACTCGGCGATTCGGCAATATGGGAATGAACCACCCGATCTGACCAACTGATTTTTACTCGTACGGACACCTGCTACCTACAATTTTTTTTTTTTTTTTTTTTGGGGGGGGGAGGGGGGTTCAGGGTTCAAACCTTTTGTAACTGATGACCATATTATTTTGTCATTAGCTCCTGAACTATATGTGTTGCTGGTTTTAAGTATAAACTGAATAAGAATTTATTAGAATTTTTGGACTATGTTAGACACATTATGCCTGCAAAAAGTTAAAATTATGTGTTAAAGGTTGTTAAAGTTTGTTATAAATTTAAAAACAAAGAAATTCTTCCAAAATTATCTGCTTAATTAGTTTTATCCTTCAGGCGATAGTCGGCGATATGGGAATAAACCAATTAAGGAATAAACATTCGGAATGTTTTAAGAGTGTTGTCGATAATTAGCGAGTCGTTTTTACGGAAGGCCTCATTTTGCGACTTTGAGTGAAGATAACTGAATTAATTTTAATCAGAATGGTATGAGCATTCAGTAAAGCGGATATCGTAACCATTGGCTACATGTGCCGAAAATTTTCCTTGTCCATCTTATGTGCCCTTTAATAAATAAATAAACAAAACTAGGAATTCTAATAAAATAACTAAAATTTTACGGAATGACAGTGAACTTGAAGAATAAATGCACAACATTTGTTGCAGTTATTGTTTATTACAGATTTAACGTCCAATACAATAAATATAATATTATGGACAAAATTTGAAACAATTTAGATTATATATGTTATCTCCAATAATATTTGTCAAAACCCCATAATTACCACAAATAAGCTTACTTGTCAAAATCCAAAAAATGTACTCTTAGTTTATTTTTTTATTTGATGTTAAAGAAAACAAACTATAATATGTAACGAATAATCAACAATAATCAGTACCTTGAAGCGAGAATTCAATATTTTTAAGTTACATTTTTAAAATGTATTAAAATAAAGCCTTAAAATCGATGGTATCTATAAACAGTCTTTCCTTGTAAAAGAATAATCCTATTAATACTATAATTCACTATTGCCAGTTGAGAAATTGGCAAAAATATCATTTTGAACTTCAAATTCAAACGATTGAAGATAGCTATTCCATGGCGGAATAGAAAAACAAGGGAAGTAATTGTGTTATTATTTCCGATGTGAATGATTTTTAGATGTGGGAAATAATGCCTATAATCGTATAATAGTGGGCTGACAACCTATTGAGCTAAAGACATAGATATTATTATGTTTTGACTTACTTAGAAAATTTGAAATTCTCGCTTTAATTTCGTTACTTAATCACTGGAACAGTTCATTGCTGATTAGTTTGGGGGGGGGGGGGATTTTAAAGGGTAATAAAATTTGTAGTCGAAATAGGGTGTAGTCGAAATGGGAGTGAACTTTTTAAGTATTCAAAAGAGTTGAGGTGTAATGACTATAAAGTTAGGCCATAATTCTCGACTCAAAACCACAAAACAGAGGACAGAACACTACTAATCACAAAGGCGAAAACAAAGTGCAAACCATATCGGCCGGTATATGCCAGTTGAATGACATGACGTAAAAGGAAATTATGGACTTGTACTTTGGTACATCCAATAAATATTCAAGATCACTCACAGTGCCCACCCTTTGTAAATTCGAATGTGATTACCTCCCCGTCTTCTGGGACATAAGAACTGACACCTAAAATAAAAACAGTTGTCTTATTAAAGTGCACCCTTTTAATTATTACATGTACTTTTAATTTTTTAATTTTTTATGAAATCTGAAAACCTACAGAACAATGGCTGCTTAAAGAGGCCTTCGCGCAGGCACCACTACAACTCGAAAATTGCTTGCTATTTCTTCAATTTTTAATTTAAATGGTTAAAACTTAACGACCTACCTGGAATGGTCACCCCGTTACTTTCTATCGCACGTTTACCAATTTCAGATCAAGATATGTAACCTTTCTCTCTTGAAAAATCCTTGTTTATTTACTTCGCGGTATTGAAGTCTGCCATGCTTGACCTAATTATTTGGGATAAACCAAATCGAACAGGGGTGTGGGTATGGCTTTGAGTCATTTCGTCCTATCTGAATGTTTAGATAGTTGTTTCGACCTAGTAGAATATAGCTAGCTTAAAAGAGCTATTTAAGGGAAGTAATATAAATTTGCTATTTGGTTTCAGACCACAGTTTTTTGTTCCACTGCCTTAGATATTAAATTTGCTAATACGGTATTATTTTAGATATTCTAGTCTATTTCTTTTTTGATTTTTTTTTTTTTTTGTATTTTGTGAAATGCCCCTAAGCAAATGATACTTTGACAGAAAACGGAAAGGGGTAGTAGCCACACAAGGTCAACTTCTGTTAGATCAAAGGCACGTCATTGCGTTTTTATGTTCAGACCACGAGTTATTTTTTTTACATTTAATTTATTCATATTGATTAACCCTGAACTTCATTAAATTTCTGCAAGTCTACCTTTTAAACAAGAAAGCAGAAATAAACTGTTTTATAGAAATCATTTATTTACACAAATTCACAGAAAATGCTCCAACTATATACATCACTGAAGTTGTCTGGCCTACATTCACGCTATCTATTATACAATTTACGTACACAGTCTACACATTTCACAACACTCGCGCTATCAATCTCCCTGTCAGTACATTTCGCATTCATCCACCTTTCACACAAATCAGAGCCCACCCAATCAACAATCGCATCCGACTCACTTCCCGGTGGGTTCTCAAAACACATACACTACAAACACGTCTATATTATCAGCACTCAAATCTTCATTCGCAACACCACCGGCATCCATAATCTCAGCAACATTTTCACTCTCACTCTCTCCACTGACATTCTGTTCACTCTCATACTCGAACTCACTGTGACTTCCGAATGAAATGACAACTGGTGGTACTTCTTCATTTAATCTCCCCGCTTCCCATCCAATGGGTTATATTTTTTACGATTAGTTTTTTTTTATCTATTCAACGACAAAATCTGAAACAAACCGTGTGCGCCATTCGAACGGGAAAATAAATAAAAATGGATACCGATAATCGATACTAGTCCATAAAATTATAAGATATCGTAAAATATTTACACTTCATCCGTAAGGTTACCATGCTATATTTTAGAAGACATGCACTTCTGTGAATATTTCAAAGGAATATTAAAATACCGGAAACCAAATAAAACAAACCAAAACACACGCACACACAAATTGTTGACATTGTAACAATAAATGTATTTATTTTGCATGAAACGTTTTGAAAAAAGCTCTGAAAATAATCGAAAATAAGTATTACTGCCGCAAAATGACGGTGCGAAACCTCCCGCCCAAAGTTTTATTAACCGAATGCACCCGATTTGTGGAATACATTCTACCCCTACATGATGCACGAGTGACACAATTTACACATGCGCAGAGTCAATGTTGATGTTCTGTGAAATTGAATGTTTCGAAAAATGTGAAATTTACAAGAGAGTAGATGATCTTATCGAACTTATTGGCGTTAAGGTTCAACGAAGAAAGTAATGGGGTGACCATTCCTGGTAGGTCGTTAAGTTTTAACCATTTTAATTTAAAACTGAAGAAATAGCAAGCAATTTTCGAGTTGTAGTGTTGCCTGGAACAGACAGTAGATGATTTCATCAGTGGATAAAATGAAGTATTAGAAGACTAAATCTAACTTTGTTTTTTTTTACCTAATTTTAGCATTTGACCATCAGTACCCAATATTTTCCACCAAGTTCTATCTGGTTCCCAAATTCCAGCTAAACCATTGATACTTCCGATGGAATATCCCAATGGAGAAGGAAAATAGGTAGCGTTGAATCTGAAGATAAAAAAAAGATGGGTAGCTAGGCAAATAAACATACAACAACAATCCACAAAGGTAATAGCATTTATTCTATTATAGGTAGTGGGGACATTTGATAGTCACTAAAGCTCATGCCCCGACTTCACAAAGCATTCTTCGACTTAAGTTAAGAATTTACTTAAAATTATTCGCATTATCAGGGGCGGATCCAGGATTTTTGAGTGGAAAAAATGCCCATAAGGACTAATTTCATACCAGTACTGTAAATTACGATTTCCAACCATAACTATTTTGTCCTTCTTTGCTGCGAGAATATAATTATGGAGCTAAAAATTGTTCACCACCCCAAAAAATAGAGGGGCGTGCGCCGGGTGCGCCCCCCTCTGGATCCGCGCCTGATTATTTTAAAATAACTAAACTAAAGCCCTTCATAAAACTGTTATTGTTTAATGTATCAATTACATCAATAAGATGTGCAAAGGTTTGTGTTTCTGGATCAAATATATTTCTCTTAATCAGTGATTGAAAGTTTAGTAAATTCTCAACTTAAGTTTCTTCAGTCCGATGCAACGGGTTGGCTCGGTACTCGGTTTGACTCGGATTCAGACGGTAATGAAACCTTATCGATTAAAATTATGTAATCCTCTGTTAAGAGTGTTTTTCAACAACGACAAATGAGTATTATTTCAAACCTTTGACTTGGTTTATATTATCATATTTGCGGTACATGTATTTCGTTCACTCTTACTGCATGGGTCCTAGTAGTTCAGCTCAATCTGAACGTCGGTCTCACTACACTCAGCCTGTACAGGCCGAGTGTAATGAGAACTACGTTCAGAGCTGAACTAAAGTCCTAGCACCAATTAGTAAAAACTATTTTTAAGTGTGAAACGTCTGACTCTTTCCCTTTAATTTCAGTGTAGGAACAATAAGTAGCTGGTTTTGAATGGAAACATTTTAAATTCTGCCTTGATCGAAATTTGTATCCCAGGCCATTCTACGGCTTGTACACATATACACAAGGGTTAGCACGTCCGTGCTGTATCATAAAGCCTGTCATTGAGTCAACTGGCGTGGTTTCGAATCCCCAGTTGTACGTGACAAGGAGTAGGGTCGCCTGTCCAATCTCGCGGGTTTTCTCCGGGTCGTCCTGTCTCCCCCCCACTGCTAAAGACCCCTACGCGCAAGCGAATTATTGAAATAAAATTAAAATCATGTATTAGTCCCGAAATGACCTAGTTTGTGTCTAGTGGACGTTAAACCCCATTTCTCCTCTCTCTCTCTCTCATATACACAAGGTGGAACAATTAAAGATTGATATTTTACTTGAAAAGTGGACTTTGATCAGCTGCCGATTCAAGGTATCTGATGAGTGGAGACCCTCGAGGTTTTCTGATTGTTTGTCTGGACGTGAAGCATTTTTGTATCTCACTTCGAGCGATCAGAGTAACTTCGATTAATCCTGGACAATCATTGCTGAAATTGAAGAAGTCAATAATTGGCTTAGATTATAAGACGTGAAATACATCACCGGTCTTATTAATTAATCTGGCACTGATATAGTGAAGCAAAAGATATTAATCCTTTGACGATCAACTATTATCATGGAGTACCTGGTCTTTTCCCTTTAAAAACGATAAACCTTTCTGTACATTCAAACTTTTATTACATTAAAATATCTAACAATAACAATGCATATTTACAATTTATTTCAACAATACTATATGCCGAAAAACATCTTTTTTATATTGAATACCGAAAAACAGCGGAAAAACACTAAATACCGGAAATAATTAATGCGCAACACTGAAAATTCCAAAGAATTACTTGATGGTTTACAATCTACATCACTTGCTTCAGTCTCATCTATACTTTTCTACTTTGTACACGAAATTTCCCAATAGTAAATTTAAAGTTCGGTTAAAAGACATTATTCACAGTGTCTTTTCATCCAAATCAGGAACTACAAGATATCAATATTTAGTTGTTAATTACAATTCCACATATTTTGTCAAGAACCATAGTGATTCCAAAAATAAATTCACCACCAACAAGATAATTCAGATGTTGGATTTTTTATTGATAATATCTTCGTTGAATTTGGTGGGGAAATATATCAGCAAGTGGTAGGTATCCCCATGGGCACCAACTGTGCGTGCACCTTTGCTTGCTGATTTATTTCTCTATTCGTACGAAGCCGATTACATACAGGCACTCGTAAAAACTAATAAACGATTAGTCAGACATTTTAATTTTACTTATCGATATATCGATGACGTTCTATCACTGAATAATCCCAAATTTAGTGATTACGTAGAATTCATATATCCTGATGAGCTCGAAATTAAAAACACTACTTACAGTGACAATCACGCTTCCTACTTGGATCTGCGTCTCGATTTTTACAATTGCCATAAACTTAGTGTTAAATTGTACGATAAACGTGACGACTTTGACTTTCCTATCGTTAACTTCCCATTTATTAGTCGTACCATTCCAATATCACCAGCTTATGGAGTGTTTGTGTCTCAGCTAATTCATTACGCGAGAGCTTGTTCCTTTTATTCTGATTTTTTAAGTAGATCGAGGCATTTGTCATCTAGGCTTCAACTACAAGGATACTTGCGCATTAAACTCATTAAAACCTTTAAAAGGTTTTATGGCCGTCACATTGGCTTGATTGGTAAATATAACATGTCTCTCTCGGCTATTATTCAAGATATATTTAATTGACTCGTATATTATCTCCCTAATTATGTCCGTCTACTACATTTTCAACACTTTTTATCATGTGCATTTTGCATACCGATAGTCCATTGGCCAATCATGCTATTTTACTAAGATTTCGTCTAATAGTTTGGATGCAGCTATGGCGGGTGTGGCGCCAGGCAGGGTAAGCTTACTCTTCCGGACACCTGTTACCACTGTTTGTCGTGTATTTTGTACACGATGAACAGTCCATTTGCTGATTACACTATTTTGCCTCGACCGTTGTTTTAGGATTCGAATTTTGACTAATGGTTTGGATTGTTCGTACTTGGTTTTATTTTATTTGTTTGTTGGAAACATGACGATCTTCAGACAAATGGAAATACGAAATTTAATTATAAAGGTACAACTCCCCCCCCCCCTAAACAAAGTACAGCACATGTATACTCGGATCGGAACTGCATTTTATACACACAGAAGAATAGTCTATGTAATTAATTACCATTTTTTAATATACGTATCTGTTCGTCCACAATTTTGACGAAACTTGAAATACCATATAGGTCTATCCCCCAAAGATTTCGGTTCCTTTCTATATTGGCATGTATCGGACCCAAGCTTCTTGGATTGTGGTCCCTCTTGAACGAAAAATCACGCTTTTAGATTGTGGACACTCTAGAGGTCACAATTTTTATCCGATCGTGACGAAACTTGAAATACATGCTTATAACCCACAGCCCTGGGATCCTGTCGATATTCGCGCACATCAAATTGTAACTTCCTGAATTATGGCCCCTAGTTATACGAAAACCGTTTCAATATATCACGGTTACACTCTAATGGTGGTTGAGTCCGAATTTCGTGAAAATCGGACCAAAACTGACTTACAAAATGACCGCCAATCGTACGCAAATAGTGGATTTAGATGAAACTTGAAATACATGTTTATAATCCAAAGATCTTGGTTCATTGTGATATTCGCGCATATCGGATCGCAACGTCCTGAATTATGGCTCTTGATTTTACGAAAAATCGCGTTTTTAGCTTGTGCATGTGGTCGATCTAGAGGTAATAATCTTTATCCGATTGAAAAAATCATTTGAATAAATCACTGCTACACCCTAATGATTGTTGAGTATATCGCCGTTACACCCTAATGGTGGTTGAGTTCAAATTTTGTAAAAGTGGGACCGAAACTGCCGGACAAAATGGCTGCTCCTTGTACGCAAATAATGTAAAAGTATGTAATACTTGTCCTCAAGATCGAGGTTCCTTTCGGTATTTGCGCATATCAGACCGTAACTCTCTGGATTATGGCCCCTGATTGTACGAAAAATCGCGTTTTTAGCTTGTGGACCCCTAGAGGTCACAATGTGTATCCTATTTTAAAAACCTTTTACATATATCACCGTTTGTTTCACCATATTGAACTTTGAGTTCGATTTTCGTAAAAATCGGAAAGAAACTGCCCGACAAAATGACGCCCCGTGTAGGCTACGCAAATAGTGTAAAAGCATGTAATACCAAACTTGTGTACCCTCTAGAAGTCACAAGTTTTATCTTATTTTGACGAAACTTAAAATATGTTTATATCCTACAGATCTAGGTACCTGTGAATATTCACGCATATCGGACCCAACCTTCCTGGATTATGGCCCCTGATTGTACGCAAAATTGCTTTATTGGGGCTTGTTCTCTGCCATCTGTTACAAAATGTGGGTGTATCTTGGATAGCAACCGTTTGTTTACACAAAATTTGGCTTAAGAATTGACTAACCTATCCTTCCTGCTTGATGACGGCATTTCATAACTATTACATAACAGTGGAAATGTGCTTGACGATAATAATTGAATTTATCATTGTTGTTTATTTGAGTAGGTCTAGACTACATTCGACATAATAATGCACCTATTGTTGTCAGTGGCGTTTTAAGGTTTATCATGGCGGAGGCTATACTATTTTGAAGGCCCTCTTTCGCGGGGGTTGAGTGGGGGGGTGTGTCTTGATTGAGGATTTTCATACCAGTGCAATGCAATGCATTCTCATTCAGTAGTGGATTCGACAGTAACGATTGACTCGGACACGGGGGCCCTTTCCCTTGGAAAGAGGGGCCCTTTTGTCTGACAAGGGGCCCTTTTGTCTGCCTTTAGGGCCCTCCCTAACTAGGGTACATTTCATTTTTCTCATCGGTTTTAGCATTTTTCTCCTGTTTTATTTGTTCCACCTTTTTTGATTTTTTTCGCGAGGAGGCTGGCGCCCCCAGCGCCTCATATAACATAGTTTGAGTTAACAGAAATAAAACATGATCTGGATTCAACATTTTATTCTAGCATACTAGATATACTATAAAGTCGTATCTGGTCAGCCGCCAAAGCTGGTCTGATTTACATGAAAAACCAAAGCCAATTTATACTAAATTCACTTTGATAACACAGGTAATTAATAATATGAAACAAAAGGACTTATGTAAAGACTACATAATTAAATCATTTGTCATTGATAGATTATCTCACTATAAGCATATGGCAGGCTACAGAACAATTGATGTGTGACAGCTAACGCTAGTAAACGTCATTAGTGATCAGCGGATTATCTAACTTGACCATTATACATATGGCAGCATCTGGTTCTTTATTAAATGAACAATGGTGTGGTCTATTAGAGAACAGCGGAGAGTTTATTACACATGCGGTCATAGGATAATTATAATCTTTTACCTATCACTGTCTCTCACACTATGTAACACTCAGCTATAAAACGCCTTTGATTGTTGTTTGTAGACAGAAGAGATCATATATTTTATTTGTTACCTATAAACACAGTCACCAACAATAGTGGATTCTTGGTAAAGTAATAGATATGAAACTAGAGTAAACAATAGTGCATTCTTGGTAAAGTAATAGATATGAAACTAGAGTAGGAAGTATTTTATTTTAAGATTCGTTACATGGGCAAATATATACCCACTTTCAATCCACATTTTGCATCAGGTCTCCTAGCATCATACAACTTCGATTTCTCAGGATCTCACACTATTTTGTTGTGAAACGAGCAAAATGTGTTCCAATGACATATAAGGCATATATGTCTTTAGCTCTGGGAATGTGCCATGTTTGGGGTTGACTTGTAAATGACATGTTAGTTAAAGGAGCTAAATCGCTAATATTTGGTACCTACAAATGTACCCAAACGGGTCGCAACGCATATAATAATGTAATCTGATTGTCTATGAGCGGATTTACACTCATTCTGGCCACTTGTTAGAAATGACTCAGAAACGCACTGTGGTACACGATTTGTGTACCAATGGTAAAATATCTATTTTGTCTTAAATATTAGATAGAAGCCTACCTGTTCATGGTTAGATAACATCAATGTTGATTTGAATTGATAAATAATTCGTGTTTTCAACATGTAAGACTTTGGATGATAATGAGTTAGAGGCTTAACTCCTTTAGGAATATCTTTCATCCCAAGACTGGAAGAATCGTTGAAGAGGACAAAATATTATTGCAGTGTCCAATACTGCCTCCTTTACACGGACAGTGGACGGTACAAACCTCAGCAAATTCATCAGCAACCAACTAGACGCTTTTAAAGTTCAAATAAACGGTGAAGACTCTTCTTTTTTGTTCATTGAACAGTAACATGTAAGTTTTTAAAACATGATTGCTTGGATCTTTCACGGAACCGATGGAGAGAATGTAAACGTAGTTTTTCACGGAAAAATTTGTAGCTCTTTTCTCCAACGTTTTTTGTATTCACACTCATCTTTAACCAGTTAGCCCACGTAACCGAGTGGACTATGGGGGAGTTTCTTAGGGATTTGGTCCACATGATATTGTTTTTCTTTAGAATAACATTGCTAACATCGTACATGTCATTTACAATAGGAGCATGTAGATGCCGACGGTAAATTAAAAAATTGTATTAAGTTTCCTCAAATTATCAAAATACTTACCCTTCAGGTGAAGCTGTGGAGGTACCACGTTCTCCGCGTTGCTGATTAGAACCAGGACCTGCAGATGCATTGTTTTTTGCTTCCATCGTGATTGCGATTAACGACTATTGTGTCGATATATCAGTACTGCTAGGTTGATATAACAGAGAGTGCTGCGAGAGCTGTAATATGATATTGATCTATTCCGTTTATAAATGCGCAATAGCTCCACCTTTTAGCCCTCCCCTTTCTACAGGCCTAGGCCCGTTCACGTCGTTTAAAATAGGATATAAAATTGTCGCAGTGTCGGTATGTGACGTTTTATCGGTAATTTCTCTAGATGAAGGAGTCAGATTTGCAAGCTGTGTCCGTCAACCGAACTCCATGACATATCGTACAATCTGGAACGAAAAGACCGAGATCCCGTGTATACATTGGCATGCATGTAAAAGATCCCTTAGCAGTTGGAATCCGATATAAGAGTGGATCGTATTGCCGCTGCCCGGGCGACATTTCCCCTCAGAGCACACTGTATGGCTTATGCCCGTCTTCATGACCCCAATCGGAGCAGAACAGTAGGACGTTAAACCCCATTTCATTTCATTTTCTCACTAATACGCTCTGGCTTATAAACTTTCAATGAGGAAGTTTTATCATTCGCCATTGTATATAGCCACAGTGATTGAATTAAAGGCTTTACGTAACCCCAATCCGTTTTTAATTTACATTGGAACCTGGTTCAGTCTAGAATAAACTATAAAATTTGTAGTGTTAAACTCCTGTGGTAATCGCCAAAATTATGGACAACACAGAGCACGCCCCCCCCCCGCCCCACCCAACTTACTCTCCACTCACGCTTACATGGCATACGCTGTTGCCGTTCACTCCCTGTTTTTTTTTTGAAATCGAAACTCAAAACCATCCCTATTTACTCTAATTTTTACAGAAATCTTTTTTTACACGTTTTAACATTATGTATATTATTAAGTATTTCCGTTTTTATTTATGCTGTTATTTCTATATTTACTCAAAGTCATATTTGCCCATTTAAAGATACATTATGCAAGATTTAGATAAGGAACTAGCCATTCTTGCTATACTAGTTCGAAAGTAGATAATATAAAATGAATAATTTGAAAATTTCATTCAAATTACTCTATTACAGGCAAAAATATTAGCCTTTGAAGGTTTGACAGACGTGTGCAATAATTTCAACCACGGTACTGGTTGATCAAAGCTACGTCACGGTCCACCATATTTGATTAAATCGAAGGATCGCTGAACCATTCCAATCTGTTTGTTATCGGAGAAATCTGATGCCATCGAGAGATGATTAAGGCCTGGATCAGTTAATTAATGTCTAATTAATACTTTAGAAAACATTTCAGGCCTAAAAAAAGACCTGCAATAGGCAGATTTAGCTCTTGCATAATGCATGTTTAATGTCATAGTTCTGAAAGGTGTTATGTCTTAAAAATTGTCGGACATAGTTTTTGAGATATGAGAGGAAAACCTATGTCAATCTTAATAACGCAATTAGGATATCAATCTATTTAAAATTATTTTTTTGTTGAAGTTACGACCTTGCAGTTCCGAAATTTTGCATAGAGAAGCCCCTCCATATAAGTGGCACTTAACCTTCCGGAACTATGGCATCGCATTATACAATTGTATTTAATTGAAAATCATTTCTATTACATCAACAATATTAATACTGTCCACATTGTGAAAAATCTTTTCGTCACAAGGAACGACATAGGTGTCAAGCAAATGAGGCCAGAGCTATGAACTCATTTGACCAGTTCAAAAGTTATATAAATATCTGGTATGGGGGTCAAAAATGCAAATTTAGCGCCTGCCACATCCATCCTGTGCTGCCTCACAGCTGAAATGTCTTCCTTCTCTCTTGGTTTTACATATTTTAATGTTTAATATATTGTTGTAGAGCTGCTTGTTATTTCATTTATGGCTTATATATGTCTTATATACTTATGCATGGTGCTTGCTATTATGTCTACGTTTGTATACACGGTTTTTATGTCTGTCTATGATGTATATACTGTTTCATGTCTGTCGGTTTAAGAGCTCCTTAGAGCTCGCGTTATCTTGTTATTATGTATATATGCACCGACGTTAAATAAAGATTACTTTACTTTACTTTACTTTACTTTACTTTACTTGTCATAGCTGTAAACAATTCACAGAACCCCGATTGCAATGTGAACTTTGTCATCATTGTTTTAGAGTACTTCTCACGGTGTTTCGTTTGATTATACCTTATGGCACTTAACACTGCTGTAAAGGAAGCAAATTGCTGTTCCAAATTATGACTGGTCAAAAGTTTGATTAACAACCGATAGCTAACTGCGTAACAATATCATAACGCTTTAAACAGTGCTCCAAATTGAACCAAATTATGTTTACATAACGTTACGTCATGACTCACGATTTTATTATGTCCAATTAACTAGTACATACCAAAATATTGCAGAAAACCCAATTACATGACAAACGAGACTATCAAAACGAATACAATGTAAACAATACTGTTTGGAAACGAACAACACTTTCACCGTTTTAAATACCTTACATCACTGTCCACACGAATGGCTGTCATGTTTCTGTATTTGGGAAGAATAGACACACTCCTCAAGTATCAGAAGCCAATCCAGCAATGGACAGAGAGCAATTTCTCGGGCCATTGCTTCAGGAATATGTCCCTCCACACAACGTGTTTACATGTGCGAAATTTAAGGCTTGTTTAAAGTGTTATACAGCAATAAACACATCTGTGACGTGTGCAAATGTCGTGACGCGTACAAATGTCGTGACAATCTGAACGACAGACTCACCCTACCTGCAGAGAAGTGACTCTGACACAGTGAATAGCCATGATATCCATGACGTTATCTAAACGTTACAGGTCATGAGGTCACATCAATAAACAAAATGTCAACAGTTATCAACATACGGCTTTTAGGATTGTATAATCCGTACAGCCATAACCACAGGCACTTGAAGGGATTAAAATAAATTAAAATAAAAGTTCTTACTACTGCTTGTATCTATTCTATATAGTCAAGCAGTAGTAAGAAGTTTTATTTTAATTTATTTTAATCCCTTCAAGTGCCTGTGGCCATAACGTCTTATCGCTTCTTCCAATGATTTTTCACAAAAATAACATCTACAACTCTAGATTTGACGTCGGCATATTGGCACTATTTTGTGCTTCGGTCGTGTCTATTTCAGATATACACAATCAATTCTGTTAATGTTTTTAGCGTGGGGATTGGCTAATAGTTAATTTATTTCAGTTCTAAACAAAAATTAAAAAATTTAACGCAATTTTAAAAAAAATAGCCAAATTCTGGCTGGGATTACTGAGCAAAATGGCCATTCACTGTATACGTGCGAAAAAAAAGCCAGCTACCATTTAATTTTCGTACGTTAGTTACGTACGATGTCGTGATTGTTTATACAACAATAAACACTTCTGACTGACGGCGTACAAATGTCGTGATTGTAAGCAACTATATAAACCTAATCATAGCACTAACCCTATTCCACGGCCTAAGGCCTCAAATGGGAAGACTGCAAAATAATATTCTAAAATCAGGAAGAAGCTTCGGCTCTCCTATATCTAGACTGCAATATCACTTCTGTGGAAGCGGACGTTAAAACCACCAGATCAGATCAATTATACCAACGTTTAACCAAGGAGGTTGAAGGGGAGACAATCAGTTACTTTGTGTTTTTTATTATTTTGACAGGATGCCGGATGAGAATAACATTCACGTATCTGTATTATACATAGATCAAACGAAAGTAGATGTCGATCTTTCGGGTGAAAAAACACAAAAGAAAAAAAAAACAAAACAAAACCCCGTCATTTGTGATTTATAGCCCAGTCCTTTGATGGACTGTTCGTTTTGAGGTATTTTGTAACCCATGCTACACTTCTACTCGAAATCATAGCTCACGAGTCTAAAATTCTTTGTATGACATTACGTGATAATATACACTTTATAGATAATCTGACCCATGTCCATATAAAACTTACAAATTTTAGTAAACTTTCGATCTACCCCTCATGAAGGAGATATTTCCTCTGCATTCCTTAAATCCGAAAACCTAAATATGAAGGAGTCCTCCCAGATTTGAGCTTTTATGAAACGACCTTTCGTCGCCCACCGGACGTTTAAAAGTATTGAAGGTATAGAAAAGGTATAGCGAGCGCCAGGAGGTCAACCATCATTTCAACGCTAAAATGAGCATATCTCGTACTGTCGGGGTGATGTTCATTTATTAAGTTTAGGCTGTTTGAAGTTCAGGGAGCTTTTCATGGAATAGACCTAAATATACCCCCTTTTAAAAGCCGTTACTATCGCTTCGCTGTGCAGTCTTGTCTACAGGTAGAAATCCCCCCCCCCCTTCACGATAGCCGTCGAACCCCAGGGACAGTTTGTAGAACCCCGTCGTCATTCAATTCATGTGTACGATAATCCAACATCTTGAATATATTGAAAATCGCCACATACAGCAAGCCCCAAATGGCGGTGAACAAATCGGATATTAACTTTAGTCTCTAGATCATTGACAAGGTTTTTTTAAAGTGATAAACGTCGTAACACTGGCGGTAATTATCGGAAATCATTGGAAATCAATAGGCGTCTTCGTCTCATGTCCTTAAACACTGTGCATAAATGTAAAGTTAATCGGATATTAATTGATTTACTTTAGCTTCTAGGGCGTCCACAAGCCACGTAGACTATGGACGGGTGGACAGGGGCAACAACAAATATACTAGCACATTTCAATGTCGGCGTACAAAAAAGAGATCTCACATCCCCGTACAATAAAAAACCATGATTGTAGCACAAATCGACCGGTTGAAGGCGACGAACAGGCGTTTTCTATGTATATGGTAATGGGAATTCCGTCACCTCACAAAAACATCCACGTATTTAGACTTCGAATGTAGAACCCCGCCTTTGATGTAACCCTTACACGCACGTGATACTTTCTACCGTGAACATGAAAGAATCCGATACCTAGATTTTACGTCGCTGTAGTCTTTCGTAAATAACAAAGAAAGATACCCTGTAGGTCACCTAGAGATTATTCTGCGAAACTTGTAACTCTGGAAAGTTATGTAGGTTTTGTAAATTATAGCATTTAACGACCGAATAATTTCTATATCCCTGTCTTACCTTATAGATTACGGCAACATTGTCATATATCTGGAACGGCATTGCGTTGGATATCATCATATCTGTCAGATAGAAGTCAACAGATTCTCGTAAACAGCTCTGAATCAATTCCTGTTAAACTTGACTGTGGTGTGCCTCAGGGGTCCGTACTCGGGCCTGTGTTGTTTGTAGTATACACAAAATGCCTTGGTGATGTAATAGACAGTTTCGGAATCACTCACTACTCCTACACTGATGACACCCAATTAATTAGTGAAGCTTATCAGAAGGAAATTGATGAGTCTCTTCACCAGGTGAGAGTAAGCTCAAACTGAACAATGACGAGACGGTGAAACCAACATTCAGTTTTCATCATGTGTGAAGAATCTTGGTGTGCTACTGGATTCCTCGCTAACCATGGAGAAACAGGCCGAACAAATTTGCCGTACGTGCAATTACTGTCTTCGATGTATTGGCAATATTCGACACCTCTTGACAGTTGAGGCCTGGTGCGTTCCTTGATATTCTCGAGGGTCGATTACAGCAACGGTGCTTTGATTGGAATTCCCCAAAACCTGTCCGCAAAACTAAAAAAAAAAATCAAAACACCGCCGCCAGAATAATAACAAGAACACAAATGTATTCTCATATAACACCAATCTTAAAATCACTACATTGGTTACCAATGGAAGCCCGGATAACTTTCAAGATTCTAACATTGGTTTATATGTGTCAACATGATCTTTCCCCATCTTACCTCACAGATCTCATTTACTCATATCAACCAAATCGACCACATCGCTCACAAAATAAGCCCTCATTGGTTGTGCCGCAAACTAAACTGACTGCTGTATATTATTAACTCAGTGTTGCCAATTTTCAATTTGCTGTAGGAAAACTGGAGCTATTTCTAACCTGACAAACTTATAGATCCCATCTAAGTTACATCAGCAATGAAAATAAGGGCATTTTCAGAAATTTTGACTCATTTGAGTAGGCATGAAGGCATTAATTTCTACATCGAAATGGGAGAATCTGGAGATTTGTTGTGAATATTCCCGATTTTTAGACAAAATTAGGTGAAATTACAATATTGTTCACTTTATCTGTGCTGTCTGAGGCTGAATACACCAAAATTGGACATTGAAATATTTTTCGTACTGTTAGAAATTAGATAAAAACTGAAAATTGAGAAATTTGCAGTAAAATCACAATTTTTCTCCAAACATTGATAATTTTTTTTAGTTTTTCTGTAGTCAAAATATTTTATACACATTTTCTGACAATTTAGTCATCATATTTTCAAAACTAAGGCATATCAGTCACAGCCTTGTCATACACAGACAGGCCACAGATTACTAATTATTTCCCTATTGACTTTAATGTTAATTCTCGTCTCTTAGACCGGCTGTAACTTTTTCCCAAATATTCGTTGGGTAGAACGCTTTCTGCCACAGATGGAGCAACATGTGGCAAACTCTTGCCAAAAGCCCTCCTTTTCAACGTCACCAACCTCACAACTCTTGTATCCTTCCGCCTCAAAATCATGAATAATCACCAAAACTTGGCAGAAAATGTATTTTCAAAGCCTTTTCTTCGATTCTACACCAAAAAGTCAACCAAAAGGGAGAGAAAGACTAAAAATAACTTTCATCCTACATTTGACGGCCCATGGTGATCTGTGTCCAGTTAGTGTGGACTGCAAGGGAAGACAACCCTGCCTGGGAGATTGAAATGGACAACGAACACTAATGTTTTCCCCGTTGACTTTAATGTTTATTCTCGTCTCTTAGACCGACTCTAACTTTTCCCCAAATTATCGTTGGGTAGAACTCTTTCTGGTACAGGTGGAGCAATGTGTAGCAAACTCTTGCCCAAAAGCATGAATGAGGTTCACCATTAAAAACATGAGATACACAAGTGTAGACAATTAAATATGCAATTTTCGGCCCTACATTTCAACGCACCAACCTCACAACTCTTGTATCCTTCCGCTTCAAAATCATGAATATTCACCAAAACCTGACAGAAAATGTATTTTCAAACCCTGACGGACATACGCCATATATTGTTCTTTGAGGAAATTTTGCTCGGGTAGCGACACTACGTACGGCCTACTCTTATAGCGAATTCCAAATGTCAAGGGATCTTTTACGTGCATGCCAACCTGTACACAGGACCTCGGTTTTCGCCGAACGCCATTATATTCAGTTAGTAAGTGCATTTGACGTCAATTTGCCATACAATGAATAGAACCATTGTATCGTGTAAACATCCTTCCGATATGTTGCATCCGACGGTTGTATGGATTGGTTGTGTCGTGTAAACGCCGCTTAAGTCGATTACTCATTATTCATAAATTTCGTAAAATCAGAAGGTATGAGACTATTTAGGTGCATACAGATTTAGAACCAATCTGTTTCACAAAGAATTACGAATTATCTCTGTCACAGATGACTGTCTTCAACACGTGCAATAACATCACACGGCGTCAATCATTGGCTCAATGGCGCGTGCATTGTTTACATAAGACGTAACTGATTCGGGCAAAATGATGCATTTTACTCATTTTAATACCCATTTACACTAAATAGGAAATACTTTTTAACTACAAATACTTCAAATAATCAGGGCTAGCACTAATCCCAACCCTACCCCAAGACCTAATGCTCCATGTCGGAGCGGCCCCTTTCATTGATCGCGGGGCCCAGACCGGGGAGGTTAGTCCGGGGCTCTATCCCTGGAAATTTTTGAAATATGAATCCCAAATATGCGATTTGGTGGCATATCTGATTATAATCTCTGTCAAATAATATATTTCATAAATCGATTAACTTATTATCATATCGTCATATTATTAATTAACCTATTATCATTGTATCGTCAAGAGTTAAGAGAATTTAGCTGGTTAAACAAATTGGGACTAGTTGAGAAAATTTTGACCACTTGATTAACCAGTTAGGAATATTGATTAAGTAGGAATACTTTCATTGAAAAATGTCCCATTTAAGTAGCCGGGAACGCTAGTTGATTCCTCCTGTGATGGAAGGCCACGAGACGCATCGGTACAGAGTGATGAAAGTGAAATTCATAAAAGCTGCTTTTTGAATTTTGTATTCTGGCGTATCCCCACAAATAGGGTGCAGGTGACTTAATAATTAGTAAATTTGCGGGCGACAGTGTCGGGTGAATCCGATGAAATTTTCGTTAAAGCCATCGGCCATATACAACATGATCATCATTGCTCCATGGCCGGTCCAATACCCCCCTCCTCCATATAATGTTCGGCAGAAAAGTTTTTTTTACACAAATTGGACAAAATTATTTTTCTTCATTTTTTGTCCGACCGGCCCTTCGGGTGATCGTTGGAAGATATGCAATCATTCATAATGAGCCAGAAAGCCACTATGAATTATAAATGAAATGAAATGAAATAGGGTTTAACGTCCTACTCTTTTGCACCTAACCTGGGCTAATGGAAGACGGGCATACGCCATACAGTGTGCTATGAGGGAAATTTTGCCCGGGCAGCGGCGCTACGGCCTACTCTTATATCGAATTCCAACTGCCAAGGGATCTTTTACGTGCACTCCAATGTGTACACGGGACCTCGATTTTTGGTACCATCCGAACGAGTAGGCAGCTGTCCTTGTCAGGCCCTCCTTCTGCATCACTGACAAGGGGAAATCACGCATGAAAATCGAGATGAACATTCTCGGCCAATGCAGGGATCGAACACCCGACCTCCAGGCTAGCGAACCAGCGCCGTATCCACTTAGCCACCGTGACCCCCCACTATGAATTATAAAAAACAAACGAAATAAGATCTGTATTTTAATTAGATTGTGGTTATTACGCCAATGCTTTAACGGTTTTGCAAAAGCATTGTTATATGACGATGGACATTAAACATAAAAGCAGATAGTATTTTCTCCCACTGTTAAAGACCCCTGGGCAGAAGCGAATTATTAAATGTGATCTGGAACGTAGAGACTACTACAACTTCCGAGGCGAAACTCGAAAAGTCGAAAATAAGAAATTAAGAAATAACGAGGTCGCTAATAGTGCGTGTGTTTCATTGTGGCTTTGTTTGCGTTTTGTTGCCTTCTTACTGACATCAATAAATACAAAAATATGATTAAGTCGAAAGTCGCCAAGACGGTATACAACCCAAAATGAAAGTCGAAAATGAGAAATTAGGAAATAATGATTATTTCTTAATTTCCTATTTTCGATTTGAATTATGACTTGGTATGCGTGTTGTCGCCTTCTTACAGACATCAATAAATACAAAATATGACTAAGTCGAAAGTCGCCAAGGCGGTACACAAGCCAAAATGCAAGTCGAAAATAAGAAATTAGGAAATAACGACGGGCGCTATTATCGCAGTGTATTATTTCTTAATTTCCTATTTTCGAGTTCATTTTGGCTTTTATACCGTGCTGTCGCCTTACATTTTGTCGTAACTTCTACTTTTCGACTTTCGTGTTTTGAGGGGCGAAAAGTAGAAATTATGAATGGTAGTTATAGGCTTCCATAGTTATATACGGTGTACGTATAACCCAATAGCGCTCAGAAGCGAACTGAATGTTCACAATATAAGTAAATACAATTCGGGACATCTCTGACAAGAAATGGAGATGAAATCTCGGTCACCCAGAAACTCTCCAGTGTACCGAGGGTCTGGGTCGGTTGTCAATATTTGGCGAAATTTACTGGATAGACAACCACATAAAAACAAACTCCAAGTTACGCATGGGCAATGTAAATTTTTACTTAAAGACGTGGTGCGAAGAATTAGGATTAATAAAAAAAAAGAAATGGGGTTTAACGTCCACTCGACACAAACTAGCTCATTACGGGACTAACATATGGTTTAATTTTATTTCAATAATTTGCTTGCGCGTAGGGGTCTTTATCAGTGGGGGGGGGACCCGGAGAAAACCCGCGAGGTTTGGACAGGTAACCCTACTCCTTGTCACGTACAACCGGGGATTTGAAACCGCGCCAGTTGACTCAATAACAGGCTTTATAATACAGCACGCACGTGCTAACCATTCGCCCCCCCCCCCCCCCCCCCCCCCAGGGGCGTGGTGAGGGCAATTATTGAGAAGAAATTATGAGTAACAAAAAAGATTTTGGCACAAAAACCCTTTTACTGACCGCGGAGCTGTGGCCGGCGAAGCCGGCCACCGCGAGCGCCGAAGGCGCGAGCCCGCGGCGGGGGGTCCTCCCCCGGGAAAATTTCGAAAATTAGAAGCCCAGAAACGCAATCTCCAGCAATCCGAGACAATTTGATTGTGATTTTGGCGCAAAAACTTTTTGGCGCATGAGTATGGCTACTCATGAACTCATTCTCACCACGCCCCTGCCCCCCCCCCCGATTAAATTTAAAAGAACCCATATTTTACAATAAAATAAATTAAGATTGTTGCATATTGAATTGGCAAAGCATATAGACATTTCTGAAATGTCATTCCATAAATTAATTTCAGGCGCGTTGGCATCTTGTTTTTTTTAAAGGGCTAGTAACTAGTTACCTCCCCTGGGTTTTGCTTATGATAATGTAAAAGACCGGATAATGCCGCCAATGACCTAGTTATTCTGAAATGCTGACAACCCATCTGGACCGTTCGTAGAATATATGTCTGGGTGAAAGATACTAATGCAAATGGTTTTATTTAAAGAAATACAATCTCTGTGAACGTTCAGGTGTTATTGCTTCAGACCTAAATACAGTGGACTCTGTCAGATCCGACATCGTACGGGATCGTTACAATATGTCGGATCACGGAGAGTGTCGGAATACCCATTTTTGTCAAACCGGAAATATTGTTACTTCGAAAACCGGAAGTGTTATTATAATGTAGCTTTGAATCACCAGAGCATTATTCCCTTTAAAAATGATATACTTTTCCGTACATTCATAATTTTCTTACATTAATTTGTATTTCATTTAACATGCGTAGGCTACTAGGCTCATGTAATGAAATGGGGTTAAGTCACTTTCGGCGCCCCGACAGAACAGGGTGCTTCTACTGATACCTAGGGATTGAATTTAAACGCACAATTTTTGCATCAAAACGGATTGAAAATCGCCGGAATTTCGGGAGCTTTTTGGTCGTAGAAAGATGACTGTAGGCTTCATCATAACATCAAATAGGTAGCCACACATTAACTTTATATTAAAAACTTTTAATAATACTCAATTCGGTACAAATTCGTGGTATTCAATTAAGCTGCCCCTATCCACCCATGCCCCCCTGGCTCATAGTCGTTCGCACGTGCACAATAGATTTCTACGAATCTGAAGAACTTGATGGTCTATCCTTCCTTGGTCTCTGGTGGATTTAGTTACGGGGCCGGGTATATTATAGCCTCGCATATTTAAGAACACGAAAATCTATCAAAATGTTTTTTTTTTTTAAATCCTTCACTTTATTGTTAAATCTTACAAAATATATTATTAAAATCATACAGATATTTTGTCATGAAAAATACAATCTCAATAAAATACCACTATTTGGTAATTCAAAATAAATTATTAGAAACATGCAGTTCAATAATGAAAAGATAAAAATGGCGAATGATAAAACAGATCTCTCCACACAAGTTTTCGACACCCAGTGTGAACTGCAAGGGAAGACAACTCCATTTTGGAGATGGATAACAGGTGATTAATAAATAAATAATAAAAATTATGATATTTATAAATAGTAACAAAATTATAATAATCTATATACAATAACAACACAATAACATATTTCTACTCTAATATTACATCTGACACTGGTCCGTAATTTGTTGCTAACCCTGGCCATACCAAGAAACTTGCGTGCGGATTCAGGAATTTTTGCAGGAAGAGGTTTGCCAGGTTCTGTAAATTGCGTAGGCATACATACACAAACTGAGCTTTTTAAAATAAAATAAAACCAAGTACGAACAATCCAAACCATTAGACAGAATTCGAAGTCCTAAAAAAAATTATAGGCAAAATAGTGTTATCAGCGTAGGATCACATTGTGATTTAATTTCATTGATGCAAGGCATTAATTTTTTTTATGTCGATGAGCAGGGTGGGGTTAAGACATCCTGCACTGTAGATCCGTACCCTGGCGTGAGTAGTCAAAAAAGCGAATAATAAATAATAAAGCTATGATATTTATAATAGTAACAAAATTATAGTGAGATGTAGACAATAATATAACAATTTAATAACATCTATATACGCTGATATTACATCTAATATTACAGGTCCGTAATCTGGTGCTAACCATGGCTATACCAAGAGGCTCGCGCAGATATCGAGATTGAGGCCTGAACAAATAATCTCATGATCTACATAATAAACCTGCGAACAAGACAGAAATAGACATTGCAAAAAATAAACAAATATCAAATTAAGTGAATGGATCCGGGGACCAGCCGTAAACGAACAGTTCCAGGCCTGTAATGGTACAGGCTTCACTAACACAACAATAACAACAACAAAAACAAATAAAACAAAACAAAAACAACATAGATTCTGAAATAGTTCTATGAAATCTCGATGGTTTGTCAGGGCGATGATCATTCGGTCAGCCGGCTAACCGACAGAGACTCTCCCAAATCAAATCTTAGCGCATATGATTATTTGCTCGAGGTGCAAAATCACCAACACGATAATTACATGATTTTCCCCCCTGAAGCTTACACTCGAAGAAATATAGAAATGATGATACACTAAAACACATACTTATGGAATAACAGCTACTTAATTTATTTGGGCCACGAGTTATTAGCTTGATAACTTTGAGAGAATAATCTTCGAAACGTCGCCTAAATGAAATAAGTAGCTGTTATTCCATTACCATATGTATGTGTTTTGTGAATTGCTCTAACCAGTTACTAAATGCGTCTAAAAGATTATAAAGTTGATGTACACATTGTATAGATTGGATTATAAAGTTAAGAATAAATGTTTGAAAATTAATAATTAATGATAACGTATAATTGAGTGGGAAATAATTTGTTGAGAAAGTTGATATGACGATTTGGCTCGTACGTCGGCCTTCTTTTAATCTACACGTCACAATTCTATGGAATAAAATTACTGAGCGACCATTTGACATTGGTTTCTCTAGTCTTGATCTTTCTTAAATTCATAAAGGACAATAAATTAATATTTACACAAAGCACCTATTCAAAATACACTTTAATCCATAATCCGTCATTTCAGTCATCGCTTTTCTTCTCTTTCAAAAATATCTCCCCATTCGACAGACGTCATTTTACACATGTGTCTTGCTGGTATATCGTCGTATTTAGAAATAGTCGACAGCCGTCCTTCCCTCCATTTCTTTCTCACCAAGTTGTCTCCATAGTTACTTAAAAACGAATCCTAAAATAAGAAATAAGGATAATTTGGATGTGAATACATAGAATTATAAATGTTTTGACATTCAGTCATATTTCAACGGGAGCATTTTCGGGGTTGGCCGAAAAAGTTCCTCTGAATTTTCCATCATGATTTCCCCTTGTTAATGGTATAGACCGAAGGGTCTAGCAAGAAACAGCATCTTATCGTTAAGGTGGTACCAAAAATTTGTTGTCCGGCTAAAATTAATTTCTCTCATAGCACACTGCATGGCGTGTGTCATCCTCGGTATCCCCGGTGACATTAATCCGTTCCAAGATTACCACTGTCGTGCGATGCTTTACAATGGGATTGTTCCTATGAACTCCATGATTTAGTACGTGCGACTGACCTCAATTCATAGATTAGATAATGGCGAACAATTTTTAGCTCCATATATTCTCGCGGGAAAGGAGAACAAAAACAGTTTATGTTGGAACTCGTAATTTACAGTACTAGTATGAAATTAGTCCTTGTGGGCATTTTTGTCCACTCAAAAATCATGGGTCGGGCTTCGCACTCCCAACTTGGTGCAGCACGCCCCCCTTTCTGAAAATCCTGGATCCGCCCCTGCTTGGGGCCTGTTTCACGAAATTTTAACTAAGATAAAATCTAAATTTTTAAAATTTGATTGGATAATATTAGATTGATTTTAGTGCTTAGCCAATCAAAATTGAAGTATCTACTAAAATTTGGATTTTTATCTTTAATTAAGATTTCAAGAATCAGGCCCCTGATAACAGAATCATCACGATTTCAATCGTAGTGCAAATCGCGATGGTCGGATCCCAGCATAACGGAGTATATTCATCTTCATTAGCCCAGTTGGTGAGAGAGAGAGACAGGGAGAGAGAAAGAGAGAGAGAGAGAATGGTGTTTAACGTGCACTCGACACAACCCAGGTCATTTCGGGACTAACCTATGGTTCAATGTTGTTTCAATAATTCGCTTGCGCGTAGGGTTCTTTAGCAGTGGGAGGAAACCGGAGTGCCCGGAGGAAACTCACAGGGTTGAAAAGGCGCCCCTATCGCCATGCCACATACACTCACACCAGAGATCGAAACCACAGCCGCAAGCCAGAGGTCGAAGCGCGGCACTCGAAACCACTAGGCCATCCGCCCCCCCCCCCCAACAGTCGGTGAAGAAAATGTAGCGCGTTAAAACCCTCAATTCCCTTAATTTTGTCCTGTGGCTCTCTGTATTAAATCAACCGTAACAGCATGGGACAAAGTAGACAAATATTCCAAACACATTTAAGGAGGGTAAAATAAAACCTCTTACTACTGCATTACCAGGGCCGTATCTAGCTTAGAGCAACGATGGAGGGGGGGGGGGTCTCAGGGGTTCTATAAAATTGACAGACAATGTATACTATTGTTTTTATGGCCGACATAGTTACGGGCCAGTACATGACTACATGTATACAGTTATTGTAGTCAGTCCAGCAGTAGAAATAAGTAAGTTTTATTTTAATCCCTTCAAGAGCCTGTGAAATATACTACTCGTTTTAATTACCGGGGTCTTTTTGAAGGCCTGAAATGTTATCTAATTTATCAATTAGACATTAATTATCTTATCCAGACCATAATCAACTCTCAATGTCACCGCTAGCCTGTTGTATTTACTAGATTAGGATTTGATCTGCTGCTCAGCGTTCATTCATGATTACATGAAGAAAAGATAATAGAGACTGGGTTTTTTTTTATCGTACGATCGTACCATCGTAATGATGATCGATGCTAGGCCAACAATTTAATCGCTAAATTCTCGGTTCAGAGTTGATCAATTTGACTGAAATTTTCAGCAAATTCCCTTTACATGATCTAGTTGTTATCTATTATAGTGAGAACTGTCAGCCCTTTATCTAATCTCCCATAAAGTATCTTTAAACGTGAATTGTATTTGAATTTTAGACAGATTAAACGTGTCCATGGACGATTGTAGTTAGACAAAAATTTATTTTTTATACCTTCCAAGATAGGCCTTGTTTTCGGCTGTTTAGAATGTATTTTTTTTCTTCCGAATTTGCAGCCTGTGTCTTTTTCTTCCATAAAGTTTCCGTGTTGTATATATGATGCCAAGTATTACATACTTGACAAGCAGATACTAATGAAGAAATATCTACATAAGTAAATATCTCCAATAATATATCTCCAGGCAATGTCTCGGCTACCGTACGATTCTGTATAATAAAAAAGAAAATATCTAAATTATTATTTTTTGTGTTACATTTAATTAGAGTGTTATAGATTGATAACTGACCCTAGCCCCTAATTGCTATATATTAGCACTTTCCTACAACGCTACAACCACCAAATCATCCGATGCAAGTGTTTTCAAGAAGATGGTTATTTTATTTAACTATAACAAAAGTTGTGTTTTACTATAACTAAATCTTATTTAAACTTAAACACAGAAAAAATGGATACATATTTTTTAGATTAATTGCTGACAATTTAGGCAGATTACTGTTCTTTTTATTATTTGTTCAAAACGTTATAAAATAATATACCGGTACGCAAAGAAAGCGTCAGTTATCTTAATTCTTAATAGTAACATCGATGACCGTGCTCACTCACCGTCGATCTTTCGCCGGCGTTGGTTTATTCGACAGATAGATCTATAATCTATAGCTGACGGTAAACTATCTAAAAATAGCAACAGCTTGACAGGTCCATATCGTTATAACAACCATACAGCTATATTTAGTAACAAAATAATGTACTGTTTAAGCTTACCCCAATATCGTCTACTTCCATCGTGTAATTTAACATGCCTTCGTTTTAATCGTGTTCTTGGATTGGTTGCACAATCGAGAATGACGTCTTTGTTGATTTCAATCGTTTAAATAACGTTTATATGGAAACAAATTTTCGGTCGTCAAAACAGGTCATCTGAGCGTGGTGTTGCGGGATTTTCTAATTCTATAAATATATTAGCTCACGTCAGCATATTTAGGGAGTAATCATTCCTTTTTAGATTCCTGAAAATAAAATTCCTCATTAGGATTATCATTTCTGGCAAATAAAAATGAAGAAAAATTTAATTCAACAATTTTGCTAATGATCGTTATTGTACAACATTAAATACTGCCTACTTTTTTCATATGATTAAATTTATTAAAAAAAAACCCCAAATCAATGCAATGATTACCCTAGAAAACATGGCGACTATTTTGATTTTTTATCGGACACGTGCAATGAATTTTTCGAAGTTTTAGTCTTTATGTCGAAGTGGTAACATTCTCTTCAATAGGAAGTACTGTTGTCCCAAGTATGTAACGTATCTACTGGGTACATTTCTATAAATTGATATTAGCTTTTGTCGGTAACCGAGGATTCCCTTTTGTAGGATTCAATTTACCACTTGTCAACTGGTTACTGACTCGACTGAGAGAGAGAGAGAAATGGGCTTTAACGTCCACTCAACACAAACTAGGTCATTTCGGGACTAACATATGTTTTTTTTTAAAATTTTATTTTAATAATTCGCTTGCGCGTAGGGGTCTTTCGCAGTGGGAGCAAACCGGAGTGCCTGGAGGAAACCCACGAGGTTGATATGGCGCCCCTATCTCCATGCCACATACGCTCACACCCGGGATTGAAACCACAGCCGCAAGCCAGAGGTTACTGGCCAGCTAGAGGTCGAAGCGCGGCACTCTAGACCACTAGCCATCCCAACCCCCCGACTCGACTGAGAGTGACTTACGCCTACAGACACAGTACTCGGAGTCAGAGTAGGCCTACTCTCATTTATTTGGTCCCTTGGGATGAAAGAGAAATGGGGTTTAACGTCCACTCGACACAGACTAGGTTATTTTTGAACTAATATAGGTGTTTTTAGCAGTGGAGGAAACCAGAGGACCTGGAGAAAACCCACGAGGTTAGTGAGGTGACTGTGCTTCTTGTCACATACAACCTGGGAATCGAATCCATACCAATTGACTCAATAACAGACCTTATGAATGATACGGTGTAACATGCTAACCCGTTCCCCCATGCCCCCACCCCTATGGGATAAAAATAAGGATCTTCTGGGTTTGGGTGCCATTATTTTTTAACCTGTTAACTTTTTTGGCCGTAGTCCTGGTGTATGAACTGATTTGAAATAACGTTATTTACAATTTGCATGTTTTTATTACAGATTAAATTGTAAAATGTCTCTCACTGCACCTCGTAAGAAAAAAAGAGTGAGACAAAAACTCCAAGCACCTTTCCCTGTTCCAATAGAAACTATAACAGGTAGATAGTTACTAGTATAAAGTTTTAGAATTGTGAGATGAGATGGAACAGGGTATATAGTGCCTAATTAAGACGTCAATGTGCTATGACTATGAAAGTTTTTTTGTTTCAAAAAATCTCTGCCAACAGCAGGATCAAGCCTGGGACTTGCTAGTTTAAAGTTAGTGAGCCATCATTGCACTCTGCTCACATCAAGTACAAACGGGCGAAAATAGATTTTTATTTTAAAAGCATGTTTATAAGATAATCTAGCACATCAACTCATGTAACTCCATGTCACACAAATTCAGGCTTCATTTGGCACAAATCCTCTGTTAGCGGTCATTTTATCCGTCATCCAGTACCATTTCGTTAGTACTGCGATTTTGTCAGGTACAACTAAAATCGTTGTTTCCAGACCTGATTATTGTTCAGTGATATATTTTTTTTTCAAGAAAGGTAAATAATTTGTTGTTTTGTTTATATTACAGGTGAGACAGCAAGTAAACAACATTGGTTATATTATACTGGTTATTTATGTGGTCAGTCAGTTACGGTTAGACATACAGGAGATATGGAGTTTTTGTATAAAATGGTAAGAAATTTATCACCTTCGGTGGATGCATACACTAAGTGTGATTTAATGGTCGAGAGAGAGACATTAAGTAATATATTGATACTGCACGAGGCGTTAGCCGAGTGTTTATTCAATATATTACGGAATATCTTTATCTCGAGACCATTAAACAACTTATAATACAAACACTATCCTGCACATGCTTTTCAATGAAATATGTCACACCAGTCCAATATTTTATCTAGAACAGATAATGTACAATTGGCAAATTGCCTGTACATTATTGGAAATAATGGTACGCAAACATCAAAGGATGACGTCACGTCTGTATTTTAATCCAGAAGAACGAACGAATGATAAAAGTTGGTTATATTAATCTGGTTGTTTATGTCTCCCGAAAGACCTTTAAACCTACTTGTGCAAGAGCTAAATTTGCCCATTGCAGGTGTTTCTTTAGGCCTGAAATGATATCTAAATTATTAATTAAACATTAATTAACTTATCCAGATCATTATCAACTCTCAATGTCATCGCTAGGCTGAAATGGATAATTGAGACTATGTTTTTTTTTATCATACTGAGTGTATCAATTTGACTGAAATTTTCAGTCAATTCCCTTTACATTATCTAGTTATTAACTATTATAGTGAGAACTGCCAGCTCTTTATCTAATCCCCAATAATGTATCTTTAACCAACTCACAGTGCAGATATTCTTTTAAGTACAGAAATTGTTTAAATATCATCATACAAGTCGAATATTTTCAAAGATCTTGTATGAAATACTGTTACCTGTCTGAACTTACCCAAATATTACATGTGGGGCCATTTCGAATGAGAACTAGTGGTATCAGGGGTTCTATAAATCGTAAGCATACATTGTCTTTTTTATACGCCCACATTTTCATGTGGACGTATTATGTCGTCGCCCCTGTCCGTCCGGACGTCCGTCCGTCCACAATTGTTTGTGGACTCTCTACAGGTCACAATTCTTACCCGATTTTGACGAAACTTGAAATATATGTTTATCCCCAAAAGATCTCGGCTGCTTTCGATATTGGCATGTATCGGATCTAAACTTCATGGATTATGGCCCCTGATTGTACGAAAAATCACGTTTCTAGCTTGTGGACCCTATAGAGGTCACAATTTTGAACCGATTTTTATGAAACTTGACATGCATGTTTATCCCCAAAAGATCTTGGTTCCATTCGATATTTGCGCCTATCGGAACGTAATTTCCTGAATTATGGCCCCTGATTGTCCGAAAAATCACCTTTTTTAGCTTGTGGTACCTCTGGAGGTCACAATTATTATCCGATTTAAAAAACCGTTCGATTATATCACCGTTACACCCTAAAGAAGGTTGAGTTCGAATTTCGGGAAAATCGGACCAAAATTGCCATACAAAATGGCCGCCGTTTGTACGCGAATACTGTTAAAAAATGGTATATCAGTGTTGTGGACCCTGTAGAGGTCACAATTTTAATTCGATTTTGATGAAACTTGAAATTCATGGTTATAACCCAAAGATCTTGGTTCCTTTCGATATTTGCGCATATCGGATCGTAACTTCTTGAATTATGGCCCCTGATTATACGCAAAATCACCTGTTTTTAGTTGTGGTCCCTCTGGAGGTCACAATTATTATCCGTTTTAAAAAAACGTTTGATTATATTACCGTTACACCGTAAGGAAGGTTGAGTTCGAATTTCGGGAAAATCGGACCAAAATTGCCATACAAAATGGCCGCCGTTTGTACACGAATACTGTTAAAAAATGGTATATCATGGTTGTGGACCCTGTATAGGTCACAATTTTAATTCGATTTTGATGAAACTTGAAATGCATGGTTATAACCCAAAGATCTTGTTTTCTTTCGTTATTTGCGCACATCGGATCGTATCTTCCTGAATTATGGCCCCTGATTGTCCGAAAAATCGCCTATGGTCCCTCTGGAGGTCACACTTATTATCCTTCGTTACACCCTACGGAAGGTTGAGTTCGAATTTCGAGAAAATCAGACCATAATTGCCAGACAAAATGGCCGCCGTTTGTACACATTGTCAGCTTCGAATTTCATGAATATCAGACTGGAACTGACCAACAAAATGGCTGCTCCCAATACGGTATGAAATACAGGACTTAATGATGTAGGAAATATCGCTTTCGGTATTGCTTGTTCTCTATTCATCTCTCGAAAATGTGGGCGTATCCTGCCTGGCAGTGCCAGCCTATCTTTTATAAAAGTCATCAGTATTTACATCAGGTGGTATTAGGTATTCTATGAACATTAAGCTTAACATCCATGTTCATATGATTCATGTAAGCAATGATCGCTACACTATTTCAGTTAATAACCAGATTTAGGTGTTTTAAACAAATCGGGGGTGGGTGGGTGGGGGGGGTATAGCCGAATGTATCATAAAGTCTGTCATTGAGTCAACTAAGGTGTTTTCGATTCAACAGTTGTACATGACAAGGAGTAGGGTCACCTGTCCAACCTCGTGGGTTTTCTCCGGCAGGGATGTCATGCATAAAAAAATTTCGGGGGGGGGGGGGTAATTTTCTGCAAGTGTGTTCATGGTAAATGATTAGATTTACACCCGTGGAGCGTGTGGGCGGCATTCGAATGCCGCAGGAAAATTTTTAAAATTAGAAGCCGGGAAACGCCATTTCGATGGATTAGAGACAATAAAGTTATGATTGAAACATGGTCGTTTTTTAGTGATCATTGTAATTTACCACTCGAAAATTGAATTATAGAGTGTACGAACCGATGCCGCTGTTGAGTGAGGTCTTAACAAATGACATCTAAACTAAAGTGCAATACTAAACTAAACACAGATCCTGGAGACCGTATGATGACTAAAACAGATGGACAGGTCTTTTGTCTTAATAATACCAATAAAAGTATTTTTATTTCCCTAATCCCTAAGAATTTGCAGGGGCCCAGGCCCCCCGGGCCCCAATGGGCACGACTCCACTGTTCTCCGGGTCCTCCGGTTTCCTCCCACTGCTAAAGACCTCTACGTGCAAGCATGAAATGACCTAGTTTGTGTCGAGTGAATGTTAAACCTCATTTCTCTCTCTCTCTTAAACAAACCTGATGTCTATAAGATCCCCTTTTCTGTATTTTCAGGGATTTTTTGGTAAAGGTAATTTATCCAGGAGTCGACCGCATTATAATGATAAATATAAGTGGGCAGCTATTACATCAGTGAATGGAGACAGAAGCACAATTTACCCCAGAGTTGTCACTAAACAATGGTATGTAACAAATATGAGAGAGACAGCGGAGGACCCAGAGAAAACCCACGAGGTTGCACAGGCGACCCTACATCTTATCACAAAAACTACCAGGGAATCGAAACTGTGCCAGTTGACTCAATGACAGACCTTATGTTACAGCGCGCACATGCTAACTATTCGGCCATCCAACACCCTGTTACAAATATGAGATAGGAAACAAAATGAAATCAGCTTTATGAGTGAAATATTTTTTAAACTAAAATGAAATAATGTCGAACATCCTACTTTTTTGCTCCACGGAGGGCCTGACAAGGATAGCTGCCTAGATGTTCGGATGGGATGAAAAACCGAGGGCCCGTGTACACATGCGAGTGCACGTAAAAGATCCCTTGGCAGTTGGAATTCGATATAAGAGTAGGCCGTAGTGCCGCTGCCCGGGCAAAATTTCCCTCATAGCACACTGTATGGTGTATGCCCGTCTTCCATTAGCCCAGGTTAAGGAGCAGAACAGTAGGACGTTAAACCCTATTTCATTTTTGCACCAACTGGGCTAATGAAAACAGCAATACGTCATGCTATGGGATAAAACCTGCTCTTATTTCAATTTCCACAGGGTCAAGGGATCTTTGAGGGGCTGCAAATCCATTTGAAATATGAATAATATGAATATGCATGTGAGAGGAATGGTTAACGCACATGCATTGCGACTTGTTTATGCATAGAATGTCCTCAAAAGGCTTACAATTATTAAGAATCTCCTTGTTCAGTGGCTTTCATTCCCCTTATTGTTTATTTTACGGACTTCCCAATAATTTGGCCATGATGTCTGTCAGTGAGTCCACTGGAGTGGTTTCGATTCCCCAGTTGCATTGGACAAAGAGGAGGGTCACCTGTCCAATCATGTGCGTTTTCTCCTGTTCCTCCAGTTTCCTCCCACTGCTAAAAGGCCTGAAACTGCTAGCGAATTATTATAATAAAATTGAATCATATGTTAGTCTCGAAACCATTTAGTTTGTGTCGAGTGAACGTTAAACCCCTTTTCTCTCTTTCTCTCTGTAAACCATCATGAATGATATGATAAAATTTGTTCTTTCTTCTTGCCAGGTACAAGAGACACTTACAGTGGGGAGGACACTTGGAAGAAGATGAAATCTCGGAGGGAGAAGGAGAAGAAGAAGAAAATTTAAACATGAATTATAATATGGAAAAAGGTGATTCGGACAAAAAAGAAATTAATGACAATATGACAACACATGAAAATTGTCAATCGAGTGGTGAAGAATCCGATGAAATAAAAATTGAAGATTCTTGGGCCGGAGAAGCTGATAATGAATTCTGGGGCGTTGAAACTAACCAATCAGATTCGCATAAAAGCACTGATCTGTGGGATAGTGGTGCTGCAGCATCGTGGGATACTGCAGAGGGAGATACTGATTTTTGGGGTGCGGGTAGAGATAACGTTAAATCGGACTCCTCGAGTTCGAAAAAGCCAACTTGTGATATGGATAGCGATAAAGATTCTCTGGTACTGAATCAAACAAATTCTGCGGCATTAAATCAAGAAAAAGCTGATTTGAATCAAGAACAGTCCAATGTTTTGGTCGCAAATCAAGAAAAAAATAATTCCGAGAGTTTAAAGCGGTTAGCTGAAACGGGTTCAACAAAAAGTAAGAGGCTGAAACTAGAAGCAGAGAATAAAAAAATATCGGTAACGGATGATAAACAGACAACATATCCAATATTAGCAGACAATCGGCAATCTTTAATAGAAAAAAGTGATAGTAATCAAATAAATAAAGTTGATAAAGATGTAGAAAAGTTTGAGAAAGATGAAACAATAGATCTTTCATCTTATGATCCATTATGTCGCGAAGATGATAAATACGGTGATTTGTTTGTTATACCTAATGACAATTACGATAAATCAGTGAAATCGAATAAACAGAGATTAAAATGGAGACCTGTTTTAAAACAAAACCCTTTCCCAATTAAAGAGTATTTACAGTTAAGCTTAGTTGAGGTATGGTTCAATTTTATATTCTTTACTAACAGTGGTTTGTTTTGTTGAACATGGGGTATAGTGGGGGATCACAAAAATCTAAACGTTACTTACAATACAGAAAATGTAGTTTTCACAAAGCGATTAGGACATTTTAGAGATCTTCTCCTATGGTATAGTAATGGATATTCTGCAAATTATATCCAAAATTTCAATTTTTTCAAGTGGGTTGGGTGGCCGATTGGTTAGCACGTGTGCGCTGTATCATTAGGTCTGTCATTGAGTCAACTGGCGTGGTTTCGATTTCCCAGTTGTTCATGACCAGGATTATTTAACAGTTCAATCAAAATCAGAATATCAACGCTAGATAATTTCACAGCTTGGATTTAATCTGATTAGAATGGAACCCATCTAAAGATTATATTGGCACTGTCACGTAGAATAAAAATTTATTAATTTGGTAAAATTTCTCATTCAAGTTCGGCTTCTTTCTGATTATATCCATTTCAATTATTGTTGCACTTTTACCTATATCAGAGCTGTATCCACTGCTCCTACATGTATATATAGCCTATGAATGGCACCTACAGCCCTTATTCAACAAAAAAATTTTTTTCAGGCTTTTTTCCTGTCCTATGGTTTAGGCTGTTTTATTCTTAAAGAAAAAGAGGTTTGTATATATGTATGTTTAAAGCCGTTTATTGTAATTTTAGTGCAACACCCGTCCACTTCTCCTTTAAACATGAAATCCTACTTTTCACATCCGACTGGGCTAATGAAGACAAACATACAGCATATAGTATCGAATTCCAACTGCCAATAGTTCTTTAACATGCATGCCAATGTGTACATGGAACCTCTTTTTTGTTCCCATCCGAATGACTATACACTGTCTCTGTCAGGTCCTCTGTCCTGCACCACTGACAAGGGGGAACCACATGGGAAAATCCTAATTAACTTTTCGGCCAACACTGGGATCGAACACTGGGGCTGCTTGATTTGTCCGCCGATAGGCGAGCCGGTTTGTACAAGGCGTACGCCGGTCAGGTTACTGTATCAGAGCAAATCAAGTGACCCGGCTGATAAAAATTTTGGCGTCGGATAATATTAAACAGGTTACATGTTCACCATCTTGAGCCGGTGATCGCCGCTGTCGACAAAGCGGCGCATTCGGCGTACGCCGCGGCCGAACTTTTGTCGACTTCCGGTTAAATCAAGTAACCTCGCCGGGGAAACTGCCGAACTGTGGTCAGCCGGTATGGATAAATCAAGCAGGGCCACTGGACGTTTTACTTCTCCTTTAAAAAGTCAAACTTACCCTTTGCCTGGAGTTTTTCTGGCTTCAAATATTTAGACATTTATTCACATGGTAAGTCCATATTTAACTCTCTAGATTATGGGATGGCTTAGATATTAAGGGGATTAGCGAATGTTTTTTATATGTCATCGAGCTCAGTTTTAAATTTCAATGTTTAAAGATCTTGTATTATTCATTACAGAATTCCTTAAATATTGTGTCAATGTGGAAAATATTTTGTGAAAAACAGAGAAATTTTATTGCAAGTTACGTTACGTACCATTACTTTCGAAGTAAAGGCTGGGTGCCGAAACCTGGACTTAAATTTGGCTGTGATTATAGTAAGTTGATTTAAAGGTGGTTTAATGGTTGACGTCCCTCGGGTTGTTTCAATATATTACGCAATGTCTTAAGCTTGATACCATTAAACAATTTAAAATACAGACACTCACATGTGCTTTGCAATGAAATGATTCACACGGCTCCAAAATTTCAACTAGTAGGCTTCATTACTTGTAATAACACTAATATCAAATAATGTCACATCTGTATTTTAATACATTATGTAAAATACTACAGGGGAGCCACAGTGGCTCAGTGAAGAAGGCGCTGGCTCGCTAACTGGGAGGTCTTTGTTCAATATCTGCATTGGCCGAGAAATTTCTTAAGCATTTTCTGCATGGTTTCTCCCCCTTTTTCAGTGATGTAGGATGGAGGGCCTGGCAAGGGATAACACATAGTTGTTTGGATAGAATGAAAAACCAAGGTCCCTTGTACACATTGGCGTACACATAAAAGAAGTCTTGAACCCTCATAGTACTTTGCATGGCATTTATGTCCATCTTTATTAGCCCAGTTGGAGCAGAGCAGTAGGACGTTAAACACAATATCATTTCATTTCAGTTATATTCTGCAGATAACCTCTGTTCAAGTATAACGGAAGCGTCTCGGTTGATGCACTACCTTTGGCCTAGACATCAGCAAATTGATTGTATGCAGGCGTCCATGAATTTGACTTTAGACTGTTGCTCTCAGAATTTTGGGTTGACGTAATGTTTAACGCCTTTCCTTTGTAATTTCAGTTTTGTATAAAGTTGGTCCACCATTTTACCACGGTAGTTACTCAGTTGTTATCCAGTATATAGAAGATGATGGAGTAACACCAGTGGTGGGATATCAACAGCGTTGTTTATCGTGGAGATCGCTCTGTGGATTAAATCGTATTACAGAACATGTTGCAAAAGTAAGCTGGTTTGCTCATTGTCTCTCATCCATTGCTGCTCAATCTTGAACCAACTGTTCATTATTTCATCCCATTCTGTTGTACCAATTATATATTCTTTCATGCCCTTTGCTTGTTCTCTTGTACCTATTGTTCATTCTATTGCACCTATTGTAGCCATTGCTCATTCTCTTGTACCCATCGCTCATTCTCTTTTACCTGAGACTCATTCCTATACCTATCCCTATCTGGTATAATTTGCTCATTCTCTTGTTCTCAATGCTGTATACCCATTACTCATTTCTATATACCCATTACTCATTACCGTACACATTGCAAATTTTCTCTCACTATTCTGTATTTTGATGTTTCAGGAAGTAATGATTTGTTATGTTGTAAAACCGAAGAATTTAACTGATGAAGATCTACTCTCACCATCGTGTATTCCATATTTTAAAGTTAAGGTAGGAATTCTTTAACAATAATTGATGAATTAGATGGGCAAGTGGTCTAAGTCAAGCCTGGAAATAACGGTTTTAGACAAATCAGTGCCGGACAAAGTGACAGACACCAGAGGTTTTGTGCCTGACAAAGCCTGAATCTGTGCCTGACATTGTCAGTGCCAGGTGCCTTATTTCCAGGCTTATCTAAAGTGTTGCATACAGTGAAAGTTTGACTTTAGTACTCAATCTGTTTCATAGAGGATTACGAAAGTGTTCTAATGACTCTGTAAAAGATCACTGTCTTCAACATGTGACATCACAGCTTGCAGCATCAATCATTGGCTCAATCGCATCTGCATTGCTTACATTAGACGTTACTAATTTGGGCAGAATGGTGCCTTGTACTCGTTTTAATACCCATTTACACTAAATAGGAAATAATTTTTACCTATATATAAAATTAAACGTCTTTATTTATTTTCTAATACATAAAAAAATGTTTTAGAATTTCATTTGTCGTTGGAGAAAAGTTAATTTTGTTGACTTATTAAGTCGCATCGATGTCATCCATATCAATGATTGTAGCGGCTTAGCGAATATTCACTGCTGATCAGTGTGTTTAGTACTATGGTTGACTATGAAATGGATTGCATATCTATTTATATTTGCATGTAAGAAAGGGGTGGGTGATAAATAAAAATTTCCTACTCATCAAATATTATCAACATTCATTGATAAAGTAAAAATAACTCAGCAAATCCTTGTTTATTTACATTATCAATACAAGTTGATGTTTTTGATATCAAAAAAGACTTGTAGAAGATTCTCTGTATATGCATGCAAGCTAATGAAATAAAGACATTGACCTTATATGGACTAAGTTTCTTTTTAATTGTTGTTTTCATTTTGTATTTTACTTTTTATCAGGAGATGTTGTTGTCACGGTGGATATCTTCTCAAGAAAGACAGAACAAAGAACCAGAAGAAATACCGTGATATTTATTTTTAAATTAAAGTTTTTTGTAATAACTTGTTATTTAGTTTTATTTTTCTGTTTAGTGTTTTAAGTTCAGAATTTCGTTTTACCTGTCTTTACTACTCTAGGATCTGGAGGAGTTGTTATATAGCCCACATTCTGGTTGATGTGGGGGATTAGCCAATGAAACGGTCTGTTGCAGCCAGTTCTTGGCATTAGGTGCACTGAACTGTGGATACCCTATTAATAACATTGGTTATTAATCAAATGTCTGACGTCGTGGGGGGTTGGGATGGCCTAGTGGTCTAGAGTGCCGCGCTTCGACCTCTAGCTGGCCGGTCACCTCTGGCTTGCGGCTGTGGTTTCGAGCCCTGGTGTGAGCGTATGTGGCATGGAGATAGGGGCGTCTTCTCAACCTCGTGGGTTTCCTCCGGACACTCCGGTTTCCTCCCACTGCTAAAGACCCCTATGCGCAAGCGAATTATTGAAATAAAATTAAAAACCATATGTTAGTCCCGAAATGACCTAGTTGTGTCGAGTGGACGTTAAACCCCATTTCTCTCTCTGTCTCTCTGACGTCGTATGGTCAAAGCTGCTTGTATGATCCCGGACATGACCTCCCTCCTCATGTAGTGTAGGCCATCGATAATAAAAAACGAAACGAAATATAGATCTGTATTTTAATCAGATTGTTAACACATTAGAAACTACATGTACACCTATAATTAGTGTTAGAGTTACCCTGGGGTCAACACCTATGGAGTTTTTTCCATGGGGAAGAGGAGAAGGAGCGGGATTAGGTGGTTGTTGGGAGAAAGCAACAAATCCAGGTACCAATCAAACATAGAGACACTCTAGTTTACAGGATAGGCCTTCTGCATTGTGTGAATTATTGGTGAATACACTCGACAATACACACAAGAAACTGTTGCGGTTTATTTGTGTTTTTATTGTGAGTTATTAGAAGTTTATAAGTGTTTTTATAATGCTTTATTAAAAGATATATTAAACACTTGTAATAGTAGTTTACTAATGTGTATGGGCTATAAGCAAATACACATCGATTATATACATAGTTAACTAATGTGTATGGGTTATTAGCAAATATACATCTAATATATACATAGTTAACTAATGTCTATAGGCTAATAGTAAATACACATGTAATACATAGTTAACTAATGTGTATGGGTTAATCGCAAATACACATCTAAGATATACATAGTTAACTAATGTGTATAGGCTATTAATAAATACACATGTAATACACAGTTAACTAATGTGTATGGGCTATTAGCAAATACACATATATCCACTTATGTGGATGGGTGATTAGAAACACCCTTAGAATAGACCTACACAGTGAGTATATGATTTGGATTTGTATTTCCCATTATATACACGAAGCATAAACATCCCCGTAGTGCTCGTAGTACACGCTTAGCTGGGGGGGTCAATATGTATATTTGCTTTGAGATATGGAAGAATACGCTGATTATACATAGTAAACTATTATTGTTTATTAAAACAGCAAACCTGGAAAAGGCCAACAGACTGTACTAGGGAGTGACTATGGTTTGGATGTAGTTTAATCATTATACATGAGGCATAATGGACTAGTAGTACACAATTAACTGGGGTGGTTAATATGTGTATTTGCTATGAGATAAGGGAGAATACACAGTAAAGTATGGATTGGATGTGTATTCCCCATTAGATACACCCAGCATCAACTACTAGTATATAGTAGTCTGTGGTGTATTTACTGCGAGATATGGGAGAATACACTAGCACAACACATGAAACGAACGTGGTTTATTAGTATATTTACCGCTCAGTTCTGGCCGAATGTAGGGAATACACATATATTGCACAGTTGGTTAATGCGATTGATGCGTATAATTGCCTTGAATTATAAGGATGAAATACGTGACCAGCCAATATTAACAAATTCAACGAAACGCCTTTTTTTTGAAAAAGAAAAAAAAATAATGCAAAAATGAAATACAAAAGTATTCAGTTTCTTTTTATTTTTTAAAGTTTGAATTAAAAACTTGTCAGTGAAACGCGCTTATAAAGTGGAGTAATTTCCCTTGATATATAAAGTAAATTTAACGAAAGAACCATGACAAGAAAACAAAATAAAACTTGAAACACATCATAAAAAGAATCAAAAGTATTTCATAGAAGAAGAACAATCTCGGTGTTGGTCGGTGTTGTGGGCTGAGTGCACGGATTATCTTTGCATTAGCATTTATTAGAACCCTGGCGAAAGGAATGCGGTCTTATAACGTTCTGGCCGATTTAGCATAATATTTACATGACGTCATCGGGCATCCCAGGGCCGTGGTAGACTTGGATTCTTAGACACAGAAATGGAAACCCATGAAATGGATCAGGCTGAAGATGAAACAGTCAATGCATTTTATCAGCCTAAACAATAATGATTTTCTATAAAGTGAACATACATTAACGCGATATTTAAAAGCACATGCATTGACTCTATGTTTGATAGCAATAACAATTTATTTTATGGATTTGGTTATACGATTTGATTTTTTTCATTTTATTAATATTCCACAAAACTCTGGACGTGTAAAAATTATTTCAATGATTTATTTCAAAATTATTGATTACATTTCCGATTTCTAGAAATGGCTTTGGATTTATATTTCTGTTATCTATATATCACCCGGCCAGGTGACACACTGCTCCCAAATCATTTTTAAAATATGCTATGGTATGTTTTGTTTGCAATCTGTGAATTGTGATTTGACTTAACTTGGTACAAAAAAATAAAACAATAAAAAAACACCCGTACGCTTCAAGAAATCTAATAAGTTGACTTTAGCAATTACAGAAGAGAAAACAATTTAGATAATTGCCTAAACATGACGAAAAATATTAAATCCCTTAATTATATTTTCTACTCCTTTTTTATGGTATAATCTCTTTAAATGGTTTCTTTAATTACCAATCAGACTTAATTGCTTAATTGCGCATTTACGAAATGGGGATCTAATCACAATTAAACTTAGTTTTGTGGGGTTTTTGGAGGAGAAGGGTGGGCCGAAGGTTGTGACTGGTAGACCGAAAACACGCCTTCCTAGTCTTGATTACACAAGAATCGCATGTTATTTTACATAGCCACAAAGGGGCTGGTAAAAGCGAGAATAAAAATCACAGCCGCCATTTGTAATCGCGATTTATACGGAATTTGTGATATCTATGCCATAAAAGTAATAATTCACCTCAAAATAACCAATATGTGGACATAGAAGAAATCCTTTAGGTAGCTAAAGCACCGTATCCTTTATTCATTTTAAGGGTAGAATATAAGGAAGCTCGTGATAAAAGAAATAAGATGGATAGTAAATCAGCAAGCTGAATCGAAAGAAAGATGTCAGAAAAGAACGAGTAGTTCAAGTGCAGGCTTGGCTAGTTCATTAATTCCAAATCGTGTGTCATTGTTGTAAAATTACCGAATGCCACGGTGTTCGTTCTCCGATTAATGGAATGATATTTATCCGGATATAGCAGTTCACATTCTCAAGTGAAAGTGGTTTTCTAAAGCCCAGTCATTATTTTTGTGGCCATGTCGGCCGAGGAAAGACTGAAGAAGTTAGAACGTCTTTATCTTGGAGGTGTAACGAATAGTGATGGCAATGCGTTGAGTATAGAAACATTATTGGATGTACTTATTGTTATCTATGACGAATGTTCAAATCCTACTCTTAGAAGAGAGAAAAATATCTCGGATTTTGTAGAATATGGTAAGTATTTCAGCGACTAAAAACGTCCACTTGATTTCAATAAACTAAACAGTTTCGTAAACTAAATCCGCAGTCGTGGAGTCTATGCAACTGCAGACTGTCTGTGCTCCCGGGGTTGGGATTGCAGTAGCCCTGGAACGCTGCAACAAATCGTAACCCCCTCTAACTATTATTGATATTTGATATGATGCACTTTATTGGAGGTGGAATATCGATGCAGGTGTTTGCATAGCCTTGGCCATTCATTAAATGCATAAAGAAGTTATTTGTTCAAATGAATAAATCACGATCAGAGGTGGTTCAAGCCCCATTACCATTATCCCAGTCGGAGCAGAAGAAAAGTAGAACGTTAAACCACATTCCATTTCGTTTGAGTGGTCAACATGCAAGAATCAACCGGGTTTGTTTCAGTTCCAGGGGTTCGGGTCTTGAGTGAAAGCCATCTATTACCTGTCTACTTTCCTCTTTGCTAGCCATGATAGTAATAAAAAGAATTGATTCAATCTCACATCCAATTAAAACACAAATCCTATTTTGTTTCTTTTTTTATATAGTTCAAAATTTCGTTGTCTTTACTACACTAGGATCTGGAAGAGTTGTTATATGAGTAATATGACAGGAGTTCTAGTTGAATTAGCCAATGAAATGGCCTATTACGATGAGTTCTTGGCATGCTCTGCACGGAACTGTGGGTAAACTCCTAGAAGCGTCAACGCTGATGGATTAATCAATGTCTGACGTCATTGGGTCAAAAGCCGCTTGTATGACCCCTGACGCAATCTACCAGTACAACTTGTCAGATCTTCATGTAGCATAAAAAATCGAAATGAAATATAGATCTATATATTTAATCAGATTGGAATTGATTGATTTGATTGCTTCATGTTTTTAATTTGTCTTTTATAAATTATTCTACTATTGAGTGGTTTCTACAACCATCTTGTTATCCAATCACTTGATTTTATGAAGCTTTTATATTATTATATTACGGTACTTACAATGTCTGCGTGTGATGTCTTGTATCTCATCTCTTGGGTTTCTGTTTACGTGTGGTGCAGTTCTCCTGCACTTACCGGTACTAAATTTGGTATCAATTTGATTTGGTGTTGTAACCCACATGTATACATGTGGGGGTTGGGATGGCGTAGTGGTCTTGAGTGTCGTGCTTCGACCTCTAGCTGGCCTGTCATCTCTGGCTTGTGGTTTTGGTTTCGATCCCTGGTGTGGGCATATGTGGCTCGGAGATGGAGATAGGGGCACCTTCTCAACCTTGTGGGTTTACTCCGGTTTCCTCCCACTTGAAATACACCCCCCCCCCCATCACATGAATATGGTTATTATCAAAATTGAGATATATGGCCACAGTCAGAATATCCCAGACAGTGCTGATTAAACTAAAACGAAACATTTGTGTCTAGAAGGCTAGGCCATCCGAATCTATAAGTATACTAATTATTATAATACCCAGATTTTTATATAAAAGAGTATGTCAAGAGGCAGTGTTAATTCTTTCTAAAGCCTATCATGGACTGTAATGGAGTCCATCCAAATGGTAGCCTTTGTAAGACGTAGTAGTAAAGTAGTGTAATGGTCAACAACCTGGTGGTCCTCAGCTTTCTCTGTTTGATTAGATTACATGACTTGCCAAGTTTTTTCCTACTTTCTGTTGACAGCAAATATTTATGGTTCCAGTCTGATGGTAGTTATTACAGTTTAATCAAGTTTATCACAAAAACTAGGAAAAAGTAGAATTATGGGTTGTTATTTGCTCTATTCTAATAATAAAATAATACTGAATATTTATAATGCGCGCATTCCTTCCAAACACTATACCGGGTACTCATGGCACAGGTCTGTTTAGCTCTTTAGTTTTATAGTTCACTCTTTATAACAGGATTCGAACATATGAGATTTAAGTTTTGATTTGAAAGTTTCCAAACATAGCGAAGTTTTGAGATTTACAGGTAAAGAGTTCCATAGCTTTGGTACACTGTGGGAAAAATCGTCGAAACCCAAAGGATTTAAGTCTATAACTTGGTACTGTTAGAAGGTGATCATTTTGTGACCTTAGGTTGCGTTTGGGGATATATTCAGATAGCAGTAAACTAAGATATTCCGGGGCTGTTCCATTTAAACATTTATGAGCCATACACTAGAGTTTGAAATGGATTCTGTGGGTGATTGGTAGCCAGTGCAGTTCTTTTAAAATAGGTGTAATGTGACGGTGTCTGACACATGATCTCAAAGAGTAAGGGTAGGAGGACTGCACGATACACATAAAAATCCTAATACAAACGTGCGGACCCAAAGAGTAAGTGCAGGAGGACTGCACGACACACAGAAAACCCATAGTACAATCATGCGGACCAGATACACCCAAAGATAGCTGTTCTCTCATTGCATGTATGTAGGAGCAGGCCTGGAAATTAGGCTCACCTTGTCATGTACATTGTCCGGCACAAATCCAGTCTTTCTCCAGACACAGTCCCTCTGTTGCCTTTCTGATTAAAACACAGATCCTATTTCGTTTTGTTTTTTATAGTTCAAAATTTCATTTTACTCGTCTTCACTACACTAGGATCTGGAAGATTTATTACACTCAAGTCTACAAATGCTTTGTTTACTCGGGGATCACATGGCTAAGTGGGTAAAGCGCTGGCTCACTAGCCTGGAGGTCGGGTGTTAGATCTCAGCATTGGCCGAGAAAGTTCATCTCGATTTTCCAGCGTGGTTTCCACTTGTCAGTGATGCAGAACGGAGGGCCTGGCAAGGACAGTTGTCTAGTCGTTCGGATGGGATGGAAAACAGGTCCTGTGTACACATTGGCATGCATGTAAAAGATCCCATGGCAGTTGGAATTCGATATAAGAGTAGAAGGTAGCGTCGCTGCCCGTGCAAAATTTCCCTCATAGCACACTGTATGGCGTGTACCCCTGTTCCATTAGCCCACGTTAGGTGCAGAAGAGTAGGACATTAAACCCCATTTCATTTCATTTGGCTTTGTTAACTCAGTGTGGTTCTTTAATTTATTTGTCAGATTTTTATAATAACTACATCATTGAATAGTTTACCATATTGGCTATTAATAATTTATACATGTGTAGATATTATGTTATACACGTGTCTTTTTATAAATAAATATTTTACTCTGTATTTATTAAACAGAAGAATTCATATACACATGCTTCAATTACAGTATAATTTTGATGAGGAGGAGGAAAAATGTGATGTTTTTTTTAAAACAAATTTTAAACAATTTTTTTGCTATGCTTGAAATGAAAACAAGTTTAGATGATGAGGAAAGAAGTTGTAGATAATATCTACTGGTAGAGAAGGAGGATATGTTAGAATATTGATTAATATTATGAGGTTCATTGTACATATGAAACTTATAGAGGTATTATGGGAGTTTAGATAAAGAAATGAAATGAAATGGGGTTTAACGTCCTACTCTTCTGCACCTAACCTGGGCTAATGGAAGACGGGCATACGCCATACAGTGTGCTATGAGGGAAAATTTGCCTGGGCAGCGGCGCTACGGCCTACTCTTATATCAAATTCCAACTGCCAAGGGATCTTTTACATGCACTCCAATGTATACACGGGACCTCGGTTTTTCGTCCCATCCAAACGACCAGGCAGCTGTCCTTTTCAGGCCCTCCTTCTGCATCACTGACAAGGCGAAATCACGCCGGAAAATCAAGATGAACTTTCTCGGCCAATGCAGGGATCGAACACCCGACCTCCAGGCTAGCGAACCAGCGCCTTATCCACTTAGCCTACGTGACCCCCGTTTAGATAAAGAGTTGACAGTTAAAAAATAGATACCGGTACCGGTAACGTTATAATAGTTAAAAAATAGATACCGGTAACGTAAATAGAATATATGCTGAAGATTTCAGTCAAATTGCTCAAGTTTGAACCAAGATATTAGCTTTTGAATTTTTGTTTAGCCTCGATCATTATTACAGTACTTAATTCGGTACAATAAAAAACAAAGTCCTGATTATCTACTGTTTGTATTTTGATTCTGTGTTTGTAATTAAATATTAATTAATCATTTTGAGTACATTCTGACCCACATTAAGTAATAAAAATTCAGATATATTCCGAAAAATCCAAATGACGAACAGAGACTTAAAAAAATCGTGGTGACCCAGCGCCACTGCATGAACCCAATCTTCAGTGAGGGAAGATGGCACGGTCTAGATAAACATAATGCTTGCATATTCTTGAAGCCCTCGGTGAAAGATATATTAGGAATGTTGGAATGATGCTGGTAATGTAATTTTAAAGACTAGAGAATACTGAATATTTTGTTAATATGACCCCAAGATGAACCAGTAGATGATGAATATATTGTCTGGCATCTGTTTCTTGTTTCCTCTTTACACAACTATTTTATTTGGCATCTTTATAAACATTGCACATTACCAAACCTGCCACATGGAAAACAATACATACCTTTCCCCTGTCGTTTTTCAAGGTAAAAGTCAGACTACCTTTATTCAATTATTGAATTTCAATACCTGGAGCCTATTCACGAAATTTTAACTACCGGTAATATAAAATCAAAATTTTATGAATTTGATTTGATAATATTGGATTGATTTGAGTGCTTAGCCAAATGAAATTTGGATTTTGTCTTTAGTTAAGGTTTCGAGAAACAGGGCCCTGGACTAAGTAAGTTAGTTCAGTGATGAGCTACTACAGGTCAGACTAATTTCATTCATTACATCAATAAATTACCTTGACCAAGTTCACTAATAAATACAGTTACAGCCCAGTTGGTGCAGAACAGTAAGATGTTAAAGGGACTATCCCGATAAGAACAGAGTCTCCAAAATTAAAGTCTGAGTATTTATGAAATTTATGGACCAAAATATAGAGGCATGGTGTATTTACCTTGTCTCAAAATTTCAGCTCAAAATATTGAGTCGTTTGGACGTGAACGTCAGCACTGCTTATCCGGACACGTAACCCTTTTAAGATTTCGGGTCAATTTTTTCATTGGATGACCTGATAATCGATTCCCGTTTTTTGAGAGGTTTGTACAGTGAATGACCCATGCATTGTACTTGATAACAAGTCAAATTTCACTTACATATTATTTTTATAGAAAAAAGTCTGGTTTTATCCAGATACTGTATAATACAACGGTATCCATTTTTAGATGAAGACTGTCAGGTTTAAGTTATTTACAAGCGTATCACAAATATCGGGTTAGTTGGTCGGCCTTAGGTAATGGGTTTTAAGGATTTTTAACACAAAATTAAGCAGTTTTATTCCCCCCAAAGTTATCGGGATTGGTCCTTTAAACCCCATTTCTTTTCATTTCCAAGGTGTTAGTGTGTAGATATTACTATCTGTATTGCCAACTGTGTTGTGTATTCGTTTGATATACATGTTCAATCTGAAAGGGCCAATCTTGGTTATATTTTGGAGATTAAAACTGCTTAATTTTGTGTTTAAAGCCCTTAAAATCCTCTACCTTAGGGCCGAACAACTAACTCCATTTAGGTGATAACGTTTTCAAATAACTTAAAGGACAATATTGGTGCCAGTCATTATCACATATGTGATAGAGCTTGTTAAACACATTCCAAATATACTTTTAACAGAGAGATCAATGCTACAATAGTTGAGTAATACATGTTTCCCGAATCGGAATTGACGAACGCCAAAGGAAAACACGAGTCACCGCTTTATATAACTGACTAAAGCGACGAGTGATAACAGATACACGGCCGAATATCTGCTCACTAATAATTCCTTCGAAGACCAAAAGTTGTTATATGGGACTGTAAGAGTATATCTGACAATTCAATAAAGTAATTGAATGTCATTTGATAAATAAAACACGAGAAAAATAGAAATAGTCCGTACATTCCCTTGTTTATATTCATTCTATACCTTATAAAAACATGGTAATGCACGGACTTTTTCTGTTTTTCTTTCTTGTTTTCTTATCTAGTGACAGTCAATTCTTTTTATGAATTGTCAGATATCCTCACAGTCTCACACAACAACTTTTGGTCTTCGAAGGAATTATTAGTGAGCAGATATTCGGCCGTGTATCTGTTATCACTCGTCGCTTCAGTCAGTTAAATAGACCGGTGACTCGTGTTTTCCTTTGGCGTTCGTCACTTCCGATTCGGGAAACATATCTTACTCAGCTATCGTAGCATGGATCTCTCTGTTAAAAGTATATTTGGAATGTGTTTAACCAGCTCTATCATATATGTGATAATGACTGGCACCAATATTGTCCTTTAAACCCGTCAGTCTGAATCTTGAAATGGAGACCGGGCACTAAGCTGTATTATACGAAGTCCAATTGACTCAATATTTTGAGCTAAATTTTGAGACATGGTAAATACACCATTCCTCTTTTGGTGCTTAAATTTCATACATGCACAGACTTTTATTTCTTGATACTCTGGATAGTCCCTTACACTTAATATTATTGGTTAGGGTGTGCAATCTTCCGCATGTAGACTTCACACTCTTCAGTATTATTTCCATCATGTCAAAGACTATATGATGAAGTATAAGAGAAATTATCTCGTCAATACCTCACAATCAAACTCTATAACCATCAGTCATTCTTGGTATTCCTAATAAAACCATGCCAATATCGCACAATCAAATTCTGTAACCATGAGTAATTCCTCAGTAATACATGTAATTCCGTCATGTGAAAGGGGAAATGATAAAATCTTGTCAGTATCACAATCAAATTCTAAATCATCATTCTCAGTATTAAATCCCATCGTGTAAAAGACTAAAATAATTAAGGGTGTGACGACTAAGCAAAACTTGAACCGGGTAGTCAGCGGCTAAAAGGGGAAATGATGAAATATTCATGCAAAAATTTGTCAGTATCACACAATCAAATTCTATATCATCATTTCTCAGTATTAAATCTATCATGTACAGGACTAAAATAACGAATTGCATCAATTAGATTAAAACATAGATTCTATTTCGTTATGTTTTTTATAGTTCAAAATTTCTTTTTGCTTGTCTTTACAACACTAGGATCTGGAAGAGTTGATATTATTGACGTGTTTTGAATAAAAAAACCAAAGGAAATATAGATCTTGCTTGTATTTTGATCAGGTTAGAAATGCAGATATTTGACTTTCAGCAAAAACCTTATATAAATCCATATATGGACCACATCACACAATCAACTTCTGAAACCATCAGCGGTACTGTATTATTTCTAGATTCTGTCATGTAAAAGGGTAAAATACTGAAATGTTGGGGGGTTTGATGGCCGAATGGTTTGCAGTTCGCGTGTGTGCGTTGTATAATAAAGCCTGTCATTGAGTCAACTGGCGTGGTTTCGAATCCCCGATTGTACATGACAAGGAGTAGGGTCACCTGTCCAACCTTGTGGGTTTCCTCAGGCTTCCTCCCACTGCTAAAGACCCCTACGCGTAAGCGAAATGTTGAAATGAAATTGAACCATATGTTAGTCCCAAAATGACCTAGTTTGTGTCGAGTGGACTTAAACCCCATTTCTCTCTCTTTAACTGAAATGTTAGTAGAGAGTGATTTGTCATTTTATTGTGTATAAATGCAGTTGAGTCACTCTCTCCCTCTCTCTGTTTCTTGCCCTCCATTTAAGACATGTAGGTCAATAGTTGTAAGTGAAACATCAATACCCTGTAATTAGTGGTGTCCAATCCCTGTGGTCAGTTTGGATAATGAGCACAGCTGAGAGAAATGACCAGTGACCCAAGAGAATTGACAAGAGTATAGTGAATGTGATTATAGGTTTATTGTGTTCAGGTGGGCCGTGTGGAAGTGCTAAGTGGTGCATGTAGTATTGTAGTTATTTACATTAGGCCTCACCAATTGTGTTTTGTGTTTCATTGGCTTGCGTACATGGTTATTATAACTTATATTATAGTGAGAGATCGGGTTTAGAGTCCACTCGATACAAACTAGATCATTTTGGGACTAACATGTTCAATTTTATTTTTGTTTCAAAAATTCATCGCAAGTATGGCAACCTCATTGCAGGGTTTTTTTTTAAGATAGAATCTTTTGATTGTTAAAATATATTTAGAGGTATTTAACCTGAGCATGATAATATCATTCACTCCAAATGTAACCTTTTCGTTCCATACTGAACCTGGGGCATATTGAACCTGTTAAATGTTTTATCACTTGAGGCCTCAAAATCACTAGACACTAAAAATGTGATGTTATAGTCTCATCGTGTGCAGGTCAGACACTCAAATTGAAAACGGCTTGAAATTTGTAAAATGATACAATAAAATACATACAGAATAGAATATTGACATGTGGTAGGTCCATGTAGATTGTATTTCGATGGACCAGTAGTATATATTGAAGATACCGGTGTTACTCTAATGGAATCAAGAGAACATGAGTTTGTGGTAGGACTAAAAAATGATTGCTTTATAGAGAATCTCCTACGAGTGTTTTTTGATATCAAAAAATATCAACACAAGTTGATAATGTAAAAAAAACCGAGGCTCTGCCGAGTTTTTTTTACTTTATCAACGAGTGTTGATATTTTTTTTATATCAAAAAACACGAGTTGGAGATTTTATTTATCACCCAATCTTTTCTTACATGCACAAATAAATAAATATGATTCTTTGGTATAGATTTCACTTTAACTGAATCTTAATTACATTACAGCGTAGTAATACATCAGTTTTTTGACACCAGTTTAACTATTGCAAAGTCCTATATATACTGACCCAGTATTTCCTTCAAGGTCAATTAAATAAAAACAGTTTCTCTTTAACAAAAAAAAAGTCACTTTTTATTTAAAATAAGTGGTTTCTTTAAAATAAAAGAAAGTAGTTCCCTTTTGTTTGACCAATCAAATTCATGTAAAGCGATATCTCCTAAGGAGATATCGCAGTAGATTATGTAATTTATCATACAAGCGATATCTACTGTCAAATAAGATATTGGGTGATAAATTAATATATTGCAATACGATTTTTGGCTGAAATACACAGCCCTAGTTCCTAGTACTGATCCTTACTACTGCTGAGATCTGTTAATGTTATTGAATGAAGTGGAATGGGTTCGATACCACATTAGCCCAGTCGGAGCAGAACAGTAGGACGTTCAACCCCATTTCATTTCTACGCATCACAGACAATGTCAGACTCAAATCGAGGCTTGGTCAGGCACCGCCCCTCTGGTGCCTGACATTTTGTCTGCTATTAATTTGTCTTTTCTGTGTTTCAATTGATGGTACTATTATTAATACATATTTGACATGAAGGTAGCAATGTCGGACACAGGTAGCATTAAAACATTTATTACCAGACCCGCAGACTTTCAAGACTAAAAATGTACACTGGAATATTATCCAGATTGCCGAAATTCCAAAAGAGTAAAGAATTTCTGAATTAAAAAAACCCATCAGTTTGATTTATATCAGGCTGTTACTTAAATTACAGTAGTTGTATTGTCGATCGAATAGCTGGAGTAAACCTGCCTCCATTCTGCTGAATGGGATTCATTTTGTAACGGATCGGTTTCGAGATAAGGAGTAATATGAGAACGAACCAATATTTGTTTAACTACCGTTTTATACGAGTTGAAGCACAACTACACAATTTTATGAATAGAAGTAAAATGTAATGAGAACATCTATACACATATCTACTGTACCTGCTAAAGCCTTTTATTTACTAACCCCCTGCTGTAGTGGCCGACATTGATTAAGGCTAAACAGCCATAAGTTTGAGTTGACGATTTTTCCAGCAAAAAAACCCCTGCAAAACATAAAAATGACCGTGAAACAGGTTCTTAAACAGAATTTCACTGAAAGGGTCGTTTTCCATTTCAACAAATTTTTTTAACGTCAAAGTTTCTGCGAAACCAACCAGAATCCAAATGGTCTTCCCTCAGATGTGTGCTTTAGACCATATAATGTCTTTCATTGAGTCAGTGTACGTAAAAGACCCCTTGGTTGTTGGAATTCAGTATGAGAGTAGGCCATAGTGTTGCTGCCAGGGCAAAATTCCCTTGTGGCACACTGCATGGTGTATGTCCCTCCCTCCCCTCTTAACCCAGTTTAGGAGTAGTACAGTAGGACCTTAAACCCCATTTCATTCAGTCAGTTGACAAGGATTCGGGTCACCAGCTCCTGCCCAATCCCATGAGTTTTCCCCGGGTCCTCCCACGGCTACCTGTTACCCAGGTAGTCCCAAAATAACCCAGTTTTATCAAGTGGACGTTTTAACCCCATTTCTCTCCCTCATACATGTACATTGTTATACTAAGTATTTTACCACGCAGTATTCACACAATGTACAATATTATTATGTATCTATGAGTACTTTGGGGATGGATGACCGAATGGTTAGCACATGCATGCTGTATCATAAAGCCTGTCATTGAGTCAACTGGCGTGGTTTCAAATCCCTGGTTGTACGTGACAAGCAGTAGGGTCGTCTATCCAACCTCTGGTTTCCTACCACTGCTAAAGACCCCTACGGGCAAGCAAATTAATTGAAATGAAAATGACCTAGTTTGTGTCGAGTGGACGTTAAACCCCACTTCCCTCTCTCTCTCTATTAGTACTTTCATCTGGTACATGTATAAATAATACTGTCTGGATGGATGGAAGACCATTTTGATATAGGTCATCAGATGTTTGTTGAAATGGCATGAACACATTAGCCCCAACACTTGACTGTTATTTCTAGCATCTCGAAATTGGTTTTTGGGGAGGATGGTAAATTGAGACGAATGCCTCATTTGTACATGTTTTTCTCAACCAATTGCCAAAGTGATCGTAACATTTCAATGCTCACTAATCACAATAATTACTTTACGCGTAAATTGATTTCAGTCCAAGAAAGGCAGCATGGACGTACAAATTTGTCTTGTTAGTGTTATTCTCAATCGTACTCGACAACAATCCATCAGTAGCTCGGTTTGTCCGTGTAATTTAATTTGATGAAGGCATCTATTTCCAATTTGGTTGAATATTTTGTAGTAAAGGGTATCCAATAACTTGTAAGATTACCAATAGTCAAATACTGGCACGTATAGTAATGTTTAAACAAATTGGATTTCAATAGTGAAAAATAGATTGTGAAGAAAATCTTGTCTTAAACTTAAAGAATATTTGAGATATAGATCTACATTTACATGTACCTAGGGTAGTTTATTTTTCTCAAGAATTGCATTTTGTTTCGAAAAAACCTTTAATAATTTAAGGTAGCTCAGCAAACAGGTCAGTTTGGGATGAAAGACCCTTGCAAACCCTTATTTTATAAGCATACTAATATGTATGTGAGATCCTTTTTTTACTCCCATCCAGGATTTCTGTTCTACACCACGAACAAGTGGAGTAACAACACTGAAAAAATCCTAGAAATTTCCTCTGCCAATACTGACATCAAAACCAAGGAACTCCTGGTTAGCAAATCAGCATCATACCCTCATAGCCACTGTGGTTTCTTCCAATTGCATGCACATAACTTTAAAGTGCTGAATTGGTTTTTGATGTGTGATATTAGTACTAAATCTATAGACATTGAATTTTCATTTCGATATATTAAAAGATACATTATGTAAGATTTAGATAAAGAGCTTGCCGTTCTTGTTATAATAGTTCAAAAATGAATAATGCAGAATGAATATATTGAAAATTTCATGGTAATTACTGTATTCTGAGCGAAGATGTTAGCCTTTGAATGTTTTACAAGATGTGTGCAATGATTGGAACCAACGTACTGGTTGTTCAAAGCTTAGCCTGTCAACAGTGCAACCCACAAAAAGTTATATATATATTGTATATTTCAACATTGGCTCAATCTCTGGGCTTAAAAGTTTAGTTATAGACAAATCACAAACAAAGCAAATCATCCACATCACAAACTTTGAAACAAAGCAAATCAACAGACCAGTCTTAAATTAACTGACAGTTTTCTTTTTTTACCTGAATCGAAGAGGTCTGGTTATTTTAAACCCTAATTGATATTGCTGGCTCAGCTGGCTGCATGACCTAGATCAGGTACCTGTACATGTCAATGAGCTTTCTGGTTATTTTAATTCAATGTTAGCGGAAGGATACAACCTTAACTCTTGGGGAGTTGATGGACTTGGATCGAGTACGTATGATCCTGGAGGCCTAAAAAGTCTGGTTATTTTAAATTAGTGAAAATGGAATGATGGAACTTAAATTGCTCGACTTAATTTCACGTAAAACAGGTACTGTCACTCAGGTCTGGAAATAAAGATTTTAGATGTACCTGACAAAATGTCAAGCACTATAGAAATAGTTCCTGACATTTTCAACTTTGTGCCAGACATATCTATTAATAATATCAAAAAAGAGAGACAAATCAGTACCAGACAAAATGACAGGCCCCAGAGGTTTTGTGCCTGATAAAGTCTGAATCTGTGGCTGACATTGTCAGTGACAGGTACCTTATTTCCAGGCTTGTAGGCCCTGATAACTACCTGAAAGTAGTAATAGTTAAATGGAATAACAGAACCTTAAAGATACATTATGGGAGATTTTGACAAGGAGTTAGCCATTCTTGCTATAAAAGTTCAAAAATAGATGTTGAAACAAGAATATATTGAAAATTTCAGTCAAATAACTTTATCCTGAACAAAGTTGTTACCACTATAATTTTTTACTAGATATGGGGGTTAAAATCATCGACACCCTTTTCCCACTATGGCCGATTGTTGATTGACAGGCGTTAACTCCACCTACATAGTCTCGATCATCAAGTAATGTTTAAACGGTATCTACTGAAGCTTGTGTATAGCCTCGGTCATCACTGTCTTTCATGAATAATTTCCGGAAGTATGATGACGTCAACGTCACGCAGAAACCCCACCCACAACGCCATAGTGATTAAATCGGTCGACGAAATCCTGTTTTAAATCGAGCCCAATCCAAGCCATCCGTGGGTCTACAGTGTTCATTTTGGGCTTGTTGTTTAAATAAAGATCTAATTTATAATTTCTATGACATCTGAAGCTCAAAGGAAGACCGACAAAAGTCAGTTTTTGCTCTCCCATAATGTATGTTTAACTGCTCGACTTAATTTCACGTAAAACAAGTGCCTGTCACTGGTGGATAGACCCTGATAAACTAACTGAAAGTAGAAAAAGTTAAATGGAACACAGTTTGCATTTTATCAGCTTTGAGCTATGAATCATGTTGCTAAATTGAACATTACGGTCTATTTCTGTATTTATAATATGAGATAAATCGCAAGATAACAACCATCTGTTTTATGACTACATGTACATGTAGTGCAGCTAATCGTTGTCTGTTCATGCAGGCAGCAGGGGTGGAAGCAGATGCCTGAAATTGATTTCCACAATATCTTTTGATAATGAATCAATATGGTGAAACAAGGAAATTAGATGATATTATGTTAATGATAACGAAGTAATTTATCAAACACTCGATCTTAGTGATGTACTAGGAAAGTGGTTTGGACTGAAACCCCCCAAACCAATTGATAAAGATGCACCTTTGCAGTTGTAATTATTGACGATAGCCTTAGAAAATAAAAACTATATCTATGTTTGAAGAATAATATCATTTGGCAATCATCATTTTCCCATTTTTATCTGAGCACATCTGCACTCTGCAGATGGCAAACAAATGAAATGGGATTTTATGTCTTACGTTTCTGTACTGCATGTAGTGGGGGGGTTGGGATGGCCTAGTGGTCTAGAGTGCTGCGCTTCGACCTCTAGCTGGCTGGTCACCTCTGGCTTGCGGCTGTGGTTTCGATCCCTGGTGTGAGCATATGTGGCATGGACATAGGGGCGCCTTCTCAACCTCGTGGGTTTCCTCCGGGCACCCTGGTTTCCCCCCACTGCTAAAGACCCCTACGCACAAGCAAATTATTGAAATAAAATTGAAACCATATGTTAGTCCCAAAATGACCTAGTTTGTGTCCAGTGGACGTTGAACCCCATTTCTCTCTCTCTTTTCCCTCTCTCTCTCTCTCTCTCTCTCTCTCTCTCTCTCTCTCTCTCTCTCTCTCTCTCTCTCTCTCTCTCTCTCTTCCTTATTTCAGTTTCCAACAGTCAGGGGATCATTAACTTGCACCTAATGTCAAATGTATATGACCCATGTTTTTTGTTCTATCCGATTGGGTAGCCCCTTTTCTCTGCCAGGCCCTCCAGGGAACTCGACTAGAAAAAATTGAGTAATGTTTTCTGTCAACACACTAGGACTACACCTGGTTGATGTATATACACCAAGGATTTTGTTGTTAGGGATTTGAAGAAAACTAGGCACTGTCCTGATCAAATTCTCCTCTTCAGCATTGCAGACATGACCATGAACAATTTTTGCAGGCCTGGAAATAACGGTTTTCGATGTACCTGACAAAATGTCAGACACTAATGAAATAGTACCTGACATTTTCAACTTAGTGTCGGACATGTATTAATAATATCTGTGCCGATCAAAATGACAGGCACCAGAGGTTTTGTGCCTGACAAAGCCTGAATCTGTTCCGGACATTGCCTGTGACAGGTGCTGCATTTCCAGACTTGAATACTTGTATATATATGTATATTAAGGCTCAGTATTCTGTTGATTCATTGTTTTCGCTTTGTCTGCTTTGTCAGCGTTTTATTGTATAGTTTTCGGGGATAAGAGATCAAATACAAAAAACTGATTAATTTCTGTCGTGGGCTATTGGTAAACTAGTAAATTGGTTAAAAATAGCAGGTTTGTGTTTAGAATATCGATCAGCATTCTGAATTATTACATGTACACGTATTTGAACGAGATAAGAAAATATCACATGAATTTCTAAATGCTGTAGACCAATACTGGTGCAGTTTATCAGATATTATCAATGATTTGTGATGAAGCAGACTACAATATACGGTACATGTGTTCAAACCAAATTTTAACTCATCTCTCTAGAGATATCTGTTGATGGAATTTACTAGCTTTATCTCTTGTCAGACTCGAGTCTTAGTGAATGGAAGTTATTTTTAGTCGTTAATGAAGAAGGTATGTGTATGGTTTACCAGACCACATGTATGTACCAACCGTATTTCAAGTTTCCTTTAGCTTCAATTCATTGAATGCTTGAAATATTAAATATAAAGAAAGAGAGGATTCTATTATTCGTGAGACAATAAGCAAGGAATTTGAAATAACTCGATCCCACTGAGCCCCTTTTTGAAGGGATTTTATCTAATATCTATAACCTATACACTGTTAATAATGATGGTAAACAAATCGTCTACTCTAAACTATGTCTCGAAAGCGTAGGGAGGGATTTTAAATACCGTTTACTCTGGATTAACCAAGTAATATTTCATGAATGAATGATTATATATATCTGACATGACATAATGAGAGAGATAGCTATTATACTGTACATGGAGAGATTGTACAATGTATGCAGCTATCATAAGTGCAGTGGGTGTTCACACTTTCCTGTATACACAATTAAAAAAGATTTCTCGGTGACAAAGCAAAACTGCTAGCTTTGAGAAACTTCCCTATAAAATTGCAACAAATTTTGCGGCTCAAATGAAGCCTTTTGTTAATCACTTTGATTCGCACAAATGCAAATCAGTGATTTTGCTTCCTATATTTCTCACATGGACAGTTTTATTTCGCCTTTTTAACTGTAAAAAGTTGTGGACAGTTTTTATAATGATATATGCTGCATCAAGCGTTCTACAGCGTTTTACATGGGGTATCAGGATTTCTATGGGATAAGCATACTCTGCCACATGTACTTCACATATTGTGGTATCAGGTTTCTGCAGGATAAGCATACTCTACCAAATGCACATCACCAATTACTGCCAGCTGAGTGTGGCATTAGGTTTTCTACAGGGATAAGCATACTCTGCAATATGCATTTCACTTATCACTGTCCTTTGTATGTGGTACATGTATAAGGTATTATGTGGGATAAGCATACTCTGCCAAATGTGCTTCACCTTTATGAGGAACTGAGTGATTGTTGGCACATGTTTTTCAGTCAGAAGATAGACCATCTACATTACAGTTATTATCACGTCTTTCTTCAAGTCGTCTAATTTATTAGCAACATAAAAAAAACTGTTTAATTAAGGCACACATCACTGACTATGTCTGATACAAATGTTATTGAAATAAAATTGAACCATATGTTAGTCCCCAAATGAGAAGTAAAAACCCCATTTCAGTCATTTCACTCATTCACTCCTTTACTTTCCAATGAAACGGGAGCCACTGTGGCTCACTGGGTAGCTCGCTTACCTGGAGGAGGACTGTGTTCGAACCTTACGTTGAACGAGAAAGTTCATCAGAATTTTGTGGCGTGATTCGCCGTGGTCATTGATGTAGAATGGAAAATCTGGCAAGGTACAATTTAGAGTTGTTCAGGTGAGAAGAAAGACTGAGATCCGGTGTTCACATTGGCGTACACGTAAAAGATCCCATGGGAGTTGGAATTTGATAAAAGAGTAGGTCGTAGCGATGCTGTCTTCATACTATCATAGTACACTGCATAGCGTGTGCCATTTTCATAAGCCTAGTAGTAGTAGGAAGTTAAACCTCATTTTATTTCCAATAGGGGGAATCACGGTGGCTAAGTAGGCAAGGCACTGGCTCGCTAGCCTGGAGGTCGGGTGTTCGATCCCTGCATTGGCCGAGAAAGTTCATCTCGATTTTCCTGCGTGGTTTCCCCTTGTCAGTGATGCAGAAGGAGGGCCTGACAAGGGCAGCTGCCTAGTCATTCGGATGTGACCAAAAACCGAGGTCCCTTGTACACATTGGTGAGCACGTAAAAGATCCCTTGGCAGTTGGAATTCGATATAAGAGTAGGCCGTAACGCCGCTACTCAGGCAAAATTTCCCTCATGGCACTCTGTATGGCGTATGCCCGTCTGCCATTAGCCCAGGTTAGGTGCAGAAGAGTAGGACGTTAAACCCCATTTCATTTCATTTCATTTCTATTTCCAATAGAACGATAATGTGGATATGCCCTCATACTCCGCGCAGCGTTTCGTTTGATTATAGGTAATCTCACTACACACTGCTATTATGAGTAGATATTGTTGTGTTAAATTTTGATTGGTCAGTAGTCCGACTACCAACCAATCACTACCTACCATACAAACGCTTTACATTTAAAACGAGTGCCAGTATTGGACCAAATATGTTTACATAACGTTACGTCATGGCTCACGCTTTTATTATGCCTAATTAACCCGTGCATAGGAGAATACTACAGTAAAACTAATTGTGACAAACGAGGCTATCAAGTTGAATGAAATGTAAACAATACTCTTTGGAAACGAACATACTTTCACCGTTTTAATACCTTAAATCACTGTCCAAAGTTTTAGGGAAGACTCAGATTAAACGAAGGACTGTCATGTTGCTGTACTTAAGTGATAGCTTTCATTGAACGGGGAGAATAGACACACTCCCGCAAAAGTTCAAGAATCAGAAGTCAATCCAGCAATGGCCAGAGAGAGATTTCTCGGGCCATTGCTTCAGGAATATGATATGCCCTTTAAGGTAGAAATATTGAAGAGGAAATGAAAGCATTGCTGATTATAAGAGAGAACAGTTAGTTTTCTGGTTGTACTTGAAGTGTTAAAATGTGAATCATGTTGTAATTTCTCCACTCCCTCGTATATTTTACTATCAGCTGTTGGAAGTTAGAGTAATGAGAACACAGCAAGATATTTTACTATCAGGTATTAAATCAACTACCCTGTCAATTTACTTCATTTACTAACCTATACACCTAGTTTTAAAAAGAAACCAAGAAAAGATAAATCAGTCAGTACCATGGCTTTTGTCTTACTTTTGATTTTAAAAAATCCAAACCGTTCTTTTGAAGGAAACCAAGAAAAGATAAGTCAGTCGGTACCAAGGCTTGTCTACCATTATTTTGAAGGAAAACCCCCTGAAAAGTTGGATTGTATGTACATGTATAATTAGTATTGAGACTGGATTGTATAACACAAGCTTTTACTGTTAAGTGCTGTGGTTCCCCCTTGTCAGTGGTGCAGGACGAAGGGCCTGTCAAGGACAGCTGTCTAGTTGTTCGGATGGGACCGAAAGTGAAGTCACATGTAAACATTGGCACTTATGTAAAATATCCCTTCACTGTCCTGGCTAAATTTCTCTCAAAGCACACTGCATGGCATATGCCCGTCTTCATTAGCCGGAGCAAAACAGTAGAACGTTAAATGCCATTTCATTTCATTTCACTATTAGGTGCTCAGTTGCGTATACCCATGGCGTTTTATCCGACCTCCATTATAATATATCATCATGACTGACAAAAATATTTTTAATATGGAAGTGTTCTATTACTTCTGAATTAATCACCGAATTAATGATAGTACTGGTCAAGTTATTTGATTAATCCTTTGTTCTGAAATTAAAACCACTCATCTCTGACTTCCAGTGGTTGTAATGTGAGCTGTTAATTATTTTGATTAAGGTGGATAGCAGGCTTTTCATTCTGCAGGGGGGTGGATGGCCGAATGGTTAGCATGTGAGCATTGTATCATAAAGCCTGTCATTGAGTCAGATGGCGTGGTTTCGAATCCCCGGTTGGAAGTGACAAGTGTTAGTCCCGAAATGACCTGGTTTGTGTGGAGTGGACATCAAACCCCCTTCCCCCCTCTCTCTCACTTATCATCCTGCAATTACATGTCTGTTGCCATAAGACCTGCGGCAATAACTCCATTACCCAAGGTTTTCTTTCTTCACAGTATAACAATAAATATTTCCAACTTCCTTATTATCATGTGCACATTGAAAAACATACATGTGCTTATCTATTGCCATTAAAAAAACACCCACATACAAGACATGTACGCTTACCTCAGAGATTTAGGAATTTGTTTTTGCTATAAGATATCTACATGTAACAAGCCTCTCAGACACCGTAATACACCCACCAGCAGTATAATTGTCTATTTTAGTTCTAAAAATCCCATGACAACATTTTAAGAAAAAAAATCCAATATTATTTTCATTGTTAACTCTTGTCCTGTAATATGTTCCTAAAATTGAAGATTCTATTCTAAACAATTGCATTCATGAGTATTAAAAATGAAAATGCAAACTGTTTATGGTGTTGGATGATCTGAAATATTTAAGTTAATCACTTTTGAACGATGCCATCGAGAGGTTTGTTCTGTATTGAGTTTTCATACTTTTTCTTCCTTATATACCACAATTGACCTAGTATTTCATTCACAAGATTTGATTGGGAGTTTGTTCTAAAAAAGAACAATTGAAATATTTAGACCTTTGATTATATGATGTTCAAAATGTCTTCAAGACCCCTTTGGGTTGCATTATTCTTTTCCTGTGTTACACCAATTTCCTGACCGTCAACATTTAATGGCTATCGCTCAGAAGTGTTTGTCCTTAATAAATAATACGATGGGGGTTGGATGGCCCGAATGGTTAGCACGTGCGCGCACTGTATCATAAGGTCTGTCACTGAGTCAACTGGCGTGGTTTCAATTCCCCAGTTGTAGGTGACTAGGAGTAGGGTCGTCTCTCCAAATTCTGTTGGGTTACTCAGGGTCCTTCGGTTTCCTCCCACTGCTAAAGAACCTTACATGTAAGCAAATTATTGAAATAAAAAAATTGTAGTTTATATGTTAGTAGACGTAAAACCCTATTTCTCTCTCTCTCTCTCTCTCTTCAGAGCACTTGATGAAGTCCAGATACATGTGATATACAATCACATGTATTGTACTGTCGTTTTTAGTCTACTACACTAGTAAAAGTTTTAAGTGGCAGTCTATTTTTATATTTCATTTCCTGTGTACTAATGAATGTTTATGGTTCAAATTGTAGACCAATGTTGACCTTTCAACTTTTTCACAAGTTTTGATATTGATTATTGTCTACAAGCAAGATTTGCATGGAGTTGGATAATAATCATATAGTGAGATGGGGATTAACATTCACCGAAAACAAACTAGGTCATTTCGGGACTAACATACATGTCTGGTTCAATTTATTTTCAATTATTCACCTGCACGTAGGGGTCTGTAGCGGTGGGAGGAAACCAAAGGACCCAGAGAAAGCCCTGAGTTTAGACAAGCAACCCTACTACTTGTCAGATACAAGGGTTGTATCAAAAGCATACTACGTAACTTAAAGACCCATACGTGCAAAGAAATTATTGAAATAAAATTGAACCATATGTTAGTCCCGAAATAACCTGTTTTGTGTGAGTCGAGGTTAAAACCCCCCTCTCTCTCTCTCTCTGTCTCTGTCTGTCTCTCTCTCTCTCTCTCTCTCTCTCTCTCTCTCTCTCTCTCTCTCTCTCTCTCTCTCTCTCTCTCTCTCTCTCTCTCTCTCTCATTGTCCCATGCACATGTTTAAGCCAATGTACATGTTGAGCCAATACCATTACAGTACAGGTGTGTGTTGAAATTTCTGGTAGCTTGCATTATACTTAATATAAAAGCAAATATTACCATGTGTTTGTCTCAAAATGATCGAGGTATTTTGTTAAATTGTTTACAAGACGTTAAATCCAATTACATTCCATAACATAGACAACCAAAAACATCGCGAATATGTTCGTTTTCCCCCTTGATGATAATTGACTAGCACTACATCAACTTACTATCCTTATGTCTCAAGTATGGAAATGAATCTAAACAAGGAACATCCGTAATGGAAGGTCAGAGATACATATAACCATGGTTAAAAGTCATGTTATAGAGCACATGTCTTTTATACAAGTGGAATGCCAAGAATGGAATGGATAGTGGGGGAGGGGTGATGAACAGCCGCTTGTTTAGTTGCCAATTACACACAGTTATATTTGATTTGATATCTTCAGATAATCAACATCTGGTTTTACTCCAGTTTTCGGGGAGTTTGATGGACGAATGTCATGGAGTCAATTGACGTGATATCGAATCCCTGGTTGTACGTGACAAGGAGTAGGATCGCCTGTCCAACCTCGTGGGTTTTCTCTGGGTCCCCCAGTTTCCTACCACTGCTAAAGACCCCTCCACGCAAGCGAATTATTGAAATAAAATTAAATCATATGTTAGTCCTGAAAAAACCTAATTTGTGTCGAGTGAACGTCAAACCCTATTTCTCTCTCTCTGTCTCACATACCGTGGTACATGTATTGGATTTGATATCTTAAGATAGTCAACGTCTGGTTTTACTACAGTTTTCCTTTTATTATTTTTTATTGGTAAATGAATCTTAATGAAGGGTTACCCTTGTCATTGGTGAAGGATGAAGGGCCTGGCAAGGAATAATATATAGTTATTCAGATGGTACGAAAAACCATGGACTCGTTGGAATTTAATACAAGAGTAGACCCTAGTGCCTCTGTCCAAGCAAAATTTCACTCACAGCACATTGTGATAAAAGATGACGGGGCCTTGTTAAGCTCGAACAGCATAGATCGATGAAATTTCAGTTCCAATTACATACTTCTTTGTAAATACCGGTATTGAAAAGAATTGAAGACTTTTGGACTGATGTTAGTGATATTCCTATTAGAGACTCATCTTTCACCATATTGCAGTTTGCAAGTAATTCCTATTGTTTGATATGGTAAATCAGGGGCCTGTTTCAAGATATTTTAAATAAGATAAAATCCAAATTTTATTAATTTGATAATTGATCGGTAATATTACCTTGATTTTATTGCTTAGCAGCCAATCAAAATTGAAGTGTCTACTTAAAATTTGGATTTTATCTTTAGTAAAGATTTTGAGAAACAGGGACCAGGTCTTTAACATTAAAGCTTGTGTTGATGTTTTGTAGAGTAAGGAATCAGAGAGTTTAAGAATCAAGAAGATTGTGGTCAACTGTGTTTTTTTTCACAATTTGTCCCCTATTATGTTGTTATGGGGGAATTTAAAATTCCTGTAGTAACCCACGGTAACAGGTTGTACCTATTGAATACCTTTACATAACACAACTAAGGAATGCTAGAGAAGTGTGAAATCAGGTCAACTAACTACAGTATTATTACCGTTTGTAAATATTAGCTAGACCTGTAATAACAACATGTTCCAAGAAGAAAAAACTCTAACTTTCTATCGTCTTATTGTTTATCTAGGATTAACGTGATAACGATAACAACCCGATGAAATATACCTGTACCGTCATCTATTGTAACTTATTTTAATATTCACACCTGTATTCTTATATACCTGGTCCCTGTTTCTCAAAATCTTAACTAAAGATAAAATCCAAATTTTAGTAGATAGGCCCTACTTCAATTTTAATTGGCTAAGCACTTAAATCAATCCAATATTATCTAATCAAATTAGTAAGATTAAGATTTTATCTTAGTTAAAATTTCGTGAAACAGGCCCCTGTACCGTCATCTATTGTAACTTATTCTAATATTCTACCTTCACACCTGTATTGTCATACACCTGTATACTTGATAATATGATAAAGGTAGTGAATAACTTAAATAACGTCATTTTGGTGACTTTTATACGGCTCATTGTAGAGCTGGGAGATATTTCTGTATTCGATATAAAACCCTCACAGAAATGAGTTGACTACTATTAAGTGTCAAGTGAATACTCAAGGGGTATTTCCAAATTTTTATGCATGTTTATTTACATGTAAAAGGTGATAAACTTAAACTATTGACCTTTTATAAAATATTGCGATAGAGTGATTATATCGCGATATTTTCTTTCCCAGGACATGGTACTCAGAAAATAGTAATTTTATTGACTTTAGTCCAACTCTGACAGTTTCTTTTTGTCTTATTAGTTATATTTTATTTCCTTGGTCGTTGGATACCGAGCATATTGAGGTTGTTCCTCCCTGTCTTGTGTTTTCTCTAGGTTATTTTGTTCAGTTATTAAAGTTACCGTAGCTAGTTATCATGCCTGATTATTTATTTCTGGAATTTTATTTGATGATAATTTTATTTTTATTTCAGCCAAAAATATAGTCAGTAAAGTCAAGCAATACAGATTAAAACGAGATGATTTTGAGACGCTTAAAATCATTGGTAGGGGTGCTTTTGGGGAGGTAAGTTAAGCTTTAGTTCCTTTATAAACTCTTACTGACGGGACAATGTCCACTGACAGTTTCTATCCTCTTATATTGCAGCAATATGAAAATACAGTAAAATACCGCTCTTTCCGACCTCTGTTCTCAGCCTATTTTGGAACCCTTGCCAAATTTATGAAAGACGAAAATAAATTGATTTATAAAAATCAATTGATTTATAATTAAAAGTTGAAAATCAATTGATTTATCTTGAGATAACTGGTATTTCTATAAACTGGATTCTAGTCTAATGATTAAATATTATTACATATATACATACACCCATAATATTCTTAGATGAATTTATAAACTGATATGATTTCAGATTTATTACTTTGGACGATATCCAAATAAAATCCCCAACAGCCTGAAATAGTTTTAGAAACAGCTTAATAAATAAAATTTATTAACATCCAATAATATTTAGGTTAATTAATACATGGTGTCTTCGATAAACTTGTTATAATTTATAAAGATATTTTGATTCACCAGAAGATCTGGTGCCACTTTCATTGAAGAGGAGTTTACATCGTTAACAATTTGTTTTTGTACTTCTGTGTCTATTTACTATTTCTTTTATATTGTCGATTGTTATCCCTGGTCAGAAAGGTGCAGGACGAGGAGGTCCTGGCAAAAAAAAATAGTCATTTGGATGGGATGAAAACCAAAGAAACTTTGTATAACGTTGACGGCACGTTAAAGATTCCCGAACAGTTGGAAGTAAAGAAAATAGTAGGCCACATAGCCCCCTAGTCTGAGCAAAATCCCCCCATACCACCACGCTAAATGATGTTTGCCTTTATTATTAGCTCGTTGGGGTCACCATGGGTAAGACGCTGGCTCGCTAGTCTTGAGGTAGGGTGTTCGATCCCTGCATTGGCCGAGAAAGTTCATCCTGATTTTTCGCTGTGGTTCGACCTTGTCAATGACACAGGTTGAAGGGCCTGACATGGTGAGCTGTCTAGTCATTCGAATGGAATGGAAAACCGTATCCTGTGTACACAAATAAGCTTGCATGTAAAAGATTCACCAGCAGTTTAAACTTGATATAAGAGTGGGCTGTATCGCCGTTCTCCAGGCACAGTTACCCTCATAGCACGTGCATGGTGTATGCCAGTCTTCAGTAGCCCAGTTCGGAGCAGAACAATAGGATGTTGTTAAACCCATATCATTATTAGCCTGCTACAGTCGGTGTAGCAAAGTAGTGCATTAAAACCAATTTCGTATCATTAAGTGTTAATTACTGAAATGTAATGAAATGGGCTTTAGCGTCTTACTGATCTGCTCCGACTGGATGTTAATTTACTAATATTTTGTTTACTGTTTATAAGATTTTCCTCTCAACATGTTTTGATTTCTTACAGGTGGCTGTGGTTAAAGAAAAGTCGACGGAAACTGTTTATGCCATGAAAATACTAAATAAATGGGAAATGTTAAAGAGAGCGGAGGTAATGATTTTGTTAATAAGAAAATAACGAGATATTGATTTGTGTTGATAATTTATTTATTACTAGATTAGTAGGACGCGATACCCCTCGTAAATCATAATAAAATAGTTGTCCAATCATATAGTGTACGTACTATGTAACCCTGCTTATCTTCACGTCTTGAGTAAACGGTTTTAGCCGTACCTGAAATATTCAAAATGTCAGGCAGGCATCACTGATTGAACTTTGTGCCAGGAAAGTATGATAAATATCATTTGAAAAAAGAAAAATTTGTGCCAGACTTGTGTCTGACAGACAAACCCTGAATTTGTGCCTGACAATAGGTGCTTTATTTCCAGACATACTTATCTTCGTATTTGCGCTGTATCATAAGGTCTGTCATTGAGTCAGCTGGCGTGGTTTCGAGTCCCTGGTTGTACGTGACAAGGATTAGGGTAGCCTATCGAATCTTGTGTTTTTATCAAGGTCTTCCGTTTTCCCCCCACTGCTAAAGACCAACCTAATGTAAAGACCAACCTAATGTATGTGCAAGCAAAAATTTGGAGGTTAAACCCTCTCTTGGGAGTTGGAATTCAATATTAGAAGAATGGGCCATAGTGCCACTCCCTGGGCAAAATGACCCTCATATCCAAATATATGGCGTGAATTCCCACTATAACTTGTCAGATCTTCATGTAGTGTAGGCCATCGAAACTATAAAAAAAACAAAACTAAATATAGATCTATATTTTAATCAGGTTGATTATGAAGTGAACTTTTTTTCATGTTTCAATCCCCGGTTGTACGTGGCAAGGAGTAGGGTCGCCTGTCTAGCCTCGTGGGTTTTCTCCATGTTCTCCAGATTCCTCACACTGCAAAGACCCCTACACGCAAGTGAATTATTGAAATAAAATTAAACCATATTTTAGTCCCGAAATGACATAGTTTGTGTCAAGTGGACGTTAAACTCCATTTCTCTCTCTCTCTCTTTTTCATCATTATCACTGTAGGCCCCTTCAGAGATTTTGATATTACAATAACCTATGATATCATTATTCAATATCTTTGGTAATGTCAAAAACTACATCATTGTAACTAATATGTATCAATTGAAACATCAAATAAGTGCAGATTTTGATATTTAAAAACCTATCATATATCTTTCTTTATAATCTCTAGGCTTTTCAGATAACTAAGTGGAGTTTTTATATTTTAAAAAGCCTATGATGATATGATATAGACAGATCTGTCTTTGTTTAAAAAATCTGTGGCTTCAGGTACAAGTTACAAAGTGCAGTTAAAAATGTCAAATAAACAAGTCTGAAACAGTATGGACTGTCAGTAATTAAAGTTGTTCATTGTCATTTATCATTCATCGGACAAAATCAAATTGTACACAGCTTAATCTAATGCTGAATTGTACTCAAATTGATGATTTAACACTTGATTAAACATGCATTATGCAAGAGCTAAATCTGCCATTTACAAGTCTTTCTTTAGGCCTGAAATGTTATCTGAATTCTCAATTAGACATTAAAAACTCTCGATGTCTAGCCTAGCCTTCAATGTTGGCATTATTAGATTCATATATGCTGCTTATCGGCCATTGATAATTAAATTTAAGACGTAAATGATCGAGACTATGCTGTTTATATTAATGATTTTAGTAATGATGACCGAAGCTAGGCGGAAGTTTCAGCCGCTTCGATCTTGGCTCATAACGGATCAATTTGACTGAAATTTTCAGCAAATTACCTTTACACAATCTAGTTTTTGACTATTATAGTGGGAACTGCCAACCCTTTATCTTATCTCCCATAATGTAACTTTAAGAAAGCAGAACCATATTGGACCTATATTCCTTCATAAGAGATTTAACTTACACAATAATTAAGTATACAAGGGATTCAAAAATCCCTCATAGCTTTTACCATATATGGTGAAGGATGGAGGACCTGACAAGGAATGCTTTCTAGTCATTTGAATAGGTTGGAAATTTGAGGTCCTGTTTACACATTGCTGTGCACGTAAAAGATCCCTTGACAATTGGAAATCGATATAAGAGTAGGCCATAGCGTCGCTGTCTGAGCAAAACTTCCCTCATATTGAATCATAGTCATAGCACACTGTACTGTATGGCATATGAATATGATCATCTTCATTAGCCCAGTTGAAGCAGAACAGTAGAACGTTGAACACCATTTCATTCCATTTTACCATATTAAAAGAATTATTAGTAAATTGGTAGCAATGTATAATTAACAGTGGTCAACATAAATTATTTGAAAATGAGTCGATTTATTATTTTTGATCACCATACCAATAATAAATAGTAAATTGGTAGCAATGAGTAATTAACAATGGTCAACAGAAATTATTTGAAAATGAGTGTATTCGGAGAAGACCCCATTGTGATCAATAAATCGTTGTGTGAAGTGAAGACAGGTTTATGTCATAAATGAATAAAATGTTCCGAGCATGAGTCATTAACAGTTGAATGGTGTTAGATTGTAATTTATAAAAATCAATGAAAAATGTTAAACAGCCAAGAGGAGAATGAATGATATAGCATATTCTTCAAAGCAAGAATGTGGACTACAGTTAGAGACATTAATACTAACAGTTTTGTTAATTATGATATTATATAAGTAATCTGGCAAACTGTGGCCATTGGCACTTTTTTTTTTACTCAATTTGTAAGTTTTAACAGATGAACATTCCATCGAAACTAATACGAAATATTGAGTATCCATGAAAACTAATAGAATGACTACTGTTAGAGACATTGATATTAATAGTTTCGTTAATTATAATATTATATAAGTAGCCTGGCAAACTGGCCACTGGCACCATTTTTTTTTTTGCCCAATTTGTAAGTTTTAATAGATGAACACGTCATTAGATCAAAACTAATACTAAATATTGAGTATCAGTGAAAACTTATAAAATGACTAAAGTTAGAGACAAAAATAGTAATAGTTTCATTAATTATATTATTATATAAGTAGTCTAGCAAGCTGTGGCCATTGTCACCATTTTTTTTAAACCCAATTTGTAAGTTTTAATAGATGAAATATTGAGTATCGGTGAAAACTATTAGAATGATAGTCCTACATATGATCTAGTGGGGCATATTATTTAGTGGGTCCGAGGCAGGAACTGTGTAAGAATCTGTAATTGCATATCAGACAAAAAAGTCCGTTTTGTTTCGCTATCCAAATTGAAGCAATAGTTGGTAAGACTCTAGATATCAAATGGATCTAGATAAAGATCATACATTATACAAGATTTAGGCAAAGAGCTGGCCATTTTTACTATAATAGTTCGAAAATAGATATGGCAAAATGAATCTTTGAAAATTTCATTCAAATTGCTCCAGTGATTGTTGTGTTTTTTTTAATTTGCTGAAATATTAACAAGTTAATTTTCTCTTGTCACCTATTGAACAGATGAATAATTTATAGTGTTAAGTCTGTTACAATATAGGTCAAGCACACAGTCATAATCAAAATTGACCTTTTTACAATCAAACATTATGATAATTATATAGTAGAGTATTTAATTGGTATTGAATTCTAGAGGAAATGACTTGTACTGGCATTATTCAATATGTGTCATATATAAATAATAAAGAGACATATTATCGATGATTTCTTTGTTGACTTAGGGGGTTCGATGGCCGAATGGTCAGCAGGTGCTCACTATTTCATTGAGTCAACTGGCATGGTTTTAATACCTGGTTGTATGTGACAAAGAGTAGGGTTGTCTGTTCAATCTCGTGGGTTTTCTCCAGGTCCTCCAGTTTCCTACCACTGCTAAAGACACCTACGCGCAAGCGAATTATTGAAATAAAATTGAACCATGATTTGGTTTACATCAATTTTAAACCAGTTGACCATCCAACCAAAATAGTCTATTAGAATTAAATTTGAAACCAACCAATAAAATACTATTGTACAAAAGTCTTATCAAGGTTGCTTGTTTATTAAACATACCTATTATTCAATGTTAATGAAGCGACAAACCGAAATTAAAATCTAGTTTTCGATTAGATTGAGAAATTTATCATAATTCAGTTTGTGTGATATGTCCCTTTAAGCTTTGTATTGATTCAACAGTTTCTTTGATTACAAGCTACTAAGTACTTTCAGTTCATTGACAAGTCAGTTAGATACAGATAGATGTAGTTTAACATCCATTCATAGAAAACCTTGTTAGAAATTATCGACTCGACCATTTGACTGATGCAGGTGTACATGTTAGACAACTCAATCACCCAATAATCCGGTCAAACTGACAAATTACAATTATATAAAACCATTAAAAAGTAGCTGTTCAATTTAAAAGAGGCTTCCTATATATGGACATTGTTGTTAGGACTGTGTATGATGTCATCAAACAAACTTTAATTAACTAGGGTATTGAATAGATGACTAATTATGAACCAAGAATACAGGACAAGTTGACTTAGAGCACGCTAGAACGCCTGCTTACGTTTGAAGTGTTCCGATACACATTAAAGCTAGGAGTAATTAATTTTAATCAGAAACATATGTAGACTAGGTTTTTAGAGCAGACGGTTTCAATGTAGGAAACTTCATACATGACTTGACATGCACACACAGGGTCATGACCTACATGCTCAATTGATTAATTTTGAGACTAAGGGTTGGTATTTACCCATTGGCACTATTTATTTCTGAAATTAAAATACGTAGCCAGACTATATATACATGTAAAGGAAATGAGGTTTAACGTCCTACTCTTATTATGCACCTAACCTGGGCTAATGGAAGACGGGCATACGCCATACAGTGTGCTATGAGGGAAATTTTGCCCGGGCAGCAGCGCTACGGCCCACTCTTATATCGAATTCCAACTGCCAAGGGATCTTTTACGTGCATGCCAATGTGTACACGTGACCTCAGATTTTTCGTTCCATCCGAACGGTTAGACAGCTGTCCTTGTCAGGCCCTCCTTCCTACATCACTGACAAGGGGAAACCACGTCGGAAAATCGAGACAAACTTTCTCGGCCAATGCTGGGATCGAACAACCAACCTCCAGGCTAGCGAACCAGCGCCTTACCCACTTAGCCACTGTGATTCCCCACATGTAAAGGAGGTTTGTTATAGACTGCCAACCATGAATAACAAATTATTCCATCATCTACTCGTGCTACAAATAATGGCTTTCATTTGAAAATTTCGCAATCCAGTCAATATTGACGATTATTGGTTTTATTCAGTGTTGTCTTAAGGAAGTACCTCTGGGGTTTTCAGTGTGGTTTCCCATTGCCAGTGGTCAAGCCCTGAAATAAGGGGCCGGACACGGACAATGTCCGGGCGAATTGACCCCCTTTGACAGGCCGAATTGCCTTTCGTCCGGACATGAATGTCCGACCGATTTTGAGTAAAACAGTAAGCCAAAAATAGTAATTTCATTCGCGAATTCGAGTCGATCGCTAATTATTACTAGACTCGAAAATCCAGACACAAAAATATCAACGACCCGAGTCATAGTGAAAATGTTACTATTTATATCTCGGCAGCGTGCAGATAAAATAATCAATAATTTTTATAATCGGCTATTTTACGCTGGTTATATCAACGACCCGAGTCCTAGTAAAAATATTACAATTTTTTTTTTAATAGAATCGGCTCAAAATCCAGGCCCAAAAATATCAACGACCCGAGTCACAGTGAAAATGTTACTATTTATATCTCGGCCGCGCGCGGATAAAATAATCAATAATTATTAGAATCGGCTTTTTTACGCTTGTTATATCAACGAACCGAGTCATAGTAAAAATATTATTATTTTTTAGAATAGGCTCTTTTTCGCTGGTTATATCAACGACCCGAGTCATAGTAAAATTATCACTATTTACAAAAATACATACATGTATCTTGGCCGCGTGAAGATAAAATAATGGATAATATTGAGAATCGGCTCTTTTACGCTGGTTATTCGAGCCTACGTGTAGTAGCTAGCTTTGCGTTACTTTCGTATATGATCAGCTCTAAATCAAACCTAACATGACATGTAATTATACAAATTATTAGTAATAAAAGTAATAATATTTAAAATGTTACAAGAAAATGTTCAAGTTGACTATGGGTGTAATTAGGGAGAGACTTTTTATACGAAAATTAAAATATCTCGCTTTGTTGGACACTTCCGATCATCGATGTGAATGTAAATAGACGAGCTTTGAAAACATGTCGAATAAAATAACTTCTTATTTTCCCCAACCCGCGGACACGGGATATCCCGGCTAGTGGGACCGTTCCAGAATATTTTAAAACTGGTACTGTGTCTAATGTCTCTCAAAATGACACTTCTAATCGGGGGCCATCGCCGTCACTAGTTCGAAAATTACATACAATAAGAACCGTAGAAAAGTGGATCAAACCTGACGTAGCAAAATGCAATGCTGACGTGTAGTTAACATACGAAGGAGACGATGGTTTTGTGACTACATTAAATTGTGAACTCTATATAAAGTATTTTAAAAATATGAATTATATGAGGGAATTTTCCTCTGCATGGAATAATGGTATTTGTCAGGCTGAAAATCTGAAATGTCCGGCCGAAAATCAGTTCAGCCTGACATGATGTCAGGCTGAACCTTAGCAGTTATTTCAAGGCTTGCCAGTGGTACAGGACTGAAGGCCTAGCAAGAAACAATGCATGTCGTTAATATTTGGTAGAAAATCTGAGGCTGCTTAAAAAAAAACCTTAACAGTTGGAAATTGATGAAGGGTAGGCCGAAATGCCACTGCCCTGGCAAAATTTCTCCTCATAGCACACATGCGTGGCATATGCCTGATTGAGACAGAGAAGTAGGATGTTAAATCCCATTTCTTTTCATTTTTGCAACTAAAAAAAACTTTCTTTTTTATTTACACAACCCTTTCATAAAGCCTTTCATTGAGTCAACTGGCGTGGTTTCGAATCCCCGGTTGTACGTGACAAGGAGTAGGGTCGCGTACTGCTAAAGACCCCTACTCCCAAGCTAATTATTGAAATAAAATTAACCATATTGTTGTCCCACTGGTTGTCCCATATCTCTCTCTCTCTCTCTCTCTCTTATACAACCCTTTTTTAGTTTTTGGAGTTAATGAATTCTCATGCATTAATTTTACACACAAAGTTAAGGTAGAATTCTAAGAAAGATGTAAAAAGTTAAGATCAACTGATTAGTATTTTATGAACGGATCACCTGGCACCTGGGTCACAATTAGAAACTCACACATATCACATCATCTGTTTAATAATGCAGAACATAATATACACCACCTACCTCTTGCGATATACTAACTAGAGTGGGGCTGAAGGGGGGGTTGGGGCATGTCTAACATGTCCACTTTATATCCGATGGCCTGCTAGGACGTAACAAGAATTAGGGTTTCTAAAAGGGTGGGAGTGGGCTAACGTGCACTTTTAATCCTAGGGCATGGTCTGTCATTGAGTCAAGTGAAGTGGCTTCGTTCCTTAGCTAGTAAGTAACAAAGAGAGGGTCGTTATAGACCCCTCCATGCAACTTGTTTATTGAAATAAAGGTCAATAAAGTTGAGGCCGAGGGGGAAGGGGGGGGGCTAACAAGAACACTATAGATCATATGGTCTATCATTGAGTCAGGTGGTGGTAGGGTCTCTAAAGACCCCTACACGTAAGCAAATCATTGAAATAAAGTTGTACAGTAGGTTAGTCCCAAAATGACCCTGTTGTTTCTTATAAGCAATACCTGAAACTGCACGATTTTTTTTAGGTGGCTTAGAGACCATTTTCTTTTGAATTTTTTTTTGATTTTATATCAGCCACTCCTGCTATATTTGATGGCGTGTTATAGGGGTGTTATTACAGTAGTTTAAATAGTTCAAATTGTTTTTTAAACGGTAAAATAAAACAGATTGATAGATCAATATATTTATCAAACTGTCAGTTAACTATATGTATTATTAGTAATATGATCCTATTTAAAACAAATTCCGCTCCTATTTGTTATTTTTATAAAAAAAAAGATCACGTTTTTGAAGAAAGACACCCATGTTAGTGTTAAGAGGTTTTACATTTTAAAATCCTCTTTAACTTAATTACACGTTAACACGAAGTTGGAAGTACACATGGATGATATATTTGTTAAACTGTCTTTTTATCCTCTAATTAGTCTAAAATTCTTATTCACAGTTATCAAGAAAATGGTCCGTAATGTTTGCAATTTTTTTTTTAAAACATTTAAAATTAGCCATAAATCTAGACCCTAATCAAAATTTAGATTAGCTACGCTTATAGTATTTCGTTCGTTTTCTCCCACTGCTAAAATAAAATTGAACCATATGTTAGTCCTGAAATTACCTAGTTTGTCTTAGAATCCTTTAATTATTCTAGTCCAAAGTGAGGGAGGTTGGGTGGTCAAGTAGTCTAACGCATTCTTTTTAGATTGGGGGAGGGGGATTGGGTGGCTGAATGGTTTAGGTTGTGCACGTTACGACTCCCCGCTTTTCAGATGGAGATTTTGTCTCCACTCAATTGCATGATTTGATGTTGGGTATGACTTAATGCTTTCAAACTTAAATATGTTTTGCTCTGAAGTAATAACTGAGGGGAAATACAGTCTGGTTGGTGCTGACATGCTGATGGACGTATTTTCATTTCATTCGAGACATTTTAAAATTTCCTTTTGAATTGAAATAGGACCACTTGGTGAATTAATCTATATTTTTATTGATTTTGTTTTTTCTAGACGGCCTGTTTTAAAGAAGAACGAGACGTGTTAGTGTATGGTGATAGAAGATGGATAACAAGTCTACATTACGCTTTTCAAGACCAAAACTTTCTGGTACATATCTTTAAATTTATTTTTATTCTTTAAAAAAATACCCTATTTAGTTAGAAGTCATGATTTTTAGATTCTTAAATAAATACATATACCCTGTTCAGTAGCCTGTCATCATTTTTCAACTTGGTGACTCAGATAATGTCATAAGATTTTTGTATTTCCTTTTCATAAGTTTTTGACAGCCGCGATGATGTTTCTAGTAAAGAAACAGAAGTGTATGGTTGACATGTTTCAATTTAGAAAAAAAAAATGGCATTAATGATGTAAAGGAATACAGTGTAATTGTCAGACCCCCTTGAATGCACAATGTTGAAAGACAAAACTGTGAATGTATAGGGTTTAAAAAAATGGCAATGAGTTATGCGTTTTATTCTATAACTACATGTACATGAAAATACAAGCAAATATCATTGAATACAGCCATCGAATAACCCAGGGTTATCTGCAATGGCCTGGACATGTACTACTTTTGTCCATAATGACTTCACTTTCAGAATTACTTCAAACTGTAATGGTGTCACAACTAGCAACCACAATTTTTGTGAAAATTTCATTCAAATTACTCTATTCTGAGTGAAGATATTATCGTTTGAATGTTTGACAAGCTGTGTGTATTGATTGTAACGAACTAAGTCTCGTTTCTCAATTTGAAATTAAATCAAAATATGGCTTAACTGTTTTAAGTTATTTCAAATCAGACCTATCCAATGTCATCAAGAGTTGATAATGGTCTTATCATGTTCATAAATGATAATTGAGACCATGTTTTTTTTATCATACCGCCGACTATAGTAATATGACCAAGACTAGGCCAAAAATTCAATCGCTAAATTCTCAGTTCAGAGGGGATCAATTTGACTAAAATTTTCAGCAAATTCCATTTACATTATCTTGCTTTTAACTATTATAGTGAGAACTGCCAGCTCTTTATCTAATCTCCCATAGTGTATCTTTAAATTAATATCTTGTATGGTTATTCTATTTATCTCTTGCAGTATCTGGTTGTGGACTATTACTGTGGAGGCCATTTATTGACATTACTTAGTAAATTTGAAGTCAGATATCTTTAATAATTGATGTTTATTCTATTTATTTCTTGCAGTATCTGGTTATGGATTATTACTGTGGAGGCGATTTATTGACATTACTTAGTAAATTTGAAGATCGTCTACCAGAAGACATGGCCAAGTTTTATATCGCTGAAATGGTCCTCGCTATTAATTCATTACACAAATTACGCTACGTTCATCGAGATATTAAACCCGATAACGTTCTACTAGACAGAAGCGGACATATTGTTCTTGCTGATTTTGGATCATGTTTGAAACTGATGGAAGATGGAACGGTAAGACATGACGATAAATATCAATCGTGATTCGTATCACATTAGTTTATATTTGGATTAGGTAACGAGATTGATTGTTCGGTAATGAAGAACCATTTACTTTGAAAATATTTCTGGATTCTATATTTGTATCGAGTAAACAAAAATCAGTCTGAATGAAGAGACTTCATTAAATGAATAAGACAAAAACAAATCTAATTTGAGAATTAACAAAAAGCTAAAACGGTAATCATTTTATATAAATAGACTATTGCCAGGTATTCTTAGACTTTCTAGATCATCTGATTCCACCATTTGACGTCTGAGTACATTGTGATACAACTCAATTAATTAGTGCAGGAGGACCGCACCACACACAAATAAAAAGCATACGAAAAAAGCTGTAAGCGTCTACTGTGCTGTAAGTCCTGGGACAGTAATGATACAGGCTTCATTCAAAATGAAAACAAAGTAACAGTAGAACAATTGTCATACTATAGATTTAATTTCTTTATCTTTGTAAAATGTTGTAATTGTTATTATTGGTTTATTCATCTGTATGATGATGATGATATTATAATGATGATGTGATATTTGTTATTGTAGGTTCAATCATCTGTAGCAGTTGGTACACCAGATTATATCTCACCAGAAATACTCAGGGTAAGTAACAACTGTGGGTCATGGTAGCTCAGAGAGTCATGGTAGCTTAGTGAGTTACAATCTGTGAGTCATGGTAGCTCAGTGAGTAAGTAACAATCTGTGAGTCATGGTAGCTCAGTGAATAAGTAACATTCTGTGAGTCATGGTAGCTCAGTGAGTAAGTAACAATCTGTGAGTCATGGTAGCTCAGTGAGTAACAACTGTGTGTCATGGTAGCTCAGCGAGTAACAATCTCTGAGTCATGGTAACTTTGTGAGAAAGTAACAACTAGGAGTCATGGTAGCTCAGTGAGAAAGTAACAACTAGGAGTCATGGTAGCTCAGTGAGTAAGTAACAACAAGGAGTCATGGTAGCTCAGTGAGTAAGTAACAACTGGGAGTCATGGTAGCTCAGTGAGAAAGTTACAACTGGTAGTCATGGTTACTCACTGAGTAAGTAACAACTGGGAGTCATGGTAGCTCAGCAGGAGATCTAATGTTAGTCATCGAAGTTTCGCATTATTTTGATTTGATGTCATATAAGAATGGTGTTAAAACTAGATGTTATTTTCAACTAGACAAACTACAGTCATGACAGTGAGTCACATATCATATATAAATAATACATTGTTTACTTATCAGGCAATGGAAGATGGACATGGTCGTTATGGTCCCGAATGTGATTGGTGGTCGTTAGGTGTTTGTATGTACGAGATGTTGTATTCCGAGACGCCTTTCTATGCAGAATCTTTGGTAGAAACGTACGGTAAAATCATGAATCATAAAGTAAGTTATTGTTTATAGTTATTCTAAGGAGCTAAATCATAAATATTTGAGACCTAGAAATTGACACAAATGGGTTGCAGCACATATAATTATATTATTTAAATGTATATAAACTGATTTAGCTTTTATTCTAATTTCAAATCAGTTATGTCTAGTGATAATAAGCCAGAAGTGTCAATCAAATGACAATTTCTAGCACCTGGTTATTCCATTCGTCATAGTATTTAATGCGTATGCTCTCCAGATAAGAATATTGCGCCACTGTTCGACATGACTTGTGAAATATGTCAAGAGTCGTTCTTAGAGTACCTTGTTACTTATGGCGCTGAAACGCATTATGGTACACAATTCGTGTACCAATGGTGAAATGTTTATTTTGTCTTAGATATTAGATAATTATCAGAAGCTCCCATCTTGTCCCGGTAAGATCACAAACATCAAGGTTGATTTAAGTTGACAAGTAATTTATGTTTTCAAAGTCGAAAACTTTGGATGATATTGAGTTAAAGACTTACCGGTAGTTATTTTAAAGATTTCGAATATTCTGTAATCTTTGGCAATTGAAGATAATACAGTCAAATAAAACGACATTTTGAACTACAGAAAACGAAATGAAAAAGGATCTGTGTTTATATCAAATTGGTTTTGCTCTTTCTGAAAATCATTTGATGATCCTCTTTTTAATTCGATTGAATTGAAGCCGGAAGATTGAAACTTAGATTTTCTTTCCTTAAAATAGCATTATGCAAGAGCAAAATCTGCTTATTACAGGTCTTTCTTTAGGCCTGAGATGTTATCTAAATAATCAATTAGACATTAATTAACATATCCAGACCATAATAAACTCTTAAAGTCAAGGCTAGCCTTCGATGTTGGCGGATAGAATTCCTATATGCCGCTTAATGGCCGTTGATAATTAAATCAATCAAGTGGATAATCGAGACTATGCTGTTTATATTAATGATTTGAGTAATGATGACCGAGGCTATGTGAATATTTCAAACACTGTTTTCTCGGCTAATAGTGGACCAATTTGACTGAAATTTTCAGCAAATTACCTTTACACTATCTAGTTTTTAACTATTATAGTGAGAACTGCCATCTCTTTATCTTATCTCCCATAATGTAACTTTAATTAGATGTTGAGACTTGACAACAAAGGCGCATATTGACTTTGATATTTTATGCTTATTTCAGACACGGTTTGAATTTCCCCAAGATATAGATGACGTGTCGAAAGAAGCCAGAGATCTGATACAGAGGTTAATATGTGGTGCCGATGTTCGATTTGGTAAAAATGGTTTAAATGATTTTAAGAATCATCCCTGGTTTACTGGTATCAATTGGGACAGTATAAGAGACAGTAAGTACACTTTCCCAGAATTCTATAAAAGCTCTCGTCTGTTCTACTTTTGGAAAAGGAAATTCAGTTTTAACATTCTGTCAAGACAAAACTTAAGTTATTTTCGACTAATGTACGGTTAGGGTGGAAAATTTTGCCTGGACAGCAGCATTTATTCCTACACTTAATGGGGGGGTTGGATGGCGGAATGGTTAGACGTGCACGTTGTATAAGGTCTGTTATTGAGTCAACTGGCATGGTGTTAATTCCCCGGTGGTACATCACAAGGAGTAGAGTTGCCTCTCCAACCTTATGGATTTTCTGCGGGCCCTCCAGTTTCCTTCCATTGCTAAAGACCCCTACTTGAAATAAAATTGAACCATATGTTAGTCCCTATATGGCCTAGTTTTTGTTAAATGTACGTAAAAGCCCATTTCTCTCTTCTTCCAATAAATCTTGATGTGACATTGAGTAGGGTTGCTTGACCCACCTCATGGATTTTCTCCAGGTCCTCCAGTTTTCTCCCACAGCTAAAAACCCCTGGACTCATGAGAATTATTGAAATAAAATTATACCAAGTCTGTGTTGAGTGGAAGTAATCTGTCTAAGAAATTAGCAGTGACATGGCTAATATTATCCTAATATATTGCATGTTTATTTTACAGTGGAAGCCCCATATAAACCTGAGGTAACAAGTAATACTGATACGTCTAATTTTGATGTGGATGATTCAGATTTCAGACACACTGTAAGTACATGTATAAAATTATCTTCTTACTCTATGTAAAAAGGCATTATACAAGAGCTAAACTTGCCTTTTTTCACAGCATTTTTTTTAAAATAAACTTACTCTATGTAAAAAGGTATTATGCAAGAGCTAAGCCTGCTTTTTTGCAAGCCATATCTTGATAAATTATTTAAATATAAATTTACATAATAAACTCTCAAAGGTGTGCACTTAAAAGATTCCTTGACAGTTGGAATTCGATATAAGAGTAGGCCTTAGTGCCACTGTTCAGGCAAAATGTCCCTCCTAGCACACTGTATGGTATATGCCCATCTCTTCGTTAGCCCAGTTCGTAGCAGAACAGTAAGACATTAAAATTAAACCCCATTGCATTTCACTGGTTAGAACATCATGGATTAGACAATTTCTGCCATATCGAAATATGAGGCCATAAAGCAGCTGTCCGTGCAAAATTTCCCTTATAGACGCAGCTCAATCTCTTCTTTAGTCTGGTTGATGCAGAAACCCCTGTGTACAAAATTTGAATACGTTTTATGTTGGACCAGTATCCTGGGCCCCGTTTCTTGAAATCTTAACTAGAGATAAAATCCAATTCTGATTGGCTGAGCACAAAAATCAATCTAATATTATCCAATCAAATTACGAAAATCTGGATTTTATCTTAGTTTTATCTTAGTTGTGTTTTTGAGATGAGTTTAGAAGTCTATTGAATGGTTTATAATTTGTTTATTTTAGGATACTGTGCCCCCTGCCACTAGTACAGCGTTTAAAGGTCATCATTTACCCTTTATAGGTTTTACTTTTACTAGAAACTGGTAAGTTATGATAATCTATGATAATAATACATGTTAAGGGGCAAATTTTATAATAATAATACATGTTCAGGGATCCATAATGATAATACAAAATGAAACCAGAGGCCCATTTCATGATGAGAGAATAAGTCAATGGACATATTTTATGAGGGGATTGGATGGCTGAATGGTTGGCACATGCACGCTGTATCATAAATTCTATCAAAGAGTCAGTCGTCTGTCCGACCTCATGGGTTTTCTCTGGGACCTCTGGTTTCCTCCCACTGCTAAAGACCTCGACGCACAAGTGAATTGTTGAAAATGAATTGGACCATGTGTAAGTCCCGAAATGACCTAGTTTGTGTCGCTTGGATGTTAAACTCCATTTATCTCTCTCTCCTATTTTATGATAATAATTCATGTCAAAGAACCTGTAACAATAATTCATGATGTCAATAATACAGGTGCAGGGTCCAATTTCATTATACACGTCCCCAAAACGTTAGTCAAGATTCTGAGAATTGTTTGATTTATGTTTACATATAAAATGAAATTGTTAGACAGCATATGTTTTTTGTTTTTTCAGTAAAATATCTGATTTAGAATGTTTAGAATCCACATCATCAACAAGTTCTGATAAAATTAGTACATTGGCAGCTGAAGCTTACGAACGACGAATTAAAAACTTAGAACGGGAAAATAAAGAATTACAAAGAAAAATAACAGGTGGGTAAAATTGAATCACTAGTAAGTGGGAGACATGGTGGTGGGTTTTCTTCAGTTTCCACCCACTGCTCAAGACCCCTACACGCAAGTGAATTATTGAAATAAATTGAACCATATGGTAGTCCTGAAATGGCTTAGTTTGTGTGGAGTGGACGTTAAACCCCCCCTCTCTCTCTCTCTCTCTCTCTCTCTCTCTCCTCTCTCTCTCTCTTATTAATTAATAACAATATTACTGTTTAAGTAAGTAAATTGTAAATAATTTCAGACACAACAGCTACGATACAGAAATTACAATGTCATGAGGGTAACGGTGTAGGAGCTGCAGCACCAGAGGATTCCAGTAATTTACAACTTAAAGAAGATTTAGCTGTTTTACATAGAGTTGTAGCAGGTAAACTTTAACATTTATTATAGCTGTTTTACATAGAGTTGTAGCAGTTCAAATAATTTGGCTGTTTTACATAGAGTTGTAGCAGGTGTAATTTAACTAAGCTGTTTTACGTACAGTTTTCGGAGGTATAATTTCAGTTAATTTGGCTTTTTTACATAGAGTTGTAACTGGTATAATTTAACAATTATTATAGCTGTTTTGCAGAAGAGTTGCAGGTAAAATTTAACCTAGCTGTTTTACACAGTTGGAGCAGCTATGATTTAACATTGGGTGCACTATACATCATTTGAGTTCTAAGAAAATACAAAAGCCTTTCTGTGTTGACCAAGAAAATTCCTCAGGATTTACTAGCCTGGTTTGAAGTTTCCTACCCATGTCAGTAAAATTGAAATAAGACTAGACTTTAAAACGCCACTGCTTTGGCAAAATTCTCCTCATGGAACTCTGTATGCACGGTTTTGAAGAGATAGTTGAACCCCTTTTTATTTCATTTTGTACTAATATCTGTGTCGAGTTGCAGTAGCCAGAATCAAGTTTGATACATTATCATCATCTTGGGAATTCTTATCACAAAGCGTGAAGATAAGGTTCATATATAGAACAAAAATTATATAATTATTATTAGTGCTGGCGGTTTGCCTACGTTAGTTTCCTATCTGAACCACAAACCTCATCAGGCTATAAATAATAATATTTAATCTAAATTTTGATCTGGTAGTAGCTATGGGTTTTTACTGTCGCTACGTAATTTATGATTTAAATGTTACATTCAATAGATAAAAAAATCAGTCCAAACCACCAGTTATTTTCACACAAATTGCCATAGATACTTGTTCTATATCGCAGGACTTTTATTGAAAGCAAGGCATTATTTTGGTTTTTAGTTTCAATGACCCACGGTGCCCTTTAGATCATAAGACCTGTAGATCATCATCATCTTCAATAGAAGACTTGATCTTGCCTTAACTACGTACATTTTATGAAGCCCTTCATGTAATACCCTGCATATTTTGCCACAAAGTTCCATTGGGTAACAGCCCAGCTTGGAAATCTATCAAATTCATCGGTCGTCGTGAATACCAAGACTCGCGCTTCTAGCTAAAATGTTTTTTTGTGACAATCGAGTGGCAAAGTTCAAAGATCGATCAATGTCAAGGTTACTGGTTTCCAGTGAGTTTCTCAATTTAAAAAAACAACTTTCAACAGCTGTATTCTTGTTTGTTTACATTGTGTTATGTGCCAAGACCTCGGATTGGACAATGCTAATTAGTCACGTGTCTACGCAACGGGCGCAAAAGTTTGGGAATTGCTGAGTATTGAAGCAAGGGTTAGATTTTGTAAATCTCGTGGACGTTGCTTAAGGAACATGGTAGATCGTATGTTTCGATTCCAGACTTGTGGTTTTTGTTCTGGATTCTCCAGTTTCCTCGTACTGCTAACTATTGAAATATAATTGTGTCATATGTTAGTCCCAAAATGACTTTATTTGTGCTGAGTGGACGTTAAACCCTATTTCTCTTTTTCTGCCGTATGAAACGAAACGGTGTTCAACATCCTACTGTTCTGCTCTTACGAGGGAAATTTTGCCCGGACAGCGGCACTATGACCTACTATTATATCGCTAGGGGATTTTTTATGTTCATGCCAATGTGTACACAGGGTCCTTGGTCTTTCACTCTCATTTTTGGCGAATGGGGATTTCGTTTATAATTTTAATCTTTATTTTGGAATAGAATCTCAGAATGAAATGACTATGTTAGAACAAGAACTGAAACGGTCGAAAGATAATAAAACAGACAGTGAAAGAAAAATTAAATTATTTGAAGAAGAAAAGGTTGCGTTTGAAAAGGTAATATATAATTTGTTTTAGATGTATTCTAGATAGATACATGTCAGTCTCGAAATGGATCTAGTAATGTTTAGCATTTGATTTCCTTCCTTCTTGGTTTCGAATCCCCGGTTGTACGTGACAAGAAGTAGGGTTGCCTGACCAACCTTGTGGGTTTTCTCTGGGTCATCTGGTTTCCTCCCACTGCTAAAGACCCCTGCGCGCAAGCGAATCACTGAAATAAAATTAAACCATATTTATGTCCTGAAATGGCTTAGTTTGTGGGGAGTGGACATTAATCTCTCTCTCTCTCTCTCTCTCTCTCTCTCTCTCTCTCTCTCTCTCTCTCTCTCTCTGGCATTCTTTCTTTGTTTTTGTTCATTTTGTCTTGTTTTATTTTGTAGGAATTACAAGATTGGCGTGATAAATATCGTTCTCAGGCCCGGGAATTAAAGGAAGCGTTATCCAAACAAAAACTAGCCATGGATCAATATACTGATACTAATGATGCGTAAGTTGATTATATTTTATGCCAAATACAATACAATATACCCATCAAATACAATATTATATACCCATCAAATACAATTTAGTATTATATTATATACCCATTTATATACCCATCAAATACAATACATAGATAGAACTCAATGACCATTGAATACCGCTTTGGTTATTCAATGGAACAAGAGAGTGTATCACTGCGGCAGGATACACTTGAGCGAACCACTGAATAGATAGAGCGCTATTCAATGGTCATTGAGTTCTGTTTTTATTCTATAACTACATGCAAATCTCAAAATACACTGTACTATCCAGATTATGAAAACAAAATTCTCACCAATAATGTTAAAATTCTTCATAAGTTCTGCCCGTTTGTCTTTCTTTTTCGTGCAGAAAAGAAGAAAGTTTAACCCTATTTTATTTGTGTTACAGCTTATTTGAATGTCAGAGTAAAGTTCCGTCGTTTTGTCTTGCTTTTTTGTGCTGAAGAAAAACGTTAAACCCCATTTTATCATAGGTTCCGTCCTTTTTTTCTTTGTTTTTGTGCAGAAGAAGAATGTTAAAGCTTCTTTCATTTTTTTTTTACAGCTTATTAAAAAGTCAGAGTAAAGTAAAAGAATTGATGAGAGAATTACGTAATAAGGAGGAAGAAATAGAAGACGCTAAAAGTAAACAAGACGGTTTTAAATTAGATAAACGAAAGGCTGAAAAAAGTATCATGGAAGTAAGTACATTTCATCTGTTTAAAGTTTCTTTTCCTCATTGAAGGAGGGGTTGGATGACTGAATGGTTAGCATGTACGCGCTGTCATTGAGCCAACTGGCTTAGTTTCGAATCCCCGGTTGTATGTGACAAGAGGTGTGGTCGTCTGTCCAACCTCGTGGGTTTTCTCCGGGTCCTCCGGTTTCCTCTCACTGCTAAAGACCCCGACACGCAAGGGAATTATTGAAATAAAATTTAACCATGTGTTCATTTTTTAGAGTTCAAAATTTCATTTTACTTGTCTTTACTACACTAGGATCTGAAAGAGTTGTTTTATTATCGGCATTTTGGTTGAAGTGAGGGATTAGCCAATGAAACGGTCTGTTACAATCATTATTTAGCGGGATGTTGGTTATTATTGTTTCTTTGTTTATAGTTACAGAATTCTATAGATGAAGCGAAGTCTGAGGCTGGGAAAGAGAAAAGATTACGTGAACGAGCGGAACAATATACTCAGGATTTAGAACAAGAAATGGAAAGTATTAAACGGAAACATATGAGAGGACCTAACACTGCCAATAATCTAGAACTTACACAAGAAATAACGAGGTTAGTTCAAAACTCAAATATTCTACAATAGACAGAGTAACTCAAATTGTCCACAATATACCAATAAACTCAATTTGTCCGCAATAGACAGAGAAACTCAAATTGGCTATAATAAACTCAAATTGTCTACAGTAGACAGAGAAACTTCTATTGTCTACGGTAGACAGAGAAACTCAAATTGTCTACAATATGATGAGAAACTCAAATTGTCTACAATAGACAGAAACTCAAATTGTCTACAGTAGACTGAGAAACTCAAGTTGTCTACAGTAGACACAGAAACACAAGGAAAATCAAGTTGTCTACAATAGACACAGAAACTCAAATTGTCTACAGTAGACAGATAAACTCAAATTGTAGTTCAGGCTTTCCTGTACCCACAAGGCTATAACTTCAGTAGTCGTTTAATAAACTTATTATGGGGTGTCACTATGGAAACAGATTCAATGGGCAGATTTAGCCAATAGCTATATCGACCAGTATATGATCATTATGTAGAGCCCCAATCATCATACAACTTAAATTTATTATCATAGATGATCTATAAATAGAAACGGGCAATGGTGCCCAACAAAGCCTGAATTTTAACTAGACAATGTCTGTTACAAGTACCTTATTTCCAGTACCTTATTTCCAGATTTATTTATATTTGGGATATCCTGGATATTTTAAGATAAAGTTATTTTGTTTACCTGGCCTAAAAACTTGCGTCTTTTTCAATTTTAGGTTAAAAGCTGAGATGGAGAAAAAGGATGTTGAAAGTGAAGAGAAATTATCGCGAGCCACTGTGAAACATGCCACGGAACTAAGTGAATTAAAATATCAAATAAAAGATTTAGAATCTAAACGAACTGAATTACAGCAAGAAATAAATAACTTGAAGTCAAAGGTCAGTCGTGCGAACGCGGAGGAAATGCGAGACGAGTTGGCTAAATTACGACAACAGAAAGATTTATTAGACCAGAAATATAAAGGACGTGCTGACGAAAATGAAAGGCTCATGGATGAACTTAATTCGGTAAGATATTGTAATTTTTTTTTCCATATATTTCTGGCCCCGAGTTCACAGAGCATTCTCAGGCTTAAGTTAAGAATTTACTCAACTTTCAATCACTGTTTATTAGAAATATCTTTGATCCAGAAGCACCTGTGATTTCCTCCCACTACTAAAGACTTCTACACACAAGCAAATTATTGAAATAAAAGTGAACCATATGTTAGTCCCGAAATCACCTAGTTTGTCTCGAGTGGACATTAAACCCCATCTCTCTCTTTCTCTCTTGTATTCCAGCCTAGTCAGCTGTTAATGTGCACAGGAAAAATGATGTATGCAGAGCAATAGGGAGATTTTTGTTTTTATGTTAAGTTCTTTCCACATGAAACAGGAAGCAAAATTTAAATTGGAATACAGATGGGAATTAGACCATGAATTAGAATATAAATTTTGTTTATCATTTAGAATTTATAATTTTTTTTGTTTCCAGGCCCAGAATAAACTGGCAGCATCTGAGAATGAGAGAAGACAGATGGAAGACGAACTACGTGAGAATTATGATAAACAAGAATCAGTCGCCCAATGGGAGGCTCAAATATCAGAAATTATTAAATGGTATGTTATTGTTAATATTGACCACATGTTGAATTTAAAGATACATTATGTAAGGTTTAGATTAAAAGCTGGACGTTCTTGTTATAATAGTTAAAAAAATAACTAATGGGAAATGAATATATTGAAACTATTTTATAGAGTGTGCAGTGGAATTAGATTACTCTAAAGCTGCATTATGTAAGATTTAGATTACGAGCTGGTCGTTCTTGCTATAATAGTTCAAAAATAGATGATGAGAAATGAGTGTTTGAAGTTAAAAGAAGATAGTCTTGATTGTCAAGTACTTTTGCTATGATGATAAAGTCTTGATTATCCATTTTATCGTTAAATTTTAAATGGTGATGGTGATTGTGTTTTAATCCATTCAAAATCACAGATATCTGATAGTCAGTCTAGAGAGTGGATTATGGGCTTGTCATATGAGTAGATGCCTAAGTAATAATTTATATATTATCTGAAGCCAGTAAAAAAAACTTTCAATAGACAGCATTTGATCTTACATAATGCAACTTTCATCTCTTGTTGACTCCCTGCATTTTTAACTCTCCCGAGGTTGCCACACCGATACTTTCCAGCATGATTACATAATGAAGACTTTGAGAAGAATATTGCAGGGTTTTTTTGGCTTCAGATATTAGATATATTATTACTTAGGCAGCAATTCATATGACAAGGAAATAATCCACTCAATAGATAATCAGATTGCTGTGATTAATGATTTATATAATACTTGAAGCCCAAAAAAAAGACCAGGGCCCTGATTCATGAAATCTTAACTGAAGATAAAATACAAATTTTAGTAGACACTTCAGTTTTGATTGGCTAAGCACTTAAATCAATCTAATATTATCCAATCAAATTATATTAAAATTTGGATTTTATCTTAGTTAAAATTTCGTGAATAAGGCCCCTGCAATTACATATATTTAGCTCTTACATAATGCATCTTTTACCTGATTTATTTACAAGACTGCATTCTTTGTTCCATTTTATATACCCGATTCCGTTTCCTGTAAGTAGTCAGCTCTTTGTCTCGTCGGCACCGAAAAACATTTCCATGTTGTTGGTATTTATCCCTAGAGAGTTAGCTGTTAAGTGTGGGGCCATTGTTCTATATTAATAGTGAATATTAGGAAAGTCAATTCCTCCTGGTTTTCCTCTTCCTCTTAAAAAGACATTCATCATTATTTACAACTTTTGAAATTTGCTGTCCTTTCTAATTTTAAAGGGGAGAATTTCTATCTGTTTCTGTATATAAACAGGGCTTGCCACGAGACGCGAGCAGTTGCTCGCACTTGCGCTGTGCTCGCGTAAATCTACATTTACGCGAGCTGTTCGTTGCTCGCGCAAAATTTTAAGAAAAACCTGTTAAAACAGTCAAAATATTGACAAGTTTATTGCCGAAACTAATCCAACAATATCAATAACGTCATAAATTCGTCTGTCAAACTGAGATTCTTCAAGCTGCACGCGGCATTTCGTCCATAAATTTGATTGGCTAATGAAGTTAGAAGCCACAAGTCGTGTTACTAAAAATAAACTTTATACCGGAACGTCATGTCTGGTTCTCCTACGAACACCAGTAACAAACGCGTGAAAATCGAGTCTAAAGTAAAGAATGTTTACATTCGGATGATTTGGCATTTCACGCAAAATGAACACGTTTCAAACTTATACCTATCGGTATTTCTTATTTTATCAGAACTTTGGTTTTTATTCCATTGTGCAGTCGTATAATTTTCAATCTAAGCGGAATAATGGCCAAGGAAAACCCGATTGCCCTACCTATCCACATTTATGTTGTGGGGTGAAGAAATCGATACGGAAATTGGTTATAGAAAAGAGTATGACTGACAAAAACAGAAAAGCGATGGTCACACATGTTTACTGCAAACTCTGTGCCAGGAATAGCAATTTTGTTGCTCAATCGTTATTTTGTTGTTTTGTTATACCTCTGCCAACTCATAGTACTATTACTATGTATATAAAGAATTGAAAGAAAAAAATATATTACAAACTTTAAACAGCTTTGTCATTATTTATTATTTATTTAAACAAAAGTATCCAGGCAACAAATTGAAACTTAGAAAATGTTTGCTCGCGCAAGCAACATTTTAGGTGAGCAATTTTTATTGCTCGCCATGCTCGCCTAAACCTAAATTTGCGAGAGCAGTCATCTGCTCGCCATCAATTTATTCGTGGCCAGCCCTGTATAAATATTCACAGTTTCTTGAACTGAACTTGGATTCTTGCTGCCCCAAATCCATCCCCTCCCTTATGAAATAGTTATCACACAAATATGTGAATAATTCGAATTTCAATAATTTTTCACGACTACAAACCTTTTTTTGCTATTCTTCATTCTATGTCAATTAAAGCTATGTTTTTGTGTCCTACTTGAATAGGGAAATCGACAATTGTAATGTCCGCGTCAGACAGGGTTGGCATCCTTACTGTACGGCAACGACCGTATGGCGACTAGAAAATGCACAAGGTTGCTGATGAATGTGAACACAACATGTGAAAATGTCACATAAAATTGCAACTTGGAAAGACTTGCGTTCTCACTGCTTTCCAGGTCAGATTGCAGAACCTTGGCGTTTGTTTTGAACATGTTCAAAGCTTTTTCCACGTTAATGGCGATCTTGAGTACTCTGAGACCATTTTCTGTCGCCGCAGCAGTACAGTAATGGTGCCACCTCGGTCTGACAGGGGTATTAGCAATGAGAAAATGAGTCAATGTCTATTTGTATCATGTTTTATAGAGTGAATGATGAGTCAGTGTCTATTTATATTTGTAGGGTGAGTGACGAGAAAGATGCCCGTGGTTATTTACAAGCTCTGGCTACCAAGATGACAGAAGAATTAGAGAATCTAAAAGTTATAGGTGTATCAGGAGAAGAACCGGTAATTTTTTTCATCTATTCACATAAAACCAGCATCATCATATCTCATAATACTGTGTCTGGTTCTGGTCGTCAATATCCTGTAAATTTTCCAGCATTTGTCCAAATATAGGACAAACTCATTTTACATCAAAATTTGACTTAATAGAGCAATACACACATGCATATGTTTTAGTCTCGAAATGTTTAAATGTTTCCGTTGACTACCCATAGATGAGATAAAATGGAGTTATTGAATGTATTTGTGATTATTTTGATTTCAGGGTCGACAACGCTGGCGTAACAGACGATCTCAGAGATTAGATAAAATGGAGTTATTAAATCTTCAGTCTAGTTTAAATAGTGAAATACAGGCCAAACAACAAATCATGGAAGAACTTACACGAGTTAAAGAAGAATTAGCGAAGGCAGACAGGTCAGTTTTGTATTATATTTTATACTAGCAATGATTCCCGACATAGTACGAGTCAGATTTGTATTATGTTTTATACTAGCTATGTTTCCCGACATGGTATGCGTTAGATTTGTATTATGGGTTATACTAGCTGCGTGACTCAGCATTGCACAGGTTAAATGTAGATGCTGAACTTCGTAGAATTAATCTCCATTTTTATACGCCCACATTGAAATATTGTATATTGTTGTCTGAAAACGTTCCGGAGGTTGAAAGTTAATCTGATTACTGCCAGAGTTATGGCCCTTGATCTCTTTGAAAAATCTTGTTGACGTTTTAGAGGATAAAGTTAATATCCGATTGACTTTAAATTTATACACAGTGTTTAAGGTCATGAGACGAATAAGTCTATTGATTTTCAAATATTTACTCCCAGAGTTATGACCCTTGGTCACTTTGAAAAATCTTACGGAGACGAAAGTTAATATTCGATTGTTGGTTTATTGTTCTGATATTGTAAAATCTCTATTCTTATTTCAGTTCTCTTCAAGAGAAAGATCGGTATATCAATACGTTACGGGGAGACGTTGATAATTTAAAGTTTCAATGTCAAGGCATGGAAGAAAGAACAAATATAGAAAACTGTACGTTGACTTTTTTTATTTACCTTTAATATTTACTTGATGTTAGAGATTTATCTCACAGAAAATTCACAGTTTATTAGTAAACTTTAAATGTTGTATTCTTGTTTCAGTTGTAGACCAATCTGATAAAAATACAGATTTATATTTCGTTTCGTTTTTTTTATACCTTTAATGGTCTGCACTACATGAAGATCTGACTGGTTGTAGTCAGAGTTCACGTCAGAGGTCATACGAGCGGCTTTTGACCCAATGACGTCAGACATTTGATTAACCAAAACACATTGATGTTACTAGTGGATTACCCACAGTTCTGTGCAAAACATGCCTAAAGCTCGCTGTAACATTGGCAAATTGCTCACAAAATTTAGAACATGTTAATGATAACAACTCATCCAGATCCAATGTAGTAAAGGCAAGTAAAACGAAATTTTGAACTATAAAAACGAAACGAAAAAAGATCTGTGTTTTAATCAGATTGTCTGTAGATAAAAATCTAGTTTTTTAAAAAGAGCAGAATATATGTGTCAAGGTTGGAGATTGTAGTATGTTTCACATTTGATACTGTGAAGATGGGAGTGTTTGGGATTCATTGAACTGGGATAACTCTCAAATGTTTACATTCTTTTCAAATACCTCCTGTTAACTAAATGTTCATCTTTTATTTTTTCCTTTCTAACGACTTATAACCGTTAAAACTAATATTTCATGGTAATGGAAATCTCTAATATGAATATGTAAAAAAACATTTATATATATATATGTGACGTGATTGACAATTTATTTAAAGATTTCTCTCCTCCTCAGGGGTGGATCCATAGGGGAGGTTGGGGGGGGGAACCCCACCCTGCTCAGCTACATGAAAAAAGTAATGCCTCGCATCAGTGAAATTAAATCACAATGTGATCCTACATAAAAATAATTTCTCTCTTTAAAAAGCGTCATTTGTATGTATATCTATGTATTTTAGAGACAATGATGGCAAACCCCCTCCTGCAAAAATTCCTGGATCCACCCCTGCTCCTGTGAAGCTTAAATTTGTTGACAATATATTAATCATTGTCTCCTCATGTGAATCTGAAACTTGAAATAAAAACAAATTCTTTAGGACGATAAGATTTAAATTTAATAGGCCACACACACACACCCATCATTATCAGCCAAAAAGTTTGCTGTTAAACCTCCTTTCATTAATTCATTTTAATAGGCCAGACAGACTTAAAATTGTTAAATTATTTAAGAAAGTGATATCTCACAATAGGGGGGCTCTGATATTAATATGTCACCTCCTTCAAATAAGTATTAAAATACAAGTATCAAATATCTGTCTCTTTAGGCTTATCTTTAGCAATAAATTAACCCTTTCAAAGAAAAGTTGCAAAGATACAAATTGTCAGAATATAGTTTCAGTACATTAAATAGATGGAATATATTTTCAATTCAAAAATATTTTGAACAATATATTTTCAATACATAAAGAATATAATGTTAAGAGTTATCTTGTGACTGTGACATAAAAAAACCCTTTAATGTTAAAAAAAACATAATGTGAAAGGTTATCTTGTGACCGTGATGTAAGACATAATGTTAAAAGTTATCTTGTGACATAATGTCACATAAGAGCATAATGTTGAAAGTTATCTAGTGACATAATGTCACATAAGAACATACTGTTAAAATTTATTTTGGGACTGTGACATAAGAGCCTTATTATTATAAGTTATCTTGTGACAGTGACATAAGAATATAATGTTAAAAGTTATTTTGTGACCGTGACATAAGAACATAATGTTAAAACTTATTTTGTGACCGTGACATAACAATGTAATGTTAAAAGTTATCTTGTGACTGTGACATAACAACATAATGTTAAAAGTTATCTTGTGACTGTGACATAAGAATATAATGTTAAGAGTTATCTTGTGACATAAGAACATAATGTTACATGTTATCTTGTAACCATGACATAACAACATTATGTTAAAAGTTATCTTGTGACTGTGACATAAGAATATAATGTTTAGAGTTATCTTGTGACTGTGACATAAGAATATAATGTTAAGAGTTATCTTGTGACATAAGAACATAATGTTAAAAGTTATCTTGTGACTGTGACATAACAACATAATGTTAAAAGTTATCTTGTGACATGTTAAAAGTTTTTTTTATGATCGTGACATAAGAACATAATATTAAAAGTTATGTTAGGACTGTTACATAAAAACATAATGTTAAAAGTTATCTTGTTACCATTACATAAGAACATAATGTTAAAAGATATCTTGTGACATAAAATAATGTTATAAGTTATCTTGTGACCGTGACATAAGAACGTAATTATTATAAGTTATCTTGCCTTTCAGTAAAACACAAAGCAGAACTAAAACATAACAAGGGTAATATAATATTTCACCCACACAATGTACAATTGGCACCATCATATTTATTTAAGTTGATTATTAAAAACTTCTTGTTTATTTTTGCTTGCAGGTCATGTTTTTAAGAATTCGTAGTCTTCTATATCATATTCTCTATTTTGTACCTAAAAATCACTGTCCTTGGGTTGGAATGCTATTCAAACTTCTTTAATTCTCCTGTCTTTTCATGAAACCGGTTGTTATGAAGCCTCCATTTGCTTTCAGGCGAGGCTCTCACAAATTTTTGAAAACTAGTAATACCCAATCACAAGTTCGGTCTTGGCTAGGTTTAAAGTATCTTGATTGACCATTCTGGGTTTCAATTCTAAAAATCCAGAATATTGGATGACAAAGCATGATTCTCAGCTCTATTCACACCAGTAGGATAATAAACCCTGTTACATTTTTATTCACACCATTGATTGAACAAATTGGAATCTTCCCGAATCACCATCAAGAATCTTCTCAAAATGAACCGGCTGTTACTGTTTTCTGTTTCTTTTCAGTGAACGTCAATGCATTTCTCACGCCTGGAAATAACTATTTCAGTTGTCCGACACAATTTTCAGATTTAGCTGACATGGATATCTTTGAAAATATGAAAAATATGTAAAAAAATAAAAAATCAGGTACCAAAAGGTTTGAATTTGTGCCGGACATTGTCAGCAATAAGTAGCGTATTTCCAGGCTTGATTTCTTTGCCTATACTTTATGGACTATCAACCAATCAGAATATTTAACTCCTTCTTTTGTCTTTTATCTTCTTTATCCAGCACATCATGGATCAACATTTTCCTGAATCACCAGATTATTTTATTTTCCTATTTTTAATTTTTGGGACTGTATGTCAGCAATTTATTTTATTTTCTGAAACATTTATTTAATTTATTAACATTTTCAGTGGAAGTGGTCAAACGCTACCTCAGTAAGACTCTCGTTTTTCTCCGCAAATTGTTTTCGCTTTGTTTTTCTTCTAAAAAAAATATTCCTATTTTACTTTCAGTGACTTTGCTTTATAACAATTTATAGCTTGGGTTTTTACTGCTGTTTTTATTGACTTTAAATATTTTTAATATCTTGTGTGGGGTACTGAAATGGGTTGCGGCATTATGTGTATGTGAGAAATCAGGAATTTGGGTTCGTTTTTTTTCAACCAATCGTATTTATTGTCACAAGTGTGTCGTTACCACAAGGGGATAGTGCTGAATGGGATAGAAAAACAAGTTCAAAAAATTTATATGTAAAATATCAAATGATGAATTTTGACTAGTACTGGTGTTGTGCATGAGGCAGAGTGTGCCCACAATTTCTATTTTTTTAAATGTTATTTATTCTACTAAGCTTTTGCATGTGGTTACTGGTTATTCAACGCAATTGGTGAAATGTTTATTATTCAGCACTGTCTCTTTCTGGGTGAATTTGATTCCATATTTGCAAGAAAGTATTCAGGATTTATACAACAACATCTTAATGTTATTATCATCGTGTCTGTCGGTTGTCTATTGTAGGGAAGAATCCTATTGATTTTTTTTTCAATAATTTTGGTTATAATTTCCAGAGTTATTGTCCTTTATTGCAAAATCTTGTTAGCACTTTGGAGGGATTATAATTTTGTTAATCTTTTAGAGATATTATTTAGCTCTTAACTGTCTAAATAACTACTGCAACACTGATGTTGTTCATACTGCAACATTGATGTTGTTTACTGCAACACTGATGTTCGTAACTGTTTTGTTATAAGCTATCACCATACTAACTTTGCTGTATATTACAACTATATTAAAAGATATTTAACTATGTTTGTTGAAAGCTTGCATTGTTTATAACTTTCAGGGCTTGAACCTACTAGCAATGGAGGTATTGACGATAGTTAACATGTTCAGCATCATCTATTTATATTATTGTTGCCATGGTGTTTGTTTGAATTTATCGTTAGGTCTTGGTGTGTGCTGCCAGATAATAGAATTATGATTCAAATCAACGACCCCGCCCTTGTGTGTTTCGTTTGTCCTGTTCCTCAAAAATATTAAAAGCATCTTTATTAATAATTTAGACTAGATTGTTAGAATCCAAGTAAAATAATTATCTATAATTTAAACAATTATGTACCATTTACTTAAAACAAGTTTTCTCTGTAAATGCAATGCTAACAAATTTTAACATTTTATTACTAGATCGTAAAAACTTGTATCCTTGAATATTAACCAGTTAAGTGCGTAGGGCATTATATAACATCATTGTCCCCCAGTTTTGGGATGGCAGTACTAGTGTAGATATGAAATAGTGTAGTATTCAATATCTTTTGTTAATTATTAAAGAATTAAACAAGATAAATGTATCGTTATATTAACAAGTAAAAAGATAAGGTTGAACTCAATGCATGTGAAGAAGTCAAGCACTGATCAGTAGAGTTCACTTTAATCCTAGATTGATTAATATCCATATATTTTGATTGATATTGTAGATATTAGGAATTTGGTAGAAATACTTTTTATGGTTCAGACTTCTTTTAATATGAAGAAAAATAACACAGACAATTCTTTAGTGAAATACCTTGTGAAAGTTGACAATTGAGTAATTATGCAAATTTCCGTCCCGGCGACCAATAACAATAGCTTAAACATTTAATGCTCACATTAAATCTGTTTTCGGGGCTGGCAGAACCCTGACAAGATTCAATTCCAAGTCAGTCAGTTCAAATTTGGAATGTTCTACACCAAGTCCAATTGAGCACTCAAAAAGAAATCATGGAAAAAAATTTATGTCCTACTTATTAATTGCCTTTGTATGAGGTTTGAAAATTTCTGTGTGTTTAAGAAGCTGAAACCTTGAAATGTATTTGGATTTATATTTTAATAAAATCTTGGTTCTCATTTTGACTGATTAAAACAGGATGTGTGTGTTAACTAGAATAGTATTACTATAAATAGCACAATAACATTTTTACGGATATTTTTTTCTATTTGGGAAATTCAATTTGAGTAAATATCTCGAATATTTTTTCCATGCTTCTGGACAGATTTTTCCTTGTCCGTGGTGCAGGACGGAGGGTGTGTTATTTGTGTCCATGACAGTTGGAATTAGAAAAATAATAAATTTCCATTTGAATCATTTTTTTTGATGCATCTGACATAGATTTATAATAATTCAAAATTATTTTCACGTTCAGGAACTATTTATTTATGAGACACTAAATGCCATTCGTTCGCTTTAAAAGTTTGGTGGGATGAGGGGCAATCATTCTTTATAAAATAGAATAGGATTATCATCTTATTTTTCTTTAGCAACCAGGTTGGGTTGTATGTTGTATCAAAAGGTCTGCCATTGAGTCAACTGGCATGGTTTCCATCGCCCGGTTGAATGTGACAAGGAGTAGGGTTGTTAGTTCAACCTTGTGGATTTTCTCACGGCCCTCTGGTTTCCTCCCACTGCTTAAGACCTCTACGCACAAGTGAATAATTGAAATAAAATTGAAAACCATTTAGTCCCAAAATGACCTAGTTTGTGTCAAGTGGAGGTTAAACCCCATTTCTCTCTCTCTCTCTCTCTCTCTCTCTCTCTCTCTCTCTTTATAAAGTTTGTAAAAAGTGGAGATAGGACCTATTCACTGCTTATTTAAGTTTTTTATGAAATATATATATACTTAGTTTGACTGAGTAATGGAATTTGAATTTGATACTCAAATGATTTAATTTTGTATTTTGATCTGTTTATAATGTATCTTTATTGTCCATTTCAGGGGAAAGAAGTTATGGTGAAAATTCATCCATTTTCAAATTTATGAACGAACAATTTCAGATCTTTAATTCAGTAAGTTTCTTAGTCTGTTAAATTTAAATCACCACCAATCTTTGCATAGTTAAAAAAAATAGTAATATGTTTAGTATGTGCACGCTGTATCGTAAGTTCTGTCACTGAGTCAACTGACGTAGTTTTGATTCCCAGGTTGTTCTTGACGAGTAGTGTCACCTGTCCAACTTTGTGAGTTTTCTCCGGATCCTCCGGTTTCCTCCCAGAACTAAAGACCCCTATGCACAAGCGAATTATTGAAATAAAATTGAACCATATATTAGTCCCAAAATGACCTAGTTTGTGTCCAGTGAACATTAAACCCATTACTCTATCCCTCTCTCGCAAATGATAAATTAACATTTGCTATTATTTTGTGTCTTTTATCAATAATCGTAGTAATCTTTGAGAAGAATTATACTTATTTATTAGTTTTTATTTATTTTTGTTTGTTAATTTATGATATCAATTTATTGATTTATATTTTATTAAATGTTGTATTATCTATTTATAAATTACAGCAATCATCATTAGACAGTGAACGTGAAGAAGATAGCGAGGATGCTGCATCCAGAACAGATTCTCGGACCGATTCCAGAACAGATTTACAGACAGGTGGAACACCTCTGGGTACTCCCGAATCGACGTTCAGTCGGGAAACATCGCAGCAGCCAATGACAGACCAAGCTTACGATAACACAAACGATACCTCATCATCGTGGAATCAGAATAATTCGGGTGGTAAAATGTCTCCACAAAGGCAAGATGGCCACAAATATATCATTAAAAATTTCGCGTCCCCGTATAAATGTAACTTATGTACGTCGTTACTTGTGGGAACGTGGAGACAAGGTGTAACATGTGCTACTTGTGGTTTTACCTGTCATACCTCTTGCGTCGAGAAAGCACCTGCTCAGTGTAAAGTACCAGCAGATGTAGGTAAGTTAACTTCATATAACCTTGCAGTTGTTTCAGTATCTAGCTTATTAAAATGAGGATTGCCCGGCTTTGAGTGAAGTAAATTGACTGAACTTTTCAGCATACCCTCTTTACATTATTTAACTATTTTATAGCGAGAACTGTCAGGCTCAGATCTCTATCTAATCATCCATAATTTTTATAATTGGATAATATCAAATGTTTTGTTTTAGCTAAAAGACCACCGGGTATGGATATGAATAAAGGAATTGGTACGGCGTATGAAGGTTATGTTAAGGTACACTATTTCTCATATTTAACGTAATGGTGTAACATGTGCTTTAGCTCATAAGGTCAGTCAGTGAGTCAAGAAGCGTGGTTTCGATTTCCTGGTTATACATGACAAGAAATAGGTCCTCCGATTCCCCTCTGCCCCACTGCTAAAGATCCTTATGCACAAGCAAATTATTGTCCCCGGCCATAATGTATAGTAGCTTGCTCGATACTTTCGGAAAAAAATAGATATATATTAATTGATATGTGTCGTCTTTTGATTTTGGGATTTCGACATTGGACATCAGTCTCACTGTTGGCTTGTTGAATGGAATGTACCATATGTTAGTCCCGAAATGATCTGTATGTGGGTATTTGAAATGACTGGAGGTTGGTTCTTCCTATAAGTAAAGCTAGATTATTATTCTGAAGATCTCAGATTGTGAAACGATGACTATTCTCTGTTGAATACTCATTATATTTACGTGAATGAGGGAGTGGGGTGGTGTTGGTGGAATGGTTAGCAAGTGCGCGCTGGATAATCAAGACTTTGTTTGTTATTATACCATCATCAGTAATGACGACTGAGACTATTCTAAAATTCAATTGCTAATATCTCGGTTGAGAATGAAGCAATTTGACTGAAATTTTTGGCATATTTTGTTTTCATTATTTATTTTTTAACAGTTACAACAAGAACTGTCCGCTCTTTATCTCTTCTTACCTAATATCCCTTTACTTGACTATAATTAAGAGCAACTTGATCAAATTTCCATTTTCCTGAAAATCTTGCAAAACTGTGACGCTGATAATTAGTGTCTGGACTGTGAAATCAAGTTGATTTCTGCATCGTCTAATAAAAATCGTGTTTTATGTTTTCAGATTCCGCGTTTGGGTGGTATTAAGAAAGGCTGGGTGCGACATTATATGATTGTCTGTGATTTTAAACTGTTTTTGTATGAACTTCCTCAAGATAAAACTGTTCCAACACAACATGTACAACAAGTGATAGATATGAGGTAAATATAGTTTATTATAGTTTCCATTCCCCGATTTATATGTGACAAGATAAAGCTGTTACGGCACAACTAACCAAGAGGTTAAGACAGTATCTCAAGATTTTCTAGGGGGTTGGGTGGCCGAATGGTCAGCACGCGCGTACTGTTTCATATAGCCTGTCATTGAGTCGACTGGTGTGGTTTCGAATCCCCAGTTGTACGTGGCAAGGAGTAGGGTCGCCTGTCCAACCTCGTGGTTTTCTCCAGGTACTCCGGTTTCCTCCTACTGCTAAAGACCCCTACATGCAAGCGAATTATTGACATAAAATTAAAAACCATATGTTAGTCCCAAAATGACCTAGTTTGTGTCTGGTGGACGTTAAACCCCATTTCTCTCTCTCTCTCTCAAGATTTTCTAGCCTGGTTTCTCTAATTGTTGTCCAACACTGATCAAAATACTTTCGATGGCCTACACTACATGCAGATCTGACAGGCTGTAGCGATAGGTTGCGCCAGGGGTTATACAAGCGGCTTTTGATCCTATGACATCAGGCATTTGATCAACCAATCACCATTTATGTTTCTAATGGATTACCCACAGTTCCATGCACTCAACGCCAAGAGTTTGCGTAACGGACCGTTTCATTAGTTAATGCGTCATATCATCAAGAACATGTCAATGATAACATAACTTCCAGATACTAGTGAAGCAAAGACAAGTAAAACTAAATTTTAAACTATAACAAACAAAATGAAATAGGATCCGTGTTGTCATCAGATTGATTGTCTACCACTGATATGTGATAAATGTAACGCTGATATATCTGAATCTGTTTTCAGGGATGATGAGTTTTCTGCTGCTGCCGTTTTACCTAGTGATGTGATACATGCTAATAAAAAAGATATACCTTGTATATTTAGGGTAAGTCAAATACACATCTCATATTGCCAATATTTATAGAGAACTTAGTGGTGTGCTCTTAAAGTGCTTGGGTCTTTATATGGCTGATTGATTAGCATGTGCGCACTGTATCATAAGGTCTGTCATTGAGTCAACTAGCGTTGTTTTGATTCCCCTGTTGGATGTGACAAGGAGTAGGGTCGCCTGTCCAACCTCGTGGATTTTCCCCATGTCATCCAGTTTCTTCCCACAGCTAAAGACCCCTATTGGCAAGCAAATTTTTGAAATAATATTAAACTGTGTGTTAGTCCCGAAATTACATAGTTTGTGTTGATTGTACGTTAAATCCCATTTCTCTCTTTCGCAATATCTGAAATATGGTCTGCTGTGAATGCCGCATGTGGACACATTTTCAATTCATTGTATCTTTGTAAATATTGAATGGTAATGAATCAATCTTGTTTAATGAATGTATATATTTTTCTAGGTATCAACATCTGAAATGAATCCACCCGGTTCACAATATCAGATATTGTTGTTAGCTGAAAGTGAAACGGAGAAAAAAACCTGGTTAACTGTCCTCTCAGAACTGCATAAATTAATACGAAAAATCACCCTACCTAAGAAAACGGTAAGAATTTTATTTAATAATAACCTGTCACACAGGAAGATGAAAACATTATTATTTAGCCAGGGGGGTGTTATGACACATAGTGTTGGTTACCTTTTATGTCTATGGCAATCTGATTAAAATACAGATCTATATTTGGTTTTGTTTTTTTATACTTTCGACCGCCTCTACTACATGAAGATCTTACAAGTTATAGTGGAAGGTTGTGTATGGGGTTGTCTTAGTGGCTTTTGACCCAATGATGTCAGGCATTAAGCATTTCTAGTGGACTTATCCACATTATCGTGCATTACACGCCAAGAAATTGCTGTAACAGAATGTTTCATTGCCTAAACACTGGCTTCCTGATCCTAGTGTAGTAAAGACAAGTAAAACAAACTTTTGAATGATAAAAAACCAAATGAAATAGAATCAGTTTTTTAATAAGATTGTGTCTATGGGTGATGGAATAACATTACATATCACAGTTTATCAATGGACGGATAAAATAATTAAAGAATGGTTTTGTTTTTTGTAGGTTTATCAGGCCCAGGAAGTTTGTGATAATTCGTTATCGCTGATTAAAGCGACTTTATCTGCTGCAATATTAGGTAAGTAGTTTAATCTGTTGGTCGCTAGCTTATGATACAATATTTACATTGGTTTTTGCAAAAGTATTTCCAGAGTTGTTCACCCTGATGTACTTAAAAAAAAAACCTTGACAATTACAATTTGATAAGTATGCCGAAATGCCACTGTCTGGGTAAAACCCTAACTAGCATTGTATCCATGATCCGAGAAAAAATAAAGTTGTTACTCTATCTAAAACCTTATGGGTTTTCACCGGGTCCTCCAGTTTCCTTCCACTGCTAAAAACCCTTAAGCAAGAGCGAATTACGGAAGTAAATTGAACCAAATGTTAGTCCCGAAATGACCTAGTTTGAGTTAAATGGACGTTAAAACTTTTCTCTCTCTCTATTTTTTACCTGTCTTTATTAGCCCAGTCGTTGTAGGACATTAGGACATTAAATTCCATTTCATTGGTTCATTCTATTGTATGCCAATTAAATAAAAGATGTGAAAGGGGAGGATCATAATTCGCAGATGAGATGTTAACCAATACAGTAATTTTTGTTTTATTTGTAGATTCTTCTAGAATAGTGCTGGGTACAGAAGAAGGTTTACATGTGGTTAATTTAAGTAAAGACCGTAAGTCCAATAGTTTGTTAATTTTCTTTCGGACAGAACAGTAGGACGTTATACCCCGTTTTATTTCATTTCTTACTTTATTTAGCTCAAAGGTTGGGTTGCATAGGGAAGGCGTCATTTGCTACTACTTATAACTTGACTCCGTGATATTGCAGACAAGTTCTAGACCCAGTTTTAATCCAAAAAGGGCTAAGAAGAACCTTTCAGGATTTGTCATTTCTGAGGGGTGCCGGCTGCAAAGCTGCCAAGAAAATTGTGTTTTAGTAGGATGGGATGTAGTCAGTAGTATTGCGACTGGTGTATAATATATGATTAAATTGTATTTTGTATATTTTTAGAATGTATCCGTATTAGTAGTGAGAAGAAACAAGTATATCAGATAGAAATGGTCCCATCAGAACATCTTGTAGTCTTTATTAGTGGTAAGATATCTATTGTTATTCTTTACACAAGACGTTGCTTACTGCACCCATATGGCTACAACAAAAAGCTCTGGAGTATAAATGTGATTTTCACCTTACTACTAGTGGTGTGATCATAGATATACTCTAGAGATACTTTCCACATAATATACAAAGTGGCACCAGCGCTTAGAAACGACCACTGGACATAATGTAGCACTATAGAAGACAATGAGCAGCAGATCAGATCCTAATCCAGTAAATATTGCAGGCTAGATTTGATTATGGCCTGGATAAGTTTATGCCTAATTAATAATTTAGAAAACATTTCAGGCGTAAAGAAAGATCTGCAGTAGGCAGATTTAGCTCTTGCATAATGTATGTGTTAGAAATATGAATCGTTAAACTAAAAAAACAGTAAATCACTGAATTTGTCAAATGACTCTCTGCCTGCTGTCATGGTCATATTTACATCCAATTCACTGAATATATTTAATTTGTAAACTATCGTCTAGAATATATTATATTTCTATCTTTCTATCGTCATGCAGGTAAACAACGCCATATCAAGATTGTCAACCAATCGGCTCTCGATACAAGTGTAACTACACGCGATAACGAAGCAGTGAAAATACCAGAAACCAAGGGTTGTCAACTGTTTGCTGTCGGACAGATAAAACAAGGAACAATAACATGTTTGTGTGCCGCGGTAAAAAGGACTATACAGTTATACCATCTGAGTAATACGCGGCAGAAATATTATAAACTGAAGGATATACCGGTTCCAGGTGTTGTTCAATACGTGGATATATTTAATGAGAAATTATGTGTCGGCTATCCATCGTGTTTTAGTTTACATAGTGTTCAAGGTGACGCTCCTTCGTATAGTAAGTATAATACATTTTATATCTTTAGTCTTGGTTGAAAAAATACAGATCTATAGTTCGTTTGTTTTTTTTATAGTTCAAAATTTCTTTTTACTTGTCTTCACTACACTAGGATCTGGAAGAGTTGTTATAGTGAGGGATTAGCCCATAAAACGGTCTGTTGCAATCAATGTCTGACGTTATACGTCAAAAGCAGCTCATGTGACCCCTGACACGACCTTCCAGTATAACTTGTCAGATGTTCATGTAGTGTAGGTCATAGAAAGTATAAAAAAACTGTATTACAGGAATGCAGCGTCTTCGACATAAGAAGGCAAGACTCAACCTTGTAACTGTTTGATTACAAATCCTCTTCTGTTTGTTCCTATCACTAGTAAATCAAGATATTTTTGTTTGTAGCTTTAATTAATTATGAAGATGAAAGATTAAAGTTTATAACAAGTAATACAATAGATGCTATATTAGCTGTTGAACTATCCAAGGAATATCTACTTGTATTTAACAGTAAGTATAACTTATTATAATTGTTGGGGTTGGATGGTTGAATGGTTAGCATCTGTGCATTCTATCATAAGGTTTGTCATTGAGTCAACTAGCATGGAGCAGGGTTGCCTGTCCAATCTTGTAGGTTTTCTCTGGTTTCCTCCCACTGCTCAAGACCCCAATGCGCAAGCGAATCATTGAAATAATATGTTAGTGCTGAAATGATCATGTTTGTGTGGAGTGGACGTTAAACCCCATTTCCCTCTCTCTCTCCCTCCATTATAATATAGACAGCAACATGCCCTTGACTATCAATTACCTGAAATTTTCACAGTCTATAGACAGCAATATGCCTTAACCCTCTGACTACCAAGTTCCTGAACCTTGTATGTATGGCCTATACACATGAATCAAGCCTTTAACTGCTGTACGTGTCCCTAACCAATTTAAGACCCATATCAGAACATCTGTCTGATCAGAAATACTAAAAATCACTCAGATATGCTTGTTTTAACTTACAAGTCAAAAGGCTTGTTTTAATTTACATGGCTACACATCAGAAGGATACAAAAGTTATAGATATATGTATTTAGGTCTAGGTGTGTATGTTGATTTATATATGTATATTTAGGTCCAGTGTGTATGTTGATTTATATATGTATATTTAGGTCTAGGTGTGTATGTTGATGAAACTGGTAGAAGAAAGAGAAAACAGGAATTATTGTGGCCGGCCCTTGTTCAAGCTGTCAGTAAGTAGTTTTATATATATTATAAACCCCATGGATTCTCCATCTCCGTTCAGGTTCGTAACCATTTGTCAGAATGTGGGGGAGCCATGGTGGTACAGTGAGTTAAGATACTAGATCACTAACCAGGAGTTCTCAGGTTCGTTCATGTCTAGCCCTTTGGATAGGACAAAAAGCCGAGGTCCATTGCACGCATTGGAGTGCAGATAAAAGAACTCATCGTTGGAATTTGAAATAAGATCCAATTGGAGATGACCAAGAAAAAAAAAATGAATGTTGCGTATTACTAGCAGTTTATCATTTTAAATGTCTACAATGTATCATCCCTTATAAGTTTTTTTTATATTTTTAGCCTACAATGAGCCTTTTCTTGCCTGTTACTCAGAAAATTCTGTCTTCATTTTCGATGCCAGAAGTGCAGAATGGATTCAGACACTCTGCCTCAAAAAGGTTGGATTTATTTTTTTTTATCGTATTTCTGTTTTATTTAGTGTTAAATGGAATTTTATTGCACTTCACGATAAAGATTCTTTTCAAATTGCAAAACATTCAAATGTGATGACAACTGTTCGTTTAGATTGATGTTCTATTGTCTATGTTTGTGGTAAGGATGCCTCGTGTTAGGTTGTGATATTTTTACTGTTGAGGTAACACCTGTAAGAGAGTTACAATGTAAAATATAAATCCAGGGTCGGATTTACCAGGGTCGGTAGCTCGCTTACAGGGTTTTACAGAGATTTGACAACTCTTCGTTTAGATTGATGAGCTAGTGTCTATATTTGTGATAACTAGGATGCCTCGTGTTAGATGGTGACATTGCTACTGTGCTTAGGTAAAGTCTGTGAGGGGGTTGTAATGCTAAATATAAATTCAAATTGGAACACCCTGAGGTAGGGGAGTTGTATAACATATACTAAAAGATTGGGTGCCCAGTTTTGGGGGATACAAGAGAGTGGGATTTTTAATTTGGTTTCAGTTGATTTTATTCCCTACGTTTCTATGTTTCAGACACGCCCTCTGTGTCGTGATGGTGCTCTTTGTTGGATGAATTTACCCGAGTCCCACCATATTCTTTATATGAAAAACTTCTATGCACGTAAGTATCAACAACTCATTTTTTTGTTGGGCCGGACTTGAAATTATAGAACGGTCATCTAAACTTTACGTGGACCATGTATATCCACAGAACAAAGTCTACTGTCCGGATTTCTATTTCCAATACAGACTGGGAGATTAATCTTTATTAAGCTGAATGAATTTTAACACGATCACTGATAATATTCTGGTTAATATCACCTTCTGATAAATATTATAAATATTGCTAAATTTTATTATAGAAGACAGTATATATATTCACAGTTTATCTGCTAGTCATGGTTAATTTCAACTTCTGATCAATTATTGTAATGTAATTTTTTTTTGATAGCAGCTTTTTTCATGGTTAAATTTAAATTCTGAATAATTATTATAAATTAATGGATCTTATTTTATAGCACCCAGTATCTGCTTTTGTTTTTCCCCAGTTTTCTCGTTGGTCATGGTTAATGTTCTCATTGAGGTTAACAAGGACAGCTGTCTAGTCGTTCGGATGGTACGTAGGCCGTAGCACCGCTACCCGGTCAAAATTTCCCACATAGCACACTGTATGGCGTATGCCCGTCTTCCATTAGACCAGGTTAGGTGCAGAAGAGTAGGACGTTAAACCCCATTTCATTTCATTCATTGTGGTTAACAATATGTTGTTGATTATATTTTACAGAAGAGGAACGGTTATTAATAGCTGAATTATTTAAAATGAAGAGTAGTCGTAATAAACGTAGATTCTCGTTTAAATCTCGGGAAGAAGATCGAAGTAGTAAAGGGTGGGTATATTAACCAACGTCCATCTTTCTATTGGCTAGTATCAGAATATTCTCGTAGAAATATTTATATATGTGTACAGTTTATTCACTCAGTTGAATAATTGCCTTTGGCTGGGTCTTTGATTACGAAAGTTAATATTCCTTAACGTCACTGATCGTTTGTAAGGGCCTGTAGATGGCGAATGGTTAGCACATGCATGCTGTATCATAAGGTCTGTCATTGAGTCAACTGGTGTGGTTTTCGATTCCCCAGTTGTACGTGACAAGGAGTCGGGTCGTCTGTCCAACTTCGTGGATTTTCTCCGGGTACTCCGGTTTCCTCCCACTGCTAAAGACCCCTATGCACAAGCGAATTATTGAAATAAAATTGAAACCATATGTTAGTCCCAAAATGACCTAGTTTGTGTCGAGTGGACGTTAAACCCCATTTCTCTCTCTCTCTCTCATAGTGAAATAATCAATTTAAGTGCATTTTTAGCTTTGGATTTTTGCTGTGAAAAATTGAATTTTGTCAAAATTATACTTTATCAGTATCAGCAAAATAAGGAATTATAATTTTTGTAATTAATGACCTAGTCTGTAAATGTATATTCTTAATTTATGATTACAAAATAATGACACTTAAAACAGATAAAAATACATTTTACTATAAATGTAAAAGTAAGTGTATATAAAATATATGTAAGAATGAATGATGTGCATGAATTTCATTGAAAGGGAAGCAACTCTCTTTTAGATCACATCACAATTTCAATGGATTTTGGAATCACTCTTTATGATTTATAGTAGCCTATTATGATTTTGCATTTCAAAGCATGATAAACAAAGAATCTTGTAGGTTTAGACTTGAATGAAAGCAAAAACTATTTGCAAAATCGGAAATTATTTGATCGAATTTTTGACCAACAAGCTTTATATTGTTTTGGAATAACATAGTACAGGAAGACTAATTTATTTGCATCATATAATTCATGAATGATTGTTAAGATTATTCAATTTAAATTGTTACTAATCAATTTAAAGTACAGACACTCGTGCAGGGTTGGGTGGCCGAATGGTTGACTCGTGTGAGTTGTATCATAAGGCCTGTCATTGAGACAAATGACATGGTTTTGATTCCCCCAGTTGTACGTGACATGGAGTAGGCTCGCCTGTGTAACCTTGTGGGTTTTCTCTGAGGCCTCCTACCAGTAAATTTAGATAATGATTATTGATAAATGTTATTAAATGAAATGCAACATTTACTAAATACAATTTTAAACGAAATATAATTTTCGAAGCGATAAATTCAGTATTACATTTGAAACCAGAAAGAAGATCTGCAATAAGCATAGCTACCTCTTGCATAATGCATCTTTTATTGTCAGTTAAAATAAAGAATTTACATAATATTCTGATTGATGAATTCAGTGTTGTAGACAGGACTGGAAATAACGGTTTTAGATGAACCCGACAAACTGTCAGGCACTAAATGAAATAGTACCTGACATTTTCAACTTTGTGTCGGACATGTATTGATAATATCAATAAAAAAGACAAATCAGTACCGTGCAAAATTACAGACACCAGAGGTTTTGTGCCTGACAAATTCTGAATCTGTGCCTGACATTGTCAGTGACATGTGCCTTATTTCCAGGCTTGGTTTTAGATTGTAATCATGTTTTTTGTGTGTACAGTATCCATATTGTTTATTACTCTGGCTGGCTACTATATTGACAACACATCTCTTCCTTATTTTATCCTCTTTGTGTAAAAACATTTAGTAGAAAAAAGGCTGGATAATTTGATAATGCCTCTTTGAACATCAGCAAAAGAAGTCAAATTAACTAAAAATTGAGAAGAAATAGCCATTTTATTTTGTTTTCTACCCACCAGAAAATCTGCATCCATACAGATGTTGTGAATGCTAATTGTGATGTTTTTTTTCCTCCCCAATTCTATTCTCTAGGCCAGATCGTCGAAGTCGGGAAATCTCTGCCCCTATGTCTTTTAGTCATGTGGCTCATGTTGGGCCCAATCAGATAAACAAACCACCACCGTAAGAATTAGAAACAGACTATATAATTCATACAATCTGATTAAAACACAAATCCTATTTCGTTTCGTTTTTAAAGTTCAAAATTTCGTTTTGCTTGACTTTACTACACTGGTTTCTGGAAGAGTTGTTATCATTGACATGTTCTGAATGAAACGGTCTATTACAGCGAGCTGTAGGCGTGTTTTGCACAGAACTTTTGGTAATCCACTAGTAACATCAATGCTGATTGGTTAATGAAATGTCTGATGTCATAGGGTCAAAAGCCGCTTGTATGACCTTTGACAAGACCTTTCAGTACAATTTGTCAGATCTTCATGTAGTGTAGGCCATCGAAAGTATAAAAAAACGAAAAGAAATATATTTGTATTTTAGTCAGATTGTAATACATATTTAGTGTGCTTTGCCTGTGCTTTTTATACCCCCTACTTTCCTCTCTGTAGTAAATTAACTTACACACAAAGCAAAATATATTTACCCTGAAAAAATGATAGTCAGGGGGAAAAATGAACCAAAATAGATTTAATTTTTGAATCAAAATTGTTTTGTTGATTGAGCAGGGAACCTCGTTTATTATTTTATGGGAGAAATGACTAAAAGGGCGTAATGGTTAGCATGTGCTCGCTGCATCATAATGTCTGTCATTGAGTCCTCCGGTTGCCTACCACTTCTAAAGACTTGCACGCGCAAGCGAATTATTGAAATAAAATTGAACCATATGTTAGTCCCGAAATGACCTAATCTGTGTTGAGAGGACATTTAACCTCATTTCTCTCTCTTTTGCTCCCTTAAATTTATTTTGCTTTGTCTGTATTAAGATTGTTTCTACCGTGTGGATGTTAGTTTTAATCATTAGTGTGTAGTTGTAGCAATATAGATCGTAGTATGTATTGATATACCTGCATGATGACATATAGAAGTTATAACATAATATTTAATATTGAAGTTATAATATAATATTCCATGTTATTAATAATACACTGTTTGCTGTGTGATTAACATAACTTGTAGTAAATCGAGATGAATATTTACCTACGTTTTCAATGGAATTGAAATAATACTTATTAAAGGCATGCTTCTTCCTCACCGAGTTTATGTATTGCTTAATGAAACAGAAATACCACTGTTACAAGAATTTGAACAGTTGGTCGAATTCCTTATTTTTGTTTTTTTGACAACTCGATGCATGTACATCTCTCAATCTTAGGTTATTCTTGTCTGTCATTTTGTATTTATCCACTTTGAATCTGATTTATTAAGGATGAGCTGTTGGCCTTTAGGATGGGTGGTTGACCTTCAGGATGAGTGGTTGCCCTTAGGAATAGGTGGTTGCAGTTAGGAATAAGTAGTTGCACTTTAGTAAGAATGATTGTCTTTTAGAGTTGGCTGTTGCCCTTCAGGGTTGATAGCTGGCCAATAACATGGATTGAATCCTTTTATGGAGAGTAGTTGCTCTTTAGGATGGATAATTGCCCTTTAGGAAGGATGGTTGCTCTTTATTCAGAATGGGTGGTTTTCCCTTAAAATGGATGGTTGGCCTTTAAAGGATGGATGATTGACCTTTAGAATAGGTGGATGCCCTTTAGAGTGGATAATTACCCTTTAGGATGGATAATTGCCTTTTAGCATATTGACATTAGGTAGGGACGGTTGCCCTTTAGGAAGGATAAGTGCTCTTTTTATTCAGAAATGGTGAAATTTGGCATGGCGTCCTAATTTGCACAGCAAATATAAAGCATTTAGTTTGCACACATAACTATTTGAATGCACTTTATAGATTTTGTTGTTTATTGTTTTTTTGGATAAAAGACTATTGTGTCTCAAGATTCAGCACTGCTTACTACAATTAAGGATTAAATTATCAAGCTTGCAAACCCCCACCCATGTAAAGGTCTTGGAAATAATTATATTATAACATTGGCTTTCAAAGCAAAGATTTATCACAAACATAAGCATGACCTATCATAGGGGTGTTGGATTGCCCGTATCATAACGCCTGTCAGTGACTCAACTCACATGGTTTTGATTCCCAGGTTGTGCGTGACAAGGAGTAGGGTAGCATGTCCAACTTTGTGGGTTTTCTCCAGGTACTCCAGTTTCATCCTACTGCTAAAGACCCTTACGCACAAGCCAATCATTGAAATAAAATTGAACCATATGTTAGTCACGAAATGAACTAGTTTGTGTCGAGTTGAACTTTCGTGTTGTTCCCCTCTCCGGCTTTTTGTCATCATACTGTTCTATTAGAGGCTAACTTCAGTGAAGAGCCTGGAAGAATGATGTCATGAAGCTTAAAATTGTATGTATTAGTTTTCACCCTGATCGTTTCTGTCGTTTTGTTTTGCATGCTAGCGTTTGAAAAAGTTTGATATTGAAATATGTTGGGCCCCTCCCCACCACAGCTTTTTGTAGTCATATTATTCTATTAGAAACTAACTTCAGAGCATGAAAAATGATCTCATTAGGGTATGATATTGTATCCAAATTTACACCTCATTGTTTCTGTCGTTTTGTTTTGCATGTCAGCATTCAAATGAAATTTGTAAATAAGAAACAGACTGCGGTTAACATATGCCTGCCAAAATACTTACTGTATTTGTGATAGTAGTAGATTTAGTATTTTAACCCATTTAATAATGCATGGTACAATTATAATATATTACATATTTCTAATATTTGATTTTATTTCAAGTATTTTTTTTATAATTTTGTTTTTCTCTGTATTTCGATATTTATTTTGAATTTGCTTGTAAAATAGATGCAACTTTTTTTGTTTTAAATGCTTTATTTGTATGTGAAAACACAATTTAATAATTTTAGAAATGCATATTTTTTTTTTGTCCATTCTGACAAATTTTTAAGGATATGACGATTTTGATTTGGGTGAAAAATAGAAGTGTAGATTTGATGAAAACTGTCCTGTGTTAAGTAGAAGCGAACATTTAGTTAGCAACCGTTTGTCATCACAAACTCAAATCTAATAAAGTATTCAAATGATGCAACGACTTGTAGATCTCGAGCAGTAAGATCATGGCCCTTTGCGTTTTTGACTATGACTAGAACATACTGGGGAAGTGCCGAACATTTTGGATGGCAGGAAAAACTGGTATAAAATTTTATGCCCGTAATTAACCCTTGGCAGTTTAAATCCAATGAAGTCTTTAGATTGCAGCATGACGTTTCAACAAGTATTATTGTATCTTTTCAAACCAGAGTGTATATTAAACCAGTGATCGGATTCCATGAGATTTGTTTTGTTATTGTTAATTCTACCCTTCTTGGGGGGTTGGATGAACGAATAGTTTGTGAGTGAGTGATACATCATAAGGTCTGTCATTGAGTCAACTGGCAGGGTTTTGAATCCCCGGTTGTACGTGACAAGGAGTAGGGTTGCCTGTCCAACCTGGTGGGTTTTCTCCAGGTACTCTGGTTTCCTCCCACTGTTAAAGATCCCTACACGCAATTGAAGTATTGAAACAAAATTAAACGATATGGTAGTCCTGTAATGATTTAGTTTGTGTCGAGTGGATGCTAAACCCTTTTACTCTCACTACTATTTTTTTTCACCTAAACCAAAGAGGTCAAGCTCCTTTAACGCATGATAGTTATTAGTGTAAATAAAAAAAAACGCGCATAATTAAATTTTTGCATCTTTAGAAATTGTTGGAATTAAAACACTAACTCAAAGCAGGAAAAAAAATAAAATTTATTTCAGATAAACAAAATATTTCATTTGTTGACCAAATGTTTTGATATTTTTTTAATTTATTAAATATTTTCAGTCCTGATCGACGATCTCGATTAATCTCCTCACCTATCAATTTTAGCCATGTGGCTCATATGGGACCCGATCAAAGCATGCAAGTTTTAATAGACTTGCCTAAGGTAAGGTTACGATGTTTACTACTTTGAAGAGGGCTGCCATCATAGGACATGAGACTTATCCAAAATTGAACAGGTGCAAATCAAGGCTTGTATCCAAAAGAAACTTATGAACTTTTCGAGTCTGGTTCCCAAACGACAGGGAAAGCGTCTATACGGCTCACAATATCTATCATTGAGTTAATTGGCATGGTTTCGATTCCCGATTGTAAGTGACAAGGAATGGAGTTGACAGTCCAGTCCAACCTCATGGTTTTTCTCCACGTCCTTCTGTTTCCTCCCACTGTTAAAGACCCCTCCTACGCGTAAGCAGATTATTGAAATAAAATTGAACCGTATGTTAGTCCCGAAATGACTTATGTTTGTGTTGAGTTGGCGTTAAAATCCATTTCTCTCCCTTTTCAATTCTACTGTGTTTCTTACTGTTGTTATATCCAATATTTAGTTGGCCGAGAAAGTTCATCTCGATTTTCCAACGTGGTTTCCCCTTGTCAGTGATGCGGAACGGAGGGCCTGACAAGGACAGCTGTGTAGTCGTTAGGATGGGACGAAAAACCGAGGTCCGGTGTACACATTGGCGTGCACGCAAAAGATGCCTCGGCAGTTGGAATTCAATATACAAGTAGGCCGTATCGCCGCTGCCCAGGCAAAATTTCCCTCATAGCACACTGTATGGCATATGCCTGTCTTCCATTAGCCCAGGTTAGGTGCAGAAGAGTAGGACGTTAAACCTCATTTCATTTCAGTTCAATATTTATTTTCACAGACAAGACTAAGATTGTAATATTTTTTTTCAGGCCCAGGAAGGACGAGGAACAACAGAAGAGTTAAGAATGAAGAGTTTATTTCAGCCCCATTTAAAATCAATCCATGAAGCTCAGCTACGAGGTAGTCGACCAGTTAGCATGGCATATAATGGTATATAATTATTTAGTTTAGATCATTACCTAACACAAGCTCAGGGTCGTAAGCAACTAGATAAATTAGCTTGATAACGGTGAGAGAATACTCTACGAAACGTCACCTTGAATACACTAGTAGCTGTTTTCCATAAGTATGTGTTTTGTTGTTACTCTATCCAGTTACTAAATGCCATTTAAAGATCATTATATTAAGTTTGCTTGGAAAAAAAAAAGAACTTGTAACCAGCCCTGAAATCACAAAGCCTTCTCAGGGGCATTAGGAAAGATCAGATAAAGAACTGATAGTTCTTGTTATAATAGTTATGAAATAAAGAATGAAAAGAAAATATGCTGAAAATTTCAGTCAAATGGCTTCAGTCTGAACTTAGATATTAGCAGTTCAATTTTAAGTTTAATTGTGCATTGTGCACTCTCGGCCCAGGTTCTCGTTGACAGTAAGATTGACCTACCGATCAGTCAATTCAACTTAGATGCCAAACAAATAGAATTTTAAAGAATTTAACTTTAAAACATAATAAATACAGTGAGATTTGTTTAACACAATACTTACGACCCTGAGTTTCTAGTTTTTATATTTTTGACATATGCACAAATATTTTTTCTGTTGTGTGTATGCAGTTTGTCATAGTTTGCTTAACACTTTAGCATATGAAACTCCCTCTAGCCCATCAAACCATCTGAATCAAATAAATCGCTACGAACTAATTAGTATCTGGAACTCCCTCTAGCACATCGAACCATCTCAAGTCACATAAAGCGCTGGGAACTATATGGAACTCCCTCGAGCACATTAAACCAAATGAATCACATAAATAGTTGTGAACTAATAAGCATATGGAACTCACTTGAACCCATCAACCCACTTGTGCCACGGAAGTTCCCGAACTTATAGTGTACACGTTATCTCCCTTTACCACAGACATATGATATTGCGTTGTCGAATCAGAGGCGGTGTCATAAACACACTCAAATCAAACCTAGTAACCTTAATGGAAACGTTGACATTACACTAAACTTTAAAACTTGATGATCATAGTTAGATATTTTAGCTGGAGAGCGCAAGACTTGGTATTCGCGATGATAATTTCTATCGAGGGATCTGTGTCAGTAGCCAATCGAAATTAGTGCTGAAATATAAAGAGTATCACATGGCTTGATAAGATGTATGTAGTTAAAGTCAGATGAAGCCTTCTATCCAAGCAGAGGGGGGTTGGGATGGCCTAGTGGTCTGGAGTGCCGCGCTTCGATCTCTAGCTGGCCAGTCACCTCTGGCTTGCGGCTGTGGTTTCAATTCCTGGTGTGAGCGTATGTGGCACAGAGATAGGGGCGCCTTCTCAACCTCCCACTGCTAAAGACCCCTGCGCGCAAGGGAATTATTGAAATGAAATTGAAACATGTTTGTCCCGAAATGTCCTAGTTTGTGTCGAGTGGACAGTAAACCCTATCTCTCTCTCGCTCTGTATCCAAGCAGATGCTAAAGGGTTAAATGGGAATGATGTCATTAAATCGTTATTTCTAATCATCGTTCATCCACGTTGATATTTTGATGTTAAACTATTTTAATCACTTTTCTAACAAATCAACCACGTAAAATAAACCCTATTTCTAATGTCATTTCTAATTCAAGAAATGAAATATGTCATTTCAACCAAGCGAAATAAGCCACATGATTTTTCTAACCCAATCAAGTGAAAGTAACCAAATGTCATTTCTAACTCAACCGAGTGAAATAAACCAAGTCATTTCTAACTCATCAACGTGAAAGTAACCAAATGTCATTTCTACCTCAACCACATGAGATAAACTGAAAGTTATTTTTACAATATCATTTCTAACTCAAACAAATGAAATAAAACAAATGTTATTTCGAAGTCAAAGGAGTGAAATAAACCAAATATCATTTCTAATTCAGCCACATGAAATTAACGGAATGTGAAATGTCATTTCTAACTCAACCAAGTGAAATAAGCCAAGTCATTTCTAACTCATAAACCAAGTGAAATTGACTAAATGTCATTTCTAACTTGATCACGTCATTTTGATCATAAATTGTTTCTAAACTTCTAACGCCACATGTAAAAAAAAAAGTAAAAACCATCATTTCATTGAATTGCACATTGATCAGTTTTCAAATCATTTGTCTTGCTAGCATTGCATTATGGAACATTCATTTATTAAAGTCAATAATCCTGTTCAATTTGAGGAGTATGTCAGATTTTTCACGGGTCATTCCACACTAAATTGGACGCAAATTGAAAGATACTCTCCCGGAAAAGTATTTGTCGGGTGGTTACTTCCGATAAAGGAAAGTAGAGATATCCAATACTCGATTCCCTGAAAAGCACCCATACAGTGCATACAGGACAAAAATGTAAGGGTTTCCCTAACTGACAAACCGACGTGTGATGTCTGCTCGAGTAATGTCAAAGGCAGCAGTTTTTATAATCTCCTAACTTTAATGAGCACTTGATATATTTGTTGATAAACTTGATGTTGAGCTTAAGCATTACAACAGTTTCTGAGATAAAACAACGGAAAAAGACTTGGGCACTGGATAATCTGTTTCATTATTTATGATAAATAATCAGTGGTTAAAGACAACGTTGTCTTGTATATCCCATTTTTCTCTCTCTTTCTTTCAGAAATTCAATTTTCACCATATCCCAAGTTTGCAGCAATCAGAATTTTTAAGAAACAATTTCTTTGTTTTAGGAACTTTTCATATCAATTTGACGTGTTACATTCATTTGATATTTCTAGTCTGCCTGTAATTTGTACCATGTGTGTGAAGTGTGATAGCAATAGATTATTTCTCAACCTGCGAATCATGTTGCAATCGCGACCCGTCAGAAAACTTTTATACTAGAAAATCTTAAACATTTAAATGTGACAATAAAATCAAACGCAAATTTGTTTCCATGGAACCACAAAAACTATTAGTTAGTCATAGAGTCAAGTGGCATGGTTTTGATTCACCGTTTGCACACTTGACTCACCAGGATGGCCAAATGGTTAGCAGTAGTTAGCACATGCCCGCTGTATCATACGGCCTGCCATTGAGTCAACTGGCGTGGTTTCAAATCCGCAGTTGTAAGTGGCAAGGAGTAGGGTCGCCTGTCCAACCTTGTGGGTTTTCTCCGGCTACTCCGGTTTCCTCCCACTGCTAAAGACCCCTATGCACAAGCTAATTATTGAAATAAAATTAAACCCCAAAATTACCTAATTTGTGTCGAGTGGACGTTAAACCCCATCTCTCTCTCTCTCTCTCTCTCTCTCCCACCAGTATTGGATGATATGTGGCCAAATTGGTAAAGCCACACCGGTCATCATATAATAAAAATACCCCACAATTTCTGCATATTTGATGTTATTTATTATAGGTAATGCTAGTCGTGATGGAGGTCGACCAGGCTCCGGGAGTTCCAGTATACGCAGTATGCCACATGGAACACCAGGATTAGCATACGAATCTAGTTCTGATAGAGATGTCTTTGAGGTACCGTATTTACCTGTTCTATTTTATCCTTGAAATTATTTATTCATCATTTCCTTGTCATAGATTTCTAATCTCTATTCTCATTGAGATAATTCATTTTGATTGATAAATATTGAAATTTTAGCCTATTATACTTCATCTCCTTGTCTGATTCTGTTTGCATGGAGAAAATTTAATAGTTTTTGATTTCAATAAAAAAATTTGAATGATAAAATTTTTTTTTAAATTTTGGATTATATTCGCTGTAAAACTCTTAATATTTGTTTGCATGGAGAAAATTTAATAGGTTTTTGATTTCAATTTTTATAAAAAGTTTGAATGATGAAAAAGATTGAATTTTCTTTTTTGCTTTTTATTTGAAAATATTGAATGGATTGGAATGTTATTAATTTGATCTGATCGAATACATTTATCGTTCATATACTCAATATTATATACGTACCAATATACTATCACACTCCTTCGCTTCTCAAGCTAAATACCACAATTATATCTACTTGTATACTTATAAAAAAAACCAGAGTTTATATGGAAAACAATCATTGGTTTATACACATTTATCACAACATTTTGACAAGTTTTCTCTTCTCGTTTGTTTGTACTTGATAAGGATTAGAGAATGCTTGTCAAAAGTTTGTGCTATATGTGTATAAAACAGGGATTGTTTTTCATATAAATTGTGTTGTGTTTTTTATGTGCTCAATCGCTAAATGGCCACTCAAGGATTACATTTGTAAACTTATACTATACTAGGCATTGTAGCCTTTGTGTTCTACTGTTACAAGGCTCAAAGTCGTGAAATTGCAACATATATGATCCCATAATAATTACAATACCTCTCTGGCTATGATCCATTGGTACAGCTATGATCCGTTATAAGTTTGATTTAGAAAATATGAATATAATTGAACAGAATTTGGACTGATATTCCTATTAGAACAAATTAGAAATCTATGAGTGGCGAGTAGCCATCCCAGATTTCTCTCATGAGGCGACTTCTTTCATTTATTTCGAACTCATCAGGCTTTCTATTAGAGATTCAAAATACTGTAGTTTCCCAGAGATTCAAAAGCACTCATAAATATGAACAGAGACTTTAACTTTAAAGTGCCGCACATACAATCCTTCGAAGTAAAGCTTTATTTCCATTGTAAGGGCCTAAATACTGAACATATATAAATAGATGTAGTTAGTTTGTCCTTTGAGTTAGGAGTATTTTTAACCGCCGACTTCACCGAACCCAAATTATTTCAGGCATCAAGTTATAATTCCAGTGGCAGTTGTTGGTCATTACCGACATATGATCCTTCCAAGAGCTAGCCAGGGGTAGCTTATTATTACAACAATATTTAGCATGCCACCAATAATATTTCTGTTTTTTATTTATTATTTCTACGTACCTACATTATTGCCTTAAGGTGTTGTATTTTCTACCCCCACCCCAGCTTTTGTTGATGTTTTCTAAACATGTGAGGAATGGCTATCAAATTTGGATTGTTTCTTATAAGAATTTTTTTTTTTTCATAATATAATTTTTGGTTCCTGTCTGAAAAGTGAAAGGCCAAACATTTGATAAGGGCCAGGGATCCTATTCCCTTCAACTAAAATATCTGAAAAATACAGGCTTTTCATTGGTTAAAAGCTAAAAATTTTATGAGATTTGAACTTTCAGCCAATCAATAGTCTTAATCTTTCAGATATTTTAGTTGAAGTTTTCATAAATATAAGCTCCTTGTTGATTGGTAAATCCTAATCTAGTTTCCCGAATAAGATTCTGTATCAACATTGACCTTGTGATGTTTTCTCCCTTATTGTTAGTGAAATCTGTATCACTAATTCTTGGGACTGTACAGCGCAATGGAGGCTTATGGCTACTTGATCTGATGTGTGCGTTTTTTGTTTGTGAAGTCTGTAATTTGTGTCTTATCCATAGATTTGTCCTGTATATTTGTGTGCGTGTGGTGCAGTCCTCCTGCACTTACTATTTATTTTTAAAGTTTGGTGGGGTGCTGGCTCACTTAGACTAGACCATAGTTCCACTGTCCAGGCAAAATTCCCCTCACAGCACACTGGATGACATATACCCATCTTATAAGCTCGATTGGTGAAGAAAAAGAGGATGTTATATAAATGCCAGTTTGTTTTTAACGTTGCGGCTATTTAATTTATGAGTTCATCAAGATACTGAAATGAAAACTCTGAACTCTTGTTTATTTGAATCTGAAAGAGAAGCTACTTAAGATACCGAAGAGAGAAAACTCTCTTTGATTTGGAATCTGAATGAGAATCTAGATTAGGATTATCAGCAATCAAACTTTTCTGCTATGTAAACCTCGTATCATTTAATCTTCTGTATCTAGCCCTAATTTCTTTCACATTAGTTTTATCAAATCTTTGTTTAAAAATCATTTAAAATCACTCCAAATCATGTAATTTGTACAGTGTATCTGCGTCCAGATTAAAGCTGACTAATTAATTTTGATAATGAATGTCCAATTTAGAAGTATTTAATTTCCTGATCACTGTTTAAAAATTAATCATTATACATCAATAATCAGTTGGATTGTTAATATTTGAACAGTGATCGAGAAATGAAACATTTGTAAATTGAACACTCATTATCAAAATTGAATGGTCAGCTTTAAACTGAACACAAGTAGTACAAATTAGATGATTTTTGTGATTTTAGAGAATACTTACAATTATTTAAACAAAGATATTAAACGAATGTGAAATAAATTAGTGTTAGACACACAATATTAAATGATACCTGGTTTATAGTGGCTCGATTCTACATGACTGACTGCATTCAAAATTTAGAGTATGTGATAAAATACTTCTAGGGACGATGATTTATTTCTCTTTTTGAGGCATTCATGAAATTTAAAAACCCCAAATGTTTTCAAATAAAAGGTTGATTATGAAAATGAAAATGAAGTTAAAGGAAAAGAGACAACTATGGAAAGTGTTCGAGAAACGAACTGTTGATATTACAAACTACTTGGTGATGGATAAACTTTACAGGGTATGATCAAAACAATTCCGAGATATTATTATAAGCTTCTGGTTTTAAATCTCTAGAAATGGACCCTTAGTCAGGAAAACTTAAACTTAAAGTCGCCTTTTCGTTGGTTAAGAGCTGAAATTTGTTGTATGAATTTAATTCACGACCAATGAAAAGGCCACTTCCTAAAAAATTTTAGTTTTAAATTTTCATGAAGAAGGGTCCTGATATTTATAGCTATATATAGAGCTTTTGATTTAATTATCAAATCAAAATAGAGAATAAGAAATTAAAGATATCTGAATATTAAAATTAAAACAAAATTTTTTGTAGTTGCTTTCCCCTTTTTTATTTTATATAATAACTGAATAATTTTTCTGTAGGTGTAGTATAAAGCTGTATTTAAATAACTCAAAAATTAGTTTTTAAAGAATAAATGAATTTTAGCTTTTTATGATATTTTTATCTCTCGCTTTGAGTAGCTAAATCTTGCTGTGATCATTTCGCATATATCATAAAACTATTTCAGTCAGGGTATAGGATTGATAATCATTAATATCTTCATCAGTATCATCATCATCAACATCATCAATTATATCATCAGTAAGAGTATCATCAACATCAATTATATCATCAGTAAGAGTATCATCAACATCATCAATTATATCATCAGTAAGAGTATCATCAACATCATCAATTATATCATCAGTAAGAGTATCATCAACATCATCAATTATATCATCAGTAAGAGTATCATCAACATCATCAATTATATCATCAGTAAGAGTATCATCAACATCATCAATTAAGAGTATCATCAACATTATCAATTATATCATCAGTAAGAGTATCATCAACATCATCAATTATATCATCAGTAAGGGTATCATCAACATCATCAATTATATCATCAGTAAGAGTATCATTAACCTCATCAATAATTCCATCATCAAAGGATATATCGTCACCATCAATAATAGTAATGTCATCATCATCAATGATAATAATATCACCAACAATAATGTCATCATCAATAATCATAGTAATATCATCGTCAATGATATTAATATCAGTAATATCATCATCATGATAGTATGAGTAATGTCATCAATAATAATAATGTCATCCTCTTCCTCCTCATCAATAATAATGGATATGCCATTATCAAAAACAGTCATGTCATCATCAAAAATAGTCATGTCATCATCATCATCATCATCAATAATAGTAATGTCATCATCAACAACAGTCATGTCATCATCATCAATAATAATATTAATATTGTAGTCCTCATCATAAGTAATATATCATTATCAATAATCCCTTAATAAGTTAATCATCATCATAATATATATATTCCACCCCCACCCCCCCCATCATCATCATCATCATCATCATCAATAATAATATCGTTATTCTCCTCAACATCAATAATAGTATTGTCATGCTCATCTTTTCCGTGATAAGGGGCAATAATCCTTAAAAACTGAAGTCATAGGAATGATATACGAATATTAAGGTCACAATTTACATATTTGGTGCCTCACCATACCGTACGAGAATTGTTAGTTTCAAATAATCCAAATTACGATAACTATTCCTCTGTTATGACCGCACAGTGCATCAATTTATTTCTTTTTATTAGCTGGATTAATATTTTTTATTTTCAGTTAGCTTGAAAACTATTAATACTTTTTATTTGATATTGTAAAATTTGTTATAACTATGTATAAATATTGTAATGTTTGAATGTTATTGAATATTTTTATTTAAATTCTTAAGTAATCAGCAGTGTTGTATTTAGGGTCAAGTGGGGTGGTCCCTCCTCATATACCCCCCCCCCCCCCTAATTCTCGTTGATTCTATGATCAATGTTTATTTCCATTGCGGTAATCAGACCTACTCCATTGCAACTCAGCCATGCTTTATTTCAGTTTCAAACTTTGTTGTATTTTTTGTGTCGTGGCTTTTTTTTTCTTGTGTAAATGTAGTTTCTATTTATTAACTGTTATTCTAATCTGTGTCGTAAATATTTTTTTTAGAAAGTCATTTTATTTGGGTAATTTCATTAGCCATTAATATCACAACATTTGGCCTATGTACCAATTTCCATTTGTGAACTATCATTCTAAAATTTATTTTAAAATATTTTTATTTGGGTAATTTCATTAGCTATGAATATCACATCCTTTGTCATCGATTCCTATTTCTTTTAATTAACCATTATTCCAATCTGTGTCATAAAGATTTATTTTAATATATTTCCATTTGGGTAATTTCATTAGCTACCAATAATGCATCTTATAATATATTAATTGCCGTAGGTTATTCTAACTATTCATATTCATTTTAATTGTCATTATTTCAAAATTATTTTGGTAACACTTCAGGCTTTATAAGCTTTATTTATTTCTTTTTTCAAATTGGTTTGTGTAACAATTAACATTTATTAACAAACTGTCTGCATTTTTAACTTTAAAAAAAATCACAATTTTTAAATTTTTTAAATCCTTGTTTGAATTTTAAAAACTTGCAATTATTAATGTCATTGTCACAATTAGCACCTCTTTTGCTCGTTGTTTGTGTTTTGTCAAAGGTGGATACTTGTCAAGTCAAATTAAAAAACTAAATCATTTTGGTTCAGGTCAAATTAACATTTTGAAGAATTCGGATTGATCTCAGAGGGTGTTATTGAGTAAACGCCAAAACACACTGTTATAGCGAAGCCTTTCATATATGTAGGGCTGCAACAATACGCTAGGCCGTGACACGATGGGCATCACGGTTCATAGTCTATGATACCATTAATATCGCGATAGGAAATAAATTATAAAAATAGGCATACTTTTATGATATACTTTCAATATGGCGTTTTCTCGGTCAACTAATAAGCCACTTTGAGTGTCGAAAATACCCTAACACTCATCAAAATAGAATTTAAGTTATTTTGCTCATGGACTTATTTAGGCATTTAAAGCATTTTAGTCTATTTTTGTGAAATTTTTATTTGGATAACAAATTGCGATACAGACATTGATTATATCGTGCATCGTGGGTTTTTAAAACATTGCGATTCATCGATGAGTCGTTGCTGCCCTACAGAAATAATTTAATTGGAAACAATCCTTGTGTTAGTTTGACCTGAATTATTTGAATGTAAATTAATGAGGTTCTTACATATTCGTCATGTCATGTTTTATTTTCTTTATTAATACCGGGTATTGTTTTCTTTCGTAAATATAAAAACAACCGATGTCACTTTCTCTTGTTCTTCTACAACTTTTTTAATTATACATGTAATATCTGAAGACAAACATTGTTTTTGTAAAATTAATTGATTTTAATTTGTTTATTTTCTTTGTTTTAGGATAGCCCCGAGCAACCAGGCTGGCGGCATTCTCTTGGTTCAAACAACAGTAGTAATCTAAGCAGTCCACCCGGATCAAATCGTCATAGTTTAATTGGCGATAAGGAACAAGGCACAGAGTCCTCCGATTCGGAACAAGCTTCGTCTACTAACTTATAACTAAAGCAGACTGATATACTATACGCAAACCACCGCTAAAACTAGATTGCCGTAGAAACCACCATCACCTGCCGATTATATTCAAAACTTACGAGTGAATTGACGTGTCCAGCAAACTTTACTATCAACCTCTAGAAGGGCTGATTATTTGTTTTTTGTGGTGATAATTTTTAAACTAATTGTGGAGCTTAATTGAAAATCCAGTGATCACATGACTATAAAGTCAAACATTGATTGGTTGAGCTTGCTTGTGTTGAGTGTTGGTGCTTTATTTTAAAAGTGGCAGGAATAACGTAATCCAAATTTTGGGATGTTTTCCCGTTTCCATAGTAATGTTATTTATTATAAAAACATGACAATGTGAGAATTGGCACAGATGTTACGATAATGATCTTTAAAACCTTAAATTAATCCCTCCCCCCTTCATTTTATTTCTGTCATTGTTTTCGTATTTTTGAATGAATATCTTGTAGACGAGTCGTCTATTTTGTTAATTTTGTTCGCATGTGACGGTCTAGAATCACAATGAATAGAGGGCGGGAGTTCACAGGATCTTGCTCATGATTATAAAAATGTTAAAAAAACAAGCAAGGCCAGATTTTTAGCGTTAGTATGTGGCTTTTGGAATGCTTTCGAGTTACAGCTCAGTTATCTTTTTATTAGCCTACTTTCTAAAAATAAGGCTTTATTTGGCTTTAATGTAGTAAAAGCTTTTATTACACAAGTTTCCTCAAACATAAATCAGACTTGAATTAGACTTTTAAAAAGCTTCAAGTTAACGCTCATAGTTTAAACTTTAGTTGCTCATGTATGTACAAGTAGGTTAGAGTTATTTCCCCTACTCAGTCTCTACCCTAAGATATTATATGGTACTGATGTCAATTTGGACAATGCAATTTATTTCTCACCGTCTCTTTCACTCTCCAGAATACCTCCTGTCGTTTTTTTAGGGCCTAAGGGAGATAACTTACTAGTGATAAAAGGGATTTAGTTAGTGTAAGAGAGATTGTTTTTTTAAACGTTTTATGTTTTTTTTTTCTAGTATAAAGCAATAAGATATTTCTAGTTACTGTTGGGTCATTTCAGGGCCATAATCCTCCTAGATGGTGTTTTTTGACTTCAGCTGCAGTTGTCCAGCGGCATTTATTCTCAGAAGCATTTGTCCTGAGAGGCACTTCTCAAGTACCGGTAGCAATGGCCCTGATGCAGTTTTCAAATGGCATTTGTCCTGAGAGGCTGTTCTCAGATAGCAATTGTCCAGAGAAACAGTTCTCAATTAGCAGTTGTCCTGAGAAACAGTTCTCAAATAGCAATTGTCCTTAGAGGCAGTTGTCAACTGTTCTGAAATAGCAGTTGTCTGGTCCTGGGGAGTATTTCTCAAGTGGTAATTGTCCTGCAAGATAGTTCTCCAGGAACAGTTGTCCTGTGCTTAGCTTTGAAACAATTGTTCTGGGAGGTAGTTTTCAAGTGTCATGTTGAATTATTCTGGCCCCCGTTATATATTCCAACTAATATCTCCATGAGCTCAGTCTGTGCGTTACATATCATCACGATCAAATCACACGTTTACACCAAATACATGTTGAACACATGTATGATGTCTATTCACAGCTTTTGATATGTATTTTGTTGTATATATTAATAGTAATTTAACTCCTATATAAATATATATATATACATGTATATCTCGCTTACTGTAAATACTAACAATGATTACTCCCAAAGCTCACTGCAATCTGTTAAACTCTGTTATATGAAACATCTCTACAAGAAGGTAACTCTTTCTTTGCTCTTATTGAAGGGGGATTGGATGTCTGAATGGTTAGCATGTGCATGCTGCATCATAAGGTCTGTCATTGAGTTAACTGCCGTGGTTTCGATTTGCCGGTTGTAAGTGACAAGCAAATTATTGAAATGAAATCGTATTAGTCCCAAAATGACGAGTAGACGTTAAACCACATTTCTCTCTATAAGAAGGTATCTTTTCATTAGCTCTCGTATGGGTTTTACAATCCAGAGACACCTGTGTACACAGCGATATGCACTTAAAAGAATGCCTTGAGTTTGATGAACCGTTGGCAGAAATTATTTATATCTGAGAAGAATGATTCTACAACACCCCCACCCCCAACCCCCAGTATCGCATGCATATTCATAAATCAAAAACTTAAAGATGCATTACCAGTATATAAGATTTAGATAAATTATTTGCTATAATTGTTCAAAATTAGAAAATACCAAATGAATATATTGAAAATTCCATGCAAATCACTTGATTCTGAGCCAAGTTATCACTGTTTGTAGTTTTGACAAGATACTGGTATACTTGAGTCTTAGCCTCACTTTCCCATTATTAAATGAACGCATGGTGGCACATGTTTTTGCTCCACCCCCATTCTAAAAGTAAATCGATTAAATTAGACCACAAATGATGAGCATTCCAGATTTTATAATAATAATACATGTACTGTATTCCACGTTTCACTTGCTAATATGTTACACTAAAAAAACTTAATTTAAATTATCTCCCCTTAAACAATCGCCGTGGTCTCGTTCTCGACATTAACTTTCTTGTATCAAATTTTAAACAATTGTTGTGTACCTAACCCACCTTTTCATCTCGTTCTCGACAATAACTTTCTTGTATCAAATTTTAAACAATTGTTGTGTACCTAACCCGCCTTTTCATCTCCTTTTATCGTTTTCTTTTTGTTAAACGACTAATAATTGAGAACCAAATAAGAAAGATGTTAATTTCATGTAACAGAGTTAACTGCATTTCCCCCTGCCCGTCCCCGTCTCCTCCACTGCCCCCCCCCATCTCCTCCACTGCCCCCCCCCCCTTCTCATGTGTAATGATGATACAGGTATGATATTTAAGGGTACAGTCAGTGGACACTAAACATTGGTGTTATATAGTCAAGACTTTGTGTATTATATTTAAGTTTAAGGTTATTGCTATAATACAGATTTCTGTTTCTAACCATGATCCCAAACATTAGTGTTATTTTGAAGTTTCCCAAGCATCAGTGTTATAGGAAAGTCTACCAAACATCAGTGTTATAGGGAAGTCTACCAAACATCAGTGTTATAGGGAAGTCTCCCAAATATCAGTGTTATAGTGAAGTCTCCCAAACAATAGTGTTATAGTGAAGTCTCCCAAACATTAGTGTTCTAGGGAAGTCTCCCAAGCATTATTGTTATAGTGAAGTCTCCCAAGCATTATTGTTATAGTGAAGTCTCCCAAACATTAGTGTTATAGTGAAGTTTCCAAACATCAGTGTTCTAGGGAAGTCTCCCAAACATCAGTGTTATAGTGAAAACTCCTGGTGTATAATATATAATAACGGTCTTATTATAACACAGTGTAGTAAGGGGACACCAATAAATCCTCTTTGTTCAATATATAGGAGTCCCTGTATAACACACATGGGTGTTCTCGGAGATGGCTTCACTATAAAACCTTATAACACATTTATATTATACAATAGGGTATCATTTTAACATGTGTATGTTATAGTGAAGCCCCATTTATGATTAATTATAAGAGTCTCCTGGTGTGTGACCCTATTGTATAATTATAAGAGTCCCCTTATACCTCAGTGTTAGAGTAAGGCCCTATTGTATAATATAAAGAAGTCTCCTTATAATACTCCTGTGTTTTTAATGAGGCCTCATTGTATAATTATAAGAGACTCTTTGAAATACTGGTGTTTTTTAGAGTAAGGCCCTATTGTATAATATAAAGGAGTCTCCTTTATAACACTCCTGTGTGTTTAATGAGGCCTCATTTTATATACTTAAAAGGGACTCTTTATAACATTGGTGTGTGTTAGAGTATTGTATATTATAAAGGAGTCTCCTTATATAACACTTCTGTGTGTTTAATGATGCCTCATTGTATAATATAAAGGAGTCTCCTTATAACACTGGTGAAACTCCATTGTATAATTATAAAAGTCTCCTTATAATACTGATGTTTGTTACAGTGAAGCCCCATTGTATAATCTTATCTATCTATGTAAGTATGTATCTATATTGTATGTAAGAAGAAGAAATACATGTATACTTGTACTTAAGTTTGCTTAAAAAAAAATGTCTCTTCTTTTTAAATGATAAGTTTGTGGCGGCGTGATGTTTATAGATATTATGAGACAACTCTATGCAAGTGTTAATATTGATAGCGTGTATTATAATATTATATAATATAGACTTGTACATTTTGTCACATTGGATATATGAAATTCTATTGTACATTGGATTGTATAGCATCAAGATAATGGCTTTGTACTCTGTGTTAAATATCTCCAGTAGTCGTAGAAAAGATTGTTTAATATACAAAAAATATAAGTATAATTATATGTAACAAAAAAACGTATAAATATATAAAATATTATACTGTATTCAAATTAATTTACGTATATTCTTTCATATTTTATACATACTTCAACTAAAGACATTTTGGGTTGTTTATGTTCTTTGAAAGCCACTGATCGTGATTTGAATTTCTCAACTTTCACAATATTGTAATTTTTAAGGGATTTAAAATCCCCTCGGATGACGATGAGTGGCTTTAATCTTAAAGGATCTGATCTTTAATTGTTGAATTAATTAAGTCAAACTAACAATTAATTAATTAATAAATATTAATATGAATAAGTTTATGGTAGATATATAATATATACAAATAGTCATGGAGAGAACTGAACCAAGAACTAAGTTTATGGCGAGTGATCGGTTTAATAAAAAATTTAGCTCATTCATAGAATTAAGTTGGGACTTGTGCTGTTAGTAAGAATCCAAATTCCACTCTGATTATTTTGACTCTTACTGTAGTCGTAGCAATCAGAGGCCATGTTATAGTTATCTCCCTTGAACCTCATCACTAGATGCTGCTACAGTCTTTCTTAATTTGTTACCAGATTTAATTAATTATATATTAATTATTATATTGGTGTATAATTAATTGATATCTGTTAAAGTTTTTAACGAGATGAGGCGAAATATATTATTATAACTGACTTGTGATTGCTTTATGACGTCGGTTTCGTGAAACATTTGCTGCATTCAATTTCCTAAAACATTTTTTTCGTTCCATTTTTCACTCCACCAGGTATATGATCACAGTATTGAAACAGATTGCTGACTGTTTCGTATAAAATATATCCAAGTTTAATCGTGTCTTGAATATTAAGAGTCACACGTCACAGCTTAATCCACGCTAAAATGAATTAAGGTATCTGATAAAGGAGAAATATTTTGATAAGGATGGAATATCCTGCCAAATAGGTCTGTCTTCCAATTATTATCATACCGGTTACGAAGATATTAACTGGTATTAAGTACAATATAGATTGCTGGTATCAATTTATTCCTGTTCGTTAAGAGTTTTTTTAGAATTTTGTTATGGTTTCATTTCAAATAAAACACTATTTTCTGTACGTTCACATCATATTTATTGTCACATAAATTTTCCGATTTTGAATTCGAGTATTTAGTACTGTTACTGTCTCTGACTCGCTTCCATACTAATAGAATTCTGTTGTATTTGAAATAGATTCATTTATGTATATTGTGACGTAATCGTTATATCAATAAAATACCTGAAAAAAAACATCAAAACTGTGCCGAACAAGATGACTGGCACCAGAGGCACTGTGTCTGACAAAACCTGAATTTGAGTGTACATTTCCCCTATTTCCATGCTGGATGAGCATTTATCTTCAGTTCCAGATGGTCGGAATTCAGGGCCCTTGTCTTGCAATAGGTTCATTTTGTATATTGTGAATCTCTGTAGTGTTATTTTATAAATAGTAAATAATATATGTAATAAGCAATAGTAGATCTAAATCATTAGACCAGAGACCACAGTCTAATTTATAATATATAAATATATATATATATAGATGTACAGTAAAACCTGTCTAATCAGACCGACACTACAGTATGTCGGTTTTCACAGCTAGGCGTTGGGATTGACTTGAGTTTTTCTGTCTTAATCTTCATTCAAGTTCGAAATATGTGCAATGCCAATTTGTAGATTTGTTGTATTTTTGGGATAAAGCTATTTGTACTGTTGTTTTATTTTACTTGAAATATTTTGATGTATAATTACTGGTGATATTATAATGCAATTTAAAAACGTGATTTATTATCTCCACTTAACTCCTTCCTTGTATTGTTGACGTAGAGCCCTTTATATTTTGAGTGGCTTTTAGAAGTTTTGCTTAATGTCTTTGCCAGCTTTGTCATGCCATAAGCTTAAAAGCATCCAATAGTTATATTAATTCAAGACAGGAAGTGTAGCCTAGCCATACACTAGTTCATGTACACTGAAAATCATGTGCTAGTAAATGTACTCTAGTAAACATATGCTAGTAGATGTATGCTAGTAAATGTACACTAGTAAACATATGCTAGTAGATGTACTCTAGTAAACACATGCTAGTAAATGTACACTAGTAAACATATGCTAGTAGATGTACACTAGTAAACATGTGATAGTAAATGTACACTAGTAAACATGTGCTAGTAAATGTACACTAGTAAGCCTGTACTAGTAAATGTACACTAGTAAACATGTGCTAGTAAATGTACACTAGGAAGCCTGTACTAGTAAACATGCTAGTAAATATACACCAGTAAACACACTATTAAATGTACACTAGAAAATGTACAGCACTTCCCTTAATCTGCATCCCATTATATTTTGTATATTTTTCAGCTATAAGAAAAGTTTTTTTTAAAAACTGATCCTTATTCTTATTGTATAAGGACATATAATTTACACATGTCAAAAAAAGAATAAATATGTATATTTATCATTGATTTATTGTCAGTTGTGTTGTTTTTTGTTTCTCAATTTCCTCCCACTAGTCAAGGTCCAGGCGAATAATTGAAATATAGATGTCCAGCAGAAGTTAGTCCTGAAATAACCTAAGGTCTCTATCATAGAGTCAAGCAGTGTGGTTTTCAATCCCAGACTTGTAGGTTTTCTATGGTTCCTCTTGTTCACGCTGTATCATAAGGTCCGTCATTTAGTTAACTGACGTGTTTTCGATTCCCGGTTGTACGTGAAAATGTGTAGGATCGCCAGTCCAACCTCATGGGTTTTCTCTGGGTCCTCCCACTGCTAAAGACCCCAACTTGCAAGTGAATTATTGAAATTGAACCATGTTTTAGTCCCAAAATGACCTAGTTTGTGCTGACCATTTCTCTCTCTCTGTCCTTCCCACTGCAAATGACCACTGTATGCAAGCAAAATATTAAATTATGTTATTCCCAAAAAACTTAGTTTTTGTTGTGTGGATATCTTTACCACCTGCTATTTCCATCATGCAGGTGACCCCTTACAGGCTGCCACCTGAACATTGGTTTTTCATCCCATCCAAACAACTAGACATTTTTCCTTGCAATGCTCTGTATCCTGCACCACTGACTGAACCCAAGATCTCCTGCTTTGTTAGTCTCTTTCATATTAAAACGGCCAAATAAAAATATAAAATTTATTTGAAAATGTTACAAAAAATTTGTTTGAAAATCTTACAAAAAATTCATTAAGAAATGTTGTAAAATTAATTTGAAAAGGTTATAAAAATTTTAATAGAAAATGTCATAAAAGAAATAGAAAAGAAATTGAATCCAGATACTGTTGTCTACATCATGGCCATCAAGTTTTAATTGTTTTTGCTCATTTCAATTATAACTATCATATAATGTAGTTTCAAGTAGAGGTCTTCATTTCTTCTCCTGGTCATTCCGCTTATTTCTGAAGGAAGAAAACGACGGTGAGGGCCTGTGCAGCGATACAGGATGGAGGGGCCTGACAAGGACAGCTGTCTAGTCGTGCAGATGGGATGAAAAACCAAGGTCTCGTGTACACATCGGCATGGACGTAACAGGTCCCTTGACAGTTGGAATTCAATATAAAAGATGGGCGTAGTGCCGCTGTCCAGGCAAAATTTCCCTCACAGCACACTGTATGGTGTATGCCAGTCTTCATAAGCCCAGTCAAAGCAAAACAGTAGGACTTATGCCCATCTTCATAAGCCCATTTAATTTCATTTTGTGAGGGACAGTAAATGGTCTACATCCTACATCCCCCTCCCCCAGCAATTCATTAAAAAAAAAAAGTGATGAAAAGCACAAATACAGAATTCTTATTTCTACGATCATTCCACAGAAAAATTGGATGATATTTCGTGAGTGCCCCACACCCACCTGCAACCTCTATAATAAAAGATTGAAACATGAATATGGACCACCTATTCCTGGGATGATATTTGAGATAATATGATGTACCTTGATAATATCTAACAGCATGGTAGCAGATGGTCTATCTCTCGGTGTTACGCTACAATATATTAACTTCATCTTGCCTTCTTTATCCATTACAAAATCACCTCCCATCTGAAAACAATATTAACAGTATCAATGGTTCCATTATTAAAATCCTCTCCCATCCTGTGGGTTCCATCCCCGGTGTGAGCGTATGTGGCATGGAGATAGGGGCGCCTTCTCAGCCTCGTGGGTTTCCTCCGGGCACTCCGGTTTCGTCCCACTGCTAAAGACCCCTACGCGCAAGCGAATTATTGAAATAAAATTGAAACCATGTTAGTCCCAAAATGACCTAGTTTGTGTCGAGTGGACGTTAAACCCCATTTATCTCTCTCCCCTCTCCCATCCGAAAACAATAGTTATAGTACTATGGTTCCAATGACATGAAATGTCATTTAACATCCTGCTGTGTTCTGGGCTATTGAAAACGGGCATACGCCATACAGTGTGCTATGAGGGAAATTTTGCCCGAACAGTGGCGTTGCAGCCTTCACTTGTATTAAGTTAACTGCCAAGATATCTTTTACGTGCACTCCAATGTGTACACGAGACCACAGTTTTTCGTCCCATCCGAACGATTAGAAACCTGTTCTTGACAAGCTCTCAGATCAGCACCAATGACAAGGGAAACCACCGCCACAAAATATTGATGAAGCTTCTCTACATTAACTAGGCTATGAGGACAGCACCATTTCCGCCAATTCTTCCACAAATTCTAACCTCCAACCGTTCTTTTACATGCACGCCAACGTGGACACTGTATACTGATCCTGGGACCATCATTTTACAAACTTGGCAAAAAGTCACCACAAAACAACCAAACCAGTAAGCCACAAGAATCATTCATTTTCAGTGCATATTTTTGAATTTATGTAAACTCCTCCCCCCCCCCTCATATTGTTTTAAAATTTAATTTTTGTCTAATAAGACAATAACTGTATGTAATGAATAATATACCAACTTGTATTGGATCGTCATGAATATTCTCATATGGTTTAGGTAGATCTCTGCCTTCAGCCATTTGTTGAGCATAGTATGTCATACTTGATATACTCCACACCTGTAATATAAGGATATACCTCATACCTTTAATATAACAATAATAATATACTCCACACCTGTATTATAACAATAACGATATACTCCACACCTGTAATACACTCCATGCCTGTAATACAACAATAATGATACATTCCACACCTGTAATATACTCAATACCTGTAATAAAACTCCACACCTGTAATATATGCCACACCCATAATATAACGATATACTTCACACCTGTAATATATTCCATACCTGTAATAATTTATATACTCCACACCTGTAATTACTCCACACCTATTAAAACAATGGTAATATCATGATCACCTACAAATATAAACAACATTATGACCCTTGTAATAATTCAAGAGTTGAATGTGTCTTCTATTGCTGGTCGTTTGGGTCATCCAAATTAGTTCACAGATCACGCTTAACATTCAATAATTCCTGCCACTTTCCACACTTGATCAATATTGTAAACAATAAAATGAAATGGGGTTTAACACATTTAAGACATATTTAAATATGTTACGAAAAGAAACTTACTTTAAAAACGGATCTCTTCAATCCAAATGCCTGATATACCTAAAAATAAAGCAATTTACGATAACAGAATTAAAGTCACTGATCAAGCGATTGGGACCAAGATGATGAACGCTGTGCACCCAGTCCATCATTTTACGTTCTACAAAATACCACCAGCTTCTGAAATATAAGTCGAAGTGCACAACTCAAGGCCTGCACACTCTTTTTTTTTTGAAATTTTGGTCGCTAATTTTGATTTTTTGTTCAGTAGCTTTGAATCTCCAGTCTAATCGCCTGTGTTTTCCCCCCGAGTTATCCTTGCATGCAATCAAACTATTGAAATAGAGATATGATAGTACCAAAATGATTTGATGTGTGTTTCTCTCCCTATCTCTTTCATAAGAACAGTTCACCTTTCATTTAGATGTAAATGAGAAAGAGAGAGAGAGAGAAATGGGGTTTAACGTCCATTCAACACAAACTAGGTCATTTCAGGTGTAACACATGGTTTAATTTTATTTCAATAATCTTCTTGCGAGTAGGGTTCTTTAGCAGTGGCAGGATACCGGAGGACCAGAGAAAACCCACGAGGCTGGACAAGCGACCCTACTCCTTGCCACGTACATTCGGGGAATAGAAACAACGGCAGTTGACTTAATGACAGACCTTATGGTACCGCACACGCACGTGCTAACCATTCGGCCATCCAACCCTCTGACTAGATGTAAATACTTACCTTTCTATCTTTATCCAGTAACATATCGTAAGAACAGTTCATCTCCTCTAACCATTTTTGAGCTCCCTCTTGTACTCCAAACGAGATCAATAACACTCGACTCTTGGCGTTAGAAATTTCTTCCTGAAACAAATGCCAACCCCATTTAACAACAGGTCTATAGATATTTCTGCAAACTTGGGGGCAAGATTCAATCTGATTAAAACACAGATCCTATTTCGTTCCGTTTTTCTAATTCAAAATTTCATTTTACTTGTCTTTACTACGCTAAGATCTGAAAGAGTTGTTATCATTGACGTGTTCTGGATGATGTTAGATTGGCCAATAAAAAGGTCTGTTACAGCAAGTTCTTGGCCTTTTGATGCATGGAACTGTGGGTAAACCACTAGAAACGTCAACGCTTATTAATCAATGTCTGATGTCATAGGGTCAAAAGGTGCTTGTTTGAACCCTATAACGTGAACTCCCACTATAACTTGTCATATTAGTCCGGGAGCTAGGTGGGTTTTATTCAACATGAAGGGGGAGAAGGTTTGGGATGCTAGTGGTGTATGGCTGGGTTAGGAGACCCCAGAAACCCAATTCTTAAGTTGCACCAGTGGTGGGCGTGGTAGGAGGAGCCACCCATAGTACCCCCCAAAATCGGTTTATTTGGTGGAAAGGTCACTTAAGAAGAGGCCAAAGGTCACCAATTTGCAATTTTGCGGTTTTACCCCAAAAATTGGTTTATTCAACATGGAAGGTACGGGTTCCACTCCAGTGGCAATTGATAGAGGATTGTGCCCTGAACCAGGAAATATAACTTAAGAATGGAATTTTTGGTGGAAAGGTCACTTAAGAAGAGGTCAAAGGCACCAATTTGCAATTTTTCGATTTTACTCTGAACTATTTTTTTCTTATCTCATGATTTATTTCAGGTATTTAACACAAAACTGCATGGACATGTTTTATACTGTTAGGAGCTATAAGTATCACATAATCTCAAAAATAACGAAAATATCACTTGCCCCCCATCGGTAATTAAAATTCTAATCAACATGAAAAGTATGAGTGTGAAAGAAAGCCTAAATTGTACGGAATGATATAAGAAATCATTATCATTGATCAACTTAAGAAAGAAATTTCTGGTGGCCAATGTATATGATAAGTGCAGTATTTTAGATCTGGATAGGGAGAATTTCTGTCTGGAGATTGGCATTTCTGACCACTCTTCTTAGAATTTCAACTACCAACTGTACCAAGAAATAAAGACAATTGGACAAACCTGGACAGCCATGAGCTGTGTCACATGATCTCGTCATGGAAGTCAGGCAAAATGTCGTAAGAGAACCAGAATGAGGCTTGACGACGAATCAAGGTAATCTTTAAATCTGACTGATTCTCCCGTCCTGGCGTTAACCAATGGTACGTCGACTGGCCCAACTTCATCCTCTTTCACAACATAATCCCCATCCTTCATAAACTGTTTATCAACATCCTTCAATATGTCGTCCCACTCTCGCTAAAAAATAATTATACATGGAAATTTATATTCAAACAATTAACTTCACAGAGAGAGAGAAATGGGGTCCACTCGACACAAACTAGGTCATTTTGGGACAAACCCATGGTTTTATTTTATTTCAATAATTTGCTTGCACGGAGGGGTCTTTAGCAGTGGGAGGAAACCAGAGTGCCCTGACAAAATCCACAAGATTGGACAGACTACCCTACTCCTTGTCACATTCAACCGGGCGATGGAAACCATGCCAGTTGACTCAATGACAGACCTTATGATGCAACACCACATGCGCTAACCATTCAGCCATCAAACCCAAGCAATTAACTTCAGATATATTTATCTAGTCAGATATTTGTAATAAGCAATATTCTTCAAAAATAGTGGGCGCATAAAAAAACAAAAATATTTTAAAGGCCTTACTTCATTATCATGTAGTTCTTCTACAACTTCAGGAATATCATTGTGCCTATTGAAAAATAAACAATTTACAATCAAGGTATTAGTTTCTCTACTCAATCCAGAGTGATTAATTTTGTAACACCCAAATGTTCATGGATTCCATTACAATTTCCTTCCCTTGCTCACAAAGCATTCTCAGGTCTAAGTTAAGAATTTACTCAACGTTCAATCAATGTTTATGAGAAATATCGTTGATCCAGAACCACAAAACTTTGCACATAGTTTCTAAGTTTTATAAAGGACTATATTTTAGATAAAATAAGGCAAACAATTTTCAATATATTCTTATGTTAGGTCTGAAAATGCTTTGTGAACTCGGGCCAGATCAAATATAACTCAATCTTAGTTTCACTTCCCACCAAGAGGTTAAAGGTGACGACAAGTGGCATCTCCACCATGTGGTAATGTTGTATCATCCAAATGTTCATCCACTCCCTTACTATTTCTTTAACCCAGATCAAATGTAACTCAATTTTAGTTTCACCTCTCACAAAAACGTTAAAAGTCATCTATTTAATAAAGGGAAATTAATTCACCTGAAGTTTTTCCGTATGATGATATTTTCTAAATCATCTTTTGAGGTAATGCCAAGACTATATGAAATAAAACAAACATTAATATATTATGTGACAACAAGTTTTAAAAAGACACATCTTAAACTTTAGGTCTACATGCTTAAAACATGTTACAAGACAAAGTGTCAATTGATTACACTTAAAAAGCACAATTTGTCAATCTTTCAATGGCTAATATCTTTGTTTAGAGAAGTTAAAGAATTCGAACCCAATGATACAATTTCCCAACATCGATAGTTGCTTATGGTATGGATAAGTTAATTAATGTCTTATTAATAATGTTGATAACATTACAGGCCTGAAGAAAAACCTGCAATAGACAGATTTAGCTCTTGCATAATGTATGTTTAATATACTGGGAAAAAAAATAACTTGAACTTACCTTTTAAAACACTGACTGTAGACTACAGCTAATTTAAATAATTTACTTATATCTTTATTAACAAAACCATCAAGTGATACTGAAATGTAGAATATTATAAACTATCATTTATTGGGTTTAACATGACACAAACTATGTTAATTCAGGACTAACACATGGTTCAATTTTATTTCAATAATCCGATTTCATATTGGGGTCTTTAGCAGTGGGAGGAAACCGGACAACCTGGAGAAAACCCACAAGGTTAGACAGGTGACCCTACTCCTTGCCACGTACACCAGCTGACTCAATGACAGCGTGCCAGTAAATCTCTAGTTACACTTGTAGTAATCTGCCACAGACACTTTCATTTTAAAAATTATGGTTCAGAAATTATTCAAATTGAACCATTGTAACTAAAGTTACAGCCATTTAAAGTTTCTATTGATTACGCATGGCCATCTTTATTTGTCTTTGACATATAACATAATCATAAGTCTACACTATCTTTTTCATACAAGCCAATAATAAATGCTTCATGAGGTGTCTCACCATCTGTGCCCTCATGTACCCCCATTATGCCACCATATAAAATCTTGTAGCTGCTACAGTACTCTATGAATTATTTAAGTAGTACACACTGTGTCAGACTGGGTCTGAAAATATTGGTTGCTAGGAGACAAAGGGGGCCCACCACCATTTCTATCATTTAATTTATAAAATGGATAAATTAAAATTTCAAAAAATATGTAAGTGGAAACAAAAAGATGTTTTATTCTTATATTTTTTGATAATTTATATTTTAAATACATTGTCCAATGTCTAAAGGAGTCCCATTTCCTCAGGGGCATTGGACAAGCTGACAACCTGGCCAGTCCGCCACTGCAGGAGCGGATCCAGAGGAGGGGTTTGGAGGATCCAAACCTCACCCTGCTCAGTTACATAAAAAAAATTGAATACCTTGCATCAATGAAATTAAATCACTATGCGATCGATCCTACATCACTACAAAAAAGCTCAATTTGTATGTATGCCTATGTAATTTAGAGACGATGATGACAGATTTCCTTAACAGGAACAAGGCCAACCCCCTTCTGCAAAAATTCCTGGATCTGCCCCTGCACTAGTACTGGATACAAAGTCTTTTCTCAATTACCTTTAAGACATTGTCGGACATCTTGAAGTATATTTCCTTCTGTTTCAACGATTTGTTTAAGTTGTTTCAACACCTCCTCTTTATCTGGTGGCTGAACCTCTGCCGGCTTCACAGTAGCCGACATCTTCAACTAATCACCACCAATACAGTAGTCACCTTCAAACTTTCACTGAAATTAGAGACAGATTTTATATTACCTGTTCACACAGTCGACAAATCAGTCTAATCTTGACCTGATGACCTGTTAAAATATAAAGATATAGATCAGTCTCTTATCTATGAAGGAGTTGGGTGGCTGAATGGTTTAACGCGTGTCATGAAATAATAAGGTCTATCGCTGAGTCAAGTGGTGTGGTTTCTATTTCCCGCTTGTACATGACAAGGAATAGGGTCGCCTTTCTAACCTTGTGGGTTTTCTCTGGGTCCTCTGGTTTCCTCTAGGTGCAAAAGACCCCAACGCACAATTGAATTATTAAAATAAAATTGAACCATGTTAGTCTCGAAATGACCTAGTTTGTGTTGAGTGGAAGTTAAACCCCATTTCTCTCTTTCCTATATCTGCACATTCGTTCTCGTACCTGGCTGTAAACATGTATTATAAGAGTGAACATATGTCTGCATGTTAAATGTCTAATTGTTGGTCCTTAATTAATTTGTTGTTCTCATTGTCAGTGGTACAGGACGGAGGGCCTGACAAGGACAGCCGTCAAGTTGTTCGTATGAGACAAAAACCAAGGTCCAGAGTATACATTGGCATGCACATAAAAGGTCCCTTGGCAGTTGGAATTTGATATAAGAGTAGGCCTTAGTGCTGCTGCCCGGGCAAAATTTCCCTCATAGCACACTGTATGGTGTATGCTTGTCCTCATAATCCCAGCCGTAGCAGAACAGTAGCATGTTAAACCCCATTTCATTTCATTAATTGATTCTCTCTATAAAAATATTTCATCTATCCATTATTTTCACGCTATTCACCATGTAACTATATAATATGTTGGTGATATCACTTCGTTGGAAGGGGGCGTCAAATATCCCACATGCTCTTTTACCTTGGTGGTATATAAGATATATTTCACTACAGCCTAAATAAATACTTAACACTGATATGATAATAATATTGACGTTAAATAAAACGATTTCATACACATTCCGTTATCTTGACGGACTTGATGGTATATTATATGGTTCACTAGAGCCTCAATAAATACAGTGGGCAGATGCTATTTAGGGGGTCCATGACCTGGAAATGTCAGAAATGACATTCACAGTTTTCCATTTTCCCAAATTTTCTGAAATATTCACCCACTTGAGTGTTGTCACTAACACTTCATTATGGAGATCTTAAATTCTTCCCCCCCCCTCCATTAAATAGGATACTAATATTATATTAAATATTTAAATATATATTAGCCTATATATATATAGGCCTATCCAGGTCGGTCATGTTGATAAAAAGGATTATCTTATCAAAATATGTAAACTGACCACCTTGTACGACATTTCGGTCACCAATATTTTGACCACAGAGTTTTTATAGAGAGAGAGATAAGGTGTTTAATGTCCGCTTGACTATATTAAGTAAGAATGTCAATGGCAAGATTTCTTTTTTTTAAAAATAAAACATAAGATTATTTTGTAAGATAATGTTCATTTCTCTATCTCACATCTGATTTAATCAGAATACATTGCTGCATTGCAATTCGGGCTTCATGTAAAAGTTATAGATATATGCCGCTACCCTGGCAAAATTCTCCACCACACTGAACTGACAGAACAATATTATGTGAAATCTGAAAAATGATTTGAGATACTGGCTGTTTTTTGATAGCCCCCGTTTATGAAGTCTATCTCCAAATATTAAAATCTCACTAAACTAACAGAAAACTTATAAATACCAGCAGACTATTGAACTTACGGTACCGTTACCTACTCTACTAATATTATTAACTGTTATCTACATGATGTTGTTCTGGCTTAGGGTTACCGTCTGGCTTATGCAAATTGCAATATCATGGACCTATATGGCCAATGACCGTACCGTATGGTTGTTTTGAACATATTATAACCAAAGTATAAATCGGTATATCACCTTTGATCTGTCCCTATTTATTGTTACACTGAATAGATCAATAGAAACAATTTTTATAATGTAATGTCACAGAACCAGTTTACAATCTATACGGTACTTCATGATAAGGGAAGTAACTCTGTTTTACACACACGAAAGGGGCATTGCAAAGAAAGAAATCGGAATACATTATATGTGCTTCAAATCTGATTTGGGAGACCCGTCCAGTGTGCGTGCTATATGATTACGCAAACTCTTCGTCGAATTCCAGCTGTCAAGCATTTATTTACCTGCACGCCAGCGTTTACACCAGGGTGCGTTTTTGTAACATCCGAAGAACTAGGCCTATAACATTGCGCCCTGCAACATAGACACGCAGAAATACAAAGTAACTTTGTAAGCCAATTCGAAATCGGATACAAAATGGTAAGCCATCCAGCGCTTTGCGTACACGCACAGTCGATTGCATATACGTTCATTAATTTCTTGCAAAATCAAATGTATTTTTAAATACACTCGTTATTTCTCTTATCATTTATCAAGTCTCGAAGTAGGTCCCTAATTACGTTGTCTTGGTGATACTGCGAGTTTTCTCCAAAATTTGGCTAATTTAAATAGATGAAATGTTACAGCTACTTAGCCTTTTAAATTGTGTTTGCTTTAAAGGGCCAATCCCGATAAATTTTGGGGGAATAAAACTGCTTAAATTTATGTTAAAATCCTTTAAAACCCATTACCTAAGGCCGACCAACTAACCCGATATTTGTGACACGCTTGTAAATGACTTAAACATGACAGTCTTCACCTGGAAATGGAGACCGTTGTATTATACAGTATCTGGATTAAAATCAGACTTTTTTCTATAAAAATAATATGTGGGTGAAATTTACCTTTTGTTATCAAGTACAGTGCATGGGTCATTCACTGTACAAACCTCTCAAGAAACGGGAATCGATTATCAGGTCACCCAATGAAAAAAATTGACCCCAAGTCTTAAAAGGGTTATGTGTCCGGATAAACAGTGTTGACGTTCACGTCCAAACGACTCAATATTTTGAGCTGATATTTTGAGACAAGGTAAATACACCATTCCTCTATATTTTGGTCCATAAATTTCATAAATACTCGGACTTTAATTTTTGAGACTCTGTTCTTATCGGGATAGTCCCTTTAAAGATGAATTGCAGCTTTGGAGATCTTTGCTATATCGACTAGGTTTATATCAGATTAAAATTCAATAGGCTATCACACGTACATTTTAATTTTCAATTTATAAGTCGGGCGCGTTTTAAGTTCACCAAGAAAATATCTCTAGGACTTTTAAACCCCTTTTCATTTCATTTCTATGTGTAACTGTATTCAAAACAACAGTATACACCTAATTTACTCAAATTTCAATCTGATTAAAACCCCACTAACACTCTTGTTGTAATCGAATAATAATATGTCCCAATCTTCATTCTGGTCAACAAATTGTATTATTTTACAATATTCAAATTAATTGATGATATAAATTTCATCTTAACACACCTAATTTAAAAAATTGGAAAAATTCAACTACATGTAATTGATTTGAAAAGTCTAACGTAAACCTTTTCAAATGTGACTTTGATTTAAAATATTTTCGAACCCTCTGGACAAGTAAAATAGGTTGTAATGGATAATTTACACAACAGGTAGGACACTTAAACATCTATTACTTAGAATAAGGCTATTATTTATTTTCTGGAGCTGCCAAGCCAGCAAGAGTGTTATTGTCCCTTTAAAACACAGATCCTATTTTGTTTCGTCTTAGTTTTCGTTGTCTTCACAACACTATATAGGATCTGGAAGAAATGTTATATTACAGGAGCTCTGGTTGATGTGAGGGGTTAGCCAATGAAACAGTCTGGCACGACGAGTTCTTGGCATTTACTGCGCGGAAGTGTTTGTAAACCTCGAAACGTCAATGTCTGACATTAGAGGGTCAAAAGCTTCTAGTATGACCCTTGACGCTAGTGTAGGCCATCGAAAGTATATAAAAATTAAAAACGAAATACAGATCTGTATTTTAATGAGATTGCTAAAATTTAAGCACCATGGGCGAATTTGTGCAACTGAACTCCGTGAAAATCATAATAATGTGTACTCGAGTCTTAAACGGTATATATCTCGGGGAAAATATTAGCCGTTGAAATATGTATCGAAATGGTCTTGGTGTTTTTATTATGCAAACAAAATGAAGGAAAAGGAGTTTAACTTTCTACTTTAAAGGGACAATAACACTCTTGCTGGCTTGGCAGCTCTAGAAAATAAATAATAGTCTTATTCTAAGTACCAGATGTTTATGTGTCCTACCTGTTGTGTAAATTATCCATTACATCATATTTTACTTGTCCAGAGGGTTCGAAAATATTTTAAAATCAAAGTCACATTTGAAAAGGTTTACGTTAACCTTTTCAAATCATGTAGTTGAAATTTTCCAATTTTTTAAATTAGGTGTGTTACGATGAAATTTGTATCATCAATTTATTTGAATATTGTAAAATAATACAATTTGTTGACCAGAATAAAGATTGGGACATATTATTCCATTCCAACAAGAGTGTTATTGGGGCTTTAATGCATTAAAGAGGGTCTCGGGGAGAGTTCTCACTCTGATGGAATTTTGAAAATATAAGTTAATATCCTGGCTTTTGAGGTTATAGCTGGGAGCCAATTCTTGTGAACGAAAGGATCAGAAATGGGAATCAGCTTGAGATCTGCCTGTCAATTAAGCCTGTTTTGTAAGCAGGCCCGTATCTAGACACCATTAAGCAGGGGGGCATTACCTTTCGGTAGGGGGGCGAACTTTTGAGGAAATTTTCGGAAAGGTCATTCTAACAGACTGTTGTAATCATCATGCTATGTAGTTACCTAGGCGTCTAATAAGCATTTTAAAATAAGTATTCAAACAAAAAAAAATAGCTTTTTTAGGTTAATATAAGGTACTGTGTATACTTTAATCATTGTTTGCAATTTCTGAGCGGGGGGGCGAGCATTTCACGCGGGGGGGCCATGCCCCCCCGCGCCCCCCTGTAGATACGGGCCCGTTTGTAAGAGTTAATAAATTGGTGCGCATAATTATAGCAGACTGATTGTACAGATTGATGGTAAACAATGTTTTCATTACACTAGATTTTAATTCATTGTAGTTCAAAGAAATTTCAATTCCCGTGAAATTGTAAAACAAATAATGATCGATAGAAATATTATGCACTAGACATAACTAGCGTACTGGCTTTTTTCCGACTAAAGAACAAAATGTTTTTATTCACTTTAACGAAAAATTTCATTGTCCCTCGGCCCATATGCCTACACAATAATGAACCTGTTGTTGACCAAAAAAATAAAGATATTTCCTGGAGGTTATGGAATTAGCTTTCCATAATAACACAATATCATGAATTGGCAACTTTATCATTGATATGATTAGCTATGACAAGATAAACAAAATCGTAACAAACGGTACGCTTCAATTTAAATTAAATGTGATCGAATGGCCACCCCCCCAAAAAAAAATCCGGAAAAAACATGCGAAAACGGGGGTATGCTCATAATTAGGCCGAAAATCACTGTGATTTAAGGGCAACTAATTTTAAAACCCCGGTCAGTTTGTCCCCTATCGATTTAATAGGGGATTACAAATAAATCCTATAGATAGTAAACAGAGATATTTCACTGCTATGCTCAAAACTTAATAAGCGCGTGTCTGTTGCTATCTGACGTCATCTTGCTCTAATCCGCGTGAAGCTCACGAGCTGGGGAAAGAACGTTGGATTGTGGATAGCACGAGGAATAACTGTGAATTTTATTGATGTTTATATTGTAATAACAGGATACGACGACAGGTAACACATTAACCATAGCTGACATCTCGGACCTGTCATTTCTTGTGAAGGAAGTTATGCGAAGTGCGTGGTCGCTGAATAGGACAGAACTGACTAAACGCATATCATACATGAATATAGAATACATTTGTACACATTGTTGTATCAAGTGTCCTACAGATCATGCTATATTGACTGTATTGCATGTATATTCTTTTTAGGGTTCATGGATATATTAGACATACAAACCCCCTTGAACCCCTAATAATAGTTTTATTGATCAGAAAATAACCACTGTATATGTAGGCCTACGTATGACTATAATAGATTGTTGTCTCCTAAAAATTGTCAGCTTAAATTATTGAAGTAAATTGAATGACAAAAATATCTGTTTTAACCCCCCTCCCCCACCCCAACATATTTAAAATTCAGGTCTAGAGAAATCTAAGGGGTGTAGGAGATGTACCTGGGGAAAGGTGCCACATAGATTTCCCATTTGGGACATAGTCCAGGTAAGGGGTTATGAGGGGTGCGGGTGAGAGGGGTGTATGAATAACAAAGAGGAATCATTTTTTCTCTTGTCCATTATTCGTTTACTGGGCTCTTTATATTAGTGGGTTTTTTCACCCTATACCATCCGTAATAGAACCCCACATAAGCCTACCAACCCTTCCAGGTTCCCTTCCACCCACCCAGGGGCGTTTTAAGGTTTATCATGGCGGAGGCTATACTATTTTGAGGGCCCTTTTCGCGGGGGTGGGTGCGTCTTGGTTGATGATTTTTATATCAATGCAATGACTGCATTCGCATTCAGTAATGGACGCGACAGTAACATTGTATAGAAAACGATAGACTAGGACTCGGGGCCCTTTCCCTTGGCCAGAGGGGCCCTTTTGTTAGACATGGGGGCCTTTTGCCTGCCTTTACGGGCCCCCTAACTAGGGTACATTTTCATTTTTCTCATCGGTTTTAGCATTTTTCTCCCGTTTTACTTTTCCAATTTCTTTGATTTTTTTCGCGAGGAGGCTGGCGCCTCCAGCGCCTCAGCTATAAAACGCCTTTGCACCCACCTAACAACCTACATCGTCCCCTCTGTCGTAGCTTCTCCTATAAGTCGTTTAAATTGCTCGTCTGAAGTGAGGCTAAAAATCAGTTCAAATCAATGTGTAAATTCCCAATATTATGTCTAAACCTGGTTGTTATTGTCTATATCCAGAAGATATTCGGGTGGGGGCAAATTAGGTTAGCATGGGCGCTGCATCCTTGAGTCAACTGTAGTGGTTTCGATTCCCTGGAGTGGGTTTTCTCCCACTGCTAAAGACCCCTACACGCACGTGAATTATTGAAATAAAATTCAATGATGTTTTAGTTCCGAAATGATCTAGTTTGTGTCAAGTGGACTTAAACCCTCTCTCTCTCTCTGTCTCTCTCTCTCTCTCTCTCTCTCTCTCTCTCCCATCAATGTGAGGTTGTCATCTACATATCACCAAGCAATTATTATTTCAATGTTAAATGTGTATTATTCATCATTAATTGAATATCAAATATTTTAATTCTGAAATATTAAAACAATCGTAATTCTCAAAATTCAAAATCGTTCAAATTAAAGCAAGACATGTAGATTAAAGTTTCTGATGAGTTATCGTCATTCAAGTGATTTTGAATCCCTAAAAACTACAGGGTTATGATTGTTGAATCTTTTAAATGGAATATCGGGGGTAAGATGCTGGCTCGCTTGCCGGTTGGTCAGCTGTTGGATCCCTGCATTGGCCTAGAAAGTGCATCAAGATTTTCCAGCTTGGTTCCCCCCTTCTCCTGTCAGTGATGCAGGATGGAGGTCCTGACAAGGACAGCTGTCTAGTCGTTTGGATGAATGGAACGGAAAAACCGAGGTCCCATGTACACAATGGCATCCACGTAAAAGATCCCTTGTCAGTTGGAATTCGATATAAGAGTATGTCATATTTTAATAAGAAAGTTTATTTTTGTAGGAGAAGATGTGAGAGAGTTTAGACGACTGTAATTATTAGTGTAGATTATAAGAATAACAACACAATGCATCTAACATCTACTAGTGCACCTACTCGGCCATTACCACCTAAAAATGTTACAGGGATTTACCTTGGTCTAGTAAGTATGTGTCCGTATTTAATCAACGATCGTCATCAATTTAACTTCCCATAATACACAGTGTAGGTAAAGATGATCAATTTAACTGTCATCTAGTTCTGGAAATAATGTTGATGAAGTTATTATACCTGACATTGTTAACTTTGTGGGGGATCACATGGCTAAGTGGGTAAGACGGTGGCTCACTAGCCTGGAGGTCGGGTGTTCGATCCCTGCATTGGCCGAGAAAGTTCATCTCGATTTTCCGACTTGGTTCCCCCTTGTTAGTGATGCAGAACGGAGGTCCTCTGAGGACAGCTGTCTAGTCATTCGGATGGGACAGAAAACCGAGGTCCAGTGTACACATTGGCATGTACGTAAAAGATCCTTTGGCAGTTGGAATTCGATATATCAATAAAAACAGTGGAAATAGACACGTCGGTGACTGACAAAATGACAAGACACCAGAAGAATGTAACCTGACAAGTGGTTTAATATTTGCATGCAGACATTATTTCTGTTCATCGTAATTAATGATAATTTTAACTTGAATTTGATTTGATAATGAAGCCAAAATCTAACTTAAAAGTTGCTTGATGGTGTCGAATGGCTCAGGGACGGGCTAGGTTTATCTTATAGAGTAGGAAGTTGCTCGATAGTGTCAACTAATATTATATAATTTTTTATTACAACAGGAGGGTAATGCCAATCCACCTAAACAAAGATCTGGTATTCCACCCCTAGCTCGGGGTCGGGCTGGTTTATCCTATAGAGTACGAACACCAGTAGAAGAAAGGAGATATGTAAGTAATGTTTTAAATCAGGAGGGGTGTCGGAGGGTTTTAGGGGTCTAACATGTGCGTTTTCGATCACAAGGTCTGTCATTGAGTCAAGTGGAATGGTTTCAATATTTGACAAGAAGTAAGCTTTGCCTGCCTAACTTCGTAGGTTTAATCTGGCTCCTCGCACATGTATTAACCTAGTGTGTGTGAACATTAAACCCCCATATATCTCTCTCTTTCATGTATCAGGGGTAGTCTTCGTAGTCCAGCTGTTGGGATCTAGGGCCTTACATGTATTTATAAAACTTAAACTTGGTAGCCTAGCAGTTGGGATCTAGGGTTGATTCGAATTGTAGTCCGTTCATTGACTGAGCACTAAAATAATAGCCCAGATTCTAACTCACATCAAACGTAAGGACTGCCTTCTTTTTGTTTATTCGTTTTAACATTTGTTTCCATAATCCCCCCTTATCAGTGGTGCAAAACAGAGGATTTGGCAAGAATACTTCATAGAAGACAGTAAGGTGTATGTCTGTCTTCATTATCCCAGTTGGAGCAGAATAGTAGGACAGTAAACCCCATTTCATTTCATTTCCTTTTATATTTACTAGGAACCTGCTAAATATACTGAGAAGAAGGTAGGGGAGCTAAAAATATCTATCGCTCAGCACAGCCCACTTCTATCGCTCAGCACATCTCTCCTCTTCTTCAGCCCACTTCTGCAGCCCATTTCTATAGCTTTTTTCAACAGCCAGCTTCTGCAGTCCATTTTCTATAGCTCGACTCAAGCCACTTTTCTTAAGTTTTTCTGTCACAAAGCCACAAAAATTGCCCCTAAAAATGAAGCTAAAACTTAAACTAGTTTAAATCATTTCATAAAGATTTGACAACATTCAGGACCAGGGCTCAAACTAGCAGGCGACGTGGACGAAATAGTTGCCTAACCCATAGCTGAGTTCGCACTAAAACGCAATAGGGTGAAGCTGAAGTCACCCTCACTTCGCCGTACAAGGGCGAAGTACTAGTAACGCTAACAGGCATCGATATCATCGGTAAAGAAAGCATTTTCAAAACAACACAACACATGTTCTCATTGTGAGCTTCGAAAGGAAAAAGGAAAATTCGATGAGTTGTGAAAACCAAAACATGTATTAATATTTTGTTTTTCAACATTCTCTGTTTGTCAATAATAAACATTTTATTTCTTGAGATTCCCCCCTCAGCCCCAGTGACACAGTTGATTATCATTTTCGTTTGCTTTATTACTATTGTAGTTCACATATCTGCTCTTATATAGATGATATAAACATGATTTTCACATTGTCTCCACCCAAGCAATTCCTAAGGTTGCAACGTATTACCCTTTGCTCCAATCTATGGCCCCCTCCTTGACAAAATCGTGGATCTGGGCCTGGTTACCAGTTAATTTATAGAAAATACCGAGATACTTATTAATATGATCATGACATGCGTATAGATCTATATGTCTGAAAGAGGCGATATTTAGTTTCATTATGGCCTATAAATTAACTTTTGAACTGAACTAACAAGAAGTGATTAGACTTGAAGCTCTAATTTATTCTTCAAAATTTCTCCAATACCGAAAAATCACTTGTTGGAAAATTTGTGGCAGGTTTAAATTACAAAACTTTTAGATGCATACATTTTGGAGTTATCCCCCTTCCTATGCTTTAGTCAGATTTGAAGTTACACTCAACTGGCTCGGTAAGACAATGGGGGTTTGATCCTGCTTTTGGCCAAGAATGTTAACTGGGATTCCTCAGCGTGGTTTTCCCCTTGCTCATTATGCAGGATCTGGCAAGGAACAGGTGCTAGTGGATTGAGGCCATGCACCATGGACCTTATAATATGTATTGGCATGCACAATGATCATAATCATAATGCCCAACCAGTGTCAAACATAAACCATATGACTCTAGCATATTCCACACAGCTCAAAATTTCTCCTCTCCACCAGTGTCCCTCACACCCTAATAAAAAAAATATAAACACCTAAAGATATATATTTAATGCAATATTTCTGTTGTTGCTTGATATTTTATAGAAGTATTTTAGCACTCCTTGCTAATCTGTCAATCCTGCTTGAATTCCTCTGTATTTATATCAAGCTTCTTCGTTGTTTCAACTTGAGCACTACTGCTTTTATCGGTAGACTTATGTTTTGGCTACTGTTGTCAAGGTCACTAAAGGTTAATGCGACAGATATTATGGTCCCCAAAGGTTATGGTGAGCTAGTACCAGAGGTTTAGGTCACCAGTGGTTACAATCAGCTAGTACCAGAGGTTTAGGTCACCAGTGGTTATGGTGAGCTAGTTCTAGAGATTTAGGTCACCAGCGGTTATGGTGAGCTAGTATCAGAGGTTATGGTCAACTAGTACCCCAGGGTAAGGTCACCAGAGGTTAAATAATCACTAGCCCTCCATGTTACTCCAAAAATGACCTCTCTCTCTCTCTCTCTCTCCAAAATTATGATATAATGTCAGTGTTCATGCTGTTCTGGCTTTACAAGCGTCTGTCAATACTTTGTTATTAATTTGATAAAACATATTTTTATCTCTTGTAAAAACAAAATCATTTCCGCATGTGATGGTATGTTATTTAGTAAAGTAAAAGTTTGTTTGTTTTTTATAGCAAATGGTTGAACTGTTCAGAATAAAGGAAGATAAACGAGGATTTGTGGGGCAACCAATCAAGGTATTGTGTTCATATTACACAGAGCTTATTGTTGTTTTGAAACAACGTCTTAACATAGGCGTACGAGCTGGAGGGGCTGGGCACCAAATGCTGGGAAAATTTGGGCACACAATTGTACTTTGTAAAAGTTGTGTAAAAAATATTGTGTTCTTGAGTGTGTTCAATTCAACAGCGAATTTAAATTCAGAGTGTCTATAGTTAGGCAATTAAATAGAAATCTTAAGACCGAACCGTCCATTGTTTGGAGTACAGTAAGCCACGAGTTATTATTATTATTATTATTATGTAACATACTAAGAACCTAACTACATTTTTTGGGCACCAACCACCACCCCACCCCCCCCCTAGTCAAAAATTTACCAGCACGCCTATGCGTCTTAATCTGAAAATTGACAGGAATTGAAGAAAAGGCATAGTCTATAAGATAACAAATTTAAGATAAGAAGTTTATTGCATCAAAGCATCCATTATGAACAGCATGCATACATATACTAATACATAGTCATATACATTTAATAATACACGTACATACAAAATACATTCACACAAACAATATACTACATGTATATCTAAGGGGTTTTAGTTGGATGAAGTTGCCTCTCGTATGAAAAGCTAAAAACACATATAAGGTCACTCCTTTGGCAATAAATTTTGGTGGGTTAAACAGATTAAGAAAATTGTAGGAAATATTAGGATTTGCGTAGAAGGCTGGGTATAAATTGGCATGGCATATTTTTTCATATTTGCTTCAGTGAAGCAACAAATGTTGCTCGTTTTCTATCGAGTTTAAATCACAAAATTTTTTTGTGTCGTATATGACCTCTCTCCGACATACAAGATTGGGTTTAACGTCCTACTGTTCTGCTCCAGTGGTGCAGGAAAGAAGGACAACTGTCTAGTCATTAGGATGGGACAAAAAACTGACTTCCCGTGTTGACATTGGTAGGCAGGTGAAAGATCCCTTGGCACACTGTTTGTTGTATGCCCATCTTCGTTAACCCAGTCGGAGAAGAATAATAGGACGTTAAACCATATTTCATTTTATTTCATTTCATTTTTATTCATACACACTGGTATTATAAGGCCCTTAATTCTCTTGTTTATTTCAGAAACAACAATCAAATGGTGAGAAAAGACCATGTACAACATCACCAAATGCTTCTCCTAGAAGATGGGGCCCCGCTAAAAAAGCCAACTTATCAAAATTCTCGGACAGAATCAGGTAATTATTATTATGCACGATAATTTAGAATTCTGTGGTTACCAAATTCTGTGGCTAAGTGGGTAAGACACTGGCTCACTAACCTAAAGGTCGGGTGTGTTCAATTCCTGCATTGGCGGAGAAAAAGTTCATCCAGATTTACTGGCGTGGTTCCTCCTTGTCAGTGATGTAGTATGGAAGGCCTGAGAAGGACAGCTGTCTAGCCGTTCAGATGGAACGAAAAACTGAGGTCCCTTGAAGTTGGAATTCTGTATGAGAGTAGACCGTAGCGCTTCATAGCACACTGTATGGCTTGTGCCTGTCTTCATTATCACAGTCGGAGCAGAACAGTAGGACGTAAAACCCCATTTCATTTTGGTTACGATGTAGAGGAAGTAAGTCTAATGAAATATTTTCTAGTCGTGTGACCAAAAAGGTTGTGCATAATTTATTTGCACATGAAAATGGTTTAGTGCTGAGTCTCCTCCTTTTTTTCATTTTAGCAGATTTTATATCTATGTTTCAATAAAATAATTGTAGAAAACTGTTGCTCTGTAGTTTTAGATCTAATGTTGATATATGACAAGCGAAAAAAGAGGGAGAGAAATGAGTTTAACATCCACTCGACATAAAATAGGTCATGTCGGGACTAACACATGGTTCAATTTTATTTCAATAATTTGCTTGCACGTAAGGGTCTTTAGCAGAAGAAGGAAACCGAAGGACCCCCTGTAAAACCCATGAGGTTGGACAAGCAACCCTACTCCTTGTCACGTACAACCATGGAATCGAAATCACGCCAGTTGACTCAATGTCAGACCTTATGATACAGCGTGCACTCGCTAACCATTCGGCCATCTAACCCCCCTCACAAGAGAAGGGGTATCTGGTGAGAAAGAAAATCCTACTTCCAGGGGCGGATCCAGGAATTTTTTCAGGAGGGGGTTTGCCAGGCCATTGACATTGTATGATGCCATCATCGTCGCTAAATTACAATGGCATACATACACAGTGAGCTCTTTAAAGAGAAAAAACCCAAACCAATTTTTATGATGATGTAGGTATTATCACATTGTGATTTAATTTCATTGATGTAAGGCAATAAAATTTTTTTGTCTAGCTGAGCCAGGTGGGGTTTGGACCCCCATCCCCTCAATCCTCCATGGTGTTCTGCATTTCACCTGTTACAACTTGACTGACGAGTAATTATGATTTTTATTATTCTATTTTAGAACGAATCCAAGACATTTTACGCCTATCATCAACAGTGGTGTGACAAGATCGGAGAATTTAACGGGATTTTCCAGCTACGCTACTGGCATGGATTTCTGTCGAACTCCCCAGGTAGATAGTATTGTGGATATCACCCGCCTTCATCTGATAGACAACGTAACTGATGATTTGAATAAACTGGGCGTGGTTCAACCAATAGATTCCTTCCCATCAGCCGATGATACCTATAGAAGATTGTATCAGGTATGGTAATCGCATTTATTACTTCTTTAAGTTGTCACAATTTTAATTTTGCAAATATCTAAAAACTTAAAAGCTACATCTGCCTATTGCAGGTCTTTCTTTAGGCCTGGGGCCTGTTTCACGAAGTTTTAACTAAATTAAAATCCAAATTTTAGTAATTTGATTGGATAATACAAGATTGATTTTAGTGCTTAGCCAATCAAAACTGAAGTGTCTACTACAATCTGGATTATATCTTTGGTTAAGATTTCGAGAAACTGGGCCCTGAAATGTTAAAAATGTGTCTAAAATATTAATGGGTCATTAATTAACTTATCTAGACCATACTCAACTCTCAATGTCACTGCTAGTCTGTGATATGTACTGGATTAGGATCTGATTTGCTGCTCAACTTTCATTCATAATTTAATCATAAAATGGATAATTGAGACTATGTTTTTTATCGTACCGACTTTAGTAATGATGATCGAGGCTATATCGAAAATTCAATCACTATAATCTTGGTTCAAAGTGGATCAATTTGACTGAAATTTTACGCAAATACCCTTAACATAGTTAGTTTGTAAGTAATATAGTGAGAACTGCCAGCTCTTTATCTAATTTCCCATAATGTATCTTTAATATGGATTAAAAGTTACAATATTGCCAAATCCATGTACGTTGCTGAGCAAGCATGTAACTGAGTCAGCAAGGTTACACCACACACAATATCTGGTTAATCATAGTGGTATCTGACTGAATTATTAGGAGAGACTGAATTCGCAAAATTTAATTTATATCTGGTATCATAAACTGATTGTCATTCCCCCCCCCTCATCCCGAATAACAGTAAACCACCATCGACTGATCTATTTATCAACTCTTGCTGTTCTGAAGACAAAATAAAATAAAGATATAATTTTAATTAGATTAAAATTTTGAACCATTTCCTGTAATAAACTTCATTATTATCAAAATATACCCTGTATTCATTAGCCCAGTTAGTGCAGAAAAATAGGTTGTGAAACCCCATTATATTTCATTCAATGAAACTAAACAATCTAAATGTACTTTCTTTTGATATTACACCTACAAATGTCAGACTAGTACACATTGGCGTGCACGTTAAACAACCCTTGGCAGTTGGAATTCTATATAAGAGAAGACCATAGCGCTGTTGTCTTGGAAGAATTTGACTCAGTACAAGAGACAATGTATAGTCCTTTAGATGGGCGAAAAACCTAGGACCCGTGTAATGTGATTTAAGAGTCGGACATAGTGCCACTGTCTTGGCAAAATTTCTTTCATAGCAAATCGTATGGTTCTTGTCTGTCTTCATTAGCTGAGTCAGAGCAGAACAGTAGGACGCTAAACTCCACTTCATTTCATTTGTCTAACTAAACAACTTTTATGTAAGACCTCAACCTTAAGACAGTGGTTTATAAACAGCTTCTAATTTTGCAGAACGGAGGGTCTGACAAGGGTACGAAAAACAAGGTCCTGTGTACATATTGGTGTGCACGTAAAAGATCCCTTGGCAGTTGGAATTTGATACAAGAGTAGGCTGTAGCACTGTTACGCCACTGCCCGGGCAAAATTTCCCTCATAGCACACTGCATGACTTATGCCCGTCTTCCATTAGCCCAGGTTAGGTGCAGAAGAGTAGGACGTTAAACCCCATATCGTTTCATTTTCAGCTTCTAATTCATTGTTTTCCAAAAGGAGCAATTTATTCAAATTGTGTGTTTCCCCTCGAGGAAGTATGTGAATATTTTTGTTAGAACATCTCAGGAGTTCCCTTATTGAAAGGTCATATTTATTCCGTTATGGAATCAAAGATGACTGTAATAAACTAGATGTCGAAATTCAGCAGATGGCAAAAAATATTGAATCATTTTAAAGGTTAAATGCGGTTATATCAGAAAAGTAAATTCTAATCGGCTATATATAGCTGTTGACATATCAATTAGATTAAATAGGGGAAGGTTTTTGTCCAAACAAACTGATAAAAATAAGCTCATCCAAACACACTGATAAAATAGGCTCATGGGGTTTTACATCCAGGAATGAACCAAGAATTGAAACTGAACAAATTGGTCACTCATGATTTGAAATCGAAATGGTCCAGTGAATTCGGATTTGAAACTAAGATTTGAAAGTAAGATTTAAAACTGAAGAAGCCATCCAGTGAATCCAGATTAAAAGCAAGATTTGAAAGATTTGCAACCAAGATTTGAAACTAACATTTGAAACTAAAGAAACCATCCAGTGAACCAGGATTTGAAACTAAGATTTGAAACCAAGATTTGAAAGATTTGAAACAAATATTTGAAACTAAAGAAGCCATGCAGTGAATTCGGATTTGAAACCAAGAAATGAAACCAAGATTTGAAACTAAAGAAACCAACCAATGACCAGGATTTCAAATTGAAAACCAACCATTGTATCAGGATTTGGAACCAAGATTTGAAACTGAAAACAACCAGCAAACAAGGATAATCAAGATCTCTCTGTTAACGAAGATATGAAATAGAAACCTCCCCATGAAACATGATTTTTAAATCAAGATCTTTCTGTTAACGAAGATTTGAAATAGAAACCTCCCCATGAACCATGATTTTTAACCTATGGTCAGACCATGAAACAAGATTTGGTTGTAATATGTCTCGATCAGTGAACCAGGATCTTTTCACTACTTTTTGGCCTGAAACAAGAATGCTTTTTGGCCTGAAACAAAAATGATTTTTAGCCTGAAACAAAAATAATTTTTGGCCTGAAACAAAAATGCTTTTTATTATCAACTGAACATAAATGGAAGTGAATGGAAACAAGACAATAGCAACACAAGGATAAATAGATTAACTTGTTAAAGAAACACACCATTAATCTTTATTGTTTCATTATCAACTTCCTTTCTTACACAAACATTAACTAAAGATGTGATCACATCCTTTCCAAAGAATGTGTGCACAAGAATCTAGACAAAGAGTTTGTATATGTTAATCATATTTGTTTATTCCAACATGGGTATGTTTTGAAATATCCAGAGGACTGGATGCTGGTACTTTCACAACCAACACTGGTGCTAGGCCTACTGCTAACTCTTAATTTGAATTTCTACGCCAATATGTTCACATGTTCACGGTATCTTGGTTTTTTGTACCATCCAAATGACTAGACACTGTCCTTGCAAGGCCCTCACCTGCACCACTGGCAAGGGAAAACCATTCTCAGGACACTTTCTTGTCGAATCTTCTGGTTGGTGAACCAGCACCTTAGCCACTGAGCCACAATGGCTTGCCCTAAAATTCAAGAAGAGAGAGAGAGAAAGTGTGAGAGAGAGAGAGAGAGAAATGGGGTTTAACATCCACTCGACACAACTAGGTCATTTCGGGACTAACATATGGTTTAATTTTATTTCAAAAATTCGCTTGCGCGTAGAGGTCTTTAGCAGTGGGAGGAAACCGGAGTGCCCGGAGGAAACCCACGAGGTTGAGAAGGCGCCCCTATCTCCATGCCACATACGCTCACACCAGGGCTCGAAACCACAGCCGCAAGCCAGAGGTGACCGGCCAGCCAGAGGTCGAAGCGTGACACTCTAGACCACTAGGCCATCCCAACTACCCAAATGTGAGAGAGAGAGAGAGAGAGATTAACCTTCACTCAACACCAACTAGGTCATTTTGGGACTAACATATGGTTCAATTCTATTTGAAAGATTCTCTTGCACATAGGGTCTTAAGCAGTGAGAGGAAACCAGAGGAGATTAGTGTAATGCAGTGTGAAAACAGCCTGATGTAGATGAGTCTAGTAATGCAGTGTGAACACAGCTTGATGTAGATTAGTGTAAAACAGTGTGAACGCGGCTTAATGTAGATTAAGTGTAATACAAGTATTGTTAAATAAAAAGACAGGTGGCCAGGAACTATTTTTAGATCTGTTTATTCCTCTCTTATCTGTAAAATGTATTTCACTGTTCAAACACTGGTGAATCAGTTCAACAAATCAAAGAGACTTTTTCTCTTACAATTCCATATTAATAAACATGTTCAATTTCAAAAGTCGTATATATCACGTTTGAGAAATAAAACTTTGTTCAGGGTATGAGATGCCAACCTGGAGGTCCTTTTGCTGGATTTGAACTCGCGCAAGATGTAAAAATTTAATGATAAAAAGGTAATGGAGACTTAGTTAGACGTCAACGCTGTTTCGAATCCCCGGATGTACATGACAAGGAGTAGAATCCCCTGTTTAACTTCATGGGTTTTTTCTGGGTCCTCCAGTTGCCTCTCACTGCTAACGACCCCAATGTGCAAGCATATTATTTTAATAAAAGTGAACCATATTTTAGTCTTGAAATGACCTAGTTTGTGTCGAGTGGACGTTAAACCCATCTCTCTCTCTCTCTCTCTCTCTCTCTCTCTCTCTCTAGTCCAGTACCATTGCTATAGTAATAAACAATCAACAATCAACACTACCTCTTCGAACGAGTGGATGTTAAACCCCATTTCTCTCTTTACGTGTCTCACCTCTTCAAACCAGTGATGGTATTTCGCCTGTATATTCTGGACATGTCCGATACTATTTCCCAAACGCCCTACATTGTCCGACCAGGAATATGCCCAATCAGACGTCAAGACATAATGTTCAAAATTCCAAAATTAATATAGTTTACTGAGTGTATAACTACCACTCAACCCGATTATCGTTGATAACATGCTGGGTTGATTAGGTAATTAAGTGATGGACGTTTTTATCGTGTGAAAATGCAAGCTTAAATTACGATAAGAGTTATGCCCCTTTATTTTTGAGAAAAAATGTGCGGCAAGAAAAATTTTGAAATCCTATCACTGCTTCAAACAATCACCATTCCTCCCGAAATAAAGTAAATGAATGAAATTATAAATAAATGACTTGTTCTTTCATTATCTATTTTTGAATTATTAAGGAAAGAACAAACAAATTGTTAATCTAAATCTGATCTAATGTATCTTTAATAATAAATTTATCAAGTTTTATATAGTGCATGATTAGTTTGTTCCTAACAAACTCATTTCCCATTGGTCATGTAAAACTATTTTCGTAAAGATGAGTTTTCAATGTCAGGCTTTGAACGACGAAATTAGTATAGAATTTTATTATTAGATTTTAGAAGGTGGATATGAAATTGATTTGTTTTTTTTAAAGCTTTGGCCAAAGATTGCATGCTTTCAATGTCAGGCTTTAAACGACGAAATAAGTATAGAATTTTATTAGAGATTTTAAAATGTAGATGTAAATTAATTTGTTTTTTTTAAGCTTTATCCAGAGATTGCATGTTTTCAATGTCTGTCTTAAAATGACGAAATTAGTATTTATTAAATTTTTAAATGTGGATTCAAAATATTTTTTTTTTACGAGGTTAAAGTTTAAACCCTTTGTAGAATATATTTAGCTAAAGATTGCATGTTTTCCTTTGATTCTATGCCAAAAATACACTGAAAAAGATTTGGCTGATAAAAACTGACTTGAAGTGTGAATGATTTCTCATAAATAAAACAGTCAAAAAACGTGTGGTTCAGTCAACAAAATCATCTTGAAGATTAGGTCTCTGACGTCATTCAAGTCAGCTTTAATCAGCTCAAAAAGAGAAAAAAGTAGTTGGATATATCGTTTGCCAATTATATGACGATAAGGCCATACCTAGTCCAAGTTGATTTTCTGTTATCCGGTAACACCTGTAAAAATTTCCCTTCTTATTTCTACGGGAAAAAAACTGTTTTATAAACCAAAAGAAGTTTCAAAATTTAAAGAGAAAAATGGGGTTTATTTGACACAAACTAGTCATTTTGAGACTAACATATGGTTTGATTTTTTTCAATAATTCAATTGTGCATAGAGGTCTTTAGCAGTGGGAGGAAACCAGAGGACTCGTCGAAAACCCAGGAGACTGGACAGGCGACCCTGCTCCTTGTCACATACAACCAGGGAATCAAAACCATGCCAGTTGACTCGATGACAAACCTTATGATACAATATACACACAGTAAACATTCGGCCATCCACCACTCCCCTTAGTGAGTTCATGACACCCCCATTCCATGGAAATGCAACAAGTCCTTTGTGTCTTGTCTGTAGATTTTCTTATAGGTTTTGTGTGCATGTGGTCAGAAGGTCATGTCTGGAATGTTTAGGAAGATAACTTTCTTGTTTTCTTCAAGTAGTCATACTTCAGAATCAATAAAAAGAAGTGTAACGATATAGTTTTTGAATGTCGGTAAATATTCAAAGTGACGATATATGTATTATTATGCGAACAATCGTCCATCGTCAAATACAACCTAAATTATCGGTTCAGAGTAGATCAATTTGACTGAGATCTTCAGCAAATTCCCTTTACATGATCTAGTTGTTATCTATTATAGTGAGAACTGGCAGCTCTTTATCTAATCTCCCATAATATATCTTTATGTAAACTTGTTAGGTTTTTTTAATTATACAACTGGAATGACGTCAATGAAACAGAAATTCAAGCATTGTTGCATTTTTTATGCCAGAATTCATTATAGAATTGGGAGCTGTATTTAGGATTATCGGAAAAATCATCTCTCATTATTGATTAAAGTGTGGGTATGATTGTTTTTTTTCTTTTTTTAATTAAATCCAAATTAGAATCAGTTTCAATATGAAAATGGTTTTTATTCTAGTTCCTTGATAATCAATAATTTTAATTTTCTTTCTATGGTATGCAAATGTGTGAGGGGGAGAGAGAGAGAGAGGGGGGGGGAGAGAGTTTAACATCCACTCGACATAAACTAGGTCATTTCAAGACAACACATGGTTCAATAATTCGTTTGCACGTAGGGGTCTTTAACAGTGGGAGGAAACCGGAAGAACCGGAGAAAACCCACACGGTTGGGCAGGTGACACTACTCCTTTTCACGTACGAGGCTAGTTGACTTAATGACAGACCTTATGATACAACGCGCACGTGCTAACCATTCAACCATTCGTCTCTAAGTATGTAATGGAGATCTAATAAGGCCATGTTCAAACTGATCTTATTTCAGCCTAATTTGTTTGGATCGAAAAATGGCATTCACAATGTGTAAGATTTGTTAGTATGTAAAGGAGTTTTATTAAGGCCATGTTCACACTGATCCTGTCCCAGTCAAATATGTTCAGATCAAAAAATTCCATTCACAATGACTACCTTATGTGCAGATCTGATCTAGGCCTTTATTCACAAAAACTTAATGCTAAAAAATTGTAAGAACATGGTCAACCACTTAAATTTGCACTTATTTTGGTGGGGTCCAGGGGCTACTTGAAGGGGATGTAATGATACATATCACGCCATGGTTTTAGAGTTTTTGCACCCCCTGGCCCCTTTCAAATGGTTTGGGATATTCAATGGTATAGGCATGCGGTTGCCATTTGTGCTGTCTGAACTGGAGGATACCATCCCGAAACAAATAGACAAACACAAGGAGATTGGTCATTAAATTAATAATAACTGAAGTTCTGACAGTAATTAAAACATAATTACATTGCATTAAAAATATGTGCTAATTACATTTGTCATTCATTAAAAAAACAACAGAAGTAATAGGCTATGACAGTAATTTTCATGTGGACGTATTATGTCGTCGCCCCTGTCTGTCCGTCCACAATTTGTTTGTGGACTCTCTACAGGTCATTCCTATCCGATTTTGATGAAACTTGAAATATAGGTTTATCCCCATAAGATCTCGGTTCCTTTCGATATTGGCATGTATCGGATCGGAACTTCATGGATTATGGCCCCTGATTGTACGAAATATCATGTTTTTAGCTTGTGGACCCTATAGAGGTCACAAATTTGAACCGATTGTGATGAAACTTGACATGCATGTCTATAACCCCAAAATATTGGTTCCTTTTGATATTTGCGGCCATCGGATCGTAACTTCCTGAATTATGGCCCCTGATTGTCCGAAAAATCGCCCTTTTTAGCTTGTGGTTCCTCTGGAGGTCAAAATTATTATCCGATTTAAAAAATCGTTTGATTATATCACCGTTCCATGGTAATGAAGGTTGAGTTCAAATTTCGTGAAAATCGGACCAAAATTGACAAACAAAATGGCGGCCGTTTGTACGTGAATAGTGTGAAAATATGTTATATCAAGGTTGTGGACCCTATAGAGGTCACAATTTTGAACCGATTTTAATGAAACTTGACATGCATGTTTATAACCCAAAGATCTTGGTTCCTTTCGATATTTGCGCTCATTGATTCATAACTTCCTGAATTATGGCCCCAGATTGTACGAAAAATCACCCTTTTTAGATTGTGGTCCCTCTGGAAGTCACAATTATTTTCCGATTTAAAAAAACATTTGATTATATCACCGTTTCACCTTTTCGGGAAAATCGGACCAAAATTGACAGACAAAATGGCCGCCGTTTGTACGCGAATACTGTTAAAAAATGGTATATCATGGTTGTGGACCCTGTATAGGTCACAATTTTATTTGATTTTGATGAAACTTGAAATGCATGGTTATAACCCAAAGATCTTGGTTCCTTTCGGTATTTGCGCATATCGGATCGTAACTTCCTGAATTATTCGAATTTCGTGAAAATCGTACCAAAACTGCCGGACGAAATGGTCGCCGTTTGTACGCAAATAGTGTAAAAATATGGTATATCATGGTTGTGGACTCTCTACAGGTCACAATTCTTATCCGATTTTGCCGAAAAGTCACATTTCTAGGTTGTGTACCGTCACACCATAATCATTGTCGGCTTCGAATTTCATGAATATCAGACTGGAACTGACCAACAAAATGGCTGCTCCCAATACAGTATGAAATACAGGACTTAATGATGTAGGAAAAATCACTTTCGGTATTGCTTGTTCTCTATCCATCTCTCGAAAATGTGGGCATATCCTGCCTGGCAGTGCCAGCCTATCTTTAATAATGCAGGACGTCGGGCCTGACAAGGACAGCTGTCTAGTCATTTGTATGGGTCGAAAAACCAAGGTCCTGTGTACACTGTCGCTGTCCAGGCAAAATTTCTCTATAGCAGTTAGCACACTGTATGAAGCCAAACAGCAGGATATTAAACCCTATTTTATTTTATTTCTCATGTTTCTGACAATTGAATAATTATTGGGATTAAATTTCTATCAGTCATAACATTACTACAGAGAGAAAAGGGCTAACATGTCTACTCAACACAAACTAGGTCATTTTCGGACTAACAAATGGTTCAATTTTATTTTGATAATAACTTGCATGTAGCGGTCTTTAGCTGTGCAAAGAAATCAGGGGTCCTAGAGCCGCAACCCCACACCTTGTCACATGCAAGCAGGGAATCGAAACAAGTTGACCACTTAACTCATTGATTAACCATATCGGTCACCTAATCGCCCAGATGTTAAAACCCTTGATCAACTGTCAAGCTGGTCAATTGGCATGTCAACCTGGCCAGACGAATAAAACAATGACAAGATGAGATAAAGAGAGTGTTTTATAATAGATTTTTACCTGATCAATATCCTACCTTACTTTCTGAATCAAATTACCTGAGTTATTCTCTCTTCTTAGTCAGAATTTGTAGGATTATAATTATTTAAATCCAATGTAATTATCAGGCCACCTCAATTAGGTTTGGACTGAAATATCTGTTTTCTTGGTCGAGATGCAAAGAATTATTATCATTTCAAATGGGGTTTCACATCCACTGAACGAAAACAAGAAAATTTTGGGACAAACTAAACATCGAATTCATAATATTTGGATGTCACATGATAGTACATTAATGGGACTAACAAACAACACTTTAGTTGTTTTTATCCACTGACATCTGATGGAGAATTTGATATTTTCATAAGAGCACCAACTTTTTTACCTGTTTTTTTTCATGTTTTGGACTACTTCCGGTATACAAATCATTGGGCACTTGAATGGTAGCAGGACTCTATAATGATATAATTATCAGATGAAGTCACACTAAGAAATCGTATGTTCAAAAGTGCTCTTAATGCAAAAATGTTAGAAAATGGGCAGAAACTTTGAAAAAATAAAGGGTGATAACTCTGAGTGAAACTCATATTACTGGAATCAAATGGCCACAGATCACTAATTATTGCCCCATTGACTTTAATGTTAATTCTCGTCTCTTAGACCGGTTGTAACTTTTTCCCAAATATTCGTTGGGTAAAACGCTTTCTGCCACAGATGGAGCAACATGTGGCAAACTCTTGCCCAAAAGCATGTATGAGGTTCTTCATGAAAAACTTGAGATAGACAAGCTGGAAGTAGAGACAGCTAACCTTGCAATTTTTGGCCCTCCCTTTCAACGTAACCAACCTCACAACTCTTGTATCCTTCCGCCTCAAAATCAGGAATATTCACCAAAACCTGGCAGAAAATGTATTTTCAAACCCTTTTCTTCGATTCTACACCAAAAATTCAACAAAAATCGCCATTCAAAAGGGGGAAAAAGGGAAAGGGAGAGAAGGACTAAAAATAACTTTCGCCCTTGTTTCGTGGGTGACGGCCCATGAATATTTGGTGATCTGTGTCCTATATAGGGGTGAAACTTCGGATATTACCAAAAGGCCTTTTGCATTTGCTTCCCATATGTTCTGGCAACATGCTGGTGCAAGGAAATCAAAATCAAAAAATAACTGCAAAAATGATGGCCCTTTAAGTATACATGCTGCTTTAAGTACAGTGGTGCACCTCAGGTCCCTGGGCCTTTTGTGCTAAAATTTAAAAAATCTTTTTTAATAGAAGCAGTATTTGAGCTGTGTGAAAAAATTAGACAAGTTGCAAACAAACTACATAGAAAACACTCATAATTTGGAATTTTTATCAAAAATATATTTTTTTACTGCCATGTCATGAAAAATGTACAAAATTTACATGTAGCATCTTTCAAAAAACCAATAATTTTCCACTTTTTTAGATAGCCAGACTGGCAAGTAATATATTTTTGGAAACCCTGGACAATATGCAAACAGGAAAATCACAAATCAATTGCATTGATTGTAATTATAGAGGTTTATACTGAAACATGTAACCCCACCCCCTAAAAATGTCAATGACTGAATCAATCTTATCTTTGGTTGCAGAGCTAACATTACCAAAGGAATCTGTCTAACAGATATGTTTTACCATCCCTGGCTAATACATGTACATAGAAGCTAAAATAGGTGCAATAAATATGAATTATGGTTAAAATAGGCCTTGCTGAAAGAATAAAAAAGGTATATTCAGCCTATGTCCACCCCTCTCTAACAAAAGGGTTACAGAATACACAATTTTCACAAATTTGGAAATAGTTTAATGTTTTCAACATCTCAAACCTCAGAGGCATCATACAAATCTTTATTGCAATTATTGTACTGAAGCAAGATGTTTGGACCTTTACATCAATTGCCTTAAAAAATGAAGTAAAAAAGGTAGTTATGACAAAGTTGACAACATAAAAGAGGCCTGAAAAGGAGCAAAATTAACATTTTTCTGTTCTATAAGTGACATAAATGCAACAAACACTTCAAATACTAGATTTTGATAAGAAAATATTGACCATTAAGCTGACATTTACGCATCTACACCAGTTCTGTATCAGGGTGTGGTCTTACTGGCCTGACATGTCTCAAGGTTCTTAGTTTGACTATGAACAAAAAAGGTCAGAAATCCTTGAAATGTACAAAATGACCATTTATTGGTGAAAAATAACTTTCCCATCTGTAATTCAACAACAAATTCCAATTATTATCATTTAATTGTCAACACAGGTGCAATTAAATCTCTCAAAACACATTAATAAAAACGGGTGGGGTGGGGCATTTATAGCCCCTCTAAACAGAAAGATGGGGTGAAAAATGTCTATAAAGACTGGGATATTGCTTCCTACATGAAGAAAATGCAAGAATTTAATGCTTCAAAGAAGAAAAAAATGCTTGTTCTGGGTAAAATAGTGGCCAAATTGAGCCCACCCCAGTTTTGAACATTTTGTACAAACCCAGCTGCTGTATATTATTAACTCAGTGTTGCCAATTTTCCATTTTCTGTAGGAAAGCTGGGCTATTTCTAAACTTGACAAACTTATAGATCCCATCTAAGTTACATAAGCAATGAAAATAAGGGCATTTTTAGAAATTTTGAGTCATTTGAGTAGGTATGAAAGCATTAATTTTTACATCGAAATGGGAGAATCTGGAGATTTTCTGTGAATATTTCTGATTTTTAGACAAAATTAGGTGAAATTACAATGTTGTTCACTTTATCTGTGCTTTCTAAGGCTGAATACACCAAAATTGGACATTGAAATATTTTCATTACTGTTAGAAATTAAATAAAAACTGAAAATTGGAAAATTTGCAGTAAAATCACAGTTTTTCCCCAAACTTTGATAAATTTTTTTTTAAATTTAATTTTTTTTAGTTTTTCTGTAGTCAAATTATTTTATACATATTTTCTGACAAATTAGTCATCATATTTTCAAAACTAAGGCATATCAGTCACAGCCTTGTCATACACAGACAGGCCACAGATCACTAATTATTGCCCCATTGACTTTAATGTTAATTCTCGTCTCTTAGACCGGTTGTAACTTTTTCCCAAATATTCGTTGGGTAAAACGCTTTCTGCCACAGATGGAGCAACATGTGGCAAACTCTTGCCCAAAAGCATGTATGAGGTTCTTCATGAAAAACTTGAGATAGACAAGCTGGAAGTAGAGACAGCTAACCTTGCAATTTTTGGCCCTCCCTTTCAACGTAACCAACCTCACAACTCTTGTATCCTTCCGCCTCAAAATCAGGAATATTCACCAAAACCTGGCAGAAAATGTATTTTCAAACCCTTTTCTTCGATTCTACACCAAAAATTCAACAAAAATCGCCATGCAAAAGGGGGAAAAAGGGAAAGGGAGAGAAGGACTAAAAATAACTTTCGCCCTTGTTTCGTGGGTGACGGCCCATGAATATTTGGTGATCTGTGTCCAAATGGACTTCTGGTATCCAAAAATGTAGGTCAAATTTAAGAATTTTGAAAATAACAAAAATTGTCTCAAAATCAACATGTTTTCAATTTTCAAATGATAGAAGTCAGAAACGAATGTTAGAAATTGTGAAATGTGCGATGGCCATTGTCTCGAAAAAGTTTCAAGGTTTTTGAAAATGCCATTTGTTTGAAAATAGGTAGAGAATGGCAAAAGTATGGGCAATTTTTAATGTTTGGACAATGCACACAGTTTGGCCACTTACAGTCTGCACAGAAGTTTCAAACATAGTTTATCAAGTAGCCACCACATAATTTTCAGATATATTTGACAGTATATTTACTGAGTGGTATATGTTATGACAGTATATTACAGGATAGTATATTATATATTTGACAGTATATTTACTGGGTAATATATTACATATTTGACAGTATATTAACAGGGTATAATTGATAGTATTACAGGGTGATATATGATATGTTTGACAGTATATTTACAGATTGATATATGATATATTTGACGGTATATTACAGGTTTATCTATGATATATTTGCCAGTATATTTACTGGGTGATATATTTGACAGTATATTTACTGGGTGATATATTACATATTCCACAGTATATTTACAGGATGTATTATATATTTCACAGAACATTTACAGTGTAATATGTTATATTTGATGGTAAATTTACTGGGTCAAATATTTGACAGTGTATTTAAAGGGTGATATATTGATGGTATATTTACATGGTGATATATTATATATTTCCAGGGTGATGTAGATATTGCATATAATCTGTTACCATCCGCTAGACAGAACACGCCACCAATATCTAGAGAGAATACATCTTATTCAACAGGTTTCTCCGTCAGGTCTGTACACTTTCTAATATATAATTACAAAGTAATATGAAATAGAAACAAATTTGTTAAATGTGAAATGGTTATTATTGTCAAGGATTATTTCAAAAAATGGTTCCGTTCGATATTGACAAAAATAAGATGAATTGAATATAGATATAATAAAGGTGATACTTAGAGAATCTCCTACTCGTCTTTTATGATTAAAAAAAAATATCAACACAAGTCGATAAAGTAAAAAAAAAAAACCCAAACTTCGCCGAGTTTTTTTTTACTTTATCAACGAGTGTGGATATTTTTTGATAGCAAAAAAAAACGAGTTGGAGATTTTATTTATCACCCAATCTTTTCTTACATGCACAAAGTAAATAAATATAATTCTTTGCTATAGATTTCACTTTTACTGAATCTGATTACAATATGGCGTAGTGATACATCATTTCCTAAGGAAATATCGCAGTAGATTATGTAATTTATAACACAACGGATATCTACTGTAGAATGTGTTATTGGGTGATAAAACAAAACTGGTGCTACCAATACCAATATATGTGCTGGGTAAAATTTTTTCATGGGCCTCTTTTTATCCAAGAGTTATCTACTCTTGGTAGTTTGATTTTGTATTCTTTATTAAATGTTAAATGATTAATGTGAGTGAATTCAGCTGTAATAAATTAAATAATGTCTGAAATGTGACGATTATAAACTTTAATTTGAGTACACAATCAACATCAAACATAAAAAACCTTTCATAAAGGTTCATCAGGAGCAACACTCTCACAAATTATCATTTATTCATAAAATTATCTAAAGAGTTATTGGCATTTCACACATTCCCTTTTTTCAAGGTATTCTTTACATATTCTTCAACTTTTAGCAAAGTTCCCACTGAAATATAACATTCTGCTTTCGTCTCTTTTATTAAAAAATATTTAATGATGCTTGCTAGTGGTGGAATTAGTGGATTGGGTATTCTGCATTAGTTGTTTTTCTTAAAAAAAAAAATTCGAACCAACAGTGGAATTAGTGAATGGTGTATGCCACCTGGGTTTGTGTACTCTTCAATCAATTGGATGTGACTTCAAAATTTGTTAAACGCTCTGCATCTGGACCAGGCCAACGGTAGCTCAGTTCACTTGTAATGCATGTGTTTTAGATCATAAGGTCCAGCATTAAGTCAAATGATGTCGTTATGATTCCCTGCTTGTAGAAGTAGGGTCCCCTGTCCAACCTCGTAGGTTTCCTCTTGGTCTTCCAGTTCCTTTCTACTGCTAAAAACACCAACCAAATTATTGAAATAAAAGTGAACCATGTGTTAGTCCCGAAATGAATTAGATTAAACACAATCTCTCTTTCTCTTTTGCTATTGAAAAAAAACTGTCATTCTTTTGTATGAATTGGATGTGCGTTGTACTAAATCTATAAAAATCAAAACAAGGATATCAAATAGGGTCTATCGTCCTACTGTTTCGCTGCGACTGGGCTAATGAAGATGTGACACCATAAATGACTTCATTAAATATGATATAACTAATTAGAAATACAGCATCATTAGACTCATAGAATTCAGACTATCGATGAATTTATCTGGTTACCATGGAAACGAAATTATTTGCTAATGGCCTCATTTGATCTCTTTGCCATTAGGAGAAAATTGGAAAATTTAAGAATTTAAAAGAGAATTTGATATAAATTGTCTGTTTAATGTCACTCAGCGATGTATCTGTTGTATAAGAACAATGATTGGATCTATACATGAACAAATGAACAAATGGCCGATATCCTGTAATAGAAATGTACATGTAGTTTTTTTTTTAAAGAGCTTAAATCGGAAATTTCATATGTCAAAACATAATTATTTCTATGTCTTTTGCTAAAAAGGTTGTCAATTCACTATTATACGATCATGGGCAAAATTCCACAGGCATAAATTATCCCTAACACCGAAAATAATAATACAATTACTTGAATTACCTCCCTTGTTTTCCCATTCCCCTCATGCAATGGCGATCTTCAAACGTTTGAATTTGAAGTTGAAAATGATATTTTTGCCAATTTCTCAACTGGCAACAGTGAATTATAGGATTAATAGGATTATTCTTTAACAAGGTAGACCTGTTTATAGATACAATCTATTTTAGAGCTTTATTTTAATATATTTTAAAAACATAACTAAAAAATATGAAATTGCCGTTTTAATTTAAAAGTAAGAAGGAAATCTGTATATTTCAGGTCTTCATTTTGGCTTGAATGTTATATGAACTATTATTTATTCACATGACAAACTTATAATCAACTGTCTAGAACATCAAATGGAGAGAGAGAGAAATGGGGTTTAATGTCCACTCGACACAAACTAGGTCATTTCGGGACTAACATATGGTTTAATTTTATTTCAATAATTCGCTTGCGCGTATGGGTCTTTAGCAGTGGGAGGAAACCGGAGGAAACCCACGAGGTTGAGAAGGCGCCCCTATCTCCATGCCACATACACTCACACCAGGGATCGAAACCACAGCCGCAAGCCAGAGGTGACCGGCCAGCTAGAGGTCGAAGCGCGACACTCTAGACCACTAGGCTATCCCAACCCCCCAACATTGAATGGGCTTTACTATATACCGGAAAACACTGACAAACACTGGAAAACTACCGGAAAACACCACGTTATAGAGAATATGGGAAAAAAACAGAAAAGCACTAAATACGTGAAAGCTCACCCTATACAGAGATTAGTATACCCAAATAAAGTAATTTGAATGAAATTTTCAACTTATTCATTTTTCTTTATGTATTTTTTAACTTAAGTATAGCAACAACGAACAGCTCTTTAATTAAATCTTACATAATGCATCTTTAAATTTCTGAATAGGCCGAAAAAGTTCACCCCGATTTTCCTGTGAACTGGTTTAAACATAAGCGCATGAATGGTATATATAAGACATGATTAGCTTGCTAACCGAGAGATCTGTTGTTCAATCCATATATTGACTGAGAAAGTTCATTATGATTTTCCAGCGTGCTACCCCATTGTTAGCGGCACAGGATGGAGGGACTTGTAAGGGACAACATATAGTCATTCAGATAGGACGAAAAACCAGAGACATGCTCTAAATTGTATATTCAACACAAATCCTGGCACTGTAATTCTCTGCTAGTATCAGATGTATTTTTCTCTTGTGTTATAAATCAAACTATTTAAATGTATTTTTACGTAGTTTTGTATTTAATGGTGTTTTTAGTTGTTGTAAGGACACACACCGAGTATAAATCATCCCGATTCTTTAGCTGTTGTTGTACACAGATTATAAATCAACTTGGTTTTTATTTAACCTTTAAAACTCAATCATAAATTTACTGTCTTCGTCACATCTATTTTGTATCTCAAATCGTAGAAGGAAAAAGATGCAACTAGTCACAGAGAGAGAGAGAGAGAGAGAGAGAGAGAGAGTAAATTCATTGGCCACAAACTACATAGAGAAAGGATACATTGTGTGTGGGTATAGACCATGGGTTCTATGTGGGCAGTACCGGTCGGGACTAAGTACTTTGGAAAATGACCGAAACTGGATCAGACCCGTAAGTCATTTTGTACGCCGGAAAAATAAGCATATTTTATGCTAAATCATAAAATCGCTGAACACAATCAGTGCGTGTGGTGATGTTAACCCTTGGGTATGATAAAATTCAAAGTAGCTATACTTTAGACATAAAGAGAGAGAGAGGAGGGCACAGAAGGTTGGGGTACATCGAGTGAGGAGATCAGAGAGGAAGAGAGAGAGATTGGTTTTAATGTGATCTAGAGACTAACATATGGGCATACTTTTTTTTCAATAATCCACAAACACCCACATACAGGTCTTTAATAAAACCCAGAATCGAACTCATTTCTTGCATAGATAACAGGTCGTATAATCCAAACCACATGTGTCAGGCCACCTGGCCATCCAACACCCCTCAAGCTCAAACCATTTTGATTTAACATGTTTATGCAGAGAAATACTTTCCGCTGTATAATTAAACGATTGTATATACGTCGAGCTGCGCTTCCTGGCAGTTTATCTTCCGTCTGAAGTATATTTATTATCAGTAGAAAGAAATTCTTAACATTTCTACTCTTTTTCTTGAAAAATGTCAATGCCACAACGGCAGGAACTCTTTGGCAAGAGTTTCTTGAAAACAATTTTTCAAGGGATATTATTTATGTGTTTGTCGGAGGTCTTATAAATGATATCTAAGGTATGTTGAAGATAAAGGAGGCGTTAGGTGTAATATAGATTCTACGTATATATACGTGTGTGCTTATATCTGATTTAAATTAAAGAGGTGCTGATACTTTTTTTATTGTTGCTGACACAAGCCGGTCATTTTTAGTAACCCACAGATACTTTGAAAATTAAAAATACATTAGTTAAGAGTTTAATAAAGAGTTGGCCATTCTTGCTATAATGATTGAAAAATAGATGATAAAGAGAAGAAAATATTGAAAATTTCAGGCAAAATTACTTCATTCAGAGCCAAATTATCAGTGTACATTGTTTTGAGTGCATAGTGGTAACTAGCGCACTGGTATATTTGTGACTTATTCTCGCTTTCCCATTTTTAAATGGCGAATCAAGGGTTGATTATGGTCTTGTTTTATTAATTAATGTGTACTTGATAGTTTGGATAACATTTCGGGCCTAAAGAAAGACCTGCAATAGGCAGATTTACCTCTTGCAAAATGTATGTTTAAGTTCCTATTTCATGTTTTCTATTTATGGTAACATATCGTGAACTCATGTTTCTACAGCACTTTGTCAATATGGTGTACACAAAAAATGAATGTGTTATTGGACTAAAAATAGTATATTAGTAAGGCCTGTAATAATTATTTAACGTGGTACACACTCGTCAGTGATGCAGGACCCACGACCTGACAAAGATAGCTGTCTAGTTATTCAGATGGGATGAAAAACTGTGATCCTGTTTACACATTGGCGTGCACGTAAAAGATCCTTTAACAGTTGGAATTTGATAGAGTAGGCCATAGTGCCGCTGTCCGGGCAAAATTTCTCTCACACACAATGTATGGCGTATGCCCGTCTTCATTAGCTCAGTTCGGAGAAGAACAGTAGGACGTTAAACTTTGTTTCATTTCATTTCAATAATTATTTATTATTGAAATATTCCCTTATGAATAGATTTTGTTAAGGAAATATTTGGGGGGTGTGAAAGACAAATAATGAGCTGACACTTTACTGATGGTTGCTAATGGGACGGAAAACTGAATGAAAAGGGTATTAAATGTCTTACTTTTTCTGTGCCTGCTGGGCTAATGTTATCAGGAATATGTCATGCAGTGTTCTATGAGAGATATTATGTCAAGGGTGGTCTATTCATTTGGATGGGATGAAAAACTATGTTCAAATTATTGGAGTAGGTGTAAAAGATGCCTTGGTCTTGTGCCGTGGTTCTCATCCTTTTTTTGCCAACGGCACACCTTGGAACACATGAACAAATAGCTGCACACCGGGCTAAATATATAGGAAAAATATTTTAATTTTGCGAAATAAAAACATGGCAAGTCACAGACGACATACAACCGTAGATACACAGACTAGTCATAGACACATTGAATAAAGAAAAACACAGCTATGAACTTACAGTGAATACTCAATTAGGATCATGGTTTTTTTTCGCATTTTCTTAGTGTGCCGTTAAAGATGGTCTAGTGGAACAACACGTGCATGTGAAATCACAAGATCTGTACATAAAGACGTTTTCTCCTGGTCCTCTGATTTCCTACCACTGCTAAAGACTGGGTGCAAACAAATTAATGAAATAAAATTTAACCTTCCATTAGTCCTGAAATGACATAGTTTGTGTTTATTGGTCATTGGACATTAACTCCCCCTCTCTCTCTCTCTCCCCCTCTCTCTCTCTTATTGAAAGTGCTAGTACCACTTTAATAGCAGGTGGCTGTAAGAAAGAGAAATTACTTTATTGATATTGTAAGAATGATATTGGCACAGATTAGCAACAGAATTCTAACTTTGTTGTTTTAAGGCTATCAGATGCTGACTCGCTGTGCTGGGTTAGATATCCAAGAGGAAGACTGTTGACATGTGGTAACCAGTACATATCGCAGTTGATGTAATAGCAGCCAAAAAAATTCATATTTTCGTTTGCCGTGCACACATAAACACGTCACATCAGTTCAACTTCAGCATCTTGTTACGTATTTGTTCAGATGATTTACGCACGTTCTGTGGTGGAAAACAGCTGAATCGGCTACCAGATACTCTTGTTAGTGTTTTATATGTTTCATATGACTTGTCTTGGTCCAAAATTCAAGAGACTTTTACACAATCAGAACTGGGTAATAGAATGAAATCATTATATATTTTGAACTAATGGTCATGTAATGGGTATGAGGCATGTAATTGGTAATTAATTGGTAATTAAGTCATGTAATTACTTCATGTAATGGGTAATTAAATCATGTAATGAATAGTCATGTAATTGGTAATTAAGTCATGTAATAGGTAATTACTTCATGTAATGGGTAATTAAATCATGTAATGAGTAGCTGAGTCATGTAATTGGTAATTAAGTCATGTAATGGGTAATTGGGTCATGTATTAAGTAATGATCTAAGTTGGTAATAATTGTGTAATGTGCACTAAGTGATGAGTGGGTAATGGTCATGTAATGGGCCATAAATCATGTAAAGCCAGAGAGAGAAATGGAGTTTAATATCCACTCACCACAAACTAACATATTTGTACAAGTTTTCATTTCATTAATTTCAATAGCACATGTCATATTTTTTTCGGTGTTTATGAAATATTGACCTTATAGACCTTCTGATATGTAACGGTTATGGAATTAATAAAACGGCTTAGCATTACAGCATATATTTTTAGAAATTGTTTTCACTTAGCCTGCTGACCTACTGAAGTTATGTGTAAATAAATCCATGACTTAATTTATATCTCAATTTTCTGCGTTTTTTGTTGATGCAATTTCAATAATTGGCTACAAGCCCATGCGTTAATCCGACCCAATGTGTATTAAATGACTCATACTGTACACAGAGATTCATGGACTTTATACTTTGAGAATAGATCGGGGGGGGGGGGCTGGGGTGGATGGCCGAATGGTTAGTGTGCGCGCGCTGTATCATACGGCCTGCCACTGAGTCAACTGGCGTGGTTTCACATCCCCGGTTATTTGTGGCAAGGAGTAGGGTCACTTGTCCAACCTCGTGGGTTTTCTCCAGGTACTCTGGTTTCCTCCCACTGCTAAAGACCCCTACGCGCTAGCGAATTATTGAAATAAAATTTAAAAAAAAACATGTTAGTCCCGAAATGACCTAGTTTGTGTCGAGTGGACGTTAAACCCCATTTCTCTCCCTCTGAGAATAGATGTCTGCTCTAAATGTCCTTCATATTCAAAAATTAGTATATTGTTTTGTATTGTGGTTTGACTCTGTTTCACATCTGTGATATACACAAAGTTTATTAAATGGAAGCAGAATAAATATTCAATAAAATTCTCGATGCATACATAGTGTCTTCGACTAACATCATCAATTTGGTCTTAAAATGTTGGTCAACTAGCTTAGTGTCTGTTCTTAAGTGGGGAGCTAACCGTAGAAGACAGCCTTAGTTTAATTGAGTGTAATGTGAAAATGAATATGCGTATAGGGTAAATGTTAAATGAATTTGTTGATTGGTTCATTCGTTTCTGGAGTAAACATCCATTTCCACCAGAAGTGATATCATTGACAAGAAAATGAATCCATGACTTCGTATTCCATTTATACCTCACTTTACTGGTGTTTTTTTTCGAGTTGTTGCAAGGTTCGTTAATTTGGGTCAATAGCCAATTAGTCAGAAATCTGATCTTAAACATCTGATATAAACAGCAATAAAACCGCAAAATGAGCAGCGTGCATCGAGATCTACAGACCAAATTAAATTATCTCGCAGTAAAAATTTGATTAAATTTGTTTTTATACAGCAGCTTGCACAGATTTCAACAGCAGACCTCACCTAAAAATCACCCGATCTGCCAGAAATGGTTTACGCAAGTCAAAACATGTGTTGGTTAGCGTTTAATTTATTTTTTTCTGTCGGCACAACTCACTGCTGTAATCATAAACCATCAACATTGTTGAATAGTTGCAGTCGATGTAATCAAATAAATTAATGTGAATTTTATTTTAGCCAGTCAGCTATTATAGATCTAGAGTTGTTACTGCATTGGTGGTCTTCGCACCTTGATAGATATATAATTTTCCATTCATCACAATTTAAATAGACCGTGACGTCTGCTGGGGGTAGGGGGAGTAGGGTAGGAGGGCGTTTAAATCATATGTTATGTAAACTCTTAGACAAATTCGCCAGGTTTTGTTTTCGTTTGTGTAAAACTACCTCACTCTAAGGCAATGATCGTCAACCGGTGTGCCACAAAATCTTCGTAAGTCTGCCACGAAATTTTGAACGACACTCTAATAAAATGGGAAAAACTATCTGATCCCAATTGAGTGATTCCAACTGATGTCTTTTGATAAGTTCATAGCTGTGTTTTTTCTTTATTTAGTTTGAGTCACTCAATGTGTCTATGACTAGTCTGTGCCGTCTATGACTTGTCATGTTTTAATTTTGCAAATTTCAAACACTTAGCCAGGTGTGCTGCTATTTTATCACGTGTTCCAAGGTGTGCTGTTGGCAAAAAAAGGTTGATAATCACTGCACTAAAGGCTACCATGGTGCCCATTCACATGCACAAAATTTTTGTTTCTTTATGCAATTGAAATAGAAATCGATAAGTAGGCTATTGCTTATGAAAATTACCTTATACTAAAGTGCATCAGATTATACATTGGCATGCACTAAATTTGGACGTCTTATGCAATTAAAGTATAAACAGATTTTTAAAGATGTACACGTTTGGCACGTCTTATGCAATTAAAGTATAAACAGATCTTTAAGGATATATATATGCATGTTTGGCAGTCTTCCCACTACGATGATCCAACACTTCTATAAATAGCTAATTTACTGAAGATATTGAACTATTATTACAGATCATGGTTTTGTTTTAGTCGAAGGTTGGATGGCCGAATGGTTAGCACGTGCGCGTTGTATCATAAGGTCTGTCATTGAGTCAACAGGGGTGGTTTCAATTCCCTGGTTGTACGTGACATGGAGTAGGGTCGCCTGTCTAACCTGGTGGGTGTTCTCCAACTGCTAAAGACTCCTAGGAGCAAGCAATTTATTAAATAAAATTGAACCATGTGTTAGTCCCGAATGTTAATCCGTTTGGTGAACAAGGGGTAACGTTAAACCCCGTCTCATTTCAATTTACTATGTTTGTCTAAAACGCATAAAGATGGTTGTGTGAAAAAAATAGAAACCAATGTAAACTTCAAATGGACATAACTGGAATTAGAAGTTATTGATTTCAACCCTTATTCTAACCATTATTTCATTAATTTGTCTGTCTAATGCTGTGGATTTTCTCCGGTTCATTTCCGGTTATTTGGTTGTTTTCCAAACATCTCTAGCATAACCTAATGAAAAATAACAGTCTTCCATACATCTCTGCATCCTCCAGATTGTTTAATCAATGTCTGAAGTCATAGGGTCAAAAGCTGCTTGCTTGACTCTTAGCGTTAACTCCCACTATGACTTGTCAAATTTTCTTATGTAGGCCATCGAAAGTATAAAAAAATGAAACGAAATATAGATGTGTATTTTACTCAGATTGTTAGATCTCGTACCTCTATTATTACCCATTTTAGTTTCGGATCGATAATATATATTTCTTACACAAACAAATATCAGTTATGTTTTGAGCAAACAACATCTCGAGAGGATGCAAATTGTTTTGGGAAGCCAACTCGTCGGAGCCAGTATGGATGATTGCTCGACTGTTTTGCTATTATTAGAAATGATTAAAATGAGCTCTGAAACGTAATGAATTACATGCTGTATATTTGACGGAGATCCTAGTCTAGGTTTTATACGTTATTAAAGAGGCATTATGGGAGATTAGATAAAGAGTTGACAGTTCTCGCTATAATAGTTAAAAAATAGAATATGCTGAAAATTACAGTCAAATTGCTCAACTCTGAAGTTAAGGCTAGTCTCGACCATCATTACTATAAGTCTCAGTTATCCATTTTTCAAAAAATGTATTCCAATCCACTAAATATCGCGGGCTTGCGATGGCATCAAGAGTTGATTATGGTCTTGGTAAGTTAATTGATCACTAATTAAAAATTTCGGAGGCCCTAAGATGCAGGATAAGAATAAATTGCAGCAGTAGGATATGAAAAAAATAGCCACACCTGGCAGTCCTGGTGAGCTTTGGGGACATTTTTCAAATGTGCCACAACCTGCCCTGTGAAAGACTATACATTGTCAGTTGCATGCTCTCCGTTGTACAACACTGACAAGGAAAGGAGGAACCACGGTGGAAAATCCTGTCGAACATTCTAGATCAACGCAGGTATCGAACACGGGACCTCAAGGTCAACAAGCCATGGTCTCATTCACTGATCACCATGACAACCTATTAAAGCAGGAAGTATTAAAGACAGATGAAGAAGAACAGGACAATATGTCATCCATGTTGTTTAGTTTCCATTGAGAATTGTAAAATGAATGTGATATAGTGATGGTATCCATTTATAATGGAGGAGGGAAGAAAACATGTTTTTGTTTTTGTATGAAGATTGTGTGTGTTATATCCAGGTGTGGATTGTGTTCAATCATTTTAATACCTGACATGTTGTGTTCAATCATGAAATATATGAAACAATAAAACATATGTTCTCCATCTAATACTTATGGCCTGACAAGGACAGCTGTCTAGTCATTCGGATGGGACAAAAAACCGAGGTCCTGTGTACACATTGGCGTGCACGTAAAAGATCCCTTGGCAGTTGGAATTTGATATAAGAGTAGACCGTAGCGCCGCTGCCCGGGCAACATTTACCCTATAGCACACTGTATGGTGCATGCCCATCTTCCATTAACCCAGGTTAGGTGCAGAAGAGTAGGACGTTAAACCCCATTTCATTTCATTTATAATACTTATATCATTTCCCCCTGAAACATAAAGTACGAATGAGAAAAAGGGATGGAGGGCTAGAGAGAGGGGGATGGAGAGAGAGAGAGAGATACCCAGTTGTAGGTGTCAAGAACTAGGGTCGTCTGTCCAACCACAAGGGTTTTCTCCTTGTTCTTCGGTTTTTCCAGGTTCTGCGGTTTCCTCCCTAATGTGAGCGAGAGCGATTCCTCGGTTGTATGTGACCAGGACTAGGATTGCCTGTCTGTCCTTGTGGGTTTTCTCCTAGTTATCCAGTCTCGTTTATCCAGTCTCGTCCCATTGCTTACATCCACCCGATACAAACCAGGTAATTTCGGGACCAACGCATGGTTCAATTTTATTTCAATAATTCACTTGCGCGTAGGGTTCTTTAGCAGTGGGAGGAAACGTGAGAACCCAGAGAAAACCCACGAGGTTTGATAGGTGACCCTGCTCTTTGTCTCATACAACCAGGGAATCTAAACTAGGCCTACACAATTTGACTGAATGACACACTTTAAAAACAAGAGAATGGATGGTGTACAATGTCATGTATTTATGTATTCATTAGATGAAATAGTTTAGGAATATAAAAATAATTAACATAATATAAATACATAACTTTAAGAATATGAAATAAACTCATAATTCCATCTTAAAACTTTGGTCTATCGGAAACACCCACAAGTGTTGGTGTGAAATCTCATTTATTATTTAAAATGACATGAAAACATGACATGAGAATGCAAACAATATCCAAATTTAAGTTAAAATTTTCTGAATTATTTTAGGATCTCACTTTAACTATGTACAACTTATCAAGGCTTTCACATAATATCTTGCATATTTCAGCCCTTATTTCGATAGTCACGAATACCAAGTCTTGCGCTTTCAAGCTAAAATGTCCACCTGTGATAATCGACTGGCAAGTTCAAGGTTCTCTCAATGTCAAGGTTTCCGTGGAGGTTGCGATGTTACAACCTCTGATTGGACGCTACTAGAAACATCAACGTTTATTGATTAATCAATGTCCGATGTCATAAGGTCAAAAGCCCCTTGTATGACCACAGACCCAACTTCCCAGTAAAACTTGTCAGATCTTCATGTAGTGTAGGCTAGGGCTGCAACGATTCACAACTACCTCGATTCGCTTCGATTATCGATTTTAACCATTCGATTCGATTATTTTCGATTCGATTATCAGCTACAATAACCAGTAATTTTTCCTGTATATAATTCGCGAAAGTACGTCGTCTGCCATAATTTTACCTTCCAGTGTTTGCTTGACTACGGGTAATAATCGCTAAACACGAAAATATCCGAAGATAATGACCGGAATTATCATCGTTTAGAATTTATTTAACGATTACCGAAGCTATTGACCTAAATTAACATCAAATGAACATTCGATACGTCACCAATTTTAAATAAATTAACTTTCGTCAGTGTACGGAAATTGTTTTAAAGGGAGGTCACGCTGTTTTAGTTATGTTTTCGAGTGACATTCGTGTTTTGTTAAAGCCCCAATAACACTCTTGTTGTAATTGAATAATATGTCCCAATCTTTATTCTGGTCAACAAATTGTATTATTTTATAATATTCAAATAAATTGATTATACAAATTTCATCGTAACACACCTAATTTAAAAAATTGGAAAAATTCAACTACATGATTTGAAAGGTTAACATAAACCTTTTCAAATGTGACTTGGATTTTAAAATATTTTCGAACCCTCTGGACAAGTAAAATATGATGTAATGGATAATTTACACAACAGGTAGGACACATAAACATCTGGTACTTAGAATAAGACTATTATTTATTTTCTAGAGCTGCCAAGCCAGCAAGAGTGTTATTGTCCCTTTAAATAACGTAAATTAAAAGTTACGTAAAAGCAAAGTTTTTTTTAAATTTTAAGTGGACTTAATTGCTACAGGTCTTTCTTTTTTTTTCATATGGTAAGGTGTACGTTGTTTTTATTTGAAATTTAATTTGCAATTGAACCGAATCGAAATTTGAACGTTGTAGATCGTGGATCGAACGGAGACGGCTAGTGTCGGTTATTGGTGCACCGAACTGAATCGTTGCAGCTCTAGTGTAGGCCATTGAAAGTATGAGAAATACAAAACAAAATATAGATCTGTATTTTAATCAGATTGTAATTTAAGTTAATCAGTCAAATTTGTTTATTTTGTGCTTTTCAGATGAACTTAATTACGCGTATTTTCTTTAGTTCGGCTACCAATCAACCCTTCATGCTATCCATTACTGCCAAACTATGGTCTTTTGTTTCTGAAAATAATTCCGAGGATAGCCTATTAGACTATCAATTACAAAGTTCCTGATTGATTTCTCTGGTAGAAACAAAGTCTAATGATATAGCAAGCTCGCAGATCAATTGATGGTTTCCGGTTAGCTTAAATGTTTACGAAAATTTTACAAGAAAATATTTGTCTTAATAGGAATCCATAGTTATTTTTATTTTGGTTTGCTTGTTTTTCTATGTTTGGTCATGCAAAGACATCTTCCATCTATTTCTGGATGATGCTGTCTTGTAGACTTATTGTTCTTTAATGTTTTGTTGTCAAACATTGATAATGAATTGTTTTGTTAAAAAATTTAATGCTAATTTTTTTTTTGAAATTGAAATGATGAATTTTTTGCCAGGAGAGCCTACTCCTCGACAAATTTCAGCTGTCAAGGGTTCTTTTATGAAGAGGCCATTGTGTACATAGGTGGAATGGTTTAATTTTTTGTCCCATCTGAGTAGCTAGACACACTTTTGTTATCAGCCCTTCTGGTGCCACATCTAACAAGTTAGAATCAGGCTTGAAAAATAGTGAGGGTCCTCTCTGCCCATAATAATAATATTCTCTTTATAAAGAGGGGGGGGGGTCACAGTGGTTCAGTGGATAATGCTGGCTCGCTAGCCTGGAGGTCAGATGTTCCATCCCTGTATTGGCCGAGAAAGTTCATCCAGATTTTCCGCCGTGATTTCCCGTTGTCAGTGATGCAGGGCAAAGGGCCTGACAAGGACAGCTGTCTAGTCGTTCGCATGGGACGAAAAACTGAGGCCCCATGTACACATTGCCGTGCACGTAAATGATCCCTTTACAGTTGGAATTCTATACAGGTCGTAGTGCCGCTGCCTGGGCAAAATTTCCCTCATAGCACACTGTATGGCGTATGTCAGTTCGGAGCAGAACAAAAGGACATTTAACCCTATTTCACTTCATTGACACTATGTATGAATTTAAACCTGGGACCGTCTGGTCTAAAAGGTATAATGTTGGGGCACCGCACTATGTATAAATTAGGACCTTCCATCCTAGTGGCAAATTCCCCATGGGTTGAGCACTGAAGGTGCCTATGTTTGTAAGTGCTTTTACGTGATCAGTTTGGTTTTTAAATTCATGAAGGAAATCTTAATTTTTTAAGTATCTATTAACCATTTTGCACCTTTAGATTATAATATCATACAGTTAATGAGTCACTTGAGTAAAGATTTACTGAATTAGGACGTGGTTGATAGTGGCCAATCCTTCAGATGTTTAAATTTAAACTTCTGTATCCTGTTAATTAATTCTACAGACATTTTTACACGTCTCGGCGTCAAAGATATAATTAAAGAAATAGTTAATCTGAAATCCATCTTCCTTAAATTCCTCGTCTCGTATTCATGAAAATATGTAAGATTTAGATAAAGAGATGATCATTCTTGCTATATGGATAATGTAGAATGAAAATACTGAAAATTTAATTCAAATTACATTACTCTGAGGGGGGTTGGGATGGCCTTGTGGTCCAGAGTGCCGTGCTTCGACCTCTAGATGGCCGGTCACCTCTGGCTTGTGGCTGTGGTTTCGATCCCTGGTGTGATCGTATGTGGCATGGATCGTATGGGTTTCCTCCGGGCACTCTGGTTTCCTCCCACTACTAAAGACCCCTACGCGCAAGAAAATTATTGAAATAAAATTAAACCATATGTTAGTCCCGAAATGACCTAGTTTGTGTAGAGTGGACGTTAAACCCGATTTCTCTCTCTCTCACTTTACTCTGAGCCAAGTTATCACTGTTTGTAGTTTTGACAAGATGTGTTCATTGTGGTAACCAGGGACCTCTTGTTTCCTTACACAGCTAAAGACCCTTACATGCAAGCAGATTATTAAACCATATGTTAGTCCAAAAATGACCTCATGTCAAGTGGATGTTAAACCCCATTTCAATCAATCTATCCTCTCCTATTTTTTTTATCTCTGATGAGTTTAAAAACCTGTTCTTGTTATTGGATGCCAGTGAATTATAGGATAAATGATCAGTTTTACTGGTATTTAAACGAGAATTACCCAGGAGATTTCCTGTAATAATAAGAATTAATCGTGCGTGAATTCTCTCGTTCAACCGAACAATCAGTAATTAATTATAAAGAGTAATACAGGGTAAATCCTGCAAGTGCCAGTCAGTGGTGGAGTACTAAAGCATTTTGAATAAATAGATGGCAGCCTTTCTTCCTGGATCTGGGGGGTTGGATGGCCGAATGGTTAGCATGTGCGTGAAAAACCATAAAGCCTGTCATTGAGTCAACTGACGTGGTTTTGAATCCCTGGTAGTACGTGACAAGGAGAAAGATCGCCAGCCCAACCTAGTGTGTTTTCTCCGGGTCCTCCGGTTTCTTCCCACTGCTAACGACCAAAATGCGTAAACCATAATTAAATCATATGTTAGTCCCGAAATGACTTAGTTTGTGTCGAGTGGATGTTAAACACCATTTCTCTCTCTCTCTCTCTCTGGATCTGCCATTGTATAGTAAGTGCAGGAGGTCCGCACTACACGCAAAACAAAAATCTGCAACTTAAACCTGTGGAAAAGACAGAATGAAGACATTGCAAAAAATAAACAAATATCTAATCAAGAGAATGGATCCATTGTATAGTAAGTCTACAAGATATACCTGCGGACAAGACAGAATGTAGACATTGCAAAAAATAAACAAATATCAAATCAAGTGAATGGATCCAGGGGGTGCACAGAGATCCATCTAATTCATACTTGGAGAAGGGATCTCTGCCCTAAATGACCACCATATCCAAAAATTAGTATACTGTTTTGTAATTCGTATCATATCTGTTATACTCACAAAGACTAATTAAAACTTTTCAATTTTATTAAATGGAAGAAGAGTAAATACTTAAAAAAATTATCGAAATATACTTAGTTTTTTCGACTAAAATTGTCAATTTAGGAATTAAAATGATCCTTATAAGACATATAGATGTGGATTTCACTAAAAATAAAGACACTTCTATGGATATACTACTTCTGAATTTAGAAGAAGTATATCCATATAAGTGGGGTTTTTTTTAGGAATTAAAATGTCGGTCAACTAGCTTAGTGTCTGTTCTGAAGCAGAGCTAACTGTAGACTGACAGCCTGAGTTTAGTATGATTACATATCTGATAAGGGGAAACATGCCAAAAATCCTGAGGAACTAACTCCGCCAACACCGGATTTGATCCTAAGGCCTCAGAAATATCTCAACACCTATAATAGCTTTATCAATAGCGGTATGATTTCTAACAAAGACAAATTGTCATTCCCTTAACGCATGAAATCTAATGAAATTGACAATTTTTATTTGGACCCAATCCGTCTTAATATATTTGTACTTATTGCCCCAACCCCCAATCCCTAATTTGGACCCTTAGGTGGTTGAATTTACCCTGAAAAAATACATACGCGGAGGTTTCATTGCTCAATCCCCAGTGTTATTTTGATTGCCAAAAACCATGAAAATCAGATTAAGAGTGACCCTGACCCTGACCCTGACCCTGACCCGGATACAATGCTCGGGATCTATTTATAACTAAGTACATGTAGTTAATCTCATTAATCTAATCCTGACGCTGCACTAGGTTAATCTTTTAATACATCTGGCATTGTGACCTAGCGGCAAAGGTCTGGGTTACCTTGGTCTGAATTGTGAATTGTGTAACGTTTTGGCATAAATAAATTGACTTGGTATTATAGATTTAGTGAACAGCTAGGACAAAGTAAAAAAAAAAAAAAAAAAAGAGAGTCATTATCAATGAAATGATTTCCCCTTATTAGTGGTTCAGGATAAAGAAAAAAAGTATCTAGTTCTTAGGATGATATGAAAGACATTCTTGCGCATTTGAAAGAGGCAGAGAGAGAGACATGGAGTTTAACAGCCACTCGACACAAACTAGGTCATATCGGGACTAACATGGTCCAATTTTATTTCAGTAATTCGCTTTGACATAGGGAACTTCAGCACTGAGAGGAAACAGCAGAACCCTGAGGAAAGGCACGAGTTTGGGCCAAGTGACCCTGCTCTTTGTCACGTATAAGTGCTGAATATAAACCATGTCACCTCAATGACACAACGCGCACTCATTATCCATACGTACACAAACACTCTTAAATTGTTTTGATCCTTATTTTGATCCACATCAGTATCCTGATAAAAAAAACATTTTTATTTCTTCAACATTAGCAAGACTAGAAATATCAATTTTTCATTTATCGTGTTGTTTTCTTGGTAAATATTGACCTGGTTATGAATCGTGATTGAGTGGTACTGGAGCACTTGAATCGCAGTACGTATGGTGATTCCTGTGGTGGTAACAGAGTAGAAACATATAAAAACTTCTTGTATATAAAAATATCACTTGTAAAAGAAATAAAAATCCCCTTTTTACAGTCTTATTTAAACGTTCAAGATTAAGCCATCAAGCTGAAAAAACAATATTTTTTCTGATAAGTTCAGCCCGTCCTGTTGATTTATAGAAAATAATTTGATGAGATTAGTGAGGATTAACTCAGTAATCTGTAATCAATAAGCTGAACTAATCCCCCATAAATTACCAATAATACCTGTAGTTCAATATTGACCCCCACTTAAAATACCTATTGACTGAGCCAGGTAAACACATGTCAACTAGTTTCTCCTCTATACAGGTAATTTGATTACAATAGTTTACAGGTGTGTTTTACTCACTGACCAGGTGATCACCTCATTCAGGTATATTATTGTTACAGGTAGGTGATATACCATGACCAGAGAATAGTCTGTACACAGGTGATGTCTGTCTGTGGTAAATTGTCTTGTTTTAGAGTATTTCCCACACGGGGACTTTGGATGGCCGAATTGTTAGCATGTGCACACAATATCATAAAGCCTGTCATTGAGTCAACTGGCGTGGTTTCGAATCCCCGGTTGTACATGACAAGGAGTAGGGTCGCCTCGTGGATTTTCTCTGGGTCCTCCGGTTTCCTCCCACTGTGAAAGAACCTATGCACAAGCGAATTATTGAAATAAAATTAAACCATATGTTAGTCCCAAAATGACTTGCATGTAGTTTGTGTCGAGTGGACGTTAAACCCCATTTCTCTCTCTCTTCCCACAGGAGCGAGTATCAGTTTCTCCTATATCTTGTTTGTGGAAACTAGACGTTAAAAGACCAGACTGTTTGCTCTAATGGATTTATGCACCTTATCTACAGACATGTAGCTAAGTGGGTAAGACACTTGCTCGCTAGCCTGGAGCATTGGACGAGAAAATCCACCGGTACATGTCAGTGTTGCAGGACATGATGAAGACAGCTGTCTAGTAGTTCGGATGGCATGAAAAACCGAGGTCCCGTGTATACATTGCCGTGTACATAAAAGATCCCTTGGTTTTATCCAGAATCATATATTACACTTGGGTCATGAAAACTGATTTGTTTAAGTTGATTGAAAACGTATCAGAAATATTAAGTTAGTTGCTCGGCCCTTACATAGGGGATTTTAAGGGATTTTAACACAAAATTAAACAGTTTTATTCTCCAACATATTATTGGGATTGGCCCTTTAACCAAAAGATGCTGCCCTGAACAGCATAATTAATGAAATACCTAATTAAAACATAAACCCAGTAACATTTGTCACGACTGACATACTATAAATAATTATGCTGAAGGTGTTCGGGTGTATTCACTGTTCAATATATCGAACTGCTATTCCCTTTTATTCAATATATTATTATACATCATTAGAGGGATTGTATTGATTTTAGCTAATCGACTGGGGTTAGGCCAATACTCTTAACACCGAACTGTGATCATATCAATTATTTATCATAGGCACACAAATCAACAACTTTTTATTTTACGATTGAATTGAAATTGATCATTACTCAAGATGTCTTTATTAATACGACTATTTCGAACTGAATGAGACTGACTCCCAATAAAAGCTTTCATTATGAATATTATCAATATTTTAATTGTACGATATTGTGTTAATGAAGAAAAGCTTTTTGAAAGTTTAATTCAAGGCGAGTAGAGGAGTCTGAATTATCGCTTAATGATGTTTGTTCCTGGGAAAAAGAGGAACAATGGTTGGTAAGGCTTTTATCTATATAAATAAAACCAAAGGTCTTGGTGCGTGTGTATGTATGTATGTATGTTCTGCCATCACACATCATTGACACGCCTCACCTGCATGGGAGTCACGGTGGCTAAGTGGGTAAGGTGCTGGCTCGCTAGCCTGGAGGTCAGGCGTTTGACTTGTCAGTTATACAGGATGGAGGGCCTGACAAGGACAGCTGTCTGGTCGTGTGGATGGGACGAAAAACCGAGGTCACATGTACATATTGGCATGCACGTAAAAGATCCCTTGTCAGTTGGAATTCGATATAAGAGTAGGCCGTACGTAGTGCCGCTGTCAGGGCAAAATTTCCCTCATAGCACACTGTATGGCGTATGCCTGTCTTCATTAGCCCAGTCGAAGCAGAACAGTAGGACGTTAAACCCTATTTCATTTCATTTGCCCCTTCCGTTCATAAAATTCATGTATCTATTATTAGAATAATAAATGTCCATTTCCATTCCGCTCAAACTCCACGGAAATATGTGCTCATCCATGTGATGTATGTCCTTAAGATTGTTTTGTCAACGTACGATTCTGTCCCGTCTAAATAAAGAAATGACAGGAGTAACGAGACCGATGATAATTACAGCGCTTGTTTCCGATTATATGTAGTAATAATGATGACTGGAAGTAAGAAATAGTCTTTTATCTCCAGGCACTAGACGGAATTAGCATGTTTTCATGCCTCACGCCTGCGTATAGCTATAGTTTTTGCTGAACAAACCTTTAATTAAATCTTAATTAGGTACCAATACACGTAAACAACATTGAAGACCTAATTAGAACCTAGTAGATATGTAAAAACATACAGATAGAAAAACACCCAGTGATAATTTTTTTGGATACAAAGACTGCGTATAGCTATAGTTTTTGCTGAACAAACCTTTAATTAAATCTTAATTAGGTACCAATACACGTAAACAACATTGAAGACCTAATTAGAACCTAGTAGATATGTAAAAACATACAGATAGAAAAACAGCCAGTGATAATTTTTTTGGATACATAGACTTCCCACATGTTCTGATCAGTGACGTAACCCAGTGCCGAATTAAAGGTTTTAGAGCCCCTAAACTCAGGAAAAATTATTCATTGATATACCTTAAAACAGTGGTTCTCAACCTTTATTTTGCCAACGGCACACCTTGGAACACATGAAAAAATAGCGGCACACATGGCTAAATATTTGAATTTTATAAAATAAAAACATGGCAAGTCATAGATGGCATACAACCCTAGACACAGACTAATCATAGACACATCGAATGATTCAAACTAAATAAAGAAAAAAAACTGCTATGAACTTACCGGTAGACACCAGTGAATACTCAATTAGGATCATGTTGTGGTTTTTTGCATTGGAGGGGGGGAATAACCTAATTTATTCTATCAACAACGGATAAAATTTGATGGATATTTTGACACATGTCATTTAGTTTTATTACTACGTGAGATTTGACTCTATAGGTACAATATGGTCTTTTATGATCAAAGCTCAATATTTTGATTTGAAATTTCAGACACGATAGTCTAGATTGTCAAGTTCTTGAATTCACTTTTATTAAAGATACATTATGGGAGATAAGATAAAGAGATGGCAATTCTCACTATAATAGTTAAAACCTAGATAGTGTAAAGGTAATTTGCTGAAAATTTCAGTCAAATTGATCCACTATGAGCCGAGAACGAAGCGAGTGAAATATTCGCATAGCCTCGGTCATCATTACTAAAATCATGAATATAAACAGCACAGTCTCAATTATCCACTTGTTAGATTTAATTATCAATGACCGTTTAGCGGCATATAGGAATTTAATCCAGTGAACATCGAAGGCTAGTCTTGACATCGAGAGTTTATTATGGTCTGGATAATTTAATTAATGTCTAATTGATTATTTAGATAACATTTCAGGCCTAAAGAAAGACTTGTAATAGGCAGATTTAGCTCTTGCATAATGCAGGTTTAACAGAGAGTTGACGTGGCCGAATGGTTCATGCGGGTATTTTCAATCATAAGGTCTGGGTCAAGTGACATGATTTTTCTCCAGGTCGTCCAGTTTGCTTCGACTTCTATAGAGAGAGAGAGAAATGGGGTTTAACGTCCACTCGACACAAACTAGGTCATTTCGGGACTAACATGGTTTAATTTTATTTCAATAATTCGCTTGCAGTGGGAGGAAACCGGAGTGCCGGAAAGGAAACCCACAAGGTTGAGAAGGCGCCCCTATCTCCATGCCACATACGCTCACACCAGGGATCGAAACCACAGCCACAAGCCAGAGGTGACCAGCTAGCTAGAGGTCGAAGCGCGGCACTCTAGACCACTAGGCCATCCCCCCCCCCATTTCTATAGACCCCTAAGCGCAAGCAAATGATTGAAAAAAATTGAACCGTGTGTTAGTCCTGAAATTACCTAGTTTGTGTCTACTGGTTTCGATATTCCGGTTTTACGTGACAAGGAGTAGGGTTCTGTCTAACCTCGTAGGTGTTCTATGTGTCCTCCAGTGACCTCCTACTGCGAATTATTGAAATAAAATTGAACCATATAGTAATCTCGAAATAACCTAGTTTGTGTCTAGTGAACATTAATCTCTCTCTCTCTCTATCTCTCTCTCTCTATCTCTCTCTCATACCAACTTATTGGAGGGAATGTCCCTTTAAATGATTTATTAATAATGTTTACCTAGAATTTGTTTTCTATTTCTGCCCTTGATAAGAGACTCATGATTGACTTCTTCATGTCAATGTACACATTCACAGTGAAAGTAACAGGACAAATTTGTTGAATTTATAAACTAAAACATCAAAAAAAAAAAGTGAGAAATTGGGCCCTGAGTTCTCAGACTTCAGTTAAAAATTTACTAAAAATTGTTTGCTTTATAAAACATTTGCTGTATCAAATATATCAAACCAATTTCTCATGAACAGTGATTAGAAGTCGAGTAAATTCTTAAGTCTGAGAATGTTTTGTGAACTCCGGGCCTGGTCTTTGTGGATATATCTTTTGTCATATTTTAATGACTCCAATTCATTTATTTATTTTTTATTGTTTGTTTAATACAAAGTCTTTTTGTATTATTGCTTACTGTAATATCTTTAGATTTGAAATACTTGAAATAACGACGTATGCCTTTAATTATAATGATTGCTATCGTTATTATGAATGAAAATTCTAATTATATCTCTAGAAACAAAATCATTAATAATTAGCTTTTTCAAGAATAATATTGTTAATTAACGAGATTGAGTGAAGGATTGCGGACAGATAGAATTTAAAGATTTTATGACAGTTATTTAAGTATCGAGATTATATATATCAGACTTAAAACCTCGGCCACAGTTCTTTCATGGATTACTCATTGATTGAAAATATCAATACTTTTACGTCCAGACACGTCGTTCGTTCGCTTGCCACAAATAGGCTACTGTTGCAGATTTCTTACCGGTAGCGTCTTGAAGCCTCTATTCCAAATATAGAATCTATGGTCTCTTCGTGTGTGAACTTGGAAGCTAGTGTTGTAACAAAGTCGACCATCTGTTGTGAAATTGAATGATATTCTTTAACAAGTGGTAATCTACGGTTTGTGTTTTTGACGTGGGGGAAAAAAGGATTTTCTGTGGATTTAAATGTAAAGTTGGGGAAAGTGATGAAGAAATCTTCCAACTGATTAGTGACGTATTATGTAAGTGAATTATCTTGTAGGAAGTAAAAGACGTATATAGGAAGCGATTCTATTTAATAATTCTCCCTAGTCTTATTCGAGCTCAATATCTATTTTCTGCTAATGGTTTGAGTTTAACCTGTTAATTCCGTGGTTCGGGTTATTTCAGCTGTTAGAGAGGAGAGGCTTGTTCAATTTGAGATACAGCACGTCTTGTAGATAAACTTTTATCTATGTGTCCTATTCATTTAAATAACAAGCTAGCGAGTATCCATCTTTGCTGGACTTGTTTTCTATCCGTGTGATTTTCTTGCTCAGCTATGTTTATGCGGAGGTTTGATTGGGTTGTTTGCCCGTCAACCCATTTAAAGATGCATGACAGCTAAATTTGCATATTGCAGATTGTTTTTCCAGCTTCAAATTTTAGATAAAATATAACGAAATTGGCTTTAATGTCCTACTTTTCTGAACATATACTGGCTTAATGAAGACAGGCATACGGCATAAAGTGTGCTGTGAGTGAAATTTTGCCCGGGCGGCGGCACTATGGCCAACTCTTAGATCGAATTCTAACTGCCAGGGGATTTTTTACGTGCACACCAATGTATGCACAAGACCTTGGTTTTTTCCATCCCATCCAAAAGATTAGACAGCTTTCCTTGTCAGGTCTTCCGTCCTGCACCTAATCCTGATGGACTTTCTCGGCCAATGCAGGGATCGAACACGCAACTTCCAGGCTAGTGAGCTAGCATCTCACCCACTAGGCCACTTTAATTTGGCACCCAAATGTTACATTAGTTTTTATTAAGGTATTTATTCACATGACAAGCTTATAATCAACTCTCTAGACCATCGGATGGCTTCGCGGGCTTAGGTATTGAATGGATTAGACCACCTTCTCCGTTTAATAATTTGGCAAACAAATGGATAATCAAGACTTTGTCTATTATCGTTGCAATGGTTCTTGACGGTCAAGACTATCCTTTCAAAACTTCAAACAGATACAACTTTGCTCAGCATATTGTAATTTGACTGAAATTTTCAATATATTCATTTCACATTATCTACTTTTGAACTAGTATAGTAATAACGACCAGCTCTTTATCTAAATCTTACATAATGTATATTTATTATCATGTTCATGATTCTTCAAGAATTTCTGTTAAGTTGACAATCACACAAATTTCAAACTGTATGTTATTGAAATAGAGGGTTGGATGGCCGAATGGTTAGCATGTGAGTGTTGTATCATAAGGTCGGTCATTGAGTTAACTGACGGGGTTTTGATTTCACGGTTGTACGTGACAGGGAATAAGGGTCCCCTCTCCAACCTTGTGGGTTTTCTCTAAGCCCTCTGGTTTCTTCCCACTGCTAAAGATCCCTACGTGCAAGGGAATTATTGAAATAAAGTTAAACCATGTGTTAGTCCCAAAATGACGTACTTTGTGTTGAGTGGACATTAAACCCCATTCTCTCTCTCTCTCTCTCTTTCTCTCTGCTACAAAGCCGGATAATGGACCACATGTAAATGTTTGTACATTTCACGGCTGAAGTAAAAAAAAAAAAAAAACCCAATGAAATCAGGTACACAATCAAACATGCCGTCAAAGAACAAACTATGGACAACCTCAACACACAAAAATAAAGTTGGCTTATTTTAATTTTGTAGTTTCAATTGTAAGGTATATTATCGCGTCATATACCTGGGTTCTGTTTGGCTAGGCACATGCAAAACGACCTACTTGCATATCGATTTTATGTAATTGGAAATAAGCCTTTGATCAAACTGAAGACAGAAAACATCAGAGTGTTCGCCTGGTATTAAACCTCTTTGATTTGTCACTAGTAATCTATACATCTGATCTGATCGTCGTACAAGATGTTGCTCCAGCTACCTTCTGACATTTTGATTAACGACGAGAAGTTATTGGAAACTAATGTCCATTTGTAATTCCAGATTAAATTGTCAATAATGTTAGTCCGCGGGTTTCTTTTGTTTGATATAAATTGTCATGTTGATACGTTAGTTTAATACATTTGTAATAAGAGCATGATGAGCTCGAGAGTTTCTCTAAGACATTTTTTTTTGTCTCCTGCCGTTCTATGAGATATGAAATGAGATGGAGTTTAACGTCCTACTGTTCTGCTCCGACTCGGGTAATGAAGACAGGCATTTGCCATGAAATCATGTTCCTTAAGCAACCTTCACGAGTTATACAACATCTCTCCGTTGCTTGAATACTCAGCAATTCCCTGAACTTTGCGCTAGTTGTTTTTACAAGTGACTAATTAGCATTGTCCAATCAGAGTTCGTGGCACCAAACACACTATAAACAAACAGGGTTTTTTAAATTGAGAAACTCGTTGGAAAACAGCAACCGTGACATTGATCGATCTTTGAACTTTGCAACTCGATTGTCACATGTAGGCATTTTAGCTATAAAGCACAAGACTTGGTATTCACGACGACTGATGAATCTGATAGGTTCCCAAGCTGGGCTTGTGACAATCGAACTTAGTCACGAAATATACAGGGTATTACGTGAAGGGCTTGATAAGATGTATGTAGTTAGGGCGATATCAAGCCTTCTATTGAAGATGCCATGAAGTGTGCAATCAGACGCTACGGCCTACTCTTATATCGAATTCCAACTGCCAAGGGTTCTTTCACAGCCCTTCACGTTTATGAAATTGTGCGGGAGCCATAAAATGCTCCTGATACCTCCAATGTATGCAGTTTAAAAGTAAACAAAAACTGAAAGTAGTTTATTGATCTCAATATTTAGGAGAGCAATTTAGCTAATTTGCAGGAGTCTTTAATGACTCCTGCAAAGGAAAAGCGACTTGAGTTGAGAGGAGCAGGAGTAAAAGCTCACCTTAAACATGAAGGACTGCTTTTACATGCATGCCACGGTATACACAGGACCTTGAATGTTAGTCTCATCCAAATGACCATGCGTTGTCCCTTACCAGGCCCTCTGGATGAACTTTCTCGGCCAACATAGGGATGAAACACAAGACCTCAAGGTTAATAAGTCAACTTCTTCGTCACTAAGTAAGCATGGGTCCCTGTTAAGCAAAAAGAGCAGGGACTATGTTTGATGCTCCGTCTTGTCTCTCGGGGTTGGTGACCGAACAATTTAACTGGTGTGCTTCAGATCATTAATACCCTTACGCGCCGCGTCTGTCCAACCTCATGGATTTTCTCTGGGTCCTCTAGTTTTCTCTAACTGCTAAAGACCCCTAAACGAAATATTGAAATAAAATGGCCCATTTGTTTGCCACACAATGACCTTGTTTGTGTTTAGTGGAAGTTAAGCCCCTGCTATCTTTATTTCTCTGTCTCTCTTCCCTCTCTCTCTCCCCTCTCTCTCTTTCTCCCTCTCCTCTCTCTCCTCTCCTCACCTCTCTCCTCTCTCTCTCTCTCTCCCTCTCTCTTTCTCTCTCTCTCACCTTTTTGTTCTAAAGAGAAAATAATTAATTACCTGCCATATACCGACCTATATCCTGAAATATATAATGATTCATGACCCGACTGGTATAATTACCAATTATATGGAATTCTTATCATGCTATAGAATTATTACTATTATAGAACATCTGATTGCTGCTGATTGAGGTTGAATTTTCAAAGTTGCTTATTAGGTGACTGTCTTCACTGAGTTTAGTGATGCACATTTTCAAAAAGTTTTTAAACATCTAAATGAATTTAAACTTTTTTATAAACATTTTTAATTGTTTTTAATATTGATAATATTAGTAGAAATATGTCAAATTTTGCCCCAAAACAACAATTTCCAGTTATACTTCTGGAAATACTTATACAGTCAATTTCTGCATGGATTGATAATATTAGTGAGATTTGTTATACTATAGATTTAAATATTATTCAAAAAAATGTTGAGTAAAATAGATGACAATGATTGTTGGACTTTGTTATGGCCATGCTTCGATGAGCCATGGCATTTTGTGTCCCTTTCCCATACACCAAAAATGGATTAAAGACTCATTCAAAAATAGGTACAATATAGGAGCAACCAGGAGTCCCTGTCTTGTCCAAGACTATTTCCCTTGGTTTTCCAGCCTGGTTTCCCCTTGTCAGTTGATGCAATACAGAGGTTCTTGCAAGTAACAGTCTCAAGTCATTTGGATTGTAGGAAAAATGGTGGTTTAATGTCCTGCTGGTCTGCTACGACTGAGGTAATGAAGATTATCAAATTCCAACTGCTAAGGGATCTTTTACGTGTATGCCAATTAATATATGTACCATGTTTTTTTGTCTCATCTCAATGACTAGACAGCTATCATTGTTGGCCCTCCATCCTGCACCACTGAAAAGGGCAAAACCATGTCGGAAATTCCGGGGAAATAGTCTTAGACAAGACCAGGATAAACCCTGGTCAGTTGATCTCCTGGTTCCTTGCCAGGGCGTCCTACACACCAGAAAATCTCAAGGAACTTTCTGGGGCAACATTGATACCTAACTCAGGACCTCCAGTGCCATACGCACTGCACCGCAAGCACTGTGCCACACCGGAGCTAGATATAGAAATATTGAGACTAGTCTATCAACAGGTACAGTAGTACTGTATGTTATGAGATGTAAGTAAAGTAGGTATTATATATATAATATACCCCACTTTTTTTACCTCTCCTCCATTGACAGATCGAAAGAATGTTATTATTACATTTTTTTCTAATCATGTATAACTCGGAGTATCTAGTTTAAATTGTTTAACACATGTTACTCACTGAGTGACTTGGTGTTCATTCTTGAGTGTGCTAAACAATTTATTGTATCATGTTTTTAAGTGAATTTCCAGTGAAATCATTAGAAGCTCTAGTCATAAAAAGAAGTCTTAAAGCTGTATTGTTTGAAGGTGAAATAGTTCAAATATTTGACCCCTGAAAGTGAAAGAGGATATTTTTGTTGTATCTATCTTAGTTTATCATTTTATTTTGCTTTTAGTTAGTGAATTGAAGAACATTTTTACTTTGATATTATTGCATACATGCTTGTGATTGAAACTGCAGCAGACATTATGTTCCTGGGTGGGGGGTTGCCGAATGGTTAGTGTGTGCCCGCTGCATCATAAGGTCTGTCATTGAGTCCAATGGCATGGTTTCGATCCCAGCATTTGCTGATAAAGTTCATCCACATTTACTGGCGTGATTCCGTCTTGTCAGTGATGCAAAATAGAGGACAGCTGCCTAATCATTCGGATGGGACAAAAAACTGAGGTCCGTGTACACATTGGCTTGCATGTAAAAGATCCCTCGACAGTTGTAATTTGATATAAGATTAGGTGGTAGTGCCGCTGTCTGGGCAAAATTTCCGTAACAGTACACTGTATCTTCATTAGCCCAGTGTAGGTGCAGAACACATAAGAGAGAACGAGAGAAATGGGGTTTAACGTCCACTCGACACAAACTAGGTCATTTCGGGACTAACATATGGTTTAAATTTATTTCAATAATTCGCTTGCACGTAGGGGTCTTTAGCAGTGGGAGGAAACCGGAGGACCCAGAGGAAAACCACGAGGTTGGACAGGCGACCCTACCCCTTGTCACGTACAACCGGGGATTTGAAACCAAGCTAGTTGACTCAATGACAGTACGTACATGCTAACCATTCGGCCATCCAATCCCCCAGTTGGACGTTAACCCCATTTCATATTTTTTCCGGTATATTAACATCATGATTAATCGGATCAGTTGTTATATCTATTATTAAGATAATACTATTTTCATTAATTAATCAGTCAATCTTTCCGAGCATTGACCAGAAATATTAATTTTCATAGATTTTTACTTTGTTATGGATTAATTATTGTCAATCTGAAATCGTTGAGAGCTACGAGCGCACTCGATGATAAAACCCGATAATAATGAACCTAGATTATTAAAGATACACAGGTCTCTTTCCTTGCTTCTATTAGTTTACTTATTTAAAATTTATGGTGGTTTCCCGTTGTCAGTGATGCAGGATGGGGGGTCTGACAAGGACAGCTGTCTAGTTGTTCGGAGAGGATGAAAAACCAAGGTCTGTGTACACATTGGCATGAACATAAAAGATCCCTTGGCAGTTGGAATTCGATATAAGAGTTGGCTGTAGCACCACTGTCCATGTAAAATTTCCCTCAAAGCACACTGTATGGCGTATGCCTGTCTTCATTAGCCCAGTTTAGGAGCAAAACTGTAGGACGTTAAACCCATTTCATTTCATTTTGAACATTTATGACAAATGGGATTTAACGTCCTACTGTTCTGCCCCGACTGGCCTAATGGAAAATTCTAAGAACCTTTCTAAGCCAACACTAGGAACAAACATGGTTACTGAGCCAGTGTCTTACTCACTGAAACACTGTGGCTACCGGAACACCTGCTTTATGTTTTTGTTCAATGGTTTTCCAGATGACAAGACAGGCAGGTGCCTTACTGTTGCTACTGGAACATCTGCTATATATTCTGTTTCTAAGAGAGAGACAGAAATGGGGTTTAACGTCCACTCGACACAAACTAGGTCATTTCGGGACTAACATATGGTTGATTTTATTTCAATGATTTGCTTTCATGTAGGGATCTTTATCAGTGGGAGGAAACCAGAGTACCATGAGAAAACTCACAAGGCTGGGTTCTGTTTCGACACCCCGTCATTTGACTCAATAACAGGTAGCAGTGTTTACTTTTCTGTAGGTTGGTCAGGTCAGTTGGCCAAGCACGAGTTGAGTCATGGAATCAAGTGGCTAGGTTGCGACTTCCCACTTGTTGGTGACAAGAAATAAGGTCGCTTGTCCAACCTCGTGGATTTTCTCCAAGACCTTTGTTTTATTCCCACTGCTAAAGACCACTGAAACCGAATTATTGATATAAAATTGAACGATATGTTAATCTTCCCTCTTACCTTTTTCTATTAAAGAGAAGGTAATTAATTATCTGGCATAGACCTATATCCTGAAATATATAATGATTCATGACCCAACTCGTATAATTACTAATTATATGGAATTCTTAGCATGCTATAGAATTATTGCTATTATACAACATAACACTAAAAGAGAGAAAAAGGAGATGTGCAATTAATTTGGTGTTAAAAATAGAAAGTAAATAATTCTTATTAGGGTTTCACACTGCGTAGCTTGTGTGAAACACTATTGTTATTACTAAGATTATTATTAGGCTTTCACCATTTTTCAATGGTGAAAGACTATTGTTATTACTAAGATTATTCTTATTATTATTTTTTTTTTTATTGGGGGAAGCTAGATCTCAGAAACTATAAGAGATAGAGGTCTGAAGTTTGATTTTCCCTCAGAAAAATGGGTGGTGGTTACTCCTTAAAACTATTTCCAGATTTGTGCGCATAGCGGAAATGCGTGAAATCTTTAGCGTGCACAAAAATTGAAAATCGGCCATAATTCAGTTAATTCTCAATCGATTTTTCAGACATTTATATTTTTGAATAGCGGGAGACATTTCGGACTAGATAGCAGTTGAAAAACGTTGAATATAGAAACTTTGTCGCTCTCATTTTTTTGGTGAATACTGGAAAATTTTCAAAAAATTGCTAAAATGTTTATTTTTAGGAATTTAGAAATTCTAATTACACTTTTGGATAGCTGACGTCGATCCGATTCCAACAATATAAGTTGTGTTCTGAAATGTTAACTTTGATTTTTCACTTTTTTTCGCATTTTGGTCAAAAACGGTAAGGCTTATTTTTTTAAAACCACTTCAACGATTTTCCTGAAACTTTGGTAAGATGAACAGAGATGTCTGAATTGTTCCTTAAACTATAAATGAAAATCCTCTAATCACCGGAAGTGGTCAAGAAAGGTATCCCAACTTTGACAAAATTCAGAAAAATGGGTGCCTGTGCGACAAATAAGATGTATCGATTGGTTGTTTACCGAGTAGTTAATGCATTATATCGTTTGATAGCCACGTGAATTACCTACAAGATGGTACTATAGCGACAAGTTTCTATCAAAAAATAAAAAAGTTATCTGAGTTTGAAAAGTAAGGTATTTTGCTATTTCGGTCAACTTTAGACGCGTATTTCTCGAAAACGCCGCCTGCGATTTTTTTAAAACTTTCTCATTCGAGAGTCTTATAGGTGGTGTATTGTGTGAAACCATTGTACAATTTCTCTAAATGTCATGAGTAGTCGAAAAACGAGATTGAAAATCCAAAACGTCGTATTTTTACCATTTGGAGCATTTTTAGACGTCTTTTTCTCGAAAAGTCAACGTAATTTTTTTTTTGAACTTCTTCTACAGGGAGTTTTATCGGTAGTCTTAGGTATGAAACCATTGCGCAACAGTTAAAAATATAAGGAGTATGAGAACAAAGAGATCGAAAATTGAAAACGTCACCTTTCATTGTTAAGCGAAACATGCAGTAAGAGTTGATACAATCTGTACGTATTACATACGTTTAGAGCATATTCAAAAGCCTCCTTTTCTCTCACACTCACAGTGACGATATTTGAGCTAATAGCATTTCAACTTTGAGTGTTTACTTCAAAATTTGGGTTTAATGGCCCTGTAACAGAAATAGTTGATTGCTGTGTGTAATAATTATTCTTTGAATTAATATTGTTTCTTCTTTGTCACAATTATCTCATAACCGTAATCATCTCGACATAAATCGAAGACTCGGGCTGTTTATAAGCAAATCCAATATTTAAGAGTTTGCAGTTGTATCTTGCAGTAGTATCGTGCAGAAGTACGAATATTGCACCGGTCATAGAAAGTGTAATGTAGTTTGAGCATGGACTCTGTTTGTAATAAATGTCGAAATTTTGTATGTTGGTGACGTCAAATCTTTAACGTGCACGAAATCAGAAAATTGACGATATTTCATTGAATATTCAATCAATTTTTGAACCAGTTACATATTTGAGTCCATTTTGCCTATTTCTCAGCAACTATAAGAGATAGAGGTCTGAAGTTTGATTTTCTTTCGGGAAACTGGGCGGTAGTTAGTGCTCAAATGTAAAACGAAATTCGTGCGCATAGCGGAAATGCGTTAAATCTTTAACGTGCACGAAAATTGAAAATCGGCCATAATTTTGGTAATTGTCAACCGATTTCTCTGATATTTACATTTTTGGATAGCTTGGGACATTTCTAAGAAGATAGCAGTTCACAAACGTCAAATTTGGAAAGTCTGTCGCTTTCAATTTTTTGGTGAAAATTGGAAAATTTTCAAAAATTTCCAAAATTTTTATTTTTTGGAATTTTGAATTTCTGCTTATATTTTTGGATTCCTGACATCGATCCGATTCCAACAATATAAGTTTTGTTCCGAAATATTAACTTTGATTTTTCACTTTTTTTCGCATTTTGGTCAAATCGTAGAGTTCTTATTTTTTTAAAACGGCTCCAACGATTTTTCTGAAACTTCAGGAATATGAAGTCGAAGGACCAAACCAGTCCATGAACTATAAATGAAAATCCTCTAATCACCGGAAGTGGTCAAGAAAGGTATCCAAAGTTTGACACAATTCAGAAAAATGGGTGCCTGTGCGCCAAATAAGATGTATCGATTGGTTGTTTACCGAGTAGTTAAAGTATTATATCGTTTGATAGCCACGTGAATTATCTACAAGATGGTACGAAAGCGAGAAGTTTCTATCAAAAAATAAAAAAGTTATCTGAGTTTGAAAAGTAAGGTATTTTGCTATTTCGATCAACTTTAGACGCGTATTTCTCGAAAACGCCGCCTACGATTTTTTTAAAACTTTCTCATTCGAGAGTCTTATAGGTGGTGTATTGTGTGAAACCATTGTACAATTTCTCTAAATGTCATGAGTAGTCGAAAAACGAGATTGAAAATCCAAAACGTCGTATTTTTACCATTTGGAGCATTTTTAGACGTCTTTTTCTCGAAAAGTCAACGTAATTTTTTTTTAACTTCTTCTACAGAGAGTTTTATCGTTAGTCTTAGGTATGAAACCATTGCGCAACAGTTAGAAATATCAGGAGTATGGGAACAAAGGGATCGAAAATTGAAAACGTCACCTTTCATTGTTAAGCGAAACATGCAGTAAGAGTTGATACAATCAGTACGTATTACATACGTTTAGAGCATATTCAAAAGCCCCCTTTTCTCTCACAGTGACGATATTTGAGCTAAAAGCATTTCAACTTTGAGTGTTTACTTCTATTCAAAATATGGGTTTAATGGCCCTGTAACAGAAATAGTTGATTGCTGCCTGTAATAATTATTCTTTGAATTAATATTGTTTCTTCTTTGTCAAAATTACCTCATAACCGTAATCATCTCGACATAAATCGACGACTCGCGCTGTTTATAAGCAAATCCAATTTTCAATAGGTTGCTGTTGTATCTTGTAGTAGTATCGTGCAGAAGTACGAATATTGCACCAGTCATAGAAAATGTGATGTAGTTTGAGCATCATACTCCGCGCAGCGTTTCGTTTGATTATAGGTAATCTCACTACACACTGCTCTTCTGAGTGGATATTGTTGTGTTAAATTTTGATTAGTCAGTAGTCCGACTACCAACCTATCACTACCTACCATACAAACGCTTTACATTTAAAACGAGTGCCAGTATTGGACCAAATATGTTTACATAACGTTACGTCATGGCTCACGCTTTTATTATGCCTAATTAACCCGTGCATAGGAGAATACTGCAGTAAAACTAATTGTGTGACAAACGAGGCTATCAAGTCGAATGAAATGTAAACAATACTCTTTGGAAACGAACATACTTATACCTTTTTTAATACCTTAAATCACTGTCCAAAGTTTTAGGGAAGACTTAGATTAAACGAAGGACTGTCATGTTGCTGTACTTAAGTGATAGCTTTCATTGAACGGGGAGAATAGACGCACTCCCGCAAAAGTTCAAGAATCAGAAGTCAATCCAGCAATGGTCAGAGAGAGATTTCTCGGGCCATTGCTTCAGGAATATGTTTGAGCATGGACTCTGTTTGAAATAAATATCGAAATTTTGTATGTTGGTGACGTCAAATCTTTAACGTGCACGAAATCAGAAAATTGACGATATTTCATTGAATATTCAATCAATTTTTGAACCATTTACATATTTGAGTAGCTGATATGAAAACGCGATTCCAAAGTCCCGTGTAACACATTGGTGTGACATCGACAAAAGTCCGAACTGGTTATAAATGCAACGTTTTGCATACGTATAAAGCATATATAGAGAGCTTTTTTTTTAAACTGGCAATATTTGAACTAAGGGTGTTTGAATGGTAACCAATATCTGGTACCGGTGCTTCTAGAATGAAAATAATTCATTTTAGTAATTAACAGTTACTCCTGAAATTAATATCCCAGGTTTTTTGTCTACATGACGTCATCATTTGACACCAGTGAAAATGAAGCTCTCTAATGAAACTATTTATAAATAAGGTACCCCTAAATTACAATGTTGAAAAATTAATGTTGAAAGGTGCGATTTTGGGTTTTGGTTATTACCTGATACTTAAGGTATTTTTTTGTCTCATTCGGAAAACTGTTTTTTTCTATAGTCGTTTAGATTTCTGAAACTAAAACTGATAAGAGTTCTGAATATTGTTTTTTTTTCTATGTTTTAAACATTTAGTACTTAGATCTATTGCGGAAGTTGTGAACAGATCGGAAGTTATGTAAATCTTTAACGTGCGCGAATGAAAATCGGTCCTTATTATGTCAATTTCCAACCGATTTTCAAAAAAGTTATATTTTTGTAGAGCCGGGGATATTGCGGATGCTATAAAGGTCGAATTGCGATACCACGCCGTTCTCTTTTTTTCCCGAAAATTTGAAAATGTACTTAAATTGTATTTTTTTTAAATTTTTGAGTTTTTGATTGCGTATTTAGATTTCCGGCGTCTGTAGGATTCTACCGATCCAAGTTCATAGTGTTGTAAATTGTTCAACTATATTTTTTACTTTCCTTCTATAGTTATGCGCATGCACAAAAAGTGTCAATATCTGAGTTTTTTAAGTGTGTGTGGGTATTTTTTAAGGGGTGAGTGGTGGGCATTTTGTGCTGCCTTGGGTAAGGTGAAAGCCTTCAGTCCTGCAAGCAGGTCTAGTTATTATTTATTTTTTTATTGGGGGAAGCTAGATCTCAGAAACTATAAGAGATACAGGTCTGAAGTTTGAATTTCCCTCCGGAAAATGGGTGGTGGTTACTCCTTAAAACTATTTCCAGATTTGTGCGCATAGCGGAAATGCGTGAAATCTTTGGCGTGCACAAAAATTGAAAATCGGCCATAATTCAGTTAATTCTCAATCGATTTTTCAGTCATTTATATTTTTGAATAGCGGGAGACATTTCCGACTAGATCGCAGTTGAAAAACGTTGAATATAGAAACTTTGTCGCTCTCATTTTTTTGGTGAATACTGGAAAATTTTCAAAAATTTGCTAAAATGTTTATTTTTAGGAATTTAGAAATTCTAATTACACTTTTGGATAGCTGACGTCGATCCGATTCCAACAATGTAAGTTTTGCTCTGAAATATTAACTTTGATTTTTCACTTTTTTTCGCATTTTGGTCAAAAACGGTAAGGCTTATTTTTTTAAAACCACTCCAACGATTTTTCTGAAACTTTGGTAAGATGAACAGAGATGTCTGAATTGTTCCTTAAACGATAAATGAAAATCCTCTAATCACCGGAAGTGGTCAAGATAGGTATCCAAATTTTGACAAAATTCAGAAAAATGGGTGCCTGTGCGCCAAATAAGATGTATCGATTGGTTGTTTACCGAGTAGTTAAAGTATTATATCGTTTGATAGTCATGTGAATTATCTACAAGATGGTACTATAGCGTGAAGTTTCTATCAAAAAATAAAAAAGTTATCTGAGTTTGAAAAGTAAGGTATTTTGCTATTTCGATCAACTTTAGACGCGTATTTCTCGAAAACGCCGCCTACGATTTTTTTAAAACTTTCTCATTCGAGAGTCTTATAGGTGGTGTATTGTGTGAAACCATTGTACAATTTCTCTAAATGTCATGAGTAGTCGTTAAACGAGATTGAAAATCCAAAACGTCGTATTTTTACCATTTGGAGTATTTTTAGACGTCTTTTTCTCGAAAAGTCAACGTAATTTTTTTTTTTTGAACTTCTTCTACAGAGAGTTTTATCGGTAGTCTTAGGTATGAAACCATTGCGCAACAGTTAGAAATATCAGGAGTATGAGAACAAAGGGATCGAAAATTGAAAACGTCACCTTTCATTGTTAAGCGAAACATGCAGTAAGAGTTGATACAATCTGTACGTATTAGCAACGTTTAGAGCATATTCAAAAGTCCCCCTTTCTCTCACAGTGACGATATTTGGGCAAAAAGTATTTCAACTTTGAGTCTTTACTTCTATTCAAAATAAGGGTATAGTGACCCTGTAGCAGAAATATTTGATTTATGTGTGTAATAATTAGTCTTTGAATTAATATTGTTTCTCCTTGGCCAAAATTACCTCATAGCCGTAATCATCTCGACACAAATCGACGGCTCGCGCTGTTTATAAGCAAATCCAATTTTTAAGAGGTTGCAGTTGTATCTTGCAGTAGTATCGTGCAGAAGTACGAATATTGCACCGGCCACAGAAAGTTAGATGTAGTTAGAGCATGGACTCTGTTTCTAATAAATATCGAACTTTTATATGTTGGTGACGTCAAATCTTTAACGTGCACGAAATCCGAAAATTGGCTATATTTCATTGAATATAAAATCAATTTTTGAACGAGTTACATATTTGAGTAGCTGACATGAAAACGCGATTCCGAAGTCCCGTGTACACATTGGTGTGACATCGACAAAGTCCGAATTGGTCGTAATTGGAACGTTTTGCATACGTATAATGCATATATAGAGAGATTGGCAATATTTGAACAAAGGGTGTTTTAATAGTAACCAATATCTGTTACTGGTGCTTCTAGGGTGAAAATAATTGGTTTTAGTAAATAATAGTTAACCCCAGAAATTAATATCGCAGGATTTTTGTCTCCATGACGTCATCATTTGATTTTTCCTATGTTTTAAGCAGTAAGTACTTAGAAGTATTGCGAAAGTTCTGAACAGACCTGAAGTGAAGTAAATCTTTAACGTGCATAAATGAAAATAAGTCCTAATAATCTCAATTCCCAACCGATTTTCGAAAAAGTTATATTTTTGTAGAGCCGGGGATATTGCGGATGCAATATATGCCGAATTGCAATACCACGCAGTTCTCTTTTTTTCCTGAAAATTTGAAAATATACTAAAATTGTAAAATTTATTTTAGAATTTTTGCGTTTTTGATTGCGTATTTAGATTTCTGGCGTCTGTAGGATTCTACCGATCCAAGTTCATAATGTTGTAAATTGTTCAACTATATTTTTCACTTTCCTTCTATCGTAATGCGCATGCACAGAAAGTGTCAATATCTGAGTTGTTTAAGTGTGTGTGTGTGTGTGTGTGTTTTAAGGGGTGAGTGGCGGGCATTTTGTGCTGCCTTGGGTAAGGTGAAAGCCTTCAGCCTTGCAAGCAAGTCTAGTTCTTATTAGGCTTTCAGACTTTCGTCTGAAAGCCTATTGAGATTACTAAAATTATTATTATTATTATTATTATTTACCGCGAGGGCCTAGATCTCCATGACCGAAAACAGATATCGATCTGGAATTAGCTTTTCTATCGGGAAACTATGTGGTGGCTACTTGATAAAATATTTTTGAAATTTCTGCGCATACCGGAAGTGACCGAACTTTGTACTTTCCCTAAAAATTGAAAATCGGCCATAGTTTCGTCAATTCTTTATCCATTTTCAAACAAATTACATTTTTGGAATCCCTGAATCTTTTCTGAGACAATGGCTATCTCACATTTTTCAATTTCGAACATTCGTTTGTGATTTTTATCGTTCGAAAATTGAAAACATGTTGTTTACGAGACAATTTTTGTTATTTTTCAAAATTTTCAAATTTGACCTACATTTTTGGATACCTGAAGTCCATCCGATTCCAGTAATATAAGTTTCATTCAGAGTTATCGCCCTTTATTTTTCGATTTTTTTCGAATTTTCTTCCCATTTTGTGAGCTCGGGTTTCGTTTTATGGCAGAATTGACGTTTCTGAAACTTCTGGAACATGAAGTTATAGTCCAATACCAACTTATAAAGCAATTTCGACAAGAATCCTTAAACCGGAAGTGGTCGAAATAATGTGCAATATTTTGAAAAAATTGCAAAAAATGGATATTTTTGGGGAAAACGCTATTTCTCCGTCCGATATCAATGGATTAAACGAATGAAGGTATCGTTTGATGGCACGATTGCTGGACTATCATATGATACCCCATTCATATGGATACTATGAACAGACAGCAAAATATGGCACGCTGAAAATCAAGTATTTTCTGATTTGGAGCGTTTTTGGACGCCTGTATCTCGAAAACTTAACCTGCAATTTTTTTTTAATTTTTTCTATCGAGAGTCCTTTTGGAGGTATTTTGCATAAAGCCATCCAATAAGACTTTGAAATGTCTGGAATAGGATAAAAAAGGGACTGAAAATCGAAAAAAGTCGAAAAATCGTGAAATTTTGGAAAATGCTCTACTATTTTTTTATTTTAAGAGATTTTTAAAAAGAAGTTGTATATTCAGATAGCTGACCTAATTACGATTCTAACGATGTATAATATGTATGTAATTATTAAAATTTAATTTTCGATATTTTAAATTTTTTGCATTTTTGGCACTTTTGAACATAGGATTTCTCAGGGGCATTTTATCTGATCAGATAATGTAATATATCATTACAGAGCCCTGTGGCTATTTTAGTGCCCAAACCGGCCATTAAAACTATTTCGACATTAATAACCATACCGGAAGTATTCAAAAAATGAAAAAAAAGAGTAAAAACATTGTCGCACTTGCGAAAAACTTGATTTCTCTCTTAGGTAATAGCGGACCAAAAGAACTAAAGTGTCGCTGGATAGCCCTATTAATGGACCATCATATGGTATCTAAATAATACGATTTCGATGGTAAGGAAATAAACTATTGTATGCCAAAAATGTAGTATTTTCCAATTTTTTAACATTCTGAGACGCCCTTTTCTCGAAAACGACGCCTACGATTTTTCTTAAACTTTTCTTACTCAAAGTCCTATCGGTTGTCTATATAGGGAATCCAAAATGAAAAGCATTGAAATAATATAAGTGGTCGAAAAATGGCCTCAAACTTTGAAAAAAATTGAAAAATCGTTAAATTTTTGGAAACGCTCTTTAATTTATCTTTTTTTCCAAAACTACTCAATGGATGTTTCTGACACTTCTGGTACAGAAAGTTAAGTATCCAAAGAACTTCGTAAAGCTATCACAACAACGATCGTAAAATCGGAAGTAGTCGAAAAAATGTCCGATATTTTGAAAAAAATTATTTTTTTTACGAAAACCTTTTTTATTTATGAATATTTTTTGATGATCTTTCACACAGGGTTAAAATATCATCGTACTTGAGCAGAAATGAGAAAAAAAATTGTCTCGGTAATTTGCGTTAGCTGCCATCGGCTAATTTAGTTTTTCGTACCCAGAAAAATTATTTATTGTTCGATTTGTATAAAACAAAGTTCATATGCACCGTGGTCCCAATTGTAATTTTTTTTGTTACGGTGAAGTTTTTCTGTCGGCAACGGAAGTGACGTAATATTAACAAAAACTACAATTTTGACAGTTCGGTACCACTTTTTGAAAGCAAATATTATTTTTTTTCAAAACTGATATAACTAAAAGGATGCACCCTGCAAAGGTGCACAAAATCCTTAGCTCATATTTTTTAATTTCAATTTCATTTTCGGGCAATTTCGAATAAAATGTAAAATAAAGTGTAAAATTCAGTTATTTACAATTCATTCAGCGTCTTCATATTTTGAAATATTTATTTGTAATTTTCATAAACTCGTAGCAATAATCCAGACGAAGAGAATGTATGCGAAAATTAGTTTGTAATATGAGCAGTTGCCGAGAAATATGCAATTGTGCATGCATCACTTTTCACGTTATTTTGCCTATAAAAGAGTGAATTATTATTCGATTTGCAATATTTTTTTTTTCCATTTGATGCCTAATGCCAATTTGGACTAGATCAAGTCAATTTTACATTTTCACTGTGACCGGAAATGACGTCTTTTGGGCAAAAACTGTATTTCTAACCTAAAAAACAAATATTTTATTGAAATGAGTCTGCCTTATAATGTTTTTAAAATTATGATATTTGATTCCCATCAACGAATAGAATGAAGCCATACGACCATACAGATACCACAAAATGGTTTCTAACTTGTACGGTTACAGAGAAATAGGCGATCTTCTATAAGTCACTTTTCAAGGTTTTTGGTCTATAAAAGTGTCAATTATTATTCGATTTTTATAATTTTTTTACCATTTGATGCCTTATGCCATTTATGACTTCTATGAACCAAGTTAACATTTTCAATATCACCGAAAGTAATGTAATTTTTGCAAAAAACGTATTTTTAGCCTTCAAAACAAACATTTTTTTTAAGTGATTTATATTCTTTATTCGTTTAACTTTATAACGTCTGACTCTAATGGGCAGTAAGATTGAATCAATACCATCATATTGATATCAAGAAAATGCTTCTAACATGTTCCCTTGTCGAATAATAACCAATTTTCCCAGGGTCACTTTTAAGTTTTTTACCTTCTTAATTTCAGTTTATGGGTTATAGGTTAATTATTTATTGCCCAATATGTATAAAACAAAGTTTGTATTTTGTATGTTGCGAATTTTCGACTTATTTTTCACCTATAAAAATTTCTTTCGGCACCGGAAGTGACGTAATTTTGCCATAATTTACAATTTTTACCTTTTACATATGATAGAGGGTGTCACTGAAGCAAAACAACTAATGTATAGTTCGGTAGCTCAATGGATCGGCTATGGTATAATAAACTTCCTGTATGATTCCTGAAAGCCGGTTCAGTGCTGCTTGCAGGTCTAGTTATTATTATTATTATTATTCAGATTCCAATTTGAATAGATCTCAGCAACTACTTGTCGCATCGTTACGATTTCTTCGGTTTTACTGGGAAAGTGGGTGTGACTTAGAGGATAAAGCTATTTTGAACGTTGTGCGACAATTCGAAATGTCCGAAATCACCGAAGTTAGCGTTTTTGAAAATATTGCAGTAATTTTAACAATAATCATTGGATTTTAACTTTCGATACACTTTGGCATAGCCGGAGACAGGGCACATAGCTACGCTACTTTCGATTTTTGATTTTCGGCAAATCTTCGAAGATATTAGGCGCCAAATTTCGAAAATTTAAAATTTTACAAAAAACTTTTTTATTTATGAATATTTTTTAGTCGTGTTGTGCACAGAATTAGAGAGTCATCTGACTAGCGCAAAAATGTTAAAAAATTTTGTCTCAGTAATTTTCCTTGGCCGCCATTGGCTAATTCAGTTTTTCAGTCCTAGATTAATTTTTTATTGTTCGATTTGTATAAAACAAAGTTCATATGCTTCGTTGTCTCAATTGTCATTTTTTTTATTACCGAAAGTGTTATCTGTCGGCACCGGAAGTGGCATAATTTTACCAAAAACTACAATTTTGACAGTTAGGTACCATTTTTCGAAAACAAATATTATTTTTTTGAAAAATTATATGACTCAAAGAGTGTGTCCTTTAAAGGCGCAAAAAATGTCGGAAGCAGTTTTTTTAATTTCGATTTCATTTTCTAGCAAATTGGATTTAGGGGTGAAAAAGGGCGTAAAATTGACCTATTTACAACCCATTCAGGCTTTTCAGATTTTAAAATATTTCTACGGAACTTTTATAAACTTGTAGCTATAATCCATACGAAGAGAATGTATGTGGAAATTAGTTTGTAATATAAGCAGTTGCCGAGAAATGGGCAGTTTTGCATAAGTCACTGTTTTCTTAATTTTGCCTGTAAAATAGTCAATTATTAATGGATATTCACAATAGTGACATCATTTGATTCAAAAAGCAAGTATGCGTCATATCAAATTGATTATAATTTAAAATTGACACCGGAAGTGACGCCATTTGGTCAAAAACTGCATTTTTAACTTTTAAAATCGATATTTTTTTCAACCAAGAATTATGTCACCTGTAATAATAAAATTAACTTTTGGTTTAAATTCACATATTAACAAATTTCATACGGTCAAATAGATATCATACAACCCATTCAGGCTTTTCAGATTTTAAAATATTTCTACGGAACTTTTATAAACTTGTAGCTATAATCCATACGAAGAGAATGTATGTGAAAATTAGTTTGTAATATAAGCAGTTGCCGAGAAATGGGCAGTTTTGCATAAGTCACTGTTTTCTTAATTTTGCCTGTAAAATAGTCAATTATTAATGGATATTCACAATAGTGACATCATTTGATTCAAAAAGCAAGTATGCGTCATATCAAATTGATTATAATTTAAAATTGACACCGGAAGTGACGCCATTTGGTCAAAAACTGCATTTTTAACTTTTAAAATCGATATTTTTTTCAACCAAGAATTATGTCACCTGTAATAATAAAATTAACTTTTGGTTTAAATTCACATATTAACAAATTTCATACGGTCAAATAGATATCATAAAATTGTTTCTAACTTGTTTGGTTGCCGAGATATAGGCGATTTTCTAAATGTCACTTTTGGAGGTTTTTGGCCCATAAAAGTGTCAATTATTATTCGATTTTCATAAAATTTTCACCCTTTGAAGCCTAATGTCATAGACAATATTATAAAACTAATTTAACGTTTTCATTATCACCGGAAGTAACGTCATTTTGGCAAAAACTGTATTTTAAGCCTTCAAAACAGATATTTTATTCAAATGAGTCTGATTTGTAAAGTTTATACAATTATGATATTTGATTCCAATCAACAAATAGATTAAACCCATACGGTCATATAAATACCAAAAAATGGTTTCTAACTTGTACGGTTGCCGAGAAATAGACGATTTTCTACACGTCACTTTTCAAGGTTTTTGGTCTATAAAAGTGGCAGTTATTATTCAATTTACATAAAATTTTCACCATGTGATGCCTTATGCCATTTCTGATTTCATAAAACTAATGGAACATTTACATTATCACCGGAAGTACTGTAATTTTGTCAGGATCAATTACATGTAACAAATGTATAAAATGAAATGATATTGCTGGATTTGTTTGATTCTGTTTCCATTTTATTTGTTGTGTGCAATGCTTATGTGGAAACCTGTATATTGGTTTCATTGGTACCGGAAGTGACATATGTTCAAGGGTAACTTGGCACCGAAAGTGACACAAGTTCAAGTTCAAAGGTAACATGGCACCAGTGAAACCCGTCATTCCTGCATGCAGGTCTAGTTACTACTGTATTTATTGTAATAAACACTCTGTGCTATCATAAGATTGGGGTTGGATGGCTGAATGGTTAGCATGTGCATGTTATGCAGAGGCGGATTCAATGGGGGGCGCAAGGGGCGGGCCCCCCCCCTAATTTTCGACAGTGCCCTTTTTTTACTACTGAAAGTGCCTTTCAATTAGCTTTTTTGCTCGATTTTGAGGCTCCTTTTCTACGATTTCCGGACGTTTAGACGAAAATATCAGCCAAATAGCTCTGGAATTGGCTACAGATGCGAGGAAATGACAGATAATTTTCTTGGGGCCCCCACCCCCCTCCCATCGGCGTGCCCCGTCTCCGTGGTCAGTGCCCTTATTTTGCGGCGCACCCCCCCTTTTCAAAATTCCTAGATCCGCCCCTGTTATGTCATAAGGTCTGTCATTAAGTCACCTGCCGTGGTTTTGATTCCCCTGTTGGACGTATCAAAGTGTAGGGTCGCCTGTCCAACCATCTGGGTTTTCTCTGTGTCCTTTTGTTTTCTTCCACTGCTAAAAAATCCTATGCGCAAGCGAATTATTGAAATGAAATTCAACCATGTGTTAGTTTCGAAATAACCTAGTTTGTGTTGAGTGGACTGGAGGTTAAACCCCCCTCCCTTTCTCTTTTTCTCTCTCTCTCTGTTCAGCCAATTTGTTTGACGGGGTGGGCGGTACATGTTATTTATACACATGGTTAACTTTTATCACTGTGAATACGGTAATATGGCATGACTCTTATGTAATATGTAATATTAATTATATGAATATTTTGATTGAATGTAAAAAATTAGTGTCATGGTCTGTTAGTGCTTGAATCAGAATAAATAGTTGACCTGTTCATACAAGATATCAATGATAGGGAAAATATATATAGAGTTGTTTTCCATATCGCCATAAACACTATTAAAAAAATCTTTCTTAAAAAACCAGATCCTTTAAGCGTTTCTACTTTAATTAACACTTTATTTTTGTAAAATATGCCTATTAATGTCATTTGTGTCATAAATGCTGTCAATTGGGTTTTGAAAGTGGCATGAATCAGCTGTGCTGTAACCATGGTGACGAGTTCAAAATGGCTCTTAATGTCACTAAAATTTGTATTTTTAATGGCCGATAACCTCCGCTTCCTACATCGTCATCGTTGTTGTAATGTTGTTAATATAAAAAAGATTCATTTGTTAAAGTAGCCAAGTCTTTAATTCACTATCATGTCCTGTCAATGAGTCAACTAATCCCTGGTTGTCCGTGACAAGGAGTAGGGTCGCCTTTCCAGGATCTCCGGTTTCCTCCCACAGCTAAAGACCCCTACCCACAAGTGAATTATTGAAATAAAAAATTAAATCATAAGTTTGTCCCGAAATGACCTAGTTTGTGTTGAGTGGGAATTAAATGCCATTTCTCTCATTGGTCAAATTGAATGAACATTGATGTTGTAACCTTTCCGTGATAAGGTGACACAATGAAAATTTTAAACTTGTTACTCGAATTACATGCCAGAATGCTTTTGAGCACCGTTTGTAATACAGTGACAGTGTTTTAATCAGATTGCCACAGGGGCACTGGAACAGTGAGAGGATTAGGGTACCAAAAGATAGGGAGCCCGGTGGTCTCTCCCCCCGACCTCTAGAAAATTTTAAAATTTGTCAATTCCGAGAACACTGTTTAGAGCGCCTCTATCATAAAACCCTTTAAAATACATGATAGCGAAGACAAATGAAACATCAACGACGACAAGTGAAACATCAACGACCGACCAAAGAGCAAGAGAGCAATTACGTATTCATCATTTGAAAAATGAATAGATCAGTAAAAAGGTTGAAAATTTTCATCATTAGGGCATCAGTATACATCTATACCCCCAGAAAAGGAAAGGGTACCATTCGTTTACTCTGGTACCGGGGTTCACGGCGCCCCTGGATTGCCACTTTGTAACCCTTATTTCTTTTTATACTTTCAGAAGTTATAGGAATCCTACTCAAGCCGAGATATTTTCTGATTTTCCTGACCCAAAAGGTCACCTCCGACCAAAGACAGTCCCAGCCAACCGAGCCTTTGTACCACAGCCTTATTTTTTCCGCTATTATAATCACCATAGACCAATCAGAACAATCAGTGCCAAGTCCAAATATTCCATACCAGTTACAGAAGGTAAGTTAAAAAAAAATGAAATACTTTGTCATTCCTGATAACATTGAGAGAAGACTCTTCGAAATGTTCTAAAATAAACTAGTAGCTATTTTTCCATAAGTAAGTGCAGGGGGACTGCAACACACATAAATTACACAAAAACAAATATATGGACAAGACGTCATTCTCAGAGACCACAAACAAACAAAATTCAAAAAGAGTGCATGAAAATGCCCACAAGGAGCAGCATACAATTACAAAAATTATACATACAAATAGACATGAAACAAATAAACGAACGTATAAATAAAGCGAGAAATCAATTAAGTAACAAGTGACAAGGAGAAGGATCTCATGGGTTTTTCAGTCGGGTCCCCAGGTTACCCCTACTGCTAAAGACCCCTATGCGCAAGTGAATTATTGAAATGAAATTGAGCCATATGGTTAGTCCCTAAATGACCTAATTTGTGTGTCGTGGGGGTTTGAAAAGTACATCAATATTTGTGTTTAAGGAATTCCATCAAGACGGGTATTGGTAAATTTTTGATTATTACATCTCTCTGCGTTTATAGTAGATATTGGTTGCCATGGTAACTGATGAAATTGTTTTTCGATAATGATATGGTTGGAATTGTTTTTCGATAATGATATGGTTGATAATATTCCTATCGATAAGATTTGAAACTGTTTTGCTTGCATCGAGACATTGATCATGTCCTTTGATTGGGTATTGATAAATCCTTTCTTCGAGTAAACTTTTATTCTGTTGACAGCTGCGATAAATTGTATAAAAGAAAAGAAAACCAGAAGAATTAAATGAAAATGATTCAAATTCCTCGGTGGATGTTATTTTATTTGTCATCCATGTTATGAATGGCTGAGTTTGTAAATCGGCAGTTACAAATAGAATTAATTACAAGAATCAGTTTACGGTACACGTCTGTGAAGAGACTTAGTAATCTAATCTATAGAGTAAATACAAGTTTAAGCTCAAAATCGCAGCTTCGATAAGCCCCTCATGTCTCGCTGGTATAAAGGGGATTTTACGTTGTGAAAAGTCCAGACATGTATTTATCTTGTTGAGGTTTTATTCCCCAAAATAACTCCATGCAATTTCACGATTATTTGAAGAACTTTTCACAATGTGGTTGATTTTTTATATGCCAACAATTTCATGTGGAAGTATGTTGTTGAAGCCCCAGTCCATCTGGGCCTTTTTCGGTCTGTCCATTCACGTTTTGCTTGTGGACACATACAGAGCAGAATTTTTATCCAATTTTCATGAAACTTGATATAAAGGTAGCATATTGAATAATATCAAACAACTACATGTAAGACTACAGGGTCCGCTATTAAGTTAAGAAGTATGGTTTTGATCCTTGGAGTGAAACCCTTACACTTTCATCTATGACAGAGGTCATACGGGTGATTTTTGACCCTGTGACCTCAGACATTTATTAACCAATCAGCATTGATGTTTCTAGTGGTTTAACCACAGTTCCGTGCATGGCACGCCAAGAAGTCATCATAACAGATCACATCATTGGCTAATCCCTCACTTCAACCAAAACACCAGTAAAATAACAACTTTTCCAGATCCTAGTGTAGTGAAGGCAAGTAAAAGGAAATTTTGAACAGTAAAAACGAAACGAAACAGGATCTGTGTTTAAAATAGATCGAAGTGAAGCAGCCAGGACTGCGTTCATATTGGCATTATTATCTATTACTGTAGCTAAATTCATTTCTGGTACGAACACTTGTCTCATTAACAGAAGTTTCAAATGCAAATTCATTTTTATAGTTCAAAATTTTGTTTTAATTGTCTTTACTACACTAGGCATGCTGTGTAAGCCATCAAAGGTATAAAAAATGAAACGAAATATAGATCTGTATTTGAATCCGATTGTTTTAGAATCTAAATAAATACAAACTTATTTTTTTTTTGTATTTCACCACCAAAATCCTCCCGAACTGATTATATAATAGTTAAGAAATAGATAACGTAAATGGAATATGCTGAAAATTTGAGTCAATTTGTTTCCTTTGAACCGAGATTATTAGCGTTTGATAGAAGGCCCAGCCTCGATCATCATCACTAAAGAAAGATTAAGCTCTTAGTCCTTACATAATGTATGTTTGTGCATTTGAAAAATGTAGATCTCTTAAGGATGAATGAACATTTTTAAATCCTTGATATATCAGTAAGTGCTTGGTCACAATTTCTGTTATAAAGACAAATATTCATTAAAAACAAATACACTGTGTGGTTACCCCAGATGTTGAAAAAGCTCTAAAAAAATGGGCTTCTGCAAAGCAGTGAAGAATTTTGTAAATTGTAATATTACATGTAAATAAAAATTACAGAAAAAATATAATATAAATAGATATTCGTTCTTTTTTTTGGCGGAAAAAATATATGGCTAATAAATTAAAATCAAAAATTGGCGGAAGAAAAATTGAACCCAGAGTGAGCACTGTTTTAGATACAAACATAAAGTAAACATAACGATTGTTTATTCTTAGTTAGATTCATATTACTCCAAGGCAAAACAGAACAGTTTTTGTGTCACCCTGCAAGGAACTAACTGATTTTGTCTGCTTAACAAGAATTCTAATTCTGTCTGTGTGGACGCAAACATCTTTTTAGGATTGTGGAAATGGGCCTTGAGTTATATCAGTGTATGAATACAGTGTAAGATGGTAGCAGAAGCCCGGTGGCAACGCCAGACTGATAACAACATCCTCATCTTGTCTTGACAAATCCTGATAATTGTTGGTAAAAGGTTTGCTTAAAATAAACAGAATTAGGAAACGGAAGGAATGGCATCTTAATCGTTTGTCAGACTTGATTTTGATAAAGGGGGTGTTACGTGATAATTGTTCCCGACCAATTCTTTACTCTGTCTATAAATATCAGTACATGCTGACCTTAAAGGGCACGTAGCTCTTTTCTTGTTAAAGGGGATATGGCTCTATTCTTGTTAAAGGGGATATGGCTCTATTCTTGTTAAAGGGTGTATGCCTCTATTTTTTGGAACCTTAAAATAGAACAAATGTGTCTTAAAGCACATCATAATGTAATATAAATGTATATAAAGCGATTTGTATTCAATTTTTTAAAAATAATTGTCATTTCTAATCACTTATCTTTGGTGAAATATTTAAACTTTCCAAATGAATTGTTCATTCTACATTTTTATAGATCATTATTTTTGTCCACATTGATCAAATGAGTTTGGTGGCATGCTTTTCGATTCTGCACTCGTGACGTGACTAGGAGAAGGGGCATCTATCTGTCCATCCTCATGGGTTATCTGCAGGTCCTCCATTTTCTTTCCACCGATAAAGTCCCTACGTAAAATAGAATTGAATCGTTTGTTAGTCCAAAAATGACCTAGTTAAACTCTCTCTCTCTCTCTCCCCCTCTCTCTCTCTCTCTCTGTGAATGAAGAATTATGTAAACTTGTAACAGAATATGTTAGGCAAGTTTCTTTTTATTTCTGTCTGAAGATCAAACTATGATATCAACTACGTTATTTCTTGACCTGACATTCATTAGGTTATCAGATGACATTTCCCCGACAGCGCCTCTGTTCCTATCTTACCTCTCTGGCTAATTATTGTTCTATATAGACTTCAGGTGAAATGATGAAACAGTGCTGTAAAGGCTATCATGTTGAAGTGCAACATGGAAAACAGGCGATAGATAATATTAGACATGTTAGTGTTAGATCAGACACAAGGTGCTCGCGATGGGGTGGGGTTATTTCAGCCAGTCATTATGGCTGTGAATTTTACCCATGTTCAGACAGTTGTGATGACTGTGAATTCTACCCATATGTCAACCAGCAGTCATTATATGGCTGTGAATTCTACCCATATGTCAATCAGTCATTATATGGCTATGAATTATACGCATATGACAACCAGTCACTTTATGGCTATGAATTCTACTCATATGTCAACCAGTCATTATATGGCTGTGAATTTTACCCATATGTCAATCAGTCATTATATGGCTATGAATTATACGCATATGACAACCAGTCATTTTATGGCTATGAATTCTACTCATATGTCAACCAGTCATTATATGGCTGTGAATTCTACCCATATGTCTTCCCGCTGCTAAAGAGCCCTACGCGTAGCCTAAGCAAAATTGAACATATGTTAGTCCCAAAATGACCAGGTCTGAGTTGAGTGGACGTTAAACTCAATTTCCCTCTCTCTCTTAACACACCCGTCTTCCTGTTTTTGACATTAAAAGAGCTGCTGATATTAAATTGTTCAATAAACCCTCAGGATGCTGAGTTGGATCAAGTTTGAGAACAGACGTTCAAAGTCATTGATATTTAACTTTCCAGAAATCACATGCACTTGTATCATTGCCATTTTCTCCATTTGGATGCAACTCCTTGGGGACGTTTAGGATAATATTAGGCATATAGTAAGATCTAGAGAATACAAAAACACCAACAATGAGTCATGTGGTGGTTTCATGCACTTAACACTGACATTCTTGCCATATCTCCATAATTCATGACATTTCTATTGACATTTCAAGATAGAAAGTAAGATTTGTGTTTTTCACTACTAATACCATTTTTCCAGAATCCAAAAAAAAAACAAACGAAAGACCTGATGATGTACACAATGTCATTTATTAATAGAGAGAGAGAGAGAAATGGGGTTTAACGTCCACTCGACACAAACTAGGTCATTTTGGGACTAACATATGGTTTCATTTTATTTCAATAATTCGCTTGCGCTTAGGGGTCTTTAGCAGTGGGAGGAAACCGGAGTGCCCGGAGGAAACCCACGAGGTTGAGAAGGCGCCCCTATCTCCATGCCACATACGCTCACACCAGGGCTTGAAACCACAGCCGCAAGCCAGAGGTGACCGGCCAGCTAGAGGTTGAAGCGTGGCACTCTAGACCACTAGACCATCCCAACCCCCCCATTTATTAATAACAAGGAAGATGAAATATGATTTTAGCAATTTACAAAATTATTCAAAACAACATTAATTAATCTATAAAAATGAAATAAAAAATGTTTGTGTGTAAGTGTTCTTCCATCACACTTCGTCGCCACGATGGAACTCCTTATATTATATCAAATTAACCATCATGACCCTGTTAATGTTTTAGGCCATCAAGTTTGAGCACCAGTTGAACCGGGCCTGGGCCCCAGACAAAATAACACATAGTTTCCAGACCTCCACATATGGTATCAATTTTCCCGTCATGACCCTGTGGATTTTTAAAGCCATCAAATTTGGGCCTTGGGCAAATTGGCAGTTAGAATTCACTATAAGAGTATGCGATAGTGCAACCGTCCTGACAAAAGTTCCTTCATAGTACATTGCATGGGTTGTGCGAGTCTTCATTAGTCTAGAGGGAGCAGAACAGTAGGACGTTAAATCCCATTTCGTTTCAATTCCACTTTACATGAATTCAAACAGACGGCATACGCCCATGTACATCTATTTTATTTCCACTCCACATAAATTCAAACAGACAGCATACGCCCATGGATATCTATTTTTTCCAGCACGGAAGGCGTACGATTATAGATTAGAGAAGAACGTACGTAATAGAGGAACAAGAGTGTAATTATTTAATTGATTTCTAAACGCTTGGGCACTAATCATTTAACGTATCTTGTAGCTCAAGAGATATTTTATTGAACGCGTCTGCATTTATATAAGCTATTAGTACTGATCCGCCCTTTCTTTCATCCATATTTACATCTTGTATGACGTCAGTACGTATTCGCCATACCCATAATTCATTGATTAGAACGGCTCCGTGAACAGGTGATTATAGTCAAATATTTTCACGATTCACCTGTTCAACTCTTTATGAATCAGAATTTATTGGTTTTGACTTATATTTCGTTCTATTTCTACTTCTGACACCAATTTTACCAGACGGCACGTAGGTCCAGATCATATGAGATTAGATAATGATTTTATTTTTATTTTGCTCGCGTCATTGATACATGACTGGGTTATTTTTATTTTGTTGCTAGCGTCATTGATACATGACTGGGTTATTTTTGTTTTGTTGCTCAGGTCATTGATACATGTCTGGGTTATTTTTGTTTTGTTCTGGTCATTGATACATGACTGGGTTATTTTTGTTCAGCTACGATCATTGGTACATGAGTGGGTTATTTTTATTTTGCTCACGTCATTTATACCTGACTGTCCAGCCTCGTGGGTTTTCCCCGGGTACTCCACTGCTAAAGAACCCTACGCGCAATCAAATTATTGAAATAAAATTAAAGCATATGTTGGTCCCGAGTTGTATCGAGTGGACGTTAAATCCCATTTCTCCCTCCCTCTCGAATCTCTCTCTTTCATACCTGACTGGGTTATTTTGTTGGAAATGAAATGGGGTTTAAACCCCTACTTTTCTGCACCAACTGAGCTAAGGAAAATGACATTCCCCGTGGTGTAAATTTTGCCCAGACAGTGGCGTTTCTGCATGTTCTTCATCAAATTCCAATTTGAAGACTTCATTTTTTTTATGGCTCATCCAAACGACTAGACTAGATAGATACTGTTCCTTATCAGTCCGTCTGTCCTGCACCACTGACAAGGGAAGCCACGATGTTATAAACTTCTGTTGAAGTAGGAGCGGTAGAGGATTTGTTATATCACCTGTGTTAAAAATATTGTTAGGGGGGGTGATATATATGATTAGTGATGCAAAAAATAAATTTGAATATTTTTGGAATAACATGTTTTTTGGGGGTTTAAGTGGCGAGCGTACATGGTATGTGATATAAATCAATATTACATGTGATATATATAGACTTAATCAATTTGCTGGTCTTGGTGTTGGAAAGGGATTGTGGAGCAGCTTTAATATCATTAGTGTCGTAAATAGATTTGGATATTTTGGGAATAACATGGTGGGAGTATGTATGTATCACTAGTGATGCAAATAGATCTGATTTTTGTTAAACATACATTATACAAGAGCTAAATCATCTGCCAATTACAAGTCTTTCTTTAGGCCTGAAATGTTATCTAAATTATTAATTAGACATTAATTAACTTATCCAGACCATAATCAACTCTAACTGTCATCGCTAGCCTGCGATATTTACTGGATTAGGATCCGATTTGCTGCTCAGCTTTCATTCATGATTTAATCATGATATGGATAATCGAGACTATGTTTTTATCGTACCGACTTTAGTAATGAGACTAGGCCGAAAAATTTAATTGCTAAAATGTTGATTCAGAGTGGATCAATTTGACTGAAATTTTCAGTAAATTCCCTTTACATTATCTAGTTTTTAACTATAATAATGAGAACTGCCAGCTCTTTATCTAATCTCCCATAATGTATCTTTAAATTAATATCTTGTCTGTTTTTGGCCGTATCACTAGGGCAATGCAAATAAAAGGATATCCGCACAACAAAGTCTAAAGATATTATTTTTAGGTGTAGTTGGAATCGAAATCTTTGCAATTCCTTAGAAATTCATTATGAAGAGTAACAAAAGGGGGATAATCTATAAAATCAATTATTAAGTCATTTCTATGATGATTAAAAGTTATTAATCTGATTTGAGCTGATACAAGAATAGAAAGTAAATGAAGTTAGACTGACCCAGAATTTATTCTATAAATAGACAATAGACAGCTAGGTTAAAGAGATAACAGGACAGATGGTTCCCAGAGAGAGAAGAGAGAGAGAGACCAGAGGGAGAAATAGAGAGAGGGTGGGGGGAGATAAAGAGACTGAGTGAGAGAAAGAGGGAGAGAGAGACCAGAGAGAGAGAGAGAGTGTGTGAGGGAGATAAAGAGACTGAGAGAAAGAGGGAGGGAAAGAGTGGGGGGAGAGAGAGTGGGAGAGAGAGAGAGAGATAGAGAGAGAGAGATGTGGTTTAACTTCCACTCCACACTCATTAGGTAATATCAGTACTTACATATGATACAATTTTATTTAAATAATTTGTTTGCTCATAGTAGTGGTAAGAAAAGAGAATGTGGTGAAACCACTGTCTGGTTGTTGTTATTGGTGGGTAAAATCGAGGTCTTGTACCATGAAATGGAATGGGGTTTAACGTCCTCTACTGTTCTGCTCCTAAATTGTGCTAATGGAGACGGACATACGCCATACAGTTTTCCATGAGGGAAATTTTGCTCAGGCAGTGGCACTATTGCCTACTCTTATGTCGTGTTCCAACTGCCAAGGGATTTTTTATGTGCATGCCAATGCGTAAACGGGACCTCGGTTTTTTGTCCCATTCAAAAGAATAGACAGTTGTCCCATTGGTGTGTCCATAAGAAAATCCTTGAAAGTTGGAATTGGGTGTCTGGACAAGATTTCGCTTGTAGCTCACTAAATGGCCTACTAACTATATGCACACATTGGCAATTGGAATTCATTGAAGAGTCCATCATTCTCCGCACAAAATTACACATTTCTGACTATATATGTTGTCCCTTTAATAGCCTTTTTTTCGCTATCATATTTCTTTTGTTACAAAGCCAGTGAAACAACTTTTGTTACTCAACCAAATGAACATTGACGTTATTGATCAGGAAGCCATTTAGGAGAATATCGGATTATTGATTGGTTTTAATTACGGATAATCTGTCACTGTCCGTAGTTTTCCAGACATTTTCCCGGAAACTAAGCTCGATAACTTGGGGATTTGAGTAAGTAATGGTCTGATTGATAAAGACTAACTTTAATGAATTGGTTTTGTGAGTTTAAGATGTTTGCATGAACTTGAGATGAGGAGGTTTCAACTATTATTTGAGAAATTATTCAATTATGGTTTAAACAGTATTTATTTCGTGTATATTATACAATTTATGAAATGAAATGGAGTTTAACGTCCTACTGTGCTCCTCTGCAGTGGGCTAATAAAGACGGGTTATACAATATAAAGACATAAAAAACAGGATTCAAAAACAAGTCAAATAGGCTTATATTAATTTGGTTTCCTTCTGGTTTGGGTGTTCAATTATAGGATGAATTATTCCAATTGTGGGATATTTTGGGACTTTAAATAGATAAATATATCTACATGGAATGCTTGTTTCTCTATTGTCTGAATCATTGCCTGATTTCAATATATCGGTACTGGAATTCATTTTTCGTTTTCTAGTTATTAACCATTATAGCAAAAACGGCAGAAAAGTAGGACGTTAAACCCCATTTCATTTCATGTCCATTAAAATCCATGGTAATATCTGGAAGGTAATTTATAAAAGATGTAGGCTAATATCTGGATGATAAGTTATATAAGATAAGAATTAGTTGATCAGACAGACTGTGTCTACGGATCAACCTTTGATTTTGTTGTTGGGTGGAATCAAGAACTAGTTAAATCGAATTAGTTAATGGAATTGTCTTGTAGATGATGGATAATTTCAGAATGAGGCCACACCAGTATGATTTTCTGTTCCTTAGGGAGATGGGCGGGTCCAAAATGGGGGATAAGGGGGCCAATTGGTGGATTGAGTGGCCAAATGGGGGATTCGTTGGCCTTTTGGGTGAATGTGTGCCCTTTGTATCATAAGGTCTGTCATTGTGTGTGGGTGGCCGAAATGGGGGATTCGTTGGTCAAATGGGTTATGTGCTTTATAACATAATGTAGGGTCAACTCCATTTCTCTCTCTCTCTCTCTCCATTTCTCTCTCTCTCTCCATCTTCATGGTCTTGATAAAGAAATAGCCACTTGAATTGAAAGATGTTTTGTTTAAAAATTTTAAAAATTTCAAACCAAAGCAATCAAACAACATTACCAAGTACTTTTGGTTTATAAATAAATCTTTTTCTCGAAGAAATAAGGTGCTCGGTGAAGAAAGGAAAATTAAATAGGTGTTACCTTATTTCTACAGTAACCAGATAAAGGCTGGTATATTTTCTCTATTGATCTCGAACTCCATTCAACATGGGATCTATATAATCAATGGAAAAATTGATATTCATGAACTTAATGGTACAACTCTCAACTAGGAGCTGAGCTGGTGTAGGGTGGTGCTCATGCACTCCTTGATTCTAATCTCCATTCAGCATGATCTATGTCAAGGAATCTTTTACTTGCACGCCTATGTATACATGGGACCTCAGTTTTCAGGCCCTCGGTCCTGCACCACTAACAAGGGGAAACCTTTCTTTGAAAATCCTAATGAACTTTCTCGGCTAATACAGGGATCGAACATGCGACCTCTACATTATTGAGCCAGCGTCCTACCCACTCAGCCACTACTCCATTCCTTTTAGATAAATAGATGACTGGTTTCTTCGTTGACTTATAAATGAAATGAAATGGGGCTTAGGAATGAATGTTGACTTGTAAAACGTTTATCTAATTGAAGAATGTAATCTAATTTGGTTGGAAATTTTATCCAAGAAGTTTGCCCAAAATAGATTGGTGTGGTTTTGGTAAACTTTTTTCTATATACGGCAATTGTAATTAACTGAAAAACAGAAAACAAGATGGCCGATTTGTATAATTAATCTTCAGGAAAAATCTAGCCATTACAGACATTTTTCTTTTTTTATCTGCAATTGGGTTAATCCTGTCTGGAACTCTCCTGACTTTATTCATTATTTAGAATTTTGAGTTGATCGTGTTTGGAACGCTCCTGACTTTTTCATTATTTAGAACTGTTTTGAACTGTTTTGATTTTTTTTCATTAGTTAAAATTTTGAGTTGATCGTGTTTGGAACGCTCCTGACTTTTTCTTTAATTTGGAACTGTTTTGATTTTTTTTTCATTATTTAAAATTTTAAGTTAATATGTAAATCATTTTTAGAACTTTCTTGATCTGTTCCATTATTCATCATCTCCTATTCAAGTTGGAAGAATTTGTCGTTTAGTTTGGGGATTTCATCATGTTAAAATTTGTTTGATGAATAACTATATATACACGACCCCTATGTGCAAGCAAATTATTGAAATAAAATTCAACCATGTATTACTCCCTAAACTGAGCTTGTGTGAGTAGATGTTTAACTTTCTCTCTCTGTATCTCTCTCCCCCTTGAGGGGTTTGGATGGCTAAATGGTTATCACTCGCATGCTGTATCATAAAGCCTGTCATTGAGTCAACTGGCATGGTTTCGAATCCCCGGTTGTACGTGACAAGGAGTAGGGTCGCCTGTCCAACCTCGTGGGTTTTCTGCGGGTCCTCTGGTTTCCTGCCACTGCTAAAGACCCCTACGCGCAAGCGAATTATTGAAATAAAATTAAACCATGTGTTAGTCCCGAAATGACCTAGTTTTTGTCAAATGGACCTTAAACCCCAATTCTCTCTCTCTCTCTCTCTCTCTCTCTCTCTCTCTCCCCCTCTCTCTCTCTCTCTCTGGCCCCTATTAATATAGTCATTTAATCGTACATATAGTTGATAATATTGGAAGAAACAAAAGACTTGTTTACTCAGAAAAAGTGAATTACGTTAACCAGACGATGAATCTATTTTAAGACAATATTGATCCGTCAACTAATACCAGTTACAAGGAAGAACTCGGAACAAATTTACCTCAAGTTACCAGTTACTGTCAGAGTAATCATTGCGTGTCGGATAAATATATGATATACATCGGCTGAAACATCGTAATAAACCATCTAATTACATGAACGTACAAAATCAAATACCACAAGATGATGTGATTATTATTTACAGAAGGGGTTTTAAGGATTTTGCCAAGGCAGCTGCAAAGTGTAATCATTGGTGGATTTTCTCCTGGCAGCTGCACAGGGTATAAAATATTGTATGTCGGATAAAAGTATGAAATAATATCTAGTCATTCCTCCGAAATACAGAAACGTACAAAATCAAATACCACACAATGACGTGATTATTATTTACAGAAGGGATTTTTAAGGACTTTGGGGGATTTTGTCAAGGCAGCTGCACAGGGTAATTTTAGTCAATCATCCGAAGTACTTATTACACATGCATACAAAATCAAATACCACAACATGACATGATTATTATTTACAGAAGGGATTTTAAGGATTTTGGAGGATTTTGTCAAGGCAGCTGCACAGGGTAATCATTGTGAGTCAGATAAATATAATATGATATATATCTCGTCAACCATGCAGACAAAATCAAATATATACAGATGATCTGATTAAGGATTTGGGAAGATTTTGCCAAGGCAGCTGCACAGAGTAATCATTGTATATCGGGATAAATTATGATATATATCTAGTCAATCATCCTAATTGATTATTACACATGCTTACAAAATCAAATAGATAAGATGATCTCATTAATTAAAGCAGGATTATTATGGACTTTGGAGGATTTTGTCAAGGCAGCTGTATCCAGGGTAATTCATTTAAGAGTTGGGATCCTACATAATTTGATTTAGGTCTATGTGACAAGGAGTATGGTCGCCTGTCCAACCTCTTGGGTTTCCTACGCTTCCTCCGGTTTCCTCCCACTGCTAACGACCCCTACGTGCAAGCAAATTATTGAGAAAAAAAAGAACCATGTGTTAGTCCCAAAATTACCTAGTTTGTGTCGCGTAGACCAGTTGCAGACAGAGAAATTAACAATATGTTGATAGCCCAGTGCAACCAAACTCAATAATGGGGATTGAAACCTATGAGTCCTATGCTCAAGCAAATTATTGATAAAAAATAAGGTACCCTAATCTATCTCCCTCTCCCTCTCCCTTTCTCTCCCTTTCCTTCTCTCATTAAATAAATCAAAGAGGTTTAGATACAACAATCTTTTTTTCAAAATAAAAACAGATGTAAAAAATGGCATCTTTCCCTCTCTCTCTCTCTCTCTCTCTCTCTCTCTGACTTCCCTTGTCTCTCTCTCTCTCAAGAGGGAAATATTCATTGAATGAATATTTAAAACACTATTTATATCTAAGTTCAGTAATCACTTTCAGATGTGCGTTATTCTGATATTATTAAGTTCTTTTTTTAAAAATAGGATTCCACAAGCATTACATTTTTAATCTTTGAAACAAATCAGTTTAATACCCATATTAGGAAGCCATTAAGGCCATATTTAGTCGTATTTATAGTAAAACTGTGTTTTATCTGATTTTGGGGGGGTTGAGTATTGAAAATTGCGTTTTTGTTTTAATGACTATTTAATGTTTATTTTTTATTGATGGAATGTTGATTAATATGGGGCGTATTAGGCAGGGGGTAGAAGGGGCTGCTCCTCCCTAAAACCCTGTCCTTTCCCATATTTACGTGTTAAATATTTATGGATATTTTTAAAGCCTATGTTAATAATAAACCCAGGATCTTACACTGTAACCTGAGTGTCATTGAATCTACTGTATTTAACATTGATTTCTTTCATATCCATTCAATATCAAATTATTGTGTGAAAATCATTAGTTAAAACTTGATTATATTCTTCCTATAATCTTATTATATATGTACTTTAATACACCATATACATGTATATTAATAATCATAATATATGTTTATATCATTTGTGTATCTTGCTTTAGGGAAGCCGATTAATACACTGGATTGTTTCGTTACCCTGTGAATGAAATATTGTTTTGAAAAAAAAATTTTTCTTAAAATTGCCTAAAATCATCTAATTTACAGTTGTGTACAGTTTAAAGCTGGGCATTCCATTTTGATAATGACTGTCACTAGATTAAATGTTACCCTGGTTACTGTAGAATATATAAATTCATTTTCTGCTAATCTAAAAATCTAAAAATTCACCCCAAGTCACTATACCCTGTGTGGATCAGCCAAGAATCTAATATTTTAAATTGACAGTTTTATAGTATTAACAAAACACGTAAGTTCTCGTCAGCTGTTTGCTAATAACAACCATATGTTAATATCAAGTGTTTAGAATGCCTACAAAAGATAAAAAACCCCAATCCCTCCATTTCAATGAATGCTTCTTTCTATGTTGTAAGTCTACATGAAAAAAGGGGGGGGGGTGTTGGATGGCCGAATTGTTAGCATGTGCGCACAGTATCATTGAGTAAACTTAGGTGATTTTGATTCCCCGCTTGTACGTGACAAAGAGTAGGGTCACCTGTCTATCCCTGTGTGTTTTCACAGAGTCCTCGGGTTTACTCCCACTGCTAAAGACCCTGACACTCAAGCGGATTATTGAAATAAAATTGAACCACGTGCTAGTCTCGAAATAACCTGGTTTGTGTTGAGTGGCAGTTAAACCCCATTTCTCTCTCTCTCTAAATGAAAATAAATAAATAATTCCTGTGTTTCATTAAAACCTATAACCGCTGCAGCACCAGAAATGTCCATGTCTTTGTGAATATTCAATTAAGATAATGACATGAATTTATAATAAAATTTAATTTTTAGATAGTTTGAAAATAAACAAGATATATTTATGTTCTCTTCTTGGTTGGTAATAAAAACCACGTGTAGTCTGAAAATAACTGATTAGAAATTACAGTAAAAGCAGTTTATATACATTCATATTATATTATTATTAGGAGTTGCCACCCATTTGTGTCCATTTCTAGGTGCTGTATATACTGTTTTATTTTATTAATTGTAGTAAGACTAGGTGATAAATAATATTTCTCTCTTCTCCCTGGTTGATTATAATAATCATATGTTAGTCCCAAAATGATCTCAGTAAAACTATCATGGGACATGTTTACCTGAATGTAAAACTAGGTGATGATAATAAAAAAAACGAGTTCTATTTCTTTCTATTCCCTGGTTGGTAATTATGACGGAAGGCTAGCGGCAGCTAACTCGTACAATGACGTAAACACGTACAAATTCTTATCTTATTTCACAGTCTTTAACAGGCCTTCCACTTCTGCTTATAGAACCCAATCACCCACTAACGATACCCAGTCTTTACGCTGCCGTTACCCTTTAAACATTATAGTGACCACATTATTGCTATGGCAACACATGATAGGCAGAGGAGGAGAAACGTATTAAAAAGTTTTTGCTAGTGCCAGATGTTTTTTGGTGGTAGTATTGGATATTAACGATTAGTGAGTGTGTCGGTGTTTCTCTCTGGTAGTGTGTGTGTGTGCATTACACGGTGTGTTTTGTCAATGTGTTAATTGAGTCTGTGCTACTCCAGTGATTATTACCGCTTCTGTTAAATTGTTTGGAACTAGAGATATAATGTGAATGAGATACAACCAGATAACCTAATAGACACACGGAATCAGACCCATTGAGTGAGTTCTAGTTGTTTGTTGTTTGTTCTTTATTTTAATAGACACACGGATTCAGACCCATTGAGGTAGTTCTCGTTGTTTATTGTTTATTCTGCCCTGTACTTTAATACTATGATTTATTTATTTATATATCATGATCTGTTTTTTTCTTTTTCTTCCTTAAAATATCAATTCTGTTTTCGATTTATTAAAATATCCACCATGTCTAGTGTTTAAACTGGAGTTTAAAAAACATGAAATATTATGGTGACAGAGCAAAACAAAATATTTCTCAACGATTGGGTAACAATGTGAAACGGTTTTAATGAATTTTTGCTAATTATTGAATTTTTAATTAGTAGTTTTGGTCATTGAAGTTTCAGTTACAATCTATCACGAATACTCAATATTATTAAAATAAGACATCATGCACACATGTACACTTATACATAGTCATATACATTAAATAATACATGTACATACATAATACATTCATACAAACAATATACTACATGTATATCTAAGGGATTGGATGAAGCGTACATGTGTGCATGATGTACATGTGTGCATCATCAAAAGCCAAAAACATATATAAAGCCACTGCCTTGGCAATCAATTTTTGTGGGTTAAAGAGATTAAGAAAATTGTAGGAAATCTCCGAATTAGCTGAGAAGGATGGGTATAAATGGGCTTGACATATGACACTAATTACTTTTTATTTAGAATAATAGTTTATAAATTACAGTACGGTAAAGTTTGGCGGTTTTTGTTATTTGGGAAAAAATAAATTTTTCAATTCATATTTTGTACATAACTTGCATGTTAACTCATGTCACAGTGTGTCACACGACATGATTTGAATTCTCGATCCATTACGGGTGCTAAATGAATTCCAACCGCAGGCGACATATTTCATGTGGTCTGAATTACCCCCACGGCATTGAAGACCTTGGTGTAATTTTGTCCACCTTGGTTAACCGCCATGAGTGTAATTGTTTAAAATGCATGTAAATAAACCGTTATTTATTCATCTTGTTCTGAACATGCACAATAGTATTTGATTGTGCTATTTAATGCAGAAATTGTCGTGAATATTAGTCGACGAATGCATAATGTCAAAATTTCAATGTTTTAAATCGACAGCTAACTAATTACTTAAATAATATGTCAGTGTTTAATGTCCACTGGACAAAGGACTAGGAAGATTCTTTTTCGTTTGTTTTTTTATAGTTCAAAATTTCATTTTATACTAGGATCTGGAAGAGTTGTAATATGATCCGCGTTCTGGTTGAGGTGAACGATTAGCCAATGAAATGATCTGTTGCAGTGATATCTAGGCGTGATAACCTACTAGAAACATAAACGCTGATTGGTTTATCAAATGTCTTACATCATAGGGTTAATTAAAAGCCGCTCGCATGACCCCTGGAGCAACTTCCCACCTGGTCAGATCTTTATGTAGTAATGGCCATCGAAAGTATATTAAAGATACATTATGGGAGATAAGGTAAAGAGTTGGCAGTTCCAACTATAATAGTTAAAAACTATATAGTGTAAATGTAATTTGCTGAAAATTTGAGTCAAATTGATCCACTATAGGCCGAGATCGGAGCGCTTAAAATTTCTGCATAGCCTCGGACATCATTACTAAAATCATTAATATAAACAGAGTAGTCTCGATTATCCAATGTTGTGATTTAATTACAATGGCCGTTCAGCGGCATATTTGAATCTAATCCAGAATACATCGAAGGCTAGCCTTGACATCGAGTGTTTATTATGGTCTGGATAAGTTAATTAATGTCTAATTGATAATTTAGATAACATTTCAGGCCTGAAAGGAAGACATGTAATAGGCAGATATTGCTCTTGCATAATGCAAGTTTAAAAAACGAAAAACAAATTATAGAACTGTTTTTCAATCAGATTCCAAAAGTGTGACATGATAAGGAATTTTAAAACACACTTAACTCAGTACATTGCAAAGGCAATTGACGTCATTTATGACAGTAACTAGAAATATTTCATGACAATCGAGATGCACATGCCCTGAAAATACGGATCAAAGGCAAGCACTAAAGTAGGTCTCTTTTTACGTAATCAGCATCGAATTTGTGTTAAATAACAGTTTTGTTTTCTTTCATTTTTTTTCACCGCTTTTCATTTAATCTTTTTAATGAATAATAAACGAGTGATAAACGCTAAAGTTTTTTTTTTGTCAATTGTGGCATCTCTTACATGTGGTTTTGCTTTGAAGTACGAGAGATAAATATGCCATTAGGTTAATTTGATTTGAATGGAAACTTGTCATGCCATATTTTTATTTTCATCTTCGCGCTCTGATGTTCTTTGGATTTGGAATTATGTCTGGAATTGAAGCAGAAAGGAAATAGGGTTTAATGTTCTACTGTTGTTCACCTACTGGGCTGTTGAAGATGGGGCATACGTCACATAGTGAGCATTAAAGATACATTACCTAAGGGTTTAATAAAGAGTTAGCCATTTTTGTTATAATAGTCGAAAATAGATCATGTAAAATGAATAATTTTAAAACTTCATCCAAATTACTCTATTGTGAGCGAAGATATTAGCTTTAGAAGGTTTGACAAGACGTGTGCGATAATTGCAACTATGGTCCTGGTTGTTTGAAGCTGAATCTTGCTCGTCCATTTTTAAGTGGTTGAACCCTTTCTAATCTATTTCAAATCGGACAAATCCTATGCCATCGAGAGTTGATTATGGCTGGGATCAGTTAATTATGTTTAATTAATAATTTAGATAACATTTCAGGCCTAAAGAAAGACCTACAATAGGCAGATTTAGCTCTTGCATAATGTATGATTTAGGATATCTTTACTCTTATTTGGAATTCCAGTCATCAAGTGTCCTCTGAATGACTTCACACTTTCACTTGCCAGGTTCTTCATGGAACACTGGAAGCGATGTATCACTGACAACAGGGAACCACTCTGGAAAATCTGGATGAACTTTCTCTGCCAATGCAGGGATCAAACGCCTGACATCCAGGCTAATGAGCCAGCGTCTTACCCACATAGAAATTGTACAAGCCCCCCCTCCCCGAAACATTTCGCATACGAATTGACTTTATTATTGATTAATCAAGCGATCAAGACCGTGAATTTGTTTGGCCTAAGTGTCCTCTGTATTGATGCTGACTAAGAGTAAACCTGGTAATGACCGCCTTGGATCAAGAGCAATAATAATCGGGCCACCCATCCATCACACCTTCTATTGTCTCATGGGATAGTCGGGCCATCCGTCCATCAAACCTTCTATTGTCTGATGGGATAGTCGGGCCATTGTCTTTAGTATAAGTTGGTCCATCCGTCTGTCACACCTTTTGGGTTAGTACATGTAAGGCCATCCATCTTTCATACATTTTATTATCTCTTGGGTAAATTGGGCCATCTGTCCATCACATTTCTTTTTTTTCATGGTCACCTTGATCAATGAGTCCATCCGTTTTTTGGTCAGTTGAATGGATGTATGTCCTTTGCACCTACTTTCTTGTTGTTCACAAACCTTTTACTCAACACAAATTAATTTCAACTTTTCATAAGTTGTTTCAATATTTTCTGAGATATTTTTCGACTGAAGATAAACTAATTATAGTTATGAACATGTGTAAAGAAGTTATTAACATGTGGCATTAAGAATTTAATTATCACTTGCCAACCTAATTTTAGCTGCAGAAAATAGATTTTTGTTTTACTCGGGTTTTATAAACCTGGTCTTTTCATTGGCAACAGTTTATTATTTTTTTACACACAGGCGATTGTATTAAACTTACAAAATGCAAGAGCTAAATCTGCATATTGCAGGTCTTTCTTTAGACTTGAATTGTTATCTAAATTATTAAAAATTAGACATTAATTAACTTAGCCAGACCATAATCAACTCTCAATGTCATCGCTAGCCTGCGATATTTACTGGATTAGGATCCAATTGAGACTATGGTTTTTATCGTACCGACTTTAGTAACGATGATCGAGGCTAGTCCTGAACCACCATTACTAGACTGGTATTCAATCAGGGCAGGGTGGATGGCTGTTGAGTGGACATTAAACCCATCTCTCTCTCTTTCTCTCTCTCTCTCTCTCACACACACTCTATTCCCTGTAGCACGTGACAAGGAGTAGGGTCACCTGTCCAGCCTCGTGGGTTTCCTCCAGATCCTCCGTTTCCACCCACTACTTAAGACCCATACACACAATTGAATTATTAGAATAAAATTGAACCATGTTTGTCCCAAAATGACCTAGTTTGTGTCGAGTAGACAATAAAAAACACCATCTCTCCCTCTCTTCATCTCATTGGAGCCGCAGAGACTCAGTGTCAAAGAAAGTTCCTCGGGATTTTTCAGCCTGGATTTCCCTTGTCAGTGGTGCATGAATTCTCCTTGTCAGTGGCGCTTGGATTCCCCTTGTCAGTGGTGTTAATCAGAGCATGAAAAAGGAGTCTATTCATTCGGATGGGACAAAACACCATGGTCTCTTATGCACTTTGGCATGTATGCTAAAGAACCCTTGACAATTTGAAATATGAGAGTGCTGTAGCCCTCATAGTGTATCTCCATCTTAATCAGCCCGGTTGGCGCATAAAAGTTAAAAATGCAATTTCATTTTTTTTCATGTCTTGACCTCTCTGACTCAGAATCTTCCTGGTCAAATAATTAGGAATATAATTTCCTGTTCCAGACAATAATAATAGTTTTATAAGGAGAATATTTGCAGTTGCCAGACAATAATTGCATATTTGAGACCATAATTGCATGTAGTCAGCTAGAGAGATAGGCATGTAGTTAGTCGTGGTTATTTACCATGGCGAGAGAGAGATAGGCAAGTTCATTAGGGGAATCAACACTGATTATAAGTTTCAAGTAACTTTTTGTCGTTAAAAACACAAATAATGTAATATTCTTGGCAGCATTTTCTCCAGACAGCCTTTCATTCATCATCCATTTCTGTTATATTTTTATCGTACTTCGTAACATTAAACTTTGTAACGTTAAACGCCTCACGAATAATCAATATTAAAACATTTCTCATCGTGAGAGCGATCCGGGTCAGGTATTATCATTAATCAACCCAAGTTTTAAACAAATCATTTCAACCAATTTCAAAGATTGGTTTTCATTTCCCTGCTGGGCACCGTTTCTCAATCTGTCTCGCCGTACATCATGAAATATTACTCAAATATCTCAAAGTGCTTCTGTGTCAATATTGTTTCAAAAGATTTTGATATTGGAATTTCGACTAAGCTGAGCGTGTAGTCTAACTCTTGGCTGGTTCTAGAATATGAAATTGTTACGCCATGAATTATAAAGAATAGACTACGGTCTCGACTAATATGAAAATTGGATTGTATCGCACCGAAATATTAATTCAAAAGAATTTAATATTGCCATGACGATTGTGCCTTTGTCAAAATATTTATGGTTCATTAGAAAATTTTGACACTGTCGATTATTGGAAAATTTCGGCATGTATATTCAAAATACAGCTTTTGACGAGTTGCCGGTGTCAACTGATGAAAATATTATACGAAAACGAGGTTAGACGTCCCATTTTTCTGCACTAATTCTGCTAATGCAGACAGGCATATGCCATGCAGTGCTATGAGAGAGATTTTGTCCTGACAGCTATGCTCCTGCTTACACTTCATTGAGTTCCAACCAGGAAATCAAAACCACGTCAGTGGACTCAATGACGGACCATATGATACAGAGCGTACATGCTAACCATTCGGCCATCCAACCCCAATTGGCGTCAAGTTAGTGCAAACACATCAATGGTCTAAAATTATTTGTCAATTATTTGTCTCTTCCATCTCAAATTGTTCTTATTTCAAAGACGGAAGGAAAAGAATAGAAATATTCGTGTTTACATCGATCCAAAATAAATGTGACAATAATAGCATTACATCATTTTACTTACTTGAACTACCCCCTACAGGCTTCCTTCACGTGAAGTCCTATATTGATTCAGTTTTATTTTCTGAAGATCGTTATCTTAAAATAACTAATGATGGTCACTTATATATAGAGTTATTTTAAGTCTCTTGGGATCTATTTTCAGATTATTTGTTACTATTTTTAGTAACACGACACCACGTATAGTATCTTGTTATGGCTGTCAGTTGTTATTGATTTTAAAGGAAGATTATTAGAAGACTTATGGTCTACCGTTAATTGATGCTACCAGCGAGAGCATGGCGTGAGATTGCTCTCAATGTAGATATTCTTCTGGCGTTATTAATAGAGGATTAGACAAATTTATGTCGTCATTGTCGGTATTTTGAATTATGATGCGGTCTCGACTTCAGGTGATTGATGCTAGCCTACTGTAAAACTCTGAGTAGCAATTCAGTTTACTTTTAAGTCATTGAACACAGATTAGAAAAAAATTTATTTCGTCATAAGTTACGTGTGGATTACGTCTTTTGCATTTGGTTTGTAACAACCACCTTGTAAACATATCAGTTAGAAATCGACCAAGTAGAGGTTTAACCAAATATCTATGTTTGTTTTTGAAAACATACACTCAAGGATTTATGGTAGAAGACAAGCATGGCTGTGCTGTGAAGAGTTATTTTGGTGTGCTTAAGATATGAAAATACGATTATGATACATTAGCTGTGTGAGCTCCGTGTATGTAGAGTTCTTCACGGGGGAAGTGAACTCGACGTTATTTGACTTTTAGAACACAAGTTCTTTGAGTGTAAGTAGCTTAATGATTGTTTATAAATAGATTACGTTTAGCTAAGATGTAAATTCCTGAAATTTAAAAATAGATTTTTACCTATATGTGGGTGATAAGTACGAAATTCGTCTGAGTTATTTTTATCGTTATTGTCTGTGATTGAAGAACTGTTACGGGACATGATGAGGTAGGAATATTTTCTAGACTAATTAATATATTTCTCCGGTGATCTATATCTGTACCTATTACACAGTTCAGGCCACTTAATTCGATTTTACGTTTTTCGGGGGACCTGATAAATTTAAATTAAATAAACTCTTGAATCACATTAAAGATGTTTTGTTTAAAATTATAAAACTTTAAAATTTGCAACTAAAGGCCCTGTGAGCCATGCAGCCACTTACGTTTGGTTGTGGAATGAAGAAATAAGAAGCAAAATTTTGACAGGTGTTCCGAAAGATCTGCCGCTGAGTTCACAAATCATTTTCAGACTTAAGTCTGTTTATGAGAAATATCCTTGCTCAAAAAACACAAAACTGTGCACATAGTTTCTTTTTGATGTGTTTGATACGTTAAAATAAAAGTTTTATAAAGGGTTATGTTTTAGTTAAAAAAAAAAGCACAACTCAGTATCATCCCAGAAACACTAAACTTTGCACACAGTTTCTTGTTCATGTATTTGATACTTTAAAACAACAAAAGTTTCATAAAGGGCTATATTTAAGTTAAAATAAGGCAAATAATTCTTATTAAATTCTTAACTTAAGTCTGAGAATGCTTTGTGAGCTTGTGGCTAGAAGATGAAATTGGCGTGGCCTATGTATTTTATAAATCAGATATATTTCTTGTAGACTAGGATTCGAGTATTATCGGGAACTATTTCAGGAATAGTGTAATTAATTATATTCTTAGTTTATATTATCCTCATGCTATTGACGTATCTGTTGACTTGTTATTCGGTTAAATTGGATGACTTGACGTAAGAGCATCAGGAAGAAATGAAGCTTTCTTTTGTATCAAGTCTTAATAAAGGCTGTTTGAACTTTTAATATACTTTTTATAGAACTTACGTATTACTTAGGTCTTGATAAACAAGTAGCTGTGCATGTCTCATGAAAGATTTTCTGCTTAAACTTTCAAAACTTTTAAATTTAGAGAAGAAAAGACAGGTGCATTTTTATTTGAAATTTGGTTTTTCCCTAAGAAGTAGGAGTGGGGGGTTGGACGGCAGAATGGTTAGCGTGCTTGCGCTGTATCATACGACCTGCCATTGAGTCAACTGGCGTGGTTTCGAATCCTCGGTTGTTTGTGGCAAGGAGTAGTGTCGCTTGTCCAGCCTCGTGGGTTTACTCCGAGTACTCTGGTTTCCTCCCACTGCTAATGACCCCAACGCGCAAGCGAATTATTGAAATAAAATTAAACCATATGTTAGTCCCGAAATTACCTAGTTTGTGTTGAGTGGATGTTAATCCCCATTTCTCTCTAAGAAGTAAGAAGAAAAGTTCAAATTGTTGTGAGGAGAGGCGGGGGTGCTACATTCATGGAAATAACACCGTTTTGTTTTACTCCACTGTAATCCTATACATGTATGTACCTAAATGTGCAGAAATATTGTCTCAAAGCTTCACGGATAGTTCCCCCCCGCCAATTCAAATCCTGGGCAAACCGCTGATTCAACATGCTGTAGATAATGTAAAAAGCCAGGATCAACTATAAATGTTCATAGTTAGGTTTTGTTTTCTTAATTAGATATGAATAATTGATTTGGGTACATACCTAAAGTTCTAAACATGGATCAAGCTGTGAGAGGGGGGTTAGGATGGCCTAGTCGTCTTGAGTGCCGCACTTTGACCTCTGGCTTGCGAATGTGGCATGAAGATAAGGGCACCATCTCAACCTCGTGGATTTACTCCAGGTACTCTGGTTTCCTCCCACAGGAATGACCCCTGCACATGCACTGAGATAATAAAAAAAATGAAAATAGGACAACTTGTGTGCAATATCAACTTCTATGGAAGCGGACGATAAACACTAAGAACCACAACAAGCTGTGGGAAATCAGATTTTGTCCCAAAAATGAAAATGGCGATCAGTGTCTTGAGTTTTCTAGTTTGATGAAATAATTAATTAGAGTTCATTTTAGCGTGGATTGAGTCTCTGAAAAAATTAGGCATTGTCCTTGATTGAACAATGGAACAGGGATGCACAGGTGGAGCTTGGTTTTTTAATCAAAATAAAAACAATCGGACGAAGCTAAGTGAATTCTTTTCTGCATTAATCTTCACATATCAGTCAACTTTTAAGCATTCAAGCAGAGACAAGAGAATTCCCCAAGCAATTTTATTTATCTAGTTCAAGTCTTGTTTAATTAGAAAGTGCAACAGAAGCAGAATTGTATTGAAAAGGTTTTTCTTTATCTCAGTGACATTATGTACGACATTCCGAGTACAAATAAGCTGCCTTTATTAGAGAGTAGACGCTGTCCTCGATCAGGAACAGAATCAACCGTAAAATGAAACGGGGTTTAACGTCCTACTGTTCTGCCCGGGACTAGGCTAATGAAGATGGGCATACGCCTATGAGGGAAATTTTGCCCCGGCAGCGGCGCTACGGCCTACTCTTATATTGAATTCCAACTGACAAGGGATGTTTTACATGTACGCCAATGTGTACAGGGGACCATGGTTTTTCGTCTAATCCAAACGGCTAGACCCTCTGTCCTTGTCAGATCCTCAGTCCGGTATCATTCCGCAAATTCCGGATGAACTTTCTAGACCAATGCGAGTGAGGCAGCATCTGACCCACTTAGTCACTGTGAGCCCTAGTCTGGGACTGTACAGTGTAGTGTACATTTACGGCTAGTTCCCAGATCTATTCATGAGATATGATATGGACGTTTGTTGTTTGTCGTGTCTGTATTGTGTGTCTTGTTCGTAGGTTTGTCTTGTGTAATAGCTTGTGTGTGGTGCAGTCCTCCTTGAATGATTTCTGTATACAGTGTCTTGTCTTGTGTAATATATTGTGTGTTGTGCGGCCCCTTTGATCAGAAAAATACATACCGGTACATTAAATTTTGTAATTTTTTAAGTTAGTCGGAAAAGGAAGAACATGACATGAATTTTGTCACTCAGGATTTCCCTGGATATGGATGGACAAGGGGGACAGGGGGAAGGGTGTATCCGCTGAGGGTTCTCCCCTTGAGGAGGGAAATGTTTTTTAATTACTGATTGTAGATGGTGCTTTCTCGTGTCTATCTTGAATACCAATCCAAATGGGTCCTTATGGAGAGGGGTTCAAAAAACGTCTTCCTGTTCTCCAATCCAGTTTCTGTGAATAAATATTGTTTAGAAAAAAAAGGGGGTAATAAAGACCGAAGAAACTACATCGGAAAATCCAGGGGAACTTTCTTGAATGGTTAGTGAACATTTGTCTGACTCTCTGAGGCACGATGACTCCCTTCAGAATGAAGATAAAAAGCAAGTCGACGGTTATCAGCCTGAAATCAGTGTTGTTAAAAGGCTAAGTTCTGTTTTAACTGCTATGTATATTATGGCATTTCCTGTTGTTATTTCATGCTGGGAGTGTAAATGTAGGGGAACAGTAAACATTCATTTCTTGTTAATTTGCTAAAAGAATTTTATTATTCATCTTGACATTCAAGACTTAAACATGCATTATGCAAGAGCAAAATCTGCCTATGGTAGGTCTTTCTTTAGACCTGAAATGCTATAAAAACTATTAATTATACATTAATTAACTTATTCAGACCATAATCAACTCTTGATGTCGAGGCTAGCATGAGTTTTTTGTTGGATTGTAGTTCGATTCAACGAAATATTTTCCTTCGGGATTTACCGATATAAACGGATAACTGAGACTACTGGTTTTGTCTTACCGACTTTAGTAATGATGACTTAGGCTAAGCAGAACTTTCATTCGCTTAGTTCTAAGTTAATAATGGATCAATTTGACTGAAATTTTCTGCAAATTGCCTTTACATTAGCTAGTTTTTAACTATTATAGTGAGAACTGCCAACAATATTAAAGATACAATATGGGAGATTAGATAACAGGCTGGAATTCCTGTGTTTAATCCCTGAATTGGCTGAGATAGTTCACTTAGATTTTCCGATGTGGTTCCCCCTTGTCAGTAATACTGGACATAGGGTCTGGCAAGGGACAAAGTATAGTCATTCGGATGGGATGAAAAGCCAAGATCCTGTTGGAATTTGATGTAAGAGTAGGAAGTAGCGTTGCTATCCGCACAAAATTTCCCTCATATGGCGTATGCCCATCTTCATTAGTCAAGTCAGGAGCAGAACAGTGGGTCGTTAATTTGCATTTTTGCCAGGCCTGCTATAAGCGTCTGAATCAACAGGCATGGTTTCAAATCCCTGGTTGTATGTGACAAGGAGTAGGGTCATCTATCAAACCTCTTGCTTTTTCTCCGGGTCCTCCAGTTTCCTCCCACTGTGAAAGACCTCTACACGCAAGTGAATTATTGAAATAAAATTGAACCATATGTTAGTCACGTAATGACCTAGCTTGTGTTGGGTGAACATTAAACCCCATTTGTCTCTCTCTCTCTCTCGCTAAGCCTTGAGGAAAGATTTCCTCCCTCTTTATTCTACTGCCCTGTTGCTATTTCCTGTGAGTCCCAATATGACCAAGTTTGTGTCGAGTGGACTTTAAACCCCATTTCTCTCTCATTTTCGCTTTAAGCCTTGTAGAAAGGCCTCCACTCTCTTTATTTTACTGCCCTGTTGCTATTTCCTGTTAGTCCCAATATGACCAAGTGTGTGTTGAGTGGACTTTAAACCCCATTTCTCTCTCTCTCTCACTTTAAGCGTTAAAGAAAGGTTTCCACTCCCTTTATTCTACTACCCTGTTGCTATTTCCTGTTACTCTAGCTAATGGTAAAGAATACCATCAATTGTTGGCGAAGTTGATGAATGATGGTAACAAGACGAATGGTAGATAGATAATGCTAATCTAAAGACAGTAAAAACAGGTCGAAAATACTTCTCACCAAAATAAACCATCTGCTTCGTAAACAATCATTGTTACACACAATTATTTACCATATTTGTTCTAATAAAACACCCCCGAAGTCATATTGACGCAAACCAGCAACGATCATTTCACTTTTTATACACCCACATTTCCCACTGGCTGTATTGTCCCCTACTGCCATTGGTAGAACAAGAGAATGAGTTCTATTGATAATGGAGGGTTGGATGGCCGAATGGTTTGCATGTGCGCGCTGTATCACAGGGTCTGTCATTGAGTCATTTCAATAATTGACTTGTGCGTAGGGGTCTTCAGCAGTAGGGGGAAAATGGTGAACCGATGCCCATACTCCTTGTCACGTACATACAGGGAAACAAAGCCACACAAGTTGACTCATTGACATACCTTACGATACAGTGCGCATGTGCTAACCGTTTGGCCAGTGAGACATAAAACCACAATTTCATGTAATTATTCATTTTGATAAAGGTCCTGGGGAATAGAGAAATACATAATGAGCTGTCATTTTCGCTCATACATGACTCAGGGTATATTATTGACTGTTGAATATTCAAGCATGTCTGTCATTAAATGTGGTTCTGCCTGAAACTATGGAAAGAACAATAACTATCAGATTTTACGATCGGAGTCGACGAAGTTACAGATTCATCTCTTTTATTTAATAGAATATATAATGAAAACTGGAATTGTTACGGTCGAAATGTGACACCTGAGATAGATGGTATTCCTGAAATAGTTTTAATGGATGGAATCGTAAAATTAAAAACAGAAATTCGCAATAAAGCTTGTAATAAGAGTATACGTAAAACTGGAACCTGTATTGTTTTGTTGTTATAATGTCCATTTTATGACAATTTATGACAGCAATCTCCATCTCCATCTCTCTAAATTTAACAAACATCATAATCCTTGTTCTGTTTATAACCTCAAAGAGTTAGAGAGAGAGAGAGAGAGAGAGAGAGAGAGAGAGAAATGGGGTTTAACGTCCACTCGACACAAACCAGGTCATTTCGGGACTAACATATGGTTTAAACATACATTATGGGAGAGCAAAAACTGACTTTTGTCGGTCTTCCTTTGGGCCTCAGAAGTCATAGAAATTATAAATTAGATCTTTATTTAAATAACAAGCCCAAAATTAACTCTGTAGACCTACGGATGGCTTGGATTGGGCTCGGATTAAAACAGGATTTCGTCGACTGATTTAATCACTATGGCGTCGTGGGAGGGGCTTCTCCGTGACGTTGACGTCATCATACTTCCGGACTGTTTTCTATTCGTCTGCTTAGGGAGTCGCTTAGGCCTACCTGAAGTACAAAATAGTACACGCAGGCAACGCAAGAAGTCGGCTATTTATTATAATTTATTTACAATACTGCCTCGTTGATTTGGCCCATTCCTTTCAAACTTTAATATCCTATCGCAGACTTTCTCTTCTTATCTATATATTAAAAGTCTTAATTCTAATTTATAGTAAAAAATAAATGTATACGAATTGAATTGCAGTCCTGTCTCAAACCGAATACGCTATCGGTACTAGTCAGTGTAAACATTACTTGATAATCGAGACTATATAGGTGGAGTTAACGCCTGTCAATCAACAATCGGCCATAATGGGAAAACGGTGTCGATGAAATTTAACTACTATTTCTAGTAAAAAATTATAGTGGTAACAACTTTGTTCAGGATAAAGTAATTTGACTGAAATTTTCAATATATTCTTGTTTGAGCATCTATTTTTGAACTGTTATAGCAAGAATGACTAACTCCTTGTAAAAATCTCCCATAATGTATCTTTAATTTTTTATTTCAATAATTCGCTTGCGCGTAGGGGTCTTTAGCAGTGGGAGGAAACCGGAGTGCCCGGAGGAAACCCACGAGGTTGAGAAGACGCCCCTATCTCCATGCCGCATACGCTCACACCAGGGATCGAAACCACAGCCGCAAGCCAGAGGTGACCGGCCAGCTAGAGGTCGAAGCGAGGCACTCTAGACCACTAGGCCATCCCAACCGCCCCCAAAGAGTTAGAGCTTTATCTTGGGAGAATGGTTTAGAGCGTGGGCGTTGGATCGTAAGGTCTGTCATTGAGTCAAGTGGCATGGTTTCGATTCCCAGCTTCTACATAACAAGGAGTAGTGTCGCCTGTCTAACCTCATGGGTTTTCTCTGGGTCCTCTGGTTTCCTCACAATGCTAAAGACCCATACACGCAAGCAAATTATGGATATAAAATATAGAACAATGCGTTATTCTTGAAATGACCTAATTTGTGTTGAGCTTAGCCCCTATGCTAGTGTTTTCGATTCCTGGTGTGAGCATATGTGGCATGGAGATAAGGGCGCTTTCTCAACCTCATGGGTTTCCTCCGGGCACTTCGGTTTCCTCCCACTGCTAAAGACCCCTACACGCAAGTGAATTATTGAAATAAAATTAAACCATATGTTAGTCCCGAAATGACCTGGTTTGTGTCGAGTGGACGTTAAACCCCATTTCTCCCTCTCTCTCCTATGCTAGTGAATAATGAAGGGTGTATAGAAAATGGTGGTTGTTGTGTCAGAATGCCTCTTTAAATAGGATGATATTTAACAAAAAATACAGCTTAGATAAATTTGAAATAAGGTATCTACAAATTTCATAAATATTTAGATTTTTTAACAAGGCGGTAATAATCTCCTTTTTGTTTTCTTATTTTTTTATACAATCAGATTGGGGAACAGGCTTAGCCTATGTAAAACCCCTCTATATATAGTTGAAATGGCAAACACATAGCCTACATATTCTATAAATATAATAAATCATGGCACAAGGCTCTTCATTCATTCATTCATTCATTCATTGAGACAAAAACTAAACTTGATTTTATCAAAATCCATTTTGTATGATTCATTGAAAATACATTATAACTCTTATTTTTTTGCCATATTCTAAAATTATGGGGTTAGTACTTAGTCTTTCAAATACATTAAAACTCCAACCATGTGGGTTTTCTCTGGGTCCTCCGGTTTTCTCCCACAGCTAAAGACTGTTATGCGCTAGCTAATTATTGAAATAAAAAATTGAACCATATGTTAGTCCCAAAATGACCTAGTTTGTGTATGTTAAACCCTATTTCTCTCCCCCATTTCTCTGTGTTTTACGATATTCTCATGGTAGTCTATCCGATCTAGTTATATTTACTATGGTAACTATGGTTTCATTATAACTGAAGCCAGGAATATTAGGCCATATTTCTGTAACCTTTCATCGTTTTACCCAGTTCGGTATAATATTATAAATAGAACAGGCCACTCCAAATATTTTATGGAATTTCACGGACCACAGAAATTAAGCCAAGTTATTCAATTTAAGTTAAATTGATGTAAAAGATTTGGGACTTTTTGTAGATTTGAATTTGTAATTTTATTTAAAGTAAATAGAAAAAGGTCGCTCGAAGAAGGAGGCTAATTTAAAACCAACACAACTGAGCATTTTATACTTCTTGTGACTCTTGGTAAACTTTTGATTATTTAAAATATCCAAATAAGACAATAAGATAGGGTTTAACGTCGTATTGTTCTGCCCTATGCCTACTCTTATATCAAATACCAACTGTCAAGGGATCTTTTACGTGCACGCCAATGTGTATACAGGACATCAGTTTTTCATCCCATTCGAAAGACTAGACAGCTGTCCATGTAAAGCCCTCCGCGTTGCATCACTGACTAGAGAAAACCACACTGGATCATCTGGATGGAGTTTGCAAATTTAAGCACAATTTTGAACTATGTTGCTAGGGGAATCACGGTGGCTAAGTGGATAAGGCGCTGGTTCGCTAGCCTGGAGGTCGGGTGTTCGATCCCTGCATTGGCCGAGAAAGTTCATCTCGATTTTCCGGCGTGATTTCCCCTTGTCAGTGATACAGAAGGAGGGCCTGACAAGGACAGCTGCCTAGTCGTTCGGATGGGACGAAAAACCGAGGTCCCGTGTACACATTGGAGTGCACGTAAAAGATCCCTTGGCAGTTGGAATTCGATATAAGAGTAGGCCGTAGCGCCGCTGCCCGGGCAAAATTACCCTCATAGCACACTGTATGGCGTATGCCCGTCTTCCATTAGCCCAGGTTAGGTGCATAAGAGTAGGACGTTAAACCCCATTTCATTTCATTTCTATGTTGCTAGTCTTGGTCACCCAGAACCTCCTAGTCTTCAACGTACAAAGGTCTGGAACCGTTGTCAATATTTGATGTAAAGTCCATTGCTCATGTGTAACTGGGAGTTTGGTTTTTAATGTGGTTGATTATGCAGTACCTTTTGCCAAGTCAAGTAAGAGTTGCACCCCTTCCCACATGAAATCCTATAATTCTTGCATTAATATGAACACACACAAAATGGTAGGACGAAATAGGATTTGATTAAAAAAATGATATCATATATTTCCCATAAAGAAAAAAAAATGTTGGATATTGAACTAGTATGTAATAAAATGGAATTTTTGAAATGGCATGCTTAAATTAATTTCATGTGCGTCAAAATCTTACTTTAGGAAGAGTTACCTCCCTTAGACATTGTTGACAACGCATCCAGACTAACATTTGTAGAATATTTTTCTGGATGATAGAGACTAGGGTATAAGGAGATCCAATCTTCTGGTATTTATTACGGGGAACCTGGTTATATTTCCTGTTACTGTTCTAGTCTACATTTAGTAAGTTCCTGTCCTTGAAGAACTCTAGAAACCAGACTAAGGTCACATTCCAATTCTGTTTTTTTATCTCTCTCATATCTAACACACATGCATGGTGAGATGTCATAACGTTTTTATGAGAATTGGCTGGAAATGTAAAATACATAAATAAATAAACATTGGAGAGGGGAGAAAGAGAAATGGGGTTAACGTCCACTTGACTCAAACTAGGTCATTTCGGGACTAATAAATGGTTTAATTTTATTTCAATAATTCGCTTGCGCGGAGTACCTGGAGAAAACCTACGAGGTTGGACAGGCAACCCTACTCCTTGCCACGTACAACCGGGGTATTGGAGAGGGAGCAAGTGGGGTTGGGAGAGAAATGGGGTTTAATGTCCACTCAAAACAAGCCAGATCATTATGGGACAAATATTGTAGTATTTATTTGTCACAATCCACACCAATTGAGTTAGAGTTAGAGTTTGTTCTATCCTTCCCAGATCTTCTGTTAGCTTTACTTCTATCTCTTGGGTTAGAGCTTGCTCTGTCTCTCCCAAATCTTGTGTAAGAGTTTGTTCTGACTCTCACAGAGCTTGTCGGCATGGCTCCCCCTTGTCAGTTATGCAGAATGGAGGGCCTGACAAGCTGTCTAGTCGTTCTGATGGGACAAAAACCAAGGTCCAAAAACCAAGGTCCCGTGTACGCATTGGCATGCACGTGAAAGATCCTGTGGCAGTTTGAATTTGATATAAGAAAAGACAGTAGCGCCGCTGTCCTGGCAAAATTTCCCTCATAGCACACTGTATGGCGTATGCCCGTCTTCCATTAGCCCAGTTTAGGTGCAGAAGAGCAGGGCTTGTGTTAGAGCTTTTTCTGTCTCTCCTAGATCTTGTTTTAACATCAGAGCCTGTTCTGTCGCTTACAGGTCTATCATTACGGTTACAGTTTAATTTTCGCCTGCCCAACCTCATGGATTCTCTCCGTGTACTCCGGTTTCCTCCCACTCCTAAAGACCCTTACGTGCAAGCGAATTATTGAAATGAAATTAAACATATGTTAGTCAGGAAATGACCTAGTTTTTGTCGAGTGGATGTTAAACCCCATTTCTGTCTCTCTTTCTCACAGTTTTTATTTGTCTCACCCAGGTATCAGATCAATAGTTTTGCTAACATCTTTACTTTAGAATTATATTTGGATTCTGTTTAACCTATCCGAGGAGAGAGGTCATTTGTGAATAAAACAGTGTTTAAATACGCAAACCCGAATTCTCGTAAAATTGGTGAAAGGCATCGTTGTCTGTTTTTATTATAAACAAAAATCATTGCCTATAATAAACCCCTCTGTTTAATGAATGGGATGTTTTTTATAAGGAGAGGAGAATATGGTTGATAGAGAATTGGTATGGAAATTGTATATAAAAGTGAAAACTATTTCCAAGCTTTTATCGCTGTAGATCAATAGAGATTTGCATGTGTAGGAATGATAAATGCGATGATGTAAAACTCCTACATGGCAGACGTGTACCACAATATTACAAGTAATAACGAAAAAGACAATCAGATTAAAACACAGATCCTATTTCGTTTTTTTTTTTTTATAGTTCAAAATTTAGTTTTATTTGTCTTTACTACACTAGGATCTGGAAGAGTTGTTATCATTGACCTGTTCTGGATTAGCCAATGAAATGGTCAGTGTCGTGAGCTTTAGGCGTGTTTTGCATGGCACAGTGGGTTTTGCAAGACGTGCGATGCTTTACAATACGATTGTCCCTATTGAAGATACATTATGGGAGATAAGATAATGAGTTGACATTTCTCACTATAATGGTTAAAAACTAGATAGTGTAAAGGTAATTTGTTGAAAATTTCAGTCAAATTGATCCACTATGAGCCGAGAACGAAGCTCATGAAATTTTCGACTAGCCTCAGTCATCATTACTAAAATCATTAATATAAATAGCATAGTCTCGATTATCCATTTTTTAAATTTATTATCAATGGCCGTTAAGCAGCATATAGGAATCTAATCCAGCTAACATCGAAGGCTAGTCTTGACATTGAGAGTTTATAGTGGTCTGGATAAGTTAATTAATGTCTAATTGATAATTTAGATAACATTTCAGGCCTAAAGAAAGACTTGTAATTGGCAGATTTAGCTCTTGCATAATGCATGTTTAAGTCCATGCAGATACATTTCGATAAGGTCAACATGATTGGTATTACTGATCTGATTAATTTGTATTAAACATAGATTTTACTAGAAACAAAATCGAGCTGACTAACCATTGTTCTGTTAAGTATTAAAATGTTCAAGAAAAATCGTGATTATTTTCAGTTACGTTAAAGATAAACACTTCCTGCTTTATCAGACGTTTAAAGCGTGTTATCGTGAAATAAATATTCCTTGAGATTATCGAACCCAAGATCGGACAATTTTTATATTGTTTGTAAAGCAGTGTTTTTATAAGCATGGAATGAATAGTTGTGCCCCTTGGGAAAATTTGTTTTGTGTCCAAACATAGTCTGAGATTGAATCAGGAATTTAAATGAACTTTTCCACGTGCCAACAATGATAACAGGGCCTGGGTTTTCCGGCTCATCTGAAAATTTAGAAAATGTTCCTTGTCAACCCATATTGGTGTGTACATGCAACCATGGATACAAGGTCTGTGTGTACATGTCACCATGGATACAGGGTCTGGGTTTTTCGTCTCATGTTCCTTGCTAACCCCTTGAATGTGTGTTTGTCTGCTGGGCTTCTGCTTTATTGTCACATGATGTCCATCCCTCCAGGGGGATCACAGTGGCTAAGTTGGTAAGATGCTGGCTCACTAACCTGCATTGGCCGAGAAAGTTCATCCAGATTTTCCGTCGTGGTTTCTGCTTATCAATTATGCAGGATGGGGGGCCTGACAAGGACAGCTGTCTTGTTGTTTGGATGGGACATAACAAACAAGGTCTTGTGTATACATTGGCGTGCATCTAAAAGATCCCTTGGCAGTTACAATTTGATGAGTAGGCTGTAGTGCTACTCTCTGGGAAAAATTGCCCATCTTCATTTGCCAAGTCCGAGCAGAACAGTAGCATGATAAATCCTACTTTAATTTAAGTTTATTAATTGGTTCAGGTAGCAATTCCATGCATTATTAGAAAGGATAACATTCTAATTAGTTGACCATCGCATTTTGTTTTGTTTCATCGATTTTCTACATTTTTCTCTGATGTTCATTTTTTTCTCCCCCGATTTAGCAGACGGATTCATTTTGTGAGTTAGTAAATCCGTCAGACCGCAGAAAAAATCAATAATGAGAGTTCCCAAGATACTACTAACTTGCCAATCGAAGCAATCTATTATTGACTTATAGGCTTGTAAATATTATGTTATGTCTTGTTGAAACGTACTCTCCATTGGGTTGGATATTTCACGAGAATTACACAGGCCAAGATCAACGCTAATTGATTATTAAATGGCTTTTTGGCGCGTTTATGAGATTATTGTTCGAATTTAATTGATCTTTGTATACACTGACAGACGACAAGGGAATATATATATATATATATTGATATATTATACGTGATAACATCTGAAGATGCTCAGTTAAGAGCAGGCGGCTATATTATTAGTCGATGTATATTAGAATAAAGAAATAAAAGTGGTTGATTTTTTTCAGCTTAGCTGGATGTATTTTTATTTATTTTTTGTATTTATCTACCATAAACATAGAAATACTTTGTCTGCTTTGAGTTGTTGATTTTTTTAACTGGACGTATTTTTATTTATTTTTTGTATTTAACTACTGTGATCATAGAAATACTTTATCTATTTCAATATATATATTGATACTGTATTCATAAGAATGACCGACGGCTACTTAAAACAAATAAAACAGTAGCATCTAGCAGAGGTAGGGCGAGGGGGATGCAATGGAGATTTGATGCTGGGCGTTTTGGGTGTGGAACTTTTGGTCTTCTGCATTTAATAAAAGAAGGCTTTTTTCTTCTGATGACGAGTGGTCTAATGCGTAAGGCCTGTCATTGAGTTAAGTGGTATGGATTGATCCTACTCATGTAGGTGACAAGGACTAGGATCGTGTGTCCTACCTCATGGTTTCCTCCTGTTTCCTTCCACTGGTAAACACCACAACACGCAAGCAAATTCATAAAATAAAAATCTGTTAGTCTCAAAATGACCCGGAAAACCTGGAATAACCCACTTGTCACATACAACCAGAGAAACGAGAACCACACTACCGCACTCATTGACAGACCTTGCGATTTCATGCCCAGGCGTGAAACCCCTAGACTATCCAACCCCCTGATAAATTAGGGAGTTAGTAAAGGATTATTTTTGTATAAGAATCTTTTATGTATACCCTGATGTATACACGTGACCTTGGTTTTTCAGCCAATCCGAACGACTAGACAGCTGTCCTTTTCAGGCCCTTTGTCCTACATCACTGACAAGGGGAAACTTTCTAGGCCGTAACAGGGAACGGACACCCGGCCTCCAGACGAGCGGGTCAGTTTCTTACTAACTTAACCACTGTGTTTATGATATTATATAAAATAAGGAAGATATATTTGTTTATTTGCAGATAAAGACAGTGTTTATGGTGGAAGTAAGATCGTAGGAGTTCCTGGAGCTGGTAGAATCTCTACAAGTTTAAAACAACGACAAACGAACAGACAAAAGGTCAGTTTTTTTTAATGATTTGTTTACGTGGGACCGTGTAAGAGCATATTTTCAAAGCGAATTAAAGAACATTTATAATCTTTGAATGGCATTTAGTGATTGAACATAATATAACGCAACACAGATATATGGATAATAATCACTAAATTATATACACACGAGAGAGAGAGAGGGAGAGAGAAATGGGGTTTAACGTCCACTGTATCATACGGCCTGCCATTGAGTCAACTGGCGTGGTTGCTTGTCCAACCTCGTGGGCTTTCTCCGGGTATTCCGGTTTCCTCCCACGCACAAGGGAATTGTTGAAATAAAATTAAACCATGTTAGTCCCGAAATGACCTAGTTTGTGTCCAGTGGACATTAAACCCCATTTCTCTCTCTCTCTCACTCTCGATAAGAATTCGTTCTGCATACACTTTGTAGAACTAAAACATAACAGACCCAAACTGATTGCTATACAGGTTGAAGTACCTTTTAAACTTGGCAGGACACATAAGTAGAAATGGTACGATGCAAAGAGAAAGAGAAATGGGGTCTAACATCCACTCGACACAAACTAGGTCATTTTGGGACTGACAGATGGGTTAATTTTATTTTGATAAATCGCTTGCACGTAGAGGTCTTTAGCAGGGTGAGGAAAACCAGAGGACCCGGAGAAAACCCAAGATCCATATAGTGACTCAAATTATATCCCAAAGAAAGTTATTGAATTGAAATCAATTCACATTCCCATCAAAAGGGATTTAGCAACAAACTGAAGTCCGGCTTCATGTTTGTAGCTATACTGTTTCTTTTGAGTTTGTGGAAGGTACATGTGGGGTTTCGATCCCCAAATTATTATTGATGAGGGATGGGGTCACCTGCCCAATCACATCAGTTTTCTCCTGATCTTCCAGTCTCCTCCTACTGCTAAAACCCCCTATGATTTAGTGACTTATTGAAATAAAACTGAACCATATGTCCATCCCAAGATCATGACCTTGTTGGTGTTGACTGGACGTTAAACGCTTTCTCTCCCTTTTAAATTCTATTTATTTCAAAATTTCGTCAGCTTCAACCGTACTAGCAGGTATGTAGTAGAAAGCCCATATTTTGAGAAATTTGGTAAAAAAAATGCCACTGCCCAGACAAAATTCTCTCCCTAGCTTAAAACGAAAGAAGTGTTGACGAAATGTTAAACTCCTTTTCTTTCCTCAGTCTTTCACTTCATTGGTACATTTGCTTAGTCAATAACTTAGTCAGTGAGAACTTATAAATTTGGATGAAAGGAGAGAGCCTGTTTTGTTTGTGTTGCGAGCTATTTTCAGAGAAATGAGGTATTGATCTAGCCTACTGATCGAGTTCTTTCTGATAGAAGAGCGGGGAAAAATGTCATTCTCTTGACGCTAATGTCTCTATAATACACTGTTTAACATGCATGAGTTTTCAACAACCATACCATAATGGATTGTCTGCCCTTAATTATCGAAAGAAATGTGGGTTACAAGGTTATTCACAAACACAAATTTTCTGGCTATATTTCTTTCCTTTCTTGACATCTCTAATGTTAATGCCATTTTTTTTTATGTCTGGTTTTTGGATATTTCTATTGGCATTCGAAGTTGACAACAGCCATGTTTTCCCAATATTTCGTAATGTTTTGACAGACTATTCTAATTATCTAAATAACTATCATCTGTTTAACGTCCTACTGTTTTGCTCCTACACTGGACTGAAGAAGACGGGCATGCGCAATACATTGTACTATGAGGGAAATTTGGCCCGGACAGCGGCACTATGGCCTACTCTTAATTGAATTCCAACTGCCAAGGGATCTTTTACGTGCGTGCCAATGCATACACAGGTCCTCGGTTTTTCATCCCAACCGAATGACTAGACAGCTGCATCACTGACAAGGGGAAACTTTCTCGACCAATGTAGTGAACTAACACGCGACCTACAGAGATAGTGTATAACGTCCACTTGAAACAAACCAGGTCATTTTTGGACTAACATACAGTCCAATTTAATTTCAATAATTAGCTTGCACATAAGGGTGTTCGGCAGTGGGAGGAAACAGGAGGAACCAAACACCCATGAGGTTGGACAGTCGATCCAGCTCCTTGTCACGTTCAAGCGGGGAATCGAAACCAAGCGACTTTACTCAAGGACAGACCTAATAATTTCATGCAAATTAGTATCAAGATAATAATAATAATAATAACTTTATTAGAGACCCAGTTGCACAAGGCAATCTTCCCTGGGACCTGTCTACATAACTGATTGTCGGAATCACACAGATTTTATTATATACCATAATCTGTATTAATCTGTATTAGCTCATAAATCGACTTGTTACCTAAGTGAACTCATTATAAAATAACTTCATATTTCTTATTTCAACATATAAGGCCTAAAGAATGACTTGCAATAGGCAGATTTAAATCATGCATAATGTATGTTTTAGTATCATTACATTTTTATCATATTTTTTACTTCCTTAATTTTTTTTATTATTTTCAAAGAAAACATTAGGAATTAATGAACGCAGATGGTAGTGAACGAAACAATGATTTATTAGAATAATTTGATTAGAATAGGTTTTTGTTTAGGTGTAATCTATATTTGTGTTTTTAGTTTTCTAGCAGTAAAAACATTGTAATTCATTTTCGTCAAATTAAACATCCAGGATTTCTTCTTCTGCAATTCCTTTAAAGGTGATGTCTATGTTTTGTCGCTCTGTAATTCCATTTAAGGTAACATCCATGATTTGTGGTTCTGTAATTCCTTTAAAGGTGATGTCCATAATTTGTGGCTCGATAATTCCTTTAAAGGTGATGTTCATGATTTGTGCTCTATAGTTCCTTTAAAGATGATGTCCATGATTTGTGGTTCTGTAGTTACTTTAAAAGTCGTGTGCAGATTCCTTTAAAATTGACGTCCAGGTTTCTATAATTCCTTTAAAGGTGATGTTCATCACTTGAGACTCTATAATTCCTTTAAAGGTGATGTCCATGATTTGTGGTTCTGTAGTTACTTTGAAAGTGGTGTTCAGATTCCTTTAAAATTGACGTCCAGGTTTCTGGTTCTAGAATTCCTTTAAAGGTTACACCCAGGATGTTTGGTTCAATATTTATAGCCTGTTTTTCTTGAGGTACAAAGAGTTTAATTAATTTTTATCTGCGCAGGGCTAGAAGGAGGGCCTGACAAGGACAGCTGCCTAGTCGTTCGGATGGGACGAAAAACCAAGGTCCCATGTATACATTGGAGTGCACGTAAAAGATCCCTTGGCAGTTGGAATTCGATATAAGAGTAGGCCGTAGCACCGCTGCTCGGGCAAAATTACCCTCATAGCACACTGTATGGCATATGCCCGTCTTCCATTAGCCCAGGTTAGGTGCATAAGAGTAGGACGTTAAACCCCATTTCATTTCATTTTGCGCAGGGCTACACTCTCTTGAACAATTGAATAACCCGAGCGGTATTCCAATGGTCACTGAGGTCTATCTATATATTGACTCCTCTCCAGATTACAGTGTTCTAAATACCAACCTTGACTAACTGCTTAATCTAAGGGGGTTATATGGCCGAATGGTTAGCGTGTGCGCTGTATCATGCGGCCTGCCATTGAGTCAACTGGCGTGGTCTCAAATCCCCGGTTGTATTTGGCAAGGAGTAGGGTTGCCTGTCCAACCTCGTGGGTTTTCTCCGGGTACTCCAGTTTCCTCCCACTACTAAAGCAAGCGAATTATGGAAATAAAATTAAACCATATGTTAGTCCCGAAATGACCTAGTTTGTGCCAAGTGGACATTAAACCCCATTCCTCTCTCTCTCCTATGAAACAGGGAGCTGTGCAGCCACAGGAAATAAGGTGATTGATCGCTGTCTTGGTGGCGATCACGAAAGTTCCCAAAGAATTTCCAGTGTGGTTTCTCCTTGTATAGGACAGTTTTCCTAGTAATGAACAGTTGTGTCAGTCGTGCAGGACAGCTATCCTTCAAAGGACCAGTGTTGTCAGTTGTGCAGTGTAGATTTCTTTGTAAGAACAGGGTTGTACAGGGTAGATTCCAGGTAAGGAAGGTGTTGTGCAGGACAGTTTCCTAGTAAGGAATGTTGCTGTGTCAGTTGTGTTAATTGTGAAGGACAGATTTCCTGGTAAGGAATGGTGTTGTATCAGTTGTGCAGGACAGTTTCCCTGGTAGATTCCCTGGAAAGGAACGGTATTATGTTAGTTGTGCAGGACAAGGAAGGGTGTCAAGAGATTCAGATTGATCCTATCTACATATTGGCAAGCACGACAAAGAATCCTTGTCAACTGTCCAAACAAAATTTCTAAAATGGGATGGGCAGGTGTATTTGTGAGTTAATTAGATTAATCTACAATTAGACTTTATAATCATATGTCACACCTGCATTGATTTAATCAATAGATAATACATCAATATCCTCTTGTATTGTTAAATAATATTATAGAGAATAACATGTATGTTTATTATATCCGGTTAATGCTCGTTAAATACTAATAAAGTCGTTATGGGTACCATGACGTTTATAAATGATCTGTGTTTGGGCAGATCAAGAGATCACAGATCGTCATAAGACAGACAGTTGAAGGACGACAAGCAATGGTTGAATCTGCATGCTAGCCAATATAATCATAATTTGTAGATGTTACATTCCGTGAAGCTGTATACTGTAGCCTATAATAATTGTAGATATGGGGGGGGGGGGGAATGCTTTCCTGGTGAGCACTGTATCCTGTCTTTGAGTCAACTGGCATGGTTCCGATTCCCTGCGGCTATACATAATCTAAACCACACCATGAAACAAGCCTCAGAGTCTAAACCCCACAGTCAGACAAGCATACATGTGATACCTCCCGCAATTTGCGGGTGTCTCCTGATTTCACCCCTGATCTCCCGAGCTCCCGATCGGGAGACAAATACTCCCGCTTTTTCAATTCTTGTAATTTTATTTTTTGGTAGTCAAAATTGTAATCAAATACCATCGAAATAAAACGAGACAAACTTTTTTAGTTAACAACAACCGACAATCTCGTATTGAATGTTGTTACTATATACAGCACAACTCAATTCATTCATTCTTGGTATTTTATTTCTCCATCAGTCTTACCGGGAGGCCTACTTTCAGTTTGACAGATCACATATTTTTGTCATCAGTTTAACATCACGTTTTGTCCAGTTGCAAGCAGGTTAAATGATTTAAAAATACCCCCGTCCTAATTCTTTAAATGATTAGTTATGCCATAAATATTTGAACATGTCAGCTATATTTCCAAAGAATTTACTACACGTGTTCTTTTCACTGTAGCCATGCTGTGCGGTAGTACCACAGAAAACCAATGACCGTATGGATGTCGTCAACTTTGACCCCCAACCGGCACATAGCATCTTGACTGCTAACAAACGATTTTACTGTCCTGTCTTTTTAAACACTTTCTTCATCACATTAAACTATAATTTATTATGTATCCTTTTGATTGAGCTTTTGTTTGTAGAGTGCCGTGGTTAATAAATATTATTAATTTTGTCAACCGGTCGCTACCTATCATGTTACGTGCTTGGAAAAAAGATTACAAATGACAAGTCTAGTACTAGTATTTATGAAAGATGTATGCAGTGTCTTCAATGACTGAAAACAATGTGGTAGCTACCATTCCTGGTTTTTGAATGTTATAAAAACGAAAATCCATTTAGTTATTTTTGGAACCGATTGATAAAAGAAATATTAAAATGTAGCGATTTAGTGAAGTGGAACAAATATTTCTAATGTTTAAATGAGAACACAGTGTGTTTTCATGTGTTTTGTTAAGTCTGTGTAATTATAACAATCAAATGATAGTAAAATATATGAATTAATTTATCTTTTATTCATGGTGGATGGGTAATTTTAACGCGTGATAAAGTCTCCCTCTTTTGACCTTAATTCTCCTGACATTTTTACAAAAATCTCCTGACATTTTACTTGTGGCCAATCACATGTATGGACAAGCCCTATAGCTTTTAATGAGACGAGCCTCATAGCCAAGACCCCACAGTGTGACAAACCCCATAGATATCCATGAGACGAGCCTCATCGCCAAGATCCCACAGTGTAACAAACCCCATAGATATCCATGAGACGAGCCTCATCGCCAAGACCCCACAGTGTAACAAACCCCATAGATATCCATGAGACAAGCCTCATAGTCTAGACCCCACTGTGTTACAAACTTTATGGATGTTCGGGAGACAAGCCATATAATCTAAACCATAAGACAAACTTTATAGATATTCATGAGACAATTCTCAAAGTCTAAAACCCACTTTAAAGGGACAATAACACTCTTGCTGGCTTGGCAGCTCCAGAAAATAAATAATAGCCTTATTCTAAGTACTAGATGTTTAAGTGTCCTACCTGTTGTGTACGGTATATTATCCATTACATCCTATTTTACTTGTTCAGAGGGTTCGAAAATATTTAAAAATCCAAGTCACATTTGAAAAGGTTTCCATTAGGCTTTTCAAATCATTTAAATTAGGTGTGTTAAGATGAAATTTGTATCATCAATTAATTTGAATATCGTAAAATAATACAATTTGTTGACCAGAATAAAGATTGGGATGAATTATTTAGTTACAACAAGAGTGGTATATATTGAGTCTTTAAGGTAATAATGAGTGGTGAAACGAGGAGTCTGGTGGCCTACAGTATAACGGATTGCGATGAAACTTTAATAGATAGGTTTGGAAATAAAACAGAGATTCTGGACAGAAAAAAAGATTGATTTTGTGAATCAGATGTTGTTTGCGGTTTTCGTTGTTTGAAGTTATCCTTCATTTTCAGTTGTTACAGTTCTCCGCAGAGCATTGATAGAGTTAGATATATTTTTAGATATTTCTGTGTGGGATTACTTGTAAGTGGATTAGTTTATGGCGCTAGTTTTAAAGGAAAATTGGGACCAGCGATGGTTGAACTGCTAGTTTTAAAGGATATTGGCTCAGGCGATGGTTGAACCGCTAGTTTTAAAGGGATATTGGCACTGGCAATGGTTGAAGCATTAGTTTTAAAGGATATTGGGACCGGCGATAGTTAAACACTAAATTAGCCAATTGTGGCTATTGTTTGCCAAAAATTTAAACATTCATAACCTTGCTCAGAGTAAATTTATTTGACTGAATGTTTATAGCATGAAACGCCAGCTCTTTTTCTAATTCATAATTCTTAATCTTCTGACAATATTATAGATCTGTAAAAATGACATGAGATAGAAATAGATTTAAAAATATATCTTTTCGTCATATTGCATTATTACTATGGTAACGATTACACACATATAACTTCTCTTTGAAATCTGTTCTTAAAGGCAATCTTTTTGTATGATAATCCGCTAAAAGGAAAATGTTGAGTCAGTACTGGAAGGAAATGAGTTTTTGCATACTTTTGATGTCAGTGTTTCTGTTTTATTGATGAAGCAAATAAAGACGTCTTGTCTATTTTAATCATTTTGATTAAAAGTCATTTAATATCTGATGATAACATGCTCTAAATTTTGAGTAAAAAAATACTTGATATCAGACAACAAGTTCCAAGTTCTAAATTTTGAGTAAATGGTTCTTGATTTCTGGAGGTTGGATGGCAGAATGGTCAGCATCTGCGCTCACTGTATCATAAAATCTGTCACTGAGTCAACTAGCGTGGTTTCGAATATCCGGTTGTACGTGACAAGGAGTGGGGTCGCCTGTCCAACCTCGTTGGTTTTCTCTAGGTCCTCCGGTTTCCTCCCACTGCTAAAGACCCCTATGCACAAGTAAAATATTGAAAAAGAATTTAACCCTATGTTAGTCCTGAAATGACCTAGTTTGTGTCAAGTGGACATAAAACCCCATTTCTCTCTCTCTCTCTCTCAGGTTGCAGTTTCCCCTAGTGGAATAAGAAAAAACGGGCAAGGAAAGTGTTTAGTTTGTGTCGAGTTGACGTTAAACCCCATTTCTCTCTCTCCCAGTGTTAATATTAATTTATAGAAGTTATATAATAGAAATTCTCACAATGCTTATCATTAGGGCCACATTCGATATCTTGCTATGTAAATTGCTGAATATCAAAATTATTTTTTTATATTATCATATATTTAGTATCAAAAAACTTATAAGGTGCGTATATAAAATCAAAAGGGCTAAAGTTTGATTTTTTAAACTGAATTTCAAATGTTTACACATGATTTCTTTTTTATTCTTCAAAAAGCTTTAAAAATTGATAGATGAATTCAAAATAGCTACAATTTTTTTTTTAAACTGAATTAAAAAATATCCAATGATTTCTTGTTCTAAAAGCTTTATAAATTGATAAATTTTAATTTCCTCAGCTTGATTTTAACTCAAGTCAGAAATTCTAACCTCTTTCAATATGACCAGATTGTTTATCTCTAATTTTATAAAAGAAAAACCAGAAAACAGGCTACAGATTCGTGTTGGTTGATTCATGTTGGCAAGCCAGATGGCTGATACATGTACGGACAGGGTACATCTGTGCCAGTAGGGAATCAAAATCAGACACATCTTATATATATATATATATACAAGTATCTGTATATACATGTATTAGCTTATTAATCCAGGCTTTAGACTGACAGTAAGCTACTCAGACTGGTCGTTCTTCCATTCCATCATCCTGGCTATCAAGTCCGTCAATCTATAAAACTGCCTGCTCGTTGTCATTGTGTAGAAAAAGACAAATTGGGTCCTGCCTGACTAATCTAAAGAAGCTGACTGACGAGAAACTGTCACAAGGCTGCCATTATGTATTGACGTGACTTCGATGGTCAGCAGGGTAGTTTACAGGTTTTACTTCTGCTTCTTTTCTTCACTTGATTCTAATGAACAGCTCAACATATCGTCGTGGTTACAGCCTGCTTACGCGGATTTTCTTTTGTTATTTATATCTGGAAAGTTTTTCACACCTACTTATATAATATCATCATCTGTGAACGTTGACATAGCATGTTACGAAATATCCGGTGCCTATTAGCAGTGTAAATGAAGTGAAAATTGGATGACAGTTTACTCAGAGACTATTGTACGACAGTGAGAACCAGTGGCAGTGTGTTGATAGCACATAATTTGATTCTGAGAATAAGTCAGTATTGATGTCGGCAGCGCTATAGTCTTTTTAAGAATCAGTTTGTTATATTATTGGTGATCGATTCAAGACAGGAATCTATACGTAGTTCTAGTCAGTTAATTTTACCCACAGAATCTTCAAAATCAAGTGAATTTTATTGAACGTTAGGGAAATATATCTCTATCGTCAAATTTTCCGGTAAATTTGAGAAAGATTCCAGCTGTTTTTCTGATCAAGATTCGCAATTTGTGATTTAGAAAAAAATCCTTTTAAATGAAGTTCATTGGTTTGGAAATATAGGATCAATACAAAAACATTAGACTCGTTATTCTGGATTGAGTTGAAGGGACAACACCTTGGTGAAGGTAAACATTCGTGGCTTTAATCTTAGGAATTCAAATTTTTGATAACAGAATTTTATATAAGTGTAATTATTGATAAATGGTAATATGTTTTGATTCGGTTCCAGAATTCAGGATTGTAGAATTTTATTTGTATGTTGTTTATGAATTAGAGGAGATCTGTTGACCGAATTTACTTGTGACATGTGCTTTATTTATATATTAATTTAAAAAGGCAGACGTGCCGTAATCAGAGGTGAATACGGTAGTGGCAGTGGCAGTCTCATTGAATTACAAAATAGCTTGAATAAGGTAGTGGCAGTGGCAACTTCTTTGTATTACAAATTAGTGTGTCTGTCATTCGAACTAGATTCAGAGAGAGAAGAATCCGTTAGATAAGATTTTTGCAGTTGTGTCCATTTTGTAATTGAAAGTAAGCAGACATGTTGTACTAAATGTGTTTGGTATTGGAATCTATGAGTTACTAAATCTGAACTGAATACCCATATATGAGTCGGATAACTTACTATTCTGCGTCTGCCATTTGTCTACAGATTTGATTGTGTGTTTGTATTTATAAAAACAAGGCATCGGAACGAAGACGGGTTATTTTTCGTTGCTGTGTTGTTATTAGAATTGGAATCTTACGAGTTTGTAATTAATGATCAAGGAAGAGAATCCGAGTACTTGAGACACGAGAACTTGATTGACATTGTGGATCCACGTCAAGGAGATAGTTTTCCCCGAGAAATTCTACTCCAAAACAAGTCGATAAGGATGTATAGATTATTATGCTGCTATCCTTGTTTTATGAGGAAAAAGCGGGGCGGAGAAGAACAGGTATACTAAATTACTTTTACTTAAATCAAATGGGTTTTCTCTTCCGATTAGGGCAGGGGGGGGGGGGGAAATGGCTGAATGGTTAGCGTGTGCACACTTGTATCAAAATGTCTGTCATTGAGTCAACTGGTGTGGTTTCGATTCCCTGGTTGTACGTGACAAGGAGTAGGGTCGTCTGTCTAACCTTGTGGGTTTTCTACAGGTCCTCCAGTTTCCTCCCACTGCTAAAGACCCCTACGGGCAAGTGAATTATTGAAATAAAATTAAATGGTTGGTTCCATAATGACGTAGTTTGTGAAGAGTGGACATTAAACCCCATTTCTCTAGCCATCTCTCCTCTTTTAGGGCAATTTTACCCAGTTTAAGGGACTTTTACCTTTTTTTTTAATTCCATCTGAACGACCATACATTGTCCTTTGCCAAGTCCTAGTCCTGTGCCACTGACAATTAATTTCCTCATCCAAGTAAAACAGGGCTCCTACATGATACCGAAGTTGGTGATTGTTCCTAAGGAACAAAGTTCCAATTATAGTGTGGCATAACCATAAAATTACAAATTCTATGCCATGATAGTCCCCAAAATGACAGACTTACTAATTGCACTCCTTCACTGGCGTTTGAATGCTTGCAATAAACCATGGATTAAGCTCACACGTAGTTCTTGTTTACGAGTAATTGGGAATGGGTATCAAGTCAACGAGATCAGTTCAAAGGGAACTTTAATGAAATACTTCTTTTTGCTTCTGCAGTCTTCTCGTTTTACATTTGTTTCGATAATGATCAGTTTCTGAAATGAAATTAGTTCCATTAGCAGGACATCTACTGGGTCAATTTGTTCTAGACATATTGTAGTAAATTTATGGGAAGGAAACAAATTTGTCAGTGCATTTTTTGTCCGCGCAGAAATTACTATGTCTTTACAGTCATTTATGGACTAATAAGGAATAAATTATCCATCGTTCGATCTCTTTGTATTTATGCAAGTGTAAATCTTCAAAAACACTTTTAAGGAATAACAATTACTATGGTTTATTTCACTGTGACGTTTCAACAAGATTTCACAAGTCGTTATCAAGCCTATTCACAAAAAAATAAAAAATAACTACAAGTACTACTACCTGGTGCTTTAATATCTGCTTCCACAGAAGTGATATCGCAGACCAGACCCAAAGCTCCTTCCAGTTTTTAGAATATGATTTTGCAATCTTCCCATTTGCGGCCTAAGGCCATGGAGTGGGTTTAGTGGGAAGTTCTTCCCTGTATTTAATAAAAAATGTATTGTTTTGTTGTATAAAATGAGAGAGAGAGAAATGAGGTTTAATGTCCACTCAACACAAACTAGGTCATTTGGGGACTAACATGGTTTTCAATTTTATTTCAATAATTCACTTGGGCGTAGGGGTCTTTAGCAGTGGGAGGAAACCGGAGAAAACCCATGAGATTGGATGAATAAAAGGAGAAAGATGTATATATGTATATATATATAAACATCAATGCGAACTGTCCAATGGTATGCAAGAGAAGGTGAACATGAGTTGCTATGACAAACTATTGATCAAAACAAAGGTACATAATCGTATATATTAGGATTAGCCCAGTACACCATTAAAAGATCAAACAGGGGATTATTGAGATATATTGAAGCCTACACATTGTCCATAATTGAAACCATTTTATGAAAAATAAAGCTTATATATTATGATTAAATAGCGGGGTTTGAGGGCGAATGGTTAGCGTGTGCGCGCTATACCATAAGGTCTGTTATCGAGTCAACTGCCGTGGTTTTGATTCCCTGGTTGTACATGAGAAGGAGTAGGGTCACCTGTCCAACCTCATGGGTTTTCTCCAGGTCCTCTGGTTTCCTCCTACTGCTAAAGACTGACAGGCGTAAGCAAATTATTGAAATAAAATTACCAATATGTTAGTCCCGAAATGACCCAGTTGGGTGTCGAGTGGACGTTGAACCCCATTTCTCTCTCTCACTCTCCCTCTCTGATTAATTAGATATACATATAAAATTTGTATTTCAAAATTGAAATAGTTTAGGTAAAGAAAAATAAAACCAATTTCAATCATTCTTTTTTCACAATTCTATAAACTGGCAAATCATAGGGATTGACTTGAAGAATAACTATGGATCATTTTTGTAGTTAAGTGGGCAAAGTTTGGGTGTCATTGCCAAATTTTTCTGGACCCATTCCGAGTTTGATAATATGTAAACTACTCGCTCTAGCTTCAGTAATATTTTAATTGTGATTTCAGTAATTTTCCCCACTCCCACAAACACCCTTGAATAATGATCCCACAAGCTAGTTTAATTATTACTTAAGGAATACCATATGTTAGTCTTGAAATGGCCACGGTTTAACAAGTGCACATTAAACCTCTCTTGGTAGTTGTCGACAGTTTTCCAAATGACTCGAAGGTTCATTCCTATTGATAATTATTAATGTCAGTGAATTTATTGGCAACATTTCGAGTTAATGAACAGAATAGAAGGGATAATAATAGACTGTCGATGGTGTTATGGGAAGAGTACGCACCCTACGGTGGGTTATTAGAAAGCCCTGACCACCATATATCGTCATTAATTGCCAGTACCGCTCGAAACCAACTCACTTCAAACTTAATCAATATCACACGAATCTTTCATTTGTGGAAAATATTCCTCAAGATTTGCGATATCCACCTCAGGGCTATTGTACATGTACATGCTTGAAGTTAATGACGCCTTGCGTCTTCCATATTGAATAATACAAGTCATACATTTGTTTATATTTTGAATAATTTCATTATTTCATATATTCAAGTGGAAATTAGCTACATGTTTTTTTTTAAAAGAAGAGTCTATAGTGGATGTTCTTTTGTAAGTTTTTAAAAACAAAAGAAGAGGAGTCTGTTGTGGGTTATTGATAATATTATTCTCCAGCTTTTTAAAGAAGAAAGTCTTTTGGAGAGAGAAAATGGGTTTAACACCCACTCAACATTAACTAGGTCATTTTGGGACTAACATGGTTCAATTCTATGTCAATAATTTGCTTGTGTGTAGCCGTTTTTTGTAGTGGGAAGAAACCAGAGAACGTGGAGAAAATTCATATGAGGTTGACCAGACGACCCTAATCCTTGTCAGTTCTAGTAGGGAATCGAAACCACGTCACTTGACTCAAAGACCCCTATCGAAAGACTTTTGGTTTATCGAAAATGTTCTTTTGTAATTTCGGGGGGTTGGGATGGCCTAGTGGTCTAGAGTGCCGCGCTTCGACCTCTAGCTGGCCGGTTACCTCTGGCTTGCGGCTGTGGTTTCGATCCCTGGTGTGAGCATATGTGGCATGGAGATAGGGGCACCTTTTCAACCTCATGGGTTTCCTCCGGGCACTCTGGTTTCCTCCCACTGCTAAAGACCCCTACGTAGCGAATTATTGAAATAAAATTGAACCATATGTTAGTCCCAAAATGACCTAGTTTGTGTCGAGTGGACGTTAAACCCCATTTCTCTCTCTCTCTTTTGTAATTTCATTTTAGAAAGATATTTGGTCTATCCAAAATGCTCGTGTGTAAATTCTTTTTTTAAAAAGAAAGAATTTTATCCATTGAAAGAAAGTGTTTTAGTCTATTACTGTTGTTTTCATTAAGTATTTTTAAAATAGAAAGACTGATAGGCATAGAATATGTTTTTCTCTAAGTCTTTGATATTTGAAAGAAAGACAGAGTTTAGTCTATTGTGGATGTTTTCTGTAAGTTTTTTTATGAAATATAATGTCATCTAGGCTATCGAAAATATTTTTCTGTAAGTATTAGAAAAACAATTTTTTAAGTCTATGTGAATGTTTTTCTGTAAAGTCTTAAAAAAAGGAGTTGTAGGCTTTCCCTGATATTTTCTATAAATTTTAATCAAAGATTTTCTTCGATAAGTTTTAAAAAAACAACATTTTTTGGGTAATTTTGCTCTGATTTGTATTCAAGTCAAAATGACGAAGTAAAATGAACGTTTTTTGGTTTGAGTCGATATGACATATTTGTGAGTCGGTGTGAAATCTTAAAACAATTTCTACTTAGAGAGATGTTGAAGCAGATGATCTGTTTAACCAATCATTGAATATAAATGACATTTTTTTAGCAAACTCGGATAGATTGTTTACTCTTCTGGAAAAAGAGCATCTTTATTAAAACTCGTCTATTATTAAAGAGTGGAATGAGAAGGGAAAAGGAGAAGGAGGTTTAAGTCTTGTGAATGGTAATACTGAGACTAATGTATGGAAATTTTGGGACTAATGTATGGTAATATTGAGACTAATGTATGGACATTTTGGGACTATTGTGTGGTAATATATTGAGATTAATAAAATGGTACTATTGAGACTAATATGGTACTATTGTGACTAATATTGTAATATTGAGATTATGGTTATATTGAGAAATTGAGAATAATGTATGGTTATATTGAGATTATGGTATGGTTTGAGATTATGGTAATATAGAGATTATGTAATATTGAGACTGGTAATTTTCAAGACGAATAAATTATAATATCGAGACAAATGTATGGTAATATTGAGACTAATATATGGTCTGGTAATATTGAGATTAGGGTGATATTGAGATTATGGTAATATAGAGATTAGGGTAATATTGAAACTAATGTATTGAGACTGGTAATTTTGAGACTAATGTATTATAATATGGAGACTAATGGCAATATTGAGACTGGTGGTATGGTAATATTGAGACTGGTGGTATGGTAATATTGATACTGGTGGTATGGTAATATTGAGGCTACAATTAGATAAATATCTCAACCTAATTTTAATTGCGATTGACCAACATCCCTCAATTCTCTATTTGCTTGGAATAAGAAATGGCATTCTAATTGAGGAGTGATGGGTCATGTTGAGTGAGTTGTGAGGAGTAAAGGGTCATGTTGAGTGGTTTGTGAGGAGTGAGCGGTCATGTTGAGTGAATTGTGAGGAATGAGGAGGCAGCTAAGAGGGAAGGAGGTACAGCTCATATTTTAATGAAATAAAGATATGTTACTCCTGAAATATAATATGTTACATGGATATTACCCCCACTCACCCCTCCTCCTTCCCATCTGTCCATGGAGGTTAAAATAAAATCATTGCCCTGTGAATCTTGAATGATATACATGTATGATGCTTTAATCGATTGGGTAGTTGTATTGCCGAATGGTTAACACGTGTGCGCTGTATCATGAGGTCGGTCATTGAGTCAACTGGCGTGGTTTCAATTCCTTGGTTGTGCGTGACAAGGAGTATTGTCGCCTGTACAACCTCATGGGTTTTCTCTGGGTCCTCCGGTTTCCTCCAACTGTTAAAATGAATTATTGAAATAAAATAGAACCTGGTTGAATGTGACAAGACGTAGGGTCGTAGGGTTTTCTCGTGGTCCTCTGGTTTCCGCTCACTGGTAAAGACCCCCTAATGAATTATTGAAATAAAGTAGAGCCATATGTTAGTCTTGAAATGACCTGGTTTGTTTCGAGTGGATGTTAAACCCTCTCTCTCTCTCTTTTTCTCTCTCTCTCTCTTTTATCAGTATTGAGTGAGATGTGAACCACCAGTAATATTAAGAAGATTATTATACGGAGTACCAATAATAGGTTTATGATAAAACTACCTGATACAACAGGTTATTGATTAACTAAAAGATCTGTAGTTAATAAAAAACATAGAATTCTCTTGAATCAGAAAACTAAGAGGTTTATTACACTATTTATAGAGCCAGTCATAGTTCTATATACTGTATTGAGATTACATTACAGTACTAAAAATACAAACAGTATGTCGAAAACACATAGAATATATTACATTTCAGTCCTGAAAATGCAAACAATATGTCTAAAACCAATAGAATATGTCATATTAGATTCCTAAAAATACATAGAATATGTTACAACAGTCCTGAAAACACATAGAACACATTGAAAATGTTACTACAGTCCTAAGAATACATAGAATATGTTACTAAAGTCCTAAAAATACATCAAAAATGTTAATATAGTCCTAAAAATACATCGAAAATGTTACTACAGTCCTAAAAATACATAGAATATGTTACTACAGTCCTAAAAGAAACATAGAATATGCCCTTACAGTCCTAAAAACACATATAAAACACATATAAAATGTTACAACACAAAGAATTTGTCATAACACAAGTCAAATTGTAGTCCAAAAAGCGCATAGAATATGCTATTACAGTCCTAAAAACACATAGAATATGTTAAAAGAAGTAGAATATTATGTCATATCACAGTCCTGAGAACACAATAATATGCAAAATCCGGGTGCGGATCCAAGATTTTCAGAAAGGGGGGGCGTGCAGCACCCACTTGGGAGTGCGAAGCCTGGTCTGTGAATTTTGAGTGGAAAAAGCCTACAATGACTAATTTCATACTAGTACTGTAAATTACGATTTCCAACCTAACCTATTTTTGTTCTCCTTTCCCGCAAGAATATATAGAGCTAAAAATTGTTCGCCAACTCTGGATCCACGCCTGACATCAGTAACATTATTTAAAAACCATGTTACCTGAGGCAAAAAAACGGACCTTATGATCTAAAGAGCACATATTAGATCATTCTGCTGCTCAACTCCACTGACAGACCATAAAAGGGGAGCCACGGTGGCTCAGTGGGTAAGACGCTGGCTCACTAACCGGGAGGTCCCGTTTCGAATCCTGCATTGGCCGAGAAAGTTCATCAGGATTTTCTGACGTGGTTCCCTCCTGTCAATGATGTCAAGGAATAGCATATAGTTGTTCTGATGGGTCACGTGCACTGTGCAGGTAAAAGAACCTTTGATAGTTGGAATTTGAAATAGGAATAGGCCGCAGCGCTGCTAATTTACATAAGCAGACTCGTGGCGTGAGAGAGAGAGAGAAATGGGGTTTAACGCCCACTCGACACAAACTAGGTCATTTTGGGACTAACATGTGGTTTCAATTTTATTTCAATAATTCGCTTGCGCGTAGGGGTCTTTAGCAGTGGGAGGAAACCGGAGTGCCCGGAGGAAACCAACGAGGTTGAGAAGGCGCCCCTATCTCCATGCCACATACGCTCACACCAGGGATCAAAACCACAGCCGCAAGCTAGAGGTCGAAGCACGGTACTCTAGACCTCTAGGCCATCCCACACAACCCCAGACTCATGGCGTATGTCCATCTTCATTAAGCCAGTAGGAGCCAAAAAGTAGGACGTTGAACGCTGAATTCATTTCATTTCAGACCTTAAAAGCATTTACAAACTCGTTTAATATCTAATCCTGTATTATCACTAAAAATATTCAAATGGATCTACAAATAATGTAATTTAATGTAGATATTAACTTATTACCGGAAGCCAATTTTGACATTTGACGACATATAGACATTTTAACATCCTCGAACTATAAGAGGCAGTAAGTAGACACGACTTTTCAGTAACAACCTTAATCTGTGTTGATTGTAAATTGATATATAATTCTGGAAAAATAAGTGGATGATAGGCTACAGTAATATTCAATAAAATCTGGTCCGAACTCCATCGTCTCTTTGATTTGATTTGTGTGATGTCGTTGGAAGAGTCTATTTCTAGGCTGGCTGGGGGATCAAAAATTCTCCCATGCCAAATTAGGCACCACTGAGAGAGATTGGGATTAGAAGTCGGCATGGGTATTCAAAACCTTATCCCAGACCCTAAACATATCTAGAATTTCACATAGATCAATTTTCAATGTGAAATTGTTCTCCCCAACTGACCTGATACCCCCAACTGTCTTGAAAATAGACGACACCTGAAGTCGTTAATACAAAATAGACAACACCCAAAGTCGTTACTACAAAATGGCTGCTTTGATGAGGAGATAACTCTCATCAACTTGTCATGGTGGTCTGTTTTATGGCTAAAGTAGTCAATTTTTGTTTTCGATGCTTCTGTTTTAAGAATGATCATTAACGAAAATCAATGTTGTATGGTGACGCTGAGTGATAGGCTTTAGACCAAAAGGTCTGTCCTTGAGTAACGTATCATGGTTTCGTTCCCACATTTATAGGTGACAAGGGGTAAGGTCGTCTGTCAAACCTTTCCCTTGGTCTTCCAATTTCCTACCACTGTTAAAGAACAAATGCACAATCGAACCATTGGAATAAAATTACACAATATTTTGTGTGAGGCCATTTTTTAAGTGTTTGCAACTGCGGGTGAAAGATGGGAAGGGGGGGCCAGCCCCGTGAAAATTTTGAAATTTTGATTCTTTAAATGATGATTCTGAGTTATTTTGAGAGAAAATATGTAATTACACCGACCCTGACCTCCCAATCATGCCCCCTACACTTTGGCCTTAAAAAATGGCCTGCTGCGTTGTGTGGATGTTAAACCTGTTTACTTAAATTAATTCCTGCAATTACTAAAACTGATTTGAATTGGCCAATTTTTATATCATCATTCAATGTTGAAATTGTTTATAAAATATACATGAGGCGCTGTGTTTATAACGACCATCTGTTTAGTTTAAAGGTCTCTCCCCCAATTTGTGATTATTTATTAGTTCAAAAATTACAATTTCACTCTGTGTACACATATGTTAACTTTCATAAATATCTTGATTTTATCATGTTGTTTCTTCCGTTGAAAGTTCCGCAAGATTGGGGGTATTGCCAGGAACCGTGTCTAGTCTTTGGGATAGGATGAAAAACTGAGGTCCTTTATAGATTTCGGCATTCACATAAAAGTACTTTGACAGTTGAAATTTGAAGGATCTCTTGAAATGTCGAAATCTTAAGTAAGATATAGGCTTTAGTCCAGCTGTCCGGGCAAAATTTACCTCATAGCGTGCTGCATGACGTCTGCCTGTCGTCATTAGACAAGTCAGGGCTGAACAGTAGGACGTCAAACTCCACTTCATTTTATCTTCGTTTCGTAATATATCTCATGAGGCTTCTTCAGGTTACAACATTAGATATAATAAATCTAACATTTACCAAGGTTAAAGTACTTCATGGGTTTCATATAAAAAGATTTCTTTCAAGTACGGGGGAAATGCTATAAAAAAAAATTCTCATTTGATTTGATGTGAGATATCCTGTCAGACCAAAGCAGAATATATATCAAGAGCCGTAATGTGTGTTGGAGCTCCGAGGCTACATGGTCATGAATTTCCACGATAAAACGTTATTTGATGAAGTGTAGATGGTCTCGATGAAGAAATCTGTGGAATGTCCATGTCTTCCGTTTCTTCTAGGGTGTTTACATTCAAATCAACGAGGTATCGGAAAGGTGTTGACTTAAGATGAGTGTCTGAAGATTTTCTATTGGTTACGTTATAATTCTTGGGGTGTTATTGATGTATTGGTATTCCAGACACGACTCGTTGATTACGTTTCACCCGCCAGAATTTACACCAGCCAATGTGTACATACATTTACCAAATCTTTTCATAAAGACACTTAAGTATGGAAAGGTTCAACATTTATTGGGGTTTTTTTTGGTCAATCATGTATTAACCATACATTATGCAAGAGCTAAATCTCCCTATTGCATGTATTTCTTTAGGCCTGAAATATAATCTAAATTATTAATTAGACGTTAATTAACTTATCCAGACCATAATCAACTCTCGATGTCAGAGTTAGCCTGCGATATTTACTGGATTTAAATACATTTTGTGATGGATAATTTAGAGTCAGAATGGATAATCAAGACTTTGTTTTTTTATTGTACCGACTTTAATAACGTTATTAGATATTAAAGAAGAAGTTATATCCATATATACCTTGTGTTGTGTTTTGTTATGAATAGGGGGGGTGGGTGGGATGGCCTAGTGGTCTAGAGTGCCGCGCTTCGACCTTTAGCTGGCCGGTCACCTCTGGCTTGTGGCTGTGGTTTCGATCCCTGGTGTGAGCGTATGTGGCATGGAGATATTGGCACCTTCTCAACCTCGTGGGTTTCCTCCGGGCACTCCGGTTTCCTCCCACTGCCAAATACCCGTACGCGCAAGCGAATTATTAAAATAAAATTAAAACCATATGTTAGTTCCAAAATGACCTGGTTTGTGTCGAGTGGACGTTAAACCCCATTTCTCTCTCTCTCTCTGTTATGAATAGTTAACATTAGGACATTAAACCTCATTTAATTTGATTTAATTTAATTTCTATTGCCCGGTTGCTGCAGGATGTTTAAAACCATTTGATTTTACCACTACCTATATCTGTATAAAAAACAGCAGGGGATGCTGGCTAAGATGCTGGCTCGCTCACCTGGAGTTCAGGTGTTCGATCCCTGCATTAGCCAAGAAAGTTCACTCACATTTTCTGAAGTGGTTCCCTCTTGTCAGTGATGCAGGATGGGGGGCCTGACAAGGACAGCTGTCTAGTCGTTTGGGTGGGATGATAAACCAAGGTCCTGTGTACACATTGACGTGCACGTAAAAGATCCCTTGGGAGTTTGAATTCTATATAAGAGGCCGTAGCACCGCTGCCGGGGCAAAATTTCCCCCATAGCACACTGTATGGTGTATGCGGGTCTTCAATAGCCCAGTTCAGGAGCAAAACAGTGGGACGTTAAACCCCATTTCTTTTCATTTCATTTCCATTATTACATTAGCCTACCATTTTTATCGCTAAGCCTCGTAAAAAGGGTTTTGAGAATCTTGTCAACTTCTATACATATTTTTATCTTGATTAGATTACGGCATTAGCTTCATGACAACTTTTTATGGCTTTTAACCAATATATTTTATAAGCAACTTGTCCGAATTAGATTATTGCTAAAAACCTGGCCTAGACATGGCCTGCTTAATATATCGTCTGAGAATTAAGAACAGGAAACTTTCTGGTATATAAACCTCGTAAATCATATCTGGTAATATGTTAGTCGATATTTTAAACAGAGATTACCACTTTCGTGAAAAAATGTTTTATTTAAGATTCAATCTGTCTATTGCAGGTCTTTTTTTAGGTTTCAAATGTTATATAGATTATTTTTTTAGACATTTATTTGCAAGCCCATAATCAACTCCAGACGAGTGGATGGTTTAGATATTGTATGGAGTAGAACAGCTTGTCCATTTTAACGTACATTATGCAAGAGCTAAATCTGCCTATTACAGGTCTTTCTTTAGGCCTGAGATGTTATATAAACTATTAATTAGACATTAATTATCATATCCAGACCATAATCAATTCTCGATGTCATCGCCAGTTCTTTACCTTATTCTCATTTAATGTATCTTTAACTACTCAGCTGATGGCCGTGGCATCACTCAGATTTGTGCTGCTGGGGTGGTTCTCCAAATCGCAAGCCCGCAAATTTAAAGAAAACACAACACAATGAACTGACATTGCAGAAGGAAAAAAGGGGAATACCACTTTATGAAAATGTATTTATTCATTTATAAAACTGAGTTAGGTAACTTTGCAGGATACCATTGGGTAGATCTGAATAATTGGGATGAGACATAGAAATGTGTTTTGTTCGAGGAATGATATGCTTACCCTTTCTAGAAGGAACACCTGATACCACTTCTTGTGTTTATTTAGGAAGTTCAAGGTAATTCAGATAAAGATGAAGCATACCATACCTTCTGATCACGATCAGTTAATCAAAGCCCCATCCTATTATCAGAATAGCCTTGAATAGCAATGGGCACGGTGACTGTAGCAGCCAATAGCGAATTGGTCATTACGTTGAGTCAAGACACTCAGGCATTTTCTGTGGGGCCTGTTAACCAGGGAGCCGTCCTATTATCAGAATAGGCTAGAATAGAAATGGGAACAGTGACTGTATTGGCCAATAGCGAAATAGTCATTACATTAGGCCAAGAAACTATGTGATCCGTTAACCAGGCCCCCATAATATTATAATAATAAGTGACCGTATCGGCGAATAGCGAAATGGTGATTACATTGGGCCTGGAAACTCATACACTTTCTGTTGGACCAGGTTACCAGATCCAATCTATTATCAATATCACATTTGATATAAATGGGTCCAATAAATTTGGTGGTCATGGTAACCAATAAGGAAAGGGTGAAAGGTAAATGTGATAATGATGATCTATCAACAGAGTTTTTATTTATTTTAAATATTTATTTATTTACAGCATAACAGTTCACCAGTAGAAATAGATCCACCTAATACATTCCATAAAAGTGATGGTGAGTAGACACCTTACATTAAAACCTCATTTGGTAGCAGGGGGTGTTGGATGGCCGAATGGTTAGCATGTGCAAGCTGTATCATAAAGTCTGTCATTGAGTCAACTGGCGTGGTTTTGATTCCCCGGTTGTAAAGTGCCCCTGAAGATGTTATATGAAAGGGTGCACTATAAATATGCTGTAATAATAATGAAATAGTAATAATAAAACATTATTTGATAACAGATTAATGGGCTTAGAGTTGTTCAAACGGTACTGGTACACTAGGTGCCACAGCTTACAGGCATAGGGTTGTAAATTTGTAGCCGGTGCACTATGAGCATAGATGTAGCAATCCCGGTATCGATCAGTCCTCCTCTACAATACCCTTGGTTCATCCACAGGGTTTGCATAAATTCAAATCATCTGCCCTTGATCGTAGGTTGATTTTACGAACCAATCAAAAAACAGTATACATGCTTCATTGTTTACATTCACCACAATAATCTTAGTTGTAATTAGATTGTGGAGTAACTTCCCTTCGCTTACTTGATTGGTCGATAAAGATGTCACAATTATCAAGGGCGGATAATTTGACTAAGTGTCTCCCCTGTGAATGAACCCGGGGATACCGTGTATGAGGGTTGTGCAAAATTAATCTTCACACACGACAAAAAAGAACCATGCCATTTGGGTGATAGGGAATCTTGGTGGCTAAGTGGGTAGGACGATAGCTCACTAGCATGGAGGTCGGGTGTTCGATCCCTGCATTGGCTGATAAAGTTCATCCAGATTTTCCAGCGTGGTTCCCCCTTGTCAATGGTGCAGCTGTCTAGTCATTTGGATGGTACAAAAAACACAAGGTCCCATGTACACTTTGGCTTGCACGTAAAAGACCCCTAGACAGTTGGAATTCGATGTAAGAGTAGGCCATAGTGCCGCTGTCCAGGCAAAATTTTCCTCTTATCACACTGTGTTGCGTATGCCCGTCTTCATTAGCCTAGTTTGGAGCAGAATAGTAGGACGTTAAATTTCCTTTCCTTTCATTTACTAAACTGATATATTGTTTGTTTTATATGCTTTTTGTTGAACACTTTAATTGCACTATTTGCTTAGACCAAATAGAATTAATTTAACTAGAATTAGTCAAAGTATTCAGACATCAAAATGCAAGGAAAGCAAAGCAATGCTATGAAATAAAATAATTAATTAATTAATTTATTTAGCAATAGTCAAGATTTTCAGACATCAAAATCGCAATGAAACAAAAAAATGAATTAATTAATTTAACTGGAACTAGTCGAGATATTCAGACTTTAAAATTCAAGAAAAGCAATGCGATGAAATAAAAAGATGAATTAATTTAACTAGCATCAGTCAAGATATGATATTCAGACCTCAACATTCAAGGAAATAAAATTATGAATTAATTTCACTGTTGATAAATATCACATTTGATTTACACACTCAGGGTTTTTTTCACCTTGAGATAACAAAAATTCTTCCCATGACGTCAGTAAACCGAATAAATCTCGAAAAAGCTGTTCAGAGTAATTGTTTATCTCGTGTTAAATTTGGCAGTCTATTTTAGTTTGGGTTCCGTGATGTAAGTTTGAGTGGTCGTAAGTGATTTTTTATAGCCCCTTTAAATACACGTTGGGAGTTTTTATAGGGAATTCAAGCTGAACAAGTGACAAGCAGAGTAATAAAGATCTATATTCCCTGACTTTTATTACGCACATTAAAATATGTCGAAAAATTTACGATCATTCCCTTCTAAAGGTTACTGAGGTTGAGATTTGACTTCTGGTTATTGCTGCTTCACAAAACATATACATGAACTTGATATATCCCAATTAAAATATTATTGTGACTTATTGAGAAAAATGGGGTTTTACGTCCAACCGACACAAACTTGGTCATTTCGGGACTAACATATGGTGCAGTTTTATTTCAATAATTTGTTTGCATGTAATGGGTCTTTAACAGTGGGAGGAAACCAGAGGACCTGGAGAAAACCCACAAGATTGGACAGAAGACCCTACTCCTTGTCACGTACAACCGGGGAATCGAAACCACGCTAGTTGATTCAATGACAGACCTCATGATACATGGTAACCATTCGGCCATACAACACCCCTTTGAAGAAAGAAGGGTACTATTAAAATGAGTCCATTGGAGTTGAGCTATGAAAATTTTCCACTAAAGCTAAGCAAAGCAATTTCATTGATCAATGCTTTGGGACAAGATAACTTTGATTCTAATTGACAGAGAGTGATGAAACTTAGTGTATACTTTCACTATCAGGTACTTCAAGACCTTGACTGAGTTTAATCTTCAACATTTTCTGCTTATACTAAGATTACATGTAGATAATCTGTTTGATTGCTCGATACTTTTGAAAAAGATAAATGTGTGATCTGTTTAATTGGAGATTAGCTGAGGACATGAGCCTGACTGATGGCTTGTTTGATAATAAAGGATGCTTGTTATTGTGTGGCTAACAAGAGGATTATTGAAGATGATTATTATAGGTGCCTATCTGATCCCTATTCCATTATTTATCTTATCCCCTGTCAATCAGGGGGGGTGGGTGGCCGAATGGTCAGCACGTATCTTATCTTATACAGATTTTCTGGGATAGTTTCTTCTTGTCAGTGATACAGAACAGAGTGCCTGACAAGGACAGCTGTCTAGTCGTTTGGATTGGACGAAAAACAGAGGTTCCGTGTACACATTGGAGGGGGGGGTGGTGGATGACCAAATGGTTAGCTTGTGGGCGTTGTATCATACGGCCTGCCATTGAGTCAACTGGCGTGGTTTCTAATCCCCGGTTGTTTGTGGCAAGGAGTAGGGTCGCTTGTCCAACCTCGTGGGTTTTCTCTGGGTCCTAAGGTTTCCTCCCACTGCCAAAGAGCCCTACGTGCAAGCGAATTATTGAATTAAAATTAAACCATATGTTAGTCCCAAAATGACCTAGTATGTGTTGAGTGAACGTTAAACCCCATTTCTCTCTCTCTCTTGCAAGACATGACAGTAGATGAGGGGTCTTTAATTAGCAGTGGGAGGAAACCTGGAAGATCCAGAGAAAACCAACGAGGTTGGACAGGCCACCCTACTCCTTGTCAAGTACAACTTGGGAATCGAAACCACACCAGTTGACTGATTGACAGACTTTATGATACAACCTGCACTTGCTAACCATTCTGCCATTCACCCCTTCGAATTATGATAGGGTATCCATTGTTGAACCTAAGCTTTCAATGATTTTTGATGACTCATTCATATAAAAATCTGTGCCTAATGAGCTACACACACATATTGTCGCTGGCTGCAGGCATGTTAATAAGCACATGCATTACATGTACGTCATAAAGGCAGTAATATAAGTCAGAATAGATATTTGAATACAGAGAAATTGTCATGACATTGGTACAGAAGTAGAAAAGCTGTCATTTTAATGTGTTTTTTTTATGGATCATGTGATCAACAGTTGTATGCGCCTGTCATGGTGATGTTTTATAGGGTGGTAGTGTGCGCACTGTAACATAAAGTTAGTCATGGTATGTTATATAATGACTGATATGACATTGTATACCTGGACTGTGTTGGTGTGAATCACTGGATACAAGTTCAGAAAGGCCACCTCCAAAATCTTTTGGGACTAGAATCCCTCTAGGCCATTGAGATGTCACTGGGAAAACATTAATTTGCCCTTCCTATTAGCCGATGTTTCGAAAATATTTTGTTAATTTTCCATTTCGATTTGTTTAATTATAACACCTGGCTAAGAAAGCATGTGACTTTTGAGGTACGGTCGGAAAGAGGCAGTCTTCGGGGAGGGAGGGGGGATAAAAGGGCTTGACAAAGCATGTGCATTATCAACGTGCGGCATGTTTTGGTGCAGTATGTTTTGGTGTAGTGGAGTTTACAACTCCGTCGCCTACTGTAATTTGTATTAAATAGTCTTGATTGTCCTGACACATTAATCTGCTGGTGTATGGGCAATATTACTGGATAAGCATGTTCATTTGGGGCTATGAATTGATACCTTATATATTATTACAGGATATATTTATAGTGCGCCCTTTCATATAACATGTTCATATAACATACAAGACTGACAAATTAAACTCTTTACTGAAAGTACAAAAACTGATTGGGTGTAAGAATCCCTATACAGTGCAGGCAAGATTGGGTCTCAGTGATATGGTTGGGGGGCTAAATTAACATAAAATTAAAATATTTATAACTAAAATGTAGGTAAAGTTCCCCAAGTATTAACTTGACAAGACAATATGGTTAGGGAGAGAGAGTTTAACGTCCATTTTGGGACTAACATATGGTTCAATTTTATTTCAATAAGTCGAATGTGCGTAGGGGTCTTTAGCAGTGGGAGGACCCGAAAAAATCCATGAGGTTGGATAGGGGACCCAACTCCTTGTCAAGTACAACCGGGGAATCGAAACCACACCATTTGACTAATGACAGACCTTACGATACAATGCACACACGCTAACCATTCGGCCATCCACCCCCCTATATATATCAATATAGGGGCATAATTGTCAATATATTTGGAGATAGTTTTACCCTTTCATTCATAGTTGTTGAGTGAGTGACGTTGTTTTATTTAATCCCCTGTGTGTAGACAATAGTAATTATCTTATTAATGGTCTTATTCCGCATGAACTATGCTCTACCATTTGACTGATTGATACTAGATTTTGTACACACTTGACTGCCTGATAATAAGGACAAGGTTAACGGAAAAAAATATTAGCCCCAAGTAAGAGTTGTGCTGCCCTGCCATTCAACCAGAGACAAACTGACCACTCTATCACTATGGTTTGGTTATGCAATGTCTGTCTGTCCAATGTTTTATTTGTCCATTCTTTCTCCCACTGCTAAAGACCCCTACGTGCAAGCGAATTATTGAAATAAAATTAAACCATATGTTAGTCCCAAAATGACCTAGTTTGTTTCGAGTGGATGTTTAACCCCATTTCTTTCTCTGTCTCTTTAGTTTGTCTGTCCAATTTTATCTTCACTTGTCTCTATGTACATACTATTTGCACATTCGTTATTGCACCCATTACATAGACATATATTGTAAGAGTGTATGTCCTTGTCTGTATGTAGAGGGTTCATACTCCGTGCATTGTTGCGTTTGATTAGAGGTAATCCTACTACACACTGCTATTATGAGTGGATATTGTTGTTTTAAATTTAGATTGGTCAGTAGTCCGTCTACCAACCAATCACTAGCTGCCCTACAAAAGCTTTACATTTAAAACGAGTGCCAATATTGGACCAAATATGTTTACATAACGTTACGTCATGACTCATGATTTTATTAGGCCTAATTAACTCGTGCATAGCAGAATACTGCAGTAAAACTAATTGCGTGACAAACGAGGCTGTCAAGTCGAATGAAATGTAAACAATACTGTTTGGAAACGAACATACTTTCACCTTTTTTAATACCTTAAATCACTGTCCAAAGTTTTAGGGAAGACCCAGATTAAACGAAGGACTGTCATGTTGCTGTACTTAAGTGATAGCTTTCATTGAACGGGGAGAATAGACACACTCCCGCATAAGTTCAAGAAACAGACGCTATTCCAGCAATGGCCTGAGAGGGATTTCTCGGGCCATTGCTTCAGGAATATGGTAGAGGGTTATATGACCAAATATGCTCTCTGTATCATAAGGAGCTGCTGTGGCCCTATGTGCATTTATATATATACCAGTGAAACTTGAGAAAGGGCTCAAACAGAAGACATATGTACAGATTGTCAGTGATGTAGGACGGACGGCCTGACAAGGACGGCCTAGTCATTGGGATGGGACTAAAAAAAAACTAAGGTCCTGTGTACACATTGGCATGCACTCAAAAGATCCTTTGACAGTTGGAATTCAATATAAGAGTAGGCTGTAGTGCCGCTGTCCGGACAAAATTTCCCTCATAGCACACTATTGCCGTATGCCCGTTCACATAATTTTGCTCTCTGTCTGTCCATGCCAGTTGAACATGTGACTTGTAAAATGGTTGAAACAAAAGCCCTGGTTAGAGATAGTTTCTATTAAGGAGATGTCCATAGGTATAACATATGAAATATGTCTTATATATATATATATATATATACCTGACAGATATAGGTATATACCTGTTATAATAATAGCCCAGGTAATAATGATGAACAAGCACCTGTCACTACCACCATCGTCATTGTCGTCACATCATAATCTACCTGATATAAATCTTTCTTTAAACTACAAATCAAAGACAAGAACATGTGGAGATTTATAAGTCACCTGTACTACAGGTAGTATAAACACTCCACCACCAGGTAGGCTAAGGCAGGTAGGAGAGTTATTACAGCAACCAGGCAGGATAAGTCAGGTTATTACAGTCAGTGGTCTGTCATTGTCTACACATGTTACTATAGTAGTCTAGTATAACCACTTGTTATTGTTGCATGTGGTCTTCAGGTTGGTCTCTTTCAAGTGTATGCACAGGTAAGAAGGATATGTTTATTAAAACTGATGGATTTATTAAAAACTTATATACAATTTTTATTGGAGATCAATCAATTGTTTTATTTTAAAACATGATGTTTCGACAAGAATCTTCTTATTTTTATTTTGCACAATGGTATTTAGTAAACTTGAGGTCAATGTATATGTAATTTATGGTGAAATTGTGTTCTGTTTTATCTCGGGGTTTGGGGTGAATGGTTAGCATGTCTGCGTTGTATCGAGGTCTGTCATTGAGTCAACTGGCGTGGTTTCGATTCTGTGGTTGTACGTGACAAGGAGTAGGGTCGCCTGACCTACCTCATGTGTTTTCTCTGGGTCCTCTGGTTTCATCCTTTTGCTAAAGACCCCTACTCACAAGTAATTGAACCATATGTTAGTCCCGAAATTACTTAGTTTGTCGAGTGAACGTTAAACTTCTATCTCTCTCTGTTTCTCTCTCTGTTTAATTTGCTCAATGGCTAAATTTAAATCCAAATTTACGATTATTGCTTATTATATACAAACAATAAAAGTTGATGATTTATGGAAATGATTTAGGAAGTTAAACTATCTGATGATTTATTGACAAGTGTATTGAAGATGTCAGGATTTTATTTTATTTAACAATGTCCTTTTCTTCTCTACAAGCCAGGTTAACATTTTTAAAAAAAGCACAAAAAGTCACCAAAAACTTTCACTAGGCAGGACCTTGTTTATTTTTATTCTTAAAGTGTGAATTGAAAATGATTGCAGTGCATGTCCATCAATTGTCTTCTCTGATGCTGACCTTACTCCATGATGTTTACTACACATACAGGGTGTTGGATGGACGAATGGTTAGCACGTTAACGCTGAATCATAAATGCTGTCATTGAGTCAACTGTAGTGGTTTTGATTCCCCGTCATTTATTTGACAAGGAATCGGGTCACCTGTCAAACCTTGTGGGTTTTCTCTGGGTCCTCCAGTTTTGCCCCACTGCTAAAATTCGCTACGCCCAAGCGAATTATTGAAATAAGATTAAACCATATTTTAGTTCCAAAAGTGACTTTGTGTCATGGATCTTGAACCCCTTTTCTCTCTCTCTCTTACTACACATACATTACTACTTTTGCCCGCCCAACATCGTGGGTTTTCTCTTGGTTCTCCACGTTCCCCCCAAAGCTAGCAAATCATTGAAACGAAATTGTACCATAATGTTAGTCATGAAATGACCTTGTTGGTCTTGAGTGGACATTAAACCCCATTTCTCTCTCTCAGTAGCAGACAGATCTTGAAGTCTTAGTCATAAATTTTATAAAAAATCTGGCTGGTGACCAGACCACCCTAAAAAACGGAATAAAATAAAATGTGCCAGATATATTGGCGATGGCATATTACAGAACAGGCTCCTACCCTCTCCCTAACCCTGACCTTGACGAACATCAACAATAACATGGTGCTTGCGTCTTCGAACGAGCCAAATGATAAACAGAAATGAACTGTATTTATATCTGCGTTGGCCATCTGCTAGAGCTGGACGTTTCTGTGTACATCATTTTCATTGGAATTAATTGTTTTCATCCGATTACGAGTGACTCGCCTCCTTATTTGGTTGTTGAAGATCAGGCCTGTTTGCTACTTCGCGCGGATGGATTTTGTATAACAGCCAAGCAAGTCATCCTGTTAATTGGATTGTTGATTAAGATTTATTGTGGTGTGGTTCAGATCTGTTCTAGTTGTTTAAAGGACAGCAGTGATGTCAGTCATTATTACATATATGATAGAACTGATTTAGAATGTTCCAAATATAATTTTAACACAGAGATCATTGCTACGATCGATGAGTAATACAGGTTTCAACAAACGAGCACAAAACGAAAATCCGAGTCATCCTTCTGTATAGCTGACTGAAATGACGAGTGATAACAGATACATGGGTGAATTTCTGCTCACTAATAATCTCTGTGATAATGACTGACACCAGTATTGTCCTTTAAATCTTGATATCAGTGACAGATTGTAGAAATATTAAAATCTATTTTTTTAAATCATAGACTGAGTCTAATAAAGATTGAATTAGGTGAATTTTCTAGCAAAGTTGTTAGGGTTGTTAGGGGTAGAGCTGGTTGTCAGGGGTAAAGCTGGTTGTCAGGGGTAAAGCTGGTTGTTGGGGGTAAAGCTGGTTGTTGGGGGTAAAGCTGGTTGTATAGGCTACCCTGCATCCACATCTACCACTACAATCAACTGAGACAAGGATACATGAATTTCAATTACTGGACACATATCATAGAAATCATAATGTGTAAATGCAATACAGTTTTATTTTGACCTGTTTTAACTGAAGGGACTACAACTTTATGTTTTTGAGACATGAAACTAATCATTTCAATCTTAAAATAACCTTAGTCTTTATTCAGCTAAATATAGAATTAATATCTTGTGTAATGGTCCGGTGGTTCTCTAAACATGTGGGGTATCTTGTAACACTCGAGTGGGACACAAAACCAGGCTCAGAGTTCACAAAGCATTCTCAGACCTTAAGTTAACAATTTACTCAAAATTGTTCAACTTATTTTAACTAAAATATAGTCTTTTATAAAACTTTTGTTGTGTCAATTCAATGTATCAAAGAGATTAATAAGAAACCATCTCTGTGTAGATTTAGTTGTAAATGGCCCTCTAATCAAATGTGTTCAGTTTTAATTGTATTTCATTGGTGATTATGTTGCATATTCTCTGCAACTACTATTCACATACCTGTATCATTTGCTTGATATAAACGAGATTATCCTAGCATAAATGTCGCTTAGTTTTGAACTCAGTAATTGTGTATTCATAAAATTATAACTTGTATGTAGAGGTGTTGGATGGCCGAATGGTTAGCATATGCGCACTGTATCATAAGGTCTGTCATTGAGTCAACTGGCGTGGTTTCTGTTCCCCGGTTGCATGTGACAAGGAGTAGGGTCGCCTGTTCAACCTGGTGGGTTTTATCCAGGTTCTCCGCTTTCCTCCCACTGCTAAACACCTGTATGCTCATGCAAATTATTGAAGTAAAATTGAACCATATGTTAGTCCCGAAATGACCTAGTCTGTGTCGAATGGATGCCAAACACCATTTCTCTCTCTCTCTTTGTCAGTTGCGCAGGATTGAGAATAATGGACGGAATGAAAATTCGAGTCCATCTGTGTAATTGTTGTCTTGCACGTAACAAAAACCAACCTTGACAATCAGATTTCAGTGAAGAGTAGCTATATTGGTAAAAATCAATAAAAATAATCAGCCATTATCGCTAAATTTAGCCATCGCTAACGAGCCCTTAAAGCTTATCATATTACTTGTGTAACATGGACTTCACTTGGTAATTCTATTAATTATCAACATAATTACAATCCATTCCACACATTTTGGCAAATCAATAAAATTATGAATTGTTGCTGCTACCCTTAGGCCAAACTACAAAACCTGTTTAATTTTATGTTCTTTGGGGACTTAAAGTAAGTAACGTAATGTTCTTCAGGATAGTATCATACACTAGACGGATATGGCCTGTCCAACCTCGTGGGTTTCCTCCGGGTCCTCCGGTTTCATCCCACTACTAAAGGCCCCGACGCGCAAGCGAATTATTGAATACTGTGAAACCGTTTTGGAACAGTGCAAACAAATATGTTGGTTTCTAAATTGGTTTTTTCTCACTGATATAAGATGTTTCCGAAAAACAGAAAATAAAATTGGTGTGTCCTGTATTCCTCTCAAGTTCAATTAAAAGTCTTGTTAATTGGCTCATGTTAATTGATTAATAATGAAATATTATTAATTGTTGTATTTTCAGAATCAGAAGCAAATATTTCCATGCCAGTTTCCAAGACCAGTGTCCATAGCACACATCCTAGCACAGAATTAAAAGATATTTCACGTCAAACGGAGAAAAATCAAGAAAGTTTACAAAAAGTGGACGATAAATCAGCCTCAAATTTCAGTAGGGATAAAAGTATGGCCGACGTGGCGACGACAGAGACACGTAGAGATAGTTCCATCCTTTTGCATCCCGAAGAAACCCGTAAAATGCGTCCATTAAAAACATCGAATAGTGGAGCGGATATAACATTAGGATTAGAAGATGTAGATGGCGCCACAGCAGAAGTGGAAATTGATGTCAATGATAATGAAAGTGAGATTGCTCCAGGTAAGTTAGGCTTCAGTATTTTTTTATTTATTTGTGAAAAAACAATTGGAAATGATCTGGACTTAGGTGTCAGTGGCTTAGTGAATTAGATGCAGGCTTGTAAACCAGAAGGTCTCGCGATGGCAGAGGAAATTTCTCAGGATTTTCCAATGTGGGTTGGAATTACTGGCAAGGACAGTGTCTAGTCATTTGGATGGAACAGAAAACTTATGTCCCATGAACACATTGATGTGCACGTAAAAGAAACCATGACAGTTCGAATTTGAAGTAAAAGTATTTTGTAGCATAGATATCAGGCAAAATTTCCCTCATAGGACACTGGATGTCGTAAGCCCGTCTTCATTAGCCCAGTTGGAGCGGGAAAAGTAAGACGTTAAACCCCATTTCATTTCTAATTTCACACTTGCTACATCAGAATCGGGGGGTTGGGATGGCCTAGTGGTCTAGAGTGCCGCGCTTCGACGTCTAGCTGGCCGGTCACCTCTGGCTTGCGGCTGTGGTTTCGAGCCCTGGCGTGAGCGAATGTGGCATGGAGATAGGGGTGCCTTCTCAACCTTGTGGGTTTCCTCCGGGCACTCTGGTTTCCTCCCACTGCTAAAGACCCCTACGCGCATGCGAATTATTGAAATAAAATTAAAACCATATGTTAGTCCCGAAATGACCTAGTTTGTGTTGAGTGGACGTTAAACCCCATTTCTCTCTCTCTCTCTCTCTCTCTACATCAGAATCACAGAAAAGTTTCAAAATTTCCCTTATAGCAAACTGCGTGGTGTATCTCTGTCTTCATAAGCTCAGTTGTTGCAGAAAAGTAGGATATTAAACCCCATTGGATTTCCTTTAAGTATATAATACCTATTAAATACAGGTGTATAATTCTAGCTCGTTAACCTGTATTACCTCACTACAGGTCGTTAATAACCCTTTTATACCTAGACAATAGTCAACGGTCATGACCCCTGGTTATAGTTAGGGGTCATCGTATAACCAACTAATCTAATGTGTCTAGTAATATTGTATAGGGGAGGTTTAACTCAACCACTCGGACCACAGGTTAATACGACATGTCTTTAGTGTCAGTGATAGGTGGGTAATAAAGTAATCTCAGGAACTAATATAGAAGACTCACATCGTCATGGTAACAAGGAATTGTCAATTGATAGTTTCTCGATAAATGAAATATTCTAGAGACACATGGAATTAATGGTTGTTTTTAAATCTTAAAATAGATCACCAGCCTTTTATGTTTCAAAACATAATGTTTTCAATTACTATTAATCAGGCCTCATTTTTTTATTCACTTTTTTTATTGTCAATTCAAATGGCTGTCCGAAGAACTTGACTGTAAATTGATTTTCATTACCATAGAATTATAATTTCGAAAACTAGAAATAGAATTAATTTTAACAGTGTTAAGATGTTTTAAAAAATACTTCAAAACTTCAAAATTAGTAAACTGCAAGTACATGTAATGGTAAATTAATTGTTCATATTCTTTGAAAAAAAATATGTCTAGCTGTGAAAAAAGAAATGTGAGACAATGTTTACTAGGTGATACTTGTAACTCTTGGTTGTGAAATTGTTTCATCATCACCACGGGAGCCGCAGTGTCACAGTGAGTAAGATGTTGACTCTCTAAAGTCTAAACTGGAGGTCAAGTGCTTGATCCTGGTGTGTTTGACCCTTGTCAGTGGGGGATGGGAGTTGGGGGGTGGATGGCCAGATGGTTAGTCTGTCATTGATTCAACTTGCGTGGCTTCAATTCCCAGGTTGTACATCACAAGAAGAAGGCTCGGCTGTCCTACCTCGTGGGTTTTCTCTGGGTCTTCAAGTTTCCTCCCACTGCTAAAGACACTCACGCACGAGCAAACTATTGAAATAAAATTAAACAATATGTTAGTCCCAAAATGACCTAGTTTGTGTTGAGTGGACGTTAAACCCCATTTCTCTCTCTCTCTCTTGTCAGTGGTGCAGGACAGAGGGACAGTGTATAGTTGTTTTGGTTCATAAGGAAAAAAACAAGGTACACTTAATAAAAGTACACTTGGCACTGGAATTTGATATAAGAGAAGGTTGTAACGCAACTGTCCAGGGAAAAATTACCCTCATAGCCTACAGTATGATGTATGCCCGTCTTCATTAGCCAAGTTCGGCGAAGAATAGGATGCTGAACCCATTTCATTTTATTACCACCCACTCGATGAATTAGCATGACAAACGCGAGCTTACAGACGTAAATGTCATTTCTCATGCTAATGTTGGCTGTCAATCTTATTATGACCTCCATTAACGGAAAGCAATAGTTCATCCACAACCTGTAGACTTGATTATCACAATAAGCAATAGTTCATCCACAACCTGTAGACTTGATTATTAAAAGAAGCAATATTGTTGTTATTAATTTATTTAAAAAAAAAAAAAAAACCTTTCCATTAGTTATCCTTATTAGAACAAAGCAAAAGTTCTGCCACTGCTGTAGACTTGTTTATCGAAATGCACAAAACTCTTTTATGGTCATATACATATTTATACTGAATTTGACAAACCTCCATATTTCTCAAAAATAATGTTCGACAACTTCTACAATATAAAAATAAATATGCATAATCAACATATAATTTTAAGGGTGATTAAGTTTAGTTTAATAGTTGAGTGTGAGACATTAAGTTATATATTGGTATTGTACGAGTGCGATAGCACAAGGTCTATATCTATAATGTTAGACAATGTCTTGCTCGAGACCATTAAACAACTTAAAATACAGATACTATCCAGCACGTGCATTTCAATGAAATACGTCACTCAGGTATACTATTTCAACTTGTATGAATAATGTACGCTTGGTATATTACATGTACCATTATTTGAAATAAAGGTACGCCAACATCAAAGGATGACTTCACATCTGTATTTTAATAACAACAAATTAATCTAACTTGCCTTAACTTCATGCCACTGAGAAGGTGGGGATCTAATTGTTTAATGCATGCGCTATTTCACACACAAGTGTCATGGTTTTGATTATCCACTTGTACCTGACAAAAAGTAATGTTTTCTCTATATATTAGTTTGGAAATAACATAGTTAGTGTTGAGAAGCCTTTAAACCCCATTTCTCTATAACTGTCTCTCATTGCAACTTTAAAAAAATTTTGAAGTAGGAAGCCAGGTTTGCAAACAAAACCAGACTTTTTCAGTGTCTAAATTTGTAGATAAAATGATTTTAGTTAATTACTGAAAAACTATAATAAAATGACTTTGGTTAAAAAAGGTATGTTTGGTCTTTAGACTGCCTATTAAGGTTGTTGACATTTTTTTCCAAGGACAAATTAAGGTCAATGTTATTTTTGACACACAGAGTTGATGAGGTTTTTCTGGTTGTTTATGTGTCTGTATATTTTGCATAGTCTCAGGTTTCACACCTTGTTGTGATTACCTACCTTGAAAGACATGCTAGCAAGGACAGGTATTATATTTAATTATAAACAGATTAAAAATTGGTCCAAAAAAATGATTGATTTTATGTAAACAGATATACAGTAAAACCTCTCTAATCAGACCAGAGCTGTGGTGGCTCAGTGAGTAAGACCATGGCTGGCTAATCAGTAAAACCTCTGTAATCTGATGAATTAAAATGCTAGTTAAAAAATAATTGTATAATTAATAAATTAGAATGTTGAATGGCATTTAAGAATAATCAATCTAGTACGTTGACCAGGCTACTTCCGAGCTACTTTTCTAACCCAAACCCTAACCCTAACACAAAGAAAAGTCAGATTAAGTAATGCGCCGAATAATATGAGACATGTGTGGGCAAGGTATTGCAGGATAAGGTGCGTTGATTTTATGTCAAAACCTTTATGTTTTAATACAAGCAATTTGTAATCATAACATTATCATGGTTTATAAAATTAAATCCAGTAAAATGAAATGAAATGGTGTTTAGTATCCTGCTTTGACCATGCTCATGAAGTGTCATGCAGTGTGCTTAGAGGGTAATTTTGTCAGTCATTGAAGTTTACGCTCATTCTTCATTGAATTCCAATTGTCATTCCCGACAAGTAGAATTGATACTGGATAATCCTGAGCAACTTTCTAGGTCTACACTTGTATCTAGCCCTGAGTTCCAGGTTTTTGAGCAAGTACCATACCCACTGAGCCACAAAAGAAAAAAAATTGGGATCAGAAAATCTTCCCACTTTCACAGTCGCTAGATTTCTTGAGGTGGTCAGATTGACAAGGTTTTACTGTATAATAAAATAGATAATAAATATTTGAAAACTCATGAACATATTTAAGTAGAGTGTATTACTATAAAAAATAATATTACATTATGATGAATTTAATTATTAATCCTAAAAAAAACTCTTATTGTATCTGTGAACTTTTTATGTCAAAGTTTATGTGATTTGAGGTTTGTATGACGTCAGTGGATCACCTTGACAAAATAAACCAGAGATTTAGCTATTGTTGAAAATATGATAATGTTAAAGATGTATTCCTTATATACAAGGGACTTGAATTATTTACTGGTATTAAATGAAATATAGTTTTTAATGTCCTACTGTTTTGCTCAGACTGGGCAAATGAAGACATGCATACACCATACAGTGTGCTATGAGGGCAATTTTGCCCAGACAGCAGTGCTAAGGCCTACTCTAATATCGAATTCCAACTGTCAAGGGATCTTTTACATACATGCCTATGTGTACTCTAAATAGGAAAAAAACTTTTATCTTGATAGACTTCAGACACCATTATTTATTTTTTAGTGGAGATTAAACCCCATTTCTCTCTCTCTCTCTCTTTCTCTTCTGGGTGAGAATAAGTGTGTTGGATAATGATATATCCCAGTGATTTGTTATGGTTCAATAATAACCATGTTTTATCTGTGTCCTTTTAAATACAGTCGAGTCATATAGTTATACCCTTGACTTAAAAAAAATATATATTGAACAAAACTGTCAGTCATTCTTTCTAAATCCTGTTTTTATGGACAAATTGTATAAATAATTACCTAGATAGATTTAATCAACATCAATGGCTGTATAGGATGAACAACATCTTAAAAGCAATAATTATTATAAATTTAAATATGAACTTAATTTGTCGTCTGTCTTTATAATGAACTACAGTACACTGAATAATCTTTTGTCCTAGTCTTCTTGCTTTCAAAGTCACTTGTGAATCATGACTCAGTAAATATGCTGCTGGCTAAGTAAAGAAGAAATGAAATAGAGTTTAACGTCCTACTGTTCTGCACCTAACCTGGGCTAATGAAGACGGGCATACACCAGAAAGGCAGCGGGTCTGCGACTTTCTCGTATATTGAATTCGAACTGCCAAGGGATCTTTAATGTGCACACTAATGTGTACACAGGACCTTGTTTTTTTGTCCCATCCGAATGACTAGATAGCTGTCCTTGTCAGTCCCTCTGTCCTGCACCACTGACAAGGGGAAACCATGCCAGAAAATCTTGATGAACTTCATGGGCCAATGTAGGGACAAAAAACCGAGGTCCCATGTGCACATTGGCGTGCACGTAGAAGATCCCAGGTCAGGGCAGAATCGTAGGATGTTAAATCCCATTTCAATTCATTTCATTTGGAAACTGGGTGTCATTATTTTCTATGTAATTATATATACAGAGGCACCTGTTATAAGATGACTTGATTATTATTTTCAGAGGATATACCAAGAGGAAAAGTACGCAAAGCTTCCATAGTTGAAAAACTTAGTAAGACCAAAGCTTCTGAAGCCTACGTAGCTACTGTAAAGGTAAGTTTTGTCTGCCTAATTCTAATTACATTGAAGGGTTGTATGGTGTAAGGGGGGCTGGATGACCAAATAGTTAAAGCCTGTCATTGAGTCAACTGGCGTGGTTTCGAATCCCTGGTTGTAGGTGACAAAGAGTAAGGTCACCTGTCCAATTTCCTGGATTTTTTCTACGGGTCCTCTGGTTTCCTCCAACTGCTAAAGATCCCTATGAGCAAGTGAATTAATGAAATAAAATTAAACCATATGTTAGTCCCAAAATTACCTAGTTTGTGTCGAGTGGACATTAAACCCCTCTCTCTCTCTCTCTCTCTCTCTCTCTCTCTCTCTCTCTCTCTCTCTCTCTCTCTCTCTCTCTCGTCTGGGTGAGAATAAGTGTGCTGAAGAATAATATAACCCTCTCTCTCTCTAATTGTATTGAGGGGTTGTATGGTCTAATGGTTAATGCGTGCGTGAAATCACGAAGTCTGTCATTGAGATAAATGGTGTGGTTTTGATTTGTCGCTTGAATGTGACAAGGAGTAGGGTTGTTAGTTCAACCTTGTGGGTTTTCTCTGGGTTCTCCACTATCCTCCCACGAGCAGTCGAAATATGATAGTACCGAAATAACTTAGTTTGTGTCAAGTGGACTTTTCTCACTCTCTCTCTCACTCTTTTATTCCTATTTAAATTGAATGGAAGTTTATGTATACCGGACTATTTATTAGTTCAGGCCCGGCGGAGTAAGGGGTTCTTTAGCCCCCCCAATAATTTGGCCGCAAGTACTCTTTTCTTCAGGTTATTGCAGCCCCTGGACCCTCGCCTATAAGCCCCCCCAATCAAGAATTGTTTCTGCTGGCCCTGTAGTTGCTTTGGAAATGGATGATTAAATGCGCTTTGGATCATAAGGTCTGTCATTAAGTCATGTGTCCTGGTTTTGATTCTTCTTTTACATAACAAGGAGAAAGTTCACCTGTCCAATCTCATGGATTTTCTCCGGTTGCGCCAACTATCAAAGTTCTCTGTGAGCAAGCACATTTTTTAAAAAAAGAATTGAACCATGTGTTAGTCCTGAAATGACCTAGTTTGTGTCGAGTGGACATTAATTCCCATTTCCGTCTGTGTCTTTCTTTTTTCCTGTTTTGAGTGGATGGCTGAAAGATTGAAACCACTACCAAATGTCTCTTCAGTCTGGTTGAGGGTTAGATCGTATGGCACTAGACAAGTAATAATACGGCCACTTAATTTGGGTCTTTCCTCTAATGCCTTCTCCTCAACACTGACCATTAGGACATCAAAGGAAAGTGGTAGCCCACACAGTTTTTTTCTAGGATACTCTCACTGTCAGCTGAGAAAGTTCCTCTCGATTTTTCTACATGGCGTTTTTAGGTCTGGTTTTGAGAGAGCTTGCGGTGGCTTTGATTCCCGGCTTGAACATGACAAGGACTAAGGTTGTCTGTCCAACATTGAGGGTTTTCTCTGTGTCCCCTGGTTTTCTCCCCATGCTAAAGTCCCTTCAAACTGCTTCAAATCCCTCTGTAAACATTGTATTCGTGAGGAAATACCTCACAATGTTTTGAAGCAACTTGATTATGAGAGGGCACATTTTTAGAATATATTTGACTAGCTGTCCATTTGCCATACATAGTGAAGCCTATGAGTAAATTCTTCCGCCAATATCTTTTTCCGATGTTTAATTTTGTTGTTCAAACCCCTCATTCGACCCTTCCCCAAGTCAAGCTGGCAAATAATAAGCTATCGGTTGAAAGTTAGTAATACCCTGACTCTTTTGCTCAGCGCTTGCCTCATGGGTGTTTTTCATGGAATCCAGTATTTTTCTAGTAAAATTGGTTGTCTTTACTTCCATTTATGCCAAATTTGACATACTTTTATTGGAAATAAACACCTGAGAATGCATCTTTAAAAGATTGAATTTTATTGTATTTTTTTCAGGAATCAGCCGAACAAAGACAAAAGGATTTTGAAAAGTTATTAAATGAACACGCAGAAATAGTTCAAGAAATCGGCCGTACAGCGAGCGCAGAGAATCTGAATTCCGACGAACGAGACCCTTAGTGCCATGACCTTATTTTTGAACCACAGACAATTAAAAAAAAAGAAAAACATTTAAAACACTGTACATGGTGTACATAGACTGTAATAATGATGTACGTGGTTGTTGTGTGTGTGAGATGGTTGGCAGACGGTTACTAGGATGTTTATACTAATTACCATGGTTACCATATAGTCTTAGGAGTATAAATATATATATATGTATCTTCACTTGGATACCGTTTTGAAGAAAGATTGTGTGTATATATACATGTATGTATACAGACTTCGTTCAGGTTTAAAGTGGAAAATTATTTGTTAAGAATGGTTTGAGGTACAGAATTTATTAAATGCTGTCTACACTGAAAATTTATTTTAAAAAAGCCAGATCTACACATAGTATTTATTGTTTCTAATTCTGTGAAATTGCCAGTGGGAATGTTCATACCTGGCTTTCATGTGTAGAATAATTGTAATAATTAAAAAAAAGGGTTTAAGGTAGATGATTATTTGTTCGAAATGATTTGAAATAGTTTCTGATGAAAATTTAATTTCATGATTCGTTGGATACATGGTTTCTTATTCTGAAATTTTCCAGGGGACATGCCCCGACCAGGCTATCACATTAATTAAATAAGAATGGTTAAATGTGAAATTTAATTATGGATGTCACAGAATGATCAAAATCTAAACGCAATCCTAGTTAATTTTTTTGCTTAAATTGACGACGTGTTGTCGTATCATCAGATTTGTTTATATATAGTTGTAGACAACAATATGATAGGCTAAGAAAGTTCAGCAGGATTTTCCGGCGTGATTTCCCCTTGCCAGTGGTGCAGGACAGGAAGCGTCTGACAAGGACTGCTGTCTAGTCATTCGGATGGGATAAAAAATTGAGCTCCCGGTACAAATTGGCAGGCAACAATATGGTAGTAGCAATAGTTGTAGTTTATTTGAACACGGAACTATAGGAAGATTTGACGGGCATCTATCGTCCATTTAAATATCATTTTATTGTAGCATTAGAGATGCATTATGTTAGATTTAAATAAAGAATTGTCCAGTCTTTTCTATAATAGTCCAAAAATAAATAATGAAAAATGAATTATCTGAAAATTTTGTTCAGACTATTTTATTCTGTGGGAATTTATGAAAAGATAGTCTACATCATCCAGTATCATTACATTGGTGATAAACAAAGTCTTGATTATCCATTTCATCATTAAGTTATTAACTGGCATGATGGTTTGAATCCATTCAATATCTAAGCTGTTATCCAGTATCATTCAAAGCCTTGATTATCCATTTTATTCTTAAGTTATTAACTAGCAAGATGGTTTTAATCCATTAAATATCTGAGCCATCTGATGACCTAGAGAGTTGATTATTGGCTTGTCATGTGAGTGTCTAAATAATCTGGCTCACTAGCCAAGAGGTCGAGGGTTCAATCCTAGTGTTGGTGGAGAAGTTTCGTCGGGATTTTCCGGCGTGGTGTTTCCCCTTGTCAGTGGTATAGGATGGGGAGGTCCAGACACGAATAGCTGTCTAGTTTGTTGAATGAGATGATAAACTGAGATCCCGTGTACACATTGACATGCATGTAAAAGATCCCTCGGCAGTTGGAATTTGTTATAAGGTGAGGCCATAGCTCCGCTCTCTGGCCACTATTTCCCTCATAGTACACTGTATTAGGCCAGTTGTATCAGAACAGTAGCAAGTTTAACCCCATTTCATTTCATTTTCATAATTATGAAACTCAAACAAATAACTACTAGTACAATGGACAGATTTGGCTATTTAGCTCTTACATAATGCATCTTTTATGTGAATAAGATTTAGTTATATGGCACTGCCAGGCTTGTCATTTGTATCATTGAAATTGATTGGTCAACGGGACAGTTTATCCGTCTTGTCATTTTACCTGCCATAAAAGTACAATTTCAAAGAATTCTATCTTAAAGCAAAATAAATACCATTTAAATTTATAGGTTTTTCTATGTGGAAAAAACACTTACAAATGATATATTAATTGAATAAAAAGATTAATGCTACGTTATTTGATAAAAATATCTGACACATTAAATATGGTTCAATTTATAGTTTTTATATATAGAAAGACTTACAAATGATTTATTTATTAAGATAAAGTTGGGAGATTATTTGATAAAAATGTCTGACGTGACAAATCTCAGATTGACAAATTACCTAAATAGGGACGATTTTGAAGAGTGATAAAATGAAACGTGCCTATGACTTGGTCAATTTAACAGAAAGTTTTACACCTAATTTTCCAGTGCTTAAAAATTTAAATTTATTTTTTTTCTGTTACAAATGTTTTATTTCTTATTCACAAGAAATAAATGAATGAAACGGTTTTCATATCTTATAGAATTTAAATGCATGAATGAAAGTCAGACTGGACAAGAAATGTGATATATAAAATATCTTCATAATGTCACTTATCTTACGTTGACTGTGTTTGCTGATTTATTATTCATTGGGGTGAAAATTGATAGATTTTTTTAAAAAATTGAAAGATATACAAGAATGGTGCTTGTCATCCTCTCAGTGCAAGTATCTGGTCTAGACCAGTTGACGGAAACTGAAGAAAATTTTGAAGTTAGGCAAGTGACAACTCCTTGTCTTGAACTGACGAGCCTTGCATAGATGACATCCATGTTGTATCTAAAATAAGACCAATCAAAGAAGTTTCCAGGCGTATTTATAATGAGAATGTTGTTTAATGGGTACAATAAGTGATTTTCATGTGTTGTTAATAAAGTGCACTCTGATAATATCCAATGATAAAGACGGCCAACACAGTCAAGGTAAAGTGCACTCTGATAATTTCTTATGATAAAGACGGCCAACACAGTCAAGGTAGACATCTGTAGAACAATGCGAAGATCTATAATCACTAGCATGGAGGATATTGAACAAAGTTTATCCAACTCTACTTGATAAACAAGATATGTGTTGATTGAATATCTTGAGCCATAGTAACTGTTATGGTTGCTAGGATTTATCCCAAATACTGGAACAATTTTTGACAATTTTTTTTATGGACCCAGTTATAAACCATCATGTTTTGAATCTATCGAAAAGGGTAAAGTAAATCTTGAAAGGGTACGTGGAAATATAAATCAAATTAGTTTAGTTTCTATGGATTACGTTATTCAACACATATATCCTATGACCCCTTTATTTGATCTAAGGGGCAGACAACTCAGTCTAGATGAGAATTGTTTTTTTCCGATGTACAGACAGACTAAAAGACATATCAATATACATGTACGTGTATTTGTAGCATAATTTTTTTTTGATGTTTTCAAATTACTGTAAAACATTGAATTACATGTTTTGTAACCCTTTTATGATGACCTAATAAGGAAATCAATTTGTGCGTCCTTTGTACAGAGGTTAAACTGTTATTATAAAGGATATTAAAGGAGCCATCCCAGTTATATTTAAGATATGAAATTAAAGACTGTTTAACATCTATCTGAACGTACTGGCTTAAACAAGACAGGCATATGGCATGTTGTGTAACGTGAGGAAATTTGAATTCCGATTTTCAAGGGTTCTTTTATTGTCATCCTATGCGAAAGACAAGATAATGTTGATTGCCAGACCCCTGTCCTGTATCTCTGAGAGGGGAAAAAAAATAAGTCTCCCCAAACATCATTGCCTATTATATCATTTTATATGGTTCTCTTTGTCTGCGGTATCGCCCAAGGTGGAAACGGATGAAAACCCTATGAACGAACAAACGAGAGTGTGGTCCATAATGAGTGAAGTCTTAGTGTAAACCGGTAATAAATACTACAGACAGTGCTAATGTATAAGAGCCTTTGCAGCTATAATGTGGATGGAACCCATACATCAGTGTAAAACTCCTTTTTGCTGGTTCCAGTACATTTGATTTAAAACCGAATTTTTTCCGTACGAAACGGAGTACGGAAACACATAAAAAATGTGTCCCCTGTACATGGAAACAAGCCCTATAGTAAAGTCCTTGTGTATCAGGACGTTTCGTTTGATCCGCGTGTTATGTCCGCTTCCACCTGGACTTGGGATGGCTCCTTTAAGTGCTTACGTTATACGAAATGAAAGAGATGAAATCAAATAACATGTAATAATTCTTTGTAAATAATTGGACTATTGTATTATATATTTAATGTAGATATTTGAATCTATGATATGCCCAAATCATAATGTGTGTACTATTTTGTTTATTTAACATAGTATTCATCCAAATGAAACAATCTAGAGACAGTTTGGTCTGGAGCAATTGAGACCAAAAAAAATGTATTTTGTAGGCACTTTTTAAGCATATTGGAGAAAATTTAGTCTGGAGTGATTGAGACCAAAAAACATGTTTTCTATGGACTTTTTAAGAGTAGCTACCCTTTACGATAAGGTTATTCAGGGCTCACATTTCTGTCAGGGACAGTGTTAACGGACCAGTAAGGGCACGGAACTCTGAAATAGAATGTCCTGGTGTTATAAGCCAAAACAAAACCTGTTGGGATTATTTTTTCAGCCTAGTTCCAGGTACATAACCATATCGCCTAAATTGACATGTAGTTATTTAATTACCGTTCATACACCTTTCTATGGTCTATATACGATAATTTAAATTCCTTATTTTGAAAGATTTCAACTCAAATATTATTATGAATGCAACCTTTTCATTGGCTTAGAGTTCAATTATGTACTTTTATTCAAACTCTCGACTAGCGAAAAGGCCAAATCCATCAAATATTTTTTATGAATGTAGGCCTTTGAATGGCTCAGAGCTTAAACTTTGTACCTACCATAATTTCAAGTCTCAACCAATGAAAAGGCCAAGTCCATCAAATATTTTCATGAAAAAGGCCCTTGGTGTGTTAAGTGCATTTTTAAATTCTTCAAATATGGAATGATAGATGTTTGAGTTTGAAATTATGCCTTTCGTGTAACATAAAAACATTTGTACAAAGTTTATATTGGAGTTCAAAAGATATTCCAAGAATTTATATTATATGAATGATTAGTTTTGAGGTTTTTGTTTTGTTTTTGTTTTTGTTTTTTCTTGCTCATTATGACATAATATATACCGGTTAAATACATAAGATATATTTTATAATATACATAGTGAAAGCTAATCAATGTATTGATATAAATTGAAATTCCATTAATATTGATAGCAATGTAACTTAAAGCCAGAGATCAAATCTTGATATTATATTTTGTTAGTGGGTTCGGTGGTCATGTTTTTTAATTGATTCAAGTGTCGTGGATTCCCCACTTGCATGTGACAAGAGGTCAGTCACCTGTCCAACCTTTTGGGGTTTTTCCAGGTTCTCCAGTTTCCTCCCACTGCTAAAATCCCCTACGCACAAGCGAATTATTGAAATAAAATATGGTAGTTTCAAAATGACCTAGTTTGTGTCAAGTGGGGGTTAAACCCCATCTCTCTCTCTCTCTCTCTCTCTCAATGGACTTGTGTCTAGATAATTCTAGTAGAAATGGCTCTCAGTAGATAATAAACTGTGATTTTATTCTGATGAATTATGTCTTGTGTGTTTCCATAAATACCATGGAAACCGATTTAAGGCTATTTTATAGATTACTGTAAGCCTAAAATGAAAGTAATATTTGTAAGACTGTTGTTTAACGTTTTAAAACCAAACTTTAATGGCAATGCCGAGGTTGTGTGGTTGCTAATGGAAGCCACAAATCCGATCAACATATTTCACCATTTTAAAAAGTTTATCCACTTTAAGAACCTTGTGTTCAAATTAACTGGTCTGCTCTGACCTGACCTGATGTATTGGTTATAAAGAGATGTGTTGCCTTCTGCTTGTTTGATTGAAGCCAAACACCAACAGAACAGGGGCCTAATTCACGAAAAAATTTTAGCTAAACTATTTTAAACATAGGTGTATGAGCCAGGGGGGCAGGAGGAACAGTTGCCCTCTGTCAGGCAATCTGACATTTTTTGGCGGAGGTGTAAAATGGAAAAAAGTATTACAGTATTTGGCTGGTGAAATAATGTGTCCGAAATCTAGTAAAACACTAATATTACTTTTCTTTTAATTTAATACAAACAGAAAAACATGGACGTCGACTGGAGATAGTGGATTAAAATGTCACTAATTTTATTTATCAAAAACTTTTACCTAAAAATAAATTATGAACAAGGTTTTTTTTATATGTTTATTTTTTTGTTTATGAAATATTCTTTGTTTTCCATTAGATTTGGAAAGATTTAAAGTATGAAGAAAATACATAACTATATTAAATAGATTTTGTTGTATGTGCATTGTTATTGATAATATAAATATATATTATATGAATTCTAGATTATTGAGAAATTATATAAATTCTAGATTTATTAAGAAATAATACAAATATTAGATTCATTTAGAAGTTGTATTAATTCTAGATTCATTTAGAAATTATACAATTTCTTTTGGGGAAATTATATGAATTCTAGATTAATTAAGAAATTATACAATTTCCTTTTGGGAAATTATATAAATTCTAGATTTACATGTATTGAGAAATTCTAGATTATTGTATAAAATTCTAGATTTATTCAGAAATTATATAAATTCTAAATCCATTGAGAATTGATAGAATTCAAAATCTATTTGGATACTATTTAAAATTCTAGATCTATTCAGAAATCACATAAATTCTAGATTCATTGATTATTGATGATTTATAATATTGTATTATAAATTCTAGATTATTGACAATTATATTTGGGAAATTATACAAATTCTAGATCTGTTGGGAAATTATATAAATTATAGATCTGTTGGGAAATTATATAAATTCTAGATCTGTTGGGAAATTATACAAATTCTAGATCTGTTGGGAAATTATACAAATTCTCAATTAATGTGAAATTATACAAATTCTAGATCTGTTGGGAAATTATATAAATTCTAGTTGTATGTTAAATTGTATAAATTCTAGATTTTTGTAATATTGTATAAATTCTAGATTTATGTAAAATTGTATAAATTCTAGATTATTGAGAAATTGCTATTGTTGTGTTAGAAGAAAATCATTTCATTCTTATCATCAAATTTTGTCACAAAATATGGTGGATTTTGATATGCTGTATAAAGTTTATTTACAGCTGAATAAAATGTGTGTATATCATAAATTATAAATTATCATGAATAAATTATTACTTGAATTCCGTCTTTTTTTAAAATTTTACCAACATTTTGAAGAAAAGATGGAGGCCATTTAGTGCCTACAAAAGGAGGTGCCATTCCTACGAAATGGCTGGGAATAGGATGGCCGAATGGTTAGCATGTGCACGCTGTATCATAAGGTCTGTCATTGAGTTAACAGGGGTGGTTTCGAATCCCTGGTTGTACTGTTGTACATGTCAAGGAGAGGGTCGCCTGTCCAACCTCGTGAGTTTTCTCTGGGTCCTCCCGTTTCTTCCAACTGTTTATTATTGAAATAAAATTGAACCATATGTTAGTCCCAGTTTGTGTAAAGTGGACATTAAAACCCCATTTCTCTCTCTTCCCCCCTTTCTTTTACTTAACAGAAGAGGAAAGGCATCATTAAGACAAATACTACTCCCTCACCTCACCTCCCCCCCCCCCACACCAAATATTTGCATTATTTTTTCTATGACAAATCCAAGAAGAGTAAGTTGAATATACATGAAGTCATAAGGTCAATATACATTAGCCTTCTTTCTTATGTGTATCAGATCGGAGCCCAGTTAAAAGTACCATAAATACAAATATTGTCCGATAACTCACGGTATACAAATAAATAACATTCTTAACGGTAAATAAACATAACTATAACAGAAGCCTACCGTGTTATCGGTATATTCCCAGTAGTAGTAGAGATACACATACGTATGTCACATTAGTCAACTATATTCGCAGTACTTAACTGACAGTAAATAGATACATGTACAACATTAGTATACAAGATTAATTCACTGTGTAATATAGGTATATTGATATATATAACCCACAGTAAATACACCTTCGTTAACACCATTAAAAAAAGGGAACCTACATAACTTTACCGCAAAATAACTGTCAAAAATCTTGAAAAATAACAGCAAGTAGCGCTTAGTGGAGCGAATTTTCTGGAACTACAATTTGAGTTAGAGACACCCTGAATCAAAACCAGAATTGTGTGATTTTATAAAACACTGAACTCAGTTTTTTTCAAATTTTTGGCCACTGTCCAAAATATTGGATGATCACCCGGATAAATAGTGTTGCCCGATAGCAGCCCCACCCCTTCCAACCAATCCCCCCGGGCTATACGCCTATGAAAAAATTAGTGGCACCGAATGTTCTATTGGATATCATTTTAGAAAATTTTCTATGTACTGTTATCTCTATATTTCATCTTCTGACAAAGGGTGGACTTTTTTCTTTGATTTATAGGCATAGCATTTCTTAACATCAGTAATTACTATTTGTGCTAAACAGTTTTTTTTATCGAAATGAAATTAAATGGGAAATTTTGCCTGGACAGCAGCGCTACGACCTACTCTTACATCGAATTCCAACTGTCATGGGTTCTTTTACGTGCACGCCAATATGTAGCTTCAATATTTGTAGCTGTGATAATTGTCTTATCCACGGCTACAATTGAAACACAATTCGAGGCTTTGCGTAAGTAAAATAAGGAGCAATCGCAAAATTTTCGAGGTGACGTGCCATTTTAAAACGGAAAGAAATTCCGTGTAGTAGTTAGGTATTATCAAATCATATAATTATGTGGTAAGGTTTAACATTAGACCAGTGACCTTTTTGTAGTCAAATGACTAAAAACTTGCCCAAAGGAAGACCGAAAGGAGCTAAATCGCTAACATTTGGGGCCTAGAAATTGACAGAATTGGGTTGAAATGTGCATAATACTGTAATATGAATGTATACAAACTGATTTACATTCAGTGGTTTCCATTTTACTCTAATTTCAAATCAGTTATGTTCCGCGAAATAACCATCAGTCTCAATCGAATGCAAATTTCTAGTGTCTGGTTATTCCAGTCTATATACGCCGTTTGAATTGGCGCAACGTGTCTAGCCTCTTGCTAGAACTGGGACTGAAACGATTCGTGTACTGATGGTAAAATGTTTATTTTGTCTTATATATTGGATATCAGAAGCCCATCTTTTCCCGGTAAGATCACAGCACCAATGTTGATATAAATTGACAAATAATTCGTGTTTTCAAAGTTGAAGATTTTGGTTGATATTGAGGCAGAGACTTTCCCACTTTAAACCATTTCTGGCTAGTATATACACCGTACCTTGGATTTTCGCCCCATCCGAAGGACTATACATGTACGTTGTCCCGCAGTTGTCCCTGCACAGACCCTCATTCCATTCTCGACCAGTTCAGGGATCGGACACGGGACCTCCAGGTTAGGGAGCCAGAGTCCTACTCACCGAACCGCCGTGGCACAATGATTTTATTGAACATATTTTGCAGGTGGAGTTCGGAGCAGAACATGTTTAAAAACACCATTTCATTGCATCTTTACAGATGGATTCGTGTTTGAATAAAGGGAGGTAAATACCGTTAAGAGAAGGTTTCAGACAACAGGTGACTTTGTTAGTTGTCCGATATTAGTGTAATTATATGAATTATATGTACATGCAGTTACAATTTTAAACTAACTCGTTACATCCTAAGGATCACCTCTATTATTTTTGGTGCATGGGCAAAGCCACGCCCAATTTTGGTTTCTGTGTGTCACCTACAGGCCGAATTTCTTAACAGATCGTCTTAAAACTTTGCATACTTATTCCTTATACCCGATGGGCGATCCTTGTTGATTTAAGTGCATACACAGTCCCCAGGGGCAGAGCCAAGACCATTTGTCTTTATGTATTACTCACGGGCCATAATAAAATTTTCCCGAACAGCGGCACTACGGCCTACTCTGATATCGAATTCCAACTACCAAGGGATCTTTTACGTGCCTGCCAATGTGTACACGGGACCTCGCTTTATCGTCCTATCCGAATGACTAGACAGCTGTAATTGTCAGGCCCTCCGCCCTACATCAGGGAGGGAACGACGGAAAATCTGGATGAACTTTTTCGACCAATGCAGGGATCGAACAACCGACATCCAGACTAGCAACGCAGCGTCTTACCCACTTAATCACACTTGTTTATTAATACCATTCATAAAGGCGTGCTTGATTAATCCCATTTGATTCTGGTAATCTGTTAATCCCCTCGCTACTATTGGATTATCTACTTTATTTACCTCACACCAATATTACCTTGGTGACACGTGACATGGAATATATGTATATAAGTTAACTTTGAGTCTATCATTAACATTCACATTCTGTTTTCACCAGTTGTCTTCACCTGTTAACACTTTAAACTTCCAACATGAGAGAAATCGTTCATATGCAAACTGGCCAATGTGGCAACCAGATCGGAGCTAAGGTAAGTTTATTATGCGACAGCTTTTGAAAGTATATTGTTCATTTTAATGCATGTACATCCAATTTTTCACTTTCTGGTCGGTTCTAAGATGCAATCATTTACATAGTTATTGTATATATTTATTGTAATAGTCAATAACATCTATCGGAACTGATACTTTACTTATAATCTGATTTAAATACCGATATACATTTCGTTTCGTTTTTTATACTTTCTTAATAGCTCGTCAGTGGTCAAACGAGCGGCCCTTGACCTTATGATATCAGACATTCTTTACTGAATCGGTTATTCGGCGTTGACGTTTCTAATGGTTTATCCACAGTTCCGTAATAATCATTTCATTGGCTAATCCAGAACACGTCAATAATAACAACTCTTCCAGATCCTAGTGTAGTAAAGACATGTAAAACTAAATTTTAAACTTTAAAAAACGAAACGAAATAGGATCTGTGTTTTAATCAGATTGATTTACTTACAAACAAAACTCTTAACACAATGGCGTTTTATCTTTCAGTTCTGGGAAGTAATCTCTGATGAACATGGTATCGACCCAACTGGAACTTACCACGGTGATTCCGATCTTCAGTTGGAGAGAATCAACGTTTATTATAATGAAGCTACAGGAGGAAAATATGTACCCAGGGCTGTTCTCGTCGATTTGGAACCCGGTACCATGGATTCGGTACGATCAGGACCATTTGGTCAGATCTTCCGTCCAGATAATTTTGTCTTTGGTCAGAGTGGTGCTGGTAACAATTGGGCTAAAGGTCATTATACAGAAGGTGCCGAGTTGGTTGATTCTGTTCTAGACGTGGTCCGTAAAGAAGCTGAAAGCTGTGATTGTCTACAGGGATTTCAGTTGACCCATTCCCTGGGTGGTGGAACTGGTTCTGGTATGGGAACCCTCCTCATCAGTAAAATCCGGGAAGAATATCCAGATAGAATCATGAACACCTTCTCTGTCTGCCCTTCACCTAAGGTAAGACGATTTTCAAATTCAATTCCCCTAAACATTTTTTATAACATATATATGTTCAAAGATGCCATTTTAAAAAATCGACAACGCTTTGCCTATGACTGAAGCTATATATATTTAAAGCAACCTTTTGGGTATGAATGATTTTACCATAATTAAATGTTCCTCTGTTTCAACCATCTTTTTGACTGTTTTTGTTTTTAATTTCAGGTATCAGATACAGTTGTAGAACCTTACAACGCCACCCTCTCAGTTCATCAACTGGTAGAAAATACAGACGAAACCTACTGTATTGATAACGAGGCCCTCTATGATATCTGTTTCCGTACCCTCAAACTGACCACACCTACTTATGGTGACCTCAATCATCTGGTGTCAGCCACCATGTCTGGAGTGACCACCTGTCTACGTTTCCCCGGTCAACTGAATGCTGATCTACGTAAACTGGCTGTCAACATGGTACCTTTCCCACGTCTACATTTCTTTATGCCAGGTTTTGCTCCCCTCACCTCCCGTGGTTCCCAGCAGTACCGAGCGCTCACTGTACCCGAACTCACCCAGCAAATGTTTGATGCCAAGAACATGATGGCTGCCTGTGATCCTCGACATGGTCGTTACCTTACAGTAGCTACCATGTTCCGAGGTCGTATGTCCATGAAGGAGGTCGATGAACAGATGCTGAACGTTCAGAATAAAAACAGCAGCTACTTTGTTGAATGGATTCCCAACAACGTAAAAACAGCTGTCTGTGATATTCCCCCAAGAGGTCTGAAGATGTCAGGAACATTTATTGGTAACAGTACAGCCATTCAGGAACTGTTTAAGAGAATATCTGAACAGTTCACAGCTATGTTCAGAAGAAAGGCTTTCCTCCATTGGTATACTGGTGAAGGCATGGATGAGATGGAATTTACAGAAGCTGAATCTAACATGAATGATCTGGTATCTGAATATCAACAATACCAGGATGCTACAGCTGAAGAAGAAGGAGAATTCGATGAAGAAGAAGGCGAAGAAGAAACATAAATAAAAGATACGCAAATATTTAAATTATTATAAATTATTTTAATCATTGTTATGTTTATTCTGTATTAAGGAAATCAGGAATAAATAAATAAAACCATAACTTGGCATGACCGTTCTGATTTATATTGTAATAGTTGTCGCAAAGGATAAAATTATAGAAAGATAAGGCCAGGATGAAAGCCAATTATCCGAACCTTTCTAGGAGAGAGGGTGAAAAATGGGCTTTAACGCCCAGTCCACACAAACTAGGTAATTTCAACAATTCGCTTGTCTGGGACTTTAGTAGTGGGATGAAATCGGGGGACCCGGAGAAAACCCACGAGGTTGGACAGGTGGCGAATTGAAACCACACCACACCACTCATTGACAGACCTTCTGATCCAACACGCACGCTCTCACCCCCCCCCCCCCCCTGCCCCCCCTTACCCCGGAACATTTCAAAGGTTTCGAGAATATTCACAACAATGCACTCAGTCCCTGATCTAATTAAAATTAGACTAAAATTTCGTTACGCTTATGGTATAATGTGGGCGTATTATGTCGTCACTCCTATCTGGGTGGGTGGGTGTGGTGGGGGTTTGGGCGTACGTACGGGTGCGTGTCAGATCATAAGTTTTTATTTGTTTTTCTGTTTAAGATATCTGAATAATGGCAAACAGACTTGTAGATTTCAGGCTTGTATGTGGCAAGGAGTGGGTTTTATTGTAGCAATATAGGCAAGGAATGAGGAGATAAGATATAGTTTGATGTTTCTAAACATATTCACATTTATGCAGGTGTGTACTGAAATCAACTAACATTTGAATGACATATGGGTTATAGAAACAAAAACATGATAACAGATATCTCATGCGCAGTTTCTAGAGTAAATTTCCATAACCATATAAGGGTGGGTTATTACATCATGTTTGACCAATTAGATAATTGAATGTCCAAAACCAGTTGATATAAAATCATGATACTTGCGCGAATTCGTCAGACGACATTTGGATTCCAGACTTCGATTTGATTCCAGAGGGTTACCATCTAAGAGTCCTAGACACCGCGGTTGAGAAGAGTTTAGTTAGCATTGACTGTAATTGTAATATGCTTGTATGTATACCTATGCTACATAAAAGGTAAAAACGAACTGTTGCATTGTTATAACTGAAGAAGACAAACGTCTTAAGAAACCAGTAAGAACAAACACACAACGTGGAAGAGAAGACAAGACGATCTGAGATAAATCCTAGACGATCACAAGGCTAACGGTAATATGTAGCAAAAACAAGATGCATGGGTCATACGTAGGATGTGGCGACCGGACCTACAACACACGCTCTCCACGTCAGACAAAAAGGCTCATGGTGCTACATTATTCGGGTCCCCAAGGTATTCGCGCAATGCTAAAGACGCACACGTCATTTATTGAAATAAAATTGAACAGCATGCAAGTCTTTGAGTCTGAATATATCTCAATATGTACACCGAACCTTCGTTTTTTTATACAACCCGAACGACTATACACTGTACCTCCCCAGGCCCTCAATCCTTTCTGGGCAAATGCAGAGATAGAACACGGACCTTCCTGTTAGCGAACAAGCGTCTTACTCACCGAGCCGTCGATATGTTGTACAATTCTACATTTATTAGTTGAGCTATACAGTTACAATTTTTATACTTATTCCTTATACCCTAAAGATGACTGCTATTACTTTTGTGCATGTACAAAGCCACACTCATTTTTTGCTTCTGTGTCGCTTACAGGTCGAAATTCTTAACAGATCTTCTTAAAATTTTGCATACGTATTCCTTATACCCGAAACCTGATCCCTATTGGTTTTAGTGTATGACCCACACCCCTCGGTTCAGAGCCAAGGCCATTTATCTGTGTGTGTCTGTTACCCACAGGTCACAATTCTTAATGGATCACATTGGAACTTGACACATTTATTCCTTAAGGCTGACAACTATTTATTTTGGTGCATGCCCAAACCCCAGGGGTAGTACTACGCTCATTTTTTGTAACTATTTTGTCTGTTAATTCTCTACAAGTCGGAATTATTAACAGATTTTATTCAAATTTGCCATTATCAGTCAGTTCAATATCAGGATGTACTTTTGTATATTGGCCTGACCCCAAGTTTGAAAGTTATATCAGCAACCTCCCTCCCCACCCTCTTCCGGCTGATCGGCTTATAAATCCATTACAATAATAAATAATATATGGTTGACGGTGACTGTTACTGATATGTTTGATATAGGCAGAGTAGTGTTGCCTTGTTGGCAGAACAGCTAAGATGTCATCTCGAACTGGAACTAGTTGAGGCCAGTTGGTCCCAGTTGCCGAAACGCCACTTGTTGCTCCCAGTTTCCGAAACGCCAATTGCTCCGCCGGGCCCGTAGCCAGCTCTAAAACTTTGTGTGGGGGGGGGGGGGTACTGAATTTTTGGGAGGGGCTGAGGATGTGGCCGGCTAAGAACACTCCTAAGAAATCTTTATTGTTGGCGAAATATTTGAGGGGGCTAATTCGCTCCGCTTAAATGAAATGGGGTTTAACGTCCTTCTGTTCTGCTCTAACTGGGCTAATGAAGACAGGCATAGGCCATATAATGTGCTGTGAATAAAACGTTGCCCGGACAGCGGCGCTACGGCCTACTCTTATATCGAATTCCAACTGCAAAGGGATCTTTAACGTGCACGCCAGTGTGTACGTTTTTGTACCATCCGAACGACTAGACAGCTGTCTTTGTCAGTCTCCCCGTCCTGCATCACTGACAAGGGGAAACCACACTCCGCTTAAAAGATCTCAATAATGCTCGGGGTGATATCTTTACAGGACATCGTTTCATTGATTTTGGTTCTCCATGGAGCGGAACGTACAGAATCTTTAGATAATTTTCGCACTTCACAAGAATGAACTTAAATATCTGCGTGTAGTATACGTATATTCTTTTTAAAATAACTACACATTTTCTACCCGAGAGATAGTGGGGATTTAACGCCCACTTGACAGAAACTACACGTATATACTAGAACACTTATGGACAATTTTATTTCAATAATTCTCTTGTGCATTGGGGTGAAACCCGAGGACCCTGAGAAAACCCACGAGGTTAAGCAGGCAACCCTAGGCAACCCTCCCCTTGTCACGTACATGCTTGAGATCAATACCCAACACTTAGCTCAATGACAGACCTTTGATCTAACCAACCCACTCAAAAGCTTACGAATGTCTGGCAATCAATCACCTTGTAATCATGGCGAATTATAATCGTAAGCCCAGCATATTCGTCATACAAGCTTTCCCCAAACATGACTTACATGTATATACATGTACACGCCAACCAAACGCCTTGAAATCAGCCCAGAAAGGCGTCCACCACTCAGGTAATTCAAATTTGATTACAGAAACGATGGAGGTTTCTTTCTAATATGTTATGTTGAATAGTTATAATTGTTTCAAATACCTGTCATAAAATTTAATTTTCGTTATGATAAGTTTTCTATTATTGATCTAATGCATGCAGGGATGGATTGGGTCGGGAACCGGCCCGGGCTCCCGTATCGGAGCAGCCTCTTTTACTGATCGCGTTGCCGGGTGGGGGGGGGGGTCCCCCTGGAAAATTTTGAAAAATGAGTCCAAAATATGCGATTTGGTGGCATATCTGATTATAATCTCTGTCAAATAATATATCTCATAAATCGATTAATTTAGGCCAAAACCCGACCTGCAAGTAATTTACAACCATCAACGGGTGCGTGTCAGATCATAAGTTTTTATTTGTTTTTCTGTTTAAGATATCTGAATAATGGCAAACAGACTTGTAGATTTCAGGCTTGTATGTGGCAAGGAGTGGGTTTTATTGTAGCAATATAGGCAAGGAATGAGGAGATAAGATATAGTTTGATGTTTCTAAACATATTCACATTTATGCAGGTGTGTACTGAAATCAACTAACATTTGAATGACATATGGGTTATAGAAACAAAAACATGATAACACCCTCTTCCGGCTGATCGGCTTATAAATCCATTACAATAATAAATAATATATGGTTGACGGTGACTGTTACTGATATGTTTGATATAGGCAGAGTAGTGTTGCCTTGTTGGCAGAACAGCTAAGATGTCATCTCGAACTGGAACTAGTTGAGGCCAGTTGGTCCCAGTTGCCGAAACGCCACTTGTTGCTCCCAGTTTCCGAAACGCCAATTGCTCCGCCGGGCCCGTAGCCAGCTCTAAAACTTTGTGGGGGGGGGGGGGTACTGAATTTTTGGGAGGGGCTGAGGATGTGGCCGGCTAAGAACACTCCTAAGAAATCTTTATTGTTGGCGAAATATTTGAGGGGGCTAATTCGCTCCGCTTAAATGAAATGGGGTTTAACGTCCTACTGTTCTGCTCTAACTGGGCTAATGAAGACAGGCATAGGCCATATAATGTGCTGTGAATAAAACGTTGCCCGGACAGCGGCGCTACGGCCTACTCTTATATCGAATTCCAACTGCAAAGGGATCTTTAACGTGCACGCCAGTGTGTACGTTTTTGTACCATCCGAACGACTAGACAGCTGTCTTTGTCAGTCTCCCCGTCCTGCATCACTGACAAGGGGAAACCACACTCCGCTTAAAAGATCTCAATAATGCTCGGGGTGATATCTTTACAGGACATCGTTTCATTGCTTTTGGTTCTCCATGGAGCGGAACGTACAGAATCTTTAGATAATTTTCGCACTTCACAAGAATGAACTTAAATATCTGCGTGTAGTATACGTATATTCTTTTTAAAATAACTACACATTTTCTACCCGAGAGATAGTGGGGATTTAACGCCCACTTGACAGAAACTACACGTATATACTAGAACACTTATGGACAATTTTATTTCAATAATTCTCTTGTGCATTGGGGTGAAACCCGAGGACCCTGAGAAAACCCACGAGGTTAAGCAGGCAACCCTAGGCAACCCTCCCCTTGTCACGTACATGCTTGAGATCAATACCCAACACTTAACTCAATGACAGACCTTTGATCTAACCAACCCACTCAAAAGCTTACGAATGTCTGGCAATCAATCACCTTGTAATCATGGCGAATTATAATCGTAAGCCCAGCATATTCGTCACACAAGCTTTCCCCAAACATGACTTACATGTATATACATGTACACGCCAACCAAACGCCTTGAAATCAGCCCAGAAAGGCGTCCACCACTCAGGTAATTCAAATTTGATTACAGAAACGATGGAGGTTTCTTTCTAATATGTTATGTTGAATAGTTATAATTGTTTCAAATACCTGTCATAAAATTTAATTTTCGTTATGATAAGTTTTCTATTATTGATCTAATGCATGCAGGGATGGATTGGGTCGGGAACCGGCCCGGGCTCCCGTATCGGAGCAGCCTCTTTTACTGATCGCGTTGCCGGGTGGGGGGGGTCCCCCTGGAAAATTTTGAAAAATGAGTCCAAAATATGCGATTTGGTGGCATATCTGATTATAATCTCTGTCAAATAATATATCTCATAAATCGATTAATTTAGGCCAAAACCCGACCTGCAAGTAATTTACAACCATCAACCTGTGAAATTATCGTATCATCATTGTATCGTCAAAAGTCAAGAGAATTTAACAGGTTAAAAATGGAACCATTTGATTACCCAGTTAGGAATATTGTATAAGTAGGAATATTTTCATTGATAGGATTCCGAATTCCGGTCCACACCCAGCACACCCGGCCCAGAAAGTCTATTATACCAGCTCATTCCAGACTCTAGTGATGGCGTGGCGGCCCGTTAAGGCCACCGGCCACATACAACATGATCATCATCGCTCCATGGCCGGTCCAATACACCCCTCCCCCCGCCTATAATGTTCAACAGAAAAAGGTTTTTTTAGACGAATTGGACAAAATTATTTTTTTCCATTTTTTGTCCGACCGGACCTCCGATCGCCCGATGGCCCACTCCGCCCCTGAATGTATGTATGTGTAGCTTTAGTTAACATCCGCTCCCACCGAGGTGTAAAACTCGAGCTTGATTAATCCCATTCCATATTGGTAATCTGTTAATCCCCTCACTACTAATGGATTATCTACTTTAATTACCTCACACCAATATTACCTTGGTGACACGTGACATGGAATATATGTATATAAGTTAACTTAGAGTCTATCATTAACATTCACTTTCTGTCTTCACCAGTTGTCTTCCCCTGTTAACCCTTTAAACTTACAACATGAGAGAAATCGTTCATATGCAAACTGGCCAATGTGGCAACCAGATCGGAGCTAAGGTAAGTTAAATATGCAGCCATCTTTGAAAGTATATTGTTCATAATAAATGTATCTATGTTTAATTTATTTCTTTCTGGTCAACGCAAAGAGGAAATTATTTCTGTAGACCGAGTCGCTTAACAAGGGTGTGATTTGCATAGCTATTGTATATCAACTGTAATATCCAATAACATATATTTGAACTGATATTTACCTAAAAATAGAATTCTAACATTATGGCGTTTTATCTTTCAGTTCTGGGAAGTAATCTCTGATGAACATGGTATCGACCCAACTGGAACTTACCACGGTGATTCTGATCTTCAGTTGGAGAGAATCAACGTTTATTATAATGAAGCTACAGGAGGAAAATATGTACCCAGAGCTGTTCTCGTCGATTTGGAACCCGGTACCATGGATTCTGTACGATCAGGACCTTTTGGTCAGATCTTCCGTCCAGATAATTTTGTCTTTGGTCAGAGTGGTGCTGGTAATAACTGGGCTAAAGGTCATTATACAGAAGGTGCCGAGTTGGTTGATTCTGTTCTAGATGTGGTCCGTAAAGAAGCTGAAAGCTGTGATTGTCTGCAGGGATTCCAGTTGACCCATTCTCTGGGTGGTGGAACTGGCTCTGGTATGGGAACTCTCCTCATCAGTAAAATCCGTGAAGAATATCCAGATAGAATCATGAACACCTTCTCTGTCTGTCCTTCTCCTAAGGTAAGACGATTTTCAAATTCAATTCACCTAAACATCTTTTATAACATATATATGTTTAAAGATGCCCTTTGTAAAAAACTGCAGCGCTTTACCTATGACTGAAGCTATAAGTATTTAAAAGTCACTCACTCTTTGTGTATGAATGATTTTACCTCAATTAAATGTGTTCACTGTTTTAACCGCCTTATAATTCAATGTTCCTCTGTTTCAACCATCTTATTGACTGTTTTTATTTGTATGTATAATTTCAGGTATCAGATACAGTTGTTGAACCTTACAACGCTACCCTTTCAGTTCATCAACTGGTAGAAAATACAGACGAGACCTACTGTATTGATAACGAGGCTCTCTATGATATCTGTTTCCGTACCCTCAAACTGACCACACCTACTTACGGTGACCTCAATCATCTGGTGTCAGCCACCATGTCTGGTGTGACCACCTGTCTACGATTCCCTGGTCAACTGAATGCTGATCTACGTAAACTGGCTGTCAACATGGTACCATTCCCACGTCTGCATTTCTTTATGCCAGGTTTCGCTCCCCTCACCTCCCGTGGTTCCCAGCAATACCGAGCTCTCACTGTACCCGAACTCACCCAGCAGATGTTTGATGCCAAGAACATGATGGCTGCCTGTGATCCTCGTCATGGACGTTACCTGACAGTAGCTACCATGTTCCGAGGTCGTATGTCCATGAAGGAGGTGGATGAACAGATGTTGAACGTTCAGAATAAAAACAGCAGCTACTTTGTTGAATGGATTCCTAACAACGTAAAAACAGCTGTCTGTGATATTCCACCAAGAGGTCTGAAGATGTCAGGTACATTTATTGGTAACAGTACAGCTATTCAGGAACTGTTTAAGAGAATATCAGAACAGTTTACAGCTATGTTCAGACGAAAGGCTTTCCTCCATTGGTATACTGGTGAAGGTATGGATGAGATGGAATTTACGGAAGCTGAATCTAACATGAATGATCTGGTATCTGAGTATCAACAATACCAGGATGCTACAGCCGAAGAAGAAGGAGAATTCGATGAAGAAGAGGGCGAAGAAGAAGCCTAAATAGAAACTACGCAAATATTTAAATTATTGTAAATTATTTTAATCATTGTTATGTTTATTCTGTATCAAGGAAATCATGAATAAATAAATAAAAATATAAAAAGAACCCTTTTTATTTGACTTGAGTGGAGTATGAAGATGGGACAGTTTCATCTTCTCACTGTTAGATTCTTGGAATGGTCGTCCGGGGAAAGAACACGGGACCTCCCGGTAGGCGAGCCAGGGTCTTACCCACCGACCCGCGATGGCTGTTTTAGAAGTGATTTGTTAATGAATAAAGGGAGGTGAATCCAGTTTAGAGAAGGATTCAGACCACAGTGACGTTGTTAGTCGTCAGTTCCGTGATAATTGAACAATTTTCCAGTTAATAGTGAAACAACATGCAGTAGTTACAATTTTTATACTTATTCCCTATATCAGTGGTTGGGGGTTCTCAAAGTGTTTTTGACAACAGCTCACCTTGGAACACATGAACAAATAGCGTCACACCTGGCTAAATATGTATAAACATATATTCGAATTTACATTGCAAGTCATTATATTATAGACGGCATACAGCCGTAGTCACAGACTTGTCATAGACACGTAGAGTTACTCAAATTAAATAAAGAAAAACGTAACTAAGAACTTACTAGTACACACCAGTGAATACTCTATTGGGATCACATTGTTATTCGAATTTTCTTGGTGTGTCGTTCAAAATTTCGCGGTACACTTAGGAAGATCTTGCGGCACACTGGTTGGGACTCACTGCATACCCTAAGGATTTTGGGTGTATGTGCAAAGCCACGCACATTTGTGTGGCTTACACGCCGAAATTCTTAACAGATCACCTTGAAACTATGCGTACTTATTCCTTATACCCGAAACCTGACCCCTATTGTCTGTGATGCAGAACGGAGGGCCTGACAAGGACAGCTGTCTAGTCGTTCGGATGGGACAAAAAACCGAGGTCCCGTGTACACATCGGCGTGCACGTGAAAGATCCCTTTGCAGTTGGAATTCGATATAAGAGGAGGTCGTAGCGCCGCTGTCCGGGGAAAATTTCCCTCATAGCACACTGTATGGCGTATGCCCGTCTTCCATTAGCCCAGGTTAGGTGCAGAAGAGTAGGAAGTTAAACCCCATTTCATTTCATTTCTGACCCCTTTTGATTTTAGTGCATGCAAAACCCCCAGCAAGCAGAGTCAATGCCATTTATCTTTGTGTGTCTGTGTGTTGCCCGCGGACCACACTTCTTCATGGATCACATTGGAACTTGACACATTTATTCCTTATTCTATTGATTTTGTTGCATACCCAACACCCAACGGTGGTGCTAAGTCCATTTTCTGTTACTAGTTTGTCTGTTAATTCTCTTCAGGTCGCAAGTATTAACGGATTGTACTAAATTATATTGGCCCGTCCAACCCCCGATCAACCCCCAGGGACAGAGACACGCCCAATTTATTTTGGCCAGTCCAACCCCTAGGTTGTACGCGGCTCTCAGGTCGATCCTTTTCAGGTGTATTCAGTGGAAGGCAGTTGCCCCTCGTTGCCGAAACGCCAGTTGCTCTCGGTTGCCGAAACGCCAGTTGATCTTAGTTGCCGAAACGTCAGTTGCTCTCAGTTGCCGAAACGCCAGTTGATCTTAGTTTCCGAAACGCCAGTTGATCTTAGTTTCCGAAACGCAAGTTGCTCTCAGTTGCCGAAACACCAATTGTTGCTCCAAGTTGCCGAAACGCCAGTTTTCTTCCAAGTTGCCGAAACGCTATTTGCTCTGTTATAAGGTAGACATATAGGCCTCACTTAAAAGATCTCAATAATTCTCGGGACGATATCATTGTAGGACATGATTTGATTGCGCAAGGGGAGGTGGGGTTCGGTAACGTCCACGTGACAGAAACTACAGGTATATATTAGAACATTTAGAGACTAACATATGGTACAATTTTATTACAATAACCCTCCTGTGCGTGGGGGTCTTTAGCAGTGGGGTAAAACCTGGAGAAAACCCACGAGGTTAAGCAGGCAACCCTACTCCTTGTCACGTACAAGCTTGAGACAAAAACCCCAACACTTAACTCAATGACAGACCTATGATCTAACCTACTTTAAAGCTGACGAACACCTAAAAATGAATGTCTGGAAATCACCTTGTGATCATTGTGAATTAATGGCGAATTGTAGTCGTAAGCACATTCCCCAGCCAAGCTTTCCCCAGTCATGAGCGACCATGACTTATACACGCCAACCAAACTTCTTGAAATCAGCCCAGAAAGACGTCCACCACTCAATCAATAAATCTGTATCAAATCTTAGTTTTCATAATGATGAGTTTTCTATTAAACTTGCATTATGCAAGAGGTAAATCTGCCCATTACAGGTCTTTCTTTAGGCCTGAAATGTTATCTAAATTATTAATTAGACATTAATTTACTTATCCAGACCATATTCAACCCCCGATGTCATCACTAGCCTGCCATATTTACTGAATTGGGATCTGATTTGCTGCTCCAATTTCATTCATGATTTAACCATGAAATGGATAATCGAGACTATGTTTTATATCGTACCGATTTTAGTAATGACGACCAAGGCTAGGCTGAAAATTCAATCGCTAAATTCTCGGTTCAGAGTGGATCAATTTGACTGAAATTTTCAGCAAATTTTCTTTTACATCATCTAGTTTTTATCTATTATAGCCAGCTGTTTATCTAAATCTTTCGTAATGTATCTTTAATCAGCCTTTCTACATATTAACTGTTAAATCTGTCATAATGTGTCTTTAATGATCTAAATATTCTCAATGGGCTAATGATTTCGGACATACAGTGTGCTATGAAGGGAATTTGCCTGGCCAGCGACACTATGGTCTATATCGAACTCCAATTGTCAATGGATCTCTAACGTGCACGCCAATGTGTACGCGGGTCCTCATTTTGTCGTGTTACCCGAATGACTAAACAGCTGTTCTTGTCAGGCCCTCCGCCCTGCATCACTAACAAGGGGGAACCACGCCGGAAAATCTGGATGCAGGGATCGAACACTGGACCTCCAGGTAAGCGTGCCAGCGTCTTACCCACTTAACCGCCGTGGCCCCTATTCTCAATGCAAATCATACTTGTAATTAATCCTATTCATAAAGGAGAGCTTGATTAATCCCATTCAATTCTGCTAATCTGTTAATCCCCTCACTACTAATGGATTATCTACTTTATTTACCTCACACCAATATTACCTTGGTGACACGTGACATGGAATATATGTATATAAGTTAACTTTGAGTCTATCATTAACATTCACTTTCTGTCTTCAACAGTTGTCTTCACCTGTTAACACTTTAAACTTCCAACATGAGAGAAATCGTTCATATGCAAACTGGCCAATGTGGCAACCAAATCGGAGCTAAGGTGAGTTTAATATGCGACAGCTTTTAAAAGTAAATTGTTCATAATAAATGTATCTACATCAAATTTATTTCTTTTTGGACGATGTTAGGTGCCGGCTCGCATGTTTGGAGGTCGGGTGTTCAATCCCTACATTGGTCGAGAAAGTTAATCAAGATTTTCCGGCGTGATTCCCCCCTTGTCAGTGATGCGGGACAGAGGGCCCTACAAAGACAGCTGATTAGTCAATCGAATAGGACGAAAAACTGAGGTCCCTTGTACAAATTGGCGTGCACGTAAAAGATCCCTTGGCAGTTGGAATTCGATAAGAGTGTAGGCCTTATTAGTGCCACTGTCCGACCAAAATTTCCCTCATAGTACCCAGTATGGCGTATGCCCATCTTCATTAGCCCAGTTCGGAGCAGAACAGCAGGGCGTTAAATTCCATTTCATTTCATTTCATATTCTGGTCGATGCTAAAACTTAATTATTTCTGTAGACCGAGTCGCTTAACCAAGTCGTGATTTGCATAACTATTGTATATCCACTGTAATAGCCAATAACATATGTCTGAACTGATATTGACTTAAAAACAAAACTCTAACACTATGGTATTTTATCTTTCAGTTCTGGGAAGTAATCTCTGATGAACATGGTATCGACCCAACTGGAACTTACCACGGTGATTCTGATCTTCAGTTGGAGAGAATCAACGTTTATTATAATGAAGCTACGGGGGGAAAATATGTACCCAGAGCTGTTCTCGTCGATTTGGAACCCGGTACCATGGATTCTGTACGATCAGGACCTTTTGGTCAGATCTTCCGTCCAGATAATTTTGTGTTTGGTCAGAGTGGTGCTGGTAATAACTGGGCTAAAGGTCATTATACAGAAGGTGCCGAGTTGGTTGATTCTGTTCTAGATGTGGTCCGTAAAGAAGCTGAAAGCTGTGATTGTCTACAGGGATTCCAGTTGACCCATTCCCTGGGTGGTGGAACTGGTTCTGGTATGGGAACTCTCCTCATCAGTAAAATCCGTGAAGAATATCCAGATAGAATCATGAACACCTTTTCTGTCTGTCCTTCACCTAAGGTAAGACGATTTTCAAATTTAAATTCCCTTAAATATTTTTTATACCACACATATCTGTTCAAAGATGCCTTTTTTAAAAATCTGCAGCACTTTACATATGACTGACGCTATATGTATTTAAAAGTAATCTTTTGGGTGTGAATGAATTTACCATAATTAAGTGTTCAGTGTTTTAACGGTCTTATTAAAGATACATCATGAGAGATTAGATAAAGAGGCATTTATCTCTATAATAATTAAAAGCTAGATACGGTAATGAAAAGGGAATTTGCTGAAAATTTCATTCAAATTGATTCACACTAAACCGATAATTTAGCGGTTGAATATTGGGCCTAGCCTCCATCATCATTACTAAAGTCTGTACAATAGAAAACATAGTCTCGATTATCCATTTTTTGATTTATTCAGCCAAAGCAGATCAGGATCAAATCCAGTAAATACCACAGGCTAGCGATGAGATATGATCTGGATTAGTTAATTAATGTCTAATTAATAATTAATAATTTAGATAACACTTAAGACCTAAATAAAGACCTGCAATAGGCAGATTTAGCTCTTGCATATTGCATGTTGAACTGTTTTTGTTTATAATTTCAGGTATCAGATACAGTTGTTGAACCTTACAACGCTACACTCTCAGTTCATCAACTGGTAGAAAATACAGACGAGACCTACTGTATTGATAACGAGGCTCTCTATGATATCTGTTTCCGTACCCTCAAACTGACCACACCTACTTACGGTGACCTCAATCATCTGGTGTCAGCCACCATGTCTGGTGTGACCACCTGTCTACGATTCCCTGGTCAACTGAATGCTGATCTACGTAAACTGGCTGTCAACATGGTACCTTTCCCACGTCTACATTTCTTTATGCCAGGTTTTGCTCCCCTCACATCTCGTGGTTCCCAACAGTACCGAGCTCTCACTGTCCCCGAACTTACCCAGCAAATGTTTGATGCCAAAAACATGATGGCTGCCTGTGATCCTCGTCACGGACGTTACCTGACAGTAGCTACCATGTTCCGAGGTCGTATGTCCATGAAGGAGGTGGATGAACAGATGTTGAACGTTCAGAATAAAAACAGTAGCTACTTTGTTGAATGGATTCCCAACAACGTAAAAACAGCCGTCTGTGATATTCCTCCAAGAGGTCTGAAGATGTCAGGGACATTTATTGGTAACAGTACAGCTATTCAGGAACTGTTTAAGAGAATATCTGAACAGTTTACAGCTATGTTCAGACGAAAGGCTTTCCTCCATTGGTATACTGGTGAAGGTATGGATGAGATGGAATTTACGGAAGCTGAATCTAACATGAATGATCTGGTATCTGAATATCAACAATACCAGGATGCTACAGCTGAAGAAGAAGGAGAATTTGATGAAGAAGAAGGCGAAGAAGAAACATAAATAGAGAATACGCAAATATTTAAATTATTATAAATTATTTTAATCATTGTTATGTTTATTCTGTATTATGGAAATCAGGAATAAATAAATAAAAATATAAAAAAAAAACCTTTTATTTGACTTCAGTGGAGTATAAAGGCGGGTGGTTTCAACTTCTCACTGTTTTGATTGTCCGCTATAAAATAAAATAAATAAGGCCAGGATGAAATCCAATTTTTCGAATCTTTGTAGGAGAGATGGTGAAAAATGGGGTTTAACGCCTACTCGACACGAACTAGGTCATTTCAATAATTCGCTTGCCTGTGTGGGTCTTTAGCAGTAGCAGTGGGATGAAACCAGGGGACCCGGAGAAAACTCACGAGGTGACCCTACACCTTGCCGCGTACAAGTCGCGAATTGAAACCACACCACTTTACTCATTAACAGATCTTCTGAAACAACGTGCACGCTTTTACATTCGCCCCCACCCCGATCATTTCAAAGGTTTCGTGAATATTCACAAAGACTGCGTGTCGGATCATAAGTTTTATTTGTTTTTTTTTCTGTTTAGAATATCTGAATGGGAATGGGGAACAGGCTTGTAGATTGCACATGTGGCGAGGAGTGGGTTTTATTCGGGTCCCCCGGTATTCTCGCAATGCTAAATTCGCACACGTCTTTTATTGAAATAAAATTAAACCGTTTGTTAGTCTCGGTTTTCATAACATCCGAACAACTATACTCTGTACCTTCCAGGGCCCTCAATCCTTTTTCGGCCAATGCCGGTATATAACACGGGACCTCCTGGTTAGGGAGCCAGAGTCCTACTCACCGAGGCGCCGTTATGTTGTAAAATTCTACAGTTATTAGTTGAACCATACAATAAAAATTTTCATACTTATTCCCCATACCGTAAAGGTGACCGCTATTATTTTTGGTGCATGTACAAAGCCACGTTTAATTTCTGTTTCTGTTTGTCGCCTGCAGGACGAAATCCATAACATATCGTCTTCAAACTTTGCATTCTTATTCCTTATACCCGATGGATGGGCCCTGTTGATTTGAGTGCATGCCAAAATTCCAGGGGGCAGACCCAGTGCTATTTATCTTAGTGTGACTGCGTGTTGCCCAAAGACCACAATTCTTAATGCATCACATTGGAACTTGACACATTTATTCCTTATACAAAGCAGGCAACCATTGATTTTGGTGCATGCCCAGCCACCAGGGGTGGTGCCAAGCCCATTTTTGTTACTATTTTGTCAGTTGATTCTCTACAGATCGCAAGTATTCACAGATTGTAATCTAAATTCGGGATGAACAATCAGTACTTATTTATATTGACTTATTTATGTTGGCCGGTCCAATCCCTAGGAACAGAGATACGCTCAGTTTGTGTGTTTATGGTCTAGGACCCTATTGGAACTTGACGCATTATTTCCTTATAGCCTAAGGACAACAACTATTGATTTTGGAGCATATCTCGACCTCTAGGTATAGAACCATTGTGTTGTGTTTATCGCCTACAGGCCACAATTCTGAATGTAATATCTTGGCACTTGGTATAAGTATTCCTTGTACCATAAGAGCAGCAGCACTATTGATTTTGGTGCATGATCTGATCCCTAAGGTTGAAAGTTCTATCAGCTCCCCCTCCTTCCCTTGGTTTAAAAATTACTATATGTTTGATATAGGCAGAGTAATGCTGCTGTGTTGCCAGTACAGCTAAGACGTCGTCTCGAACTGGAACTACTGGCTTTAAGTTGTAAACGGCCCTCAGGACGACCCTTTTCAGATGTATGCAGTTGAGACTAGTTGCTTTCAGTTGCTGAAACTCAAGTTGTTACTCACAGTTGCCGAAACGCCATTTGCTCCGCGTAAATGAAATGATATGAAATGGGGTTTAACGTCCTACTGTTCTGCTCCCCAAACTGGTCTAATGAAGACGGGCATACGCCATACAGTGTGCTATGAGGGCAATTTTGCCCGGGCAACGGTGCTACGGTCTACTCTTATATCGAATTCCGAGGGATCTTTAACGTGAACGCCAATGTGTACACGGGATGTCGGTGTTTCATACCATCTGAACAACTACATAGCTGTCCTTGTCAGGCCCCCCCGTCCTGCATCACTGACAACTGAACGTTTGGGTGAAACCCGAGGGCCACTGAGAAAACCCACGAGGTTAAGCAGGCACCCCCCCCCTAACTCACTGGAAAGCTGACAAACACCAACGAATGTCTGGCGATCACCTTGTAATCATTGAGAGTAACTGGTGAATTGTAGTCGTAAGCCCGTTAGCCAGCATATTCGTCTCCCAGCAAGCTTTCCCTAGTCATGAGCGATCATGACTTAGATACATGCCAACCAAACTTCTTGAAATCAGCCCAGAAAGATGTCCACTACTCAATCAATTCAAATCTGATTTCATAAAAGATAGAGGTTCCTTGATTTCTATACGTTGTTGATTAGTTATAATGTATCAAATATCTGTATCAAAATACCTGTAATAAAATTCAATTTTCATAATGATAAGTTTTCTATTATTGATCTAATGTATGTGTGTGTGAAATAGCTTTATTTAACGTCCGCTTCCACCGAGGAATTAATACAAATGAACTCTTGCTTGATTAATCCCATTCAATTCTGGTAATCTGTTAATCCCCTCGCTACTATTGGATTATCTACTTTATTTACCTCACACCAATATTACCTTGGTGACACGTGACATGGAATATATGTATATAAGTTTACTTTGAGTCAATCTTTAACATTCACTTTCTGTCTTCTACAGTAAAGTTGTCTTCACCTGTTAACCCTTTAAACTTCCAACATGAGAGAAATCGTTCATATGCAAACCGGCCAATGTGGCAACCAGATCGGGGCTAAGGTAAGTTAAATATGCGGCCATCTTTGAAAGTAAATCGTTCATTATAAATGTATGCACATCCAATTTATTCTTTATGTTCGATGCTATTCTATTCTTTATTATGCGACAGCTTTTTAAAGTATATGGTTTATAATAAATGTATCTACATCAAATTTATTTCTTTTTTGGACGATGTTAGGTGTCGGCTCGCTAGCCTGGAGGTCGGGTGTTCAATCCCTACATTGGTCGAGAAAGTTAATCTAGATTTTCCCTTGTCAGTGATGCAGGACAGAGGGCCCGACAAAGACAGCTGTTTAGTCAGTCGAATAGGACGAAAAACTGAGGTCCCTTGTACACATTGGCGTGCACGTAAAAGATCCCTTGGCAGTTGGAATTCGATAAGAGTGTAGGCCTTATTAGTGCCACTGTCCGACCAAAATTTCCCTCATAGTACCCAGTATGGCGTATACCCATCTTCATTAGCCCAGTTCGGAGCAGAACAGTAGGACGTTAAACTCCATTTTATTTCATATTCTTCATTAGCCCAGTCCGGAGCAGCACAGAAGGACATTAAATTCATTTCATTTGATTTCATATTCTGGTCGATGCTAAAATGCAATTATTTCTGTAGACCGAATCGCTTAACCAAGCCGTGATTTGCATAGTTATTGTATATCCAGTGCAATAGCCAATAACGTATATAGAAACTCATAATTACTTAAAACAATGGCGTTTTATCTTTCAGTTCTGGGAAGTAATCTCTGATGAACATGGTATCGACCCAACTGGAACTTACCACGGTGATTCCGATCTTCAGTTGGAGAGAATCAACGTTTATTATAATGAAGCTACAGGAGGAAAATATGTACCCAGAGCTGTTCTCGTCGATCTGGAACCAGGTACCATGGATTCGGTACGATCAGGACCATTTGGTCAGATCTTCCGACCAGATAATTTTGTCTTTGGTCAGAGTGGTGCTGGTAATAACTGGGCTAAAGGTCATTATACAGAAGGTGCCGAATTGGTTGATTCTGTTCTAGATGTGGTCCGTAAAGAAGCTGAAAGCTGCGACTGTCTGCAGGGATTCCAGTTGACCCATTCCCTGGGTGGTGGAACTGGTTCTGGTATGGGAACTCTCCTCATCAGTAAAATCCGTGAAGAATATCCAGATAGAATCATGAACACCTTCTCTGTCTGTCCTTCACCTAAGGTAAGACGATTTTCAAATTTAATTCCCGTAAACATTTTTTATAACAAACATAACTGTTCAACAATGCCATTTTTAAAAATCCGCAACGCTTTACCTGTGACTGAAAACTCTATATATTTAAAAGCAACTCTTTAAGTATGAACGATTTTACCATAATTAAATGTTTCTACCAAATTATTTACTGTTTTCGTTGATAATTTCAGGTATCAGATACAGTTGTTGAACCTTACAACGCCACCCTCTCAGTTCATCAACTGGTAGAAAATACAGACGAGACCTACTGTATTGATAACGAGGCTCTCTATGATATCTGTTTCCGTACCCTCAAACTGACCACACCTACTTACGGTGACCTCAACCATCTAGTGTCAGCCACCATGTCGGGAGTGACAACCTGTCTACGATTCCCCGGTCAACTGAATGCTGATCTACGTAAACTGGCTGTCAACATGGTACCTTTCCCACGTCTACATTTCTTTATGCCAGGTTTTGCTCCCCTCACCTCTCGTGGTTCACAACAATACCGAGCTCTCACTGTACCCGAACTCACTCAGCAGATGTTTGATGCCAAGAACATGATGGCTGCCTGTGATCCTCGTCATGGTCGTTATCTGACTGTAGCTACCATGTTCCGAGGTCGTATGTCCATGAAGGAGGTGGATGAACAGATGTTGAACGTTCAGAATAAAAACAGCAGCTACTTTGTTGAATGGATTCCCAACAACGTAAAAACAGCTGTTTGTGATATTCCTCCAAGAGGTCTGAAGATGTCAGGAACATTTATTGGTAATAGTACAGCTATCCAAGAACTGTTTAAGAGAATATCAGAACAGTTTACAGCTATGTTCAGACGAAAGGCTTTCCTCCATTGGTATACTGGTGAAGGTATGGATGAGATGGAATTTACGGAAGCTGAATCTAACATGAATGATCTGGTATCTGAGTATCAACAATACCAGGATGCTACAGCCGAAGAAGAAGGAGAATTTGATGAAGAAGAAGGCGAAGAAGAAACATAAATAGAAGATACGCAAATATTTAGATTATTATAAATTATTTTAATCATTGTTATGTTTATTCTGTATTATGGAAATCATGAATAAATAAATAAAAATATAAAAAGAACCGCTTTTGTTTGACTTAAGTGGAATATAAAGCCGTTTTGATTTGTATTGTAATAGTTATCGTCCAGGGTGAAATTAGAAAGATAAGGCCGGGGTGAAAGCCAATTCTCTGAAACTTTCTAGAAGAGAGAGAGACTGACAAATGGAGTTTAACGCCCACTCGACACAAACCAGGTGATTTAGGGACTATAATTTCAATAGGCAACCCTACTCCTTGTCGTGTACGAGCCGGGAATGAAAACAACGCCACTTGACCCAATGACAGGCACGCGTTAACCAATGCCCCCACCTCCCCACCCCACACGAACCTTTCAATTGATTCGATAATATCCACAACGAATGCACTCTCAGTACCCGATCTAATTAAGATTAGACTAAAATTTCGTTATGCTAATACTAGTATGTGGACGTATTTTTCGTACAATCAGGGGGCCATAATTCAGACAGTTATGGTCCAATTTGCGCGAATATCGAACGGAACCAAGATCTGTGGGTTTTAAACCAAATCGGATAAAAAATTTGACCTCTTCAGTGTTCACAAGCTAAAAACATGATTTTTCTTATAATCAGGGGCCATAATCCATGAAATGACAGTCCGATACATTCCAATATCGAAAGTAATCGAGATCGTAGGGTGATAAACCTATATTTCAAGTTTCATTGAAATCTGATAAAAATTGTGACCTGTAGACTGTTCACAAACAATTGTGGAAGGAGGTCCGGACGGGACGAACAGGGGCAACGACAATATATGTACACATGATAATGTTGGAGTACAAAATAGTAACTATGTTGTTTTACTAATAACTGTAGAATTGCTGAATAATCAGGGAACTGACAACTAACAAAGACACCTGTGGTCTGAATCCTTCTCTTAACTGAATTACCTCCCTTTATTCAAAAACGAATCATCTCTAAAATAACCGGGAGGTCCCATTTTCTATCCCTGCATTGGCCGAGACAGGATTGATGGACCCGGGAAGGGACAGTGTATAGTTGCTCGGATGGTATGAAAAACGAAGGTCCGGTGTACAGATTGATCAAATATTTTCAGACTAACACATAGGCCTACTTTTCGGGCAGACGGGTAAAGTGAGAAAATTTTTTTGCTTTTTTTTATTTCATTTGCTTAGCAAAATAAAGTGCCCGAAATGTAATAAAACTAACTTTACGTACTGGAATAGCAGAAAAACGCGTTTGCGGCAGGCAAATATTCCAAAATTTTCTGGGGATGGGGATGGGGCATACAATGTCAGCTCCGCTTCTTCGCCTCTCGAAGAAAACCGGCGCCAGTTCTAGTTTTGCTTCCCTAACTGTCATCGAGTCCTAATAAAACACTAATTTTACTAAGTTGACTATGAATTAAAAAATTTTGTCTGGGGTCACTCTACTTTGTGCATCGATTATTTTTTTGTGAATGCAGCTGGAACAGTCTGATTGGATGGTTGGAATTCAGAGTGGGATTTCGGTTACAAAACCATTGGATACTTTTGGAGTTGTCTACACAGGGTAGAATAGCAGAAAATGCATTTGCGGTGATTAAATTTTCACAATTTTCTCCGGGAAAGTAAGACCCCCAAACCCAGCGACCTTTGATTGGTTGTTTAGAATTCGAGTCAGCCAGGCAAATGAAATTATATAAAATGTTAACAATCTGTGAGGCAGGAGGTAGGCCTACAAGGCTGCGCAGCAGCCGATGAAGCGTAATAGGGAGATTAGGCTATATCGGACCAAATTGAAGTGTTTGTATTCACAGGCTGGAATAGCGGGGAAATGTGTTTGTGACAGTTAAATTTTCAAAATTTTCTCCCAACGGTCCGGTCTTCGTGGACTTTAAACGATTGATTGAAATTCGATTCAGCCACCTTGATTAGTATGTATTTGACAACTTTGAAGTTGCTTTGTTCACGGGTTGAAATAGTAGGAAAATGTGACGGGAGGGGGCATACGAGGAAGACCGGCGCCGCTCTCAGTAAAATCAAGTTTTTTTCGGGCATTTCGGGTTCTGCCCCCTCTAACTGTCATCGAGCCCGTACGCATATAGATTAACATATGGTGCAGTTTTGTTTCAATAAAAGACGTAGGCGTCTTTAGCAACGCGGTAATACGGGAGGGGGAGGGGGCTAGATTAGAAGCTCTTGTCATTGAGTCAAGTGGTGTGGTTTCAATTCCCAGTTGTAAGTGACAATTAGTTGGGTCGCCTCTCCAACGTCGTGGGTTTTCTCCTGGTTACGGCTAAAGACCCCTACAGACAAGCGAATTACTGAAAATACAATGTATGTTGAATCGTAGGTTAGTCCCGAAATGACCTAGTTTGTGTCAAGTGGGCGTTAAACCACATTTCTCACTCTCTCCTAGAAAGTTTCAGAACACTGGCTTTGATCCTGGCCTTATTTATAGTGGACAATCAAAACGACCATGCCAAGAATCTACAGTGAGTTGTTGAAACTGTCCCATCTTCATACTCCACTGAAGTCAAATAAAAGTGTTTTTTTATATTTTTATTTATTTATTCATGATTTCCACAATACAGAATAAACATAACAATGATTAAAATAATTTATAATAATTTAAATATTTGCGTATTTTGTTTTAGGCTTCTTCTTCGCCTTCTTCTTCATCAAATTCTCCTTCTTCTTCAGCTGTAGCATCCTGGTATTGTTGATATTCAGATACCAGATCATTCATGTTAGATTCAGCTTCTGTAAATTCCATCTCATCCATACCTTCACCAGTATACCAATGGAGGAAAGCCTTTCGTCTGAACATAGCTGTAAACTGTTCAGATATTCTCTTAAACAGTTCCTGAATAGCTGTGGTGTTACCAATAAATGTTCCTGACATCTTCAGGCCTCTTGGGGGAATATCACAGACAGCTGTTTTTACGTTGTTGGGAATCCATTCAACAAAGTAGCTGCTGTTCTTGTTCTGAACGTTCAACATCTGCTCATCGACCTCCTTCATGGACATACGTCCTCGGAACATGGTGGCTACTGTCAGGTAACGTCCATGACGAGGATCACAGGCAGCCATCATGTTCTTGGCATCAAACATCTGCTGGGTGAGTTCGGGTACAGTGAGAGCTCGGTACTGTTGGGAACCACGAGAGGTGAGGGGAGCAAATCCAGGCATAAAGAAATGTAGACGTGGGAAAGGTACCATGTTGACAGCCAGTTTACGTAGATCAGCATTCAGTTGACCAGGGAATCGTAGACATGTGGTCACACCAGACATGGTGGCTGACACTAGATGGTTGAGGTCACCGTAAGTAGGTGTGGTCAGTTTGAGGGTACGGAAACAGATATCATAGAGAGCCTCGTTATCAATACAGTAGGTCTCGTCTGTATTTTCTACCAGTTGATGAACTGAGAGTGTAGCGTTGTAAGGTTCAACAACTGTATCTGATACCTGAAATTATAAATACAAATAAAAACAGTCAATATGATGGTTGAAACAGAGGGAACATTTAATTATGGTAAAATCATTCATACCCAAAAGTTTACTTTTAAATACATATAGCTTCAGTCATAGGTAAAGCGCTGCAGGGAATTAAATTTGAAAATCGTCTTACCTTAGGTGAAGGACAGACGGAGAATGTGTTCATGATTCTATCTGGATATTCTTCACGGATTTTACTGATGAGGAGAGTTCCCATACCAGAACCAGTTCCACCACCCAGGGAATGGGTCAACTGGAATCCCTGTAGACAATCACAACTTTCAGCTTCTTTACGGACCACATCTAGAACAGAATCAACCAACTCGGCACCTTCTGTATAATGACCTTTAGCCCAGTTATTACCAGCACCACTCTGACCAAAGACAAAATTATCTGGTCGGAAGATCTGACCAAAAGGCCCAGATCGTACAGAATCCATAGTACCTGGTTCCAAATCTACCAGAACAGCTCTGGGTACATATTTTCCTCCTGTAGCTTCATTATAATAAACGTTGATTCTCTCCAACTGAAGATCGGAATCACCGTGGTAAGTTCCAGTTGGGTCAATACCATGTTCATCAGAGATAACTTCCCAGAACTGAAAGATAAAACGCCATAATGTTAGAGTTTTGTTTATAAGTAAATATCAGTTATTACAGTGGGTATACAATTATAGCTATGCAAATCATAACTTGGTTAAGCGACTCGGTCAACAGAAATAATTACAATTTAGCATCGACCAGAATATGAAATCAAATGAAATGAATTTAATGTCCTTCTGTGCTGCTCCGGACTGGGCTAATGAAGAAGAGCATACGTCATACAGTGGTTATGAGGGACATTTTGCACAGACAGCGGTACTATCGAATTCCAATTACCAAGGGATCTCTTACATGCACGCCAATGTGTACACGGGACGTCAGGTTTTCGTGTCATTCGAACGAGACATCTTTCGTTGTCGGGCCCTCCGTCCTGCATTACTGACAAGAGGGAATCACGCCGGAAAATCTGGATTAACACCCGACTTGGATGCAAATACATTTATTATGAACAGTTTACTTTCAAAGATTGTCGCATATTTAACTTACCTTAGCCCCGATCTGGTTGCCACATTGACCAGTTTGCATATGAACGATTTCTCTCATGTTGGCTGTTTAAAGGGTTAACAGGTGAAGACAACTGGTGAAAACAGAATGTGAATGTTAAAGATTGACTCAAAGTTAACTTATATACATATATTTCATGTCACGTGTCACCAAGGTAATATTGGTGTTAGGTAAATAAAGTAGATAATCCATTAGTTGTGAGGGGATTAACAGATTACCAGAATGGGATTAATCAAACACGAGTTTTACACCTCGGTGGGAGCGGACGTTAACTAAAGCTATTTCACACATACATACATCCAGGGGCGGATTTGGCCATCTGGCAATCGGAGCGGAGAGCCGGTCGGACAAAAAATGAAAATAAAGAATTTTGTCCAATTTGTCTAAAAAACCTTCTTTTATTTTATTTAGTTTTGGCCTAAATTAATCGATTTATGAGATATATTATTTGACAGAGATTATAATCAGATATGCCACCAAATCGCATACTTTGGGTTCATTTTTCAAAAATTCCAGGGGGAGAGCCCCCCGGCACCGCGGTCAGTAAAAGGGGCTGCTCCAATACGGGAGCCCGGGCTGGTTCCCGACCCCAATATACCCCTGCATACAATAGATTAATAATAGAAAACTTATCTTACGAAAATTAAATTTTATTACAGATATTTGATACAAGTATAACTATTCAACCTAATATATTAGAAAGGAACCTCCATCGTTTCTGTAATCAAATGTGAATTACCTGAGTGGTGGACGTCTTTCTGGGCAGATTTCAAGGCGTTTGGTTGACGTGTATATACATGTAGTCATGTTTGGGGAAAGCTTGTGTGACGAATATTCTGGGCTTACGACTATAATTCGCCACTAATTCACCATGATTACAAGGTGATTGATTACCAGACATACGTAAGCTTTCAAGGTCTGTCATTGAGCTAAGTGTTGGGTATTGATCTCAAGCATGTACGTGACAAGGGGAGGGTTGCCTAGGGTTGCCTGCTTAACCTCGTGGGTTTTCGCAGGGTCCTCGGGTTTCACCCCAGTGCACACGAGAATTATTGAAATAAAATTGTCCATAAGTGTTCTAGTATATACGTGTAGTTTCTGTCAAGTGGGCGTTAAATCCCCACTATCTCTCGGGTAGAAAATGTGTAATTATTTTGAAAAGAATATACGTATACTACACGCAGATATTTAAGTTCATTCTTTTGATGTACAAACATTATCCAAAGATTCTGTACGTCCCGAAAGGCCAGCAAACGATGTCCTGTAACGATATCAACCAAGCGTAACTAAAATCTTTTAAGTGGAGCTTAAATGTCTACCTTTTAGCTGGCAAATTTGATTAAAATCTGTTAATAATAGTAAAATAGTAACAACCCTGGGGTTTGTGTATGCACGAAAATGAAAAGTTTTCAGTCTTGTATAATAAGGAATAAATGTGACAAGTTTCAATGTGATCCATTAAGAATTGTGTCCTCTGTAGGTAACACACAGACACACAAAGATACATGGCCTAGGGCTGAACCTGGGGGAGGGCAGGCACTAATATCAACAGGGATCACGTTCTGTTATAAAGAATGAATATGTACAGTTTTGAGACGATCTGTTACGAATTTCTGCCTGTAGGCACCACACAGAATCAAAAATTGAGCGTGGCTTTGCACATGCATAAAAAATGATAGAGGTCATCTTTACGGTATAGGGAATATGTAAAAAAAATTGTAACCATATAGTAATAACTGTAGAATTGTACAAAATAACGGCGGTTCGGTGAGTAGGACGCTTGTTTGCTAACTAGGAGGTCCCGTGTTCTATACCTGCATTGATCGAGAAGGGATTGAAGGTACGGGGAGGTACAGTGTATAGTTGTTTGGATGGTATGAAAAACGAACGTCCGGTGTAAAGGTTGAGATACATTCAGAAATTAACATACAGGGGGGAGCGTGCGCGTTGGATCAGAAGGTCTGTTTCAATTCGCCCTTTGTACGTGGCAAGGAGTAGGGTCAGTTGTCCAACCTCGTGGGTTTTCTCCGGGTCCCCGGTTTCATACCACTGCTAAAGATCCCAGACAAGCGAATTGTTGAAATTACTTAGTTTGTGTCGAGTGGGCGTTAAACCCCATTTTTCACCCTAGAAAGGTTCGGATAATTGGCTTTCATCCTGGCCCTATCTTTCTATAATTTCACCCTGAGCGACAGCTATTACAATATGAATCAGAACGGTCATACCAAGTTATATTTTTATTTATTTATTCATGATTTCCTTAATACAGAATAAACATAACAATGATTAAAATAATTTATAATAATTTAAGTATTTGCGTATTTTCTATTTATGCTTCTTCTTCCCCCTCTTCTTCATCAAATTCTCCTTCTTCTTCAGCTGTAGCATCCTGGTATTGTTGATATTCAGATACCAGATCATTCATGTTAGATTCAGCTTCTGTAAATTCCATCTCATCCATACCTTCACCAGTATACCAATGGAGGAAAGCCTTTCTTCTGAACATAGCTGTAAACTGTTCCGATATTCTCTTGAACAATTCTTGAATAGCTGTGCTGTTACCAATAAATGTTCCTGACATCTTCAGACCTCTTGGTGGAATATCACAGACAGCTGTTTTTACGTTGTTGGGAATCCATTCAACAAAGTAGCTACTGTTTTTATTCTGAACGTTCAACATCTGCTCATCGACCTCCTTCATGGACATACGTCCTCGGAACATGGTAGCTACTGTCAGGTAACGTCCATGACGAGGATCACAGGCAGCCATCATGTTCTTGGCATCAAACATTTGCTGGGTAAGTTCGGGGACAGTGAGAGCTCGGTACTGTTGGGAACCACGAGAGGTGAGGGGAGCAAAACCTGGCATAAAGAAATGTAGACGTGGGAAAGGTACCATGTTGACAGCCAGTTTACGTAGATCAGCATTCAGTTGACCAGGGAATCGTAGACAGGTGGTCACACCAGACATGGTGGCTGACACCAGATGATTGAGGTCACCGTAAGTAGGTGTGGTCAGTTTGAGGGTACGGAAACAGATATCATAGAGAGCCTCGTTATCAATACAGTATGTCTCGTCTGTATTTTCTACAAGTTGATGAACTGAGAGTGTAGCGTTGTAAGGTTCAACAACTGTATCTGATACCTGAAATTATAAATACAAATAAAAACAGTCAATAAGATGGTTGAAACAGAGGAACATTTGATTACGGTAAAATCATTCATACCCAAAGACTGACTTTTAAATACATATAGCTTGAGTCATAGGTAAATCGCTGCAGATTTTTAAAAACGGCATTTTGGAACAGATATATATATATATATTATAAAAATGGTAAAGGGAATTAAATTTGAAAATCGTCTTACCTTAGGTGAAGGACAGACAGAGAAGGTGTTCATGATTCTATCTGGATATTCTTCACGGATTTTACTGATGAGGAGTGTCCCCATACCAGAACCGGTTCCACCACCGAGAGAATGGGTCAACTGGAATCCCTGTAGACAATCACAGCTTTCAGCTTCTTTACGGACCACATCTAGAACAGAATCAACCAACTCGGCACCTTCTGTATAATGACCTTTAGCCCAGTTATTACCAGCACCACTCTGACCAAAGACAAAATTATCTGGACGAAAGATCTGACCAAAAGGTCCTGATCGTACTGAATCCATGGTACCGGGTTCCAAATCGACGAGAACAGCTCTGGGTACATATTTTCCTCCCGTAGCTTCATTATAATAAACGTTGATTCGCTCCAACTGAAGATCGGAATCACCGTGGTAAGTTCCAGTTGGGTCGATACCATGTTCATCAGAGATTACTTCCCAGAACTGAAAGATAAAACGCCATTGTGTTAGTGTTTTGTTTAAGTAAATATCAGTTCCGATATATGTTACTGGCTATCACAGTGGGTATACAATAGCTATGTAAATCATCACCTCGTTAAGCCATTCGGTCTACAGAAATAATTGCATCTTAGTATCGGACAGAAATAAATAAATTGGATGTACATGCATTTATTATGAACAATAAACTTTCAAAGATGGTCGCACATTTAACTTACCTTAGCTCCGATCTGGTTGCCACATTGGCCGGTTTGCATATGAACGATTTCTCTCATGTTGGAAGTTTAAAGGGTTAACAGGTGAAGGCAACTGGTGAAGACAGAAAGTGAATATTAAAGATAGACTCAAGGTTAACTTATATACATATATTCCATGTCACGTGTCACCAAGGTAATATTGGTGTGAGGTAAATAAAGTAAATAATCCATTAGTAGTGAGGGGATTAACATATTACCAGAATGGGATGGGATTAATCAAACTCTCCTTTATTTGTATTAATTGCAAGTGTGATTTACATTGAGAATATCTGGATCATTAAAGATACATTATGGGAGATAAGATAAAGAGTTGGTTGTTCTCACTATAATAGTTAAAAACTAGATAGTGTACAGGCAATTTGCAGAAAATTTCAATGAAATTGATCTTCTCTGAACCGAGAATTTAACGATTAAATTTTCTGTCTAGCCTCGATCGTCATTACTCAAATCAGTACGACAAAAACATAATCTCGATCATCCACTTCGTAATATAGTAACACTCTATTTGTATAGCGCGAAAATACTAAAACTAAAGTTTCTATTGCGCTTTTCAAGTTTTTTCGATTTAACTACAGAAACGCCTCTGTAAACAGGAACCTCTTTAGCTGAGATTTAGATGCATCTAGGGAGTCAATGGTTCTAATGTTGTACGGCAGCAAATTCCATAAGAGAGAAGCAGAGAATGAGACAGATCTTTTTTCTATTTCAAGATTCACTGATATATAGTTGATACAGAAATTTCTTATTTATGGATCTAAGGGTTCTTGTGGGTTTATATGGGGTAATCAAATCTTTAATATATTTTGGTGATTGATCATGTAACGCCTTGGAAGTCAGCAGTAATATTTTGAACAATTCTGGGTCACCTAAAATAATTTCACTAAAATAAAGTAAATGAAAACATCGTAAGAGAAAGAATCTGTTTAAAATACTCAAATTGTCAACGAATTCTAAACGTCAATGAAATCGCTGCCTACATTGTCTCAGATGCACTGAAATTAATCCTAATTTTACAAAAAATTCCTCGTGGAAAACACCCCAGGCACTCAAGGGGGCGGAGTACATACTAGTACGATCCGCGGTCAGTGCGAACAATGTGAACAAACAACAATGGGGCCCCCGCACAGTTGGTATGTCCTGGGACCCCACAAGGTTAATCCGGCACTGGCAACAACTGGTGTTTCGGCAACTAAAAGCAACTGGCCTCAACTGCATGCATCTGAAAAGGGTCGACCTAAGAGCCGCTTACAACTTAGCTGTTCTGCCAACAAAGCAACATTACTCTGCCTATATCAAACACGTCACTTTAAACAGTCACGGTCATCCATATATTATTTTTATTCTAATGGATTTATGAGATGATCAGGCGGAATAGGGCGGGGGGGAGGGGGGTGCTGATATAACTTTCAACCTTGGGGTCAGGCCAATATAAAAAAAAATACATCCTGTTATTGAACTGACTGATCCACTCGGCAAACCCGGCAGATTCCGGAACCTGCATCTAGCGAGTGCGGACTGATTATGGCAAATTTGAATAAAATCTGTAGATCCGACCTGTAGAGAATTAACAGACATAATAGTAACAAAAAATGAGCGTAGTACCACCCCTGGGGTTTGGGCATGCACCAAAATAAATAGTTTTCGGCCTTTTATAATAAGGAATAAATGTGTCAGGTTCCAGTGTGATCCATTAAGAAGTGTGGCCCGTGGGCAACGTGCAGCCACACAAAGACAAACGGCCTTGGACTAAACGCGGGGGGGGGGGGAGGTGCGTGTACTAAAATCAATAGGGATCATCCCTTTGGTATAAAGAATTTAGACCTGTTGGCGACACACAAAAATGATAGAGGTCATCTTTAGGGTATAGGGAATATGTAACCATATAGTAATAACTGTAGAATTGTACAACATAACGCTGCGGTGGCTCCGTGAATAGGACGCTGGTTTGTTAACCGGGAGGTCCCGTGTTCTATCCCTGCATTGGACGAGAAAGGATTGAAGGCCCGGGGAGGTACAGTGTATAGTTGTTCGGATGGTATGAAAAACGATTGGGATATATTCAGAGACTAACATATGGTTCAATTTTATTTCAATAAAAGACGTGGGTGTCTTTAGCATCGCGTTAATACCCTGGGGACCCGAATAAAACCCGCTCTTTGCCACATACAAACGTGTAATCTACAAGCCTGTTCCCCATTCCTATTCCGATATCCTAAACAGAAAAACAAATAAAAACTTACGATCTGACAGCATCCGACGTACGCCCAAAACCCCACCCACTCACCCACCCACGCAGAGAGAGAGAGAGAGAGAGAGAGAGAGAGAGAGAGAGAGAGAGAGAGAGAGAGAGATGGGGTTTAACGTCCACTCGACACAAACAAGGTCATTTCGGGACTAACATGGTTCAATTTTATTTCATTAATTCGCTTGCGCGTAGGGGTCTTTAGCAGTGGAGGAAACCGGAGTACCCGGAGTAAACCCACGAGGCTGGTCAGGCGACCCTACTCCTTGCCACGTACAAGCGGGGATTCGAAACCACGCTAGTTGACTCAATGACAGGCTTTATGATACAGCACGCACGTGCTAACCATTCGGCCACCCCCCCCCCACCCAGACATATTACTTCCTTATAAAACCATAAGCGTAAAGAAATTTTAGTTTAATTTTAATTAGATCGGGGACTGAGAGTGCATTTGTTGTGAATATTCTCAAAACCTTTGAAATGTCCCCGGGGGGAGGGGGTGAAAGCGTGCGCGTTGGCTCAGAAGGTCTGTCAATGAGTGGTGTGGTGTGGTTTAAATTCACCATGTGTACGTGGCAAGGAGTAGAGTCAGCTGTCCAACCCCGTGGGTTTTCTCCGGGTCCCCCGGTTTCATCCCAATGCTAAAGACCCCAGACAAGCGAATTGTTGAAATAATTGGCTTTCATCCTGGCCTTATCTTTCTATAATTCTATCCTGGGCGACAACTATTATAATATACACCCCATCCTCGCCACATACAAACGTGTAATCTACAAGCCTGTTCCCCATTCCCATTTAGAGAAAAACAAATAAAAACTTAGGATCTGACACGCATCCGACGTACGTCAAACACCCCCCCCCCCCCCCGCCCACTCACCCAAACCCAGATAGGAGTGACAACATAATACGTGCACTATAAGCGTAACGAAATTTTAGTCTAATTTTGATTAGATCGGGGACTGAGGGTGTGGTCTTTGTGAATATTCTCGACACATTTGAAATGATCGGGGGGGGAGCGTGCGCGTTGTTTCAGAAGGTCTGTCAATGAGCCAAGTTGTGTCGTTTCAATTCGCCACGTGTACGTGTCCAACCTAGTGGTCTTTCTCCGGGTCCCCCGGTTTCACCCAACTGCTATAAACATCCCTGCAGACAAGCAAATGATTGAAATTACCTAGTTTGTGTCGAGTGGGCGTTAAACCTCATTTTTCAGCGTCTATCCTAGAAAGGTTCGGATAATTCACTTTCGTCCTGGCCTTATCTTTCTAATTTTATCCCGGTAACGATCACAATATAAATCAAAACGGCTATACCAAGAATCTAACGGTGAGAAGTTCGTAGACAAGTGTGTGAGAAGTTGAAACCACTCGTCTTTTTACCCCACTAAGTCAAATAAAATGGGTTCTTGTTATATTTCTATTTATTTATTCATGATTTACATAATACAGAATAAACATAACAATGATTAAAATAATTTATAATAATTTAAATATTTGCGTATTTTCTTTTTATGTTTCTTCTTCGCCTTCTTCTTCATCAAATTCTCCTTCTTCTTCAGCTGTAGCATCCTGGTATTGTTGATATTCAGATACCAGATCATTCATGTTAGATTCAGCTTCTGTAAATTCCATCTCATCCATACCTTCACCAGTATACCAATGGAGGAAAGCCTTTCGTCTGAACATAGCTGTAAACTGTTCAGATATTCTCTTAAACAGTTCCTGAATAGCTGTACTGTTACCAATAAATGTTCCTGACATCTTCAGACCTCTTGGTGGAATATCACAGACAGCTGTTTTTACGTTGTTGGGAATCCATTCAACAAAGTAGCTGCTGTTCTTGTTCTGAACGTTCAACATCTGTTCATCGACCTCTTTCATGGACATACGACCTCGGAACATGGTAGCTACTGTCAGGTAACGACCATGACGAGGATCACAGGCAGCCATCATGTTCTTGGCATCGAACATCTGCTGGGTGAGTTCGGGTACAGTGAGCGCTCGGTACTGTTGGGAACCACGAGAGGTGAGTGGAGCGAAACCTGGCATAAAGAAATGTAGACGTGGGAAAGGTACCATGTTGACAGCCAGTTTACGTAGATCAGCATTCAGTTGACCAGGGAATCGTAGACAGGTGGTCACACCAGACATGGTGGCTGACACCAGATGATTGAGGTCACCGTAAGTAGGCGTGGTCAGTTTGAGGGTACGGAAACAGATATCATAGAGAGCCTCGTTATCAATACAGTAGGTCTCGTCTGTATTTTCTACCAGTTGATGAACTGAGAGTGTAGCGTTGTAAGGTTCAACAACTGTATCTGATACCTGAAATTATAAACAAATAAAAACAGTCAATAAGATGGTTGAAACAGGGGGAACATTTAATTATAGTAAAATCCTTCACACCCAAAAGGTTGCCTTTAAATACGTATAGCTTTGGTCATAGGTAAATCGCTGCAGATTTTTAAAAACGTCATTTTGGAACAGATATGTATAGGATATTAACCTACCCGAGGTTGATATGATAGAGAACACGCGGGCGCAGCCCAAGTGTTCTCTATCATATCAATCCGAGGGAGAGTAGGTTTATATCTGACATATACAACGTTCACCCTTAAATTTAATGGACTCTTCTAAAAAAAGGCAACACTGATTGGTTAATTGCTCGACAGCACGTGACGTGTTTGTTTATACGGCGCCATTTTGTAGTAATTGAACTGAAGAAAGCTAAAACAAAATGGATAGTAAAACGAAGTCAGACGAATAATCAATCCTTTTTAGTCATCATATTGACGATAGAATAGATGTGAATGCAACTATGATGAGGATCTATACAAAGCCTGAAGAAAATTTGGATTAAAAGGCAATCTTTTCCGATAATTCTGACAATTAACCGTGACTGAAGGTTACTTTTCGGTATGTTCAGAGAAAGATTTGACCGACTGTTTTGAGTGGATTGTAGCCGTAACCAAAAATACTTTACAAAGGAACTCTTGGGTGATAAATACTTTCACGTCTTGGGATGTGTGGAGAAATGATTTGGGCAGAAAGAAAATTCTGAAAGATATCTTAGACATGGACTGGAGTGTGGATAACCGATTTAAATAAGCCGATAAGTATGCCGTCTATTTAGGTCCTGAATGCTATAAACTGTACCAAAACAATTTTTTTTTTATTGTCAAAAGAATAAAATTTTATTTCTGTGTTCTTTGTATTATTTCGATCATCTACGTCAAGTGCGGTTGATATGAGCCGAATATATCGACCTGTAATGACGTCATCAGCGGTTGATATGAAATATCAACCTCTCAGGACGTCATCAGCGGTTGATATGAACCGAATATATCAACCCCTGATGACGTCACGAGAGGTTGTTATAAGATATAACTGCTATGGACATCAAAGAAAAAAACTACTACCAGTTGTATATATATATTGTAAAAATGTTAAAGGGAATTAAATTTGAAAATCGTCTTACCTTAGGTGACGGACAGACAGAGAAGGTGTTCATGATTCTATCTGGATATTCTTCACGGATTTTACTGATGAGGAGAGTTCCCATACCAGAACCAGTTCCACCACCCAGGGAATGGGTCAACTGGAATCCCTGTAGACAATCACAGCTTTCAGCTTCTTTACGGACCACATCTAGAACAGAATCAACCAACTCGGCACCTTCTGTATAATGACCTTTAGCCCAGTTATTACCAGCACCACTCTGACCAAAGACAAAATTATCTGGACGGAAGATCTGGCCAAAAGGTCCTGATCGTACAGAATCCATGGTACCAGGTTCCAAATCTACGAGAACAGCTCTGGGTACATATTTCCCTCCTGTAGCTTCATTATAATAAACGTTGATTCTCTCCAACTGAAGATCGGAATCACCGTGGTAAGTTCCAGTTGGGTCGATACCATGTTCATCAGAGATTACTTCCCAGAACTGAAAGATAAAACGCCATTGTGTTAGAGTACTGTTTTTAAGTAAATATCAGTTCCGATCTATGTTACAGTGGTTGTACAATAGCTAGTTCCGATATATGTTATTGGCTATCACAGTGGGTATACAATAACTATGCAAATCACGACTTGGTTAAGCGACTCAGTCAACAGAAATAATTGCATCTTAGCGTTGACCAGAAAGAAATAAATTGGATGTATATACATTTATTATGAACAATTTACTTTCAAAGGCTGTCTATATTTAACTTACCTTAGCTCCGATCTGGTTGCCACATTGACCAGTTTGCATATGAACGATTTCTCTCATGTTGGAAGTTTAAAGGGTTAACGGGTGAAGACAACTATAGAAGACAGAAAGTGAATGTTAAAGATAGACCCAAAGTTAACTTATATACATATATTCCATGTCACGTGTCACCTAGGTAATATTGGTGTGAGGTAAATAAAGTAGATAATCCAACAGTAGTGAGGGGATTAACAGATTACCAGAATTGAATGGGATTAATCAAGCTCTCTTTTATGAATAGGATTAATTACAAGTATGATTTGCAGTGATAATGGACGTCACGGTGGCTAAGTCTAGTGGGTAAGACACTCGCTAGTCTGGAGGTCGGGTGTTCGATCCCTGCATTGGCCGAGAAAGTTCATCTCGATTTTCTGTCTTGCCATCCGTGATGCAGGACGGAGGGCCTGACAAGGACATCTGTATAATCATTCGGATAGAACGATAAAACGAGGTCCCGTGTACACATTGGCGTGCACGTAAAAGATCCTTTGGCAGTTGGAATTCGATACAAGAGTATGCCGTAGTGCCACTGGTAGGGCAAAGTTTCCCTCATAGCACATGTATGGCGTATGCGCGTCTTCATTAGCCCAGTTTGGAGCAGAACAGTAGGACGTTAAACCCCATTTCATTTCATTTACATGAGATTATTTAGATCATTAAACATACATTATGGGAGATTTGGATAAAGAGTTGGCAATTCTCACTATAATAGTTAAAAACTAGATAATGTAAAGGCGGGCGGGGGGGCTGACAGAACTTTCAATTTTGTGGGTCATGTCATGCACCAAAATCTATAGTGCTGCCATTCTTATGATAGGAATACGTATACCAAGTACCGAGATAACCCATTCAGAATTGTGGTCTATAGGCGATAAACAAAAAAAATGAGCGTGGTTCTGTACCTAGGGGTCGAGATATGCACTAAAATCAATAGTTGCCGCCGTCAGGCTATAATGAAAAAATATGACAAGTTCCGATATGGCTCAAGGTGATAAACACAAAAATTGGGCGTGTCTATAGTTTCACTAATAACTGTAGAATTGTACACCAGATCACGGACCTGACATCTGTGGTCTGAAACCATCTCTTAACTGGGTTTACCTCCCTTTATTCATCAACAAATCCAAATTAAAATATTTTATAAAATGGGAAGCAACGGGGGCTCGGTGAGTAGGACTTTCGCTCGCTAACCGGGGGAGGGGGGGGGTCACGTGTACGATCCATCGATTGGCCAAGAAAGGACGGAGGGCCTGTGAAGGGATATTGTATTGTCGTTCGGATGGGACGAAAAACCAAGGTAGACAACGGTGTACATAGAAATGGTTTCACTACTGTTGTCTTTGGTCCTCCTTTGAGCAAGTTTTTTTAATTATTTTTACAGCATATTTATAGTGCAGCCTTCCATATAACATGTTCAGGGGCACTTTACAAAGTGACAATGTAATCATAAATAAACAACAAGGTGTTAGGCTGGCTTAAATATAATTTCCTATTAAACTGGCCACAAACTACACTGCACTCATAAACAAATTCCCATTGAAATAAAGGTGATTAAACGCAACTGCTACGCGAAATTTTCTGTCCGTTTCTAAATGGCCATGGCCCATCGAACAAGAATTTGAACACGCTCGGAATTTTACGTCACTTTGAAAATTGCTGTCACACAGTGCTAAAGACGCCTGCGTCTTTCATTGAAATAAAACTGAACTATATATGTTAGTCTCTGAATGTATCCCAATCTGTACACAGGGCCTTGGTTTTACGTCCCATCCGAACGACTATACGTTGCCCTTCCCAGGCCGCCGCGTCCTTTCTCGGCTAATGCGGGTATTAAATACAGAACCTCCTGGTTAGTGACTCACTGAGGCTTCCATCCTCAGTATCCCCAGTATTCTCATTCCGTTCTACTCCACTATGTCTTTTGCTCAATAGGTTGTCAACTCACTATTAGAAAATCATAGGCATTATTTTCCACAATGAAACATCTTTCACATCGGAAATAATAACACAATTACCTCCTTGTTTTCCCATTGCCCCCCATGCAATAGCTTTCTTCAAACGTTTGAATTTAATGTTGAAAGTGATATTTTTGCCAATTTCTCAAATGGCAATAGTGAATTATAGGATTATTCTTTAACAAGGTTGGACTGTTTATAGATGCCATCTATTTTAAGGCTTTATTTCAATATATTTTAAAAATATAATTTAAAAATATGAAATTGCCGCTTTAATTGGACGGCCTTGTGGGCGAATTCTGATATTTGCAAAATGGATTCCGGTCTATATGTGAATTCCGATGATAGGTGCAATGAATTTCTGTCTGTTTAATATACTGTTCAGCTTCCTCAATGTCAGTGAAATTAAACATCTAATCTTGGAAATTTCTAGTCTTTTGTACAGCCATTTCGCTGCGCTAAAAAATATGGCCAGAAAGCGGCCTTCATCGATTATGTTAGGTTTTTTAATTCCCGCCTACAAATACGTCAGAATATCTGCTCTACAAGCTATTGGTAGCTCCTCCCGTTTTTGGTATTTTGAAGGGTGCGATATAGCAGCAGCGTTCAAAACAAATTTTACTTGATTCAGATAAAATTCGAATAGACTAGCACTGACGTTCAGGTTCGCTCGAAAACAATATTTGATTATATATTCAACTTCATATAAGCATTTCTATTATTTTAATTGAATTTAACAAAACCATTTGAGTTTTTAATAAATCTTTCATTGAAATGAAAAATATATTTTTAATTCTCTTTTAGTTTGGAGTCAATGTCATTTTGTAATCAAGTTAGTCTTCTTCCGTAAAAAAAAAAAATGAGAATGTTTATTGGTTTTCCCTCAGTAAACATTAAACATTAAACAATATATAATAGTTCTGATATGTTTTTGTTAGAAAAAATGTTTACTCCAACTTGAATTGAACCTTTTTAATTATATAAGGCAGACGAATGAGAAAAAATGGGTAGAAGTAGAACTACGTTTTGTGAATTTTTTGTCTGTGGAATTGTCTGTTTGTTGACATTTTGTGTAACAGAAATTTCACCCAGCACTGACACAGAGAAGCCAGCAGTTACAATCAGTAAAAATGTCAATCGTAATTCAGATCTAACTATTATGAAATTAGGTAAGTTTCGGACTAGTTCAGCTCTGAATGTAGGTCTCATTACACTCGCCTGTACATTTAGGGACTGTCCTATTGAATCCTTGTCGGAAATAAAATTGCTTCTTAGTCAATTTTACTGGCAAATTTTTACTGCTAAAGCTTGGCGCAGACGGTCAACTTTTTGTCGCTTGTTGCTGCAATGGGCAACTACTGGCAACTCCGAACAATTGGCAACTCGAGGTCTCCCGTGTGCGCTGACTGGCAACGAGAAGCAATTTCCACCAACATGTCTTCCATCTCCACGGATCATGTTAATGTTGTTAGCTGTTCCGACGCCGCCATCTTGAAGTATCACATGACAGTAGAACGCTCGCTGATTGGACAGTTAACCAGTTGCTTGTTGCCTGTTGTCGCCTACTGCCGCAGACGAGCAATTTTGAAGCAACAGATGAACAATTGCTCGGCGACGAGTGATTTTCTGTTGTCGAATATCAAACTTGTTTGATATTTGGCAACGAGAAGCAACTCGGAGCAACAGCAGGCAACTATTGTTGCCTGTTGGCGCAGACGAGCGATTTTTTCTTTCAACGACCAGCGATTTCACTGTTGCCTGAAAGTTGCTCGAAAAAGTTGCCCGTCTGCGCCTGGCTTAAAAGGTTGCGCGTCAGTCCCAGTGAACAATCGTTTAGCAGTAAAAAGTTGCCCAGTAAAATTGACAGGGAAGCAACTTTATTTTCGACAAGGATTCAATAGGACATTCCTGAACGTAGTAGGCAAGTGTAATGAGACCCTACGTCCAGAGCTGAACTAATTTAGGACTATCATGGTATGTGACAAAAAGAAATGGAGATGACATGGTATCAGAGGAGCTCATTTTATATCTATTCCATCTCTCTACGCCTGGAGCTCATTTTACATCTATTTCTCTACATTGAGTGGCGCTCATTTTATATTTATCTGGCTCTCCGTGGAGACTGAGAGTACATGTACATGGAGTTTTAATTCTATGGTATATTTTTTATTGCTTTAGGTTCTATTTTATGTTTTTTATTGTTTCAGGTTCTGCTAAAAGATGTCCTGGTTTATATTGTGGCTATGTTGGAAATGGAGAGTGTGGAGTGAGTTTTTTATCATTAAGATATTTTACCACATTTCACGAATGTTTTTTTTTCTTCCATGTGCTAACATTGAGATTTCTTGTACCATATTAGGCGATAATAACTTACACCAGTATGATACAATTTTTTGGAAATAATAATAATCCGGGGGTGGGGGGTCGGGGTGGTGGATGGCGGAATGGTTAGCATGGGCGCGCTGAATCATAAGGCTTGTCGTTGAGTTAACTGGTGTGGTTTCGATTCCCTGGTAGTTTGTGATAAAGAGTAGGGTCACCTGTCCAACCTTGTGGGTTTTCTCAAAGACCCCTACAAACAAGCGAATTATTGACATAAAATAGAACCATAATTATGTTAGTCCCGAGGTGACCTAGTTTGTGTCGAGTTGGAGTTTCTCTCTCTTGCCCTCTTGTAATGATTTCAGAATGGTCCTGTGGATATTAACCTAATACCTGAATTTATAGAAAACTGTTTATGACTATGCATTATTTATCTATATATAACTATGTATTTGATTTATTTATTTCAGGCATGTCCTCGTGGCTATCAGCCGAATTCTCTATCTGAATGTATAGAATGTAATAGTTCGCCGTCATTCTATGACTGTTTATATCTCGGTTTTATGGCTCTCTTATCTCTAGCTTTAAACTGGTTCTTTATAGACTACAAAACAAGAGGCAAGAGGTGAGAAAATAAAATTTGTTTTCAAAATAGTGGGGGGTTGGGATGGCCTAGTGGTCTAGAGTGCCGCGCTTCGACCTCTAGCTGGCCGGTCACCTCTGGCTTGCGGCTGTGGTTTCGAGCCCCTACGCGCATGCGAATTATTGAAATAAAAAATTGAAACCATATGTTAGTCCCGAAATGACCTGGTTGTGTTGAGTGGACGTTAAACCCCATTTCTCTCTCTCTCTCTCTTCAAAATAGTAAAAAAAACCCCAAGACTAATTAATGCCGTGAATCACTCTTTGTGCAGGAAAGTAAGACACTAGACCCCTTTTCATTTCATTCTTGGGAGGGTTGGGTGGCTGGAGGGTCTAATTGCTACACTTTAGATCAAAAGGTCTGTCATTCAGTCAAATGACGTGGTTTCATTTCTACACATGTATGTGGCAAGATTCTAATTTCGAGTACATTGTTTAATCTGACCTAGTGTGTGTTGACTTGGGTGGACATTAAAGATAATTTCCCCAGAAAAGTATTTATCAGGTGGTTATTAATAATAATAAAGTCATTTATATAGCGCCTATTGCATGCCGAGGCGTGCTCTAAGCGCTTTTAATGTTACTCTGGATACGCTTGTCGAAAAAGGTGGGTTTTTAACTTTTTTCTAAAGTCAAGTAATGTTTTGGCACTTTTGATGGAAGTGTTCAAGTGTTTGTCATTCCACAAAGTTGGAGCAGCAATGCAAAACATTCGATCACCATAGGTAACTAGGTTTGATGTTGGCAATTTTAGTAGATCTTTGCTTGATGATCGTGTGCGACGTTCAGAATCTTGCTGTTTATTGCCTATAAAAGTATGGCAACTTTGGTATATATGGAAAGAAAAAATATCCAATCTTACCAGAAAAATACTGGATTACCTCATGGAGCGTATACAGGACCAAAATGTAAGGGTTGCCATAATTGACAACCCAACGATTAAGTGTGTCTCTACGCGTGACATCAAAGGTTGCATTTAGCACTTGCTGTAGATGTTGATAAACTTTATGAAGAGTAAATGTACAACATTTTCTTCGATAAAAATCATGGAAAAATACTCGGGCAGTGGATAATCTGAGAATTTAATTAGGCTTTGATATTTGTAATAAATCGTCAGCGATTAAAGATAGTCTTGTGTATGCAATTAATTCTGCTGTGTCTTCACACTTGTTGTTTGGTACCGAAATAGGTAAGTCACATGACACAAACATGACTACTTTTAATCGATTTTTATAGCAAGGGACTTGAGAAGGACTTGAAGCAAAATCATGATGAATTAATTAGTTTTCAGTCTAAATCACCCAGTTTGTACGCCGGAATGTATCTTTAAAGCCTGTTTCTCTCTCTCTCATTTCACTTCTCCATGATTTTATAATGTTTTGTTTGTTTTATCTATAACAGGTCGGTAGTTGTTCTACATGTGAGTGCACTGGTAGAAAGTGTTTTGGCAGCTTTGTTGACGTTGATTTTATCGGATCCTATCGGACCGTTAACCATTAGATCGTGTCAAGCTAATTATTTATCTGATTGGTACACCCTATTCTATAATCCTAGTCCTAACTACACAACAACGCTGCATTGTACACAAGAAATAGTTTATCCTCTGTAAGTATCGCAAATAATCTCATTTTTATTGTTTAAATTTGCACAAGATATGTGATAAGAGCCGCTTATTTGATTAACCAATCAAATGGTCTTTTGAGTCGACTTTATATTAGATGGCGCGTTGAACTATGGATAGAAATTCACACCATGGAAAACAAAACGTAAGTTGATTTCCGAGGGGTGTTGGATGTGCACACTGTATCATAAGGTCTATCATTGAGTCAACTGGCATGGTCTCGATTCCCTGGTTGTACATGACTAGGAGTAGGGTTGCCTGTCCAACCTCGTGTGTTTTCTCTGAGTCAACGGTTTCCTCTCATTGCTATAACCCCATGCACGCAAGCGAATTATAGAAATAAAATGGAACCATACATCTATGTTTGTCCCATTATGACCCAGTTTGTGTCTAGTGGAGGTTAGGTGCCACTGTTTCAACAAAGTTTCCTTCATAGTTTATGACAGGGTGTATCCCATCTACATTAGTCTCGTTAGATCAGAAAAGTAGGATGTTAAACCCCTTTTTATTTCATTACATTTGGGGATCTCATTTCCATGTTGGGGGGTTGGGATGGCCTAGTGGTCTAGAGTACCACGCTTCGACCTCTAGCTGGCTGGTCACCTCTGGCTTGCGGCGGTGGTTTCGATCCCTGGTGTGAGCGTATGTGGCATAGAGATAGGGGCGCCTTTTCAACCTTGTGGGTTTCCTCCGGGCACTCCGGTTTCCTCCCACTGCTAAAGACTCCTACACGCAAGCGAATTATTGAAATAAAATTAAACCATATGTTAGTCCCAAAATGACCTAGTTTGTGTCGAGTGGACGTTAAACCTCATTTCTCTCTCTCTCTCTTCCATGTTGAAAATTAAAAACCCCAATCACACGGCTCCCTGATCTGGCTCAGACAAAAACCCTATTTAATTTCAAGGCCCATTATTTATTATTGTCCTCTGCAAATTTTATTCCAGGTACACGATGGTCATGGTGTATTACGCGTTCTCCCTGGTTTTCTTGATGGCGATCCGACCGATTGTATCTTATAAACTGGTGGATGGTCGAGGTACCAAGTCAATTTACGCAGCCCTTTATTTCTTACCAATACTTATCGTAGTTCATGCTGTATTTGCTGGTTTATTATGTAAGTATAAAAACCCCAAGAATGCTCTGCTGTTCTGCTCCAAACTGGTCTGATGAAGACAGAAATGAAACGTTGTATAATGGCACATCAGCTCCAACCAGGCTATATTGCGCCAAACATTTGGTGAATATGATGATGACGGGCATTCCCCATACACTATACTATGAAGGTAATTTTGCCTGGACAGTGGCACTCCGGCCTACTCTTATATTGAATTCCAACTGTCAAGTGATCTTTTACGTGCACGCCAATGTGTACACAGACCTGGGTTTTTGGTACCATCCGAACGACTAGACATAAAATTGTCATGGCTGAACAAAAGTATAAACCGACTAAGACCAGTTTTTCATTTACACATCTTCGCAGGTTTTTGGCACATGCTTTTCACTGGTTACATGGAAATGATTTGTTAGCATTGGCATAAGATTGACTTTTTTACGGCAAAAGTCTGTGAGGAATTGCCTCGAAAACACGTTCATGGAAAACAGACTTTATGTAGGAAAAGCTAGGAATTTAATCAAAAGCCCATGAAAAGTAAAATTTCTGGTTGTTCGGTACTCCCCCATCATTTAAACCTTTAGCACTTAGTAGATGTAAAAGTGGGCTCAGACATCAAATATAAAACCCATATAAATGTTTTTGATAGTCATAAACGATATTGGATGATCCTTTTTATTTTCTTCAGCATATTTTATTTTCCTCCTACAGCTATAGACGCCTAAGTACGAGAGAATTATTGAAATTGAACCATCTATTATTCTTGGAATGTCAAGCGGAGGTTAAACCCCAAAGGTTTCCTCCCACTGCTAAAGACCCCTACGCACAAGTGAATTATTGAAATAGAATTAAACCATATGTTACTCTCAAAATGGCATAGTCTCTCTCTCACTCACACACACACACACCTTAACTCCATTCTTCTCTCTCTATTTTCAGATTATGCGTTTCCATTTATTGTAGTCGTTGTATCTGTGATAACGAGCGCTATACATTTATCATGTATGGATGAACAGGTAAATAGATACACTTTTATAATTTCGCTATTCATCTTGTTGTTCCCCTTGTTCTTGGAAGGAGCCGTGGTGGCTAAGTGAGTAAGCACTGGTTTGACAATCTGATTAAAACGAAGATCCTTTTTTGTTTCGTTTTTTTATAGTTCAGATTTTGTTTTGGTTTTTTTTTATTGTTCAAAATTTCGTTTTACTTGTCTTTACTACACTAAGATCGGAAAGAGTTGCTATATAACGCACGTTCTGGTTGAACTGAGGGATTAGCGAGTTCATGAAACTGTGGGTATTCCACCAGAAACATCAACGCTGATTGGTTAATCAGATGTCTGATGTCATAGGGTCAAAAGCCGTTGGTATGACCCCAGACATGTTCTCCCACTACTACTGGTCAGATCTTCATGCAGTAGAGGCCAGTATTAAAAAATGAAACAAAATATAGATCTGTTTTTTAATTAGATTGTTGGTTCTATAGCTTAGAGGGGGGTTGGATGGCCGAATGGTTAGCACGTGCATGCTGTATCATACGTTCTGTCATTGAGTCAACTGGCGTGGTTTCTGTTCCCCGGGTGGACATGACAAGGAGTAGAGTCACCTCTCCAACCTCATGTTTTTTTGTTTTTTTTCGAGTCCTCCGGTTTCATCCCATTGCTAAAAAGACCCCTACACGCAAGCGATTTATTGAAATAAAATTGAACCCTCGTAGCACACTGTATGGTGAATGCCCTTCCCCATTAGTCCAGTCCGAGCAGAACAGTAGGACGTAAAACCCCATTTCATTCCTTTTTTTTTTTAAAAACAAATTGAAAATATTAATGAAACATAATATTATTTATTTTATTATTTCAGAATATGAAGAGTCTGTTCATCAATAGTTTTACGAATGGAAGAAATGCTACGATATTAGTTGGTCACTGGATACTTCATGCTTATGGTGTGATAGCGATAACGAAGCTGGAAGATCCGTCATTTCACGCTACATTGATCGCACTCGTTCCATTCCCTGCCATCTTTTATATATTGACAGTGCGATTCTCGAATCCAGACAACCTGGAAAAAGTCTGAAGAGTCTGTGATAATAAATGTAGACCTGGAAATAACGATTTTAGTTCTACAAGACGTTAATGAAGCTGGGCCTATCATTTTGAACTATGTGCTGGACAGGTGTTAAAAAAATCAATGAAAAAACTGAAGATAAGACAAATTTGTGCTGAATGGAATGAGATTTCAGCTGACAAAGTCTGAATCTGTGTCTGATATTATGTGGAACAGTTGCCTATATTCAGAAACGTCAAGTTGGTATTGCATTGAATGATTACACATGTGATGGAATGTTAGGATTGATCATGTGGTGGAATGTTAGGATTGATAGATTACACATGATATGGAATGTTATTAACCACAGATTACACATGTGATGGAATGTTACAAGCAACAGATTACACATGTGATGGAATGTTAGGATTGACAGATTACATGTGATGGAATGTTAGGATTGATAGATTACATGTGATGGAATGTTAGGATTGACAGGTTACATATGTATCAATGTTTTGTATCGAGTATTAAGATGTTTTGTACATATTTGTATGACTGTTCTATTTTATTGTGATATAAATTACAAAAGAATAATAAATGTTGTTTTTAAATCTTTTGCTGCAGGTGGGTGTTGCTTGCACAACAGTTTCATGCTTAATAATGCTAATTGGTACATTGCCCAATATGCAATCTTTTTATCGTCATTTTATTATAAAACCCTCAATTGTCTCAGCGGAATGATTTTTCACTTAGATTGGGCCATGACGTTGCTGAAAGGACTGTCTGACAGGCCTACCCTTCCAACTGTAAAGGGATCTTTTATGTGCATGCCAACTTGTTTTTTTCGACTGATCTGAATGACTAGACAGCTGTTCTTGTAAGGCACTTTGTCCTGCATCACGGACAAGGGGAAACCACCCTGGAAAATCTGGATGAACTATCTCTGCCAATACAGGGATCAAATCTTCATTCAACAGGTTAATACATAAACTAGAACGTTGAATTGACATCCAATTTCATTCAATTTTCCATCAAAATAATTGAACAACATGTAATTCGTGAAAAATTTATTTCGAAGAAAATTTTAGCAATGGCTTTTTTATGTTTAAAATGAAAATGTGTTTCAACATAGTGGATATGGGTATATTGTGACAATTGAAATTGAAAAAAAAATTTTTTTTGAATAAAAACACTTACAACAAAACACGTCTATAAGAATTCTCACACTATATCAAATTTACCGCGGGAAAAAAAAAAAAAAAAAATTACACATCACATTAAAATGACTATTTTTAGCCATAACGAGAAATGGATGAGTTACCTGCCCTTTGTACTGGAATTATTTATTCATGCACCAAGGCAATAACCTTGTTTTTAGTCAATTCTTTGTCCAATCAACACGTTACATTTTGTCGTCAATATTTGAATTCAAATAGGTATTCTCAGCTTATTCAAACTTTTTAAATTTATTTTTTGGGGGTATTTGGTATTCAATATCAATCAAATATAATGGAAATTTAATCTTTTATTTGAGTTTTCTTCTATGAAACATTTTCAAATATTACTTCAATGAAATTTAATATTCAAACTGATAAAGGAAAGAAATTATTTTATTAAGATTTATTCTAGAAATCTGAAAATGCACCCATCCTGGAGCAATCCAAAAAGGATAATTTCAATCGATTGGAATATTCAAATTTGAATAGCATATCAGCATTTGTTGTGACTGCTAGTTATAAGATACAGTACTGAGTCATGGCTGGTGCGTACAGATGTTGGGGGCAGGTGCATGCAATTGTTCGGGGCTGGTGTTGACAGGTGTTCGGGTCAGGGGCAGGTAATTCACCATTTTTCTCATTTAAACATATATTTCAATATACATGGTAATATGGAAAGACAATTTAATAAAAAAAAAATATCAATAGCTCATGTATTTATTGTTTCACTCTGAACTGGCTCTCAAACAGGCAGTGCTAGTGTAAATAGACAATTTTAACTTTGATTTTTACGGCAGCCCTTTTAACTCGCTATTACCCTAACTTAACGAATATACTTGTTTTAAAAATAAACATAATCACATGATCTTAACCGTTTACCAACCATGAGTATTTTTCAAAGGAATATAGAGTCTACATTTCCACATCAAATGAAACAATTTTGATAATATACAAAATGGTCTGAGGGGAGTTAACTGCTGCTTCCTTTAATTTTATCTCTCCTTTGACATCCTAGGGAGTTATCTACTGCTCCCGTTAATACTATCTCCCCTTTGACATCCAAGGGAGGTAAACATTATCTCCCCTTTAATGTCTACGTGGATGTAACCAAGTTAATCTTATCTCTACATGGACACCTAAGGGGAGGTAACCACTGCACCAGTTTTTATTATCTCCCCTTTGACCACGACTTTACAATAAAATTACTGAACTACCTATCAAGTATGTATTGCCTTCCTGAAAATCCCACACAACATAAGACGTTCGAGGCGAGAAACACATATATAAATATTCTTCTATTTTCTAATATTTAAAATAAAATACACACTATGTATATCATTATGTACTAGGATGAACGCTTAACAAAAAGAATAAAATTATTTTATTTTCTGGTCTATACCACATTATGCTAGATAAACTTACACACTTGTTATATTACACCAGGGAAGTCTTGGCAGGACATTTCATTGAAAGTTTGTGTCTAGATGTAGAGTTTCGCATCTTGACCATTTCAGTGCGGAGGATTTTATTTTGTATTTCAAATTAATTACCGTACCTCAGCGAAATTGACTATACTGAAATTATCAGTCTACTCACATTTGGATTATCTTTCAACCAAATTCAAATAAAAAAAACATTTTGGGGTTATCACATTTCTTATTTAAATAGACGTCCAAGGGCTACACTTCTTTAATTTAGATCTGATATTTCATGTTTCCACTGACGACGAGGTGAGTTTTCCCACGTCAAAGGGAGCTGGTCATTTAACAACAGCCTGATTTTAAAACACATTGATTTTTCATTTTTTCCGTTTATTTTACACAAGTACCATGTGGACTAGCAACTAAACCCGATATCATTGCCACCATCTTAGAATTGTGACGTCATTTGAAAATAGAAATTCACAAATGTCCAAAGAACATGCAATCAATCATGAATTGGACAAGCCAAGTGTGTCAATGCTCCCACTCAATAACAAGAAGTGTAATATTATCGGACAGGTTCCTGATCCCAAAATTTCCTGGTGCAATATAATGAAACGGGCAGCTAGAATCAAGTGCAAGGTTAATTAACAATAGAACATTAATTATTCAATTATCTTTAATTAAATTAAAATTCGAGAGAAGTGTAGTATATCACATTTAATTGAGCAGATAAAATGCTGGGAAATAATTTTCATCAAAAAACGAAACCAAAACTACAACATTCATGTGCTTTTTTATAATATTATTTTAAAACTATCCACAGAATTATGACCAAACATATGTTTTATGTATGTACGTTATGTATATAAAAGGAGAAACAACAACGTATAATTATATCAACAAGAAAAACACCAAACAACATACAACAGCTTTCTGTATTCAGTGTATTAATTAAACCAAAATAACACATCGACTTGATACCACGGAAAAATCAGTCAAAGTCACCTCACCGTTTACGATTAGGATAAATGGAACAAATTTGTCGAAATAGGCTAAAAATATATAAAATTTTAGTTTGGTTTATTTGTCAAATTCAAACTTTCACCTTTCTGGTTGTATCACTACAAAAGATATTTTAGCCGATTTCAACACTTGCGACCTCGGACTCATTTTTCTATCACAGGTAGCATTACATTTCGCAAATACTGAACGGCTTCATCCATCATCTGCATTAGCGCTGAAATATCAACTTACTTTGATAAAGAATCACAGAAAGTTAAATTAGTCAACGTGGCTGAAATATTGCCGACAAATTCCCTTTCTTAAGATTTAAGCGAACCCAAATTTCCCTCTGAATTGCGTAACAAGTTGGTGATCAAGTTGATGTGTTATCTTTGATATAAATAGACAGCAGTCTCGCAGATTACTGTAGCAACCACAGATTACCATAGCAACCACTGAGTATATCATAAATATCATGCTTATAATAAAGATAAGAATCACTTTTGGATAAATTTCGATAAAAATTAATTTTGAGGAAATTGTACACCTTAACACTGTTTTTTTGTAAAGGGGGGGGGGGGGGGGTAAGGGGGGAGTACAAATCATACCATCGCTAATAATAAGAAAAAAATAATATTGAATATTTAATAAACACATGCAGATGTAAAAAAAAGTAAAAAAATATGATATGGTAGAAGAACTGACATGGTGTGTTTAACGACTTTAAATTTTAGGGGGTAAACAGGGAACAGGATAACGACATAGTTTAAGCGATAGGTTACGTATCCTTAAAGGGCCAAATAGCTCCCCAAGATAATAGGCATATTTTATGTGATGGGTTACATATATGCGAGTTAAAGTTTTTAATGTCACTCTTTTAAACATTTGGGCCACATTTGCCTCGTCCTAAATGGCCCTTAAATTAATTGTCTTTATTCATTTGAAGTTCATAATAAGCCTTTGAGCCCTATTTGCCCACTGAAAAACGGCCATAAAATTAGTAGTTGTCTACATTTGTTTGAGTATATACTACATAATATTTAACTGCAGAACACACAAGAACTAGAAAGGGTTAGGGTTAGGGCCTTAGATAATAATAATACCGTAACAATTGGGAGCCCATGCTTATACCTTTGAGCCCCATTTGACCTGTCCTAAATGGCCCTAAAATCAGTTTAACTGTAGGGTTAGGGCTTAGAGTTAGGGCTCTAGATAATAATAATAACAATTGGGAGCCCATCCTTAAACCTCTGAGCCCCATTTGACCTGTCCTAAATGGCCCTAAAATCAGTTGACTTCATTCGTTTAACTGTAGAACACACGAGAAATAGCAGGGGTTAGGGCTAGGGCCATAGATAATAATAATAATAAGATTATATGATATACAACTAACGAAATACAATAATATATTATGTAATCAAAATACATAGAACTATTTAACACAGAAAACGTCATTCACAAAGATCGGATAAAAAAAAATTATACTATTTATAGAACCACTACTAATAGGACTAGATATCGAAATAACAAACTACCTTGTCTCAATCAAACCACACATTAATAATAATAGTTACTGATAGACCAAGACTACAAATTATGCAGTCTCGTGTAACCAGACATCTTTGGTATAACACTAATGTATTATCGAAACATCTGGTAGACCAAGACTACAAATTATGCAGTTTATCTATCCAGAAATCTTTAATAATAGCGGTTATCAAAAGACCGGTTAGATTAAGATTACAAATTATGCAGTTTGATCTATTCAAAAATCATTAACATTAGTGGTTATGAAAAGACCTGTTAGATGAAGATTACAAATTATGCAGTCGCATCGATCCAGACGTCTTTGATACACCACAAATGGATATCAAAACATCAAGTAGACCAAGACTACAAATTATGCAGTCGCATCTATCCAGACATTTTCGGTATACCACAAATGGATATCAAAAAATCTGGTAGATCAAGACTACAAACTATGCCATATTTATATCGACCATAATAGATAATAATCATAATATAATAAAAAAATTATATTCTAGTGCTCTTGTTTAATTAATTTATTAATATTAATAGTATAAAATATCTAATCTATCAAATACAGATACATCCGCTCGTTTCTGTATCCAAGTTCTGGGAAATTCAAATACTGCAAATATAAAAAAATATGGTAAAACAAGAGCCCCGGCCCCAGACTTAACTTAAGACTTTACTCAAAATTGTTCACCTTATTTTAATTAAACTATAGCTCCTTATAAAACTGTTGTTGTTTTAATTAATGTATTAAATACATCAATAAGAAACTATGTGCAATGTTTTGTGTTTCTGAATCGAAGATATTTCTTATAAACAGTGATTGAAAGTTGAGTAAATTCTTAACTGAAGTCTGAGAATGTTTTGTGAACTCGGAGCCTGATTTAACATAGAGAATAAATATAGAATTATACATGCCATGTGGAATGATACGAAATCAAGAGGAAATAAACCACAACCTCCTCACTTCAAATTATTTTTTACGGACAAATAACTAAAATTATTTCAGTTTTTATTTTTTGTTTTAAAATTAACTTGTATCTTACATGAAAAAAATGCTGAAACTTAAATCATATTTTGATAAGGAAATCTTTCTTAACATAAAAAAAAAAATGCTGAAAATTATCGTAGTTGACTTACATAAATACGAAATATTAAAAAAATGCTGTTTGGAACTTTTAGAATATATTATCAATATATTTTATAAACTATAATTTAATTTTGAAGTAAAATGTCTGAAAATGAATGGGCGTTGAATCTTTAAAAGCGTTTATTACCCTGATAAACAGAGGGAGTCTACTTAATCAAAATCCTCACAAAACCACGGCTTTTCAAAACTTAGACTATATTGAAGCTCGGGTACAATTCATTTGATTTCATTTTGGTACTTTCTTGTCCTGTACCAAAATCTGAAACATCCTATACTTTGAATGAAGGTTTTTTATAATGAAGGGGAAAGAGAGAGAGGGCGGGTTTAAAGTTTAAGGTCCACTGGACACAAACTAGGTCCTTTTTTGAGTAACATATGGTTTAATTTTATTTCAATAATTTGCTTAAGCGCAGGGGCGTGGTGAGGGCAATTATTGAGAAGAAATTATGAGTAACAAATAAGATTTTGGCACAAAAACCCTGTTACTGACCGCGAGCGCCGAAGACGCGAGCCCGTGGCGGGGGGTCCGGGGGGCCCTCCCCCGGGAAAATTTCGAAAATTAGAAGCCCAGAAACGCAATCTCCAGCAATCCGAGACAAGAAATACGGTAATAAAATATGATTAAATTTTCCAACTTGACTCTTTCAAAATTTTTTTAATTGGGTCAGATGAAACAATTTTTCCACTTACAAATGTTTTTCATTTTTTGAGTAATTTGATTGTGATTTTGGCGCAAAAACTTTTTGGCGCATGAGTATGGCTACTCATGAACTCATTCTCACCACGCCCCTGCTTAAGCGTAGGTGTCTTTAGCAGTGGGAGGAAACTTGAAGACCATAAGAAAACCCACGCAGTTGGACCCTACTTCTTGTCGCGTACAACGAGGGAATCAAAACCATACCACCTGACTCAATGACAGACCTTATGATACAGCGTGCACATGCTAACCATTCGTCCATCCATAACCCCTTGTCCCTAAGAAAAACGAAACATAATTTAAATAGTTGTTCCAAAATACCAGCGTTATCCTTTAAGTATTGACGAGCCCTGGTTTGTGAGGATGAATATAGTAGCGAAGAAGAGTATTTAAAAAGAACGGTATCTCTTAATTCACGCTAATTATCTAATTATCAGATTGGGTGAATGAAATCACAAAAGGTATATGGAATTTTTTAGATTTTTTTGATCTCTTTAAAAACCTGAGGGTTGCAAATTCACATTGAGTTATATATAATCCCACAAAATTAAATCAGTTACAGCTTGTCCGTATTGTGAAATTATTAAAGTTAATCAATGATTCTTTTTTTTATTCACTGGTAACAAAAGCATTTTTAACATGAAACCTAATAGTGTATATTTCCAAGAATTTACGAAGCAAGTTTAAGATTGCTCATTCACAAATACTAAATGTGAGCAATGGTTTTAGATCAGTATCGTTTTTGTTTCACCCAAAAATTGTTGTTTTCACAAATCTGACTTAAGATTCATTAGAATAATAAATAAGAGAGTGAAAAGAGAAATAAATCTAGGTAATTGATAATGAACAGATACGACAATTGAAGAAGAAAGATCTTGAACACAGAGAGATTCACTCACAAACAGATCATGAATAATTATAATCACATAAAAATAATTTCTTTAAATTTCTAAATAATAAAAATATTATATATTATCATTCTAAGATCTGAACTAAATTCAAATAGTTATTTAATTCCAGTACTGAATTCAAATAGTTATCAAATATCAGTACTGAATTCAAATGGTTATTTTATATCAGTACTGAATTCAAATAGTTATTTAATTTCAGTAGCTATAACTAAAATACAGGATATCAAAACTGTTATGTCCATGCCCAATCAATATGAGGTACAGTAGTATTTTGAAGAGAAATTCAGTTTATGTCTGTGCCTAAACTCATACGAGGTACAGTTGCAGTTTAAAGAGACAATCTACATACAGATTTCAGATAATAAAAAATCATTCATAAAACGAAAATAGTAACAAATTTAAATAGGTTAAAGAACTGTCCAAATACCATATATGGTACAGTTTTGAAATCAAAATACCATATAAGATACAGGTTTAAAGTCAAAATAAAATACATGGTACAGTTTTGAAGTCAAAATACCATATATGGTACAGACTGGAAGTCAATATACCATATATGGTATTGTTTTAAATTCAAAATCCATGTATCATACAAGGTACAGTTTTAATGTCAAAATAACATACAAGGTATGGTGTTAAAGTCAATATACCATATAATATAATATAATATAATATGAGAACCTAAGATATACAGATGAGGCTATTAAATATATGATGATGATATATTATGAATAATAGATAAGAAATAACAGATATATTAACATTTATAGTGTATGGTTTTATCCTATATCAACTCAACAGCTAAAGGTAACTCTCTCTTTCATAAACAGACCATCATAACAAAACTTGATGTGATCAAGATATTTCAGATAATTCTCTCTTTCGTAACACACCATAGTAACAAAAATTAATGTGATCAAAATATTTCAGATAATTCTCTCTTTCGTCACACACCATAGTAACAAATCTTGATATTGTCAAGTATTTCAAATAACTCTTCTTTGTTATTGTGGTTATTGAGCTCTCACCTTTATTATTATGGTTATTGAGCTCTAACCTTTGTTATTATGGTTATTGAGCTCTCACCTTTGTTATTATGGTTATTGAGCTCTCACCTTTGTTATAGTGGTTATTGAGCTCTCACCTTTGTTATTATGGTTTGTAAATACAAGAGAAAGCCGTTGTTTAGCTATTGAGTGAATGATAAGATAATATTATAAAGAGACACATGTGGTAATATTAAGAACTTGAAAATGTATGAATTGAAAATCTTGAAAAGGGAGAAAGCTGTCATGGGGGAGGGGAAGAAAAACAATCAAAATGAAATAACAAATGTAATTCTATTTATACATCTACAACCATTTTCTTGTGAACATCCATAGTGCCAACAACCTGAAACAAACAAAACAAAATGAAATGGGGTTTAACGTCCCACTGTTCTGCTCCGACTGGGATAATGAAGTCGAGTATAATGCCATACAGTGTGCTTTGTGCTTTGAGGGACATTTTGCCCAGAGAGTGGCACAAAGGTCTACACCAGATTTAATTATACCTGGTACAAGAACAACCCAAACACAGGGGAAGATCGATCTGAGTCACATTTTTGTCTTTTCGCATAAATGGCAAAACAAACTTTTGGACGAGAATGCTTGACACAAACAGAACAGCGAGTTGTTTTAATTACAATTTCAAAACTATATTTAATACGAATCGTTATACCAGTACAACAACTGACTTCAACTTTTCAGACAAATTAAGGTCAAATAAAGGCTACGATGGACGTATTTGTCCGGGGGGGGGGGGGGAGGGCATTTCAGAAGGGCCTTGATTCGATGTGACTCCGATCGTTTTACCTGAAGCTTATACAATATGCTATCATATGGCGCCATTAACTGGGATTCATTGATAAAGTGACTCTTCATATATATATGTATATATATAGAGAAATGGGGTTTAATGTCCATTCGACACAAACTAGGTCAATGTGGGACTAATACACAGTTCAATTTTATAGGTGTCTTTTAGCAGTAGGGGGGGGGGAACAAGAGGACCCTGAGAAAACCCACGAGGTTGGACAAGCGACTCTACTCCTTGTCCTGTATAGCCAGGGAAACGAAACCATGCTATAAGCTGACTCAATGACAGATCTTATGATACAGCACACATGTTCTAACCATTCGGCCATCCACATCACCCCCCAAAAAATATATGTGTACTTGTGTATCAATTTATGTACCAGAATTCTTCAAAATGTCAAAGTGGGAGGAAACAGGATCCAGAGAAAAGTAGCAAGGTGTGGAGAGAGAGAGAGAGAGAAATGGGGTTTAACGTCCACTCGACACAACTAGGTCATTTCGGGACTAACATATGGTTTTTAATTTTATTTCAATAATTCGCTTGCGCGTAGGGGTCTTTAGCAGTGGGAGGAAACCGGAGTGCCCGGAGGAAACCCACGAGGTTGAGAAGGCGCCCCTATCTCCATGCCACATACGCTCACACCAGGGCTCGAAACCACAGCCGCAAGCCAGAGGTGACCGGCCAGCTAGAGGTCGACGCGCGGCACTCTAGACCACTAGGCCATCCCAACCCCCCGCAAGGTGTGGAAGGTAACCCTATTCCTTGTCACATACAAGTAGGGGGAAGCAACCCTCATCCTTGTCACAAGGTTGTTACCTAAATCATGCCACATAAAATCTAAATTAGATCATTTCGAATATTTGCTACTACCACCAAGATCGGCATAAGCGGGCACTCAACCCAGACTTTCAGCTCTAGTGTAACCCGCCCCCTAACCACGAAAAAAACAGATGACAAAGTAAAAATTAACTTACAGAACAGAATTCTTCAAAAGATATTTTTCCGTCGCCATCTGTATCAGCATGTATTATAGTTTTATCGACTATTTGTTGTAACTGTGTATCTTTCAAGTTATTTCCTACCATCATTTTTAGCACCTGGAACAATTCACCATTCGATATGTACCCGTCCTTATCCATATCATAGATCTTAAATGCAACTACAATAAAAAAAATATATAATTAGAAAGATTCATTAAATGTAATAGACACAGAGAAACGGAGTTTAACGTTCACTCGACACAAACTAGGTCATTTCGGGAACAACATATGGTTCAACCGTATTTCAATAATCCGCTTGAGCGTAAGGTTATTTGGCAATGGGAGGAAACAGGAGGACCTGGGGAAGACCCACGAGGTTGGACAGGCGACTCTACTCCTTGTCACGTACAAGCGGGGAATCGAAACAACACCAGTTGAATCAATGACAGACTTTATAATACAGCGTACATGTGGTAACCATTCGGCCATCCAAGCCCCTTAAAAGTAATAATTGAAAGAGAGGGTTTAACCTTGACACAATATAGATCAGTGCGGGACTAACATATGGTTCGCTTTTATTTCAATAATTTGAATGTGTGTAGGGGTTTTTAGCAGTGGGAGGATATAACACACGAGGATTGGGTATACATAAGAAGATTAAATGCTTTGAGCCATTTAAACTCTTAGTGAAGCTTCAATCTGAACGACAAGTGACTATGACACAGTGAATAGCCATACTATCCATATGACGTTATTTAAACGCGACAGGTCATGAGGTCACATCAACAAACAAATGTCAACACAATGTTACATTGTAAACAATAGCCTTCTTGAAGCCTTTAGGACTGTATAATCCATGCAGCCATAACGTCTTATCCATCTTCCAATGATTTTTCACAAAAATAACATTACAAATTTAGATTTGACGTTGGCATATTGGCCCTATTTTATGCTTCGATCGTGTCTATTTCAGATATACACAAGCAATTCTGTTGATGTTTTTAGCATGGGGATTGACTAATAGTTAATTTATTTCAGTTCTAAACAAAAATTTAAAACTTTAACGCAATTTTAAAAATATAGCCAAATTCTGGCTGGGATTACTGCGCAAAATGGCCATTCATTGTAAAAGTGCGGAAAAAAAAGCCAGCTTCCATTAAATTTTCGTACGTTAGTTACGTACGAGTGAAGCTTGTGTCATTATTGGTCTACGGATCTATTCACTTGATTTGATGCGTTTGTTGTCTGTCTGCTTGCAGTGTCTTTTTTGCCTCTAGTACGCTCCTCTTAGTAATACAACGGTCTATTTCACTACCAGGAAAATATGAAACAGTTACAAGCCCTTTAATTTCAGCAAGTAGATAACTTACATCTTAATTTGGATTCTTTGTCACCTTTAACACTAAATTGAGATATGCCTTCTATAAATTCTGAAAAAAAAATAATTCAATCTATTAACAATTTGTGAACTTTAGAAAGGACACTACAACCCAACACAATTTGACAAAGCACAAAATGATGAGCAAGGTTTTTATTAATCGTCTTCTAATCTCAATCAAAATTATTTGTCGTGAATTCCATCCGACAGAAGGGGAGCCATGGTGGCAAAGTGAGCTTGCTAACCTGATGATCAGGCCCCAAGTTCACAAAGCATTCTCAGACGAAGTTGAGAATTTGCTCAACTTTCAATCACTGTTTAAAAGAAATATCTTTAATCCAGAAACACAAAACTTTGCACATAGTTTCTTATTGATGTATTTAATACATTAAACCAACAAAGGTTTTTTAAAGGGTCATATATTAGTTAAAATAAGGCCAACAGTTTTGAGTAAATTATCAGCTTAAGTCTGAGAATGCTTTGTGAACTCAGGACCTTGTGTTCAAACCCAGTGCGGCACGTGTGATTACAACTCTCCTAAAAATAACTTTACATGCGCTTTGGAGACCTCCTCAATGAAACTGGGTTTATCAAACGTCCTACTGTTCTTCTCCAAGCTGGGCTAATGAAGACAGATATATGCTAATTTTCTCAGCCAATGCAGGGATCGAACAAATGGCCTACAGACTAGCAAGCCATTGTTTTACCCACTTAACCACCGTGGCCCCCGAGAATCCCCTAAAATGCAAGGCCTGTAGTAAAATGGAGCCAATAATCAAGATGAAATGATACAAACCTTTAAAATCCACTTCACCATTACCATCTGTATCAAAAATATCTATTACTCTCTGTACTAGTGGATTCTGTTGTAACTCGGGTAACGTCATGAATTCTTCAACACTTAGAGAACCAGAATTATCAAGATCAAGTTTACGAAATCTTTTGCCTAAACGTTTAATCTCATCTGCATCAACTGTAAAACACCATTTTAATTAATCAATACAGTAAGATGTAAGTTAAATCAATCAATAGAATAGGACGTAAGTTATCATGGGAGTTCACATTAGGGGGAAATGAGCTGCTTTTGACCCTATGACTTCTAACATTGATAAATCAATCAGTGTTGACGTTTCTAGTGGATTACCAACATTAAGAGGCCAAGAAGTCGTCGTAACAGACTGTTTCATTGGCTAATTCCTAACACATCATTGATAACAACTCGTTCAGATCCTAGTGTAGTAAAGACAAGTAAAACGAAATTTTACACAATAAAAACGAAACGAAATAGGATCTGTGTTTTAATCAGATTGATTTCATTATAATTTTTATCCAATATTGGAATCAAAAAAATTAAAGCATTTATGGATAAGTGGACACTTGAGGGTCTTTGAAACAATTTTGGTGGTTTGCAAAAACAAAGGGGTCAGCAGGGGGAAAAATGGGGCTTGTGAAAAAAAGTAAAATTGTTGTTTTTTATTTGGACAATAAATTTCAGTAACTGGTAGCGGAGTCACATGATGGGGCTGATGTTGTAACTTGCTTTAGGATCAGAATGGCTGTTTAGATAACACTACGTTTGGGAAAGAGTAGTGCACACTCAACGTCCATATTGGCCCTAAATCCACTATCCAATTGTGGGTTTTCCAGGTCATCGTGTTTCCTTCCACTGCTAAAGACCCTATGTGCAAGCAAATTTTTGAAATAACGTTGAACCATATGTATGTTAGTATTGAAAAGGCCTAGTTTGTTAAACCACAGTTTTTTCTCTCCCTCTAGCGTACCTAACATCCTAACATAGGAAAGTTGACTGAACACAGTAAATGCAGATAGTTGTAAGGAGGGCCTCAGAGATTCGAAAATTGTCCCAAGTGTAGAAAACGCTGGGAAGCTCTGAATTAATTCTCTGATACTGTACATGTAGAAAATAAATAATTATCAGATATGCTTCACCTAACTTAACGCAGGATTAATTCCCCAGATAGTGAACAGGAATCAATATTATTATTTATAATTTCAGTCTAATAATTTTACAACCTGACAATGGTGTAAGTCACAGATGGTAGACTACATGTATACTACATACACATACAAATAAAGTATACGCGAGATCTCATTCATACAAGATATCAATTTAAAGATACATTATGGGAGATTAGAAAAAGAGCTGGTAGTTCTCACTTTAATAGTTAAAAACTAGATAATGTTAAAGGAATTAGTTGAAAATTTCAATCAAATTGATCCACTTTGATCTGATTGAACTTGGAGTCTAGCCTTGGTCATGATTACTAGAGCAGGTACCATAAAAAACATAGTCTCGATTATCCATTTTTTGATTAATTATTAATGAGCATTAAGCAGCATATAGGATTCTAATCCAGTCGATATCGAAGGCTAGCCTACACATTGAGAGTAGATTATACAGAGAGCGAGGGAGAGAGAAATTGGGTTTAACGTCCACTCAAAACAAACTAGGTCATTTCGGGACTAACATATGGTTTAATTTTATTTCAATAACTCGCTTGCGCATAGGGGCTTTTAGCAGTGGGAGGAAACCGGAGTACCCAAAGAAAACCCGTGAGGTTGAACAGGCGACCCTAGTCCTTGTCACGAGTAGATTATAGTCAGGATAAGTTAATTAATGTCTAATTGATTATTTAGATAACATTTCAGGCCTAAAGAAAGACCTGTAATTGGCAGATCTAGCTCTTGTATGTTTCATTATAGAACGAGTGGATGAAATTGTACAATGATTGTAAGACTCACAGGTAGAGCAGAGTTCTAATGGAAGGCTGTTTTCATTCCCCTGGAAAATAAACAATACAACAAATGTTACATCAATTTATTACACACCTTTGATTCCATTCATCCATCATAATCAACAAATATATATGACAATAAGTCCCGTTTTTTTTGTTAAATTAAAACGAATAAAACAAGACACCAATTTAACCTGTGATATAATCAACAACTATATATATGACAATAAGTCATGTTTTTTTTTGGTAAATTTTACACCAATTTAACCTTTGACTTACTCAACAAATACCACAATATGTCCCGGATTTTTTGATAAAATTAAACCTAATAAAACTAGACTCCAATTTAACCTTTGATATCATAATTTTGTATATATCATATATTATTTATTATTACTGTACAGCATATTTATAGGGTGCCCTTTCACAACTCGTCGCCAGGGCCACTTGACAAAGTGACAGTATAAGTAGGCCACTAAAGTAGGGTAGGGTAAATACAACAATTTTTCACACAATATTGACACTACGGGTGTTTCTTAAAGATACTTTCCAGAAAAGTATTTATCAAGTGGTTATTTTCAATAAAAGTATGGCAATTTTGGTATGTACATGTATGGAAATTAAGAGGAGTGATTACATGTACTTTCAATCATTTTCAGCATATTTTCATGATACAAGAATGGCTGCCCAATGCTCATTATGTTAAAATTTGTACATGTATATACCGCGTCAGTAAAAAGCTTGTTTAAATAAGTGCTCTAACATGTTTTTAAATGAATATAGAAAAATACAACATCTGAAACTAAAATAAGGGGTTTGGGAACTAAAGAGCATTGTCCGTTAGAGAATAGTTTTGGATGCGGCACTCTAGACCACTAGGCCATCCCAACCCCCCAAACAGAAACGAAGAAGATACACCGGCACTGCACGTAATAAACGACAAAGGCACTATTAAATCAAGGTTTAAAGAGTTGATTATGGACTTGTATGTAAATACCCCAGTAAATGTTTAAATAATAAAGTAACATGGCATTTGAAGCCAGAAAAAAAGACCTGCAACAAGCAGATTTAGCTCATACATAATGCAACTTTAAGAATTTGATCAGTGTGCAAATGTATAATGAACATCATGGAATCAGATTCCTGGAATGAAATTAGATATAACACATCAGTTTTTTTATGATTAAATATTAACAATGTTCATTGTGCATGTACAGCCTGCTCTAAGTCTACATGTACATCATATTATTGAAGCAACAACTGCAAGTTTTATAATATCTACCTAGCTGTTGCTACACATGTACATTAGTCTGAAATTTACAAACTGTCAGGGCAAATTTCCCTCATAGCACACTGTATGGCGTAATGCCCATCTTCATCAGCCCAGTCGAAGCAGAACAGTAGGATGTTAACCCTCAATTCATTATTCATTTCCTTCGGATTAAAATGTTTTGAGGTGTTTAATGCTCAATTTTGACTGATAAATAAGACTGAATATGTTTTTATTCCGAATATATCATCAAATCCATAGTTTGTATGTGGGTAGGCCTCTCTAATGAAATGTTTATGAGAAAGTTAGTCAATTTCATCATTCTTTGTTTACAGTCACTTCATTGGGCCCTTAAAATAGGGTACTTTTAGGCCAATTTGTATTATCTATTACCATAGGATTTCTAGCTTAATTAATGAGTAAGTAAGATTAGTAAGAGAGAGAGAGAGAGAGAAATGGGGTTTAACGTCCACTCAACACAACCAGGTCATTTCGGGACTAACATATGGTTTCAATTTTATTTCAATAATTCGCTTGCGCGTAGGGGTCTTTAGCCGTGGGAGGAAACCGGAGTCCCCGGAGGAAACCCACGAGGTTGAGAAGGCGCCCCTATCTCCATGCCACATACGCTCACACCAGGGCTCGAAACCACAGCCGCAAGGCAGAGGTGACCGGCCAGCTAGAGGTCGAAGCGCGGCACTCTAGACCACTAGGCCATCCCAACCCCCCTAAGATTAGTAAGAATACTAACATTCTTGCAAATAATACAGAAATGTCAGTGTTGGAATTTCCCCATACAAATTAAAACTGATAGAGACATTACATATGGTAAGGTGCTTAATAAAAATCTCCACCAAATATAATTTCATGCACGTCAAGGGGAGTGCGAGCAAAAGCCCCTTTTCACTTTAATCACTGGGAACTACATATATGTACATTATAAATACAGGTACTGAAATATTTCAAAATGCTACTAATATTATGGAGAAGACACGTTGGTAATATCATGAAGAACCATGCTTGTGACTTCTGACCACTTGGTGAATTCCAGGTGTGTATTTCATTAATCACTTGCTTGAGTGAAAGAAATGGGAAAAAGCTTTTCTGGAAAGACATGCATCTACACCAAAGAGATGAACATGATATTCAACTGTCAACATGTGCTGGCACCTTTCAGGGTGTGAGTGAGCATTGATTAAGAATTGTTACTGACTACTGTGAGAAACTGTAAGTTAGTACCCCCAAAAAAGGAACTAAAAGTTCAACTGTCAACATTCAACAAGCATTGGCACTAGGCTACGTCCCAGAATATGATTGATCACTGACCCCTGAAAATTTCATGTCTCTATGACCAAAGGAATTGGTACTCATTGGTAGAAGTGTGATAGTGATAGTGTCGATCGAATTGCTAAGCACTAAAGCAGGCCTTAGGTTAGGGTTTTAGCCATGGACCTTATAAGGTTGGGCTAGGCTACGTACATAACGCTACACAATTTCATTAAATATTGAATTGTTATCAAATTCAATGAACTGAGGTACAATGGGGATTAACGGTTTATTAATTATGCCTAGCCTTCTCCTTGTGTTTGCAGCAAACAGTGAGATAATGATAAATGAAGATGGGTTCTTCTTAGTAGGCCTATCAAATTATTACAACTAATAATGCTTGTGCAAAAATATGAATTCATTGGCCAGAACAGCACAGAGAGGCAATCTGAACTATACGTATAATTAATGCTACTACAATGTAGACTGCAACGCCTGTGGCAGTACAAAACAGTGTTGATGATCCTTTTCAGGAATTGTCAGATAGATGATATGATTATGATGACGGTCTGGAAACCTGAAACCGTTCGGGATTTCAGCAGAATTCTCTCATATTTCACAAGTTCTAATATGGCCGATTGGTAATTCAACATTTGGGGCACCTATTATTCCACCTTCGGAATCCTAAACTTACCATTTTAAATTATAAATTCCGACTAAAGTGCTATCCCTAATATTTCCAACATGCACTTTCCTGTAACTATGACATCCGGGCATTGAAAGAATACGGATGCCTTTGTGCGCAGGCGTCGGATATAGACTTGCAACGTAACTTCCTTTTATCGGGAACATGGCGTCGGGTGTAAGTAGAAGCCGGCAGCATGTATTTAATCCGTGTAATATCGAAGCAATCGCATGCTAAATTACAATAAATTTTCCACCATGACATGCTCACATAATATTTGTTCAATGTGAAATACATATTTTGGTTTTATTTACAGACATTGTACACTTTCCCAAACAACTTCAGGGCATATAAAGCTCTGATAGCTGCCCAATATAGTGGTGCTAAACTAACTGTTCCAGCTGACTTCAAGTTCGGCGAAACGAACAAGGACAGTCAATTCCTAAAAAAGTTCCCGTTGGGAAAGGTAGGTGTGATAATGAATTCTTTCGAATTGTGGTTAATCTTCTATAAAGATTGAAATAATCAAAATGAATCAATTTATAAACTTACTTGGCTTTCAAAAATGTGAGTGACTGATGCAACCATCTGTCAATTTAGTAAATTTAAGGAGGTAGTAATTTAGGACCCCTATTATTATAGGAGCTTTTACGGGTTTCCATTTTGACGTCATTTTCGGTCATGCGCAGACCCTGGCCTTATTTTTAGACTGTAACCCATAGGCCAGTGTGTGTTTTTTTGTGAAAATACCGCCGTACAGTGAGCTTATTTTACATAAAATGGACCCGGTCGCCATTTCTATATACACGTAAGGTTTACCGACCGATGCCAGATACCGATATTTACAAAAACTTCGATATAGAAAAGATACGGCAAGTTTACCAGACCCGTAATGGCCATTGGAATTTAGGAAAACAAGTTAAGACTGGTCCGTGCTCATGGCGTGAACTAGAATTTGGTCTCCAATTTATTACGCATTTTACGACCAAACAAATTTTATCTATTAATTACAGGACTATTAACACAAAAGATTTTTTTTTTAAGATCTGGTCTAGATCATATTTACATTCAACTGCCGACTGGACAGTACCTGCGCGGTTGATATATCGTCTGCTATAGCGCTGCATGCTATACTCTTACACAAAACACGGTTATGTTGGGCATTGATGCTATCGACTTGAAATAATTCCAGCTAATGATACTATAAATAGTATGCAATATGCAAATAAGATTGTTTATGCGTGCTGTTAACCAATAGCTACTATAAATCTCCCCGCGTTTAGACGGCTCTAACCAATGATAAAATAATTGTTTGATGCACGGAGTAAAACGTCAGCCATTTTATAAAAAATATCCTCTTGATGGAATATCAATAACAGAAAAGGATAAAACGATGATCAATTTGAATCTGTGAATATGTTTAAAACCCTTTTTTTCTAACAACATTAATCGTCTTGGCACAACTTTTGACACTGTGAAATTTTAATCCAGTCAGTTTATCTCCAATGTCGCAACCCAAGAATGAAGAACGATATATTTGCGACCATTTTATCAATTTCTAATTCAGTATTTGGTTCAGAGAACAAATGTTGAATGCAAATATATAACTGGATTTGGTGCATTTTATACAGAATTATTTTTTTACAGCGTGATTATTATTTGCTCTATTTTTTAGATTTGCTACGGTCCTGCTTTTAAAAGTTTTAATATCGTCTTGAATAATTCTTTCGTGAAGCCACAGATCACCACTCTATATAACCCATTCTATTATTTACTCTTATGCTCGATTTCGTGGCATTTTACAACCAAACAGATGTTATCTATTAATTGTTTGCAATAAAATTAACACTAAACATATAAATCGGCTTCACAAATCAATGCATCTTTGTTGTAATCTTTTGCGTACAGCGGTCAACTGCAGACCGCGTGCGAGCTTAGCATGATATCGTCTGCTACAATGCAGTATATCGTCAATAAAACGGAAAAAAAATAATTTAGACATAATTTGAAATCGGTAATTTATTACGAATGCTACACACATCTTACAACAAGGGTGGCAATCAAGAATACGTTTTATATTAAAAGATAAAGACGGAAAACCCTTTTTTTCCTTAGCATTTGCTATGCTATGTTCAGATACGGCAGTGAAAAGGCCAGGCTAAAAATAGACACCGGAAATACGTCACACATAAAAGCTCCTATTAATCTAATGTACCCCATTTCTCCCACTCCATGCCACCATCTGGAAACGGGCCTTACTGTTTTGATTGTAACGGTCTGTGACATAGTCCTTATTTCCAATCCAATCTGAATCTCGTGGATTTCCTCCGGGTACTCTGGTTTCCTCCCACTGCTAAAGAGTAAGACCCCTATGCGCAAGCGTTTTATTGAAATAAATTGAAACCATGTTAGTCCTGAAATGACCTACTTTGTGTGAAGTGGACGTTAAACCCCATTTGTCATTATTTCCAAGTGATCACATCTGGATTTTAATATTTCTCCTTAATTTGTCAATTAGATACTAATTTATCATTTATACCAAAAAAGGATTTATGTTTAGTAGAGATGAACTATGTAAGATTTAGATTAAAAAAAAAACTGGTTAATATTGCTATAATAATTTAAAAATGAATGATGAAAAATGAAATATGTTGAAAATTTCGTTCAAATTACTTCATTCTTGGCTAAGTTATGACTGTTTTTAAGATGAAACATAGATTGTTCATTATCGTAGCAACAGTACTGGACAACTGAGACTTGGGCATATTTAGCTCTTACATAATGCATCCGGCTTAAACATGTCTTTCCAGGTACCCGCCTTTGAGTCAAAAGATGGAGTTGCATTGTTTGAAAGTAATGCTATTGCTGCATACGGTAAGATGAGAATTATCCCAACAGAAATGAGAACTTATAATTATAATACTGTGACTAGATAAAACAAACCCCTGCAAATGTATTCACGGATACCACAGTTCAAATAAAAATTAGTTTTAAAGCAATATAATGCCTCCCTCTAGTCCCATTGCTAAAGACCAGTAAGTGCAAGCAAATCATTGATATTAAATTAAACCACATGTTAGTCCCAAAATGACCTAGTTTATGGTAAACCCTAATTCTCTCGGATTGCAAAAAACAAGGCCCTGATGTTGGAAGGTAAAACACTGTCAATGGGTATATTATGGCACTGTGTTATTATAGCCCTGTGCAGGAAGGATTTTAAACCCCTAAATATTACGGATTCCACCATATAATACTTTTGTTCTCATTTCAGTTGGCAATGCCAAATTGAACGGAGAAAATCCTGAGAATGCTGCTGAAGTATTACAGTGGATCAACTTTGGAGATAATGAGATTTTACCAAATGCCTGTACGTGGGTCTTCCCTTGTCTCGGATTAACACAATTCAACAAACAGGTTTGTTTCTAATTTCTGATGGGTTTGATATAGAAGAAAGAATTGTTTGGCTGGATATGTATCATTTGTGGTCATCTGTATATTGATTCTGTATATTTTCAAATGAATTTTGGCATTGGATCATCTAAGAAATATCTGAAAGCTCAATTTTATGTAACAATGAATGTTGCAATTTTTTTTCAGCAGCTGTATTGAGGTTACAAAAATTGTATATCTTTTGATACAAATGAAAAGGAGACAATCAAAAGTATTAAAAATATCTACAGTGGACCGACCTCTCACTCCAGCACTCTGTGAAATCTGACATCATTTTCATGTTCTGATTTATTTCCTTATTACTTTAGCCAAAAAATGTCTGGCTAATCCGGACCCTTTATATTCCGAATTAGGACATCAATCTATAATCCCTGTTTTAAATTAGGATATGCTTTGACTGTTGTGTTTTTTGATGGCCATATTCAGCATATATTCTGATGTTTATTATGTTACAGGAGACAGAGAAAGCCAAACAACATATTAAGAAGGCTTTAGGTGTATTAAATGACAGACTTTTAACAAGGACATATTTAGTTGGTGATAGAATATCACAAGCTGATATCAGCGTAGCTTGTAATCTACTCATGCTCTATCAATATGTAAGTTACCCTTGGTATAAATCATAGATTATATTAATACACCCCATCAGTTCAACCGATGGGGGTCCGCATCTATCTCACCATTTCATACATTTTAGTAGTACACATCATCAATGCAACAGGTCCTCCGGTTTCCTCCAACTGCTAAAGACCCCTACGCACAAGCCAATTATTGAAAAAGAATTAAACCATATGTTAGTTGCGAAATTACCTAGTTTGAGTCAAGTGGACGTTAAACCCCATTTCTTTCTCTCTCCATTCCATTATTAAACCCAGAAAGTAGTGCTTGTTTAAAGAACCCATGGCTTTTGGAATTTTATAGAAATGAATGTCTTGATACTTGACAGGTTTTGGAGCCAGCTTTTAGAAATGACTTCCAGAATGTTAACCGGTGGTTTAAAACCCTCATCAATCAGAAAGAATTTAAATCGGTTATTGGAACTATTAATTTATGTGATAAAATGGCTCAATTTGATGGTAAGATATCAGTACAATTAACATTTGAAACTTTCCTAGGATTTACAGCCAGGTTTTCCCCTTTGTCAGTGGTGCAAGAAAAAGATGAAGAAGTGTCTGATGTCTTATCATTGAAGTACATTTAAGGAGTTAAATCTGCCTATTGTAGGTCTTTCTTTAGGCCTTAAATGTTATAAAAGCATTATTAATTAGACATTTATTAACAAAACAAAGGCCATAATTAACTCTTGATGCCATTTAATGATTTAATTTAATGGAGAGATCTTGAGAATACCTTGACAGTTGAAATTTGATGAGATGTCACTGCTTGGCAAAATTTTGCATGCTGCGTGACATATTCCCAGTCATAATTAGCCTGGTGTGTTGGCGGTGAGAAAGGGCCTTAGGGTTTTCCTACATGATTTCCAATTGTTAGCAGCGTAGGACCTTCCTTGGTCATATTCAAGGTTTACGTAACAGATTTGTTATTCAGCTTACGTTATATATACCACGTATCCTCTTCAAAAGGCACGTTTGTAATAATTTACATATTGTGTAAGTTAGGGAGGTAAATAAATTATCATATAAAGATATGCTAACTCAACCTGTTAATATAATGGGTTAGCTAGTATCTTTTTGATTACACATGTCTTCTTGCACTGTAACCCTGGTATCATTTACTTGTGTATCTAGCGCTAATTTCTTTCACATCCGGTTAATTTCAAATCTTGGTTTAAAAATTCGAAAATATCTTTTAAAATAACCTAATACCCAAAATCCTTTAATTTCTACTTGTGTTAAGGTTAAAACTGACCAGTGGATCAGGTTGGCTAAGTGGATAAGACGCTGGCTCATTAGGCTGGAGGTCAGGTCCCTGCATTGGCAGAGAAAGTTCATGCAGATTTTCCGGCGTGGTTCCCCCATGTCAGTGATGCAGGATGGGGGGCTAACAAGGATGGGACAAAAAACCTGAGGTCCTGTGTACACATTGGCGTGTACGGAAAAGATCCCTGCCACTGTGTAGTCTTTCATGTGTTGATATTAAAATTGTCTTTCTTGAGTCTCTTATTAAATGACTGTTCATAATTTGGTCAAAATATTGAGTCGTTTGGATGTGAATTAATGAATGTTTATTAATGAAATGAATTTGTACAAATGTTATTCCTAAAATGGCCCAGTTTTTGTCAAGTGGAAGTAAACTCTCCTTTAATGTTTAAAATCAATTGTTTATATTCCACGTTTATATTGACTTTAGCCAAGAAATACGCCGAAATTCATGGTGGTGGTAAAACTAAAGAAAAGAAAGCACCTGCACCAAAAGCAGAAAAGGTTCGTAAAGTACTTCATATTTTCACAGCTGGCTCGCAAGCCTGGAGGTCCCATGTTCGATCAGTGCATTGGCAGAGGAAGTTCCTATGTGATTCCCCCTTGTGAGTGATGCGGGACAGGGTGGAACTGACAAGTAGGCCTACAGCTGTCTAGTCGTTTAGATGGGACAAAAAAATAACGACTTCCTGTGAACACATTGGCATGCATGTAAAAGATTCCTTGAAAGTTGGAATTGGATAAAAGAGTAGGCAGTAGTGCTGCTTTCCAGGCAAAATATTTCACATATAGCACACTGTATTGTGTATGCCCGTCTTCATTAGCCCAGTTCGGAGCAGAACAGTAGGATGTTCTACTACTTTTCAAGTCGGGATTCCATCGGAACGATTTCAATCTTGTTGCTTTCAATTTGCCATCAGTTTATGTAAATGATCAAACACATGAACTTTAGATCCTAAGGTCTGTCATCGACCCAAGTGGTGTTTCGTTTCCCAGTCTGTATGTGACAAGGAGTAAGGTCGTTGCTCTTTGTTTCTTTTCTGACCTATGATCTCCACCAATTGCTAACAAGACACCTATGCCCAGTCAAATTTTTGAATTAAGATTGTAAATGTTAGTCTCAAAATTACCTAGTGTGTGTAAAGTAATCTTGAATATATCTCTCGTGCTTAGAAACCTAATTCATTGTCGTAAATTATTGTCTTTAGTTTTACATGGATATGTCATCATTATTCTTGCACCACGTTCAGGAAATCATTTAGCTCATTAATTTCCATAACATTACATCATACAAAATAAATCTTCAATAAAACCATCAGTTGTGTTCAAATTATTTCATGCTATACTATTCATTCTACGCTAACAGAAGTAAAATGTCTTTACAGAAAGCCGAACCAGAACCAGCGGCCGACGAAGAAATGCCAGCCCTTCCTAAAGAAAAGAAAGATCCATTTGGTGAATTCCCTAAAGGGTAAAACTACATATGATTTTCTTTTGTATCTTTTTCAATTATATATATTTATATTATTCTTTGCCTTTTCAGTAAGGGGGGTTGAGTGGCAGTAGTGTGCCTGTCCAACCTTGCGGGTTTTCTCAGAGACGTAGTTTCCTCCCACTGCTAAAGAACCCTATGCGCAAGCTAAATATTGAAATAAAGTTGAACCATGTATTGGTCCCGAAATGTTCTATTTTGTGTAGAGTGGACTCTCTTCCCCCCCCCCCCCTTTCCAACCTTATTAGAGGGCGTGACCAAGGATAGCTGTCAAGTTGTTAAAATCTACGTAAAAGCCGCGTGTCCACATTCATGTGCAAGTAAAATAACCCTTGACATTGGAATTCAATAAAGTAGTCCGTAGCACTGCTGTCAAGTTTAATTTACCTCATAGCACACAGTATGGGTGTATGCCTTTCAGTAGTCTACTCTGTTCAGAAAAGTTGTAATTTTCATTTAACTTTACTTAAAGTTACCATTTTAGTTGATTGCCTGACAAGGACAACTGTCTAGTCATTCGGATGGTACAAAAAAACAAAGTCCCGTGTACACATTGTCGTGCACGTAAAAGATCCCCTGGCAGCTGGAATTTAGTATAAGAGTTGGCAGTGGCGCCGCTGCCCGGGCAAAATTTCCCTCATATAGCACACTGTATGGGGTATGCCCGTCTTCATTAGCCCAGGTTAGGAGAACAGTAGGACGTTAAACACCATTTCATTCCATTTAGTTGTTTGGATTAATTACTAAACACAAAATTTTATACAACCAGATTTTTTTGTTTTTTTTTTAGAGAGTTCAACTATGATGAATTCAAACGAGTTTATTCCAACGAAGATACAGTAGCTAAAGCTATACCTTATTTCTGGGAACATTTCGATAAAAATACCCAATCTATCTGGTCTTGTGAATATATTGAAGATCTTTCTACTAACATGTCTTTTATGACCTCAAACTTGGTCGGTGGTAAGTAATAATATTCGTTTGTGGACATCAGGATTTTACGGTCTTACCCACTTAGCCATGAACCGGGAACCTTGACCTATGTAATGGCGATTTGTCATTGGTAATTGTGGACTACAAGGGTCATTTATTTCTTGGTATGAAGGTGGAGATGATGTTTTTCACGTTAGACTTCTGAATCTATTTGAAGAATAATTTCAACTGATCCACTTAGAACAGAAAATTTTGATTCTCTAAACGTCAATTGAAGAATCCCTTGCTAGCTATGATAGGAGGATCACATGGCTAAGTAGGTAAGATGCTGACTCGCTAGCCTGGAGGTAGGGTGTTCGATCCTTGCATTGGCGGAGAAAGTTCATCCAGATTTTCCAGCGTGGTTTCCCCTTGTCAGTGATGCAGGACAGAGGGTCTGACAAGGCAGCTAAAGACCCCAACGTGCAAGCGAACTATTGAAATATACGTTAAAAACCATATGTTAGTCCAGAAATGACCTAGTTTCCCCCCTTGTCAGTGATGCAGGACGGCTAAAGACCCCTACGTGCAAGGGATTATTGAGAAGTTCATCCAGATTTTCCAGCGTGGTTTCCCCTTGTCAGTGATGCAGGATGGAGGGCCTGACAAGGACAACTAAAGACCCCTACGCACATGCGAATCATTGAAATAAACGTTAAAAACCATGTTAGTCGCGAAATGACCTAGACTGTGTCGAGTGGACGTTGTTAAACCCCATTTCTCCCTCTCTATTTTTGTATGAAGGTTGTATTTGGAGATGATGTTTTTCACGTTAGACTTCTGATTCATTTCATGAAGATGACTTTTTACTGATCCACTTGAATAACAACACAAATCTCCCGTAATCTGGAAAAACCTAGCAAGTCAAATTTTGGTGAAAATTGAGTTAAGACCCATATTTGGACTTAGTACACATGAATATAATAAGTTTTTTTCTCCTTCACTGAAAAGGCTTCTAATCATCTTCATCTAAAAAGACAAAATAAAATTGGTTTTATATTCAGTAGCTTAATTCTGAAACAACAGTTTTCCTTTGTTGTCTCAAATCTACATTCAACAGTGTTACTAGGTTTTTCCAGATTACAGGAGAAATGGCCATGGCAAGGAGAATGTTTCCCTGTTGTATGGGTTTTGTAATTTGTATTAGTAAACGGCACCCTGCGCTGTAAGGAGTGGTGCATTTTGTATGTGGCTAGGGATACGTCACTAGTTCCATGGGCGGAAGTAAGCAGATTACAGGACAGGGCCAGTGTTTTGAAATGTTCATTGTAACTTCTTAAACTTGATTAAACCGTTGCCACAGTTATGCCGTTGATAAGGAGTTTTAATTATCCCCAACCCGAGCGAACTGTATTGCTGTATACCCGTCTTTGACTTGGGATTTTCTGATTAAAGCCCTTTTCCAAATGGCTTAATCCAAGCTAGTTGAAGAAATGATATAATAAGAACAGTTGATAATCCCCCAGTATGGTTCAACCACATCTAGACGGATGTTTCCTAAGTGTCTATGGGGGTTGGGATGGTCTAGTGGTCTAGAGTGCCACGCTTCGATCTCTAGCTGGCCGGTCACCTCTGCCTTGCGGCTGTGGTTTCGATCCCTGGTGTGAGCGTATGTGACATGGAGATAGGGGTGCCTTCTCAACCTCGTGGGTTTCCTCAGGGCACTCTGGTTTCCTCTCACTGCTAAAGACCCCTACGTGCAAGCGAGTTATTGAAATAAAATTAAAACCATATGTTAGTCCCGAAATGACCTAGTTTGCGTAGAGTGGATGTTAAACCCCATGTCTTTTTTGATATCAAAAAAGATGAGTTGGAGATTTTATTTATCACCCAATCCTTTCTTACATGCATATATGTTGTAGGGTGATTTTAATATTGGCACATTAAATTAGTTGCTAGAAATTTAAGTTGTTGGGGTGGGCTGGTAGTTTAATTCATGCGCATTAGATCAGAAGGTCTGCCATAGATTCAACTGGCACGGTTTTGCTTCCCCGCTAGTACGTGACAAGGAATAAAATCAACCGTCTAACATCATCGTTTTTCTCTGGGTCCTCCAATTTCTTTCCAGTGCAAGCAAATTATCGAAATAAAATTGAACAATGACCTAGTTTGTGTCCAGTGGAGGTTAAATCTCATTTCTCTCTGTTTATATACGATGTTGAATCTTTCTAGCTATAGTTGTCCAAGTAGATTCCCTTCTCTAATCTGGCTGTTATGCGCTCTGTCCTGCTGGTTTCCCTCACTATGGGAAAGTTGGAAGTAAAATTTGGGAATTTTGCACCAAAGTGATGTATCTTGTGGAAATGATGGTTAAAATATGTTTTTACTTCTGAATTATTATTGAAGAATTGCAAACTGATCCACGTTTTCCTTTTCTCACAAGTTGGAGAATGACTAGAGAGAATTCTAATATTACATTAAATGCAAATAGTGTGTGATTACTCAGTTATCAACCCGCACTTAATGAAAATTTGAAACAAGGTCTGTCATTGAATGAACTGGGGTGGTTTCGATTCTCCACTTGGGCATTACGAGGCGCAGGGTCATTTGTTTAATCTCGTGGGGTTTCTCCTGGTCTTCTGGTTTCCTCCCATTGCTAACGACTCCTTCGTGCAAGCGAATTATTGAAATGAAATTGAACAATATGTTAGTCCCAAAACAATCTAATTTGTGTTGAGTGGACATTAAACCCCATTTCTCTCTCTGTATTTAATAAAAGTTATGCTTATTACTGAGCGCCAATATTTGGACTAGGTTTCTCTAGTCATTATTATTAATAATTAGCAGTAATTATATTCTGACCTGTGTATTTCAGTTCAATTACTAAATGCCATTAAAACAACTTTTTTGTGGAAATGATGTTTAAAATATGTTTTTACTTCTGAAAAATTTATGAAGAATAATTTGCTGATCCACAAATAATCATTTATTGTCCCCTGCCTTTCGAAGAAAGTTGGGGGACTATTAAAATGGGTTCGTCCGTCCGTCTGTGTCTGTCTGTCTGTCCGTTTGTCCGTCACACTTTTTGGGACACAATAACTCTCTTCCTAATTGAGCTAGAATGTTCAAACTTGGTGTATGTGTTTATTAGGTCAATGCCTTGATGGAGTTCGAAGATGAGCATTTTCCGCTTAGGCTAAGCAGAGATAAGCAATTTGATTGGTTGATGCTTTGGGACACGATAACTTTAGTTCTAATTAAGCGAGAGTGATGAAACTTGATGTATAGTTTCATTACAGTAATACCTTGACTAAGTTCGATAATGAGCATTTTCTGCTCAGGGTAAGCAGAGCAATTTGATTGGTCGAGACTTTGGAACAGAATAACTCTCCTTCTAATTGAGTTAAAATATTCAAACTTGGTGTATATGCTTATTAGGTCAATGCCTTGATGGAGATTTGAAGATGAGCATTTTCCGCTTAGGGTAAGCAGAGATAAGCAATTTGATTGGTTGATGCTTTGGGACACGATAACTTTAGTTCTAATTAAGTGAGAGTGATGAAACTTGGTGTATAGTTTCATTACAGTAATACCTTGACTAAGTTCGATAATGAGCATTTTCTGCTCAGGGTAAGCAGAGCGATACGCAATTTGATTGGTCGAGACTTTGGAACACAATAACTCTCCTTCTAATTGAGTTAAAATGTTCAAACTTGGTGTATATGCTTATTAGGTCAATGCCTTGATGGAGTTCGAAGATGAGCATTTTCCGCTTAGGGTAAGCAAAGATAAGCAATTTGATTGGTTGATGCTTTGGGACACGATAACTTTAGTTCTAATTAAGTGAGAGTGATGAAACTTGGTGTATAGTTTCATTACAGTAATACCTTGACTAAGTTCGATAATGAGCATTTTCTGCTCAGGGTAAGCAGAGAGATACGCAATTTGATTGGTCGAGACTTTGGAACACAATAACTCTCATTCTAATTGAGTTAAAATGTTCAAACTTGGTGTATATGCTTATTAGGTCAATGCCTTGATGGAGTTCGAAGATGAGCATTTTCCGCTTAGGGTAAGCAGAGATAAGCAATTTGATTGGTTGATGCTTTGGGACACGATAACTTTAGTTCTAATTAAGTGAGAGTAATGAATCTTGGTGTATAGTTTCATTACAGAAATACCTTGACTAAGTTCGAAAATGAGCATTTTCTGCTCAAGGTAAGCAGAGCGATACGCAATTTGATTGGTCGAGACTTTGGAACACAATAACTCTTCTTCTAATTGAGTTAAAATGTTCAAACTTGGTGTATATGCTTATAAGGTCAATGCCTTGATGGAGTTCGAAGATGAGCATTTTCCACTTAGGGTAAGCAGAGATAAGCAATTTGATTGGTTGATGCTTTGGGACACGATAACTTTAGTTCTAATTAAGTGAGAGTGATGAAACTTGGTGTATAGTTTCATTACAGTAATACCTTGACTAAGTTCGATAATGAGCATTTTCTGCTCAAGGTAAGCAGAGCGATACGCAATTTGATTGGTCGAGAGTAGTCGAGAATTTGGAACACAATAACTCTCCTTCTAATTGACTTAAAATGTTCAAACTTGGTGTATATGCTTATTAGGTCAATGCCTTGATGGAGTTCGAAGATGAGCATTTTCCGCTTAGGGTAAGCAGAGATAAGCAATTTGATTGGTTGATAATTTGGGACTTAGGTTCATCTTGATTGATGATTTTTATGCCAATACAATGACTGCATTCTCATTTAGTAATGGATTCGACAGTAACAGTGTATAGAAACTTGGACACGAGGGCCCTTTCCCTTGGCCAGAGGGGCCCTTTTGTCTGCCTTTAGGGTCCCCCTAACTAGGGTACATTTTCATTTTTCTCGTCGGTTTTAGCATTTTTCTTTATAAAACACTTTTGGGTGACACTTTGTGTACAGTTTGATTGCTCGATACGTTTGAAAAAAATAAATGTGCGATTAATTAATGTGTCTTCTATTTATTTTGGGATTTCGGCGGGGGACATCAGCCTCACTGTTGGCTTGTTTCATGATTTCATTTTGTTTCAAGTAATTTTATATTGATTGTCTTTTTTTAATTTCAATTTTAAGGTATGTTCCAGAGACTTGACAAAATGAGAAAAAATTCTTTTGGTAGTATGATGATCTTTGGTGAGAACAAGAAAAACCAAATTTCTGGCCTTTGGTTTTGGCGTGGCGATAAACTTGCCTTCGAGGTTAGTATATACTTTTATTATTTTTGAAATTGTAGAATTGTGTGAAATGAAATTCTCTGATATGGTAAGGGGGGTTGGATGGTCGAATGATAAAGCATGTTCATGCTGTATCATAAGGTCTGTCATTGAGTCAACTGGTGTGGTTTCGAATCCCCGGTTGTACCTGACAAGGAGTAGGGTCGTCTGTCCAACCTTGTTGGGTTATCTTTTGGTCCTCCAGTTTCCTCCCACTGCTAAAGACCCCTATGCGCAAGCAAATAAATGAAATTAAATTGAATCGTGTTAGTCCCAAAATACCTATTTTGTTTAGAGTTGACGTCCCCATTTCTCTGTCGCTATTATTGAAATGAAAATGAACCGTGATTGTCTTAAAATGACCGAGTTTGTGTCAAGTGGACGTTGCCCTTATTTCTCTCTGTCGCTATGGTAAGACTGGATGAAGGGATTAGAAAGCAGTAACATTGTTGCAGATGGTCCGAAAACCGAAGGTCCTGCGTAAAATTGCAGCATGTTATGGATTCAAGGGGGGCTAAGTGGGTAAGATGCTTGTACGCTAGTCTGGAGGTTGGGTGTTCCATTCCTGCATTGGCTGAGAAAATTCATCTAGATTGTCGGCACGTTTTCCTCTTTGTCAGTGATACAGGACGGAGAACCTGACAAGAACAGCTATCTAGTTCTCCGATGGGAGGGAAAATAGGTCCCATGTACACATTTACGTGTAGGTAAAAGATCACTTGACAGTTGGAATTAGTAATCCTGCTGTCCGGACAAAATTTCCCTCATAACACACTGTATGGCGTATGCCCGTCTTCATTAGCCCAGTTCGGAGCAGAAGAGTAGGACGTTAAACCCCATTTCATTTCATTTTGATTATTTATTTTCAGCTCTCTGAAGACTGGCAGATCGACTACGAATCTTACTCCTGGAAGAAACTAGATCCAGAAGCACCAGAAACAAAGAAATTAGTTACAGATTATTTCACACAGGAAGGAGATTTTGGTGGTAAAAAGGTCCACGAAGGAAAAATATTCAAATAAACCTGAGGCCTTTTAATTGACAATTTAAAAAATTAAAAAAATTAATTATACAAAAAAAAGTGTAAAAATATTTATGAAGTACTGGGGTCAGCAATAAAATGTGATGAAAGGAAATGAAATTGTTTTCATTAGTGTTTAATTTCTTCCTCCCCTTTTGAGAGAGATAAATGGGGTTTTAGGTCCACTCGGCACAAACTAGGTCATTTTGGGACTAACATATTGTAACTTTTAACTAAATGTTGTTTTAGGAAGTCTTAGAGTAAAAGTTATGAAAACTCTAAGAATTTTTATAAATACGGCCCCAGGTGTTGTCATGGTTTCCTCTTAATGGAGCAGAACAGAGGATTTGACTATGAAAAGCGTCCGAGCTTAAATTTCTGGTTGCTTTGAACAGTTGGGAGTGGGCTTGTTAGTACAGCCTCTGGTTGCTAGGATACAGTTGGCATATTAGTACTGCCTCTGGTTGCTAGGAAATGGTTGGGGGTGGGTGGGAAAATAAAATATATAGATGAGTAAATTTCCCAGGAAAGATCCCTTCCACCCCCATCACAAACGAAACATTGTGCATTTTTTGCCCCCCCCCCCCCCAACCCCCACAACTGGGATCTTCAATAGAAGGCTTGATCATGCTTTAACCCGGCACTAATTTTACAGGCTATTGATCATTGCCAATACTGAGTCTCGCATGTTCCAGCTAACCTGACAATCTGTGATAATGAAGTACCAAAGTTCAAGGTTTGTTAATGTCAAAGGTCGCCACGTTTGATTTGAATATGTTTTGTCACAGCCTCTGATTGAATGCTTCTCTTCACACGTCTGCTGTAAAGGGAGATAACTAAATGTAGCTATAAGTTCCAAAGCAGTGCAGCAACGTCTAGATGTTGTAAAGCTCGTGGTCAGTACTTCAGGAATATATAATAAAAAACTTCTTATAATTGGTTAAAATTTTATTGAGCGAGTAAAATAAAATACTGGTCGCAAGTTTAACAGGTCAGTTAAAATGTTTTTTTTTAAAACCACTGAATAAAGTGTAATTAGTTTTATGAAAATGATGATGTATTAATTGTTGAAATGATCAAATGAATTTCTATTCAACAGAAATAAGATAAAATATTGGGACCTTATTCACAAAAGATTCAGTAATGCGGCCATTTCACTGGATAAGGGCTAAAATTGGTACTTGGATTTTAACCCTTAACCAATGTACATGTAGCAGCTTTCGTGGATAAGTTCCCATGTCGTTGACGGATCATTAAAGTTTTTTTTTAAAGATATATGGCCAGGGCATTTTGATTTTCTGTTCATCAGGGTTTTGCTGAATATTTAGCCACTTGAATTAATGAACAATGTTTGCATCAAAAATTTCATCAAGTTTATAATCAGTGTAAATATTTTTTAAGACATGATCAAATGAATTCCAAATCAAAAAGACCACAGAAAATGAAATTTTAGTTCCTCAGACAGCTTGTTAAATATTAGTAAAATTTAAATAAGTGATTCCAAAAGAACAAAAAATTGAATTGGGCTGTGGTCTTCAACCGATTGTATATCAAAACATAGTACATGCAATTCCCATTTGAACAATTACATCTGAATTACAATTACATCCCTAATTAAAGTACATGTAATCCCTAATTGAAATAAATGTAATCCCTATTTGAACCATTACATCTGAAAATAAATGTAATAACCCTTTTTGAATAATTACATCTGAAAAATCATGTAATCCCTATATGAACAATTACATCTGAAAGTACATGTAATCCATATCAACATAATTACATATGAAAGTACATGTAGTCCATATTTGAATAATTACAAGAAATAATCAAGCGTCAATATTCAAAATAATACTATTATGGAATTATCATTTATTATATCATTCATAAATGGAAGATTTATGCTTATGTTACAAAATAAATCACAGAATAAATCAATGTTCAAACCACAAAATAGCAAATGACTCATTAAGACTCTATTAGTAACTCTGCATTGACATCTGTAGGTTCACAGAGTATGCAAGAGCGTGCTCCAACCAAAATTTTCTAAATTCCCGTCATTTCTAGGTGCTTTTTGTCCCAATCAAAAGCTGTGATTAGCATGAGTTGAATATTTTAATGACCTTATTTGGCTTTCTCTCTGTGATATATTTGGGAATTGGTGCGATAGTTTGGTCAATACAGTCTGCATAAACCAGGAGGAAAACTGGTCGAAAAGTGTGAAACTATTTAAGGACAATTTTCATTGTTACCTACAAAACCGATAACATTTTCCCTTTATTTTCTGCTTTTCGGGGGACTAAAGAAAGACACAAACGAGAAGATGAATGCCAGCATATGCAAGTTGTTGGAATGGCTAATTAATGAATGGTAAAAACATGGTCTACATGATACTACTCTAAGGTCAAATAAAAAGAATATTTTGGTTCTCGGATACTTCAGCAGCACTTATAAAAAGCTCATGACCTGTTTTTGTAAATGATACTTGATAATGATCAATTAAACGATGTGATGAGATAAATGTATTGCATTCTCAGTTGGTCTAGCTTGGTACATGGTGAAAATCTTTCTCCTATCACTATTTGATAATTTACCGAGTCATCAAATCTTCTGAATTGCTTTTAGTTTAGAAGTTAACTACACGTATATTATTATTCTTGTTTCAACAGCAACTCTAGCTAAATCTTAAACAAGCCTTAATTCGAAAGTAAGGTTTATATTTCCATCTCAATCTCATAAACAAATGCGCGACATTCATTATTTCTTCATTTATCTTATTGTATGTAAAGCTTCGAACAATCAAATGTTTTACCCTCAGATTAGCCTAAATACAAAATACTGATTAGAATTTAGTGCTTTACCCAACATTAAAATCTATATTTAGACGAATAAAAGGATATTAAAAAAAATATTTAGACTGATAATGTGATATCAAATCTATATTTAGATTGATAATGTGATATTAAAATGTATATTTAGATTGATAAGTGATATTAAAATCTATATTTAAACTGATAAAGTGATATTAAAATCTATACTTAGATTGATAAAGTGATATTAAAATCTATATTTAGATTGATAAAGTGATATTAAAATCTATATTTAGATTAATAAAGTGATATTAAATGTATATTTAGTTTGATTATATAATATGACATCTATATTTAGACTAGATATATAATATAAAATATTGAAAATTTGTGGTTCTTCAATTAAAATATAATACTAAGTTAGTGGATACATTTAATTATATTTAAGGCAGAGCAAGAAATGAATACAAACATAAAATGTTTCAACGGCATTTAGTAATTGAACTGGAATACACAAGTCACAATTCTATGGAATACAATTCCTGACAATCTGATCAAAAGACAGATCTGTATTTCTTTTTATACGTTTGATGGCCTCAATTACATGAAGATCTGACCAGTTGTGGGGTCAGCCTAACAGCCTTGACCCTATGATGTCAGCCATTTGATTAAACAATAGCAGTTTTATGTTTCTAGGACATGTAGGATACCCAAAGTTCCATGCATCGTGTGCCAAGAACTTGCTGTAACAGACCGTTTCATTGATTAATCCATCAAATCAACCAGAACTTGGGTTAAATAACAACTCTTCCAGATCCTTGTGTAGTAAAGAGAAGTAAAACAAAATTTTAAACTATAAAAGACGAAACAAAATAGGATTATTTATGACTGAGCAACGTTTAGACTAACACAGAATACTAGTCGAAACATCACTCTGTAATAAACAGTAATTGTATTCCATAGAATTTAGTCCTTTGAATAACAGAAATAAGATATAGTTTTAACATCAGAGGAAACTGTCATAATATTATTAATGAAAATGAATGCAATAGGATAAGGTGAACCTGACTGGAAACAACATGACACAAATCAATTGTTTTTCAATCCTAGCAGAGTTAACCAAATTTTCCATGTATGTGTATTCGTCAGCGTAAACGTTAGCCTAACGCAAATGTTATGGGATTGTTTCCATGTAACCTGCGAAAACGTGCACGGAAATGTCATGGAAACGTGTACATGGAAAAATGGCCTTACGGATGTTTGATTCAAAAAATCCACACCCCAGAAAAAAGACATGGACAGTTAAAGGCCCAAATTTGTGTAGAACTTTGATTGTAAATTCCCCCAAAAATTTTTGTTAAAATTTAGGGACCCTGTGCAACCTATAAGGCCCTCATGCCTAAATATAGTTAAGTACTACTGAAGAGTGAAATTAATATTGTCATGGTTACTTAAAATAAATGTTAAAATATTGTAGGCCACACAAAAAAAAAATTCAATCTCTCAGACAATCCTGAGTCAATTAAAAAAATAAAAACAGTCTCATTTACGTACTGCACATAAATATTTCAGCGTGGTAACAGGTAGTAGGCTCATTTATCAAGTATTTCTAGCAGGCTGGATAATCACATATTCCAATAAACCACACGTTTAGATAAAAGTCGAGTCTTATGTTTATGAGATGTCATTTAGCTCAAAATAAAAAGCACAAAAAAAAACTCCCTCCCGCATCTATTTTTAGATAAGGATTGTCTTTAAACAAGAATATCTTTTTTGTATGGCCGTATGCATGAAAGACGATGTTAGTACAATGTTTATATCTAGAGCTGTAGGACGAGACCAGCCGATGATATGTTGTCTCCGCCTCCGGCCGTCTGCAAAACATTCGTACAAACTAAGACGGGAGCGACACAAATCTGGTAGTCGTCCTCATCCCAACAAGATACAGGACGGTTTTCAAGGAAATTAATTTTATCTGTGGAATCGGAAACACTTCTGGCAAATGAATCGTCCATAATAAGTTTAGACTTTAGAACGTCTATATAGCTGGAACCGCAGACATGTCGATGAGCCGTTAGTGAAGCTTTAGCGGCTGCCGACATTGTATTTTTCCATGATGAAGATTTCGTGGTTAATATGGCCTGATAGGCTAACGTGTGGACGTGAAGACGCGTTAGTTTTCTACCTGTACGATGACTTTTACGCATTGTGTTATAAACTAAGCGCATTTGGTCGAGAACTGTCGCTACTCTGGGATAGCTTTCAGAAACTAGGGTTATCCTCCCATGTGTTAACAAGCCAACCAAGTTAGGTAACTCTTGTTCATTCATACCCAAAGAATCGGAATGAGTCATTACTGTTGTGTAAATTTCTTTTAATAAAGCTGAATCGGTGAAGGACGCCATCTCGAAATGAATTTTGGTCGAGGGTGAAACTTGAGCAAGTAAATTCTGTAATTTGTGTAACCTTTCTAATCTTTGACCTGAAAACAAAAACAATGACTTTAATGAAACAAAAATGAATTTTAAAGATACATTATGTAAGATTTAGTTTAAGAGCTGACAGTTCTCGCTATAATAGTTCAAGATTAGATAATGAAAAGGGAATGTGTTGAAAATTTCAGTCAAATTTCTTCATTCCCAACTATCAATAACTAGGAGAATCTGAAAATGCTCTGTTACCATGGAGTCAGCTCTTCAAACTTGGAGGTGGCTAAGTGGGTAGATGCCTGGGTGTTGGGTGTTCGATCGCTGCATTGGTCGAGAAAATTCATAAAGATTTTCTTGCATCGTTCTTCCTAGTCAATGATGCAGGATGGATAGCCTGACAAGAACAGTTGCCAAGTGGTTCGGATTGTATGTGCATGTAAAACATCCCTTAACAATTGGAATTTGATATAGCTCACTGTCTTCATTCACCCTAGCCCAGTAGGACACTAAACCCGATTTCATTTCAATCTTGGAACATATAGATGACCCACTGAGTATGATGTTGATCGAATCACTTTTAATTTCAAGGGAGTGCTGCCATCCACTTGACAGCCCCTTTTATCAATTTAAGAGAGTGTTGCCATTCCCCCTCCCTGCCTCTTTTATCAATTTTAAGAGAGTGTTGCCATTCCCCCTTCCCTGCCCCTTTTATTAATTTTAAGAGAGCGTTGCCACTCCCCCTCCTCCTTGCCTCATATTAGTTTTAAGGGAGCCTTGCCATCCCCTCCCTATCTCTTGTATAATAAACTATTCACCTTTTTCAAATGGGAAATTATCCATCATTTGTAACCCTCCTATTACAACCAGTGATGGTTTAAATGTTTTTAATTCTTCTTGAAAGTCTTCCAATGATTGAAGATACGGATTACTGTTATCACTGTGTAGGATTAACCTGAAATAAAAACAAATTTCATAAAATATCAAACCTGCTAATTGCCATTTGTATTGGTATTTACCCCATAGACCATTAAGGTGTAAGGGCCACATCCATAAATTTTATTTCAACAATTCAGGGGTGCATTGGGGTCTTTAGCAGTGGGAGGAAACCCACGAGGTTGGACAGACGACCCTACTCCTCGTGACATATAAAGAAGGATTTGAAACCATGCCAGTTGACTCAATGACAGACCTTATGATACAGCGTGTACAATTTCTTACCATTCGGTCATCCAACCCCACTTTTTTTCAAATAAACAAGGCACATGATGTTGACAATAAAATTATTAAAATACATTAAATTTAGCAGGTATGTTATATGTGAGCTGCCACCACAAAAAAAGGCGGTTGGTCATTTTTATAAAAATAGAGCTGGTACCATATTTGAATAGTCCACCGCTAAGCTTTCCGAAAATGCAATTCTTTCCAAATTTGTCGGATCATCTGGAGTTGAGTTCATCTGATTCAAAGCGACAAGAGGGGCATACAGTTTATCCTTTTGTGCCTGTAGTACAAAATGAGATTGTGCGACAAGTGCCTGGTTTCGTGGAAACGGGTCACGTATAACATACCACAAATATTCATAGAAGAAAGAAGGAAATTGAACAGCAAGGGGGATAATTTTTCTGAGCTTCCTTTTGTTTCAGTTCAGTAATTTTAAATTTTTTGTTAACAAAGCGGATAAAAGCATATTAAAATACATTTAATTTAGCAGATATGTTATATTTAACACAACCATCCATCAGTAGGATAGTAAACTGTGTTATCAATCAAATATTTACATACTAAACACATAAAAAATACTTTAAAAACAATAAATATAAAATATGTATATTTTCAACAATAAATAATTTACCATGACAACATAAAATTTTGTGCTTAAATAAAAACGTTAAGATGTCTACTGATTATTCACTTCACCATTTTAAATTTCCAGTACTGTATTCATGGACGGTTTGGTTTTTTTTGTTCTGATTAAGCACTGTGTAATAATGTCAATAAAAGTGTAAATTTAATTAATTTCTGTATTTTAAAATTGCAAAACAATGAAATGGTGTTTTATAATATGTCAGCACCAAACGAACTATATTGTATAAAACTAAAGAAATAAATAATATCACAATAATTTATTTATATAAGAAAAAGACAAATATCACAGTCTAGTGAAAATGAAATCAAAAACATGTATGAACTTATTTTTCATATAAAAATATTCTAAATCTACAGAAGCGTCAGTTTGCCAAGTAAACTTGTACTATGACACCCTAAAAATGTGATGTTACATTATAAAATGTGATGTTACATCCCGAAATGTGATGTTACATCCCAAAATGTGGTGTTACATCCCGAAATGTGACGTTACATCCCAAAATGTGGTGTTACACCCTAAAATGTGATGTTAAATCCCGAAATGTGATGTTACATCCTAAAATGTGGTGTTACACCCTAAATTGTGATATTACATCCTAAAATGTGGTGTTACACCCTAAAACGTGATCTTGAATCCTAAATTGTGATCTTAATTGGATCCTAAATTGTGATCTTAATTGGATCCTACAATGTGATCTTAATTGGATCCTAAATTGTGATCTTAATTGGATCCTAAATTGTGATCTTGAATCCTAAATTGTGATCTTAATTGGATCCTAAAATGCGATCTTGGATCCTAAAATCATGGATCCTAAAATTTGATCTTACATCATAGAATGTTCCAGAAATGTGATCTTGAATCCTAAAATGCTAAAAGAATGTCTGAATTCTAAATCTGTATTTTGTTTTAAATTTGTGACTCAGGATTTCATGGTAAATAATGTTCTAATTGAATAAAATTCTGTATCGAAAAAAGTGAAAAACAAAAAACAGAATTCACGATACGTTGAAATAAATATATAAATTACCTGTTGGCCCTAGGTGAGACATATCTTCCCCATTTTTCACCTGTTTTATATTCCAGTATAATATGAACATCTTCATCTGATGATGTTGTTTTACCAGTCACTGAAATTATACAGGAGAATGGTCAGAAAATCTGGAAGTAAGGCACCTCTCAGAGACACAGTCAGACACACTTAAAGTTCCAATTTCATATTTTCTAAGAAAGTCAAAACATAATTATTTCTATGTCTTTTGCTCAAAAGATTGTCAACTCTATACGATCATAGGCAAAATTTTTTGGGCATTAGAAAGGCTGATACAGGCTGATTGAGGAAATAGTTACTCAATTACCTCCCTTGTTTTCCCATTCCTCTCCATGGACGGCCATCTTCAAACGTTTGAATTTGAAGTTGAAAATGATATTTTTGCCAATTTCTCAACTGGCAATAGTGAATTATAGGATTAATAGGATTATTCTTTAACAAGGTAGGACTGTTTATAGGTTCAATCTATTTTAGGGCTTTATTTTAATACATTTTAAAAATATAACTTAAAAAAATGCTATTGGAACTTTAAGGAGAGAGCTAGAGATGAAATGCGGTTGAAAGTCCTTTTTTTCAGCAGAACCCAGCTGATGAAGATCGGCATACGCTATGCAGTTTGCTATGATGGAACTTTTGTATGGATAGGTGCACTACGACCTAAGCTTACTTCAATATGAGAGAGACAAAGGTTTTTAACGGCCAGGACACAAACTAGGTCATTTCGGGACTAACATATGGCTCCCTTTTATTGAAACAATTTGCTTGCGCATAGGGTCTGTTGGGCTGTTTAATTTACAGCAGTTCAACAATATTTCGTTTGTGATGGACAATTGCAGCAAAATGTGTGATCAGGACTTAACATAAATATACTCTACTACCTTTTACATTTGGTGCTAAAGAACTAGCAAGGTTATTGGTCAATCGGGCACCTAACAGTACATCTAGTCCCTCTAGCGCCATCCTGTTGGCCATAACGGGAGCATTTCCACCGAGATTCCAACGTCGCCCTTGGATAATGTCGCTGATGTCCAGAATAGTTTGAAATAACGATGCATTACTGACATATCTCCTGAAAAAAATAAATTAAAATTCCGCTAGTTAAACATACGTTATGCAAGAGCTACATCTGCCAATTGTAGGTCTTTCTTTTGGCCTGAAATGTTATCTAATTAGACAATAATTAACTTATCCAGGCCCTAATCAACTCTTGATGTCACCGTTAGCCTGTGATATTTACTGGATTAGAATCCAATCTGCTGCTCATCGATAATTAAATCATAAAATGGATAATCAAGACTATGTTTTTATCGTACCGACTTTAGTAATGATGATCAAGGCTAGGCCCAAAATTCAATTTCTGAATTCTATGTTCAGGGTGGATCAGTTTGGCTGAAATTTTCAGCAAATTCTTTTTAAATTATCTATTTTTTAAATATTATTGTGAGAGCTGTCAGCTCTTTATCTTATCTCCCATAAGGCATATTTAAATTCGCTGTACTTGGTTATTTTAGGAGTTTTGAGTCATTTTGAAACTTAAACAGTTGAACGTTGATTTGGGAATCACGGTGGCTAAGTGGGCAAGGTGTGGTGTTAGACTCTGTCCTGCACCGCTGACAAGGGGAAACCACACTGGAAACTCCTTGAACAACCTCAAACAACCAGTAAAAAGGAAAAGGGGACCGGCTGATTCTTGAGCCAGCTCCAAACTCACAAAGTTGTCATGGTTCCCTCAAGAAGTGAAATGAAATTTAACGTCCAGCTTTTCTGGGATAATGAAAATGGCCATAATACGAAAGAAATTTCCCCGGAGTGCAGCACTACAGCCTACTTGTTTTTTTGTGCCATCCTACTGAATACACATTGCCAGGACTTCCATTCTGCACCATTGACACTATAAACCCCAGAATGCCTCCTTCGTCATTTCTGTCCAAACGTGCTAAAATAAATGCCTCGTCTGCAGTTTCAAAACAAGGTTTTTTTTAAATTGCTTTGTTTTTGGAACGAGGTATTTTGTTCAGAATGAGGCTTGGTAAAAATGCCTCGTTTACTAAACATGTTTTTTTTTCAAGATAGTTATTAGCGGTATTTGCTATCAGCAAATTTGTAAAAATCAAAATACGAAAATAAACCAGTCCAAACTATGATATTATAATCAGAGAAATAGACAAGACAAGAATACACGCCATACCATAAATTATTTTCGGATTATCAATACCCATCTGTCTTCATAATAAAACGTTTTAATTAAATTTTAATGTATGAGGTGTGATATTTATTTCCCATTTAATTGACAATTGGTATAAAGCTGTTTATATAACTTTGCTCCAATAATATTTTGTGCAATGTTATGGGGTTTCAATAATTAAGGTATATTATATGTCAGGTAAATTCTGATGAACTAAGGTTAGTCTAAATTGATTTTATAGAACTTCCATTTCGTTAAGTCATTGTCCATTGATAAACTGGTTTGTACTCGATTTGTAGGCCTAAGTAGTAAGTATTCAGGCTACTATTATTTATACTTACTCTGCTGCCGCTCCGTGTTGAAAAAAATAAGCAGCTAGTTTCGCAAGTTGCTCGGTGCTGTTGACGGAATCAAAATGTTCTGGCGTTTCGGGTGGCAACAGGTTCAACCCGTTTATCACCGATAACGCGTCGACAAAAATATCAGAACAACTGCCAAATCCCAGGGCAACTCGAGTTTTGGGTTGTGGAACTTTTCTTTCGGCTCTCAGCAATCCTGATAAAACGTGTCCTATACGATCATTTAAATTGTCGTTCGCCTGTTTTCTGTACAGATAAGCAGCCAATACAACCAACAGGGTGATCAAACTTCCGACCTTCACAGATATCGACATGTTTTCAGTTTTGTCGTGCTTGTGTCACACATCGATTACCAATCATGTCAACAAATTTAAGCGATAAGGAGAGTTACTTCCCTTATACTTCGAGTCCGGAAAAATACTGTAGTTGTTTCCCTTTGACAACAAAAAGAATGGACCGGCCAATGACGTCATTGGGATCTATATTATCGGCGATAAGTTTCAAAATTTTAATCTCTATAGTGCGGTCGTACCTGGTGAAACTGAATTTCTATTCGACTCCAGATATGCCCCACATTTTCAAGTAGCCTAGAATTTAGCGATGAAATAAACATGCACTTTGCCCATGTTTGAGTCTCGCAATGGCCAGTCAGTTCAAACGTATTTTGTGTAATTTTTTAATCGCAGAATTCTACTTGCAAATAGTGTTGAATCACTATAAATGTGTGCCAGCTGTGGCAAGAAATGATGATGCCCTTGGCAAATAAAGTAGTTTCAAGGTGAAAAATAATAGATACCCCGTAACTGAATCCAAAATAGCCGTAGGAGAGAGGTGGGGAAAAGCGGGAACAGTCAGTGGAAGTAGACGTTAAACTCCAGTAACGAACGAACAGTCAGTGGACATCGTCCGCTCAAAGACAGTTCCAAAAGGAACTAAGTTCAAACCAGCATCAAACGTTTCAAGTAAGGTTGCAATCTTTGTAATAATCCGCATGTTAAAAATAAAAACAAAACAACCAAAACCCCAAACCAACAAGGTATTGGAAGTGTAACGAAATGAAATGGGGTTTAACCTATTTTTCTTCTCCGACTGGGCTAATGAGGACGGGCATATGCCATACAGTGTGCTACGAGGGACATTTTCTCCGGACAGCGGCGCCACGACCTACTCCTATATCGAATTCCAACTGTCAAGGGATCTTTTGCATGCACGCCAATGTAAACGCGGGACCTCGGTTTATCGCCCGATCCCATTGAAGCTAATTTGTCGTGCCGGGTGCCAGTTTATAACCCGGTAGTGTACTCAGGGTTTTTCATTATACAAAACCATAAAGTATAAAACTTTAAGGCTCATAGGCGAACTTGGATCAAAGCAGTTGCGTGAGAACAGTATGTCGACACATAATAGTGATTAATTCATCATAATTCCAAGACATTGCGAGAAGGTTTAGAGTCTGTACACAGTCTATACATCAGTATCTGGTGTGTCCACCGCGAGTGTCAATAACAGCAGCGCAGCGTCTGTACTTGGAGTGGACCAAACGATTGATGAACGCCATTGGCACACTCCCAGGAAAGCCTGGCGTAATCCGTCGGCTGTGTTTGGTCTCGGTACGACGTTATTAAGTCTCCCCTGAATTTAAGTCCGAACTAAGTGCTGGCCAGTGCATACCGTTGACACTGTTCTGCTGAAGAAAGGCCCGAGTAACTCTGGCGGTTTGGGCACGGGCGTTGTGATGCTGGAAAACGTTGTTTCGATGACGTGCGAAATGTAGTATGAAGTGGCGCCTGAGCGCTGGATCGATGTAGTGTACTGTTGTGAGATGCTGCCTCCTCTCCATGGATCAAGACACCACAGGACCCACTCTCTGGTTCAGGCCGATTCCACCCCAAACCATTAGACTGGACCTCCCCATGACACATTTGTCAGAATAACACTGACCACGTCGACGCCACATTCTGACCTTGTCATCTGCAGCTGAAACGCAATAACGACTCTCATCTGTGAACAGAAGAGTTCTCCATTGCCTGTTTCACCAGTTTTGGTGTTGTTGGGCAAACTGTAGACGTTCACGTCGATGGCTAGGGATGAGGGTCGATCTACAGCAATGGATGTTCTCACTGGTGAGACGTCGGCGAACTGTATCGGTACTGATGGGTCTTCCGTGTGTTCCCGCTGCCTGACGTGCTGTCTCAGATGCCTGCGTGAAGGGATTCTGCACGTACTGTCGTACAACATGGCGGTCTGGTCGCCTTGTGGTAACCCTTGGTCTACCAGTTCGGGGACGATCATCCGTGGCGTTGGTGGTCCGAAAGCGTTGCTGAAGCCGTAGATGGTCCGAACATTGACCTAGAAGTGATTGGCAACGGTTTTGGCAGTGTGTCCATGGCGTCGAGTCTTCCAAGCGCCTGTTCCTCTGAGCTGTCGTGAGTTGTTAAGTGGCTGCTTTGCATCGTGTACCTGCCTTCATTATTCCTGATGGAGCTGCTGAAAAATGCGACGTAATGAAATGAAATGGAGTTTAACGTCCTACTGTTCTATTTCGAACTGGGCTAATGAAGACGGGCATACATGTGCTATGAAGAAAATTTTGCTCGTATACAGCAGCACTATTCTTATATCGAATTCCAACGGCCAAGGGATCTTTTACGTGCACTAGGGACCTCGGTTTTTCGTACCATCCGGACGACAAGACATTTGTCCTTGCCAGGCCCCCCTTCTGGAATCAATGACAGGGGGGGGGGGACCGTGCAGGAAAATCTGGATAAACCTTCTCAGCCAATGCAGGGATCGCACACTCGACCTCCAGGCTAGCAAGCCAGCGTCTTATCCACTTACCCACCTTGACCTCAAAAATGCGACTTAAAATAAATCACATTTTATTTATCCACCGAATAATAAAGATATTTTTTCCGAGAAAATATAATGTTTATTATTTCCCTACATAAAATTAATAAGCCTTTAAAATCAATGTGCTATTCTAGAATGAAAGAGTAATAGAATTAGAGGCCTATAGACTTTCAAAAGAAAAAAAAATCGAACAAAACCAGAACAGCTTGCAAATTATCAATAAAACCACGTCGTGTGAAATTTGAAATTTATTTGGTTTTGATGAAAGTTAGATTAGTTCGTATGTTCTGAAATTGTATAAAACACCAACGTTACACGAATATTGTTCGCTCTTGGGTGGGTGGTGTTGGGGGGAAGTGCGGTGGTTCAATGAATGCGAATCAGACCACACAGTCCTTAGTCAATTGGCTTTGTTTCGATTCCCCGCTTGTATGGGCGTGGATTTAAAAGGGTGTGGGGGTAATAAGTCTCTGCCCCCCCCCCCACCATGATTTTGATCACCAGGACATGTTTTCAGGTTTATATCCACTGAATCGGGACTTGAAAACAAGAATCGCCCTTCTTCAAACGACAGTTTTCGGCCAATTCTATTTTATTTATGTAATAAGCGTCCCTCGACAGTATACCACACGAAGTCGAAGCTCTTCTCCGTCTCACACTACGAAAATTAAATTAAACCAATATTCCCGGAATGATCTGGACTGTATCCAGTGGACGTTACACCCCATTTCGGGGAAAACATGTCCTTCATGGCACACTGCATTGTGCTTGTCCGTCTTCATTAGGCCAATCGGAATAGGACGTTAAACCTCATTTCATTTTATTTCAGTGTAACAAAAAATCAAAATATCCACGGTAGATAACCGTACGTAACTAACGTACGGAAATTAAATGGTAGCTGGCTTTTTATACGCACGTATACAGTGAATGGCCATTTTGCTCAGTAATCCCAGCCAGAATTTGGCTATTTTTCTAAAATTGCGTTAAAGTTTTAAATTTTTGTTTAGAACTGAAATAAATTAACTATTAGCCAATCCCCAACATTAACAGAATTGATTGTGTATATCTGAAATAGACACGACCGAAGCACAAAATAGTGCCAATATGCCGACGTCAAATCTAGAGTTGTAGATGTTATTTTTGTGAAAAGGCAATAAGACGTTATGGTCTGTCGTTCAGTTTCGGTAGATAATCTCCCATCATGTTGATATCGTCTGATATCGAGTACATAAGACTCACCCGCCCCCGAAAAAAACAATCGTGTACGGTACCAAAATGCGTTTTAGCGCCATTTGTAACAAGGGAATCGGAGAACGAGGCTAGACATATTCTTATCTGGAGAGCCTGAACTTTAGCGCCATTTGTAACAAGGGAATCGGAGAACGAAGCTAGACATATTCCACGTGTCATGTCAAACGGTGACGCTATATTCTTATATGGAGAGCATGCGCAATGAATACTACGATGTAGACTGGAATAACTAGACCCTAAAGATTGTCATTCGATTGAGACTTCTGGAGTGTTTCGCCGAACATAATTGATTTGAAATACGGAAACGATTGAATGTGAATCGGTTTTTATACACCTGTATTATATGCGTTCCGACCTGTCCCAAATATTAGCGCCATAAGGCCTATACATACAGGAAAGCAGCATCAGCAGGGACGGGCTGACAAAGCGTGTGGGGCGTTTTAGTTTGGGCGCAACTTTAGTCATTTTTGAGGAATTCGTCAAATTTGTGTATAAGCCAGAAATACCAGGATATAGGCCTACCTCAGAAAACAATTTCAGTCAGTTTTCGGCGTCCGATACGTCCATTCACAAGAGGAAGTGATCGATTCCAAAACTCCATTTTTTAAATGGAGTAAAACCATGTAATATATGTATATACATATAAGACGTGGACTATTCAATATATTGACAATAAGTAACACTATACCTATATGTGTTGATCCAAATACTATAATAAATCTAACCAATAACCAGCTGTCATATTTTACACGACTTTCTGTCCCACTTAATTATCCAGAAAGGCAACGGTTACCAAATAAGGGTGATCGTTCTGCTGTGACGTGAAACAGAGGTGTCGTGTAAATCGTTAACGGCGTATTACAAATTATCAATCTGTTTCACACAAAGTTACGAAAGTCTTCTAATATCTCTGTAAAAGACGACTGCCATCAACACGTACAATCACATCACGCGGCGTCAATCAATGGAGCGTGCATTGTTTACATAACACGTAACTGCTTCGGTAAGAATGAGGCCTTTTACTCATTTTAATACCCATTTACCCTAAATTGGAAATATTTTTTAACTACAAATACTCCAAAAGTCTTCATTTATTTCCCTAAATAGAATTTAATTCTAGAATTTGTTTTAAAATTTAATTTGTCGAAGGAAAAAAGTTAATATTGGGGACTGGTCTAATGAAGACGGACATTCGCCATAAAGTGTCCTATGAGGGACATTTTTCCCGGACAGTGGCACTCCGGTCTACTCATATCGAATTCCAACTGTCAAGGGATCTTTTACGTGCACGCCAATGTGTACACGGGACCTCGGTTTTTCGTCCCTTCCGAACGACTAGACAGCTGTCCTTGTCAAAACCTTCGCTCAGCATCATTGGCAAGGGGAAATCACGCCGGAAAATCTGGATGATGCGGAGATCGAACAGCCGACCTCCGTGCCCCCCCCCCCACAAGCCTAATAAAATAAAACAACCAGTGTATGATATCCCCCTCACAATCTTGTTTTGATCACCGATATTTTTCTACATAAACAACAACAACATATTGATTACTAGGTGTAATAAATCTGTTATGATTCAAATTGTAAATATTATTCATAAATATATATTCTAAATATACTAGCAGGATACAGGGTCGTATGTAGAATTTTAAAAGTCGGGTTGCAGCATAGTGGTGGGGCGCCAATACATTATAACGGGCCCGTAGCCAGCACATAGAATTGTTTTTTTGGGGGGGGGGAGGGGCTACTGGAGGGGCTGACGATTTGGTCGGCGAAATCATTATTTTTGGCGAAATAATTGCGGGGGGGGGGGGAGCAAATTTGATTTTTTCGGGGGGCTTAGCCATAGCCCCTTCCCCCCGCCCGTGGCTACGGGCCCGCATTAAAATGCCCAAGTTACTGAATGCGGGGCAAGTAATTCCGCCGTAGGGGCGTCATTTCACGGGGCGCCTTATTTTTCTGGGGGTGCAATGTACCCCCTGCATCCCCGCTACGGCCGTGTCATGATATTGAAAGGGATCGACTTTTCAGTTACTAAAATACAGAATGTTGCAGCCACCAGCCTGTCAAATATACAAGATAAATCTAATTTCAAGATTAAATGAATGGATATGACATTCCGATGTATTTGAATATTACTAATGTTTTTTTTTATTAATATTTATTGATCCCAGACAGAGTGCAACAAGTTTACATTCGCTGTAAATTTTGTTAGAACAGATTTATGAACTATTTGATTGTCTTTCTATTATGTAAAATAATAATGATAGTAAAAAAAAGATAATTAAGGTTTTAACCATTATATGAAAATGAATACAACTAATTTTTTAGAAATGTTAAATATCCTTTAAATAAAAGGAATTACAAAGAAAGAGAGAGAGAAATGGGGTGTAACGTCCACTCGACACAAACTAGGTCATTTTGAGACTAACATATGGTTTCATTTTATTTCAATAATTCGCTTGCGCGTAGGGGTCTTTAGCAGCGGAGGAAACCGGAGTGCCCGGAGGAAACCCACGAGGCTGAGAAGGCGCCCCTATCTCCATGCCACATACGCTCACACCAGGGCTCGAAACCACAGCCGCAAGCCAGAGGTGACCGGTCAGCTAGAGGTCGAAGCGCGGCACTCTAGACCACTAGACCATCCCCCCCCCCCCCCGAATTACAAAGAAAGAGGCAAACCAACCTCTTAGCACAAAAGGCGGGGGGTGTGGGGGTGGATGGCCGTTTGATTAGCACGTGCGTGCTGTATCATAAAGCCTGTCATTGAGTCAACTGGTGTGGTTTCGAATCCACGGTTGTTCGTGACAAGGAGTAGGGTTGTCTGTCTAACCTCGTGGGTTTTCTCCAGGTCCCCCGGTTTCCTCCCACTGCTAAAGACCCATACGCGCAAGCAAATTATTGAAATAAAATTAAACCATATGTTAGTCCCGAAATGACCTAATTTGTGTCGAAGTGACGTAAACCTCATTTCTCTGGCTCTCTTAGCACAAAAGTGAACAAAAGACTTAAATTGATAAATGTGTCGACATTTTAAGTTTTTATAAAATAAAGGACTGTAATTAAAGATACATTATGGGAGATTAGATAAAGAGCTGCCAGTTCTCACTATAATAGTTTATAAAAAAACAACTTGATGATGTAACGGGAAGGTGCTGATATTTCAGTTAAATTGTTCGGCTCCGAACCGAGAGATTAGTGATTGAATTTAAGGCCTAGCCTCGTTCATCATTTCTAAAGTATGTCGGTACGATTATACACTTTTGGATTTAATCTTCATTATGAGCGTTGAGCAGCAGATCGGATTCAAATCCAGTGAATAGATGACATCAAGAGTTGATTAGGGTCTTTTTATGTTAATAAATGTCTAATTAATAGTTTAGATAACATTTCAGGCCTAAAGAAAGACCTGCAATAGTCAGATTTATCTCTTGCATAATGTGTGTTTAATATATTTGACACTCATTTAAAAATCTCCCAAATCCGAAGAAAAACAACAGAGCACTACGCTCCTGTCAAAAGGCAACACCTAGTAACTCACTTTTTTCTTATTTTGAGAAAACAAGGAAAACGTAATGAATGAATAATAAACCCCAGCTTATCCATTGATTTGACTTTTGAGTTATACTATTCAAAAAAAGTAGGGGATATTTGATTTTTAAGTGTTATTAAAGTCACCTAATGAAACTGACGAAGAAACAAATGACAAAATGAAATGAAGTTCACATTCATCGATTTATTCCAAATGATCGTTAGACTAAGTAAGGCACAGACTGACCATTATAAGGGTAAAATGATACCCGGGGTCAAACAGCAAAGTTACCACAGCATCACAACAAAGTCAGTAACGGTTAAATCCTCCTCTGTTTGCCAAACAAGCATTGATCCGACGTGGCATACTCCTAATGAGACGTCTAAGGTAATTTTGGTCCACATTGTCCCATTCCTGTTGCAACGCAGCAGCAAGTTCTTGGACATTGTCAGGACGTTGTTGACGTTGACGTAACCTCTGTCCAAGCATGTCCAAGACATGCTCGATGGGGGAGAGGTCGGGACTCAGTGCTGGCCAAGGTAATGTGGTGATGTTCTGTTGTTGGAGGTAACCTGTAACGATCCTGGCCCTGTGACATCTTGCGTTGTCATCCTGGAAGATGAAACGGCGGCCATGACGTCGTGCGAACGGCACAACATGGACTGCCAAGATGTTGTCCCGGTAGTACTGGCCTGTAACACGCCCTGCAACAACATGTAAAGCCGTTCTTCCAGCAACAGTGATGCCTCCCCACACCATAACAGAACCGCCCCCAAATCGACCATGTCTGATGACGTTAACGTCTTGGAAGCGCTCGTTTCGACGACGCCACACCCTCCTACGTCTGTCCAAAAAATCAACAGTGAACCTTGACTCATCTGAAAACATCACATTGCTCCAGCGTCGATTATCCCAGTGTTGACGATCCCTACACCAACGACGTCTTGCCTGAATGTGATGATCTCTCAAACAAGGGATCACGCGAGGACGTCGGGCGCGAACGTGACCCCTATGCAGTCGATTCCGAATCGTATGGCCACTCACTCTCACACCAGTGTCTGTTTGAAGACGAGCGCTGATCTGATTTGCTGTGATGACACGATTTCTCAAGGCCAAGGTACGGATAAATCGATCCTGGGCTTGAGTTGTCGCCCTTGGTCGACCTGAGCGTGGTCTGTCCTGTACAGATTGTGTATCACGGTATCTGGACCATAGCCTGCTTATGACAGACTGAGAAACATTCATCGTCCGCGCCACAACCGCCTGTGTTGTGCCGATCTGTAGCATGCCAAGGGCACGTAACCTTTCATTTTGGGTAAGCCGACGCGTATCAAAATTTGTTTTCTGGTCTCTAAAACAATTAAACTGATGTTTCCACCCTGGAATTCAATGCCACAATGACTGTAACATTCAAAGTCAGAGTCGTGCAAATCTTGGGTTGGACCCCCATGATGATCCCAAGCATCACCTGCATTCCATGCGGTTGCTATTGGTGCGTTTGGGTGTCACATGTAACTGGAAATGTTTCTTCTGTTAAGTTCTATAGTGACTTTTTTCGTAGTCATTTGCATATTTTAGTATTATGCCCCCAAAATCAAATATCCCCTACTTTTTTTGAATAGTATATTAGGTTTTTCTATGGCATACTAGGCAAATGAAATACACTGCTAGGTTGCATCAAGGGTGTAACTGCTTACAAAATCAAAAGATTGGAATATCTGGTACAACAACAGGAAGCACACACCCTACTATAACTACAAATTTGGCCCAAACTCAATTTTGGCAAAAAAGGTGAGTTACTAGGTTTTTGAAACTACATATACCGTATAACGAGAAGCCTTAAAGCGGATGAATAAATATAGAATATTGTAAGTTTACACAAAATTAACAAATAACTGATTTTAATCCGACAGACGGTCTCAATGTAGCCCGCGCCCTCAAATAGAAATGAAATGGGGTTTAACGTCCTACTCTTCTGCATCTAACCTGGGCTAATGGAAGATGGGCATGCTATGAGGGAAATTTTGCCCGGGTAGCAACGCTACGGCCTACTCTTATATCGACTTCCAACTGTCAAGCGATCTTTTACGCAAGCGATCTTTTACGTGCACGCCAATGTGTACACGGGACCTCAGTTTTTCGTCCCATCCCAACGACTAAGCAGCTGTCCTTGTCAGGCCCTCCGGTCTGCATCACTGACAAGGGGGAACCACGCCGGTAAATCGAGATGAAATTTCTCGGCCAATGCAGGGATCGAACACCCAGCCTGTAGGCTAGCGAGCCAGCGCCTTACCCACTTATCCACGTGACCCCCCCCCCCCCCCCATATAGAAAAAATTACCAATCAATAGAAAGGTCGCGACTTACCCACTTTGTATGTAAATCAACCTGATATAAGTTAAACATACATTATGGGAGAGCAAAAACAGACTTTTGTCGGTCTTCCTTTGGGCCTCAGAAGTCATAGAAATTATAAATTAGATCTTTATTTAAACAACAAGCCTAAAATGAACTCTGTAGACCCACGGATGGCTTGGATTGGGCTCGGATTAAAACAGGATTTCGTTGACTGATTTAATCACTATGGCGTCGTGGGCGTGGCTTCTCCGTGACGTTGACGTCATCGTACTTCCGGACTGTTTTCTATTCGTCTGCTTAGAGAGTCGCTTAGGCCTACCTGAAGTACAAAAGAGTACACGCAGGCAACGCAAGAAGTCGGCTATTTATTATAATTTATTTACAATACTGCCTCGTTGATTTGGCCCATTCCTTTCAAACTTTAATATCCTATCGCAGACTTTCTCTTCTTATCTATATATTAAAATCTTAATTCTAATTTATAGTAAAAAATAAATGTATACGAATTGAATTGCAGTCCTGTCTCAAACCGAATACGCTATCAGTACTAGTCATTGTAAACATTACTTGATAATCACGACTATATAGGTGGAGTTAACGCCTGTCAATCAACAATCGGCCATAATGGGAAAAGGGTGTCGATGAATTTAACTCCCATTTCTAGTAAAAAATTATAGCGGTAACAACTTTGTTCAGGATAAAGTAATTTGACTGAAATTTTCAATATATTCTTATTTCAGCATCTATTTTTGAACTGTTATAGCAAGAATGGCTAACTCCTTGTAAAAATCTCCCATAATGTATCTTTAATCTGTTCCTGTGTTTTTATTGTGGGAGGGCGGTGTGTGTCGGGGGCGGCCCAGGCGTCGGGGTGCGCTCTAGATTATTACTTAGGCTTATCATTGTGCGGGATAAAAAGGAGTTTGATCGCCTGTCCAATTGTATGGGTGTTCAATGAAATGAAATTAAACCAAATCTCCTGAAATTACTGAGTTTGTTTCGAGATGACTAAGCCCCCCCCCATCCACTTTTTTGATTTAATTATCAATTCAATGGCCGTTAAGCGGCATATACGAATCTAATCCAGCCAACATCGAAGGCTAGCCTTGACATCGAGAGTTTATGATGGCCTGGATAAGTTAATTAATGTCTAATTAATCATTTAGATAACATTTCAGGCCTAAAGAAAAACTTGTAATAAGCAGATTTTGCTCTTGTGTAATGCATGTTTAAACATGTGTTTATTTTAATACTGTACTAGGGCCAGCTTCGTTAAAAATACTTGAACTTCTACGTTGAATTCTATCGATATCCTCATTAATTTGTAGACAGCTATCATTACTTGCTAGTTTTCCCCGTGTGTATAAAATTCTGTAAATTTAATAAATAAATTATGGTTTAAATCTATATAACTGTTTGTTTATATGTCTTCAATAACAGGGATTGGTTTCTAATATATGCATGTGTCAATGACTCGGATTGTATTTTGCTTATTAATAAAGGTTCTAATCGATGGTAAACAATACATCAACTATTGTGGCCAGTATTTTATATAGTAAATAAATACCCAGCTGGACTAGACAGGTATTAAACGCCATATAAATTTGACCAAAATCTACCTCGGTTCGACAGTTCGAGATTTTTCTCGTCAAGTAACAGACAAGACAGAACCACAGCGATGTTAGCTTTCATCATTTTCTTTTTGTTCCAGGGGGCGTTGGCTCAGATTCCCGGTAAAGGAATACACCTTTTTTTTAATTTTCAAATGCTTTAAAATATCTGTGCGTCGTTTGCTATTTTAGGAACGAACCACACTTTTAACGGATTAATCAACGCTTACTTGTAGAGTTTTGTTTTGCGTGTAGTGCGGTACTACTGCACTTACTATTACATGTACTCGGCTTGATAATTTGAAATGAAATGAAATGGGGTTTAACGTCCTACTGTTCTGCGCCGACGGTGCTAATGAAGACAGGCTTTGATAATTTAAATAATGAGAGAGTGTGTGTGTTGAGAGAGAGAGAGAGAGAGAGAGAGAGAGAGAGAGGGAGAGAGAGAGAGAGAGAGTTTAACGTCCAATCGACACAAACTTCAGGACTAACACACGGTCCAATTTTATTTCAACAATTCGCTTGCGTGTAGGCGTCTTTAGTGGTGAGAGGAAACCGGATGACCAGGAGAAAAAAACACGCGGTTGGACAGGCATTTAATTTAAAAAAGAAAGCTGTGTGATAGTTAATCTGCCTGCTTGGATCCAACCGGATTAAACGTTTCAGCGAGAATCCGAGGTGCCGCTGGCTTGTGTGGTTCTATGTGATAATCAACTTTACGTGTGTTGAAGTGCTGTTTTCAGGGGGTTGTCGCTACATGTGCCTTAGTGCTGTTTTCTGGGGGTTGTAGCTACGTATGCCGGAGTGTTGTTCTCTGAGGGTTGTAGCTTATTCCAACACTTACGACGAAAACTCAGATAAATAGTTAAAATTGTACTTTTGATAAACGAGTGCCAAAGACAGGTATCGCTAGTGCGAGCCGGTCACCAGACTAAATAGTAAGTGCAGGAGGACCGCACTAAAGTTACAGTAGTATATAGAACATATTTACACGCTTAGGATTAAAATAATTATATTATGATATTTGATAAGATGTTAAATTGAACATATGAAACAGATGTTTAAATACAGAAGAAGGTATGGGCATAGCAAGAATGCGTGTTAACTATAATTGAGTAATATATATCATACCGTTACATTAAGTATAAACATAACCTAAAAAGTTAAAAGTTTTAAAAGATTAGTGAGATATCAATTCGGATATTGGACACTTGCTAGTTTGACTAAAATTAAATAGTAATATAAAAAGATGCAATGCAAAACGCTGCATAATTTTTCCACGATTGTGCTTGGTGACGTCAACATAACAACTAGTCTGCATAAATGAAATGGAGTTAATCCCCTTAATTTCTCGCACCAAACGGGCTAATGTATATGTCAGTATGCTATGAATTAAACCATTACCAGGACAACTACTATTATTTCCGGTTACAGCTCTTAGGGGATCCGAATGTACTTCCAATGGTGTGCGCCGGACCTCCGTTTTTAGTTTCACCTGAACAACTAGACACTTTTCTAGGCCATGCCCTCCGAGTCCGACCAGAGTGGAAACCAAACTGAAAAATATCGAGGAGCCTTCTCGAACAAAACTTGAAAATCAAACCCGGACCAGAATGGTTAATGAGCCAGAGCTATATTCACTGAGCAGCACCCACCTCCCGCCTTCAAAAATTTCTATTTCGATTTAGAATTTAGAAGAGTCTCATTTTATTCCTAGAACAGACTGTGTTGTCAGAGTAAAAGATAAATGTTAAAGTTCCTGAAGCTACAATTAAAGTGACAATTAATCCACTGATTATTAGAAATCAAATTCCAAATACCACCGCCAGATAATCTCCACGTTTGGATTCAATTAGTTTTAAATCAGGTTCATGAATTTGGTTACCTAGGGAACAGCAGAGATCGGTGGAATTACAATCTAATTGAAATACAGATCACTATTTCGTTTCGTTTTTTATACTTTCGATCGCCTACGCAACATGAAGATCTGGTCGGTTGTAGTGAAAGATCGTGTCATAGGTTATACGATCGGCTTTTGAACTCATGACGAAAGACATTTGATTAAGCAATCAGCGTTGATGTTTTTAGTGGGTTACCTACTACAGTTCCATGCACCGCACGCTAAAAAAAACAAAAAACTCACCGTAACATCAACAGGTCGTTTCATTGCCTAATCCTTTACATCATCGAGATCCCGGTAGTGAAGACAAGTAAAACGAAATAACGAAACGAAATAGGATCTGTGTTTTAATCAAATCAATGGAATTACAGGGACTCTATTGTGCTAAAATTGAGCTCGGACCCCAAGTTCACAAAAGATTCTCCGACTTAAGTTTCAACTTTCAATCACTGTTTATGAGAAATTTCTTTTAACCAGAAACACAAAACTTTGCACATAGTTTCTTATTGATGAATTTGACACGTTAAAACAACAACAGTTTTATAAAGTGCTATATTTTAGTTAGAATAAGGCGAGCAATTTTGAACAAATTCTTAACTTAAACCTGAGAATGCTTTCTGAACGTGGGGCCGGGGCCTACAAATCAAGATTAGACTTTGCATTTTAAAATTTGTTTTTTTAATAATTTCACAGGGAAACAATGTGGTGGTGTCGTCTGCCTGGATAATAATGACGTCACATGTATTTCCGGTAATAATACGTGTCAATGTAAAGATGGAATGGTAGGAAATGGACGATTTGGATGCGTCGATGCTGGTATGTTTTCATTATGTTAAATTTAAATCTCTGCACACAAGACAAATATCTTCTTCAAAAATAGATCATTGGCCTGAATGGTCACCACATTTGAAAATGAGTAAACTACTTTTTTTGTGAGAGTGAGAAATAAGGTTTATCGTCCACTCGACACAGACTAGGTCATCTCGGGACTAACATATTGTTAATTTTATTTCAATAATTCGCTTGCGCGTAGGAGTCGTTAGCATTGGTAGGAAACCGGAGGACCAGGAGAAAATCCATGACGTTGGACAGTCGACGGTACTCCTTGTTACGTACAACCCATGTCGACTCAATATTATACGATCATGGGCATTATTTCCCACATTTAAAAATCACCCACATCGGAAATAATAACACAATTACCTCCCTTGTTTTTCTATTCCCCCATGGAATAGCTATCTCCAAACGTTTGAATTTGAAGTTGAAGATGATATTTTTGCCAATTTCTCAACAGGCAATTATTCTATTCTAAGTCTTTATTTTAATACATTTTGAAATATGAAATTCTCGCTTTAACCGTTCCATCCCAAAGACTAGATGCCTTATCCTTGTGAGGACCGCCCCGGTCCGACATTACTGACGTTGGCCCGACATGACTGGCGTGAGTCCGGCATGACTGGCGTGGGTCCGCGGCTACTGGCCTGGGTCCGGCATGGTGGGGTCCTTTAATTTAAATGAACATCTTTTTGAAAATATATTTTAACATGACTTTTTCAAATTTTAGCTAAGAGCTGCATTTGCTATCTCTATGGTGATCCATACGTCACAGCTTTCTCTCAGAGTGTGATGTCAGCACCATTACCATGCCACCACGTTCTGACAGAATTTACGACACCAGACGGAATCTACGTGAAAATTACCGCCACGGCATCATCAAGAAATGATCGACCTTATCCAAGCTTTGTGTTTGAAGATGGTTTATCATTTATCGCTACAAAAGGCGACACCATGGCAACAGCCCTATTCCGAAGAGATGGATTTTGGGTACGCCCATTTTTATTTATTTCCTAATTTTGATGACATCACGTGGTACCGTTGTCAGTTTCTAATTACAGATATAATGGTCTAGAGCGCCGTGCTACGACCTCAAGCTAGCCGGTCACCTCTGGCTTGCGGTTGTGGTTTCGATCCCTTGTGTGGGCGTATGTGGCTTCGAGATTGTTGCGCCTTCTCAACCCCATGGGTTACTCCGGTTTCTTCCCACAGGAAAGACACTTGCGCGTGCGGTAAGATAATAAAAAAATTAAATAAAACTTGTCTGCGATATTACCTTCGGTGAAAGAACAACATTATGACAGTTCACGTTGTCTCAGTGGGTAAGGCATTGCCTAATTATCCAGGAGCCCCGGATGCCGACCCATAAAGAACTTTTGTTTCCGATACTGCAGGACGGGAAATCTAAGAACGACCAGCTTAAAGTTCAGATGGGACTAGAAACCGAGGTCCTTTGTACACGCTGACGTGAACGAATAAGAACTCACCGTCCAGACAAAAGTTTCCTCATAGCATAGTGCAAATCCATGGTGTCTGTACCTCATAGCACAATCCATGGTGTCTGTACCTCATAGCACAATCCATGGCGCCTTATCTCATAGCACAATGCATGGCGTCTTTGTCTCATAGCACAATGCATGGCGTCTGTACCTCATAGCACAACCCATGGCGTCTGTACCTCATAGCACAACCCATGGCGTCTGTACCTCATAGCACAATCCATGGCGTCTGTACCTCATAGCACAATCCATGGCGTCTTTACCTCATAGCACAATCCATGGCGTCTGTTCCTCATAGCACAATCAATGGCGTCTGTACCTCATAGCACAATCCATGGCGTCTGTACCTCATAGCACAATCCATGGCGTCTTTACCTCATAGCACAATCCATGGCTTCTTATCTCATAGCACAATCCATGGTGTCTTTATCTCATAGTACAATCCATGGCCTCTTATCTCATAGCACAATCCATGGCGCCTTATCTCATAGCACAATGCATGGCGTCTTTATCTCATAGCACAACCCATGGCGTCTTTACATCATAGTACAATCCATGGCTTCTTATCTCATAGCAGACTCCATTGCTTCTTATCTCATAGCACAATCCATGGCGTCGTTACCTCATAGCACAATGCCAGGTGTCGGTACCTCTCCATTATATCCGTAGGTGTAGAAGAGTAGGACGTTACCTCTCCCCACCCCCCTCCCCCATTCCTATTTGATTTCATATCCAATTCTTTTGAATTGATGTTTTAAAAAAGAAAGGATTTATTAAAATTCGGTATATGCAATTATCTATATTCTGACCAATTAAAAATAATTTAAAAAAAAAACATTGTCTGGTTTGATGTCTTGTAGAATAAAGGATTGAAGTTAAAGCTACCCGTCAGAAGTAACTTTCCTGATTTTGGATTGTATTGTTGGGCTGATCCGGCTCATTATTGGACTCTAGAAATACCCCGATTTGGTATCGTCGTACGTTACAGGTAATTCTTTTTTTGAGATGGATTCTGTTATTATTGTCATGCGTGGTCATGAGTTAAGCGTTCCGTTGATGTTAGTGCTGGGGGAGTGACCTAATGATTTATGCTGTATAATAAGGTCCGTGATTGATTCAACTTGTCTGGTTTTGATTCCACGATTTTACTTGACAAAGAGTAGGGTCGCCTGTCCTACCTCATGGGTTTTTCTCCGTATTCCCCAAAGACACCTAGGCGCTAGCGGATTAATTACATCTAACTGAACCATATGTTATTCCCGAAATGACCTAGTTTATGTCGAATGGACGTTAAACTCATGTTTGTGCCATATCATTATGAGCACACTTTTTAAAATGATGATAGTTTATCGCGGCTCTGCATTCGGTTTTATCCAGACGAGAAGGTCATGTTGATTGACAGCTATATATAAGATATCATAGAACGCGGAATTCATGAGATACTTGTCTAGCAACATGACCGAATTGATGGAGTTTCCGCAATCCTTTCATAGTACGACTGGAAACGTTTAGGACATCCCTTGCAGTACATGAGCAGTTTGGATGAATTTGCGTGATCCGTTCGAGGTGAGGCCGGAAGCGTTTGGGACCCCTCTCGCAGATTGATTCGTTCATGGCGCAGCGGGAAACGTTTGGGACAACCCTCGCAGTTCATGAGCAGATTGGATGAATTTGCGTGATCCATTCGTGGTGAGGTCAGAAGCGTTCGGGACCTCTCTCGCACATTGGTTTAGTTTGCGTGATCCGTTCATGGCGCGGCAAAAAACGTTTGGGACACCCCTCGCAGTTCATGGGGCGGTAGGAAACGTTTTTGGGCACCTCTGGTAGCACCATCGACCTATCCCTATGTTGTTTGTTCCCTTTACGTGTTGTTAAACAGTTTTCCTGTATTAGATATGATATTATGATTTATTTTCAGGAGCGCCGATTCATCTGTGACTATAGAAGCACCAAAAAACTCTCAGTATGTCAGAAATACTCTCTGCGGCGATTGTGCTGACCCTAAAACGACCTACCGAACAATGGCTCAAACAGCTGGTATGACGCTCAGTGAATGGTCACTGGTTGGAACAGTGCTAAATTTAGATGCAGAAAACGAGTAAGTTTTGTAAATATATGTTTCCTTTAATTTAGTTCCGTGAAAATACAAAGAGAATAATTTAATATAAATACAATGTACATATTACTATGCAAATTTCCATTATATCATGACGTCACATGAATGGTGACTGATGTCTCATATTTTGACCTGAAAATAACATTTAATTTCATCAGCTAAATCGACCCCAATCCCTCATCCCCATCCCACGCAAGAATATAACTCAAATTTATTCGTATCATAAAATGGAATAACAAATGAATACTTTATACTTTTATTTAGGGGATTGCCCCCCCCCCTCCCGGGAATTACTATACCAAGTAAGACGTTGGCTGGCTGGCTGGCTTGGAAGATCATTCCACATTTTTACTGCTCTAACCGAGAAAGCATATTCACCTGAACTTTTATTACATTTCGGAATCCTCAATATGAATTAGCTGCTTTAACGGTACCACAATGGTGGGTACATGATATTTGGCTAAGGGCTGGGCACGGGTGTTCTCCAAACAAACCAGGGTGTTAATAGTGATTGGTGTTGTACTTTTTGACGGGAATAAAACATTTAGTTTCATCAGCTACATGTACATTACCCCACCCCATCCAAGAAGATAATCAAATTTATTCGTTTCATAAAACAGAGTAACACATGAATACTTTATACTGTTATTTAGGGGACAGACCTTCTCCTGGAGTTACTATACTCAGTCGGTAAGTCGCGGGTTCGATCCTAGCGTTGGCCGAGAAAGTTCACCGGAAGTTCCGGTGTGGTTATCCCCTATCAGTGGTGCAGGACGGAGGGCCTTATAAAGACAGCTTTCTAGTCGTTCGGATGGGACGAAAAGCTGAGGTCCCGTTTACACATTTACGTGCACATAAAAGATAACTTGGCAGTTGGAATTCGATATAAGAGTTGCCTAGGCAACATTTCTCTCATAGAACACTCCATCTATGCCCGTCTCCATTAGCCCGTCGGAGTAGGTCTTTAAACCCCCATTTCATTTAAAGTTCCAATTTCATATTTTTAAGTTATATTTTGAAAATGTATTAAAATAAAGCCCTAAAATAGCACTACCTTGTTAAAGAATAATCCTATTAATCCTATTGCCAGTTGAGAAATTGGCAAAAATATCATTTTCAACTTCAAATTCAAACGTTTGAAGATCGTCGTTGCATGGAGGGGAATAGGAAAACAAGGGAGGTAATTGTGTTATTATTTTCTGTGTCAGTGATTTTAATGCCTGTGAAATATTGCCCATGATCGTATAATAGTGAGTTGACAACCTTTTAAGCAAAATACATAGAAATAATTATGTTTTGACTTTCTTAGAAAATATGAAATTCCCGCTTTAATTTCATTTCCTTTTTTCAGCGAAAACCCACAATGCAAGAACCTCGACCGGGTATTCAAGAGCTGTGGAGACGACAAAAAATCTGAAGCGTTGAAATTCTGCGGGGCTCCTTTCAGTCACAATGATATAGGAGAGTGTTTTGTACAGGCTTACGGTCGAGGAGAGATTCTATCAATGATGAACGAATGTATTGAAGCTTTCTGTGGTGGTGTTACAGGCAATTGGTGCAGCAAGACCAACACAGTCAAAACAGCATGTACCAAACAAGCCGATTTCTCAGTTATACTTAATAAATGTTAGTGGTCTGAAGCCTTCTTTGTGTTTATTGACTTACTTCCATTGATTTATAAAAGGCTTTGATCCTAGATGGAATGCTGGGATGGAGTGGAATGTAAAATAGCTGCTTTTAATTAGTCCTTCTTGTCGTAAACAGCCCAGGCCCCTCATTCTCGAAATATTAACTCAAGGTTAAATCCAAATTTAAGTAGATATTTCAATTTTGATTGGCTAAGCACTAATTTCAATCTAATACTATCCAATCAAATTATTAAAATTTTGATTTTTTTTAGTTAAAATTTTGTGAAGCAAACCCCTGGCCATCTTGTGGCCTAGACATGCCCAACACCACTTTAAATGTATGGTGAATGCCGTGTTTGTAAATTTCTATTTTCATTTTCTGGGACACGATCGGGGTTTCAACAAACCTTTTTGAATATGATTTCTCTAGAAAGGTTTTTGAGGTTTTAAACAGGTAGCCTATTATTTAAGAGCTCAATCAGTCTATTGCAGGTCTTTCTGTAAGGCCTGGAGTATTATCTAATCTGTTTAATTAGACAATAACAGTCGCGGGGGTGTGGTGGGGGGATGGCGTACTTTCCAAGGAAAACTCACGAGGTTTGTTCACAACCCAGGATTCCCGGGTACCTCGTAATTTTCTAGTTGGTTTCTCTCGTTGTCAGTGACGAATGATGACCTGGCAAAAAAGGCCTCTAGTCACCCGGATAGAACGAACAGTCAAGGCCAAATCTTGTACTCATTGGCGCTGCATGTAAAAGATCCATTGCCAGTTGGAAATCGAAAAGATCAGGCGAAATCGCCGCTCTCAAGGCATCTTTCGCGCATAGCACAATGTCCAGTTGATTCAGGGTGAGGCGTTAGGATAGCCTAAGTGGTCTACGAATGTCGCGGTCATCGTTCCACTTGGTCGATCGCCTCTGACTTGTGGTTGTTGCTTCGTTCATCAGGACCTCTCCCCAAGTCGCAGTTCCTACAAACTTTGTGCAGTTACTGTTGTTAAATGAATGATCACCGGGCCTCTCCCCGAGTCGCAGTTACTACAATCTTAGTGCAGTTTGTTTTGCCCGATATTCAAATTTGAAAGTTATAGGAGCGATTAAGGAGGCTATAATAATTCTGTTTGTTAAAATCGATTGTTACATATCAATAACGTACCTCTAACGGATTGCATGTCGTCATTCAAAATCAATATCAGACCAACTTAATCCTTCAACAACTCCTACAAATTTTAATAATCTTTCTTCACATTGCTTGATCCGCCTTTCATCAAAGCTGCATTTTATTGATAAATAGGCCTGGCTTGACGATTAATCCGCAATATCTAAGTTTAGAAAGCAATAAATTGAAACGAAAAAAACGTGATATAATCCACAGTGACGCAAGAAGTGGGTGTACCAGGTGGCGGTGGGCGCATATTCTCTATCTAGACCAGCAGCCCAGAGCACCTTGGTCAAACGAACACGGTACCAATATCCGAGTACCGGAATGACTACTGTGTAACCTAGCATATTCAGATATGGATGTCTGCTGGGGTCCAATTGCTGCGTCTGGCCTTGTGGACCCCTAAGTGCTCTGGGCTGCTGATCAAATCCTGGCGCCGCCATTGGGCTCTCATGATATGTGTGGGTTTATACCCTACTGGTTATATCTGTTCATTAAACAAAAATTCACTTCATCGAATGACGCCCAATCGCCCCAGACGTTATAGTAGATTTGCAAAATACAAATTATGTAAATTTTGAAAAATGAATATTTTGAAAATTTCAGTTCAAGTACTTTATTCTGAAACAAGTCAAGTGTGTTTGAAGTTTTGGCAAGATGCCGAGCAAATAGTCTCTATTGTCAAGTGCAATTGCTAAGATAATAGACGAAGTCTCGATTATCCATTTTAACGTTAAATCATAAGATGGCGTCAATGTTCTAATCCAATTGATATGTGGTTCAACAAAAAAGGCTCTGGCTCATTAGCCTGGATGGGGGGGGGGGGGCTAGGGTGCCATGCTTTGACCTCTAGCTGGCCGGTTACCTCTGGCTTGCGGCTGTGGTTTCGATCCCTGGTGTGAGCGTATTAGGCATGGAGATAGGGGCGCCTTCTCAACCTCGAGGGTTTCCTCCGGGCACTCCGGTTTCCTCCCACTGCTAAAGACCCCTACGTGGAAGCGAATTATTGAAATAAAATTGAGACCATATGTTAGTCCCAAAATGACCTAGTTTGTGTCGAGTGGACGTTAAACCCCATTTCCCTCTCTCTCTCCCATTAGCCTGGAGGTCCGGGATTCATTTTATAGAAAAGGAAATAAAAAACACAGAGAAAAAGAGAATTCCACTTCAAATGATTCCACAAGGAACCGACGTGGCGTTTATGTTTTCACTTGAGTCCCATAGGCCGCGCTGGAATCGATGTCGGTCTATTCGCGACAATGTTTTTTGTATAAAATTTAAGTAAGACTACGCCGATGGGATATAGCATTTAGCGATACATCTTTCAAGAGTTAAATCTGCCTATTGCAGGTCTTTCTTTAGGCCTTAAATGTTATATAAATTATTAATTAGACATTTATTAACAAAACAGAGGCCATAATCAACCCTCGATGCCATCAGATGCTCACGATTTAAGTCAGATTAGAATAGTTCGGCCATTTAATGATGTGATTTAAAAATAGAAAAGTCTCGAATAAACCATGGATGTGGTTATGATAATAAACGATCAATGGACATATTGTGTCAAAACTACAAACAGTGATAACTTGGCTCAGAATATGGTAATTTGAAAGAACCTTTAAAAATATTCATTTTGCATTATCTTTTTTTGAACTAATATAGCAAGAACGTCCTGCTCGTTATCCAGTTCTTACATAATGTATCTTTGAAATAGATAATACGAATTGAATATGTTGAAACTTTCGAGTAAATTACTTTATTCTGAGCGCAGCTATCTTTGTTTGTAGTCTCGATTTCATTTTAACGTTTAACGAAGATTTGGCGGATGTTATTAATCAACTTAATATCTGAGAGAGAAATGGGGTTTAACGTCCACTCGACACAAACTAGGTCATTTTGGGACTAACTACTCAATATCTAAACCATCCGATGACCTTAATGGTTGACTATTGGCTTGTCATGTTAAAGATACATTATGGGAGATTCGATAAAGAGCTGGCAGTTCTCACTGTAATAGTTATAAATAAGTTATGTAAAGGGAATTTGCTGAAAATTTCAATCAAATTGATCTACTCTGAACCGAGAATTTAGCGATTGAATTTTGGTCCTAGCCTCGATCGTCATTACTTAAGTCGGTACGATAAAAACATACTCTCGATTATCCACTTCACGATTAAATAATGAATGAAAAGTGGAGTAGCTATAGGATCCTAATCCAGTAAATATTGCAGACTAGCGTTTACATCGGCAGTTGACTATGGCCCGGATTAGATAATGTTTAATTAATAATTTAGATAACATTTCAGACCTGTGTTTAAGACCTGCTGTAGGCAGATTTAGCTCTTGTATAATGCATGTTTAATAGATGTAGCACCTGAATAAGACCTGCAATAGGCAAATTTATTACATAATACAACGTCATATGTGAGTTAATATTTGACAGGCCTACTGTTCTGCTCCGACTGGGATAATGAAGGCGGGCTTACGTCATACAGTGTGCTATGGGGGAATCTTCCCGGGCAGCGGCACTATGGCCTACTCTTATATCGAATTTCAACTTTCAAAGGATCTTTTACGTGCGCGATAATGTAAACACGGGGTGGCGTTTTTTGTACTATCCAAACAACTAGACAGACCTTCCATCCTGCACTATTGACACGGGGGGGGGGGGAACCACGTCAAAAAATCACGATGCCAGTATCGAACACGCGCCGAGTTCATCTTCAATAGAAGGCTTGATCCTGCCTTAACTACCTACATCTTATCAAGTCCTTCACGTAATACCCTGCATATTTCGCCACTAAGTTTGATTGGGTAACAAGCCCAGCTTGGGAACCTATCAGATTCATCGGTCGTCGTGAATACCAAGACTCGCGCTTCTAGCTTATATGTTTACATGTGACAATCGAGTTGTAAAGTTCAAAGATCAATCAATGTCAAGGTAAATGGTTTTCCGTGAGTTTCTCAATTTAAAACAAACAACTTTCAACGACTGTATACTTGTTTGTTTACAGTGCGTTATGAACCACGACCTCGGATTGGACAATTCTAATTAGTCTACACAACAGGCGCAAAAGTTCAGGAATCGCTAAGTATTGAAGCAACGGTTAGATGTTGTAAAACTCGCGGACGTTGCTTAAAGAACATGCGGCGAGTTAGTCTTGATATGGAGTAGTTGATGGGGCCACGGCGGCTCAGTGTGTATGACGTTGGTTCGCTAACCTGGAGATCCCGTGTTTAATCCTCCTTGTCAGTGGTACAGGACCAAGGGTCTGACAGGAGACAGCGAATAGTCGTTCGTGTCTAATGAAGACGGGTATATACGTCAAACAGTGTGCAAAAGACAGAAATTGTGCCAGGACAGTGGCACTACGGCCTACTCTTACTGAATTCCAGATGCCAATGTGTACAAGGGACCTCAGTTTTTCCGTCCCGCCCGAAAGTCTTGACAGATGCCCTTGTCAGGCCCTCTGTCTTGCATCACTGACAAGGGGGAATCACGATAGAAAATCTGGATGAACTCTCTGGGTCAATGCAGGGATCGAACACCCGACCCCCACGCTAGTGAGCCTGCGTTTACCCACTTAGCCACCGTGACCTCCTCACAGTATGGTAAACACAATTAAACATCCAATAATATTCGTAATGTCAGTTCTGGCACCGAGCTCAGAAAACAATTTCTCCTTATTAAAGATACATTATGGGAGATTTTTATAAGGAGTTAGCCATTCTTGCTATAACAGTTCAAAAATAGATGATGAAAGAAGAATATATTGAAAATTTCAGTCAAATTACTTTATTCTGAACATAGTTACCACCAGTGTAATTTTTGACTAGAAATGGGATTGAATTCCATCTTCACCGATTCTTAATATAGCCGATCGTTTGATTGACAGGCGTTAACTCCACCTACATATAATCTCTGCTGTCTTTTGTCTGCTGTTATCATATCCGAATTTGTGTTTTACCTTTTTGCGTATTGGGGAAATAAAAATATTTTTATTGATATTATTAAGACAGAAGACCTGTCCGTCTGTATTAGTCATCACACGGTCTCCAGGTATTGTATAATTTGTCATTATCTGTGTTTAGTTTATTGCACTTTAAATAGTTTAGATGTCATTTGTTAAGACCTCGCTCCACAGCGGCCTCGCTTCTTACACTCTATCATTTAGCCTCGATCCGGTAGTATGACGTCAACGTAACGGTGAATCTCCTCTCACGACGCCATTTATAATTAAATCAGTTAAAACGAAATCCCGTTTTAACCCCCAAGCTGAATCCAAGCCATCCGTGGGTCTACAGAGTTGATTTTGTGCTTGTTGTTTAAATAAAGATCTAATTTATCATTTCTATGACATCTGAAGCCTAAATAAAGACTTGCTATAATTAGATTTATCTCTTGCATAATGCATGTTTAACTAAAATATTGCCCTTTATAAAACTTTTGTAGTTTTAATGAACAAAAGTACATTAATAAGAAACTATGTGCAAAGTTTTGTTTTTCAGGATCATAGAAATTTCTCATGATTGAAAGTTGAGCAAATTCTTAACTCAAGTCTGAAAATGCATACTGAACTCTGGGCATGACTAATGTGTGCCACCCTCCCCCAAATAAATATCTTCTGATCAATAATGGGGAGGAAAAAAGTACAAGTACAACCAGCAACACGCAGACGACAATAGATATTGATCCCATTACAGCCTATTGGACAAAATACACAAATATTTAAAGATTATATTCCTTAATCTCCAAATCCAGCATAGTATATTTAAATTTGAGAACGCAGCTGGGTCTTTAAAAGGTATATAATACATAGATTGTCCAATGATTATTTAGTTCTGTGGCTTGAAATCGGAGAATCTATTACACCCAGCAGATTATTCTCAGAAAATCGCCGAATAAACCTGGGAATCGTGGCTGTAGATCGTACCCGAGCCAGGATGCTTATATTTGCTATTTTATTTGTGCTGCCAGCCTTATTCGCTGGCGAGGAAGTACCAGGTAGGACCCAGAATAGCTATTATGTATTTGAAAATATTAACGTAAACGAACCATTGACGGTTGGAATTTAAGATAAAAGTAGGCCGTAGCGCCATTATCGGGACAAAATGTTCCGCATAGAACACAATATGGCGTATTCGTAACTCAATATCACCCAAAGTCTTCGATATTGAAAACACAAATTATTTGTCAGTTCAAATCAACATTGTTGTAGCGATCTTAACGAGAAAAGATGGGCTTCTGATATACAATATTTAAGACAACATAAACATTTTACCATTGGGACACGAATCGTGTACCATAATGCGTTTCAGCGCCAATTATAACAAGGGACTTGAGGAACCAGACAAGACATATCTCACAAGTCCTGTCAAACGATGAAGATATATTCTCATGTAAAGAGCATCCGCAATAAATACTATCGGTGTGGACTGGAATAACCAGACCAGATTTTAATCGATTGTAATCTGATTAAAATAGAGGTCTATATTTCGTTTCGTTTTTTTTTATACTTTCGATGGCCTACACCACAAGGGTCAAACGAAAAGCTATTGACCCTATGAAGTCAAACATTGGTTAATTAGTCAACGTTGCGGTTTCCAGGGGTTTAACTACAGTTCCGTGAAGAGAACGCCAAGAAGTCACCGTAACAGACCTTTTCATTGGCTAATTCCTCACACCAATAAGAACGCCTATTATATAACAACTCTTCATCTTCAAGATCCTAGTGTAGTAAAGACAAGTAAAACGAAATTTTGAGCTATAAAACATTGTGTCTCAACTTATGCGAGAGCTAAATCTGCTTATTACAGGCCTTTCTTTAGGCCTGAAATGTTATCTAGTCTGCATTCGGTTCTCTAAATGAGAAGGTCATGTTGATTGACAGCTATACGATATTATAGAGCACGGAATTCATGAGATACTTGTCTAGCAACATGACCGGATTGATGGAGTTTCCACGATCCTTTCATAATACGACTGGAAACGTTTGGGACACCTGTCGTAGTACATGACCAGATTGGTTGAGTTTGGGCGATCCGTTCATTGTACGACAGGAAACGTTTGGGACATCCCTCGCAGTACATGAGCAGTTTGGATGAATGGACTTCTGATATACAATATTTAAGACAACATAAACATTTTACCATTGGGACACGAATCGTGTAGTACATTATTCATTAGAAATTATATATAAACTTATCCTGACCATAATCAACTCTCGATGTCAACGTTAGCCTGTGATATTTAGTGGATTAGGATCCGATTTGCTACTCAACTTTAATTCATGATTTAATCATGAAATGGATAATGTAGACTATGTTTTTTTTATCGTATCGGTTTTAGTAATGATGATCGAGGCTTAAGTCGATAAAATCGCGGCTCGGAATGGATCAATTTGACTGAAATTATCAGCAAATTCCCTTTACATTATCTAGTTTTTAACTATTATAGTGAGATCTGCCAGCTCTTAATCTTCCATGAATTACTGTATAAAAGTCGAAATCTAGTCACCGAGTTTCAAAAGATTTAGGTCGATTGTCTGCCGAGACTTTTAATTTATTTGTTTATGGAGCCGTGGGGGCTAAGTGAGTAAGACCGCGGATTCGATCGCGGTGTTATCCCAGTAAGTTCATCGGATGCACATAAAAGATCCCTTAACAGTTGGAATTCGATATAAGAGTAAGTCGTATACCCGTCTTCAATAACCCAACCGGAGCAGAACAGTATGACGTGAAACCTCATTTTATTTTATAAATGTTTTTTCAAGTTGTTCGTATCGGATCAATCCACATTCTGTTACAGTTACAAGATCTATATGTTAACAGCAGTGGAAATAATCGTCTTACATCGATTCGAATTATTATAACATTTCTCTATTGAAAACAAGATCGACAACAATTATACTACGTCATTTTCTTGTCAAATCCCCAAATAAAGTACCTTAGATAAATAAATCTCAAAGGACAATAAAATGCTTTAAAATACCTGGAAGCAGCTTGCATCAAAATGTTTATATACGTAGACTGCGAAAAAAGCGCCAGAACAGACTTCGTTTGGAGTCTATGTCATATTAAGAAAGCTGAATGAAGGTTTGGGTGTTACTTCTGTTGCTGCCCGCTGTGGCGCTTGCCGCTATACCAGGTATTGGACCATTATCTATTCAGCTTGATTTATGGGTAATACACGAGCGTCAACAGCACCGTGAACATGCCGTTGCGAAATCCAGAATATAGTTATAACTTTCAAAATCCACAAGAACGGATAGCCGTACCAGACGTAATATTATATATTAACCTAATCATGGCGGTGTTCATGATGCACCATGAACCAAATATGTGCACTTCCTGGAGGCCTTATTGGCAAATCATTTCCGAGGCTTTTCATTAACTCAGTCGTAACAGAATTGTCGGGCGTTCAACTCCATTTAGTTTCATTTCTCATTCCTGAGGCGACTTGAGAGGATTTGGTGAATCGGAACCGGAGTATCAACAGCTCGCAACAAAGATCCAAAAGATGTCACTGTTGATTCACTGGATTTGACCCGCACGCTGCAGATTCCCATAAATTTGAGTACATGGGTCTTGATGATAATACCACTTTCCCAAGTTACCTTAAGGATAAGAGAACGCCCCCCTCCGTATCCATCATTTTTGATTGATGCAGATCTTAAGTTTACCAGAACGATCTGAAGGCCCTTCTATTTGTGCAGATACGGGTCTTAAGGCTATCAGAACGCTCTCGAGTTCCTTCTATTAGGGTCGATACGGAACTTAAAGCCACGGGAACGATACCAAGTTCCTTCTTTTTAGGTACATACGGATCTTAAGGTCGCCAGAACAATTCCTTCTATTGGGAACAAGTGCACTCTTTCCTTTTATTATCTAGGTAAACTATGTGGTGGAGTTGTCTGTCTTGATAGACCGGAAGTGACATGCTTTCCTCAGTATAACTACTGTAGATGTAACGACGGCTATGTTGGAAGTGGAAGATTTGGATGTGTAGACAAAGGTAAATAATGAAGCATTTTCATAGGTGGGGGTGGGGTTGTTTTAATAGGGGGAATGGGGTTACTTTTATTGGTGGATGTCGGATTGTTTTCATAGGGGGAGTTACTTTTGTACCAATTTCACAATAATTAAGGCGCTGTATTTCCTTGTAATATCATATCGCTGGATTGTAGTAATAAAGATTCCCTTTAAATTGAAAACAAACATTGAATTATGCTCAAACATTTTATTCAATCTCAAAATAGACTTTCTCTCTTCGATTTAGAGAAATGGCACAGAAATACAACAAGCGCTAGAAATATATAAATGTGCAAAAGAAAGGATGCCGAAGTCATCTCCCGAATAACGTTTCTTGACGGCGGTAGTCCGCTAAATTGATGTCATAAAATCATAACGTCAGAATTCGATATAAGAGAAGGCCAGAAGTGCCGTAGCCCCAGTAAAATATTCCTTATAGCACACTCGATGGCGTATGTCCGTCTTCATTAGCCCAGTTCGGAGCAGATCAGTGCGACGTTAAACTCCATTTCATTCCCTGTATTCTAACCGCATTACAAACGCTAGCAGTAATTTGGTTAATAAATTCCGCATTGTTTTGTTGACAAAACCTTTAGTAGTACTATTTTAAAATAACAGCATGCCCTTGTCTCGACCTAACTTCATTGTCTAGAGTTCAAAGTTCATTGGGAACCCTCTGATTCCGAACCAACAAATATGTTTACTTAAAAAAAAAACACATCGGAACGATATGTCTTGTGTTTCAGTAAAAAGTTGTATCTGCCATCTTTTTGGGGATCCCTACGTCAAGGCTTTTTCCGGAAGTGTGATGTCACAACCGCTACCATGTCGTCACATCCTGGCTGAGTTTACAACCCCATTTGGTTTAGTGGTGTCTGTAAGCGCTAGTGCTATTCCCGGTGGGAAGGATGAAGGTAGAGGCTATCCTGGTTATGTCTTTGAAAACGCGTTACACATTGAAGTAAAGAAGGGTACTACAGTTGCCCACGCAGAAATACGTCGGAGTGGTTTTTATGTACGTATCTTAGTATTCCTCTTTGTATCCATTTCGACTTAGGTCTTGGGCCTAGCATATTATCAGATATAGTATATAATATACTATATACCATATTTGATATATATGCTAGGCCCTCTCCTTGGACCTGTTGGACCCCCTCTCCCTGGACCTCTTTCTAGCGGTTTATACGGGTCCTCATATATATCAAATATAGTAAACCGCTAGAAACAGGCCCAGGGAGAGGGGGTCCAACAGGCCCAAGGAGAGGGGGTTCCAACAAGCCCAAGGAGAGGGGATCCAACGGGCCCAAGGAGATGGGATCCAACAGGCCCAAGGAGACGGGATTCAACAGGTACATCGCTGCGGAGCCCATCTATTTAATCTAATTACCTCGGCATGATCGGTATTCGTTCCGCAGAGCCTTTGATCCGATCCCTGATGTCCTGCTCTGGTCATGCTGTGGTACAGTTAGAGACCATTCTATATGCAAATTGTCTAAATGTTCTTGAGGTGGAGAGGCCCAAGCACATACAAATTCTCTTAGAGGTCCTGATTAAAGCCGATGAAAGATTCGCGGGAATGTACTACACGCCGTACGCCGCCATGTTGGTGCAGGAAAGCGTTGTGTTTTAATCAGATTGTGGGTGGTTGGGATGGCCTAGTGGTCTAAAGTGCCTGCGCTTCGACCTTTAGCTGGCCGGTCACCTCTGGCTTGTGGCTGTGGTTTCGATCCCTGGTGTGAGCGTATGTGGCATGGAGAAAGGGGCGCCTTCTCAACCTCGTGGGTTTCCTCCGGGCACTCCGGTTTCCTCCCACTGCTAAAGACCCCTACGCCCAAGCGAATTATTGAAATAAAATTAAAACCTTATGTTAGTCCCGAAATGACCTAGTTGTGTCGAGTGAACGTTAAACCCCATTTCTCACTCTCACTCTTTAATCAGATTGAAGTTCGAGAGAGATTGAAGTTCGAGAGAGAGAGAGAGAGAGAGAGAGAGAGAGAGAGAGAGAGAGAGAGAGAGAGAGAGAGATGGGGTTTTACATCCAATGACACAAACTAGGTCATTTCGGGACGAACATGTGGTTTAATTTCATTTCAATAATTCGCTTGCGCGTAGGGGTCTTTAGCAGTGGGAGGAAACCGGAGGACCCGGAAAACCCCCCACATGGTTGGACAGACGACCCTACTCCATGTCACGTACCACTGGGGAATCGAAACATCGCCAGTTGATTCAATGACAGGCCGTATGATACAGCGCGCGCACGCTAACCATTCGACCACCCAAACCCCCTTTGAAGTTGTCGTGAATGGGAAGTAGTTTGTTCAATCTGATTGTTTACTTACTGTATTCTCTACACACTTACAGAAAAAAGGTCTATATGTTCCGCTTCCCGCATCCAAGAACTTCCCTGATTTTGGTTTGTCTTGTTATGGTGACGATTCACATTACTGGACATTCGCGGTTCCGGGAAAAGGTGTGGTGATAAGATACAGGTGAGTTAAGTTAGATTTAAAAGATACCCCACCCCACCCCACACTCTCCAACCCAACGCCCATCGGGCGAATAAGACCCATGGAGACGGTAGAACTTGACCGGCTATAGTGCCCCCGTAATTCAAAATATAAACTAAAAAATTCGCCATTATTAATTGAGACAAAGCAGGTAACAGCAACAAAAGACAAGAACAATTCAAAATTCTTACAACACGGAAATTCGGTGCCGCCTCCTTGCCATGTTGCGACTCTTCCTCAAATGACGTGGCAATATAAAGCACAGAACTTTTGTGTCAAGAAATCTTTTGATTCTGATTTTCTGTAGGGGAGCGGGGGGGGGGGGGTCGGGGGTTGGTATGGCCTAGTGGTCTAGAGTGCCGCGCTTCGACCTCTAGCTGGCCGGTCACCTCTGGCTTGCGGCTGTGGTTTCGATCCCTGGTGTGAGCGTATGTGGCATGGAGATAGGGGCGCTTTCTCAACCTCGTGGGTTTCCTCCGGGCACTCTGGTTTCCTCCCACTGCTAAAGACCCCTAGGCGCAAGCGAATTATTGAAATAAATTTGAAACCATATGTTAGTCCCAAAATGACCTAGTTTGTGTGTGTCTCTCTCTCTGTAGGGGAGCCATGGTGGCTAAGTGGGTAAGACGCTGCTCGCTAGCCTGGAGATCGGATGTTCGATCCCTGCATTCCTGCGTGGAGTCCCCTTGTCAGTTATGTCGCAGCCAAATTTCCCTCATAGCACACTGTATGGCGTATGCCTGTCTTCATTAGCCCGTCTGCATCAGACGAACAGTAGAACGTTAAACCCTATTTAATTTCATTTCATTACGTCATATTTTCAGGAGTGCCGATTCATCATTAACTATCGAGGCACCCAGAGAATCAAATTTTGTGGGAAATAGGATATGTGGCGACTGTAATGACGGTAGCTCAACATACCTAAATGCCGCAAGAGCTAGCAATTTAACTCCCGAGGAATGGTCTTTCTTGAAGACAGTTCAAAACTTGGATACGGAAAAGGAGTAAGTAAACATTTATATAATTTTGTTTTCTTTTAAAAATGGCACTAAACGCAAAATAAAACCGATGGCAGGACAAACTGCATAGACATTGTTAGAAGTAAAGGAATAAATTAATGTCGATTGAAGTGAATGGACCCTGGGCCAGTCGTAAGTGTTCCCTGTGTTTCACAGTCTTGGGGTTAAGGGGGGGGGGTCGAATGGTTAGCACATGCGCGCTGTATCATAAGGCCTGTCAGTCAGTTAACCGGCGTGGTTTCGATTCCCCGGTTGTATGTTACAAGGAGTGGGGTCGCCTGTCCAACCTCCTGGGTTTTCACACGGTCCTCTGGTTTCCACACATTGCTAAAGACCCCTACGCACAAGCGAATTATTGAAACATGATTGAACCATATGTTAGTCCCAGAATTACCTAGTTTGACATTAAACCCCATAGTCTTAATTTAATCATCAACGAGCGTTGAGCAGCAGATCAGATTATAATCCAGTAATTATCGCAGGCTAGCGATGACACCGTTGGATGATTACGGTCTTCAATCTTCAATAGCCCAATCGAAGCAGAACAGTAGGGCGTTAAACCCCATTCATTTCGTTAGACCAATGATCCCGCCACTAGAGTAGATCAAAAACAAACTTTTAAGCACTGTGGACTAAATACCGCCCGGGGGCCTGGTGGGATAAGGGGTCCAGAAGCTTAAAGTTTTTGGTTTGATAATGGACCCACTGTTCATATTCACCCTTGCCCCCTATTTTTATTATTTACATTAATTTCAGAACCAATGAACAGTGTGCAGCAATTGGAAATAATTACAACCAATGTCGGGACGATTTACAAGACGAAGCTGCCATAGTCTGTGGTCTCCCCTACAGCCATAAAGAAATCGGAAAACGTTTTGTCCAAGCATTTGGTGGGGACACTGCATCCGCAACACCAAAGATAACAGCGCTAGTAGCGCAGTGTATCAAAGACTTCTGTGCCGAGAGCAGGGAAACAATCTGTGGCATCGTCGCGGAGTTAACTGCACAAGACGACACTACCGATTTCTCCAGATTCGGGTGTCAATCAGCAGAACAACCTGCAGAAGGAGGTGCACCTCCATCTCCAACTCTACCCCCACGACCATTTCCAGGAGGAGAAGGAGTAATACAACTACCACCACCACCACCACCAGCAGTAGTGTAATACCATGGGGTATCCTAAACAATCAAGTTTGTGAATATATAAATATCTACAATACAATATTCTGTTGTTGGCCACGCTCTTTGTATAAGCCCATGTTTTTTTGGCGGCATATTGTCATCCCCAAGAGACGTGTCCATGCCCGAGCTCACAAAACCTTCTCAAAATTGTTCGTCTTATTTTAACTAAAATAGAGTCCTTTATAAAACTTATGTTGTTTTAATGTATCCAATACACCAATAAGAAACTATGTGCAAAGTTTTGTTTTTCTGGATCAAAGATACTTTTAATATTTTTCATAAACAGTGATTTAAAGTTGAATAAATTCTTAACTTAAATCTGAGAATGCTTTGTGAACTCGGGGACTGCAATCTGGGCAGACGGGGCCCAGGGTGGAGACAACGTCAAATTTGGTGTGAAATCTGGGGGATTACTCGAAAATTTTATAAAATCAGAAACTCCGAGGCAATATTTCCGTTCAGTTAGAATTGGATTGGAATAAGACCGAGATTGGGGGCGACGTCTGCACGTTTGTTTGTTCGTCTGTGTTCGGATCATTGTATTAGAAATAAATATGTTCTGACCAAACATCCCCGAGCCCAGACCCCCATCCCTCCTCCTTCTGTGTTTTGAATACGCGCCTATGTCCGCCTATATTTTATTTTACAGGGGTAATTTCAAATGTTTTTAATACGCGACAAATTCTGTTTATTTGTTTTATGATGACTCGGACCAACATAATTTTACAGAAAACCAGGCAAAGAGAGAGAGAGAGAGAGAGAGAGAGAGAGAGAGAGAGAGAGAGAGATTAATTTCCACTCGGCACAAACTAGGTCATTTCAGAACTAACACATGGTTCAATTTTATTTCAATAATTCGCTTGCGCGAATGGGAATTTTATCAGTGGAAGGAAACTGGAAGACCCGGAGAAAACCCACGATGTAAGATAAGCTACCCTACTCCTTCTCACGTACAACAACCACGGTTTCGAATCCACGCCCGTTGACCCAGTTACAGACCTTGTGATGCAGCGCGCATGTGCTAACCATATTGGTCCATTGCAGTCCATATTGATGATGTTATCTTACCGTGTAGATAAGGGATCCTAATCTATAATAATGTTGTTTGTTTGTTTGTCTATCGGTCTGTCTGCTCAGGGTTGGCCGTAGTTCCTTTATGAACTGGGGGATCACCTGGCTAAGTGGGTAAGGCGCTGGCTCGCTAGCCTGGAGGTCGGGTGTTCGATCTCTGCATTGGCCGAGAAAGTTCATCTCGATTCTCCGGTATGGTTTCCTTTTGTCATTGATGCAGAACGGAGGGCCTTGCAACGACAACTGTCTAGTCGTTCGGATGGGATGAAAAACCGAGGTCCCGTATACAAATTACCGTGAACGTAAAGATCTCTCGGCAGTTGGCTGTGGCGCCGCTGCCTGGGCAAAATTTCCTACATAGTACACTGCATGGCGTACGTATGTCCTTCATCATTATGCCAGTTTAGGAGCAGAACAGTAGGACGTTAAAGTGTTAATTTCATTTTTCAAAGAAAGTCAAAACATAATTATTTCTATGTCTTTTGCTCAATAGGTTGTCAACTCACTATTATACGATGATAGTCATTATTCCCACACTAATAAATCATTGACACACTAAATAACAACACAATTGCCCCCCTTGTTTTTCCTTTCCCCCCATGGTATAGCTATCTTCAAACGTTGGAATTTGAAGTTGAAAATGATATTTTTGCAAATTTCTCAACAGGCAATAGTGAATTAATGAATTATTGGATTAATAGGGTTTTTCTTTAACAAGGTAGGACTGTTTTTAGATACCATCTATTTTAAGGCTTTATTTTAATACATTTTAAAAATATAACTTAAAAATATGAAATTGCAGCTTTAAACCCCATTTCATTTCATTTCATTCCATTCCATTTCATTTCATTTATTTATCAGTTGATATATAATCATATTATTTCACATTCCTTTCATTTAGAAGTCGATATTCCACCAGCTTGAAGATCGTTTGTAATAATATGGTCGATCAAGTATTACACTCCCGTTTGTAAAAATTTGGTTGTGAAAATTACAAAATAAAATGTAAATGTCAAGTGGGACCGATAGGCTTCCCATTTCCGGCACCAATGTTTAACGCTTTGTGACATGATTTATTTTCCCAACATTTAGTTTTTCGTTTATATCTGCTCCCACCTCAATCCTCAAGTCAAAACCACGCCCCTAAAGCATGCTCAATTTTAATGATAGAGAGTGAGATATTAAATAATATATTGAAACAACACTCTTATTTCGAATAGCCGTGGGTCCCATCCGAACAATGCCCGTGACAGCTCCCCACCCCACATCGCTTACCACTGACGGGGGACCCTGGGTCGGACAACCCCGGTTCGCACCCGATACCTCTCCTTGTTAGCGAGTCAGTGTCTTACTTACTTACATTTAGAACAAGCTTATTGATTTAATAATATAGCAAGACACAAACAAATAAATTATTATGTATATATTGTATATAAATCATAAATCTAGTTCGTGACTATTGAAGTCATTGTGTACTCTATTACCGGCTGTCAAATAGCACAAATTGATGAAGCGCATTAAAAACTCATTAACAATTTAACAATAAACATTCTATAAATCACCTTATAGACCTGTCTAAAGTTTTCTATTAGTCATATCGTTTAAACTGTGCGAACTAAAGCCCTGCCCACACTTACCAACATTTGTCGGTCATAGAACCTGACAACATCAGAACATGCATATATTATTTTGTAGATATTCAGCGCAATGGCATGAAGTTGGGTTTAACGTTTTACTGGAAGAGATTTTTTCCTAACTCCTATTTAGATTTCAACAATACTGTAGATTCGGGAAATCGGTTTCACATGCCACAGTCAAACGACCCCTTGACGGAACCTCTGGCATGGTTAGCGAGCTGGCACCATATTCCAGAAACCGACGTGGCTGCCAACTCTCAAATCTATAAACGTGTCCAACAACTAATTCGAAGTTTGCAGTGATTTCAAATCTGGGCAAATAAAGGAAACCCACACAGATTAGATGACATACTTTATATCGAGTAAATTTGAAGACAATATTTACATATATCAACAACAGTAAAACAAAAACACACAAAACAAACAAAAACAACACAAACAAAACAACACAAAACAACAAAAACAAAAACAAACAAAACAAAAAGAAAACAAACAAAAACAAAACACAGTTTACACAATTAACTTGGAAATAGAATCTCGCAATAACTATATTAAACTAAGTACAAAATTAAAAAACACCACACAATTTATATGGAAAACAACAACGACGTTTCTACAAGTCATCGTTATCAAGTACAGTGATTGTTTTCATATAATTTGTGTTGTGTTTTTGATGTGCTCAATCACTAAATGCCACTCAAGAAGTACACAATCGGCGATATTATTTGGTTCATGTTACCGCCCCATTGTTCATTAATCTTAATCTACGTTCAGAATAATGTGAGCGCGAGTGTTAATTAATTAAAAAGCTAGCTGTCTCTTCCATTTAAACCATATAAACCCCTATAGAAAAACTGTAGCTTAATCACGTGATAATGCGGGGATTGGACACCATAGATCACGTGCTTTAACTACCTGAATCCATTGGATGAGCCATATTTCGTGAATAATGTCTTTAAACGGGGAAGATTTGGAGGCGTTTCCATTGCGCCAAACAAAATTCAACAAGGTTGTGAATAACAAAAAACACTCATTGCGAGCGTAATTAACCTTTAAAAACAGAAATGCAGCATGAAAATTACATACTGACGTCTAATGAGTAATTTTACGGAATTGTATTAGTGAATTTTTATGGTCGCTATAGACAGGTAATTACTTTATGTCGAAGGTCGCATTTGTGAGGGTGTATAGTTTGTAAGTTAAGCCGGACTTATGTCACCCGACGACAAGACAAAATTAATGGAACCAGTAAACTTGTTAGCCCATGTCGTCTTCGATCTTAGACATCGATAAAATAGGATGGTCATAATCGTTACTGGCTCACATAGTTGTTCCGAATGATCATTTTGTTTCTTGGTCCTCGTCAGTGGGAGATAACCCATTCAAATCTAGCTTTAGGTGTCGCTCCAGTCGCCTGGATTTCCGTCTGATCATTCTCAGACTTCCCATTTAAAACTGTTTTTTCATCGTCGACCGGGATTTCCGATTGATCAGTCTCAGATTTCCCAGTTAAAACTGGTTTATAATCGTCGTCATGGCGACATAAACCCAGCGGCTTGAAATATAAAATACGAACTGAAAGTGAAAGTAGTGTGTCATCTATAAGACGTTATTTATAAACCCGAGATGTCCCTAATTATTTACATTGACTCTCAATAATTGAGAAGTCTACACCCTTCTTAGAACAGCCGGATTTAGCTTTTGCCCCTGCAGCACACCAGTCGCTTGTTTTACCGGCAGTAAAGTCTGTCAAACAAGTTACAGTTTTCTGTAAAATATTCGGTTTCCCAAAAGCCTCTGTAAAACATGAACCAATATCGTTATGACTGAAAGGAGCTCCGCAGAATTTCAATCCGGCCGCTTGTTTGTCTTTTGGGGTGGCTTTTACAGCAGCATCAAAATCAATACAGACTTGTCTTTCCCTGGAAAATAAACATATGAAGTTGCAATGTGTGGTCGAGCTGAACACGACATAACACAGTCCAATTTTTAGGCTCAGTGGCCTAAAGGTTGATCCGTAACGGTAGATATGATTGTTATTTACGTCAGGGAACATTGCCATTGTTAACGTCAGAGATTATTGTTATGAACGTCAGAGATTATCGTTATTAACGTCAGAGATTATTGTTATTAACGTCAGAGATCGTTGTTACTAACGCCAGAGATTGTTGTAGTTAACGTCAGACATCGTTGTCGTTCACGTCAGAGATCGTTGTTACTGACGTCAGAGATTAATTTTATTAACTCAAGAGATACTTATTGTTGACGCCAGACATCACGGTTGTCAGAGACCCCGTGACAATACCTCCGCGAAGACAAATGGAGAGTACATGGGAAAAACGATCTAAGTCATTTTTTCAACGAACCCCAGTTAATGGCGCCATCTGGTAGCAAATTGTATAAGCTCTCGGTGGAATAATCAATTTCAGGTAAAAACGATCGGAGTCACATCGAATCAAGGACCTTCTGAAATACCCCGCCGGACAAATACGTCCATCGTACCCTTTATTTGACCTTATTTGGCTGAAAAGTTGAAGTCAGTTGTTGTACTGGTGTAATGATTCGTATTAAACATAGTTTTGAAGTTGTAATTAAACCCACTCGTTGTTCTGTTCGCGTCAAGCATTCTCGTCCAAAAGTTTGTTTGTCTTTTATGCGAAAAGACAAAAATGTGACTTAGATCGTTCTTCCCCTGTACTCTTCAAATTATTTCAAACGCGAACTCACTCATGCTTGGTTTCCAAATTAAATGCTTGTTTGTAGAAAGACCATTCTTTTTTTGTTAATCCCATTGCGGAAGCTTCCTTTTCATATTGTCCCGGGCCATCACTACACTGTCCGCATAGCCTCTCTTTTACAAAAGTAGAACCCTTTGGTGTCTGGATAGTGATGGACGAATCGGCACTCCTACAAAAATACAACAAACCTATTCAGTCCTGCGAAAGGCAGATTATTCCAAACTAAAAGCCAGAATATTTGAGACAAAAGTGCAAAATATTCTAGACTTAAAGGCAGAATGTTCTAGACTAAAAGGCAGAATGTTCTAGACTAAAATGCAGAATACTCTTGACTAAAAGGCAGAATGTTCAAGACTAAAATGCTCAATATCCCAAATTTTCAAATATAAACTTCTCGTAGTGGAATGTCTCGTCAACACCACACTTCCGTTGCTGGGGACGAGAATTTCTCCCGGAGAGCGGCGTTGACACATTCTCTCCCTTGTCGGTTGCGCAGTGAGTAAGACGTTAACACGCTAACCTGTAGATCTCGTTCGATCCCTGCGTTGGCCAACAAAATTCATTGGGATTGTGCGGCGTGATTCCCCTTGTAAGCGAGCAGTCTTTCGGATGGGACGCAAATGGATGTTCCGTGTAAACATTGGCCTACCCTTGACAGTTGGAATTTGAAATAAGAGTAGACCGTAACGCCACTGTTTTCTAAAAGTTATTTAAACAGGATACGATATCAAGCTTTATCAGCTTATATAAAATCGCTGCCTTTGTTTCGGGTTAGTAGTCCATTTAGATTTTAAAACAGTATATTGGTACAAAAGTTATTCTTACAAAACCGACGGCAAATGACAATGATTCAATGGTGTATTGACACGTACCTGTATCGTATAGCAACAGCATGTCTGGGCAGTTCCAATCGCCAATAATGAGACTGGAATTCTCCATAAACCGTTAAACCAAAATCAGGGAAATTATCAGCTACTGGTAAAGGCACCTTCAATCCTTTATTCTGAAATTGTAAAATAAAATAGATTTAAGAAAAAACCCAAATCCCCCCCCCCCACAAACGGGAATCCGTATAATCTATGATTTTGAATCGCTCGCAAACTACAATATTGTGACAATCTGATCAAAACACAGATCCTATTTCGTTTCGTTTTTATAGTTCAAAATTTCGTTTTATTTGTCTTTACTACACTAGGATCTGTCAGAGTTGTTAGCATTAACGTGTTCTGGATGATGCGAGAGATTAGCCAATGAAACGATCTGTAAAGGCGAGTTATTGCCCTTTTGATGCACGGAACTATGGGTAAACCACTAGAAACGTCAACGCTGATTGATTAATCTATGTCTGGCGTCATAGGATCAACAGCTTCTCTCTTTTTGTCGGTCCAAATGAAACCGATCTTCTCGCTCACTGTCAAAGTGTAACATGGCTTCTCTTTCACTGTCAGTCAAAAATTTGCTCTCCCACTGCCAGTCCGAGAGTAACCAAGTTATACCCCCCCCACACACACACACCTAAAGTTTTATCTTTCACAATAGCGTAATATGTAAGTGATATCGCTAAAATGAAGTATCAGGACTTCAAGCTAGGATATTGAATTCATACGTCCGGCTGTTAACGATACGTTATGGGAGATTAGAAAAAGAGCTGGCAGTTCTCACTATAACAGTTAAAAAATAAATAGAGTATAGGGTAGTTGCTAAAAATTTCAAAACGATCCACTCTGAACCAAGAATTTAGCGATTGAATTTTTGGCCTAGCCTCGATCATCATAACTTAAGTCGGTACGATAAATGAAACATAGTCCCGATTATCCATTTCTTGATTTAATCATGAACGAGCGTTGAGCAGCAGATAGGATTCTAATCCAGTAAATATCACAGGCTAGTATTGACATTAAGGAGTGATTATGGTCTGGATAAGTTAATTAATATCTAATCAATAATTTATTTAACATCTGCAATGGGCAGATTTAGCTCTTGCATAATGTATCTTTGATCGAAGAGATTTAATAAATCAACAATTCAGATTAGAATGTGGTATTAAACATTCAACGAAGTGCCAGGCTACACCCAAATCCTAAAAGTGAAACCCCGAGGTCCATGCTCTGATACTTGTTGGCGTGCACGGGCAAAATTTACCTTATAGCCCACTTGATTTTTTACGAACAGGATTAAATGGAGGTGAGGTGACATTTCCAAATCGTCTCTCCATTGGAAAGGTGCCGTATGCTTATCCGGCTGGGTATGCTTATCCGTTCAAGAACATTCGACACCACCTGAGAATTTCACATAGTAAACAAATTTTGCTGCATTCACTCGCATCACTGATAAAAACTTACATAGAATCCGGAACGACGAATATCAGCATGGGCCGTTGTCTTGCCTTTTGATGCCCTAAAGAAGACTTCATCCTCCATTACGAATCCTGGATAATCCTTGTCATCCCTATTGTCACCAATAGCCGACACTTTAACATACACACCAGAGGGCGTTGTGAATTCAGTCAGGATATGACGACATGGGATAGGTGCTGCCATCACACTGCCGGAGAAAGCCGTGATGTAAGGATCGCCAAACAGATAGCAGAGACACGTACTACCTGTTAAATGAATGAATGAATAAATGAAGGAATGAATGACGTCTTCCGATCAGCGGTAAAAACTTTGCTGACTCTAGAACAAAATAGGGAGATAGAGGAATGGGGTTTAACGTCTACGCGACACAAACTAGGTCATTTCTTGACTAACATATGGTTTAATTTTATTTCAATAATTCGCAATGGGAGGAAACCGGAGGACCCAGAGAAACCCCACGAGGTTGGGCAGCAGATTCTCCTCCTTGCCGCGTACAACCGGGGAATCGAAACCTTGATAACTTGATTGTTTAACGTCTGCTTCCCTCTAAAACAATATCGCAGTCAAGATCTAGGAGAACCAAAGTTTGCTCCTGTATCTTGCAATCTGTCTATTTTCGGCAGGTCCAAAGGCCGTGGATTGTTTAGTGGGAACTTCTTCCCATTCTTAATAAAATAAACCCGATAATGGTCGGTTTGAAACCTGTAACCAAATATACAGAAACAACTGCGCAACAACCACAGCTGCATTTGTTTCTGGCGTTGGTGGTCATTTGTTTCTGGTGTTGGTGGTCATTTCAAGGGTTTTGAATGCCTTGCAAACTAGACAAAAGGCGAACGCTGAATCTCTAACTGGAATATTTGTTCAAAATGCTTGGATTCCTCATTGAAAATATTGCATGTTTCGATATCTGTTACGGACAATAAAAACGTTCCGACGAGGATACTCTCGGGTTTACCATTTGCTTGATAAAAGACGAGGGGACCTCCATCCAAACGTCGCTTAGTATTAAACTCAGTCATTGTGTATCCTTAAAATTGTAACTTGTTTTGGAGAGAGAGAGAGAGAAATGGGGTTTAACGTAATCTCGACACAAACTAGGTCAGTTCGGGACTAACATAAGATTTAATTTTATTTCCATAAATCGCTTGCGCGTAGGGGTCTTTAGCAGTGGGAGGAAACCGGAAGACCCGTAGTAAACCCACGAGATTGGACAGGCTACCCTATTCCTTGTCACGTACACCTTGTGTTGGCCTGATATACATATAGCCTATACTTACTACGTTCTACGCAGGCGAACCTTCCGTTTCCCCAAAGACCATCTTTACATCGACAGTAGTTGTTCTTTGCAATACATTGGACATCTTCGTCATCCAGGCACACAACACCACCGCACTGCTTCCCTGGAAGAACAAAACAAAACACCAAAACATGAGACGACCAAATTTATATTTAGTAAGTAAGATTTATTTTAAATCACGGCAGGATTAAATTAAAGAGGGGCCAAAATTAAGTCTAACAAAAAACCAAAGTAACGCCCCCCCCCCCCGATTAAATGGAGCCAAAGTTAAATCTACCCCCCCCCCCCAAAAAAAAAAACCAACAAAAAAACCCCCCAAAAATTGAACTCAGGGCCGGGTTCAATGAAAAAGGAACCAAAATGTACATAACATAAAAAAAAAACATGTTTATAATTTTATTATTTTATATATATTTGTGCCAAATAAATCTATCTACCCCACAGACATACAAACTGTGTAAGACTGGTGTACAATATGTAGAGAATCCCCCCAATTTATTGTTGATACAAGGGTCCGAGTGGCATTTTCGGCCAGGGGCTTCCATGAGAGCTAATTCCAACCCTAATAATATTACTATATCCTTTCAGTTCTAACGGGGTACGCGAACATTCCACTCACTTTTCACCGAGTTTAAAGTCCACTAAACACAAACTAGGTCATTTTGAGACTAACATATGACACATCTTTATTTGTATAATTCACGGCATGTAAGGGTCTTTAACAATAGAATGAAACCGGGGATCTGGAGAAAACCCATGAGTTTAGACAGGCGACCCTACTTTTTGTTTAATAAAAACTATTCTGATTCAAATTATGCTACTGTCTTTTGGCATCGAACATTATTTGTTTCGTCACTTTTTCGGGGATCGAAATATTTCTAAATATTTAAAATGGATATATAAAAAAACTGTTATTTAATCAGCTTTCAAATGATATTAAATGTTTCAACAGCAGGAATATATCTGCTCGATCAATTTGCGCCCAACCACTAACCAAAACGTCTTGGGTTTGATTCCGGAGCTGTGTGAAAAGGGTCCTCGGGGTGTTCTACTTGCCACCGGTGCGGACCCGACAAGAAAAAGGCCCTCGGTCGTTCGAATGAGACGGAAATTGAGGTCACGTGTATACCATTACTAGCATGTTAAAAATACCCTGCTTTCCAAATAATAGGCCGTAGTCAGGCTGTCCGAGGAAAATTGCTGCTCATAGCACACGGCCTGTTTGTTTGCTACAGTAAGTAATCCGCTAGAAAAAAAAATCCTTATAAATGTATGGAAATCCACTGAAAACAGCCACCATAATCGTGTGATCATCCTCTGAAAACAGACGCCATAATCACGTCATCTGAAAACAGGCGCCATAATCACGTCATCTGAAAACAGGCACCGTAATCACGTAATCTTGAAACATGCGCCATAATCACGTCATTAGCTACAGGGGCGTTATTTGTAGATTTGGTGGCTATACAATTAACGGACCTACCTGGGATATACCCAGCGAAAGCCAGTGGAAGAACACACAATAACAGCACCAACATTTTTCCCCAATCAAATGGCTGTAAATCGAGCCCCGGGGTTGGTTTTATAGCTCGGGCACAGTATTATAATACAAATTACGACCATTTTATGAATTATACGTAATAATTGCCTTTATTTAGAGACTTAAATATTTCTATAGTTCGTGAAGAAATCAATATTCAGCCATTGTTGGTCCAAACAACTTATTATTATTGAATAACAAACCTTGAGCAAGCATCATTAACCTATATAGCTCTAATGGACGTGGACGGGTTTCGATCATACCATTGTAGTCTGAACAAAATGCTTGAATACAGAGAAAGGGCTGGGTATTTGAATTGCACTATTAAGTAAGAGGCACCGGCTTCAGTAACCCTGTTGAAACTGTGAACGTTAAACGCTTTCATTTCAGTTGTTTTAGAAATGGGGTTAAAGCATCCTCGCTATCTCCAGCGGTCTCATTCCGTTCTAAGGAGACGGGGTTTAACGTCCACTTTCTTTTCACCAATAGGGCTATAATAATATAAATTGAACGTCCAACCTTTCTGCCCCAACCTGCCAAATGAAGATGGATAGCTTATTGGTATGCTAAATCAAGTTGGTATATCTCAGCAGCCAATGACAGTGCCGGGTCCAGAATTAACACTGAAGGAAATTAATGGCTGTTTGCCCCCGTTTCGTTTGTGTCTATTTCAGAATCAAATGAACCCAGAATAGTAACATTTCTTCATGTCGACTTTAATGTTCAATCCGTGCAATGTCTTGGACCATGTCATGTTTTACACCATTACGATGAAATGAATCTTTATAAATTATAATCCCAAACAGCCCATTCAGCCATTCAGACACAGTCTGCTGATACAAATATTGAAGGGGTTGACCCTCGCGATTTTTTTCTTAATCAATATTAATGAATCAAAACGCTGTGACATCGTTTTAGTAGGCGATTTCCTCAATTCATTTCTGTTTACTTACTACCCGACCCGTGCACCCCGACAAAAACTTGACAATGTACATTCAAACATTCTACATCAAAAATTCAACAAAAATCGGCTTGCAAAAACGGGTGGGGGAGTTTTTGTCTCTATGGTTACGTAAGATGGAGTTGTTCATGGAGTTTTGTTTCTATAGTTACGTATACATTGAGAGATGGGAGTTTTTGTTTCTACGGTTATGTGGAGTGGAGTTTTTACTTCTATAGTTACATGTAAAATGTGATGTTGGTTTTGTAATACTTTTAGAAGAATTTTTGCTCGAGAATTAAGATGGCATATTACTTCATTAATTAATATCTTTGTCAAGTCAGTAGATTCAAATATATGTACTTAAAGTACTTAAATCAACTTAGTCAATGATGGACATATTGTTATATAAAAAGAGCTACAGAACCATAACAAACTGGTTCTATCTTTCAACAAAATACATGTGATTCGAGATATTCCTATTGCGTCATTTGGCTTAATTTATCCAATCATTTCGTTGATTGCACCGGTTCGTGGTCATGAACACGCATGGGTCTGCGTGATACCCTTGGGGCTATAAGGGAAACTATATTATGTCATTAAATGACAGAGGGTTACCATCTAAGAGTCCTAGACACCGCGAGGTGTCTAGGTTGAGAAGAGTTTAGTTAGTATTGACTGTAATTGTAATATGTACTATGCTTGTATGTATACCTATGCTACATAAAAGGTAAAAACGAACTGTTGCATTGTTATAACTGAAGAAGACAAACGTCTTAAGAAACCAGTAAGAAGTGAACACAACGTGAAGGAGAAGCAAAGACAGCTAGAGACAAATTCTAGACGATCACAAGGCTACGAAAATATGTAGTAAGAAAAGATGCATGGGTCATACGTAGGATGTGGCGACCGGTTTGTGAAAGGTCCGCTCTCCATGTCAGACAAAACGACTCATGGTGCTACAGTTTTTGTTGCTATGGTTACGTGTAAAATGTGATTTTTTTGTTTTTATGGTTACGTGTAAAATGGGAGTTTTTGTTGCTATGCATGGTTACGTGTAAAATGGGAGTTTTTGTTTTTATGGTTACGTGTAAAATGGGAGATGGTGTTTTGTTGCTATGGTTCCGTGTAAAATGGGAGTTTTTGTTTTTATGGTTTCGTGTAAAATGGGAGATGGTGTTTTGTTGCTATGGTTCCGTGTAAAATGTGAGGTCGAGTTTTTGCTCCTATGGTTACATGTAAAATGTAAGGTGGAGTTTTTGTTGCTATAGTTACGTGTAGTGGAGGCAAGTCACGATCACTATCAATTGTCGTTAGTAGTCCCCGCCTTAATATTTACAAAATGTCAAGACACAGTTGTCATGAATTTACTTTCAGATTTTTCTAACCAGAAAGGTATGACGAGACGCTTGTTTAAGAAAAGAACACTACTGATATGTCTACTCAGAACGGCTGTTGCCAGATGTAGGTAAAATCAACCATTTTAATATACATACACAAAGCTTTCTACATAATCTGTATCCAACTGTTACATACCCTAATCGATAAGGCTCGTTCTTTAAGGTTCTATATATACGTGTGAAAATAAATATGAGTTATGGGGCCATAAACAATCTAAAGTAATATTGTTAAAAATATTTTGGTCAAAAAAACTTTTCAAATCCATCATTTGAAAGATATTTTTTAAAAATATTATTTTTCGCGAACAAACTGTGTGATTTGATGATATATAAGGACTAGAAACATATTCAAACTAATTTATCTATCAAAGGTTTGCTTTAAATCCCCGTAAAAGTATTTTAACCGCAAGAAACAATCTCACTTGCGTCCTGATATTTGGTGGTACCAAAGGCAAACTTCTTGATTCACTCCCTCGACCCCAACCCTAGAAATGAGAGAAAGTGAGAGAGAGAGAGAGAGAGAGAGAGAGAGAGAGAGAGGGGGGAAGAGAGAAATGGGGGTTAACGTCCACTCGACACAAACTAGGTCATTTCGGGACTAACACATGGTTCAAATTTATTTCAATAATTCGCTTGCGTGTAGGCGTCTTTAGCAGTGGGGGGAAACTGGAGAACCCGGAGAAAACCCACGAGGCTGGACAGGCGACCCTAGAAATAATTTATTCTAGATATATTACAAAGAGCCCCTTAACTATGTTAGAAAATTCATTTATTTAGGGGTCCCAATCCTATCATTCTCGCATGTTCTCTTCCAGTTCACCCCTGGTGCCCACCACTGTATACAGGGGGCAATATACTTACTCAAGTTTTGTAAAGAATATTTAACATGACATTATTATGATTTATTGTAATGATTAGATACCACCTGGTGACCCGGGATATAGGTCAACTATTTTACTCACTGGTGGATAATCTGGGTAATTAGTATGGATTTGGGTATGTTGTTGTTGTATCACAATCAAGGCGACTCGGTGGTCGAATGGTTTACGGTCTGATATTAAATAAACTGGCGTGGTTTCGATCCCGCACTTGTACTTGACATGGAGTAGTATCGCCTGTCCATCCTCGTGGGTTTTGTCCGGGTCCCCTGGTTCCCCCCTCCTTGGCTTAGTTTGTGTCGAGTGGACATTAAACTCTCTCTCTCTCTCTCTCTCTCTCTCTCCCTCTCTCTCTCTCAGTCACTTTTGGTGGGTGTATTTTCGTTTTCATTAGCACGTTCAATGCAGAAAATTATGGCTCGTATTATATGTCCTACCTGTTGTGTAAATTATCCATTACATCATATTTTACTTGTTCAGAGGGTTCGAAAATATTTTAAAATCCAAGTCACATTTGAAAAGGTTTACGTTAACCTTTTCAAATCATGTAGTTGAATTTTTCCAATTTTTTAAATTAGGTGTGTTAAGATGAAATTTATATCATCAATTTATTTGAATACTGTAAAATAATACAATTTGTTGACCAGAATAAAGATTGGGACATATTATTCAATTACAACAAGAGTGTTATTGGGGCTTTAATTAAAGATACATTATGGGAGATAAGACAAAGAGTTTTCAGTTCTCACTATAATAGTTAAAAACTGTATAGTGTAAATATAATTTGCTGAAAAGTTCTGTCAAATTGATCCATTCTTGGCCGAGAACGGAGTGCGTGAAATTTCTGAATAGCCTCGGTCATCATTACTAAAATCATTAATAAAAACAGAGTAGTCTCGATTATCCAATGTTGTGATTTAATTACAATGGCCGTACAGCGGCATGTTTGAATCTAATCCAGCTTACATCGAAGGCTAGCCTTGACATCGAGAGTTTATTATGGTCTGGATAAGTTAATTAATGTCTAATTAATAATTTAGATAACATTTCAGGCCTATAAAGAGAGACACGTAATAGGCAGATTTGCTTAATGCAAGTTTGATAAACGGTATCGAAAAAAGAAGATTATCCTGTCTCGTGCACAGACTGGATGGCATTTTAAGACCCGAATTCTTGAACCCAAACTATCTCGGTACACAATAACCCTAGCCCCTAATAGAGTCCCCTGTGATGTTATAGTATTCTTCTAGTTCGTGTTGAATTTGAGGCGCACTCTTAAAAAAAAACCAATAGTCCGCCCATTCGAGTACGCAGTATATGCCTGGTCGTTTGACAATGTTCGTGTAGGACCCCATGAATTTATGATGTATGAAGTCATAATTTCAAGATGGCTGCGATGACGTCATGGCTGGTCCCTAATCCATACAGTACTCTCCTACGAGATGATTCTACCTCGTGCATGACACTCTTTGACAAATATGGTACACGCTGCAAGCTATGAGATATGTATGGAAGGAAGATACCGCTTTCAATTGTGGGAAGAAAGGATTACCATTATTAACTGACACTCCGAAACAAATGTTCATCAGATCAATTACATGACCCATAAAATAACCTAAAAAAAAGCCAGGTGTTGTGTTTAACTCAATTTCATCTCGAGTCAAAAACGTGACGATATGTTAGAGAGAATTGTAGAATTTGTAACAATAATCGAACTAAGTTGAATAACTCAGTGGCGGAGGGTGGTGGTTGGGGTGGGATGGCGGATTGATAAATAACAGTATTCAAAATCGCTTATTATTCATCTCTTTCAATCAAACGTGTAAATCTTTTGTTGGTTTGAGTGATACAGGTCCAGATATGGCCAACAAATGACAATTGACACCCCGATTGACACCCCCCCCCCGCACCGCCCCCTAACGTAGTATCCTGCCTCCGTCATTGGTGTAACTAGTGGGACTCAAATCAGTCATGTTTGACAATTGACATCCCGATTTTTCTAAATCATCGTGCAGTAGAGGACCCCCGACCTCGCACCCCCTAACGAAGTATCCCGCTTCCGCCACTGGAATGACTAGTGGAACTCGACTCTGTTTTGTTGGCCAAACAAATGTGTAGAATGTATTTAGGGGATTGAAAGAAAATATATAGAAGTGTGGGGTCCATGATTATACGTACTGATGACAAAAAACATGGCCGCTTACATCCCCGTCAAACTCACCACTGTCTAGTCGAGACGGACATAACAGAAAAACTTATCTTTTAAAGTCTCTTGGTAACCAAGCAACCAGTCTCAGCTTACAGTTCGTCGTGTTTATTTTACAACCCAAGACAACCTGATTCTAAATGAAGCACGCAAAAATTATCCGATGTTGACTGAAAAAATAAAATCCGTTTGAAAATTGATCGCCACTCATGTTAAAACAGAAAGTAATACAATAAGGGAGGGGGTTGTGTGTTTCCGTCATGGCGTCATTATCTAAAAGTATCGTAGCCAACTGGCCTACTGTTGATACCAAGGACAAGAGCACGCTTGGGAATAATTCACTGTTTTAACGCACCCCTGCCCGGACAACGGGACTATGACACACTGTTATATCAAATCCCAACTGCCAAGGGATCTTTTACGTGCACGCTAATGTGCACACGGGGCCTCGGTTTTTCGTCCTATCTGAACAACAAGACGGCTGTCCGTGTCGAAGGAACGTTTGGGTTGTAAAATTGTGAGAATATTATACTCTATAAATTGTTGACAAGTGTGCGAAATAACTTTCACAACATTTTAATGTTGGTATTTCCCGGCCCTGATTCCCAAAGTCCTTTTTTTGCAATGGATCCCTTGACATTATTTAAAAAGCCCGAAGCCCTACCTACATGTATATTTTAAAACTAAGACTCACAAATTGTGGGATAAACAGATAATAAATTAATATTAAAAAAATGAAATTCGATAATAAGATACTTTGATTTTGTAAATTTGTAAATATATAGTTTAACAAATATACTAATATTACCTGTTTCTTATTCATCTTTAATATAAGGCTTGATCTCACTTTAAATCGGCAGTAGTTGCGGCGGTCGTGACTTCTGAAGCTCTTGTACCCTCTGAAAATTTGGTTAAATGTTGGATTTCTAATACTGAAGATACATTATGGGCGATTGGGACATGAGATATAAAAGCTGGCAGTTTTCACTATAATATTCAAAATATAGATAATGTAAAGGCACTTTGCTGAAAATTTCACACTCTGAACCGAGATTTTAGCGATTGAATTTTGGACCTAACCTCGATCATTATTTTTAAAGTCGGTCAGCAGCAGCAGCAGATCGAGTTCTAATGCTAGCGATGACATAGACCCTTGATTATGGTCTGGATAAGTGTATTAATGTTACTAACTTAAACAATATTTCAGGTCTAAAGAAAAACCTGCAATAGGCAGATTTAGCTCTTGCATAATGTATGTTTAAATTTTAATTCGCGGAACCTATCAATTTTGTTTGAGGAAAGGTTCCGGGGGAACACAATTTAGGAACGACTGTCTTGAGTAAACAACCGTCGGTGTGTTTAATAACTGCAGGAGATGGGGCAGTCGTTTTTAATACCTAAACCGTTGCCCGAAATTAAATTTTATCAATTAAAGGATTCGTTAGGTCGCGTGATGCAAGTGCAAGTCCCTCGGGCGTTATGTATCGTAACCAGTTCAGGGGAGATAATCCCACTTTACGATTGATCCAATGTCTTTCTTCGTGCAAAAATAAACACATATTTGATAAGTTATTATACCCAATAACACGGGATTCTGAAACATAATATTCTGTATAATATTCTGTTATGTAAATCAAAAATTATAAAAAAAGCGAGGTTGCCCCTTTAAGGTGAGAGCTGCAGTGGTTCGGTGGTTTCACCAGTTATAAGTAAGAAGCCGAGTAGGGGGTCGCCTATCCTTCCTCATGGGTTTTCTCCAGGTACTCCCGTTTCCTCAAACAATGATTGGGGGTTGCTAAGCACATGCGCGCTGTACCATATGGTCGGTCTTCCATGGCTTCAACTGGCGTGGTTTCAATTCAGTTGTACGCGACAGGGAGTACAGTCTCCTGCCCAGCCTCGTGAGTTTTCTCCGAATACTCTGGTTTCGTCCCACTGCTGCAGACCCCTACGCGCAAGCGAATTAGTGACATAAAATTGAACCATATGTTAGTCACGAAATGGCGTAGTTTGTGTCGAGTGGACGTTAATCTCTCATTTCATTCCATATTCCCTTTAACACAGGTTGTAGCGTTTATTTACAGAGTAAACTGACGTATAGATTTGTTTATATGACGTCACTCAACACGTGTATCCATATTACTTTAAGTGTTATAACAAAATTTAAACAAAGTCAACTCAAATCTCCCAATGTTTTGTGTTCTTTACAACACACCTTTTTCAATAAAGGTATTCTTTTCCTGCACTATTATTAATAGATCCTTATCGAGCGAATTGTAGGACCAAACCCTAAACAGCTTGTATTTCAAATCTAACATCACGCCGTAAAGACGAGCGCTAGTTTATTTTCAGAAAGATTTCTTTGAGCGTTAGAATTATTTAAAAATCAACCAAAGGAATGTATAGAGGCGTATTTATGATGAGTTTAGAGAGGGGAGGAGGGTCCAGCACTATGTTAGCTACGTTTGGGTGATGAAATGGGGTGCGAGGGGGGGGGTAATAACTTGTGCACTGTTCTCTAGAGCATCGACGAAAGTTTTCTATCACTGCTAGAAACCTGTGGCGCACAAACAAGTCACTGAAGTGGTAGGCCTACACCACCGGGTTATGTAACTCCCCGGACGAAACTCTATACAACAAATTTCAGACCCAGGAGTGTCTTAGTGTAACCGCTAACCGACGGACAGAAAGGCAGACATAGAAATACAAACGACAGTCACAGCACTTGAATAGGCGCGTATACCAACTGTGGTAATGATTACGGACATGTGCTTTTACTCTTTTACATGGGACCTATGTTTTCGTTCCATTCGAAGGGCTAGACGCTATTCCTTTACGTTGTCTCTCTCTCCCCATAGTCAATGAACCACCGTCGTTTCCAAGATGGACGCGAGATGATATACGGCACCCCCCCCCCCCGAAAAAAAAACCCAAGATAAAAATCAACAAACAACTTTTGGTACCGAAATCACCCTTAGTGTGATAACGAAATATGTTTATGAGTCAAGGGAGCCGAAACCCAACGTACCCCTCATCAATTTTCGCCCATTTATCAGTTTAAAAAACCTACGGCGGTGTTTATGCCACATATCGTTCCATCTCTATCAGTGTAATACAAATCATCATGTGCTATATAATAAAGGTAATTTAATGATAGAACCATAGTATGGCCAATACCTAAAGATCCTATCGCCCTTTTAAAATAACATGTGCTAAACTGAGATTACGTTATCCGTGCCAAATCACTCCCAGGATTTTTTGTCTATCTACGCGGTGGCATCAAAGTTATATTATTTGTTTCGGCTGTGAGTCAAACGGGATTGTAACAAACTGTGACACATGTAAACAAGATGAAGATGTAGGTACTTGAGGCTAATATACAGTTTTATATATTTACTGTATACGTCTAGATTACGCATACTAATCATATCACTGGTAGTCTCTTCAGTACAGTCACGGTGGCTCCGTGAGTATGCAATGGAATGTAATGGGGGTAGAATATTCCCCAGGATTTTGTGTGGTTTGTCCTTGTCAGTGGAACCGGGCGTAGGGCCTGGCATGGAACAGTGTCTGTCTAGTCGTTCGGAAGGGACGATCATTTTGGCGGGAACGTAAAAGGACCCTTGATAGTTGGAATTCGATAAAAGAGTAGGCCGTAGCTCGCTGTCCGGGCAAAATGCAGAACAGTTGGACATTAAGCCCCATTTCATTTCATTCATTGTATGGTCGGCATGGAACCACGGTGGTCTTTTCACTATGGCTCGAGTTTCTGTTTTGAGAGTTGTCCCCCTTTCATCGCTTAGAAGAAGAAACTATATTGTATCAAATAAAATCTCACACGCTCATGTGCTAATATGAATTACAGGAAAAGAGAGATGGGGTTTAACGTCGACTTGAGACACATAATGATGAGACTAAAACGTGGTTCAGATATAGGGATCTTTAGCTGTGTGGGGGGTGGGGGGTGGGTGGAGGAGTCGGACAAAACTCACAAAGTTGAACATGCGATATTTTTCCTTATCATTTACAAACGGAGAACCGAAACCACGTCATTTGATTCAATGTCAGACCTTAAGATATAAAGCGGACGCGTTAAACAGCTCGGCCACCAAACATGCACACAGACAAACGAATATAAGTAACAGGTACAAAACATAAATGATTAATATGATAAAAACTATTAAATATTTTTATAGTTCTACATTTTGCTTGGGAATCAATATCATTAAATTGTTTGTGAATCGTTCAATTCATTAAAAGTTGGCGGTCCTCACTATAATATTTAAAAACTGCATAATGTAAAGGGAATTTGCTGTAAATTTCAGTCTGAACCGAAAATTTAGCGATTGAATTTGCGGCCTAGCCTCGATCATCATTACTAAAGTCGGTACGATATAAAACATAGTTTCGATTGATATGAATAAAAGTTGAACAGCAAATCCTGTTGGATCCTAATCCAGTACTTATCACAGGCTAGCGAAGCCATTAAGCTTTGATTGTGGTATGGATAAGTTGATTAATGTGTAATTAGTAATTTAGATAACATTTCAGGCCTAAATAAAGACCTGCGATAGGCAGATTTAGCTCTTATATCATGCATGTTTAATCTGCAATGCTCTTAATGTTTTGTAATGAATGATTATTTGGTACAGTATACAATTTTAATCAAGGATTACTAGTGTTTTATCATTCTATTAAAACAAAATCAAAACTTATTTTCCAAAAAGGAGAGATATAAATTGTAAACCTAACCAGCAGGCCCCGAGGGGGGTTGGGATGGCCTAGTGGTCTAGAGTGCCGCGCTTCGACCTCTAGCTGGCCGGTCAACTCTGGCTTGCGGCTGTGGTTTCGAGCACTGGTGTGAGCGTATGTGGCATGGAGATAGGGGCTCCTTCTCAACCTCGTGGGTTTCCTCCGGGCACTCCGGTTTCCTCCCACAGCAATGACCCCTGCGCGTGCGCTAAGATAATGAAAATGATAAATAAGACTTGTCTGCGATATCAACAGCAGGCCCCGAGATCGATACCGATATTGGCCAAGAACGTACCCCGGGTGGACGTTACACCCACCCCATCTCTCTCTCTCTCTCTCTCTCTCTCTCTCTCTCTCTCTCTCTCTCTGGGGTTAGATTAAGACCGAGACTGGGGATTACTGATTTAAAAGTGTTGTTAATGTCAATAACATGAATAATAAAAACAATATATAAATCAAGTCGACACTGTCAACTTTTAAATTGATCACATTACTCAGACACAAGATGAAAGAAACTTTAGTTATTTTCTTCTTCTTCTCTTACTTTCTACTTATCTAAATTTCTGAACGAGACATCAAACACACAATCAGCCGAAGATTAATGACAGAGATAGAGGCTCGAATATCTGAGAAATTTGGGCATTGTCAGGAATTGTGGAGCGGGAGTATTTCTGGAAAATTGGAATAATTTGACAGGAATGTCTGAAGAAACAGAAGTAGAGCGAGTAAGATTAGCCCGCCAACCAGCACGAGCTGTCACTCATCTGAATTATTTACCTTGGAATCAGCCAGTGTTTTCGTTTCATCTCAACCGTGAAATGAGGATTTAAAAAATCAAAATCACTGCCATTTTTTAAAAATAATTTTTTTTATCATCAATATGGTGGCTGCCATATTGACTGTGTTGTTTGACGTTGACGAATATAAGTGTTGACAGGCGCAGACGTCTCTTCTTTCTCTAAGATAATAGAACATTGTAATACAGAAGATTTGGTGTAAGAAAAGAGTTTCAAAATTCAAAATTCGTCTTGTTTCTTTGTTTAAAAGGTAATTTATATTTTAATAGATTTTGGGGGCCGCGAAACCAATATAATACCATTCTTTATTTTGACCTTAATCCAAGAAGTTCAGATCTTTACAGGCAGAGGAATGGAATCAGATGACGTCAGCTTTGAGTATAAAAACTAAACTAAAATTAGTCATTTGAAAGATGGTTGAGGTGTCATGGTGTACGGGTGGGGTGAAAAACCGTGGTCACGTGCATACATTGGCGTGAACGTAAAAAAATCCCTTGACAGTTGGAATTCGATATAAGAGTAAGCCGTAGCACACTGTATGGCCCCTGTCCGTGTACATTAGCAGGACAGAAGGACGCAAAACCCCATTTCATTTTCAGTCGGTAAGACGCTGGTTGGCTAACTAGGAGGTCTATTGATTTTTCAACCTGATTTCCCCTTGTCAGAGGGCCTGGCAAGAAAAAAGGCGTCTAGAGCTTAGGATGAGAGGCAAAGCAGAGATCCCGTGTATGGCATTTGGAGCACGTTAAAGACCCCGGATAGACTTAGAAATCGAAAAGCACAGTGTGTGGCGTATACACATCTTTTTTTATTATTCCGGTGGGCGCAAAAAACAAGTAGGGCATTAAACACTTCATTTTGTGCACATTCCAAAGAAAAAAACAATTCGGAAAATTTCTGGCATCATTCGGATGATTTAGACAATTTATCAGGTTGAAAAATTCTGGCCACGATAGAACCATTTAACATTTATAAAAACATGACATCCATTTTTACTGTGTGGTGGATAATGTTAAAGTATTTAAAAATATTCTGAACATCGTCCCTTCCAGACCTGGAATTTTAGCAGGAAATGGCTAGCACGTAGAAAAAAAGGGTACTAATGCACTGTTCCATTGGAAAACCATTAAGAGGCCAATTGTTTGACAATAAAATTTGTATCGGTATCTTGTTATCACAAGAATGTCTTTATGGCGGGGAGGTAGAAAAAACCCTGATCGATTCCCCATTGCTGTGTTTCCCTACTAGCAGGAACATCGTAAAGTAGTTATATACTTAGTTTCTTGTGTATTAAGAAACCAATTAGGTAGTCGAATTTTGGTTGTTATTTCTTGTAAAAAAAATATTTCTCAATGGCGAAGGAGAGAGAGAGAGAGAGAGAGAGAGAGAGAGAGAGAGAGAGAGAGAGAGAGAGAGAGAGAGAAATTGAGTTTAACGTCCACTCGACACAAACTAGGTCATTTTGGGACTATCGTATGGTTTAATTTTATGCCAATAATTCGCTTGCGCGTAGGCGTAGTGGGAGGAAACATGCATACTCCATACAGTGTGTTATGAGGGAAGTTTGTCCGGACAGCGGTAAAATATCTAAACTGCTTTTTGTTTTGTACCCGCCAGGGATCAAAACCACGCCACCTGAGTCAATGACAAACCTTATGATTGAAAGCACTCTCGTTATACCACCCAGCCCTGCCCAGCTCCTCAAAGCACTCTCGTTATACCACCCAGCCCTGTCCAGCTCCTCCCACCACTCTCGTTATACCACCCAGCCCTGTCCAGCTCCTCCCACCACTCTCCGCTGTAAAGAATCCATTCAACTGTTTGACTATGTACGTTTGTTGTTTATTGTCTGGTTCGTCCGTGCAGGTGAGTCTTCTCCGCAGGTTTGTCTTGTGTATTTGCTTTGTTTGTGGTGCGCTCGTCCTGCACTTACTTTTATCACATCTGTCTTAAAACGAGGACTGATTCGCTCTGGTGCTTTTAGGCGCGCTCCGGGGCTGATTGTAAATCCCTGATTGCTAGACACTCTCTTGCACGCACCGAACCATGCGTAAATCGAGCGTTCAACTAATTAATGTTCGATATTATCCCAACAAAACCTAAATATATCCAGATAATACCCTCAATAAATGGCCGACTTATCATATATTATGAATTAGATACAATTGAAATATTCTTGGCACACATAACACCTAATACACAACCTTGAGGCACACCGAAATGGATCTGAAAGAAAAGCTTCCCCAGGCGTACCTGACACGACCTACACTCTACGACTGAGGACAAGACAGATAGGTAATCAATCCACCAAAACGAGTCAATCATCATTCAGGATATATCTTCATTTCTTTCCTAACCAAAGAAAAACTATATTTAAGTTATTGCTTCTGGAAAAACAATTCTTGCTGATGTGTAGAGGAGGACTGCACCCCATACAAGCAGAACCCATAAGAAAAATCAGTGGACAAGACACACCAGCAATGAAATAAAATGGAATGGGGTTTAACGTCGTGCTGTTTATGGGTCTCTTTTAAACAGGTTTAATCAAAACTGGGTGATTATCTCCCGTTGGTATTTTGATTGATTTTGTGCTATTAGGGATATTTTTGCCCGGGCAGTGACACCCCCACCTGTTCTTACATCGAACTCCAACTGCCAAGTTTCTTTTACGTGCACACTAATTTATATACACGGTTTCTGGTCCTATCCAAATGACTTATAGGTTGTCCATTGCCGCATTGCCGGGCCCCGGAATCTGACCCACCGAGTAAAAACACGACGATCAAACATAAGATCCCTTGCATAACAAACTAACGTGTTACTTTTTGAGTGACCGTGGCTTCCTAATCTTAGTACATGACATACCAATAAATTACGTGGGGTTGGGATGGCCTAGTGGTCTAGAGTGCCGCGCTTCGACCTCTAGCTGGCCGGTCACCGCTGGATTGTTAGTCCCGAAATGACCTACTTTGTGTCGAGTGGACGTTAAACCCCATCTCTCTCTCTTTTTTACCAATAAATTACACGACCGTCCAGGAGAAACCTGGAAAAAAGAAGGAGGAAATAATCCTCATAATTTCAAAGTGACAATAGTTTGTATTAGAATTTCGAAATGTAATACTCTCATTGTAAACATCCGGACCTATGACGTGATAATTGACGCCCTGCCATAAGTATATATATATTGAAGCCCTCCCATTAACAAGGCATATCGACTAACAACGACACAGTGTTAAAGAAAAAAGGAACCAAGACTTTTATGTCGTAAACAAGATTATCATTTTATCATTATCTATGTCTAAAAACATAAATCTAATATTATCCACATGTTCATCGCCACCGATAGGCTACAATTTCAATACAACATCCTGTTTTACTTCCGGTTTCTACACATTGACAGTCACCCCCTGGCGGTGGAACTGTTTTTACAAGCACTGTTAAGACGGTTTAGTCATAATGTTGACAATGCTTTTAAGTTTCTCTGTTGGTTTTCGAGAATAAAATGGGGACCAGTAACAGAGGCGGATCCAGAGAGGGGGCTGTTCAGCTAAACAACACAACGAGAAAAGCGTGTGTTACGATTGTGTGCTTCATCCGCTATCCTCAGATATTGGGATGGGATTGGCATTATACAAGAGCGAAATCTGCCTATTGTAGGTCTTTCTTTAGGCCTGAGATGTTATCTATATACATGTATTAATTAGACATTAATTAACTTATCCAGACCATAATCAACTCGCGATCGCATCGCTAGCCTGAGATATTTATTGGATTGCGTTCTTATTTGCTGTTCGACTTTCATTCATAATTAAATCAAAAAATGGATTATCGAGACAATGTTTTTATCTTACCCACTTAAGTAATGATGACCGAGGCTAGCCCCAATATTCAGTCACTAAAATCTCGGTTCATAGTGGATTAATTTGACTGAAATTTTCAGCAAATTCCCATTACATTATGTAGTTTTTAACTATTATAGTGAGAACTGCCAGTTCTTTATCTAATCTCCCATCATGTTGACTTCAAACAGGGTGTTGCATTTCTCTCTTTAAAAAGCTCAATGTGTATGTATGCCTACATAATTTAGAGACGATGATAGCATCATTCATTGCCCACTGTCAAATTTCCTTAACAGGGGCCTGTTTCACGAAATTTTAACTAAGATAAAAACCAAATTTTAGTTACGTGATAGGATAATATTAGATTGATTCTAGTGCTTAGCCAATCAAAATTGAAATACTGTATCTACTAAAATTAGGTTTTGAGAAACAGGGTCCAGGAACCCGTCTAACCACCTCTTGCAAAAATTCCTGGATCCGCCCCTGAGCAGTTGGAAGATACGACGTTTTCCCTATAATATAGAAAATGTGAAGCAGGGTCGGTTTTAGATTTTAAAAGGATTCCGTGATGGAGAGAGTGCTACTCGGGAAGACGTTAGTAAGAATAACAGAATCAGATTGATCTGGTTAACATACAACTTGTACCATCAATCTCACATAATTCATCAAACATGTTCAACTTCGTTAACAAACTGTATCTCATTTCCTCATACCCTGGGAAACAAGAGTTCGTGGAGTGAAAGAACCAACGTCATTTTGTAACAAAAGGGCTATGCAGTGTGCTAAGAGGCGAATCTTCAAGGACCCTTTTACGAGAAGAACAAACTAAAGAGGGGAATCTTCAAGGGCCCTTTAAAGTGAAAAACAAACTCAAATGAGGTTTAAGTCCCACTTTTCTGCAGCAACAAAGGTAATACAGACGGGGATATACATCTGTCATGTACTGCACTATGTCGGAAATGTTTCCAGGTAAATACCGAGGTCCCCCCCCCCTTCCCCAGGAAATATTAGTCTTGCTGGAAAAATACATCTTGGCAGTTGAAATGCCACGAAAACGCCACTGTCCCGCATTGTCGTTCGTAACCGAAGAAATAAAATGACCACATGTTTGTCTCGTAATTCCAATGCCGTTACTTATAACTAGGAGCAGTATTGCTTTGAGTATTGTAATCGAATCCTATAAATTGATTTTCGATGCGATTTTAATCTACAACAATCTTAAGAATTTATGTTTAGCTTCGCCCCTCCCTTCACCCCGAGATATAGGCATTCTTTACTAGAGAAAAATGCGATTCGGATAGAATCCGTCGTATGACATTGTGCTTCGGATAGAATCAGTCGATTATATTTGTGATTCAGTTAGAATCGGTCGATTATAGATTCGGTTCATGGGGTAGAATCGGTCAATTATCTTTGGGGTAGATACGGCCGATTATAGTTAAAAAAAAATCACAAACTTTCGAGGAGTTGTATTATTTTGACAAATTTTGTTCGATTATTAAAAATTGATACAGGTATTCTTTACTAGAGAAATGCGAGTCTGCTAGAATCCGTCGGTTCACCCTGCGAGTCTGATATTGAGATTACCGTGGTGTCGGTGACGAACGATTACAAATATATTACACAATGGTTAATTGTCGTAAAGATTACCCAGACATTAACAAGTTGTACATGAGATACAGGACAGGTAAATACTGAGATTAAACACCCGATAATATACACCGTTAATCTAAACACAGGTAAATACTGAGATTATACAGGTAACAACAATACACCTTTAATCTACTGGAGACCATGTCGTACTCGATTATCAGATAATATACTAGAATAACATCCACGCCTCTAGCTTCGTCATGTTATTATCATAGTCTGTCCATTACCAAGGCCACCTCGAATGAAATGAAATGAAATGGGGTTTAACGTCCTACTCTTATGCACCTAACCTGGGCTAATGGAAGACGGGCATACGCCATACAATGTGCTATGAGGGTAATTTTGCCCGGGCAGCGGCGCTACGGCCTACTCTTATATCGAATTCCAACTGCCAAGGGATCTTTTACGTGCACTCCAATGTGTACACGGGACCTCGGTTTTTCGTCCCATCCGAACGACTAGGCAGCTGTCCTTGTCAGGCCCTCCTTCTGTATCACTAACAAGAGGAAATCACGCCGGAAAATTGAGATGAACTTTCTCGGCCAATGCAGGGATCGAACACCCGACCTCCAGGCTAGCAAACCAGCGCCTTATCCACTTAGCCACCGTGATTCCCCAAGGCCACCTCGAAACATGTATTAAAATATCGTCGTGTGAAATTGTAAAGCTCCCTTAAAAAACGCTGTGCCGTGAGTTTAAACTCGATCCAGGCGTTGGCCCGATTCCCCGCCTGTACGTGACAAGGAGTAGAGTCGCCCGTCCAGCCCCGTGGGTTTTCTCGGAGTCCTCCGGTTTCCCCCACTGCTACTATGCGATAGCGTATTATTAATTAAAATTCAACCATAATATTAATATATGTTAATCCCGAAATGACCTAGTTTGTGTCGAGTGGACGTTAAACATCATTTCCCTCCCACCATCTAAGTAACCGATGGACGGCCGGACGGAGCCACCGACCACCGACCAAAAGCGTTGATGACAATATCCGAGCACATTTCAGTGTATGTCTGACATATTTCCTTGATATTTAAATCAATCTGACATATTTCATTGATAAATCAATCTGATTAAAACACAGATCCTGTTTCGTTTCTTTTTTTATAGTCCAAAATTTTGTTTTTACATGTCTTTACTACACTAGGATCTGGAAGAGTTGTTATCATTGATGTGTTTTGGGTAATGTGAGGAATTAGCCAATGAAATGGTCTGTTGGGCGAGCTTTAGGCGTGTTTTGCACGGAACTGTGGGTAAGCCACTAGTATCAAGGGAACTGATTGGTTAATCAAATGTCTGACGTCATAGGATCGAAAGCCTCCCTGACGCGACCTCCACATACAATAAATCGTTTAGACTCTAGAGCACCAGGGGGTTCACGGGTTCTAAGTGGGTAAGACGCTAGCTCACTAGCCTGGAGGTCGGGTGTTCGATCCCTGCATTGGCCGGAAAATTTCATTCAGATTATCTGGTGTGGGTCTCCGTGCCAGAGATGCAGGACGGAGGGCCTGACAAGGACAGCTGTCTAGTCGTTCGGGTGGGGCAAAAAACCGAAGTCCCGAGTACACATTGGCGTGCACGAAAAAGATCCCTTGCCAGTTATAATTCGATATAAGAGAAGGCCATAGTGCCGCTAGTAGGGCAAAATTTCTTTCATAGCAAACTGTATGGCGTATGCCCGTCTTTATAAGCTCTGTTTAAACCCCATTTCGTTTCATTTCTAGAGCATCCGACGGATCAATGACCGACTGTAAGGGCTCATAACGATATCCGACCACGTTTCATGTAGGCGTATTTTCTCCCTGTCATTGATATGCTTTATGTTTTTAGAAATAATATTCATATATCATTGAGAAATTAGACAGAGCAATCATCAGAACTCCGTTAAAAAAATAAACCTGTATCGTGAATGACCCCCATACAGTTGTAAATAATATACCAAAGTAGATCAGCCATCATGCTCAGAGCATCACTTAATCAACAATACCCTCGCTTTGTTATTGTTATTTTTCTACTTCCCAGGTCGTAACTTAAGACAAAAACACATAAAATACCACATTAACGTATCAAATAAACCATTCATTTTCTGTCTTTCTTTCATATTTCTTTACAAAGTAATGAAAAGAAAAGATTGGGTGTAATAATATGTGTGTTTTTTGTTAAAGTTGAGGATGGTATTTATATGTTGATATCGGCTAACATACCATTAATCATGATGACTAGCCATTATAATATACAAACAATCGCTCATAACATTTATCACACATTCCTAAAGTCTACGGATGCGGGAATCACAGTGGCGTGCACGTAAAAGAACCCTTGAAAGTCGCATTCGTGGCAAAATTTCTCTCATATAGTACACTTTATGTCCGTCGGCATTAGCCTAATCGGTACTGAACAGTAGGAAGCTAAACCCCATTTCTGGATGCGAGAGACATGGTGGTGACTAAGCGACTAATGAAGACAGGCATAGGCCATACAGTTCGCTGTGAAAGAAATTTTGCCTGGGCAGCTGCAATATGGCCTATACTTTTATCGAATTACAACTGTCAAGGGATCTTTTGCGTGCACGCCAATGAATACACGGGGCCTCGGTTTTTCATCTCATCCGAATGACTAGACAGTAGTTGTCCTACAGTCCTAATCAGACCCTCCGTCCTGCACGACTGACAAGCGGAAATCACGTCGGAAAATCCCAATGAACTTTCCCGGCCAATGCAGGGGTCGAACACGCGCTTCAGGCGTCTTACTCACTTAGCCACCGTGACCCCAACTAAGGAAGGGGCTAGCGCACTAACCTGGGGCATGTTTCACAAAATTTCAACTAAGATAAAATTCAAATTTTAGAAATTTGATTGGATAATATTAGATTGATTTTAGTGCTTTTCCAATCGAAATTGATGTATCTACAAAAATGTGGATTTTAACTTTATTTAAGATTACGAGAAACGGGGCCCTGGTAAGTAGGGTAAGAGGAAACCACGCTGGAAAATCTTGAAGTACTTGCTCGGCCAACACCGAGTTCGAACCTAGTACCTCCAGATAAGACAACAACCGTGGGTCCTACAGGTAATTACATACTGTCAAGCTAATCATTACACCCGTCTTCCACAACCTCATATTTTACTCATCGGTTACCTGGCAACTATGATTGACGGGTTTATTTTTTAAACATGTATTTTGTTTTTATTCTCTCCCTTTGCTAGACGGACGACCTTGAAAGTATCACACCTCGGAATCAGAAACTAAATAAACAATGGACGGTCATTATTCTCTTTCAATCGTCTGCGGTCTCGTTGGTTATTTATGTGAACGCTTATTTTAACTCGAGTCCAAGGTCAAGAAATTTCTTAGTTTCAACAATAGGCTGTATTATCCGGTCTTTTCCATTATCATGAACAAAATCTAAGGGGGTAACTAACCCCTAAAACAAGATGTCGACGCCCATGAAATTAATTTAAGAATTGTCATTTCAGCAAAATCTATTTACATTGCCTGTTCAATATCCAACGCTTCAAGGACCATATCTGTGTTTTTATTAATCCTAATTCGTCGTCACCATGTTTTTAGCTAAGCAGTTCCATTGCTCATGCGTAACCAGGGGTTTGTTTTTTTTATTCGGTTGATTATCCAAATAAAACCGACCTAGACCCTCGGTACGTTGAAGACTAGGAGGTTCTGAGTGGCCATGACCAGCAACTACTTACAAATGTCTTACGATCACTGCAAATGTCGCCACTCAAATGTCGCTTACCACCAACTTGAATAACGTGTCAGTTGTTTCGATTAGAATGTGTTACGAAAGCAAAGCAAATATTCCTGGCAAATTTTGGGAGAATGTTCCTAGTACTCACAACACCCCATCCCCAGTGCTCACGAACTCCACCTAATGTCTGGCGATCGCAGTGTGATCATTGGGAAATTTTTTGGGAGAACTAAATAGAAATATGAACAGGGATCAGAGTCACGAACTTCGGTGAAGGCGTGTCCCTCGCTGCAGGTTGTTGCCCTTAACTAATTCACCAAGGGGTGGAATAAATTTGTCACAATTTGAAATTTGCAAAATAAGGCAAAAATTAGTGATATAGTGTAAACGAAAAATAAAAATGAATAAATGATAATAAATTTTTTTCTACGTTTGAGAAATATTCGGAATTTGAGCAAGATTAAGATATCAAAATGTCCACACTAAGTTATAATATGAATTAAGGCTTAAATGTCCAGCTACGTCTTGTTGATGAAATATTCATGGTAGACCACATGGCGAACACATGGCTATAATTATTGTATAAGTTTTCAGATAGATTTTCAAAAGGTTTATGATATGGGCGATCACCCGTAATATTATAATAATATTTTTACTTCCAGTAACCTCAGATGCCAGATAACTGCTGGGTAATACACGTGAATCTTGGCAGACAAACATCATGGGGGATAACTCACCACATCTAAATTCTTGCGGTTTTCACATCGTACAGACGATTAGGCCCTAGGTAGGCATAACTCCGCCACACCTTTGGTAAATCCCAAACTGATCCCGCAGTGATTATTCGCTTGGCCGCTACAATCACTGATAAGCATGACATCGACGAGGCTTAATAAGTACGGCATATTAACTTTTTTACTCCGACAAATTAAATTCTCAAACATTTTTTTGAGGTAAAAGAAAAATAAATAAAGACGTTTGAAGTATTTGAAATTAAAAAATATTTCCTATTTAGTGTAAATGGGTATTAAAATGAGTAAAATGCATCATTTTGCCCGAAGCAGTTAGGTGTTAAGTAAACATTGCACGAGCAGTTGAGCCAATGACTGGCGCGGTGAGCAGTCAACGCACGTGCTGTGGACACTTATCTGTTACAGAGTTAATTCGTGAGTAATTCTCTGTGAAACAGATTGGGTAAATCCGCCACTGTCACTTATAGAAAATGAAATGGAGTTTAGCGTCCTACTCTTCTGCTCATAACTGGGCTAATGAAGATGGGCATACGCCATACAGTGTGCTATGTGGGAAATGATGCCCGGATAGTAACAATACAGCCTACTGTTCTATCGAATTCCAACTCTCAAGGGATCTTTAACGTGCACGTCAATATGTACACGGAACCTCGGTTTTTCGTACCATCCGAACGACAAGACAGCTGTTCTTGTAGACCCTCCTTCTTGCATCACTGACAAGGGGGAGGGGGGCACGCCGGAAAAACTGGATGATCTTTCCGGGACAATGCAGGGATCAAACAGCCAGTTGGGATACTGTTTAAAATTAAAACTGGAACAATAGTCGTAATCTTGGGGAATCGACGATCGCCAAGAACACACTACGGCCATTAACGTATCGGTTGCAGAGGTTAAGGCTTTTCAAATCAAAAATCGTAATCCCGATGAATCGATTGCATAGTGAAGGTTTCGAGCTAATGAAGACGGGCATAAGCATTCAATGTTCCAGGAGGAGGATTTATTGCCTACTGTTAAGTAAAACTCAAGGGTTGTATTACGTGCACACCATTATATACATGGAAACCTGGATTTTTCGTCCAATCCGGGACCTAACATAGATGTATATTTTTATCGTAACTTCTTCGATTGGCATTTAGTAATTGAACATCTAACACAAGGTACAATTATGGATACACAATTAGGCTACTGAGTTTAATACTAACGACGTTTGGATGGGGATATTCTCGTCTTTATCAAGCAAATGATACAGGTATGTGACTAGCAGACAAATAGAATACAGAATATTCAACAAAAATAACAATCAAATACTATTACAACTTTACAACTTTGATTAGGGGCCATCTCGATTGTACTCTGATATGTACTTGTTCAGTGTATTACGTTACTAATCTACGTGTTAATTTAAATATTTAGTGTTTACACGACCATTTTAGCTGGGAAATTGTGTTTTAAAATTGTTTTTATGCGGGAAAACATGTAACTTTAATGAATTTTCATGTTGAAATAGAATTAAAGATTTTATCAACCAGCATAAAAACTTGATCGTTTAGACTTCTTGTCTCTCTCACATTATAACCCTTTAAGAATTCTCATGCGAAAATTCTGCACCATTAATTGGCTGCATCTTACCTCTCGGCAGTATTGATGAAGTCGGAAAAGAGGCTATTCCAATTACTTCAAGGCAAGTAAATATAATTATTTCGTTTCGCGGTCATTAACGGGGAGTATCGTTCCGTGATTTTTGATTAACCGCGGTAGGAGGGAAATTGCTCCTGGCGCGTTAAACGAAACGAAACGTCTACCTTTAAAACATTATAGGCGGTTTGTGATAAGATCGGCATTTGGTCGTTAATTAGAAACTGTTAGTAGTATATTTATCTGTAGGTTTTCTATATATTTTAATTTAGTCGAGGGTCTGAAAGATTAATGTTTTCATTATGAATAGATGATGTACTAACACTCATTAGGTACGTAAAACTTTCAAATAAATGAAATAATAAATGATAACTTAGCTTGCTCTTACTCCTGAACTTTTCATTTTAAAAAATGGTTGTGATTTAAAGATAGGGTTAGATTTCCTTTTTTGGCGAGAGAGAAGGAGTGAGCGAGTGAGAGAGAGAGAGAGAGGGGGACAGGGGTGAGAGAGAGAGAGAGAGAGAGAGAGAGAGAGAGAGAGAGAGAGAGAGAGAGCGATAGGACTAACACATGGTTCAGATTTATTTCGATAATTCGCCTGCGCGTAGGGGTCTTTAGAAATATTAGGAAACCGGAGGACCCGGAGAAAACCCACGAGGTTGGACATGTGACCCAACTCCTGGTCACGAACATATATACTAAAATGTTTTTAAATTCTCAGTGTCCGGTATATATATAAAATAGTTAAAACTAGAAACACGTAGATCTAGCAAAGCATCTGAAGATTAAAGATGAAAGCGCTCATGCTTTGCTAGATCTACGTGTTTCTAGTTTTAACTGTTTTAATATATATATATTATTAGTTTCAATGTAAACGTTAAGAAAATGTTTTGTAAGAAAACGTCAATTATGAACGTTATTTAAACATAAATTAAACGTTTTTATCGATATATACACAGAGAGTTATTTCAATAATTTGTGTGCGCGTAGGGGTCTTTAGCAGTGGAGGGAAACCGGTGATGAATCGAAACCATACCAATTGACTCAATGACAGACCTTTTCATACAACGCGCACGCGCTAACCATTCCGCCATCCACACTCCTTGGTTTATATGCGTATATATCCGTCTTTGTTCTCCCGATTGACGCAGAGACATTTAATTCCAAGTGTTGAGCCGGGTAAACATTTTTTTTATTTCATTAATTTTCACTCGCACCAAGCACAGGTCACTTTTAAAATGAAATCGGACATCCCGGACAAGGAACAACCCATCAAATCTGCTAATCAAAACTATAAAGGAATCGCATTTTCTTCTAAGAAATGTTGATGTCTTTCTTGAAAGTTATTAGTGGAGATAAGATGAACCATGCTGAGTCCGCCATATTGACTTAGTGAATGACACGTGGTGCTGTAATGGGCGAATATGGTTTTAGTTTGAAAAAATCTGTTATAATTATGAAGAGCATTTGAGCCGACATTAATTGAATTATAAAAAAGTTGTAAAAGTTATATGGTTTTTTTTCTGTAGCTAATTTAGTTACACCCTGTCCAACCCTCAAAAATATCGCTTACGCCCCGTGATCATCTCAAAGATCATGGCGCTCGATCGAAGATCCCTGGGCTCGATCAAAGATCACGGGACCATGCATGAAGATCAGAAATGAAATAAAATGGGGTTTCCATGCAATGTGATACGAGAGAAAATTTGATTTTGCCCGGACAGCGGCACTACGGCCTACTCTGATATAAAAATCCAACTACACATGATTTCGGTTTTTCGTCCCATCCGAACGACTAGACAGCTGTCCTTGTCAGTCCCTCCGTCGTCGGTCCTGCATCACTGATAAGGGGGGACAACGCCGGAAAATTTTGATGGACTTTCGTGGCCAATGCAGGGATCGAACACCTGGCCTCCAGGCTAGCGAACCAGCATCTTATATGCAACCCTCAAAAACATCGCCTAAGCCCAGTGGTCATCCTAAAGATCACCACGCCCCATAGAAGTCTTGGGTCCCGAGGAAATATTTGATAACAAAAAAAAAAACCAAGAAAAGGGACCGATTGTGATATAACAGATTTTGTGTTCAACCGGCGACCTAAATCCGGCAGGTCACGAAAACAAATGTGCACTGGAAGTTTACGTTTATTGTACCCAAGAAATGTATGAAAAGCTGGTCGGGTAACAATTTTTTATAAATTGATGAAGGGGAGATAAGTAAAGAGAGACAGGTGTAAACACGTGTTGAAGTGTAATCGTTGTTATATATCACATAAAATATGTTACATATACCCCATCCCCACCTGGTTCTATATATATATATACAACACAACAGGTGAGACGGTCATAATCTACATCTACAGAATATGAAATGAAATGAAATGAGGTTTCTCTACTGTTTTGCTCCGTCTGGGCTAACGAAGACGGGCACACACGATACACCTTGTAATGAGGGACATTTTGCCCGGACAGCGGCACTACGGCCTACTCTTATATCGAATTCCAACTGTCAAGGGGTCGTACACGGGACCTCGGTGTTTCGTCTTGCACCACTGACAAGGACAGCTGTGTAGTCGTTTGGATGGGACGAATCACCGAGGTCCCGTGTGCGACCCCTTGACAGTTGGAATTCAATATAAGAGAGTAGGCCGTAGTGCCGCTGTCCGGGCAAAATATCCCTGGATGAACTTTCTCGTCCAATGCAGTGATCGAACACCCGACCTCCAGGTAAGCGTCTTACCCACTTAGCCACCGTGATCCCCAAGATGAAGTAGAAATATATATGAAACGAAGGATATATACATAGAGATAATTATACAAAGATACACAACTTTATAAAGACATGAATGAATTGCATACAAAAGCTCCTAAACATTTTAAAGTTTCTACAATTTTATTCATCATCAGTATTTTATATTGTTGTAAATCATTCAGTTTATAAAAATTTGGTTCAAGAAATAGAATTAATCTGAACAGTTGTATCATCACAATAAAAGCCTAGTCTGAGCCCTGGAAAGATCCTAAACATAATCGGCCGTAAGCATGTAAAAGCTATAAAAGGGCATGATTCAAGCGGTGGACAGTGCAGTTTTACCCGCAGAAAGATTCTAAGATTCGTTTTTCAGGTACGCATTTTTTTGTGGCGTTTCCGCGTGTTTTCACCAGCGAAAAAGTCGGTCTAATGAAGATATAATGAAAACGATTCCATATAACCGACCAAAACGCCGCGAAAACGAGTACAAAAAGTGGGCTTTACACAGCCCAGTTTGAACCATGGAAAGTAAACACGCCCTTTTTACTTGCCCCGCACCCCCACCCTCACCCTACCAACTCACACAGGGTTAACTCGACACTGTACACTTTAACAGAGTCTTTCGCCCATCCAAACGAATCTTAAAATTGGAAGATTTTCTTTAAGGTAAAAAAATGTAACCACGGCATTTCTTGTTAAGTGTATAAAAATTGTAGGCAGGAATTTGACATTAAAACAAGGGTATTATTTATCTGAACCTAGCGGTTAGAAACCACGTAATCACAAATGGAACGTTTATACACCCACGCTTGTTACACTCAATAACAATCACAGTGTTAAAGGGACTGTGGTGCAAATAAATTAAATGAAATTAAATGGGTTCTGTTCTGGCTAGGATAATGAAGACGGGCATATGCCATACAAAATGTACAATATTTATATACAAAAAATGTACATTATTTATAAACACAAAAATGTACAATATTTATATACGCAAAAATGTAAAAGACTGTTTATACAAAAATGTAAAAGATTTGTGTTTTCATACAAAAATTTATAAGATTTTCATACAAAAATGTAAAAAAAATTCATACAAAATGTAAAAGATTTATATATTTTAGCGATTCAAAGGGATGTAATGATAGAGAAAAAAAATATACCCAAACAAATCTCCTGTGTATCTTTTATAAACTTTAGCTTCACGTGTTTGTCGCGATTATCAAATTGCCGACACATAGGACAGTGCAATTTTCTCAATTAATCATTCAGCTCCGTTAAGGAAACGTAATGATCATCTTTGAACGGCTTAATATTTTGAGCTGCAACTTTAAAAAAAAGAAAAGAAATTTGAAATAAAATATTCATATTTTTTTACATCATATCCAGCAAATTAAGAAGAGTTATGGATAATTGAATTTTGTCTCCAAAAAACAACAATAAACAAAAAAAACCCGCTCCTGTCGGCTGTTACTGATTAGTAGGGCCTTAACAATCCATTTTCCAAGAAAGAGAGAGAGAGAGAGAGGGAAAGACGAGTGAGAAAGAGAGAGGGATTGGATTTAAAGTCCACTCGACACAAATTGGGTCATTTCAGAAATAACACCTGGTTCAATTTTATTTCAATAATTCGCTTGCGCTTAGTGGTCTAGAGAAAACCCACGAGGTTGGACAGGCAACCCTACTCCTTGTCACGTATAACCGGGAAATCTATACCGCGCCAGTTGACTGACTGACAGACGTTATGATACAGCGCGGAAGTGCTAACCATTCGGCCATGGCTCTTTAATATTGTAATACTTGTAAACATTCTAACCACACTCCATTCTCCACAAGATGTCTTTTTAACATTCTAACCACAATCCATTCGCATTACAAATTATATATATCTATGTTTCTATATAGGAGAAGCGACGAGTTGTTGAACATCCTTTCTGAATAAGTCATCAATATAAAGTCTATTATCTACATGAGTCAGTAGTCTATTCTAGATATACCATGAGAACTATACCATCCCCTGTTTTTATAGGTAATTGGGACAATGTTCTCTAAATCTTCTCTATATATATTGGTTACTAAGCAATAGTTTTTAAAATACTTTTCTTGTCTTTTATTGTTGTGTGACAAATTATCACGTGATGCGAGGTTTCTGCTTTTCTCGTGACTTATTTAGGAATTGTATGAAGGACGTTTCGTCACCCACGTTTTGACCCCGAAGTTTTTAAATTTTAATCATAACCAATTAACTTCTACTGGCACCAGTGCACGTTATGATCTGTCCGACGGAAATTTAACAGGGAACGGTGTGAACGACATTTCGGTCTTGGACGTTTCGTCCACAGATGATTTTAAATGTTACCGTAATATAACCAGTCAGCACCTATTCACCTCATTGACCGAAACGTCTACTGCCGAAACGGAGGTGACCGAAGGAATAAAATATTTATTTGAATAATTTGATTTAAAAATGTAAAATGTACGATTCATTAAGTCCATACAAAGGCTGGGCCTTGTTGGCTATTACATGTATAAGTTAATAACATGTAATATTGCTAATTGTAAGAACAGATTCTAGTAGTTCGGATAGGACGTAAAACCAAGGTCCTATGTACGCGTTGGCGTGCATATTAATGAACCCTTAACAACTGGAATTCTGTGACGAGTAGATGTCCGGGTAATATTTCCCCACTCGGCAAACCTCGGCAAATTCTGGAACCATCTGCTGAGGTGTGCCGAGTGATATTGTTCCCACAGACACCGGTTGTACGTGACAAGGATTAGAGTCGCCTGTCCCATTTCGTGCGTTTTCTCCGGGTCCTCCAGTTTCCTCCCACTGCTAAAGACCCTTACGCGCATGCGAATAACAGAAATAAAATTGAACCATTTGTTAGTCCCGAAATGACCTAGTTTGTTGAAGTAGACATTAAACTTCATTTTTCTGTCCCCACAGCAAACTGCACGGCGACTGTCCGTCCTTACAGGACATGGCATGGCGACTGCCCACCCACATTATAGTTATGCCAGTCAGTGCAATATGATGCTAAACCACATTTTATTTTAATAAAACTTTCCATTCGCGCGTTCATTTTACTATCTAAGTACCAATGACCATACAGATCAAACGATAAGCACTGATGCCAGAAATGTTGAATTATAACATTTGTCCATGCGTAACATTTTAAACAAGTAATTCCTACTTTATAGCCAATCATAAACCACTTACGTCTCATTATTATGATGACGAAACCGCTTAATGGCCGCCATCTTCGCAATTACATCAAATGAATTGCGCAGTTGTTTGTCTTTGAAGCCGTGTGTCTGGGTTCGAAGTAATCTGGTTTCTTTGCGTCCCGGGACCAACAAAACGATAAGGAGCACAATACCGTGACTTAAATATGTTTATTTTTCACAAACCGAGCAAAATCTTCTCGCTAGTTTTGGACCATTTATCGCCATCTTTAATGATTGCTTTATCTTCATGGTCGCCATGATACGAAAACAAAAAGCCTGACTCTGGTTTTACTACCCACGAGCACTATAGAATGTTGATAAACTTTTGTCTGATAACAGTTTTGTCATGGTAAACTATTTTCATGAATTTATTTGTTTACCGTAATAAATCTAGAAATCTAGCATAGCCCCACATCTTGATAAATGGAAATAAAAGACTACATCGAAAAGTTCATCTGAAAATATTGTAAAATTTCTCACGTTTTATTGGCTCCGTGGAAGATAAAAAGTTTCAGGAAACGCAAATCGGGAAATCTACCCCGAACTTAAATCTTGATAAGACCCAATAAAAGCCTTTGTCCAATAGTAAAGGTATATTATGTAGTATGAAAATGTACCCATATAAAAAAAAAGAGAAATATTAAAATAAAAAGCAGTTATGTTTTTTATTAAAGAGTAATACAAGACGTAATATAAAACAGCTACAATATGTTAATATAATATAGTAAAATCTGATATACAAGTTGAAAATTGAAAAAAAATCCCATCCATAATGTTCTTTTTAAAGAAAAACGGTAACGGGCAGCCTAGATAGAGAGAAAGAAAGAAAATAGGAAGTTCGTCGTAATTTTCCGACGTGGTTCCCTTGTCAGTGGTGTAGGACGGAGGGTCGACAAGGACCACGTCTAGTCGTTCGAATGGCACAAAAAACCCAGGACCCGCGTATACATTAGCGTGCACGTAAATGATCCCTTTGAAGTTGGAATTCGATGTGAGTAGGCCCCAGTGCCACTGCCCGGGCAAAATTTCCCTCGTAACACACTGTATGGCGTATGGCCGTCATCGCGTTAGCCCAGTATAGGAGTAGAACAATAAGACGTTAAACCCTATTTCATTTCATATATTTTTAACAACGCAGTACAGATCTTTTTTTAAAATTTTATTTCCTTTTTCTACTAAAGAAATTTTATTGCATCAGAAAATCTGTATTTTTCCCCTTTAAAACACGGAAACATTTAAACAAAAAACAGTAGTCGGCTAAACTTGTATTTTTCCGTTTTATTTCTGTGGTTCCCAAGACGAGTTTATTCTCGTCTCTCCATGGAAATAGTTGACGTTTTAGTCATGTAATGTAATCTAACTAAACATGTCGAATAATCATCACTCCCACGTGCAGTATTATGCATGTCACACGGATCACATTACGTATGTTATGTCGAATACCATTGGTTGCAATTAACAGCGACAAAATTCAGTAGAAGTTCCCACGCTGAAGCATTTTGCAGATAACACATGCTGTGCAGCAGTTGCCATACCAGATTCTTACACTTCCTCGTTTTGACAACCTTGGGCACCAACTTAACATTTGTATATCATAGATATTAAAGATGCATTATGTAAGATTTAGATAAAAAGAGTTGGCCATTCTTGCTATAATAGTTCCAATATAGATAATGAAAAGAGATGAAATGAAATAGGGTTTAACGTCTTACTGTTCTGCTCCGGAATGGGCTGCTGAAGTCCGGCATACGTCATATGCTATGAGGGACATTTTGCCCGGACAGCGGTACTACGGCTTACTCTTATATCGAATTCCTACTGTCAAGTGATCGTTTACGTGCACACCACTAGACAAATGTCCTTGCCAGCCCCCCCCCCCCACCGGCCTACATTCCTGACAAGAGGGGACCACGACGGAAAATCTGGATGAACTTTTTCTGCCAAAGCAGGGATCGAACACCCGACCCCCAGGCTAGCGAGACAGCGTCTTACCCAATTAGCCAACTCTAAGTTTGAAGAGCGGGCCCCACATGGTCACATAGCAATCTGGAGAAACTTTGTCGGCCAATGCAGTGATCGAACACACGACCTGAAGGGCTAGCGAGCATGCGTCTTAACCACTTAACCACCTAAAAGTTCGAAGACCTGACACCATGGTCACAAAGCATTCTCAGCCACCGTGACCCCCACCCCATGATATTGCATCTTTAAGATACAATCGCCAATGTGTATTGTAGTCCTAACGGCGCGAAAGGTTATGATGGTCAACAAAGGCGGTAAATCTCGGCTCAGAAAATTTGAAAACAATATTTTATCTAGTTTCAATAATCTTACCTCTTATTATGATAATTGTTATTTATGTCGACATCTGAGTTTGTGTTTTCAGATACATAATTTATGTTTGTTTACATTGGGTAAAACTTACACCTGTGCACATAATTTATCGGAGAGAGAGATATTTTATATAGAGAGAGCGGGGGGGGGGGGACCAGGCCATTTAGGGACTATAATAATAATGTAACCTTTTTATTTCAATTATTCGGTTGTCAATGGTATTGGGAGGAAATCAGGGAGTACCACCCGGTTCGGGATTGAAAATATGCCACATGACTTGTTTCATTGTATCCGAACACGATGCTATTCACACAAGGTACAATTTCATGGATACGCAATTACTGAGATCATTTGCATGATAAAGACGAGAGTATCCCTGTCGAAACGTCGCTTATATTAGTATTAAACTCAGTAATTGTGTATCCTTGTGTTAATATGTTTATTTACTAAAGGCTAATCAAAGAAGATTATGCTATTCATTAGTGCGCATGTTAGAGTTACTTCCCTTATTCCGCACTTGAGCATTAGGAGATAATTTATTTGGATAATTCATTTCCCGTGTCGGAAAATTCCACAAATTCTACAAGACGTATTTCCGGTGGTTAAACAGTAAAAAACAAGAACAGTGATATTTTAACAGACCATGATGTCAAATTTCTTAAATATTATTATATAATGGAATTTGAATGAGATGTCGTGATCGTGTGAAGTCAGCTCTTCTCAATCAGTAATGGCGGTAATCTCTTCTAAACCGGAAAGAATAATAGAAGAGTTAGTTTTTTACGAGTTAAAAAAAGAAAAAGATTAGACTCTGCGCTGACAGACCAGTAAATATAAAACCGCACGCTTTCTTTTCTTTCTTTTTTTCCATAAAAGTTGTTTGGTGTAAAAGAAAGCGAGTCAACGTGAGAAAGTAATAATATTTTTTGGTCGACTTGCCGTGAATTTTTTTAAAAATGGAAACATTAACCTATATTCTGTTGAAATGAAGTAAACAGACATCTGTTGTGAGAATTTGATGTTTACCGATAAGTGAAATGAAATGGGGTTTAGCGTCCTACTGTTCTGCACCGACTAGGCTAATGGAGGCGGACGTACGCCATACATTGTGCTTTGAGGCATAATCTTATTTCAAGAATTCTTTTAAATCCACGCGGATATGTATACAGGGGACCTTGGTTAAACGAAAAATGGCATTTTTAAGAGACCAATAACCAAATTGTGTTTTTTTATAAGCCCATAACTCTGATTTGTAGAAATAGACATTGTTGAATTAGAATGTTGAAAGATTTATAAGATATGATTGAAAGATATGTTTGAAAGATTATTTTATAAGATGTGTTTGAAAGATTTGTTCGAAAGATTATTTTATAATCGTTAGAAAGATTTGTTCGAAAAAATTATTTTGATATGTGGAAACTGTTTTTTGTCAAGTCCTTCCGTCCTACACCACAGACAAGGGGAAATCACGCCGGTTATTTCGAGGAACCTTCTCGGCCAACACTGGGTGCGAACCTGCGACCTCCTGGTTAGTAAGCCAGCGACTTAGTCACTGAGCCACAGCGACACCCGTTACCGATTTCCAGAAATGGCACGTGTCTTAATTATTTAATTAAAGGACAATCCAACTGGACCGACTCATTTCTCTCGTTTGGTGAACACAGCGATAGTATGGATGTCGTGTGAGAGAGAGAGAGGCGCAGAGAGAGAGAGAGAGAGAGGGGGGGGGGGGTAACGTCCACTCAACACAAACTATTTCAGGATTAACATAATTTGGTACAATTTTACTGCAATAAACAGAGGACCTTGACAAAATCCATGAGGTTGGACAGGCAACCCTATTCCTTGTCACGTACAGACCTTATGATATAAAGCGCACACGTTACCCACACCCTTGCCGGTCGCGTGAAGAATGGGTATTATGGGAAATTATCATGTGACGTGCCTACTTGATTGTGGCTGATTTTGATGAACGCGTCCAGTGGATTGTGACAAAATGATATATTATTTTTCGAAAGGCAACATTATTTCGTCACAGTATGGTGTTAGTGAAAATAAAGAATCTTCATACTGACTTGTGTTTAACGTCCGCTTTGTTTTATATGGTCACGTGTGTGGAGGGTTGGTGGGAGAGTGGCCAGTGCCTGAATTCCAATTAGAGAGGGAGAACTTTGAATGGAGTAGGTGTGGAATCATCTATTCACTATGTAGGTGTATTTATACGTGTTTTGATTTTGATAACCGATATGTGTATATATATTTGTACCTATGATCTGCTTTTGAAGATGAAAAGGTTATCAACATATTTACCGCTAGTATTTTATACCTTGTCATTCAACACAGATAATAGACCAACCCATTGACTAGATGACGAACTTTAATCAGGTTGGGTTAAAAGGAAACACAGGTGAATAGACAATAAACTAACACGGGGGTTAACGTCCTACTTTCTGAACCAACGGGGTTAATGAATGGGGGCGGGAGGGGGTTGGGTTGTATCATAAGGTCTGTCATTGAGTCAACTGGCGAGGTTTCGATTCCCCAGTTGTAGGTGACAAGGAGTAGGGTCGCCTGTCCAGCCTCGTGAGATTTCTCAGGGTGCCCCGGTTTCCTACCAAGCGAATTTTTGAAATAAAATTTGACATAGTTTGTGTCGAGTGGACGTTAACCCCAATCTCCCCCTCGCTCTCTTTCTCTCTCATTCACAGTGTTTTCGGGTTTGACGTCCAGGCGTCACAACCATGGTTGAATATTATTTCAATAATTCGTTTCCCGAGTCTAGCAGTGTGTGGAAACCAGAGAAAACCCACGCGGTTGGGCAATCAACAGGGCATTTGTTTACACAAAACCAACAACCTCATTGGTATATTAGAATTCCTAAATTAATGTCCATATATCCACAGGAATCTGACCTTCTATCTGTATATATATGCATACACCATACCGAACTAGACAATATATAATAAAAAAGAACAGGAATGCAATGCCTGTTAAATCCTCGATTTTACCTGCTCTCGCTTCGGCACGTTTTTGTTCCACAATTCGTAATGTCAGGCAATCTAACCTCTGGCAATTCACCCAGATATGATTTTTCTTCAATCTAGCCGTTTTGATTTGCACAAATACTCCCCACAAAACGATATCATAGCCATTTGATTCCAATATTTACATTATTTTTCTTCGTTGACGTTTGTCCTCAACTCCATGCGCTGACGTCATACAAAATCAATCCGCAGTGACTAGATCACTGAATCAAGTGCCAAAGATATTTTAAGATTTTCTCTGCCATTCCATTTTCCTGCTTTTGCATGGTAAATTTGGTTAACTCTTGGGTGTAGAATCGAAGAAGAGGGTTTGAATATACACTTTCTGCCAGGTTTTGGTGAATATTCGTGATTTTGAGGCGGAAGTATACAAGACTGGTCAGGTTTTTGTATGACGTCGGCGCATGGAGTTGAGGACAAACGTCAACGAAGGAAAATAATGTAAATATTGGATTCAAATGGCTACGATATCGTTTTGTGGTAAGTATTTGTGCAAATCAAAACGGCTAGATTGAAGAAAAATCATATGTGAGTGAATTGGCAGAGGTTAGATTGCCTGACATTACGAATTGTGGAACAAAAACGTGCCGAAGCGAGAGCAGGTAAAATCGAGGATTTAACAGGCATTGCATTCCTGTTCTTTTTTATTATATATTGTCTAGTTCGGTATGGTGTATGCATATATATACAGATAGAAGGTCAGATTCCTGTGATATATCCAACAGTTGGTATGAAGAAATGGTGATTATTAACGGCGTTTGTCACTTTAAACAAAGTGTTAATATACAACACGGTTTATATTCGACAGTTCAGTTATCAGAACAATATAACAACACCGATAGACTCTAGCCTATAGCTGTACAAATACTTATATTTATATATACATTGGTACATGTCGGGGGATGGGGGGGGGTGAATGCGCAAATCCGTGTGCAGGCGGGTGGGGTGGTTCCATGCACGACCTCGAAATAACGTCGAAGAAACGAACGTGCAAAGCTTTGGCACTGTTTTAGCCCCACAATCCACTGCTATACATGTATGCACCTAAATTGACAGAAGTATTGTCGCAGAGCTTCTTTAATCAAATTCACGGTTAATCCTCCCAGACCTCACACCAAAGAAATTGTTATCACCGCGAACCCTCCCCTGCGTAAATTCTTGAAGGGTTAATCCCACCAGAGCTAAACTTGACATTGTTACCACCACGACCCCCCCACCCCACCCCCCTGCGCAAATTCTAGAAAACGACGGCGATCCTACTTGACGTTATTTCAAGACGTGATATCTAATCAATCGAAGTGTGTCTATATAAAACAGTTATTTCTGGTAACATAATTAAACACGCTGAATCATACGAAGATAAACGGTTACACACAAACATCAACATTTAGGATATTTTGGGAGGTAATTTATATAATTGTTAGATTTCGAGATTTCGAGAGAGAGAGAGAGAGAGGGAGAGAGAGGAGAAGAGAGGGGGAGGGGGTAATGTCTTCTCGACACAAACTAGGCCATTGTGGTACTAACATAGGTTGCAATTTTATTTCAATAATTCGCTCATGGATAGTTAGTGCGTGCGCGCTGTATCTTAAGTTCTATCATTGAGTCAATAAGTTAGCCGGCGTGGTTTCGACTCCCCGGTTATACGTGACAAGGAGCAGGATCGCATGTCCAACCTCGTGGGTTTTCGCCGAGTTTTTCGGTTTCATCCACTGCTAAAGACCCATACGCAGAAGCGAATCAATGAAATACAATTGAGTCGTGTTAGTCCCAAAATATCCCACTTTTAACGAATGGACGTTAACCCCCCTCCCCTTTCTCTCTCTCTCTCTCTCTCTCTCTCTCTCTCTCTCTCTTTTAATCTAGGACGAGAAACTAAGCGGTGGAGGTGAAAAAACTGGTCATTATTGCAACATATTTTATCAGGTGCGGAATAACCGGATGTCATTAATACTAATTACGTTCTGTACTTCTTCAAATTCTTGCCCTCTCTTTATTTGTATTGTCTAGATAATATATTATAATGTGCCTTATCTACGTCGTCTTCACTGAAACTGACAATGAAATGTGTCAAATCTTTAATCAGTGACTACCAATAACAATAGAGGCCTTGTTAGTCTATATAAACATTGCTGATAACATACTATAACTAATCACTGCCTTATAGGAGCTTTTATGTGTGACGTATTTCCGGTGTCTATTTTTAGCCTGGCCTTTTCACTGCCGTATCTGAACATAGCAAATGCTAAGGAAAAAAAGGGTTTTCCGTCTTTATCTTTTAATATAAAACGTATTCTTGATTGCCACCCTTGTTGTAAGATGTGTGTAGCATTCGTAATAAATTGCCGATTTCAAATTATGTCTAAATTATTTTTTTTCCGTTTTATTGACGATATACTGCGTTGTAGCAGACGATATCATGCTAAGCTCGCACGCGGTCTGCAGTTGACCGCTGTACGCAAAAGATTACAACAAAGATGCATTGATGTATGAAGCCGATTTATATGTTTAGTGTTAATTTTATTGCAAACAATTAATAGATAACATCTGTTTGGTTGTAAAATGCCACGAAATCGAGCATAAGAGTAAATAATAGAATGGGTTATATAGAGTGGTGATCTGTGGCTTCACGAAAGAATTATTCAAGACGATATTAAAACTTTTAAAAGCAGGACCGTAGCAAATCTAAAAAATAGAGCAAATAATAATCACGCTGTAAAAAAATAATTCTGTATAAAATGCACAGAATCCAGTTATATATTTGCATTCAACATTTGTTCTCTGAACCAAATACTGAATTAGAAATTGATAAAATGGTCGCAAATATATCGTTCTTCATTCTTGGGTTGCGACATTGGAGATGAACTGACTGGATTAAAATTTCACAGTGTCAAAAGTTGTGCCAAGACGATTAATGTTGTTAGAAAAAAAGGGTTTTAAACATATTCACAGATTCAAATTGATCATCGTTTTATCCTTTTCTGTTATTCATATTCCATCAAGAGGATATTTTTTATAAAATGGCTGACGTTTTACTCCGTGCATCAAACAATTATTTTATCATTGGTTAGAGCCGTCTAAACGCGGGGAGATTTATAGTAGCTATTGGTTAACAGCACGCATAAACAATCTTATTTGCATATTGCATACTATTTATAGTATCATTAGCTGGAATTATTTCAAGTCGATAGCATCAATGCCCAACATAACCGTGTTTTGTGTAAGAGTATAGCATGCAGCGCTATAGCAGACGATATATCAACCGCGCAGGTACTGTCCAGTCGGCAGTTGAATGTAAATATGATCTAGACCAGATCTTAAAAAAAAAATCTTTTGTGTTAATAGTCCTGTAATTAATAGATAAAATTTGTTTGGTCGTAAAATGCGTAATAAATTGGAGACCAAATTCTAGTTCACGCCATGAGCACGGACCAGTCTTAACTTGTTTTCCTAAATTGCAATGGCCATTACGGGTCTGGTAAACTTGCCGTATCTTTTCTATATCGAAGTTTTTGTAAATATCGGTATCTGGCATCGGTTGGTAAACCTTACGTATATATAGAAATGGCGACCGGGTCCATTTTATGTAAAATAAGCTCACTGTACGGCGGTATTTTCACAAAAAAACACACACTGGCCTATGGGTTACGGTCTAAAAATAAGGCCAGGGTCTGCGCATGACCGAAAATGACGTCAAAATGGAAACCCGTAAAAGCTCCTATACTAAACACAAATTATCATAAGGCGCCATGTTTGGTCGTTGGTGGTCAGTTCTGTTAGTGGTCTCCCTTGGTCGACAACACTAGATAATGACACCATCCCATTTGCAATGACATCTGACGCGTCTAATTCCCCAAACGTCTTGCAATCTGCGACTTTATCACACTATCTGTTTATACTGGTCACCTCTTGGGACCTCGTATAAGAAGTTGGTGAGATATATTGGAAGTAATTGGGTCCTCCTGCTTTCTCCCCTGACGTAAATTACAAGTGAAATTTGATTCCGAGATATATGAGCAGACCGTGACGAAATAAATGAAGTTTTGTAAAAAGAGAAAAATGAGTGTTGATAAAAACGATTGTTGAAAGAATTTAATGATAAACCAGGAAAAAATACAGATAAATATATAGATATATTATATTATTAAAGTGACGGTTCCTAGACATGTGAAAGTGTGCAAAAGCATGAAAGGAAATGATATTGGGTTTAACGTCCTACTGTTCTGCCCCGAACTGGGCTAATATACGCCATACAGTGTGCTACGAGGAAAAGTTTGCCCGGACAGCGGCCCTATGATCCACGCTAAAAATCGCATTCCAACTTTCAAGGGATCTTTTATAGCTATGCCCATAACCATACCGGCGAATGTTCGTCATTAGGGTGTCCGAATGTCTCTATTTTTTTCCCGAATATCACCAGATTTAGCCGACCGGTTTATTCACTGAAGTCTGGGGTTCTATCAAGGTGCTGACCGAGACGTTTCCCTGAGGTTATCAAGCGTGGTTTACCTTTTGTCAGAGGTGCAGGAAGGAAGGACTTGACAAGGACAGCGGCCAGCGCCTAGTCGTTCGGATGGGACGAAAATCCGAGGTCCCGTGTACACGAATTTTGACATGTTAAAGAACCCTTAACAGGATTCGAAATAAGAGTAAGCCACAGCGCCGCTGTCTGAGCAAAAAGTTCCTTATAGCCCACTGAATCGCCCATGACCGTCTTCATCAGCCCAATCGGTGAAGAATAGTAGGACGTTAAACCGCATTTCATTCTTTCACTGAAAAATATCTGGGACTAATCCTTTAACATAACAAAAGACACAAAAACATAATACTCAAAATTTTTATTCCAATTTATTTTCAAATAAATCATTCTTTGAAGTGAGTCGCATAACTCAAATTTATATGTTATCACCCTTGGCAGAACAAAACGTCTCACTGACACAATAATAACGTAAATTCTAGATGAGTTGGGTTTTTTATTTAAGAAGATTTATCTTTTTAATTATGGTTTGTAAACTTGATATAATCATGTTTATGTTATCATTTCTGTATTTAAAATATTTATGTATCTTGTTGCTGTTGATAATAACTGAACAAGAAAGAAACTATTTAATAAGCTATGCCAATTTATGATGGTTTGGGTACAAGAAGGTAAACAATTTGCAGGAATTCAACAATATTTTATGTTTGTTAAACCAGTGATTAATTAGTTTTTCTTATCCCTCTGTTTTGTACCCAACAATTAAAGGTTCAATACCACTCTAGTCGTAACTGAATAATATGTCCCAATCTTTATTCTGGTCAACAAATTGTATTATTTTACAATATTCCAATTAATTGACGATACAAATTTTATCTTAGCACACCTAATTTAATAAAACAGAAAAGTTCAACTAAATGATTTGAAAAGCCTAACGTAAACCTTTTGGCTTGGATTTTAAAATATTTTCGAACCCTCTGGACAAGTAAAATAGGAAGTAATGGATAATTTACCTAGGACACTTTAACTTCTAGTACTTGGAATAAGGCTATTATTTGTTTTCTGGAGCTGCCAAGCCAGCAAGAGTGTTGTTGTTCCTTTAAAGTTTAATAAGTGAATGTAATCTATTTATCAAATTTGGGTTTTCTAAAAATTATTATTATTAGGATCGACGGTGATCCGACACCCCTCACCCATTTGCACACAAACAAACTGTTCTGCACGTTTTAAAAGTATAGATGTATATCATCAGAATGGGTGTGTTGGTCTGTCCAGTGCGCTTGGGATCATAAGATGTCATTGGATCAGGTGGCGCGGTTTCGATCCTATACCGGAACGTGACAAGGAGTAAGTAGGGTCGCCTGTCAAACCTCGTGGGGTTTCTCCGGTTTCCATCCACTACTAAAAAACCCCTACGCAGAAGCGAACTACGTATAATGCAATAAATCTGAACCACATGTTAGTCCCGAAATTAGTTAGTTTGTGTCGAAGACTCCTACGCAAAAGCGAACTATTGAAATGAAATTCAAACATGTTAGTTTCGCAATGACATAGTTTGTGTCGAGTGGACGTTACCCCCCACCCCCGCTATGTCTCTCCCCTCTCTCTCTCTGTCGCTCCCTGCCTGTCTCTCTCTCTCTTCATATCATCAATTACAGAAAGATTATTTTCTCATGAGTAGCGGTGATAACTATCTGCAAGTGAACAGAACCTTTCCAATGTTTATAAATAAATTCCAACTTGTTATGTATATATATATAAAACCGACACTCTTTGATATAAACCAGGTTTCTAAAGATAAAATACAAGTGGAGATATGTACGATGTATATAAATTACATGTAGATTTACTATTATTAGTTTGGATTAATTTGAAGTAATTAATGATTCCCGGCCTATTTATTTAGTGTATACATAACTTTACCTATTTACTCATAAGTTATAAAATAAGATTTACTTGTAAAGAACACACACAAAAAACATGTGGAATGTGGTACCGTGTTAAAGTGGCTAGGACATTGTATTTTCACGAAATGTAATATTTGATTAAACATACATTCTTTAGGCCTGAATTGTTATTCAAATTATAAATTAGACATTAGTTAACTTATCCAGACCACAATTAACAGTCGATGTCAACGCTAGCCTACGATATTTATTGGATTATGATCCAATTTGCTGCTCAACTTTCATGCATGATTAATTCATGAAATGGATCATCGAGACTGTGGTAATTTATAAAACCGACTATAGTAATGATGATCGGAGCTAGGCGGAAATTTCAATCGCTTAATTCTCGGTTCATAGTGGATCAGTTTGATTGGAATTTTCAGCAAATGGCCTTTACATTACCTAGTTTTGAACTATTATAGTGAGAACTGCCAACTCTTTATTTAATCTCCTATAATCTATCTTCTACCGGTGTTAGATACAGTAGAAATTTCTACTTTGCTAGACATTCGAATTAAATTATTTTTTGATTACAATAAATATCATAAATAGTGCATATTAAATGATAAAATTATTTCCTATAAAATAAAAATCTTAAATAGAAAAAGAGTTATTGTGTTCCAGGAGGTGTGACAGTCAGACGGGGCCGCGGCGTGGCCAATTTGATATAATACAGATGTATATTTCGTTTCTTTTTTTTATACTTTCGATGGCCTGAACTACATGAAGATCTGGAAGGTCGCGTCAGGGTTCATACGAGAGGTTTTTTAGGTGAATCAATCAGCGTTGACGTTTCTCGTGGTTTACTCACAGTTCCGTGTATCAAATGCCAAAAACTCGCCATAACAGAACGCAGGTTACAATTATAACAACTCTTCCAGATCCCAGTGTAGTAAAGACAAGTAAAACGAAATTTGGGACTAAAAAAACGAAACTAAATAGGATCTGTGTTTCATCAGATTTCTGCTTGGCCTAATCGAAAAATGTTTACCATTTGCTGAAATAATTGTCATAGCAACTTTAACTGTGCTTTGTTATTTATAAACGTGAGAACGAATTTAACAAGTTTACTTATCTCCTGTTCAAATCATAAATACATCACTTTACCATTGTTTATAAATAACTAACAGAACGTCTCGCAATTATATACACGCTAAATGAGGTGCAGTTTTAGTGAGTGTGAGAGAGAGAGAGAGAGAGAGAGAGAGAGAGTTAGTTTAACGTCCACTCGACACATACTAGGTCATTTCGGGACTAATGCAATGTTAGTACCCATATCTGTACCGTGATTTCGGGATGTTGTATGGCCGAATGGTTCGCATGTGCGCGCTGTATCATACGGTCTGTCATTGAATCAACTGGCGTGGTTTCGATTCCTCGGTTGTACGTGACAAGGAGTAGGGTCGCCTGTCGACCTTCGTGGGTATTCTCCTGGTTCTCCGGTTTCCACCTACAGCAAAACACCCCTACACGCGCAATTATTGAAATAGAATAGAACCATATCTTAGTCCCGAAATGAGATAGTTTGTGTCATGTAGACGTTACCCTCCCCCCCCTCTCTCTCCCTCTACCTTGATATTGTTTATATATAAGCAGGTGTACATGTTGTATATCTATATGTATATATAAATACAGGTGTGTGTATATTATTAGACGATATGTAGACATGACAAGTTTATATCTGTGGTTTTTATCGTTTACAATATAAAACACTGTCTATCATATCGGCTCATTTCAACACGTCATATCATAATTCTACATATCTCTGTTTATCACTGATTACATATTTATACTTACTGCTGAATATTATACACGAGAGTTATAACAATACAGGAAAACTGTATACAGATACACAGACATGTCGACCAACCAACCCAACTTCACAATCCATCTCATATGAAACCAGTGACGACTGGTACCGTATGTTTCAATGATAATAGCATACCCCGATTCGTGTACAGCACATATCAGTTTAATTTGAACGGTTATAATTTACGTACCCGCAGATTTAAATAAAAATATAGTGGGCGGTGGTGATGTTTTTTTAAACCGTACCTTTATTTATATAAAAACATTAATATAAATCATAAAAATTATTTTAATATGATAAAAACTCGAAAACGCACAAAATCACTAACAAATCTAAGAATAAACGCTTATAAATTGAAAAATGGATCAGGGGGATATTGAAAATTAGACGTAAACGATCGTTTATGTTTTATGCCAAGAAGTAGAAGACGAAATTTATTTTATAAGAAACTGCAAAAAACTCACTGATAGAAGAAAAGAACTGTTTAGATAAATTTTATTTCATGAACCAAATTTTAAAGAATTCAACAATTTAAAATACTGGTGATGAATAAAAATATAGACATTTTTAATTCGTTCGTGTCTTTATAAGTTTATTTTTATCTCTGTATAATTATGTATGTCAGGTCTTTTTTCTTGTATATTGCTTATAACCATGAACAGTTTTTTTTATTCTATATAACATTGTTTATTCCGACGTGTCTAGTCGTTCGGATGGGACGAAAAGCCGAGGTCCCATGTATAAGATCCCTTGGCAGTTGGAATTCGATTTAAGAGTTGGTCATGGTGCCGCTGTCCGTGCAAACTTTCCCTCATAGCACACTGTATGGCATATGTCCGTCTTCATTAGTCCAGGTCAGGTGCAGAAAAGTGGGACGTTAAACCCCATTTCATTTTATTTCCGTTCTATTGTTTACACAAATTCTAATAAATACTTGTGCACGTGTCTATTGATGACGTTATGAATAACCATGGGCTTGTGTAACGATGCAGGGCTCATAGTGTGTAATATTGTTATGACGATATATGGTATTATTTGTTTTATATGGTTATTGTTATTATAAACAATATTTTATATAATATAAACAACACCCACCTCTCTCCTCTCATTCAACTTGTATAATTAAAGAATTATATAATCAGTTGGCTTCACGATAACTACATTATATAGTAGGCCTACCATTCACCTTTAAGGGTAACATACAGCTTAGTCGCCCGATACAGGCGATTTACGACACATCGCAATGTAAAAACATGAATACAACAGATGCATCCCAAATCATTAAATTTCTTGTACGAGGAAATGTCAAGCGCTACATTTAACACGCGTTTTGTAATAACTATTAAACATGCATTATGCAAGAGCTAAATATGAATATTGCAGGTCTTTCTTTAGGCCTGAAATTTTATCTAAATTATTAATTAGACATTAATTAACTTATCCAGGTCATAATAAACTCTCGATGACATCAATAGTCTGCGATCTTTAGTGGATTAGATAGGACCCGATCTGCTGCTGCTGATTAATCAAAAAATGTTTTTATCATACCAACTTTAGTAATGATGATAGATGTGAGGCCCAAAATTCAATCGCTAAGTCATAGGGTCAGAGTGCATCAACTTGACTTAAATTTTTTAGCAAATTGCCTTTACATTATCTAGTTTTTAGCCATTATAGTGAACTGCCAGCTCGTTATCTTATCTCCCATAATGTATCTTTAATCATTTGGTCAGATTTATTTTCCGGTATGAATGAACAACAAAAACTACTAATTTTCTAAATCTGGGATGATTTTATTTATAAGAAGAACCATGGCAGTTCAGAACGACAATATCCTCTGGGTTTATCGGTGGTGGAATGGGACAACACCTTGAAGATAATATTGTTGTGGTGAAGACACATCTTCCTATTTAAAACAACCCTAAGCTAAATAAAGCGACAGGCGCCATCTATATCAATACTCTTACTAATATTGTACAATATTCGTAAACATACAAACTCATTCCGCCACACTTTAACACAAATAATTACGGCCTTTGTATCCATAGAAACAACAATAAACAAACTAAACAATAGAAAGCCATGAGTCTTTATTTCATATCAAAAGTAAATAAATCACCGGTGCATGTATCAGGGTTAAAACATGTGTGTTGGCACTGATGTACATAGAGAATCAAGTGCAACATAAATTCTCGTTATTATATAATGCTTCTGTGATCATATTTAATAATGGCCCAACCTTCACCTGGTATTATATTTAGAGCTTTGTTTATTTATTCCATAAACACGTGCGCTTTAGAAGTAAAGCACATGGCTTTGAAGTCTCTGGAGATTGTGGCATTTATTGTCAACACTTGTTTAGCGGCCATATTTCACCTTAAATAAACATTACAGAGATGAGGTTTTCCCACAGTCGAGTCATCTTACGTCTGCTTGAAGAACATACAATCCTGCAACTCGTTTTATAAATACATGTGTTCACCAAACAGTGTATGGAACACTGTTAACGCCAATAATGGAGCGAAGGTTTACTCCGAATCGTATTTTTTGTCGGTGGTGTCGTTCCGTATGTTTTTAATGAATATAACGTCGGTTTGGCATGGCGATAAGACAATAGGACTAAGAATAAGATATATTGCAATATGTTATAGTAACCTTGCCCACAGGGGCCATGTAGTCAAGTAGATCTATTGTTTTTACATCCCTATTGGTCTCGGCTTATCTGGTCATTAGTATCATGTTTTGTTTGGCTACGACACGGTTCGCTATCTCATTTACCTGTTATTGTCGATGTCAGTCTTTATATACACACACTGATAATAAACAGACACGTTATATACCACGATTGATAACGAGGCCAGGTGACATATGTCCGCCATAAATAAATCTATAAATAGGGTGCCGTGGTTTTCAGTTCGAGGCCACGTAAACATCACCCAAATGACGTAATTAAATTAACCTGAACCAAGACTTGTTTCACCTATCGATAATCACATAATCAATTCCGAATGTAAAAACCACATGAAGAGTTTTTAAAACGAAAAACACGTGTAGTGCATATTTTGGCGGGATTTACGTACCTTATCACTAGTGCGGAAGCAGATGATAAACCACATGAAATGAAATGGGGGTTTAGCATCCTACTGTTCTGCTCCGACTGGGCTAATGAAGACGGGCATACGCTATACAGTGTGCTATGAGAGAAATTGTGCCCGGACAGCCCGAATTACAACTGCCAGGTCGCATGAGTAGGCCGTAGCGTCGCAGTCCAGGGCCCCGTTCCTCAAAACGATTGTAACACTACAATAGTTGTAAGTCACAACAATCCAATTGTAACTTTTATTTACAATCACTACATTGTTCCTCAAAGCAATTGTAAGTTACAATAGTTGTAAGTTACAATCAATTCTGTAAGTTACTATGACCGTCCGTAACCTATACTTACAATCGATTGTAGTGGAATGCAAAATGGCATTATTTGTTGCAATACAACAACAAAAGGGAAAGATTGGTCCTGATAGGATATTCAGGGACAGGACCCGTGTTTTAGATGTCTTCTCTGATGTTGATATATTCTCCCGCTATAGGATAACGAGGTTGTTAATTTTTAAGCTGATTAAATGCTGGAACCACGTCTGTCTTCCGACACAAAGCGTTCTCACGCACTCAGCGTTGAAAACAAAGTCTTGATAACGCTAAGATTTCTTGCAAAAGGGGGATTTTTTTCGGAGTTGGGGGACATCCACGGCACGGCGAAGTCGGGTGTTTCATCCAACAGTCGAGGGAATTATCAATGTCCTCGACAACATCTCCTTTTCCACGTTGGAGACCGCCCCACAAACCATGATCGGTTTTTGCGAAATCGGGGGATTTCCCATAAAACGGCAACCTATTGATGTGGAGCAAGCATACGTTTGCCGGAAAGGGTACCACGCAATCAACGTTCAAGGGCGTCTGCCGGAGAGGGGAGGTAACTCTCATATACCGGATGTAGTGTCAAATCGATTTTTCTCACTTTCGCACAGAAGATCACGATTGTAAGTTTACAATCGCACGATTTACAATTGCTAGACTTACAATTCCCTTACAATAGCTTTGAAAGAACGCAATTAAACTGTTACTTACGATAGTTGTAAAGTTGATTGTAGCTGTTACAACTATTGTAGGATACAATCGTTTTGAGGAACGACACCCAGGTAAAATTTCCCTTACAGCGCACTGTATATGGCGTATACCCGTCTTCATTATAATCTCAGTCGGAACAGACCAGTAGGACGTTAAACCCAATTTCATTTCATTTCATTTCGTAACTTAGAATCCAGTTAAACCCAATCAATATTCAAGCAATTAAATAAATCTCTAACGGTAAATGTAAAGGTATATTTTGGTGAATTTATATTAACTTATGGCACAATCTCATTTATGCAAGAAAGTAGACGCCGAATTCACAAAGCATACTCAACTTTCAATCACTATTTATAAGAAATATCCTTTATCCAGAAACACATAACTTTACACATAGTTTCTTATTGATGTATTTGATACATTTAACAATAAAAGTTTTAGCGCTATGAGCATATACTTAGTGTATGGAGTTTAGCGCGTTAAAAGTGCACTATTATTATTTTATAAAGGGCTATATTTGAGTAAAATTGAGGCGAACAATTCTTTTGGCGACAGCTTATGTTTTGGCTGTATTTTTTAAATCTTCAATAAAAACTCAAGTAGACCCGGAACACTGTTTTTCACTGATATATCTTTTGTTCTACACAGCCAACAATTTACATTATTTTTCTTTAATTTCATCCAATGTTTCTTGTCGGGGTTTTTATATCTCTAATGGACAGATCAGAGAAAGATAAAACTTAATTACCACGAACAGAAAAACCTGAGCAGAATGAGGTAAAAATTACTCCCCACAAAAAACACGAAAAAATTCCGAATGTACATCAGTTTGATAAGTAAAAAAAATATTTCAAAGAGTCTAAGGAAATAAAGAAAATAGGATAATTTAACAAGACTCATTTAAAAATGAGACACTTAGACACATTGAAATTAGTGAAACTGTTGAGTTGAATCTATGGGGAGATATTGAAGCAGGTGGAAGCGGGGTTGAATTGCTGTAATCAATTTAAAGGGTTATATGAGACGTAGAAACTGTAACCAATATCTGCAGGAGAAATATGTTACAGACGATGTATTTGTTGTGGTAAGGTGTTGTCAAATACTTGTAGTGTAATGTTGATGTCTATGCTGTCAAACTAATGGACGAACTCGAGCACATGTTAACATATATCTAGCGCTAATTGTTTACTCATAAAGATTGTTTTATAAAAAAATAGGTGAGTAAAAAACAGAAGATTTGTGGTCTTTTTTTTTGTTGTTGTTGGTTGAATGGTTATCGTGATTGCCTAATGTTTGCGATGGAAAGAAATGAAACGGCGTTTAACGTCATTCCATTCCGTACCACGTTTGCTACTACCGGTCTTCCAATTCCAACTGTCAAGGGTTCTTTTACGTGCACACCAAAGAATACCTTGGTACGAAGGACTAGACGTGTTTGCCCATGCCAGGCCCTCCCCGTCCTGTACAGGGAATTTTCACGGTCCACACTGGAATCGAACCCCGAGTTCCTTGTTAATGAGCCAGCACAAGCCTTATGTTTGAATACAATTAATATTAGTTTTAACGTCCGCTTCCACACATGAGGATATTGCAGTGAAATGAAATTAAATAGGGTTTAACGTCCTACTGTTCTGCTCCGACTGGGCTAATGAAGACGGGCATACGTCATACAGTGTGTTATGAGGGAAATTTTATGTGCACGCCAATATGTACACGGGACCTCTGGTTATCGTTCCATCCGAACGACTATACGGAACCTCCAAGTTAGTGAGCCAACGTCACACTCGCTAAGCGGACAAGATTTAGTATTGACGAGGGGAGGGGGGGCATCTTCGAGAGAGAGAGAGAGAGAGAGAGAGAGAGAGAGAGAGAGAGAGAGAGAGAGAGAGAGAATGGGGTTTAACGTCCACTCGACACAAACTAGGTCATTTTGGGACTAACATACAGTTTCAATTTTATTTCAATAATTCGCTTGCGCGTAGGGGTCTTTAGCAGTGGGGGGAAACCGGAGTGCCCGGAGGAAACCCACGAGGTTGAGAAGACGCCCCTATCTCCATGCCACATACGCTCACACCAGGGATCGAAACCACAGCCGCAAGCCAGAGGTGACAGGCCAGCTAGAGGTCGAAGCGCGGCACTAGGCCATCCCAATCCCGCGGCATCTTCTAGAGAAACATATTTAAATTTTTTAAACAAACAAGAATTAAAAGAAATGAAAAATAAAGAAACTAAAATAATTTCCATAGCATTAATTTCCAGTCCTCCATTAAATTCATTTTTCTAATTTTTTCCTGGGTCTCTTGAAGATTAAATCAATTCTTCAGAAACCGGAAGTAATACAATATATATTTCAAATAACTTATGTGGTGGAATCGTGAGAATAATTCAAACAACGTGACATTAAATATGGATAAACTTCCTTTCTGTTTACATTAATACTAAAATGGATTTTTCGAGGTGTAATGGACGATGTAAAATGGCCAACAGATGTAGTAGGATAAAAAAAGAGGCGCGTTTTTGCAGACGACATCTCAATCATTGTGTTTTAAGTATATACAAATCAACTATGAAAGCTACTAGTATTACAACTTGTCAGGTATCCAATGACAACCGATAGTACTCTTAAAAATAACACACACAGAAACATATGAAAACACTTGTGGTCAGTTGATTAGCATTCGCGGGTGAGTGGCACTACTCCGCCATGATAGAATTACCGCCATTTTGGTTTTTTGGGGTATGAATCGAATCTGGAAAGATGTGTTAACAATATGTTTTGGCTTCCCCATGTTTTGGTCCAGTTGGACTTAATGATGCGTTCTAACACCGAAAACACTAATAATAACTAATTGGTGGGATTAATTCGGGTGTCGGCCGTTCTGATTGACCAACCGCCCGTACAAATCTCTTCAGAACCAGCGTCTCTACTGGCAGTTTATGAAAGTGTCAAATAATAAATGAAGCGTTGTTATTTTAAGATGTGGGGAGAGATTTTAATCAGATTGGTGCAAAACTATTAAGACTTTTTAAGCTGAATTGTTTTTAAATTAGACCCACGACCTGTCCATAATATCAGATTTTAATATATTGGCCGTTAAAGGCTCAATAACACACTAGTTGTAACTGAATAATATGTCCCAATCTTTATTCTGGTCAACAAATCGTATTATTTTACAATATTCAAATTAATTGATGATACAAATTTCATCTTACTACACCTAATTTTAAAAAATTGGAAAAATTCAACTAAATCGTTTGAAAAACCTAGCGTAAACCTTTTCAAATGTGACTTGGATTTAAAATATTTTCGAACCCTCTTCTGGACAAGTAAAATAGGGCGTAATGGGTAATTTACACAACAGCTAGGACACTTAAACATCTATAGTACTTAGCATAAGGCTATTATTTATTTTCTGGAGCTGCCAAGCCAGCAAGAGTGTTATTGTCCCTTTAAATTGATAATAAACATCAACAACAATATATCTCTGGATATATTCCGCACTTTTTGGAATATTGCTATCATCTGAAATATCCGGATTGACAGCATTAAGGAACAATTCGGTAGGGAGCGGGTACTATTTTCGTGCCCTAAAACGTAGAGAGTTACTAGTTTTAAATGAGTTTTCATCCATATTTCAAGTTTGCTTTAGTAACCAATTTTACTTGAATTTATCCAAATCCCCATTGTGAAGACATGTTTATTTTAAAAGTGAACTTAAATGATGTTTAGCGTCCTACTTTTCTGGTTACAGCACCAACTATTCGGATGTTAAAATGCCATAATGCAAAGACATTTATTTTGAAATTGAAGACTGCGAAACATTTTAACAGTCAAGGCAATATAAGGCGATGTTTTGCCTATTTCCTAGAATTTATTAGATGCATTATTTGAGTGTCGTGTTTCAGTTGTAAACGATTCTTGTCGGTTATATTTATATCATGTATCTGGTTTTCCTCGTGTTTATATTTTATTACAGGCTGGGTACAGGGAGTGTCTCTTGATCTTTGTGTCCTCTGTTTTTACAACGGTAATAGAATCAGATATATTGAAGTCACGACGTCCTTGTCTCAAACACGACTGTGTGTCTTAGAAAGGAATCAGCCGTGTGTCAAGAGTGTGTGTGTGTGTGTGGGGGGGGGTGTTCAGAGGATCCGGTCGGTCCCCTGTTTGCGCTGAGCATAGTCTGTTTTCCCCTACATTCATCGATTTAATCCCTTAAAAAATTAGCGCCCAAGCATTGCCATCGTTTTGGCCCCTAAAATCCAATACATGTATGAACCTAAATGAGCAGAAGTCTTGTCTCAAATTTTCTGATTTGATCAAATTCACGGGTAATCATCCCCTAAACCGCACACCAAATATGACGCCGTCACCACATTGGACTCTCCACTGCTTAAATTCCTGGACACGCCCCTGTGTAATAGAATCATGTTTATAAAAGTCATGACGTCCTCGTCTCGTGTCTGATTTCTATCAACCAGTATAAAACAGGACAGGTGTGTCAAGGATAACAGATTTTCTTTCTTTAAAGGACAAATCAGCTGAAATAAATTCACGGTGTGGCAAAACTAAATGAAATGAACAGAGGTTAAACGTCCTACTGTTCTGTTTTCCGACAGGGAGTCCCCTTGTCAGTGGGGAAGGGCGAGGGGCCTGACAAGGACAGTTGTCTAGTCGTTCGGATTGGACGGAAAGCGAGGTTCAACGTTTATATTGCCGTGCACGTAAGAGATCCCTTAGCAGGAGGAATTCAATATAAGAGTAGGCCATAGTTCCGCTGCCCGGGCAAAGTTCCCTCATAGCACACTGTATGGCGTATGCCCGTCTTCATTAGCCCAGTTCGTAGCAGAACAGTAGGACGTTAAACTCCATTTCATTTCCTACTGTTGTGCTCAGGCTAGGCTACTGAAGACGCACATAGACCATGTAGTGATCTATGAGGGAAATTTTGTTTAGAATTCCAACTGTCTTTAGCTTACACCAATGTATACATGGAACCCAGAGTTTCGTCCCTACCCACTGAACATATCGGGGATGCTCGATTCACAGTTCCGGAATTGAATTCAAAAACTGGTGTCAATCGAGTGAAAAGGAGAATTTCGGAGTACAACGCATGTGTCGACTGTATAAAAAATATCTCAACCAATCATGACAGCTGAAACATGTTTTTTACGTAGGAATACGTCACGATTCTACTCACTCCATCTCAGCTGTCGGGACTGGCAGAACTGTGACGGGACTGAATTCCGCGTCTCTCGATTGTAATTCTGTCGATTCGGGACGTTCCGGACTGTGAATCTAGCATCCCCATTAGCTCTTAAGCACCACACGATACAGCATAAATTGGGCGTCAGAGACCAAATTAAACAAAATATGAAATGGGTTTTAACATCCCCATTTTCCCGCACCAACTGGAATAATGTACACGAGAATGCGCCACGCAATGTGTCACGGACAGAATTTGGTATGGACAGCAGCGCTTCCGTGTATTATTCGTCGAATTCCCACTACAAAGGATTCGTTTAGGTGCTGTCCGGACAAAATGTCCCCAATATCCCACGTCCTACTATCCCGGTTGGTACGAGATAGTAGGACGTTAAACCCCTTTTCCTGTCAAATTTGTATTAAATAATTATTAAAGACAGTCCTCGAGGTAATTCCCCTTTAATATTAGATGTTTGAATGTAGATCATATACCTTTGATATGCATGTGTTCCCATATTTAAATGTGAGAAGGTCAACGAAGTTTCTGGATAACGAACTGTAACAGTGCACACCCATACAGCAGAACTAACTCAATATATGACAGTTCCGGGTTTATAGCTGTCCAAGCTTTGAAGTAAGTCGTCATGTCTGTACGAAATGTATTTGAGGGTGACGACCCATATACAAAACTAGATATTGAATCAGAGCCGACGAAATATACTAGAGGACGGTGACCGATCTTTCATCACAGCGGACATGTGTTAGGGTGTGCGTTTAATAAATGTTTTTCTTAATAAGATTTAAAATGTTAAATTGAAACACATAAATGCTATATTTGTGCAGCTAACACGTGACTATTGCATGATGTTACAAGAAATTTGATTCTAAATAATAGTTTATAAATAAAATGTTTCAATGACATTTGTTAAACAGGTCACAAATTCTATGGAATACAATTACCGTTTAGTACTGGATGACGTTTCAATCAGGCCTATTTAGGCTTTACTTTCTAAAAGATACAGAGCTAAATCTGCCTGTTGCAGGTCTTTCTTTAGGCCTGAAATGTTATATGAATCATTAATTAGACATTAATTAACTTATCCAGACCATAATTAACCTTCGTTGTCATCGCTAGTCTGTGATATTTACTTGGTTAGGATCTGATCTGTGCTGCTCAACGCTCATTCATGATTAAATCAAGAAAAGGATAACCGAGACTATGTTTTTATCGTACCGACTTTAGTAATGATGATCGAGGCTACGTCCAAAATGGAATCGCTAAATTCTCGGTTCAGAGTAGATCAATTTGACTGAAATTTTCAGCACATTCCCGTTACATCATCTAGTTGTTTTTTTTATAAACTATTATAGTGAGAACTGCCAGCTCTTTATCTAATCTCCCATAATTTATCTTTAATTAAAATGAAGTTGAAAAAAAACACCAGTAGAATCGCGGTTCGAAATGTGCTATCGCTGTTATTCCAAAACTGAAATATGTGATGCACCTTATCTCCGTCATCTCCACAAATTTATGTTTCAAGAAAAATGTATATATGTCAGACATTAATGTTTTATTTTGATGGAACCTGTGGTCTGGGAGAAACATTTCAAAGTCAAAGAGGGTAGAGAGAGAAAAAAGTTAATTATATTTCTTATCTTTATCAATAACAGTTTACCTTAAGCGTGTATAATGAGTCCAGTAGCGTATGAATTCTAACTGACAAATCGCATACAAGCTTAAACAGGTGTTAAACCCAAATCCGTTACGGCAAAGTAGTGCATTTCATCTACCGTGGCAATGTAAATTACGGACTGACATTTTACTTCGGTAATTTACGCCAGACGGTGTACATTTCAACATATGTTTAAAGTCACCGTCGTCTGACTATAAATGACTCATTTCTTGGTTAAATACTTTTACCACCTCCCTTGTCTACTATTTGATCAAATTATTATCCACCAGAATCATAGTTCAACAAACTTGTCTTTCAAAATTATATATTGAGAGTTATCTCCCGCTGAGAGGGCGTTAGTTTTCATGGTTCGGTTCCCGTTTAGTATTTTGCTAACCGAGATCATTATATTAGAATACTGCGAAGTTTTTTGGGGTGTTTTTTTACAAATATTTTTTGATAATATGAAAGCATTTTTGGTATTTTCTTTAACTGTTTGACATTAGTACATAACCTTTTAAGTGATCATGGAGATAGTAAAACAAAAGAAGCTTTGTCACTATATCTTTCACCAACAAATCACTTCTAGCGCTGTTTGTAGAAAAATGGTCTAATGACAAAAAAATTTACACCGAATATTTTTTTGTAAACAGAGACGGAGATCGACCATTACCAGAAAATTTCTCAAATATTTGAGGTGTTGAAGATAATTGCCAGATATGGTGATACGTATTTATCTTTATATATTGGTGGGGAAAATAGGGAGTTTTGTAGATCATATTTGAAAAAAATGAGAAGTTGTGTATGTATTATTTTACAAAAAAATGATACATTAATATTATTTTATTGCGTAAAAAAACCCGAGCGTACTGTTTACCAAGAACTGACATCATCACATCCATCTTGTGACGTCATTGCAGAGATCGAAGTCCGGCAATCCATAGAATAGTATTCTAGTTCTTCTATGGGTAATCTTATGAATATGCATGACTTGCCGGGGCCTTGCCTTTGGTTTTATTCGATGAGCCCCCCCCCCCCCATCAACTTCAAGAACAATATAAGCGTTAAACAAATATATTGTAGTCATTGGTAGCAATTACTATTATTATTACGCCATTGCGTTAAAATAAAACTTTTCAGCCATTAGTAAAGCTGTTATTAATAGCATTTCCTTGCATGAAAAAAAAGGTAGTCATTCGTAAGAATGATATTAATGTTATTTCTATTTTATATTTTGATCGGCTTGGTATGATGAAAATAAGTGTCTTCGATAGTCTGTTGGAGTGTTAATAAATATTTCAAAATGAATAATTAATTGTATAAAGTTTGTTCCATGACAAATTGAAATAATAAATACAATCAACCCATTAAATCAGCATTTCATTTAATCATTTAAATCATTTATACTAATAATTCGATGAAATGAAATGTTGGTTAACGACCGGGATAACCAGTGTGCTATAAGGTAATTTTGCCCGGGCAGCTGCGCTACGACCTACTCTTATACCGAATGCCAAATGCCAAGGGGTCTTTTACGTGCACGCTAATGTGTACACTGGACCTGTTTTTCGTCCCATCACGCCCGTCATCCTACACCACTGACAAGGGGAAACCACGCCGAAAAATCCCAACACCACAACCTAGGGGCTAGCGAGCCAGCGTCTTATTCACTTAGCCACCGTGGCTTCCCGGGGAAGTTCCAGAGTCTTTACATGCACGGCAGCGTATAAGCCGCTCCTTGGTTTTCCGAACCTTCCAAGCGACTTAACATTGTTCCTTGCGCCAGGCCCTCGGTGACTTTTAATTGAACTGAAAAAACAAAAAGCTCACCATACTGTTTAATCACCAGAAAGAATCTTCGAAACATATTTTTTAACAAAAAATCGCTTTGTCAATTCACAGACTTTTTTCTTATTTTTAAAGAATGATTCCTGGTTTTCAACTGCTTGTTTAAAGTTTCATATCCCATGAAAGTATCATATCTGATCGCGGTGACTCGGTTATAAAACTCACCACCTTGACACGAAGATGGTGTAACGCCATCTACGCAAACTTGTTTTATGGCGCCTACTTGGATCGCTTCAATTCGTTACGTCGCGACGCGTTTAACGTGCATAGTAAATGATGCGCTTGATTATAAAAACACGCCTCATCATCGCCCATCTCCATTCTTCACCCATTCATCACATGTTGTTTTAATGTCTTCCTGAAAAAAAATTACATTATTCAGTTGTAATGTATCATAGTTTCTTGATAAAATGTTTTATTTCATTTCGTTTTTTTTTGTTCTGTATGAAGGCAGGGGTAATGCAAATACATTAAGTTCGAGCTGAATACAATCGCATGTATGTCAGGTTTTTTTTTATCCCGGTGTGTACACCATGTCATGTTTGTTTGTGTGTTTCATATAAACTTGTGGTGGTTTTTGTTTCCTTTCTTTTTTATTCATATACGCAGATAACATTTAAGCAATTACGTTTCTTCTTGTTCTTGTTCTTCTTCTTATTGAAATAAAATTGAACCACATATTGGTCCCGAAATGATCTAGCTTGTGTCGAGGGGACGTTAACCGCTCCTCACCCTCCATCACAGTCCCGCGAGAAATTATAGAAAAATATCAAAGTAACAAAGGGATTTTCAGCTATGTGAACTCTCCGAATAGATGAAACGTGGTAACAGGTATTTTTACAAGTTTAAAAGACTAAAAAGACAACACAGTTTATATGGAAAGCAATCACTGAACTTGATAACGATAAGAGAACACTTGTCGAAACGTCGTGCTATATGCGTATAAACCATATAAATTGTGTTGTGTATTTTTAATGTGCTCAATCACTAAATGCCACTCAAGAATCATTAAAGACTAAGCGGGAGAGATTGGAATACAAAACAGATCATTTCGGGACCAACATTTGGTACAATTTTGATTCAATATTTCGCTCGTTAGTCTGGGACTTTCGTAATCAGAGGACCTAGAGAAAACCCATGGGGTTGGGATCGTAACCCGCCACTTGAATCAACGGGTAAGACCACCACAAACAAACACGACTAATCACACCTTCCGTGGTTCTATTCAAATGTAAGTTTATAATTCATTAAAAACTTTTACATGTCATCAAGTCACTTCTTGCAAGTGGCCATTTGAGATTTGAAAACAAAAATATCAAATTATCCGTGATTCGTGGGAGAATGGCAACTTCACAAGAATCCCGTAAACATTAAATTACAACAGAATTCAACAAAACGTGCCGTTCTTCCAGGAATAAAAGACTTCAAGAGTTTATCTTCAATAATTGGACAATTCGTAGGTTTATGTATTTAGAGAATCAAACGGCTTGTTTCAATCCCCTGCCCAATTATCAGGAATCTTTCTAGGTGCAGAAGTAAAAATAAACAATGAAAGGGGGTTAACTCTCTGTGTACGTGCTGTGTTCCCTTTGTTGATTTCCCTCGAGATTTGCTCGCGATGCTCCTTACGTCAGACGACTCTAAAGCTTTGAAATTGAAACCGGAAAGGCGCATATGTTAGTGGAAAGAAGTATTCTGACTATGGATGGTGTTACGATAGCGCAGTGATCAGATTCAGTTTGCAACATGTCAATAATTATTGCGTTAAATACTTGCATATGTTACCTGGTCTCCTCAGTACAGATCACCATTTTATATTGTGGTTATGATGAAAAACAGTCGATGTTGAAGACCAAGGGAATGTATACCATAACATCCAAGAGACAGAACGACTCTCAGTTGTCTCGCATGTATAAAAACTTAATATACCCTCGAGTCACACGTCGTTTTAACTTCAATGGTTAAAATGTTCAAAAGAAAAAATACATATAAGGTTTCAAGGTTGGTATGCTCAGAACACAATGACACCGGAAGTTGATGACCTAATCATTACAAGGAAGCAGCCTAATCCTTCAACTGTATGCAATATGTCATAGTTTTGATATACTAGTATATATGATTATACAGTCAGATTCCATCTATCCTGGGCTGGTTAACATGCACGATACCGTGTATACCAGTATCTCGGGTTTTCATCCCATCCTAACGACTAGGCACTGTTCCCTGCAATGCTTCCGTCCCATACCACGATCAGAGGAAACCACGCTGGGCTACTTTCCCGAGTCACCCACCATGGTTCCAGATTTGAACTGAAATGGGGTTTAACGTCCTACTGTTCTGCTTCTAAACGGGGCTAATGGAAGACCGCCATACGCCATACAGTTTGCTATGAGGGAAATTTTGCCCAGACATAGGCACCACGGCCTACTCTTATATCAAATTCCCACTGTCAAGGGATCTTTTACCTGCACGCCAATGTGCACACGGGATCTCTTTTTCGTCCCATCCGAACGACTAGACATCTGTCCTTGCTAGACCCTCCGTCCTACACCACTGACAAGAGGAAACCAGACCTGAAAACCCTTATGAACTGGTGTACAAAGAGCTTCGAAGCATTTTAATACCACTATTAATATGAGTTTCAAATTGTTGGTATTTTGATCAAATGATGGATCATGAAAAAACTTTAGAATTTATTTTTATTTTTTAGTTTTAGATTAAGTTAGATCTACACGTCAGACTTGCAGATAATCACGGCGGATTATTTTCTGTGTGAAAAGTGGTGATTGTTGATTATTACCACATGTAAAGTAATCTAGAAATCACCAGACGATGTTGTTGATTAAATTACGTTCACCACCTTAATTACAGGATTATGAAATTGCATTAATAAAGTTTTTTTGAGTGCTAAAAAGACCACAAACCACTGGTTTTCCGGGGTTTTGTTGCGATGTCATTGTTACATAACGATATGAATGTCTTGGTTCTGCAGTCCAAATTACAAGAATGGCAATTAAAAAAGAAAACATAAGATACCTCCCATCACCACCCCAAGGACAAAAACCCAAAATGAAATGAAATGGGGTTTAACGTCCTACTGTTCTGCTCCGACTGGGTAATGAAGACGGACATCTAGTGTGCTATGACTATGAGGGAAATTTTGTCCGGACAACCGTACTCTTATATCAAATTCCAACTGCCAAGGGATTTTTTAACGTCCTACTGTTCTGCTCCGGCTGGGCTAATAAAGTCGGGAATACGCCATGCAGTGTGCTATGAGGGAAATTTTGCCCTGGCAGCGACACCGCGGCCTACAGGTGATTATCTATTATTCTAACTATTCTGAAATCAACAACAAGTGTTATCAAGTGTCCTAGAAATAGATACCACATAGTATTTTATAAACTAGAGTGACCACAAGATTTTTTGAAGTGATCAAGGGCCAAAACTCTGGCAGATATTATCAGAAATCGGTGAAAATCGATAGGATTCTTCACCTCATGACATTAAACACAGCGAATATGAACTTTAGCCAGTAGAGCGTCCACAAGCAATTGTGGACGCCGGATGGACGGACGGGGGCGACGATAATATACGACCCCATTTCAATTTGAGTTTATAAAAAGGCTCCAAAACATGTGGTATATATTGAATATTAGTTATTTTATGTTGTGGTCTCTATGATGGGACTAACATGTGGTATCTATTGAACATTAGTTATTATATGAAACGAGTCATGGAAAAAATATCTTCATTATAATATGATGTTAAAACTGTTAATAAATAGAATAAACTCAGCAGGTAGGTTCATGGTTTTCTAATCCTTTATACCTGTTAATCTCATCATATAGACCCCACCATCTTGTACACATTGCTTATTACCGCTCAATAAACACACATATTCCCTTTTCTTTATAATAAAAACCCTCAGGTGGTCTCATAATATACTGTTTATTTTGTCTGTCAACCTCTTAAACCAGATTCTACTCTTAGCATCTCATCTTTGATTCCATTAAACCGCCACTCGAGCGTTTCTCCATAAACTTCTGGCAACTCATTACCCATTGGCTAATTTAACGAGAGGAATTCCTATTAAATACCCTTTAAGCATAATATGATGGTACACACGCTGTAAACTTATCGCTGCAGTTGCCATATGTTCTCGGCGATAGTTTGAAATGCAACGGAGAGGGAGGGAGGGCGTCATTTGTAACGACAAATTAATTTTCAGGACAAGTCTCTTAAAAAGATGATTGTTTTCCCCATCAATGTCATAATTGTCCGTCATAATTATTATACAAAAACATACTTCCCTCCCTCCCTCCTCCCCGTCCTTATAATTCCTTCATTGCGGAACATCTGGTGTCGTCTTCGAACTAGGGTGCCAATTACTTTTAGATTTTCACAGTCGGCAAATACACGTGGTTAATTTTCTATATTTCATTCATTTTCCATCATTTCTTTATGTTTTGTGATAGAAGAAATTCAATAGCATAAAATATTATGTGTTTATGCACACTAATAAATTAATTATTCGTAGAAATACTAATGTATTTAAAAACGAAAGTAAACCGACGTTGTGAATATTCACACATAATTTTCGAGAAGAATATAATATGGATAATATAAACTACAACACACGCATATTTATAATGCTTACTCGAAAATTATGAAATGAAATGAAATTGGATTTATCGTCCAACGTCCAACTTGGCTAATGAAGACGGGCATATGCCATACAGTGTGCTATGATGAGAGAAATTTTGCCCGGATAGCGGCACTTTACGACCTACTCGTAAATCAGATATCAACTGCCAAGCGATCTTTTACGTAAACACCAATGTGTATACGAGATCTCGGTTTTCGTCCCAACCGAACGACTAGACAGTTGCCCTTGTCAGACTCTCCGCCCTGCACCATGGAACTTTGTGGGCCAACACCGCGATCGAACTCGCGACCTCCAGACTAGCGAACAAGCGTCCTACTCACTGATTCCTCTTCCCCCTCTGCAAGAGTTGTTATATAACAGGCGTTCCAGTTGGTGCGAGGAATGAGTGATTGAAACTGTCTGTTACGGCGAGTTCTTGGCGTGCTCTGCACGGAACAGCGGGTAAACCACCACCAGAAGAGAGGTAATATAGACCTAGCCTGTTGCTCAATCTCAGAATAAAATATTGTTTATAGAAAAAAAAAACCCTAGAAACACCAACGCCAGTTGATTGATAAATCAACACCATACGTCATAGGGTCAAAAGCCGCCCGTATGACCCCTGACGCGACGTCCCAGTACAACTGGTCTGTGTAAGCCATGCTGTGTAAGCCATCGAAAGTATAAAAAAAACGAAACGAAATATAGATCTGTATTTTAATCAGATTTTTTCTTAACCCGCTATGTTTGGAACCATTCAAAAAGCAACATGTCTAAAGCCTATTGTTACGGTCATGAGTAACCATTTTTAAATTTGAAATAAGGCAAGAAAACCGGGAGTCTACTTCGACAAATTTTATCGCCATGATTGTCACTAATATTACGTATTTACATTTTTCTCTTTTCAGGCTATCTTTTTTACCCACAAAAAATGGAACCCTATGGCACCATCATACATGCCTTGTTTTTGCTCGTACATATCATCTGGAACCTGATATCTTTGAAATGCCGTGTTTTAATTGAATATATGCAATATGTTACGTTTTTTAACAGTGAGATAAATCTACAACCAATTTACAAGGTAGACTGTGGCGATGTCTCGGGTACTAGATCAGCCGATAAAAACATGGTGAGGAGTTTGGCGCAGAGTTCCCTCCCTTATTTATGTAGAACATTTGAAAAGTTGAGTTAATTAAATACCTGTGCAAGGTTATCATATCTAAAATGAAAACAACTCGTTTTATCTCGAGAGTTTCTGGTTTTTCAAGTCACTCTCAATTATTTCTATTAACCTGCACGAAAATCAATTAACTTCTATCTGACAATTAATGTATCCCTCTCGGCGAATAATTGTCAGAAAGTTTTCCTTATCTTTCTCTACCGCCATATTTATTGTTTTTTACCGCTCATTCCTAAAACACTAGTTTTGTTGGCTGTCAGGGCTAATTATGCCTCAAAACCTTCTCGTACAGCTGTTGATTACATATAGTAAAAAGCACGAGGCAATATTTCATTATAACGCCCGCCCACAATGATATACTACAGTGGAATAAACTTGGCATTCGCCAGACGGCAGCGTGGGAAAGTATTACACGACGAGCTCACAACGAGTAGCGCCATAACAGCTCCTACTTGTAAATCGCTCAAATAATATGACGCACACGTGAGAGCGTGCATCACACGAGTATCTTAAAAGCATAAATTCTATTGGTTAATGTGAGTCACGGAGGGGTGCCAAATTTTACTCACTACCCAGCACAGGTGTTAAGCAGAATATTTTGACTCGTAATTAAGAATTTAAAACGAAGTCACCACTAATTAGGCCCTTAAGCCGTATCCAACATAGAATTTTAAACACTAGTAAATTTTATACAGCTTTTGATATACGGCTATTCTGTAGTAAGTACTTGAACTGTATGAGTCTTTATTAGGTCCACTGAGAAACTGCCATACACACATATGTATTCATGTAAAACCATACCTTGTACATAGCGTAAAGGCACTCATTAACACCAACGCCATTGCGTAAAGAAATCTTAAAAAAAAAACCAACGAGAATATACCCGTCTTTCATCTGTGTCCTGAGTAGAACAACTGGGAAAATAATTTCATAATTTTGTATGATATTTAATATTTTCGAGAAGTAGAGAAAAGGTATCAAAGTCGAACAGATCCTATTTATTTGCCTAACACTACGTGATAAATGGTCCATTGAAATATTCCGTACTTGCTTATAGCGCTATTTTTTTTCACATTTTGAATTATGGGCTACAAACAAATAGGTTTTTTTTCTGCGAGAAGGATCTTGCAATATCGTTCAGAAGTTGACAAATGCTTTCAAAAACCCATTTTATTTATTATTGATGGATACATTCTCTAAGAGAGCGATAGAAGCATAATGAGATTAACATTTTGAACAAATATACATAAATTCAACAAAGAGCGTTGAACATTGACACCATATGGCATAAAGTGTTAAGTAACGGAATTTAGAGAACGTCGTACCTTATACCTACTCGAATAATTCATTCTCTATTCAACGTTTTTAAAGATGCCAGCCATGCATGAAACTAGAATTTTTGAGTGAAAGATTTCATTTCTAATACGATATCAGGATCCTGGGAAACTCGCTTCTTTTTACGACATTTTTTATGACCTAACTTCACCCTTTCTCCGTTTACATTCTGCTGAGAATTATAATTCATTGGCGCCATTTTTCGTATCACGTGACTCAAGATGCTCTGTTTGATATGGCGTGGGTGATGTAAAGAAAGAGAGAATGCAGGTTTGTGTGCATCTGGTGTGAAAACTGCACTCAGTTATTGTTTACACCTGAATTTACGCGCCAAAATATGGAAGGAGGAAACAGCTGGGATGTGTATCATCACAACACATAACATTGTTATTATCTGCACGACTTTACCACTAAAAACTATACATTGTTTCAACTTTACCGCTAAAAACGATACATTGTTTCAATTTTACCGCAAAATCTTACCTTACATTACAGTTTGGGTTGTGGCCTTTGTACTTTGTAAAGCACCACCGTCGGAAATTTTAACTAAAAATTGTTGATTTTTTTTTATTCGGGTATTTCTTTATTTTATTTGTAATAACGATTTATGATAACATTTTCTTTGGTGAAAATACCCCCAACTTTAAATTACAATACGGCTAAAATCTATACATTGTTACATTCATTTTACCGTTAAAACTATACATTATTACAATTTTACCGCTTAAATTTTACCTTTGTTTGATGTATATTTCTATTATTTCTTATTCGTTTATGCACATAACCTTCATTAGTCCAGTTCGGTGCAGAACAGCAGGACGTTAAACCCCATTTCATTTTTATGCAATAAAAAGTTTCTTTCTTCTGTTGTGCTTCGGGTTTATATCATTTGGTTTTTGTAACGCACCAGAGAAAAGACCCCCCCCCCCTCCTCCCTACACACTGTTAAATTGAGAAGAACTTTTGTTTTGTAATGCCAGACATATCAAGCGTTTAACCGTTTAACGAGAACGTCAACCCACACATGGTTCTTAACAGTTCCAATTGCCGGAAAATAATATTCCTGGGTGAAGGGATCGGGATGGGGCGACTATTTGTAATTAATTGGAATATAAATAAAGACTTGGGATCTTGCTCTGATCTTTATAAATATAATATCCGTCTCTTTCGTCTCGTTGACTGGTTTGAAGTGACAGACTATTTATGATATGTTTAATATCACGTGATATGTGTTTACATTGAGTCATTAATAAACATCAACAGGGTTTGACAAAACATCACTCACCACCCAGGAGTTAGAGAGAGGGAGAGAGGGACGGGATTTAAAGTCCACTTGGTTATTTCGGGATTAACATATGGTACTATTTTATTTCAATATTTCGCTTAGAAGTTGGCGGAAACCGGGGACTCTGAGAAAATCCACGAGGTTGGACAGGCGATCCTACTCATTGAGGTTCATGTACACTGAACACAAGTGGAATTGAACCAGCTATACCGGAAGATGTCAGGGACGCGACTTGATACAATGGCAGACCTTATGAAAATGAACTGAAACGGTGTTTAACGTGCCACTGTTCTACTCCGACCGGGCTAATCAAGACGGGCATACGTCAAAGCCAATGTGTACATGGGACCTCGGTTTTTCGTCCCATCCGAACGACTAGACAGCTGTCCTAGTGAGGCTGAACAGTAGGACGTTAAACCCCATTTCATCTCCCTGTGAAAGTTCCTAACGAGTTGTGTTGTTATTTAATGAAGTTTTATCTACACGTGCTCGATAAACTTTAAATTTTTGTTCCTTTCCTTGTTAAATAGCCCGTGCAGTTGTGTATTATTGTTTGATTCTACGAGCGGAAATAAAGTGTAAATTTCAGTTTGACTGATTGATATAGATTTCCTTCAAACATCAAACCGACAACGGAATTCACATTGAAATTAACCAGTCATGGGAATTTCGTAATATTACAAGAAACCTGCGTTTGTTTGTTAGATTGTCATAGCAACGCGTCATCACAAATGCCACAAAATACATGTTTTATAGGATCTGTAGTAAGTTCTCACGCCCTGAATTACTACACATACTCGTGAGAAACACGCGCAACCATGTGACGAAGCGGAATGGATCATTTTTCGCGCGTAAAAACATCTGGTATAGATGTAAATGTTGATGGGGATCCCCAAAGGTTACCCAATAAGTGGCTTATAATTATTATGCCTTAAATGTACTCTTCTACAATTATGCAAAAACATTAAAAGAAAAATAACTGCGGAAATTTTTGTTAAGTCTGGGATTGGAAAATGCATTTCTTTCTTAATAAATAATAATTCTAAAGGATCCCAATTCTAAATATTATAGGCTATTTAGACAACGACGAAGAACAGTCTTTATTACATTAATATACGTGCATATATGAACTATAATAGAATAATGAATGTTTTAATGGAATAATGTTGGGGGGGGGGGGTGTACAAAGAGAGAGAAATGGTGTTAAACGTCCACTCTACACAATGTCATTTCGGGACTGACATATGGGTTAATTTTATTTCAATAATTCGCTTGCACGTAGGGGTCACATACAACCGAGGAATCGAAACCACAACAGTTGACGCAATGACAGATCTTATGATACAGCGCGCACGTGCTAACCATTCGGCCATCCAAACACGCCCTACCCATCTCCCCCTGTTTGTATAAAGAAAATTAAGAAAAAGAATTTTATCCTGCAACATTATTTACATTATGGGTCGATCTAAAATAAATTTAAATGTTTTTAATCTTTAGTAAAGTTTGTTAATTTATCTGACGCGCGGTGAATATGATTATGCTATGTATACAATTTAAAAGTTGTAAATAATCCACCCAGGAATTTTATTTTATGAATGGGGAAAAAAAACAACTTTTTTTATGGAACAATAGAATTTATTATATCCATAAAACATGTTTATTGATGTAAGTTTTTCATGTTTTGTAACTAATCTTTTTGATATGCCATGCTCATATTTTCTTTTACATGTCGCGAATCCTTATTAAATAGAAAAATATTATCCGTGCCAATATTTCGAGTTTTGTCAATAATGTTATGGTCTCAGGTTTTTTGCATTATCTCACGAATTCGTAATATATAAGAAAGTTCTATTTATTAAATTGTTTTGGAACCGAATTCCTTTGTGGTAATATTTGGCAAATGAGAACAAAACAACACAATTCTGAATATAAAGCACGAGACAGGTCACGACCTTTACCAAACAAAGTGACGAAATTGTTGCACAAGAACGCCCGGCTATGTGCTGCACTTCCTCGCATAGAACGAATTATTGTGACATAAATATTCAAGACGGGGAAATTCAATAGGCCGGCTATTTTAAAATATACAAAAGATTGTGGCAATACAAAATATTAACTCCCCTGTAACAATATTATTGTCTCCACGTTCGGAAATTGACAAATGAAAAGATATTTTATCAACAAAGGGAATTTACATGTCGTGTTTGGGCTCTAACAGAAGTGTAACATTCCGATATAAAACATAACCCTGAATAATCGAAGTCACGTGTTTTATATTCCAGGAATTGTCTGGCTCACCCAACAGGATCCCCATGCACGCGACAGGAGACGTTCCCGCGCGCGCGGTTTTCAAGCTCAAACAAATAAGCTCCGCCTCCGGCTCGCTCTGGGAAACTGACAACGAGAAATGTACATATGTTTTAAAGAGCGTATTTAGTTAGGAATAAACATGTTTTCGTGAAATTGACAAGGGTAAAAAGACATGGGAAAATATCCACTGACCACGTGGTTCTACTTAAAACTTGACTGTATATCATAATCTACATTAATCATAGCAGAATCCCATCCCAGTCACCAGGCAGGAAATATATCACGGTTTGTTATTTGTTTGTGTGCGCATCTTCCATGCATTAGAAAAAGCATTGTTTACGTAGTGGTGTACAGCTGGGCGAATACTTGACCGAATACTAGGTTTTATAGCACACACGTAACATAACAATGATATAATAATTAAACAGGCAGGGTTATGAATATGATGTTAAAAATATGTTCTCTCCTCTCTATTGTTTTAATGGAAAACAACTGTAAACACAGCTTGCCCAAGGGAGATAAATTATACCCATGTGAAAACATACATAGGTTGTAAACAAAAGGTAGAAGTTATTATAAAAGATGAATATTGAATGAAAGATTATTACAAATGGGATGGCAAAAAGGGCGAAAATGATTATGAAAAATCAAAATGGACCCTTTTCCCAGGAACGTACTTGATAGATAAAATAATAATCTATTATGCGATATTTTTGTTAACAATATACTTCTTCATTAAGTTTGAATTAGGGAAACGACTTAATAAATAAAATAATAATCGACTATTCAATATTTTTGTTAACAATCTATTGTTCAAGAATATATTCTTAATCAAGTTTGGATTAGGACCATGTCTTCCCTTTTCGTGTTCCGTTCCTGTGCGCACCATGGACCTGCGATGTCACTCTTAATGGAAGCGCACGTCAACACCCAACGAAATCATCAAATCAAGTCCATGGTAACATACATGTTGTTTTGCAGCATAAAGCATGATATTTCAATTTAACGTCCTTGACCGAAAATTTATAAGAAAACAAAATACAATATGAAACGAAATATAGATCCGCATTTTCATCTTTTCGGTTCAAAGTATCAACCTTCACTCAAATTCACAAAAAGAAACGAAACAACATAATACGAAATACAGAACAATATCAACGTCCTTGGGCGGAATTCTTAAAAAAAACAACAAAAAAAAAGACAAAAAAGGAAAATAATGATAAGAACGAAATATAGACCCGGAATTTAGTCGTTATAGTTAAAATTAACGTCTTTCAGGGAAAAAATACGTGAAGGGAAAAAAATCCGAAACGACATAAAACGAAATTCAGAACGGTAATTACGTCCTTGGCCGAAATTCTTAAAAGACAAAATAAGAGGAAAACCATGATAAAGAATGAAATTTAAATCCGGATTTTCTTCTTTCTAGTTGAAAATAACGTACATCAATTGTAACTAATATTTTACTACTCTTTATACAATTAAAACCTCCTTCTCTAAAAACTAAAAAAAAAGCGAAAGAAAAAAAAATTCCGAAACGAAATTAGATCTTCTTTATTTTAATCCGATCAATAAGTGCTTTCAAATTGTGACGATTCGGACTGAAATTCGTTAAAAAATATTCCGAAACGAAATTCGATCTTTATTTAAATTCGATCGATAAGTGCTTTCAAATTGTGATGATTCGCACGAGGAGAAGAGCGTTATAAAATATTATCGTGAAATCTAGAGATAAGACAGCATGGGTTCTATTCACAGTGATGTTTAAATTGTTTTCACTTGGTGGTATTATAAACTATATGATAAACGATAACCATGTCATCTTTCAAAACTACTATTAAACCGTTCAAATAATCAACATATTTCTCTGTTCATTTACAAAAACCCCCGTGAGAAAATACTGCCTCGTGTTTTCACACTCGGCTCTGTGAGGCAGACTGACAGAATTTATAGTTTACAGGAATTTGTGTAGCGTCAGATGTTGAAATATCAGGAACTATTGGAATGACAGAACACACAGTAATTGTCCTGGAAGCTGAGTTACAGATGATAAATGGTTATAGAGAGGGGTGGGTAATCAACACTTTTAACAGTCGTTTTAGGACAGTTTGAGATGATAATTATTTGGAATGGGTATTTATTGGGGAGAGAGAGAGAGAGATGGGGTTTGCCGTCCACTCGACACAAACGAGATCATTTCGGGACTAACATGGTTTAATTTTATTGCAATATTTCGCTTGCGCGTAGGGGTCTTTAGCAGTGGGAGGAAACCACAGGACACGGGGAAAACCCACGAGGTAAAACAGACGTTTGAGATGCCCACTGGCATGGCACGTGACAGATTCTGTTTTAATTGTGATTTTAGAATATCTCAGGATGAGTGTTATAAGAAATGATCGTTTATATTCGCGAGCTTTGGTTGAGATGAAATGTCATTTAATGTCCACTGCATTTCTCTTAGCACGTACTCTTTGACCGATTCTGTTTCAACATTAATTTTAGAAACTTTTAAGATGATAGTTATTAGAAATGACCATTACTATTCCTGAGTTTTGGTTGAGTAGAAATTCCGTTTGACATGCCCACCTCATTTCGTATGTCTCGTACTCCTTGACCGACTGTGCATCCAAAACTGTCAGCGGTGTCTTTGAAATATTTCCCAATGACTGTTGGAAATGACCGTTGATATTCTCTAGTTTGGGTTGAGTTGAAATGTCGTTTAATATGTCCATCTCGTGGTCAACGGATCTCTCAATACTGTGTACTCTTTGACCATTGGTTGTAATTAACAGTTAAATTAGTTGTAGTCAAAATTATTAAAGTTAAGTGATATTCACTTATAAAGAGAGGGGGAAAGCAGGGAGGGAAATGGGGTTTACCGTCCACTCTGTATAAACAAGGGTCATTTCGGGACTAACATGGTTCAATTTCAGTTCAATAATTCGCTTGCGCGTAGGGGTCTTTAACAGCGAGAGGAAACCGGAGGACCCGGAGAAAACCCACGAGGTCAGACAGGCGACCATATTCCTTGTCACGTACAACCGGAGAATCGAAACCACGCCACGAGTTAAACATTCGGCCATCCATCCCCGATATCCACTTGTAAGATTTTACTACCTGACCATTTATTTTGTTCGTGGGGTTTAACGTCCGTTTCTGGGGAGTGTAATGCCGCAGACAATATCAATTAGAAATAAAATATTTATTTGATACGTAAAATAAACGCAGATATAAAAACACAGCAAATAGAAAATATTTAATTAAAACCGCAATGAAATAAAAAGATTTGGTACATTTATTAAATTAATATTTTCACATTTGTAAGGGAGTAGATATTGCATAATGTTATGTGCATATACAGATAAAAATAATATAAATATACATGAAACAAACAAAGAATACATACATGGACATAATTATACAAAGATACACAACTTTACAGTATTTCAAATTGTTGTAAAAATCATTCAGTTTATAAAAATTTGGTTCACGAAATAAAATTAATTTTAACAGATCTTTTCGTTTGTCGTCATGTCTTTTGCAATTTGTTATCAAATGAAATCATAATAATTGGAATAAATACTGTTATATCGGGCAAACTAAAAATAATTCATACAAAAGATTGGCGGCGTGGAATCAAGAGATGGGAATATAAGATGGACCTGATCGATTTTAATCATATTATGTGTGTTTTAATAATCTGATTATTATACAGATCGATATTTCGTTTCGTTTGATTTATACTTTCGATGGTCCCCAGTTTAGTAAAGTCAAGTAAGACGAAATTTTGAAATTTAAAAAACGAAACGAAATAGGATCTGTATTTTAATCCCGTTGCATATGTGCTGATTAATTCTATTTGACCCTTTGTCAGGAATATGGTTCCTTTATTTAATAAGTAGGCATACTCGAAGGGTTTTATTTGCAAGAATTCAAAGCTACTAACGATTTCTTTCACCAGTTGCAATTCTTTCATCGCTGCAGCATTTCTAATATAAAATGTAAATTATATTGGCCTTATTGGTGAACGTATGTTTAACAGATTGTCCAACATAAAGATGTTTTATTATATAAAGTCATGGGTAATCATCCATCGGAATATAACAGGATAGTTTCATAGTCCAAAGGGTATATAGATTTCATACTTTCTCATCGACAACATCCAAAGAACTAGAATTACTGTAAAAATACATATGTTGGCGAGAGAAACGACAAATTGACGACCACAACAACACAAAAGAGATTCGGATTACGGAAATGTGCTGAATGTTTGTTTGAGAAAAACTAAAATGCAATACGAAGTTTATTGCCTCACGCAAGTGTTTGTAAAATTCGTCTCTTCTGAGAGTTTTTCAAAGAGATTGAGTAAAAAATACTGCGAATTAAACACAAGTTTTCTTGTCATATGCTGTGCAATTTATCTGGGTATTTTGCCCAATGAACTGTCTGTCTCTGTTGATTCTAACGTCCAGGAATAACACCAAGTTTTAAAGTAATTAAACAAACAGTTTGAATTACTCTTCTTTGATTGTGAAATATGAGCTTGATGATTTCTGTTTGATAGACCTTTTAGTAAATCTATTATGGCATCAGTGAAAAAAAGAAATCAGTCAAAAAGTGAAAAGCAATGAATCATTTACTTTCTTTATGCTGGATTAATCTTCGGTGCATTTTAGTGCTGCTAGCTATGTCGATTTACATTTCTAAATAAATCCTTCCGGAGGAGGGGGTCGACTGGTTTAACGTGTGGGCGTTAGATGATGATGTCAGTCATTGTGTCAAGTTGTATGATTGTGATTCCACGCTTGTACGTTACAAGGGGCAAGGTCGCCTGTCCAACCTCGTAGGTTTCAATCCACTCCCCACCAAGTCCGCCGAGTCCATCGGTTCCTCTCACTGCTAAATACACCTACGTCCCGAAATTACCTAGTTTGTGTTTTAATGGATGGACGTTACCCCCCCCCTTTCTCTTTCTCCATCTCTGATATCATCTTTCCTTCAAAATTTATAATTTTAATCACATTTCACATCGTGACAAGGACTGTTTGGCTGGAAGAAAATTAGGCGGAGATGTGACTGCCCTCGCAAAAAGAGCACTGTATTCACAGTTGACAATTTTCTATGAACATGTGGGATATGATGTTCCTAAACCCACATCATCACCATTCGGTTAAACAGGTAAAAAACAGTTCGAGAACTCAGAATATTCACAAAAACTTGAAACAGATAAACGTCTGAGAATGAAAGAACGTGAGTCATATACAGGTAGACGAGATGTACAAGTATAAATATTACCTATAGCAACCACAGGTAACATATATATATACAATCACCTATAGCAACCACAGGTTACATACATACATATATAATCAATGAAGTGAAATGGGGTTTATCCGGCTATTTCTGTACCGACTGAGCTAACGAAGGCGGAGAGAGAGAAATGGGGTTTAACGTCCACTCGACACAAACTAGGTCACTTTGGGACTAACATATGGTTTCAATTTCATTTCAATAATTCGCTTGCGCGTAGGGGTCTTTAGCAGTGGGAGGAAACCGGAGTGCCCGGAGGAAACCCACGAGGTTGAGAAGGCGCCCCTATCTCCATGTCACATACGCTCACACCAGGGCTCGAAACCACAGCCATAAGCCAGAGGTGACCGGCCAGCTAGAGGTCGAAGCGCGGCACTCTTGACCACTAGGCCATCCCGGCCCCCCTAACGAAGGCGGACTTACGCTAAACAGTGTGTACCACGACCTTGTCTTATATTGAATTCCACATGGGAAAATCAACACAAAGATCGAACAAGGAACCTCCGGGTTTGCGGTCCAGGGTCTTACTTACTGGGCCACCGTGGCTTATCACCTATAGCAACCACACGTGCATACATTGTAATAATCTATAGCAAACTTTGATAGAATGCCTGACAGTAGAATCATTACCTTACAACACTTATTAAACCATGGATAAGCTCAGTCCGTAGAGAGCTGTTTTGAAGCGTTAGGTTAAGAATTCGAAATCGAAAACTGAGTTAAGTGGCGTTGTTACGATTCCACCCGAGGTAAACAGTGTGGTTGATTGTCCACAAGGTAGGTTTTCTGTGGGTCCGCTGGTTTCCTCCCACGACTAAAGACCCTATGCCAAAGTTCTCTCCCCCCCCCCTCTCTCTGTCTGTGGTTAATGATTCAGCCTACAGGTATTCCCAAGATACAGGTATTCTACTGCTCCAGGTAATTAAGTGCTGTTATATCTCTTTCACAGACTGAAAAAAAACCACAAAGTTTACTAGGCAAAAACTAAATACAGTCACCATGACTCACTGAGGCCGGTCAAGGCCAAGTCTTGTGTATATTTATGGAGTAACTAGTGCCTCAATTACCACAGGAATTATATCATAATGAAACGTGTTTAACACAGTAAACGAATCGGGGTTATATACATGTATATCACCAGAACGAATTTAGAAATTGCACAAGCAACGTCCACCAATAACAAATTAAAAAAAAAAATTGCGCGAGAGAGGTCATTTCGGGTATAACATATGGCTGAATTCTATTTCATCAATTCGCTTGCGTACAGGGGCTTTTAGCATTGGGGGAGGGGTGGGGTGTGAAACCACGACAGTTGATTCAATGACAAACGTTATGATAGTGCTCGCCCGTGCTAACCACGTAGCCATCACCCCCACCCCAGCCAAAATAATATAGTTAAAACACGGAAAAGATATCTTGATAATTTATTTGCGAGAACAAAGTTAGAGATTCTGCAAGCAACGTCTTCAAATAAGAGAAGGATCGAAGTCGACGAGGATTATTTCCCTTCTCAGATTGCCTATGAATCGTTATTTTAATTTTACTTTAACCCTATGTTCCTGAAGCAACGACTGCGCAGTTTATAACATCTAGCCGTTACTAGATAAGTCTGAAATTCCCAAACTTTTAGGTACGTTATCTCCCTTTACCACGGACACGTGATACAAACACATAAAGGAATAAATACGTTTACAGCCATTGAAGGCTTTTTTTTCCGACGAAAAACCGAGGTCCCGTGTACACATTGGCGGTAAAAGATCCACTGGCAGTTGGAATTTGATATGAGTAGGCCGTAGCGCCGCTGCCCGGGCAAAATTTCACCCATAGTACACTGTATGGGATATGTCCGTATTCCATTAGCCCAGTTCGGGCTGAGCAGTAGGACGTTAAACCGCATTTCTTTTCTTTTTACACAATATTGTAGTTCGCACGGGTTTCTCATAAAGCTAAATGACACATCATCCTTTAACTAATTCTCCTATCTAGAAATACATCCACAGTCTAGTTTTACATCTGATGGAGAGACCTTCAAACGGCCGACACCGGCTTTAACAGTCTAAAAGTGGGTTTAACATGTACAACGCCTATTATACGTTACATTCCATATTAATGAAGCAGTGAAGAATCGTTGTTTTAATGGGATTAGAGACCTTATGCATTAATTACAATTGCGATAAAGATCACATTGCCAGCTGTATATCTTTTAACCTATAATTAATATGTTTTAAAGCCTTGTACAATTTAAATATAAAATTGGTTATAATTTGGAAAAGGATAAATATAAGATCTCAAATTTGCTTCCGTTAAATCTCTAATCTCCACTAGGCTACTAAAGTTTCTGGACGTCATAGCCGCAATAACGTAGTGTGTGACGGAATGAGCAATAACACCCCCCCCCCCTTTCTCTCCCTCCTCCCCCTCACCAGACATCGATGTACATAGGCCTTAAGCTCATTTAATTTAAATTAAAAGTGAATTGTACAGACCTTAAGACTTAGGCTAATTTGATTTTAAATTGACAGCCGTATATAATCTAATCTAATCAGCGCATTTAATCTAAATTAATAGTCATGTGTACAGGACCTAAGACTTAAGCTCATTTATTTTCAATTAATAGTGATGTGTGCAGGGCTTAAATGCGCTAGAAGACACATAAAGGTAACACTCAATAATATCATTATCCGTACTTTTCATTCAACAAGTCCAGCGATAAATATAATGAAAAATAAAACTCGACGTATAACAATATCACATTTTACTCGACGAGTCAAGTGTTACGTTAAAACTCTTTGAATTCATCTGGCGCCAATCTCCATCTTTGTTATGTGTAGTCTCTGGGGGAAAATACGTGAAATTACGTGTTTTTCTTAACCACTGTAATAATACGGACTGTTCTTAAGCCAAACATACAAAACGGTGGAACTGACAAACTGATACGATAAAATACAAGAGTTTACACCTTTATGGAAATATATATTACAAATACGTGTACATATCTTGTTTTGTTCGTACCCGACGCTCTTTACGGTGATGAACTTTTCAGACACAGCAAATCAGTTCAATAATCAGTTATTAAAGATAAAAATGTAAAATTTGTGAGGACGAAACAAGAAAATTGATTGAATTAGAAAATACGATTTCATTATACCGGTGGATGAAGTCTAATAGGAGAGAGAGAAAAATGGGATTCAACGTCAACTCGACACAAACTAGGTCATTTCGGGATTAACATATGGTTTAATTTTATTTCAATAATTCGCTTCCCCGTAGGAGGAAGAGGCCAGAGGACCCGGAGAAAACCCACGAGATTGGTCAAGCGACCCTACTCCGTGTCACGTACAACTGGGGAATCCAAACCACGCTAGTTGACTCAATGACAGACCTTATGATACAGCGCGCATATGCTAACCATTCGGCTATCCAACCCCGCAAGAACAATAGGACGTTGAACCCTAAAACCCATACAAGACTCATGCACACACATGAAATATAATAGGATTGATCTTGGTTGTCTGTCGCTTTGAAATTCTAAATTATCCAAGTCGGAGCAGAATAGTGTTTCGTTAAACCCCATTTCATTTCATTTATGTTTTCTTATTAGGACCCGCATCTGATCAGGACCTGTACCTTATCAGGACCTGTACCTCATCAGGGCCCGTACCTCATCAGGGCCTACAACTTAACGGGACCTCCACCGTTAAAAGGACCTGCACCATACCAGGCCTGTACGTTATCAGGACCTACATCCCTTATCCTGTACCTTATCAGGGCCCGCAACTTATCAGGACCTGCACCTTACCAGGACCTGCGCCTTATCCCGCACCGTATCAGAATCTGCACCTTATCAGGACCCACACCTTATAAGGATCTGCACCTTATCAGGACCCGTCCCTTCTCAACCTCGTGGGTTTCCTCCGGACACTCTGGTTTCCTCCCACTGCTAAAGACCCTACGCGCAAGCGATTTATTGAAATGAAATTGAAACCATATGTTAGTCTCAAAATGACCTAGTTTGTGTCGAGTGGACGTTAAACCCCATTTCTCCCTCTCCCACCTTATCGGGACCTGCACCTATCAGGACCTGCACCTTATCGGGACCTGCACCTTATCAGGACCTCCACCAATGACAAAAAGAAACCAGACTGGAACATCCAATCCCAGGGAACTATCTCTCCAACACCGAGATCGAACCATACACCTCCCGATTAGTGAGCGAGCACCATTCTCACTGCGCCATCCAGGTTCTGTCTAGCATTCTGGAAGATATGCGTTCAATTCTAAACGATGTGATGCACTGATCTGACAAGACAAGTTGATATTTATACGGTTGTGAACCAGACTAAAAGATTGTTTTATTACAGTCCAGACCAGAAACTATGCCTGTATAAACTAACTAGAACTGATTCAGTTCACACCCCAAATGTTGAGTTTATTGAAAGTAAGGGGGTAGATATATATACATTGGGGTGTTAGATGTCAGAAATAAACACCAGAAATTCCTACGCCACCCAATAAACACTAGAACTATTTATCTAGACATTACGTCATCCAATAATACCACAAAGTGCATCTAGTACCCAGCTTCCTAGCTTATATGTAAAAAAAAAATCATTTTTTTTATACGCCCACACTGGAATGTGATCGTGTATTGTCAGTCATCGCCATCGTTCGTCGACCCGGCGTCCATAATTACTTGTGGGCTCTATAGGCTAATGTTAATATCCGATCGACTAGAAATTAATTTATACACAGTGTTTAAGGTCATAATTTTCAACGATTCCTAATAATTGCTGTCCGAGTTATGGTTATTGATCACCTTGAAAAATCTTGTGAATACCTTAGTTTATTTATTTTGATTGAGTACAGTCGAAATTATTCCCTTGATTTGATATGTTGTTTATTACGTGCAATATCTGTATAGTTTGTCTTCGGTTTTGTTTGACAGGTAATACGATTCTCCTGCATTTATTATTCAGATGGAAACAGTAGCGGAAGCGGGACAAAGATGGACACAGAGATGGAAACTGTGGCGGACGCGGGAGAAACATGGAAACAGTTGCGGACACAAGAGATTTGGTTTATGACGCGAATTTGTTTTTTAAATCGAGCTGTGAATGGTGATTTATGGTGCATATTTGGACCTGAATATAACATCCAATTTCATCAGCTATATCACGCCAACCAACTAAAATCCAGGGCCATAACCAGCTCAGAGCAACGAGTGGGACGGGAGGTCTTCTCAGGGGTTGTAAAATCGACGGACAATGTATATATATTGTTTTAATGGGCTACAATTTTTTGACAAGGGGGTGGGGGAGGGTGAAACTCTTTGTAGGGGGGTGAGGGTTGTTGCAATCTGATTATAACACAGATCCTATTTCGTTTCGTTTTTATAGTTCAAAATTTCGTTTTACTTGTCTTTACTACATTAGGATCTGAAAGACTTGTTATTGAACTCGTGTTCTGCTTGAAATGAGGGGTCAGCCAATCAAATTGTCTGTCGAATCGAGGGTTTGACCTTTTTTTGCGCGGAATTGTGGGTAGGCATTATCAGCGATAGAAATCAAAACAAAGCAACAACGATTCTGATTGGTTAATCGAATGACTGAGTATAGGGTCAAATGTCGCGTGCTTGACATCTGAGCTGGCTGAACGTGACCTCCTGCTATAACTTGTTAGATCTATATGTAGTGTAGGCCATCGAAATTATAAAACCGAAACGAAATATAGATCTGAATTTTAATTAGATTGAGGGTTGTTGTTACTAACCTGCCATAAGCTCACATTTACACGTTTCATAAAAATAACCAACGGAACAAGTGCACGTTTTTATACCGATATTTTGCGGGGGGAGGGGATTATGACTCCCATCTGGATCCGCCACTTGATGGACACAAGATTGGAACCCACTGAATTTTAAAACAGGGTTTAAACATACATTATACAAGAGCTAAATCTGCCTATTGCGGGTCTTTCTTATGGCCTTAATTTTTACATGAATTATTGATTAGACATTGATTAACTTATCAAGACCATAATCAACTCATGATGTCATCGCTACCCTGTGACATTTACTGGATTAGAACCCAGTATGCTGCTACTGATATCAGAGTCAAATGAACACGAATGACAACCAACTTGCTATGGGCTGATGTACCAATATTGGACACGTTTGGCTATTAAGAAGGCCCAAATTAGGGGAAGAATTGTGGGGTGGGGGGGGCTCCTGGGGTGGGGTCCTAGAAGGAAAATCTAGCTGATACACAAATTTAACTTGTCGCTATCTTACTAATTCCTCAAAAATGACACAAATGCAAGATTTAAAACGGTCCCACACTAAAATTAGGGTACACAAACTCCTTTACGAGCCAACCGTACGCACGGGCTTATTTTCAGTCTATCCATGATTGCCCATTATAGGGCTTACCTCATGTTCCTGAAGCAACGACTGCGGGTTTTACAACATCTGGACGTTGCTAGATTACGGTACAATTCCCGAACATATAGCTACGTTATCTACAGACACGTTAACAGTAGTGTCCAATCATTGATTGTGATATAGCGACCTCCACGGAAACCTTGACATTGATCGATCTTTGAACTTTGCAACTCGATTCTCACAGGTAGTCATTTTAACTTGAAAGCGCAAGACTTGGTATTCGCTACGATCGAGGAATCTGGTCAGCTTACGAGCTGGGCTTGTACCCAATCGAAATAAGTAACCAAATATGCAGGATATTTCGTGAGGGGCTTGGTAGGATGAGTAAGTCTTCTATTGCAGATGGGCTAACCTACACCTACCGGTGCCACCCCCCACCCCACAACCCTTGTATTTCTACAGGAAATCTGACTGAACAGAGAAAATATCCGTTTTTAGGGTTTTGAGTATATGCAAAGAGGTGGTAAGCTCCCCCTCCTCCCTCCTTTCCCCAAATATGGGAAATCTGACTGAACCGAGCTGATGTCCAGTTTTTACACGTAACAACCTGAGTAACAATCCTGCCTCTGTATGATTCAAATTGTTGGAATTTATAGTTCCAACTGCCAGTCGATGTAATATGTCATGTTTACCCCCTAGTGAAGGCCACTAGTGTATCTTCTCGATATTTTCATCCTTCGTTTTTTATTAACCATGCGTTTGTGTATAAAATGTTCTAATTACATACATGCTGTGTGTAAAAATCCAAGACGAGTGAATAAACTACATAAAATGAACTAAATGTGTTAAAGATACTTTGTGTAGCCTAAGATTTAGATAAAGAGCTGACCCTTAGTGAAGTTATGAGTATTTGAAGTTTTTATCCATTTTAAAGTTAAATTAGCAAATGTCTTGAGTATTCAAATCCATTCAATATCGCGGCCATCCGAGAAGTCATTATGGGCTTGCCATGTGTATAATAGGCAGACATAGCTCTTGCATCTTTAATTCTATGCAGCGGAACCGGGTTGTCAAGCCCTTGACCAAAATGTCAAAATAAATCCAAGGCTGTCAACACTGTTAACTGTCTATAGAGAGAGCATGCACCCGACGCAAGCGTTAACGTGCTGGATGAGTGTGGCGGACCCCTTCATTATTCCGATTGATGCAGAAAATTGGGACGTTCATTTCACCTTTATAATAATCTTTATTCACGAAACTCATCGGGTTACAAAAATCCATTTCATTTTACATTTTTATTATGTTCATACGTTTCATTTCATAAACAATTTAAATTACTTAAAATAATACATTTTATTAAACATAGGACTGTTACTTATACAAGAGCTGGGGGGTTGGGATGGCCTAGTGGTCTAGAGTGCCGCGCTTCGGCCTCTAGCTGGCCGGTCACCTCTGGCTTGCGGCTGTGGTTTCGAGCCCCAGTGTGAGCGTATGTGGCATGGAGATAGGGGCGCCTTCTCAACCTCGTGGGTTTCCTCCGGGCACTCCGGTTTCCTCCCACTGCTAAAGACCCCTATGCGCAAGCGAATTATTGAAATAAAAAAAAAATTAAAAACCATATGTTAGTCCCGAAATGACCTAGTTGTGTCGAGCGGACGTTAAACCACATTTCTCTCTCTCTCTCTCTTATACAAGAGCTAAATCTGCCTATGCATGTCTTTCTTTAAGCCTGAAATGTTATATACATGTAAACTATTAATTAGACATTAATCAACTTATCCAGACCTTAATCAACTCTCGATGGCATCACTAGCCTGCGATATGCACTGGATGAGGATCCGATCTGCTGTTGAATACTCATGCATGATTTTAATCAAAAATGGGACAATCGAGACTATGTTTGTTTTTCATCGTACCGACTTTAGTAATGATGATCGAGGCCAGGTCCAAAATCCAATTGCTAAAATTCGCGATATCAGGGTAGATCAATTTGACTGAAATTTTTCAGCAAATTCCCTTTACATTATCTTGTGTTTACCATCCTACTTTTCTGGTCTGACTGGGGTTTAACGTCCTACTGTTCTGTTCCGAACTTTGCTAATGAAGACGTACATACGCCATACAGTGTGCTATGAGGGAAACTTTGTCCGGACAGCGGTTCTTTTACGTGGCATGGGTTCTTTTGTGTGCATGGCAATGTGTACACGGAATTTCGGGTTTTGGAACGACTATACGTTGTTCCTTGTCATGTCCTCCGTCCTACACCACTGATAAGCAGGAACCACGTCGGAAAATCCTAGCCATCGCAGGGACCGAACACCAGGTCGTGTACACAATCGCGTGCACAAGAAGAACCCTTTGCAGTTGGAAATAACCAGTTGCCAGGGGTAAGCGGGACGTAGAAGGTTCGAAACCCCATATCTACAAAGTAAAGTATCTTTAAACGTTAGAAAGAAGCGAGAAGACTTTAAATAGAATCCACTTAGTTCAGATTCTAAATCTTCACGCTGCAAAAAATCCCCAAAAAACAGCCACAATAAATTTACCGGTGTTATCAAACTGCTGAAACTAAGAAAAAAAAAGTTAATGACTTAACAGTTAAAATCTTGAGAACTTGATAAAAACAACCGCCACAAATAAACGTTACAGTGGTTTTAGGTAGCATAAAATGATTATCAACTTCCGGTAAATGACTCAAGTAGCTTAGTTGAACAAAAAATAAATGATATGATAGGTGATTTGAACAAAAAATGAGCACACGGGTGTTCGACCAATCCCTGCATTGGCCGAGAAGGTTCATCTTCATTTTCCGGCGTGGTTCTCCTTGTCTAGTCGTTCGGATGGGACGGAAAGCCGAGGTTCCGTGTACACGTTGGCGTGCTCGTAAAAGATCTCTTGACAGTTGGGATTCGATATAAGAGTAGGCCGTAGTGCATAATAAACTGTATGACGTATGCCCGTCTTCATTAGCCCAGTTTGGAACAGAACAGTAGGACGTTAAACCCCATTCATTTCATTTCCGTTGTTTCTACCAGAGTTTGACAATATCGACAATATTGTGGTTTGCTCAAATCACGCTCATTGACGTTAAAGATACATTATGCAAGAGCTAAATCTGCCTATTGCAGGTCTCTGTTTTGGCTTCAGATGTTATAAAGACTATCATTTAGAAATCTATTCATATGACCCGCCAATAATGACCCGTCTAGAACATCGGATGACAGAGATTCAAATGCATTAGAACACCTACGAGATTTAAAAATTCTACGATAAAATGGATAATCCATTATCTATTTTTGAACTATTATAGCAAGAACGACCAGCTCTTTATCTAAATCTTACATAAAGCATCTATCTTTACATTAATCTAATTCCACTCTTTTATCTAAATCTTACATAAAGCATCTTTAAAGTAATCTAATTCCACTCTACACTCTAAAAATAGTTTCTTTAGAATTTGATCCGCCTCAGGCGGTCCTCGAATCTGCCCTTTCTCCAAAACCGGTGTTTTCCTTTTGCTATTCCAGGGGCGGAACCAGGAAGTTTTGCAGGAGACGGTTTGTCAGGTTCCTTGGACAATGTATCCGCCACCCCCAGGTCTCTATTGTTAGAACGGTAATGGAATTTCACGAACACAACCATGCAATCAGATAAAGGATGATCCGCGAGGTTCCGAAATGAGCAGAAATGAGATTAAACGTCTCACTGTTCTGCTACGACCGGGCTAATGAAGGCAGGCATACGCCATATACAGTGCTATGAGTGAAATTTTGCCCAGACAGTGCCAAGGGATCTTTTACGTGCACGCCAATGTTTTCGTCCCATCCGAACGACTAGACAGCTGTTCTTGTCAACCCCCGCCTTGCACGACTGACAAGGGGAGACCACGCCGTAAAATCACGATGAACGTCCCCGGCCAACACGGGGAGCGAACCCGCGACCTCCATGCGAACCAGCGTCTTACTCACTAAGTCATCGTGGCTATAAATTGACGAGAGAGAGAGAGAAATGGGTTTAACGTCCACTCGACACAAACTAGGTCATTATGGGACTAACATATGGTTTCAATTTTATTTCAATAATTCGCTTGTGCGTAGGGGTCTTTAGCAGTCGGAGGAAACCCACGAGATTGAGAAGGCGCCCCTATCTCCATGCCACATACGCTCACACCAGGGATCGAAACCACAGAAGCAAGTCAGAGGTGACCATAAACTGACGAGGCTCGGAACAATTCTAGCCCATTCTGGCGATTCCATATATCAGACACCGCAGACAGAAGTGGAGTTGAAACATAAGTTTATCACGTGCATAACACGATTCTTCACATTAACACACATATCTAGTTAAATGTCGTGGCAGATAGTTTGAAAAGAAACTCGTGAAGAATAAAAAATGGCGCAATTTATCTTGTCAGAACACTTAATCAAGTCACCTACATCCTCCTGCTCGAGCGTGTGATTTATTCTAAAAACAGATGATTTGAAGTCAAGTGTAAAAACATACAATACCTAGCGAGAAATAAAACAATCCTTTTCTTCTTTATTAACAGTTTGTTGCACGTGCATTAAGGCGGGAAACCTAAATAATCAACGGGCTAGCAGGAAAGACAAAACTATTCGTTATTTCCGGAAACGGTTTCCGTGTTTATCACGTGACCGACAATGGCATTGTCTCGTGGAATTGTTCCAATTGTTCCACTTCCTCACGTGCTTAGCGATATTTGAATTATAAAAGGTTACATGGAATTGGATACATTGAATGATAAATAAACACGGATTGTTTTTAATATTTTGTTTTAGTGTATAGTATCAGATTGGTTGTACTGTACTGTTGTGTTAACCGACAGGTGGCGCTGCTATGAGACGGAAGTGGGCATCTGGACGAGCTCGTGATGAAAACAATTGTTTCCCGTGTATATTATTTTGTATTACATGACGTAATTACGTATACTCAGACAAATGTTGTTTCCTTGGCGCGCAACGTATGTTTTAAAAATATTTATATTTTCATATTTAAAATTAGATAGAGGCAATAACAATATCCGGTCATCAACTAGCATCGATAACTCTTGCCGAAAATGTGTCAGGTTTTTATATTTTCATACTAAAGGTCAATATTACATATGATATAATAGGTTATTAAACATAATCTTTATCCCCGCTCCCCTCCCCGAAAAAACACATCGCCCCAATGTACGACGTTCGAACCACAAACGTTTTTATCCATAACCTTTAACCCCAATCACTCCACCCCACACCCACACACTGATTGCACACCTCAATATCCGACGTACAAAACGCAGTTTTATTTACTCTTACCAGTTACCACTAATTAGGACCTCTTTTTCAGATGTAGGTGGCCGAAAATGTCTTTAGTCTAGAATATCTGTGACCGCCGTCGGTGGTCGCAATCTCTGGAGGCCTATATATATATATAACAATCCATGTCATGCATACAATACTAGACCGATTTGCTTCGACCGAATGTGCATATAGGCCTTACATTAAACAATACAAGGCCGATAGGCTTCGACCGAATATTTACTAGTGCACACTGAAGGCGCATAAACATGTCACCGTGTCCTTGACGTAAAACCTAATAACAATCCTAAAACAATATAGAGCTGTCAACGTCACGAGATTACCCGCCATATTGGATTACTTACATCTAGATTTATTAAGGTACAAACTGACATATTGCGGTCTCCCAGGCGACGTTAAATCTTGAAATCTCATCAAGTTAAAGACTAATCTTTAGTGAGAAAATTGATATGGTTTCACGCCCCAGAGAAAAGAGGTTGGCACAATTGTCACAGAAAAAAACACCAACAACTAATAGAAGTAAAAACAGTAGGAGAGAGAATGAGCGCGTTAAAAAGATCAAGTTTCGACCGTAATTACTTTGTTTACATAAATATACAAATGTATAAAAATAACACGATAAATTAAGACAATTACCTAAATATAATAACAAAACAAACGGGGGGAGGGGGTCGAATGGTTGACGCGTGCGCGCTGTATCATAAGGTCTTCCAGTCAACTGGCGTGGTTTCGGTTGCCGAATGGTTAGCACGTGCGCGCTGTATCATAAGGTCTGCCATAGCCAAATGGTGTGGTTTCGATGATCCGTTTATACGTGACAACGGTCGCCTGTCCCGCGTCGGGGGTTTTCGCCGGGTCCTCCGGTTTCCTCCCACTGCAAGCGAATTATTGAAATAAAATAAATTGAACCATGTGTTATTCCCGAAATGACCTGGTTTGTTAAACGCCATCTCTCTCTCTCTCTCTCTCTCTCTCTCTCTCTCTCTCTCTCTCTCTCTCTCTCTCTCTCTGACATCAATATCCATCACCGGTGTATTATTATTGGGGTTAAATTCCAGACTGTTGTCACAATATTTGTCCACAATGAGGTTACCATAACAAAAAAGTCGAAATGAAATTGGGTTTAAAGACCTGCTGTTCAGCTTCGACTGGGCTAATGAAGACGGTCATACACAATACAGAGTGCTATGGGGGAAATGTTGCCCGCACAGCGACTCTTTGGCCTACTCTAACGTTGAATTCCAACTGTCAAGGGTTCTTTTTCGTTCGCGACAATGTGTACTCGGGACCATGGTTTTTTCGTCCCATCCGAACGACTATATTTGTCCCTCGCCAGGCCTTCCGCCCTACACCACTGACAAAAACATCTGATAAAATGCATCTTTACAAAAATATTGTTCTATCAAGGGGAGGAAACCGGGGGATCGTACAAAACCTACGAAGTTTGACAGGATACCCTACTCCTTGTCACGTACAACCAGGGATTCGAAACCACGCCAGTTGACTCAATGATAAGCTCTATGATACAGCACGCACCTGCTAACCATTCAGCCAGACACCCCACCCTCCCCAGTTTAAGAACGATAGTATTCATTAATGTTTACCTGTCAACTCGAGAATCTAGATCTAGACAAATTCTACGTTTACAGATCAGAAAGTCCACATGTAGAATAACAACTCAGACAGACATACATTTATACATAATAAAATGCCGCCATTGTTGCACGAATATGTACCGACATTACCCACGATTCCAATCGTTCAATAGGTACATTATAATATAGTAACTATCCGTTACCTGTTCGCGCTTATCAAGGTGTTCATTTCATGTTAGAATCTCGCTGCCATCTTCAGAGAGCGTGATGAAACAGTTTACCGATTGTCATGCATTATTTCACCCATGTACGTGCTTTCTCACGTCAGTTAATTTTATCTAGATCGCTACCTTGACAATGTTTATAGTTTATCGCGAGGATAAATAATCAAGCAATCGCTCAGCGCGCTTTTCAAAACAGTTTATCGCAATTTAAAAATCTGTGATTGCCATTACGGCAGTGCGATTAGGTGCGAATCATAGGATAGTGTTTTGTCTGAGTTGGGCTGGGAGACGAGATAACACTGAGGACGAAAATAAGTAAAATATCCAGCACTGATATATATACTATACTAAACATGATATACATAAACAAAATAACTACTTCTGTTCAAAGATGAAACATTTACGAACGTGTTAAAATCGTATGAGAGAATAAACTCTTGAATCTGATAAACTCCTGTAAAAGGAGAGAGAGAGAGGAGAGAGGTAGGGAGCGAGAGATAGAGAGAAAGAGAGAGAGAAATGGAATTTAACGTCCACTCGACCCAATCTAGGTCATTTCGCGACTAACATATGGTTCAATCTTATTTCAATTATTCGTAGGGGTCTTTAGCAGTGAGAGGAAACCGGAGGACCCGGATAAAAAACCCCGAGGTTGGATAGGCGACCCTTCACACGTACAACCGGAGATTCGAGACCACGCCAGTTGACTCAATGACAGGCTTTATGATACAGCACACACGTGCTAACAATTCGGCGATCGACCCCCACACCCCTGTAATAGTAGTACACTACCTGTATCAAAACACATAAAAACATATGCCTTTCAGATCCTCAATTAAAATTGGTTTAAAGGACAATATTAACCAGTTCTATCACATATGTAATACAGACTGACACCAATATTGTCCTTTAAAAACGCCGGTGGTCATTTGAAGTCAGCTTAATGTTGCCCTTGGGACGCAAATTATTCAGTGTCGAAAAAACGTTACCCACTGTATTTTTCTTCTTAAGGCGACGATACTAGCTCTTCGATTGACGTAGTCAATTTTTGATATGACGTCACAATTCCAAAATGGCTGCGACGGCGTCATTCTCTGTTCCTGGCACATATATCGGATTAGTTGGTGCAAGGGGGACCGCACCACACACAAACAAAATCCCGAAAGACAAACCTGCGGACAGGACACAAACTACACAACACACGACCGGGGAATCGAAACCACGTCAGTTGACTCAATGAAAGACCTTATGGTGCAGCGCGCACTCGCTAATCATTCGCCCCCCCCATCCCTCTCCAAACTAGACAGACACTGCGAGCTATAAACAACAAACATTATATCAAATAAGGACGTTAAACCCCATTTCATTTCCAACAAATACAAAACAAACAAAAAAACTGTGGCAGTAGACGATGATAATATTGATGTCCAACCTCGTGGGTTTTCTCTGATTTCCTCTCACTGCTAAAGACCCCTACGCGCAAGCGAATTATTGAAAAAAAATTAAATATGTTAGTCCCGAAATGACCTAGTTTGTGTCGAGTGGACGTTAAACCCCATCTCTCTCTCTCTCTCTCTCTCTCTACCCTCTCGCCCTGTCTGATAATATTGATATGATATAAATGATGTGTATTGTTAAGTATCTTTATAGCTCTCCTAGTTAAGGTGTCTTTATAACCCCACAGTTAAAGACGTCGAAACGCGTGGTAATGTGAAATACAGATATTTATTTCAAACGATGTGTAAAAAGTTGAAATTATCACCAAGAATATCATTGATATAAGAAACTCGACATCGGCATCTGCCAGATTATTCCCATCTTTCACGTTTTTATTCTTTCCACCCGTTAATCGTGTTTTCACCGTAGAAAAAACGGAAATAGCATATTGTTAACGAGGGCTTAAGCGGCGTTTTAAATGTTGTTCCTTATAGCGCTGATGTTCTTTATCAGAATCTGTACTTGTCTCACATAACCTCCAGAAATAGAAATGAAATAAGGTTTAACGTCCTACTGTTTTTCTCCTAAACTGTGTGGTATGGGGGTACATTTTGCCCGGGCAGCGGCACTATGACCTACTATTATATCGAATTTTTTACGTGCTCGCCAATTTATATAAGCGTCCTCTGTTTTTCCTCCCATCCGAACGACTAAACAGCTCTCCTTGCCAGACCCTCCGGTCCTACACCACTGAAAAAGAAGAGAACACTCACCTCGGTCACAATTTTGCAATACTTTGCGCGCTTGTGACACCCCACCCCCACCACTCGCTGGAAACGTCTATAATAAAAATGACTGACATATAAACGGTGTTATGTGCATATACCAAACACTGGCCTCGAGTACAGAACACTTTTATAAAGGACATTTTATGTGTCTTGTAAGTGATCATAAAAATACTTTAAAAAAAAACTATCAACCACTGCGTCGCTTTCACTTTATTTTCTTCAGAAAAACTTCTAATTCCACTTTGATGAAGATGGGGTTATTCAGGGTGGCGACTCCAGGTGTTGACTCTTCTGTACAGTTACTGATATATGCTATGTTATTTCGTGTTCTTTGGGCGTCATCGTTATTTCAATAAACCACGTAAAACATGTAGCATTATACCTATCATTTAACACCGTCTCACGAACACCGGTCGCTTTTTTATCCGGTTTTTTTAATGTTTTTATGATCCAGTTGAAATTGAGTCAAAACAAAATGTCGTGAGGAAGAAAAACTTGGTTCTAAGGGGGAAGAAATGAATACGCGACTTGAAAGCAGAACCTACATCGAAGTGCTCCGTTAGACACACAAACAGAGAGAATACCGCAGTAAATAGGGAAAAGGACACAAAGCATTACATACCGCGGTTTAACTATTGATTTATAAACGCAATATGTTTGTCTAATACGCTGGTTAACGGGAGGAACATTGAAGCGAAAGGCTTCCGTTTTATTTAGAGGATGTCTTGTCTTTCAAATAGTCTTTTAAGCTTTCCATATTGATGACATCAGACACGTTAAATGTTCCCGCCATCTGCTCCAACTGGCGGGAACGGACATAGTTGAGAGTGCAGTTTTAAAGTTTGGAATTTTTTCTCTCTTGGAGGGCAGACGAGTTCCCACGTTCACTCACGTAATTTATAACAACATAAGCGACATATTTATTAAATATGTTTTCTGTGGGTGTTTTTTTTCATAGTTACAAACAGTGCTGTAGCCACTTGCGCATCCTCGAGACATCCTCGAGACTTCCACGTACACTGAGATCATAGGAATCAAACCAGAGGTTGGCATCACTCTTTCCATATTCAGAGAGAGAGAGAGAGAGAGAGAGAGAGAGAGAGAGAGAGAGAGAGAGAGAGAGAGAGAGAGAGAGAGGAGGAGAGAAAGAGAGAGGGAGACAGCGAGAGAAAGAGGGAGAGAGAGAGAGAGAGAGAGAGAGAGAGAGGGAGATGTTCACAAACAACGTCATTTCACAGCTTAAGTTCAATTCCACTCCAGTAATTCGCTTGTGCGTAGGGGTTTTTAATCGTGGGAAGAAACCGGATGATCCGGAGAAAACCCACGAACTTGGACAGGCAAACATACTCCTTGTCACGTACAAGTCTGGTACCGAAACCACGTCACATGACTCAGTGACAGACCATTTGGTCTAAAGCACACGCGTTAAACAACTCCTCCACCAAACCCTACATATTTACGTACACGTACATGTATATTGTAATTCAAACGGACCATACATAAAAGTCTCAATTATCGGGGACCGTCGAATCGGATTTCCAGGTTAAAACAGAAAACTCGGAAAAGTCGGAGTGACAAATGCCGAAAACTGTGAACAAAAGTTTTCGGTTTTAATTATAGTGTAATATGAAAACCAAGAAGTTTCTTTTCCTTTGATCGCCTATATTCGTTCAGCTTCAAAATCTACAAGGAAAATATTTTCCATGAAGAGAGAGAAATGGGGTTTAACACCCAATTGACACAAATTAGGTCATTTCGAAACTAGCATATGGTTCAGTTTTATTTCAATAATTCCCTTGCGTGCATGGGTCTGTAGCAGCAAGAAGAAACACAGGGCAAACCGACAACGCTGGACAGGTGACCCTACTCCTTGTCACGTACAACCGGTGAATCAAAACTGTGCCAGCTGATTCAATGACAGACCTTATGATACAAGACGCCACGTCCAAACAATTCTCATCCCTACCCTCTCATTTAAGAATAACAAAGGGAAAAAACATGTTGATTTTCAGACAAACTTTTGCACAAATACAACCCTAGTGCAAGATGTAATTAACACCCCAGCCCCCACAACACCAACAGCCCACCCCAACCCTACCACCTAAACGCCACCCACCAACACCTCCAGATTTATTTTATTTCGTGAACCAAATTTTTTATAAACTGAATGATTTACAACAATTCAAAATACTGATGATGAACAAAAATATAGAAGTTTTAAACTGTTTAGGAGCCTATGTATACAATTCGTTCATGTTTTTGTAAAGTTGTGTATCGTTTGTTTGTTTCATGTATATTTCTATTATTTTTATTTGAATATGGACATAACCTTGTAAGCTTTTTTCATTCAATAAAGTTTCTTCTTCTTCTCCCGTGCTGACAGTCGCCCCCACCCCCTCCTCATCTGATTTCTGTCTAAGTATGAAATACAATTTATAGACAAACAATGTTGTTATGTTTCTGTAACAAGTTCATCCCCCAACACCCACCCTCTTCAACCCGCCACTGTAACCGATACTTTCATATTTTACCCTAATCAACAAGGTCCGTCTATCTTCGACTGCACGCTACAAGTGTTCTCTACGTGCATTAGGGTAAGTTTACCTATTGATCCCAAACCACTTAAGATTTGGAATAATTGGTTCCAACATTCTGAACAATGGACATCTCTGATAATTGTTTCACAGAGAAATCTTCGGCATTTATCAACACATTATACCCGGATGACTGACTCTACCCTGAAACTATGTCATGGTCCATTGGGTAGGAATCGGGGTTCGCTTGGTGCGTTTTGAGTTTTGACTAATTCCGGACTCTAGAATCTCGCGGTAAATATGCCCAGATTTATGGAGAATTTAATTTGAAACAACAAGACATTGATGGTTAGGCTAACACGTTTCTAATTATAGGTCTCCAAGGTTGCCTAAACAAAGACACATTAACAATCTCTGGTATCTTTTGTTTAAGATTTCAAAACTTGAAATTTTAAAACTAAACAGATTTTAACATAAGCAACAGACAATTGTTTTTATTTCAAGAATAATGAATTTATAAAACGCCTGCATTCCAGTAAAAATTACAGCTCCACGGCGCTTTTACATTTTATGAAAATGGTGGATGCAGAATAAATAAAAATGAATAATACATACAATCACGGACAATTTAAGAAATATGAAGTTATTATAAAAGGTAGCTAAAAAGTTCAGTCATTAAAAGTCATCACAATCGCTACATAAAACATTGTTAACAAGTTCAATTTTTAAAAACCGTCATGATCTTCCTACAAATTAATGTTTTGGAGAATTTGTAACCGAAACATTGTTCTTCCTCCATGTTTTTATTTAAATATGCCTACTTATCAATGGTGTTCCACAGGGATGGGTCCTTGCACATTATCTTTTGTATTACATCAATAAATAACCTGTTAATACTGTGATAGGAACGACATTAATTGTATATTGATCAGTCATGTAGTGCATAAATCGTTCAGAAAATAAAACCGCTATAGAAAATCCTAAAAATATCAATCCATTTATTGATGCGGGGTATTTTGGTGCTTTTTAATGTTTAAGATTTGATACCATCCCCTTCAAATTAAATCAATAACGCGCCTTTGTGATAATGGCTATAATATTCATAACAAATTAAATCAATAACGCTCCTGTTTATAATACGGGCTATAATAACCATATTGAGTGTATGCATATCGTTAATCTATATACAAACAGACACTGTGGGTGTTGATACAATAGTAGGATCGGTCAAGGTGTTTCAGATACCTGCCTTTTCTAGAGGGTACATGTGAATATGCATAATTTAACAAATAGTTTCCTACCTGTGACCCAAGTGTGAATTTATAATTAATAGAAAGATTAACAATTAAAGTCTCTGAACATCGTTTAAGGGATTGGGGAATCCGTTACAAACTATAATATTATGAAAATTTAAATAAAATGTGGTTGAACGTCCTACTGTTCTTCTTTATTAAATGGTAATTAATCAAGTTGGAGAAGTGTATTTTAGTAGGGATTAAGTAGTGAAAAATGTGATATTTTCTGCAAAATGCACATGACGCACGGAGACCTTAAGATAAGATATAATCCGAATGTGTTATCATTGATATTGTTGTTAATCATAATAAATTTAATGTACTCCCACCCTATCCTTGAAGACGTACTTGTGAGACCGGTGTCAGACGAAATGAAATTGGGGCCTACTTTTCTGCACCGAGATAATCGAAACGAAAATATGCCATGCTCTTCATTGAATTTCAACTGCCAAAGGTTCTTTAACGTTCCAGATCCATCCGTACGACTAGATACTACTTTCTGTATTCCGTCCCGCCCTTCGTCCTGCCCAAATGAAAATGGGGAAACCACCTGATTATTGTTTTATCTGCAAACCGTTTAGTAAATAAAAAAAAAGAAGAAAGAGTGGGAGAGAATAAGTCTAGGGATCTTTAGCAGTGGGAAGAAACCGGAGGAACAGGAGAAAAATACCACGAGGTTAGGCAGGCGATCCTACTCCTTGTCACGATCAAGCTAGGGATCGAAACCACACCACTTGACTCAATTACAGACCTTATGATCTAACGTGCACGGAGAGAGAGAGAGAGAGAGAGAGAGAGAGAGAGAGAAATGGGGTTTAACGTCCACTCAACACAACCAGGTCATTTCGGGACTAACATATGGTTTAATTTTATTTCAATAATTCGCTTGCGCGTAGGGGTCTTTAGCCGTGGGAGGAAACCGAAGTGCCCGGAGGAAACCCACAAGGTTGAGAAGGCGCCCCTATCTCCATGCCACATACGCTCACACCAGGGATCGAAACCACAGCCGCAAGCCAGAGGTGACCGGCCAGCTAGAGGTCGAAGCGCGGCACTCTAGACCACTAGGCCATCCCAACCCCCCTAACGTGCACGGGCTAGACCTTTCGACCACCCAACCCCACTTAGTGTTTAGCAAATACAAAGTGGTTTGTTTAATGACTTTTTGATGTAAATAAAATGTTTAATGTCTTACTGTGGGTAAATATATTCCATTATCTATTCAAAGATTTTAAAATGCAATTCACACATCGCTGTACAACCTCGCATTAAAGTTAGCTATAACAAATGCTATCAGGGCTTTGCGGGGGTAATCATATATAAATTGGAGATAAAAGCGTGCAGGTAAATGGGTTTATTAAGTGCTTTCTTTATTCTTACAAGCGTTTTTAACTTGATTTTCATTGCACATTCTGTCTGTATTAAACATGCTGTAAGAGTGACGAGATTTATTGTTAATCGATTCAGTTTTCTGAAGTAAGGCATGAACCATTGTACCTGAAACGATGACTTTGTTCCGGGTTGTCCACAAGGATGTGTATTTAGTCATTTCTCATTTACAATTTAAGAAATGACAATTTAATAATTCGATCATGAAACGTGGCTTTGTGTAAGTATTGACGATAGGTTAAAAGATACCCCATCGGCTGGAAATGGAAAGAGTTGGCCTTAGCGCCACTGTGAAGGCAAAGTAATTCTTGTTATGTAAAAAATAACAGTTTTCTAGTCCGTTCAGACACTTAAGTTGAACTGGTTTAAAAAGCCTGAACGCAAATGTGGGGTAAATAAACCAGTTTAAAAACCCAGCTCGCGACCTATCTTCAAGAAGGCTTTTTATTGTGAATTGGTTCATTTTGGCCATCTGAACGGGTTGGCTTAAAAACCCCAGCTTAAGCTTGCTTTGAGTATACACAGTACATTCCGGGGAAAATGTCTAACCTGCGACCGAAGAGGTCAGAATAGTTAAACTGGTTTGGCTTATAGTACGTGTGAACGCAACACGATTCAGTCTTAAAAACACCGGCAGTTTTGAATTGGTTTAAAAATAAGCGTCTGAACGGTATATTATATTTTTAAAAGTCCTTTAGCTTATGGACTTATATACCCCTACCCCCAACTATACCTGTTAACCTGGGGGTTAATTGATGTATTTACAATCTTTTAGTTTGAATTTACTTTGCCCCACACATCGAAATTCCCGATTCGTAATCTCTCCAACGACGTTTAGATTGTCTTCAACAATAACATTAACTTTGCCCGTACAGATAAAAACTAAATAAATTGTTACGTGGTAGAATAAACAGAGTCGTGTTTAGAGTAAGACCTGTAATTAATTAAAAACATATCACATCTCGCTCCTCAAGTCTCTTTAAACACAGATCGACAGTTTGAACTCGAGATAAAAATAAACTGTCAATTGGACACCTTGATTTTATCATTAATATAGTTCACGTGTTTTTAATTGTGTCTCATACATAATCCTTCTAGGATAGAAAGAGGGTTGAGAAATGAAATGGGGTTTAACGTCCTACGATGCTCCTTACTGACTGGGCTGATGAAGACGGGCATACGCCATACAGTGTGTTAAGAGGGGAATTTGCCCGGACAGCGACACTACGGTCTACTCTCATATTGAATTAAAACTGCCAGGGGATATTTTACGTGCACGTCAATGTGTACACGGGACTACGGTTTTAATCCCATCCGAACGACTAGACAGGCCCATCGTCCTGCATCAATGACAAGGGAGAACCACGCCGGAAAATCTTGATGAACTTTCAGGGCCAATGCAAGGGTCGAACACCCGACCCCCAGGCAAACGAGCCAACGTGTTACCCACTTAGCCACCGTGACTGCAGAGAGAGAGAGAGAGAGAGAGAGAACTAACGCAGATTTTTGATTTTAATTATTCGCTTGCACGAACGTTGGGGGATATCAGAGATTAAACAAACGACTCTACTCCTTGTCACGTAACTGTGTGGAATCCGACGAAGAAGTAATAGTAGTCAAATCACAAATTCGTGGTTTTTAAAGTCCACTTCCAACGAAGGTGATATCGCAGACAAATGAAACCTATGTACATATTATTTATATGTATAGCCAGGAAGTATAATGGTAATGACGCATGCATTATAGGTCGTGAATTGGATCTCCCCGTCTGGACGTGACTAGGATTAATGTAGTCTATTTAACCTCGTGTCATCCGTGTTCTCCAGTTTCTTCCCACTGTCACAACAGGTCTAAAAATAAACATGGGAACCGGAAATAATGTCACAGGACAAAACGTCACCAATATTTATAGTCCCGTGGACTAACGTCGCAGTATACCATGTCACAATAATGGACATAATTTCAGAACGATTATTTTACCTTCAAGTTTTATTTTCATTATTTGACTTTATTGAATAAACCAAAAGCTACGACCTTAGACTTTCAGTGGTTGCATGTCGGGGGGCGGGGCTCACAAACGTGTTACCAGTGATGTACACAAGTGTCTTTTTGTACCCGGGGGGGGGGGGGGGGTAACGCGTGGGCGTGAAATCATAAAGTTTGTCATTGGGTCAAGTGGCGTGGTTTCGAATCCACGCTTGTTTGTGACAAGAAGTAGGGTTGCCTGACAAACCTCATGGGTTTTCTCCTGGTATTCCTGCCCCCCTCCCACTGCTAAAGACGCGCAAGTGAATTATTGAAATTGAAATGAACCATCACTCCCCTTCCCCTCTCTACCTTTCTATCTTTTCTATCCCTGTGCCTGCGACACTGAAATAAAATCCTGTAGAACTTCAAGTCACCCTGGCTGTTGTTGGAATTTATAAAAACAAAACGGACGTTGGTAACGGAGAGCCATTGACGTAATCCGTCGAAGTATTTTCTAAGGAAGGCTAAGTTGCTCTTGAATATTTATTTGTGTTTCAATTTGATATGTTCATCGCTAGACAAAAATTGTGATTTGAAAAAAAAACCTCAACGAGAACATATGTATACATATAATATGAACAGTGTTCTTTACAACAAACTGACACGTAAAATAATAAATATTTCAAAATAAAACCCGATTTTCTTTTTTTATCCAGAAAATTGAATTTCAATAAAAACAGAAATAAGAGAAAGTTTTAAAGAATGCGTGAGTTTTTATTTTTGTTGATTAATACTTGGATTTATTTAGTTAGCATCTTCAAAAAATATACTAAACCTATCTTTTGTGTGTTGCTATTCTGATACAACATGTTCAAATTGATGAGTTGCAATAGGCTCGATATTTCTTTTCGTGGGGGTTGGGGAGAGAGAGAGAGAGAGAGAGAGAGAGAGAGACGGGGTTTAACATCCACTCGACATAAACTATTTCAATAATTTTCTTGCGCGTAGGGGTCTCTAGCAGTGGGAGGAACCGGAGAAAACCCACGATGTTCGACGCGCGACCCTACTCCTTGTAACGTACAACCAGGGATTCGAAACCACACCAGTTGACTTAATGACCGGCTTTATGATACAACGCGCACGAGCTAACCATCACGGTCTGTCATTGGGTCAAATAATGTGGTTTGTTTTCCACACTTGAACGTGACATGTAAGTCACATGACTGACCTCGTAGATTTTACCCTGGTTCTCCATTTTCCTCCCCAGCTAAAGGCACCTACGCAGAGTCAATGTTGTACACAGGAACCCGGTTTTTCGTCCAGTCAGAAGGACAAGATGCTACATCCGGCAGCACTGACAAGACGAAGCCCTTCGTTCTACACCACTAACAAGGCGAAACCCTCCCGAGGAACTTTGTCACGGATGTTTTTTAACAAATTAAAAATTGGACTAATATCAATTCAGTATTCTTCTTTTTTCCCCGTTTTTTTTAGAATTCGCAAGAGTTACAATACAAAATACAAGACAGCTGTCAACACAGTACTATACACAATGGCTTCTTTAAAATAAATATTCTTACGCCATGTAGTGCGGTCTGCGGCACAGGTATGACACGTGATCTGGTGTAAGAGGAAAACCGCCAAGTATGTTATTCATTTTCTGTGTAATATTTTTCTTTTGCATAACTTGTGAAGTAAAGGTCACGTCGATGGGGAGGGCCCCAAATCAAAACATTTTACAATGCGGACAACTAAACACAGGAGTAGAATTTCTCCGTGTATTACCACAGATCCTCGGCTTTCAAAGACAAGTAATTAATTTCACATGCCGATTCCAGTTTAAATCGTGAAGCTGTGTTTAGTTTCGGATCACCATGAGAGACAACACAGACCACGGGTTCAGCGCCCCCTGGCGATAAGAGATCACATGACTTGTAAATAAATGACGCACAACGCAGGATGAATTAGCTCCAAATTAGCAACTAATTCCTCCTCTTTTGCCTAATCCCAGCCCGTGGGAATTTGACAAAAGTGATTTAATGAAAATACACAAGACCTTAGGAGTACATTATTGTTAATAAGGAAAATAAAGATCTATTAGAGTAATTCCCCCCTGCCATCAAAGGTGTGTTTTCATTGCGCGTGTAATTATCCTCTAATCTAAACAATATTTATCATTAACTGCGCGGCTATAAATATTTATTTTACAGTTGAGCTAATGTATACCCCAAGAATTTTAAAATATGAAACGGAATAAAACGTAGGTTTGATATTTCATTTCAATATGTCTATAGTACAACTCTTAAGTGAATATTAAAAACATGCACCCGTGTCCATGCTTTTGGATCATTCCGGAAACTGGAGGCGCTTCGTTGGTAAATGAAATAGGGTTTAACGTCCCGCACGTTGCTGATGAACCAACTAGGCTAATGAAGACGGGCATGCGCCAATCAGAGTGTCATAACGGAATTGCGCTGATGCGCAGTGGTGTTTCTGCCTTCCCCAACTGTCAAGGTTTTTTTTACGTGTATGCCATCAGATACACGAGACCTCGATTTTTCATACCATCCGAACAACAAGACGTTGTTCCTCGCCAAACCACCCCGGTTAATATCAGGATCTCTTGTTTAATGAGCCATTGCCTAACTCGCTGATGCACCGTGGCTGTCTTGTTCTGAAAGGAAGAGAAATCAGCATCTATTTCAAATGGTAACATGTGGACCGAGAAGAACCGAAGGGATTTTTTTCAAGCAATGGGTAGCGGTTGCGGTGCTGGCAGCTCATCCCCTATAAAGAATTACGTGTAATTAAGGTGTTTTTATTCCATCTCTCTTAATGGAGGTGGGGGGGGGTGTTATATTCCACCTTTCATCAAAGAACCCAGCACGTTAAACACCATTTCATTCCAAACCGTATTTTCTTCAACCAGATAATAAATATATTTCATAAAAATTCCATATGTTGTAAATCATCGTCTAATAGTATCAATATATAAAGACGTGCCATTCTGATGACCTCTTCACATCAGACATTATTGTCTTTGTGATAGAACCTTTATCATTGCCATAGTAACAAGAAGTCAAGTTCATTTAAACAAAACTTCAACGTGATAAACCATTAGTTATTATTTGGACGGCGTGTGAAAATCCTTAAATGATATTATTCTTGCCAAAAACTTGCAAACTTTGAACGACCTTCATTTGATTAGGATCAGATTTGTCAACAACTCCGCGAAACAATCTCGTTTTTCTTATGATATGGTAACGTTCCATATTTAACATGGGTACAATTAACCCTCTGTTAGAATTAAGAAAGGTACATGTCGACAGTCGAGGTGATAACCCCGGTCCCGATTAAAACAATATTTAGTTAACGAACGATATCATCCTTACATCGTCTTGCCTCGCCATTTTCACACTCGTGAATCACTTGAAACTGATTTTGAATCGCGATAATATCGTGTAATGTAAACATATTTCGCCATTTATCAGAGTTTTTGGTGGAGTATTCGACGTCATTAATGTGGCAATAACATTAATTATAGAAGGTTTACATACAAGAGTCCTTTTTAATACATCAGGAGGAAAAGTGTCCATTTTCGGTTTTATAGAAGAAGAAAGATACTTTATTGCATAAAAAACATACACGGTTATGTGCATATACAAATATTGCGTTTGACGTCTGGTTTTGGAGCCGTGTTGATTCAGTGACTAAGACGTCAGTTCGCTAACCTGGATGTCCAGGCCGAGAATGTTGCCAGTTGTGCTGAAAGGATGGGCTGCCAAGGAACATGGTCTAGTCGTTCGGATGGGACTAAAAACCGAGGTCCACCCGTATACATATTGATGTGCATGTTAAAGATTCATTGAAAGTTGAAATTCGACAAAAAGTACATGAAAATTGTGCTGTTTGGACAAAAATTCCGTCATAATAAATAGCTGGCAGAGTACACGAAATTGCGCTGTTTGGACAATATTCCTCCATAGCACACACTGCTGGCGCATGCCCCTCATAATTAGCTCGACCAATACCGACATTAAACCACGTTTAATCTAAATTTAAGACGTCCAGGTGTCGGGATTCCGACTATATTGATTATAAGGATGATTTATAGAAATAAATAATTAGTATATTTATAATTCTCCCCATCTCGTGTGGAGCTATCAACCGTTTGAAGTGGGTGAGTTGAAAAGTGCATGTTTACATAGTGCTCTTACTGCTGTGACGTAGTTGTTGAAAGATAGGAGACCGATGACGTATTTGGTGTCAACTTGAAATGAATGAAAATGGCGGGTATTTAAAGTGTTTTTATTCTGCAGGCAGCTGCTAATGGTGACGCTTAGAGATCGATATTGTCAGAAACCTAAACCTAATCACATGATAATCTAGGTCTAGATAATATACAATCTGATAAAAATACAGATCTATAATTTGTTTCGTTTTTTATACTTTCGATGGCCTACACTAAATGAATATCTGACCAGTTGTAGTGGGAGGTCGCGTCAGTGGTCTTACAAGCGGTTTTTGACCTATTTGATTAACCGATCAGTGTTGATTATTCTAGTAGGATACCAACTCGTTGCAACAAACCGTTTCATTGTATTGGTTAACTCTTCCAGACCCTAGTGTAGTAAAGACAAATAAAACTAAATTTTGAACTATAAAAAACGAAACGAAATAGGATCTGTGTTTTAATCAGATTGATTGATATGTAAAAACATGTGTTGGGGAATCCCCGTCTTCCGGTGCAGAAAAGACAATAAGTTGAGAAGCGTATGTTTGCCTACTGCATGTTTTCCTACTAGAAGTAGTATTGATATTTATAATCGTGTATTTACCTACTGTACAAAATAACCACGTGTATTATTGATTGTGTGATAAACAGGTGTGATATATTTAATATCTCCTACTTTATATAAACAACAGAATGTGATATCCAACACGTTTTCTACCTGACTAGTCTAACCATTGTCTATAACCATATTTACCTGTATTATAAGTAATATTACACCTATTGTCTACTTCAATCTACCTGTATTAATTATCTCCACCTGGAATAACACGTATTCACTCGCAGACGACAGGAAATGAAGAGGGGGATATTTAAGAACGCATTACATAACAGACGACATGTACACTGAAATCATGTCTTCAAAATAAGATTTTGAAATTTACAATTCCATATTATTGTTTTAACTGATATTCCTCTAGAGATTCAACTATCATAGTATTGTACTCTACAACAGATTCAACATCACTCAACGATCAAAGGCTTTGATGCGAAATCGTGTATTTGGGACGTTCATAAATCTCATAGACGATAGTAGTCAGTCAAAAAACGCGTCTTGTCGTTCGAATGGGTCGAAAAATGCACGCAAAAGACCTTATTGCAGTTGGATATTGAAAAAGAGTGTGTGTGTGTGGGGGGGGGGGGGGGGGGGCGGGGGCGATTTTCAGGCAACATTTACTTCATAGCAAACTAGCCAAATTTGGACGTTAAACGCCATTTCATTTCATGGTAGGTTTTATTTCTTATTATGGTGGTGGGGTTTAACGTCCACTCGAAACAGTCATTTCGGGACTAACATGCGCTTAGGTGTCTTTAGTAGTGGGAGGTAACCGGAGGACCCACGTACAACCGCGGAATTGATCAAAACCAAGCCAGTTGACTCAATGACAGACCTTAAGTTACAATGCACACGCTAACCATTTGGCCTTCCAAGTTGATAGTTCCAAGCCCAATGAGAAAGTTTTAATACTTTGTTAATATAAGATTGATACAATCACACCCACCCTTCCTGTAATATTAGAAATGATTGCACGTGATCTGTCAACAAAACTCTGATAACATGATAAAATAATGTTAAACTTGAAAGCAAGAGAATATAGGTTTAATAGGATTCAATATAAATGATCATATTAATATGTTTATAGATACAGTTATATCTAGCATGATTATATGTTTATAGATACAGCTATATCTAACATGAGAACCCTGTATTATTCCTTGTCCTTTGTCTTGGTTTAAAGGGAAGCACCACATACGAAAATATATATGGGTGTAGATATTGTTCAAATTTAAATGAGCTAAAAATTGATTAGTTAGACCCAACAAAACGGCCATATTGACCAAGAACCGAACATGACGTCATCGCAATCATCTTGGAATAGTGACGTCATATTACAAATTAACGTCGGTCAATCGAAGAAATGGAACCAATTCCTGGTTGAAAAGTATTGAATTGGATTCATTGAGTGTTTTATTTTGTTTTACGATGGGACGAGTTGCATTCGGCCATATTCTCTCCTCGGCAGGTTAAGGGGGAGTCAGTTTGTTTACTTTTCTTTTTGCTTAATATCGATAGTTGAACTCAAAATTGCGACCCAATTTGTGTCATTTTCTAGGTGCCAATTATTAGCGATTTAGCTCCTTTAAACCTAGTAGGCCTATTATTTAAACGTATTTTATATAGTCAATCAGAGATATATTCAACGAGATTTTCATTTAAAGTAGTATAAAGTTTGACTTATCTTCAAGTCACGTGTTTCGCGATACTCTTGATCATACACCTACTGTCAATCAAACTCTTCTCAGCTGATAATGATGTCATAATTACCATGGTAATACAGTTACAGCGTGTACATTTCAAATATTATTTTTAAAAATTGTTTGAAGCACGGTCGATATACACGTAGATAGGTGTATCAAGACGTTTAAAAAAGAAATTTTATAAATTATTAGACGAAATTTGTTTGAACTCGTGTCATTAAAAACACGAGATTAATGTCGATTTTATTTTCAAAACAAGATTTATTTCTGTTCTCAAGAAAAAAAAAACATTTAAAAAGATATATTTAAAGTATATAATTTAACAGAATTTTTTTAAAACTTTGATACAAAAATATAGTATAAAGAAGGACTGTCAAGCAACGTAATATACGCCCACAGCAGCTACATCGTCCGGCAGTCTAAGAAATTTTGTATGGAAATTAAAATTACGATGGCAAGAAATTGAAGAATGGAAGCGTGTTTAATGTATGGAACTAATTTAGTTTGTTTGAGACAAAATATGAAATGAAATGGGGTTTTAATGTTCTACTGTTTTGCTTCTAACCTGGGCTAATAAAGACGGGTATACACCTTACAGTGTGCTATGAGGGAAATTTCGCCCGGTCGGCACTATGGCCTACTCTTATATTGAATTCCAACTGCCAATGATTCTTTTACGTGCACGCCAATGTGTTTAAGGTACCTCGGGTTATTTGTCCCATTCGAACGACTATATGGGTGATAAATCAAAAACACAATGACAAAAGAATGGAAAACCGACATCGGAGTACTCGTAGTAAACCCACGAGGTTGGGAAGGCGCCCCCACATCCAAGCCACATACGCCCACCCCATGGATTGAAACCACAATCGCAAGCCACAGGTGACCGGCCAACTAGAGTTCGAAGCTCGACAATCAGACCATTATCATAGTCCCCCTAACCCTCAAAAAATCCCTTAGTCCAAAACATTGCTGCTCGAAATAGATGTAAGTTATGATATGTGTGATGCACGAGGCAAACTATGCTTACTAGTTCTAGAACAACCCATGTCACTTCTCATTTTGAGCAGTTTTCGTAGTTTACACATTTTGCATGAGTACTTCTTTCTGACACTTTAATGTCGTGTGAAATATGGCGGCTCTTCCGGAACAATAATAAGCTATATAAACAATAAAGATGGGAACTTGTTAAAATAAACAACGTGTGGTATTAATTAGTACATCACACCTGCTGCGTGCACAAATCATATCCACAATAACATATCATAATGGCAGTTTAAAAGGGCGGGAAAACCCACGAGCTCATCGCTTCCCCAGCACGCACTGTTATTCTTCCTTATCAACGCCACCATCTTACAATTCAATGTAAAACATATTTGATGCTGTGCTGGGATGAGAAACGAAGACACAGAAACCTTAAAATTGATTGAAGCACGCACAGTGCCTGATTACGAAGATTTTCAGGGAATCAAGAAAATATAGTGGTTCCCACGCTCAATCAAAGTGGCATTAAGCTTCTACCTGGTTCCTGGAGTTTTAGTCATCGCAGAGAATAAAAGCAGAAACCAAATATTAGTTGAATTGGCCGCCTGCGGTGTTGTGCCAGTCATAACGACTATAATGGCGGCCTGTGAAGCACATGATGCAAAATTAATGATATAAAATGGCGGGTACCAAGATGACGTATATAATAAACATATGTGTATTTGTTTATTTTAATGGCCGAACTATAAATTAAAGAAATTAGAGAGAGAAAAAACTATTACCATACGATAAGACCTGATATAATCATAAAACTGTTATGGTAGCTTACCAATAAACTATCAGTGATGTAGGTTCAAGGGCTTGTTTCACGAAATCTTAACTAAGATAAAATCCAAATTTTAGTAATTTGATTGTGTAATATTAGATCAATTTTATTGCTTACCTGATCGAAATTGAAGTATCTACTAAAATTTGGATTTTACCTTTAATTAAGATTTCCAGAAACAGGGCCCAGGTTCGTATTTAAACTAGGAAATGAAAACAGTGCCTCCACACCACTCCCTTCCGGTTTCGCCTACTATATCAACCTAGATAGAAGCGGACGTAAAAACCCCATCGACACCCCACCCCCTCTTACAAAATCAATTTGTTTGAGGATCGAGATCATTCAATGCAAACTAGTTTCTTTCGGGTCAATAATTGGCATAGTAGTTTTAGCAGTAGGAAACCACCGGAGAACCCGGAGAAACCTGACGTGGTTAAAAGAGGAGATTGTACGTCCTGTCACATACAAGCCATGGGTTGACACGGTGTCACTATACTTAATGACAGACCTTGTGATCTAAAACGGAGAAATGAAATGGGTTCAATGTCCTACACTGTTCTGCTCTAACTGGGATAATGAAGACGGATATACGCCATGATGCAGAGTGCTATGAGGGAAATTTTGCCCGGGCAGCGGCAATATGGCCTACTCTTATAATAAATATATATATATATATATATATCGAATTCCAACTGCCAGTGGATCTTTTGCGTTCACGCCAATGTAGGGGCCTATACACGGGACCTCGGATTTTCGTCCCATCCGAACCGACAGCTGTCAATGTCAGGCCCTCCGTCCTGCACCACTGACAAGTGGAACAACGTCGGAAAATCGCATGAAACATCTCGACCAATGCAGGGATCGAACACTCGAGGCAGCGTCTTACCCACTCAGCCACTGTGACTCCCCTAAAACATATAAATTGAAATGGGGTAATATATAATAAAATTAAATGTAAGCGATCGATTATGTATTTTTTGACAAGAGGTAAGACGAAATTCATTTTCTAACAAAGTGAAAAAGACATGACGACAAAAGAAAAGAACTGTTCAGACTAATTTTATTTCGTGAACCATTATTTTTATAAACTGAATGATTTACAACAATTTAAAATACTGATGATGAATAAAAATATAAAAATTTTAAAATGTTTATGAGCTTTTGCATAGAATTCGTTCATGCCTTTGTAAAGTTGTGTATCTTTGTATGATTATGTCCATATATTATGTATTCTTTGTTTGTTTCATTGTGTATTTCTATTATCATTTCACAAGGTACAATTTTATGGATACACAATTACTGAGTTTGATACTAAGCGACGTTTCGACGAGGATACTCTCGTCTTTATCAAGCAAATGATACACAAATGTGAATATTTGTATATTATGCTCATAACCTTCTAGGAGTTTTTTTTATCCAATAAAGTTTTTTTCTTCTTCTTCTTGATATAAATTAAGGACGCCTTTCGGTGGCTTTCAGTTTTATTTTATTGATTTTAAATTTGGCAAGTTAGAGTTTATTGTCCGTGATGAAAATCAACCTGTTGTCAAAAATACAAATAACAAACAGAAATGGCATGGTATGACGTCGTTATTTATGACGCGCTATTAACCCATCATTACGTCATCCCAAGTATGCTCATAAATCGGTGATCGAGCATGACGTAAAACCGCGCTAAAACTCACATTACTGAGAGCAGTGAATTGAAAGGATTTAACGAAACACGTGCAAATTTTAAAGAGATCGCTGCATGGTTGGGATTTTGTGTGGACTTTTACTTGCTCTGTGACAACACCTCTTTAATACAGCTCTTGTTAAACGGCTGTTGACTTAAGGGCTTTTTATCGCCAAACTTGTTAACGAGGCACGTTTTCTTTCCGTCGTTTAAGGGCTGGTAAACATGGCGTCAATTTTAAGTGTTGGATAGATAGGGGCTACCGTGATATAACATTATGTGGTTTAAAGTTGAAGGAGGAGGGGGAGCGGATTATGACACGGTGAACAAATATAAATTGCCACTTTAAGTAGCATCATGTGTGTGTTTGATTCTAGGGTCTGAATGGGGTTTTGATGGCAAAGAATAAAGTTAATGGGTGTCGCTTTCCCGGGATCAAACAAACCCTGTAATTCTTATTGTGGAATACTAAGTATTTTACTAGTTCCCAGGCTCCGTGTTTGTAAATAACTTAACCTCAAGTACCTCGGATATCTTCCAAGTTGTTTGAGATGTATATAAAGCTAAATCTGCGGAACACTTGTTCGTTTAGTTAAAACCAAGCCCTTTAACAATAACATCACAGCTTCATAGAGATGCGCCATTAAAAATAGCCTCTTGAAACAATGGCGGATTTTCGATTATTTTTTGAAGAAATTTCGAGAGGGGATTTAAAGGGAATGATATAGCATACATATGACGTAATATTGTTCTTGTTATGACGTAATATTGTCCTTGTTTTTAGCGTTATTCGTGGGATACTAAACTCAAGTTGATTTTCTCTTTCTTCATTGAAACAAAAGATAATAAAATGTTTGGTGGGAACTTTAAAAGTTTCCTTAGACCCCTTTTTTCCCTTTAAAAGGTATTTATCCATATAATGCATGTTATATATATAGTAAAGTCAATATCAGTGTTAATCAGCACGTAAATTATTTTTATACGCCCACATTGAAATGTGGTCGTATATTGTCGTCGCCCCCGTCCGTCCGTCCGTCCGTCCGTCCGTCCGTCCGTCCGTCGGTCCGTCGGTCCGGCGTCCACAATTGCTTGTGGACGCTCTAGAGGCTAAAGTTAATATCCGATTGACTTTAAATTTATACACAGTGTTTAAGGTCATGAGACGAAGAATCCTATTGTTTTTCAGCGATTTCCGATTATAACTACCAGAGTTATGGCCCTTGACGACTTCAAAAAATCTTGTGGACGCTCTAGAAGCCAAAGTTAATACCCGATTGACTTTAAATTTATACACAGTGTTTAGAGTCATAAGACGAAGAAGCCTATAGATTTTCAGCGATTTCCGATAATTAGTGCCAGAGTTATGGCCCTTGGACACATCAAAAAATCCTGTGGACGCTCTAGAGGCCAAAGTTAATATCCGATTGACTTTAAATTTACACACACTGTTTAAGGTCCTGAGAGGAAGAAGCTTACGGATTTTCATCGATTTCAAATAATTACTTCCAGAGTTATCTCCCTTGATCACTTCAAAAAACCTTGTGGCGCTGTAGATGCCAAAATTTAAGGTGTTGAAACGAACAATTATTTTGATTTTCAATGAATTTTGATAACTGAACAGCTAAATCCATGATATTAAATGTTTCCTATACTAATTGTTAGCTTGGAGCAAAACTTTATAAAAAGCAAACAAATTCTAATGATTTTCAGATAATTACATAATGAGTTGTTACTCAGATTGTAGTGTATTACAAATGTTTCATTACCAAAAAAAAGTAAAAATATGCGACAACCCTTGTTGACTGCCCGGACGATTTAGCTGTTGTGGGCGTATGTTTCGTTGCCAGGCAACCTATCTTTATAGAAAGGCATAATAAAATGGACGATATTACAATGTATTTTTGTACTGCTGTTGAGTGGAGATTTTAAAATATCCCGCTAGTTCATATATGTCGAGAATTTGGGCTTAATGGCCACCACTGCCCCCTCCCCCGAACTCTTCCACCAAATCTCCCTAATTTCCGTTTATTTTCCATTTCAATTTTACATCATCTCGGCGATTTAGCACCTGCTTTTGCTGTGTCTGTAGTGTTCCTATCTCAGGATTTGTCAGAGATAAAATCTGCGGGAACTGATAAAGAAACTATATGTCTAGTAGTTCGGATGGATACAAATAAAAAATTCGCAAGGTCCACTCGATGTAATGAATTGGGGTTTAACGTCCTACTGTTCTGCTCCGACTGGGCTAATGAAGGCGTGCATACGCCATACAGTTTGCTATGAAGCAGCAGTATGGCTTACTTTTATATCGAATTCCAACTGCCAAGCGGTCTTGTAAGCACGCCGATGTGTACATGGGATCTTGGTTTTTCATTTTTCATCCCATCCGAACTAGCGTGCACGTAAAAGAACACTAGACAGTTGAAATTCGGAATCACAGTAGGAAATCCACAGCTATTCGGCTATAATACTCCTCACAGTACACAGCATGCAGCTATACCCATCTCCATTACCCATTTTGGTGCAAAGAAAAGTAGGACGTTAAACCCTATTTCATTTTATTTTATTTGTTTAATTAACCAGTACAGCTGTTAAATTTTACTTACATCTGAGATATGTTTTTAATGGCGCCGTAAAACAAGAGTTAATTGTAACCATTAGCTATTAACGAAATATGATACATATTTAATTCGTACTATTCTATTCTTAATTTGAAGAGCTACATCCGGTGGGGACTTGGCTCACGTGGAGAACAGAAGAAAATAACGCATTACGTGAGATGTAATAAAAAGGTGTATAAGAATGTAGATATTTGAGATAATCTTGTATATCAATGAGGCGTGCTTCCTCGTGACATAACCATTTAATTACCTATACGGCTCACAATAAAACTTCAGTCTAAGATGCAAGGCACACAACTCTAATGCCCTAATTAACACATTATCATACGTGCAGATGATTTCCGGTCGTAAAACATGGGATATTCTAAGAATAGTGAACAAGTAATTTATTTCGATAAAGGATTTACAAAAAATCTCTACCGTATATAATTACCGAGGTTGTTATTTTTTGTATTCTTTAGTTGAAATGTCAAAAAATAAAACGGGTTATTTATTCTAATGAAGAAAATGCAGATATTAAAGGCACAATACTACAAAATGAAACATTGAATATAAACGAGATATTAAAGCCACCACAATGTTACAATAAAGATATGATGACTAAACACCGGAAGCTGGCGTTTTGAATATACATAAAGAATTCTTTCTTTAGTTACTTTTTTTTAACGTTTTGCTTGTTAGTGGATACTATGCATGGGGATAGTTTCGATCCTATAGTTACAAGTCAATTGAGTTGATCACGAGTCATTCTCACTATTTCTGGACAACCTTATACCACTTCCTTCAATCTGGGAAGTTTATATAGCTAACAATTAGTTGTCTTGTTAAAGTAGTACAAATTCTATTTCGATATTTCAGACACATTGGCGTGTACGTAAAAGCTCTCTTGACTGTTGGAATTCGATATAAGAGTAGGCCGTAGTGCGGCTGACCGGGCAAAATTTCTCTCATTATAGCACACTGTATAGCGTATATCCGTCTTCATTAGCCCAGTTGGGAGTAGAACAGTAGAACGTTAAACCCCATTTCATTTCATTTCACTTATTTGGATATTTCAGAATATCTAAAATTAGCACAACCATTTTGGTATTTTAATTTTATTTAACCCGCGTTAAATAAATACTAGAAACTAACTCATTATTTGGGAAGTTTTCATAGCTCACCATTTTTATTGGAGAAAACGTATTTCGATATTTGAGACGATCTAAATATTAGGATTCTGGTATGTTCTGTTAATTATCTTCATTTGACCCGCTTTAAATAAATACTTATAATTACCCAGATTAAATGGTTATTTTTTATATATTATTTATAAATACATGGTTGGAACATATGCTGTGAGTTATCGACTTGTTAACGTGAGATTATATAAATCTGTATAAATACCGAGAAACATACTTCACGTGCTTTGTTTTATCTGTGTAACAAGATATACTTATTACTAAACATCTACATAATTAACATAGATATACGGTAAGATAACGGATGAATAAAAAAAATTCCATTCGGATATATTTTTCCGGGTTTTTTTCTTTTTTTTTTTTTGGAATATGTATAGTGCGTGGGTGTTTGTGTTTGGGTTGACAGAAAGTAAGACAGATTGGTGAATTAACGGACGGATAAAAAATACCAATCGGGCAAATTTTGTTCCTGTTCTTTTATTGTTAGTGCGTCGGTGTCTGTTTTTGGATTGACAGAAAGTAAGAAAAATTGATAAAGTATTCCCAGATATTTCCCAGTGACATAATAGTTGTATTCCCCCAACAACAGGGCCTAGCTTTTATTGGACTGATTCCAAAGAATAATAGTTGTTTAGACATTTCTCTAATGGATAATCAACTAAAGAGAGAGGGAGAGAGAGAATGCGGGGGAAATAAAGGTCCACTCAACACAAATTAGATCATTTCGGGATTAATTCGCTTGAACAGAGGGATCTTTAGCATTGGGGGAACTAATGTACCTGGAGAAAACCCACGAGATTGGACCGGCGACCTTACTCCGTGCTTGTCACATACAATGAGGGAATCGAAACCACGCCAGTTGACTCAATGACAGACCTTATAATACAGCGCACACGTACTAACCCTTCGCCCCCGCCTACACACACACACCTCATAATTATAATAACACAGAGATATAGTTACAAAAACACACATTAATTACATCATTAAATGGTATATAAAACCACAGCGTATATTTTTATTCAACGTCAATATTTGGAATTCCTGTGAATAGTTTAATTCATCTAAAGTTGGTTCTTAAATAAAACCTAATCTAAATAGTCTTGTTCTTCTTTCTGTGTGAGATAACGTTACAATAAAACAAAAGACTTGTATACAAAACCACAAATATTTTAATAAATAAACTGTAAACATTCAAGCTTGAAAACGTTGAGAGACTACTTTTCGAAACGTTGCCTAGATCAATCAGTAATTGTGCTTCAAGTATGTGTTATAGTTTATATGCCCAGTTACTAAAAGCCACTAAAAGAACAAAATATTTTATATTTCTGTTGAATATCAATATTTCAATATTTCTATATTGTCATTTATTGATTGGTTTAAAACATCAAGGTTAAGTATAGACCCTTGTGACATACCGCGCGCAAACTGATATATTTTATCGATTTGGTCGTTATTGCGGCATTTTTTTTCATTTTATAAAACAAATCATATTTTTGTGATTTCCAACTCTTTTATTTTCGCTAAATTGTGCAATGCGCATGTCCTTTTTCCATTAACGGTGTCCACACATAAGATTACTGCGTATAATTTTATAATTAGGACAAGAAATAAAGGTGATACGATTTCCCGCCTTTTTTTCGTTTCACACACCCCACCTCTTATTTCATTGATAACGATCGTCGTGTTAGTTTTAATAACAAATAAATGACCAGTCAACATGTCAGAATGGACTAATGACCACTGATACGTCATCAGTTAATAACCATGTTGAATATCAGTTACTTGACGATATCCAGACGAAGCCCGTTAAAAAGATCTCTATCGCCATTTTCTCCGTCATCATCTAAATACTGACTACTATTACGTCATATGGGGCGTTGACGTCATATATTTCTTTCAATGTGTAAAAAGACTGACACTGACGTGATCGTTTGACCATGCACGTGCACAATGTATGGGTATATTAAGATGTATGTTTAATTGGTATGTTTCACTTGTCGTCTTGTCAAGTATTTCCATTTACATAATAAACTCGATTGAAACATAATGCTTCACTGGCTTATCACATAATTACAGAATTTGGGAGTTCATTAAAAAAAAAAAAAAAAAAAAAAAAAAAACCTCACTCTGCTATAGATTTAAACGAAATTTAAAGAGACATTATCAAAGGTAAGGATTCAAAAACAAGCTAAAGGCTTATATTAATTCGTCTACTATTAATATAAATATACTACAAAATGCAATTACAATATGTACTTCATACAAGATACATAATTCATGCAATACACGAGGGCATAAGTACAGACACCTGTGTCATTCCCCCCCCCCCCTCTCTGTTACAGGGTAGCATTTGGAATATACCAATAGTAGGGAGAACAAGGGTGAAAATGTATTATTATGTTTTACAAACTTCGCAATATATTCATCTGATTAAATCATTCTGTTTGTGAATTTAACCATTTAACCTGTTGAGTTGTTTGTTTCTTAATTTATTTAATATTATCCCCATTCTTTCTTTCCCAGTCCTACTATTACTATACAAGAGTACATGAATTCCGATACTAAAAACTTATAATTACTATGCAGACGTTCTAGAATTCCCGCCTTTAAAAAATTATTTCTATGAAGACGTATTACGATTTGCACGAAGTCAGTTTCTTTTTTATATTATCATCTTTTGAACTCTCTCCATCATTCAAGGCCAATTGTGAATTTTACACAAAAGGTAATCCGTACGGAAATTTGTTTTCTTAATCTCTGTCAAAGATCGGGTCCATTTCTTTCTTTGCCGCATTTAAAACATTCAGACGTGTTACGATTCCCGCCATTAAAACGTATTATTATCATGCAGACGTGTTAAGATTCCCGCCTTTAAAAACTTATTATTACTATGCAGACGTGTTAAAAACGCCGTAAAACAAAATGTTGTAACACGACAGACGATAGACTTACAAACTCTCGGTGTTAAAATAACACTTTTATACATTCAATGATTCTAATCGGGATTAAAACACATTCACGCTTTTCTACACAAATCGAGAAAAACAAAAACTTCGTCACCTTTTTTATCTGAATTCATCAAAAGATTAAATACTTGTTTGTAAAATTCACTAGACCGTAACGTCTGTTGTTTTCAAGATGGCGCGAGGCGGACGGGAGTTCTAAATAGGAGAATTAAAACGAACGTCGCCATTTCTTTTAGTAAAACAAAGAAAGAAGCAGACGAACATACAAACATGACTGATTAAATGTTTTGTTTTATTTTCAAAGTTTAAATATGAAACCAAAGATAAACGTGATTTGTAATGGGGGATCAACTATATAAATTATATGAGCAGTCATGATTTCTGGACAAAATGGCGACGATGCCTTCAATGGACGGGTTTATAAAATATTTGAGTAGTGATTTAAAGACTGTAAATAGACAGATTAGATGTCACATCACTTAGATTAGATTATTGAAATCTGTAGATTGAATTTCTAGTCAGTTTTTATTCTTTCAATAGGAGAAGATGGCATTAATTATAATCAACATGGCCGTCAAATATATGTAATAGACGAGTTAATTCAACCAAGACTCACGAAGAAAGAAACTTTAATGGACAAAACGCATGACAGCGTTTAAATTGTGTGTCTATATGAAACAAACAATCATAATTATAGGTACACAATGTAATAACATAAATAGTTGTATACAAAATCACAAATAATTGAATATTTCTACATTTTTATTTTTGTTCGTTATCAATATTTTGAATAGTTTGGAATCGTTCAATTCATTGTAAGTTGGATCTTGATGTAAAGTAATAAGTCTAAAACGTTTTTGTTGTGTATTTTTTACAGGATATTAGAAATCGATTTCATTACCTCAATTGTGACCTAAATATGGGACACAGAACTATGCATGTCAGATCTCGGTGTCGGCCGAATAACTCGGGGATTTACAGCCTGTTTTCCCTATGACGGACGGCAAGGCTAGGAATAGTGTCTAGTTCGTATAATGGGACGAAAACGAAGTTCCGTGTACACGTCGGCGTATGTGTTAAGGAACCCTTGTCAACTGGCATTCTAAAATAAGCAGATGGAAACGACCGTACCCGAGCAAGACATCCTTTAAAGTACGCTATACCTGGCGTTTATGTGTCTTCATCGCCCGGATCGTGCAGAAAAAGCGAATGTTAAACCCCATTGCAGTTTATTTCAGAATAGGGAAAACACCAATACAATTGAAAAGCCGAATTAAAACCCCTAATTATGACCTAAATACTGAACACACAGAATCCGACACGCCATAAAATCAGATCGCCGTAGTTAATCTCCGACATGACAGGACGACCATGTACATCAACAAAATTTGGAGAGATTTCAAGGGCGATAATCGGGTCTTGAGTCAAAGAAATTTGTTTTTATCTTGACATATGGGTGACATGATTGTGACATGACAGACTGTCAGGGGAAGACAAACAAATAAAACAAATAAATCTAGTTGAATGAATCTGAAGAGTGGACACACATGTCACATGATCGACTTATAAAGAACATTAACTTCAACGACTTTGCATCATCGAGTGGATCGTAAATTAAAAGCGAGGGGTCGTGATGGCTAAGTGGTTAAGGCGCTGGGTAGCAAGTCTGGAGGTCGGGTGGTCGGTTCCTGCACTGGCCGAGAAGGTTCATTCATCTGTTTTTTTCGGCGTGGTTCCCCCTTGTCAGTAATGCAGGACGGGGAGCCTAACAAGGACAGCTGTCTAGTCGTTCGGATGGGATGAAAAAACCTTGACGGTTGGAAATCGAAATAAATTTCCCTTATAGTACACTGTGTGGCGTAAGCCCGGTTCGGAGCAGAACAGTAGGACGTTAAACCCCATTTCATTTCATTTCATTTCGTAAATTGAAATCTGTTCAATGTTGTTTTTCTTGAAGAGACATGTCACTGAAATAAAACCAATGTGTATTTTAAAGTGTCAATGGGTCCATGTACGTCGGAATAACTAAGCTGATTGATGACAACCAACCATTCTGAGATTGCAAAAACTTAAAGCAAAGGTGGTGCAAAAACTCAAATAGTAAGTGCAGGAGGACCGCACTACACACAAAAACAAAAATCTTCAAGTTAAACCCGCGGACAAGACAGAAAAAAGACATTGCAAAATATAAACAAAAATCAAATCAAGTGAATGCATCCGAGGACCAGCCGTGAGCGCCCACTGTCCTGCACAGTCCCGTACAGGTTTCACTAAAGAAAAAAATAATTTAATAATTTACAAAAAAAAAAACAAAAAAAAAACGTAACAGATATAATGCAACCAATCTTGAAAGAAGGCGCAAAAACTCAAAGCTCAAAGCATTTAAATGTTTGTACAGTTTTGTTCGGCATCAATATTATTAAATTGTTGGGAATCATTCAATTTAATTTACAGTTGGTCTTTGATATAAAATTAGACTAAAGAGAAAGAATGTCTTGTATTTGTTAAGGAATCAGCGAGGACATGCATGGGTACATCTAAATTTGTAATTCTAATTACCACCACTAAATGAAGCGTGACAAACAATCAATTAAACTATACATGCGAGGGTAAAACGTGAAACAGATTACCTCCCATTCTTTTACTGACATGGAAGGAAGTGGGGGATCTTAACTGGTTAATATCATACTACCATGACACCGCGTTACCTGTGATGGCACGTCACATTATACGTCATACATGGCTTTCTAACATCGCTATACATAGCGTGGCTTCACAGCGTGACACCTGTAAGACGGTGTACACCCAACCTGCCTACCATTCAATTTACTGCAATTAAACATCTGTACACCCTACAATTATACTTAAAACATATTCATTTCCCGCTAGTTTGATTGACGGCCGAGAAAAACTATGTTGTTAATTAAAATAGTTTTAAAGAGATTAATGTGTTGAAAAACAAAAGTAGATAAATAGCATCTCGTATGATTTGTTTAAACACGGTTTTTATTTAGCACTGGTATTATCGTGTCATCGGGGTTATTGATTTAATTGTCGTGATTATTTCTAAATAAGAGAGAGAGAGACAGAGAGAGAGAGAGAGAGGCGGAGACACTCTATACAAATTATTTCTCTTTCAAATACTAATCAAAATATTTTGTTGTATTTTTGTAATCAGGGTCCTACTAATCCCTACTAAGGGTTTCTTAGTAAGTACCACCCGAAATATCGCAAAAAGTGATCGCTAAAGAAATATATATTAAAGATCATGCATATGCTAAACACATAATATATACAATATTCAATTGATCTAAATAAAAAGTTCACGAAATCATCGATAATTGAAATTTTCACCTGTGACAGTGAGATTGGAAATAATGGCGTAAATGTAATGATGTTGGTCAGTTGCATTTTTCAGAAAAAAATCAACATTTTCCACGACTTTATTCATGCTAAAATTTATTACTTAAAATCATATAAATCGGTGATATTTTAACTGATTTTTGTCTTTTAAGTAATTTTTAATACATTTTTATTTCAATAAAGATTCTGAAGGGGAAAAAAGCCAAAATTAAAATATCAACGATAGGGCTACATGGAATCTCAGGGCCTGGATTCAATCAGATTATCAAAAACCGCACCCACAGATTAAAGAAAGAAATGGGGTTAAGCGTCCAATCGACTCGAACTAGGTCATTTCGGGACTAACATATAGTTCAGTTTTTTTTTCAATAATTTGCTTGCGGATAGGGTTCAGTTGCAGTGGAAGGGAACCGGAGGACTCGGAGAAAACACACTAGGTTGGACAGTCGAGAATGGCGATTAAAGCAAAGTTCGTAATTTATAATTTAAAATAACGACAATGCCATATTAACACATTTCGGTATTATTATTGCTAATCTAACAATTATTGTGTCAAATTAATTATATTGGAAGTAAATGAGCTATACAAAAATCATTACTAGTTTTCTCAGTTTGTCGCAATTAAAACTAAGCCACGGTCAAACATTTCCTCAATTATTTCTTATTTCTTGAAGAAACGTACATTAATTAATTAATTGAGAGCTAACTAATTAGGTACGATAATCTAACGAGGTTCATTGATGATCGCATATTTAATACAGAATTAAGATTATTATCGGTAATTTGCTCCATATTACTGCCATCACCTCCCTGGGATGTACGTGTCTTATTATCGCGGATATCCAGGTCTAATTCCACGCTGTTCTTTGCTATTGATTTACACCTCTATGAATGGAATTCCGCTACAGGTGCCCGTCAATCAATATATGTGACAGGTTGCATTATCTTTACCTGGAATGATACAGCAGATTGTTCACACTACAGGTAGTAACTAGAAAATGTTGAGGATAATTTCATATACCCGAGAAAGATTTAAGCCATTTCTCAATTAATTCTAATTATTGACATACTCATTTGGGTTTTTTTAGGGATAATTTTTATTCAGATTTAAGCCATTTTTTCAATTAAGCGTAATTATTGACAAAATCATCTTGGTTTTCATAAAAAGAATTTCGAGGGATAACATTTGTATGTGAATTATTCGCTGATTTAAGGTATTCCCCAATTAAAATTTTGTATTGACATAAATATGACGTTCACGCCAACATGTACATGACACCTCTCCATGATTTTTGTTCCATCCGAACGATTACACGCCTTTCCTTGCCAGACCACCCGTCTTGCTCCACTGACACCAAATGGGGGGGGGGGTGTACTCCACTCGACACAAACTAGATTATTTTGGAATTAATATATTGTTCATATCTTTTGATGCCTATATACTTATTATATCAGATTGTACATTCATAAAGGATCACCCCAGATGTTATGTTATAACTGTATGATCAACTTTTGTTTACAATGTGTATGCTGTCCTTGGTGGATGCAATGATACAATAAAATCTTATCTTATCTAACTAATCTTTTTATTTCAATAATTCGTCTACGCGAAGGGGTCTTTAGCACTGGGAGGAAACCGGAGGACCCGGAGAAAACTCCTACTCATCATTGTCACGTTCAAGCTAGGAATCGAAACCACGCTATGTGACTCAATAACAGACCGTTTGATCCAACATGCCCACGCGTTAACCTTCGCCCCCGCCCTCGCCTCCCACAACAGATAGACATTGTTCCTGGGCGACAGCTCCCCCCCCCCTTCATACACCAAGCAGGAAGACAGCGCTTTACTCATCGGGCCACCATGTTTTCAAGACATTATATAGAAGAAGAAAGTTTATTGCATAAAAAAAACCCTTACAAGGTTATGTGCACATGCAAATGAAATTAATAGAAATATAAATGAGACAAACGAAGGATACACAATACGTACATGTACATAATTATATAAACATATACATACTTTACAATTACAGGGACATGAACGAATTGTATATAAAAACTCCTAAACATTTCAAAATTTCTACATTTCTATTTATCATTAGTCTTCTAAAAGGAGAAAATTTATTGCATAAAAAACCTTACAAGGTTATGTGCATATACAAATAAAAATAATAGAAATATACATGAAACAAACAAAGGATACATATATGGACATAATTATACAAAGATATACAACTTTACAAAGACGTGAACATAATTATACAAAGATACACAACTTTACAAAGACATGAATGAATTTTATACAAAATCTTCTACAATTTCTACATCTTTATTCATCATCAGTATTTTAAATTGTTGTAAATCATTCAGTTTATAAAAATTAGGTTCACGAAATAAAATTAATCTGAACAAGACAGATTTTCTATAGATTGAATAGCCGATAAGATGTCAGGGGTCAATCGATATTATTTCTATGCATAAATTAAATTAAATATTTCACACGTGGTTAAAATATTTGAATTGTCACAATGTCTAATTAATGTACCGTTATATTTCTTTGAATGTCAGAAGATTATTTAAATTAAAACCACATTTATTCTCAACATGGCGAATGTTTGTCGTCAACAAATCAGACCTGTCAATCACACCACAGGTCAAAGTTTAAACAATACGGGATCAACAAGACGTAACAAAAACCATGTGTTGTGGAAATGTGAGGAGGGTCATTTGGTCCACTGACCACTAACTGGACATATAGAAACCCCCTGACACATGCTTCTAATCATTGTGTCATGTCAGGTGACACTTGCTCGTAAACTGACCATAACAATCTCGATCATCTAGCTTCGTTGCTAATTATTTGTTACTTAAAACACCCATCTGGTTAATTACGACTACCATAACAATCCAGGGGCCTATTTCACGAAATTTTAACTAAGATAAGATCCCAATTTTAGTAATTTGATTGGATAATATTAGATTGATTTTAGTGCTTAGCCAATCAAAATTGAAGTATCTACTAAAATTGGATTTTATCTTAAGTTAAAATTTCGTGAAACAGGGCCCAGAGCATCAAACGTTAGCCTAATTATTTGTCATTTCTGGTTAACGGCGACTACAATTAAAATTCCAACACAAATGAAATTGTCTTGATAAGGGGAATTGGAGGAAATAGATGGGAAATGTCTCGTGGTTGTGGGATAACGAAGTTAGAATTTATAATTGGGTACATTTGACGACAATTAACATTTTTACACATTTTCCTATGTCTTGATAAGCTGGACAGAATTACATATTAATGGCAAACGTCTCTTGAAAGGCTCTTTTACAATAGACATAGAAATGGCTGGATAATGAAGCCAGTAATTAAAATTTGCCACAAAGAATGATTAAGATTCCAATATAACTGAAATGAAAGAATGGACCGAGTTACAGAATAATTAATGGTACATGTATATGCCTTGTGGCCATTTGTTTAGCATTGAAATAGAAATCGGGTTACCGTACTGACGATAAGAAAAAGATCGTAAGGTCTTTTAGAATCCAGAACTGTTTGCTTGTACCCAATTAACAGTCTTCTTCTTGTCGGAAGATGCTCGTTAAAAATATAAAAGAATGAGTGTCCGGCATTTCGAGTACGAAATTTGACATGCTTGTTCTTTTAACCATTGCAAATTGCGCATCCATTTGGGATATGACGCCACAATTCCAAGATGACGTTATGTTCGTTTCCCGGTTCATGTACAGTAGTACTGTATATAGTTGCTTATTTGGATCAAAATATGGGATTTGATTAGGTTGGTATATGTGTGTTATTTCGATTAGAGATGGGATAAGTTCTATACTATTAAAATGTTTCTTACATTTCTTCCACAGCTAAAGACCCCTCGCTAACGCAAATTATTGAAATAAAATTTAACCACATGTTAGGCCAGAAATGACATCAGAACAATTCCTGTTCGTAAGCAGATCATGGGACAGGGTCCATGTTACTCAAGCAACGACTCAAGCCAAGATGTACGGAGTTAAAGCGAGACCATGCCTTCTATTGAAGATGTGGTAGGGTCATCTTTTCTGTTGTTTAATTGCCCGCACCAGGAAATCACGGTGGCTGGGTAGTCATGTCGCTTGTTCACCAACAAAGAGTTGTCCGGTACCTCGGGATTTTCCTGGTCCAGCATCGAGAAGTGTTTAGTCGTTCGGGTAGGACAAAAACCGAGTCCCGTCCATCTACCAACCTTTAACGGTTTTATTTCAAAGAACTGTAAAACGAAACGCAGCTGACCCCACGAAATTCCCTTCCTAGCACACTGCATGATTTAAGCCCTTTTGCATTAGCCTGATAGTAAAGTAGGAAATCGAGCCGCTATTATTTCACACTTCCATCCATAACAAAATCGTGAAAAAGGATACAACTACAAAGTACGCCTAACATAAGTAAAAAAAAAACAATTTTCATGAGTCGATCGTAAAACAGTAAAGGTTATGTCGTGAGACGACTGGATGACGTCGATGGTAACCATAAAACGTCACAACGTCAACAGGTGTAGGAATTTCATCACGTTTGATTGACAGCGCGTGCTAATCAATTTCACATCATTACGACTTCATTTATCATCGTTTGATTAATAAACAACCGCATCTTTTATAATCTTTTACAATCTTTTATGACAAGTATTAAACTTTATCAAACCAGTGTCAAACAAATTCCGACTGACACCAGTGGTTAATTGGGTTATAATGAAGCGGTAACATTAGCAGAGGACAAGTGAAACCTGGAGATTAGATTATCCAGTGGAGAAATGTACACCATGAATTAATTACAAAATCATTCGGTTTGGGTAACATTCGGTAAGTTTTGGCGGGGTTTCGAATTTCAGGAAGATCCATCTAGCTACATTCTTTTGTATCTGAATTTAATGAACATTTTGGAATTGAACGGAATAAAAAGAACTTTGTGGTGTTTGAAATTGTGTTTTGGAATTTCAGGGATCATCAACTTTATGAAACAGACGACAATAAAATAGAACGCTGGGATTTCTGGGATGATCAGAAATGAAATAAAATGGGGTTTAACGTCCTACTGTTCTACCCCGACTGGGCTAATGAAATACAGGTTACATGCACTTAGCCAACCTCTTACTTACCGAGCCATCATTTTTTAAATACATTTTATTAAGGATAAATACCATTGTATACAGATAATTTATCTGAAGTCTCAATGTCATTCTTTTTCCTAAGCTGAACACTGCAATATTTGTCAACAGACATTCACCAAGGGATAAGATATAGTCGCGTGTCTACCATAGTTTTATTAAAAAATGCAAGTTTTGCTTTACTTCGACTCGACGATATAATTAATATATTTTTTTATTGAGAACATTAAATGTTTTTTAAACTGTTCGTAGTCACAACGAACTTTTGATCTCAAATCATTTAATGTCCACTCGACACCAACTAGGTAATTACGGAACTAATATATGATTCAATTTTATTTCAAAAATTCGCAGAAGCGTAGGGGTCATTAGCAGTGAGAGGAAACCGGAAGACCCAGAGAAAACTCACGAGGTTGGACAGGCGGTGAATAGAAACCATGCCAGTTGACTCAGTGATACCCCGTATAATTCCTGCATATACCTCATGTCAGCAACGTTGTTCACAATTTATCCAACCTCGTGGGTTTTGTCCGGGTACTCCGGTTTCCCCCACTGCTAAAGCGAATTATTGAAATAAAATTAAACCATATGTTAGTCCCGAGGTGATCGAGTTTGTGTCGAGTGGGCGTTAAACCCCATTTCTCTCTCTCTCTCTCTCTCTCTCTCTCTCTCTCTCTCTCTCTCTCTCTCTCTCTGTTCATAATTTGAAATTAGCGAACCAAACACCCAAAAATAAACAACTTAAGAAACGTTTTAGACACCTATAAAATTGGAAAATAAAATCAGGCCTAGATAAATAATACATTTTATTTTATGCTTGCATTACAAGAATGCTCATTTCAACGCGTCATTTATTTTAACGCTCATTGCTTCACGGATGACAATTTCAAAATTTGCGCGCATTTAGTACATACAATGGCCGCCATGGGATACGATCGTGTCGTCATCAAACCGGATATATAGCGTCTTAATATCTTAATGGCTAATATTCACGGATAATTGAACACGTATGTAAAGGAATTTTATACTACGTAATAGGTGATGGGCAATGGAAGGGAAGTTTTTCTGCCAGGAATATGGCACCTCTCTTGTGGAATCAATTAATACAGCCATCAATTTGACTTACGGTTGATTTCCTAAATGGGAATGAGGGCTATAAAGAGAGATAGTATAATGACTTGCTTGTGTTAGAGTAATTAAATGGTGGACATTACTGTCAGTTAAATGGTTTACATTTAGGTGAATAAGTAATAGACGAACATGGCAGGTACTTGTTTCAAGACTTGACACTATCCTATATCTAACTTGGTGCCAAACACTTGAGTTTACTGAATTTATTAATGAATGAACCTTTGTTGTTGTTTGGGTTTTTTTTGTGTATTGATAAATTAATGTTAAAGAGAAGAATAGGAATGGTGATAAAAAAATACATGTTTTTAAACCAGATTCTATCTCATCAAAAAAACCGTCGTTGTAGCAACCGATGCAGGTCGGTTTCAAAAGGGAGGGGCGGGGGGTGTAGCAACTCGGCCAAAATGTCCTGAGTTTGAAACCTGGTGTTCGACCGGGAAGGAAATTTTGGAGTTTTCAAGTCCGACCATAGTTTATCTTGAATGGCGACCGGGAATCTGGAAATGGAACTTCAGGAGTTTTCAAGCCCGACCATAGCTTTTCTAGGGTGGCAGCTGTGAGTATGTCAGGGAAATTGCTGCTGCCTAGCCCGAAAATCCGAGGTCCATCCTTGACAAGTTAGAATCGAGATGAGTTAGTGGAATCCCCGCGATCACATGGGTAAAATTCTTGGGAATTTAGTTCCTATTGAATTGGTGGGGGCGAGGGGGTGGGTCTATTAAGAAACCAACCATTGAAGAAGAAAACAATGGTGACCCAGGCCTTGTTGCTTCTTCAAAAGCCCCCGCCCGAACCTCTTCTAATATAATAGTCGATCCCCCAAAATGTAGCCCCACCACTGATTATAAATATACGTCACCATTGCACCCTAACAACTTTGTCCGTACCCTGACCACTTATGTGCCGAGAAAGTTCATCTCGATTTTCCGGCGTGGTTTCCCTTGTCAGTGATGAGAAGGAGGGTCTGACAAGGACAGCTGTCTAGTCGTTCGGATGGGACGAAAAACCGAGGTCCGGTGTACACATTGGCGTGCACGTAAAAGATCCCCTGGTAGTTGGAATTCGATATAAGAGTAGGCCGTAGCGCCGCTGCCCGGGCAAAATCTCCCTCATAGCACACTGTATGGCGTATGCCCGTCTACCATTAGCCCAGGTCAGGTGCAGAAGAATAGGACGTTAAACCCCATGTCATTTCATTTCTGACCACTTATTACACGCGTCTGGATATCGCCAGATATTTTCCTGCTCGGTATCTTCATGTCATCTTTTATCTTGGGCGGCATTTTTCTAAAAATAGCCTCGTTCATTCGATTTATAAACATCAACAACGTAGTTTGGTTTCTGGATCAACATTAGGGGATTTAAATTCGAAGAATAGGACGGATGATGGTGGAAATTGAAAATCCTATGAACTCACGTGCTGTAAGTCATGGATCTTCGACGTCATCTCCTATCTTCAAACCGTGTCTGACGAATTGGGTAGCGGGATGAAAGAAACCTTCGGAAAATGATGCAAACAATTTGACAAAAATTAGAAACCGGGTGATCTATGACCTGTCCATTAAACGTCGACGTCAATATTTAGTACCTTTTATGACGAATATGACCGATTAAAAAGTTTCCTGTGACAGGAAGATGGTTTGGTCAGAGATTTCGTTTGTGTCATCGCTCCTGCATTCAGTTCAAATTTTACATCTTATAAATATATGTCAAATAATCGTCGGATTACGGTAAAAACCCATGAAATAATTCAACTTGCTCATTCTCAATCAGATGTATTTTTAAAACGAAGTTCATTGAGAACAGGAATTCTTCTTCTGTCGCCATCATGATCTATTTTAGTTTTGTGGTTTGGAAATATGTAACTGGAAAGAAAGAGGGGGGTGGGCGAGAATTCAGTTGAAAATATACGTACATGTACTGCTTTAATACTATGCACAAGGGCTACGTTGGATGGGGGATGAGTAGGCACCGGGCCCCGAGTTTCCCCCCAAACCCTCCTCCTCTCATATACAAAAAAAAAAATCTATAACGGGTTTTAAAACTATTGGTAGATTGGTAGTGGAACATATTCCGTGGTTCAAATGAACTTCAAATCTACTCCGCCATGTTCTGCATGGCCCAAAATAAAAAGGATCCCCTCTGATACTGGAATTCTGTGCCCCCATGGGATGTTGTCCATCACACCCGTGTTTCAGCGACGTTCCCACAAATATTGTATTATCGAAAATGAATGGATGGATGGGGGATGAGTAGGCACCGGGCCCCGAGTTTCCCCCCAAATCCTCCTCCTCTCATATACAAAAAAAAATCTATAACGGGTTTTAAAACTATTGGTAGATTGGTAGTGGAACATATTCCGTGGTTCAAATGAACTTCAAATCTACTCCGCCATGTTCTGCATGGCCCAAAATAAAAAGGATCCCCTCTGATACTGGAATTCTGTGCCCCCATGGGATGTTGTCCATCACACCCGTGTTTCAGCGACGTTCCCACAAATATTGTATTATCGAAAATGAATGGATCATGTTCGATGATGTCTAATATCAACCTGAATATACTTTTATTTAAAATCAATTATTTTTTTTTGTCTTTGTTGGGGTGTTGGTTTACTCTTTAAGGTTTGTGTTGGTTGGGTGTCCAAGTGGTCCAACCCGTCCACTTTAGACCGTAAGGTTTGTCAATGACTCAAGTCGCATGGTTTCGATTCCCATCTTTTTTCTCATTGCTAATGACATTTACGCGTTAGTTCCAAAATGACCTAGTTTGTGTCGAGCGGACGTTAACACCCCCACCTACCCTCTCTCTCTAAGGTTTCGAACAATAGGACGTTCAACCACATTTCATTTCACGCCATTGTTTAGAGCCTGGTAGTTGATTGACCTACTGACTGAAATTTGGTGAGAATGCGGTATTTACGTTTATTTCTACTTTCTATTTCAACTATCGGCGGATGTACTGTCAATGACCTTAGTTTTCCTCCAAAACACACCCAGTGAGATGACAACCGGTATGAATCAGTTCCCATCATTCTTTCTCTATTGTTGATTTCAATATCATGATCACATGACAATCGCGAATAATCCGTTTATTATTGTTTATATAGAGAAATGGGGTTTAACGTCCACTTGACATAAACTAGGTCATTTCGAGACTAACATATGTCTCAATTTTATTTCAATCATTGGCTTGCGCGTAGCGGCCTTTGGCAGTGTGTGTGTGTGGGGGGGGGGGGGGGTCTGGAAGACCCGGAAAAAACACAAAAGGTTGGACAGACGACCCTACTCCTTGTCACACGTTATGGTGTCCACTCGACACAACTTAAGTCATTTCGGGAAGACCCGGAGAAAACCCAAGAGGTTGGACAGGATTCGAAACCACGCCAGTTGACTCAATGACAGACCTTATGATCTTCGGCGCACGCATCTAACCATTCGGCCACGACTAAGGCCCATTGCGTGTAAATAGGTTAGGGCATGGATAATAGTTAGAGCTACAATGTCGTCAATAATCACGTGCCCGAACCCTAATTTACATCTCTAGAAAAATGACGAAATATGCAATGTCATTCGGCCACCCAGTCCTCCTCATATTGTTTATAACCTAGTCATGATGTCCGGTTATAAACAATGACAATGACGGACATTACAAATTCACGTACGTCGCACAATCCGTTGTTTTATTAATAGACTGTCCCCACGTCTAATTGGAAATATTCACGGCTATTATTAACTTTTTGTGTTCTGTTTCGTCATTCTGATGTGATGACCACCACGTCCATGTTTACTGTTCCTAGACCTGTCAATCAAATTATGATTGACAGTTGATGGATGATGCAAAATACAGTCAAGGTTTTAAACTGAATGAACCACTATTGTTTTCATTTGAAACAACACAAACGTATACTGTAACAGAAATCGTTTGTATGATATAATATATTTAAAAATGGGGTTTTACGTCCTACTTTTCGGTAATGAAAAGTGGAAATATCATGTTTTTATCCATTGCTGATAAAAATATAGAAATATTAAAATATTTGTGGTTTTGTAAACAAGTCAATGATATTATTGTAACTATATGATTGTTTGTTTAATGTAGACACGCAATTTAAACCTTGTCATGTTTTTTTTTATTCATTAATAAAGTTCTTTCTTCACGAGACTGTCTCGTCTATTTCATATATATGATGGCCATTTTGATTATAGTTAATGCCATGTTCTCCTATTGAAAGAATAAAAACTGAATAGAAATTCAATCCAAAGATTTCAATAATCTAATCTAAGTGATGTGACATCTAATCTGTTTATTTACAGCCTTTAAATGACAACTCAAATATTTCATAAACCGTCCATTGAAGGCATCGTCGCCATTTTGTCCAGAAATCATGACTGCTCAGATAATTTATATAGTTGATCTCCCATTAAAAATCACGTTTATCTTTGATTTTATATTTAAACTTTGAAAATAAAACAAAACATTTAACCAGTCATGTTTGTTTGTTCGTCTGCTTCTTTCTTTGTTTTACTAAAAGAAATGGCGACGTTCGTTTTAATTCTCCTATTTAAAACTCCCGTTCGCCTCGCGCCATCTTGAAAACAACAGACGTTACGGTCTAGTGAATTTTACAAACAAGTATTTAATCTTTTGATGAATTCAGATAAAAAAGGTGACGAAGTTTTTGTTTTTCTCGATTTGTGTAGAAAAGTGTGAATGTATTTTAATCCCGATTAGAATCATTGAATGTATAAAAGTGTTATTTTAACACCGAGAGTTTGTAAGTCTATCGTCTGTCGTGTTACAACATTTTGTTTTACGGCGTTTTTAACACGTCTGCATAGTAATTATAAGTTTTTAAAGGCGGGAATCTTAACACGTCTGCATGATAATAATACGTTTTAATGGCGGGAATCGTAACGCGTCTGAATGTTTTAAATGCGGGAAAGAAAGAAATCGACCCCATCTATTACAGAGTTTAAGAAAACAAATTACAATGGACCTTGAATGATGAAGAGAGAGATAAAAAAAATTGCCTTGGTACGAAAAAATGTTTTTAATAAAAAAAAAACCCAACTCAAAATATTGTCCTATCTGTTCATTTTTAATAACAGACCTTGTGAATGAACCTAGGAATTCGCCAACAATGTTCCCATTTTAGCCCCGCTGCAGTTCCAAGGCCCCGGCCCCTGTCCCTGGTCGCCATCTGATGTTTTTTTTCTATCCAGTACACAATAGGATATAATATTGTGAAACTTGAATCTATAAAGGGAACATAATGAAGTAACATATTGTGTACTACGATTTATTCCACTGCGACGTTTCAACACTATTTCACAAACCATTACCAAGAAGAAGAAAAGCTTTATTGCATACACAAATCTTACAAAATAAAATGAATATAAGTCTAAGTAAGTATGTTTGAATTCCATTTGGTATCTAGAAAGATTGACCCTAACAAGTAGGCCTACGATTGTACCGTATGAACCAGGAACCGAACATGACATGAATATAAAATGAATATAAGTCTAAGTAAGTATGTTTGAATTCCATTTGGTATCTAGAAAGATTTAACCTAACAAGTAGGCCTACGATTGTACCGTATGAACTAGGAACCGAACATGACGTCATCATAATATTATCAATAATCGAAATGATGTGTAATCGATGTATAATTGTATGTTTACCCATTTACCATATTATTTCTAACAATTCATTGAGAGTAACCATCACTTCCTTTCTAATTGATACCAGTGAATACTTTATGATTCTAATTTTAAACAACGTATTTATATTTATGTAAATGATTTCTTAAGTGAGATGAATATACGGCTTGTTTCCAGATCCCATAATCATATGGTGCAATTTTATTTCAATAATTCGCTTCCGCGTAGGGGTCTTTAGCAGTGGGAGGACCTGGAGAAAACCCACCAGGTTGAAGAAGCGACCTACTCCTTGTCACGTACAAGCGGGGAATCGAAGCCACACCACTGGATTTAACGACAGACTTTGTCACCCAAATCACAATCACAAATCAATAACAATTCATTGAGAGTAACCATCACTTCCTTTCTAATTGATACCAGTGAATACTTTATGATTCTAATTTTAAACAACGTATTTATATTTATGTAAATGATTTCTTAAGTGAGATGAATATACGGCTTGTTTCCAGATCCCATAATCATATGGTGCAATTTTATTTCAATAATTCGCTTCCGCGTAGGGGTCTTTAGCAGTGGGAGGACCTGGAGAAAACCCACCAGGTTGAAGAAGCGACCTACTCCTTGTCACGTACAAGCGGGGAATCGAAGCCACACCACTGGATTTAACGACAGACTTTGTCACCCAAATCACACACGCGAGATTACATAAAAGAAGGATTTCAAAGTGTATTGAGATAGTCTCTTGTTCAAAATTATAAAAAGTCACAGGGAATGAAGCCCCATTAAATTCAAATGAATTCTTTAATTGCAGGTATTAAGCATGGTCTCTATTTTGAAATGACGTATAATACAAAGCACAAAAGGCGGGAAAACGAACACGATCTGGTAAAATTATGACGCATTGCACGTGCATGGTTAAACGATCATGTCAGTGTCAATCTTTTTACACAGTGAAAGTTATATGACGTCAGTGGTAATATGACGTAACGGAATGTTTAGATGATGATGGAGAAAACGATGATGATAAAAACATAGAAATATTTATATATTTCTATGGATAAAAAGATAAGTCATCACGTGATGTTACTATGACGCGGATTTTCGAGGATTGGTTTTTACCAGTTCTTGGATGGGAGATGCCACTTTATTGAGCAAAATGACAACGTCCTTCTAAACGCAGTGTGAGGCCGTGAACTCAAATCATCATAACATTTTGCACCCATTTTTTTTTTAATTTACCGCTTCAATTTTAGGTCATGTTGACTGACAGTTTCATATTCAATTCGCAGTGCAATATCCATGTGCCTGGTTTGATGACGGCAATTAAAAACAAAGCATATTTGAATTTAAAACATGCTATTGTGTATATTATCATTGTTTAGTCTACATATGTCCTCCCATCATCACTCATCGGGCGATGTGACAAAATATTTTTATTACCATCCTATGCAATCGTTCTAATTGCACAATAAAAATCTGCATTTTACACGTTTACCCGAAATAATGTATGGTGGGTGTTTGACTTTTATAATAGTCCTGGAAATTACCTAGTTTGGGTCAAGTGGTCGTTAAACTCCCCGTCTCTCTGTCCCTCTCTCTCATTAAGGATATTTGACATTATAAACAAACAATTCCCACGTGACGTCATGATGATGATGACGATAAGAGCACGCGATGAGTAATGGCGATTTAAAGGCTGATAAAGTTGACGTCATACATCATGTCATGCATGATTCCAGGAACCTTGTAATTAAAAATGACATGTCATGATGCACTTTATTAATATTTTGAACTGAATAGAACTCGAGACCCCATAATATTAGTTTTCTTGACGTAGACAATATTTCAAAAAATGTTCTTTCGGTTTTAATTCCCAAGCTCTGTAGCTCTACACAGCCTTTCGCAGCCTTTCGAATGAACGGTCGTAAATATTCCGCTAATAACTGTACCATAAAAATTCCCTATTCCTGCAATCTGACTACTTGCTGACATTCAAATCAGATTACCAGTTCTGCCAAAGAGCACGTGCATTGCATCATAATACAAGCATGTCAGTGTCAGTCTTTTCTCGTCATGACGACAGAAATATGACGTCATCTGAGAGGGCTCTAACAAGTACATCATTCTTTGCCGCCAAAATTAAGCGTCATTCCTTGAAGAAGGAAACATATGAGAGATGTTGTAACTTTCCTCACTTCCCAGGTGTCCGATTTTTGTATGATGTATCTATTCGTAATAATAAACAAAACATTCGCTTTTTTCTAAAATAAATAATGTATTAAGTTTCTTCAAGAACAATTGTTGTTTCTTAATTAGATAGTATTAGCTTGTCTGGGATATTCCATGACGCTGTTCTATTTCGTCATAAATTATAAATCAAGGTGAAGACAAATACAGATGTTACGTTTTAACAAAACAACGACCGTCATGCTACGATGGGTCGTTCCTTAATTTAACAAGCATTAATGGTAATACTCATAATTTATGCATGAACAAAAGCCGCGTTCTGTTTTTTGATAAACTGCTCGTCTATTGTCCATCAACGCTCACAACAGACGCTTAATCAATCACCGTTCAAAAATTAATCATAAATATTCATTCGCGAAAAATACAAAACAAGTATTGTGAGAGCGGATTGCGATACACAAAATGTCGGCACGAACATCAAACCAGATATTAGTATCTTTTAACGGCTGTAATATAACTGTATAAAAATGTGCAAATTATGTTATCAATAGTCATAAAGCCACCTTTAAGTAGCGGTAGTTTCATCAAAGTTTTGTTTCGTTTCGCTTTGTTCGTTATAATATTTGGTTTTTAACTTCATTTCGTTCTATGGAGCGGAAAGACTTTTAATCTACCGCCGGGATTTATTACGGATAGAACAGTTTGTAATTATGATTAATGAAATATTAATTAACAATTCCAACCTTTATTAAAGATGTTTGTGGGTAATAATCACATATTTGGTAACTATTAGCACCATCTTGGCGGGTAGTTGCACGTGTTTTGAAGTCCACGAGATGAAAGGAATGTGAGGACTATTACCCGCTAAGTGGTAGTTGGCGATCTTGTGAGGAACCATATTGTTTTGTAAATTATTTACTACTGAAAATAACCACCACACCCTTTCTTTCATGGCCAATATCAAATATCAGAAACTTTTATAATATTTGGGGGTTTTATATTTCATAGAAAAATAACTTGAAAGGCAGATATTGATCAATTCCATATTTGATTTGAGGCTTGAACCGACGGGGGAGGGACCAGGGGTCAAAGTTCAGATGGAGACACCAATAATTTAAAGATGTTCAATAAAGCACGATTTTTAAAATTCCTGTGACACCTTGTGCCAGGGGTGGGGGCGGTGATGGAATTTGCAGAATATAAACCAATCTTATTTTTATTATTAAAAGACGTAAAAAAAAATTACCTATCCTTCAAATTACTGTAATTTTATTTTTTGTATTTTTTGACAAATCAGTGTAAATTATTAACCACAATGTCTTTATGAGAGAACGTGACAAATAGAATGCGTATACGATGTAGAAAGCGCGTTAAAAATGTTCCCGCCAGAGGCAACATCCGCGAATATCATTATTATTGGATCTACGCCTCTTTTCTTGGAAGTCAATCTTGTGACCCGCATAATAACTAATTTCATAAACGCGGACATCTTTTCTTGGAATTACACTCCGGTGACCCACATAATAAATTGTACATCGTTCAAATTTATACCTAATTTCATTGATGCGGACTAAAAATGTTCACTGAGTAAAACTCCACTAACACAATGAAAAGTATAAGATATTCTAAAATATAGTAAAATAAAGCAACGTTTTCCATAAAAAATCTAAAAATCCATTTGAAAATTAAGATATCCTATTTAAAAAGTCACTCGCAAATTATGAAGCATTAAAAATGATTATAGCACTGTGAAACTGAACAAATAAACAGAGCAAAATTTACACACAGCAGCCACACAGGCGCACTAATAAACATTATATCGGGATATAATGAAGATAGGCATACGTCATACAGTGTAATGGAGGGCATAAAATAAATAAATGGGTGGCTTGTAAAACAAAAGTTAACAGGTTATTTTCAATTTTTTTTTAAAAAAAAAACAACCTAATTTTAATTTCATTCTTTGTACAGAACAACTTCATTATAATTTGAATTTCATTCTTTGAACAGATGCCTCGAATGAAATGGATGCCACTGGACCATCGCGCTCGCTGTCCCCTCCCTGATAGGACACTATGGGTTAACCCAATTACTGCGATGACAAATCAAATTATTATATCGCCAACAAGGAATATCAATCACCTTATAATCGGTGAAATCTATAAATAGATCGATAGTTTCACATTGTTATTAAACATAAGACGGATGAAAAATGAAACTAGTAATTGAACATCGTCTGTTATCAACCAACTGCGACTTAAACTTTGAACTCAATGACCTCCTAACGGTAAACAGTTTATAAACCCCGATTGAATACATTGAACGATATATTTTATACAATGTTCAACACTTCCGGCAACAAAGTTGACGCCGGAGTTAAAGGGACAATAATTCGTAAAAGAACGAAATCAAAGATTTTTCATGACGAACAAATAAAAGACTTTCATTTGTACAAACGTTGGTTTGTCTGCCATTGTGAAAACAGACGTTTAAAATCAGCTAGTAAGTCAGACGAAGTTTTAGCAAGAAATTACACAGATGAAAATAACTTTAACTATTACAAGAATTTGATAGGAGAAATCAATAAGAGAAATTTAAGGCTTTTACTAATACGAACTCTTAAATATTAACAAAGCAAAGAAAGGGCACACACCCTTTGGTCCGGGTGCCAGCTAAAACTTGATTATATTCTTCCTATAATCTTATTATATATGTACTTTAATACCCTATACATCTTGTTTTGGGGAAGCTGATTTATTTTATCCTTTCGTTTTTTTCGGTAATCTGTGAATAAAATATTGTTTACCCCCCCCCCCCTTAAAAACAAAACAAAACAAAGTAGATATTGCAGATTATTATTGTCTTGATACCACTGTATTCCAACTATATTTTTATATATTAAATATTTATTTAATATAAATGATAAGACATAATTTTGGACACTTGAAAACAAACCGGAGCTTGTCCAAATACGATCTCCTATTATGAGTTCGGTCTATTGGACACACATTTTCCCAAAGTGAGCCTTCTCCGGGATTATAGTCAGTCTGGATAAGTGGTATTCCCAATTACAGCCCAAAACAGGGTCTTTGGTATTTTTGTTCACTAGTATATCCCCCTAAAAAGAAGGTTTTCGATTTCTAATTCACAGTGCCCCACCCCACCCACCCCGTCAAAAACGATCTTTGTTATTATTTGTAAGAAAATAGTTTTTGTAATGTATTAATTACGTCATTAACACGTTAAAAACTTGTTTTGTGTATTTTAAAATTGAAGTCATTAAGTCAGGTAACTTTGTTCGAATTGTACACAACACTTAACCAAACACGTAAATACATGTCGGCCATTAGACAAAATAGGTGTTAGACGAAACGAAAACAATGTAAAATGGCGCGAATCTTTAAAAACTAAATGGCCTTTTCCTGTCAGACTCGTGTCGCAACAACCAACAACAAAATGGTTTATTTATGACACGAGTTTACAGTAAAGACAAACAAAAATTGAATCTTAAATACATCAAAGATTGCATAAAACAATGGGCGACCACAATCCGCCATTAATGTCATCCGTTTACTGAAGACAAAGAATTACAATTCCAGACAAAAGTCTTGAGATAAGGTTTTTACCTTCTTAACCCAATAAATATTTACACAATATTGAATAACAGGATCTGAAAATGATTCTGAATTTATATAAATTAAAATCCTGAGGGAAATTATTTACAAAAATATTGTTTAAAATCATAATCAATCATAGCCTTGCCCTAACGGTAGAAATCACAAAGAAAAAATATATGCTCCCATTGTCATCAGAGAGAGAGAGAGAGAGAGAGAGAGAGAGAGAGATGGGGTTAACGTCATTTCGGGACTAACATATTTTATTTCAATAATTGTACGTAGAGTTCTTTAGCAGTGGGAGGAACCGGAGGGCCCGGAGGTTGGACAGGCGACCCGTCTCCATAGTCCGATTGAAGCAGAACAGTAGGACGTTAAACCATATTTCATTCCATTTTATGTGTTGTCAAATCCGCTTCAACTTTTGTAAAATACCGTATATATCGTTTAAACCAAAATCAAACGAAATTCTCGGATAATTTCGGGAAAAACTCAAAAAATAGTTGAGGGAAAATCATAAAGACATTTTTTTTTTTTTGTTTCGGTTTTTACTCAATTTTATTAATGAGCCGAGAGTAATATATATCACGCGGGGTGGTTATACAGTAATATACATCACGAGAGTGGTTATACAGCAATATATCATGAGTAATAGTTTTCTTATATAAACCTCCCACACTGTTGTCACCATAACAAGTAAAAACCATTAACGTATCAATTAATTTATCCATCAAGTTTATCAGGATATTGATAGAATCATATTTTAGTGTCAATCTTAATAATAATGTATTTATTTCCATTTTGCCTTTGTTTTAGTTACACCACCATCCATTTATTGCATGATATTTAGTACTACTCCATGACAAATCTCATTTACGTGGAGCTGAGTGATTTTAGAAATTGAGTTTTGGGTTTCATATTGATAAAATTACACTTTTAGTGTCAGAAAATCTTTTACTTCCACCTTTGTTCTCGGTTTTTCGGATTGTACGAATTGTCCCCTCTCCAACCGCTCTGGAACTCCCTGATTAACAACCCCACTCTCCCTCTCCTTCAACAATATCAGCACATCTGAAAAACAAACTGGCTTTTAGTTTAGTTTTAATATTATTAATAATAATATATATTAATAATATTCACATCATCATCAAAACTGCCCAAAAGATTGACCCTAGTGTCGAGTGGACGCTAAACCCCATTTCGCTCTTTCTCTCTCGGTTATGCTTTCGTAAATTATTTCTTTGGTCTTTCTGAATCTCTGAGAAGATATGCCTCAACCTCTACGAATTCACGCAACTTACACAGCTCTCGACACTTGGATATCCGCGAACAAGAGTGGCGGGGATGAATTCATATACGCTCCGGCTTGTTTTTAGATTCCCGATTTATATATACAGTATATATCTTTCTAAAATTTAAATACTTAGTAATTGAACAATTAGTGTTAGATAGAATGAGTGATGGTGTGGTTCCGGACAAATTTCTCCCCCATATAGCACTCTACAAGTGACGTTGAAATCACGTATATGTCGGCCCAAAGTGAATCAAAGTATTCTGTCCACGAAATGTAAAATAAATGTCATTTGTTTGATTGCCTTTTTTTTTGTTTTGGCTTCATTATTTTACAGAATATGAAAAAATAATTTGTATGGCGGAACAATCAGTGGTTTTATTCAAAAAGCACGACGTTTCGACAAGTATATTCTTAAGGCCCAATATTTTTATTTTTATTTTTTTCGACAAGTTGCATAATGGCTTCGACATGGTAGATATATATATACATATATACAAAATGTTGTTTTAGTATAAAAATAGGCCTTGAAGGCTTTTCATTTAAATCTATATTTTAGTCAAACGTTATTTTCACAGTGTAAAGTGACTTCATAAGGGTGCGTAGACATAAGTCATTTACACAATGTTGTGGTAGTACGAAATTAGGCCTTGAAGGCTTTCAATTTAATTCTCTATTTTAGTTAAACGATATTTTCATAACGTAAAAGTAAATGGTTTCGGAAGTGTGTGGACATAAGACAATTCTTACTCTTAATCATGAACAAACAATGGCTACAACTACACACTTACTATCTACTATACACACGGCGGTGGACATCAAAGGGGCGGTAACAAGCAGTGATCAAGGGTCTTGCAATAAAACAATAGGACGGGGATAATTGGTGTGAATTATCTAATACCTACAGTTTTAAAACCCTGTACAAACCGTGTTTATTCCCGTGTGGGAACTAGCGGTCGACTACAAATAATAATGAATGTTTATTCACGATCTAACAGGGGATATGGATATTACGTATTTACGGCCCGGGCTATTCAAACTAACAACCATTATCTACATGTTAAGTGTGTGTATTATAAATCCCCCTCGTCTATATTCTAGTTATAGATAAGTAAAAAGCTTTACCCCGATCCCTAAGGACAAGCAATAACAGTCTTAGCACGGACATTAAGGAACCGGGTTTACCATTCAATATAAAGGAATTAATTGTAGCTTTATGTTGAGCTTGTTATATAAGTAAAGATTACTAATCATATTTCATATTAATAAGTAATAAACAATCCTTTAATACATTGAGCCGATTAATCATATTTCTAAAACAAAAATCATCCTTATCTTTTAGGAACTTAATGGCAAGAGGCCATGTTGTAACGCGTTGCCTACAGATGAACGCGTATCTTATCTACCAAGGTATTAGCCTAATCTATAATCGCAACGTCAGAAAATAACTATATTCGATAATCAAACATATCCTTAATTCCATATCATATCAACAACATGTAGATCAGCGTTAATCATAAAATACCCCTGCCACGGTTCACAAATCAAATCAAATTATCCGACATGCTATTTCTTGTTTTTTTGCATTAAATCTTTTCGAAAATATATTTTCTTAAAGTCTTAAAGGGTTAATATTCCTTACGTTCTTTCACACAAAAGTCCCGAAAAAGATATTTTCTTTAAATCTTAATTTTAGAGTCAGACGGTCTGATATATTCGTGTTTTCTGCCCCTAAACCCCTTTTTCATTAATCCATTTGGGAGAGAATGTTAATCCGCGAACCGCCCCATCTCTTTCATATAAAGTCATATTTTCATTCATTCATTTTTAAAGACATACTTTTATTTATTCATTTTAATGTCATATTTTCATCTTAAATCATATTTTTCTTCATTTATGTAAACTCATATTTTAATTCATTTAAACAGTTTCTTAAACCTTTCATTTAATATACAGAATGGCTATAACAGAATTTCAAATCGCTTCTAATATAACAACAAAATGTCAAATTGTTTGAAAATTGTCTATTTAACGTCCTCGTCTGTCGGGATGATATCGAAGGCAAGCAGTTATAATTTGAGAGATTACAATATAATTTTATTAATAAAACGCTATAGTAACTATATATTATATCTTTGTGTACGTAATATATAACTGTCCAGCTTGTAGGTTTTCTTCAGGTCCTCCGGTATCCTCACACTGCTATTATTGTGTAGTATTGTTTCAAGAAGAATTTTTATGGCATAAATAGCCTTATTTGGCACAGACATAATAAACTGTGACTGTGTCATGAAACTAAAAAATAAACATCTATATCGCTTGTGTGTGTGGAATAGCTTTACAATGTATTTAACGTCCGCTTACACCGGAGTATATCGCGTTTCATAGATCCTTTTATCTTGGAATTTTATTTTCAGTACAAATTGTTTCGATTAATTTGAGTTTTTATTGTGATTTACGTTAGCTGTCAAACAGATAATAATAATTATATGAAATCAACCACTTAAACTAGTAGAAAGTGAAATCTATCAAAATTGAGTTTTTAGTGCAATATCTCGGAGTTTTTAAACTTGATGATAGGCACGTGCTACTTAATTTTACCTATATACAACAGAAGCCATTTATAACAAATTCATCGTTAATAAATTCATTTGGGTGGTTTTCATACCAATAAATTATCAAAGAAAGACGCGAGCTTTGTTTTTATTGTAAAACCCCCTAAATAAAGAGAGGTGTTTGTAGGGGGAGCGAGGGGTATAGGGGTGTGGAAGTCTTACAATGGGTGTTTATACACGCCATACAAAGGGCTTAACTCCCTATTTTTAACGGTTTCACCAAGCTCCCATGTATCGATAATATATTATTGTAAGGTCTTATAGAAGCCACAAATTGCTTATTAAAAGCAGAAGCCATTATCAGGTTGAGCCATTAAGCCATCTATGAATTGTCCTTAACACAAATAAACACGTTTTTACACTAAAAAGGATTTCTTAATTAATGATTTAGAAACTGCATTAATATTTTAATTGTTACAAGCAGAATGAATAAAGTTACATAGATTTTAAAACTATATTTTCGTTCTCTGATTAGCCACTGTTTGATTTCGTCCTGTCGAATGGTCAATGTGTTGTTTAATCGAAGCGTTGGGATTTATCAACGCGGAGTTATTTCCCTTTACCCATGTCCGTAAACAAGGTCCATCAGATAACTATTTCCGATGGACTGCTTTAATGGCCACTAAATAATGAGATTGCGTCATTCAAACGGAAATACGTAAACGGAGATACCGTATCTGATCAGATATTGGAAATATGTTCTCGAAATTCAGCAATGGCTTACACTCGAGAAATGGGTAAATTCATGTGAAATCCGTCATGGTTTTTACGCTTTCAAATCCATTCCTAAAAACAATGTCAATTTTATTTTTAATTTACAGAATTCACATTACAATTTCTGTTTTAAGAACAAAACGTGCACTAACACAATATCCGACATCCAAAATTATCAAAATCATCACGGTATCCCGAATGCCAGAACCCGGCTGAATAATGAGAAATGTCGAGATAACTGTGCACCGACTGTAAACAAACTACATTAAACAAAAACCGCGGTACGACGACCTGTTTTACTACAATTAAACTTCGTCTTGTTCTTGTCTTGGTCCTACTATCTGCGTCCACTTACTCGCCATCCATGCTAGTGATTTACACTGTGTAGTAAAAGTCACAGAAATACAAACTTCGGTCTCCTTCAAACACCGTCTTCAATTACATCTGTTTCTCGTCATAGAGTTATCGGTCGCTAGCTCGTGAGAGAGAGAATCTACATTGATAGTGAGAAAGCAGCCGTTCTGGGTTTGTTTTGTCTTATATTCCAATTTGTGACCTTTCCCATGCCCTCGCTATGTCAAATCCACTACCGGGGGGCAATGTGACCCTATAAGTAATATCTTCTTTTTTTTAAAGTATATTTTTAAGGAAATATAAACTTATTATAAAATGAAAGAAACATATGTAACATTTATGTACAAGAAAAAAACAAGTAGATGTGGACTCCATGATAGAACCATGTAAGCGGTTTGCGTAATAAACCGTTCTTTTCTTGACAAATCGACAAATTTCTTAATTTAATTTTCTTAATTCTTTGGAGAATTGCTTCTGCCCCGGGTTGATGAAATGTGACGTAACAAAATCTGAATTTCTGTTGTCTTTCTTATGAAGAACGTCTGACAGTTTTATGATTGTTTACATTTAGGAACGGTCAAGAGCGCATGTCACGCTGGTTTTAAAATAAAAGAAAGGTTTTATTCTGTTAGTTGATACGTCCATTGAGATGTGACCGTTGTGGTTTACACTGATAGAGAGAAGAAAAAAAATACCCTGACACTTTCCGCACCCCCTATAACAACTTGAAAACTGTGCTTCCATTGGATGCTATTATCAAGTCTTTATAAAAGATCTCGCATCACGTAGCCAAAGCCCATTCACACATTTCAATAGATTTCCGGCCCCCTCAGGTGCTCGAACACGGCTTGTGTTGTACATCATAAACGACCGGTAGCCATTTATGACATCGCGTTGCACATAGGCATTTTTAAGCAATAATCGAGACACGCTAATGTGCGCTATATCCTAGCCAGTGCATGATTTGTACGGACAGTTATTCATATGTAAAATTTCGTAGACCACTTCAATTTGGTACAATATAAAAATTTTAATATGAACACGATTATGTTCATATAATGCAGAAGTACGTTTTATATACCCCCCAACCCCAACACACACACATATTAAGGGGTAGGGACTGACTGTTTAAAAAAAACCCAGCATACTTGCACTATCGATACATTCGTTTAAAAAACATACAGCAAAGACTTAATAAAACTTATATCAAATCGATGAAATATAACTGTACTTATTCACTTATGATATATTGAATATACTACATATTATTTACTATTAATGGCGGGAAAATAAATAAACATGACATATTTATATAACAATTCATTATTTACTACATCAATGAAATATGGCGTAATAATATCATGACGTAATTATAACCTGCAAAACAGTTTTGAAAAAAAAACAAAACGCACTCTCATTTTTTTTTTGCCTGTCGTAAAAAGCGCTGAAGAAATGATATTGGATATAGACCAATTACATACTGCTCAATACAGCATTGACAGGACAAACTATCAAGAAAATATCAGTGGTATTTGTCAAATAAAGATACCTTTTTTACAGTTAGGTGCTAAAATATTCAACCCCGAAAGTGGCTCGGTATAACATTTGAGTTTTCTTACACAAAACGAATAATACAATTCGTTCGTCGGGCTTAGCGCCCACATCCATCGGGGATAATATTGCGCGCAAAATAATACAATTTGAATGAATGAATGAATGAATGAATGAATGAATGAATGAATGAATGAATGAATGAATGAATGAATGAATGAATGAATGAATGAATGAATGAATGAATGAATGAATGAATGAATGAATGAATGAATGAATGAATGAATGAATGAATGAATAGGGTTTAACGTCCTACTTTCCTGCTCCAATCAGGATAATAATGATGATGGAAATACATTGTCTGCTGTGAGGGACATTTTGCTCGGAGAGTAATTCAATTCCAACGGCCAAGGGTTCTTTTACGTGCACGTCAATGTGTATACCGGGACTCGGGTTTTCGTCCCATCCGACCGACTAGGCTGCTGTCCTTGCCAGGCCTTAATTTTAAATGAGTATGTATAATATAACATAATGAAGGAATCTTGTTCCTGTTACGTGTCAACAACTCGTTGAACCCCATCTTTCCCCTATTCAACTAATCCTCCCAATTACCAAACCCTTTCACTACAAATTATTTGTTTGTCACAGTATGTCGTGTCAGTGGAGAAAAGAATAGATAATTCACATGTACGGGGAGGTAGGGGGTCGGGGGGATAACAAGCCAGGGCTTAACATCGCGGGGAGGTCAGTGCATGTTTCCCCAATCTTCGCCTATACACCAGTGAGAGAGCCTTGATTAGCCCCCTTTGTTTACTTAATTACGTCAGATAGATGCACGTGAGATATTTCCATTCATTAATCTCTTCGTATCCTTCAACTAATTTCTACAAGTTCTGTTTAAATTATCGAAATCCATTCACGGACTATCATTTCTAATTTCACATGGAATTCTTTTGGCAGAAGGCATTTAACACAATTCTCCTAACATTTGTGACATATTCCATCAATAAACTTTGATAGATCGATATATTATCGATTGATTGGGTTTTTTCTTGTGTATTATTCTTGATCGATTGATTTTAAAGTAAGTGAATATCGATTCGTGTGTTTTTTTCACTCTTGTCAATGTTAAAGTATATATTCCCTCAAATACTATGTGTAAAACGCACCAGTAAGAAACGCGAGTGGGGGTTTAGTCGGAGAGTTCGTAGATACCAAGACTGAATCGCCACTGCCTTGGCAAAATAAATGAATGAAGTTCAGTGAGCGATGCCTTTCGGTCTTTTGGATTCATAGTGTAGATGAATGAATGAATGAATGAATGTGCCGTAAGCGATGCTTGTTGAGATCTATAGTTAAGACTATATGATGTTTATGACAGTGTTAACAGCCCGATGACATTGATATATACCAGTACTTTTGACTGACAGATTCACTTGACCAATGTCTGTTTCATACATATCTAGATTCAATTAATCAAATCTCCTTGTGGGTCTTAATTAACAATGTGTTAATTATAAATGTAAATATACCCCGTTTAGTTCCGAGCGCTGACACGAATTTGGCATCTTATTTCGAACAGGGAGACACTTTACTGACCTATAAATAACTCCTACAACATTCGTGACAAAGCTATAAACAAAAGCCAAATATGAAATAAGTGGACTGTTTTTTTCTCCGTACAAACAAATAAATAAGAATTGATATGAATTTTTTTATTCATGTATCTCAAGAAACTTGCAAGTTTTTTTTTCCATGTGACCTTTCTCGTTCTAAATCTATTCAAATTTAAAAATCAGCCGACCGCCTCTTTGAGTGTATATTACATCTATAGTGCATGAATGAACTGTTGGTTATGTAGCCGGGAAATATAAGGCCATAACCCCTATAATGTTTATTTGTAACTTATTGCATGTCAATAGGGAATAAATAGCCATTGGGTATACTATAAGTTTATAAATAAAGTATATCTTTAAAGATCAATCATAACCAAACTAGGAACAGATATTTATATATAAGTAATGAACATTAAGTTTGACCGTAGGATTAGGTCAGCTATCGATCTATTCACGAGTTCATATCAAGGTAATTGGGTAACGAGGCAAGTTAGGAATATGTTTATCATAGGCCTGCAGTAATGATGGAGTGAGTTACTCGGGTTAAAAAGGTTAACTCGAGTCAATAAATGAATAATAAATACATATACTTGTCAATAATAGTGGTCGTAAATAGATGTAAATAATACATTTATATATTAAAACACGTTCATCTGATTTATTCACAAATTGACTCAGAGATTTATGTTCTAGTTCACGACATCAATTTATCTCGGGACAGCTTTCACCTCGAATATTGAATAACTAAACAAATCCATGATGATTTTCCATGTCAAAATCATTCTGTACGATTTATTCAGAATATCAATGAATCAGCTACATTCACTAAAAGCATAACGATTATGAAACTCGAATATTCAAAGACCCCCCCCCCCCCTCCTTTTTGTTATCTTTTATAGAAATGTATTTTGAGACTTCGACATTATGAATTTAATATCATTATTCAGTCTATAACGTAGATGAGTTTTAATTCATGGGGTTTTTTTTTTACGTATAAGTAAAAGCAAAACGCTTATGTGACACAAAACATTCAACCCCGTTTGTTTGTAGAATGAATGTTATTCTATTTTGACCTATTACGTAGATGAATTCTAATTCTTGTTTTTATATTAGTAGGTGGTCATGTCATCATTATTCACCAATGTAGGCCTAATCTTATTTTTCTAGTCTCGTCATTCTAGGTTATCTCGAGTCCATGAATTGCATAATAAGATAATAATATGATAAAAAAAAATGTACGCCTATTTATTTTTTCTATTCAGCTATTAATCTTTTATGAATGATCGGCGAGGTATATTTAGGGTTTATTATGGAGGATTTGTTAAAAATAAAGATGTTCTGTGTGTCTGTTGTGTCGTGGTTTCGTGTAATTGTAACATGTGTCTAACGATAGAAACTTGTTTACGTCCATATTATCTCTCTCTCTCTCACTTCGCGCGCTTTAACCAGAAAACGCGGGAAAAAACACGTGAGTCACTCGGTATACACACCGCTCACTGTGTACAGTGAAGTGTCTACCTATTATGAGCCACACCGGGTACAATTTCATTATTATACAACATTGCATTTAATAAAGCTATCAAAAATAGCACCATTAAATACGAAGGTTTGAACTTCTATTGTTAGCGATTTATGTCCGCTTTTAAATACAGGGTGATTGCATATATTGTACTTTGTAATGTCAATGTTTTCTGCTGGCCTACGCAATCCGAATGAGACACCGTAGTCGAAAACGATGTCCAGCAACAGGGCAAAAAAGGGTTGAAGAGCAGAAGAAAGAACAAAATAACAGAAATTTTAAAAATTGGGGTTACGGAGAGATTTCGTTGTCAATTTTTGTTTCCAATTTAAGTTCTTTTTGTGTTTATTGCATTATTCTTTAGCAAAAGAATAAAAATTGGGGATTATTTTAAGACACGCCTTCTCGGAGAATTCTCTGCCAAGACAAATCTAATTTGTACGTCCAATCAGAATATCGTCTTCACGGTTTGATTAACGCATGGTGTTTAGTGTATTGGAACGTACGGCCTATACCTAAAATTCCTATACGGTAGGATAATACACCGAACAAGTGCGCTTCGAGAAGCCTTTGTTGTTTTTATTACCACAGCCAATCAGAATCGAGGGCGGGGCTTAATCAGTACAACGGTACTCCGAGTGGTTTAGCTGGCTGTCAACTCTATTGAGGTGTTAGCTCCTCCTACTTTTGGTGAAATCACATATTAGCCCACGCCGACAGCATTTCGATAGTACAGTTTGTGACTTCTTCAGGATAACATTAGGAGTGCAATTACAACAGAAAGATTTTCAAAATGTCTACTACACTTGTGTCTCAGTATTCTCAGTTATATGATTTCGATATTACAAATGTCCAGGTATGTAAAAGTTTCATGTTTTAACTGTTAAATTTGTTTCTTAAAACGAACGACATTTTGAATGTGGCTCTATTCAAAATTTGAATGTTTAGTACGATGTGGCTTAATTGTCGAATTACTGGTCGGTCTTTAATACAACAGTATTATTTCTCTCTCTTATTTGTGGCTTTTACAAGACTCGCTGTGATTTAAGATGATTTGAATTGAAAATTTAGATATTTGTTTGGAATAACAGACTTTGAGACTTGTTATTTATGAATGCTTATTTTTTCTATTTTCAGAATCGACTAAACAAGAACACAGAACATTTAGCAGTCGGTGCCCCTGTAAATAACTTTTCACAGAACAGAAATCTTCCTATGGGTACTTTTGGAAACGGCAGTGCCTTTGTACCGGTGACATCAAACTCAGGCTATTCCTCCAATATAGTCCCTCCTTCACTAAACATCATGTCCTCGACAGAAAGCCATCTCAACACACAAGTTCACCGAAAATTGGAACATAGCTGGAGTGAACCCTGTGACAAATCTATGAGGAATACTGCTGTTGCTGCTAACACCAGTGCTACCGTGAATTCAACCCGATACAAGACAGAACTCTGCCGACCTTTCGAAGAAAATGGACATTGTAAATACGGAGATAAGTGTCAGTTCGCCCATGGGAAACACGAGCTCCAGAACTTAGCCCGTCATCCCAAATACAAGACCGATTTATGCCGTACATTCCACACCATTGGATTCTGCCCATATGGACCCCGATGCCACTTCATCCACAGCGAAGAAGAAAGAAAACAGAATTTGTTAAAACAACAACAGGCCATGCAGATGCAACATCCAGGTGTAATCCAACCTCCACAACCCATCCAGAGACCCAGCTCTATCAAATTCACCAGTTTGTCTTCACTAGGTTCATCACTTGATTCTCCTTCTTCCAGTGTCAACGCCAGCCCCACCACACTCAGTCCATCCTTCTTCGGATCCGGTGACGATATCTTCTCCAGTGCCAACATGGCCAACTTCTCACCTAACCAACAGAGTGTCAGCTCCGGCAGTTCCCGATCCAGTCCCGTATTCAGCAGTGCCGCCGAGCTCGATTGGATGACACCCCTTAAAGTTCAGACTCAGATGAATAACGCCAACCTCACCGATATGTCCGCTCTACAGAATCAGTTCAATTCCTCCCTGAACTTGAACACCCAGAGATCAGTATACGAGAACAACAACATCAACCATAACGTGTTCGATGATAGTTTCCTCACCCAAGTCTTCCGAGAAAGTCAAACCTTCAACGACGCCGCTCCGTCTTCATCACCGGTTGAATCAGTTTCTGGATTAAGTGTTGGTTCATCTTCATCAAGCAGTGGCAGTGGATTCGGTACCTGCAATTCTCCTATGGAAGTAAGCCGAGGTATGCGATTACCAATCTTCAACCGTTTGTCTCAAGAATTGTAAACACAAACTTTCTTAAAAACTTGTGCCTTCGCGATACAATGGATATATATTTTATATTATTATCTGCCAATTTACAAATTGGTTTTGTGTATATTCGACGAAAAGTTTTGATACAACGAAACGAACGAAAAACTTTAAAAAACAATCTCTGAGACTCATGTGAGTAAACGTTGTGTATAGCTTATGTTATTAATGTGACTTATTGTTTTATTAACTATTTTTTATTGATGTTCGATGTTTTTGATACTGCCAAATTATGTTTAAAAGATCTTGGGTTTGTATAAATCTCGTAGATTTTTTTATTAAGCTCTCCGGGTGAGGGCCACAACAAAACTCTTACGTTTTCTTGGTTCAAACAAACTTAAAAACTTTTAGTAGTGTTCGTTAGACTGGCTACTTTCTTGAATTCATTTCGAAGATCATATTCACTATTTATGACATCTATGATAATTATTATATTATATATGTAAATCGGTTTTTATTTCATTCCTATATATGTACGTATTTATTGTTTAAAATGTCGCCCTTAATGCTTTCAATGCCACGAAGTGGTGGTTTTTAAGGACCATAATTTTATTCCATTGGAATATTGAGTATTATTTTGAATAGAATATACATAATTCATTTGTGCCTTAACATTTATTATTTAAGATATGATCAGGTCTCCTTTTTTATTTATAATAACATAAATTATGCAAATATTAGTATTTAAATAAACTTCATAACTCAACACCTCTTCCCATCACGTCATTATTTATCATAATTTTATATATTTATTAAAATAACTATGCATTTCAATACAGCAATAATAAATAATAATGGCAATGACCAATAGCTGGCCATTAGATTTTCGTATTTTTCAGTAAGATTTTATTATTATTATTATTATATATATGTTCTAAATTATGTCACCAAAGATGCGTGAAACTTTTTATATCATTTTTTCAACCTTTTTTTTCAATACATGCTTTCACTTGTATGATATCACCATTTTGTATTTAATACAATTTTAAAGAACCGTATGATTAAAATAATGAAAAAATGAAACAAACTTGTCTGTTCTTCTTTGATTACTAACTAAAGCTTGGGGGATAAATGCAATTGGGTTTAACGTCCTACCCCGGACTTGGCTAATGAAGGCGATATTGGGAATAAAACTAGTGGGTTAACATATAAGAAAACCACGCTGACTAGTGTATTATCTCCTCGGCGTTTCGAGATAATAGCTCTGGCGGTTTAGTTTATTGCGCAATTTTGTGTCATGGGGTCAATTTTCCAACTGGGCCTTAGGCTGTGGTGTTAGTGAGCGAGGATTATACTCACACTGTCCATATTTTAACTATTATCAGGGATTGTCTGCGATATCACCAAGGAAGAAGCGGACGTTAAATACAGCTATTTAACGTTATTTGTCAAGAAACTACATAACATGGCGTTGGGCTGTCAATGTCATATTACTACAGCTTGTGAAACCAGAATTAATTATCCAGTGAAAGGAGTTTGGGAACATTTTGATATCTGACAAAGGATTATTTAATGTATGTCAAGGAGATGAACTAAATGCATTTTGAGACGAATAAAGAAATAGCAACGTTGTAATGATCCGCAATACAAATGACAACATTGTTTTAAATTCCAGTGTCAACATCCCTTCTAGTTCCGTGGTCGTCGAGTGCATTGACCGGATGAAGACCAAGCAGTATATTTAATACAATAAAGGCCCTGTATTTTTGAAATCCGCTATGATCCCATGACAGGATATGAACACATTTAATAAGCCCGCGTCTTATTGCGTTATGTGAATTCCCAAGTTGTGGTTCAAACGTGTAACTCTGCTTACTGCACACACTCTGCGCAGCCTCTGTTTAACGGTGTTTGAAATCAGCCGTGTATAGGGCGACCGTTAAATGTACCTGTTTGAAAAACACCTGTCGGTTTCCCTCGAGTCGTGTATCTCAGTGATCGGATCACGTTATGTTTGTTCAACAGATAATAATAGAAAAACCGGTTCAGACAAACGACCTTCATATCGGCCGGTCGGAGAAGAGTGTCGTATTGTGTACTACCCTATAGAGTACTCAAACGCCATAATATACACTGAGGGATATATGAACGATATATCATACATTCTATTATATATTGTACATATTATAAATATGGACTCCGTCAACTTCATTATAATTAGCGATAATGGCTGTCACCTTTGGTGAACTATGAACTAAAGAAATGTATCGGTATCACATGCAGAGAGAAATCTTTACACATTCCATCGACACATTTCTGTAATATATTCAGAAAGGATGAACAATTTTTTGTGTTGATTTATTATGAAAAGATGAACTTAGCCATATGATAAATATATTCTGTCTATCTCCATTTCGTCACAATTTAATATTAACCTAGTTCTCGTTGATATATTATACATCGCCATGTGTTTCTAAATAAGGTATTTATTTTCAGCCCAGAATTTTTTCTTAAAGACTTGTCACTGACTTTTGTAGTCCATTAAATGAATCCTGCATCGACGCATTTCTATCAATACATGTGTGACCCCTTCATCCATACATGACGCCCATACCCCACCCTCGATGGATTTATATCCATACATGGTTACCCCATTCCCCCCATCGATGCATTTATATGGATATGTGTTGAGGACCACCCCACCCCCATCGATGACGACCCCCACCCAACCCCATCGATGTATTTCTTCTACCTATGCATGTTGACCCCACACCACCCATCCTACGATATGGGGCCTTGGATGAACGTAACCACAGATTTTCCAAGAAATGATTTTAATTTTCAGTCCATAACTAAATAAGTAAAGACAAAACCCCGTAAATAATAGTTGGTAAGAAGAATGACGTGTTTCAGTTGTGTCGCCATGACTATATAGGATAACCCAGTAGTAGTACTAACACTCCAGACGGATATACTGTTAAAATGGTCTCCGGTAGATAACATGGGCTTCCGTACTTACATCGTACTAATCACTTCAAGCATTACTCTTAATATTAAACAATTCAACCAAACCCTGAAATGAATTGAAATAGGGTTGAGCGTCCTATTCTTCAAGTCGTGTGTTTTCTCGGTGTCCCCCGCCCTGCTAAAGACCCTTACGTGCAAGCGAATTATTGAAATGAATTTGAACCCTATCTTAGTCCCGAAAAGACCTAGGTTGTGTCGAGTGTATTTTTCCACCAGACCTTAATGTGCGGATTGCTCCCTATACGGAAAACATGGACTCCGAATAACAGAGGAGATTTCAGTGTAGTACAGTTGCATCCTCCCTCTGCTAAAGACCCCTTCACACAAGGAGTAGGGTTGCCTGTCCAATCTCGTGGGCTTACCCATAGGTCCTCCGATTTCCTCACACTGCTAAAGATCCCTACGCGCAAGCGAATTATTGAAATAAAATTGAACCATATGTTAGTCCCGAAATGACCTAGGTTACCCCCCCCCCTCCTTTTGGACAACGTTGCTTTTAGTTTGTGTCAAGTGGACGCTAAACCCTATTTCTCTCTACTGTTTAAAAATATATATTGAGCTGTATGTTAAACCCCATTTCTCCCCACCCCTACCCTTTTGGACAACGTTGCTTTTAGTTTGCGTCAAGTGGACGTTAAACTCCATTCCTCCCTACTGTTTAAAAATATATATTCAGCTGTATGTTGAGTTATTATTCAACGGTTATTCAACACACAACACAGCAGCGTGATGTTCAATTTAAATGGACAAAATCTAGGTCACGGCTTGAAATATAACCCACACAGCCCAACACATTAAGTAGAGTCATGTACCACTGACTTGCCTTAAAACAATTTGCCTGTAGTGTAAAATTCTCCAATAGCAAGGACACTTGGCTATAAGACTAAATGTTGCTGAATGATTTGATTTAAAATAACCTCACAAAAACTTGTTTTAATTAAAAATCAAAATGATTTCTCAAAATCTTATGACGAATTAAGATTTTAGACAATTTAAGAAAAATGCTCTAATAACAAAAACATAGGCCTATGACTTAATATTCCTTATTTTTTGTATTTTACCCCCGTACCCCACCCCCCAAAAAGAAAAATTATTGTTTTAATACAAAATCGAAATAGTTCACCAAATCGTATATTACCCCCCCCCCCTCCAAAAAAATATTGTTTTAATTCAAAATCAAAATGGCTCAAAAAATCGTATAATGCATGGCGGCTTTAAATTAGATTAGTTTTAAAAAAAAACCTGTTTGTGAGAGAGAAAAGGTGGTTATGTCAAACTCGCTGTATATTTTACTCGCTGCTTACAAAAATATCCGTCAAATTGACACCGCTCTTGGTGTTTGTGTCATCAACGACATGGCTCTTGCGCCTTGTGTGCAATACGTGACGTCACAATATACTCATTTAGCCCTCGGCAAAACTGGCAAGGGCAAAATGTTATTTATGAATATTAAATATTAGCACGCCATTACTGTCGTCAAAATGTCAGGGGTCCTCGAAAGATAATACAACAACCAACGATACAGCGTGTGAATTAAAACTGACATTACATTAAATTCGTATTGTGTTTCTTAATAGGGTTAACTTTTTAATGTTCTAGATTTATGTATCCATCGTCCGATTAGACCGGTTCGTTAACTCAAATGCATTCGAGTAACTTCTAGTAAGGTGCAGTAAAGGTGTTGTTTAAACTCGACTCGGCTCTCCGATTTAGAACAGAGTCGATCGTCAATACAGTTGGCCTTTAGCAAGTGTGATAAAAGAGGCTTGTTTGACGTAATATTATTGTCTATCACAATGACTAGAGCCGAGAGAACTGGATGTTGTTCTCATGTATAGACGAAGTGTGGTGTAATATCCTAAAGTGAAGGAGTAGTCATATGAATATATAGATATAGCTTATCCGAAAGGCTGTTCCATCCACTCCTACTGAATTTCAGAAATGAAGTAATTTGGGTTTAACGTCCTACTGTTCGGCCCCGACTGGGCGAATGAAGACGGGCATACGCCATACGGTGTGTGCTATGAAGGGAATTTTGCCCGAACAGCGGCACTCCAGCCAACAATAATATCGAATTAGAACTGTCAGGGGATCTTTTACGTGAACGGGACCTCGGTTTTTCGTCCCACCAATGACAAGAGGAAACACGCCGGAAAATCCGGATGAGTTTGGCGCTGCGGTGGCTCATTGTGTTAGACACTCGTTCGCTATCAATGCGGTTTCGTTACTCGGGTTCGCTCCTGGTATTTTCCGAGAAAGTTCTTCGTAATTTTCCGGCGTGGTTTCCCCTTGTCAATGGTGCACGACGGAGGGCTTGACAATGAACACTGACTATAGTCGTTCGGATGGGACGAAAATCGAGGCCCCGTGTACACATTAGCTTGTATGCAAAAGAACTTTGAAGAGCTGCTGTCGGAGAAAAAAAAAATCCTTGTATGGTATAGTAGTCGAATTGGTGAAGATAGTATGACGTTAAAACCCATTTCAATTCATTTCGTACGCGAGTTGCGAAACCGTTGTGTGAGTCTAATGACGGAGAAACACGGGACGATATAATATATACCGGTAGATTGAGATAAAGTGTCATAAACACCACAAAACAAATATTTAAATAAGCTTGCAAGCACTCTTCAGGAGATATTTCAAGTTAGCGAGAAGAGAATAATGTAATTTAACGGGTGCAGCGATCCCCCAGTTTTATAATTTATATATATACGTCGTCTATTGCGTTTTATTTCAAACCGGTACGCGGGACCCCGGTCTTTCGTCCCATCCGAACGACTAGACACTTTTCCTGGCTACCCCATCCCCCATTCTGGACCGCTGACAAAGGGAAGGAAAGACCTCTCACCCCACCAACAAAGGGATTAAGTCCTAGGTAAGTGAGTAACCGCCTTACTCACGGAGTCACCGCGGTCGACACAAGACATTTCTCGGCCAACAAAGGAATCGAGTCCTAGGTAAGTGAACCACCGTCTTACTCACGGATTCACCACGGCCGGGCCCGTATCTAGACACCATTAAGCAGGGGGGCATTACCTTTCGGTAGGGGGGCGAACATTTTGAGGAAATTTTCGGAAAGGTCATTCTAACAGACTGTTGTAATCATCATGCTATGTAGTTACCTAGGCGTCTAATAAGCATTTTAAAATAAGTATTCAAACGAAAAAAAAAATTAGCCTTTTTAGGTTAATATAAGGAACTGTGTATACTTTAATGATTGTTAGCAAATTCTGAGCGGGGGGGCGAGCATTTCACGCGGGGGGGCCATGCCCCCCCGCGCCCCCCTGTAGATACGGGCCCGACCACGGCCCACACAAGAGAAATAAAACCTCTTTGTATCCATTATCCGGAAAATAGGTCTAAGGGCAATTGGACCTAATCTGAAAATCCCGATACGATTATCACCGCGGTCGGACATGAAGATAAGTTATTGACCCCCAAAGCGATTGTCCAGAAACTATATCTTTATTTGACCTTATGTGAAATGATTTAACGTTGGGTAGAAATTAAACATTCATTGACACCTGGGCCCACATTCTGAACACAGAGAACTATCGACTTCAGGAATAAATCTCTGTTCTGAAAGGCCGCCATTTTCAAACATTAGTGTACTATTTTGTAATGCGGTTTTATCACGTCATACACACAAAGACCAAATAAACCGTTTCAATCATTTTATTAATAAGTGGAATAAATATTTCTCAAAATTCTTGAAGTTTACTTAGTGTTTTCTACTAAAATCGTCGATTTAGTTCTTAAAATGTCTGTCATCCAACATAGTGTCTGTTCTGAAGCGGAGCTAGTTGTAGACAGAAAGTATCAGTTTAGTATGCTGGGCCTGAGACAATCTAGAAAAATAAACTACGATATCACCCCCGGTGGAAGCGAACGTTAAACTCAAGGAACGAACGAATCGGGATTAACAACCAAGATTGCTCAGAGAGAGAGAGAGAGAGAGAGAGAGAGAGAGAGAGAGAGAGAGAGGGGGAGGACCTGGTTAATACCCACGAGGTTGTCACGTACAAGAATGGAATCGAAACCACACCGCTTGAGTCAATGCCAGACCTTGTGATCCACAGCTCAAAGAAATGAAATGAAATGGGGTTTAACGTCCTATACTCTTACAGCTCAAAGAAGAGCAGCGTCTGAAAGTTCACCATTGGTAGCCTACGACAGATATTCATTTTCAGACATGTCTGGTCTTAACTTGGATAAGATTTTCATTCTTCTAGATTTAACCCTATTTAACGATTAACTTTTATTTTGACAAAAGGCCCATCTTTCAATTGTTACACCCAAGTCGTCTGCACAGCTCAAGGCGCCAAAATGATGCTTGCAAACTTCCCCACTACGAACAGTATGAAGAACGCCGGTCGTAGAATTACACCAATGCCTTTCTAAACCTAATACCCACATAAGGCTGGGTTTTAAAACTTCTCTAAACAAATCCAACCGAACAGGAATTGTATTTGGTTCGCTTTTGTCAAACAGGGCAATTACTTCATTGTCAACGTGCTGGTTTTTTGGCACACTCCCAAGACATTTTTAAAGAAGGGGCATAACTCTGACTGATGTAAAGACTGGAATCTGTTAAAGAGCTCGTTATGCAATATTACATCATTATGGCACAACACGTGCAAGTCATATCCCGTCCTGTCTGCATTTTTGTCCAACAAAATTACTGTGCCATTTAAAATGTTTATATGGAATTTCTGCAGCATAAATGACATAAAAAAACGTGGGCGGGTGATTTGTTTGTATGTATACGGTTCTTGTCGTTTCGTGGAACCTCATTTGAAAATGGGAATCGTTGAGATTAGAAGAAAACGGAGAAGAAGACGAAGAAGAAGAAGAAGAAGAAGAAAAGATGAAATTTTATTGCTTAAAAACACACAAGAGGTTGAGGACATAAAAGGAAATGGGGTTTTTCGTCGGATTTTCGCCGCACCAACCTAGGAAAATGACAATGGGCCTACAAGTGTGCTATGAGGGTAATTTTGCCCAAGCAGCTACACTTCGATCGGCCTACTCTTATTTCGTTTACTAGCTGTAAAGGTATCAAATGTGATACCCTAGATACACACGGGGACTCGACTTTTTGTCCCATCCGAACGACCCGACACTGTTCCTTGTCGCGCAACCTTTCCTATACTGAGGAGGGGAAACCACCCCACATCTTTCTCTGGCAACACCAAGAGCGAACCCGAGACCTGTTGGTTAGTGAGCCAGCGTCTTACTCACTGCGCCAACTCGCTTCTTTGTCCCATCCGAACGACTATCTACAAGCCTTCAATTCCTCACCACTGATCGTGTGGAACGAGGTTGGAAAAGCCTTTGAAAGTTTCACGGTTTCTTTCCAAAGTTTGATTACAATAAAAATGTGTCGTTCTTAAAAAATAATTCAAGTAAGAAAAAGACACGTACACACTGGGTCTATTGAGTGTATCAACCCCAACCTATTGTTAGCTTACTTCGTCTGGTTTTCGTCATTTACGATATAAAATCATAGCGAAGCTGACGGGTTGAAGAGCGTGGTTTCCCCTCGGCAGTGGTGCACAAGAAGAAGGGTCTGGGAAAGGTCAGTGTACTGTCCTTCAAATAGTACAAAAAACCGAGGCAAAGAACTCCCTCTCTCTCTCGTCCGGTTTTCTTCTTTTACAAAAGAAAATTATAGCGAAGCGGACGGGTTGAACACAGCATGGCTTCTCCTCGTCAGTAGCCCACCAGAAGGAAAAGTGTCTAGTCCTTCAAATAGCGCAAAAAACTAGATAAAAGAACCCTTGGTAGAACTTGTCTTCGGCGAAGAGTAAGCGTAAACGCGGGTGTCCGGGGAAATTTATATTTATAGCACACCGATTGACGCATGGCCGTCTTCGTTTTCCCCTTTGGCGCAGAAAAGTAGTACGTTAAACCAAATTTCATTTCATTTTGAAATGAACTAATTCCTCTTTTAACGGCTATTTATAGAAATCTAACAATAGACGGACCCTATTTTAAATCCAGGCATGTGACATACAGTAATTTAAACATAACATCGTTCATAAAACCTATATTGAACCAGGAAGACGGTATGTTTTCAGACTCCAGTGGATTCCCAACTCCGTTTCATAGGTGATTTGTAAAGATCCGTAAATTGAGAATAATAAATTACTGACTGACGGAAGGTGTGTGACTGTCACACGACAACGTCACAGTGATGTAGTTTTAAGGGTCAAGTTTATATCCGGCATTCTTTATATAGCGAGAATCTCTTCCTTTCGGACCGTGCTTTTATAGTCCTAGGAGAACGTCGAGTCCGTAGATTGGACAGACTGTCCTACGCTCGACTCCTTTTCTGACATGATGATGGAACAATCGTGACGTCATGTCGTGCACCTTGCTATTCCAGTCCGGGGGGGGGGGGGGGTGTTAGATGGCCGATCTCCGATTGGTTAGCACGTGTGCGTTACGTGTGCGTTATATCATAAGTTTCGATTCCCGGGTTATACGTGACAAGGAGTAGGGTCCAGCCTCGTGGGTTTTCTCTGGGTCCTTTGGTTTCCTCCCACTACCAAAGACCCACCCCTACGCGCAAGCGAATTATTGAAATAAAATTAAACCATATGTTACCCCGAAATGACCTAGGTTGTGTCGAGTGGATGTTAAACCCTACCCCCCCCCTCTCTCTCGCTCGCTATTCCAGTCCGTAGACTAAAATAGCTTTGCATCATGGCAATTTTCCGGAATTGTGTTGGCATCAGCTCTAGTGTTTTAGAGTCATTAATTTCAGTAAATTAATGTAACCATTTTCCTTCCAACAAGCTGTTGAGGTTTTAGTAGGCTGGAATATTTACTAAGTTCTTCCACAACACTTAGTGTGTGTAGTCGTTCGGAGTGGACAACAAGCCGAACGATCCCCTAATATCCGTGTCATAGAATTAATTTTTCTTTTTTTTTGACAAAAGACAGGAACCCCCCCCCCCCCCAACAGCGACTATGTGTTAGTCTCAAGGTGAGAAAGCTATTTTACAGTTTCTCATTTCCGAATTCCTATAACAAGAAAAAGTGACCCACGACAGTAGTAATGCAAAAAACACAACAAAACAGACACACGATTATATCGCGAGATTCATCTTGGTCAAACTTCAGACATATAAACAATTCATTAAAAACCACTAAAAGCCCCTGGGCCATTTGATTTTAAATATAGCTCTCTAAAGTATTTTTCTTCATTGACATTCATAGCCTAATATTCATAATAATATTAATTTTCTTAATTAAAGACATCATAAAGGCTAGGCCGTGATTTTTATTTTTAACAATTACTTGTTATTGACTCAAACTTTTCAACCTGACGGCGGAACATCTTCAAAAAGATTATCCGAACGTTGTTTTTTTCAATGACAAACATTACTTCAGGTGTAAACACCGACTCGTCATTTCTGGCGCGTGACTTGTGACGTATAATCAAAACAAACCACGTCATCTTTGTTTCCAAATATGGCAACAATTTTCTTTAGCTCGGGGGTTTTCCTTTGTTGTCAGGTGAATACGAGTTGTTATGCGACCTTTCGCCAGTTTGACAAAAATCGATGATGTTTGTAGTAAATGCCTCGTATCTTAAAAAAAAACCGGGATAAATTTGGAAATAATCAATAATTTCTTTGTTTCATTTGGATGAGTCAAAAGGCGGGAAAATGTATGGGAAAGGGATTATTACACAAACAAAACAACATAACATTAAAGTTGGGAGTTGACTCAGTCGACAGAACATCGGAACTACATCTCGGAAACGTTAGTTGATAAAACTACGCATTGACCGAATTACTGCCGATATATATCCTTTCTTTATTCATTCATTCATATATTTTTAAATAGCCCGGTTGTATATTATATAACACGAAGTATTTTTATTAATATGTACTTTTAACAAAGCAACCCGGATGTTCCATTTGAAACAAACTTTTAATATTCATATCGCTTTATATAAATCATGCCCCCTCTTTTTAATCATTTAGACAAAATAATAAATTAAATTTAAAACGTGAATAAACTATTAATAAATAGTATTAGAACGTAGTTTCTTTATTAGGAAGTGCCGTTTATTTTCGGGGGTAACATCCTATTTTGGAAATATGAATCCTTTTTGGAATTTTCGCTTGCTTTTCTTATTTCTTGATGTTCACGTATTGCAGGTCGATCGGTGCGTCAGAAAAACGGTGTCGGGGCCGGCGGGGGTGGGGGACTGTGTGTCTAACTGATAGAGAAATGGGGTTTGACTTCCACTCGACTCCACGCCAGTTGACTCAATAACGTGTTAACCGTTAAACCACTAGACCCCCCCCCCCCCGAGAGAGGGGGGAGACAGGCACAGAGAGAGAGAGAGGGAGACAGGCACAGAGAGAGGAGAGAGAGAGAGATAGAGAGGAGAGAAAGAGAGGAGACAGAGGGAAAGAGAAAGAGAGAGAGGGGGAGAGAGGGAGAGGGAGAGAGAGAGAGGGATATGGGGGACCTGGATAATACCTACGAGGTTATCACGTATAAGATTGGGATCGAAACCACACCGCTTGACTTTGTAAGAAAATTATGTCTATGCGAAGAGTATGATTCATGGGGGCCTACATTTCAATCTAGTCTACGCCCGCCAACAACTAACGAGTGTGTGACGAGCAGAATCCATCAAAAAGATCTAGTTATCCGGAAGATAAAAACACTCGGAGGAAGCCGTATAAAATCCCCCCCCCCACGCCCGGCTGTTGGGGCTAATTGCTTCCTTATACATATTAAACAAATAACAAGTCGTGTAGTCGTTCGTATGAGACAGAAAATATAAAACAGCCGTTGACAGTCGGAAAAACCGCTGTCTTGGACAAAATTTCACTTTTATTATACTGTATGGCGTATGCCCTTTTAATTATAGCGGTTGTTTCACAACAGTAAGACATTAAAACCTGTCACGTACACGGGAACTCGGCTTTTTGTTCCTTTCGATCTACTACACACCCTACTCTTGTCACTCTGAAAATCCCCGGTACCCTTCTGGCTAGGGTACCGGTGTCTTACGCACCGAACCACAGTGACTCCTGTTTACTTGAAATGGAATGGGTTGTAACGCCCTAGCTTCGACGGGCGTACATCACTACCGGATTGGTCGCATTATTTCTGTTACGTCTTTTTTGTAAATCATTTTAGTGAAGCCTGTGCCATAACAGGCCCGGGATTGTACAGCGCAGTGGACGCTTACGGCTGGCCTCTGGATGCATTCACTTTATTTGATATGTTTATTTTGTGCAATGTCTATTTTCTGCCTTGGCCGGAGTTTTATCTTGTAAATTTTTGTTTTGCGTGTAGTGCGGTCCTCTTGCACTTACTACTAGAGTTCTATAAGAGTGCTATGGTCTACCCTTCTATCGAATTACAACGGCCAAGGATTCTTTTACACGCACGCAAATGGGTCTACACGGGACATCGGGTTTTCGTCCCACCCGAACGACTAACGCCGGTTTATATATAATAACTTATGTATCGCACAATCATCTGTTTGTAAAACTGAACAAAGATTTATGTTTTCAAACTTGTGCTTTCGTTTTTGAAAGTCATTAATTTGAAAGGGTGACTCCAGGAAAACACAGATTTATATCCAAAAGATCTGCATAATGATCTCGAATCGCGACCTAAAATTGAAAAAAAACCAAAACAAACACACTTGTATCTTGTGAGATTTACAAAATAACAAAGTAATTGGTAAACATTAGAATGTCAAAACTATGATTTTATCACGAGGCTTGTTTAAAATATACGGTAAAAATAAACTATACGTCCCGAACTCCAATTTTTCAACACCCAATATTAACATTATGTGATCACGTGAGATTGCATCTTGCCAGCGAGAGTCAGTGCGTGCTTGCCAGTCACAAGCGAAGGACACGTGTTTCGAAGCTCTTTGCTTTTTTGTCATTGTGTCTTTTAAAAAAGTTTTTTTTTCTATATTTGAACTTTTCTGTTACGTATACTCGAACAATATCCCCCATAATTATTCACATTTTCATTGCCCTTGAATATTATCTTTTCTGTATCTCAAATGGTAGCCATTTTGGGAATTGCTTGGTCGATTTTAAATAAACGAAACCCGTTCCTCGTTTATATTTGAAGATAAGTGCTTCAGCGATTTTAAATCAATCCTAACCTTCCATGAAAATTTGTTTTCTCTGCGCCCAATGAGTGATGGGATAGATATACGAAGGCATGAATGGATGAATCGGGGGAGTTATCGTTGACGTATGGGACGCGCGAAAAGGCTGCAAGAAACTCTTGTTTATTTTCAAGGTCAGTATGGTTTGACCTTTTAGAATGTGGCGGTCAGCGTGGTCAGCTATTGTATGTTTTAAAGCCGTGATGATATGGGGTGTGTTTATGTAGAAGTAAAGGGGGATGTATATATAAACTGATACGCTTGTAGAATATCCCCCTTCTCATCCACCTGTTGTTGTATCTGGTCAATAAAGACTACTTCCTTTAATTTAGGATTATCCAGGCAGTTGGTAGTCCAGTGGGGTGGGGTGGGGTTACAGAAATTTGGTTTAGGGGTTTTTAGATGTGGAAGAAAGCTGGGGGACCCAGAAGAAACCCACGAGGTTGGTCAGGCAACTGTTCTCCTTGTCACTTTACAGGCATTATAGGGTGCATGGCACCGGAGGACCCAGGGGATACCCACAATGTGGGGTGGGGTTTGGTGACAGAAATCAGGTTCAGGGGTGATTAGATGTGGACGAAAACTGGAAGACCAGGAGGAAACCCAAGTGGTTGGACAGACAACTGCACTGCTTGTCACTTTACAGACATTGTAAGGTGCGTGCGGAAGATCAATTGGCCACCCAACCCTACAGTTGGTAGGGGAGAACCCAGATGAAACCCAAGAGGTTAGACAGGCAACTGTACTGCTTGTCTCTTTACAGACATTATAAGGGGTAAGGGGGGTTAGGGTACCCTAACACATGTCTGGTCCATATATTTATTTTTGTGTAAATTATTTGTGGTGGAGTACCCTACACTTACTATAAATTGCATTAGTTAGACCATTTGGCCACCCAACTCCACAGTTGGCTGTGGAGAACCCGGAGGAAATCCATGAGGTTGGCAGTGGAGGACCCAAAGGAAACCCATGAGGTTGACAGTGTGCTGAGAAGGTGGCACTACTGAACATTTGGTTGATTTGACTGTTCAGTGGCGCTTTAATAAAATAACGTTTGTCAGAGAATTCCATAAATAGGCTGACTTTAATCTGATATTATTCTTGACAACTGATAAGATAGAACTAGAGACAATTAGTTTATTTTTAATATGAACATATGACGGTAGAGCACTAGGTAAGTATAGAGCAGGGGCGGATCCAGGATTTTCAGAAAGGGGGTGCTTGCTGCACCCACATGGGAGTGCTAAGCTCGGCCCATGATTTTTGAGTGGAAAAAAAACTAATTTCATACTGGTACTGTAAATTACGATTTCCAACCTAAACTATTTTTGTTCTCCTTTCCCGCAAGAATTACATGGTGCTAAAAATTGTTCACCACCTCAAAAAATAGAGGGGGCGTGCTCCGGGTGCGCCCCCCCCTCTGGATCCACGCCTGGTATAGAGGACCTTGATGATTTAATTTAAATACATGTAATCTGTCCTTGACTGGAGTTCGCCTTTGGCACACTGTATGACGTCTACCCATCTTTATGAGGCGTGTTGGTGTAGAAACAGGGGCTGTTAAAACCCCATTTTATTATTCAACATAGACATGGAGCTCCCACCATGAATTCTTCACTTTCCGACATGGTTTCTCCTTGTCAGTGGTGCTGGACGGAGGGCCAGACAAGGATAGCTGTCTAATCATTCAGATGGTGCAAAATACCAAGGTCCTGTGTACACATTGGCGTGCACTTAAAAGATCCCTTTTCAGTTGAAATTTGATATAAGAGTAGGCCGTAGTGCTGCTGTCTGGGCAAAATCTCACTCGTAGTACACTATGACGTAGGCCTGTTTATATTAAACCATTTTGGAGCAGAAGAGTAGGCCGTTAAACTCTATTTCAGTTTGACCACCTGTTAAACACATCTTCATATTGTTTCACAGTTTTATTGTGTGTTTTATGTTTTTGTACACCAGGAAGAAGATCATTTTTTAAAGTTTAAAAAAGACTTTATAACAGAAACCCACTTTGAACCAAAATATAAGAGTATGCCGTAGTCTTTCTGTCCAAGTAAAGTACGCCCATCTTCAATGGACGTTAAATAACAGTTTTATTTTTATAACAGGAACATGATCATTTGTGAAACGTCAAAATAAAACTCAATCGAACGACTGCACCTTGAACCAAGAAACAATCTGAAAGTACAAAAATATATGTATATAAATATTTTAATCTTTGAATGGCATAGAACTGTGTTGTGTTATATTAAAATATTAGCTTACAGCAACGCACCTTGAATCAAGAAACCTCCTGAAAGTATAATATATATGTTAAAATATTAGTTTACAGATCTGATAATACTTATCTTAAAACTTATATTCATAATCATGAAACAGCTGATTGTTTGTAGAGATTAGGCACTGTGTCTATATAGCTATAACATTTCACATTAATGGACTGCATATCTGAATTAATGACATTGCATGATAGTGCGTTGAATGACAAACATATCAGCATGTTTACAGTACAAAAAGGTGTTTGTTTTTTAAAGGTGACCCATGTATGTGTTTCCATGCGCATATCATTGTACTTGAAATCTCAACTTGAGACATTCTTGTTTTGAAACCATGGTCTTGACCCCCACCCCTCCCACTCACTTTATAATGAAATAGTCCTTCATACTCCAAACACCATGGTGGTTGGTGCACCACCTTCAGGATCCCTGTTACACTCTCTCCCCCACCTCCCTCTCTCTCTCTCTCTCTCTCTCTCTCTCTCTCTCTCTCACAAAAAAACCTGGTAGAAAATGCAAATTAGAACTATTTCTCGCTCTTGGTGGTAAATGAATGAAATGAAACAAGGTTTAACGTCCTACTGTTCTGGTCTGACTGTGCTAATGGCCATTCTCCAAACAGTGTGCTATGAGGGAAATTTTGCCCGGGCAGCGGCACTACAGCTTACCCTTATATCGAATTCTACCTGTCAATGGATCTTTTATGTGCATACCAATGTGTACTTGAGACCTCGGTTTTTCGTACCATCCGAACAACTAAACAGCTATCATAAAGTATAAGACATGGTTTCCTTGTAGAATAGAATGAAACAATGGGTGTTTAAACGAACAAGTAGGAAGGATAATATTAATCAAGTTTTAAACAATCACTCATTGTTTTATATAAAACTAACAACACCCTAGCTTGTGGCATGTACAAATATATTATATCATCATTTCTCTTTATTCATTTAATACCGGTTTTATACATAAAAACTGTGACATTTATTGTGTGTTAGAAAAATACTACTGATAAATGGTTTTGAAGGGGGAATTCCTACGCCACCCTACGCAATACAAATCCATCTTGCCTACATCCACCTTTCGTAAGTCTCTGAAGGTCATAATATGTATGGGTGAAATGTATATTGAATGCTGTTTCAATTGTCTCTCGAAAGTTGGGCTGTTTGAAATGTATCTCAAAACGGTGCTGTTTTTCAAGGCTGTCCCTAAGTGAGACTGTTTCAAGTCTCCCCCAAAGTTGGGCTGTTTCAAGTCTCCCCTAAAGTTAGTCTGTTTCAAGTCTCACCATAAAGCAAGGCTGTCCAAAAGCTATCCTAAAGTTGAGTTGTTTCAAAGCTGTCCCTAAATTTGGACTGTTTCAAGGCTGTCTCTCATGTTGGACTGTTTCAAGTCTCACCATAAAGCAAGGCTGTTTCAAGGCTGTCCCTTTCGTTGGACTGTTTCAAGTCTGTCCCTAAAGTTGGACTATTTCTAGTCTGTCCCTAAAGTTGAACTATTTCAAGGCTGTCCAAAATTTGGGTTATTTCAATTCTTGCTTCAAGTTTGGATGTTTCAAGGCTCATCCAACATTTCTCTGGTACATAAATCGAACATGTATAAGAAATATTTGATTTTTATCACTCATAATATTTCATCTTTAGTTATAATATGTCAAAATATTAAAAAAAAGCTTGAAGAAGGCACAACAATTTGATTTTATGTTGTTTGTGAAAACCTGTTACAATTGTAATTTCTCATTTTGGCAAAAAAACTAATTTGAAAACCAAAAGTACTTGGCTGTGCTGTTCTAAAGCTTTTAGTTCCAAATTTGTAAGTTTTGACATTTTGTCAGGTACATCTAAAACCATTATTTCCAGGCCTGTCAAGGAGTCAGAAGAACGAAAGATTTTATTGGCCTGGCCTAGTATTGATACCAAATCACTTGATGATTGAATATAAGATGAAACAAATCTCTGACACGAACGATCAATCAATTTACTAATCATTGATATTCCTTGTTAAATTAAAATTTACTTTAATTAGGTGAAAAAAATTAATTAGCATTTAATATTGCCTGAAGATCTATGTCAGGAGAGAGACAGAGAGAGAGACACAGATACTGGACATAAACTAGGCCTTGGTTCAATTTTTATTTCAATAATATGCTTTAGCAGTGGGAAGGAACTGAGGGACCCAGAGAAAACCCGAGTGGTTGGACAGGCGACTGTACCACAACAACCTATGAATCGAAACCATGCCAATTGACTCAGTGACAGACCTTATGATACAATGTGCACAGACTTACCATTTGACCATCCAATCTCCATAGTGCCGCTGCCTGGGCAAAATTTCCCTCATAGCACACTGTATGGTATATACCTGTCTTTATTAGTCCTGTCGGAGAAGAACAGTAGGACGTTGAACCCCATTTCTCTCTTCTTGGGAGGGAGTTGTCCTAAGGCATCACAAAACCTCGGCACACGTAACACAGGAAATAAATCTCACCCAATTTTTAATTTCTACAGTTTTTGTTATTCAAGTAAAACAATAAAATAAATGAACTTTTGAACGGTTTATTCTCACCTTTCATTGAACTACCTGTAATCTCAACTCATGACTCGTGATGTCATCGTTTTTACTATTTATATCTACTTTGAACGACAATAAATATATCTAATTGAGAAAATGAAAGTAGCCCGAGGCCGATATATAAAGTTGTAATTGTATTTACGGATGTTGGTGATCACAAGGTTATTTATTTTATAACATTGCAGATCTCTGCGTGGGTATAACCCAGTGGTTCTCAACCTTTTTTTGCCAACGGCGCACCTTGGAACATATGAAAAAAATAGCGGAGCACCTGGCTAAATATATAGGAAAAATATTTGAATTTTGCAATATAAAAACATGGCAAGTCATAGGCATACAACCATAGACTAGTCATAGACACATCTAATGACTCAAACTAAATAAAGAAAAACACAGCTATGAACTTACAGTGAATACTCAATTAGGATCATGTGGTTTTTTGCATTTTCTTAGTGTGCCATTCAAAATTTCGCGGCACATTTAGGAAGATTTTGCTGCACACCTGTTTGAGAACCACTGTTATAACCAATGTAATAATTCTCTAGATCTCTTCAAATTAAACATTAGATCAATGTAATTGATCTTGGGCATGAGCCGTTGGGGGCACATTTGATCTATTTGTTTCCTAAATTTCATCAATTAGCTTCACAAAATATCAGAGGTTTTTGTCCCTAAAAAATAATTTCAATGGAGTGATCTGTCATAAACCTTTTGTTAAGAGAGAGAGAAATTGGGTTTAACGTCCACTCGACATATACAAGGTCATTTCGGGATTAACATGGTTTAATTTTATTTCAATAATTTGCTTGTGTGTACGTATCTTTAGCAGTGAGAGGAAACTGAAATACCCAGAGAAAACCCACAAGGTTGGACAGGTGACCCTACCCCTTCTTATCGAACATGCATGCCGCACACGTAAACCATTTGGCCACCCAACCTTAATCTCTTGTTAAGTTTTACTCATCTTTGCGTATGCAACCAATATAATAACTCAAGAGGACATACTGGCGCAGTGATTAATGTGGTTGCTCACTAACCAGGAGATCACAGGTTCGATCTCAGTGTTAGTGAAGATGGTTCCTCAGGATTTCCCTGCATAGTTTCCTCTTGTCAGTGGCGTAGAACAGTGTCTGGTCGTTTGTATGGGACAAAAAACTGAGGTCCCCTGAACACATTGGTAGAGAGAGTGAGAAATGGGGTTTAAGTCCACTCAACACAAAGTAGGTCATTTCGGGACTAACACATGGTTGAATTTTATTTCAATAATTCGCATGCAGTGGGAAGAAACTGGAGGACCGAAGAAAACCCACGAGGTTGGACAGACGACCCTACTCCTTGTCACGTACAACCGGGAATCGAAACCACGCCAATTGACAAAATGACAAACCGTATGATACAGCGCCTACGCCTAAGTGCTAACCATTCGACCATCCAACTCTAACAGAACACATTAGTGTACACAACAAAACAAAACTTGACATTTGTAATTTGAAATAAGAGTACATATATTCTTCACGTCAGTTGACATAATCTACATAGTGATGACAGTCAATGACCTTTGACCTTGAATGACTACCTGTTGAATACACAAACACACACATTGTGGTAAATAACCCAATTAATTCACTTTGTCACAAATTAATTCAAACTGCGTAAAATATACCACGACTAGTTTGCCAAATGAATCGACATCAACAGTTCATGATTTATGGTCTGTGGTTTATTTATTACACAATTGTTCAGTGAGTAAAAGATCTCTTGGCAGTTGGAATTTGATATAAGAGTAAGCCGTAATGCAGCTGTCCGGGCAACATTTTCCTCATAGCACACTGTATGGTGTATGCCCGTCTTCATTAGCCCAGTCGGCAATGAAATGTAATGGGGTTTAACGTCCTTCTGTTCAGTTCCGACTGGGCTAATGAATGCAATAATACACCATGCCCAGACAGCTAGGGCCAACTCTTAAATCGAATTGCAACTGCCAGGGGATCTTTTACGTGCACACCAATGTGAACACAGGACCTCGTTTTTCATCCCATCCGAATGACTAACATTCCTCGTTCACTATCCAATTTTCAAAGCTTAATCCATACTAAAATGTATTCAATTTCATTAATTAACAATTCATTAAGGGGAGAGAGAGAGAGAGAAGAAAGAGAGTGAGAGAGTTTTCAATGTCCATTTGCCACAAACTCGGTTATTTGGAGACTAACAGGTCTTTTAGTTGTGGGCTTTACTCCTTGTAACGTACAAGTGTTGGCACAATGATAGACCTTATAACCCAAAGCGCACGTTAGACCACTAGACCACCCCACCTCACCTCATATCATTAAGAAAACAAAATCAATACATCAATGCCAGATAACTCCCAGTTAAAAAATTATATATCAATGGCAAGTGGTTTTATTCATTACACTTGACGCTGGACCACTTGACAATTCCAGGAACCTGTCGTGTTTAATCGGACACGTATGTCATCCCCACGTGTTACACCTACAAACAGACGGCCACTTCATAAAGAGAGGGTTTAACTATCGTGATCTGCATATTCAAATGATTTGTTGACAAACGTCGTTGGTCGGTAAACGTCGAGTTGTTTACTCGTATCTAGTAAAGTTAACATGTACTACATGATGTCCGAATGACGACTTTGTCACTTTTGGGGTTTTAACACCATGGGTATGGACATGACACTCGCTCATTATTTGTCCATTTTTTGATTTTTTTAACGTTCCACTCTCTACTTCTTGCACGTGTATTTTTTTTACGATTTGGAGTCGTTGGTTCTTGTTTATACTGTATTTATCGTCGTTTTCGGTAAGAATATTGTTAGTTTTGTGTGGTTCCCCAGCCATTATGCGTATTAGTGAAACGAGCTTTATGTACCAGTAGATTATAAGAAGTTTGTCGTAAGAAAATACTAATCAACAGTGGTATGTCTATTAATTAGCCGAGACTTATCTTATTTAACGAGTTCGTCCTTTCTCCATAATCTGCTTTAAGTATAATAAACACAATATACTCTAAATATAGCTCTTATTTTAAAATAGAAAGAGAGAGAGAAATGGGACTAACATATGGTTCTGTTTTATTTCAATTATTCACTTGCATGTATGGGTCTTGAGCAGTGGAAGGATATTGGAGGACCCAGAGAAAACCCATGAGGTTGGCCAGATGACCCTAATCCGTAACTCAATGACAGACCTTATGATATAGCCGCACGTTAACCATTCTGCCATCTCCCCCCTCACCCCCCCCATCCTATTTTAAAATTGGATTAGGGATTGGGTGGTGGAATGTGTGGGCTTTAGATCATAAGGTCTGTCATTGAACCAAGTGGCATGGTTTCAATTCCCCAATTGTACGTGACAACCTCGTGGGTTTTCTCCAAGTCCTCTGGTTTCCTCCCACTGTTAAAGACTCCTACACCTACACACAGGCAAATTAAACCATAGGTTAGTCCCAAAATTACCTAGTTTATGTCAAGTGGAGGTTAAACCCCATTTCTCTCTTTTTTTAACAAAAGGTTTACAACTGACCACGCCATTGAAATTATTATATAGGGACAAAAACCTCTATCTCTCTTCTCTCACTTTCTCCTCTCATTCTCTCTCTACTCTCTCTCTCTCTTTCTTCTCTCTTTCTCTCTCTTTCTCTCTCTCTCTCTTGGATTGAGGCACACAAATGACACAATTTAAACTTGAATTGGTGATCTATCTGTGTTATCAATCACAACAAGGTATGAATTCAATTCAAAACAATTTCATTTCATTTCAATTTCATTTCAAGACCAATTAGTTTTTGAAGTTATAAATATGGTAGAATGAGTCCGAGAGATTAGTGGGTAATTTGTTGTTACGATTTGTATTAACTTTTGGTACCTTGATGGCCGTCGGGTTCAGTGGGGCGTGAACGAAGTGCATACCATCACAGTCATTAGATTCACAGATTCAACACCCAGCCATTGTACCAGGGAACATCATAAATTTACACGACATTGCAGTCATTTTCAGGCATGTCATCGGAGGCATGTCTTTTGTGTGGGGTATTTTAATGGATGTCTCTCTACGCGCGTCTGTTCAACCTCGTCTATAATTGGCTGTAACCGAGGGTGATATTACTATTGAACAGGTGTAAGATTGTCCAGATTCATGAATTTTGATTGCTGTCATTAGCAAGTGGATATTGTTCGAATCCCCTCTTCCTCCTTTCACTGACTAGCCCACACAACATTGAATGATGTCTGCATATTGTGTCCTGTCAATAGTTTAGTCTTGTGTAATTGTTTGTGTGTGATGCAGTCCCCCTGCACTAATAATAATCTTAAATATTGTTCCGCATTCACTAGCCCACACAACATTGAATAATGCTCTCCCCTCGCCCCACAACTTTGAATATTGTCCCTTCCCACTCCTCTGTATTTTCACTCACTAGCTCCCACAACCTTGAACAATATTCTGCCCTCATAACTTGGAATATTGTCCCATCCCCCTCCCTCTGTATTTTCACTCACTAGCCTGCACAACGTAGAATATTTAGTGTTCCGTTTCCCCCCCCCCCCTGTCCTTTGACTGACTAGCCCACACAACGTAGAATATGGCTCCTAGCCTTCTCACCTTCTTCCTTTGACTCACACAACTTTAAATCTGGCATCCGATCCCCCTCCCTCCGACCTTTCACTCATTTGCCCACACGACCTTGAATACTATCCCCCTCTCCTAGTCCTTCTTCCTTTCACTGAGTTGTCCACACAACTTCAAATATTTCTAATTATATTTGCCTGGTGGCAATTCCCCATCTCGTGAATAAAGCCTTGAAGCGACATCAACAAACACCAAGGTCATAAAAAATAATTTGTGATTCACTTAAATGACGTATCTATAATTCTCGGAAAAGTAATGAAAAAAAAGGATGGAAAAAATGTTACAAATTAGGAAAGAGTCATGACTGTAATAAACTGAAATCAAATGGAGTGTAACTTCCTACTGTTAGCTCCGACTGGGCTAATGAAGGCAGGCATACGCCATATGAGGGAAATGGCACTCTCTTATATATATATATATATAGAGAGAGAGAAGGCAATGGGGTTTAGTGTCCACTCGACACAAATTAGGTCATTTCTGGACTAACACATGGTTCAATTTTATTTCAATAATTCGCTTGTGTGTAGGGGTCTTTAGCAGTGGGAGGAAACCGGGGGACCCGGAGAAAACCTACGAGGTTGGACAGACGACCCTACTCCTTGTCACGTACAACCGGGGAATCAAAATCACATCAGTTGACTCAATGACAGGCCTTATGATACATTCGCCGACCCCCCACTTATAGCGAATTGCAACTGCCAAGGAAGTGACAATAGATGTTCCTTGTTGAAATATGTATAAACCAATATAAAGTATGTCATCCTTTGAAAATTACGAGATAATAATTATTGAGAAATTTGCATTAGAATTAGACATAAAGAGATAAAACTGTTAAAATGAAAAAAAAAATCCTTCAAAAAATGCAAATTCATGAATTTGAGTCATAATATTCCGTCATTGTTGAAAAATGAGCAATTAAAAGCGCTGTTTAACGGCCTACGCATTCTCTCATCTTGTCGTTTGTCAGATTTATACAGGATAAAAATAAACATGAAAACAGGTCACAATGACTAACATAATACTATTAAACAAACAGATCAAATTATGTCTTATTATGTAAATGTCGGCACGTCTACAGATGTCTTTTATTATTAATACAGGTTAATTTACAGATGAAACATGAACAAAAAGTCTGGAAAGATAGAGAGGGAGGGAGGGAGAGATAGAGAGAGAGGGTAGAGAAAGAGAGAGAGCAAGAGAGAGAGGGGAAGAAAGGGTTAACAGCCCATAAACAATAAATTTCGAGACTAACATATGGTTTAATTTTATTTCACTAATTCGAATGCGTGTATGGATCTTTAGCAGTGGGAGGAAACCGGGGGACCCGGAGAAAACCCACGAGGTTAGACATGCGACCTTACTCATTGATAGGCCTTATAATCCACTCACATAATCTAGGTCATTTCGGGACTAACATATGGATCAATTTTATTTCATTTTAATTTGCTTACGTGTTGGGGGTCTTCCGTATGAAAAACTTGAAAACCCAGAGAAAACCCATAAGGAATGAACAGGCGACTCTACACCACGTCATGCACAAGCGGGAGCTAAGGAAGACGATTACCCAGATAAAGAAGATGGGGTACTAGGCTGCGGAAGACGGGAACGAGGCCCATGAAAATGGGTGTAAATATGAAATGTGCTAAGAGACCAGACTTTCCCTAGCAGACGCGACATGGCATATCCCGATCTAGCGTGGTAAAGTAAAGCCTTGTTTACCTGTCTTATCGTAAAGTATAAATATGATTAGAGATAAGGTTCTTTAAAAACGTTCATCAACGTATAATATATATATATGGTTACTTAAAGATAAGGCCTTTTTAAAAATGTTCATCATATATATATATATATATGGTTACTTATCAATGTATATTGTGTAGATAAGGCTGATAGATAATAAATTTATATATTGATCCTTATATTAAAGACTTGTGATTCGTATACAACTGTATATAACACTGTATAAATATATATATAAATATAAATCATTATTGTCTATATAACAGCTGCAGTAAACACATTCGTAAAATAATATCAAATGAAACCAGGTTTAACGTCCCACTTTTCTGCAGCAGATGGGCAAGTCTGGCAAGGACAGCTGTCTAGCCATTTGGATTGGACGAAAAACCGAGGTCCCGTGTATATATTGGCATGCTTGTAAATGATCCCTTGCCAGTTGTAATTCAATATAAGTGTAGGCCATAGTGCTGCTGCCTGCGCAAAATTTCCTTCATAGCACACTGTATGACGTATGCCCGTCTTCCATTAGCCCAGTTGGAGCCATACTCCGCGCAGCGTTTCGTTTGATTATAGGTAATCTCACTACACACTGCTCTTCTGAGTGGATATTGTTGTGTTAAATTTTGATTAGTCAGTAGTCCGACTACCAACCTATCACTACCTACCATACAAACGCTTTACATTTAAAACGAGTGCCAGTATTGGACCAAATATGTTTACATAACGTTACGTCATGGCTCACGCTTTTATTATGCCTAATTAACCCGTGCATAGGAGAATACTGCAGTAAAACTAATTGTGTGACAAACGAGGCTATCAAGTCGAATGAAATGTAAACAATACTCTTTGGAAACGAACATACTTATACCTTTTTTAATACCTTAAATCACTGTCCAAAGTTTTAGGGAAGACTTAGATTAAACGAAGGACTGTCATGTTGCTGTACTTAAGTGATAGCTTTCATTGAACGGGGAGAATAGACGCACTCCCGCAAAAGTTCAAGAATCAGAAGTCAATCCAGCAATGGTCAGAGAGAGATTTCTCGGGCCATTGCTTCAGGAATATGAGTTGGAGCAGAACAGCAAGACATTAAACCTCATTTTATTTCATTTCTAGACGGGCTAATGAAGACAGACATACGCCATACAGTGTGCTACCAGGGAAATTTTGCCCAGATAATGGGTTTATCATCTGCTCTTTATTGAATTTCAACTGTCAAGGGTTCATTTAAGTACATGTCAAACTTTACAGTTGCACTCGGCCTGCAGTTAAGAGTGTCTGAAAAAATTTACTAGTTAAATTTTTAAGGCCTCTTATGAAAGTTGAAGTATTTGGTAATCATAAAGTAATAAGTATTTATTAATAATAAAATCTGTTTTACTTATTGAACTTGTTAACAATCTTGGGGGTTGGATGGCCGATTGGTTAGCACATGTGCGCTGTATCATAAGGTCTGTCATTGAGTCAAGTGGCGTGGTTTCGATTCCCCGGTTGTACATGACAAGGAGTAGGGTCACCTGTCCAACTAAGTGGGTTTTCTCTGGGTACTCTTTTTCCTCCCACTACTAAAGACCCCTACGCACAAGTGAATAAATGAAATAAAATTGAACGATATGTTAGTCCTGAAATGTCCTAGTTTGTGTGGAGGTTAAACCTAATTTCTCTCTCCCTCTTTTGTTAACTAAAATAAAATGATTAGCATTGAAAAAGAATTTGACTTGTGTCATGGGGGACACTTGGGGCAGGAACAGTATACTCCGCACAGTGCTGCGTAAATAATTCAAAGACATAGAAACACATAAAATCAGGCATGGAGTGCATGTTTATTTATTAAATTTGGTCGAATATACATTTATCTCATTAATCAGGTCTGATACAACTTTTAAAAACAGAATTTAACAAATAAAAAAACCCAAAGCCTCACAACTCAGATTCACAGCTTTCACGAATTAAAGAAAAATAACGTGACGACTTAAAACTAACGATACCAACATTAGTCAACCGGCTAAATCAATATTTTGGCATTTTCTGTAAATATGTAATTAGTAGGAAGGCCATTTGTATTGTTTGCATATCATTAGTGAACTAGGGTCCGGTTCCGTAGTCAAGTTTGACTTTATGGCCGATGGATTCATCGTCTCCTTCACTTCGCAATGAGGATCAACGACGATCTCGACACTTAACGTACAGAAATACCTTTTGATTTTAAATCTTTTGAAAACTAAATATGAACTGTGTGGGCAGATGGACTAACTACGTGTAATTCTGTTTCCGTATCGTCACTGGATGTTATTCATTGCTGGATCTACTTAAAATGTATTTGACAAATAGCTTCTACGACGGTGATATCAACAATAAACTTATTGGCATACAGGAATATTCAAATCTGGAGGGTCACCAGTTCAGATGCCCAACTGTTTGACCCCTTCCCCCCAATCCCATTTTACATAAAGTCTTCAATGTAAAGAAAAGAGTGTGGCGGCCTATATATTTATGGGTAATTCAAAACACAATTTGTTTCAAATAATTCTGATAGGGGGGTGGGGTGGGGTGGGGATGGCTGAATGGTTACCATGTGCTCGCTGTATTATTGAATCAACTGGCGTGGTTGCCTGTCCAACCAAAATTAAACCATATGTTAGTCTCGAAATGACCTAGTTTGTGTGGAGTGGTCCTTAGACCTCAACTCTCTCTCTCTTTCTCTCTCTGTCTTCTATCCCTCCCTCCCTCTCTCTTTCTCTTTTTCATGATAAATATGATTTGGTTACTTTATCTCAAGGTGGAAATTTATTCAAAAGTGTGGAGAAAGTTAACAAAATAAAAAAAAACAGTCTACAGAAATTTTTATTTTTGCATACAGGTGTGATATGATAAAGTATACAAGTAACTTATGTAAATATGTACACTAGAATTTAATTCAACCAGTATAATGTTATAATACATAGTAGAGAATAAACAAACCCCATCATCACAGGCATTTCATTTTAACAGTTAAACTTACTGGAATAAAAATAATATAGCCAGATTCCAGTCTTTTCATTCATTCATTCATTCAAAGACCTTGTCAGTCAGAAATTTAAATCAAAATCAGAAGACATCTTAAAGTTTTTAGAAATGTAAAATTTAGAGGGACCCTAATCTTTTCATTCATCCTTTTCATTATTTCAAACTTTCCTTCCTTCGTTCATTCTTCCACCATTTATTTATTCCTTCAATCAACACATCCCTCTACTGGAATAAGCATAATATAGGGGGATCCTCATTCTTTCTTTCATTCATTTATTCATCCCCACTTCATTTAATCTTTCAATTATTTATTCATTCATTCAATTTTTTATTCATTTAATCTTTCATTCATTTATTCATCCATTCATTCATTCATTCATTCATTCATTTATTCATTCATTGATTGAACAACCCAGCTAGTCACAAATTTAAATCAACAGAGAAGATAAACCCACAGTTTTTTAGAAATGTTAAATTTGCTGATACATCCCGGATTTACATTGAATTTACATACACCTGTTCTCACCTGTAATGGTTATTACAAAACAGTATAACATCTCTTTTCATATTAAAAAAATCAAACCTTTTTGTGGCTTTGTATGTTATTACTTCAAGTCGAGTTGCCATTGACAGATTATTTGCCAAGCTAAATATTTAAAAACTAAAACATAATAAAGATATGCTGTTTGTAATTTTTAGATAAAGAGAGAGACAGAGAGAGAGAGAGAGGGAGAGAGAGAGAGAGAGAGAGAGAGAGAGAGAGAGAGAGGGAGAGAGAGAGCAGAGACAGAAAGAGAGAGAGAGAGTATGAAGATAAAGAGTTAGTGGTTCTTGTTATAATTGTTCAAACATAGATTCAAAAATTAATATATTTGAAATTTGAGTCAAATTGTTACAAATGGCATTATGGTACACGATTCGTGTACCAATGGTAAAATGTTTAGTTTGTCTTAAGTATTGGATATCAGAAGCCTATCTTTGTAGGTAAGATAACAACATCAATGTTGATTTAAATTGACAAATAATCTGTGTTTTCAATGTCAAAGACTTTGAATGATATAGAGTATATTTAATATTTTCGAAAAAATGCAAATCATGCATCGTTACTTTAATTTAATCTTAGAATTGATTTAAGCAATGGATACTTTTGAAAGTTTTCTGTTGAATGAAAAGATTAACTGGTTTTTTGGTTGTCACAACGATTGAGTTGAATTAAAAGACGACTTACTTGTGCTTAATATTCAAATGTATTAAATATAACGATATTCATTTTTATCTCTGAATCTGAATAAAGATTCACTTCTTTTTTCGTTCCTTAAAAGGCTAATCTGAATTAAATGATGATTTTTGTCCGTAGTAGTTTTTCGCTGTGAATTTAAATCATAATGAATGCATTTCTTTCATTTATTTGTATATTTACTGGCGATACTTTCAGTGAATGTCCTGAATGTATCAAAGACTCTGCTGTGAAGGTCAAGCAAGTGTGAATAACTTTATTTTAAAAGGTCAGAAGTGAAGCAAACTATTCAGACGCACAAGTAATTTAATTATGATGAAAATTAAATAAACTTGGTTAATTTTTTGTGGTTTAAAGTCTTACTTTTTGCCATCCCCTCCCCCCTGTTTAAGGAGAAAAAAATGAAAGAGAGAGAGAGAGAGAGAGAGAGAGAGAGAGAGAGATGGGGTTTAACATCCACTCAGACAAAAAACAGGCCATCTCAGGACTAACACATGGTTTATTTCAATAATTCACTTTACGCATAGGGGTCTTTAGCAGTGGGAAGAAACAGCAGGACTCAGAGAAAACCCACAGGGTTGGATAGTCGACCCAACTCCTTGTCATGCAAATCGAAACCTCACCAACTAATCTAAACCACTTACTTTTATAAAAACATTTAAAATTTTAAAGTTAAATTCAAAAGTAAATATCCTACATTACTCCCTTTAATTAATATTTTAATATTAATGGTTTACAATGTGAAAATCCTACATGACTTCCTTCAAAGTTAAAAACTCCCTTTAAAGTTTAAAATTTGAATATGAATGTTTTACATCGCGGACGTTTAATTAAGACGAGAAGACATTTGGTGGTAATAGCCCACATTTCTATCCTCAAGTGGTTTGCGGTAAAATAAATTATACCGTTGTTGAAAACCGTTCAATGTTCTATTGAAATCCTTGAAAACCTGTTTTCATGATCACTTAAGGGTTTTAATAAGGGAGCATGAGATGTGGGACAATAGAGAGGGTAAACACACAAGAATTATAAAACATGGAACCAAGATAAAAAGCAGGTCTCGGAAGGGAACAGATTTGTTAAGATTCATATTAATGTGGACAGGTGGTTGATGACATGGAACCCGGCATCTAGACGAAAAAAAACAACAAAACAAAACTCCAACCTCAAAGACGTGGTAACAGAAACTGAAGAGCTTCATTAAGGGGATTAATTAACAACTATGAAAGAAAAAGACTGGATGCACTTTATAACCATCAAGTTATCTTTATACTTGGTCTCCAGGACCCAGATATCAACCGTCTCAATTTCAAAGCTTAATTACATCGTGTTAATTTCTGGTAATTAAACAGAGTAATCTTCAATGACTTCTATATTGCGGCCCATATGGGCTAATATTCCCCCCAGCTCTGTATAATGTTTTAGAAAAGGGGGCTCGACTGTTTAATTAAACATCGTTCATCCATGTAAACTTGCATAATTAGATAAAAGAATTAATATCTCATTTACATGTTGTAATTTGACTGATTATTTTCGTAACTTGTAAAAGAGGAGGTCAGAGAAAGGGGAGGCAAGTCTGTTCCCAGCTTTGTGTCGGGAGATGTTTAATCACCAGGCACCGACACCTTTCCTCGTATTCGACACCATAATCAAATTATTATATCACCCTGGATTATAAATCAGGAGGACGACGACAGACCGTTAACGCAGAAAAAACGTTTTAATATTTGACACGTTATTTTTATGTTTGGTTGATTTGTTTTCTCACGATGATTATGTGAAATACAAGATTAGAGATGCGATGAAGTAACGGTCTATTAACGAATAAATTAGACAAAACAGCGGTCGATCACTGATTAAAACGCGATTGAGTCGGAATTCTACAAATTAAAAAAAAATGTTAGTAATGCTATAGTCATTTAAAACAATTTGACTAATAAATTATCTGGGAGTAACATGTGGTGTTTTATTCAATGGTTAGGTATGTTATATAGTAAATTTGGGACTAACATGTGGTGTTTCAGTATATAGCTAGGTATGTGATATCAAAGAATCTGGGACTAACATGTGGTGTTTGATTGTATAGCTAGGTATACAATACAGTTGAATCTGGGACTAACATGTGGTGTTTGATTGTATAGCTAGGTATACAATGTAGTAGAATCTGGGAGTAACATGTGGTGTTTCATTGTATGGTTAGGTATACAATATAGAAGAATCTGGGAGTAACATATGGTGTTTGATTGTAATGTTAGGTATGCCATATAGAAGAATCTGGGACTAACATATGGTGTTTGATTGTAAGGTTAGGTATATAATATAGTAAATTTTTGGACTAACATGTGAGGTTTGATTGTATAGCTAGGTATACGATATAGTAAATTTTAAAATTAACATGGTCTCTTTAATTGAAATATGTCAAAACTAAAACAAATCTATGGACATTCTGAGACTAACATATGGTCATATTTGTTGTATGGTTAGGTTTTTTTGACAAGGCAGCACTGTGTTTATGACTATTGATTGTTTAATATGCTGACATTGTAAGATTCAATACCTCTGTAGATGGCCATAATATAGTATGTTAAAACTCTATGCAAGGACGGGGATCACGGTGGCTATGTGGGTAAGATGCTGGCTTGCTAGTCTGGAGGTCAGGTGTTCGATCCCTGCATAGGCCGAGAAACTTCATCCAGATTTTCCGGCATGGTTTCCCCTTGTTAGTGATGTAGGACGGAGGGTCTGACAAGGACAGCTGTCTAGTCATTCGGATGAGACCCCCAAAAAACAGATCCCGTGTACATATTGCCGTGCACATAAAAGATCCCATGACAGTTGGAATTGGATGTAAGGGTAGGCGGTAGTGCTGCTGTACGGGTCAAATTTCCCATTTAGCACACTGTATGGTGTATGCCCGTCTTCATTAGCCCATTTCGGAGCAGAACAAATGAAATGGGGTTTAACGTTCTACTCTTTTGCACCTGACCTGGGCTAATGGAAGACGGGTCGGAGGACAGTAGAACATCAAACCCCATTGCATTTCATTTTCAAAATATTTTCAATGTTGTTCTCTTTGTTGAAGGGACATGTCACTGAAATAAAACCATGTGTATTTTAAAGTAGCATGCCCATTTTCATTACCCCAGTTCTGAACAGAACAGTAGGACATTAAACTCCAATTCATTTCATTTCATCTATTCAAAGACTTGACATGGTTGATTTTATAAATTAATAAAAAATATTGCTTCTTTAACACAAAACCATATTATGGATTACAATTACTCTTTTATTTAAAGCGAGGTTTCGTTGAGGGTTCTCTCAACGTTTACAAGCAAAGGATGATGAAAACAATATACAGAAATATTGCTTCTTTGAAAATGATTGAATGTGGTTGTTTATTCTTAAATTAATAATATTTCCTACTTTTAAAACTGTCACGTTTACCGGGTTAAAAAAGATTGAATGTGGTTGTTTATTCATAAATTAATAATAAAATTGGTGACTTTACGAGAATCTTATAATACACAGTTCAATCTAAACAGGTGACTTGATTTAATTAAAGGTTACAAGTTCATTTAATACTGGGTGTAATTATTGCCTAAGGACGAACCTCATGTCATTATCTTGCTCTAAGGTGGGCACTGATCAAATTGCGACACTTATTCTGCTGACATAACCAATGTCTTTTTTGAAATTTTGGCAGGCGTAAAATCAAATGTAAGGAGTTATTGAGTCGCAATAGGGGCCGGTCCGATGTCTAGAGATTTACAGAACAGCTAATAATTATATTATAATCCACCTTCAAAGATATTCAACATTCTCATCTTGACACCAGTTTTCTAATGAAGTCAGTTGGAAAATGAATCACTGAGTTGGGCCACATAAAACTCTAAATCCATCATGGCCCCCCATTGATGCACATCAAAAGAGTTTTTTGTCCTTTAAGTGCTGGTGATCAGGAAAAAAATGGTGGAAGCCTAATGAACGTCCAACAATAGGACGAATGCAATTTGCTACATAAAGCCATTACCTTTTACATTTAAGAAATGTATTGTTCGTAAGGAATTAGGAAGGAGAAAGGAGGTATCTTTTGTGTGTCATCTTCAAAAAGGTTTATCTGACCATTGGCTAATATTTGACCTGGTCACTTTTGACAAGACTTCATTTACTTTCTGATAGACTTAACTGAATGTGTATTGTCTCTGCGTAGGGTTAACGTAAATTGGCAATAAGTGAACTTGTGTAACGGCTAAAGGTGATGACCATCGCTGGACCACAGGTAACGCTGGCCAGATATCAAGATAACTAAGACCACTGCCTTTCTCTATGAATCGATGTAATATCGTTGATAACGGCCTGAGACAATCATTTCTTTATCCCCATTGTTCAGACATAACTTGTTCACGTTTTTATGTCTTGGGACGAGGTTAGGCCATTAATAACCCACAAGATTTTTGACAGACATATGAAACCTATTATCGGCTGACTTTTTGCACCCTGGATGAAGAGTAAAAAGAAAGAGTGGAGGTTGGTCATTTGGAGATGGGTTTAAATGATATGATGTGACCTTGACGCAGGTTTTCACTGCGGTGTGATGTACCTGCATAAACAATCTACCTGTAGAAACCACCTGTAAATCTTGAGGGATTATAGATCCATTAAACATTTATCCAGTTTTGATATACTGGGGAAAGGTGTTATGGACAGGTTGGACCAAGCGAGAGATAGCCACTGATAAACATGTTATGATTGTAAAGGTAGGGACACAGGTGAATTACAGATAGATCGTATTTCAAACGAAGGTGTTCAAACTACCAACCCCCCTGTGTGTCTACCGTATCATTAGAACTTCTTTACATGTGACTCCAGTTACCTCCAACCAATATTCACCCCCCTCTATAAAAAAATACCATAAAATAGAAAATTTGAAAGAGTCAATGTTCTATAAATCAGGAAACTGATATATCATAAAAACATGTTATAGATCGCATTGATTATGGGTATAGGTGAGACAGCAAAACATATTGAATTATGAGCTATTTTTTCATTGATAATTTATTTTATATTTTGATCATAAATCAATTTAACTGTTCAGTTGAACATGTTCAAGGTTAAAATCCTCCAATAATAATGCCATGCATTAAATTAGGTTTTTAAGGGGTTGGGGGTGGTATACATATTTCCTTTAGAGAGAGAGATGAGAGAGAGAGGGAGAGGGAGATGGGGTTTAACATCCACTTGACACAAACTACATCATATCAGGACTAAAATATGGTTCAATTTTTTTTCAATAATTCACTTGCAGTAGGGGTCTCTCTCACTCTCTTTTGGGTCTCTCTCCTCTCTCTCTCTTTCCCTCTCTCTCTCTCTCTCTCTCTCTCTCCATTTATTACATCCCAGAATCTATAACAGTTAATCATTTTGTTGACAAAACACTTCTACATGTATTTATTTTATGCAACTGCACCTTTTTAAGTCAGAATTAAACATGCAGAACATTTTATAGAATTAAAAACAGTTGATGTCAAAGTGGATGATGTCTATACAATATATGAATATCTTTTCCATCAACTTTTCATTATTCACAAAACCGTTGTATTTTTTTTCCTCGTGTTCATACAGAGATGAAATTGTATGACGATGTTTACTCAGACATAAAAAGTCTCGGTAAAGGAATTGCGATGCTTTCTTTACATCCCTTTATAGAATCACAGCAGGTATACACAGCATAATAGATTTCTGAAAGCTTTTGAAATAGGAAACAACATGAAGTATAATGACAGCGTCTTCATATTACAATTCAATGGTCTTTCTCTCCATCCATAATAACTCTTCTTGTCATAGGTATGTGGTTATTGAATTGGACGTAGAACGAATCGACTCTTCCCTTCTATATAATTAAAACCAGGGGTGTGTTCAGGAATTTGATGAACAGGGGGGGGGGGGGAGTGGAGGTTCAGGATGAAGGGGGATCCGGGGTGGAGATAACGTTAAGTTAAGTTAGAGGTCTGGGGGAGAATTTGATAAAATCTAAAGCTGTGAGACAATATTTCTGTTCATTTAGATGTACAGGATTAGAGTGGAATGTGGCCAAAGCGGTGGCAATTTGTTTGAATTCTGTTTGTTAAACGTTATTTTCATGAATAGAGGAGAATAAAATATGCTCTGCACTATCAGCAGGGGTAGGGTGTGGTGGGTGGTCGACCCTCGAAATCACTCTCTGGATACACGCCAATGAAAATTTTCTTGTTATAGACATTTGGTCACTGAATATTTGGTTGGAGAGGGCAACAAGAGCCCGCGGGTCCTTCTTCGAGAACATCTTGAGAAATCAAAGTTTTAATTGTGATTTGTCGCTCACATCTGGACCCGAATATAATATTCAGTTTCATTAGCTACATCACCCCAAAAATCTCAAATTTATACATTTCATGCAAACAGATGCATAAGTGAATTTTTTTATACTTTTTTCTAGAGGGGTCCCAGGTCCCTAGGGTCCCTAAGTGGATATGCTACTGTATGCGGTAATTGAATTGGACATTGAGAGTTATACGTTTCGTAGATACAGATGAATAAGTGAAATTTTTCATACTTTTATTTAGAGGGGTCCGCGGTCCTCAGGGTCCCTAACTGGATATGCTACTGTATTCGGTAAATGAATTGGACATTGAAAGTCTATCCTACCAGCTTCTATATAATTAAAACCTGTAGATCTACTGTGTATATAAATATAATAAAAACATTTTTTATCTATTGTATTCGTGCGTGTAGACATACCCGCAAGTTTTACGAGAGGAGTGTAGGCTTTCAGTTAACAGTGTTAAAGAAAATAGTTACCTGGGAGGCATTCGTCCAATCAATGTCAAAAATACAAACCTCAACGAAAAAATATAAAAAAAGAGATGGTGATGTGAAGGCAGACTATATAATTGTGTTGAGATTTTGTGGACCAGAAATAATATAATCTACTTTCGGGTTTTATCCGAGGCAAATAAAGTCAGCGAAGCGTGCTGCAGTCTACTTGTGATGACACCAAGTATAACATACCAGTTAAAGTGGCAGTAAATAAGATGAAGTTTGCTATGAGGAGAATGTTGCCTAGGCAGCATCTACTTGTCGACAAATTTCAACTGCCAAGGGTTCTTTTATACCTAAAATTAAACGCAATTGGGGTTTAAGGTACTACCATTCTGCTCCAACTGGGCTAATGAAGACAGATATACGCCATACAGTGTGCTATGAGGGAAACTTCACCTGGAAAGCATTGCTATGACCTTCTCTTATTTCAAATTCCAACTGCGTTGAGTTTTTTTGTCCCATCCAAATGACTTGACACTGTCCTTGCCAGGCACTCTGTTAAAGTAGAATGAAATGGGAAGTTCTGTACCAACCAAATTAATGAAGTGTACTACGCGGGAACTTTGCTCGGGCAATAACTACCCTTTTCGGCCTTTTCTTTACATTCCAACTTCCAAAGGGCAACCATGTGGTATGCTGGTCTTCAATATACATGTTATGTTAAACCCTTATTTCATTACATTTCTCTCAACAACCCTTATCTAAAATTAATAACGACAAAAAAACATTTAACTTTGTGAAATTTCCAAATATCGATTATCCCCATCTAATAGCTTATTGTGTTTTTTTCTTTTAGATTCAACATCATTACCATTAAACTAATAACAACGCTCCAAACATAAACAAACTGTTGTGTGGTTCTCGTGGTCCGCATACCACCACACCAATTTCAATCATTTATCAATAATAACATTATATTTTTTTATGTTTTTAGGGATAAAAAAAAACAGTTTACTTTTTCCACTCTGTTATTTTACGAGTATTTCAGAACTCATCATTGGTAAAAATCTAAATACCACAGGGATATAAACTTTTATTATTATTTATATTTTTTAGTGAGGTAGGATTTGACAAACATGACGATTTGAGAAATCGACCCGGCGGTCCATGAAACATCGTCAACAATAGAGGCCTATAATCCCGGTGATGATGGTCGTGTTTTAAGTATCACCATAGATTTACACAACAAAACAATCCAGGATGCGTAAAAAATATGTAAAATGGAAAACCACAGAAGCTGAACAAGACAGTGATATGATAGCAATGATAGGAAGAAATGATATATTTATAAGATGAGGAGGTCGTGTCTCGTGGTTCATTAACTTTTAAATTTTGTCCAAACAGTACTGTTAGTGTTAAAGATTATTGTTATGATAAATACGTTAATAATTTCTATACACCTAGATATACTTTTTTTTCTGGTTGATAGATTTTTGATTATTACCACAGAGTTTAGCAAGAGGGAGGAAGAGAGAGGGAGAGGGAGATTTTTGTCAGCAAAATGATTAACTTATAGATTTGGGGCTGCAATACATAGAGAGGGATTGAAAGATTTATTAACACCAAGTTTAGCAGCAGGGAGGGATGGAGGGGGGAGGGAGAGAGAGGTTGGTCGGTTAACACCTATTCAACATAAAATATTGGGACTAACATATGGTATAATTTGTGGCTTGCAATTACGGCTTTTTAGAGGCAAAGCTGTGTAATAGCGAAAACCCATCCGGAGGACCCGGGCGATCCTACTCCTTGTCCTTGTATTAAATAATACCCTGATAAAACTTCACTTTAAAACTCCTGAAGCAGTTGAATGTATAAAATGAATCACTTGTGTATATATATACATGTATATATATATAAATATTAGGTATACAAGTACCTAGATGGATCAGAGATGAGAGAGGGGAGAGAGATAGAGATGGAGAGAGAGGGGAGTGAGACTTAACTTAATTATAGGTATAGAACTACTGAGATGAATCAGAGAGGGAGAAATCAAATGAAATGAAATACAAATGAAATGTGGTTTAACGTCTTACTATCCTACTCTGACTGGGGTAATGAAGACAGGCATACGCCATACAGTGTGCTATGAGGGAAATTTTGCCCGGGCAGTGATACTATGGCCTACTCTTACATCGAATCCAAACTGCCAGGGGATCTTTTACGTGCACACAGAGAGACTTCACTTACCACAAACTACATCATTTTGGGACTAACATATGGTACAATTTCATTTCGATAATTTGCTCGCGTGTAAGGGTCTTTAACAGTGTACAAACATGGGATCGAACCCATGTCAGTTGACTCAATTACAACAGACCTTCTGATCTAAAACTCACACATAAACGTATTTGGTGACACAAACCTCCTACAAATCATAAAGATTTCATTTACCGTTTACTTTCCATCCAATTTATTCATGACAAGGACATCTGTCTAGGTGTTCGGATGGTACAAGAAAAACAAGGTCCAGTGTACACATTGGCATGTACTTAAAAGATCCCTTGGCAGTTGGAATTCGATATAAGAGTAGGCTGTAGCGCCACTGCCCGGGCAAAATTTCCCTCATAGCGCACTGTATGGCGTATGCCCATCTTCATTAGACCAGTTTAGAAGCAGCAGAAAGTAGGACGTTAACATCTATTTCATTTCATTTCATTTATCGGCTACTTTCAATCGAGTTTATTTATCTCTGTTCGTTCATTAATTGACATGCGTTTCTTCCTGTCATGTAGATGTTGATTGGGATATGAAGAGAATGGCTAAACATCTTGGCTACGATTAATAGCTTATTTCATAAATATTTATAAAAACAGGAAACCGGTTGAATGATTTCATTAACTTAATGTATGAATAATAAAGATTTTATGTTCGTGAAATATATTCATTGGAGAAACATACATCACATTAAGGATTCAAATCGCAACACCGTTAAAATATGATTTAGAAATGTAATAAAATAAATTAATAATGTTTTTTAATCAGTGCCAGGGAGCCACCATGGATGAGTGAGTAAAGGTGTGGATAGCCGCGGTTTGATCCGAGTGCTGGCTGAGAAAGTACCTCAGATTTTCTAGCTTATATATAAGTGACTGAATGGCAATGTTACTCACCAGCCAAGAGAGAGACTGAGAGAGAGAGCGAGAGAGAGAGAAAGAGAGAGAGAGAGAGAGGGGTTTAACCTCCACTCAATACAAACTATGTTATTTTGGGACAAACATATGCTTCAATCTTATTGGAATAATTTGCTTGTGTATAGAGGTCTTTAGCCATCGGATGAAACTTGAGGACTCAGAGAAAATCCACAAGGTCAGAGTGGCGACCCGATTATTTGTCACGTACAAGTGAGGAATCGAACCCACACCACTTGACCCAATTACAGACCTTATGGTTACATGTGCATGCGAGTAAACATTTAAGTATAAAAATGTAGAAGAAGCCACAAAGACAAGAATTAACCAGGCCTTCCACTGTCACTGTCAGTCATTTTTGATAACGCACAGAAACTTTGCAAATGGTACCATATCTTGTGAATTCGCATGTCTATACCTCTTAATACACACAAAAAGTATATACTGGACTACGAAATACCAAACATTGCCAACTTGGTTTAGGTTTTAAATGTACTGACAAGCTGTTGTCATAGAGATGAAAAATGGAGAAATTATTAATATAGTCTGTAATGACAGTATGACACTTGTTGTCCGTCACCAATAACGAACCATCAAGTCACCTCAAGTAGCGAAACCATGAAAAATGGACATATTATAATAATAGTCTTAACTATAGATTATCTGAACAACTTGATCAGTTCATCTTTGTTGTAAACATCTGACAGTATTTTTATTATGGTCGACAGATAGATGGGTCTGTACCATTCACACACTTTGTTATAAACAATTTACTACTGAATAGTCCTTCGTTGGTTCTTTGCTGGAGTTTAAACGTCCACACTTCCACCAGTGGGTGGGGTGAGTGGGGTCTTGAGGATGGGGGGGGGGATATCATTGACACAATTTATATCAAAATATCTGTCTTAATTAGGCCAGTCAGTGCAGAACTGGGAGACCTTAAAATCCATTTCATTTTTAGCCAAATAAAACAAGTTTTACATAAACATTTTTTTTCAAAATGACAGACTTTGAATTTGAAATTACACAATGAACCTTGTGTGTGAAGAATTCAAATAAAATGAAAAGGGTTGAGAGAGAGAGAGGGAGAGAGAGAGAGAGAGATGGGGTTTAACGTCCACTCGTCCACTCGACACAAACCAGGTCATTTCGGGACTAAGCAGGGAATCGAAACTCGAAACAGCGCCACCTGACTCAATCATAAATCTTACGATCTAACATGAATGCGTTAAAAGATTCCGCCATCAAACCTCCCCAGGATGTAACCAACATGGCAGAATAGAACAGTTGTCTCCCGATAATAAACTTCTGTAATATTATTCGGGGGGAGAGGTGAGGGGGTAGGTCGGGGGGGAGGGGGGAACAAGTGTTGTTTATGTAAACATGGAGTGGATTAAGATCTAATCAATAATTAACACTACAACAATAACCCATAAACATGTCAGCCCCTATAAACATATTGATTTCATTATAACTTTACGACATTTTTATACCCAGAGTTACCCCATCCTTACACAACAACCATCTTTACGACCCCGCTCTTTAGTAAATTTTATTACTTCATTAGTATTAATGGTACACTAAGGACCTATAAGGGGCTAAAAGGGGCTGGCTAGTAACATTGACATGACATAATGCGGACTATAAAACATGTCATATTCAGATTAGCTATATAAAGTTTTATATTTTTATGTCAAGAGAATTAATAATGGTAATATAAGGGCCAATAAGGGGCTGTCCATGGACATGACATTATATAATCATTACTAATAAACGATGTCATAGATTAGAAACATTAAAATTATCAGTTTTTATGTCAGAGGGGAAAAATTAATAAGGTGTACAGTTGGATTCTGAATTTAAAGCTTAATAAAGGACTGTCGTCCACTAACATTTTAAAAGGGCTGTTGGCAAACAATAACTTAACATTGCGTAATCATTTCCATTAAAAGATGTCATAGATTCGAATGTTGTAAAACTATATATTTATATATAATATGGAAATTTAATTAATAGAATTTCATAGTTTAAGTGGTAAAATTGTAGCAACAGTCTTTAATTTCTGTGTATTTTAATGAAAATTTAAATTCTGTGTATTTTAATGAAAATTTAACTTCAATTTCTCCTTACAACAGTCTTTAAATTCTATAAATTTTAATGTAAATTTTGTTTAAATTTCTCCTTACAATTTCTATTTAAAATTATGTTTAAAGAATTCATTTCCTGACAATTCTGTCTATTTCCTGCTGCATTATTATCTATGATATAATATTTTGTCTGTATACAATATGTATAGAGACAGAAATTGGGTTTAACATCCACTCAACAAAAACTAGGTAATTTTGGGACTAACATATATATACAATATGTACAGAAACTGGACTGGAGAACAAGCAGAAGCCTGTAGAGCTCTCCCTCTCATAACATTATAGTTTGTTGTGGTTTTTATTTGTTAATCAAGTAAAAGAATTATTATGTTATTTTGTTATGAAATTATAGGTACCATTAATACTTTGAATTCATAATTTAATCAATAAAAAGGGAGGTTGGTTGGCACTGTATCTTAAGGTCTGTTTTGATTTCCCGGTTGCAGATGACAAGTAGTAGGATCGCCTGTCCAACCTCTTGGGTTTTCTCTAGGTCCACCGGCTCCCTTCCACTGCTAAAGACCCCTAGCTCAAGCGAATTATTGAAATGAAATCAAACCATGTTTTTGTCCTGAAATGGCATAGTTTGTGTCAGTGGAGTTAAACCCATTTCTCTCTCCCTCCAAATCAATCATATATTTATCAGGTACTTGTAAAATTATAAGTGTTACCTTGATTGTCTAATTAAATCATTTTCTTTTATATGCCAATCAAGAAATAAGTTAATTAGCTGATTTCAGGTGTCAAACTCCTGTTGTTTATAGATGAGATGATAAAATATGCTAATGAACCTAGAGTTGTCCTAATTAGTACAAGATAGCCATCCACTGATAATTAAAATTTTAATTAATATCAGTAGGTTAGTAGAATAATATTGTTTCTATCATGGTGGTTTTAATTTCTGGGTATTTTGTTTTTAAAATTTGTTTGACATTATATAATATAACCCAACACAGTTTAAAGTAGAACAATGACTTTATTATTATTCACACAAAAATCATAATATGGAACACAATTACTATAGTAAAATAGTTATTGTGTGGCATATGATGTTTTTGTTTTGCGAGAGAGAGAGAGAGATATAAATGGGGTTCAGTGCAGAAAGGACAAATGAAGTTTTAAGGTCCTACCTAGACCCGTTGTCAGGAATGTTTGAAGTGGAGGGACCCAGGGCATATTAAGAATAAACGACATCAGACATGAAGTTAAACATGGTTTATTAGCAATAAAATGTAAAATTGTGGCAATACATAATAAAACTTTAATATCATATCAAATCAGAGCAGCAGACATCTTTCTGAAAAGTTTCTCTGGACTGGTGGCGAACGGACCTAAATTTTTACGGTTTATCACTTTCAGTTCATATTTTTATTGACTTGTTATGGCCACTATATATCAATTAAATTGTTTCATTCGGATTTAAACGGGGAAATAGGGGACAGCACCTGTTACTATGGGAGACTGGATGACTCAGTGAGTAAAAGTGCTGCTTGCCATGAGGACAGGGGTTCGATCCCCAGGAAAGTTTCCCCTTGTCAGTGGGTACAGAATGGAAGGCCTGACAAGGAACAATGTCTAGTCATTCGGTTGATACGAAAAAAAGAAGTCCCATGTACATGTAGTCATCCATGTAAGAGACCTTGAATGTTGGAATGTGAAGTAAGAGTACCGATAGACCATATGGAGGTGCTGTACTGGCAGAATTCCCACATAGTGCACTGTCTGATCAATATCCTTCATTACCCTGGTTGGTGCAGAAAATTTGAGGGACAGAGAAATGGGGTTTAACGTCCACTTGACACAAACTAGATCATTTTGGGACTAACATATGGTTTAATTTTATTTCAATAATTCGCTTACGCGTAGGGGTCTTTAGCAGTGGGAGGAAACCAAAGGACACAGAGAAAACCCAAGAGGTTCGACACGTACAACCGGGTAATCGAAACCACTCCAATTGACTCTATGACAGTCCTTATGATACAGTGCTCACGTGCCAACCATTCGGCTTTGCAACCCCTGGCAGAAAAGTAGGATGTTAAACCCCATTTCATTTTCTTTTTCTAATGCAAAATATAGGCCTACCTGAAAAAATGTGTTACCTGTATTGAAATAAAATGAAACGAAATGGGGTTTAACGTTCTACTGTTCTACTCCTAAACTGGGCAAATCCAACTACACATGATTTTGGTTTATTGTCCCATCCAAACGACTAGACAGATGTCCTTGTCAGTCCCTCCTGCATCACTTACAAGGTGGAACCAAGCCGAAAATCTGGATGAACTTTCTTTGCCAATGCAGGGATCGAACACTCGACATCCAGGCAAGCGAGCGAGCGTCTTACTCACTTAGCCACCGTGATCCCCTACCTGTATTGAATGAAACATGATAAATGACATTCCTGAAGATTAACGGCCGATCAAAAGATCAAATATGAAAAGCGAACATTTGAATGAATCGTACCTGTCAGTGTTTACATAACTCCATTGAAAGAAATAGACTCTCATTCATTTCTACATTTCATGTTTGTATTTTGTTTTTTACTATAATCTTTTTTATAAGGAAAGTCTTCTGCTGTCTGCGTATTTACATTCATAAATAAACAGAAGATTATTTTTTCTGTATAATTGGATGACAATTTGAATAGAAACCTATCTTGAATAAATACAAAATACATACTTCTTCTCTATTACGACAAATATTTCTAAGACACGATATTCTATAGTAACGAAAAAAAGATGGGCAGAGTTTTTTTTATGTGGTTTTGCTTTGTCAGTAGGGTAGTAAATGGTGGTAGCAAGAAAAAATGTTTTGTCGTCCGGATGAGGCAGATTTTTTTAGCATAGTTTTGTTTTGTCAATGGGGTAGAACAGAGTGGTGGCAAGAAAAACTGTCTAGTTGCCCGGAAGAGGTGAAGAACAGAGATTCTGTTTAGACAGAAATCTCGCTCTCTGGTCAAAAATTCTTTACCAGCACACTTCATTAGCCCAGTTGGAGCAGAACAGTAGGACGTTAAAAAATCCCTTGATAACTGGAATTCGATATAAGAGTAGCGTTGTTGTCCAGGTAAAATGTCACTCATAGCACACTGCATGGCGTTTGCCTGTCTCCATTAGCCCAGTCAGTGCAGAAAATGATGATCATTAAAACTCCATCTCAATTCATTTATAAAACGCTGTTCTATGGCCGGAGGTAGAGACACCCACAGGTTGCCATAGAAATATATATATGTATTTGATATTGCCTATAGATATGTATGTACATTTATGTATACAAATTTTTTAAATTTCGCCATCCATCAACTTAATCGTTCTGTCATCCGATGAATATTCATGAGTAGTACAAATCACGGAACACTCAGCTGGATAAATTAACATATCTACCGGGGAAAATACGCGACGCGGCTTTTGTCAACCTAAATATAAAATGGGCAATTTATATATGTCGAAATAAATGCAAAAATATGATTAAACATTATTTTTATTAAAAAACTAACTGAATTCTGAAGTTTTTAATATAGACATTATTTTATACATAAGCTGTACAATTCAAAAGTAAGATTCTTTGTAGACGAAATTAAAAACTTTTGTAAACTATTTTGATATAGACATTATCTGAAATACGCACATAGAGCGTACAATCATAAATTAAAGACAGATCACAAATGTTTAATTTTGAGTTTTAATTTAAACATTATTTTATGGAAACATGTGAAATTTATATAGATTTTTAACGTAACATTTTCACAAACAAATAATTCTTAAATTGTATTTTAAACATTATTTTATGAACAAAAATGAGAAAGTTACTTACATTAAATTCACAAAAAAAAATTTAAAAACTTTTATCAATTCTTGAGTTTTAATTCACACATTATCTATGCATAAAAATAAGAAGCTCACATAGATTTACTATGTAAACTCTTACAAGTTCTTCAGTTTTAATGTAAAAATAATTGTTATTGCAAATTATTTTATGAATAAAATGAAAAACTGACATAAATTGTTCAATTTGTAAAGCTAAACAAAAACTTTTGTTGCTATAAATGAAAAACTAACACGCTCTCAGAACGATATGAATTTTTTTCATTAAATATTTTGTAAGAAAAGAATAGCACAAAATGGCACCCTCTTCAAGATGTCATTTTCGTTATTGAAGAAAGCGAGTGGGTTTTAATTCATTAGAGGAGTGTGTGTTTTTCCCTGTGGAGTTTTGACAGGGCGACATTATTAGGCCATTGTTCTTCAATAAAAGTGCAAACGAAAAGTCAATGGATTTGTTAAATAACTAACTGTGCTTTAATTAAACTTTGACAGGACCACCTAAACCCAGTGTTAAAGATGTGACAAAAAACCCTATTGATATGAAAGGGCTGATTGGTTGCGTTATATGACAACAGGTCCCTAATCAGATTAATATTTCTGTAAATCTGTGGCCCTAGGAGGCTAAGATGACATCAGGTCCTGATAATTGACAAACAATGGCTCTACTAATTAACAGCCCCTAATTAAACGAAGGAATTAAGATCTCTAAATAACAATATCTTGACCAAATCTCTGTTATACAATTTTTGATAAGGGGTCAAGATTGTCAGATTTACAGTCATCTTGAATAGCTTTTGGCTAGACGGAGGGGGGGGGGAGTGATGGGGATGGGGGCTGGTGTAGGGGAGAGGGGGTACGAGTAGTACTATTAACATTGACCATAATTTGTCTTTTCACATGTTTTATATGAAATGAAATAAAATGTAGTTTTCTATCCTGCGTTTCTGCTAACTGGGTAATGAAGACAAGCATACACTATGTAGCATGCAATGAGGGACATTTTATTTACCCAGACAGCGTCACTTCAGTCGGTTCTTATTTCCAACTAATAAACACAAGACCTTGGTTTATCTTCCCATTACGTCTCCATCCTGCTGCACAGCAGACAAGGGGAAGGGGAAAACTGGGATGGAAATTTCAAGGAACTTATTGTGTCAACATTGTGATTGCACCTGGGATTTCCTGGTTAACTGAGTCAACTTGGTTCCCTGTTTGATGTAGAACATCAGTTTTACAGTCATTTTGAAAAGATTGTGTCATCTTGGTGGGAGGGGGAGGCCGAATGGTTTAACACGTCCTCGTTGTTGGATGATAAGGTCTAAATAAATGGTTCAGTTTTAGAATTCTTGTCTGTCATTGAGAAAAGTGGCGTGGCTTCGATTCCCCGGTTCTACGTGACAAAGACTAACAAGATTGCCTGTCCAAACTCGTGTTTTTTTCGTACAAGTGTTGGATTAAAAAACAGATCTATATTTCGTTTCATTTTCGTTTATAATTTTGATCGCTTACACTTCATGAAGATCCGACACGTTATAGTGGAAGTTCATGTCAGAGGTCATTCGAGTGGCTTTTGACCCAATGACGTCAGACATTTGATTAATCAATCAGTTTTGATATTTCTAGTGGGATACCCACAGCTCCGTGCACCACACATTAATAATTCGCCACAGCAGACCGTTTCATTGACTAATCCCTAACATCAACCAGAACGCAGGTAACATGTGTTAAATACCATAACAACTCATCCAGATCCTAGTGTAGTTAATTAAGACAAGTAAAACCAAATTCTAAACTATAAAAAACGAAACGAAATAGTATCTGTGTTTTAATCACATTGTTATTTCCTTGTGTAACTGGGTCGGATCTATATTATAAGATGGTATCTGAAACTTAACCCATTAACACCGTGGGATTTTAATATAAATACTTGATTATGAAAACAGCTAGAGGTGAAATATTGCAATAAATCTATAGAGACATACTGATATAATATATATTAGTTCATATTTGAGGTAAATTTGGATATTTCCTTAAATAAATCTTATCATATGTCAGTCTTTTCATCTCAATTATTCCCCTAAAATAACCTAAAAATGCATTTTAAAAATCTGTGAACAAAAGCATAAAATTAATGATTTTAGTTTTTGATCTTGATAAAATTATGCATTTTTTTTTATCCCAAATATCCCCTTAATTAACCTAAAAATCCATTTTAAGATTCAGTGAACAAAAGAATCAATTTTAGTCTTTGATCTTGATAAAACGCAAATTATGCAGAGCTTGTATAAAATAAAGCGTGGGATTTTACTTTAAAGGTAATAAAACGAAATGGGATGTAATGTTTTACTGTTCCGTACAAACCAAGGGAATAAAGAAAATATATATGCAATACATTGTGCAGTGACGCAACTTTTACCTGGAGAGCTGTTTCCTCAACTATCATTCGAATTGCAACTATTAAGAGTTGTTTTACATGTGGGGATCACGGTGTCTAAGTGGGTAAGATGCTGGCTCCCTAGCCTGAAGGTCAGGTGTTTCATCCCTGCATTGGCTGAGAAAGTTCATCCATATTTTCCGCTGACAAGGACAGCTGTCTATTCGTTTGGATGAGACGAAAAACCGAGGTCCCGTGTACACATTGACCTGCACCTAAAAGATCCCTTGACAGTTGGAATTCGATATAAAAGTAGGCTGTAGCGCCGCTGCCCAGGCAAAATTTCCCTCATAGCAGACTGTATGGCATATGCCCATCTTCATTAGCACAGTTCGAGCAGAAATGTAGGAAGTTAAACCCAATTTCATTTCTTTCCATATCTTTTACATTTTACATGCATCTGATCTTTGTTTTTCTCCCCATGGCAGTGTTTCTCCAATAAAAAATCCAATTACAATTGTACAAGGGTTGCTTTATGCGTTTGCACGCAATCTTGTTTTTTCACCCCGTACGAAACCAGGAGGAAGATTTGTTGATCTGATGTTTTATTTCGATTAGTAACGGGTAAAGTCTAAACACTTAAAGTTTTGATTTTTAAGATTAAACTTATGTGGGCCTGTTTACTAATTTATATTTTGACCTGATATGTCTTAAAGCTTAAATGATTTTAATCTGAAAATATAAGTTCTTCGCCTATAGACATGAAATTATTATTTTTACGAGAGAGATTATCATTTATAGCATCAGATTACATTTTAAAGAATTTAAGTTGAAATTAATGAAATGCATTAATGGGACAAGATTGCAGGAGTTAAAAAGCAATTTTTTAAAAATGAATTCAAGAACAGGTGATTAGCAGGTAGACTTAGGATTGGAATGATCTGAAATGAAATGGGTTTTAACGTCCTCGTTTTTTGCTCCGACTGTGAAATGATATGTATTAAGGAAAACTGAGTTAAACCATTATCAGTAGTTTTAGTATGGAATCAAGCAAGACCAGGTGATTTGCAAGTACGTTTGAAATGAAATGAAATGTAATGGGGTTTAACGTCCTCGTTTTTTGCTCCGACTGTGAAATGATATGCATTAAGGAGAACTGAGTTAAACCATTATCCATATTTTTAGTATGGAATCAAGACCAGGTGATTTGCAGGTAGAAGTACAGGTGAGTCTGTCATAAATTACAGGTGAGTCTGTCATTAATTATAGGTAAATAGTGAAACTAATCGAAACTCTAAATGAGATGATTAAATGTGAAATATATCTTGAGTAAATACGATTGGTTCAATACGGCCATGTTTAATCAGAATACAGTAGCTTCCGCATTATATCACATTTATTTAAACAAGGGGAGTTTAATCAAACAGCCTGTATCAACCAACCATGAAAAGGATCTTCCATCAACTCCCTGAAACATATTTAAACAAGAAGATGCATTGGCCAAACCAAATGGCCTGATTCAATGAACGATGAAAAGGATCTTCCATCAACTCCCCAAATGTTGTTTAAACAATGAAGGTGCATTACTTAAACCAAACGGTCTGATTCAATGAACGGTGAAAGAGATCGTCTCATCAACTGCCCCCACCCCCCCAGGATACCAATGTGAAAAATTTACCAAAGCATGTCCATTAAATGGACATTATACTATTTGCACATAGTCGTGTTTGCTTTCAGTGAACTTTCAATTCTCTCCGCACGTATCCACAGCGCTAATTATCTTCTCCCCCGCTCTGCTCACGTCAGGTCTGTTTTCTCGTCTTTACTAACTTCTACCCTTATATAACCTTATTTGTGCCCTAATCCCGCCTACGCACATGACAATTGTAAAAGGAAATCAGAAAGCAAATGAAGAAGTTGGCTGCGAAATGTTCAAAAGAAGCGGAGAAAATGACCGAAAAGTCATGAACGTCAATCAACGCCATTTAAATTCGGAATGTTGAATTTGTTTAAAGTGCTGTTGGTCGTCACCTGTTCAAATGTTAAAAATCTACCAATTGGTCGAAACGTCACCTTTCTGCAAGAAAAAATGACATGACATGGCAGTAAAAACACACACTGGCATATTGCAGAATAAATTTGTCACAAATAGAGTTTTAACATGTACAGGTCTTGTTACTAAACAACGTGATGAAAAGAGTCATGCGCAGTTTCGACTGTTTGATGACAAAAAACTCTGTTTAACTTTTAAGGACGGCAGCACTTTATTTGGCAATATTAGTAGTGATGGCAGGAGCAAAAGAGGGAAACATTCTTAACGAGCCAGGAGCCGCATGTCTGAGTGAGGGGTGTCATGCATGATGCAGTTTATGTTTTTCTTCAAAGAAGCAGTGCCACATTTAGGGATTGGCTACTACGGTGTACTCACTGCATGTAAGAGAACGCTTGAAAGTCAGTTATTAGGCAGAAATACGACGGCCTGGACAAAATTGAAATAAGAGAAGGCTGTATTATGCTGCTGTCCAAACAAAAGCGGGAAATATTCTTTATGATGTGGGTGCCTGAGTGATGAGTCTCATGCATGATACAGTTTATGTTTACTCTTCGAGGAAGCAGTGCCACATTTAAGGACTTGCTACCAAAGTGTACTCACTGCACATAAAAGAAATCTTGGATGTCAGTGGGTACACACAAATACCATTGCCTGGGCAAACTTTTCAACTTAGCAAATTTTGAAATTCGATATAAGAGTAGGCCATCATGCTGCTGTCCAGACAAAAGTTGAATGTCTGTCTTCGTCATTAACACAGTTGGTACAGAACAGTCGGACATTAATACTTATTTCATTTAATTCTATTTTTATTTAATTTTGTTTCTTTAATTCCAAAGGTTTATTAATTAGCCAAGTGGGTGCAAAAAAGTAGGACTTACACCCCATCTTAATTAATTTCGTTTTATCTTTATTCAAGTTTTTGTTTCTTTTTTTTGTTTTAAACTTCCAGATCATAGTCGTTCAGATACGATGAAAAAGTAAGGTCCTGTGAACACACAGGCGTGCACATAAAAGATCCTTTGGCAGTTGGAGTTCGATATAAGAGCAGGCTGTAGTGCCACTGCTTGGACAAACTTACCCTCAGAGTACACTGTATGGCAGTTGCCCGTCTTCATTAACTCAGTCGGGGCAGAACATTTCATTTCAAATCGTTTCATTTCATTTTATATTTTCTTAGTTTTTGTTTCAATTTTCGTTTTAAACTGCCAGGTCAAAGGTCATACTCTAAGTGGTTGAATCACTGAATGTATGTATATCTATTATGATATTGCCTGGGTTTATAATTATACTGTGTTATATCACACTTATCTAATATTATAATACACACCTGAAGGTCTGGCCTAGCATGTCAACAGGTCAAAGATTAACGAGTATATTATACAGGTAGGATTAGGAATACCTGGATTAATTGAAGGATATTGATAGTTTGACGAGTTCATTGTATCATACTCATACAGGTAAATATTAAAGGGGTTTACCCTTTAAAACATGTGGGGTGGGGTGGGGGATGGTTAATGTGTATGCGTTGGATCTAAAGGTCTGTTATTGAGTCAAGTGGCCTGGTTTCGATTCTACGCCTGTAGCTATTTATTTATCAAGGACCCCGAAAAATTATGATTCGGTTTATTTCTTTCAAAATGATTCGGTTTATTTCTTTTAAAACTATACTGTGATGTAAAACATTTACCTTTAATTAAATTGATGAATCATAAACCCCTTTTAAATTAAAATTAATATATTAGAGAGCCCCCCCCCCTTTAAATCAAAATTAATATTGATGGAGCCACCCCCATCTTTAAATCAAATTTATTAATTATGTGGGAGCCCCCCCCCCTCGCTTTCCTCTACCTTTAAATAAAAATTAATATATCGTAATCCCCCACACCACTTTAAAATCAAAATTAATATTGAATGGTCCCACCCCTACATTTAAATCAAATTTAATATAAGGGAGAAACCCCTCCCCTATGTTTAAATCAATGAAGAGGATCATTAAGCATGTCCTGACGGAGATGTCTATCAATAGAGATAATACATACTGACAACAATACCTTCTATTATTATCAAATTGATCCCCTATTGTTGGTAATATAAATTAGCCCAACTTTATGAGGATTAATTACAACTCAATTTGTTATATTTAAGCTGAAGGTTCAATAAAGGCCGGGGTAATATTATGTCATACGATCGAGTGACAAGTAATTTACTTATTGTTCAATCATATATTAATCAAATACCTACACATGTTCTTGTATCAAGTCTATAAAAACATGTGATTGACGACCCGTGTACCTGTAATATTTCAATCAATGGTCGTTCAGGTATAGTTTATTATATTACCTACATGTCATCTCAGGTATATAAAATATAATCAAATATACAGGTGAAACACATGTATATATATATGCATAAATAAATAAAAAATACGTCCAGGTAAAAAATTCTCCACTTTATTCTGATGAACATTAAATCATATAAGCTAGCTGTCGTCTGCCTTCCAAGGGCGTCTTCAGATATTAATAATGTATACAAAATATTGCAAATACGATAATATATATATACATTCTTAGAATAGTAGATTTATATATATATATAAATTCTAAAATAAAGTAGTGAAACACAGAAGTAAAAATATAATAAATTACATTTGAAATACAGGTATTCAAAATATAATAATATACAGGTGAAATATACAAGCTTGGGAAGGAAACCATGCCACTTGAATCTATGACAGGCTTTTTGACTTAAAGTGTATTCATTACACCACCTTATACCCCCCAGTGATATTCCCCTTTTTACCGCCCCCCCCCCCCCTATTTTGTTTCCCAGGAGGAAGTTTCACAAATAATGTGAGCATTGGGATGGTTTGTTGCTAGGGGGACAATTTATTGGGTGATGTTTTCAAAGGGCATTTAATGAGGGGCTGGGAACTTTTCCGGGGAAAGGAACTTGGGGAATACATTTTCTACACTGAACCCACCTCCTCTGCTGTAAGAACACAAGTACTTGTCATACAGTCAGAGTAGGTCGACATATCATACACGTAATCACTTCTCCTACTAATAAAAAACTCATTAAAGTTAATACTCATTTTTTCTATATTCCGATTACACAATGCAATCACTTTGCTAGATGATTTCCTTTATTGTCGTTTTTCCAAAACAGACTAAATACGGCCGACTTCTATAAGCCCTAAACAGACACAACAACTTGTTAAAATCTCTTTTTAAAAACAATATTATGGAAATATTCATAGCATTCTTACCCAGACAAAGAATTCATTTTATTATTTAAATAGAACACAATCTTTTCCATCATTAAGAGTTATGCTGATAGAAATATATAAATCCATTTACTTGCATCAGTGGTCTCGTTCCAATTTACCTCGTTTATCTCATTAGGAATTGTGTATTAATATATATGACCTATGACCTTTATGCCATGATATATGTATATTGTTTGACCTATGACCTGTATGTATATTGTGTGTGGTATTATAACACCTGACTAAAGACATTAAAGAAAGGTAGGTGTATTTACCTGTGCATAACGAGATTATCAGATTAGGATAGGTATGTATGTATATTCTATTTTAATATCTCTTCAAGGTGTTTTAAGTTTTTCACCTACCACACATAAAATGACCGATTATCTTAAAGCCACTTGCACTTATAAAATACCTGTATTAAAATATCTCAACTACATGTGCACTTTAACAAGATCAAATCGCAAGAAGGTTATGGGGGAAATCGTCATCTATAAGTTTCAAAGATGTCTATCTCTTTTGGAGGGAAACTCTTTCAATTTCCAAATTGGCTATCTTTGTTGGAAGGAAATACTGAATTTCAAAGATGGCTGACATTTTTATAGAAAGTTGTCATTTCTGAATTCAATGTTAAAATGAGATCGAACATCATAATTTTCTACACGAACTGTATTAATGATCATGTACAGATACCATGCAGTGTGAAAGAGAGAGAAATTTTGCCCAGGCAGTGGCACTACAGCCTAGTCTTATTTTTATTTCCAACTGTCCAGGGATCTTTAACATGTTTCTAATGGTATACACAGAATCTTACTTCTTTTTGTCCTATCTGAACAACTAGACTTTTTCCTTGCTAGGTTCTCTGCCCTGCACCCCTTTCAAGGTGCAAGGAAGCCAGAAAATCCTCAGGAACCTCTTCAGCCATCACCAGAATCCAATCCTGTGACAACTTTGTTAGATAAAAACATGGCAAAATTATTGGAAGTTGAAGATGTCATCACTTTTCTATCTCACCCCAAGAATTAAACAAAAATACAAATTTATCAAATGACTTTAATACCCCTCCCTCCCTTTATCGTCCCTTTAGAAGGGCTATACACTTTAAATTTATCAAATCATTAATATAGAGTTAAACTTGATGGGGGCGATGACAAGCTAAATCTCCACAAGTAAACACATCCCTCATTATTGTCCCTTCAAAAGGACTATACACTTTCATTTTGTCAAATCATTACTAAAGAGTTACACACAATAAGAATGGTGACACATTTAATCCCCACGACACATCTAGCTAAAATAGAGATTATCAAATTATAAGCCTTAACTCTGTGTCATTAAATACACAACCCTCTTTATTGTCCCTTCAGAAGGACTATACACTTTCATCATTACTAAAGAGTTACACATAAAGAGAATGGTGACACTTTAAATCCACATGATACACCTAGCTAAAACTGGGATTGCCAAATTATAAACCTTAACTTAGTGCCATTAAATACATACCTCTCTTTATTGTCCCTTCAGAAGGACGATACACTTTCATTTTGTCAAATCATTACTAGAGAGTTACACACAATGAGAATGGTGACATGTTAAATCTCAACGACACATCTAGCTAAAACTGGGATTATCAAATTATAAACCTCAACTTAGTGCCATTAAATACACACCCCATATATTGTCCCTTCAGAAGGACTATACACACTGATTAGCATGATGAGGATGGTGACAAGTCAAATCTCCATGATACATTTTGGTGCAACTGGGATTACCAAATTGTTAACGGTTTTCATGAGCCCAGTTGGTACAGAACAGTAGGGTGTTAAACCCCATTTCATTTCACTAAATTATAAGCCCCTATGGATTATGAAAGGACCACTATGGTCCCTCTAAAGATAAATCCTTTGTTATGGATGACCCAATGATCAGATTCAATTACATGATTTCCATTCTACAGGTGCTCGGTCTAACATCATTGTCTTTATTTATTATCACACAACAGAAGAGGTTGCTCGGAAATCTTTGATGCGTAGGGGTTTCATTATCAAGCCAAACACACATCCTCAGTGATAAAGCCTATTGCATGGCCAGAATTTATTTATTAAGCTACTGTGAGTTAGCGATGGGGGTATTTGGATTTAGTAATATTTTGAAAGGACCGGTGGGGAGGAAGACAAAGTAAAGTTATGTAAGATATGATCTGCCACCGAGCAACTCCTACGAAAGATAACAGATTACATTATATTGTAGCTAGGGAACCGCTGAAGGCAGAGTTTAAGACGTAAGATCACTCGGACCTGGTTAACACTTGAAAAAATAAACTACTGTAAATTAAACTGTGATTGGGTAAAACAAAGAGTCGGCTTTAATCAGATCTGGACCACATTAAATATTTTAGAAGTTAAATCTTTAGAGATTCATGAGTAATATAATAGAGTCAGTGATTGGAACCATATTAAACGTTAAGCTCCCCTGATAGAACTATGATCTAGATGGGCAACAGACCTCTATTTGTGCTCTCTGTCCTGGAAGACAATCTTAAAACAAATAACAAACACAATATTGTTGGTGTGAGAATGTGAATTTATTAAATGATGACTGAAGCACAGGTTCTGGGATGTTATATTTTGTGTATGAAACTGTCAGCTTTGTGTATGTTGGATAATTTTGTCTTACTTTTGCACTTTCTCCATGTTATATTTTTGTTAAAGCGCCACAGAGCTTTCAAATCGGTTGATTGTTCAGTGCTCTAGAAAATGATTATTATTCTTATTATTAACTCATCGATGTGCCTCTTGGACATGTTATCAACTCTGTACATTGAAGGTTTGTTTATGCATGATAAACCATTCCATATCCCAACTAAGCTAGTGTCATATCCCCAATGATTATTTGATCCGCAAATTATGATGGTCTTTGGATAATTGTTTGAGATTTCTAATTTCTAATTAATAACTTTAATACAATGTAATTATGTTTTAATAACTGTCAGAACTCATGCTTCAGTCATCATTTAATAAACAACATTTTACACCAATTATCTTGTATTTGTTTATTTGTTTCAGACTTGTGTTGTCTCCAGGACAAAGAGCACAAAAAAGTTTTTGGACATTCCCACCCAAATGATTTTAGTATTGTACAGGAACATCGCTATATTGTTGTAAGAAATTTGAACTTCTAACGTCTCCTCCCCATGCATAATTATAAACAGACAAAAAGATCGAGATTTTCAATAAAACCAATTACCAGCAATAAGTCATCTAGATGTAGGGATCATAGGTCACAAGCATAATACTTCAAACATCATTCAAATAGATTTATTCCAGTTCATTGATTTCAAGAAATGATGGAATTTTTATGATGGCCATTGAATGATTAATGTTTTCTCTGACTCTAAACAATTCTTAAAACATAAATTTAAACCTTTCTTGAATACCGATTAGCTGTATGAAGGTGTAAAGTCGTTCTAAAGTGTGATTGAGGAGCAAAACGGTTTCAAGTTTTAAGTCACCTGTAACAAAAAAAATTGTGACAGAATTCACACAATGGTAAGGTGCTGATTTACAGGTAATAATTAGACAGCTACTGCCATTTATACCTGACATCCATTTATAAAAAAAACTGTCTCGATACAATAAAATAACAACGTTAATCTGAGAACGCCGTTCAATAGGATCGCTGGGAGAAAGAACGATACAATGACAGACTGAGAAGTGAATTGTTGGTCAGGTGGGTGAGAAGGGGTGATGAACAATAATGACATAATGTTAGGTATCATGATCTCAAATTAATGATAGGCCTCTTTCTCTCGGCAGGAGATTTCTGGGGTATAGCAAGTGTTTCTATTGATCGAACTGTGGGAATTTCACACATTAACCCAGCACCAATTACATAAGATTAGACATCGGATTATAATTTATAGTTCGATTGAGTTCATGTTGATAGAAAAATAAATTGATAGGTTTTTATTTATAAATGTTTTCCACACATCAGCTCAGCTCCTCCGTGAAATGATTGAAACCAGAAAGTTACTGAAATAAAGTTAATAGGCTAATAAATCTTGCATGTGACATAACATGGCTGAAAAATCTACACAAAAACCTATAAACCTATAAAACTATGAAACTATAACAATAGCAATATTTTATTCGTACTGTTTTTCTAGGTCTGATTTTATTTTGTGTTATTACAATTTAACTGCTTTGTCTATGATAAAGAAAACATTCAAAATATTCAATCTAAACATTTTTATTCTGATTCTTTTATTTTGTGTTTTGTCTGAATTAAAAAGAAGACAAATATTTGTTATTTTTAGGTATCTTTTTTCCACTGTTTCTATTTTGTGTTTTGATCTAATTTGGTTTCTCTCTCTCTCTCTAGTGTCTAGTCCTTCAGATGGGACAAAAAATCTAGGTCCAGTATACACATTAGCATGTGCACATCAAAGAGCCAGTCCAAAATATGTGAAGTGTAACTATCTAGGCAAGATTTCCTTCACAGTACGCACTGTATGAGACATGTCCAATTGGAGCAGAAAACAGTAGGACGTTAAACAGCAGTTTATTTCTTTTCATATTTTTCTGTATGTTTTGTTACCATATTGCATAATGGAGAATGCTTGAAATAATTGTATCCTTTGAAAAAAAAATATCTCGCTAATTCCAGCTAAAACAAAATAAGGCAAAGATTGACCAACTGTTAAAAAATCTAAAGTTGGCGCCCTCCCTTTGACCCATAAAAGAAAATCTTTCAATTCTTCAACAAAAGATTTGATCAAGGGAAACTCAACGTCTAATTTCCAATCAAACAAAAAGATTGGAGTAAAAAGATAACAGCACCCACATCTCTTTTATCTTAATCACTGTCATCCATTATAGAAACGCGGCTATTATGTGTGGTTATTTCTTGAAGTAGGGGGTGGATGGTTTTTAAGGGATAATGTTATGTAATCCAAGAAGTCCGCTTTTTCATCCCTTCTTTTTATCTAGGGGTCTTCAATGTAATTATTTTGAAAAGAGGTCTCCTTAGAAAACCCGAAGCAGAAAATCTGTTCATATAAAGTTGCTGAGACGGGGGACGGGTCAATTGTGACCGAATTTTAGATTCAAAATAAACCTAGTTTAAAAGGACAATGTTTTTATTTTTATTATACTAGATGTTATTTTTTGGTGTTAATATATATATATATCATTATTTTTGTTTGGGTATAAAATTATGAATCATTAATATTCTAGCAATACTTGGTGGAATGTGGTGACAGAAAATAGGCCAAGGTGCACTCAGAGATTCTAGCAATCGTTGCACTTCTATCTATTTCATTGAACATTTTTTTATGGGTAAAAATATGGGTGTGGTTGGTGGGGGGGGGGGTGTTATTTCCATGGGGTACTTTTCCTGTGTTAGGGGTGGGGGACATTTCCATATCCATGTTACTTGTACAGTTTTAGAAATAGTTACATCTTATATTTCTCCTTTTCTTCGTCTACCTCAGCCTATCTTTATCAACCGTGACCACAAAACCACAAAAAGCCCCCCACTACGCTAAAATCCCAGTAATCAATGTTGTAATCGATGGTCTAATCTCTCTTTAAACAACGTAACAAGACACCACCTAGAAAGCTCTCTTATAAAAATAACTCCCACAAAAAAACATAAAACACTACCTAGAAAGCTCTCTTATAAAAAATAACTCCCACATAATACACTATCGTCCACCTAGAAATCTCTCTTCTTCTTTAATACAATGTTCAAAAATAAATAACTCTTGCAAAAAAAAATTAAACCTACCAGAAAAGAATACAATACAATATAGAAATATAAAGATAATTCTTGCCAAAAAAGACGAAAAATTTGAGAAAAAAAGTATCCAATTCATTTTATTTGCGAGTGACATTTATAGGTATTTTTTTACGAGTGAAGTAGAGCTCGAGTTACTCTCTGGTCCTATTATTAATATAATCTGACAATTCTAGGTCGTGAATGTGTAAATCATCATGTTTTTTAGGGGTTGGGTGCAACTTTAGCTAGCAACGACAAGATAAATAGTTAATTGTCTATATACAAGTTTTTGAAATTTATGAATGTCATTTTACCCTCCCGGAGTTTCACATTTAAAATGTTGGGTTGGGTTGTCCTGTCCTTTATATTATGGATGCATTGTCTCAAATGAAATGAAATGCTGTTTTAATGTTTTTACATTTTTGAACCAACTGAATATGCGCGTATGGAAATTGTGGCGAGCAATGATGTTTAAGTGAAGTTGATATTAAAGGAGCTAAATCGCTAACATTTGGGACCTAGAAATTGTCACAAGTGGGTCGCAACGCATATAATACTGTAATATGAATGTATATAAACTGATTTACATTCAATTGTTTCCGTTTTTACTCTAATTTCAAATCAGTTATGTTCGGGGAAATAAGCCAGCAGTCCCAATAGAATGAAAATTTCTAGCGTCTCGTTATTCCAGTCTACACACGCCGTTGGATTTGGTGCAATGTTTCTAGCTCGTTCCTCTAGTCTCTTGATAGAACTGGGGATGAAACACATTATGGTACACGATTCGTTTACCAATGGTAAAATATTTATTTTGTCTGAAATATTGGATATCAGAAGCCCATCTTTTTCCGGTAAGATCATAGCATCAAATAAAAGTTGATTTAAATAGACAAATAATTCGTCATTTTGGTTGATATTGAGTTGGAGACTTAGCTAACTGTTAAGGGGTGGTATTGCTGTGGACACACTCAAATCAAATGAAAAGGGGGTTTAAAGTTTTACGTTTTTTGAATCAACTGAATATGGGCCTACGTCATGCAGTGTGGTTGTTGGGCCAGATATCCCAGACTGTGATTATATCCCCGTCAAACTTCTCTGAACGTAATTTGAGCGATTTTAAATCCATTGCAAATGTCAATGAAATGGCGGTTTAACGTCCCACTGTTCTGCTCCATAAGGGCTAATGACGACAGATCTCTAAAAGGATTATTAGTCCAAAAATGTTTCAATTCCATATAATATGCATATTCAATTCAATTCAATATGCATATTCAATCCCATTCAACATGCATACTCAATTCCATTCATATTCATTCATATTCCATTCAATGTTCAATTCCATTCAGTATTCATAAGATGAATTTAGATATTGTCAAATTTCGGCCAACGCAGTGGATATAGTCAACACAAATCTACACCACCTGTGATTTTTTGGCACATTTTCAAGCCGAGAAATGATCGAACTTTGATATTTTAATTCTGTGTTGTTAATTGAATGTTAAATTATCAATTTGACTACCTTGTAGCATGGGAGCCACCGTGGGTAAGTGAGTAAGACGCAAGATTTGCTAGTTTGGAGGTATCGTGTAGGATCCCGGCATCAGTTTTTTGCGACGTGGTATCCCTTAGAATTCAATATGAGAGTAGGCTGAAGCAAAGCTGCCAGGGCAAAAGCACACTATATGACGTATGTCCGTCTTCATTAGCCCAGTTGGAGAAGAACAGTAGGACGTTAAACTACGTTTCATTATAGTGTGAATTAAATTGGGAGAAACCAGGGACTTAAAGAAATAACAGCTGGATTACTCATTTACTTAGTGCAGGACTTTATCTCTGTATAACTTTAAACAACGCAAAAAAAGTGTTCTCAAAGAAACAAGAAGAATATCAATTATACCCAGGGTGAAATTACTTCATTACATAAAAATATTTCATATTGTTTATAACAAAAGATACTCCAAAAATAACAGAAATCTTAGCCCGAGGCCATCTTACGGTCACAAACATCCATTTTCACACTAATGTCTTTTTGAGTTGAAGATTAATCTTTCACACTTGAACTGGTTTTGATAACACCGAAGATGTGATTTAATTTCTGTAATTAACGCAGACATAATAGTCCCAGCTACAGAGGACATCCAGGACAAACAAAACATAACATAGGAGATTTGACAAGATAAATTTATAATGATGGTAATGGTTTCAGATCCACTGAGTGAACGTTGTGTGGGTGGGGTTTTGGGGGGAAATGGGCATGCTTAGGGTTCATGAAATAAATAAATATTCTAAATGAAATGGTTTGGTTTAGATGAAATTTATAATTATGTTAATAGCTTCTAGTCAACTGAGTTATGGTGGAGAGAGAGAGAGAGAGTAACCTTCCCTTGACACAAACTAGGTTATTTCAGACCTAACACACTGTTCAACTTTTATTGTAGGCCTAATAATTCGCTTGCTCCAGTGGGTGGAGACTAGATGATCCGGAGAAAACCCACGAACGAGATCAGGCAGACGGCCCTACTCCTTGTCACATGCTGGAAATCAGAATCGCGCCAATGGTTATCTACCCCTGATATTGTTATCTTGTTTTCTTTATTAATGTTGTATAATCAAATTACATATATTTTATTGTCCAATAAATTCAAATGAATCAGAGGGACTTTATTTAAACATTCATAGACTATTGAATTTCATTTTCAAAACATGATGAAAACAATTTATTTTCTAACAAACTGCAAAAAACACACAGAAAGAAGAAAATAATCATGCAGACTAATTGTTTTTCTATAGCCTGGTTGTGTTGACGTGCCATAAAACTACATTTTATTCCTTGAATGGCCGAATGGTTAGCACATGCACGGTATCATTAGGTCTGTTATTGAGTCAACTGGCGTGCTTTCGATTTCCTGGTTGTACGTGACAAGAAATACCAAGCTTGTGGCGAGTGGACGTTAAACCCCATTTATCTCTCTCCCTTCATTTAAAAACCTGAAACATCTGAAGCGAAGATCCTGGATACATCTGATCGCAATGTCATTGAAATCGTACAAAATAACTTGAACTGATTAACGTCTGGATAAAACACTACACGTATTGTTCAATAAAATTTACGGCGGCCGCACGTTCGATGAAACGTAACTAATACTGTGGGATTCCAATACATGGAACACAATCAAACAAAAAAACATCCACGGTGAAAAAAGATTTGAGTGATAGATGTACATTAACAGACTCTTTAACCTTTCTGCTTCCCCTTTTTTCTATTGTTGCATTGGTCGAGATATCAATGATAGAAATCCGTCGCGATAATTACGAAGCAAGTGATCAGGTAGCTGAAAACCCGTTTGTGCAACTGATGAGATTTCACAGCTGATTAGCTTACGAAAATTATTCATTGTTAACGAAGCCTAGTTCGATGAAAGAAAAACGACTCCCTTCAGACCTATCAGCGGATTCCTTTGGTGCAGAATGATTAAAGATTATCATAACTTCATGACCGTTGAAAAAATATATATACGACTTAAAGCATTACGAGATAAAAAAAAATTGATTTTTTGTCTTCTGTGTATAGATTTGAACTATTTTTATCTTTTGAGTAAATTGGCTCCGGGTTTTTTTGTTGTGTTATAAAATAAGTCGATAAATCAACAGATTTATTCACCTGATTAAACAAATAATACACAGAATAATTTTTTTGGCTCGGTCGACATTCCGCGAATTCATTTTATTGGAAAATTAATCTAATATTTGATCGTAGCCGATCAGGTGTATTAACTGTATGGTTATGACAAATTAAAAAAATCGCGTTTAAGGATATGTAAACTTGATTTGTTACATGTTTTCTTGCTGGTTTTGTATTGTGTGAAGTACGGTTTCACTGCAGTCATTATTTAATAATGAAAATAATAACTTTGACTATATAAACCCACAAGTTTTATGCAGAAAATGGTGGGTAGACATTAGATGAGCACTCAACATCTCATTTTTAACACCTTAACTAAAATTACGGTACTTAATTAATATAATATATATAGTAAGTGCAGGTGGACTGCACGACACATAATTCACACCAAAACAAATATATGGAAGGACAAGACACAATATGCAGAAATCACAAACAATGGATTCTGGGGCTAGCTGTAAGAAATCAAAATCACAATCTAGGCTTAAATCAAATCAGAATAAAAATAAACCTATCTAAAGATTTTACCCGGCATTTATGGGTGCGGTTGGCTTGTTTATTTCATCTGCAGTGGATGCTGAATTTTTTTTGAAATTGAATTATATTTTGATTGACATTCCTTTTAGCGAACCAGCTTTGACGCTCTCCGGCTATAAATTTTGCAGGGCCCTCTATTGTACGCCACTGACAACAGGGAGTCACACTGGAAAATCCCCATGAACTCCCTAGGTCAACACCATGATGGAACATGTGACCCCCAGAGCCTGTATCTTACTCACCGAGTCACTATGGCTCCCTTTTAAATTCGGTCACCGAATATTGTATAAATAAAGATTCGTCAATTTTCACATGGATTCACTTAATCAAGCAGAAATATAAATTTAGACGTCTACATACTTTTATTGATATTTTACAACTGTTACAATGGTTTTCAGCTCCACCCCCACGGAGTTAATGACCCCTACACACTAATTAACATTGGTCAGACGGCATAATGCTAGACAACAAGTACCAGAGGATTAAATCGATTGGGGACAACAGAGGATTTATAACATCTATTACAACCAATTAAACTTTTCTAGTTATTGTAAACACTATAAAACTCACCACACCATGCTTTATAAAACAATAAAATTGGTTTAATTTACCATCTATGACATAAGAGATCCTACTATATGGGCCCCTTCTGTTCTTAATAAATAAATACATGTGTACAATCTACAGATAGTTTTTATGAGTGGTCAATAAGCATCTTTTGTGATAAAACTACTAACAAGCAAGTTTCTCACATTTTTTAAATTACCATTGGGATTTTATATCAGAGAGAGAGAGAGAGAGAGAGAGAGAGAGAGAGAGAGAGAGAGAGAGAGAGAGAGAGAGAGAGAGAGAGAGAGAGAGAGAGGGCAATATGGTTTAAAGTCCATTGGACACAAACCAGTCCACTGGACACAAACAAGATCATTTCCTCACTAAAATATGATCCAGTTTTTTTCAGTGGCTAATGGATTAGAGATTGGCTGGCTAGCCTGGAGGTAGGGTGTTCGATCCCAGCTTTGGCTGACAAAGTTCATCCAGGTTTTCCAGCATGGTTCATCCCTGTCAGTGATGCAGGACAGAGGGCCTGACAAGGACATCTGTCTAGTTGTTCGGATGGTACAAAAAACTGAGGTCCCATGTACACATTGGTGTACATGTAAAAGATCCTATGCACACTACTATATGGATCCCCATCTCCATTAGCCCAGTTTGGATCAAAACAGTAGGACGTTAAACCCCATTTCATTTCATTTCAGTTTTATTTCAATAGGGGGCTTTATAGCCGTGGGAGGATACAGGACGACCTGGAGAAACCCCTTCTCGGCTAGACAGACGACCCTACTCTTTGTCATATACAAGCAGGAAATCAAAACTACTTCCCTCAATGACAGACCTTGTGATCTAAAACCTATACACTCGTACAATAGTCAGTACTCATTCTAAGAATTTATTTAATCATGCATACCTTTCATACAATTTTCTTTCTATTTCAAACATTTATTAAATTGTTAGTGCGTTGTGTCAGAACGTCTTGACAATGATAATAAATGTTGTATAAAATTAACAATATCACGAGAAGAGTACATCACAGGTATGGGGGTGGAGATTTTAAGGGTTTGTTACGATATTGTAAAAGTAACAACGACAGGGGTGTAATTTTTAATGGGTTTATATCAACAATGAGTCAAGGCAGGCCAGAATAATTTGTCGTAATCAATCAGTTTTTAATCATGCTAGTTATTCAATATGCATATTAATTTATAAATTCTGTCCGTTTAAGTGCCAAAACTTGAAATATTCCTAAATATTATCTCTCAATTACATCACTAACTGTAAAGAATTAAGTGTTATTTTGGTATACAAAAAATTAAATGAAATTGGGTTGAACGTCTTACTATAGTTTTCCTTGCCAAAATTTATATCCTGCACCACTGACAAGCAGAAACCGGGCTGGAAAATTCTGAGGAAATTTCTCAAATAACTTAGGATCAAACTCAGTTCCTCATTCGCTGAGTCACGATTGCTCGAGTTATAAAAACACTCAAAATACAGAGAGAACATATATAATACCCCTTTATACCCCCACCCCACAGGAAGGTTGTGGTTGGCCTTTATACCCCCACCCCACAGGAGGGTTGTGGTTGGCCTTTATACCCCCACCCCACAGGGGGGTTGCAGTTGGCCTTTATACCCCCAGGAGGGCTGTAGTTGTTCTTTATACCCGCAGCCACCCCCAGGTGGGTTGCAGTTGCCCTTTAAATACACCCATCCACCCTCAAGAGAGCTGCAGTCACCCTTTATATCCCAACCCACATCTAGGTGGGTTGCAGTTGCCCTTTAAATACACCCATCCACCCCCAAGAGGGCTGCAGTCACCCTTTATATCCCCACCCAACCCCAGGAGGGCTGCAGTTGCCCTTTATATCCCCACCCAACCCCAGGAGGGCTGCAGTTGCCCTTTAAACTACTGTACAATAAAAAGAAGATACAGATAAGGTAACACAGTTTGAAATCTAGTTTATAAACTGTCTAGATTTCACCCTTCAAAATGTCTAATACTATTCAGAAAATTGTATTAAAATAATAATACTCCTTCACACCCCCCTCCCCACCTTCAAACTCGCTGATATTGCTTATACACTGTTCACGTTTCACACCCAACCTGTCCATACTGCTTTGCACTAATCCTCCGCCCTGTCACCTCGTCTCCACTCCTACCCACACATCGTCTGAACAGGCTTTAAACTATGGCTTAAGGCTTCAATTGACGGCTTATAAATTGTATTTAAAGTAAACTGTTTGAAACTGCTTATAAATTGTACTACATGTATACAATAAGTGTTTGAACTGCATAAATTCATAAGATATATATACATGTATATATATCTTGATATATATATACATGTATATAATACCTTGATTCAACATGGATGACTCATCATGGTCAATATTTTGACAGCAGATATAATCTAGCAGGTTTCAAATATTCATATTCAAAATTTAAAGAGGCTTCTCATTGGTGAGGTTTTCACTTGGGTCTTGAATTCATACATTTTCCTCGACAGCTCTCATCTCGTATATGCGACTCTTTCAGTAATTTGGATGGGACAAAAAACAAGGTCCTGTGTACACATTGGCGTACATGTAAAAGATCCCTTGACAGTTGGAACTCGAGGCCGTAGTCCGGGCGAAATTTCCCTCATCCCCATCTTCATTAGCCTAGTTCGGAGCAGAACAGTAGGATGTAAACCCCATTTCATTTCATTTATTAGATGATGATGATGATGATGATGATGATGATTAAATTAAGATAAGAGTAGTCATGTACTAGGGAGGTTATGTTTACTCTTTTCTTTTTTAGGCTGATTTTGTGTTTTAAAAGATTGGGGGGTTATCATTATAGAAAAATGCAAGATCAAGCGTTCTAAAAAGATCAAGGTGTTCTAAAAAGATTATGGTGTTCTAAAAAGATCAAGGTGTTCTAAAAAAGATGAAAGATGAAGGTGTTCTAGAAAAGATGAAAGATCAGGTGTTCTAGAAAAGATGAAAGATCAGGTGTTTTAGAAAAGATCAAAGATCAGATTTTCTAGAAAAGATCAAAGATCAGGTGTTCTAGAAAAGATCAAAGATCAAGGTACTCTAGAAAAGATGAATGATCAAGGTACTCTAGAAAAGATGAAAGATCTAGCATTCTAGAAAAGATCTGGTGTTCTGAAATGATGACAAATTAAGTGTTCTAGAATGATTAAAGATTAGATGTTCTAGAATAGATCAGGTGTCCTGAAATGATGACAGATTAGGTGTTCTAGAATGATGAAATATTAAGCACTCTAGAAAGATGAAAGATGAAGCATTCATGAAACAACAGATCAGGTGTTCTAGAACAAAGATCAGGGGCCTGTTTCACGAAATTTTAACGGAGATGACATCCAAATTTTAGTAATTTGATTGGATAATATTAGATTGATTTTAGTGCTTAGCCAATCAAAATTGAAGTATCTACTAAAATTTGGATTTTTATCTTTAGTTAAGTTTTCGAGAAACAGGGCGATGTTCGGTAGAATAACGTGTCTCTTTAAACAAGTAAAGATGTCATACAGTTATCTAGTCGTCCACTTGTGGTTACGATGATTAAATATTAACAGTACGCAGATACAAAACAACCCAACACTCCTTTTTCTTATCGTTATACTTGCTGGCTCCGTCTAACTACCCACATATTTCAATTCGTGATGACCCTTTAAAATGTCTTCAAGAACCCACAAGGATGAAATAATATGCAGAATATAGGACTTAGTTGGCTTAGTGATGTTGTTGAAATAAGAGGCCATAAACGTACTTTAATAAAACATTGTTTCTCCAATAAAAGTACTTTAGAAAACATTGTTTCTATTATAAAGGCAAGCGTATGTCGATGTCTAGTCTTTTTGCAGTCATTCACCTGTGACTGTAACTCATTGACAGTTCCCAATTAGGGAGCAACGATAACGCAATAGGAAAATTTATATAGTACATAGTATCTCTATTAAGTAATTTTTTAACTTTATATAAAGGAACATTGTTGAGCTTGGTCTGTTGTAAGTTGTTCAACTGTAACTTAAAAACCATTGACGATGTCCAACATGCGGAGCGAAAAGCGCGTCACCTGAGAACTTCATATACAATTATGATTATAAGGAAGTACATACCTTGAGATGAACAGATGGAAAGCTGGGTATATATTTTACGTAAAAAAAAATCTTAACAAACACATTTACTTGTCATGTTATAGTCATGCATAAACATCTGCTTGTAAAAGTATGCAACACACAAAAAAATATGCCTGAAGCAGAGAGAGAGAGAAATGGGGTTTAACGTCCACTCGACACATTCTAGGTCATTTCGGGACTAACATATGGTTTAATTTTATTTCAATAATTAGCTTGCGCGTAGAGGTCTTTAGCAGTGGGAGGAAACCGGAGTGCCCGGAGGAAACCCACGAGGTTGAGAAGGCGCCCCTATCTCCACGCCATATACGCTCACACGTGCCTTAAGCAAGTCTTCAAACTTGTATGTATGCATACATATTATTGACTCCTTGTCCTATCTTTAGGAGCAGTTTAGGAGCAGAACAGTAGGACGTTAAACCCCAATTTCATTTCTCATTAGCCCAGTCAAAGCAGAAAAGTTTCACTTCATTTCATTTCATTTTACAGAATTAAGACCGATGATGTTCATTTTTGATCTTTGAATGACTTTTGACCTCCATTGTCACTCAAGTTTTTATAATTTTGGTTCAAACGCCATAAAACGGAAATTGATTAGAGCATCGTAAATCTTACTTTACTATATTATAATATACCCATATATCTACTAAACCCTTTCATCTCAGACACCAAGTTATGGTGGGGTCATGACACAAGGGGACCGACATGCCACCATTCTCAAGGAAATGTTCGTTTCAAATCAATTTTATCTAAGTGGTTTATATGATAATGTGAAAGTTTTGGTTGTATTATAGTTAAATGATGACATGATTTTGATACTAAGTAATTATTTCTTATATAAACTTTAAATGTTGATAATTCTGTTGATATATTTGAAGGGTTGTTAATAGTGGCTCTTGTTAAAGACAGAAACTAGCTTATTGCACACCATTCCTTTATGGTTTTGACATTCTCATGGGAGCTACAGTGGCTAAGTGGGTAAGACGCTGGCTTGTTAGTCTGGCGATTAGCCTGATCCTTGCATTGGCCAAGAAAGTTAATCCAGATTTTCCGACGTGGTTTCCTCTTGTCAGTGGTGCAGGACAGAGGGCCTGACAAGGACAGCTGTCTAGTTGTTTGGATGGGATGAAAAACCAAGGTCCTGTGTATACATTATTGGAATGGGCGTAAAAGATCCCTTATCAGTTGGAATTTGATATAAGAATAGACCGTAGTGCTGCTGCCAGGGAAAAAATTCCCTACACTGTATAGTGTATAACCATGTTCATTAGACCAGTTGGATCAGAGCAGTAGGACTTGAAATCCCTTTCCTTTCATTTAATCTCATCTTGCTTAAAACTTAGCTCATCTCATCTCAGCCACACATTAATTAGCAAATATTATTATGTATTCTTTAGTTTAAAAATAGTCCTGCGGAAAACTCCCTGGATCCCAATTTTGGATAGCTACTCTGATAGCTCCCCCCACCCTCCGCCATGAAATTTTGAAGGGTGTGCATATGAAGGAATAGTTTATCTGTCACAGAAAACTTTCATTGCATCACTGTGATGCCTTTAACCAGTCTGAAAGGCCTTTCCATTTTCGGGACATTTTGCGATTGTCTCTTTAAAATTATTAAACATACACTTGTGAGCTTATATCATAATTTTCCTGGTATCATATAGTTTTAATAAGTCGGTAATAAAATCATGAGCCTATCATCATATTTTTTATTGATTCAACTGTTGAAATACTTGGATCGGAGAAAGTATAAACAAATATTTAACAGGATGTTTCAAGTGATTTATCGTTCACTTTCATTCATAAACCAAGATTAAATATCATAAAAAAGTAATGTTGTACTTCATGTACGACAAGGAGATGACTGGGTCGTTTGGGGATTTCTTAAATCGACGATGAGTAGTGAGTAGTTCTGATTTTGATCGATTAGTGTAGAAAAAAAAAAATAATTTGAAAAAATACCTTGAAAACAAAATGAGGTTTAGAGATAAATTATGTAATAATAGCTCAAAAATAGATAATACAATATGAATATATTGAAAATATTGAAAATTTGCGTAGGGGTCTTTAGCAGTGGGAGGAAACAGAAGAACCTGGAGAAAACCCATGAGCTTTGACAGATGACCCTACTGGGAATCGAAACCATGCCACTTGAATCGAAAACAGACCTTATGATGCAGCACTACACATTAACCATTCGGCCACCCAACCCCCTCTACTTATAAAGTGAAACCGGATCTGAAAATTCCTAAAGGGATTTTTTCACTTAAAACCTTAATGACGGAGTACGATGCTCACTAAGCCACCATGGGGAAAAATCAAAATCATATTCTATATCGGTATAGATTTCAAAACAAAGTCTTAACAATATCCTGTCTTCATTAGCCTAGATCGGAGCAGAAGAGTAGGACGTTAAACCCCTTTTCATTTCATCTATAATATCCCGCCACGTAGAAAAATCCTTATCAGTACAATGAATTGTAAAATTCCCCTGTTAAAGCTATTTATAATTAAAGAAATAGTCCGCCCCAATACTAAACATAAATTTCCAGAGTTGGAAAACTTGTTTAGAGTACACTTAAAATTTCTTCAACACATTTATTTGACCAATCCAAAATTCGGAAGAAATCTTTTTCATTTCTTTGAGCTATGATACAAAATTGAAAGCGGCCTTTCTGATATCAAAAATTCATTTCATGAGTTATATAGTACAAGATATGACTTCATCTAAAGAGATAATTATTTTTCTTCAAAAGAAATCTTTTTTATTACTTTAATCTGGTCATTAACAAAGGGTTTTCCAAAAATAACGCAAGTATCAATTTGTGAATCTTTTTACTAAATAAAACCCAAATTCTATTTACATAATTCATTTGATCTATAGCAATTTTTCATTGTCAAACAGGATTATAATTTAGCTCGAAAATTACCATGAAATTGAATAGGGGCTAGCAAGTGGTGTGGAAGTCTCAATGTTAATAGTCTACTAGAAAATAAGGGACAATACTTAAAGGACCGGAAATCCCCAAGCGATAAACACCTATAAGCCTTGACAAGTGAGTGGTAAAATTTACATATCTCCATGTTTGTAGACCCTAATCAATGTTGAAGAGTGGGGGAGGGGAGATCTGTAGTGAGAACGTTGACAGTTTTGTTATCTTCTTGTCCTCCTTGTCGTTGTCGTAGCGATTTGTTAAGCTGTTTATTTTCATATTCAGCCTACTAAAGCCCCTGTTTCCGTGGTGGAAATTATCAATCTTGCCCCCTCCTGAACTCCTTGAAATAATGAATAGAAAAAGACACTATAAAAGTTTGTTTGATTAGGGATAAAATCTTAATTTGATTTTCAATAAAGTAGAATAAGGGGTATTCAATTAAATAGGGTTTTCTCGTCCTACTGCACCAACCAGAGAAATGAAGACAGGTGTACGCTACAAGGAAATATTTTGCCCGTAACGTGGTGTGTACAGGTTAATTTAATTTTCCTCCCATCTGAACAACTAGACTATGATCCAAACCCTCTGTCCTTCTCCACAGACAAGGGGAAGTCACACTGAAAAATCCTGTGACACTGTGGTTCTTGTTTAAAATCAAATAAAATGGGGATAATGACCCCTGAAGAGAGAGAGAGAGGTGGAGTTTAACATCCATTCAATTCAAACTAGTTAATTTTGGGACTAACATAGGGATCAATTTTATTTCAATAATTTGCTTGGTTGTACAGGTCTTTAGCAATGGGAGGAAACCGGAGGACCAGGAGAAAACCCATGAGGTTGGACAGGCACTCAATGACAAACCCTATGATACAAACCATTTGGCCACCCAATCCCCCTTTACCCAGACTGAAGAAATCTTGAAGAGCCTTTTCAGCTATCAGTAAATAAACTAACAAAAGCCAATCAAACCGTCTGATTGGTCTTTACACCTGTATACTAAATCTAATAAAGTTCAAGGTAAACGACGTGCGAGGATGTTTATCAATATTATTCTTATAGAAATCAAAGACATGTTTTCAAGTGGGTAAATTGAAAATAATTATTGTGTATTATTTGGATGCGATTGAAGGGATTCTGACAGTTATGTGAGAAATTTAATATATTAGAAGAAAATGATCACGATTTGACAGAAAATGAAATGAAACTTATTGTTCAAATTGTTTACATCAAATGGGTTAATGACGATGCCATTGATGAAATTTGCATGGACAGCTTCGTTTCTGCTTACCGGTACTCTTAATTGAATTCAATCTTTTACATGTAAACCTCTTGCTCATATTTTTCGGTGGGCCAAGTCCCTCATACTGCCCCCTTCCCTTCCCGCTACCTGACCCATATGTCACTGCTCTAATGATGGGTATCGTACATGAGGCAGAATATGCTCAACACTACTCATTGATATGGGAGTCCAAATATTCATCAAGCCCACTAGAACTAATACATAACTCCCCTTGTTCACAAAGAATTCTTAAAATTAAGTTCAGAATTTGCTCAAAATTGATCGCTTTATTTCAACTAAAATATAGCCCTTCATAAAATTTTTGTTGTTTTAATATATCAAATACATCCATAAGAAACTATGTGCAAAGTTTTGTGTTTCTGGATCAAAGATATTTCTCATAAACTGTAATTGAAAGTTGAGTAAATTCTTAACTTAAGTCTGAGAATGCTTTTTGAACTCTTCAGCACAGCATTTAAAAAGACAATTTGTCACAGATTATATCAACCTTCCTGATAATATCATACAAAAAACACCCCTAATTAATTGATACCAATACAAAAAAACACCCCTGATTAAAAAAATACAAATAACACCCCTGATTTATTAATACAAATCAACACCCTCAATTTAGCAATACAAAAACACCCCTCCGCCCTGATTTACCAATACAAAATCACCCTTGATTTACCAATACAAAAACACCCTTGATTTACCAATACAAATAACCACCCCCGATTTACCAATACAAATAAACACCCCTGATTTATCAATACAATAAACTAGAATAACGTATAATTCAATATTCTTCTTTGATTTGAGTGAAGTGATTATTATCACACATGCTGAAGGAATTTCATAAATTATAAAACAATCTAAACAAGTCATCTTTTATTCATATAGATATAAATATAGCTGGATATATATTAACGTCTAGCTCAGTCCATCATCTATTAAACAACAGACAGGTTTATTATCCGACATAAATCATCCAGAAAAAATTAGAAAATATTTTGGTAAGAAAAGATGACAAAGAATGGTTGATGATGGATTTTTGCGTGGTGTAAATTTGAAGGTTCGTGCGTTTGATGTTGAGCGTAACACAGATATTCAGACATACATTTTTGTAGTGATATAAATATTAACATAACAGGTTTTCTATTGGTTATTGTTTTAATTGTTGTTACTTCAAGGACAGTTGCTCTTATTATACTGGGAGCCAGGGTGGAGACTCAGAGAGAGAGAGAGGGAGAGTTGCTCTTATTAATAATTTTGCAGAGAATTCTTCCTTCATATAAGCGGGGTTGTATGGTCAAATGATTAGTGCCTGCGTGTTGTATCATAATGTCTGTCATTGATTTACTCGGCAGGGTTTCAATTTCCCTATTGTACGTGACAAGAAGAAGGGTTACCCGTCCAACCTTGTGGGTTTTCTCTGGGTACTCCGGTTTATTGCCATTGCTAATGATCCGCACACGCAAGCAAATTATCAAAATAAAATTAAATCATGAGTTAGTCCCTAAATGATCTAGTTTGTTTAGAGTGGACATTAAACCCCATCTCTCTCTCTCTCTCTCTCTCTCTCTCTCTCTCTCTCTCTCTCTCTCTCTTTCATTCATATAAGTAATATATGTCAACACAATCATGGCTTTACACCAAGCAACTGCATGCTTTTCCATGCCAGGCCCTTCCTGTACAACTGACAAGGAGAATCCATGCTGGAAAATCCCAACTTTTTGGGCCTAAATCTGAATGAAACCCCCAGACCTCCTTATAAGCGAGTGACGTTTTGCAAAAACCTTTTCATTTGTAAGAGTAGTAGTATGTCATCTGTATCGCAGTTTTACACTTAACTGATTCAATACACTTGAAATGCATTAAAACACTTGATGATCTGACTCCTTGAAACATATATAATCATTCAGTTTACCAATATTCAAATATACATGTATCTTACTCAATCCCCCTTATCATTGTTATTGATGGATTATCTTAATACCCTTATCATTGTTATTGATGGATTATCTTAATCCCCCTTATCATTGTTATTGATGGATTATCTTTAATCCCCTGATCCTCTTGATCATATTACAACAATAAAAGGCTTTTAAAGACAATAAAAAAAACCTCTTGAAATAGGCAGGAATAGTGACGTACCCTTGGAGCTTGATAAGTCAGGATTAGTATTGGTAGGCCTGCATGACTTTTAAAATTCGGACATGCGTGCCATAAGAAGAGAGGGTGATTTGGGTCTTAACGTCAACTCGACACACACTAGGTCATTTCGCGACTAACACATGGTTCAGTTTTATTTCAATAATTCGCTTGCAAGTCCGGGTCATTTAGCAGTGGGAGGAAACCGGAGCACCTGGAGAAAATCCACGAGGTCGGACAGGTGACTCTACTCCGTGGAATCGAAGTTGACTCATTGACAGACCTTATGATACAGAGCCTAGCGGTCTAGAGTGTCGCACTTTGACCTCTAGCTGGCCGGTCACCTCTGGCTTGCGGCTGTGGTTTCGATCCCTGGTGTGAGCATATGTGGCATGGAAATAGGGGCGCCTTCTCAACCTCGTGGGTTTCCGCCGGGTAAAGACCCTACGCGCAAGCGAATTATTGAAATAAAATTAAAACCATATGTTAGTCCCGGAATTACTTAGTTTGTGTCGAGTGGACTTTAAACCCCATTTCTCTCTGTCTCTCTCAAGCGCTGACCATTCGCCCATCCAAGTCCCCACCATATAAGAACAGTTGCACTAAATGTAATGGGGTTTCATATGCTACTTGTCTGCACCAGCTGGGCTAATGAAGACGGACAATGATGGAAACTTTGCCTAGACAGCTACATTCTCGCCCTTTCTTCACCAAATATCAACTGTGAAGGGTTATTTTACATGCATGCGAACATGGTCTTGGGTTTTGGCCCCATGCAAAAAGCTGTTCCTTGTCAGGCCCTCACCTTTCGGAGAGAAACCAAGATATAAAATCTGGTGGGAATTTTCTCGGTCAACATCAACATCGTACCGAGTACCTACTGGCTAATAGCCAAGCACCCTTTCCGAGCCATCGAGGCTTACCCATGATGAAAACTATGAGAGACTCGAACAGTATATAGAAACAGTAAAATTAATCTGCAAGTTTTTGTTGTTTTTGAAGAACTGACAAGATATTTGATTCTCTGGGAGATATGAATATTTTATCTCTAACCACAGGATGTTTGGTATAAATCATACGACCTCGATTAACTTAACACATTCAAAATCTCAAATTTATAAAACTTGAATATAGTTACATCAACGTTTTATCGTCATGAATTGAACAAAACAAAATAAAGGGTAAGGGGTCATTGCGTTACTCGGTTGCAATTACGTTAAAGATACATTATGGGAGATTAGATAAAGAGCTGGCAGTTCTCACTATAATAGTTAAAAACTAGATAATGTAAAGGTAATTTGCTGAAAATTTCAGACAAATTGATCCACTCTGAACCTGGAATTCAACGATTGAGTTTTCGACCTAGCCTCGATCATCATTACTAAAGTCAATACAATAAAAAAACAACGTCTCGATTATCCATTTAAGGACTAAATAATCAATGATTTAGGTAACATTATAGGCCTAAAGAGTGAATGAACGAAATGTTATTTAATGGCACGTCAGTTGCAACTGGGCTATTGCGTAAACAGTCCTAAAAAAAGATCCACAAAAGGCAGATTTAGCTCTGGCATAACATACGTTTAAATACAGCCGACAACATATATCTCAAATTTAACAAGAATTAATATATACATACATCAATGTTTTATGGTCAAAGTGCTTGATGGGAATTTGACTGTGGAGAGTGGTAAACGTGATTAGGGTCGACAAGTTTAATTGGATCACGGGGGTCACATGATTAATTCAAATTTATTAAATTCTTAATCAAATACAGGCACATGTCCTGCGGGGAGGGTGAATGGTCTGGACCATCTCCGGCTCCTGGAGAGCATTTTATTTGTTCGAAATAACATTGAATACACAAACATGCGAAGCGTTGCCGTCATTTTGGTCCTCACTCTATTCTAATCCTATAAATGTAGGCATCTAAATGAGCCGAAATATTGTACCAGAGCCTCTGATTCTATCAAATACTCAGGTAGGGGCCTACTCCCCAGACCTCACATCCAACTTGACATTGCCTCAACCCCCCACTCCCTTTTTTCAAATTCCCGAGCACACCCCCTCAATTCTGTAGCTTATAAATGATTCTATTTATCCTTAATTAAACGAAGTTTCCAGTTTTATTTTATTTTATTAAAAGGAGCCAAAATCAAACAGAGTAGAGTTTAATAATAGGGGATGAGATTTTTTTATTTTCATTAAAAGGGGTTAGACATTTGAATGCGTTCAAGGGCAACAAATTCAAACGTTTCTAAATTCCACCGAATACTAGACTACATTCTGATTGTCGTCTGATTGAAAAGAAGTTTCGAGTTTTATTTAATCAAACGGAGGTGAGACACGTTGAATATATTAATGAGTGACAATGGCCATTTTTTATATGAAAACATACAAATAGTGATAAGTGGTTAAGGTAAATTTTGTATCAATATGCCTTTTTTCTCGGCCCGTCGTCTTTTGTCGCTTGGTTTGTACGAAGTAAATATCGTCTATGAGAATAATGTTTGCTTACCAATTATTGGATTGTAATTGGTGCTAAATACTTGTAGTGGAAGAAGGAATGCGTTGGCTTGTATTGTGGCAGAAGAATATCCACTATTTATGCAGATGGTTTAATCAACACGACCGTACTTTTGACGTCGATGTTTGTCGTCAGGATTGAACGAAGATCAATATTGACCTGAACTATTGGTTATTGATTATCTAATTTTAAATTCGATCAATACCGGTCTTTATTACCTAGTTGATGCCGAAAATATGGACTTAAAACCCATTTTATTTCTTTGAGAATGATAAATCTGGTTTAATGTCTGCATGACATGAACTAGGTAAACTCGGGACTAACACAAGGTTGAATTTTATTTCAATAATTTGCTCACAAGTAGTGGTCTTTAGCTGTGGTAGGAAACCAGAGGACACAGAGAAAATCCACAAGATTAGACAGACGACCCAACTCCTTGTCACGTACAACTGGGAAATTGAACAACTTCTAGAAGAACATCCTATGAAATACAGTCTAATCTGAATAATACAATCAAGGGGCTGAATGGGATGGGGGGAATTTTCCAGCTTGATTTCCCCTTGTCAGTGGTACAGGATGGAGGTCCTTACTAAGACAATGCCTAGTCAATTGAATGAAACAAAAATCCAAGGTACCATGTACATGTTGGCATGAATGTAAAAGATCCTTTGATAGTTTTAATTTGTAGCGCTGTTGTTAGAGAAACTATAGCGTTGCTGTCAGATCAAAATTTCCCTCGTACCACACTGTATGGCATATCAAACAGCATGGTGAATGTCCATCTTCTTCAGCCCAGTCGGAGCAGAACAGTGCCGCTGTCAGAGCATAACTTTCCTCAGAGCACACTGAATGTTGTACGCCTGTCTTCATTAGCCTAGTCAGAGTAGAATGGTGCCACTGTCAGAGCATAATTTTCTTCAAAACACACTATATGGCGTAAGCCCGTATTCATTAACCCATCAGAGTAGAACAGTAGAATGTTAATAAATACTATTCCATTATATTTATTTCTTTTTGATTTAGGAAAACACCCTGACCTTTCATTTTCATTTTCATACCTCGAAATATTTGACAGGACAATTTGTTATACTCAGTAATAAAATGACAGATTTATCGTTGCATAATCCGACAATTTAAATCCACCAATATAATTAATAATACAGAAACACGGAGAAACGGATCGTGTGAGGTCATGTTCACACACATCATCGTTTGTCGTGTAATTTTTATAAATGAATGACAAGTGAACAGATTGGATGTAAATCATATAATCCCAGTCCGTACGACACTTTCAACTTTCTATGAACTGTATTTATATGGTGACAATCACACTATCAAGGTAAACAAACAATACATTATATAGTAAGTGTAGGAGGACTGCACCACACACAAACAATTACACAAGACAGTGGACAAGACACAATATATAGAAACCACAAATAGAGATAGAGAGAGAAATTGGGTTTAACGTCCACTCGACACAAACTAGGTCATTTTGGGACTAACACATGGTTTCATTTCATTTCAATAATTCGCTTGCGCGTAGGGGTCTTTAGCAGTGGGAGGAAACCGGAGTGCCCGTAGGAAATCCACGAGGTTGAGAAGGCGACCCTATCTCCATGCCACATACGCTCACACCAGGGATCGAAACCACAGCCGCAATCCAGAGGTGACCGGCCAGCTAGAGGTCGAAGCGCGGCACTCTAGACCACTAGGCCATCCCAACCCCGCCAGAAGCCACAAATAACGAACAGATCAAGTGAATGGATCCAAGGAATAGCTGTAAGTGTACACATTGTTGTACATTCCCCGGCCTGTAGTGATACAGATTTCACTCAAAATACACTAGGGAATATTATTATCATATACAAAACTTGTGTCTTTATACAAAGAAGTCAATTAAAACGTGTTTGAAACTTTACTATTTGAATATGTCAGTCTTCATTAGCCCAGTTTATTTTTTAATCATTTACAAATAGAAAGAAATTTTTTTAAAAATTTTTAGGTGAAGTTAGGGAAAGGATTTTCAGGAAAAAGACAATTTTTTACAAAATGTTTAGATACAGTTGGAAAGAGCAAGTTTAGCTAAAAGATTATGTTTTTCAAAATTGTCAGGTAAAGTTGGAACAAGGAGTTTTAGTTATAAGATGATTTATTCGTCCACCTACTATAGGTGAGATCAGCAGGTAGATAAACCTACACTCCTTATCATTATGTCATTCATTGACCCCACACGACCCCTGACTGAATAAATCAATGTATAAATTTATTAGCAACTGATGAACTTTTGACCAGTTGTAGGCCGAATTATACCATCAGACATCAGGTAGATTTTGGCAAGTATGATCTTGTATGGAATTATCATTGATAAGTGATTAAAGAGACACAGTGTTTTCTGTATCATATTACAGGCTGTGTAGTCATTCGGATAGGATGCCAAATATGAGGTCCTATTTACATAAAGCACTGCATCTTCATTATCCTGGTTGATGCAGAACAGAGAGACAGAGAGACAGAGAGAGATAGAGAGAGAGAAAGAGGGAGAGCAGTTAACATTATTTATATCATATTTCTTTGTAAATAATTTAAAGTAAAAATGATAATTGAGTGTTTTATAAGTAGGATTATAATACCTCCGTACTATTGTTGTTATTTTAATATAATTATATGTATATTTACAATGTCTGGTTTATAATATATAAATATTGTCTCAGGTCTCATCAAGTATTTACATTCAATTATTCTAAATCGGAGTATAAATGAAATAAAATGGAGTTTAACGTCCTACTGTTCTGCTCCAACTGGGCTAAGGAAGATGGGCTTATGACATGCAGTATGCTATAAGGGAAATTTTGCCTGGGCAGCGGCACTATGGCCTACTCTTATATCGAATTCGGACTGCCAATCGATCTAAAAAATGTTAACCCATTTGACCACCCAACGGCAACACCCTAGAGAATAAGAGAGAATGAGAGAGAGAGAAAACAAGAGAGAGAGAACATGAGAGAGAGAGAATGAGAGGGAGATCATTTCAGGACTAACACATGGTTCAATTTTATTTCAATTGAAAGGCAACCCTACTCCTTGTCACGTACAACTGGGGAATCAAACCCACACCAGTTGACTCAATGACAGACTTTATGATGCATGTGCTAACTATTCGGCCACCCTAGATAATAACAGATATATGCTAAAGGTTTTCACACCTTGAAGCCTACGAGATGCTTGTTATGATATGGTATAATCGCATGTTATGGATACGGGCGTGTCATTAGCCAGGGTCAATATTTTAATTCACCTTTGATGGTGTACAATATGCGTCTATTTTACGGGGTTAACTCCCGGACCCGCGTCAGGATTTAAAATCTGAGAAGGGATGAAGAATATATAGGTATTATTGATCACGTTATTGGAGAATCCAAGCCGGACATCGCCACCCTCATTAAACCAAACGGACGTTTAAATGGCACATTCTCGTTTCAGTCACTTGTTAATCCCCGGAGAATGATATAAAAGAGGGTTTTATGTGCACGAAATTTAATCCCCTTAAATTTCGAGCATTTGGATGAAGTGGGTTTAGAGAGGCCACGTTCGGTGCATCATCGTCGTATATTTTGATTACTGGGAATGTGTAATGTTCGTGAGGTCCTTTAAAAGATGTCCGCTCATCGGTGTAAGAATGGGTTCGGGGAGGAAAGGTTTTTACGTTCACCATTGAGTCGCTCACACTTGACTAACAAACAAACAGATCTCTCAGCCACTTGAAAGATGGTGAGGTATAATAGACCACCTTAGGTAATATAGACGTTTGTTATATCACTATAATCCTCCAAATACCTCATGTATAGACTCTCTCAACAACAAACTCACTAGAACATTTAAAGATACATCTTTCTAGAAGATCTGGTACCACTTCTGACAACCGTGTAATCCCTGTAACAGTAAACCATTCGATAATTTAACAAGATGAATACATCTCTCTAGAACTAACAACAAGGGTAGGGTTGTCTGTCCAACCTTATGGGTTTTATCCGGGTCCTCCAATTTTCTCCCACTGCTAAAGACCCCTATGTGCAAGTGAATTAATGAAATAAAATTGAAACATGTGTTGGTCCCAAAATGTAAATGGAATTTGAAAAAGAATAAACACAGCTGTTTGGGCAAATTTTCCCTCCCCCCAGTTTAAAAACGACCAGTTTTCAGTACCAAAACCACCAAATGTTACAGCGACAACTCACTAACCAGTAGGTTCTTGGCAGTGCCAGATTAAGACCTATTGAGGCCCTATGCATTTAGAAGAGTTTGGTGCTCCCATAGAACAGAACAAGAATTTTTACGGGAAATAATCACTAGATTTTATTCGAAGTTTTAATGGTTCTGAGCTCGATGCTAGAGTTGAATGATAAAGTTTTTTGTGGTTTTGCGCTTGTCAATGGTGTAGGTAAAAAGGTCTGGCAACATATAGTGTCTAGTTGTTCGTATGGGATGAACCACTGTGGTCCAGTGTACATGTCATGTTTATAAAGGAACCATTGGTTGTTGGCTTTCGACAAAGAGTTTGCAGAATCTCTGCTGTACGGGTAAATGAAGTGGGGTCCTCTCCCTTCGAGGAGCTCGGCACATGGTTATTTTGTGTAATGTTTAATCGAGGATTGGTTAAATATTTACCTGCAGATGTTGGTATAAAGAGGTGCAATATATATATATATATATACATACACAGTCCTTTACTTATATACATACATTGTGTACATTTCAGTTTATTTTGATTTATGTTGATACAGAAATAACACTTTATAATATGACATTATAAATTCCTTGTACACAGGACTATAAAACATAGATTCCTCAAGATTAAAGAAATAAAATAGGGTTTAACATCCTACTGTTCTGCTCCTTAACTGGGCTAATGAAGACGGGCATACGCCATACAGTGAGATATGAGGGAAATTTTACATGGACAATGACCTACTCTTCTACTGAATTCCAAGGGATGTTTTATGTGTATGCGGGACCTCAGTTTTATATACCATCCAAACAACTAGACAGATGTCCCTGTCCGTACTAACAAGGGGGATCCATGCTGGAAAAACCCTGACTCCCCTGTCCAGGCAAAATTTTCCTCAAATATGGCGTATGCCCTCTTCATTAACCCAATGGATGGGAAAAAAAAGGACATTTCTGTTCTCTCATTCGCTATTTTAATTGAAGATATGACTATAATATAAAGAGACTTGATCCAACGAAAATAAAACCCATTGAAAAAATTAATTTTATTCAGAACTCATATGAACACGACATATTAATGATACAGCAAGCCATGGTATTTGTTATAACATTATCATGAGAACGTGGATGAAGACCATTTGGAGTTATAAAGTTTTTTAATAATGTCAAACCACTTAGAGAAAAGGTTAAATCTATCAATGGTCCACCCAGTTTTTACAAAAAAAACTATAAACATTAATGTTGATTCTACTTATTATATAGGTACAGAGTCAATTCTTGTCCACAATGTCATAGAAAGTACAAATGAAATGAGGTTTAACTTCCTACTGTTCTGCTCCGAACATGGCTAGTGAAGACGGGTATACGCCATACAGTGTGCTATGAGGGAAATTTTGCTGGACAGCTGCACTATGGCCTACTCTTATATCGAATTACAACTGTCAAGGGATCTTTTACGTACCCGCCAATTTGTACACAGGAGCTAGTTTTTTTGTTCCATCCAATCGACAGCTGTCCTTGTCAGGCTCTCCATCCTGCATCACTGACAAGGGGCAACCACTCTGGATGAACTTTCTCTGCCAATGCAGTGGTCGAACACCCGACCTCAAGTGTATAGCTAGCTAATATCTTACCCACTTAGCCACCGTGACCCCCTACAATATATATTTAGCGTGATGGGAATATAGGATTTTAATCACATCATCAACAAGGTGATGACGTCAACTCATAATTTGAACAGACCTAACGAAATAAAACCATTATTTAGTATTTACCTATGACCGAATCAGTTGACCATCTGACTGACCACAATAGTGACATCATAGGCTTTGTTATGTCATCTCCATAGTTACATGTCCTGTTTGTTTTCACCAACTGGGCTAATGAAGACAGGTTTACACCTTGCAGTGTTCTATAAGGTAAATATTGCCTTGATTTAGAGAGAGACTAGGTCTGCCAATAGTTTACACAGGATCTCAGGGTTTTTTTATACCATCCAAACTACTAGACACTATTCTTTGCTTGCAAGGCCCTCTGTCCTACACCAGTGGCAAGGGGAAATCACGCTGGAAAATCTAAAGGCCGACACCTTCTGCTTAGAGAGCTAGTGTCACACTAATGAGAAAAAAACAATAAAAATATTCATTATTTTATAATTGAGAACAATTTAATATTGGAAAAAATCCTACTTTCATATCAGATTGACATCGACATTTGAATTTAATGTTGAAACTTGAAACATTTTTTATATTTTTCTCTGTCTGCATCTGATTACAGAGGTTACACCGTTATATCTATTGTATTTAATGTCAACGACTGCAATAAATAATTGTCGTCTGCTCCAATAATACCGTCTGATTCAATGATGTCGTCTGTGAATGGTAACAGTTTATGATGTTTATTTTACGTGGAATAAGATCGAGCCACCAATCACTGATCCCAACTACCTGTTGCAATGAAACGTCCGTCCATTCATCCTCGACGACTTCGGACCATTTCCTTTTACAGGTGTTTCAACAGAAGTGGTTATTTCAAAGGAGTTACAATAGTTGCGAACCTGTTTAATAATAACACACGATTGTTTTCGCAAGGTCCGCAGACTAATGACCATTTTCAATCCTCTGCTTTCATTGTTTCTAAAATGAAAAGAAAATGTTAAAAGAAAATAATAAATGGGAGTCCTAAAAGGACTTTATGAATGGAGCTGAAGACGACAGAGAACAATAAGTAAGAAGAGAAGACTGTACCCATCCCCAGACCCTTTTTAATGGACATGTAATTGGCTGTAGACCAACTATTGTCTATTGTTAAAGGCCTGTCAATCAGTGAATAGTAAATTACGGATACAGTATGTATAGATATGTATTAATACAAAGCCAGACCTTGTCTATTATAGCCTCTAGTCAACAATTATAGAATAATTCATTATATATCGAACATGTAATAGCTAATTAGATTTTATCTATATGAAGATTGATGACAGTCTAATGGCTACATGTCTATATACATAACAATTACTTACATCAGGCAGTTTTAAAGGGCCAATCCGGATAATATTTTAGAGAATAAAAGAGCTTAATTATGTGTTCAAATCCCTTAAAATGGTCTACCTTAGAACGAGCAACTAAATCAATGTATGTGATCCGTTTTCAAACAACTTAAAACGTTTGTCTTCATCAGGAAATGGAGACTGTCGTCCCAATCTGTATTAAGCAGTGTTTGGATAAAACCAGACTTTTATTTTATAGCAATACTGTTTAGGTGAAATTTACGTTTTGTTATTTAACGAATGCAGGGGCGGATCTAGGAATTTTGAAAAGGGGGGGCGCCGCAAAATGAGGGCACTTACTGCGGAGCCGGGGCATCTGTAGACATTTCAAGAGCTATTTGGCTGATATTTTCGTCTAAGTAAACGTTCAGAGATGACATATTTGGGTCTGAAAAAAGGCACTTTCAGCAGTAAAAAGGCACTTTCAGCAGTAAAAAAAGGGCACTGTGGAAAATTAGGGGGATCCGCCTCTGGGATGGACTGAAAGTTCTGATTGTGGAAGGAGATGTACTGAAATAGGGTTTAACATCCTATTTTACTGCGCCTACCCCCGGAGACGGTAATTCTGGGTATAAGAGGAGCTCGAAACCCAAGGACTGACATATACCAGTAGGCCTGGTGTCATTACACCACTACGTCTGGTTTTGGGATTTTCCTAAATCCTATCCAAGGGTTATGGTTTGAGAGACTTAAATTGCGGGTGGCTTTGAACTACCACTTCTGGTGTCAGAAGTATACTACTTTCGGTTGAGAGTTTTACCCATACAGCACCTGGTCAGTCACTAGTAGGCTAAAAGACATAGATATGTAACTCTTCATTACGCTTTTGGTAATTGAACATATTAACACACGGTACAAATTTAGACGAGGATACTCTCGTTTTTATCTAGAGAATGATACAAATATGTAAATAGTAGCTACAGAGAAAATGCAACATAATTAACAATGAAATACAATTCAAACTGAACACATTTGATTAGAGGACCATTTACTATAGATATGGATGTAACATGTCTGTATTATATAACACGGACGACAGACGTCATTGACACACATCTATAATTATTAATAAGTTCATGTCACTTGACGTCTCAGACAAGTTTATCAAGATAACTACATCATATAACAATAAATTGATATAGTATTACATCATCGGCTCGCCACAATACGATAAAATGATTCTATTAGAACTTAAAGGGACATTATGTTAGGTTTAGATAAAGAGCTGGTAGTTCTCGCTATAATAGTCCAAAAGTAGGTAATGCGAAATGAATATATTGAAAATCTTATTCAAATTACTTTATTTTGAGTGAAGTTATCATTAGTTGTAGTTTTGACAAGATGTGTGCATTTATCAGAATCAACGCACTAGTCATTCGAGTTTCAGCCCCGCTTCTTTATTTTTAAATTAAATCAAAATATGACTGAATTGTTCTAATCTATTTAATATCGGAGAGAGAGAGAGAAATGGGGTGTAACGTTCACTCGACCTAAACTAGGTCATTTTGGGACTAACATATGGTTTCAATTTCATTTCAATAATTCGCTTGCGCGTAGGGGTCTTTAGCAGTGGGAGGAAACTGGAGTGCCCGGAGGTTGAGAAGGCGCTCCCATCTCCATGCCGCATATGCTCACACCAGGGTTCGAAACCACAGCCGCCAGAGGTGACAGGCCAGCTAGAGGTCGAAGCGCGGCACTCTAGACCACTAGGCCATCCCAACCCCCCTATTTAATATCGGACATATCCGATGGCACCAAGAGTAGAATAAGGTCATGTCATGTTAATATATGTCTTATTAATAATTTAGATAACATTTCAGGCCCAAATAAAGACCTGCAATAGGCAGATTTAACTCTTATAATGCCTACTTAATTAATCTATCTCTGTCTCTCAATGTGTTTTATAACTTGAACAGTCTCATGTTTTATAGTCTTGTGTACAAGGAATTTATAATGTCATATTATAAAGTGTTATTTCTGTATCAAAATAAATCAAAATAAACTGAAATGTACACAATGTATGTATATCAGTAAATATAAATATATACATGTATATATATATATTACACCACTTTATACCAACATCTGCTGGTAAATATTTAACCAACCCTCGATTAAACATTACACAAAATAACCACGTGCCAAGGGCCTCGAAGGAAGAGGGACCCCCACATCGGTAGATTTATAATGAATGATTGATGGTGCCAAAAGGGGCCGGGAGTGGGGCAGATCTTAATTTGAGTATGTAAACAACAATAAATAAATATATGTTTGAAGCAGGTCTGCTACATGTACTTCATTGTTGACCATGGAATGAATGAATGAATGAATGAATGAATGAATGAATGAATGTATGTATGTATGTATGTATGTATGTATGTATGTATGTATGTATGTATGTATGTATGTATGTATGTATGTATGTATGTATGTATGTATGTATGTATGTATGTATGTATGTATGTATGTATGTATGTATGTATGTATGTATGTATGTATGTATGTATGTATGTATGTATGTATGTATGTATGTATGTATGTATGTATGTATGTATGTATGTATGTATGTATGTATGTATGTATGTATGTATGTATGTATGTATGTATGTATGTATGTATGTATGTATGTATGTATGTATGTATGTATGTATGTATGTATGTATGTATGTATGTATGTATGTATGTATGTATGTATGTATGTATGTATGTATGTATGTATGTATGTATGTATGTATGTATGTATGTATGTATGTATGTATGTATGTATGTATGTATGTATGTATGTATGTATGTATGTATGTATGTATGTATGTATGTATGTATGTATGTATGTATGTATGTATGTATGTATGTATGTATGTATGTATGTATGTATGTATGTATGAATGAATGAATGAATGAATGAAATAGGGTTTAACATCTTACTGTTATGCACTAGTCCGGATAATAATGACTACGGGCATATGCCATACAGTGTAGTGAGGGAAATTTTGCCCGGACAGCGGCACTGCGGCCTACTCTTATATTGAATTACTACTGCCAAGGGAAGTTTTACGTTCACACCAATGTGTTTGTCCCATCCAAATGACTATACATTTTCCCTTGTCAGGATATCCTTCCACCCTACCACACTGACATGGGTCTTTTACGTGCATGCCAATTTTGCCCAGACAGCGGCACTATGGCCAATTACGTGAATGCCAATTTGTACATGGGACCTCGTTTTGTCGTGCCATCCGAATGACTAGACAGCTGTCCTTGTCAGGCCCTCAGTCCTGCATCACTGACAAGAGGAAACAACGCCTCGGCAGTTGAAATTTGACGAAGATGAATATGTGATATAGAGTAGCATGGGCACTTCATGGCATCTTCATTAGTCTGGTTGGTCCAGAAAAGTTGGTTGTTAAACCGTTTTACATTTCTTTTCATTTAATACAATTTATACTCTGAAATAATTATTAAGCAATCACAAAGAGGATCAAAATTATCTTTTGACCAGAAATCCGATAAATATCTAATACAGACCATAGATGAGCAAAGTAATAAAAACCTGAACTATTTTCAACCCCAAATCTACGTAAAATACGCAAACAATACACTCTATATGTAAGTATGTATACATATCTAAAGATAAAAGTTAAAGATGGTTAAAACTAAAGGATTAAGGCTCGGATTATCTGGTCGACTGATTTTGTTATCAAAGATAAATAAATCTATTGGTTTAAATATAGGTTTTACCTATCCTCGGTTCTTTGATGTGGTTCAGTCACTGTATCATTAACACGGTTCACTACACATAATCTCATTGCACCCTCCGTGATGTCAAATCATAATAAAACTCTTTCTGCTTGACCGTCACATTGTCAATGGTTACTTTCGTTAAATACAGATGCTTAATTCATCTCATCCTACGCATATATATACATATTAAACATGCTTAGTGGTGTAGCAAGGATTCAGGGGTCATGATTTGCAGGGATTTTGAAGGGAGGGGTGGGGACTGGGGACTTCCTTGATTTTAAGGCATCTGTCACAGATATTGTCATAAACACATTCCGTTGACCATGTCATCTCGGGACTAACATACGCTTCAATTTTATTTCAATAGTTCGCTTGCACATAGGTGTTTTTAGCAGTGGGAGGAAACCAGAGGGCCCAGAAAAAACCCATGGGGTGGAACAGGCGACCCATTCAGATGCCCAATCCCCTTGTCAAAAAGGGAGTAAGTGGTGAAGGGTATGGGATGAATGCAGTTTATGTTTATTTGTGGTTGTGTTTGGTGCAGTCCTCCTCCTCCCTGTTCTTAATATTACAGTTCTCTGAATTTCTTATCCTCAAAATAGACATGAAAAAAAGGGATGGCGAAAATGTCCACTTGTTTTTGATCCTGTTTATTTGTGGTTGAGTGTGTTGTGGTCCTCCTCCTCTTAATGTACGACAGTTCATATGGCGGTCAACAAAACATCAAATCATAAATTCAGATGAATTTAAATTAATAATTAGTACAAAAGCAAGTTCGATCATCTTATTCGTAAACAAAATGTAACAAGTCAGGATACGTCTTCGTCTTCTTATAAGTGATTTACATTGCTTAAATATCATCTACGAATATTAGGCCAAGCAAACGCATTTCTGCGTTTAAGGTAAATTTGCGGCAAAGCAAAGCATCCGTCCGTCTGTATTATTTATTTCCTGGTATTTCTACCTTAAAAGAACATTAGGTAAGATTAGATAAGAAGCTGGCAGTTCTATCTAAAATATGATTAATTTGCCCCCCCCCCCCAAATGAAGCATCAGTCTGTCTGAATTATCGATTTCCTAGTTTTTCTACCTTAAAGGGGCAGTCATTAGGCAACATTAGATCAAGAGCTGACAGTTCTTGCTATAATAGTTCAAAAAAAGATAATGAAAACAAAATATGCTGAAAATTTCCATCCGATTGCTTCACTCTGAATAAAGATATTAGCCATTGAATTTTAGGTAAGTCTCGACTGTCATTACTGATGCTGGTATGATTACAAACAAAGCCTTGATTATCAATTTTTATGTTTCATTATCCATCCCAAAATTTATTCAAATCCACTAAATATCACAGGCTAGCGATGACATTAAGGGTTGATTATGGACTGGGATAAGTTAATTAATGTCAGCCCCAAACAAAGGCTCACAATTTCAGCATTGGAATTTTTCTGGAGAAAATTGCACATCAAAAAAGAGTTATTAGCTTTGGGAACCAAGAGACAAAAAGTTTAGGCTCAGTGTGTCTGGGTAAATAAAAGAATAGGGTAACTTTAAATAAGAGAAATGAAATGAAATGGGTTTTAAAATTCTACTGTTCAGCTCCTAAACTGGGGTAATGAAGATGGGTAAATACACGTATTTCTTATTTTGGCCTAATATATATATTATCAGCCTGCTAAGTGTGTAAATCTATATTCAATATGTAATTTTGTCCGTCTATCAACGACCGCAACGATCATCAATATTCATAGATAACATTACAAAACAAACATCTTCCTATAAACATGTTTACTGATAGTGGGGTCAAAATACTCAAAACAAATTATTATTCCTGCTTAAATTATTTTGTTTTTTTTTATCTGAATAAAGTGAATAAAGAGCTTCGTTGACCACTTTACCATATATAATAAGATTAGAGCTCAACTGTTGGCTTATATTTCCCGTGTGGGGGGCAGACGACAAAACATTATGGCAGAAGTCTTGCTGTTTATTGTCTCTGTAGCAGGTGGATTGAAAGAAATTTAATGGAAAGGTAAACCTCTCTATATAAGGAGACAGAGAGGATCTATTGGGGAGAAGATATGCAATCGAATCAACGAAGCATACATCATTCTTTAGCTCAGATGGAGAAGCGCCTAATCGCGACAATAATACAACTAATCCATACTTCTGGTTGACGTGACGCGATCAGATTAGACGTGAAATCTTCTTACATCGTATGTACAGTGACCGATTAATCAGGCATGGACGGTTGTGAACAGTAGCGAAGATTAAATATTATAATATCCACTCCTCCCTGTCACTCAACGATCATTGCATCCTTGTCACGTCTTAATCAAATTTAGCCGATAGACACACAATTTTACGCATAATTTTATCATCAATATTAAGAGATGAGGAGTCGACTGTCATGTCATCAGATTGATGGGTCAACAAGATAATGGTTATCCGGTGGGTTCTTGACCACCCCCATTATCAACAGGTACCCATCCCTAATCTGCACAACCCATTGTATCAACAAATTTCTATCCCTTTGGGGTTCATCGCGATTTTATGGTATGGTTCCTCCTTGTCAGTGGTGCACGGACCAGGTATAGTCATTTGGATGAGATAAAAAATCAAGGTGTCGTGTACACATTTGTGTGCTTGTAAAAGATCCCTTGGAAGTTTGAATTTGAGATAAGAGTGGTCCGTAGACCAATGGGAGCAGAAAAGTAGGACGTTAAACCCCATTTCATTTCTCCCTGTAGAGAGAGAGAGAGAGAGAGAGAGAGAGAGAGAGAGAGAAATTGGGTTTAACGTCCACTCGACACAAACTAGGTCATTTTGGGACTAACATATGGTTTCAATTTTATTTCAATAATTCGCTTGCGCGGAGGGGTCTTTAGCAGTGGGAGGAAACCGGAGTGCCTGGAGGAAACCCACGGGGTTGAGAAGGCGCCCCTCTCTCCATGCCACACACGCTCACACCAGGGATCGAAACCACAGCCGCAAGCCAGAGGTGACCGGCCAGCTAGAGGTCGAAGCGCGGCACTCTAGACCGCTGGGCCATCCCAACCCCCCTCTCCCTGTAGAGGTTGGTTGGTCTAGTGGTTTAATGCATGCACAAGGTCTGTCATTGAGTCAAGTGGCGTAGTTTCGATCCCCGGCTTATACGTGACAAGGAGTAGGATCGCCTGTCCAACCTTGTGGGTTTTGCTGCGGGTCTTCCAGTTTCCTCCCATTGCTAAAGACCCTTATGTACAAGCGAATTATTGAAATAAAATTGAACCATATTTTAGTCATGAAATGAAGGAGTTTGTGCCGACTGGACTGCCTCTATCTATTTCTCTCTCTGAGGGGTTTTCCAAATAATTTTTGAATTTGTGCAAAATCTGTAATAATGATAATATTCACGACACATTGAAACGAATCACTTGTAGCTAATTATTCTCATAATTTCATGTTGTATGAAAAGAATCGTTTTTGTAAAATAATCACTTGACAGAAATAATTGAATCTCCGAGTGTTGCATGAAAAGAATCGTTTTTATAAAATAATCACTTGACAACCATTATATGACAGTTTTATGACCAGATCTTTTCAGTGTAATCTAGTTTTGATGTTATTTAAAAGGAGATTTTAACTTGTTTTCAAACCAAGACGAGGAAGAATAGCAGGTAGGTGTAGAAGTATATCACCAACCATTGTTATTATTTAAAGTAGATAATTACCATGGCGATTTAAAACCTACACCAAAAATAATTCCTCTAAAACAAACACTTCGCTTTATCATTGTTTAGAGTTAAGCCCCTTTGATGTGATTGAATATTGAAGGATGATGTCATAAAGAGAGATTATGTCTATCTCTGGTCTGATAGCTCTAATCATGTGTAAGGTCTTCTGTTGGTTTAACACTTGATACAGGATTAACCAGTCTTGTTCGTCATGTTATCCATGATTAACCAGCCTTTTGTTCTTACCTTTCCCATTTTAATTCTTCAAAGGCACAATCCCAGATTTCCTCAAAATGAAATGGGGTTTAACATCCTACTGTGTTCTGCTCTGAAGGGCTAATGAAGATGGAAATATGCCATGTGTGCTAAGAGGGAAATTTTGTCTACTTTTATTTCAAATTCCAACCTTCAAGTCTTCTGTTATGTGCATGCCAGTGTGTACACGGTTCCTCTATTTTTTCGTGGCGTACAAACTACTAGACACTGCCCTTATCAGGCCCTCTATACTACACCACTGACAAGGGAAAATACGTAGGAAAATCCTGAGCAACTTTCTAGGCCAACACTGGAAGGGAACAGAAGACCACCTGGATAGCAAGCCAGTCTCTAACAAATTCTCTCTCTCTCTCTCTCTCTCTCTCTCTCTCTCTCTCTCTCCCTCCTCTCTCTCTCTCTCTCTCTCTCTCTCTCTCTCTCTCTCTCTCTCTCTCTCTCTCTCTCTCTCTCTCTCTCTCTCTCTCTCTTTCTCTTTCTCTCAGTGCAGATTGATAACCAGACATTAATGGAGGTTTTATCTCCAGGGCAACAATGAAGTAACAAATACATCAGGAATTTTAACTGCTTTTCTTATCCCTTCAATTAAGCCACCACTAACAATTTACCAGATAAGGAACCTAGTACTTACTTAGGGAGATTTGGAAACTCAAACAGGTTCATTGAAATAAGTTAAATATAGAGTCCTTTACATCAAATTATCTTCCATTAGCCGAATAACGGGGGGATAAACTTGGATCAGCCGACATCTTAAATAAACAGTGGATGTAACTTGAGGTGGGGCCCACCAACAGTTTTTGTTTTGTTGCTCAAGATGAGAATTTTTCTCGATTTTAAATCACATGTATATAGAAATTAGCAGGGTTTAGTGTAAATCTGTGTTTTATCCCCTTCATGTTTTCTGAATTTATCCTAATTAGAAATGAAATTGGGTTTAATGTCCTACTGTTCCCCTCCCACAGTACGCCGAACAACCGAATTCACAATGATTAATGGCTGGCAAATTTAACCAGAGACAAAAAAAGGGTAAAGTTATCTATGGGATTCTGGGATCGAGATTGGGGACTGTCTATGTGATATTGTCATTCAATAAGTTGATATAATATTCAATAAGTTAATGTATTTTCAATAAGGATGTTTACTAGATTTGGTATCAATAAATACCAATTAACACCAGTTTATGATCTAACAAGGTGAACATTAATCAGGTTATACACTCTTAGTTTAACTCAAACACCACTTTATAATATCATAAACTTTATATTCCATCCTCTAGGCAACACCAAGTTAAATATCTGTTCATTAGAATCAACCATCGAAAATTCAAAATACAATTTCTTCAGGAAAACGTAAGGTCGCCTGTCAAACCTTATGGGTTTTTCTCTGGTTCCTCCGGTTTACTCCTACTGCTAAAGGCTAAAGACCCCTAAATACAAGCGAATTGTCCATCCTCGTGTTTTTTTTCCTCCCGAGTCCTAAAGTGTCCTCCTCCTACTACTAAAGACCCCTACACACAAGTGAATTATTGAAATATAATTGAACCATATGTTAGTCCCGAAATGACCTAGGTTGTGTCAAGTCGATGTTAAACTCCATGTCTCTTTCTCACTTTAGAAAAAAATACTAATTTAAAGACAAATGGTACTTAGTGGCACTTCTCAAAAGCTTTTAGTTTTGAAATTTTAAGAAAACATTACACACTAATAGTAAGTGCAGGGGGACTGCACCACGCATAATTTACTCAAAATCAAATATATGGACAAGGCACAATACGCAGAAATCACAAACAACGAATAATTCAAATAAAGTGAATGTATGCGGGGGCTAGCCCTAAGTGTCCATCTGTGCTGTATGTACAGTCACTCAAATTTGAAAATTCACTCAAATTTGAAAACAATCGGGAATACAAACCAGAGAAAACATTGAGTGTGTTATTCATTGATAAAGACCCTGAAAAATTAAAATTTAAATTGATTTGGCCCGACTATAATCATTTTATAATAGACTCCATGTAAATATATCAACATAATATCACAACTTTTATAACCCATATTGAAAATAATTTTATGGAAAGATTCTATTGAGCAGGAAGTGTTACAACTTGAAAAGATATAAATATGACGATATGATAACATCTATAAATCATTAGAGACTTATTAACGGGGATTTACTGGGAAACAAAATAGGGTTTAACACCGTATTTATCTGCTCTGCGACTGGGCTATAGAGAGAGAGAGAGAAATGGAGTTTAACATCCACTCAACACAAACTAGTTCATTTTGGGACTAACATATGGTTCAATTCTTTTTCAATAATTCACTTGGGTAAAGTGTCTTTAGCTGTGGGAGGAAACTTCAGGACCCTGAGAAAACCCACAAGGTTGGATAGACATTCCTATTCCTGGGCTATTGAAGATGGGTATATACACCATACAGTGTGCTATGAGAGAAATTTGCCCACTATATAGCCTACTCTTAGTTTGAATTCCAACTCTATTAATTGTGTTTTAGCTTAAATTCTATGAAATACTTTATTTTACACTTTGTACATTGACTGAAAGTATGACTGAATCTCTAGATCGCAAGACATTAAACCCCATTTTATTTCATTTCAAAAGGCAAGATTTTGAAATCTAAACATTTTTTTAAACAGTTTCCTTGAGGAACCTCCACAACCACCTTTCTAGAGCCTCGATCATGAACTTGTCGCAATGGATGGAAAATAATTACCGAACAAAGGGCACGATTCTCAAATCAAAAAATCTTTTAACGGTTTCCTGGAGGAACTCCTACAACCTTTCTACCTTGAAGAAAGGGATGGGGGGTGGGGAGCATGTGTTATTTATTTGGTCATAATGGAAATAAATATGAATTCCATATGTTTACGTTATTATTATTGCTAGAGACCGTCAAATATATCCTATGAACATTATATCCTATAAAATTAGTAGCAGAATGTCACCACGACGACGAAACCATATTGACAAAGTAAGTCTATACAGCATTATAGCACACATTATTACACGTTTATTTTACATTTTCTTTCAAATTGTAGAAATGTGACCGTATGCTTCCGGATAATGGTTGCCAACTTTAAATCCATCCAGGACAATGGTTGAACGAAAATAGGTGTAGCGTAACTCAAGCATCTCTGAGTTAATGATGTTATAAAAGGAACTTGAAATACCGTCTTCATCACAAGTGTCTCTGAGACTGAAATACTAACTTCATCGCAGGCATTTTCTAGGAGACTGTGATATTTGAGTACTAAGGAATCTAGATTGCCTTGGGTTCGAACCTCGTCATTTTCTCTGACGTAAACTCAGCATTTTTCAAGCCCTCTTCCTACTGGTAGAACCTTGTCTCGCTGTCAAGGATAGTTTGTCCAGGTCATTCGGATATGATAAAAACTGAGGTCTTGCATAAAACAAAAACCCACTTGACTTTTGAAATTAGACAGAAAACGCCACAGTAAATGAGCACTATGGATCCAATCTTGTCATTTTCACTCACAAACCGCAAGCCCTGTTTCTACAGATACCACCTGTGTGTTGTTAACAGAAACGTCTATATAGAACGAATATGATGCACATTCAACTGCTGTCCCATTTAACTGTGTTAATTTTGTAATGTTCTGGTGCTGTCCAAATATAGAAGTTTTTTTAATCGGCTCAGCTTGCGTCATGACTTAAAACACAACATATTGGATTCCCAAAACGTTTCAAATTTATTAAATATTTTCATCGTGAAACAAAACAGGAACATAATATTTTCACTTAATAGAAACTTCAACTTGACATTTTCTCGGGTTGAAAGTGTCTCTTGAATGATTTTATAACTTGGTAATTGAGCCTAAAACTTTGACCAGGACTACAGGTACATTGAGTTTAAATCAACACTCGAATAACTGGTAGCAGGCGTCCTTTCCTCTCCAAGTATTGAATTGATTAAAGGTTGGAAATTGCATTATGTTTTCGCGATAATGGTAGTAATAAGTAAATAGGTGCCGAATGTATAGTGGCGGTTCCAGGTGGGGACCCTGTTATTGAGTCAAGTTGCGTTAGATCGTAAGGTCTGTCATTGAGTCAAATGGCGTGGTATTGATTCCTCCGCTTGTACGTGACAAGGAGTAACATCGTCTGTCCAACCTCATGGGTTTTCTCCTTTCTCAGGGTCCTCCAGTTTTCCCCCGACTGATAAAGACCCTATGTGCAGCAGTGGCGGATCCAGGATTTTTTTGAGGGGGGTGACAACCCTATGTTTTGTCTCGCCGACCGCGGTTTACGGGGCTAATTTCTGCCGCTAGTTACATAGATGCTGATTGTGTGTCTGATAAAATGCGTACCGTTTGCTATATAATATATATATATACGACCATGTGTGCATGTCCCGGCGGAAGCTTGTAGGACCCGGGACTCCTATACACCGGTGGGGAGGGGGGTGACAAGTCACCCCCCTGGATCCGCCCCTGCGCAAGTTAACTATTGAAAATAAAATTGAACCCTATTTTACTCCTTAAATGACCTAGTTTGTGTCCAGTGGAATTAAACCCATCTCTCTCCCTCTCTCTCTTTGTGTGAGTGGATGTTAGACCTTATTTCTCTCTGATTTTAGTATCCATGTCCTTATTTGTATTGTTCTATGTTTTGATTACAAGAAGATCAATTGTTTTATCAATCATTATAAACAGTTATCACCAGACCAGTTCCTAACACTTTAGGCCACACCAATTTATCCCCTCTACGCTGGAGAGAACACAACCTCGAAACAGGTAAAAAAACACAAGATGATGGCTGTAATTACATAATTAAACTGCATTAAAGTTATGTGTTTATTAGAACAATTAATTTCTATTTGTGCTTTCTGCACTGGAAAACACATCCTGAAACATACAAGCTTATTAGAACTATGAAGCAATTACCTGAAGAACATCCTGCTTCTGAGGATCAAATAATAAAATTAAAATGGTTAGCCTCAAACTTTATTGCATAAAATACATTCAAAGTAATGGGAATATATGAATCAAAAGTACATATGGTTTAATTTTATTTCACTAATTTGCTGGCGTGTAGGGGTCTTTAGTATTGGGAGGAAACCGAAGGCCCCGGAGAAAACCCATGAGGTTGGACAGGTGACCCCATTCCTTGTCACATACCACTGGGGAATCGAAACCATGCCAGTTGACTCAATGACAGACCTAATGATACAGCGCGCACGTGCTAACCATTCAGCCATCCAACACCCCTATACATGAAACAAACATACATAGGCCTAATTATACATAGATAAATATAAAGCTTATAAAGACAATAGCGAATGATATACAAGCTCCTAAACATTTTAAAATTTCTAGACATTGTTTGTATTTCTATTGGAGAATTTAAAGGGCACATCACAAGTTGTGTAGAAGATAGTAAATAGAATGGGGTTTAACATCCACGATTTTTTCACCAACTGGGCAAATTAAGACAGGCATATGCCATGCAGTAACGAGTGGTCTCACACATGGGGTATTAAATGAAATGGAGTTTACATCCTTCTGTTAGGCACCAACCTGGCAAAAACAGATGGTGATACGCCATGTAGGGTTCTCTCGCGTAAAGGCAAATGTATTCAAGGGACCTTGGAAATTTTTTATCTTATTCGAAACAATTGTAAGCTAATATAGAGAGAATACTCTATGAAATGTCACCAAAGTATAAATATTATTAGCCTTTTTCCATACTTTCGTTTTGTCATGATTGACTGTTTCCAATTACAGCACGGCACCCATCGCTGGTTAGGTCATTAAGCCCTTACCACTTCTTGTATTCTAATTACATTTATTCTAAGGTCCATGGTGTTATATAGTTTTTTAAGATGTAACTTGAACTTTCTGCGTTTTCACCTACAAACAGCAAGAGGATTAGTAACCAAACTTAAAAATTCCAATAAAAACACGAACGGCTAAATCTAAAAGTTTAAACATTCTTTTTCTTAGAAATCATGAGTGCGTTACTTTAAATAAAAATATCTGGTGACAAAATGCGCCGATATAGAAAAGTAGATCATCCCGCACTTGTGTTCGTCAAGACGTCGGTTTAAATGCTCTCAGTTTACGACATAAGTATAACAGATTGCAATAATTTAAGAGTTTGCTGGGAACAATACAAGAAAGTGTTTAAACTATAAGTAGTGTTGGCAATATACCAAGATATTATTATAAACAATGACCAGTATTGTATAATATATGACTATATATATACATCAGACCATATATTTCTCCATTTCATACTTGAATTAAAAATTTTAAAGAAGCAAGACTGACGAAACAGTGGTGTAACACAGAAATACGAATGTGAAGGGTTGGTGTGGTGGGTTGAGTGGGGGGGGGTAGAGAGAGAGACAGTGAGAGAAAGAACAAGAGTAAGAGAGAGAGAGATAGATAAAGAGAGAGAGGGTACCCTCCACTGGACAGAGAGAGAGCGAGAGAGAGAGAGAGAGCGAGAGAGAGAGAGGGTACCCTCCACTGGACGCAAAGAGAAAGAGAGACTACTTTATATGTCCTTACTTCTTATTCAATCATTTCAGTCCTTTAAAGATAAATTTATTCAAATGCTAAATCTGATTATATCAGGGCTTTATTTAGGCCTGAAATGTTATATAAACTAATATTAAGATATTAATTAATAAGTCAAGACCATAATCAACTCTCGATGTCATCGGATGCTCCAGATTTTCAACAGATTTAAATACGATTGGCAGTTAATAATTGAGTTAGAATTTGGATAATGTCAAAATTAACATAATAATTTCTATATAGAATATTCCTGTTAATATACTAACAAGAAACAGTCTCTCCTATTGTCTTATGTCATAACTTCCTAAAACAGAATCGTTGACATTAACATATATACAACTAAAATAGGTTGGATTTTATTCTTCACAGACATTTATATTCATAGACAAGAATGTCAGTGTCAGGATATTGATACCATCGACGGATGTTTCGTATTTTCCGACATGAAGTTTGTAGATTTTGTGATAGAAGTTTTTTATTTCATTTAATGAAACTGTGTCAATTGAAATCTACTCCAGATGATTGTCATTAGAGACAGAGAAATGGGGGGGTTTAAAGTCTGCTTGACATAAACTAGGTCATTTTGGGACTAACATATGGTTCAATTTTATTTCAATAATTCGCTTGCACATAGGTGTCTTTAGCAGTGGGAGGAAACCCACGATGTTGGACATCTTGCCACGTACAACCAGGGAATACAAATTATGTCAGTCGACTCTATAACAGACCTAAAGATGCAAAGTGCACACATTGACCATTCAGCCAATCAACCCCGCTACCCCGATTGTCATTGGAGGGATTAAATTAAAATACTTTATAAACTACAATATTATGAAAGTTGTATCTGAAATGTCAATGGTTATTTTTTTTATGAAACTGGTTTAACTTAAATTTTTTACAGATGATCGTCTTTGCAAACTACAATATTGTGATAATTGAATCTTTAAAATATTTGTTCAATTAAATAAAAAAAAAACAGATAAAGTTTCATGTAATCATCAACGCTGCTGCCTGGGCAAAATTTCTCTCATATGATTCATAGTACATTGCATGATGCACTCCAGGTCTTCATCAGCCCAGCGGATGCACAAAAGTAGAACTTTAATTTCATTTCATTTCATTTCGTATCATTTCATCTTTGTATGAAAACTAACCATGTAAAACATCAACGCCGCTGGCCGAGGCAAAATTTCTCTCACAGCGTGTGCCCATCTGATATAGCCCCTCTGACATAGAACAGTAGGGAATCACGGTGGCTAAATGGGTAAGGCGCTTGCTCAATCCCTGCATTGGTGAAGAAAGTTCATCCAGATCTCCCTTGTGAGTAATGCAGGATGGAGGGCAGCTGCCTAGTCGTTCTGATGGTAAGGAAAACCGAGGAGGTCCCGTGTACATATTGGTGTGCACATTAAAGATCCCTTGACAGTTTGAATTTGATATAAGAGTAGGACGTAGTGCCGCTTTCCTGGCAAAATTACCCTCATAGCACACTGTATGGCGTATGCCTGTCTTCATTAGCCCAGTTCAGAGCAGAACAGTAGGACGCTAAACCACATTTCATTTCATTTTTGTAAAACAGTAGGATGTTATATACCCCCTTTTCATCTGTCTATAAATTGAACAGCTGATTCACGTATAATATGTAATCATTATCCAATAATAATCATAAATACATTTTTATAAAATAAATACAATAGCCATTGCTGATTAATTCACCGAGTGAAAATGTTATAATATGTCAAAGGTCAAAGGTGAGATTAATTTTGACCTTATGATTAGTAAGTTAAAAGGAACAGTGATTGGAGTGTACTTATTTAAATTATATGACATTTGAGAACCGTTTGTAAAATTGCTGATTTCCTGATGGCAACTCGACACAATTATACAGAGTTTGTTATAACAGTTTCAACTGTGGGTTCGGATGTACGGTGGCGGCACCAGAGGGGAGAGTGGCGACACCCCTACACTAAATATGAGGAGAGTTGTGCACATGGCACCCCTCAGTCACTTCCTAAATATGAGGAGAGTGGAGGCATGAGGGACACATGTCACCCCTCCCCCGATTTCCTAAATATGAAGAGAGTGCAGACATGAGGGGTATATGACACTCCTCCCCCACTTCCTAAATACAAGGAGATTGGAGACATGAGGTACACATGACTTCCCCCCACACTTCCTAAATATGAGGAGAGTGGAGACATGAGGGGCAGATGACACGCCTCCCTCACCTCCTAAATACAAGGAGAGTTGAGACATGAAGGGAACATAGCACCCCTCCCTACCTCCTAAATACGAGGAGAGTGGAGACACGAGGGACACATAGCACCCCTCCCCACCTCCTAAATACGAGGAGAGTAATGACATGAGAGACACATAGCACCCCTCCCCTCCTCCTAAATATGAGGAGAGTGGAGACACGAGGGACACATAGCACCCCTCCCCACCTCCTAAATATGAGGAGTGTGGAGAAACGAGCTACACATAGCACCCCTCTCCACCTCCTAAATATGAGGAGAGTGGAGACATGACGGGCACATGACCCCCTCCCCCCACTTGCTAAAGGTGAGGAGAGTGGAGACATGAGGGGCACATGACATCCCCCCCCCCATTCCTAAATATGAGGATATAATCAAGTGTTAGAGAACATAGGAACAATATTGGACTAGTGAGTTTAGGTTTATTTCACAAAAGCTTGGGCGGCTGTAATCGCTAGTTGTTTTTGAATATGTCTAGTGACATTCTGGTGGGTCATTGGTCTCCATACATTTTAACAGTTTTTTAATGTGTCTTGCTATCATAGTGGTCTCATTACAGAGGTCATTGGCCGTCTACATACATTCTAACAAACAGTTTTGGTAACATCTTGTGGTCTCATTCATACAGACATTTTTGGGAATGCCATGTGAATATCAGGATGCGTTAATTGTCTGTGTTCGCTTCAGAAAGCAATAACTGTTTTATCACATCAATCACACTGTTGAAATAAAATCAAACCATATGTTAGTCCCAAAATGATGACCTAGTTTGTGTCGAGTGGACATTAAACCCCATTTCTCTCTTTCCTATTTCATTCCGGTCAAGGCCTGGAGCTAAATGTCTATTGTATTTCTAGTTTATCATTATGTCAGACTAAACATTTAACATTTTTCATTTTTACTTCTTCTATTACATACAAAATTACATACAAAATTAAAATTGTTTTTTTTGAATAATAATTGAATAACATCCATATATCATCTTGACGAAACATAAATTATTGTACACACGTATAGAAGTTATACAGAACAATGGAATAATATAATTACCTCTTTATAGGGGAGAGAGAGAAATATGGTTTAATGTCCCCTTGACACAAACTAGGTCATTTTAGGACTGACACTAGGTTCAATTTTATTTCAATAATTCGCTTGCCTGTTGGATTCATTAGCAGAGGGAGGAAACCGGAGGACCCAGAGAGAACCCGCATACAAGTGAGGAATTGAGAATCCATGTCAATTATGGGCTAAAGCGCACATGTTAAACTATTCAACCAAAATTTATTCGTTCATGGGGATTTACATCCACTTCCATGTAGAGTGATATCGTGGACAAGTTTTCGGCCACCCAACCCCTCCCTCCTCTTTATAGGATGCAGGCCACAATATCACGAGAACAGGGGAATCAATTACTAGTCTTATTCCATAAGGATGCAGACCACCATTAATGTCCCTCGGACTACACTGTTAATTCTGTCTCTTTGCCAAGCTACAACTTTTCCCCAAATTTTTGTTGGGCTGAACCAAGGTTGCTATTTCAAATTTTTTGTTGTCGGACATTTTTACAGAAAATACAGGGGCAACACTTTTATCATTATTAATCAGACAGATTCAGACCATCGCTTAATTCCTCTTTAAAATACGGTATTATAAGATTAGTAGTTAAACATCCAGTACAGTCAATTAATTTTGGAATATTTATTCATCTATTAAGATTATGGGACTGAATTAAGTGGCTATTTATTCATCAAGACCCCTGAAAAACAATAAATTAATTTAGTTTGCCCAAAAGAAGATTGCTATAGAAATAATATTTAATGAAATGAAGGAAATTCTGCCCAGGCAGCGGTATTACAATCTACTCTTATTTCAAATTCCAACTGTGAAGGATTCTTTTACGCATACCAACATTGTTACAAAAAGGATAAAGACATTGTATGAAAATAATTACTACTTCTCAGCATTAACGGAGATAATGATGGCACTTTCCCACGTAATGTATATATGACAGAAAATTTTGCTCTGGCAGCAGCGCTAGGGCCTACTTTTATTTCGCAATCCAACTGTCAAGGATTATTTAACGTGCACACCATTGTTGTTTTTAAAAAGATAAGGAAAATAATACATAACTCTAATTATCCCCGTTGATATTTTTCAGCATCATTAACTGAGTTAATAAATATGGAGGCTTGAGTTTTATTATTCGGTGAATTGTTCTGCTAGTTGAGTGAGATCTAACTGTATTATCTCCCTCTTTGTCTCCTTAAATACCTGTACATCGTTGTAGAGACACAAGTGGCGTACCTACGCTGGGCCTGCCACATGACATGTGAAAATACATTTAATATTTTCCTGGTCTACAGGTGGTAGCCAAACTTCATCGTCTATTATTCCTCACTACTTCAAATACACTCTTCGAGAATAACGACCCAAACTATTGTGTTACTGACTCATTATTTATTTTTGAATTACTTAACGATAAATATTATTATAATTGTATCTTGTACATCTTTATAGAATTCACGACTGTCTTTATCTATTTATGTATTTCAAACTTATCAAAGTTTATTTTTCTCCAATCTCTATCTATAGCAATTTATCTCTTTAAAACTTATCAAAGTCATTTTTTCTAGAATCTCTGTCGATCACAATTTATCTTTATTTATTTATTTCAGTTTATCAAAGTATAATTTATAGAATCATTATTCATCTTTATTTTTTGCAATTATCAGAGAAACTACTAGAAATAAGAAAAAAAGCAATTATTAAAACAGAACTAATTGCTGTATATTGTATAAATGTAAAAAAAACCCCAAACATTACTGATAATAATAAAGAGTATTTGATAACACGAAGGAATACACCCTAAAAAATAATTAATATTACAAAGGCAATCAGCACTTCGTAAAAACTGGGATATCTATTGAAATTTTATATTATTCTTGGAAAAAAAAAAGAAACTTCAAAGATAATAGTACATGCCTACAAACAGGGACGAACAGATTTACGTACTTGAGGACACAAGGCCAAAGTTTTCATGGGCCTTCAAATTTATATAACATGGTCCATACCATGGGCCCTATACTTATTGTACAGGTGCCCCATACCCTGGACCCTATAATCATTGTAAAAGGATCTTTATGGTACAGGCCAGGGGACTCTTATGGTTTTTAATATATAATAATCTACCCAGTGTACACTTGAAACATAGTTATACGTTTGTGCATAGCGGTCTTTTACCTGTGGGAGGAATACGGTGGAGCTGGAGAAAACCCATGAGGTTGGACAGGTGACCCTACTCCTTGTCACATACAACCACAGAACCAAAATCATGCCGTTGACTCAATGATAGATTATTTTTGATACAGCGTGCTAGCCATTCGGCCATCCACCACCCCCCCCTACATACAATCAAGTCAAAATTAATAATTAACCACTAGTTAAGAGATGGCAGTCATTATTTAACTTACTGCTAATAGACCATTAATGAAAAGTAACCTCATATTCTATCTCAAAAATGTTGTTGGGCTTGACAAAACAATGAATAAATGGCGGAACACATCAGTTTTTGTAGTGCCATGCCTCCAAACTCAAAGAGACGTAAATTATTGCAATGAAAAGATATGCATGTGATAAAAGATAATAAAATGGGGTTTAACGTTCTACTCTTCTGCTCGAAACTTGCCTAATGAAGACGGGCATACACCATATGTGATAAATTTTGCCCTGGCATAGGCAATACGTCCTACTCTTATATCGAATTCTAACTGCCAAGGGATGTTTTTCGTACCATCCGAATGACTACTGATTAAAGGAACTCCTGGAATTATAATTTTGCACCAGTCTAATAGTTTATGGACTACTTTAAGATCTCGCTGTCAGGGTAAAAAGATTTTAAAACATCACCACTGGTTTAGAAAAGACAAGATAAACAAGTGGCCTTAATGTAGAGGTTTACCAGTAATTACCACCATGATGTTATGAAGAGCAGTGATGTGTGGTAAAGAGATATTCTCACCCCTGCTGTGGGACGAATAATATGAATTATTCTTCAAGCGATGATAAATGAGACCCCAAGAGGTAGAGATACAGTCTTCCACGCATCTTTCTATCCTACGTCCTGCGGTGAAGGTATTCCTACTCCTCTATTTTAATCTCCTAACGTATTTAATGGGCTCGTTTAACCCTTTCCTGTAGCGATCAGGTGTCGGTGTTATACAAAGGCATGTCTGAATACCTTGTCAATGCTTCAACGAACTCAATCATATGATGTAAAACCCTCTTTCAAATTTGACTCACTGATATTTTCTACTTTAAAAATTCTTATACACCGTTTCTCTCTCTCTCTTTCTCTCCCCCTCTCTCTCCCCCTCTCTCTCTCTCTCTCTCTCTCCCTCTGTGTTTAACTCTGTGTTTAACGTGGAATTATGTAAGCTAAATCTACATATTTTGGCCTCAAATATTATAAAAATTATTATTTAGACATTTATTAACATGATAAGCTCATACCATCGGATGGTTGTGATTTTAAACTGATTGACACACAATCGTCATTTAATAATCTAAGTTAACAATGGAGAGAGAGAGAGAGAGAGAGAGAGAGAGAGAGAGAGAGAGAGAGAGAGATGGGCTTTAACATCCACTTGACACAAACTAGGTCATTTTGGGACTAACATATGTTTTCAATTTTATTTCAATAATTCGCTTGCGTGTAGGGGCTTTAGCAGTGGGAGGAACGCGGAGTACCCAGAGGAAACCCACAAGGTTGAGAAGGCGCCATTTAACAATGGACAATCTGAGATGAAATGAAATGGGTCTTACATCGTACTGTTCTGCTCCTAACCTGGGCCAATGAAGAAGGGGATACAGTGTGCTATGAGGGAAATTTTGCCTGGGCAGCGGCACTACAGCCTACCCTTATATCGAATTCCAACCACCAAGGGATATTTTTTGCACCATCCAAACGACTAGACATTACTGACAAGGGGAAACCACACCGGAATGATACTTTAAATGTTGTTTATTGTTGTCACTATGAGATCAATGAAAATCAAGACTACTTTATACTTGAAACAATCATAACTTAAATTCACTTATAATGAAGTAATTTGTCAGAAATTTTCAATATATTCCTTCTTCATTATCTTTGTTTACGATTTATAGCAAGAAATGTCAGCTCTCTATTTGAATTTTACGTAATACATCTTTAAACGTCAGACATGGCATGGATCACGTATCTTCTATACAAAGAAAACACAACATAAAATGAAATAAATGTTGAAATAAAACTTGAAGTAATAAAAACTCCACAATAAATGCCAAGGACAAAACACAGACCTATGAATAATCCACCCTTCCATCAACAAGTACTCGTAGAGGGAACCAACTTTGGCTCATTAGTCCACATGTACTAACTAAAATGTCAAAAATACAATTGACAGTTTTATTTTTCTCAAAAAAACATGATATTGAATGAATGATTTATAAATGAGATTTTAAAAAAAAGAAATACCGGTTCAGAAATAATTTTGTTTCATTGTTTTTTATATTTTTTTACACAAAGAAAACAGACGACCTAATAATTACATTTAAACATACATTAAGCAAGATGCAAATCTGCCTATTGCAGGTCTTTCTTTAGGCCTGAAATGTTATCTAAATTATTAATTACACATTATTCGGACAATAATGAACACTTGATGGCATCCGATACTTGCTATTTTAACTGAATTAGAACGGATCACCATTTAAAAATGTAATTAAAAATGGGAAAGCAAGGCTAAGGCACGAATATACCAGTGCCCTGGTTAACCACTATAAACAGTGATAATTTAGTTCAGAATAAAATAATTTGACTCACATTATCAATATTTCTTTTTTTTATCATCTATTTTTGAATTATTATAGCAAGAATGGCCAACTCTTTATTAAACTCTTAACAGAACTAATATATCTTTAATATTAATGACATGGTCTGTATGGAGAGGTTTTATGATATATTTTTTCAACAAAGAAAAGAGACCACCTGAAGATTATATTTAATGATGTGGTCTGTATAGAGAGGTTTTATTGCTTCATCTTGATAGACAATGTATAGCCATATATGGTGGTGATGGTATTTGAGATGTGACACTTGTCTT